>OX376055.1:51093578-56093578 GCA_947361185.1 Charanyca ferruginea | reverse complement strand
GTAGGTGTAGGGTAGGTGTAGGGTAGGTGTAGGGTAGGTGTAGGGTAGGTGTAGGGTAGGTGTAGGGTAGGTGTAGGGTAGGTGTAGGGTAGGTGTAGGGTAGATGTAGGGTAGGTGTAGGGTAGGTGTAGGGTAGGTGTAGGGTAGGTGTAGGGTAGGTGTAGGGTAGGTGTAGGGTAGGTGTAGGGTAGGTGTAGGGTAGGTGTAGGGTAGGTGTAGGGTAGGTGTAGGGTAGGTGTAGGGTAGGTGTAGGGTAGGTGTAGGGTAGGTGTAGGGTAGGTGTAGGGTAGGTGTAGGGTAGGTGTAGGGTAGGTGTAGGGTAGGTGTAGGGTAGGTGTAGGGTAGGTGTAGGGTAGGTGTAGGGTAGGTGTAGGGTAGGTGTAGGGTAGGTGTAGGGTAGGTGTAGGGTAGGTGTAGGGTAGGTGTAGGGTAGGTGTAGGGTAGGTGTAGGGTAGGTGTAGGGTAGGTGTAGGGTAGGTGTAGGATAGGTGTAGGGTAGGTGTAGGGTAGGTGTAGGGTAGGTGTAGGGTAGGTGTAGGGTAGGTGTAGGGTAGGTGTAGGGTAGGTGTAGGGAAGGTGTAGGGTAGGTGTAGGGAAGGTGTAGGGTAGGTGTAGGGTAGGTGTAGGGTAGGTGTAGGGTAGGTGTAGGGTAGGTGTAGGGTAGGTGTAGGGTAGGTGTAGGGTAGGTGTAGGGTAGGTGTAGGGTAGGTGTAGGGTAGGTGTAGGGTAGGTGTAGGGTAGGTGTAGGGTAGGTGTAGGGTAGGTGTAGGGTAGGTGTAGGGTAGGTGTAGGGTAGGTGTAGGGTAGGTGTAGGGTAGGTGTAGGGTAGGTGTAGGGTAGGTGTAGGGTAGGTGTAGGGTAGGTGTAGGGTAGGTGTAGGGTAGGTGTAGGGTAGGTGTAGGGTAGGTGTAGGGTAGGTGTAGGGTAGGTGTAGGGTAGGTGTAGGGTAGGTGTAGGGTAGGTGTAGGGTAGGTGTAGGGTAGGTGTAGGGTAGGTGTAGGGTAGGTGTAGGGTAGGTGTAGGGTAGGTGTAGGGTAGGTGTAGGGTAGGTGTAGGGTAGGTGTAGGGTAGGTGTAGGGTAGGTGTAGGGTAGGTGTAGGGTAGGTGTAGGGTAGGTGTAGGGTAGGTGTAGGGTAGGTGTAGGGTAGGTGTAGGGTAGGTGTAGGGTAGGTGTAGGTAAATAGGCAGGTAAGTAGGTAGATCGGGACAAGACAACGTCTGTCGGGTCAGCTAGTTACCCTATAAATTTTGTTTCTTCTGAGAGTGTCGAAATTTACGTTTTTTGCGACATGAAGTGCCGTATCTTTTTTCAGGTTAACTTAGAAGTGTGATTTTTTCACAGTTTCAAGGGACCGTGGACCTAAGTATGTGGTTTTAATTTCAACTCGATAACTTTACGCGTTTCTGAGATAAAGGGTCTTGACCGACAGACGGACAGACAGACAGACAGACAGACGGACAACAAAGTGATCTTATAAGGGTTCCGTTCTTTTCTTTTTGGGGTACGGAACCCTAAAAACATGGTTTTAAAATACTTTTGCCTCTATCTAATCTATACTTACATGTCCGACATTAAATAATTTAGTAATTGCAAACTGAATAAGTACATTATAACCAAAAACAATACTATAAAGAACAGCTCGAGGCTAAGTAAAAGTCGTACGTATAGATCAGTCATGAGGGTTAAGCTACGCTTGCCACGGTCGGTCGGTGGATGGGTGTTCATCCATTTCATACCGAGACATTTTACACATATTATAATATTATTATTAAGTCAACACAACTTTATCAAATGCACATAGTTAATGGCTTGAATACCATGATTTATACCCTTGTTGGGTTTGCTTCTAATCCACACAGCTTATATCTAACATTAGTTTAAATACTACGCTTTTTAATGTAGGGGCGGTTTAGAGCAGCCCTGCCCCTAACCACTGTCTTACTGCGTAGACACGGAGACCCCACCGTGCCTCGGAAAACACGTAAAGCCATTGGTCCCGCCCGGCCATCATTCGTAGATCTTAGACAGTTGTTACAGGTTGTCAGAAGCCAGAAAAACTGAGAACCAGTCTTACCAAGGTTGGTCGGTGAACGGTGTAACCGTACATTGCGAAATTATTGTACATACCGCGTCAGCATATCCGCCAACATTAATTATTCATTTTCACTTACTTACAATTTAGTTCACTACCGGTCATCGAACGCACCGCGTGTTCTCACGTATTAATATCATATCAGTATCATCTATCATTTATTCTTAAAACCTATCTCTATTTGAGCCTTGATGTTAACTTAGTGTAATTAACTGTTAAACCTTCATGGACTCGTATCATTTAATATCATAGCATCCTATCAGTAAAAGCTGCACGGTACAATACCGTACAGTCGGATTGTTACTGGGTGTTGGAGGTCACACAGGCTGTCGCTCTATGTAAAACACTGGTATTCAGCTGCATCTGGTTAGACTAGAAACTGACCTAACCTTTTTTTTTTACAAAAAAAAAAGTATTTGTGTATAGTATATTTGTGTCAGACAGCTCAGACAGGGTCTCCCTAGTTTGGGGTCAGATGGCCGTGTGTGAAAAAGGTCCCCACATATTATTATTATTCTCATTTATTCATTTATTTACATATTTTATTATATTTTTAAATATTAGTAAAAAAAATAAATAAAAACATTTAAAAATATAAAAAATAGTAGCCCACCGGTATCGGGAATAGGGTCCAAGCTACCGGTGGTCAGGGCTCCTGAGAGAGGAATCTCCTGACTATACGCGCCGTGTCCAGGAGTACCGCTTTCTTTTTTTTTTCTCTTTATTATTATTATTATTCACATTCATTTATTTTATATACATATTAAATTACATTTTTAAATATTTATATAAAAACAAAAACATTTAAAAATATAAAAAAATAGTACCTCACCGGTATCGGGAACAGGGTCCAAGCTACCGGCGGTCAGGGCTCCAGAGAGAGGAACCTCCTGACAATGCGGGCCGTGTCCAGAAGTACTGCCTTCTGAATCAAGCCCTTGATCCAGCCGTCTAACGAGAGCCTCCTTAGATGTTGGTCGAGGCTCTTGGCAATTAAGCCATTGGCTGTAACAATTATCGGCACAATGATCGCTGAGTCCACATTCCACATGTCGACAACCTCATGGGCCAAGTCAAGATACTTTATCTGCTTGTCTTTCTCGGCCTTCATGAGGTTCTCGTCATGAGGAACAGCTATGTCAATAATCATTGCGCGCCTCTCCAATCGATCCACCACCACTATATCAGGCTTATTGGCTACAATAGTCCTGTCAGTGATGATGGATCGATCCCAGTACAATGTGACATTGCCATTTTCAAGAACTGGATCGGGCACATACCTGTAGTATGGAACTTCTGATTCCACGAGGTTGTAATTCAGAGCAAGTTGCTGATGGATAATCCTGGCCACAAAGTTGTGCCTGTGCAAGTACTCTTCGTTAGCAAGACGAGAACATCCAGAGATAATATGACGGATTGATTCACCCGGCCGGTGACATGCCCGACAAATATCAACCGTGCCATCCTTCACAATAAATCTCCGGTAATTATTCGTCAAAATAACTTCGTCCATTTTTTTTTTTTTTTTTATTATTACTAGCTGACCCGACAGACGTTGTCCTGTCCCTATCTACCTACTTACCTGCCTATTTACCTACTCTACACCTAACCTACACCTACCCTACACCTACCCTATACCTACCCTACACCTACCCTACACCTACCGATGGGATAGAGGAGACGTCGCAGACCGCTTCGGCTGTTTAAAAGCCTCAGAACATCACGAGGTGATCGTCTACGAGGACAGAGGGGAAACTCTGAGTTTCCTCAAAGCCCCACGGGACCCAACAGCCACAACGACGAGCCCCACGACAAGTCCGACCACCCAAAGCGGATCAGAACGGGCCCAGCAAAAGGCAGCCGCCGAAAAAGCTGCGAAGGAGCAGGCCAAAACCACCAGCCCGGAGGACAAACCCCGGTCGAGGAGTCGCCTAAAAGCAACCGGTACTTTCCTCACCGCACTGCTCCCAAGCATCAGTCGCGCATCACCATCTGCAAGGCAGGAAACAGCTGTGGAACGGTTCTTTCAAAAATCACCAAAAGAACCGGCACCAAAAAGACCCACACCCACAAGAGCCGACAAAGGGCAAGTCAGCCCGCCGACCCTCGCAGTAAACTCGGGCACCACGGACCACGTGAAGAGCGCCTTCCTCGAGTACGTGGCAATTGTGAGAGCGACCAAACAGGTTAATCTCATGACATGCAGCAAAATCTGGCAGACCTTTCAACGCAACACAGAGGGTCTGCTTAGAGTACTACTCGAGGAATCCGAGGCAGCCGTATACGACAACGCCACGTCCCAAGTTATTGCTGGGGAAATGACGGGGTCGTACATGGCAGCCTACAGCGGCGCTAAAAACTGTTTCGTGACCCTGGACGAGGAAGAAACGGAGCGCAAGGGGAAAGTTACATTCCACGCTCCAAAGGACGACCCGGTAGTGGTTACCGCCAAATGTACCAAGATCATGCTGGATGACAAGATCCTCGAAATGTCAAAGTCTATTTCGGGGACCTCAGACACCCCGGCATTGCAGGAACATTGGACGGTACCCAGTATCAGGTGGGTAAACGGAGTTCCAGGATGCGGTAAGACAACGTGGGTGGTGAAACACTTCGACGATGAGAAGGACGTCGTTGCCACCACGACAACCGAAGCTGCCAAAGATCTCAGAGAGAAGCTAGCGCACCGCTTAGGAGATCGAGTGAAGACCAAGGTGCGCACTATGGCCTCAATCTTAGCCAACGGGTTCAAAGAGAAAGAGAAATGCTACCGCCTCACGGTAGACGAAGCACTCATGAACCACTTTGGGGCCATTGTCATGGCAGTCAAGTTGTCTGGAGCAAGCGAGGTGGTTCTCATCGGAGACGTGAACCAGTTACCATTTTTGGACAGAGACAACCTATTTGAACTAAGGTATACCCGTCCGAACCTGGTGGCAGGCATCACCCAGGAGTTGCTTTGCACACACCGCAACCCGATGGATGTAGCGTTTGCACTGAGCGAGATATACTCCGGTATATACTCCTCCAAGTCGTCGCTGTCGCGGGTCCACTCCCTGAAGGTGAAAGGTTACACGGGAGCGCAAATACCGAGCACCGCCGAAAACACCCTATTCTTGGTCCATACGCAAGAGGAGAAATCCTCCCTTATGAGCCAGGGGTATGGGTCCGGTGAAGGCTCGCGCACGTTGACCATACACGAGGCTCAGGGGTTGACCTACGACAGCGTAATAATCATCAACACCAAGTCCAGGAGGCTTCAGATCCACGACAGCATCTCTCACGCGGTAGTGGCGGTGTCCAGGCATACAGCCAGTTGCGTCTACTACACCGACGACGCCGATGACGCCACAGGCCGATTTGCGAAGAGAGCGATGGATGCGCCGACTAAAACGGTCGTCGACTACAACCTAAAGACGGCCAAAAGACGGCCATGCAGCACCGAGACGCAGCTGTTGTGGAAGCTTTGCTCAGGCTAGCGAAGTCCCTGGTCAGCAAACCTCAACACACCTGACCTACCCTACACCTACCCTACACCTACCCTACACCTACCCTACACCTACCCTACACCTACCCTACACCTACCCTACACCTACCCTACACCTACCCTACACCTACCCTACACCTACCCTACACCTACCCTACACCTACCCTACACCTACCCTACACCTACCCTACACCTACCCTACACCTACCCTACACCTACCCTACACCTACCCTACACCTACCCTACACCTACCCTACACCTACCCTACACCTACCCTACACCTACCCTACACCTACCCTACACCTACCCTACACCTACCCTACACCTACCCTACACCTACCCTACACCTACCCTACACCTACCCTACACCTACCCTACACCTACCCTACACCTACCCTATACCTACCCTACACCTACCCTACACCTACCCTACACCTACCCTACACCTACCCTACACCTACCCTACACCTACCCTACACCTACCCTACACCTACCCTACACCTACCCTACACCTACCCTACACCTACCCTACACCTACCCTACACCTACCCTACACATACCCTACACATACCCTACACCTACCCTACACCTACCCTACACCTACCCTACACAAACCCTGCACCTACCCTACACCTACCCTACACCTACCCTACACCTACCCTACACCTACCCTACACCTACCCTGCACCTACCCTACACATACCCTACACATACCCTACACCTACCCTACACCTACCCTATACCTACCCTACACCCACCCTACACCTACCCTACACCTACCCTACACCTACCCTACACCTACCCTACACCTACCCTACACCTACCCTACACCTACCCTACACCTACCCTACACCTACCCTACACCTACCCTACACCTACCCTACACCTACCCTACACCTACCCTGCACCTACCCTACACCTACCCTACACCTTCCCTACACCTACCCTACACCTACCCTACACCTACCCTACACCTACCCTACCCTACACCTACCCTACACCTACCCTACACCTACCCTACACCTACCCTACACCTACCCTACACCTACCCTACACCTACCCTACACCTACCCTACACCTACCCTACACCTACCCTACACCTACCCTACACCTACCCTACACCTACCCTACACCTACCCTACACCTACCCTACACCTACCCTACACCTACCCTACACCTACCCTACACCTACCCTACACCTACCCTACACCTACCCTACACCTACCCTACACCTACCCTACACCTACCCTACACCTACCCTACACCTACCCTACACCTACCCTACACCTACCCTACACCTACCCTACACCTACCCTACACCTACCCTACACCTACCCTACACCTACCCTACACCTACCCTACACCTACCCTACACCTACCCTACACCTACCCTACACCTACCCTACACCTACCCTACACCTACCCTACACCTACCCTACACCTACCCTACACCTACCCTACACCTACCCTACACCTACCCTACACCTACCCTACACCTAACCTACACCTACCCTACACCTACCCTACACCTACCCTACACCTACCCTACTCCTACCCTACACCTACCCTATACCTACCCTACACCTACCCTACACCTACCCTACACCTACCCTACTCCTACCCTACACCTACCCTATACCTACCCTACACCTACCCTACACCTACCCTACACCTACCCTACACCTACCCTACACCTACCCTACACCTACCCTACACCTACCCTACACCTACCCTACACCTACCCTACACCTACCCTACACCTACCCTACACCTACCCTACACCTACCCTACACCTACCCTACACCTACCCTACACCTACCCTACACCTACCCTACACCTACCCTACACCTACCCTACACCTACCCTACACCTACCCTACACCTACCCTACACCTACCCTACACCTACCCTACACCTACCCTACACCTACCCTACACCTACCCTACACCTACCCTACACCTACCCTACACCTACCCTACACCTACCCTACACCTACCCTACACCTACCCTACACCTACCCTACACCTACCCTACACCTACCCTACACCTACCCTACACCTACCCTACACCTACCCTACACCTAACCTACACCTACCCTACACCTACCCTACACCTACCCTACTCCTACCCTACACCTACCCTATACCTACCCTACACCTACCCTACACCTACCCTACACCTACCCTACACCTACCCTACACCTACCCTACTCCTACCCTACACCTACCCTACACCTACCCTACACCTACCCTACACCTACCCTACACCTACCCTACACCTACCCTACACCTACCCTACACCTACCCTACACCTACCCTACATCTACCCTACACCTACCCTACACCTACCCTACACCTACCCTACACCTACCCTACACATACCCTACACATACCCTACACCTACCCTACACCTACCCTACACCTACCCTACACCTACCCTGCACCTACCCTACACCTACCCTACACCTACCCTACACCTACCCTGCACCTACCCTACACCTACCCTACACCTACCCTACACCTACCCTACACCTACCCTACACCTACTCTACACCTACCCTACACCTACCCTACACCTACCCTACACCTACCCTACACCTACCCTACACCTACCCTACACCTACCCTACACCTACCCTACACCTACCCTACACCTACCCTACACCTACCCTACACCTACCCTACACCTACCCTACACCTACCCTACACCTACCCTACACCTACCCTACACCACACTATTTGACAGGATTGGACAACAAATGTTTGACATGTAATAAACAAATCAGCATCTATTGAAATGATTAAGTATTCATTACACATATCGAGTTTTTTTTTTTAAAGATGTATGTGCCATTATCCACAAAAAAATGCTTTTTAGGAGATTCCGTACCCAAAGGGTAAAAACGGGACCATATTACTAAGACTTCGCTGTCTGTCCGTCCGTCTGTCTGTCACCAGGCTGTATCTTAAAGACTTAGATCTTAGAACCGCGATAGCTAGACAGTTGAAATTTTCACAAATTATGTAGGTATTTCTGTTGCTATAACAACAAATACAGAATAAAAACAGAATAAAATAAATATTTAAGGCGGGCTCCCATACAATAAACGTGACTTTTTGCCGTTTTTTTTGCTCGATGTCTAAATTTAATGTTGTATAGATAATGGTACGGGACCCTTCGTACGCGAGTACGACTCGCACTTGGGGAGGTTTTAAAGTTACTTACAAACAAGGTTCATATTTTCCAGAACTAAATTAATAAAACGAACGGTATCTTCCAGAATAGTGCCACGGGTAGTCCGGAGCGAACAATCCATAATATTGTGAAGCGTCGAGACTAACTTTTTGGTGTCAACTTTTTTGAAACTTCACTACGCTTTGACGGTTCCGCACTTTAGTGCTTATAATTTTAACATTCATAATATATGCATGGAAGGGAAAATAAAATAGTGACAACACTGCACAATTTTTACGGTGTTTGTAAATTGTTTTTAATTTTACGGTACTGGTTCTGTATAAAGTTTGGCGCATAAAAAGCTAGACGACCGGTGTTCGTTTAGTTCAAAAGTTATGCCTTCCTTTTTTCTGGAACTTTCGATTCGTGACGAGAACTTCATGTTTTCGCGTTTTGCCCAGAGCAATATTGGAATGGTGTGAGCAGATTATTTAAAGACAATTACAGTTTTAGAAAGATTAAGTCTTTATTTAGGAACTACTGTTACAGAGTAAAAGTATAATTTTTAGTTATGATTTTTTAAAGCGAAGACAATTCTTTCATAGCGTTTTACGAAAATAGACGTCAGAGTTAAATTTCAGGACGAATACAACCAATACAGTATACCAAAATACAATGTTTTATGCGTTTTTCCAACAGGATATACAGTCTTAAAGTCTACTACAGAGACAAAATTACGAAAATATTACTATTATGTATTAAAAACCAATGTTGAAAAAGTACAAAATCGGTTCACTTTGACCATTTTTTTTCACCAGTATTTGAATAAAAACTTAACTGATATATGTATTTTATAAAAATAAAGGTTATGCTTAATATACAGAATATTTTTCAGTCCGTTATACGAACATATTTATTTTAGACAGTTATTTTAAAAAGCACTCGCGTCGTTTGCCGATCAATTTCAATGGATTTATTAATGCTGCATGCAAGCATTGTTTCTGTCACGGCTCCGGCGCTGCGGGGTCTGGGCGGCCCCACGCGAGCTTCGCACCTCTCCGCGCCTACGCGTTCTTAAATTACACTCTAGGCGTAGGGCAGACAAGACTGCGTAAAGTCGGTTCTGCAGCGTTTTCCTGGTTTTTAACCCACTTCAAAAATGAGGAGGTTATTTGCGTAGTAAAATTGTACAATTTAGAGTGCAAGTCAGTATTTTTGATAAACAACTCGTATTTTTGTTTTATAAATCATATATCCGATGTACGAATCACATTTTTGGTGTGAATTCGATAAAATATGTCATCTCATATTGTGTGATTTTTTAGTTTTTTTTTTTGTAGGACATGTTTAGTTAAATCAATTGGTTTTTTTGCACAGCATTCATTTTTCTGGTATGCATTCGGTTAATTAGTGGAGTTACCTAGTGTGCTGAAAAATTATACCGATGTGCATTTAAAAATATCCTTTTTTTTTGTATGTTCAGGCATAACTATATAGACGAATTTGCAAAATTATTTTTGTTCGAAAGGGGTTTATGTCGAAATGGTCCCATATAAGTTTTATCGAAATCTCAATCTCAAATCAGCGCTTTTTGAAAAAATCAACATGATCCCAAAAAAATTACATAGACTGATGACGTTTTAGTTTCTTTAATCTTTGGAGGTCTTTCAATCGCTGATTTAACGCCACGACGCGACTCGTCGCTGTTTCTTAATGGATGATTTGGATGTTAAAGCGATACTAAAAAGCGGAAAAACAAAACTATTTTCAAAAAAAAAGGTGGCGGTGGCTTTGTTCTGTTTGTTGTTTTGTATTGCCACCGACTTCCGCAACTAAAGTAATGTGTGTTCTGTGCAAGAGTTATTTATTATTCTTTAGTTTTTGAAGGCGATTGTTTTTTTTTTTTGAAAAAGTTTTTCTTCGCGGCTTCGTCTGCATCCGCGATAACCAGCATTCACGCGGACGTAGATGGGGGCGAAAGCTAGTTAATATTATTGGTTACAAGGTCCAAACCAGCTAGAGTATCTACGGTACTGTAGAGAGTTTGAGGCTTTATGTAATGAAGCCATAACTATTTAGTCTATGGTTAGAACCTTCTGGATACCTTAGAAATATATTTGAATAATGTAGAAGGATAGTTTTTATATACTATGACATGTGATGTCAGAGTGAGCCCCAGCTAAGCTCAGAGCTGCGGTCTACCTAAAGTTAACCTCTCGCTAATTTGATTAATATAGTCTTCTACAAGTCGATAATATCTTTCATTTAACGTAGCTTAGACTACGAGTGTAACTCAGGTGTTACAGTACCTACTTCCGATTCGAAAATCAACTTGCATAGATGCTTTTACGTTGGCGCGTTCGTGATAGGTGTACTTGTGTGTAACTTTGACTTTGGCTTTTTCGTATAAAATAATTTGGTATTTTTAATGAAAAATAACCTAATATAGTAGGTATCTTACAGAAAGAAAACTATCAGGGGAAAACTGAACTAGACACAGAGCAATAAAATTATGAATTCAAGTTATTACTTTTAACTTTTCCATTTTCGAAATGAGGACTGCATTCAATAGCTTGGTATTTTATTCTCATTTTTATTACAACACACACGTTGCAAAACATTTAAAATTTCACACTCAAACTTGCTACATTCCCAAGTGGCTATAAACCAGAGATTCATATTCAAAGCCAGAGCCAACGAGAAAAGAATAAAAAATTGCAAGAGGGAAGTCCATAATTTAAATACTTTTAACGTCATAAAAAACGTCATTGGAACTAAAATCCTTCTCCATAGTAGACTGGATCAAACTTTGTGTAATTTGAAACTGTAGTTTAAGCCCAGCTTAAACGGTTGATTAACGACGTGATTTAGTAGAATGGTTGCAAGTTTTACCAACTAACTATCACTACTCAAATCGGCGAGGACTTTTAAAACGGGTTTTCAATTTTCTTCCGTCAAGTTTTGAGTTGAGAGTTTTTAATTAGAACGCGTGATTAAAGCGCTTTATTAATTTTTAATTAGGACTTTGTCTTGATTTTGGAATAAAGATGGAGTTTAAGTGTTTGGGCGTCAGCTGTTTGTAAACCCTCGCAAGTAACTTTTTTTTTCGAACGTAAAATTAATGTGACAAATTGTCAAACGCGAGAATTCTTTCAGCGTTGTTATTGGTTAACTTAATTATTAACCACCAATCACAGTAGTTTTTGCGCGTTTGATAATTCTACACACAAATTTTACGTTTCAGAAACCGGGCGAAGAAATATAATCGTTATGGCTTTCGCTAGCTAGTTTCTAGATTTTAAACCTTATTCACTCATTTAAATAGTTTATGTGGATGGACTTTTGAGCCATTATCTTCGTTTTCTTCTACTCAGCCTTTTGTTACCCAATGCTGAGTGTTTTTCTCGCCTCTATCTTGGGCCTTCCCTACTTCGACCAGCAATCTTGACCAGGTCGTCGGTCCATCTCATTGGTTGTCTGCCCACACTTCTATGACCAAGTCTAGGATTCAACTCCATAAATGTCTTTCCCCAAGTGCCATTAGTTCAATGGCTTATATGACCCGCCAACTTCTTCTGTCTTTCTTTGAGCTATCACTACGGATTTGTCAGCGAGTCTGGAGTGTGATTCTGTAAGGCCTCATTCTAAACTTCGAATCTGAATCCGCTGTAAGTTTCTTGATTGGCATTCTAAAAACTCTGTTGATAATTCGAATTTACACTAGCGCCACCCTTGCGAGCGTGTCAGCGAGCGTAAGAAGTGGCATTCCGTAAGGTAATTTTCCCGTCACACTCGAACCAGATTCAAAGTGTCAAATATATCAAGGTCATTTTAAACCTTATGCGAAGTGAGAGTGAATAGCGATGCGAGATGCGAGTTGTTGTTTGAATTTTACAAAATCGACCTCTGGTACGTCTGTGTATCTATGTACTTCTTATTGGGTTTTGGAGTGATTATTTCACTCCATTATTTTTCTTTGTGTTGATACAGGAAACTTGTTACATAAGTATTTTGTTAGCAAAATCACTAACCTAAAATACTTTTGTACCTGACAAATGGATGCCAAACTGTTCACCGACACGTACTTAGCAGAAAATTAATTCTGAAACATTGTATACTGTGTATAAAGTGACAGTAAACCAGTTAGCTATTATCCAGTGATTAATTATACGTCTTTATTGTTAACACGTCGACTTGCCACAACAAAGAGGTTTCGTTCATACCGATTTGTTACCTGTCAGTGTGATCGTTTTTTTTTGTATACTTTAACATACTAACGGTTTGATGATTGGATAGAATGTTGTGTGGTGTTGGAGTACCTTAGTGTGAAAAAACGTCCTCTAGAGATCGCCAACCAACCTGGTCTTGGGCAGTTCGCATGCATCTGCTGCCACCTTCTTCAAATCGTCGGTATATCATGTCGCAGGGCGTCCTACACTACGCTTGCCCAAACGCGGTCTCCACTCTAAAGCGTGTCTGCTCTTTCTACCGTCTGTCCGTCTGCAGACAGTGAGTTGTTCGTTTGCTAAATCTGAAACTCTTGAGATAAATTTTTCACTTACTTCCTGTTTACTTCTCAGCATCGTCTTCGTGTCCTTGTCCCATTTTAGGCTAAGAACTCACGATGCGGTTTTCACCCACGTCCCCGCGTTACGGGGACGTGGGTGACCTACGTTACCGCAGCTTCTGAAGAATGCATATCTTATATATAAAAATCTTCTGTGCGTGTGTATGAAAGTGAACTCCTCCTAAAACGCTTGACCGATTTCGATGAAAATTTTTTGTGTGTGTTCCAGTGGTTTCGAGAATGGTTTAGATTCACAATTGGACCCGGGAGGTGGCGCTATAGTCGGGTTGCAGGACAACGTCTGCTAGGCCCGCTAGTATATCTGTAAAAAACAAAAGTACATTTCATGACGCGGTTTACGCCCGCGGTGTGCGCGGTGTTTGCGGCTCCTGCTGCGGGCGCGGGCGAAAACCGCATCGTGAGTTCTTAGCCTTACTTGGGGTCAGCGGAACACGTTATATTCTCTGCTTTCGACAGCCGGACCGTCCTGAGTTGCGCTGGTGTATGTGCGTCCTGCTGATCGTTCGTGCTGTCCTTTCTGTATTATAACTTCTCACATTGTGAAAATAAAATTGTATCTGTTTTTTTTATCATACCAGGGATCGTGTAGTCAGGATTTACCTAAACTTTCGGCGTTGGCTTAGTATGGTCTTTGGAACAAAAAAGTCTCGCGATTTCGATATATTCCTGGACTTTTTGCTACAAATCAGTTGTTTCTGGAAGTCAATACTTTAGTAGTGAAAAAAAAAACTTTATTACCTACTCTACTTTTAAGAAGAAGAAGAGGAAATGTACAAAATAACATAGAATGTACATAAATCTACTCAGAACTTTAGGTCCGATTTTCAGATCTCTAGTCATACTCATAGCTTATCATCGTGTCGATACATGCCAACATAGTTATGTGCAGAACTTTGTACTACCGATGTATTTTCAAATTAAAAAGCTGTTTCCATACTTCTGTATTTTGTAGAAATCTGACAAAATTTATTAAAATGCCAATATCGACTATAAAACGTTTTTCTAACAATCCCCATGAGAATATTCTCATGCGGATTGTTAGAAAGACGTTTTGCTAGCAAAACTCTATATGTGCGATTAAATCAAGGACGTTTTATTCAATTCAATGACATTCACCGATTCACATACAAAACGTGATGATCTATTGTATCCCATTAATTATCGGGCTGTAATTGTACAATTGAATGGCAAATACCTCTTCCCATACAATAAAGGAAAAAGCATTGAAAAAATATTAATGATCGCCATGCTTCCTTATTGCTTGTTTGCGATTTCAGAATAAATAATTGACTCCCGATGTTTTCTTTTTCACAATACAAAGTACATTGAAAAGTTAGTACAGTCGAATAAGCTGTTTAGTACGCAGGCGCGCACAAAACGTTTAAAAATATCGTCATACGTAACAATGATATATAATACAGTTAGATGCGTTACCCACGCTCAATAATGGCAATATTAAAGCAAGGCATTTGCCGGGGTTTACCACCCAGTGTCGCGGCTATACGTCAGTATCGCTCGTAATTCACACATAAATGTCGTAACAAAATATGTACGTTTATCTTTTTCTAACACGTATACGCTGTATGCGTCTGTCCTTTTTTTCGCACTGTATAATTAGTGTATGTACAGTATGTGCCTACTGGTATGTAGATATAAAAGTTTGCGCCGTTTTAAAGTGCACTAATGTTCGTGTATGACGCGTCTATTTATAATACGTCTTTGATACGTAATCATAAATTATAATTGACTAGCCTTTGCTCTTAATATTTTCTTGCAGATCCCTATCATTTTTACAAAAAATATAGTCTATATAATAGCAGTTACTTCTTATTAGCGGATAAAAAATTTAGTAGTTTCGAAGATTAGCGCATTTAAAAATAAAAACTAACTAACAACCTATTCAGCTCTATAATATTAGTCTAATAGATCTTTTTTTTTAAATCATAACATATTACTTAGTCTGGCCATAATTACTGTTACAATTAAAAATAAGAAAGATATTACATTTGAATTTGGAATCTGTTATTTTTATACGATTATTCATTGAGTTTTCTTATTTTGGCGCCAATACATTGTACAATATATTGTGATATTAAAATGGAGTGGGGTGAGAAAGAGAACCGAATTGCTGTGATTGCATTACATAAAGTTGGTATGGAGCCAAATTCAATTTTTAAAACTCTCCATACGCTTGGTATTAGTCAAATGTTTGTGTACTGGGCTATTAATAGGTACAATGAGACCTCTTATGTTTGTGACAGAAAAAGATATGGCCGTCCACGTAGTGTTCGTACGAAAAAGGTGGTCAACGCAGTAAGGGAAAGAATTCGAAGAAAATTAGATTTTATCTCGGGAGATGAAGATAGCACCCAGAACCATGTCGCGTATTTTAAAACATGACTTAGGACTTCCAGCCTATAAGAGACGCTAATTTTTTAACTGATAATTTAAAAAGGAATAGGGTGGTAAAATTGAAACAACTACTGAAGCGGTACGCAAAAGGGGGTCACAGAAAAAAAATGTTTACGGATGAGAAAATCTTTACGATTGAGCAACATTTTAACAAACAAAATGACCGTATTTGTGCTCAAAGCTCTAAGGAAGCTTCCGCTTCCCAATTAGTCGACAGAGTACAACGTGGGCATTATCCGACTTCAGTGATGGTTTGGTGGGGTGTTAGCTATTAAGGAGTGACTGAGCCATATTTTTGTGAAAAAGGTATCAAAACATCGGCACAAGTGTATCAAGATACCATTTTTGAGAAGGTAGTTAAGCCCCTTAACGACACCGTGTTCAATAACCAAGTATGGTCCTTCCAGCAAGACTCGGCGCCGGGTCATAAAGCTCGGTCCACGCAGTCTTGGTTGGAAGTGAACGTTTCGGACTTCATCAGAGCTGAAGACTGGCCGTCGTCTAGTCCCGATCTTAATCTGCTGGATTATGATTTATGGTCAGTTTTACCTAAAACAATCCATACGATTGACAGTGAAGAATTTTCCCATGGAAAGAGTGCGTGCTTCTATTGATAACTGGCCTCAACGTTTAAAGCTGAGGAAATATTGCAGCCAATGGAGACCACATCGAATAAGCTTTTTATATATATTTTTTTTATATTTTGGTATTAAACTAACACACTAAAAATATTCTTGGTATAAATATTCTTTGCAATAAAAAAAAATGTTTTTTCTTCGTGACCATTTTTATGGCAAGACTGATATGACACCTGTTTTCTGGAAAGATTAGATAAAAATGTACCCGACCATAGTACTTACATCATGTTTAAGATAAATACAATTCACATACCAAATTTTCTGCAATACGTATAGAACAAGCTGTTTATTATATAGGCAAAAATAATCATCTTTCTACTACATTGCTTATCTTTATTTACATAATTATATTGTGGGCCTAATTACCTTTAAATCTTACACCATACTTTTGACATGACTGCTCAGCACACTCCCAACATTGTTCAAAAGTGGTTACAAGTTAACCTGTATATCAAGTACCTTGTTCGACAGTACTTAGTCACAATTCTCATTAATATTAAGTCACTTAGTAAGTTCACTTAGTTTACTTAGTCAAAGTCCTCTACTGAACTTGGAAAATCTACAACTTGGTTTACGGAAACAGTATCGAAGTACAATTAGCACAATACAATATTTTACAAGTTTAATCCATCTATATAATAAAAATTAATTGCTGTTTGTTAGTCTCCCTAAAACTCGAGGACGGCTCAACCGATTTGGTTAATTTAGGTCTTGAAATATTTGTAGAAGTCCAGGGAAGGTTTAAACGGTTAGAAAATTGAAGAATCGATTGACAGGACAACGTTTGTCGGGTGAGCTTGTAATGACAGAATTAAGGCTTGTATACATGCCAATAACCTTGAGCATTTGGCCCGTACTGAATTTGTGGACGAGTGCGGGGGTGAAGTCGACGCAGTCTTTAATCGGACGCATTTTTAATTTACTGTAATAAAAATAAAACATATTTGTAAAAGTAACAAAACCAAATCATTTTCCTTTGTATTGCAAAGCAGTAGATATTTTCTTTATACTCTTTTGATAAGAAATTAAGGAGTAAAATGGTTTCATCTCAATGAATTGGAGGTGATTTGACATTATTTTTTCTTATTATGTGATACCGATATAAAATTGTGGCTAATCCAAATTACGTATCATATCACGTAAATTACTAAAAAACAATTTTCAGATGTAATTTATCTGTAAATGCCGACGAAAAGTGGCTTCATCTGCATGCTTCTTTCAAGCTTTTTTCGAGAGAGCAGCCTTAATAAGGAATGTTTTTTATATTTATTTTGTCGACAGTCTTCTTCTGCATAACCTATCCCAATGATTACTATACTATATAAGACGACACCCCTTGTTATGACTGATTGTCAAAATTTGTCTTCTAACTACCCATAACGACTGAAGACCTACAAATGACAGCCGGTACCGACAGACGTGCTTTCCGAGGCACGAACGGGTCTCGGTATGAAATGGATGGTCACCCATCCACAGACCGACCGCGGCAAGAGTACCTTAACCATGATCGATCGATGTACGGATCATATACTTAGCCAGAAACTTATACAGGGTGTCCAGTAAATAGCACGACATACTGCAGGGGGTGATAGCTTGGGTCAATACCTGCCAAAACAACACAATATATGTTCAGCAAAATCTTACGGATTTTTGTTCACCACTGTAGGTTAAAGTAAAACGATAAGAAAATTGTTCTGTGAAAACTTGAACAAAAAATTGTATTTCTTGAAAACATTTTTGTTTTTGATAGAAAAAAGACTTATCAATGAGTAAAGTAACTATTTACGAATAAGATGCACAAAAAAAAATAGAAAAGGAATTTTTCATTACGAGATGCTTAAAAATCTGTTTCAAGGTAGTGATTTTTCGATATTTCGGAAAATTTTGTAAAACTGTAAATCCGTAAGATTTTGCTGAACATATATTGCGTTGTTTTGGCAGGTATTGACCCAAGCTATCACCCCCTGCAGTATGTCGTGCTATTTACTGGACACCCTGTAGGTACTTAAAATAAATCGACACAGGTAGTTTCTAGCATTATGTTTGTCCTATATGCGTTCCTAAACCATTGATCCAATTGTATTAAAACTTTGGTATGTTAAACTGCGTACCCAACCCAATAATACAACGGGAGCGAACAGGCGGGCAACATCTAGTAGATTTATAAATTTATAATTATTTAAAGCCGTCCGTACGCCAGCGGGACACAAATCCTCCTTAGGTGATTACCTAGATAGACTGAGCCCCAGGTGGGAGACCTAGGCGCAACGCTCTAAGATAATAAGGCCAAGGAAAAATAGACAGACACCGAAATGAGTTCGTGTTTCTATCAAGCTCGAAGTTAATGTGATTTAATGTTTAAAAAGGTTTTATTTAAACACTGGCTTGTTTTTGCCTACGACTTCGTCTGAGGAGAATTCAAAATTAGCTAAAGTTTTAAATTATACTCGTCATCATCATCATCATTTCAGCCGAAAGACGTCCACTGCTGGACATAGGCCTCCCCCAAGGGACCTAGTGGGAGGACCAACGCAACGTCTTCCGGTTCGCGGTCGCCACTCTAGAACTTTTCGGCCCCATCGGCCATCTGTTCTGCGAGCAATGTGCCCTGCCCACTGCCACTTAAGTTTGGCAATTCTTCGGGCTACGTCGGTAACCTTGGTTCTCTTGTGGATATCCTCATTTTATCACGCAAGGAAACTCCGAGCATAGCCCTCTCCATTGCCCTTTGGGTGGCTTTAAATTATACTGCAGCTACACAAAAATGAGATAAACATTCCTTGTGATTCTATATAATATTTTTTTTTTAAAGACTACAAAAACAGGTCCACTGTGTTAGTATCAATATTACTTAGCCTATGTTAGTACTCCATAACTAAAACAGATCTTGTCCATTCGTGCATTCGTTCGCGACGCGCCACCACCTCGGTTCCTGATGTATGTGGGAGGCGACAGACGTCCCCGATTCTGCCGCCTCTGGACCCATTTAGGGGGCCCGGAAGAGAGCGCTGTCCGCCCTCCGCCGACGCCCCGAGCGCGTGCTGCGGGCCGGGTGTGAAGTAGAGATCTCCCTCTCGCTTTCCGCAGCCTCCTTCTGCGACATGACAGTTCCGCAGAAGGAAACCACCGCGTGGACTGGAAGCCCACCCCAACATAGTTCAGAAAAGGCTATGCAGATGATGATAATATGTCCGTGTGGTGTCGGACGTAAAGAATAGCATCATCCCATATCTTCCCACGGGTGTCGTAAGAGACGACTAAGGGACTAACTTACCAGAGAATGAGCAGCAGCGTTCTCTGTGCCTTTGTAACAACCAGACTGCGATCGCCAACCCGCCTGCCAATCGTGGCGATTATGGCAAAACCCCCTCTTGGGGAGGCCAATGTCCAGCAGTAGACGTTTTTCGGCTGAAATGATGATGATGATGATACGAAATTAGAACATATTATGTAATAGTACGTTTTATTTTCCTTATCCCGCATAATACGCTGTCTCGCTTAAGACGCGTTTTTGGTTGGGTCCCTGTGAAATCGTCTTAAGAGCGCCCATCCCCATCAATCGAACTTCAACGCGAGCGTGATTGAAAAATTTTTTGTTTCAACCAACGCAAAGCTCGAAAACAAACAAGTGAGTGAGAATGCAATAACATCACAGGAAAATTGGCGCGCGGAAATTTCACAAAACTTGTTCCAGGACATACGTGTTTTTGAAAAAGCCTTACAAGTTTTTGATAAAAATGTGTGTAATTTAGAATCTCCATTAGAGGTGCAAGGTTTCTATGATGCTGTTTTTTTTACTTTTTCAATGTATGAGTGCATTATGACCGGTCAAAGTTCAGATAAAATTGTGCAAAAAAGCTGATTTTCGGACGTGTTTACTGGATTTGTTTCTCAAAAAATTATATTTTTGGGTTCATACAAACCTAGATTTAAACCACAAGATACCAGTGTGTTAATAAAATTTGGAAAATAATTTGTTATAACGACGTAATCGCGTACGAGCGTTTGTATAGAAAATATGACGGGTTGGGCGCTCTTAAACGGGTTTTACTGTATTTACAATTATTGAAAAAGTAGACAACCATTCCTCATTTATTGTTTTTAAGTATGTACAATATTTACAAGAATAATAAAATAGAAAACCTAAAGTTTTAATCTAAAAACAAAAAACAAAAACCTAACACAATAAGGCATCATAAAATTCGTCCACATCGCCGTCAACTGGAAATGTACCCAAGAGACTGGCAGCATTGCCACGTTGGATGGCAATGCTTAATCTCTGACCAAGGTAAAAACCAGCTCTTTAGTCACGGGAAGTGTCAACCAATCTTTTGGATATTTCCTTAAAAAGAAGATGTGCACTCGGACCCCACGACCCGAGGGTTTCAACCCCAATCGGCTCGAAAATAACGTTCGAACCAAGGTTACTATACTTTCGCCGTTTGAGGTCTTCTGCAGCCGCAGCAGCAGCACCAGCACGGGATGCTGAACTAGGAAGATGGGATGGCGCAAGAGTATCGACGCACGCGGTAGCGTCCCACAGTAAAGGCCTACCCAACTTCCAAGGAAATAGAGACATGCCGTCCGGTCTCTTGCCATCGTCGCGTGCCAAGCCATTGGGTTCTAAGACAGCCGGAAGGCCGACGGCGACGAGAGCACGTCGAATAATATCATTAATCGACCCGCACTCCGGCTGCACGACAGGCCATGGTGTCCAAGACTGTTGACAGCTTCAAACTATGAACTAGTGTGTGAACCAGAGCAAGAATTAAATATAATGTATATATTAAGTAGCTTTAATTAGCAATTAGTCTGATTTTGTCTAGACTGTAGATTGTACTATGGATCCCGGGCCAGCATGTTTCCAAGCATTCTTATCATGGATATGAACAACACTGTACTACGGTTGTTTACGTGTTCAAGATAAAACAAAATATTGTTAGTGTAGTAGAAAGATGATTATTTTTGCCTGTAAACCAAATGGCTTGTTCATCGTTCAAACAGAAGTCATATTTGTAATTTTAAGGTATCTAATAAATTCTCACAGCACTTGAACTCACGTAATGAGCTACTTATGTTCTCCACTTTCATAATTAATTGCCTCCTGATAAATTATTCAGAACGGAAAGCTGAAGCTATTACTGGCGGGAATATTCTGTGAACGATCGATTGGCGATGATACCATACAAGTTTCCATTGGTAGATTGGTTCATTTTAATTAACTTTATAGCTAAACTTTTTGGCTTTATTTGGCACTTGACGATTTGTGTTTGTTTTTTGTTAATGCATGGTCGTAGTTACTGTGTATTATAAATATGTTAGCCTTTGTTGTATTTACTTTTATTTTGTCTAATTATTGAAAAAATATTAATTAAAGACAAACGTCAAACACAAAATTGGTTAAAGATTAAATTCATTTTAATAACATTCACAATTGAAATAAAGAAAATACAGCCAAGTGCACATTGTTAACGCATACGACGGGTTCCGTAACGTGAAATATATAATACTACATAAAAAAAACCTTTGATTTTAAATGTTATTTCATTTTTATTATTTTTCGTTTTAGGCAGCGGTCTACGTATTATGGTTCAAAAAATTACCCTTTGACAGATAGATGGCGGATTAAGTCCCATCTCAGCACCTTCCCATTTCGGCACCCATGGATTAATATTTACCATGCCCACGAAACGTTCCCATTTCCTTCATGGGTGCGGAGATGGGACTAAACCGAGTCTTAGTTTGTTCTGTTTGACACCCCTTGCGTACGGAGTCCTAAAACAACATAAAACTTAATAATGGTTTCTAGTTTCATTACAAAAAAAAACCTGTTTAAATTAGGAACGCCTATCTAAATCACTTCGTTCTCGTTTGTACATCGAGAAACTGGTACAGAATAAGAACGTCTCAAAGTACCTACGCGAATGTTATAGGTAATCTAATTTGTTTCATAATTACCGCGTAATTCATTGCTCTGCAGGGAATGCGTAATAATAATTATGACCGCTGTTATTGAGATGTTTCAAGTTGTTTTAGAAGATATTGCAGTAATTTAATTATAAATATTCATAAGTCATTATTTTAATTTATGGTATTTTCAAAGCATGTAAGTAATTAATACAATTTACAATGAATAATTATTCATAATCATCTACCATGTCTTTTCCCAACAATATTGGGGTCGGCTTCCAGTCTAACTAGATGCAGCTGAGTAGGTACCAGTGTTTTCCATGGAGCAACCGTCTTTCTAACCTCTACAACCAACCTATTGGGTAACACGATACCCGTTGGTAAGGCTGGTTGTCAGTCTTCCTGGCTTCTGACTACTCACAACGACTGTGAAAGATTTATGAATAACAGCCGAAGCCTTTTACGTACTTTAGGTAGCTTTAGCATTTTCTCAAAAAAAAATCTACTTTATTCTGTCCACTGGTTTAATTAACTGTTTTTTGACAGCTGCTGGTTTTGATGATTTGATGATTTCATGCTCATAACAATCTTTATGTTTTTTTTGTAAAAACTGACACGAATACTGTATTATAATGTCTATAAGAAGTCATAAATAAGATAATCCATTAACGTAAAGCAGTTTATATATTTATTTTGTAACGCATTTTAAAGTTAACTTTTAGGTAATCGGGAATAGTTACGTTCTAAGGCAGCTGTCAAAAAACTAATAACCCAATGGACAAGGTGTAGAATGTAACGTGGGCATTTGAAATTAATTTAAAAATCACGAGATAAAATCAAATGAAATCTTAAGCATTAAGGTTGAAACTAAATAAAACACAAAAACACTCGTAGTCTCCCTAAACTTCCAAGAAGAGGTCAGTATATTCGCTAATGTCTCCTTTGTCCTCACACCCTACGCTAAAGTCCCCAACTCAATTTATAGGTGAGCTAGGAACCTTTTAGACCCAACTTAGAATAGAAAACATCTTTACCTCAGCTCTTATATTTTTGGGTCGGTATGGTAATCTATAATCCGACATGTTCTAGAAAAAAAGAACGAAGCCTAATCTCATGTTTCCATATTTCCCGGTCGGAGCGAAAATCTAATGGACTTGCCTTAGACCCACTCATGTTAGGAAATTTTATTCTTGGAGAACAAATATTGGTTTCTACATATAGCTTTTTCCCGCGACTTTGACCGTGTGAATTTTCTTACGGATCTCTAAATAGCCTATAACCCTCGGAGGTAAAGTAGCTTCTTATTAGTAAAATTATTATCAGAATTGAACGAGTTATTCCGGAGATTAGTCAGAACTAACGCAAACTCAACGCGGTGGGGGACTTTAATTTTTAAGATACGAGTAATGATAAAAAATATTAATTGAATTGAAAATGTAATTAGTCTGTAACATTATCATTACTTCTGGACAAAGACACGAAAGTGTTATGTACCTGCAAAAAGTAAATCATAAGTCGTATCATAAAACTAGACATTATTGCATTCAAACCATCAGCGCTATTCTGTAATAATTTGCCTCGGCCAATTTAGGTGAAGTTAGCTTGAGATTGGTTAACAGCCCACTTCACCAAAATTCACCAAGGAAGACCTTTACAGAAAAAAACAATAGTTTGATATTTTTTCAGCCTTGAAAATGACAAGAAACAAAAATATTCATCTTTTTTTTAAGATTCAAAATCAAGTCATCATAACTCCTGTATCTAAACCACAATATACATTCAGAATTAACGAAGATATATTTGTTTGGTTAACAGTAAACTTGTGTGGCATTTAATCGATAAATCACTTCGGCCATTAACTGGCTTCTAGTCGGTAGGACGTTAAGCTACGAATGGTTTCCAAGCTTGTAGACGACGTCTCGTAATTGGCAACGCTTGCACTTCTTGCAATGCAAAGTTAGCGTTATCGATGCTATATTTTTTCTCGGATAGGGAGTCCTGTCTGGGAAAAAATATTCCCTAATGAAGTCCACCTGGATTTCATTCGGAAGCGGGTTAAGAGTCACGCTTGGGACGTGTTTAATTTGGTGAACTATTAGTACTGGGTGAGAGGTGCTCGAGTGAAAACACTATATATTTTCGTTCATGGTGCAAAAACCACCTTAGTTCAATGACTATTGATATCCTGGTCAAAACCACTGAACTAACTAGTTAATCTGTAAGTTATACAGGCAAAATTTTAATTCACTGAATATCATTAAATGGGTGGAAAGTATTCATGAATACTAAAAACTTTAACTGCGGTACAACTGTGGGAGTTTCCCAACAAAAATGCACAACACGATCAAATTAAAGGAACAGCAAATTTTTAGTTCAGTGTGATATTTATAGTGGTAATTACTTTGATCCCCTAAAATATGGGCAATGATTTATAATTAAATCTGTATAGCACTTAATAATTCCATTTCTGTAAGTGATCATGACGCCTTACTGTCACACTTGTGTATATTATAGATATATGTAGATGTATGAGACATAATATTTCAATTATTCAGATGATGCCTACATCATCTGAATCATATTATTAACAATTTAAGGATTAAAATAGACTATCATCATTAAGCGGATTCTGGATGCTTTGCTGCACCACTGCATAATGCTAAACTATTATAAAAAAAAATGTATTTGTGTATGTATATCAGCTGTCTGACACCCATAGTACGGGGTCTCCCTAATTTGGGGTCAGATGGCCGTGTGTGAAAATGTCTCCACTTATTATATTATTATTATTTATTATTATTATTATCATAATAAAACGCTGTAAATCAAGTGAACCACGTGAAAGTGACAACTTAATCACATTCAAACAGATTAAGGCAATACATCACAACATCTTGAAATAATATAAAACAGAATATGCTAACACAATATCTCCAACACCCTAGAGATAATTAATGTTAATAGTACTAGTTATAATCACTTAAGTATATCATTATAAGCAAACTGTTACTTAAGTTCTTATGAGAAATAAAGTTCTTCTTTAAACCCAACTTATACTAAAAGAAGAGAACTTGAAGACCTGCAATATAAAAACTGTCTCTCTACCAATAAAGTAAAAATTTGACAAGTAGAAAATTAAAATTGCAAATTTCGTTAGCGCGATTCAGCTTGTTCCTTCAATCATAATTTAGTGCAGCGCCATCTATCGACACTCAAATGTAATTTAGCTAGTACACGTCAAACCGTTGCCCATGTAATTTGCACGGTCCTTAATAGTTTTCTGTGGTGTAATCGATGGGTGTTATGGGGTAATGACGCCATGCGATATGCTTATCGTAATGAACACTTGCTCGAAGTAATTTTAAGAAATACTGGCTTTAGAAAAGAAAAGGAAAAATGCAGTGTTATTGCATGTTAGGTGGCTGTGTTTTGTTTTAGATTGATTTTGAAATTAGGTAATTTGGAACGTTGCATTTTTGTTCGAATTACGAAATGGCTCGTTCGTCTGCTGGCCGAAAACGCGACCTGCTTAGCTTGAGGTCTTGGATTTGATTTTTGGATCAGTCACGAGGGTGTAGCTCGTCTCCTTTACGTGAGCTCAACTGTCTAATTAGGAGACACAATAGTTAAACAATGACAAACGACCAATATTTGGCTTCTGAACATTAAAATGGATAAGGGGTTTACCATATATGAAACTCTGCCTAACTCCTGTATATTTGCCTCAACCAGTGATTAGCTTTAACTTCATATCATCATTATCAGCATATTGCCGTCCACTACAGAACATAGGTGTCCCCCATAGATCGCCAAGCATGGAAGCTACCTGATCTTGGACAGCCTGCATCCATCCGCAGTCAGCCACCTTCTTATAGTCGGTCCATCGTGCCGCAGGGCGTCCCACACTACGCTTGCCCAAACGCGGTCTCCACTCTAAAACTTGTCAGCTTCATCTTCCGTCTGTTCGTCGCCGTCGGCAGACATGGCCGACCTACTTCCAATAATCTCCTTTGGTTTGGAATCAACTATATCCAATGAAAACTGATAACATTATTGTGGATTCGCAAAGGTCCCACAAATGCTATGTGGATGCAATGTTTGTCGACCCTATTGGCACTGTGGCAAAGTGCTTGACTTTGTGGTGGCCCAGTTGGGGTATTCAGCATGGAACAAATATGTATACTTTGGCCTACAGACGTAGAGCGTTTCTGGATATACCTACTTAGAAACTATCTAGAAAATTAAACAGAAGATTTCATTCAAAGACGAATAATTAACGAAATAAAAACGAATTCAATAACGAAAGTCTTTCAAAAACTAATTCACTTAAAGGCTTTAAAAGATTGATACGGAAAATAATAATAATAAAGAATAAAATGCCAAACATCCTACTGTCCAAAATATTCCAATATATTCCGTTCATTAAAATATTTCTAGTTACCCATCAATCAAAATATTTAGATTCGTGTCAATAGTATATGTTCAGTCGAACAAACAGTTTGCTATGCATGCCAAAATATTCATCTTTCTTTTATACTGTCAATATTCATTTTAAACCGAGTTCAACAAAAGAGAAGGCTCAATTCTACACGTATATACTTACCGCAGCGCGCTTATTATTTGCCGCAGTGGCCTCGGGGTTGGTCCCATATATATTTTTTGACGAAAAAAAGCTTTTTACAAAAAAGACAACCGCCTTCAAAAACTAAAAAGTGAAAAATAACTTTAGCACAGAACACACATTGACTTTAGTTTCGAAATTCAGTGGCTTTGTTCTGTTTGTTGTTTTGTATTGCCACCGAGTTCCGAAACTAAAGTCAATGTGTGTTCTGTGCTAAAGTTATATTTCACTTTTTAGTTTTTGAAGGCGGTTGTCTTTTTTGTAAAAAGTTTTTTATCCAAACTCTCAAATCTCTCAAATCTCATCCAAATCTATTAAGAAGAGTATGAAAGTTAACTACTACAAAGATTGATGAAGCTAAAACGTCAACTATGTAAAATTTTTGGGTATTTGTTGATTTTTCAAAAAGTGCTGAATCAATTTCGATAAAATTTATATGGGACCACCCCTGAAGCATACCCAATCCGTAAAAAGAAGAATTTTCAAAATCGGTTTACGTTTGCCGGAGTAATCGCGTAACAAATCGCGCACATACTTAATGTAAATTTAAGACTTATACGGTTTTCTCATGGATGCCATTGTCAGAACCGGACCAAATTAAAATGGGACCACACGGGAAGCACTAGCTTTCAAACAAAAAAAAGAATCATCAAAATCGGTTCACCCAGTCCAAATAAATCAGGTAAAATACATAAAAAAATAAAAATAAAAAAATAAATAAATAAAAAAAAATACTGACGAATTGATAACCTCCTCCTTTTTTGAAGTCGGTTGAAAAGACAAAAACTAACCAAACTAACTATTTTCAAAAACTAAAAAGTATAAAATAACTAACCAAACTATTTTCAAAAACTAAAAAGTATAACATAACTTTCAATACGGAAGTCGGTGGCAGTACAACAAACAAAACCAAAGCCGACTTGCGAAATTAGAGTTTATCTATATATGTATGTATTTACAAAAAAAAAAAATGTATTTGTGTATGTATATCAGCTGTCTGACACCCATAGTACAGGGTCTCCCTAGTTTGGGGTCAGATGGCCGTGTGTGAAAATGTCCCCACATATTATTATTAAAGAGAATTTTTGTAAACAAATTTTAATTGTGTGCATGATAACTTCTAAAACTTATAAATAAGGAGTTTTGTAATATTTTAATTTCGGATTGACAACTCAGTACACTCACAAAAATGTTTAAAATTAGATGCCTGTGTCCCAAATACCTTTTTCGACTGAATCTATACATAATATCGATGTAGTTGAATAATTGAACGTCCGCTGCATTGATGTGGGCTGACTGACGGCCCAGAAAATGGTTTTTCGAGTCCACTGTATTATGGAGAAGCTTTGAAATTAAATCCCACTATGGACCGATTTTTTGTTCGAAATAAAAGAGGA
Organism: Charanyca ferruginea; assembly: GCA_947361185.1. NCBI lineage: Eukaryota > Metazoa > Arthropoda > Insecta > Lepidoptera > Noctuidae > Charanyca > Charanyca ferruginea. The sequence continues at coordinate 56,065,260 of OX376055.1, read as the reverse complement.
TTTTTAATGGGTTCTTTAAAGGGTTCTGTACGCAATGGGTGCCAAACGGGACGTATTAGTAAAGTACTCATGTCTACTATTCGTCTGTTGGTCCGTCCCTTCATCTGTTGGTCACATAGCTGTCTCTTTTGAATCGTTATTACGATTCAAAACTGTGTTCAAAAAAATATCTACATAATGGTAGACACTTGAAATTTTCAAAGAGTGTGTATTACCATGGCCGTTCATCATTTGCCTAGCCTTTTCCCAACTTTGTTGGGGTCGACTTCCAGTCCAGCTGAATACCAGAACATCATCCTGTATTCAACCGACACCAAAAAGAAGTAGGTTCTCAATTAAATTTTTTTGCTTTCTGACGATTTTTTCAAAAATTGCTGAATCAATTTCGATAAAATTGATATGGGGGCACCTGTGAGGCATACCCTATCCACCAAAAAAAGAATTTTCAAAATAGCTTTAGATTTGCCGGAGAAATCGCGTAACAAATATACAAAAAAAAGTTGAAGTCGGTTGAAAACACGATTCTTATATGGGCATCCATACTGTACGCAAAATTCGTGTTAAGATTTGGAGCGGACCGACCCATTATACTATATTTATATATCTTATGGGCATCCATAAAACAATTATGTTTTTTCGTATGTAGTGTTATATATTGTACGGTAATACGGAACTATTCGTGTGCAAATCACAAGTTTCAATGTATGATAATATCATACATTGAAACTTGTGATTTGCACACGGAATTATGCTGATTGTGACATGTTATTATTTTGTTTTTGGTAGTAAAAAAAATCTGTCTCCTCAGATGATGATATTATACGCAATTTTTTGATCGTCTTTTTAAAAAGTAGGTACCTACTTTTCCCATTTTATAATATTGTTACCTTCAGAATTCATTTTCGTTAAACATCTAATGAAATATCGGCTTCCATATCATCTTCCGAGAATACATAGAAAATTGCACAAAGTGAGGAAATATTGTAAATGAAAATTATTTGTTAATTTTATCTCGCTACGAGCATCGACTTCAAAGAAAATTTTATACGCCCAAGTACTGGGAAATTGAAGAAAGAACGGGCGGTGTGATTCTGTAAGACCTCATTCTAAACTTCTAATCTGAATCCGCTGTGAGTTTCTGGATTGGCATTCTAAAAACTCGGTTGATAATTCGAATTTACACTAGCATTACACTAGCACACTAAATAAATTGACAGGGAGATTTTTGACAGATAAAGTATGAGATGACGACGTAAGAAACATTCTGTAAGGTAATTTCCCCGTCACTTCGACGCTCACTTCGCACTCGAACCCGATTCAAAGTGACAAAAAGGTATATCAAGGTAATTCTGAACCTTATGCGAAGTGAGAGTGAATAGCGATGTGAGATGCGAGTTGTTGTTTGAATTTTACAGAATCGATCGACTGCTAGCAGTGCCGTCAATGGGAAAACAGCCATAATTTGTCAAAAGAGATTTCAGATAAAGAACGAAGTTTTTTTCTATTAGAATAGTTGTTTTATTCTCGTCCTTTGCCTATTCCAATTAATTTCGTTGCGGGATCCAAAACAGTTAAATCGTTTCTCTGGGACTCGTCGAGCTTCATTGCCTCGGCACATTACTGGTGATCGCTACAGTTGATTCTAGCTTACAAGAGTTGCAGGGGTTTCAGAATAGTGTGACGGGCTTGTCCCAATAAAAAAAAACTTCTAATAATAATGTTATACGTTCGAAATAGGGATGCCAACCCTACTATATAATATAGTATCCTACTATATTACAGGCCCCACTACTATATTTTTGAAAACAAGGTATAGTAGGCGAAACTACTATATTTCAAAGGCATCAAACTTTGCAATAATATTCGTTTCAAAATGTGTAAGCGTAAAACAAAATCAATACCTAGCTCGATTCTGGAATGTCAAGTTGACAGTTACGTTCAATAATTCACAAAATATTACCTGAGTTCGGAACCTACTATTTTTTTTTCATCTTTTCGTTATCTACTATATTTTTATGGGTAATAATTTTAGAACTACTATTTTTGACTGACAAACAGTTGGGAACCCTAGTTCGAAATGTATGAAACATTATTGTTCTTCATAGTTTAGAGTTGTTCCTATAGAAAAAGATGATTATATTCATGACTGAAAAATTGCTGTCGAATTAAATGTCAGCCTTTAGAAATGACTACAATTAAGAACTATTCTTAGTATAGATCTAGGGTTAATCAAATATTCATAGTAGCTTTTTATTTAAACAAAAGACTTGAATCACGTTCAGTAATATTCAAAAGATAACAATAATACCTACCTGAGATTCCTCTCTCAGAAGCCCTGACCACCGGTAGTTAGGACCCTGTTCCCGATACCAGTTGGCTACAATTATTTCTAAGGGTGTTATTACACCAATCGATCGATTATCGATCGATGCCATCGGTCGACATCGATCGACGTTGATCGATTGGTGTGGTAGCTTTGGCTGATCGACGGATACCTTTCGACTAACTGATCGATCGTTTGCCGGACGATAGCATCGACCGACAATGGTGTCGATTCCCTTGTTCACAAACTAAATTAAAATTAGGCATTTGGCATCTCTTACTACCAGGCAGCTGAAGAAAAGGACGGCGAAAGACAAGGACTAAGTTAGAGATGTCAAATTAGTTTTTCTCTTGAACTTCGCAGTGTTTTTAATCAATACGTTCTGAAATGACAACTATAATTGTATGAACATTTTAGATCAACTTAAATTGACAGCTCTTATTAATATATGTCTCTTTCTTGTTTTATTGGAGAGAAAGAGATACAGCTTAAAATTAATTAGGCTCGTGCACAACATAATTGGCACCAATGATCGATTAACTCCGGCTATAATTCATCACCAATAATAGTCAAGCAGCTCGATCGACGGCGACTGATCCATCCTACCATCGACGATCGACAATCCATCGATTGGTCTGGTAGAAACTATCGACCGATGTCGATTAATCCATTTTTCCATCGATCGATGCCGTCAAATTTTTTTTAAAGTTTTTTTTAATGTATTCTTTTATAACAAATAATATACCTTCTCTAGTCTTTCTAGTCTTCTCATTCAGAGGCACTAGCATTGATCACCACATCGCCTCAAAGAGGAAAATAAAGATAATATCTAACCAAAATATTAAACCTAAATCAGCACCTTGAATCAGTATTAAATCTGCTACAACACTATAAATCGTCTGAATCAAAACACGGACTCCATTTAACCCTCTGCTGTCGTGAGTTGGTAACAATTTGTGCTATTGCAAGGGGTCTCTTGGACCCCACTTGTAAACTTGCGCGATTTGTCCGGACATTAACCGAATTTAATACTCCTTCATGTAGACCCTACGTGTGACTTGCTGGTTTTGTTAGTGTGACCATGAAAATGGCTGGCACAAAGGTTTCACAAAATTCACAAAATTTTCTTTCAGTTTCCATCAAACAAGAGAACTATAATAAATAATTATAGTTCTCTTGTTTGATGGAAACTGAAAGAAAATTACATGACGAAGTTTAATATTCTAGGTATAAATAAGAAGAACCTATCTGAGAACTGGAGGTCTGAATTTATTAAGTCACTACAGTGAAGTCCAGTTATGCAGTCGACTACCTCATAGGTTGACCTAGGCTACCAAAAAAACTGATTAATTCATAAATATTTTTATCAACGGTACGGTGGCGGCGTTTCGTAGCTATAGCGTGTGAGGCCAGGGGCCACTTCTGACACTTTAAATTAAATAACAAAAAGACAAACGCTTTTAAACTAAAAAGTGATAAATAACTATAACACGAAACACATATGACTTTAGTTTCGGAAGTCGATGGCAACACAAATCAACAAACGAAACAAAAAAAGATGGTTCTATTTTCATTATTTCTTCATTTCTTAAAAGCAATTGTTTTTAACAAAAAGTATTCTTTGTTTTTTAGTACTCACTTATAATCATCCAAATTCATTAAGAAACGGCAACACTCAAAAAAGAATTTTCGAAATCGATCCACATATCGCGTCATGTGGTTGAAAATCAATAAAGTTAAATCACCCCTTAATTGTCTACCTTTAAAAGTGGAATATTTTCCTGACATTTATATGAGACCACCCTTGAGACAGACCATACCCATTAAAATAATTTTCAAAATCGATCTACACTTGCCGGAGAAATCGCGTAATGAACAAATAACAAAGAACATACAGTCCAATGGAGAAGGTCCTCGTTTTTGGAAATCCGGTTAAAAATGAGACTCGTTCTTTTAACATACATGATGGTTACCCTACCCAATATGTGTGTGTAACTAGTTAACATGTGCAGAAGGCTAATTTCATGTTCTTCAAGTCCTGACCTTTTGATTTAATAACTTTACGACTGACCAAACTTTGAGTTACATTAATTAAATGTTTCCTTTATTAGTTTGAGGTGCCTTGCGGGTGAATTGGGGCCCGAACTTCTAAGTATCCGATTTCTGGATAGCTCGAGGGTTTCAAGTGTGTTCCGAGTTTGTTCAAACTTTTAAAACGAAAATATTGTTTTTGTTAGATATTTGCTTTTGTTTATCGAACAGTTTTTAAATTTCTTTGTTTGTTAATTAATATAATTCGTTTGTAAATTAAAATAATTCTGATCGAACATTAAACGTTATTAACATTTTTACTTAAAAATAGTCCTTCTAGTTCTAGTAGACTTCCGATTCAGTTTGAAATATCTTTTATTTCTTATTTTTTAATAACGTAGGTAACAAAATTTTAATAAACTTATGAAAGGATGGCTAACAATCAAATAAATAATTTGTTTCCTAAGGCTGAGTATACAAAAGAGCATATTATACTTGTAAAAGAACTAATGTGTCACCCTCTAACGAACAGGAAATTGAGCACGACACTCTGCTTTGTTACAATTTGATTTTACAAACCAACGAGTTTTGTATAACATTTCATCAAGCAAAGACACACCTGCAGATCCAACGTTTCAGCAAAGAGCAATTGGTAATAAAAGGGAATTTTACGGGTGAATGCTCATCGCCCTGACCAAAACATCGAACACAGCGCCGAGCATTCGCGAAAACGTTACATTCTACAACGTCAGCCAGGCGACAACATCTATACTTAGCCGGATTTGTCTACAATAAAGTAAATAAGTTATTGAACATAAATAGTCTCACACAGAATTACTTAAAAATAAAATAAAAATTTGGCTCCAATCACTGGACTATGAATACACCGAAAAAATTCTACAGTAAACAAGAACAATCACAAACACACAGTACTTGCATAACACAGTCATACACCACTTCAACTACGCACACACGCACACACCATCACATACACGAACACACCCTCATACCTAACTTCACAATTACACTCACTCCCCTATACACACACGACGTTTATATGCATGCTGAATACTTTCTGTTTTTTCTTTTATTTCATTTTGTTTAATTTTTAATTAAGTCTGTTTTTATTGCATATGAGTGTCATAAACGGGAGAAGACACTGACTCCTGTAACACAGGTTTTTACCTAGCTCAGAAGTCAGGGTTCAATATCATTGTACCATGTAATTTTATGCCAATAAAGACATTATTATTATTATTACATGGAAATCCTTTTTGATTTGAGCTTTTGTTTGTATTGTATCATTCAGAAAAACGTTACATTGTATTGAAAACTTGCTCGAGAAAATCCCATAGTGTATATTCACCTTTACACACGTGTGAACAGAACAATACTGCAACAGCTATCTGCAAGATTCAGACACAAATGTCCATGTCAGAGGTACAATGAAGGATGATGACATTAATACTAACTAAGATATGACGTCATGAAGTGTTGTTACACCTAGGCACGTTCTTGTTCCAAGGTTGTGTTGCTACTAACAAGCACGTGTAGACATGTACCGATAATGTATCGGGTTTACAGATGGCAATAATGTACAATTAAGGGCCATCCGCTTGCCTATCAAACGGTATCGGGTAACCAATTATTTTTGTTTTTTTTTACATTTATTTTTAGGAGAAATTTGAAACAAAAATAATCATCATGGATTTCAGTTAAGGGATCTCAAAAACATTATTTTTGTAACATTAATTAATACTAATAAAACGCTGTAAAAAACATTTTCAACATTCGATCCAGATTTCGATACAAAAAAGCAACAAAAAGAAGAAGCCAATCAACCAACATTAACGATGGAATAAAAACACGTTGTTTTCCTAACAAATTGAATTAGGGGTACATAAACAATTATCTTCAGCTATACCGCCTATGAGGTCCTAAGAAAACAAAAACTACGGAACGTAACATTGAATATTTTCATACATTACCGACATAATGTCGGATCCAATCACCTTTGTATAATATGATGGCACAGTGACGTAAAAACAGTTTTTTTGTCAGAAAAAAATAGATTCAACGTAAATCATTCTGAGGAGATGTAGAATAATATTCACATACCTAACCGTTGATGAAATAGGTATGCAGGTTGGGGTTTGTTTAATCAGTTTTACGTGAATAAGTCCGTGCTTCGGAAAGCACGTAAGGCCGTTGATCCAGGAGGTCATCCGTAGATCTTTAGTTTCGAAATTCAGTGGCTTTGTTCTGTTTGTTGTTTTGTATTGCCACCGACTTCCGAAACTAAAGTCAACGTGTGTTCTGTGCTAAAGTAATTTTTCACTTTTTAGGTCTTTTTTGTAAAAAGCTTTTTATTTTCCGCTTTTTAGTACTTTCTTCTCATCCAAATCTATTAAGAAGAGATTGAAAGTTAACTACTACAAAGATTGATGAAACTAAAACGTCGTTTATGTAAATTTTTCGGGTATTTGTTGATTTTTTAAAAAGTGCTGAATCAATTTCGGTAAAACTTATATGGGACCACCCCTGAAGCATACCCTATCCATAAAAAAAAGAATTTTCAAAATCGGTTTACGTTTGCCGGAGAAATCGCGTAACAAATCGCGCACATACATAATGCAAATTTAAGACTTATACGGTTTTCACATGGATGCCATTGTCAGAACTGGACAAAATTAAAATGGGACCATACGGGAAGCACAAAATCGGTTCACCCAGTCCAAAGAAATCAGGTAAAAAACATAAAAAAAAAAAACAAACAGACGAAAAATAGACTAGAAGTCGACTCCAATATAGTTGGAAAGAAGCTCTTCATCTGATGATAGTAGATATTTTGATTTAGATTCTTAAACAGTTAATAATTCTTAATCCATTATTTTATTTAATGTACACGTTTGGACTCTCCAAAAATTTGCATTAAAAATGAAATGAATGAAATGTGTGTCTAGTATGCGTAGTCAAACTCAAACTCATTTATTTCAAATAAACCATTTTCAGGTACTTTTGAATTCAGTCAGTGTCAGTCAGTCAGAAAGTTGAAGCTAGTTGCTCGTTCCAAACACTAGGTTTCTATGGAGAAGTACGAGCAAGAAACTCCATGAACAACACTCTTTTAAAATCAATAATATGTTACAAACGGTTACATCATTCATATTGAATCTAGGGTATAATGTGAGAACAATGTAACAAGTCGTGTACGTTAAAAGAGGTATAGATAAAAATATAATTGTATTATTAATATTATAAAGCTGAAAAGTTTGTTTGTTTGTTTGTAGGTTTGTTTGTTTGTTTGGTTGAACCTCAGGATCTACTGGTTCAAATTGAAAAACTCTTTTTGTGTTGGATAGTCCATTTATCGAAGAAGGCCCATGCGAAGCCGGGTCGGGTCGCTAGTTAAAAATAAATTTAGAATAACCGAGGCAGCTAAGAGATGACCAGTCCCAACTAACGGTCCCAGGGCCCGTTCACGAACATGACGCACGGATCGGCATCATTTAGCTCAACCATACTAGTCTAGCGCATACTCGCGCGTCTCGGGTAGAAATTCGCCTAATACGCCTAATACGCGTTTAGAAAACTTCGCGGGCATACTCTACGCTGCGCTCCGCTATATGTGCGGGGTATGGTGTTACCCAGTAACTGGGTTTTCGAGTTCAGATGGGAAATAGCTCCTTAAAAAATACTGGTAAAACTGGAAGCCGAGAGAAAACTCAGTTGGGAAAAGACTAGGTAGGTGATGAGTTCTTTATTATTAAACCCGAAATGAGACAGAAACATCAGGATTTTCCCTTAGTCGCCTTCTACGACACCCTCGGGATGAAATGAGCGGGTGCAGTTCTAGCCCGGACATTCCACGCGTTTATTAAAAAAAAATAACTCTTTAAATCATTTCAAATTAAGTTTCCACATGAGGTGATGGCATTTATTTCATTAAAACTACCAGGGGAAATCGCTTGTTCCGTATTTTGTAAATAAGCTTCAAATATTGCATTGAGGATTACATTAAATTATTTCGTTGATTTTCGTCAGTTTCGCTCTTTATCTGCTTAAATATTAAACGCTCGCCAATCAACGGAACAAAATCCAATCACGGATTAAATTCACCACTATAGAGAAATTCAAGAGCACTTGTGCTTGGGAATAAAAGAAAGGAAGGCTATTGAAAACTGATAATATTTCGTGAACAGTGAGTAATTAAAAAGCAATTTAGTGAGTAAGTCACACATCCTAAATTAAAATTAAAACACAAAATACATTCAAGATCCTAAAAAACATTGTTTTTTAACTTGGCTAGCCAACAATAGTCTTTTTGTGAGTTGACACCAGTCACATGTGATTATATCTATTTCAACATGAATAAAGTTGATAGTGCGAATTGCTCGAGTCAGAGGAGTTTTGGCCAGCAATTTGGTCTTGGCTGAAGGTACGACCAGCGCCTCAAGTCTGCTATTACAAATTCAATAGTGTCAGGATGGTCTATCATTGATTTCATAATTGTTGATTTTGACAAGTTTGGTAATCTATTAATATAATGGCGTCATTATGACTTTCCAATGGTCAACCACTGACACGCCATTGAAAGAAATGATATAGATTGGTAATCTCGTACAAAATGACAACTGAATGACTGACTAAGGCGGTAATCTGCTAAAGTTTTGACAGTTCCTATCATCAGTGACCTACCATTAGAACGTCATTGTGCAGTCATTGCTTTTAATTCGACCGACCAATGATCGACCATTATAAATTTAGCCGATTACGAACTTTTAGCCAAATGACAATGGGATCGTGTTGGAATGACTAAATTATAAAAATAGCAGACTTGGGAAGAGGGACAAATAAAGTATGTGAGCACTTACAAACATCGTTTCTTTTACGTTTGCGCTCTGGTTGTACCTGCCATCTATACCACATTATCTTACCTCCTTTGCTTAACTGATAGAGATAGCCTAATACAACAAGTCCGCTTTTTGGTCGCATACAGTTTAAATAAATAAACAATAAGTTAAGTCAAGATCCGAGATATAACACATACTTTTAAAATCCCAATTGTAACAAATAGAAGCTCCAAAAAATACAACAATACAAGTCACTGTACAAACCTACAAACCTACATAATTATCACAATATTTCAAAATGGCGTGTTACGGTCGGTGCGCGTGCACTTGTCGCTGTAATCGGTTCGAACCGCCCATAACTGGTAATATCACACTTCGCTCGCGAACTGAACCCGATAATTTTGCAGGCGAACGCGCTAGAAAATATTGTTCTCATTATTTTGCTCGATTTTCACTGCAGAAGTCACTGCAGGTGAACCGGATTTAAATATAGGTTTAGATTTGTTTCTGTGATTAAAATAAACCACCCAACCAACATTTTTATAGTTCCATACCCAAATGTGCCCATTTCTAAGGTTTCGCTTTAAGTCTGCCTGTCTATCGTAGGTCTGTATCCTTAGATTCATAATAGGTAGACACTTGACATTTTTACAGGGTGTGTATTACGATAACTGCTATGACAATCCATACTATACTCATAATATTATAAATGTGAAAGTAACTCTGTCTTACTGTGTGTGTGCGGGTGAACCGATATTGATGAAATCTGGTGTGAAAATAGTTTGGACCCTGGGGAAGGACATAGGCTACTTTTTAATCAGCGACTTCGTCTGAATCCGCTATAACCGACATTCACGCAGACGAAGTCGCGGGCAAAAGCTAGTAGGTAATAAAAATAAAATATTATCAAAGAATCATGGCAGGATTTGTACAAAAAAATTTAAGATGTTTAGGGAAGTTAAAATTCTAATTCTTGGGTACCTAAAGAGAATCTTCAGGCATTTACAATATTTTGCAAACCCCGCAAAAAAAAGTGAATAGTTTAGAAAAGCTCATTATTTAAGAACGAAACGGTGACTGAGAGTAACAGTGACACTGACAGCCGCCGTTTCATAGTTCTTACACTGACATTGCATTGTTTCACGGGAAATAATCTCACAAATTATGATTATTTTTTTCCTGACACTTGTCACATCACTTGTCTGCCAATTTTATAGATCCGTTAACGTCGCTTGTCACTTTCTTTGGTTCGTTCTTTTTTATAAACATAAAATGGGCATCGAGATGAAACGAAAAAGCGTTATTTTCATTTCGTAATCTTTTAATTATGTGGGGGTTTAAAAATATGCTAAGTATATCTGGTAATGTATTCTTCACATTGGAAAATATTTTATACATTCAAATTTTTTTTATTTATACAATTGAATGTATGGACCTCGCCATGATTCAAGGGGAATACAAGGAACGCTTTTTTATAATATGTACATATACATAGTGTTAAAAAATATTGTACGATGGTACAGAACCCTTCGTATGTCTTTAATAATAGTAATAATAACTTTAATTGACATGACTCACTGATTTTGAAAGGGACAGTTATAACGTACAGTTATTGCATCCAGAGATACAGTTGTTACTACCCCGTATACGGGGCAGCAGGAAAAGTTGCTTTTTTGCGCATGATGGCCTGGATACTGTCAGGGCCTCAAGTCTGTTATTACAATAGTGTACGTCAGAATGGTCTATAATTGATTTCATAATTCTTGATTTTGACAAGTTTGGTAATCTACTAATATAATGGCGTCGTTATGACTTTCCAATAATCAACCACTGACACGTCATTAAAAGAAATGATATAGAATGGTAATCTCGTACAAAATGACAACTGAATGACTCACTTAGACGGTAATCTGCTAAAATTTGGACCGTTCCTTTGATCAGTGACCTACGGACCATTAGAACGTCATTGCTTTTAATTCGACCGACCAATGATCGACCATTATGAATTTAGCAGATTACGAACGTTTAGCAAAATGACTATGGGATCGTGTTGGAATGACGAAATTATAAAAATAGCAAACTGGGCCCCAGTACGCGCTGCAGCAAACATCCCAGACACGTTGCACCGTCACGGCAGACCTAACAACACCCTGAATGCATTATTGTACTGAGTGCGCCGGTCCGTGTGTTCTTCGCTATCTTTCAGTGTCTTTGGGCGTTTATGGAGTCATTATCACATAGTGATAATGTCACCTCCACAACAAAACATTCTACAACTTATAACTACACAATATCAATAAACATCTGTTCGTATAACAACGTTATAATATAAATTATACATAATTACATACGTAGAAAACTTTAAAGCAATAAAGGGCTATTCCTAATTCCTCTGATAGATAGCGAACAGCAGTTGGACACAACATCCTGGCTTCCTCACAACGGACAATGGGGACGCTAAGATACTCGTACATGGCCCTCACCTGAAATCCCACATCAAATACATAATTATTGTCTTTTATGTGGTTTTTCAAGGTCAAGGTCAATTCAAGGTTGCTGTGCGTGCTATGGAGAGAGCGATGCTCGGGGTTTCTCTCTGGTAGATAGAATTCGTAATGAAGTCATTCGCCAGAGAACTAAAGTCACCGACATTGTGCGTCGAATCAGCACGCTGAAGTGGAAGTGGGCCGGCCACGTCTGCAGTCGGACAGACGGTAGATGGAGCAGACACGCTTTAGAATGGAGACCGCGTTTGGGCAAGCGTAGTGTGGGACGCCCTGCGGCACGATAGACCGACGATTTGAAGAAGGAGGCTGGCAGCGAATGGATGCGGGCTACCCAAGACCGGGTTGGTTGGCGATCTCTGGGGTAGGCTTACGTTCAGCAGTGGACGGCAATAGGCTGATATGATATGATGGTGATGATGTGGTTTTTCGAGTTAACATTATCATTACAGATAATAAAAATATTATCCTAACAGTGGCGCAGTCGGGTAAAAATACTAGTAGGTACCTAAGACGTTCTCAAAGTAACATAGGTAACAAATTTCAAGGCCTTTGTGTGCCGTCTATTGACCATAAATCGTATTTTACAACCAAATTGAATCCCAAAAACCTAATCTATCTTTCTACTAATGCGTACCTTGAATACCTACGAACCATAAATTGACGAAACCAAAACCGTAATTTGATGAAAATACTTAAAATAAAAAAGTCACTAATTAAACGCTTTTTTAATATATTTTTTTCAGAAAGTCTGACCATCAGTCTTACCAAGGGATATCGTGTTACCCAGTAACTGGGTTGCAGAGGTAAGGTAGGCAGTCGCTCCTCGCATGTAAAACATTGGTATTCTGGTTAGACTTCAGACCTCCAACCCAATCAACTAGACTCTTTGTGCTGTCTCTATCACTTTATGTCAAAGTGCCTGTGACATTACGAGACTTATCTTAAAATTGAGTGACGTTTGAGTATTATATACCTATATACTGCACTTTAATATTGGCGAAAGATTTTTTTTAATCGGCTAAGATTTATTTTAAAATTTTTATGTACAGACGCCAGCACATCAAGCCATACCTAACTGTCAAATTTTTCCAATTAAACATGAACCTTATGCTTTTATAATAAAGTTGAAAATCTATCAAAGAAATTTGACATATTGTAGTAGCTTGCTTGTACCTACACCACAAACATGCAAAAAAAATGTATTAGTATATTAGTTTAGATAGGTAATACTTAGCTTGTTATCTGTTACGAACAATGTGTAATTGCTAAATGTGTAAATAGTGTAAATAAACTTGCCTTCAAAAATAATAATTCCATGACACAACTTTCCTCTAAAAAAACATTTTATCTTAGCCCTGAAAGCACGATTACTTTTCAATTACTGTACAATTCGATATTTAGTTGCTTTGAAATTTATTTAGTCAATTAAGTTAGCAAAAAAGTGATATCATGTACAAATTTCCATTCAAAATCTATGGGAGACATAAAAAAGTATTTCAATTTATTGATAATGTCATCTACCGAATTGGTATCGTGTAATAGTACATTATGGTACTAGTGTGTAATGTTGGTGATTACCGCTGAGGCGCAATTGAGACTCGAGCCGTTAGGTGAGGGTCTTAAGAGAGCCGTGGACGGTAATCATCAATACACACGTGTATCATACGACGTTTTTCAACACACTTGTGAGGAAAATAATACAAAAAAAATATTTTCAACTGTGAAAACGAGTTGTGAAAAATTTTTCGCAATGGCGGGAAAAATTAATCAGTTTTCCTATGCGCGCGCATCAAATAATGGCGATCGGCCATAGACTAAAAGAATGAGGTTTCGTTTCGTTTTTCTTTTCGCGGATAGCGTTCTAGCCACGTACAAAATGGGGAATTCAAAGTTTTCTTTATTACAGAGAAAACAAAAGTTATATTTGAGTGAAAGTTTTATTTATTAAAAACGTACAAGTTGAAATTATCAATTTAAATACGAAGTTGCATGAAATGAGCAGGTAATAGGTACATTAATTTATTTGTACTATTCGATCTTTTGTGTATCGAAACTTTTTTAAGAACAATGCGACTCAACAAATAAAATAAAAAAAAAACCTTATAACTCACTTGTGAATAATAGCAATGAAAAAGTCACAGTTTGATTACAGGTGTCATTATGTGCCTAATTGCGGTGAAATTAGAGCCATTTTATGAGCAAGTGTGTTGAAAAAAAAATTGTATACAATTTACTACATACTTGCTAGTTTCTTTACAAGTACCTCCTGTCATTCGTAAGAATAGATCAAGTAACTATTTAGTTTTTAGTATATTATTATTAACTTGTATTTCTCATTAACTGTTTTTCTCATAATTGTACTCTCATAATAGGGTATTTTACCAAAAATCTGTCCGTCAGATAGTTTTCCAAAAAATATTGAACACGTGTTTTATCTTTTTTCACGTTAACAAAGAATGAATATAATATAATAATAATAATATAATATGACATGTGGGGACATTTTCACACACGGCCATCTGACCCCAAACTAGGGAGACCCTGTACTATGGGTGTCAGACAGCTGATATACATACACAAATACTTTTTTAAACTCGTGTGACATCACTATGTCAGAGCACTTATACTGGCGAAGTGACGTCACCACAAACCCCCTCTCATAATCTTTGATGCGTTTTATCTTCGTCAGTTTTTATTGAATTGATTAAACAAAAATACGTATTCAATATTTTTCGATAATCTAAGTGACGGACTAATTACATTTTTGTTGGTAAAATCGGTACCCTATTAAAAATCCATGTTGCGCCATCATGGCGCTTTGAGTGCATCGGTGCGTCAGATGAGTGCAACAGATAATAATAATATATGAACTTATTATTGCATTATAATATATTTCATTTGTTACTAACGTAGGTTTTAAGTATTGTATACTAACATCATATGGATCAAAGTCTGAAATAAAGTATATTTTTTTATAATAAGGGAAATAAACTTTCTGACAAATAAATTTCTTACCGCAAAACGACGTCGACAAAATGTCTACCCAAAACCAAAGACTAAACAGAACTGTGCCATCGACAACACAAACAAGCATTACGTTAACGATGCACCAAAGAGTTCCACAACCAATAAACTATACTCATTTAACTTTTCGTATCACCACTACCTCCTGGCGCATTAATGCATGCAATATCATCGTGAGCAGTGTTTGTTCCCTTGTCTATAAGATTGATGTATTGCCGACGGTATGCTCTCACATAATTGGAGTGAATGACGGCCACTGCCACAATTTCATAAATCAATGGTAACATTGGCAACCATGTCTTTGTTGAAAGCTGTTTGTGCGATAGTACTCGCTTTGAATATGTATGTAGGCGTTTCATGGCTTTTGTATGCATTGCTTTACGTCAATTAGGTATACCCGGTCCGTGTAATACGTGTGTTTGTTTCTGTCTGAAATGGTTTTGAATGACAATAACGTTGCCAGGTTTTTAGAAGGAATATTCCTTTCATTAGAACCTAGCGCTATTTTATTAAAGTTATCTCCAAATCCCGGTTCAGTGAATAGAATCTAATTTTAGATAAGTCCTTCAGTAAAATGGATTACGACGAAATTTAATAGGTATAAGACTAGTCTGGTGTCCAATAATTCAATCTAACTTGTTCAGAATGTCCTAGAAACAAGAGTCGGTCTCAATAAACTTCTAGAAATTTCCACCTGCCCGTTAAACGTTAGCTGACGCGAACACCACTAAAACTCGACACCTAGTTCAGAACTTCACTAACCTTTCGCACGAAAGTAGTTAATTTTATCGGAACAAGACTAACAATTAGTCAGTGATTTCGCGCTTCGATTTAAGGTGTTTTATTGCGCTCACACCCGAAAGTTCCTAACATTCCACAACAATGTTGCATTTAATGTGAACCTTAACAGATACAAAGCTACAGAACCTTATTTTTACTAAGCTAAAGTCCAAAATAGTTCCCCGAAAAATCAGGCGAAGAACATGTTAGCTTGGTCGAATAAATATCTTTTTCCGGGAGATTCTTTATCGTGTCCGGAATGGTTCCGGTGCTGATGTAAAAATAATTGTTCGGAACCCTCTTTTTATGGGTTCCGTCAGTCGGATAAACGTGAAGCTGGATTTCTGGGAGTGGATTTAGATATTTTATCGTTTACATTGTGATACGATTATTACGCAAGCTTATGTAAATGAAGAAGAAAATCTCAGTAGGTACTTCTTACCTAGTTATGTATCGTGGATCTTAAAATTCTGAGCTCATTTTCGTAAATCGGGGCAACCTTCTCTGCGTAATTCTTTTAGTAAAAATAATCTGTCTGCTTTTAAGAATTTGTTAACCTAAATGTGTCAGTAAAATGTTTTTTTGGTATAAAAGTTAAAATTCTTTATTTTGTTTTGTAAAATAGATGCTAAGAAGTAAATAATGCGAAGATTTTAAATGATATGGCAGGAAAACTTCGTGACTAGTGAAATAAAGTTAGAAATTATGAAAAGTAAAAGTTCGTTTGTATTACAAAGGTTTCAAATAACTGGCAGATATTCTTATAACAGAAGAGTAATTATGATACCGACTTCAAGATTAACTCAACTCTAACTAGAACTAAGTCGATTTCGCAGCGGCTATTACACAAACTACCATCGGATTATCGAAAGTGAGGATCCAACTTCGAAACTTTCTCCACCAGGAAGTAACTTTTGGTACTCTGGTACAATGGCATACATTTAACTTTGTGAGATTTATTTGAATATTTAATACAACGTGTTCTTTTTATTCTGGGAACGATTGTAATACCGTTGTGGCAATAAAAGGGTAACAATAAGAAAACTTTAAATATACAATCGATGTAAGTAATACTGTTTTTAGGCGTTTTCCTCGTCTTTCTCTTTGGAACGGTAAATCAAAATATATTTTTGTATAAGCCTTTAAGATTCTAGGCTTTTTGCGAATGATACTACGTGAATTCGTACAATTTAACATAGAAATAATAAATATTTTCCCTAACGAATTTTGATCACGACGGCCAATTTTAATGTAGACTAGTCAAGTAAGTATCGATGTTAGAGTGTTATCAGACCAATCGATCGATCGTCGATCGATGGCATCGATCGATGCTAGAATGGATTGGTCGACGTAGATTGATAGTTTCTACCAGACCAACCGTTCGATTGTCGATCGACGATAGATCGATGGTAGAATCTATTAGTCGACTTCTATCGAGCTGATTGATTATTATTAGTGATGGATTATAGCCGGAGTCGACCGATGCCATCGACCGGCAATTGATCAATTGATCGATTAGTTAGTCTAACGGTATCTGTCGATCAGGCAAAGCTACCACACCAATCGATCAACGTCGATCGACGTCGACCAATGGCATCGATCCATGGTCGATCGATTGGTGTAGTAACACCCTTATAGTGCAAGTGCATGCGCAAATATTGTTTCACTCTTTCTTCCCTTACTCTCGTCACCGTACAGTAACGACACGCCCCACCTCCCTCCGAAACACTGTTCCTCACCTCTTCTTGCGTCGAACGTGCTCTCGAAACTGATTTTAGTTCAAGCCGCACGTAGACACGCACACACATGCACGTATTTGTACAGTCTGTTATTTTGGTAGTATTATTATATTAAATCGTTTCGTTTGTATGGAGTGTTGGTGTCCGCCAAGCCTTCAAGCCCAACAAGAGAAGCACAAAAACTCCAAAACTAGAAAGGCCTCGTAAAACAAAGTCCTGAAACAATAAATAGAATAAAATCCTTCCCAAAGTCCCCACTATAGCTAAAAGCATTTTAGCTAACTTTCAAACTTGGTAAGTAAATAATAAAATTTTGCTAACGTTAATTTTCCGTCTCGTCGCCGCCCGCGTTGTTGGGCCACGTAAAAACTTTGTGCTGCCAGTCTTCAGAAAGTTTCCACTATGGGCCGTTCAATCAATGAACTGGCTGGTGTTTTTATGGAAGTTACAGACCAGTTTCCCTTTTCACTATGATAGAAAGATGATGAAGTTTCTTTCTGGGTTGTGAACGGAAGTTCATTTGTAACTGCGGATAGTGTTATAGGAAACTGATTCTTCTTGCTTGCTTTTTTATCTACATTCATATTCACATGATTAATTACTTACGTGAAAAATATGTCATTGTTCTTTAGTTCATTCCATCACCTTTCAATAAGTTCCACCTAAATTACTTGGCAGATCTTTTTAAGTAAATTCTGTTCCCTTTTTATTTCATGCTGAATACAATAATTCAGAGGAATCATTGGCTAACACACTTGCAATCTCAATCGAAAGAAATTTGGCAGAAAATCATCCAAGCAATTCATTGCTTATTATGTCTGAAAAGCTCGTCTGCTCGACAACGTAAATAACGCAATGGATATTTTTTAATTGTCAAAGGGAAAAGGTAATGAGGCTGACGGTCAAAAATATAGTGTCTATTGAGGTGAAAAAATCCATTGTTGAAATCTATCAATACACCTGTATTTTCACTAACTAGTCCGTGTAGATACCACGAACATTACGTAAAGACAAACTTCAACAACTATCAAAATGAGATCTAAGGTTTTTATCATAAGTTTTCTTAGAACATTAACATGGAAACATAGACATAAATAAAAATAAATCTTTTAATTCAGTCGAAATTCTACCATACGTTTTGAAACTTACGGTTGAGTTTAACTTAGCATTATTGAAGTTTCACGGTTATAAGTTCAAGGCCGTTAGCTGTGTGCAGTTAAAGTAGAGCGACTTACAATGAGTTAATTGTTTCGCGTCTGACATTAACTACTTCTGTCAAAGGATTTAATCGAGTTGCTTTGTAATTGAATTTGCTTTTCTAACAAGAATGTGGGAGGGTTAAGGCCTATTTGACTTCTTCAATTTATATGTACTTTTTAATTTTATCTTAGACATGTTGGACATTGGTAAAGGAAAACATCGTGTGTAAATCTAGGCTTACAATTATTTTAAATCTGAAATCGCCAATCCACCTTGAGCAAGCGTAGATCAATGCTTGTAGCTTCTATCCTATGAGACGAGGTCTTTGCCCTGAGTGCAATAATTTTAGGACGGGTGTGGTCTTGCCGTTACTTAATTAATTTGGATTATAAAAAGGCAGCACTTTTTTACAAATAAGACCAGTGCTCTCAAAAATTAAAAAGTAAACAATAACTTTTTTTCGGAAGTTGGTGGCAATACAAAACAACACACAAAACCAAAGAAAATGAGGATATAAAGATTAAAACATATCTTTTCATCCCTTCTATTCGAAAAGTGTCGTTTTGTTCCTCTATAAGCGGGAGCCAAGTAGCTCTTTTCTCCACTAGACTTTTTAGCGGGCAGTAATGAGATTTGAATTTGGAACATGAATCGTTCATTGAATTCGAACGCAAATTGTATAAATTACTGGCTGTAAGTGTTGGCTGCACGGTGCGGGGAGGCGCGGTGAGTAAAAAAACACAAAAGCGCGCGTTTTACTTCCCTGTCCTTGTAATCGATACGGACTTGATTGTACTTTGCAAAAAAATTAGATCTACGTCGAAATCTTGAAGTGGTAGTGGATTAACTCTTGAAACAATAAAAATAGAAGCTGATAACGTTCATACAAAACTTAATACCTACGAAATCTCGGGAGAAATATTTTTTCATAAAAGGATATGAAAAGTAGAGTACTATATTATGACTCAAGAGCAAAAACATTTTTCCCTCAGGCGATGTATTTTGAATCCCTCGCTACGCTCAGGTTTTTATTTTAGAATCTCTCGCTATGCTCGAAATTCTATTCTAGAATTTTTCGCTTCGCTCTGGATTCAAAATAGCGCCCTCGCCGTTAAAATATTATTTTGCTCCCTTGTCATACCTATTAAATTCGCATTTTCTTTTGTTTTGTGTGATTTGTCTTTTAACGTTTTGAAGGTGGTTGTCTTTTTATACGTTGGTGGTATGATATTCATCGTGTGCCGGACAGCCCAAGTCATTATCATCAGATGCCTAGCCTATTCCCAAGTATGTTGGGGTCGGTTTACAGTCTAACCACGTGCAGCTGAATACCAGTGTTTAACATGGAGTGACTGGCTATCTGGCCTATTTCCGTCTAGGACATAATTTATTTATCCTTTTTAGAATATACAAGGTGTAACGTCAATTACGCAAAACCTGAAAATAGTTTGATTAGAATAACGAGCAGAATCTTTTGAACCACTTTTTAATATAGGTCACATTTTCAAAAAATCGTTATTATACATGTTGCCCTGTCTATTTATTAATAAGTCAAGCAATCACGTGCGCAAACCTGCCAAAATAGGTAAACAAACACAAATGGTTGTCGTCCAATTTAAATTTTCTCATACGCGTGATAATAATAGTTCTTATTTCAATGCAAATACGAGTCTTGGTAAAACTAAAACAGCACATAAAACCTTGAAATTTTTTTTTATGATTTTTTTCTTTCAGAATTAGGTTAATTGAATAAAAAAACATTTGGGGTGTCTGAGGTTTTGCGTGTTTAAAGTTACACCTTGTATAGCCGCTCACACGTTCGCGCGCGCAGCCAAGCAGCGCGTCTAACGTCCAGCCGCGCGGAGTCCGCGCGACCGCGTGAGCGCCGCGGATGCGCCTCAACTTAAACCTTATTGTTTAGCAAACTACTGCAGTTACATCAAAGTAAAAAATACGTGTGTATAGCAGAAACTGTATAGAATCGACATAAGAGAAAATTTAATTACAGCAACCAGTTAAAGTACTCAAAAAAAAAGTCAAACTTGAGAATATGTGTTGATTATCAGTAAAATATTTGTTCTTACTAAGTTTTTACCTATAATTTTGTACTTTGTGTCTATAAAACCTAAATAAAATTAAACTAGACTACATAAGCTTTTTTTTGATACCCCCAAGTCATTTTTTGGAATGTTCTGAGTACCACAACAAACCAAAACTAACAACTCATACCCACCTCAATTTGATGGCTAGTGAAATTACGGCAAGATGGCCGCCCGTAGGGCTCTCACACATGAGATGATGGCACATGATTTATTTTGTTATGAATAATTTATTTTGTGTTTTTAGTTGAAATGACAGAATAATTTATTTTGTGTATTTTTTTTTATTTACTTATAAATTTATAAGTAAATAAAAAAAAATTGTGGCATTTCAACTAAAAACACAAAATAAATTATTCTTAAATATACATTATATAATATAATATATAATATTATATATATCCATTATATAATATAATATATAATATTATATATATACATTTCTAAATAATAAAAATAAAACATTTAAAAATATCTTTATTATAATATTTATTTGATATATTACATTTTTTAGTAGACCGAATTGTGAATCTAAACTTTACTAGTTTCGAATCCACTGGAACACACACAAAAATTTCATCAAAATCGGTCCAGCCGTTTAGGAGGAGTTCAGTGACATACACACGTACAGAAGAATTATATCCCCCAGGGCTCCATACTATCCCCTCTTATTTTAATGCTGTTTACCAGTGACATCTCCAACAGTAAGAAGGCCCAGTTGGCTCTTCATCAGTTAAAGACTAGCAGGCCCGGCTGACATTGTTATGCACTGAAAATAAAAAAAAAAACCAACTGTAACAAACAAGTTCATAAAGTTCAGTATCATGCTGTATTTGCAAATGAAACTTATTCGTGGGAGTACGTAATCTAGGCTAACATAGTGAATTTGACACAGCAAAACCATCAAAGAATCATCCAACCATAGAATGGTATAGCCATTCTCAAATCCACTGAAACACACACAAAAGCTAATAATTAAAATCATGAACAAAACTCTCCAAGTTAGCAAAGTTCCAGCAAATACGTTTCTTATTACCATACAATACAACTAGATTGGGATTCAAATTCCGCCCGGGGTAAAGCTTTGTGTGATGAGCACTTGTGTTTCCATTGTGTCTGGTCTGACACCCATAGTACAGGATCTTCGTAGCATGTGAAATGTCTCCACATATTATTATTATACGTACTTACTGATTTCGATCACACGCAGCAGCTCCTCATCCTCCGGAGAAGCAGTAGACGTAGCCGTGCCCTCTAGTTCATCAACTGTAACAAACAAGTTTTGTAAAGCTCAGTATCGGGTTGTATTCGCATATAAAACTTAAAGAATATTAATTATACATTCATACATAATTATGATTCATAAACTTGGTAGACGAACTGACAGACTTGACTTACAGTTTGGACTTCAGAGAATAGCAAAGTGAAATTACATCAAGTAGATTGTAGTGATTAGACAATACAGAAAAAAACTTAAACCAAAATTTACCTTGTTGGCCGTTTCCTCGGAGGAGCATCCACTCCCGGAGGATGAACTCTTGCCGGACGCTAGCTGGCAGCGCATTCACTCTGCGCTGCGTCAGCTGCCTCTCTGCTCTTGCTTGAGACGGAGGGTCTTCCAGAATGGCACTGGCAAAACATATAAAACATTGTAGATATATCTTTAAAAATATACTGCATACAATACCTTGTTATTAAAAGATATGTACGCCTGTGCACCTGCACCTCGGCCTCGTCCTTTCCTACGGGTTCCTTATCTCCCACGTCTGTCCCTGACATGCCCTGGCATCTGCCCTTAATTTTCTTGACTTGTGGTTCTACAAAAATAGATACATTCACTTTTATTGCAGGTTCCAAATCTAAAATATGAATATCAATCACACTCATGCTTTTACGTTTGTACGAGCCCTTCTTGCGAGTCCTTACCACTGGTGTTTCGGCTTCCAGGAAAGCCCCTACTGACGACCTGTGGAACGTAATTAATATCACATCGAATCTAACCTCATTTCGTTATATTTTTACTGTCTAGGTGTGTGTAAATACTAATAATGAACTAATTTCCATATTACGGGCATTTAATTAGAAGTTTATTTAGTAAATCATACAATAATAATTCGAAAATGCCCACACTCAACACGGCGTCCTGACCAAGTTTTGCATTTCGAGATTTTCGTTTTCAACAGACTTTGAACCAATTACATTTTTAGATATTCGTAATGCTTGAATCTTGAGGATTTTTTTGATATGATACACAAATACCATGAGTTATTAATAAAATTGTACTTACATTGTGAATCCAGACCACGCCACCGTTTCGAAAAATTTCACTTTGACATTTTAGCATCACGTTCAAAATTTATTTTGTCCATGGTTTTTAACTTTGGAAACATTAAGGGACCCCGAGACAGACGCGGAATGAAATACAGCGCGACCACAGATATTTTTTGGAAGCGTTCGTGGTGTTGCCGCTTTATAAAAGCGATTTAGGGCCAAAAAGTCGACGTAGCTTTTTAAGTTGCGGGAACGTACCGCCAGGAGAAATTATTGGGCGTATTTTCTATACGCGAACGTCACAGCGGATAGGTAGGTACTGTAGAGACTTGCCCAGCAGAGAGGCTTTATGTAATGAAGCCATAACTATTTAGTCTATGGTTAGAACCTTCTGGAAATATATTTGAATAAATTAGAAGGATAGTTTTTATACTATGACATGTGATGTCAGAGTGAGTCCCGGCTAAGCTCAAAGCTGCGGGCTACATAAAGTTTTCCTCTCGCTTATCTGATTAATATAATCTTCTACAAGTCGATAACATCTTTTATTCAACGTAGCTTAGACTCACGATAGTTCGCAAAAGCTACTAGTGTAACCTAAGTGTTACAAATTGGTGGGGCGCTCGATTAGTAGCAGCTGTCATACCTCGCGAATATGTTATTTATTGACGACATGAAAGTCGGAAGCTTGATATGACCTGCATGTTTATAAAGTGATACGGATGTAGGAACACTGAAGTGACGGCTTTCTACTTAGAAATGAAAAAGATGGCTGCCAACCAGGCAGTGTTGAAAAAGATGTGGTTGCTGTGTCTAGCTGTCCAGAGAGCAGCCTAGATGAAAATGAGGCACAGGAGTCGGTCTCATCCCCTCTAGAACACGAGGAAGAGAAGGATGAATCGGGTCAGTCCGGTCCGATTATTTTATTAGGTAGAAATCTTTCAGAGCAACCTGATGTCGAGGTGCCGAAAGAAGAAGAAGTGGTTAATGTTTCGTACCAGCAGGTACAAGATAATGTTGTCACTGACGTTCTGGAAGAGAACTTGGTGATAGTAGAATGCAAGACGAATGTTGAGGCATTCGTTGAGGTGGAAGAAAATGTTGTCGTCGAGTTGTCGCGAATTGATTGTGATGGTGGTCCGGTTAACCAAATTGTGTTACCAGAGAATATTGTTGTCGAGTCCTCGCGAGATATTGTGTATAATGTTGGTTTGGACAGCCAAAGTTTTATTAGAGCGAATAGTAAGGTCACGCGTGATGTGAAGTTATATAATATGGTTCCGCAACCCGCTGTAGTAAATAAATATATAAAACGGAGTAAATTGAAATCCTTATTAGGTTCAAAGAAGAGTGAAATAAAAATGAAATATATTAATAAATATATAGGTCTAACTGAGAACCTCTTTCCGTCGAAGTCGGTTAAAAATAGTTTATTACGACTAGCTTTGATGAAGAAAATATTCGATAGTATGAACTCTCCTTTAGGTAAATTTTATTATTGTCAATTTTTGAAAGATGATTTTATTTTAATTTTTATGGCTAGCTCTAAACAGTTTTGTATCATAATAGTTTTTATGGATACGATTGAATTGAAACTTCTTGTTTATAATAATTCTTGACATACCTATATAGGTTACGACAAATATAATTAAATATAAACTTTTGGTTTATAATAATTCTAGGTTGTGTATTATTTGTCATTTTATTAATTATTGGATGTTATACAGCATAGTTGCCATGGTTATTTAGGTCTGTCATGATGGACAGTTGATGCTAGGTGTATTGTTATGTATGTGATTAGAAATATTTCGACATGATAATAATGCGTGTTTTTTTGTATTTTCATATTTACTACGAGCTGAAGTCTGGTGGGTGAATGGTGCCCACATTTCTTGAAGTACAAAAACGTGTATCTTATTCTTTTTTTTTACTTAGTAGATTGTTTGATGTAGTTAGCGTAGGACTCCTACAGGCCTCGTTCACTGACGTAGCCAATTACGCTAACAGAGTATAATCGATCGTCTATGGTTAGAACCTTCTGGAAATATATTTGAATAAATTAGAAGGATAGTTTTTATACTATGACATGTGATGTCAGAGTGAGTCCCGGCTAAGCTCAAAGCTGCGGGCTACATAAAGTTTTCCTCTCGCTTATCTGATTAATATAATCTTCTACAAGTCGATAACATCTTTTATTCAACGTAGCTTAGACTCACGATAGTTCGCAAAAGCTACTAGTGTAACCTAAGTGTTACAGTACCCACTTGTTTTTGTTTCAGGTTTTTTTAAACAGCAATTTTTATATTTTGCGTGTCACTTTCACGTGAAGAAATCGTTTTTCTTTTTTTTGTTTCTTACCTCCACAATCCAGTTACTGGGTAACAGCCCCCCTTGGTAAGACTGATTGTTAGACTTTCTGGCTTCTGACTACTAAAACGACTATAGCGGTTTCACGTGCTTTTCGAGACACGGAGGGATTTCCAAAATATTACAATACAAGGTACTATAATATGACACAAAATAAAAAAATAATCGAGACTCACCGTAGCAATAAAACGACACTGAACACATCAGTAACACGAACACATAACACAATATTACCACGTAAAACAAATAAGTACGAGCCAGCCTTTCAGAACATCAGCCATTCCCCACATATTTAAAAACCACACGATTTATAACAATTAATCAGTCCACAAACGTAATCTGTTATCAGTCCGGTAAAAAAATCTGGCGAGGACATATTTTTTATTGCCATTTAGGGGAGGACCTAAATCGGGCATTTTAAAACTGCCATTAATCAAAACCACAAAGCATCTATTGTCCTAGAGGATCGCAATACATTTATCATAAGCGATTTGGTTGAAACAAACCACAATGGTTGGCAGCCATTTATGAAATCTCACATATATCCTTCATATGGTTTTTATGATAGCTGGACAAAACTGGTTTGAAAGAACATTAGGAAGGTTTTTTTGGTATTTGGGACACTTTTTTTGGCTAACGAGGATATTGTTACTGTTTCATTAATTAATGTCCTGGATTAAAAAAAACGTGGTCATTTGAAATCACTCTATGATGGTCCAGTGATTAAGGCGTTTGCTGCTCCTGCGGGTTTGATATCGGGTAAGTACCTACAGGGTGTTCCTACACTAATCGACCGGTTGGTGTGGTAGCCTTGGCTAATCGACGGATACCATTCGACTAACTAATCGATCGATTGCCGGTCGATGGCATCGGTCGACGTTGATCGATTAACCCCGGCTGTAATTCATCACTAATAATAATCAAGCAGCCCAGTCGACGTCGACTAATCCGTACTACCATCGATCGATCGTCGATAAATAATCGATCGATTGGTCTGGTGGAGATTATCAATCAACGTCGACTAATCTATTATATCATCGATCGATGTCGTCGATCGAAGATCGATCGATTGGTCTGGTAACACCCTAATGTGTTTTTTTTTCTTTGTTTATCTTGGACATCACTGATATCGATGAAGAAAAACATCATAAGGAAACCTGGACTTATAATATTAAAATTAAGTTCATTAAAAAAAAAAAAATTGCGCACTCTGGAAAGTTCTCCTGTAACGTGGGTGCGTTTGCAAACATATAAACTACCATACACAAACGATCAAACCCGGAAAAATAAGCATATACATGTCCAAGGTGGGGACGACGACACGACAAAAAATTAAAATACTGGTAATACTAGTTCATAAGAATATTTTGAAACTATCAAACAAATCCTAAAATCGAAATTAAAAAAAAATCTGATATGCTAAAAACCATATTTAAATGTAACCAAAATAAAACACCATGTGAAATATTGGTTTTCTAACTTGTGAGAAGAGCGGCAACTTGTGGCGTCATGATTTAATATTATTAATGCTCAATAAAAACAATTACACCAAATTACCAAATCCTACCATGATCGTTTTTTGTGCTATTGCCATCGCCACCCTGTAAACAAATATTATATAATACTAGCTGACCCGACAGACGTTGTCCTGTCCCGATCTACCGAACATTTGGATGGGGGATGAAAAGGGGGGGAAAAAGGGGGATGAAAAATAGATGTTGGCCGATTCTCAGACCTACCCAATATGTACACAAAATTTCATCAGAATCGGTCAAGCCGTTTCGGAGGAGTACGGGAACGAAAACTGTGACACGAGAATTTTATATATTAGATATATACCATACAAATATTTGTTCCGCGTGGGAATCAGACCCGCGATACGCAGTGCAGCAGCCAATCGTCCAGCCACTGCGCTTAGAAAGTCGTCAAAAACAAATAAAACCGGCCAAGTGCTTAGGAGTGGGTTCCGTACAATGCCAAAGTTTCAATTGATAGAATTCTTATAGGTTTTCCTGTAATCTACAAGCAATGATCGAACTATATATTGTATTTTTTTTTAATTTTGGGCTTGGTAGTTTCGGAGATCAGGGGACAGACAGACAAACGCACGAGTGATAATATAAGGGTTCTGTTTTTTTTTTTGTACGGAACCGTAAACAACAAGTAAACATAAGTCTGAAATCGAGGAGCTCGTGGCTAAGTTAGAGCCGTACAGATCGATCGCTCAAAGGTTAAGCTAGCCGCGGTCGGTCTGTGAATGGGTGACCATCCCTTTCATACCGAGTTCTCTCCGTGCCTTGGAAAGCACGTAAAGCCGTTGGTTCCCGGCTGTTATTTGTAGATCTTTGGCAGTCGTTATGGGTAGACAGAAAGTCTGACAACCAGTCTTACTCTTGGTAAGACTGGTTGTCAGACTTTCTGGCTATCTGAGTATCGTGCTATGGCTCCTCGATTTCAGACTTATGTATACCTGTTTTTTTGGGTTCCATACAAAAAAAAAAACAGAACCCTTATAGGATTACTCGTGCGTCTGTCTGTCTGTCCCCTGATCTCCAAAACTACCAAGCCCAAAATTTTAAAAAAAAATACTAAAAATAGTTCGATCATTGCTACCAGAACTGGGTTGTGGAGGTCCGATAGGCAGTCGCTCCATGTAAAACACTGGTATTCAGCTGCATCCGGTTAGACTGGATCCCGACCCCAATAAAGTTGGGAAAAGGCAGGCAGATGATGACATAAGTCTGAAATCGCTAATCCGCCTTGAGAAAATATGGTGATCAATTCTAGTGACTTCTTTGTATGAGAAGAGACCTTCGTCTTTACAGTGAGACAATAATATAGCCTGGTTTTATTAATGAAAATGGGAATGAAATGATGAAAAAATGTCACAGTTTATTTTAGACAAAATGCAACTAAAGAAACAGAAGTCAAAGTAAAACTTGTTTCTAAGTAGTAACACAAGCTGGTCCTCGCTGAATAACAGTTTCAGAACTCGGTGCCAAGAATGTAAGGAAAATAGTAGTACTAGAGGAAGAGCATTAACTACTTTTTAAAGTTTGACAGAATAGTTTCATTAAAAGAAATTAAAGAATAGACGCTGACATTATTTTGTAAATACATGAATATGAAGAAATAAACTGTTATTCCTTCTTCTTAAAGAATTTAGAATATGTTCATGCATTTATAGTAAATATTACACAAATATTATAAACAAGTGAAATGGTAGGCTTCATTTACAAGTTAACCAGACTTAAATATTT
This sequence comes from Charanyca ferruginea, assembly GCA_947361185.1. Classification (NCBI taxonomy): domain Eukaryota; kingdom Metazoa; phylum Arthropoda; class Insecta; order Lepidoptera; family Noctuidae; genus Charanyca; species Charanyca ferruginea. Next base: position 56,036,806 of record OX376055.1, on the reverse strand, counting down.
ACAAAATTCATTAATCATAATATTTAGTAAAAATTAAAAAAAACGGAGGTATAGCTCTTAAAGCATCAAAAAGCTCATCCACATTGCTGTCAACGGGACACGCGCGTGTCGAAAAGCTGGCAGCATTGCCACTTTGTATAGAAATGCTGATCAGCCTTCGGGTCATGTGAAGAGTTGACCAGCCGCTTGACGATGTCCCGAAAAGAAAATTGAAAAGGTGACATTGTTTATAGGAGGTAATATCTGAGAGTCTTGTTTTTTATTTCTTGCTTGATGATGAGGGAAGTGAAAAATATCTTTTTCACTTCTCTTGCTCAAAAAGGCCGTCATTGTACCAGAGCGGGGATTAAATAGCATTTCATCCTCTAGGGGAAAAAGTTATTTTTTTTTAATTTTGGTGTGTCAAATATGACAATGAGCCTACAAAAACGAAAAAGTCTTTAGTCATAAGTAGAATAATCATGAATAAAGACTCGACTTATTACTGTTTCATAAAAAAAGAACCTCATTTTAATTTTGAAAATGGAACTAAAATCGGCGATCTCTGGTAGAATGCATGCAATGTGTTGCGGCTACAGAAGAAACAAAAAAAAAGACATTGCGCGAAATCTTTATAATTTTTCTCTAATTGCAAATTGAATTGCTAGTGAGTGACCGTAATTAATTTCTCGCAATCGTAGTGAAAAGTATAGTGTAACACACGGCGCTAAAACCCATTAAAACTCGGTTTCTATTTACTCCCTCGCTAAAGCTCGGGAGTAAAACTACCTCGTATATAATGGGTAATTTTAGCTCCTTGTATAACAATCTACTATTTTCTTACTGTTCTTTTCTGATTAATTTTGTTGCGGGATTCAAGACAGTTGACTCGTTTCTCCGGGATCCATCCAGCTTCATTGCTTTGGCGCTTTTATGGTAGTTACCACTATTGATTCTTTTTTACAGGAGTTGCAGTGGTTTTGAAATAGAGTGGCCGGCTAGTCCAATTAAAAAAAAGTTTCTTAAAGTGCTGATCCGATTTCAAACATTAATAATAAATAATAGTTGTTTATTTATCCAAAAAGTAATACATAGACACAGATTAAACATAAAGGTAGAGTAACTAATATGATTTTATCAGTTTGTACACACATCGAAAAAATTTTGGTGACAAGAAAATCTACATATATAGGGTGACTGGTAATTAGTGTACGATACTTAAACACGTGATTGTGTTCAAGATAACAAACAACTTTCCCGAAGAAAAAATGTTTTTTGTGCTGGTTCACTTTTATCACAATACCTAACACAACAGCCGTATGAAATTCACGCGCGCGCACGCCTGTGACCTAAAGTGAAATAGTACAAAAAAAAATCCTTCGGGAAAGTGGTTTGTTATCATGAACACAATCACGTGTTTAAGTATCGTACACTAATTACCAGTCACCCTATATAACCAAAATTATAAACCCTGTCTCTTAAACTAGGAGACCTGTATCTTAAGGGGTTATTAAACGACTTTTACAGATTTTAAACTGACAATCACGTCAAAATGTGCAGTGTAAATGATTTGAAAAAAATGTATGTTAAACTAGAACATTCTCTTAATCACTTAGTAAGTGAATATTTTTAATTATATTCATATTATATAGTTTAATTAATACGTGAAGTTGTGTCTGACGCGGACAAAACATTGACAATCACACAAAATCTACCAGGTATAATTAAACGAAACTTACACCATCTTACAGACAATTGTATTATCTATCTTTTAGTATACGCCTTTTTTTTAATTTTGAAAGAATACTACTTTTATTAAATTTTTTCGACTAAACTTTGAGAGTTTTGAACGCAAAACTGACGCAGAACGGACGCAGTCTGCGTCCAAAACTTTCAAAATTTAGTCGAAAAAAAATATTTTTTCTTTCTATATGACTAAGAGAATGTTCTAGTTTAACATATATTTTTTTCAAATCATTTACACTGCACATTTTGACGTGATTGTCAGTTTAAAATCTGTAAAAGTCGTTTAATAGCCCCTTAAGAGACAAATTCACAAGACACATTCTTCCTCCGATAGAATGAAATAAGCCGTTTTGTGCCGGCTGCGAATAGCACCACCCCATTTCTACCCGTGGGTATCATAAAAGGGACAGACGGATATTATGCCAGAGGATGCCCATCCTCTGGTCAATATCCCTCTGTCGCCTTTCAGCAGCGTCCTTCTAAGTACCATAACACCTACTGCGATCGCCAACATGCATCGACCAAGCATGGCGATTACGGCTCAACCCCCCTCGGGGGAGACCTATGCCCGGCAGTGGGCATATAAATGTTGACATGATGATGATGATGATGAGAATGAAATAATATTGCCGAGTGTCATACGATAAGGTTTAATTCCTCTATTCATTTTGACAAGGATGAAGATGCTGTTGAAAAATATACCATTACGTACTTATGCACATCGGAGTGAAAGAAATGAAATTTTCCAGTGGACTGGGAATAAACGGTAATGTTCTACATTCCCACCTTAGATAGTAAGGTCAGTGACCTATTGCTACGTTCAGGACGGAGTTTCAGGAGATAGAAAACGATAAACCGAACAATAAAATGAGAGGAATAAATTGGGAAGATCAGTATTAAGCTTAAGTGTATTTGTTCGAAATATTATATTGGAGTATCTTGTGAAGTGTATACGTAGATATAATAATATGATCCGTTTTATCTAACAAACTAGTGTGTAGGCAAAGTATCATGTCTCTAACTACTTACCAAAATCGAATTTGTTGAGTCAATGTTATTTATACACTATAGCTTCTGAACGCGACTTAATTCGCGTGAATATTTTTATGGATCCTTAATTTTATGATAACAATATATAGCCTGTAGAACTCAGGGATAAAGTAACTTCCTTTTAGAATTTATTAAATTGGATTAGTATTTCCAGAGATAAGTCTGAACGAACGAACTGAATTGAGCGTCCCTCCTTTTATATATGTAATTCCGTAGTAGTAATATTCGTCAGGTTACTAAAATTTTCTAAAGGTCGTACATTCATATTTAGAACAATGCTGAACAATGGTGGCTTCAAAATTAAATAAAAACTATTACTTTGAATCGTAATAAATTGTTTTGATGTTTTAGGCCTTTATATTATTTGACATGATAAAATGCACGGTGGTTCGTTATTGGAGTCCGGAAATGTAATTTATAAGCATAGTTTAATATCCCCATATGATATTAAAGTGAAATTATAGATAATGCTAAAGAAATATGCATCATTGACGTTATAACATCAATAATGACTTTTCGGGGAAAGTGCTCTATTAGAGATTTGAGTTGGCATGTTCAGACGGGTGGCGTTTGGGCATCGGCAATCACGTAGTTAGGTATATTATGTTCTAAAAAATGCTATCACTCGACGCATTCTTCAAAAGGCACAGGACATTTGCAAGTAGGTACTCTGAAATTCTTTGACATTGATATACAAAGTCGATGGATTACAGTCAAAGGCTGCGTGATATTATGTGCAATATTTTCAGCTTACAATGGTCCTACATAAAAACAATAAAGTCACGGCAAAAGTTATAGGTACCTAGCGACCCGGCCCGGCTTCGTATGGGCCAATAGCCTTCCTCGATAAATGGACTATCCAACACAAAAAGATTTTTTCAATCGAACCAGTAGATCCTGAGATTAGCGCGTTCAACCAAACAAACGAACTCTTCAGCTTTATTTAGCTTTATTATTATTATTATGTTTAGCTTTATGTTACTCATTTACCGCTAAATCGATGTAATTTAAAATCAATGTCATTTAGTGTACGACGATAGTCTATACACTTTGTTCAAGCATACGATGATTGATCTGTACACTTGTAATGATGGAAAACCCGGGGATGATGAATTAAACCGCCCGTGTTGAGTGTGGTAAAATCACTGATTTATTTTACTTAGCCAGTTCGCTAAATGATCGCGCGTATGCAAACGCTGATGTAGCTTAACCTACTTAATGTTATGAAATGTGCGGGTTCACCGTACATACTGCCAACTCTAAAGGAGAAGACGAGAGAATATGTTTAACTTAGATGAAACCTAGTGAGTCTAAATACAATAAAAATGATGACTTAGGATAAATGATACAATGTTTTCGTTGAAAGCTGTTACAAGGTGATTTCAACAATATCTACTCTAAGTACTGTATATCTAACACTAAATTGTCTGATTTTGTTCTAGTTAATATTTCATCATAGGAGAGGTCCCTTTATTTACACTTTCCGTTGTTTTACTTCTATCACTGAACTCACTGATCACTGGCACTGTTTCACGCGCGCACTCAGTAGATCCCGGTCCTGTGAGGTCAGCTTGCGCCTCCGCCCGCGGGGCTCGCTCGCCCGCCAGTACACGTACCTCCAACGTCTCAGGCTGCTGCGGCGCAGATGCGGCTTGGCACTTACTTCTTATAATTAAATATAAGCATATGCCGCCTAAGACGAGAACCAAGGCCAAGGTAACGTACACGACGGAATAATGGTGGATGTCGTGGACGTTTAGTTGTGTAGAAGATTGTTCCTTTATATTGGTTATTTGGTCTCTAAGCTGATTCCACATAAGGGTGTGGTTTTCTGGTACGTAGAAATCGTTGGGCAAGGTTGTGTTTATTAAAGAGTTCAATATGGAAACCTCTGGGACTTCGATATTTGAGCGCATGTTTAAATAACGTAAGTAGTTGTTGTGTGTGTGAATACTGTACGAATCCGATTTCAGTGTGCATCCATAACCTAGGTCAAAGATACCACTACCTCGTATTTCTGTTGTTGTTGTGTCAGCAATGCAGGAAATACGGAGTTCACATGACTCACAACAGGTGTAAAGCCAGGAGTTTAAATTGTGTAACTTGACCCAATAATTGTGGCACGTGGATACGTCTTGTTTACAAGCGCTCCTCATATTACTTACGGTCTGGATATCGCATAACGACTGTTTTATTCCCAGATTGTAAACAGGTTTGTCAATGGAGCAGAATAGTCGATTGTTACTGGTGATCTGAAAGCATGCTTGCAGATCGCTATCTGATAAGAGAAGAGCGAGATCCTTTTGTACATTGTAGGCAATATATGGTGAGCTTGGGACAGTGCGAACGTGTTTCGACCCCCTTTTCTGAGGGATAGGTATGACTCTGTCTAACTCGAAGATATCGTTGCTCACAAGCGGAATCTTTATCTCTATAATAAGATAGCCTTCACACAGCGTTGCAGACGCCTTCATAATCTTGTACAACTCTGATAGGTTTGATGACTCGATTGGGGTCATTAGATTTCCCTGCAATTGACCGGAGATTATGTTGATCTGACGAGCCAGCTGCTCGGGAGTCAGTAGGAACGGGTCGATGCGACCGTGACTGATGTCTGTCACTGTGTTGATAAGTGTGTGTTGGATTCGCATTAGGTTTGACAATATGATACTCGCGGCTAGGGCGGATGATGTTACATAAATGCCGTTTCTGTTATCCAGACGCACCTTATTGATTTCGTTAGTGACGTTTAGAAGATGTTGTTTTATAAATTTGAACTGTTTGTTCATAGTCTCCTCGCTGCGTCGTAAAATGTTATATTCTGATTCTACGACCAAGGTTTGATTCTTCAGTAACTTTTGAAGATGATTTTCATTATTCGATATTTTTTCTATGTCCTGCTTATACTGTTGAGCGAAGTTTTCATCTAATACTCCGAACAACGTGTTTGCTAGGTACCCTACTCCGTTGATTAAACCACGTTTTTGCCTTCTAGCGTTAGGGTTTTCAAGGAGTTTTTGATAATGCTCAAGTTCCTTTACTTCGTGCTCTAATTGTAGGACGACGCTGTCGTATTGCGAACCCATGCAATCAGCGGTTTGTTTTAGGTGCTTGACATAGTTTTTAATGTTCGTTACTCCGTGATAGAACGTGGACATATTATAAAACACGATGAGTTTCCAATCGTCCTTGATAACTTGGAGGTTAGCCATCTTGTCGAAGTAAAGTCCTTGGTTTGTGGTAATTTGCGTAACGTTGTATGTCGTCACTTTCTGTTGTAGACTAGGAGATGTAAAGAAAAGCATTAGTAAAATACTGATAAAAAAGGCATGCAAAGATTTTTGCTTTCGTGGTCGCGGCGGCTGCCTTTTGCCTTCAGCTTGATCTGATGACGAAGTGGAAGACTCATCCTGACACTGGTTCATGGGTTTGGATGGGGATACCTTCTCATTTACAGGCAAGTATACAAGCTTATTGATTGGACGCTGTATAGTGTTGTTCCTTGTCTTTACAGTAACTACTCTCACATACCCGTCCTTTCCAGGATGAAGTAGTTGTACTCGTCCCATTGCCCATTTACCTGGCGGTACGTTCTCTTCACGAATGAGGACGAAGTCGTCGACTTCAAGATTACGTCGTGCTTGTTGCCACTTGGTTCTAGTTTGTAGCTGTTGCAGATACTCCGATGACCATCGTTGCCAGATATTCTTTGTCATAGCTTGGACGAGTTGCCATCGCGCTTTCAGCGTTAACGATTCCGGTTCAGTTTGAGGCCGTGATATAATCGGTGCCCCAGTCAGGAAGTGTCCCGGAGTAAGGCAGTCGTCGTCTGAATTTTCCGTGAGTTGACATAAAGGTCTGGAATTCAGACACGCCTCTATTTGGCAAAGTAACGTTGAAAACTCTTCGTACGTAAGACGTTGATCGCCTATGACCCTTTTCAAGTGGTATTTCAGGCTTTTCACAGCCGCCTCCCAAAGTCCACCAGCATTAGGCCAGGCTGGTGCATTAAAGTGCCACTGAATGTTCTGCTCACTGATTTTGTTAAAGAAGTCCGGGTTGATAGTCTGAATAATCTCCTTATACTCCTTTTGCATGAGTCGATTAGCGCCTACAAAGTTTGTACCGTTGTCACTATACATGTGGGCTGGTGATCCTCGTCGGGAGCAGAATCGACGAAGCGCTGCTAGAAAGGCGGCCGTACTCAGGTCTGAAACCAGTTCTAGATGGACCGCTTTAGTTGACAGGCAGACAAAGACGGCTATGTACCCTTTCGTGGTTTTGATCCCGCGTCCTTTATTGACTTTCAGCTCTACGTAGCCCGTGAAATCGACACCGGTATGAGTGAATGGCCTTGACGGAGTGACTCTGGCTCGTGGTAAGTCTGCCATAATTTGTTGTTGGACTTCGTTGTTAAATCGGCGACACTTAACGCACAGTCTTAACTGCCGTTTTACTGTCCTGATTCCGCTGATGATCCAGTATCTATCTCTTATGTAGGAAAGTGTTAGTCGGGGACCACCGTGCAAAGTTGTTATGTGTGCCTGGCTAATGACTAGATCAGTAAGTCGACTGTGGCTTGGTAGTATGATGGGATGCTTCGCCGATTTGCTTATACTGGCGTGTTTTAAACGTCCACCAACTCTTAATAAGCCATTTTCATCTAGCCAAGGGTTTAGACAGCAAATCTTGCTTTTTGAGCTCACACGTTGTTTACTTTTAATATGTTGCAATTCTTGAAGAAATTCCTGTGATTGCACGTCTTTAATAATTAAATTGTAAGCGTTGTTTATTTCTGATGACTCTAGAAAACCATGCGTTGCCATCTGTTTGTCGCGAACTCGCTTGATGAAACGTGACACCCAGCCAATAATCCGCACAATTCGTGTCAACGAACTATAATTTTGCAGTAGGTCAGTAATAAATGTAATGTTATTTTCCATTAAGGCTGTGTTCACACAAACAGTTTTTGTTTCTATTGTAGGGGACTGGTATACGATTTTCACTGCATCTTTCCTCTCGCAACCTTTTAGCCATTCAGGCCCTTCCCACCACAAAGATTGGTTTAACAACTGTTGAGACGTTATGCCTCGTGTTGCACAATCAGCTGCGTTTTCTTCCGAGCTGACATGACTCCAGAATTCTGCTGGAACTATGTTGGTTATCTGCTTAACTCTGTTAGCTACAAACGACTTCCATCTGGATATATCTCCGTGTAGCCAGCCCAAAACTATCATGGAATCGGTCCATGCATGAAGCGTCATTCCTATATTTGGTAGGGACTCCATAACCTTCTTTACAAGTTGGGATAAAAGTAGCGCGCCACACAGTTCCAGCCTTGGGAGCGATGTTTTCTTTGCGACCGGTGCTAGCTTTGTTTTTGCCGCTACAATCGTCGATGTGTACTCGCCCTTATTATTCGTGGTGACGAGGTAAATAACGCAAGCGTAAGCTTTGTCCGACGCATCGCAAAATGCATGTAATTGACACATTTTTTCTGTGTTACCTAAGAATCTTGGTATGCGAAATTTGTCGATGCAGTTGATGTCTTCCTTTAATTTAAGCCAATATTCTTGCATGTCCTTTGGAAGTTCTTGATCCCAGTTGGTTTCAATGGACCACGTTTGTTGAAACAGTAGCTTCGCTCTGATTGTGAGCGGTGATAACCAACCAAGAGGATCGAATAACTTTGATACTTCTGACAATAGTTGCCGCTTTGTAATTACTGCATTATCGTTAGGAATTACATGACTTTGAAATATAAATGTATCGGATGACGGGTTCCATTTTAAGCCAAGAGTTTTTCTGGATTCGAGACACTTAAATTCGTAGGGACTGTTCAATTGGTCGGCTGTTAAGTTCTGCAGGAGTTCTGGCTTGTTACTTGACCATTTTCGCAGGTTCATACCAGCGCCATGGAGCATTTTAATAAGTTGTTGTTGTAGCTCTTTTGCTTGATCGGCGGTATTCTGTCCACTCAGCAAATCATCCATGTAGAAGGAGTTCTGTACAGCTGCTGCTGCTAGTGGATATTTCTCGGCGTCATCTACCGCGAGTTGTTTTAGAGTCCGCATAGCTAAAAATGGTGCTGCCTTGGTTCCGTACGTTACAGTGGTTAATTGATATTGATTAAAATGATCATCCATTGAATCTCTCCAAATGATCGTTTGCAGAGGCTGATCTTGCTCTCTAACGAGTATCTGACGAAACATTTTTTCAATATCCGCAGTGATTACGTATTCGTATTGCCTCCAGTTTATGATAAGTGCTAATAGGTCTCGTTGTAAGTTGGGTCCACTGTACATTAAGTCGTTCAGACTGTTACCCGATGTAGTCTTGGATGAGGCATTAAAAACTACTCTTAACTTTGTTGTTGTGGAATCAAGTTTCCATACTCCATGATGTGGTAAGTAATATGCCTGATTTGTTATACTTTCGACTTGTCGCATGTGACCTAATTCTTGGTATTCGTTTATAAATTGTTTATATTGATTTGAAAATGATTTATTTTTGGACATTTTTGACTCTAATTGTTTGAATTGCGCTATGGCCTTAAACTTTGATGATCCGAGCTGCTGCTCAAAGCCTGGCATCATGGGTATCCCAACTTCATACATGCCGTTGTTTAAACGTCTCGTGGTGGTTTTGTAAAAATCTTCACAAAACTGATCACCAATAGTCGCGTTTGATGATGATGAGTCGTGAATGTCCTCCAACTCCCAAAACTTGGCTATTTCTTCAATGTCATTGATAGCGACATGACAGTTGAACCTTTTGACATTTCCTGATAGGATCCAACCCATTTTGGTTTGTTGAGCTATTGGGGCCTGCGCTGGGCCCTTGATTAGACCGTTTAATATAATTTCTGAATATACACTGGCATCCAGAAGAAGATCGATTGGTCTTGATACGTTGTACTCCGGGTCTGCTAGCTGTAGATGTTGCAGGTGAGACCAGGGCTGTTTGCGGAATGATGAGTTCGGCAGGCTGCTGATGACCTTTGATACAACCAACGCTTGAGTCTTCAGAGTGTAGTCTCCGTAGATGGACTTGCAGTCTAGTGTTACAATCCCTTTGCTTTGTTTAGAGACTGGACCTACTCCTGAAATGGAGGCATGATATTGTCGACGTTGCAAGCCTAGCATTTGAGTCGCATTTTCAGAAATCAATGAAATTTGGGACCCCTGATCTAGAAGCGCTCGTAATGTGATATATGTACCATTTTCAGATAGTACTGTCAACGACAACGTGGTTAACAGTATTTCTTCATTTTCAGCTGCGACGTGATTGACATTATGTTGCGCCGGTGGTGACTGTACAGTAGCGCTCGTCGTCGCTGCGGTTTGTTGGTGTGGTACACACGCCTCATGCAGTAAAGTGTTGTGTTCACTGTTACACTTCTTGCAACGTCTTGTGCTGTTGCACTCACTGTCAGGATGATAATTAAGGCAATTTTTGCAATATTGACTCTTTGTTACCAAAGTCATTCTATCACCCGGGGTCATTTTCGTAAATTTATTTATAAAACTTGGGCATTATTATACCGGTGATTTAGTATTTCCCAAGCTGTGTCGTAATTTTCAGACGAAATGTGAAGATGTTGAATAAGGCGTTCGGCCTCTCCCTTGATTTTTCCTTTCAAGTGTTGCATCTTCTGAGCCTTGGTTATAGTGTTGTTGTCGTGGATAGTTTCTGTAAACAGGTCACAAAATGTTGGCCACTGCGAGTATTTCCCCGTAAAAGTAGGAATCTCAAGCCTCGGCGTCGCCTGTTGTACATGGACCATGGACGAAATTTTCTTATTTAATGAGCGCTTCATATCTTTGTAGCTACGCTCGTACATGCTAAATTCATTTTCGTACGATACATCTCCACCTTGAAGTATGTGGTCGATTCGTAGATGCAACGTATCGATAGTGTTCCACTTGGCTTGTATAGCCCTTAGCTCGTCTTCAAGTTCCCATTTTTCGGATATTTCGTCTACGTTGATGCTCCTAACCAACCTGTTAAACGACCTAAGATTGGTTCTCTGTTGAGCCAACAGTTCAGTGGCTTCAGGGTTTGACTGCGTACCCTTTTCATCCGAACCAAAGGCAGTAAGTAAGTTTCGAGTAGACTGGTAGAGGCTCTTACCCTGTTGATAAAAGTTAGATGCGAAGTATTGAGGTTCCTTATCCGGAAACTCAGAGAGTTTCAGGTGATTTTGTTCGAACTCTCCCCAGAGGTTATCCAACGACTCTATTCTCTTTTGGATGTATTCCGGAGTTTTTCTCGACAACGTATCCTTACCAAAGTTGACCTTAATCCTATTGAGACCTTCTAATATTTCCGATTGACGAGCGCTTAAAACGGCCATTTTGATTTAATAAAAGGAACGATCTTACTTGGACACTGACGAGATGCGATACCAACTGTGGGCTGCCGACGCCGTGCGCAGTAGTGATGTAGATTCAGCTCCACCGATGTCTTCTTGGGACGATTCACTGAATGGACTGAGTTGAACTATTTACGGAACTGTCGCGAAATACTCAACGATTATAATCAAGTGTGTGATTGCGATTTCGAAACACCTTGATCTATAAACCCGATAGATTACTACGCGTGATCCCAGTACCGTGCTCGAAGGACCAAAAAAAATGTACGACGATAGTCTATACACTTTGTTCAAGCATACGATGATTGATCTGTACACTTGTAATGATGGAAAACCCGGGGATGATGAATTAAACCGCCCGTGTTGAGTGTGGTAAAATCACTGATTTATTTTACTTAGCCAGTTCGCTAAATGATCGCGCGTATGCAAACGCTGATGTAGCTTAACCTACTTAATGTTATGAAATGTGCGGGTTCACCGTACATTTAGACATTCAGTTATTTGACGGTAGACTTACTTACTACAATCCTATCAATTAGTACCTATTCTTCTCAATTATTCTCAACCTATTCTTATCCTTTCTACAAAACATGATCGATTATTATTACAGACCAAAATATGTTTTATAATATGTTACAAAGTTGAAGCTAGTTGTCCGTTCCAAAACTTAGGTACGATTTGGACCGACTCCTTCATAATTCAAAAGCGCTTATAACTGGTTTAATTGAAATAAAGAATAGTTGAAACAGTGACCTTACAAAATAGGAACATAACAGAAGCTATTGTAAGCATTGTTAAAAAAATAAACACCGATACAACTTCCCTACTCAATCAAACAAAACTGAAAACTAACGTACACTAAAAAACAAAATGTAAGCAATAACATAACCTGAAAAAAAGGGGTCGAGCGCTAACGAAATAAAGTCCAAGTGGAGCACAAATAAATCAGTTGGCGTGCGCGGAATCACGTCCGATCTAACGCAGCTTGTTAACGCGAGTAAACTTGTTCTCTCGTTTCATGCGACTGAACAAAAGTGTAGTGTCCGTATAAATGACGGTGTCGACGTGTGTCATTTGTACTCAAATACAAAGTGACTATGCGTTACGTATCTAGCTGTGAAGTAATTACAGGCAGTAAAGTGTTAAGTGAGACAAAACGACCGTGCGGCCAGTAGTTCTCTTTCTAGAATTCTGATTGATCAACGTCATGGGCGGCGGTGCCATGCAGGCTCGGATGCTTTGTCCTCGCTTTCGTCACTGTAGACCTACAGAAAAAAAGACAGATTTTGGCCACACAGTTATATTCTCTTTCTAGTGATTGTACAATTTTGTGAGGGTGTCGCTCAGTCTATTCTCTGTCTATGTTTGTAACAAACTTTTACACACCCACATTTTCGCCGTCAGTGTGAGCTTAGAGTTTGATTTGGTTCTTTTTCAAACGTTTTGACAGACCAGTCATTTTATGGCATTAATTAGGGCAACAGTCTACTGCTGGAAAGACCCGCACTCTCCAATCTTACCTTTGGATTGGTCCTAATCTGGGTTCTCTTATCGAGCTGTTACTAAGCCACATTGCTTAGATCGTCTTTCCACCTATACCTATAGCTTTCTTTCCTTTTTGTATTTTTTTTTAATGTTGCCCCACACTAGGAATTTCTCCTGTGTCATGGGTGCGTTTACAAACATTTAAACTCACATATACAAACAGCCAGACCCGGAACAACTAACTTTAGGCCATACAAATATTTGTTCCGTGCGTGTCCCTACCTTTGCCGGTCTAACAGATAACAATTTGACAGTATTCTTGTACATTTTCGAAGAAAAGTACGGTCTAATTCTAGGAACACTTTGAATAATAGATGAGTTATAAGCATCTCTGAACTGACTTCAGACCTTTCACTATTTAGTTTCTTGTAATAGAAAAAAAAAATGCTAGGTAATATTATTATAATCTTACTATACGAACAAAGCCATATCATTTGGAACTCAAAGAAAGTGGTTAAAAAGGCGACGATTCGTCGCGCGGCGGTGTAAATGACAGGCGGCGCTAATGTCATGGTAGGTTTTAAAACTAAATACCGTGACGGTTTGGAATTTATCGTGCACATGTCATTAAGTATAACCTAAATTGTTGTTATGGAACTAAGTTGTCTTTCGCTCGTGGGGTGGGCGCTAATAACTGCGACACAGTTATTCAACTAACGCAGTATTAACGTACACAAAATAATTGTAATTCATGTTTGTTCCAATAAATATATTTGTATATTATTTGTACTGGTAATTTTCTGTATGTCGAGCACTAGCCTGCTAACGTAAGGTTAATTGATTCGAGTCCAATCTCGAATAATAATAATATACAGACTCGTCAAGAACACATAAAAGTAACTCGAGACGCTAAAATTAACCCAAAAAACAGCCATTTTGACGGGCGAAACTAGTGATCGATGGGCGAAACTGGAATACTGTCACTGCGAACAAGACGGAATCTAGCACCACCGGGGCTCAGCAACAAATTGGTACTCAAGACCAGGCCACAGCCGACATGTTAGCAATTCTGATGACTATCAAATCGATCAAAATAACAATTTGTAACTTGCGACAGCATGATGGATAAGGTAATATTAATGACTCACCTCGGTCAGTATGTCTAATGGTAACAATTTGAGTATATTGTACTGAAATGAAAAAAAGCCGAAAAGACGTCGGGAGAAGTAGTCGTGCGCTTTGCTAAATAACACAAAATATATCCAAAAAATATAAATCGCAGACAATTCACACTCAACTTAATTACAAGTTCAAGAAAGTAACATTTGCCTAAAATAAGCAAGCAGATAATATTCAACGCAAGTACCAACGAGTGTCAGCGGTGACGGCTCTTCACCCCCGCGGGTAAACGGGACGGCAATATATTTTTGTTATCCTTACTCACCGCGCTCACGCACAGTGATCTATATACTCCGGTTTAAGTCATGAGCGTAACGAGGTCACCACCAATGAGCGCCAGCGGAAGCGGATCATCACCGGACCTACGAACTATTAATGCAGAAGATACAGGTAATTTTGTTTCCCTACGTAAGAGAAAACAATCAGAGTCAGAAGTGAGAGAAGAGCTATCCAGTTTTCGCCGAGAAATAATGACTTTCTTCCAAGAATTCAAACAATCTCAAACAGAAAGTTCTAACGGAATTAGACAAGATATAAGGGAGCTAAAAGAAGAAATACAACAAATAAAACAATCCACTCAAAACATGGTATTAGAGCAAAACAATATTAAGAAAGAATTAGAACAATTAAAAGTAAGGAATCTGTCGATGGAGGAAAAAGTAAAAAGTTTGGAGAATGAGCTTTCAACCTATAAACATGAAGTTTCACAGAATGCCCAGCCATCTTCAAAATCGCCGATTCTCGATAACTTGGACCTCATCTCAGAAATTGAAGAGCGCTCGTTGCGCGAGAAAAATATTGTGGTTTCGGGTATACTGGAAATAAATAACCAAAACTCGGATGTGCGACGCGAACATGATGCCAAAGAAATAACAAAACTACTTAACACAATATTCGTTGATTGTCCTGTGCAGCCTATAAAAGTGTTTAGATTGGGAAAATACGAACCCGGTAAAACCCGTCACCTAAAGGTATGTTTGGACTCACGAGATAAAGTTAAATACATACTACGCAATAAGCAAAAGTGCAATAATAGTATAATACGGGTATTCGGAGACCAAACACCTATGCAAACGAAATATTATAAAGATCTTTGTATTGAGCTCCAACGACGTCAGGAATTGGGTGATAAGGACCTCACGATTAAGTATATTAAGCGAATTCCGAAAATCGTTACTAAATACAACTCAAAAAACAACGAGCCGGTATCAGCGGTGACTCAAATATAACGTACCAGTTATCTAATGCATATAATAATATTACTACCACTTCACCCGGCACACTAAAAATATTATATGCAAACATACGAAGCATACAGAGTCCTGGAAGGTTTGATGAGGTTAAGTGCATCATAAGCGGTTTTAATTTTACTATTCACATTATTATTTTAACTGAAACGTGGCTAAAGTCTAAATTTGAAGCGGACCAACTGCAACTACATAATTACGCGCATGTTTATAATATAAGGACGGACAGGATTGGAGGTGGCGTATCAATGTACATTCACAAAAGCATAAAGTTCAACACAACAATAGATTCCTATGAAAATGGCAACAACTATTTATGGATTTTTGTAGAAAAATACGCGTTAAATATCGGAGCAATTTATAAACCACCCAGTACTAATATAAAAGACTTTCTACGTTTGTATTTGGCGCAGTTGGAGGACAATAAACGATCATTAGTTTTTGGAGACTTTAATATTAACCTATTGTCCGATGACCGGAATACGTCAGAATATAGGGATGTTGTACTTGAAGCAGGTTATTACGTGATAAATAAAATAAGTGAGAAATATTGTACCCGTGAAACCCCACAAACAAGAAGCATTATCGATCATGTAAGTTCAAACATTTCCGAAAGTTCTTTTCATATAGCACTAATAGACTCCTCGTTAACAGATCACAAGCAAATTTTTTGTGAACTGAAAAAATATAAGCATGCGCCTAAACAAAAGATTCAAAATGAAGCACTTAACTACAAGACCTTGTATGAAAGTATGTCAAAATCTATCTTATTAAATGAATTTGAGGATTATGACATGTTCGAAAAATTTCTTACTCACGAAATAAACAGACACAAAATAACAAAATACAAAATACAGAATCCCCCGCAAAAGGACTGGATAAATAAAAATATAATTGATCACATCCAACACCGTAATAACTTATGGTCGCTACATAAATTGGATCCAGAAAATGAGATAGGAAAAAAACATTTTTTAAGTAAGAAAGATGAGGTGGATAAGATCATTAGTAAAGAAAAGAAAAAATACTATTATAATGAATTTAATAAATGTAAAACAAAACCGAAAAAGACTTGGAAACTAATAAATACACTAGCAAGTAATAAAATAAAAGCTGGTTGTGCTCCCCCAAAACTTATAGTCGATAATAAACCTGTGATAGATGGTACTGGCGTTTGTGAAGCTTTCAATAATTTCTTTTCATCGATTGGTCCTTTATTGGCAAGCAAAATCATACAAAGCAATAACGTTGCGTCTTACCAAAGTAACACCTCACAAGGCAATACACTCACATGCTTAACTCCCTGTACCCAGACAGAAATCTCAAAAATCATTGACACGTTAGACAGTAACACTAGTACAGGGATAGATGGTATAACAACAAAGGCCATCATATGTGTCAAAGATCTTATAGTGGAAAATCTTACAAACTGTATTAATATGTGCTTACAAAATGGTTTTTTTCCAAATTCATTGAAGATCGCCAAGGTTACCCCAATTTATAAAAGTGGTATTAAGACTGACCCAAGTAATTACCGACCCGTATCAGTGCTGCCTGTATTATCCAAAATATTTGAAAGGGTTTTATATTCACGTCTGCTTAAGTATTTAACTGATATAAACTTTTTAAATGACTCTCAATATGGCTTTCGCCCTAAGTCCAATACACTGAATGCTACAATAGACTTAGTAACTAAAATTAGAGATAGTATAGATAAAAAACAAATAGCCCTAGGAGTGTTTATTGATTTGAAGAAGGCTTTTGATACAATTAGTCATTCATTACTGTTAAATAAATTAAAAGCTATGGGAATAAGTAGTTATGCATTGGATATTTTTGAGTCATACATCTCAAACAGATTTCAAATGGTTAAAATGGGTCATTATGAAAGTCAACCAGCTAAAATCATTTGTGGCATACCACAGGGCTCAATTTTAGGGCCCTTACTCTTCTTGATATATGTTTTTTTTTTTTTTTTTTTTCATTTATGATGTACTCATAATTAAACGGTTACTCATAACAATTACAATCTAGACCTTAAGGCTAATAAGTAATTTAAATTTAACTTAATTTGCTAAAATCTTACATGGTTAAGAATGTGTCCATTGGCACTTTTCTTATTGTCTCTATTATGATGGAAAGACACTTTGTTCTTGTGTTCTTTAAGAGTAGCACTCACTGCACTATGTAACACTCACTTCACTATACTAACTCAAAGGGCTTAGTTCTCTTGAGTCTTCTTACTATGTCCGTGGTGTCAAGGAGCTGAATAGCCTCGACATTCACATGTTGGAGAAGCCTTCGTTCATGTGCTTCTGCGTATTTTTTTATGACTACAGTAACTAGGTCCACCCCTAGATCTCGGTGGATGTCATCATTTCTAACGTACCAAGGAGCATTTACTATACTCCGAAGTACCTTGGTGTTAGTTAGTCTGGACCCCCAATGTGTATTCTTAGCATTAAAATCACCTCCTAATATGAATGTGTTACCAAGAACTTTCAATATATTTTTGTACTGCTCTGTTTTTAGCGCATACTTAGGTGGAATGTATATGGCTGCTATGGTAATATCATGAAGTTTGGTTCTGACCACAACGGCTACAGTTTGTACAGATTGTTCTTCGCATTTGTGTTCTAAATAATGGTAGATATTCTCTTTAATAATGATGGCACTTCCTCCACTCGCTGTGTTGTTGGGATGCAGTGCATGATATATTTTATAGCCTTTTATATGAGTAAAGGTTTCTCTCGTAAAGTGGGATTCTGATATGAGACACACATCAATTTGCTCTGTTGATAAGACTGCCTGCAACTCGTTTCGGTGCTTTAGGAGTCCGTTTGCATTCCACGTCATAATTTTTAGTGTGTTAGTCATTTTTGTTTAGGATAAGTAGATGGTTGTGTATTTTCTATGTTTCTCAACCTTTGGTCAAAGGAGGTTAACATGTCCAAAATCTTACTGATATTTTCATCTGTAGTTGTATTTCCAGACTTGATGGGCACCGGAGGCTGTGACTGTGGCTGCGATGCCTTTGTTATTTGCGCGTAAGACACACTATTTGTTACCTTTTGGTGAGTAGAACGTAACGGTTGTTGTCTCTCAGCACCAGAGGCCAGGATGTTTGGTGTAGTTACCTTTTTTTTGGAAGCTTTATTTTTTAAATTTTGCAGTTCTTTAGCTACTATACACCCTCTATAATTAGCCGGGTGGGGTTCGCCACAGTGAACACATTTAGGTTTTGTAGCTAACGACTTTGTGCAGTCCTTTGTGAGGTGTTTACCAGTGCACTTCACACACCTAGGTTCCTTTGAACAATATTTTTGGGTGTGGCCATATGCTTGACATCTTTTGCACTGTGGGATTAATTTAGATGTTTTTAAAGGCTGCACATCTACCTTACAACCTAGTATGGTCTTAATACCATAGATATGGTTTATGTCTTCATCTTTTTGGAATGATAACATAAACATGTTTAGAGGTTCCTTAGTCCTCCAACTTAATTTGTTTACCGCTTCCTGGATTTTATAGCCTTTAGCATTTAGATCTTCGACTATTCTGTTCGGCAAACATGACGAATGCAGATTTTTGGCCATTACCCTTATCGGTCTGTCCTGCTTATTCTCATAAGAGTGCCAGAGACAGTTGTTTTGCAACAATAATTTGGTTATCCCTCTATATGAGTCTTCGTCCTTGGCGTTTATTTTGACGGTATCTCCGTTCATCATTTTTACCATGAATGAATCTCTATTTAAGCTAGCCAAAAGAAGGTCGTAGAACTGCTGGTAGTTCTTAATATTTTCGACTATGACTGGTGGAGGTTGCGGTACTCTTTTTTCTTTTGTTTTCTCGGGTTTTGTACTGACCTGAGATTCATTCAAGCTTCCTCCCTGAGAAGGAGGAGACAGTGAAGTGTTTAACTTCCTTTTTTTCCTACTTTTTTGCCGTACCCACTCTGTTTCTCTGGCAAGTTCCTCTTCGTCAGTCCCATATTCGACTGCCTTCTGAGGTTTATTGATCGTTGAGTGTTCCCTCTCCGAGGTAACATTCTTTTGCTCCTGAATGACTTTCAGCTGGTGTTGTAGCGCTTCTATCTGACTACTGAGGTCTTTTACTAGCTGTTGCAGTTGTATGCGCTCATTCTGTTCCTCTTTGAACCGAGTGAATAACTGATGCTCGAGCTCAGTTACGAGGACTACTTTGTTTGGTGAGGCCATAATTGAGTACAAGTTATAATTTTAAAAACTATAACTTACCATTTATTTGCACAATGATACATGATTCACTTACGGTGGAATGTAGGTCATCGCGACGACCGTGTCGTCAAACGCGTCGGAATAGGCTGCTGCGTCAACACTTTTGCACGAGCGCGGACTTGTGCAAGAGCGTGTGTGACGCGACCGTTCTCACTAGAAGTCGATCGACCACTCTCTTGATATATGTAAACAATGTAAATGAAATAGGTTTAAAGGGACACGTAACACTGTATGCGGATGATACATGTCTTTTTTACTTTGGAAACAACATTGACAGTATAATTGATACTGCTCAAAATGATCTTAACATACTATCTAAATGGTTACAGTGTAACCTGTTGACCATCAATATAGCCAAGACGTCATATATAATCTTCTCAGCAAAAAATAAAAAAATAAAAAATTATGCAGCTTTATCTGTTAATGGCGAACCGCTACAAAAATCTAACCAAGAAAAATACCTTGGCTTAATATTGGACAGCAGACTGACATGGAAGCCACATATTGACTACGTACGGTCTAAAATATCACCTCTGATTGGATTAGCTAAAAGGATATCTAAAGGTATTCCATACTCAATATGTAAATTGATTTATTCTTCACTTATTAAACCACACTTAGAATACCTAATTCAAATATGGGGCAGTGCACCTAAGACAAATCTTAAAAACCTTCAAATAACACAAAACAAGGTAATAAAGGCATTATTCAGATATCATCGACTAACACCAACTGTTAAAATTTACAAAAACACAAAGCTATTTAACATAAAACGTCTATATATATATCACACATGCATATTCATACAAAAAATAATAACAAACAGTACACGGTCTCAAATATCTTTCAGCAGAAAAAAATACAACTATTACACAAGAAGCAGTAAATTAAATACCCTGGAAGTTTCTATTCCAAGAACAAATTATGGCAAATATAATATAAGATTTGAGGGAGCCAAATTACATAATAGTTTACCAAGCGATATTAAAATGTCAAAATCTATAAACGTCTTTAAAGTTAAACTAAAAAAATATTTAGCAGAAACAGAATTGTAAAGCTTGTAAGTTCAGGAACCATATATTATGTAATATTGTTGTAAGTGATATTGGATATAACTAATTTATTTAAGTAGTCATTCTTCCCGATGTTGTACCTTTTATAACTATTAAGATTTTTTGTTTTGTTTCTCTTGTAAGTGAATTTTGTAAATTCTTTTAGAGAAATAAATTCTTGAAACCGGAATGCCAATGGCATTTGGACCAAGCTAACATAATTGCTAGATCTGTTATGCGATTTGTCTATAGATATTATGGCGTTATGCGAAACAAGGATTTTCTCTCGTCATAAGCTTGAAACACCTGGCTACAATTGTTATAGTCTCGATAAAAAGCCTGACGGCCGTGGACAAGGGGTGGCTCTACTGGTCCGTAGTGATGTACTACATACCCTTGTTTCCACTCCTATGTTGTATAATTTAGAATGTATAAGCGTAACCACTCCAGATAAAAATTGGACTGTCTACTCTACTTACAATCATCAAATTTGCCTTTGTTAAAAAATTACCTCGATTCTCTAGTTAAAAGCGCAAATCACAAGTACCTGATAATGAGCGACCTTAATGCGAAACAGCCCTTACTGGAACTGTACTTTGCCTAACTCACATGGCAACATCTTCTTTGACCACATGCTCGTTAACGATTATGAGATACTAGCCCCATCTTCTCCTACACCAGTTCATTACCAAAGTTCTCATGAACCGTCCACTCCAGATGTTTTATTAGCTATGAATATACACGAAGTGAGCGAACCTCAAGCTCTCACCATCCTCTTGTCAAATCACCTGCCTGTGCACTTTACTATAGGTGGAACAGCACGATATCTTAGAATTTTACCAAAGCTGATTGGACAAGTTACAGATCTCATCTAGACCTTAATATCACGCTTTCTAGTGAAATTTTTGACACAATACCTAGTATTGACGCTGCTGTGAAACATTTTACTGACAGTTTAGTAAACGCACGAAAGGCTAGTGTCCCTATAATAGTCGAAATAAATAAGGGTCGTTTAAAACTCCCTAGACGCATCAAGAGCCAAATTAAGCACAAAAATTACATTCGCAGAAGAGCATTAAATGAGCACAACTCTTATCTTAGACGGCAGCTATTCTCTGCAGTAAACCAACTACAACATTTTATTAAAACCAACATCCAGACCTTGAATGTCAGTATTTGGAATGATAAGCTCTCAACAGTCGATAACCCCAGTAATGATGTTTGGCGTTAGCTCGATCAATCAATAAAAATCCATTCCTCCCCTAAAAATCCGCGGTGACCAAATGCGTCGATCTTCTTCTGTTTATATTAGCACGAATTAGAACGTACTCAAGAATTTCACTGTGATCCCCAAGACGCCTGCCAAACGTGGGGATTATGGCAACCCGCCCCCCCTCCACGTCATTGTGGATCCACGTCAAGATGCAAGCAGCAGGTGAGGGCTCGCTGTGGCGTTCTATGGCGGAGGCCTATTTGCAACAGTGGACGTCTTCCGGCTGATGATGATGACGAATTAGAGACAGTATTTGCATTGGAATTACATTTGTACGGTAGCTGATAGATTTTATTTCAACCCCTCGTATGCCGTAATTGTAGACACAATTAAAAAGCTAGTGTATCTCGCGTAGATCTGCGTTACGATACAAGGGGTTAATAGAAATTAGTGTCCTTGTATCACCAACACACATCTCAAAGAGATCGATAGATACTCGGTAATTATTCAATGGCAGAATTAATACAGTACTAATGCCTATTCTCTGATGAATATTATAGAACAAGTCTATTCATGCGCAAGTAATTAATCAATGGTCATCGAGTTGCTATTGGCAAATAATGGCGTCCCCACATACGTGCGATGTTATCATAGAGACGACGTTGTCGTGAGCAGATATTATCGCCCAGAGATAATATCGCTTGGTGTATGGGGGTGCCTTTAATGCATATACCTAGTATTATATCAGATTCACTCCATACAAACGACAGGATTTAATTACCTACACTACTACCAAAATAACCGACTGTACAAAAACGTGCGTACGCGCCGCAAGTCTCAGCCTTGAACTGAAAGCAATTTTGAGAGCAGGTTTGACGCGGGTAGAGGTGAGGAACAGTGTTTCGGAGGGAGGCGGGGCGTGCCGCTACTGTACGGTAGTACTAATATTTATACTGTGACAGAAAGTCAAAGTCAAATTATTTATTTCAATTAGACCAATAAACGAAATTACGAAAATTAAGAACTCTTGCAATGTAACTATGTTCCAAGCGGAACATTTTTTCTCGATCTTAATAGTTGGTAGTACGGACAGAACCCTTCATGAACGAGTTCAACACATACAGTTTGTCCGATTTTTTTAATGACGATGGTGATTTGTGTCTTGATGCTCTTTGAAGATAATTAATTTTGCAATAGCAGTTATGGTTTTAGATTGATATTTAATTACAAATATTCCTAACATAGTCTACATAATAAAAATGAATTGCTGTTCGTTAGTCTCGCTAAAACTCGAGAACGGCTGGACCGTTTTGACTATTTTTGGTCTTACAATATTTGTGGAAGTCCAAGGAAGTTCCAAACGGTAAGAAAGTTTTAAAAAATCACAAAAAAACGGTAGGTCTATGGACAGGACAACGTCTGTCGGGTCAGCAAGTATGTAATAAATCTATCATTAACAATAATGAACAATAATTGTCTGATTAAATTAATAAATCAATTATTTATTATTATTTTGTAAGGCGACATTAACTTTCACCCCTTTTACACTAAGGTATCTGTAGAAACTGTTTTTAACAGTGGAAAATGTACTAAATTTTAATGTCGATGTTAACAAAATTAAACTATCGAGTAATTAGCGGTAAATTATATCGCAATCATGGTATCAAACCCGCCGGCCATATTACGATCAAATTTAATTTCAGAAGTAATTGATTCAGCTCAACCATAATTATTTTCGGTGTGTATTTATTGATCCACAAAATCTATTGCAAAAGAGTCATATTTTTTTTTGTACGGTAACGCAAAAGGTTACTCGCGCTAAACATGCTTACAGTACAGTTAATTAAGCAAAATCAAAGCATTTATTTCAATTAAACCATTTAAAGGCACTTTTGAATTGTCAAGGAGTCGGTCAGTTGGTCTGAAAGTTGAAGCTAGTGGCTCGTTCCAAAACGTAGGTAGGTCTCTATGGAGAAGAACGAGCGTAAACTCCCTAACACTCTTTTGAATCAAGTTATTACATAATACTTTTACTAATTACATTATTCAAGAAGGAAATGAGTGGTGGCTCTGTTTAACAGACAACTAGAAATTCAAACAAAAGACGACCTAATTATATACATACAAAGCTTAAAAATAAATAAAAATTATATTATGTAAAAAGGAGGAGCATAAAAAAAACTCGTCCGAATTGCTCTCAATGAGACAAGTGCCCAAAAGGCTAGTAGCATTACCACGTTGAATGGCAATGCTAACTCTTTGGCCTAAGGGTGTTACCAGACCAATCGATCGATCGTCGATCGACGGCATTGATCGATGGTAGAATGGATTAGTCGACGTCGATCGAGCTGCTTGATTATTATTAGTGATGGATTTATAGCCGGAGTTAAGCGATCAACGTCGACCGATGCCATCGACCGGCAATCGATCGATTAGTAAGTCGAACGGTATCCATCGATCTACCAAAGCACAGAAAAGGCCAGGCCTCTGGTCACGTCATGAGTCGACCAGCCGCTTAGCAATGTCAATGAAAACAAGGTGAGCACTCGGGCCACATGGCCCTAGTGTTTCAACCCCAAACGGCTCAAACATAACCAAGAAAGTTGTTATATTAACGCCCTTTGAGGTTTTCAGTACCTGAATCCGCCGCCTCAGCACAACACGACGTGCTAGGAAGATGGGACGGCGCAAGGGTATCTACACAAGTTGCATCCCACACCAAAGGCCTACCCAACTTCCATGGCATTACGGTCATCCCATCTGGTCTCTTTCCATCGTCACGTTCCAAGTTATTAGGTTCTAACACAGCTGGTACCCTGGCGGAGGCAAGAGCACGATGGATGATGTCATTAATGCTGGCGTGAAGTGCTACCCGGCCTGCGCTCTTACAGCAGGAAAGGCCAAGGTGACCGGGGCAGTCGACCACTTCACCGCATTGACAGCGATGCGGGGCCCCGCAAGGAGCGCCTAAACGTAGAAAGACGACCTCATGTCTTTTACAAAGTATTAGTTCGCTATATGATTACATCGAACAGTACAGATTGATCACAACAAAATGTCGTTAAAGATTCATTGTCTGATTTAACTGCCAGACTGTGGAATTCGCTGTTCCCCGATAAGTATAAACTGGGTATCTTCAAGGCACGAGTGCACCGGTTCATCTTAGGCAAGTGCTCGACCTTAGGTCGTATCACCTCTAAAGATTAGATGAGTTGCGGCCAATCACAAACCTATAACAATATTTAAAAAAAACTGAGTAAAAATAATATTTGATCTGGTACTTGAAAATACTTTTAATTTTAAACAAAACTACAAGTTTAAACTTCATTATTTTCAAAACAAAGTGCAGGTTCATAGAACTGAAACTATGGAATTTTTAATTAAAGTAGGTAAGTACGATACACTAGGGACTGTGCCCTGTCAAGCTAAAATTATGACCAGTCTTCATATAATGTAACCAACTGACACTCTATTAATTAACCGTCTCAGGGGGAAGCAAATACTTACACGAACATAATGCGTTTGTGAGGGAAAAATAATAATATACTTTAAAATTACCCAAGGAATTTTTCGTAGTAAAAACATTTAGTAATTAGTAATGTCGTGCACGCTGGTGTAGTGGTTAAGGCGTCCGCCTGTCATGCATGACGTTTCGCTTGAAGCTTATAGGTAAAAGTGGAGGCAACACTCTGAACACCTAAGTGAAGCCAACTGTGGGCAGACGCTTTCTTTCTGAATGCATACATTAGAACGAGACAGTGATATGTGTTTTCTTATCTTATGTATGTGTCGCCGTCATCTTGTTGAATCTGCTAATTGATTGAATGACTAGCGCGTTCATTGAATGACAATATTTAATGTAATGATTAGGCTGAACGTTGATTGAACAAGCGTCACTCAACGTCCAATTAGTTAGCGGATTGTAATATAGCCCTTTGAACAGGGCGGACGTAAAATCAGTCAGGTGATTGAAATTTAGTTCATTTTTTTCCCACTGCGACCTAACCTAACCTCAAAACACTAAAGTTGACTAAAAATGGGGGAGCACCGTGAAGCGGGGCTCAAGGGTTTAAAATACACAACCGCAAAGGGGATGGCGGGGTCGACATTCGCTTGCTTCGCTCGCTCACTAGACCCCGCCATCCCCTTCTAACCTATCCGAGTCGGGGTGCCCCCAGTCCAGAGCTCGCTCTTGCATGCATTAATGAGAATGCTTTATAATCTGCTATTTCCCATTCAACGAAAGAAGACGAAGACGTGGAACGTTACATTAAACAACTTGACGAGTTGTCCTTTAATCATTCAATTAAATGTCGTCATTCATTGAACGCGCTAGTCATTCAATCAAATAACAGATTCAACCAGATAACTGCGACATATGCATTCAGAAAGAGAGCGTCTGCCCACAGTTGGCTTCACTTAGGTGTTCTGAGTGCTGTCTCCACTTTTACCTATAAGCTTCTTGGTATTTGCGTAACTGGGCACGTGCAAGCACCTATGTGTCTTTTTCTATTTCATATTGTATTTTCTAACTGTGGATGGGCAGGACTGACTGAAGGAAAATATCGTAAGCAAATCTAACCTTATTTAATAAATATAGGTAGATCTGAAATTGCCAATCCACCTAGCAAGTGTGGCGATCAATGTTGGCCTCTTCTCATGCCATCTCTGCATTAAAAGAGGCCTTTGTTCTGCAGTAGGGTAATAATAGGCTAATGAGCTAGTATGCTCGTGGCTGAGAAATACCGTAAAGATAGAAAGAAAGAAAAACCATTTATTTACACAAGAGTGATGCACATATTGTATAACAATATTAATTAAGCTTAAAACTAAACAATTAAATTCTAAAAAAGTAAAAATACAAAATGGAAACGGCCAACGCCCAGCATAATGCCCTGGCAGCAAGGCACGATCCACAGCGCTGGTTTTCAGCGTCGGCCGGCATGACGCTGTCTCGGAACCATAAATAAATACCATTTATTTATAGACTAGCCGATCGACCGGCTAGGACGGTTAAGCATGCTTACCGGGGGCGGTCCATAGATGGGTGGCTATCTATTTCATACCAAGACCCCTCATGCCTCGGAAGAATTCCGGCTGTCATTCGTAGTTCTTTCACAGTCGTTAATCTATTCAGAAGCTAGAAAAAGCTGGCAACCCGTCTTACCAAGGAGTACACAGTAACTGGGTTGTGGAGGTCAGATAGGCAGTCGTTCCATGTAAAGCACTGGTATTCAGCTAGTTTTCAATTACCAGTGAACTAGATTTTTATATAATTAAAAAAACTCTGTCTTTTCTTTTTATGTAAATGCCTTCTGATGTAAATCTATGCCCTTCGAGTGGTTTTAATGATTGGAAGCACATTAATCACATAATTTTACATCGAAAATAGCCGAGCAAAACTATGATGACTTGTCTGGTGCGAAGTAAAGTAGGTATAGACTTCTCACCATGAAAAAGAAGTGGATTACTGAAAAAATGTACTTAAACGGATTGTAGCTGTTGTAACATTTTTGGCATCGAGCGGGTTTCCGAGGTGACAATAAAATACTCGGAACTCCCAACAAATTATTTGAGATGTGTGAAGTTATTGAGTGAATTTGATTCAACGGTTAGACTGAAAGCCGACCCCAACATCTGCCTAGCTTTTTCCCAACTACATACATTAAAGTACATTTATGACAATTATTTCATAATGGGCCAAAAGCTCTCTTTCCATTGAGTCCTTATATTTTGACATGCGGCATTCTTTCTTCTCCTTTTATTTTATTATTATTTTTTGTGTGACATGATTATTTTTATATAGACGATGGTATGTTTTTAAGCTGGGCGATAATTTTGTAATATAATAATAATAATATTTATTGATACAAGTCCTTACAATAAGCTTAATATCTAGCTATGGTTTCCAATGATTAAAGTCGTTCAAGAGATGAAACCCTGCCTCCTAAACTAGGAATACCTGTAACTTAGGAGTCAGTGTTCTACTGCTACTTGGAACACTATTTACCCTTATAAATTAAGAGCTGGTAGGCTGATATTATATAATAAGAACATTGTAGTCATAAAAGAGAAAACAAATTAAAGTTGAAATTAATAAAAAGTAAAATGACTGAGACGTTGTTTCGGTATATGTGACTGGGAAATGTTTGTGGTTTGTGTTGTGTGAGTGAGATATGTGGTGCCTAAGTATGCAATGTGGTGGTGTCGAGTGTGAGTCTGTGTATGAGTTTGACATTGTTTCCTGTTTTCTTTTTTGTTGTCATAATTTATTGTATACTGACATAGACTTATCTTCATTTTTGTTTGAGACTATATAATGATGACATGATATGCCATGATTTTTTGATTTTGTTTTTCTAATTTATCTTCTCTACTAGTATTTTTTTCTAAATTGACTTAATTTACATTAAAAAAAATTGAATGATAGGAACTGAATTAAATTGATACCTATTGTCAATCCATCTACGTATTTTTGTACGCCTTCTGGGATAACATAGCGCACTATTAATTCTGTTTAACAACTATTGTTATTGTACCTACCTATGTTAACAAATGAATAAATGACTAATGACTTACATAATATAGTTGGAAAAAGGCTAGGCGAATGAAATGAGGTACATATTATTATTAATTATAAAATACGTATAAAATCATAGAACATAAAGTAAAATCATTTTTGTTTTCTCCGAAATAGTAGGCACGGGTATTTATAGTACTGCCATCGCAAATCATGCAATAGTGACAAGCTTTTTGCCATAAACAGGGCTCAAAACTTTCCAAGAAATTCCTATTTGAAAAAGGAAAATTCAACCTTTATAAATAGTACAGTAATAGGAAAAACGTACTTATTTCAAGATTGCGAATTTGATTTCGCCTCATTTCATTTGAAGGCCTTAGCTATCGTTACGCTTTGATTTCATGAATAAAACCTTGTAATTTTTTTCAGGGCTTCGTATAATTTCTTCATTGAATATATTTTGTTATCTAGATTGAATAATTAGCCTACCTTGTGTTTTTACTGGATATAAAATTTCTTAGTCAAAACAGAAAGTCTTGATAAAACAGTACGATACTAAATTGTTAGTTAGCTCATTTCTTTATAGACATTATCTAAACAAATACATAAAATTGAAGTGTCTGTTTGTAAAGTAAATGCATATGAAAGTATGTACGGTACGGTACTAATATTAAAAAACTGGACTGATTTTGACGGAACTTTCACTGACAGATAGCTGTTATTATATGAAGTAACGTAGTCTACTTTTATTTTAGAAACCACTAGGGTTCTGCGCTAAAAATATTAAAACCTCGCTGATAACGGATAATCACACGGACGAAGTCGCGGGCATCAGCTAGTGATAAATATGTTCTGTTTATAGTAACTTGTAGAATTAAAACAGCTCCAATAGTACATAGAGATAAAAAGTTTGTTGAGCAAAAAAAAATACGACAGATTATCAAACACGCGTAAGTGTCTGTGATTGGTTGACTAAATTATCAAGACCCAATGAGAGCAGCTTTGACAATTTGAACCATTCATTGCTCGTTCGAAAAACCGTTGGTCAATGTCACGTGTGTGAATCAATTTACGTTCGTCTTTTTTTCCATTTTCCAAAAGTTACAACATAACTGCTCCATATTAAAAGCAAAGAAAAAAAATCTCTTCATAAATTCATAACAAGCTTTGAAAAGGCATTACTTACAAAGTAAACACTTTCAACCTCGAACCCATTTCTCATACCGAACCCGAAACTTGTTAACACAAAAAATCAGGAGTCAATCGCGGAATGCAATAAATAAAACCCTCAAGTGATGTGGGGCTACAATCTCATACGAAGTCTGCAGTAAAAAAGTCAAAGTTAGATGTTGTACACAATTTATATGCTCAACTTTGTACCGGTTGGACGTTATCGCGAAATTTAAAACATTCGTACCGCGGGTTTTATTTTAGTTCACTAAGTTCTCTGGTGATACGCGAGGATATACAAATTAAAAAAAAGTTTTGTTTTGTACTTAATTGTTATGGGTTTTTTTGTTTGTTTAATGGTTTTTTTTTATTTATGGGTAATATGCTAGATGATTGTCTGAAGCGGTCAGTCAGTTACAAACAACGTCAGTTGTCAAGGTTTGATGAAATATTTGAAAATTTTACAAAAATACAATTTTGTATTAAGAATAGTTGACGAGGAACTGACAACAAAAACATAAAAGCAATTATTTAAAAAGTAAAAAATAATGTCTTTTGTTGAGCCATCAAATGTTTGTTCGTTGAAATGGCGCTATAATGTCGCGGTGGGGTACCGCGTAAGTTAGTATTTTACCTATTTAGCTATTGCTGACTTAGCGGAACCCCGCCGCGACATTATAGCGCCATTTCAACGAACAAACATTTGATGGCTCAACAAAAGACATTATTTTTTACTTTTTAAATAATTGCTTTTATGTTTTGCGTTGGGGGTTTTTTAAATTTTTAATTTAATTTTTATTTGAAAGTTTTTAAATGTAATTTAGTATGGTTTTGAGAAGTTGTAGATACGTCTAAAGTTGTATTTCGTCACATGGATATTTTTTTATATTAAAGATATCACCCTGAGAATGCGTTTGGTATATAAAATTCGCCATTTTGTGGTGCCGGTCATCTTGGCCTTGAAATTTATCATAGTGTAAAGTATTCTACTAGTGAAGCCCTTTCATTTGATACCCATATTGATGGAGTTGTGAAAAAATATGTGATTAGCTATTTTGTAGCGGCGGCCATCTTGGACCGATTTTCATCAAACATAGCTAAGAACACTCCCGACTAATTCACCTTTCAAATAAAAAAAACAAAAACAAAATCGGTTCATCCGTTCGGGAGCTACGATGCCACAGACAGACACACACACACACACACACACACACACACACACACACAGACACGTCAAACTTATAACACCCCGTCGTTTTTACGTCGGGGGTTAAAAAGGTCAATTTCCATTATTAAAAACGTTCAAAATCTCCTTGCAATCTCATTTAAGCAACAATCAATGTTAAACAAAAATGCAGGTAAAATAGTGTCATTTTTAACCCCCGACGTAAAAACGACGGGGTGTTATAAGTTTTGACGTGTCTGTGTGTGTGTGTGTGTGTGTGTGTGTCTGTCTGTGGCATCGTAGCTCCCGAACGGATGAACCGATTTTGTTTTTGTTTTTTTTATTTGAAAGGTGAATTAGTCGGGAGTGTTCTTAGCTATGTTTGATGAAAATCGGTCCAAGATGGCCGTCGCTACAAAATAGCTAATCACATATTTTTTCACAACTCCATCAATATGGGTATCAAATGAAAGGGCTTCACTAGTAGAATACTTTATACTATGATAAATTTCAAAGCCAAGATGACCGGCACCACAAAATGGCGAATTACATTTTTTTTTTCACGACTCCCTCAATATGGATATCAAATGAAAGGGCTTGACTAGTAGAATAATGCATACTGTATTGAAAGGGAATGAGGAATATTAATTAACTAACGAAATGAAAACTAAAAACTTGAAAATTAGTTTTATAAACTCTAAGGGCCAAAGCACCGGTTCCCTGCTGTTTAAACAGCCGGCTGTTTAAACATAGGGTAGACTGGGTACGATTGTGCCAGAGTACGGTTGTGCCAATTGGACGTAGTTACGCAAAAAGTAATCCAATCCACACTTTTTCCAAAATTGAATTATATATACCAAACGCATTCTCTTTAATATAAAAAAAGATCCATGTGACGAAATACAACTTTAGACGTATCTACAACTTCTCAAAACCAGACTAAATTACCTACATTTAAAAACTTTCAAATAAAAATTAAATTAAAAATTTTAAAAACCCCCAACGCAAAACATAAAAGCAATTATTTAAAAAGTAAAAAATAATATCTTTTAAGAAAGAAAGAAAGAAAGAAAAAGCATCTTTTGTTGAGCCATCAAATGTTTGTTCCTTGAAATGGCGCTATAATGTCACGGCGGGGTACCGCTAAGTCAGCAATAGCTAAATAGGTAAAATAGCGAACTCATGGATTTGCAATGAGATTTGACTTACGCGGTACCCCGCCGCGACATTATAGCGCCATTTCAACGAACAAACATTTGATGGCTCAACAAAAGATGCTTTTTCTTTCTTTCTTTCTTTCTTAAAAGATATTATTTTTTACTTTTTAAATAATTGCTTTTATGTTTTGCGTTGGGGGTTTTTTAAATTTTTAATTTATTGATAGATTGAAACTGAGATTCGAAAGTAACCGTTCTTAAAAGTTACTAGATTGGCATCCCTGTATCTCTATTCTGTTACAATCTCCCTCGGTGAATACCTAGGTGAAGTGAGCGGTCATCCGTCTACGAATTTACTTCACTTCACTTCATCAGCCGGAAAACGGCCACTGTTGAACAAAGGCCTCCACAGAGTGGTGGGGGGGGTTGCCATAATCCCCACGCTTGGCAGACGTCTTAGGGATCGCAGTGAAGTTGTTAAGTACACGGAAGCCGCTCCTGCCCGACTTCCGGATTTTCCCTTAGTCGCCTTCGATGACACCGTCGGGGTGAAATGGGGGGGTACTATTCTAGCCCGGACACCCCACGGCAATGGAATTTACAAAACACTACAATTGGAAGACAGCTGACTTCACCTAGGTGTTCACCGAGGTAGATTGTAACAGAGTAGTACTGCTTGTAAAAGGTTTTCATGAGGCACATCAATAAACATCAGTAAGGCTATTCTGTTACAATCTCCCTCGGTGAACACCTAGGTCCTAGGTGAGGTGAGCTGTCATCTGTCCAACAGTGCTATTCTGTTGCAATCTCCCTTAGTGTACACCTAGGTGAAGTGAGCTGTCATCCGATTGTAGTGATTTGTAAATCCCTAGCGTCGGGACGGATGACAGCTCACTTCACCTAGGTGTTCACCGAGGGAGATTGAAACAGAATAGACATACTGATAAAGACAATAATATCTAAGCTTGTACAACGGAAAGCCTTCAACATTGTTCCATGGAATTCAAATACCATTTGATCAGAATATTACTAAACAACTTTATTATAGTATGCATTATAATGCTACGTGGTACGTTGCCATAAGAAAACAAACATAGTTCTTTAACCTAATTACATACTTAAGTAGCTCACGAGACCACCATGTTGGCATTGAGCTGAAACTATTCCAAACTTTCACCGCATAAGTGCATGAAATATAGTGGTCTAAGATCCCAGCGTCAAAAGACCTACGTCATTTTAATATGGCTATCGTTTTGAGATTATTTAAGATTCAGATTCCGGTCTAAGAGCGAGCAAGTACACATACCTTCTTAACTACATCAATCAATTTATTGTATACCTACAATAAGAGAAAAATATAATTATAAAATAATAACCAATCTTCAAATAACAAAAGCAGTTGAGAGATGGCCATTCCCAACTGATGGCGCCCGTTCACAAATATGACGCACGGGTTGGCACCATTTAGCTCATCAATTTGAAGGGAACCGAATGATCCAGCACATACGCCACCATTAGCGAGACATTCCATTGAACATGACCATACCTTTATATACCTGATACCTGAATAAAGGTAGGCCTCCCACCAGATAAACCAATGACATCGTCAAGGTCGTAGGTAACCGGTAGATGCAAGCCGGTTGCCGCTCGTACGACGTTCTATGTCGCTCCTCCATCCAGGCCTTTGTTAAACAGTGGATGTCTTACGGCTGATGATGACCAGAAAAATGGCCCCGTATTGAAACCAATAAGTACACTTATCAATTAAACTACGTATTCATCTATCTGTTTTTCAAATCGAGATATCATAAAATGACGAAGGTCTAGATACTCTTAGATCTTACACTATAACCGAAATAGAACAAGTTACTCATGCATTGCGGTTCCCAGCTATTAATTGGCTTCTCTGTTTCTTACAGTGGGTGTTGTGTAGGAAGAGGTAACCTTTAAGAAAATCATTATTTACTCGTGTTTATGTCTTAATTGGTATTCCACAAACTAAATTTATCTAGCCATTACTCACAAAGCGGTTCCCTGAAGCGTAAACTCATCGACATGTATATCGACGGTTAAAAGGTAATAGGGGATAAGCAACAAAAACCGAATTGTTCAGGAGAGCAGTTTAAAGTTTGAAATTGTAGAAAAATTGACATAACTTTTTTATTTATTGTCATATTGTGAAACTGGAAACAGCTCTAGATTAAAAAAAAATTAAGGCATTAATTAGCACTTTTATTTATTTGATTCGACGTTGTTTTATGTGGTTTTATGTCGCTTAGATCAATTGATCTTATTTTCCTTATGAGATAATTAGGCATAAGTTACATCTACACAAAAAAAAACGAAGAGTATAGAAGACTTAGCTACATTTGATATCCTCATGCCAAGAGGTAATAGGGAATATGTCACATGACTGTCGAATAATTTAAATGGGTAAAGAAGGATAAGTGACGATTCACATTATTATGCTATAAGGTAATGGAACATAAGAAACAATGCTTAGCAAAAACATCTTCAGGGTGTTAGACATTAGCGACACTATAACTGGATTGGAAAAAAGGTAACATGATACTTCCACACATCATGATTTCAATATCAAGAGGAAAACGAGAACATCCAACATAGCGCATTATTTGGCCAAATGGTAACGAGGATTAAATGTCAGTTTTTAAAATAATAGAATCACAACCAACATGATTCTCCTTTAAAATAAGAGTTAACCTTTAACTATGGACGTGCGGTCTCACAGGCCCGTGCCGTTTGTGATTCTCGTGCCCCTCTCCTCCCGCGTACCGCACGCGTATGCGCTGCTCAGTAGCTTCGGCTTTAGTGGCGAAACGACAGTTGAGAGTGAAGGTTACGTCGCCGGCTGAATACTACGTGAGTAATTTCGCTTTATATTTTGAGTTCGGTCTGTGAGACCGCGCGTCCACATTTGTGTTATAAATTGACGTTTATAAATTGACATTTGTGTTATGAATTGTGTTAGAAAATACAGTTCCTAAACGTAAGACGTGTAAACTGTGCCCACCAAAGATAAAAAGAAAGACGACGCACACTTGTGTAGGCTGTAAACAGCCAATATGCCTGCAATGCTCTAAGCCGCTATGCAAAGACTGTCAATAAATATGACCAAGTTGGGCCCTTGTCGAAATTTTTATGTTTAGTTTTAAGAAGATTATGTTAGGTTCTTTATATTTTATTGTAAAAGAAGTTAAACTGACTATAAAATTCATTTTCCTCTGGTAATATACCTATAAAGTGATCTCAAGCTAAAAAGTCTGAAAAGTGCCTTTGATGGTTATATCGTTAGATTTAGTTTATAAATAAATACTTTTTTCATTAAAATTACATCTTTTATTTACATTTAGTAACTCTTCTAAAGGATATAAACAAAAAATGATACAATACTAACGCATCAAGATAGAAATATGCCCGTAAAGATAGCGGTCTCTGAGGCCGCACGTCCATAGTAGTGTAACAAAAATGGAACGCCCATAGTTAAAGGTTGACATAGCTGGTCTCCAGATATTAGGCAGGTACTTTTCAGACGAAAAGTACTAGAGTAGGATTTAGGTAGTAAGCTAATGATAATGTAGGATTTAAAGCCTTATTTGTTTAAATGTCCTTATAGTTAACATAGCTCAAAAGATTAGGGATATAGCTGTGGTTTAATTAGGTTAGGCCTACGATATGTCAGGTAAAATTTGTTCACACATGCCAAATTACTAGATTACTATTTTACATTATAATCTAACCAAATCGTTGGTGATTAAATGAAAATAAAAATTCGTTTTTTCAATAATTATTTATTAAGCAAATACACAGTTATAAATAAATGCTATTACGTAAATAAGATAAATTTATTTGTCAAAAAAACATTTCCTACACATGTTTTTTTGACAAATAAATTTATCTTATCTTATATAAAAGACCAAGTAGTTGTCACAACGTGTGTGTTAACAAAAATAAAGTAGTAACTTAGCGAAATTATACCTACCTATGTATGAAGTAAGTAAGTAGGTATCATTGTTATAAAAAAATATAAAAGGTAGGTACTTCCAAAAATAAAAGATTTTCCAAAAATAAAAAACTCAGTAGGTACAACATAGCACTACGTACTTAGAATCTTTGACAAAACAACAGCCTTCAAGGCAACAATAATAAGTTTCTCAAAGTATTTATTTTTACTTACAACTAAAACACGCAGTGTCATTGTTATAAAAATATAAAAGGTAGGTACTCCCAAAAATAAAAGTTCTTTCAAACTCAGTACAACATAGCACTACGTACTTAGAATCATTGACACATTTTAATTATTATTGTTAGCAAAACAACTTTCATCATAGTGGCTAAATAAGTAATACACTTATTGCATGCGCAGTGACTATTCATTCATTCACCAACATGGTGAATGAATGAATAGTGACTGCGCATAACACTGCATGGTGTTTTAGTTTAAAAACGCTCCGCTCCCGTAGGTCGTAGCATGATGTAATATAGCCTATATTACCCGGGGGTAGTGTAGTACCCCCAGGGATTTTATTTTAACAAACAAAAAAACAAAATCAAAATCGATTCATCCGTTCGGGAGTTACGATGCCAAAGACAGACACACATACACAAACACGTCAAACTTTAACAATTCGTCGTTTTTGCGTCGGGGGTTAAAAACAATCACAAAGTTCTCATTTGACGTGCGGCATGCATGAGTTGACACACTCGAATCCGACTTTTAGTTCCAGAGTTTACCCCGTTTAAGCAAACAAAAAAAACAAACTCGTCAGCTTTATAAAATATTAGTATAGATATCATGTCATATACCGAAATCGGAACGATATCGGCCCGATACCGTGCCGTTACCGTTATCGTCTAATGTGAAAGCGCCCAATGGGTGTTTATATTACGTTTTGTTTAGACCTACTAAACTATACTTATGTACATACTCAGTTAGTAATCAATCACAACCATTCACTACCAAACAGCATAGAGAAATAGGTAATAATAACATACCGTTGACAGGAACTTCCGCGCACTTTTTTTAAAAATTAAACGCACGTCATGCTCTCGCCGTCACTGCACGCGGTCGACTGATTTTGAAATAAGCGACACGTTTAATAGCTACTTGAGTACAAAAACGGGATACAAATTGGCGTAAGCACCATTTCGTAAACCACCATTGTAAAGTAATACGGCGTAAGCGGCAAAGTTATATTAAAATAGTAAATGGTAATAAGGTATAACAGACATTTCAATATCAAATTTGATTTTAGTAATTGTGTATAAGCGACAAATGTATTGTTAGCTTGTACATGGTAGTAAGGTATAACCGACAGTTCAATATCAAATTACATTTAAGTAATTGCGTATAAGCGACAACTGTATTGTAAACTTGTAAATGGTAGTAAGGTATAACCGACGCTTAATGTTTATGGCGACAAAGGTAAAAAGACATAAGTGCCAGCTTTCAAAATAGGTGCTAATTGTAAAGAGGCGTAAGCACCCGGAATCCCTA
The DNA here is from genome assembly GCA_947361185.1 of Charanyca ferruginea. Classification (NCBI taxonomy): domain Eukaryota; kingdom Metazoa; phylum Arthropoda; class Insecta; order Lepidoptera; family Noctuidae; genus Charanyca; species Charanyca ferruginea. Next base: position 55,999,698 of record OX376055.1, on the reverse strand, counting down.
CGCCAGTAAGAAGTAAAAATACATTACCGACTATAAACCAAAAGTGATGCTATTTTTACAGGGGTACAAGCGCCTTAAGGGTAAAAAAGGCCTAAAATTCTGTTGGTTACACCAAAATGACACTTCGAAAACGCAGTTTTTTGCTTGGGCATAAGTGACAAAAAAGTCATTGTAGAGCCGAGGGAGTAAGTGGATTCGATAGAGCGAATTTTTTTAAGTAGGATGGCATTCATAACTCATTTCCGACCAAAATGTCGCTTATGCCCTATTACCTTTTAACCGTCGATATGTAATATCGGTTCTCAGACCTGGTTGCTCATCAAGTCGCAAAACTGCCTTCAAATTGGTCAAAAAGCAATGGAGCGCCACATTTTTGGTGAAATGTACGGGAAAGAATTCAAAACAGGCGTATCCAGCGCATGCAAAAAGGCTGCCAGGCTCATATCTGATTTCACGGTTCACATCAACCGCTTGCAGAGTGTCCGCTGGGCGAGAGGTCCACACAATTAAATGGATACCTGAAGAGGAGGCGGATTGACCTGGATGCGAACCATAAGAGCTGCTTCGAGGTGGCGCGGGACAACCGTTCCTGGAAGGCCTTGGGTCTTTGGCTCGAAGGACCAATGCTTGGTATGATGTTCGTGAAATAATGAGAGTGGACTGTATTTTTAGGTGTATTTTTGGGTTTTATCATTCGGGAACGTTTCAAAATCGCTACGGTAAGGTTCAATTTGTCTGAGACCGTTGGTTGAAGCAAGTGAAGTAACGCATGGCCGGTGCTTGCGACGATAGCCCGGTTCGTTCCTTCCTTCCGTACATCCGCTCCATTCTCGCCGCACCATATCTGCGTGCTTTAAACGTTCACAGTGGCTTCACTCCAGTGCGTGGACACCCCCTTTGCCCAGTAGTGGGACAGCGTAGGCTAAAGAAGAAAAAAAAACTTTACAAAGGGTGATAGATTTTCCGTTACGAATTTCTGAGTTATAAAAAGTTATTTGACGGGAACTTGACTAATCACAAGCCCTAAGTCTATTTGCGAAGTGCCTAGTAAAGTAAAACCCATATAATAGGTATTAAATTAGTCGGCCGTAACGAATTGAATTATCGAGAGATTGTGGGTTAGCCTGGATTGGCTAATTTCTGACCTTCAGAGGCCCGCAGAAGCGGTGGCACCAGTTGGCGGTTACAGAAGGATTGTACGTTCCCGTGCCGCCCAACGTAGCTGTGAGATGGAACATCTGGGCGGTTTTTACTCAGTAACAGTCTGGCAGACTCCTTCGCTGCCCCAGGCGGAGGACATCCATGAGGATTATCCACCCCGGGAACAAACATAGGGTTGGCTAATTTAGCCAAGATAAATTGTCAATGCAATATTTCCCCAGCCTTGTTAGTCCTAGCAGTCAATGCTTACACAACCACATACTATTTCACGCTTGACTCCAAACTAAGGTAACAGTTCCAGTGCTCAGCAATAACAAGGCCTCATACCGCTAACTCAACAATTTAAGGTAGCAACACCAATCCCGTCCATAACTTCCAATAATTAGTTCGTATTGCACATGCAATGCGCGACTGTACCCAATTAAGGCGTCCTGTGATATATCATAATCACATGATTCAAGTACATTTGCGTACACGCGCGTCTAAATTGTTTCCAACACGCTAATTATGTTGACTTACGCTGAATAATGTAGAAGGGTTCTGTATAGAGATTAAATTGTTTTGTTTAGAATATTGTGGTTTGTCTCGTTTGTTGGTGTGAAATGGGTTTGGGTTTGATTAAAGTATGTATTTTTTATTTTGTTGTTTTATGTAAAACATGACATGGTAGTACAAGAATACTGTGAGTGCCATGTACAAACTCTAGAGGTTTATAATGTATATGACAAGTCGTTGATTGACCTACAGTGTTTGAAAAAAAAAAGAAGTAAATAGCTAACATTTAAAGAATTTTGTATTAGTAAAAGCTGTACAGAACGATCGGTTAAAGATTTAGCTATGCTTGCCGCGGTCGGTCTTCGGATGGATGACCATTCATTTTCATACCGAGTTCCCTAAGTGCCTCGAAAAGCACGTAAAGCCGTTGGTCCCGCCTGTCATAGGTAGATCTTTAGCAGTCCTTAAGGGTAGTCAGAAGCCAGAAAGTCTGACAATCAGTCTTATCAAGGGATATCGTGATACCCAGTAACTGAGTTGTGAAGGTTCGATAGGCAGTCGCTCCATGTAAAACCGGTATTTAGCTGCATCCGGTTAGACTGGTATCCGACCACAACATACTTGGGAAAAGGCTAGGCAGATGATGATGATAAATAATAAACAGTTATAATAATAATAATATGTGGGGACATTTTTCACACACGGCCATCTGACCCCAAACTAGGGAGACCCTGTACTATGGGTGTCAGACAGCTGATATACATACACAAATACATTTTTTTTGTAAATACATACATAATTATATACATAAACAACACCCAGGCACAAGGCAAAAACAAGTGCTCATCACACAAATGTTTACCCTGGGCGGGAATCGAACCCGCAACACGCTGCGCAGCAGTCGATCTCTCAGCCACTGCGCCAACCGTGTCGCCTAAATAAGAATACTATTAAAAAATAAGAAAAAAAACGACCACAGAGTGATTTACTTAAATGTTAAAAAAAAATAGACGTGTGGCACTCGGGGACTGCCGCGGTAAAGCTATTGTATGGCATTTTATATAAGTTTGTGAGGATGGATGGATGGATGGATGGATGTTTGTTCCGTTTTCACGCAAAACCGGCTGAACGGATTTTGATAAAACTACAGAAATATAGATTATATCAGAATAACACATGGGCTACAATTTATAAAGTGTTTATGTAATTTGGCCATAATATTACGATGAGTATCAAGTAAGTCGGAAAAATATGTGCCCTCTGGAAGCTATCTCGGCGTGCGCTGACAAAACCGCTGGAGTTACACAAAGACAATGTATGGTAGGATCGTTTGTCTTTAAAAGTTCTAAATAAAATTCCGGGACAGCATATATCTACCTCTTATGTGGATGCCAATATATCCCAAAGTATGAGCCATAAATACATTAAAATTAAATACTTTTTTAACAATGCAAATTTTAGAGTATTTAGCTAATTCTGATCAAAATTGATATATTTGCCGCTTTTAGTATTTAATGTAGATGAACTTTGCCTTTTAAACTATGTAATGTGGACAAACAGTTTACAAAATATAACGATAAGATTGACTGGAGCACTTATTTTAATTGGTTGTTTACGTTGGAATGCGCTATAGGATTGTATTTTTATTTATTTCGGTATACCTAGATTGTATTTGTAAGTATTATGTACTTAAATAGGTTCATTTTGGTTTCAAATGAGGATCCTATGCCCTGCGCCACGTATGGACCCATACCCGAGATAAATTTTAGTGTCTAAAATGAAAAACAGAAAAGCTACTGGGCCTGATTTGTGATCCCTGTAGACCTTTGGAAAACTCTTGGCTCGTAAGCCGTAGCTTGGCTGACTAAGCTGTTTAATATCATCATGCACACGAAGCGTATACCAGAGTCCTGGTGCCAAAGCCATTTCTTAACTTTTTATAAGAACAAGAATGGTGTAGCAGAATGTGAAAACTAAAGGGGCATAAAACTGACCTCACATACATAAGATATGGGAAAGAGTTATCAATAAAATAATGTCGACAAATATTACAAAAATACCTCCAAATCAGTTTGGTTTCACAGCATCCAGGTCAACTACTGACGCTATACAGGCAATCAAGATTATGATGGAAAAGTATAGATTTAACATGAGACATACCCAATCCATGAAAAAAAGAATTTTCAAAATCGGTTTACATTTAGCGGAGAAACTGCGTAACAAATACAGACCAATTGAGAATCTCCTTCTTTTTGAAGTCGGTTGAAAAAAGATCTGCATCGGGAATACTACACCTGAAACCATCTACAACGACGCCAATTCCTACCGTAGAGAAGTTTAAATACTTAGGCTCCATGCTCACACCAGATACTAACGTTGACACCGATGTGACACGTAGAATTAACGTAGCGTGGCAAAAATGGCGATCGCTTACAGGTGTGTTGTATGACCCACGAATTCCCATACAGACCAAGGGAAGTGTACAAGACGGCAGTCCGACCGGCTCTACTCTGTGGGTCCGAATGGTGGATAACAAAGAATACATATATTATGATCAAAAGATACATTCCAACGAAATGAAGATGCTTGAATGGGCAGGAGATGTAACGCGGCTGGACAGAATGCTTGCAGCTTCAAAGTTGCTCCAATCGTGGACAAAGTTACGGAAAACCCGCTCCGTTGGTCTAACATGTCAAAAGACGAAGTGAAGACCATGTGGTAGAAATTGCGCTAAACCAACCGCAACAGAAAAGAGGTAGAGGCCGCCCGCTAGCGACCTTGCCTAGCCTTGAGTAGGCGGTCTGAGAGGCCGCACACAGAGCAACTGATCAGAACAGAACAGAACACCAGAACAGTCCCTAGACGTCAACAACACGCTGATTACCTGGCATCTCAACAGTATGCTGAGTATCTGGAGTCACAACGGGCTGCGGAGACACCAGAACAGTCCCAAAATCAACGGCAACAGCATGCTGAGTATCTGGTGTCACAAAGGGCTGAGGAGATACCAGAACAGTCCCAAAATCGACGGCAACAGCATGCTGAGTATCTGGTGTCGCAAAGGGCTGCGGAGATACCAGAATACTTCCAAAATCGACGGCAACAGCATGCTGGGTATCTGGTGTCACAATGGGCTACGGAGAAACCAGAACAGTCCCAAAATTGACGGCAACAGCATGCTGAGTATCTGTTGTCACAACGGACTGCGAGGACACCAGAACAGTCTCAATCTCGGCGTCAGCAGCAGGTGACTTACATGGCATCCCAAAGAGCCACTGAAACCTTTGAAGCAGCTGAATCTCGCAGACGTGCAGTTTCTGGAAGGGCAGCACAGGGACGTCAAACATTTACAAGAAACACGTGAAAGGTATTTGGGTATGACGAGACTCTTGATTAAGAAACTCACAAGTCTATATAAATAGAAGCGATGAGATGAAGATTGCAAATTTGGCGGAGTTTTTAAGAGTGTGATGAAGAGAGCGGAAGAGAGTGGAAAGAAGAAGCAGCAGGTATGTGTGTTCGGGTGGGAAAGTATCCAATCATTCTATAGACGAGCCAGTTGAACTTTTAAGAGAACTTCTCTCTAATGACACAGATGGGTGTCGCTGTTTACTAAGAAATATAAGAAAATACCATACGTGCTTTTATATGTCTGCTTTTGGAGCAGATAAAATTGTCTGAATGCTAGGATTTTGCCCGACATTCACAATGCAAGGACAAGTTTACCATCGAATCGGTTCTTTTACTTCCTATCGCCAGACGCTAGTTCAAAACATGTCGATAATTACCAATGTACATACTATATTCTAATCAGTCATCTATATTTATTTCAGTTTTTATTTTTTGCTGCTACCGTACGACAGGTGATACCGCTATAAGTAACCCTCTCCAAAAATAATAGTATGTGTCTGTCAGTTTGCTTTTCTGTGTGAATGATTATATATACGACACGGCACGACACGGTTCATAGGGTACGGGGGTACCCACCGGTAGAGGGTAGGGGCGGTAGGGGGGGGGGTAGGTATACCTATGTATATAATATATATAAAATGCTATACAATAGCTTTACCGCGGCAGTCCCCGAGTGCCACACGTCTATTTTTTTTTAACATTTAAGTAAATCACTTTGTGGTCGTTTTTTTTCTTATTTTTGAATAGTATTCTTATTTAGGCGACACGGTTGGCGCAGTTGCTGAGAGATCGACTGCTGCGCAGCGTGTTGCGGGTTCGATTCCTGTCCAGGGTAAACATTTGTGTGATGAGCACTTGTGTTTGCCTTGTGTCTGGGTGTTGTTTATCTATATAATTATGTATGTATTTACAAAAAAAAATGTATTTGTGTGTGTATATCAGCTGTCTGACACCCATAGTACAGGGTCTCCCTAGTTTGGGGTCAGATGGCCGTGTGTGAAAATGTCCCCACATATTATATTATATTATATTATATTATATACATACACGTTAAGCGAACGCTCGGCCGAGCTACATGGTAGGCGGAGTGGGAGGTGTTAGGTTTTATTTTCATTACGGAATTTCTTGATTCGGTCGCCGTGCTCAAAGCCCACGATAAAAGCTACGTGATAGCTTAAAAATTTAACTCAAAAATCTCTTTGAACCAAAAATATAAACTTAAAATAAACCCAAAAATCCTTTGCAAACGGAATATGTGTTCAGTGTTGACAAAAAAGTTTGAAACTTCCTTAAACTAATATTTACCCTGGTTTACCATACGCGGATCCCTAAAAACACAGAGCTTTCCTCAATTTTTCTACCTTATTTGCATACTGTCACACTGTTTTTTTTTAAAGGGGCTTTAACGTGGACCCGTTTTTACTTTTTTCAAACATTTTTGTAATTGCTTTGATTAATTATGCCACTGTAGTTTTCGTTACGGAATTTTGAACATGTTTTTGGATAATGGAAAATGCGTTTTATTCACGTACAAGTAATTTTCTTTTATTTACTTTTGGGGGTAAAGAACACGCATCATAAAAACGGTTTGGTAAAACAATTATGTAGATTATAATTATAAAGTCAGTGGAAGTAGTTTCAAAGGTAATTATAAGTTTCCGTCAAGTGCCAAGCTTGTTATTCTGGGCCTCAACACCATTTCTAAACAAGCTGTGGTTCTTAGTAAAAATTAAATTAAATAACCAAATCTTTCAATTGAACATCTTGCTTGGTTAACTTAGAAAATTCATTGAGGAAGTTGGAATAAGGTATACACTGTGGAGAAACCTTCAAAATCTGCTATGAACAAATAATTTTAGTCAGGATATAGTAGAAAAACCCTATTTTTGCTTTTAACCTTTAGACCCCATAGTCAATAGTGCGTTATTCATAATGCAGAAATATTAACACTACTATGTTGAGTACTGTATTGAAGCGTTGACGGGGTTGAAACCCCGTTCACGTCAACGCTTCAGTCAGTACAATATTTCTGTAGTACCACTGGAGCCTATAGTAGTGAAGGACGTCAGCGCCGCATGGACTGGAAGAATTATTACAACCTCCTTGCAGCCGTAGCGTCCAGCGATCCCGCCCCTACGTCGCATCTGTTGGTCAAAGTGGTTTAGCTCTATATAAAACTGGCCACCGGTAATAAAACTCCTTGGCCTGTGCTGTCAGTGTCACAACCATAGAAATATATCTCATACATATAAATCGATGGTCACAACACCCATTCTTTGCGATATTATCCGCCCACCGGATCCACCGGAGGTTTACAACAGTGTAAACACTTGTTTGCAACAAAAATTCGTTTGACCTTCAACAACCTCTGTGGACGGACGCGCGTTGTAAACCGCGTGTGGATATCGCCGTTGTACACAAAGAGTCGACAACACACTGAGGTGGGAGCCTTGTTGTAAACCAGTGTGGACGCAAACACCAACCGTGGGCTCAAAAAGCCTCCCACCAATGTGACCCCTGTTGGAAGCTTGTTTATAACAGTCTCATGCAACCCGTGGACCTCCTTGAAAAAGGTGGCTGTATGCTATCGAAACTAGTCGAACGAACCCGGCTATTTTCACAGTTAGTTAACCCGTTTTTCTCAGTCTATAAAGTGTAACAATACTCACGTTTCGTTTAATTATAAAGAAAGAAGTTCAACTAATATAAATTAGGATAAGTCAAGGAACATAATTGGTTATCATCATCATTTCAGCCGAAAGACGTCCACTGCTGGACATAGGCCTCCCCAAGGGGGGGGGGCATCGCCACGCTTGGCAGGCGGAATGGCGATCGCAGTACTATGGTTGTTACAAAGGCACAGAGAACGCTGCTGCCCATTCTCTGGTACGTCCCTTAGTCGCCTCTTACGACACCCACGGGAAGATATGGGATGGTGCTATTCTTTACGTCCGACACCACACGGACAACGGATAATTGGTAAACGAAATAAAAAAACAAGATGGTTTATAACTTTAGCAAGCTTTGTTTACGAATAAAATTATGTCATGTAGTCGTGACCATGCAGTGCTGGGCGCATTTTGGTTTGTCATCTATACATGACTGTGGCGGGCAAAAGGTTAAAAGTAAAAAAAAAAGGTTTTCTCTTTAGGTGTTGTTCGAATTTCTAAAAGTGTCACTCCACCGATACAGAGAGGAGTGGCACCAATAACGTCGTCTTGTGACTGTTGAGCAGAACACGGTCGTTTCTCTCTCTGCCCGAAGCGAATACATTTGCAACGAATAGTCGCTGCGTGTGACAGAGACTTCAGCTGCCAGCTGTAAGCCGCCACCTTTTATAGATAAAGGAATGCGGGCTGGTCAATGTGTTATTTTAAATGCACACGCCTTTAAGTCCTTAATTGTATGGCAAATTATTCACTGTGTCGGAGTCGTTCTGTTATAATTTATTCAGAGCTACGACCTTAAAAAAAAAAATATGTCTAATCTTATTGTGAACAGGGAAATATTATAATTAATCTTATAAACGCCATTGTTACAAATACGTGACAAGCAAGCGCGTGCACTGTACGCTACTGTCACGAATATATGACAAGCATGACAGACTAATTACTACTTTATGGTATTACGTTTAGAAACGTACTTCCATATAGTAATTCGTAGCTTGGCGCCGAGGGCACGCTTTTGTTTTTTTGATGTGGCGGTCAATAGGTTAACTATATGGTAAGCAAACGTCAGACGTGTCACAGTTATTAGCAGTTGCTAGTGGACAGTGAACACGTTTTCCACGTCACGTTTCAGCGCCGGAAACAATTCATTATATCGAAATATGTCGCCGGTGTGTTAGGCTCGCCTTGCACTGAGACGTAAAAACTTTTTCTTATTAAACTTGTCAAATAAGAGTCTAATGAAAATTCGCCTAATAATAATACTTGCACTTGCTGCTATGGTGTTATTTACAAAATTGTAAAATAAATAAATCTTCAAGATGGTATAATTTCGAAAGTGGGTGTTACATGATAGTTGTACACAGCTAAAGTATTAAACCGATTTTGATTAAATTTGGTACAAAAAGAACATAGGCTATTTATTAATCCACGACTTTGTCGGGGAAGTCCCGGGCAACAGTTCTTAACAAATAATTATTACTAGCTTTTGCCCGCGACTTCGTCCGCGTGAATGTCGGTTATCGTGGATACAGACGAAGTCGCGGATTAAAAAGTAGCCTATGTCCTTCCCCAGGGTTAAAGCAATCTTCATGCCATATTTCATCAAAATTGGTTCAGCCGTTTCATCGTGAAAGCGCAACAGACAGAGTTACTTTCGCATATATAATATTGGCAACTGTACGCAAAATACGCGCTAAGACGTGGAGTTGCGTACACCAGTCTATTATACCCATACCATATCATGTGTGCGCAAAAAGAAGTGTAATCTATCTTTCTTCGCTCTCATAGTCCGGTGGAATGGCAGTACGACACGTCCAGAGATCAGGTGCAGGACCAATGGTATTTTGCAGCTGACACACTACGTCAACAAATACATAAATAATCATCAAGTAATCGATGACATGTTTGATGGGGTTAATCTCAGAAACTACTATACGGTTTTACATATGGTTTGCAACAATAGAAAAAGGGATTGTCTTAGAAGTTTCCATATACCTACTGTTAATATCATAAATGTGAAATACTCAGTCTGTTACGCTTTCACGATGAAACGGCTGAACCGAGTTTGCAGAAATTTGGTATTAAAATAGCCTAAACCCTGTGGAAGGCTACTTTTTAATCCGCGACTTCGTTTGCATCCGCGATAACCGCCATAACGCGGACGAAGTCACGGGTAAAAGCAAGTAGGCTATAATTAAAAAATACGAACATGCGGATGAAGTCGCGGACATAGCTAGTAGCGTAAATTCATACTCATACCTAGTCGTCTATACTCGGTGAGTACCCATCTTAACAAAGCTTCAAGGTTTCTTAAAGCTGTTTTTATCTGATAAATAAATAACTGACGCAAAAAAGAAAGATAAAGTTTTTAATGTTTGGTAGGAGTACCTACTTATAAGAAAATATTACTGGATTAATTGAACTGTTTATCTCGTTTGGGATACCTATTTAAGATTTTATTAGAGTTCTTTTAGCCGCTTTTATAAAAGAGAAAAGGTGCTTTCAACCAATATCCAACCATGTTACAAGAGATAGCCGTATTTTTGGTAACTATCGCTAGGCTGAAACAAAATTTGGTGGGTATAGAGTCCTCCACTGGTGAGAATAGTCACCCACATGGGGCTAACCGCATGTGGGTGGCCAACTAACTAGGTATCGCCGCTCAAAAACGGGTTATGGTTACCAAAAATGACCGATCACTAGGGAGGCTGAAACTAGTAAGGCATCATGATAAGATTAGTATCTGTGACCAGTGTGAAAAGCTGAACATTCATCGGCCAACACTAAAACAAAACCGAACTACTATTTTATAAATCTACCGCAATGCTGCAAACACTCAAGCATTACAAAATTAAAATATCTACAAAACACAGTACCCAATACATTGTTTCCTAAAATCAAACAGAACCATACAAACAGTGGCTGCCATAACACAACATAGTATTGGGCACGTTCGCAACAATCTCTTGGTATACCGTCAGTGTTACACAGTAAGTAATAATTGTCAAACGAGAATGAGAGCCATCGTTCATTGGCTAATAAATGAGGCCGAATTTTAGATTTGATAACTGAGGTTAGCTCTGCTAAATAGAACCAACACAATTTAAAAAAATCCTTCCATTATTCGAAATTTAAATCTATTCTGGGACGTACATTGAAGTGTTATTGTTGGTGATATGTAATACATTTGACATGTTGAAGTAAATTGATGTTATAGTTTTTTTTTTATTGAGACCATGTCTCAATAAAAAAAACGATTCGGGTTTGCACGATTTGGAAGATATAAGCTAGGTTTTGAAAACAATATTGCATGCACGACATAGAAGATGGCTTCATTAATTAGGCATTTGAATGATATGTAATTTATCTGAAATAAATAATTTGAATTTGATTCGATTTCGTTTGAACGCGGGGCATTTATTATAAATATCTAAGTTAAAGAATTTTAAATAATCACATTTTATTTTGCCTTGTAATTGGTAAAAACAAAATTAACGTCTTGTAAACAAAGAAAATACATTTAATATAGTCCTGTGTATCCATGCATTAAGGTAACAATACGTAGGCATTTATCAAAAGACAGCAACATCTCCTACACAACAACAATAAAGAGCTAAATGAAATACATAACAATTACTGACCCGTTCCTGAATACCAATACCTAGATAACAAACTGGGTACTAAGTTTAGTTATATAACAAGATCGCAGTGTGCGCAGAGGCTTACTGCTCGGGGCCACAGCTCCTTACTATTCTAGGTCATATTAATACGGTCCACTTGCATTTAATTTTCCTATCATTGTTATTTTAATTAGTTCTAATTAAGCTGTTTTGGTTTATAAGCCAATTTAGTTATGTATTATAGTTTTTAAATATAGGTCTTGTTCTACATGACTAAAAGTTGATAATTATTTGACACAAAAAAGTGGTCGTACCAAAAAACAAGAAAAAGAACAAGGCTGTACTTTATTGTTTTACTTTCATAACCTAAATACAGATTCAAGTTTCATGTGTCCATAATTTTTGCTGTAATTTTTAACAGATAATGTATATTTAGTTTCTCAGATTAGTATGCAACAAATATATAGACCACACGAAACACTGAGAGTGAAGCCAAAAAAGCAAATACAAATTCAAAAACGAATACCTACAACGCGCTTCGTGTTGTACTGACACAAGTCAGTATGGCATGAAACGCCGCATCGTTAAAAAAATACAAATACAAATTCTAAAGCAAACACAATCACGAGAGTGTAGGTACATTCGCTTTTGAATTTGTATTTGCTTTTTTGACTTCACTCTCAGTGTTCCTCGCGGTCTATCTGCCTTTTGTTTCATAATATGAGTTTTGTTTGTTAAAATCTCCTTCGATGGATTAAGGTGATGTCAAAGTGAAAGCATTTATTTCAATAAAACTCTTAGAATAATAACGCATAGAAACCTAGTACGAGCTTCAAAAGTACGAGTATTCATACCTTACCATAAATGGTTTGGTAGTCGCAGCGAGCCGTCAGTGCTCAAGATCACGCTCCGGTGAACACAGCTCGCAAGAAATATTTTAAAATGTCAGTTTGGTGCGTAAAATACTGCCATTGCACAACCGGTAAACATACAGAATGTGATAAAATTAAATTTTACATGTAAATAGTAACATTATATCTATTCATTTTACGTAAATCGATCTCCGAATAAAAATTTTCATAACCTAATTTACTACAATGAAGTGTTGCCAGTGTTGTACGAAAAAATTACCCATAATGCTAAACATTAACATTGTTGGGGTCTACTGTATTATTCTGGTAGAAACCAACAGCTGATCCATACATTTATGTTCGTATAACTCGGAATAATTATTTATTAATGTAGCTGTATGGATCTGCGGTTTTTTTTTTTGGCGATATTCAGGTTTTTAGTGAATTTTATTTTTTTACCTTGAATAATTTAAACAACTGAAAGCGTTAATAATGTAATTCTGTTGTATCCGTACGTAACATTTTTTAAATGCAATCGTGCTATGGCCCAAATGCATTATCATTTTTCCTAGAATCGGGGAAAAAAATATTTCCTAGCAATATTTTTTTACGTGTCAGCGGTCGTAATTACATGCCGCTCACTCACACATAACCTACTATTGTAGCGTAATTTTTTCATAGACGTATAGAGACTGTCCTTCTATGCGTTATTATTCTAAGATAAAACTATTTACAAAGTCAGTTGTTTAGTCAGTAAAGTTGAAGTCGTTTTGAAACGTAGATAGGTTTCTACGCAGAAGAGCGAGCAGGCAACTACGGATATTCTTTCAATCAAGTTTTACAAATCCTGGTGAAATAAGTTTATGGTGAGTAGTCATCCTATGATGCCCCTAGAATCATAGGATGACTACTCATTAACAGCTCATATCAAGGACACTTAACCAAAATTCACTCAGGGAGATTATTTTCGGAACATAATATTAAGACACATAAATTAATAGATATAATGGTAGTCTATTATAGGTAGACGGCCTCTTTTGATAATTTAGTAATTAACAAGAAGGAAGCCACTGGTTGTGTTCTAAAATGGAAAAGTTTTATGTAACATTTTGAAAAAAGGCATTTACAAAAGGTACAAATTTCAACGTTAAAATCTTCTTTAAAATTTCGTCCCGATTCACCCCTACATCCCTATTCACCCCGTCTGACTACTCTTTTTACCGTAAAGAACATTTCAAAGATCAGCATATAACGTCATACAATTCTAAGCCTCTTCATGCCACTTCTTCTCACACGAACATGAAAATAGAGGAGTCCTTTTATTAGACGGGGACATGTCAATCAATACTCCATCTAGGAATTTTATAACAGAACAAGAAGAAAAGTCTATGAATAGAACATTTGAATAAAAACTTGTCAAAGGAGGTCAACAAAATCCCGTACAACTTTGCCCAAATATGTGCCTCGAGGTACACGTGCACCAAAGCGTAGAGAAAAAATAGAAGAATTAAAAAATAATTGTAATTTTATTCATAAATAATTTTTAGCTAATTATTAAAATATAACCTAATAACCCTGTAATACAATTAAAACATGTGGCAACTGTGAAAGCACAGATTGTCACTCGGGTTGACATTTCGTAAATGTCATTTTGTTTTGTTTTTGTTGACACTTCACACATGTTCATTTCTGCGTTTGACAGAAGAAAGAAGAAACTTGACACTTTTTTTTTTAATAAGTAAGGTGGATATTTGATACAGTGGCGTCCTTTTTATTACGATAAAAAATATTTTATTCTCTTCCCCGGGCAACTATAATAATATGAATAATTAAAGAGTGCAATATTATTCAGTGTAATCTAGTGTATTTTATGCCACTAAGTGTACCTTCTGTACTAAATTGGGCAGATATTGTTGACATCCTTTGTCATGGCTTTACTGAAAGTTCAGATTTTGGTATAAAAGATTTATTTATGTGGTAGGTCACTGAATATGTTTAGTTTGGTTTACCCAAGATTGCGCACATCAAAACCTACTACACGATATAAACGCTAAAGCTTGTGAAGATAGAAGGATAGATGTCGATTGCTCCTTTACGCTTAAATAAAAAAAAAAAAAGCATTTATTTCAGACAACAGACTCCGTGTACCAATGACAGTTGTTAGTAGCAAGAATTTTGCTTATACCTAATGTTAGTAATAAAAAAAAAGTACAAAGAAGAAACTAAACACACCGTTTAACACTGCACAGTAGGCTCAACTGTCTCGCAATACAGGGAGTTCAGTGAACCTACTGAGCAGAACAGTATCGGTTCTCTCGCTAATCATCCCTAGGACGCTCTTTGGGCTTCATTCACCGTACTCGTCTCACCACTGACGCTACTTTCTTACGCATAAGTGCGTAGAAGTCATCTACGCTACCGTCAGCAAATCAAAATCAAATCAAAAATATTTATTTGCTCGAATATGGTACATAAGGTGTTACATTAATTTTATTTCGGCATATCCTGCCATAAAATGTCGTGCAAATGTTTTAGCAATTAGCAATGTCAATTAACCTAACTTACTTACAAAGAACAGATTCTATTGACTTGTCTTCTAAATAGTCCTTAATGGTATAATAACTTTACTTTATCTTAACTTTAGACTTGTCTTCTAAATAGTTCTTAATGGTAAACATACTGCAATATCGAGGGAGCCGAAACAGAGCCCTGAACACGTAATTATACTGGACGCGCAAGGCATTGTAGGTTTTTTTGTGTAAAGTTTGCCCACAGGCCGCTCGTGTAGAAAATCGTGTGTAAATGGTTGAACGGAATTAGTCGAAATTAGGGTTATTGATAGGTAAACCTTAAAAAAATATTGCGTTCCCTTGCAAAAATGTAGTGCTTTGGCTGAATTCTAAAACCAATACAGACGAAGTCGCGGCCAGAACTTAGTCTGCAAAAAACTCTGATTCTTTAACAGTTTAGCTTTCACTGTGAAAACCACTAAAAGAAGGAGAAGTAATAATTGAAAGAGACAAGAATTTGACAAAGATTTAGATTGGATAGTCCTGCAGGTCCTCTTGTTGTATCGACTAGCAGTAGCAGTCTCTATTAATAAGTCGGTCACGAAGTTAGCAACGGTTTTGGCACCGTCATCATTCCCGAAGCGTAAAGGCGTCAAGGGACCAGTTATCAGGTATCTATTGTTTGACGATATTTTTTTTATGAATATGTATAGAGTTTCTTGCCCATTCTTCTCCATACGAAACTACCATTTGGATTGGGCAACTAAATTCAAATTTTAAAATAATTATGACGTTCAAAAGTGCCTTTTAATGGTCTGATTGATTTGACTTTGACTTTTAATAGCACCAAACTTGCACTCTAAACTGAAAGAGTAGATATACACGGTCTATCAGTTTAGCTTCGGGCCACAGGCCTATCTGCAAATGCACTTGATGCTTTTGATTTTAATTTGCCAAAGGCTTGCATTTGGCTAACAATTTGATTAATTTTCAGGCTAGACATAGCCTAGTCCAGTGAACTCACAAGTTAGTGGTTATACTTCCTCCTGAATATGCAACTTACTGCTCGTAAGAACAGGCTTTATATAGGGCAATGTGCCCCTAGGGATGCATCGTCTCGAGGAACACTGGCCAAGCTAGACCACATCGTAAGTACTCATTAACAGCCCCTCTTGGCAACGAGGGCATAACTCGGAATACAAAAATTTTGATAGAAAAAGATGGAAATAGCAATTTTCTTCAAGGTTTAATTTATAGCGATTTTTATGCTGCTATAAAAGTAAGCGGATAAGGAGGCTTTAATAAAATTAAGTGAAATTTTTATTTTTTTCCTGCGGTCGTCTTCCTTATTCAAATGTTGTGGTCAGCTGGTTTTTTTTTGTGATTGATTTATCTATGTTTTCATGTTTTGAATGTTTGTTTATCTTAATATTTTCTTAAGAGTATTGAACACTAGCTTTTGCCCGCGACTTCGTTCGCGTGGACCTCAGTTATCACGGATGCATACGAAGTCACGGATTAAAAAGTAGCCTATGTCCTTCCCCAGGGTTTGAAGCTATCTTAATACCAATTTTCATTAAAATCGGTTCAGCCGTTTCATCGTGAAAGCGTAACAGACAGAGTTACTTTCGCATTTATAATATTAAAGTATGGATATGTATGGAAGTATGAATATAAGTAAGGAAGTAAGGATTGAGAAAAATAAAGTCCTAAAGGAAAAATAGCAAAGCTATTCAAGTGAGCGCAACTTTATGATACAGGTACGTTTTTGGATTACGCTCAAATGAAGAATCGACCAAATATATTATGTGTCTGGAAAAGTTACTTCCTTTAATATTAGATTTCAAACACGAATTTAATGTTTCAAAATTTCAATGTTAACGAGCTCATTAAAGTGATCTGTTTCTCATAATTTTGTTTTTAATTAACAATGAATCTTGTATACGTTCTTTGTTCATTTTGTACAAAGATGTAACTTACCAGTGTTAATTCAAGGTAGATCTTTAAATATCATCACAGTCATTATTTTAAAACCAGAATAACGTGGCTTTCTATTAGATAAATATTTTCAGAATCGGATAAGTGGTTCCCGAGATTAGCGCATTCGAATAAAAAACATTATATTATTAAAATTGTATTAGTATAAAGCCTTACAGATCGATTGGTCAAAGGTGAAGCTACACTAGCCGCGGTCAGTCTGTGGATGTGTGACCATCCCTTTCATACCGCGATCCCTCCGTGCCTCGGAAATACGTAGAAGCCATTGGTCCCGGTTGTCATTTGTAGATCTTTGGCAGTCGTTATGGGTAGTCAGAAGCCAGAAAGTCTGACAACCAGTCTTACCAAGGGGTAACGTGTTACCCAGTACTTAAGTGGGTTGTGAAGATCCGATAGGCAGTCGCTCCATATAAAACACTGGTATTCAGCTGCATCCGGTTAGATTGGAAGCCGACCCCAATATAGTTGGGAAAAGGCTAAGGTTAAGGCTAAGGCTAAGGTTAAGGTTGGGAAAGGGTCTAGGCAGATGATGATAGATATTGTCTAAGTATCAGCACATTTGGAACTTCGAATATTACGATAAAGTCTTATTATACTTTACCGCACCCCAAGAACAGAGGCAATGCAACAGCAAAAATACAGAACGGACTGTTAGTGTGCATTGTAATAAACTACTCTATCACGTTGAACTAAAATAAATTTCAGCGTATTTCTCAAATATAATCACATAACACACATCACCGCTATATGGTTGAAGTTCCACGGTCTCGAACCAAGCGCTTTGACTCCACATTTATTGTGCGAACTGCCTGACTGTGGAATTCCTTGCCCGCCTCTGTTCCCTGATAAGTATAATCTGGGTATCTTCAAGGCGCACGATCTCCTACGAGGCGGCTTGTGCACTGGCCGGATCCCCGCCCTGGGACCTGGAGGCGAAGGTACTCGCGTCACTGTACCGGTGGCGCGAGGAAGCGCGGGCGCGGGGCGAGCGACCGATGCAGCGACACATGGAGTTGCGTCGGTCTCAGCTTCGCGAGGTCCTGGTGGCGGAATGGCGGGACAGGCTTTCGCGCCCTACCGCCGGCCTCGCCATCATCGAGGCGGTCCGGCCAGTGCTCGAGCGCTGGCTCGGGAGAAGGCACGGCTCCCTGTCGTTTCGGGTGACGCAGGTGCTCTCGGGGCATGGTTGCTTCGGGAAGTACCTGTGTCGCATAAACAGGGAGCCGGACGCCCGGTGTCACCACTGCGTCGACTGCCGGGAGGACACGGCGCGGCATACGCTGGCGGAATGTGCCGCTTGGGAGGGGCCGCGCCGTGCCCTCGTCTCAGAAGTAGGCAGTGACCTGTCGCTGTCGGCCGTGGTAGAGTCGATGGTCGACAGCGCAGAGTCCTGGGACGCGGTGGTTTCCTTCTGCGAAAGTGTCATGTCGCAGAAGGAGGCTGCGGAAAGGGAGAGGGAGATCTCAACCTCCCACCCTGCCCGCAGCAGGTGCACCGGGCGTCGGCGAAGGGCGGATAACGCCCTCTTCCGGCCCCCCTAAATGGGTCCAGGGGCGGCAGACTCGGAGACGTCTGTCGCCCCCCACATACACCAGGACCCGAGGTGGCGGCGCGTAGTGTTCCACGCGCGCCCCTCTAAGATGTCCGGGGGGGAGTCTAACACCTCACTCCCCCCCCTGACCCGAGAAGTGGCCCGCTGCAGCGGGCCGGCACCAGCCGGGGGTTGCGGAAGTATCTCCAGTTCCCGCGACCCCCGACGTAGGTGTGAGATGGAACACCGGGGTGGTTTTTAGTCAGTAAGAGTCTGACAGACCCCTCCGCCCGCCCCAGGGCGGAGGACATCCATGAGGATTTTCCACCCCGTATCAAAAAAAAAAAAAAAAAAAAGGGTATCTTCAAGGCACGAGTGAACCGGTTCATCTTAGGTAAGCGTGTTCCAACTTAGGCCGCATTATCACTTACGATCAGGTGAATTGCGGTCAAACGCAAGCCTATTTAATAGTAAAAAAAAAACCTTAGAATTTAATTTATTTTATATCCATTTTGCTCACTATTATTACTTATTTATTTTCATTAGATATATTACAATAGGTTATTACCGCACAATTGCACACCTTGCTATCTGATAACCATTATACACAGTTTAAAGCCCGTCACAGATGTAGCTATAATATATGTTAATATAATTTATATTCAAGGCATATTACGATGTATTTTCTATAAGTAATCTTTGAGTGACCACAGACGCAGCTATAATATATATCATTATTACGTCACCAAAATATGTGTACAGATATACAAGGCATATTATATATTTAAACAATGTGAAACAAACAACGATCGCAGACGTAATATATTATTGGGGAAAATATATTATTATATTATAACTACCGTATGTGGTGGCTAGCTATAATATATATTATAGCTACTTACGTATGTGGCGGGCTTTATAATAAATTTATTGTGATCTCAATTCCCATCCCTAAGATACAGGTATCCATCTAATTTGGGGATCGTCGTCTTAAAACTCTGTTTATTTTATAAAGTACCACAAAGTACCTTCAGATTAAATAATTTTCCTTTTGTAATAGTGAATTAAAAATTTATTCTTATTCTTAAAACACTGAAATGTAATTTACCTTCTTGACAATAATTGGAAACACAATAAATCCTAATTCACATAAATTGACGTCAACAAAAATGTGATCGAGCTCTTATTAGAACTGTTTAAAAATGTATAAAATGATAATAAATCGTCATAACGACAAGTGAAGCAGCAGTGCCCAGCTCGTTTTCAAAAACAAACGGTTAGCAAATAAAGGAAGTGAGTTTATCAAAACTGTTGACTTTAAAAAAATATGATCCTCTTCGGACGGAGCTCTTCTAAGATTAAATCTGAGATAATCCTACTTTCAGATACTCTCATCAGCTGTGTTTCTGAAATAAGTTTCATTGAGGTTTTCTGTTTGTTCAGTGTTATGAATCTGTTTGAAAGTATGGGTATCTATAGGAGAGACATGAAGTTTACTTTCTGTGCATACTTAAGTGAATTAGATTTATATTGGTAACAGTTTCCTTACAATTTATACGACTTTTAATTTCCTGGAATTTCAAACATTACTTTAAGCATAATCTTTAAATTAATTGGAAGCCTGATCTGAAAAGTACTACCTTCATAAAGAGTACCTTCATAAAAATATATACTTTGGGTCTCAAATTAAAGGAGGCAAGTATTAGATAGTTACATTTTTGAATAAAGAAATATCGTGGTACCTCCTCTGTTTGAGTAAGCGTAGTGTGAGACGCCCTGCAGCACGATCGACCAACGATTTGAAGCAGGACTGGCAGCGAATGGATGTGAGCTGCTCATGGTTGGTTGGCGGTCTCTGGGGGAGGCCTACGTTCAATAGGCCTCTTCTTCTTAGCGTGTCGATAGCAAACACGGAAGTGTTACATGTGTGTGTATGTGTGCGTGTAAATGTGCGAGTATGTATGAGTGAGTAGTGTTTGTTCTTGTCAGATTCCTTGTTTGGCCCAGAATTCAGCCACGGCAATACCATCCGGTGATGCAGTCATTAGTTCCGCACATGAGCAGGTGACAGGGCATGCGTCGCAGGATAGAAGGTGATATTGTGATATATTATATATGTCGTGATTCAATAGGCTGATTTGATGATGATGATGATGTGTTCGCTCCCACTTTTGACCCATAAAAGACCATTTTGAAAGGGAAAATATATCGCTCTGCCTTCACAACAGATGTGCCCGTGCATTTCTACACTCAAAATTAAAAAAAGAAAGTTTAGAAAGTCTTCTTTGCAATTTAAAATTTTATTTTTACATGAGTGGTCGTATCTTTGAGAATACACCTAAGTTGGTGGTCTTAAATGATTATAAGTTAATATAAATAGAGGTACATGGTGACAGTGTAGGTAGACGGAGGTTTGTGGTTATATCCGTTCGCGACAGATACCACAGTTAGACACACGCCTATTGACAACTAATGCGTTGTGGTAATTGTATTAATGGGAAGGAATGTTAAGTAAGGTGTGAAAGACAATAGATTATAAATAAATGCCTATTATTGTCGCACTGCAGGGCATAGGCCTGATCTTAAACAATAATGTAAAGCCTCTAAAACATTTTATGTCGGTACCTATTAGTTTATCTAAAGGAACAAAGGTGAACTAAATGCCTTAGGCATTCTCTACCAGTCAACCAAGGATACTGAAAAGATAACGGCAGCTGCTTTCTTTTTCTTTTTTATTTTACAAAATCAATAAAGGTTCCTACTTATTGATTAAAACATGACAAAGATAGGGGAAGGATATGGTATAACCGATACTTCCATACTAGTATTATAAATGTAAAAGTAACTCTGCCTATTTCGCTTTCATGATGAAACGGCTAAACCGATTTTGTTTTTTTTTTATCAATAGTCAATAGTCAATTACTTTATTGCATTCCATAATGTGTACAAATAGTTGGTATGTTAAAACATCGAATCAATTATGGACCCTGTCGGGCACAGCAAAGTTAATTTTGTAATATTGTAATAGGAGAGAGGATGAAGGCGCTTTTTGTTAGGAAAAAAAGACAAATATTAAATTCAAATAGTACCTATCATTAAAATATTAAAATTCGCTTTTATGGTATTTCTATTTTATTATAAGTATATATTTATTTGGTTTTAAGTTAAAAAACCAAATATATAAATCGGTGCAGGTAGAACTTAGCTTAAACCTAGGAGAAGGACATAGGCTAGTCTTTAATCCGACTTTATCTTCATCTGCGATAACCGACATTCAAAGAAGTCGCGAGCAAAAGTTAGTTAGTAATTAATGTCTAACACACAGATATAGATAGACCTAGATAACGCAAGTATCACGATCTGTATGAAAATCAAGCGTGCCAGTTTTTGGACGTCACAACGTAATACGAATGTTTTGTTTTTCCTAAATTTGATATTACCAGGTATTACTGAGGGTATTAGATTAAAAGTAATTGTATTTTAAATTAATTACGCATAATATTAATGACAAAATGACTTACCGATGGAAGGAAACGTTAAATTTATTTTTTTACTTAGAATTTTTTATCGTAGGTTAGGCACGAAAATAGGCACGCGAAGTAGTTGCTCTTGCGTTATCTAGGTCTATCTATATCTGTAGTCTAACGGGAATAGAATATACCAAAAGTTCAAACTCAAGGTTTGCCAAAGGACGATAGAGTATTGGGTATTAAGGTCAGCGACCGACCCAATACCACGATGCTTTTCAAAGCGGGATTTGCCGATGAAGGTGATAAGTCAGCCGTAAGGCTAAAGCGGGATTGGAGAGCCAAATCTGTAGTAATGCATAGTGATAGTAGGGTCAGAGTGGTCATGCAGTGGGTGATGGAAAATAGGCGTTGTAACCGAGGGAAGAAACACTTGCGTGATGATTTTTATATAGGGGAAACAGGGGAAGATATTCATTTAGTAGTGGGACAAAAATATCAGCCAAATATTGTCCTACTGTAGGGCAAATGACTCTTCTCGTACAGATAAATATCAGGGCTGGATTATCCTTAAGGCATATTAGGCAACTGCCAAGGGCCAGGCCAGGGGACACCCGCCCGCGCTCCGGGCATCGAGAAAAAATATATTTAAAATGTTAGAAACGAAAATATAGTAAAAAAATAGCGTAATAAAAAATTATTATAACAGAAAATATGTATTTTTGGAAGTTCAAAATGGGGAAAAAGGGACCCTGTGAATTGCATTCCCTAGGGGCCCCAACATGATAAATCCGGCCCTGCCGATTATTGATCACTGCGCTTTCTCAACGTGGATTAAATTGGCTAGGTATCTCACACATAATATACAGTAAAAGTAAGTAAGTTTGTAGGTTTGGATGTAGGAGGTAATCTCCGATACTTCTCATTCGATTTATAAATTTCTTTTACCAATAGGAGACGCAGTTATTATTTATAGTTTTATTATCAAAAAATTGCGGACCCGAAAGAAAATACATGCGGCAGCAGGCAAAAACTAATCCTTACTTCCTTACTATCTTATCTTAATACTAGCGACCCGACCCTACTTCGCATCGTTCTATTAGCCTTCCTCGATAAATGGACTATCCAACACAAAAAGAATTTTTCAATTCGAACCAGTAGATCCTGAGATTAGCTCGTTCAACCAAACAAACATACAAACTCTTCAGCTTTATAATATTAGTATATAGATTATAAATGCAGAAGTAACTCTGTCTATTACGCTTTCACGATTAACCGGCTGAACCAATTTTAATGATATTTGGCATAAAGTTAGCTTGAACCCTGGGTAAGGACATAGGCAACTAGATACTTTTTAATCTGCAACTTCGTCTGCACCCGCGATATTCGACATTCACGCTGACGAAGTCGCGGGCAAAAGCTTAACCTCTCGAATGTCTTATGTTACACAGTCCGACATAAGTAGCGGAGGTTTGACCTTCACATTTTTCGCCCGATAGTCGTCGAGTTAATATAAGTCCAAGTTTTCTTATAATGCTTTCCTTCACAGATGTCAGTAATGCCCAAGATAAACTTAGAATTTACACATGAAATACAAAAAGTTGTGCAAGTAGGAACACCGTGGTGGTTTTAGGCGGTAAGAGTCCGGCACACCCCCCCGTCTTCCCCAGACGGGGGACAGTCCATATGAGGAATTCCCCACATAAAAAAAGGTACCTACATGCCCGACGCCCGTGCCCTCGGTAGAGTCTAACAACATAAATCAATAAAAAAAAACCTAAATTGCCTAAATTTCGCCAATAATTTGGCCTCATTGCATATTTCAATTATTGTTATAGCTGACCAAAATCAAATCATGACGATAATTAATTATTGTAATTCACTTTGTGGTCACTTTGACCAGACCACTTTGTTTGATTATCACTACCCGTGTTCTGTAATCAGGAAATTAAATCTTGCATCCGCTGATAACACTATTATCACTAATCTGAGCGTAAACATTAAATGTGGCGACACAATGTCCGAAATAACGTGACGGAAATTCCGCGTGCTTTGTTTTCTCTGTTAATTATGCGACGTAATATCGGCCTGTAGGACTAGTACGAGATATTATCGGTCAGATTTGAGTACTGAGTCTGAGAAATTTAACTTTGACTCAACAATATCCCAATAGAATAATAGTAGAAAAGTCGTAACTTTAAAGTGTCTCGTTGAAATTATCTACCTCGAAAATATGACATAAAGGAATAATGAAACAATATTTTGTAAGACATAATTATATACACCATGTAGTGCCGGTCGCGAATAGCACCACGCTATTCGCGACCGGCACCACATCGCTTTCCCATTACTACCTCTGGCGACAGAGGAATTTTGACAGCAGCAGCAGTGTCCTTCTGAGTACCATAACATCTACTGCGATCGCCAACATGCATCGGCCAAGCATGGCGATTTTGGCTTAACCCCCCCTTGATGGAGACCTATGCCCAGCAATTTTATGGGCGTCTAAAGGCTGACATGATGTTGATGATGAATTATATAGAAACCAGCTGTCACACTAGATTTTAAGTAAGTAATGTACCTTTTGATCCTGATACCTGAAAATGTTCCAGTATTGAAACTAGCAACGCATAGTTTTCTCTATATTTCTCTATCTATTCTCATAATTTCATCCATGTTGAGATGACGTAGCTCTAGTGACTTTGGAATCTTGGGCCATTAATTTCAACTGAAGTACCGGACTCTTCATGTGACCAGAGGATTGGGTTCTTAGATCATAGAATCAGCATTGCCAGACGACGTGGCAATGCTGCAAACTTTTGGTCACTTGTCCCATTGACAGCAATGAGAACGAACTTTTTGATGCCCTATGCGCTCCTTACCCTTTTGTTATTGATTATTACTTATGTAAGTCATAAGGTTTAAATATGTTGAACAGTAGCCATAATAGTTCGCTGTCGGGGCAAGAGACTATGCAGTGGCATGCATAAAGTTTTACACACGAACAAACTTGTTTAACTCATCAGAAACTCATCACAACACGAAATGATTGAATCCACAAGCGGGACACAGGCAATTATAAATAGCTCCGAGACATCGAGTCTACACTAACAACCGGCCAAACTCGCCTTGAACAAAATCAAGTAAATTGGTCCGCTTCAAGCGAATGCAGCGTTGCATCGATCAGGGGTACCTAAACGGTGCGCCCTCACACGAATACCAACCTTATCCAAAAAAATCTAAAGAGTGTTTTCGACTGTGTGATCTCGCGAAAATTCTGCTGAAATTTTCGTTGTGCAAGTACTTTGAATCTTTGGAAACTTTATGTACGTACACAGAATAATGTAGTGTATAAAGTAAGCGGTAACTCAGTGCTTGTACTTTAATGAATTTTACAACGATGGATTTTCCAAGCGATGTCTCACGGCGTTTGTCGTTTGAACTTTTTGATGAACAGTAATTCAGACGTGGTTCATAACGGTACGAAGAAAATTTGAAGTTTCACGATTTAAGTTTTGAGGAAGAAAAGGACGTGTCTATCTTGAAGACAGCTGCATCAATTGGGTGCCCCTCACGTATTAAAATGCCTTAGAAATGGGGGTGACTATAACTTGGTAAATTGGTACGTGACACTTCCATGATCCGCGGTCAACGGGGGGCCTAAGGCAGCAGAGGTGGTAAAACGTGCGCGCCGGACGGGGGTATCCTTTTGGCAGGAACAGGTATTATTTATATAATATTTCTAAAAACTTATATGTCTATAATAAACACTTTAGTTGGAACTATTACAAAACATTAAGGCCTTGTTTCACCACTGTCAGATAAGGTCTGATAAAAAAACTTGAGAGATAATTTTTTCGTCGTCAATTCAGCGGTGGTGACAACGGCCCTTAAGTTAAGATAAACAAATCAAAATAAACCAGAAACTGCAATTATACCAACTTTTACGAATGTTCGCATTTTTAACACTAATGCCTACGTGTTTAATTAAATAAATTAGCAATTAAATCGATGCACAGGACGGAAACAAAATATTTAAAAAAAACAATAGTAGAAATATGTAATTTGGCACAGACTTTCCACAAACGAAGCGAATACATTGAAAGTATTGAATAAAAATAAAGAAAATCGGATGGTCCTAACTAGTTACTGGCTCTCCAAATTAGAACGACTCGACTTTTCGAGGTAGTTACGGACATCGATAGGAAAGCCAGCAAGTAACATGTGTTGCAAAAGTTCTTCCACAAAATTGTTTAAAACAATAAAAGAATAAATTTTGTTGAAAACTTATGTAAAGTAGTGAAAGTCGAACTTAATTTTTCAATTAATTTGTAAAATAATGATTGATAGTTAATATTTATGAAAGCTTATTTAAATGCTCGTAAGTTCTTAAAAAGGAAGATTTTTGAGTAAGTTATTTTGTTATATTTTTTAGCGAATTTCATCAAACTTTGATAAAAGCTTTAAACTGCGATCACATTTTGATTTTTTGTTAATTTTTTCGTACAAAAACAGTTAGACGTTGATATTATGTGTCTTCAGTAGGCAAAATATTTAATAGTACCATTTTCTACACTATATACCTATCAAGTCCAATTTAAACGGAATGAGCTAAAAAATGCGTCACATTTAAATATTAATTTAGCTTATCACACTTGATAATTTTCCTGATTTGTGCTTCCGTGGGAAAATTTAAGACTGACTTAATTTTGAAGCCATCGCAGACAATGTCGTAAACAGAAGCTAGTATTTATTAATCCAGTTAAATGATCAAACGAACACAATTAAATTAATTAAACATTTCCAAAATCAGCAGCAGTAAGCTTAACAAAATGTAAAACCTCAGCTTCCAATCATTATGTTCGTTAAAGCCACCATATACTGCGAAATTAGGCCTATTACGCACTGGCGACTTGTCGCAGGCGACTGTGACTTTCTATAGTTTATATAGTGCTTTAACATCGCCCTTGGTCTCAGGTCGCCCGTTTGACACGAGGACTCGCCCCGCAGTGCCGATACATAAGTGACTGCTGGTTGCTGACAACCATATCGGAGCTGTGGTTCAAATGGAAGCGTTTACTGTCGGCACGACTGGATGTCGTGTATAATAATGGTTTAGACTTTCGATCGGTTTTTTTTTTTAAATAGGATTTTGGAAAGCTATTTGGGATTTGCCGAGTGACAAATTTTTAAAGAAAACAAATAATTATGTGTCCAAGACTCTTTTTTCAAAACGCGTTTCTTTTATTCTCTATTTATAATTAAAAACTGCTATTGCAACTTCTTTGACGTCCATTCTGCACGAATTTACAACAAATATTACCTTAAATCATCTATTTGGCTTGGTCTCCCAGTCTTGGCCTTTGTTTTGGTCGCCGAGAGAACAAGTCTCCGCCGACCAGTCAACAGTGCGTAATAGCCCTTAAAATTTGGTACGCACTGAAATCAATGTAATGAATTACATTACGCGGCCGAAAAACTCAATGTCAATTAAGGAAATAACATCATACGTGATAATTTTGCTGTATAATTTAATCGAAATTTAAATTCTGTTGTCCATTATTAGGTGTTGAAGCGTTGATAATGTGATGAAGAATTAATCAGTACGTAAGTAGATAAGGCGTGATGTTTGGTGGGTAAAATTTCCCCACGAGTTCCTCCACGTGAATATCGATTATCGTGGATGCAGACGAAGTCGCGGATTAAAAAGTAGCCTATGTCCTTTCCCAGGGTTTAAACTATTTTCAAACCGAATTTCATCAAAATTAGTTCTGGCTTATAATCGTGAAAGCGTAACAGACAGACTTACTTTCGCATTTATAATAATATATTATAAAATAGTATGGATGAATAATTATGGATTGTAGTTTTGCCGGCTCCCACCAAGTATTTATTTATATAGGTACTCACTATTACTTAATTATTTTTCATCGTCAGATGATGATGATGAGAGGCTAGGCAGATTCCTAGCATCTTCCAAAATATGTTAGGGCCGGCTTCCAGTCTAATTTCAGTGTTTTACCAAAAGTGGCTGCCTATCTGACCTCCATAACCCAGTTACTGAGTAACACGACACGCATTGGTAAGACTGGTAAGTCAAACAACTAAAAATCATTTTGGCAGGACTTTTATTCAGTGAAAGGTATGACCCTCCTACTATTTTACTATGGTGTCCAAAGTATTTTGTGGCACCGGCAGACGCAGTATCGGTAGGCCCACAAGGTGGACCGACGACCTGGTCCGAGACGCGGGAAGCCGCTGGATGAACGCAACGCGGGACGACATAGCTATTATTGGACATGCCCAGCAGTGGACGTCTAAAGGTTGCGATGATGATGATCATGATGATGATTTTGGCAATCATACAATAGCAAAATAATTACCTAGGTACCTAAATACCCAAAATCACAGTTTTAATTTTAATCCGGCGGTACTCGCTAGGTGTTTACATGCACGAATACTCGCTACCGGGTAAAAAATACCACATTGAAATTTATGAAAAAACGGGGGTTATTTTAGGGGTAAATAAAACGTTTTATATATTATATTTTGTTATATTTTAAATGGAACAAAAAAGGAACATAGTATTTAACTCTTAGTATAATGTATATTGCATGTTGCGGGTTCGATTCCCTCCCATGGTAAATATTTGTGTGATGAGCACTTGTGTATGCCTTGTGTCTGGGTGTTGTTAATCTATATATGTATGTATTTAAAATGTATTTGTGTATGTATATCAGCTGTCTGACATCCATAGTACAGGGTATCCCTAGTTTGGGGTCAGATGGCCGTGTGTGAAATGTCCCTACATATTATTATATATTATATATTATATTATTATTATTATTATTTATATATATTTTAAATTAAAACACAGCCTAAAACTTCTACCATTTTGCATATGGCACATTATAAAACGAAAAATATACTCTAATCTTATTAAAAAACTAAAAAAATGAGATCGATATTGAAAGAACATAACATATCTTTACTTATAAGCATAATAGCCAAAAAAAATGTCACTATTTTGAAAAAAAAAACGTATAAATATCACAAAAAAATAAACCCAAAAACATCCAACATAACAATGTCTTAACTTTTTGAGCACATACTTCACAAGGCACTCTTCTTTTTCTCTTTCACGAAGGGGAAAATGAGGCATTTTGAAATTCTAAAACAACGAAATCCAATGCACAATAAAGAAAAGTAATTAAACACAAACAGTCGCTACTGGGTAAAAAGTGCCCGTACGCACTTTAAAAGTCTGCCGTGCCTGAATGCCGTGCGCTTGCGCCTACTGACCGTCTATTCAAAATTGCGGACCGTCGTACATCTGTACAAAGGTACCTAAAACGGCGCTGCACAAAAATATCAACGCAGAAAAAAAAAAAAACCGAACTTATGCACTATGTGGTAAATTTTACCCGGTAGCGCCTCCCGCCGAGTTAACAATACACCGGAAAGTACATAAACATAATATACGTAGGTACCTACTTTGATTACTCTAGTTTACAATATCATAGTTAAAATGTGGTTTGAAACTCATACAAACCAGCAAAGTTTTATGTTTGATCAGTAGTTGCCAACAATTGTTTGGAGATTAGGGTCGCCCCTGGTTGCAAAACCAATATATTTCAATTTTAATTAAAAACAATGCTTGAATTAGCAATTTGTGGGTAAGTTTGAGTTTCATTGAAAACTAAATGTTGGGTCAGTGTCTCTGTTAATATAATGTTGTAGTTCATTAATTTCGTTTATAATACAATTTACTTTAATGGACTGATAGGTTATATCATTATCGTTCTGTATTTTTCCCCCTTTGTCCCTCACGTTTTCTTTTTCCATCCCGTTCTATCAACCGTATTGATATCACTGACTCCCTTGCCATTCATATCATTCTTCACACAATCCATTCATATTTTCTTTGGCCTTCCTCTCCCTCTCCATCCATCCACATTTATATGGTTAGGCAGGTTATATAACTACCTGCCATGCGACTGCCTATCTGGTAGGTATTAGGTCCAATACGGAGGTACTGCGCCGTTCCAACATGTATGACATAGTCGCTCAAATGTCTCGCTGATGGTGGCGTGTGGGTTAGATCATTCGGTTCCCTTCAAAATGGTTGAGCTGAGTGGTGCTGATCCGCGCGTCATGTTCGTGAACGGGCGTTGTCAGTTGAGATTGGTCATCTCTTAACTGCCATGGCTTTTATATTAATTTATTTTTAATTAGAATGTTTTGGATTTCTCTTCACTTACATTGTTTTCACATATAGAAGCAACAAGAATAATGTAACCAGGATTTTGTAAAAGCTTGATTGAAAAGAGTGTCCGTGGAGTTTCTTGCTCGTTCTTCTCCATAGAGACCTACCCTACGTTTTGGAACGAGCAACTAGCTTCAACTTTCTGACTAACTAACTGACTCTTTGACTATTCAAAAGTGCCTGCAAATGGTTTAATTGAAATAAATGGTTTGACTTTGACTTTGCTCCACTTATGCAGCCGGTGTGGGCACGTCATTCGCATGGAGGACCACCGTTTACCCAAAGCAGTAATTTACTCTGAGATAGCAGAAGGTAAACGGAAACATGGTGGTTATCATCTGCGATATAAATAGGGGTAATTATTGGAAAATAACTATCGTAGGTATCTTGTGTCTAAAGAAATGACCAAGGTAGTAAACTTTTCCTGTTATGATGGTCTGCATTAACTCACTGACTCGTCCTTAAACGTGATCTTACTTAGCAATTACGCAATTTTCAACTCTATCATTGCAGAATTTTAATTCATCATCAGTTATTCAATAAAAACTGCTGGAGCATTTTAGATTATTGGTATTTGTCTGTGCTGACCTTTTGAGTCTTAGCTTGACTACAGTAGTGTCTACTTAAATTTCTCAACATTGATATGGAAAAGGCTCAGTAACTTCATAAATAAATTTAGTCAGTTAGCCTATAAAAAAGACATGAAAAACAGCATTACGATATTCTTTTTTGCTTCAAAAAATTAAAATTTTAATAATTTATATCACTGCCGCTTTCAACTTTTCACGAGGGCTGTTGACCAAGTGCAGTCGACGTCTCCCCACTCACATCAATATTTAAAACAGGTTTCAATATAAAATCTCATATTACTCCACTTTCATGATTTTACACCTCATGTCAAGTGTAGTTAATGTCTTGCCTAAAGTGGGAAATTGCTGAACTTAAACTCTTTGTGTTATTGAGAGAGAAAGAAGGAAATATTTTTTTAATTTTTAATAATGTTTTTACTGAGATATAAAAAAACATTTTTTGGGTAATGTGCTCTATTAATATAATATTATAGTTACAATGTCCTGTAGCTTGCAGCTCTAAACCGATCTGATCCACCTTTGAAATATGGATATTCTTATGGATTCGTCTGGAGAAAATAATGGTCCAGTCGGAACTCTACCGACAAAAGTTTACTATGTGGCCAACTTCGTCACTAATCGTCTCATCCTCTGAAAGATATTTAGGGCTACGTTTCACCAAAGATGTACGGGGATGCATAACGAGGGATTTGTGTAAAAATTTCCAATGACATCGCTTCATTTTCATAACTTGAGCTAGAAAACAACCAGCGTAGTATGCCCTGTAATTGGTTGTTTTCGCACATATTCCTCGCCACGCTTTATGTTCGTGAACAGGCGCTGTCAGTAGAGATTGGTCAACTCTTAATTGCCATGGTTTTTATCTTGATTCTTTTTTAAAATGTTTTGTATTGCTTTTTACCAGCATTGTTTTCACATATAGAAGCAACAAGAATAATGACCAGTATTTTGTAAAAACTTGATTTAATAAAAGAGTGTCCGTGGAGTTTCTTGTACATTCTTCTCCATAAAGATTTACTCTACGCTTCGGAACGAGCAACTAGCTTCAACTTTCTGACTAACTAACTGACACTTTGACAATTCAAAAGTGCCTGTAAATGGTTTCATTGAAATAAATTCTTTGACTTTGCTTCCTCCCACGTCTCTAGTGTAGAAGCGCCACCTAAATAAATTAATCTTAAATTAGAACAATTTCTCGACTGCCAGCCCTGACACATAGTTAATGCATAAGAAGTTTGTCAGCTACGGAACTTAGCTGATATAATACGTTTATGACTATTCATTGTGTTAGTTCTTACATTAACTACTGTAACATACATTTTTTGTAGTTGTATTTGTTGCATATTACGTTTTTTTTTGTGAATAAAAAGTATTAAAGAAACATGAATTGCTTGAAGTGGAAAGTTTGTGTTGTCATACTCCTTTGCAGTTCTTTTTTGAAAAATTTTCATTGCGGGATCTAAGATAGTGGAATAGTTTCTCCAGGACTCGTCGAGCTTCATTGCCTCGGCACTTTTCTGGTGGTGACCACTGTTGATTCTGGTTTTCAGGAGCTGCAGTAGTTGAGAATAAGCATAACCCAAAAAAAAGTTAAAATCATCTTCCCAACATTGATAATCCTGTTCAATCCCAAACTTTCACCAAAGAACCACAACAATAGAGACAGCCAATCCAGAACCAGCAAAATTTATACATACATAAATCAAGCCTTTATTACGGGTCTTTACAACCCGACCAAACAATAAAGTGGCCCAAATAGTTAAGAAATCCTTCCGACCAACGTATCACAATACTTGAATAGTTTAATTGAGACAAGAGGACGGATGTGGCACG
Organism: Charanyca ferruginea; assembly: GCA_947361185.1. Lineage (NCBI taxonomy): Eukaryota > Metazoa > Arthropoda > Insecta > Lepidoptera > Noctuidae > Charanyca > Charanyca ferruginea. The sequence goes on along the minus strand of OX376055.1, from coordinate 55,967,296 downwards.
AGTTATTATCCACTGATTTCAGTGTCTTCTAAACAATGGGGTCCTTTGAAAGCCCTTTCTTGAGTGACAAATGGAAGGTATTTCCTTAATCCGATGGGAGTTAGTGTTTGAATGTAGGGTTGAGTTATAGGTATGGTGAGTTTGGCGAACAGTACGAATAATAAACTGCAAGATCGGATCGGAGCTCCGTAGATATACCAAAGTTATTGACATAGCCCACCGGTTCAGCAAGTTGAAGTAACAGTGGGCAGGGCATAGCCCGCAGAATTGAAGGCTGATGCAAGCGTAGCGTAGGACAATCGCCCACAAGGTGCACTAACGACCTGATGAAGACTGCAAGAACTCGCTCGATGCAAGCCGCTTCCAACCGGTCCTTTTGACAATCTGTAGGGAGGCCTATATCAAGCAGTAGACGTCCTACAACTGATATGACGACAAACTTTCAAGTCTAAAAGCTTGAATCGCTCTGAGTTAGCTACAAAAACCTTATTCGTAAATATAAATTGACAGCTCATCTCAAGGTCACCTAAATTTATCGCTGAAAATTGCTACAGCTGAAGTGACCGCTGTAACTCTGGACACAGTAAGCATCTACTGGCTGAACCAAAAAACGGAACCCCGTCACTGCTATGAAAATTGAACACTGCCACCCAAGATACAAGCATTCGCTTAGTTTGGGAGACAGTACCAGTACCCAAAGCACAATACATTTACTTGTGTCTAGTTATAAGTCACCTTGTGAACTGTATATTTGCGACAATAAAGATTATTATTATTATTATTAAATTTGAAGAATGAAGTGTGTTTGTACTTAATTCCTCAAGTTTTGGAGGAATCCGTCCAGTTCGTCCCGCCATCACCTTCGTGGCTTGTCGCAACCTCGTCTTACTGTCTCATAGCACCTGTTCCGTAATACCTGAGTCCAGAATTTTTCCGGCATACGGCAGACATGTCCTGCCCAGTCGCATTTAAGTTGGGCAGGCTTATGAGCCACGTCTGCTATCCCTATTTTATTTATTATTTACCATTCAAAGTATCTTTTAGAGTACACCTGAACGTAACCTTATCCCGATTCAAATTCCCAATAACAGATCTTCAGCAAGCCAACATGTTCAGTACGGTATTACAACGGCCCGTATGTTTATAGGAACCGGTCCGTTTTGAATACGTTAGTCCTACATGAGCCCAAATGCCTCAGGGTGACCGCAGACACGTTAAGTTCCTGACGGGGACTTAAGAGATTGAGACATTTTCTATTAACTTTATGCTATTAACTGTGTCTGGTTTGTGTACTTGCGTTTGTGATTAGAAACATGAAACAGGCCTATCTTTATTCAACTTCAATCTATGAAGAAATATATTCAATACTTATCAGCACTACTCACTATTATAAATTAAAGTTTTAGGTGTTCGTTCCAGCTAATTTCTATTTATTTTTCTATCTTTATTTTATTAAGGGATTGTACACATTTGTGACGATGTCAATCCCATCGTACTTCCAGGGATAGTAAACATGATAAACTAATTATTTCTTAACATGTCTATAGAAATGGAATTTCTTGCCCATTCTTTTCCATACGAAACTACCATTTGGAATGGGCAACTAGATTCAAATTTTACAATATGACGTTCAAAAGTGCCTTTAATGGTCTAATTGAAATAAATGATTTGACTTTGACTTTGAAAAGGTATAACTTAAGATTACTCATCTACTAAAAAAGTATACAATAATTTTGCGGTTTCAGAGGTAGGCTTACTTAAAATTCCATTAAATACACCAACATCTATTACTTATAATTTCAAAGAGCTAAGTAGTGTATTTCGTTTGGTATTATATCTGACACACTCCACCAACACATGCTGAACGTCCTCTACTTTACCACACACCTCAGTTCTAATTTCTTGAACTAATCCGATTTTGTAAATTCTTACGCTAATACAAAACTATCTCTGAGTTCTATAAGCTACATTTTATTTAAGAAAACAATAGGTTTCTGTAAAAAAAACAGGCAGACGAGGTCGCGGGCAAGTATAATATTTTATACAGTATTATCTATACATATAATAAAACAGTAACAAAACTGTGTCTGTACATTGAATATATTAAAAAAAAAAATAATTGAGGGGGGACTAGGAACAGTAATAGAGCACGAATCAAAAAAAAAAATTCTGTCTGTTTGTTTGTACACGCTAATCTTCGGAACTACTGGGCGGATTTGAATGATTTTCTCTTCTTATATAATCTTTTATTGTATAGGTATTAAGTCTGGGCAACATATAGGCTATAATTTATCTTGGAAACTTGAACAGAACCGCAACAGACCAGCTAAACTATAAGAGATACAAAAATGGTACTATAGCAAAAATTGTTCCACGTGATGAGCATTTTCTGCCAAGAGAATAAATTTGAAGATCTGGAACACCTGATGTGGAACTCCAAGAGCCCAGCTACACCATGACACATAATAGGAATGACGTCTTAGCAAAAGTAGTTTGGTCTGATAGGCATTTCCTGTTGACTTATAAAAATCGAAGATCAGAAACATCTGATGTGAAAATCAAAGCTATCACTAATTTCACTGTATCTTATAAAATAACGTAAGCTGGGAGTACCTCCACGCGGTGAAGGCGGTAACAGTTGAGTTGAGTTGAGTTTTATCGAATAAATATGCCTTCGGGCTTATGTTAATTGGGTGTTTAAATTCCTTTTCCATTTATCTTCGTGACACGGTAGCCTACCCGGTAACGCAGTCACTTAGCTTTAAATTGATCAGGTATCTTTACGATAAAACTATAACCATGCCTAGAAACAGGTCAAATCTTTCCCAATGTTCCATAGGAGCTAAAAGATTGAGGATCATAAGATCCCAAGAATCTACCGAAGAGCGTCAGGAGAGACTTGATGCTGTTTGAGAACATCGGGCTGCAACTCGCTCCGTGGAAATATCTTCAGATCGCGAAGCACGCCTGCGTCCTCAGCGTATTTACACATCTACATCCAGGTCTCTAGAGACCAGTGAAGAACGCCTGCGTTCTCAGCGTATTAACACATCTACATCCAGGTCTCTAGAGACCAGTGAAGAATATGATGCGCGACTGACCGCTGATCGTGAACGTCATACATTGTCTCGCGAGTCGGAGACGTTCACGGATAGAGAATTGCGCTTGAGTTCTCAGCGTATCTACGCATCTGCTTCTAGGTCTCTAGAGACAAGTGCGGAACATGATACGCGACTGTCCGCTGATCGTGAGCGACATGCATTGTTTCGCGAATCGGAACCGATACAAAATCACGCTTGAGTTCTCAGCGTATTCGCACATCTACTAACAGGTCTTTTGAACCGAATGATGAATATGATGCACGACTAACTGCAGATCGAGATTATCATATGGGCCTATAGCCTTCCTCGATAAATGGACTATTCAACACAAAAAGATTTTTTTAATGCGAACCAGTAGATCCTGAGATTTGCGCGTTCAACCAAACAAACAAACAAACTCTTCAGCTTTGTAATATTAGTATAGATTGTCCCGAACACGCACACAACAACATATTCATAATCAGTTAGAAAGTGAGAGAAAAAGAATTGCTGGAGTACGGCATGAAGAGACAGAAGAAGCAACGAACGTTTGAATTCTGATCGACTTCGACATTCTCTGAACAGAATGTCGATATCATCTGAAGAATCGGATGTGTCTCAAGATATAGCCGTAGGTCATGGCGACCTTCCTTGGGTTGATAAGGAACGGAGTTCATTTACGTATACTCCTATGATTGACTACGTCACATATTCCGCCATCGGAGGTATGATTCAAAATTGTACTTTTTGAACGTCTCGAATCATCTCGCGCATCCCGTTGTTTTCCCGTCCCCGGGCTCTTAGAATACGACATCAGACGTTTCAGATCTTCGATTTTGCCGACCCCGTTGTCGCCGGCATAAGCAACAGGATCCGCGTACGAAGTCGCGGGCAGAAGCTAGTAATATATAAAAAAGGTGAGCTCATACGGCATCAGATTCGATCGCATCGCTGTTAATGGAACAAGTGACCAACAGGCAAGGTCACTTACGACGAATGGATTGCGATAGAAACACCACACTGCGCTCCATAACTCAAGTGGCAGATGTTTGAGAAAAAACAGCCAGGCTGAAGTAGGATCGGGCTGGCTGAGGGATGGGCAAAGATGGATACTCACTGGACACCTGAAGGAGGACATCGCCGCCAAGGTCGACCGAATCGAAGGTGGTGTGACGATATGACCATATTTGAAAGGCAAACGTGGGCAGAGATCGTACAAGATCGGGAAATTTGGAAAGAGAAAGGGGAGGACTTTGCCCAGCAGTGGGGCGCAAAAATAGGTTAATTAAATAAAAAAAATAACATAGACCTACCTTCTAGTCACGTGAAGAGTCGATCAGCCGCTTGGCAACGTCCTGTATGTATTTATATCCACAGCTTTTTGAATACTACAACATAATTTATGACTTAGAGCCAATTTTCAAGGGCCATTGCAAAAAAGCACCGGGGCAATGAAGCTTAACGAGTCCCAGAGAAACGATTAACCTTTCTTGGATGTTGCAGCAAAATTAATCGGAAAATAACACCGAAGGAATAAGAAAAACATACTAACTCATTTCAAATCAACATGTTTCGATATGATGATACTACAAACAATAAAGTCTAGAACAACTTGCGGTCACACGAAAACTTCGTAGTTCAACGCGATGCGCCTACAGTTTGACCTACAAAACTGTTTTCGCAGCAGATGATCTGGCCTACATTTAGTTGAATAACACGAGTTATTTGATTGCACAGATGTCACTGAGAGTTTAGGCGACCTATTCTGTAAAAAGTCTACCTTGACCCGTAGGTATATTTTTTAAATCAAGTAGTTACGGGTCAACTTACGATTTTATTACCAAGTTAAGATTGAGTTGTTGTAGTTGCTTGTGAAGGGACTCGTCTGAGAAAGTACTATCTGCCATTAACGTCACGTAGAGAGATTGACAGCTCTACAAAAGCTCTTTTAAAAAACTTTTTTTCAAAAAAAAACAACACTCATTACTTTAGTTTCGGAAGTCGGTGGCAATACAAAACAACAAACAGAACAAAGCCATCGACACCGACTTCCGAAACTAAAGTAATGTGTGTTCTGTGCTAAAGTTATTTACCACTTTTTAGTTTTTGAAGGCGGTTGTTTTTTTTGTATTTTCCGGTTTTTTAGTATCGCCTTATCATCCAAATCCATTAAGAAACGGCGACACAGTTAAAGAGATTGAAAGTCCTCCAAAGAATGAAGAAACAACGTCATCAATGTAATTTTTATGGGATTTTGTTGATTTTTTCAATAAGCCCGTATCAATTTCGATAAAATTTATATGGGACCATTTCGGAATAAACCCCTTTCGAACAAAACAAGAATTTTGCAAATCCGTCTATATATGACCGAGTTATGCCCGAACATACATAAAAAATAATACAGACATCCGAATTGATAACCTCCTCCTTTTTGAAGTCGGTTAAAAAATACAATAGAAGCCTTAGTTTTGTATAACTAAGTTTAGTAACATTATTTCAGTTTTGTAAATATGAGTACCATGGAGCCATTTAATAGGCAAGTTATAATAGTGTTCAATAAAAATGAGCATGGTGGGAGAGCATTGTCATGCTCACTAAAATGCCTCGCTGATGGTGGCGCGTGGATTGGATGATTCGGTTTCCATCAAAATGGTTAAGCTAAATGATGCCAATCCGCGTGTCATGTTCGTGAACGAGTGCTGTCAGTTGAGATTGGTAATTTCTTACTAGGCTTAATTTTGTCTTGATTTTTTTAAATGTTTTTTGCCTACATTGTATTCACATAAGCAACAAGAGTAGGTAATAATGTAACCAGTATTTTATAAAAACTTGATTTAAAAGAGGGTCCTTTGGAGGAGTTTCTTGCTAGTTCTCCTGCATAGAGACCTACCAATGTTTTGGAACGAGCCACTAGCTTCAACTTTTTGACTAAGTAACCGACTCCTTGACAGTTCAAAAGTGTCTGTTAATGGTTTAATTGGAATAAATGTATTAACTTTGACCTTGACTTGCCCACACTTAAATTCACCGAAGGAGATTTTTTGCAGAATGTAACTGCTGATGTATGTATCTTGTAGTGTAACAAAATAGTTAAGAGGAAGCATTTTTAAGGCCAAATAAAGGTTCATGTTTTTAATGTTGAAATTTGAAATACGGAAAATGGTAACGCATTTGAAGAAAAGTAGCACAACTCTGCAGAAAAAAGACAAGTTGAGCAAGCGTGGTGATCAGTATTTATGCCTTCCCTGTAGTGGAAGTATCTGTAAATCTCTTTGTTAATTTCGTATTCTTCTTTGGATAAAAATAACAGTACCAGTCATTATTTTTATCCAAAGAAGAACAAGAAATTAACAAAGAGAGAGAGATTTACTATAATAATGGCTGGTAGTATAATTTTTATCCAAAGAAAAATAAGAAACAAGATAGGGAGAAACACACACGTAAGAAGAAAAAAATTAGTTTCAAATACAGGATGAAACTAAAACATGCGACAAATAGAAAATAGGATCAGAACTTTAATGTTGGTCGTATTACTATGCCGATTAAGATGATGCACTATATGTAGTGCATCATCTTAAACGGCATAGTAATACGTAGTAGATAGTGGTTTTTAGGTGAGGAAATGGCATACCATTGCCTCCTAAAAACCACTATCTCCTATGAAAGTTAACGCTGTATTTTAATTTTTTACCTAACCAAAGAAACAATAGCCGTACTAGCCACTACATTATCTTTTACACCGTAATTAGCAGCGGCCTTTCCGGGTCATAAAGTGCAGAGTATAAACTAAAAGATTCACGACACGATTAGGCAGTTTCGCCGCAACAGCGCAAGTTCTTGATGCATCGCCTTAAAAGTAAAAGAAAAGTTCCGCGGACGAACTCAAAAGAAGGAAGAAAACAACTTTACTTCCTATTTTAGAGAACAAATGGCGTTGTACTAACATTTTCAAGAGAAACACTGAAAATACAGCGCTTCTCGTAAAACAATGTTGATGTTGCATTAAAATATCAGAAAGGTTATGACGTATGAAGTTTTGGTTGAATCCGGTTCAGAGAATGCTTTTAGATGTGCAACGTTAGTTGAGGGCTAGAAAAATATGAAAAATATTTTTAGGAAACAAATTTTGGGAGGTGACTTTTTAATTCCTATTTGCTTTGAAAAGTACCAAAGTGAGTTTTTCTAATGCCACCTTTATAGTATACTTAGCGATGCGTGCAAAAAGCCATAAACAAAAATATCAATAACACAGCTTTAATTCCACGGAACAGATAATTTATCTGTTCCGTTTTTAATTCTATGAAACAACGTCGCCTGTGGTTAATTACGACAACTGGAAAGTCCCATCATAAATATCCCACAAGGCATTATTTCATGTAAAATAGAATATGTATAGCATTCACCCATTAAATAATCACCTCAATTAGAAAACATGAACAAAAACCCGCAACTTTATTTATGCAAGATAAAAAGAGTAAAAACGTTTACACATTGTGCTCACAAATGCATAGGTTTTAGGGTTCAACGCGCGCTCAGACCGAACCCCACAATCGAATACGAAATAAACGAGCAATGTAACGCATGTAAATAGAATTGCACGTTGTATGAATGCTGTGTGACTGTGTTTTGTTTTTTTGTTTTTCAGGCTTGCATGGAAATGTTTTGCATACATACATATGACATCACACTTCGGTCTAAATTGTGCTGCGCGAGGGTTTTTGTTTGGGCAAGTTAGATGCCTGTGTTGGAATAAAATTACAAACGGCTATGATCCATTTTGTTCTTTCTCTTCACAGTGAGCATCCTGTTTGGGCTTTTGTCAAATATGTTGGGGTCGCTTCCAGTCTAACTACCTATTTAGTTAAGAGCGCGTATTCGATTCGTGACTAAAACTTCATGATTTTGCGTTTTGCCCAGAGCAATATCATAATTAAGTGAGCAGATTATTTAAAGACAATTTACAGTTTTAGAAAGATTAAGTCTTGATTTAGACAGCTACAGAGTAAAAGTATAATTTTTAATTATGTTTTTTTTAAAGCGAAGACAGTTCTTTCATATCGTTTTACGAAAATAGACGACAGAGTTAACTTTCAGGACCAATACAACCATTACAATATGCCAAAACATTTTGTTTTATGCGTTTTTCCAACAGTATAAACAGTCATAAAGACAGCTACAGAGCGCAAATTACGAAAATATTACTATTATGTATTAAAGAACAATGTTGAAAAAGTAGAAAATCGGTTCACTTTGTAAATTTTTTTTCATCAGTATTTGAATAAAAACATAACTGATATATTTATTTTATGAAATTAAAAGTTATGGTTAAAATACAGAATATTTGTCAGTCCGTTATACGAGCTCATTTATTTTAGACAATTATTTTAAAAAGTACTGTAAAACATCGCGCGCTTTGGTTTGCCGATCAATTTCAATGATTCGTGCTTATTTCGTGCATATTTTTTTTTTCTGATGCACACAAACAGGCCATTGTATTGTACTAGTGTGTGTCAATGCTGCTACGCCGTTCTAGCAATCGTTTAGATTTTGAGTTGCGCTAAATCGAATACGCGCCCTTAACAACTTTTTAGACTTTCGGAGCTTTTGACAACCTGTCACGAATGTCAAAGATCTAAGAATGACGGCCAGAACCAATGGCTTTACGATCTTTCCGAGGCACGAAGATGTCACTCCGCCAACTTTTGAACTCTGATCTGCTACTAAGAAATTTCCTTTATGGAAAAACACTTAGCCCTACCCGACCCTGAGCCCACAAGACCAGCGGAGCAGTTGATGGTTGGCAGTTAGTATGGTAAAATACGACTAAAAGGATTACGTAATGGGCAACAGTCTTCTCTCGTTTGGCAACTAACGTTGGATAGCAACCAACTAGGACCATTAATCCGTCTGCAAAGCAATGTGAGGGAATATTGTGATACCTCTCTCTTTGATTGTCTAGCCGTCAAAAGGAACCCTGTTCAATAGTTACGGTCAGCAAAATGCTCGAGTAGTTTTTGAAAATGAACTTAAATTTCACAAACATAGAGTTGAAAATAGCGTAATTGTGTGCAAGATAAGAAACGTTGCACAGGATCATGTCTTTTCGCATAATTCTATACTCTGTTTTAGATGTTCTTTTGGTTCATTTGGCGTAGGTTTGTGTTCCAGTGCTGTATACTTTTTGTATTTGTTTTACTAACACTAGTTTGTAAGATATTACTAACCAGTTATGGACTCATAGTCTGAATTAAACGTTTATTATTATTTTTATCGATTAATAAGTTAAAACGGCTCGAGCATATTGGTTATTTGTGCCTGCAATGTCTGTGTTGATCCTTTTCGTGTACTGAATTATTTGAAAGAAAAATTAATTTTAATTACGTGCCTTACTATTTTCCTTGTTTTTAGGGGTTCCCTCCATCTGGCAGAATCTTGATGCTCCGAAATTTATTTGGCATAACACACTTGGCATAATCTTCTTTAAACGAATATTCTTAAGGCATAAAAATTGTTTAATATAATTATTGTTTGGCAGAATGTTTACATGTCCGAATTTGCAATGGCATACTTTTAAGATGGCAGAATATTATTTCGCGTAATTTAATTTAGGATATCGTTTATTTGGCAGAATTTCATTTGGAATATTTTTATTTGGCATATTGCCATTTCTATAAAAAAGCATTTATAAAATTAAATGAAAATTAAAATAGGTTTTGTCTTAAAAATTCTATGTTGTGCTACAAAAGTTAGTGACAGAAAAGAAACGCTGCAAAACCGACTCCACCTAATCTTGTCTGCCGTAAACCCTGGAGTGTAATTTAAGCCCGCGTAGGCGCGGATGGGCGAGGCGGCCCATGAGCTGAGGAGCAGGTGGTGGGCGTTAAAACCTTCTGCGATGGCAAGGTCGCGTGGGACCGCCGGAGACCCGCAGCACCGAAGCCGGGACAGAAACCATGCCTGCTACGTGTTGCATGCCTGCTTGCATGCTGTATGTTGCATGGTCGCTTGCATGCTGCATGCATGCTTGCATGCTGCATACCATATGCCACATGCTTGCTGCAAGCCGTATGCTGCACGCTTGCTGCATGTCGTATGCTGCATGCATGGTTTATGCTTGTTTGCATGCTTCTTACAGGGAAATAAAAAAAATATAAATGTTCACAATCAGATATTTAATTTAGTGATAATACATGCAGTAATGAATTTATACAAATAATTAATTAATTATTATGGTAAAAATACAAAATGATTCTAACTATACATTTTTTGCAATGTGAAATATTAGTTTTTCAATTATTATAAACATTAAATGCTATTATTATGGAAATTTATGCCTAAAGATGATTCTGACTTACAAAGTTATGAGTTTTGAATGTATGATAAATGAGTGTCTGCTAAACAATTTTCTGCAAATGAAGAAAATGCTATCCGCTGTTATGCAAAATAATATTATGACATTAAAAGTTCTGCTACAAAAGGTAGACCCTGTTTTGGTCAGGAATCCCTTATTTTCGCATAGTATTCTTTTTCCTAATATACTTTGGCATTTATATAACTGGTTTGGCATAATTTGGTTTACCATAATAATACTTTGCTATATTCTTTTTTTAGCATACAGTTCATGTTGGCATAATTATCTTGAAGGCTAATTTGTTGTGGCATAAATTTATTTCGCATAATGTTACTAATAATAAAATAAGAACATGGAATGTGATGATAGGATATTGAACATTAATAATAAATATGCTTTTAGATATAGTTTCTTTCTCTTAACCCTTGGATGTTTAGAGAGTTTTATTCATCTGAGGGACGAATGTTTGTGAATAGATACACGCTTGACGAGTACGATTGCAATTTTCGAAACACGATTTTGATGAAGTAAACGATTAATAATTTGAGATTATATTCTTAATTTGGTAGTCATAATTATTATTCAAGCAAATTTTATTTAGTAAAGTGTGTGTATTCACATGTAAACATCCCAATATTTTCTTCAAATCATTTTATTTTATTTTAGAAAAACCCACTGTGCTATTTCTATGGCATGCGCAATGTGACATTCATAAATTCGTATGTAGTTTACGTACATAATATTACAAAACAGTAAAACAAAGTAAAAATCCAGCAAACAGACGATGTTTCATGAAGAATGTTTCTGAGAAAATGGCCGAACCATGGTAACGTAAGCATCGCGAAATGCCAACTTTGAGGCGATGCCTAAAAAGGAAGATAGTAGAAGTTTTGAATGAAACGGCTACCAACAATACACATGGTCCAAGTGGTACCAAAAAAAAGATTAGTAGCTTCTGTACGAGAGGTTAATGAGTTAATGGCCCCTGAATACCGAAGAATAACGCACTTTTGGTCGGGGTAGTGCCTTAAGTTACAGTAAACCTGTGTTGGATTTATAAGCTGTAGGTGTACTTTAATAGGAATTAAGCGCGTCACACTATTCCCAAACCTATGCAAATCCAGTAAGTCAGAATCAACAGTGGCGACCACCAGAAATGTGCCGAAGCAATGAAGTTCGACGAGTCCCGGAGAAACGATTCAACTGTCTTGGATCCCGCAACGAAAATAATCAGAAAAAATAACGGATGAGTAAGAAAAAAGATATTTCTACTTTGCTTGAACAAAGTGGAAATATCTTTTTCTGTTCAGTTCTGTTCTGTCTCCTGCTTGATATCAATATAACTGGGCCTATAGGCACAAAGGTACGTTTATAACTGGGAGAGATTCCAAATACCACGTATAATTATTGAAATAATTAATGGGTGTATTTTTATATCAATAGCGATTGTATGGTAGATCGAGTTCAACTAAAATTGAGAGTAACAATTTTATTGTCAATTTTCGACGAAAGAGGTCGACTTAAGTAAGAATTTACGTCGGTCCTTTTCTTGTTCTATTAGAGAGAAAAAGATGCAAATAGCCTAAGTTTATCTTGTACTGACGCCAGAACATCAAGCCATACAAAACTGTCGAATTTTTCCAATTGAATATGAACCTTACTTCTTTGTAATAAAGTTGAAAATCTATCAAAGAAATTTGACAGATTGTTGTAGCTTGATGTGCCTGGCCTCTTTACATAAGCCACAGAACACAGAATTGACCCTAATGTCAAATTATCATAATTCCCTGACGTCTGGAGTCAAAGGTTGGCACAATATTCCTTGCAGCCACTATTTTGTTATATGTAGGAACATCTCTTGTACTGAACCATAAGCAGCTTAAAGGCTTTACATTTTTCCGTCCATATTTGGGTTCACATTTTCACTAGTTCTTATCTTGTGTTGCATCCAAGTTTTAGGCGTAAATATTGTCTGATATTTTCTTATTTATTACGATTACCACTGGTATTTTTCAAAAAAATCATCTACATCAGCCGGAAGACGTTCACTGTTGGACAAAGGCCTCCCCAAGCCTTCTTTAACCCCCCCCCCACCCTTAGCCCCTTGGCTAAGGGGGGGGGGGGTAAAATCCCCGCGCTTGTCAGGCGTTTTGTGGATTGCAGAGAGGTTGTTAAGCCGCTGAAGCCGCTACTGACTCTCTTTCGGATTATCCCTTAGTCACTTTCTAAAAAATATACTTTGTCTATCACTAGTTTTCTTTTCCTGTGTCGTGGGCGCGTCTACATACACAAATTAGACCCGTAAAAAATACCAGTAGACCATTTGTCCTGTGCGGCAATCAACCCGCGACGCGCCGGGTTAGCAACTAACTCAAAATAAAGTTTTCGAACCTAAGTAAACAAGGATAAGAAGTAAAATAAAACATAAGACGATCACATTTTCGACGGCACATGAAATTTTATTCACCCATACAAAAACGGCGTAAAGCTAAATAAAATTTATACACTTTTTCACCCATATATTGTCATAACGGAACCCTTCTAATACACACGATTTTACCAACCTTTTGGTCACCAGTTATTGCTGGCCATAAATTTATATTTACGATCACTAATGCAGGTTTCTGGTCAATGCGCAGTGCATCTATGCCGATGTCCGATACAATCGTTTTTGAATAAATAGGTATCACGTCAGGAGCTCATAACATTGCTTTTTTATGTTAATAGGGGTTTTGTTTGTAAATGGTTAGAGAAATAACTTTTTTATTGCCATAGATTAGAGGGTTGAGATGTTAGTAGTCTGTTGTTGAAGTTGGTTTGTAACATGATTTTAAAATTATTTCTATTTTAATTGGTATGAAAAAAAGAAGAAATAAAGAAATCAGGCTTTTGAATCACTCTTTGTTCGTAGCTTCTTGACTTGTAAAATTACATACCAAAAGCCCTATGGGGAAATCGCGTTTCGCCAGCTAATAAAAAGTATATGTGTGTATGTGGCACGTATTTTTCTAGACCTTAGTTCCGCCTTTGATACAGTAGACCATAATATTATTTTGGCCAAGTTGGAACACTATGGTATAAGCGAAAAAGTCTTGCAGCTATTTAGCGCTCTTGCGTAATAGACGTCAGTATGTAGAGATCAAGTCGGTAGTGGATGGGATAGAAAATATGTATAAATCAAATCTAGTTACTGTATCACGTGGTGTTCCCCAGGGCTCAGTACTGGGCCCAATTTTTTTAATTATTTTCCTGAAGGACTTGATGAGTTTATTAAAAAACGTATCTCACACACAAAGGTCATAATTTTTGCTGATGACACAAATGCTGTATCTGTAGACAGTATAGCTAATATAAAATCCAAGATTTACGAGGTCTTAAAAGCTTTTGAAGACTGGTTCGGTTCAAATAACCTAAAACTCAACATAGTTTTTTAACTATGTTGAGTCCAAATGAGTTTTATTCAAGTCTACGGTACGAAATAAGGCTAGTCTTCAAGTCGTATCTTGCGGTAATAATGTCGAGGTAGTTGACAATGTTAAATTCTTGGGGGTACGTATTGACGCTACGTTAAACTGGAAGCCTGATATATTATCTATAACGAAGTCTATTAGTTCTGCAATTAGAAGTCTGTACGAAGAACTCACTTTGGCCCAACTAAAGATGGTATACTTTGCCTTGGTTAAGTCTAAGCTCAGATATAGCATTGAATTTAGGGGTAATAGTTACAAGTACAATATTCACTCGGCATTTGTCATTCAAAAGAGAGCCTTAAGGACAATGCTCTGGCTGAAACAGACAGAATCATGTAGGAACCACTTTATGTCATGTAACATTTAACGGTATCAGGCCACTATATTCTAGTACTGTTGACCAAACTTGCCAAGAATTTAAACAAATTTGAAACTGATGAGGAAAGAAAGGCTAGAGATAACACTCGTAGGAAAGACTTACCTACCACAATACAACCGAAACTGAATGTGGTAGACCATAGTACAAGGGTACAATAAATTCGTTTATACAACAAATTGCCTATAGAATTTAAATGCATACATGGAAAAATGTTTTTAAGAACAAATTATGAAATTAAGGACATATTTGTTGAAGAAGGGCTACTATAGTATTGATGAGTTTGAAAATGACAACAGGCTTGTGACAGAGTAATTACATATATATATTTTTTTATGATGTTTAATTAATAATCAAATGTATTAAGTTACTATTCTTATTATGAATGGTTTTGGATTATTTTTATTATGTCTTTATTCTAACATACTTTTCGACACAATATATTTTTGTTAAGAAATAAATTACTTATGTCAATTGACTTAAGTACCATATTGAAAAATAAATAGTATTTACGTTACTTCTACTCCGCACGCTCATGCTAGGCTCTCAGGTGTGTCTCAACTCAACTCAACAGTTATTCATCCGTGTACAAAATGTAGCTCATTTTATAAATATTTGCAGAAAAAGCATCGAAAGCGCAAGCTTGCTCGTTGAGCTTGTTACAGTGTTTGTGTCGCGTGATGTGTGTAGGTATTACACTCCAGCACAGTTCTTGGGAGTGAAAATATGGACCCTACTATGTGACGCATTTATCTAACACTAGCACTTTGAACGCGAATTGTTTCGCGTGAATTTTTTCAAGGATCCTTAATTTTTTCAAGTAATAAATATACCCTATGTTACTTAGGGATAACGTAGCTTTCTAATAGTGAAAGAATTTTTAAAATCGGGCTAGTAGTTTTTGAGTTTATTCGTTACAAACATACAAAAATACAAATCTTTCCTCTTAGATTATTGATAAGTCTCCGCGCGCTACGACTAGATACCGGCGACGTACTTGTCAAATAGTGTAGATAGTGATTCCAATTCAACTTCCTAATATTTATTTTGTTCTATTTTCTCTTTTTGGGGTTTTTATCTAATCAGATATATCAATCACATCGTGCCTCTTAAGAGCGTGTATTCGATTTGTGACGAAAACTTCATGTTTTTGCGTTTTGCCCAGATCAATATCCTAATGATGTGAGCAGATTATTTAAAGACAATTACAGTTTTAAGAAATATTAAGTCTTGATTTAGACAGCTACAGAGTAAAAGTATAATTTCTAATTATGGTTTTTTAAAGCGAAGACAATCCTTTCATAGCGTTTTACGAAAATAGACGTCAGAGTTAACTTTCAGGACGAATACAACCATTACACTATGCCAAAATATTATATTTTATGCGTTTTTCCAACAGGATATACAATCCTAAAGGGTACTACAGAGCCAAAATTACGAAAATATTACTATTATGTATTAAAAAACAATGTTGAAAAAAGTACAAAAAGAGTTCACTTTGTCAATTTTTTTTCACCAATATTTGAATAAAAACATTATTGATATATTTATTTTATGAAAATAAAGGTTATGCTGAATATGCTTAAGGTTATGCTATGAAAATAAGTAGTGTCTCAGTAGTTACAACCAGTGAAATAGTACTGTCCACCAACGTGTTAAAATAATAGGTTTTTACTGAATGCACTTAAATGTACTACAAAGGTAACAAAAAATCTATTTTTAACATTTTTGTCTATCTGTTTGATTGTTCCGGTAATCTCCAAAACAGCTGGCCCAATTTCGACGGGACTGTTATTGACGGATAGCTGATGTTATCAGGATATATATTATACAATAATTATAGACTACTTTTATTTTAGAAAAAGAATAAAGGTCAGTAAAAAAAACCACAGAATACAGCTAGTACTGATATGAAAACCTTTTTCCTGTGTTCTTGTTTTTCAAAACAAGTGAATTTGATCCCTTCATAGAAATGGAAACCTCAAGTTCAATTGTTTTGGCGAAAAGTTTATGTATTTAAACAGTTTATAAACCAGTAGTAGTGGTGCAGAAGCTCGCGGCGCAGCGAAATCGCGACTCAATTCAGTGGTGAAACGAATTGCTGTTCATAAAAATGGAGCGACTCAAAGCCGTTTCATGTTTCAGTTGAAAAATTGCATTTTTTACTTACTTTGTTTAGTGAAGAGCTAATGTTTGCAGTGTTTCCATCTCAATGAAACCTGTTTGAGATAAAAATTTTGTTACACTACGATAGATATTCTTTTTATATTTTTTTGAAAATTATGTTTACAATAATTAGAACTATTCATTTAAATTGGGAACGTAACGTAACGTATCTTTATTAAGAATAATAATATTTGGGGACATTTTCACACACGGCCATCCCCCAGCCAGCCCCAAACTAGGGAGACCCTGTACTATGGGTGTCAGACAGCTGATATACATACACAAATACATTTTTTTTTGTAAATACATACATATATAGATAAACAACACCCAGACACAAGGCAAACACAAGTGCTCATCACACAAATATTTACCAAAGTTTCAGTTAATTAAAAAAATTTAGTAGGTAGTAGTAATGTGTGTGTAGTGTATTATCTGTCTAAATCAATTACAGTTATAATTGATATAGTACAGTCTACAAAAAAATATGAAAAAGATAGATACCATTCAGCAGAAATAAAATTAAAAATCTTAAAATGATGGAACATTCTCTTATGATGTAGTTTTTGTTGTAATTACAGTTCTCGCTAGAAAACATTTCACATTTGTGAAGTAACAAATGAAAGAAAGAAACTGTAATAAAAATGCAATTAAAAGAATACTTAGAAAATACAACTTTGTTAAGAGATACTTGGAAATTCTTCAAAATTATTTTTTGTAATGATAAATGGAGCTTTGTGCGAATTTATTTTTGGAATAATTAATTCTTTTTTACTAACGACCCGCCCATGATTTGCAGGCTACAGTCAACTGAAGAGACGACATGTAAAAAAAATTAGATATTTAGACTTAAACCCTCCGGAATATGTTCTATAGATGAAGGCGAAAACCACATATAAAATATTGTGTTGTCGTGTAGAACTAACCAGCCAAGCGTTCGGTATAGTCATTTCCATTTAGTTGGTCATCATCATCATCATGTCACAACCGAAAGACGCCTACACTGTTGTCAATTTTTTTTTGTCCAAAATTATCCAGTCGACCTGATCCTGGGCCTTTTGTACCCAGCGACTTCCTACGACTCTTAGTAGGTCATCGGTCCACCTTGTAGGAGGCCTACCAACCCATCGTCTTTCAGTGTCCGGCCGCCTCTCTAGAACGTTTATGCCCCAAATGCTAAATCACTAAGGGCAATGTGCCCATGTATGTGTTTGGGGCAGCACGTTTGGTTGGTGGAAGACCTCTTCTCCTTGACTAAATGAGGTTTGTATACTGTTGTAATAGTGAATGAAGCGCATATTCAGAACACGATCATAATAATTAAGTTTTCAGAGACAAACCTTAAACAAACAAACCTAAACTCCACCGTTTCTATATGTAGATGATTGTAGATCTTCCGCTACGATCTACATTGGAAATTCTAACGAAGCTGCGTATTCTAAATTATATTTTGCATTATTTACTCAAGAATAGAGCACAAAAATTCTTAGATACGTCTACTAGCTCATTTCTTTGAAGATTGCCTTCTCATAATGCAGGGGATATTTATTATAGTGCCGACCTGGTTATTATATAAGAGAATAGCGAATCAGTTGCTTCCATCTGTGCAATTGAGTGTTTATTTATTTATTTAAAAAATGCGATGTTAGATCGAAATTATGAGGCTGCATCGTGATTCGTTTATTTATCATTCCATTTGTTTTACGATATCTCGAATGCCAATTTCTGTAATTAATAGCAGCGACTCAGCCCAGCGACTTGTCAAAAATGTAAATATCTTTTTTACAGAATATTACTGAGATTACAATGCGAACGTACTTTGGAGTGTACTAGAATTGCGCCTCAGTATTTTGATGTATTAGCAGTGCTTTTTCTTCGTATTCGATATAGTCATGTCGCATTCAACAGCAACGCTTCGTGCATTAAATCTTTGGTACATTCGCTATAAGCTTCTTTTGAGCAAAAGCCTCTTTTCTGCTTTGCTTTGACATTAAAAATAAAAAAAATATCTTAGTTCATGCGGAGAAAGAAAAACGGTAAAACTGTATTAAAACCAGTTTTAGCACCCTTCCTCAAAGTTTTGCTGCTATATACATATCTGTGTAAATTATCTTTGTGAGGTCAACTTGAACTACAAAAATCGTTGATTGATCTGAAATAAAAGGGCTGGTAATGTCAAATGGTTCAATAGGACGTTTAATTAACAATACGGTGAAATTTTTATAGGTATTAAGTACGTATGAAAATGTCAAAGTCAAATGTCGTATTTATTTTATTTAAAACAGTATCAGGCACCTTTGAATCGTCTCTGAAGCCTATTAAAATATTAAATGAATAGTGTATCACGATTTCGACGAATCTGAAACTGAATACACGTTTCACTGCCAGCTTATAAAGTGAGCAATCTGGATTTTAACGGTTACATAATATGTGATGGCAATTGGCATTTCGTGGAAATATCTTTCACTACGGCTTTGCTCTCTTGCTGCGTTTGAGTTGGGTTTTAACTATTTTTGTAATTTATTGGTAACAGAAAATGGTTGATACTGAGTTAAAATGTATTGGTTTTCAGTTTATTTTAAATAGTATTATTACTTGCACTTGTCAAGCACAGCTTGGGGTTTTGGCTTGACTAGGAAATAAATAAATTAATAAGTACGAGGCGTAGTGTGGGACGCCCTGCGGCACGATGAACCGAAGATTTTCCCAAGATCGGGTTCTTTGGCGATCTCTGGGGGAGGTCTACGTTCAGCAGTGGACGGCAATAGGCTGTTATGATAATGATGATGATGAGACAAAGACTTATATGAATATTTATTTAAGTTTGAGTATAAATTGAAATTTGGTAGGTAAGTACGTACTATAGTGATCAGGACCACGATATACGTTAAATGAGATGCAATAAACTGTTAAAACTCTATATTGGAGATAAAATAAGACTTTAGTGGAAATACTTGACCGCTCCTCATGAAGAATCTGTCATAGTATAAATCTATATTTAAATCATCGAATACAATACAATGACATGACATTCTAGACATACAATGGCATTCTAGAACCATGCATAGGGGAGATGTAGGTAATGAGGATCACTTAAGCGAGAATCGATATAAAACCAAATCTATTGATCAACTATATATTGGTTTGCTCTTATAATAAACTTTACTTATTTAACTATCAATTGAGATGAACGTTCATTACTTTGGCTTATAAATTTTGGAATAATAAAGATTACAAAAAAAAACATGTTTGATCACCATTGTCAACATCGGCTGGCAATGATGATCAGCATGTGGACAATTGTGATCAACACATATCGCACACATAATTGCGAGCAGAGTCCCATCCAGTACAGTCGGCATGAGCCCAAAGCCCACAAGATGTGCACCGATATCAAATTTCACGATCTTGTCCGAATTTGCCACATACAAGGCACGAGTTACTGCGTCTTCTGCATCGTCGTCTTCATCACCCTAGCATAACTCGTCTATGTTCACGTCTGACGTCGAAGTATCAGTTGATTCCTGCAGAATTTTCTTCTTAACCTTCTCAGGACCGACCTTCTGTGGTTTGCTTTTCTTTCTCACTTTTTTTCTCTTTTCCACAGCTTTAGCCTTCCTTTTATATTCATTTTCGACCAGGGTGTCTTTAATCGGTGTCGCAGTGTGGTGTCTTGTCTTGAGACCAGGTGTTTTCTTAGCCATCTGAATGAAATTTTGGATTCTTGGCAGGTTCCCAGATGTTGATGGTAGTTGAGACGATGATGCAGTCGCTGGTTCAGGAATTGTAGGAAAAAATTTGGATGTACTTGGAATAGGATTATCTTGTTCTAGCTCAACAGTAGCTGTTGGTACTGAAACGGTGTCAACAACTCCAGCAGCAGTCGATTCCGAAGTAGAGTCAGCAGGATCTTAAACTACAAAGTTGGAATCACCTGACTCCGATTACCTACATGGGAGAAAACGACGAAAAAATAATTCTAACGAGAAAGTTGAAGATATAATAACAATCTGAGTTTTAAATCGCAATCTAAAATGTTACGATTATTACATATCACAAGAACAGAAATGAAGATTTAGTAATTTAGCCTTACCTTCGGATTTATCAACTCGGAAAATTAGATCAAAATGGCGCGAAATCTGCACATATGTGTTTCTCTCCAGTGCGTCGTACGAACTGAGTTAGCCGCCGTCCGTGCACGGGAATGAGGCAAAGCTAACGCGTAGGTATATTGGTATCGCTTGCTTGTGTTCGGTTTTTTTTATTTTGTAGTGATCACCATTGCCAACTGACTCCGATTGCCTACATCTCCCCTAGTGTTTACCCATAGAGCTTATACTTAATGGCGCTAATGCATAGAAGCCACTACAGTACTTACCATAAATAAAACTTCCTGTGGAGCATGTACAGTTTTAATTCAATCATTAAAGGGCTGAGTTTTCAATAATCAGTTAACCAATAATAATAAAGTTTATTAATAATAAAGTTTTATTGATTCATAAACAAGTGTAACAATACTTAGGTATGACACTGGATCCCGCACTAGGATACCCTGTGACGCAGGATCCAGTCTCTTTCGACAGATAATATGAATTATAAAAGATAAGTTAGCAAGTACAAAGGTTTCAGTATAATTAATTAAACTTATGACTAAAAGGTAACTAAGTCTATGTGTGTATGTGATGAGTGTAAGTATATGTATGAGTGTGAATATATGATTGATGAGTGTAAGTATGTATATATTGAGTGTGATTGTGTTTGTGATGAGTGAGACTATTATTATTTAAGGAATATTCGTCATTAATAGTCCAATTCTTCTCCCAACTCAGTCCTTTCCCAACAATGTTGGAGTCGGCATCCAGTCTAAATGTATGCAGCTGAATACCAGTATTTTACGTGAAGCGACTGCCTATCTGACCTCCGCAACCTAGTTACTGAATGACACGTACTTCAACATACTCCTTGGTAAGACTGGTTATCAGATGTTCAGGCTTCTGACTGCCTTTAACAACTGCCAAAGATCTAGGAATGACAACCCCGCGTAACTCACATTGTTAAATACCGCGATTGTACACTTACACTGATTTTAAATAAGGTCGGGTACTTAACCTCAATTGTCATAGTATTTTAATTTCGCGTATTTTATATACAAAAACTATCAAATTACCCTAGTAAATGCATTCGAGTTATTGACGATTAAAGAATTGGTTTATAAACACCATTTTTTTAGTAATCATCAAACGATCTCTTAGTCTTCAAAACTTAATTGTAAATTCATTTTTTAAACTATCATTTGTGTAGAAAAAGCTGACAAAGAGATGTTATCAAGTTAAACGGATCATTTGCATTGTCAAATCTTCCATGAAAGGCTCGTGATGGAAAATCCGGGTATAAAAACGGAAGAAAAATTTTAGTGTCAAAACTCGACGTCGTAAATGAGACCCGGAGCGGTATCTGATGGATTTTTTATGGTTCTATTTAGTACTTTTAGTATTAGCTAGCCTTTTTTTCTGGTTTTACTTTGTAAGTAGCTGATGGAATAATATACTAGCAATACTAATAATATAAAGCTGTAAAGTTTGATTGTTTTTTGTTTTAACGCGGTAATCTGTGGAACTATTGGATGTTCTGCGGATTCAAGTAACGCTAATTACAGAATAATATAAAAGTTAGGTATCCTTCAAAAATTCACGTGAATTTTAATAATCTTGAGCATTAAACAAATGTAACTTTAAATCTGAAACAATTTTCTATTAATCATTCGCAGCTTTAAATCATATAATGAACAGTTTTTTAATATAAACAAACATACAAACGAACCTCCACATAACTATTCCATTTCGATCAGTTTTACGAGAGCCTTCTATATCTGGATGAGTTTATGTACACTTAGCATCAGAACAATGAGTTTATCGAGCAAGTTTTACTGCAGTTGGGCAATAGGCAGGCAATTACAAAACTTACATTGTTGTGTTGGTAATATGTTGCATATAACCGTTTTATTACTCTCTGTATGTGTTTTAGCTTGAATTAATATTGGTAGCAGGGTATATAAAGTTATATTGTTACTTGCTTGTTTACATTTTTAACATACTTCAAAAAGGAAAAGGTTCTCAATTCGGTTGTTTTTTTTTTATGTATGTACATCGATTACTCTGAGATTTATGATCCGATTTACGTGATTTTTCTTTAGTTTGATGCGGAATAGTTGCCATTTGGTCCCATAAAAATTTAACATTGTTTGGCCCAGTAGTTTTCGTTTTATGAACATTTTTTTATTTTTTATATATTTATTTTTGCGTCCGAAAAAAGTTATGCGTTTGACCACGCATAACTTTTTTCAGTGTGGTCCGATTTCGATGATTCTTGTTTTAATTGATAGTGTATACCTCTAGTTTGGTCCCATATATAAGAAAATATTCAACCCTTAAGGGTTGAAAATTAAGAGATGATAGATTTTTTTTGGTGTCGCCGTTTTGTAATTAATTTCTATGATGAGAAGTAGGCACTAAAAAGCGAAAAAAGATTTCTTTTTTACAAAAAAGACAACCGCCTTCAAAAAGTAAAAAATTAAATTCGCAAGTCGGTGGCAATACAAAACAACAAGTAAAACCAAAGCCGCCGACTTGCGAATTTAAAGTTATTTTTTACTTTTTGAAGGCTAAAATTTTTGTGGTAATTTAGTTTCTGGTAATCTTCATTCTATTATATTACCTTAGGTATATGTATATAATATTACTTACTAAAGTTTTATGCCAAGACCCCACCGTGTCTAGGAAAGCACGTAAAGCCGTTGGGTTCCGGCTGTCTTTCATAGGTCTTTGACAGTCGTTATTGGTAGTCAGAAGCTAGTCTGACAATAAAATTAGTCTCACCAAGGGGTATCGTGTTACCCAGTAACTGAGTTGTGGAAGTCAAATAGGCAGTCACTTCAAATAAAACACTTACTCGCCCGCCAAGCCAACAAAACACACAAAAATAACATGGTTAAATTGTAAAAAAAAAGAATCGAAAATTAGACCTGTACGACTTACGAGGCCAAAAGGCTACAATCTCAGCATGGTATTGTAAAATAAAAATAAAAATGGGAAAAGAAAATTGTTGGCAACATAGTTCCCAACATAGTTGGGAAGAGGCTAGGCTAACATAGTTTCGAAAAGGCTAGGCATATGGATGTATAACCAGATATAAAGCAATCGCTCGCTAACGCCTGAATGGACTTAAATCTAGTTTGGTTTGGTGGTAGATAAAATGTCTAGATAAGCATTTGCAGGTAATTTAACTCCAAAAAGCTGAATGTAATGCAATGTAAGATAACAGTTATTTATCAACTTACTTTCTTAAATAGAGGAATACGTAGATAAGATGATATTCATATTTTTTTTTACAGTTTATAAGGATCTTTAGCAGGTAACCAAATTATGGCCCGTGGGCTATGGAATAAACGGGACAGGGTTTGTTGGTTTTTAACAATATCATGTATCAACATCATCATCATCACTTCAGCTCACTATTGGTCCACTGTTGGACATAAACCTACTCCATGGCCTTTCTATTCTAATCTCAGACTCACGGTGAGTCAGTTGCACAAAATAAACATTAATTTATCGCAGAGTTTGTCAATTTTTGATTACGGAAATTGGCCTTCTGAATAAGTTAACAACAACAACAATTGACAACACTTAACAAAATTTAATTAAATAAATATTTTACCAGTTAATACAAGCCGTCTTTATTTGGCATCCCTAAACAAAACTAGGGAAAGATAATAATATAGTTTAGACAACTTCTGCCTAGCTTTGAGCACATGCAACTGACCTGCCAAATTTCCATGTAGTTTAGAGGAGGCCTTTCGAATTCAGATCTACGTAATGTTGCTTTCACACTCCATGCTGCTTTGTGACAAAGAATATTAACATACACCGGGCACAAGTCCAAATGCGGATTGCTATTGAGATTTTTCCTACTAACATTTTTAACTCGAAACCTTATGCTGGTGAACATATTTCCTTTATCATCTAATTAGCCTTTTACCAAACTATGTTGGGGTCGACTTCCAGTCTAATCGAATGTAGCTGAATACCACTGTTTTACATGAAACCACTGTTCTGACTTCCATAACCTAATTACTCTGGGTAACACGAAACCCCTTGGTAAGACTGGTTGTCAGACTTTTTAGCTTCTGGCTACCTGTAACGACAATCAAAAACTTGAATGACAGTCGGGATTAACGATTTTACGTGCTGTCCGAGGCATGGACGAGTCTCGGTGTAAAATGGATAGTCACCCATCCACAGACTGACCGCGGCAAGCGAAGTTTAACTATGACCGATCGATTTGTACGCCTTTTGCTTGGCCATGTGCCCCTTTCGAACTAATTAAGGGGCTATTTAACGACTTTTACAGATTTTAAACTGACAATCACGTCAAAATGTGCAGTGTAAATGATTTGAAAAAAATATATGTTATACTAGAACATTCTCTTAATCATTTAGTACGTGAATATTTTTAATTATATTCATATTATATAGTTTAATTAACACGTGAAGTTGTGTCTGACGCGGACAAAACATTGACAATCACACAAAATCTACCAGGTATAATTAAACGAAACTTACACTATCTTACAGACAATTTAATTATCTATCTTAAGTTTCGTTTAATTATACCTGGTAGATTTTGTGTGATTGTCAATGTTTTGTCCGCGTCAGACACAACTTCACGTGTTAATTAAACTTTATTACAAGTTAATTAAACTATTTAATATGAACTTAATCAAAAATATTCACTTTCTGTATGATTAAGAGAATGTTCTAGTTTAACATATATTTTTTTCAAATCATTTACACTGCCCATTTTGACGTGATTGTCAGTTTAAAATCTGTAAAAGTCGTTAATAGCCCCTTAACATTTAATAAAAATAATTTTGGCAATATTGATGTTTTTTAATGAGACAGGAATGGATTATTTTAGTCTTCAAATAAAAACGTAAGTAAATTGATATAGGTGATAAACCCAGGTTTAACAAACGAAAATTAACGTAAAATTATAGTGTCAAACATACAAGTACAAAGCTCATACAAATCATCACTCAGAATATAAACATAGAGTGGTTAAACCCTTCGAAGTCAAAAGTCACATAAAAAGTCTATATAAAAGTTCTCAAACAAAAAAAACCCTATGTAGTATCGCGTGACACCTAACATAAAACAAAACGTATTCCGCAGCGTAGTTAGTGAAATAAAAATAAAGAGTTAGAGGGAAATAACCACTCGTAATAAATATATGAAATGTAAATAAAGTTTGTTTTTTCCAACTTTTAAGACCACGTTTATTAGCTGGTTGTTTTAGTGCGCTCTTAAAATTTACAAGCGCTTTATATTTTGATTCATGTTAGCCATTATAATAAAATTGTGAAGAAATACGACCAGTTCATAAGGTGGAGAAAATTAGAGTGAAACAATCAGGAGCGTATAGTGTGGATGTCTGTATTTGCCAGTTAATAGTATATTAGCTACAGGGTATAGTATTGATAGAGATGTAAAACGGATTTTAATCGTATATTAAAGCATTTGGTTTTAAACCATCTTTTTGGTTTAAAACCAAATTTAGCGGTTTTTTTTTTCAATAGAATGCACTAAGGCAATCCACGCAATTATCCAGTCCACAACTTCTCCCCCATTTAGGACTTCTTAATTCTAATTTCGAACTGAGATTATCAAAAAACGTTAATTTTCCTTCTCATGCTTCTGATTCCATTCATTAATTCCCCCATTCCCATTCCATCACCGGACGAGCAGGGATACGGCGAAGCGTCACCGCTATACGGTTGAAGTTCCACGGTCTCGAACCAAGCGCTTTGCTTCCACATTTATTGTGCGAACTGCCAGACTGTGGAATTTACTGCCCGCCTCTCTATTCCCCGATACATATAATCTGGGTATCTTCAAGGCACGAGTGAACCGGTTTATTCTAGGCAAGCGTGCTCCACCTTAGGCCGCATCATCACTTAAGATCAGGTTAGTTGCGGTCAAACGCAAGCCTATAACAATATTAAAAAAAAAAACATCTTCCTTTCATAATAATCAGTTTATGTTTCTTTGGAATGCGCACCCTTTTGATATCAGGACAGCCACCAGTCGGTATGCATTTAAGGGGAAGTTACAGATTCTTTATCAGAACCAATAGTAAGAGATATCTCATAATTTTGATTCCTTTGCTTTTTCTTATGATTCGTATTTTTAGATACGTATTTTAAATTCGGAAGTCGTGCAGCATCGGCTTCCGTGTACTCAAGAACTTCACTGCCATCCCCAAAACGCCTGCAAAGCGTAGGGATTATGGCAAGTCCCCCCCCCCCCCTGGGTCCCCTATGGGGAAGGCCTTTGTTCGACAGTGGACGACGTCTTCCGGCTGATGATGATGGTGACGTACATAGATACGTATTTTAAATGAGCAATTAATCAATCAATGGGTATATTCTATTTCTTCTTTTAGTATCTTTCCGAACTACGAAGGTTGGTAGTCAGCTCTGCATACTTTGATGGTATTCCTAAGTTCGAGTTTTTTGCCCACACGTCACAGGATGTCGTCGTTTGCAACTTTCTAATTCAACTACCTTTTAGCATTCGTCTATAGGCCCTCATCACGATTGCTTCTATACCTTCTTTTTCTATAAGATAGGTAAATATAATACTTATTTTATATATGTTATTCTATATAGTAAATATAAAGTGTATGAAAGTATTTTAAATATGTTGTTCTTGTGTTCATTACTTAGCTCGTTGTTTTGCTTTAAAAACACTAAATTTGTTGTTTTACTCTCGTACAATAATTTTCACCTGCCATGTTATCTTTTCACCATGTTTGGCTGACTGGTAGAAAATGCCTAAGGGATTAAGCCCACCTTTATTATAAAATCAAGTTAAAGTTATGATAAATATATAAATTAGGTTGAATAGGACAGTTTATTTATTTATTTGCATAAATGGTATGGCTAAATCAGCCAGTTTCTGAATTGTGGCCTCATTTGTTTAATTTTAACGTCACAATTAATGTGGCAAATTATAACGTAATTTTATTGGAGTTAGATTGTAGCTTATTTTCTGTATTTAATAATTATGATTGATCCCTGAGCCTTATTTCCTTTATTCAATATTTGTTGTTCTAACAAAACAACTTCCATTTATAACAAACTTTCAGGCACAATTACTTTAAGAACTATAATTTCTCGAGTATCGCGCAATATAAACAATTGAAAAGTGTTTACTAAGAAATAATAAGCTGAACGCTTTAATTAACCTATACCACAAAGAAAGCTATTAATTGTTCACACGAATTTGTGCAGGGACACATTGAGCGAAAAGTGCTGGAATAATTATGCTTGCAACGCTTTTACACAGTAGCTTTATACAGTATTCATATCTGAATTATAACTGTTTTACCTATCATAGACCGAACTGCTTGTTTTCAAAAATCATTTTTGTCTCTTAAGTCAAGAATGATTTATTAGTAGATTTTTGTAACTTTGAATTGAAGATATCTGTTAAAAAATATTTCCCTGTTTTTAAGACAAGAGCCGGCAGACTGTTTAGTCGATGAAACGTACCTGTTTATACCTGCCAACCCAGTACTTAAGCCAGGATAAAAATAGACAACCCAACGTTTGCATATTTTATAGGCTTGATACTTTCGATTGATATTAAATTTATTCAATAAACTCATGTGTTACAATATTAAATAAAACGTCATTTTTCAAACTTTAACTAATCATAGCCTGGCCAGGATTTTAGGCAGCCATTCGCGATATATTTACTAAATTTGATAGCAAAAATGTTTCATCGACTAAACAGATGGATGAAAGTCGTTCTTCATTGGATCCTCTACCAGGCCTTCGTCACTTCTTTATGGTCACGCGCTTAAGTACTTACGGCTCGCTTTCGTCCGGACGTCCAAAATTTAGTCGGATTGCCGCGCTCGCTCAAGTGTACGTATACCCCAGAGAACTTTTTTCCGATACAGTTTAACTAATACCTAGTACCTTACGATATGTATCGTGCATATTGCAGTGTAGACGGTTGTCAAAATAAACCAACCAACAAAAGCTTATCCTTTTTTAAATTACCCAAGGAGGAGGAAAGGTAAATATTTTGTATTTGTTTTTTCTCTGATTCTATTTTTTTTTATAATAGACATCGGAATAGGTACACTATATTTACTACTTTACTTTAGTTCTTTTATAACAAGAAAGTCTTATAATAGTACGTAATTATACGTAGGTATTGATTTGATTAGACATTTTACTTATTATTTTTCAAAACATACAACCTATTGTGCAATCATTTGTGTTATTTATTTATTTATTTATTTATTTTATTTATTTATAGACAGCCCTAGCGTTGTATTATTTGATGCAAGTGATCGCCCGACACCACGGCAGACGACGTAGTAGATACTCTCCGTGTGCTTAAGGTACGTTTTAGCGCGCACGAGCGGCTGTAATGTTTTTGTAGGCAGTTATAGCCTTAGGTATCTATCTTTTTCTATGGAGTGATACTTCACTCCATCAATCCAAAGGAACTATTAGTTAATCTGTGCCTCTACTGTAACGTGTGTGAGTGCCATTTGATAAACTGAAATATCACGGCATACCAACGTTCGTTAGTTTAACCTACGATTCGTACCCATAACAAATACATCTTGATTGATAGTAGTTGAGTGATTGGTTATAACAGTACATATTTGTTAACCTATAGATAGTCAATTGTTATGGATGTTGAATTTATATGATCCCATTCTGGCAATTTACGGCCCGAAGTAAAAGTTCTAAATTCGAACGGACGTTTTTTGAAGGAACCAGACAAATGACTTATCTGATAGCATTAACGCCAAATGCTAAGTGTAAAATGTCTGGTAATGTCGTTTACTTAGTAAAACTTTGTGCCTTAGGCAATATTTACCAGTCAACCAAAGGCGGTGTAGAGATAACATGGCAGATTCAAATTATTATGCAAATACGAAATATAAAAATTAGCATTTATTGAAAATCAAATGAACAATTAGGACAAATATACAACACGCACACAAAACAACAACACAAAACAGCATAAAAAGGTGAGGACCTGCGCGGAAGTCACGTGACCTTATGCTCACGAAACATCAAAAAGGGGCGGGTAGTAATATTGCGTATAGGAACGTTAGCATTCTAATCTAAGTTTCAATTTGTCAAAAATGTTTCTAGTTTACTACACTCCATCAATCCAAAGGAACTATTAGTTAATCTGTGCCTCTACTGTAACGTGTGTGAGTGCCATTTGATAAACTGAAATATCACGGCATACCAACGTTCGTTAGTTTAACCTACGATTCGTACCCATAACAAATACATCTTGATTGATAGTAGTTGAGTGATTGGTTATAACAGTACATATTTGTTAACCTATAGATAGTCAATTGTTATGGATGTTGAATTTATATGATCCCATTCTGGCAATTTACGGCCCGAAGTAAAAGTTCTAAATTCGAACGGACGTTTTTTGAAGGAACCAGACAAATGACTTATCTGATAGCATTAACGCCAAATGCTAAGTGTAAAATGTCTGGTAATGTCGTTTACTTAGTAAAACTTTGTGCCTTAGGCAATATTTACCAGTCAACCAAAGGCGGTGTAGAGATAACATGGCAGATTCAAATTATTATGCAAATACGAAATATAAAAATTAGCATTTATTGAAAATCAAATGAACAATTAGGACAAATATACAACACGCACACAAAACAACAACACAAAACAGCATAAAAAGGTGAGGACCTGCGCGGAAGTCACGTGACCTTATGCTCACGAAACATCAAAAAGGGGCGGGTAGTAATATTGCGTATAGGAACGTTAGCA
Organism: Charanyca ferruginea; assembly: GCA_947361185.1. Lineage (NCBI taxonomy): Eukaryota > Metazoa > Arthropoda > Insecta > Lepidoptera > Noctuidae > Charanyca > Charanyca ferruginea. The sequence continues at coordinate 55,936,962 of OX376055.1, read as the reverse complement.
TTCTAATCTAAGTTTCAATTTGTCAAAAATGTTTCTAGTTTACCTACATTTTTTAAAATATTTTATCATTAATTGTCGCTGCTATGAGATTGCTACGTTCGTACGTTTTTATTTACGAGAATGGTCTTACGGGCAGTAAGGACCGCAATAAAAAAAAAGTACTTAAAACTATGATTACGCTGTCCTATTTGAATCAGATTTCAATTTGTCGAGCACGCCCCACAGCCTACAGCGAAGTGTGTCCCCATTTAAAATGTCGCATAAAAATGCAATTTAAAACTGTCAGAGTGAGGCGAGAAGTTTTAAAACTGTGACAGAAACATAAAGTATATTAAAATAGCTTTCTTATCGTGAGACCTTATACGGAACTTTTTATTTAAGGAATCTCAAGGGTACTGGTGTTTAAGTATGCATGAAAAGGCCTTGAAAATCTCATTGTAAAGTTATTATTGGAGGAATTAATGTTTATTTTTCAAGTCTTAATTTTGTATAACCAACAAATTCAACGTTGACGAAAAGCTTATTTGTTGTTCATACGAAACATTAAGACCTAGGTATTTCAACTGACGAAGGGAGTTATCATTTTACATAATTAATTTCCTCGTAATAGGATATTACACCCATTTTTGAAAAGTGTCTCAATGAAATTCTGTAGTGCTAATATGCCACCAAAAAAAAACACAAAATTTTTATTCAATCGATAAGTGCCATAAAAATACATCTAAATTTAAAATTTTCAAATTTCGCGCGTAGTTTGACGAAAACGCCTCTTACTGGACGCCATATTGCTCAGCGTAAATGACGTCAGTTCGTTTTGTATCAAATGAGCTCATATTAAATATGATAATTGTATATATCATTTAAAAATAATTGAAAGCATATTTTGTAGTAGGTAAGTGTAATAATGAAAAAATTACGTTGGTTACGAAAATAATAAAAGTACAAAGCCTATATTACGCCAATCGGTTGACTGACACTTGACAATTTTTTGTTTACACAGCCTTATGGCGTAATAACATGGCCGCTACTATTTCACGGTGTTTTAGAACAGATTAAAAATACTGAAAACTTTGAATTGAATTTAAAAATTTGTTTTGTTATTTTATGAACTAAAACTTACATTTTCCGACTGCTTTATGCCTAAACTGTCTCAATAACATATTTATAGATTTTTTCTCGTTTAGAGTAAAATACCCTATTGTGAGACATGTGGGATACGTATGTGGGTACTTACTTACACATGTTTATGGGGTTCCGTATCTCAAAAGGAAAAAACGGAACCCATAAAGGATCACTTTGTTGTCCGTCTGTCTGTCTGTTCGTCTGTCTGTCAAGACCCTTTATCTCGGGAACGCGCGGAGGTATCGAGTTGAAATTAAAACCATATACTCAAGTCTACAGTTCGTTGAAGCTGTGAAAGAAATAAACTTATAAGTTATCGTGAAAAAAAGATACGGCCGTTTATGCCGCAAAAAACGTATATTTCGATACTCTCAAGGGAATCAAAATTTACAGGGTTCTTCCCGTTGACCTAACTATGAAATTTGGCAAGCAATATCGTCTTGTACTACAAGTACAGGGAAAAGTCTAAAAACTATACATTTGTAATTAAATTATAAAAAAGCGGCCAAGTGCGAGTCGGACTCGCCCATGAAGGGTTCCGTAGCAGCAAGTAACATAATAATATAAAAGTTTTTTTATTTTTATATTTCAGTTGATTGAATGAAAGGTAAATTGCGGTTTACAATTTATAACGTTTAAAAAAAAACTACTTAACTCAACGAGTGTCGGGCGAAAGTGTTGAAAGTCAAACCTCCGCTGCTTATGTCGGACTGTGTAACATAAGACATTCGAAAGGTTAATAGATCTCATTCAAACCAATTTTTAATTGAAGTTTATATGGTAATGTACGTCATATATTTTTTTTAGTTTTATCATTCTTCTATTTTAGAAGTTACGGGGGGAAGGGACTCATTTTACCACTTTAGAAGTGTCTCTCGCGCAAACTATTCAGTTTAGAAAAAAATAATATTAGAAACCTCAATATCATTTTTGAAGACCTACACATAGACACCCCACATGTATGGGTTTAATAATTTTTTTTTATTGAGTTTCAGTTCTTAGTATAGGGAGCCCTCAAAATTTATTGTTTGTTTTCTATTTTTGTGTGAAAATCTTAATGCGGTTCACAGAATACATCTACTTACCAAGTTTCAACAGTATAGTTCTTATAGTTTCGGAAAAAAAGTGGCTGTGACATACGGACGGACAGACAGACAGACATGACGAATCTATAAGGGTTCAGTATTTTGCCATTTGGGTACGGAACCCTAAAAATATAGTCTTTATTTAAAGTACGTAATCAATTATCGAGGTATGCGCGGTTATAATTGTATGGGTGACCAAATCACAGAATTTGAACGGAACCCTCGGTGGGCGAGTCCGACTCGCACTTCTCGGGTTATTTTCTATTCCGTGATACGTCATCCCCGTTCCATCATCGGACGAGCAGAGATACGGCGAAGCGTCACCGCTATATGGTTGAAGTTCCACGGTCTCGAACCAAGCGCTTTGACTCCACATTTATTGTGCGAACTGCCAGACTGTGGAATTCCCTGCCCGCCTCTCTGTTCCCTGATAAGTATAATCTGGGTATCTTTAAGGCACGAGTGAACCGGTTCATCTTAGGCAAGCGTGTACCAACTTAGGCCGCATTATCACTTACGATCAGGAGAATTGCCGTCAAACGCAAGCCTATTTAATAGTAAAAAAAAAAAAAAAAAAGTTAAAATATATGTATCACAAGTAAGTTCAAGAAACCCGAGTCACCAGATCTACGTTATACTTTCGATAATTAAGCACTTTTGGTAATCTTAATTGTGCAAATCCATGCATGTGATATTAGATTAACAAATACTCTGCCATATTATACATTTTAAGTTATCTTGCTACGCCATAACAGGGCTATGTACTCACTAGCCTTAAGCCTATCATGCAAACTTTAGTTGTATACATTGTGCATTAAATAAATAAAGAAATGATAACGCTCCTCTTGTAAAATTAGAAATGTTTTTGGTTCAATTTCCCAGAGTAGCCTTCTCTTCCTTCTAGTGCCTCTCCGAATTACTAAGGTTGGCATTCAATGACATGACAATTGCTAAACCCGCACCCCCCTAGGCCGAGGTGGAACACCGCGGTGGTATTAGCCGGTAAGAGTGCGGCATGCCCCTCCGTCACCCCCACGATGGGGGAAGTCCATGAGGATTTCAACCGCGCAAAAAAAAAAATTACCACACTACGTTTTCTTTTACCGATGTCAGTGACGTCAAAGATAAACTTACAAAGTAAATGTCTTAATAGTACTGGGTCCTCTCATAGCGAAACATTTCCAAACAAAAAAATACTGAATTTCAAATTCAGAACCTCAGCACCACAAACGATCTCTAATGAATTCCGATTACCAAGTCACATGCATAATCACAAACTTAATCAGTCGCATTTCAAGTACCGAATCATAGCACCCCGTACGTGGCGCATTACACATACAAATCGCATGCACATACATTGAACTGAACAAAAGTAGGACATGCAGATCTTCGTTCCATTCCGGATCAAAACCGTGTCTTTGAAAGCGGATATTTTTGTTACGTAGTCAGCTTGTTAGTTGGATAAGCCCGTCGTTTGTTTGTTTTTGATTAGGACGAATGATACGTATGATTTAGTCCAGTCAGTGCATTTTATGTAACACTAGTGACCCGCTCCGGCTTCGCACGGGTGCAATGTAGGTATACAAGGTGGGGACGAGCGACGATACGACAAAAAATTTAAATACAGGTAATACTAGTCCGGAATATTTTGTAACTATCAAATAAATACTAAAAACGAAATAAAAAAAATCAGATATACTAAAGAGCATGTAAATGTAACCAATATAAAACACTATATGAAATATTGGTTTTCTAACTTGTGAGAAGAGCGGCAACTTGTGGCGTCATAATTTAATATCTCATATATATCATAGGTTCAATAAAAACAATTACACCAAATTACCAAATCCTACCATGATCCCTTTTTTGCTATTGCCATTCCCACCCTGTATACTAATATGGTGTCACAAACCAAGATCAAACTATAGGTACGTATAAACCTTCCTCTTGAATCACTCCATCTATTGATGAAAACCCGTTAAAGTTCGTTGGGTAGTCTTAAAGATCTAAGCGTACAGGTCTTTGTATTATACTATGTAAAGATGTTACAGTTTTAATCTACGGTGCTGAGACCTAGTCGCTCACCGACGCAAAAGATCCACCTTAAAGTTTGCCAAAGACAAACAACAACAACGCAACATTCTGGGTGTAAAAGGATAGGACAGAATCAGGAACACCACCCTGTGTTCTAAAAAGGGTAGGTATATTAGAAGTACGGAATAAGGCTGCCAGGCTCAAATGGAATCGGACGGGTCACCTCAGCCGCATGCAGAGTGACTGCTGCGCGAGAGTCTCCATGCAATAGGTGTCTGAAGATGGACGGCGTCACCAAAGATAGCCCAGAAACAGGTGGCAAGTTTACCTGGCCGCGTAGTACCACGAGGGCTGGTTCGAGGTAGCTTGGTACAAAAGTTCCTGGAAGGACTTGAGGGAGGCCTTTGTCCAGCATAGGCTATTAAAACAAAAGATAGGTACCCTGTATAAAAAATCTACACTCATTTAAAGCATTGTAATAAAAAAAAACAATTTATTAAAAACGGGCCCATAGGTAGTTCGGCATGCGGCAGACATGTTCAGCCCAGTCCCATTTAAGCTGAGCAGCACGTCTACGATCTGGGGTAGACCACGAAAGTGATGGCGGGATGACTTTGATAGCTTTCTTAAGAATTGGCAAGACATAGCTAAAAGTCGAGACCGATAGAAGGAATGGAGGCAGGCCTATGCCCTCCAGTGGGACAGTACAGGCTGAATATAATAATAATACAATTTAAAAACTGATTGGATGAGTGAATCATTATTTTACCCACGCAGTGACAAACTCGATGTTACAATTAGTTTAGCATAAGATGAACATCTCAAGAGACTTTGTGTCTTTTCTGTGAATAAAATATATTTAAACCAATCCCAAACTCACTCAAGAATAGACACAGCAGTATGTTGTGAATTACTTGATAGCTTCAATGATAGGCAACAACGAATATCATCTAGGTAGTTTTTAACATTTTCTATTCTTAAAAACGGATATTAAAACCAGTCGTTTCACTTGAACACAAGTGAGTAGGGTACTGTAAAGGTTGCATGCGTTTTGCAAGTTGGTCGAAAGTGTTTGACTAAATGTTTCTTCTAAATACTTTAAATTTGTTCTAGACATATTTTGCAATGGTATTATTCTATTTGAATATTTCAACCTCACACACCAGTCTACACAATAATAATATAATTTACGTCATGTACCGTAAGGCCTGTTTAAAATCCATTATTCGTTATATACACGAAAAAAAGGCGAATACGGTTTAAAAATAAACACTTTCTACTCACTAACTTAGGTTTAAAAATATCTAGCAATCATAATTATAAGGGATTACCATATAAAATGTAGTACGCTATAAAAAATATGAATAATATTCATTACTTCATAATCTAGCGCTGTTTTGCTGGAAGTTAATATTCTTGATAGTAATAACGATTTGTTAAGCCATTACTGGACCACTTAAAGTCATTGTTGTGCTTTATCGCAATCTTGTGTGATTAATTTTATATTAGCTAGGCGTTTAGCAAAGAATTATGTTTTTATTTTATATTGGCAAAAATACGATATTCTTTTTTTATTAGGCTTTTTACTTATATTTTTATAAAATAACTCTTTCTGAAGCAGACTATATTGGACTTTTGTACATAAAGTTTTAAAATTTGGACTTAACGAACTTCAGTTTTTTTTTTTAAAACTATAATGTGTCTCCATAGGATGGTTCACGCCGCGTTACCGCTGCGTCAACGCCGCGCTAGCGTTACAAAGTCGTGGTTATAGATAAAAATGATTGAAATTAAAGTCGCATTAAAATGGCGTTAGCCTCGGTTTAGTGATGTGTAAACATTCGACAGGCACCTATTCCATATGAGAAAGGTGTCTTACGCTTAGTTTCTGGAACGAAATTCAACACAAAAAATAAGACCAAATAAGTGTTTAAGGGCACTTAATAAACTGGTCAGCTGTTGTGATTGCTTGACTGAACTTTAAACAGCTAATTGGATCAAATAACTTGCATTTAATGTTGACACGTCGATAATTTTCCTTGCATAAACTGGGCGATTGCCACTGCCAAACCTTGCCATCACCACCACCACCATCATCATCAGCTGGAAGACATCCACTGTGGGACAAAGTTCTCTCCATCTTCTTCTTCTTCATCGTATCGCACGACAGTCTTTTATATTCGTTTGGCCCAAAATTTTGCCCCTTCCACGGCATCGTCGGTGGCAGCGGATAGAACGCCAGAACACTTGTACCCACGATTCACCCGCGACCTTGACGATGTTGTCAGTCCATCTGGTGAAAGGCCTTCACTGCGTCTTCAGGTTCGTGGTTGAAATACTCAAGCACCTTTTTTCCCCATCGGTGATCCATTTTTTGAGCGATGTGGTTTGTCGATTGCCACTTCAACTTGCATATTCTGAGACATATTTTGGACACACTTGCCTTCACGAAGACATTATTACGTTAATTTTAATGACAAAAACGTACTAATAATAATAAAAAAGTCAGCAATTATCACTGAAAACGTAAACGTGAAAACGTGTAAGCCATAATAATCGTAATTTTCTCTATAATAATTCAGTACTTTAGGGCGTGGACCCATTGAGAGCTTTCATTCGTGACTATAAGATATGTTGTAGTTCTAAAAGAGCTAAAATTCAATTTTGATCAATAAGGTTAAACAGAAATGTCAATATAATAGTTTCCAATTTTTTTTTTTTTGGGACAGTTCGTCCATTCAAAGCACTGCAACTCTTGAAAGCCAGAATCAACAGAAAAAAAAAGCGCCGAAACAATGAAGCTCAACGAGTCCCGGAGAAACGATTCAACTGTGTTGGGTCCCTCAACGATATAATTCAAAAAAGAACAACGGAGAGGTAAGAAATAACAAATTTTCCACTCTTCTCCAAATCAAGCAGGTGACAGAACAGAACTAGGCCAATAGGCACAAAGGGATATTCACAACTGGAGACTAGTTTGCTAGTTATCAGATCACATTATAAACTAATTAAATTACAAGTCAGCTACTGTGAGTAGTACTGTACTATTTCTGCTCTTCAGCTTCGTGGAAGCAGCGGGACACGTTTCTAGATGCCCTATGTGCTCTCTTTTATTAATTTTATATGTAATTCTTTTAAGGTCTTTTTTTTATTTACTATCAAATAGGCATGCGTTTGACCGCAATTCACCTGATCTTAAGTGATATTACGGCCTAAGTTGGAACACGCTTGCCTAGGATGAACCGGTTTACTCGTGCCTTGAAGATACCCAGATTATACTTATCAGGGAACAGAGAGGCGGGCAGGGAATTCCACAGTCTGGCAGTTTGCAAAATAAATGTGGAGTCAAAGCGCTTGGTTCGAGACCGTGGAACTTCAACCATATAGCGGTGACGCTTCGCCGTATCTCTGCTCGTCCGATGATGGAATGGGGATGGGGGAATTAAATTGTGCAATTCCAAGTTGTTAATAAATATGGTTCTACTAATTAGCAGCGACGTTCTAGAAATGTAGTATTGCAAATAAAATATAAAAAACATAACCCTCCTTCTGGCGCAGTCGGGTAAAAATAGCTTCTTCGCTTACTATCATAAAGGTAACAGCTATCAATGAAAACACACCAGACCCAAAGTGTGCGTGATCACAATCATTATTTAAATAGAAAAGGATGTGACATTAATAATGAATAGTTTGGAAACAAATACTACGTCGTCGACAAAATGAATAAAAGTGATGTGAATACTAACCTTGTATTATATTGACTGTGAACGAGTTTGTTTTTTTTTTTTTTTTTTTTTGTATCACTAGCATTTTCAACCGACTTCAAAAAGAATGAGGTTCTCAATTCGTCTGTGTTTTTTATTTGTATATTTGTTACGCGATTTCTCCAGCAAATGTAAAGCGATTTTGAAAATTCTTTTTTTGATGAATAGGGTATATGCCTCAAGGGTGGTCCCATATACATGTTTAGGAAATTGATTCAGCACTTTTTGAAAAAATCGACTGAAAGCAAAAAAATATACATGGAAGATTTTTTTTTTTTTTATCATTTGATAGGCATACGTTTGACCACTATCTCACCTGATGAGAAGCGAGATGTTGTAATGTTCTCCAACATTGTACTTTCAATCTCTGTTTTGACCGTGTTGCCGTTTCTTAATGGATGTGGATGATAAAAAAGTACTAAAAAGCGAAAAATAAAAAGATTATGTGCTAAAGTTATTTATCACTTTCATGATTTTGAAGGTGGTTGTCTTTTTAATAACTCGGAAGGGAGCTCGTGACAAAATATAAGCCGTAAGTATTGATTAGTTATAATGTTTAAGCTACACTTGCCGCGGTCGGTTTGTGAATTGGTAAGTTCCATCCATTTCATACGGCTTTACGTGATTTTTTTCGAAAGCACGTAAAGCCGCTAGTCCCTGCTGTCATCCGACAACTAGTCTCACCAATGGGTATCCAGTTACCTGCTGGGTGACACTGACTGGGTTATAGAGGTCAGAAAGGTAGTCGCTCCTTATGAAACACTGGTATTCAACTGCATTCAGTTAGAATGGAAGACGACCTCAGCATAGATGGGAAAAGGCTAGGTAGGTGAATTTGGAGCATTTTTAATAACTATAGCTACCGCCCGAGAAAATATCCAAGCTTTCAAATGCCAGGCTTTTTACCGAGTTACTTGACACTTATCGCTATATTATGGTGAAATTACAAATTGTTTTTATTAATTATAGCTTTCGTGCTATTTTGATGTATAAACTATATTCCTGTAAAGTTTTATTAAAATCTGTTCGGTAGTTTTGACGTGAAAAATTAAAAAACATTTATCAATTCATGCTCACAAACTTTAGCGTTTAGAATAATAGTAAGTAAGATGGGAATGGCACGCTTTTTTGCCTCTTATCTGTAACAAAATCTTCAGGAGATTCGCGTCAATTGTTTAACTATAGTGTCTGCTAATTGGACAGTTGAGCTTTTAAAGAAACAATAACTTTAAGCCTTTTATACACCTTAAGGAAAATAAAATAACATTTCAACATAATCATGATTTTCAACCGACTTAAAAAAGAAGGAGGTTCTCAATTCGTCTGTATATTTTATTTTATTTTATTTTTTGCATATTTGTTACGTGATTTCTCCGGCAAGTGTAAAGCGATTTTGAAAATTCTTTTTTTAATGGATAGGGTATGCCTAGGGTGGTCCCATATAAATTATTTATCGAAATTGATTCAGCACTTTTTGAAGAAATCTACAGAAAGCAAAAAAATATACATGAATGATGTTGTAATGTTCTCACCTTGTACTTTCAATCTCTGTTTTGACTGTGTTGCCATTTCTTAATGGATTTGGATGATAAGAAAGTACTAAAAAGCGAAAAATAAAAAGATTTTTTACAAAAAAGACAACCGCCTTCAAAAACCAAAAAGTGCAAAATTAATTTTGAAACAGAACACACATGACTTTAGTTTCGGAAGTCGGTGGCAATACAAAACAACAAATAGAACAGCCAAGCCACCGACTTCTGAAACTAAAGTCATGTGTGTTCTGTTTCAAAGTTATTTTTCACTTTTTGGTTTATGAAGGCGGTTGTCTTTTTTGTAAAAATTCTAGTCACATCTTTTGTTTCCATTGGATAGCGCCAATTGAAATGTAGGTTAAAAATTTTATAAAAACTACTGTAACACACCAACGGTTGTTTTATATTCGCAATTTTAGGATTATTTTTTATTATATTTTTTGAAAATAATTTACAAATACAAACAAATTAAAAAAACTAAGATTATAATTTCGGCACAGAACCCCAAATAACTAATACTGATATTTAAATCTGTGATTTTAATTAAAAAGTTTCTACGATTCTAAAAAACTTAAAATAACTTGCACTTTTAAAATAATTAACTAGATTTACTTGCGTATTATAAAAAACGGGTGTCAAGAATTCTCATAACAAACCGTGATCCGGTGCCGAGAGTAATTGAAAGGAAGTTGCTTAGCTCGACTTTCTTTGTTTACGTCTCAAGAAATATAAGCTCAGCTTATTAAGTCATTGGGTGGCAATAAGACCAGCACAGCTCGGAGCTCAATGAGGGCAATAAGAATGATCTATTTTTTAAGAAAAATATGTGTTTATTTCTTTGTTCAAACCTTATGCACAAAATGTAATAAGCACTGTACAAAGGCAGACTTAATGCCTTAGGCATTTTCTACCAGTCTACGCTAAGGTGATGCAGAGACAAAACATGGTAGGTGTAAAGATGCAGAAAATTTTCCAGAATAAAATATAATAATAAATGCATATACACATACATATTATAAGCAAAATATAAAAAAAGAAGAAAGAGCTTAAAATACACCGATGGAGAAATACAACAAATCAAGTGTGGGACGAGTATGCCAATTTCTTTTGCAAGTGTCCGCACCTTGAATGTGAACCAACCGGTGGCCGTCCTGATATTCAGAGGAAGCGCATTCCATAGAAAAACCGCATGGATAAGGAAACAAGATTTAAGAAAACCACAGCGGTGAGAATAACATCGTAGAAGACGATTATTGGAACTAAGATTCTTGCCGTGCGCAGAGCATAAACATTGAAAGTGAGAAGTCGGATAGGAAGGAGAACATGCTCATCTCCTTTTTAAGGAAATTTCCAAAAGGATAGTTGACACTTCTCGTGATCCAAGAGCTGGTTTTTACTTTGGGCAGAGGTTAAGCATTGCCATCCAACGGGGCAATGCAGTCAGTCTCTTGGGCACATTCCCAGATGACGGCGATGTGGAGGAATTGTTTGATGCCTTATTATATTAGTTTATTTTTGGTTTAATAGTTATAGGTTTTTCTTTTTTTTATTGTACGTGTAAATATTGTATATTTGTTAAAAATAATAAAAGATATCGAGGAGAACTAGGTATAAAAATAATACCAACCTGGCAATATATTTCTAGACTTCACGTTTGGCAAATATACTACGGTTTTGACGATTATTACAGTAACGTTTACCTCCACAATAGAAGAAGCTCGTGGCTAAGTAAACGCAGTACGGATCGACCGATACTGTTAAGCTGTGCTTGCCACGGTCGGTCCGTAGATGGGTGACCAATCATTTCATATCTTGACGACACGGTTGGCGCAGTGGCTGAGTGATCGACGTGTTGCGTGTTGCGGGTTCGATTCCCGCCCAGGGTAAATATTTGTGTGATGAGCACTTGTGTTTGCCTTGTGTCTGGGTGTTGTTAATCTATATATGTAAGTATTTACAAAAAAAAATGTATTTGTGTATGTATATCAGCTGTCTGACACCCATTGTACAGGGTCTCCCTAGTTTGGGGTCAGATGGCCGTGTGTGAAATGTCTCCACATATTATATTATTATTATATTATAATATCGAAAGCACGAAACGCTGTCGATCCCGGTTGTCATATGTAGATCTTTGACAGTCGTTATGGGTAGTCAAAAGCCAGAAAGTTGACAACCAGTTCGCCATTAAGGCAGCCAGCATTAAGCCCGCCTTTGCACGTTTGTGCATGAAGTATAAATAAATAAATAAATAAACCAGCCTCATCAATGGGTTTCGTGTTACCCAGTAACTGGGTTGTGGAGGTCAGATAGGCAGTCACTCCGTGTAAAATACTGGTATTCGGCTGCAACCGATAAGACAGGAAGCCAAGTCAGGCAACGCCAGGCAAATTATGTTTCTTTCCACAACAAAAACATGAGTGCGCTTAAAATAAAATTAATAGAAACCTAAAAATAACCAAAACAAATCCAAAAATCGGTATTCCAGTGGCTTTGGAAGTTATCATATTATGATGAAACTGAAAATATATTGTCTGTTCTAAAGTAGTGATGCAATTGTTAATTGTTACAACATATTAGTCTGCTATTGTAAAGGCTTTGACTTAATTTTAGAATCTACTAGATAAACTTTGTTGATTTTCTACACACCCTCTCACATACATACACTCACTCTTTTCACTTTAGACACCCAGAGGACAGAAACCACTTGAAATTTTATTATTTAGTTATTTTATGCATATTTTTGTTTTAACTGTTTCTCTTGCGTGAACCTCACATGGCCATTCCTTATCCGAGGGCTTGAGGCGCTGCTTGCTGATGTAGAGGCTATAAACATAGTTCGGCAGCAGATTCTAATAGTGTGATACAATTGTTGTTAGGGCTACCATGTAATAGGTCTATAGAGTTTAAGCAAATAGTGTAAACCTGTTCTCATTTTTTGTTTAATAAATATTATTATTATTATTAAATACAAAACTTCCGTTTATAAATAACTATAGAACTCACTAAAAGACCACTGAAATTATTTATAGCGTCTGAATTGGATAAGCTGTTTGTAGATAAACTGAATTTGATTTAATGCATAATCCAATGAAAATGTTCTACAATTTCAAAATAATTTATCACAAAAACTTCACTGTGTTACTTAACTACGTCCCAGGGTTCATTTCACTCCATTCGAAACTAATTTTAGAAATTGAATGTATGAACTTACACAATAAATAACGTAACTTAATAAATAGTTAGCAAAGCATACTAAGTTTCAAACGAACTCGATCGTAGCACTACGCTACGGCGTAGCCTGAAGTGCTACGAAAGAGCTACGGAAGCTACGAAACGTTAAGCAATTTTGTAATTAATGTTACTTACACTACTGGATCAGTATCTTGAATGTTTCTGAGAAACTAGTATTAATAATTGAGTGATCTGTTGGTCTCGTGGTCGCAAGCTCGATTTCTGAGCGTGGAGTTCAAGGTTCGATTCGCAGGTGGTGCAAAATGTTATTGCGTTTTTTCATTAGACATTTCTCAGCCCAGTGCTTGGAAGTTGATGATGCAACACCTCTGTGCCTTGGAAAGCACGTAAAGCCGTTAGTCTTGAGCCTGATCTCTTCCAGTCTTGTCGGATTACCGTTCCATCGGACTACGAGAGAAGGGGAAGAGGGAGTGCACTTGTATTTGAGCACAAAAAAACACAAAAGTTTAAGAGTTATTTTTTGTGTCGACGCACTACACATCCATGGAAGTTGGAGTATGCATCGAAATGCGTTGTTGTATTGTGGTAGTATTAGTATGACGGGCTGGTGTCCGCAACTCCACGTCTCAGCGCGTATTTTGCGTACAGTTGTTGTATTGTACTATCGCGGTCTTTTCCGCCAGCTCAGTTAAAAAAAAAATTTCCTCGGCGCCTGCGAAGTCTACGTGGCGGAGTAGAGAGCGCTTTCATCTTTTGAGTGCAAGCAAAAATGAACTTAGTGGTGGTCAAGCGGGTGTGTCCACGATAGTACACGCAGTGCGATGTATGCGCGCTGCGTGTAGTTGTGCCAAAGTTGGCATGTGTATAGCGACTTGTATAGATAAGTATTTTTCTACTGCAAATAAACATTTCTGCAATATAATCTTAAACGCTAACGTAAATCTGTCTGAAATAAGTTTAATATTTAAAATTTTCATCGCAATCATGCCAACACAGTGTATTGTCGGATAAATTAAATTAACCCTTATAAAGCTGTGAAATTACACGAGGCAATTAGGTCGAAACGGCCGAGCAATTTGGGGTTAGAATTAAAATATCACGACACTCCGTTGGATCCTGACCCATCTCGCCGACTTTTTTCTAAACGCAGTAGACAGGTTGAAATTTTAATTATGCCGTATGTTTTGTTGTACAAAAGAAATGTAAGGTGATGCCAGCAAAATAGGTTTTTTAACACCAAAATGTTTGTAGGAATGTATGCACGGAGATTACGTACATTGTTCGGTATTTACTTTTATTTCTCGGGGCTTTTTTTTCTGCACTCCGCCCCATACAGGTCTTAACTTGTATGGGGCGAAGTGCAGAATCCTACCTACCTACCTAAGTTTTTAAAACAACATTTTTGATAGTTCTTTTATTTCTTACCCCACACTAGGGTTATCTCCTGTATCGTGGTGCCTTTACAAGCATATAAACTTACAGGCTCTATAAGCAATATGAATCACGTAACCAATATTTTGTAAAAACTTGAATTGAAAGAGTAATCTGACCGTGGAGTTTCTTGCTCGTTCTTCTCCACAGAGACATTTATTTATTTATTTATTTACTAAGGGACAACAAACAGCAGTGTAATAATAAGTACACATAGGTAAGAACTTAATAATAGAGGTAACAAATACACTACTCACAACGTTATCCACATATTACCAAACAGATGTACTAGTTGTTAGGAAGAACGATATAAAAATAAACAGAATAAAAGTAAAACATTACTTAATTATTAGGGATCTGATCACTTAAAATAGTAACAATTTCTTTTCTAAATACAGCCTTGCTAAGAAACATAATATCGGTTGCGCCAAACTGCCTATTGTAGGTGTCAACTAATCGATGCAGCGGTGAGCGTACGCCTGAGTTAGTTCTACAAAAAGTCGTTGCAAACAAGTGTCTCGAGCGAACCTCTCGACCATGTACAGTACGAGGGACCAGGTAGCACAAACTGTTCACCAGATCAGTACAGTCGACTTTATTACGACATATACAAAATAGGGTCATCATCTCAAGTAGGGTGCGTCTAGATTTTAGAGTAATAAGATCATATTTTTGTAGTAACAATTGATAAGAAATTTTCTTTTTAAAGCATCTATAGTGCATTGCACGAAGGAACTTGCGTTGGACCAATTCAATAATGTCAATATACTTTTTATAGTAGGGGTTCCAAATGGGTACAGCGTATTCCAATTGCGGTCGTATTATTGACTTGTATAGGTATAAGTAGGTAGAGGGACGGTGGAATTCTCTTGATGCTCTCATTACAAAACCAAACATTTTAAATGCCTTATTGACTATATTGTCTATATGAGCATCAAGGTGGAGCTTCGAGTCTAACTGTACACCTAGATCACGAAGAGAATTAACTTTGTTTAGTGGAGTGTTCCTGAAAGAATAGTTGAAATTCGTCACATTTTTCTTCTTTGTAAACGTAATGCTATGGCATTTAGATATACTTAGGTATAGTTTGTTAACAGAACAGTAGTCCAGAAAACGGTCAAGGTCATTCTGAAATTCTAAACAGTCGGATAGATGGCTGATATTTTTATAAATCTTCAAATCGTCTGCATACAGGAGAAATTTAGAATTTTTAAAACAGTCTTTAACGTCGTTAATAAATAAAATGAACAAGAGGGGGCCTAAAATCGAGCCTTGAGGGACTCCGGAAGTTACTTTTACCACGTGAGACTCAAAACCATGAATGACAACTTTCTGGGTCCTATTGGTGACATATGAAACAAACCAACGCAATAAATTCCCTCGAATACCATTATATGCAATTTTGTCAAGAAGTAGTCTGTGATCGACTTTATCGAAGGCCTTTTGGAAGTCAGTATAGACCACATCAATTTGCTGTCTACTGTCAATGCCTCCAAATAGATGTTTTGTAAAAACAAGGAGGTTACTTACACAAGACCTACCTTTAACGAACCCGTGTTGCTCTTTTATTAAAATACTATGAAGAATAGGGTAGATCTCATTGTGCACCAGTCGTTCAAAGAGTTTAGATAGCCCTGACAACAAGGAGATTGGGCGATATGTGGATACGTCGCTCTTAGAGCCACTTTTATGTACTGGAACGATGTTCGCTTGTTTCCATACGTCAGGGAAAACCCCATAGTAAAGACATTTATTAAATAATATGAAGAGAGGGAAGCTCAGTGTATCACAGGTGTTTTTTAAAAAGATTGAAGGGATACCATCTGGCCCAGGTCCTTTGGAAGCATCCAGTGATTGTAGTTCCTTTTGTATTTTTTGTAACGAAAAGTGTAGATTACAAATATTTATATCGCTATCAGGATTGGCGCGTGGTGGTACCCATGAAGTGTGATCAAAAAAAGATGGTTCATAAACTGATTGGAAAAAATTTGAAAATAGATTACAAGTAGTAACCGGGTCATTTGAGGACTGCTGGAGATAGTGAACTGTAGCTGGAATAGTGTTAGTGGAATTGCGACTAGAAACATATGACCAAAATGCCTTAACATTTTTGACTACACTGTCCTCTACACCATTCATATATTTTTTAAAACATTCATCTGCCTCGTTTTTGAATTTTGTTCTATAAATAGAAAATAGTTCATAGTCTTTAGTGTTACCATATTTTTTCCACTTAACCCATGAGCGAGATTTTTTTTTGAAAATGTACAAAAGAGATTTAGTGAACCAGACTGGGAGTTTCAAACTTTTAGGCTTATGAGTGGGGGTATGTAACTTAATGATTTTATAGATATTTTCATAAAAAGTTGCAACAGCTTGATCAGGGGGTAAATCTTCAAGTAAATTGTTCCAATCTATAGTTTCAATGTCAGTATTGATCTTAGAATAATTCGATCTGTAATAATTTAGTTTGTTAATTTTTTTATGTTTAGGTATTTGTGTTGGTTTTCTAAATGGCAATTGTACGTAAAAGGAAGGATGGTGAGAATCTATTGGCAACAGTGAGATGTTAGGACTATAAGCAACAGCATGTGTATTACTGAAGAAAAGATCCAAAATCCGCCCATTACAGTTAGTGAAGATATTAATTTGATTTAAGTCTAATTGTGAGCATAAGTTTAATAGATGTCTACTTGTATTTGAGTATACTCTATCAGAGGCACATGTCATGTATGAATTTGTGTTAATCCAGTTGAGCTCTGGTAGGTTGAAATCACCGGTAAAAATAATATTTTCTATGCAGGGATCGTCAACCAGATTCGATACCGAATTGATAAAGTTTACATATATATCATCCGTGGCGCTAGGGGGTATGTAAGTAGCACAAACAAGTAGGTATTTACCGCCACAAGAGGGAATTTTTATTATTTTATGTTCTGGTAAGATTAATGGGGGTAACAGAGAAAGACTAGTTGGTTTTAGTTCTTTGGAGACCGCTAACAGCACGCCTCCGCCATCTTTTTTATTAGAAACAACTCGATCACGATCGTGTCTGAAAACTATATAACGGGAATCAATAAATTCGTTATCGGCGATCTCTGGAGTCAACCAGGTTTCCGTTAAAATGATGATGTCGTAAGCATGCGATAATATATTCATGAATAATGTGTTCAGTTTGGTCCTGATACCTATGCTTTGAAATGAGGAACTAGCTACAACGTCCTGAGTAACATTTCTTTTTTCTAATCTTTCGCTTAGCCGCATCTCACATGATCTTAAGTGATGATGCGGCCTAAGGTAGAGCACACTTGCCTAGGATGAACCGGATCACTTGTACCTTGAAGATACCTAGATTATACATGTCGGGGAACAGAAAGGCAAGAGATAACAACTAGCCGAGTCCTTGACAATTCAAAATTGCCTGTAAATGATTTAATTGGAATAAATTCTCTGACTTTAACTTTTGCCATTCAAATATTTGTGCTGTATAGGAATCTAGGAAACTAACCCGCGACACACAACGCTGCTGCCAATCACTCAGACAGCTGCGCCATCCGTATATATAAACACTTTCATATCAAATTTTATTAAACACCCTTACAAAAAGGAGATATAACCATAGCAACCACTCTCAGAAAACGGATAACCGAAATACAGTGTACAAACGAAGATATTACCGCCCAACTTCTTAAAGTAATCCCTTTTCCCCACAAAAAAACATCTTACGGAGCAATTTTAAAACAACCTCCATTTACCCGGTCCTTTAGCCCAAAAATACTTGAGTCATTAGACCGATATATCGTGGAGATTGAGTTTCGTTCAGAGCTCCGGGGCAAGTAAAAACTTGTTCGGGGGCCGAGGTGCCCAAGGAATTAATTGGGTTTCGACCCTACCCTTGTATATGTGTGCTCGACAAAATTCGACCCTTGCTTGTCCGCTTAATTTCACCCAAATGTACTACTTTTTAAATACAGATGTTTGGGAACATTTTTTTTAGGGAATTGAGCTGCCTAGGTTTATAGGTAGAAAACTAGTACCACCAGAGCGTTTTAATTTTTTTTAAAGTTTTGGATATTAAAAATACTCGTTTCGCACTTAATTTATTTAAAGCACAATTTTTCACTTATTTGAACCAGAAGTACTATTACACTTTGCAAGAATTTTTTGAAGGAAATTATTAATTGAACAGTTCGCCATTACTTAAAGACAAATGTAGGTCTATATTTTTTTAATTTTTTTTTCATTCATTTATTTTCATTAATTAATTTTATTTTGTTTGGACAAAATATTCTAATTCTTCAATAATAATAATTTTGTAAATCTGACATGATAATTATATTAACGAAAATGTATTGACATTACTACACTTTGCAAGAGTTTTTTGAAGGACATGTATGATTACATAGTTCACCATTACTTGAAAACAAATGTAGGTATACATAATTTAATTTATTTTCATTAATTAATTTTATTTGACATAATATCTGGAATTCTTCAATAATAATAATGGTGTAAATCATCATCATCATCATCATTTCAGCCAAAAGACGTCCACTGCTGGACATAGGCCTCCCCCAAGTGGCGCCACATTGACCGGTCCCGTGCGACTCGCATCCAGCGGATCCCCGCAACCTTTACCAGGTCATCGGTCCAACTAGTGGGAGGCCTTCCAACGCAACGTCTTCCGGTTCGCGGTCGCCACTCTAGAACTTTTCGACCCCATCGGCCATCTGTTCTGCGAGCAATGTGCCCTGCCCACTGCCACTTAAGTTTGGCAATTATTGTGTAAATCTGACATAATAATTATGAAAATGTATTAAAATGTAAAGTAATTAATTAATTAGTTAATTTAATTTCTTTTGCAGTGCCCTTACAGGGTGCATGTTTGATACCAAAACCATTTTTCCTACTCCTGTACAACATGTTTGCAATAAACTGATTTGATTTGATTGGTTTAGTTTGAAGGCAGTCACTGCATTCATAACAGTCACTGCATATTATAAATTAAAGTTGAGTTTGTGCTCTTTCGGACGAATTTCCGGAAGTTCTAGTGCGATTCTGTAATTATCTCGCTAGCTACGTTACCCCAAATTTGTTTGTTAATAAATTGGGTCTAGGTATAGCAAGACCAAATTTATTAAGAATTTGGGGTAACGTAGCTATTTTTCTTTTTTTTATAGTAAAGGACATGTTTCATACTGGGCCAAGTCTATGTACACCACTTCAAAAAAAAGAGAAAAATCCATAGAATCCGGGAAAAATACAGATAATTCATTTAAATGTATACTGTTCTGGTAGTAAATTGATAATTTAACAATATTTTTTATGGATTTTCAACCTGGCGTCACTCAGATTTAACTACTCTATAAACCATAGATCGACCATTGATCATAGAAAGAGAACTGTTAGCTGTCAGTGTCACAACAGTCTCACTTCAGTCACTTTCTTCTCGTTTTGTTTCTAGTTTCTAGAGTACTTTATAACAACCTCCCTTTCGTTTTTTTTAAATTTAACGCCGTTTCTTTCCATCTGTTTACCTGGCTATCCACAAATCGACGCAGGAAATCAGAATTATAAATGTCAAACGTCATTAATCAATCAAAATGACAGCTTACCGCCATGACTGCTTTTTGTTGTTTGTTGCAATTTCAAGTGTTCTACCTGCTCACAAAGCTATTTTAAATTAATTGGACAGTTGAGAACTTTTTAAAATGTGTTTCCCTATTATTAAGTATGGTGTACAAGGACTGGGCCCAGGCTCCATACATTTTGAAACAACTCCTTTGGCCTTGTTATACATCAAATTTATTATCAAAAAATTTGGGATCCGTGACAAAAAATCATGTGGGCGAAGTCGCGGGCAAAAGCTGGTGAGTAATAAACTGACTATAATACTAGCATATAATAATTATCCCACAGGGCAAAGGTCTCTTGATCACTACGCTTGTTCAAGACAGAGTAGCGGTTTAAAACTTATATTAAGGCGCTAACAAGCGACTTTACAGATTTTAAACTAACAATCACGTTAAAATGTGTAAATGTGTATGTGTGTGTGTGTGTGTGTGTGTGTGTGTGTGTGTGTGTGTGTTTGTGTGTGTAATGTGTAAATGATTTGAAAAAAATATATGTTATACTAGAACATTTTCTTAATCATTTAGTATGTGTATATTTTTGATTAAGTTCATATTAAATAGATTAATTAACTCGTGAAGTTGTGTCTGACGCGGACGTAACATTGATAATCACACAAAATCTACCAGGTATATTTAAACGAAACTTTCACTATCTCACAGATAATTTTATTATCAATTTTTTAGTATACTATAGTATACTATCTTTTATTTAAATTTTTTCGACTAAACCGTGAGAGTTTTGGACGCAGCGCATACGATTCTCTGGTCGCTCAAGGTCGCCGGCGTATATCGTCGCCTTAATCATATATGCTCAGGTTTCCTGACAATGTTTATCTTCATCGATTTCAGCGAAGTGAAACTCAAAAAGTACATTATAAAATTGAAAAAGTCACATTGATAAGTACTTGCTCGTGCCCGGTTGCGAACTCACAACTTGCATGAGAGGAAAATAAAACCGGCCAAGTGCGAGTTGAACTCGCGTGGAGAGGGTTCCGTACATTGCCAATTGATAGAATTCTTATAGGATTTTTTTTGTAATCTACATGTAGTGAACTATATTTTGTATTTGTTTCAAAATTTTAGGCTCAGTAGTTTCGGAGATCAGTGGTGTTTTTTGTCTTCTTTCATGGATAAAATTAAAACTATTTATTTTATAATAATTACTAAAATATTTTTGAGATCCTCATAGCGAGCCCTTTCATTTGATATATGACACAGTAAGGTATGCAAAACTTTTTATTTTAATTTACTTATTTGTCCCCCGAAAATTACCCTTATTAAAAAAAAATATTTATTTACTTTGCACATCTGTATTTGGGTCATCGGATTCCACTATCCTACCAAATTTTACCTAATTTGGCCCAGTAGATTCGGAGCAAATTGGCTGTGACAGACGGACAGACAGACAGACGCACGAGTGATTCTATAAGGGTTCCGTTTTTTTTGTACGGAACCCTAAAAAACAGAAAACTGAATACTGAGTAATAAAAATTGTAACCAATATTTTACATGATATCTAAGCGTATTTTCAATTTCAAAATAGACTCGAATTGAATATTTTTACGTCAGCGTATTTGTCAGGTTTTCAGTTTGCTATTCCTGAAAGGTTAAACAGAACTACTAAGTGATTACCTTTGTGTGTTATGGTATCGAAACTACTCTTATTTGCTTAATATGTACTTATGTATTTCGTGTCGGAAGAGCGAGTGCTGACCATGACGTTCTGGCGTCTACTAGTTTGGAACATCGGGTATGAGATTGAGGAAAGAGGGAGTGCACCAACGTTTCAGAATTGACTATTCTCTGTTGACCCGCCGAAACCAAAATTGGGTCAGGAAAAAAATTGAAAAAAATAACGTTGCCCCACATTGGTAATTTATCCTAATTTGGTATTTGAATTTCTCTTGCATCATACGTAAGTTTATGAACTCACAAACACAAAATTATTTACTAGTCACAAGTCATACTGCATAATTATCCTTACAATGTACAGGTCAACTGTTGTATTTGGTTCATTATCAATTAATAAAACAAAACCAAAACTGCTTGAACACACTGCGGTTCAATATACACCGGCACATATTGTCTTTGAAGGTTCAATCCCTAAGCTATTGACCTACATAAAATATCTTTCTTAACTGAACTTGATTCTGCGAAGACTTTACTCATAGACTGTTACACATAATCTCATTCCCGCGAAGATTAATCATACAAGAATCTTTAAAGGGGGTCTCAGCTAAATTGCAAGCCACGCGTTCATATCAAATATTTTCACTCTCTTAACCCCCTCTTCGTGCCCCCCTGCAAAAACAATAAGCTTGTTATAAAGACATCACGTTCCGACGACGTGAATCTACAGCGTAATGCTTTCAACCCTGTTTGTGCGTGGCCAAGATAAAATATTTGAAACCCCCTCTAATATTTGAAACCCCCTTTAATATTTACATGAGTACAAAAACTGGTACAGTGTGAGAGATAGTACTTTGAATACACAACCCTCTACAGCCACGTCCCTTACTGGCTAATATTTTCACCACGGCATTAAATATTTATAAATACTTCGTATCGATATAAACAGACCCCGGAAGTTCGAAACAACAGCTACTCAATGGCCTGCAGTTCATCACAGGTGCAGGGTTTGGTGGCAATCTTTAACCAAAACACGCGGTGATCTTAATAGATCAGCCCTGGTCGCAGTGATAACACAGTCGCACTAAGTCAATAATAATAATACTCAACCGCCATTGAAAAACGGTACTTACAGTCAGTAGTGGCCACTATCTGCTATTGTCAAAAAATATATTTAAACTACAGATATTTCATCATCATCATCATCATGTCAACCTTTAGATGCCCACTGCTGGGCATAGGTCTCCCCCAGGGGGGGTTCCGCCGTACGGCGATCGCAGTTGGTGTTATGGTACTCAGAAGGAGGCTGCTGCCCATCTTCTGGTCAATATCGTTCTGTCGCCTTTTACGACACCCACGGGTAGAAATGTGGTGGTGCTATTCACGACCACGGCTACCGGGATGTCTCATAAATACCATTAAATATTATTAAGCTTGAGTGTTCGATCTTGTTGTATTTGGTTCTGTGGTTTGCGGTGTTTAATTCGGATACTTAAGTTGTTGTTTGCGTGGCAAACGTGGGCAGAGATCGCACAAGATCGGGAAGTTTGGAAAGAGAAAGGGGTGGCCTTTGCCCAGCAGTGGGACACAAACAGCCTTAATGATTTTTTTTATTATAATCCATAGGGCATAATATATTAAATTGTTTATTATAAAAGTTAAAAAATACATTATTATAATGTATTTTTTTATTTTAGACTACTTATTCATAACAAGTAGTCATTTTGTATTTATAGAAATTAATAGACATCAGCCGCAGTTATGAATCCGTGAATAGACAACCGTGAGCATACTGAATTATAGATGAAAATGGAATGATGGAATATTTGAGATATCAGATTCATTTGCCTATGACATGCAAATGGACAGTTTTTATTTAGACTTACCGAAGACAGCACACGGTACTAGTGGTTGGATGTGGTTGTGTGGTCCTTGTGGAATTACATAATTTATTTCATTTTATACCTTTTAGTGATAAGTTTGATTTTAAACAAGTCGCATTCATTAACAGATTGAGAAAGTTAAGGTTGATATTTATTGATGTATCACGATGCTCTTCGAACAATACCTCATACATCTAATTTGATGCAGGAGTTCTGAAGTTATGGTGGAATAAAGAAATTTACAAACATACAAAAACCCTAAAAATATAAGACTCCTTTTTTTGGCACAGTTTTGTCCATTGTTGACAAAAGCCTGTCTTGTTGAAGATATTTGCTGTTTTGTTGCTTCTTTGTTTTCATGTAATAGTCTGAGATTTGCGCACCGCCCTAAGAGTTTTAATCTTTAATCAACGAAATCCCAAAAATGTTACCAAGAAGGTTTCCATAATACAAGCCATGGAGGAAGAAAAATTTCTACGGAATAATTTTCACAGGAAAGATAGTACAGGATATTTGGGGAAGGCCAAGTCCCGGTCTTTAGGCAAACCTACTCAGAATTTTGGAGCTATTAAGGTACTTAGATGGGTGGTAGTGTAATACAGCGTAAATAGAATTGGTGTACAAGATTAAAATGTTTCATATTCAGGGTTTTTAAGGAAAACCATCCTTCGTCACCTTGACGAAGTAATTAGGGGTGAAATAAGGGCTTACCTTTTGAGGGTAATAAACAAAATTCGTAATGCTATTTGCAGCAGCGTGGAGAGTTAATTCAAAAAATAATAAAAACTATTAGGTTTTGCTCACGAACTGAACATTTATTTTTAACCAACAACAATACTATGTCGGATCGTCAGGATTTAGTCCGTTAGATTCAGTCACCATGTGGGCAGAATATATTGGGTTTCGCGCAATGCAAACGCACTGAGTATAGGGTACAATACACGGCGTTTATTAAAACCACAATTTAACACAAACTCAATTTAAAATAATCTCAGACTCAAATTGAAATAGACATAGTAACACTTAAACACAACGAATCGAGTACAGTTTCGGGACGTCTTAGCTCTGATGCGATCAGACACTGGATTCTGAATGTCCTGCTTGCTATGGGTTGAAAACATCATGACTATGTAGAGGCGCGCCAAAAATAGTGCTAGATCACGTGTGTTCGATAATGGCGGGCTTGCGATTCGATCCACGATTGTACTATTGACCGGATATGAAAAATAAATATTATACAAAGCTTAAAAATTAAAATAATAATATTATGTAGAAAATTTAAATCATCATCATCATCTGCCTAGCCTTTTTCCAGCTAAATTCGGGTCGGCTTCCAGTCTAACCGGATGCAGCTGAATAAAAGAATATAGTATTTCATCTATTATTTTTTTTAAATGTATGTAAGTATCCATATTAGCAAATAAATGATTTTTAATTACAATTTGAATTTTATGTACAATGGAAGATTTACAGGGCATTAAAAAACTCGTCCGCATCGCTCTCAATGGGACAAGTGCCCAAAAGGCTAAAAGCATTAAGTACCACGTTGACTGTCAATGCTAAATCTCGAATATCTGGCTGGTAAATAATACGAGTAAAACCAGCCTATTATTGTCCCACTACAGGGCAAATGCATCATCTCACACAAATAATGCTCGAGCATTGATCACTAGATTTACTCACGGCGGATTCATTTCACAATTAGCAGGGTATTTACAATAGGGTATTTTACCGAAAAAAATCTAATTAGTCCGTCAGATAATGGAAAAATATTGGATACGTATTTTTTGTTTTATCAAAATCAATAAAAACTGACGAAGATAAAACGCATCAAAGATCATGAGAGGTGGGTTTGTGACGTCACTTCGCCATTAAAAGTGTACTGACATAGTGATGTCACACGAGTTTTCGACGCACTGTATCGTCTTCGTTTTTTTGTTTACATGAAAAAATAAAAAAATGGTGTCCAATATTTTTTGGAAATCGATCTGACGGACTAATTAGATTTTTTTGGTAAAATACTCTATTACCCCATAGTATAAATAACTACGTCAAATTAATTAAATATGGCCAATGTGTAACATTACTATCAAGCAATAAATGTTAAGCTTATCATTATCATCATCATTTCAGCCTATTGTAGTCCACTGCTGAACGTAGGCCTCCCCCAGAGATCGCCAACCAACCCGGTCTTGGGCAACCCGCTTAAGCTTAAATTATATTTCAAACTGATTATTCCCGATGCCCACTACTTGTTAGGCCACTACTGGTTCATCCCCTTCTAACCTTATGTTCCTGGAGTTTCTTACTCGTTCTTCCCCATAGAGACCAACCTAGTTTTGGAATGAGCAGCTAGCTTCAATTCTCTGATTTTTCAATTCAAAAGTGCCTGTAAATGGATTAATGGTAATAAAAGCTTTGACTTTGATCCTTCTTTTGGTGTTTCTGTGGATATGTATCTATAATTAGGTATCTATTATTTTATAATTTCAATTTTCAAACACTGATAATAACTCACCGCGTTAATCAATCCACATCGCTACCAAGCATCTCATTCATTACCATTGAATCATAATAGCGCGACGGGTTAATTATCGTAAAACACAAGTGTTTAATGAGTCCATAAATTAGTCAACTAGTAGGTACATAGAACACTTGTCATACACACAGTCACATGTCATGTCTACTGTAAACAGCAATTCATATGAATTATTTTGGTGATAATCATAATGGCCCTAGATAATGAACGGTACGGCTATGCTATTCTCTAACGTTACCGTGGCTGTGTTCGACAGCGAACTCGAC
Organism: Charanyca ferruginea; assembly: GCA_947361185.1. NCBI lineage: Eukaryota > Metazoa > Arthropoda > Insecta > Lepidoptera > Noctuidae > Charanyca > Charanyca ferruginea. The sequence continues at coordinate 55,910,852 of OX376055.1, read as the reverse complement.
GTTCGTGTCAGCCGCGAAATCGACGTTGAACTCAGCGACTCTTGTTGCTTGCGAATATTATTGAACTATACCTAAAAAGTGACAATTATTCAACCTTGAGTAATTCCACCAAAAGAAACGCTTAAAATACGAAAATGTAACTCGCCGCTGCCGCAGCGGCTGCAGCGCTCGAGTTTTAGGTTGCGTCACAGTAAGGTACGGTCAATGATATGTAATCTAGTTACAATTCAATTTAATTGTATAACATAATCTGCAGAATGTCGGCCATCATAGCTCACGCACATTGGCCCACCCTACGGACAAAGTGCAAATACGAACCTCCTAACATAGAATATCTGACGAATTAATAAATAAATATATTAAGTTAGCAGAAGTTATCTAGGACGTAGTGAAACATGCCGTTGTAGACAATAACAAACATTCAAGATTAATTTTCACAAATGAATAGACATTGCCAATATATTTGTGCAGATTCCCGACGCAAGCGCGAGGTATCGATAACTACAATAGCAATGCGATGAATTTTTGATCTGCGGCCGGCCGCAACCTAGTTTCGTCTATGAAACGGTTGAACGTTGAATGTGAACACGGTTTGTATAATAATAGCATTTATCCCGTGTCTTCATTCACGTAGATTTCACAAAGTGTCTATTTATCACGGTGCACAAGATACGGCTCTGTAAGAGAGGAATAGACAGACGGACGGACAAATGAGCGAAAGCAATACACTGGACCTGGACCCTTTGGCAACGGAACCCTAAGAAGTAGATACCCTTTAGCTGTGAGTTTGCACACAAATTCTAAAATACCGGTGTCTTTTCTTTCATATCTGTCCAAGCTGTCTCTTCATTTCCATCAAATGCCACTTTAGGCACATTACAGACAAACACTTACAAAAATTGTACTACACAAAGAAAGAAAACAGAGCTTTTCAGAAAAAATAAAATAAACGAGTTTTGTGTTTCATGTACTTACGGCTTATCTGAGATCTTTATTGTATTAAAATGCAAGTGTGTATAAGGACCACGCATGATGTAACTTGCGTCTGTCGTTTGCCTAATTTCATAATACACGGGGCGTTAGAAACATCGTGAAACAAATTTATTTATTTAATAATATATATTTTATTTGGATTACTTACCATATTATCAGAAAATTGAGGCCTATCACAAGTGTTCATTCATAGTAGTTGCTTCACATCGATGTCAGTAAGTAGGGATAATATTTAGCGTGGATTCAGATTCTAGACTAGACCCTTCCGAGTTAAAAATTTCTTAAATTCTTAAAAAGATGACTGATGGATGGAGGGCGTTCCAGAAAGAGGTGATGAGGTGACCTGGACGCATACACATACAGTCCGAGGTGACGCGGGACAAAACTTCCTGGAAAGAGCGAGGCCTTTGCTCAGCAAAGGAGTAGGACAGTAAAGGATTAGAAAAACAGCCCTCCTAGCCATATTACCCAAATTGACAATCTACAATCGATACCGCTAATAAAAAACTAATCAATTGTATGGGAATGACGTCATCTCAACGATAATTCACGTATTCGAAAATCAACAATGAATTACGACAGAGCGTTAATTAATGTAGAAAGAGAAACGTTACGGAACGTACAAACGTTCCGTAACGTTTCTCTTACTTGGCTAGGGGGGCAGTTATTCCATATAATTTAACCATGAAAGTAATGCACGCGGACTGCTTCTAGAATACCTAGAAAGGCTCTGAAAGGCCTTCGCAGACAGCACAGGCTAACAAAAAAAAAACCAAATCATAACAAGAACATTTTGAAACAAACGAAAATAAAAATATAAATCTCGTCTACATTAATTCATTCCAATCAGTATCCAAAAGGCTTTCACCTCGCAAACTAAATTTTAACTGGAAAATAACGTTCCTACACGATAACGGTTATGAAAACTGGCAGGAAATTGAAATGGACGTACCCGTGAATATTGGCGGGCGGGTTTCGCCGGCTTCCAATAATTCACAGGATGTTGTCTGAAAGACGGCAGACTGTTTTATAATGGCTTGATTGAGATCAGCGTGGATAAAGAGAATTTCAGGAAGGGCTTTGATGGAGAATTTGGAATGTGTTAAGCTGAGTTGAAAAAGCGATTTTGGTTAGCATTGTGACACTTAATTCGAACTATTTGTAGCCCTGAATGAAGTGATATTTATCGTGGATACGGACGAGGACGCGGATTTAAAAAACCTATGTTGAGATCTCTCGTCTTGAGATTTAAGCTTAGCCTGTACCAAATTTCATTAAAACCGGCTTATTAGTTTTGCCGTGAAAGTGTAACTAATAAACTAAAAACACTTATAAATTATGGATGTAGGATGAACTCTCACGGTCCAACTGTGAGAGTTGCAAATTCTTCTTCCCTATCTCTGTTCCTTTTTTTTTTAGGTTGAAGTATTTATGATTTTTATGTATGTACAATATTTACAAGATGAATAAAAAAGAAAACCCAAAATATTAAACTAAAAAAACGAACACAATAAGGCATCATAAAATTCGTCCACATCGCCGTCTTCTGGAAATGTACCCAAGAGACTGGCGGCATTGCCACGTTGGATGGCAATGCTTAATCTCTGACCAAGGTAAAAACCAACTCTTGGGTATGTTCCTTAGTTCTCAAATTCAATAATTTCCGAGTCCAGGAAAGGTTTAAATGAAAGAAAGAAAGAAATTCAAAAATCAATTGACAGGACAACGTGTGTCGGGTCAGCTAGTCGCTTATAAATATCCGTATTTTTTTGTGATTGTGTAATGTTCTAAGAGATTGTGTAATTACGGTTTAGTCTACGAGAGGGGAACTCTACTGCTGAATATAGGCCTCCACCAGAGATCGCCAACCAACCCGGTTTTCGACAGCCCGTGTCCATCCGCTACCAGCTAGGTTATTCAAATCGTTAGTCCATCGTTCCACAGAGCGTCCCACACTACGCTGGCTTCATCTACCGTCTGTCCATCTGTAGACATGGCCGGTCTACTTCCACTTTAGCATGCTGATTCTACACGCAATGTTGGTGACTATAGATGTAAAATTTATCCACCAGAGAAACCCCGAGCATTGCCCTCCTCATATCACGCTGAGTAACCTTGAACTTGTGGACCAGGCCTACCATGAGTGTCCACATTTTGGCTCCATAAGTTATTACGGGAAGAAAGCACTGGTAGATTTCTAGTCGTGAGAACCTATTGATGACTAAATCTAACTTTCTCAATTCCTATTTATTTACTTTTTCTTTCTATTTCTTTTTTTGGTTTGCCAACTAATAAAACAAAAGTCAGAAAGTGTGTATCAAGACAATCACCCTTATTTTTAGCCAACCACTCAGGTGCCCCAGTTTTATAAGACAACCGAGTGCCTAAAGCCTAAAACGTCGTCAGGCCGCTCAAAGAACTATTATACCGGCAAAGCATACGTAACAATATTTCGAGGCAAACCCTAAGAGGCTATTTGTTATAATAGATTCTTTTGCGGAGAAAATGCATGCTGTAAAATTTATGGAAGAACGTATTTTGTATTACGTTTAGACTTTGTTCTTGTTAGACTTTGAGTTTTGGTAATAGTTTGTTTTTGGTAATACAATATAGAGCTATTTTTAAGACACGAAAGTCAAATTATTTATTTCAATTAGACCGTTAAAAGGCACTTTTGAACTCCATAAAAAACCAATCTAGTTGACCCTTCCAAAAGGAGAAGATTGGGCATGAATCTCCGTATGTACTCTATTAAAATAATTGATTACAATATTGTATAAATACAGTAATTATTATGAATACTGTAACACTTCTAATAGTTTATGAAATAAAAAGTTATGTAGAATTGTACGATAGAATTTAATAGCTCTCACAAGAAATATTTTAATGTGATGAGTATCAAAAACATAGAATAAATAGAAAACACCAACCTAGACGCACTATGTTAGGCAGAGATTTCCAGGCTAAAAGGTTCCACAGCCTGGCCGGCAAACAGGATCGGCCGAAGATAAGACTGCCGCGATCGGCTCCTAGCTTTGGGACGGCGCGGATCTTAACAGTAAGACCCGCCCTGGGAGCAGCAGCACGCGACAGCACGACGGCACGATTCAGGACCGTTACCGACTTTTGGATGTGGACCGGTAGACTTTAGTAAGTTAAGTCAGGAGTAAATCAGCGTGTTACTCAAGCGACAGCGAGATCTAGACTGACCCATTTGACAGGTTTCTTTCCTGTCCGGCAGCTTTCATAGCACCGGCCAGACTCAATTATTGTAGACTGCCAGTTATTTTTATTTGATTAGTGCTTTTAAGATTTTAAAGAACACCAGATACATTAGGGGGTGTCCAGCTGTTTAGTATAAAATACAGCCATACACACATATATTCGACATCAATTTGAAGGTTTTACGTTATTAAAGCCGTAAACTAATTAGAAGTATTACTGACAAATGTCAAGATTGACAACTGTCATTGACAAACATGTCATAGCAAAAACATTATTTATTTTCCAGATTTATAAAAAGGAATCAAAATATATTTAATTAGCAGACAAACAGTCTTTCTGCTCCATGGACAATAATGTAAGTACTTTTATTATATTTTTGCATAATAAAAGATTCCAAGAATCTATAAAAACAAGTATTATAAAATGTAAACATCAATTGTGATAAATGATTGCATGTTTATAAAAAGTAAATATAGTATTTGTTAAACATAATACTATAATATATGAATACGATGTACCTAACATTAAAACCACTATATTAGAGTATGTGTAAAGTTTTACTAATTAAGAAATGACAGCTATGTTATGTTTATAGGTACATAGTGTTCACATATTTACAAATAATGAAACAGTAGACGACGAATAGTCTCGCGGGACTGTAGATAACACTTAGTACCTCTTTGATTCGGAATGTGTCAACAGTGCAATTCGTAGAAAGTAGGTAAACCCTTTCTGGCATTGGTGTTTGTTTTTAGCAGCATTTATCGTTCGCTAAACATGGCTATAATTTTCAGTCGCATATTTTAGTAATTATAATTAAGATCTCGCTCACAAGGCTACCAGATTTTAGAATATGGATTTATCAAACATTCATGTCAGCTCATGGCTAAGTAAAAACTGTACATATTGATCGGTCATGATTAACCTACGCTTATCGAGGTCCGTCCGTGGATGGGTTGACTATTCATACACATTGACATTTATACCGAGACCCCTCCGTGCCTCGGAAAACACATAGCAGTCCTGACTACACAGAAACCAGAAAGTCTGACAATCAGTCTTACCATCAGAATCAGAATTAATTTATTTCTCTAGTTTTACACAGCAACATGTCACTTAAATAAATCTTATTTTACATAGGTACGTGTTCCATTTTGTCCGCAGAGTGGGAGCTTTTGAAACCAATCCTGATTGTTTCCTCATATTACTGGTGTTTATATAAATTAAGTTGAGGATAACGATGAAGCAATGGGGAGTAGCCCCAGCGGCTAGCCGCTTATTATTTAATGAGTGACGCTACGGTCATAGCCTACGCTGTCGGATGGGGGCCAGTCGTTTTTACCAATGGGTATCGTGTAATTTAATATCTGGGGTGAGGAGTACATACTCCAACATAGATGGAAAAAGGCTAGCCAGTTGACGGATCGTGTCAGTAAATGGCGAAAAGTTTAGACCAACACCAAGATAGCTCAGCCGAACTCTTAATTCTGGAGTTGGATCTAACCATGTCACTCCGGACAGAGTACAATTTTTATACGTGTTTGAAAAAATATATAATTTGAAATGTCTTTAAAAAAGTTTTTCCAAAAAAAAGAAAACTTTCTATAAACTAAAAAGTGATAAATAACTTTAGCACAGAACACACATTACTTTACTTTCGAAAGTCGGTGGCGGTGGCGTTGTGTTTGTTGTTTTGTATTGCCACCGACTTCCGAAAGTAAAGTAATGTGTGTTCTGTGCTAAAGTTATTTATCACTTTTTAGTATATAGAAAGTTTTCTTTTATTTCAAAAAACTTTTTATTTTTCGCTTTTTAGTATTGCCTTACCTAACATCCAAATCCATTAAAAACGGCGACACACTTAGAAGAGATTGTAAGTCCTCCAAAGATTGAAGAAACTAAAACGTCTCAGTATTTTTTCTGGAACTTTGTTTATTTTCTCAAAAAGGGCTGCATCAATTTTGGTAAAATTTATATGGGACTATTTCGGAATAAACCCCTTTCGAACAAAAAAGGAATTTACAAATCCGTCTATATGTGACAGAGTTAAGCCCGAATATGTTCGGGCTTACATACATTAAAAAAAATATAAACATCCGAATTGATAACCTCCTCCTTTTTGAAGTCGGTTAAAAATAATATAGTATGTTAATGAAAAGTATACGAATAGTAATAAACATAATTATTAAGATGAAGTACGTTAATGGTGACAATATTTTCTGCTTAGTATAGAATCTTGATACTTTTAATCGCAAAAAATCAGCAGATCTGTAAAACTCTTTCAACGCAAATGGAATTTACCCTGAAGATATGAACGCGAAATAGCAAGACATTTACAAGAAAAAATATTACTCGTCTTCGTGTCTAATTATCTCTACATTGCTAGAAGAAATTAAGTAAACAGTTCCTCCTCCCGTAATGTAATAAATACATTAATATTGTGAAAGGTTTCAATGTTCATTTTACCTGTAAACTGTCACGGCGTAATTAGGCGTCTTTTCACAAAAATGGCCTTTTCAATAATTAACGAATTCTTCCTGGGAGGTCAATTAGTGACGGCTTGATCAAAAACAACGCGAAAAGAATATAAATTAACACAATAGGAGACAGGATAATTATTATGAATTCTAAATTAAAAGCGTTCACATCAGATGGATCAACTTTTATTAATTGCGAAATATTGTAGAATGAAAAAATATTTACTTAACTGTTAATAAAAATAACACTAAGTCATCATTGTCTTTTCCCAACTATGTTGGTGTTGACTTCCAGTCTAACCAAATGAAGCTGAATACCAGTGTTTTACATGGAGCGACTGTCTATCTGACCTCCACAACTTAGTTACTAGGTAACTTTAGTAAGACTTTCTGGCTTCTGACTATCCATAACGACTGTCATAGATCTACGAATGACAGCCGGGACCAACGGCTTTACGTGCCTTGCTAGGCACGGAGGGATCTCAGTATAAAATGGATGGTCACCCATCTACAGGAGAACAGGTAAGCGTAGCTGAACCTGGCCTGAAAGAGCCGTATGAATTTTACTTAGCCACGAGCTCCTCCAAATTGTAAAACCTAACCTACCAAACCTGTTCAATATATTGAAGATCACAGTTTCAACGTTTTTTTTTACGAAAACGGGTTTTAAAATGTTATTAGTTACTTTCAATATCCCTACGATCGCTGTACGATTGCATGCATGTTTGTGGGCGATACATTGCACGCTAAACAGTGATTTTTCACACCTTGTATATAGGTATTTCAGCAATAATTTTTTCTCAATGTTACTTAGTTTTATATTAAACTAAATATACCATCGCATTAGCATCGGCATCGGTTTCTATGTGATGTTTCTTGACATCCCGTGTGACAATAAATTATTGTAAACCTAAAACGATTGCGCCATAATTATAGATACTAATTAACTTCTTTCTCTTTTTCAAATCTTTCTTTCCAAAAATAAACCTCAATTTCGCTAAAAAAATACCAGGAGCACAGACGACGAAAGAAGATATGAAATTGTTTTATAATTTTCTTCAAGACAGAAACGATGTGACGTACTACCATCAAATATTACTAATCGGCTAATGGCTCTCAGGATGTTTGCAAAAGAAAACTTGGATAATAACAACACAGAGCTGAAATATTTCTTGTTTACCAATCCGAGATAATGTCTTGAATATCTTACTAAATAATAATATAAAGTTTCTAGCTCATTATTAAAAGTGTACATATAATATTGTTTTAATTGTGTAAGAAATAGATTCATGTAGTCCTGAATATCTAGGTAAGCGAATTATTAAAAACTTAATTCAAGTAGCTTCAAATTGGTTTCCGAATGGATCCAAACTCAAATATAACATAATACTGACCTATTTATAATAGGGCATAGGCTTCTTTGAACAGAAATTGCAAGGCGGATTGGCGGTTTTAATCTTATTTATTGCATTAATTTATTTTTGTTAGATCCTAGTTTTGAATTTAAGTTTAAATAGGTCCAGGTTTCCCCATGACATTTTCCTTTACCGATGACAGTGATGTCCATGATAGAAATATAAAAAGTCACATTGATTTGCTCGTGCCCAGTAGCAGATCTACAATCTCGTACAAGAGAGCCTTTAACCATGGGGCCATCACAACATAAATCCAGATCTGTAATGAAAAAGTCTAGATAATCCAATTTCGGTAAAAAGCTTCTCCTATATTTATATTACTGGCACTTCATAAATGCTAAACTAATAAAAAAAGTTACTTTAGTGCGTCCAGAATTCAAATTCAGAATACATTTGCCAAATTTAATGATGTCCCGCTTTCCATCTAAAAATATACCTGAATTATTTATATCACGCATATCTCGTCTCCTCCACTACCGTTCTTGATTAGTAAAGACGAAAACGAAAGAAAAAAAAATGAACGAAATACTCAAATATGAACATGAGGCTGCGTTGCTTAATTTTTTGAATAAATAATAAGAACACTTGAGTGGGAAGTGTAATGCTTTGAAATATTCAAGAATACTGTGAACGGGGCGCTGTGCGGACTTGGCGACAGAGCGACTATAAACACAGTAAAAGTTGAAAGTAATACTTTGAAAATATTGCGGTAGTGAAACTTTGAGAGAGTTCTTTGTGTAGACCATCTTTGCAGTTGTTTTACAATTTATTGAGCGTGAATAAATGTTTCCTAACTGCATTACAACTACAATAGCTTTGACATTTACTAATATTTTTTTTTGCAATTAGAGTGTTTGCCTCTAAAGACGAAAATTTCGAGTTTCATCAACACAAGAGCTAAATTCGTCAAAGTGACAGCAGAAAGTCATAAAATGTATTGCTCAAAGTGTACCAGTTGGAACTCGGTTCTGTCGCAATGCGTGTCCGATGTCCCACGGGACGGTTTTACCGTACTGTCCCGAGGTACACAAGTAGTGGGTAGTGTAGTGACCCCGAGTTTGATAGGGTCAATCTAACGTGTTTTTGGTGGAGTTATAAAAATATGTTTGTTTTTAGTGTGTTTGTAGTAGTACGCATGACGGAGTAGATGGAATGATAAAAGTTAGTATATCACGCATACAAGCAACCCGCCCCGGCTTGCGCAGTTCAAAGTATCTAATGTGGAGTCAGTGTAAAAAATTTTTTTTTTAAAAGACGGCGAAATCGCTGTATGCTCTCAGTCGACTTGATTCCTTCCGACATCTTGAACAATTGTTGTCGTATTTAAACAAATGAATACAAAACAATATCAAACTAAACGTATAAGTTTTCCCTTTCAATAACTCTATAATTTTATGAAAACCGCATTATAATTCATAGCTTAGTTTTAGTTTTTAATTATGATGAAATTTATTTCATCATAATTTAAGATCTAAGCGTACGTAGGGACAGACGGCGGTAAGCGACTTGGTTTTATCTATATGTCGGATCAGTCAGGATTTAGTCCGTTAGATTCAGTAATCATGTGGGCAGAATATGGGTTTCGTGCAATAAAAACACACTGGGTATAGGATACAGTACACGGCGTTTAATAAAACCACAATTTACCACAATTAATTTAAAATAAACTCAGACACTATAATTAACATAGACATAGGTTCACTTAGACATAGACATAGACACTTCACTTCAACAACGAATCGTAAGTACAGTTTCGGGACGTATTAGCTCCGTTGCGATCAGACACTGGATTCTGAATGTCTTCCGCGCTGTGGGCTGAAAACATCACGACTCTGTAGAAGAGCGCCAAAATGGTGGTGGTTGATCACGTGTTCTCAACAATGGCGCGCTTGCGATCCGTTGTTTCACGTTCATACCATTGACCGGATACGACATATTATATATAATAAAATTGATTCGTTGTTCACTAGTCTCGCTAAAACTCGAGAATGGCTAAAAACCGATTTGGCTAATTTTGGTGTTGAAATATTTGTGGAAGTTCAGGGAAGGTTTATACGGTGACAAAATTGTGTTAGGTAGGGTAGGTAGGTAGGTAGAGGGTATGTAGGGTTGGGTAGTTAGCGTAAGTAGGGTACGTAGGTATAGTAGATAGGGGCAGGACAACGTCTATCGGGTCAGCCAGTCTTCTTGTATAATAAAAAAGAAAATCGTCGTTCGTTAGTCTCGCTAAAACTCGAGAACGGCTTTACCGATTTGGCTAATTATGGTCTTGAAATATTTGTGTGGTAGTCCAGGGAAGGTTTGAAAATTGAAAAACGAATTGACAGGACAACGTCAACGTCTGTCAGGTCAGCTAGTACTATATAGAAATACAACTGCTGACATATTTATTTATGTCGTCGTATAATGTTTTTTTTTTCAGTAGCACTGTGTGTATCCCACTGCTAGGCAAAGGCCTTCCCCGAGTCTTTCCAGGTATTTTTTTCTCTCGCCGCCTCGAACCAGCCTTCGCAGTACGCGTCTACATCTTCTCGCCACCTCTTCCTGGGCCGTCCTCGCCGGCCGTCTTCAGGCACCGATTTTAGGTGAAGCATGACTAGTGCGTGTAGAACGCGGGTCTGACGCGGGTCGGTCACGGGTAGGACGCGGTCGACTCAGGAGTACGGTGGGTCTACTAGTATTGAAATACGGTGAAAGGGACATCTTGACACAAACTTTTCTATGGCATCATTGAACATTTTGAATAAAAATCCGAACGTCCCATACAGAAACGAAACGCATACACTGGCAAAATGTATGAAATAGCAATAGATATTCGAGAAATAGGAGGTTATTTTTAACCCCCGTACCCCGTGGGTTGTTCGGGCTAAAGTAACACCCACCCATTTCATTCCAAAAATGTCATAGAATTAAGAGAAAATCCGAAAGTCGGGCAGCAGTGGCTTCTGTGTACTTAACAACTTCACTGCGATCCCCAAGACGCCTATCAAGCGTGGAGATTCTGGCAAACCCCTCCCTCTTATGAAGGAGGTCATTATTCAACAGTGGACGTCTTCAGTTGATGATGATGATGAATAACTGATGAAAAATTTCGTCACTGGTTTACAATTTATTATAAACCGAATTCATGGTAAAAGTATGTGTCACCTTATATGGATGACAGCACAAAAAACGTGTCCGAAAGTTATTTGGACAGTCAAAATAAAACTGTCTATTAGCAAAATTACTTTGGAGTGCACTCTATATTTTAATACACTCACTCAATGCACAAAGTACGTAAGGCTGCGTCGCGCCCGAGCAGAGAGACCGCTTAGAACAAACCGCTATTTTTACCACGCACACATTGACATTACGTTTATAGACATTCTCAAGCAGTTTCAAGCAGACTTCAGACTCGACTGTCACGTGTTGTCTAAACGAATAAATAAGAGTCATTGACATTTCACGACGAACAAGAAATTTTTGTTATAAAAAATTGCAAAGAGTTCCAACCAGTGTCAATAAAATTTCATATTGCCACTAATAAAACCTACAGAGTCAATACAGTAGCAGCCCTAGTGAGTTTGGCAAGTATAGGTAATTATTTTTGAAGATGGCGGGAGCGGTCCTTCTGTACCCTCTATATTTTGTGCTCAATGTTAGAACAAAAGCCTACTGCAAATAATGGAAATACTTACGATTATTACTACCTAGTCCTAAAAATCGTATTTCATGATGCAATTTGGCTTCACATAAACAAGTTACGTCGCACTAAAGCACATACTCCACATTAATATTCATAAAAAGTATAATAACTTGGAATGGTATATCAAACTCAGTTATGAACATTTTTAGTATTGTTTTTATCACTGAGTCTATGTTCCTATCTCTATTTGTCTCATTTTTCGATTTAAGATTTGTAGTACTAGTAGAACGCAGCGTCTTTTTAACCGACTTCATAAAGGAGGAGGTTATCAATTCGGATGTTTATATTTTTGTTTTATGTTTGTTCGGGCATAACTCCGTCATATATAGACGGATTTGCAAAATTATTTTAATGTTCGGAAGGGGTTTATTCCGAAATGATCCCTTATAATTTTTATCAAAATTGATTCAGCGCTTTTTGAAAATCAAATATCACAAAAAAATTACATAGATGATGTTTTAGTTTTTTCTTTAATCTTTAGAGGACTTTCAATCTCTGTTTTAACTGTGTCGCCGTTTCTTTATGGATTTGGATGTTAGGGCGATACTATAAAGTGGAAAACCAAAACTTTTAAAAAAAAAAAAAGACAAACGCCTTCAAAAACTTAAAAGTGATAAATAACTTTAGCACAGAACAAACATTACTTTAGTTTCGGGAGTCGGTGGCAATACAAACCAACAAACAGCACAAAGCCACCGCCACCGACTTCCGAAAGTAAAGTAATGTGTGTTCTGTGCTAAAGTTATTTATCACTTTTTAGTTTTTGAAGGCGGTTGTCTTTTTTTAAGTTTTTTTAAGCAGTCGCAGTAGGTGTTATGGTAACACCTACTGCGATCGCCAACATGCATCGGCCAAGCATGTCGACTACGGCTGAACCCCTTCTAGGAGTGGTAGAGTAGAGTGGTAAGGAGCTGCTCTTTTCAGTGTAAAAGCCGTACGGAACAATCGGTTAAGCTGCGCTGCCAAGGTCGGTCCATGGATGGGTGACTATCCTTTTCATACCGAGACACCTCCGTGATTAGGAATGTAAGTACGTTGAGATGTTGGTCTCGGCTGTTATTCGAAGATCTTCGGCCTTAGCTATGAGTAGTTAGAAGCTAGAAAGTCTGAGAACCAGTCTTCCCAAGAGATATCGTGTTAACCAGTGTGAACGTCCGATAGGCAGTCGCTCTATGAAAAACATTTGTATTGATTTGCATCCAGTTAGATTGGAAGCCAACCCCGACATATTGGGAAAAACGCTATTCAGATGATGATGTTTGAAATGGAATTAACATTTTTATTCTTAACTAGTACTTTGCCCGCGACTTCGTCCACGTGAATGTCGGTTATCGTGGATGCAGTCGAAGTTGCGGATCAAAAAGTATGCCTATGTCCTTCCCCAGGGTTCAAGCTATATTCATACCAAATTTCATCAAAATCAGTTCTGCCGTTTCATCGTGAAAGCGTAATAGACCAGAGTTACTTTCACATTTATAATATTAAAGTATGGAAGTATGGATTTTAATTGTAAATTAAAGGAGATTTGCATCTTCATCGATACTAACAAAAAACTTCAAGTTATCTCAAGCTACTCCCTCCTCCAAGTTAACGTTTAAATAACTAATTTAAATAATGCCTTCGTTTAACATTGAATAATAAGCACATCCGTAGATATTTCATATCTTACTTCACCCCAAGCAGACCACAATCTGGTCCAACCTCAAACCACAGACGAATATTCGCAATTTTCCCCTTTTATATCACTAAAAAGTAATCATCAAACCGGTTACGAACGCGTTTTAATAAGACGTAATACCGGGGCACCAAGTTTTTAGTATTGTGAGAATAAAATTTTGTTTAACGATGTCTCGGGGCCCCGAGGAAAATGGCCCATTTGATCCGCGAATAATGGGTCCACAGCAACAGACGTTACATCAATGTGGTGTAAAGATGCTGTCTGCTGAAGAACCAAGAAAAAGGGATGTGGTATTCTGTATTTCCCCGGCCTACATACGGTTGTTCTGGGTGTGGTTTTTAAACCACTGTAAGTCCTGTGTCCGAATGGTGCCGGTCGCCCCATCACCCCATTTCTATCCGTGGGTGTTGTAGAAGGCGACAGAGGGATATTGACCAGAAGATGGGCCAGCAGCGTCCTTCTGATTACCATAACACCTACTGCGATCGCCAACATGCATCGGCCAAGCGTGGCGATTACGACTGAACCCCCCTTGGGGGAGACCTATATCCAGCAGTGGGTGTCTAAAGGTTGACATGATGATGATTATGATGAAGTCCTCTAAGTCAGAATCAACAGCAGTGACCACTAGAAAAGCGCCGAGGCAAACAAGCTCGATGGGTCCTGGAAAAACCGTCTTGGATCCCGCATTAAATTTATTTAGGAAAAAGCAAGGGAGAACTAAGAATTTATTTTCCACTTATCTCCATATCAAGCAGGAGACAGAACAGAACTAGGTCTATAGGCAGAAAGGGACATTTACTACTGGGAGAAGTCCAGTTACTAAGCACCACGGTATATAATAATAAATAATAATAATTGTTGGGATGACGAATAAAGTAGGCAAAGTAAAGTTTTAGGAGTTATAATTTCTTCTTTATCGTGTATACATAGTTAAATAAGTTTCAAAGCCTAAATTACATTATTGCATTAAAAGGTTGAGCGCGACAAAATGCGTGTGCGCCGTTCATAGTGAGCAGAAAAGAAGGGGCGGAAGAAAATGGCCGCCGCCGGATGAGTAGCCGCGCTGCGTTTCATCGTCGCGCCCGCTTTGTTTTGAGCATTCTTCATGATGCTTTAGTTCCATCGCAAACAATAATACCAGTCTATAATAATGTCCCACTGCAAGGCAAATGCCTCTTCTCATACAGACAAGGCATGAGCATTGATCATATAATTAACATTATCTAACGGGTTCTAAAATATACGTTGTCTGCTCCGGTTGTTTAGAAGACCAGAAACAACTGCCTGCTGGCTATACAAATTTTTGTTCCGTGAGGGAATTAAATCCGCGACTCGCATAGTGGCCTATCGCTCAGTCACTGCGCCAACCTTGAAGCTAAATGATGAAGATGTCTCAAAGACGAGGGAGATTGATTTCGTTGATGTTTTCATTTCGTAATTGAAAAATCCACCGACAAAAGTGTCATACGTGTACTCCGATGTGTCAAAAAACATGATAATTTTTCCTTGTAAGCATTTTTTACGAAAAATACACTCTCGCTCTTCCAACCAGTCAATTTGCAACGTAAATTACACAACATTTGCATCGCTTTGTCATATTACGAAATAATGAAAATAATGTGTGGCTCGGAGAGTTTTTACCGTCTATTTTAGACACAAAACGGATTAAAAAGCTTTACAAAGAGCAGTTTTGGCTTGGCTGCATTAAAAACACGTTGTATGCATGTCGTAATTAAAATTTACAAGTTGATTTAGGGGTTATGTTTTGGGACATAGAACATGGTTTGTGTTTCGATTTGCGACGACGTTTGACGTTTTATTAGGAGATACATTGATTTATTTGGTATTGTTGGTTTATCCAGTGTGGGAACAATGAAAGCAAAATTGACTGTCTCTATCTGTTTGTAATCTCATTACGGCAAATCCTCCGACACGAGTCAAATTTAACAAAGAAATAACTTAGACTCTAGATAAGGACATAGGCTATTTTTTAATTCACTACTTTGTTACACACGCGAAAGAAGTCTTAACCAAAAGCTGCTTGTTTGAAATTAAAAATGATATTAGTAGTTCAACACTAGAGAATACAAAGGAATGGGCTTTTCATTTTCTTTTATTATACTTTAGATTACCTCCATTTATAAAAACAAAGAATGGCATAATATTCTAACTAAACTTGGAAATTAAAACCACCACATCTATATTAAAATCTACATTGAGAACGGCACACCAAAGATGCTACTTTTCAGACTTTATTGCACCAAATACGTATCTATAAGCAGCGTAACTACATATTTGAAAATTTCCTTTTTAACACTCGCCATTCGAAATGAGACTGTTTGTTAATGTTCTTATGATAGTCTATAAAAAAACCGGTCTTTAGACTTTAGTTTAATGTTTCGAGTTGGCCATTACATTACAAGGTAGTGACTTGGAATGCGTGAAAATTTGTTAGTTGCAAAGTGAAGAAATTCTGTAACGTGGAAGCAGTTAAATGGTTATGATAATTTAATAACTTTTAAATGACATTGTTGTCATGTTTTGGTACTTTGATCAGCGTATTTGGACAAAAATAAATTGTCGATGTAACTCAAATTAGCCGCAAAACTAAAATAAGGCGGGCCATGTCAGCCGTATGCCGGTTGAGCTGTGGGCCTGCATATCGCAAGACTGGAGGCCTGACACAGTCAGGCGGCAGACCGAGGAGCAGATGTCGGGACGCCTTTGATGGCTTCCACACGAATTGGTAGCATGAGGCATAACTCCGGGAGAAATGAAGGGTATGGGACAAGACCTTTGCCCAGGAGTGGGACAGTTATGGCAAGTTAAAAAAAAGGTATTTTATGGGAAAATACTGTTCTTTCAAAATAATCTACGCAAAATTAGTCAGTATAGTACAGTCTGTATGTTTTGACTTCCACGCGCACGAAGTCGCGGGCAGATACTAGTACTTAATAAAAACAAATTGTACCTAGTCACCATCGCAGGAAAGTTTAATTTCCCCCCACTTTTACCAACCCTATTACCCTTAATTGATTCCAACCAAGTCGCGAAGTTTTAAAATAAAATGTAAAAGTATACTTTACATTTTTCCTTTAGTTCTAACAGTTTTAAAGAAATATTTTTGAACTAGTTTCATGATATTGTAAAAGAAACTTTGCAGTTGATGTTTTTAGGTCGGAATAGTTCTTTGCGGTCTGACAGTAAGTTATCACTTGCGATGAGCGTTTCTAAGAATACAGGCGTTTAGGATCAACGCCGACTTAACAGTGACATTATATTGTATGAGAGAAAGCTTGTGCCGAGCGGTGGGATAGGCTATATAAATACAATATTAACAAAATGTATGTAAGATACATATTTTTTGCACAGAATTATATCTTGCATGCAATTTTCTACACCATTGCTGTTGCGTTTTCGTTCATAATCTATTTAATTTATCGAAACTGCTTGAGCTTTGTTATAACCCTGGCTTCGCTGACCCCAGAATGTATTAATGCTGGAGTGTTAAGGTAGTGCTCTGTACTAATTCTGTACCTATACATTTGATAGTAGGTATTGCGAAGTAGATAGGTAAAAACCCACCCAATAGTCATATTATTATTTTTTATCTATTGATAGGCATACGTTTGACCACTATCTCGCCTGATGGGAAGCGATGATGCGGTCTAAGATGGAGCACGCTTGCCTAGAAGTAACCTATTCACTCTTGACTTAAAGACTCCCAGGTTGTAGCTATCAGGAAACACAGACTCAGGCAGGGGATACCACTCCTTAGCAGTCCTCACAATGAAAGTATTCCCAAAACGTTTCGTGCGTGTGGGTGGGATGTCCAACATGTACTGGTTGCGCATTGCCGTACCGTGGTCCGATGATGGAACGGGCTCGGCGGAATTAAATTATGCAATTCCGTCGTACACTCCCCAAAATGAATCCGATAGAAAACCGACAGGCCAGCAACTCGGCGTCGATGCTCAAGACTTTGGAGCTTTAACTCGACTAGCCTATCCTTGCCAATGATCCTCTTGGCTCGTTTTTCAATTGACTCTAGGGCATCCAGCTGGTACCTGGCAGATACGTCCCAAAGATGAGAGCAGTACTCCATACACGATATCTGTGAGGTGTACCTACGAAATCGAGTAAGTACTACTTTTCAATTGATTTGTACATATTTTAAGTTTATCTTTTATATGACTGAAACTTTAAGAAAAACTTCGTGAACATATTCTTATAAACTTAAAAAAAAGTTGTCTCGTGTAAAAATAACTAAAATAAAAAAAAAAAAAACATACCAAGAGCTTGCGTGGTCAGAGGTTATGCATTCATGAACAGTCATTCAACGTGGCTATGCCGCCAGTCTCTTGGGCACGTTCCTGGTTGACGACAATATGGAGGATTTTTTTGAAAATACAAAACCTATATCTATTAAAACAAAAAACGAATCCAATATCGTTTTTTGTTTTAATAGTTATAGATTTTGTACATTATTAATAAATGAATATAAGCCTGAAATTCTTCTACCTAATAATTGGCTGGTATTTTTTTTAATGAGTACTAATCCTTTTAATTAAGTACTTACTTCTTTTTTGCGCTAGCAAAATATTCGTTTCAACTGTGGCCCAGTAATTGACACTTTCAAGACCCGGGTTGTCTACCAGACATTTAAAATGAACAGTCGGCATTGGCCGTAATAAAAATGTTAATTATTTTTTTTACACACTAATGAAAAATATACTGCGAAAGCTTATTTAATCATTGTCGCTTCTCTTGATTACTTTTACAGAAACGCGACAGAGCCTCCACTTAAATTATATATTTTTTAAGGTTGAATAAAAAATATTATAAGCACTTAATGGACGCCATCTTGTATTTGGTTTCAAGAACTTTTTTTCAGTCATAACTTCATTAGGTACTTATTATAATTTTGTGGTTTTTGGCTTGAGTGTCTACCGCTGTAATAAGAAAATATTGTTTTTTTTTTTAATACTTTTTGGTAATGTAATCGAAGCTGTTGTGTTAATTTATGCGTTATTTTTAAATTAGATAATATTTTTGGATACTTGACGGTTTCTTTCAAAAGGAGTTTCCATTTCGATTTCGATTAATAGTCCATTGAATTTTGTCATTCAATATTCAAGACTAGCGACCCAACCCGGCTTCGCATGGGCCTGTAGCCTTCCTCGATAAATGGACTATCCAACACAACAAAATAATTTTTCAATTCGAACCAGTAGATCCTGAGATTAGCGCGTTCAACCAAACAAACAAACTCTTCAGCTTTATAATATTAAGTATAGAAGTATAGATAATACGATAAGAAGGATAAAAATGGGCAACATGCTCCATACATACTCTTTGTTGACTCTTCGTACTCTTACTAATTGTTAAACGATAGTGTGTATTAATATACTATTCAATACTTATTAATACCTTGTTTACCTTTAGACCTTAAAGACTTGTTTTAAATTTAAATTGCATTTAAATTGAAATTAGCTGAAAATCAATATATATTAATATTTTTGTTATGACTTCTATGTCAGTTGTCAACATTGTCAACTGTTAGTTATTTTTTTGTGACTCGCGCATTTCAGCTTTTTGGCTTATAAAACTTAAATTATTTTCATTTATATTTAATTGTATTTCTTTTGAAATTACACCTATAAAAATTCTATATGCACTCGTGATTTTATGAAGGTCTGAAATAACTGACAGGCTACATTTAAGCCCGGCTGGTTTTTGCTGATTTTCATAATAATACTCCTCTATAAGACGATACAGAAATTCCAGAAGAAAAATCATATTTAGAAATATGAAAATTCGGAAGGAGCGTACTATATTATATGGCGCGCTGACAGATGGTTAGTTTGTCGAGATTTGGATTACGAGTATAACTAGCATCTTTTAATATAACTTCAAAGTCTACCAGTCCACAACCGGGAGTCGGTAACAATCATCGGGCTGACGCTTGCCGGTAGCTCCCAGGGCGGATCCTACTGTTAGGTCTGCCTGGGACCTCCGTTTCCGAGCTTGGAGCTGACTGCGCGCCAGTCCTTCTTCGGTCTGATACTGATTGCCGTCCAGGCTGGAGCCTAGGCGACTCTATTTACCTATCTACAGTGCGTTTAGGTTAGTCTCCAATATAATTTCTGTATTTTTAACCACCTCATCTTTATTTAACTTATATTATACAATTTTACATGTGCAAGTTTACTTAGCCTTTTATTGAATAGGATCAAGTAGATTTGTTACAGTGTATAGGCAAGTACATTAGTTCGTGAAATATTTTAGAAATAAAAGTTTTTGAAGACTTAATATGTGTGTGATCTCTAGAAATAACGTTTTAAAAAAGTCGGGTCGGCCTCTAAGTTTTTCCATTAGGAAATTTATTTATTTATTTATACTTCATGCACAAACGTACAAAGGCGGACTTAATGCCTTAGGCATTCTCTACCAGTCAACCAAGGGTGGTGCAGAGATAACAAGGCAGGTGCATTACAAAAATTAATATTTAAAAAGTGAAAAAAGATATATTTATATATATATATAAACTACACATACATAATAATATTATGGAATATATATACCCCGAAATACATATATACATACTTATAATATATATATATATATATATATATTATATTAATAAAAGAAAAGAGGTTTATGAGACGACTCTGCTCATTTGTGCTGAAAATAAATTCGCAATTTCCGCTTAAATGCATATAGACTGGTGTCCGTGGTGGAAATTCTCAGCAGTAGCTCAAATTACCGTATTTGTGAGCGGTGAACGGCAATAGGATAGCCCCCTTCATACAGGGTAATTGATAAAGTGTCCATCAAGAAATTCGGGGCCTTAGGTACAAGTTTGTTGGCCAAACATTATTTGAGAAGCCTATCCAGCTTTAAAGGTCAGTGACTTATCGCCTTTTGATTGGCCTGTTTCACCACCTTCCAATAAGTTCCGACTAAATTACTTTTCAGACCATTTCATACGAAATCTGTTCCATTTTTGACTGATTTGAAAAAAGGAAGACGATCTATATTTATCTGTATGGTTTTTTTTATGTGGGTTCGTCGATACGAGTAGTATCGTTGCAATACAAAATAACAAACAGAACTAAAGCCGATGGCTTCCCGAAATGCAACATTGTAGAAAAGACATGGATAAACAAACTTATGTCTTGATTTTAGACGTTGAAGAGTGGTTTTTTTGGGATAAAATATAATCCACAAACCTAAAAAATACTTTGAGATTCTAAGATCCTATAAAAATAATACTAAGCACTTAAAAAACTAAACACATCAAAAAGTCTAAAATTACAATGATTCTGTTTTAGTTATGACTGCTCTTCAAATCGTATTGCAAGACCAAATGTAGTAAATGATTACCAAATCTTATTGACCAAATTAATGAGCTATTACTCGGATATCTATGGCTTTTACTATAGGGTTGATTAGGTTTTCTTTTAAGAGACGTCTAAGCAGAAGAAACAACTTCTTCTGCTTAAACTTCTCTTAGAATGAAAACCTTGGTCAGAACCTAGTTTTTTTATTATATTGTCAATACGATGATCCAACTACAGCAGAGATAAAAAAAAGTCACAGTGTCTTCGTCGCGTTTATAATAATATTATAAGGTATAGTCATGCCGTTGTGTGTAGAATAAACGTACCTACACAAACACACTAATGTTACCATCAGATAACCATCACTATTCAACGTTTAACCCATCTCTAATATCCCATTCAATACATTTGAAATATTTCAAAGCTATTCTTACAACTACTTGCACCATCCCATTTCAAATGTTTGATTGATTGCTGGCGATTAGCGATTGCTTGACCGTCAATCCGTCGTCATGACAGCCGACCTTCCATGTTAAAACCATTTTAGAAAGATCTCTCTTTGCTACACTAATCTTTTGAATACGGAACACTATTGCAGCTCACATGCATTTGGTAGTAAGACCGAGTTGACAAAAAAATTAAATGCAGTTTAGTTCACCTCTATTTTGTGAAAGCTATGGTTGATATTCGATCGAATTGGTGTCGATTTGAAATTAAAGCGAGTTCTACACGTGCGTTGATTGGCTCAGCTGACAGATAGGAAGATAAACGATCGTTGTCATTTGTCATTCGTGTCCCCGAGCGCTATTGACGAGTTCTTGCACTCGCCATATTAAATGCATATTATAATGAGAATTTCGTACATTGATTGATGATTGGCGTTGTGTTCTGACTCAGTTCAGCTGCTATACTTGGAATTTACTCTTTGTTTCTAGGAATCTAGAGCTCTTTATAAGTTGGATGACATCGTGACGAAAACCCAGCATTGCAATTTTTCCCTCCGTGCCTCGATAAAAACTTAAAAAAAGACAACCGGCTTCAAAAACTAAAAAGTGACAAATAACTTTAGCACAGAACACAAATGACTTTAGTTTCGGAATTCGGTGGCGGTGGCTTTGTTCTGTTTGTTGTTTTATATTGTCACCGACTTCCGAAACTAAAGTCGTTTGTGTTCTGTGCTAAAGTTATTGATCACTTTTCAGTTTTTGAAGGCGGTTTTCTTTTTTTAAGTTTTTAGTTTCTACTTTTTAGTATCGCCTTAACATCCAAATCCATAAAGAAATGGCAACACAGTTAAAACATAGATTGAAAGTCCTCTAATGAAACTAAAACGTCATCTATGTAATTTTTTTGGGATTTTGTTAATTTTTTCGCGCTGGACCAAATTCGAGAAAATTTATATGGGACCATTTCGGAATAAACCCCTATCGAACAAAAAAATAATATATTGAAACATCCGAATTGATAACCTCCACCTTTTTAATATCGGTTAAAAAGCACGTAAAGCCGTTGGTCCCGGCTGTTACTCGTAGATCTTTGGCAGTAGGGGTAGCCAGAAACCAGAAAGCTAGACAACCAGTCTTACCAAGGGGTATCGTGTTAACCAGTAACTGGGTTCTGAGGGTCAGATAGGCATATAAAACACTGGTATTTAGCTGCGTCCGGATAGATTGGAAGTCAACCAAAACATAGTTGGAAAAAAAGCTAAGCAGATGATTTAACAGAAAACAATCGTTCCATACAAAAGTACAACACCTACTCGGTTAAAATGTATGGAACAGGGGTGTGATTCTGTAAGACCTCATTCTAAACTTCGAATCTGAATCCGCTGTCAGTTTCTTGATTGGCATTCTAAAAACTCGGTTGATAATTATAATTCAAATTTACACTAGCGCCACCCTTGCGAGCGTGTCAGCGAGTTGAACTAAATTGACAGCGAGATTTTGACAGGTAAAGTATGAGAAGTGGCATTCTGTAAGGTAATTTCCCCGTCACTTCGACGCTCACTTCGCACTCGAACCCGATTCAAAGTGTCAAATATATCAAGGTCATTTTGAACCTTATGCGAAGAAAGAGTGAATAGTGATGTGAGATACGAGTTGTTGTTCGTATTTTACAGAATCGACCTACAGCTCTTTTATTTAAACAACCAACGAAAAATATTAACAATGGAGGATTTATGCCTGTTTTCACCAACAATCCCTAAATTATAAGTAACGTAGGAGGTTTTAGGTGACGGAATCGTTTGCGTTAGTGTCACCTAAAATCTCTTCATCATTTCCGCCTAAAGACGTCCACTGCTGGACACAGGCGTCCTCCAAGAAATGGGGGGTTTTGCCATAATCGCCACGCTTGGCAGGCGGGTTGGCGATCGCAGTATGGTTGTTACAAAGGCACAGAGAACGCTGCTGCCCATTCTCTGGTGAGTCCCTTAGTCGCCTTTTATGACACCCACGGGAAGATATAGGATGGTGCTATTCTTTACGTCCGACACCATACGGACACACGAAATCTCTTAGGAATTACTTAAAATTTAGGGACGGGCATAAAACTCATAAACTTTATCCACTTACCGATCTGCGGGTAAGTAGTAGGCGCGGGCGATCATCCCGGGTAGTATACTCCCCAAAAAACGATTGTTAGCTCATCAGCAAGAAGAAGAAGATAATGATATCATCATGTCAACTTTTAGACGCCTACTGTAGGACATAGGTCTCCCCCAAGGTGGGTTCAGCCGTTACCGCCATGCAAGGCCGATGTATGTTAGCGATCGCAGAAGGTGTTATGGTACTCAGAAGGAAGCTGCTGCTTATCCTCTGGTCAATATCTCTTTGTCGCCTTCTATGAAACCCACGAGTAGAAATGGGGTGGTGCTATTCGCATCTTATTACTGAGTAGAATGCAAACACAGATATTATATGTACAGTACGCAAAAGAGATAAGTATCCATGTCGTCGCGAATAGTTGAAGATTTCTTAGAAACCAATGGGGGCTTTCAAATGAAATTTTATTAAATCATTGAATTGCTTATTCTCTATAAATTGTATTTTATTTTATTCATAAAAACCTATCGGTTTCTAAGTAAACTTCAACTGTTTCCGGCGACATGGATACTTATCTCCTTTGGTGACCGTACATTCTTCTTGTCAAATTTCCTGTTTGGCCCTGTACTCAACTACGACCACACCATCTTCTGACACAGTCTTTGGGTCCTCACGTATGTAGGTGATAGTCTATGCAGTGCCAAATAGAAGGTGGAACGTTTGTTAGGAATTGAAAACTGGAATCGTCTGAGAAACCCTACTTGTGAAGATTCTCTTTGCTGCGGCCGACTAAGCTACGGAGCTGTTGTAAACTGCTTTGTTTGTTTTACTGAATTATCACCAGCCAATCAGATCACTTGACTTGCGTTTTGATCGTCGATAATTTTTTTTCTAAAAACTGAAAAGCCAAAAATAGAAAATTAACGTCAGCAAAAATATAGTTTGAATCGTTCGTACGTTTAAGCTTTCCCTAACTTCAAAGTACAAAATGAACTTTAATATTGGTATTCCAATGACTAAATTATGTTAACTCTTTGACGGCTTAAGTTAATTTATTCTTGGATCAAAGACAACAGTAATTGCGTTTATGATAACAAACAACCCAATATAGCTTTATTGTTCCCTAGTCCGTACTAAGAGTCAATACATTCCTTACGATGACGTAATGGCATTTACGTGAATTTGAAAATGGAATATTTTTAAACGACAAAGACTAGTGTTACCGAGAAACTAATGTTGCGCCCACGCTGAAAAAAATATTTTTTGTCTGATGTACGAATACCTATATAGTAACTAATCAAAAAAACTAAATTGCGTTATCTACTTTTTTAAATAATGTTTTTTCTTCCTTTAATTTCGTCTAATAATGCCTTAAATCTCTTTGAATTTATCTTAGGGCCTATTTTATAATTTATTTTTATATTTAATTAGAACCTGGCCTTGCTGCCCGATTAATTTATCAGAGCACAGTCAAAACTATTGAAACTGGGAACGTGAAATTTTTCACACGGTTTTCTTTTATAATTTAGGCAAGCGCTAAAAGTGGAATTTTGGAAATTCAACCCCTAAGAATGTGAAAATTGTTGGAACTATCTTATTTCTTGGGTTAATCAACTTGAAACTTGGCACGAATGCGGACCTATGTAAATAATACAGTTTCACGTAATTCCGTTTTTAAACTACGCAATACGAAAACTACTCGAACGAATACAATTGATTTAAATACTCAATAGATCAATCACTACAAATACTGATATATATATTTTTTTTTAAAATGTCTGATGTGATTAGTGTCAATCGAGGTGGTGAAACAGGCCCTTGTTGTGTAAATTTTACACTATTAATACACAGCATCAATGTATACTTACATACAAATAAATAAGTGTCTGTTTATAATATAAAAACAGCAGCATTTTACTAAAACGTGATCGTTATACCAATAAAAAATGTCTTTCCTGTAAATTTTTGTTCCAGCTAATCTCTGAAACGTCTGGACCGATTTTGATAGATTTTCACTAGCAGAAAGCTGATGTTATAAGGAGAAACAAAAGCTACTTTTATTTTAGACCAAAAATAGGGGTGCGCCCAAACAATATCCCCCCATCATCCATAACCGACAGACACGCGGACGTTAAGTAGCAGGCATCAACTAGTACAATAATATTATTCCTAGGTCTGATTTTGGAATAATCCAATTCAATTACCTTATAATAATCTTAATGTCAGTCTTTATCTGTAAAAAATGTCACTATTTTACCTACATTTTTGACATTGATGGTCCCTGAGACTTTGAACGTTTTTAATTACGAGAATTGGTTTTCAGATAACTTCTATATCTCCAAATAGGTATCTGAGTAAATTAAATATGTCAGTCTAGTATATAATTATCTAGCTCAGTCTCGTACTATCAAGACGCCATATTATTTACTTCATAAGAGCTCTGTGATGATAAAAAATCAACACTCCATATACTAGTAAAAAGTCGTCCCTCTTACGTGCTAAAAATCGAACAATTATGTTGCCACTATCAACATTTATGTTTTCAAAATTATACCTAAAACTAAATCACAAAGAGTTACGAAAAGAAAAGTCTAATCAAATACATAATAAACCTATAAGAACAAGCACGTATCCCATATCTTCAAATCCACCTCCAAAAACTATAGTCAACAAAAAAATAAAACACAAAGACAAAATAAAATAGATTATAAATGTAATCACATCAATCACTTCACAATAAATGTACGTCACAAGTATTGTTGGGATTACCTCGTGTCCCCTTACCGTGATAACTTTGACGGACAATCTTTTATCTCCCCTAGCGACAAAGGCCTTTGTATCGACTACTTTTTCGTATTAACTGACCCTACTTTTGAAGAGCTGAGGATGTCTGTTGTAAAGCTGGTATTTTAATTATATTCTTTTTGTTGATAGTACCTATGTATAGGAATAAATACGTGATGGGTACACAAAAACCGAAATCACAGATACAGATAGACCTAGATAACGCAAGTATTACGATCTGTATGAAAACCAAGCGTGCCATTTTTTGGACGCCACAAAGTAATACGAATGTTTTGCTTTTCCTAAATTTGGAATTATATTACTGAGGGTATTAGATAAAAAGTAATTGTTTTTAAAATTAATTACGCATAATATTAATCACAAAATGACTTACCGATGGAATGAAACGTTTTCTTTATTTTTTTACTTACGATTTTTTATCGTAAGTTAGGCACGAAAATAGGCACGCGAAGTAGTTGCTCTTGCGTTATCTAGGTCTATCTAGATCTGTGACCGAAATATACCTCAAATTGGCGTGATGAGGCATAACATCGGAAGAAATGGAGGGAATGGGAGGAGGCATTTGGCCAGGAGTAGGACAGTAATGACTAGTTAAAAAAATCGCAAACAACGTCATACGCACGACTGTTGAGGTCCTAAGTTACATTCGGGCATAGTGTTTTCCTTTTAGAAATATTTCAGTATAAGCCCGGAGTTTCTAAGTCGGTGATGAGACACCCATGTGCCTCAAAAATCACTCAAAATCATTGGTCCTGTGTGTTTATTCTGTTACAATCTCCCTCGGTGAACACCTAGGTGAAGTGAGCTGTCATGTGTGCTAGGGATTTACAAAGCACTACAATTGGATGACAGCTCACTTCTTCTAGGTGTACACCTAGGGAGATTGTAACAGAATAGCACTGCTGATCTCTCCTCGGCCGTGTTGGATTGCCATCCCATCGGACTGTCAGCGTGATGGAAGAGGGAGTAAATCTGTGTTTATACACACACTTGTACACTATAATATCATGCGTACTAGGTTAGTCTCCATTGTGACTGGACGTTGTGCGTGACCGAACTTCGGCGGAAGAATGTTATTATTTACCATTTGTTTGTTTCCATAAAATTATGGAAGGAGTCACCGGGCATGATACACTCAAAAGCCTATGACAGAAGGCTTAGTGACCAAGTCCTAGCACTTAGTAGGAACAACTTGCTCATTGTGTCAAGAGCCACTACGGGACACTGCTGCTTAAACAAGCCATGTCCAACCTGGGGCTAAGTGATACGCAAACCTGCAGACGCTGTAAGGAGGCTGATGAAACGCCACTTCATCTTATGGGGGAATACGGAGCACTAATTCACAAGCGCAACAACCATCTGGGCAAACACCTGTTAAGCCCGGATGAAATAATAGAGATTGCCCCAAAGCAGATCCTGCAGTTCATCACAGCAGTAGGGTTTGGTGGCGGTCTCTAACCAACACAAGCGGCGATCACAATAGATCAATCCTGGTCGCAGTGACACGCGCAATAAAATAAAAAAAATACCATTTGTTATACATTATTGTACTTTTATATTTTGCTGTAATAAGTAGGCATAACAAAGTACAATAATTGTAATTGGCTATAAAATAACAGGCAGCGAAAACATGAATGAACATAACATGGCTGAAGAATTTCGGCTGATCTAAATAAAAGTAAACACAAATTCCAAAGACCCTGAAGCAATTGGGATGAGGGCGGAAGGATGACGATGGTATAAAATAATGTCTTTGGTGTGCAAGTAAGATAACGGGGTGATTAAATGTTCTAGCTTGATATTAATTCGATTTTTATGCCTGGGGGTGGAATGTCCCCAAGTGCTTGGGGCTATTATGTTTAGGTCAAAATAAATAAACATTACTTAGCACGTACTTTGGTTTAATAATATTCCTATCTCTATCTTATGCTAGTAGTTTGACAGTTGTGCGGTAGTGACAGAAATAAGGCTTAGCCAAAGCACGTTTATTTATTTCGGCGTTAATGTCGACACATTCTGTTTTTTTGCTAAGGCAAAATGAGCATCAAAAATACGTTTACATGGATTATCTGAATAATTTATTTGAGAGCGAAATATTTTTAGAATGGTAAACGAGGTGATATAAAATTACCTATCTCTTGAGGATGCTTTGGTATTTAATTTGATTAAGGGCGAATGTCACCAAAACTTTTATAACTGGTACAATACCGTGGCATTAAATCGACGACTGACAGAATTTGTGTAGAAAGAATGACAATAGTCCAAATTTTATTCGCAGATTAAAACTATGTAAACTTATTAGTTGGGTAAAATTCCTACTCAGTAATTTAGATAATAATGTTTTATTTTAGTTCGGACAAAATAATTTCATCCCTATGTGTTCACTGTCGAAATGACCCGCAAAGACCAATGACCTCTACGGGTGAAGGGTCAAAGAGAAAATTGGCATAATTACACAGACCATTAACTGGGACGGATTGGTGACCACAGTTAAGGTTGTGGTAGACGAAACGGCTAGGCGAAGGCTACCCATCTTCTTAACAAATTATGTTAGTCAGAACATTCTATGCCCATATAAATGGTACAAGTTGTACAAGTCTAAGGACAACTAAGGTAAGCTATCTACTAGTGCACATATACTATCACTACATATTATAAAACTTTGTCCCCCACCGCGTCTTCCTGTGTTTTCGCGATAAACTCAAACACTTCTGAACAGATTTTCAAGCGGTTTTCAAAAATAGAAAGCGTGATTCATGAAATAGGTGTAGGTGTATAATTTGTTACGGTTTTGTCTTTAATTGAATGGAATATGACGATAATAAATTGTTGTAGGTGGCGTAAAAAAGTCATGGCGACAGAGAGCTATGTATGGCTATGCTCTGCTCTCGTGCGAAGCCAGGGCTGGTCGCTGTTAAATTATAAATCATCATCGTCATCATCTTCCTATTCTTGTCCCATTTTACTTAGGGTCGGTTCAACACGTTGTCTTCTTCCATTCCAACCGTCATGATTTCACTAATATTCTTCTAAAAAAAACACAAACATTTTCTGAACAAAAAAAATCCATCCATTTTATCTTTCATAAAAATCATTTCATGCAAAATAGCTACACTTACACTGTTAAATGTATGAAACAGCAGATTATTTTTACAGTCCTGCGAGGTTATTAGTGTTTTAGAAATAACACTGTTTATTGTTAAATTAATATCGATTAAACATTCCTTATTTAAAAAAATATATACATTAAATGTGCATAACTTTTTAAAGATCTACCAGACCCACATTACTTTACCGGTCACAGCCACAGTGCCAGTGCCAGTGCCACAGTACTTTGTTGTTGTTGATGAATAACTGACGAAAAATTTCGTCACTGGTTTACAATTTATTATAAACCGAATTCATGGTAAAAGTATGTGTCACGTTATATGGATGACAGCACAAAAAACGTGTCCGAAAGTTATTCGGACAGTCAAAATAAAACTGTTTATTAGCAAAATTACTTTGGAGTGCACTCTATATTTTAATACACTCACTCAATGCACAAAGTACGTAAGGCTGCGTCGCGCCCGAGCAGAGAAACCGCTTAGAACAAACCGCTATTTTTACCACGCGCACATTGACATTACGTTTATAGGCATTCTCAAGCAGTTTCAAGCAGACTTCAGACTCGACTGTCACGTGTTGTCTAAACGAATAAATGAGAGACATTGACGTATCACGACGAACAAGAAAATTTTGTTATAAAAAATTGCAAAGAGTTCCAACCAGTGTCAATAAAATTTCATATTGTCACTAATAAAACCTACAGAGTCAATACAGTAGCAGCCCTAGTGAGTCTGGCAAGTTTAGGTAATTATTTTTGAAGATGGCGGGAGCGGTCCTTCTGTACCCTCTATGTTTTGTGCTCAATGTTAGAACAAAAGCCTACTGCAAATAATGGAAATACTTACGATTATTACTACCTAGTCCTAAAAATCGTATTTCATGATGCAATTTGGCTTCACATAAACAAGTTACGTCGCACTAAAGCACATACTCCACATTAATATTCATAAAAAGTATAATAACTTGGAATGGTATATCAAACTCAGTTATGAACATTTTTAGTATTGTTTTTATCACTGAGTCTATGTTCCTATCTCTATTTGTCTCATTTTTCGATTTAAGATTTGTAGTACTAGTAGAACGCAGCGTCTTTTTAACCGACTTCATAAAGGAGGAGGTTATCAATTCGGATGTTTATATTTTTGTTTTATGTTTGTTCGGCCATAACTCCGTCATATATAGACGGATTTGCAAAATTATTTTTTTGTTCGGTTCGGTTTATTCCGAAATGATCCCTTATAATTTTTATCGAAATTGATCCAGCGCTTTTTGAAAATCAAAAAATCACGTAAAAATTACATAGATGATGTTTTAGTTTTTTCTTTAATCTTTAGAGGACTTTCAATCTCTGTTTTAACTGTGTCGCCGTTTCTTTATGGATTTGGATGTTAGGGCGATACTATAAAGTGGAAAACCAAAACTTTTTTCAAAAAAAAAAGACAAACGCCTTCAAAAACTAAAAAGTGATCAATAACTTTAGCACAGAACAAACATTACTTTAGTTTCGGGAGTCGGTGGCAATACAAAACACAAACAGAACAAAGCCACCGCCACCGACTTCCGAAAGTAAAGTAATGTGTGTTCTGTGCTAAAGATATTTATCTGAAGAAAGTCTGAGAATCAGTCTCCTCAAGGGATATCGAGTTGTGTATGGGTTGTAGAGGTCCGATACGCAGTCGCTCTATGGAAAACTTTTTATTAAGCTGCGTCCGGGTAGACTGGATGCCGTCTCCGTCATAGTTAGAAAAACGCTAGGCAGATGATGATGTTTGAACGGAATTGACATTTTAATTTTAATTGTAAAATAAAGGAGATTTGGCATCTCCATCGATACAAACAAAAATCTTCAAGTTACTTCCTCCTCCAAGTTAACGTTTAAATAACTGATTTAAATAATGCCTTCGTTTAACATTTAATAATAAGCACATCCGTAGATATTTCATATCTTACTTCACCCCAAGCAGACCACAATCTGGTCTAACCTCAAACCACAGACGAATATTCGCAATTTTCCCCTTTTATATCACTAAAAAGTAATCATCAAACCGGTTACGAACGCGTTTTAATAAGTAATACCGGGGCACCAAGTTTTTAGTATTGTGAGAATAAAATTTTGTTTAACGATGTCTCGGGGCCCCGAGGAAAATGGCCCATTTGATCCGCGAATAATGGGTCCACAGCAACAGACGTTACATCAATGTGGTGTAAAGATGCTGTCTGCTGAAGAACCAAGAAAAAGGGATGTGGTATTCTGTATTTCCCCGGCCTACGTACAGTTGTTCCGGATGTGGCTTTTTTTGGGAAAAACCCGCTACTTTAGTTTTAAACCACTGTAAGTCCTGTGTCCGAATGGTGCCGGTCGCCCCATCACCCCATTTCTACCCGTGGGTGTTGTAGAAGGCGACAGAGGGATATTGACCAGAAGATGGGCCAGCAGCGTCCTTCTGATTACCATAACACCTACTGCGATCGCCAACATGCATCGGCCAAGCGTGGCGATTACGACTGAACCCCCCTTGGGGGAGACCTATATCCAGCAGTGGGTGTCTAAAGGTTGACATGATGATGATTATGATGAAGTCCTCTAAGTCAGAATCAACAGCAGTGACCACTAGAAAAGCGCCGAGGCAAACAAGCTCGATGGGTCCTGGAAAAACCGTCTTGGATCCCGCATTAAATTTATTTAGGAAAAAGCAAGGGAGAACTAAGAATTTATTTTCCACTTATCTCCATATCAAGCAGGAGACAGAACAGAACTAGGTCTATAGGCACAAAGGGACATTTACTACTGGGAGAAGTCCAGTTACTAAGCACCACGGTATAAAATAATAAATAATAGTAATTGTTGGGATGACGAATAAAGTAGGCAAAGTAAAGTTTTAGGAATTATAATTTCTTCTTTATCGTGTATACATAGTTAAATAAGTTTCAAAGCCAAAATTACATTATTGCATTAAAAGGTTGAGCGCGACAAAATGCGTGTGCGCCGTTCATAGTGAGCAGAAAAGAAGGGGCGGAAGAAAATGGCCGCCGCCGGATGAGTAGCCGCGCTGCGTTTCATCGTCGCGCCCGCTTCGTTTTGAGCATTCTTCATGATGCTTTAGTTCCATCGCAAACAATAATACCAGTCTATAATAATGTCCCACTGCAAGGCAAATGCCTCTTCTCATACAGACAAGGCATGAGCATTGATCATATAATTAACATTATCTAACGGGTTCTAAAATATACGTTGTCTGCTCCGGTTGTTTAGAAGACCAGAAACAACTGCCTGCTGGCTATACAAATTTTTGTTCCGTGAGGGAATTAAATCCGCGACTCGCATAGTGGCCTATCGCTCAGTCACTGCGCCAACCTTGAAGCTAAATGATGAAGATGTCTCAAAGACGAGGGAGATTGATTTCGTTGATGTTTTCATTTCGTAATTGAAAAATCCACCGACAAAAGTGTCATACGTGTACTCCGATGTGTCAAAAAACATGATAATTTTTCCTTGTAAGCATTTTTTACGAAAAATACACTCTCGCTCTTCCAACCAGTCAATTTGCAACGTAAATTACACAACATTTGCATCGCTTTGTCATATTACGAAATAATGAAAATAATGTGTGGCCCGGAGAGTTTTTACCGTCTATTTTAGACACAAAACGGATTAAAAAGCTTTACAAAGAGCAGTTTTGGCTTGGCTGCATTAAAAACACGTTGTATGCATGTCGTAATTAAAATTTACAAGTTGATTTAGGGGTTATGTTTTGGGACATAGAACATGGTTTGTGTTTCGATTTGCGACGACGTTTGACGTTTTATTAGGAGATACATTGATTTATTTGGTATTGTTGGTTTATCCAGTGTGGGAACAATGAAAGCAAAATTGACTGTCTCTATCTGTTTGTAATCTCATTACGGCAAATCCTCCGACACGAGTCAAATTTAACAAAGAAATAACTTAGACTCTAGATAAGGACATAGGCTATTTTTTAATTCACTACTTTGTTACACACGCGAAAGAAGTCTTAACCAAAAGCTGCTTGTTTGAAATTAAAAATGATATTAGTAGTTCAACACTAGAGAATACAAAGGAATGGGTTTTTCATTTTCTTTTATTATACTTTAGATTACCTCCATTTATAAAAACAAAGAATGGCATAATATTCTAACTAAACTTGGAAATTAAAACCACCACATCTATATTAAAATCTACATTGAGAACGGCACACCAAAGATGCTACTTTTCAGACTTTATTGCACCAAATACGTATCTATAAGCAGCGTAACTACATATTTGAAAATTTCCTTTTTAACACTCGCCATTCGAAATGAGACTGTTTGTTAATGTTCTTATGATAGTCTATAAAAAAACCGGTCTTTAGACTTTAGTTTAATGTTTCGAGTTGGCCATTACATTACAAGGTAGTGACTTGGAATGCGTGAAGATTTGTTAGTTGCAAAGTGAAGAAATTCTGTAACGTGGAAGCAGTTAAATGGTTATGATAATTTAATAAGTTTTAAATGACATTGTTGTCATGTTTTGGTACTTTGATCAGCGTATTTGGACAAAAATAAATTGTCGATGTAACTCAAATTAGCCGCAAAACTAAAATAAGGCGGGCCATGTCAGCCGTATGCCGGTTGAGCTGTGGGCCTGCATATCGCAAGACTGGAGGCCTGACACAGTCAGGCGGCAGACCGAGGAGCAGATGTCGGGACGCCTTTGATGGCTTCCACACGAATTGGTAGCATGAGGCATAACTCCGGGAGAAATGAAGGGTATGGGACAAGACCTTTGCCCAGGAGTGGGACAGTTATGGCAAGTTAAAAAAAAGGTATTTTATGGGAAAATACTGTTCTTTCAAAATAATCTACGCAAAATTAGTCAGTATAGTACAGTCTGTATGTTTTGACTTCCACGCGCACGAAGTCGCGGGCAGATACTAGTACTTAATAAAAACAAATTGTACCTAGTCACCATCGCAGGAAAGTTTAATTTCCCCCCACTTTTACCAACCCTATTACCCTTAATTGATTCCAACCAAGTCGCGAAGTTTTAAAATAAAATGTAAAAGTATACTTTACATTTTTCCTTTAGTTTTAACAGTTTTAAAGAAATATTTTTGAACTAGTTTCATGATATTGTAAAAGAAACTTTGCAGTTGATGTTTTTAGGTCGGAATAGTTCTTTGCGGTCTGACAGTAAGTTATCACTTGCGATGAGCGTTTCTTAGAATACAGGCGTTTAGGATCAACGCCGACTTAACAGTGATATTATATTGTATGAGAGAAAGCTTGTGCCGAGCGGTGGGATAGGCTATATAAATACAATATTAACAAAATGTATGTAAGATACATATTTTTTGCACAGAATTATATCTTGCATGCAATTTTCTACACAATTGCTGTTGCGTTTTCGTTCATAATCTATTTAATTTATCGAAACTGCTTGAGCTTTGTTATAACCCTGGCTTCGCTGACCCCAGAATGTATTAATGCTGGAGTGTTAAGGTAGTGCTCTGTACTAATTCTGTACCTATACATTTGATAGTAGGTATTGCGAAGTAGATAGGTAAAAACCCACCCAATAGTCATATTATTATTTTTTATCTATTGATAGGCATACGTTTGACCACTATCTCGCCTGATGGGAAGCGATGATGCGGTCTAAGATGGAGCACGCTTGCCTAGAAGTAACCTATTCACTCTTGACTTAAAGACTCCCAGGTTGTAGCTATCAGGAAACACAGACTCAGGCAGGGAATACCACTCCTTAGCAGTCCTCACAATGAAAGTATTCCCAAAACGTTTCGTGCGTGTGGGTGGGATGTCCACCATGTACTGGTTGCGCATTGCCGTACCGTGGTCCGATGATGGAACGGGCTCGGCGGAATTAAATTATGCAATTCCGTCGTACACTCCCCAAAATGCAACCGATTCAAAACCGACAGGCCAGCAACTCGTCGTCGATGCTCAAGACTTTGGAGCTTTAACTCGACTAGCCTATCCTTGCCAATGATCCTCTTGGCTCGTTTTTCAATTGACTCTAGGGCATCCAGCTGGTACCTGGCAGATCCGTCCCAAAGATGAGAGCAGTAATCCATACACGATATCTGTGAGGTGTACCTACGAAATCGAGTAAGTACTACTTTTCAATTGATTTGTACATATTTTAAGTTTATCTTATACATGACTGAAACTTTAAGAAAAACTTCGTGAACATATTCTTATAAACTTAAAAAAAAGTGGTCTCGTGTTAAAAATATTTAAAATAAAAAAATAAAACATACCAAGAGCTGGTTGTTACCTTGGTCAGAGGTTATGCATTCATGAACAGTCATTCAACGTGGCTATGCCGCTAGTCTCTTGGGCACGTTCCTGGTTGACGACAATATGGAGGATTTTTTTGAAAATACAAAGCCTATAACTATTAAAACAAACAATGAATCCAATATCGTTTTTTGTTTTAATAGTTATAGATTTTGTATTATTATTCGTGTAAATATTGTACATATTAATAAATGAATATAAGCCTGAAATTCTTCTACCTAATAATTGGCTGGTATTTTTTTTTAATGAGTACTAATCCTTTTAATTAAGTACTTACTTCTTTTTTGTGCTAGCAAAGTATTCGTTTCAACTGTGGCCCAGTAATTGACACTTTCAAGACCCGGGTTGTCTACCAGACATTTAAAATGAACAGTCGGCATTGGCCGTAATAAAAATGTTAATTATTTTTTTTACACACTAATGAAAAATATACTGCGAAAGCTTATTTAATCATTGTCGCTTCTCTTGATTACTTTTACAGAAACGCGACAGAGCCTCCACTTAAATTATATATTTTTTAAGGTTGAATAAAAAATATTATAAGCACTTAATGGACGCCATCTTGTATTTGGTTTCAAGAACTTTTTTTTCAGTCATAACTTCATTAGGTACTTATTATAATTTTGTTGTTTTTGGCTTGAGTGTCTACCGCTGTAATAAGAAAATATTGTTTTTTTTTTTAATACTTTTTGGTAATGTAATCGAAGCTGTTGTGTTAATTTATGCGTTATTTTTAAATTAGATAATATTTTTGGATACTTGACGGTTTCTTTCAAAAGGAGTTTCCATTTCGATTTCGATTAATAGTCCAATGAATTTTGCCATTCAATATTCAAGACTAGCGACCCAACCCGGCTTCGCATGGGCCTGTAGCCTTCCTCGATAAATGGACTATCCAACACAACAAAATAATTTTTCAATTCGAACCAGTAGTTCCTGAGATTAGCGCGTTCAACCAAACCAACAAACTCTTCAGCTTTATAATATTAAGTATAGAAGTATAGATAATACGATAAGAAGGAGAAAAATGGGCAACATGCTCCATACATACTCTTTGTTGACTCTACGTACTCTTACTAATTGTTAAACGATAGTGTGTATTAATATACTATTCAATACTTATTAATACCTTGTTTACCTTTAGACCTTAAAGACTTGTTTTAAATTTAAATTGCATTTAAATTGAAATTAGCTGAAAATCAATATATATTCATATTTTTGTTATGACTTCTATGTCAGTTGTCAACATAGTCAACTGTTAGTTATTTTTTTGTGACTCGCGCATCTCAGCTTTTTGGCTTATAAAACTTAAATTATTTTCATTTATATTTAATTGTACCTATTTCTTTTGAAATTACACCTATAAAAATTCTATATGCACTCGTGATTTTATGAAGGTCTGAAATAACTGACAGGCTACATTTAAGCCCGGCTGGTTTTTGCTGATTTTCATAATAATATTTAGAAATATGAAAATTCGGAAGGAGCGTACTATATTATATGGCGCGCTGACAGATGGTTAGTTTGTCGAGATTTGGATTACGAGTATAACTAGCATCTTTTAATATAACTTCAAAGTCTACCAGTCCACAACCGGGAGTCGGTAACAATCATCGGGCTGACGCTTGCCGGTAGTTCCCAGGGCGGATCCTACTGTTAGGTCTGCCTGGGACCTCCGTTCCGCAGCTTGGAACTGACTGCGCGCCAGTCCTCCTTCGGTCTGATCCTGATTGCAGTCCAGGCTGGAGCCTAGGCGACGCTATTTACCTATCTACAGTGCGTTTAGGTTAGTCTCCAATATAATTCCTGTATTTATAACCACCTCATCTTTATTTAACTTATACAATTTTACATGTGCAAGTCTACTTAGCCCTTTTATTGAATAGGATCAAGTAGATTTGTTACAGTGTATAGGCAAGTACATTAGTTCGTGAAATATTTTAGAAATAAAAGTTTTTCAAGACTTAATATGTGTGTGGTCTCTAGAAACAACGTTTTAAAAAAGTCGGGTCTGCCTCTAAGTTTTTCCATTAGGAAATTTATTTATTTATTTATTTATTTATACTTCATGCACAAACGTACAAAGGCGGACTTAATGCCTTAGGCATTCTCTACCAGTCAACCAAGGGTGGTGAAGAGATAACAAGGCAGGTGCATTACAAAAATTAATATTTAAAAAGTGAAAAAAGATATATTTATATATATATATAAACTACACATACATAATAATATTATGGAATATATATACCCCGAAATACATAAAGAAAAGAGGTTTATGAGACGACTCTGCTCATTTGTGCTGAAAATAAATTCGCAATTTCCGCTTAAATGCATACAGACTGGTGTCCGTGGTGGAAATTCTCAGCAGTAGCTCAAATTACCGTATTTGTGAGCGGTGAACGGCAATAGGATAGCCCCCTTCATACAGGGTAATTGATAAAGTGTCCATCAAGAAATTCGGGGCCTTAGGTACAAGTTTGTTGGCCAAACATTATTTGAGAAGACTATCCAGCTTTAAAGGTCAGTGACTTATCGCCTTTTGATTGGCCTGTTTCACCACCTTCCAATAAATTCCGACTAAATTACTTTTCAGACCATTTCATCCAAAATCTGTTCCATTTTTGACTGATTTGAAAAAGGAAGACGATCTATATTTATCTGTATGGTTTTTATGTGGGTTCGTCGATACGAGTAGTATCGTTGCAATACAAAATAACAAACAGAACTAAAGCCGATGGCTTCCCGAAATACTACATTGTAGAAAAGACATGGATAAACAAACTTATGTCTTGATTTTAGACGTTGAAGAGTGGTTTTTTTGGGACAAAATATAATCCACAAACCCAAAAAATACTTTGAGATTCTAAGATCCTATAAAAAAAATACTAAGCACTTCTAGTCTAAAATTACAATGATTCTGTTTTAGTTATGACTGCTCTTCAAATCGTATTGCAAGACCAAATGTAGTAAATGATTACCAAATCTTATTGACCAAATTAATGAGCTATTACTCGGATATCTATGGCTTTTACTATAGGGTTGATTAGGTTTTCTTTTAAGAGACGTCTAAGCAGAAGAAACAACTTCTTCTGCTTAAACTTCTCTTAGAATGAAAACCTTGGTCAGAACCTAGTTTTTTTATTATATTGTCAATACGATGATCCAACTACAGCAGAGATAAAAAAAAGTCACAGTGTCTTCGTCGCGTTTATAATAATATTATAAGGTATAGTCATGCCGTTGTGTGTAGAATAAACGTACCTACACAAACATACTAATGTTACCATCAGATAACCATCACTATTCAACGTTTAACCCATCTCTAATATCCCATTCAATACATTTGAAATATTTCAAAGCTATTCTTACAACTACTTGCACCATCCCATTTCAAATGTTTGATTGATTGCTGGCGATTAGCGATTGCTTGACCGTCAATCCGTCGTCATGACAACCGACCTTCCATGTTAAAACCATTTTACAAAGATCTCTCTTTGCTACACTAATCTTTTGAATACGGAACACTATTGCAGCTCACATGCATTTGGTAGTAAAACCGAGTTGACAAAAAAATTAAATGCACCTCTATTTTGTGAAAGTTATGGTGGATATTCGATCGAATTGGTGTCGATTTGAAATTAAAGCGAGTTCTACACGTGCGTTGATTGGCTCAGCTGACAGATAGGAAGATAAACGATCGTTGTCATTTGTCATTCGTGTCCCCGAGCGCTATTGACGAGTTCTTGCACTCGCCATATTAAATGCATATTATAATGAGAATTTCGTACATTGATTGATGATTGGCGTTGTGTACTGACTCAGTTCAGCTGCTATACTTGGAATTTACTCTTTGTTTCTAGGAATCTAGAGCTCTTTATAAGTTGGATGA
This sequence comes from Charanyca ferruginea, assembly GCA_947361185.1. Lineage (NCBI taxonomy): Eukaryota > Metazoa > Arthropoda > Insecta > Lepidoptera > Noctuidae > Charanyca > Charanyca ferruginea. The sequence goes on along the minus strand of OX376055.1, from coordinate 55,871,370 downwards.
CATCGTGACGAAAACCCAGCATTGCAATTTTTTCCTTCCGTGCCCCGATAAAAACTTTAAAAAAGACAACCGGCTTCAGAAACTAAAAAGTGACAAATAACTTTAGCACAGAACACATAATTATATGACTTTAGTTTCGGAATTCGGTGGCGGTGGCTTTGTTCTGTTTGTTGTTTTGTATTGCCACCGACTTCCGAAACTAAAGTCGTTTGTGTTCTGTGCTAAAGTTATTGATCACCTTTCAGTTTTTGAAGGCGGTTTTCTTTTTTTAAGTTTGTTGTTTCTACTTTTTAGTATCGCCTTAACATCCAAATCCATTAAGAAACGGCAACACAGTTAAAACATAGATTGAAAGTCCTCTAAAGAAACTAAAACGTCATCTATGTAATTGTTTTGGGATTTTGTTAATTTTTTCGCGCTGGACCAAATTCAAAAAGAAATTTATGTTATCATTTCGGAAGTTTATTCCGAAATGATCCCATAAATTTCTTTTTAAAACTAAAACGTCATCGATGTAATTGTTTTGGGATTTTGTTAATTTTTTCGCGCTGGACCAAATTCAAAAAGAAATTTATGGGATCATTTCGGAATAAACCCCTATCGGACAAAAAAATAACATATTTAAACATCCGAATTGACAACCTCCTCCTTTTTGAAGTCGGTTAAAAAGCACGTAAAGCCGTTGGTCCCGGCTGTTACTCGTAGATCTTTGGCAGTAGGGGTAGCCAGAAACCAGAAAGTTTGACAACCAGTCTTACCAAGGGGTATCGTGTTAACCAGTAACTGGGTTCTGAGGGCCAGATAGGCATATAAAACACTGGTATTTAGCTGCGTCCGGATAGACTGGAAGCCGACTACAATATAGTTGGGAAAAGGCTAGGCAGATGATTTAACAGAAAACAATCGTTCCATACAAAAGTGCAACACCTACACAGTTAAAATGTATGGGACAGGGGTGTAATTCTGTAAGACCTCATTCTAAACTTCGAATCTGAATCCGCTGTGAGTTTCTTGATTGGCATTCTAAAAACTCGGTTGATAATTTAAATTTACACTAGCGCCACCCCTGCGAGCGTATCAGCGAGTTGAACTAAATTGACAGCAAGATTTTGACAGGTAAAGTATGAGAACTGGCATTCTGTAAGATAATTTCCCCGTTCACGACGCTCACTTCGCACTCGAACCTTTTTTTTTTTTTTTTTTTTTTTCCGGATTGGCATCTCGCAGGTCAACCTAGGAGGTTGTCGGCTGCTTAACCGGACTTTCCTGTGGTGCCTTAAAAATTATTATTTTTAGGGCCTCCAGCCAGGGCATAAAAGCTTACAAACTAAGCGACTACACGCTAAGGGCACCCCCTGTGGGGTACGAGCCTCGGCTTAGGGCGTCGCTGGGAGAGGACAGCAAGGGGACAGGCTGGATCGGATTTCCATTATTTAGGGACGAATTTAAAACTACAGGCTCAGCGGCGCGGGCTGGCACGAGCAAGGGTCGGGGAGGACTCGAACCCGATTCAAAGTGTCAAATATATCAAGGTCATTTTGAACCTTATGCGAAGGAAGAGTGAATAGTGATGTGAGATACGAGTTGTTGTTCGTATTTTACAGAATCGACCTACAGCTCTTTTATTTAAACAACCAACGAAAAATATTAACAATGGAGGATTTATGCCTGTTTTCACCAACAATCCCTAAATTATAAGTAACCTAAGAGGTTTTAGGTGACGGAATCGTTTGCGTTAGTGTCACCTAAAATCTCTTCATCATTTCCGCCTAAAGACGTCCACTGCTGGACACAGGCGTCCTCCAAGAAATGGGGGGTTTTGCCATAATCGCCACGCTTGGCAGGCGGGTTGGCGATCGCAGTATGGTTGTTACAAAGGCACAGAGAACGCTGCTGCCCATTCTCTGGTGAGTCCCTTAGTCGCCTTTTATGACACCCACGGGAAGATATAGGATGGTGCTATTCTTTACGTCCGACACCATACGGACACACGAAATCTCTTAGGGGTTACTTAAAATTTAGGGATTGTTGGTGAAAACGAGCATAAAACTCATAAACTTTATCCACTTACCGATCTGCGGGTAAGTAGCAGGCGCGGGCGATCAACCCGGGTAGTATACTCCCCAAAAACGATTGTTAGCTCATCAGTAAGAAGAAGAAGATAATGATATCATCATGTCAACTTTTAGACGCCCACTGCGGGACATAGGTCTCCCCCAAGGCGGGTTCAGCCGTTACCGCCATGCAAGGCCGATGTATGTTAGCGATCGCAGAAGGTGTTATGGTACTCAGAAAGACGCTGCTGCCCATCCTCTGGTCAATATCTCTTAGTCGCCTTTTACGACACCCACGAGTCTAGAAATGGGGTGGTGCTATTAGCATCTTATTACTGAGTAGAATGCAAACACAGATATTATATGTACTTTTTACATTTTTCTTGTAAAATTTCCCGTTTGGCCGTGTACTCAACAACGGCCACACCATCTTCTGACACAGTCATTAGGTCCTCACGTATGTAGGTAATAGTCTATGCAGAGCAATATAGAAGGTGGAACGTTTGTTAGGAATTGAAAACTGGAATCGTCTGAGAAACCCTACTTGTGAAGATTCTCTTTGCTGCGGCCGACTAAGCTACGGAGCTGTTGTGAACTGCTTTGTTTGTTTCACTAAATTATCACCAGCCAATCAGATCACTTGACTTGCGTTTTGATCTTCGATAATTTTTTTTCCAAAAACTGAAAAGCCAAACATAGAAAATTAACGTCAGCAAAAATATAGTTTTAATCGTTCGTACGTTCATGCTTTCCCTAACTTCAAAGTACAAAATGAACTTTAATATTGGTATTCCAATGACTAAATTATGTTAACTCTTTGACGGCTTAAGTTAATTTATTCTTGGATCAAAGACAACAGTAATTTCGTTTATGATAACAAACAACCCAATATAGCTTTATTGTTCCCTAGTCCGTACTAAGAGTCAATACATTCCTTACGATGACGTAATGGCATTTACGTGAATTTGAAAATGGAATATTTTTAAACGACAAAGACTAGTGTTACCGAGAAACTAATGTTGCGCCCACGCTAAAAATTTTATTTTTGTCTGATGTACGAATACCTATATAGTAACTAATCAAAAAAACTAAATTGCGTTATCTACTTTTTTAAATAATGTTTTTCCTTCCTTTAATTTCGTCTAATAATGCCTTAAATCTCTTTGAATTTATCTTAGGGCCTATTTTATAATTTATTTTTATATTTAATTAGAACCTGGCCTTGCTGCCCGATAATTTATCAGAGCACAGCCAAAACTATTGAAACTGGGAACGTGAAATTTTTCACACGGTTTTCTTTTATAATTTAGGCAAGCTCTAAAAGTGGAATTTTGGAAATTCAACCCCTAAGAATGTGAAAATTGTTGGAACTATCTTATTTCTTGGGTTAATCAACTTGAAACTTAGCACGAATGCGGACCTATGTAAATAATACAGTTTCACGTAATTCAGTTTTTAAACTACGCAATACGAAAACTACTGGAACGAATACAATTGATTTAAATACTCAATAGATCAATTACTACAAATACTGATGTATATATATTTTTTTAAAATGTTTGATGTGATTAGTGTCAATCGAGGTGGTGTAACAGGCCCTTGTTGTGTAAATTTTACACTATTAATACACAGCATCAATGTATACTTACATACAAATAAATAAGTGTCTGTTTGTAATATAAGAACAGCAGCATTTTACTAAAACGTGATCGTTATACCATTAAAAAATGTCTTTCCTGTAAATTTTTGTTCCAGCTAATCTCTTAAACGTCTGGACCGATTTTGATAGATTTTCACTAGCAGAAAGCTGATGTTGTAAGGAGTAACAAAAGCTACTTTTATTTTAGACCAAAAATAGGGGTGCGCCCAAACAATATCCCCCCATCATCCATAAACGATAGACACGCGGACGTTAAGGGGCTATTAAACGACTTTTACAGATTTTAAACTGACAATCACGTCAAAATGTTCAGTGTAAATGATTTGAAAAAAATATAAGTTAAACTAGAACATTCTCTTAATCACTTAGTAAGTGAATATTTTTAATTATATTCATATTATATAGTTTAATTAACACGTGAAGTTGTGTCTGACGCGGACAAAACATTGGCAATCACACAAAATTTACCAGGTATAATTAAACGAAACTTACACCTTTGAGAGTTTTGGACGCAAAACTGATGCAGAACGGACGCAGTCTGCGTCCAAAACTTTCAAAATTTAGTCGAAAAAATTAAATAAAAGTAGTATTCTTTCAAAATAAAAAAAAAGGCGTATACTAAAAGATAGATAATAAAATTGTCTGTAAGATAGTGTAAGTTTCGGATAATTATACCTGGTAGATTTTGTGTGATTGTCAATGTTTTGTCCGCGTCAGACACAACTTCACGAGTTAATTAAACTATTTAATATGAACTTAATCAAAAATATTCACTTTCTATATGATTAAGAGAATGTTTTAGTTTAACATATATTTTTTTCAAATCATTTACACTGCACATTTTGACGTGATTGTCAGTTTAAAATCTGTAAAAGTCGTTTATTAGCCCCTTAAGTAGCGGGCATCAACTAGTACAATAATAATATTCCTAGGTCTGATTTTGGAATTATCCAATTAAATTACCTTATAATAATCCTAATGTCAGTCTTTATCTGTGAAAAATGTTACTATTTTACCTACATTTTTGACATTGATTGTCCCTGAGACTTTGAACGTTTTTAATTACGAGAATTGGTTTTCAGATAACTTCTATATCTCCAAATAGGTATCTGAGTAAATTAAATATGTCAGTCTAGTATATAATTATCTAGCTCAGTCTCGTACTATCAAGACGCCATATTATTTATTTCATAAGAGCTCTGTGATGATAAAAAATCAACACTCCATATACTAGTAAAAAGTCGTCCCTCTTACGTGTTAAAAATCGAACAATTATGTTGCCACTATCAACATTTATGTTTTCAAAATTATACCTAAAACTAAATCACAAAGAGTTACGAAAAGAAAAGTCTAATCAAATACATAATAAACTACCTATAAGAACAAGCACGTATCCCTTATCTTCAAATCCACCTTCAAAAACTATAGTCAACAAAAAAATCAAACACAAAGACAAAATAAAATAGATTATAAATGTAATCACATCAATCACTTCACAATAAATGTACGTCACAAGTATTGTTGGGATTACCTCGTGTCCCCTTACCGTGATAACTTTGACGGACAATCTTTTATCTCCCCTAGCGACAAAGGCCTTTGTATCGACTACTTTTTCGTATTAACTGACCCTACTTTTGAAGAGCTAAGGATGTCTGTTGTAAAGCTGGTATTTTAATTATATTCTTTTTGTTGATAGTACCTATGTATAGGAATAAGTACGTGATGGGTACACAAAAACCGAAATCACAGATACAGATAGACCTAGATAACGCAAGTATTACGATCTGTATGAAAACCAAGCGTGCCATTTTTTGGACGCCACAATGTAATACGAATGTTTTGTTTTTCCTAAATTTGGAATTATATTACTGAGGGTATTAGATAAAAAGTAGTTGCTCTTGCGTTATCTAGGTCTATCTATATCTGTGACCGAAATATACCTCAAATTGGCGTGATAAGGCATAACATCGGAAGAAATGGAGGGAATGGGAGGAGGCATTTGGCCAGGAGTGGGACAGTAATGACTAGTTAAAAAAATCGCAAACAACGTCATACGCACGACTGTTGAGGTCCTAAGTTACATTCGGGCATAGTGTTTTCCTTTTAGAAATATCTCAGTATAAGCCCGGAGTTTCTAAGTTGGTGATGAGACACCCATGTGCCTCTAAAATCACTCAAAATCATTGGTCCTGTGTGTTTATTCTGTTACAATCTCCCTCGGTGAACACCTAGGTGAAGTGAGCTGTCATGTGTGCTAGGGATTTACAAAGCACTACAATTGGATGACAGCTCACTTCTTCTAGGTGTACACCTAGGGAGATTGTAACAGAATAGCACTGCTGATCTCTCCTCGGCCGTGTTGGATTGCCATCCCATCGGACTGTCAGCGTGATGGAAGAGGGAGTAAATCTGTGTTTATACACACACTTGTACACTATAATATCATGCGTACTAGGTTAGTCTCCATTGTGACTGGACGTTGTGCGTGACCGAACTTCGGCGGAAGAATGTTATTATTTACCATTTGTTTGTTTCCATAAAATTATGGAAGGAGTCACCGGGCATGATACACTCAAAAGCCTATGACAGAAGGCTTAGTGACCAAGTCCTAGCACTTAGTAGGAACAACTTGCTCATTGTGTCAAGAGCCACTACGGGACACTGCTGCTTAAACAAGCCATGTCCAACCTGGGGCTAAGTGATACGCAAACCTGCAGACGCTGTAAGGAGGCTGATGAAACGCCACTTCATCTTATGGGGGAATACGGAGCACTAATTCACAAGCGCAACAACCATCTGGGCAAACACCTGTTAAGCCCGTATGAAATAATAGAGATTGCCCCAAAGCAGATCCTGCAGTTCATCACAGCAGTAGGGTTTGGTGGCGGTCTCTAACCAACACAAGCGGCGATCACAATAGATCAATCCTGGTCGCAGTGACACCACAGCCGCATTAATAAAATAAAAAAAATACCATTTGTTATACATTATTGTACGTTTATATTTTGCTGTAATAAGTAGGCATATCAAAGTACAATTGTAATTGGCTATAAAATAACAGGCAGCGAAAACATGAATGAACATAACATGGCTGAAGAATTTCGGCTGATCTAAATAAAAGTAAACACAAATTCCAAAGCCCCTGAAGCAATTGGGATGAGGGCGGAAGGATGACGATGGTATAAAATAATGTCTTTGGTGTGCAAGTAAGATAACGGGGTGATTAAAATATTCTAGCTTAATACTAATTCGATTTTTATGCCTGGGGGTGAATGTCCCCAAGTGCTTGGGGCTATTATATTTAGGTCAAAATAAATAAACATTACTTAGCACGTACTTACTTTGGTTTAATAATATTCTTATCTCTATCTTATGCTAGTAGTTTGACAGTTGTGAGGTAGTGACAGAAATAAGGCTTAGCCAAAGCACGTTTATTTATTTCGGCGTTAATGTCGACACATTCTGTTTTTTTGCTAAGGCAAAATGAGCATCAAAAATACGTTTACATGGATTATCTGAATAATTTATTTGAAAGTGAAATATTTTTAGAATGGTAAACGAGGTGATATAAAATTACCTATCTCTCGAGGATGCTTTGGTATTTAATTTGATTAAGGGCGAATGTCACCAAAACTTTTATAACTGGTACAATACCGTGGCATTAAATCGACGACTGACTGAATTTGTGTAGAAAGAATGCCAATAGTTCAAATTTTATTCGCAGATTAAAACTATGTAAACTTATTAGTTGGGTAAAATTCGTACTCAGTAATTTAGATAATAATGTTTTATTTTAGTTCGGACAAAATAATTTCATCCCTATGTGTTCACTGTTGAAATGACCCGCAAAGACCAATGACCTCTACGGGTGAAGGGTCAAAGAGAAAATTGGCATAATTACACAGACCATTAACTGGGACGGATTGGTGACCACAGTTAAGGTTGTGGTAGACGAAACGGCTAGGCGAAGGCTACCCATCTTCTTAACAAATTATGTTAGTCAGAACATTCTATGCCCATATAAATGGTACAAGTTGTACAAGTCTAAGGACAACTAAGGTAAGCTATCTACTAGTGCACATATACTATCACTACATATTATAAAACATTGTCCCCCACCGCGTCTTCCTGTGTTTTCGCGATAAACTCAAACACTTCTGAACAGATTTTCAAGCGGTTTTCAAAAATAGAAAGCGTGATTCATGAAATAGGTGTAGGTGTATAATTTGTTATGGTTTTGTCTTTAATTGAATGGAATATGACGACAATAAATTGTTGTAGGTGGCGTAAAAAATCATGGCGACAGAGAGCTATGTATGGCTATGCTCTGCTCTCGTGCGAAGCCAGGGCTGGTCGCTGTTAAATTATAAATCATCATCGTCATCATCTTCCTATTCTTGTCCCATTTTACTTAGGGTCGGTTCAACACGTTGTCTTCTTCCATTCTATCCTATCAACCGTCATGATTTCACTAATATTCTTATAAAAAAAACAAACATTTTCTAAAAAAAAATCCATCCATTTTATCTTTCATAAAAATCATTTCATGCAAAATAGCTACACTTACACTGTTAAATGTATGAAACAGCAGATTATTTTTACAGTCCTGCGAGGTTATTAGTGTTATAGAAATAACACTGTTTATTGTTAAATTAATATCGATTAGGCATTCCTTATTTAAAAAATATCAGTATTAAATGTGCATAACTTTTTAAAGATTTACCAGACCCACATTACTTAACCGGTATTCCTAAACTTGGTTAGGCCGACATCCAATAACCACTATGTTATCCGAGCAAAGCCGCTCTGTAAACATTGTACATATTATTGAGCGTGCGACGGTGTCAGCGGCCCGTGAAATTATGCCACCCCATGCTATTGTGTTGCACCCTTATTACGGGGCGGGGTAAGGCACAAGAGGTAGCGATTTGGTAGAAATTTATACTTCATAAATGATAATCAACATGCTATCAAAAGGCGACCCGCTGCTGGGCTTCACATAATAAGCTTCTTTAAGCATCGGACTTCGACGACTTTTTCTATAGTTCTGTTGTGAAATAACAAAAACAGATAAACATTTTCAACATATCCATCACCATTTATCGCTAATCTTAATGTTGAATGTAAGAATTCATTTGTTTTTAGTTTCTTTTAGGGAGGCGTTAAGGGTCATGAGACATTTTAAGAAAGTAAGATGTACGTACTACATACTAGTGACGTCACTTCAATAGACAAAACGGTAATCGACAGACATGGAACTAAGAATTTTTACTATAAAATCAGTGTAACTGAATTGCATTATCTAAGTCATTCCACTCGAATAAAAAACGGTGTTTTAATAAACTGGTTAATCTTAAAATTATTGCTACAACGAAGAAACGAACCACAAAATAAAAAATATAAAATCGCTCCGCTAATTCTCATTACTTAGACCAATACTCGTCAGCCATAGGGAATTGGGGGCTATAGAGATTTCTGTGTATTATACCTGCTCTTTACTTATGTTATGAGGGCATTAAAGAAAGAATTTTAATACGTACATTTTTGTCACTGGCTTCAAAAATGTTAATAACAAAAGGTATTCTGCATAATTATTTCTGGAATTTGAATGTGCATTACACTGCATTTTTGTTTTTGAAGTGTTAAAGACTTTCACAACACGGTTGTGTAGTGTTGATTGGCTGCTATACTGCGTGTCGTGGGTTCAATTCTCGCAAAGAACAAAAATATTTGTATAGCCTAAGGTATTACTTCCAGGTCTAGTTGTTTGTGTATTTGAATTTATATGTTAACTAGCACTTTGCCCGCGACTTCGTCCACGTGAATTTCGAAAATACAGCCCGTAATTGTTTGTGTCTAAATTTTTATGTTAATTAGCTGATCCGGCAAAAGTTGTTATGCCATATTAATTTAAAAATAAAATAGCCTACGACCTATTCTCAGACCTATTGAATATACACACAAAATTTCATAAAAATCGCTCAAGCCGTTTCGGAGGAGTTTTATTACAAACACTGTGTGACACATGAATTTTATATATTAGAAAATCGCAACCACGATACAAGAGGAATTCCTTGTTTAGGACAACGTTTCAAAAGTATGTACTTAATTATTGTAGATTGGTTTTTGTCGCGTAGTACAACAGCAAAAGTAGATGATCAAAATCAGAAATTCAATACTAATTTACTAACACCTATTTATATAATTTATTACTAGTTTATTTATTAAAAGTATGTGATTGTCACACACATACTTTTGAATCACTTCGACGCCACACAGTTCTGACGCGAACTCCGTTCATTACTATTGAATTTCTGATTATTTTGATCATCTACTTTTGCTGTTGACTGTACTTGCTCTGGCTCTATCCCCATTGTATTGTTTGCGTGTACATATTTAATTTGGCGATATTCCTATACATTTTACAATCGATTTCTTTATTATTTGTTTATTGAACTTCCATTTTACAACGGGGCTCATGGCTAAGCAAAAGGCATATAGATTGATTGGTCAAGGTTAAGGTACACTAGCCGCGTTCGGTCACTGCATCCATTTCATACCGAAACCCACAGATATAGATAGACCAAGATAACGCAGGAGCAACTACTTCGTGTGCCTAGTTTCGTGCCTAGCTTACGTACAAAAATCATAAGTTAAAAAATAAAGTAAACGTTTCCTTCCTTCGGTAAGTCATTTTGTGATTAATATTATGCGTAATTCATTTAAAAAACAATCATTTTTAATCTAATACCCTCAGTAATTACCTGGTAATACCAAATTTAAGAAAATCAAAACATTGTGACGTCATAATAGGTAGTCAAAAAATGGCACGCTTGGTTTTCATACAGATCGTGATACTTGCGTTATCTAGGGTCTATCTATATCTGTGCCGAAACCCCTATGTGTTTCGGAAAGCACATAAAGCAACGGCTTTTGACAATCGGAATGGCCTGTCATTCTTAAATCTTTGACAGCCAGTAAGCTAGAAAGTCTGACAATTAGTCTTACAAAGAGGTGTCGTGTTACCCAGTAACTGGGTTGTGGAGGTCAGATAGCCAGTTGCTCTACGAGAAACATTGGTAATCAACTGTATCTGGTTAGACTAGAAGCCGACTCCAACATAGATGGGAAAAAGCTAGGCAGATGATAATATTTTAGAAGATTTTTTGTCTACCTTTTATGCAAAAGAGACGTACGCTGATTCACAAAATCCATGTTTTCTCTTACTTCAGAATTCGTAGAAGATAAATAGATTCATGTAAATTGCATGTGTATGATAATATTAGGATGGAAGAAAAGGCACAGGCTTGAGAACACTGATTCACACCTATCTCGATGTGAACTTATGTGTCGCATAAAATAAATGTAGTCAGAAAGTACAGTCTCAGACAAATATGTGTAAACCATTATGCGAGTAACAAAAGGTAATTTCTGCAGAACTATCTTTTAAAATTGTGACATAAATAATAATAAAACATATAGTATTGCCAGTCATACACACTTTTAGATTAAAAAAAAATGAAGCAGAAGAAGCAACACCAAATTAAGGTCCCGTTAAGTTATAAAGATACTTGTGATAGGGATACCTCGCGACTTCCCATGGTTTACTTGCTACAATGTTGAGACATAATTAATAACAAAAGATTGATGTACTAGGATGTTACATAGATGGTTTTAGCATGTTTAAGTGAACGTATAGTGTTTGTGTATGTGTACTCTTATGATGAGAATGATTGTTATTGATAAGTAAGATATTTATGGTAGTCACCATAATAGCAAAGATAATTAATAAAATGTAATATGTAGTATACCTATCTAGTTAGGAGAGTTAAGGGGGAAGGGTAGGTTTTTCCATTAGGATAGCAGCCTGGAGTTTAGAAGTTCGTGGTGTGACACCCCCTTGCCTCGGAAGGCACGTTAAATATGTAGTTGGTCCTGTGTCTGATCTCTCCCGGTCGTGTCAGATTGTTGTCTATCGGACTGTGAGAGTGAGGGAAGAGAGAGAGAGTGCACATGTTTTTGCGTACAAACTCGTGCATTCCCGTGAGGTGCTCGGGCTAGAATAGCACACCACCATTTCATTCCGACGATGTCATAGAAGGCGACTAAGGGAAAATTCGGAAGTCGGGCCGCAGCGGCTTCCGTGTACAACTTCACTGCAATCCCCAAGACGCCTGCCAAGCGTGGGGATTATGATAAACCCTGCCCACCTTTTATGGAGGAGGTCTTTGTTCAACAGTGGACAGTGGTTCTTCTCCATAGAGACCTACCTACGTTTTGGAACGAGCAACTAGCTTCACCTTTCTGACTAACTGACCGACTCCTTGACAATTCGAAAGTGCCTGTAAATGGTTTAATTGAAATAAATGCTTTGACTTTGACTTTGGACGTCTTCCGGCTGATGATGATGATGTTGACTCGTGTACTATAATAAATCCTAAACCTGGCTAGTCTAATGTGATATTAGACGCCGTGAGCGATATTCTTCGCAAGAATATTAGTACCTATCAAGTTAACTCTTTCCAAATAAATTTTTTAGAGACAAAAGTTTATTTTATATGGTTAAGACTCCCCGAGCTGCCGAGAGTGCAGCTGTTGGACTCGCATCGCAACGTCAACTTCAGGGCGTTTGTGGTGCGGTTACCAACGTGTTATCTGCAGCTCGTCATGGTGGAGGACTTTTGGCCGAAGGGTGTGGTGTTCCGTCGCTTCCGCGGATAAGTGCCACACGATCGCTCAGTGAAGTTAAGTAACTAACATAAGCATAAGATACTATACCTACTAACAAGTAATGTAATTTAGTTATGTATGTTAGTCTGTAAAGTATATATTGTATGGGTTTTGTTACCTGAATTAAATGATTATTATTATTATTATTATAAGTATTTGGGTACTTACAGTAGGTCACAATAGTACGAAGACTGTTCGTTTATATATTTTCGAAGGCGTACTATTTTAGAATCTCGATCTGAGTACGTCTTTTTGTTTGATCTCAGTAGAGCTTCTTAACTTTTTTTTCATGCCCCAGGCATGTATTTCACAAACAAAATATTCCTTTCGTTTTTCTACGGAAGCAAGAATGTACAGAATATAATGTAGCACATTACCTTTAAATATAAAAAATATATATCGTAAACGTTGTGTCTGTTTGTGTCATGAAATATCACCGTGCACTCTGTTGGTGGGGTTCTTATGGTAAATTTTCATGGTTACGACTAAAAGGACGCCATAAAATACGTATGAAGATAATACTTATTAGGTCACCTCGCAAGCCCACCACCAACCTTGGGTCATGAAGTTTTAACGCTCGTGTTTATCTCTCTGTTTTCAAAAATACACAGGATCATCTGAATATACAGTAGACTTGACTTTTGAATACAATTGTAGCAACTCAAAATCAAAGCAACTGTTTTAATTAAAGCATTTACAGGCACTTTTGAATTGACAAGGTCAGTTAGTCAGACTTAAAGCAAGTTGTAAGTATTAGATTGCCCTTAGGTCACATGAGCAAAGCCGTAGGCACAACTAGCAGTAAGTAATATTCAACACGCTACAGTTCTATAAACTCCAAATATCGGTCAAACAACATGAAGGTTCCATACTCAACGAGACCAAAAAATAATCTTTACCCGTCTTTAAAAATACCCTCACATTTCCGCCTTGAGCCAAAACGAAACCGTATGCAAAAACTCCCCTGAAATATGTATCATAGTTACCTACACAATACGTGTAGGCTCCAAGAATTCTAAGGTACGTTATGTCTCAGCTAAAACCGCACGTTGAGACAATAAAAACTCAGGTAAATACGAGTAGGCGTTCTAAATGCCGCAGCGTGACACTTTGTTTACATTCTTTCAGTGGGAGAGTTGTTTTGAAAAGAAGAAGGTTATTTGTTGCTTGAAATGTTTAATGTTCATGGCCGCTAAATAAGTGGGATTCGAAAGTTTACCTTAGTAGATTTCAGAATTAATCCAATGTCTAAATTATCCGATGGGAACACAAAAACTGGATATAAATTATTATTATGTTTTAAACATCTATAATGTGCGCCAATTACAGCAAATTCCGTTCGGACGTTTAAGCGTGAAAGAATATCAGGATTTCAAAAGTAAGTATGTTACCCTACTTTTTTTGTAATTAAAACGAGTAACTAGAGACATGACATGTTATTTAGGATCGCGTAATGTATCGCTCAAAAACAACTCGTGGGGGTTTAAAGTTTAGTCAAACCACTTAAATGTTTACTTTCATTAAAAAAAAACTTGTGCGGTCGGGGGACCCCCGTAAGTAACGAAGTCTTTACGTAAGTGTCTGTACAAAAAAAAATATTTATAAAAATAATAATATATCACGAGTAGGCGAGCGCGCAGCAGCGGCTCGATAAACGCCCACATACGGACACGCGTTACGTGACGATTTCTACAAATTCGCACTACCCGTAAGCCGCGTTAAAGAACTTCGTTCCAAAAACCTTAAAAAAGATGGAACTTTAACCATTCATCATCATCATCAACTTCATGCTAACCTTTTAGACGCCCACTGCTGGGCATAGGTCTCCCCCGTAGGGGGGTTCAGCCGTAATCGCCATGCTTGCCTGATGCATGTTGGTGATCGCAGTTGGTGTTGTGGTACTCAGAAGGACGTTGCTGCCCATCAATATCCTTCAGTCGCCTCCTACGACACACACGGGTAGAAATGGGGTAGTGCTATTCGCGTCCGGCACCACACGAGTTTGGACCTTTAATATCTCACCAACCAGAAGGTTTCCAGGTACACTCCAGAATAAACAAAATGTATCACAATCTTGGGAACAACATATGAACGGCTTCTTTAAGTATCTTTAAACACCATAATTGTCTGTCTAAAATTGTTCACAAAACAATTCAAATTTCTATTAAATTTGATTTCGTTCCTACAAATGGATCCTAAAATCGAAATAACAACAAATCTCTTTGCATGTAAATTAAACAAACACAATTATTCAGACATCAGTCACTCTGGCGCATAATTACATAATAACGATTTGATATTCGTCCCACCGGTACCTACGAAAGCTGACAGACCCCTTTATTTTTTTAAAAAGATATCGTCTTCAAACTTAATTAAACGCGTCACATCGCTAAACTTATGCACCCCTAAATCAAACAGAGAACAACCCGGTACAATGCTCCCGAGGTAATGGGTGCATCGGATCACGGACTCTCGAACAATGAGCAATCAATGGGTAAATTAAACAACTGCCTTCATATACCTTTGTGAAGATAGTGAGAAACTAGAAGTGGCTATAAAAATAAACGGCACATGTTATCAAAAACTTTGAAAAAAAAAAATTAATAATTTGGTACTTCGTGTTTAAACAAAACTTTCGCTCCGAATCATTCAACATTGTTTTACGCCCAGGTTCTCCTCTATATTCGAAATATTATTTTTACTTTTGCAAATAGATTACTAAATATTTTGAATTGATGGAACTTTAAAAGTTAAATCGTATTCCAACTATAAAACCATTTCCAAGTTATAAAAGTCACGTATGAGTATTATGATTAAAGTTTTTACGAGGCTACGAATTTTGTTTTTTTTTTTTCATTTCATTCAGTGTAAGTTTTTAAGGAGGTGGTTAAGTCTTACGCTTATTGTAAATTTTATAACGCTTTTGATACCTCAAACGCTATGTGCCAATTGGTATTAATTAGCAATGACTGAGTGCAAAAGAGATCTTTGCAATAAGAAGCAAACTATCTATCAAGTGAGTGTAATTGCGTGGCTCTACCGCAAACCAAGTGCGCTCAACCTCGTCCCACACTTATACTCTGTCTCATCCAGTACCACTACATTCACCACCTCAATCCCCCTGTTTACTTAGCGTGAAGATGCGCGTTGAGTGATCGGCTTATTTTGGCGTAGATAATTAAGTCATGAACAAAGAGAATGCAGCTCAACATTACACGTATTACGAGGGGAGGAGATGACACATGTGTGTCCATGCATGTGGGTAATGTGACACGTGTATCCGTGTATCATAGTTATACACGTGTGTGTATGGAAAGAAATTTGTGTCTAGTGAGAACGTGTTGCTAACAGACTTCAAAAAGGAGGTTCTTGATGAATGAGTACCTTTGAATTAAGATGGGGATATTTATTTCATGAACTAAGGCTTGTGAAACCAGTGAGCCTGATTAATTTAATAATACAATCTTCAAGGAGTTACGCTGTGTGCATAATTATTCAACTACATAGAAGAACGCCTTGCTACAACCCGGATAGTAGAAATTGACATTGAACTTCGAACATCGACTTCGTTCGTCCCATCGACTTCGTTCCACTTGTGAGACGAACGGGATTTCGTTATTATTTATCCCAATCGTCCCACTATATTTGTTGATGGAACGAACGAGAATAAATAATTTATTTTTAGTCCCATTGGTCCCACCAAATACTTTTCCCGATCGTCCCACTAATTTTGTTGATTGGATGTATGTATTCCTGTTCGTCCCACCGACTTCGTCCCCATCGTGAAAAATAATATTAAATTTGTTTCCGTTCGTCCCATTCGGCATTTTAGAGGGACGAATGGGAATATGTTGTTAGATTAGTCATTCGTAGGGCATTCGTCCCACTAAATAGTTTTGTGCGTAAAATGTTTAGTGTTTGTTTCGTACTTTACTTTCAAATGTGTCGTAAATTTTGATCACAGTTCTGTTTAGTGGCGATTTCCGGATACGCTACCTGTAGTGTCACGGGGAATAGGGCTGACGAGATGAATACATCGTTGAAACGATCAATTCTATGGTCACGAGTAGGTGCATAAATTGCGCTTGAGCTAACTAAATGTTATTTTGTTACTTATAATTTACTCTTTGTAAATTTATACCAAACTAAGTGAGATTTATTTTTTTGATCATCTATTAATTGATTCCTTTTCACTATTTTATCATTAAACGAAACGTAAGGGGTGAGGTGGCCGTATGCCATCTTGAAATTCGTCTCTGTCTGTGTCTCAAATTGTATTCTTAGTTTCCCATAGGTACTTTTACTTTTTGATCCAGTTGAAAACGTAATAATAATACCGGTCTACTATTTTACCACTTCAAGGCAAAAGGCCTCAGTTTATAGAGAAGGCACGAATGCTTTGATAAGCGATTCCAGATTTACAATAATTATAAGTCATGACAACCGGTTAATGGTTAACCGTGGGGTGTCTAGGCTAGAAATGCACCCACCCATTTCATCCCGCGGGTGTCATAGAAGGTGACTAAGAGAATATCTGGAAGTCGGGCAGCAGCGGCTTTAGTTTACCTAACAACTTCCGTGTACTTAACAACTTCACTGCGATCTCCAAGACGCCTGCCAATCTTGAGGATTATGGCAACCCCATCCGTCACTTTTCACGGAGAAGACTTTTGTTCAATAGCCGGAAGACGCGCGTCTTCCGGCTGATGATGAAGTCATGGCAATTTTTTTTAATTATGGCATGTGAAGGCTGGCATTGGTATATCATTTATGTTGTATGGCATAATATATGTTTAATATGTGTATCCTTTTTATTTATTTATTTTAACGCGGCTATGGTGTCACTGCGACCAAGATTGATCTATTGTGATCGCCGCTTGTGTTGGTTAGAGATCACCACCAAACCCTGCTGCTGTGATGAACTGCAGGATCTGCTTTAGGGCAATCTCTATTATTTCATCCGGGATTGACAGGTGCTTGCCCAGATGGTTGTTGCACTTATGAATTAGTGCTCCGCTTTCCCCCAGAAGATAAAGTGGCGTTTCATCAGCCTCCTTACAGCGTCTGCAGGTTCGCGTATCACTTAGCCCCAGGTTGGACATAAGCAGCAGTGTCCCGTAGTGGCTCTTGTCACAATGCGCAAGTTGTTTCTACTAAGTGCTAGGACTTGGTCACTAAGGCTTCTGTCATAGGCTTTGATGATCTTTTGTGTCGGCCGCGAATAGCACCACCCCATTTCTAACCGTGGGTCCCGTAGAAGACGATAGAAGGATATTGACCTGACGATGGGCACAACGTCCTTTTGAGTACCATAACACCTACTGCGATCGCCAACATGCATTGGCCAAACATGGCGATTACGGCGGAACCCCTCCTTGGAACGCAAACTTCTTGCGTTAGATGTCACCTAAAATCTCTTAGGGGTTACTTAAAATTTAGGGATTGTTGGTGAAAGCGGGCATGAAATGCCTGAAATAAAAGACAAATAAATATGCCCCAAGGAGGGGTTCCGCCGTAATCGCCATGTTTGGCAAATGCATGTTGGCGATCGCAGTAGGTGTTATGGTACTCAAAAGGACGTTAATAATAATAATAAGTTTATTTATTTTCTCTCACAATGGTTTCGTAACACTTAACAGTTTTGCACAGTATGAATTCACATTGTGAGAGCTGGTGCCTGAGGTAGGTTTTAGAAGAAACCTGTATTACAGGTCACCAGGTTGTGCCCATCGTCAGGTCAATATCCTTCTATCGTCTTCTACGGGACCCACCGTTAGAAATGGGGTGGTGCTATTCGTGGCCGGCACAATCGTTTGCGTTAGGTGTCACCTAAAATCTCTTAGGGGTTAGTTAAAATCTCTTAGGGGTTACTTAAAATTTAGGGATTGTTGGTGAAAACGGGCATAAGGCCCATAAAACACAATACATATAAGAATAAAAACAATAACTATAAACTAATACATATTTTAAAAAATAGACTTAAAAACTACTGCAAACGAAGTGATATGCCTAGCAGTGGACGTCTAAAAGGTTGGCATGATGATGACAGCTTATCTCATCCTCACTTCACTTAAGTTGTTCGAAGGAGATTCTTACAGAATATCACAGTAAGTTTTCGACAAAAATACAAAACAATCCTCCTTTCACATTGTCTCAGATAATAATACACAACTTTGTTTTTCCCTATCGTTTCCAGATGGGAAAATCAACAAGTTCCAAACCACTGAATCTGAACAAAAACATCCATAAGTCGATTACAAGAAGCCACAATAATATAGACGAAACAAAGTAGCCGTCAGATCACGAACGTACCAATACGATATTTTCGCGATACACCCAAACGTTCCGACGTAGTTTCTTTAAGTTTACGATGGCTCTCTATACGGTGGAGTCGTAAACCGAATCCTCAAAGGAAACTAACAAACTGGTGTATTGGTGAGTCTAATAAACTTTGAACTTGGGTATTTGTTGTAGGAATGAAAACTTTTTTTAATGTCATTAGACACCTGCAATACCAGAGGCTTTGTATATACAAGGCCTGGCTGTAATTAAATTCTTAGACTGTGAGATAATTGCTTAGAATTGGTCTAGTGATTTAATCGTGCTTTTCTTTGCTAAAAGCTGTGAACTGACCTACAATTGTTAGCATTGATTCTATAATATTTGTACTTCTGACAAATTAGGTTGGTATATGTTATTTAAACAACGACTTTTGTCTTTTGTGCTTGGGTACATTTTTATGCCATTAGCGTGTGCTTACATAACAACATTATGTAATATTATCAACAAAATGAAATATCTTGTAGTTATTTACTAAACTACCATCAAAAGCAAACACAGGTAACCTATTTTCGGTCCACTAAAATCAATTTGTCACCTAATTATTATCTAAAGTGAAAATGTTCCCAACTTCACAGTTTCCGTGTTCCTATTAAAGAACAATAAGTTACATCGACATAAGTCGAGCAAAGACATTCAGTGTTCTTCTGCGCACGAGTATAAAATAAATGCTATAAAACTTATATTAACTGCTTTGGAAAACATGCGATATAAAACAAAGATACTTATTGGTGAATTGGAGATATTGGTTCTGTTTTATTATTTACATACTTCAGTTGCTTTGGGGTTTCGGTTAGACGGTAATGGTAATAGGAAAATTGGCCGACCTGAGGTGCAGAGATTTTTTGTGCATTATATTGAACTTTAGTGAAATAAAAGCTTTATTAAATTTTCAGCTTCGGTGGTTCACTTGTGATATGTGTTGTCTCGAAAACAATTTGTTTTATGGCTATGGTAGATATAGTATAGGAGATGGCCTTACTTTTTCTAACTATATTTTGTATTTGGTGGGTATAGGACCCTCCACTGGTGAGAATAATGATGGTCTGCCCGCATGTGGATGGCCAACTGACTGATCGCCATTATCACTATTTATAACCATTCATAGACGTGTTAAGATTACCAAAAATGAATGACCTACGGTACCTAAAACTTGTATAGTAATAAAGTATGTATATACCATGATCCGAATCCATAGTATCGTTCCAATCCGTTGGAATTACGAAGGCCCCCTTCCACCATTTCTTGTTTTTTCACCATTTCAGTTTTCGAACTAGGCGATGATCGATCCTATTGATTCGTTTGCGCCCTCCTCCTTCTCAGCATTTTATCACGAAATGCTAAGTGAAAGCATCTTGTATTGTACGCCCTTCGTCTGTGTCCTGAGCATACTAGACTGGACTCATCGGTCCATCTCATGGGCACATTTCTAAGACCGTATATTGACGTGGGTTGTGTGAGATATGTGAATGTGTTTTCCTAAAGAAAAGAAAAATTTTAACCATGCTGCCATAATCTACTCCAATAAAACAAAAGAAACTGAGTGATAGATTACAAATAGACGTTATCTATCACCCATTCCCTCACGGAAACAACTCTTTAGGTACATGCCACTCAATACTACTACATCAAAGGTACAACATTTATCATTTCACGCATCTAACCAGTAAATACCAGCGTTGAATTATTAGCTAGTAATGCAGCCTGAATGTTCGCGCTTCGTTCTTTATGCCACTAACTCACGCACATGTGGGTCATAGAGTAGGAATTATATTCGCAGATGTGACTAGATGTACTTGGCGGTGGTTTGTCAAGTGAAAGTCAGACTTCAGCATCTATTAATCTAGTTTATTTAGATTGTTGACTTCACTTAAGAGAACTTTTGTAGTGCAGTGTGGTGCCAGCCGCGAATAACACTACCCCATTTCTAACCGTGGGTGTCGGAGAAGGCGAAAAAGGGATATTGACCAGAGAATGGGTGGAACGGAGAGGAGGGAGGCGGGAGACCTCTGGCCCAGCAGTGAGCGTCTAAAGGTCGACATAATGAAGAGAACGCCTTCTAAACAAAAGTTGGGTAGTCATATAATTATTGGTCAATGAGTAGGTAACTAAGCTTAATGAAATTTTAGAGATAGTAGGGCTAACATTTAGGCCAGTTGCCAGCTACAAAATAATTTAACTAATGTCAAAATTATAATTACATAGTTCTAAAACCTACTTACGTATTATCACAAAATAAGAAATGATTTCCTATTAGATGAAACATGCTCTGCTTTAATAATCATACATCCTCTTTCTCATTGTATAAAATCATTAAAATCATAACCGCAAACAGATGATTTTTATATATTTTTTCAGGTTTTTATCACGTTTCATTTTGTTTTTTTACTGAATATTAGTTATGGAACTTTCGATGTTTTTTCATTGCCGAATAGGTCATTTTATTAAGCTACCAAATTACTATTGAAGATTGTGTCTATGCATGGTGTAAGGGACATTTATTTTAGGCTATAACCACGACTACAGAACCCTGTTAATGGGTAACATGATACTCCTTGGCAAGACTGGTTGTCAGGCTTTCTGGCTTCTGACTACCCATAACGACTGGCCAAGGTTTAAAATGTTCTAGGTATGAATTGGATGAATGCAGTTAAGTACCTACTTAATTTTTTTTTTTCTTAACCTGTTCTGTCCCACTCCCGGACAAAGGCCTCCCTCCATGCCTTCCATTTTTCCCGATGCTGGGTTTTATCCCACCAGTTCTGGAGGAATCCATCCAGTTCATCCCGCCATCTCCTTCGTGGCCTGCCGCGACGCCATCTTACTGTCTCATGCCTACTTAAATAATTAGATATTTTTCGTCGGTTATAAAAAAAAACAAAATAATTCATTCTAAGTTGAATATATGACTTATGTTGATAACAAGTAGCTAGTGATACTACCCACACACACTACATAAAGTATCAACTTATACGAAATGCAACCTCGATAAAAATGATAGTGACTTCGTTTGAAATGCATGCAATTGAATTGAGCGAAATAATCCATTTTGATGCCAATAGCCATTGGTGTATTAAATTCAGTCGCTTTCAAAGCAATAAAATAAAATATTTTCACGCGTATCAACTGTCAAAATGAATGATTTTTTCGGGATTAAGCCCTTTGTTTTAATGTGAATGAGAAAATTATGCAAATTATTTTTATCTGGCATGGACCAACGCCTGACTTCTAATGAATAAAATACTAATATTCTAAAAGTAGGCACTGCCCTTGAAGACTTTAATTAAGTGATCTTCAGGGTAGCAAATGGTCTACCCATAATGTTGATAGAGGCTTTTATTTAGGTATTTATTTTTAATGCGACCTCAGCACAGCCTATCTGAAACATTACCAGATGAAAAACATAATTCAAGCAACAACTTAAGTAGGTGCTTACAAAACGCGACAAAGCAACTGGTTTTAACTCTTTCTAATTTGTTGGTTTGTTTGTCAGAAAGTAATGTTTGAAAATACTGATCCAATAACAAAAAATATTTTGTAGTTATAAAACTACACTGTTGTCGAGTGTGTTTTATGGTATCTGCTGTCTGTGGTGTCTTCCACGTGGAAGAAGTCGTGGACACAGGTTAATTTTGTATAACTTCATGAATAAATAGCACTTTGCCCGTGACTTCGTCCATGTGATATTTCTTAGGGATCCCTATTTTTTTTAATTATAATATATAGCATACATTACTCAGGGATTACGTAGCTTCCTATTGGTCAAATAATTTTTGATATCCGATGAGAGATTACCCCCTTACATACAAACAAATTTTAACTCGTTGAAATATTAGTGTAGATAATATTGTCACTTTAATTTACAAATTCACACATTGCTTTTGTCATTTTAAGGACACCGGAGTACTTAGTAACTTCATACTACATTGGTTATTCTGTGAGGCATATTTCGTGTTAGTAGGCAAAAACTAACACTAAAATATTTTTACATCAATGTGACATATCTGCAACAACATTTTCTATGTACTCAGGTACACATGCGAATGCCATAATAAAATGGTTTTATACAACTGGAAGCCTGTCAGCCATTTTAGAAATATTATAAATATCAAAAAATATGTCTGAAGATCTTGTGTTAACATAGCCACGGATATCGAGAATGTGGTAGACATACCGATAAACAAGCGCATTATCGCAAATGTCTGGTACCTATATAATAATAAAAAAAATATTGTTTTGTCCTAGGATATTGGCTTTTGGGGCGTATAAAAGGAATTCAATTAGAGATAAGGCCAGTATGAGTTTTTATTGCGGTGCTAGTAACCTACATTTACGTGTAGTTTGCGTAATTTGATTGTGCTAGAAGTTCTTGTTAATTATGAATAATAATTGGTATTCAATTATCTTATTTTATTAAGAGGTTTCTGCTTGGCTTAGTGACTAGTCGAAGCCTATAATTATCATATCCAACCAAGAGGGAATAAGTACTAATTACATTTTTGCTCAGACTTAATTTTACGATGACTGGTGTCTCCCTTCGGGACCTGGTGATATAAAAATCTTCAATTTATGTGAATCTTACTATTTTATGAGTAGACTAGCTGCTGCCAGCGACTTCGTTTCTCGTGTTTTTTGCCATCTCGGGTTTCCTACTACTACACTAAAATTCTGGAAAGTGGAAAGCGTAGAGGACAAACATATTTTTTTTTTATCTATACTCCGTTCACAATAAGATTAGACATATACACAAACCTTTTTTACAGTCCGTTCAACCGATTTTGACTTATATTGCGTTGGTGGCATGACAAATGGCAGCTGCAAAAAACAGTTGTTATTGTAACCTCTTTTTTGCCTCTAATGTCATCCTTACCCCTACGGAACAGAAGTCAAAATCGGTTGAAGAGACTGTAAAAAAGGTTTGTGTAAATGTCTTATCTTATTGTGAACGGTGTATATATAAAAAGTTCTAATTACCTACTTAGTTTGGCGCTCCTAATAGGCCATTATCATATCAACCTATTCCCGTCCACTGCTGAACGTAGACCTCCCCCAGAGATCGCCAACCAACCCGATCTTGGGCAACTCGCATCCATAAGCTGCCGCTCCTAGTACGTACTTGGATATAAAAGAGCTTAGAAACTGAAGACATTCGGAACCTGATGACTTAACTGAGTCATAATTCCCTGGTACTATTATAGTCGTGTCATTCGTCAATGGTTGTCATCATGCTGAATTCACTACGTTTTTTTCTTTCCTTAATTTTACACAAAATCTTTATAAATGCCTATGTGTTATTCTGATGTATATTACTGTAAAGTTTCATTAAAATCCGTAAAAAGAATAACAAACATCCATCCATCCTCACAAATTTTCGCATTTATATTTAAGATATTACGACATTGGTAAAAACAAAAGAAAACTGTATAAAATAAACGTAAAACGCAAAAGGACCACAAATCTATTTCCATTTCTTTTTTTCATTTTATTTCACACTAATTTCTGCCCGCAACTTCGTCCGCGAGGAAGTAAACTATACCATTAAGTATTTGACAGCAGAAGTATGCAGCAGAAGTATGCAGCAGAAGTATGCAGCAGAAGTATGCAGCAGAAGTACGCAGCAGAAGTATGCAGCAGAAGTATGCAGCAGAAGTGAGTTGACAGTAGAAGAATTTTAGTAATTGGACCAGTGGTTCCAGAAGAACACGATCTCCTCTAGGCTAAGCAAAAGCCGTACAGATCGATCGGTCAAAAGTTAAGCTACGCTTGCCGCGGTCGGTCTGCGGACGAAAGCACGTAAAGCCATTGGTCCCAGCTGTCACTTATAGATCTTTGGCACTCGTTATGGGTAGTCAGACGCCAGAAAGATTGACAACCAGTCTTACCTAGGAGTGTCGTGTTACCCACTACGCTGGGTTGTGGAGTTCCGATATTCAGTTGCTCCATATAAAACACTGGTATTCAGCTCAAGCCGGTTAGACTGGAAGCCGACCCCAACATATAAGGCTAGGCAGATGATGATGGTCCTTCCAAAGATTATCACCTGCAAGCAAACAAAAAATTTACAAACGTTACCTCTATAGGCAATTTTAGTATAAAATGTTGATAACTTTCGCAATATAATTATCTATATTAATAATCAAGAGACAGATATTGCATGAAAAGTGAACACTATATACCACATTTGCAGCTTTTACTTAATAGTAGACCCGCCAAACTTCAAAATGTTTACTCAGGCGTTCAAAATTAACAAAAGAAAAAACTACAAAACAATTCTGAAATATTTCGAAGTCCATACAACAACATATTACTGTCGTTTGATAGAACATAAAAAGGCTCTTAGTACAGAAATAACACAATTAATCCGGCTCCAATTCCTTTATTATCATAAGTTTAAAATGTAGCCGAATATTTGGGGGTTGGGGTACAAAGGAAACTCTTCTTCCGATTGAATGACTTTTGTATAACGGCTGTGGTTTAAATTAGAAGAATAGCGATTTTTCACACCTTTAGGACACAAAATGTTACTAAACATTTCTTAATACGTAATTTATAATTTATACAAATATTTAACATAAGAATAGTTATGTTCTAAATTTGATTAGTTTTTATTTTGAGGTAATAGGTACTATGTTTATGTGCCCTAACAGGGTTCATAACGGTAGACACTTTAGCTTTAAACCTTATGTAACATCTTTCAAATATATTGTTATGACTAAGTAGAAAGACTAACGGGTTGCTTCAACTAACCATGACTGGTAATAGTCAAAAATGGCGCTAACTATTGTCAAATCAAAAAAATGGGTTGTTTCACAAAATCATACGTCAAAAAGTTACTATTACCATAATCGACCAGTCATCGTAATTTTATGTTGTCAAACAGCTACTTCAAACATCAAAATATTATGGAATCTCTTTTTGAATAACTTTAACTGACGGATTTTTATGTCATGAAACAACCCGTTACATTTAACGTACGTTAAAATATCGCACGTCATAGTAACTTTTTAACCGTCCGTACCTATGTAACGTTAACCGACTGTTTGTAACAACCCGTCCTAAAAAAATATATTTCTAAATTAAATAGCACTAGTCTGCATCGGATGTAGAATCTTTTAAAACACACAGGCAGAAATGGTATACCATTCCTGTCTATGCGTTTTAAAAGATTTAAGGTTAGAAAAAAAATGAGATTGGCAGGTTTCTCATTAAAAATATACTATGGGCTTTCAGAACATTTAACGCCTCACTTAAATTACAGGAAATTCGGTAATTGCAAAATAATTATTGGTTAAGGCACCATGCACGAGGTTAAGGGTTAGAACCAGGTACGAGCAAGTACCAATGTGATTTTTTAAATTTCGCACTTTCTAGGCATTACTGACATCGGTGAAGGAAAAACATAGTGAGGATAGATGAACTTATGATTAATAATAATAATAATAACAATACCAGCCTATAATTGTCCTACTGCAGGGCAAATGCCTCTTCTCATACAGAGACTTATGATTATATATTTTTTTTTCACAATAAAAGGCTGATATTAATTTATATTATCACTTGTAAAGTAAAACATATTATTATCACCTCCGCTTTTCACTTGGACCATGTCAGACAAGGGCACAAAACAATGCATCCCTGTTTCGCACGTGAGTTCATCGCATCGATCAAAATGATTTATTTGCATCCGATGAGGGTCAAACTTTGAGCCCTTATTACATTAATACTATTATTGAGAATGCTTTCCTGAAGATTGATCTCTTGGAGCAACGGAATAATAATAAATATAATGTGTTCTTCTTTGGTATGCTTCTTTATTTTGTTTATTTACTTGCTTTTACTCACGACTTTGTCTGCATTAATGTTAGTTATCGTTGCTGAAAATGAAGTCGCGGATTAAATGGTAATTGTGATTGTGCTCATGAAAGAAAGATAGAAAGAAAAATTGTTTATGTACAACCTCAACACAAACATAAAAAAAGGTTATATAAAACAATAAAACATAAAAAAATACTTATGAAACCAGTACGAGACCAAAAAGGCTCCTGTCTCAGCACAATGCTACGACATGAAATGTCGCGGCGCTGGTATTCTGAAAGGGCCTTGCAGAGATGCCACGGGCGGCCCCAGTCATGACTAAAAGGTAAATAAATAAAAAATTCTAATAATAAATATCTAACAAAAATAAGCAAGATAACATTCTGTAAAAAATATGTAAACCCGACATAACTATCAATTATATAAAGTTATTAAATACAAAAAATAAATAAAAGTGATAATTTAAAATAACATTTTGCATTATTTCATGTACGGTCAACGCCAGTGTTACCACATTTGTCTATGCTGCTGGCGTTGTGACAGTGACAAACAAAGGGACGCCGCCGACGCCGCCTCAAATTGACAACAAATAAAACTATAAAAGTGTATTATGTAGTAATTATGTTAGGTTCATGGATAATCATTATGTACCCTAATATTTTATGTGGTGTGGATCAAGACAGGGAATTTGGTCAGTGGGTCGTCTTAGTTTTCAAAATGAAAAAGAGTTATACCATATGTTAATGCGAACAACAAGGAATAACATAAATAACATAAAGCGATATACGATGATTTACATAATTAAAAGGAATAAAAGTAAAAAGACACTCGCTACCGAGTTTCACTGAGGTCACCATTGCCAGCTACGTGCAAACCAAAGGTAAAATGTTTCAGGAACTATTGTACTTTTGGTTTTGTAGTAGGTGTTTTTTATATTTTAAACTAAAGGTTTGGACTGGTAGGTGAATGCTTTCGCGAATCTCACACCCATAGGCAGAGGTAGTTTTAGCCGGAAGTCCGCCCCTTTGTCATCCCCACGATGGAGGAAGTTCATGAGGATTTCCACCGCACAAAAAAAAAGTAGCCACGTTTATCGCAGCATCAGTGACGTTCCATGTCCTCCAAAGTGCCGGTGTAGGGACACTTTGGGCACCAAAAATGTGGGCTATCGTTTTTTTTATATATTGATATAGGCTTGCGTTTGGACGGAACTCACCTGATCTTAAGTGACAATGAGGCCTAAGGTGGAGCACGCTTGCCTAGGATAAACCGGTTCACTCGTACCTTGAAGATACCCAGATTATATGTCTCGGGGAATAGAGAGGCGGGCAGTGAGTTCTACAGTCTGGCAGTTCGCACAATAAATGTGGAAGCAAAGCGCTTGGTTCGAGACCGTGGAACTTCAACCGTATAACGGTGACGCTTCGCCGTATCCCAGCTCGTCCGGTGATGGAATGGGGATGGAGAAATGAAGTTGTGCAATTCCAAAGCATACTCTCCGAAATGTATCCGATAAAAGACCGATAGACTGGCAACGGCGCGGCGATGTTCAAGGCTTTGGAGCTTAGCCTTAACCAGGGAGTCGTTGTCTATAAGCCACCGCACTCGCACTGGGTATCGAAGAAATGTATAATCTCCCATTTTGCTAGATTATGTTTACAGTGGCCTGCTTAGAGCGAAGCCACACTGCTTCATTGCGTCGTCCGAGCGTTGACGCTCCGTTATTTTACATATATTGTACATTTTAAAACATGTCACACTGCTCACACACACACACACACTGCGTTGCGTTGCGTTCTCGAACGTATTGCGTCGTCGCCAAGACGAAGCGGAGGGAGGTTATGCGGAGCGGCAACGTAGCTAATTTTATACTGACAGAGAAAAAACACGTGCGCAGCGCTAGACAACGCAACGGAACATTGTGGCATGCAGTGCGTCCAAATGTGCGACGTCGCAACGCAACGCAACGTAGCAGTGTGGCTTCACTCTCGGTGCGCAGTCTATTGAGCGCCTTTCATGGAGGCTAATCACATTCGATAGGCGATGTTCTTGTGGTTGAACGATGTTGGGTGGTGGTGGGTGATGTTTCTCTCATAACTTACGTCCCACCGTAGATGGTCGGTCCTGGTTGGCCTGCAACTAACAAAGATCTTCCGACTCTTAAGTCTACCAGAAGCTGTTGTATATTTAATACGTTAAACGCCACGCCGGTCATAAATGACCGGCGCTAGTGCAGGTTTCACCTTCAACATTTTTGGCTCCGCAGTCAATGAGTTAAACAAGCAGAATCTCTTACTAACAAACATATCTTTATTATTAAGTATAGATTTTCGCCAGTAAGCTGTGGTAAAAATAGGTTGAGGAAAAAGTCTTTTCGCATTATAGTATGTATGAACTTGTAATAAAATCTCTTTGGCTTTACTATTTGTATCTGGCTGGTTTTGGTATCATTGAAAGTTTAAATTTTAAAGAACATAATTCCAAATTCAAATTAGGAAAATGTGTGATTTGTATTTGTTTTTCGTACTGTCAAGATGAGTGAATCTAATGAAGAAATTCGATACATTTTAAAATTTTACTACAAAAA
The DNA here is from genome assembly GCA_947361185.1 of Charanyca ferruginea. Lineage (NCBI taxonomy): Eukaryota > Metazoa > Arthropoda > Insecta > Lepidoptera > Noctuidae > Charanyca > Charanyca ferruginea. Next base: position 55,842,185 of record OX376055.1, on the reverse strand, counting down.
AGGTACAAATGCACGCAAGCCGCGAAAAAAATTTGCAATGTTTATGGACCTAGTGCAGTGTCTGTGAGAGTAGCACAAATTTGGTTTAAGCGTTTCCAATCCGGAAATTTTGATGTCAAAGATGCACGTCGCTCTGGTCGCCCTATTACGGATAAAATGGATGCCATTTTTGAAAAAGTGGAGCAAGATCGGCATATCGGTAGTTACGACGTGGCTGAAGAACTGGGAATTGACCACAAAAAAGATTTGGCGCATTTGAAAAAAACTGGGTACACAAAAATGCTCGATATTTGGGTACCTCACGAATTCACTGAAAGAAACCTAATGAACCGTGTACTCATTTGTGATTCTTTATTACGACGTAATGAAACCGAATCATTTTTGAAGAAGCTGATAACTGGTGACGAAAAGTGGATCACGTACGACAAGAAGTCGACGTGGCGACGTGACGTAAGGTCGTGGTCAAAGGCCGGTTAGGCTTCACAGACTGTGGCGAAACCCGGGTTAACTCGCAACAAGGTGATGCTGTGTGTGTGGTGGGATTGGAAGGGCATTATTCATTATGAGCTGTTACCACCAGGCAGGACCATCGATTCTGAACTATCTACTGCGAACTACTGATGAGATTAAAGCAAGAAGTTGAGAGAAAGCGGCCGGAATTAATCAACAGAAGGGGTGTGGTTTTTCATCATGATAACGCTAGACCTTACACATCTTGAGCCACTCAGCAAAAATTAAGAGAGTTTGGCTGGGAGGTGTTAATGCATCCGCCGTATAGTCCTGACTTTGCACCTTCAGATTTCCACCAGTTTCGGTCTCTTCAGAATTCTTTAGGCAGTGTCAGGTTAACATCACGAGAGGACTGCCAAAACCACTTGTCGCGGTATTTTGATCAGAAGTCCCAAAATTTCTATAGCAATGGGATCATGTCCCTACCTACAAGATGGCAAAAAGTTATCGAACAAAATGGTACCTACATACTTTAGTTAAATGTAAATAAACAATATTAAAAAATGTTTTGAATTTTCTTAAAAAATGCGAAGAAACTTTTTCCCCAACCTAATATAAACGGAAAATGCATATATCAAGCAAAGCGGCGATAAATGCAACCATAACAAGGGACGATGCACAATGCAGTCAGCTTGTGTTAATTAGTTAGTATTAATTAAACATGCTTTTCTTACTGCTTGCGGAGAATAAAATAATATATTACTGTGTGCTGAAACATATCGAGTCTGTCCACGAAGCGGAAAAACAAAAACATTTTTGAAAAAAGAGAAACGCCTTTAAAAAATCACTAAAATGTGATAAATAACTTTAGCACAGAACACACATGACTTTAGTTTCGAAAGCCGGTGGCTTTGTTTTGTGCACTTTTTAGTATTTTATGAAGGCGGTTCGTTTTTTTCAAAAATGTTTTTATTTTACAATTTTTAGTAGGAGGCACTAAAAATTGTAAAATAAAAACATTTTTATTTTACAATTTTCACACCCAAATCCATTAAGGAACGGCAACTTAGTTGAAACAGAGATTGAGTCCTCCAGAGATGAAAAGATGGAAGAAACGAAAACGTCTTCTCGGTTTTTATTGTTTTTTCCAAAAAGCGCAGAATAAATTTCTGTTTGTTGTATACTAACACCAAATGTATCAAATACTTTTCTGAAAACCGCATCAAAATCGGTTCAGTCAAACAGGAGATAATCGCGGACAAACATACATACATACGTACGTACATACATACATACAACGGCTCGAACTGAGAACCTCCATTTTTTTAAGTCGGATAAAAAGATTTATTAACTCAAATAAGGTTTTCATTGTTTGTTTAAACCAGAAGTTTTGCTCTTAAGCGTCCTCTACACGTCGACAGATTCATCAGCAGATGGCATCTGCGAATGCGTCCGCCGACGTGTAGACGAGGAAATTTGCTTGTTTGTGGTAGGTATTTAACGTCGGCAGATGCATCTGCCACCAATAAGTTTGTTATCGGTTTTTGTTTACACGAAAGGGCTTCAGCATCAACGCCCGTCTGTTCGCAGTACACAAGTCTGACGACGCATCAATATTATCGGAGTTGCGAATGACAGTGCACGCGCTTTGATTATATAATGTCTAGATGGAGCGTCGCCCTACAATCATAACAAAGAAAACGAGTCAACAATTTCAAGTATGTGTGCGTGCAGGCGTCGTTTTACACTGTGCATCTACGTCTCTGTGTGCGTAAATAATTATTATATAAGCAATTATGTATATAATTATACATAAATTAATATTATTATACATATATTAATCATTTTTTATTATTATTACGCATTTGGGCTTTGATTATATAAGCACTTGTCAGCCAATAGTTGGCTGACACTTTTTGACACGTTTGCGTGCACTTGACGCTCCATCTAGACATTATATATAATCAAAGTGCACGCGTGCTTCATGCAGTTTTTTTCATATGTTTCTTTCTTTATTCTATGTCTATGTTTAGCCAGCATCCACCTTCTTCGTTTCCATTTCTTTTTAATAACTTTACTGCGATGGCCATTCAAGTATTGCGTCGTGTGGTCGGCTCGTGGTGAACCATCTGCTAACGCCTCTGTCGACGTCCGCGGACGCGTCTGTCGACGTGTAGAGAAGGCTTTAACCAGGAGATTTAAAAACGTCTATTATTTATTCATAGATGTACTACCAATACTACATTTAGAAACGATCGTAGATATTCAAATCACAGTCTCAATCTAACAAAAATGCCTCTATTTACCTACATTTTAGACATTGATGGTCGCTAAAATGAGATTGCGACCAGATTATGAACGGTTTTAATTAGTAGACAAGTCCAACAGCATGTCTATTCTGTTACAATCTCCCTCGGCGAACACCTAGGTGAAGTGAGCTGTCATCTGTCCCGATGCCAGAGATTGACAAAGCACTACAATCGAATGACAGCTCACTTCACCTAGGTGTTCACCGAGGGAGATTGTAACAGAATAGCACTGCTGAACACTGTTCTCAAACCTCTGCAACTTCTAAAAGCCAGAATCAACAGTGGCGACCACCAGAAAATCGTTGAGGCAATGAAGCTCAACGAATTAGTAAAATGAATGCCTTCGATTTTTGGACGTTTTAATCATTATTATTTTGTATAGTTCTAGTTATATCACTTCTCATGTGGCAACATAATAGAATCGACCTGTACTAACTACCTAAGTTATGGTAAAAGATAAAGGTAGAATGCGTATGGCAGGTTGTTCGAAACCATTTGACTAAATGTTTTGTCTAAACACTCTGGGTTCTAGAAAGTATTTTGAAGTTAGAAACGTTACGCTTATTTTTAGGGTTCCGTACCTCAAAAGGTAGAAACGGAACCCTTATAGGATCACTTTGTTGTCCGTCTATCTGGCTGACTGTCTGTCTGACTGTCAAGACCCTTTATTTCGGGAACGCGTAGAGGTATCGAGTTGAAATTAAAACCATATACTTAGGTCTACAATCCCTTGAAGCTGAAGCTGATGAAACTTCTAAGGTAACGTGAAAAAAAGATACGGCCGTTTATGTCAAAATTTATAGAGTACTTTCCGTTGACCTAGAACTATGACCATGAACTATGACCTATAAATACAGGGAAAAGTCTGAAACTATACATTTGTAATTAAAACATAAAAAATATATTCTTTATTTATAATGAGCTTTTGTCCGCGATTTGGTCCGTGTGAGTGTCGGTTATCGCGGATGCAGAAAAAGTCTCGGATTAAAAAGTACCCTATGTGCTTTAGGGTCCAAACAATGTTCATAACAAATTTCAACAAAATCGGTTCAGCCTTTTCATCGTGGAAGCGTAATAGACAGAGTTTTTGCGACAGCTTGAGCTTTCTCATTTATAACATTAGTATGGATATGTAATGTATGTACCTAAAAATTTGTACGGAACCCTCGGTGAGCGAGTCTGACTCGCACTTTTCCGGTTTTTTTTTATAACAAGGCATGTTTAGCCTGGCGCGCCCACAGAGGCCGATGTTCTATTTATTCAATATAAAAGTATTCACCCGGTTTCCCCTCATTAATTTAAAAGAACTTCAGACTTATGGTACACCATAACTCACCAGAACACACTTCTACACGGTCTGAACTCTTAAAGTACTTAGTACTTACCTATATATTCCAACGGATACTACTTTAGCTGTCTAATTCCAAGGTACCCTTCATCATCATCTTATTGCTGTCTATTGCGGATCGCAGGAATTCTTGGGTAATGGTTAATATTTTATGGTCTTATCGTGAGTTTTGCATCAACCACTTAACTAATTTGCATCTCAATGAAATCGATATAATTATTGTCATTTTCAAAGCAAAACAGACAGAATCAATACATCCAAATAGGTACATACATATTTAAAATAATCCCTTTCCGCCTATTCGTACACTCGCGTAACAATGGACGATACAAAGATTAATCCTAGGGAGATTCAGATTACATCATTGTGATACTATTGTACTCAGCTGTACTAGGGGTACTGGTATAGAAACAATTATTACTATTTTGATCCGTACAAGATTTGAACATTCACATGAATTTAATTGTGAAGACCAAGATTTGTTTTGCTGGAAATCTTGATGTGAAAGTGGAACGGAAATAGGGAACAGTAGAAATAAAATGCTTCACTACATATTATAAAACAAAGTCCCCCGCCGCGTCTGTCTGTCCCTATGTATGCTTGGATCTTTAAAACTACGCAACGGATTTTGATGCGGGTCTTTTTAATAGATAGAGTGATTCAAGGGGAAGGTTTTAGTATAAAATTTGTCAAGCGGAAAAATCCGCGGGCATCAGCTAGTATAATATAACATTTCAAAAGGTTTCTTGAAAAAAATATAAATGAGTTAATTAAAAATGATTCATGAGAATTAGTTTTTTTCTGCACAGTGTTGGTTTGTTGTATTAAACATTATATTATTCAGTTTTGACAGTTCACAAATATTTGTCTTCACTTATTCGATAACTACACATAACTACGATGTAGATAAAGATTATGCACATCATTCACAACGTAACCGAATTATTCAACTTAAGATTTTATTATAGTTTTAACCAATGTTGTAATTTTAAGGTTCTTAAATAAAAGATCAGAAAGCTGAACTTGGAATGTTTAATGCTATCATGAAACGGGCTGGTCATAAAAATAGCAACGATTTTGAGAGGAATCTCATCTTGGAAAGTACTTACTGCCACCATTTTTTTCCATTTATCCAACTTAGAGGGCAGCTTACTTATCCTTTAATCAAAAATATTAAAGGACTCTATGAACCAATTTAGTTTCAGGCAATCAAATCAAAAAACTCTACAACTAAATTCGGAACAAACGCCATCAAATCTACTATGCATATACATCAAACTATGCAATATCTGCCACAACAAATCGAAATATTTGTGAAATACCATTGCATGACCATCGCAAATACCTCAAACGAATCACCGGCTGCCCCAGAGAAGGCTATTCGTTCACTATGACGTAACGATAGACATTGCCCATTCGGGGCATAATTTAATGCTGCAAACGTTTTGAGTTATTGAATGAATGATGCTAAGATATGGCTGGTGGTTGTGCTTTAAATGAATGAACTATAATTGAGGAGGGAGAGCTTGTAACTTTATGTTTTGTGGTGAGCTGTCTTAAACTGGGATGGTAAATTTAGTGATAAAATAATAGGAGTCCAGGATAAAGCAAGCCAGATAGTCATTTTATGATTAAGAAAAAATCAGCAAGTTGCTCAGTTATTGATAAGCTCATGTTATACTGATTGGTGCAAGCCCGGCTTTTCGGCTTGTATGAAGGTCCCACCACTGCTTCATTGGGATTAATTTTACATGCAAGGAATGGAGACCCTCCATTCATTCATTCATTAATGCACAAAGTTCACCCGAACTTTGTGCATTAATTCATTCATCATCATCATTTCAGCCCAAAGACGTCCACTGCTGGACATAGGCCTCCCCAAGGGGGGGGGGGGGGGTTGCCATAATCGCCACGCTTGGCAGGCGGATTGGCGATCGCAGTATGGTTGTTACAAAGGCACAGATAACGCTGCTGCTCATTCTCTGGTAAGTCTCTTAGTCGCCTCTTACGACACCCACAGGAAGACATGCGATGTTGCTATTCTTTACGTCCGACACCATACGGATTTTTTTTTGTGCATTGGGCTAAACATAATAATAATAATTACAGCTCCTAAATAGCCATAAGTAGATAAAGAAAGATGTCGAGGTAATGTAAAAATGTATTGATCAAAACTTGTGTAAGTATACTAATTTACCGTTCACAAACGATGAAATATCTAAATGCAAAGATAATGGAGAAAAACCAAAACAACATTTACTGTAGCAAACATGACATATTCAACGCTATAGAATATCTGGAGGCTATTATTACATAACAATACCAAAACAAGGAAAACATAAAACTATAATATAATCAGTCCTATCAAAATCATCAGGGGAATAAATAAACATTGAAATGCAATAAATAACACACGCAGAAGTTTTCTTACACGCGATACTATTTATCATATAAAATATGTTATAAGGAAAACATCATAAGGTTTTAAGGATCAATGGAGAATTATTGGTAGTGGGGATTGTAGCATAACCAGCAGTGATATTCTGTAAAACGCCCTAGCATCAAGTGGGATACCAGCAAATTCACTTCACAAATTAGAAAGAAAGAAAGAAAGAAAGAAAGAAAGAAAGAAAGAAAAAATGTTTATTTAACACAGACCATGTGCACAAATTAAATTCATCTATGATTTTTTTTTACAGAAAAGATAGGGTGGTTGGAAAATATAAACTGTGAGTTCATATAAAACACTAGATTATTGAGATCTATTATTGTCATCATCTATTTAGCATTTTCCTGAATAGTCAGCGTGCGTGCTAATTGGATGCAGTTGATTACCAAAACTTTGTACGGAGCGACTGCCTTTAAGATTTCCACAACCCAGTCATAAGGTACCTCGAACTGCCTCGTTGGTCTCGTGGTCGCAAGCGCGACTGCTGAGCGTGGGGTCCTGGGTTCGATTCCCTGGTCGGGCATAGTGTTCTTCGGTTTTTAGATTAAGAATTTCTCAGTAACAGTCCGGAGTTTGGAAGTAGACGGTGTACGAGTATCACCCCCGTGCCTCGGAAAGCACGTAAAGCCGTTAGTCCTGCGCCTGATCTCCCTCCGGTCGTGTCGGATTTTCGTCCCACCGGTCTATGAGAGTGAGGGAAGAGGGAGTGCACTATAATATCTTCTGCGTACTTGGCTGATCTCCATTGAGATTGGATCCAAATTCCCGGATGTGTTCTACAATTGCTTTAAGGCTACTACTAAATCCTAGGATTTTAATTTTGCGAAATACCATTATGGTCCCTCTGTTCACACGCACATGAGATTGGCCGCCATAACCGAAATTCGGTCGGAGAGATTACACTATTGTTACAACCTAGTGGCAACCAACTTCGTAGCTCCATTTATTAGAGTATCGTCTGCTACTACCTTGTATGGACATTCATTCGATATCCACTTGTTGAAGATTACATTTCCAGTATGGAATTACAGTCTGTGATGAAAATATCCTACAAAATAGATTTCGAATACCAATTACGAATGTCGTTCCGAATTTTCAAAGCCCTGTACACTGCTGTAAATTCGAATTGCAAGAGCGCTGTGGCGCAACTCGGAAAAGGCTTATGTCCAAACTGTGGACTACGATTTGCAAATTGGAATTTTGCTGATAATTGTACTCTTACAGGAAAATGTCAGGTTATTTTGGGGAAATAATACCAATTTATTGTAACGTTGCACCGTAAAAGCATAAGACAATTTCTGAACTTTACGAAATAATCTGCTACTAGACTCAGTCCGCGACATCCTGCAGCTTAGCCAAAGTCCAAAATTATGCTATGAGAACATAAAAGCAGAATAAAAATTCATGTTTAAAGCTAGATCAGTATCTAAATATATCTGTGCCAATATCCAAATTATGTTAGTAGCAAGCATATTACAATAGCAGTGTGCAGCAAAACAGTAACAAACATCCATCCATACATTAATTCATCATAACGTAGTAGGACATTTTCCAATCGAAATTCAAAATAAGATTCAATACTAAAAATGTCGAGTACCCAAGGACCATGGTCCTTCAGTACGAAATCCACTTAAAAAGAGTCCAACCAACAGTCAAGGCTACTTTCATCCGCAGACGAAGTGGACGCATCATCACCATAAATATGCGTTATCACCGCTGCCGGGTCGATGTGGCCCCACGGATATTTCGATTTATGGGAATTAGGGCCACCGTTCTGTTCAGATTATTTATGTCGCACTCGGTCGACGCTGTATCTGCGTCAGTTTATTTGGACAGTTTTTCGAATGTATTATGTAACTGTATTGCAGAGGTAGGTGTCGGAGGAGCGACAGCAATGTAGTAGTGACATGATTGGTAGAGTAAATAAAAAGAGGCTCGGTCTCAATGAAGATTTACTGATCTGTGATAATTTCAACGGATGCCTACAACAAAAAAAAAGTGTCAAGTATGAGTGCAGAAATATGTAGTCAGTGAAAAAGCCTTTGATTATATAGGAAAAGCTAAATAATTGACAAAAACACAATAAGTTACAAAAGTACGAAATCTCATCAATACTTTGGGCCGACCCAAAGTATTGATGAGATTTCGTACTTTTGCACCACATTTTCTTCTTTCATTCCGTCCTTTCGTAATTGCAACACCGACTCGGTGAAAATGAATAGAAAAGGTTTTAAAAAAACATACGAAAAATGACGAATGAAGGCTACAAGCATGTTTTGCATCCATGGTAAAAATTTGCGTCATATTTTCCTTCTATCGTGTCTAAGTAAGAATACTGGAACAGTAAAGAGAAGACAGTACTATTTTATAAAAGCTCTGACTTGGTAGAGATGTGATTTAGTCAGATGTTAGGATAACGCCAAGGATTGTCAATAAAATAAACAAAACCATTGTATTACTCAGCACTTGCAGTTATGCAGCATGCAGCATAAAATAAGTTACTACATCTATCAGTACCAGTTCAGTGTCGCCGTACTTGGCCGATGACACCCACGGGTAGAAATAGAGTGGTGCTATTCGCGGCCGATACCGCACGCCAAAGAATCAACAGTACCAGTTAAAATACTACTGTATGTAACATGAGCATGAGTCACCCATAAGTTAACTTGTCATGAGACATATTATGATTGATGTTTAACTAAACATTTCCGGCATCAATAACCATGAGGTACATAATATCTTCACTTCTGTTTTGTGTTAGGTAGCGAATCAGTAATGTAATCCTAATGTGGATTCTGAGAATACCATTTCGGATTGATTTACTGGAAACAGGTTTCGCCGGATAATGGTTTTGGTAGCCTGTCATGTTCGTGAACGCACGCTGTCAGCTGAGACTGGTCATCTCTTGACTGTCTTGGCTTGGTTTGCATCGTAGTTATCTATAATTATGTAATTAGTCTGTAAACCTTCTTAAAAGTAATAAAATAAATAAATTAAAAATATATTTATTTTTGAATGGTTTCATATTGCTCTTTACCTTCAGTTTTTAAAAAGAAGTCTCTAGTATATTCATACTACGTATAAAAGCAACATGAATAATATAAACAGGATTTTGTAAAACCGATTCAAAAGAGTATCCGTAGCAGGAACTCCCTGCTCGTTCTTCTCCATAGAAATCTTACTACGTTTTGGAACGAGCCTTTAGCTCCAACTTTTCTGACAGACTCCTTGTCAATTCAAAAGTGCCTGTAAATTATTTAATATAAATTAATGTTTTGACTTTGACATTAGTTTAATTCTGTCAGTTTGGTTGATTTCAACTGATGGAATGTTTGTTATTGTTGTTCTGTGCGCTAATACTAGGACTTTTGTACCTACCTAATTATTATTACTTCGGCTGAATGTTTCTGGACTAATGTAATATACCTAGAACTTATGTTTAGTACCTGACAAAGAGATCGTCTGGTACGCAATTTTTTTTTTTAATTAATTTTTTTATGTACGTAAAATACACCAGTTTGACCTAGTTTTCAACAACGTCGGTGAATTAACTATTTTAAAGTTTATTCTACCACATTAGGTTAGTAAAAACTAAAATAAATATTTTAATTGTACCTACGTGTAATTTGCTGGACTAGTTTGCTAGGTTACAGGCAGGTAGCTGGATACCCACTTAATTAATGTTGGTTTTTAATTAAAAATGGTTCCACCAATGCTCTGGAAAATAGTGTAATGATAAAATTGTGAGAAGCTTTATAATATTTAAATTCGTGGTTGCCTAGTTTATTAGAATAGTTATGAAGCAATAAAAAATGAATTTACGCGATTTGTTGCAAAGCCATGGAGAGAGCTATGCTCGGAGTTTCTTTGCGCGATAGAATCCGGAACGAGGAAATTCACCAAAGAACTATGGTCACCGACATAGCTGTCAGAACATGCAAGTTGAAGTGGCAATGGACATGTCACATCGATCGAAAAACCAATACCTGATAGGGAAGAAAGGTTCTCGAGTGGCGACCACGAACCGGAAAACGCAGCGTTGGTAGGCCTCTCACCAGATGGACCGACGACATTGTCAAGGTAAGGTAACCGGTGGGTGAGAGCGGCAGGTTGCCGCTCGTTATGGCGTTCCATTGGGGAGGCCTATGTTCAATAGTGGACGACTTTCGGCCGATGATGATGAAGTTGTAAATGGGTAAATATTCTTATCACCACCTCCCATAGATTTTTTTTTTATTATCTAATAGGCTTGCTTTGACCGTAATTCCCTGATCTTAAGTGATAGTGCGGCCTAAGTTGGAACACGCTTGCCTAGGATGAACCGGATCACTCGTGCCTTGAAGATACCCAGATTATACTTATCAGGGAACAGAGAGGCGGGCAGCGAATTCCACAGACTGCCAGTTTGCACAATAAATGTGGAGTCAAAGCGCTTGGTTCGAGACCGTGGGACTTCAACCAGCTAGCGGTGACGCATCGCCGTATCCCTGCTCGTCCGATGATGGAAGGGGGATAGGGGAATTAAATTGTGCTGTTCCAGATACCTACAAAATCTCACAGATGAGTTGCCATATCGAAGGCAAAGCTATAATATCTCATGTGCTTATAAACACTAGCGCCCATATTTATCATCATAACTTTTATTTTCTCAGCCTTTATTTTCCCTGTGCAAAAAAGCCTTTCTACTTCTTCTTCATCCACTTCTCTTTGTCAAGGGCTATTTGGGACCAGTCTTTGTCAAAATCACTAAATAGTATAAATTAAATTTGAGTTCGTATTCGTTCGTGCTAATGTTCGGAACAGCTGGTCTGATTTTGTAAATCTTTGCTAATAGGGACCTACAATTACCCCTGAGTGGTATGATATAGGCTATATTTTACTATCAAAAAATTAAGAATTCGAAAAAATATTTTCGTTTTTTAAAACAAAAATTATGGCTGATACTTTTGTCACAGCATTTCAAAGAATATTTCTTTAATATCACAATATTATATGTTGGATCGGACAATATAAACGTCACATTTCAATTTATATCCTGGACGTATGCGCACCCTTAGATCCGTATAAAAATCAAATATATATTTTTTTCTATCACAATGCACCTTTAATAATAATCTGCTATACCCACTATTAAAGTGTGTATGGAACATCTATTAAACTTCACCAAAGCTTCATATTATATTACTTTAGTCTAAACATAACAGACAATAAAACTCCATGGGAGATTTTTTCCCATAATAATCTCTTTATCAAAAGAACCATAACTCCATGACGTTCTTTTGTAGAATTAAACAATCAATAACCGACCTTACATCTCAACATTAAAGTAGAAAATTATTAACAAGATTGGTTCAACATTAACATAATTTCATAACCAGGGGGTGACCAGATTTCTAATAACATATTTTGATTTTTTTATTTCCCCTCTTTGAAAAGATATTTCGCATTAATGGGTGGGATAAGGCCCGTCTGATTATGACCACGACTTTTGTTTGGTACCCTATTGTAGTAGCGTGATGTTTGAGAGTGGTCGTTAATGTGGAGAAGTTTCAGATTACTATTGGGGTATCCACTCTAATCTACTCTATAATATTATAAATGTAAAATAAACAAACTCTGTCCGTCTGTTTGTTATCTAATCACGGCCACAAAATCAATCAGACAAACAAGAAGTTTGAAACCTGTATTATCATATGGGCTACCTTTAAAATCGTAGATACCGTTTGTTCGTGTTATTTCAGATTTGTTACATAATAAGTAAATTAGAGTCGCCAATTTGAAATTGGAACATAAAAATACAACTTTTTGCTTGCATATATATATAATAATGGTAGATTGTACAAAGGCCAGCACATCAAGCTACAATAAACTGTCAAATTTCTTTGATAGATTTTTAACTTTATTAGAAAAGCATAAGGTTCATATTCAATCGGGAAAATTTGACATTTTGGTATGGTTTGATGGCGTATGTACTTTGCACGGTGGAAATTCTCATGGACTTCCGTTATCGTGGGGTTGACAGAGGGGTATCTTACCAACCCGAGGTGGCGGCGCGTAGTGTTCTACGCGCGCCCCTCTTAGACGTCCGGGGTGGAGTCTAACACCTCACTCCCCCACCTGACCAGAGAAGTGGCCCGCATTAGCGGGTAGGCACCAGTCGGGGGTTGCGGAAGTATCTCTAGTTCCCGCGACTCCCGGCGTAGGTGTGAGATGAAACATCAGGATGGCTTTTAGTCAGTAGGACTCTCACAGATCCCTCCGCCCACCCCAGGGCGGAAGACATCCATGAGGATTTTCCAACCCGGAACATCTTACCGGGACTCTCATCGGCTAAAACCACCACAGTGTTCCACCTCCGCCTAATGGCTGGGGGTGTGGGATTTGCATAAGCATTCAGCGCTCCCAAATAGTAAAATGTAGCCGAGCTAAATACCTACTCTGTAACATCTTACTTGTTGTACTCATACAATGAAAATAAATTGTTAAAAATATTCTTTTAATCCACGACTTCTTTCGCGTCCGCGATAAAATATAAAAATGCGAACGAAACCGCGGGATAAAGCTGGTTTACAAATAAAGCTTGTATTTTCGGCTAATAGATTTGATCCCTGACTTTGGTCGAAGGTCAAGAGAAATAGTCTGTTTGGCCAGACCACTTGCACACAAATAGAAATGGTCTTTGTGTACAAAAACAGAAAAAAAAAAGATTTTTAATGATCAGTTAAGTAAGTTAGGTTTTTTTTGCGTAGCTTGAAGTTTGATCATTTGATTCAAAAGATATCTAGTAATAATGGTGATAGGTAAGTGTTTTAGAATTTATTCATTAACAATAATACCTAATAATAAATCAGTGATGGGATTGGGCGGGTCTCGTTAGCTGCTTGCACATAGTGACCGCTGGGTACCTATGGGTCCTGTTTGATATACATAAACATGGCGGTTGAGAGCATTGTCATGCTCATTTAAATATCTCGCTGATGGTGGCGTGTGTGTTGGATCACTCGGCTCCCTTCATAATGGTTGAGTTGAATGGTGTTGATCCACGCGTCATGTTCGTGAACGGGCGCTGTCAGTAGAGATTGGTCAACTCTTAACTGCCGGCTTTTATTTTCATTCTTTTTTTATGTTTTGTATTGTTCTTTACCTGCATTGTTTTCACATATAGAAGCAACAAGGACAATGTAACCAATATTTTGTAAAAACTTGATTTAAAAGAGTGTCCGTGGAGTTTCTTGCTCGTTCTTCTCCAAAGAGACCTACGTTTTGGAACGAGCAACTAGCTTTAACTTTCTGACTAACTGACCGACTCCTTGACAATTCAAAAGTTTCTGTAAACGGTTTAATTGAAATAAATGCTTTGACTTGGACTTTAAAGGTCCTGAAGATGGTCGGCGTCACCGAGGCCGGCCCAGGAGGAGGTGGCGACACGACGGTCAGAGGTGGTGAATGTGATGAATCATGAATATTAGTTATCTGCGGGAATTTCTTTGGACAATATCCTAAATTAATATCAGCTATCGCCCGTTAAAATCGTAGCAGCCGTTTCCAAGATAAGCCGGAACAAACAGACAGACAGGCAAAACAGTGATTTATTGGTATAAGTACCTACCTTGTTAATTAATTTTAATAATCATGAATTTAATAAAACGCTGTTATTTTGATATTACAAACAGACACTTTGAAAATGTCCCCACATATTATTATTATTATTTTCAGTTGAGTTAAATATTCTCAGCTCTATGGCTGGATTCAGCTATATTTACGGGCGGAAGCCAAGTAAATGCAGCGTGTGGTGTGTAAAATGTTTGTCGTTATGTGTCGTGGATGGGGCCTATTTCATTTTCATCAATCTGCAAGAATTTTCTGACGATTCTGCATGTATTTAAAATTGCAGCCTTTTTGTAGAGTTATGTAGAGAGTTTCTTTGAGATCTAGTAGTTTCAGGCTATGGAGAAGATTATTTGGGATAATGCCTGTGGTGGAAAGGACTATAGGGACTATGTATACTTTATCTTGGCGCCATATCCTAGTAACTTCATCCTTGAGCTCTGTATATTTACTTATTTTTTCAGTGATTGTCTTCTGTATGTTGTGTGTGTTATTATTATTAATATTACTTTGATATGATTCTTCTGTTCAGATAAAAAATACAGTCTCCTTACATTATGATATTTCAAAGAAACAGCTGTATCGTTGGTGCGATTACAAACACATACACAAATAACATTATTTAGTACACAAGTAAGTGTACTTAAATTTCGTCCCATAATTATTAAGTGCGACACACTCCGAAAATCCCGAATTCAAAACACACTTTTCTTAGCAAATGGCTTACATAGGTGCTTCATAAAACCAAAGCTCCAATGGCAAGATAATGAAAGAATGCTAGCCCCAACAAATAGGGTAAAATGAGGGGTTAGGATAAAAGGGCTTCATAGGTAGAATCAAGTGGCTAAGTCATTGCTATTGAGGGTCGTAACGTTGCCCTTCCCTTTAATAACACGATTGGGCATTGCAACCCAACAGCACATCGACCATTGCGATTGAGCAGTGATAGGATTTTAATAAAAAACTTCAATAGTACTTTGTCTGACCTGGGAATCGAATACAGAACTTCAACTTTAGCAGTCGTGTTAACGAGCACTAGACCGATGAATCAGTCTCGAGGATTTTGAGACCAAGTAGACGAAATTTTTGAGACTATATAGACTTATTTATACAGGCTAGCGATTTAGTTTCCTGCCTTCCCCTTTAGTCTTTAGTCCCCTTCAATGAGGTGATTGCATCCGTCATTCTAAACAAGATGACTAACCAGGGCTCAGCCAAGTGAATCAAATTTAGTTCAGTTTTTTTTTCCACTGCGCCGGAATGAGCGGTCTGGTCGTTCAATTTGCTGGGTAATTTAAACAACTGGCTTTGAAATACACTTCTGGACACATCTATTGGCCCACCTTAGAGTTTAGGTTTCGATGGCCCCTACCGAAATATGATTGCTAGATTGAACAAAAACTGTTGATGCAGTTTTAAACCTGATACATTTTACCATCTTTTTCGATCGTATTGTTTTAAATTTGAATTCAGAATACCATACGACATGGAGCTACGCCTAACAAGTCGGATATGCGCCTTGTTAAAGGCAATTGATTTTTGAATAAAAAACATGTTTTATCAAATAAAGGTTTAATTTAATAACGCGTGTTGCCTCCATGGGCATCTACCACAGCTCTCATACTATTAGGCATAGAGTTTATCAACCGCTCTATGAAATTTTGAGGGATCATCTCCCATTCCTCTTCTATGGCAGTTTTCAACTCCTGCATCGTCTGGGCAACTGGCTGACGAGCCCTAACACGTCTTTTTAGCTCGTCCCACATGTGCTCAATGGGGTTCATGTCTGGGCTTCTGGCTGGCCAGTCCATAACTGTGATGTTCCCATCCCGAAGATATTCCCTGACGATGCCGGCCGAATGGGCTCTTGCAATATCATGCATAAAAAGGAAATTTGGGCCCACATAGTCCGCGTATGGTATCACGTCAGGTTCTAAGCACTCACGAATGTACCTTTCAGCATTTAATGTTGGCAGCCGTGGTCCTGTAACAACCTCAAGTTGAGTTTTGCCGCTCGCGGATATACCGCCCCAGACAGTCCATGAGCTACCGCCATAAGCAACCCTCTCTTCAAAGCAGCATTTTGCGAAACGCTCTCCCTTACGTCGGTAGACCTTCTTCCTTCCATCATTGCCATGTAACACAATTTTAGACTCATCAGAAAAGAGTACACGGCTCCAATCTTGCTGTGTCCAATTTAAATGACTGCGTGCGAAATGAAGGCGCGCTGTTCGGTGGGCTCGCGTTAGTTTGGGCCCATTAGCTGGCTTGTGTGGTACCATATCGCGTTCTTTTAACCTTCTCCGAACAGTTCGAGCGCTCACAGATACTCCGTGGAAGTCGCGAAGTTGGTTTTGTATCTCAATGGAGGTAAGGTGACGATTTTTCAAGCTGGTCGTCTCGATGAATCGATCCTGCCTTTCAGTTGTGACCCGAGATCGTGGCCTTCCTTGGCGACGAACAAAACCGCCAGTCTCTAGGTACCTCCGATAAACATTTCGGACCGCAGATCGACTTAAATTAAGTTGAGCACTCACGTTTCTTTGGCTGTGTCCGGCCTGAATAAGTGCCACAGCTTGGGCGGCGACTTCAGGTGAAGTATCCATAGATTATTGATAGAACCTCACCTTAATGTTAAGAATAAGTAATGTTTGTTGCAAAACCAAAGATATCAATCACTTTTTCAAGAATTAAATCCAAGTAAACCAATAAAACCAAGTTTTCTTAGTATTCGATTGTTTGATATCAACAAACAGGCTCCAAATTGTCTTTTGTTTCTTTAAATTCTGTGTTCGAAATTCAAAAAAAGACTATTGAATGAAATTGTGAATGTGCCAGGTTCAAAACTGCATACAAACTTTTTGCTCGACCTAATATAAAATTTTAGCTAGGACCAAACGAAACTGAAAATACAAGGTGGGCCAATAGATGTGTCCAGAAGTGTATAAGTATATTTTTTTCTTAATTGTTATAAATAATAACATATTACATAAATTATGTCAAGAACGTAAGTATTTAAAAGCATCAAGAGCTGGCTAGTACCTTATATTGTTAAAGTAAAACACAATTTCACAATATAAACTATAGAATACTTAACAGCACTAGAATAAACGTGGTTTTCAACCGACTTCAAAAAAGGAGGAGGTTATCAATTCGTCTGTTTTTTTGTTATGTTTGTTACCTGATTTCTTGGGACTGGGTGAACCGATTTTGATGATTCATTTTTTTTTGAAAGCTAGTGCTTCCCTTGTGGTCCCATTTAATTTGGTTTAGTTCTGACAATGGCATCCATGAGAAAACCGTATAAGTCTTAAATTTGCATTAAGGATGTGCGCGATTTGTTACGCGATTTCTCCGGCAAACGTAAACCGATTTTGAAAATTCTTTTTTTATGGATAGGGTATGCTTCAGGGGTCGTCCTATATAAATTTTATCGAAATTGATTCAGCACTTTTTGAAAAATCAACAAATACCCAAAAATTTTACATAGACGACGTTTTAGCTTCATCAATCTTTGTAGTAGTTAACTTTCAATCTCTTCTTAATAGATTTGGATGAGAAGGAGGTACTAAAAAGTGAAAAATAAAAATCTTTTTACAAAAAAGACAACCGCCTTCAAAAAGTCAAAAATAACTTTAGCACACAACACACATTGACTTTAGTTTCGGAAGTCGGTGGCAATACAAAACAACAAACAGAACAAAGCCACTGAATTTCGAAACTAAAGTCAATGTGTGTTGTGTGCTAACTTTTTGAAGGCGGTTGTCTTTTTTGTGAAAAACTTTTTTTATCATGCAAACTACAAAAGACGTTCCCCAGACATGGTTCGCCTTAAAGAAACAATACTTCGGAATTCCGATCACCAGTAAACAAGTAATTTCAAATAGCGCCGCCTAACTATTCAGCAATGAAATTCTCTAGTAAAAAGCTTAAGAAAACAATAAAATTTCCGCAAACTATCTCTCAAGAACACAATGGGATTCCGACTTTTCAAGTGCCAAACAATAAGTTCTTTGCGTGCTGTTCAGTAATAAAAGCTCTTGGAGTGCAAAGGACAATGCCTTTTAGTACGGGACACTTTTGTAGTCTGTTTTCTGTGACAGGTAACTGAGTTTCATTATGGACGCCAGGATTGGGTTTGATTTGAAGCGGTTCCTAGAAATGTTGAATCGAGATGTATTTCTTCTTATGCAAGTTTTGAAATTGTACGTGGGGGATTTATAATACTAGGAAATTAAGTATTCATTCTACAAAAATAATTTATACGAGTATGTAAGGATGTTAATATTTTAGAAAAGACCTTGTCCAGGTCAGCTCTTTCGGAGATCAATCAGAACAAACAGACAGACAGACAAAAAAAATACTATATATAAAAAAAGTTGTTATTTTGACATTACAAACAGACACTACAATATTATTTAATCAGTTGGGTATATAATTATGAACTAGGTATTTGAAATTAAAGATAGTAAATAAATAATTCTTATAATGATGAAAATTAATTATAATGTACCTAGTTGGAAAAAAACTACCGACAGTAAAATCATTCTGTCTTCACGTCACGAAAATAAACTAACAGGCGAAACATACACATTATTTGACTCAACCCAATTCGCACAATAAATGTTAACACATTGTATTCAAATAAAAAATAATACATCAACGACATTCAATGCTGTAGGTCCCCCTCAACAGAACCCCTGAAACAATAACACAGTTATATTATAAATAAATACTTTCAACAAAAAAGACTAAACAATAGATTAACAAAAATGAAATGAAGCCAGGTAAATCGCCAACAAAGGAGCCCAACATTGCACGCTAATACTTAACAACTATTAAGGGTTCATTGTTCGTACACACAATAAGAAGTGTAGTTGGAAGGATTCTCATAAAACTGGCGTTGAGATCTTATTATAAAACATTTACTGAGACAACAGGCCAGCCTCTTTACCGGGTATAATATACCTGTGTTGTTTATTGCAGTACTTGCGGAATTAAATGCGGCTCTTGTGAATAAAATTAATTAACCAGAGCGTCTTGATGGAAATAAGGGAAGAGAGGGAAGAGGCAAATGGTAGATAATAATAATTGTACAATCAGAACGCAGATCTTGAAATAAATACAAGTAAATGAAATAATATAAAGGTTAAGCTTTTAGAAGAAGATGATGAAGATGCTTTAGAATTTGAAGAGAAAATAATGGAGATGACTTTTGATAAGATTAGATCAGATAGTTATCAATAACATACAACTTGGACCAAAAAATATCATTTTCATATAGATCTTTACGAATACAACTAACGGTTCATATTACACTAAAGAGATTGTTTGTTTGTTTGAACGAGCTAATATCCGGAACTACATTTCAATAATGAAAAACTCCAATATCGCTGCGAATTGTCTAAAAAAATAGAGGACTGTAAGAATATTTACGCGCACAAAGTCGCGGGCAAATGCTGGTACCTTATACTAACTAAATACAAAACTTATTCAAAAAACAAAATACAATAAAAAAGGAAACTTAAATAAAACAAGAAGATAAGCGTCAAAGTACTCTATATCGTTGTCATCTGGAAACGTGCCCAGACGACTAGTAGCATCACCACGTTGAATGGCAATGCTAATTCTTTGGTTAAACATTGACCTATCCCTGTTCCTTTTCTCCTTAATTGTACCATTGTACCTAAACTTAAAGTCTAGTTCAGCATGCAGGCTGTCCGATCTTTTACTCGTCGACACGTTATCGGGTTAAGAACGTTCGAAACTTCATTTGCCAGTTTGCGGTTTCCTATTGAGATGTCGTCAGCTAGAGCCAGTTCCCTGGTAGGATATGTGGCTAGCACGTTGGCAGTCGCTACTTCTATTGTAGGTATTTTTGTGGCGTTAAAACTTTGGTTGAGTACTAGTTCTACTAATTCAAAACGTTCAAAATGTAGTCGCGATCTCAACTTAAAGACAACCAATGTACATTCTTTAACAAAAATGTTGATAAAATAGTTACCTACATTTTTGACAGATTGAGACTGAAGACCTAAAACTAAGTTCAATTGTTGTCTACATGATTGGTAGTCTGTAAACTTATAAATAGCTCTTTTTCTTGAATTTGATTCCTATTATTATATTTCTATGTAATGAATACTAGTTTGGTTTAACTTATAGTACTACCCACGTGTACTTTATTAGGATTATAGATTCTATCAAATATATGATTTAAATAGTACTCACCCACTTTTCATGAACTAGTCAGAACTATGAAGCCTACAGAGTTTGGCATGAAGATTTTTAATACGATGTCTCTATTTTTTATGATATCTCTCAATGGTACAGAGGCCAGCACATCAAGCTACTACAATCTGTCAAATTTCTTTGATAGATTTTCAACTTTATTACAAAAGCATAAGGTTCATATTTAATTGGGAAAATTTGGCAGTTAGGTATGGCTTGATGTGATGGCGTCTGTACAAAGTTACGATAATATAAAAGTCACAACAAAAGTAACAGCTATTTTAGAACATATAAGATATTAGTTACAACTACTTTTATTACACCTTAAAATCCTAGTGCACCTGACTTGGACAAACTTTTATCCTACTAAAGCTCTACAAGAGAACAAATTCTACCTGTGCGTGACTACTTGACGCTCTGCTTGCTCCGAAAGAGGAAATTTGGCGTAAGATTTCGGACATGACTACAAAAAACCACTCTAACGGTGTTGAAAGAAAAGTCGGATTAAGAACTCGAAATGGTTCGTCTAGTACCTACACCAATAGGAAAGATATTTGGATATTTGTATATTCGTTTAAACACAGTGATCTAATTGAAAAAAATATTACAGCCCGGAATCAAAATTGTTAAATGGAAAAAGATCATATTTATGCACTGCATTTCTGAACTTATCTGCGTAGATGTATGAAATTATCTAAATCATTCCACTGGAACATAAAAGCGGAATAAACTCTACCTACTCTATGTTACGTTAGTACTTCACGTCGGAACAGCTGCTCAACTTATACCAAGCACAAGTTCGATCGTGCATGGAGTACTGTTCGCACCTTTGGGATGGATCAGCAAAATATCAACTGGAGGCATTGGAAGTCATCGATAGACGTGCCAAGAGGCTCATTAACAACAACTCCCTGGTTAGGGCCAAACTCCAGAGCCTTTAACATCGCCGCACCGTTGCTAGCCTTTCGGTCTTTTATCGGGTACATTTCGGAGAGTGTGCTTTGGAATGGCACAATTTAATTTCCCCATCCCCGTTCCATCATCGCACGAGCAGAGATACGGCGAAGCGTCACCGCTATATGGTTGAAGTTCCACGGTCCGAACCAAGCACTTTGACTCCACATTTATTGTACGAACTGCCAGACTGTGGAATTCCCTGCCCGCCTCTCTGTTCCCTGATAACTATAATCTGGGTATCTTCAAGGCACGAGTGAACCGGTTCATATTAGACAAGCGTGTTCCAACTTAGGCCGCATTATCACTTACGATCAGGTGAATTGCAGTCAAACGCAAGCCTATTAAATAGTAAAAAAAAAAAAAAGTTTTAAGCTAGATCAGTTATATACATCTGTGTCATAATTCAGTTAAGTTCGTTCACACGTTTAAGTGTCAAAGCTTAACAAACAGCCATCCATTCTCACTAACTTCCGCGTTTCTATAGTAGCAGGATTAAAAGAAAATCTAGTATTACATTTATTTTTATTTTTTCGAAAGTTTAACTCAATCTTCTTGTGTAAAACGGATAGTTTTCTGGGTTCCAATTTCATCTAACGAAGTGTAACTAGAAACTACGGCCAGCTGCAACATTAAATAAATGCTTCCATACTGTAATATTAGATTACCGTTGGAGTTCTACTTTATAATTCTGATAATTTCGAAGATAAGGACAATCAAATTTGGGCAAAATATCCATTGTTTAGATACACCTACCCTTGATGTAGGCCTAGTGTAGGGGTGCCATGTCGAAATACTTATTGGAAAACAGAACGTGTAATTTTTTTTCTGTCTGTTCAAACTCTTGCTTATCACATTTGTTTTTTCAATTTTAATCTTCTTCTACTTGGGCTTTGTTTTTCGACATGTTGTCAATAATATCTCTCATCAAATCTCAATAAAATAGACCCGTCAGTATACTTTTTACAATTATTTACAATCTTTGCGTAACACTCGTAAAAGCATCCTAAAAATTATTGTTGGCATACCGGACTACCCCATTGAAAGACAGTAGATGGAAATAACTATAGGTTTTCGTTAAATTAAGTGCTAATAATACTAACATGTTAGCAAAATCTGTAACTTATTGACAAACAACTTAAGGACTAATTTGAGTTAAAAACTAAGTTAATTATTTCTAACCTAACCTTTTCCAAAATATGAGGGGGTATTTTACATGGAGCGATTGTCTGATTTTATTTTATCGGTTTACTTATTAGAAAAAATATTCTCCCTCAATTCCTATAAAGTTTATTTGAAATCACCAGACAAAAAGGCTAGAAATAAAATAATACCATGAACTGCATACAAGACGTCACGAGCCAGCCCTAAGGCGCTGTCATAAACGGATGAGTCACAAACGCCACCTGCCTTCAATAATGTTATTAAACAATCTATAAGCCCGCCTGATAGCAAACATGGCATTATTTGATTAATTCTGTACGGGAAGGATATTGTATTGAATTTTTATTATGCTGTTTAGTCATATAGTAATGTTATTATAGAAAGTGGTTGTATATAGTTTTGCTAATTTAATTGCTTGGCTGGATTAATCATCATTTTCATCATTATTTTTTAATCTCCAACTTCTAAGATTAGCTGAAAAATTTATATTAGCAACAGGGTGTAAGGTTAGTGAGTAAAAATGTGATGATAATCATCCTACGTTGATGAGTCAACGTACTATTGACCTGTCAACATTTTAATGCTGGTTTAGACATAAATAATTATATCCAAACAACTGTAATTGTATTCTGTTAACATCTCGTTGAATTTAGGTGCAGTGAGCTTGACATGGGCTGTCACTCCAAGCTCACCTGAAGCTATGTATTCACCTAAGAAGATTTTCAGAATAAGAATCGCTGACAGCATTTACTTTTGACTAAGTTTCCTTCATTTTGTACACTCTGGCAGGTATCGATTCGATTGTCATTTCACCGAAGCGAATCGAAGAGTAAGCCCATGTCCAAAAGTATTCCTGCCAGGTACCAAATTTGCCGAAGCGCTCCGCGTGTCTCCCAGGGGACATCATTAGTGCCAATAGTCTAAAAGTATAGTCACTAATAAAGCTCACTAATCATGTGGCCTCCAAGATATATTGCCTACTATTTTCTCAGCAAATACTGGAACATGTTTCTCGGCTAATTTGCCGGTCAGCAGGGCTTAAGCATATATGGACTGATTTGTTTACTTAGGACCCGAGATGAGCAACTTAATTATTCGTACCGTGTTTCTTTTTACGGGCAGTAAATAGATCTTTGCTAAGATCTTGTTTAGGGATGATTTATTTGATGGGGATTGAAGTTTCAGATTTATTTCTTAAAATACAACCTATTTGTGTGATTAGCGATATTATCCTCAATTAAACCTTCGTCAGTATAGCACAATAAGTAGATAATATCAGTATCGATTCACAAATAAATGTCTGAAGTTCTTCATGTAACAGCTGAAAGAAATATATAGGCATACTTGTTATTCAACAATCAAAAGCTTTTATCAACCCAAAACTTCGTAAACTCGACAAAAATAGAAACCTATCCGAATGTAGACAACGTAAAAATAATATTACTAAATCTGCTTTGTAAGATTTCACAATACCGTTATTGGCACAATGTATTAAACATGTTATTTCGTCATGTTGAGAAAATCATAGAAAATCCTCTTATCTGTCTGGAGTTCACCCTAAATTATTTACATTACCTTGGCTGTCCATTACAGCTCTTAAACGCGTCCACTCCCCTCTAGTTTCGGGATTCCACGCCCCGCGTCGCTTAGCCCAGTTGTCATCTGGTACTCGATAAAGGAAGCACGCGCGTTTGCTCCACTAGTGGCTTCAACTTTACGAATTCGTCGCATCGTTTTTGGAACTTAAACCTTTCTTTTTTCAAATATTTTTATTTTGTGGGTTTTTGTTAAGTGGTTTGAACGTGTTGGAATTTTCAGAGGTAAGGTTTTTTTATTTACCTATTATAATATTTTATGTTTGTTTTCGGATATAATGTAGGTATTTAATGTTAGTATCAAAATTTTCTGCGTTACTAAATTGAAGCTATAGATGAGGTAGAAATTTATTTATACCTTCTCCGGCCTTGGGTACACAATAATAATATTATATGTATTTAGTCTTGTCAATTATTTACACAATTATTTAACACTTACTTAATTTTTATTTAGTCTTCATCGTTATGATCGGTACGTTATTATTTTTATATATTTTTAACAAGTATTCCGCTTTCTTCTCTTTCTTTCTTCTTCCATTTTGAAAATAAAGAAGCAATTCCGGATTTCCTTCTTTCAAGCGTCTACCTATAATCAAATAAAAGCATTATTTGTACAATGCTTTTAGTGTGCATTTTTTTTTCTGGTATTTTCTATACCAGAAAAAAAGCTCAGGACTTCCATTTTTAAATCTATCAGAACATTATTTGTTAAGACTAGTACAAATATTGTGTCCTGTCCTCTTAAAGACAATAACACATTTATTTCTTTTATCAGCATGAATACTCTTTAATTACTGACCTTATTTCATTCATATAATTATCAGTTTCTTGATAACAAATAATACTTGAAATGAATACATGTTCTATTTTATTTGTTATATTCCTATAGTACACAATACTGTTGCTTTTGCTTCATAAATTCCTTTTAGTGTACATGTAACTTCTAATTTAAACCCTAAGCTTAGTAGGTATATCTATGTGTATGGGTATATATGCTAATCCTATTGTTTGACTGTCCGTTCGTCCTGCTTCGGAATCAGTCACCAAGTCTATTCTTAGTCCCAAAGCCACTACGGATCTATATACACCGCAATGTCTGTATGGGTGTCAATTGCAATATTTGCTGTAATAGTCAGCTACAAGAAGACTGCAATTTCCAGAGTCGAATGTGATGGTTCAATAATTGGGACGTAAATAATTTAGAAAATGATTATTGACTGGAAATGGAACATTTGATAAAGATAAAGTTATATTTGGAAGCAAAGTTGATTGAAGAGATAACGAAATTAGCAACCTCTAAGTTTATGAAAGGAAGTTTATAATGGATAGCTTCCAAATTTATTTTACTTAATTTACAACTCCAAATTTACGAATACATTTATAAAAATTACAGTGAATATAAATGCATGGATACCAAATATGCGCTTGCAAAACCTTAAATTCCAAAAGGAATATTCGATAATATCGAACGCAGTTTTTACCTGAATTTTAAATGAAGTTATCAACATTTGTATAATAAACTAGCTGACCCGACAGACGTTGTCCTGTCCTTATCTACCTACTTACCTGCCTATTTACCTACCCTACACCTACCGTACACCTACCGTACACCTACCCTACACCTACCCTACATCTACCCTACACCTACCCTAACACCTACCCTACACCTACCCTACACCTACCCTACACCTACCCTACACCTACCCTACACCTACCCTACACCTACCCTACACCTACCCTACACCTACCCTACACCTACCCTACACCTACCCTACACCTACCCTACACCTACCCTACACCTACCCTACACCTACCCTACACCTACCCTACACCTACCCTACACCTACCCTACACCTACCCTACACCTACCCTACACCTACCCTACACCTACCCTACACCTACCCTACACCTACCCTACACCTACCCTACACCTACCCTACACCTACCCTACACCTACCCTACACCTACCCTACACCTACCCTACACCTACCCTACACCTACCCTACACCTACCCTACACCTACCCTACACCTACCCTACACCTACCCTACACCTACCCTACACCTACCCTACACCTACCCTACACCTACCCTACACCTACCCTACACCTACCCTACACCTACCCTACACCTACCCTACACCTACCCTACACCTACCCTACACCTACCCTACACCTACCCTACACCTACCCTACACCTACCCTACACCTACCCTACACCTACCCTACACCTACCCTACACCTACCCTACACCTACCCTACACCTACCCTACACCTACCCTACACCTACCCTACACCTACCCTACACCTACCCTACACCTACCCTACACCTACCCTACACCTACCCTACACCTACCCTACACCTACCCTACACCTACCCTACACCTACCCTACACCTACCCTACACCTACCCTACACCTACCCTACACCTACCCTACACCTACCCTACACCTACCCTACACCTACCCTACACCTACCCTACACCTACCCTACACCTACCCTACACCTACCCTACACCTACCCTACACCTACCCTACACCTACCCTACACCTACCCTACACCTACCCTACACCTACCCTACACCTACCCTACACCTACCCTACACCTACCCTACACCTACCCTACACCTACCCTACACCTACCCTACACCTACCCTACACCTACCCTACACCTACCCTACACCTACCCTACACCTACCCTACACCTACCCTACACCTACCCTACACCTACCCTACACCTACCCTACACCTACCCTACACCTACCCTACACCTACCCTACACCTACCCTACACCTACCCTACACCTACCCTACACCTACCCTACACCTACCCTACACCTACCCTACACCTACCCTACACCTACCCTACACCTACCCTACACCTACCCTACACCTACCCTACACCTACCCTACACCTACCCTACACCTACCCTACACCTACCCTACACCTACCCTACACCTACCCTACACCTACCCTACACCTACCCTACACCTACCCTACACCTACCCTACACCTACCCTACACCTACCCTACACCTACCCTACACCTACCCTACACCTACCCTACACCTACCCTACACCTACCCTACACCTACCCTACACCTACCCTACACCTACCCTACACCTACCCTACACCTACCCTACACCTACCCTACACCTACCCTACACCTACCCTACACCTACCCTACACCTACCCTACACCTACCCTACACCTACCCTACACCTACCCTACACCTACCCTACACCTACCCTACACCTACCCTACACCTACCCTACACCTACCCTACACCTACCCTACACCTACCCTACACCTACCCTACACCTACCCTACACCTACCCTACACCTACCCTACACCTACCCTACACCTACCCTACACCTACCCTACACCTACCCTACACCTACCCTACACCTACCCTACACCTACCCTACACCTACCCTACACCTACCCTACACCTACCCTACACCTACCCTACACCTACCCTACACCTACCCTACACCTACCCTACACCTACCCTACACCTACCCTACACCTACCCTACACCTACCCTACACCTACCCTACACCTACCCTACACCTACCCTACACCTACCCTACACCTACCCTACACCTACCCTACACCTACCCTACACCTACCCTACACCTACCCTACACCTACCCTACACCTACCCTACACCTACCCTACACCTACCCTACACCTACCCTACACCTACCCTACACCTACCCTACACCTACCCTACACCTACCCTACACCTACCCTACTTACTTTTTTTTTTTTTTTTTTTTCTCTCCGTAAGAACCATCTTCGTACTTCAAGGAATATTATAAAAAAAGAATTATCCAATTTGGTCAAGCGGTTCGCAAGTTATGCGCTTACCAACACATTTAGCGATTCATTTTTATATATAAGAAGACTAATTTTACATTCAATAAGTGAACTAGGTAATTACCTAGTTCACTTATTGAATGTAAAATTACAAACTTTAAAAAAGAAAGCGGTCCCAATCTAGGTATTTATCCCGTACTGTGAGTGTGTTTACAAACATAAACTCACATACACAAGCAACGAAACCAGGAACAACTACCTAAACTAACTTGATAAATCTTTGCCTATATAATATTGATTCAATATCAAAATGGTTGATGTAGCTCTTTATGAGTATAGTTCATTGCTCTATTTATTGTCACAGGACATACAGATCATTCGTCAATCGATATTAATCCTGATTCATCATGGACAATCGTGTATGTCAAGCCGTAGATTATTTTGAGCTCTATTTTGTTTGGCTGAGGTTATATTTTCAGTTAAGTATTTTAATTTCATACTAACTTTTCTTCAATATTCTATTACGCAAGGAATTTTTAGAATCAGACCCTACTGGTCCGATTCTGAAAATTTAATTCCGGAGAATAACGCGTTCAAATAAAAAGTGACAAATAAACTCTTTAGCTGTTATAAT
The DNA here is from genome assembly GCA_947361185.1 of Charanyca ferruginea. NCBI lineage: Eukaryota > Metazoa > Arthropoda > Insecta > Lepidoptera > Noctuidae > Charanyca > Charanyca ferruginea. The sequence continues at coordinate 55,813,627 of OX376055.1, read as the reverse complement.
ATTGGTATAGATTTATATAATCTTTTTCTATTTAATATCAAAGTACATTCTACACGTAATGCTTTTAGTTTTTATGTTATTGACTGGCACTCCAACTGACAGTCCATCCGGAAAATGGTCACCGCTGTCTAATCCGCCCAAAGCTGAAATGTCCCATTTATTTATTACACCAACTTTTGAAAAGTGTCTCAATTCAATTCTGTAGTGCTAATATGCCACAAAAAAAAACATAAAATTTTTATTCAATCGATAAGTGCCGTAAAAATGCATCTAAATATTAAATATTCGAATTTCGCGCATAGTTTGACGAAGACGCCTCATAGTGGACGCCTTGATGCTCTGCGGAAATGACGTCAGTTAATCAGTTTGCTGAGTAACAAATGTGCTGATATTATACATGATAATTGTATATAATTTAAAAATAATGATTATAATATTTTGTAATAGGTGTAATAATTAAAACATTACGTTGGTTACGAAAATAATAAAAGTACAAAACCTATATACGCCAAACGGTTGACTGACAGTTAACAATTTTTTGTTTGCACAGCCGTACGGCGTAATGACATGGCGGCTACTATTTCATGGTGTTATAAAACAGATAAAAAAAACTGAAAACCTTGAATTGAACTAAAACTACTCAATAATATATTTACAGATTTTTTCCCATATAGAGTAAAATACCCTATTCATTGCCACATCATTCAAACTGGAATATCTGCAACTACTGTTCTACTTGAAATTCCCTAATTTATTTACACGTACAATAAAGAAACAAAAACCTATAACTATTAAACAAAAAAATAAAAATAAAAACTAATATAATAAGGCATCAAAAAATTCCTCCACATCGCCTTCATCTGGGAATGTGCCCAAGAGACTGGCTGCATTGCCACGTTGAATGGCAATGCTTAACCTCTGCCCAAAGTAAAAACCAGCTCTTGGATCACGAGAAGTGGCAACAAACCTTTTGGAAATTTCCTTAAAAAGGAGATGAGCACTCGGACCCCACGGCCCGAGGGTTTCAACCCCAAACGGCTCGAAAATAAAGTTATCACCAAGGATACTATACTTTCGCCGTTTGAGGTTTTCTGCAGCCGCAGCAGCAGCACCAGCACAACACGCTGAGCTAGGAAGAGAACACAGGAGAACACGGTGCCACCACATCGCTACTAAAAAGAATCCTAGCCGCGCCACTAATGTCACCTTCCCCTAATTTAGTTTCTACCAAGTGTGAAATACCCCTGGAAGAGAAATATCCCTGGGACGAAAAATTTGGATTCAAAAGTTGAGCCGAAACATTACAATTTTCTTTAATTTGAGCAGTTAATGTCTTTTTAGTTGCCAAATTCTTTTGCACATGGAGAATTCTGTAAGGAAAGGTGAGTAGCTGCTCCCAGGCACGTTGCGAGTTCTCCCGAGCGGCAAGGCGAATGCAACTCGCTAAATTCTGTGCCACTAGTGGCCTAGCTCCACGGGGAACTCGCTTCAAAACAGGAATATTGTTTTTGAATTTTGAAAGTGTTTTCCAAAATGGGTCAAAAGAGGAGGATACGGATGGTGTAGAGGTAGCAGAAGTTAAAATAGGGTCTGAAGGGATTGCGCTTGGGAGTTTGTGGACCTTCCCAATGTGCACATTCAGACCCCGCTTACCTTTAAAATACCGAACCTGGGTGCATAGGGGGCATCTCTCCAGGGTACTTAGTGATGCAGAAGGTTGACATGCACTTGTAACACTATCGCTGCTACCACTTATCATTTAAATTTACACTTAAATAACAAATAAAATAAACTTAAAAATAAATGTTATAAAAATAAACGTCAGTTTTTTTGTGACACAACACTTATGACGTGCAGCGCAGACGCGCTGGCTGCCTAGGACGCAGCGCCGCTGTAGATGACATTTTGGCGCAGCCCCAGCAACCGTGCCCAAATGACAGGCCGTCGTCTTGGTGTGATCATGGATGGTATTATAATTCTTATTGACTCAGTGACGTGATCTGCACTACACAATTGCGCCAGCTCAGTTCACTGCACCGGATGTGTTCATTCACATCTTTAAAATATGATGATACTAGATAGTTTCAACGCTGGGCTCTTTCAATAATGATTAGATAACTAATCATTATATAAACGGTAACAGAATTTTCGAAAAACATTTATTATTATTTATTTATTATTATTTTAAACATTAATATTTATTTATTTATATAATTTGATTATAATTATTATTGTTTCTATTGGTTTCACTCTTTATGTCTGCCGGCAGACCCGCATTTAATTTAATTTATATTAAAATTCAATAAAATTTTCATCCATGTCAGTTGACAGGTGTCATTCTGTTCTACTTGTATTACAACTGCTTGGTGGCAGATAATATTCCTAGGGTGTTCTTGGTTAGTAGGTACTTCATTTGACGATTTATGTGAAGGAAAAAGTACTACTACAATCTAGTTGCAGATACAGTCAAACAAGTTGCTTGATAGTCAAAGTCAAAGCATTTATTTCAATCAAACTATACAGGCACTTTTGAATTGTCAAAGAGTCAGTTAATCTCAGATTATGAAACAAAAGGCAGATAGACCGCGCGGAACACTGAGTGTGAAGCCACAAAAGCAAATACAAATTCAAAAGCGACCTACAATTTCGTGATTGTATTCGCTTTTGAATTGGTATTTGTTCTTTTATTTGATTTTTTTTAACGATGCGGTGTTTCGTGCTATAGGTACTGACTCGTGTCAGTACAGCAAAAAGAGCGGTATACAAACACCGTATCGTTTAAAAAAAAACAAATACAAATTCAAAAGCGACCTACAATCTCGTGATTGTATTCGCTTTTGAATTTGTTCTTATATTTGTTTTTTTTTAACGATGCTGTGTTTCGTGCTATAGGTACTGACTCGTGTCAGTACAGCAAAAAGCGCGTTGTAGCTTTTGAATTTGTATTTGCTTTTTTGGCTTCACTCTCAGTGTTCCGCGCGGTCTCTATGCCTTTTGTTTCATAGTCTGAGCAGTTAATCATGATATAGAGGCAAAAATATTTATCGTTTTTCTACACAACGAATATTTATTTTTAAAACTAATCAAGAATAGAGGGTCTGGTTGTTAAGTAAAAGTCGTACGGGTCAATCAGTCATGTTTAAGCTACGCTTGCCGCGGTCAGTCTGTGGATGGGTGAGAAACCATTTCATGCCAAGACTCCTTCGTGTCTCAGAATACACGGAAAGCCGTTGGTCCCGTCTGTCATTTGTAGATCTTTAGCAGTCGTTATGGGTAGGCGGAAGGCAGAAAGTCTATAATTTTATCAAGGAGTATCGTGTTACACTGGTATTCAGCTGCATTGTGTTAGATTGTAAGCCTCAACATAGTAAGAAAAAGACTAGGCAGATGATTATATGCCTAATAACTTTTTAAGCTAAAAGCATACTTATGACAGTGACGTAAAAAATCTGGACTAGGTACTCAACACACTTCCAATACTGCTTTTGTTTATTAAAAGTGATTGCCCGTGTACTTTGCTGCCAATATTTTGGTGTCTAATGTGCGTGTGTCTGTGTGTTTTGTTTTGTGTATAAGCTGATGGCATTCTTATGAAAGTGATGTAAAATAATGAACTACACAGCACACTTCCAACATTGTTCAAAAGTTGCCTGCATTATTTGTTATACAGACAGCTTACTTGCAATTACTCTTAACTCGCATCAGCTTGCTTGTCTGTACCCTATAATTTTTCAAATAAATTATTTCGTTGTTTTTCTAGATATTTGCTTTTCCATAAAATTATTTCTTAAACTTATCTGATGACGAAAATTTCCCGATGCCTAGTCAGTAGTAGCTTACAAAGTAGTGTGTGTGTGTGTGTGTGTGTGTGTTGTGTATGTGTGTGTGTAGTGTGTTTCATATATTAATAATTATAATAAAAAAATATATTAAAATAATAATACCAACCTATTTTTGTCCAGGGCAAATCCTCATATAGAGAAAACACGAGCATTAAATAAAACGCTTGGTCAAGATTGAATTAAAAAAAAATTAGATTCTGATTCCGATAAAATTGATTACAAAAATATTATAGGTTCTTTTAGCAGCTCATCATTCAATACGTCTACTATGCGGTTAGCCATGGCAGCATAGATATCACGTAAGATGGTCTTACTTTTGCATTAAATTATATTGTTACAGATAAATCACAAAATGATTAATGGAGGCTTAATAGAATATTACCTTCTTCTGTGTAGGCGCTCTCAAGGAGATTATTTACTTATTCAGTCTTCGCCTAAGATAATCTACAAAGTCCTTTGCCATAGAAATGTATTACTTATATTATTACTGTTTGTAATTTCTTGTTATTTTGAGCAAAGTAAATACATTTTCAAAGATTCACGAAGTTTCAGTACTATTGTGATAGTACTTCGATGGACCTAATCCAATATTAGGCACACAAAAGCGTAATGCCTTAGAAAAAAAATGTCAATTACTCCCATTCACTGGCTGAAATTGGTCTCATCGCGAATTTCTTTAGGAAAAAAAAATGTAAAGACAGACTCTTTACGTGTAATATTCTGGCCTTTAATAAAAAATGGCGGAAGAAATACGGCAGAGAGGTACATCGAGAGATTTTTTTAAAGAATTTTCATTGTGAGTGGTCGTCCACAAAGACGGGAAGCTCAACACCAATTAGTGTCACTCGTTTATTAGTTCGCGAGGCTTCGGGGAGGCGGTAAACCCTGACGTGTGGTCCGAGGGATGTGCGGCGGGGACGCGATACGTTTTGCTTCTATTTGTGTTTCTTTGTTTGTGTTAGCTAGTGAGATGTCTTTTTTATCACTTTGTGTTTTGATGTTCTGATGTCGTACTGGATTACGTATCTCTTCTGTCATGTGGTGTTACTTGATGCTTTTATTTTTACTGCTCTCTTTATTACTGCAGTGCTAATTTGTACCTATGTAAAACTCTCCCCCGATGAATAACATGATGAGCGTGAGGTGAGCTATTAATCCCTGGCTTCGGTGGGATAATAGTTCACTTCAAACTCATCATCGTCGTCTGCCTAGCTTCTTCACAACTATGTTGGATTCGGCTTCCAGTCTTATCAAATGCAGCTGAATACCAGCGTTTTACATGGAGCCACTGTCTATCGGACCTCCACAACCCAGTTACTGGGTAACACGATAGGCCCTGGTTAGTCTGGCTATCAGACTTTCTGGCTTCTGAATACCCATAACAATTGCCAAAGATACGAATCACAACCAGGACCAACGGCTTTACGTGCTTTCCGAGGCACGGAGGGAACTTGGTACTCGTCGTAATCGTAGCTTAACCTGACATCGATCGATCTGTAGGGCTTCTAGCCACGACCTCATCACATCACCACTGAAACTTCACCAAAATTCATCGAGGGAGATTTACGAGTATACCGAATTGACCGGCTGCATTGCAAATGAGTAGAGTTCAAAGCGGTTTCAATACGTTACACGCTTACCTACTTGGCTGTTTAACCGACAATATAGTTTATAGGCCACCAGTCGTTACCTTCTGAACAAAAATAAATAAAAATTTTACTACAACAGCAAACAGCCTGAGATGTGGAAAAAAGCTTTTGCTCAGCTGTAAGAGAACGGTCTGACATAGGCAAAATAAAATATTTAAAATCGCGTTGCTAATAGATTCTTATCGCTGTAAGCTTATGTTTTGTGTACCAGATTGGTTTCTGGACCATTTTGCAGACTAAACCTTGCGTAAATAGACGTAACAAGAGCGGTATCTAATGAGGGCCATATCTTTCAACGTTGCAGCATTAGAATGGACGATTTAATCTGAATTAATTGTAATATTTATATCGGGCTTCAATGGTGATAAATGGAAGAAAATGACGCGCTGAACTGGTCACAAGCCAATTGGGTTATGTACAGGAAAAAGATGAGTGAGGGATCGGCTCGACGAACCGATAACCGATGGGGTAGAAAGGTTCTTGAGTTCTGACTACGAACCGGAAGACGCAGCGTTGGTAGGCCTCCCACCAGATGGACCGACGACATCGTCAAGGTTGCGGGTAACCGGTGGATGCAAGTGGCAGGTTTCCGCTCGTTGTGGCATTCTATGGGGGAGGGCTATGTTCAACAGTGGACGTCTTTCGGCTGATAATGATGATGATGATGAAGGATGAGTATTATTAAGTACTGCTTTCTGCCCTCGAATTGTGTCCGCATTAAAGTCAAGCTGATGTCCTGATGTGAGAAAATTGTTCGTAAGAGTTCATATCTGGAAATACTATTCCAATAGCAAAAATCTTTTACTGATAGATAGCCTACACCACAGATATAGATAGACCTAGATAACGCAACAGCAACTACTTCGCGTGCCTAATTTCGTGCCTAGCTTACGTACAAAAATCGTAAGTAAAAAAATAAAGTAAGTAAACGTTTTCTTCCTTCGGTAAGTCCTTTTGTGATTAATATTATGCATAATTAATTTAAAAAACCATTCTTTTTAATTTAATACCCTCAGTAAAACCTGGTAATACCAAATTTAAGAAAAACAAAACTTTGTGACGTCATAATAGGTAGTCAAAAAATGGCACGCTTGGTTTTCATACAGATCGTGAAACTTGCGTTATCTGGAGTCTATCTTTATCTGTGGTGTAGACTATCTATCAGTAAAAGATTTTTGCTATTGGAATAGTATTTCCAGATATGAACTCTTACGAACAATTTTACCTCTTTGTAATATGAGTAGGTATGGATGATTCAATGGACTAGACTAAAACTACTTTGTCATATACCTAAAACTAAAAAAATCGTTTTGACAAATTAAACTAATTATTTTGTTTTGTTTCACGACTGTTGTGTTCATTCCGCCATTTGCCCCATCCTAGCTTTTAGAAATAAAACTGGTAAACAGCACATAAAACGAAGACTAGAAGCTTCAATCGAGTTCCGTCTACTCTGCTGAAGACCCTCACTACAACTATAGGGTCATAAAAACACAATTCGAGATAACATCTCTAACAATGAAGGAATAAAGACGAAACTCCTTTGTTTTAATACGGCTGTCAAATTTCCTTTACAGTGTTGAATTATTTCTCTATACGAGATACAATAGCTTGATGACGGATTGCCTGAGAACTGAGATATATTCCAAACTTTGTTGTGATGTATGAGTAATCACATTGTTTGTTACAAGCTACAATTTTAAACAGATATAACACAATTTATGGCTGATCGAAATTGGAAATGAATTTGGAAACATTCCTTAATTGTTTTTTAAATTTAATGTCACATTGTTTTTGAATTAAGAACAAAAATAAAACCGTTATTTTCAAACTACATTCATTAGTTTGAATTGTGTTTTATGACTATCAAAGTTACGGTTTATCATATAATTTCAATTTTACAATACGACGGCTGTGTCTATACATAAATTTTAAATAATATTACGTCCAATCAAGCGTCAAAATGTTTTGTAGATATTAAATACTTCATTATTAACTAGCAGGTACAAGTTGAAAATTACTGTTCTTAGAATAATAATCATACTGATCGGTTCAAAGTTTCAGTACCTACGATCGCTTATTGATTTTTGAAAACTAAAATAATTCTTATGAAACTTTACCATTACACAATGAATTGAACTCGCTAAGCTAAAGTTTATTGAAGCTGTTATAAGTTTTCTATTGCTCGTTATTAGAAACGTGTTTGTGTAGGCGTGTTTGATACAATTTAACGTTATTCAATTTTAATAAATTCTAAACAAAGACTGTGTAATATGTTAGAAGTTCGTTTCTTAGATTATTAACATTTAACAAGACGGTGAATTTGACGATAAAATATGCCTTCGTATTGACGAACATAAGGCATAAGGGGAAAATATATAATTATCAAAATTGTTCGATTTCTGACATTGATCGTGGGATCTAAAGAATTACTGATATAAATATAGAATCAAAGACATTTCACAGAAATATGTAATGAATTGAACTACAACTTGTTAAATTCGGTCTTCGATTCAAAGAATTTATAGCTTTATGATGGGCGTGTTTGTTAGATTAGCGATACCTGAAAGTGGGTTCCGTGTAACCTACGGGTACGTGGAAAGTTACCAAGGTTCTTAGAAATTATTTTATCATTGAATCATTCGATATTTAAACAATAAAACAGTTCCACATTTAAAATATTTCTAAAAAAGGATTTTGTTCTTATTTTAAATAGTCTTCCATTTATAATCATTTCATGTGGAATTAAAAAAAAAGTAAAATGGTTTGTTCAGTGTTCCAATTGCCTTAATAGTTTGGAAAACGCAGTGTTAGATTATATTATGTTCGTAGGTAGACTCCCATCTTATTTATTTATTTAGGTATAATTATGATTTACACGGCTTACAAAACCAATTACATAAATCAAGGTTAACATAAAATATGAAGTAATAATAACAGTAAAGTATTGTTCTCACAAAAATGCAGGCACATAACCATTCAATTGGCGAATTTATTTTCGAATAAATCGCAGACCGGGTTGGCTTCCACGAGCTTATTTCGTGCGGTTAACACGCGCGGTACGGGAGACGCAGCACGGGCTGTAGTCCAACACGAAGGCACGTCTAGCAGTCGATGTTTTCTGCTACTGAGATAATTACTCGGTGTGTAGAGTCGAATCAGCTCAGGGATGTAATTCTGTCAGACCTCATTCTAAACATCGAATCTGAATCCGCTGTGAGTTTCTTGATTGGCATTCCTCGGATGATAATTCCAATTTACACTAGCGCCACCCTTGCGAGCGTGTCAGCGAGTTGAACTAAATTGACAGGGAGATTTTGACAGATAAAGTATGAGATGACGTAAGAAGTGGCATTCTGTAAGGTAATTTCCCCGTCACTTCGACGCTCACTTCGCACTCGAACCTGATTCAAAGTGTCAAATATATCAAGGTCATCTTGAACCTTACGTAATGTGAGATGCGAATTGTTGTTTAAATTTTATAGAATAGATCTACAGCTAAGACAAGACAAGTGTACCATAAAACATAGCCTATCACACTCGGCCATATAGAAGTTTTCTATCAGTGACTACTACTATTTTTGTAGTAGGACCATTACTTCAAAAGATTACGCCTTACAAACAAACAATCAAACAAACTTTACCTTATTATAATTTCAGTTTATAAAACTATAATTTTTGATGCAAACTGTTTTTGACAATTATAATTTATTATTCTATTAGGTAGGTACTCAATTCCCGAGTCGTATACTTAAAAATAAAAAATAAAGTAAAGTAAAAAAACTAACCCTGTTACGTATCACCTGTATGTAAAATATAAAAAAAAAATTGATCCATATTTGTACTAAAAATTAGGTAAAAACTTCTACTATAGTCAACTCCTGTGCTTATGTTTTATTGTAATTGATTAATTCTAAAATAAACTTCAAGCTTCAAAACAGTTTTCGTAACCAAAATATTAGGTAAGTCTAATGTTAAAATATACACAGTGTCTCTATAATCACTAAAGCTTTAATTGACATAAATATCTACTCGTCTATTTCAACACTTAAGTACTTAATTCACTTAATAAGACTTACCAAGTCATTCGTCAAAGTTAACTTTGTCCAAGTCTGCAGGATCCATCAAAATGATAGAGCTAGATCTTTGTGTAGACTTTTAAGTTATTGTTGTACTTAGTTATTGGAGTAAGAAAATAGCTGCCGTCGTTTTGGACCAATGTTTTTATAAAATTTTGAATCTTAACTAGCTAAACCCGCGACTTCGTCCGCGTGATAGTCTGTCAGTTATCAGCGGGGTTTTAATCGTTTTTCGCGACACCCTAATTTATTTCTAAAATAATGACAGTCGCTCCATGTAAAACACTGGTATTCATCAGTATTCGATTAGACTGGAAGCAGACCTCAACATAGTGGGGAAAAATGGCTAGGATAACGGAAATAAAAGCAGATAATAGTTCGAATAAGAGTATCTTCGGAAAATCCTAGCAACAATATTAATAGGTCAACATCACTTGAATCGAATCTCGAATGAAGATGATCAAATTGTTCAGATTTTTAAACCCCCGGTTCTAAGCTTGTATGGTACATAAAAGCCTACTATCTTTCACAGGTGTCTCAACAGTGGGAAAAATATAGGTCTACCATGTTGCCGAGTAAAATGATTTTGCAGGTTTGATACCATGCGAGAACCAATGCGACTTTTTCAATTTATGTGTACTTTCTAAGTTTATGTCAGACATCACTGAAATCGGTGAAGGAAAATGCAGAGGGACAATATCACCCTGGTATTATAATTTTTTATTATTATAATGTTGCACAGTAGGTATTAGACCAAAATGTTAATAACAGGCCATCTGTCTGGTTAAGACAGGCAATATTTTTATTTTACTTTCTATTTTAACAAACACTTTTAAAATACCCACACAAAAGCTGCCAAAATACCCTGGTATTATGACAACGTCAAAAGTTCAAATATATCAATGTATATTTTTATAAAAATGTAAATCTGGCACGTGATATTCAAAATGGCTGTATTTCAGAAGCAATAAAAATGCATTAGATTTTATTCCACCTGTTACAGTATAAAATTTAAACTTATCTATAAGTACCGTACCGATACAATGCTGCAAGCTAAGCTCGGATAGTTATTGCAGTACGTGGCTGTTAGCTGAATACAAGATTAAATAAAAACATTATTGCTGTCATACTTTTTACTGTGTATGCAATATAATTCATAATGCCATTCATTTACTTACTCACTGACTGAACACAAAATCTCAAAAACTACTTTACCTTCTTCTCTTCATTGCTGAAGGTCGTGTCTAGTATGAAGTGTTTTTATAACTCGATGTACAACGTTCTTCTACGTGCTTCTGACCTCGGCGGTCTTAATAGCTTTGGTTATAGGTAGGCCAGTGAGCGCCTTTACTAGGTCTGACCACCGGGTAGGTGAACGACCTCGTGCTCTTTTCCCGTTGACCTGACCAACCACCATTAGCTTTTCTAGGCTGTCAGGGCTTCTACGAGCGATCTCAAGCGAACTTTACCTAAGCGAGATGAACTGGCAGTGGGCAGGGCACATAGCACGCAGAACTGATGATCGATGGGGCCGCAAATTTCTCAAATGGGGACCACCTACTGACAAGCGCAGCGTAGAACGTCCACCCACAAGGTGCCTAAGGAAATCAGCAAGTTGAAGTGGCAGTGGGCAGGGCAGGGCAGTGGCATGTAGAACAGATTAATGTGGCTGCAAAATTTTGAAATAGAGGCCACGCGTCGTCGAGCGCATCGTAAGACGTCCACCCACAAGGTGACTCGACAACCTGATAAAAACCGCAGGAACACACTGGATGCAAGCCGCTTCGAACCGGTCCTTTTGAAAGTCCATGTGGGAGGCCTGTATCCAGCTGTAGACGGCTGATATGATGATGATGATTATAACGTTATATAAGAAGCTGAATTTTGACAGGTAGGTAGAAGACGTAAACGAAGAATTTTGCGATAAGGCCGAACTAAGGAGGTCTTCGAATTCGATGTGAACGGGGACCAAGGCGAGAAATCACAGGGAAAGCTATTTATACATATCCTTAAACGTATTATAAGAATTATAAAAAAATTAAAACAAATGAAACAGAATCAGTTAATTATTCCGCAATTGTCGAATCAAATAAAGCAAGAGAAGCATTAAACCAACTATACAGTTCACTAACAAACTGAAAACAATTGTTCTTAAAATAGTTCGGACTTGACCAACCACCGTACCCATTCATAAGTCGGGCCGTGCCGTAAATTTGCCTAAAGGCGGCTTCTATTATGCACCCATACGAAGCCCCACTGTCGCTGACAGGAACTTACGAGACGGTTACCGCTCTTATACCGCACCTATTTATAAATACCGCCTTTATTTTTTTTGGGTTTTTCTGAAGAAAGGATTGTACTTCAAATGAAAATGATAATGCTCAGTATTTTGCTGTCGTAGTAAGTCTTTTTGGTGGCATTATTCATTCATATCACAACGACTTTTGTTTTGTGAGAATAATCTTCCATTTTTTTTATTGAAGTTTTGCAAGACTCACACTCGTTCTTGGAAAGTCTCAGCCTTCGTGATTGTCTTTTGTTTCTTTTGATTCACATGACAAATTGGTCATGCTATTCCCATTCTTTTATCTTTGATTATCCGAGACCGATGTTGATGAATGATCACATTATTATCTTGCCAAAGATGCATTATAGACGATTTCTTATAAGTTTCATCACACTCAAATCATTTATTTCAAATAATCCATGAGCAGGTCAGAAAGTTGAAGCAAGGTGCTCGTTCCAAATAATAGGTTCTTTTGAAGAAGATCAAGCAAGAAACTACATGGAAACTGTTTTAAAATCAATTAATCATTAATGTTGAACTTTAAAGTAAAAAAAAACCAGAAGTTTCAAAATCAATGTAAAAATACCGTAGCAGCTAAGAGATGACCAATCCTAACTGACGGCGCCCGTTCACGAACTTGACGTACAGACCCGCCCCAAAGTCTTCAACTCGAAAAATTGGATACCCGGCCTCTATAAACCTTTCCTGTATAAATAACTATTGTGTATCCTAAAACTCCTGAACTGGTCATCTTCTAGTTGTTTTATATAACACTCGGTGATAAAAGATGCCATTTAGTAAACTATACAGCTACTTTGTGAGGTCAAGGTTCCGTCTGTATCTCGTTGATTACGTCATCGACTAAGTTATGGTCTTTCTTTATGGGAAAGGTTATAGCCTATCTTTACTGTTATGTAATGAGTACGGACGTGCAGTATTTTTCAAGTTACTCTTGAAATAGATAGAATATTATATATAGATGGAATGAGGCTTCTGGGATGTTTTTATTATTTTCGAAATGTTCTTTTGACACTGATTGTGTTTTTGAACATTAGTGTCTGAATTTGATGAGAGATTTATATGTTTACAATTTTCTATAAAGTTTGATGTCGATATAAATCGTTACAAATAATACATTCGTTTGTTCTTCAATAAGTAATTAAATTCAATGAAATTTTGTGAATAGGATAATGTTTTGTGGTTCGACTTTTTGAGTTAGGTATTTTAAAGTTGAGTTATTTCACGTCTAACTGACTAACTAAAAACCTAGTTATTGCTCCTATTATCTTATCTATAACATTTCGTAGAGGTTAATAACTTATTGACCATAATATGACATACTACAGAGTGCGTAGTTAAGTTCTCTCATTCATCGTCGTCATTTCTATTCCAATATAATTATAAGGCGTAACATTTATTCCGAAACGTGCTGGCTTCTAAGAAAATAATCCTCTTGTACTCATTGCATTGATTGGTTCCAGTCTCCCCTACAAACCTATCCAAACAAGAGACAGTCGTCACAAAAAAGAAATATATTACAAAAGATACTTTTAGAGTTCTCGTTACACAATTACTTTACAGAACCACACAGTGTGCCTATTAATGGAATTGAATAAAAACCCGAAGAATTCTTCCCGCAGGTAAGATTCTATACCTATACAGGGTACAGACAGGGTGTCAGGTAAACGTGCCTAGTGATAAATTTGAAGGATTTTGTTAGAAAAAAAATCACTAAGGGTTGTTTGTAAAAGGTACAGGTACAAATAAATGGGCAGGTAGTGGAGTTGATAATATTTCTGCGAATGCACAGTGAGATTTACGGAGTTATTATTAAGAAATGAATTGATTGTTTTTGCTTTATATCGTTATGTTTCCAGTCGTGTAACTGGTAGTGAAATATGCAAAGAAGCATCTTACAAGCCAATTAAAAATTATGATATATATTTAGCACGGAAATCTACCCCGTGCTAAATATTCTTTGTAACAAAAGGTCTTCGTTCACGTCTGTTTCAGTTAATTAAAATAAATGTTAACAACCCACTATAAATCTAATATTTGTGTCCATAAACTGTTTTGATAAAACTAAAAGAGCTAGAGATTAATAAATCCAATAAAGTCTTATAAAATCCATTAAAACTTCAATTTTAGCAACTTAAAGTGTTTTGAACTAAATCGTAAATTTCTATCGCGCAAAGTTAATGAAAAATATTTTAGCAATCTTTCTTAAAAAAAACCTTAATTTGTATTACATTCTAATCCTTAAAAGATCCTATTATCAGGATACGTTTCGATTCCCTCGGCATCAGCTCAGAATTGGCGTAAAAGACAATGTTCTTAAAGGATTAACGTACTCTATAAGGTTAAGACGATTTCCATCTAAGAAGAAAAAGATAAGGCTTACCATGTACTTGTGCTCGAGTATTTCTTGTACTCTGGGTATTTTCTCGATGTCAGTGTTTAAGTATTTTCGGGAATTGTCGTAATGTCAGTCAATCCTCTTAATTGAATTTAGGTTGTGATTTCTCTGCGTGAACATTGTGTATTTTTTTCTTTATAATTTAAATTTTAGCAGTATTGTTATTTAAGGAGGAAAGATTGTACCTACATATTTTTAACATTTAGAATAAATTTGAAGTTTTCTTTGACCTTGCACTGTAATTTCTGTTTATCAGCAAGAATATGCAGACACAACATCAATTTACAAATAATAAATCAGACCCCAAAGTTATTACGATAGTAGGATTATATTAGCCATTCGATTCTCAAAAAATGTGTGCAAAATATTACAACACAGCCAATAAAACCCCGAATGAATTAGTCATTGACCATAAACAGGCTATAATATAATCGCCAATAATTTCACAGAAAGGGTGCCCTCGAAAGCCGAAAAGACGTAATATTTTATCAAAACAAATTCTACGATAAAGGCTCACGACCGAACGTTCGAGCGTTCGCCTAATGGAACTAGAGCTTAACATTAAGTAAGCACGTAGCTCCCTCGTATTATTTTAATGTCGCATTTTGCGAGCGTGACAAAGATCAAAGCAGTGATTTTACACACTTGTCTCACGAAATTATGTGAGAAATTTTGTAACAAATATTTTCTTTTACCATGTTTTCTGTTTCATTAGTTTTTATTAGTTTAGGGTTAATCTAATAATTTCGCCTAGATGCTTTTGGATTGAAATAAAACTAATTTTACGGATTGTTTCGCTTTTATTGTTAGGATTTCGTTTTTGTTTGCAGCCGTTTTGAGACTCTCAAGTCGTTTATGTTAATGAGACCGTGACTTTGTTTAGGAGTACCTTTTTATGATAATATTCTCCTTGCTGGATTCCAAAGACTTACGCTACATATTATAATGTCTACATTCACTGTTACATATCCTTTGTGTAGAGTAACTATTCATGTATATACTCGAATATTTTATTTCGTAACTGAACTGAAATGAACATCAAATTAATGTTCATTCAATAGCTCAAACCAATTATTGTTCAGTTTACAGTTTCAATGATTCATGAGCTATTGATTCCAATGAAACGCTTACAAAATTAATTTATTGTCGTCACTGACGTGAATGTCTAAAACTGTAACAATTACAGCATATTCGTTTTTCAAATGTTACGTTTGCGCCTGGACATAACAGCAGTATTGATTTCATCTAAAATAACCAATTTCAATGCAGACGTTTTAAAGGCTATAGCTACTGGTAAGCGGACGCGGGATTTGAAATAGTATCAGCAGTTATATTCAGTAAAAATGTCCCCCCGTGAATTTAGGTAAAGTGAAGTGAAGCCGTGTGGTGCTGGCTGCGAATAGCACTAACCCATTTCTACCCGTGAGTGTCTTAAAAGGCGACAGAGTGACCATAGGATGGGAAACAGCGTCCTTCTGAATACCATAAAACCTACTACGATCGCCAACATGCATCGGCCAAGCATGGTGATCACGGCTTAACCCCCGTTGGAAATCTATGCACAGCAGTGGGCGTCTAAGGCTGACATAATCAGGTGAAGGTGAGGTGTTAACAGAAGTTGGTAAAGTAGCGTGACACCTCGCTTCAAGGTTACTTCACTGATTTTTGCTGAAGGAGATGTTTTACAAATAGGCTGTTAAGAAACACCAATTAATAGCTTTTAATTTAGTATCTGTGTTTGTGAAACTTCAATTTTAAAACGACGTTTATTAGTTACAGCTTACGTTCCCTTTCAGCTTTCCAAACCATAATTTATAATGTAATATAACAGAAATAGAAATAAGTAATGGAATTTCTATTAATATCTCCTACACGATTAATATTACTAAAACCTATACAAACCTTATCAAATTCCGCCATTGTTTAAAATAGTCAAATTAAAATATTTCTACGGAGATGCCCAATATCACAGTTTGACAAAACAAATATAAAATAAAACTTAATTCAGAAAATTTAATATTTCCACCATATTGGATCTCAATCATGGTTATAGTCAAATATAACTCACTCAACATATTGTTCTATTAATAGCATTACATTTTATGAATAATTAATTACAGTCGAAATAACTGACGCTTTGGGCTTCAGATAATTTACATTTGAATAATAATGTAAAGTGCTTTCATTGAATGGTTACAGATTTGAACTGCCTTGTTTGTAAATTATATCTATTTGGACGATGTTTTTATTATCATCAATGTAAAATATGAGCCGATTAAACACATGGTTGATGCTTCAGCTACTTTTATTGTTTACGGTAATATAATAAATATTAATACCAGCGTCTTCTCATACAGAGAAGGCATTGGTCACAACGCTTACCTACTCAAAGCGGATTGGCGATTTCAGACTCATATTAAATTTAAGTTCAGGTTTCCTCACGATATTTTTCTTTACCGATGTCAGTGATGACCAAGATACACTTATAAAGTAGGCAGGTTTTAGTTGTCACATTGGTACATGTCTGATATAATAGCACCATCCCATATCTTCCCGTGGGTGTCGTAAGAGGCGACTAAGGGACTCACCAGAGAATGGGCAGCAGCGTTCTCTGTGCCTTTGTAACAACCATACTGCGATCGCCAACCCGCCTGCAAGCGTGGCGATTATGGCAAAACCCCCCCTTGGGGAGGCCTATATCCAGCAGTGGACGTCTTTCGGCTGAAATGATGATGACGATGATGATACCTCTTCAAAATACGCTCTTGGTCCTGGAGTTGCGGACACCGGCCCGTCATACTACTACTACTACTACTGCTACTACTACCTCTTCAAACTTTCTAACATTTTTTTGTTTTTAAATATTATAACTATACCAAAGCTAATAACCATGTGGTTCCTCAGGCAATTGCTAATAATAAAATGGCTAATAAAAAAACAATGTTAGCTAGTCTACCTCATCATATACTTAATCTTTTTTCAATTATGTTGGGGTTAAATGCAGCCGAATACCAGTGTTTTACATGGAGCAACTACCTATCTCACCTCCACATCCCAGTTATTGGGTAACACGATACCCAGACTGACAAGACTGAGTGTCAGGTTTTCTGGTTTGCCCATAACGACTGTCAAAGATCTACGAATGACGGCTTTACGTGCTTCGCCTTTTGGCCTCGCCAATTTTCGTTTATTTTTTTGAATCAGTAAGTTCATTTTTGCGTGTTTTTGTCCTGGCGGGCGTATAAAAATGCTTTTCTTTCTTTTCTTTCCGAGTCACAGAAGGGTCCGCAAACCGACCGCGGCAAGTTTAGTTTAACTATAAATGACCTCAATCCGTACGGCTTTAAGTTAGCCACGAGCTCTTTAGCTAATCTACCTGAGAAATAGAGCAAATATTATACAAGATAATTTTCTTAAAACGTATATAAACTTACCTACTGATTCTATTAAATATTTTATGAATATCAAAGGTAATAAATCGCGCTTGAATGGTTTTTTAGTAAACTAGTTTTTACTTCTTCATGAAAGCAGTTTTGAAATATGAGTGTAGCAGTTGAATTTTAACTGGAATATTCCATTTTGAAACTCATTAAAATACAACACTATTTGAAACTAAAATAGGGTGTTTGGCAGAAGGACTGACACGTTCAATAGGGAAATGGGGGAAGGGTGGTCATTTGCCAAATTAAATTTATTCTTTTTTATATTTGACGTTTTTCGTATATTTACAGTTAAACCAATGAACAAAAAGTTAATATGACGGTTTTAGGTTGAGATATCGGGTATTAAAAATAACATTTAAATCAATTACCATGACACTTAGCACATGGGTTTTACATTTTAAAATGTGTAACATGACAAAAAAGAAAATCTTAAGGCCAGAATTGAGCCTCCTTTAAATATGATTTAATATTTTGTGTCAAAATATTATTTATTCCAACCTCCCGATCTTGTGCGTTCTTTGCCTACTTTTGCCCTGAACGCATGCACAGATCATCACACCACCTTCGCCGAGGTCACGACGGTTCATACATGAAGGAGGAAGGCGTCCAGTGAGTGACCATCTTTACCCCAAAGGCCGATCGCGGCGATGGTGGTGTGATCATGAGGACATGCGTTCAGGTCTTAAGTAGGCAAAGAACGCACAAAACCCATCGCTTACTTACAAATCGCTCCAGGTTCAGTCGCGTGACGTAGCTAGCAAACATAAACAGATTGAAAACATCTTCAAATTGGGTTAAATATATAGCCATAACATAAAAAACACACTCAAAATATCAAAATATATATATTCGATATTGCCAAATGAAGTTTACAAAGAACGTTATTAGTTATTAAGTATATTATTGTTTCTGTCCTATGTAAATATTCTCCAATCATAACTCAAACAAACAAAGGAACGTTATTAAATAAGAATATACAGTTTTTGCTCACAAGGGAGTATTAATAAAAGAAGAACAAGCAAACAAAGCCTCCAAAACGAAACGTTGGACTTCTAACAGTATCATTTTACAACTTCACTCCAAATAAGTATAGCGGGCGCTATTCCGGACAGAATTAAATTTAAAAAAAGTCCGATCGAGTTCTGTTCGAACGATCGCACCGTGGAAAGTGTAGTGATTTTTAAGAATTCGATTTCTTTTGAGAAAAGCATTCTGCTTTTTTCTTTGTTTTGAAATTCGAAGCATTTGTAATCTGGTTCTTTAGATAGCCAGTATATAATTATTATCTTAATGATCCACTGCTGGATCTAGACCTCTGTTTATACCACTCTACACGTTTATGTCTTGCTCGTTTCCAGTGACATCCAGGTTCATTAAGCTCAAAATAATAGCCATTACTGATATTGTGAATTAAAAATTGATTTGAAATTTTGTTTATTTTTGTGATTGTTTTGAAGATGGCAAAACAAAAAAGCCAAGGAACATTGTCATTTGAATAAGTATTTTAAGATCAAAGAGTCTCGTCTTCGAGGTTTTCCATTTTCATGAATTGTGACTTTTTCTACTTTAAGGAAATACTACCAACAAAAACCACACATTCAAAGACTCCAATTTTCATCGCTTGGGAGAAAATAGGTTATATAATTATTTTCTCTATTTCAAGTACCTACCTTAATAGATCAAACGGATGCCTAACATAATCAGGTACATATTTATAACTTCACGTGAATTATTAACGTATAATTTAATAAAAAATAACATTGTAATCAAAATGAAGAAAACATTTTCAAGGCGAAACTTTGCGAGCACTTACAAGACAAAGGCGTCCACTTCTAAAAGCAACTTTAAAAAGTAAAAAGCAAACATGATTCGCGAATCCTCGCACGATATTAAACTTTTTACAATAACAAAAGACTTAACTGCCGAACTTTAGCATCTCGATCTAACAATCCCTTTAATTAAACCGTCGCGAACGCGTCAAGGGATGCCCTTAAAATTTCAATCCCTAATAACCATTTGGAAGAAACAAAAAAGTCTGCACACAACGCTTTTTGTCCCGCTCACACTGATTACTAGCCTCATTCGCGTGAAAAAGAGAAAAGATTTTAATTAAACACGCTGATGAGCTAGTTTCGTGATGTGTAATTTTCTTTTGACGACAATGCTTTTGTGTTTCGATAATTTATTTCGAGAAAATGGGTGTAATAAAAAATCGCTGTGGCATATTGGAGTTTTAATGGGTTACTTAAAAATCTAATAATAAAAAAAACCTTACTTCAGTTGACTTTTTAACCACCAATAAGACTTTAGTACTCATTTTAGAAATTCTAATTGTATATGGCATTTTTTTAGTTTCTGTTTTTTTACATTTAATACTTACCTACCTTTTAGTTATATTATTATTGCATTTTTGACATACAAATAATACAATACCAATGTATTTTGTGACAACTAACTTCTATGTTCTTCTCTGACAGTAAAATATAAAAATACCTACTGGCCAAACATGGCTGATCTAATAATATACCTGAAAAACATGTCAGTTTGTGCTCTGTACAAACTGTATATAATATATGCTCAGACTTTTACAGATAAAGAATCATCTACTCGTATAAAGGCACCTACTTAACCAGGACTGAGACATTACTATAAAAACTAAATAAACAAAATGATACAAAACGTTGTGCTAAGGGCGCATGATACGTTACATTCCATTTTTCCCCTCCGCCATGTCATTGAAAAGCATATTATCAAAGTAATTACGTCAAAAAATGATAGTAAAAACCCCAATTTACAGAGGGTGAACGCAGCGTAAATGACTCAAAGTCACGTGACATGTTCCGGTGCGTTCATTACACGCCCCCCACAAATTAGGCTGAGTGCAGGCGATACATCCGATACCCACTCCTACAAGTCAATGGACGAATGAATTACGATCAGTTTTGGTAATAAAGTAGGCAGCCAAACGCTGAGTCATTGCTTTAAAGCCTCCTGTTTCACAGATTTTGTAAATTTACAACAGTTGACTGCAGAGCATACAGTATTTTATTTAGCCTTGAATTTTAACTAACTTTTTATTCTGGCAGAAAATGATAAAAAAAAAATATATTATTTGATATTGAAAAGTATCACTAAAATATTTACACTACAGGAAGACGTTACAGAGCAGAGCTTACAGAGCAGCTGCCAAGTCGAATATTTTAATAAAGCAATCAAAAAAATATGGAACATTATTTCACTCAGACTCTTAGACTCAGTGCTATAACGCTTTCAAAGCAACTCTTTAATTTATTTTTTGTTTGTTCCAGGTTAGTGAAAAGGAAAGGGAGACATGGAGACTGTCGTCCAATATTTACTCCTAGCTTTGGCTCTGACTTTAGTGCAAATATCCTACACTGAAAGCCGTCTAATTGAAAAACGCAGGGATAAAACTGAAAGGAGGTACCATGGGACGCAAGTTGAAGATAACATATGCGAGATAAATAATAGAGAATCAAAAATACATTGCTATTGCGAAAGCACTGACGCTAAAACAGCGACCAAAGCCGACTGTTGGGTTTTCAACGGAGGTATTAATGAAACAGATCCAATATGGAGTACTTTCAACTCGCAGCCTTATTTGGAAAAGCTAATGTTTAACATTCGGTCCGACGGAGCACTTAAGTTCATTCCATCCCACGTGATCTATCGCATGAAGCGGCTACAAAAGTTCCTCATACGCTACGCTACACTAAACAAAATTGAGAAAAGAACATTCTCAAACATAACCACACTCAAAGAAATAACTCTGACGAACAACAAAATAACCGAATTGGACTTCTCATCGTTCACAAATCTCCCGTCGCTCGTAAACCTTACTATAAAAGAGAATAAAGTAACAGAAGTTCAGAGGGACGTGTTCGTCGATTTGCCGAGTCTCAAATCTCTGGATTTGTCTTTTAACAGTATCAATCTGGCGCACGACGGTTGTTTTGAACATCTGACCGTACTAAACGATCTGATATTGGAGACTAATTCAATTACGGTGCTGACTAGAGACACATTCAGGGGCTTAGCTAATCTGACAAGATTGGATCTGCGGTCCAACAAGTTGTCAATGTTGGGCGATTTAACTTTCACGGAGCTGTGGAATCTTAACGAGCTACTTTTGGATAATAACGAATTGAAATTTCTGTCTGAAAGATCCTTTGATGGGCTCGCTCTGTTACAGAAGTTATCTATGACAGGGAATAAATTGAAGTCTATTAATGAGGGGTTATTAGAAGGTGTGCGCGGTCTTGAATTATTGGATCTGAGGAACAATGAGATAGAACATTTTACTTACGAGACAATAAAGCCGATATTGGAAAATTTGAAAATGAAGAATGCTGTTCTGTATTTGAGTGGTGAGTTTTATGTTTTTTTATCTTGTTAAATGCATAGTTATTACAACAATTAAATATCAAGTATTTGATTTAATATACGGGGAACATAAAGTATATTTATAGAGTGTCACATCACATAATGCATTGTATTATTAGGACTTGTCAGAGGGACCTTTAGCTTTGATTGGTATAAGTATATTTAGGCAGAGACACAAGAAAGTAGCCGTAAACAACGCACATTGCCTATCAAACTAAATAACATTGAGCAAAAATGATTACTGAGAAGGGACTTTTATGTTTTGGTGTAAAAATAACTGTAGGTAGCGCCTGCCTACAGTTATTTTGACATCATTGACATTTTAACTGTAGATATTTTGTAGTGGAGACAGGGTAACGGTTCATTGAATTAGACGCTGGTTGCAGAGTTAGTCGTTTAATAGTCACACGACACATAAAATTACACAAAACAACAATTACTCAAGTATAACAGGTATGTACGACACAATAAAATAAAAACGTGGCCGTTAGCATTGGCGATATGAGCCGGACTGTAGAGCTCATGTTACGCTGTCTCGTCAATCCGGCACAAAAATATGCATTTGTGCTGGATTGACGAGACGGGGACCAAAAAGCCTAAACCTCTGACCGCCAAGGTCAGAGGTTTAGGCTTTTTGATCCCCTTCCTGGGATTTTTTGGCCAAGCTGCGATTGTCGAGCACCGGCCCTGGTTGAGCTGGCACTGGCCCCACGTTGGGCGCCAGTCCGGCTCATATCGCCAATGCTAACGGCCACGTTTTATTTTTATTGTGTCACTACATACCTGTTATACTTCAGTAATTGTTGTTTTGTGTAATTTTATGTGTCGTGTGACCATTAAACGATTAACTCAGCAACCAGCGTCTAATTCAATAAACCGTTACCCTGTCTTCACTACAATTTTAATTTTCGGCATTCAAATATGTATCCTGCGCCGTACCTGTACAGCCTATAATTATGTATTTTGTCATTTGTATTTTGTATTTTAAATACAAGTAGTTCAAATATTGTATTTTGTATTATATATTTCAAATAGACGACTTAAAAATATTTTGTAATTCGTATTTTAAATACGTGCGACACAGTATTTTAATTTGTAATTTGTATTTTAATTAAAGCAAAGCATGTATTTTGCCCAGCTCTGGTAGCGCACAATGTAGAGCTCACAAAACATTGTACTTATGGATACATGCAACTTTATAAGCGAGTCGTGGGAATATTTATAGTTTAGATAAAATAAAAAACTTATTTTGGTAAAGAATCTCGAAAATAAGTTGCAACTTTGACCTTTTAATATCTCCGTAACCAAAATACTCCCAGTTATGTGTCTAGAAAAAAGTCACAATAGTGGGAAAAACAAACTGATTTCCTTAAATGTCTTTTATAGCTGCTATACTGCCGTATTATTACAATAATTACCATCATTCAACCCATAACGTGTCCGAACAGTCCCTTCATTTCGATCCTTAAATATTTTCCGTGTATGTCATTTTACGTCCCCCATAGCAATTATGTATAATAACTTCTAACACCACTATTTGGATTATAACAGGAAATTCCTATTCAATTCTATCATTGTCAATGCCATTATTCAAGATAATGACATTACATTGCCATTATAATAATATTACGCATCCATTTTTGCTAGTAACATGTTATTTTCGAATAAATAGCACACAGCATGTAACTCTGGGGAAGTTAAATATGTGTGTTTTGTGCAAACAATGGGGAATTCCCTGTTGGATTTAATCCCCTTACTAAAGCACCCTTCACATTAAGGACAATTAATGAACGTAAAGCGCCCTTTATCGACTCAAACGTAGCAATACGACGATTTTTGTACAATGGCGTAGTTTTATTAAAAACAAACATGTTTACCATTTTGATTAAATTGGCACGTGTGGGATATGATTAGGGGATGTTTTAGAATAAGTTAGTGGTAAAAGATGACGAGATTCAAAATTCAAAATTCGAAAAAATTGCGTTACCATTTTTCGTTGGTTATTAAAAAACTAGTCAGCCATTATATACAAAAGTATACCTTCCACTGTGTTGGAAAATATAAAATAAAAGTCATATTCGGTTGTTAAGGCGATCTCATAGATTTTTCTCTAACAAAGGGTCATATAAATGTTCTGCAAATAGAGAATAAAATATTAATATAACTTAATTTTCTTCTTACAGGTAATAAATTAAGTTGCGACTGTCGTTTATCTTGGATACAAGTTCTGAGGAATGAAACTAAGAGCGAACCTCTAAGAATGGCTTTAGATAGCGTCACATGTATCAAGAGTACTGATGATACAGTTGAAAGCACTGCTGCCTACAATGACGCTAAACCTGAACAACTCTACGAGATAGAAACGAATAGCGAGGTACTACAATAAGATGATAATGATGAGGAACTTTACGAAGACACAAACCAATACAAATTTGAACCGACTCTCCAACCAGTAGTGGCCAATCAACTGACAGTAGTCAATATGCCTGTAAAATCTTTGCCTTGTCCTCGCGAGCTGGTACGAAGCAGTGAAGACTCTTTGATGCTTTCATCAAAAGACGAAAGCTACTGGCAACCAAATGTCAGCATAAAAATATTACCAAAATTATTTTTTGTATTGGCGTTACTATCAATAAGTGTATTTTAATCATTAAATAATATTAAAGTTACCTGTGTGATGCTACATACGACTATTATAGTGCTGAAATCGACGTAAAAGTTCAAGTAGCAGATAACAAACATTATACAAAAATATACCTCCTTGCTGATTCTAAAGTAGGTCGCGTAATGGTTATAGAACCGATTATCTTGCGTCCTTTTGGCAACGATCTCTCCTTTAATAGTCTAATCAGTGATAAAGATTATCGCAGCGCATATTTTTCCTTTTGTTAAGTAGATCGAAATCAAAATACAAATGTGTTTGATATTTGGATCTACTATGAAAATCATTACTTGATTTTTACCGCATATTTCAGCACTTATGATTTTATACTTCTGCTATTATCCCTATTTTTTTTGATTTTAAGAGGAAAGACTGGGATAGATATTTAATTAAATTATTTCTTATTTATTAAGTGTAATTTAAATCCAGTGTCATAGTTATCATTCTATCCAGTGTTAAAGATTCTATAATAGATTCATAATGTCAGTAACATAAAAGTTTTCAATGTGGGTTCAATGTGGGAAAAAACAGTTTCTACACAATTGTGATCTATTTTGGATATTTACAAAATCTTTACGTCTTTTTATGCCTTTTCAACAAGTTGGAACATTAAATTGTGTAGAAACTATTTTTTCTGTTATATAAAAAGTACATCTTGAAAGGGAAGAAAACCCAAAAAGTTTTAGTCATGTTAGAATATCAAACAAAGGTCATAATAAATTGAAACGAACAGCTTTTCAGAAATTATAGTAGGTAGATATACTTACGTGACTAAAAGTTTAAGAGATCAGCGACTCGATCTTTTAAGCTTAAGGCTTTTAGATATAAACTTTGTATAAAACTTTGAAAGAGACGTATTCCGAAAGCAAATAAAGGAAAATAAATCATTTGAGTGCAAAGTTGCAAAAAAAGACTTTTCATTCCTTCATTAAGTTAAAATTTTCAATATCGCTGATCTCCTAAGGATAAATTTGATTTAGTGTTAGCATTAGATATTATTACATTAATGTAAATGGTAAAGACCCAAATGACTGCTGACATACCGTCGACCGTAGGTTCAATTGAGGTAACGGACAAAATACCCAAAATGAGTTGAGTATACAGTTTTGTTCAGAATTTTTCGCTCTATCGAATGGTATATACGAAAAAATTCTAGCTTAAGAAAAATGTCCCTTACCCTAATGATTTTTGGATCCAAATTTTAAATCAGTCCCATAATAACAATGTATCTGAAAAACTATGCAATATAGGAACTTGAAATGGTGTAATTATCGCCGCCAATCTACTTCAAATAAGGTAAGGGTCTTCCCAATCAACGAATTACCATTACATGGTTTATTTTTGAAGAAACAATAATAAAACTGGCCTTACACTAATGTCTTTGTAATCTCATAAAATAAATATCATCAATACTTTAAATGGATTGCACGAGTTTTGACATAGTTGTCCCTTACCCCAATTTTCATTGTCATACTTTAAGCAGTGTCAACGTTACACCTATTTGAATCGAATTATACTTAGGTTCGGTGTCCGTTACACCAATTTGCTCGTGAGAAGTAATGAATATTTATCTCTGTTACCTTTATTTACACACACTTTCACCTATTACCATCCTTTCTATATCGCAACGTCTTTCTGTGTGCGAAAGAGAGGATGATACCAATGCGAAAGCAGCGCGCGGGCATCAAAAAAGTCGCTATCAGTCTGTCTATTCTGTTACAATCTCCCTCGGTGAACACCTTTTTTTCAACAAGTCCTTTACACTTTTTTTTCATTAATAGATTGGATCCAACGTAGAGGTCAATTTAATGTAAGGGACGGGACTACAAGATACTTGGCCAGTAAGGGACATCTATTTTCTTAAATAGCTAACTTATTTAAATAAATATAAAGATACGCACATAAAGATAGAGCACTAAAATACAAGATTATGTGTGAAATCAGACCCTTAAAAGGTTAATAACAAAAAAGTTATGGGCGATTTAGTCCGAAAAAAAACTTTGTCGGCCTTTCCTGAAAAATCGTATTTTGTCCCTTACCTCAATTGAACCTACGGTCGACGAGGTACATTTATAAATTAATACCGTTAATAATTATATCAAGTCATACCAGAAAGAAAGCCGTAGAAAGTATTGATGATCCTAGTAAAATAAGGGTTACATATCTACAACAATTTACCTTGTCACAAACATAAATCATCCGCTCGAACATCTAGACATGGAAGAATCATCTGTTTATACAGATTTATGTACGATTGCGGAAATCGAACTTTCAAATATATTCACTTTAGATATGCATGTACCCGATTTAACTTTCAAATATATTCACTTTAGATATGCATGTACCCGATTTTGTGTGAGTTAGTACTGTGAAAGAAATAAAATGTATTATAGTAATTGTGACTTGTAAATATTGAATGTAAGAATATTGTAACTAGATGATAAAATATTAATAAAAATTTTGAGATCATGAATTTTGTAGCGATTTATTTCTTTTTTCAAGTAAACATAAATAGGCAGACAAACAGAAAATGAATAAGAATGTATTGATTTCATGGAAAATTATGACAAAGTGATATTCGATAAAGTAGAAATGGTAAAAGCAATGAATACGAACTACTTCTACTATGGAACTGAATCTGTAACATGTACAGAAATATCACAATACGATAAAAATGTATGGACCTCATATTTTTTTAAAACCTTTTACGATTGGTCTAGTGATATGTTACTCGTATTTATGAGTACTTTCACTTGAATCAAAAGTTAGCATGTATATCGCTATTTATCAATATAATTCCCTTCCCCTTAAATATTACTGAAAACCTAATCTACTAGAGTAGGTTTTTACTAATCTTAGAATAACCTCAACCGTTACTGTCATAAAAGAGAACTAAAAATAAAATAATTATGATTGGTTTCGTCTCAAGGACACTCAGACGCTACTTAAATTAAAGAATGTTTTAGTATCATTTATTTCAGTTGCCAATTACAAAACAAGTATCAAACAATCTTCATCTTACGCAACAGATAATAGATAATATCGAGTTATTCTAGAATCTAGTTTAAATTTAATTTCACGTTTCAACGTCGGCACAGTCTGAAACAGTTATGATTGCAATGTGTATGCAAATCTGAATATTATTATTATAGTCTATGACTATATATTAATGTTGATCTTACTGCAGTTTACCTGCTTTCTATGAGTGAGTATATGTTCTTCAGTTCTACATGCTACTGCATCTGCATCGTTGAATTCAGAAGAAGTGAATTTAAGAATAGGTGTCAGCCCATCTGTTGCCAGGGATTAACAGTTCGCTTTACCTTAATCGACTGTGAGTGAGTCTTCTAGAATAGATTGACTTATCTCTAAACCGAAAGCAATATAGGTAAACCGCTGGGGGTACAACTTAAATAAACTTAATCAAGCCATATTGCGATGCTACACTATAGACGATGCCTCACCTCCTACAATGCTCTTCGTGCAATAGCATCACAAATACCAGTAGCTATGATGCCGCTATGAATGTGCTATGAGTGAGATCTGGGCAAAGGTAATCAGAATAGTTTAAAGAACTATCGACACAACAAGGATTAATAGGTGCAATACTTCTACTTTCTCATTAACATAATTAACTTACAACATGTAATTATCCTCTTCTTCTATCTTTAATTGAATTAACTCCATGTAAACTGTCCATTCACTAACAAAAGGAGTTTTGCCTGTATTGTTAGCCACGTGACCTATAGATACCTTACAAACCCCTGGGGAGCCTTTACATTTCTTGGTTTACAATGAAAGCGGTAGAACCCTTAGCACTTAGGGGATTCCCATTTGGGGAACGACCCCTTATCGTGACTTTTTCTCATGATACTTATGGATCATTGTCGTTATCACCTATTTAACAGGAAAATAGTAGCTTCAGACTATGAATAAGAGCGCATTAATGTTAACAAGAATGATCTATGTATAATCTAAACTAATATTTTAAAGAGGTAAAATTGTTAATTTCGCCGTGTCTTCCAGGCAGTCGACGCAGTGGTAGCACCGGGCGTTCGGTTCCCCGTTTATGCGATACAGGTCCCAAAGCAACCATGCCCCGAGCACCTGCGTCACCTGAAACGACAAGGAGCCGTGCCTCCTGCTGAGTCAGCGCTCAGAACACCGGCCGGACCACCTCGATGGTGACGAGGCCAGCCGCCGGGAGCCGGGGTAGTGCGTGAAAGCCGGTTTCGCCATTCCGCCACTGCTGTGCCTGTTCCAACTGAGTTCTGTTCTATTCTGGTTAATTATTTACAGGATCCAAGCCAGTTAAATCATTATTTCGGGACTCGCTGAACTCTTATGGTCGCCACTGTTGATTCTGGCTTTCGGGAGATGTAGTGGTTGGAAATAGCGCGGCGGATTTGTCTCATATAAAACTAACTTCTTATTTGTTATTTAGTTGCAAAGTAACAAGCGGTGTATGGTAAGTGATCACCGCCTTCTATAGATGTTTTAATACTAGAAGCACAACAAGATCCCAGAGACAAAGCAGAAAATTGTAAAGTGCCTGTTATGATATTGGTAGATGCAGCCTACCACCATACATACCTTTTGAACTGGAACACAGCAAAACAGCATTTTCAGTCGAGCTCATTCGAAGTAAGCTCATCATCATTATTATCATCATGTTAACCGATGCCCACTGCGGGGCATACGTCTTTTCCAAAGGGGGGATTCAGCAGTAATCGCCATGCTTGACCAATGTACGTTGACGATCGCAATAGATGTTATAGTACTCAGAAGGAAGCTGCTGTTCACCCTCTAGTCAATATCTCTCTGTCGCTTTCTACGACACCCATGGGTAGAGAGGGAGTGGTGCTATTTGAAAAAGCTCTAATAATAATAATATTTATTCAAAAATTACAAGACATAAAATAATGAAAAAAAAATAAAAAAAAATATAAATGTGTAATGTGTATGTGTGTGTGTAAATGTAAAATATAATACTAAGATTTCCGTGCCTGAACTCGGTAATCCTGTGTTTCAGGCGGGATAAGCTAAAGTAATGTTATAAAATTAATAAATAATCAGAAAATCAAACAAAAAGAAAATGTACAATAGAAAAATAGCTGAGTAGTTTAACTAATGTAGAAACGAATGTTTCTATATTAAATATAATATTAACTAAATGGAATGGAGAGCATCCTTGAGAATTAGCTTACAATTTGTGTAGTTCACGGAATAGATGTTTGCTTTCGCGTTTAGTCTATTCCAAAGGAGAGGACTGAGGAACAGGTATTTGGATATAAACGCATGTTTTCTTTGGTTTTCCTCCACCAGTACTATATTCTTTTATTATTCCGTAGTTTTAAACCTAGTTGTTCTTCAGACTTGTTAGAATACTACAGTTTCAAGTAAATCAAAAGCTATTATGACGTCACATCGCCGAACTTTAATAACACAATCCACATCCCACATACTATGAAGTAACTAATACTGAAATTTGTAACAATAATCCGAACAAAAGGGAACCAGTAACTACATAAGACTGATTCCGAAAGTTTGCTAATGACAGAGAATTATAAGTGAGTTTTGCTACCTCTGGGAACTAAAATTAAGTTTTGTACGTGTATACTGATATTACAGATTCGATATAGATATTAGGAGAGTAACGCTGCGTAATGTATTATGTTGTGTGTGTTTATGATACACTAAATCCAATTAATGTTAGGTTCTCTAGCTTGATAGAGTCACGTGCGTGACCTAACTTAATAATGTTGGAAGTGTAATCATTTCTAGGACTCGTAGTTCTAGATTTGTCTAGAAGTGATTTCTACACTAGGTAAAAGTTTATTACATTTGATATTAATTTCAAGAAATACAACCTGCCAGTCTATTTCGCAAATATCTCCATCGGTGAAGATGATCTAGGCTCCTTCGACAAAGACTGGTCCTAAATAGTCCTTGATAGAGAAGAAAAGCGGAAGGAGAGAGTAAAAAGGCGTTTGCCCTGCGGTGGTAAAAAACAAGTAAAAAAAAAACATAAGGTTGACCTGTTATGAATGAATGCTTTATTTGCTACAAAATAGGTACATTGTATAATGGTAAAATTGATATAAGGTTTCACTATATTCGACTTTTCAGTCGTGCAAATTAGTACAAGAACCAACAGTTATCAGTTCAGATCAACAATAAAAGTTTTCCTTCATTACATTGTTAAATAATTATTCTAAAAATTACAATATTAATTAATACTACTTAATAGCTTCAAGTTAATACGTAAATTCAGAAAAAATATATATCTAAGATTATTACCATGTCAAATACAGTAACATAATGTAAAAAAAAAGACATCAAATTATTAAAGTCATCAATTGAATAAAAACATTTGTCACTTTATTTTTTATGGTAGTTATGCCACTTGTCAGCTCACCTCAAACTCACTTCACCTAAGTTTACCAGCGGCAACTTTTACAGAATAGCCCAGCCGATATGACAAAATGAGTTATTCAGAACGTGTCACTTGTAAATTCATATACTAATATTTGAAATGAGAAAATGTGATTTTATGTTTTCACGGCTAAACTATTTGGTGAAATTTGGTACAGAATAAGTTTTAATTCCAAGAAAGGATACTAGGCTACTTTTAATTTGCGTCTTTGTCTGCATCCGCGTAAACCAACATTCTCGTGGACGAAGTAGCGGGCATAAGCTAATTCATTAAATGCATCTTATTAGCTTAAAGGTCAACAACAGGGTTTTAATGTATCAATCGACAGTATACTAAAATTGAAAGAAAGAAAGAAAAATAATTTATTCGCCCCCCAGGACAAAAATACACAAAAATAACATTAAAAAAGAAAAAAACAAGAAAAGATCAAGATCATCGAAATTCATCACTATTAAAGTTTAAAATTGTGTGCAATATATAATTTTGCAAGTCATTTATTATCTAGCACGCAATTACGCAATTTTCAACCCTATTTCTGTTACTTTACAAAGTTAAAGTTGAATTAACACCTCCTAAATAATAAGAAAGTCGAGGCAAATACAAACTGAATCATTAATAACATAAATAACGTAACTCAGACAGATTATTAGGAGAAAAAATTACAACATTCATCTTGTCGGTTATCTTTGAATTATCTATGTAGCACCTCTGGTATCAAGTAGGTATGTACAGTCACAAAAAGAGACAAGTAACCAGGGCCTCAAATCTGCTATTACAATAGTGTCAGAATGGTCTGTCATTGATTTCATAATTGTTGATTTTGACAAGTTTGGTAATCTACTAATATAATGGCGTCATTATGACTTTCCAATGGTCAACCAATGACAGTCCATTGAAAGAAATGATATACAATGGTAATCTCGTACATAATGACAAATTAATGACTGACTTAGTTTACGAACTTCTTACTACTTCAGATTGCTTATAACACTTTTAAATAATATGTAAAAATATTGTATATAAATGAAATCTGGCATGAAATTTTTTTTATCGAAATTTAGATTCGGCCAGCAATTTGGAATAACAAATTACCACAGTACTTACCTAGTAAATGGCTGTAACTTGGTTCCGCATCCATCTATTAAGGGCGCACCGAGCTTCTGGCGCTAATCGATTTTAGGTATTTTATGCGCTCCGTGTATGTGTGCGTAAGGCACACAATCGCGCGCCGCGCGCCGCCGCGCCGCACGCGACACTCCGTGCATCGATCGACTAGCGAGGGTGCTACAGTATTTACGAATTATAATGCTGGCACTTCATATGGCGTATTTGGGCAAATATTCGCCTTATTTGGATAATACAAAATCGACTATATTTCAATGCGCATAGGGTACATTTTGTATTATCCAAATAAGGCGAATATTTGCACAAATACGTCATGTAAAGTGCCGGCATAACACCAATAACGATTTCAAATATCTACTTTTATTAAAAAAATATTTAAACATTTAAATACTAGTTTAATAATTACTATTTATCTTACTACTTATTATTTTAATAATTTACTGTGGGTAAGTAAGTAGGCACCTATCCTAGGTACTTTCTAGGTAAGTACCCATATAGTAATCGAATAATACTTACCTAATTACATTTTATGATAGTACCTATAGGTATATTCTAAGTACAATAGAAACTCTAAAAAGTGAACTCAATAATGTAAAATAATAGAACAGCTAAGTAAATAGGGTAAACATCTCAGTAGTCGACCCTTTATTTTCAAATTCAAAAATATTTATTCTATAATGTAATTTCAATACTTTTTGAATGTCAAACCAGAACTTAAAAAAAAATTACATAGATGACGTAATTAATTCAAATTTTAATTTAATTTCTTCACCAAAACTAATTTATCTAATATAACTAAAAAATAATTTAATTTCTTCACCAAAAATTATACACAGATGACGTATTAGTTTCTTAATTTTTGGAGGATTGGCGCAATTAGTGTAGGTAGGGTATGTAGGCTCAGACCAATTAAAAGTATAGACGGAACATAGCGCACATAAAAGTGTGGCAAGTAATATGAAGACGATTCGGTGATAATATTATGAAGACGGCCGCTCGGTCACAGTAATCTTTTCTGTGGCTCGGTAGTCTGCCGCGCCGCGAGTGATTGAGAGCGCATGACGTAGTTTTGGTAAAATGAAAATTGCGAAATTATGGCGTCGCGTGCCAGTCATAAACCGCTGCAAAAAAATTCACGTTTGTTAAATAAGTATAAAGGGATTACTTTTCACAAGTAGGTAACGGATTTTCTGCATAGTTTAAACAAAATCGCAAAAGTAGGTATTTAAATATTTATTTTATTTAAAAAAAACATTTCTCCACTTTAGGAATTACTCCTGTGTCGTTTACAAACATATAAACTCACATACACAAACAGCCAGACCCGGAACAACTATCTGTAGGCCATACAAATATTTGTTCAGTGCGGGAATAGTATCCACGACACGCAGTGCAGCAGTCGATCGCTCAACCACTGCGCCAACCGTGTCGTCGAAAAATATGTCATTAGGTACACTTACGGTGTGCGTTTCGACACACCGGTGTGCATTGAAACGGTGGAAAACACGTTATCGCCGATATCTCGCTGAAAAAGCCTCGCAGAGGTCTGAAGTTTTTTGTAAAACCTAGATTTGAATTTGTCGAAAATGGAACTAAGTTTTGATTATCTATCGAAAAAAGTAAGGGTTAGCGAGATCTTTTTCTGTAAACAACACCAACATGGGGTTTTTGTCTTGCAGCTCCTAAACTTAGGATTTTTTTCTGTATTTTTAATTTTTTTTTACAAATTCAATCTGTTATTTACCTGAATTTCAGGTCTCTGCTACGCTTAGTTTTAAAGATCTCCGTGGGCGCGCGTTTCTCCGCGTTTCAATGGCGCGGCCACGATCAAACCCTTATAACTTTTTAACCATAACTTTGACAAATTTATGGTTTTGGGAATTAGCTTTTACAAAATTTTACATAATCTTGGAATAGTTTTTTTTTTCGAAATATCGCCGTGGCCGCGCTTTCGAAACGCACACCACTTACAAAGTCACAGTATTATTATGGTTCACCCTTGTTTGGTCGAACAATGTTTGATACAATATTACTAAATCGAACAACGTTTAAGAAAATCATCACTTAGTATAATATCGTTTGACAGAATTTTCAGTTCGTCGAATATTTATTTGCTATAACAACATTTGTGCTAATGATCAAAAGGTATAATGTTCATTTCATGTAATGTTCAGATGGTATAACATGTATTTTATCGAATATTCAATTGGTGTAAAGTAATGCAGAAAAAAATATATAACTATAAATCGAAACGGGTAGATTAGGTTAGGTGGTGACGAAACAACGCGCGAAGGCGAGCGAGCGCAGCGAGCGTGCCGCGTCAGCGGCCGCCTAGCGCCAGATGTCCTCAATTGCGTAGCAAATTATATTTAGACATTTGTTTTGGCATAAATTAAATTCACATAATGTTACTAGGCATAATGTGCAAATCTATTGTGCCACGCTAAATCAATGTCTTCAAAAAACAATAAGATGTGGTACAAAAGTTAGTGACAGAAACGAATCGTTGCAAACCCGACTCCACGTAGTTTTGTCTGCCCTACTCCTAGAGTGTAATCTAAGCCCGCGTAGGCGCGGAGGGGCAAGGCGGCCCGCGGGCTGAGGAGCAGGTAGTTTTAACGCTCGCCACCGTGGCTGAGGCTGGCCGGCGCAGCCGGCCAGCAAGCCGAAGCTTCGGTGGTGAGCGTAAAACACATCTGCGACGATAAGCTCGCGTGGGACCGCCGGAGCACCGCAGCGCCGGAGCCGTGACAGAAACCATGCCTGCTGCATGTTTGCTTGCATGCTGCATGCTTGCTTGCATGCTGCATGCTTGCCGCATGCTTGCCGCATGCTTGCTGCATGCTTGCTTACATTCTGCATGCTTGCTTGCTGCATGCATGGTGTATGCTTGTTTACATGTTTGCGTGGTTACTGCATGCATGGTAAAAATATGTTTTAATATCATTATGCGTAAATCATTTATGCTTTAGAATGTTAACCTTAATCATTATTATGATTAGAAAAATTATGCGTAAACTGTTATACGTAAATAATGTTATTGCGAAAATATGATTAGGCTAATAGTAATTATTAATGAACTAAATATTCGATACGATCTTTCGACTAAATCATTATTAGTCTAGTGAAACATTAGTTTAAATAAAATTAGTGCATTTGAAAATTCGGTGAAATGAAATTTGTTCAAATGAAATTAGTTCAAATAAATAATTATGCTAAATAAAAACGAAACATTGTTCGACCAAACAAGGGTGAACCTATTATTATTGTCTTCAAAATGCTCTGTTTCTCTTTCTATACTAGCCGACAGTGAAATGCCAACAACTGGTACATTTACCCTATAATTAGAAAAAAGATACAGAGAACGATTCAATTTAGCGAATTTGCCCACCCGTGGTGTATTGTTGAAATATCGTAAATAGTACTTAGTTATATTGTTAGTACGTAGGTATAGACACCAGCCCATCAAGCCGTACCTAATTGACAAATTTTCCTAATATAATATGATATGAATATGAACCTTATTCTTTTGTAATCAAGTTCAAAATCTATTAAAGTTTGACAGATTGTTGTGGCTTGATGTGCTCAGTGCTGACCTCAGTACCTAACCGAGTACTTAGGTACGAAACAACAGGAGTATTCTCTTTGAGTTCAAAATTCTCAGCCTGTAGACGTCTTGCTCTAGAAAGATACATTTTGGCTAGTGATCGATGAATCGATGATTTTGGCTGAGCGATTGACTGCTGCGCAGCGTGTTGCGGGTTCGATTCCCGCCCAGGGTAAATATTTGTGTGATGGTCATTTGTGTTTTCCTTGTGTTTGGGTGTTGTTTATCTATATAAGCATGCTTTTGAAAAAAAAATTGTGTATTTATATCAGCTGTCTGACACCCATACTACAGGGTCTCTCTCAGGTTTGGGGTCAGATGGCCATGTGTGAAATGACCCCACATATTATTATTATTATTATTAAATTGTTTATAATACATCCCATAAAAAAAATAACGTACCACCCTGTAACGCAATCAGATACGAGTTTTACTTAAATTATTTTTTCATTGTAAGCGAATAGAATTATGTTTCCGCCAACCAATTCTTTTCTTTGTTTACTTTGTTCTCCATTTAAAATAAATTGAATTAACATAAAATTCTTCGTTATATTTTTAAAACCGTGCGTAAGCGTAAGCGACACAAGCTCCCCGTCTGATGGCCGAAGCAAGACTAAAGCGGACAGGAGGGAAGCGTGGCGGCTCTAGTTAGAATGGGTAGATCACGAGTTAATTTAGGTATTTCCTTCGTATTATTAAAACAAATACACATTTTGAAAAAGTAAAACAATTATGCGATAGAGAACATGTAGTTTTGTTATTATTTAAAAACAGATGACCTTTCGTGAAGTATTTACGACGTAGTAAGGGTTTATTTTGTTTTTAAGAGATTACTTTGGATTTTTTTTCTATCGAGAAAACTTCAAGTGATCGTGTTTCTAACGCCTATGAAGTATAGAATGAATCCTCTAATATCTTATATATGAATTGCATGACAAAAGGATAAGTAATAACGATGTAACAAGGAATCAAACGAACGCAATTATTTAGCAATTACGTATCGTTCCTTCGGTACCCCCTTAATGGTTCGATCAACCGCAAATCACAACAGTTTTTCAACCGCACG
The DNA here is from genome assembly GCA_947361185.1 of Charanyca ferruginea. NCBI lineage: Eukaryota > Metazoa > Arthropoda > Insecta > Lepidoptera > Noctuidae > Charanyca > Charanyca ferruginea. The sequence continues at coordinate 55,776,614 of OX376055.1, read as the reverse complement.
TTGCGGTTGCGAATGCGGCTGCCCGCAATCCGGTTGGCCGCATTCGCAACCATATCCTGCGGTCAACAGCACGGCTAGCCGCATTACGGCTACCCGCATAGTGCGTATGAGCCCTTAAGAAGCCGATAGATGTTCGTCAATAAATAATACTAGCCTATGATTGTCCCACAGCAGGGTAAAAACCTCTTCTTGTACAAAGAAGGCATGAATATTGATCATCACGCTTGCTTCAATAGATCCAGGTTTCTAAACAAAGTTTTCCTTCATCGAAGTCAGTTATGTTGAGGATATACTTAAAAAGGGAATATTTTATGGTTTTTAAATATGTACAATACTAGCTTTTGCCCGCAACTTCGTCCGCGTATATGTCGGTTATCGCGGACGCAGACGAAGTCGAAGTCGAAGTCGAATAAAAAGTAGCCTATGTCCTTTGTTGGGGTTCACACTTACCCTGTACCAAATTTCACACAAATCGGTTCAGTAGTTTAGGCGTGAAAAAAGACAAACAGACTGACAGACAGAGTTACTTTCGCATTTATAATATTAGTTAGATTAGATTAGAATATTAGTTAGGATTTACAAGAATTAAAAAACCTAAACTATTAAACTAAAAAAACTAACACAATAAGGCATCATATCGTCCACATCGCCGTCATCAGGAAATGTACCCAAGAGACTGGCGGCATTGCAACGTTGGATGGCAATGCTTTATCTCTGACCAAGGTAAAAACCAGCTCTTGGATCACGGGAAGTGTCAACTAATCTTTTGGGCATTTCCTTAAAAAGAAGATGAGCACTCGGACCCCACGACCCGAGGGTCTCAACCCCAAACGGCTCAAAAATACGTTCACACCAAGGTTACTGTACTTTCGCCGTTTAAGGTCTTTTGCAGCCGCAGCAGCAGCACCAGCACAGCACGCTGAACTAGGAAGATGGGATGGCGAGAGTACGCAAGAGTATAATAATAATAATATGTGGGGACATTTTCACACACGGCCATCTGACCCCAAACTAGGGAGACCCTGTACTATGGGTGTCAGACAGCTGATATACATACACAAATACATTTTTTTTTGTAAATACATACATATATAGATAAACAACACCCAGACACAAGGCAAACACAAGTGCTCATCACACAAATGTTTACCCTGGGCGGGAATCGACCCCGCAACACGCTGCGCAGCAGTCGATCGCTCAGCCACTGCGCCAACCGTGTCGTCTTGAGTGGTAGAGTCCCACAGAAAAAGTATCATCATCATCATCTGCCTAGCCTTTTCAACTGAATATCAGTGTTTCACACGGAGCGACTGCCTATCGAACCTCCACAACCTAGTTACTGGGTAACACGATACTTACCCCTTGATAAGACTGCTTGTCAGACTTTCTGGCTTCCAGTCTAACTGGATGCAGCTGAATACCAGTGTATTACATGGAGCGACTGCCGCCCGACTTTCGCAACTTAGTTACTGGGTAACACGATATCCTGTGGTAAGACTGGTTGTCTGACTTTCTGGCTTCTGACTATACCTATAACGACTGCCCAAGATCTACAAATGACAGCCGGGACCAACGGCTTTACGTCTTTCCGAGGCACGGAGGGAACTCGGTATGAAAGGAATGGTCACCCATCCACAGACCGACCGCGGTTAGCGTAGCTTAACCTTTTACCAATCGATCTGTACGGGTTTAACTTAGCCACGAGCTCCTCACAGAAAAAGTATAATGAGTTATAAAAGTCACATTGGTACTTGCTTGATATCGAACCCAGGCATGAGAGGCGGGTGCCTTAACCCAGTGGTGAAATGATTAATTTTATTTTGTTCGAAGAAAATAAAATAAAGAATAAACAGTTCATTCATTAAATTAAATTTCACTCGAAAATATTTATCGTTATGTAAATATATTTCAACTATAGGTATCCGACAACCCTGGATACCTAACCTATCTGTTTAGGTGATTGTACACACGGCTACATATTAAGCTATAATTTCCAGTATAAGCTGACCTCGCATTGTACGGAAATCCTATACAATGCGAGATCAGCATTAATTGGAAATGTATAGCTTGATGTGTAGCCGTGTGTACTGCCTTAGTTATTTTAGTAGGCTTAATACGATTTTCTACGTCATTAGAGCAATAATAAGTCCGAGCAGTTTTTAATGAATTATTGAAAATGAACTTAGACTTGAAATAAATATTAATGAATTTCGTAATTGCGTGAACGATAATAGATGCGCAGAATTATATCTTGCAAAGAATTTTTAATTCTATTTGTGGTTTATTTCAGTACATATTTAATTTTATTAATAAACTAGCACATAGCCCGCTTGTCGTAGGTCGGTTCGGTTAAGTATTTTTTTTTAGGTTGATCCATTACAAACAAACACTAAAACTTAAATCTTTTCTATAGAATATTTCGTAGATCAAAACTGCCCAAAAAATAGCTGCTTTGTTTGCAATGACTTTGAGCAGTTCAGAGCTCATTTCAAAGTACTTATTGAAAACAAATGAATAAATCAATGCAAAAACCTACACCAACTTTCTTGATTTTCTACTTTGCAATTTATTTCAATAAAAAATTGGGTGGGTTGTCTGAAGTTTTGAGTTATTTCAATTACATTTTGTGTATCTTTGGAAGGTCTGTTTTGGTTTGGAAAATCTTTTTTGCAATAAGTGTACCTACGTAAGAGCGGCCTCCGTATTGTTTTACAGATTAGGCAGATTTTCGACCATCCGGTTAATTAACAAAACTAAATTAGTTCAGTTGAAGTTACATTTCGATCTAAACAGCCCTATTTGTATTCTCTTTACTTCGCGATAGACGTCAGATGCGATTGCGTCAGCTTGCATCAAGTGAATGCAACATAGAATTTTTGATGACAAGAATAGCAAATGCTATTATTGTCATCAAAATTTCTGACAATGTAAAAAAAAATTCTGAAAATTCTGAAAATGTAACTTCAACAGAACTAATTTAGTTATGTTAATTAGCCGGATGGTCGAAAATCTGCCTAATCTGTCTGTTTCTGTGACGCGAAGATATTATTTACGAAGATCACGGATTCGTTCACGCTCGACTACTATTTAGTAGTCGAGCGTGAACGAAATCTATACGTGATCTTCGCGTCATGAAATAACGTGAATTAGCCCTCAGATCAATGATTACTTCATATATTTTTTCGTGGAAACAATGTCTTTATTGAGTACATCATTATCAACCGGGAGACGTTCATTGTTGAACAAAGGCCTCCCCCATAGAACGCCACAACGAGCAAAAATTTGTCGCTTGCATCCAACCGCGACCTTGACGATGTCGTCCGTCCATCTGGTTGTCAATTTATTGCGTACATAAGGGTGTAAACTATGTATACTTTGTGGTCACCCAGCGGACTAAATTCGACCGCAATTCTTAAAAAAAAATATGTTTTTAATTTTAGTTTTCTGCACTTATTTTCCATAAAAACTTTAAGGCGATTCTCACACGACGCCACCTACAGTGGTGGCCACTACGGCGTACGTGTGTTAGGCATCAGCGGTTTCTATACAACTTAATGAGACGTGAGATCCGCTCCACCGCCTGCCGCGTCGGTGCGCGGCGTCGTGTGTCACCTAACAATGACAAGTCGCACACATCCGCGTGCACGATGTGCTTAAAAATGGTTACATATTTTTCTCTTCACGTTTTAATACAGGTACCTATAGATAGTTCTAAAGAAACATTATATTAAATGCCTTTAAAGCCCCTGCAGTAAGTAAAATAGTTAAACTCCATCACACCAACGGATGGATTCGTAACTTCTAAAAGACCGACAGGAAATCGGATTTGTCAAAGTTTGAGTGAGCCAACTTGTTTAATTTGTCGAGAGCCAAGCTCGGGGTGAAGTGAAGTGTCTCCTTTCTAGACCCTGTGGTTTGAAGGGTGTTGAATTTATAGATAATATCGTATAATTATAATAACGTAACATACAAATGTTGTTTTCAATTATATTCAAATAGTAAATACGGAGTTTCTTGCCCATTCTTCTCCATAAAAAACTACTTTTTGGAAGGGGCAACTAGTTTCAATTTATCTTTAATTATGATGTTCTAAAGTGCCATTTAATGGTTAACTGCTCAACCGAAGAGTTGGCTGAAATAGCGTTGTTGCTATTGTTTAACTATTGTGTCCGCTAATTGCACAATTAAGCTACTAATTAAAATAAATGATTAATCAAATCATTTATATCGAGTTTGTATTTGGGTATAAAATAATCCAATTAATCAAGTTTATTGAATTGAATGGATTGCAGTCAGTCCATTCTGTAAAAATATCATTGTGTGAATTTAGGATGAGCTGTTAATTCAAGCTGTCAAAATTTTAGGTAACCTGTCAGTCCCTTTTTTTTTTTTTGGTACTGGTTGGAAAATCCTCATGGATGTCCTCCGCCCTGGGGCGGGCGGAGGAGTCTGTCAGACTCTTACTGACTAAAAAACACCCCGGTGTTCCATCTCACACCTACGTCGGGGGTCGCGTGAACTGGAGATACATCCGCAAACCCCGGCTGGTGCGGGCAGGGTGGGAGGTTGAGATCTCCCTCTCCCTTTCCGCGGCCTCCTTCTGCGACATGACACTTTCGCAGAAGGAAACCACCGCGTCCCAGCACTCTGCGCTGTCGACCATCGACTCGACCACGGCTGACAGCGACAGGTCACTGCCTACTTCTGAGACGAGGGCACGGCGCGGCCCCTCCCAAGCGGCACACTCTGCCAGCGTATGCCGCGCCGTGACCTCCCGGCAGTCGACGCAGTGGTGACACCGGGAACCTGTCAGTCCCTAGTCTAAGGTAAATGTTTTTATTTAGTGTATTTTTTTTGTAATTATTTGATTTCTCTACAGAATACCGCTGCGGGCTGGTATAATCTTGAAACGTGAGTGTTAGAAAAAATATTCCTAAAACAGAGGAAAATAGGCGTGCTTTTAAAAAAAACACAATCATTTTTAACATGCTTTGTGTGTTGTGGTTCCAGCAAAATTATAATTTCGTCATAGGTATAACACTTTTCTCATCATAATAATGTAATCGCAGATTTTCTATCACAGTATATTGGAGATTATAGATTCCTCTGACATCTAGTATGAGAACAGTGCTCCGGTCCAGACGAAGCCCATTTTTGACAGTGCCCGAAATATCCCTTTACCTGCATCTTGGAGGATATTAAAACGCTACCTACGGATGCCGCCACAAATGTGGCCAACCGCTTAAATTTTTTTTTAACTCTATCTGAATAGCCTTTTAGCAACTATGTTGGGGTCGGCTTCCAGTCTATCTAGATGCAGCTGAATACCATTGTTTTACATGGTGCGACTGCCTGTCTGAATATATAGCCCAGTTACTTGGTAACACGATACCCCTTGGTAAAACTAGTTGTTAGATATTCTAGCTTCTGACTACCCACAAAGATCTACGAATGACGGCCGAAACCAACAGTTTTACGTGCTTTCCGAGACACGGAATGGTCTCGGTATGGAATCGATGGTCACCTATCTACAGACAGACCGCGACAAGCATAGCTTGATCATGATACGTCTGCCTAATTATAACTATTACCAAAGATTCGATGAGGAAAAACATAGTAACAGTATATTTATAAACACTCAATGAATTGATTTAGTTTGTAAAATGTTACAAGTAAAATACTTCACAATATCGAGTAGGAGTCGTAAAGGTCAATATAGTTATTACTTTATGTACCTTTCAAGCCCGAAAAGTATAAAAATAAAAATAAACAAACATGGAACCGAAAAATAAATCGAAACGATAAAATAAAAACGAAATATTTTTGACAAATTCATTTTCAGGTATGAAAAATTTACGAAACATTTCTGTAAATATGAGCTTTTACCCGCCACTTTGTCCGCGCCAATGTCAGTTATCGCGGATTAAAAAGTAGGTTATGTCCTTGGACTGGGCTAGTCACCACGCAATGGTTGGAGAAAGAGATGGCGACATGACCTGAACGCGCACTACGGGGGCTCGTTCGAGGTGGCACTGGATAAAAGTTTTTCGGAACGACTTCGGGGAGGCCTTTGTCGTTCAGCGGGACAGCATAGACTAATTAAAAAAGAAATGTTCTTTCTTGTGTTTTAAGGCATTAAGTCCGCCTTTGTAACTTTGTGCATGAAGTATAAATAAATAATAAATAAATAAATCTTATAGCACAGTATAAATATTAGTACTACCGTACAGTAACGACACGCTCCGCCTCCCTCTGAAACCGTTCCTCACTTCTCCTCGCGTCGAACGACTGCTCTGGGAACTGCGCTTTTGTTCGAGCGGCGCGTAGACACGCACACATACGCACGTATCTGTACAGTCTGTTATTTTAGTAGTAGTGTAGGCAATTATATCTTTTCGTTTCTATGGAGTGTCGCGGGTGTGCTTATAGTCTGTACATGATAAAAGTCATCAAAATAGATTCAGTATAGTTTAACCCTGAAAGTATCACAAACTCACTTAACATTCATAATATATTCGCATGGATTATGCACACAGGCACATTGAATTTTGTGAACAAGAATCAAGTAGGTAAGCTTGATTTTTCTGTGTTTACCATAAGAGCATGACAATATTATGTTAATAGATACGTAGAATCCCTAAGCTCGTATAAAGGTAATCCTTAAAATCCGGAAACATGGAACGCGAGGAAACAAAAAAGGCGCTGACAGTTTTGTATTCTAAGTAACAACAATGTTAAGTAAAATTGCAAAAATGGTGGTGTAGCTTAAAAATTGTGACGTAATAAGTAGGTAGGGCAAGTATTACTACTTTACTTCGTGCGGCATGACACCTTAGAGTTACTACTAACGGTTTTGATATTGTTAAACAGGACAAAAGCTCTGCTTTCTTGACTCTAGCAAAATTTTGCACTTTAAAGCTCAATGTTTCGCAAACATAAGTTTCAATCGGAAAACGGTCTTCACACACTAGCCATATTTTTATGAAAGACCTATCCAACGATACTCCGCACTATAGGATAGTCAACAAACAATTTTTATTCAGTTTTTGTTTTACCACTTTGTCGGCGGGGTTAATATATATAGGTAAGTACCCATGTCAAATTTCAGCTTTCTCGTATGTACTAACGGGCTCTGAGCTAAGCCGCGGACGGACAGACAGACGGACGATAAAACTATAAGGGTTCCTTGTTCACAACGGAACCCTAAAAACATATTTTCCACTTCCCTCATGACAAGTAAGAGACAACAGAACCAGGACAATAGGCACAAAGGGACGTTTACAACTAGTAGGAGCCCAGTTGCCACCACGGATTACAAATTTACAATTAACATAGTTAATGGGTCATAAAAAGTAAGCTGTTACATTTGATTCCAATAATACATCATCATCATCAGCTTGAAGGCGTCCACAGTTTAACAAAGGCCTCCCCCATAAAGGAGGGGGGAGTTGTCATAATCCCCAAGCTTGGTAGGCGTCTTGGGGATCACAGTGAAGTTGTTAAGTACTAATAATACATAATTATGGTAAAAACGCTTGAACGCAGGGAAATTAGTTTGTAATTTCTACATGGTCTGCAAAATAACCAGTACTCTCAAAGTCATAACCCAACCGCTGAACAGAGACCGTTCCTGTGGAAGCTGCGCGGTGCGGGAGGGGTGACAGACATCTAGAAAAGAAAATGCGCTCCCAAAGTGACAAAAATTTGACATACAATGGTAATACCCAGCGAAGGCATGATTCCCATCTCGACGGATTTTAATGCCTCGCCGCATCATGGGTACCATTTACCGTTATTACACCTTCTTTCGCCGAACACCTCTATCACCAAAATAATGAGCACCTAAATAACTTATTTTGTCAAGTCCCCTTCTCGTTTGAATATGTTAGGTATGTTAAGTGCTCTTTTGACGTGGATTTGAGGGGATGAATTCCATTTGCGAGTTATCGTGCAGCCAAACATGTTATTTATACGGCGGTGTTTATTTTTCATGATAAATCAGATTTGTTTCGTGTTGGATGTGGCGTTTTTTTGCTCTATTTGTTTTATTTTTTTTTACTGTACAGATCGATCCGTCATGGATAAGCAACGCTTGCGGCAGTCAATTTCTATGGATGGTTGTTTTCAGACACGGAGAGTTGTAAAGACGTTGGTCCTGGTTGTCATTCGTATATCTTAGACAGTCGTTATGAGTAGCCAGAAGCCGGAAAGTCTGATAACCAGTGTACGGGTCAACCACCGTACAGTACGTTTACCTGGGTCATCATTATTGCGCCACCCGTTCAGTATGTTTCCATCATATATTATTGCACTTACACCGCAATAGTTCAGTACGTAATTCGGCGACATACCGTGCGCGTGGCTCATAATCCCATATCGTTCACCATTCATCCTAGTATAAATTAATCTTAATCTTATATTTGTGGAAACAGACATTATAGTGAATTTATTAACCTTAAACTGACTTTCATCTCTTATCTCATCCTTTATCTCTATCTTAACCCAACCCCGAACATTGGTCCTTCGAGCACGTTAGCGGGACCGAAACGCGTGTGCAAAGCCTTGTGCTTATTCATTTGTGTGTGCGTTTTACCGGTTTCGTTATACGCAATTAGAAACCTTGGAAAATACAGTGTGTGTTATCTCGTGATCCTGGTCAATCCCGGTGCCTAGGAAGGCGCCACTTTGTCTCATCTCATGATCCCGGTGCCTAGGAAGGCGCCACTTTGTCTGATCTCGTGATCCTGGTCAATCCCGGTGCCCAGGAAGGCGCCAATTAGCTTCATCTCGTGATCCCGGTGCCTAGGAAGGCGCCACATTGTCTCATCTCGTGATCCTGGTCAATCCCGGTGCCTAAGAAGGCGCCACTCATCTCATCTTGTGATCCTGTTCGACCCCGAAGAAAGTAAGGTACCTTTCTTCACACTTTTACTATGGCTACAATGGAAGACATTTTAGCTACTCAACAGCAAATCATTGAAGGCATAGATAGACTTTACTCCAACTTCAAGAAAGATGGAGCAGAGCGGAAGACCCCCGACTACCTACGTCGACGATTAGAAAGCCTAGAGCAATATTTTACGGAGTTTCATAACAATCATATGAATTTGTTATCCTTTGGTGATCGATCTCATGCGTATTTCACTACCGATCAGTATGATCAAATGAAAGTGAAATATAGCAATATTAAAACAGCCATTCAGAATTATAAGCCTTCCACAGACAGACCTCAGACCCCTGTTTTGAAACCCCCTACTTTTCAACCATCTTCAATAACTCAAACCTCGAACCTCTCATCTCAAAATAATCCTCCTAAGGATAGCGTAAACTTAGAAGACCTCTTGAAGAAGCAAGCTACAAATTTTAGGGCATTTTCAAGAGAAGCTGCTGACATTGATCTCAATCTTATCTCTGAAAAGTGGGAGTTTGAAGACATCCTAAAAACTTTAAAAACTCGTTGGGCAGCTATTGACACCCTACACTGGGAACTGGACAACGAGCTCAACGGCTCTAACGCCCAGTACGACGAGCAATTCTCAAACTACGAGAAATATTATAAAACTCTGAAAAGGGATATTAACCGAAAGATGTGGTCGGTGGCTCATGTTGAGAAATCGACCCCAAAAATGGAAATAGCTACCTTTGAAGGATGTTATACGTCCTGGATATCTTTCAAAGATCTTTTTACAGAAACTGTACACAATAATCCATCTTTATCGAACGCCCAAAAAATGCAGTTCCTGAAAAGTAAGGTCAAGGGCGAGCCGGAAAAATTAATCCAACATCTTCAAATAAGTTCAGACAACTACCCCGTTTGTTGGAATATCCTTACGCATCGCTATGACAATAAGCGTCGTATTTTTATATCTCATCTCAAAAACCTCCTAAATATCCCGACATCTCAGCAAAAATCAGCGAGTCACCTCAAACGGATCCACGATACAACGTACGAAAGCGTGAACGCTATAAAAAATCTCGGAATCGATGTATCTACTTGGGACCCCTTCCTCGTATGTATCCTAGCGGAGAAATTAGACTCTGAAACCAACGATGACTATATAGATTCGTTGAAATCGCCAAAGGAGTTGCCAGTATTGGAAGAATTTCTTCGGTTCCTAGAGAATAAGTTTACGTCGCTGGAAACTTCACGGAAGAAACAAGAACCCTTCATTCAAAAGTCATCTCAATCCCAACACGCATCTTCATCATCTAAAGGCTATCTTAGTAACCAACAATCTCATTCAAAAGGATTTAATTCTCGTTTCAAACAAAATAATAACTCAAACCCTACCTATTCGACAAACCAGGTCATTTCGCAATCGTCAAAGTCCAATTGGAAAAATAACGAAAGACGTAAACGATGTGGTATTTGCAATGCAAGCGATCACCGCATACAAAATTGCCAAAAGCTGGCAAAAATGCATCCATCGGCTCGTAAAAACGCAATCGCAAATTTGAACCTTTGTGTCAACTGTTTGCACTATCACGAAGGAAGAAAATGCCTTTCGGAAGTAAAGTGTAAAGAGTGCAATAAAGACCACAATACGATTCTACATGAATGTTTTACGTCAAGAAATGCTAATTTGGATGCGTCGCGATCGGGGCCGAACACGGCCACTATTACGAAATCTCAACCTCAGCAAGATATGAACGCCTTAGTATCTATGCAAAATGATCCTACAGAAATACTCCTCGCGACAGCAATTATCAAGGTTCAAGCAGCTGACGGATCTTACGAAAGGATGAGAGCTCTTCTAGATCAGGGATCTCAGACCTCAATCATTACTGAACGAGCTGCACAGCTCCTAAACCTGCGTCGGCAAAAATGCACTGGACTTATCTCTGGAATCGGAAACAATGAAAATAGCTGTAAGGGCATGATCTCCATTAAGTGTATGTCGTTAATTAATGACTACACTTTCGAAACCGACGTATTTATAATGAAAAGACTAGTCAAAAATTTGCCTAGTCATACCTTCACTAAACCCAACTGGCCAACTCTAAACCAAATAACCTTAGCAGATCCTGAATTCTACAAAAGTAGGCCAGTTGATATCTTATTCGGCGCTGACGTTTATTCCCAAATCCTATTGGATGGTGTCTGCCGTTCCGAAGGAATACTACCCATTGCCCAGCAGACACAGCTGGGATGGATCCTAAGCGGTAACTGTAAAACATTTCAGTGCAATGTGATCCTAAACAATCTCACCGATATCCAACAGTTCTGGGAAATGGAGGATATTCGCGAACCCTTATCAATATCTCAAGAAGATCAAGCTTGCATTGACTTTTTTCAATCCTCAACCTCAAGGCGCGAAGACGGCAGCTATGTCGTGAAAATACCTTTTAAAGAAAATTTTGAAGAAAAGTTAGGTGAATCTAAAAATAAATCCATTGCGCAATTCTTTCAAATAGAAAGGAAATTAATTAAGCAACCGGACTTGGCACGTGATTATAAATTGTTTATGTCCGAGTATTTAGAGCTCGGACATATGACCCCCGTTGCGACGCATGTCAATGTAACCCCAGATTGCTACCTTTCGCATCATGGCGTACTTCGAGCTGAGTCATTAACTACAAAATTACGAGTTGTCTTTAATGCCTCTGCAAAAACCTCAACAGGTCACAGCCTCAACGATCTTATGTGCAGGGGGCCGAACCTGCAGCAGGATCTCTTAAGTCTCATCCTAAAATGGAGACAGTTTAAATACGCATTGACGGCTGATATTGAAAAGATGTTCCGTAAAATTTGGCTACATCCTGATCATCAAAAGTTCCAGAAAATTATTTGGAGAAATCATCAATCCCAACCTTTGCAAGAATATCAGCTGGCGACTGTCACCTACGGTACAAAGGCCGCACCTTTCCTAGCCATGATGACACTGAAACAACTTGCCATCGACGAAAGACCAAATTATCCCAATAGCAGCGCTCCTGATATCTTAGAAACCTCTTTCTACATGGATGATCTCATGCATGGAGCTCACACCGCGACAGCTGCTAAACATCTCAAAGCCGAGATGACAAACCTTCTTAAATCAGGCGGCCTCAATCTTAGAAAATGGCGCTCGAACTTGCCGGAACTTTTAGATGATCATATTAATCCTCAAGATGAAGAATTTCATTTTAAACAGCCAGAATCTACAAAGGCTTTAGGTCTTCGCTGGAATCCAAAAGAAGACTATTTTATCTTTCATCCAATAGAAATTACCACAGAAGGCATCCCAACAAAACGACAATTCTTGTCTGAAATCTCAAGAATCTTTGACCCCTTGGGCTGGGTGTCACCAGTCACAATAAAACTCAAAATATTATTTCAAGAGACATGGAAAACTGAATTAGGTTGGGATCAACCGATTCCACATAATATTGCCCTGGAATGGAATAAAATAAGCGCCGACTTACCTTATATATCCCAATTTAAAATACCTCGATGGATACAAACCATGGAGAATGATATAATTGAGCTTCATGGATTTTGTGATGCCAGCACTAAGGCCTACGCTTGTGTTGTTTATTGTAAAATTACAAGAAACCACAAGACATACGTAACCCTCGTCGCTGGAAAATCTAAAGTTGTACCTCTGAAAAAATCTCAATCTATACCTCGCTTGGAACTTAGTGGAGCTCTTTTATTATCAAAACTTATGGCCAAAATAATCTCATCTCTATCTGATCTCAAAATCCAAGCTTATGGCTGGGTAGATTCCATGGCAGTACTAGGATGGATAAATGGTGAACCAGAAAAATGGAAACCCTTTGTTGCCAATCGAGTCAAAACGATTTGCGAAATTATCCCAAAAAATAGGTGGCGATATGTGAAATCCCAAGAAAATCCCGCAGATTGCGCTAGCCGTAGTCTGACTGCATCCCATTTAGCAAATCATTCACTTTGGTGGCACGGACCCGATTGGTTACCTCAATACAATCCTGAAAAGAATCCTGAACCCATTTTATATAAAACAACTGAAGATCTCAGAAAGAAAAAGCTAGTAAACGCTATTACTGCTGGCTCTAGCAAATCCGTTATAAAACAATTATTAGAAAAATACAGCAGTTACAAGAAAATCATTCGAGTTTTAGCCTATGTAAACAAATTCAACGACATTTTAATTTACAAAAAGAAGCATGAAAACTACCTTACTCTGCACGACCTCAAACGAGCGACGGAAATGGTAATAAAACATGTGCAACAAGAATACTTTTTCAGGGAAATATCTCAACTTGAAAAAGGTGAATCTTTAAGCAAAAAAAGCCAGATCTTAAATCTCAATCCTATCTTAGACAGCCGCGGAGTACTCCGTGTCGGTGGACGGCTAAAACATTCGAGTTTAGACCCCGAAATGAAGCATCCCATTATCATCCCAAATCAAACTAAATTAGCTGATCTTATAATAGACGAATCCCATAAATTAGTATTCCATGGTGGAGTGAAAATGACAAGTGGATTTATACGACAAAAATATTGGATAATTGGAGGAAACCGCGCTACAAAAAAACGATTAAGAACGTGCGTAAAGTGTAGGAGACACGATCCCATTCTAAAACATCAACTCATGGGTGACTTGCCCTCATCCAGATTAAATCCTAGTCGACCCTTTTATCATACCGGTATTGACTACACTGGACATATTTTGGTGAAAGCGAACAAAGGTCGCGGCATCAAAACAGATAAAGGATACGTTGCAGTATTCATATGTATGGTTACAAAGGCCATACATTTAGAACTCGTATCTGATCTCACAGCGTCGGCTTTTATTGCAGCGCTCAGACGTATGTCAGCCAGAAGAGGAGTTCCCGGGCACATCTACAGTGATCAAGGAACTAACTTCATTGGAGCTAACAAGATCCTAAAACAAGAAATCTTAGAAATCTCAGAAATCTTCTCAAGCCAAGAAACATTATCTAACGTCGCAGAAATGAACATCGAGTGGCATTTTAATGCTCCGTCATGGCCTTCTGCTGGCGGACTTTGGGAAGCTGCGGTGAAAAGTTTGAAACATCACCTTAGGCGTGTTGTTGGTGAGCAAAAACTCACCTACGAAGAATATAGCACCCTCCTGTCTCAACTCGAGGGTTGTTTAAACTCTCGACCACTTTGTCCTTTGAAGGAAGATCCCGAGGACATAGACTTTTTAACCCCGGCACACTTTCTTGCAAGTGGGCCTACCTTGACGATCCTAGAAACAGAAAATGATCTTAGGACTCGGTGGCACTTGGTACAAAAAATCTATAGAGATATTTGGGCCCAGTGGAAAAATGAATATCTCTCACAGTTATCCATTAGAACTAAATGGAGACAATCTCAAAGGAATCTCAGTCTCAACGATATTGTGATCATCAAAGATGAAAACCTCCCGCCTGGGAAGTGGGCTCTAGGGCGTGTAGTAGAACTGCATCCTGGTTCTGACGGACACGTTAGAGTCGTTACCCTTAAAACCAAAAATGGTTTCCTAAAACGTCCTGTTGTTAAGCTATCTCTATTACCAGTGGACAGAGACAATAATCCTCCTAGCGACACGAAGGTTAAGGATGAAGCACCAAGGAAGAAAAATCCCAAGCGTATCTCCTTCTCGACTATAGCTCTGTCGGTAACGCTATTCTTATTGTCACTAATAAACTTATCTCAAGCATCTTATAGTTTTACCCCATTGAGCAACAACAGCGTTTATTTCGATAAAATCTCCAACATGCATCTTATTAGAGACGATTGGCGTTTAATTGTTTATTATGACACATATCCCTACAAAGAAGGTACGTCGGCACTCGAGAAGTATATCAAATATCTTGAAACATTATGCTCCACTATTAAAGACCACACACCTTGCGACGGTATCATCTTACAACTCGGGCACGAGTTCGAAGAAATTAAACATTATGATAGTATGTTGACAATTAATGAATCATTTGTAACTGGAGACGAGCGGCGGCGCCGGCGTCGTGGTTTAATAGACGGAGTAGGCTACGTCGCAAACAGCTTGTTTGGCGTGCTAGATCAGCGTTTTGCGGAGAAATACGCACAAGACATCGACCTTTTGAAAGAAAATGATAAACATTTGTATAACCTCTGGAAAAACCAAACTTCAATCGTGGAAGCCGAATTTAATCTCATGAAAAGAATGGAGAAAGCTGCGAACAAACATCATAAATCGATAAATCAAAAGCTTAATTACCTTAAAGAATCCTATCAAAATCTTCAACGCAATGTACAGAACATGACTTTAGTTACCGATTTCTTAGCATCTGCTATGACGGCGAATAACTTACTGTATAGCCTCAGGAAAGTACAAGACTCCATTCTTGATACGGTAACTAATATTTACAACGGAAAATTGGACTTCCATCTGATATCTCCTAAACAGCTGAGAACGGAATTAAGTTCTATATCAGCACATATCCCCAAAGACATGGCACTTCCAGTCAACTATCTGAATCTCAAGGATCTCTACAACTTAATAAAAGTGCGGACTAAGTACTATAGTAAGTACTTGATCATTGAAATAAGAATACCCCTCATCGAAAGAGACCTTTACGAAATCTTTAACCTCATTCCAGTCCCACGATTATTGAACCACGATATTATACATGTGAAAGTTATCTCAAGCTATGCTGCCATTAACCTCAGAAAAGACTCATACGTAACCCTTACTGATGCTGATCTTCAATCTTGTATAAGACAAAATCCTGGGATGATTTTATGTCATACAAAAAACCCTATAAATATCTTAAAGGATGATCACAGCTTGTGTGAAACGATCCCACACACAAGAACCTGTGAAACTATTAGAACCCCTTGTAAAAACCGTTGGAAGGAATTAACAGCGGATAATAAATATTATTATTTTTGTTGCAATGAATGCAACTTTAAACTTCTCTGTGACGGCGAAATTACCGCTGTTAAATTGATGAACGCAGGTCTATTGAATGTGGAGGAAGGCTGTATGATAAAGACGGACAATTTCGTTGTCCACTCTAATAAAAGGCTGTCTAGCAAAATGAATATTGGTGCAAGAATTATTGCACCACAATTATCATCTATTAATCATATATTCAACATATCCATCCCTGAATCTCCTGAAATTAATCCTAATAATTCTGAAATATTGCGACAATTTGAAGATATACAGAAAAAGATTGAGATCATGAAACAAACTAAACCATGGAGTGATAAAATATCCTATCACGATGTACATCTTTATAGCGTCTTGTATGCTCTAATCTTTGGAATCCTGATAACTGCGGCGGTATACTGTTGGCGGCGTCACAGGCGGTCAACACGTCGAGAACCCTCGGAGCCTGCTGGAGAGGCATCTACAGCGATCTCTTCACATCCCGGAAATGAGAGTGTCATAAGTGAGTGTAGTGCGGTTAGGGAAAAAAGGCAATCTTTAATCAAAGTGAAAAGTGCAGTGAGTGAGTGTTGTGATCTTAGGGAAAAAGGTCAATTTAGTCAATCCGTGAAAAGTGATCCCAAATATCTTATTAAATCTAGCGAGTGTTTACAAACAGAAGATAGGGCCTCGTCTCCTGTTTTTCGCGTATTTTCCCTTCCCGATCTAAGATAAGTAGTAGCTAGACTACTTGTAATTGTTCGAAATATTGTTAATCACTCACTACTAATCCTTACCCTGTCCTATAGTTGATAAGTTGAATATTGTTTATCATCTTGTAAATCTCATCTCCATCTTTATCCTACTAACCCCTATCTTTGCCCCCGGGAGCATGTACGGGTCAACCACCGTACAGTACGTTTACCTGGGTCATCATTATTGCGCCACCCGTTCAGTATGTTTCCATCATATATTATTGCACTTACACCGCAATAGTTCAGTACGTAATTCGGCGACATACCGTGCGCGTGGCTCATAATCCCATATCGTTCACCATTCATCCTAGTATAAATTAATCTTAATCTTATATTTGTGGAAACAGACATTATAGTGAATTTATTAACCTTAAACTGACTTTCATCTCTTATCTCATCCTTTATCTCTATCTTAACCCAACCCCGAACAACCAGTCTTACCAAGGGGTATCAGGTGTTATTATAGATTGTGGAGGTCAGACATCCAGTCGTTCCATGTAAAACACTGGTATTCAGTTGCATTCGGATAGACAAGAAGCCGACTCTAACATCATCACACAATTTGAGATTCAATATAAGGCAATTACATTCAAAAATTTATAATTATATCAATATAGTATAATTTATTTTAGAAAATCTTAGAAGTGTATGTTTATTGGTTACTAATTTTGCCTAGAATATAGAATTTAGGTTTAAAATAATAAAAAAAAAAACATATAAAGGTAGTATGGCTTCCTAATGGTGAAATTTCTTCAAATATTCACAAAAACATTAGGCAAAGTACATACTATAATATTATTTTTAGATCTATAAAAAAATATACTTCATTTTTCAGTCTGCGGGGTTGCTCACCAAAACATATTTTTGATCAAATCTGCACGAATAATTAAAGCAAACTGAACGATCCCCAATAAAACCTGTTCATTGGAATAGCTATATATAAATCGGAAAACCACAGTCCCCGATAGTTATGATCACGATAATATATACTAAAACTGCAATAAATGAAACTATATCATCGATTTAAACTAAAAGCATTCGTATTTTGAGCAATTAAACGTCAATGATTTAATGGCAGCGATCCAGAATTCAGTGCGATTAATATTGCATCGCACATTGAACTGGGCGGCTATTTTGAAGTCCTCAATTCACTACACAGTAAGGCCTTAGTTTGGATTGGTTCAAGTGATGGAATGAAAGCTGGAAACTGCTTTTCTACATCTGAACAGAAATTACACGGCAAACAATTATAACAGAGGTACCAAACACTTAGACAAAGTAGAAAGAGATTGTGAGATGGATAGAGAGATATATAGAGAGAGAGAGAGTCAGAGAGATAGAGAAAGAGAGACAGAGTGATAGAGAAAGAGAGACAGACATGGAGAAGGAGAGACAGAGAGATTGATAGAAGAGGGAGAGAGGGGTATCGAGAGACATTGAGTATTGACAACACGGTTGGCGCAGTGGTTGAGCGATTGACTACTGCGCAGCGTGTTGCGGGTTCGAATCTTGCCCAGGGTAAACATTTGTGTGATGAGCACCTATGTTTACCTTGTGTCTGGGTGTTGTTTATCTATATAAGTATGTATTTGAATGTATTTGTGTATGTATATCAGCTGTCTGACACCCATAGTACAGGGTCTCCTTAGTTTGTGGTCAGATAACCGTGTGTGAAATGTTAATTATATGTCGGATCAATCAGGATTTAGTCCGTTAGATTCAGTCATCATGTGGGCAGATTATGGGTTTCATGCAATGCAAACACACTGGGTATAGGATACAGTACACGGCGTTTATTAAAACCACAATTTACCACAATTAATTTAAAATAAACTCAGACACTATAATATAACATAGACATAGGTTCACTTAGACATAGACATAGGCTACTTACGATTCGTTGTTGAAGTGAAGTCACTTCAACAACGAATCGTAAGTACAGTTTCGGGACGTATTAGCTCCGTTGCGATCAGACACTGGATTCTGAATGTCTTCCTCGCTGTCGGCTGAAAACATCACGACTCTGTAGAAGCGCGCTAAAATGGTGGTGGTTGATCACGTGTTCTCAATAATGGCGCGCTTGCGATCCGTTGTTTCACCATAGACTATTTATTGTCTTTGCGTTTCACGTTCATACTATTGACCGGATACGAAACGGCCATCCTGCGTGACACACGTCCTCGTGTGTTGTTCTTCTTCTCCCTGCCCTTATCCCATGTTACTTGGGGTCGGCGCAACATGTTTTCTTCTTCCATTCCGTCCTGTTCACCGTCATGCTTACTTCTTCCATTCCGTTCTGTCCAACGTAAACCACAATGCTTGCTGCAATGCTTTCACTGACTGCCTCGTCTGTTGTTAATCTGGAAAATACAAAATCTCGCCACAGTTGTAGCAACACCTTGACTGTTCTAACTTTAGTTTCTTGGCATCTGCAGGTGCATGCTAACCAAGAAGCAGCTGACCCTATAAGGACTTTACTCATTGTGATAATTAACCAACTGCTGGATTTTTTTTTAATGCAAAAATTGTGGGCATTGCCCCAAACTCTAGTATCACTATCTCGAGGGATTAAATTCAGGTAAAGATAGCTTATTAATTCTGAACTAGATTCTTTAATGGCGTGAATTGATTGCATCATTTGGCGTTGCTGCCTTTCGAATAAAAGTTTCTAACGGTTATTTTCACTTGATAATAAATCAACACTCTGACCTTTAGATTGTTCCTGGTGGAGGCTCGACTATGCAAAGGTAGACTCGTTTCTCCCCCGGTACAGCAGCGCTGGACCCGCTTGCTGTGCAGCGACTGGCGATGTGGCCTGGCATGCCACACTTGCAGCACACCAATGAGCTGCTGCTAGCTTGTTATCGCTGCCCAGAGCCCGTAGCAACTGGCTCAGGCAACGGCTTCTTGACGTCGTTCTTCTTCGTATTTCATCAGCTTCTTTGTGTCATCTTGTTTGTGTCCTAGTTTGCCGCAGGCGTGTCATTTGATTGGCTTAGCGATGAGCTCTTACTGCAACTTATGAGGCATTGTCTGTTGTCAAATCCGTAGTAAATGCGAAACGTTGTAAGCGAGTATTAATCTGTGCCACGTGAGCAATAATAGTTGACACCGTAATCTGTTCAATGCTCACACCCTTGCAACGGTTCAATAAAAAGTCATAAGACGACTAGCATAAGTAGCACAGGCGAATAGGTCACATTCTCTTTTGTATTGTCATTGTTCAGATTAATGAGGGTAGATGCAGAATTTTCGAAACACATAAATCTGGTCATGAACAATTCTTCAAATTGGTCCCTTGCCATACCTGGATAAGTTATCTGCGACAGCTATGTAGATACGGAGCCCTTCAACGTCTTGCGTATTATGAAAATAAGCCGGCTTTCTTCTACTGTACTCCCATCGCGCATCGGAATCGGGTATGTCGGGGTCGAATTCCGGCGACATCAACTTGCTATTAATTAGCCAGTGAATAGCTTTTTTTTTGAGTTTGTATTAACGCGTACACTTGTTTAGTTTGTATTTAAAAAATTAACCGAGACTGATTGTTATTGTCATTGTCCTCACGTGTGAATTCATTAGCACGATTTCATCCCAGTTCTGATGTCGGATCAGTCAGGATTTAGTCCGTTAGATTCAGTCATCATGTGGGCAGATTATTGGTTTCGTGCAATGCAAACACACTGGGTATAGGATACAGTACACGGCGTTTATTAAAACCACAATTTACCACAATTTATTTAAAATAAACTCAGACACTATAATTAACATAGACATAGGTTCACTTAGACATAGACATAGGCACTTCACTTCAACAACGAATCGTAAGTACAGTTTCGGGACGTATTAGCTCCGTTGCGATCAGACACTGGATTCTGAATGTCTTCCTCGCTGTCGGCTGAAAACATCACGACTCTGTAGAAGCGCGTCAAAATGGTGGTGGTTGATCACGTGTTCTCAATAATGGCGCGCTTGCGATCCGTTGTTTCACCATAAACTATTTATTGTCTTTGTGTTTCACGTTCATACTATTGACCGGATACGACATATATATTATTATTATTATTATACATCACACATTTGTATTTTTAACCGACTTCAAAAAAAAGGAGGCATGTATGTATGTTTGTCCGCGATTATCTCTCGTTTGGCTAAACCGATTTGGTTGCGGTTTTCAGAAAATGTTTGTTTCATTCTGGAGAAGGTTTTAACATAATTATAACAACTAGAAATTTATTCTGCGCTTTTTGAAGAAATCAACTAAAACCAAAAATTTTATATAGAAGACGTTTCTTTCGTTTCCTCCATCTTTGGAGGACTTTCAATCTCTGTTTTAACTGTGTTGCCGTTTCTTAATGGATTTAGGTGAAAAAAAGAACCGCCTTCAAAACTAAAAATTTATATATAACTTTAGTACAGAACACACTTGACTTTAGTTTGAAGTCGGTGACTTTGTTCTGTTTGTTGTTTGCCACCGACTTCAGTAATTTAAAGTCATGTGCGGTCTGTGCTAAAGTTATTTATACATTTTTAGTTTTTGAAGGCGTTTCTCTTTTTTGTAAAAAGTTTATTTTTTCTTCTGTTATTTTGGCGGTTCTAATCACGTAGCATGATATCTCTTCACTACTTTTATTTGCCTGAATGCCCTTTATACCTTCTTGTTGCATAAGTTTAAATAAATAAATAAAGACATTTTTGTCTGGATCATTGAAGAGAATATTAGAAAAATACAACAATTTGACAGATCAGAATTTTAAACCAGAACTAAGTTTCAGAGCGACAGTGACAACAAAGCAAACAAAACATTTTTAGTGCCTCCTTATCACCCAAATTCATTAAGGAACGGCAACACAGTTAAAACAGAGATTGAAAGTCCTCCAAAGGTGGAAAGATGGAAGAAACGATAACGTCTTCTCGGTTTTTGTTGTTTTTTTCAAAAAGCGTTGACTACATTTTTGCTTGTTGTATACTAAAACCTTCTCCAGAATGTAACAAACACTTTTCTAAAAACCGCATCAAAATCGGTTCAGCCAAACGGGAGATAATCGCGGACAAACAAACATACATACGTACATACAAACATACAGGTCGAACTGAGAACCTCCTTTTTTTTTAAGTCCGTTAAAAATAAAAAGAGCCGGTCTGTTATCATCCTACTGAAGAGTAAAGGTCTTACAGATAAGGCATGAGCATTCATTATCACGCTTGCTCAAAGTGGATTGGCGATTCCAGAATTAGAATAATTACTAGCTTTTGCCAGCGACTTCGTCCGCGTGAATGTCGGTTATCGCGGATGCAGACAAAATAGCATTATTAAAAAGTAACATAAGTCCTTTCTCAAGGTTCTAGCTATATTCATGTCAAATTTAATTAAAATCAGTTTGCCGCGCCGTTTCATCGTGAAAGTGTAACAAAGTTACTTTCGCCTTTTCTAATATTAGTATCAGAGGTGTGATTCTGTAAGACCTCATTCTAAACTTCGAATCTGAATCCGCTGTGAGTTTCTTGATTGGCATTTTAAAAACACGGTTAATAACTCTTATTTACACTAGCGCCACCCTTGCGAGCGTGTCAGCAAGTTGAACTAAATTGACAGGGATATTTTGACAGATAAAGTATGAGATGACGTAAGGAAGGAAGGAAATTACCTTACAGAATGCCACTTGGCATTCTGTAAGGTGATTTCCCCGTCACTTTGACGCTCACTTCGCACTCGAACCCGATTCAAAGTGTCAAATATTTCAAGAACATTTTTGAAACTTTTGCGAAGTGAGAGTGAATAGCGATGTGAGATGCGAGTTGTTGTTTGAATTTTACAGAATCGACCTACAGTATGGATTAGTCTGAGTTTTCTCACGATTTTTTCCTTCACCGATGTCGGTAATGTGAAAGATAAACACAGATAGTACAGATTCCAAAGTAAATAAAGATACATTTATTTTTTTATTTCGAAATGCTTCAATAAAGAAGATTCATCAACTCAAGAACTAAACAGTAAATGCTAAAACTGAAGACTTGAACCACACATACAGAATAATAAATGCACCAATAGAACAAGAAGGAAAATTGTCAACAGCGATCCTCAATAACGTAAATTGCTATGCAATTATTGTACCGACCACTATTCAAGTAATTGCCTGCTATTAAAACCAGGGTCTAGTAAATTGTATGGAATAAGGCGATAAAGCCTCTTGTTTGATGGACTAACTGTTCAGAAATTCCAAGACACTGAAATGAACGATGTTACAAACGTAGTATTTCTAACTACTCATGAATATATTACAATGGGAACGCTTTTGTATGTGCTTGATTGTGGGTGTGAGATACAATATTATTTTGTGGCATGATTGAGGCTGGCTTTTATGGCTCGATCAGTCATGGTTAAGCTACGCTTACCGCGTTATGTCTGTAGATGGGTTACCATCCATTTATACCGGGAAGAAGTGGTACAGGGTATGGTGGGGTGTCTTGGAAAACACGTAAAGCCGTTGCTCCCGGCTGTCATTCGCAGATCTGTGACAGTCGCTATGGGTAGTCAGAAGCCAGATAACCAGTCTTACCAAAGGGCATTGTGTTACCCACTAAGGTAGCTATTTATTCACCACATACAAATCATTAAAATCAAAATAATAAAATTATTTACAATTCCAAGAAAAAGGCAGGGAGCTCAAAGGGCATCAAAAAACTCGTCCACATCGTTGTCAACGGGACACTTGCCCAACAGGCTGGCAGCATTGCCACGTTGTATGGCAATGCTGATTCTTTGACCCAAAAATAGACCAGCCTTCAGGTCACGTGAAGAGTCGACCAGTCGCTTGGCGATGTCACGAAAAACACTATGGGCACTCGGACCCCATGGCCCTAGAGTTTCCACCCCAAACGGGTCAAATATATAGCTTAAGATATAAGTGATTGTGATTGATTGATTGATTGGCTGAACAGACAGCCGCTCCATGTAACACACTGATATTCAGTTGCATCAGGTTAGCCTTGAAGCCGGCCGCGTCATAGTTGGGAAAAGACAGATGATAATTAAGGCAGACTTTTTATTTATACTAGCTGTGCCCGAGGATTTACTCATCTGGACTTAAGGAAATAAGTATTGAATACTATTTTTATATCATTTCTATTGTCCCTGTACATGGTTGGTCCAAAGGCTGCAAGTGCGACTGCTGAAAGTACAGTGGGTTTTTCTGTAATTATTTTTGAATTTGTGCAATATTGAAAATTGGCTAGCAGGGCGTTGGCTGATGCCGTAACCAGGGCTAAATCAAATCTAGCGATAGGAGAGTGTATAATTACGACTCTCGTACACTTATAATCTACCTAACTAACCTTTGGAAAATATGATGGCGTTATTACAAAATATTTTTTTACATATTACTGTCAACTGTACACGAAGGTAACATTGGTCGCAGTTCTTAAAAAAAATCTGTTGTTTCATTGGTCTTTAATTTGTGCAGTGAATTTTTTTCGTTACTGACGTAAAATTCATATTCTGACTGTCTATTCTGTTACAATTACCTCGCTGAACACCTAGGTGAACTGAGCTGTCATCCGATTGTAGTGCTTTGTAAATCCCTAGCATCGGGACAGATGACAGCTCACTTCACCTAGATGTTCACCGAGGGAGACTTTAACATAATAGACATACAGGTCTAGAATAATGAACTGAATCCATGATAGAAGTCAGCATTATGACGTCCGATTTCATTTAAATTATTATTAGAGCTGTGGGGATTTTTAATTTGTAATCTTCACTGAGAAATTTGTCACTGTAAAAAAAAATGTTTTCGCTGTTTCAAAGTTATATTTCAAAGTAACTTTGTACAAGATACTCTAAAAAATGATGAAACTGGCCTTGCCTTTAGGACACGTTGTACTATGATTATAAAACGAAAAATTTAAACGCGGTCTGTTGTTTTTGCACGAAAACTTTTTATAAACGGATTAAAAAAGAACCTTTGGCCAATCCTGATAAAACTAAGTTAAGAAAGTAAAACAAGGTGTTATTTGCATAGCGATAACTTAAACAATGTCAGTAAGAATTTGTTTAAAGGATTAATTACGTCTACTAATGAAGACAAATAGTGTTTGCTAAGACTTGAATGAAGGGGGGATATTTTGTGAAATCTCTATAGCTACTATTACAATTTCTAAGATTCCAGATTGACGATTTGTAAAGAATATTTAACGCTCCTCTTTAACCTAGAATATCATATTAACTAAATGTTTTCTATTGTTACTGTAATTCAAGATTATAACAATAAACCTGAAATTTCAGAGTTAAATTTAAATGTTTCCATGAATATTAATTAATGTGATTATGTAATTGACTATTCAATAATTATTTCGTAATTGTAATGTTTTCATTACATTTATCTAACAATTTAAAGTACCTACCTACGACAATGTTAGTTTTAATAATCCAAATTTGATTGGAACTTTCTGTATTTTTTTTACTTATCATTATCGGGATTTCAAGAACGAGCTACTTATTAGTTTTTTTACTGACATTCTGATACTAAACTGTAACGTTTTTCATATAAAACTATTTAACTACTATATACCTACAGACTATCAAAGAAACAATTACTGTGAAATTGTCACTTTCATAAAAACTTTAGCTACATTCTACGACACGATTGGCGCAGTGGTAGAGCGATCGACTGCTGCGCAGCGTGTTGCGGGTTCGATTCCCGCCCAGGGTAAATATTCATGTGATGAGCACTTGTGTTTGCCTTGTGTCTGGGTGTTGTTTATCTATATATGTATGTATTTAAAATGTATTTGTGTATGTATATCAGCTGTCTGACACCCATAGTACAGGGTCTCCCTAGTTTGGGGTCAGATGGCCGTGTGTGAAATGTCCCCACATATTATTATTATTATTCCAAAAACTTTTTTCTCAACAAAATTACAACTAACAGTAGGAAATAAATAACTTATGTCAATACCAAGCGAGTATAGCTTCCCCCAAGCCATAAGCCCCATTGTGGTGTCCACAGCTCAATATTACGATAATAAATGGTCCACAAACAGAATTAAAAGCATTGTGAGAGGAATCGTATTACACTCGGCGTGTTATTAAAAGCTACAAATCAAGTAAGTATAAATATATGGAGGGACGTTTGTTTGCATCAAAAGTATATTTTGAACACATTATTCGGAGTTATATTTAAGTGTCCGTGTGACGGGATAAAAAAGTGACGAACCTTTTTTCCTAGTTATTTACTTACTTTGTTTTCTTTGCTCAAACTCGAAAAAATGCCAAAGCTTCTCCAACTCATGTTTGAGAAGAATCTTTGAGACCTTTGGCCACATCGCTCGTGAGTCCGGTTAGTCCGGTGTCCGGTCCTCCAGAAACTTATGGTTACCAGGAAAATGGAAGGCAAGTGGATAGAGTCTAGAGATACAGTCAACTTACATATTGCCAAAGCGGTTCACGATGCTGAAAGCCGGAGCATTGTCCGTGTAAAATTGGTTCCCGGATGGACGACCTCAATGACTTGGGGAAATGGCGCAAGGAGGAGGTTACTTTGTCAGGGGGTACCCAAAGGGTTCGAAACGGAACCATATTACTAAGACTTCGCAGTCTGTCTGTTCGTCAGTCTATCACAGGGCTGTTTCTTTCAAACCGTAACGTAGACACTTGAAGACATTTTTTACAGAGTGTGTATTTCTATGGCCGCTGTGGCAAGAGAGACAGGGAAGAAAAAATGTTTTTTGTATGTCGTAGTAAATATTTATTGTATGGTGCGAGTCAGACTCACATTGTCTGGTTTTTTATTTAGTAACTTACCTTTTCCCTCATTTTAGTACAAAGTTGATTAGTGATCTAGCTTATTTTGAATCATTTGATAACTTTGCTATGATAACGTAATTAAAAAAGAAACACGCTTTCTTCGATATGCTACTAAAAATATAATAAAAGGTGTGGATCATCATTCATCATCATCATTTCAGCCGAAAGACGTCCACTGCTGGACATAGGCCTCCCCAAGGGGGGGTTTTGCCATAATCGCCACGCTTGGCAGGCGGATATCCGATCGCACTACGGTTGTTACAAAGGCACAGAGAATGCTGCTCCCCATTCTCTAGTAAGTCCCTTAGTCGCCTCTTACGACACATACGGGAAGAACCATTTCTTCCCGTATATGTCGTAAGAGACGACCGTATGGGTGGGTCGCTTTTATCTTAATCAAAATTTTTTGTCAAATAGTATGTATAAACCCTTTTTTGATGCTTACTTGCTTATTCGATTTTTAGTATTATAATTGTAGATTTCCGTAATAAAATCTAATTATGATCCGGGTTAGTTAATTCGCCGTACTTACAATATAACTTTAGGTTTTGAAAATGTTAAATGCATATTATTCTCTCTACGATTGCTAAGTTTATCTAATATAACTAAATATTTTGGGTTGATAACTGGAATTGAATACACAGACCATTTTGAAACATTTTATTAAAATACATCAATAAAAAAGTTATAGCCTAGAATATTGGATAGATATGGAACAGCAATATAAAACAATAGGTATATTATTTAGAATCTCTAAAAAGTAAACCAGATTCGTTGTTTTCATAAAAAATCTGTATTTTAAAGTTTTGGGTTTTGGGTCAACAAATTTAAAATTTTGATAAATTTTAGTTGATTCCATTTAGCCGTTTTAGTGTGACAGACTTACAAATATCGTTCTATCCATTCATCCATTCATCCATACTTCCATCCATCCATCCATCCATCCATCCATCCATCCATCCATCCATCCATCCATCAATCTATTCATACATCCCCATATTCCCCATTCATTAATCTATTTTTAGGGTTCCGTACCTCAAAAGGAAAAAACAGAACCCTTATAGGATCACTTTGTTGTCCGTCTGTCTGTCTGTCTGTCAAGAATTTTTATCTCGGGGACGCGTGATGGTATCGAGTTGAAATTAAAACCATATACTCAAGTCTACAGTCCCTTGACGCTGTAAAAAAATCAACCCTCTATGTTAACGTGAAAAAAAGATACGGCCGTTTATGTTGCAAAAAATGCATTTATAATATTAAGTAGATTAAAGTATGGATATTAGGTATGGATTAGTATAGAAGTATGGATATGTACCTAATAATATGTATGGAACCCTCGGTGGGCGAGTCCGACTCGCACTTGCTGTTGTTTAGCTAATTCCGTTTATCCATTCATTCATTAATCCCTAACCATCCATTCTTGTAGTCATCCATCTATCCATTCTTTTATTCATCCACCCATCCACCAATTCTTATGTTCATCCATTCTAAAAACTTTTGTGTTCATGACATTAGGATCCTTTACGTCTTACTTCAAGTGCGCCTAAAAACAAAACAATGAATCCCGCAAAACATCTCAACATTTACTAAACGGGATCATCTAAACCTCCGCAGTGTTTCAACAAAGTTGGACATTAAGAAGCCAATAACAAAGTTTGTGGACCTTAATAAACAAGCCGAAGTACTAGAAACGCAATTAGTGCTCTCAGTGAAACAGATTAAACAAGTTTTAGGTGGTGTTGTAAAAAGTTTGAATGGAATTTGGATAAGTGATGATATTGGTAGCTTGAAATGATTTTTTAGGTCTGAACCTTTCTTGGTGAAATGAGTTTGAAGAGAACTGTCATTCTATCTGATATTGTGGCAAAAATCTTTATTACTTATAATAAATTTACTACAAATTTGATGAGATTCTCTTTGCTGCGGTCGACTTGGGTACAGAGTCATTCAAAGAGAATCTCCACAGTTGGAGGTTCCTAGATGACACTGATCTTCTGAGCATCTTCCCACTGACCATGGCTTTCATTCTTTCATGCGCCGTATGCCCTGACACCTGCACACGTGGGGACCTAATGACTGCTTTAGCAGATGACGTTGCCGTTAAAAGAAAGTTCTTAACAAAAAAATAAAGAATATGTATGTATAATCGATACACTAAGGAGAAGACTATTCGAACAATAGTAAAATTATGATATTTTGTGACCTACGTGTACAATAAAATGTAAACGTATAGTAATCGAATAATAATAAATCGGCTGCTATTTTCGCTTTAAGTTCAATCTTTTCTTTGGTGATTGACAGCTCCTCAAAAGCTCATTTGACCTAAATTCACCGGGAAGATTTTTAACAACGGTCAACGATCGTGGTGCTTCTGAAACCTACCCACCCTAACCATTCAGCCACTGTATTTTACAAAAAAATCCGTTGGTGAATTTAGATGAAGTCCTAATTCCTCCTAATGTTAAGAACATTAAGGGTTTGCATCCACTGGCGGCACGGCACGACAAGGGATTTTATGTAACGCAGCATAATACACCTTAAAGTCATGACATTAATGTTGAATTTTCAACGATGTACATGTGTAGCTACAAATTCAAACACAACGATGTCGTGTCAGCACGTGTTTGAAATATCAACTATACTTTCATGACGTTAAGGTAAATTATGTTTTGCCACATTAAAATCCCTTGCCATGTCGTGCCGTCAGTCGGCGTAGGCCCTAAGAGGAACAGAACAGCAATAAAACACCATACACCCGCTGAATGTTGTTAAAGAATAAGTATAAATTTGAATGGATGGAGAAGAAGAGGAAGGTAAAGAAAAGATAGATGGAAAGTGTGAAGAATGATATAAAAGAGATGGAAGTAATTGATATCATGACAGTTGACAGGACGGATGGAAGACCCCAAGTAAGTCAAAGTCAAATCATTAATTTCAATTAGACCATTAAAAGGCACTTTTGAACGTCATATTAGGAACATTTAATATAGTTGCCCCTCCCCAATTGGTAGTTTCGTATGAAGAAGAATGGGCAAGAAGCTCCATACTTACTCTTTTAAAAGAAAATGTTTACAATATTTTGAACAAGACTTACAGAAATTATACAGGGTGTCCGGTAATTAATGGATAACCTTGAAATGGCTTATAGTAGAACTTATGGCCATTCAGAAAAAAATAGGAAAAAAAAATTACGAGATAAAAAATCATTTCTAGTCGTAGTGCAATAAAGAAAAGTAAGGCATATTTTTATTTTTTCATACTTAATCTTAGGTACTACTTATGAAAGATTTTTTTTCGTATTTTTTTCTGAATGTCCGTAAGTTCTACTATAAGCCATTTCAAGGTTATCCATTAATTACCGGACACCCTATAATTATACTTGAATACCTTACATAAAAACCACTAGTAAGCACAAAGTATTAAAGAATAGAAATGACAGCTAAGTTAAGTATACATATCACATATTTACAAATATTGAAACAGTAAACAACCACTCGTCATATTTCAACCATAATAAATTAGTGTGTAGCAGTAACATTGGACAAGGGTTAAAAGGTGTTGATGACATCCGCTCAATGTTAATGGTCTTAGGTTCCTTTAGAACCACGATCGTTGACCGTGGTCTGCACTGCTATTCTGTAAAAACATCATCAAAAGTTCAAGCAAAGTTTTGTACGTTAGCAAATTGGAAGTATTTTTGATAGATTGAGATAGATCGAAGACAATTCTAACGACTTTTCGTAAAAATTTCGCTGAAATGTGATAGCTACTAGATTTTGAACGCATTTAATGAGTAGAATGGCGACATGGTTGGCGCAGTAGTTGAGCGATTGGCTGCTGAACTGCATGTCACGGGTCTGATTCCCGCACGGAGCACATAATTTGTAGAGACAATTGTTCCAGGTCTGACTGATTGCGTATG
The DNA here is from genome assembly GCA_947361185.1 of Charanyca ferruginea. Classification (NCBI taxonomy): domain Eukaryota; kingdom Metazoa; phylum Arthropoda; class Insecta; order Lepidoptera; family Noctuidae; genus Charanyca; species Charanyca ferruginea. The sequence continues at coordinate 55,746,302 of OX376055.1, read as the reverse complement.
TGAGTTTATATATTTGTAAACGCACCCGCGATACAGCAGGATAAATGACGAGTGTGGAGCAACGTTGTATTAAAAAAGAAAAAGGAATTGGCTTTCAGAATGCAAACAATTTACCTCTCTGCACTACATAGCCCTTCTGATACCAGTGAGAATTTAGAAATACATGCCACAATTTCTTGTCTATTATTTACTACTATAGTATATGCTATACTTACTTTTTTTTATGCATGCAATAATTTTTCTCAATTGCTGTTTCTATTTTATAATACTTGTTTTCATAGGATTCATGGAATCTTTTAATACTTAATATATAAACTAAAAGTATTTACCTGTTTTCCATAGCTTCATAAAGACTGTGTGTCTGCTAATTAAATATTTTATAGGTATATTATAAAAATCTGAAAAAATAATAATTGTTGTGATTCGTTTTCTAATGAAAGTTGTCAACCTTGACAATTGTCAGTTATTCCTTTTAATTAGTTTTTGGCATGTGTAACTTAAATCCTTCTTACTGATATATTTGTTGTCGCATAATAAGTGTGTATTGCTGTATTTTATACTAAACAGCGGGACACCCGCTAATGTATCTGGTGTTCTTAAAAATCCTTTTCGCACTAACCGAATAAAAATAACTGGCAGACTACAATAATTAAGCCTGGCCGGTACTGAAATACCCCTCTATATGACGATACGGATGTTACAGAAGTAAAATTCATGGTTGTACGTTGTTTCATAGCTAATAGTTTTAAAGAATTTCGTTTCACATAAAATTTTTGTAATAATTTCGTTTCATAGAATAATCAATACGCAAAATACTTACTTTCAAGATTTTTAAATCATTGATTTTAGTTTCACATAATGTTTATTGTTAGAACAATAGAATAACAAATCAAATATTATCCTTATTTTTTTTTATATAAAACTTATTCCCAAGAATGGGAGTCACAGTTCTAACCAAACCTATTGCGCGTGCGTGTAAGCAACCATGCAGCTTGCAAGCAAGCCTGCAGCGTGCAAGCAAGTATGCAGCGTGCAAGCAAGCATGCAGCGTGCAAGCAAGCATGCAGCATGTAAGCAAGCATGCATCATGCAAGCGACCATGCAACATGCAGCAGGCATAGTTTCTGTCACGGCTCCGGCGTTGCGGGGCTCCGGCGGTCCCACGCGAGCTTATCGTTGCAGATGGTATTTACGCTCACCCCCGCAGCTTCGGCTTACTGGCCGGCTATGCCGGCCAGCCTCAGCTGCGGCGGCGCCCGTTAAAACCACCTGCTCCTCAGCTCGCGGGCCGCCTCGCCCCTCCACGCCTTCGCAGATTTAAATTACACTCTAGCCCTTTATAGGACGGCTCATACAAAGTGGCCAGTAAACTGGACACTCACTTCAAGGTCGTTATCTCATAGATTTTTATTTATATATTGAACCTTATGAACATTTACGACCCGCGTTAGAGCACACTGGCCCGTCAACTAGCCAGCGTTCAAGTTCGCCGCGCGACATTTTAGATTCGCGCCTTTTTTCAAGATGGCCTGTGAACTGGCCACCGTGCACCCGCGCAGGAACATTTGTTGTCATCGCGCGTGTACGTTACGTGTTTACAAGTTTTATGGTGAACAAAAATCATGTCTTCTTGGAAAAGGTAAGTGAAACTATTCCTTTATAGTATATACTTCGATGTTATGTGCAAATGTAATCCAGGATAATAAGAAAAACATATATTATTTGCGATTGAATACAAACAGGTGTGTTGAAAAAATATAACATAAGAATTGCCTACCTAACTTTGAGATGTTGTATTGAGTATTTATTTTCGAGTAATCCCTATGAACCATATTGTTTTACAACAGGTATATAAGCATGTGTTATGATATTGTAATAAATTTGCGATAAACAATCTTGTTCGGTAGTTATAACCTATTATTATGTACGTTTGGGGTTTTTTTGGTGGTTTTTTTGCTTGGTACTTATGAAATTCGTAATATAATAGTTACACATTGTAATTGTAATTTGATATGAATATATATATATATATATATATAATAATAATATATATAATAATATAATATAATAATATATATAATAATATATATATTAATTTTATATATATATATATATATATTTGATTTGATTTGATTTTGTTTTATTTGATAGAAGCTGCGATCGTTAATTCCTACATTATTTATAAGGATACCTGGGCGAAGGCTCATCCTTGATGTTTAGGAGTAAACTGGCTGATGAGCTTATAGGAGAGAAAAAACCTTTGCTTCGTTTTCGAGAAAATGAAGAGAGCAATCATAAGAAATATGAAAAAATATGTTATGTTAATTCTATTATTATTAAAGGCTGATTAGGAAATAATTTTTTTTATTATTATTATCGCCTTTTCCTAAAAATAAAATAGATTTCATTAGTGTCCATTTTACTGGCCAGTGATATTGCTGTGATGGTTAGTGACGCAGAACGTTCAATGGCCAGTTTACTGGCCGTATGATTTTCATGATTTTCTCGAAAAACAGAGATTTTCAGGTCTTTTTTCAAGAACATGTCATTATGATTTACGGCACAGAATATATATTTATCACAAAATATTAAGAATTAAAAAAAAAGTTAGGGTGTGCGTTAAAGGGCTAGGGCTAGGGCAGACAAGACTACATGGAGTCAGTTTCGCAGCGCAACGTTTCTGTCATTAATTTTGTTTGGTAGCACAACATATTGACTTTTTAAGACAATATTTTTGTTATTGTCTATTTATATCTATACATTTTCGTTGAAATAAATTCCATGGAAAAATACAACAAACAATATTCGTTAAAAAATAATTCTACTGTTTGATAAGTTTGTTAAACAAAAAAATGTGATTAATAATTCATTGAATTGTGTTTCTGTGAAATATTTTTCATTGAAGTAAATAGTATTTGAAACAATAATAGTCGAAATAAAAATACGAGAACCAAATATTATGTAAAACATTTTCTGGGAAACGAAATTCTATGAAATTTCTGTCTGCGAAACAAGGGGACACCAAAATTCATACTTGGAAAATAATATGAATTTCGGAAGAGCCGACTGCAAGGAAACCTGTCAAATGAGTCAGTCTAGATATCGCTTTCGATTAAGCAACACGCGCTGAAGTCCTTAAAAGTCGACCAGTCCACAAACAAAAGTCGGTAACAGTTCTTGGTCGTGCCAACGAGCTGTCGCGTGCCTGCTGCTCCCAGGGCGGGTCCTGCTGATAGGACCGCCTGGGGACCTCTGTCCCAAAGCTAGGAGTCGACCGCGGCAGTCTATCTTCGGCAGATCCTGTTTCCCGGCCAGGCTGTGGAGCCTGGAAATCTCTGCCGCTAATTTAGTGCGTCTAGGTTAGTGTTTTATATATCTCTGTTTTTATAATCACTTCATTTTGAGAGCTATTAAATTTTATTTACAAGTCTACTTAGCTTTTTAATTTATAAAACGTAGTAGACCTGTTACACTACGAAATGAACTTTATCAGCCAATTACTTATTTAAACATCACGTAAGTAATAAATGGGTTTAGTGTTTGCTTTGCAACAAAAGGTTTTAACTTAAACGGGCCTTTAAGTAAAAGCTTAGTTAAAATTACTCCCAAGGGATTTAAGGCTATACCTAATTTTCGTTTGAACAGCGTACCCTAAACTCGGTGGCGCCATCTTTTATCCTGGACATGAATTAATGATATCGAGGTACTTACTGTAGATCACTGTAAAACATTGACATTTTCGTTTATTTATGTTTGAAAGACAACTTTATAGGTAGGGACTTACATAAAGTGTTTCTTGGCAGCATAAGCTCATCTGAACTGATATTATAAATAGGTAATATTTTTTGTCCGTTTCTAGGAAGTAATCTTTGGAAATACTATTTATTTTATTTATTTACGTTACAGTTAAAGCTCTTAACCAGTCAAAGTTACTTTTGACTGGCTTCAGTCAAAACCCTTATTAAGATAAAACGTGATTTTGTTACAAATTCAAAAATTCGGAGCGCCCTAGTTAGAAGAAGCACTACAAAACAAAAGTTTTTAAAAGGTCACAAAAAAAACCTACCATCCTAATGGGATTCAAAGTATTCAGGATAAAATTGAACCGTTGAAAAGTAGTTTTGACTGGTTTTTGTAGTCAAAAAAAGCTTTTTACAAAAAAGACAACCGCCTTCAAAACTAAAAAGTGAAAAATAACTTTAGCACAGAACACACATTGACTTTAGTTTCGAAATTCGGTGACTTTGTTCTGTTTGTTGTTTTGTATTGCCACCGACTTCCGAAACTAAAGCCAATATGTGTTCTGTGCTAAAGTTATTTTTCACTTTTTAGTTTTTGAAGGCGGTTGTCTTTTTTGTAAAAAGCTTTTTATTTTCCGCTTTTTAGTGCCTCCTTCTCATCCAAATCTATTAAGAAGAGATTGAAAGTTAATTATTTCAAAGATTGAAGAAACTAAAACGTCGTAAATGTAAAATTATTGTTGTTATTGGTATTTGGTGATTTTTTCAAAAAGTGCTGAATCATTTTCGATAAAATTTATATGGGACCACCCTTGAAGCATACCCTATCCATAAAAAAATTGAAAAAGAATTTTCAAAATCGGGTTACGTTTGCCGGAGAAATCGCGTAACAAATCGCACACATACTTAATGCAAATTTAAGATTTTTCTCATAGATGCCATTGTCAGAACTGGACCAAATGTAACCACACGGGAAGCACCAGCTTTCAAATAAAAAAAGAATCATCAAAATCGGTTCACCCAGTCCAAAGTTTTCAGGTAACAAACATAAGTAAAAAAATATATATATACACACGAATTGATAACCTCCTCCTTTTTTGAAGTCGGTTGAAAATAGCTTTGATTTAAAAGTTTTGATTGTGATATATATACCTACTGATAGAAAGTAAAGTGACATAGGCCATGTTTTAGAAAAAATCACGGGAAGAAGTTAGTTGATAAAATACTAATTCCCATAAAACCACCTTCAGCTGTTGTTGTTATTTTGTCGATTCTAGAGTAAATCACGATATCAGATAATCAACCTAGTGGAGAACGGAGAACAGCTAGTCTAGTCTAGTGCGTAGTCATCGTTTACAACGGATATCCATTAATATAGTTTAGCTTATTTATTTATATAGTCACAATTTTCAGTATGAGAACGTAATCCAAATTTAAGAACCTATAATTATAGTTATAGGTTACGTAATGCAAGCAAAGCTGGGTCAAAACCGAATTTTACCGGTGTACCTAATATGAATATATTAGTTTACTAATATTATGATACCCAGTATTTGAACTAACATTTGAGTATAAGTGATAATTATCTACTTAAGAAATAGTACTTACGTTTTACTGCCGTACTTCCAGTTCGGTATCTATTCAGTATATAGTTATTTCAATCCGCATAATGTGATGAATCCGAATGAAATTATTATTCGACCTAGTTTAAATGGTCAACGTACATATATTAGTGAACATGAATAATAGGCTCTCTGAATTCATCGGATTACCGATATATAATTTCATAGAATATTACTAATCTTTACACGAATACTAATATATTATCAAGCCTAATTGCAACATCCTAACCACGTAGAGCAATATTAGAAACAGGACCCTTACTAACACTTTAATAGCAATAAAGGAATTCCAGCGAAATAGTTCCATGAAACTCCTCATAGATACAATTACCACATCAATGATCACGCTTAATCTTGTGACTGAATTTACCAACATAAATACAACACCTGTATTAAACCTTACCCTGAATGCCTAAAGATTAAATTCGCTTGTCTTTCGGTAAGGGAAAATTGCAATTCCTTCCCCGTACGTTCTTTCTTGTGATCTGTTGAACTAAAAACGTTTCCGCGACATAATGGGGGTAGGTAGGTGGAGTGATAAAGTGCGGATATCGTATGAAGTTAACGAGACAAGGACATATTATTGTTAGAGTTCTTTTTAAGTAGGTACAGGATGGAAGGGACATCATGATGGGCAGCCTGTTAACTTGGATTCTGTACATAACTCTAGACCCCATAGAGCTGGAACTATTCGTTGCCCAAGAAGAGAAATCAGCTGTACCATTCCTTTTTACGGTTCTGTACCACAAAAGGAAAAAACGGAACCCTTATAGAATCACTTTGTTGTCCGTCTGTCTGTCTGTCTGTCAAGACCCTTTATCTCGGGAACGCGTGGAGGTATCGAGTTCAAATTAAAACCATATACTCAAGTCTACGGTCTCTTGATGCTGTAAAAAATCAACACTCTATGTTAACGTGAAAAAAAGATACGGCCGTTTATGTCGCAAAAAAACGCATTTATAATATTAAGTAGATTAAAGTATGGACGGTAGGTATGAATTAGTATAGAAGTATGGATATGTACCTACAAATATATGGATATGTACCCTCGGTGGGCGAGTCCGACTACACAGTTGTCCGCTTTTTAGGCTTTACTTTCCTACTTCTTCTACTCTCCTTCCACTTCTCTCTATCAAGGGGTATTTGAGACTAGACTTTGTCAAAGTAATCTAGATCATCCCGCCGTCTCCGCCTGGGCCTGCCATACAACAGTGCAAAATAGAGTCCATCTGTCCATAGCTTATGACCATATGTGTGCCATTGACTATTCGTTTTGTTCAGCTCGTCTCACGATTTTTTGTGTGGTTTGCCGCGATGCCTTCTGGCTGTGTCAGGACTCCACGTAGCGGTTATTTTGGCCCACAGCTCAATGAGCAAAGGCAGCAAACAAGCCCAGTACCACTTTTATTTCGCTGTTTTATGAATGAAGTCAGTGATTTGTTTTTTGTTTTGGCACACACTGTGGTGTAGTGAACGCGGTCTGTAGTTTCAGTATTTTAATTCATTATTTTTCAAACTTAATTGTTTCGTTTGTTTCTAGGCAGAGGGTTTTAAAACTCCTAGGTAATTTCATTAGGCACGTACAGGCTACGAGTATAATTTCAAATTGTTATGTTAAGTATTTCTATCCTCATTAATGTAGAACTTAATTAATGAAACTGAATATGGATCAGGATGGCCACCAGTGGTTTACTTTCAAAGTGAAAGCTCGCGAACACTTTCATAAGAAGTTGGCAGACTCGTCCCACAATTAATTTGATTACTCTATCTATGTTTTTTAGCTCTCTACTTTGTATATTTTGTTTGTATGTAGGTATATATGTATTTATTATTTCATTATAGTAAATTTTAAGTATCTTTGCACCTACCATGTTTTGTCTCTGCATCACCCTAAGGTAGACTGGTAGATAGGTATTAAGTTCGCCTTTGTACAATGTTTTTTTTTACATTATGTGCATAAAGTTTAATAAACAAATATGTAATATAAAACAAGCGTAGTGTGGGACGCCCTGCGGCGCGATGGACCGACGATTTGATGAAGGTGGCTGGCAGCGAATGAATTCTGCCCAAGACCCGGACCCACCCAGACTTGGACTTGGACACTGATATTTATGATGATATGATTTCATGAAAACAAGTTTTAAATGTTCTCACGTAATCTTTGGATGCACAATGTAACGTGGTCTGCTACGATTAATAGTGATTTTTGAAAATCTCATGGTATAAAATAAATTATAAAAGTCATTTTATACCTTATACAATAAGAGTACACCAATATGATTAAACAGAATTCTTTTCCTGTATAATATAAGGAGAATATGTAGGAAAAGTACCGTGTTTGTGATGTGATACATTTAGCTTTTCAAGTGTACAGCTACAACCATCCATCAAATTTCTTTGATAGATTTTCAACTTTATAATAAAAGCATAAGGTTAATATTCAATTGGGAAAATTTGACAGTTTGGTATGGCTTGATGTGCTGGCGTCTGTACAAAAATATTTTGGTGCACCTAAAATGTTACCACGTTGTACCATTTTTTTAATAATTCAGGCGCTAAGATTAGCACCCAAGCGAAATAAGGCAGTTTCTACGTGAACTCTGTCGACGGTTTATTTTAAGAAAGGAAACATAATTTTAGCATGACTAGCTGTGCCCTAGGCTTCGCTTTCATAGACCAAAGTATTACCTCATCATCATCATGTCAACCCTTACGCGCCCACTGCTGAGCACGAGTCTCCCCCAAGGGGGGGGGGGGGGTTCAGCCATAACCGCCAAGCTTGGGCGATACATGTTGGCGATCGCAGTAGGTGTTGTAGTACTCAAAAGGACGCTGCGGCCTATCCTCTGGTCAATATCCCTCTGTCGCTTTCTACGACACCCACGGGTAGTGCTACAAGGAAGTGTTATAGGACCCACGCTTTTCCTTATATACGTGAATGATGAAAGATGAAAGAACATTAACAAGATGAAAAATTAACCAGCAGAGTGCATTAAGCAAGCAGGTAATAGTCACCTCGTTGTGTGGCGGTGATAGATGTCACTACAGACTTTTTTTCGAGGTATGTCTGAAAAATACGGAGTCTGAATTTGTCCGCTAAATGCTGCAGTCCACGTTAAAATACCTTGTGACCATTTCTTGATAAATTCTACTAACAACAGTGCAGAATACTAACCGGCACTGTATTCCTAGTTCACGTTTCATTCAGTACTGAAACTAAATAGAATTTCACCATTTCATTTCCTACTCCAATCCCCGAACTAACTTTGTATCACATTCGATATTCAAATGCCACTAATATCGGAGTTGCCAGTAAAGTATCAAATTTATACTTAAATGTCAAAACGATATTTAAGCTGGCTACACGTTGTAAGTCTTGTATCAAAATCCTACTTCATTAATAAATGCAAAAGGTTGTGAGAATGGATAAATGTTTTGCTGAAATTTTCACGCATATTTATTTAGACATAGGAATTTATTCTTTACACATAGGAATGTTTTGCCTCTTTTTCTGTTGCCGTATACGGTAATTTGAGACTTTGGTTTTATTCTGTAGCCTATGTAGAAAACATAAAAAATAGCTCATAAATTAATATCGGAGTTGCTAATTAAATATCAAAATACTATCTTTTGCCCGCGACTTCGTTCGTGCATAACGTTTAGCGAAGATGCAGATGAAGTCGAGGATTAAAAAGTAGTCTAACAGGGGACCAAGTCTGTTATTTGTATAGTTTCGTCATTCCAACACGAACCCATTGTCATTTTGCTAAAAGTTCGTAATCTGCTAAATTCATAATGGTCGATCATTGGTCGCACAACGTTGTAATGGTAGGTCACTGATCAAAGTAACTGTCAAAATTTTAGCAGATTACCGTCTACGTCAGTCATTCAGTTGTCATTTTGTACGAGATTACCATTCTATATAATTTCTTTCAATGGCGTGTCAGTGGTTGACCATTGGAACCAAACTTGTCAAAACCTAAATAAAAAATAAAAAACGTAAAATTAAAATCAATCTTAATTAAGCAATGATAGACCATTCTGACACTATTGTAATAGCAGACTTGAGGCCCTGTATTCTTTCTTATGGTTCAAGCTTAGTCTGAACCAAATTTCATCTGAATTGGTTCAGCAGTATAGCCGTGTAAGTGTATCAAACAAACAAACTGGGTTTCGTATTTGTAACAAAAAAGTATAGCAATATGAATTAAAATGTCCAAATAATAATTAGACTGGTCCCACCGCCACCCACATAGTGAAATTACTGTCAAAAGAAAAAAAAAACTGATAATGTAAGCCTGGCTATCTTACCTTTTGATAAAACTATTAACGGATAAAAGCAATCTAAAAAAACTTGATTTTCTTAAGTTTTGTAGAGAAAGGCAGCCGTCGCTTTAGGTTAGATAAGAAAATAGCAATTAGTAATTTAATTTAAGTGCTTATAAACTTTATTCAGGTTACAAGCTGAAGAACGGGCTATAATTATTGGGTTTAGTTGTGAACGAAAACAAACCAATACCTACACGTAAATAATTCTCCCGTTGCTTTTAGTAATTTTAATAAGCATTAGTTTTTTAAGACTGGATAATAAATAAAATTAAATTGATGCAAACAATAAAATAAAGTTATTGCTATTAACGAGCAATAGTTTTGGAAGAATTTCGCTCAAATTAAGAAAAAAGAGTAATGTAGTTTAGGTAGACAGGTACCACAGATATAGCCATGCCATAGAAGAGCCATGAAATGAAAGCCCAAAAATATACCCAATCTGTCAAACTTTGATAGTTTTTCAACTTTATTACAAAATATAAGATTCATGTTCAATTGGCAAAATTTTACAGTTTGGGATAACTCGATGTGCTGACACTGTGTCTGTACCTTGTCTACCTCTCGAATGTCGATGATACCGCATAGGTGCATAAGCAGCGGAGGTTTGACCTTCAACATTTTTCGCCCGACTGTCGTTGAGTTTAGGTGTTATTTGGCTACGATAACGACTACACATCAGGTGGGCCGTATGCCAGGTTGCCACAGTTGCAGGATTAATAAAAAAAATACAGGTTTTATGACACCTGCATGAGAGAAAATAGATACAACTTAAATCAGTACGTATGTAATTAACCATAGAATTTTAATATCGCTTAATCGCAAGTGTGTGAGCTGCCTAAGGAGTGGAAGTACCTCTATCTATAAACCGATGGACGGATATTGAAATTCTGCGTGCGCATGGACGAGTCGGATCATGTGCAATAGACCGTTGTTAAAATTTTCGTATTGCACCAAATGTAAAATTGGTATTCATACCAATGTTTGTATTCCGGACAATTTCAAAACAGCCAGTAGTATTCCTTAATTTCTTTGTTTAAAAAATATTTTGTAAAATGTGAAAAGTTTGCTTTTGTTTTGCATAGATGACATTATTATTTTATACCGTCATATTCCAAAACATATTATTGATTTTTGTTGCAAACATTGGCTTTTTTTGCAGTTATTTGAGGTTCTGTCCTATGTATATATTTGTGAACGCTATATGCTTATATATATGTATAACTATTGCATACATTGCCTACTTTCAGTACTCCTATATATCAAGGATTGACTTAGATGCTGTTGGTGTACATTATTGAATAAATAAATAGGATTCCGCGGTAACAGGTTGTCGTAATAAACTTAAGAATTTGTCAATAGTGGGAAAGCTTTTAATGTAATTTTTTATACAAATTATAAAAAAAACCGGACAAGTGCGATTACGACTCGCTCACCGAGGGTACCGTAAAAATTTGTAGGTATATATCCATACTAATATTACAAATGAGAAAGTAACTCTGTCTGTTATGCTTCCACGATGAAACGGCTGAACCGATTTTGATAAAATTTGGTATGAAAATAGCTTTTGAATCCGGTACTTTGTCTGCATCCGCGATAACCGACAGTCACACGGATCAAATCGCCGACTATAGCTCGTTATAAACAAAGAACATATTTTTTTAAGTTTTAATTACAAATGTATAGCTTTCAGCCTTTTCCTGTACGAGTATTTATAGTTTAAGACAAAATTACTTGCCAAATTTCATAGTTCTAGGTCAACAGAAAATACCCTATAAATTTTGATTCCCTTGAGAGCGTCGAAATGTACGTTTTTTGCGACATAAACGGCCGTATCTTTTTTTCACGTTAACTTAGTATTTTGACTTTTTCACAGCTTCAAAGGACCGTGGAGGTATATGGTTTTAATTTCAACTCGGTCTATGCGTTCCCGAGATAAGGGGTCTTGACATACAGACGGATGGACAGACAGACAGACAGACGGACAGCAAACTGCGGAACCCTAAAAAATAAAGAAAGAAATCATATAAATTGAATTCAGTTACTTCATTAATTTAATTAAACTATTGCAATTTCAGGTACCTATTTGTGTTAGTGAAATCTTATGCACTATGTTAGCCAACACCCATCACAATATGCAACCATTTCATCTAGGTAGGGCCATCTGCAGGATATTTGCGGGAAATCTAGTAACTACGAGGATATTAGTGCCCGGCAACATTTCATCTAGTTTAGGTGCGTGAATTAAAAATATTTTTTTTTAAACCCTTTAACTGTGGACGTCATATTATTTTTATAACAAGGTAGTGTTATAAAAATATTATGGCGTCTGTACTGATTTCTGTACTTTATGTTTGTAAATTACGCGATATTTTAGAATAATGGAAAAATTCATTAAGCTAGGTATCTACTGATTGTGCAGTCTTAAATATTTTGCGTATAATAAGACAGTAATGTATCGAGTTTAATAAAAATCATTTGAGGTATTGATTTCCTAAATTTTACACTTGGAACGTTCCTAAGCCTCCATTTAAGATTTCTTATTTCTTACCACTCAGGAATATTACGGTTGGCACGCTATTTTGTATTTATAACAGGTCCATTGGATTACTTGTCTTCTTTAGTAGACGCACCTCCCTTTTGACATAATCCCTAAGATGTAAGATGTCTTTTACAACACCCACGCGTCGACGGAGACCTACACTTTCTAGGAACCACTCAAGACGGACAGAAAAAGGTTGGGCTCTATATTTTATTTACACGAATAATGTCCTTATTCAAATCATAAGTGTTATTCCAGAAAATCACTCAAATTATAAATATATTCTAATGTAAATTCATTGGAAACGAGCTTCTAATTCTATAAAATCAATGCAAATGATAATAAAAGAAACAGATAATAATTATTCATATTCAACTTCTCAGAACAAAATATAGCACCAATTCCATATTTCACTGGTTTTCCCCGTTCGAATAATTAAACAAGATTTTAAAAATATTTTCAACGGTTTATTATTACTTTTATACAAATTTTATTTGTCACCGAAATACGGATGGAAATCCCGAACATTCTTTGTCTGAATGCAATCCCCGTAAAACGCGGACATGTAGGTATGCACGCCGGGTGTGCGGTTTATATTCTCTGTGGGCGACTCACAACGCTACTTCATCGGGCACCTTTCATATTTTGAAGTACTAAGTAGGTACGGTTCCACTGGTGCGACTAGTAAAATTCCGTAAAAAGTATTGAAGACTACCTTTTACACACGTTTTCGTCCGCGTGATAGTCGGTTATCGCGGATGCAGACGGAGTCGCGGTTTAAAAAGTAGCCTATGCCCTTCCTCAGGGTTCAAGCTATCTTCTTGCCAAATTTCATTAAAATCGGTTCAGACGTTTCATCGTGAAAGCGTAACAGACAGAGTTACTTTTGAATTTATAATATTAGTTTGGAAGTATGGATAAAATAATAAAATATAAAATAAGTAAGTATGGATGGATTGTGTCAAATGGTGATGATAAAACACTCAAATTGACTGTCCTGTTGGTCTCGTAGTTGCATGCACGATTGATGAGCGTGAGGTCTTGGATTTAATTCACAGGTCAGGCAAAATGTTGTTGAGTTTGTCCATTCCGTTTCTCAGTAGAAGCCCGGAATTTGAAAGTAGGTGGTATGATATCCCCGTTCTTCGGAAAGCACAGTTGTCATTCGTAGAACTTAGGGAGTCGTTTCGGGTAGTCAGAAGCCTGTAAGTCTGACAACTTGTCTTACCAAGGGAAATCGTATTATTAACTGGGATGTGGAATTCCGATGGACAGTTACTCAGTGTAAAACACTGGTATTCAGCTGCATCCAGTTAGACAGGAAGTCGACTCCAACACAGAAAATAGCTAGGCATATGGTCAAGTAGGTAACTGACGGAAATACATACCTTTCTGCGTTAGTTATAAAACAAGCATCAAATGAAGGATATTAAATTGTATCTAACTAATTAGACAGAACAACTAGACGTGCTGAACCACTCGAATACGTTCGACAGCACCCCTGAAAATACCAGCGAAAAGATAAAGAATTTCCCGACTGTTTTATTCTGTAAAACTTTGAACGATCGTTGAACGATTTAGTGACCCTTGAGATGAGCTGTCGATTCCTAGCATCAAATGAAATGAGAAAGAGAGAGATAATATATAATAGTTCGGTACTGTAATGATTTTGATTGCTACTCCATGCTGCATTATGATAAAAGACACGACGTCTGGATATTGTTTTTGTTCTTGCCAAACGGTGTGGTGGTGGTAGTGGTATCTCTTTAAGAGCGCCCTTCCCCATCGAACGAACTTCAACGCGAGCGTGATTGAACTTTTTTTGTTTCAACCAACGCAAAGCTCGAAAACAAACGAGTGAGTGAGAACGCGATAACATCACAGGAAAATTGGCGCGCGGAAATTTCACAAAACTGGTTCCAGGACATACGTGTTTTTGAAAAAGATTAATTTAGAATCACCATTACATGTGCAAGGTTTGTATGAAGCTGTTTTTTTACTTTTTCAATGTATGAGTCAAACTCAAACTCAAACTCAAAATCATTTATTTCAATTAAACCATTTACAGGTACTTTTGAATTGTCAGAGTCAGTCAATCAGAAAGTTGAAGCTAGTTGCTCGTTCCAAACAGTAGGTTTCTATGGAGAAGAACGAGCAAGAAACTCCATGAACACTCTTTTAAAATCAGATAAATTTTACAAATTTAGGTTACATCATTCATGTTGAATCTAAGAGTACAATGTGAGAACAATGTAACACGTCTAAAAGTTTTATTTATCGACGATGTAACAATTTATTCATAAGTCTTGCATGTTAAAAGAGGTCTAGAGACAAATATAGTTATAATAACAATTCAAAACAAAATTTAAAATAACCGAGGCAGCTAAGAGATGACCAGTCCCAACCGACGGCGTCCGTTCACGAACATGACGCATGGATCGGCACCATTTAGCTCAACCATTTTGAAGGGAACCGAATGATCCAACACATGCGCCACCGGCAGCGAGACATTCAAGTGAGCATGACTCTCCCAACCGCCAGGGCATATTCAAGTCAATGAGAGGTATACCTCGTAAATGGTAGCTTTAAAGAACATAGTGCTCACATGTATGTGCTACGAAAAATTATACAATACTAACACATTGAGTTTATACAATGCAAAGATAATTTAGATCTACATCTTCAGCAGCTCCAAAAATTGTTACAAATGCTAATCAATTACTCTATGAACCCTTATGGCTGTGGAGCTAGACCAGCATCCAGCCAAGCATTTTTATCAGTGATGTAATCACTCAATTTATAATATGCTCGGTTGCATAGCGTGCGTTTAATACAAGACTTAAATTTTGTCTCATTTAGTTGAACAATGTGGGGAGGTATTTTATTGTAACACTTTAAACAGTACCCCATGAAAGACGAATCTACTTTAGCCAGTCTGAAACCTGGTTGAACTAGTTGGTCCCTATTTCTAGTATTATAATTATGTCTGTCACCTCTCTTATCAAAAAGATGCAGATTTTTTCTAGCGTACATGATGTTTTCATAGATGTATTGACAAGGCACCGTCATTATGTTAATTTCCTTAAACAGTTCTCTTAGAGAATCGCGCATACGCAGATTGTAAATGGCTCTGATGGCTCTTTTCTGCAAAATAAAAATAGAATCGATGTCTGCAGCTCGTCCCCACAATAAAATACCGTAAGACATTATACTATGAAAGTAACTAAAATAGACCAGTCTCGCGGTACCCACATCAGTAAATTGCCGGATCTTTCTAACAGCATATGCTGCCGAACTTAGCCGTCCTGCGAGAGATGTTAAATGAGGACCCCATTGTAGCCTTGAGTCGAGCGTCATTCCCAGAAAAACGGTTTTATCGACGAATTCCAGTTTGTCTTTATTCAATACTATGTCACACTCACTATTTTTAACATTTGGCAAAGCAAATCTGATGCACTTAGTTTTTTTTTCATTTAATACTAAATTGTTAGCCGTGAACCACTTTTGTACCTCAAGTAAGGCGTTATTTACGTTGTCAAGATTTTGAGCCCGTCTATTTATTTTAAAAATTAATGACGTGTCATCGGCAAATAACACCATTTGTGGTTGGTTTTTGAATAACCGGGGAAGATCATTAATATAAACTAAAAAGAGGAAAGGACCTAAAATTGAGCCTTGTGGAACTCCCATTTGTACTTTTAAACCATGTGAATTCACCCCGTTTATTTGAACTTGCTGCTGTCTATCATTTAAATAAGATTTCACTAAACTAAGCGCAAGTTTACCTAGTCCGTAATGCCCAAGTTTCAGAATTAATGTGTCGTGATTTACGCAATCAAATGCCTTGGAGAGGTCACAAAAGATTCCTATGGCATCTTGTGCCTCTTCCCACGCAGTAAATATGTGTTTTAATAAAGTGACACCGGCGTCAGTCGTACAACGCCCTTTGGTGAAACCATACTGTTGATCGTGCAATATGCCATTTGTGTTAAAATGAGCAAGCATCTGATTAAGCATAATCTTTTCAAAAACCTTGCTGAAAGCCGGCAACACGGACACGGGTCTATAATTGTTAGTATCTTTACTATCCCCGGATTTGAAAAGAGGTATGACCTTACTAAATTTCATTAAATCTGGGAAAACACCTTGGTCTACGCACATATTAAATATTAAAGCCAAATAAGGTGCTACTGTTTCTATTATAGTGAGAGTGCATTATGAACTGCCAAAGTTCAGATAAAATTGTGCAAATAAGCTGATTTTCGGACGTGTTTACTGAATTAGTTTCTCAAAAAAGTTTATTTTTGGCTTCATACAAACCTAGATTTTAACCACAAGATACCTGGATGTTAAAAATATTTAGAAAATAATTTGTTATAACGCCGTAATCGCGTACGAGCGTTTGTATGGGAAATATGACGGGATGGGCGCTCTTAATGGCCAAATATGAAAGAAAAAAAATAAGTTGTTTTGTCACAGTCTATATTGGTTCACAATAAAACAAAAGGAAAAGAGTATGGATTTTTTTTATCTGTGGCCCATTTTTTTGCCACATTTTTCACGACTTTAATATGCAGGTACGATTCTAATCATCGTCATCATTGAGCCCACACCTTAACCAGTGTCAACACATCTGTGGTGGTGTGTAAATAATAAAGGCGGGAGAGTTTCCCGCGTCTCGAGACGTAAATATGTGTACACACGCTACTTTTTGTTACGACTGTCGCCTGGTCCAATTCGCGTTTAGTGGCGAGACTCCTTTAGTGCTTGCGATCTGATTGTTTGTGGATGGTGTTTGTTTTTTTATTAAAGAATGGGAAATATGTTAAGTAGTCTCACTATCACTTTAAAAATTGCTGATATAAATCTTAATTTTGAGCCATAAAAAACCATTGACGCATTTTTATTCTACTATGTTGTTTAGAAGAGTCCAATGTGTTGAATAATATTCTGTTGAAAGTTAGCTTTTAAACCAATCGGGGATATATTATATTCAGACTCTTTTTCAGAATTTATATTTATAGTTTTATTCATTTATTTTTTATTACATTTGGGAAAACAAAAGCTGTACCTATATTAAGCATAAACAGTGTTGTCTTTAAATTAAACTTAGCAAATATACTACCCAGAACTTTTTCCACAGATTACTACAATAAAAACAACTGTTAGCAAATGTTTAACTGTAGCAGGGCTAACTTAATAAAAAAGAATTTAAATGAAGAATAAGATAAACAATAGGTATTTTATAAAATATGTAACAAACATAAAATTTATTTTTGGTATTATTACACTACGCAAAAGAAAATGTAAGATTTATTTTATTGAACCAAAAATGGTTGAACCATGAAACAAATACAAGCAACACCGTGCGTAAACAATAATAACGTATACCAATTATAGTTTTAGTATTCATATTTTTTTGGTAGTATATTAGTGCTATAAGAATCTCCAAAGAATGATTTAACTTGTGTTATGGGTACCAGCAAAAAGAGTTCAGTATGCAAGCATAAAATAATATCCATATAATTCAACATAAACAGATGTCCTTATTATGCTAACTGATTATGTGCTAGTTTATTATGCGGACCTTGTGGAAACTAGAACTAATTTCCGTGCGATCAAGCGTTTTTGCCATACCTATTATTGGAATCAAATTTAATGTAACAGCTCACTTTTTAGGGCCCATTAATTATGTCAATTATAATCCGTGGTGCTTAGCAACTGGGTTTCTCCCAGTTGTAAACGTCCCTTTGTGCCTATTGGCCTAGTTCTGTTCTGTCTCCTGCTTGATTTGGAGGGAAGTGGAAAATATGTTTTTCTTACTCCTCCGCTGTTCTTTTCTGATTAATTTCGTTGCGGGATCCAAGACAGTTAAATCGTTTATCTGGGACTCGTCGAGCTTCATTGCTCTGGCGCTTTTCTGGTGGTCGCCACTGTTGATTCTGGCTTACAGGAGTTACAGTGGTTAGGGAATAGTGTGGCGGGCTTATTTTAACTGATTATGTGATTTTAGTTTTTTACCACCAAAAATGCTATTATTGACATCCAATGGAACTGAATAAATTGTGTAAAGAATATTATTCTATTAACTCCAAGATTTTACGTCGCACCGATTAGTCGTCATCGAGTCGGATAGTGTAAAAATGTCTTAATCCTTATGTTTAAAGTTGGACTGTAATTTCCAAGCATTCTATTCATAACTGGAGTAATTGCCTGTCTTTATTTTAACTTGTTTGAGAATCAGGAGTTTCAAGATGTAGTCTGTTCCTGACACAATTTCTGAAGTTTCTTTAGACCTTGGTTTTGAAACTGTTTTCTGGTTAGGTTAGATGAATTTTACCGACATTTTTCGCAAGTAAAAGCATCAGTATCATACACAACTTTTATATAGCATAAATCTTTTGCCCGTTGGATACAATTGACGTTTGACAGTTTTTGTACGGAAAAAATGTAAAAAAAAAAATATTCACAGGCATTTGGTTTGTGTCATTCCCACTTAATAACGGTCTTCTATTTCAGTTTGCTAACCAGCTTGATTTTTGTGCCTTTGTAGCCCATTGCAGTTGGTGATAACCACTTACAAAGAGATGGTTTTTTTATGGTCGAATACTTTTATACCACTGAAAAAAAAAAGCAAAATACCATTTAGTAACACTAACTTTTGACGTGTTCTCGTTAAAGTAATTTGAATAACGCTATTACCGGTATTTGTAGCGTTTGAAAAATTTAGGTTTTTTTGTGACAGAAACGGTTGAAACCAGTAGAAATCTAACTAAAAATGTGACCTTACAGCTAAGCTAAAAAATTTCGCATCATGATAAAAACAGAATCGAAAAGAAAAATACTTGAGAGGTGTCAAGGGACACCCGGATGGAACGAAGTTCCTTTCGATTAATTAGTGAAGGAATTTTATTACAATTTTATTACAATTCCTTCACTAATTAATGTGATGCGTTAAAGTGAATTTAAGTGGCTTTAAGCCAGGGCAAAAAAAAAGCGAGGAATGAAAAGTTATTATTGCTGCTTACATTGTAAGTAAGTAATTTTAAAGATTAACATTTTCTAACATGTTAGTACAATGCGTAGTTATTTAGATAGAAAGACCAATAAATTATTTCTGCGCCATCTATTGGCCGTTCGTAATTCGATCTCGAAGAGCACAGTTGCGCCAATAACGTTAATAGATGGCTCTTAAATCAAATGAATGACGAAATGTCAAATGTCGTGACAACTTTTCGTAAGAATTTTTTCCGTCTAGCCCCCTTTCACAACGCGCGATAAGGAACTTCGTTCCAAAAATAAAAACGGAATGTTCAACGCCAAACATTCCTATCGCCACTACTTACCTACGTAAGACGGGCAGCTGCAGTAACATACTAAGCGGTATATTAAATTCGACACACATATTTGAACTTCAGACTTCTTAGGAATTCCCCCTTACTGGAGATCTTATGCTGCTTCACGATGAAAAAAGGAGTATTTGTAGTAAAGATCGCTCGTCTGGGAAAGCAGTGCTGCTATGTTCCCGTTTTAGTGGTGGTAAATACTATACTCCTTTTGTTAGACAAAAAGTGGTCAAATATGTAACGATGGTTAATTGCTTACCAATATTATTATTTAAGTAACTGTAGGCATAATTAAACAAAAAAAAGGAAATTAGACAATTGGCAAAGGATTGCGACAGATACGAACTAAGATAAAGATGTCTAATTAGTATTTTTATGTTGCAGTGTTTTTTTTTTTTTTTTACTATTAAACAGGCTTGCGTTTGACCGCAATTCACCTGATCGTAAGTGATAATGCGGCCTAAGTTGGAACACGCTTGCCTAAGATGAACCGGTTCACTCGTGCCTTAAAGATACCCAGATTATACTTATCAGGCAACAGAGAGGCGGGCAGGGAATTCCACAGTCTGGCAGTTCGCACAATAAATGTGGAGTCAAAGCGCTTGGTTCGAGACCGTGGAACTTGACATGACAACTAAATAATTGTATGTTTGACAGCTCTTATTAATACCTATCTCTGTTATATTTTACTGAAAATAATCCATACTTCCATACTAATATTATAAATGCGAAAGTAACTCTCTCTGTTACGCTTTCACGATGAAACGGCGTAACCGATTTTGATGAAATTTGGCATGAATATAGATTTAATCCCGGGAAAGGACATAGGCTATTTTTTTTCCGCGACTTCGTCTGCACTATAACTGACATTCACGCGGACGAAGTCGCGGGCAAAAGCTAGTGAGACATAAATAGCTTAAAATAAGTTTAACTATGCACAAGAGAATTGGCGCCAGTGTCTTATATTATTATTGTCTTATAGGTAACGGTTGTAGTCAGAACCTATAAAATCTGACAGCCAGTCTTACTACGCGGTATTGGGTTACCCAGTGAAGGTCAGACAGGCTCATTGTATTCAGCAACATCTGGTGAGACTGAAAGCCGAACCCAACATCGTTGGGAAAAAGACAAGGCAGATGATGGTGGTTCATACGGCTGAAGTCGCAGACGAAGGATAGTTTGTTGTTATAATTAATAGATATGAAACCGTATCAGTGATGGACATGTCGACCACTTATGTTTGTAGACTCTAAACAATATGGAGACGTGTGTGATATAATATGTCTTGAATTCGCATTACTGTGTAAAAAAATACAGCAAGAGATTCAACATATTTATTATTGATATGAAGGTAGTTATCAGCAGCATGTCAGAGGTTAACAACAAAGTTTTTGTAGTCGGTTGAATCAAATCCGGTTCAAACACAGACGCTCCAAATAATCACCAGTACGACAGTAAACGTCAGTGGTGTCTTTATTTCATAAAATTATAACGGACGCGGGCCTAACGTCTCGTCACTTTGCTACCGAGTTCCAGAGACGACACGCGCGCGTTTTACCTATAGTTTTGCCTATTCTACATTATTTATTAGTCAGTTAAACAGTCCACTGGTGGTAATTTATAGTCCTTCGATAGGTCCCTAAAATAATCATGTGGAAACTAATAAGTCTGTCTGCGCTCCTTATCGGCACTCAGGCTGCGGATATACAAGATATCTATGGGGACTGGGTTCAAGTTGCTATTTATTCAGCTTATATGATTTCCCCAGTTTGCACACACTTTTCGTTGAGTAAAAGCCCAGAAAATATGCAATGTGTTTATGCTGATGGAAGAACGGCAGATGTAATCCAAGCTTCAGCGAAGACTGAACACTCACTGTATAATGCTCAGATACCACTAACGGTAGTCGATACAACTGCTGAAGTAATAGCGGCGTTGAACACCAGCTGCAGATATTGTGATGACAAGGAAGTTCGCGAACGGGTTGTTGCAAGATTGGTGAACGACGACTACTTCATTATATATCATCATATGGTGCCACCATTAAACCCACTTCGTCCTGGCATAGATGTAATAGTTTTTGGAAAAGATTACCTATCTGTACAGACACTACCAAATGTTTTGGCAAATATTGAAGATTTGATGGATAGACGAGGAGGTATAGTTAAGTGTAAAGAAAAAAATAATGAATTGAACAGTAGTGAAATTAAAAGTTTGTTATGACATAATAAATTATAACAGTACCCATAGTATTATTTGAATGCGTAGAGTAATGTCTGCATTTTATGGTCACAATGTTTTGGTCTCAGTCTTGCATAAAGTACAATAAATACTAGCTTTCGTCAGCGGTTTCGCTATGTGAAGGTCAAAAATTAACTGTGACTATTACCTTACCATATTATTATCTTATACCTTATCATATATTCTATCGCTGAATTTAAGACATAATAATATTATGTTCATATAATACCTAATGTTAATTAAGTTAATATTAGACACATGTCATTCGCTATCGTTATTTAAATTTTAGCATATAATAAGCTTCGTTATCACAATAAGTACAAAGCAAAGTGAACTATTTGCCGTTTACATTTTAAAAATCTCTAATAAAATACAGTCATTTCAACAATATGGTCTAATAAGTGTCATTATTTGGCCGTCTTTATTTTAATGCTGTAACAACTGGAGTATAAGTAAAAAAGAAATAAAATTTATAAAACAGGTTACAAAAGTTTTAAACAAATATATTATTATGAAACCACTAAAAGGTAGATAAAATTACCAATGAAACCGTTGTTTTTCTTTTTTATCTGCGCTCATATCGTAAAGTTCTATTTTATGAATTAAAAAAAAATACAGAATTATTGTACGTGCAACTGTAATGAAATTAAAAAGTGTTATTGACACCTTCTCCATTAAAATCATCAGCCCAAGTCTTTCCCTACGTCAGCTTTTAATTTTAGCAGATACTTTCTCTTGTCGAACAACATTTTTTTCAAACGGTAAGGAATTCTTTTTTTGGTATCAATCAAATTGCGTATGGCTGAAAGACGCATGTGACCAAAAGAGTTATGAATATAAATGTGGATAGATGGAGAAGAAGAGGAAGGCCGAAGAAAAGATAGAATGTGTGAAGAATGACAACTTCCATCATCTTTTCTTCAGCCTTCCTCCACCCCACAAGAGGGCGCGGGAAAAGTGCTAGTCTATATACATATAATAAAACAGTAAACAAACTGTGTCTGTACATTGAATATATTAAAAAAAAATAATTGAACGGGTTTAGAAACAGTAATTTGTCTGTTTGTTTGTACACGCTAATCTTCGGAACTGCTGGACGGATTCCAATGTTTTTTTTTTGTTGTATAGTTATTAAGTCTGGGCAACATATAGGCTATAATTTATCTTGGAAACTTGAACACCTGATGCAGGTCCGCAACAGACCAGCTAAACTATAAGAGATACAAAAATGGTACCATAGCAAAAATTGTTCCACGTGATGAGCATATTCTGCTGAGAGAATAAATTTGAAGATCTGGAACACCTGATGTGGAACTCCAAGAGCCCAGTTACACCATAACACATAATAGGAATGACGTCTTAGCAAAAGTTGTTCGGTCTGATGAGCATTTCCTGTTGACTTATAAAAATCGAAGATCAGAAACATCTGATGTGGAAATTAAAGTTATCACAAATTTTATTACTGTAAAGCTGTCACTAATTTCACTGTATATTATAAAATAACATAAGCTGGGAGTACCTCCACGCGGTGAAGGCGGTAACAGTTTAGGACTGATTTTTGATGACGCTGGTATATCTTTGAAAATTTGATTCTACTGGTCAAAACTCCCTTTTTTATCGAATAAATATGACTTCCTGCTTATGTTATTTGAGTGTTTAATTTCCTTTACACGGTAGCCTACCCGGTAACGCAGGGGAGCAGTCACTTAGATTTAAATTGATCAGGTATCTCTTCACAATAAAACTATAACCATGCCTAGAAAGAGGTCAAATCTTTCCCAATGTTCCAAAGGAGCTAAAAGATTGAGGATCATAAGACCCCAAGAATCTATTGAAGAGCGTCAGGAGAGACTTGATGCTGTTCGAGGACATCAGACTGGAAATCGCTCCGTGGAAAGCTCTTCAGATCGCAAAGCACGTCTGCGTTCTCAGCGTATTTACGCATCTACATCCAGGTCTCTAGAGACAAGTGGGGAACGTGATGCGCGACTGACCGCTGATCGTGAACGTCACGCATTGTCTCGCGAGTCGGAGACGTTCACGGATAAAGAATTGCGCTTAAGTTCCAAGCGTATCTACGCATCGACTTCTAGGTCTCTAGAGACAAGTGGGGAACGTGATGCGCGACTGACCGCTGATCGTGAACGTCACGCATTGTCTCGCGAGTCGGAGACGTTCATGGATAGAGAATTGCGCTTGAGTTCTCAGTGTATCTACGCATCTGCTTCTAGGTTTCTAGAGACAAGTGCGGAACGTGATGCGCGATTGTCCGCTGATCGTGAGCGACATGCATGGTCTCGCGAATCGGAAACGTTTACCGATACAGAATCATGCTTGAGTTCTCAGCGTATTCGCACATCTACTAACAGGTCTTTTGATACGAGTGATGAATGTGATGCACGACTAACTGCTGATCGAGATTATCATACACTGTCCCGAATACGCACACAACAAAATATTCATAATCAGTTAGAAAGTAAGGGAGAAAAAATTGCTGGAGTACGGCATGAAGAGACAGAAGAAGAGCGCAACGAACGTTTGAATTCTGATCGACTTCGACATTCTCTGAACGGAATGTCGATATCATCTCAAGAATCGGATGTGTCTCAGATATAGCCGTAGGGCATGGCGACCTTCCTTGGGTTGATAAGGAACGGAGTGCATTTTCGTATACTCCTAAGATTGACTACGACACATATTCCGCCATCGGAGGTATGATTCAAAATTGTACTTTTTGAACGTCTCGAATCGTCTCGCGCATCTCGTTGGTTTCCCGTCCCCGGGCTCTTAGAATTCGACATCATACGTATCAGATCTTCGATTTTGCCGACCCCGTTGTCGCTGGCATAAGCAAGAGGATCCGCGTACGAAGTCGCGGGCAGAAGCTAGTATTTAATATTTAAGTCGCGGGTAAAAGCTAGTTCGTTTATAATATTGGCAACTCTCAAACACTCAAAACATTTTCATTTCTTTTTTTCTTTAATAAGGTAAAGAAAAAACGAAATGAAAATGTGTGAAATGTGTGTGTATGTGTGTGTAATGTGTGTGTGTGATGAAAATGTTTGTTCTATGGACTTGTTTTTTTTTTTAACTTTATATTATTACTTGATTGCATATGTACTTGTGTTTAGTATGAAAGCATCCATACTAGTTAGTCCAGATATTTGGGCCCACTTTACCTGTTTATCTACGTGAAATGGTTAATCAAAAATTCGGGCAAGCGAGCGTGTGACTATTTGGTGCTTTCTAGTAGATTGTTGGTGTATTTCGTTGATTTTAGTCCACTGACAGTTTAATTACAGTCAAATGTGTAGGTATTTGATGCGGGCACAGAATTTGTGCCAGTAATATTTGTGTACCTGTGTGAGATTTTGTAGCAGTACATATTGAGTGTTTCACTTGTCAGTATGTAACTTTTGCACTGTAAGGTGCAAAATAAATAACACAGTTTTATTAAGCTATAGCTTTATTTAAATAAAGTACACATAGGTTTTCTTTTAAATACATATAAATAGACCTGTAAAATTATTCTTAATAGATATAGCTCTGATGATGTATTCTTGTCGGCAAGAAGTACGCAGCAACATGGAACCGGTGAAACATAATACTAATAAAACAACGACATTAGATATTATTTTGTTACATACATACATACTTTAACATGACAGCAGGTATTGACAACCAGCCAGACAGGTTTCCCAGATAGTTTCGTATCTAACTGTTCCTATTTAAAAAAAATAATGGCATTTAGCTACTATGTCGTCCGTGTGGTGTCGGACGTAAAGAATAGCACCATCCCATATCTTCCCTTGGGTGTCGTAAGAGGCGACTAAGGGATTCACCAGAGAATGGGCAGCAGCGTTCTCTGTGCCTTTGTAACAACCATACTGCGATCGCCAATCCGTCTGCCAAGCGTGGCGATTATGGCAAAACCCCCCCTTGGGGAGGCCTATGTCCAGCAGTGGACGTCTTTAGGTTGAAAATGAGCTACTATGTCATAATGCGATTTAGTCATAATGCGAAGTAGAGAATATGAGATGTGGATTATTTACTACATAGGTTTTTTGCGTTGTAGGTATTGACAGCCAGACTCATTTAGAAAAAAGTCAAGAACGGAGCAAGGGTAAAAGCATCCAGCAGCCTTGATCTTCAAAATGTCATCGTGTTTATCTATATACCTATACAGCAAAATATGACTACATTTATATGGAGCGTGGTCTAATGTCTGATTTAAAGTATTCGCTTTAAAAGTCTTAATTAAAAGGTCTTTATGCCGTGTGGTGCCAGCCGCGAATAATTCGTATGGTACCGGTCGAGCATAGCACCACCCAATTTCTACCCGTGGGTGTCGTAAAAAGCGACAGAGGGGTATTGACCAGAAGATGGACAGCAGCGTCCTTCTGAGTACCATAACACCTACTGCGATTACCGACATGCATCGGCCAAGCATGGCGATGACGGCGGACGTTTAACCCTCGGTCCGTCGCGTGGGGTCTTTGAAAGCCCGGCTGTTAGAAATATGTAAAATTAACACATTTAAAACTATCCGCGAGCTTTAGTACTTTTGGTACCCTCCGATATTGGATTATAGGCGTGTATCGCCGCTAACTTCAGTTCACGCGCCCGCTCCGTTAGATACAGACATGTTTTGTGCGCTCGAGTCTTCAAAGAACCCACGCGACGAACCGCGTAAGTAAAAATGAATAGAAAATTTATGATTGATTTATTTTGTAATGTGTTTTATTTTTATTAATCTATTGTTTTAGATTCAAATTGAATTAAAGTTGACTTGAAAATGTGTGAAGAACAGCAAAAACATATTTTGGGTTTGCTGGAAGAAGAACTAGGAGTTTTTTACGATGACGAGGATGACGAAAATGAAGTCGCGACATACCCCGATGGAAACAGTGATCACAACACAGATTCGTAGCAAGTAGGCGATGATTTGGCTCCCACAGAACCATATTAGATACCGGAGGAACCAAATCATTTAGTATCGCTCAATGAACAGCCCATGACCATACCTCCGCTTCAGAATATTCAACCTGATGAAAGCGTCATCGTTCCTATGAGGAAGCGCTGCATTCATTGCTCAAGACAATTAGATAGAAAATTTAAATCTATCTGCCCCTTCTGTAAGGGTAACATATGCCCTACACACACCAAATCAGTTTGTACTGACTGTGTCCAAAAGGAAAATTAGTCTAACTTTATTTGCTAAAGGTTGTATTATTTTTTTGTTGGTGTGATTCAAATTTTATGTTAGAGTGTTAATTAGTCTATTGTGATCTCATATAGTTTTATTAAAAAATAATGTTTCTTGATTTAGTTGAATAAAAAACCTAAAACTGTGAAATGGTCTCATAGAGAGAAACTTATGTTCCTAATTTTAGATATTAAATTTAAAGAGCGAATCATTGAATATTTTTGATTGATTTGTTGTAGTTTTATTGTCATTAAATAAATTAGTAAGAAACTGCTAAAATAGTTAGAAAGATATAAGTTAGAAGAGGTTTTATAGGCGTTTTATTATTGGCGTCTTGAGGGACCCCCCCCCCCCCCCCCGACGAACCGCGTTATTAAAAAATGCGCGACGGACCGATGGTTAAAGGTTGACATGATGATGATGATGATGATGATGAAAAGGCCTATCACCAGCAATCGGGTACAAGTTCCAGGTAAACTTTTAGAAGAACCTAAATACCTAAGAATGTTAGCTAATTAGAAGAATAATCGGAACGTAAAAGTTTCAAAGATGAGCAGAAGTAAACTCGTTAAAGATTAAGACACCGCTGTGTAGCACCTGATAACTTTACTGTTCTGTGGAGCGTTTAGATTAGATTAGTTAGTGGTGCTAGAATGCTTACCTGAAGAATTTGTTAAACTATAATTTGATTTAGCACTAGCTGTGGTCATGACTTCGAACTCATGGACTTGTTAAATAAGGAAGTATTGAATACAATGTCATCGCCATCCTCCGAGATAATCTAGTTGGTGTTATGGGTGCATGCGACTGCTGGCAGTTGTGATAGTGGATTTTTCTTTGAAGAGTTTGTCTGTAGATGCTTGGAGACTGATTTTGAGCTCGGTGGCCAATTAGACCGCGCTCTTTCTGGGACTGAAACATATTATTATCTGACGAAAGAAGGGTATCGATTTGATTTCCTAAACCTATTGTTACTTTATTTTAGTAGTAAATAAATAACCAAGGGAAATAATATTAAGTCTTTAGCTATGACAGAAACCTAAAGTCATTTTTATACGTAGTTTTTTTATTTCTATCAATCAAAATATACGCCTATGATAATTATGCGATGCAGCTCTGTCAGCGCAGAGTAATTTTTAAATGACCTTTTTGACGAAGTCATGTGTACGGGAGCTAACAAACTATTCAAAGGCATTTTATTTTGCATCTCGGGTAATGAATTTTTTCCCAGCCAAGAAGTTACCCAAATTTTAGAAAAACTAGTTGTCTGTCGGCTCAAGGTCTAGTAAGTACGGTGGATGACGCAAGTCTTCCAACCCTAGCTCTTGTAGCTTAGAGACCTGTTGAGCCTGATCTGTTGTGTCGACGATTAACCAAACCTGGCTGGAGATTTGCGAGCTTCTCCATCATTGTGTCCAGCTCCTCACAGTACATATCCACAGTAATGCTGGTGCAGTAATTATGGTAAAGTGGAATTTGACTGCACTACAATTTTTCTTTTCGTAGGTACCTACTGTAATAATTTTAGTTTTTAAATGCAATTCGCAAAACTTATTATAATATTCTTTTATTATTTATAAAGCAGTTTTATTTTTTTACTAGCCATTACTGTCCCATTATCTCCATTTCTGCCGATGTTGTGCCTCATCTCGCCATATCGCGAGGAAGCCATTCAAGGCGTCCCTCCATCTTCTCCTCGATCTGCCGCGACCTCACCTGATTGTGTCTGGGATCCAGTATTGCAATATGCGGTCCCACAGCTTAATCGGCATCCAGCCCTCCACTTAAGAATTTTATTTAACTTTATTTTCGTCACATTTGGAACCATTATCACATCCGTATTTATTTTAGCCCGCAGAACAGCACAGTTTGTTAAGTTCAAGGTACAATGCTGCGGGTTAAAAGTCTTCCTGATATGATTCGACACGATATACGGACTTTATCAACCAGTAAATTTACAACAAAAGGGGTCACTCTGTATTAGACTTAATCAACAACATTAAGATTGACACATCACTTGGCGCATCTATTATTTAACTGGCTATGATCAGTGGTGTACTGGCATAGAATAAGATTTTGTATATAGTTTTATATAGCATAGAGAGAGGCCTTTGTCCTGTAGTGAGACAATATTTTATTTTATTAAAAATAAACAACAATTTAAATAGAAAAGTCTTACTGGTAATATGGGTGAGTGAGTGACAAGTG
Organism: Charanyca ferruginea; assembly: GCA_947361185.1. NCBI lineage: Eukaryota > Metazoa > Arthropoda > Insecta > Lepidoptera > Noctuidae > Charanyca > Charanyca ferruginea. The sequence goes on along the minus strand of OX376055.1, from coordinate 55,717,071 downwards.
GTTTAGCATGATTTATTCAATCATTTATGGGGACTAGCTATGATGGTCAAAAACCATTGCGGCAAATGCAGTATTTTCTTCATGCTTAAAAACTAAAACAACGTACAATTCAGCGCAAACTTCGAGCTGTGCTAAGTAAGCAGCGAAACTAACTTTACTCGCGTGAAATTTTACTTTTGTAAGAGTTTAAACGAGGCACAATTCATAGCACAATGACTAGTGAGGTGCCAAGAAACTAACCCTTTCTTGGCACCTCACTAGCAAATAAAATTGGTGTAGTCAGCAGTTCTTTTTTTTGTTTTTTATTTATACAACTGTTTTTGTATAAAGTAAAATAACGCACCGTTTCACCGTTTCCGTAATATATAGTCTATAGCACTCAAGAATAACGTAACTCCCTATTAGCGAAAGAATTTATAGAATCAAACCGTTACAAGTTTTTACCTTGGTCAGAGATTAAGCATTGCCATCCAACGTGGCAATGCCGCCAGTCTCTTGGGTATATTTTCAGATGACGGCGATGTGGACGAATGCCTTATTGTGTTAGTTTTTTTTAGTTTAATATTTTAGGTTTTCTTTTTTATTATTCTTGTAAATATAGTCTCTTGTGTAATAAAATATAGATATTTATAATGAGATTTTAAACCAATTTTGGTTTTGTGTTTAAATAAATTACGTTGCTCTGAAATTAGAGATAATTTATTAAAAACGTAATATAAAACATTTAACAATACAAACTTAGAACTATGTGCTAATTTTACCTGAAATTGGAGAAACAACATTGAAAACTAAACAAAATAGCTCCGTGGACGGGACAACTCAATATTTTAGTGTGTATGAAACAAATTGTATTTTTCATACACAATTTTTCATGCACACTAGGTATGTGCGTGAAAAATTGTGCATGAAAAATACTCTGTACCACTACCTGACACATTGGTTACTAGGAAACAGACTCGGGTAAGCCAAAATTCGGCTTAGTATTTTTGGTCCCATTTGACAAGTACATCGGCGGTATCTAGTCGGAGCGCGCAGAGACCTATCAATAATCTAAAAGTTTTATTCTAATAATGTAGTTAGACGTTTGTGACATACCTAAGGTTCCATAGAGCCTACCATAGTCACGCCTCACGTAAAGTACGAACTTCTTTTACAGATATGTAATATAAATAGTAACCAACAAACAAGGAAATCTTTCCTCTTTATAATATTAGTATAGATGTAGTGAAGATACATTATCACACAATATGGCTGCCATCATAGAAATTTACTGATGTGGAAAATTTCAACATATCGGTAAAATTAGTTTAGAAGATCTCTAGTCTATCTCTCAGTTCGGCGCATTAAGTTTGACATTTTCAACACAACATTATCAAATGTTTATTGAGAATGTCAAAGGTCAAGGCCGACCCGATTAAGTGTATTGCGACCCTGACACTAAGTTAAAAGAAAATGTATGGACAACCATACATTTTCTTGTGGCCTCTACCCATACTATACAAATAGTATGGGTAGAGGCCACGCCTCTGAGAGTCTGTATTTGCCTACTTTCCTGAAAAAGAAAAGGAAGAGGTTCATAAAAGTCTATTTTAAATGACGTCTAAAGACGAGCTTAGTTTTAGCAATTTTCTTAGTCTTTTCAGCTTCAGCTGATCACAAATTGTGACGTTCTAGAAGGCCAACTATTGTAATCAGTGAACTCATGTTATGGGCTGTGTTCTCAGGGTCGCCAGATAAATGTAATTTGAGAATGGCTGAAAATTTGATAATAAATACAGGATTATGTACTAAAGAAAAAGTAGGTTTAAAAGTTTAAACTCTTACAAAAGTAAAATATGAATACTTTCTAGTTTTTATGCTCAACCCATTTTCAGGCCCAAAAGGTACAGGTACCCGACAATTTCCGTGGGCCGTAGTCAGATGCGTTTAAGATTAGAACTTTGGAGTGTCTGTTATATCTTTACCTACAAGCAAAACCGAAAACTTGACAAACAAAAGGAGGATATAGGTACCTTTCACTTACATTCATTAATAATAACGCCCTTCACAAAATTATTCAAGTCCTGACGAGTGGGTAAACACATTTGTGAACTATACACACCACACCAATTAACCCTGCCGCAGTCATACAGTTGCCTTGTTTTATCTACAGAATTAACAGTATTATCCAAAACTAGGAACACAAAGAGAATGCCTCCACTACACATTAAACATAAATACTTGATGTGCAACACGGAGTAAAAACAAAGCCAAATTGTAGCGATAAACGGGCAACTTTGAAGTAATAATTATTCCGACAAGAGTTGCCGAGTACAGTGGCGTAATAATTCACAGTGGAGTTTATTTATTTATTTATTTGTTGGTTATGCTTTCACTGCTAATCTACGAAACCGACATACTAAGATTGAACCCAAGAAAGTACATATTATGCTACTTTTTAATCCGCGACTTCGTCTGCATCTGCGATAACCGACGTTTACGCGGATAAAGTCTCGGGTAAAAAACTAGTTCCTTGTTAGTTATAGTTATGTTGTTAGTTATCTGTCAAAAATGTATGTTGGTTTTTAACAATATTCTGTTAAAGATCTTGAAAGTAAGTGATTAAGGTATTTTTTTTACCTGATACCTGAATAAAGGCCGAGGAATAACACTAGATAACACAAGTATTTAAATAATAAAAAAGTATACACATATTTTCTTAATTAAATATGTTTTCATGGTAAAATGATTGTCTGGCAAATCTGAGATCTCAGTTTCATAATACATAGGCCGTGATGTTAAAATTACTGGATGTCGGCAACAATGTGGCAATTTTAAATCGCCCGTTTACCGATAACGGGATCTACAGCAACGGGCAAGTCCAAGGCCTTTCATAATTTATTAACAACGCTTTTAGCCCTGTAATTAATTAAACGTTTTAATTAATTATTAGTCACTTATCTGAAATGACTCGATGCATTGTAATGGTGAAAATCAATTTGTCTTCTGTTTTTAACAGGACGTGGGTGTGTTTTGAGGAAATTGAACGCTTGTATAATATAGGTTTATAGCTTCTGACCCCGTGACCTTGCAGGTTAATCCATATTTTGCATTCAAAATTGTAAGCTAATTTATATACACCGAGATGTTTTTGAATTTCAGTTCAGCTTAGCTTAGTGTAAATGTTGTTTTTATTAACCTGGAATATTCCACTGGTGGCAAAGGCCTCCTACAAATATTTTCTTGCGGGAGCCCTCAAGTTGCGCATCTACCTAATCTATTTCTGGGTCGGTCTTAGCAACGACGCCCATTTCCAGACATACACTGCACGGAGTCTTCTGATTAGCGTTCGTCGTGCATGCGGCTGACGTGACTAATCCAATTTTGAACCTATAACTATATATTTTATAATCTCTAAAATATTGATCTTAGCAAACATTATATTTGTTCTTAAATTGCAAAGCAAATAAAATAATTGACACCTAAAGAAGTTGCAAAATAACATAGTCATATGTTACAATACTAACACATACTGTATATTAGTCTAAAAAGTATTTTTTTTTATCTCTTCTTTAATGTGATCACGTGATTTGGATTAACATTGTCTAACAAACTGCGGGAGATTTGGGTTCCTCTCAAACCATTTTATCCTTAATATTTTTATGAGACTACTTTATTAAGATGAAAGGGAATCTATATTAAATGAAGTTTTCTATCAACGGTACAAAACTTGAACATCTTTATAGTTACTACCTATTTAAAGAAGTAAAATTATATTTCGCTCCAAATCATTTCCTAATATTAGGTCAAATGGAGGTAATGAAAGGTTTTATACAAGTGTAATAATTGCATCATGCAGCTTGAATTTTTGCATTTGATAAATTTTACCAATTTACCAAACCCAAACAAACATTGTTAAGCAGTAGGATATAGAAAATAGCACAATTTTATAATCAAAGAATATGAACCTTGACTTCTAAGCTAGGCAGATGTCTGTATTTTAGAAACCCATGGTTACAATTATAAAAATAAACATAAGTATCATCATCATCATCACTTCAGCTTAGTTTGGTCCACTGTTGGACATAAGCCTCCTCCATGGCGCGCCAGTTTTCCCGGTCCTCTGCCTTCCACATCCAGCCACCACTGGCTACCTTCTTCAGGTCATCAGTCCATCGGGCTGGAAGGGGTCCCTAAACATAAGTATAAATAAAACATATACATGTTATCATATATACCTCTTGGTCCTTTGAAATTAATACGATTTAATTACTTTTGAGATTAGAATAATTCAGATACAATCTAGAATTAATAATGTTCTAATTGAATCACCAGATATGTTCGAGATAGTTGTTCACTGATATCTGTTGGTTGTACATCATGCCTGCAATTAGTCCTAATCTGAATCAGTTATGGATGGCAAACTATAACATAGTTCTGTTATAGTAGGTACATTCGTTATTTGTAATAGACATTTGCATTAAGTAAGGATTTATTACCGGTTTTGGTTAAGTGGTTGAATCTGAATATTAATTTGAGTTATCAGTATGTATATTCTGTTGCAAACTCCCTCTGGGAACACTTAGGTGAAGTGAGATGTCATCCGTCCGACTGCATCGGAACGAATGACAGCTCGCTTCACCTAGGTGTTCGCCGAAGGAGATTGTAACAGAATAGCACTACTGCTGACGACCTCTTCCTAAGGAGTTGGAACGAGTTTATTCATTTCATTAGAAAGAGTCTTTTTATGGGTATTACCATATTGATATGGTCGTAATTTGATTTCGTACCCATTCTATATAGAAAATTCTTAAAAGGTGTGGTCAGGATCTTTAGTTAATGTTGTAGTGTAAACTAATGTTACAGGGGTAAAATTATTCGTTTGTTTGTAAAAAGTAGTCTCGCAAAGCACTACGTCCTCATCATCCCCCTGCAGGTGCATTCCCTATTTGGGGTCATCCCTTTCTGATACTAATATCTCTACTTGTCAATGGAAGTACTGTCTAAGTACAAACATTCTTTCACTGAGGAGAAGCTACAGCTGAGCTACAATTGCAGAATATTGTAGAATATATTTTATAGAATACCTAACTATTACGCGGGCGAAGTCTCGGGCAGATACTAGTAGTGAAATTAATTATCAGCTACTTCGATTTCCAATTAGTATTCATCCGTGTGGTATCGGACGTAAAGAATAGCACCATCCCATATCTTCCCGTGGGTGTCGTAAGAGGCGACTAAGGGATTTACCAGAGAATGGGCAGCAGCGTTCTCTGTGCCTTTGTAACATCCATACTGCGATCGCCAATCCGCCTGCCAAGCGTGGCGATTATGGCAAATCCCCCCCCCCCCCCTTGAGGAGGCCTATGTCCAGCAGTGGACGTCTTTCGGCTGAAATGATGATGATGATGATGATTCATAATCAATCTAATACTTGACAGGTAGGTATTCATATGCGACCAATGTTATACTGCACTAAAATAAAATATTGGCCTTGTTATGACACTTAAAGCATTTACTATCTAACTATACTCCACGTTACGAATTAACCCAGCAAAGAGGACTCATCGCTGGTAAAGTTAAATTTACCTGCATCTATAAGTAATTCATGTAAATGAAATTCGCTAGCGAGCAAATTGAATCGGTGATTGCGGACGCATTAAAATTTTATATTAAATAACCATCACATGGGTATCCATTATAAAAACATTAAGTTACAAATAATGGTTTATGAAATTCATATTTAAAACACCACATATCGCATGAGCTTGTATAATATGTTGATTTTAAGAATTCTGATTTTAATTTTTATATCGCGTGCTACTTCTTTGGAATTTTCTATGGCAAGAAATTCAAATAACTATGTAAGTGATCTAGATATTAGTGCAAAAGCTTTCTTTTTCTTTTTATCACTTCTGATTAATATGTGGCCAATGTTTCAATAAGATATTCATCAGTAAAGATCGATTCTACTACTTCAAGTTTCGAAGTGGGCTTGGTGTAGCCTCATTTATCATTATCATCATTTGTGTTGATAAAATGTTCCATCTTTCTTATAACTTTCTTTTAATTCTCTATCGAGCTCAAATATTATCAATTTCACCTTTATATATTTAATGTACCTCTGCTTTGGTCTACTTCTTACTGTCAAATATTCTTTGCGAATATGTCTTCTTAATTGGTACCATCCTTTCCTTTTTCTTTTGCATGTTATTCAGTCTCTTTATTTTTCTCCTCCGCCAAAACTTTAAATATTCAATCGTTTTTATTTTGTTTTCATCCAGGGTCCCTACAACACTAAATTTTACAACTATAACGTATGCTCTGGTCCACGCTCAAAGAACGTTACGATGTCATCATCAACGATCTTTTCTGATCAATTTGGAACTATTGCCACTTACAATATGACATTTCTCGTTCCTGCTAAAATGGATGTGGTATGATAAGCTTATAATTTTGTTTATCTCTATATACAACTTAATTTTACCGAAATTACATTACTCAAATGGGAATAAGAAAAATCTTAATTGTTTATTTTTAATTATCATGGTGTTGCTGTAAAAATATTATTGCTCTATAATAGATACCCTTGAGATTGGTTAGGAAAGACAGTTATTATTGATTTTTGACCACAGATCGCTACCATAATTGACTGTGTGCAGGTTGCCTAACAAATCTAAATCTTTATTTATCCGCAGTTTAAAGTCATTGTATGGAATGTAAAAGGAGGGCAAAAGAGTGTACTGTGGAATTACAAAGTGAACAAGCCATGTCAGCATTTTTTAATCGCCGGGATTTTGCAGAAATATTATCATGACATGCACAGCTGTGTTGTTCCTCCGGTTTGTAGACATGATTTCTATCACTTACTATGTTGAAAGTTTTATGAGCCGTGTCATAATTACCAAGATTTTTGTTCATTTGGAAGAGTGTTGGTACAGACAGCGTCATCAACTGCTTACCCCCTATCTGAAGAAATTCTAATGCGGGGGGAGGGGGGGGGGGCGAACAGTTGATGACGCGGTCTGTACAGGCAGATTATGAATACATTAATTAGTTATAAATCTTTGTCATCCTCGTAATTGATGCATATTTTTGCCGTCGCTTTTTTGCATCGTATACTATGACATGGTTCTAAGCGAGCTCAAGTTTTTTAAAAGCACGTTTCTCTTCTTTACGATTCTAAATCTGTATGAGTTTAACCAATTGTCCAGCAACAAGACAATCATATTTTTATTATTATTTGCCTAATTTAACAAAGGCTCTCCTTTCCTATTTAAAACTGAGATCTCTGGTCACGTTTGCCCTACAAACATGACCAGATCATTACACTATATGCGCCGCAGTCGACCTTAGCAACGATATTCTCCTTCAAACCAGTGAGTGAACATCTTTGTCAATTTCTCTGAGTGTATTCGACGGAACCTGGCCACCGCGCTCCCACTTTAGTCTAGCTGTTTTATCTAAAACATCTGCAACTTGTGCTATGAACAATTATAGGCAGACATTAAAAATGGATCCTTTAACAAGGATACATAACATAGGTCAAGGGGACAGTAACAGAGAGGCCTTTAGATATTAAGTATTCAAACGATTTTGTACAGTAAACATAACTATAGATTTTCTTCGCAGGGTAACTACAATTACAAAACTAACTACACAGAGATTGCTTACCAATTCTTTGGAAATACTTTCTTCTACGGCGATTATTCGTTTAAAATGAATGCAATGGCTAAAGAAGGTAACATTATGTGTATCCAGATCAATGCTTTGTTTACTAAGAAAATGTGATTTAAATTACAAATATGCACATGTAAACCTACTTTTATTTATTTGAAATATAATTATTATGATATCAATATAAAATTATTTAATTTGGTCGTGTTGCCTAGTGTCAAAATGAGTTACACCATGATGCTTTTTTTTATTTCCTGCCCATCATTATTCTATCCTCCTTTTAAATGGCTACGTTACAATTCACTGCCTTCTTGTTCATATCACCCTTCACTAAATTCGTTTTTCTTTTTTTAAAGTTCTGCATTCATCATTATTATTTTGAAGTCAGCATTCTGTACTCACATAAGTTTCATTCTTCCTTAATAATGCCAAAAGCAAGACAGAAACTTTTTTTTTCATATTAATTTATTAGTCCTCTATTCAGCCTGTGTAGGTTTGAGAATTACGCCAAAGTTCTAAATTATCCCACGGAAAGACAAAAGCGGGATAAAATATATCCTACGAGTTAAACTAGATCGAACCTAAAAACAAAACTAAGCTAGATCAATATCTACATATTGTTTGTTTAATTTCTGCTAATTCCGTTTAGCTGTAGGTACTGTGAAAATGGAACAAACATTCTTCTTTCCATCCAAGAGTGCGCAGGAAGTAAAATAGTACCTAGTAGTATTTAAATAATTTAGTCCTTGGCCAAGCTGCACTGGCTACTACCAGTCAGTGAATAGATTAACCAATGTGTCCCTAAATTGAAATTCAATGCATGACTCAAAAAGCAGAGTAAGGTTTTCAATTGCATCCGGTTACACTGGAAGCTAACCCTAACATAATGGGGCAAATGCTAGGCAAATGATGATGACCCAAAGACCAGAGCTCTAAGCGCTCGATACCCTACATTTATACAAATTCAAAGTAACCAAAACCAATTACTAAGTCATTGCTTCCAAAATAGGTCCATGGCTAAGCTAGTTGCTGCTACCAGTCAGTGAATAGATTAACCAATGTGTCCCTAAATTGAAATTCAATGCATGACTCAAAAAGCAGAGTAAGGTTTTCAATTGCATCCGGTTACACTGGAAGCTAACCCTAACATAATGGGGCAAATGCTAGGCAAATGATGATGACCCAAAGACCAGAGCTCTAAGCGCTCGATACCCTACATTTATACAAATTCAAAGTAACCAAAACCAATTACTTAGCCAATGCTTCCAAAATAGGTCCATGGCTAAGCTAGTTGCTGCTACCAGTCAGTGAATAGATTAACCAATGTGTCCCTAAATTGAAATTCAATGCATGACTCAAAAAGCAGAGTAAGGTTTTCAATTGCATCCGGTTACACTGGAAGCTAACCCTAACATAATGGGGCAAATGCTAGGCAAATGATGATGACCCAAAGAGCAGAGCTCTAAGCGCTCAAAACCCCACATTCATACAAATTCAAAGTAACCAAAACCAATTACTTAGTCAATGCTTCCAAAATAGGTCCATGGCTAAGCTAGTTGCTGCTACCAGTTAGTGAATAGATTAACCAATGTGTCCCTAAATTGAAATCCAATGCATGACTCAAAAAAGCAGAGTAACTGGGTTGTTGAGGTCAGATAGGCTCCATTATCAAACACCGGTTTTCAATTGCATCCAGTTGCACTGGAAGCTAACCCTAACATAGTGGGGAAAATGCTAGGCAGATGATAATGACCCAAAGAGCAGAGCTTTAAGCGCTCAAAACCCCAAATTCATACAAATTCAAAGTAACCAAAACCAATTACTTAGTCAATGCTTCCAAAATAATTACTGCAGCAAAGTTCGATGGATGATATGAAAACCACGAAACTGAATAGGTGCCTAGAAAATTATTGTGTAAATCGTAACCGCCCACTGTTTGCAATTCTTTTGATTTGTAAATATTGTACTATTTGCTGCGTTTATGAGCCGTGATGGTATTCGCTAATAATTCAAACGGTTTTGAGGTTAAAACATACTCGATTTTAAAGGAGACTTCTTATGGTTGGATGAAGTTCAGTAAAATAGTATCAATATGGTAGTTATACAGCAGTTTTCCGTCAGTTTCTTTGGTGGCTCATTTTACTAAATATATCATCGTACGAGTAAAACTAAATTCGATACGGAAAATAAGATAGTTATCAATGTTATTATTAAATTATTATTCAGAAATCAGAAATAAAATTTGTTTAATCATTTTATAATTCAGCAGACAGGTATCGTATAAATTGAGAAATATCTCTAGAGACTTATCTGGTTTAATATTGTGAAATAAAAAAACTTTTCTAGATCTAAGTTTGTTAAATCTAGAAGATTCTACAGGCTGACTCTTATTTCAGTGGGTGAAAGTACTCATGAATTCGAATAACTTTTACTATAGAAATAAGTCAGGGGAGCAATTCTAAAAACTTTTTGGAACGTTTGCATTCTAATCTCAGTCTCAATCTGTCAACATCGTACCTCTAGTTACCTCCATTTTTTGACATTGATTGTCGCTGAAATGAGATAGTGACTAAGTTTAGAACGTTTTAAATTACGAGAATCGGCCTTAAGAATTATCAAAAACTGGCGATTCTTACAAAAATGCACTATGCATGCTTGTATGATCACAATTTAAGAAACAGCGGTTTTTTATATTATGGTCATTTATTATGGTGAAAAAATTACTACATCTACGTCTTTTTCGTCGTCTTCGCCAACTTACTACGACTAAATTACTGACTTTACTCGTGGATTTCATTTCGAAGGTTAGTTTCGAAAGTTATTCTTATTTAAAATATCCATTAGACTATATGATCTAGATTACTACAATATTACAGATTTTCATCAAAAACATATTAGGCCTCCTCAGTACCACTGTAATTAAGTAATCACATAATTCCAACGATTATATCGTCATCATTAATAGTCAATTCAGTATGCTCATTATATTCATATTTATTTTTAATTTCAGCTCATGTAACATTTGAAGCCTTTGTACGCATTATTTTCGTATTATGCTTCACGGCAAACGCTTTCGTGATGTACACTTTGAATTTCTTTATACTGATAACAATATCACATGTGTATTCAATGCAGTTTTCAATGGCGGGACCAAAAAATTCGGATACATTCGTAAGTAGTACATACGATAAGAAAGTGTTTTGTTTATTTTCTTAAAATTTCTTGAAAAAAGGCCATCGCTCCCTAAACACCGTGGTATTTTAGTCGTCTTACAAATGTGGTCCACCTAATGTGCCCGTCATGAAATCTTCTATCTCATACTTTTAATAGTTAAAATGTTCAAAAACTGTTCATAATTGGATACATGAAATTTGCTGTCGTTGACACGACACGGTGTATAACAGCACTACTCTGACATAGAGTAAACCATTTGCCATTCAAATTAAAGAATCTTAAACACAATTACGCTATTTTGTACTCTATTTCTAAGTAACTAAGTAATGGGGCTATCAAATTAAAGCAGTCAATTACATAGTAATAAATACAAATTTATCCTTTTTTTCAGGGCCCATACGATGCCGATTTCAAATACTTTGGACCATGTCCACACTTCGAAAGTAATTTAGCAAACCTAAGTGTATCTCTGACAAGTGAACAAGATATTTATAAGGGAACTATAAACCTAACGCTCGCTAAAGCCGTCCGGTTAATCGAGGTTTGTATTAATTACATGTTTTGTACAGATAAAACACAGCACTTTCATATAAAAATTAACGCTTGTACGCACACATACACATACAACTACACTCACAATACACTCAAGCACAAGTCGAATAATTGCATTATGTTACGCATAGTAATATTACTTTATTCAAAATTAAAATTGTGAAACCTAATACTAATATTCACTATACTATAGGTACTAATATTCTTTTATGGTACAAACTTCAATAAGTACACGTCACCTAATATACGGGTTCAGCGAAGCTCAGGCACACAGTTGCTCATCTTTTACTACTTTTAATCGATGTACTTAATTTATTTCTGTTTTAACTGAATTTTTATGAGCGTCCAAATTTTTTTTAAATATAGCATCCAAGCTCTTTAAGCAGCTAGCGCTCAAGGATTACGTAGCTTCCTAAAATTGGTGTGACTTTTTAAAATTGGTAAGGTATTTTTTGAGTTTACGTATTACGAACAAACAAAAAACCAAATCTTTTCTATTACTATTTTTTGTTCAGACAAAGTTAATAGTGACTTAGATTATGAATAGCTAGCTAAAAAGCAATTTTTTATAAGTTAACTATCTGATCATTGAACACCCCCACTAAACCCCGTTATGTTGCATGCAACTTTTTGCGCGCTATCATGAAAACGCAATAAGCACTTTATCTCTCTCCTACTTATTTAATTATTTTTCTGTGCCCGACAGTGTAATAATTATTTCTATGTTTTCTACCAGCATGTGCACATGAATTACAATAAACATATGTGGGGACTTACAATAAACATTTGCGATATGATTTCTTTTAATAATTGGAGATTTTACACACCAGAAATTAAAAACGTTTTTGAACCAGCAAAGAAAAATGCTCAATGTAATTTAGCTTGGTGGGCAGTACGCGTATAGTACAGAAGCCAACACATCAAGCCATACCAAACTGTCAAATTTTCTCAATTGAATATGAACCTAATGCTTTTGTAATGAAGTTGAAAATTTATCAAAGAAAGAATCATGGCAGGATTTGCACAAAAAAAAATAAAGATGTTTAGAGAAGTTGAAATTATAATTCTTATATTCTTGGGTACCTAAAGAGTATCTTCAGGCATTTCCAATATTTTGAAAACCCCGCAAAAAAAGTGAATACCTAGTTTAACGAAAAGCTCATTAACTTAGAACGGAACGGTGACTGACAGTAAAAGTGACATAAACAGCCGCCGTTTCGCAGTTCTTAACACTGAATTTGCATCGTTTTATGGGAAATAATATCACAAATAATGATTATTTTTTTCCACACACTTGTCACATCACTTGTCTGCCAATTTTATAGATCCGTTAACGTCGCTTGTCACTTTCTTTTTTTTTATAAACACAAAATGGGCATCAAGATGAAACAAAAAAGTGTTATTTTCATTTCGTAATGTTCTAATTATGTGGGGGTTTAAAAATATGCTCAATCAAATATGCTCATACTCCTGGTAATGTATTTTTCACATTGGAAAATATTTTAAACCATCCAAATTATTTTATTTTTTTCATACAAATTAATGTATGGATCTCGCTATGATTCTTTGACAGATTGTTGTTGCTGAATGTACTGGCCTCTGTACCTCTAATGTAAATGAAAAGTAACATTTTGATTACAGCTGAAAGTCGTCATTCACAGTGTTAAAAATAACCATAAAAATCAGTTATGGGACTTCACAATTGAGAAACCATGCCAAAACCGGCTAGTGACAGAGTCGCTCAAATCGCATGTTGATATGCGTACTTGTGTCTTTAGAAAGGTAAATATCTTAAATATAGACGCCAGCGCAACTACAACAATCTGTCAAATTTCTTTGATAGATTTTCAACTATATTACAAAATTGTAAGGTTCAAATTCAATTAGGAAAATTTGACAGTTTGGTATGGCTTGAAGTGCTGGCCTTTGTTCCTACTGGTGCGTTATATAAATAATATTATAACATTCGTTCATTATTCATATCGTGATGGTTGAGTGGATAAGACTCTCGGGATAGATACCGGACAAGAAGCAATGTAACTTTTTCCATTCATATTATGTAGGTACTGTAACAAACTCGTTACATCCGGGATCTAAGCTACGTTAAATAAAACGTATGAGCAACTTTTAGAAGACTATATTAAAATAATATATCAATTAGAGGACGAAACACATGACCAAGCCTTTACGGCTCCTCGGTCTGACCGCCTTCTGTCATAGTATATAAAACTATCTTCTACGATTTGAACTACTTCTAGAAGCTTGCCGAATGTTCTAGCCATAGAGTATATTATCTAATGACTATTGCATCAAAATCGCCACAGTACCTACTTCTTAAGTTTCTCTTAGACATAGCTGATATCGAAGCGAAGAAAAACATCGTGAGGTAATCTGGACTTATAAAATTAAAGTTTGAAATTGTCAATCCACCTTGAGCAAGCGTGGTGATCAATACTCGTGTTTTCTCTGTATTAAACTGTAGCGACATCTATCGCACAATAGACGAACTACAACTATGTACTACTGACGCTTCCTAGATCGCGCAAGCAGAGTTCTCCGCGACATTAGCATAAATATACAAACTCCCGACTACACCGTTGGGCAGTAGCCCACCAGACTCAACAGCCGTCTGGTCGGAGGATCCTTCCTTTTCTATGGAGGATGAGGAACTTTACACTCTGTTCTTCATACCTCTAAAAAACAATAGCAGGGCTATGTTTTTAGTTGAACAATATTAGGCTGGTATTACTGTTATTATCATTTATTCGCTCGTGCTCGTGCGAGCTCGTGGCTAAGTTAAAGCCGTACAGATCGATTGGTCAAAGGTTAAGCTACGCTAACCGCGGTCGGTCTATGGATGGGTGACCATCCCTTTCATACCGAGTTTCCTCCGTGCCTCGGAAAGCACGTAAAGCCGTTGGTCCCGACAGTCATTCGTAGATATCTTTGGCAGTCGTTACGGGTAGTCAGAAGCCAGTAAGTCTGCCAACCAGTCTTACCAAGGGGTATCGTGTTCTGGGTTGTGGAGGTCCGATAGGCAGTCGCTCCATGTAAAACACTGGTATTCAGCTGCATCCGGTTAGACTGGAAGCCGACCCCAATATAGTTGGGAAAAGGCTAGGCAAATGATGACTGTTATTCTCATTTATTCAACCTTGGGTTTTTCCATTCAATCAGCAGGTAGAGAACTAAATCGAATAGAATTATGAATTAAGATCTGTTCGTTTGTATCCATATGTTTTAATTAAAGATTTAGTTTCGATGGTATCTTTGAGCTTTGCCACCTCTATTGGGGAACATGGAACAAATTTTGATAGTTGCCCCAGGAGTAAAGTTGCCTCCACTACAATTACTCTAGTTTCGTGGATGTTGCAGACTGTCTGCAAAGTGGTAGTAGTAGAGTCAAACAAACACACAAACACAAACTCATACGTTTCTACAATACTTTAGGAAAAACAAATTTGGTGATCATTTACTATTTTTTTGGTGATCATTTACTATTTTTGGTTTTATTTATTTACTATTTTGGTGATCATTTACTAGATCTGGAGGTTCGTTAAGCCAAAAACCAAAAAAAGCCAAAAATTAATAGTAGAAGAAACCAAACCAAATTGCTCCAGATCATCACGAACAGCAGTCAGTTTGGAAACCGAAAGGAAAAACACTATATTATTGTAACTTTGGTTGCAGGGTATCCACGTCATCAGCATAAATTTTTCGGAAGCCGTCTACCTGTTCTTTGGTACTTCGTTTTTTTATGGAGAATATATTGCTAAGTTCACGCTGTTTTCGACAAGAAACCAAGTCATACAATGTTTTATTGCTAAGGAACTTATTAAAAAAAAAACAAAGATTTAGTCGATACTGCTTAGATACTTGACTCAGTAAAAAGGTTTTTTTCAGCATAAAACTTTTTGTGAGTGTAAATTTTAATGCTTTAAGTTATTAAAGATTTTTTGTTATGTTTTCTTTTATTCAAGAAAATACACCAACAAGATAAAAGAATATTACAATATTACACACACACACTGTAATATTTGTATATTTCTTTCATCGTCGTTCGCGCGTTAGCATCAGAAGAGTTCAGACATACAAACTTACTACGAAGACCGATTTTCATAAAAGCGTGGTTTTTTTAAACCCTGTTTTTTATTATCAAATAGGCTTGCGTTTGACCGCAATTGACACAATTAGTGTTGACACTAAATACAAGTACGAAAACCTTATTCGATTGAAAATAAAATTATTTCAGCCATTTTTGATATTGCTACATTGAAAGAAATTTCCACCTGTCACTCGTATTATTAGCTAACAGAATAGGAACTCAGTAAACATTTCTCAAACAACCTCTTAACATTTTAATTCGAAACAGTTGTCATGCTAATTTGCACCTAATTGACAGACCACTACAATGTACGTATAAGTAGTGTTTAAATGAAAACGCGTTACTATTGAAATATTAAATACCTACTCCGCTAGTTTAATTGGGATAGAGATGTTTCTAAATAATTAGAAAATGTTTACTGAATCAAAAGACGGTAGAAAATGGATGGAAAACTCTAAAATGTTTTTTACTATTTGTACTCATCAATGTGATACCTGTTGCCGTGTCTAATAATAATTAAATATTTAGTAACAAGCAAATTATAATAAAGTACTCTTCTTCTCTCCTACGTATCTAAAATTCTGTTGTGCCTGACACGGTCTGTAATTGTATGTTTACCTGTAAGGATACATTCATTATCATCATTATCTACCTGCCCTTATCCCATGTTACTTGGCGTCGGTGTAACATGTTTTCTTCTCCCATTCCGTCCTGTTCAACGTCATGCTTTCACTGACTCCTTTTTCATTCAAATCATTCTTCACACAATCCGTCCATCTTTCTTTGGCCTTCTATTTCCTCTCCATCCATCCACACTTATATTCATAACTCTTTTGGTCACATTTATCTCTTCTCTTCACGTACCCATACCGAGACAAACGATTCCCTTCAACTCTTCTGTCACAGGCGTCAATTTCAAACTTCTTCTAATAAATTAATTTTAGTCACTCCACACATCCATCTCAACATTCTAATCTCCGCTTCATGCAGTCTTTTTTCAGCCGCCTTCTTTACGGCCCAACATTCCGATCCATACACTATTATTATTTATCTCAGTCAAATTCAAATCAAATATTAAAATTTAACCCATTTAGGCTATTTAGAATCGGAAAAGAAATCGGTTAGTCAGAAAGTAGACACTAGCCGCTCGTATAAGCCGAAGTTAATGGTTCTCAACAATCTATCTGTCAATATGTATAAAATAAATATTCATATCCATAAATAGTTGTAACAAAAGTTCAGAAATTAGAAACAGAATCCAAAAAAAAATTAAAACAGCTACTTATAAAGTAATGTTAATATTTTTATATATCAGATAGTTATCTGTAACTAGGGACAGTCAACAAAAAAGATAAGTTACAGGGCCATCGGATATTGTTGAAGTTTAAAAGGAAACCGATGGATCCAGCGGTTTCTAAATAAAAAACTTTAACTAGTAATATCCGACGACCTAATATAGTTACTTAGCATTTTTGTTGGAAGTATACTTGGAGAATTGTGATGACATACTATTCATTACTTATTTGCTTAGTTTTAGTTAAAAGAATTTATTTCTCAATCAGAACTAACATAGTTTTCTTAAAAATGAGAAACATAATAATAATTAATTATTCCTAACCCTTAGCACCTCGCTATTTCGAACCTCACAGTTGTATTCGTAGGGAAGCTAACTCTTGTTATTCAAATAATAAATATCTAAGAACTTGATTGCAGAATCAAAATTTTTGAATTATATTCGAGAAATAAATTTAAGGCGTTTTTTGAATGTCCGCCACTCGTGAGCTGTCTGGCGGCACGTGGAAAACACGTGAATTCGCAACCGCGTGACAGCCATTACAAGATAAATATTCACGTGAATGCGTGTGTTGGGGGACCCTACTCCCCCGCAAATGGTGTTAAGGGCGACAAAAAAGGGCGTTTTTATAAACCAAATCTAACAAATTCAACAAAGTCACAATTTTTATTGTTCATTAGGCACATACAACTTCAACCTATTTTTCAAACTATTTACAGAAAAGGAGCCACTAATATCATCTATCTCTATTCCATTTACTTAGTATAAAGCTGAGTTACAACCAAGTTACGGACCACTTAGCGAAGCACAAGGCACAGCTAGTACATACTTAATACTTAAGCAATTTTAAAAATATTTTACCAAATAAATCCGCATCACTAGGTACTTGATTTTGATCACAAAAGCTGGGTGATTATGTCACGGATTAGTCTCAGGTTTAGTAGTGAATTAATTTGAAACGTGCCAATGATTTACTACCCCTGGTTTGGACGTAATTTAGTTATGGATGATGTGGTCGTGTAGTTTATGGTTGGCAATTAGCATTTATAGGGTTAAATCTAGTCACTTCTGAGCTTGGTTGCTTATTGTTTAAGTCTGCTTTGTAGCTCGTGTATGGGCTCTCATCTTTGGGACGGATCTGCCAGATACCAGCTTGATGCCCTAGAGTCTATTGAGAAACGAGCCAAGAGGATCATCGGCAATGATAGGCTCGTCGAGTCGAAACTCCAAAGTCTCGAGCATTGACGCCGAGTTGCTGGCCTGTCGGTTTTCTATCGGTTGCATTTTGGGGAGTGTGCGATAATTTAATTCCCCCGAGCCCGTTCCATCATCGGACCACAAGACGTACGGCGGGCGATGCGCCACCGGTACATGGTGGACATCCCACTCATACGCAAAAAACTGTGCTTCCAGAACTACAACCTGGGAGTCTTTTAGTCAAGAGTGAATAGATTACTTCAAGGCAAGCGTGTAATTAGTCTGTGTGGTGTCGGACGTAAAGAATAGCACCATCCCATATCTTCCCGTGGGTGTCGTAAGAGGCGACTAAGGGACGTACCAGAGAATGGGCAGCAGCGTTCTCTGTGTCTTTGTAACAACCATACTGCGATCGCCAATCCGCCTGCCAAGCGTGGCGATAATGGTAAAATCCCCCCTTGGGGGAGGCCTATGTCCAGCAGTGGACGTCTTTGGGCTGAAATGATGATGAAGCGTGCAACATCTTAGATCGCTGGTTATCAGTTTTTCTGGCTTCTGACTACCCATACGATAGGCAGATATCTACTAATGACCAACCAATCCACAAACCAACCGCGGCAAGCCTAGCTTTATCTTGTATGGCTTTTCCTTAGTTACGGGCTCTGAAGTATCTTAAGATGTGATTATTTATTTATTTATTTATAGTTAATCAACACGGTACTATACCAATTACATAGACATCAAATAACATAGAAACTAGGGTTTTTAGTCTCGCTCTATTAATGAGTTCCGGGAAAAAAAACGAGACCCGATGTGGTCTCGACATTGCCGGGAAAAACGACACTTTCGATAGGTGATATTTATTATTAGGGCTATGAAAAGCAAGTCTTGTCTATCTTTACAATTTGTCATAAAAGTTGCCAAGACTTTTCATTAAAATTAATCTGCTATCTTAGTTTTACTAAACAAAATAAAACAGATCAGAATTTTATCAAAAGTTAATTTAAAGTTTTTTGTCTAAGAAATCCAAACTAGTTCAAGTAATTTGTGATAAATACCCTTTTACCCTTTGTACAAGTACTAGGCAGGTAAGTTAGTGTACATTGTGAAAATGTAATTAAGCTAAAATGTAGCGTGGCTGAACACCAAAAGTTTGGTACCGCGTAACGCTAACCACGTGCCGAGGTACTTTCGTAGTAGGGGTAAGTTTGGGCATGACATGGACACTAGAAGAGACAAAAGCTTTTTACAAAAAAGACAACCGCCTTCAAAATCTAAAAAGTGATAAATAACTGTAGCACAGTACACACATGACTTTAGATTTTTAAGTCTGTAGCTTTGTTCTGTATGTTGTCTTTGATTGCCACTGACTTCCAAATCGAAAGTCATGTGTGTACTGTGCTAAAGTTATTTAATTTTCACTTTTTAGATTTTGAAGGCGGTTGTCTTTTTTGTAAAAAACCTTTTTTAATATCACTTTTTAGTACCTTCTTATCATCCAAATCCATTAAGAACCGGCAACACAGTTAAAACTGAGGTACTCCAAAGATTGAAGAAAGTATTAAAATGTCGTCTATGTAGTTTTTTTTTGGGATTTAATAAAATTGATTTTTCAAAAAGTACTGAATCAATTTCGATAATGTAATAAATAAATTTATAAGGGTCCACCCCTGAAGCATACCCTATCCACTAGAAAAAGAATTTTCAAAATCGATTCACATTTGTCGTAGAAATCGGGTAACAAATATACAAAAAAAAAAAACAACATACAGTCGAACTGAGAACGTCCTTCTTTTTTGAAGTTGGTTGAAATAAAACTTGAGAACGAATTCATAAACTAGGAAAATATCATAAACAACGGTCGTCCACGCGGTTTCTTTAAAAAATATATTAGGTAGGTTAGGTAGTAGGTATTTTCAGTAAAAAAAAAATAACAGAAGTGTCTGCCCATTATTGTCCCACAGGGCAAAGGACTCTTGTCATGTAGAGATGTTACGAGCATAGATAATCACGCTTGCTCAAGAAGGATCAGCGATTTTAGACTTATATTCATATTACATTAGCCCAAGTTTTCTTTGTGATGTTTCCTTTACTGATTACAGTGATGTCCAATTGAAACTTAAAAAGTTCATATAAATTGAAAAATTCACATCGATACTTGTCCGGTATCAAGCCCTCATGCATGAAAGGCCTCAAAACACAACACAACACACAAAACCAAAACAAAGCAAAACACACACACACACACATAAATCTAAAGCATAATAAAATTCTATGCTTTGTCTTACAAATTTTCACGGCAACATTCATTTCCAGTGATTCTATGTCCAAAAACTCTTCGTAGCAATGTGCGACGAAAGCACTTTGCTTAAAACAAATTACAAGGGCCCGTATAAAGGGTTCATCTATTTTTATTGTGCACCTTAAGATACAAGTGCGAGACCTTAGGCCGACGAGAATACGTAATGAGGGGTACTGATTGCGAGGATATAATAATAATGGCGGAATAGCCCTCGCAACAGGCCGTGTATATAGGGAATATTATAACGAACTTCGTTAAAATAGATTATTTCTGGAACGAAGAAATTTCCAGATCTTTTTTGGGTGCTCGATTTTTTAAGGCTGATTATTGGAGAAGGTCAGGACCAGAGTAAATCAGTGAAAAGTAACTCGTTTGTATAAGTGAGGTAACAATTAAAAGAAATGGTTTTCGAGGTGAGGCGTTTTAAGACGTTTCAGGTGTATAAACTAGATTTATCTACATGTGAGTGTGACCCGGCGTTATTTTCGCCACTAATTAGTAAGTTACCGAAACAATCTCTTTGGTTTCGCTTTTTTCGACGCAAAATGAACAAAATTACGTACGAAAACTCGACTCATTTTAGGGAAAACTAGCAGAGAAAACAGAATAAACAAAGTAGGTAGGCTAAGAAATTGTTCAGGTATTAAGAAACAAAAAGTAGGTAAGTAAGTACCTAATACCATTCAAAAATACTCGAATAATTCAATGTCTTGCAGCAAATACAGATAAAGTTTTCAAATCTGTTAAGTATGTTTCCGAAGGAATCCAGAAATAATTTCTTGAGCTTAAGGCTTTGAAGTTGGCGGGAATCGCATTATGGTAGAACGTGAAATGTTTGAAGTTGAGATTGACAAAACAAAAAGCGTCTTGAGGTGAAGAATTGAGTCGTTCTTAGATATATGTACACAGATTATTTTGCCATGTACGTGTCAGTTTTTAGCCATGTTAACCTCACTATCCACCTGACAAATACTGAACAAAATTACACCTTTTGTTGGTAACAACTACTCTCATAAAGTATACACTACATTAGCTAAATTTACCTATATTGCAGAGAAATTGCTTCTTTTGTTACCAAAAACTACATTGATCGGTTTGACATAATGGCAAAAATAAACAAAAACAAAAGCGTAATAATATTTTCTTTTTTACTATAATTGAAATCCTTATTTCGAAATTCACAACACGATTTTCTACACAAGACTTTTCTCGTAATAAATCTAAAATATGCGAAGAATAAAAGTATGCATAATAAGAAAGCAACATGAAATAAATTCGTGTGTTTCGTAGCCTCGGCGATATCGCCGTATGGGGATTTTCTAATATTCGTATTGCTTTCCACAGATCTTGGAAATTTGTCTCATTCCATTACGGATGAGGACTTACCGTACCGGATATTTGTTTTCGAAAGAATTTGATATTTTATATTAATTCCTTCAATTCTCATAAATCCATTTATGAGTTTGGTAATAGTATTTTCTTTTTTTACAGTCCAATAAACATTTCGGTTTCCGACAATTTTAGCGATTTCTCTGCTCATGCATATAGCATTATCCTACTATGGTTAAATTAACCTCAGGAACCCAGGAGATAAACCGCTGCTTCTGTAGAATAGGGTCAGTCATAATGGTTTTTTTCAACCCTTTATTAACATTACTGAACCTTTGGTGACAGACCCCTAAATAAACGAGTACTATATCTATTGAACAGTCTGCCGGCAGACATAATGGAGTGAAACAAATAAAAACAGATTTAACAAAAATTAATTGAAAATGTTTTAAATATTTAGAAACGTGTTAAAGTGCTATCTAAAAGAAGTGTATAAAGACTATAGTTACAATCAAATCATTACTACGGTTTTGTGGGGCTTATAACGTGAACTAGGTAATCTATATTATATTTCTATATAAATAAATAAGTGTGTCTGTTTGTAATGTTAAAATAACGGCTTTATACTAAGTGCATACGATAGTATATACCGTACTTAAAGTAAAAAAGAAATTTTTAAATTTTTTGTGAGTTTGTCAGTCGTTCTGTTCTGGCATTAGCCAGAAAAGTTCACAAAAATTTTAGCAATCTGCCAGTGAAAGTCCCGTCCAAATCGGTGCACTCGTTTCAGAGATTCTCTGAAACGAGTGCACCGATTTGGACGGGACTTTCACTGGCAGATTGCTAATGTTATAACGAGTAACGCAAGACGTAACCTACCCTTATTTAAAAAAAGGGGTACCTATAACCGACAATCACGTGGACGAAGTCATGGGCATCAGCTTTTGTTTTATAAATAAAACAAACGGGTGTAATGCTGGCACTTCACGTGGCGTATTTGTGCAAATATTCGCCTTATTTGGATAATACAAAACAAACATTATGCTTATTGAAATTAAGTCGATTTTGTATTATTAATAAAATAAAATACGCCATGTGTGTGAAGTGCCGGCTTAAAAAGTCACACGTTTATCCCACCATTGCGATATTTATCTTCATATTAACTATACCTTAGTAAGTAATTTTCAAAGTTTAATGTAACAATGTTCGTCAACGAGTTGCCAATTTAACGAGCAACAAAGAAACCCTGCATTCAGAAGACCATCAAATTCCGTGGTAATTAAAACTGTAATCCTCTTACATCGTTATAAACGGTCCCACATTAATGACATGTTCACGAACTCTGTTGAAATTTCGTGGAAGTTGATAATGGTCACAGGATATTATACTGTTTTCACTACCATTATGAAGTATCGTAATCGTTTTCAACCGACTTCAAAAAAGGAGGAGGTTATCAATTCGTCTGTATTTTTTTTTTCTTTTTTTTTTATGTTTGTTACCTGATTTCTTGGGACTGGGTGAACCGATTTTGATGATTCTTGCTTTATTTGAAAGCTAGTGCTTCCTGTGTGGTCCCATTTTTATTTGATCCAGTTTTGACAGTGGCATTCATGAGAAAACCGTATAAGTCTTAAATTTGCATAAAGTATGTGCGCGATTTGTTACGCGATTTCTCCGGCAAACGTAAACCGATTTTAAAAATTCTTTTTTTTCATGGATAGGGTATGCTTCAGGGGTGGTCCCATATAAATTTTATCGAAATTGATTTAGTACTTTTTGAAAAATGAACAAATACCCAAAAATTTTACATAGACGACGTTTTAGTTTCATCAATCTTTGTAGTAGTTAACTTTCAATCTCTTCTTAATAGATTTGGATGAGAAGGAGGTACTGAAAAGCGGAAAATAAAAAGCTTTTTACAAAAAAGACAACCGCCTTCAAAAAGTGAAAAATAACTTTAGCACAGAACACACATTGACTTTAGTTTCGGAAGTCGGTGGCAACACAAAACAACAAACAGAACAAAGCCACTGAATTTCGAAACTAAAGTCAATGTGTGTTCTGTGCTAAAGTTATTTTTCACTTTTTGAAGGTGGTTGTCTTTTTTGTAAAAAGCTTTTTATATTAGGAACATATATTTTTTTTAGGTTTTCAAAAGGCTTCCCAAGGGAACCCATGACTACGCTAAGCTATCTGTCCGTCCATCTTTCAAAGGGATCCATATATCTTATGAACGGTATTAGGTAGACACTTGAAATTTTCACAGAGTATTTATTACGCAGACATACAGCGCTCTTAGCGTTCAATACAACAATGCATTCAGGGTGTTGACGCGCTACTGCAGTGCTTCTGATATGTTCGCAGACGGGGACATTGCTTTCACACATTCATGCGCAAGTGATTCGCCTTCATCATGCGCAGCGGCAGCCCTAACAGCATTCTGAGCACTATTGCGGACAGGTGGGACAGTCTCATGATGGGGCATTGGATGCGCCTACATGCCAGAGTGGTGTATATTTAATGTATTGTTTTGTTTCTTCTAGTAGATGCAAGTACTACTATCAGTTTCTAAGTTGTGTGTTGGCACAAAATATAGAGGGTACAGAAGAACCGCTCCCGCCATCTTCAAAAATAATAACCTAAACTTGCCAGACTAGGGCTGCTAATGTATTGACTCTGTAGGTTTTATTTGTGACAATATGAAATTTTATTGACACTGGTTGAAACTCTTTGCAATTTTTTACAACAAAATTTTCTTGTTCGTCGTGAAATGATAATGTCTCTCATTTATTCATTTAGACAACACGTGACAGTCGAGTCTGGAGTCTGCTTGAAACTGCTTGAGAATGCCTATAAACGTAATGTCAATGTGTGCGTGGTAAAAATGGCGGGTTGTTCTAAGCGGTCTCTCTGCTCGGGCGCGACGCAGCCTTACGTACTTTGTGGTACTTTGTGGACTAACCAAATGGACTTCATCTGAAATTATAGAATTTTATTTATTTATTTTTTATTACTCCTTCTTCAAAACATCTGGCAGCGGATGGATGCGGGCTGCCCAAGACTGGGTTGGTTGGCGATCCCTGGGGGAGGTCAACGTTCAGTAGTCAACCGCATTTGACTGATATGATGATGATGGTGATATATTATTCTGAGCGCTATGACAACAATTTAATAAAAATAAAATGGAAGTAAAAATTAATAAAGGTCACGTTTCTTGTACGGTACCATACAAGAAAAGTTATTGTATAAAGTACTGAATACTATTCAATGTTATGGAACATGTGCGCGTTGTCATTCAACGTCTAACATGCTAATGACAAAAGTGATATTATTGGTCATAAAGCAGTTCAGCATATTTTAAATGCAACTGAAACTTCACTTGTCATCGTATTACGACCATGACACATGACATATTTTCTGAAACACAAAGAAATAATTCCGCCAACACTTCTATGAACCTAATGGAGAAGAATAAACGTAAATCACATTGTATCTAATATTTTCATACAGTAAAATCCCTTAGGAGAAGGTTATCAAATAAGTTAAACCCAATAAGTTTCAGTTGAGATACTCCAGGGGGCGCACGGAGCACAAACAAACAACTTCACACCTCACGAAATATATGTAAAAGTTTTTCTGGTACACACACACGCCAGTCCTAACTTTATATTATATGAACATGTTTTGAGAAAAACCAGATCAGGGAACTGTCGACAGTGGAACTAAAGTTATTTGTTGTATTGTAACGTAATTATGAACCAAGAATATCTCAATGATATCGCAAGGTCCATTTCTCACAAGAGAAGCTACTCTTGCCGCGGTCGATCCGTGGATGGGTGACCATCAATATCATATCGAGACCGTGCCTCGCAAAGTACGTAAAGCTGTTGGTCTCGGCTGTCATTTGTAGATCTTGGTCAGTCGTTATGGTTAGTCAGAAGCCAGAAAGTCAGACAACCAGTCTTACCAAAGGATATCGTGTTACCCAGTAACTAAGTTGCGAAAGTCGGGCGGAAGTCGCTCCATGTAATACACTGGTATTCAGCTGCATCCAGTTAGACTGGAAGCCGACCCCAATATAGTTGGGAAAAGGCTAGGCAGATGATGATGATTTCCCTGATATCATAAGGTATTAATTTTATATCAAAGCTGGTAACAGGTCAGTTTTACTCATTCTTAGGGAAGCGTACCAAAACACGTCGAAGTCGTCATAGCATGGCGTAGTGCATTGTATTGTGTCGTAGCGCAGCTTAGAGGCTCATATGGCGGCGTAGCGATGCAAAAATCAGCGGAGAAGATGCCATCTGTTATACAACGTGACCTGGAATCCTAGATACATTTCAGAGTTACCCTGACTACACTTTATTGAAGGCACACGAGCTGACCTTGATAATAGTAATATATGATACCAATTACATATTTTTTTAAATGGTTTTGTCATTTCATTTTTTTACTTCTGATAATAAAAAAAAATGTTACAATGTATAATATTTAAAAATATTATTTTACAATTCAAGAAGGCTATGCCTGTTAATTTCTATAATTCTACATTAATTTTAATTTCAATTCTACAATCGCAGAAGCGATGTTAATCAATTATTGAAATTATCAATTTGCAAAACCGAAACATTGGAAAACCCTTTGTAAGATTTGTCAGAGGGTTGTCAGGTCGTAATAAAACTTATTAATTTAAAGTAACACCCAATCGGTTTTATCAAATAGACGTACCTACTTGTCGGGTCTTTGAAAGATTTTATAACATCCATTAGCTTAGTTTTCGGTAGACAGACCATTCTTAGGAGTTCTAAAAGACTTTACTAACTTATCTTTCGAAGTTTGTTTATAACATCTCGGTTTGTAAAGGTTTGGTCGTAATTTTTCGTGATCTTTGGAAAATAAAATAAATATTTATTGGTATTTTTGCTTCAGATTTTTTGAATACCTCGACCTGAAAACTCTTAAGTAAGGACACCTAAAACTTAGAAAACTCAATTATTTTGTTGGTTTCAGAAATAACGATATACTGAGGCTTATCAACCTAAAGACAACCTCCATTTTTTTGAAGTTCGTTTAAAATCTATACTAATATTATAAAGCTGAAGAGTTTGTTTGTTTGTTTGGTTAAACGCGCTAATCCAGGATCTACTGGTTCGAATTGAAAAAATCTTTTTGTGTTGGATGGTCCATGTATCGAGGAAGGCTATAGGCCCAGGCGAAGCCTGGTCGGGTCGCTAGTATTATATGTATTCAGATAGACGGCAATATCTATTCTATGCACTGGGTGTGGATGCGGACTATGCCTACAACTACTATCCGGCTGCCCGCATGCGGCTAATTTAGTATTGATTCGTAGGCCGTGCCGCATGTGTCCACAACTAGCGTTTCTATACTATTATTTTAAGTTGTGGGCAACGGGCTCCCGCATGCGGCCAATGAAATATCGTTGTGGGCTATATTCATTGCGCATCTGACTGCTGTAGCTGATTTTTATTGGAATCGACTAGCCTTTCAGTGAATCGACCACAAAATCAATGGACCAGGCCATTTGACTGTGGTATAGGTACTGGTATAGACTTGTAAAAAGTTACAGGGTGGCTTTTAATCCACCATTTCACCAGACGTGTGGCCAGTGATATGGTAGGTTTGCATTGATATTGAAAGTCAAAGTAGCGATTCAAACATTGCTACATTGACCTTCAATGGTACCAATTCTGTTGCGCACGAACTAAATACATTTTAAGCTATTTATATCTCTTTCTCTCCAATAAAACAAGAAAGAGACATATATTAATAAGAGCTGTCAATTTAAGTTGATCTAAAATGTTCATACAATTATAGTGGTAATTTCAGAACATCTTGATTAAAAACACTGCGAAGTTCAAGGAAAAAACGAATTTACCATCTCTAACTTAGTACTTGTCTTTCGTCGTCCTTTTCTTCAGCTGCCTGGTAGTAAGAGATGCCAAATGTCTAATTTTGGTTTAGTTTGTGAACAAGGGAATACCTCTAAAACCAGTGGGTATGCGCTAGAAAAAAAAAGAACCTAAAAATTGGTACAATTTGTAATTTAAATATCGGTCACTAATTACCGGTCATTTTATAGAACAATAATAGACATAAGTACAACCTCAATATTGTCGAAAGATACTTAATATTTCAATTAGATAGGAGTACATCACGGTCGAAGAGGATTATTCCGGTCGGATCAACTGTGTTCCAACCTAAACATTGTTCAACAACTGAGATCGAATCCAGTTATTACGCCGAAGGTATAAGCAGATGGCGGAATGATGTTATTATTGATGGAAGAAGAAACATACTGGTTTTAAGCGGATTTAGTTTATTCATTTAACAAACATTTCCATATCTAAGCGAGCCAACGCACTTGCGGTTGGCCGCAAAGCATTGTGCCGTTGAGCCAGGCCGCAGTATTTACGCTCTGCCAAACGGCACGCTGTATTCCGGCTAACCGTATTGTTGAAGATATATCACCTTAATTCCCCCATCCCCATTCCATCACCGGCCGAGCAGGGATACGGCGAAGCGTCACCGCTATACGGTTAAAGTTCCACGGTTTCGAACCAAGCGCTTTACTTCCACATTTATTGTGCGAACTGCCAGACTGTGGAATTCACTGCCCGCCTCTCTATTCCCCGGTGCATATAATCTGGGTATCTTCAAGGCACGAGTGAACCGGTTTATTCTAGGCAAGCGTGCTCCACCTTAGGCCGCATCATCACTTAAGATCAGGTGAGTTGCGGTCAAACGCAAGCCTATAACAATATAAAAAAAAAAGAATGTACTAGCACTGGCTAGATAGAAACTGTCTTCTAGATAAGTGACTTATGGTTTTATAGATTATTGTTTTTTCCACCTTGTTTTTAGATTACTCTTTATACCTTTCCAAATATATACTTAACAGTATTTCCTGTTGTTTCGCTCTACAGACCTCACCAACACGTATCGAGTCAGTTCTATTGTGATCAGCCACATGTCGTCGTCAATTACAAGTATTTATTTTCCATTATAATTGGCTACACGCGACAACAATTACAAATTCATAACAATAGATGTGCGGCCCACCGCAGATCCAAGACAACCGAGGCTGTTAACGGCTGGTTGCAAGTCAGTGCGTTGATATTACAGATATAGATAGACCTAGATAACGCAAGAGCAACTACTTCGCGTGCCTAGTTTCGTGCCTAGCTTACGTACAAAAATCGTAAGTAAAAAAATAAAGTAAACGTTGCCTTCCATCGGTAAGTCATTTTGTGATTAATATTATGTGTAATTAATTTAAAAAAACAATTATTTTTAATCTAATACCCTCAGTAATACCTGGTAATACCAAATGTAAGAAAAACAAAATATTGTGACGTAAGGTAATGGTAAGGTACCTTGGTGGCTTGGTAATAGGTACCCAAAAAATGGCACGCTTGGTTTTCATACAGATCGTGATATTTGCATTATCTAGGGTCTACTATATCTGTGGTTAGGCGTGGCATTTTAAATATGAAGCGTGCAATAAATAGTTACCTTAGGGATAATAACTAAAAAATAAATATTAATTACATAATAAATAAATAATAATAAGTAAATAAAACAGTAAAGAATAATTAAAAATAAAAACATAAGTGGTAACACAAAGTTACTAAATAAATAAATGTAGGTATACTATCTATAAAACAAGCAAAAATTCTAAATTCAATTTTGTATTAATAAAACAGAGTAGCTTACTAACTACGTAATCAATAATATTTAGCATATAAGCACCCAGTGGTCTTCCTCCTCTCTCCTACTTGATTTATGCTGTGCCCGACAGGGTCCATAATTGTGACTTATATAATATTTTCCTACCAACTACATGATACATTATGGTACGCAATAAAGAATTGAGAATTGAGAATTGAGAATTGGTTGATATCATGCATCATTTAAAAATGGCGTCACATGGATAGCTGTTTATATTTTGCAACACATATAAAAATATAAATTTAAAATAAGTATTTGAGGTGCAGTAACACAATTTTTAAGTTATAGGCACCTAACCTCTCGAGTGTCGATGATACCGCATAGGTTCAGTTAAAGCATTGGAGGTTTGACCTTGAACTTTTTTCGCTGAGTTAATAATGTTTCAAACACTTCTTGTGTAATGTGGGTTTGTAAATTATTCTTTGTAAACAAAAATTTTGGTGATTTTTTTTTCCAACTAGATATTTTAGTACGGAATTGTCAGTTTATTTAAATTTTTAAATAAAATAAATCAATTTTCAGAACCAGATAAAATTAAAACTAAAAATACCCGCCGATGATACCATGTCATCAATCTTACCCGCTTTGCCCATTACAAGTAACAGCCTTATAAAGGTCTAAATAACGAAGTTTCTGAGAGGGTTGTAATTGAAAACGGCTGATAATAACAGACTTTTACTTCGAACATTTTCCCAATTGAATATTCTAATGAATAACCAACGCTTTCTTATTGAAACAGGGATTTCGGTTTACCTATTTATGTATAATTTGTTTCTCTACTTATGCATAATTTATTTACTTTTTACGATAAATTAAGGGAATCGAAAAAAGACAAAAACACAGATTGTACAAAGAATAATTTTAATACAAAAAATATTTCATGAATTATTTCAATTTTTTTTAAATACCTAAATACTGTATAAAATAAATTAACAAAATAATATTAATCAATAATTGGCAAATATCCTTAATTAACAGTATCGATGAAAATTCAAATGTAAAGGTAGATTCAAAACAAATTCAAAAACACTCGAATCATTATTCTAATCTGAAGCAGTTGCTGATTTAATTACTTTACATCTCGAAGGCAATAAACAAAAAACAAAGAAACAAGAAAATCTTCAGCTATTCAGATCACGTAATAGGGCTGTATTTAAATCAAGTGGCATCGCAGCCCCAATTCAGTATCGTCTGAGGTAACGAGCCACTTAGTTTTACTAACTTGATGTACCTAACTTTTATTAGAATTCTTAGCAGGCCAATAAGCTCACACTTGACTTGCGATAAGGAAACAGAAAAAAAGGGAAGAAAAAAGTCGGTAGTCTGATCAAGTGGAAAATTACTTGAAGGAAGTACGCTTATAAGGATTACACACTGTTACGGAGATCGGCAAATCGAGCGGTGTGACGCGAAAGTGGGCAACTTTTTTTACTTAAATTTAATGTTATTTTTTACTTTTTAGTTTTTGAAGGCGGTTGTCATTCTTGTAAACATGTTTTTTTTACGCTTTATAGTGCCTACTTCTTTTTTCCACGCCCAGGGGTGAATATTATTAATAATATTATATGGGACCGACCACCTTTGAAGTATAAACTATCAATTAAAAAAAGAATCGTCGAAATCGGACTATACTGAAAAAAGTTATGCGTGGTCAAACATACCACGACCCCGCACGCCGCCACCGCCGACTTTCAGTAGCAGTACTGCCGTGCCGTGATTGGTTTAGCTCAGCCTAGTGGTCAACGAAATGTATTTCTACATCTTTCACTGATATTTCCACAAAAATCTCAATTATTTCTTAACATTAGTCTCAGTGCAGAGGAAAAGCAAGTATCTGAACACAACCAGGCGCTATTACTGATTAGAAGACTGAAATTGTTTCACAAATATGGTGATGCGAAAGATTTTTTGTCTCTCTGTATGTCATTTTTGTTATTGAACTTATATTGGTTATCTTATTCATTAACTGTGTGCATACAGTTAATAAATAATTTGGCCATCTTTCCTCAGACTTTCAGTCATGCTAAGATTACGTAGATTTAGTCACTCTGGGATCTTGAAACATTTGGAAGGACTAAAACAGAAAACAACGGTACCGATTGCCTTGTTCCAAACTAAACTAAAATTAGACAGTTTTCATCTCTTACTGCCAGGCAGCTGAAGAAAAGAACGGCGACAGATAAGAACTAAGTTAGAAATGTCTAATTATTTTTTTTCCGTGAACTTCGCCGTGTTTTTAGTCCATACGTTCTGAACTATAATTGTATGAACATTTTTGGTCAACTTAAATTGACAGCTCTTATTAATATCTGTCTCTTTCTTGTGTTATTATAGAGAAAGAGATATAAATAGCTTTAAATAAGTTTGGCTCTAGCACAACAGAATTGGCACCATTGTCGAATCAATAGCTATTGGGAACTTATCTGAGGTTCACAAATCCGACATAAATCACTCCACGTACAAAAATATAGCTTTATAGAAGAAAACAAAACAAAAACGGAATAATAACACGATTTCAATCGTTCATTTATTTTATATTGAAAACAAAACAATTTTGGTTCACGTTCAAATTGAATTACATATCAAACCGATGACAGCGATGTCCTTATGTTTTTATTTTGATCTGTTTTTAGACGTTGATCGATGGGTTCGGTTTGGATAAATATTCTTTTATAATATCGAATATGGATACTTGAGATGGTTTGTGGATTATAATATTTTACAACCTATTTTGAGGAGGTCGACCCCTGTAAGCAGAATTATTTTTGTGCGTTATAATTATTTACTTTTACTTTATTTTCACTAGTTAAATCTAAAGTGAATAATACTTCTATTATTCACTCTAGTTTTAACCAGTGA
Source organism: Charanyca ferruginea (assembly GCA_947361185.1). NCBI lineage: Eukaryota > Metazoa > Arthropoda > Insecta > Lepidoptera > Noctuidae > Charanyca > Charanyca ferruginea. The sequence goes on along the minus strand of OX376055.1, from coordinate 55,684,851 downwards.
AATTCTTATACCTCTAATAAGAAAGAAAACGAAAACAAAGGCAAATCACTGAAACGGCAGGTTCGATTTTGGTAGCTGATGTTACAAGAAGTAACAACAAATCATCATCAGCCGGTGGACGTCCACTGTTGAACATAGGCCTCCCCTACAGACCATCACAACGAGCGGCAACCCGGCGCTGGCATCCACCGGTTACCCGCGACCTTGACGATGTCGTCGGTCCATCTGGTGAGAGGCCTACCAACGCTGCGTCTTCGGGTTCGTGGTCGCCACTCGAAGGAGAAGTAACATGGGCTACATTTATATTAAATAAAAATAACTAGCAGTTTCCCCGCGACTTTGTTCACGTGATTTTTCTTATTGATCCCTAATTATTTAAAATAATAGACAAAGACAAGCATTTTCATTTGTAGCACATAGGTAAACGAAAGATGTCAATATTTATAAAATGAACGCTATGTCTTGCCGCCAGCGGCGTACAAATTATCTAATTATAATTTCTAATTAAATCTTATATATAAAAATGAATCGCTAAATGTGTTGGTAAGCGCATAACTAGCAAACCGCTTGACCAAATTGGATAATTCTTTTTTTATAATATTCCTTGAAGTACGAAGATGGTTCTTACGGAGAGAAAAAAATAAATAAAAACATTTGTATGGTAGGGTAGGCGTAGGGTAGGCGTAGGGTAGGCGTAGGGTAGGCGTAGGGTAGGCACAGGGTAGGCGTAGGGTAGGCGTAGGGTAGGCGTAGGGTAGGCGTAGGGTAGGTTTAGGGTAGGTGTAGGGTAGATGTAGGGTAGGTGTACGGTAGGTGTAGGGTAGATGTAGGGTAGGTGTACGGTAGGTGTAGGGTAGGTGTAGGGTAGGTAAATAGGCAGGTAAGTAGGTAGATAAGGACAGGACAACGTCTGTCGGGTCAGCTAGTAATTGATAAAAATATAGCACTCAGTGATAATGTAGCTTCCAATTAGTGAAAGAATTTTGAGAATTGAACTAGAAGTTCCGGAGATTTTATTAATACGTATAGATTACGGTACCTATACTTATTAATAAAATCTCCGGAACTTCTAGTTCAATTCTCAAAATTCTTTCTCTAATCGGAAGCTACATTATCACTGAGTTGCACATAAATCCCGCAACTAACCGACATTCTTGCGGACGAAGTCTTACGCTAGTCTACTACTGAACAAAAGTATCAGCCTTTTATCGTGCCAAGCAGTAGGTCGATCCTGTATAATTCAAACAACAACTCGCATCTCACATCGCTATTCACTCTCACTTCGCATAAGGTTCAAAATGACCTTGATATATTTGACACTTTGAATCAGGTTCGAGTGCGAAGTGAGCCTCGTAGTGACGGGGAAATTACCTTACAGAATGTCACTTCTTACGTCACCTCATACTTTATCTGTCAAAATCTCCCTGTCAATTTAGTTCAACTCGCTGACACGTTCGCAAGGGTGGCGCTAGTGTAAATTCGAATTATCAACCGAGTTTTTATAATGCCAATCAAGAAACAGCGGATTCAGATTAGAATGAGGTCTTACAGAATCACACCCCCCACAAGAATCAAAGGCCCCTTCTCATACAGAGAAGACATGATCACCAAGCTAGCTCAAGGCCGATCTACAATTAAAATATCCACAACATTTTTATCTTTTTTTAAATAAGTTTATCTAAGGGGTCAGCTGTGTGTAGTATACTTCGGGAATATTGTTACGACATCAGTCGCTTTTTTTCTTGTTCATTCGATTATTACTAAAACTCACTAACCGTAACATAATACTTTACTTGTTGCGAGCTACTATATGGACTTCCCTTATTTAAATGCTGCCTATTTAAGTAAGAACAATTTCGCGAACTATAAGCAGATAGCTTTTGCCCGCGACTTCGTCCGCGTGAATGTCGGTTATCGTGGATGCAGACGATGTCGTGGGTTAAAAAGTAGTTCAGGTCCTTCCCCAGGGTTTAAGCTATTTTTAAAACTAATTTTATTATACTTTGTACCTAATCACTGCTCAGGCTCTATACTGATTTATTGTTTGTTAAAATATATTATAAGGAATGGTTGTCTACTGTTTCAACATTTGTAATATGTGAACACTATATATCTATGTAGAGAGGCCAGCACATCAAGCTACTACAATCTGTCAAATTTCTTTGATAGATTTTCAACTTTATTACCAAACCATATGGTTCATATTGAATTGGGAAAATTTGACAGTTAGGTATGGTTTGATGTGCTGGCATCTGTACATAACTTAGCTGTCATTCCTTAATCTGTGATACTTTGTTCACACTTTAAAATAGTGTTTTTTTGCAAGGTATGCGAGGTATGCGTATAATTATATAATTCCTGTAAATTCAAATATTGTTAACATCGTTTTTAAAAGAGTAAGTATGTACTTTTTTGCCCATTCTTCTCCATACAAAACTACCATTTGGAATGGGCAACTATAATCAATTCTTGTCTCATTTGACGTTCAAAAGTGCCTTAAAATGGTCGAATTGAAATAAACTATTTGACTTTATTAAAATCGGTTCAGCCGTTTCATCGTGAAAGCGTAATAGACAGAGTTAAAGAACAATGCCCACTTCCCATACATTTAAAAACCTGATAACAAAAGTGTATGTATAGTAATAAAGTATAGTAGAAAGACTACCTGTAAGTTTAGAAAATAATGCCAGATAGTCATTTTTACGATTTAAACGCCACGAAGTCCAAAAAAATACGAATATTACTTTTTAGGTTAGGTTTTGCCGTTACCAAAAAAGTAGTAAAGAAATAAATGTGCTAGAACTAATTATTAACGCTTGGAAGTTTTTTTTTTGGTTTAAAATAGGAATACTTACCTGCCGATCTATAGTCTAAAACAACTTTTTTACTTTGCGTATTCCTCGAAATCAGCTGCCTCTAAGTCACTACTTAGGCTCTCAATAATGCCACTATAAATAGAGTGTCGAGCATTAACTGCTGTTTCAACAACAACAATAACGTTCTAGCATTCTTATAGAATCTTGGAAACCCCTATCCAACATAATCACATCATTTTCTTGACAGTATAATCTATAAGGTGAGTTTTCATAATATAAACATGTCAAATGTCAAAAAAATCCGTTTCAGTCGTGCGAATTCAATAAAGCATACTACGTGATTAATTTATTTAATTATTATGTTATTTGTAATGAATATGTAATAAAGGTGTATCTAATAAAAAATAACATAATAATAAATACTTACTAATTAAATAAAACGTAAAATAATGAATAAAACTCAGAAACAGAGTTGAATAAAGTTAAAGTTGCAATGTGTAAAATGGAACGTCGTAAAAAGAGTAGTTGAGGTGCGTTCGAAACATGGTAATACGTTTACCTTTGACGTAGAATAAGCATAAATAAACTTAAAAATCTTTTTTTCCTGCGTTTCTTTTGACATTGTGATAAGCGTAATTAATATAGAATAAAATTAGCTAAATTTTAAGATTTATTACATTTCTATACATAGTCAGGTCAAAAATGAACATTTTTCTTTGCATTTACAATAGGTATTAGTATATGGATTTTCAATTGGGTTTACATCTGCTAAACAGGCCGACAGACGTCAATCTTTATCCAATTTTTAGAAGTAGGTAATTGTAATCATCATCATCATCATCATTTCAGCCGAAAGACGTCCACTGCTGGACATAGGCCTCCCCCAAGTGGCGCCACATTGACCGGTCCCGTGCGACTCGCATCATCCGGTAATTGTAATGGTTTTGAATATTTATCGCTGGTTTTTTTTTTCAGAACTCAACTTAATATAATGACGATATTTAAAGAAGTAAAAACCATAGTAAACTAAAAAACCATGAACTGACTGACACAACTTTACCTATAGATGTCCATGAGAGCGATTCGACAGCAAGTGAAAAACAACGAATATAGTTCGAACTGACAACCTTCGACTCGTTTGTCCGATGTCTAAGTCATTGCACTACAGAGAGAAAAAGAAATAATTTGTCAATTGTCTATCTCGTTTATGTTGAAATATACATTTATTTGAAGATTTCCAATAAATAATAAATCATGTTATTGCTTTTTCTTGGAAATACTAACATTTTCTAAGATCTTTCTCTTATCAGTTTATTTGGAAATTAATCTTAAAATCGTATAATTCAAGATAAACATTTTAGTGCTTTATCTTCAAACATAGAACATAGGTAGATACCTAATTAATTTAAGTTCTTTTTGCTACTTTTTCGTAAACGAATTCTTTGAATTTATTACGTTTAATTTTGTGCCTATTTTTTAATTTGATGGAGACCTACCAAGTTTTGGCAACTTCTTTATTATGAAAACCTCATTATAGTGGACTTAAAAAAAGGTTATTAACTAAGAAAATCCCGGGTCTAGTGAACAAAATATAGTATGCCCACAGTTTTTGTACGCAGTTCAGCTGCATAACATTATCAGCTTAAGGCGCTAACAAGCGACTTTTGCAGATTTTAAACTGACAATCACGTCAAAATGTGTAGTGTAAATGATTTGGAAAAATATATATGTTAAACTAGAACATTCTCTTAATCATATAGAATGTGAATATTTTTGATTATATAATTTATATTAAATAGTTTAATTAAATCGTGAACTTGTGTCTGACGCGGACAAAACATTGATAATCACACATAATCTACCAGAAATATTTAAACGAAACTTTTACAATCTTACAGACAATTTTATTATCTACCTTTTAGTATACGCCATTTTTTTTAAGTTAAAGAATACTATCCTTTATTTAATTTTTTCGACTAAACTTTGAGAGTTTTGGACGCAACGCATACGATTCTCTGGTCGCTCAAGGTCGCCAGCGTATATCGTTTCCATAATATGCCTTGCTATGAATTATATTAATATAATTATAGCTACGTCTGTGACGGTCTTAATACGTAATTTCTAAGTATAACTTGGACATTACTGACATCGGTGAAGGAAAACATCGTGAGAAAACCTGGACTTGTAATAAATATAAATCTGAAATCGCCAAATCGCTTTGAGCAAACGTAACGAAAAATGCTTGTGCCTTCTCACTATGAGAAGAGGCCTTGAAGTGGGACAGTATTATATTTCTATAACTAATACTATTCTCTAATTAAAATTTTACACACATGATACTTTTTACTCATTTTAATTAAGACCCTCATTAATCTGAAACTTGATGTAAGGATCTTTCTTCTAAAACTTTATCTAGGTATTACTTAAATGGGGTTATTGGTTTCATTCTGTTTTTTTATTTTATGCAAAGTGAAAATTAATTTTTGTTATAGATGACGCTCATCACGTCTGTCAAATTTTTCCAAAACATACTTTTTTGACCTTGGCATACTGTTTTGATTTCATAGAGGTAGTCTTGGAGGCAAACCCGATATTCCACAGAGCTGGTACCGGTACTTTCGATACTCTCGCGACTGGAAGTAACATAGTAGTTATTATTATCGATTATTTTATGCCATGCTAATAACAAGTACTACTAGGTTACTCCAAATCCAGTTTTGACTGCTTCAATTTAATGAAAAATCCATTGATTAATGGCATTTTAGACGAGGATCAGACTGTGTTTTCTAGATTAACAAGGTAGGTAACGTGTTCCGCAATCTTTTGCTGGCAACCTAAACGGAGTTTCAAATGTTGCAATTGATAATCGACAAGCCTGTGTGATGACTTTCATCATTTTTTTTTTATTTGACATTTTCTAATGTTAGGAGAAAACTAACAGACTGGTTTGATGTACCGAAAGCGTCATCAACTGCTTACCCACCACGCATTTGCATTTGATTCTGAATGAAGAGTAAATCATCATCATCATTTCAGCCGAAAGACGTCCACGGCTGGACATAGGCTTCCCCCAAGTAATGGGGGGTTTTGCCATAATCACCACGCTTGGCAGGCGGGTTGGCGATCGCAGTATGGTTGTTACAAAGGCACAGAGAACGCTGCTGCCCATTCTCTGGTGAGTCCCTTAGTCGCCTCTTACGACACCCATGGAAAGATATGGGATGGTGATATTCTTTACGTCCGACACCATACGAGTAGAAGAGTAAATAATTAAGCTTAATTTCTAATTCGGCTTTGGCAACTTGTGCTTGTTAAAATAGTGTTTTTTTTGAAGATTTTTCAAGTTCTAAACATAATTTAAAAGACAGATTCCGTGACTAAATTGTTATGATACAAATCAAAAAGAATTTAAATGCAACCATTTATTAATTTCATACGTATTGAAGAATATCTATAGCCTACTCGTATTTATCGGAAAAATATCAAGGTGATATCGAAAGTCCCGGATATTCTTGACACCGTGTCGGTATTAGACGAAAATGTCCCTGGACTGGAAATCGTGCCGATATTGCATGCCCTACTTTACATACAGTCTTAATGCACCAACTGGGTGCATTAAGACTGTATGTAAACTGCAGCAGCAGTTATTATATCACTTTTTACAACTAAGGGCAGGTGGTTTCAAACAGTCGGTTAACGTTACATACGGACGGTTAAAAGTTACTATGACGTGAGATGTTTAACATACGTTAAATGTAACGGGTTGTTTCATGACATAAAAATCCGTCAGTCAAAGTTATTCAAAAAGAGATTCCATAATATTTTGATGTTTGACGTAGCTGTTTGACAACACAAAATTACGTTGACTGGTCGGTAATAGTAACTTTTAGACGTACGATTTTGTGAAGCAACCCATTTTTTTGATTTGACGAAAGTTATCGGCTTTTGTGACTATTACCGGTCAGTAATGCATAGTTGAAGCAACCCGCCCTAATTAATCGCGATCACCCAAAGTGTTAAAGCATAACGATTATCTACTTTCACAGCTAACAGTTAACAATTTAGCGCCAGCACACGCCAACCAAAACTCATGTAATCCTCTCAGTTATGCCAAACAGGTGCTAAGTAATTAAATTGTGAAGTAATCTGTTCCGTATAATTACATTTTGGATGGCGGTTAAGCGGTTGGCAGTCGTTTGTAACGCGGCCTGACTAGGGAATACAGTATGTCGAATGTGCGACCGCAGGGTTGATCCATATGGCAACCAGTTATCTAAATTGGATGCTGTTTTGAAATAATATTACTGTTGCGTAAATATTTTCTTTTAACGTAAGTTAAGTTTGTCTCCATATTGGTTAATTTGTATGACTTTTTACCTATTTAAAGTGGCTATAGTGGTTTTATTTTATGTGGGCAGTTACATAATCTATATATGTATGTATTTACAAAAAAAAAAAAGATTTGTGTATGTATCAGCTGTCTGACACCCATAGTACAGGGTCTCCCTAGTTTGGGGTCAGATGGCCGTGTGTGAAAATGTCCCCACATATTATTATTATTATTATTATAATCCTCACATTTTTATAAATATTGTACGTACCTATACAAATTATTGTTTTTTAAAGAGTAAATTTGGAGTTTCACACTCATTCTGCAAATGAAATCAAAATCATATATTTGCTAAAATATGGTATCTCGTGATTTTATTCGCTTTTGAATTTTTATTTGTATTAGATTTCTTTTTTCGTAATTGTAGTTGCTTTTGAATTTGTATTTGCTTTGGTGGCTTCACTCTCAGAGTTCCTAAAAAAAAATAGATAGCCTTTGACATAATAAATATAAATAAATAAACTTTGACATAATAAAAATCTATAGTAAAATAATTTAATAACAGAACAGAACTTGAAGAAACCTTTAACATTATAAGTTTCATCTGTGTTGTGAGGTCTCTACATAAGTAAGGTGAAAATATAGATCTAGACAGAACTACATAAAAAAAAATAAAGAACGATTTATAATGATAATTTTGATAAATAGGTACTTTATAATTAGCATTTTATAATTAATCGTTCATTGACTTCTACTAAGCTACTTTATTGCTGGGTGCTATTGGCTATATTCTGTTCCACACGGACGAACTCGCGGGCTGAAGATAGTTTAAATATTTAAAATATATACAAACAAAAAAACACCCATGTTCAAAACCTAAAAAGTGTAAAATAACTTTAGCATATGACATTAGATTTGGAAGTGGGCGGCTTTTGTTCAGTCCATTGTTTTGCCACCGATTTCCGTAATTAAAGTCAAAATGTGTTCTGCGCTGAAGTTATTTATTACTTTTTAGTATTTGAAATCGGTTGTCTTTTTGTAAATAAGGTCTTTATTTTTCGCTTTTTAGTACATTCTTATCATCCAAATTCATTTAGAAACGGCAAAGCAGTTAAAACAGAGATCACAAGTCCTTATCAAAAGTTTTGCTGAAAGGAACCGGGAACCAAAACGTCATTTAGGTATATTTAGTTTTTGTTGATATTTTTCAAAAAGCGCTTAATCAATTTTTATAAAATGTATATGGGACCGCCCCTGAGGCACCTATCCATTAAAGAATACTCAAATTCGATTTATATTTGCCGGAAAAATCGCGTAACAACCAAAAAAAAACATATAGCCGAATTGAGATCGTCCTCTTTTTAAGACGGTTAAAAAAGTGTATACATGTAATTCAACATCTTCAAATACACTCTTAAACATACCAAAACATAAAAGTGTTACGTTATCCAATTACAAAGTCGATTATCCTGCGGTGGTCGGTTCCGCGGTTGGCTGTCCATTAAAATGGACGGACGGACCCGGTCGAGAACACGTTGACTCTGACCGCTCGATCGTGCGAAACGTCGACGGTTGCTATTGGTCCCACATTACTTACAAAGATCACAAGAGTTAAGGGCTTGATACAAATTGTAACTCTATGCTTATGGGGAATAAAGGTTATTTTGATGAAGATCTTGGTATGAAGCAATGATAATTTAAGTAAAAAAGTGTTAGTAGATAAGGTACCTACACATGGTTCGAACTTATAGAGGGTAGAGGTTAGGAGAACAATCTATGTGTATCAAAAAGTATCCGTTCAAATGTGTCAAATAAGAGCGGTGCTACAATCGCACCTGAATAATTTTTTTCTAACTCGGTATACTTCAAAACGTCAACAACTGCTACATTTGTACCAAACCCTGTATCTACGCTAGCGTCATTTGGACGGGTTTTGGAACTGTTATTTACTACTTAAAGCTAAACACTTTTTCAACTTTCATACTTATTAAATGGTATTCCTTACCTCTACCACAGTATAAGTATTAGTACTACCGTACAGTAGCGACACGCTCTACCTCGCTCCGAAACTATTCCTCACCTCTTCCTACGTCGAACGACTGGTACTGGGAAATTGCTTTTAGTTCGAGCGGCGTGTAGACACGCACACACACGCACGTATTTGTAGAGTCTGTTATTTTGGTAGTAGTGTAGGTAATTATATCGTTTCGTTTCTATGGAGTGTCGTGGATGTGCCTCTATCTTCCATATTCGAACTTCAAAAAAGGCACACTAATGCACCTCAAGGAAAAGTAAAATTGTAATGTCACACTATAGGTAACACAGGAAACGTAATTAACGGTTGTTATGGAGCGCATTTAGACACTCGGGCCTCAATAAACTTCTGTTGAGTCAGACGCTGCTCTGAGCTTAAGTGAGCTAATTAGCTAAGTGTCGACGTGTCACTTGCGGCGCTCTTAGCACCTATAAGCATAGATGTCTGCCCATTGGTTCAAAAATCGGAGCTGTATCCATCAACTCGGACTGGGCTCGCATACTGGATTACAGCGCCCTTTCTCCCACATAAGGAGGCTTGTGTCCCAACAGTAGGAGTTATGAAAGAGGTTTTAAATTAGGGTAAATAAAAGATGATTAATTCATCATCATCATGTACCTAGCCTTTAATAAACCTTGGAGTCGGCTTCCAGTCTAACCGGATGCAGCTGAATACCAGTTTTTTACATGGAGCAACTGCCTATCTAACCTCCACAACCCAATTGCTGGGTAACACGATAACCTTTGGTAAGATTCGTTATCAGATTTTCTAGTTTCTGACTGTCTATAACGACTGACAAAGATGTTCGAATGACTCTGTACGAAATGCATGGTCACCCATCAATGGACCGACCGCGGCAAGCGTAGCTTAACCTTCATGACTGATCGACGGCTTTTACTTAGCCACGAGCTCCTCAAACGATGATTAATTCATAATTAATTAAAAAAAGAACCTTTTACCTATTGTTGATATGATTCGATATCCGTGGTATGATATCTACGTCAAAAAAAATAATAGTAAAATAAAAAAACCCGACTGCGCAAAAAGTGAACTTTAAATAAAATAATAACCAAATTGTATAAAACTGAAAAGAAATAAACAAGTCCTGTAGACTAGAATTATGTTTAGTTATGTTGAATAACTTATACCATTGAAATAAAAACCACGCCAATAGCGATTTGATCAGTCGGGACCCATTAAAGGGAAGATTTGACCCGGTCTAGATTTTAATGGGTCCCGACTGATCAAATTGCTATTGGCGTGGTTTTTATTTCACAGTAACGAAGAATATTTTACATACAAAGACCGGGCGGCGCGAAAAACATCACCCTTTCCTTGCAGTCGGGGTAAAAAGCGTAAAACACGTTTTACTCTGTGTTATGTCAACAAACATTAAATGAGAGTAGATTATAGGTCCTTGTAATATAATACAAATATATAAACAACAGAATTGTTTCTTAGTAAATCCACAGAAGCGTAAAGACAAAACGTTCGTGAAATCTATCTCATACCAAAGTTCACGGGAAATTTATTATCAGCTGATTTATTTGCACTGATACCGCCCAAATCTTGAAGACGTTCAAGGAATGTTTGGAGATACAATAATTTCCAAGATGTGGCTATTTGATTTTCTAATAAAACTCCTTTTTTGCTCAGTCCGGTAAAAGATGGTGCAAACTACAGCACCTGCTCTGCTAAAACTGTAGAACTTTTTGTGAAGGATTTCAGTCAAGTACACACCTATTTCTACTCTCAGTTTGGAGAGAATGGGTGCTTGTGTCGCACTTATCAAACCCTATGACAGAAGGCTTAGTGACCAAGTCCTAGCACTTAGTAGGAACAACTTGCGCATTGTGACAAGAGCCACTACGGGACACTGCTGCTTAAACAAGCACATGTCCAACCTGGGGCATACGTGAACCTGCAGACGCTGTAAGGAGGCTGATGAAACGCAACTTCACATTCTGGGGGAATGCGGAGCACTAATTCACAAGCGCAACAACCATCTGCGCAAACACCTACTAAGCCCGGGTGAAATAATAGAGATTGCCCCAAAGCTGATCTTACAGTTTATCACAGCTGCAAGATTTCTGATCGATAGATCAGTTGATAGATCTCTAACCAACACAAGCAGCGATCACAATAGATAAATCCTGGTCGCAGTGGTACAATAGCCGCATTAAAATAATAATAAAAAAATGGGTGCTTGTGCCGCAACAGGCACATGAGACATTTGTCGATGAAGGCATCATAAGGTCAATCGTAGTCTTTGGCCCAGGGGTTGAACCTGAGAACTCCTCACGAACTGCACTAAACGACACAAAACAGTAAACTGTAAAACTTTTCCCTTAAACGAAATTAAGTAGGTAAGGTATCTTGTATACCTGATAATGGCTTCAGGATTTAGTACCTTCCTAACTACCATATTCCTCTATGTACTCACAAAATTCAGCCATGCCAAAATAACATAAGTGTGGCCATTCTGATATCTCAGTTTATTACATGATCACAACGTTTAATATGTTATTTTTAATAATGAATGAAAAAATATTTTTAATTTTACAAAGTCAGTGATCCGACCGAAGATGGCGAAGTTTCAAGACTAAGTTATTACCAAGTTACTTAAGTACATTTAGTTGGATAAACTTGGTTTGTTACCCGTTCTTGCGAAAAACATAATTTATTCTGTAGTAAGGACTAGCAAAGAATATTAATAGGCAGTTCTCCAGAAAGCTTGTAAGGTACTTTTACACTTGGTAGAGATTGGAGGTTGAAAACGTTGAGCAATTTGATGGTAGTTTTGTATTCTTCCCTCATGACGTCATCACGAAGTTTTTTAGTAAGTTACTAGCTTCTGCGCGTGACTTAGTTCGCGTAAATTTTCACGAGTCCATTTTTTGTGATAATAAAAAATAGCCTAGAGCACTTGGGGATAACTTAGTTTCCATAAGCAAATAAATTTTCAGAAGTAGGCTGGAGATTCGTTCTAACAAAAAAAAATAGTACTGATTCATTGCTGATCATGTCAGTCCATGACATGTTCAGTGATTGCTGGGCTAAAGTCTCCACACCATGGACGCCAACAGTTGGATGGCGTTACTAAGACGGTCCAGAAAGAGTGTTGTGATGTCCTAGAAGGGCATCGCGAGGGCGCGAGTGGCGCAATTAAAGAATGCCTGGAAAGATTTGGGTTAGACTTTTACCTACCAGTACAAGCTATTAAAATAAAATCGACGCAAAAGGCCTTTCTTATGGTCATCATCATGACGCACTGTAAAATTATGTTAGTAAAATACTGCATATTTAATTTTTTGTGTCCCATGATTCATTTATGTATTCATTTAAAATGTTGCCTTCGCAGTAACAGAAAGTTTTAATGTCATTACACCTTTCCATTATTTAAAAAACAAAATGTTTAAAATCCTTATTCTATTTTACAGTCGCAGACTGCGATTTCCTTTATAATGTAAATTCTCCATAAGCATTGGGCCCGGGAATTATTAAGTACGATGATAATGAGGGGAGCCCAATGGGGTGAAAAAATTACAAGATTTACGCAATATGCTTCCAGACACTCTGTACCAACCTTCTATTTACCTTCTAGACGTCGTACCAAGATTCCCGTTTATTATTTTGAGTTAAGCTACGTTCAAAATTAGAGACAGCTCAGAAATAATTTATACTTCAATTGTTTTTAGAGTCTTTTATCCCTCAACCGTGCTATGTTCTTAATAAAATCACTTGCTATTGTTTCTATCATATTTGTTTTACTTACAGTGAAGCTCTTAAAGCGGTAATAATCTAAGATTCCAAAGACGCCAAACCTGGCTGCTTTAACATGGCTGACAGTTTAGGAATAACATAGGAATATTTGTAGTAACGAAGATGTGTTCACTTTCTAATTTCAATGCTAGATCATTTTCTAGCTATCATGTATAAAAGTTATCTTTCTTACGTTGAAGTGTGACAGCTGGTTCTTGTATATCTTATTCCATTATAGGATAAATATATCACCATCATCATCATCATGTTCCTGGCCCTTGTCTTCCATTCCGTTTTGTTCTTCCATTCTGACCTGTCAACCGTCATGCGATCACAATCTGTAACGGTCCAGTCATCTTTTCGTTAGCCTTTCTTTTCCTCTACATCCATCCACATTTATACTAATAACTCTTTTGGTCACATGCGTTTCATTCCTCCTTTTCATTTTCAAACCCCACTTTCAAACTTCCTCTATTGATACTCGTAGGTATAGGCACTAATTTCTAACATTATTCATTCTGGTCACTTCAAACATCCACCATAACATTCACATCTCCACTATCGCAGATGCAGATAACATCGCAGATTAAAAAGTAGCCTTTGTCCTTTCTTGAGGTTCAAGCTTACTCTGTATTGTACTGTACTGTCTAAATTTTATCGTAATTGGTTCAGTAGTTTTAACGTGAAAGCATTACAAATATCTACAAACTCACCTTCGAATTTACATTAGTATAGATTAATTAATACAACGGAAATGTCACTGTTTTGTAATAAAACTCAAAAGAAAGTAGAAGACGGTTATTAAACAAAGGTATATTCATATTTCCGGAGATTATTATAAGCCTCGTAGTTTAATATAAATAGGTTCACGACTAAAGTTTATGAAAATATTCTTATTTTTTTTCCGTTTTTCTTTGCCGCCTGACAACGGTGCTCGTAATCTAAGCGATGAACGTTCTCTAGGTATATTTCTAGCCTGTTATTTACATTTTCTTTACTCACTTAATAAGGTACATTTATTTATTTTTCCTGTTATATTAACAGACTTATTTTATTTTTTTAGTTTTTTTCCGCATTTTTTGTTTGAATACGTATAATTAATTAGCATAAATAAAGCTTTCAAACTAAATATGCGAAATAAGTACAGACCAGCACATCTTGCCTTACCAAACTGTAGAAATTTTCTAATTGAATATGAAACATATTCTTTTAAGATAAAGTTGAAAATCTATCAAAGAAATTTGACAGATTGTTGTAGCTTAATGTGCTGACTGCTGTTCTTGGAATTACAAAATCGTTCGAGTTTACGTTGGGCTTTACGTAAAGGTATTTTTTTAAATTCAATGTTACAACATTTAATATTATAATGAGAAAGTAACTGTGTCTATTACGCTTCCACGATAAAACTGCTGAACCGATTTAGATGAAATTTGGTATGAAAATATCTTGACCCTGGGAAATCACATAGGGTTTTTAATCCGGGACTTTGTCTGCATCCCCAATAACCGACATTCATTGGCTTGGAAACATGCTGGTCCGGGCTCCATAGGACAATCTACAGTAAAGACAAAATCAAACTGATTGCTAATTAAAACTACTTAATTTATACTTAGTATATACATTATATTTAATTCTTGCTTTGGTTCACACACTGGTTCATAGGTTGATAGTTTGTTGAAATGTATGGAGTGGTTGTCTACTTTTACAATAATTGTAAATAATAATATGTGAATACTATGTATATATGTATACAACTTAGCTGTCATTATTTATCTTTTAATACTTTGTACATACTTCAATATAATGTTTTTATGCAAGGTCCATCGTATTCACGTATAGTTATATAACTGTAAATGCAAAATATTGTACACATTTATTTTTAAACGAAACTACCTTTTGCAATGGGCAACTAGAATCAACTTTATATTTTTTATTATGACGTTCAAAAGTGCCTTTTTTATGGTCTAATTGAAATAAATGATTTGACTTTGACTTTGACTTCATACGGACCAAATCGCGGACAAAAGCTCGTTATAAATAAAGAATATACTTTTTATGTTTGTTTTTAAATGCATAGTTTTTAGAATTTTCCCTGTATTTATAGTATAAGACGAAATTACTTGCCAAATTTCATAGTTCTAGGTCAACGGAAAGTACCCTATAAATTTTGATTCCCTTGAGAGTGTCGAAATGTACGTTTTTTTGCGACATAAACGGCCGTATCTTTTTTTCACGCTAACTTAGAACTTTGATTTTTTCACAGCTTTAAGGGGCCGTAGACCTAAGTATGTGGTTTTAATAATTAATAATTCGTATATATTCGTAATAAGTTTTAATTAGTAATTTCAACTCGATACCTCCACGCGTTCCCGATATAAAGGGTCTTGACAGACAGACAGACAGACAGACGGACAACAAAGTGATCATATAAGGGTTCCGTTTTTCCTTTTGAGGTACGGAACCCTAAACGCAACAGACATTTGGAGTGTAACTAATAAAAAACAGATTTAAAAAAGATCTGAAAAGATAACTTATTTAAATAATAAGTGACACCTTTAAATAAAGTCTTAAGTAACAAGTTTAAGGGGTCAAAGAAAAACTCAACCTTTTCTTTACGTTTTTTTACGGATCTAGTATTATAAATATCCAACCAAACTTCAAAAACCCTATGCTGGATGCACCTAATGATGATAAACACATCATTTTCTTTAGTTTTCAATGTTAAGCAAAACGTGCAAAACTAAAAACATAAACTACAAGAGCCGACTTCCAAAATAAAGACATTATGTGTTCAGAGGTCCTAGTGTCAGTTTACACTTCTAGGCACTCTGTGCCAAAGTTGACGACACGGTTAGCGCAGTGGCTGAGTGATTGACTGCTGCGCCTGCCGCGAATTCAATTTCCGCATGTCAAAGTCAAACTCAATCTGAAAGCATTTATTTCAATTAAACCATTTACAGGCACTTTTGAATTGTCAAATAGTCGGTCAGTTACTCAAAAAGTTAAAGCTAGTTGCTCGTTCCAATACATAGGTAGGTCTCCATGGAGAAGAACGAGCAAGAAACTCCACGGACACTCTTTTAAATCAATTTTTTACAAAATACTGGTTACGTTGTCCTTGTTGCGTCTATGCCTGCATTATTTTTACATAGCTATAATAAATAAAAATAATAAAATAAAAAAGCCTTTTATTTCTTACAAACAAAAAAAGTAAAAATAAAAGTAAATACAGTGAATTGACTATAACCTAATGTATGGAACCTATGATTCTATATAATATATCTATTTATTCTGTATAATTATTTAAATATGATGGTATGGTGTTTTATAATTTGTATCTACTTTGTGTAATATTAGTTTTTATTTTTAAGTATAGGTACATTTTTGTATAATACATAGGCAGTTATTTACCTACCTTTTTATTTTGTGGGTATGTAGTTAATATTTAAATGTATATGTATTAAACATTGGTATGTAGCGTTTATAATAGTTTTTTTTTTTAAGTACTTATACATTTTTGTGTTATGCATAGTTAATATTTAATGTTTATGTATTAAACAGTAGTATATAGCGTTTATAGTAATGTATTGGTATATTTAAATATATATTATGTAGCTACCTACTTATCTAAAAAGTAAATTACTTATATTTTAATGCTAAGGTACCTAAGTGCTAATTAGTTTGGTTTGCAAGAACCCCTCCTTGG
The DNA here is from genome assembly GCA_947361185.1 of Charanyca ferruginea. Lineage (NCBI taxonomy): Eukaryota > Metazoa > Arthropoda > Insecta > Lepidoptera > Noctuidae > Charanyca > Charanyca ferruginea. Next base: position 55,668,202 of record OX376055.1, on the reverse strand, counting down.
GTGAAGGCCTCCTCCAAAGAATCCCACTCTTCTCTGTCTTTGGCTATTTGTAACCAATTTAGGCCCGCTGTCTTTGTGATGTCGTCTTGCCATCTCGCATAGGGTCTACCTCTGTAGCGATTTCCTTTTGGGCCATTCCATGTAGTTATTCTTTTAGTCCATCGCTCATCTTGTAGCCGCGCGACATGTCCCGCCCATTTCCATTTAAGTTTTTGAGCATGGATTAGAGCATCTGTAGCTTTTGAAATATTTCTTATTTTTGAGTGTCTTATTTTTTGTAATTTCTTTATGTTCAGCATACTGCGTTCCATACCGCGTTGACAGCTAATGATTTTTTTCTTTACTTTGCTAGAGTATCTCCAGGTTTGACAGGCATAGGTTAAGCATGGTAGGAGACATGTGTTCATAACTCTAGTTTTTATCTTCGCTGTCATATCACCTTTAAATATTTCCTTTAAACTCCAGTATTTATTCCAAGATATTTGTATTCTTCGTTCTAATTCTAGTTCGTTGTTTTTCCTGTCAAAACATATTTGTTTCCCTAGGTAGATATAGCTTTCTGTGTAGGAGAGTATATTGTTGTCGACTGATATTGTTGCTTCGGGCCCCTTATTCACAACCATTCGATACGTTTCCGTGTCGGTAAGGAACCGTATTCGACAATCTCGTTTCCGACTTCAGTCTTCGTATCGAATTGGAACTGTCAAAATTATTCGGTTTCGGATTTATGAATTGCGTTTGAAGGACATCTTCGATATCTTTTGACTTTCGATTCGGTACGGAATCGAATCGAATGATTGTGAATAAGGGGCCTGTACTGTTCGTCATTACCATTGTTTTTGACAGGTTCATTTCTAAACCAACAAGTTTACTGGCCTCGTTCAGAGAATGGATCATGAGTTGTAGTTGTGTACCTGTTTCTGACAGCAGAACCAAGTCATCGGCGAAGCGTAGGTGACTAAGGTATTTGCCGTCTATATTTAGTCCATAGTTTTTCCACTCCAGTTTTCTCATTATTGATTCTAGGACGGCAATAAATAATTGCGGGGACAGAGGGTCACCCTGTCTTACCCCTCTGTCAATAGGAAAGCTTGGTCCGATTTTTTCTAACTTCACTCTTTCCTTGCCGTTCAAATATATGTTTTTAATTACTTGTATGTATATATTTTCTACACCCTGCTCTTCCAGCGTTTTCCAGATGGTTGAATGGGACACTGTGTCGAAGGCTTTTTTGTAATCTATGAAAGCGATATAGAGAGGTCTCCTTCGTTCTTGATATTTTTCAATCAGTAGTTCCAAAGTGTGAATGTGGTCTATAGTTGAAAACCCCTTCCTGAATCCAGCTTGTTCAATGGGTTGTTCCGCACCTAATGACGAGCTTATTCTTTGATTTATTAGGGAAGAGAAGAGTTTGTACAGGCATGGTAATAAGCTTATTGGCCTGTAATTGCCAATATCGCGTGGGTCTCCTTTTTTAAAAATTAATATAATATTTGACTCTGACCATTGAGTAGGTGTATCAGTAGTTTCCAGTATGCGATTGAACAGAAGAGTTAGAGGTAGAGCTAGTTGAGTGTAGGCTGTTTTTATAGCTTCGTTTGTTACGTTGTCTGAGCCTGGACTTTTGTCTGGTTTCAGACGGTTAATTGCTTCAATTATTTCCTCTACGCCAAACTGTGCTCTGGCCTCTTTGTTATAAGGGTCTGTGACACTTGTGTTACTCTGTCCTGTGATTTTTTGTTCCTTGGCTTTGTATAGAGTTTTATAAAATTCCGTTGCAACGTCTATAATGTCATTTCGGCTATTGAGTGTTTTATTTGCCCGATCTAGTCCGTCGATCCATGTTTTGCAGGTTTGTAACTCTTTAAATGCTTTCTTCGAGCTGCTCGCTTGTACCAGGTGTCTTTCGATGGTGTTATATCTATATCTTGAGTAGTCTTGTTTTATGAGTTTGCTTATTAACTTATACAGTGCTGAGAGTTCATTTTTAGTGAGCGAGTTTTATTCGTAGTTTTTTGTAGTTCTTGTCTTCTTTTCAACAGTGATAAGGTGCGCTCTGATAGTATGTTTTGACTTTTGTTTGTTTTTTCATGTACTGAACGGGCACTCTGAAGGCTTTGGCAGATAGCTTTTATTATCTTATCATGATAGGATTGTACAGACGCGGTGGAGCAGTTTTGCAGGTCTGGTAGGTAGGATGTGATACATACATAGCTATAGCAGCCCAAAACATAAAAAAAAGAATGAAGATAAAAGCCATGGCAGTTATTAAATTACGTTCCAACCAGGGATAGTAAATCATTGGTAAATTTCATATTAATTCACTGTACTATACCTGAGACTAATCCGTGACATAATCATCCAGCTTTTGTGATCAAAATGAAGTAGTCATGAGGATTTATTTAGTAAAATATTTTTTTTTAAACTGCTTAAGTCTTATACATAACTAGATGTGCCTTGTGAATGGTTAAATTGAAATACAAGGTGGCCGGAACATTGACGTCCAAAAATAAAATTTAGGTCCTTCGTGTCGTGGGGTATCCGAATCACCCCATGTATGTTCCGCAACTTTTCATAGTTTTCGAGTTATGATTTTTTTTCTGAACTTTTGAGAATTTTCGACCTGACCAATCTAAAAGCTATTCGAAACAAAAAGTAGATAACTTTGTCAAGATTTTTTTATTGCAACTGAGTCTTCATGAGTAGTACTTTTATGCATAAAATAACCAGTGTCGTTACTGTGATGAAAGTTATGAAAAAGTTAGTCTAAAGTGAAAAATGTTCGCGAGCAGCTAGCCAGGACATGGGTGGAGGTTATAGTATTCCGTTTAACACGAATACTACTTTTACTTTTCATAAGCATGCTATCATTCATAACATTTGATGTTTACATTTTATAATATTTGTTTTTGTAGATTCTTGGAATCTTTTAAATAGAATATATTATGTACTTACAGTTTTATGCTGGTCCTGTCTGTATTACGTTACATTTTTTTCCTGTTTAATATAAATTAGATCACTTTACAAACCTGAAAAATAAATAATGTTTTGCTTTGACATGTTTGTCAATGACAGTCGTCAAATTTGACGATTGTCAATATTACTTATAATTGGTTTACGGCTAACTACGTAAATCCTTCATGCTGTACATTATGTAAGCATGTATGTTTGTATTTTATATTAAACGGCTGAACACCCGCTGATGTATCGCGTGTTCCTTTAAATCCTATTCGCACTAATAAATAAAAATAACTGGCAGTCTGCAATAATTGAGTCTGGCCGGTACTAAAATACCCCGCTTTAGTATACCGATATGACCGTTCTAGAAAGAGGATTCATAATTGGATTTTTTATGAATTTCGGAAGAGCGGTCAGAAAACAAAACCTGTCAAGGAGTCAGTCTAGATCTCGCTGTCGCTTGGGTAACACGCTGATTACTCATACGCTTACGTTACTGAAGTCTACCAGTCTACTTACTGCAAGACTACCGGTCCACAACCGAGAGTTGGTTAAGTCGAGCCGTCGAGCTGTCGCGTGCCTGCTGCTCCCAGGGCGGGTCCTACTACTGACCGCCTGGGGACCTCCGTCCCCGAGCTAGGAGCCGACCGCGCCAGTCTATCTTCGGTCAGATCCTGTTGCCGGCCAGGCTGTGGATCCTACTAACCTGGAAATCTCTGCCTAATTCTAGTGCGTCTAGGTTAGTGTTTTCTATTTATGATTTGTTTTTGATACTCATCACATTTTAATCTTTCTTGTGAGAGCTATTAAATTCATTTCGTACAGTTCTACATAGCCTTTTATTTCTTAAACTATTAGAACTGCTACAAGGTGTACCACTGTTGTGCCCAATTTCTAACAGGTCATGGTAACTTTAAAAGTAAATTATTTTATTTCAAGCTTGTTGCTTCGCCTTTGTGTCAATGTTCTACATTTGACTGTGAATACGAATAATCGAATCTGCACATCATATCTTATGGGAGTGTATTCTTTGGCAGAAAAAACGCAATATTATGTTGAATAGTCTACAGCATAGATATCCGAGTGTACAGGCATCATTCGGAGCAGTTTATTATGCGGACCTTGTAGAAACTAGAACTTATTTCCGTGCGTTCAAGCACTTTTGCCATACCTATTATTAGAATCAAATTTAATGTAACAGCTCACTTTTTAAGGTTATTAATTATGTCAATTAAAATCCGTGGTGCTTAGCAACTGGGCTTCTCCCAGTTGTAAATGTCCCTTTGTGCCTATTGGCATAATTCTGTTCTATCTGTCTGCTGCTTGATTTGGATGGAAGTGGAAAATATGTTTTTCTTACTCCTCCGCTTTTCTTTTCTGATTAATTTCGTTCGGGATCCAAGACAGTTGAAGCGTTTCTCTGGGACTCGTCGAGCTTCATTGGTTTGGCGCTTTTTTGGTGGTCGCCACTGTTGATTCTGGCGTACAGGAGTTGCAGTGGTTTGGGAATAGTGTGGCGGGCTACTGAGCATAGGTCTCCCCCAAGGGGGGGGGGGGGGGGTTCAGCCGTAATCACCATTCTTTTTTGCTGCTACCCAACCTCTGGTCAATATCTCTCTGTTGCCTTCTACGACAGCCACGGGTAGAAATGGAGTGGTACTATTCGCGGCCGGCACCGCACGGCTAAGTTCTAGTATTTAATTATTATTAGACACAGCTACATACGTATCACAGTGATACGAACAAATTGTAAAATATTTAAGAGTATTCTATTCACTTTGTTCCGTCTTCTGATTCAGTAAACCTTTTCTAATTATTTAGAAACATCCCTATCCCAATTAAATACTGACGGAATGTTTAATAATTCAATAGCGACGCGTTTTCATTTAAACACTATGGTTAGTAGTGGTCTGTCAATTAGGTGCAAATTAGCATGACATCTGTTACGTATTAAAATGTTAAGAGGAGGTTTAAGAAATTTACTTAGTTCATATTATTGCTGTTGAAGGGAGGTGCAAATTTCTTTCAATGTAGCAATAGCTAAAATGGCTAAAATATTTTTAAAACTAGTAGTAGTATGACGGACTGGTGTCCGCAACTCCACGTCTCAGCGCGTATGTTGCTAATATGGTTTTTATATTTTTAGTGCAAACACACTTTTATCCCAATCAGTCTACGAAGTCGTTTGTACGTTTAGTATAATACGTCTGCACACGCCTTTTGATAGTACGCTGACGTCAAAAAATCAAACAATATTGTAGTGTACTCATACGTTACAATATTGTTTGATTTTATTGGTGTATTTTCTTGAATAAAAGAAAACATAACAAAAATATGTTTATTAGCTTGAATTATTAAAATATACCCTCACACAAAGTTTTATGCTGAAATAATACTTTTCAACGGCTCAAGTCTATATTTAAGCAATATTAACTAAATCTTCTTCTTTTTAATAAATTCATCAGCAATCATACACTGTATGACTTGGTTTCTTGTCGAAAACAGCGTGAACTTGCCAGTATATTCTCCATAAAAAAACGAAGTACCGAAGAACAGGTAGACCTCTTCCGAAAAATTTATGTTGATGATGTGGGTACCCTACAACCAAAGTTGCAATAATATAGTGATTTTTCCGCAGATAATGAAACAAAAGGCAGATAGACCGCGCGGAATACTGAGAGTGAAGCCACCAAAGCAAATACAAATTCAAAAGAGAATACCTACAATCTCGCTTTGTGCTGTACTGACACGAGTCAGAATAGCACGAAGCGCCGCATCGTTAAAAAAAAAACAATTAAAAATACAAATACAAATTCAAAAGCGAATACAATCACGAGATTGTAAGTATTCGCTTTTGATTTGTATTTGCTTTGGTGACTTCACTCTTAGTGGTCTGCGCGGTGTATCTGCCATTTGTTTTATAATCTGAGGTTTTTGTCCTTTCGATTCCCGAACTGACTGCTGGGCGTGGTGTCCTGGGGCAATCCGCTTTGGCTTTTTCCACTAGGAATTTCTCAGTAGCAGCTTGAACTTTGTAAGTTGGTGGTGTGACATCCTCGTGCCTCGAAAAGCACGTAAAACCGTTGATCTTGCGCCCGATCTCTCTCCGGTCGTCGTAACGGATTTCCTTTCCATCAAGAGAGCATAATGTACGTAAGGTTGCGGCGCGCCCGAGCATAGAGACTACTCAGAACAAAGCGCCATTTTTCGCACGCACACATTGACATTACGTCTATAGGCATTCTCAGGCAGTTTCAAGCAGACTTCAGTCTCGACTGTCACGTGTTGTCAAAATGAATAAATTATGTAATTAACATTTTATGACAAACAGGAAAATTTTGTTATAAAAAATCGCAAAGAGTTTCAGTGTCAGTTAAATTTCATATTGTCACAAATAAAACCTACAGAGTCAATACAGTAGCAGCCTTAGTGAGTCTGGCAAGTTTAGGTAATTATTTTTGAGAATTGCCGGAGCGGTCCTTCTGTAACCTTTATATATATTTTGTGGTGAGAGTGAGGGAAGAGGGAGTGCACTTATGATTGCACACAAACTTTAACACTATAATTTTTCTTTGATTTACATACCTTGATCTTTTCCCACTCAACTAAATAGCAGATCACCTGCTAGTTGAATGGAAACGCCCTAAGGTTGATTAAATAATGAACGATTGAATAATTATTCCTAGATATATCTAAGTGGCATTTTCTTATAACAAAAATTTTGAATACCGTTAAGTAAACTATCTATCGTCAAATCAAAAACCACAACAGCAGACACTCTGGTTTTATTATATTTTTATTTGATGGAATACGGTATTAGTATGGAATACGGAATACGGTATTAGGTATACGGTAGACACTACTAACGTTGCCATTTTCCAATGGCGGTAGAGTAGGTGTTGAACCGTAATTTTGAAGGCAGTCCGCGCCACTGTCTTTAGAATAATTATTATTCATTCGTTCATCACTAATTCACTCACCACAGTAGTTACATAAGATATTTACCTTTCTAAGGACACAAGTTCGAATATCAACATGCTGTTTCAGCGAGTCTGTCACAAGGCGGTTTTGGCATGGCTTCTCAATTGTGAAGTCCCATAATCGATTTTTATGGTTATTTCTAACACTGTGAATGACGACTTTCAACTGTAATTAAAATGTTATTTTTCATTTACATTGAACTTACGGGGTATAAAAACATCCCGTTAACAACGCATTGTGCTCATTGAACTAAATTACATTGAGCATTTTTTTTGCTGGTCTAAAAACGTGTTTACTTTCTGGTGTGTACAATCTCTGTTTACGAAATCAAAATATCAAATTTTAAATCTTTATTACAATCCCTAATGTGCTCGTACAGGTAGCAATCCTGTCGAGTACAGCAAAATTTTGTATAAGTAGGAGAGAGAAAGAGCGCTTATTGCGTTTTTATGATAGAGCGCAATACAAGATGATTTTTTATGCACAAATTTCTCAGGGTGATAGTACCCATGAAATTGAATAACTTTCTCCAAAAGACATGGGTCGAAACATTAAAAAAAAAATCGGACTTCCCATACAAAATCGATCAGCTGACTATTGATTTTGTATGGGAAGTCCGATTTTTTTTTTAATATTTCGACACATGTCTTTTGGAGAAAGTTATTCAATTTCATGGGTACTATCACCCTGAGAAATTTGGTGCGTGCATAAAAAATCATCTTGTATAATTCACGCAAAGCATTGCTGTGATGTGCTTGTAGCTGCATGCAACAGAACCGTGTTTGTCCATAAACCCACAACTAAACATTGAATGTGTTCATTGATCAAAGAGTACTTACAAGCAAAATCTGTTGCTAACCACAAACAAATACCAGGTCTGAAATAAAGATATTTTTTTAAATCCTACATTATTTAAAATCTTGTTATCGAGCTATTTAGCTACCCATGACCTGTGTGATGACTAACTTGTCTATACTAATGTATAAAGAGAAAAGTTTCGATTTTGTTGTTTAGCAATTTTAATAATTTTTTCAACAATATGAAGCTTCGTTATCCTTGAGTGCTAAGGCTTATAAAAAATAAAAACTAAGCATCCGTAAGAAAGTTCACGCAAATGAAGTCACAGGTAAAGTAATAATAATAATAATGGTTTTTGTTAGTTTATATAAAAATGTAACAGTTAGAACAGAAATAAATCAATTAACAGTAGTGAAAGATGAGCCACTATACCTGAACTAGGCTGAGCCTGTATTTCAGGTGACAGTGTACTTACTGAAGTTTATACCATTATACCACAAATGTTGGATATTAGGTAGTGTTATGTTTCACAATTTTAATATTCAATAAAGCACAATATAATGCAATTATTCTACGTGTGTTTATGTTTGTTGTGTATTGTGGGTATGAATGTATGTGTATGTGCTAATTTAGGTATATGTGTGCGTGCATTGATTATGTTTCTACAAGCGCTAATTTTTACCTTAAAGTTTAGTTTTATCTGTGCAAATAATGTATTAAAAAAAATATACAAACTTCGATAAACCGAACGGCTTTAGGGAGCGTTAGGTTTACAGTTCCCTTATAAATATCTTGTTCACTTGTCAGAGATACACTTAAATTTGCTAGATTGCTTTCTAAGTGTGGACACGGGCCAAAGTATTTGAAATCGACATCGTATGGGCCCTGAAAATAACAACAAATTCGTTTTTATTACTATGTAATTGACTGCTTTGATTTGACAATTCCATTATTTAATTACTTAGTAGAAAATTGGTTTATTGTGTTCAAGATTCTTTAACTTGAATGGAAAATTGTTTGTTGAGTCACAGCGATGCTGTTATACACCATGGAGTTCTAATCGTCTTACAACGACAGCCCATTTTATGTATCCAAATTACTACTAATAATTTCATAAAAAGTTATAATGTTTGAGTCGTTAGGGGTTGAAACACTAGGGCCATGGGGCCTGAGTGCTCACCTAGGTCGACTCTTCACGTGACCAGAGGGCTGGCCTTTTCTGGGGTCAACGATTATACATTACCATTCAACGATGTAGTTTTTTGATGCCCTATGAGCCCTCTATTGTACTAATATATTTTTTATTTATTTTTAAACGTTGTATATATTTAATTCGGTTAAGTGGTTTGAAAATAAATGTATAGGCCTAATTCTTAAAAAATATATACCTGTAATATATTTATGAACAATTGAAAATTTTAATTAATAAAAATATGAGATTTTATGATGGGTACATTAAGTGAACCACAATTGTAAGACGACTAAAATGCCAAGATGTTTAGTGAGGGACGACTAATCTGTTCACCTTTCAAGAAATTGTAAGAAAATAAAGAAAACACTTGGTTTTCGTAGGACCTACTTACGAATGTATCCGAATTTTTTGGCCCGGCCATTGAAAACTTCATTGAATACACACATGATAATGTTATCAGTATCAAGAAATTCAAAGTGTACATCATGAAAGCGTTTGGCGTGAAGCATAATACGAAAATAATGCGCACAATACTAATAGTTTCAAATGTTACATGAGCTAAAATTAAAAATAAATATGAATATAATGAGCATACTGAATTGACTATTAATGATGACTATATTGTAATCTCTGGAACTATGTGATTACCTAATTACGGTGGCACTGAGGAGCCTAATGTGTTTCTGATGAAAATCTGTACCATTGCAGTAATAGATATCTCATTATCCAATGGATATTTATCTAGAATGGATATACTCGTCCGAACCATATTATTTATATTATACTTATCTCTAGTTGCTAAATTGTATTATATAAATTTGGGAGCTTGTAATTAGCAAAAGTTTTTACAAAATATTGTTTTCTTCAAAATAAATAAATAAATACATAATATATAGTTTATAAGAATAACTGCAGACCGTAGTAATAAAATCCACTAGTGATCTAAACAGGCTGACTTATAATTTACTACGCAACTTATAGAGGGTCGAAAGTAGTCATGATTAATATCTAATTATTAAAAAACAAAGTGAAAAAGCTTTTTTACAAAAAAGACAACCGCCTTCAAAATCTAAAAAGTGATAAATAACTTTACCACACACATGACCGACTTCCAAAACTAAAGTCATGTGTGTTCTGTGGTAAAGTTATTTATCACTTTTTAGATTTTGAAGGCGGTTGTCTTTTTTGTTAAATGCTTTTTATTTTTCGCTTCTTAGTGCCTCCTTATCACCCAAATCCATTAAGAAACAGCAACACAGTCAAAACAGAGATTGAAAGTACTAGGTTGGAGAAAGCTTTTTTTTTTTTTTTTTTTTTATTTAAACTATAAAAGTTGTAATACATTCATGTTTGTTTTGTACCATTAAACCAGAGATGGTTTGTATTGGTACTCACATTCGCTAAAGCAACACTGCTTAATCACTAGGTACTAAACAAAATATAAGTAAAAATATAGGTAGGTACATGATAAATATTTTGCACATAACATTTTAGTCGTAAACATCTATCCGTAAGTAGGTACGCGAGTCACAAGTAATGTTTTAAATCTGAACTACCTGCTATTAGGCCGCTCATTAGAAAACCAGTTCTAGTTGACGTATATACAGGTTGCTTCGTTTTTATCATCATCGCTTAAGGCGAGGTTTTCCTACCGCATACTATTTTGAAGGGGGTGAAGCAGAGGAAGTGACGGCTGCGTAAAGGGGAGCGCCCCGCAATGGCATAGAATAGGTAAGCGCTGCAAGCGTTGTACAGCGCGCTGTACTCAGCGTAAAAGCGGCATGCAGCGGCGCGCGGGCGCTGGGCGCTCGCTGCGTCGAGCTATATTTTGTAGCAACGAAAAACAAATTTATTTGTTGCATTTTAATGTATTGATCAACACTATTTTGGGTTATAATTACGTTATTAATAATGTGTCGTTCTTTTCTTAGACTCTTATTACTAAACGTGCTCGCTAATAAATAAATAATAAATAAATAATAAATAAATAATAAATAAATAATAAATAAATAATAAATAAATAATAAATAAATAATAAATAAATAATAAATAAATAATAAATAAATAATAAATAATAAATAAATAATAAATAAATAATAAATAAATAATAAATAAATAATAAATAAATAATAAATAAATAATAAATAAATAATAAATAAATAATAAATAAATAATAAATAATAAATAAATAATAAATAAATAATAAATAAATAATAAATAAATAAATAATAAATAAATAAATAATAAATAAATAATAAATAAATAATAAATAAATAATAAATAAATAATAAATAAATGACAAATAAATGACAAATAAATGACAAATAAATAATAAATAAATAAATAATAAATAAATAATAATTAATAAATAAATAATAAATAAATAATAAATAAATAATAAATAAATAATAAATAAATAATAAATAAATAATAAATAAATAATAAATAAATAATAAATAAATAATAAATAAATAATAAATAAATAATAAATAAATAATAAATAAATAATAAATAAATAACAAATAAAGAATAAACAAATAATAAATAAATAATAAATAAATAATAAATAAATAATAAATAAATAATAAATAAATAATTAAAAAATAAATGTCAACGCTACAATATTTTATAGGTGCTATACCTAGTTATAATTACACCTAGGTACATATAATTAGGTAGGTAGGTAGGTATATAAACTTACTTTTTAATTTTGCCTTTATTCAGATAAATTTGAAATAATGTGTAGGTAAAAAGGGAACACACAACCACAACACACATCAAAGGAAAGGTAGGTACAGACCAGCGTATCAAGCTACAACAATGTCAAATTACTTTGATCGATTTTCAACGTTATTACAAAAGAATAAGGTTCATATTCAATTGGGAAAATTTGACAGTTTGGTATGGGTTGATGTACTGGCGTCTGTACCTACTGTTCTAGTTGGTTCCTCGTAACAAAAAGTACAAAGACGGAACAGGGTATACCTACCTACTTAGCGAATAAACAGAAAATTGAATTTATAAGAAATAAGTAAATAGGTACTTACTTGCAAAATTGCCTATGAGATTTTATGCTGGCACTTCACATGGCCTATTTGTGCAAATATTTGCCTTATTTGGATAATATAAAATTGACTTTATTGCAATAATTATAGGGTACATTTCATTGCATTGGAAAATTGCCTATGAGATTTTATGCTGGCACTTCACATGGCGTATTTGTGCAAATATTCGCCTTATTTGGATAATATAAAATTGACTTTATTGCAATAACTATAGGGTACATTTCATTGCATTGCAAAATTGCCTATGAGATTTTATGCTGGCACTTCACATGGCGTATTTGTACAAATATTTGCCTGATTTGGATAATACAAAATCGACTTTATCGCAATAATTATAGGGTACATTTCATTGCATTGCAAAATTGCCTATGAGATTTTATGCTGGCACTTTACATGGCGTATTTGTACAAATATTCGCCTGATTTGGATAATACAAAATCGACTTTATTGCAATAACTATAGGGTACATTTCATTGCATTGCAAAATTGCCTATGAGATTTTATGCTGGCACTTCACATGGCGTATTTGTACAAATATTTGCCTGATTTGGATAATACAAAATCGACTTTATCGCAATAATTATAGGGTACATTTCATTGCATTGCAAAATTGCCTATGAGATTTTATGCTGGCACTTCACATGGCGTATTTGTACAAATATTCGCCTGATTTAGATAATACAAAATCGACTTTATTGCAATAACTATAGGGTACATTTCATTGCATTGCAAAATTGCCTATGAGATTTTATGCTGGCACTTCACATGGCGTATTTGTACAAATATTTGCCTGATTTGGATAATACAAAATCGACTTTATCGCAATAATTATAGGGTACATTTCATTGCATTGCAAAATTGCCTATGAGATTTTATGCTGGCACTTCACATGGCGTATTTGTACAAATATTCGCCTGATTTGGATAATACAAAATCGACTTTATTGCAATAACTATAGGGTACATTTCATTGCATTGCAAAATTGCCTATGAGATTTTATGTAGGCACTTCACATGGCGTATTTGTACAAATATTCGCCTTATTTGGATAATACAAAATTTACCTTACAGTAATTGAAATAAAGTCAATTTTCTATTATCCAAATAAGGCGAATATTTGCACAAATACGCCATGTCAAGTTCCAGCATAAAATCTCATAGGCAATTTTGCAAGTAAGTACCTATTTACTTATTTATTATAAATTCAATTTTCTGTTCATTCGCTAAGTAGGTAGGTATACTACTATGAAATAAAATCCTATCCTGTTCCGTCTTTATACTTTTTGTTACGAGGAACCAACTAGAACGGTAGGTACAGACGCCAGTACATCAACCCATACCAAACTGTCAAATTTTCCCAATTGAATATGAACCTTATATCTTTGTAATAACGTTGAAAATCTATCAAAATAATTTGACATTGTTGTAGCTTGATATGCATGCCGCTGTACCTACCTTTCCTTTGATTTGTGTTGTGATTGTGTGTTCCCTTTATACCTACACATTATTTCAAATTTATCTGAATAAAGGCAAAATTTGAAAGTAAATATATATACCTACCTATCTACCTAATTATATGTACCTAGGTGTAATTATAACTAGATAAAGCACCTACAAAATATTGTTTATTATGTATTTTATTTGACATTTATTTATTTATTATTTATTATTTATTATTTATTATTTATTATTTATTATTTATTATTTATTACTTATTATTTATTATTTATTATTTATTATTTATTATTTATTATTTATTATTTATTATTTATTATTTATTATTTATTATTTATTATTTATTATTTATTATTTATTATTTATTATTTATTATTTATTATTTATTATTTATTACTTATTATTTATTATTTATTATTTATTATTTATTATTTATTATTTATTATTTATTACTTATTACTTATTATTTATTATTCATTATTTATTATTTTTATTCATTTATTATTTTTTATTAGTTATTTATAATTGATTTATAATTTATTTATTTATTATTCATTTATTACTTATTTATTATTAATTTATTGCTAATATTATAATATTATATATACCTATAGGAAATGTTAGTAATCTAATTATGTATTATAAAAGTAAAGCGAGTAGGCAGGCACTTACCTACCATTTTTGTAACATATAAATCGGTATTCCTTTAATTTTAATTTTATAAATCTTCTTCCATTTATTTTATTGTCCATTTTTATAATTACCTAATCACGGGGACGAACTTAGACTAAAATATTATACGTATTATTTTTGTACAAAATCGATACAACCTTCCGCTCCGGTGTCTCGACGGGTACTGGTTGACGGTCGGGGCCGTCGGAGGGAACGCGACCACCCGTTAGATTAAGGATTTACGTAGGTTATTATTAATTTGTGGGAAAATTATAACTTAAAAGAAAAAAGTTTTTTTCCGAGATTTTAAATAATAGCAAGCTACTTCTATTGGTATAACTTTCATATCATTTAGTGATGAGATCTCGGAGTAGTCGATGTTTTAAGTTTTAAATTAGGGTTGCCTTTATATATTTTTTCTAATGAGTAAATTGTTATTAATCATGTTTCTGTCTTTCCGAAAGACTAGATAATATGTTATATTTTGATAAAATACCAATTTCATAATTCTAGGTTGATCTTAAAAATCAATACAGCTGTTCAAAAATTAACAAAAATTGCTAAAATTCGGAATACCTCGCCTTAAACATCATGTATGTATATTTTTTTGCTTTCTGTCGATTAGAAATTTTATCGAAATTGATTCAATAACTGTTGAATCAGTTTCGATAAAATTTATATGGGCCCACGCCTGAGGCACACCCTATCCATTAAAAAAAGAATTTTCAAAATTGCTTTACATTTGCCGGAGAAATCGCGTAAAAAATATACAAAACAAAAACATACAGTCGAATTGAGAACCTCCTTCTTTTTGATGTCGGTTGAAAACGCTGTTACATAAATTGTTATTAAACTGTACTATTTTTTCTAAAGAAGCAGTCTTCTCATAATTCAGAAGGCCAATTATAATTGTAGTAATTAAAAACGTTTCTAAACCTAGCTGCAACCTCATTTCAGCGATATCAGTGTCAACAAATATAGGTACCTAGCTTACAAGCATTTTTAACTGACACTGAGATTAGAATGCTAACGTTCCAAAAAGTTTGTAGAATTGCTCCCCTGACTAAAGGCGGGCTGTTTCAAACAGTCGGTTAACCTCTCCCACAAGGCGGGGGGTGGGGATTTAGCCGTAATTGCCGTGCTTGACCGGTGTTGGCGATCGCAGTGGATGTTATGGTACTCAGAAGGACGCTGCTGCCCATCCTCTGGTCAATATCCCTCAACGTTACATACGAACGGTTAAAAGGTACTATGACGTCAGATGTTTAACGTACGTTAAATGTAACGGGTTGTTTCATGACATAAAAACCCGTCAGTCAAAGTTATTCAAAAAGAGATTCCATAATATCTTTATGTTTGACGTAGCTGTTTGACAACACAAAATTACGTTGACTGGTCGGTTATGGTAATAGTAACTTTTTAACATACGATTTTGTGAAGCAACCCATTTTTTTGATTTGACGATAGTTAGCGGCTTTTTTAACTATTACCCGTCAGTAACGTATAGTAAAAGTTAATCGAATTCATGAATTCTTACACTCACAGAAAAATGCGGCGTGAAATAAAAGTCAGCCTGTAGGATCTTCTAGATTTAACGAATTTGGATTCAGATATGTATTTTTTTTTCACAACATACACATAGATAAATCTCTTGAGGTACATACTACTTAATTTATACGATTAATGTGGCTACTTACTGGGCCTAAGTAGTCTAACAAAAAAAAAGGAAAACCATCGATTCGAAAAGAAGAAGAATTTATACGCTAACCTGAATGTTATTTAGTTCTGATTTCTCAACTTAGAGAGACTTCCGTCTTATTAAACTTTGTCGAACCGACGAAGTAAGTATACTATGATCTCACGAAATCTTCTAAAAAAATAAATTATGCTCTAAACCTCAAAACCGTTTTAATTATTGCCGATTACCATTACGGCTCATAAATGCCGCAAAAAACACAATATTTACAAAACTCTGCTAGGATTGCAAACAGTGGGTGGTTATGAATAATTTTGTAGGCACCTATTCAGTTACACGGTTTTCATTTCATCCATCAAACTCTGCTGCAGTAATTATTTTGTAAGCATTGACTAAGTAATTGGTTTTAGTTACTTTGAATTTGTACGAGTGTGGGATATCGTGCACTCTGCTCTTTGGGTCATCATGGTTGGCTTCCAGTCTAACCGGATGCAACTGAAAACCAGTGTTTGATATGGAGGCCTATCTGACCTCAATAACCCAGTTACTCTTTGAGCCATGCAATTGATTTCAATATAGGGACACATTGGTCAATCTAGTCACTGACTGGTAGCAGAAATTGCAACTTAGCCAAGAGCCAATTTATTTAAATCATACTGTTATGCTCCTTCCTACGTACTCCTGGAAGGATAGATGGCTATTTGTTACATTTTCACGCTACGGATTCACGGAATTAGCTGAAATTTAACCACACAATAGGTATGTAGATATTGATCTAGCTTAGATTAGTTTTAACTTTCTTATTGTTTATCCTGTTTTTGTGTTTCGTAGGATAATTCAGGACAGAAATGCGGAAAATAATAAAAGTTTTGGTCTTGCTTTGGGCATTACTATGGAGGAATAAAACTTATGTGACTAACATAAAAATGAATATAAAATAATAATGATGAATAGGAAGACACTAAAATAGATGGATACATAGGTTAGGTGTTGTTATGAATGAGAACGGAGTGAATTGTAACGTAACAACTAGAGGAAGAAGGAAGATGAAATTAATCATTCAGCATGCTTCCCTGCCCATGAAAATAGGGCAGGTAATGAAAATAGGGCCCATTTTGACACTTGGCATGCAGGCACTATTCAATCACATGACCAAATAAAAAGATTTTTTGATATCATACTAACTATATTTCAAACAAATAAAAACATAAATGTGCACATATATTGTAATTTAAATCACACTTTCTTAGAAAACAAAGCATTGATCTGGAAACACATTATGTTGCCTTCTTTAGCCATCATATTTGTTTTGAACGAATAGTCGCCGTAGAAGAAAGAATTTCCTAAGAATTGGTACATAATGTCCGTGTAGTTAGTTTTGTAAGTATAGTCACCCTGCAAAGAAAATCACTTATAAACAAATTATCATTAGTAGCGTTTGCTGCCAAAAATCGTTTTTGGATCCTTATCATCCAAAGTCCTCTCTGTGACTGCAGTCCACTTGATTCTATGTTATGTATCTTTGGTAAAGGATCTTTTTTTAATGTGAGCTTATGATTTTTTATAACACAAGTTGCAGATAATACTAATATTATAAAGCTGAAGAGTTTGTTTGATTGAACGAGATAATCTCAGGATCTCCTGATTCGAATTGAAAAAATATTTTTGTGTTGGATAGTCCATTTACCGAGGAAGGCTATAGGCCCAGGCGAAGTCGGGTCGGGTCGCGGTTAGTTAGAGATAAAACAGTCAGACTGAAGTGGGACTGGGCTGGTCCCTCCCGCCGCGCGAATGCATCCATAGAAATTGGAAAAGTGGTTCATATACTGGCTTGAAGGAGGATATCGCCGCCAAGGTCGACAGCGACGAAGGTGGTGTGACGATCTGTTCATGTTTGCGGGGCAAACGTGGTCAGAGATCTAAACGGCCCCACAAGATTGGGAAGTTTAAAAGGAAAAAGAGGAGGCCTTTGTCCAACAGTGGGACATGAACACGCTTAGAGTCTTGTCATAGTATACGATGCTAAAAAGTGACGTCAAAAATATGCCTAAATTACGAGAATGAAAAAGATTTATAAATAAGCAAAGTACTCGTAATCAGACTGTACCAACACTTCCTAATGAACCCAAATCTTGGTACTTATTATACAGCACCTAAAAGTCCAACGTAGTAGATAAGTAATAGAAATCATGTCTACAAACCGGAGGAACAACACAATTGTGCATGTCACGATAATATTTCTGCAAGAGCCCGGCGATTAGAAAATGCTGACATGGCTTGTTCACTTTGAAATTCCACAGTACACTCTTTTGATCTCCTTTTACATTCCATACGGTGCCTTTAAACTGCGGATAAATATAGATTTAAATAGGTAAGGCAGCCTGCACACAGTTAATTAAGGTAGCGACCTGTGGTCAAAAATCAATATTATCATAAATAATATTGATTTTTGACCATTATATTAACAAAAATCACTATAGAAATTAACCATGTTTGAGCTGCATAATCCTACCTACCTATAATAGTGCAATAAGATTTTTACAGCAACACCTAATTTAAAATAAACAATTAAGGTTTTTCATAATTCCATTGGAGTATATTTGGCTAAAATTAAGTTGGAAAAAGAGATACAAAAAATTATAAGCCTAACATACTACATCCATTTTAGCAGGAACGAGAAATGTTATATTATAAGTGGCAATAGTTCCAAATTGATCAGAAAAGTTTCATAATCAACCTCAATGGTGCTAACAGATTTTTGATCATAAATCGCGATAGAAATTAACCATGTTTGAGCTGCATAAGGATACCTATAAAAGTGCAATAAGATTTTTATAGCAACACCTAATTTAAAATAAACAATTAAGGTTTTACATAATTCCATTGGAGTAATGTAATTTGGCTAAAATTAAGTTGGACAAAGAGATACATAAAATTATAAGCCTAACATACCACATCCATTTTAGCAGGAACGAGAAATGTCATATTGTAAGTGGCAATAGTTCCAAATTGATCAGAAAATATCGTCGATGATGATATCGTAACATTCTTTGAGCGTGGACCAGAGCATTCTTTGTAGTTGTAAAATTTTGTGTTGTAGGGACCCTGGATGAAAAACAAAATAAAAACGATTAAAAATTTTAAGTTCTAGCGTTGGCGAAGCATAAAGAGACTGAACAACATACAAAACAAGAAGGAAAGGTTGGTGCCAATTAAGAAGACATACTCACGAAGAATATTTGATAAGAAGGAGTAGACCAAAGCAGAGGTACATTGAATACATAAAGGTGAAATTGAAAATGTTTGAGCTCGATATAGAAGTAGAAGATAAGAAAGAAGTAACATTTTCTCAGCACAGATGATGATAAATCGCAAAAGAGACTACACCAAGCCCAGTTCGTAACTTGAAGTAGTAGAATCAAACTTTATCGGTGATTATGTTAATCACTACGTATTATAAAACGAAGTTCCCCGCCGCGTTTGTCTGTCCCTATGTATGCAGGTTTTTTTAATATATAGAATGATTCAAGAGGAAGATTTTAGTATAATTATAATTTTTCAAGCGGGCGAAGCCGCGGGCATCAGCTAATGATAAATTAGAAGTGATAAGTAGTTAAAAGGAATAGAAAGCTCTTGCCCTTATGTCTAGATTACTTACATAGTTATTTGAATTTTTTGCCATAGGAAGTTCCAAAGAAGTAGCACGCGATACAAAAATTGAAATCAGAATTCTTAATACCAACATAGTATACAAGCTCATGCGATACATGGTGTTTTAAATATGAATTTCATAAACCATTATTTGTAACTTAATGTTTTTATAATGGATATCCATGTAATGGTTATTTAATTTTAAATTTTAATGCGTCCGCAATCACCGATTCAATTTGCTTGCTTGCGAATATAATTCACATGAATTACTTATCTTATATATAGAAAAATCTTCTGTGTGTGTGTATGAAAGTGAACTCCTCGTATACGCTTGGACCGATTTTGATGAAATGATTTGTGTGTGTTCCAGTAGATTTTACAATGGTTTAGACTTACAATTGGACCCGGTAGGTGGCGCTTCAGTCGATTTGTAGGACTTCTTAGATGTACACGTATATCACCCTGGTACTAGGAGCGCATAACTTAGTAGTACTGTCTTATCTAAAGGGTTTTCCAATAAGAGGTGTTATTTTGATATTCAAAGAAAAATGCCATTTTTTTTATATAAATGATCGGATATTTATTTCATTATAAATAGAAAGGTATGCCGCAGGGGCGTACCAACCGAAAGTGGCGCCTAGGGCACGCATCATTAGTTGCGCCCCAACAGATACAATAATCGCACCTTCCTGGTCTTCTTGGACGCAAACATATAGATGATGTTTTCGAAATTTGTTTTATCCGTCTCTTCTCGCTCACTGAGCAAATCCAGGTCGCCTAATCTTTCTTGATCTTTCTAAAAGTATATAGTATTAGTACTACCGTACTAAAAGATCGCTCACAACTTGCGATGGATACTGCAATAGGGTATTTTACTCTATACGAGAAAAAATCTATAAATATGTTATTGAGACAGTTTAGTCATAAAGAAGTCGGAAAATGTAAGTTTCAGTTCATAAAATAACAAAACAAATTTTTAAATTCAATTCAAAGTGTTCAAAGTTTTCAATATTTTTAATCTGTTATTAAACACCGTGAAATAGTAGCGGCCATGTTATTACGCCATACGGCTGTGTAAACAAAAAATTGTCAACTGTCAGTCAACCGATTTTCGTAATATAGGCTTTGTACTTTTATTATTTTCGTAACCAACGTAATTTTTTCATTATTACACCTATTACAAAATATGCTTTTAATTATTTTTAAATGATATACAATTATCATATTTAATATGAGCTCATTTGATACAAAACGAACTGACGTCATTTACGCTGAGCAATATGGCGTCCAGTAAGAGGCGTTTTCGTCAAACTGCGCGGGAAATTTGAAAATTTAATTTTTTTTTTTTTTTTTGGTGGCATATTAGCACTACAGAATTTCATTGAGACACTTTTCAAAAATGGGTGTACGGCGTAATAACATGGCCGCTACTATTTCACGGTGTTTTATAACAGATTAAAAATACTGAAAATTTTAAATTTAATTTAAAAATTTGTTTTGTTACATATTTTATGAACTAAAACTTATATTTTCCGACTGCTTTAGGCCTAAACTGTCTCAATAACATATTTATAGATTTTTTCTCGTATAGAGTAAAATACCCTATTTAATTCAAGTATTTCTTCTGATTTCTTCAGGTTGACGTTTTTTCTTGTAGATATTAGCATTTGAACATCCGATATTTCTTCGTATAACTCCTCCGTTAACATCACAACTATAGAAATCTCCAAATTCTTTTCATTTATTTTTTAACCGTCGCAGCCGTAGGTAACACAGAGTTGTAACATATAAAATCAGAACACTCAGAAGTTCTAATCAAATACAAAAAATTAATTGCATCACAGTGGAAGGAGTATTTTGACATTGTTTCTCGCGATGATGGGATATGGTACCGGACAATACAAAGTGAGCCTCCTCATATACCATGGAGTGCCAATGTGAAGCTAAATCGTAAGCAAATTGTAATTCCTCATAGGTAGCGTTCCGGACACATGTTCGTTAATAATTTAAATTTTTCTGTGAATGTTGTTGAAGATTTGAAAGTATCACTTTTTGATGGAGTGTGTCCGGAGTCGGAGGAACACCACTCATAGGGAGTGGTGCCTTCCCAGCTCGCTCTGCGCTTATTCGTGAAGCGCGGGAATCGTAAACGTGATTGTTTGATATGAAATAATAAAGTAAAAATAACAGTTAATTAATGGTTTATTGACCTGTATTTAGATTTTTAAATTTAATAATTGGCTATTTCAGCGCCCCCCTTCGAAAGGCGCCCGGGGCACGTGCCCTACTTGCCCCACCCTTGTTACGCCTCTGGTATGCCGTTAATATTGGAAAATAACATCAGGCAAATGACCACCACGACCACGCTTACAGGACCATATCCTTTTCATGAAATCCATAACCAAATCGCAAAGTGGCTGCCCTATGTCCTCGATAGACTCACGAATTCCCTCTTTGAGGTCTTGAATCGACGTTGGGCTGTTGGTGTAGACCTTCTCTTTCACGTGGGCCCAAAGGAAGAAGTCGCAAGGTGTTAAATCACAAGATCTTGGTGGCCAATTGTATCACCTCTTCGAGAGATAACACGGTCCGGAAACTTTTCCCGTAAAAGATCAATGGTTTCGTTGCTTGTGTGGCACGTAGCGCCGTCTTGTTGAAAGTAAACGTTGTCCAGATCAATACCATCCAATTCCGGCCATAAAAAATCATTAATCATCTCTCGATAGCGCAATCCATTCACCGTAACTGTTGCTCCAGCCTCATTTTCGTAGTGAATTTTAATAATTTCAATGCGTTGTTGAAGTGTGTATCGTTCCATTTTTATTAATGGCGCAGTTTCTACTTGTCAAATGTAAAAAAATGACAGTTTCAATAGTGACATCTACCGTAATAGCGGGCTATTCATAATAACACCTTTTATTGGAAAACCTTATACCATGTCACCCTGGTACCTCTCCACTGCGAAGGGCCACATTGCTGTATCGAGTGGACACCGGCGATGAGTCCTCTTTGCAGGGCTAATTCTTTGTGACATAGAAACTAGTTAGATGGTAAATGCTATAAGCTTCATAATAATACCAATTCAGTGCAGTAGGTTTAACATTGGTCGCGTATCTTCCTGGCATATTAGATTGATTATAAATATTAATTGAAAATGGAAGTAGCGGATAATTAATATTTCTATTTTAGCATCTACCCGTAACTTCGTGAAAGTTATATATACCTTAAAATGTATCCCAGAATACCCCACCACTATAATTTGTGAAGGGCGTTTTTATTAATAAATGTGGGTAAAGGCACCTATATCCTCCGTTTGTTTGTCAAGTTTTGTTTAAGCTTGTAAAGATATAACAGACATTGCAAAGTTCCGACCTTTAAAGCATCTGGCTAAAGTTATATCCCGGAAATAGTCTGGTACCTGTACCTTTTGGGCCTGAAAATGGGATGAGCATAAAAACTAGACAGTATTCATACTTTTTCTTAAGTACCTACATAATCATGTATAATTATCAAATTTTTAGCCACGTTCAAATGACATTTATCTGGCGACCCTGAGATCTCAGTCCATAACATGAGTTTAAGAATTACCATAGTTGGTCTCCTTAAAGAACGTTACAATTTGTGGTCAGCTGAAGCTAATGGCATATTGTTATCCTTCATCATTGGCAAAGAGACTAAGAAAATTGCTAAAACTAAGTTCGTCTTCTGACGTCATTTAAATCCTTTACTCGCTGATTACCTAAAACACAGTCTGCCAGTTTCGCGTTATGCCAAAATGTCATTTAAAATCGCAATATGTCGCAATAGGTCTACTCCTCATATTGTCCATGTAGCGATACGACTATGTCGCAGTAAACCTATGTCTCACTATGGTCATTTAGCGATATGACTATGACGCAATAAACCTATTTCTCATCATGGGAATTTACCGATAAGACATTCACGAGAGTGGAATATTCAATACACACTGTACTCTATTGTATACTTCAATACAATAGAGGGGATCTGTCGCTCGGCGCTCGCCCGCCTTCACACTTTGATGGTCACAGTTCTAACCTAACCTAACCCAAACGACCTACCGTACCACCAGGGGTATGGCCTGTGGTATGATGGACCTGCACACCGCACTGAAACTAAGTCTTAATTTGCCTACCTCTCTTATAACCTAACGCTCAATATATCTACCTCGCCCTTAAGCTAATACGCACTAACTCAAAATCTTAATTCGCCTACTTCGCTCATTAACTAATACGCAATGGGTCTAAATATCAATACGCCGATCTCTCGTTAGGTCTAGGCATAACGCGAAATTGGCAGACTGCGTTTTGGGTAATCAGCGACTAAAGAATTTAAATTAGACTTTATGAACATCTTCATTTGTTCTCACATTGTGCCCCTAGATTCAACATGAATGATGTAACCTAAATTTGTAAAACATTATTGATTTTAAAAGAGTGTTCATGGAGTTTCTTGCTCCTTCTTCTCCTTAGAAACCTATTGTTTGGAATGAGCAACTAGCTTCAACTTTCTGACTGACTGGCTCTGATAATTCAAAAGTACAAGTAGGTAAGTGGTTTAATATTGAAAGAAATGGTTTCGAGTTTGAGTTTCTTAGGAAAGTAGGCAGATACAGAAACTCAGCTATATTTTCTTTTAACTTAATGTCAGGGTTAATCGGATTGGCCTTGAG
This sequence comes from Charanyca ferruginea, assembly GCA_947361185.1. Classification (NCBI taxonomy): domain Eukaryota; kingdom Metazoa; phylum Arthropoda; class Insecta; order Lepidoptera; family Noctuidae; genus Charanyca; species Charanyca ferruginea. Next base: position 55,644,045 of record OX376055.1, on the reverse strand, counting down.
CTTTGACATTATGAATATCACATTTGATAAGGTTGTGTTGAAAATGCTGAAGCTAATACGCTGACCCGCTTAAGTGAGATAGAAATCTTCTAAACTAATTTCTCTGATATGTTACAATGTTCCACGTTTGTAAATTCCTATGATGTCAGCCGTTTAGTGTGATAATGAATCTTCACTACATATTATATATATTTTTAACTGGTCTGATTCTGTCAATTATTTCGTTAATAGGGTTACGTTATCCCTGAGTGCTACTGACTATATTTTACTATAAACAATATTAATTTCATGCAATACAAATAATTTTACATTGAATCGGTGCGCTATTTTAGTTTATACAAAATCAGTTGTACAACAAAAATGTAAGAAAGAACTGCTTTACTATACCAACTGCTATGAACTGTGCCTCGTTTGAACAACAAAAGAAATAAAAATTCATGTGAGTAAAGTGAGTTTCACTGCTCACTGTAGTAGGAACAGCTCGAAGTTTGCGATGAATTGTATTTGGTTTTTGTTTTTAAACATGAAGAATGTAGGTACTGCATTTTCTGCTATGCTTTTTGATTATCATAATATTGTTATCAATTGTTGTTTGTTGTTTGTTGACAATTTTTGTTGTTTGTTGTTGTTGTTGTTGTTGTTGTTGTTGTTGTGCTAGTAAAAAAAAATACTGCGTTATGAATAATAAAGCAGTATTATGATAAGTTCTGCTTATCACCGTTAAAAACTAAAATTATTACAGTACCTACAAAAAAAAATGTAGTGCAGTCAAATTCCACTTTACCATATTACTACACCAGCATTGCTGCGGATTTGTACCTACGGTGAGGAACTGGACACAATGATGGATAATCGCCGACCTCATACGGCACAACAGACGGTCTCTAAGCTACATGAGCTAGGGTTGGAAGTTTTTCGTCATCCACCGTCACCAGACCTTAAGCCGACAGACTTCTACTTTTTCCAAAATTTGGTTAACTTCTTGGCAGGGAAAAAATTCAATACCCGTGATGCAATACAAAATGCCTTTGAAGAGTTAATTAGCTCCCGTACACTTCTTCAAGAAGGGCATGGAAAAATTACCACTGCGCTGACAGAGATGCATCGATTATCGTAGGTGTATACTTATATATTGATTGGTAGAAATAAAAAATATTTAGTCTAGCGTTCTTTATATTAAACGGAAACTTCATAGGTAAAGATCTAATATTATATTTCCCTTAGATATTTTTTTCACACTTAAATAAATTAAAAAAAGATATAAGAAATCAAAACAATATTCTTTCGTCAGATAATAATATGTTTTAGTCCCAGGAAGAGCGCGGTCTAATTGCCCACCAAGCTCAAAATCAGTCTCCGACAAATTCCTCAAAGAAAAATCCACTATCACAACTGCCAGCAGTCGCTTGCATCCATAAGACCAACTAGGTTCTCTCGGAGGATGGTGATTGTATTCAATACTTCCTTATTTAACAAGTCCATGAGCTCGAAGTCACGACCATGGCTAGTTTTAAACCAAATTATAGTTTAACAAATTCTTCAGGTAGCACTAGCACCAGTAACTAATCTAATCTAAACGCTTCAAAGAACAGTAAAGTTATCAGGTGCTACACAGCGGTGTCTTAATCTTCAACTAGTGTAGTTCTGCCCATCTTCGAAACTTTTACGTTCCGATTACTCTTCTAATTAGCTAACATTCTTAGGTATTTAGGTTCTTCTAAAAGTTGACCCGGGACTTGTACCCGGTTGATGATAAGAGGCCTTTTTATCATCATCATGTCAACCTTTAGACGCCCACTGCAGGGCACAGGTCTCGCCCAAGGGGAGGTTCAGCCGTTATCGCCATGCTTGACCGATACAATGTCGGTAATCGCTGTAGGTGTTATGGTACCCATCCTCTGGTCAATACCCCTCTGTCGCCTTTTACGAAACCCACGGGTAGAAATTGGGTAGTGTTATTTGCGGCCGGTACCATACGTCTTATTCGCGGCTGGCACCACAAGGCATAAAGGTCTTTTAATTGAGACTTAAGCGAATACTTTAAATAGGGACCACGCTACATACAAATATAGTCATATTTTGTTCAATAAATAGATAAACACGATGACATTTTGTCTACATCAAGGACAAGGCTTGAGTCAAGATTTAAGCACCCTTGCCCTTGCTCCGCTCTTGACTTTTTTCTATGTTGTTTCTACTTGAAATAAGTAGCTGGTTTTCGTGAATAACCCCAAACTTTCGGCCGTTAAAATCAATATTCATCTAGACCATTCAAAACATAACACCGGGAGTTTTGAGAAGTGTGATGGAAAATGCTTTATAAAGTGCTCATATTTGCATTGACGCTAGAGGACACCATTTGAGAGACATCATATTCGAAACCTAATAAGAATAATTTTACAGGTCTATTTATGTACCTATTTCAAAAAAATATTGTGTGTGCACTTTATTTAAATAAAGTTACAACTTAATAAAACTGTGTTATTTATTTTGCACCAAACAGTGCATTAATTATAATACTGAAAAGTGAAACACCCAACATTTACTAATACAAAATCTCACACAGGTACATACAAACATCAATTTACTATTACTGAAACCAATTCTGTGCCTGCATCAAATATCTACATAGACAGTTTAATTACACATTTGACAGTTTAATTACATTTGACTAAAATTAAACTGTCAGTGGACTAAAATTAACGAAATGACGAAAATGACCAACAGTCTATTCGAAAGCACCTAATTGTCACAAGCACGCTTACCCGAATTTTCGATTAACCATTTTCATGCAGATAACAAGTAAAGTGGGCCCAAATATCTGCACTAAATGCTTTCATACTAGACACAAGTACACAATATTCAATTCGGACATGAAACAATTAAACTTTGTTTCTCGCTTACCGATTACCTATGTAAATTTTTGATATTATTTTGAATCAAACCGCGTACATTTTTCACGGATTACCTAATTTTTGAAGATATAAAAGGCGAAAGTCGAAACTAAAGTCAGGTGTGTTCTGTGCAAAGTTATTTGTGTAAAGTTATTTTTCACTTTTTAGTTTTTGAAGGCGGTTGTCTTTTTTGTAAAAAGATTATTACTTTCCGCTTTTTAGTAGGTACCTGTAATAGACATTTGCAGTACTCTTCATAAAACAATCCAGATGCACTGGATAATCGGATTCCCGACATTCTTTGCGGACGACAACCACTTTGAACTCTTCGATGAAATCATCGAACTCCATACCCTGACGGCCATAATATTGATTTTAATGATATGCTGTAAAGGGCAAATTTGATCTACATGAAATGCACAACATACCTAAGACATTTAATTTAGTCAGGAATAAAACTGTATTGTTTAAAATAGCTTGGTAAGTAACCCATATCTTATTTGTAATATATAAAAGATAAAAATGAAACATATACCGTCGCGGACTTTTTTATCGATCTTTTGAAGATATACAATTCCGTAGTACATTAGATTGATATCGTATGCAATGTAAGCGCACAAAAATATGTTTATGCAGACCTCACATTACACTTGGAATTTCTCGGTTTTCTTCTACTATATTATGCATGTATTATACCTATAAACCTTCCTCTTGAATCACTCTATGTATTAAAAAAACCCGCATCAAAATCTGTAGATTTAAAGATCTAAGCATACATAGGGACAGACGCGGCGGGGGACTTTGTTTGATAAAATGTAGTGATAGTGAAAACGCGTATGCGTATAATTCCTCGCTGCTACAACAGCGAACTTCAATCTAATTCATATGTGCGTCTACAGGACGCTCGTATATACTGCATTTTATGTCATAAAACGCGTATGCGTCTTGATATAAGGTCTTCTCCTTCTACCTTCCAGCTACCTCTGCTGTAATTTTCAACACTTCGGGGGCGAGTACTCGTTTGGCGCATCTGAAAAAATAATATCTCTCCTACTCAGGTGCCTACGCCAATATGTAGAGTACGGGGTAGAGAGTACTATTACTAGTTACGTTAAATGATACGTAGGAGAACTTATGATAATGTATTTTAAAAGACCTCATTCACATTTCGGTGTAATTAACTATTATACCGCTCATTACTTCAGCTGACTGAAGGTAAAAGAAAGAAAGAAACACCTTTTACTTACGCGGAAGCGACGCACATATTATATAACATTGTTACAAAGCCTAAAACAAGTGTATTCTAAAAATGTAAAAATAAATTATGTCCGAGTCGGAAACTTGCGTCACCACCGCGCGAAATGGCCAACGCTCGGCATAAATGCCGTTATTCGCCTGTCTGTGAAGATCCACTGTTGGACTTAAGTCTCCTCCATGGCGCGCCCCGTCCTCTGCCTTTCGCATCCAGCCACTACCGCCTACCTTCTTCAGGGGTGTGATTCTGTAAGACCTCATTCTAAACTTCGAATCTGAATCCGCTGTGAGTTTCTTGATTGACATTCTAAAAACTCGGTTGATAATTCGAGTTTACACTAGCACCACCCTTGCGAGCGTGTCAGCGAGCTAAACTAAAATGAGATGACGTAAGAAGTGGCATTCTTTAAGGTAATTTCCTTGTCACTTCGAAGCTCACTTCGCACTCAAACCCGATGCAAAGTGTCAAATATAACAAGGTCATTTTGAAACTTATGCGAAGTGAGAGTGAATAGCGATGTGAGATGCGAGTTGTTGTCCGAATTTTACAGAATCGACCTACAGGTCATCGGTCCACCGGGGTGGACGACATCCCACGCTGTACCTATCGTGGTCTCCACTCCAGGACAAGTCTGCTCCATCAGCCATTGGCTTGTACCGCTCACCTTTACCTAATTGATCGATAAAACAAAAGAAGTACAACGGTGAAATTTATTCTAAAAGCCTATTTAGGATAACCAAGGACTTTAAAACAATGTAAAGAGATTCGCCATTTTAAGTAACATTTCTCAGGCGGAATCACGAGAGCCGATTGTTTAATGTACCGTACAGACTTTAGTCGGTGTCATAATCGGAGCAGTCAGCTGTACTCTAAATAGATTCACGTTATCGAAGTTTAATGTAGACATCATGAGGTTAGAAACTTAAGAGGTGCTACCTCTTAGAGAGATAATCTAAAGTCACGGAGAGAAACTCGCAAAGGAGAATTAAACGTTTAATTAAGTGCAGTCTTTGGCTGTCACTAAACTAACATTATAAACAGAAAAGATTTGAATGACAATGGATACATTCAAGAAAGAAAACATTTTTTTTTTTCTTTTGTTTTATTTCATCTGTTTTTTTTTTTTTGCTGCTGCCGTGTTATCTTTTACCACCCTTGGTTGACTGGTGAAGAATACCTGAGCCTTAAGTCCACCTTTGTACCTTTGTGCATAAAGTATAAATATATAAAAAAATATTTCACTTATAGAAAGCTATCAGCGAGTAACATAGGCTACATTTTATTATCAGTAAATCTGGGATCCGCATGGACATTTACGCAGATATAGTGGCGGGCAAAGTACTAGTATAGTATAATTATGATAAACTGACGTAAAACCATCAACCATGCGTCGTTCTTTCTGAACAACGCATTATTACAACAATACTTCATTTTGAATTTTGATTTAAAACGGACTATAATTTCAATCGTTTTCAATTTGGTAGGACTAATTTTCTGGAACAGCCGATCAAAAAAGAAAAGGTTTTATGTTTGTCAATAATATTTGAGTGGATTTGCAAAAACACCAATGCTCTAAAACTTCTGTCTTATATGCAATTAACAGGATAGATAGCAAATATACCGACGGCCCATCTGCCGTAAAATGTCTACCGTCTTCTATAAACACATCTGAAGGTCAATTCTAATAATTAACGTTTATAATGAACATTTTAACGTTCATAATCTAGTCACAATTTCATCTCAACGATATTCAATAACAAAAATGTAGGTAAAAGAGGCATTATTGACAGACCGAAACGGAAATTAGAATACGTACGTTCCTAAAATTTCTAGAATTGCTCCTATGGAGTGCCAGAGACATTGTAAAGACGTCGTTATGCCAAAAGCTAGAATGTCTTATGTGCCTGTTATTAAACTTGTGCCTTTTAAATAGGAACACAGAAACGCTGCTCGCTAGCTAAACAAACGAACGCATATTGAACAAAAAAAAAAGACTAAATGTCTTTTTTTTGTTCAATATTCTTAAAAGGTTGTGTTTGGCAGCAACTCATCTGTTCGGTGATCTTAACTCACCTGATGTGGCCTAAGGTAGAGCATGGTTGCCTAGGGTGAACCGGTTCACTAGTGCCCTGAAGATGCCCAGATGAAGATGCCCATGTTTACATAGTTAAATGAGCTACACATTATAAGGCAATTACATGAAGACATTAATTGCCATACACTCGATGACAGATTGTCAGTCTGTAACATAATTGACCAAATCGCCAACAGAGTTATCCTACGCCTTAGTACACCAATTGTTTGCGAGAAATTATCACCCGATTAGAGTATACCTATAGCTGGGAAACGCATTGTTATTGTCAATTGCCTTTGATACATGTTCCGTTCGACCGTAGTATAATCACTTGATGATAGCCAGCGAGTCGTTAATAGACTCAAAGTACACATACAACTAGATAAGATACAGTTCATTTTTACCTACGCTCTTATTCGGTAAACAAATAAAAATGAGTATATTAAAAGGAGAGAAAAGTTAAAAGGGAATCGTTTGTCTTGGCATGGATACGTTAAGAGGAGAAATGAAACGCATATGACCAAAAGAGTTATGAATACATGTTAATGAATGAAGAGGAAGACTTTAGAAAAGATGGATGGATTGTGTGAAGAATGATATAAAAGAGAAGCCAGTCAAAGATATAATGACGATTAACAGGACGGAATGGAAGAAGACGTCTCACGCTGACCCCAAATAACATGGGACAAAGACAGAAAGATGATAATTTGGTAAACAAACAGATTATAAAACTATTCCTAAGAAATGCATAATTATGAAGTCCCCAAAATAGTACCAGTACCAAGTACTTACATCTTCTATCTCTCTAAAATGTCCTCTACATTATAAATTATCTAACAAGACGAATTAGGAAGATAATATGGTTTAGCATAGCAAGAGAAAAAGATCGTCACTTTCTGAATCAAAGCCTCTTTATACGTAAAGATACGTCCGAACTGAATAATGATTAATAACAGATTTTTTCACTTTGATGTGAGTCTATTTGAATCTTATCATAGACTAAGCAGCCGCTCTCCAAAGATGTCCCTACCGCTATAATGAAAACGCGGTTACCTCAATGGCACACAAATGTGGGCGAGTCATACTTTCCCAGTTAGAAAACTACCTAACTTAAAGTTGGAGTGCTGTTTGTGGACTTTAAATATCGAAGTGGAACTAATACTTGAAGTGTTTCAGTAAGAACCACTTCTTGTTAGCTTTAAGTAATATGAAAGGTGTTACTTGGGAGTTGAAATTAATTGGAAACTGGCTGTTGCCTGTTACTTCGTGAGCGTAAATGTTGCAAAGAAGCTCATGCCTTTATTAAGGTCCTAAGCATTTTTATTGCCAAATTTCATTATGATCAGTTAGTGGGTTGGCCACAAAGTTTGAGTAATAAATATAAATTAAGATGGAGAGGAAGAGGATGGCCCAGGAAAAGATGGATAATGTCGTGATGGCCTAAGGTTAAGGCCCGCCTCTCATGTATGAGGTGGTGGGTTAAAAACCGGGCAAGTACCAATGTGACTTCTTCAATTCATATGTACTTTGTAAATTTATCTTGGACATCATTGACATCGGTGATGAAAATATCGTGAGTAAACTTGAACTTATCTATCTTCCATCTTAAATATATAAAAGCGAAAGGTCACTCACTCACACATCACGAAATATCGAAAACCACTATGGACGTAGAGATTAAATTTGACAGGGAGGTAATTTATAGTTAGAAGATGTCCGCTAAGAACGGATTTTTCAACAGGGCTGGATTAAGGAAGTCTAATGGCTCTCGCAAGTAAACACCGGGAACGATGTCACGGGCAGCAACTAGTTATTGATATAAGTCTAAAATCGCCAATCCGCCTTGAGCGCACGTGGTGATCTATGCTCGAGCTTTCTCTGTATGAGAAGAGACCTGTGCCCTGCAGTGGGACCATTATAGGTTGTTATTATTATAATATTATTATTAATTCATGTTTAATTCGCGCCGAATTAATCGCTATTCGGTGCGTGTATGACAGTGGCAACAATCTCCTGAGTATTGTTGACTGCTGCGAACATCCTAACGCGCTACAAAATTGTGACAGCGTAAACAGTATCCTGAAACCATTGTTGTATTTATAAACTCTCCTAAACGTTTTGTTTACAATGACCTTATTAGTTCTTTGTCAGTAGGTACATCAGTCGTCAAAGATGACAAAAATATGAAATCAAAAGTTATACAAACAAAGATTGTAAATACGGCACAGATAATTACGACTGTCCTCAAACAGTTTTTTTGTTGATGTTGTATAAACAAGAACAGAGGGCCTTACACAAGCGTGCGTAATAAACGAACCGTTAATCCGATCGACTTTTAAATTGGAAATATTAATTTGCCCCATAAATGTATTTGGTATAAAGGCTACTTCTTAAGGCTATAAAGGCTTCTCTACATGGTATAAAACAAAACACGTTTCCCGCCGTTTGTTCTTCTGTACGCTTAGATAAAATCAAGTAACTGATTTTAATGCGCGTTAAATTAATAGATAGAGTGATTCATGAGGAAACTTTGAAAGGTTTGTGATAATTTGTGTAAGTATGACAATAATGGTTCAAGATGTCGGTACATAGCCGAAGCTCTTTTCATTGAAAATGCGTCAAATTCTTTTGAAATATAACAATACAATATATGATGGAATTGTTCCCTTTGTTAGGACGGCTACGAAAAAGTTAGGGGGGCACGTTGCTTGTTATTCATAATGTGTGATTGTGAGTAAATGAACAAATTGCGCTTGACGTGTAAAATTAAACCACGACAACAAAAAAACAGTACTGTATGTTTTTCCAATTCGAAAATCGACCGACCGATCGACTGACTTATAAAATAGCGCTCTCGTGCTAGGCCCACAGAGTTGTAAGGACAAGTTTTTTTTTCGGTAGTGTTGTCGACCCTGACCGAATAATATCGCGTATGATAGTGTCGTGGCAGAGTCAGTCGGTCGACACCGCGTGTGAAGTCGACAAATCATACGTTAGACCAGACTTTTTAATATTCTTGATAAAGTTTTAAACGTACAACAAAATACTCTTTTCAGTCACATAGTTCAGTTGCCATTGTGATTATTTTAAATACTTAGAAACAGTATTGTGTGAATTTGTAATGGGAAGGGTAACATCAGTCTGTGGTACTTTTTGAAATCCTCACTTTGTCTTGAATTTAAAAAAAAGTATTTTTTTCGTGAGCAGGTAGGTTCTTTTTTATAAAGGGTAGTGTGTGTGAGAATGTGTGTATGTTGTGTGTTTTAAGTGTAGTGTGTGTGTTTTTTTCTAAACTGTTTAAACATGGAATTCATGGTTTTGAAATAAGACAAGTATGGTGAATTACATTTTTGTTCTTACTTTCTACGAGAAGTGATATAATTGTGCCTTGCAATTGGATAGCAGATACCTTTACATACAACTTCACAAAACGAATACTTTAATTTAGCTCTGATAACCCGATTCATTTTCAATTGTTCTATGACAGATCATAAAAAGCATATCAATCATTGATTAGTGGCGTCTTGTACTCAATTATAGGCCAAACCATTTAAAATTCCAGCGTAACCATGGCAACCAGAAACCTATCTAGAACCGCCAAGAGATTATTAACATGTAGAAGTATTTCCTCGACTTTTAAGAAACATAGTAGTCTTTGGACAGCTGACAATATTGTTAAATCACCTCATAAGGATGTGGATATACCAAACAGAACTGTTCCTGAGCATATATGGGAGAATTTGGAGCGGTGGGCAGATAAAACAGCACTGGTATGAATTTTCTTAAAACGAGTTCCTATCTATGATCAGTTATTGAATTTTGAACATTATATAGACTGAGATAAAGTTCTTAAAACAAAAACTGGCTTTAGGACTGAGTCTAAGTTGTCAATTATAAATAAAGAGCTCTACTTTACTCAGAATAAAGGTCAAAATACTGGCACGAAGGTTTAAGCTTGAACTAAAGTTAAGCAGTAGATGCTTTCGAAAATTTCAAATACTTGCTACTTACCCTAGAACTGGGTTGTGGAGGTTAGAAAGGCAGTCGTTCCATGTATAATACTGGTACTCAGCTGCGTTCAGTTAGGCTGGAAGTTGATTCCAATATGTTTGAAAAAGGCTAGACGGATAAAGATGATGATGATGAGTGGTATCTGTCTGCTGGCTGCGGTAGTGGTCCAAGAGTCCCAAGTCATCAGTGAGTGGTTATTTATTTCTAACTAACTATAAGTAGGTACACACGGCTACACATCAAGTTATACATTTTCAGTTAATGCTGATCTCGCATTGTAGGATTTCCGTACATTGCGAGGTCAGCTTATACTGGAAATGTATAGCTTGATGTGAAGCCGTGTGTACCTATGCTTACTATATTGACTACTACTGCTTACTACTTACTACTTACTATAGATATTTTAAAAATGTAACAACATTTTATTACTTTACTGAAGAAAGCTACACTACATTTTCGAGTGTCATAGTCTGAACCTAAATTTCTCCCGAACGAAATCGTGAGAAGAAACCAGTTTACAATAAAGCAGGTTTTAATTTCCAGGTATGCGCACAGACAAATAAATCATACACTTATCATCAATTGTACAAATACACGCGGAATTTTGCCACAAAACTTCGTACGCAGTTGAAAATAAGGGATGGGGATGTCGTTTGTATAATGATGCCGAACACTCCTGAGTACGCACCGGCAGCCCTGGGAGCATTGGAAGCTGGAGCTGAAGTCACTACTGTCAACCCAATTTACACTCCATGTAAGTAATCTAATATAATAAAATGCGGGGTGTCTCTGGTGGATAGAATCCGCAATGAAGTCAAGTAGCTGACATGGCGCGTCAAATCAGCACGCTGAAATGGACACATCAACATCTACAGATGATCAGATGTTATATGGAGCAGACACGTCTTAGAGCTGCGTTTGGGCAAGCGTAGTGTGTGACGTATTATATTTTAGTTATCTGCAACTCCCATCAAAAACGTTTCACCTTCTTACGTTCTATCTTTACAATCCCCACCTATACTAGGAATTTCTCTTATATCGCGGGTACGTTTACAAATACATACACATACAACCAGACCCGGAACAGCAACCAGCAGATGATAAAATATATTATAATGTTCCGCGCGGAAATCGAAATCGCGAAACGCAGCGCAGTAGGCAATTACCAACACCGTTGATGCAGTGGCTAACACTGCGCCAACAGTGTCTTAGCGTAATGATCACAAGTACAAATACAATTATGTTTTCTCTTACTTTTCTGCTGTTGCTTTTTGTTTCTGCTTTACTTTTCTGATTAATTCAGTTGTTTCTCCGGGGCTTGTCGAGTTTCATTGTTTCGGAGCTTTTCTGTTGATTCTAGTTTTCAGGAACTACTGTAGTTAAGAATAGAATAGCTGGCTTGTTCCAAAAAAAACGCTGGGGTCCTGTGGTCGGTGCCCCAGCTCCAAGTTATTGAATCTTCCACTGCGTGATAGCCCTGAGTCCAGACTAAGGACTGCCTGGCACACATCTGGCTGTAGACCAATACGCTATTACTAGGTTACTTAATTAATGACTGGAAATATATCCATATTGGCTCCAGTTCCAGCTCCACACTGGTTCTGGACAAAGAACTTTAGAGATTGGAAAGGAGACAGGATGGCCTTTGCCCTGCAGTAGGACAACACAGTGTTAAAAAATGTTCGTACTGTACACACACCCCTCGGCTTATCCCTTCGGGAACTACAAGCGTGCTATTGTGTTTATTTCAATATGAGTACTTCATTAAACATCATAATAATAGAGGTAATTGTGCCTACTGCGTCGTCGTGGTCAACTCGTTGTTGTTTTGCGATTAAAATATTAATTAGTATTATGGTATTTGTCGTTGCGTATCGTATTGTCCACCGATTTCACTCATCTGAGAACCAGAATGATGAAAACAAGGAGCAGAACGTAACCGTCAAACATTTTAGTCCTTGTTTTGACGTGGGTGAACCTATTTATATGATTCCGCATCATATGATATCACATAAAAAACTATCATTATATTTATAATCTTCACTATTTAAATTCTCGTTATCACGAGGTAATATAGCATCCAAGATAACATATCTTCCTGTCATTATTATTATTATTCTTAGCATTGACATTTCATATCTAATCTAATTTTTTTATTGCAGATGAAGTACAGCGGCAAGTAGAGCAATCTAATCCCAAAATTTTGATAGGTGTAAAAGAAACAGTACCAGTTCTAAAGGAAGCTTTGTTTTTGGCCAGAAAAAATATACCTATAATCACTATTAAAGAAGATGGTAGTGCACTCCCATCAAACACAATTTCTTTTCAAGAATTTGCTCAAGCTGATAATGTCGATCACAGTGTTCTTAAAGAAGTTGCAAGGAAGTCGAAAGACGTAGCATTTCTTCCATATTCTAGCGGTACTACTGGACTTCCGAAGGGTGTGGAGTTGGTACATCGAAATATTGTTGTCAATTGTCTGCAACAAGATGTTGACAGTGCCCGACATTATGTTGAAACTACAAGTGAGTCAATAAAATTGTATATTTGTACGAAGTAATCTCTGGAAGAATTAACTTATAAATATATTTCACTGATAGAAAATGACCCATAACATATAGTTTATGATATACTTGACAACCAAGCGAGCAAAAACTAATAAGAAACAACCTTACAATATTTGTAATAGGTGTGTCAACATGTGGATATCTGTAATAGGTACCTTTGTGTACACTATTGTGGAATCGTGTAATAAAAGATTAATGGCATTTCGTGCAAAACCAGACAATTTTATCAAAGATAACCGTAATTTGCAGTATCAAATTGAGGATAAAAGAAAGACGTCATTCCAATACGTATCTGTCAATCTACCTAACTTTTTTTTTGCAATAAAAATTATTTACTTTGATGGAACGTTATACCACACTGGCAATTTCTTTTGTATCGTGACTAGGTTTCATTATCATCATCATTTCAGCCAAAAGACGTCCACTGCTGGACATAGGCCTCCCCCAAGTGTCGCCACATTGACTGGGTTTATGAACACACAAATAATCAGACCCGGAGTAACTACCTGTAGGCTATACAAATATGCTTTAATTGAACCCGCAGCACCCAGCGCTGTAGACAATTGAAGCAATGCATCGTTCGTCCTGCGGCGATCATCTCTTAACTGCGTTTATTGTTTTTTTTTTTTTTTAGTCTACCAAGGTAGTGAATAGATAACATGGCAGGTGCATAACAAAAAAAGTATTTATATAGCTGGTATACCATATACCAATATAAACGTATATACACACACATATATATAAAAAGAAAAGAAAAGGTGTTTAAGAGGTGACTATGAGGATGTTGGGGTTTTGTGTATTGTGCGGGCAACTAGATTCAAATTTTATAATATGACGTTTAAAAGTGCCTTTTAATGGTCTAATTAAAATAACTGATTTAACTTTGACTTTGATTTTGAATTTGTGTGTGATCTTTACCATTTTCACATTATTTTTTTCACTTGTTCCATTGCTTTCACATTATTCTTGTTTGTAGCAACCAAAATAATGTAAACAGGATTTTGAAATAACTTGAATAAAAGAGTCCGTGGAGTTTCTTGCTCGTTCTTCTCCAAAGAGATACCTAAGGTTTGGAACGAGTAACTATCTTCCACTTTCGGTCTAACTAACCGACTCCTTGAACATTCATAAGTGCCTGTAAATGAATGATTTAATTATTGTAATAAATACTTTAACTTCACTTCTCTTGACTAATAGATTATTATTTAAACTTACCGTCGAACTTTTAAATTCGCAATATTTGTGTTAATATATTTTATCACACCACCAGCTCGACAATGTCAAATTATATATATTATCATGCAAACCTAACCCTAAAGTAAGTCATTTAAGACCTGAGGTCTAGCAGGGCAATAATGTTGTACTGAATTCAATTATTGACCAGCGGGTCATAATGTGATTTGAATATGGAACATAAAGTAGAAATCGCATACGAACATATACGATAGGTAGTAGGTACGCATGTACAGTCAGCAAAAGAGGTAGGTATGCAGGTCCTCGGAAATGGTTGAAGTTTACTCAAAAACCGATAGATGTTTTCGAATGAAATTAATTTAAACCATTGAAATGTTTATTCTCTATTTTTATTTTATTTTATTCAAAAACATCCATCAGTTTCTAAGTAAACTTTAACCATATCTGTTGACCCTGCATACCTATTTCTTTTGCTACGTACTGTAGAGACTTGCCCGCCAACGAGGCTTCATGTAATGAAGCCATAACTATTTAGTCTATGGTTAGAACCGTCTGGATACCTTAGGAATAAATATATATTTGAATAATGTAGAAGGATAGTTTTGATACTATGACATGTGATGTCAGGGAGACCTACGGCTCGACTAAGAGCAAAGGTCGTGTAAATCTTACCTCTCGTTAATCTTATTAATATAATCTTCTACAAGTCGATCATATCTTTCATTGAACGTAGCTTAGACTACTAGTGTAACCCAAGTGTTACAGTACCTACTACCTATCGTAAATGTTCGTATGCGATTTCTACTTTATGTTCCAAATTCAAATCACATTAATGACCAGCGGGTCATAGTGAATGCCGCAGATTATGAAACAAAAGGAAGATAGACCACGCGGAACACTGAGAGTGAAGCCAAAAAAACAAATACAAACTCAAAAAAGCGACTACAAACAATCTCGTGATTCTATTCGCTTTTGAATTTGTATTTTCATTTGTTTTTTTCAACGACGCGGCGTTTCGTGGTATACTGACTCGTGTCAGGCTTTACTCACAGTATTCCACGCTGTCTATCTGCCTTTTGTTTCATAATATGAGATGCATGGAATTAGTATATACATACCTACTACCTATCGTAAATGTTCGTATGCGATTTCTACTTTATGTTCCTCATTTAAATCACATTAATGACCAGCGGGTCATAATGAAATTCAGTACAATATTATTGCCCTGTTAGACCTCAGGTTTTAAATGACATACTTTAGGTCAGGTTTGCATGACATATAATTTGACATTGTCGAGCAGGTGGTGTGATTTTTTTTTTTTTTACATTATACGAGTATGTTACACGTACATAATTACGTTTCAACAAACAGCAATAAAATGTGTGATCCAGCGTAATCTATCACTACAAAGGAAAAATTTAACAATTTTGATTACAGAGAACAATCAAGATGTAACTTTGGCTGTGTTGCCATTTTATCACATTTATGGACAATCTGTAGTTATGTGGCATAAACTATCGGTGGGATACAAAATAGTTACGTTGCCCAAGTTTCAGCCTGAAACGTTCATTAAAACATTGGAAAATCATAAGATAAACCTGTTTTGTGCTGCACCTCCTTTAAGTAAGTTCTAACAACCTGATAATTAATAATAATTGGCTGTCTGTTACACTTACCATTTTTATTCTGTTTTGTTTAGCTGTAAGTCTTCCAGACTTCATAAATAAATAAATAATTACCGCCAAACTTTTCCATTAGAGGCGCCACTGAACTAGAACGTTAACAAAGTGACACTGGCATGAGAATACTTTTTGTATGTGCATCAAAATAATATTTTTTAGCTTTCGGAGCAGCTTTTTTAGTTCCGGAATAGTTAAACGTCAGTTAATGGTGCCGATCCCCTTGTTCACAAACTAAATTAAAATTAGGCATTTGGCATCTCTTACTACCAGGCAGCTGAAGAAAAGGATGGCAACAGACAAGGACTAAGTTAGAGATGTCAAATTAGTTTTTCCTTTGAACTTCGCAGTGTTTTTAATCAATTCGTTCTGAAATGACAACAATAATTGTATGAACATTTTAGATGAACTTAAATTGACAGCTCTTACTAATATCTGTCTCTTTCTTATAATATTGGAGAGAAAGAGATATAAATAGCTTGAAATTAATTTAGTTCGTGTATAACAGAATTGGCACCATTATCATCTATTTTTGACGTGACAACGTCTTATAATTCGATAGAGCCGGCTGCACGCACGAAAAAACATGACGCATGCGGCGTTACCATAACGCCGGTCTGAGGCGTTCCATGTAAGGCTTGAAGTGCAAGCGAGAGCGCGGAATGAGCGACAAAGAAGCACAATCGGCATGATTCTTTCGCGTTGTCACGTTCAACTATCGTCAGTAAACCGACTTTACAGACAACCAATTTTTTTTTATTGATAATATATTACAACTAAAAACTTATAACGCAACTTCTATAAAATATAAAATTTTCCGCGCTAAGAGTGTTAACGTTGTAGTTTGGTGGCGCCTTCTGGAAATAGCTTTGCGTAAGCAACCTTATTATTGCGTGTTCTGTCGTCAGTGGCATCCCAATTTCTTGTCTATTTTCAAGTTTATAAAAATATTAATTATTATAATCATATCTTACCGACTGAATTACGGCCACGGGGGCCAAACTTAATGAAGACTAGCCAGTTACGCAGGGGTTACCACTCTCTCATGGGACGGCTTTCCGGCATCATCAGGGAGAGATCTACGTAGGACTTCACAACTATGTTAAACCGCTTAACAAGTAACTTAGTAGTAGTATATATCTATAGGTTCTGCGTTGATCTCTGATCTGATTTTCGTAAAGTATTCCGAGATGTCTGAAGCGATAACACGATAATTCGTAGTCCGACCTGGAAATTAAACCCAGGAGCTCACGCTCAACAGTCATTAACATGTTTAGTTAATCAACTTTTATTAGTATTTTTCCAATTAAAACTATGTAATGTTTTCAGTATTATTTCTTGGTTCACATTCCGGGATAAAAGAAGAACATCTTGCACCAATAAAAACAATTACTTCTGGGGCTGCACCGTTACCAAGAAATGACGTGATGAAAGTACTAAATAAAATAAAGGTAAGATAACATCTTGTCGTAACCACAAATTGACTCATGTCTACCCGTAGGTGTCGTAGAAGGCGACAGAGGGATATTAACCAGAGGATGGGCAGCAGCATCCTTCTGAGTACCATAACACATACTGCGATCGCCGACATGCATCGGACAGCATGGCTGAACCCCCTCTTGGGGAAAACCTATGCCCAGCAGTGGGCGTGTGAAGGTTGACACGATGAGTCCACTGACAGTTTTATTAAAGTCAATTGTCAAATGTTTTGGTATTTGATGCGGGCGAGACCTATGCCTAGTAGTGGGCGTTTAAAGGTTGACACGATGAACCACATATTATATTCAACCATAAACTTCTTAAACTTCTTGATAATTATAAAATAGTGTTTTCTATTTTAAATCACGTCTAGAGGTATTTTATATCGGGTACATTGGATGACCCACCTTTGTAAGACGACTAAAATGCCACGGTGAGGTACTCCAACAACAGTGCTCTTTGTTGAATTCAGGTGAAGTGAAGTGTGCTCGAGATGAGATGTATCCCATTAGGAAGCGTGAGTAAGAACTCACACTAAGCTTCATCTTCATTTAAATTCATTAAGGTAGTTTTTCACAGAATAGCACTTCGGTTACCTTTCATAAATTCGAAAAATATTTGACCGAATTTCATTTCACCTAAAACTTTTCAACTATTATCGTTTCGTTTTGTTTTATTACAACGAAGTCACATCTGCCTGAAGTATCAGTTGACCTATTATCAATTCGATTTTTCTAGGTACTCCGACGTTTCATTTGGTCAAAAAACTTTTTACCGAAGTTATACTTAGCCGAAATAACATTTGTTCGAAGAATTATGTTTCCGAATATTCATTAAACTACTACTGTTTGAATCAATGATAAGCGATACCTACCTACTCCACCAGGAAAAAAAGAGAAAAACAATACGTCGTTAAAAAAAATCAAAAATTGAAAAACTTACGGAAATGAGATTGATGATTTGAGTGAAATTAAATATTTGATAGAGCTTTGAAAACCGAAATGATAAATTATTACACTGGCGTTATATTTATTTCAAGGCAACAGGAAGTATTTTCAGATAAGTTTAACCTACTATTTTGTTTAATAAATTATTTAATTGTAATGGCATCTTTGCCCCGTGGTCGAATGGTAAACATACGTGTGAATTTGCTCTTTGGTTAAATTGAAATTAAAATACAATCTAGACTTATTCTACAATTATAACCACCTCAAGTGTTATAACATTCCATAAAGAAGTGTTATTCATGTTGAAAGTCATCAAAAAGTGTGTAATAGTAACGATTTGTGGTGTGAACTGTTTAAACATTCAAAAAACCGCTGGTCAACCGGTGAGTGCATGACAAGACTTTTTTACGCGCAGCGCAAGCTACTCTCGCAGCGCATATTAGCGTGCGCCCGCGCTCAGTGACGCATACGAGCACCAAAGACTATTTATCGGAGCTCGCTCAGTGTTTCCTTCCTACTTTACACCTCCGCTTGCCTCTCAGAGGCAAGCGGAGCAATCTAAAATCCCTAAAAATTACTCGAGCCCTTCCCGTAATGTGTCTAAAAATAGAGGAAATAAGAAGCAGGCTATTGGACCTCTTTCCCTTCCATCACCGTTATGTAACAAGGAGGATATGCGGTCTATTATTCAAGAGATAATTAAGGCAAAATTCAACGATATGTTGAGTCAATTCAATGAAAATTTGGCCAGCACAATGAACAATGAATTGGATACAGTTAAGACAGAAATTAAAGAGATAGATAAATCCATGCAATTCATGAAAAAATAATTTGAAGACTTTGAGAGTAATCAGAAGACATCAAATGAAACCATAAAGAGGCTGGGAATGGAAAATACTGGACTGAAGACATCTGTGGCCAATCTCAGTGTTCGAATTAATAACTTTGAACAGCAATCTAGATCAAGTAACCTTGAAATACAATGTATGTCTGAAACAAAAAACGAGAATGTGTAAACTATTATCACCCAACTCGGGAAAGCTGTGAACTGTGGTGATGTTCAAGAAAAATATATATTAAACTGGACGCGAGTTACCAAAACCAATCCATCCAGCACACGTCCTAAATCCATAGTAGTATAGTTGGCATCACCTAGGCTACGCGATCTACTCCTAGCGTCCGTTATTAAACACAACCAAAATAACCCGCAAAATAAACTTCACAGTGGGCATCTTGGATTTGCAGGTCAGAATGCACCTGTCTATGTGGTCGAACATCTTTTACTCTCCAACAAATCTCTCCACGCTGCGGCTAGGATTAAGGCTAAGGAAATGCATTACAAGTACGTTTGTGTCAGAAAAGGTAAAATATTTGTGAGAAAAGTCGATGGCGCGGAATACATACTCATCAAAAACTTGAATAGTTTAAATAAAATCGTATAATTTGTTTCATACTAATATAGA
Source organism: Charanyca ferruginea (assembly GCA_947361185.1). Lineage (NCBI taxonomy): Eukaryota > Metazoa > Arthropoda > Insecta > Lepidoptera > Noctuidae > Charanyca > Charanyca ferruginea. The sequence goes on along the minus strand of OX376055.1, from coordinate 55,624,482 downwards.
AGCATGTCTTGATACCTAACACTATTTTTAAATTCAGCAATTTAATAATCTATTATCAAAATTGTAGAGGTTGAGAACAACAACTAGCACCTTTTACAGTAACCTTTGTTGTATGGATTATGATGTATTCATTTTGACCGAAACCTGGTTGAATAGTAGTGTGCTAAGTAGTGAGCTATTTGATGATAGGTATGCTGTTTATAGAAGAGATCGGGAGACAACGGGTTTCCATCCTAATAAATATGGAGGCGGAGTCCTGATTGCGGTTTCAACCAAAATCAGTTCAAAGTGCATTGAGAAATGGTATAGTAAATGTGAAAATCTTTGGGTCACCATCGATACTTCAACTGCACATAAATCAAGACAGCTTGCTCTCTGTCGGTTTACCTTCCCTCCCTGTATGTCTTCCAACAATTGAGTACTTTATAGAGAACTGCAATAGCGTGTTTGAGACAACAAATATCCCAATCTGTATAATTGGGGATTTTAATTTGGGCAAAATAGAATGGGCATCAGGTGCCGTTAACAGTTCACTACCCAACACTGGTTTAAGATTATTAGAATTTATGAACGTTAGTAGACTTTCTCAGTACAATTTTGTAAAAAAACTTCTGCGCGTATTCTGGATCTGGTTATGTCAACATTACCTTCGTGTTCTGTGTGTGTGAATCTAGTTGTTCTTTAACTACACCCTCCGCTTGATATTACTATATCATTTTTAAAAGAAACCAATCTATGGAAGATTGGATTGCACACTATGCCACACATAAGTTACTTTTAGAAAGAGTTCAAAAACGATTTCAATGGCACCTCGCATTTTCTACAGGAAAAAGCAAAGCTGCACTCCTATAATACTCGTCTCAATTACTTCAAAATGCACTCATTAACAACCCGAAGAGAAGTTATTGATGCCCTGTTTCTCTATAAATTGCTTAGAAACAAAATTGACTGCCCAAACCCTAGTAGAAACGGTTTTAGTGTATATGACACTATTTTAGTTTAATATTGAAAATGCTACCAAGTAACCGGCTATAAATATTTGTGACCAAATGATATTCCGTAAAATATGGTTTCTGAATTGGTGTGGTGAAATATGGCTAATAAATCATTTGGCAAATGAAAAAAGTTTAAGAGGCTTCGGCCAATAGCAAAAAGTTATTTTGTAAGTCGGCGAAATATAATTCGGTAAAATAATACATAAGACACATGATCGATGATTTAAAAATATGTCAAATAATGCATATAGCAATAAAGACGTCGGTCAATAGTTTTCGGTAAAATGAAATTCAAACAAAAATAATTCTGAAAAGTGTTCGGTTCCCTAGCACTTCAGGTGAGGTGACAGCTTACCTAAAGCCTACTTTATCTATATTCCCCAAGGGAGATTTTATCGTAGAATTTAATTTGATCGTAATTTTTTCCACAAAAAAAAATACTTTCCAACATAATATGTTGTATTAAGAACTCAAGGTTTCTTAGAAGAAAAAAATCTATGACTTACGAACCAACGGACCTGTAAAATAAAACAGTAAGCCTCCATTAAATATAAATGGCTTAAATATTTTTTTCAAAAAACTAAACTGAAGAAATCCTCGCGAAGCTATTCTTGCGAAGATAAATGAAGTAAACAAAAATAATTCAAAGTTGTTTTGCATAATAAAATTAGTCGAAACTTAATAACATTAATATCCATCAATCTTTTTTCTAGATTGTGCTTTATTTTTTGCTGTATAGCCTAGTAATTTGAAGAAAAGTTATTACATTTTATGGATATTAGAAATTTTGTATTGAGCCTCTCAATTTTCTCAATTATTGTGAAACTAAATTTTGCTTGCGACTGTGTCCGCCTGAATCCCGGTTATTGCGGTTTCAAAGTCAAAGTCAATGTATTTATTACAATCGAGCCATTTATAGGCACTTTTGAATGGGCAAGAAGTCGGAAAGTTAGTCAGAAATTTAGATTAACTCGTACGCTATGTCCTATCGAGATTGTGGGATCGCAACCTGGTACGAGCAAGTACCAATGTTTTTTTTTTTCAATTCCATAGTATTATGAAGGTACTTTCTAAGTTTATCTGGAGGAGGAAACCTGGCCTTATAATTAAAATAAATTTGAAATCGCCAATCCACCTTGAGCAGACGTGGTAATCAATCCTGGGAAGAGGCCTTTGCCTTACAGTGGGAAAATTATGGGTAGATATACACTCTTTTTATCTCTCAACCAGGTCAAAGTGAGTTCTACATCCAGATCAAAGTGAACTACATTAGATTATCAATTTGTTAATAATTTCTTTAATTTTCAGCACAACATGGACTTTTTACAAATATACGGCTTAACAGAAGTAGCACCACTTGCAACTGCAATGTTACCAGGTTCTAATGATTACTCCAAAGCTGGTTACGCCATGTCAAATACTGAATTGAGAATAGTCGACAAAGATTTACAGCCATTGGGACCTAATCAGGTTTCTATAGTTATCTTTTTTTTACCTTCAGTGTCTTCATTCTTGGCAGTGACCTTCCTGTAATTTTCTGTATGACTTTGAGCTGTTACAAAAATAATTATAAAAAACTAGCTTCTGACTAAATTCAACTGAAAGTCAATATTATATTATGATAAAACATATCCTTTGACATTCGGAAATAGTGTAGCTTTCTATATCTGACATATTTTATTGAATAGTATTAGTACTTTTAGAGATTACGAACAAAAAAAAAACAAAATTTACTTATCATATCATAGGAGTAGGTCGTGGCTCTAAGGTTAAACTACGCTTGCGGCGATGGGTGACCATCCATTTCATACCGAGTTCCCTCCGTGCCTCGAAAAGCACGTAAAGCCGTTTGTCCCGGATGTCATTCGTATATCTTTGGCAGTCGTTAAGGGAAGTCAGAAGCAAGTCAAGTCAAGGCAAGTCAACTCGCCTCACAATACAGAAGTATAAATGGCCTAAATCTTTCTACTTACAGATGGGTGAACTTTTAATTCGTGGTCCTCAAGTGATGAAAGGATATAGAAATAATCCAGAAGCTACACAGGCAGCTATTTCTAAAGATGGTTGGTTTAGAACTGGAGATCTAGCAAGCATTGATGAAGATGGAATAGTCACGATATGTGACCGACTCAAAGAGCTCATTAAGGTAAAAAGGGATAAATATGGTATATAAGAAGTGGACACCACGTTTAAAAAAATAAGGGTAAAATGTGTAGTTACTTTTTGTACATAACGCAACAAAAGTTACAAAGGCAGCTTAAGACTGCGCCGAGCAAAATAATTCAAAACAGTCGTCACTGTTAAAGTGATATAATCAATACTTTTACCATAATTGCCATAAAAAATATGTAATGAATACCACAGTGAATGTGTTAACCGATTATCGTTGGCAAAAATTAAGAATACTGTTTAATTTAATAAACAAAAATACGTAAAGTTGTACAAAAATCTTTAAAAAAATCTCGTATTTAGTTGAGTTTTGTTAGTAAACTGTATTTTTTTTTCACAAACTTGAATTCATATTAATCTTTAACATTCATACTACAATTTGTAGTTTTTACATTTTCGAAATGTCGCTTAGTTATTTTATTATTAATTTTTCGCGCTGTTTTGAATCATACGCAACGTATGTATGTATGATTCAAAACAGCGCGTCATTATATTATAAATTTTTTGCCAACGATAATCGGTTAACACATTCACTGTGGTATTCATTACATATTTTTTATGGCAATTATGGTAAAAGTATTGATTATATCACTTTAACAGTGACGACTGTTTTGAATTATTTTGCTCGGTACAGTCTTAAGCATTCTTTACCAGTCAACCAAAGGTGATGAAGATATAATATCGTCGTAGATGCTACTATTGTACGATCGTAAAACATCAAAATTACAAATAACACAGCAATAAATAAATTGATTTGATTTGAAATTAAAATAATTACATAAATAAAGTGAAACGTAATCAAGTACACATTATTTAAAATATCTACATACATATTTACTGCATATATTTATTAAAAGAAAAACATACATGTATATAAAACATATTTGATAAAAGAATAGTTCGGGTACGTAACAGGACTTATGTGCGTGTTTATAGATCTGAGGTAGCTGCGTGGTGCGGGAGGGATGTCTCACTGATACGTCAACTTGTGACAATTGTCACCCTTCCCGTACCGCGCAGCTACTTCAGGAATAGTCTCAGTTAAGCAGTCGGTCTATAATTACTGATTTATCGATTTATTACAGAGTGATCCACAAAATTATTCTTTTCGATGTTGAAAAATAAGGTATATTTTTGAACAAAATTAAATACTTTGTAGCAAGTTATGACAATTGTTGCATTTATTTTTTAGGTAAAAGGCTACCAAGTACCGCCAGCTGAATTAGAAAATGTATTAAAAGAACATCCCGATATTTTGGACGCAGCAGTTCTTGGCATTCCTGACGCACGAAGTGGAGAAGTTCCTAAAGCCTTCATAGTTTTGAAACCTGGATGTGAATTAGACGCAAATGGCGTGACATCATTTGTATCAGAAAGAGTTGCTGCTTACAAGAGGATAAAAGAAATTATGTTTCTGGACGCACTACCGAAGAATCCCTCTGGAAAGATTTTGAAAAGAGTTTTGAAAGAGAAGTATTGTTAAACATAGTTTATTTTATTATTAAACATTTTAAAACATTATTTTCTCATCATTTGGTTAGTCCTATCCAAACTAAAAGGTAACTAGTATTGTAAAACACTAATAATCTCGCAGGACTATACTAGCCACAACATTATCATCTGCCTAGCCTATTTCCAACAATGTTGTGGTCGGCTTCCAGCCTTACCAGATGCGGCTTTATACCAGTCTTTCATATACAACGACTGCCTATCTGACCTTTACAACCCAGTTGCTGGGTAACATGATGACCCCTTGGTAGAAATGGTTATCAGATTTCCTAACTTCAGTCTATCTATAACGACTGTTAAAGATCTACGAATGGTGACAGCCGGTTACAACGGTTTGACGTACTTTCCGAGGCGCGCAGGTGCCTCGGTACAAAATGGATGGTCACCCATCCACGGACAGACTGCGGTAAGCGTAGCTTAATAATCATAACCGGTCGATCCGTAAAGCTTTTAAAATTTACTAAGCCACGAGCTCCTCACCTCAGCGTTAACATTTAGCTCGGAGTTTGGAAGTTGACTCTCTAACACATCTGTGCCTCGGAAAGCACAGTAAGCCGTTGGTCCTGCGCCTGATCTCTCCTTGTAGGTCGATTCTGTAAAATTCAAACAACAACTCGCATCTCACATCACTATTCACTCTCACTTTGCATAAGGTTCAAAATGACCTTGATATATTTGAATCACTTTTTTCTCACTTTGAATCGGGTTCGTGTGCGAAGTGAGCGTCGAATTGACGGGGAAATTACCTTACAGAATGCCACTTCTTACGTCATCTTCATATCATACTTTATCTGTCAAAATCTCCCTGTCAATCAAGTTCAACTCGCTGACACGCTCGCAAGGGTGGCGCTAGTGTAAATTCAAATTATCAACCGAGTTTTTAGAATGCCAATCAAGAAACTCACAGAGGATTCAGGTTCGAAGTTTAGAATGAGGTCTTACAGAATCACACCCCTGGCCGTGTCGGATTGCCGTTTCACTGGACTGTGAGATTTGCTTGCTAGTCCTCTTTGAGATTGGCCGCCGCCGTGACCACAACGTCGGAAGAATTAAAGTCTAAAACAATGCTCATTGTTTAAAAAAAATACCTTCTTATTTTTCATAACCGAAATGAAAATATTTTACGAACCACATTACTTCAATTTGCATAGAAGGGTAAAAGAATACAAACATTTCTGAAACAATGGTGCCGATTGAGAGAAAAGCTTTCAGGTCCGTAAAATGTGCATTTTTTTAACTAAAACCTTTTTGTTTCATTAACATGAAGGAAAAACAGCTCTTTCGAGATCCATAGACAAAACATCTACGAACGTTTTTTTTTCTACAAACATCGTGAGCTTCAGCGACCGAGCAGGACTTTACTTCAGCTAGATTTTGTAAAACGCCATTACAAAGTCAATTTATTTCTAAAGAATTTGCACCAAAATTAAACAATGCGTCCATGTTGTAAATTCAAATCTATTGCAGTACAATGGGTGTCAATGTATAAGTGTAAATGGTGGATTTTCTGTTTCTGGACAAGGACAGCTGGACAGACAAAGATGACAATGACCTGTTTCACTCGCTCCCTCATTCGTACAATCGATTTTTACAAGAACGAAGTGAGCATAAGTTCTGTCATCCCACCTGGGTGGCAATTCTTGTTACTTTTAGGAATGCAAACTTTCACATTCAAATCTCAGTCTCAATTTATCAACACGTTACATTTTTGACAAGGTTTTGACATTCATTGTCACTGAGACGAGGTTGCAAATAAACTTCCTGAGGCAGCTGCGCTGTACGGCAGAGGTGATTGTTGTCAGAAGTGGACGTATCAGTGAGTACTCACGTCACGGCACCACACCCCTTCTGCATCGCACCGGTACCTCAGTACCAGACCTGAATTAATGTAATATGACTACATTTTGAGAATAGATAGAGAAATAAATTGAGAAAGTACCTGTACTAGTATAAATGCTGGGAAATTCTTTACAGAAAGTGAAATGCCGTGTTACAATTTTTTCGAAGATATTGAACAGTCGACGCTAAAAAGTTAGCTAAAACGAATATCACAGAACTCCTTTTTACCGAATAAATCTTTGTAAAACGTTACTTAGCACACGTCTTTGTTCAGCTACATCATGTTACTGAAAAAAATCGGTACGTACGTACACCGTTTACCCGGTTATTATGGACATCAACCACAAAGTATGGAGGGTCACGTACGTTCATAACAACTGAACTTTAGCTACTGGCGCACCGCTTTTGAATTTCGAACAAGGATGGCGAACGTGATTTTTTTTCTATTTGCATTAAGGTTGTTGTTTGAAATCTATAAGAACGGATAATTAGACTTCAAAAGTTCCGATTACTTCAAAAGCAACTACTTTTTGGATTATGGTACGATACTACAAAATTGATGGAAGCAAATAAAATAGGTAAAAAATCTCATAAAATCATAAACTGCAGCAAGAATTAAGCTCATAAGAACGTAGCTATGCCAGCTATACAGAGACAATAGACAATATCGCGTTTATTTTTTAAACCATAGAGAAGAAACGTAATTATAAACACAGGTCCATAAACGACAGAGTATGAACAGACACTAGTGTGGTACTGATGAAAACAGTGCAGCTATGTTATCATCAACTTACAGTCGACGAGTCCATATTAGTTTTAGACTCCACAAAGAGCGCCATCATTCCTTTTCTTATCACCATGTCCCAACAAAACAGTCGTAGCAGCTGAGAAACCATTTCAATACTTTTCATGTAACCTGTCATCTCAATAGTCAGCTCTAGAACTACGAAATAAAGTCGACGTTAAAACTGCATAAACCCCTCAGTTACTTTAGTTGGAACTCGTTAAAGCCACTTTTGAATCCCATAACTACAACTAGGGGCTCTGAACAACTGGATCTACTATCAGACGTCAACTGGTGAAAATAAGCACATTACTAAATTGGCTCGACAAAGAGAAAACCATTTAAGTCCTCCTGTTTTCGTTCTGGTGTGTAAAGGTCCTCTTTACACACCGAAGTGATTTTGCGCATACTTGTGTCGAAGAATAATAAGTCAACAGCAGTGCTATTCTGTTACAATCTCCCTCGGTGAACACCTAGGTGAAGTGAGCTGTCATCCGATTGTAGAGCTTTGTAAATCAATATCATAGAGACAGATGACAGCTCACTTCACCTAGGTGTTCACCGAGGGACATTGTAACAGAATAGACATACAGAATAAAAATTGGCCATTTCTCAGTCCTGTGCGTCACGTTAAAATTATACAGTAGGTGAAAGTATTTTCAAAATGTTCTGCCCGTCGTAAATTCTAGGTACTAACGACCGGGATAGGTTATATTCTACTGATTAACACACAAATTACTTTATATTGACTACCTTGTTACTCTCGTGGTAGCAAGTGCGACTGCTGAGGTCATGAGTCCGATTATCAATCCCAGGTCGGGTAACTTTTTACGGGGATTTCTATTAAGAATTTCTCAGTAACAGCCCGGGGTCGTGCCTCGGAGAGCACGTAAAATCATTGGTCCTGCACCAGTGCGCCTGATCTCTCTCGTGTCGTGTCGGTTTGCCGTCCCACCGGAGTATGAGATTGAGGAAAGAGAGAGTACACCTGTGTTTGCGCACACACTTCTGCACTATGTGTATGTGTAATGTATCTTGTATGGATCTTGCATACATGGCTGATCTCCGTTGAGAATGGCCGTCGTGATCAAAATTCCGTAAGAAAAAAATGCGGTCTAATTTCATTACATTACGGTGTAAAGGAATCAAATGAGATCACCCTCCCAGCACTTCTAGGTTAACCCGTCGCCATTTCTGAAAGTATAATGGGAATCTCGGATTAAACTAAAGTTTTAATTAGTTGCAATAGTGAATTGGAAAAGTCAGGACGTCCGTTTTCGGAAACACGCGGCCATATTGGAATGTTAAATACGTGGTTTGAAACAGACAATAATTTCTCTTGCTTTGAAACGTTTCGTTGTATTGTTTTCTGTTGTAACTAGAAAATTTGTTTTTGTTGGGAAACTCTCGGTTTTGGTATTATTTGCCTAACTTTGAAAAAAATAAATCACGGAGTATCTGCTCTCTTCACATTTTGAGCTGCTTTTGGATCTACGGTTGAGGCAAGAAAGTGGGATCCAACCACACTCGTCGAATTCTACACCAATGAGTCGGATTGCTCTTCCTTTTGGCAATTAACACTGGGGCATTATACAGACAGAACTAAATGTATGTAGGCGCCATTTTGAATTTAACAAAAATACAACTACCTTTCGATTCATAATACGTGGTGAGTTAGAAAGAATCATATGACAAGTCCTACTATTTACAGTTATCTATACATATAATAAAACAGTAAAAAAACTGTGTCTGTACATTGAATATATTAAAAAAATACATATAATAAAACAGTAAAAAAACTGTGTCTGTACATTGAATATATTAAAAAAATAATTATTGAGGGGGGTTTAGAAACAGTAATAGAGCACGAATCCAAAAAAAAAAATTCTGTCTGATTGTCTGTTTGTGTGTACACGCTAATCTTCGGAATTGCTGGACGGATTTGAATGATTTTTCTTTTGTTGTATAGGTATTAAGTCTGGCCAACATATAGGCTATAATTTATCTTGGAAACTTGAACACCTGATGCAGAACCGCAACAGGCCAGCTAAACTATAAGAGATACAAAAATGGTACCATAGCAAAAATTGCTCCACGTGATGAGCATTATCTGCTGAGAGAATAAATTTGAAGATCTGGAACATCTGATGTGGAACTCCAAGAGCCCAGCTACACCATGACACATATAGGAATGACGTCTTAGCAAAAGTTGTTCGGTCTGATGGGCATTTCCTGTTGACTTATAAAAATCGAAGATCAGAAACATCTGATGTGAAAATCATCTAAACATATAATAAAACAGTAAAAAAACTGTGTCTGTACATTGAATATATTAAAAAAAATAATTATTGAGGGGGGTTTAGAAACAGTAATAGAGCACGAATCCAAAAAAAAAAATTCTGTCTGATTGTCTGTTTGTGTGTACACGCTAATCTTCGGAATTGCTGGACGGATTTGAATGATTTTTCTTTTGTTGTATAGGTATTAAGTCTGGCCAACATATAGGCTATAATTTATCTTGGAAACTTGAACACCTGATGCAGAACCGCAACAGGCCAGCTAAACTATAAGAGATACAAAAATGGTACCATAGCAAAAATTGCTCCACGTGATGAGCATTATCTGCTGAGATCTGGAACACCTGATGTGGAACTCCAAGAGCCCAGCTACACCATGACACATATAGGAATGACGTCTTAGCAAAAGCTGTTCGGTCTGATGGGCATTTCCTGTTGACTTATAAAAATCGAAGATCAGAAACATCTGATGTGAAAATCAAAGCTATCACTAATTTCACTGTATCTTATAAAATAACATAAGCTGGGAGTACCTCTACGCGGTGAAGGCGGTAACATTTTTGGGCTGATTTTTGATGACGATGGTATATCATTGAAAATTTGACTCTACTGGCCAAAATTCCCATAATTTTTTTTATTTTATCGAATAAATATGCCTTCGGGCTAATGTTATTTTGGTGTTTAATTTCCCTTACACGGTAGCATACCCGGTAACGCAGGGAAGCAGTCACTTAGATTTTAATTGATCAGGTATCTCTTCACAATAAAACTATAACCATGCCTAGAAAGAGGTCAAATCTTTCCCAATGTTCCAAAGGAGCTAAAAGATTGAGGATCATAAGATCCCAAGAATCTACTGAAGAGCGTCAGGAGAGACTTGATGCTGTTCGAGAACATCAGGCTGCAAATCGCTCCGTGGAAACCTCTTCAGATCGCGAAGCACGTCTGCGTTCTCAGCGTATTTACGCATCGACTTCTAGGTCTCTAGAGACAAGTGTGGAACGTGATGCGCGACTGACCGCTGATCGTGAACGTCACGCATTGTCTCGCGAGTTGGAGACGTTCACGGATAGAGAATTGCGCTAGAGTTCTCAGCGTATTTACGCATCTGCTTCTAGGTTTCTAGAGACAAGTGCGGAACGTGATGCGCGACTGTCCGCTGATCGCGAGCGACATGCATTGTCTTGCGAATCGGAAACGTTTACCGATACAGAATCACGCTTGAGTTCTCAGCGTATTCGCACATCTACTAACAGGTCTTTTGAAACGAGTGATGAACGTGATGCACGACTAACTGCTGATCGAGATTATCATACATTGTCCCGAACACGCACACAACAAAATATCCATAATCAGTTAGAAAGTGAGAGAGAAAGAATTGCTGGAGTACGGCAGGAAGAGACAGAAAAAGAGCGCAACGAACGTTTGAATTCTGATCGACTTCGACATTCTCTGAACAGAATGTCGATATCATCTGAGGAATCAGATGTGTCTCAGATATAGCCGTAGGGCATGGCGACCTTCCTTGGGTTGATAAGGAACGGAGTGCATTTACGTATACTCCTAAGATTGACTACGCCACATATTCCGCCATCGGAGGTATATATGATTCAAAATTGAACGTCTCGAATCGTCTCGCGCATCCCGTTGGTTTCCTGTCCCCGGGCTCTTAGAATTCGACATCAGACGTTTCAGATCTTCGATTTTGCCGACCCCGTTGTCGCTGGCATAAGCAACAGGATCCGCGTACGAAGTCGCGGGCAGAGGCTAGTAATAAATACGAAAGTTTGCAAGGCTGGATGAATGGATGTAGGTATGTTTGTGACTCTTTCACGATAAAATTTGACACACATATAAATATTACCTGGGGAGAAATATCCCGATTTTGTGAGTCCCGTGGGATAATTTAGGACGTTTGCTGAATTTTGAAGTCTACGCAGAGTTTTTATCAGCAAAAGTTTTGTAAAACAAAAAACTGCTCCAACATGCAGCATTCCAACATTCCATTTCGCATCAATGTATCGAAAACTAAATCCCGTCCGAATGTTATTCATCCCTGAATAGTTTTAACGAGGTTCGAAAAACAAAAAATAAGGCCCTGAAAACTTTATCCAACAATACACCGAGTTACAACAATACAGTTTTGCTCGCGAAAATTCAATACGGCCGAGAAGAGAAAACAAATGAGTATACTTTTTAGATTGATTTATTGTACGTTTTTTTCCAATAGGGCTTCACTTTTTATTAACAGCTGATCCTCTTTTTTTGCAAGCTGTGAAGTTGGTGCGTATTTAATCAGAAGTAAAATATTGTTCCGCAGCAGTTGCTCTTGTAACAGTTTTATATTGTTTTTGATTAAGAGACGGTTACAGAAAGTTCCCTGAATTTCCTGACTTGTATGTAATTTACAATGTTATAGGGTAACCTAATCCATAGCTGCAGCGTTTTTGCGTAGTAATAGCGGTAAATGACCCATTTACATTTTCTAGCATTCTTCAGTTTAAAAACCGAAATAAAGATCGTCAACGTACGAAGAAATATTAGGCAAAGAGTAATGATAAAATGCTGCAACTTAAGAAATGGAACACTGGAGGAGACCGAAGTTGACAAACGCCTAATTTCTCAGCCCATATCATCTGTCATTTCATTGAAAATAGAATGACAGGTCAACGTTTGGCTTTTTGGCTGCGGCTAGGAAGAAATACGACGAGAAAGTGGCATGCACCCATCTCGTGATCTATATTTCGGTGTAACATGCTCATGCTCATGTTGAAGATGAGTAAACAGGGATGTCGGATATAGTTGACGTTTACTTAGAAACCGATAAGTAGATGTTTTTGAATGCAACTAAATTTGATTAAAAAACTACAGATTATTCTCTATCCATTTAATTTGATTTAATTCAAAAGATCCGTCGGGTTCTAAGTAAACTTCAACTATATCCGACGACCTGTATGTTTATTTTGTTACATCTCCCTTGGTGAACACCTAAGTGAAGTGAGCTGTCATCCGTCCGTCTGCTTTGTAAATCCCTAGCATCGGGACGGATGACAGCTCTCTTCACCTAGGACGGTGTTCACCGAGTGAGATTGTAACAAATTAGCTCTACTGGTTCTACTTATCTCATTTGGTGACCGTACGTTGGCAGTCCCCTGCCTCACACATGCGCCTAGTGATGAACATTAAGAGATTGAGCATGTGCGCATGCGTTTACAGCAGTAGTGGTCCTCTTTGTGGAAAAGCATGTCAGGAGAAGTTGCCATACCAATTTCTGCCGCAATATTGCGTTGTCGTGATCCGGTTTGAAGGGTATAAACATCATAATAATTACAAGCACATGAAACATTTGCAACGTTGTTTCTGGGATGACAACTCATTTCATTTTCAAAGTCTCTAGGGGAAGTCTTATAGTATTCGGTTTAACACGATAACTAATATTTACTTTTCATAAGCATGCTATCATTCATAACATTTGATGTTTACATTTTATAATATTTGTTTTTGTAGATTCTTGGAATCTTTTAAATAGAATATATTATGTACTTACAGTTTTATGCTGGTCCTGTCTGTATTACGTTACATTATATTCCTGTTTAATATAAATTAGATCACTTTTACAAACCTGAAAAATAAATAATGTTTTGCTTTGACATGTTTGTCAATGACAGTCGTCAAACTTGACGATTGTCCATATTACTTATAAATTATAATAGGTTTACGGCTAACTACGTAAATCCTTCATGCTGTAGATTATGTAAGCATGTATGTTTGTATTTTATATTAAACGGCTGAACACCCGCTGATGGATCGCGAGTTCCTTTAAATCCTATTCGCACTAATAAACAAAAATAACTGGCAGTCTGCAATAATTGAGTCTGGCCGGTACTATAGACAAAGTCAAAGTCAAGTCATTTATTTCAATTAGACCATTATAAGGCACGTTTGAACGTCAAATGAGAAAAAAAAATGATTCTAGGTGCCCATTCCAACAGGTAGTTTTGTATGGAGAAGAATGGGCAAGAAACTCCATACTTACTCTTTTAAAAACGATGTTAACAATATTTGCATTTATTATTTTATTTATTTATTATTATTTTTTTTTATTTTTATTTATTTTTTTGTGAATAACGATGTACCTTGCATAAAAACACTAGGTATTTGAAACTGTGTACAAAGTATCACAGATTAAGGAAAGACAGACTAAGTTATATGTACATAGATACACAGTGTTCACATATTATTACAAATGTTGAAACAGTAGACGACCACTCCTTATATTTTAACAAACAATAAATCAGTATGTGAGCCTGAGCAGTGTATTAAAAAGTGTCAAATATATATATGTACATATTTATACTAAGTATGAAATTAGGTATTTTAAATTAGCAATCGGTTCGATTTTGTCTAGACTGTCGATCGTCCTATGGAGCTAGACCAGCATGTTTCCAAGCATTCTTATCTTGAATATAGTCCTCTAGATTATAATAAGCTTTTTTACAGAGTGTACTTTTAATATATGATTTAAATTTTGTTTCACTTAGTTGTAATATATCACTAGGAATTTTGTTGTAGCACTTAACACAGTACCCCATAAAAGATATATGGACTTTAGACAATCTAAAATATGGTTGAGCTATTTTGTCCTTGTTTCTAGTATTAAAGTCATGTCTATCACTTACTTTATTAAACATATGTAAGTTTTTTCTTACATACATAATATTTTCATAAATAAATTGGCAAGGCACTGTCATTATAGTAATATTTTTAAATAGTTCCCTAAGAGATTCGCGGCGACGTAGATTATAAATGGCTCTGACAGCTCTTTTTTGTAAAATAAAAACGGATTCAATGTCAGCAGCCCGACCCCACAGTAAAATACCATACGACATAATGCTGTGAAAGTAGCCAATATAGACCAAACGCGCAGATTCTACATCTGTTAACAGTCTTATCTTTCTAACAGCATAAGCCGCGGAGCTTAGTCGCCCCGCAATAGATGTTATATGAGGTCCCCATTGTAATTTCTCGTCTAGCGTGATTCCTAGGAAAACCGTTTGACTAGTAAATTCCAGTTTCTCTCCATTAAGTATGATGTCACATTTACTACTCCTAACATTTGGTAAAATGAATCGAATACAATTGGGTTTTTTTTTCATTTAGTACCAAATTGTTTAACGTAACTGTACTTTTACCCGTCTATCCTTCAGGTATGAAGGACGACGCAACATTTGATTGAGCATTAACTTTTCAAACACCTTGCTGAGAACTGGCAGAATCGACACAGGCCTATAATTGTTGGGGTATTTACTATCACCGGATTTGAACAACGGTACTACTTTACTGTGTTTCATCAGATCCGGAAAGACTCCTTGGTCTACACTGGTGTTAAATATAAGAGCTAAATAGGGCGCAATCGTTTCGATAATAGATCTACAGACTTTTACAGACATTCCCCAGAGATCTTCTGTTGATTTAATTTTAAAATCTTTAAAGGCTCTTATAACAGCCTGGGGGTTTGTATGTTCAAACCTAAACTACGAACGACATGCCTTAACATTCTTCCTAAGTAAGGCAGCAGAGAGCGCGGGAGAGGAATTTAAAGCTTCAGTAGTTTTAATGGGAATATTTCCAAAAAATGTTTCAAATTCCTAAGCTACTTCTATATCTGAATTTATGGGACCATGTGCAGTCTTTAAATTAAATTCAGTATTACGCTGTTTTTTCCTACCTGTTTCATTATTTATTATTTGCCAAGTAGTTTTTATTTTGTCATCAGCTAATTTTATTTTATTTCTAATATAAAGGGATTTGGCTATTTTGCAGACACTTTTAAAAAGTTTTGAATATTTCGCAACATACTGATGAAAGCTTGTATTCATAACATGTTGCTTTAGACCATAAAGTTCAAATAGTTTTTCCCTGCTTCTACGAATACCTGGAGACTGGAGTCGCCCAATCGCTAAATAAGAACTTTGTGCAAATACTTTTAGTATTTGGTGGAAATGTGTCATTAAATTGCGTGTTTATTCATGAAAAAAACTCAGCGTAGAACTCATTTGGGTCATCTATATTATTAAAGCACTGAACACTTAGTTTACTTTCCAATGAACTATTAAATTTATCTAAGTTTTTACATGTAATTGACCTAAACCTTATTTGAATTTTTTGTAAAGGAATGTAGGCGCAAAACGTTATTGTCTGTCCACTATGATCAGATGGCAGCTTATTTATAATTTCTTTATGTAAATAATCAGAATTACAAAATATATTATCAATACAAGTGGCAGAAGAAGCTGTCACTCTGGTTGGTTCCATAAAAACATTTGACAAATTAAATGACTTAAAAAGACTCAATAATCTGATATTACTGGAGTTGTTTTCTAACAAATTAATATTAAGACTGGCCCCAATTAGCCCTTAACAGAGAGAGTTGGAAGGTGAGTGGAGAGGCCTTTGCCCAGCAGTGGGAAAATCCAGGCTGAAATATAATATATATATATATATATATATATATATATATATATATATATATATATATATATATATATATATATATATAATATTAAAGTCACCACATATGATGATTGATTTACTACTAGTACTATTTTTTTTCAACACATCTTCCATTACAGAATCAAATGTAGATAAATTCTGGTAACTGAGGGGTCTGTATACACATACACATATACATTCTCGTGCGCGCGCACTTGGCGTGTGGCTGTGTATCGGAGTGCAAAAAAAAACGGAATTACGCTTAAGTACCGAATACAGACAGTTGATTTTGATAATAATTTAAGAAATAATGGTGAAGTTTAAGAAATGCAATAAAGTCGCATCGATCGCGAAAGATGATGTCATTAAATGTAAGGGATCGTGTAATGCAGTCTACCATAAAAAGTGTGTCACGCGATCTACCTTCAGAAACGAAAAATGTGAAGATTGTGTCTCCCTGCCCGGCTCGCAGCCTGGTTCGCCTAGTCTTGAGGAACCTAATATTGCACTAACCCTTTCTGCGTTGAACAGAAAAATGGATGTTGTATACAACATGGAGAAAAAGTTGGATGAGCTGGCAGAACTGGTGGATTTCCTATCCGAAAAATACGACAATCTGTTGGAGTACCAGAAATCAGGTGAAGCCAAAATCAAATCCCTAGAAGATATGAATGCATACTTGGTTAAGTGCAATAAATCACTAGAAGAACGTGTAAATGAGCTGGAAGAGAAAGACAAGGAGAAAAAGGTGGAGCTAGCTGGATTGGAGAAGAAAGAAAATGAAGATGTTGCTAAAATAGTCGCGCAGGTTGCTCAAAAGCTTCAAATGGACGTTAATCAGATTGAGCATGCAGAGAGGGTAGGCCGTGAAAAACCAGACGCGGAGAAACCTCTGCCAGTAGGTATAACACTGAAAATAAAAGAAGCTCGTGACAAATGGATTGAAAGTCGCAAAAAACGCCTGACTAATGGCGTAAAGTTTATGGTACTCAAAATGGCGACCGTATTTATATTAATGAGAATCTTACTAAATATAAGAAAAACCTCTTATGGGTTACTAAAAACCAATTAAAGCAAACCTACAAGTACATTTGGATTCAAGATGAAAAAATTCTCATAAGAAAAAGTGACGAGCAAAAAAAAAATTATGTCAGTTAGGCACGAACGTGACATTCAACGACTCATAGAAAGCAATGTAAATACAGCGGTTTGCTAGTTGTTGTTACACATGCGTACGCGCACATATAGTACGAAGTAAATACTGCGTGCATAATTATGACGCCAAATAAAAGTGGATCGTTTCGATGCCATTGTCACATTGGAATGCCAATTTTCTAGATTTCAAAATGTAACTACATGGTCTCAGAGTATATCAGGCAATAACAAAAATATTCATATAGTACATTTAAATATTCGGTCTATAAGAAAAAACTTTAATGAGTTGCTAATTTTTCTAAAAAACTGCTCTGAACAAATAGAAATATTAGTGTTGCCGGAGGTTAACGTTAAGGAAGACGAGTTATCGTTATACTGTATAAAAGGGTACAATCAATTTGCAAACACGAGGGAGAACACAAGAGGAGGAGGTGTGCTTATTTAGGCTAAAGAGTATCTTATTTTCAGTGCAAATAAAACCCTGACTAGATCAGTTGAAGGCCTTTATGGTAGGCTCACAATTAACCACAAAACTATAAATATTCTTGCAACCTACAGGCCACCAAGATCGAATAAGTTGTTATTTATTGATGAAATCGAGCAGATGATCAAGAAGCTCCCAGCTGGCGAGGACGTCATCATGTTAGGTGACGTTAACATAAATCTGTTAGGGGTGAGTGAAAGTCATCAAATGTCGAACTATAAGAACTGCCTGTGCGGTCTAGGCTTACAGTGCGTGATACCACCTACGGAGGTGACGCGAGAGGCTATCGTCGCGGGTGTAAGAGAAGTGTCGTGCATCGACCATGTCTGGGTGCAAACTGATCAGTTGCAGGACTGCCTGTCGTTTGTAATTGAGTGCTTCATGTCGGATCATCATGTGGTGGGAGTCTCGTTACCGTCTGATGCTACCCAAATGTGGAGTAACAGTAAGAACTCGGACACTCGGTATGTGATTAATAATAAGATTGTAGATAAGAAAATAACCGATTATGATTGGTCCCAATTGTTGTTTATTGATTGCCCGTTAACCATGTATGATAAGTTACAAAATGTATTTAATGATATCTATAAAGATAGTAAGACTGTATTGCCAAAGACTAAAAAACGGGATACACAACCGTGGATAGGAAGGGGTTTAAATGATATGTTGTTGCGTAGGGATAGTTTATTTAGAGAATGGAAAAATACACCTAATAATAACACCAAAAGACTAGCTTATACACAATTTAGAAATAAAGTAAACAAATTAATTTTTAAAGCAAGGAATAAGTTTCGCCTGGATGAAATAAAGAAATGTAATGGAGACCCAAGAAAAATATGGGACAAAATTAATAGTTGGACAGGTAGAAAAAAAGCAAATATAGATGATATAGTTAAAAGATACTTGGGAGGTAAAGACACAATGTATAATATTTGTAGTAAATTTGCAGATACATTTACTGAAGAAATTGTTACTATAAAACATAATTGTAGTATTAAATTATTAGATAGAAGTAACTATGTTAAAGCTAGCGATGTTTCGTTTCGTTTTAAACCAGTATCCAGTAACACGGATTGTAAAGTTATCGATCAGCTGGGCAGTGACAAGGCGCCGGGCATTGATTGCATTCGAGTTAGGGACTTAAAAATAATAAAGAACAAAATCTCACCGGTCTTGTCTCACTTTGTCAACCTGTGTTGTGTGTGTCTAATTAAAGCTTTTTTTAACAGACTTTGATATTCTCCTCTCGATAAAGAGGAGAATATCAAAGTCTGTTAAAAAAAGCTTTAATTAGACCCATATTTAAGCAGGGAGCACACTCTGATTACACTAACTATAGGCCTATTGCTGTCTTATCAGTGATAAACAAAATAGTAGAAAAAATAGTAGTCGGCCAGGTCGGCGAGTTCTTGGAGCAGCATAATGTACTAGCAGATGCGCAACACGGGTTCAGGCGCGACCGTAGCACCATGTCAGCACTATCGCAGTTCTCGGAAGACATGAATAGCAGTCTGGATCAGGGTCACCAGGTCCTGGCGCTGTTCATTGATTATAAAAAGGCGTTCGACACCTTAGACCACGATGTGCTGCTGCAAGCCATAGATGAGTGCGGGGTTGGGGGCCCCACAAAAAGGTGGTAACAGAACTACCTAAGTGGTAGAACCTTGCAGACCAGCATTGCAGGTGTGGTAGGTAAAGAAGCTGCAGTTAACTTAGGCGTGCCAACTGGTTCTGTATATGGACCGGTCGGCTACGTCATGCATGTCAATAGTGTCAGTAGTGTGGTTGGGGGGTGTCGTGTGTATATGTATGCGGACGACATGTGCCTGATGTACTCAGCTAACAATATACAGGAGGTCAGAGCTGTTTTACAGGCTGACTTTGATAATATTACTCGGTGGGCGCACGATAACGGTATCATCCTAAATCTAAGCAAGACAAAAGTCATGCATGTGCACTCACCGCACAACCTGGTGGCAAAGAATATCGATGAGGATGATATCGGTATCGTGGGCCACACGTATGAGTGCATGCACTTCGGAAGTGTCAACTGCATATGTCAAAAGCTGGAGTATGTCAATAAATTTAAGTATCTAGGTCTGTGGGTGGACCGTAATATGAACAGGAAGACACAGGTTGACACAGTGTGTGCAAAACTTAGGTCAGTTTTGAGGAAGTTCTACATCCTGCAGGCGCCGTTGAGTAGGAAAACGCTGCGTGTGATTTACTTTGCCCTCGCCGAGTCTTTGCTTAGTTATGGTCTATCTACGTATGGCCGTACATTTAAAACCTACCTTAACAGTATAAAGTTATTGCAAATGCGTTTTATGAAATTTCTTGTTAACCCAAAAACTAAACTTCAATGTAAAGAAAATTATGAGAAACTTTTTGTTGTATGTAGAGTGCTTCCAGTACACGAGAAGGGCAGGTACTTGGTGGTTCTTGAGCAATTCTATAACGACCAATACAAAGTACACGTGCAAAATACTTATAACACTAGAAGCGTTAGGGAACGAAAGTTCGCGCGTCCACCGATAAAAAACTACTACGGTAAGAGAACCAGTAAGTACTTGACCCCCACACTTTTCAATAATTACGAATGGTTAAGAAAAAATAGTAGTATTAGCAAACAAACGTTAAAGAATAAATTAAAAAATGTATTGCTGAGTGAAGTAGGCGCAAGCTGTGATACTGATATGCCTGTCTAAATCTGTTGTTGTTTATACATCGGTAGTTGAGCTCCGTGATCGTAGGTACCTTCTACGTACATAACTACAAATTGATATATGGCATAGGTGATGTTTGTCGCTGTGGTTAAGGCGGGATTTGATAAGGAGCCGAGATTGCAGTGGCAGGCATTGACCATGCGTAAGACGATATTGTTAAACGCACTTACTAAGAAACAATAAATAAAACTTCATAAACATAATAGGTACATAGGATTACCTATGTACCTATTATGTTTATGAAGTTTTATTTATTGTTTCTTTTTATACTTAGGTACCTACTTTGAATAAAATAAAAATCAGTCTTGAGTAGGTGTGTTGAAAATAAGTAAGTATGCGATTACTATAATATTGTTATAAATATAGCATGCACAGCGCGAGTCGCCACCGCCGCGCCCCGCGCCGAAGCGCCACCACCACAGAATAGTCGAGAAATATGTCTCCGCTAACACGCCACCGCGCCGCGCCTTGGCCGCGCTGCGCCGCACCGCGGCCGCGCAGCGCTGCGCTGTCGCGCCAGCTCGTGTGTCGGCATTACTCGTTTTAACATTACGACAAAGTACTCTGTGTACGGCGCGCGGCGACGACGGCCCGCGCTGCCACAACTGTCTGTACCTTAGTTTTTTGTTAAATTGAACCAAAATAGTGTAAAATAAGCGCGCCAATCCCGCCGACAAACTGCTACGTAGTTTGGTGGGTTTACTGTTTATGTAACATATTTGGTTTTGAATAACATTTTATTATTTATTATTATTATTATTATACTATAATATGCTTATCCAGCTCAACACAGGACAATTCAACAGTATGTTCTACTGATAATCCAACGATGTCTTTTCGTTCTTTACACTTAATAGAATTTTTAATTAATATTAATGACCCACCATGTATCATATGTTTTCGGCTAAAATGGCTAATTACACAATAATTTTCATAATTAATAGACATCACTTGATTATCTTTTAGCCAATGTTCTGTTAAACAAATAATATCATATTTGGTTATTTCTAAGAACATTTCTATTTCAAGTAATTTGGAAAAGCAACCTTGAATATTTTGATTAAATAATTTTAAAGTATGTTGCTTTCCTTTATTTGTTAGGTTGCCAGAAGTTACCTTTTTATTATTCAATAATAATAAATGATTATTTGAAGGTGTAACTTCTGTTGTCTCACAACTTAGTTTAAAGTGTTATCCGGAGTGACCTCCACAACTACATTTGAAGAGTTCATAGTCTCTGTTTGTGATCCAGCAGGAACAGAATACCCTATCTGACTGGTTGTGGTATCTAAGGATGTTGGCATTGTAGGTGGACCCTCCTTCGTACTATATGAAGATTCACAAAAATTTATCCCTATGTTGTTAGTGCAACTAGACAAAATAAGTTTGTCACTTAACCTACAGTTTGTTATATTAGCTATAACATTGTTAATATTATATGTTATCAACATAGCAATTACATGTCTACATTCTCCAGACAGAAATAAAGTTCTCTGAGTTAACTTAAAACCACTAGTAAAGTTATTAGTGTCAAAATATAATAATTTGTCACTATGACAACATGTCAACATATGAATAGTACTATTCAATATATAAATGTGATTGTTTTCTGCTTCTGATAAAGTATCAGAGTAATGAAAGGCACACAGCATGAGCTTTCCTATGTTTAACTTTAATAAGGTGTTCACACCATCCACTATGTCTTTTTTAGTAATACCAGTACTATTACCTAAAAGTAGAACCATTGTACAGTAATGGTCTATGTTTGTATTTACAATTATCTTAATTATTTGTTTAAAACTAATGTTATGGTAACTATGATTGGTAAAACTATGACTAAGGTAATTGTGTAGTATTTTCTCAAAGCCTGAACCTAATTCATCACAAAATAAAATAGTTTTATTAGTTTCCTGTGTATTGACACAGGTGTTTGCTGGAAGAGCCAACACCGGTGAAACCATGTCAAGCTGAGGCTGAGGAGATGGTGGTTGGTTGGCACTACTGCACGAAAGATTATTAGTCAAATTCTCGTACTTCTCAGCATTGTCCTTCACCAGGTCCAGTAGTTCCCCAGCGTCAAACAAGCGTTCACTTAGTTGATGTTTTGACGATTCATACTTTTCAAAAATATCCTTCAGCATGTGTTCTTTGTGTAATAAATCATTATATAGGAGTTGAATATCCGAGTCATATTTTTTCCTACATTTATCTAGTTCAGCAGTACAAATATTTAAGTCTTTTAATAGGGTGACACGTTGCTTTCTATGCGTTGCGTCGATTTTGTTTTTTGATTGATTTTGTGACCGTTTAATGAATTTCTTGACTTTAATATATTTCTTTAGTTTTTTGTGACTCATAACAACGGGACATAATGGCATGGTATCATCACCAGTCAAATCTATTGTTACCGCTGGCTCACACACTGATTTTGACCTACTGCCTACCAACTCCTTGAACAGGTTATCGGTGTTCACAGCCTGTTGCCTGACTTTGACCGATTCTGAGTGAGATAGGGCCTTATGGGCATCACACAATTCATGTTGACGTTCTGTAATTCGGTTTAAAGCTAGTTCATGGGTGTCACTGCACTCTTGAAATGTTGTTAACCTAAACTGTAATTGAGTGTGTTGGTCAGCTAAGTCCATGTGTTGTGTATGTAGCTCAGCCAGTTTATTCTTAAGGAAGGTGTTTTTGTCTACTATATTCTTCACTTCCACCTCGCTGTCATCTCTTTCCTGGAGCAACTGTTTACATAAAGCTTTAGAAGCCTCGAGGTCCTTTAGTGTAGCTCTAAGTTTTGCTTCCATCTCTTTGATTGCAGCACTGCGGGTCATCATTTTCTTTAAAATATCAGTCACCTGGAATGTGTGTAATAAAGTGCAGCTAAATGATAGTGAAAAAGAAAATGTTTCTTGTTTATATTAATAGGAGGTAGGTGGTAGGAAAAAAACATGTTTTAAATGAAAATAAGTATTGAGTTGGGAACAGAAAGATAATACAATTAGATGAGGCTGTTAGAATTGAAGGGAATGTTAAACATAAATAAAGTAAGATGAATAGGTGGGTACAATACCTACAATAGTAACACTTTTAAGTTAAATTTTAAGTTTCTACAAGTTTAGGGCACGTTACAAGTTTGCAAGTTTTATCTAGGGTTTATAATTATAATTACATACAAATAATAATAAGCCTATTATGTGTAGTATACTATGAAGTGTTTACTGTCTGGGCGAATGTTTCGTCGTCGATTTTGCTTCCACAACTTGTCAAGCAAAAAGAGACATAAACCGAGCCAGTGTGTGATGGACGTAGCTCAGAGACCTGAGCAGTATTTCGTGATGTTCAGTGGTATGTTAATACAACTTAGATAAAACAAAATACTCCCAGGGTTCGATGATATTTCAAATCCTTCACCCGTTATAGTGGTGACTTGACAGCCGGTTTTTGTTATGCTAATTGTGCGAAGTTTTCGCGACAAAAACACTGCATATGTAACAGTACATATGCAGTGTTTTGTCGCGAAAACTTCGCACAATTAAAGAAGAAAGAAGAAGAAAGAAAGAAGAAAGAGAAAGAAGTGGGATACCAGTGTCGATATCGTCGTAACTGTTCCGCTGGTATTCCCTATCGGGTCGTGACTATCCTAAAAACTGAAGGTGATCACATACGAACTTCACGTCGCCGACGGGTTAATCCATCTCCGGGGTGGTCTTAGTTTCGCTTAGTGAATTAGCATAACAAATAAGTTATACGCACAGGCGTATAACTTATCACTTAATTTTAGTTATATAACACTAATTCACGTAAATTAAAGACTTTTACACATTTTACAAATTAATAAAACTAAGAGGTCGTTTTTTTGACGACCGGCTACCAATATAATACCCCGCTTTAGAAAACGGATACGACCGTTCTAGAAAGAGGATTCATACTTGGATCTTTTATGAATTTCGGAAGAGCGGTCAGAAAACAAAACCTGTCAAGGAGTCAGTCTAAATCTCGCTGTCGCTTGGGTAACACGCTGATTACTCATAAGCTTACGTCACTAAAGTCTACCAGTCTACTTACTGCAAGACTACCGGTCCACAACCGAGTGTCGGTTAAGTCGAGCCGTCGAGCTGTCGCGTGCCTGCTGCTCCCAGGGCGGGTCCTTCTGATAGGACCGCCTGGGGACCTCCGTCCCAGAGCTCGGAGCCGACCGCGCCAGGGTTGGAGTTTGTCAGGTTGTTATATCGAAATAACCATTACCCAAAATATAAATTAAAAATGCTGAGTTTCCCATTGCATTGACGTCAATGCAACAGGAAACCGTTGTTATTTTCAATAACGATTCTAATTGCGTTTTACGCAGTTTGGATTGGACTTCCGTCGGGCACAGTAATTATCAATACGTGTTTATTAAGTCAATATAGTTTCTTTTAGCGTATTAAATAGTTTTTTTTAAAAAACCATCTTTCGACCCACTCCGTAACAGTGGTGTCAGAAGTGGGATACCAGTGTCGATATCGTCGTAACTGTTCCGCTGGTATTCCCTATCGGGTCGTGACTATCCTAAAAACTGAAGGTGATCACATACGAACTTCACGTCGCCGACGGGTTAATCCAGATGGATTAACCCGTGCGAAACTAAGACCACCCCGGAGATCCGGGGTGGTCTTAGTTTCGCTAAGTGAAATTGCACCTCGACAAACTCAGTGCCATCTCCTGACGACGAGTCGCGACAGTAAGCCTTACGATTATCTTGCGTAAGCCTGCCGATCGTCCAGAATTCCCACTGCTTCCGTCTCCCGGGGCTCAACGTACGCGAGCCCTGTCATCCTGATATCACCGCAAGGAGCGGGTGATTCCCTTTGCCGCCCTGACGTGCGATGCTACCACGTGGTGCTGCCACGTGTAAGCGTTGGTCGCGCTCGGGTGTCGTGCGCCAACACCCCGCTGTCCCTGACGTCCTGCTGTTGCTGGCCGCGACTTATCGCGCCGTTGTACTTCTAATTGTGCTAATCCAGTGTCAAGAAATGCGTATCGAGTACTTCCAGTTCCTGTGTCTGTGAGTAAAACAAATTAATTTGCTGATTATCGCTACAACACTCTTAATTACGAGTAGGTATTCCCATTACCTAGGGTATCGCATATCGTAAACCCTATTTATATTTAAATAATTGTTACATATTTACGTTTATAAATTTCCTCTAAGTTCATAATGTCTACGGAAACTAATGAAGCTAAGAAAACCGCGAAAACTGCGTTGAGCGAACAGTTTCCCATCAATGTGCTCTGTGATTTCATTAGCCCTTATAAGGGAGAGCGCGAAACTCTTACCGCTTTTCTCACCAATTGCCAGAACGCCTTAGATCTAGCATCACCAAGTCAAACGGTTTTATTAACAAAATATATCCTATCGCGCCTAGGAGGCAAAGCTCAGATCGCATGTGCTAATAAAATATTTGAAGATTTTAATCAGTTGAAATGTTTTCTCAAACAAAATTTCGGTGAGAGAAAACATTACAATCATTTTTTATTAGATCTACAGTCGTGCAGGCAATTGGCAAATGAAACTGTTGCGCAATTCGCACTTCGTATAGAAGGTTGCCTTACCGATCTTCAATCGGAAATTTATAATTCTGAATCCCTAAAGAGGGATATATCCGGTCGTATCGCTATGACCGAAGATTTGGCATTATTTACTTTTACACTAGGGTTACATCCACGACTTAGTAATAATGTCAGATGCAGAAGCCCAAAATCACTTAATGATGCGATTAACGTGGCCCTCGAGGAGGAGAAGATACAAAACCTCCTATACAAAACATCTATTAAACCTAAATGTAGGATCTGTGGTAAGCCCGGGCACTCGGACTCTGAATGCCGGGAGAGACAAAAGCGCTCGGGTCCACCGCACGCTCCGTCGGACCCTCAACCATCACAATCATTTAATAACTCGGGGTCCCAACTGTTCTGTAAATACTGTAAAAATAAGGGTCACGATATTACTCAATGTCGTAAAAGAAAATACAATAATGAACGGCGTAATATATCTAATTCCGACAATCGTGACAGACCGGCTGCGATGCATCATATTACAAACGAGCCGGCGGTGTCATCAGCCCAGTCACCGACACCTTACGAGAACGGTGACGATGACAATAACTCTTTAAACTAACGCCACGGATTACGAAAACGTGCCGTCGTCATCCGGATCATTTAGGCACTCATACCCTTATACATGAATCGCATAAAAATGAAATCTCATCTCAACACGCTCTCTCGAGAGCCTCTGAATCGTTGAGTCAAAAACATAATTCATCTCAGTATGCTCCAAAGAGAGTCCCTGCTTCGCTGAGTCGTACCTCTGCTCCATCTCGACATGCTCCTCCGAGAGTCTCTGAATCGTCGAGTCCAAATCTTATTACATCTCAACACACTCTTCCAAGAGCCTCTGTATCGTTGAGTCCGAACCTTCCCTCTTACAATGAATCCGCTGTACCGCACTGCCCTAAAGAGGAAATTAAAATAAATCCTGAAATTCCTGTCTATGAGATATCTTCATACTCAAAGAAAGTGTCATTGCCCCACGTATACATAACTATTTCCCTTTCTGTTCATCCGCTGTGTCTTCTTATCGATACGGGAGCGAGTATTAGTTTGGTCAAACAGACAAGTTTAACCGAAATGCCCGAATTATCTCGCGAAATAGTTAAGATAAAAGGCTTCAATAGCACTGGCACTTATTCAGAAACTTTAGGCACGTGTCAAGTAAAATTTATTTGGAATTCTAATTGCCACGAATTTAAATTTCATGTAGTTGACGATAATATTAACTTAGAGTATGACGGTATCATTGGCAGCGACTTTTTAAATCATTTCAAAGCCAATATAGACTATACCTCACAATCGATTCATATATGCGGACAGAATCTGGACATTAACTATATTCAACCGACTTACGTCATCCCCGCTCGCTCCGAAGCGATAATTGAATGCGCCGTATCTAATTACTCCCGTGAACATTATAAAAACAATGAGGGCCTATTATTAGATCACTCTATAAGCGAAGGTATTTATATCGCAAATTGCCTTGTTACTATAAAACCGAATAAAAGAATTAACGTAACCGTCTTAAATACCACTAAGTCTGATATCCAAGTCCGAGACTTTAAGGTCCAGTTAACGCCGCTTGAACGCGATATCGCCGCAAATTCAAACGAATCTGTCAACGCTTTATCCTATTCCGAATCTGACAGACCGCAAAAGGTATTAAACCAAATACGCTGTTCTCATCTAAACTGCGAAGAAAAGGAGGCTTTGCTAGAATGTTGTTCTGAATACACGGATATTTTCCACTTAGAAGGTGAACCTTTATCATTCACAAACGCGATCGAGCACACTATAGATTCGGGTGATGCGCCCCCTATTCACGTAAAATCTTACCGTTTCCCTGAGTGCCACAAAGAAGAAGTGGACTCACAAATCCGCAAGATGCTCGATCAAGATATTATACGTCCGTCAACGTCACCTTGGAGCGCGCCTGTTTGGGTAGTCCCTAAGAAGATGGACGCTTCTGGGAAAAAGAAATGGCGTATAGTAATAGACTATCGCCGTCTGAATGACGTCACTGTCTCTGAGAGTTACCCTTTGCCACTTATTACCGATATCTTAGATCAGTTAGGCCACTCAAAATATTTTAGTACATTAGACCTATCAAGTGGCTTCCACCAAATCCGGATTTTATTCGGCGTAAAAACATTTCGTCCTTACTTGTACGGTCGAAAATTCAAAATAATTACAGACCACAAACCTCTAGTATGGCTTTTCAACGTCAAGGACCCAGGATCTAGACTCATTAGATGGCGTTTGAAGCTTGAGGAGTACGATTACGAAATCATTTATAAGAAAGGTAAATTAAACGCAAACGCCGACGCTTTATCTCGGTTCCCCGTAAATGTATTACAAGATAACAAATGTCCCGACTCGATTGTCTGCCATCCGGCACCGACATCTAATAACGAAGAGAACACACAAAATTCACCATCCATATCAGAAACTTACGAGCAATTTCTTAAAATTATAAAACACCCCGATGTGTCATTCGACACTGTTATCCAAGAACACAACGAGTCATTATAATAATAATAATATAATAATATGTGGGGACATTTTCACACACGGCCATCTGACTCCAAACTAGGGAGACCCTGTACTATGGGTGTCAGACAGCTGATATACGTACACAAATACATTTTTTTTTGTAAATACATGCATATATAGATAAACAACACCCAGACACAAGAAAAACACAAGTGCTCATCACACAAATGTTTACCCTGGGCGGGAATCGAACCCGCAACACGCTGCGCAGCAGTCGATCGCTCAGCCACTGCACCAACCGTGTCGTCAACATTAATGAAAGCAAAGTGCAAACTTATTGCCTATCCGACATCCATTGATCTAGACGAGTCTGTGCCTTATTGCAAGGATATTATGGATGCCTCTACTAGCGAACCTAATATTTGCGACATAGAACGCGAACTAAACACTTACTACTCCACCTCTAACGATAATCATTTATTCACGCATTTATTTCTAAAAATAAATCATTATGACGAAATGAGTTACAAGGACATATTTAACCTCCTTCGTGATTATAGAGAGATGATAAAGTATTGGTACATAGAAGAAAAAGAATTCGCGATATCAGACTTTACAGATCCTTATACGAAATTGTCTTATACAATTTTTTTTTTAATATTTTATCATTTCTATTCCACAACACAAACATTAAAGTCAACATCTACCGTAATTCTATACGATACCCGACCCCTGACGAGGTCAAACGAATTCTTAGAGACAATCACGATTCTCCTCTAGCTGGCCACCCAGGTATATCACGCATGTTTGAAAGAATCAAAACCCAATTCTGGTGGAAAAACATGAGGCAGGATATCCAGGATTATGTAAAAAATTGCCGCTCTTGCCAAATTAATAAACCTCTTAGACAAACAAATAAAGCACCCATGATTATCACGTCAACGGCATCTCGGCCTAATGAAAAACTCTATCTTGATTTAGTCGGTCCGCTTCCTGAAACACATGAATACAAATATAAGTCTTTGCTTACTCTACAGGACGACTTAACTAAATTTTCTCAGGCCTATCCTATGCAATCTTGTTCCGCTGAAGAAACAGCAAAATCACTAGTCCTATTCATATCTCATATGGGAATTCCTAAACTAATAATATCTGATCAAGGCACCAACTTCTGCTCTGATGTCTTCAAACAACTTGAAAAGCTGTTTAGCATTAAACACGTGTTCGCATCTCCTTACCACCCTCAGACATGCGGTAGCCTTGAACGCAGTCATTCTACTCTAAAAGAATACCTCAGATCATATATAGGTGAGAATCAACATACTTGGGACCTCTACGTCCCCAGCGCTATGATAGCATTTAATTTAAATATACATAGTACCACAGGTTACTCACCCCTGGAATTGCTTTTCTGTTTCAAACCTTACTTACCTTCAAGTATCGATACTCTCGATACCAACACTTACACGGATTACATCCGGGCCCTTAATCACCGACTATATTATAGTCGTCAGAAGGCTCTCCAAAATATTCAATCCTCGAAAGAGAAATCAAAAACTTATTATGATTCCCGCACGAAATCATTAACCTATAAAACAGGAGATATGGTGTATGTCCGTTGTCACCATAAGCAAAATAAGGCACTATCTCCAGTATGGAAAGGTCCATACAAAATAATAAAGTTGAATGGCAACCATTCTGTTACACTGCTCATTAATCGTAAACACGTACGTCACCACTACGACGAAATCAAGCCAGCCGGTGACGTAGCAGTGTAATATTAGCGACGAAATGCATGATACATGATCACTTCATTGTTATTTCAGATCGGCGCTGCCATCGCCGACCGCATGCGAATATGTTTCTTCAATCGTTAGCAGTCCCGGCCTCTACTTTGATAAGTTCTTAGATATCAAGTTTACTAACAATGATTGGAATGTTATTGCATATGTAGATATAAGTCATGTACAACCTAATTTAGATAAGGTCGAATTTTTATTTGAAAAACTTAACGTATTCTGCAACTCGCTTGCTTCTTCTAAAATACAGTCCGACTGTATTAATTCGTTATCTGCTTTAAAAAATCGTCACATTCTTAACGTAAGCAAATTCTTTCTATATCGTATCTATTGGTTGATGAAAAACCTAGTGGACGTTTTAAAAGAGGTCTCATGGACCTCGGTGGCTCACTGCTAAAAACTATTTTTGGCACTCTAGATTCTGAAGACGCGGTAAAATTCTCAAAAGCCATAGAAGAAGTACAGACGGATGAAAAACGTCTTGCTCATCTCATGAAAGACAATATCCACGTAATTAAGTCGACTATATCATACTTCAACAACACTATATCTAAGGTGAATGAAAACGAAAATCACATATTACGAAACATGGAAACAATCCACAAAATATTAGAAACGGTTATAAATAGTAACGATAAATTAGAAATTAAATCTGAGTTAAGTTCTTTATTACATTCACTAGAGTCCATCATAATAACCTTGTCTTTCGATATTGAAGATATTAATAATGCAATTCTTTTCTCTAATTCTTAACTCAACGTTTTACATCCTACTGTACTCAGTCCGCACCAATTATATAGTGAATTAGATAAGCATAGGAATGACCTTCCTAGCCATTATGAACTTCCCATACCTTTAACGTCACAGAATATACACACCTTAATCGATATTTCGCAACTTGCATGTTTTTTCCATTTGAATAAAGTTATTGTTGTTGTTAAGATTCCTCTAGTATTACCACAAGTCTATGACCTATATAAGATAATTCCCCTACCGGTTCCTTACGATATGTCGAAACCCGATACCTACATTCTTATCGAACCAACTAGCTCATATATGTAGCGATAACAGCTGATCGAATGTTTTATTTACTTATAACAGACATAGACAAGTGCAAATTAATAAGTGATAAGTGTTATGTGTGTGTGTTAACTAATGTGTTTTCAGCGATTGCCAACCCTACATGTGAAACGATTCTCTTAAGTGACGTAGTTAACAAACTTCCCGACATATTATGTGTAACAAAACTTATTTATGGCTCAATCGATCTATTCCATAAGTTAACTTTAAACCGCTGGATTTTTGTACAGTCGGAACCCGGCAAGTGTCATGTAACTTGTAATGATAAGGCCATAAATTCTGGCGTTATTTTGTTTGGTACCGGTATCTTGACCTTGCCTAGGAACTCTAAGGCTTTTTACAAAACACTGCAATTCGCCGCTGTTGGCGAAACAGTTATCGGAAATGTAACTAATGAAATATCAAATTTCAACATCTTACAAGATGATTGTTGTGAGCGATCTAAGTTGAATAAAACCCTACAGCGATTACCTTACTCGAAATTAAACAACTTAGACAATCTTGACTCTCTGCTACAGGCCTGTATCCACTTGAACTCTTTTGAAGAAGAGATTAATAAGATAGAAAACCCGTCTCATTTTCAAACTTATAGTACTCACTATTTGTCTGTAAGCCTGTGCATCTGGGTTAACTTTATACATTCTATACAATAGCCGTAAGTTCATTTGTTCAACTAACGCCCCATGCTGCATTCAAATATTTAATCAATGTCATAATACCAAAAATAATTCGATTCCCGCTTCTCAAACCATATTTCATGGTAATATAGTAACACCTATCAATAAGGACGAGTCAGAGTCTGTAGAAGATGTACGGGTGACTCCATCCCCTATTAAAAGAAACATTCTGTTTAGTAAAACTCATGATAATTAATTTGAGACAAATGCACATGGTTGGTGATTAAATTATAGCTTTTCTATTTCTTCTATATTGTTATACTTATTAAGCCTAGATTTTAATCATTGTTCTTCAATAAATAAATACTGTTTAAGGAATTGTTAACTATATATAATGATAATCTATTGTAATAACCATAATTCTAGAGTAACTATTTCTTTCCTTACTAGTTATTTTCATACCTTCCTATCTTAGATAAATCTCAAAGGTAATTGTTTTCTCAATGTTTTATTTTTAATTCTTATTCTAATTTCTTTTGTTTGTAACTTTCATAACAAGTACATATTGCTCGACGTAAACCCAACTAAGCATTCGAGATCTTGATTAACTCTTACATCTCTCATCACTTTCAGATGTGATGATCGATCTTAACGGGGGGGTTGTTATATCGAAATAACCATTACCCAAAATATAAATTAAAAATGCTGAATTTCCCATTGCATTGACGTCAATGCAACAGGAAACCGTTGTTATTATCAGTAACGATTCTAATTGCGTTTTACGCAGTTTGGATTGGACTTCCGTCGGGCACAGTAGTAATTATCAATACGTGTTTATTAAGTCAATATAGTTTCTTTTAGCGTATTAAATAGTTTTTTTTTAAAAACCATCTTTCGACCCACTCCGTAACAGTACGTAACGGGGCACTGAGGAAAAAACACTTAGAAAAATGTTGATGAATTTTCAAATATAATAATACTTACTTTTTATGGTTTTATCGTATGGAGGACATCAAAAGAAACAACTTTTTCCCGGGATTTTTTTTTGTGAGGTCAATGACCGCTGAGCTAGGAGGCAAAATTTAACTCTCATTGTGAAGGCGTCTGGGACTTTTCAACCAAAAACAACGCCTAATCAAGCCTTCGGGATCCGGTGGGATGTGGGAGTACTAGGGTGGGGAAACACCGGGGGATGACCTTAAGGTCAATGACCTTGACCCCAAGGTCAAGGTCAAATTAAAAAAGACGCAGACACGGGGTACGCTCGAGATCAGTGAC
The DNA here is from genome assembly GCA_947361185.1 of Charanyca ferruginea. Lineage (NCBI taxonomy): Eukaryota > Metazoa > Arthropoda > Insecta > Lepidoptera > Noctuidae > Charanyca > Charanyca ferruginea. Next base: position 55,591,173 of record OX376055.1, on the reverse strand, counting down.
CTTGACGCCAAGGTCAAGGTCAAATTAACAAAGACTCAGACGCAGGGTACGGTCGAGGTCAGTACCCTTAACTTTTTCCCGGGATTTTTTTGAGAATTTCATAGAATTTCGTTTTCCAGAAAATGTTTCATATCATATTTGGTTCTTGTAATTTTATTTCGACTATTATTGTTTCAAAGACTATTTACTTCAATGAAACATATTTCACAGAAACACAATTCAATGAATTTTTATTCACATTTTTTTCTTCAACAAACTTATCAAACAGTAGAATTATTTTTTAACGAATATTGTTTGTTCAGTGTATTTTTCCATTGAATTTATTTCAACGAAAATATATATAAATAGACAATAACTAAAATATTGTCTTAAAAAGTGAATATGTTGTGCTATAAAAGTTAATGACAGAAACGAATCGCTGCGAAACCGACTCCACGTAGTCTTGTCTACCCTACCCCTAGAGTGTAATTTAAATCCGCGTAGGCGCGGAGGGGCGAGGCGGCTCGCGAGCTGAGGAGCAGGTGGTTTTAACGCCCGCCGCCGCGGCTGAGGCTGGTTGGCGAAGCCGGCCAGCAAGACATCACATCTGCGACGATAAGCTCGCGTGGGACCGCCGGAGCCCCGCAACGCCGGAGCCGTGACAGAAATCATGCCTGCTGCATGCTCGCTTGCATGTTGCATGCTTGCTTGCACGCTGCATGCTTGCTTGCACGCTGCATGCTTGCTTGCACGCTGCATGCTTGCTTGCATGCTGCATGCTTGCTTGCTTGCATGCTGCATGCTTGCTTGCTTGCATGCTGCATGCTTGCTTGCACGCACGCGCAGTAGGTTTGAACTTAGCAATAGACACAACTCAGTACGTTATGTAAAGCATACCCCCAAATAATAATCATACCCTCAAATTTAAAACTGTAAATATCACCTTCTACTCACATATATTTTTTAATTTGACCTTGACCTTGGGGTTAAGGTCACTAACCTTGGCGTCAAGGTCACTCAACATTGGCGTCAAGGTCACTGACCCCAAAGCGTACCCCGTGTTTGCGTCTTTTTTAATTTAACCTTGACCTTGGGGTCAAGGTCATTGACCTTAAGGTCGTCCCCCGGTGTTTCCCCACCCTAGTACTCCCACATCCCACCGGATCCCGAAGGCTTGATTAGGCGTTGTTTTTGGGTGAAATTTTTCTAAGTCTTTATTTCATAGTGCCCCGTTTCGTATACCATGACCCCATCGACGACTGCTGTTCGTAAATATTTTTTAGTTCCGGAGATAGGCGTGAAGTTACTGTCTTTGGGCCTGTTAGAAGTGATAGTTTTATCATGGCATTTACGGGGAAATTATGGCACAATGGGATATCCTTGCGGGAAATGCAGGTTATGTTGTTGTTATCTTTCTGCTACTAACGAATCCATAGGTAGTACTTAGTGTCGGTGTCAAGCAATGTGGTGCGGGTCGCGAATAGCATCACCCCATTTCTACCCGTGGGTGTCGTAGAACGTGACAGAGGGTATTGACCAGAGAATGACCAGCAGCGTCCTTCTGAGTACCATAACACCTATTGCGATCGCCAACATGCGTTGACCAAGCATGGTGATTACGGCTGAACCCTAGCAGTAGGCGTCTAAAGGTTGACATGATGATGATGATGACTTTGTGTTACACCAAAAAAAGTCCAGAATGCCTTCAGAGACTCTAGCATAACAGCGCTGAGCAAACGATATATTTTGGCTTTATTCATATATCAATTTCTGATATTAACTGTGCTTTTCGTACACAATGAAACCAAAATGCTGTTGAAATGCCGTATTTCCCATTTGAAAATCCACTCTTACAAGTCCAAAACTTTCTAGTAACCATATCAAAAATATTACAATCTCAAAGTATAATATTAAGTAAATATCATTTTATGGAACAATCAATAGTCACAAAAGAAAACATACTTATCATTATAATGATTTTCTCTTAAACACCTACGAAGGAAGACAACAATGAAGAAAGCACGAAAAAAAATAATGATGTCGATTTTCAATTGCAAATTAAAAACCGGACTCTGATGGGCTACACACAATCGATTTTATCACCGAAGCGACATATTTCTATTCGTAGATTTTTTTAATTATCTATTTCGTTCGCAACATAATCGCCCCGGTGATAACATCGCTCGTTGAGAACGCCTTTATTGATGCGTAAGGTACTTCAAAACAAATCAAGTATAAAAAGAAATTCCTCAAAGCAGTCCCACTAACAATGATTCGCCTAAAAAGCTAATTCAATGGAAAAGATATGTCGAATTTCGCTAAGACCGGTGCATTGGCGTGAGTGACAGTAATTGCTCGCTGCATCCGACGTCATTACTTTGCTTCGACAGATTTTTAATGCCGCGAACACTGGAACAAGATTTACGAGTTATTAACGAAGTAAATTTTTTGTTTTCAGTGTTTCGATAGTAAAACGTTTATAGCGTTCAATTTTATCTAGTTCTCTAGATTTTCGGTAGATGAAAAATGGAATTCACTGTTTTCTTCTAAATGCAGGTTACCGCGTAATCTATCTAGAAGAGTGATACTCTACCCACTAACTAGATAAACTAGAGAAGAAAAGAATTTATTTATTCTTTATTTCAGGCACCTAAGGCCCATAAAACACAATACTTATGTAAGTACAAACACAAAAATAACTATAATCTAATACACATACATACATACATTCTTGAAAAGTACTGCACACGATGTGACGATGACACCTACTTGAAGTGAGCTGTCATCCGTCCGTCTGCTTTGTCAATCCCTAGTATCGGGACAGATAACAGCTCACTTCACGTAGATGTTCACCGAGGGACATTGTAACAGAATAGCAATGCATCAGTTCTATTCTATTACAATCTCCCTCGGTCTCTCTCTCACATTTTATACTGTTAATAAATGTTAATGGTGTAATGAATTCTTTCATCGATAGGAATTATGAGTCGGAATTTGAGCGAAGTGGCATATCTGTTATTTTTTATCATATTTTGTTTAATCATTGTTATAACACAATACGAGAACCATAAAGACAGTACTTTTTGTTAAAATTTCCTTAATTTTCAGCACAACTTGTACTTTTTACAAATCTACGGCTTAACAGAAGTAGCACCACTTGCAACGGTAATGTTACCAGGGTCAAATGATTACTCCAAAGCTGGATATGCTAAATACTGAATTGAGAATTGCAGACAAAGATTTACGGCCGTTGGGACCTAATCAGGTTTCTATCATTATCTTGTTATTTCAAATAAGTAATAAAAAAAAAAATATAGAGAGTCAATATCCGATAAAACATAAATCAGTGATATTTATTTTGTAATCGAACCAATACATTCAGAGATTATTAGAATATTGCAGACCTTTGTATTATCCACATAACTATTTACAGATAAGATTACCGGCAGTAAATGCCGCTGGATAAACAAATATAAAAAAAAATATTTTAAGGGATAAGTATATTTATTTCAATTAATTATTAAGTTACATACAAATCTTAAAAAAATCAAAATAATAAAAGCATAAAAGTTAATTAAAAACATATATACAGGTAAATTGAAAAAATACCCAAAACCTTTTAATCTGGACTTCGTATCATCACCTGAATAACATTTGTTCTACAACTTTGACCTCAACTAATTTAAATTAAATTAATTAACTTATTTGAAGTCTATAAAATTTACGTATACTATGCGCGCACGCACCCATATGATAGCGAATATGATGTAGGTAGTAGGTAGGCTAATGTACAAGCACAGCTGATGGCAGGCCTTTCGTCGGCCGTGTCAGAAAAAATATATTATGTAAAATTTAAAGTGTGTTTATACTTTTTGTATGGAAAAAAAATGTTTCGAATTTTGAAAACTTGTAGAACAAATGTTGTTCAGGGTGATGATACGAAGTGAGGATTAAGTGGTTTTGGGTATTTTTTGAATTACCCTATATATTATGTACAATGGAGGGCTCACGGGCATCAAAAAACTCGTCCGCATCGCTCACTATGGGACAAGTGCCCAGAACGCTAGCAGCATTACCATGTTGAATGGCAATGCTAATTCTTTGGCCCAAGAAAAGGCCAGCCCTCTGGTCACGTGAAGAGTCGACCAGCCGCTTAGAAATGTCTCTAAAAACAAGGTGAGCACTCGGACCCCAATAAAAATTAAATTATTAAAACAAGCAAAAATTAAATTTCAAATTAATTATAATTCTCCCACATCACCGTCATCTAGGAATGTGTTCAAGAAATTGGCGGTATTGCAACGTGAGATGGCAATACTTAACCTCTGACCGAGATAACAACCAGCTCAAAAATTGCGAAAATTTCTCCCATCATTGACTATACCTGGGAGACTTCTGGATACAAATAGATTGAAGACCCCAACAATTTTACGTTTTCTATGTATGTGTGTACTGTAGAGTTACACTAATCTTTAGGATGGGCGTAGCTGATGTAGTCTTTAGATTATAACCTTATTTAACAATTTAAATAAGGTACACGTAACCAATGTTTTTGGTATGAGATTTATAACCAAGGTTTAAAACCAGTGTCTGTTGCCAGTGTTTACTTATGGTACAGTTACGTGGTCCTTAACTGCTGGTCTCCTACAGAAGCTCAAAGTCACGCAGTGAGCAATGGAGAGAGTTATGCTCGGAGTTTGTTTGCGCAATAAAATCCGGAACGAGAAAATCCGTCGAAGAAAGATCACCGCCATAGCTCTCAAAATTTGCAAGTTAAAGTGGCAATGGGCAGGCCACATCGCTCGAAAAACCAGTAACCGATAGGGGAAAAAAAGGTTCTCGAGTGGAGACCACAAACCGGAAGACGCAGCGTTTGTAGGCCTCCCACCAGATCGACCCACAACATCGTTAAGGTCGCGGGTAACCGGTGGATGCATGCTTGTTGTGGCGTTCTATGGGGGAGGCCATTGTTTAGCAGTGGATGTCTTCCGGCTGATGATGATGGTATGAGATGAACACTTTATAAGTATAAATGATCTTTACGTCCGGGCTATGGACTGACAGTTCGAGGAGATTATTGGAGTTTCGGCAATATTTCAATAAAAATCAAGATAGATTTCTGATGAACACGATATTTTTATTGAGCACAAACGACATAGCATTTTGCAAAACAAAAGAGAATGAATCAGCGCCATACAAGTGACAGAAAAGAAACATTTATGAAGGCACTATTCAACAAAACGTTTACAAAGACATCTATGTTAAATCTTACAAATTTATATTTATTTAACACTCCCACTTAAATTTATAAGGTAAACATAACAATTTACTACATATGTATTTCTTTTACTTTTAACTTACATTTTTTGTTTCAACAATTTCAGAAATTAAACATGAAATTGATCTACAAACATTAAACATTTCTCATCATCTTATCTCTAATTAAATTAAATTTATTTACCGGCAAAGATTTAGTCAAGAAATCAGCCAACTGATTTGAACTCTCAACATATTTAATATCAACAATTTTCTTTGCAACATTCTCTCTGATAAAATGATATCTTATATCTATGTGCTTACTTCTTCTATGAAACACAGGGTTGTTAATTAATTTAATTGCGCTCTGATTATCAACATTTAGAGTAATTGAGCCTTGTGACTCCCCAATGTCACATAGAAATTGCCTAAGCCATAAAATTTCTTCAGTAGCTTCACTAGCAGCCATGTACTCAGATTCAGTTGTGGATAATGCCACAGTATTTTGTTTACGGCTAGACCAAGTGACAGGACCTCCATTCATTAAAAATATATAACCTGTATTAGATTTCCTAGCATCCAAATCACCTGCAAAGTCAGAGTCTGAGTAGCCTACTAATTCAACATTACCTTTATAAACAATAGACATTTCTTTAGAATTAATTAAATAACGTAAAATTCTTTTCACAGCTGTAACATGTGAAGGACCTGGGTCATTGACATATCTACTAACGACATTCACAGCATATGCTATGTCAGGTCTAGATACAGATGACAAGAATAGCAATGCTCCCACTGCTTCTCTATAAGGGAAATAAATAGGCTCATTACTTGTATTCTTAGATACATGTACATTTACATCAGCCGGAGTACTACTACTTTTAGCATCTGACAAATTAAATTTATTTATTATTGTTTTAATATACTGTTTTTGGCTTATACTTATACAATCTTTTTCTCTATTTATTTCCATACCAATAAATGAATTACAGTTTACAATCTTAATATCAAACTTTTGTTTAAGATTATTTAAAATATCAGACAAAACAAGTTTACTTTTGGCCAATAGCAATCCATCATCAACATAAAGAATTAATATTACTTTTACATCTTGAAAATATCCTACAAATATACAATTTTCAGATGGACATGGTTTGAAACCATAAGTAGTTAGAAAAGAACAAAATTTCTCATTCCAGCATCTTGACGATTGTTTAAGACCGTATATAGATTTAATCAACTTACATACTTTTGAAGACTGATTTTCTAATCCCTCTGGCACCTCCATGTATATGTCCTCGTGGAGCTCACCATACAAGAAGGCTGTCTTCACATTAAATTGCTCGATCTGAAGTTCGTCTCTCGCAGCGATGCTGAGCAGCACCCTGATGGAATCGTACCTGCTAGTGGGGGAAAATGTCTCATTATAATCCAAGCCCTTGACTTGTGTGAATCCTCGTGCACACAGTCGTGCTTTGAATCGTACTACTTCTCCATCTCTATTCTTTTTTATGGTGAACACCCATTTACAAGAAACAGGCTTCTTCTCAGTTCGATCAGTCAGTATCCAAGTTTGATTTTCTTCATGTGACTGAAGCTCTTCAGCCACAGCTCTCTTCCAAAGATGAGAATTTGGACTATTCATCGCTTCTTCATAAGTGTTAGGTATTTCCAACTCTGTGAAATTAGCTTCTAACTTATTATCTCGGCGAGGACGTAACGTGATGTTTCTCCTTTCTTCCTGTTCCAAATGTATACCTTTTGGAGGGATATAACTTTCATCTATATCTTCTAAACTCTTCATACTATCATCAGAAGAGATTTCTTCAGGTACACCACGTTGATGTTGGAACTCACTCCGTGGGGTAGACATTGTACAATGTTCTTTTTCTTCTTGTTCAACTCTCATTTCTACGAAACTTTGTTTTTCTTCTGGTTTACTACATTCATCAAACTTCACGTCTCGTGATACTGTAATCTTCTTGGTATTTTGATCATACATTCTGTAATTATCATAGTCATATCCAACTAACAACATCTTTACGCTTTTCTTGGCAAGCTTCTTTCGCTTTTCTTTTGGTACATGTACATAACCAATGGATCCAAATATTCTGATATGTTGTAAGTTAGGTTTTACTCCATGCCATAATTCAAATGGTGTAACATCTCCTGTCTGGCTTGATGTTTTTCTATTCAACAAATATATGGCACAGTTGACAGCTTCTGCCCACATATTTAAGGGGATGTCCTTAGCATATAACATTGTTCTTGCAGTTTCCATGATAGAACGCATCTCTCTTTCTGCTCTCCCGTTCTGTTGTGGGGTATATGGGGCAGTACGTTCATGCGTTATTCCCCTAGTCTCCAGAAATGATGTAAATTCTTGATTCACATATTCACCACCATTATCTGTATGTAGTATGTGCAAATCACTTTGAAATCTATTCTTTACAATTGCATTGTACTTCAGAAAACATTGAAATACTTCACTCTTATGTTTCATGAAGTAAACATGGCGATAGCTTGTAGCTCCATCTTTGAACAAAACAAAGTACTTCATACCTGACACAGAAGGTTCTTCTATAGGACCACACACATCACTATACACAATTTCACCAGGTTGTGTTGGACCTCGGGTAGATTTCAAAAACGGGCGTCTTGCTTGCTTCCCATATTGGCACGCTTCACACACAAAATTTGCATTTCCACTCAATGTTACTGGAATCACACCATTCTTACACATATTTTGTAGTTCTTTGACATTCAAATGTCCTAATCTCTCATGCCACAGTTTTATGTCTGTTTGCACAATAAGTATTACAACTTTCTTGTTTGATTGTTTTAACATTCAATTCATATAAATTATTCTTTGTTGATTGTGCACACATAACAACAATATTATTCTTCATTATCATTGCTTTTTCATAATTTTTGACTATTACATATCCTCTTCTAGTGGCAGCGCCTTCAGAAAACAGATTTCTTCGTAAATCAGGCACATACAATACATGCTCAAGTGTACATCTTTCCCATGTACCATTAACTTGTTTATCTATCAGTATAGTTCCTTCACCACATACTTTGATACTCTGTTTGTTACCTAATTTAACAGAATTGTTGTATTGAGACTCGTTATACTCACAGAAGTAGTCACGCTTGAAGGTCATGTGCATTGAGGCTCCACTATCTAGTATCCATGCCTCTTCATCATGTTCTGATAAGTAACCTTCAGCACTGAATGCCAACATATTGTTAGGTTGCTTATCATTGTACTTTTTCTTTGGCATCTTGCAATCTCTAGCAAAATGGCCTCTTTTATTGCAATTGTAGCACATAAATCCATGACTTGTATTTCTTTGATCATTTGAAGTATTCTGTTTATTTCCATCTCTCAATTTGGAATTTCCTTTTGACGTCACTAACGCTGTCTCGCTACTACTTGTATCATTGGCAAGGCTGGCTTCTTCATCTACTAAGCGAGAAGTGAGGTTTTGAATTGTTTGGCTATCTTCATTGAGTGACAACCATGCTTGTCTAAGCGAACGGTATGTTGATGGTAATGTGCTTAGAATCTTTGTCATTATTGCTGTGTCACTGATCTTCTCACCAGTCTCCCGTAGCTGCTTTGCTAAGCCTTCCACCTTGGACACATGCTGTGCCATCGTATCACTGGTACTATATGAATATTGGTAGAACTTCTCATGAATTAACATTTTGTTATATTCTGATTTCTGTTCATAGATTGCTTCTAATTTTGTCATGACTTGTTTAGCAGTCTCGCAGTTTTCTATAAGAGATATTTGGTTCAAGTCCATGGATGACGTTAAAATGAACATGGCCATGCCGTCATCTTTATCCCACTGCACTTGCGAACTGGTTTCCACGGGTCTCGCTTTTTCTATGTTCAATCCCTTTGCTCTTAATGCACATTTCACTTGGAATTTCCATTGTTTGAAATTTCTGCCATCAAACTTCTCAATTTTCATCGCGTTCGTAACCTCCATTGCGTAGGTTAATTTTACACCGGTTGTAATCTTGCTCTTAACTCGACTTTTCTTTATTGAAATATACAGAATATGTGCCTGGGCCCATAACCTATTGGAGTTTCGGCAATATTTCAATAAAAATCAAGATAGATTTCTGATGAACACGATATTTTTATTGAGCACAAACGACATAGCATTTTGCAAAACAAAAGAGAATGAATCAGCGCCATACAAGTGACAGAAAAGAAACATTTATGAAGGCACTATTCAACAAAACGTTTACAAAGACATCTATGTTAAATCTTACAAATTTATATTTATTTAACAGAGATATGATAAAATATATTATGATTTAATTGAGACTTACTAATGTATCAAGTTATCACAGCAATAATAGTATCATTGCTAGTAGATACCTCTTCCGGGCCTCACAGTACTGTAAGACTTCAGACCGTGCTGAAATCTTAGTTTCAATTTGGTAATATTTTGTGTGACCTATGGCGTACTAGAAATCGGAGGTTTTTTTTTAAATACTTACTGAAGAGTGGAAATCGAGATAATCTTTTATATTGAATAAATAGAACGTCAGCCTCTGACAGCTTCCGGCTAAACAAAAAAGTTCAAATAGAAAAATAAGCTTAATCCTTCTAAATTCAAAATACTTTCTAGCAAATCCATAGTGCTTAGACGAAACATTTTATTAAATGCTTTCGTCCATCGTCAATGCAACATGCATGCAACCTTTACATGTGCCACCGGCATGCAACTTTACAGAAGGTTCAAATGTTCTCATAATCATGTCATGTTTAATAAATAAAAATCTAGTGTCATAATGTTTGTGTTCGAACTCCTCCGAAATGGCTTGACAGTTTTTTTTTTGTGTATCTTGGGTAGATCTGAGAGTATAGGTCGCAGGCTTGGTTTTAATTTTTATGGTAAAACAACGAGTCAGCGAGTAATACTATATTATAATATTTTGTAACTAAACTTTAAATACCCACGCACCCTATACTGTTCACATATACATTCATAAAGAATTTTTTGCGTGCTTTACACTGCACAAACAGTGATTATCCACACCAAAAATAAAGTCAGTTTACACCAAGAATTTTTGTGCAATATTACTTTTTGATGGGCAGTGTGAGTAGTTAACAGCTATCGTTGAATCGAAACGAAACCAACGACTTCAAATTCATGCCATTCTTTAAATTTTGTATCAATAGGAAAGTGACAGGATCAATTTAAAGTCTCCATTAAACTAATGTTGGTTTTGTGCAACTCACTGTCAGCAATGCGTATTTTTACACCTAATAATTAGTAAGTATAGAATGATGTCGATGACCTAAATCTTTCTACTTATAGATGGGTGAACTTTTAATTCGTGGTCCTCAAGTAATGAAAGGATATAGAAATAATCCAGAAGCTACACAGGCAGCTATTTCTAAAGATGGTTGGTTTAGAACTGGTGATCTCGCAAGCATCGATGAAGATGGAATAGTTACAATATGTGACCGACTCAAAGAGCTGATTAAGGTAAAAACAAAAACTTGGTATATAAAAAGTGAAAAAAAAAATAAGGGCAAATTGTGTACAGGCATATTTTTTTACATTACGCAACAACAGTTACAAAGGTAGTCTTAATTAAATGCATTTAGCATTCTCTACCAGTCAACCAAAGGTGGTGATGATTATAATTATTATCGTGTTAGGTGCAAATATAAATTTATTTTTACAATCGTAAAACATCAAAATTACAAATTAAAATAATTACATAAATAAAGTGAAACGTACACCAGTACAAAACAATGATAATATCTACAGACAAATTTACTGCATATAATTATAAAAAAGAAAAACATACAATCATGTAGGTATGTAAAACACATTTGATAAAAGAATAGTTCGGGTACGTAACAGGTCTTATGTGCTTGTTTATAGGTCTGTGGTAGCTGCGTGGTGCGGGAGGGGTGTCTCACTGATACCTCTACCTGTGACCGCACCGCCCAGTTACTTCAGGAATAGTCTCAGTATAGCGATCGGTCTATAATTACTGATTTATCGATTTATTACAGAGTGATTCACAAAATTACTCTTTTAGATGTTGAAAAATAAGGTATATTATTATTGAACAAAATTAAATATTAAGTTCTTCTCTTCTTCTTCTTCCATTTTCAGGTTAAAGGCTATCAAGTACCACCAGCTGAATTAGAAAACGTATTGAAGGAACATCCCGATATTTTGGACGCAGCAGTTCTTGGTATTCCTGACGCAAGAAGTGGTGATGTTCCTAAAGCCTTCATAGTTTTGAAACCTGGACGTGAATTAGATGCAAATGGTGTGACTTCCTTTGTATCAGAAAGGGTTGCGGCGTACAAGAGAATAAAAGAAATCATGTTTCTGGACGCTTTACCGAAGAATCCCTCTGGAAAGATTTTGAAAAGAGTTTTGAAAGAAAAGTATTGTTAAGCTTAGTTAATTTTATTATTAAACATTTTAAAACATTATCATCTCATCATTTGCTTAGTCTTTTCTAAACTACAGGGTTATTGTAAAATGCTAATAATCTTGCAGGACTAAGCGTTAATATTTTAGGGTAACACGATGATATCCCTTGGTAGAAATGGTTTTTAGATTTCCTAACTTCAGTCTATCTATAACGACTGTTAAAGATCTACTAATGACATCTGGTCTCAACGGCGTGACGTACTTTCCGAGGCGCGTGGGTGTCTTGGTATAAATTGGATGGTCACCCATTAACGGACAAACTGTGGTAACCGTAGGTTAACCATCCAGACCGGTCGATCCGTAAAGCTTTTAAAATTTACTAAGCCACGAGCTCCTTACCTCAGCGTTAACATTTAGCTTGGAGTTTGGAAGTTGACTATGTAACATCTCTGTGCCTCGGAAAGCACAGTAAGCCGTTGGTCCTGCGCCTGATCTCTCCTTTTGCAGGTCGATTCTGTAAAATTCAAACAACAACTCGCATCTCACATCATTATTCACTCTCACTTTGCATAAGGTTCAAAATGACCTTGATATATTTGACACTTTGAATCGGGTTCGAGTGCGAAGTGAGCGTCGAAGTGACGGGGAAATTACCTTACAGAATAAATCTCCCTGTCAATTAAGTTCAACTCGCTGACACGCTCGCAAGGGTGGCGCTAGTGTAAATTCGAATTATCAACCGAGTTTTTAGAATGCCAATCAAGAAACTCACAGAGGATTCAGATTCGAAGTTTAGAATGAGGTCTTACAGAATCACACCCCTGGCCGTGTCGGATTGCCGTTTTACTGGACTGTGAGATTAAGGAAAGAGGGAGTGTAGTTCTGTGTTTGCACACACACTAGTGCACTATAATATTTTCTACGTACTTTGCTTGCTATTCTCCTTTGAGATTGGCCGCCGCCGTGACCACAACGTCGGAAGAATTACTGTCTAAAACAATACTCATTGTTTAAAAAAAATACCTTCTTATTTTTCATAACCGAAATGAAAATATTTTACAAACCACATTACTTCAATTTGCATAGAAGGGTAAAAGAATACAAACATTTCTGCAACAATGGTGCCGATTGAGAGAAAAGCTTTCAGTTCCGTAAAATGTGCATTTTTTTAACTAAAACCTTTTTGTTTCATTAACATGAAGGAAAAACAGCTCTTTCGAGATCCATAGACAAAACATCTACGAACGTTTTTTTTTTCTAGAAACATCGTGAGCGACCGAGCAGGACTTTACTTCAGCTAGATTTTGTAAAACGCCATTTCAAAGTCAATTTAATTCTAAAGAATTCGCACCTAAATTAAACAATGCGTCCATGTTGTAAATGCAAATCCATTGCAGTACAGTGGGTGTCAATGTATAAGTGTAGATGGTGGATTTTCTGTGTCTGGACAAGGACAGCTGGACAGGCAAAGGTGACAATGACCTGTTCCACTCGCTCTCCCTCATTCGCACAATGGCTCTATTCTATAAAAATATCCCTTGGTAAATGGTGAAGACAGTAAGCTTGAGATAGTCTGTCATCCCACCACCCATGGAGGGCAATCCTTATAAATTTCTAGAACGTTCGCATTCAAATCTCAGTCTCAATTTGTCAACACGTTACATTTATGACAAAGTTTTGACATTCATTGTCGCTGAGACGAGGTTGCAAATAAACTTCCTGAGGCAGCTGCGCTGTACGGCAGAGGTGACAGTTGTCAGAAGTGGACGTATCAGTGAGTACTCACGTCACGTCACCCCACCCCTTCTGCATCGCACCGGTACCTCAGTACCAGACCTGAATCAATTTAATATGACTACATTTTGAGAATAGATAGAAAAATAAATTGAGAAAGTACCTGCACTAGTATAAATACTGGGAAATTCTTTACAGAAAGTGAAATGCCGTGGTACGATTTTTTCGAAGATTAATACTGGACGCTAAAAAGTCAGCTAAAACGAATATCACAGAACTCCTTTTTACCGAACCAAGTAAATAAATCTTTGTAAAACGTTACTTAGCACACGTCTTTGTTCAGCTACATCATGTTACTGAAAAAAATCAGTACGTACGTACACCGTTTACCCGGTTATTATGGACATCAACCACAAAGTATGGAGGGTCACGTACGTTCATAACAACTGAACTTTAGCTACTGGCGCACCGCTTTTGAATTTCGAACGAGGATGGCGAACGTGATTTTTTTTCTATTTGCATTATGGTTGTTGTTTGAAATCTATAAGAACGGATAATAAGACTTCGAAAGCTCCAATAGACTTGAAAAGTTCCGATTACTTCAAAAGCAACTACTTTTTGGATTATGGTACGATACTACAAAATATTGATGGATGCGAATAAAAAAGGTAAAAAATCTCATAAAATCGTGAAATGCAGCAAGAATTAAGCTCATAAGAACGTAGCTATGTCTGCTATACACAGAGAATATACAATATCGCGTTTATTTTTTAAATCATAGAGAAGTAACATAATTATAAACAGGTCCATAAACGACAGAGTATGAACAGACACTAGTGTGGTACTGATGAAAACAGTGCAGCTATGTTATCATCAACTTACAGTCGACGAGTCCATATTAGTTTTAGACTTCACAAAGAGCGCCATCATTCTTTTTCTTGTCACCATGTTCCAACAAAACAGTCTTAGCAGCTAAGAAACCATTTCAAAACTTTTCATGTAACATGTCACCTCAATAGTCAGCTCTAGAACTACGAAATAAAGTCGACTTTAAAACTGCATAAACCCCTCAGTTACTCTAGTTGGAACTCGTTAAAGCCACTTTTGAATCCCATAACTACAACTAGGTGCTCTGAACAACTGAATCTACTATCAGACGTCAACTGGTGAAAATAAGCACATTACTAAATTGGCTCGACAAAGAGAAAACCATTTAAGTCCTGCTGTTTTCGTTCTGGTGTGTAAGGGTCCTCTTTACACACCGAAGTGATTGCGAATACTTGTGTCGAAGAAGGCTAAGTCAACAGAATAAAAATTTGCCACTTCTCAGTCCGGTGTGTCACTTTTAGATTATTCAGTCGTCGAAAGTATTTTCCAAATGTTCTACCCGTCGTTAATTGTAGGTACTGTAATGACTTGGACAGGTTTTATCTACTGATTGACGCAAAAATTACTTTATATTGACTGCTTCGTTGCTGTCGAGGTCGCAAACGCGACTGCGTGTCTGAGCGTGGGATTCTGGTTCCCAGTTGGGCAAAGTGTGCAAAGTGTGGGGTTTTCTAATAAAAAAATCTCAGTAACAGCCCGGAGCTTGGAAGTTGGCGGTGTAACACCCTCGTGCCTCGAAAAGCACCTAAAGCCGTTGGTCCTGCGCCTTATCTCTCGGGTCGTGTCTCACCGTGGTCACCGGACTATGATATTAAGGGAACAGAGAGTACATCTTTGTTTGTACACACACTTGTGCACTTTAATCTTTTGCGGTCTTGGCTGATCTACGTTGAGCTTGATCGCCGTGACCAAATTAAAAATGAGGTCTAATTTCATTACAATACGGTGTAAAGGAATCAAATGAGATTCCAGCACTTCTAGGTTAACCCGTCGCCATTTCTGAAAGTATAATGGGAATCTCGGATTAAACTAAAGTTTTAATTAGTTGCAATAGTGAATTGGAAAAGTCAGGACGTCCGTTTTCGGAAACACGCGGCCATATTGGAAAGTTAAATAGGCGGTTTGATACAGACAATAATTTCTCTTGCCTCGAAACGTTTCGTTTTATTGTTTTCCTTTGTAACTAGAAAATTTGTTTTTGTTGGGAAACTCAGTTTCGGTAATATTTGCCTAACTTTAAAAAAATAAAATCACGGAGTATCTGCCCTCTTCACATTTTGAGCGGGCTTTAAGATCCCGTGGGATAATTTAGGACGTTGGCTTCATTTTGAAGTCTACGCAGAGAAATTCACGGGCAACTGCAATTACTTTTAAATTTTTATCAGCAAAAAACTTTTGCTGATAAAAATATATAGAACAAAAAACGGCTCCAATATGCAGCATTCCAACATTCCATTTCGCATCAATCTATTGAAAACTAAATCCCGTCCGAACGTCATTCATCCCTGGATAGTTGTAACGAGGTTCGAAAAACAAAAAATAAGGCTCTGAAAACTTTGTCCAACAATACACCGAATTACAACAATACAGTTTTGCTCGCGAAAATTCAATACGGCGGAGAAGAGAAAACAAATGAGTATACTTTTTAGATTGATTTATTGTACATTTTTTTCCAATAGGGCTTCACTTTTTATGAACAGCTGATCCTCTTTTTTTGCAAGCTGTGAAGTTGGTGCGAATTTAATCAGAAGTAAAATATTGTTCCGCAGCAGTTGCTCTTGTAACAGTTTTATATTGTTTTTGATTAAGAGACGGTTACAGAAAGTTCCCTGAATTTACTGACTTAGATGTAATTTACAAAATTATTAGGTAACCGGTCAATGACCCATTTACATTTTCTAGCATTCTTCAGTTCAAAAACGGAAATAATGATCGTCAACGTACGAAGAAATATTAGGCAAAGAGTAATGATAAATGTAAGACACAACTTAAGAAATGGAACACTGGAGGACACCGAAGTTGACAAACGCCTAATTTCTCAGCCCGTATTATCTGTCATTTCATTGAAAACAGAATGACAGGTCAACGTATTGGCTGCGGCTATAAAGAACTACGACGAGAAAGTGGCATACACCCATCTCATGACCTACATTTTGGTCTAACGTGTACTCTTATGTAAGTCGCCAAAGGATATGACTAACCAGGGTTGTCGGTTATCTTTCGATGGTCCGGAGCGAGAGTACGTGGGAGGCTGTCGCCTCTTTTTACGAGCATGTCATGCACGCAAAAGAGGCGGCAGAGAGGGTGAGGGAAGCAACTGCCTCGCTTCCCTCCAGGAGAAGACGCACTGGGCGCCGGAGTGCGCTTAATGACCTCCGTCCTCCATGATTTGTCGACTTTGGGGCAGTCCACCACCCGACCAGATGCAGGCCCGTGTAGGCGCCGCGCCGTGTTCCGCGCGCGCCACACTAGAGGATTCGGCGGCGTTCAGACCGCCGAGGTCGACGGGATCCGCCATGTAAGCGGATCATAGCCTGGCGGGGGCGCGGTGCATGGTCGAGCGAATCCCGTACCTCCGCCCATAGGTCAGTCGAGGAACACCGTGGTGGTTTTAGCCGGTAGGAGTCTGTCACACCCTCCCGTCTTCCCCAGATGGGGGACAGTCCATGAGCATTCCCCATGTAAAAAAAAGAAAAAAAAAAAAGAAGGGTTGTCGGATACAGTATTAGAAACCAATGGATGTTTTCAAATGAAATTTAATTGGATTAATAAACTGTTTCTTCTCTATTAAATTAACTTGATATTATTCGAAAGCATCCATCGGGTTCTAAGTAACCTTCAACTATAACCGACGACCTGTATGTTTATTCTGTTACATTTCCCTTGATGAACACCTAGGTAAAGCTGTTATCCGCCCGTCTGCTTTGTCAATGCTCACTTCACCAAGGTGTTCACCGAGGGAGATTGTAACAGAATAGCTCTACTGGTTCTACTTATCTCATTCGGTGACCGTACGTGCCTACGTTGGCAGTTTCAGTGATGAACATAAAGAGATTGAGCATGAGCGCATGCGTTTACAGCAGTAGTGGTCCTTTTTGTGGAAGAGCTTGTCAGGGGAAATTACGGTTTCAGACATTTATTTCTCAAAAAGATTACAAATCACTTATTATGAGAAATACAAGGTAATCTTAAAACTCAATATAAGAATTACTTACAAAGAAGGTCGGTACTCGTAAATAAGTAAGTTAGTACTGTTAGTACTGTAGACACAAAATTTTTTACAATGTTGTGGGTAAGAGGAAAAACGCCGTGAACTATTACATATTGATTCTTAAAGGCAAGTCAATAGCAATTACATTTATATTTACTGTGATGTTTTGGAAATGCAGAGTAGGTATCCTAGTTATTTTTATACTTAGTAAAGTAGTAGATAATGACAATTGTTACAGATGTAAATTACTTAATTGGTCCGGTGGGATAAATTTAAAACCTAGAAAAATCTTTTAAGATGTGGTACTTTATGGTTTTTTTGTATAAAGTAAAGGACTGTATCTCTTTAATGTCATTGGGTAATTTATTACACAACTCTGCTCCTTCGTATAGTATATTTTTCCTTCCGTAATTAGTTCGTGGCGGTCTTAAGCAAATGTTGTTTTTTCGTCTAGTACTACGTTTTTGTGTTTCCCTTTTTATTGTAAATGTTAGTTTAGAGTGTATGTTTTTATTTAATAGCTTATGAACTAACAGGCATGTATTATATTTATATATCTGTGATAGTGTCATCACTTTAGTTTCTTTATAAATTATCCTGCCATACCTATTTCTGCCGCAATATTTCGTTGTCGTGATCCGGTTTGAAGGGTATAAGCATCAGAATAATTACAAGCACATGAGACTTAGCAACGTTGTTTCTGGGATAACAACTCATTTTCAAAGCCTCTAGGGGAAGTCTATAGGAGACGGTGCCCACTTAACATCAAGTGGGCCATCGTTGGCTTGTTTACCAAATCATCATCAGCCTAGCCTTTTCCCAACTTTGTTAGGGTCGGCTTCCAGTCTAACTGGATGCAAAATATCAGTGTTTTACATTGAGCGACTACTTATCGGACCTCCACAACCCAGTTACTGGGTTACACGATACCCTTTGGGGAGACTGGTTACCAGACATGGTTAACCATGTAATGACATAAAAAACTGCCTTCAAATGTAAAACTGGGCCAAACACGACTGTGTTGTCTTGTGACTACAAGACCCTTAAAATAAAAATGTTCATTTAATAAGAACATAACCAAAGGAAAGATGTTGGCCAATACACTAAATGAGCTCAATCATCTGTTTTTCCAATCGTTTATGTAAATGATATAACCCATTCAACTTTATGTACGTTATCGGAGTCCAACTGAGGCCAATAAAGTTGGTAAATATGCAATTATTATAACTAGTTAGTGGAGAGATAATGGTAACGGAAAAC
Organism: Charanyca ferruginea; assembly: GCA_947361185.1. Classification (NCBI taxonomy): domain Eukaryota; kingdom Metazoa; phylum Arthropoda; class Insecta; order Lepidoptera; family Noctuidae; genus Charanyca; species Charanyca ferruginea. The sequence continues at coordinate 55,572,414 of OX376055.1, read as the reverse complement.
GTTTCCAATAGTATCATCGACGACTGTGTTCGTAAATATTTTTTAGTTCCGGAGATAGGCGTGAAGTTACCGTCTATGGGCCTATAGAAGTGATAGTTTTATCATGGCATTTACGGGAAAATGATGGCACAATGGGATATCCTTGGGGGAAATGCAAGTCATGTTGTAGTTATCTTTCTACTTCTAACGAATCTATAGGTAGTACTTTATGTTGAGTGCCGGTGTTAAGTCATGCAGTGCCGGTCGCGAATAGCACCACCCCGTTTCTACTCGTGAGTGTCGTAAAAGGCGACAGAGGGATATTGATCAGAGGATGGGCAGCCGAGTCCTTCTGAGTACCATAATACCTACTGCGATCGCCAACATGCATTGACCAAGCATAGCGATTACGCCTGAACCCCCCTTAGAGGAGACCTATGCCTACCAGATGGCGTCTAAAGAATGACATGATGATGATTATGACTTTGTTATACCAAAAAAAGTCCAGAATACCTTTAGAGAGTCTAGCATAAGAGCGCGGAGAAAACGATATATTTTTGGCTTCATTCGTATATCAATTTGTGATACTAATTGTGCTTTTCGTACACAATGAAACTAAAATGCTGTTGAATGCCGTATTTCCCATTCGAAACTCCATTCTTACAGGTCCAAAGTCAAATCATTTATTTCAATTAGACCATTATAAGGCACTTTTGCCTTTTGCCTAAACTTTCTAGTAACCATATCAAAAATATCACAGTCTCAAAGTATATTATTAAGTAAACATCATTTGATTGAACAATCAACAGTCACAAAAGAAAACGTACTTATCATTATAATGATTTTCCCCTGAACACCTACGAAGACAACAATGAAGAAAGCACGAATGAAAATAATGATGTCGATTTTCAATTGCAAATTAAAAAGCAGACTCTGAAGGCCTACACACAAGTGATTTTATCACCGGAGCGATATATTTCTGTCCGTAGAATTTTTTTCATTTCAATTTCGTCCGCAACATAATCGCTCCGGTGATAACATCGCTCGTTGAGAATACCTTTATTGATGCGTAAGGTACTTCAAAACAAATCAAGTGTAAAAAGAAATTCCTCAAAGCAGTCCCACTAACAATGTCGAAGGAGATTCGCCTAAAAAGCTAATTCAATGGAATAGATATGTCGAATTTCGCTGAGCCCGGTGCATTGGCGTGAGTGACAGTAATTGCTCGCTGCATCCCGACGCCATTACTTTGCTTCGACAGATTTTTAATGTCGCGAACACTGGAACAAGGTTTACGAGTTATTAACGAAGTCAATTTTTCGTTTTCAGTGTTTCGATAGTAAAACGTTTATAGCGTTCAATTTTATCTAGTTCTCTAGATTTTCGATAGATGAAATGTGGAATTCACTGTTTTCTTCTAAATGCAGGCTACCGCGTAATCTATCTAGAAGAGTAATACTCTACCCACTAACTAGATAAACTAGAGAAGAAAAGTATTAATTTATTCTTTATTTCAGGCACCTAAGGCCCATAAAACACAATACTTATATAAGTACAAACACAAAAATAACTATAATCTAATACATATTTTATACTAGATACCTACTAGAAAAGTACTGCACACGATGTGACGATGTTTACGCAGCAAGGAGCCGCGTAGCTGGCCGCGGAATAACCGGTATAACCCACCATTCGGTCAAAACTTTTCCTTGAGGAAAGTCACCAAATGGTAACCCGAAACGCGCACCACGAACGACTTGAAATTGATGTTATGGTACGCCTTCAAGTTATAATAGTTACAACTACTACTACTATCACTTGCAGTGCTTTTCAGCAAAAATCACACGCGGTGAATTTTTCACAGCTCATCTATTCCAAAAAAGAATTTCGCATAAAAAAAAAATATATTGTTGAATATCAACATCATCATCATCATCAGCCGGAACACGTCCACCGTTGGACAAAGACCTCCCGCAAGTGTCCGGGTGTCCATAATCTCTACGCTTAGCAGGCGTCTTGGGGATCGCAGTGAAGTTGTTAAATCCACGAAAACCGCTGCTGCCCGACTTCCGGATTTTCCCTTAGTCGCCTACAACACCTTCGAGATGAAATGAGTGGGAGCTATTCTGGCTCAGACACCCCACAGACAAGCAGTCCAATTTCGTAAAATACTTCGTCGGTATTTATGTGTTAAGTATGACAGAATACTTTTACACTATCGTGTCCGATCTAAATTAAACAAAATAACTGATTATTTGCCAGTTGTTAAACACTTTCACAATGAGATTTACTACTACTTTCTTTTAGGATTCCATATCAAACGGGACTACTAAGTCTCCGATGTATGTCTATCTATATGTCTGTGCGTCTGTCTCTTGAACTGTAGTAGTAGACACTGAGAATTTTCACAGAGTGCGTACTACTACGGCCGCTGTAAGAACCGTAACTGTAAAAATTAAAACAAAATTAAGAACTTACCGTGGGGTGTCCGGACCAGAATATCCTGTGGGGTGTACCCACCCATTTTATCCGTGACGTAGAAGGCGACTAAGGGAAAATTCGGAAGTCGGACAACAACGGCTTTCGTGTACTCACTTATGTTGTGTAACCTCACTGCGATCCACAAGAGGCCTGCCAAGCGTAAGGATTATGGCAACTCCCCCCCTTATGGTGAAAGCCTTTGTTCAACAGTGGACATCTTCCGGCTGATGATGATGATGAAAGTTAAGAATTAAAGAAGGTTCCGATACAAGAAACGTGTTTTTTCAGCGTATTTTGTTTGACTATTTTTTCATTAATCGAAAAGTGAGTATTGTTACACATTAAAAGGTGGCCGTATGCCATCGTAACTAGTCGAACGAACCTGACAACACAGTGAATTAATCCGTTTTTCTCAATCTATAATGTATTTTGTTTGATTGTAATAACGGCTTTACAGAACCCTACAAGTGCGAGTGCGACTCGCACTTGGCCGGTGGTTTCTTATTTTTTTCATTCAAAACCATAAATTAATCGTATATAAATGTCACGTCAGCCAGTGACTCGATTTGATCTTTTCTTACTGCAAAAGCGCACGGTTCTCCAATTAAACCCCGACATTCGCAATTAGGCTTAGTTAAAATCCATTCAGTGCTTCGACATCCCAAGTTCAGGGGTTAGGACAGACACTATCTGTATTCCAAATCCTCTATTAGATCTTGCATTAATTTGAAACAATTTTGGAGACGAAACAAATTGACGGCCATTTGTCAAAGTGAGGGAGAACTAACCACGATTATTTGGCTGTCAAGACGAATAGAAATGAATTATGACTATCGAAATTATGTTGCGGTCGATGAAAACTATTCGAATTGTACCATTTGTCATACGAAATGATTATTACTTGGGAATATTTTTTATTACAGTTTGTATATTCGTCTACTTATTTTTGGATGCCTTTGATACTTTTTAGATGAATGATGCTACTCGTATTTTCATGTGTTCCATTTGCACACTATCTGTTATTAGATTATGATCTACAGATTTTCTTTTAACTGAATGAAAAAAAACCTGTCTACATTTTAATTTATTAGGTTGACCGTAGGAGTATTAATAATAGAATAATAGGTTAGAGGGGATCCTAACCTATTATTCAATTATTAGGTTAGGTTAGGATCTCTCTAAATTACTATTCTATTATCATTACGCCTACATTTCATATCTAATGGATCCTATACTTATCTAAGGTTTATAAAATTATGATGTTATGTATGGTTACGTATATTTTCATCTTTCTTTCCAATCTTATACTAGAATTCGCAACGCCTGAGAACTAAAGTGACCGACATTGCGCGTAGAATCAGCACAGTGAAGTGGAAGTGGGTCAACTTTGTCTGCTGACGGACAGACGGTAGATAGTGTAGATACGTTTTAGAGCGGAGATCGCTTTTTTTGTAAGCGTAGTGAGGGACACCCTGCAGCACGCGATAGACCGATCATTTAAAGATGATGTCTGGTAGCGGATGGATGCAGGCTGCCCAAGACCCTGTTAGTTGGCCATATCTGAGAGAGGCGTTCAGCAGTGGAAAGCAACAGCCTGGATGGATATGGGTATTCTTATAGTATTATTATGTATTTTTTAAATTCAACCTTTTTACAAAACTCTCGAAATAAAAAACAAGGGTTGAGCGAAAAAGAAAAACTCTGTATAAAAATTGAAACACAAAAGGTGTTCCGGTTCTAGTAAAGTTACAGTAGTTCAAGATTAAAGTTTTTGCAGCGTTGATTCAAGCCTTCTTTGTAGTCGAGTCTAATAAATAACTCAGTTAAGAAATCTAAGAGTTTAGATGTCAGTTTAAGCTGTGTGTGAGCCTTGCGAGTGCTGTACTGGAGCGAGTAGAAGCCACTATACGGACAAAGAACAAAGTTGTTTTCGTTTTTGATCGTTTTTTTAATGTTGCCTTACACTAGAATTTTTGTTGTATCGTGGGTGTGCATAGAATTATACACAAACTGCCAATATTAACTCCGAACGGGAATCAAAGTTGGGTCACGCAGCGCAGTAGACAATTGCTCAACCAATGCCCCAACCATGTCGTTAAAACAAAATCGAGGATAATAAGACGGAACCAGGACTTGAGAAAAAAAAAATCTTTATTCGAGTAACCAAGACTCAACACGAGAGTCTGTAAAACTTACGACTAATGTTAAAAAAATCCTTTATTTCAATTACAAAGAGCATATACTCGTAACATACATGATTTGGAGATCACCTTTTAAGCAAGTAATTGCTCTGTTAGGTGAAATGTTTTTAAGCACAGACACTAAACAAAAACAAGCCAAACAAAACAATAATCAATAACAATTGGTCCTGTTGCGACATCCCATGAGAGACGGCACACCAGTGACCCACATACACACAGAGAGCTATGAAAGCTTCTGAAAAAGATGAATACGTTTGCAAGGTATTCGTCATCTTCCTGCTCTAGTCCTATGTCACTTGGGGTCGGCGTATCACGTTTTCTTCTTCCATTCTATCCTGTCAACCATCTTGCTATCGCTGACTCTATTTTCTTTCATATCATTCTTAACCCAATCCATCCGTCTTGAAATATAGTACTACTGTAAAATATGCCGAGTATTGTAGAGCGACAAAGGTTGTCCTTTGTCCATCTACGATACTCAGAATATTACGGAAATAAAACGTCCATCAAAACTTATAAAGAGTATGAAGATGGATGAAGGCCGTCCTCAAAACCTTTCGCATTTTTAGCAGTAGTAAGATTCTGTTTCTTTGTAACATCAATGATTACAATAATTGAACAATCCCAAAGAACCATGACGATCCAGGTATTCTTTCATAATTTTAATTCCAATAATATTACAACCGGACTTTTAATTCTCATTTTTCAAGAGCTAAAAGTTCTCACCTGCCGCCATCGACCAGCACAGCCAAATCTTTTAGCTTCCACTGTATCTGATGCTCACAATCTGCAGTAAAGGCGGATGAACAATTTAACAAGCCAGAAAATCCGCCATCTTTAAACAGTCAGCGCCGGTCATGATGACCAGAACCACTAAGACATTTAGACTGAGAATCTCAATGACACAAGTATCTTATAACGATAGAAAAGACCATGAGAAAAATACCAGTCAATTCTTGAAGGCTTTTTCCCATACAGAGAACGCGCGCGTATTGATCACCTCAAGGCAGATTGACGATTTCAGACTTAAATTAATTATTAGTTCAGGTTTCTTCATGATATGAATGATGTCCAAGGTAAACTTTGAAGTACATTGAAAAGGTACAATAGCGTTTTCTTAAAAAGATTTAAAGATTTATTTATTGAACAAGAAAATAGTTGGACAATCAATCAGTCACAAACAACACCATGCTTATACAATAATAGCGTATTAAAATGATGTAACCATGAGTGTTATAAGCAGTCTTTGTATTAACTCTGGTATTTAAAGAAAGATTTAACTTGTGTTATGGTTACCAGCATTCTCACATAAATGAACATAAATAGGTAGGTGTGGTTGTAGGTAAGTAGGAAAGGAAGCCTTTAGTGAAATTTATGTAAGTGTAGTGAAATGTCAAATTGTAATGCATGAGTGAGGAAGGATTGTGAGTTCGTGTCTGAAGGATCATCCATCTTAAAAGATGGATGACATTTAATTTTAAAATACAAAACGACACAATATGGAAACCATATATAAATCGTAGCATATTCGTTACTTGTTATGTGGGACACGTAGTAGAAGTCAGCTGAGGAAGACTGTGATCGTAAGCGATTTAAACAAAAGAATTGGTTTTTACTGTGTTTTACTCTACCCATGAGTAGATAATCAAATAGTATAACAGTGGTCACTATGGCCTGTATAGCTAAATAAAGGTACCTATGTGCTGACGAGAAAAAAAAAACTGAAACATATTGAACTGCTACAGACAGTTTGTCAAAGTCGCGGCATGTTCAGAAAGAAATGGCAAGATGACCGGATAGATTCCTCCAAAACTTGAATCGCGAAAGAAGGAAGAAACGGAGGGAGGTATTTGTCCAAAGAGTGGGATAGGCTATTAATTTAAAAACATTATCTTACGAAAATAAAATTTGATGTGACTGGTTGGTGGATGGAAGTAGTAGGGGTTGATTGGTGGTTGATGGGGTTGTGGTTGTTTGAATGGTTGGCTTTTAGCCTGTGATGCTACATTAATTTTGCCGAGTGTAACAGGCTTTGTTTTTTGGAATACTTGGCTTCCATGTTGTCATAGTCGCGGACAGAAGTTAGTTAATGACATTCTATTTCTACCATTATTGATATTGAATGGTTATTGACAACAAATATGTCTATAATTATTTACTCACATAATTAATAAGGAAACCTTAGTAAGTATTAAGAAACAGATGTTTTTTAGGTGTTCTGTGGAACTAGGAAAGCAAAACATATTGTACTGCAGGCGCCTAGAACAAATTACGGCAGACATACTACGAGTATTCTGTATAAAGGAGCACAGCTTTATAACACTTTGCCTCAAAATGTGAAAGATCAAAAATTAATGTACGCTTTCAAAAACTATCTAAAGAAGTGGGTTTTTTCAGAATAAAAACCTGTAAACTATCTTCGAGCACTGTATCTACCTAACCTATTTTTATTTGTGTAGCCGCCAAATGTAAAGAAATTAGATATAAGTTTAGGACCATATAGAAATTAGATATAAGTTTAGAACTATAGGTATAATAACCGGGACCGAAGGGAAAAGTTACTATAGAAGACTACGTGACAAAAAAAGCTGGAGCTCGAGATTACACGTGGTAAAACAGCATTAATGAATAAAAGTAATATCTGCATGGCCACAAAAATATTTAACAAGCTGCCGGAGACTTTAAAATCGCTTAATCTGGACAAATTCAAAAGTGCACTATTTAAAATTTTAATAAATAACTGCTACTACTCGTTAAAGGACTATTTCGATGACAATTCTATAATTCCTCCTACAGATAATAAACATTGAGACATTTTTGAATTTATTTGAATATATGTAAGTACATACCCTAAATAGACTGACATTCTAAATATTTGATTGATTTACTACTTACTTGATTTGACATTCTAGCATTTATCTGAAATTTAATTAATTGACATTGTTTAATTCTTATTTCTTTTTTCGAATTTAGCATTCAATAATTTATTATTTACTTTTATGCCTCAGAAAACCACTGGACAAACATTAGCTATCTTAAGATTTTATGTTTTACCATTTGACATTTCTGTTTACCTAAAATTTAATTCTGTAACTGATATCACAATATTACATTTTTTTAAAACAACATTTGTACGCTTAATAGCAAAGCTTAATATTGTAACATCTCACACACTAAGCAACCTATGTTTACAAATAAAAATTCTGATTCTGATTCTGATTCTGAAGGTTAAGAGCCTGTTACACCACCTCTGATATTTTATAAATAAATATTCTAATAGGCTTGCATTTGATCGCAACTCACCTGATCTTAAGTGATGATGCGGCCTAAGATGAAGCACGCTTGCTTAGACGGTATTAAAGAGATTATTAGTATAATTATTTAAAACCGAACCAATTTTTTACGAAATTATCTGAGGAGTTTGTATGGAACTTATCCAAAGGTGGCGAAACAGGTTCCATCGGCACCCAATGACACCAATCCCCCGTGTCTGTAAGGTTAAGCTGTTTACTGTGGCTTTTACCCGACTCTGGGCGAGACTGGCTGTTTGGCGGGGTTAACCTCACAGTTCAACTTTTTTCAACCGACTTCAAAAAGAAGGAGGTTCTCAATTCGTCTGTATGTTTTTTATTTTTGAATATTTGTTACGCGATTTCTCCGGCAAATATAAAGCGATTTTGAATTTTTTTTTTATGGATAGGGTATGCCTCAAGTGTGGCCCCATATAAATTTTATCGAAATTGATCCAGAACTTTTTGGAAAAATCGACAGAAAGCAAAAAAAAAATACATGGATGATGTTGTAATGTTCTCACCATGTACTTTCGATCTCTGTTTTGACTATGTTGCCATTTCTTAATGGATTTGGATGATAAGGAAGTACTAAAAAGCGTAGCTTTCAAAAAACAAAAAGTGAAAAATAACTTTAAAACAGAACACATATGACTTTAGTTTCGGAAGTCGGTGGCAATACAAAACAATAAATAGTACAGGCAATACGAAACTAAAGTTATATGTGTTCTGTTTTAAAGTTATTTTTCACTTTTTGTTTTTTGAAAGCTACGCTTTTTAGTATTTCCTTATCATTTAAATCCAGTACTTCCATCAATACTTCCATACTAATACCTACTACAAATGCTAAAGTAGCTCTGTCTGTTACGTTTTCACGACGAATCGGCTGAACCGATTTTGATGAAATTTGGTATGAAGATAGCTTGAACCCTGGGGAAGGACATAAGCTACATTTTAATTCGCGACTTTGTCTGCATCCGCGATAAACGAAATACACGCTAGTTTAATATAGAACTTTATCCCAAACTAGGAATTTCTCCTGTAACTCATACACGAGCAAACAACTAGAGATGTGCCGAGTCAGGCAGAATCGAGTACTTACTCGAGTACCTTGCACTACTCATGAACTCAAGTACTCGATTTAAAGTATCCGGATACACAAAACTCGAGTTAAAGTCTCGAGTATTCATAGTATTCGGATAGCCCGTACTATACTGTCCGAAAAATACAGGTTTCGTCAAGTGAAGTTAAGTTAAAGTTGGTTTATTTGTTGCTTGTATTGTTGTCGTTGTGACTTTATGAGTTTTTATTGACATTAAGTTTACAGTGTTTGATAGAAGTAAGACCTTATAGTTACAGATTACAAAGATACCAAATACAGTGCGTGCGTACATTTATTTTAGTGTATCTGGTAACTGATCACCACGGACCATGCCTACCTAATAAATAAAAATAAAATTTTCTTAATTAGGTAGGCATGGTCCCTAAAAAGCTAACATGTACAATTTGAAACTTTTTCATTAAACTCAACAATAAAAAGGTGGTGTTTGAATTTGTATTTTACATCTCACTATTTTATTTAATTTTCTGCTGGTGTTTTTTTTGTGGAAGAAACATTAGAGTACTCGAGTCCAATGAAGTACTCGAGACATCACTACAAACAACCAGAGTCGCAACAACTATCTATAAGCCATAGGGTGTCACCAGACCAATAGATCGATCGTCGATCGACGACATCGATCGATGATACAATGGGTTAGTCGACGTTGATCGATAGTTTCTTTTAGACCAATCGATCGATTGTCGATTGTCGATCGACGATCGATCGATGGTACAATGGATTAGTCGACGTCGATCGAGCTGCTTGATTATTTTTAGTGATGGATTATAGCCGGAGTTACTCGATCAACGTCGACCGATGCCATCGACCGGCAATCAATCGATTAGTTAGACGAACTGTATCCGTCGATCAGCTAAAGCTACCACACCAATCGATCAACGTCGTTCGATGTCGACCAATGGCGTCGATCGATGATCGATCGATTGGTGTAGTAACAGTACCCATACGGATATTTTTGTCCGCAACACGCTTAGCCACCACGGCGTCAAAACATTGATTTACAAGCTTGTATTAACTAAAGCCCCTAAAAGATATACTCAAAAATAGAAATGTACTGAACAAAAGTTCGTAAATCCAATAAATTACGCTTAATTGTCCGCTATTTTATGTGTCTTGTTTTAAGTGGTGTTCAATTCCATCTGATTTATGGATTCGTATTGTACGAGTAGAAGAAAAGAGGTATTGGTTAATAAATTGTCTTATGAAAGTCCTTTATTTAGTCCCTCTTCAATAGCTAAGTATTTGTTATTTACTAGCTTTTACCTGCGATTTCGTCTGCGTTATGTTTCTGAAGGCTACTGATTTTGAAATGACAGAATTATAGCATTTAACCTTCTTACTTAATTAGTTTTTCTATTGGTGAAAACCATACGAAAATCTGTAAAGTTCTTTCTGAGATTAGTCTGAATCGATTATTCCCGATCAGTAACACCACGTCGTCAACACTGTTGACGATCGAGAAAAAAACGTTTCATTCGTTCACAGTGTTGCCGAACGGGACCCTTTTAGGTTATAAAAAAGAAACAAACTTTATTTCAGACCTGGTATAGTCCATAACTTGTTAGTGTTGTTAGTACTTAATTTAATTTTATCCTATTCCTTTAAAATTAAATTCCCGTTCAGAAACGATTATTCACGATCAGCAACACCCCGTCATCAACACTGTTGACGATCGTAACTTTTTTTCCCAGCCGTACATATGCTTAGTTCAAGAGTCTTGCGATATGCGGACCCATTGCTTAGCATCAGGTAGTCATGGCCCATCCAATTTCATTGCAATCTTGCAGCTTATTGTGTCACAAAATTATCACAGAAAATACGCTACTGCACTACCGTACAGTAGCGATACGCTCCGCCTCCCTCCGAAACTATTCCTCACCTCTTCCCGCGTCGAACGACTGGTACTGGAACCTGCTTCTAGTTCAAGCGGTGGCGCTTAGACACGCACACACACTCACGTATTTTTACAGTCTGTTATTTTGGTATTAGTGTAGGCAATTATATCGTTTGGGTATCGTATATGGAGTGTCGTGGGTGTTATATTATACTCAATAGGATTTAATAATTATGGTCGGTCGGGGTATTTCGATTGTGAGGTAATTCTAAGAAGTGACAAGAACTGTTAACTTACTATTTTCAGACAAATAATTCAAACATTTACAATAGGTAATAATAACCATAACAATAGTAACTGATATAATTTACACTAATATTTTAAAGAGAAAAGATTTGATTTGTTGCATGTGTGATTAGAATGAACATGCTCACAAAAAAACTTTTTTATGTTTGCAGTCGGCAGCTGAAGGCGGTTGTTTTTTGTAAAATAGATTTTTTTGAGCTTTTTAGTGCTTACTCTTATACAAATTAATTACGAAACAGTGACACCAAAAAAAAAAATCAGCCATCCCTTAATTTTCCACCCTTAGGAGTGGAATATTTTCATAAAATTTATTTGGGACAAACTTTGAGATTTTTTTCCTTCTTTTTTTAAATATAGGTACTATTCATTAAAAAAAGTATCATCTAAATCGGACATCACTGAAAAAAGTTATGCGTGGTAAACATAGAAAAAAATTAATCGATTCTTACTTTTTAATATTGGCACTACCGATTAATATAAAAACCGACAGCCACCCTCAGTTAGCCTTTCCCCTCCCCGACCCTTGCTCGTGCCAGCCCGCGCCGCTGAGCCTGTAGCTTTAAATTCGTCCCTAAATAATGGAAATCCGATCCAGCCTGTCCCTTTGCTGTCTTCCCTTAGCGACGCCCTAAGCCGAGGCTCGTACCCACCAGGGGGTGCCCTTAGCGTGTAGTCGCTTAGTTTTTAAGTTATTTTGCCCTGGCTGGAGGCCCTAAAAATATTAATTTTAAGGCACCACAGGAAAGTCCGGTTAAGCAGCCGACAACCTCCTAGGTTGACCTGCGAGATGCCATTCCGAAAAAGAAACAGTTAGCCTCTTATACGACTGTGCTAGGAGACAGACATAAAACCTGATGAACATGATTTAAATCTACAATTACTGCATTTTATTTCACACCCATTTTTTATGGTGTCAAATTGAGAACTTCCTTCTTTTTTGAAGTCGGTTATAAAAACTTACGCTATTTTAAAAACTTTTTCACCAATAGGAAGCTATGTTATACGTGACTACTTAATGCTACATCTGATCATAAAAAAATAGGGGTAAAAAAAGATAGGGATAAAAAAAACAGACGAAGTCGCAGGCAAAGTGCTAGTAATTATTAAATTATCAAACTCTATTTCAGTTCTGTCCCCAAAATATTTGTCTAGAAATTAATTTAGGCGCTCGTCGACTATTTAGTTGATTAACGGAGAAGGACGGGCGCAGACGAAAAACCATTAATCAGACCCGCCTTTTTATAGATGCCAACTAAGCATTCTCTTTTGTAGTTACCCTTATCTTCAATTACGTTATAATATTTTGTCAGAAATTAAGGCACTATATCGACGAATTTTAATATTCGACACACTTTTATATTTACCAAGTCTTCTGTGAATTGTAATTGACATCAAACAAGTATACTTAGATAAGTAAGTAAGGATGTATATTATACTCGTAGTATGGAAAATTGGTCAAACTATCAAAAGGAGACTATGCCAAAGTGGTATATGAAGCAATAGCGGCATTGCTATTTTATTTCTATGGGGCACGGACTAGAAAAAAAAGAAGGATTCCGCGCCATGCATATTGAAAGTAAAGCACCCTAAGTAAGCCAGACCGTTTGTACAAACATGCCTCACGCACACATTTACATCATAGTCACGGACTAGAAAAAAAAGGATACCGCGCCGAAAGGTACCGAAAGTACTCACTACCGACCGTACCGATCTATGTATGCGTTCGGTCCGGCGTACTTTAGGCGCTTCACTTTTGATATGCGTGAAATCCTTCTTTTTTTCTACTCCGTGCTGTGGGGATACATCTTGGGGAACCTTTGATGGCCTCGTTGCTCTGGTGATCGCAAGCGTGACTGCTGAGTGGGGTCCTTGGTTCGATTCCTAGGTCGGGCAGTGTTAGTAGTTTTCTATAAAGAATTTCTCAGTAACAGCCCGGAATTTGGAAGTTGGCGGTGTAATATCGGATTTCGGTCGGAAGAATTAAATTACATTTTCACTTTTTTTTTACATTTTAGAAGGTCTTTTGTGTCGGTGATTTTTATCGTATATCATTATTTTCTTCCAGCTAGTGACACTGTAGTTAAAGCTAGTGTAATACCACCACTTGTGTGATTTTTATGCTTTCAAATATCGGACTTCAATTACTCAGATTCATCAAACGACATTCCGTCCTGTATCACTCAGCAATCTATATTAAGGTAGCTATCATTACTATCCCGGACGACGTGTCAGGCGCATGTATGTATATTTGATGCCCAATTTGATAGTGCCACTCCGTAGGTAGATTATCACACTTGCCTAGACCACTTTGGACTGAATTTAGATAAGCTGAAACCTGCTTTCGGTACAGTAATAATAGAAAATCGAATTATGAAAGGAGATTGCATTTTATGTCTTATCCTTGAACAAACAAATTATTTGCTAATAAGACAACTGCCTTAAAAAAGTAAAAAATAACTTTTAATTCGCAAGTCGGCAGCTTTGGTTTTGTTTGTTGTTTTGTATTGCCACCGACTTACGAATTTAAAGTTATTTTTATTCTTTTTGAGGGCGGTTGTCTTTTTTGTAAAAATATGTTATTTTTTTGCTTTTGCGTGCGTACTTCTTAGCATACAAATTATTAACGAAACGGTAACACTAAAAAAAATCAGTCATCCCTTAATTTTCTACCCTTAGGGGTGGAATATTTTCATGAAATTTATATGTGACCACCTCAGAAGTATACTCTTTCAAATAAAAAAATAATTTGGAGAATCGGTCGGGAAGAAATCGGTGAAAAAACAAAAAAGAAATACACAGGTACAGTCGAACATAGAACCTGCTCCTTTTGGGAAGTCGGATACAATATAGTACCTATTATTTATCCGCCTACTCATCTGAATAGCCTTTTTCCAACTATGTTGGGGGACAAAGTCTAAGTTGATGCAGATGTATATCAGTGTTCACTTAATTCACTACTGGTCCACAACACAGTTATCAGTATTGCCCAATACGAGCTCTCTTCTTCTTGCCTCTCTTGCATGAGGTTGCGGGTTCCCAATGGATCTTTATCAATTCATCAGTTGATCTTAGACATCGCTGACATCAGTGAAGAGAACCCCGTGAGGAAACCTGGACTTGGAATATAAGTTTGAAATCACGCATCCGACTAAACTTATATTTAATGCAGGTCTGAAATCACTAATTCAACTGAAGCTGATTTTTAACCGACTTCAAAAAGGAGGAGGTTATCAATTCGAATGTTTGTATGTTCAGGCATAACTCTGTCATATATAGACGGATTTGCAAAATTTTTTTGTTCGAAAGGGAGTTATTCCGTAATGGTCCCATATAAATTTTACCAAAATTGATCAAGCCCTTTTTGAGAAAATCAACAAATTCAGAAAAAAATACTTAGACGACGTTTTAGTTTCTTCAATCTTTGGGGATTTACAATCTCTTTTAAGTGTGCCGCCGTTTCTTAATAGATTTGGATGTTAAGTAAACACTTAAAAGAGAAAAAAAAATCTTTTTCAAAAAATGGAAAACCGCCTTCAAACACTAAAAAGTGGTAAATAATTTTAGCACAGAACACACATTACTTTACTTTCGGAAGTCGGTGGCGGAGTCTTTGAGTTTGTTGTTTTGTATAGATTTATACTATAGATAATAAAATTGTCTGTAAGATAGTGAAAGTTTTTGTTTAAATAAACCTGGTAGATTTTGTGTGATTATTAATGTTTTGTCCGCGTCATACACAACTTCACGAGTTAATTAAACTATTTGATATGAACTGATTCAAAAATATTCACATACTAAATGATTAAGAGAATGTTCTACATAGTTTAACATATTAAAATTTTTTTTTTCAATTACACTACACATTTTGACGTGATTGTCAGTTTAAAATCTGTAAAAGTCGCTTGATAGCGCCTTAATGATGTTTTCCAAATCTTACTTGAAGTATAACTGGGCCTCAAGTCTGCTATTACAATAGTGTCAGAATGGTCTATCATTGATTTCATAATTTTTGATTTTAACAAGTTTGTTAATCTACTAAATAATGGCGTCATTATGACTTTCCAGTGATCAACCACTGACATGCCGTTGAAAGAAATGATAAAGACTGGTAATATCGCACAAAATGACAACTGAATGACTGACTTAGGCGGTAATCTGCTAAAATTTTTACCGTTCCTTTGATTAGTGACCTACCATTAGAACGTCATTATGCAGTCATTGCTTTTAATTCGACTGACCAATGATCGACCATTATGAATTTAGCAGATTACGAACTTTTAGCAAAATAATAATATAATAATAATAATATGTGGGGACATTTCACACACGGTTATCTGATCCCAAACTAGGGAGACCCTGTACTATGGGTGTCAGACAGCTGATATACATACACAAATACATTTTTTTTTGTAAATACATACATATATAGATAAACAACACCCAGACACAAGGCAATCACAAGTGCTCATCACACAAATATTTACCCTGGGCGGGAATCGAACCCGCAACACGCTGCGCAGCAGTCGATCGCTCAGCCACTACACCAACCGTGTCGTCAAATAACAAATAACAATGGGATCGTGTTGGAATGACAAAATTGTATTATAAAAATAGCAGACTAGGCCCTCTGAACATATGAATGACTTCAAGCACTTAAGATTTCTAGTAAAATATCAGCTATATGCTTGTAGTGGTTCTACCATAATAATTATCATTAGTAATATCTCATTCAGATTCATTGGGGCGTGCATAATCTTAATTGGTTTTCGTCTAAATGCATGACGTAAACTAATAATTATAATTATCACAGATGCCCGTGGCTACACGCAGGCGTGTAATTACAATACTCATTTCAGCCGAATAACGTCCACTGCTGGACATAGGCCTCGCCCAAAGGGGGGGGGAGGGTTGCCATATTCGCCACGCTTGGCAGGCGGGTTGGCGATCGCAGTGTAGTTGTTACAAAGGCACAGACAACTCTGCTGCCCATTCTCTGGTAAGTCCCTTAGTCGCCTCTTACGACACCCATGGGAAGATATGAGATAGTGCTATTATTTACGTCCGACACCATACGGACCCAATAATATAGTAATTATGATATGCTAAAATAATTTTTGGTTTACTTATCACTTTTATTAACTTATGGTTCCAGATACCAGAGACGAAAGATCTACACCATTGTATCATGACTGAAAATTCATGCAGACTAAGTCGCGAGCAAAATACGTACTAGTTTTTAATAAAAACATAAAAATATTTTCACTACATTGCACACCTAATGTTAACCCATACGTGGTCCAGAAATATCTATGTAAGCATGTACCGTGAACTGCATGCTTAGAAAACAATAGCTAATATCAAATAGAATGACAAATTGCATTAGGACTATTGTACTGTAATACAAGTGGCGAAACTTGCCTTCTCAGTGAACAAAAACTTGAACAAAATGTGGACGAAAAAAATTACCCAGTCACCGAAATCGTTTGACAATACGAGCCAAGCTAGCGCTCGACGAAAATCAAACCTCAAATCACACACACCCATTGTCCCCACGGTACAGAGGCGGGCACAAGTGAATTGTAAATTGTTCAGTGCATCCAACTGTATTTTCGCTCGCTAGCTCAAATCGCGCCGATTGAATAAGCAACTGATATCGAGAGATTTGGCATAGCTGCGGTTCGAGCGCTTAGTGTAATGTCGCGTTTAGAAATGTTATTTACACTTCTTGTTGGCCTCAAATGTAGATTACTGTTGGGCATTCTGGGTAATGGTTTCCGAATGATGTGTTAAACGGATTCTGTTCTCGATTTTGCCATTTCAGTAGGTTAACTTGTGAGGTTGGCTTACATTGCACACTTTAAGTACTAAAAAAGGAAAACCAGCGAATAAAGACATTTCGATAACCCTATTCAAATAGGTTACACGTCGTGGCAAAAAAGAATACCTCTCAAATATATTGTAAAACCTATTGTTTATGAAATAAACTTATTATTCCCTTTATTTTCTCTCATAAGTTATATAGGTATATAAATATCAATAGTACAAAAAATAAACAAGAACATTTAATAATAACAGATAAGTATAACGTTCAAAAGGCAAAACCTTTGTTTATCTAAGAATTCGAACGTTTTTCAGTCATTTGTTTGCAAAACAATTGACAATAATATGCCCTGTTTATTTGAACGCCCCAAATCTTTTGTAAGAGATGATTGTGCCAATAATTTCCTTCGGATGGCGGCCATATTTTATTTTCATAAAAGCCGTTAAGTTCAAAATTAGGTTGAAATTATTTAAGGTTAGTAGTACAGCCTACTAATTAGATGCACGTAAAATGGTTCACTGCTTTTATCCAAAGAAAAGTCAAGAGCAGTATAGGGTTTGGACAAATGGCTGGGTTTCCACTGTCCAGAATCCGAAGAGGCGTTATCAGAAGGCTTGGACATTACTGGACCTATTGTCCTGTTTGAAATATCGTCGCTCGCCGTGACAGTGTGTTGGGAAAATTCCTGCTTTGTTAAACGTGATTGATATCGGGTAATTTCGGAAGTTTGGAGAAATATAATTACGTAATAGAATTTGATTTCCATTGTGATTTGGACTATCAATGGTAAATCATCTATTTCGTGTCATATTTCAACTAAATCTGGGAAAAATGTACTGTACTGTAATGTATTGAATGTAGAAAAGGTAGGTAATAAAGGTAAAATATTAGGTATCGATGATAAAGTCAACCTAAATTAAAAGAGTACCTATTCTATATAAACGTAAACATTTCATTTCATTTTTTTTCGTTACTCTTTCACATTTAAACAGCTTAAAGGGAATAGCTGAAATTTTGCATCCCAATGATTAAATATTGTCCTGCCTTACATTTAATAATTTTATCTTATTTTTGTGTTCCCGTAGGATAATTAAGGACTTTGGTTTCTAAATCAACGTAGCTAAAAAGACAAAACCTACCTAATCGTTATATACTATTTGAATTTGTACGTTTACTGCACCGTGTAGGTGAATTCATCGCAACCCAGGCTTTCACCATGTTTTCAGTACATAATTCTAAAACTCCATCGATAACATTTTTCGTCGATAGTTTCATCACGGATGGGTCTAGAGTCATGAACTGTATTCATAACAAAAGTTAGTTTGCATTTAAAATAATTTTCATCCCACCATCTCGGAAAGAGTATTTTTAATCTTCAATATCTGAGTGGAAAAGCCGTTTTTATTCTCTAGAGGATAAAGTAAATTTATCTTCAATATCTGAGTGGAAAAGCCGTTTTTATTCTCTAGAGGATAAAGTAAATTGAATTTAGAACATCGTGTGCACTAAGTTTGTGAATTAAAAAAAAACATTAAACCTATTTACTGCTACCTCTATGGTCCCGAATATATCATACAACTTTTTTTAATTTGTTAAAAACTCAGACTTTGTAAACGTTTTTTTTTTGCATTTAGTCATTTCCTCGCTGAGCTGGAATGAAAAGTTACGTGTTGCACTCGAGTGCAAAGATTTTTCACCTCTTGCTCTTTTGATTCCCTCGCTAACGCTCAGGATTCTAATTTTGAATCACTCGCTGCGCTCGTGATTCAATTTTAGAATCCTTCGCTTGCTCGGTCATCAAAATTGAACACGCGGTTAAAAAGCAACTTTGCACTCTTGTATAACAAATAACTATTACGTACTTGAACGCTTTAAATTTACTTTATATAACTTTTCAAAAAAAATAGATGAAGAGAAAACCCCGAAAGGTAACTTGAAGACCTTGAGAAATACCTACAAACAACTTCTTTTGAACTACGAAGGTTTTCAGTCAGCGCTGCATACTTTTCCTTTTCTTTCGCGAGGTGGAATAGCTCCACGTCGCGGCGGCGTTAGAGATATAAATCCACTCTCGTAGGTTCCTTACTTAGCCAGGACTTCCTACTGCGACCGACACCGACTACCCAGGTACTTTGAACATGATATTATGTTGTAAAAGGGCGTAAAGGGGGTGCCCTTGTTATGCAACCTTAACCTTCTGAGTCCAACTAACGTTTCGCATTCGTCAACAGACCAACATTTCGAATGCTTTTATTCGTAAACACAACTACTTATGGTAAATTATGATAATTTAAAATTTGTAACGGTTGACCTACATTATAAATGTAACAATAGCCGGTCTTATTTTGTCAAAAATAAAGAAATAAATAACGAAGACTGATGTTTCAACATGTTCCACGGCAAAGAACAATTTGGGAAAACAAATAATATTATAGAAACAAAAATATCCAACAAAATCTTTCATTACTTACAAGAGCCTATTAAAATTTTGTCGCAGCTGTGAATGTTAAAAAACCTGCAATATTAAAAGTCCAGATGATAAAATGTTATAATTTTATGAATCCTTGGAGGATATTATTTGCGACACAGAATGATACTACCTACCGTTGTTTGTATTCTATTTATTTTTTTCATAATTTGTTGGAGTATTTCAGAATTTCTTTTATATGGCGCTATTTGTGACTACGAGCTTTTAGTTAGAATTTATTATCGTCAAAAATTTAGTATCTTTTTGCGTATCATAACACGATCTGAACCAAAGTTTAATATTTGTAATTCAAAATATAATTAATCTTTTTCATGAATAAATATAATCATAATACGAGCCTATAATTGTCCCACTGCTGATCAAAGGCTTCCTCCCATACAGAGAAGGCACGAGCACTGATCGCCACGCTTACTCAAGGCGGATTGGCAATTTCAGACTTCAATTTATCAGCACAGGTTTCCTTACGAAGATTTTCCTTCAGATGTCTGTGATATCCAAGAAAAACTTAGAAAGTACATAATTTAAATTGAAAAGTCATATTGGTACTTGCTCGTTCCCTGTTGCAAACCCAGAACCTCATGCATGAAAGGCGGGCGGCTTAACCACTGGGCCCTCACGACATTAACTTTTTAATACTCTACATAAATTTACATTATTTGCAAAGCTACTTTTGGCAAAAATCGCGCTCGGTGAGTTTAGGTAAATAGGAGCGTTGTCAATTTGATAAGGTCGTGGTTAAACAAAAGCCGTACGGATCGATAGGTCATAGTTAAGCTACGCTTGTCGCGGTTTGTCTGTGGGTGGGTGAACATCCTTTTCATACCGTGCCCCGTAAAGCATCTCGGCAGTCATTCGTAGATCCTAGCATTTGTTATGGGTAGTCAAGAGCCAGAAGGTCCAGTCTTACTAAGATAGATAAATAGATAGATAAAACATTTATTCGGTGCACACAAGACACATCACAATACAAAAAATATTAAATCAAATAAGGATTAGGACAAAGTGAGGTGTGTCTCAAGAGTGCACTAAATGGGAGTCCAGCTCCAGCATGTGTCAGGCAAATATACCTGACACTAAGGGGTATCGTGTTACCCAATAACTGGATTGTGCAGGTCTGCAGACAAATTGATAGTTTTACATAGAGCGACTCCATGTTAGACTTTGGATTTAGCTGCATCCTGTTAGACTAGCGCTGACCCAAACATAGCTGGGATAAGGCTAGGCAGATGATGATGAGCGTTGTCAATTCCTAGCATCAGGTGGGGTGGCAGCTCACCTCAAAGCTTACTTCACCTGAATTCACCAAGAGAGATTTTCACAAAATTGACAGGCTGTGTCGCCTTAATTTAATTCATGGTGTCACCATACCAAAACATGTGTATTCGAATCAAAATAATATAATTACATTTACTGCAAATACCGTATCATCAACAAGTGTTAAACATAGCTTAATAGTTCTAACCGTCCGTAATAGTTTTTAAAGTACTTCAACCATAAGCCCTACTTGTATCTAAACATCAGTGGAAGTGCCCTTAACGAGGGCAATATCCTACCAACATTACCCTTTATGCCAGCAGCGTCCGGATATGAAACTTTTCATAACCACTTACGTCAGTATTTAGAGAAGACCCAGTTAATTATTTAAACATAATGTTTGACCTCTGAACGTAGTCCACGACTGTAGGGAACTTTAATTATCTCGATTCCAACCCTCGTTTTAACGATCCCCAAGTGCGTAATTGCTTACGTTAGGGTGGGGAATGCGAACGTAGAGTGACTGAAAAAGGCTAGTTTTCGGAATTAAATGCAGAGTAGAGAAGAAACCGTGTTGGTACTTTGGTTTCATTAATGCCAATGATGCAGTGCTATTCCGAGTTTCAAAAAGCAGGTAAAACCATTGCTCCCGGCTGTCATTCCTGACCTTTGACAGTGTAACTTTGACAAGGTGTACCTTGTTACCCACTAATTGAGTTGTGGAGGTCAGGTAAAACACTGATATTCAGCTACAACCGGTTAGACTGGAAGCCAACCCCAATATAGTTGGGAAAAGTTTATACCGGGGTAAAGGTTAGTCAATTATTTGTTTGCTGCAGTCCTATTCTGTAAAAATCTTCCTTGATGAATTCAGCTTAACCGAGCTGACAATCCCTAGTTCTCCAGCAAATGGGACAGTAGATCACCTTTACCTAAATTCACCGAGGCTGATTTTTACAGAACAGACTGAATGTAAGTTCAGAACGGAATGGAAGTAGAAAACCCCAAGTAACATGGTATAAGGGCAGAAAGATGATGATGATGAGACTGACTGTAAGTTCGACTGCAGTAGTTGAATTTATAAGTACGTACTAATGAGCAAAAGTCATCGGGATATATTTTTTATATGTTGATTCCAGTTTTTTAAAACACAGCACGTCTTTTCTTTAATCATTTCTTTCTTCGACAATCATTTTTGACATCTATTCATTTTTCTTTTGATCTCTCTTCCTTGTCACATACTCCTACCTAATTCCTTTGCATAACAACTAACTACAATGAATGTAGCCACGTAATACGTACATTCAAATATTCAAAGCATTTATTTTAATTATACCATTATCAGGCAATTTTTAATTGTCAAAGAGTCAGAAAGTTGAAGCTAATTGCTCGTTCGACTCTATTCTTTGGATTGTTTGTGATTACCTAAAAATAATAAGTTTATTATGAAAGCAATTTAAAAATATTGTGAACCCTGTACCATAATAACATCGTATTTATTAATCCTACCTAGAGTAATAAAAAGAAAAAGAAAAAATAATAATAAAAAGAAGACACGTCTTCTCTAAACCGTCTGGTCAATTCACTGGTCTGTGGTCGTCAGCCAATTCTACATGATTAATGTTAATGAATGTCTTAGTTTGTTGATCAACTTGTTTCGTAGGCAAGCCTCTGATGTGAAATTCATTAATGTTAAAGTTTTAAGTCGAAATTTTACCAAAATAAGTTTGGTTCTCTTTACCTACAATTTATTTTATCAATTTCACGAAAACACAAATGTCCACGATTTTGCTTAAGAGGATATTATCGACAACGCAATTCTGCTCGCTCCATACAAAAGTCTAGACATATTTTGGACAAACAGTAACAGAAATTATTGACATTTGCAGACTGGTTAAGAGATTAGTTAGTCAGCTTTCCGTCAAATAACTTAATTTCAAAATGATTCATGGTAACTCAAAAGTTAGTATCTTCTATTATGTTTCCATTACTTTTAGAGTTGCACGTACTTTATATCCTATCTACAAAATTTAATCGATTTTACGTAAGTGATTACTTAATGACCAAAATATAACTGGACTTCGTTTTGTAAAGAGTGTGCGTTTGGTATAATTCCTTTAAATATTATATTATACATCATTTCATCATTCTAATCCTTACACATCTTTCGTCTCGACCGTGGTAACTTGAATACTTTTGCTCAGTAATATTTCATGGATTCAGCTGGAATTAGTCCATTAGTAGAACACATCGTATTGCATTCATTTACTCATGCATAATGTTTCGGGGAATATTTGATATTGCAGATTAGATATTGGTAGATATTGCAGACTGATATTATTAGATGTATCTCCATACTAATTAGTTTTGGGAAACTAAGCTATAAATTGATTAATTACTCATCTGAAAGTTACTACAAAATTATAAAGAGGTGTATTTGGACTAGAAGTGCACCTGTGTTTCTGCAATGAGCGTAAATGTAAAGAACTTAGCTCTGCGCAGCTTAACCTAGCTTAGCAAAGCTAGTCTCCGTCAAGGTTCGTTCAGAAAGATTTTATCACGTCTGGACGTACGGTAGTCGAATTATTTAAAAGACTTTAAGTACCTAAAGGAGTACAGGAACTATTAGTTAATCTGTAGTGATAGAATAGAAATTTCTTTATTCGAGTACCCAAGACGCAACAAGATTGTTAGTAAATTTTACGACTATGTTACTAAGAACAGACACTAAACAAAAACAAAGCAAACAAAACAAGTATTAACAACAATTGGTCACTGCTACGACGTTCCATGAGAGACGGCGCAACAGTGATCCACGTACACATAGTCTAGGCGACTCACAATCATGCTTAAGACACTGTTGGAGCTGCCCCACACCCTCCTCACCAGGGAAGCGCAACTATTACGCATTGTTGCGTAAAAGCAATCCACATGTGCATCTGCACATCTGCATCACCCTAAACGCATTGTTATACTGAACGCGGAGAGCGTTGTACAATCTTTGCGTATATCTACCCACAGCCCACAGGCTGCACGAGTAAAAAGCGGTACAGTAGGCTCGAAAGAGCGTGATTTTAATAGGAAGTGAGCATCGTGCAAACCTGCGAGCCAGCATGTTCGCTTTAACCGACAACGCCCGCCGCTTCCGTTCAATGTCATCATCGTCTCTGAGACTAGGAGTCAATATATGAGCAAGATACTTAAACCTGTAGACTCTTTGAAAAGGCGTACCATAAAGCAATACAGGCGGAACTGTATCAGGACTTTTACCCTCAGCCTCAAATACCATAACCTCCGACTTCCTAATGTTGTATGCCAAGCCATGTACTTCAGCATACGCTTCACATATAGCAACAAACTTCCTCAAGACACAGACTGACGTGCTCAGCAGTACCATGTCGTCCGCGAAACTGATATTGTTGCGAAAATGCGTCATCGGTTGCCTTGGTTCGGAATTCATTGTTTACTAATGAGTGAGCATTCATTGCGTTTGAAGTTTAAAATGTAAACTAAAGTGGTGATTTTAAGATAGTAATATAAACTTAGTTTTTTTTTTAGCGCTTCTCGCCATCAAACTGCCAAGTTTGGCGAGATACAATTTTGTAAGATAAAATTAAGTAAAGAAAATTAAAAAATAAATAACAGGCCCCTCAGACATTCATGTCTATATACAGGAGTGACCACTTAACAACATATGAGCCGTGGTTTGTATGAAATCAAATGATATATAAAAAGAAGATAAATAAATAACTAACTTCTGAAACTATTTAGTTCTATTTTCAAACAGTGGTTCATAATTCATTTGAAGAAAGAAGCAAGTAGGGTAGAACACACGGCATCTCGTGAATTATATTAGTCAATGTCACGTCGGATTAGCTTTCTTCTGCTAAAGTTTCGTTCGCGTTAAGCTCATGTTGGGTTGTAATATAAGAGTGAGAGCGGAGATACTGCGACAATTAAGACTTTAGTGGTTCCTTCCTTAAAAAGTTAATTAAAGACATTAAGTATATAGCCAAAAGCATTTTTATTGAGAAAGCCCAAAAAACCAGGTCCATCAAATCGTTCTCGACTCCAAAATAACTCGAATAATGTTGTGGTTTGTAAACCAAATGACAAGCAAAAAGTCTAACATTTATAATTCTTAAAAACTCTCATTACTTGGGCCCAAATTATGTGTAAGGAGACTCCGTGTCGTTATTTTCACTAATTTCTCAGAATACGTCTGTAAATAAGTAATACATGAATGATAGCGCATTATCAGACGCAAACTCACACCAAATACGTCACTCAATATTAATGATAAAGTTCCACCGAAACCTTTGTAGTAATTGAAGATATCTCCGAGGCCTTTGATAGGGTTCGACATACTAGGGTAATTAGTAAGGTTCTTAATATGTGATGAATGCCCCGTCTGTGCAATTGGATATTCAACATGCTAGCCGAATAGCTATTAAGGTAGGCTTTAGGGTTTTAGTTATCCTATATAATGGCAATTCATGTTGGGGTACCACAAGGGTGTGTTCTTTGGGTCAAACTTTTCTTGCTATATATTGGACTAGCTCTTTGTCCGCGACTTCGCCCGTGTAAATTTTCTCAGAGATCCCAAATTTTTTGATAATGAAATATGAACTCAGGGATACCGTTGCTTCTTATTGGTGAAAGAATTTTTGATATCCGATGAGTAGATTCGGAGTTTACCCCCTACATATAAAGTTACAAACATACAAACTAACAAACAAATTTTACTTCTTTATAATATTATTAGTATAGATTACGACTGCAATAATGCTATCTGATCGAATTGCTGGCAAGAATTGATTAATAACTGCAGTGTTATTTTGTAATAATCTTCCTCTGTGATTTTTAGGTAAAATGAGATCGAAGCGAGCTGTCAATATTTTGCATCAGTTGGGACGGCAGGTCTTCTCGACTTTACTCTAAAATTCATCGAGGGAGATTTTGAAAATGGCCATTAAAAGTATTGCTTTGCCAAGTCTGTAAGAAGCAAATTAATATATACCTACGTATTTCTTATCATAATCATCAGTCTTAAACTAAAGTCTAAATGACATGGTCATTTAAAACAACAAATAATTTATCATCAGTTTCTGCCAAAAATATACATACTTTAGGCTTCGTATTTGAAAAAATAATGGTACATAATTCACCACAACGAGCGTCCCCCTGTGTATTTGAACCTACAGTTTTCTCTTGAGCGAGTAAAAAAATAGAACGAAAAGTCCGTTTTCAAACCTAAACAAATAACGTTTGTTGAAAACTTTTTAAATTGTTCTATCAAATTCGTCGATGCCGGTAGACCGGTAGGTCTATGGAAAGTTATAGGTTTTATCATTCGACAGTTTCAAAACTTGGTTATTCAGTTTGTAACGAAACATGACTTTATAAAATATGTGTGATAACAATACTTAAAATTGATTTTCTTCAAAACAATGTTATTTTTATCTATGATAAACATTTTTTTTTTAATTTTATTGCTGATCTGATTCAAAATAATTGGGATTAGGAGAAAATTATTTTATTTATTAAATCTATGTTAGTTTAATATGAGTATCCTTTGTTTTGTAACTAAAAAGTTTCAGAAATATTATTTTAAAAACGTTTGTAAACCCTATATAATAGAGATAAGATGGCTGAAAATAGGACACTTCACAACCCACTTCACATTACCGAAACTAACATTTAGTATCCGATACATCACTTTGCATAAAGCCGTACCGTTAACTGACAAGTAAATTATACTGTCGATCATGTTACATAAAACACGGGCACAAAGCTGTTACAAGCCAGTTCAGTTTCTATACATTTTTGCTTGCAATTTCAGATTTTGTATCAAATCAAAGTTTGTCGAAAAAAATGGCGCAAATTCGATCCATTTTTAAATTGGAAATACCAGTTTCGGATATATACTCGTAATATGTACTATCGTGGACACATTCGCCTGACCACCACTAAGTTCATTTTTGCTTGCACTCAAAAGATGGAAGCGCTCTCTAGCCCCGTCCCGTTGACTTCGCAGGCGCCAAGGGATTTTTTTTTTAACTCAGCAGGCGGAAAAGTCCTCGATAGTACACATTACAGTTTGAAGTCCTTATTTATATTTGTAGGTGATCTTTTTTTTTCTCCCGACCAAATTTCAGTCACAGTGTCAAATCACAATGAAGACTAGCAAAGTATGCTAGGAATATTATAGTACACAAGTGTGTGCTTAAACACAATGCACTATATCATCCCTCACTCTCAAAGTTTGATGAGACAGCAATCCGACATAACCGGAGAGAGATCAGGTGCAACACCAATGGCTTAACGTGCTTTCCGAGGCAACGAGGGTGCCGTACTTCGAATCTCCAGACTTTCACTAAGAAATTTCTAATGGACAAACTCAATATCACTTTATCTGACTTTAATGGGAAGCGAACGCGGGATCCCACGTGTTATTTTAGGCTTGTCGTTTAAAAATTTAACCAAAATGCTACAAGATTTGCCGTATTTCCAATTTTAAAATCGACTCTAATCGAACACTCGTTAGCACTCTTGTCCTAGATCTACCGTAATTAGAATCACTTTCAGATTAGACGGTGAGGGATAAAGTAAACATTTTTATTAATCTATGGAACAAGATTCAACAATATCTTTATCTAAGCGAGCGCTCGCTCAAATAAGATAACTAAAAAAGCGCGCAAAAGTGTTCAAATTGAAAAACATTAAGCGTTTCGCGTGTTTGTTTGTCATAATGTATGTAACACCTTGTAACAACAATATTCTAACAAATAAATACATTATTATTATTATTATTATTATAAATAAACTCAAAAAATACTGAATCGATTAAAAAAAATCACAATAAGAAGTTGCGATATCCTTGAGTGCTACAGGTTCTATTTTTTTTTTAATAGTTGTACATTATAAAATTCACGCGGGTGAAATCGAGGGAAAATTGCTAGTATTAAAAAAAATGTTTTAAATGAAAGTAGACAGTTATAACGTTGTAAAAAATAATCATTTCTACACTTAGCACAGCAAAAAATGATGATATCAATTACTACTACAACAGCAGTAAAGAAAATCAAGGAATCCCAGTCCAACCAATAGGAGAGCACATTGAAACTATAAACGTCAACCTATAAAAGGTTTATTACAAGGACCCATCGGTTGATCACAGAATCAGTAGCCTATACGAGATCCTTTGTAACATTAGCAGTCCTTTTCATTACAAAAGAAAGTTCCAATATGTTCGTATTTTGGATCCCCGATAAAATATACGAGCTGTCCTGTTTCCAAGGATTATTATTACGAAGACGCCAAGAATAAAAAAGAATGTCAAAAAGGGATTTATTTGAAGCCCTTTTGGTGGCAAATGAGGTGGAATCGACGTCAGCATTATATCGTCTGGATTTAACGAAGGCGTCGAATTTAGACGGACGCCTGACGAAAGGAAATTCTGATAGGGATGGTGTACAGTCATGAGCATAAATATGTTACAACTCGCTTCGGCTCGCGACTTTGTCTACGTAGGCTTCAGAATTAAGCCAACATCTTAAATAATCCCAGGTGCAGAAATATGGGTTAAAAATTGAAATCCAATGTGTTAATATGTGTGCCTAATAATTTCATCTTGCTGTTTAAATATTAACATTCGTCGATTTTCATATTCTCTCGTGTTTTGCGTAGTAGGATTAAGCGAAAGATAGCGATCTTCTCGTGAATAACCATGTTCGTTCTTACCATGAAATATTTAGCGCGCACTTCGCACGCTCAACCTCATTGCTAGTGAGACGGACCTATTCTTTTGTACTCACAACTGAAGATAGATTGATTGACTGATTTTATTGTCATTATTTTTATCCTCATGCGAATTCACAAGAAAAGCATTATTTAAAATAAGTTATTATTTCATATAGGCGCAAATATCACATTGGATAAAAAGCCTGTAATGATAGATGTAAGATAGGGAAAAATAAATATTTTATTTTAAACTTCTGGATAAAATCGTTTTTTTTTTAATATTGCCTAGTTTTTCGTTCTCATGACTGTACTAAGTCACGGACATTTCCGACATGGAACTATGATCAAGTATCTTATTGGCGATTTGTATTCGGTTCCTATCGTTTTTCGTTTGAGCCTATTTTCAAATAGCTTGCTGAATAAATGATGACACATGGTCATCATTCTCAGCCTGCTTATATCACCGTACTATTGAGACCTACGTTATCTTTACTTCTTGGTTACGATATGACGGTATCGTGTACTAGCACAATTTCATTGACAACCTTTTTACAGGGTAATTGATACTTATTTCGATACATTCCTTGAAAAAAAATATGAGCTTGAAAATGAACTTGGAGTTGAAAGTGGGTTTGATTATGAACAATTATTAAGTTTTTTTTT
Source organism: Charanyca ferruginea (assembly GCA_947361185.1). Lineage (NCBI taxonomy): Eukaryota > Metazoa > Arthropoda > Insecta > Lepidoptera > Noctuidae > Charanyca > Charanyca ferruginea. The sequence continues at coordinate 55,543,234 of OX376055.1, read as the reverse complement.
AAATTGGTTTCACCTTTCGATCCTCGTGAAATAAATCAATATATTCAATAATGAAAGTATAAGATTTGAGTCCCGAGTTGAATTGTTTAAAAAAAAACAATTTAGGTTCCATCTCAAGTTTTCGGGATCTTTGCTATCGAATTATCAATCACTCTGTATTGATATAAAAGAGGAGACGTAAAAGATACCTAAAAGATATTAAATATATTTTAAATAGAAATGTCTATTTATATATCCTACTTAAGTCTTGAGAAAGTAAAGATTCTACGTTAAAAATAATACAAAATTAGAATAACGTTTTAGCGCTTCCGGCGCCGTAGTGGCTGACGGCTACCAAGAAGAAATTAACTATCTCTATTCTAGGTGTCGGGTCACAAAACACGAGACTATCATTAATTTTTACTCCGAGAATGCTTTCTTGAACTGAACATCAATGATGATCAACAAAACTTATGTTGCAAAGGATTGTTCTTTATTTTATAAATAAACAATCCGACACGTCACCTGTCGGATTGCTAGTGCACGGGCAACGGGCTTTTTTTCGGAATAGCATCTCGCAGGTCAGTATAAGGTTTATTTACTAGGACGAACCAAGCGCTTTACTTCCACATTTATTGTGCGAACTGCCAGACTGTGGAATTCACTGCCCGCCTCTCTATTCCCCGATACATATAATCTGGGTATCTTCAAGGCACGAGTGAACCGGTTTATTCTAGGCAAGCGTGCTCCACCTTAGGCCGCATCATCACTTAAGATCAGGTGAGTAGCGGTCAAACGCAAGCCTATAACAATATAAAAAAAAATCAAAAACGATCTATGGATCTATTAACTCGAAACGTTATTTTCTATTCAAAGGGTCCTTATATTTACTTACAAAAATAACATTTCGAGTGTAAACGCCCTCTACGCGATATTATTTGTTGTATTTTCTATTTGAATTGATACTATTGTTAGGCATTTTAATATTTTTTGGTTGTGAGTACTTGTGTATTTCTTGATATAAATGCTAACGGATATTTGTGTTCGCTTGAGTTATTGAAATCTTGTTAGAACTAAGTCTATTTTGGAATAAATTAGTCTTAGGGTGTTTAAAATTGTCTTTTTTTAATGTCTTCCCCTTCTGGTTTCTAATATCAGAAGTGGGATTGAACTCATTTGCTCACAATTATTAGCCTTGATACCAACACAAACATCCGTTAACTTCAAATAACAATACTCCGTGAAAAGCTGGTTATGACACCACCTCGCTCTGGAGCTGGGTGTAGCCATCGCAGTGAACCATGACACACGTTCCTATGGTTCACGATCGCCTCGCTGTGTGGCTAGGTGTTGCCGTCACGGTGACCTGCGACACGCGTATGGTTCACAATTGCCTCACAATAAAACACGACGCCTTGCTCGCTGTCGCTTCCTGTTTTGTGGTAAAATCGTGTATGTTCTTCTTAAAGTTGTAACCGCTATTTTGTTCAAATATTTTAATGTTAAGTGTACACGTCGTTAAACCGTAAGTACCCTCATCTTTGATTTTATAATGTCGGGACGTTCTTCGCGGTCGAACAATACGAGTTGACACCTCGTGTAAACGTCGTAGCAGGTCACGTACGGTCAACTCTAATCGTTGTCATGGTGGATTTCGATTCTACCCTCATGTTTCCGTGAAAAATGTATTGGGCATCATTATGTCGCGACTGACTGCTACTAATGAAAATAAAAGTCAATTCGTAATAGCATACCGCCGCTAGAATGCTATCTCCGATTCTATTAATTAGAAGTTTAGAAGTGTTTTGGTTACCATGTTCTATTGCAGTGGTTTTGGAGGTTAATTACAAGAAAAAAGGTTCATACGTTACGAACTACCTCGTCACCAAAGTTGGACGAGATTTTGAAGAGACTTTGCCGCCACACCGCTGCCGACGCTTAACGACGCCATAAGCATAGCAAAACGCTTTCTAGACGCTATGATTATAATCACGGTGAGATCAAACCAATGTTTTGTCTCTGATGTTGATTTGAGTGTTTATGATGGCTACACGTGGTGCGATGAATCATTGTATCGCGTAATCATTGGGAGGATGGTGAATGTCTTGCTCGCGTAGGTCATTGCCTTAAGGGAAGCCTGTACTCGGCTCAGCGAGTGGGCTAGCACCATGCGTACATGGTTCAATTTAAAATTGAGTTAAATTCCAAATTGAGTTTAAATCGTTGTGCCCACTGTCTGTCGATATTGCGAACATTCCGTGCAATGTTGTGTGTACCGAGTCTGACCAATATTCTACCTGTGCTGAATATGCACGTTCGTACGTCCGGCGAGGAATGGTAAATTAACTCCTGAAAACATAGTGGACTACTTGTCGAGTTTTGTAAAATGTATTGTGCCAAAACCTCATATGTTACCCAGTGCTCAGTGTTTTCCATCGTAACGATAATAACCAGTCCTAACGAAAACCTTTCAATAATTCTAGGAGGGTATTTTCACATGATTACACTACGGTTCGAGCGTGGCGCACCGACGCCGCCTTCCCGGCGCCAGACTGCTTCGATATCGCAGCGCCTTGCCGAGCGCGTTGTGTCGCTGTTGCTAAGGCGATTGGCGCGAGCACCGCGGTCACGTACGCCACTCCTACCGTGTGGTGATAGCGCTTGCTCATGGGCGTATGAGCTACAGCTGGTTCTCGGTTCGCCGTAAGCGAATACAAGGTACCATGGAGAAGAGAATGGACTCCGGATACGTGTGCCACCTACTTTGAAAGAGCTCTGTGCCGGTCAGACTTGATGGATCGCGCCGGTGAACCACATGGTGAACGCGATCTGTCTAACCGGGTGAGATCTGACCAATATTTTATTTCTAGCATCGATCTTAGCGTGAAAAATATTAATGGTGGTGTGACGAAGTTGATCGAACAAAACTTCAAATAATTGCAGCGATCATGAACGCCTTTTGTAATTGTTTCTAGCTGATGCTCGTACGTGGTTTACCGAGTAGGCTACAAATGATCGCTCATTATTGAAATTAGTTCAGAAATGTAAGTTGTTCAAATCAAATTTTTTATTTGTGCGTCGTTGTGTCCGCAAAAGATTATTTATGCCCAAACTCACGACGCTATAAACACCACGTCTAATTAAGTTGTTGTCTTATGCTGACTATGCGCATCGTTCATTTTTATTAAAGTTACGTGTAGTAAGATGGTTAAGCGAATAACTTATGGTTCAAAAAGTGATACACGGTATCTGTGACGTACAGGTGTGCGCAGTAATTATCAATCTGACCTAGCGACAACCTACGTCTCCTTTTTAGCCACTTAATGTCTATTCGTAAATTTGATAACCCTTAGTCTGATAAATCTGACTCATCAATTTATGACTAAAGTACATAATTAACAATTCTAGTAGATCTGAAATCAAATGTGTTAATTGCGGTCAAACGATTGTAATAGTAATGCTAAACCCGTCTGTTCTTTCTGTAAGAAATTAGGACACAATAATAATTGTTACTGACGCTGTAATTGGCTTTATGTAACTAACTTGGCTTCTTTTGTTCACTCTATGTACAGCTGTTAGTTTTCCATGTGTTAAATAAATAAATAGTGACCGACCGGTCCTTTGATCTGAGTTTCAAAACAACTGGTCAGGTTAGGCCGAGTCGGTACTAAATCGACATATTAGGTAACTGACCTACCCCTTCTAATGTCAAACAAAACTAGTTCATAGGCCTTACGGGTTTCTTTCAGTGTTAAATCATTCGATTTAACAAACAGGCCAAAGTTCAATACATGGTGGAAAGGCTAGTGAAGTTGAGAACTGTGTGGTGTTTTTGAGAAGTTCCAACCAAACCTCTAATGTCCTTTTATTTCTTTTCTAAGATCTGGTTGCACATGTGTTGTGTACCCGTGCGAGTGAGTGTGAGGCATGTACTTGCTATGCTGGCTGATGCAGCCCGGATCCGGTGCGCCCCATAGGCTGGCGCCCTGGAGTACCTGGTTTTGGAGTACGCGTACCGCGTGTGCGCTTCGGGTGCTACCCTGGAGAACACGTGCCGCGTGCGCGCTTCGGGTGCTATCCCAGAGGACACGTGCCGCATGTGCGCTTCGGGTGTTGTCCCGGAACACGCGTGCTTGTATGCGCCCCGACGCGTGCATGTGTGTGCGCCTCGGGTGCTGACCCGAAAGACGCGTGCTGTGTGCGCACATCAGGTGCCGTCCGATGGGACGTGTAGCGTGTTGTTTTATAGCCGCGCGCGCTTGCCTTGTGACAGGTAGATCTTGGGGTGAGACTGTAGACGGACTGCGAGACGTCTACGTTAGGTAAACTGCGAGGTACCTAACCAGTCTCACAAAGAGTGGCTTTGACACCCACGTATAACGGATGTCGTGCCCGTATTATGTGTGTTTTGACGTGTAGAGGACGGACTGCGAGACGTTCCTTTTGGTGATTTGGTAATCGCCCTACACGATGGTCATGTAAAGGACGGACTGCGAGACGTTCCTTTTGGTGATTTGGTAGTCGCCCTGCACGCGTGTCATGTAGAGGACGGACTGCGAGACGATCCTTTCGGCGATTAACGCCCTACATGACAGCGAATGAACGAATGAATCATGTCTGTGCTGTGTGATGAATGGAACTCTATGGAGTACTAAGATGACGTCTTGGTACCTCATAGACTATTTAGCTAGTTAGCTAGTTAGTTGTGTCTGAGGAATGAAAGAAAAAGGTCACGTAAGACGAATTGAGTGCAAGCAAAAGAATAGGCAGACGTGTATATCGTCACGTATAATAACCACTTGTTTCTCATACAGATAGCAATGACGACATCGCTGGTGAGCCTTCAGGTACCTCTACTGGTGCCTCTGCTGGTACCACTGCTGGCGCTGCTGGTACCACTGCTGGCGCTGCTGGTACCACTGCTGGCGCTGCTGGTACCTCTGCTGGAGCTGCTGGTACCACTGCTGGCGCTGCTGGTACCTCTGCAAGCGCTGCTGGTGCCTCTGCAGGTGCTGCTGGTGCCTCTGCAGGTGCTGCTGGTGCCTCTGCAGGCGCTGCTGGTGCCTCTGCAGGCGCTGGTGCCTCTGCAGGCGCTGGTGCCTCTGCAGGTGCTGCTGGTGCCTCTGCAGGCGCTGCTGGTGCCTCTGCAGGCGCTGCTGGTGCCTCTGCAGGCGCTGCTGGTGCCTCTGCAGGCGCTGCTGGTGCCTCTGCAGGCGCTGCTGGTGCCTCTGCAGGCGCTGCTGGTGCCACTGCAGGCGCTGGTGCCTCTGCAGGCGCTGGTGCCTCTGCAGGAGCTGGTGCATCTGAAGGCGCTGGTGCCTCTGCAGGCGCTGGTGCCTCTGCAGGCGCTGGTGCCTCTGAAGGCGCTGGTGCTTCTGCTGGCGCCGCTGGTGCCTCTGCAGGCGCTGCGGGTGCCTCTGCAGGCGCTGCGGGTGCTTCTGCTGGTGCTGCTACTGCTTCTACTATTAATGCTGGTGCTTCTGCCGGTTCTGCTGGCGCTTCAAGTACAGACGGAACCAATTCAGACGAAGACGGCGATAAAACTTTCGCCGTGCCCACCAGCGCTTCCGAAGACAGCGTCCCTGGTGCAGCCGAGGACGGCGCACGGTCAGGAGAGGCCGTGTTAGGCATTTTAATATTTTTTGGTTGTGAGTACTTGTGTATTTCTTGATATAAATGCTAACGGATATTTGTGTTCGCTTGAGTTATTGAAATCTTGTTAGAACTAAGTCTATTTTGGAATAAATTAGTCTTAGGGTGTTTAAAATTGTCTTTTTTTAATGTCTTCCCCTTCTGGTTTCTAATACTATTATTACTATTTTTTATATGATTATAAACACATTTTTCAACCTACCTCTTTTTCTAATACTAGTTACTCGATCCTACTTACCGAATTCAAATCCCTATATTTATTTTAAACGCTGATTCCGTAGCTCAACCTAGAAATTCATTAAAGCGCCGAAGAATTTCTAGAAAACTCACAAGAGTCTGAAGTGGTAATTCCATTCTTTTAAGTGTCAAATAATAGGTTCCTAATTATTTCAGTGAACATTCTTTTAAGTATCAATTACTCTAAAGTGAAAAATATTATAGGAGCATGGGAGACTAAACGGACATAAAGCTTTTAAATGGAATTTCGAATGTCAAATGTCCCGCATAAGTGCACAAGTAGCGGAGGCTTTCACATTTTTCGTCCGACAAACGTTGAGTTTCGCCATAATAATATGTCTTTGGAAGACAAGATCTGAAAAAGTTATGCCCCGTAAATCTTGTAAGTCTACCGTAAGTCTAGCGTTTGTCCACAACTTTGTTCGCGATGTATTCAATGACACCCGTTCTTCGGCCCGGTCACAAAATCCGTTCTTAGTTCATGTCGTCTATTTTTAAACTACCTACATCAAAGGATTATGGCAGGATTTGTACAAAAAAAATAAAGATGTTTAGAGAAGTTGAAATTCTTATCACGAGATAAGATTTTCTCTTCTCTTCCAAGAGGGTACCTAAAGAGTATCTTCAGGCATTTATAATATTTTTAAAACCCCGCAATAAAAATGGATTCAAAGTGAATAGTTTAACGAAAAGTTGAACATTTTAGAAAGAAACAGCGACTTGTCAGTCGCTGTTTCTTTCTAAAATGTCTATCAGTGTTCCGCCGCCGTTTCGCAGTTCTTCACTAAAATCGCATCGTTTTAAGGGAAATAATATCACAAATAATATGCACGAGCAACAAGAGTGGAGTTAACAATGTTTCACATCACTTGTCTGCCAATTTAATAGATCCGTTAATGTCACTTGTCACTCACTTTCTTTTTTTATAAATACAAAATGGGCAACGATATGAAACGAAAAAGTGTTTTTTTCATTTCAAAAAAATTTAATTATGCGGAGGCTTCAAAATATGGTAAGTATATCAATCTACTCTTGGTAATGTATCCTCCATATTGGAAAATATATAGAACCCTCTAAATTTTTTTTTTCATACTAATGAATGTAATATGGATCTTGGCCATGATTCTTTTACTTTCATAGGTTTAGTAGTTTTCGTGGTTATTCAGTGACTGAATGAATGATCTCTCGCTTTTTTATACTAAAAATTTATGCTCGCGACATCGACCGCGTAAATTTTCTTACGGGTTTCAAATTTTTTATTACAAGTGTTTTTTGTTTTTGAAGTCGGGTTTATTTTTTTCTGAAAAAACTTTTTATTTTTCGCATTTTAGTATTGCCTTACCATCCAAATCTATTAAGATACGGCGACATAAAACAGTGATTGTAAGTCCTCCAAAAAGATTGAAGAAAATAAAACATTATGTAATTGTTTAATTTGAATTAGTGTTCATAAGTCAGATATGCAAACAATATACACCCTCTCACACACACACACGTACGCTACACCCATATACAAAGAGAGGCACTCTTAACACACCATTTATTTCACATTTATTTCTATCTTGATTTTGTGTAAAATAGTATTAAGCTAGTTTAAGTTCTGATACTACGAGGAGGGGCGCCGTATGCTGAAATACAGGTCTTATCCTAGTTCGGTAGTGGATGCTATTATATATATTTGAATCATTGTTATCTACTAGCTAATAATTACAACAAACCTTGTAATATTTTTTCCGGAAATAAATTATTATTATTATTAATTTTTATGGGACTTTGTTGATTTTCTCAAAAAGAGCTGAATCAATTTCAATAAAATTTATATGGAACCATAAACCGCTTTCAAAAAAAAAAAATTTGTAAATCCGTCTATATATGACAGAGTTATGCCCGAACATACATAAAAAAAATATATACATCCGAATTGATAACCTCCTCCTTTTTGAAGTCGGTTACAAATATAGCCTATAGCACTCAGGAATAACGTAGTTTTCTACAGGTAAATTATTTTTTAAATCGGATTAGTAGTTTCCGCGATTACCTGCTATATCCTAAGCTACAAACTTAACTTCTTTATAATATTAGTATAGGGTAACTAGGCATGTCTACTTTGTGCTACACGTTTTTCGACCAAAGTTGCCATCCCAGTCACATAAGGGCACATAAAAGAGCAGTACATCTAAGCCAACCACCATGAAGTACGAATTGCAGTCGCGGTACCCGAAATTGGCATCATAGCCCAAGCTCTGCCCGCGACTTCGGCCCCGTTGAAGTAAAAAATATTATAAAATATATGTCGGATCAGTCAGGATTTAGTCCGTTAGATTCAGTCATCATGTGGGCAGAATATGGGTTTCGTGTGAAAACACACTGGGTATAGGGTACAATTCACGGCATTTATTAAAACCACAATTTAGCACAAATTGATTTAAAATAAACTCGGCCTTAAATGAAATAAATTAGACATAGCACTTAACACTTTAACACAACGAATCGAAAGTACAGTTTTGGGACGTATTAGCTCCGATGCAATCAGACACTGGATTCTGAATGTCTTCCTCGCTGTTGGCTGAAAACATCACGACTCTGTAGAAGCGCGCTAAATGGTGGTGGTTGATCACGTGTTCTCAATAATGGCGGCTTGCGATTCGTCGTTTCACGTTCATACTATTGACCGCATACGACATATATACCAATGGCACTCGATAGTAGGGTAGCTGTCTATCAGTGAAAGGGCAGCAAAGGTACAGGTTGAATCGGATTTCCATTATTTAGGGACAAACAGGCTCATTCAAACTTTAGGTACCACTTTATAAATATTAGTATAGATGGATAATTATGGAACATACGTAAGTTGCCTGCAACACTTCAAAATTACATAGTGCCGCAACATGTTGCTTGCGACACGAAAACGTGTTGCTAAAACAACGTTGCCTTACCATAATTATTTTTCAATGAACACTCTTTAGTTTCGGGCACTCTGCACTTTGCGCTACGCCATTTTTTATTCTGTGCCTAGACCTGATTGATTTTTAAGTAAAATGTTTAACATTATTACTTAACTGTTATTAGGAAACTGCTGATACTTACTTGTTCAATTGGTTTTCTTACTCGTACGATGAGATTTACAAAGTAAAATATAGCCTGCAATAAAAAAAAATGCCGCTGTAATGTTGAGTTTACGAGAAATAGGTAATTATTATTTTATTATATCTAAATTAATTTCAGCTATAGGTACATATTTTTCAAACAATTGTATATGTACGTAAATTTTACCGAAATATCTTTGAAAATTGTATAAATTTTGCTTCTCGGGCAATGAGCCCTAGAAAAAAACCCGAGAAACGCAAGTAGGTAATGACCTACTTGCGTTTAGAAATAAAATATATAGGTACCTACACCAGTACTAGTTTAAGTTCTTCGACCCCATCTGCATGAATATATTATCCGACAAGGTTAATTTTTTTTGCGCCTTTTTATAATATAAAAGTAATATAAATTTCTCCTTATAATGTCAGGCCGTTAGTTTTGTCAAAATTGGACCAGCCGATTCAGAGATTAGCAGGAACAATCGGACATAAACATTAGGTTGGTCAATAGATCATTATTTTACGGAGACGTGTTTTTGAATTGATTGATATGATTTTAAACTTAATGACGTCACAAGTTCGGATCAAATGTGTTTATTAAAAACAACTACGTACTCGACAATTTTCAACAAAATATCTTTTTTTTAAAGAAATAGCTTTTTCACGAATTTCCCAGTTGAAATTGGCAGTTGCATAGAAATTGCTGCCAAAAATTCATTTTGTATCGCATCGCGCACCCGACAGTAAGGTATGAAGTGTCACAGGTGTTTTGAAAACACCGCAATTGGAAATTTTCATAATCTCATCCAGTGGTTCCCTATTTTTATATTCTCGGTCGAATTGTATCCGGTTTTCGTTTGCCATATATATATATATATAGAATGCTTGGAAACATACTGGTCCTGCTCCAAGACAGTATACAGTCTAGACAAAATGAAACTGATTGCTAATTTAATCTACTTCATTTTTTTTTATTTAAAGGCTACTTCTGGCTCACTCTATTTCATTGTTTGTTAAAATATAAATTCTCTTGAGAAACTACTTTTAGGAAGGGCAACTAGATTATATTTTTTATTACGACGTTAAAAGTGCCTTTTAATGATCTTATTGAAATAAATGTTTTGACTTTGACCTTGACCTTCACCGTGACCTTGACCCTGTTATGACTTTCACTTATCACATTTTAAAATAACCTACTTTACTACCTTTAATTTATCTATTACAAGAAAAAAATACCTGTATTATGAAACAGAACAGTCGGTCTATTGTGAGAGTTAATATTACCTATTTAGAAAGGTCCCTCTTGCTTGCTTTGTAATTGGAGTGGCGAGGATATCTGTAGAAACTCCTCCGAATGGGCAACACAAGCCAGTAAGTACAGATTACCCAACATTCACATTTGCATGGCTTCGTGTTGGACAAATATTTGATCCAATCCTATCTCTCGATGTTTGTTCGCAGGCCATATCAAGTCTCGAATAACTTCATTCGAGGACTTGCGTTTATACAAGTAAGCCAATGTTTGTTAAGCTTAAGAGTAAATTTGTATTTTTTTTATTTTTGAATGTAGGTACTAGGGGATGATAATGTTACCTGCACCCGCGGCTTCGCTAACTTAGACACAACAATTATTTGATAAAAAGAATAAAAAAAATGTTTTGAATCTATTTCGTTAAAAATAAAATTCACTTATTTCAGGTTCTCGGTTTTCTTTTTTTTTGAAAAAACTTTATATTGTCTAGTTTCCATTAAGATTGACTACCACGACCCTAAATTCGGCCTGCAGTAAGATTCGAGGATAATCTTCTCAATCTATATCTAATCGAATATTCATATCTTTAATACCACATGCCCATAAATAAATGTACCTACCTAAGCAGCCATCAGAATGTATTGCGTCGCGCGATGAATCTTCAATACTATTGTTGTAACACCATTAAAATACGGCTTTCACACTAATGTGTTTATTTATAAACCATTTCCTTCCACCCTTTGTTAAAAATGTACTAAGTATATTGTTGGGGCGGAATCGCAGCGTTTTTCCGTACTGGAAATGAAAAGGTATGGATCCCCATTTAATTTGCTGTTATAACCTTACATCGTAACCAATGATGCGATAGTGCGTCGAGCATGCTAATTAGTTACGAAACGTCAGACGTATCTTCCTTCAGATATGCGCCCATATTGAATGGTTCCGTACTAATTATTATTGGTTATTTTTATCAGCAAATTAAATGGCATGCACATAATATTTAACAACTTTACATCATTAATCTAATATCTGAATGGAATGATGCGTGTAAGAAATGACCAAGTGGTGAGAAATGGAAATTTCCACTCATTTGGTTTTCATAATTATGTTTTATTATCATCAGGCCGTGTGCTGCCGGCCGCGAGTAGCACCACCCCATTTCTACCTGTGGGTGTCGTAGGAAGCGACAGAGGGATGTTGACCAGAAGATGGGCAGCAGAGTCCTTCTGGGTACCATAACACCTACTGCGATCGCCAACATGCATCGGCCAAGCATGGCGATTACGGCTGAACCCCCTCGGGGAAGACCTATGCCCAACAATGGGCCTCTAAAGGTTGACATGAGATCATCAGGCCGTTAACGGTCTTTTTTCCGATGTAAAAAATGTTTGCCATCCTAAATCGCCGCAGCTATAGAAAGGCACTTGTGATAATGATTGCAGATAACCATAGGAATCGGGAACAGTTGATCACGTACCACTTTTGAGGAACCGCCAGCCTCCATTTGCCATCCAACATAAAATACATTTAAGAAAAGTTTATGATTGAAGCGGCGTCGTACACAGTCATGCACCGTATGTTTTCAGTCCTTAGATATAATAGAGGATATATGTGAAGGGATGATAATAAATCTATACATGTAATAAAATCGTAGCGAACTCTAAACTGTGTATTTAATATTTTTTGTACAAAAGTAATTGTTAGGAGGTTTAAGAACGATATCTACTGATGTCAAAAAATATTATTTTAAGATTTTAAGGGTTTTTGTCAGTCTGCCTGTATGTATAATCAAATGATTTTCTGAGCAAAATTACTGTTCAGGTGGCCTTGTTAAATTAAGTAGTAGTACCCATTACCGATGAAAAGCCTCGATTTATTAGAACTTACATCAATTTGCGGGATAAAACTGCGATGTATAATTTTATGAATACAGTACTGTACTGATTGAAGTGGTGTTTAAGTGATTTGAGAATTAATACTAAAAATAATACCGATTTTAGACATCACACCATATTTTCTAAAGGAGTAGGCATGGGTGTACCACAGTCAACCCCCTCCTTTCATCAAATATATTTTAGTCCATTTAAGGTGCTAACCAATTGCCAAACAGGCATACATAAAGACTCCGAGCTGTTATAGAAAAATTCCACTACCTCTTACATTTTTCAGCAGTCACAATCATTAGGCAAAATTGGTTCTTCTGGAACATTATTATGATAAACTATTTGATAGGTACTTCTTTCCATTAATAAAGTAATTCTCAGGTCCACGTGAGCGAAGCCGCGGGCAGAGCTTGTAGTACCGTAATGGGAAACGGCTAATGTTGCGTGAGGGTGCATTTTTGTAATATGCACTTGTATAATAAAAGAGGATTAGTAGTGAGTTTTTATTTAATGGTTTGTAGTTATACAAAAGTCATCCATTTCTAATCAAGACTTCTTCGTGCCTCTGAAAGCAAGTAAACTTGGTCCCAGCTGTTATTGGTAAACCTTTGACAGTCGTTATGGATGGTCTGTAGCCAGAAAGTTTGACAACCAGCCTTACCAAGAGATATAATGTTACCCCTAGTTGTGTGTGTTACACGGCGCCACTGCTTATCTGACCTCCAAAACACAGTTAGGATTTTGGAGGTCAGATAGGCGCCGTGTAAAAAACTGGTATTCAGTTGCATCCGGTTATACTGGAAGCCGATCCGAACATAGTTGGGAAAAAGCCGTTTGAAAAATAAAAATGATGATTAGTGAGTTAATAATGTACAGGTTATTCGTATATGTCCTTTAAAATAGTTTGGTGCTTATGTACGGTCAACGAAAGTCGATTGACACTTCAGACGGTCAAGCACGAGCGCGCAGTAAAAGTTTTCGCTTTGAGTCGATTTTCAAACTTTTAATTCGATACAACAAAGTCAATCGTAGTACTTGATGAATAGTGTCTCAAACTTAATAAATATTATGTACAAAACGGGTATATTTCCAATTTAACCCTAATTAGGCGCGTGGGGCCTCCGCGACCCCATGCGTTCTTCAATTTATTGGAATTATCTTTTTTATTATTTACTTGTTAACCTTGTTAGGTTAGGACTTTCTGCCGAAACCGAAACATTTTTAGACATTTAAAAAATCTATTGTTTACTGAATTTTGGCTTACTTTTTACACTTTTACAGACAGTTAACACGTCGTGTTAAAAAAAATAAAACAACAATAATTTAAGTTGTTTTTTTTTGGTTTTTATATGAATGCTATAAAACAAACTGAAATTAGTGGAACAAAATTAAAAAAAATTATAATACAGTTTTACAATTTTTTTAATTTATATTTGCCTATTTTGTTCAAATTACGTCTACTCCGCGTGCTCGTGTCTCAGTTCTATTTTGAAACATCTATTGGTGCACTTTGACAGTAAAATTGACCAGTTTGCCGTCATGGTAAATGGCATGACTCTCTCTCATGCCGTCATGCCCTCTTCTACGCCACCGCTCTCGATTCTCTTGTGTGTGTGTGTGCACGCGCATTCTATACACTCCGATGCTTCTATGTATGAGCTGCTATATTTATCCGACTATAGATTAATTGACACGTTCACCGCTCTTACGCACCTCTTGTGTTTTTTTTTTAATTGTGTTTTATTTAAGTTCGTTCTCCGCAACATTGATCTAGTATTTGTTTACATGGTGGCAAATGTTGGAATCATTATTTATACTTAGAGGGCCACTTGCGTTTTCCCACTGCTCATCCACTCAGTGCAAAGGATTTTTACAACGCAATACACTTACGGAACCAATTTGTAGAAATCAATGTCCAGACGTTTATGCCGTGTAGTCGATTGTATTTGATTTTTGAAAATTGGAGGCGGCAATTTTTTTTATTGAGCTGGATTTTTAAATATAAAATTATTAGAATCAGAATCATTTTATTTGCTCTAAATGTAGGTACAATAAACCCCCCTAAGGCCCCCCTGCTCCCTACTCTTTTATTGTAAAGAAGGTAGGTTACAATTTCAATGATCTGTTCTTATTTGTTTATTTATTATAACTTTCTATTCAACAAATGGTACAAAGGCCGACTTGCCTTGATGCCTCAGGCATTCTCTACCAGTGTTGGTAAAGAGATAACATGGCAGGAGCAAATTCTTCTCTGATTTCTCTGATTTTTTTGGTTCTCATATCTTTCATAGATTTGTGTTGTACAGTTTTACAAACTGCCTAACCATTATGTTTGTAAAAAATATAAGCCGGTAAAGGTTTGTATATTTATGTTTTTCTTTAAATACAAAAAAAATAAAATAAGGAACGGGTGTTGAGAGTAATAACGGAATGGTAGAAAGAAAAAAAAACTAAATCCATAATAATACATTTAATATCTTAAATGTGAAAGTGATTTGTTGGTTCGTTACGCTTTCACAGGTAGAAATTGATAAAACATTAAGCTTGAGCCCCAAAAAAAGGTCATTATCAATTTTATTGCAGTTGCAATAGCCGACATACAGGCTAACGAATACGACTAAAATCCGTGGTGCTTAGCAACTGGGCTTCTCTCAGTTGTAAATGTCCCTTAGTGCCTATTGGCCTAGTTCTGTTCTGTGTTTTTCTTACTCCTCCGGTGTTCTTTCTGATTAATTTCGTTGCGGGATTCAAGACAGTTGAATCGTTTCTCTGGGACTCGTCGAGCTTCATTGCTTTGGCGCTTTTCTGGTGATCGCCACTGTTGATTCTGACTTACAGGAGTTGCAGTGGTTTGGGAATGGTGTGGCGGGCCTTTTATTTAATTCCCTTGAAATACACGGTAACGAAATAAAAACCTATTTACCATCACGTCAACAAAGTGCCCTCGGCGCCAAGCAGACGTCTTCGGCTGATTTTTCAAATGCCGCATCCACAGTTTTGTTGTTCCATCAATTCCTTTCTTTTCCCAATGGTAATGTAACCTGGTGGAGGCGCCCATTTCTGTAGCATCTGTTCAATTTTCCCGCTTTACTAGATCTTGTTTCGGCACAGATAGAAAAGTGTTCAGCCTACGGATATTGGCGCTATTCTCATTATGATAAAACGTTCAATACGAGATACCTTTGCCGTTTGTAGGCATGTTATTTTGTGTTCTTGTACAAAGTCAAACAGGTATCTCACCAAAAACATGTTCATGTAAAATATTGCCAAGACGAGACCATGTGACTCGCACTGTCAACAAGTTATCAGATCTCATGTAGCTTTTAACTCAATCAAATAGAGGAGCTCGTGCCTAAGTAAAAACTGTACAGATAATGGTTAAGCTACACTTGCCGCGGTCGGTCTAAGGATGGGTGACCATCCATATTAAACCAAGATCCCTCTGTGATTCGGAAAGCACGTAAAGCCGTTGTGCTGTCATTTGTTGATCTGTGGCAGTTATAGGTAGACAAGATAGACAATCTGATGACAATCAGTCTTACCACGGGGTATCGTGTTACCCAGCAATTGGGTTGTGGAGGTCAGATAAGCAGTCGCTTCATGTAGCACTAGTATTCAGTTGCATTCGGTTAGACTAGAAGCCGACCCCAACGGATTTGGGCAAAATTCTAGGCAGATGATGAGTCAATGGTCTATACATATAATAAAATCGTAACGAGGCCAATTCTGTACATTCAATATTTTTTTCAAAGAGAAATTGCTACATGTTAAATACATTATACTGAACCCAAAACAATAGTTTTTGGATTTTTTGTCTGTTTGTAAGTTTGTATGCACGCGCATAACTTTAAAACTACTGCGCCGATTGTAACAAAACTTTGCATTGTGTTGGCAGTAATCTGAGCTATAATCTTAGGTACACATCACGCTATGTCATATAGGGATTAGATAGAAATAGTATACACACACTTAACAAATACTGAACCGACATGCACATATTTTTTTGCTTATGTCGATAGTAACCTGGGCTATATATACTCTTGAAATTTAATATATCACGCTATGTCACATAGGGGTTAGGCAGAAACAGATTTAATTTTCTCTCTAAACTTAATACTCTATTTGATTATACTATAACACAAGCAAATGCGTATTTCATTGGACTAAAAGAGTGTGTAAGTGTAAAATAATAAATGACAAAAGCTAAGAGTACCTCCATGCGGTGAAGACGATAACAGTGATGACAGTGATAGATATTACTGGTTAAAACTCGGAGATTAAGATTAGTCCGTTCTCTTGAAACTGATCAGAAGCGTAAGGCTCGGTTATCTGCAACTCGAAACGTAATGCTGAGTCTCGCAGTTCAGAAAAAGATACTCAGCGATAAGTCAGACTTGCATCTCAACGCAGCTGCACTGCTGAGTCTCGCGCCTCTAAGACATTTACACACACACACACACACACACACACACATTTTCAAATAACTTCTTTTGGCGCTAAACAGATAACTGAAGAAGTCGCCTACGTCATTTGTTTGCAGTAATGTTAGTGTTTAGTGGGCTTTCAAGTCCTGTTAAGTTGTGGAAAATGTATCGCCGTCATTTATCTGAAGGTTTTTTACGAGATTTCAGGCACATAACATGAGAGAAAGTAGATCATTTGGACGAACGCGTTATTGATCGCTGCATTTGTTCTCTACTAGATATTGTCAATGCTATTAACATTACAGGTTGCCAACTCCACAACCACTACCTAATCAACCCCATGTGACCCGTGAGTATGACGCCGAGACCAACTATAATCCAACCGCGATGGATACAATTATGAATGACAACATCGAGAGATTCTGTTCTGAACAAAGGCAGATTTTTAACACTATTGTCCAAAGTGTTAACCTCAATGAAGGTAACATATACTTCTCTACTTCTTGATCCTTCTGGTGGAACAGGAGAAACATTTCTCATGTCAGCAATTCTTCCGGAAATCAGGAGGCAAGAAAATATTGCTCTAGCTGTAGCATCTTCCGGTATCGCGGCTACATTGCTTCCTGGTGGAACAACTGCTCATACCACATTTAAGATCACCATAGATTTAGACAGCAATGAAACTCCTATATGTGTCGTATCTCGTAACAGTGACTAAGCCAAAGTTTTCAAGGATTGCTGTCGTATTGTATGGAATGAATGTACGATGTCAAATAGAAATGCTGTAGAAGCTGTGGACAGAACTCTGAAAGATATTCGTAGAGATAATCGCACAATGGGTAATATTACTGTCCTGTTATCTGGTGATTTTCGACAGTCGCTACCGGTAGTGACCCGAGGAAGCAGAGCTGATGAGGTGAATGCCTCTCTTAAACGGTCTACTATATGGTCTCAAATTCAGAGGTTGCATTTAACAATCAATATGAGATCCCGGCTGGGTGGATATTGGCAATAATTTTCTGATACGTTTCTAAAAGTTGGTGCAGGACAGGGGATAGCGGTAAAGTGAATTTGCCAGAAACGCTCAGGACTAAACACTGTCGTAGATCACTAATTCAAGATGAGGCTGCTAATTATCCGGTAGAGTTCCTAAACTTCCTAAGTGCTAAGTGTGTTTGTGTGGTCTTCCTGCCCATCACATATAAATAAAGGTTGGGGTTCCGATTATGCTTTTACGCAATTTAAGCCCCCCAAGATCGTGCAATGGTACTCGGTTAAAAGTTACAGCGTTGCAAAGAAAAGTGATTGAGGCAGAAATTTTGACGGGTTGTGGCGCGGGAGGAACAGTGTTTATACCACGTTTTACAAATATATATTTTTTCCATTCAAACGAGTCCAATTATTTTCAGTGAGTGCTTGTTTTGCAATTACTATATTATATAAATCGCAGGGGCAGACGCTGAAAGCCGCAGGAGTTGACCTCAGGACTGGTTGTTTCTCACACGGCCAGCTGTATGTTGCGTGCTCTTGCGTCTTCGATCCTGACAACCTTTTTATTTTGGCTCCGGAAGGCGAGACTTTAAACATAGTTTATAAAGAAATATCGCAAACTATTATCAGAAGCCTATGTCACTCTATGCCAAACACTTTGTCTTAACTACCTTCAGTACTTTCCGCTCTGCCATGATGAATTAGACAATCAGTTATTATCAGTCACTTAGGAAAAGTGTTTTTATTACGTTTAGGGAAAATTCTATATTCGCGATCGAACCAAAAGTGATGGTAGTTGATTATACGCATGGATGGATGATACAACAAATGAATGCTGGCGGAGGGAACGTAATGATTTTATCTAGAAGTAAATTATTTTTTAAATACCGTGAAAGAAAATAAAGTGTTTTCTACAAACTTCGCTAAATATTGTGACTGTGAAGATTTTTCCATGGGAATTTGCAAATGTAGGATGTCCCTTTGAAAAGAACATTGTTATGTTTTATAACCACAACGTGAACGAAGTCGCGGGCAACAGCTATCTACAATAAAACTGCTCAAAACATTCCATAGCAAAATGGAAGCATTTCTCCGTTGCCTGCTGCAGTAATGTTATCTGTACCCGGAGTTAATTACTCCTCTGGGACTAAGACAAATATCTAGACTCAGACACAGGCTGGATATTAAAGCCTGCAGAGTGCGTTTAGAATCGCTGAGTTTAGCCGGCTAATATGCCAAATTTATTGGACTGCTTTATTTTAATAGTCACTATTTAAGGTAGGTCCTCATCATCTGCCTGGTCTTTATATTGGGTTACAGTGCTGAATACCAGAGTTTTACATGCAGCACTGCCTGGCTACCTTCATAACCCAGTTACTGCGTATCACAATAGTGTTAAAATTAAGCTATTAACGACATCTTTACTACCGGTTCAAGATCCCAGAGTCGTCAATCCTACGTCTTTGCAGCAAAACTGAGATTTCTACGATAGATAGAGGAATTGAAGGAATATCTGCCACACTTAGAGACGTCATTTAATAATAACGAATCATTGACGTAACACGATAGTGTTAGGCATTAACTGGGTTGTGGAGGTGGTATCCACTTGAGAAGACTGGTTGTCAGTCTTTCTGACTACCCACGAGGACTGTCAAATATGTAGGAATGACAGCCAAGACCTACGGCTTTACGTGCTTTTTTATTTGAGTAGTGATGACATCCATACTATTCCATACTTAATATATTATAGAAATGTGAAAGTAACTCTGTCACGGTTCCACGATGAAACGTGTGCAAATAGCTTGATTGATGGGGAAGGACATAGGCTACTTTTTATCCGTGACTTTATCTGCATCCGCGATAACCGACATTTACGCGGACGAAGTCGCGGGCCGAAGCTAGTATTAAATAAATAAGCACAGATTTTTTTTCAAACAACTATATAATTCATGCACCAAGTGTACTAATAGTTATATTTTTTAAACCTCATCACAACCTATCACTCACCTATCGTATTACAAGTCCACTAGAATTATTCTTGTTAAATCTACTGCATAAACTTTTTCTATCCACCCAAGGTCCAGATTGTCTTGGACATTCCTCCAGTAAAATGCACTTTGAAGTTTCTTCACACCATCCGCAGCTGAATCTTTTATCCAAGGCTTGGCATGCTAAACAGTCACTTGCCATGGCGTCACACTTATATACAACCATCATGATCATATTGGAATATGGTTCTGCACCGCCCCACAACAATCTTACGTAACCCAAAGTAACACTTTGACTTATTCTCAAAATTGTCATATCACAGTACACTGTACTGTCACCAAGTGAGCCCTTTCTTTTTACGACGAATTGTTCTAAATGAATTTCACACACGATATCTCGTTTATAAATAGTCAAATCGTCAACTTTCAAAGACAATTTGATAAATCTTCGTAAATTAGCGGGAACAAATATGGGATCACTAGACACTATTTCAGTGCAATGTCTTGATAAAGAATTCTTATTCCAGGTCATATCAAGAAAAACTTTTTGAGGACAATGTAGACTTGGGTAATGCGTACATCCAATTTCATGGCACCAGTCGCATTGCATGCCTGCTTTTTTACAATCCGAACAACTGCTAAATGATGTGCAGTAAGCCTGGACTGAATCAGTTTTAATCAACTGCGCGTTATATGATTCTGTTAATTTAATATAATATGTGAAGATAATCCAAACAATTTGAATAATGTTTAACATCAGCCGTTCGTTCATTGCTGCTGAGTCTGCGAGACTCTTACAACATGCGTCCCTCCTGAAATATAATTAATAAGTTTTAACTTTTTTATAATACATTAAAACAATTACCGATTGGTTGGCGATCTCTGGGGGAGGCGTATATTTAGCAGTGGATGGCAATAGGCTGATATGATGATGAAGATGAAACCAATTATCACAAAACAATAAAAATATAAACTAAATAGCTTTTTTGTTCTAGCCACTTTTGTCCCACTCCTGGGCAAGGACCATCCCTCAATCCCTCCATTTCTCCCAATGTTGTGTCTCATCTCGACAACTCCTGAGGAAGCTATCCAAGACGTCCCGCTATCTTCACCTCGGTCTGCCGCGACCTCGTCTGACTATGTCAGGGCTCCAGTCTTGCGATATGCGCGCCAACAGCTTAGCAGGTCCAAACTAGTCATCATCATCATCATCATGTCAACCTTTAGACGCTCACAGCTGGGCATAGGTCTCCACCAAGGAGGGGTTCAGCCGTAATCGCCATGCATGATGGCGAACGCAGTAGGTGTTATTGGAGTGGTGCTATTCGCGGCCGGCGTCACACGGCTTCGAGTAAGTAGCTACTCACAAATATTTCCAACGACTTATCAAGAACACTTCAGACAAGTATCTCTTTCAGAAAAATGGTCCTGACTCAATCTGTAAACAATGGCCCGTCTATTTATAACCACGTATTGATTCGTTTTTATAATGTAAATGTTTTGAAACAAGACTATTGTGAGATGAACCAAAATAATTGATTGTTGGACGGTACCTTTGTTAGTCTCTGTCGATCTCTAAAGGCGTTCCTGCACACGAGCGATATTCTCACCGGGGCGATTATGTCAAAATATTAATATTTTTACGGGTGGATATCTATAATATTATCGCTGGTGCTTGTGGATGCCTTAAACAGTCGGCTGATCTTGTTAAGTTTTTAGAAGTCATTTCGACGATAATCCCTTTAGTCGCTGATTACCTAAAACGCAGTCTGCCAATTTCGCGTTACGCCTAGACCTAACAAGAAATCGGCGTATTGATATTTAGACCCATTGCGTATTAGGTAATGAGCGATGTATGCGAATTGAGATTTTGGTTTAGTGCGTACATAGGCGTATATAGAGGGGGGGCCGGGTGGGCTGTGTCCACCCCGGTATGGTCTTATGCCCACCCCAGGATGTTGGGTTAGCGATTCGAAATTCTAAGATGGACATAAATCTACATACTTACATAGTATTTCATAGTATTCGACAATAATTGTTATCTGTTTACATTTATTACGCTATTTCTTTATTTACCTGGTAAGAAATGTATTGTTAGGTATAAATTTAACCCCTTATTCCTAAACAAACTTGCCTCGTACCCTGCAGGTTGTAAAGCTTTTTGGTCCCTAGCTAAATCGGTCGAGTCAAACTTCTGTCGTCCCTCACAGCCTCCATTGCTGAAACCTGATGGTTCTTGGCTCATACTGCAGGAGAGAAAGCAAACCTATTTGCTTCTCTATTTGCTGAATTTTCGCATCTTGATGCAGGACATGCAACTTCCGACGACTTTAGCTGACAGCACGATCTCAATGTCTGATACTCGCTTTCGCCAACAGGAGGTTCGAAAAGCGTAACGCAAATCTTGATGTGTACAAGGCCAGTGGACCAGATGGTACTCGAGCTATAGTTCTGAGGATCTGTGCACCTGAATTGTCTTCTGTACTGACACGCCTCTTTCGGCTCTCTCTCGAGATTAGATTAGTGCCGAAGTCATGGCAGCTCGCCAACGTGTAGCCCGTTTCCAAAAAAAAGGAGTCATGCCGATTCTACCAACTATAGGCTCATCTCGGTCACGTCCATTATCTGCAAGACAATGGAACGTGTCCTCAATACGAATCCCGGCTTACCTTGAAGCTAATGATCTTCTCAGTTATCGTCAATATGGCTTTCGCCGAAATTGGTCCACCGGGGATCTTCTCACGTACGTCACTCAAACCTGGAGTGACACCATCGAGAAATATGGGGAAGCATTTGCCGTCTCCCAGAACATATTTGGCATGATGGCCTAATTAGCAAGCTTCCATCAAATGGCTTGCCATCTGGTTTCTATACATGGATATCTGATTTCCTGAGAGATCGTTCAATTCGAGTAGTCATCGATGGCTGCTCGTCTGATCGAATGGCTATAAATGCTGGTGTCCCTCAGATTTTTTTTTGCTGATATCAGTGATATTCTGAAACCCGATACCTTTGGGTACGCAGATGACAGCACGGTTGTAAAGAGTTGCACATCCAGCGCACGTGCCAATGCGGCTGAAATGCAGTCTTTCCATGGTCGAACGCTTGAACTTGCCCCTCAAGGCAGTCTCCGATTGGGGCGATGCTAATTTGGTCAAGTTTAATGACGCTAAGACCCAAGCGTGTCTTTACTCTGCCAAGAAGAGGCCTTTCCATCTGGCCCTGTCTTTTCCACATGTATCTGTCCTGATCACTGACCATCTTGACCTTCTATGCGTTACTCTGACGCTAAATCTTAACTTTAGGTCATTCATTAAATCCAAGGTCCAATTAGCTGCCAAATAGCTGGAAGTCCTCACAAAGGTGTGAAAGTACTTTACGTCGGAACACGCACAAGTTCGATCGTGCATGGAGTACTGTTCGTACCTTTGTGATGGATCAGCTAAATACCAACTAGAAGTGTTGGAAGTTATTTGATAGACGTGCCAGAGCAGAGAAAAGCTCATTGACAACGACTCTCAGGTTAGGGCAAGTGGAAGGAAAGTGAGCTTTGGAATTGCACAATTTAATTCCCCCATCCCTATTGCATCATCGGACGAGCAGAGGTACGGCGAAGCGTAACCTCTATATGGTTGAAGTTGGACGATCTCGAACCAAGCGCTTTGATACCATATTTATTGTGCGGGCTCCTAGACTATGGAATTCACTGCCGGTCCTCTGTTCTCTGATAATTGTAATCTGGGTATCTTTAAGGCACGAGTGAACCGGTTTATCCTAGGCAAGCGTGTTCCACCTTAGACCACATTATCACTTAAGATTAGGTAAGTTGCGGTCAAACGCAAACTTTTTAGAATATATATAATAAAAGCACTTAGTTCAAAACGTCAGTTTACAGTTCATTGTTCAAACATGTGGAACAAACATAACGTTACGTAACATAGGTAATTCAAAATAGGTAACTTAACACTTATTATGAACTTTGTCATTAATAAAAAAGTTTATAATAAATGTAAAGTTATTTACGATAGTAATCGAATCGCACCTACTCGCTGACCGAACATCGGGTGTCGACTCTGCTTTATCGCATCGGCCATGGCATCTCAGGGGCCAGGCCCCCCCTGAAAATTAACACTAGATACGCCAATGAGTGCGTATTAGCTCAAAGGCGAGGTAGGTATATTGAGCGTTAGGTTATGAGCGAGGCAGGCAAAATAAGACTTAGTTTCAGTGCGGTGTGCAGGCCCGACATTATACCACAGGTCATACCCCTGGTGGTATGGTGAGTCGTTTAGGTTAGAACTACCAAAAACCACCAAACCAACCATCAAAGCGCGAAGGCGAGCGAACGTAGCGAGCGGTGCCGCGACAGCGGCCGCTGAGCGCCAGATCCCCTCTATTGTATTGAAGTTTGTATTGAACATTCGACTCTCGCGAATGTCTTATCGCTAAATTCCCATAATGAGAAATAGGTTTATTGCGACATAGTCATATCGCTAAATGACAATAGTGAAAAGTAGGTTTACTGCAACATAGTCATATCGCTGGGCAATATGAGGAGTAGACCTATTGCGACATAGACAAAAACATACTTAGCCCCAACGCTTATTCTAAACGACATTTTGACATAATGCGAAATTAGCGAGTATAGGTTTTGTAAGACGACTACATCATCATCATCATTTGCCTAGCCTTTTCACAACTATATTGGGGTCGGCTTCCAGTCTAACCGGATGCTGCTGAATACCAGTGTTTTACAGAGAGCGACTGCCTATCGGACCTCCACAACCCAGTTAATGGGTAACACGATACCCCTTGGTAAGACTGGTTGTCAGACTTTCTGGCTTCTGACTACCCATAACGACTGCCAAAGATCTACAAGTGACAGCCGGGACCAACAGCTTTACGTGCTTTCCGAGGCACGGAGGGATCTCGATATGAAAGGGATGGTTACCCATCCACAGACCGACCGCGGCTAGCGTAGCTTAACCTTAAGACGACTACAATGCCACTCAATTACTCTGACATAAAACACCTCTAGACGCGATTAAAAATTGTTAACATTAATTAGAAAAATGCCTTTACTCGCCGATTACCTAAAACGCAGTCTGCCAATTTCGCGTTATGTTAAAGTGTCATTTAAAATAAACCTATTTCTCATTATGCGAATTTAGCGATAAGGCATTCGCGAGAGTCGAATGTTCAATACAAACTTCAATACAATAGAGGGGATCTGGCGCTCGTCGTCCTCTGCTACGGCACCGCTCGCTGCGCTCGCTCGCCTTCGCGCTTTGATGGTTGATTTGGTGGTTTTTGGTAGTTCTGACCTAAACGACTAATACCACTAGGGGTATGACCTGTGGTATAATGTCGGGCCCGCACACCTCACTGAAGTCTTAATTTACCTGCCTCGCTCATAACCTAACGCTCAATATACCCACCTCGCCTTTGAGCTAATACGCACTAAACCAAAATCTCAATTCGCTAACTTCGCTCATTACCTAATACGCAATGGGTCTAAATATCAATACGCCGATTTCTTGTCAGGTCTAGGCATAACGCGAAATTGGCAGACTGTGTTTTAGGTAATCAGCCACTAAAGGGAAAAATGTTTCTGACGATCCTATACCTATAAAAGTATGATAGAATAATTGCAATTTAGTGACATTTAAATATTTACAAACTGCTACATACTGAAAACATAGTATTGAACATAGAATTGCAATAGTAAGAAACCCATTTTTGCGCTAGGGTGAATAAACTCTAATAAAGATATCACCAATCCATTCCAGGACCATCCATTCTCGGACCGCGCTTGTAACAGTGTTTCAAACTACGTTAAGTGGATCCAAGACAGACGCGGCCTGTGGTGGCGGTCAACAGCGAGCCGGGGCTATGCCCGCTGCAATAACACACCACCGTAGTCACAGTGGCGGCCTGAAGCGCCATTAGCTGTGATGTATGAGCTACAATCGGACGTCAGTCAATATGGCTAACCGTAACAAAGTCTTGTTACTCTTACTAGCCCTTTCAGAAGATGAGAAAAAAAATATAGGAAATAAAAAGAAACATTAAAAATTGAGCTGTGAGGTACAGACAGCGTATAAAACTTCTTCGGATGGGGGTAAGCAGTTGATGGCGCTGTTATCATTACCACCACTGGTTTTAGGAATAAAAATAATAATAATAACTTATAAATTTTGGGAATTTCATGTATTTGGCGTCATTTTTTAACGCAATACACGCGGCCTGTTGTAAAAATTTGCAAGTGACTGCGCTTTTGCCGACACTAGGCCGCGCGCTCGTTCACACACATGCGGTCGCGAAGGGGGCGGGGAATGCATACGAGTTTGGAGACTCACGTACATTGAATTTGCAAACCAATACAGCTGGCCGCCACCACGGCCGCCGCCGCAGGTCACGTCTGTCTGTGAGCCACTTTAAGCGTCATTCGTAATGAATAATATTTAAAAATTTTCAATTATTCGATTGGAATCATTTTTTAAACAAATATAGTAAGTACATGTATTTTTGAAATATATTTTCTTTTTAACACGCTTTCATTAGTTTCGGTTGTATGTCTCAAAACTTTTGAACTCGATCTTCACCCCCTTCAAAACGTCAGATTGATTGCAAACTTCGCACACTTATCAAATACCGATGACAAAGCAACAATATGGTGCCATTGTACTGATCTGATGATGGAGCCAGGAGGTAGGCATTAGAACTCCATAATGTAACAAAATATTCTACTCTTATTTGCACTTGTTAGAATTGTCATAACATGCACTTTGACCATGATTAGTTTTTAAGGTCTGATGATAGAACCGAAAGATAGGCACTCCATGATGGAACAATACAGGGTGGGGATGGCAATAGCACAAAAAATTATCATGGTAGGATTTGGTAATTTGGTGTAATTGTTTTTATTGAGCATCAATAATATTAAATTTTGACGCCACAAGTTGCCGCTCTTCTCACAAGTTAGAAAACCAATATTTCAGGTGTATTTTGGTAACATTTTTATGCTCTTTAGTATATCTGAACTTTGTTTTTGAATTTCGTTTTTATGATTTATTTGATAGTTTCAAAATATTGTTATGGACTAGTATTACCAGTATTTTATTTTATTTATTGTCGTATCGTCGTCTCCACCCTATTCTACTCGTGTTTGGACTTTTGGGCTTATTAGAAATATCTTCAAATTCACTTTGACCATGATTAGTTTTTAAGGTCTCATGATGGAGCCGCAAGATAGGCACTGATACTCCATAACAGAACAACATATTCCACTCGCATTTGGGTTTGTTAGAACTGTCTTGAGATGCACTTTGAACGATAAATTTGAAGGTCTGAAGATGAAGCCGGAAGATAGGCACTGGTACTTCGTTATGGAACAATATATTCTACTCGTGTTTCGGCTTGTTATAACTGCCTTAATATGCATTTTGACCATGATTGCATCCACATGGGAATCAGCTATACAAGCTATACGATGCAGCTTAAGTTTTGAAGGGCTTTAGAGGTTTATTATATTGGAACGCACCCAATCCAGTACATAGGTGAGAATTGGGCCGAGGGATGAATAGCAAAAAGGTGCCTAAATATGTCATATCGCTAGCGTTAATCTCAGGGAACACACACGTGTGTGTGAGATAATTCGATCTTTATAAGAAGCGACCAAAGACCTATTTGGAATATTTAATATGTCAAGCACCTTTATACACACATTCAAATTCATTAACCTTCATCAACTGGTGGATTCTATATGACAAACTATTCTTATTTCAAAATTATTTTCGACCTTTTAGTTCGGATTGAAATTAAAGCGTATTTTTCGAGACTTTTTTTAAACTGTAATTTAATAAATAAATGATTAGTAATTTTGTAGTCATTCAAATCATTGAATAGGTACTATGACATCACAATGCTAAGACTTGTTATAGTGGATCTCTTGGAATTGGTCTGTACAAGCCCTGAGTCTCAATTTGCGCCAGTTTAAAAACTTGCTAAATTATATCTGGTGAAAAGAGTGTGTGTATCAGTTAAATACACCAACCTTTACAAAATATGGAGATATGTCATATTTTTGTGATTTTTTACTTACTATTGCGGCCTTTTTAGTTTGTCCTGTGCCTTAAGTACCTGGGTTTTGTAAGTAAATAAATTACTTAATCTTACTTAGGGCAGTAAATGCTCAGTCGCATTTTATAATTACTTACCATATGTTTGACAACTCATTCTGCTTAGAGTCCATTGCATAACACCATCTGGACATTTATCTTTAATCACACATTTTCCTATTAAACTGCACCACCCGCAACCAAATCCGTCTGCAATTTTTCTACAAGATTCACAGCTTGTTGCCATTTTTTCACAATTGTACACAATTAACGGAATCCTATTTGAGTATGGTTGCGCTCCACCCCATATAAGAGTTAAAAACCCTCTATCCATGTCACCATATCGTTGAGCGTATGAATGCAAGACAACATAATAACATTCCACCGTATCATTGAGTATCAGACCTTTTAGATGAGTCGTTCTCCCTGCTACCTTGATCTGGCATATAATTTCTTTATCATAAATTGCTGGATCTGGTATATAAAGTTTAATTTTTATCTTAGTTTTTATCCCTGCTGGAACTATTAAAGGCCCTTCGTGTTCAGCGTATGGACAAGATATTATTTCCCCAGTTAAGTTGGATATCTCAGCTTTAGCCTCTGCGTTGGGACATAGCTTTTCAGGGTTTTCAGTGCATCCATAGTTATGACACCAGCCACATGGAAACCATAAACTTTTCACACACTCGAAACAGTTGTCAAAAGAACGGCAAAAACTGCTTGGATCTTTTACTGGAGTTTGATCGCCGCCATCACGGTTCATTAGTTGCAGATAATTCTTGATTCTGGATCTATCGTCGGATTTTAAAATAACTTTGTCTTCAGTAAATGGTGCAGCGGTATCCGTATTTTTTGCAGTAAACGTTTCTATTGCTTTCATTTTACTCAAAATTAATATTAAGGGTAAAGTTCCAATCAGCATAGTGACGGTTCGTATCAAAAAAATATGTATCAATACACGATAGTCAAGAAATATTCTCTTTATATAAACGTTAAATGTTATTTCTATCAGCGTTTGTTTAATAATAGCATCCAAGTTTAATGAAGACTTAGTAATAATAAAGTTGTTATTGTCTTTTTCTTTCTTTGTGTCATATTTGTATTCAGTGTATCGAATTTTCATTGTATTTCAAAACATAAGTCAGAGGGTACAATCTAAAAACAATCACCTGTTCAGAATTGTATCACTTGTCGGCTAAGATTAACGGAAGATACAACTAAATTAAATAAATCTGTAGGCCAATTTTACTCCTCGGACAAACATATGATACAAAGAGAAAAAAATTCTAAAATCTATATTTTTGGTTTCAGAATATTTCCTGCATTACAATTTTATTTTTTGTATAAATATTAAATGTGTCAGTTTACATTTTGCTAGAATTGTAGTGACTTGCGGCCTGGTGCGGTTTCACTTAGGTAGTTTTTTTATCATAGTGTAATTCATTTTTTTTACTGGTAAATCTTTATTTTCAGTACAAAAATAACACTTTCAATAATTTTAACGTTGAATCTTTACGGACGTTATATTTAATAACAAGAAATAAGAATTCAAATCGTAATATTTTAATTTTATGTGCGATGCGTTGACTACTTAATCTGCTGTTGATTGAAAGCAAACTATTTGACTGAGTACTAAAAATATGATTTAATGAAATCGTGTTATTTATGTATTATTGCTATTTAGATACTGATACCTATGACAGATAGTGAAGCTTCAATTTACTCAAATTAACTAAAAAATGCCTAGTGATTAGGTTACGTTAATACTTTTGTAGGTATACAATATTTTTATGTTAGCTTCACTTTTAACAATGTAACAAAATCTTGGAAGTCGATTTTACCAATTTTTAATTGCCATATCAATTTAAAACTTTGCTAGTATATGTAGAACCCATGACAATGTAAAAATATGTTAATATCGAACTGTTTTAATGATGGAGCTAGAAGTTAGGCAGCCGAACTCCATAACGGAGTAACTTATCCTAGTCGTGTTTGGGCTTGTTACAAATGTCTTGAGATACACTTTAGTCATGATCTATTTTCATGGTCTGATGATGTACCTGGAAGGCAGGCTCTGGAACTCCATAACCGAACAACGTAATATCCTATATAGTCATGTATGGGCTTATTAGAAAAGGCTTGAGATGCACTTTACCATTTGTTTTTAAGGTCTGATGATGAAGCCGGAAGATAGCAACGTTTTCTACACATTTGTTTGGTAGAATTGTCATAAGTAAATCTTGAAATTGCCAAAGTAAAAGTACAACCTTAGTAGGAAGATTAAAATAATGAAAAAGATATTGGCCGCTTTAACATACTAGTAGCTTGTCAAAAATCTTTTCTTTATAGTAAAAGTAGCTTAATTTTTAGGGTTCCGTACCTCAAAAAGGAAAAAATGGAACCCTTATAGGATCACTTTGTTGTCCGTCTGTCAGTTTGTCTGTCCGTATGTCTGTCAGTACCCTTTATCTCGGAACGGCATGGAGGTATCATTAAAACCATATACTCAAGTCTATAGTCCTTTGATGCTGTGAAAAAATCAAACTTATTAGTTAACGTGAAAAAAAGATACGGCTGTTTATGCCGCGAAAAAAGTATAATTACATGGACACTCAAGGGAATCCAAAATTTGTAGGGTACTTCCTGTTGTCATATAACTTTGAAATTTGGCAAGTAATATCGTCATACTACAAATACAGGGAATAGTCTGAAAACTATACATTTGTAATTAAATCATAAAATAAATATTGTCTTTAATTAAAAAACGTTGTCAATCATCGATTTATGTGCAGTCATATTGTATGGTTGACCAAATCACGAAATTTTAACGGAACCTTCGGTGTGCCAGTTCGACTCGTTTTTTTTTTAAAGTTTATTGGATGTCCCAATAAGGTCTAACTGTAAACACAGTCGCTTCCGAAACGTAGTCATATGTTTTTTTTGCACTTTTTGTTTTTGAAAACGGTTGTCTTTTTGATAAAACAGTTTATTTTTTGCGAGGAAAAGAAGAAGAGGAAGATTGATTCCAAATAATCCGGAAAACAAGTTTTCATGTAAATAATAATAGGGGTTAACGTATGAAATTGTAATTTTATAGTAAAAGATACTTTTGTGTGAGATATTCGAGTGAAACTTTTTTTTACACAATACCTATGACATTTTTCTTTTTAAAAATTTTTAGTTGATAGAGAGAGGTAGATATACCATCGTACCCCACGCTATTTGTGTTCTTTAAGGCCATAATTATTTTTTCTATCTGTTATGGTGTACAAGGTGCCATAAACATCGATTTTTTATAATGTAAGACAGGCCAAGTATTTTATAGTTAGAGTGACTAGTCTGTATTTTATTTATGAAGTAGTCATTACATTTAATTTTATTATCAATTTGTTCCGCGTCCGTAATTGTGTCATTTTCAGTTTTAATTTTGTGTATATAATTTTTAAGTTCATCAAATTTTCTTTGATTTATAGTTTGCCAAGCGGTTTTACATTTGTTGTGTGATGTTTTGATTTTGTAGTTGATTTGTGAACGCTGTGTCAGAGTCATGATTTTTTTAAAAAAAGCTAACATTAATCTTTATATCGTTTATATCGATTTCTATTTAATTGATTCGGTTTTAGTCCGTAGGTCCACAGAAACTGCCGTTTTTTTTTACTACAGGATTTAATACCTTTAAATATCCACCTTGCCTTTTTTAGTAAATTTATTGTCATCGTCGTTTTTGGAAAACAAAGGTTGTAGAATAACGTAAATATATCATGAAAGGTATTGTAGCCAATGTTAGGGTCATCAGGGGCCCAATTCTGTAAAATAACCAACTTGTCAATAGTGTGTCGGTGGTGTGTAAGTAGTATCTCAATAGGCTAATCATTGACATTTGGTATTCTACTAATTATTTATGGTCATTGACTTACCACTGTAGTGCCATTGAAACGCCATAGTAAGACTATTGTAATAATTGGTATTCTGCTCCACTATAATTTGACAATGTCATCATGATGGCCAAAGCTACGGTAGTCTGTAAATATTTTAAGTGTATTTGACAATTGTGTCTATCGTGTTTGAAAAGTGATGTGGCCATCGACCCGCCATTGTGAAGCCATCGAACAACGACACCTCTTTTCCTGATGAAATTGGTTCCATTTGTTTATTTTTGAAATTAGTGATCTATGTTTTGGATTTAAAATAATGTGTACGTGACTGTGTGCGTCTTACGCAGTGAAATTTATAAAGTGGACGTAGTTTTTTTTCTATATAATTACGTAACTTGAAAAAGTGTTTTTTTGGTTGTGTCCTACGTACTGACTTGATTTTGGTCTTCAAAGTTAGATCTTGTTTTAAAAACGTGTGTACAAAAGGTTTCATGAGGATATGAGTTACCGTTTAAAAGTTACAGCGAAAAATGTAAAGTAAAATTTTAACAAGTTTTAGTTCTAAGAGTTTTTTATAATGTTACAAAATGGTTAAGATTTATGTTTAATTTTATTAATTAAGTTTAACAGTAGTTAATAAGATGAAAATTGTAAGGATTTTACAAGAAAATTAAATAAAACAAGGGGTTCAAAGTTTTCGGCTAAGAGAAAGATAACGAACAAATCGGGCTCGAATTACGCGGACCTCTGTCCGGTAGGCAGGCCGGTATATAAAGCGAGCTATTTTTCGGTTCAAATCGGTCACCTACGCCGCCCCGGCCTGGCTCGCCATCACGGCCAAGACACACAGGAAAAAGATCCAGACGCAGCAAAACATCGTGTTGCGTCAAATCACAAAGGCTCCTCGGTTCGTGAGGAATGACGTCAGGGATTTACGTGTCGAGAGCATCGAGGAATTCTCCACCAACATGGGCAAGAGGATGTTCGCGCGTGTCGACGTCTCCGAGTGGTCACACATAAAGGACATAGCGATATGGCACGCACGGCCGCCCGACACGACTACAAGCGGTTCCCGCGCGACCTAGTCGCTGACGTGCCACCATCAGCACCGGACTTGACGCCTGAGTAAAGCCGCTCACACCTACACGTGGCCTACTCACACACACAGACACCACACGCACCACTCACGACACCCCGCACCCCCGGCGTGCCAAGGTAATCTCGGCTTCGAGAGAAGCGGATCACTCATTACTACTCATTCGTATAAACACACAGACATGATACCCATCGAGCGACGCACACGCACCTTTCAAATCCTCCCGCGCCGTACAGCGCCATCGGCTCGCTCTGATTACTAGGCTAGGCAAGGGTGACTGCGGGTACTGACCATACCTCAGCCGTCCGAAACACCGCCGCGGAAAGATTTTTGGCAGTTAAATTATTTGTTTTTATGGTTTCGTACCTCAAAAGGAAAAAACGGAACCCTTATAGGATCACTTTGTTGTCTGTCTGCCTGTCTGTCAAGACCCTTTATCTCGGGAACGCGTGGAGGTATCGAGTTAAAATTAAAACCATATACTCAAGTCTAAAGTCCCTTGATGCTGTAAAAAAATCAACCTTCTATGTTAATGTGAATAAAAGATACGGCCGTTTATGTCGCAAAAAACGCATTTAACGGTGCATAACGGTGGGCGAGTCCGACTCGCACTTGTGCGGTTTTTTTTTTCAGAAAGGCAAATTGTCGTGGTGAAACATTGAACTAACGCAGTGTGGTAAAAATCTTATTTATTAACGATCATTGCATCATTTTTTAGTGAATATTGATGTTTTGGTATTAAAACGTTTTTATATTGTTACTAGCACTTTGCCCGCGACTTCGTCCGCGTGGATTTCGAAAATACAGCCCATAAGTATATCTGATACTTTAGTTTTCTATAGGTGAAAGAATTTAGTATTTAGGTTAGGTAGGTAGGTAAAGCTTTTCTATATATACACTGTTTATGGTTGCTTTATTTTCCAGTAACAAAATAATCTGGTTTTTGGGTGATGATGTCCTTCTCACTGCTCTGGTTTTCTCAAATCTTCTTTTCCTGTCCAGGCGGTTTTCCTTTGGAATGCGCTTCCTCAAAATGTCAGGATGGCCACCAGTCGGTTTACATTCAAGGTTAAGGCTCGCGAGCACTTGCATAAGTAGTTGGCAGACTCATCCCACAGTTGATTCGTTGTGTTTCTCCATAAGGTATTTTCAGCTCCCTCTACTCTGTTATATATTTATATATATATATATTGTTTGTATGTATGTATATATGTATTTATTATTATATTTTATTCTTTAAAATTTCTGCGCCTTTGCACCTACCATATTTTGTCTCTGCATCACCCTAAGGTAGACTGGTAGAAAATGCCCAAGGCATTAAGTCCGCCTTTGTACAGTGTTTTTTACATTTTGTGCATAAAGTTTTAATAAATAAATAAATAAACTGTTCATGGGTAAAACATTATTTTCTTTCGTCAAAACCAACCAAAGATAATGTTTGTTCCTAGGATTTCTTAAATTTTTTTACGGGTAACTGGAGTAGCATGAACGATATAGGTAGGTTTGTGGGAATCATTGCAATTCTCGAACTCGATATACGCATATAAAAACTGTATTATATTTGGTAAGTTCCATGGCACAAGATTCAAAAGTCCCTGTTAATGACATTTTTGAGAATTTAACTAATTCCTTCCATTCGTGCACATTTTTCACAAGGATACATGAACCACCTCTCTTAATCTCGTTTCTACTATAATAGGCAATAGTTAGGTATTGTGGTTGTTTGTTGTTGTTTTTGAACGTCAAGTTTTATTTCTGTTTCGATTTTCTTGTTAAATCTTAGCTTTTCTGGTTTTTTATTTACAATTTCTAAAGTTTTCGTTTGAGGCTTTTTAGGTGTTGTTTGTGATGTTGTTTTGAGGTGTTATTTCTGGGTGTATTTTTAGGAATCTTTCTCGGTGTATTTTTGGGTGTATTGTTCATTTTAACTGGGCTATCGATTGTTATTTCATTTGTACAGTTGATTTTTGTTAACCAAATATTCATTCAGGGTTCTCAGTTTGCAGTTTTCTAAGTTTAAAATAACAACATTTCTTTATATGACCTATTTCATTGTGATTTTAGGTTTTGGATTTCTGCTTTTAGTTTTTTTATTTGCTCGTCGTTTTCATTTTCTGATGTTTCTGGCAGACGACTGGCACAAAGTAAGTACGTAAGGCTGCGTCGCGTCCGCTACTGGTAGTGCATTCCAGTGGTGTCTGAGCAATTATGTCACTGTTGTCCGGGATGGATCCGAATTTGTTCGTGATCGATTGCGACGGAAAGTTATATTTTCTAAGAAGTTCATACCTTTTTGTGAATAGAAATGCTTATTTATATACGTGATTATTCAAAAAGAGCTTTTTAGTCGTCAATGAGATTTGAACTCGGTATCTCGGGCGCGCCGCAGCCTTAGGTACTTTGTGTCGGTATGCTGCAGTTACCAGACAACGGGTTATCCTCCTAGACCAAATGATAATTACGTATTACCGTGAATTTTGTGTTCCTATGGAACTAAGTTGAGGTTGTGTTGCTTGTTCAATAGATGGCTCTGATATCTCAGATTTTTATTCAATTTGTATACTTCGGTAACACTAACTTCAGGTTGGCAACATACTTTGTTTACTATTGCGACGCTAGATGGCTCTGTTTTAAGAATTTAATTGTCCATATACCTTTATTTTTTTGTTGTGGTTGGACACATTTAGTGTCGTGTTTTGATGATTAGCACAAAATTTTAAAATCAATGTAAACAAAGCAAAACTGTAACGGAAAAGGTAATTGTTTCTTGACCAATACTTTCCGTATAGTATTTTCACACACCAGAATTATTCTTTAAGGTCATCATTAGAGCGAGCAGCCTTCACATATTACTTTAAAATGTTATCTAA
The DNA here is from genome assembly GCA_947361185.1 of Charanyca ferruginea. Classification (NCBI taxonomy): domain Eukaryota; kingdom Metazoa; phylum Arthropoda; class Insecta; order Lepidoptera; family Noctuidae; genus Charanyca; species Charanyca ferruginea. The sequence goes on along the minus strand of OX376055.1, from coordinate 55,507,782 downwards.
AAACTTAAAAGTAAAAAATAGCTTTATATTCGCAAGTCGGTGGCAATACAAAACAATAAACAAAAAAAAAGCAATGTAAAAAGTTTTTTTTCTCAGAAATTTTGAGACTGCATCGATCTCGTTTTTATTCCCGGTACACAGTAATGCAGCGAGACTGAATGCCTTATTGGCGACACTCGACTACTAGAGATATGAGCCTTTTTAAACTGGACCAGCTGAGCATTACTTTATATTTTACTTACTGCTATGAGAAGTTTTAGCTTTTTCTATTCGCCAATAAGTAGGAGATATGAGTGATGTTTAACCATAAATGGGCTGTACCTGGCCCTGAAAAGTATAACACCCATTGTATGGAAATTCCGTTTATACGTACTCTTCTGTTATATTTACCTACTTCATGCGACATAGAAGTACTTTTGGTCTAACTGCACTCGGTTACCACTCACTGCTCATAGAAATAATATTGTCACGTCTCACGTGATCAAAGCCACGGGCTCAGTTAGTGTCATGTGTGAACAAAAGAAAGAAATAACTCAGAAAATTTAATCACATTTTGATAATGATTAAGTGTAGATGTAGTAGAATCGAGCATAAGTAGTGCTCAATTTTATCCGTCGGCTGCAGTCGTAATATCAGTGGTAGATGGTGCATCTGAATCAGTCTCCTTATTATTGTCGTTTGTGCTACCACCGTTATTATCATCTGTGGTACTAGTAGTGTCAAGGTTGGTAACCCCACTTGTAATTTCATTATCGCTGGCACTTGTTTCAATATTGTCACCACCCATTGTACTTTTTTCAATATTGTTATTGTCTGTAGTATCTTTTTCATCTGAGATAAGACTAATGTGTATATTGGTCATATTTTGAATATCCTTTTCTGGAAGTTTCAGAATTGCTTTTTTCGGTTTTTGCTTCTTGACACAAGCAACGTATATATTGACGGATATAGGAAGCTTATGGGTTGCTTTGATGCGAACAGCTATAAATTTTTTTCCTATACCACCGCGAACAACTTTTGTAAATGGCCCTCGTCCTATTCCTAGGCGGTCGACCACCCTGAAGAACGAAATCTGTAAAAAAGCAATTTATTTACTTGATGGAACATTATTTAAAATCAGCTAAAAAGATGAGAATAACTAAACAGGTGATTGTTTTTATAATGTATCTGCACTGCATATACCTACACTATTCACTTAACACTAGAGTGCACGCGTGGCCTACTACTCAGTGCAGTGTGATGCGCGCTCGAGTACGGACGTGTTTCCACTGTGCATGGAATGGAAAACACAGACACACACACAAATACAATACAAATCATTCTTTTTATCTTTTTTTCTTTGTTTTCTTATCTTTTTTTTTTTATTCGATGTTGCGCGGTCACAGCCGCTGCCCGTATACAGTATGAGTTCCAAACAACTCATAGTCAATTAATTGCTGGCATTCCTAGTCCATGCTATCGACTACATGGACGAGGTGAGCATCCTGCAGATATTCCGGTCCAATTTCAAGGAGGACGAGATCAGCAGTGGTAAACTGTTGCTGTTCCAGTCACTTGGAAACCAGGCGGTGCGCCAAAGTTCACCTAAATTTTTAACTCCGATAATTGGAAATCCGAAAATGTTCTTCCTAACATTTTTCATCCTAACAATCACAATTCCTAACTACTCTGTCTCTAATTTTGACGGTTCTCCGAAATAATGAAGACAAGTCAATGTTCAGGATTTATTAGTTTAATAATAATTATTCGAAATACAGAGTACGTTAAACACAGCACTTGTTAACAAGTTATCGTTTTGAATATCGAAGTACGACTGACTGTTTCTGTTTTCGAGCTCTCGTGTTCAATATCGTTCCCTCCATTTTTATTTCAGTGGTGCCATCTAGTGTAATAGTTAATAGTCAAATTAGCAACTGACATGAGAGCCCGACAACAAAATGTCCTTTTAAACACATGAATTTGAATATAAAATATAATATTATCCATAACAATTATTAATAACATTGTAATTATATATTTAACATTAAGAAATGCTAACAGTCGGCCTTTCCTGATAGATTTCGCGTCTCGCGAAAAGATAGCTAAATGAAAAGCAGTAAATAAAACATAATTATATACCTCAACATTTACATCTACATTTTATCTATCTATGTTAAACAATTAAATTGTGTGTTTATCTATATATGTATGTATTTACAAAAAAAATAAATGTATTTGTGTATGTATATCAGCTGTCTGACACCCATAGTACAGGGTCTCCCTAGTTTGGGGTCAGATGGCCGTGTGTGAAAATGTCCCCACATATTTTTATTAAATTATACACAAATCTTTCTCCAAAAAAAAATGTCACGACAATTACATTACTTATAAATGCTTTATTACATTATTGAATTAAAATACTTAAATAGTATAACTTGATCTTAATTCATTCTTAACTATTATATGAATATTACTAAGTACAAACATAACAACAAAGGCCCTTCATCTACCACTAGTAATAATAATAATACATAAAGCAAATTAGTGTCGAAGCCCCTTCATGTCTTCAACCACTAGTAATAATAATAATACTATATTATACTATACTTTAAGTAACCTAGCTAGGACATCAGATCGTATTATGTTTTTGTTACTTATGTTACCTGTAATTTATTCCTATGTTTCATAATCCTACCTTGTAACAGACTGTACCACTTTTTTGTGAAATAAATAAATAATTATTATTATTATTTTTACTTACATAAAACAAATTAGTGTCAAAGCCCATACATGTCTTCAGCCACTATTTATAAATAATAATAATACATAAAATTAATTAGTGTCAAAGCCCCTTTATGTCTTCAACCACTAGTAATAATAATAATAATACTTAAAAATTAATTAGTGTCGAAGCCCCTTTGTCTTCAGCCACTAGTAATAATAATAATACATAAAATAAATTAGTGTCGAAGCCCCTTCATGTCTTCAACCACTAGTAATAATAATAATACTCACATAAAACAAATTAGTGTCGAAGCCCCTTCATGTCTTCAGCCACTAGTAATATAATAATACATAAAATTAATGAGTGTCGCAGCCCCTTCATGTCTTCAGCCACTAGTAATAAACAATAATAATACATACAATTAATTAGTGTCGAAGCCCCTTCATGTCTTCAACCACTAGTAATAATAATAATAATACTTAAAAATAAATTAGTGTCGAAGCCCCATCATGTCTTCAACCACTAGTAATAATAATAATACTTACATAAAACAAATTAATGTCGAAGCCCTTTCATCTCCTCAGCCACTAGTAATAATAATAATACATACAATTAATTAGTGTCGAAGCCCCTTCATGTCTTCAACCACTAGTAATAAATAATAATAATACATAAAATAAATTAGTGTCGAAGCCCCTTCATGTCTTCCACCACTAGTAATAATAATAATGCATGCATATAACAGTTTTGTGTCAAGGCCCCTGCATGTCCTCAACCACCAATATCTGTTAAGTTTGTCATTATGGCCTTTTCATATCCATAACAATTTAAGATAACAACAATTAAATTTCATTTACATTATTATTATTAGTTCATTACTGAGACCCCTGCATGTTCTCAGTAATGAAAGTTAAAATAATTATCGTAGATTAGGATTATATAGTCTAAATAAATCTGTATATAATAATCTTGCATTAAATTGTATATTTATTATTGTTGAATTACAGTATAATTAATAATTTATTCAATTACTTTACATAACTTTGCGCATTAACCACAAGTTATAGATGAACTATATAGGAAATCATAATAATTAGATAAATACTTTTTTATTGTAATATTATGAGTAAATAATTGCGGATTTATTTTATTACAATTTAATTTTATATGTCAATTTGGCAGCCCAATCAATAGATGTGTTTTCGATAATTCCGGCACTATCAAATCAGAATTTTGTCAACAGAGAGCTTGTAAAGGCCATATTACCGTTTCGTGATATGGGCGTATCCTCTATATGAAATTAATCGCGGTACACTAAAAGTGTGAAAATACGTTATCATAGCTTGAACAGAATGAACGGCCTTAGTACTCTTAACAGGAACCAATATTCTACTTCGTAAACGCAGCAATAATTAACAGCAAATAACAGTTTCTCTTCTTGCCACGCACAAATGGGCCTAAATGGTCGGTACACAAAGTATGGAATGGACGGTTGACTTTTATTTGGGGTGTAATTTAACGCATTTATTATGATTCTTTTTTTTTTTGGTTACCTTATCATATTCCTGATCATTCAGAATTTCAACTATGCGCTATAACTCGGGATCGTTTTGATGAACCGTCGCTATCCATTTGGCATCAATGTTCATTACTTTTAACTCATTTGAAACGCCTATTGGATTACGACTCGACGTGGGACATGAATGAGCCTGGCTTATAAATATTTTTAAAGTCATAGATAGGTACTCATGCATCGTACTCCACCATCGAGCGACTCTAGGCAACAAATACCCTATTTTTTTTTTTAAAGTAGCTCTAAAGTAGCAAGAGAATTACGATCCGTTACTATGGTAAACGAAGTAATAAGCAACGGCATTGTAATGGGAATCTTTATTCGGCATTCGCATGAATATACCTGCTATCCGTATTTTGACGCATCTGTATGTAGTTGTGTATCGAATGTTGGGTTGTAGAGAGAAATAATTGGACGTTTGACTAATACTTTAAATTGATGTAACATCCAAAGAAGTATAATACTTTAAACTTGCCAATCTGTTCAACGGGTCATCAATTCGCGGTACAGACAAAACAGATATCTCTTTGAAACCTTTTACAATTGTAGGTTCAGCAACATGTAGGACTACTCTCTCAATTTCATTTGAAGGGTTACTAATAAACTTTAAATCTTTAGTTCTTATAACTGCGACATGATCTTGTTCGGTAAATGTCTATCCCAAGGGAAGTGGTACTTGCAATAGATTATCGGGAACTACCAATGCTGATGATATTGTTATTGAGGTAGGTTACAAATCAGTCGCCGAAATCTGTAAGAAACAGTAAGTTGCAATAAATAGTAACAAAGTAACAATAAATGTGGAGTCGAAAGCGCTTGGTTCGAGACCGTGGAACTTTAATCATATAGCGGTGACGCTTCGCCGTATCTCTGCTCGTCCGATGATGGAATGGGGATGGGGGAATGAAATTGTGCAATTCCAAAGCACACTCTCCGAAATGTACCAGATAACAGACCGATAGGCTAGCAACGGTGCGGCGATGACTACCATAGTCAATAAAACGAAACAAATCCAAAGACTTGCGGTTAGCCGTGGCCGACTTAAAGTATGTGTGGATCTGTGTGTGTGTGTGTGTGTGTGTGTGTGTGTGTGTGTGTGTGTGTGTGTGTGTGTGTGGTGTGTGTTGTAGTATGTGTGTGTGTGTGTCTATTGGGATATGCGTAAAACCGTTTTATTATATATACGTTCCATTATATTATTACAATCGTTTGAAAGATGACCTACCCTGTGGCAAGTATCACATCTTTTGATTGGTTGCTTACATCTATAATATGAGTGTCTATCTTCACCACAGTTATAACATTTTACACTTAATTTACTGTCGGGATTATGTTGAGCACATCACCAAATGTCTGGGATGGATTCCCTGGTGATACAGGCGGTGAACGTGGAATACTTTGAAGTTCTCTCACCCGAGTCCGTGAAGACGTTCTTCTCGATTTGCTCCTTGATTCACGACCACAACGCGATTTCCTGTGATGTTTGGACTGCTCGCTGCGATGTCGTGAACTTACTTTACGGTCTCGACCATGACTGCGACTGCGTTACGATTCATCTTCAGACGTACCATAATTATCCCTAGTACGTTTTCGAAATTGTCTTTCATTTCCCATATTGACACTTAATTTAGGCGAAGTCCTGCACTGAGTTTATATCTTCAACTCAGTGAATCCCACCTTCTGAGCTTTTGACGGTTCTCCGAAATAATGTAGACAAGTCAATGTTCAGGATTTATTAGTTTAATAATAATTATTCGAAATACAGAGTACGTTAAACACAGCACTTGTTAACAAGTTATCGTTTTGAATATCGAAGTACGACTGACTGTTTCTGTTTTCGAGCTCTCGTGTTCAATATCGTTCCCTCCATTTTTATTTCAGTGTTGCCATCTAGTGTAATAGTTAATAGTCAAATTAGCTACTGACAGGAGAGCCCGACAACATAATGTCCTTTTAAACACATGAATTTGAATATAAAATATAATATTATCCATAACAATTATTAATAACATTGTAATTATATATTAACATTAAGAAATGCTAACACTAATGTTCATAATCCGAAGTATTCAACTTCATAATGTCAGTAGCAATAAACATCTATTATACTTTTATTTTTTTTCCTATATTTTCTCAACATAACCATCTTTTACACTATTATTCAAAGTCATATCTTTTTTGTTTAGATTTCTTTTTATTCATAATAATCAGTAGATACTATATACATTAATTTTGCGTAACTTTATTTTCACATAACATGTATAACGGTGTCCCCTTGTTTCGCAGACAGAAATTTCATAGAATTTCGTTTTCCAGAAAATGTTTCATATCATATTTGGTTCTTGTAATTTTATTTCGACTATGATTGTTTCAAAGACTATTTACTTCAATGAAACAATATATTTCACAGAAACACAATTCAATGAATTTTTATTCACATTTTTTTGTTTTACAAACTTATAAACAGTAGAATTATTTTTTGACAAGTATTGTTTGTTCAGTGTATTTTTCCATTGAATTTATTTCAACGAAAATATAATTATATAAATAGACAATAACTAAAATATTGTCGTAAAAAGTGAATATGTTGTGCTACAAAAGTTAATGACAGAAACGAATCGCTGCGAAGCCGACTCCACGTAGTCTTGTCTGCCCTCCAACTAGAGTGTAATTTAAATCCGCGTAGGCGCGGAGGGGCGAGTCGGCCCGCGAGCTGAGGAGCAGATGGTTTTAACGAACGCGGCCGCGGCTGAGGCTGGCCGGCCAAGCCGGCCAGCAAGCCGAAGCTGCGGTGGTGAGCGTGAATACCATCTGCGACGGTGAGCGTGAATACCATCTGCGACGATAAGCTCGCGTGGGGCCGCCGGAGCCCCGCAACGCCAGAGCCGTGACAGAAATCATGCCTGCTGCATGTTGCATGCTTGCTTGCATGATGCATGCTTGTTTGCACGCTGCATGCTTGCTTGCACGTTGCATGCTTGCTTGCATGCTGCATGCTAGCTTGCATGCTGCATGCTAGCTTGCATGCTGCATGCTTGCTTGCACGCACGCGCAGTAGGTTTGAACTTAGCAATAGACACAACTCAGTACGTTATGTAAAGCATACCCCCAAATAATAATCATACCCTCAAATTAAAAGTATAAATATCATCTTCTACCCACATATATTTTTTATTACACTTGGCAAATGTTTATTTCCGAGTATGAGTGAAAATATTATGGTAATTATGTTTAGGGACAGAAGCATTATGATAAAAAACAGTAGGAGTTTAAATATATTTACATTAATGATATTATTAATAACAATTTTCGGAAACATGAGTGTTATGAACATCGCCGGTATCACTACTAAACATACAACATACTAAATAGTATGAATAAAAACTTTAGGATGAAAAATTTTAGGAAGAGTGATCATTCGGATTACAAATCCTTAGGAAGTACAATTTCGGGTAAAGAACTTTAGGTGAGCCAATATGGACCCGAAACCAGGACCAGATGCCGTCTCGCCGCAGAGATAGAACTAAGAAGAGTATTCAAGATATCATTGATATATTGAAGTAGACTGATCCGGACGACGTGCCTGATTTCGTGGCGAAGTAGGCGAGGAGCTGAGTAAACTGCCTCGCGTCATGTTCGATCACGTCGAAATTACACGACATCACTACCTTTAAGATGGTGGTGACGTTGCAGACCAGAATGGAAGTCTAAAAAAAATGAATATTGAACTACGTGCAGAAATAGAATAGCAATGTGGATTCAGATGGGCGCAAGAAGCATCAGTCGGCAGTTTTGAATCGGCAAATGCGAGTGCGCTGCCGATAATATTGACCAAGCGCTGCCCGCTACTCAACACCAGCTGCGGAAACGTCACACGTACACTGCCACTGTCAGTACCCGCAAATCTGATGTGTCGCAGCCTAAGCGACAAAACCAGGAACGGGCCAAGTTTATGAAGAACTTTTCACCAAAATGGAGAAGAAGAAGAGGAGGCCCAGTTCTCGTAGCCAGTGCGGTACCGCACCGTGTGGGCCCAACATGCTGCTGCGTCCTGCTGTGCCTACGTCGCAGCCAGCTGTACATTTCATGGCTGCATTACGTCAAGAGGATTGAGGAAGTCGTGGCGTATTTGAGGGTGAAGACCGACTGGACTCTGAAAGTTGAAGCGTTGGAATTGCGTCACAACATCAACTTTAAGTCGTTCGTGGTACGAGTTCCAACCCAACATCTGCTTTTGGCCGAATGGTGTCGTGTATCTACGTTTCCGAGGACGGTTACGCGATACCACGCAGCAAAACACGACGCCGATAACGTAACGTGTATACTTATAGTTGATTTGGTTTTTCTGATATATGTAAGATTATTTGTGTATATTTCTATGAGTCTCAGTTGCCTGACAATAAAACTTGTTATTATTATTATTGTAGGCCACGGTAACATTTTTGCTAATAACTTAGAAGTTTTGTATTTTAGAGCGGTGTAGTTTCAGGTAAACCTGCTCCATTATATGCCGACAGGTCAGTTCCGCGTGTGACCTATGCGCAAACGCATATTTCTGTAATTTGTTTCCAAAACCGCCTACCATAGTAGTCCGAGCGTGTGTATCAAATTTAGGTACGCCATTTTGATTGTATTTCCAGTTTGTAAGGCATATTTATTGATATTTACTTTTACCATATAGCACACTTATGTTTGTTTTGTACTCTAATATAAAATGTATTAGTTCAAGTTCGTAATTTGGCTACTTTTGTGCAAATATTTACTTATCTCATCGTGGGTACTGCACAAGTGGAGAGATGGCTTATGGTGACTTATGATGACGACGATGGTGCAATTGAAAGTCAAGATGAGAACTTGCGCCGGATTTTCAAGCCCTGTATCGTGAGGCAGAAACCAGTGAAGTCGAAACTAGATTGAAAGCTTCGCAATTAAGAGTTCAATTTTCAGTTTTCAGAAGGAAGTGAATTTTGTGTCCTACGTCCCATAAAAAACAGTCAACTTACTTTCTCCATTACATAATGATGTAACCATTGATCCCGATACACATGAAGAACGTAAGCCTAAAATAATTACTTTTTACAACCGTACTTACTTCTGTCTTCTCTAAAACCGTCAGTACGAAAACAGTAGAAAAAAATACTTTTTTTTGCTCCAGTGGGTAGGCAGAAGTCAGAAAGTTCTTCTTCTCAACTCTTAAACAAGGGGTATCGTGTAACCCAGTTACTGGGTTGTGGAGGTCAGACAGGTACATTCAATTGGAAGCGATATCAACATAGTTGCGAAAAGGCTAGGCACATGATGATTCGACAAATTGTTGGCGTTCTGGTTTCAAGAGCTTATGAAACAGATGTTTTAAATAAAAACTGCGGCTCGGTTTATAATAGTATCATAGGAGTGTTTTAACAAAGATACGTGCAGTTTAATACAGTAGGTGCTTTATCAAAACTCAAGAAAGAATTTATAAAAAATATTTAATTTTGATATTGGTTTTCTGTTCTTGAAATTTACATGGCGGGCGCAACGAAATAAAAATTGCTTAAGTACCTACCATATTTAATAGCATATGACTGAAAAGTTCTTTCAAAATCAAGACGATTTTGCAGGCAAAAATTCCGTATAAGAATTTAAAATACAATAAAACTACTATGTCGTCAATAAAAAACTCGCTTTTTATGAAGTCGAGTCAAGACAAAATTATTTGTATGACCTACAGATAAATGTTCCGGGTTGATCCGGGCTGTTTGTGTATATGAGTATAAATATTTGTAAACGGACCCACAACACAGGAAAAATTCACAGTGTGGGACAACGTTTTCTGAAAAAATAGAAGACAATTCCCGTAGTTTTAAACAGCCTGATAGAAAAAAAAAACTCGTTATTTTAAAAGGAATAACTTCACAGGATTATAAAGGTAAAATGTACAAAACTTGCAGTACGCTTACTTAGTTTGCGTTTGGCCCTAACTCACCTGATCTAGTGATGATGCAGCCCAAAGTGAAACACGCTTGCCTAGGATATGTCCACGTCTAAATTTTGTCCCGTATTTCGACGGATATAATTTTGACCCTGATTAATTTTAAATGTATTTTCAACATAAGTTTTTGTATGTTTTTCACTAGATAGGACTGAATTAGTTTGACAAAAAATACTTGATTTGGAAGAACACAGCATCATCTCCCTAGCCTTTTACCCAACTATGCTGGCGTTGGTGGTTGGAGCGACTGCCTATCTCGCCTACACAACCCAGTTGCTATTCAACACGGTACCATTTGGTTAGGGCGGGGATTTTCTTTATTACAAAAGAATAAAGTCAACATTTTGTCCCGTATTTCTACGGATATAATTTTGACCTTGATTAATTTTAAATGTATTTTCAACATACATTTTTGTATCTTTTTCACTAGATAGGACTGAATAAGTTTGACAAAAAATACTTGATTTGGAAGAACACAGCATCATCTCCCTAGCCTTTTACCCAACTATACTGGAGTTGGTTACTGTCTAGGCTGAATACCAGTACCGTACATGGAGCGACTGCCTGTCTCGCCTACATAACCCAGTTGCTATTTAACACGGTACCATTTGGTTAGGACGGGGACTTTTCGACTTTATTACAAAAGAATAAGGTTCATATTCAACTCGAAAAATATGTCAGTTTTGGACAGCTGATGTACTGGCGTCTGAAGAAAATTTTAAATTATTGCACAACTTACTTGACATTTAAATAACCTTCCGTAGGTAGCAGTCGCAAAGCCGAAAGGTGGCGGTGCCTTATATATAACGTCCTGGGCAACTAAAGTGGCATTCGGATGATACATGTAACCCATGTAAAAGTCCCTGCATACTGCGTATTGTGTAAAAAACACAAAATTTATCAAAAACCAAAATGTGATCATTGTACTTGTTACATTAGAAATACAATATTTTACTGTGTTTAGCGCTTCGAACGCTGATGGTTAGGAAAATGAATATTGATGAACGTGGAGACTATATAATTAGTTTTTAATCAGCTGTTAATTTCATGGTGTTTATCACGTATATTAAGTTGGCAGTTAATTACTTTCTTACTACGTATTGGTATGAAGTACCTACTTAGCTGGTACCGACATGTTTGAATATCTCAAATTCTCTTGAATTATGATTACTTGAATTCTTATCGATAATTAAATTTCTTATAATACTTACCACTATAATATAATATGAACATAACATCCTGTATAAATATATCATGTTTCTGGATTCGAAATATTTTATTATATTCTACGGCACTCATAAACATCCCACATTTCCTGGATAATATGTGACTGCGTCGGTCATAATTAAGAGCTGGATATACTCCGCGTCGTTAACCTTGCTCGATCGGGCGCTACTTTTTGAGTATCGATGATGTAAAAAAACGATTAAAAATAATTAGGAAAGTAATTTGTAGAACTAAGCCGAAAGTTCCCTTGGTGTTGTACCAGATAATAATATGCTGATGACATTACAAAAATATTGAGATTATTATTTTTTTTTCACTGAAATATTTATTGTTTTTAAGTAGGTATGTACTATTTACATGAATAATAAAAAAGAAAACCTAAAATATTAAACTAAAAAACTAACACAATAAGCATCATAGAATTCGTCCACATCGCCGTCATCTGGAAATGTACCCAAGAGACTGGCGGCATTGCCACGTTGGATGGCAATGCTTAATCTCTGACCAAGGTAAAATCCAGCTCTTGGATCACGGGAAGTGTCAACCAAACTTTTGGATATTTCCTTAAAAAGAAGATAGGTGATTAATAGGTTAGGAGAAAAAATTAGTAATCCTATGAAAATAGAGGTTACTTTGCACATTTATTCCTGAAATTTAAAATATTTTTTACATATTTTGAACCGAAAAGAAAATGCTTTAAATGATGTAGATTAAGAAATGTTTTTTGTTTTTAAGGTTTTAATGTACCCCTAATAAAGCCCAAGTCCGTATATATCCACGTCTTAAGCTACGCTTGCCGCGATCGATCCGATACCCGTCCGTGTTTCGGAAAGCACGTAAACCCCTTGGTTCCAACTGTCATTTGTAGATCTTTGACAGTAGATATGGGTAGTCTCAAGCCAGAAAGTCTGACAGCCTGTTTTAACAAGGGGTATCGTATTACCCAGCAACTGGGTTGTGTAGGTCAGACAGGCAGTCGATCCATGTAAGCGTGTTACAAGACCAATCGAAGACAGTTGAATCGTTTTTTCGGGACTCGTTGAGCTTCATTGATTCAGCGCTTTACTGGCGGTCGCCACTGTTGATTCTGGCTTACAGAAGTTGCAGTGGTTTGGCAATAGTGTGGCGGGCTAGCAGACACAACAGTTAAACAATAATAATAATATGTGGGGACATTTCACACGCGGCCATCTGACCCCAAACTAGGGAGACCCTGTACTATGGGTGTCAGACAGCTGATATACACACAAAAGTATATTTTTTTAAATACATACATATATAGATAAACTACACCCAGACACAAGGCAAACACAAGTGCTCTAATATGATGTCAACAGTGAAGTGGATACTCGAAAAAGCTGCATCTACATAATATTATTTTTGCAGTACCTAATAGTATTGTCCATTCCATTACTTTTCTTTTTAGGGCTCCGTACTTAAACATTGCGCGTCGAATTAGCATGCTGAAGTGGAAGTGGGCCAGCATTGTATGCAGGTGGACAGACGGTAGATAGAGCAGATACGCTTTAGAGTGGAGACCGCGTTTGGGCAAGCATGGTGTGGGACACCCTGCGGCACGATGCGGTTCACTGAAGTGAAACAAATGATGAGACTCCAGAGAATGACCGTCAATAGGTAGCCATCTTTTCGATAGTCGGATAAATGATTATATTTACATAACGTATTTAAATAGTCGCAAGTGTGTGGTGTAAACGTAACGTAAATTCGGTCAATTTTTTAATAGTAAATTTTAGTCAGCACATTAAAATGTTCGTCATCATCATCAGCCGAAAGACGTCCAATGTTGAACAAAGGCCTCCCCCATAGAACGCCACAACGAGCGAAAACCTGCCGCTTGTACCCAGCGGTTACCCGCGACCTTAACGATGTCGTCGGTCATTTATTAGAATATTATTGAATCTTCATCTGCCTAGCCTTTTCCCAATTATATTGGGGTCGGCTTCCAGTCTAACCGGATGCAGCTGAATACCAGTGTTATACATGGAGCGACTGCCTATTGGAACTCCACAACCCAGTTACTGAGTAACACGATACCCCATGGTAAGACTGGTTGTCAGACTTTTTGGCTTCTGAGTACCTATAACGACTGCCAAAGATCTACAAATAACAGCCGGGACCAACGGCTTTTCGTGCTTTCCGAGGCACCATCCACAGACCGACCTCGGCTAGCGTAGCTTAACCTTTGACCGATCGATCTGTACTTTAACTCAACGACTGTCGGGCGAAAGTGTTGAAGGTCAAACCTCCGCTGCTTATGTCGGAATGTATATCATAAGACATTCGAAAGGTTAACTGAGCCACGAGCTCCTCCAATAGTAATTAAAATATTATTGAATGAATATAGCCATTAAACTTAATACCTACATAGGTAATATATTTAACTGCATTACTTAGGTATTATAAATTAAAGTCCTCAGTCTCACTGAGTTTATCTTTGTTAGGATTAATCTCAAAAACGACTGGTTGATTCTGAAAATTGTTTCGCTAATAGCTCCTAATAGGAAGCTATGTTATCCAAGAGGCCATAGGCTATAAATATTTATTTATCGAAAATCACGCGAATGTAGTCACCGGAAAAAGGTAGGTAGGTACCAATAAAATTAAACTGAATTACTGTAGCTCTAGATAGAAAAGGTTTAGGTAGGAAAAGGAGACCTTTGCCCTCCAGTGGGACAATACAGGCTGAAAATAATTAATACTGTTGAATGGTCATTGGTCGTTCCAAATCAAAAATCAACTCTAATCGATTAGGTACTTTTACCTTAGCGCGTTCGTATTACTCCAAAAAGAATTAGAGCGAAATAAAAAGAATGTCTCAAACGTGCAAAAATTATAATCTTGTGAGATGATAAGAAGTAAACATGGAAGAATGGAGTGTGTCTGTATAATCCAGTGTGATCCACTTTTCTCGTTACTTGCCAGTATTCATGTCGTGCAAAGGAATGGTAAGACCCTAAAGCCTCTTACACAAAATATACCTTGCTAAAAATTTAATGTGAACCAAGAATATGTTGAGATAAGGCTTAGAACGAACGGAACGAAAAAAAATGCAAGGCAAAGGTGTCATGTTGTTTAGATTTGTAAGTATACTATTTCTCGTGAGCACAAATAAAGGAAGGGATTTGAAAATATAGGTGAAGAATATGGTTATGTATAATAATATTATTATGTCGCAGGTATTGATACGAAATACTAATAATTATTATTATAAATGCGATAGTGACTTGGTTTCTTACGCTTTTAGGGTAAATTACTACTGAGCCCATTTTAGTAAAAGTTCTATGGGATCAAACTGAAAGTATATTATTTCAAATAAAAAAAAAAAAAATTAAAAAAAAGGTTCATTCATTGAGTAAAAAATGGTGAACATAATTATTTTGAGGACCAAGAATGTTTAGAGGATCAGTTAATGCATACCGTGCTACCCTAATTATAAAAATATTATTATTATAATTTCAATATTATTATCATATTTTAAAGTCATAATCCGGGTAGTGACTTTTAAAATGTCGAATTACGACTACAAATAGATCGTCCAAAATAGGAACAGACGTCATAACAGATATTTGTGTGACCAAAGTCAGCCGCACTAATAACTAAAAGAAAATAGAATAGAATTCGTTCAGACAATCTTTTTTAGCCAAACGATTTCTTTTCTTATTAGCATAGACCCAATACTAAAACATATTTACAAAACAAACCAAAATGTATATATCACCGTATTAAAATAAAATATTGTTTATTTTATTCATTATTCATTTTAATTTAAAATAGGCAAATGATGTATTTGCCTATTTTAAATTAAAATGAATAATTTGAATACATACTGATAAAAAACCTAATTTACAAAAACAACAACCGCCTTTAATATCTTAAAAGTCGATGGCTTTGTTTTAGTTGTTTTGTAATGCCACCGACTTCCGAAACTAAAATCAGTTGTGTTGTAAGTTATTTATCACTTTTAATAATTTTTTTAATCGACTAATGTTTGCCGGAGTTAGGCCCGAATAATGTATAAAAAATATACTAAAAACATTCGAATTAATAACCTTTTTGAAGACTAAACTTTAAAGGTTAATAAAAATGAAATTAACCTTCGGTGTACAAGGTGAAATAATCTCCTCACCCATACAACGTGGGGTTTAATTAACCCCAGAATCATCGGTAAATCCTATGAAAGTTTATCAAGCTAAACAAGTTTTACTGTTTTATTTTGTTAAGGACATTACTTAACTAGTGAATTAAATACAAAATGTATCAAATGAAATATATATTATTTAAAAAAAACACATAACCTTTCCGTGAAATCAACAACACGCGCAATAAAAAAATAACAAAAATATTTCTTAAATGGAAAATGCTTTTTTTGTTTAATAATTAATAGTAGACATATTTGGCTTTATAAAAATAATCACAGTATTAGATAAAGTGCGGTGTGCGTCTCAAGGTTGCACCAAATGGAAGTCCATCTCTGCATGTGTCAGGAAAATATACACCTGACGCTGATTTTCTGCTGAATTCCTGCAGAAGTTCATGGTGTGTCATCTAAACATGGTCGAAAGTTTATTTCGGCATCTTCCACATCCGTATTACTTTGAACTTCAGAAGTCTCGCTGATATGAAGACAACTCTTATCGGCTGACGAAATCTCAGTATCTTTCAAAAAGGTAGCCACAATAAGATCATCCTACAGGATGTTAGACACATTCACTATCTGTACCTATAATAAAAACAAAAAAGTATTAAAAAAACACTTATTGTAGGTGACAATAACAAAAAAACACAGAAGTAAGCCCTTAAAAGTACTTAGTACCTTTTTTACGACGTCCCATACAACGTGGGGTTAAAAACACCCAGGAACCACTTTGTGCGCTTGCTCACACGACGCTAGTGCACTCAGTACTGACCCGATGCTATAAAAAGACGCGGAAATGTTTAAACTCCAGCTACTATGAAATTAAACTTATTTAGTTGCGTTTTAATATAAATTTAACGCATTTGAAAGGTGTTGGAGGTAAAAAAACCCCACCTTGTATGCCGAAGGTTAACCGAAACCAACTTCATAGGTATACCAAGCCACCGAAAACGATTAGTTATCTTAATAAAGGAGTGGAGATGTACTGACTGAAAGTGACGCGAATAAACATAGATCATGTAAGATTTTGATATCACCATTAATGTGCGACAAAATATTAGGATTAACAATTGTGTTTCAACCTATATGCTGCTGTAAAAGCGCGAACAACGATTAATCTTAAGATTTTCCAGTAAAACCTCAGATTTACCAACCCTGGGAAAAGTCGAAAATGTTTTGTGAGCATCTCAACTCTTTAAATCATATGTTTTACCTCAGAGACTTATTGAATATCGAAAAATAGACATGTCTAGCACCGTCCCCCTTTCTCTTACAGACCAATTTATCCAAGACAGCAACATTTAACCACCCGAAAGCTCGTCTCTTTTTTATAAAATCCTTACATTTACCAGCTCATGTTGGTAAATCTTAAGAATTACTAGTCATACCTTAGATTTACAAATATAAGGCCTTTTACAGTAACAGATTATGCAAGGGCAAAAACGTAAAGCATAAAATCATGAATATTTTTATTATACTTTCGGACTCCAATTTAAATCATTGTCGTTTCATAAATCCAACAAAATTTTATACTCCAAACGTAATTCATTTTCGTAGATAATCTATAATACTTTTCGAGGGCGAATGATCCCTGCCAAATATCTCGTAAATCTGTCGGCCAATAAATTTTTTGTTATACCTCCGTGCTAGGTACTTCTCTGCACCTGTCACTGCTGTTGCCATCTCGCTCACTCACAGAATTGATAATGTAAAGCTGATACTACAAATCTATATCAATGTAAGTGATTTTCTTTTATTTAAAACTGTTTTATCCAAACTAATACTAAAAGCGGAAAGATTTGTTCGTTTGTTTGTTACGATGTAAATCAAAAACTGCTGGTCCGATTTCAAAAATGTTTTCACCATTGGAATGCTGCGTTATCCCTGAGTAATAAACGCTATAATTATCAATTGAAAAAATTTGAGATCCTTAAGAAAATTCACGCGGTCGATGTCGCGGGCAAAGTGCTAGTTATCTTTATAATAATAATAATAATAAAATTTTATTTTCAGACCAGGGTCCATAGTATTGTTTTCATACCAAAACATGCTTAGTACCTACTTAATTAAAACTTTAAATACAACATTGCATAAAATGAAATCAGAATTATAATAAAAATAATTATTGTAGTTAAATAATAGACTCATCAAAAAACAATTACAATTAAAATGAAGATTAGAATTAAAATCAGAATTAAAATCATAATTAAAATAAGTTACCTTACTTATACTTAAAGTTTAAAGCTAATTTTATTTTTTTTGAAAATATTAAATTAAAATCAAAACACAAAATTGCAATTAATTAAAACATCAAAATAAATTAATTAAAAATTCAAAGTAAAAACATAGCTGCACACATCTTCTCAATCTACGTAACTGGATGACGCTCGATGTGTCGTCATCCAGTGCCACATTATTGGGCTGTCCATCTTGCCGGCTATAACAGAAACCAGGCTGTTGGAGCTATCGCGCACTCGCCGCATCAAGGATGCTATGCGTGTACGGATAAGTGCATAAAAATCAGGCACACCGGCTTCCGCGAACATCCCTGACGCACTGCAAAATCGCGGTAGCACCAACATAACCCGGAAGGCGTTATTATACTGGATACGCAGAGCATTGTACGAGCTTTTTGTATAACTGACCCATAGGGCACACGTGTACGTGTAGAGACTGGCAATACGCCCTAAAAAGTGTAATTTTTACCTCCTTCGTACAACGTGCAAACCTACGGGCCAGCATGTTACATCTAACTGCCAATGCTCTGCGTTCCCTCTCCAAGTCTACATCATCAGACAGACTATCGGTGACCCAATGTCCCAGGTACTTAAACTTCGTCACTCTGGTAAGCGGAGCGTCCCCTAAGGTAACAGGTGGGACCGAGTCATAACATTTGTTCCCCGCTTTAAAAACTAGGAGTTCACTCTTGGTAGCGTTGTACCTGAGACCGTGGGCCACCGCATACTCCTCACAGTGTAATAAGTGCGCCGATTGATGGGCTCAGCAACACCATATCATCTGCGTAGCTGATGTTATTCGCACAATGCCCATCAATGAAACAACCGACATTAGTGTTGCTAAGCTCACAGATCAGCTGGTTAACATACAGGTTGAAGAGCTTGGGTGAGCTGAGTCCCCCCTGCCTCACCCCGCACTCCAACCTATATGCATCCGACAAGACACCCGCCCATTTAACATGGTTATATTGGTTGTTATACCAATACTTAAGTACCTCCATGAGATCTCTAGGCAGGGTTGTGGCAGACAGCTTCCTCCATAGGCTTTATAAATTGTAACAGTTTTTATCGAATTGTACGAATTAAAAAAAAATGGTCGTCTGTATAGTCAGTTTACGGACGATAGTTTTACGTGATAACGTCATAAAGAAACATAATGGCTAACATATATAACATAAGCTAATAATGGCTTTCTTCGAGGTGGGCAGAGCTTATTGCTTGGGCCGATCATGCCTTTCTATCCCTTGTTCTGCGCTCTCGCTTGCACGCTCAGGCTCAGGTGGAACGTGACACTTTTTCGGCCGTGCAGCCGGTGTTCATCAATTTATAAGACATTATCACGTCAAAAATATGTAATGACATAGTTTGGTTTGGTTTAGCTCAAGGCTAAGTAAAAGCCAACCGAGCCAGATCGATTGGTCGTTATGGTTAAGCTACGCTTGCCGCGGTCAATCCATGAATGAGTGACCACCCATTTCTTACCAAGACCCCTTCGTGCCTAGGAAAAAACGTTAAGCCGTTGATCCCGGCTGTCATTTATGAATATTTGATAAATCTGACAACCAGACTTACCAAGGTATCGTGTTACCTAGCAACTGGGTTGTGGAGGTCAGGTAGAGAGTCGCTCCATGTAAAACACTGGTATTCAGCTGCATCCAGTTAAACTGGAAGCCGACTTTAACATAGTTGGGATAAGGCAAAAGATAATGATGATGGTTCGTTTGCCCAGATCTAACCTCACCGACTTCTCTTAAAAAATGGAGTTAACAGTTATGTTGATATGCTTTAATCCATACTGTAATACCATTATTAGACTACCTATCCATACTTTTTTATAATATTATTATAAATGCAAAAGTAACTCTATCAGTAACGCTTTCACGATGAAACGGCTGAGGCGGTTTTGTCAACCGACTTCAAAAAGAAGGAGGTTCTCAATTCGTCTATGTTTTTTTTTTATTTTTTTTTGTACATTTGTTACGCGATTTCTCCGGCAAATGTAAAGCCATATAAATTTTATCGAAATTGATTTAGCACTTTTTGAACAAATCGACAGAAAGCAAAAAAATATACATGGATGATGTTGTAATGTTCTCACCTTGTACTTTCAATCTCTGTTTTGACTGTGTTGCCATTTCATAATGGATTTGAATGATGGGGACTAAAAAGCGAAAAATAAAAAAAGCTTTTTTCAAAAAAGACAACCGCCTTCAAAAACCAAAAAGTGAAATATTACTTTAAAACAGAACACACATGACTTTAGTTTCGGAAGTCGGTGGCTTGGCTGTTCTATTTGTTGTTTTGTATTGCCACCGACTTCCGAAACTAAAGTCATGTGTGTTCTGTTTTAAAGTAATTTTTTACTTTCTGGTTTTTGAAGGCGGTTGTCTTTTTTGAAAAAAAGCTTTTTTTATTCAAATTTGGTATGAAAATAGCTTGAACCCTGTCGAAGGTCATAGGCATAGCTTTTTAATCCGCGACTTCGTCTGCCTCCGTGATAATCGACATTGGTAGTAATAATGATTTATCTTCTAGGGTGAATAATAATATTATTTAAACGAATTCCTCGACATTGATTTCTCCACTTTTACAATACGGCACACAATAATCTTCGCGCGGTTTCCAATGACATTCTCAAAATTTGACACTTCTGTCGGTGGTCCCTGTGAATAGGGTTGCTTACGCAAAGCTAATCTCAAAGGGTGCCACCCAAGAAGCTTATAGGCATAAAAGTGGAGCCAACACTCTAAATACCTAAGTGAAACCAACTGTGGGCAGACGCTCTCTTTCTGAATGTAAACAAAAGAACGAGACAGTGATATGTGTTTTCCTTATCTTATGTATGCATTCAGAAAGAGAGCGTCTGCCCACAGTTGGTTTCACTTAGGTATTTAGAGTGTTGCCTCCACTTTTATCTATAAGCTTCTTGGTGCCACCGAACTACAACGTAAACACTAATACCGCGGTAAAATTCCTATTTTATAGAAGTTGCTCTATGAGTGTTTTGTTGTAATATATTATCAAAAATGGTTGATAATAACGGACGTTTAACTATTCCGGAAATAAAAAGCTGGGGTGTGATTCTGTAAGACCTCATTCTAAACTACGAATCTGAATCCGCTGTAAGTTTCTTGATTGGCATTCTAAAAACTCGGTTGATAATTCGAATTTACACTAGCGCCACCCTTGCGAGCGTGTCAGCGAGTTGAACTAAATTGACAGGGAGATTTTGACAGATAAAGTATGAGATGACGTAAGAAGTGGCATTCTGTATGGTAATTTCCCCGTCACTTCGGCGCTTACTTCGCACTCGAACCCGGTTCAAAGGGTCAAATATATCAAGGTCATTTTGAACCTTATGCGAAGTGAGAGTGAATCAAAAACAGAATCAACCTACTGTTCCGGAAGCTAAAAAATATAATTTTGTCATATCAGTGTCACTTGGTAAAAATTAGCAGTAATATTCCTAATTGATAGTTCGCTCGTCCACTGATTTATTGAACTGCTTGTAGGTTCCACGTCCGATTTTCGTAATTCACTCCTCTTACAGTATGTCAAAACGTATGACTACCTTTTTAGTCTGGTAGTGTCAAGAGTTACTGCTGAGCGTAGGGGTTCAATCCCTGACTTAGTCAAAGGGTTTTTCCTGGAATACCGAGATCCATAATATTGGTAGTGGAAATTATGGTTTTTCTCACTCCTCCGCTGTTTTTTGCAGAGTCGTTTTTCCGGAATTCGTCGAGCTTCATTTCCTCGGCACTTTTCTGGTGGTCAGTTTTAGGAGCTACAGTGCTTGGAAATAGTGTAGCGAGCTTGTCCCAAAAAGTCATAATGATAGTATTATCACTAAGCAGAAGTAAAAGACAATTTTACAGAGATGGCGTAAAAAAAGATGGCGGCCTGTCGTTTACGACAGCCGTAGGTACTTGGTACCCTCATTTGACTTTTAGTAGGTACTTCAACTATGACATAAGCTGCAGACTTACTGATTTCTTTTCAGTCTTAATTTCCATAATAATTTGGAGTTTTGTTTTTTTAACATTTAACCTTATTTTTCAACTTAGCATAGTTTGGTTTAGAATTTATTTAATGTAAAGTATTCCCCAATAGTCACTCAGTACACTAATTTGGTAAATCTCTGATAATCTTGGAATTGTGTGATTTTCGGTCTCTATGGAGAAGAACGAGCAAGAAACTCCACGGATACTTTTTTAATCAAGTGTATACAAAATCCTAGCTACTTTATTTATATTGTTTCTGTGATACTAATGAAGGTGGAAAGCAATATACGATATGTAATTCAAAAATAAGCCATGGGAATTATAAGATAACAAGTTTCAGCTGAAAGCCCCCGTTCACGAACATGACGCGTGGATCAGCACCATTAAGCTCAACTATTTTGAAAGTAACTTCATCATCCAACACAAGCATGATAAAAGACGACTGAGGACCTAGTAAACCTTTAACAAATTATAATGTTAAAACAATATTGTTACCTTTCTCACACTCATACTAAACCAGATAATAAGAGATTAGAGCCCGCTTCATAAGCGAATAATTATGATTTTATTAATTTCTTAAGGAGCCACCGCGCGCTCCCTCGGTGTCTTATGATACAAGTAAAATGTTTCTTAATATGCGTTCAAGTAGTTAATTTCATAACATCTAAAGCTTCTGTTAAAACTTTGTAAAACAATAATGTTTTTTAATGAAAATCTTCCATGTTATGAGTAACTAGCTGATGCCCGTGACTTTGTCCACGTGATTGTCAGTTATTAGCGGGTTTTTCTTTTGCATGAATCCCTATTTTTTTTCTAAAATAGTAATTAAAAGTAGCCTAAGTTGCTCCTAATAATATACTGCCAGTGAAAGTCCCGTCAAAATCAGTCCAGCCGCAGCCGTTTCAGATATTATCATGATATTTATTTTATGTAACTCCATACCAACAAAGTTATTTCACTAAATCATTAAGAAAATAACAGTGTTACACTTAGAATGCAAAGAGGTCATATTTTTAAGCATAGTAACAACGGCAAAATTATCTTTAGCATAAGAAAGGCACATAATTTGTTGGCTTGAGAGGCCGAGTTGCTAAACTAATTAGGGACAGAATGTTCTTTTTGTAGCAAAATATTATAAAACAGGCCGAGAACAAAATTAACTTCAATCCTTTTAGTTTTCATAACCTTAAAATTTCTTCGACAGAATATCAGCTTGTTCTTCCGGTCGTATAATTTGGTACATCGGAATAAATTGATTATTAATGTTTTTATTGCTCTTAGTGTGTACGGTAATTAATAAATCTTGTTAGAGGTTTTATTCAGAATTACTGTGACTAAAATGAGGAAAATTCTGGTACTTACAGCTGGTGTAAGCTGTACCCTCTGATTACGAAACAAAAGGCAGATAGATCGCGCGGAACACTGCTAGTGAAGCCAAAAAAGCAAATACAAACTCAGAATCAGGAGGATTCAGGAGATCGGTTTTAGACTACTCACTATCTTAGTTATCATCTGACTAGCCTTTTCCCGATTATGTTGGGGTTGGCTTCCAGTTCTACCAGAGTCTGCTAAATACCAATGTTTTACATGGAGCGACTGCCGGTCTAACCAACACAACCCTGCTACTGGGTAACACGATACCTCTTGGTAAGACTCGTTGTCAGACTTTCTGGCTTCAGACCATCCATCAAAGATGTACGAAGAATAGTCTGCTTTCCGAGGTACAGAGTGGCCTCAGTTTCAAAATGGATGGTCACCCATCCACCGATTGACCGCAGCAATCGTAGCTTAACCATGACTGATCCATACGACGTTTGCTAAAGCCACGAGCCCCTCAAATAACTTTCCAAAACGACACCTAATTAAACTATTCCTATATTCAGCAAAACAGTTAAATAATTTACACGTGATTAAATTTTCTTCAAGACTTCGCCAGTAAGTCATTGTTTGTTCTATAAATGATGCGGGGAGGGCGTAATGTGTAGAAACGGCCTGTTTCATTAAGACAATGGGTTTAAATTGCAGCGGTTAGATAGACGGACGGAAAACGCCTGTGATGTAAAGTATAGGTGATAGCGATGAGTTTTAAAACCCTGACGAAAACAAAGGGGGTGTTATAAATTTAAAGTGTGTATCTGTGTGTCTCTTTATAACGTCGTAGCTCCCGAGTTTTCTTCTCCTTGCGCCGTTTCCCCAATGCGTGACCCATCAGGGCACCAACTTTCCACGAACGATGTTGAGCCATCTGCTCCGGTTTTCAGCAACGTGAACCGCTTCGGCGTTTAAGTGTAGTGCGGATCTGGTCAGTCCAAGGCATTGGACTCCTTCCTCTACGTCGCTTGCCATCTATTTTTTTTTTTTTTTTTTTTTTTTTATCTATTGATAGGCATACGTTTGACCACTATCTCACCTGATGGGAAGCGATGATGCAGTCTAAGATGGAGCACGCTTGCCTAGAAGTAACCTATTCACTCTTGCCTTAAAGACTCCCAGGTTGTAGCTATCAGGAAACAAAGACGCAGGCAGGGAATTCCACTCCTTAGCAGTACGCACAATGAATGTATTGCCAAAACGTCTGGTAACAATAAGTTTCTGGTGGTTACCACTAGGTTTACGAGCATGAGTTAGAGAGGTTTGGGTTTTTGTCCAGTTTGAGCTCTTTGAGGATCGATTAGTTGGTTTTAAGCGCTGTCGAGGGGATCTGGTGTATCTTCCTGCAGCACCCGAATAGGTGAACCGATTTGGACACTGTGGTTTTCAATAAAACGCTGATTTAGGGGAAAGGGTTCTTGGCTGTGTAAGATGAAGATTGGATAAGGCAATGCGAAGATGTGCATTTTTCCATTGTAATGAAAGGAAATTCTGACACCAAAGTCGTCATTATATATTTATATGCGTGTCTTCTGGTAACTTAAACGGAATAAAAAAAAACCTCTCGACTTTACATTAAAACCTTCAAGAAGTCATTTTAGTTAGTACCTAGGTACTAACTAAAATGACTTCTCTTTCTTCTTCTTCTTCTTTCAAATCAGGTCTAGACCTGATTTGAAAAAAAAAACGAGTTGCTCCTTAGAAATTGTAGTTTTGCATGGAGAAGAATATGAATGAAACTTCATACTTCGTGTTTGAAAATCAATGTTTTAGAATATTTTGGGTACCAACTACATCTACCTATACCTACTAATATTATAAAGAGCTAAAGTTGGTAAGTTTGGGTGTAGGGGGTAATCTTTGGAATTGCTGGTCCGATTACAAAAAATCTTTCACTGATAGAAAGTTACACTATTGTCGAGTATCTTATGATGTGTTATGGTATATCTCACTTCCACGCAAACGAAGTCGCGGTCATAAGATAGTTTACTTCAATAGTAATAAAAAACCCCGCTGCCGCTTATGAACTAACCCATATACCGTAGACAGACGAGCAAAACACAGGCATAGTTAATTCCTGGCCAAGGAAATAACGTGCATTAGTCAACTGCAGCCAGAACTAACTGTAATGAACCCTCTCTCATATCTGTTCCTTAGTAATTATTTAGATTGTATTAACTTACTAGTTTGAGGAAATGACTGCCGTTTCAGTTCTAGTGTAGGTACTGTAAAGACTCTGGCTGACAAAGGAAATACTACCTTATTGTGTATGATTATGAGATGAACACTATTTTAGAATAATATTTTGACATCCGTTGTGTGGGCTGTCAGGTGGAGATATAATATATTGATAATAGCTTAATTCACGAAATATGTAATATAAACATATTACATTTTATAAATACGAAACCAGTACATCTGAAAATAGGAAAACAAAAGAATGAAAGATGGGGAGCTGATAGGGCATCAAAAAACTCGTCCACATCGCTGTCAAAGGGACATGTGCCCAACAGGCTGGCAGCATTGCCACGTTGTATGGCAACGCTGATTGTTTCGCCGAAGAATAAGCCAGCCCTCGGGTCACATGAAGAGTCGACCATAAACATAAAAGAATCATGGCGAGATTTGTACAAAAAAAAATAAGATGTTTAGAGAAGTTGAAATTTTAATTCTTATATTATTGGGTACCTAAAGAGTATCTTTGGACATTTAGAATATTTTTTAAACCCCGCAAAAAGAAAGTTAATAGTTTTATGAAAAGCTCATTATTTCAGAACGAAACGGCGATTGACAGTAACAGTGACACTGACAGTCGCCGTTTCGCAGTTCCAACATTGAAATTGCATCATTTTATGGGAAATAATATCACCATGCCAATTTTATAGATCCGTTAACATCGCTTGTCACTTTCTTTTTTTTATAAACACAAAATGTTAATCGAGATGAAACGAAAAAGTGTTATTTTCATTTCGTAATATTTTAATTATGCGGGGGTTTTAAAATATGGAAAGTATATAAATTTACTCCTGGTAATGTATTCTTCACATTGGGAACCCCCAAACCTCAAAACCCTCTAAATTACTTTTTTTTTTCTCATACAAATGAATGTATGAATCTCGCCATGATTCTTTGAGTGTCGTTCCTCACAGTAGTATAGAGACTGGCTAGTTCCCCATAGTCACACCAAATAGTCACACCAGTGTGACTACGGATAATTTAACCTGATCCGTAGTCACACCATCACACCCTTGACTCAATTTGTGTCTTTTATTTGGGTTGCTTTTTTTATTTCCCTGTACCTATTACTTCTTTTAATATTTATACTGATAACGGAGTTTGCAAGCTATTATAGTTAATTATTTATAAAATAGGTTTAATCGTTAGTAGCCAGTTCTAATGTCAATATATTAATAACTAGCTACTGCCCGCGATTTCGTTCACGGTGTTTCCTTGCGAGAGCCATTAGACCTCCTTAATCCGGCCCTGTCGCAAAATCCGTTCTTAGCGGACATCTACTAACTATAAACTACCTCCCTGCCAAATTACATCTTTATACGTCAAGGGTTTTTCGATATTTCGTGATGAGTGAGTGAGTGACCTTTCGCTTTTATATATTAAATAATAATATATTATATTATAGATATAGAAGATTAGATGATGCGTTTGTTTTAACTATGTCATTATTTTGTTGTGTGGATAAATGGATTTTGAGGCTGATTTTAGAATTCTAGCAAGAAAGCGTGGTGTAATGCTTTTATTCGATCGATATATAAGGTCGTGGCTAAGTTAAAGCCGTATAGATCGATTGGTCAAAGGTTAAGCTACGCTAACCGCGGTTTGTCTGTGGATGGGTGACCATCCCTTTCATACTGAGTTCCCTCCGTGCCTCGGAAAAGCACGTAAAGCTGTTGGTCCCGGCTGTCATTTGTAGATCTTTGGCAGTCGTTATGGGTATAGTCAGAAGCCAGAAAGTCTGACAACCAGTCTTACCAAGGGGTATCGTGTTACCCAGTAACTGGGTTGTGGAGGTCCGACATTCAGTCGCTCCGTGTAAAACACTGGTATTCAGCTGCATTCGGTTAGACTGGAAGCCGACCCCAATATACTTGGGAAAAGGCTAGGCAGATGATGATCGGTATTATAAACAAAAAGTGTATGCTAATAAAAGCATCATCTTGGTTTTGTAGTAAAAAGTGAAAACAGAAATGCGTTAGATTTGTTACTACTCACATAAGTTTTCTAAGTTTGTTCACGTAAACAGGATAAATGTGTCCTATATAATATGCAGTAATAGCACTATTTCAAAATTAGTTTAGTAGGTAGTCCCAGGGATTTCCTACAAATTTTAAGATTATTAAGTATTATCAATCAATATGCTGCAGTATGCTGTTCCATTAACTTAGTAGCTTTTGCCCGCGACTTCGGTCCCGTGAATTGCGGCTATCGCGAAAGCAAACTAAGTCGTGGTGTTCCGTAACCATACATTTTTAATCTGTGCGCACTGTGCTTGTGAACTAAGGAATCGAGTCGAATCCAAGATGGCAGCAATTCAAGTTGCCTAAGTGCGCGCTCCCGGTTTAAAATCCGTGGATGAGGGTTAATCGTCGCTAAACGGCTTCTATCTGGACTAAGTGTGATCCCTGAAAGCTCATATAGTGCAGTACAGACTTTGGTGCACCAATTTGTGAGCAAATAATCGGACCGGCCGGTCACACCACGCCACCACGTGCCTCACACATGCACGAATACTCGCTACCGGGTAAAAAATACCACATTGAAATTTATGAAAAAACGGGGGTTATTTTAGGGGTATTTAAATAAAACATTTTATATATGTATTATATTTTGTTATATTTTAAATGAAACAAGAAAGGAACATAGTATTTAACTCTTAGTATAATGTATATATAAGGTGCTATAAAAATATCTGCCACGGCTGCAATGGGAGACAGTATTGTGTTTATAGATTACAATAGTAAAGATAAATTATTGATCATTTGTCATATTTTTTTTCATACAAAAAATTGTACGTATAAATTTGAATTGATTTATTCGCATAAAACCATCACGTAGACTTGCTGTTGCCAGACCGCACCGAATAGGTACAATTCAATCGTTTCGCAATCAATCGCGCGTAATTTGTGAAACGCGTTATGCAGAGTAGAGTCAATGTTTATTAAACTACTTTATTTTCTCAAATTAAATTAACTATTCTGGGGTACGAAAGTTCTTCACTATTGTAATCTTTAGACACAATACTACCTCCCATTAAAGCCGCGGCAGATATTTTTATAGCACCTAATATATTTTAAATTAAAACACAGCCTAAAACTTCTACCATTTTGCACATGGCACATTATAAAACAAAAAATATACTCTAATCTTATTAAAAAACTAAAAAAATGAGATCGATAATGAAAGAACATAACATATATTTACTTATAAGCGTAATAGCCAAAAAAAAACACACTTTAAAAAAAAAAGTATAAAAATCACAAAAAAAATAAACCCAAAAACATCCAACATAACGCGTTGTCTTAACTTTTTGAGCACATGATACTTCACAAGACACTCTTCTTTTTCTCTTTCACGAAGGGGAAAATGAGGCATTTTGAAACTCTAAAACAGCGAAATCCAATGCACAATAAAGAAAAGTAATAAAACACAAACAGTTGCTACTGGGTAAAAAGTGCCCGCACGCACTTTAAAAGTCTGCCGTGCCTGAATGCCGTGCGCCTACTGACCGTCTATTCAAAATTGCGGACCGTCGTACATCTGTAAAAAGGTACCTAAAACGGCACTGCACAAAAATACGCAGAAAAAAAATATTTCCGAACTTATGCACTATGTGGTAAATTTTACCCGGTAGCGCCTCCCGCCGAGTTATAATCAGAGATCCAAAGAAAAAGGAAGATGGTACAGGTCTATAGTATCGGAGCCTCGTCATGTACCATGGTTCTGTAATACTAGGCTAAGCAGGAAAATTGTAGTAACAGCTCACAGACTACGACCTGAACACATGTCACTCAATAATTTTGGATTCCTAATGAAAAAAACTGATTCATCGAATTGTGAGGTGTGTGGCACACTGGAGGATGTTACACATTTATTGACGGAGTGTGTTAGATTTCAGTCTGCGAGAGAGGCTCTACTTAGAGAGCTCGACATAAATATGAACGATGTTTGCATGTTCCATCATATTTTAGCGATACCTAACTCCGGAGCTGCCTACAGTTTAAATAAGTTTGTGTTGTTAAGATTTACATTGTAAGGTCCTATAGGACTGGCATATACATCGGTATAAAAGTCCCTATTAATAAATAAAGAGAAAAAAAAGAAAAGCGTCAAAGCAATGATTTTTGAGAACCAATACCACAATATTGGATTCCGCAACGAAATTAATCAGAAAAAAATCAGAGGAATAATAAAACATGTTTTCCATATCTCTCTAAATCAAGCAGGAGACAGAACAGAACTAGGCCAATAGGCACAAAGAGACGTTTACAACTTGGAGAAGCCCAGTTGCCGAGCAACACGGATTACAATTAACATTATTTAATGGGTCCTAAAATGACTGAGCTGTTACATTTGATTTCATTTGAACGCACGGACATTAATTCTAGTTTCTACAACGTCCGCAAAGTAAAATAACTCTGGATGTGACCTGTACACTATTTAATATAATAATAATATTATTCGCAACAGCAAAGACTTAGATTTTATAAAAGTACACTAGAAGTTGTCGTAACTAGCACATAATATTGCGTTCATTCTGCCAAAGAATACACTCCCATATGATATGGTATGCAAATTGTTTCTATTTACCTACAGCCAGATGTAGAACATTGACACAAGCGTGAAAGAAAAAAATACTCTTAAAGTTGCCATGACCTGTGAGAAAGCATTAGTATGAATCTTAAAATTATTATTTTAATTATAAAAAAATGTGCTCATTGTATTCTTATCGTGACTACGATTAACAAACGTTATAATCCGTGTAATTAAAGAAACGAATTGAAAATGGCGGCGCTTATGAACATGCCGTCTTACTCACTCACAATACTGTGTTAGTGAAATGACATGTTATGCTCCTTTGTTTTCTGTCATTTTAATGTATTTCTTTAATGATGTGAGAGATACTACCACGGCAACTTTTTGTATAATGATTCATGTTCCTCTAAAACATCCTATACCTATAACGGTCAAAATATTTATTTAATTTGTTAATATTTTGAACTTACTGAATTGCAGTGAACGTGTCACTAATAGAAGTGCACAACACTTGCGAAAGCAATTGTATTGAATTGCAATTGTACGAGTGACGCTGCTTTGATATCTCTGTCAGCACACTGTTATCGTGTAATAATGAGAAAGACTTTTTTTTTAAATAGCTAGGCTTGCGGGGCGACTAAGCTCCGCGGCTTATGCTGTTAGAAAGATAAGACAGTTGACAGATGTAGAAACTGCGCGTATGGTCTACTTTAGCTACTTTCACAGCATTATGTCGTATGGTATTTTACTGTGGGGTCGGGCTGCCGACATTGAATCCATTTTTATCTTACAAAAAAGAGCTGTTAGAGCCATTTATAATCTACGTCGCCGCGATTCTCTTAGGGAACTATTTAAAAATATTAATATAATGACAGTGCCTTGCCAATTTATCTATGAAAATATTATGTACGTAAGAAAAAACCTACATTTATTTAATAAGGTTAGTGATAGACATAATATTAATACTAGAAACAAAGACAAAATAGCTCAACCATATTTTAGATTGTCTAAAGTTCATAAATCTTTTATGGGGTTCTGTGTTAAGTGTTATAACAAAATTCCTAGTGATATATTGCAATTAAATGAAAGAAAATTTAAAACATATATTAAAAGTACACTCTGTAAACAAGCATATTACAGTTTAGAGGATTATATCCATGATAAGAATGCTTGGAAACATGCTGGTCCGGGCTCCATAGGACAATCTACAGTCTAGACAAAATCAAACGGATTGCTAATTAAAACTACTTAATTTATACTTAGTATATACATTATATTTAATTCTTGCTTTGGGTCACACACTGGTTCATAGGTTCATAGTTTGTTGAAATGTATGGAGTGGTTGTCTACTTTTACAATAATTCTTTTAAAAAACACAACGAATCGTAAGTACAGTTTCGGGACGTATTAGCTCCGTTGCGATAAGACACTGGATTCTGAATGTCTTCCTCGCTTTCGGCTGAAAACATCACGACTCTGTAGAAGCGCGCCAAAATGGTGGTGGTTGATCACGTGTTCTTGATAATGGCGCGCTTGCGATCCGTTTCACCATAATGTATTTATTGTCTTTGCGTTTCACGTTCATACTATTGACCGGATACGACATATAAATATCTAAATACCTCTTTAACCCATTTCCCCCTTGAGGACTCCCTAATACTGAATGAGTTATGGGTACTACCTTTAGATCTTTTGCGTGGCCGCACCGTGCCCAGTCTATCAGTCTTTTATCGATTATATTTCGGAGAGCGTGCTATGGAATTGTATTCCCCATCCCCGTTCTGTCCTCAAACGAGCAGTAATACGGCGAAGCATCACCACTATAATATGGTTGAAGCTTGGTTCGAAACCGTGGAAGGTCAGGAACGAAGCGCTTTGATTTTACATTAATTCTACTTTTACAATAAATCGCCGATGGTGTAAGTCTGCCCACCCCTGTGTTAAAGTGTAGACCAGTGCCGATACCTTTGAAAATGTTTATTTAAAGCCGAGTTTATTTTAAATCAATTTGTGCTAAATTGTGGTTTTAATAAATGCCGTGTATTGTACCCTACACCCAGTGCTAAATTGTGGTTTTAATAAATGCCGTGTACCCAGTGTGTTTTCATTGCACGAAACCCATATTCTGCCCACATGATGACTGAATCTAACGGACTAAAGCCTGACTGATCCGACATATATATATCTAAATTCAATTTTTTAAACTTTATTCCGAATAACCGTATTTATGTAGGTAGTCATTTTAATGTCCACGTAAGCCGGATACGATAAAAAGACAACATTTTGTTGCGTTGCGTTGCGCACTGTACAAACAGTTTTGTTTTGTTTTGCTTCGCTTTCGCTTTGAGTTTGGTTTCGCTGTAGGTGATAAAAATATTGAATATCAAATATTTTTTTAATTATTGATACTGGTTGTGGGAAAGCTTGTTTGTCTGTTTATTATATAGAACTAGTTATTTAAACCGCTTCATTTCTTTTTGGCATCAATCCGCCAGAATATTCTCCAAGTATATTATTATTATTATTATATTTTATATACTTTATGTATCTCGGATAATGGCGTCATTATGCAGGGATACTGTTTTCTTTTGATTTTGGTGCGATTAACAATCGAGAACGCATTGACTCAACTATCTCACAACTCATTTATTTTTCCTAGGCAGGGCCCGTTCATAGATAGGTATTTATATCAATGAAATTATTTTTAATTTCATATCTTTCCTATGGGTTGGGGAACGGAACGTCACGCCAACACGATAACGTCAGCTCTGTGATTTAAAATCTTTTATAAATAAAATAACAGTATTGAAGCGGTGAAAATAAGTGACTCAGTGAAAGGACACATTCATTCTCAAGTGACAATTGTGTAGTGAAAAAACAAATGGTATATTGTGAAGTGGTAAACAATTAAAAAAGTGTAATAACTTTTGAAAAGAAACCGACTTTTATGACTTAAAATGTGATTGCATATCAAGATAAACTATTGCTTGTGATATCGTACATGTTTAGGATCGAACTCAAGCAAAAACCGTAAGTGAAAACACGACGCATAAAATAATCAAAATTCAAATCGTAACAGTCAAAACAAATGTTTCGTTAACAAAAAATGGACTTTGAACCTGCTCATTTCCTAGCATCTTGGACAACTTCCACAAATGCCACAAACAATTATTAGTGCAGTCGAGAGAACAATGTTAATTTAGTCAAAGTGTGCTAACATTTAAGTGTTAAAAATTGAACTTTAGATATTATCTTTCCAAAACAATAAAAGTGAAACTTATTATCGCGCAACAACAAGCGCCATCTATTAAAAGCAATCTAAACTACTAAGACCTACGACACGCTGTCGATCATCAGCGCAAGAGCGTCCCGTTTGACTAAATCGACTTCTATAATAATACAACAGTTCACCAACAGAGGGCACTACCTGTTAGGCAAGTAAAGCAAAGTCGTTTGTACTTAGCCTAAATGGAGGACCTAAAAAAGCTAATTTTGGATATGAGAAGTGAGTTCGCACAGAGATTCACCTCTATAGACTCAAATGTTGCGCAATTAGAAGATAAAATCACAACTAAAATAACAACACATATAAACACTAAACTTGGCGAAATAAACGAAGAAATCGGCTGCATGAAATTAAAAATGGAGGAACAGGAAAAAAGAATATACATACTAGAAAAGAATAGCGTACAAAGAAATGTAATGTTCTTCGGCGTAGAAGAAAAAGAGTGCGAAAGGTCGTACTCAGATTTACAAGAAAATATTCTAGAAATAATAAAAAACAAAATTAAAGAAGAAATCCAGGTTTTTGAAGTACAGTCAGTTCGACGAATCGGTAAAAAGGGGAGCCGGCCTAGGCCAATATCGGTAACATTCACCACACTAGGCAAAAAAATTAATATTCTAAAGAAGAAAAAGAACTTGGAAGGTTCAAATATTTACATCACGGAGGAATTTCCTGTAAATATTCTGAGAAAAAGAGAAGAACTCAAAGAACAACAGCGACAGGAAAAAGAAAAGGGCAACATTGCCTTTATAAAATACGATAAACTTATTATAAAACAAAACGATAAGGAAACGAACACCAATAAAAGGCAGCTTTCTGTAACACCACCGCAAATGCCTTTATTGCAACCCCAGACCCCTGAATGTACGACAATACCGCTTCAACAAAGAACATCTACTCAAATAAATAAAAAATACAAATGTAACAAAAACACAATGATGTCTTACGTCAAAAGAACTGAAGATGCATGAAAATCCGAGGCCTCCTCCACGCAAACCATATCGTGTAACAAAAATATTATCAATCCTCTCCCAATCCGGCCGGTCACCGTGGGAGAAGTAGACCAAAACCCTCCAGAGACAAAGACTTCAATTATGATAGAACCCACGAACAACAACCTGCTTTATATAGCGACATATAATGTAAGGACCCTATCAACACATGCCCGCCTGCTAGAATTAATGAACGCACTGGAAAACACAAAATTCGATGTAATTGGTCTGTCTGAAATAAGAAGGTTAGGAAATTCAATACAAGAATACGATAATGTTATACTCTACTACATAGGAGAAACTCCAGGCCTTTATGGCGTGGGTTTTCTTGTGAAGAAATACCTCAAGCCCTACATCGAGAGCTTCAATGGAATGTCAGAACGAGTAGCTTTATTAACGCTTAATATCAATAATTTCAGAGTTAGTATAATACAAGTTTATGCCCCGACAGAAGCGGCTAGCGACTCTGAAATAGAAATTCTTTACGACACCATCGATAAAGCCTTGAAATTATCAGAAAAAAACCTTATATTGATGGGGGACTTCAACGCTAAAATTGGTCAACCAGCTCCAGACGAAAATTTAATAATGAAGTGCCATGGATATGGCACAAGAAACCACAGAGGTGAAAAACTAATCGAATTCGCATATGAAAACCATTTTTCAATAATAAATACTTTTTATAAAAAGAAAAATAAACAAAGATGGACTTGGAGATCCCCTGATGGTACTACTAAAAACGAACTGGACTTCATTCTGACAAATTTCCCAAAGAATGTGCAAAATATGCAAGTCATCAATTTGAATTTTCCTACGGACCACAGACTCGTAAGAGCTACATTTCTCATACAAAATCCAAAAGCATCCAGAATTAACTATGCTAACAACTCAAGGAGTCTACTTAAAAATAAAGAAGAAATTTTAAGATACAAATTATCACTGAACGAAAACAAAGAAGGCTTCATAAACTGCCAAGAAACCAACTCAGTACAAGGATGCTACGACCAAATAATAAACATACTGGACACTAGTTTGAAGAAAGCCCTTAAACCAAATCAAAACAAAACTAGAAGCTGCGTGATATCAACTCATACTACAAAATTAATACAACGAAGAAGTGATCTACAAAAAGTAAAACCAAAGACGCGAGCTATGAAAAACGAGTTGAGAGCACTTTACAAACTGGTAAGCAAATATATTCGAAAGGACTACGCAAACCATCGAAAACTTACTATAGAAAGGCATCTCAAGTCTACAGGAAGCTTAAAAAAAGCCTACAAGGAACTGAAATCCCACAAAACATGGATAGAAGAACTACAAGACTCTCAAAAAACAACACACGACATTTTACACATAGCTACCAACTTTTACAAACAACTGTATAGTGCCCCAACCCAACAATATACCCATACCCACCAAAATGAGTCAGAAAATAATAGCGACGACGAGGACATACTACCAGTGGAGGAACTTGAAATTGTAATGGGAATTAAAAACCTAAAAGCAGAGAAGAGTCCAGGACCAGACAAAATTACAAACGAGGCCATAAAACTAGCATGTGCTCATCTTGTGAATCCACTAACACATCTGTTCAATTTAATCTTAAGCTCGTCCACAACACCTTCACAATGGTCCAAGTCAGATATTATACTGCTGTTTAAAAAA
Source organism: Charanyca ferruginea (assembly GCA_947361185.1). Taxonomy (NCBI): domain Eukaryota; kingdom Metazoa; phylum Arthropoda; class Insecta; order Lepidoptera; family Noctuidae; genus Charanyca; species Charanyca ferruginea. Next base: position 55,471,825 of record OX376055.1, on the reverse strand, counting down.
GGCGATCCAAAGAACATAGACAACTATCGACCAATAAGCCTCCTTCCATCACTTTACAAATTATTCGCATCAACTATAGAGAAGCGAATCACTTCTACTCTAGAGAAATGCCAACCGATCGAACAAGCAGGGTTTCGTAGAAACTATTCGACAGTGGACCACATCCATTCTCTAGAATTACTCATTGAGAAATATCAAGAATTTCAACGTCCTCTTTACATAGTGTTCATAGATTACCAGAAAGCCTTCGATTCAATACTTCACTCATCCATATGGAAAGCTCTACAATCACAGAAGGTGGAGAAAAAATACGTACAGGTCTTAAAATACCTCTACGAAAACACCACAAGTAGGGTGAATCTGGAGTCCGCAGGTCCACCCATCCCCATAAAAAGAGGAGTTAGGCAAGGCGACCCTCTATCACCTAGAATCTTTATAGCAGTCCTGGAATCAATAATCGGCAAATTAAATTGGGATACAGTGGGTATATACGTAAAAGGGAAATATATAAGCCACCTCAGATTCGCTGACGACATTATCCTGCTATCAGAAGACAGCTCTGAGTTGGAAACAATGTTAAACACGCTACAACAAGCAAGCAGAGAGGCAGGACTAGAAATAAACTTGAGCAAGACAAAACTAATGACAAATTGCGCACAAAACCCAATACTTCTTAACAACACACCAGTGGAGTACGTTGATAGCTATGTTTACTTAGGGAAACAAATTTCTTTTAAAAAAAATAACAACGACTCAGAAGTAGAAAGAAGAATAACAATGACATGGAAAAAGTTTTGGAGCATAAAGGAAATTCTAAAAAGCCAAATGCCGATGAAAATCAAGAGCAAAGTTATGAACTCATGTCTGTTACCCTCACTCACTTACGCATGCCAAACATGGAAGTTCACTCACCGAGTTAAAAATAAAATTACGTCCTGCCAGCGAAGTATGGAAAGAAGTATCGCAAAAATAAAAAAAACTGAAAAAATTCGGCACTCCATCATCAGACAAAAGACAAAAGTAACAGATGCTCTCACCTACGCCCTTAAGCTCAAATGGAGATGGGCAGGACACGTAGCAAGAATGAGTGACGACCGTTGGACTATTCGCATGACGTCATGGCCTGGCCCTACAGGTTTTCGGAAACGAGGAAGACCGATAACTAGATGGACAGACGACATCATACGAGTCGCAGGAAAAAACTGGATGTTAGAAGCTATCGACAGAGACCACTGGTCATCTCTGGAGGAGGCCTTCACTCTCACCTAGTGAGAGGTTCATGCATACCATTTTAATTATTTTTTTAATAATAATTATATTGTATTTTTAACAGTTTTGTTTCAGTTTTTTTAATACATAACTAATGTTCAATACTATAATTTTTTAATTTTAAATAATTTAAATATTTTTGTTATTTTATTTTATAAATTTTGTATTATATTATCATTTTTTCTTTTTAATTTTAAAATTCTCATTTTTTAAATATTTTTAAGAAAAGATACAATTATAAATATTTTGTTAATAAAAGTGTGATAAATAATTTATAAAATGTATGTTTATAATACATATTTTTTAAATTGTATTACTTACGTAGATATTATGATTAAGAATATTAATACTATTAAACCATGTAATTAAACTTATATTACTACAAACTATATATAAATAATATCTATACTTGTCTTGTAAATCTGTTGTCTGCATGAAATAAAAGGCTTTTTTATTTTTTATTTTATTTTATTTATGTATCTCGGGACCCAGAGGTCCCGGGCCTTTGTAAGGCTTACGAGGAGCCGAAGCCAACTCGCAGAGGCCCCATATGTAGCTTTATATGAAATAAGACACCAACCGACGATTATCCCTTTATTATTATTAAGTGCACCCAAGGACAACCCCCGGTTGGTGCAGGACTATTACAGGACATGGAAACTAACAGTACTGGACTATGGGTATAGGTTGCTAAAGTGACTTGGTTACCTGAAACTATGAAGTGACTATGGCCCCTGCCGAATCAATGTTTGTATACATGGATAAAATAGCAGGGGGTGACTTGCACACTCACTAAAGGGCCCCCTGAAACAGTCGCTAGCAGGAAGTGACGTAGCGACAAGGGGGCAACATATCTTGAGGTGCTAGAGGAGTGGAGAGGTATTCCACGGCTATCAGGACAATCCCGGAAGTACGGTCAAGATCCCTACCAGCGTCTTACTGGAATACTTCCTTACCCCGAGCACGAATGCTCTCGCGAGTTTCCACTCTATCCGGCCAATTAAGGCAAGATAGAGGTGGGAGCTCCGTTCCCCATCTCTGGCTGCAGAGATGAGGAACAAGACTTCTCCCGGGAGATCAGGTCCGTGGGGTCGCTACTGCCCAACAGCTCGCCACAAGCTGCCCTATTATTATTAAGTATCTACTGCATCTCCTGAAAGCCAAAATCAAAAATGGCGACGACAAGAAAAGTGCCGCACTCAAGCACGACGAGTCCCGGAGAAACGATTCAATTGTCTTGGATCGTCCGACGAAATGAATCAGAAAATAACATCGAAGGAGTAAGAAGAAACAACCGCTTCATTTATAAACAAATGAGTGATACAGCCCCGTTTCCTGCGTACTCTATTCACGAAGCTTGCTTTGTATACTTGATGTTGCTGTAATGTAAGAACATCGTGTTTACTGTACCCATTATTTTAAAGTTAAAATGCACACGCATAATTTTGTAATAACTGCAAGACCGGGTTAGGAATAACACCGTCTGTTTCATCACAAATAGCTCACGTCACTCAGAAAGCTGTCACACTGGAGTAAAATTGGGCTACACACATCTGCCGCATGTCAGGCGATCATTGGCGTCGCAGTGGATCCTTCTACATGACAAGTGGCATCGCGGCAGATCCAGGACGGAGATGGCTTGATGATCTAAACTCCTTCGACAATGCCTGGTCCCAAATAGCCGATAGGGTGAGTTGAAAGGAAAGTAGATAGCCCTTTGCCCTGCAGTGGAAAAATTCAGGCTAATAGTAGTAATATTTGCTCTAAATGATGATTGAATGAAGTAGGTCACACACCCACAATTATACAACAGAGTCCAGAGACGAGAATATTGCTAAGTCAAAACACGTGCTAAGTAACATTTTATATGTCTTGGTTTCAGTTTTCTTTCTGAATCTGATACTCCACCGAAGGTTGGTAGCCTGTTGCTTACGATCATTTCTCTCAATCGCTTTTTACGACTGGAGTAGATAAAAACTTTATATACTGACCTTTCTTTTATGGTAACGTCACGTTGGATATTATAAAGGTCTATGGAGAGCATCAGTTATGAGGGAATAAACGAGAAATGGATTAGATGGAAGAAGGCTTACCTATGTACCAACTACTAAAATATAGGTACTACACATTCTGAGCTTGTCTAAAAAGGATGAAAATAAAATAAAATTGCTTTTTATTATTAGCATTGCATTCAAAATCAATTTGTGACGTGAGTGGAGAAAAACGGTGGACGAGAGTTTCAGTCCATTATTTTACTTTTGTATAGAACAGATTTACTTTCTCGTCATGGTGTCCACCTCATTAATAAACCTCAATGATGAAAAATTATGACAGTCCGAAAAGACAGAACAACATCTCCTTTTACTATTAGTGTCATTGTAACCAGAAATATTGCATCTGCCTTTACGAACCATTATTTGTGAGGCAAATATACATAATTACATATCCTTCCTGTTCAATTGCCCCAACTTAGTAAATTTTCATTCGTCTACCACGTATTTTCTGCTCGTCTTTACCTACATAGGAATTTACCCTCTCCATATTTCTATCATAAACTATGTCTGAAATCATCAATCCACCTTAAGCAAGCATTGATCAATGCTCGTGCTTGATGAGAAGAGGCCTTTGCCCAGCGGTTCAATGATAGGCTGGTATTCTTTATGGGAATAAATATAATGACCACCAAACAACACTTACTAAATACTAAACGTAGTAATTGATCACCAAAACTAAATACCAAATGTAGTAAATGATCACCAAATCTTAGTGTGCAAAGTAACCAAAATCATTTAGACCCTTAAGTCCCCCCTGGGGCGGATCCGACATGGTTAGGCTAGGTTAGAACTGTGACCCCCCGAAATAAAAGTGATTTGGTTCTAGGGGGTACTTTAGGAAACACAATTGTGGTGATCATTTACTATTTTTGGTTTTATTTTATTTACTATTTTTGGTGATCATTTACTAGATCTGGAGGTTCGTTAAACATAAGCCAATATTTATTGTTAAATAATCAGCAAGATTGTTTAATTAGTCGCTGATCGCTCACACTGCGCCCACACACTTCAAAGTCGAACAAAATGCGCGAACAAAGTCCTCTCAGTAGGTACACTCACGGGTGGCATTTAAACTGGGATGCTTAAACTTTTTCGCGTTCATTAAATCATTGTTATCTTGTATTTCTTTTTTTCGCTTCTCCTCTGGGCGCAGTTGTATTCTAGAACTAAGTATTTATAGGTATTTTTTCAAGTCTTGCCGTCTTATTACGAAATGAGGTTTATCTTTGGTTTAGATTTCAATCATCGCACCAATTTTTGTTTCTCGAACGTTATTCTGACTTATGTAGGTACCTATTTAAAGTTTTTATTATAAAAACTGGCTTGATGGTTTGAATTTGGACCAAAGACAAACCTTGTTACAAAACAAATAACACAGATATTGCTTGCAGCTCTTTTTAGGAAATAGTACGGAAATAAAAAAATATCTTCGGATTTTGGTCAGTGCCTATATGATTACATGTTGTGATCAGTGACCAAAACTATCTACCAAAGCTAATCATGAGTCGTAGTCACTAGTGACTAAAAGTAGCCACATTTTTGCTAAGTATTTAAAAAGTGTCGGATGTGTCTCTACGTGAAAGATTCGATTTAACCTGTTCCTGTGCTGTCAGCGACGCCCTAAGCTGAGGTCTATACCCCAATTTATAAGTTTATTGCAGTTACTATAGGCCTTATATTATCTTTAAAGCACCACAGGAAAGTTCCACTGAACAACCGTCCACCTCCGAAGTTGATATGCGAGATACCAATAATAAAATAAAATTTGTTTGTGAAGCACTTGTGTCTTAGTGGTACTAACAATATAGAATGTAAATGTGTATGAAATGGATCCGTGGTTGTCCGAATAAAGAATGTTGTTATTATTATTTCCATTTATTATTTCTATATACAAATCATTTTCATTTTTAAATATTAATGAAAAAAAAATATTGTTATTATTATTCCATTTATTTATTTTTATACAAATTACATTGCATTGCAATTACATTAAAAACATTTAAAAGTATAAAAATAGTAGCCCACCTGTTTCGGGAACAGGGTCCAAGCTACCGGTGGTCAGGGCTCCTGAGAGAGAAATCTCCTGACTATAGGTACTATACTATACTATTATTATTAGTTTCCACGGATGGCGAAGCGAGCTCAGCACTCCCGAAGTTTAAATTTACGAAGTCGGGGGCAAAGGGCTAGTTTACTACATTTTAAATAATAAGTACAAAATAATAATAAAATAGTAGACCACCGGTTTCGGTAACAGGGTCCATGCTACCGGTGGTCAAGGCTTCTGAGAGAGGAATCTCCTAACATTACGAGCCGTGTGCCGGAATACTCCTTTGAATAATGATGACAATGGTATGAATATATTAGGTCTTTACATATGAAATTGCCGCTCGGTATCAAAAAATTAAAAATAACTTTTTTTAAAACAAATTATATATTTAGTCAATCGAAGTATGCACCATTGTTACCGATACACTTCCACCATTTTATCGGGAGCTCATTGATCCCTTTGGTAAAAAAAAATCCTAGGAGCGAGAATCGATGAACTGCTTGAAGGCTGTTTTAACTGCCTCATCAGAATTGAATTTTTATCCTTGTAAAAAGTTGTCCAAATTTCGGAATAAGTGGTAATCGGTTGGGGCAAGATCTGGAGAGTATGGTGGGTGACGCAGAGTTTCCAGTCGCAGCTCCTCTAACTTGGCGACGGTCTGATGTGCAGTATGTGGTCGAGCGTTATCCTGAAGGAGCAATGGGCTAGAGCAATTGACCAGTCTCGGTTGTTTAATGGTGAGCTTTTCCATCATTGTTTGCAACTGTTGACAATACATGTCTGCAGTAATCGTCTGACCTGATCTCAAGAAGTTGTAGTGGATGACACCAGCACAGGACCACCAAACACTAACTAGAATCTTCTTTTTGGTCAGTTTTCGCTTGGGGCAAGGTTTTGCCGGTTCTCCAGGGTTAAGCCATTGTGATGATCGCTTGCGATTATCGTACACGATCCACTTCTCATCACAAGTGACAATACGATTTAAAATTCCCTCATTATTGTGACGATGGAGCAAAGAAGCGCAGCAACCGATGCGTGTTTGTTGGTGTGCTACAGTCAATTCGTACGGTACCCACTTTTCGAGCTTTTTTACTTTTCCAATTTGACGCAAATGGATAATGATTGTTTTGTCACTTACTCCATAGGCTGCTGCTAATTCAGAAGTGTTTTGAGATGGACCCGCTTCCACTATCGCCTTTAATTCTTCATTATTTACTTGAGTATCCGGTCGTCCACGAGGCTCATTTTGTAAATCAAAATTTTCAGAACGGAAACGTTGAAACTAAAAACGCACCACACACACCACACACGCGCAAGCGGTGCTTGGCCCGTACACGTCGTTAATCCTTCGAGCCGTTTCTGCTGCACTGGTGCCACGGTGGAACTCATATTCGTAGATACCGCGAATTTTCAATTTCTCCATTGTTGTTGCTATAGCAATTTTCAAGCCCAAACAAATGACGATAAAACAAATGAAACACGAATTTAAGAACAATATTCTTTGGTCTTTATTTTGAAATAATTTTGAATTTGGAATTCCTATTCAAACACAAAATATTTGATTTCAAAGTTGCCAGTATTAAGTATCGGCAATTTCATATGTAAGGACCTAATAGTTTTAACCCCGGGAAAGGACCAATGATAGGCATTCGTTTGACCACTATCTCACCTGATGGGCAGCGATGATGCGGTCTAAGATGTGCACGCTTGCCTAGAAGTAACCTATTCACTCTTGACTTAAAGACTCCCAGGTTGTAGCTATCAGGAAACACAGACTTGGGCAGGGAATTTCACTCCTTAGCAGTACGCACAATGAATGTGTTCCCAAAACGTTTTGTGCGTATTAGTTGCGGGCAAAACCTCGGGCGCGACGCAGCCTTACATACTTTGTGGCAAAACCTAGTATTATTATAAATATACATTAATGACAAATCGAGGAAAACTCACTGTACTACAGAACTGACAGCAATCCATCTCTGTCATGAGGCGTCCTTTAAAAATGACATGTTATTGTTGGAGACTGCTCGAGGCGATACCACTGCTGACACTGGGAATCTTATCGTCAAATGGAGTAGGCCATGGAGATGAAGGCACGCTTATCATCGCAAATTTTGTTTATTTTGAATTGGGGAAAAAGGGTGTGTAGTGTAAAGTGTCCGGTTGGTGATTCAGTCACAGCCTGCACCTTTCATGGGGGTGATTAAGCTACCTATACCAAGGAACTTTCCTTTTAAAATTAATAAGTGTTTTTTGAAAACAGGTTTTTAATTGAAAATATTTATTTTGCATTTAAAATGTATATTCATATCAGAGTCCATACAGATTTTGAGACAATTTTAAAATCGACTCGAATCGAATATTTTTATTATTAGCGCGCTCGATGCTTGTAATGAACCTACAATATTGTATATACATTTTATAGTAACAAGAAGAAGTCGAAGTTTAAACAGAAGTAGTCAAAATACTCCAATTCAACATTTTCACTACCTAGGTATATCAATTGAGGGGTCATGAGAATCGGCAATTCTCTTCACTTCTTCTTTTTTCTAAAAGGGGTCAGGTTATGCAGGGCACTGACTGTGCGTACATAGGTACATTATCCAGTTAATTATCATTTAGTGTATTCCTGTTTAAAGGTTCCGTTAACTTGCTAGTGTATTATTATAGGTAAATACCAAAAGGGATGTACCTGGCCATCATTTTGACACAATCTTTTAATAATTTTAATTTTATTGACACACACTAGTTATTACAGAAAAACATTTAGGTACACAGTGTTTACAAAATTATAAAAGCACAGTAATGACGTTGCCGTGAGCCCCAAAACTAGCCAGATCCTGTTTCTGATCTTGGTGGCCCAGTAGTTAAGAATAGGCTGCACAATGTTACCTTGACAAATTAGAAAATTACTATAACTTATGAATTAATATTGAAATGCAATGAAAAGAATTTAAAATTACATTTCTAATAATGAATAAAAGAAAAAAAATGTAGGCAATGTAACAGCTAATATGAATTAATATTGAAATGCAATGAAAAATGAGAAACAGATAAATAATTAAATTAAGATTAAAATTTGATTGAATTTAAAATTACATTTCTAATTATGAACAAAAGAAAAAAATTATATGCAATGTACTTTACAGTTAATCATTACAAACCTTTAAAAGATGGTAGTTACGCTTAAATACCTATACTAATAACCACGGCTAATAACCAACAAGAGCTTGAGTAAAAGTGAGGTGAGATGTGGTGAGAATGTTGTGTAAGAGTGTGAGTGCTTGTGAAAATGGATGTTACTTGGTACAATATAGAAGACTCTGTTTCATCATATGTCATGCTGACCAACCAGTCTCTAAGTTTAATTTTGGCCTCAGAGTAGTTTCTAGGGATAATTATGACTATGCTTATAGCATTGAACAGGCGTATAGGCAAAAACGAGGATAATCTGGTCGCAAATACAGTTTTAGTTTTTGGTAGAGGAATCCATTCAGCCTTTTTTCTGCCTTTGCTGCAGCTAGCCCGGCGAGCATTATGTTTGATGAGGTTTAGAACTGACCGCTGGATATACAGTCGACGAATGCGCGGAACCCTGGATTCTTTGTAAAGTTCGTCAGTAGAAAAGCGTCCTGGCTTGCCCAAGAGTACCTTTAGGACTGTTCGCTGGGCTCGCTCCACTTCCAATAAGCACGTCTTGGCAGCGCTGCCCCAGACTACCACGCAGTATTCCAGCACTGATTAACAAAGGGAAGTGTAGACTTGGATACATATTTCTTTGGGAGCACTTGCCTTTAAGAGCTTTGCTACGTAAATAAATTTTCGGGTCTTTTTTGCTAGATACTGAATGTGTAATTTAAAAGATAAGTTCTGATCTATTAGTACGCCCAGATAGTTCGTAGATTCTACTCGCTTTATGACATTGCTGTTACATTTGATAGCAGAGGCTTGAAGTGACTACTTTGAAGCGTCAGCCTCTACTATCAAAGTCAAGTACTCAAGTACTATCAAGGTACAATAGTCATTGTACTTGCTATTGTGTACTTTTAGCAAATCAACGCTTGTTTTACTAACTCTTAAAAATGATTTGACCTCTAGATTCAAATGTGTTTTCAAACTCTAATCATTCTGAATGTAAACTTACAGCAAACCTTAATATTGTGGTTTCGTCCTAATCACGGAACGAGTGATTGATGTAGCGACATCTACATCAATCACTGCGAACTATCTAGTTTACGTATAAGTAATATAGATGGCGCTATTCCAATGAAACCAACATGTGAATTAAACCATTAGCATTGTGCAATTATAGAGCAACGCGAAACTCGGTCTTTTTAATAAAATTTGTTAATACTCACAGCTTGTTATTTATGTATAAAACTTTTTAATTTAACGTTAGTTCCCCTTCTTTTTCGACTCATTGGTTAAATTCTTGTTTTATTTGTTTTATCAATTCATTTAATTAATTGACCGTGTCGTCAAATTGACTCGAATCAATCGCCATTTTCTGGATAAAACTTTAAATAGGCGTTTAATAAACTGTTTCTACTTCTAATGTTTACCACTAGTGGAAGCTACTAGTCTTATAATAACGTTAGCAGTTTTTAAATTGTTACAAAATGTCGTCCTACGACTTTGCTGAGGAAGGTGTGAATAAAAAGTTTTTCATTACATTGCAGAATTGCACGTACATAAAATAATAATTCGGTCATTATTTTGAATTCATAATAGGAACTTTACGATACTTATACATAAATAGAAAGAATTCAATCAACGATTTTTTCCGAACATTTTATCAAATTTTAGTGGTTTCATAATATTTGGAACTTAAGCGCAATTCTCTATCCGTGAACGTCTCCGACTCGCAAGACAATGCGTGACGTTCACGATCAGCGGTCAGTCGCGCATCACGTTCCCCACTTGTCTCTAGAGACCTGGATGTAGATGCGTAAATACGCTGAGAACGCAGACGTGCTTCGCGATCTGAAGAGGATTCCACGGAGCGATTTGCAGCCTGATGTTCTCGAACAGCATCAAGTCTCTCCTGACGTTCTTCGGTAGATTCTTGGGATCTTATGATCCTCAATCTTTTACCTCCTTTGAAACATTGGGAAAGATTAGATCTCTTTCTAGGCATGGTTATAGTTTTATTGTGAAGAGATACCTGATCAATCAAAATCTAAGTGACTGCTCCCCTGCGTTACCGGGTAGGCTACCGTGTAAAGGAAATTAAACACTCAAATATAGGAAGCATAGCAGGAAGTCATATTTATTCGATAAAATAAAATAAATAAATGGGAGTTTTGACCAGTAGAGTCAAATTTTCAATGATATATACCAGCGTCATCAAAAATCAGTCCTAAACTGTTACCGCCTTCACCGCGTAGAGGTATTCCCAGCTTATGTTATTTTATAATATACAGTGAAATTAGTGGTAGCTTTACAGTAAAATTAGTGATAGCTTTGATTTCCACATCAGATGTTTCTGATCTTCGATTTTTATAAGTCAACAGGAAATGCTCATCAGACCGAACAACTTTTGCTAAGACGTCATTCCTATATGTGTTATGGTGTAGCTGGGCTCTTGGAGTTCCACATCAGGTGTTCCAGATCTTCAAATTTATTCTCTCAGCAGAAAATGCTCATCACGTGGAACGCGGTACCATTTTTGTATCTCTTATAGTTTAGCTGGTCTGTTGCGGTTCTGCATCAGGTGTTCAAGTTCCCAAGATAAATTATAGCCTATATGTTGCCCAGACTTAACACCTATACAACAACAAAAAAATCATTCAAATCTGTCCAGCAGTTCGGAAGATTAGCGTGTACAAACAAACAGACAAACAGACAGATTTTTTTTTTTTGGATTCGTCTCTCTATTACTGTTTCTAAACCCCCTTAAATTATTATTTTTTTAATATATTAATGTACAGACACAGTTTTTTTACTGTTTTATTATATGTATAGATAGGCTATAAATTATCACGCTCTTTGCTTTGGGGGATGAGCAATGTTGCATTGTGTTTGTATTTTTTTTACAGTTTAACACGGACTACAAAGACTGTTAAAAGACTATAGAAAATGGCGGAATATTGTAGGTAGCTGCAAATTTAACATTTAAAATTATTATCGTCACGATATACCTTCAAGGAGCTGAGCAGTCAATCATGCCAAACTAGAACAGCTATTTTAAAACAAAAAAAATTCATCGAAGTTAATGGCCTATCTGTTCAACAGCCGTGTTATAAACCACTGAATGTAAGTTCGATCCCCAACGACAGCTTTGCTTTTTGTTTTTTTTTTCAAATTCTTTTTTAAAAGCCTGAAGTTTTCCTAATAATAATAAAAGATAGGTTTGCATCTTCGTTTGCATACTTTTAGCTTAACGTTGATTTGCTTAATTAATTTTCCTTTTTCTATACTAATATTATAAAGAGGTAAAATTTGTTTCTATGTTTGTAAGTTTGTATGTAGGGGGCAATCTCCAGAACTACTCATCCGATTTCAAAAAATATTTTACCAATAGGGAGCTACATTATCCCGTAGTCAAACTCAAACTCAAACTCAAAGTTTTTTGCATGCGCTGCCTAAACTGTTTTATGTAATTGTAAACAATGTTCGGCAACTTGGTCCGCCTTAAATGGTGCTATAATAAAGTCCGCGATACCATATTTCTATCTTTTATATTTTAGCAGCTAAAGTAGCTTTTATGTATTAAAAAGGATTTTCCGACATACCTACGGACGATTTTTTAAACAATGAAATATTAAACCATACCAACAAGAATAATATTATGATCACAAGGACATAATAGAGATAAAATTTGCTCTTCACAGTATGCCAATAGGTTAAATAGTTTCGAAGAAAATGTAAAATTATTAAATTGCTAAATTCAGTCTAACATTCAGGCACCGCATTAAGTAAGAACATGCTTTGTACGGACATTTTATTCGTTTACCTATCGCACACCAGGAAAGGTGCGACAAGGTGCCTAAAATCCACGGCCTTGGTGGATTTTGGGCTGCTTGCCGCACCACGTTGCAACTCTGTAATACCGACGAATTTGGCTTTGAAAAACTATGTTGTAGTCATGAAGTTCCACAATATTATACGTGGGCTAATAACAAATTCTCACGACTACAGCGCTTATCATAAATAGGCATAAAAAAAAATAAAACCTTGGGAAGTGTACGGTAAACATCCGTCTCAATCAGAATGCTTTTACCTTAGAATTTTGTTGCGCACCACGTACGCAGCCTAACTTCGTTTGAAGGTTTAAAAACTCAAATCGGAGTTGTCAAGGAGACGTATCAAGCCGCTTGCCGGGACAGAGGTTTGCTGGAAAGTGATGATCACTGGGTTTTTATTTAAGCGAAGCTTCAATGTTGCAATTTTCATTAAAAGTGATTGAGTTACTAGCTGACCCGACAGATGTTGTCCTGTCCCTATATAGCTACCTACCTACCCTACCAACTTACCTACCTTCCTACCAACCTATGAACCTACCCTACTAACCTAATATACGTACCTACCTACCCTACCAACCTACCTACCAACCCTACCAACCTACCTACCTACCCTACCAACCTACCTACCTACCCACCCACCCTACCAACCTACCTACGTACCCTAACATACATATCTACATACCAATCTATCTACCTACCCTAGTTACCTACCATGCCCTTCCTACCTACATACCCTACCTACCACCGACAATTAACGAAACTAAGACCAAAATTAGCGAAATCGGTTTAGCCGTTCTCGAGTTTTAGCGAGACTAATGAACAACGATTTTTTTTTTATTGTATGGATTTGTAGTAATATTGCCATTAATTCGTCAGGGATATCATGAAAGACGATTTCTGTGAAGACGTCAGACTCTTGGTTCGACGGCAAAAGCAGAACTTTACCATGCCTTTTAATGATGATAATATAATAATTATGTACAATTAAGGTTTAATACAAATAGAAAATAAACTTCGTGCAATGTGCAGAAAATGATACAATAGATACAATGTTGGTAAATCCGTATCAGTGAATTCGCTACTTTTGTGAATGAAAATTTTCTGAAGTTAGTGTAATCATGGACAGCATAACGACCAATAAAGGCAAAACCTTTATTTTGGACACTCCAGGTGGCATAAATGGAAATCATTTCTTGCTAATTTAATCTAATATATAAAATTCTCGTGTCACAGTTTTCGTTCCCGTACTGCTCCGAAACGGCTTGACCGATTCTGATGAAATTTTTTGTGCATATTGTGTAGGTCTGAGAATAGGCCAACATCTATTTTTCATCCCCTTTTTTCACCCCTTTTTCATCCCCCATTAGGTCGATCGGGACAGGACAACGTCTGTCGGGTCAGCTAGTATATTATATATTTTTACTAATCCTGAAAAAATTGCTCTGACAGTAGCTCCATCAAGAATTGCAGCTACTTATTAAATAAGTAATTATTTTCCCGTAAACAGAAATTAAGAGGTCCTAGGAACAAACATTATCTTTCGTTGGTTTTGACCCAACAAAATATTGTTTTACCCATGAACAGTTTATCACGAGTTGGATCACCCGAAAACCAGATTATTTAGTTACTGGAAAATAAAACAACCTTAAAAAGTGTATACTATATAAAAGCTTTACCTATCTACCTAACCTAAGTACTAAATTCTTCGAAGTCGCGGGCAAAGTGCTTGTTTGTGATAATAATTATAACACTGTCAATTTTCGATGTTCACAAAGCGATGCTGCGGACTCTTTATTCACCGACTAGCATTAATTGTATTTTATGCAAGGCTGTGTCCTTACGAACATACATAGGAGACCGTATTACTTTGCCCCGTATTCAAATAATACTATATTCATGACAATCTAAAAAGTTGGGTTGACATAATCACATTTGAATATTAATCAAAGATTATTTCGTGTTTTTGAGTGCATTTTCTCAATGTAAAGTTAAACTTGATGCTTTTGAATCTCACTCGGTGATATGTATGGGTAACATAGTAATTAATTAGGATTATGAATTTTATTTTTCAGGTTCTTACGCATATTGCCGGTCGTTATGGCGTTCTATGGGGGAGTCCTATGTTCAACAGTGGACGTCTTTCGGCTGATGATAACGTAGAGGTTTACACAAAATTCGAAAGAAGAAACGTCAAATTATCATAACGTCCTGATAATCTAAAAAAACTTTTTAGATTATCAGGACATTATGTACTTACGTTCTGTTATAATTTATTTATACATTATACTAGCGACCCGGGCCGGCTTCGCATGGGCCTATAGCCTTCCTCGATAATTGGACTATCCAACACAAAAAAGGTTATTTCAATTCGAACCAGTAGATCCTGAGATTAGCGCGTACAACCAAACAAACAAATAATAAACTCTTCAGCTTTGTAATATTATTATAATATTATAAATATAAAACATATTAAATTCAATATTATAACTATAGATAAACATTTGTTTATAGACATTACGTACTGTTATAATTTATGAAGACATCAAAAACTACAATTTCACTGCCGTTTTCACCTCAATTTTTTTTTAAGCACACTATATCTCCTTGTCTATTTTTTAGATCTTCAATGTTTGTCAAAATACTTCGTACTTTTTGTTCAGACACGAAACCTTTTCCAAAAACTATAACATCTATGGCAGGCCGAGATGGGTCTAGTGGTGGTATCTCTTTTTGATACATAATGAAATACTCATTGTTCAATAATCTTGCAACAACCCGGATGCGAAATTCTTTGTCATCACATCTGCAACTGATGTTTAACGCCGGCATTACTTCGGCAGCCGTATCTACTACCACCATCGGCAAATGAGCAGTTCGCAATAACTCTCCAGCATCAGTCTTCGTAGAGGCTTGAACTAAATTTGTCTTTCTTCCATCAGCATAAACACATTGCATATTTTCTGAGCTTTCAGCAAACGAGAAGCGTGTGCAAACCGGGGTGTATGTAAAATCTGAATAATAAGCAACCTGAAACCAATCCCCATAGATATCGTGTATATCCGCTGCCTGAGTGACAATTAGGAGCGCAAACAAACTTATTACTTTCCACATGATTATATTTTTGTAAATTAAAGACACCAGTGACGTTTACTGTTGTACTGATGAATATTTGGAGCGTCTCTTTTTATATACGGATTTGATTCAACTGATTGCGAAAACTGTTGTTAACCTTTGGCATGCTGCTGATAAGACTTTCATATTAATTCAAAACATGTTGAGTACCTTGCTGTATTTTTAAATGTAACGGCTTGTTCACATTAACATCTGTTATTAGGATGTGTCACGATTGTTGGATAAACGTTTTACCATTGAACGTTTCCTCCAAAGAACGGCTGCCCAACCATCGTTTGTCCGATGAGGACTTTCATTTCATTTATTCATAAACAATTTATATTGTGTTCTTAAGTGAAACAAAGTCATATAAATTAAGTAGGTTCTTTTAATACCGATCCATAACAAAACCTCGTGCCTTCAACACACAGTGGCGTAGTGACTGAGCGTGCACCTGTTACGCTACGTGTAGGGTTCAGGCTCAGCACGCGTAGTATGACTACGCTATGTCTACGGAAGAATAGACATACTGACAGAAAGAATAGACAAACTGTACTGACTTGTCTATTCTTGCTGTCAGTATGTCTATTCCTTCGTAGACATAGGGTGGTCATGCTACGCGTGCAGGTTCCATTCCCGCACGGATTAAAGATTGTGTAAATAGTTTTTTTTTCATTTTTTTTGCCACGCTTCACGCATGCACGATAAGATACTGTTCGTTATACGTTACTAATGTGGATGCACCTTAATCTATGAAGAAAACAAACTAATCTTATTCATATTAAAAAAAAAACAAGAAAACACTCAGAGATACAAAAATATCTTCAAAAATTGATCGCACAATTCGAGAATGTTAACTCATTTCCTTTAGTTTAAAAAAAGAACTTACGCAAAGGTCATAAGGTCGAAGTTGTTACAAATACGTTACGTTGTTTAATTTGAAGTTTCGACGAAACTTGTTATTGTGATATTTTAAAACTAGGCTTTTTGATATGAAAGACTTAACTAAAAATACCTGTACAGGGCTGAGACTCCATCAAGACTTAAATGTTAGGAAAATGTATAGGTACAAATTATGGAAACAAGGTTTAATATAACAGGTATAACTTAAGTTAGATGCACATACGTTTACGGTTAATGACTATATATGTAGGTATGGCTGCCGAGCATGGGATCGTTTTCTAGTTTGTGCAAAGTGTTATTGGGTTTTTCCATCACGAAATTACTCAGTAGCAGCCTGGAGGTGGTGTGTCATCCCCGTGTCTTAGAAAACACGTAAAGCTGTTGGTTCCGACTGACATTTGTAGATTTTTGATGGTCGTCACAGATATTCAGAAGCCCGAAAGTCTGTCAACCAGTGTTCCGCAATAACTGAGATATGGAGGTCAAATAGGCAGTCGCTTAATATAGAACACATTTAACTGCTTTCATTCAGACTGAAAGCTAACCCCAACATAATTAAACATATGGGAAACATGATGATGGTTGATGACATTTTAATTCATTGAAAGTATATCTCCCAAAACAATTCTGTAACCGATTTTCCGTACATTTTGTGTCATCATCATTATCATGTCAACCTTTAGACGCCGACCGCTGGGCAAAGGTCTCCCCCAAGGAGGGATTCCACCGAAATCGCCATCCTTGGCCGATGCATGTTGACGGTCACAGTAGGTGTTATGGTACTCAGAAGGACCCCGCCGCTTCCTATCCTCTGGTCAATATCCCTCTGTCATCTTCTACGACACCCACGGGTAGAAATATGGTGGTGCTATGCACGGCTTACACCTTGTCACTTTTAGTTACTTCATAATATTAACCTAGATTTTGAATTCGTACTTGTTTATACCTAGTTTATCTGCTTTTGGATAACATTATGCCTTTTGTTCGCTTGATAAATACTTATTTACACATATCACAAAACCACTACCTACACAAAATGCGGGTTCAATACCCATATACAACACGCATCAATCTTCTTCTTCTTCTTTTTCCTGCCCTTATCCCATGTTACTTGGGGTCAGCGCAACATGTTTTCTTCTTCCATTCCGTCCTGTCCAACGTCATGCTTTCATTGACTCCCTTTTCATTCATATCATTCTTCACACAATCCATCCATCTTTTCTTTGGCCTTCCTCTCCCTCTCCATCCATCCAAACTAATATTCATAGCTGTTTTGGTCACATGAGTTTCGTCTCTTCTCTTCACATGCCCATACCAAGACAAACGATTCCCTTTCAACTTTTCTGTCACTGGCGCCACTTTCAAACTTCCTCTAATATATTCATTTCTCACCTTATCCATTCTGGTAACTCCACACATCCATCTCAACATTCTCATCTCCGCTACGTGCAATCTTTTTTCATCCATCTTCTTCACGGCCCATGACACACGCATCAATATTATTAAAATAAAATAATACAAAAATACTGGCGACACGGTTGGCGCAGTGGTTGAGCGATCGACTGCTGTGCTGCGCGTCGCGGGTTCGATTCCCGCACGGAACAAGTATTTGTATACGGCCTACTGATAGTTGTACCGGGTCTGGTTGTTTGTGTATGTGAGTTTATATATATTTGTAAACGCGCACAGGATACAGGAGAAAAAAATATTAAAAAAAAAAGGCAGTCGAAGGCATCACGTTAAAGTTTAGACACTTTCGACGGATTTGATAACAAAATACATTTTGTACATTTTTGATGCCTCCGACTGCGTTTGTGATCACTGTCAACCACGATGATTCAAAACCAAAAAATATTAAATTTTTCACTTATTTCTATCTTTTGAGATACGTAAGTAACAAATTTATTATATTAACAATTTTTTACGCGTTTTTTGTTTTTAGAAATATTTATTTTTTGTTTTCGCAGTGAATCAATTTAGAATTTAGAAAACTTTACGTCGAGTCCCTTTACGTCGACGCGAAAACCTTGCCTCGCTTCTATTATCCCTACGATTTCTGTCCCGTTTTTACTCCTTTAACGTCGAGTTTCTGTACCCCGCTTTTCAGTGGCGTAGCTATCGGAGGGCTAGGCGGTGCAGTGCACCAGATCCCCAAGCTTAAAGGGCCCCAAACCTCGAACTGACCTTGCAAAAAATTTCATCCACCTTTAGAACAAGTAAATAAAATGATTTATGTTGTGTTGAGTGTTTTTTTTACGTCGCGCGACAAATTTGTTGTCATAATAACGAAACGAGTAAAGTAGCGACATCTACATCATTCACTGCAAACTATCTAGTTTACGTATAAATAATATAGATAGCACTATTCCAATGAAACCAACATGTGAATCAAACCATTAGCATGTGCAATCATAGAGCACCGCGGAACTCTGGCCGCACGCACTCCGGACGCGTGCGGCCAGAGTTCCGCGATGATTTAGGTGATTAGAGATTCTTTTAAGTCTTATACAGTCTATTATAATGGAAAAATCTAACATAATTATGCTAATATATATTATGTACATATTGTACATTGTACATCTTATTAACAGCTTCGAGGCATATTAATTCGTACAACACTGCCAATAAGCCAGCAATTTCCATCGCAGATTTCTCCTATGTGACGTCGCATCGCAAGAATTCGCATTTTTGTGTTTGACCCTATGAAATTATAAACATAACAAGTACCTATGTAGGTACAAATAGATTCATTTGATTTTTTTAAACGTTGCTCACACTAGGTAATTCTGCTGTGCAGTGCGTTTACACACATAAGCAATTAGACCCAGAACAACCACTTGCCATACAAAACCGGTGGTTCCGTTCGGGAATCGAACCCGAGACACTCTGTCCACCAGTCAGTCACTCAGCCACAGTGCCTGCCATGCTATCGTTAATAATTATAACATTTTAAACACCTAGCACCCATAGCTTAAAATTAGAAACCATATCACAGGAGGTTTTCAGCTAACAAAATAACCGCAATCTACCAAATTGAATCTAATCCATTTATTTTCGTTTTTGGTTAGTACGAAAACAAAACAAAAAAAACATCACTATTCGAAAACAAATATACATCCATGACTTCCGCAATCTAATCCGAATTCACAAAGATCATTGGAGCGCACAAAAATAACTGCAAAATATGCAGGCACTAAATTAATAACATTCACAAACGAATTTTTCGTTTCTGAAATACCTCGAAATTGAAACCAGTGCTGCGTACGGGGGCGAAAAAAAAAGAGGTCCTATCAATAGCTGAAACGTTCACCTTTTTGGCCGCAACGTCGCGTTTTGCAACAGAGGGGTCACGATTGGAAAATAAATTGACGATTTGTTTGAAATTCGGCGTTCGTCTAACGAAGCCCGTTTAAAATTTATTTATTTACACTTCATGCACAAAGGTACAAAGGCGGACTTAAGAGCGTGTATTCGATTCGTGACGAAAACTTCTTGTTTTCGCGTTTTGCCCAGAGCAATATCGTAATGATGTGAGCAGATTATTTATAGACAATTACAGTTTTCCAAAAGATTAAGTCTTGATTTAGGCAGCTACAGAGTAAAAGTATAATTTTTAATTATGGTTTTTTGAAGCGAAGACAATTCTTTCATATAGTTTTACGAAAATAGACGTCAGAGTTAACTTGCAGGACGAATACAACCATTACAATATGCCAAAATATTTTGTTTTATGCGTTTTTCCAACATGTTAAACAGCCATAAAGACAGCTACAGAGCCAAAATTACGAAAATATTACTATTATGTATTAAAAATCAATGTTGAAAAAGTAGAAAATCGGTTCACTTTGTAAATTTTTTTTCCACCAGTATTTGAATAAAAACATAACTGACATATTTATTTTATGAAAGTAAATGTTATGCTTAATACACAGAATATTTTTCAGTCCGTTATACGAGCTCATTTATTTTAGACAATTATTTTAAAAAGCACTGTAAAACATCGCGCGCTGTCGTTTGCCGATTAATTTCAATGATTCGTGCTTATTTCATGCATATTTTATTGTTGATGCACACAAACAGACCATTGTATTGTACTAGTGTGTGTCAATGCTGCTACGCCGTTCTAGCAATCGTTTAGATTTTGAGTTGTGCTAAATCGATTACGCGCCCTTAATGCCTTAGGCATTCTCTACCAGTCAACCCAGGGTGGTGAAGAGATAACACGGCAGGTGCATATAAAAAAAAAAACAAAATAGGTAAAGTACTTAAACAAAAATATATAACTAATAAAATATATACCTATATAAATATATTTATCTCTGCTCTGGCTTGGGCTCTGCTTACTTGTGACGAAAGTATGTCCACAATTTCTGTTTAAATTCATACTGACTGGTGGCCGTCCTGATATCGAGAGGAAGCTCATTCCAAAGAAGAATGGACTGGATATGAAAGGAAGAGTGGATAAAATCAGAAGTATGAGAAGGGCACAGCAAGAGAAGATTGTTAGAAAACCGCAATTTTCTAGCGTGTGAAGAGCATAAATACTGAAAGTGGGATATTAAATAGGAAGGAGGGGTCGGTGAGTTGAGTAGGGAGAAAAGTGTTGACAACGAACGCAAACTTCTTCTCTGGCGAATGGGTAACCATTTGAGCTCAGCCCTGTAACATGACACATTGTCATATTTCCTAAAGTTAAAAATAAATCGAATGCAGTTATTGAGGACCCTATCCAGCTTGTCCAGCAGGACAGAGTTCAAGTCAAAGTAACACACGTCACCATAGTCGATTTTAGGGAAAATTAAAGTCTGCACAAGCATAATCTTCGTTTTAGCAGGCAAGAAGTTTCTCAGACGAAACAGAGACCGCAAGGTACTGTTGGCTCTTTGACAGACACTTGAAACCTGGCTTTGCCACCCAAGTGTCGAGTCTAGATGCAAACCGAGATCTTTTACGCTAGGGCTAATGGGAATGACGGAACTATTGAAGATAATCGGAGGAAGAGAGCTAACCGCCACTCTACCCATCATACATGAACTTTCAATTATAATGGCCTGACATTTTGAGGGGTTTACGGCCACCCCAAATCTAACAGACCAATTTTTTATAGCAACCAAGTCTCAGTTTACATCTCCTATAGCGTCCGATAAACCTTCCACCCTCGTAGCTGTATATAATTGAAGATCATCGGCATGAAGATGATACGAACACCGAAGACAGTGAGTAATAAAATTAATGAAGATGGAGAATAGCAAAGGAGAAAGAATACCGCCTTGTGGAACACCAGCATCGAGATCACACCAATCAGACGAGCTCTCGTCAACGTGGACCGACTGCCGACGTCCCCGAAGATAAGAAGAGAACCATTCCAGCACCTCGCAGGAAACCATAAGATGTGAGAGGATGGATATGAGAATATCATGACTGACGGCATTAAAGGGATTGGAGCAATCAATTAAAACAAACACAGTGACCTTAGTATCACTCATTGCTTCTCTAATGTCGCCAGTCACTTTAAGGAGAGCAGAGGTTGTGCTGTGCCCAGGCCTGAAGCCAGACTGAAATGAGCTCACAAGGCTGTTCCGATGGAAAAACTCCGAGAACTGCTTGTGCACACAGGCATCGAGCACTTTAGACAGGAAAGGGAGAATGGATATTGGTCGAAAATGGTAAGGAAGTGTGGTATTCGAAATTTTAGAAAGTGAGCGGACAAAAGCCATATGTCACTGGGAAGGGAACTGTCCGGAATCAAGGGAAAAGTTGATAATGTGGGTAATTGGCGGAAGAAGAAAGTCGAGAAGCAAGTTGACCATATAACGACTGATGTCGTCATAGCCCACCGCCTTCGATTTAATAGATATGATAATCTTTTTAATGTCATCCAAGGTGGCTGGAGAAAAACGAAATGGTTCACTAATGGGCCCAGGTAGGCCAGAAATAAAATCCACCGTCTGAGACAGCATATGGGCATGTGAAGTGACGGTTGATATCATCCAGGCCAATGGTCTTAGGCAAGTCCACATGACGTGGCCTACCGATACCAGATATCAGGAAATTCCTCGGAACTCTTGGTATCGGTAACACTTCTACTGCTTTTATGAAATAAAAGGCTAAGTAGACTGGTACGTTAAAATTTTAATAGCTCTCACAAGAATGCGATGAGTAAAAAAACAGAGATATAAAAAACACTAACCTAGACGCACTAAGTTGTGGCAGATATTTCCAGGCTCCACAGCCTGGCCGGGAAACAGGATCGGCCGAAGATAAGACTGCCGCGGTCGGCTCCTAGCTTTGGGACGGAAGTCCCCGGGGAATCTTAGCAGTAAGACCCGCCCTGGGAGCAGCAGGCACGCGACAGCTCGATGGCACGACTCAGGACTGTTACCGACTTTTGGTTGTGGACCGGTAGACTTCTAAGTAATTCAGCGTGTTACTTAGTGGACAGCGAGATCAAGACTGGTGGTTTCTTTCCTTTCGGCTCTTTGTTCTATGTTCTATGTTAGGGGGGTTTGGTTTCCGCACTTAGTCCTTAAAATGGACCATTGTACGTGAGCCATAGCGGCCGATTACTCCAACCAGCCCACCTCCCTCCAGAAGCAGATCAATCTTCCCAGTCTTCTCAGTGCGTCCGCAAGGGAGTTTGGCGTTCCAAGGGTCTCCCTGCGGATCTGGGTGACGCCAGAGCACTCAAGGAGTACATGCGCCACCGTTTCCTCCGCCTCCATGCAGGCCCTGCACAGAGGACTATCAGTGATGCCTAGTGTGTGAAAGTGCTTATTCAATGAGCAGTGTCCGGTGATGGTCCCCGCCACCAGTCGCAGGCTATCTCTGTCCAGGTGCAGAAGGCGCTTGGTCAGCTTCGTATCCAGGGATGGCATAGCCTCCTTGGACCGCCTGCACCTTGGTGTCATGGTCCACCATTTCTCCGCTTGTGTTTGTGTGTAATCTCTTAACCAACTTGGCATAACCAACTCCTGTCGGCTCTTCCGAAATTCATATTATTTTTCAAGTATGAATTTTATTTCTGGAACGCCCTTATTGTCATATAGCGGGGTATTATAGTACCGGCCAGACTCAATTATTGTAGACTGCCAATTATTTTTATTCGATTAGTGCGTATAGGATTTTTAAGAACACCAGATACATTAGCGGGTGTCCAGCTGTTTAGTATAAAATACAGCAATACACACATATATTCGACTACAAAATATCAGTTTGAAGGTTTTATGTTTTAAAAGCCGAAAACTAATTAAAAGAATTACTGACAATTGTCAAGATTGACAACTGTCATTGACAAACATGTCATAACAAAACATTATTTATTTTTCAAATTTATAAAAAGGGAACTATAAAATATTTAATTAGCAGACACACAGTCTTTATGCTCGATGGAATATAATGTAAGTACCTTTAAAGGCCCATTTAAATTATAAAAGATTCCATGAATCTATAAAGACAAGTATTATAAAATGTAAACAGCAATTATGAAAAATGATTGCATGCTTATAAAAAGTAAATATAGTATGTGTTACAACATATACTATAATATGGGCATCCAAATGGCATGTGGTTGTGAAGTGACGGTTGATATCATCCAAGCCAATGGTCTTATGGAAGTCCACATGACGTGGCCTACCGATATCAAGAGTTCCAAGGAATTTCCAGATATCAGCAGGAGAAAAGGACGAATTATTTTCGAGGATATGGTGGCGTTTGGCATTACGTATCATCTGGTTACATCGATTTCTTGCAGCTTTGAAGAGGTTCCTGTTTTCTTCGTTGCGATCCCTCTTAAACTTTCGAAAGGCCCGATCCCTGCGCCCAACCCCTGTTGTCATCCAAGGAGCAGGTGGACGTCTAAGCTTTACTTTCTTTATAGGAGCATGTCTATCGTACAGCGCAAGGACTTTCTGATTGAAGATTCGCAACTTGGCTTCTACAGTTGTTGCCGCTGTAAGGTGTTCCCAATCGAGTTCCGACGCATCCTGACGTAGCTTGTCAACATTCATGCGCGCATAACAACGCGTGTGCGGAACTTTAGGGAACGGTTTAGGAGGTTTTAGGACATACGAGAGGAAAATGAGGTCATGGTAGGAAAAGCCAGGTGCAAGACACTGACCATGAGAGGACACATGAGAGAGAGAGGTAGTTATGACTTGGTCAAGCAAAGTGTCATCCCCTGAAATATTAAAATGAGTAGGTTGCAGAGGAAGAACATGGAGACTAACAGACTCAATGATGTGAAGGAGTTTACGGGAACGGGGGGTTGGGTGCACAAGGTCTGTGTTAAATTCGCCCTTGATGACGCAATGTATATACTCTGACCCTACAGATTCCAGCGCTAGCGCAAGGTTGGTAATTATTAATAAAAAAATAATTTATAAATAAAAAAATAAATAATTGGTAAAATTTGCACCATAATATTTCTGCACGTCAGTTTTTGGTTCCTTTTTAATTAATGAAACTGGCAACATTTTTTATCTGAACCAGCTACTCTCGGGCCAAAAATGTTTGAAGTCAAACCTATTGCTTATTAACTTATACGATATCTATCTTGGACACTTATGAGATTATTCTTTTTTTAATATGAATTTGGTATAGAAATGTAACTTATGTCTCTACTTTGATGCGGTCTTACAGTGGCTTTTCATCAAATTATTTTAGTGTGTAAATCTTTAGAATTATTAATAAAAAGTTTTTAGCGATTAACGACGTCCGTGATATTAAAGATATAAACACGCATTTTTTTGGTGTTAAGACAAAAACAAAGTAAAGTTTATCAGTACATGCCAAAGGTTTAAGACTATCAATATATTTTTTATTTAGTACAAGTGCCGCAACGGAGTTTCTGTCTAACTTAATAAGAATTCAAAATGTGGAAAACAATAACTCTATCTATACCTACACTCTTAATACTCGCTGAGGCAACGAACATACAGCATTTGTATGGAGATTGGACACCGGTGGCTGCGTATCCAGTTTCCGAGTTCCACTTCTACTCAAGATGTACCATGCTCATGTGATGATGGAAGAAATACGACTTTGGTTATATCTACTGAAATATCCAGGTCATCAACGCCATCGAGAGGTCAAAGAATGCCGATTCTGGTAGCTGAAACTCCAGCCGAAGTGATGCCTGGATTGAATGTCAGCTGCAAATGTGGTGATGAAGAGTTTAAAGATCGCTTTGTTGCCAGCTCAGTGAACGAAAACTACTTAATTCTGTACCAAAACTTTAAAAAGTATTCCATGGAAATTTTTCGTAGCAGGATCAAAACTATGCCCAGCTTTTAACAAAGACAATTCAGCCTTACGTGAGACTGACCAGGGATATTGATGGTATTGAAGAATTGCGTGGAAGACATCAGAATTTGTTATGTTCGGCCGAAATTGACGTAATGGAAAAACAAAGAATGGGAACCGGAGCTTTTATTTATTAAATGTTTCTTATATTGAAGTGTTTATCGCAGTGATTTACTTATTGGATTTTGTTCTTCAAAAACATCTCATTACAGTATTGTTTCTGACTTGTATCTATGGACTGGCCCTAACTATGAAAAACAGTTGCCACCTTGAGACAAAATGGCCACCAATTATGATCCATACTTCAATCATTAATAACTAAT
Organism: Charanyca ferruginea; assembly: GCA_947361185.1. NCBI lineage: Eukaryota > Metazoa > Arthropoda > Insecta > Lepidoptera > Noctuidae > Charanyca > Charanyca ferruginea. The sequence continues at coordinate 55,445,853 of OX376055.1, read as the reverse complement.
ACTCAAAATCCTTTAGTCGTTGATTGCCTAAAACGCAGTCTGCCAACTTCGCTTCATGCCTAGACCTAACGAGAGATCGGCGTATTGATATTTAGACCCAATACGTATTAGTTTATGAGCGAAGTAGGCAAATTAAGACTTAGTTTCAGTGCGGTGTGCGGGTCCATCATACCACAGGCCACACCCCTGGTGGTATGGTGGGTCATTTGGGTTAGGTTAGGTTAGAACTGTGACCATCAAAGCGCGAAGGCAAAGCGAGCGCAGCGAGCGATGCCGCGGCAGCGGCCGCCGAGCGCCAGATCCCCTCTATTGTATTGAAGTTTGTATTGAACATTCGACTCTCGTGAATGTCTTATTCTAAATTCCCATGATGAGAAATAGGTTTATTGCGACATAGTCATATCGCTAAATGATCATAGTGAGAAATAGGTTTACTGCGACATAGTCGTATCGCGAAATGGGCAACATAAGGAGTAGACCTATTGCGACATAGACAAAAACATAGGTACTTAGTCCCAACGCTTATTTTAAATGACATTTTGGCATAACGCGAAATTGGCAGACTGCGTTTTAGGTAATCAGCGAGTAAAGGCTCGAAATGGCGGGTAAGTATTTTCTTTATACGCTAAATGACCTTTATCAAGGAGCTGGGGTGGATCATATGATTAACTTCTCGCCTGTACGCAAACAAAAGACCATACCATACCATTCTTCATATATTTAAAAGATAGGGAATCTCCACAGGTATATTATCTAAATTATAGCAAGCCTGGTAACGGCGCTGCCGATAAACAACAAAATTACAAACCTCTTAAATTTTCATGGTAATTTGATTTTGTTTTAATTTAGTTTCACACTAATGTTATTTTATTTTCACAGATTAAGTCAAAACTGCGGTTAAAAAACCCCAATTGTTTGAACGACAGATTAATGAGACAAATTATCAAGCGCGGCTAAGTTTCTGCGAATGCCACTTGGCAACCACCAATTACAGCCGCCTACGTGTACTTCCATTCGTCAGTCAAAATATCGGGGATGAAACTGTATGAAGCTGCGTTTACCTTAGCTAAGTACAGTCAAGTACAGTTAAGCTAAATCTCCTCGTCTATTCTTCAGATCTTCTACATTTGTCAAAACATTTCGTACTTTTTGATCAGACACGAAATCTATTCCAAAAACTAATGCAACCGTCTGATGAAAGTCAGTACGAGTTGGTACATGTATCCAACCTGGAGAAAGCAAGAAGCAGAAGGAGAATTTGCTTTACTTTACTAAGAAATAATAGATGACGAGAGCAAGTTTTATGGTTATTTTAGAATGTCTGGAATGGTTTTCCAAATAATATTTTTTATCTAAATATTTAGGATGGCTCATGACCTAAATCACAGGGTACTTGCGCACGTATTCTAATAATTTTTGATCGTCCATTTTGCTGTTGAGCTGCTCACCTCACTAAGATTTGACGTTCACTGTCTGCGGGCACCCGGGCGCTTATGTTCATGTTACAACGAGTCGGGGCCGGACCGTGCCGGAGCCGGGAAACAATACCCACCGACATTTCAACGCCGTGCCCCGGCCGAGTCCCGGCGGCGCACGGCCGGGGCACGGCCGAGCCACGGTCAGGCATGAATCACTTCATACATTAAAAATTAAAAAAAACCCCCAACGCAAAACATAAAAGCGATTATGTAAAAAGTCAAATTATTTTTGACTTTTTACATAATCGCTTTTATGTGAGCCCTTTTGTTGAGCCATCAAATGTTTGTTCGTTGAAATGGCGCTATAATGTCGCGACGGGGTACCGCTGAAGTAAGTCAGTCCCTTAATTTCATTCACTGTCTATTAATTTACCAGCATTTCCGACCAATTTGCTTCAATATTATCAAATTTTTGTTGCTAACCTAGTTGTTAATCTTGTTGCAAATCTAGTTACCATCAGTTCGCTATTTTAGCTATTTAGTTATTGCTTTAAACTTAGCGGTACCCCGCCGCGACATTATAGCGCCATTTCAACGAACAAACATTTGATGGCTCAACAAAAGGTATTATTTTTGACTTTTTACATAATCGCTTTTATGTTTTGCGTTGGGGGTTTTTTTAAATTTTTAATTAAATTTTTATTTTAAATTTTTTAAACGTAATTTAGTTTGGTTTTGTATAAGAGTTTACAAAAATAAATTACAAATTTTTAGTTTTCATTTCGTTACTCATTCCTCATTCCTCATTCCCTTGCAATATAGTATACATTATTCTACTAGTCAAGGCCTTTCATTTGATACCCATATATTGAGGGAGTTGTGAAAATAGAATGTAATTCCCTAAGATCCCTACCGCAGCTAACAAAAGAGCTGATAACTTTAAAACTGCTGAACCGATTTTGATGAAACATGTCTAAGAACCATCGCTAGAAAATCTGCTTTCAAATAAAAAAAACCGCATTCAAATCGGTTCACCCGTTAAAGAGCTACAGTGCCACAGACAGACACACAGACACACAGACACGTCAAACTTATAACACCCCTCTTTTTCGTCGGGGGTTAAAAAAGTATACCATAATGTTTGACCGTGTCGCGACCGGGCCGTGCCCCGGGCGAGGCACGGTCAAACATTATGGTATACTTTTTTAAACTTTATACTTATGTTAGTATTATTTTTTATCCTAGTACACGAATAATAAAAAAATAAACCTTAACTAAGTAATAAAAAAAATATAATAAATTATAAGGCATCAAAAAAATCCTCTCCATCGCCGTCATCTAAGAATGTGTTGGGTGGCTTGGATCACGGGAAGTGTCAACCAACCTTTGAGAAATTTCCCTAAAAAAACGGCTCTCTAAACGGCTCGAAAATAAAGTTATCACCAGGGATACTATACTTTCACCGTTTGTTTTTCTGCAGCCGCAGTAGCAGCACCTGCACAGTACGCTGAACTAGGAAGTTGTGATTGCATGAGTAGCTTCCCACAAAGACCTACCCAACTTCCAAGGAATTAAAGACATGACGTCCGGTCTCTTGCCATCGTCGCTTGCCAAGCCGTTGGGTTCTAAAATAGCCACAACGCCGGTGGCGCGGCTGCGACGAGAGCACGACGAATTATTTCATTAATATTCGCGTACCGCACTAAACTAAAAAAATAACTATAAGCTTATGGGCTTGTGCATACACTGAAGACATTACTTTGACATGCGTTCAAATAATACAAGGTACTTAATATATTATTGTTATAATTTATTAAGTCATCACAACACACTATTTTAACTACTTTGCAATCCACCATTTTGTTCTTTGCGACACACTATATCTCCCCGTCTATTCTTCAGATCTTCAATATTTGTCAAAACATTATGTAATGTTTGTTCAGACACGAGATCTTTTCCAAAAACAATTGCATAGGTTTGATCTATGCCAGTACGCGTTGGGTCTATTGGTGGCACGATATTTTGATACAAAATGAAGTATTCATTGTTTACCAATCTTACAACAGCCCGGACACGAACTTCCTTGTCATCACATCTGCAGCTGATGTTCAACGTCGGCAATACTTCGGCAGCCGTATCGACTACCATGATCGGCATCTGAACACTTTGCAATAATTCCCCAGCCTCAGTCTTCGTTGAAACTTGAACTACATTTGCCTTTTTTCCATCAGCATAAACACATTGCATGTTTTCTGGGCTCTTCTCCAATGTGAAAGGTGTGCATACTGGGATAATTGAATAAGATGAATAAAAAGCAACTTGTACCCAGTCTCCATAGAAATCGGGTATATCCGCTCCTTGAGTGACGATTAGGAGTGAAAACAAGCTTATTGCTTTCCACATACTTACAATTTAGTAAAATAAAGATACCTCTGGCATTTACTGTTGTACTGGATACGATTTGGAACGTCTGTGCTTTTATTCGGATTGTATTCAACCGATTGCAAAACTCTGTTGTTAACCTCTGGCATGCTACTGATAATTACCTTCATATCAATTGTAAACATGTTGCATATCTTGCTATATTAAAGTGGCTTCACATAAGATAAGTATGTTGTTTTATTAAAACCATCTACGACGCTTAAAACGCGAAATTATCATAAAACACAATACATATTCCTACATCTACACTTCACACTAACACTCCACATAATAAACACATTCCATCTTTTCTTTTTGTAACTACTTTTATTTTTGCGTTCGTGTCAGCTATTATGAGAGGGCACTGACTCCTGTAACACAGGTCTTTTAACCTAGCTCAGAATTCAGGGTCTTCATAGGTCTTGTGTATATTATATGTGAATAAAGTATTATTATTATTGTCATTTATTCATTTTATTTACATATTGTATTATATTTTAAAATTAAAAAATAAAAATAAAAACATTTCAAAATTAAAAAAAAACAGTAGCCCACCGGTATCGGGAACAGGGTCCAAACTACTGGTGGTCAGGGCTCGTGAGAGAAGAATCTCCTGACTATACGCGCCGTGTCCAGGGCTCCCTCCTATCCAGAGCGTCAAGTTCCGTCTGAGTCCACTTGAGTATGCCGAAAGAGTACATCAAAACCGGCATGACCCATCCGTTGAGGTCCCGTCCTAGGCGCGCGCCTTGTTTCCGCCTGATAAAATACTATTCAACACTTTATTCAGGCGGCCAAAGAAGCGCTCCCTCAACGATTGTTTCATGTCAGCAGCATTGATGCCTAACGCTTCCGACATACCCACATATTTATAGGTTTCGGTTAAGGAGAGGGATCTAATGAGTATGGAATCCGAGAGTTGTATGCCTACGGATTCCACAATCTCCCCTCGTTCCACATGCATGACTGCACATTTGTCCACACCAAATTCCATCCCGATGGCGCTACTGAATGTTTCTGTTACTTTCAGTCGCAAATTGTTGGGAGCAAAGAGTTTCAGATCATCCATGCAAAGGAGGTGACATATAACCTGATCTTATTTTTTCAACCGAAAGCCCAGACTTGAGTCCTCCAGCAACGTGCTTAGACGGTTCAAGGCTAAACAAAACTACAGTGGATTCAGACTATGTCCTTGAAATATACCTCGCTCGATCCTTATCGGTTCACTTTTCTCCCGGATCTGAAGACATCCTGGATAGCGAAGGGCCGTCTTCCATTGCCCCAGACATGACATCAGGAAGGTGCGCAGAGTTGTATCAACTTTATACAACTTTAACACCCTCATGAGCCATGTATGTGGCACAGAATCGTAGGCCTTCTTCGTCAAGCATGTCGACAGATCCCTTCGGGAGCGGTACACCTGCTGGTTAATGGCCATATCAATGAGGAGGAGCTCCTTAGTATGTACCACGAAACCCGTTCCTACATCCATTTTGAGAGGTAGACATGATCGAATTTTTGTCAATATGTTCGTTAATTTTCGCTCTCAAAATGGATGTAAGAACTTTATAGACCATTGGTAGACAAGTAATCGGTCTATAAATTTTGGTTTTAGTAGTACCATCGGATTTATGAAGCAGGTAGGTTATTCCAGTTGTTAAGAATTGGGGCAACGATCTTGTGTCTAAGGTTGATTGGAACTGAGACGCAAAGCGAACGTGCGATCTTTTGAACCATTTTATCCAAAAGTTGTGCAGCCCGTCTGGCCCTGGAGATTTACGCTTAGGTAAGGGACGGACTACACGAATTACATCTTGGGGGCTGATGGTAGTTGCCCCCATTTGTTCAATTGGATCACACGCTCGCTCAACCTCCCGAGTCCAATCGCCCTTAATGTGACTGACAGGCACCGACCAGATGCTGCGCCAAAATTAACACATGGCATCCATCATCATCCGTTAGGCGCGCATCAGCCACACCTTGGTCCGTTCGTTCCCAAATCCTATACACCCACCTCTCATCACTCTGGAATATGCGATTCTGAGTGAACCGCTCCACTCGCCGCTGGTACCGTCGAATACGGTTTCCCCATGCACAGATCTTCTGCTTCAGGAAGTCGATACGCTCTGTGATGCAGGACAAATAATCTCGGGGACTAATATCAGTCCCCGAGAATGCCCGTCTCATAAAGTGCATCACTCTAGGGCGAGTATTGCCCTCCCTGAAGCAGATTAGCTTGCCGATGAGTGCTCTAGCCTCACCAACACGACGCTCAATCCTGCACTGCCATGCTGGTACAGCTGGCTTTGGTCGTGCAGCTCTGTCACTGTTGGGAAATTTGACATGAGCTACACGACATGCTGCTACAGCCGCGCAGTACAAGATCGAGTGGGTATCGGCGAGGCCTTCGCTGTTGTCAAAACAGTTTGACAGCTGCGAATCTAAATTCTCTAGTAGTAAAGTCTTAATTCAGGCGGTGTAGAGCGATACTCTCGGAACGCATCTTCCAGAGCACTCCTCAATTGAACATTGCACTGGGTACTCACGAATATAATTATCCTCTTCACCACCGTCACCAGGTCGTGGTGAAGCACTGGGTAAATCTTGAGATTGTGCCGTGACCGCAGCCAGTGGCAAAGCAGACGTGACGTGGCTTCTCCGTGATTCAAGCGTAGCGTAGTCGATCAAGCACAGCGTCGTCCAGCATATGATTACATTTGCATGTACCTATAAAGTTTGTCCCATTGTCGGACAGGGTGCTTTCGGGTTTGCCACGACGAGCGAGCCACGAAACGGTTCAAAGCAGCCATGTAGGCTTCTTTGTGAGGTCTGTAACGACCACTCGGCAATCTTCGGCTGCAGTCGTGAGACAGCGGAAGGCGCCGGGCAGCGGCGAGAGGTGCGGCGTGCGGTACGCGGGCCGTCGGGCCTTCGCTTCGCTAGCGAGAACCACCGACGACGACACGCGCGCGATTTATCAATAGCTTTTACCTATTTTCCAATATAGTATTAGTCAGTTATACAGTGATCTGGTTTTAATTTAAAGTCTTAGATAGGTCCCTAACAGAAATCACTCATGTTAAATGCACATTCGATTGTGGTTAATGACTGTCTTGTTTGTCTGACTGCTGAGCATGGGGTCTTTGGTTCATTTTCCAGGTCGTGTAAAATGTTATTAAGTTTTTCTATCACGAAATTTGTTCATGGTGCGTCATCAGTGTGTCTCGAAAAACACGTAAAGCTCTTGGTTCTTTGACGGACGTTACAGATGGACAAAAGCCTAAAAGTCTGTCAATCAGTGTCAAAACTATTCTTTCATCGGTTTTCTCCGTACAATTTGTGCCATCATCACACTCGTGTCAACGTTTAAACGCCGAAGACTGGGCAAAGATCTCCCCTAAGGGGGAATTCAGCCGAAATCGCCATGCTTGGCCGATGCATGTTGGCGATGGCAGTAGGTGTTATCCGTTTATCTGTGCAGGCTATAAAAGCAGCCCTAAAATTTTTAAAATTAATCTGTGGTGGCTACTTTTATGACCCGACGCCATTTTTTTTTAGTTATTTTAATTATGTCCAATTTACTTCATTTTTTTACGTAACACATTATACTTCCATGCAATAATCTGTGGGGTCTTGAAATTCCGCTCACTGTGGTATATGACAATACTAGACGAGAATATCAGGAACATTTATTTATCTGTATCCTTTTTCTGTCAATCAATCATGTCGTTCATTTGTTATTGTTGGCCGTGTGAGTGCTTATGGTATTCAGAAGGACGCCGCTGCCCATACTCTAGTCAATATCACCCACGGGTAGAAATAGGGTGGTGCTTTTCGCAGCCGTCACCACACTGCTTAGACCTTGACATATTTTGTGTACTTTTAGTTACTTCATAATATTTACCTAGAGCTTTAATTCTAACTTGTTTTTACCTAGTTTATCTTCTCTCGGATAACATATGCCTTTTGTTCACTTGATAAATACTTAATTACACTTATCGCAAAACAACTACCTACACAATAATGTGGGTTCAAGACCCATGTGACACACGTATCAATATTATTGAGGTTCTATATCTATTGCTTATAACAAACCAGCCTTCGCCTGCGACTTCATCCGTACAAACCACCATTATTTGCCTCGTCTTTATTCCAACAATGTTGGGGTTTGATTTCAGTCTCACCGGTTGTTGCTGAATACATTGGGCGTATACCTGTCTGACCTTCCTAACCCAGTCACTGGATAACACGATACCCCTTGGTAAGACTAGATGTCAGACTTTCCAGGTTTTGACAACCACCGCTAAAAATATTTTTTAGCCACTTGGGGCCGTATCAACTGTCAAAGATCCATGAATGACGGCCAACAGTTTAGTAGATTTTGCAGTGAAATAATTTTTGTATTCGTACGAAAAACTTTTATTTATTTATATTAGGATCTTCAACAAAAGATATGCACTAAATATTAAAATATATAATTAATAAATTGTTAATAGCCAAAGTAATTTGTAGGTGGTACTCCTTCAATTACAGGAGACCACATCATGCACAATAAGATCTAAAACTAAACTAACAGATGAAATACCTAATAATAAAATGAATTTCGAAGAAGAACAACAAGTTCTGTAGAATATTAAAACATAGAATAACAAAATAGCTAACTTTAACATAAAAAAAAGAAAGTAATAGGTACGACGACACGGTTGGCGCAGTGGCTGAGCGATCGACTGCTGTGCAGCGTGTTGCGGGTTCGATTCCCGCCCAGGGTAAACATGTAAACAGGGTAAACTTGTGTTTGCCTTGTGTCTGGGTGTTGTTTATCTATATATGTATGTATTTACAAAAAAAAAAAATGTATATGTGTATGTATATCAGCTGTCTGACACCCATAGTACAGGGTAGATAGGAGTGGGTAAGCCCTAATGGTGGTGATAGGACGAAAACGCGGTGAAATTTGTATTACAGGACTGTATTTAAAACATCGAAGAAACAAACGGTTGACAGTTAGAATAATGGATTAACGCGAAAGGGTGAAGCGCGCGCTTAGTACGGCGGTGAATGACGCAGTGTCAGCTGATCCGGCCGGTGCGCGCTCGCAGCTCGAGCGCCCCCCCTGCACCCGCTGCTCGAGCGCCCCCCCTGCACCCGCTGCTCCGCCCGCGGCCGCCCGGCGTGTAGTGATGTCGGCGGGAGCTAGTGATGTCTTAACACAGGGTCTCCCTAGTTTGGGGTTAAATGGCCGTGTGTGAAAATGTCCCCACATATATTATTATTATTATTATTATTACCTTGTTAACAGTTACATTACCTTTACCTTTTTTTTTTTGCGCGGTGGAAATCCTCATGGACTTCCTCCGTCGTGGGGGTGACGGAGGGGCATACCGGACTCTTACCGGCTAAAACCACCGCGGTGTTCCACCTCTACCTATGGCCGGGGGTGCGGGATTCGCATGAGCATTCACCGCTCCCCCGACAGGCCATGACCTGCTGTTCTTCAGCAGGTCCCACCTCCCCGTGCGGCCATTTCTATAGCGGCCGCACCCACTCTCGAGTAGCGCGCGTGGAACACTGCGCCGCCGACTCGGGCCTATCTGGTCGGACGACGGACACCCCTAGTCCGCCGCCCGCAGGCCACCTCTCATGGAGGTCGCGGATCGTTTTGCGCCCTTCTCGGGCGCCCGGTGCGTCTCCTGCGGGAGGGGAGAGAGGATACGGCTTCTCTCTCCCGCTCGGCTGCCTCCTTTGCAGACATGCACTCTCGCTCTCGACCATCGATTGAACGACGGCCGGGAGCGAGAGATCGCTCCCGCCTAATACCGCAACGAGGTCGCGGCGCAGCCCTGCCCAGGCTGGGCACACCTCCAACGTGTGGTGCGCCGTATCCGCCGGGCAGGCAGCACAGTGGTGACACACCGGTGTCTGCTCCCGACCTATACGACACAGGTAGTTCCCAAAACAGCCGTGGATAGAAAGTACCTGCGTCAGCCGGAAGCTGAGGGCGCCATGCCGCCTCTCGATCCACGCCTCCATGACTGGTTTTACCGCCGCTGTAACATTACCTTTAACTACCAACATTACTATGTTAAGACATTATTTTTCTTTTTTCAAAGATTACCTCTACAAATTAAAATCAAACACACTGAACCTCTTTATAATATTAGTTTAGACAATTACTTTGAAATCTAGATCACGGACCGCACATCAGTAAACAACATTGTAAACTTATTTGATTTTAATCTCAATGAAACTTCCTTGACTTTACTTATCTTTGCATTTGTGTTATTATAACTCATAATAATACAAATGCAAAGATAGGTACATGTACCTAGTACCTACACCTACTGGTACATATAATTTTGCCTTATTATTAGAAACAATAATGTAAGTTTTTTTTAAGTTTCATTACAATTTTTTTATCATTACTCTGTTTTTTAACCGACAAAAAGGATGAGGTTATCAAATCACCGTGTTTTCTTTTTAATATCTCATGTTCTTACTTTGTTTAATAAATTGAATAATAACAAAAACACCAGCTTGTTATTGACTCACCACAAGGCAAAGGCCGCTTCTTATAGAGAAAAGGTTTCACGGTTGCTAAAGGCGGATTGGCAATTTCAGACTTATATTAGTTACTAGCTTTTGCCCGCGGCTTCGCCCGCATGGTTTGTTGATAAAAAAGTAGCCTACCCAGTTGCCCAGGCTTCAGACTATCCATATCAAATGTTATCTTATACTTTCTTTTTTGTAATATTTGTGTGTTTTTGTAATCTGTGTGGGTTAATATAGCGGTTTTATTTCCCGTACGATAGCAGCAAAAAATAAATAAACTGGAAGTATATGAATAATTATCGATATGTTTTCAACTGGCGATGGGAAGTAAAAGTACTGAAGCGGTGGTAAACTTGTTCTTGTATGACGAAGGTCGGGCAAAATCCTGCATTCAGACATATGAAGATATATGGCAGCACGTATTGCATTTTCTTATACTTCTAAGTAAACAGCGAGACTCATCTGTTTTATTAGACAAAAGTTCTTTCAAAGGTTCAAGTGGCTCGTCTATAGAAGAAATGACAAATTTCCCGCCCAAACAATACATACCCGCTGCATCTTCATCTCATCGCTTTTTTATATAAACTTGTGACTTTTCATAATCAAGAGTCTCGTCATACTCTCCCTCGTGTTTCTTGTAAATGTTTGACCTCCCTGTGCTGGCCTTTCAGCAACAGCACGTCTGCGAAATTCAGCCGCTTCAATGGTTTCAGTGGCTCGTTGGGACGCCATGTAAGTCGCCTGCTGCTGACGCCGAACTTGTTTTGGTGTCTCCGCAGTCTGTTGTGACACCAGATACTCACCATGCTGTTGCCGTCGATTTTGGAACTATTCAGCCCCTTGTGACACCAGATACTCAGCATACTGTTGAGATGCCAGAAACTTAGCGTATTGTTGACGTCAATCGTGGGACTGTTCTGGTATTCTGTTCTTTTCTGCTCAGTTGCTCTGTGTGCCGCCTCATGGACCACCTGCTCAAGCCCTAACAGCTCGGCTTATTGAGACGTCTCATTATGTTTAACTATTTACATAGTTCGGGCTTTATTAGGGCTTTGTGAAATATTAGAATTACGCTTACGCGGTATTTAAGTACTACTTCAAAAAATATATATCATTTTCCAACTAACAACTAAAACAATTCCAATAACTAATGAAGAGAAAAACTAAACTTCCTTCTTACTACTTATAACACAACCTATACTTAAATCTAGCTGTAATTATTAAACTAACAAAATTATAATAATCTAATGTTCACAAAAATGAATTTTCTCCTTCTTTCCTTCCCTGAATCCCATTATTTGGAGTCGGGTCTCCTCACATTTTTGCGCTAAGTCGGACGATCTTGGGTTGTCGGTTCTGGCAATTTGGTTTTCTTCAGGATTCGTTAGAAGTTAGACCACCAGGTCGCTAGCTCTAAGGTTCAGCGCAATTTGTACCACATGGTCTTCGCTATATTCATTATGAATTCTGTCCAGCCGGGTCACATCTCCCGCCCATCTAAGCATCTTCATTTCGTTGGTATGTATCTTTTGATTATGTGTATTCTTTGTTATCCAGCATTCGGACTCATAGAGTAGAGCCGGTCGGACTGCCGTTTTGTACACTTTTCCCTTTGTCTGTATGGGAATTCGTGGGTCACACATCACACCTGTAAGCGATCGCCATTTTTAATCCAAGCCAATTTTATATCTTAAGAGTATTGTGAGGTCAGTTTTATGACTCTATAGTTTTTACATTGTGCCACATCACCCTTGTTCGTATAAAAAGATAGGAGAAGGCTTCGGCTCTTGCACTCTGGTATACGTTCCGTGTGCATAATAATAAACAGCTTAGTCAGCCAAGCTACGGCTATCGGGCCAAGGGTTTTCCAAAGGTCTACATCACCTCAGGCCCAGTAGCTTTAATGTTTTTCATTTTAGACATAGCGTGTTAAACCTCTCTAATATCTATCTCGGGTATAGGTCCATAATATATGTGAGTTCGCAGGGTGTGGGATCTTCGTTTGAAATAAAAATTAACCTATTTACTTAATACCAAATACAATATAGGTATATACCGAAATAAATGAAGATACAATATACCTATAGCCCATTTCAACGTTAACAACCAATTAAAGTAAGAGCTCAAGTCGTGATATTTTTTAAACTATTTGTCCAAATAACTTAGTGTAAAAGACAATGTTCATCTACATTAAATACTGAAAGTGACAAATTAATGTATCAATTTAGATAAGAATTAGCTAAATACTCTAAAATGTGCATTGTAAAATAAGTATTTAATTTAAATGTATTTATGACTCATAATTTGGGATATATTGGCTTCCACATAAAAGTCCGCGACAGCGCTGTCGCGGACTTTTACTTAGAACTTTTTAAGGCAAACAATCCTGCGATACATTATCTTCGTGTAACTCCAACGGTATAGGCAGCGCACGCCAGGATAGCTCTCATAGGGCAGATATTTTTTCCGATTTACTTGATACTTATGGTAATATTATGGGCAAATTTTAAAAAATCTTTATGAATTGCCCATGTTTTTTTTCTTATGTATAAGACATATTACTGTGAAGTTTAAATAAAATCCGTACAGTCGTTATTGCGTGAAAGAGGAACAAACGTCCATCCATCCATCCTCACAAACTTTCACATTTATAATATTAGTAGGATGAGTTAACATGTTTGTAAACGCATCCGTAAATACAGGAGAAGATCCTAGGATGATACTATGTTTTTGACACCGGATAGATGAGGTACTTTTCGTTAAATGCCATGAATGTGCACCTCAGTCTTTGAGAAAAAACATACTTAGCGCATTGATATAAAAAGAAAACAAAGATAAGCACGAGATACAAAAACATCCTAAAAAAATCCAGAATGTTCACTAATTTCATTTAGTTTAAAAAGAGAACTTATACAGAGGCCATAAGGCCGAAGTTGTTTCAATTACGTTACGTTGTTAAATTTAAATTAGGTACCTACGATACTTGTTATTATGATATTTTTAGAACTGTACATCTAGGTTTATTGTTATCAATGACTAAACTAAAATTACCTACCTATACATGGCTGAGATCCCGTCAAGAGTTATAGGCTAACCTTTATCTTTACCTGAGAAGATGTAAACGGATTATGGAAACTTGGATAGTTTAGTTTAACAGGAATCACTTATGTTAGATGCACATACGATTATGGTTAATGACTGCCTCGTTTGTCTGACTGCTGAGTATGGGGTCTTTGGTTCATTTCCCAAAGTGTTATTGAATTTTCCTATCACGAAATTTCTGGGTAGCAGCCCGGAGTTGATGGTGCGTCATCCGTGTGTCTCGAAAAACACATAAAGCTGGTAGTACCGCCTGTCGTTTGTAGATCTTTGACGGTCGTTACAGATAGACAGAAGCCCGAAATTCTGTCAATCAGTGCTCCTTAGTGATCGGGTTTTGGAGGTGAAATAGGCAGTCGCTTCATATAAAACACGTATTTAGCTGCATTCATGTAGACTGAAAGCTAATCCTAAAATATTATGTGGAAAATAGCTAGACAGGTGATGATCTAGTGATGACAATTCAATTCATTGGAAGATCTCCCAAAACTATTGTTTAATCGGTTTTCTCCGTACATTTTGTGTCATCATCATCATCATCATGTCAAGCTTTTCTAAAGCTTGACGTGATGACGGCGACGGCTGGGCATAAGTCTCCCCCGATATCCGTGGTGTCCCCAAGAGGAGGATCGGCAGAAATCGCTATGCTTGGTCGATGCATGTTGTCGATCGCAGTAGGTGTTATGGTACTTAGAAGGACGCCGCTGCCCATCCTCTGGTCAATATCCTTCTGTTGTCTTCTACGACACCCACGGGTAAAAATGGGGTAGGGCACCACACGGCTTACACCTTGTCACATTTTCTGTACCTTTGAGTTAGTTTATAATATTTACCTAGAATTTTATTTCTAACTTGTTTTAAACCACCTTTATCTCCTCTTGGATAACACATGCCTTTTGGTTGCTTGATAAATACTTAATTACACATAATTATCACAAAACACCTACCTACACAAAACGCGGGTTCAAGACCCTGTGATATAAACATCAATATTATTAAAATAAAATAACAAAGATTTCTGGCGACATGGTTGGCGCAGTGACTGAGCGATCGACTGCTGCGTTGCGCGTCGCGGGTTCAATTCCCGCACGGCACAAATATTTATTTGGCCTACAGATATTTGTTTCAGATCTAGTTGTTTGTGTATTTGAGTTTATATGTTTGTAAAGTCACCCACGATATGGGAGAAGAAAAAAATCTAATAACTAACCTAAGTGGTCGACATGCCCAACACTGTTACGGTTTCATATATATTACTTACAACAAACTAGCCTTCGCCTGCGACTTCATCGGTATGAGTCACCATCATCTGCCTAGCCTTTATCCCAACGATGTTGAGGTAGACATTGAGGTTGAGTTCTGGGGTGAGGATATGCTGGGCACTGACTGTACGTATATAGGTACATTATCCCGTTAATCAAAATTTGTGTATTCGAGTCCTTTACCTTGCTGATGTATAGGTAAACACCAAAAAGCTGGTGGATGTACAGATTCCAACACATCAAGCTACAACAATCTGTCATATTTCTTTGATAGATTTTCAAGTTAATTATAAAAGTATAAGGTCCTTATTCAATTGGGAAAATTTGATAGTTTGGTATGGCTTGGTGTAATAACTGGCGTCTGTACCTGGCCATCATTTCGACACAATGTTTTAAAAATGATTGGCTTCTAGACTCAGGTGTATGGAAGTACTTAATGTGCTTTCAAGCTCTAATCATTCTGAATCTTTACTTTTGCCATAATATAAAAATAGAATAGAATAGAATAGAATAGAATAGAAATATTGTAGTTTTGTCATGATCACGAAACGAGTAAAGTAGCAACATCTGCATCATTCACTGCGAACTAACGAAACTAGATAGTTTACGTATATGTAATATAGATGGCGCTATTCCAATTAAACCAACATATGAATCAAACCATTAACATGGAGTGCAATCGTGCAATAAATGATTTAGGTGATTCATTTGTAAGTGTACAATAATATAATGGAAAAATCTAACATAAAAAAATGCAAAATTACATTGCATATCTTATTAACGTTATAATTAATAGCTTCGAGGGATTTTAATTCGTACAGCACTGCTAATAAGGCAGCAATTTCCATTGGAGCTTTTTCCTATGTGACGTCTCATCGCAAGAATACGCATATTTGAGAGTAAACCCTAAAAAACAATGAACATTAACAAGTAGCTATGTAGGTGTATAGATTTATTTGATTTTTAAGTGTTGCTCACTAAAGTAATTTCTTTTATATAGTCCGTTTAGAAACGTTTAAGCGCCTATACACAAACAACCAGACCCGGAACAACTACTACTAGCCATAATAAAATATTGGTTTCTTTCGGGAACCGAACCCAAGACACGCAATGCAGCAGCGAATCCCGCAGCCAAAGTGCCAACCGTGCCATCGTTAATATAAAATTTTAAACCCTTAACACCTATAGCTTAACCGTTTCCACAGTAAACACATCTATCCAGTATTCTATCTTCATACAAACGGTCGGAACGCGAATCGTACCTACACTTTTTAAGTTAGTAGGGAAATTAGTATATCGACAGTCTCGAATGCGCCTCAGTGGCGAATATATTGTGTTGTTTTGGTTGCTTGAATTCGTCAATATCGCACCCAGATATAACATTTTTTAAATTACCTGGGAACTCCGAAAGACTATGTTCCTGAAACTTAATAGACTATAAAAAAATTATATACCTACTATAGTACGTAATTTGTTTCTTTTTTTAAAAGGTAAGTATTTCGCTTTTTCTACCGAGTAAAGTAGGTACCTGGATTAATAAACAAATAAGTGGATAGGGTGAAAAAGCGGCCTACCTACGCTCGCGTTAAAAGGAACTGGTAAGTACCTAAATAGGTAGTTTCTTAGGCTAGGCTATCTATCTACCTTCTTATGTACTAGCTACTTACATATATTAATAAAATAAACCAAATATCATTATAAAATGATTATGAGAGTAAATGATAGGTACAGACGCCAGCACATCAGGCCATTAAAAATTGACAAATTTCCCCAATTGAATATGAACCTTACGCTTTTGTAATAAAATTGAAAGTCTATCAAAGAAATTTGACAGATTGTTGCTCCAGCTTGTGCTCGTGACTCTGTATCTACCTATTTAGTAAGATTTACATTATTATTTACTTTTTAAGTAAGATTTTATAGTAGGTAGTTAGAGGTTATGTCAGCTGTGTTTTGCATTTTGGTTAAGTAAGAAGTAGGTGTTGAAGTTTGTAAGGATTGCAGAATAAATGTAAATATTTTCTTTGAGACGCCTTGAATGGCAACGACTGAGGCGCAAATATCTTTCAGTCTCAAAATAAGGATGGTTTTTTATTAAACTTCTAATTTATAACATAACATGCATTTTTATTGAATACTTCCAATTCCATTTACTTATTTCTTTTTTTTTTAATTAAATGAAGTTATTATATACCTATATTTACAATCACAAAACTAAAAAGAAAATAAAACACTACAAATTTATAATCACAAAACTAGAAAGAAAAAACCCTATCGCACGTTAAGGTACTGCGCGCATGTAGGTAATTATTTCAAGGATAGGGCCGAGTCACAATACTGTTAGATATCTATACTGTGCCCTTTCCCAGTGCAATGACCCACATTTGGGTCGTTGCGATTGTTTAACTACTGTGTCCACTTGACGGACAGTCAACGTGTTAAAATTAGAAACCATAATATTACAGGAGGTTTTAGCTAACAAAACAACCGCAATTTCCCAAATTGAATTTATTCCATTTATTTTTGTAGGATAGTACGAAAACAAAACAAAAAAAACATCACTGTTCGAAAACAAGAACACATCCATGAATTCCGGAATCTAATCCCAATTCACAGAGATCATTGGAGCGCACAAAAATAACTGCAGAATATGCAGGCACTAAATTAATAACATTCACAAACGATTTTTTTGAATTAAACCATAACACCACATTTACTGACCTAGGGATTGAATCCTGAACCTCCATGCTCAGGGATCACCAGACAATATTTATTAACTACACTTATCTTACAACAGCTTTGGAATTATTTTGTTGCCCACAAACATAACATTAATCATTTAATTAGATTAAAATTGAGACATATAAAAGATTTGTCAATTAGCATACTTACAAAAGTTTTTTAACAACATTTGTATCCCATTTGTCATTGTTGTATTTTTCATTACAGGTCAAAATATATACCTTACTATAGTTCCAATCACAATCAATCCCTCAAAGTCACGCACTACATTTTCGACACTATTCAGGTCCACCATAGTTTTCTATCGCACACATCACAGCTCCTTCTCTTTCTCTCAAATCTTCAATACTTGTCATAACGTCAAACAATTTAGTTTCCGGCACAATTATCTTCGAAAAAAGGTACGCAGCGTTTTGTTCAGTGTGACTACTAGTAGCACCCGATGACGGCGGAATGTAGTGATACATGATGAAGTACTTGTCGTTCACCAACCTTGCTACAGCGTGGTCATCGACCTCTTCGGCTCCGCATTTGCAGCAGATGTTTAATGCTGACATCACTTCCGCAGGAGTATCCACAACCATCATTGGCATCGAATATCGCTCCAATAATTCTCCTTTTTCGGTCATCATAGATACTTGTACTGAATTTGCTTTTCTTCCGTCAGCATACGTACATTGCACACTTACAGGACTTTTAGTGAACGAGAAACGTATACAAACTGCTTCGTTTGCAGAAGCTGGATAAAGAGCAACCATCATCCAGTCCCCGTAGACATTTTGTATACCTTTTGCTTGAATAATGGTTAATAAGGCAGATAAAACTATTATTTTCCACATGTTTATACTGTTAATGAAATATCACTGATGTAAAGTGGCACATGTACTGAAACATGACATCACTGCGTTTAAATTGGGAAGTAATAAACTTTGACCTCTTTTGATAAAACATTGATCCCCCACACGCGCGACTCCGCTCGCGTGGGAGTAGGATAACATCATTGGGTCGAGAATATAAAGAAACGTCAAGAACTGGTTGTTTTAAATACCGTTGTAGTAGACGGTATTTAGCATATCCTACTAATATTATAAAAATGTCAAATAATATAAAGTGTACCTATATAGGTCTGTGTTTGGATGTTTGTTAATCAATCATGGCTAATGGATTTAAATGAAAGAATCATGGGCAATTTTATGTAAATGCGCGCCAGTCTATGTACACTAAAACCAACCGTATTCTATATGAAAGGCCCACTCTTTATTAGCTTCATTTATGTCTAAGCGACATTATGTTTAATTGTGTTTATTTAATGTCAACCTATATAAGAGTTTAAGTCTTGCTACTTGAAAGGTTTAGTTATTGGTATGCCTTTTGCATGGTATAACTTAGAGCCGACCATAATACCCATGATTCTTTAGGAAACGGGAAGATCATGACTTATATATGTCGGATCGTCAGGATTTAGTCCGTTCGATTCAGTCATCATGTGGGCAGAATTTGGGTTTCGTGCAATGCAAACAAACTGGGTATAGGGTACAATACACGATGTTTATTAAAACCACAAGTTTGCACAGTAACACTAAATAGACATAGCAACCCTTAAACACAACGAATCGAGTACAGTTCCGAGATGTCTTAGCTCCGATGCGATCAGACACTGAATTGTGAATGTCTTGCTTGCTGTGAGCTGTAAACATCTTGACTCTGAAGAAGCGCGCCAAAATGGTGGTGGTTGATCACGTGTTGTCGCTAATGGCGGACTTCCGATTCGTCGTTCCATGTTTGTACTATTGACCGGTTGCGACATATCTATCTCTCCATAGTAGATCAATTTTCGACCGAAACCGCTGAAGACATATCAATGTCACGCATTCAAATAACACTATGTACCTATTCATCATTTCAGCCGAAAGACGTCCACTGCTGGGCTCTGGCCTCCCCAAGGGGGGGTTTTGCCATAATCGCCACTCTTGGCAGGCGGATTGGCGATCGCAGTATGGTTGTTACAAAGGCACAGAGAACGCTGCTGCCCATTCTCTGGTAAGTACAGGAAGGAGTAAGGGACTTACCAGAGAATGTACCTATTATTACAGTTATTATTTATTTAACACATTACAAAACATCATTTCCACTCTTCTTGAATCCATTATAATTTTCTTCGACACACATCATAGCTCCTCGTCGGTTCTTCAGTTCTTCAATATTTGTCATAACATCAGATAATGCTTTTTCAGACACAACTTGTCTTCCAAAAAGCATTGCAAAGTTCTGTTCTATGTCAGTACGAGTTGATTCCTTGGACGGCGCGATATTTGCATACAAAATGAAATAATCGTCGTTGACTATTCTTGCAACAGTCCGGTCGCGGTAATCCTTGCCATCACATTTGCAGCTGATGTTTAACGCCGGCATCACTTCAGCAGCTGTATCCACTATCATGATTGGTGTAGAAGCGCGATGCGTTACTTCTCCAGCCGCACTCATTATGAATACTCGAACTGTAGTTGCGTTTCTTCCATCAGCATAAACACATTGCATATTTTCTATGTTTTTGTCGAACGAGAAGCGAATGCAAATAGGGATGTACGACGAAACTGGATAAAAAGCAACCTGGATCCAGTCTCCATATATATCCTGTATATCTGCCGCCTGAGCGACGATTAGGAGAGTAGACAGACTTATTAACTTCCACATGATCTAGTTATTAGTAAAATAAAGACTCCACTGACGTTGTTTACTCTGGCACTGGGGAATATTCGAAACGTCTGCGTTTATATTTAGTTCTGATTAAACTGGTTGCAAAAACACCGTGTAACCTCTGGCATTCTGCTGATAGATATCTACGTATCAATAGTAAACATGTTGTATATCTTGCTTTATTTTTATTGGCTACATAAAGGCATATCTGTACGAAGTACGTTTTCCAGTTTCTCTGATGCACTGCGTGTCTTGGGTTCGATTTCCGCACGGAGTCAATATTTTTATGCTTTACAGGTAGTGGACAAAATTCATTAATTATTTGTGTATGTGAATTTTGTTTGTATACTCACCAAAAATGCAGGAGAAATTTCTGGAGCAAGGCCACATAATTTATTGAAACAAAAAATGTAATATCTACTTTTAGAAACAACTGGTAAAACCCACAGACACAGGAGGACTTATCGTTAAAAAATGTCACAAATATAGATGCACCTTAGTCTTTGAGGAAAAAAAATGCTAAACTAAAAATACTAGTTGGGGGCAGAGACCCCGTTAAGATTCAAAGCATATCTATACTAATATTGTAAAGAGGTAAAATGTATTTGTAAGTTTGTATGTAGGGGGCAATCTTCGAAACTGCACGACCGATTTCAAAAATTATTTTACCAATAGAAAGCTACGTTATCCCGGAGTGCTATAGGCTACAAAATATTTTTATATCATTCTTATTACCTGAGCTAACACAATTTTTGTCTAGCCAGGCGGAAAGAATTACCTTTTAAAACGAAGTTTTTTGCATGCGCTGCCTAAACAGTTTTATATAATTTTAAACAATGTTTGGCAACATGGTCCGTCTTAAATGGTGCTATTGTTAGGCATTTTATTATTTTTTGGTCGTGAGGGTACCTGAATACTATAAAAGCGCGAGCTCGATAAGATTCAGGTTCACTTGTTGCTGAGTCGTCCTACAGAAAGGGTTTGGTACCTACACTACCTTACAGTGAGTTCGTTCCATATATTGTGTACTTGTGTATTTCTTGATATAAATGCTAACGGATATTTGTGTTCGCTCGAGTTATTGAAATATTGTTGGAACTAAGTCTATTTTGGAATAAATTAGTCTTAGGTTGTTTATAATTGTCTTTTCTTTAATGCTTTCCACTTCTGGTTTCTAATATCAGAAGTCGGATTGAACTCATTTGCTCACAATTATTAGCCTTGATACCAACACAAACATCCGTTAACTTCAAATAACAATACTCCGTGAAAAGCTGGTTATGACACCACCTCGCTCTGGAGCTGGGTGTAGCCATCGCAGTGAACCATGACACACGTTCCTATGGTTCACGCTCGCCTCGCTGTGTGGGTAGGTGTTGCCGTCACAGTGAACTGCGACACGCGTATGGTTCACGATTGCCTCACAATAAAACACGACGCCTTGCTCGCTGTCGCTTGCTGTTTTGTGGTAAAATCGTGTTTGTTCTTCTTAAAGTTGTAACCGCTATTTTGATCAACTATTTTAATGTTAAGTGTACACGTCGTTAAACCGTAAGTACCCTCATCTTTGATTTTATTATGTCGGGACGTTCTTCGCGGTCGAACAAACGAGTTGACAGCTCGTGTAAACGTCGTAGCAGGTCACGTACGGTCAACTATAATCGTTGTCATGGTGGATTTCGATTCTACCCTCATGTTTCCGTGAAAAATGTATTGGGCATCATTATGTCGCGACTGACTGCTACTAATGAAAATAAAAGTCAATTCGTAATAGCGTACCGCCGCTAGAATGCTATCTCCGATTCTATTAATTTGAAGTTTAGAAGTGTTTTGGTTAACATGTTCTATTGCAGTGGTTTTGGAGGTTAATTACAAGAAAAAAGGTTCATACGTTATGAACTACCTCGTCACCAAAGTTGGACGAGATTTTGAAGAGACTTTGGCCCCACACCGCTGCCGACGCTTTACGACGCCATAAGCATAGCAAAACGCTTTCTAGACGCTATGATGATAATCACGGTGAGATCAAACCAATGTTTTGTCTCTGATATTGATTTGAGTGTTTATGATGTCTACACGTGGTGCGATGAAGTTGTATCGCGTGATCATTGGGAGGATGGTGAATGTCTTGCTCGCGTAGGTCATTGCCTTAAGGGAAGCCTGTACCCGGCTCAGCGAGTGGGCTAGCACCATGCGTACATGGTTCAATTTAAAATTGAGTTAAATTCCAAATTGAGTTTAAATCGTTGTGCCCACTGTCTGTCGATATTGCGAACATTCCGTGCAATGTTGTGTGTACCGAGTCTGACAAATATTCTACCTGTGCTGAATATGCACGTTCGTACGTCCGGCGAGGAATGGTAAATTAACTCCTGAAAACATAGTGGACTACTTGTCGCGTTTTGTAAAATGTATTGTGCCAAAACCTTATATGTTACCCAGTGCTTAGTGTTTTCAATCGTAACGATAATAACCAGTAAACCTTTCAATACCTAATTCTAAGAGGGTATTTTCACATGATTACACTACGGTTCGAGCGTGGCGCACCGACGCCGTCTTCCCGGCGCCAGACGGCTTCGATATCGCAGCGCCGTGCCGAGCGCGTTGTGTCGCTGTTGCTAAGGCGATCGGCGCAAGCACCGCGGTCACGTACGCCACTCCTACCGTGTGGTGATAGAAGAGAGAGAAAGAGAATGGAGAAGAGAATGGACTCCGGATACGTGTGCCACCTACTTTGAAAGAGCTCTGTGCCAGTCAGACTTGATGGATCGCGCCGGTGAACCACATGGTGAACGCGATCTGTCTAACCGGGTGAGATCTGACCAATATTTTATTTCTAGCATCGATCTTAGCGTGAAAAATATTAATGGTGGTGTGACGAAGTTGATCGAACAAAACTTCAAATAATTGCAGCGATCATGAACGCCTTTTGTATTTGTTTCTAGCTGATGCTCGTACGTGGTTTACCGAGTAGGCTACAAATGATCGCTCATTATTGACATTAGTTCAGAAATGTAAGTTGTTCAAATCAAATCTTTTATTTGTGCGTCGTTGTGTCCGCAAAAGTTTATTTATGCCCAAACTCACGACGCTATAAACACCACGTCTAATTAAGTTGTCTTATGCTGACTATGCGCATCGTTCATTTTTATTAAAGTTACGTGTAGTAAGATGGTTAAGCGAATAACTTATGGGTCAAAAGTGATACACGGTATCTGTGACGTACAGGTGTGTGCAGTAATTATCAATGCTGACCTAGCGACAACCTACGTCTCCTTTTTAGCCACTTAATGTCTATTTCGTAAATTTGATAACCCTTAGTCTGATGAATCTGACTCATCAATTTATGACTAAAGTACATAGTTAACAATTCTAGTAGATCTGAAATCGAATGTGTTAATTGCGGTCAAACGATTGTAATAGTAATGCTAAACCCGTCTGTTCTTTCTGTAAGAAGTTAGGACACAATAATAATTGTTACTGACGCTGTAATTGGCTTTATGTAACTAACTTGGCTTCTTTTGTTCACTCTATGTACAGCTGTTAGTTTTCCATGTGTTAAATAAATAAATAGTGACCAACCGGTCGCCTTGATCTGAGTTTCAAAACAACTGGTCAGGTTAGGCCGAGTCGGTACTAAATCGACATACTAGGTAACTCACCTACCCCTTCTAATGTCAAACAAAACAAGTTTATAGGCCTTGCGGGTTTCTTCAGTATTAAATCGTTCGATTTAACAAACGGGCCAAAGTTCAATACATGGTGGAAAGGCTAGTGATTTCTTGAGAAGTTGAGAACCGTGCGGTATTTTTTGAGAAGTTCCAACCAAACCTCTAATGTCCTTTTATTTCTTTTCTAAGATCTGGTTGCACGTGTGTTGTGTACCCGTGCGAGTGAGTGAGGCATGTACTTGCTATGCTGGCTGATGCAGCCAGGATCCGGTGCGCCCCATAGGCTGGCGCCCTGGAGTACCTGGTTTTGGAGCACGCGTACAGCGTGTGCGCTTCGGGTGCTATCCCAGAGGACACGTGCCGCGTGTGCGCTTCGGGTGTTGTCCCGGAACACGCGTGCCTGTGTGCGCCCCGACGCGTGCATGTGTATGTGCCCCTGGTGCTGACTAAGAGGACGCGCGCTTGTGTATGCGCCCCGACACGCGCTGTGTACGCGCCTCGGATGGTGACCCGGCGAACACGTGCTGTGTACGCGCCTCGGGTGCTGACCCGGCGAACACGTGCTGTGTACGCACCTCGGGTGGCGAGCCCGTAGGGCGAACCTCACTTGTATGATTTCTATCTGTATGGTGTACCTCACTTGTATGATTCGCTCTGCATGTTGAGAAGCCTCAACACGTGTGATTGCGGTCAGCGTGTTGGGAAGCCTCGACACTTATAAATATGGTCTAGGTGTCGGGAAGCTCCACACGTTCGAATACGGTCTGCACGTGGAATGCACTCGTACGTTTTAATATGGCCTTCGTACGAGTGGGTCTGTTTAGCAGGCCATGTTACAGGAAGCCTCGACACTTATGAATATGGTCTAGGTGTCGGGAAGCTCCACACGTTCGAATACGGTCTGCGAGTGGAATGCACTCGTACGTTTTAATATGGCCTTCGTACGAGTGGGTCTGTTTAGCAGGCTATGTTACCGATTCGCCGGTGATCGAATAATGAAGTCGACAGGCGAGATGAAGGATACAGGCCTTTGAAAACTAACAGAGATATGCCTTGGCTTGGTTATGTTTTGTTTTCTTTTTGAGAACGATGTATGTGTGCCACATGAGTCAGAATTGTAAAAGAACGATGAATGAATTGACTGAACGGAGACTAATTGAGTGCAAGCAAAAGAATAGGCAGACTTGTATATCGTCACGTATAATAACCACTTGTTTCTCATACAGATAGCAATGACGACATCGCTGGTGAGCCTTCAGGTACCTCTGCTGGCGCCGCTGGTACCACTGCTGGCGCTGCTGGTACCACTGCTGGCGCTGCTGGTACCACTGCTGGCGCTGCTGGTACCACTGCTGGCGCTGCTGGTACCTCTGCTGGCGGTGCTGGTGCCTCCGCAAGCGCTGCTAGTGCCTCCGCAAGCGCTGCTGGTGCCTCTGCAGGCGCTGCTGGTGCCTCTGCAGGCGCTGCTGGTGCCTCCGCAAGCGCTGCTGGTGCCTCTGCAGGCGCTGCTGGTGCCTCCGCAAGCGCTGCTGGTACCACTGCTGGCGCTGCTGGTACCACTGCTGGCGCTGCTGGTACCACTGCTGGCGCTGCTGGTACCTCTGCTGGCGGTGCTGGTGCCTCCGCAAGCGCTGCTAGTGCCTCCGCAAGCGCTGCTGGTGCCTCTGCAGGCGCTGCTGGTGCCTCTGCAGGCGCTGCTGGTGCCTCCGCAAGCGCTGCTGGTGCCTCTGCAGGCGCTGCTGGTGCCTCCGCAAGCGCTGCTGGTGCCTCTGCAGGCGCTGCTGGTGCCTCTGCAGGCGCTGGTGCCTCTGCAGGCGCTGGTGCCTCTGCAGGCGCCGCTGGTGCCTCTGCAGGCGCAGCGGGTGCTTCTGCTGGTGCTGCTGCTGCTTCTACTGTTAATGCTGGTGCTTCTGCCGGTTCTGCTGGCGCTTCAAGTACAGACGGAACCAATTCAGACGAAGACGGCGATCATACTCTCGCCGTACCTACCAGCGCTTCCGAAGACAGCGTCCCTGGTGCAGCCGAGGACGGTGCACGGTCAGGAGAGGCCGTGTTAGGCATTTTATTATTTTTTGGTCGTGAGGGTACCTGAATACTATAAAAGCGCGAGCTCGATAAGATTCAGGTTCACTTGTTGCTGAGTCGTCCTACAGAAAGGGTTTGGTACCTACACTACCTTACAGTGAGTTCGTTCCATATATTGTGTACTTGTGTATTTCTTGATATAAATGCTAACGGATATTTGTGTTCGCTCGAGTTATTGAAATATTGTTGGAACTAAGTCTATTTTGGAATAAATTAGTCTTAGGTTGTTTATAATTGTCTTTTCTTTAATGCTTTCCACTTCTGGTTTCTAATACTATAGTAAAGTCCGCGACACCATATTTCTATCTTTTATATTTTAGCAGATATAGTAGCTTTTATGATTAAAATAATGATTTTTCAACAAACCTACGTTTGGACGATTTTTTAAACAACGAAATATTTAACCTTGTCGAAAAGAATAATATTATGATCGCAAAGACATCATAGAGATAAGATTTGCCCTTTAAAGTATGCCCATTGGTCAAGCAGTTTCTAAGATAATATAAAATTACTAAATTTCAAAATTCCGTCCAACATTCACGCACTTATTACGATATTTTATTCGTTTACCTATTAAGCACACCAGACAAAGATTATCGCCACGTTGATGGCGTTTCTGAAACTCTGGAATACAGACGAATTTGCAAAACCTATGTTGTACACTATTATACGTGGGATAACAAGTTCTCAAGACGAAGGCGCGGTCATAACCTAGAAGGGCATCCAGAAAAAAGAGATGAATCCTTAGGAAGAGTGTACGGTGTACATCCGTATCAATCAAAATGCTTTTACATTAGAATTTTGTTGCACCACGTACGCAGCCCAACTTCGTTTGAAGATTAAAGAACTCTGAATGGAGTGGTCAAGGAGACGTATCAAGCCGCTTGCTGATGATCACTTGAATTTTTTTAAGAGAAGCTTCGATATTGCAATGTTCATTGAAAGTTATTGAGTTACTAGCTGACCCGACAGACGTTGTCCTGTCCCTATCAACCTTACCGACTAAGGTTACCGAAAGGTAGGTTAGTAGGGTAGGTAGGTAACCTACTCTACTAACCTACCTACCTACCCTACCTGCCCTACAAACATACCCACCTACCCTACCATTCATATCTACCTACCAACCTACCTACCTATCCTACCATTCCTACCCACCTTAGCTACCTACCATACACTACCTACATACATATTATCCTACCTACCACAATTTTCTCACCGCTTAAGCAAAATCCGTTTAGCTGTTCTCGAGTTTTACCGAGACTAACATGCAACGATTTATTTTTATTATATTAACCTCAGATTAAAAAACAATAGGCAGATAGACGGACGGAACAAACATGGGAAGCACGGTGTTTTGACAGGTGTGCGTGACAGCACTGTAAAAACACATTGCCTCTGTGTGCGTTTACGGTTGCCAGGATAATGACAAAATTACTCATAATATTTCATTAAGTATTAAGTATATTAAATAATTTAGTGTCGCAGAAAAGTGCAGACAAGATGTTATACATACATTGTCGAGTCAGATTGTATTATTACTTTAGGAATTTATTAATCTTAGATAACAAAACAGAAGATGTTGATTTAAAAATGGAGGAACAATATCGGAACATGATAAAATTATGCTTAGGTGAAATTAAAGGATGACTTAATTTGTTTGGTTTTGGCCGGCAACTTCCGATTTTAGAGTATTTTTTTTTTTATGGGTGCGGTTGTCTTTTTTTTGTTTAAATTATGTTGTTACCACAGATTATCAAACAAAAGGCAGATAGACCGTGCGGAACACTGCGAACGAAGCCACAAAAGCAAATACAAATTTATTTATTTATTTATTAAAACTTTATGCACAAAATTTAAATCAACATTGTACTAAGACGGACTTAATGCCTTGGGCAGTTTCTACCAGTCTACCTTAAGGTGATGAAGACAAAATGTGGCAGGTGCAAAGGAAAAGATAATTTACAAGAATAAAGTATACTAATAAATACATATATACATACATACAAACAAAATATAAAAGCTATTGCATAGCATTTTATATATAGGGTGACTGGTAATTAGTGTACGATACTTAAACACGTGATTGTGTTCATGATAACAAACAACTTTCCCTAGAAAAAAATGTTTTTTGTACTGGTTCACTTTTATCACAATAACACAACAGCCGTATGAAATTCACGCGCGCGCACGTCTGTGACATCAAGTTAACCAGTACAAAAAAAAAATTCTTCGGGAAAGTTGTTTGTTATCATGAACATAATCACGTAGATCACGAGACCCCGTAGCTGCCATACTACACGTGAACATTGGGCACGGGTGTTATTTTACGGGTGTTATTAGTTTACTAATTAACTAATTATTATAACTGTTGGTCATTGGTAATAATGCCCTCTGTGAGATCACGTTACAACTATCACACATTACTTGGGAATTGATTAATTCATTTGAGATCAACGCCATCTATTTGCTTGCTGGATAAGCTGAAGTTATCGGAAATTTGTTATTAAACAAATTTCAATGTTTTAGGTAAAACTGTAGTTAAAATTAAAAGGAAGTATTTATTATATGACCATTAGGATTTCAGTCATATTAACAATTTGCACATCTGATTTATAAGTTGTTTAGAAATATTACAGAGTTGTGTAATTGAGGTCCTTGAGAAAATGGCGTAGACCATTAGGTCAATAGTCAATATCATTTCATGGTTCTAATTTAATACGAGAACTTAATAGGTTTCAATAATGAATTGCTGAGTGTAAATTAACAAGACTATTTTACACAGGCAATTTGTTAATGATGACCTTTTATTTAATTAATTTCTTCAAATCACCGGAAATGTCATCGCGCAGTAATATTGAAGTTACAAATAGTGATGCAGCTACTAATTCAGTCATAATGTTAAGACGCCTTTCTATTTGAGAATATTAGCATTGTATAATGATAAAAGAATTAACTGATAATCATTTTAGTATTGTTTCTACATTTTATAATAATAATAATAATACACAACACTGACAACACTGTAATGTCATTTTGCAATTTTTCTTCACTCCGTTACATAAATTATAAAATCAACATAAATTTGGATCAACAAACGAATTATACCATAATAAACAGCTATTAAGTCACCCCAAATATATTAAAAACGAAATGGACCATTTATATGCAAGCAATAGTAATTGAAAATCATTTTTAAATTCACTGACATCTGTCATGATGTCAGTGTTCACAATGAAAACACGTTTACAGCATTGGCGTATCTAGTGTTAATTTTCAGGGGGGGCCTGGCCCCTGAGATGCCATGGCCGATGCGATAAAGCAGAGTCGACACCCGATGTTCTGTCAGCGAGTAGGTGCGATTCGATTACTATCGTAAATAACTTTACATTTATTATAAACTTTTTTATTAATGACAAAGTTCATAATAAGTGTTAAGTTACCTATTTTGAATTACCTATGTTACGTAACGTTATGTTTGTTCCACATGTTTGAACAATGAACTGTAAACTGACGTTTTGAACTAAGTGCTTTTATTATATATATTCTAAAAAGTTTGCGTTTGACCGCAACTTACCTAATCTTAAGTGATAATGTGGTCTAAGGTGGAACACGCTTGCCTAGGATAAACCGGTTCACTCGTGCCTTAAAGATACCCAGATTACAATTATCAGAGAACAGAGGACCGGCAGTGAATTCCATAGTCTAGGAGCCCGCACAATAAATATGGTATCAAAACGATTGGTTCGAGATCGTCCAACTTCAACCATATAGAGGTTACGCTTCGCCGTACCTCTGCTCGTCCGATGATGCAATAGGGATGGGGGAATTAAATTGTGCAATTCCAAAGCTCACTTTCCTTCCACTTGCCCTAACCTGAGAGTCGTTGTCAATGAGCTTTTCTCTGCTCTGGCACGTCTATCAAATAACTTCCAACACTTCTAGTTGGTATTTAGCTGATCCATCACAAAGGTACGAACAGTACTCCATGCACGATCGAACTTGTGCGTGTTCCGACGTAAAGTACTTTCACACCTTTGTGAGGACTTCCAGCTATTTGGCAGCTAATTGGACCTTGGATTTAATGAATGACCTAAAGTTAAGATTTAGCGTCAGAGTAACGCATAGAAGGTCAAGATGGTCAGTGATCAGGACAGATACATGTGGAAAAGACAGGGCCAGATGGAAAGGCCTCTTCTTGGCAGAGTAAAGACACGCTTGGGTCTTAGCGTCATTAAACTTGACCAAATTAGCATCGCCCCAATCGGAGACTGCCTTGAGGGGCAAGTTCAAGCGTTCGACCATGGAAAGACTGCATTTCAGCCGCATTGGCACGTGCGCTGGATGTGCAACTCTTTACAACCGTGCTGTCATCTGCGTACCCAAAGGTATCGGGTTTCAGAATATCACTGATATCAGCAAAAAAAAATCTGAGGGACACCAGCATTTATAGCCATTCGATCAGACGAGCAGCCATCGATGACTACTCGAATTGAGCGATCTCTCAGGAAATCAGATATCCATGTATAGAAACCAGATGGCAAGCCATTTGATGGAAGCTTGCTAATTAGGCCATCATGCCAAATATGTTCTGGGAGACGGCAAATGCTTCCCCATATTTCTCGATGGTGTCACTCCAGGTTTGAGTGACGTACGTGAGAAGATCCCCGGTGGACCAATTTCGGCGAAAGCCATATTGACGATAACTGAGAAGATCATTAGCTTCAAGGTACGCCGGGATTCGTATTGAGGACACGTTCCATTGTCTTGCAGATAATGGACGTGACCGAGATGAGCCTATAGTTGGTAGAATCGGCATGACTCCTTTTTTTTGGAAACGGGCTACACGTTGGCGAGCTGCCATGACTTCGGCACTAATCTAATCTCGAGAGAGAGCCGAAAGAGGCGTGTCAGTACAGAAGACAATTCAGGTGCACAGATCCTCAGAACTATAGCTCGAGTACCATCTGGTCCACTGGCCTTGTACACATCAAGATTTGCGTTACGCTTTTCGAACCTCCTGTTGGCGAAAGCGAGTATCAGACATTGAGATCGTGCTGTCAGCTAAAGTCGTCGGAAGTTGCATGTCCTGCATCAAGATGCGAAAATTCAGCAAATAGAGAAGCAAATAGGTTTGCTTTCTCTCCTGCAGTATGAGCCAAGGACCATCAGGTTTCAGCAATGGAGGCTGTGAGGGACGACAGAAGTTTGACTCGACCGATTTAGCTAGGGACCAAAAAGCTTTACAACCTGCAGGGTACGAGGCAAGTTTGTTTAGGAATAAGGGGTTAAATTTATACCTAACAATACATTTCTTACCAGGTAAATAAAGAAATAGCGTAATAAATGTAAACAGATAACAATTATTGTCG
Organism: Charanyca ferruginea; assembly: GCA_947361185.1. NCBI lineage: Eukaryota > Metazoa > Arthropoda > Insecta > Lepidoptera > Noctuidae > Charanyca > Charanyca ferruginea. The sequence goes on along the minus strand of OX376055.1, from coordinate 55,414,540 downwards.
AATAGTATGAAATACTATGTAAGTATGTAGATTTATGTCCATCTTAGAATTTCGAATCGCTAACCCAACATCCTGGGGTGGGCATAAGACCATACCGGGGTGGACACAGCCCACCCGGCCCCCCCTCTATATACGCCTATGGTTTACAGTATATGGATGATGAAACATAACATAAAGGATGATAACAAGGTCAGCAACGCGAAGAGCACGCCCACCACCACCGGACTCGTCGCTCAGCTCCGCCTCGCCGCCGCCGGAACCCAGCCCCATCGTGAGTAATGTGACACCGGCCTCGGCAGTTGCGTCGAGCTCGAGCGACGAGTATTTCTCTCCGCCGACGACGCCACCACCTGTGCGCCGGCGGGGAAGACGCCGGCCGCCGGATAGTTTGGAGCCCCGAGACCCACCGGTCTCTGATAGGGTCCCCGCTTCCGGCGGAAGTGTGCAGCGCATGAGATGGACACAAGCCATCAATGAAAATGTCATGCGCGCATACTATGGGGCTACAGAGGAGGGAAGTAATCTGACCGCGTACCGTGTTCGGATGCTCTCTCTGTTTCAGGTGCTTGAGCCAGCTGTCAACGTTTCGGCACAACGATTATCGGATCAGGTGCGGGTCATCCAGCGCAATCGTATGTTGGATGACATTGTACTTGATCGCCTCCGAATTGAAATGCAGAGAAACCATGTTACTGCTCCCCTGCCGCAGATTGTGGAAGTGGCACAACCACAGCCGACCGCAACACGAAGCCATGTTACTGATGGGAGTGATGACATGGTTACACAAGTAAGTACTCAGTGCAATGATGAATTGAGGAGCGCTTTGGAGGGTGCGATTCGTGAATATCGATTCATTTCGCCTGAGCTTAGACCACGTTTACCTCGTTTGCCCATGCATAAAAAAAATAGGGTGCTGGTGATTTCTTAGCGTCCGTATCCTGGCTACGATTCGGTGATCTATTTGGAGAAACCGAAGGTTTTGTGTGTGCAATTATGGACGAAGTTATTTTGACGAATAATTACCGGAGATTTATTGTGAAGGATGGCACGGTTGACATTTGTCGGGCATGTCACCGGCCGGGTGAATCAATCCGTCATATTATCTCTGGATGTTCTCGTCTTGCTAACGAAGAGTACTTGCACAGGCACAACCTTGTGGCCAGGATTATCCATCAGCAACTTGCTCTGAATTACAACCTCGTGGAATCAGAAGTTCCATACTACAGGTATGTGCCCGATCCAGTTCTTGAAAATGGCAATGTCACATTGTACTGGGATCGATCCATCATCACTGACAGGACTATTGTAGCCAATAAGCCTGATATAGTGGTGGTGGATCGATTGGAGAGGCGCGCAATGATTATTGACATAGCTGTTCCTCATGACGAGAACCTCATGAAGGCCGAGAAAGACAAGCAGATAAAGTATCTTGACTTGGCCCATGAGGTTGTCGACATGTGGAATGTGGACTCAGCGATCATTGTGCCAATAATTGTTACAGCCAATGGCTTAATTGCCAAGAGCCTCGACCAACATCTAAGGAGGCTCTCGTTAGACGGCTGGATCAAGGACTTGATTCAGAAGGCAGTACTTCTGGACACGGCCCGCATTGTCAGGAGGTTCCTCTCTCTGGAGCCCTGACCGCCGGTAGCTTGGACCCTGTTCCCGATACCGGTGAGGTACTATTTTTTTATATTTTTAAATGTTTTTGTTTTTATATGAATATTTAAAAATGTAATTTAATATGTATATAAAATAAATGAATGTGAATAATAATAATAATAATAATAATAATATCATTTATTTGCTAAAAACATGGTATAAAAGATGGTGATGTTAGCAATGTGTACAAACATGTTTTGCCTAATAGATTTAAGCATGCAAATTTTACATGCATAACAAACAGTCATCATGCGATTTTATGTTCCAGGAACTCCCTAACGCTGTAAAAACTGTTAGCAGATAGCCATTTATACAATTTAGTTCTGAACAATTTTGTATTTAATATTTTTAATTCATTTGGTATTCTATTGTATACCTGGACACACATAAACATGCAGTTTTTATTATATTTCGCAAGACTTGGGAGGACATCTAACACGAGCCTGTAGGGGTCGCGCCTGCTGCGACAATTTACATCACTTGCTTTTGTAAACAATTTCTTATTCCTACACACAAATAAACAAATTTCAAAAATATAAAGGGACGGCAGCGGTAACAAATCAAGTTTCTTAAACACGGGCCTACAAGATTCATCGGGTTGAAGCCCACATAATGCTCTAATGCATCTCTTTTGTGCAACAAATGCTCTATTTAGATCGGTGTTGTTACCCCACATAATTATGCCATTATGCGTAACACTGATTCTACATATGCATGGTAAGTTGTGATAGCTGTTTTAATGTTTGTTATGTTTCTAATCTGTTTCAGTGCATATACAAACTTATTAATTCGTTTGGATACTGTATCAACGTGTGCTTTCCAGTTAATGTCTTGATCCAAGATGACGCCTAGAAATTTAGTTTGCGTTACTTCGTGAATTCTATGTATATTCATTTTAATATTGTGTTTTGCGTTATTTGATTTATTAAATTGTATACAAACGGACTTTTTCAGATTTATAGATAAGTTATTTTTGTTAAGCCATTCAATCAGTTTTTCAATCACATTATTAATTTCAGTCTCATGGTCATTAATTGTATTGTATTTTTTATCAGATGTCACAATGATAGAGATGTCATCAGCGAATAATATACATTTGTATTGAGTGATAGTAGTTATAGAATTTATATACAACAGGAATAAAATAGGGCCTAGTACACTTCCTTGTGGGACGCCAAATATATTGTATTTGTATTCAGAATAGTAAGATGTCATATTTTTATTTCTATCCATTTTTGTAACTGTAACGCGTTGTTGTCTATTACTTAAATATGAAGATATCCATTGAAGTGCAATGCCTCTAATTCCAATTGCCTCCAATTTTTGTAGTAATAGTTCATGAGAGACTAGGTCAAAGGCCTTCGATAAATCGAAGAACAGCCCTGTAGTGAGATAGTTATTGTTAATATTAGTTAATACTATTTTTATAAGACTGTAGATAGCTAACGTAGTGGATTTATTTTTTTGGAAGCCGAACTGTTCTTTCTTAATAATGTTAAATTTATTACAGTAGTCAATCAGTCTTCTATACATACACTTTTCAAATATTTTCGATATAATAGGTATTAAAGTAATGGGACGATAGTTGCTAACGTCTGATTTTTCACCGGTTTTATAAAGTGGTTTAACAATTGACAGCTTCAGTGCTTCGGGAAAAATGCCAAGTGAAAATGATAAATTAATTAAATATGTCAAAATTTCAATAAGTTCAATAATACATGCTTTAATAATTTTCGTATTAATCTCGTCATAACCTTCAGAACTTGTGTTATTCAATGACATAATTTCTGCTCTAACTTCATTTTCGGACACAGGTTTAAGGAACATCGAATGGACTATTGAACATTCGCTTCCGTTTATTTTTGCACACTTACTCGAAGAATGTGCCATATTAATATAGTGGTTATTGAAAGCAGTTGCCATTTCTACAGGATCTGAAAGTACTGTGTTATCGATTAGAATATGTTCTATGGTGTCCCTGTGGCTATTGTTCACAATTTCATCCTTTATTACTCTCCATACAGCTTTACATTTGTTTTTATTATTGTTTATGTACTTGATGTTTACGTTCTTTTTTGATGTGTAAACACATTTCTGTAAAATCTTTGAGTATTGTAAGTATTTAGTTTTATTCCTTACATTTTTGTTCTTATAATATTGATAGCGCAAAGACCTTTTTGTTTTGCAGCTTTGTTTTAGACCTTTGGTTATCCAGTTCTGTTTCTTTTTATTATTAGCGTTTACTTTAACCTTCATTTTTGGGAAACATAAGTTATAGAACAAGCATAGTAATTCGTGAAAAGAATTGAATGCCATATTTAAACCAGTCTCTGCGTAGGCCCCTGACCATGACACATCACGTATGCATTCCTTAAATTGCTTTATGCAACTACTTAAGTAATAAGATTTTGTACTGGTACGACACGCTTCCGGACGGAGGGGGCAGAGAGAAATATGGCGATGGGCGCGTGTGCGCGTGTTAAAATGTAAAAAGTAGAATTTGGTTTTAAAAGTGTTAAGATTATTCGACCATAACATTGTTGTGTTCAAAAGTGCCTGTAAGTGGTTTAATTGAAATAAATGGAGTTTGTGTCAAGTCAGCGATGTGTGTGATTGAAATTCAACTACCTACCTACCAATCCTACCATCAATGAAGGATCACGACGAAGACCATACCTACTGGCCGTGTTATATATATATCATATATATATGTATATATATACATGTATACATAGGTGTACCTATGTATATATAATATATATTATGATTATATATACCATATATATACACGTTAAGCGAACGCTCGGCCGAGCTACATGGTAGGCGGAGTGGGGGGTGTTAGGTTTTATTTTCGTTACGGAATTTCTTGATTCGGTCGCCGCGCTCAAAGCCCGCGATAAAAGCTATGTAATAGCTTAACCTCTGTCATGTTTAGCGAAACGCAATTGATCGATTTGCAAAACTCGGCCATGCTTTTGGAAACGCGCGTGCCATTTTTTTTTTTTCTGTTAATCGGCTCTAAACTCTATTCTAAGGGCATTAGAGTCCTACCAAACGTGTTAAAACTATTGAGAATTAGATTATCTATCGTTTAGACGCAAGTTTGCAACATCACGGAACCAATTTTTATTTTCAATCGACATCCAAAGTTTGACGAAGCCATTTTGTATTATTTTGTAATTTGCTGTGGTCGTGTTGATTTGTGCTCGAAAGCAAAATGCCTTAAAGTATTGTAATTTATTGGTTTTTACTAATGTGATGGTTCTAAATTAATCTAGAAAACCTGTTCTGTGATAAATCAACGTTTTATTTACTGATACTATAAGTGAAATGTGCTAAAATCGAAATAGTCGAACGCGTGTTTGTTGTCGTTGTGTTTTTACGTATTACAAAGTGGTAATTTAACTTAATTACATGAAATCGCGGGAAACTATGTGTGACATGATAAAGTTTAGACATAATTCTAACCACAAAACGTAAAAAGTTCCATAATATCTTGAAGATGTGCTGGATTACATGAATTTTGGCGCCAAGTGAGTACTTTGTAACGATTTTTTTTGTTTTTTTTTGTTTTGGTCTCGCTAGTTTCCAGCTAGACACGGTTCACTTTCAGGGTTGCGGCTTTTTTTCACGTTTGGTATTCGTTTGATTGTGATGCACAATATGCGTATATTTGTAGTGTTGGTTTATGTCTTGGTTGTGATTTTTTTATTTATATTATTAAAAAAAAAACATACCAAATTTCATCAAAATCGGTTTAGCCGTTGCGTCGTGAAAACGTAACAGACAGACATAGTTACTTTCGCATTTATAATATTAGTATGGATAAGGAAAAAAAATTAATTTGGGATTATTTAAAATATATACATATATGTATTATAATTTTTTTATTATTGTTTTATTTTTTTTTACTTTACTTTTTTTCATAATATACATATTTTTTTAATCTTATTAAATAATGACTTATTTACAAATATTTTTTTTACGTATTTACGAATATTAAAAAATAAAAATAATGTGATTTAGGAAATAAAGGTAATTATTTCTAACCCTTTGTAAAAAAAAATAATAATTAATAAGATTTAAAAAAAAATAACGGGATAAATTACATATTTTAAATATTAATATTTTTTTTTTTTTTTTAATTTTTTTATGTTTATTATGTATTATATACGTTATTTTATTAAAATATTTATTTTACATTTTTTATTTGAAGTTTTATTCGAACCCGATATTTTGTTTTAAATATCGGGTTAATTAAAATTACTTGGTCAGATGCAACCCTAGCTTCTACAGCCGCCATCTTGCGAGACTTGGGGTTCATTCAAGGTCGTTGCGTGTAGTTGCGTGTGTTTTTAGACAGAAAGTCGTTGTAAGTATTTGTTGTTATTTTATTAAAAATGTAATTAACTGTGGTAGTTTTATACCATAAATATAAACTATAGGATTTGATCTATTCGTCACATGAATGAAACAGGTTAGTTGAGAGCATAGTGTCATCGTAATTTTAGTTTGAAGTCGCTATGCTTTTGTTTTATAAAAAATCTTCCTTTGTGTTTTCTGTCCATTATCTAAGCAGTTTATAGACTTATGGGAAACTTTTTATATTACTATTAGAGCTAATGAAGTGACCTTTCTAAACATAGCTATATTTTTGTTCTAGGTTGTGTAGTTTTTGTGTAAATCGGCTATGATTGTCCGTCTAGTTTTATTGGTGAATGCGGTGGTGTTCCGCGTGGTGCGTGTAGATTCGATTATTATTTTTATGTAGATTATCTACCCAATTATTACTGTTTCTTATTAAATAGTACAAATAACTATTCTAGTATTTAAAAATGATGGAAACTATATACTTAGAGCCGTATTTTTTTCACAATTCAACGTTATTTGACTGAAACCGGCAAAATATGCTCGACCTTGACTTTAGTCTCGTATAAAATATTCTACACATAATTTCAGTCAAAACAAAATACGTTATTTTGTTCTTTATCTAATTGTCAACACAGAACAGTAAACACGCTTACGCTAGGCCACTTGGTTCGGTTTTAAACAAAGTTTTAATGAGGGCGGCCGCGCTGAGCGTTAAGGGTCAAATTTCAATGGTAGGGTTCAACGTTTTTTGGGCGGCAAAAGCTTCAGAGCGGTTAAAAAGTAGAGAGTGCTAAAAATACATCGATGGAGAAATACAATAAATCAATAAAATTGTGGGATGAGTCTGCCAACTTCCTGTGCAAGTGTTCGCGAGCTTTTACCTTAAATGTGAACCGACTGGTGGCCGTCCTGATATTCTGAGGAAGTGCATTACAAAGGAAAACCGCCTGGACAAGAAAAGAAGATTTGAGAAAACCAGAGCCGTGAGAAGGTCATCGTAGAAGACGATTATTGGAGGAACGAAGATTCTTGCTGTGCGCAGAGCATAAATATTGAAAGTGAGAAGTCAGGTAGGAAGGAGAACTAGGTTTGTTTAAAAGAGAAAACAAGGTTGTCAAAGCCCTTATCGCTCTGCGCTCTCTGATGGGTAACCATTTTAAAAGCGACCGATATGCGGACACATGATCATACTTACGGAGATTAAATACGAATCGAATGCAGTTATTAAGAAGTCGGTCAAGTTTATTGAGGAGATCCGCATTCAGGTCACACATCACCATAATCAAGTATGGGGAAGATATTAAGGGACTGAACAAGCATTGCCTTTACGTGTGATGGGAGAACATTTTACTCAATACTCAATACTCAATTTTTTATTGCATTCCACAATGTAGGCTTAGGTGGTGGTTTTTCAATCTGTAAAGCGACCGCAACGTCCCAGTGACTTTTTTGCTCACTCTCGCGACCTGTTTACGCCCGTTCAGGCAAGGGTCAACGTACAAACCAAGATCCTTGACGTCGGAGCTAAACGGAATGACTGTGCCATCAAAGGTAACCGGCGGAACCGCTAGACCATAAAGCCTTCGTAGGCTATGGGTGCTCCTTATAATAATAGCCTGACACTTGTATAGGTTAACTGCTACGCCACAACGATCAGACCAATGCTCAACCACTGCTAAATTCCGATTTAGCTCCTCCATCGCCTCTGATAAGCTGTCAACACCTGCCTGACTGTAGAGCTATAAGTCATCAGCGTAAAGTCAATAACGAATACCTACAATCTCGTGATTGTATTCGCTTCTGAATTTTTATTTGTATTAGTATTTGTTTTTTTTAACTTTTGTATTTGCTTTTGTGGCTTCACTCGCAGTGTTCCGCATGGTCTATATGCCATAGAGCGTCACGCAATGATTATTGACATAGCAGTTCCTCATGACGAGAACCTCGTGAAAACTGAGAAACATAAACAAATTAAGTATCTTGACTTGGCTCGCGAGGTTGTCGACATGTGGGATGTGAATACAGCAGTTATTGTGCCGATTGTCGTTACAGCATTATAATCGGATGACAGCTCACTTCACCTAGGTGTTCACCGAGGGAGATTGTAACAGAATAGCACTGCATACCACCGGTAGCTTGGACCCTGTTCCCGATACCGGTGGGATACATACCTACTATTTTTTATATTTTTAAATGTTTTCGTTTATTTTTTACTAATATTTAAAAATATAACACAATATGTAAACAAAATGAATAAATAAGTTAATAATATTATTATATTTATTAAAATTCACACTAATGTGTCACTGCAAGTTCTTCTTCCTACCTAACTTCTCACTAGTTTTTAGTTTCTAATTTGAGTGTTATTTTAAACTGCTTCTTAATTGAGACGGGTTCTAAAAGGTGTGAGGTCCTTTTAAATATCTCATTAGTTATATGAGTCAGGATTGGACGAGCAGATACTGTGGCGAGATTTTGTATTTTCCAGATTAACAATGGACGAGGTAGTCGGTGAAAGCATTGCAGCAAGCATTGTGGTTGACGATGGACAGGACGAAACGGAAGAAGAAAGCATGACGTTGAACAGAACGGAATGGAAGAAGAAAACATGTTGCGCCGACTCCAAGTAACATGGGATAAGGGCAAGAAAAAGAAGAAGAACAACACACGAGGACGTGTGTCACGCAGGATGGCTGTGTCGTATCCGGTCAATAGTATGAACGTGAAACGGCGAATCGCAAGCGTGCCATTATCGAGAACACGTGATCAACCACCACCATTTTGGCGCGCTTCTACAGAGTCGTGATGTTTTCAGCCGACAACGAGGAAGACATTCAGAATCCAGTGTCTGATCGCAACGGAGCTAATACGTCCCGAAACTGTACTTTCGATTCGTTGTTGAAGTGAAGTGAATTATGTCTATGTTAATTATAGTGTCTGAGTTTATTTTTAAATTGTGGTTTTAATAAACGCCGTGTATTTTACTCTATACACAGTGTGTTTGCATTGCACGAAACCCATATTCTACCCACGTGATGACTGAATCTAACGGACTAAATCCTGATTGATCCGACATATTTATATATTTTTTTGACAAAACTAAAGAATAAGAAGGGTCGTGGTTATTACTCAATTTCAAGAGCTTTATCAAGCAATACAATTAATCACGCTTGCGACACTAACACTTCTGAAGTGCTAAGAAGTCCTGCTACTTGTTGCAGCTCTAACTCCGTCATAGACATCATCTATGCGAGTCCTGTCTATTAAGCTTGTTGTAGCACTAGCACTACTACTATCAACGACAACATTATAGATTAAGAACAACGACAACAACAACCTTAAAGACAAGTACAACGATGGTAGCAGCAGAAGTTATATTCAGGAACTGAATTTCATTAGGATGATCCGGTAACCGATTATGTTTCACCTCAAAAAAAGAAGACACGATAATTATCCACAACTAGTTAATTCAGACTCTGAAAACGATGTTATACAGTCCTCGCAGCCGCTGAATAACGCCGTAAACAGCTCCGTTTTTGAGTTGTATTTATTTACGTAAATCTTGTAATGATGTACCCAATTTTTTTTAAATCGGAAGTTTGGCGGTTATCAAATGGATCAAGAATGTTCTTTAACGAAAAATCAAAAAAAGGACATTACACACTTATTTATGGTGAATATAGCCAACACAAATCGTAGTAACTAAGATAAGTAGACTTTATGTCACAAGGTGACCAGCTCCTAATGTCAGGGCTCTAATTGTTACTACTTAAGATATTTGGTTCCTAAGATTAGTTTTTTGTTTTGTGATTGTGCCATAACCAATATATAGGGTGACTGGTAATTAGTGTACGATACTTAAATACATGATTGTGTTCATGATAACAAACAAGTTTCCCAAAGAAAAAATGTTTTTTGTACTGGTTCACTTTTATCGCAATAACACAAAAGCCGTATGAAATTCACGCGCGCGCACGCCTGTGACCTAAAGTAAACCAGTACAAAAAACAATTTTTCTTTCGGGAAAGTTGTTTGTTATCATGAACACAATCACGAGTTTAAGTATCGTACACTAATTACCAGTCGCCCTATATAAATTTTTAATACAATTTTGCCCTTCCTTTCATAAATTAATGTTGATTACGTACCTCTAAAGTGACTTTAATTTTTGATATTTAAATTAACCACCAATTTAAATGATGTTTATATCTTCAAAAATATTGTTTCCTTGGGCTCTGTAAGGCCAACATCGCATGCATGCGCAGTATGCACGCGTTTTGTTTTGTGTGAAAGATAGGTGATACTTAGCCACTCTTTATCCTATTCATTGAATAGCCGCAACAGCTAAGATACTAAATAAGAAAGTCTTAAATAACAAAATGCATCTTTTATTCTTAAACTTAAATACCTGTTGTGATTGGTGCTACATTGAAAGGGCGCATGTGGTGTTTTACGACTTTCCTACTTAGGTCTAGGTAATTTTCCAGATTCTTTTTTGCTTAAAATAACGCTTTTTTGAAAAACAAAATAAAATTAACTATCAATACTAAAATGATATAACACTAAATTAGGAGGAGACATAATATGCCGAAGATAGTACATTCACAGTATTTTGATAAATGCAGTAACAAAATCACAGCATAGATTTTCTCGTTTTTCAACTTTAAATATTTTTTTCTCCGTATTTACTTTTTGTTAGGTCTTTTTTTCATCGAATAAGACGATATCACGACAAATAATCACATTTGAATAACCATGACATACCTTATTGTACACATGTGATCACACCAGGGTGGTAACAAACACCAGAATTCCACTGGTGTTATCCCACTACTGAACTGTGAAACTTTCACAATTTATTTTTAGATTTAAAAAATGTTCGACTTCCTTACAAATACACTTTATTAACTAATACACTCTTGGATATGACCAACTGGTCATATCCAAGAGTGTACTAGTTAATAAAGTCAAGAGCCATTTCACGTTTTTGCTCGAGTTTCTAAGACTTAGGGCTCGTGTATTCCTATCTTAAGGAATACCCAGGAATTATTGAACACATGCAAAACATGGGATAATCATTCGTGTTGACATTTAATGTATCACATTTACTAAAAGTGACTTGCTTGACCTGTAATGACACATCTCCCACAACCATTTTACAGAAAAATCGGCGCAGAGTCAATTTCAGAGTCCTGTATCTATGAATAATACTTATAAATAAAGCTAAAAAAATACATTCAGCATCAGACATATATTTTAGTCGTCATTTAATGAAACAGATTCTTGAATTTTACTACCATTCATTAATAAAAAAATAAAATCCTAAACCAATTTTCATGTTTTACATTGCAATTTAATCGTGATTTTTGGTTTAAATATGAAGTAATTACAAAAATAAAATTATTTCTAAAGAAACTGTGTTCTTTGGAGAATCGAATTCTACAGTTATTTTGAAAATCCTAGCATCTAAATTGTCAAAATATCGATTTAAACATCAGTCTAAATTACAATAAATTACGATACGCAAGTGGGCACCGATTCCCCCTCCGTCTCAGCTACCTCTCGTCCAGAGGGCAGCCGTCCCGCTAGTCCCATGTCCACTGCTGCCCCCAATCCTTCGGTTTCAAAAAAGAAACTCCCCGCCCCGCCTCCCTTGTTCATCCAGGACAAGGCGAAGTGGACCGACGTGTCCAAATTGTGTAACGATCGTAAGATCAAATACACAAACGCGCGCTCGACCCAACAGGGTATCAAAGTTCAAGTTCCCACGGTGAACGACCACAGGGAACTTACATCCCTGTTAAAAGTGAGGAACATTTCGTTCCACACTTATTCCCTGCCCGATGATAAACCCACCCCTGTGGTAATCCGACGCGTCCCCAAAGAAATCTCAACGGAAGAGATTCTCGCCGACCTTCAGTCGCAAAATGTCCCAGTATCCGCTGTGCATCGTCTGCACAAAGCTAGGGGTGCGATTGCATATGACTCGGTTCTTGTCGTGTGCGATCACACCGACGGCCACCATCCGATCTTTAAAGTAAAGTCGGTATGTCACTTGTCGGGCATCTCTATCGAGAGGCCTTATAAATCCGATACGGTTGGACAGTGTCACCGCTGCCAACTTTACGGTCACGCCCAACGCAATTGCTACGCGACCCCTAGATGCGTCAAGTGTCTGGGTGAGCACGCAACTGCTGACTGTCCCCGTCCGAAAGACCGCAATCTGTGCACAGAACCTCCCAGCTGTGTGCTATGCGGACAATCAGGTCACCCCGCCAATTACCGCGGCTGCCCCAAAGCCCCAAAATCCTCTTCTCCCAAGTTGACCAAGCGTGCGAACGCTCGTCAACAAAGGGAAAGCCCCTCTGTTAAGATTCCCTCCTCAGAGATGCCCGAGCGTCTCAGCCCTCAGAGGCCCTCCCCATGGAACTCGCTGAATCATCAGAGAGCGTTCCCTGCATTGAGGCCCTCCCAATCTCTGCCCATGCCAGCGCTGATGGATTCGCCAGTCCCCGCGCCGAACCTAGCCTCCGCGACCACGCCCCCCCTACCTAAGGTCGCCCCCGCCGCTCCTAAAGCCGCCACCGCCGCTCCTAAGGCCGCCCTCGCCCCATCTAAGGCCGCCCCCGCCGTTTCAACCGCGCCCTCAGCCTCCCGCGTACCTGCATCTCTCCCTACCGAGAGGATAGGCGAAGTCATCAACCTCGCCTACCAAATTTACCGCAACCCCGCTGCTGAAGCTATGGCTAGGGATATACTCGCGTGTAAAGCAAATATTAGCGACATCCTTAAGGTGTTCAAAGCGTATCCGGAGATTACGCAAGCCCTAGATAACTTGGATGGAATGGATAAGGAAAGGCCGTGTACTAATAAACCCCGATCCCTTAAGTTAGGATTCTTTAACGCCAATGGCATTACTAACCAACGTGATGAGATCGCCAATTTCCTCCGCGACCATCAACTTGATATCCTTCTCATACAGGAGACCTTTCTTAAGCCCCATCATCGTGACCCGAATATTGCCAACTACCGTATAGTTCGCAATGATAGGTCTCGTTGTCACAAGGGCGGTACCCTAATATACTATAGAAAGGCTCTGTACTGCATTCCTATGGACCCTCCTCCCCTCGCTCGCCTCGAGGTCTCTGTCTGTCGGCTCGGCATGACCGGTCATCAGCCGTTAACTATTATATCAGCATACGTCCCTCCATCACCATCGGAGGATGATCCTATCCTCCTCAAGGATGACCTTTCTGCTCTTCTTGGCCTGGGTGACTCCGTCTTACTGGCGGGCGATCTCAATGCCAAACATCCCTCCTGGAATAGTAACAGGACCTCTTCCAGAGGTAGGATCGTGTTTAACCTCTGTTCTCAACTGAACTTCGACGTCATCGCCCCGATGACTCCCACTCATTTCCCCCACGATCCCAACCATCTTCCCGACATCCTCGATATAGCGCTGCTCAAGAATGTGAACCTCCGTTTGCAATCTATAGAGACGCTACACGAGCTTAATTCCGACCATCGTCCAGTGATATTAGAACTAGCTCCCCGTTCAGGTCCCTCTGACCCTAGCCAGCCCCCTCCGACCCAAATTATTACCGACTGGAGGAAAGTAAGCGAAAGCCTACAATCCACCACGTCGCCTCACTTGGACGCTATCCCCGACCACTTGGTGACAGTCGCGGACACGACATGTACAATCCGTCTTGAACGATTGTTCAAGGGAGGTTCCGGCGATGAGCGATCATCGCTGGAAACTGCCTGACGATGTGCGTGATCTGTTGACCGAGAAGAACGCGGCCGTCCGTGCGTACAGTGCCTTCCCCTGCGATGCGAACAAGGCTCACATGCGCTCTTTACAGCGGGCTGTAAAGAAACGCATCGAGGAGCTGCGCTCCAGCCGCTGGGACAAGACACTTAGCGAACTCGAGCCCACCCACCTAGCCTTCTGGGAACTCCAGAGGAAGCTCCGTTCTTCTAACGAGGCCTCCATGCCCCCTCTCATTCGTTCCGACAGTAGCGTCGCCTTCGACAACGATGAAAAGGCTGAATGTCTAGCCGACAGCCTAGAGTCTCAATGCACCCCCAGCTCTCAACCAGTAGACGAAGCTCACCTTTCTGAGGTCGACGCCGAAGTCGAACGTAGAGCCTCTCTCCCACCCGTTGAAGACCCTGATTATCCTCTGCCTCCTGTCACTCCCGACGAAGTGCACGATATTATCAAGAGGCTCAAACCCCGGAAAGCCCCCGGCTCTGACGGTATCACCAATAAGGTGTTCAAACTCCTCCCCGCCCATCTCATAATGCTAATGACCGCCATCTTCAATGGCGCTCTAAGCCACAACATTTTTCCTCAGGCATGGAAAGAGGCCACCGTTATCGGCATTCCGAAACCAGGCAAACCCAAGTCTGATCCCACCAGTTACCGTCCCATTAGTCTACTCAATGTTCTAGGCAAAATCTACGAGAGGCTTATTTATAAGCGACTCAAAGACTTTGCCGAAGCAAAGAGTCTCATTCCCGACGAGCAGTTTGGCTTTCGAACCGAACACAGCTGCGTCCAACAAGTCCACCGCATCGTCGAGCACATAAGCGCTGGTTTTCAGCGTGGCTTGATGACGGGTGCACTCTTCTTTGACATAGCGAAAGCATTCGACAAAGTCTGGCACAACGGCTTACTATACAAGCTTTACCAACTCGGAGTGCCAGATCGTCTCGTGCTCATCTTGCGTGACTTTTTGTCGAATCGCACCTTTCGCTATCGCATCGAGGGTGCGCTCTCTTCACCCCACCCGATACGCGCTGGCGTCCCTCAGGGCTCCGTAGTATCCCCCCTCATTTTCACGCTGTTCACCAGCGACATCCCCAAAGATAAAAAGGCTCAGTTGGCTCTATTCGCTGACGACACGGCCATCTATTACTCGGGTCGTAACCCAGACTGCATAGCTCGTACCCTCCAATCCGCGGCAAAAGCCTTAGGCGCTTATTTCCGGAAATGGAGAATCGAGGTAAACCCCACCAAGAGTCAGGCAGTACTCTTTTCCAAACCGCGTTCGTCCCCCTCTCTGCCCAGTCCGATAACCATGTTCGGTAAGCCTATCCCTTGGGAGAAGCAAGCCAAATACCTAGGTGTGATTCTGGACCACCATCTTACTTTCGGAGAGCACATAAAGACGGTGCGTTCGCGCGCCGCTTTCGCTCTCGGTAGGCTCTACTTCATGTTGAATGCACGCAGCAAATTGTCACTCAAGTGCAAATTGCGCATTTACACGGCGTGCATTCGTCCCATCATGACGTACGCCTGTGCTGTATTCGCACACGCGAAACCATACCGTCTCCATAGGATGCAGACCCTCCAAAACCGTTTCTTGCGAAGAATCACAGGAGCCCCTTTTTACCTTCGCAACGAGAACCTCCATCTCGATCTAAAAATACCTACCATCCAGCAGTTCATGAAACGCTCCGCCAAGCGCTTCTTCGACACTGCTGAGAAGCACTCTAACCCGTTAATCGTATCGGCCGCCCGGTACACTCCCTCCCGTATTAGTAAGACTCGACGACCGAGACATACTCTGACCGACCCTGACGATGCTATTACTCTCCTCCAGGAGAGCAATAAGGCCACCAGTACAGTTAAGAAACACAGACACAGACCGCCGTCATTCCGTCCTCGCCGCCGAGGCCCGCCGCGACGACCCCGTACGTCCCCTCCCCGACCCTTGCTTGTGCCAGCCCGCGCCGCTGAGCCTGTAGTTTTAAATTCGTCCCTAAATAATGGAAATCCGATCCAGCCTGTCCCTTTGCTGTCCTCTCCCAGCGACGCCCTAAGCCGAGGCTCGTACCCCACAGGGGGTGCCCTTAGCGTGTAGTCGCTTAGTTTGTAAGCTTTTATGCCCTGGCTGGAGGCCCTAAAAATAATCATTTTTAAGGCACCACAGGAAAGTCCGGTTAAGCAGCCGACAACCTCCCAGGTTGACCAGCGAGATGCCAATCCGAAAAAAAAAAAAAAAAAAGGGCACCGATTAGTACGGCGCAAGCGCCCGTCAAGGAAGGACCTGTGTAATTTTATTCCGCGTCCTGATTATCGAGCGTTCATACAGCGAAGTCATTATTATACTGCGACCACATAGTTTTGATTCGCTTTGTATTTTTTCATAAAGAAGGTTTTTGTTTATTATCAAGTATGTATGTAAGATTTTAGATGTTTGTAGATTCTAATATATAAAATTCTCGTGTCAGTGTTTGTTACAAAACTCCTCCGAAACGGCTTGACCGATTGTTATGAAATTTTGTGACAATAGGACGTAAACTTTTTGTGTACGCAGTTGGCTTCGTAGCTCAACGGTGACTGCCGTAGTATAGTCGGAACATAAAAAGGAAAGTCGGGTACCTAGCTGTATTTAGCTGACTAATCTTTTTATAATAATGTCGGAAGTCAAAATTGAGCTACTAACATTTTAAATTAGTAAAGTCAAATCAAAGTCAAAGTCAAATCATTTATTTCAATTAGACCATTATAAGGCACTTTTGAACGTCAAATGAGAAAAAAAAAAAAGTTTCTAGGTGCCCATTCCAAAAGGTAGTTTTGTATGGAGAAGAATGGGCAAGAAACTCCATACTTACTCTTTTAAAAACGATGTTAACAATATTTGCATTTACAGGAATTATATAATTATACGTGAATACGATGTACCTTGCATAAAAACACTAGGTATTTGAAAGTGTGTACAAAGTATCACAGATTAAGGAATGACAGACTAAGTTATATATGCATAGATACACAGTGTTCACATATTATTACAAATGTTGAAACAGGTAGACGACCACTCCTTAAATTTTAACAAACAATGAATCAGTATGTGAGCCTGAGCAGTGTATAAAAAAGAGTCAAATATATATAATGTACATATTTATACTAAGTATGAAATTAGGTATTTTAAATTAGCAATCGGTTCGATTTTGTCTAGACTGTCGATCGTCCTATGGAGCTAGACCAGCATGTTTCCAAGCATTCTTATCTTGAATATAGTCCTCTAGATTATAATAAGCTTTTTTACAGAGTGTACTTTTAATATATGATTTAAATTTTGTTTCACTTAGTTGTAATATATCACTAGGAATTTTGTTGTAGCACTTAACACAGTACCCCATAAAAGATGTATGGACTTTAGACAATCTAAAATATGGTTAAGCTATTTTGTCCTTCTTTCTAGTATTAAAGTCATGTCTATCACTTACTTTATTTAACATATTATTATGTAAGTTTTTTCTTACATACATAATATTTTCATAAATAAATTGGCAAGGCACTGTCATTATATTAATATTTTTAAATAGTTCCCTAAGAGATTATAAAATGGCTCTGACAGCTCTTTTTTGTAAAATAAAAACGGATTCAATGTCAGCAGCCCGACCCCACAGTAAAATACCATACGACATAATGCTGTGAAAGTAGCCAAAATAGACCAAACGCGCAGTTTCTACATCTGTTTACTGTCTTATCTTTCTAACAGCATAAGCCGCGGAGCTTAGTCGCCCCGCAATAGATGTTATATGAGGTCCCCATTGTAATTTCTCGTCTAGCGTGATTCCTAGGAAAACCGTTTGACTAGTAAATTCCAGTTTCTCTCCATTAAGTATGATGTCACATTTACTATTGTACATTTGGTAAAATGAATCGAATACATTTGTTTTTTTTTTCATTAAGTACCAAATTGTTTACCGTAAACCAAAAATATAAAGAAATAAAGTAATAATAAAAATCTAAACATTTTTTAAAAACATAAGTTAAAATCGTCATTTTTTTGTGGTAAATTATACACTAGTTCATATTTTTAGTTATACAAACTTCCGTTATAATTGATAAATTATAGTAGAATTCACAAATTATTTTTAATTATTGATGCAGAATATCTAAAGAATTCGCGAAAACTATTTGAAATTAAAACATGATTTCTCATCAAGCTAACACTATATTTTTAATGTCGTTAAATCCATCTCAATTTTCTTTGTGACACACTATATCTCCTCGTCTATTCTTCTGATCTTCAATATCTGTCAGAACATTTCGTATTTCTTGTTCAGACACGAAATCTTTTCCAAAAACAGCTACATCTATGCGAGGACGAGTTGGGTCTGTTGGTGGCACCTCATTTTGATACATAATGAAGTAATTATCGTTCAGAAATCTTGCAACAATCCGGACGCGAACTTCTTTGTCATCACATTTGCAGCTGATGTTCAACGCCGGCATCACTTCGGCAGCCGTATCGACTAACATGACCGGCATCTGAATAGTTTGCAAAAACTGTCCAGCTTCAACCTTCGTAGTGGATTGAACTAAATCTGCTTGTCTTCCATCAGCAAAAACACATCGCATGTTGTCTGAGCTTTCAATAAATGAGTAGCGTGCGCAAACCGGAGTGTATGAATAATCTGAATAAAAAGCAACTTGAACCCAGTCTCCATATAAATCTTGTATATATGCTGCCTGAGCGACGGTTACCAGCGCAAACAGACTTATTACTTTCCACATGATTAGAATTAAGATAAATAAAGACACCACTGACGTTTACTGCTGTACTGGAGAAAATTTGTAGCGTCTGTATTTATATTCGGATCTAATTCAACCGACTGCAATAACACTGTTGTTTAACCTCTGGCAAGCAACTGATACACATTCATATCAATTAAAATATGTTGCTTTTTTATATTCTACATAACGGCTTGTTCACATAAATATATTGTAATTAAAGTGCGTCATGATTTGACAAACAACGTTTGACCGTAGAACATTCCCTCTAAAGACAGGTAGTTGTTGTTTGTATAATTATGAGTTAACATGTTTGTAAATGCATCCAAAAATACAGTAAAAACTCCTAAAATGAGGCAACGTTTAAAACGTTGCCTAAATAGGAAGAAAAGAACAGGAAAACGGTTTATTGCTATGTTTTTGCCACAAGTATCTTGTCAGATACTTCATCTATCCTGTGTCCAGGATAGATGAGGTACTTTTCGTTAAATGACATGAATGTAGATGCACCTTAATCTTTGAGAAAATACAAAGTAAGCGCATTGACATAAAAAGTAAACAAAGATAGGCACTCAGAGATACAATAATGACCTCTAAAATTGATCGCACAATTTGAGAATGTTCACGCATTTTATTTATCTTAAGAAAAGAACTTACACAGATGTCATAAAATCGAAGTTGTTTACGTTACCGTTACTTAAATTGAACCGCCTATGACACTTGTTATTGTGATATTTTAGAACCGTGCATCTAGGTTTTTTGATATCAATGACTCAACTAATAAAAATACCTCTACAGGGCTGAGACTCCATCAAGAGATAAAGGTTAGAAAGATGTAAACAGATTATTAAAACTCGGATAAATTAGTATAGCAGGAATCACTTAAGTTAGATGCACATACGATTACGGTTAATGACTGCTTCGTTTGTCTGACTGCTGAGCATGGGGTCCTTAGTTCATTTCCCAGGTCATGCAAAGTGTTATTGGGTTTTTACCCGACTGCGCCAGAAGGAGGGTTATGTTTTCGAGTGTATGTATGTATGTACATTTCTTTAGCACGCTCTTTAACCCAAACGGCTTGATGGATTTTAGCTTGAGGAGTGTCATTAGATTCGTCTTAAATGTGAGAGTGACACTGGTTATATTAAAATTATAAAAAAATATAAAATGCCCGATATTTAGGCGCCAAGTTATTTCTTTCGTTGTCCGTTGTCCGTGTGTTGTCGGACGTAAAGAATAGCACCATCTCATATCTTCCCGTGGGTGTCGTAAGAGGCGAGTAAGGGACTTACCAGAGAATGTAACAACCATACTGCGATCGCCAATCCGCCTGCAAAGCGGGGCGATTATGGCAAAACCCGCCCCTTGGGGAGGCCTATGTCCAGCAGTGGATGTCTTTCGGCTGAAATGAAAAAAAATGATGATTATTTCTTCAAAAATATTTTCTTACTCAAAACCTATTAAGAGGGTTGTCAAAATAAAGGGCTTATTACATGGCGTACAAAAACATATGCAACTTATAATAACAACAAATATCTATAACAAATGTCTGTAAATAATTATTATTGCGAGCATCGGGAAAGAGCTCGCCACCAAAATAAAAGGCCCCCCTCCGCATTGTAACTATGTAACACAACGGAAAGACTCTCAACCCGATTCGATCGTGCGTTTAGATGGTAATCCCGAGTAAATATAAAGAATTCTCAATCTCTCTAATATCTTTACATCTTCTATACATCTATACATACATGTATACATACATACATCTATCTTTATACATATTATTATAATAAATCTGTAGAAAAGTATTTTTTGTACCTCGAAAATGTTTCCAAAAAAAAAACAGTCCGGGTGTTAAAGGTTAACCAACAGAAACCATTTCCAGCATTTTTGAAATTTATGTCTGTTTGTCTGTACACGCATCACGTAAAATGTACGAAACCAATGTAGATAACTTTTAAACGTAAAAATTGTACGCAACTTGAAGCATTACTTAGTTTTTGTTTCATCGCAATCGGTTTTAATTAATTCTCTATATTAAAAGACTAGCACTTTGCCCGCGACTTCGTCCGTGTGGATTTCGAAAATACAGCCCATAAGTATAACTGATACTGTAGTTTTCTATAGGTGAAAGAATTTAGTATTTAGGTTAGGTAGATAGATAAAGCTTTTCTATATACATTGTTTAAGGTTGTTTTATTTTCCAGTAACAAAATAATCTGGTTTTCGGGTGATCCAACTCGTGATAAACTGTTCATGGGTAAAACATTATTTTAACAACCAACCAAAGATAATGTTTGTTCCTAGGACTTTTTTTTTTTACGGCAAACTGGAGTAGCTTGAACGATATAGTGGGAATCATTGGAATTCTCAGGATCTGCGCCAACTGGCCAGAATGGTCGCTACAATTAAGTTATCTTTTAAATCTTTTATGTCCTTGCCATTTGTGGTTAAGTGGGCTTAAATTCCTTAACAGTATGTTAGCTATTCCGATTTTCAACATCAGTTCGTGAGGTGGCAGGCCAGATTAATTTAAGGGAGTTCTCAAATGCTGGCGGATAGTGGACTGCATCCTTGATATTACACACTGTATCAATGGAATTGTAGATTTTGACCTGGCCGGGGGCTTTTTGTAAAATTACATTATTGATTTCATTGACTGGTTCATTGTGGGATGGCAGCCCTTGAGCAAGGCCAACGAATGTCTCTATCTGGTAAATGTTTAAGGTCATGATCGTGTGCGATCCACTCGTACGCGTATCGAACATACCGACTGTTGCTAAAATGAAACTGTCAATGGGAGTTTGAAAGTAGAGCGTGCAGTTTTACCGTCCCTTAATAAAGTAGCTGCAATTCCTGATGGAGCTACTGTCAGAGATATTTTTCAGGATTGCTTAACATGTGCTAATATTAAATTAGCAAGAAATGTTTTACATGTGCCACCTGGAGTGTCCAAAATAAATGTTTTGCCTTTATTGGTCGTTATGCTGTCAATAATTGCATCAAAAGCCTTGGATCTGTGACTATCTTCAGCTAATTTTCATTCACAAAAGTAGCCATGTTACTGATACGGATTTACCAACATTGTATCTATTGCATCATTTTCTGCACATTTCACGAAGTTAATTTTCTATTTGTATTAAACCTTAATTGTACATATATTATTATCATTAAACAGCGTGGTAAAGTTCTGATTTTACCGTCGAACTCCGAGTCTGACGTCTTAACAGAAATCGTCTTTCAAGATATCCCTGACGAAATTGCAGTACTCGTATCACTACAAATCCATAAAAAATAATCGTTGTTCGTTAGTCTTGCTTAAACTCGAGAACGTCTAAACCGATTTTATTCGAAAAAGAAAGAAGGAAGGCATTTTGCCAACGTGCAGCCGCACGTGCACGTGCTGCACGTGTAAAACGTTTGGCAAAATGCCTTCTTTATTCAAATCAAAAGAAAAATATTAGACACTATGACTCCTGCTTTTAATATTTTTTGGATGGGTATACCTTTGATCTCCGACTGGAGATCAAAGATCACAGTGCGGCTAATATTATTAAGGTACGTTATTTTAGGCATTTTGCCAAACGGCTCCTTGCTTGGTGTTCTGGAAGATTCTCACACCTCTGGACCCATTCATCCTTTTTGCGCTCCCCAAGTAGGGTTCCTGGATCAACGCTGTGGTCGATTTGCGCTGCTCGGCCTCAAACATAAGCTCATGAATCGTCAGTTTCTTCTTTTGAAGATTGGCCTACAGTATCTTGTTTGGCAGTTGGTTCTGTGGGACCACTTTAGCAGTAGGCGACGAATGCACTTCGTGGATGAAGGTCCGTCTGATGATAAAGGGGGCAGGGTTACCGCCATCTTTCCGCTCTCCTACTCTCCAATGCTCCTCCTCACACTGAAGGCCTGAGTTGAAGCACTGGGAGGGTTAGAGTTACCTTCTCTCCGTTTAATGGAGAGATATCCCTATATCTCCAAAAAACGAGTTTTTTGCGGATGTTCGTGAGAGGAACATAGTTAAAAGAGTTATCGGATAAATAGGCCTTACAATAATATGAATAAAACAGGGGGTACCCTTAGCGTGTAGTTGCTTAGTTTATAATTTTTTTTTCTCTACCTGGATGCCTTAAATTCGCTTCAAAGTACAACAAGAAAGTTCGGTTAAGCAGCCGGTAACCTCCTAGGTTGACATACGAAATGCGATTCCGAAAAAAATCAAAGATTATATATATTTACAATACATACAAACGAACATTCTATAGAAGTCGGTTAAAAATTAAATCGGGCCCGTATGTTAAACAATAAGCACATATTTTTTATCTATCGCGTCATTCTTCTGCTTTCAATGACTAACGAAAACGTTGTAAGTACTAAAAATAACTGAACCAACTATACTGTATAGATAAGTACCTATAAAATTAACTTTAATATTCTATTTCGCCGAATAAAGTAGTTCTTACACATGATGACGTCACTTCGATGATTCAGATTTCAAAGTATTTTGCTAAAAGCTAATGATTGAGTATACAAAACTATGTACATAATCTGTTTGTTTAATTAAATACGGAAGACGATTTCCTCGCACTTGATTGAGACAGCCAATCGGCTGTGACGTGAATACGTCGTGAAATAATTTTATTTGTTAAGCTATGAACTTATAGGAAAACTATACGAAATAGACAACGATATTAACAATGATATGCTCTGCAGAAAATAAAGGTTCCGTACTAAAACTATTCGGAAACTACTCGGAAAAACTACTCGGAAAAACTGCTGTGTATTAACAACCTAACTGCGTTCCCCAAGACGACTACAAAGCGTGGCGATTATAACAACCCTTGGGGGAGGCCTTTGTCCAACAGTGGACTTCTTCCGGCTGATGATGATGACAAAATAGCCAATTAATTAAACGTATTCTGTGAAACAAACAGATAGGCAGGCAGACAACTTTTAATAGGATTCCCTTAGTGCCCATTTGGGTACGGGACCCTTGATTATTAAGTTATTATGTATTTGACATGAAAGAGCACATGCATTGCGGTTGAGTGTATTATCATGCTAACTTAAATGCCTCGCTGATTGTGTCGCGTGACGTTCAAAATAACAACTTTTTACTAAATACATTTATGAAAGTATATTCGGTACTTATATAAAATTAATAATCATTTTTTTATATTTTTGTCTGTTTGTTCCGGATAATCGTTAAAACGGCAGGAGCTATTTTGACGGGACTTTCAATGGCAGATAGCTGATGTAATAGGACTAACTCAAGTAATTGATTGTTGAGCCAAAAATTTCAAGGTAAAACCTCCACGAGCGTCGGACACCGGTGTCCCCCATGTCGTTTAATAATTATGTTAACATACATTTTTTTATAATAGGGGATAACTGACAATGACGCGGACACAGTCGTGGGCATTAACTAGTCATCCATATTATAAATACGAAAGTAACTCTGTCTGTTACGCTTTCACGATAAAACGGCTGAACCAATTTGAATGAAATTTTGTAAGAAGATAGTTTAAGCCCCCGGGAAGGACATAGGCAACTTTTTAATCTGCGACTCCGTCTGCATCCGCGATAACCGACATTCACGCGGACGAAGTCGCGGGCAAAAGCTAGTAATATTATTAACAAGTTTTATGGTAGTAAAACACCTTTTCCTTGTTAAGCAGTTTACGATGACGTTAATAGCTAGCTATTATGTTATGTATATATTTATTTCATCAGATAATGTTGGTCCACAATGTTTGTTAATAGTGTTGTTTAGTGCGTGTGTGTTGTGTGTTGCGTTTGCCTAAGCTTGCTAGCGTGGGGTCCTGTGTTCCATTCCAATTTGTGTATCAAAGTGTTTTTGGATTTTTACCCGACTGCGCCAGAAGGAGGGTTATGTTTTTCGGGTGTATGTATGTATGTATGTATGTATGTATGTATGTGAATTTCTTTGGCACGCTCTGTAGCTCAAACGGCTTAATGGATTTTGACTTGAGAGGTGTCGTTTCATTCGTCATAATTGTGTGAGTGACACTGGGTACATCAAAATTAGAAAAAATACACTGGCCGATTTCTGGCGACATATTAGTGTTTAAAATAAAAATATTTTTCCTCAAAAACTATCGAGTGGGGTATCAAAATAAAGGGTTTTATAAATAGCTTACAAATATATAAATAACTTATATGTTTAAATGTAATTTGGAATGAGAAATGCTAAAAATCAACAAATAAATTAAGGTTCGTTTCCTTTAAGTTGAGTTCCTTTACGTTGAGTCTGAGAGATTTTAGCTTGAAAGGTGTCGTTTCAATCGTCTTAATTGTGTGAGTGACACTGGGTACATCAAAATTATTAAAATTAAACTGGCCGACTTTTGGCGACATATTAGTGTTTCCAAAAAAAAAAAAACTTGAGAGGTGTCAAGGGACACCCGGATGGAACGAAGTTCCTTTCGATTAATTAGTGAAGGAATTCTAATAAAATTTTATTACAATTCCTTCACTAATTAATGTGATGCGTTAAAGTGAATTTAAGCGGCTTTAAGCCAGGGCAAAAAAAAAGCGAGGAATGAAAAGTGATTATGGCTGCTTACATTGTAAGTAAGTAATTTTAAAGATTAACATTTTCTAACATGTTAGTACAATGCGTAGTTATTTAGATAGAAAGACCAATAAATTATTTCTGCGCCATCTATTGGCCGTTCGTAATTCGATCTCGAAGAGCACAGTTGCGCCAATAACGTTAAAAGATGGCTCTTAAATCAAATATACAAAAGTGTCGTGACAACTTTTCGTAAGATTTTTTTCCGCCTAGCCCCCTTTCACAACGCGCGATAAGGAACTTCGTTCCAAAAATCTTTAAACCTATCGAGTAGGGTAGGTTTTATAAATACCTTACTAATATATATACAACTATTTGTTTAAATGTAATTTGGAATCAGAAATGCTAAACAACAACAAATAATTAAGGTTGATTCCCTTTAAGTTGAGTTCCTTTACGTCGAGTCTGAGAGTCTATTGCTCTTGCAAAATATTGCTATTTTACGCTATCTAATTCCGTTACGTCGAGTTTATATAATAAGTACAGTCAGGATATAAATTAAAAACCAGTATCATTAAAATATTGTTTTATTATTTGTTTTTTAACGTTTCTCTACACTCTAATTTACTTACTATGATCATATCAGTAGGAGAAAAAGAAGAAAGGTTTTCGAGAATATGGCAGTTTAGCGATTTCTTTCAGCTTTGAAGAGGTTCCGAGAGGTTCAGAAGTATTACCTTCACTAGAAGGAAGAGGTTGGTTTTTCATATTCTTTGATATGATGATATTACCTTTGGATGATATTATCCATATCAAAGGTGTTAAAACCCTACTTGGTGTTGTCTATTAATGTCCGCCCGCCATTGACTACTTTCGCAACTTTAAGAATCAGTAGGGTCAGTGTATGCACATTGCGTCTTTATGGGCGATTTCAACACAGACCTTGGGCAGCCAACCTGTCGTTCCCGAGAACTCTTACATATCATCGAGTCTGTTAGTCTCTTATGTTCTTCCTCTGCAACCTACTCGTTTTAATATCTTAGGGTATGACACGTGGCTCGACTTAATCCTAACGACCTGTCCCTCTCTTGTGTTGGAAATAGGTACCTACTCAGGGGAGGCACCGTAAAGTGAAGAAGAAGAGGCAATGTTTTTTAAAGGAAAATCTAATAATTAAATAGCAACACAACCTCCTTCTTTCCAATTCTATCGCGACGGATAAAAACGAAACCGGGAAGTGGGGTAGATGGTAGAAAGAAGATTGAGGTTTATACCAACTCTTACAAATCAGAACGGGCGTGAACGTTGGCATTAGAAAAGGTGTCTTACATTGTTATGGCAGACATTAAACAAATGGTATTTCTATTGACTGAAGCACCGACGCACAAAGTCACCAAGGATGTCGGTTATTGAACTAAAACTTGCATCAGCGGAAGAATTAAAGGAAGCATTGGAAGCAAAAATGCGACTAATGTATAATTAAACCTTTTGGTGCTACACCAATATCTGTGCACCACCCACCAACAACACTAGTAGGACAATACATAACAACATGGAGGAGAAAAAATATAAATAAATAATAAAAAGTTCAGTCGGTTTAAGGTTTAGGTTAGTTCAAGGTTTCGGGCCGAGGAGCCCGCTAAGCTTGGGGACCTGGTGCACTGCACCGCCTAGCCCTCCGATAGCTAGTGCACGGAAAAGCGGGTACAGAAACTCGACGTTAAGGGAGTAAAAACGGGACAGAAGTTGTAGACTCGACGTAGGGATAATAGAAGCGAGGCAAGCTTCTCGGCTCAACGTAAAGAGACTCGACGTAAAGTTTTCTAAATTCTAAATTGAATCACTGCGAAAACTAAAAATATTAAAATAAAAAAATTATTTAAAAAAAACAAAAAACCCGACTGCGTGAAAAATTGTTAAACTCAAAAGATAGAAATAAGTGAAAACTTAAATATTTTTTTGGTTTTGAATCATCGTGGTTGACAGTGTTCACAAAGGCAGTCGGAGGCATCAAGTTAAAGTTTAGACACTTTCAACGGATTTGAAACATATTGTACATTTTTGATGCCTCCGACTGCCTTTGTGAACACTGTCAACCACGATGATTCAAAACCAAAAAAATATTTAAGTTTTCACTTATTTCTATCTTTTGAGTTTAACAATTTTTCACGCAGTCGGGTTTTTTGTTTTTTTAAATAATTTTTTTATTCCAATAGAATTTTTCTCAGTTGCAACC
The DNA here is from genome assembly GCA_947361185.1 of Charanyca ferruginea. Classification (NCBI taxonomy): domain Eukaryota; kingdom Metazoa; phylum Arthropoda; class Insecta; order Lepidoptera; family Noctuidae; genus Charanyca; species Charanyca ferruginea. The sequence goes on along the minus strand of OX376055.1, from coordinate 55,387,204 downwards.
TATAGTTCGCAAGTTCGCGTGTGAAATCGAGACACGGTCATCTCGGGGTGTGATTCTGTAAGACCTCATTGTAAACTTCGAATCTGAATCCGCTGTGAGTTTCTTGATTGGTATTCTAAAAACTCGGTTGATAAGTTAGCGAGTTGAACTAAATTGACAGGGAGATTTTGACATGAGATGACGTAAGAAGTGGCGTTCTGTAAGGTAAATTCCCCGTCACTTCGACGCTCATTTCGCACTCGAACCCGATTCAAAGTGTCAAATATATCAAAATCATTTTGAACCTTATGCGAAGTGAGAGTCAATAGCGATGTGAGATACGAGTTGTTGTTTGAATTTTACAGAATCGACCTATACTACGCCTCGATTTCGTCCCGGTCGTGTCGGATTGCTGACCCATCGAACTATGAGAGTGAGTAAATTCGGCCTTTTTTAGGGTTCCGTACCTGAAAAGGAAAAAGCGGAACCCTTATAGGATCAGTTTGTTGTACGTCTGTCTGTATGTCTGTCAGATCAAAGTGTGTAGTATGTCCGTCTGTCTGTTAAGACCCTTTATCTCGGGAACGCGTGGAGGTATCGAGTTGAAATTAGAACCAAATACTTAGGTCCACGGTCTCTTGAAGCTGTGAAAAAATCTAACTTCTAAGTTAGCGTGAAAAAAATAGATTCGGCCGTTTATGCCGCAGGTATTCGCTTTTGAGTTTGTATTTGCTTTTTTTGCTTCACTCTCAGTGTTCCGCTAGGTCTATCTGCCTTTTGTTTCATAATCTGAGGTGTGGGGTATTGTTACAGAAAAAAAAAGAAAGAATGCGCCGACTCGCATTATTCAAACTTAATCATTACTTGATGGTCTAGCTTGGTTAACAGGGCTTATCCCAACAATTTGTGTGTACAACATGTTCTGTTTTTATTATGTCGATACTTTCTAAGCACTGCATGTACAGTCGCCAAAAGAGATAAGTATCCAGGGCGTCGGGGAGTTTACTTAGAAACCGATTGATGTTTTCGAATTAAATTCAATTAAATCATTGAACTGTTTATTCTATATTAATTTTATTTTATTTTATTCAAAAACAATCATCGTTTTTTAGTAAACTTCAACCACACCCGCTGCACTCCATAGAAACGAAACGATATAATTGCCTACACTACTACTAAAATAACAGACTGTACAGATACGTGCGTGTGTGTGCGTGTCTACGCGCCGCTCGAACAAAAACGTAGTTCCCAGAGCAGTCGTTCGACGCAGGGAGAGGTGAGGAACAGTTACAGAGGGAGACGGAGCGTGTCGCTATTGTACCGTAGTACTAATAATATTTATATTGTGCTTCAACTGTATCTAACGACCCTGGTTACTTACCTACCTCTTTTGGTGACTGTTCTACAAATAACCTTGGTCCACTGTTGGACAAACGGAGGCAGACTGCTGTAATCCCCATGCTTGCCAGGCGTCTTGGGCATCGCGTGACGTTGTTCCGTTGACGGAAGACGCTGCTGACCGACTTCTGGATTTTCTCATAGTCGCCTTCTACGATACCCTCGGGATGAAATGGGGAGGAGGGGGCTCTAGCCCGGACACCCCACGGGTTAGGTTATTATTTAATAAAATGACTTTATTGAGCGAACCCCATCGAACGAACTTCGCCGCCAGCGTGACAGACTATTTTTTTGTTTCAACCAACGCAAAGCTCGAAAACAAACGAGTGAGTGAGAACGCAATAACATCGCAGGAAAATTGGCGCGCGGAGTTTTCACAAAACTTGTTCCAAGAAAAACGTGTTTTTGAAAAAGCCTTACAGGTTTTTGGTAATAATGTTTGTAATTTAGAATCTCCATTACATGTGCAAGGTTTCAGGTAAAACTGCGCTAAAGAGCTGATTTTCAGATGTGGTTACTAAATTTGTTTCTCAAAAAAGTTTATTTTGGCTTCGTACATAACTAGACTTAAACCACAGGATACCTGTGTTTTGAAAATACTTGGATAGTAATTTGTTATAACGTCGTAATTGCGTACAGACAGCGTCATCAACTGCTAACCCCCTTTCCGAAGAAATTTATTAAAATTTCTTCGGAAAGGGGAAAGGGGGGGAATTTTCTTTCATGGGGGGTAAGCAGTTAAAGACGCTGTCTGTACGAGCGTTTGTATGGCAAATATGACGGGATGGGCGCTCTTAAGCTTTCAAATGTAATACAAAACAATTAACACATTAAAAGCTTAAAACATCCTCTTATTTGCACGATGTCTATATTTGAGTTTAGCAACTTCTAAACTGTGTATTCTTCTTAATGAATTTTCTGAACAAAGTTAAAATTCACTTGTTGCTGTATGTTAATGGAATCAAGGAGTTTGTTTGTGAAGGGAATGTTGAGAATGTGTGACTTAATTACATTAGCAACACCTACATACTTTATATATTGCATCACTCCAAAGCTAGTAAAGCTTTAACAATTTTACAACATCAGAGGCACACCCGCGACACTCCATAGAAACGAAACGATATAATTGCCTACACTAATACTAAAATAATAGACTATACAGATACGTGCGTGAGTGTGCGTGTCTACGCGCCGCGCGAACAAAAACTCAATTTCCAGAGCTAGTCGTTCGACGCGGGGAGAATACGGTGAGGTACGATTTCAGAGGGAGGCGGAGCGTGTCGCTACTGTACGGTTCTTCTTCTTTTCGAATCGATGGTTTTCCTTTATGCTAGACTACTTGGGCCCAGTAGGTAGCCACATTTATCGCAGTATCAGTGGCGTTTTTAATGTTCTCTAAGGTGCAGGTGTAGGGGGACTGTACGGTAGTACTAATACATATACTGTGTCAGAGGGCTGAATCACGTAGCTAATTTTGTGACGTGCCGATCAGATTTCGATCATGCTTAAAGATACAGCGATCGGATCGGACAAATGATCCAATGTGGGGGTGATGCCCTATCTCCCCAAGTTCCATTTTACCCAAAATGATTTTTCAATTTTTATTATCTTTATTGGTAAAATTCACACTTGGTCATTCCTATAGCACCTACTGATGTCTCCAAAAGTGTTAGAATAAAATAAAATCAGTACTTAGATAAAACTAACCTGATTTTGGATGAAATATTTTCTCTATGTATAATTTGTATTTTGTGTTTTGAGATTACTTCGAAATATATCTAGGGTGTATTAGAGATGTATCCAGGGGGTGAGTTAGGGATGTATCCAAGTTGTTCTGGGGAAAAATGTACCTAGTGTAAGGGAAGAATTTAATTTATTCATTTCGCAACATGCACAATAAGCAACGTCGCTATGCAAACTGCCTAGTAGATCAAAACAAGAATCCAGTACTCGAAAGTGAAACAAGTTTTGGTACTTCCCTCTCATTCGCACAAGTCCAAAAACAAAATTGATATTTCCCGCTCATTTGCATGCATTAACACCACTATAATTGATAAGCGCCTTTTTATTATTGAAGTACATAACAAGGTCGTTTGTTATCCATCACTTATCAGTATTGCATAATGTTAATATTATTTGTTGAATTAAGCGTAAATGGCAATGAAAGTACATATTACATTTTTACCCCATTGATTCTCTAAAGTAATAACAAATAACATTAAACAATTGCGCGACTGTACCATTCTAGATTTCGGTCAAAACAGAATCGTATAATTTTATTAAATAATTATTTTGGGGACCTAGGAACTTGGGAAAATAGGGCATCACCCATAATAATATGTGGATCCGACACATATGATTATTTGTCCGATCCGATCGCTGTATTCGTATCACCATATCATTCGTCGTACTGTATCAAGCTCCGTATCTAGTTAAGGATGCCTTTATTTCACTCCGTATCGTACCGGTCGTATCCTCAAGAAGAAGCATCGGCAAACCGTGCCGTATCCGTATCTTCTTTGATGATCGGGCAAAAACCAACTCGAAATGGAACGGGTCGTATCGCGTGTGTATCAGAGCGGAGTAAGTATCAAGACTTCGTATTATTATCGCTGTAAATCGTATGATCGCTTTAAGCGAATCTCTTCAAACTTTGACAGTAGTTATTGTTAGTCTTACCAAGGTGTATCCTGTTACCCAGTAATTGGGTTGTAGAGGTCAGATAGGCAGTCGCTCCATGTAAAACGCTGGTATCTGGTTAGACTGAAGGCCAACCCCAACATAGTTAGAAAAAGGCTAGCAGAAGATTTAAATAACAAACAACTAAATGAGACAGTTATCCATTTCGCACTCAGTTCTCAAAATTACTTTAATAGCAAGCTATTCAACTAAGACTAAATTATTAAAATAAACTAACGGAATAACATTCCTAAGAAAAAACCCTCATTTTTGTATCGAAGTAAATTTGTATTAATTTAAATTCTTTCTATCAAGATCTGTTTCAATTAGACCAATAAAAGGCACTTTTGAACATCATAAAATAATTTGAATTTGTTATCCCTTCCAAAAGGTAGTTTCGTATGGAGAAGAAAGAGCAAGAAACTAAGAAGAGAGTATGTACAAAGTACTTTTTACAAGTTAAGAAATGACAGCTAATTTATAAGATACCAGCTTATGCCCGCGGCTTCGCCCGCGTAGATGTCGGAAATTGTGTGACCACCGTCAGCTGGAGACCTCCTCCTATATTGCGGATATCCATCGTCTCCTTTCTGGGTGTCCATGAGAAGCAGTCGAGGATTCTTCTTAGCGCAGCAGGGTGATTTGTAGTTTAAACTACCATAAGGACCATGTATCATGTTTGCCTTTACAATACCGTAAAGGAGAGGGTCTTGTTTAGAGTCAGGTATTTCTGCACAAATGATAGTGTCGACTTGATCTGGGTTGATACGCTGCGCTAGCCACAGCAAGATAAGACCTCGTTTTCGTCATTCCACTGAGTTTATAAAGGAATGCATCCACCTAAACAGTAAAACACAGGCAGTAATGTCATGGCGATCGTGTGAATTTTTGCCAGGTAAAAGTATATCTGAGATCTCTCTCCATCGGGGATTAGGATGCATGTGAACGTGATAAAGAGTTCAGGACGGCTGTACTTGCTCACGTATGTCATGGTGTCTTGTGTACGCTCATGCATATAGCGTGGTACCCCGAGCACCGCCTTCTGACCCAGGTGCTCACTATCAACGTAATGCCTCCCTATCCCTCAAGTGTACATAACTGTCAGCCCTCAGCTGCACCTGGTTGTTCCTGATATAGGTCAACCTTTCCGTCTCTATTTTAAAATCTATACAAATTTTTCATCCCCTATTTTACAATCTTCTGGGATGATTTTTCAAAAACGCTGATACATGTAATATTCCTGACATAAGTCAACCTATACGTCTCTGTTTAGTGTCTATACCAATTTTTCATCCCCTTTTTTACCCTCTTCTGGAATGTATTACAAAAACGCTGATACATGTAATGTTCCTGATATAAGTGATACAAGTCAACCTTTCCGTCTCTGTTTTAGCAGAATACAAATTTTTCATCCTCTTCTGGGATGATTTTTCAAAAACGCTGATACATGTAATGTTCCTGATATAGGTCAACTTTTCCGTCCCTGTTTTAGCGTCTAAACAATTTTTTCATCGCCTATTGTACCCTCTTCTGGGATTATTTTTTAAAAACGCTGATACATGTGATTATTAATTGCCAAAAAAAAACTAAATAGAAATTTCCATGGTTTGAACTACAATACTAACGGATTTTCCCATTTATACATTCATCCCTTACGCCCTCAGGGACTGATTTCCCAAAAACACTGAAACACGTGGGTTTTTTTTATTTTTTAACCAGAATGATAAACACCAATTTTCATGGTTTTTTCACAAAAATGATTATTTTCCATACAAGCTTTCATCCCCTATTTAACTTCCTTAGGGGCTGATTTTCTTTATTCGGAAAAATCCTTCTTTATTCCTTGTCTTTAGCTTATAATGTAGCTAAGCTTTCTAGGTCCAAGGGTTTGGGCTGGGCGTTGATGAGTCAGTCAGGACTTTTCTTTTTATTTATATAGTTGTACAAAACAGTGCTTAGTTCTAAGATGTTATTAATTTTAAATATTATGTTACAAAACTTAAAGATAAAAACGATAAAATTAAGTACAACTAAAAAAAAAGGAAAATCAAATGGCATCAAAAATCCCGTCATCGAAACATGTGCCCAACAGGCTGGCAGCATTCCCACGTTATATGGTAATGTTGATTCTTTAACCGAACAATACGCCACATGAAGAGTCAGCCACTTGGCGAAGCCCCGAATAACAAGATTAGCACTTGGACCCCATGGCCCAAGAGTTTTCAACTCAAACGGCCCAAACATAAGCTTCCAATAAGGAGCGTTATTTATGCCGTATGAGGTTTTCGGCACCTGCAGCAGCCGCCACAGCACAACACGTCTGGCTAGGAAGGTAGGATGGCGCAAGGATGTCGACACATGTTGCATCTGACACGAAAGTCCTACCCAACTTCCAAGGCATTATGGTTATCCTGGTCTTTCCCATCGTCGCGTGTCAAGCCATTGAGTTCCAAAATAACAGGCACCCCGGCGGAGGCAAGAGCACGATGAAGGTTCTTCTTTATGATAACGTTTGTGATTCTGTTTTCCCAATTTAACCATTTTTAGGTTAAACGACATTTTTGCAGATATTTTTATTCTTAAGTAATTTTCTCTTTAGCATGTCGATGGCTAATATATATTTAATATTATTATACAAATACCTAATCAAAATATCTTAAATAAAAAAATGTGTTCTTAGCTAAACATCTTGATATACTTTTTAATCGCACTCGTATTTCCCACAGCATTCCGGGTATTCCACGCTATTTTTGAAAACAAGTCTGTTGCAGTTTGGAACTTTCATTGGGTCGTCGCATCTGAAAATTAAACCAGACAGTCACAAACCTATTTCTTTTGACCTTCTTTTTTATTAATAATATTGTATTAATAATAATGATACCAGCCTATTATTGATGCCACCACGCACCACGCACCATAAGCAGACTGTCTGCCCCAGAAACCCTGAGCTGGGATAATAATAGACCGGTATCTGATATTTGTATAAAATAATCAAATTTTGCAAAACAGACAAACACCGATCAGAAAGAGTGGGGATGGTGGCGGCACCATCCCCACTCTTTCTGATCGGTGATTCTTAAAAACATCAAACTTACCTCCGGTCTTGAACGACAATTGATTATGATAGATTGTCAAGCGTGGTTAGGGTATTATGATTGGCTGTTAATAATTCAGTAAACCAATCACAGCACCTTACACGCGATTGAATTTTGGGGTCAGTTTGGTAACGCGATGATCACACTGATCAACGTGCCGTGCCGTGTCGTACTTACGTGTGATACTCAACCCCTTCAGATGTGCATCTCGTTAGAGTACATTCCCCCCACTCGTCGTGCACTTCACCATTCTCAGGAATTAGGAATTCCTTTTCTTTAATATAGCAACCTTTTGGTATAAAACCAAAATCTAAAAAGAAAATTAATGGTTAGGTTGATAGGGTCTTCATTCTTAAGACCGATTGCTGGGTTGTTTTGCTGTAGTCTTCCTACTTGGCCAATATCATCGAAAAATCTTTCATCAATTTAGCATTATCCACATCTAGGATAACTCCAGGCTAGGAGCATCTACAGACAAATTCCTTACGGAAAAACCTGTAATCACAAGTTTTAAAAGTGGCTCAACTAGCTTCACTTGGAGGATTGTGATGACATAGTTAGTATTTATTATTTATTTCGGTTTCACTTGGGTCTATGTGATTGGGGAGTGATATGAAGATTCGAATGACATTATTTCGACATCGTTATTTCGAAAAAAAATTACGAGTGGTACAGCAGTTCGAAAACTTTATCGAATGTGAAGCCGCGGGAGCGGCTAGTTCACATCTATTGCAGTGGCCTCTCTACCTCCATTTGTTGTCTGATCCAGACAACTCTTATGGTATGTACATATTCGTCGCATAAAGTTTTAATGGCTCAATATAAAATAATTTAATCAAACAAAACTTACTCACAACAGGCATTTCCTGCAATTTTTCTATGCGTATTGCTCCGTTCACCATACCAGCGGTTAAAACAATAACACAAACAACTTTTGGCACCATCTCCTTACTAAAGTTTTTGATTTTATTATGTGCTTGATTAAGATTTCGTGAGGGTTTGAACAATACCTACCTATATTCAATATTGCCGTATCAATGTTTTAATTTTATTCAAACTTTACAATCACAATACGATTACCTACATTTGATTTTAATTTTAAAATCGTATGCTCTTAATCTCGCGGCGATAAGCTGTATGATTATAACAATTGCTACGGTTCCACATAACAAATTTTATTTAAAAAATATGTAACGGTGAGAATGGAATTGAAGGGACTAGTACAGTCAGCATCAGAAAGATTTGAGCTTTCTTAGTAGTAAATTATGTGAAAAACGTCAATTCAATTTTATGTTCGCAGACATTGCTTTCAAATAGTAGTTAGCATCCAGAGTTGTTAAAATATATTGTCTATCAGCACAAAATACAGAGGTTACAGAAGGACCGCTCCCGCCATCTTCAAAAATAATTACATAAAGTTGCCAAACTCACTAGGGCTGCTACTGTATTGACTCTGCAGGTTTTATTTGTGACAATATGAAATTTTATTGACACTGGTTGGAACTCTTTGCAATTTTTTAATAACAAAGTTTGCCTGTTCGTCATGAAATGTCAATGTCTCTCATTTATTCGTTTAGACAACACGTGACAGTCGAGACTGAAGTCTGCTTGAAACTGCTTGAAAATGCCTATATACGTAATGTCAATGTGTGCGTGCGAAAAATGACGGTTTGTTCTGAGTGGTCTTTGGTCGGGCGCGCCGCAGCCTTGCGTACTTTGTGCTATCAGTTTTCAGTACTTATTATGTAAGCTGTGTGTGTATTTTCGAATAGTTTGTTGAATGCAATCTAAGCATTTATATTACCTATTTAATCAAAAGTTCTAGTCACTAGCTATGTTGTTCTGTAAGAACTCACTCCAGTTCTCACGTCTGATTCCGCGGTGAAAACTGTTTTAGGTATACTGTTATTCGATAAAAATTACGCTAGCGCCACTGAGTACCAACTTAGGTGAAGCGAACTATTATTACGTTACTATTTTAGCGAATACTAAATACTTTCAACTTCAGGTAAGTGAAATCGGAAATGAGATAGGATTCGAATTCGCGGGTGAATTCTTACAGAATCGCACTATAGGACCCGAACTTCACCAATGTGGAGTTCGGGTCTTAATGACCTTTATTCTCCTGAATAGATGTCACAAACAGCCAATCGGTTTGCGTTATTTTCTTATTTCGCTTAGCTTCAATCAAAAACATTTTTCTGTCGGTTGTTTTCGAAAGATCTTCACTCCTCTCCGCTTTTGTGGAATCTGGGCCTCAGGCTGCATACAATCTTGGTTTGCGTCGTATTTTTAAATTAAATTGTTTAGGCGTCGAGATTAACAAAACGGTCAAATGACTGAATCAGATACTAGTGCAATATACAGTATGTTAATTAACGAAAGGCGTTCTCTTTAACCGGTAATATCCGGTTGTTGATGAATAAATAAATAAATAAATAACCCTAATGCTACATCGTCCATAGATCCTAAAAATTATATTCCAATTCAAAATAATAAAGTTTTTATTTTTTACTACTTTTTCTGCCTGTAGACTGTACCTATCAAGTAATTTAAAAAATGAAACAATGGGTGGTAACAGAAGTTTGTTTAATTTTTCAGAATGAAGTGAAACTACCGCATTCATTACATCAAGGAGGCGTCGTCTCATTAACCTGACTCATATAGTCAGGTTAAGAATAAAAAACAAAAGTCAAAGTCAAGTTCAAATTGTTTATTTCAATTAGACAGTTAAATGGCACTTTTGAACGTAATTTACTAGTGGTGTGCGTCGCGACCACGAACCGTTTTCCGTTTAAAAGAAAATGCAGTCAGGAACGCATTGACTCCACTATCACACTCGTTGCGCGTTCGTTTACAAAACAGTACTTATAATTAAAACTGATTTTTTTTCAAGGAAATACAGTTTATATTAATTATTACCACTTTTCAATGCTGTCTTCTGTGATACGACGATCAAACCCGACGTAGGAAACTGCTATGTTATTCGGTAAGAACTCACTCCAGTTCTCACTCCTGATTCCGCGGTGAAAACTGTTTTTGGGTATTCTATAACTCGACAAAAACTACGCTAGCGCTACTGAACGACAACACAAGTGGAGCAAACTATTATTACGTTACTATTTTAGCGAATACCAAATACCTACTTCAATTTAGGTGAGTGAAATCGGAAATGAGACAGGATTCGAATTCGCCGGTGAATTCATACAGAATTACACTCTGCAACTGCTTCACTCGTCGCTAGTTTCGTCTTTTAAGCCTTCTTCAAACGAGTTGCGACGACGCGACGAGCGTTTTCTGTAACCGTTTTCGTCGACGGAAAAACGGTTGTGTTTCAATCGTCCGTCAAAAATTCGACGACGACCCACCACTATTATTTACATGAAAAATTAAATCTAGTTGCACCTTCCGAAAGGTAGTTTTATATGAAGCAGAATAGGAAAGAAACTGTATGCCTACTCTGTTGTCTATGTACAGGAATGTTAAAATTATACGTGAATACAATATACTTTGTAATCTTCCCGTAAATCCGTAAACTTTCTGTATTGCAAACCTGGTTGTGATCCCTTTTTCACATTTGGAACATTCTACCCCACCCCTTATAGGACGCGGGGTAATTGAATTTAACTCTCATTTCTAAGATATAATAAATGACTGACTGTACTACAAAGGAGCAAGTTTGCTAGTCCTCTTCCTTGCGCCTTATGATAGTCTAGTTGAAAAAGGTACTTGATTTGACTTTATGACATTTCACATTTGATTAAATAAATGCAACTGTTTCATAATGTCGTGATATCACAGTGGACCCACGAAGCTATAGGTTCTCAACCAGGATGGGCGAGTACATTATGATTTTTCTATTTCATGTTATTTACTATCTTTCTTATTTTGTACAAATAATAATCTGAAATCGTTTCAATACGTCTTGAGCAAGCATGTTCAATGCTTGCTTGTGGTGGGACAACGACAAAAAAAAAGATAAAAAATGCTATTTATTTTGTAAAAACTTGATGCTGGTATTATTAATTTTATAAATAACTAGCTTCTGCCCGCGGCCTCGCCCGCGTGAAAAGAACGATTATCCCAAGGGAACATATTACCGAGATAAAAGGTATCCTATATGTTAATCCAGGAAATGCTCTATCTATGTGACAATTTTCATGCAAATCTGTGCAACGGTTTGCACGTGATTGAGTAACAAACATCCAAACATCTTCACAAACTTTCGCATTTATAATATTATTACTAGCAGGATTTCTAATAATATGTGGGGACATTTCACACACGGCCATATGTCCTCAAACTAGGCAGACCCCGTACTATAGTTGTCAGACAGGTTATATACATGCTCAAATACATAAATAGATACGTATGTAAATAACAACCAGACATAAGGCAAACACAAGTGCTCATCACACAAATATTTACCCTGGACAACTGCAATATAAATGCTAGTGATAAAATCGGAGATCGATAAGTGAGTGTGCATAATTAAATATAACATTGAATGTGTATTCTATGATGATGCACATACAAAAACATCAGGTATTGGCTTTGGTTCAGAACTCTTCAGATGCCATAGAAAAAAAACGGTAGTTTTACTGAAAATTGTTTTATTTAATTTGTACAGACTCTCAATTAAGTATAGGTCTTCCTTTACCCTTATTTCAATTTTAGACCTTAGCATGTTTATCCGTGGAATTTGTTTTCGATGTCCCATTCATTTGTTCCGAAGAGATGTCGTCGAAACACTTAACCATAGGGCAACATTTAGGATAAGGCTCGTCCATCTTTGCTTCTGTGACAATACAATTCATTTTGTCACTATCAAGTGTAATACCGCATCTAAAAATGCAACATGCTGTATACATGCAATAACAAATGACGAGTATAAATAGATTACGAAGTTCAAAAGCCAAGTTCGCCGCGCTGTATCATCTTTGTTTGTTTTAAACGTCTCATTATCACGAAGATTTGTACGTTTTGAAGGTTGTAATTTTCACTACTATATCTAGTGAGTCTGTCGCCTAGTATTATTACACATGACATTACTACCCATGTAGTAATACCTAAGTAAAAAACTTAGGAAAAATAAATATCACAAACCACTAGGCACCGTTTAAAGTTGCTGAAGCATAATACTCTCGTCGACCTTGAGTTTATGATAACAGATCAAAAGGACCTCTTTTTTAACCTGCTGACCTAAGATCTTCTTCGCGATCTTCCACTCATCCTTATTTGTTGCCTTCCCGACCAATTTCTCATGATCTCTCTAAGTCCCCATTTACAGTACATAACAAATCATCCATATAGGTCTGATGAAGAGTTCGGATTTTTTTAAAGCATTTAGGTATCCCTAAATGCTTAAAATCCGAAGACTTACTAATACTTACAAAATTACGAATACTTACAACATTTAAACAAATACTCACGAAACGTAATTGATATTTTTCATTGTGCAATGAATCACATAACAGTATCCCAAAGCGTTGATTGAATCGTTGAATGGAATCACGGCATTGACTTCCTTGATGTAGCATCCCGTTTCATTACCTAAAAATATTATTCAAACTTCAGGAGAAAATTCAAGGCATCAAAGATAAGACTACGAAATCCATGGACTACAGAAAGCAATGGTTATTGAAAACACGAAGCATTAAAGCTCGACGAGTCCCGGAGATTCGATTGAATTGTTTTGGATCTCGTAACGAAATTAATTAATAACGAACAGTGGAGGTGTGTAGTACTTATGTGAAAAAAATTTGCCTCCTCTGACCATATCAAGCAGAAGACACAATACAGCTAGGCCAATAGGCACAAAGAGGCGTACAATCTCTGACGAGGCGGTGAGTCTTTTGGCCAGATCAACTCTTTGGATTATCGATGCAAAGATCCTTACGTCACTGTGAGTTTGTACATTGTAGTAAATTCAGAAGTACAGAATTCAAAGATTTCTCACAACTCATGCACTTGAGCCAATCGGATGAGTTGTTCTAGGTTTAAATAACGTTTGTGGGAAGGCTAGTGGGATCCCGTTATCCCCGCCATAGCGTATGTCATGGAACACCAGAGGGATTTTGACAGACGCCTCCGAGCCCCCCCCCCCCCCCCCCCGGGCCCCTGGGGATCCACTGGGAAAAGGACCACCATAAGGATTAAGCACACCGGAAAAAAGTAACATAAGAAGGTTAATTTAACTTAGAACAACGGAACGGGCTGTTTTCTTTACAAAACGCAGAAATAAGAGCAGATTACTTCAAATGTCATCTGCAAAATCTAACCAGCCTGTAAGGCCCCTATCTCTTCTTTCTATACAATTCTCTTTACTGCTAAAAGCGAGTTAGTCGCCAAAACCGAAAGGACCAAAAGGACCGAAAGAATTGGTCATTTCGGTAAAAGTCAAATTGAAAGATTAGTACTTATGTTTCAAAATATAAAAACAACGAACACTAACCAAAATGTTTGGGTTTATTCGGTAACTTATTGCTCCAAGTGATAGCTACTGCTGTACCAACTACCAGTACACAACCTAAAATATTTGAAATCATATTTTTTTTCTTCAGCCAGTATATTAATAATAATTTTGGAGGCAATAGAAATCCAACAATTGTTATTGAATACTGTGCACGAATCTTAATGAAGCTTAATGGTTGACATCTTGTAATAAATCAAAATTATAAACATATACTTTCGCTGCGATTATACGATTTTTACTTTTAACACTGTAGTGATAAAATCTAAAGTAAATTGACGTATTTGCGACTTGTAAACTGGAGTTTCCAGGATTAATTTTGTTTTTATAAACGATTTGGTTTGTAGTTAGCACTTTGTTTTCGTTATTTCTATTATTGACAGAGAGCACACATTTTCCCTAACGTTAAACGATTTATTTGTTTTACCATAACCGAGTACACTTGGATCACGTTGAGTACTACTAAAGATTATCTTTAAATTGCTTTTTGTTTTCATGTTGGTTTGTAAGTAAGCAAGTCGTCAGTATGTTAGACATGAATTTAATTTGATAAATCTTAATTACCATGTACACGGTCGAATACAGTCAGAATCATTGTTTTAAATTAAGACATGCTGTTTTAAATTAGTACATTCGGTTTAATCAATGGTACATGATCAACCTTCACGCTTCTTAGCGTTAAAGGAGAAGGCAGATGTTAACTACAATATTTTGACATAGTTTATTGCCTTTCCTTGATTTTTAAAGCCACAAATAGCCCCACAGTAAGCCCGGCAAATTATTACTTGTGGTGTTTAGCTTTTTGAACGAATTTGTGCCTGGAATGCCAAATCTACTAATAACCACGAACTTACTTATTTGCAGTAAGTTCTTGTCGTGCCTGCGAGCACCCTTCGCCACCTTACCAATCAATACAACAGGATCTTTGAAAGCATCGACTTCTTTGTCTCTGATCAAAAATTTAAAAATATCGTCTATAAACAAATTTTGGATTAATTATTATAGTGAGTTAATACTTACTAATTCTCTCTCCCTCTTTCTTTCTTTCTCTGTTGTTGGCACGCCTGTCTATGTTTATGTTAACTATTAACTACTTTTTCTGATGAAACAGCTTAGAATAGCGCACTATTAAATATTACTTTTAATATGTTGTGGAAAATGTCGTAGGTTATACATTTATAACTAGTGTATATTTATAACTTAGTATAAGATTTTAGAGTATAACTGTTTGTTTTCCCAAATAAAATAGTATAAAATAAACCACGTCTCGGCGCCAAGCTAAATTACATACTCTATGAAATTACGTATATACGTGCTTGGCGCATTATGGTTGGTCATCTAGGCATACATGACTATGGCGGAAAACCCGTCAAATTTTTACATGTTATTTTCAGCTTGTAGGACGAATTTGTGCCTAGAAAGTCAATTCTTCTAATTAAAAACATTCAAACTCAAAATGTCAAAAGCTTGTCAAAAATGTAAATGAAGACGCGTGTTTGACATATTAGGACTGAGATTTGAATGCGAAAGATCCTACGTGTTGGTAGAATTGGGTTATTGACACCATTAACCAATAATTCCAAAATACAACTTATCTTAAAATACACTTTATTTTAGGCCCGGAAACCCGATTCATTTTCAATGAACTGTAAAATTCGATTTTAAGTTGCTTTAAAATCAATGACTAGTTAGTCAATTGAGTTGGTAAATAGTGAGTGACGTCACAGGCCGCTACTGTCATACAAAAACTATGGAGGAATCTCGTTTTGACAGCTTATAAAAAGTATGTCAATTAATTGGTGGTGTCAAGTACCTACCCAATTAGGTAGATGACAACACCAATCAATAGACATTGTATGGTTCTCGAGTGACAACCACGAACCGGAAGACGCAGCTTTGGCATGCCTCTCACCAGATGGACCGACAACATCGTCAAGGTCGCGAGAACTGGTGGATGCAATCGGCAGGCTGCCGCTCGTTGTGGCGTTCCATGGGGAAGGTCTATGTTCAACAGTGGACGTGTTTTGGCTGATGATGACGTCATTCGTTGGTAATCATATGGCTACTCAATTGACAAACTATATTGGTTTCAAAGCAAGTCATCATCTGCCAAGCCTTTATTTATTTAGTTTACCAACAATATTGTTTATACTGGCATTATGCTCAAGGTATAGTGCGTGCTACGAAAGATGAGACTTGACACAGACTTGATTTGACTTGCGCAGTACTCGACTTATAGGTTTCTTACCTTTAAATGATATATATATATATAATCAAGATTATGATGGAAAAGTATAGATTTAACAAAAAAGTCTACATCGGGAATAATGGGTACACCTGAAACCATCTACTAGTTAGGGACGATGCAAATTCCCACCGCAGAGAAGTTTAAATACTTAGGCTCCATGCTCACACCCTACGCTAACGTTGACACCAATGTGACACACAGAATTAACGTAGCGTGATAAAAATGGCGATCGCTTACAGGTGTGTTATGTGACCCACGAATTCAGTACAGACCCACGGAAAAGTGTACAAAACGGCAGTCTGACCGGCTCTACTCTATGGATTCGAATGCTGGATAAGAAAGAATACACATGATCAAAAGATACATACCAACGAAATGAAGATGCTTAGATAGGCGGGAGGAGTGACCCGGCTGGACAGAATTCGTAATATATATATTCGAGGCGGCTTCAAAGATACTCCGATTGTGTACAAAGTTACCGAAATCCCGCTCCGTTGGTGTAAACATGTCAAAAGACGAAGCGAAGACCATTGGTACAAATTGCGTTGAACCTATCAAAACAGAAAAGAGGTAGAGTCCGCCCGCTAGCGACCTGGTGGTCTAAAATAGAACGAGACCTCAAAAAAACCCAATTGCCAGAACCGACAACCCAAGACTTAGCGTAGAAAAGTGAGGAGGCCCGACCCCAAATAATGGGATTCACGGAAGGAAGAAGAAGAAGATTCATTTTTGTTTTCAATAGATTATTACAATTTGGTTAGTTTAAGAATAACGGTTTGTTTTAGGTATAGGTTGTGTTATAAGTAGTAAAAAGAAAGTTTAGTTTTTCTCTTCATTAGTTATTGGAATTGTTTTAGTTGTTAGCTTAGTTTTTTTTAAAAGTACTTAAACGTTACCGTAATTTTAATATTTCACAAAGCTCTAATAAAGTCCGAGCTATGTAAATAGCTAGACGTAATGAGACGTCTCAACAAATCGAGCTGCTAAGGCTTGAGCAAGCGGTCTGTGTGGCGGCACACAGAGCAACTGATCAGAACAGAACAGAACGCCAGAACAGTTCCACGATCGACATCAGCAACACGCTGAGTATCTGGCATCTCAACAGCATGCTGAGTATCTGGTGTCATATTGGGCTGCAGAGACACCAGAACAGTCCCAAAATCAACGGCAAGAGCATGGAGTATCTGGTGTCACAACGGACTGTGGAGATACCAGAACAGTCCCAAGTTCGGCGTCAGCAGCAGGCGACCCAACGAGCCACTGAAAAATTTGAAACGGCTGAATATCGCAGACGTGCTGTTGCTGAAAGAGCAGCACAGGGACGTCAAACATTTACAAGAAACACGTGGGAGGTGTTTGGTAAAGCTGCATTTGAGTATGACGAGACTCTTGATTATGAAAGTCACAAGTTTATATAAATAGAAGCGATGAGATGAAGAATGCAAATTTTGCGTAACTCTTAAATGGAAAGAAGAAACAGCAGGTATGTGTTGTTCAGGCGGGAAAGTTGCCATTCCTTCTATAGACGAGCCAGTTGAATCTTTGAGATAACTTTTCTCTAATGAAACAGATGAGTCTCGCTGTTTAGTAAGAAGTATAAGAAAATGCAAAACGTGCTTTTATATGATTGCTTTTGGAGCAGATAAAATTATCTGAATGCCAGGATTTTGTCCGACCTTCGCAATACAGGGACAAGTTTACCATCGAATCGGTTGTTTTTTAGTTTCTATCGCCGGTTCAAAACACCGATAATTATATAAGTACTATTACATTCTAATCCTTTCAGTTTTTATTTTTTGCTGCTACCGTATGAGAAATGAAACCGCGTTATTAAAAGTAATCCTCTACAAAAATAATAGTATGCACAAAAAAACGAAAGTAGCCTCTGTCTGTCTGTTTGCTTATCCGTGTGAATATATGTTACACGGCTAATCTGCTGAACGGTTTGTGATAAAAATTAATATGGATAGTCTGAAGCCTGGGGATATAGGCTACCTTTTTATCAATAAACCATGCGGGCGAAGCCGCGGGCGAAAGCTAGTCTTCTATAATTGTATGACTTACTCCCAGAGTTTTATAATTTATGTAAACTAAAACAAAATCCTGTCATTTAGTACTTTAAACATACAGAAGTTTTTTTATAAAAATCACATTGTTTATGGTGATGTTGGTTGTAACAAAACGCACGGAAGGGCCACCCCAATCGATTGTTTCCGTCACATGGATAAACGTTATTGATGAATGTGAGACACCTTTCAAAAATAGATAGAAGCGTATTGTCTTCCAGCAGTAGTGATCTACATTTCAGTGAGGGTAGGTAATTGGGTTTAGCCGTAATACTATAAGGACAGAGAAAAGAAAAGTAATGCCAAAATATATTATTTTTTTATATGAATGTCGGTTTCCGCGTAAGTAGCCTATGGCCTTCCCCAGGGTTCAAGCTATTTTCATGCCAAATTTCATCAAAATCGGTTCAGCCGTTCCATCGTGAAAGCGTAACAGACAGAGTTACTTTCGCATTAATATTATTAAGTATGGAAGTATGTATTAAAGTTTGGAAGTAGGTGCGGAAAGATTACAGTATCTTTAAGGTATGGATTAGTATAGAAGTATATAATAATAATAATATAATATGTGGGGACATTTTCACACGGCCATCTGACCCCAAACTAGGGAGACCCTGTACTATGGTTTTGTTTTTTTTTTTTTTTTTTTTTGTATGGATATGTGCCTATACATTTGTACGGAACCCTCGGTGGGCAAGTTCGACTCGCACATGTCCAGTTTTTTTTCGTTAGAACGCGCAAAACTCTGAAACTCCTGGGCTGATTTTGAAAGTTCTATTGCTAATAGAAACCTATGGTATTCCTGAATGCTTTATCATAAAAAGTAATCAATATCAAAGTAAACGAAGTCGCAGGAAAAAGTTAGGTATGTATAATAATCGATCTGTACATTGATATATCATTAGCATATATTATACTACACTCTTTCTACTTTAGCACTTGTCACATTTTTCTCACATTTGTGTCCCGTAGATTTAACACGAATGATGTAACCTGACCTTGACTGACTTTCTAATCATTTTCCACCAATAAACGTTAGTGTTTAAAAAACATCTTTTGTACCTACTTCAGGAATCAGTTGTTAGATATAGATGTGACATAACCTTACTTTTAGTAAACCTCTTATAACTCGGCTCTCAGATTGTCAAAACTTACAGTATTTTCAGTGAAGGGCAAACAGGTCTGAATCTTTCATTCACACCATAAAAGGAGTTTCTGGCTCGTTCTTCTCCATAGAAACCTACTGTTTAGAACGAGCAACTAGTTTAAATTTTTTGACTGACTGACTCTGACAATTCAAAGGTACGTAAATGTTTTTTTTTTAATAAATGGTTTGAGTTTGATTATATTGTAGTACAAAATAAAACAACTGACAGTCAAATTAAATAAATTAATTTCTAATTCAATAAAAATAAATTAAATCAACAATTTGGTGGCAAGATAGCTTCTAGAGTTTGCAATCAAACTCTTTGAACAGGAACTCTATCTATCTGTCATAAATGACTCTAGACTTCATGCTGTTAAAATCATGGCATTACATTAACACACTTTAGGTCGATTACAGTTTTCATTTGTTCGACAATTCGTTGTTTCATTTTTCGCAAATTTCTTTCATTAGTTTTTAGCGAAATTTCTTTTTTTTTTCTATACTATCTACAACTGTACAGCAGTTGATGGTATAGAAAAAAAATCACCATATTTTTATTCATTTTTATTTATCCACTGAGATTATTCGGCAATAGATTATCATGGCACAGATGAATTTCTTCCACTTTCACGCAACAGAATTCTCTTTCTTTATTAAATACACTTACAAATTACAAGTCTTAATAAGGCCAGGATTTTAACAAGATAATTTTAACTTAAAACAATACTTTTAACAGCTAAATTAGAACAGATTGTTGTCGAGATCACACTTGATGTCTGGACAGCAGGCAGGATAAGGTTTGCTCACGTCCACGTCAGTTTTGTAGCATTTTGGATCATCGGTGCCGACGACACCACACCTGGAAACAAATGGTCTTCATTAAGTTCTGTAAAGGTTGCATGTATACAACAAGCTGGTCGAAACCATTTGACCAAATATCTCGTCTAAACACCCTGGATTTGTTCTGGAAAGTATTTCGAACTCAGAAACTTTAGTCTTATTTGTACATCAAGTCATTGTTTAGCCTGGTGCCGTCAGAGGCCGACATGCATTTTATTCAATATAGAAGTATTTTCTCGGTTTCCTCTCATTAATTTAAAGGAACCCCCTACTCCTAGTTCACCATAACTCACTAGTACACAGGAATACTACGACCCAGTACCGCAAGAGCTCAGTTCGGTCAGAATTCTTAAAATAACTCATCGTCTGCCTAACCTTATGTTGGGGTCGGCTTCCAGTCTAACTAGTGCTTTCCATGGATCGACTGGCTATCGGACCTCCACAACCTAGTCACTGGGTAACACGATATCCCTTGGGAAGACTGGTAGGCTTTTAAGCTTGTTCCTGCAACTAAGCCTTACTTAACCTTAAGCAACTGTTACCCATAGGTCAAAATGGAAAAGATAAACTTGTCTATATCGCTTGACTGATATGCTTTCTTAAGCTCTTTCGTAAACCGTAATTTCCAGGCATTTTCGGTCTAAGTTTTTGGCCAATTGGGACTAAACCAATTAATTCAAAACCCAAGTACCTAAATAGTAAACGAAAATAAGGAAAATAGGTACCTAATGCCAGTTGCCCAACTGTAAGGTCTCATTCTACTTTAAACACTCTTCTAAGATTTTGGGATATCCTATACCTACTAATATTATAAAGGGGTGAAGTTAGTTTGTATGAAATCGTAATTCAATTACAAACTTAATTCCACTGATATAAAGATATATTTAATTTATTTTTATACTTCGGGCACAAACTGGTTCATTAATAAAAAGGAGTTTAGGCCATCCCGCCACCTCATTTAGTATCTAACATTGCCCATGCCCTCGAAAAATAAACCGATTTAATTATAGAAAATTGAACTGCGGCCTGACTGACTGACCCCAGAGCTTTTGCTGATTACGAACAGACTGTGTTGATTACAAAGTTAAATAAAAATAATTGACAAATCCAAAATTTGTACTTACGAGGCATAATCAATCAAGGTGTAACCACAGTGTATCCTGACGCAATTCCCCAAAGGAGAAACGGTAGTATCGAAGGGAATCACGTCTTCTAACTCTGCGATGTAACAGCCCTCTTTGTGAGCTGGAAATGAAATGGCATATCATTAGAGAAAAATACTAAAGGTTTTAGATTGTTATCAATGCAAATAATAAGCAATGCAAGTTCGCTGATTTGAAATGATGAGGAATCGATGTAATGTTCAATTATTTACGACGTAGATGATTTTGATTGCAATACCCTCAGATTAGGTATGCACATTATACCTAATCTGAGGGTATTGCAATCAAAATAATGTTTTCATGATTCTACGTTCGTCTCTTTTTTGGAAACATTTGATCAGCTAACAAAGTGATAACCTTTTATTAATTACTTGATTAAAAGGAAACCAGTCTTTTCATTAGGTCGTTATGATGTCTCATGATAAAACATAATTTAAATTCAGATTTGTTAAAAAACCAGTAAAATAATATTTGCGTCATCACTAAAATTCTGGTTTTGATGTAGATTTAATGAATCATGCGTCACAAACAATACATCACTTTGATCAAAAATAATGTTACACATTATTTTAACTGCATTACATTATTTTAATTAATTTTTGTTAACATTATTTTTGCCTCTAGTAATAACTAGAGGCTACAAATTTTATTATTAGGTTAATAATACAGATATCACTGCATTACATACATTAGAAGTAATAATATATAATCTATGTATTCTTTATGTTTCAACTACCTACAGTTTTACTAGCTTTTTCCAGCGACTTCATCCGCGTGAATGTCGGTTATCGCAGATGCAGACGAAGTCGGGGATTAAAAAGTAGCCTATATCCTTTCTTGGAGTGCAAACTTAGCCTGCACCAAACTTCATCAAAATTGGTTCATTAGTTTAGCCGTGAAAGCGATACACACAAACGCATTTTTGCATATTTTTCCTATTAAGATGGATATTCACTGTTTACTCTTAATTTTTCAATAACTGTAGTTATGTCCTTTATTTAAAAAATATTATGACAAATGGAAACACGATATTAAATTAACATTAACACGAAATTAATAATTTATAAACCTACAAACGAACACAACTGAAGTAAGTGAAAAATAAGGAGAGAGAATAACAAACTTAAAACTCACCCAATTCCTTAGGTTTCTCTGGAAGTTTGCCTATCCACACTGCGGCACTCGCGGTACCAACAATCAAGGCAAAAACTAAGATTTTTGACACCATGATGACAAATAAATTCCAACTTTATGAGACAAAATTGCTAGATAGAGTCGATATTAGCTCAGCAACTAAATAGAACTGTGTTTATACAAATAAACGATGTTTTATAACATTTATTTCACGTTTGGTTCATCCAGTATTGGTCCGCTATTTAAGTGTAACTTCAAGCTATCCGAGAATCCGAATGACCGCCCGCCAGTCATGATCTTGTTTTTGTTCCAAAACAACGGCTCACACACTTGCGACTTTACATGATTTTGCGATTATTTATGTGTGTTATTATTACCTACTTTTTTTAATTCATTTTCTTAAGAAATAAATGAATAGACATTATAGATTTAATCGAAAATTTCGCGTTTGTGAAAAATTCGCGAGATAAACAATGTTTTTTTTAATTTGTTACATAAATATAAGTAAGCGTCCGTATCATTCTGTTTATCTATTGAAAAATAATCAGTGATTAATGTAATGCAAAAGAAATATATAAAGAATAGCTACACGAAAGGCGTATTTAAAGAAAATGGCGCCGATTCTAAACTAATATTAGATAATTGGGTCACTTCTTCCCCACTGCTCAACTAGATTGCTCAACTGCATAAAGTTGAGCAGTGGGTAATACCAACTGCTCAATTGGTAATTGCTCAACTATAAATTGTTGAGCAGTGGGTAATACCCCCTGATCAACTGAAACTACACAACTTACTTGACATCACCAATCAATTAATATACTTTTTATTAGCTGTCGAAACGTAATTCCGCTATAGATTTTGTATAACAATAGCGGCCTGTGACGTCACTTATTTACCAACTCAATTGACTAACTTTTAATTGATTTCAAAGCAACTTAAAATCGAAAGATAAGTTGCATTTTGGAATAATTGCGTCTCTTACTGCCAAGCTGCTGATAAAAAAACGACGGCGAAAGGCAAGACCTAAGTCAGAGACGTGAAATTAGTTTTTTCTTGAAATTCATCGTGATTTTAATCAGATACGTTCTGAAATGACAACTATATTTCGTATGGATATTTTAGATCTGCTTATATTGACAGCTATTATTAATATCTGCCTCTTCTTGTTTTATTAGAGAGACAAAATAAAACCAAAGTCTAAATAATGCAAATATGATAGCAAAATGAGAACGTAAGTACATATCGAATGTTTAACATAACATCAACAACGAATCTATTAACACTTTATATATTTCCTAGGTTTAAAGACAATTCCAAAAATCTGCGACTTAAAAATATATTTATTACGTATAACATTGGCTGCTTCAATCGTGAAGTGTGTAAGCAGCCTAACGAAGGTCGCAGTCAGCGCCGGAATGTGTACTTGGGATTTACATGTGATTCATCATTTTAAATGTAAACAAACTTTTTTATTTCCATAAAAACTGTTCTCTTAGATCCGTGAAGTATTTTTAATAAAAGAAGTTGTCTCTATAAAGGCATTTATTTTTTACTTTTGCGAAGACGTAGGTAGGTATTTCGTTTGTTGTTATGTTTTTATTGACCATGTATTACCACATTCTTGCTTCTTAAAGTAGAGGTCAACGTTTACAACCTTACTGTGACGTAATAATCTGGGAAAGCGTGCGCGTAGGTATATTATACGCGAAAGTCGAAAGGTAGAATGGAATTTTGTAAGGTAATTCCCACTTATTTCTTTTTTTTTGCGAAAGTGAACCAGTCTTACTTCGGCATGGTTTACAGCTTATAATACATACCTCCCTGAGTTAAAAACGAGGCAAGGATTACTTGCTTTTGAGAAATAAGTACCAAATAAACTTCACACGTCGACGGAACCTCATAAAGTTATAAGTAGTGCTTAAAACATTATCCTTAATAGGAATTCGTCATTAATTTTGTGGTTTTTACATAAAAATTACAATTTCAATCTTATAAAAAATAAGTAGC
The DNA here is from genome assembly GCA_947361185.1 of Charanyca ferruginea. Classification (NCBI taxonomy): domain Eukaryota; kingdom Metazoa; phylum Arthropoda; class Insecta; order Lepidoptera; family Noctuidae; genus Charanyca; species Charanyca ferruginea. The sequence continues at coordinate 55,362,976 of OX376055.1, read as the reverse complement.
GGGGATTCACACAGTTTTTTTATTCGCACTTTGAATCAAAAATGCAAAAGTTTTACCTTACATATACGCGACGGAATACCTTATGGAATTTAAGGTATTAAACGTATTATTGAAATGTGATAAAGCAGGTACCTTCCTACTTCATAATTTTTCAATAATGCGAAAATGCGAAACTTTATTTTCCCTACAGGCTGTGAAGTTTCTATTTATTTCGAGTTGGTACTTTCCTAATGCGTAATTCAAGATCCTTCACCTGCCTTGCTCATGGCGAGTTAGCATGTTCCGATAATTAAGAACCTACCTACATACTGGTTTCCTTGCGACGTTTTATGGTGTATCTGTCGGTTATTTGTTTGGGCAAGCGTAGAGTGGGACGCCCTGTGGACCGACGATTTGGACAAGGTTGCTGGTAGCGGATGGGTAAAGACTGTCCAAGACCGGGTTAGCGATCTCTGGGGGAGTATTACGTTCAGCAGTGAACTGTTAAAATGATGATGATTATGTATAAATCTTTCTCGGTTAATTTAAGTGAAGTGAGGTCGAGGTGGGCTGTCATTCCATTAAATGCTACAGATTGGCCGCTCACGTCAAGTTTATTTCAACTAAACCAACGAGGGAGACTATTACAGAACAGCCCTGCTGTTGCATTACAACGAGTGAGCCGATTCATCCTAGGCAAACGTGCTTCACCTTAGGCATCACCATCACTTAAGATCAGGTGGCTTGCCGCCAAGCACAAGCCTACAAGAATATAATAAAAAAAAGCTCACTTAACCAAAATTCACCAAAGGAAATTTTTACAAAGTAAAACTCATCTCAAACGAAAAAACTCACACAAAAACTCACTCAACGTCATCGAAGCCGGTTTGTAGATGTAGGTAGGTACACCCAAACTTTCTCGATTTTTTGCCAAAAATCAGATATTGGCAAATTGCCCTTATTTCTTTTGCACTTTCCTTCTTTATTTCTTAAACATAATTATGATACCAGTACATTATTGTCCTACTGCATGGCAAAAGCAGATAAGACTGCCCTCATTAATTTTGTTATCGTTATTTTTAAAGATAATTATTTATTAGGTTTTATTTAACTCACGGGATCAAAAGTTCATCAAAGTTATTTTAAAATAAAGTGCTTATTGTTTTTTAAGTGAGTTTTGTGAGTGATAACAAAAAAGTCACCTTGATACTTGACATTTTTATACTTGAAACCTAATCTTAAGCTGCTTTTCCACCAAAGATGATGATGATGTGTAGCAAGGAATGTATGTAAAACTAGAACTTACAGCAATATACTCCATTTATAATAGCATTAGTAAAAAGAGGCTCGTAGAATCAGGAATGCATAAGTAAAAAACAATTTAAAATTGTTGTAACATAACTTTGATAAATAGATCTAAGATAGTAACTAAATATGGACAAATTATAATATAAACAAAATAATAGTGTTTTAGACATTAGATAACATATTTTTAAATTTGGTAGAAATATAGTGAAACGAATAACGTAGGTAAACCCGGTATTGTTCATCCCTTTTTAGGTTTTTAGCATTGACATTTTAGTTTTAAATAGGAATTAAATATTACAACTATATGAAAGCCACATAATTTCATAGGGTAAATTATTAAAATAGTTACAATTAAGTGCGACAGCTGCTGTAAAAATTGATCATAATAAATTCGGCGACTATAATAACTGTAACATATTTATTATACTTTTGTTACAAAAGTGTGCATTATAAATAACCTTTTTCAACTTCTGTCTAATGCCATTGTGAATGGAGTATTGCTTAATATAAGTTATGACATTGAAGCGGTATCATTGATCATTATCACACAACATATCCCCCGCACATGTCTGGTGGAAATGCAGCTTTAGCCATAAAAAAATAAATACATACAGTTTTATGACTTTTTAGTATGGGAGTAAGCAGAAACTACTGACGTAACCTATACAGCGTGACTGTTAATTAGTGACCGATATTCAAACCACTTAGTGTACCAAAGGCAAGAATCATTTTATTCATCTAGAATATACGTGGAAATCCACTGGTTCTAGAAATATTGAAGGTCGAAGTCGCAATATTTTTTTTAACCTGTTTCAAATACGTTTTCCAGTGTCAAACTAAAGTTATTCGAAACAAAAGATGTACGTTGTTTTAATTGTAAAAAGTAATTTTTACTCACATATATACTGACTGTTGATAAAACTTGATAATTGACATAATAAAAATTGTTTTGTAACATTGATATAACTTGTAAACTTATAATTGTATTCGAAAAGCTATCATTTATATAGGTCACGGATTTATTATTAATAGCGTAACAGATAAATCTCATTACTTTAGGTACTTTCTGATAAATAATTTGACTAAATTGATTTTTGAATAAATTGAATTTGAATGGATTGACCGTGTGGTGTCGGACGTAAAGAATAGCACCATCAAGAATAGCGACTGTCTAGCTGACCTCCACAACCCAGTTACTAGATAACACGATACCCTTTGATAACCCTGACTACTCATCACGACTATTATTGGGACAAGCCCGCCACACAATTCCCAAACCACTGTTACTCCTGTAAGCCAGAATCAACAGTGGCGACCACCAGAAAAGCGCCAGAGCAATGAAGCTCGACGAGTCCCAGAGAAGCGATTCAACTGTCTTGGATCCCGCAACGAAATTAATCAGAAAAGAACAGCGGAGGAGTAAGAAAAACATATTTTCCACTTCCCTCCAAATCAAGCAGGAGACAGAACAGAACTAGGCCAATAGGCACAAAGGGACGTTTACAACTGGGAAAAGCCCAGTTGCTAAGCACCACGGATTATAATTGACATAATTAATGGGCCCCAAAAAAGTGAGCTGTTACACTAACTTTGATTCCAATAATAGGTATGGCAAAATCGCTTGAACGCACGGAAATTAGTTCTAGTTTCCACAAGGTCCGCATAATAAACTGCTACGGATGTAGCCTGTACACTATCCAACATAATATTGCGTTCTTTCTGCCAAAGAATACACTCCCATAAGATATGATGTGCAGATTGTTCGTATTCACAGTCAAATGTAAAACATTGACACAAAGGCGAAGCAACAAGCTTGAAAGAAAATAATTTACTTTTAAAGTTGCCATGACCCATTTGGCAATACAGTGGTCCACCTCCAGCCATGTCCTGGCCAGCCGCTCACGAACGGATGGAAAGAACTGATGAAGGTGTCGGCCCTTGGTAGAATCATCCCACCTACACTGTTTGGTTAGAAGTTCCTCCCAAACGTCAGCTTGCGGTTTAAATAATCTAGAAATTTTAGCACGGTCACGTTGTGTTAAAAAGCTTGAGTCCATGGTCTCTCGAGCGGAATAGTACATTGCAGCACGTCGTTGCAGCTCAAGATCGACTGGAAGTACACCTGCGAGTACCGGAAGGGCTTCAGTACTAACTAGGACCGTTAGTAAGCTTCACATAAAAATTCAAACTCATCACGACTATATATGGGACAAGCCCGCCACACTATTCCCTAAGCACTGTAACTCCTGTAAGCCAGAATCAACAGTGGCGACCACCAGAAAAGCGCCAGAGCAATGAAGCTCGACGAGTCCCAGAGAAACGATTCAACTGTCTTGGATCCCGCAACGAAATTAATCAGAAAAGAACAGCGGAGGAGTAAGAAAAACATATTTTCCACTTCCCTCCAAATCAAGCAGGAGACAGAACAGAACTAGGCCAATAGGCACAAAGGGACGTTTACAACTGGGAGAAACCCAGTTGCTAAGCACCACGGATTATAATTGACATAATTACTGGGCCCTAAAAAGTGACTCATCACGACTGTCAAAGATCTACAAATAAACGTGAACCAACGACTTAACGTGTTTTCCGAGCACAGAGGGATCTCGGTACGAAATGGATAGTCACCCCACGGGCAGACCGCGTCAAGCGTTGTTTCACCATCGAGCGATTTGTACGGTTAGCCGTGAGCCACTCGAAATATTTTAAAGACAAGACAAGTTAATTCATTTGTCGTATCAAATGAATGTGATTTGAGATTATAAAATACTGCAAAATCGTAAAAAGCCTTTAGTCTAGTAATAGAATAAAGGCTTTTTACTTTTATTTTATTTATATAATAACAAACAAAAATACTGGTAGATACGTTTTTGCAGTATTTATTAGTGTAAGTGTAAGTAATGTAATGTATTGTATGCAGAGTAGTCTGCATACAATGATTCAGTTACATACACGTTAACATAATTCATTTTATATTACAACTAGCCACCCGACCCGGCTTCGCATGGACCTATAGCCTTCCTCGATAAATGGACTATCCAACACGAAAATATTTTTTCAATTCGAACCAGTAGATCCTGAGATTAGCGCGTTCAACCAAACAAACAAACAAACTCTTCAGCTTTATAATATATATCATATAACATGAAAGCATGGTGCATATCTAGCTAATAATATTAAATCAAAATTAAACGTCAAAGCGCCGCCGATAGCACTACTTCCACTACTAACAAATTTTGTTAAATATCAAGATATATTATTTTCGGGACAAAACTATATTTAATTCTAAATCCCCGAATAAAAATAAAAATCGTCGTAATCCATAATTATTTCGTCTAGTATGTGTTATGTTATTTTTCTTATGTGTATGTTATGTAAGTTATGTATGTTATGTTATATAAGTATGTGTTATGTTATGTACCCAAAAATTGGGTAAATCCCTAAAATTGCAACATTGCTGAATTGACAAGCAAAATAATGGCAGGGCCGTACTTAGAATTCAAAATTTAATAACGGCGGCGACGATTATTATTGTGGCACATATACATGTATATAATATAGTTTGATTACATAAAAATATTAGAAAATATTAGAATTAAAAACTTGATGTATTTTATTCTTTCTTCTTTGCATAAGTTCATTTTAATATCTATATGTACTTATGTAGCTAGTATTTCGTGGCAACAATTAACTAAATTCGCTGTGTATGACGCTGTGTATGTACAGCACCTTAATTGCGTAACGCTCTGGACACACATCCCTTTTATTTTCACAACCCATGTTAATAAGAAAAATCCGTGAAAAAATAAAACGGTACCTACTAAGTTCGTCCCTGTGTTGCGAATGCATATTGTCATAGAGACATCTAGCATGATATAGCTAAACTACGTAGAAAATGACAGATTTTAGCTTTTGCTATTCATCGCTAGGAAAAAAGGCGGGGCTTGACTAGATGTGGGCAGGGTTTAGCTTGAAAAAGTGTCACGCATCTTTCTATGGGAAAATTCGATAACGTCATCTCCTCTGTTAGACTTATTTCGTGGTCCACACACACCTACACTAACATTCCTACAACATACCAACTTACTTGCAATAGTAAGAAACACATGTTTACGCAAGGGTGAATGAACTCTGATAAAGATGTCGCCGCTCCATTCCGCGCTGACCTTGGAACGCATGATTCGGACGGCAAGGGCGTCGCCAAGAGGGGGTAGATATGGGCAAGCCTTAGACTGTATTTAAAATTCAAACCTTTCCTATCCACCATATAAGTATGAGGCGGTGAGCGCTAGAGTGGCCTATCTTTTCCAGACACAATTTGTAATGCTTTGTGTTTGGAAAAGATAGGCCACTTTGGCGCTCACCGCCTTATAATAACTTGCCCCCCTAGGTCATCTGGCGAGTTCTGGCGACGCTCAATGTCGGACGGTGCTCGTAACAGTGTGTTTCAAACTACCTACGTTACACATCGTTCTTATCGAATAATATTTTCACATTTTTAATTATTCAAATGTTCGTAAGTAACATTTTATTTTTATTTAATGACTAGCTTTCGCCCGCGACTTCGTACGCGTGAATGTCGGGTATCGCGGATGCAGACAAAGCCGCGGATTAAAAAATTGCCTTTGTCCTTCCCCAGGATTTAAGCTATCTTAATGCCAAGTTTCATCAAAATCGGTTCAGCCGTTTCATCGTGAAAGCGTAACAGACAGAGTTACTTTCGCATTTATAATATTAGTATGGAAGTATGGATTAGTAGTCATTGGGTACATGCAGTGGGTTACTGTTGAAAGACTATTAAATGCTACAGTGTATAATACGTGACTTCGTCTGCGTCTGCGATAAGATAAGGGTCTATTAAGACGTAGGTACCGACCACAACCACACCACAACAAAAACACATAGTCTGGTACAATTTCTTTATAAAACTGAATTGTTTAATTGGCACTGACCATTGTTGCATTAGTAAATTGAGCCCTACTTTATCTGTTGTCAACTTCATTTAGTTTTATTCATGAAGATATAGGTATAAATGGAGCCAACACTTAGAACAAAAGCTTGAAACCAACTGTGAGCTGATGCTCTCTTTCTGAATGCATACATAAGAACGAGACAGTGATATGTGTTCTCTTTATCTTATGTATGCATTCAGAAAGAGAGCGTCTGCCCACAGTTGGCTTCACTTAAGTATTTAGAGTGTTGCCTCCACTTTTATCTATAAGCTTCTTGGTTTTATTAGTAGAACTACACTATTTTGTCTGCGTTACTTGTCTATGGAATCTCTCGTAATAAAATACGTACGAACAATCAATATATATTTTTATTAATTACAACACACTTTGTCGGCACGACAACACAGTTACAAAAAGCCGCAGCGTCACTGCTTGACCACCTTTTGACGCGGCGATGTGATGTGGATGTGTTACGTATGAAACAAGCCTATAATCAAGCGGGCGAAGTTGCGAGCAAAAGCTCGTATTCTTATAAAGGATCTTCGAACTCACACTTGCAATTCTCTTTTCTCAATGACATTTCGGAGACATCGGGCTTAATCCGCTTCAAAATTATGTATATGTCATTGATTAAGTATATATTTATACGTATAAAATTATAAATTGCGGTATGGAAGGCTACTCTGGCACGCTTAAACGGAGGTCAAGAGGTCAACAGGCGCCGAAGCTAAGTGTGTTAAACACGATTTTGAGATAACTGGGAATATACGCTTGCTTAATCTTGTTTTATACATGAATAAAATTTATTTATTTATGCTAAAACGGCTTTGATGAGCCAATTACGCTAACATTACAGATAATAGAAGTACAAAAATAATTCAAAAATGAAAAAACAAAATATAATAAAGTACATATAAATAAAACAATAAAAATATGTCAAATCGTCGTGCTTTCGCAGAAGCTTAGATATACGCACGTTACCATTTTATAATCGTCCGCAAATATCACAGTTCGGGTTGGCTTCCATGAGGCTGTTGAGCGCAGATAGAACGCGAGGAACAGGAGATGATGCGAATGTTTACTGCATTCTTCATTGTCTATACTTTTCGAAGTGATTCTCATAGGGTTGCTTCATCATCATCATCATCATTTCAGCCAAAAGACGTCCACTGCTGGACATAGGGTTGCTTACGGAAAGCTAATCTCAGAGGGCGCCACCGAACTTTAACTTGTGTGTATTTCAGTGGCGTCTCTAACGGAAAAGTTTGAAAAAGCTGTGGACAGACGCTCTCTTTTTGAATGCATACATAAGATAAAGAAAACACATATCACTGTCTCGTTCTTATGTATGCATTCAGAAAGAGAGCAACTGCCCACAGTTGGTTTCACTTAGGTATTTAGAGTATTGCCTCCACTTTTACTTGTACTAACAAGAAATACAAGAATTGCCCGTTTAAGGGTATTAGATAGATAGATACGATAAGCACAAACATAGATCGTATATATATATTTTGTTTGAAACGGGTATTCTCGTTTAAAACACTAGTGGAATAGCAGTTACTAACAGCACGATTTCCAATAAAACATTACTTAAATTAGCTTTCTGATCGAGCGAAAATTAAATAACTACTTAATTTCTATTAGGTTGCTTAGCAAAAATCAAATTTTACAGTTTGTTGAAAATTATCTAGCTTTTCTTGCCTTGAAATTGGGTATTAGAATATTTTTTTTAATGGTGTCAACTAACCAATTACTGTAGGCCGAGCTGGAGCTTGGCTAAGAGTACTCAATTCGAGTCGATTTTAGAGTGCTACTACCAAGGTATTTAAAAGATAATTATACCTATAAAAATACGACTATTCTATACAACTCTTGCTCTCTTTTCACGTCTTAGTGCAAGTAAGTGATACGAACTTAATTTTCAGTTTTATATACTTAGGCTGAGGTATTTATCTATGGGTCTTTGTTACGTGCAAAAACTGGTTTTATTCTTATTATAGCATTTTGGTTTAAATAAATACGATAATCACAAATGACCTTATCTTACCTATTGATATTAATAAAACTTGCAAACTAATTTAATTTCTAGTTTGTTCGAAACAGGTATTCGCGATTAAAACACGAGTTGATTTTAAGCTAGCAGTTACTAGCAGCACGATTTCCAAAAATAGATTAATTTAATCAACTTTTGATGGAGCGAAAATTTAATTTGCATTTGCAGGTATTTCGACAGCATGTATTCAACACGCTCTCTTGTGGCGCGTATTATACACAAGTGCTTTTACATTATCTTACAGCACTAATTAATTACAGACATTAATCTTTTTTTAATGTCAATAATGAGATTGATAGTTTTTTGTGAAAACATGATAAAAAAGTATTATTTTTCTTCTAATTATTTAATGAATTAACATTGAATTGAATGTTATAAAAAATGCCAATTGTGTTTGTGGGTAAATAATAGTAAATAATAGGTTATTTACTTTTCACCTCTTTGGTGTTGCTGTCCACTTGTACAGTCTAAGGTTGGTTTGTTTCTACCTCGACAGAAAAAAAACTTTGTAAACGTCGCTCATATTAATCGAAAAGTATAGTTTCGTCAATGCATAAATAACATGTTTTTTCCCCTCAAAAATGTGTTGAAAAACGTCGTATGAAACACATCATTTTATTATTATGCACTCGCTTACCTTTCGTCTGCTGCAATCCAGCATCGAGGTTAACGACGAACTTATCTCACTTGTATCATAACGTACTATTATTAAACCAGACTTAAAAGGATCATCTCCACATTCTGACTACCAAAATGATGAACATACAATTCTTGATCTGGCCTTTACCCAACTATGCTGGGGTCGGTTTCCAGTCTAATCGGGTGCAGCTAAATACCGATATTTACATGGAGCGACAGCCTGTCTAACATTAGACCAACGGCTTTACACGCTTTCCAAGACACAGAAATAGCGTTGCCATCCGTCTGGACAGCCGGACAGTGTTAGGCTTTTAGACCTCTTGTCCGGCCAAATTTGACTGCGTCCGGCCCGGTTTGGTGCCTAACAAGAGCCGTTTTTGTTAGGCTTTTTATACTATTTTTGAAGTGCATCAATTAAATCAGTCAGTGGTGAACGAGCGAGCGAGACGAGATTTGCAGACTAGTAATTAAACACTTCTTTTAAAGTATGTGTTTTATTAATTTTATACAAAAATCCCTTTATTTAGCCTACAGGTTTGGAATTCAAAAGCCCGGCTTTGAAATGTGTGTTTTATTAGATATTTTTGTCAAAAGTCCTTCATTTTTGTTATGTCAGACTTTGGGACCCAAAAGTCCAGCTTTTTGACGGGTAAATCCGGTTTTTATTTTTAGAGATGACAACGCTACACTGTTGTGTTCCGTATGAAATGGACAGTCATCCATCTACGATCGACCGTCTAACCATGGTGGTGTTCAGTGTGATGCGCGCTCGAGTACGGACGTGTTTCCACTGTGCATGGATCGAATTTTATCTGCGATTTGCGCGGCCATAGCCGCTGCCTGTACACACTATGAGTTTCAAACAACTCATAGTCAATGAATATGTGTGTGTGTGTTTGACGACACGGTTGGCGCAGTGGCTGAGCGATCGACTGCTGCGCAGCGTGTTGCGGGTTCGATTCCTGCCCAGGGTAAACATTTGTGTGATGAGCTCTTGTGTTTGCCTTGTGTCTGGGTGTTGTTTATCTATATATGTATGTATTTACAAAAAAAAATGTATTTGTGTATCTGCTGTCTGACACCCATAGTACAGGGTCTCCCTAGTTTGGGGTCAGATGGCCGTGTGTGAAAATGTCCCCACGTATTATTATTATTATTATTATTATATTGCTTGTATTCCTAGTCCATGCTATTAATTACATGGACAAGGATCATGCTATTGATTCCAAGGACAACATCCTGCAGTATGCCGGTCCAATTTCAAGGAGGACGATATTAGCAGTGGTAATCTGTTACTTTTCCAGTCACTTAGAAAGCTGGACCAGATACCGTCTCGCCGCACAGATGGAACTGAGAAAAGTATTCAAGATATCATTGATATGTTGAAGAAGACCGACCCGGACGACGTGCCTGATTTCGTGGCGAAGAAGCTGAGTAAACTGCCTCCCGTCACTTTCAATCACATCGACGTTACACGGCTGCTAAAGAACATCACTACAAAAACTAAATAGTGATAAATAACTTTAGCACAGAACACACATTACTTTACGTTCCGAAGTCGGTGGCAATACAAAACAACAAACTCAAAGCCACCGCCACAAAGTAAAGTAATGTGTGTTCTGTGCTAAAGTTATTTATCACTTTTTAGTTTTTGAAGGCGGATTTCTTTTTTTTGAAGGAGGACTTTTGGTCAGAAAGTGTCGTATATCGACGTTTTCGAGGATGGTTACGCGACACCACGCAGCGAAACACGACGCCGACAACGTAAAGTGTATACTTAAGTTTAGTTGATAAGGTTTTATTATATGTATTACTTTATGGTTGTTTAAGATTATTTGTGTATTTTTTCTATAAGGCCCATAGAAAAAATACAGAAATAATCTGCCTGACAATAAAATGTAATATTATTATTACCGATCGATGCATACGGCTTTTACCAACTTAACAACGAGTTTAAATACATTAACAACTCTTGATATAAATTCAGGACAATAAATCAACGCCGAAGCAAAATTTATCGACGAAGGTAGTTTTTTTTATCTAATGATCGTATCATAAATAATTTTGATGTCTTCAAACACGCTTTTGGTCACTGCGATGTCTGTCCCATCTGATTTATGCTTTAAGTGTTCAGACATTCTTTTGGAACTAGTTTCCATTTAGACGACCTTGCAATAATTTGACACGGACATGCAACAATTCACTTTTAAATTAATAGAAAGCAATTAATCGGCCTATATAATCCATTCATTTTTTCTGGAAACATATAAATTATCTTCTTTATAATTGGACTTTTTTGAAGATTGGAAGCCGACCCCCCAACCTATTTAGAAAAACTCCAAGCAGATGATGATATTGGGTTTTACCTAAAGTTTAACATTGCTTTTGATGCTAGACTGAAGTGATGGCAGCAAACCTAGTCCATAAACATTCCTGACTAAAAACTCTGCCCTTTGTGGGTGGGAGAGATATACTGCACTGATTTTCGAGTGACTCGCCCAATCCCATACTCGTATAAGCCGGGAAGTCATTTTGCTTACGTCTGATATGCCTGTTTTAACCTTCGGTATGCCTGGTGGCAAAAAGTTACACGGTATCACACACACAATACTTAATGGCTCTGATTGCGTTTCTCTCCGAATCTTAATAATGATGGAAATGGACATAATTACATTCGTTTGCCGCCATGATAGCGGCTTTAAGGGAGGGAGCCAAAGCGCAGATGGCGCTCGCCAATACACAGTCAGAAGCCGCTCGACATCTCGGCGATTGCATAATTCGTGCCACTACCTACCATGTTCGTCAAAGCGATGGAATTTTACTATAAAAATAAATAATTTGATTGATTTGATGATTTCATTTGTTTTTTTTTTAATAATATTAGTTCAAATTTTAGACTAATTTAAGTCTATTATTCGGCATTATTTAAGTGCGCCGAAGAAACGCAATCGGACCCAATAGTACTACGTACAGAAGGGACACTCTCTTCCCCGCGCTCATATCAGATACCGCACCTCACCCCGCACTTCGAGGTGTTCTTCGCCGACTCTTTAGCAAGGGCGCTCAAAATCGTAAGAAATGCAGCGCTACAGCGCTGCAGTGCGTGCAGTGTGTGTGTGTGTGTGTTTAAAGCATACAGATCGCCATATAACACTTCAAAAGTTTGAAAGTATTTAAATATAATATACAGAACAAACGGTTGACAGTTAGAATAATATATAATAATAATAATGAACAATTAAAATTGAATTCGCCATTTGTGAAGAGAGGTCCTGTTTTAATATGTCAGCTATTTCGTTACAGGTGCCAACAAAGGACGAGCAATAAACCTGTTCAGAGCTGCAATAAAGGCATGTTTTGTTAGATCAGAGACAAGCTCCAAATGAACTGCCCTTGTGGCTAAACAAACAAAAACACATAATATATGATTATATTAATCTACATCCTATACCTTTGCGGTCGGCCAGGAGGATTGGCCCGGCATAGTCTGTATCAGTCTCTAGGAAAGGGAATTCCAGCTGAACCCGTTCCTTAGGCACGTTACCCATGATTGGTTGAACGGTTCTGCTGGCGAATCGTTGGCATTTTACGCACTTATGGACAGTTGATTTGGCAAGGTTTCTACCACCCAAAGGCCAATACTCATGTCTTATCGTAGCTAAGAGTAAGTGTAGACCAGCATGAAATAGACATAAATGGAAGAAGTTAAAAATGAGTTCAGCGAAGTTAAGTTTGCTGCATATAATGATGGGGTGTCTGACATTATAGTCGTAACAAGAATTGTCTAATCTGCCTCCTATAATGCCAGACTCAATGAAAGGCGTCAATTTCGTAAGACTATTTTTGTTTGGCAGTGGTTTACCTGATGAAAGTAGTTCGTACTCTTCAGGAAAGATTTCCCTCTGAACTGTTTTGACCATAAACTCAGCGCTGTAAGTTAGCTCTGAACAAGTAAGGGTAGGACTGTGTGTGCTTTCTCTTAGACCGGTTAATACGTATGCAAGTAGGCGTTGTACATGTAAGTAATTATATGAGTTATTAATTAAAGTATGAAATGAATTTACTGTATTTGTATTAAGATTAGTGTTGGTAATAGGTAATGATTGACTGTCAATGTTCGTAAAATGTGATTTTAAGAGCTCCAGTAGCACTGTGTCTGCCGGAAGCTGACAGAACAATCATTGAGTCACACCAGAATATGCATTTGTCGGTTTTAAGTGTCAACGACTCTACTCCCTTCGCACACAACCTTGTCCCTAATAAGGCACCACAAAGTTCTAGCCTTGGGATTGTGGTCGACTTGATCGGTGTACTTTACTTTTAGATGTAAGCAGATGTGTATGAACGGTGCCGCTTCTAGCTATGGAACGAATGTATACGCAAGCTCCGTATGCCTTTTTTGACGCATTTGTAAAGATATGCATTTCAACAGATATAGGGCTATCTGATACCACCCAGCGTGGTATGCTGAGATGATTAAGCTGTGGTAATGTTTGTGTGAACTTCAGCCACAACCTTTTAATGACCTCATTAGCCTCGTCGTCCCATGCGCACTTGTCTATCCATAATTTTTGCAAGATTAACTATCTTAACTTCGATAATACATGGAGAGACAAGACCCAGAGGATCGAACACTTGCGCTACTGTGGAAAGGATGTGTCGTTTTGTGATTGAAGTAACTGTGTGTTCGGGTACGTGAATGGAGAATGTAAGGCAGTCAGTATGACAATGTCAATTAAGACCGAGTGTCTTACTTGGTTCGTCAATACTTAAGCTGACTGTGCTAGGTGAGTCTATATGTGATGTTGTGGATGTGGGTTGAGTGGATGAAGGATGTGCGATGCTTGTAGTGACTGCCTGAAGTATTTGTGCTTTCTTAGACTGCCACTTTCAAAGATTTAGTTGAGCAGTCTTAAGTATGTTGATGACATCTCTACATAGCGCTACAGTACTCTCTATAGAGTCACTTCCTGACAGGTAATCATCCACGTAAAAGTCATGTTGTATAGACTGGTTGTGTACGTGTGTGCGTGGCTTCCTTCGCCAATTGTGACAAACATCGTGTACTAAATCCGTATGTGACGGTGTTTAGTGTGTAAGTTTCGAGAGGAAGTGATGGATCGGAGCGCCACAATATCTGTTGTAGAGATCGCTGCGATTCGTCCACTTCAATTTGTCGAATGAACTTTTCGATGTCTGACGATATGACGTATTTATGCTGACGGAACCTAAGTAGTATGAATATTAAGTCGTCCTGAACTCTAGGTCCTATGCTTTGATGTCGTCAAACGACTTGCCCGACGTTGCGACGGCTGATTCATCGAAGAAAACTCGAAACTTTGTCATTGTACTGGACTCTCTGAAAACACCATGATATGGAAGGAAGTATGAATAAGATGAAGGAAGCTGAGAGATTTCGCTCATATGACCTAATGCTTCATACTCCTGCAAGAACTCTTCATAGCGACGCTTGAATGTTGGGTCTCTATCAAGTCTACGCTCCAACGACAGAAAACGACGTTTAGCCATCTCAAAGGAGTTACCTAACGCTTCGGGAGGCTCATTTAAAGGAATGGTGACGACAAAACGTTCATCTGCGTTACACCTAGTAGTGGTCTTGTAATTTTGTTGACATGCTCGCTCTTCGGATGTAAAATTGAACTTAGGCGAGATGGAATCAAGTTCCCAGAATCTTGAGAGATCCATAGGCGCTTGTACAGACAGCGTCATCAACTATCCGAAGAAATTTTAAATGCGTGGGGGGTAAGCAGTTCATGACGCTGTCTGTACGTGTGTGGTGTGCCTGTCATGGGCGACCATACATAATGATGAATGGGTTGAGTTAGGTTGAGGTATGGCACCTGATGTGAGCCATCCGAGCTTGGTCTCGTATAGCGGTGGCATATGTCTACCTAACTGTATACGATTGGGACCAGTCACACCCCAAAATATGTCGGCTCCAACAAGTATGTCAATGGTGGAAGGGATATTGAAAGATGGATCGGCCAGACTTACTCCTGCCGGTAGCTGCAAGTCCGTTAAGTCTATGTATGTATGAGGTATATGAGTGGTTATGTTGGGCAAGACAAAACAATCAATGTCAATGTTGTATGACCCATCGCACGATTGTAGATGTACAGTACATGATTGTGTTATGGTGGACACTTGACTGTTAATGCCTGCAACGTGTGAGCTTACACTACGAATAGGTACACCAGTTGATGGTATAGAAAAAAAATCACCTAATTTTATTATTTATTTTTATTTATCCACTGATTTTTTTCGATAATATATTATCATGGCACATATGAATTTATTCTCCTTTCACGTTTCAAATACACTTTTTGAATTACAAGTCTTGACAATGCCAGGATTTGAACACGATAATTTAAATTTAAAGTTTATTTTTAACAGTTAAATTAGAACAGATTGTTGTCGTCATCACACTTGATGATTGGACAGCAGTCAGGATAAGGTCTGCTCCAGTCGGTGTCAGTTAGGTAGCATTGTGGATTACTGGTGAAGATGACATCACACCTAGAAAAAAATGGGGTTGATTAAGTACCTCATTATTTATTAAAACTTTATACACATAATGTAAATAAGGCTGGTCTATTCTTAGGTCAAAGAATCAGCATTGCCATAGAACGTGGCAATGCTGCCAGCCTGTTGGGCACGTTTCCCGTTGACAACGATGTGGACGAGTTTTTTGATGCCCTTTGAGCTCGCTGCCTTTATCTTGGAATTGTACATAATATTATTATTTAGATTTAAGTTTTGTATATATAATAAAGTGCTGTGATTTAAAAAAAAAAAGTGTAAATAATAGAGAGAGCCGACTTCTTATGTAAGTATTTGCCAGTTTTTACCTTGAATGTGAGACCACTGCCCGCCGTCCTGATATTTTGAGGAAGCGCATTCCAAGGGAATCATCGTCTGCCAAACCTTTTCCCAGTATTGTTGTGATCGGTCGGCTTGAGGTCAGTGTGTAACAGTGTAACTAGATGCAGCTGAATACCAGTGCTTAACATGGAATTACGACTGACTATCTGACTTCCACAACCTAGTTACTGGGTAACATGATAGCCCTTGAGAAGACTGGTAGAGTTTTGGGCTTCTAACTACAACTGGTACCTACTCATAGGTCAAAATCGAATGGATGCACATGTCCATAATTTACCACTTGAGTGACATCGGTAGGTGTTCTTTCTTAAGCTCTTTCATGGACCAGTAACTTTTCCAAATAAACGAAAATAAGAAAAACAGGTAAATAATGCATTATTATTAGCCAGTTTTCCAACTGCAGGGTAATGACCTCATTTCTTCGTTCCACTTTATCCGCTCTTGTAAGCTTTTGGGACAATCTACACTAATATAGGGGCACAAATGTTCAATAAACTACCGAAAGAAATAAAACCTTTAAAAGTTTACATACATTTAAAAATCAGTTGAAATCTTATATTATTGACAAAATTTAAGTCCGGCCCTGGTTTATGTTTTTAATTTACCCACAAAAATTTATTTTTGTTTCGCATGAATCTTTTACTGCTACCTTCAATGACCTGTTATGTATGTACGTTAAATGATGTTGTCTTCTTTTATTTGATACCTACTGTGCATGTCATTCTAGCTCTGCTCACCAATTTATTATTATACTTATAAGTAAGTAGTTTAAACATTTCTCATTAAGCGAAGTTTGTAGTAAATTTCTTTTGAGAAATAAAGATTCTTTAACCACAATAATATAAAGGGGGTAAGTTTGTTTGTTTCACGTTTATTTTTGTTTGTAAGAGAGAATCTCTAGGAATTCTGGTTTAATAACAAACATTCTTTTACTGATAGCATGCTATAATGTAATGGTATATTTGTGACTTCCACGTAGAGTCGCAAGAAAAAAGAGTTTAGTCCATCCCGACACTTTATTTAGTGCCTGAAGTGTAGCCATATCCTCGAAAAGAAACGATTTTATTGTAGAATAATGAACTGCAGTCACTATTCCCACAGCTTTTGCTGCTTAAGATCAGAATATAATGATGACAAAGTTCCAAAACAGAAATCTTATTATTCTTCTTCTTATAAATCAATCACACTAATTCCCACTAATTTTTACTAATAAGCACAAACACTCGCACAGAACTTACATGCACATACACAGAACACCCTCACACATTCACGCACCACACACACACAATCATATAATAATATCAATTCACATAACACTTCACATACCACTTCACTAATTTTTATATAACCATACCTTTATTATAGATTTAAGTACCTCTCTATAAAAAGTGTCGAAAACTGTGCCTATTATGTATAATCGGAATTAAGATGCCGCAAATATGATAATATTTAAAAGGGTGTGAGCCTGGAGATCTGTCATACAGGTCCCGAACCTAGTACAGACTCCAGCTCTCACAAAGGTCCTAGATTAAGGCAAACATGTTTAAATACACAAATTGTAGCAGTGTCCTTTTTGAGAGAAATAAATTATATTATTATTATATTATTATTATTTTCGTTTATTCATTTTCTTAACATATTAAATTACATTTTTAAATATTAGTAAAAAAAATAAATAAAAACATTTAAAAATATAAAAAAATAGTAGCCCACCGGTATCGGGAACAGGGTCCAAGCTACCGGTGGTCAGGGCTCCTGAGAGAGGAATCTCCTGACTATACGCGCCGTGTCCAGGAGTACCGCTTTCTGTATCAAACCCTTGATCCAGCTGCCCAACGAGAGCCTCCTTAGGTGTTGGTCGAGGCTCTTGGAAATGAGTCCATTGGCCGTAACGACTATCGGCACAATGACTGCTGTATTCACATCCCACATGTCGACAACCTCGCGAGCCAAGTCAAGATACTTGATTTGTTTATCTTTCTCGGTTTTCACGAGGTTCTCGTCATGCGGAACCGCTATATCAACAATCATTGTGCGACGCTCTAATCGATCTATCACCACTATGTCAGGTTTATTGGCAACAATAGTCCTGTCAGTGATGATAGATCGATCCCAATACAATGTGATGTTGCCATTTTCGAGAACTGGGTCGGGCACATACCTGTAGTACGGTACTTCCGATTCCACAAGCCTGTACTTTAGAGCAAGTTGCTGGTGGATAATCCTAGCTACAAGGTTGTGTCTATGCAAGTAGTCTCCGTTAGCCAGACGAGAGCACCCAGAGATAATGTGTCGGATTGATTCTCCCGGTCGGTGGCATGCCCGACAAATGTCAACCGTGCCGTCCTTCACAATATACCTCCGGTAGTTGTTCGTCATCATAACTTCATCCATAATCGCACAGACAAAACCTTCGGTTTCCCCAAAGAGATCACCGAATCGCAGCCAGGATACGGACGCCAAGAAGTCTACATCAGGCCCATGTAGGGCACGGTAGAAGCGCCCGTGAAGCTCCTTGCTCTGCCATACCTTCTTGCGGTCATTAGTATCTAGTACTACAGGTTTGCGCCAGTTCTCGTTCGCTAAGGAGAGCGGGGTGAGGCCCTTGTCCACTGAGACCACATCTCGATGCATACCCACGTCGGTTTTAAGGAAGTACTCCCTGAGACTGCATACCTCACGGTTGTGCAGGGACTTAGCATTAAGAAAGCCTCGGCCTCCGCACTTCCGTGGGATATACAGTCTCATTACCGATGACCGTGGGTGATGCATCCGATTTGCGGTCAGCAATGTACGGACCCTCCTATCCAGGGCGTCAAGTTCCGTCTGAGTCCACTTGAGTATGCCGAAAGAGTACATCAAAACCGGCATGACCCATCCGTTGAAGGCGCGCACCTTGTTTCCGCCTGATAAAAGACTATTTAACATTTTATTCAGGCGGCCAAAGAAGCGCTCCTTCAACGATTGTTTCATGTCGGCAACATTGATGCCTAACGCTTCCGACATACCCAAGTACTTGTAGGTTTCGGTTGAGGAGAGGGATCTAAGACGTATGGAATCCGAGAGTTGGGTTCCCACGGATTCCATAATCTCCCCTCGCTTCACATGCATTATTATTATTATTATTAATCTTCTATTCTTATAATCTAATCTTGTAATCTTATTATTAGTATATATCATTTTGTACTTACGAGGCATAATAGAGGAAGGTGGACGTACAGTGTATCCTGACGCAATTTCCCAAAGGAGTGACGGTAGTGCCGAAGGGAATCACGTCATTTAACGCTTCGATGTAACAGCCTTCTTTGTAAGCTGAAAATGAAATGACATGTATGTATCATACTGAGGGCTTTGGCGATTAAGTAACATGGAAAGGGAAAGTAGAGTATTGGCGGTCGGAAGTAATATGTATAAACAATATTATTATTTTTAACTTCTTTCATTTCACCAATCGTATTACATACATTGGAAACTTTCGTACCAATGTACAATTTAATACCATTGTTTCAAATTTGTAAATGTGTGTGCCATGGAGCCAATTATTTATTAAATTATTTGTGTGTTTGACATGTATTATAAATTGAGAAAAGCGGATTAACTCACTGTGCTGCCGGGTTCATCCGACTAGTTTCGATGGCATACGGCCACCTTTCTTGAGAAAGATCGTATGCCATCCGGTTTTCCCAATCGGTTTTCCCAATCTATAATTGAGAAGAACGGATTAACTCATTCGTTTCGTTCGTTCCATCCGTTTTACTCAATCTATAATGTGTAACAATACTCACGTTTTGTTTAATGTATGAGTTTGGCGGTTGAGAGCATTGTCATGATCGCTCAAATGTCTCGCTAATGGTGGCGTGCGGGTTAGATCATTCGGGCCCCTTCAAAATGGTTGAGCTGGTGGAAAATGGTGCTGAACCATAATTAAAATAAAACCTTGTATGCAAAAAACGCGCTGAGACGTAAAGTTGCGGACACCAACCCAATACACCAAACCACGGCGCTGTCAGGTGGGATTGCTTATCTCTTAACTGCCATGACTTTTATCTTTATTTTTATTTTATTAGTAAATGTTTTGCATTGCTCTTCACCAACATTGTTCTCATTTAAAGAAGCAACAAAAATAATGTAACCAGGATTTGTGATTTGTGGTCCACGTACGTTTGTAGAGACCGCTCAGTACCCTGTACAATTTTAGATGTTGTTAGAGCTGCCTCACGTTTGTATGTTTATGCGGTATGTTTGCGTATAGAAGATATTTTGACAAACAAACACAACTAGATATAAAATGAACATTAACACTAAATTAATTACTTATCTATATCTTTACATTACATAGCAAATGCCACTGCTGTATGTAAGCTTAGATATTTAAAACTACTTAATAGATTTTAATGCAATTTTCAGCAATAAAGTGGAAGGTTTATACGTACAGGTTAATCTATATTGCACCCGTGCGAAGCCTGGAGGGGTCGCTTAGCTAGTAACCTATAAAGTAAGTTAAAAAAGGATAAGAGTGAATAAGAACTTTAAAACTCACCCAGTTCCGTTGGTTTCTCGAGAAGTTCATCTGTCCACGTTGCGGCACTCGCGGTACCAACAATTAGGGCAAAAAGTAAGATTTTTGACACCATGATAACAGTTAAATTCTAACTAAATGAGACAAAATTGCTGGAAACAGCCGATATTAGCTCAACAGCTAAGTAAATCTGTGTCATCTAATATTCCCGCCGCTATTTAAGTATAAAAAGCTATCTGAGAATCTGAATGACCGCCTGCCAACCATTATCTTGTTTTTGTTCCAAAACAACGGCTCGCACACTTGCGATTTTGCGATTATTTATGTTATAGTTATAATTTTTTTCATTTTCTCAAAAAAATATTTTTTTTCACATTTAATAGTATTTTTTTAAATTCGCATTAGTGAACAGTTGGTTTCGAGTTAAACACTGTATTTTTTAACTTGTTACCGTAATCTGTATAATATTTGAAAAATTGTAAGTGATCAATCTAAAGCTGATAGGATGCTGATGCTGATAAGAAAATGTATAGATAATGTAATGGTTACTCTTTTGGTTATCTAGCTAGATAATGTGATTTTTCATAGCCTCAGCATCATCAGCCGGAAGACCTCCACTGTTAAACAAAGGCTTTTATAGCCTATGATAACAAAATGAGTAGAAATAAAACTAAAGGGTCCCAATATCGAATGTTGAACATAACATCAAAAACTAATCTATTAGCACCTCATAATTATATCCAGGTTTTTACTATTGTTATTATTATTGTTTGCAAAAATCTGTGACTAAATATAATTATTATTACAGGTACAGATAACAATATAATAGATAATAAAAGAAGCTTTAAAGGTATTTTTCTTTTCACTTTTGCAAACGTATGTAATTCGTTTGTTGTTATGTATTATTGACCATGTATTAACACATTTTTGCTTCTCAAAATAGAGGTCAGGGTTTACAGCCCTGCTGTGACGTAATATTCTAAGAAACTGTGCGCTTAAGTATGTTATACACGAAAGCCAAAAGAATGAAACTTTGTAAGACAGTTCCTACTTTTTTTTTGCAAAAATGTACAAGCTGGAATACACTCCCTAAATTTTTAAAATACGAGAAATGTGTTGCTTATATTTGAGAAATAAATACCAAATAAACTTCACACGTCGACGGAATCTCGGTCACAAGTAGGTAGTGCTTAAAACACTATCCTTTATAGGAATTTGTCATTAATTTTGAGTTTTTTACGTAAAAATCTCAATCTTAAAAAACTTTTTCTAGCAATTCACACAGTTACTATGAATCAAAAATATAAAACTTTTACTTTACCTACGAGTGACAGAATTCCTGATGGAATTTAATCGTATTATTGAAACATGATAAAGTAGGCACAGCTGTCCTTTCCTACTTTACTACTCATTTTTCAATAATGCGAAAATGCGAGACTTTGTTTACCCTACAGGCTGTGAAGGTTGGACTTATATCGGCTTGGTACTATCCTATTGCAGGATACAAGATTCTTTTCATCCCTTCTACTTATTCGAAAAGTGTTATTTTGTTCCTCTTTAAGCGGGAGCAAAGTAGCTCTTTTCTTCACTAGACTTTTTAGCGGGCAGTAATGAGGTTTGAATTTGGAACATGAATCGTTCATTGAAATCGAACGCAAATTGTATAAATTACTGGCTGTAAGGCCGCTATTCCACTGGAGCGTCGACGCCGCGCCGACGCGACGTTGACGTCGCGTCGTCGCGTGGCAAGCATTAACGTCCGCTGAACGCGACGTTAACGTCGCGCACATGATACTATTGCCAACAAACGCGACGTTAAAGTTGCGCAGACGCGACGTTGACATCGCGTTCAACGGACGTTAATGCATGTCACGTGACGACGCGACGTCAACGTCGCGTCTGCGCAACGTTGACGCTGCGCAGACGTTCGAGAGACGCCGACGCTCGTAAAACGCCAGTGGGATAGCGGCCTAAGTGTTGGCTGCACGGTGCGGGGAGGCGCGGTAACTAAAAAAAAAACAAAAGCGCGCGACTCCCCTGTTCTTGTAATCAGTACGGACTTTATTGTATTTTGCAAAAAAAATAGTTCTACGTCGAATTCTGAAAGTGACAGTGCAATAACTCTTAAAACAATAAAAATAGAAGCTAATAACGTCATACAAAACTTAATACCTACCAAATCCCGAGTGAAATATTTTCTCATAGAAGAAAATGAAAAGTAGAGTATATGACTCGAGAGCAAAATATTTTTCCCTCAGGCGATGTACTTTGAATCCTTCGCTTCGCTCTGGGTTCAAAATAGCGCCCTCGCCGTAAAAATATTATTTTGCTCCCTTGTCATCAATCTACTATTACCTGGCTTGCTCATAACGGGTCTGCGTGTTCAGATAATTAAGAACCTACCTACATCCAGGTTTCCTTGCGACGTTTTATCGTATATCTGTCGGTTTATTGTGTAAAAATCTTCCTCTGTTAATTTAAGTGAAGTGAGGTCGAGGTGAGCTGTCGATCCATCTAATGCAATGGATTGATCACTCACCTCAAACTCACTTCACCAATACTCACCAAAGGAAATTTTTACAAAATAAAAATGCCGGTAATCTTAAGTTGGTAAAGATAGGTACAGTCAAACCTGCTCGATTTATTATCAGATATCAGCAAATGCGTTTATTTCTTTTGTATTTAACTTACCTTTTCTTCTTTATTTATTCTAAAATATTACTGTCGTACTGCATGGCAGAGGCCTCTTCTCATACAGATAAGGTTTTCCTTATTAAATTCGTTTTCCTTATTTTTTTAAACACGAGTACATAGGTATTAGGTTTTATACTCACGGGATCGAAAGACTATCAGTTTTTTTTAATAAAGTACATTGTGGTTTGAAGTGATTGATAATGATAATAAAAACAAGTTATAAATATAAAAGGAAAACTATAAAAAAAATATATGAGATAATTTAGTACAAATTCCATTGAATATTATTAAAATGAAGTTATGAGCTGTGTAAAACATGTAGTAAACAAAAGTATATCATGAACCAAAGCAAGAAAAAAAAAATATATTGAAAAATAAAATCTTACTAGTAATAAAAATTGATAATAATAATAATAATATGCGGGGACATTTTCACACACGGCCATCTGACCCCAAACTAGGGAGACCCTGTACTATGGGTGTCAGACAGCTGATATACATACACAAATACATTTTTTTTTTGTAAATACTTACATATATAGATAAACAACACCCAGACACAAGCCAAACACAAGTGCTCATCACACAAATGTTTACCCTGGGCGGGAATCGAACCCGCAACACGCTGCGCAGCAGTCGATCGCTCAGCCACTGCGCCAACCGTGTCGTCAAACTAAGTACAATGTTAAAAGCGGAGCCACATTTTTGTGTTGTGGTTTGTCGTGGAATGTTATGATGTCCCCGTATTTAAACCATACATTTCGTAAGGCGAGAACCACAACGTCACATATATTTTCAGCATTAGGTACAAAATTCACAATACAACCCATAAATGTTATGACGTAGCAACGCAAGTTGGATGATTGTTTGTTGAGCATCTAAACTTCAATACTGCAGTATTTATATTAGTTAATAAGTGAGCCTGGGTGGTGCCGGTCGCAAATAGCATAACCCCATTTCTACCCGTGGGTGTCGTAGAAGGCGACAGAAGGATACTGACCAGAGGATGGGCAGCAGCGTCCTTCTGAGTATCATCATAACACCTACTGCGATCGCCAACATGCATCGACCCAGCATAGCAATTACGGCTGAACCCTCCTTTGGGGGAGATCTATGCCCAGCAGTGGGCATCTTAAGGTTGACATGATGAGGCTGGTTATCAACCCTTATTATAACTGGTTGCCTGTACACGCGGTTACTCAAATACATAATATTTTTTCTAACTTCCTTTGTTAAGTTTGATTTTATAACTCCTTCAGTTACCATCGTCCTCTGTGAGCCCATTTTTAGACGTTATTAGCATTGAGCTTGAACTCAATGAATACTTTCATAAAATAAATTAAACCAATAAAATGTTTACTTCAGTTACGTACATATGTAGCGTTAACATATGTACGTGATTTGGATATCACTTTTTAAGCAAGAAGATGCTTGTGTTAGATGACTCCACTCTTCCACTTAACATTATACAGAGTATGCAATTGATAATAAAAATAGTTAAAAAAAACTAAAAACACGCTTTTTATAGAAAACCAAACTAAAAAATAGAAAATAAATTTTAATAAATTATTTTATTTTAAAAAAAGTGTGGGGTGCATGGTGTCAATAGTTATAAATATTTTATTGACAGATATGAGTAGAGTGATTATCATTTTGATAATATCTTAAAAATCACCCCACGCTTTTTTTTAAATAACATAATTATTAAAATTTATTTTCTATTTTTTAGTTTGGTTTTCTATAAAAAGCGTGTTTTTAGTTTTTTTAAACTATTATTTACTTTTTACTTTTTAGTTTGGTTATATCTATATCTATAAATATTATGTACATTTATTCTACCAGGGGCGCTTGTGCAGTACTTTCCTAATATATAATAGCTCGGCAACTAATTTTGAACGACTTATGTTTTTTTTTTAGTTTTTTTTTTAATAATTTTATCAAATTAGTGTATTGTCATCGGTCCTCGATAAATTTACAAAGTTTGAACGAAATCTGGCCGTTTAAAGTGGATCAAAATCGCGCCCAAAGTAGTCGGTTACAAACAAACATACAAACATACAGGTGAAGCTAATAAAAAGCTAAAAAAGAAAATACAAGAAAATACTAAAAGGAAACGCACTTATGTGATTTACCTATGCGAGTGGGTTTTGAGTGTGTCCTATGTTATAGAAAAGCTATTCACCTTGTTAATAGAATGTTGTGGGGTATTGGCTTGTTCCAAGAGATACAAGTTATTTGTTTTTTTTAGTTTCCACGTTTTCTAGGAGTTTTGTGTGCTTCAAATTGGTCTTAGTCATGTTTTCGTTTTTTATTTTTTGATAATGCACTTATAGTAATTTCGGTGCCTATTGTAGGTAATTTTTAGTACCTCATTGAACGAGTCAAGTAACAAAGTATCAAAAATAAGCTCCCTTCATTCAGCATATTGTGACGGCCAACAATGGAACCCTAACACTGCGTGAAACCCGACACGCGCTTGGCCGGTTTTTTCTTCTAGGATATAGGCACCTAGGAATTCACTGGTTCTGGAGATATTGAAAGTCTAAGTCGCAATATTCTTTTTGAATTTTTTCAAATTACGAATTCCAGTGTCATACTAAAGTTCTTTCAAACAAAAGTTGTACGTTGTCTATAGCTTTCAATGAGACAGCGCCCTTATGTACCTAATCATGATCGATGCTTCTTTATAACCAGCAGTAAAATTTATCAGTTGAATGAAAATAATGATGAAGCGACAAGTTCCAGAAACCTAAGGCGAAAGTAGCAGATATTACTAACGTCATAGGCACAGGTTGTTTAATGGGCACGGGCAGTGCGGAGGCACGCGGCCCCTAATTAATTGTAAAAAGTAATTACGCACATGATTACAATGACTATTGTTAGTGTATTGGCAAGCTAAATAGTTAAATATTTTTCCTGTTTACTAAAACTTTTCACTCGACTGCACATTAGATAATAAAAATTGTTTTGAAACATTGAGATAACTTGTATACTCATGATTGTATTCGAGTAGCTATCATCAAGTCACGGTTTTTATTATTATACTTAATACTTAGCATAACAGGAAAACTGTATTACTTAGGTATTTTTTTTTATTTACCATTGGGGGGGGAGGGGTGACGGTGGGGCATGCCGGACTCTTACCGGCTAAACCACCGCTGTATCCCACCTCTGCCTATGTGGGGGGTGTGGGTTTCGCATAAGCATCGCTCTCTTCTTAGGTACTTACTGATAAATAATATCTAAAAAATCTAGTCTAATCGTTCTGATCGTTCCATAAGATCTAATATTTAACCTTTAAGTATGGACGTAATTTTTTCTTAACACTACTGTGGACGAGTCTCACAGGCTCCTATTTGCACACACTTTTATTTTGGGGAATTTGATAAGATCGCTTTAAAACTGATTAAATATTAGAGTTATGGGATTTAGCAATAAAATAACGTGCTTATATAATCAACTCCTACTTAAAAATTATAGAAATTTTAAAAATCGAAAATTAGGGCACTTTTCCGTCTAAATCTACTTAGGTTACATTTTTAGGTATTAAAAATAGCCAAACTAATTCCTATAATAAAATGAGTCTTTTTTACTCAAAATATAAAATATAAGAAACCAAAAACACAAAACTTTTACATCAGGTAACAAATATAAAAAAAATTGACAACAGTCTAATAACGTTTATTGGCAGTCAGAGCGCAAAGATCTAAAACATTAGAGACACACAGGTTTGTTGCACCCAACACAAACATGGGTAGTCATTCTATGTTTCTTCGCGGGACAAATTCTACATGCTCTTCTGGTTCCCCTTGACTGGTTTCTTGATCCTAGACATCTTCTGTAACCAGATCATTACCTAAAACTCGAATCATCAACCTCATCTCCTGCACGCAAAGTTTTTCTCGCAGGGCCCTGAACAGAACCGACTTTATTGTTTTTTGTCATTTTGTACTACAAAATTGGAAACAAGCATAATCGCCCTTATAAAATATATCATAGGGCAACAATGGACGTGTAGCCTGACAGGCTCCGGTCAATATTTTGATGGTCATTACTTACGTGATATTCATTGGAAGACGCAACCTCCTCCCTCGTTGGTAGTTTTACAACTAAAACAAAAGCTACTGAGCCGCTCAATCGCGGGGAGTGAGGGGAATTAGGTGAAACTAAGAAAAGGAAAACATCGAGTAGCCTGTGAGATTCCACGATACTTAAAGGTTAAAAGACAAAAACAAACTGTATAAACCTTTTCTGAACTATGTTGGGGTCCACCTCCAGTCTAACCGACTGCAGTCTGTTGAATACCAAGGTTTTTCATTGAGCGACTGCCTAGCTGACATCCACAACCCAGTTACTGGGTCACACAATACCCCTTGATAAGACTAGTTGTCAGATTTTGTAGCTTCTTACCATAACTACTGTCAAAGATCTACAAATGACAGTAGGGACCAACGGCTTTAGTTTAGTTCCAATACACGGAAGGGTCTCGGTGTGAAGTAGTTGGTTATCTATCCACGGATCTACCGTTTAATCATGATCGATCGATCCAGGGTTTTTCCTACTTATAATAATAGCAATAAAGCTTTATTTAATTCCGCACAAAAAATTAACAAATTTTTACAGATACTTAATCTTAAATAAAAAATAGGTTAGTTTAGCTATGCACTAGTCCCGCTATGCTTGTAAAAAGTTTCGCTAAACTGTTACAGTGTAATATTTTGTTTAACCATTTGAAAAGTAAAATAAGAAAACCTAGTATGTAAATATATTATGTTACCATATTCTAAATCATCATTAAATTCAAGATTTGCGCTTGTTATAAGATGCATATGACAAAATTGTTTCAGGGTAACCATAACAATGATCCGCGACTAATAATAATATTATGTTCATTCAGGATTTCAACTTCTTGTGTAACAAATTCTATCCCGATTCGTCCATCCGTGCGTAACAAACAACTTTGGCATTTTTAAGAAATTTTAGTTAGATAGGATTTGTAACGAAATCTACAGACTTCGTTAAAACTTGAATTCAAACACTTTTCTTTCCATTGTTTAACCCGTGAGAAGGCGCGCCTCAGTTTGTTGCACGGAGAGGCGCGCACGAGCAAATTACTCAAACTACTTTAAATGCTCATATTTCTACTTTTATGGTACTTATTGGCTTATAGTTGATTTATATGAATAAAACATGGTTTTATAAGTGCGAAAATAAGTATTTTAATTAAAACTAAGAAACATAAATGCAACTTCTGAAGCAAATAACAAATCAATTTATTTTTATATTCTAATTTTGACAGTCTTCACATAAATCACAATAAAAAATCTTACGTAACAAAAAACTTTAAAAAATACTCTTTTTTGAGATCTAGACGAGTGTGCCTCTCGAAAAACATTGAACATATTTATGTAATATCTTCGATGCAGAGCTTGCACAAAGTACATGCTTTTTTGGACCGAATATTCTTACGTCTAGGATATATTGAACAGAATCCGCTTGGCCAAGGCTGTGCAGTAGGTCTAGGATGATGGAACTATCACTTTCTATGGTGTCAACACGATGTTGTTCTGCATCTTCAAGATTCACATCTAATGCTTCATCACCAGATTCCTCTTCCAGTCACGAACAAAACAAAAAATATTGTTATTAAAATATTACTATAGAGTATTTACATAATAATTAACCAATATAATATAAATAAATAAAATAATATATTCTAGAAAATACAAAAATACTTTTTTATTGTAAAAATAAACACTTACACGGATGGGCGCGTGATGAGCAAATCGCCGCACGATGCTCCTCGGCCTCCAGAAACACTTCGCTGCAGGGTCGCAAAGGAACTGACCGGTATGGGAGTTACGTCAGGGGGAAGGGGATGAATAGTCAGGAAGCTACCTAGGAGCTTGAGACATTAGGGCGCCAGTATCACCAAAAGTTTTTACTTTCAATATTTGTGTGAGCAAATTGCTCATAGCGCGCCTTCTCACGGGTTATGTGGAATTCAAAAATTTCGTGAGCAGAGCGAAACTTTTTAGTAGGTATTTTTCGAGTCGAGCATAGCAGGACTAGAGCATATCGAAATTTACCGTAAAAAAAAAACTTATAATCATTATTTAATTTAGTACACATGCGAAATATACAGAACAATCGAAGGATTGTTCTGTATATTTCAAACATTCAAACATACAAACGTCATTTGGATGTTTGTATGTTTGTTACTCAATCACGCGTAAACCGTTGAACAGGTTTGGATGAAAATTGGCACATAGATAGACCATTTCCTGGAATAACACATAGGATACTTTGTATCCCGGTAATGTGTTCCCTTGGGAAAAATAAATCTTTAGTTTTGAACTTTATCAATGGCACTGCCTTAACTACAGAATGCACTATAATTCCGGTAATTCTTATCGTCTTTCCTAAAAAGAGAGAGAACTACTCTCCAACTGGAGATGACGTACTAGAGTTTTTTTTTTGTATTACCTATTTCTTTCATTTCTAATCCCACGAGTAGCTAGGGAAATATAAATGCCCATCAGCTGCTTACCCAGCTGCTGGGGATACAGAATGAAGGGTTCAACACTGAGTTATGGAGGGTTGCGCACAGCAGGGCAGAGGGAAATGGGCATGTGGTGTCTTTTTTCCTTGACGAACCTTGTCGCAGCCCTTCGGGCTAAGAACTTTGAAGTCGCTCTTGGTTTTAATACGTTAACTGCCGGCTCAAAAACGTTAAAGGTAAAACCTCCACTAGCGTCGGACACACGGTGTCCGCCATGGCGCTCAAAGTGTTAAAAAACTCTTTTTTAATATCAAGAGCGACCCAATGCTTGGCTCTTCAGCTGCAGCTACGGAACCGGAGAGGAAGGCAAAGGCAGTGCCACGGGAGCAGGAAACAGGAGGGACGGGTTCTGCGAGACAAAGGAGGGATACTTGGAGTACAGGTCGGGGGCGAGGACGTCTAAAGCCTGCATACTCGGGAAACTAATGGGGGAGAGATACCCAGGCGGAAGTAGTAAGCGTCCTGCAAGTGAACCTCCATCATGCTGCGGCAGCGTCTGCGGTAATGGAGTATTCCGAAGGGCATAGTCAACCTCGCCCTGATCTAAGAGCATTGAGTAGCCAACACCCAGGTTCTGGGGCTGAACAGTGCTGGTAAGATCCTTAATAACGATACTGGTGTAAGACCCAAAGCCTGTATTTTATTAAACAAATGTGTTGATTTCTTGCCAACTACAG
This sequence comes from Charanyca ferruginea, assembly GCA_947361185.1. Taxonomy (NCBI): domain Eukaryota; kingdom Metazoa; phylum Arthropoda; class Insecta; order Lepidoptera; family Noctuidae; genus Charanyca; species Charanyca ferruginea. Next base: position 55,332,690 of record OX376055.1, on the reverse strand, counting down.
AAGTTTGCAATGACGACTTGGTAGCGGCCTTAGTCAATCTCAAAGGGTGGTGTGGGGCCAGGGTGATCGTGTGCACCGCATATCTTCCTGGATGGAGGGACAATCCGACAGAAAACTTGGTGAGGGTGGTAGAATACGCCGACCGACACAACGCTGAGCTTCTCATCAGATGTGACGCCAACGCCCATCACTCCTCATGGTGTTGTACTGGCATCTACAGAAGGAGATTTTTAGTTTGATTTTTTATTAACCAATAACCTCACTACGCTAAATGTAGGCTGTGAGCCAACTTTTGTGATTCGAGGTAGGCAGGAGGAATAATATCTAATAAGATATTACGATTGCCACTACAAACCTGGCCAGACACATTCAGTTGACACCCAGTCAGTTGATCTGGTGGTGTTGCAAAAACAATTAGAACAATGAGAGCCTAGAAATAGTTGTGGAAATTTTAACAATAGGTCTGAATCAAGCGTAAAAGGGGAATTGTCCCGCTAAAACAAGAACCTCAACTAGAAAAGTTTAGGGGAAAACCCAGAAAATCATTCAATAAGGCTTAAAAGACTCGAGAATGGGAGGTCTATTTAAAAGAATTGACTGAATACAGTTAAAAAGATTAGGAAGGCGGGAAGGGCATCGTGGAAGAAGGTCTGTTGGACCCTAAACGATCATTCGGGCAAACATGATGCACTTTATGACCATAGATTTTTATATAAACAAGCCGTAATTTAGGTAGCAAATAAAAATACAGCACGATATGAAATAATATGTTTATTATTCATATGTAGGTAATCAGCAGCATGCCAGAGGTTAACAGCAGTGTTTTTGTAACCAGTTGAATCAGATTCAAATATAAGCACAGACGTTCCGAATATTCTTCAGTACATTTCACAACAGTTAACGTTAGTGACGTCTTGATTTTATTAAATTATAATCATGTGGAAAGTAATCAGTCTGTCTGCGCTTTTAATCGTCACTCAGGCAGCGGATATACACGATTTCTATGGGGACTGGATAGAAATTACTTATAATTCATCTTTACCGTACGATCCTATTTGTACACGTTTCTCATTAGAAAAAAGCTCAGAAAATATGCAATGTGTTTATGCTGATGGAAGAAAGGCAAATTTAGTTCAAGTCTCTAAGAAGACTGAGGCTGGAGAATTATTGCTTAATGTTTCGATGCTGATCACGGTAGTCGATAATGCTGGCGGAGTGACGCCGGCGGCGTTGAACATCAGCCGCACATGTGATGACAATGAAGATCGCGTCCATGGTGTTGCAAGATTGGTGAACGTTGACTTCTTGATTATGCATTCAGACCGTTTAATGCCGTTCGTACAATCAACTATTATTTACTTATATCGGAAAGTTGTAGTATTTTCTAGAAAAAATGGGCCTAAACAAAACCGTAAGATAAGGTTTGACAAATATTGTAGGTCTAAAGAAGAGATGTAGTGTGTCGCAAAGAAAATTAAGGTGGATCGAATAGTAGAGAAAATAAAGTTTTGTGATGACTGAATAAATTATAACGGTAATATTGAGTACCTACCTTGTATTATTAGAATGTGTATCAAAGTAATACCTCCTGTTTATGGCCGTTATGATACAGCCTTATATAAAGTAGAATTGACTGTGTTATTTTCAACGTTAGCATATAAAGCCTCGTTATCACGATAAATACAAAGAAAAGTAAGCTATTTGCAATTCACATTCAAAATATCTCTGAAACTAGCACTTTGCCCGCGACTTCGTCCGCGTGGTTTCTAAAATACAGCCCATAAGTATTACTGATAATGTAGTTTTCTATAGGTGAAATAATTTAGTATTTAGGTTATGTAGGTAGGTAAAGCTTTTCAATACACTGTTTAAGGTTGTTTTATTTTCCAGTAACAAAATAATCTGGTTTTCGGGTAATCCAACTCGTGATGAACTGTTCATGGGTAAAACATTATTTTCTGGGGTCAAAACCAACCAAATATTATGTTCGTTCCTAGGACTTCTTAATTTTTTTTTACGGAAAACTGGAGTAGCTTGAACGATATAGGCAGATTCGTGGGAATCATTGGAATTCTCAGGATCTGCGCCAACTGGCTAGCTTTTAATCCGATCAGAATGTTCGCTACAATTAAGTTATCTTTTAAATCTTTAATGTCCTTGCCATTGCACAGGTTAAGTGGGCTTAAATTTCTTAAAAGCATGTTAGCTATTCCGATTTTCAATAGCAGTTCGTGAGGTGGCAGGCCAGATGAATTTAAGGTAGTTCACAAATTCTGGAGGATAGTGGACTGCATCCTCGATATTACACATTGTATCAATGGACTTGTAGATTTTGAGTTGGCCGGGGACTTTTTGTAAAATTACATTATTGATTTCATTGACTGTATCGTTCATTGTGGGATGACAGCCCTTGAGCAAAACCAACGAATGTCTATCTATCTAGTAAATATTTAAGGTCAGGATCGTGTGTGATTCACTCGTACGCGTATCGAACATACCGACTGTTGCTACAATGAAACTGTCAATGGGAGTTTGAAAGTAGAGTGTGCAGTTTTACCGTCCCTTAATAAAGTAGCTGAAATTCTAGATGGAGCTACTGTCAGAGCAATTTTTCAGGATTGCTCAACATGAGCTAATATTGAATTAGCAAGAAATGTTTTCTATGTGCCACCTGGAGTGTCCAACATATATGTTTTGTCTTTATTAGTCGTTATGCTGTCAATAATTGCATCAAAAGCCTCTAAAATCTGTGACTAAATTCAGCAAATTTTTATTCACATAGGTAGCCAATTCACTGATACAGATTTACCAACATTGTATCTATTGCATCATTCTCTGCACATTCCACGAAGTTTATTTTCTGTTTGTATTAAACCTTAATTGTACATAATTATCATCATTAAAAGGCATGGTAAAGTTCTGATTTTGCCGTCGAACTCCGAGTCTGACGTCTTCACAGAAATCGTCTTTCAAGATATCCCTGACGAAATTGCAGTATCACTACAAATCCATGTAATAAAAAATTTAATTTTTGTTCGTTAGTCTCGCTAAAACTCGAGAACGGCTAAACCGATTTCGCTAATTTTGGTGTTGAAACATTTGTGGAAGTCCAGGGAAGGTTTAAGCGGTGTGAAAATTGTGGTAGGTAGGGTTCGCAGGTAGGTTGGTCGGGTAGGTAGGTAGGTTGGTAGAGTAGGTAGGTAGGTTGGTAGGGTAGGTAGGTAGGTTGGTCGGGTAGGTAGGTAGGTTGGTAGAGTAGGTAGGTAGGTTGGTAGGGTAGGTAGGTAGGTTGGTAGGTTGGTAGGTTGGTAGGTTGGTAGGTTGGTAGGTTGGTAGGTTGGTAGGTTGGTAGGTTGGTAGGTTGGTAGGTTGGTAGGTTGGTAGGTTTGTAGGTTGGTAGGTTGGTGGGTAGGTAGGTAAGGTGGTAGGGTAGGTAGGTAGGTAGATAGGGATAGGACAATGTCTGTCGGGTCAGCTAGTAACTCAAAAACTTTTAATGAACACTGTAATATTGAAGCTTCTCCTAAAATAAATCCCAGTGATTATTATTTTCCAGCAAACCTCTGTCTCAGTTCGGCGCGCGCGCTCGTGTTAGTCGCACGCCTTATCTATAACCCCCACCCAATTACTTCGCATCGCCATTAGCGATAAAAAGTTGTCGATATGGATCGTTTTCTCACACGCTCCAATTCTGTTGGCAAACGTCCTCTCGAAGGCCCCATTGCATCCAGTGAATGGAAAATACCAAAAAGAACCGCGCGTCAAGCCGAACAACGCCCACCGGAGCCAATCAAGACCACTAACAGCTTTAGCAATCTGCCTGGTAATCAGTCCGCTGCTGATTATAGCACACGACTTCGTGATGCTGTTACAAAAAAGGGTACCCGCATTCCTCCCATCGTCTTGGAGATAGATTCCACCTGGACGCATGAGTACATCAGAACCACCATCATGTCTTGCTCGAAAAATGTCCAACTGCAATATAGACGCAATAACCGAGTAGCTGTCATCAGCCACACGTCTGAAAGCCATCAAGCCATTAAAGATGGTCTACGTACCAAGGACATTGCCTTTCACACCTACTCGCGAAAGGATGAGAAGATGTACAAAGCCGTAATCTTCGGCCTTCCTGACTATGTCGAGGATGTACTTTCAGCTGAAATTGCCTTTGCATTGTCATTGTTCGAAAAATAAGGGTACCTGCTGAAAAATCTTTTTCCTGTCCTCCTTTTCTGGTACAACTACCACCTGGTGCTGATTTTGTAAAATTTCGACTGATCAGGCTTCTCTGCAACACATCAGTACAAATTCGAAAATACCGAAGCAACAATCGCTACGGAACACACTGTTACAGATGCCAAGGATTCGGCCACTCATCTACCAACTGTAACTTAGCGCCCCGATGTGTTAAGTGTACTGAACCTCACTCGACCGAAGAGTGCCCCAAAAAGACCCGTGACCAGCCTGCAAAATGCTGTAATTGTGGTGGTAATCACCCTGCAAACTTTCGTCAATGTAAGGAGCGAGAAAATTATTTAAAGATTCTGCGAGAACGCCAAGAACAAGCCAAAGCCGCCAAGATTACGAAGCTGCCGTCCAAAACAAACATCGTCGACGAGCGACCCTGGAACCTTGTAGCTGCTGCCAATACGCAAAAAGTCACCGCTACGGATAGTGCTCAAGATCCGGCGACAGCTGACATGCTCGCCATATTGATGGCGATAAAAAACATTAAAAGTCAATTCTTAGGATGCACTATTATGATGGATAAAGTTATATTAATTCTAACCCATCTTGGCCAATATGTGTAACACACAAAATGCACGAATTCTTTACTGGAATGCCGACGGCATTCGCTCTAAAATTACGGAACTGTTGGACATGGTAAGCGAGCTTTGTCTGAGACCAGATTATCCCCCCACACCATATTACACACCCCTGGATTCCACTGCTACCGGTGCGACAAGAAACCTGATGGACACGGTCAGGGAGTCGCCATCTTAGTCAAGTCAGACATTTGGGACATATTGTTTGATTTTAGCATTTGTCTCGAATTTTTCCTGTTTATTATGTCTTTGTGTGTTTCAGTAGGTAAGTATAATAATGGTAACTTCAATGATACACTGGACTTGATGAAATCTATTATAATTATTTGTTACCAGTTTTATAAAATTAGGTATACAGCCTTGGTGGCAAATCCAACGAAATAAAATAGAATAACGACTGGTTGTGGGCGCGCTCCGTTGCAAAGTAAAGATGGAGGCGGGAAGCGTCGCGTAGTGATGCCCATGCGCTGCTCGGTGGTATAGTGATGTGTATGAGGTTCGGGCGTGGACATCCTCCCGCGCCTTGAAAACTTCTGTTTCAATATCTTCTTAGTCGTTTAATAGTGGGCAGATGCGGTTGACAGCTCTGCGCACGATTCCCTTACTCGTTCTAATGTCGGCCACTCAGCATGCGCCATCCGACCCAGGGAAAACAGCCTCAATCCGTCCCAGAGGCCAATTTAATGGAGGCGTAGTCTCCTGCTTAATAAGAACCAGCTGACCAGGTGACAAGTCCGGGTGGCGCTTCCGCCATTTTGTGCGCTGCTGTAGCTCGCAGACGTACTCGTGGCTCCATCGACGCCAGAAGTGCTGTCTGGCGTGTTCAATCCTAGCGTATCTGTGCAGGCAGCTGGCTTTGGCTTCCTGCAGATCCGGCGCTGGCAGCGATGTCATCGTCCTTCCAATAAGGAAGTGCCCTGGAGTAAGAGGGGACAGATCGTGAGGGTTGGAAGATAGAGGGGAAAGGGGCCGTGAGTTCAGTATAGCTTCTATTTGAGCGATCAGAGTTGTGAGCTCTTCAAAGGTGAAATGGGAATCACCCACGGCCCTTTTCAAGTGATACTTGGCAGACTTAACAGCTGCCTCATGCAGACCACCAAAGTTTGGAGAGTATGCAGGTAGAAATTTAAATTGTATGCCTTCCTCTACAAAAGGCTCTGACACGAAGTTGGAATTAGATTTAATAAATACTCCTAACTCGCGACTGGCACCGACAAAGTTTGTCCCATTGTCGCACCAGATTTCAAGGGGCTTACCCCGTCTACTTATAAAACGGCGTAAAGCCAGAATAAAAGCCTCAGTGCTGAGACCACTTACTACTTCTAAGTGTACAGCTTTGGTCTTAAAACATACAAAAACACAAAAATAACATTTAACTAGCTTAGAACCGCGGCCTTTTCTATCACTATATAAAAACGGCCCAGCAAAATCAGTGCCAGTGACTTCAAAGGGATAACCGGGCGTTAACCTAGGGGATGGTAAGTTACCCATGATTTGTTTGGCAACTACTCCTCTCATGCGAGTGCACAGAATGTATTTTCTAAAAACTTGCCGAGCTAGAGCTCTGCCCCTTAACGGCCAATACTTTTCGCGAATTAGTGAGAGGAGAAGTTGTGGCCCTGCATGCATATGTATTACGTGGTAGTAGTTGAACAACAAATATGCTAAGTGATGATTAGAATCGATGAGAGCAGGGTGCTTCTTATCATAGTTAAATTGCGAGTTTTCTAATCTGCCCCCGACCCTCACTAATCCATCATCATCTATGAATGGGCTTAAGCTTAAAAGAGGGGCTAGTTTACATTGCCTTTCGAAATTCGGGAAGCTTTCTTGTTGAGAAATATAAACCAACTTCTTCTCTGCCCATGCTAATTCTTCTACAGTTAACAATTGCTTGTTTTGATTTTTAATGTTCTTAATATTATTATAAAAACGAAACACATATGCAACAATGCGTCTCAACTTGCTGAAACTGGAATAATTCTTAGTGTCAATCACAACAATAGGAGATTGTGACGTGTTGACCTTCGTAGTATTTACCCGTACCTCAGGCAAGGTTGCATAAGTAAAATTAGTATTTTGACTTGGCCAATGCTCCTCCCCGTCATGAATGAATGTAGGTCCCTGCCACCACAATGACAATGATGGAACTTCGTGTGGGAAAACACCACGAGAGGCTATATCAGCCGGGTTCTGTGAAGTAGGGACATACATCCACTTACTGTCATGACAGAGTTCATTAACAGCTACTACACGGTTTGCTACAAAAGTTTGCAGTTTATGTGAAGGTGTGCACAACCAACCCAATACGATTTTGGAATCGGACCAAAATGATTTCCTAGAAATTTCACAACGTAGTGATTTACATATTTTGTCACATAAGCGTGCAACTAGAAGTGCACCACAAAGTTCTAATCTGGGTATGGTTGCAGTTTTCAGTGGTGCCACCTTAGCTCTTGCTGACAAAAGACGAACTGTACAGTTGCCTATAGCATCAGTTGACCTCACATAAACACACCCAGAATATGCCTTCATACTGGCATCCGAAAATGAATGTAACTCTATTGTTACAGGATTAGCACAACAAACATTACGAGGTATATCGATAGTCTGTAAGTTATGTACATTATCAATAAATTTTCTCCACAGTTTATTGATATCAGTAGGTATCTCATCATCCCAGCCTAGTTTCAGAGACCATAGCATTTGTAGAATAATTTTGCAGACAATTGTACAACAGCTGAGCAAACCCAAAGGATCAAACAGGCTAGAAGTCAGGGATAGAATGGAACGTTTAGAAAATGGAGTGTCATTGTTACAGTCATACAGTTTAGAAGATACCATTAAAATTTGATCAGTGTTAGGATTCCATTCTATTCCAAGGGCATGGCTTGGGGATGATATAATTTTGAAGTTTTCTTGCTCAGAGTCACTTGCACTTGAAATAGAGGTTAGAAATTGACTGGAATTACTTTTAACTTTCCTTAGGTTAAAACAAGCTGAATCAAGTTTTGCGACAATCCGGTGATATATCTCTGAGAGTGTGGACTCGTCATTACATCCAGTAATAAGGTCATCGACATAGAAATCATGTGACATTATTTCCTTTATTTCCGGGTCATCACACTCCTGACTCAGCTGCATCAAACATCGCGTACTAAGAAAGGGAGCTGACGAGGTACCGTAGGTTACAGTGTTGAGTTGTAAATACCTCAACGACTCCTCTTCATTCTCGCGCCACAGAATCATTTGCAAGTACCTCTGAGATTCTTCAACCAGAATTTGACGGTACATTTTCTCAATATCGCCAGTAACTATGTAAGTGTGTTCACGAAACCTGATCAATATTGAGAAAATATCGTCTTGAACAGTGGGCCCTACCATAAGCAAGTCATTTAAAGAGAGACCTGACTCGGTTTTAGATGAAGCATTAAATACTACACGACATTTGGTTGTCTCACTCTGTTCCTTAAGAACAGGATGATGTGGCAATAGATTTACCATGTCAGGTCGCTCTACTACAGATAAATGACCTAGACTAGCATACTCATTAATGAAGTTTACATACTGTTCCTTTATGTCAGGTTGCCTTTTAAATCTTTTTTCTAGTGAATGAAAACAATGCTTTGCTCTAGCATAAGAGTTACCTAATAGTTCTGGATTATCCCTCAAAGGCAACGTGACACAAAATCTACCGTCTTTTAGGCGGCGTGTATGATGCACGTAGTGTTCCTCGCAGGCACGTTCCTCCAACGTGAGCTTTGGTGTGTCTGGCAGCTCTTCCAGCTCCCAGAACTGCTTCAGTTGGTGTTGTATAGCTTGACTGAAATTACAGCGAATTTCCTTATTCGATACATAGTTAGGACACATAATAGGCCCTACTACTAACCAACCAAACTGGGAATTTTGTAGTACAGGTTTGTTAGCATCTCCCAATTTAATCTGGTTAGTAGGACAAATGACATCCCAAAAAATATCAGCTCCCAACAACAGATCTATTTGCGACGGGTTATAGAAAGTAGGATCTGCGAGTGTGATATTTTTGGGTATGTTTAATGTTGATACATCAACCTTAGAAGCAGGTAAACTACCAGTTATCTGTGGAATTACAAATGCTTTAATTTCCTTACTATAGGAATTAGTACGAGATTTAATAGATAGACTACAGCATTCTAGAGCTGCACATGTCATGTTATTGAATAACGATTCAATTTTCTTAAGTCTAAGTTTTAATTCTAAAAACGCTTCCTCTACAAAAGGCTCTGACACGAAATTGGAATTAGATTTAATAAATACTCCTAACTCGCGACTGGCACCGACAAAGTTTGTCCCATTGTCGCACCAGATTTCAAGGGGCTTACCCCGTCTACTTATAAAACGGCGTAAAGCCAGAATAAAAGCCTCAGTGCTGAGACCACTTACTACTTCTAAGTGTACAGCTTTGGTCTTAAAACATACAAAAACACAAAAATAACATTTAACTAGCTTAGAACCGCGGCCTTTTCTATCACTATATAAAAACGGCCCAGCAAAATCAGTGCCAGTGACTTCAAAGGGATAACCGGGCGTTAACCTAGGGGATGGTAAGTTACCCATGTTTTGTTTGGCAACTACTCCTCTCATGCGAGTGCACAGAATGCATTTTCTAAAAACTTTCCGAGCTAGAGCTCTGCCCCTTAACGGCCAATACTTTTCGCGAATTAGTGAGAGGAGAAGTTGTGGCCCTGCATGCATATGTATTACGTGGTAGTAGTTGAACAACAAATATGCTAAGTGATGATTAGAATCGATGAGAGCAGGGTGCTTCTTATCATAGTTAAATTGCGAGTTTTCTAATCTGCCCCCGACCCTCACTAATCCATCATCATCTATGAATGGGCTTAAGCTTAAAAGAGGGGCTAGTTTACATTGCCTTTCGAAATTCGGGAAGCTTTCTTGTTGAGAAATATAAACCAACTTCTTCTCTGCCCATGCTAATTCTTCTACAGTTAACAATTGCTTGTTTTGATTTTTAATGTTCTTAATATTATTATAAAAACGAAACACATATGCAACAATGCGTCTCAACTTGCTGAAACTGGAATAATTCTTAGTGTCAATCACAACAATAGGAGATTGTGACGTGTTGACCTTCGTAGTATTTACCCGTACCTCAGGCAAGGTTGCATAAGTAAAATTAGTATTTTGACTTGGCCAATGCTCCTCCCCGTCATGAATGAATGTAGGTCCCTGCCACCACAATGACAATGATGGAACTTCGTGTGGGAAAACACCACGAGAGGCTATATCAGCCGGGTTCTGTGAAGTAGGGACATACATCCACTTACTGTCATGACAGAGTTCATTAACAGCTACTACACGGTTTGCTACAAAAGTTTGCAGTTTATGTGAAGGTGTGCACAACCAACCCAATACGATTTTGGAATCGGACCAAAATGATTTCCTAGAAATTTCACAACGTAGTGATTTACATATTTTGTCACATAAGCGTGCAACTAGAAGTGCACCACAAAGTTCTAATCTGGGTATGGTTGCAGTTTTCAGTGGTGCCACCTTAGCTCTTGCTGACAAAAGACGAACTGTACAGTTGCCTATAGCATCAGTTGACCTCACATAAACACACCCAGAATATGCCTTCATACTGGCATCCGAAAATGAATGTAACTCTATTGTTACAGGATTAGCACAACAAACATTACGAGGTATATCGATAGTCTGTAAGTTATGTACATTATCAATAAATTTTCTCCACAGTTTATTGATATCAGTAGGTATCTCATCATCCCAGCCTAGTTTCAGAGACCATAGCATTTGTAGAATAATTTTGCAGACAATTGTACAACAGCTGAGCAAACCCAAAGATTATTGGGTTGGTTGTGCACACCTTCACATAAACTGCAAACTTTTGTAGCAAACCGTGTAGTAGCTGTTAGTGAACTCTGTCATGACAGTAAGTGGATGTATGTCCCTACTTCACAGAACCCGGCTGATATAGCCTCTCGTGGTGTTTTCCCACACGAAGTTCCATCATTGTCATTGTGGTGGCAGGGACCTACATTCATTCATGACGGGGAGGAGCATTGGCCAAGTCAAAATACTAATTTTACTTTGCAACGGAGCGCGCCCACAACCAGTCGTTATTCTATTTTATTTCGTTGGATTTGCCACCAAGGCTGTATACCTAATTTTATAAAACTGGTAACAAATAATTATAATAGATTTCATCAAGTCCAGTGTATCATTGAAGTTACCATTATTATACTTACCTACTGAAACACACAAAGACATAATAAACAGGAAAAATTCGAGACAAATGCTAAAATCAAACAATATTTGATTGCAATCCAATTGCGTAATATTGTTTGATTTTAGCATTTGTCTCGAATTTTTCCTGTTTATTATGTCTTTTGTGTGTTTCAGTAGGTAAGTATAATAATGGTAACTTCAATGATACACTGGACTTGATGAAATCTATTATAATTATTTGTTACCAGTTTTCTAAAAATAGGTATACAGCCTTGGTGGCAAATCCAACGAAATAAAATAGAATAACGACTGGTTGTGGGCGCGCTCCGTTGCAAAGTAAAGATGGAGGCGGGAAGCGTCGCGTAGTGATGCCCATGCGCTGCTCGGTGGTATAGTGATGTGTATGAGGTTCGGGCGTGGACATCCTCCCGCGCCTTGAAAACTTCTGTTTCAATATCTTCTTAGTCGTTTAATAGTGGGCAGATGCGGTTGACAGCTCTGCGCACGATTCCCTTACTCGTTCTAATGTCGGCCACTCGGCATGCGCCATCCGACCCAGGGAAAACAGCCTCAATCCGTCCCAGAGGCCAATTTAATGGAGGCGTAGTCTCCTGCTTAATAAGAACCAGCTGACCAGGTGACAAGTCCGGGTGGCGCTTCCGCCATTTTGTGCGCTGCTGTAGCTCGCAGACGTACTCGTGGCTCCATCGACGCCAGAAGTGCTGTCTGGCGTGTTCAATCCTAGCGTATCTGTGCAGGCAGCTGGCTTTGGCTTCCTGCAGATCCGGCGCTGGCAGCGATGTCATCGTCCTTCCAATAAGGAAGTGCCCTGGAGTAAGAGGGGACAGATCGTGAGGGTTGGAAGATAGAGGGGAAAGGGGCCGTGAGTTCAGTATAGCTTCTATTTGAGCGATCAGAGTTGTGAGCTCTTCAAAGGTGAAATGGGAATCACCCACGGCCCTTTTCAAGTGATACTTGGCAGACTTAACAGCTGCCTCATGCAGACCACCAAAGTTTGGAGAGTATGCAGGTAGAAATTTAAATTGTATGCCTTCCTCTACAAAAGGCTCTGACACGAAGTTGGAATTAGATTTAATAAATACTCCTAACTCGCGACTGGCACCGACAAAGTTTGTCCCATTGTCGCACCAGATTTCAAGGGGCTTACCCCGTCTACTTATAAAACGGCGTAAAGCCAGAATAAAAGCCTCAGTGCTGAGACCACTTACTACTTCTAAGTGTACAGCTTTGGTCTTAAAACATACAAAAACACAAAAATAACATTTAACTAGCTTAGAACCGCGGCCTTTTCTATCACTATATAAAAACGGCCCAGCAAAATCAGTGCCAGTGACTTCAAAGGGATAACCGGGCGTTAACCTAGGGGATGGTAAGTTACCCATGATTTGTTTGGCAACTACTCCTCTCATGCGAGTGCACAGAATGCATTTTCTAAAAACTTGCCGAGCTAGAGCTCTGCCCCTTAACGGCCAATACTTTTCGCGAATTAGTGAGAGGAGAAGTTGTGGCCCTGCATGCATATGTATTACGTGGTAGTAGTTGAACAACAAATATGCTAAGTGATGATTAGAATCGATGAGAGCAGGGTGCTTCTTATCATAGTTAAATTGCGATTGGAATCCAAAAATAATATTAAATTTAAGTCTCGCAGAGACATTGTTGCACTATCAGTTGAACATATTATTGAACTGTCCTGTGTTGAGCTAGATAAGCATGTCATAGTGTGCGTTTACAGACCCCCGAATCATCATAACTACTCTTTATTTGAGTCTATAATGGAGGATGTTTTGACTAAGCTTGTAACGGGTAATAAATCAATAATAATTTGCGGAGACTTTAATATTAATATTTTAGAAAATAATTCAAGTAGCAGTAGATTTATAAGTCTCTTTAAATCCTTCAATTTGTCAAATGTGTTTTTAGAACCAACACGAATAACTACGACCACTGCTACTTGTATCGATAATGTTTTTTGTAGCTGCGACTATTTAGATAAAGCTATTGTAAATTATCTTCCTTCTGATCACAGCGGTCAAACCGTTGCTTTTGAGTCCAACACACCCTTGCAAAAAATACAGATTCAGTCAAGACCAATAACATCTGGTAATTTAGATAAATTTAAAAAGACTTTAATAAGTAAGTTACCCGTTCAGGACCTTAGTATGAATAATGGTAATATTTTATATAAAGAATTCTTCTCAGTTGTGCAAACTGAGTTTCAGAATATTTTTAAGAAAAAAACTAAAACAATTTGCCCTAAGTTTTTATTCAGTGACTGGGCAACTAAAGGCATCAGGAAAAGTAGGGAAAGACTTTTTGAGCTGTATGGCCTTAAGCCTTATATTAACACTGACACTTTTAATAAGTATGTTACTATTTATTCTAAAACTTTTAAAAAAGCTTGTAAGGCAGCTAAAGCGTTATACATTAGCAACAAAGTAAAATCGGCTGATGATAGAATTAAAACTGTTTGGAAAATTATTAATAATGAAACAAATAGGAACAAAAGACATAATACTGACTACACTCTGGAGACTTCCAGTGGTCTCATAAGTACTAATATAGAAGTTGCGCAGGAATTTGCAACATTCTTTACCAATGTTCCTATTAAAACTACTGAAACTTTAGATTCCTCGCCGTCACTTGCTTTTAATTTATTAAGTTCGAATGTTCCAGCCTGCCCCACGGAATTTAAATTTAAACATATAAACCCTGCAATCGTTATAAAGACTTTTAAACAACTCAAGATCAAGGCTACTGAAGATTTATGGGGGATGTCTACTAATGTTTGTAAATCGGTTATTGAGACAGTGGCACCCTATTTAGCTTTCATTTTTAATATGTGTGTAGACCAAGGGGTTTTCCCGGATTTAATGAAGTACAGCAAGATTATACCACTTTTTAAATCCGGCGATTGCAAGGACACGAATAATTATAGGCCCGTTTCAGTTTTGCCGGTTTTTAGCAAAGTGTTTGAAAAAGTAATGCTTAACCAAATGCTCAGTCATTTTAATTGTAACAACATCTTACATGACCAACAGTATGGTTTCACCAGAGGGCGTTGTACTACTGACGCCGGTGTCACCTTAATTAAGCATATCTTTAAAGCATGGGAGGATTCGCAAGATGCTATTGGCATTTTTTGCGACCTCTCCAAAGCATTTGATTGTGTAAATCACGAAACACTGCTCTTAAAGCTTGAGCATTACGGACTGGGTAAACAAGCGCTTAGCTTAGTAAAATCATATTTAAGTGATAGACTGCAGCAAGTTCAAATAAATGGTGTTAATTCATCAGGCTTAAAAGTAAAAATGGGGGTACCGCAGGGCTCCATATTGGGTCCGTTCCTCTTTTTAGTTTATATAAACGATTTACCTCATTTACTGAAAAATCAACCACAAATGGTGTTATTTGCTGATGATACTTCATTGATTTTTAGAGTAAATAGACGGGCACAGCACCTTGACGACGTAAATGACGCCATGCTTAAGATTCATAATTGGTTTACTGTAAATAATTTAGTATTCAATGAGAAGAAAACTAAATGCATAAGATTCGCTTTGCCGAATGTTAAGAGTAATGAATGTAACGTTGTATTGAATAAGGACATACTTGAATTCGTCGAAAGGACTGTTTTCCTAGGGATTACGCTTGATTCCAAGCTACAGTGGGGTCCTCACTTAACATCTCTTGCAGGGCGGTTAAGTTCAGCCGCTTACGCTGTCAGAAAGATCCGGCATTTGACAGACGTGGATACCGCTAGGCTAGTATATTTTAGCTATTTTCATAGTATCATGTCTTACGGTATTTTGCTATGGGGACGGGCTGCAGATATGGATTCTATTTTTATACTGCAAAAGCGGGCTGTCAGAGCAATCTATAATCTCCGCAAACGCGAATCTCTAAGAGAATTGTTTAAACAGATTAACATCATGACGGTACCTTGTCAATATATATATGAAAACATTATGCATGTTCGAAAAAATCTTCATCTTTTTAATAAAATAGGTGACAGACATAATGTTTATACTAGAAATAGGAACAAATTAGATCAGCCAAGCTTCAGATTGTCAAAAGTACATACTTCTTTTATGGGGTACTGTGTAAAATGCTATAATAAAATACCACTTGATATTCTACAATTGAATGAAAAACAATTTAAAACATGTATTAAACGCACACTATGTAGACAAGCATATTATAAGTTAGAAGATTACATCAATGATAAAGATGCTTGGCTGAATGCTGGTCCTGCTCCACAGCCAGTTTAGGGAATTTCCAAATTGGAAGAAAAGGATGTTTCCTACCCCTTTTTCTATTGACATGAGTAACGAGTATCGTTATTATTATATATAGATATTTTTAAATTATTAACTTATCACACTTCATATTATGATAAAATAATATACATTGGAAACCTTAGTTTTGTATAATTTAGCAGCATTATTTCAATTTTGTAAATGTGAATACCATGGAGCCATGTATATTAATACCTTTATGTTTGACAAAAATTAACATGGCGGTTGGGAGTATTGTCATGCTCGCTCAAATGTCTCGCTGATGGTGGCGCGTGTGTTGGATCATTAGGCTCCCTTCAAAATGGTTGAGCTAAATGGTGCTGATTCACGCGTCATGTTCGTGAACGGGCGCTGTCAGTGGAGATTGGTCAGCTCTTATCTGCCATGGATTAGATGCCACTTTATCTTGCTTCTTTTTTGTGTTTTGTATTGTTAGATTACCTTCATCGTTTTCACATATAGAAGCAACAAGAATGTAACCAAACTTTGTAAAAACTTGATTTAAAAGAGTGTCCGTGGAGTTTCTTGCTCGTTCTTCTCCATAGAGACCTACCTACGTTTTGGAACGAGCAACTAGCTTCAACTCTCTGACTAACTGACCGACTCCTTGACAATTCAAAAGTGCCTGTAAATGGTTTAATTGAAATAAATGCTTTGACTTTGACTTTGACATTGAACATACCCCTCTAAATACACCCATAACTCAAAACCTAGAATGTGTTGGAATACAAGATGCCGTTCCAAATCAAAAAATTGCCTTTATTTCAGCTTATCAATCGCCAAACCTGGCCTTACTACCCTCAGACCTAGACAAAATTATCAATGTTCACTCGAAAGTCCTAATCATAGGTGATCTCAACACCAAACACCCGTATTGGTACTGTTCTCGCTCCAACATCCATGGCGAGGTACTTTTCGATCATATGATAGTCAACGAATATGACATCCTTGCTCCTTCCTGTCCTACTCTTATCCACTATCATAGTACCCATACACCATCAACACCCGACATTATCCTAGCTAACTCTGTCTATTACCTTTCAGAGCCTCAGGTAATTAATGGCCTTTCATCTAACCACCTGCCAGTTTACTTCACTATAAGTGGTAAAGTCACCAGACAAGCGCGCACCTTTTTGAATTATGCTAAAGCGGACTGGAAAAGTTATATGTCTCACTTGAATGAAACTATAACTTTAAGCCAAATCACATTCAAATCAACCCAGGAAATTGACCTTGCCATTGAAAATTTAACTCAATCAATCATAAATGAGAGAGATAAAGCCGTACCTAAACTACGCAGTGATGGTGGTCGTAAACTACCACGTCGGATCAAGGCACAAATTAAAATTAAAAATAGTCTTCGAAAACTAGCCTTAGAAGAACACAATCCACATAAACGACGTTACCTATTTTCTCAAACCAACCACATGCAAAAATGTATCAAGTCCAAGTTGCAAAACCTAAACGACAACGTCTGGAATAATAGACTAGCTAAAGTTACTAACCCTGGTTCAGATTTATGGAGAGTAGTAAAGTCTTTAAACCACCAGCCTATCTCGATTCCCCCTCTAAAAATCCCAGATAATACTACTACCTCGACAGTCCTTGAGCAGTGTGAGATACTAGCAAATGCATTCTTAGAAAATATGAATCTAACCAAACATTGGGTTAGCGATCCTACCACTGAACAGGCAGTCAAAGATTCGATGAAATTGCTGGACTGTTATGAGTTGAGTGACTACCCGTCGCTTGTTAGGCCGAATGAAGTTCGGAAACTACTAGGAAAATTAAAAACAAACAAAGCGCCTGGCTCTGACGGTCTAGGAAATGGGCTACTGAAAAACCTCCTGCAAAAAGCTATTGTTTATTTGACCAAAGTGTTTAATGGTTGTTTACGCATTGCCTACTTCCCGAATTCGTTAAAACACGCTAAAATAATAGTTATAAAGAAACCCGGAAAAGATCAGTCTATCCCGTCTAGCTATCGACCAATAAGTTTATTGCCAAGTATAGGGAAACTACTAGAAGCCATCATCCTACCCCGTCTCACCAAATTAACTGCTCATATTCTGATCCCCGAACAGTTCGGATTTCGAAGCTCACACTCGGTCACGCAACAGTTAGCCAGGGTGGCTAAGCACATTTCCCATGGGTTAAAGTGCAAGTGTGTGTGGGTGGAAGTGCACTGCAATGCGCGGTCGAGTGTGGTCGTGTTTGCGCTGCTCGATACGAATATTTTATTCACGTGTTGCGCGGCTATAGCCGTTGCCCGGTTTACGTTGCTATGGGTTCACAACCGCTCATAGTCAACGAGGTCTTGGCATTTATCATCCATGCCATCGACTACATGGATGAGGTCAGCATCTTGCAGATCTGCAAGTCCAGCTTCAACGAGGAGGAGATTAGCAGTGCCAAGTTGCTGCTGTTCCAATCGCTCGGCAAAGTCGAGCAGATGCAGTCCCGCCGGAGGGATGGTGGCCAGAAGTGTGTGCAGGACATCATCACATTGATGAAGAGCACCGACACGGACGACGTGCCCGCTTTTGTGGCGAGGGAGCTACATAAGTTGCTCCCAGTCACTTTTGACCACGTCGACGTCACCAGGTTGCTGAAGGACATTAGATCTCTGAAGGCGAGTCTGGCCGATGTACAGTTCAAGTTGGAGGTGTCGAATAAGACCATTGGTGAACTACGTGCTGAAGTAGAGTTGTTGCACAACGCTGTTAAAGTAAATAGGTCGCCTGATTCCTCCAACATGGACAAACGTCACACAGCGGGAAATGCTACCATCGGCAGTTTTGAGTTGGCGAGCTCCACTGCGTCACCCGCCGCTGAAATTGCAGGCGTTGCAAAATGCGCCGCCGCCGTCACTGACTCGACGCCGGTCGAGGTCGTGACTTGTGTAGGTGCGTCGAACCCTAAACGTGCCTACGCTGATATCACCGCCACGCACAAACCTGTGTCGCAGACCAGAAAGGGGGATAAGAAGAGCTCTTGTGAACCTGCCGACAAGGGTTCGAAACAGCAAGGCCCAACGGGCCCGTGTGACAAGGATGGCTTCGTAATGGTGGAGAAGAAGAAGAAGAAGAAGCCTCCTAGTCGAAACCAGTGCGGAACCGCGCTGGCAAGACCTAATATGCTGCGTCCGGCAACACCTACGACGCAGCTCTATGTGTCCCGGCTGCATCACACCACGAAGGTTGAGGAGATCGTGGAGTATGTTCGAGCCAAGACCACCTGGACCTTAAGGGTCGAGAAGTTGGAGTCGCGCCACAATACGAATTTCAAGTCATTTGTGGTGCGAGTCCCGACGCATTACCTTGAGACCTTCCTCAAGGAAGAGTTTTGGCCGAAGGGTGTCGTGTATCGGCGATTCCGCGGAAGGCTACGCGACACCGACCACGGTGGGGCAGACGATCGACTGCCCCATCACTACTTCCTCCGTGACGTATCATGACGACAGCTCGCTTACCTGCCGACGCCGCTCGCACGGCCGGTGTGTAGGTATATTATCTTTGCGTGCAACTACCCGCTACTTACCTTATATTATTATAAACCATTATAATATAATGTACATTTAACACTATAAATATTATGTGGGTCCCTACTAAGACTTGCACGTACCTCGTACCTAATTTAAAGAAATCTATAACCTAATTAACTCATCATTGTAAAGCAACGTAAGAATAAAAACATGTTTAAACGTTTGTAAAGGCGTTAGTTAGCCTGTGTAACATAATAAATTGTGATTTGTGTACAAATAGAATAAGATCGTTTGTAAACAGTTTTATAAAACTTATGTATTAATAAAGACCTTGAAAAATCAATCAAATCAAATCTGTCCCAGCAAGCGGCTTGATACGTCTCCTTGACAACTCCATTTAGAGTATTTAAATCTTCTAACGAAGTTGGACTACGTACCTACGTGGTGCAACAAAATTTTAAGGTAAAAGCATTCTGATTGAGACGGATGTTTACCGTTTACTATTCCTAAGGCTTTATCTTTTTTATGCCGGGTAAGCGATATAATCTTGAGAACCCACGTATAATAGTGTGGAACTTCATGACTACAACCTACCTAGTTTTTGCAAATTCGTCGGTATTGCAGGGTTCCTAAAACGTGATGCGGCAAGCTGCCAGCAAAATTAACGCAAGGGCGTGTTTTGGGCACCTTGTCGCACCTTTCTTGGTATGCTATAGGTAAACGAATAAAATGTCCGTACAAAGCATGTTCTACTTAATGCGGTGCCTGAATGTTAGACGGAATTTTGCAATTTATTAGTTTTATATTGTCTCCGAAACTATTTAACCAATTAGCATACTGTAAAGGGCAAATCTTATCTCTATGATATCCTTGTGATCATAATATTATTCTTGTTGGTAAAGTTTAAAATTTCATTCTTTAAAAAATCGTCGAAACGTAGATATGTCGAAAAATCCTTTTTTAATACATAAAAGCTACTATATCAGCTAAAATATAAAAGATAGAAATACGGTGTCGCGGACTTTATTATAGCAACATTTAAGGCGGAAATAGTTGCTGAACATTGTTTACAATTATATAAATCTGTTTAGGCAGCGCATGCAAAAAACTCCGTTTTAAGAGGTATTTCTTTCCGCCTGGCTAGACAAAAATTGTGATAGCTCAGCTTATAAGCATGTAATCAATATAATTTATTGCCTATAGCTTCCTATTGGTGAAAGAATTTTTGAATTCGGATGAGTAGTTCTGGAGATTACCCCCTACATACAAACTTACAAATTTACAAACTTACAAACAAATTTTACCTCTTTATAATATTAGTATAGATAACACAGTTATTTCAACAATAGACCTAAAAAGTTTAGTATCATTTAACCATCTAACCTAACCCATTCCCTACGGTTAGCTTCCAGTCTTACTGGATGAAGCTTGATACCAGTATTTTACAAAGAGCGACTGCTTATAATATCTGAGCACCGCATCCCAGTTATTGGGTAACACGGGGTAACACGATATCTTTTGGTAAGACTGGTTGTCAGACTTTCGGGCTTCTGACGGACTTCTGCAATAAGTAAAGAAAAACTGGGACTCGGCATTGTTGTCTTCATCAAATATCTAGCAGGTAGGTAGTAGATATGGCAAGTCCATAAATATAGGTCAATGCTACTAGCTTTGCTCTCGACTGGCTAAATTTTCTTATGAATTCCAACTTTTTGTGATACTATAACCTTTAGCACTAAGGCATAACATAGTTAGAAAAATAATTTTCAGAATCAGGCCAGCACTATCCGAGGATTAGAGCGTTCAATCAAAAACAGTAAAAAAAGCTTTCGTCTTTATAATATTAAGTATAGATAACTGTCATTATTACCTAAGTAACAAACAACAACAACAGGAACAACTTCACTGCGATCTCCAAGACGTCTGCCTAGCGTGGGGATTATGGCAAGCCCCCCCCCCCACCCCACCCCCCTGACGTGGGGTGGGGTGGACGTTTCTCGGCTGATAATGATGATGACGATTACCTAAGTATTGTATTGTTACAATTAAGTAACATTAATAAGTTTAATGGCCAAATACTTAAACGCTTCTCAAATTTAGGACGCTGTTAAGTCTTGTACTGTCACAGTCACTTTTACATAAAGTGATAGAGAGAGAGAGACTGGGTGGGGGAGTGGGGAAAAAGCAAATTGTTCGAGAGAACAGTTTACTCGTAAAGTTTAAAATTTTTGAAAAATGGACATAACTTTTTTATATATTGTCATAACGTAAAAATTTAAACAGTTCTAAAATTAAGTGGACGCTGTTGTAAGTGGTTTTATGTCGCTAAGATCAATTGATCTTATTTTCTATATGAGGTAATTCGGCGCAAGCTACATCTACACAGAAAAAAACAAAGAGACTTAGCTACATTTGATATCCGTATACCAAGAGGTAATACGGCATAAGTTACATGACTGTAGAATTACTTAAATGGGTAAAAAAGGATACGTGACGATTCACATCATAATGATGTGAATCGTCACGTATCCTTTTATTCACATCATTATGGCTACTAGCGCTACTTAAGGTAATGAATTTCAGAAGATTTATGTACCCCACACATACACTATAAAGAAGATGGAATTTGGTGTGGACAAATGTGCGGTCAAGCGAGGGGAGATTGTGGAATCCGAGGGAGTTCAGCTCTCGGATTCCATAAACCTTAGATTCCTCTCTTCAATGGTATGGGTATGGCGGAAGCGTTGGGCATCAATGCTTCTGACATGAAACAATCGTTGAGGGAGCGCTTCTTTGGCCGCCTGAAGAAAGTATTTAATAGTGTTTTGTCTGGCGGAAATAAGGTGCGCGCCTTCAACAGATGGGTCATGCCAGTCCTGATGAACTCTTTCGGCATACTCAAATAGACACAAACGGAACTCGATGCCCTGGATAGGACAGTCCGTACATTGATAAGGTTTTAATATGTATTAGTTTGTTATTGTTTAAGATTATTTTGTGTATTTTATGTATGGGCCACAGTTGCCTGATAATAAAGTTATTATTATTATTATTATTATTGACAGCATATCGGATGCATCACCCACGGTCATCGGTGATGAGACTGTATATCACGCGGAAGTGTGGCGGTCGTGGCTTCTTAAATGCTAAGACCCTGCACAACTGTGAGATATGCAGTCTCATGGAATATTTCCTAGAAGCCGACATGGGGATGCATCGAGATGTAGCTGCAGTGGACAAGGGCCTCACCCCGCTCTCCTTGGCTAAAGAGAATTGGTGCAAACCTGTAATGATCGCGAGGAGGTTTGGAAGAGTAAGGAGCTTCACGAACGCTTTTTCCGGGCCCTACACGGGCCCGATGTGGATTTCTTAGCGTCCGTATCCTGGCTACGATTCGGTGATCTATTTGGAGAAACCGAAGGTTTTGTCTGTGCTATTATGGACAAAGTTATTTTGACGAATAACTACCGGAGATTTATTGTGAAGGATGGCACGGTTGATATTTGTCGGGCATGTCACCGACCGGGAGAATCAATCCGTCACATTATCTCTGGATGTTCTCGTCTTGCTAACGAAGAGTACTTGCATAGACACAACCTTGTGGCATTATCCATCAGCAACTTGCTCTGAAATACAACCTCGTGGAATCAGAAGTACCATACTACAGGTATGTGCCCGATCCAGTTCTTGAAAATGGCAATGTCACATTTTACTGGGATCGATCCATCATCACTGTCAGGACTATTGTAGCCAATAAGCCTGATGTAGTGGTGGTGGATCGATTGGAGAAGCGTGCAATGATTATTGACATAGCAGTTCCGCATGACGTGAACCTCGTGAAGGTCGAGAAAGACAAACAAATCAAGTATCTTGACTTGGCTCGCGAGGTTGTCGACATGTGGGATGAGAATACAGCAGTCATTGTGCCGATAGTCGTTACGGCTAATGGAATAATTTCCAAGAGCCTCGACCAACATCTGAGGAGGCTCTCGTTGGGCAGCTGGATCAAGGGTTTGATACAGAAAGCGGTACTCCTGGACACGGCGCGTATTGTTAGAAGATTCCTCTCTCAGGAGCCCTGACCACCGGTAGCTTCGACCCTATTCCCGATACCGGTGGGCTACTATTTTTTATATTTTTAAATGTTTTACATATTTTTTTACCAATATTTAAAAATATAAAACAATATGTACATACATAAAATGAATAAATGAGAATAATAATTTATTTATTTTAATCAACTTTGAATCATAATATAGTTAAATTGAAATTGCAATCGATTAATTGAATTGATTAATGGATTTGATTTTTTTATTTGTTTTCATGAAGATTTAATTTGCAATTCATTCATACCGAAGGTACACTAAACCTCAATAACATTTTTTCGAAGTATTATGTTTCCGTAAATTCTTCATACTAATAACCATATTATCAGGCATTCAGACACCATTCTAGGCGTAGGTAGACAACAAAAAAAAGATTATAAAAAAAATTGGTGTACAATTTTACCATAAATTACATTTGCTGTTAATTACACAGTTGATGTGCGTCGTAGTCGTTGCAATTGGTTATCACTTTACTATTTTTTTCGTTTTCGTAAAAAGCATGCAAACAAGGGGGCTTGATTCAAGTATGCAGCGTGCAAGCAGGCATACAACATGGAAGCAGGCATGCAGCATGCAAGCAAGCATGCAGCGTGCAAACATACATGCAGCTAGCATTGTTTCAGTCACGGCTCCGGCAATACGGGGTTTAGGCGGCCCCACGTGTGCTTATCGTCGCAGGTGGTTGTAACGCTCACAACCGCGGCCGCGCCTATGCTTTAATTACACTCTAGGCGTAGGGCAGACAAGACTGCTTGAAGTTGGTTTTGCAGCGATTCGTTTCTGTCACAAAATTTTGTAGCACAGTAACTCTTCAGGACACTGTTTTAAATTAATATTGAAAATGCTACAGTGGTAGTGGTGGCGGGCACTGACCATACCTCCGGCAGAGATATCGTGCTACGTGCGCACGACGGAGAGCTATCCGCCGCCACTCATAGGTCGATGCTCTTCAGTACCTGATCATATTCTGGAAAAGGCCAGGAAGGGTACCATTTGGAAATTCCCCCGATGAATCCGCAGACTAGGCGTCCCGTGCCCAACAAAAAAGTATCGTGTTTGGTGTCGTGTGTGTGTTTGTGTTTGTCGCTTATGCTGTTTGGACAGCCGAGGCAACCAGACTTTAATGTTGTCGTATTACTAGCAAGTGATTTTAAACAGACACTGCCAGTTATCGAGAGGGAAAGATATTCAGGTTTTGTTTTCAATGTAGTTCGGAGATCGGTATTTTTGTGTTTTGTAATATCCCTCTAATTTTATTAAGCAACGTTGTTTAAGGCATTTTGCCAAACGTTTTACACGTGCAGTCTATGGGTCAAGCATGCAAAAAAATTGTGCAACGCTCTGCGTGTTCTCTACAGTAATGCTTTTAGAGCGCTGATAAAGCTACCTCGCTACTGTAGCGCATCAGGTATGTTGATGAACACCAATATTTGCAGAGATTATTCGCAAGAGAGTTGTGTCCCTGGTCCGCCACATACGAGGTAGTTCCAACAGCTACCTTCACCTGTTCGCTTGGAAGATGGATCTGGATCTGGATTGCCCAATAATGTGGTACTGGACCGGGCATATTGAGCACTCCGGATACAAACCTAAATTCAGAATAAGATAATTTGCATGTTTTTACACAATCAAGCATAATCATTGGACGATTATTTGGATAAAATTGTATCTTGGGAAAGTTACTTTGTACGCGGGCGAAGCCGTGGGCAGAAGCTAGTTGTTAGTAATTCAAAGTTCCTACTGGTTATATAAAAAAATAAGTTTTAATGAAAAACTTAACAAATGAGTATATTATTTAGATTAGTAGTTTCATTTTAACATTACCTACCTAAATAGTAGATTGTTATACAAGGGGCTAAATGACCCATTATATACGAGGTAGTTTTACTCCCGAGCTTTAGCGAGGTAGTAAATGGAAACCGAGTTTTAATGGGTTTTAGCGCCGTGCGTTACACTATACTTTTCACTACGATTGCGAGAAAATAAAACAATCCAATACAATATGAAATAAAGTAGTTTATTTTATTAAAAATTAAATGTACAATTTGTACAATTCTGGATATTAACGAGATGTTTTTTCCCGGTAACTTAATTTCAGTCCTCTGTGAAGATGAATGTTGAGTTGTCTGTGGGGCAAACGTGGGAGATACACGTAGTTCCAGGTTGGAGGGTCCCTCGTTCGGATGTTCTGGATAGAGAATCAGCTCAGTTGACTCATCTCTTGATGTCGATGGTCGTGGGATAGTTGGGAGAATATTGATGCGTTCTGTGATACGCTGAGTGATATCGAATTTGTTTTGAATGGAGTTCTCGATATAGCCTTCCGCCACTTGATCGGATCTCCATCCACCGTGGCGTTTTAACGTTGTTATATTTGCACCAGAATCCGCTAAGAAAGAGGCGGATGTTCTTCGGAAACAGTGGCCAGTGTACTGTTCCGAATTAGGCAAATTTAGATAAGTGGCGATCTCTTTTGGCATATTGCTTAATTTATTTTTGCCTATAACTTGCCTTGTGCATTTTCCGTTTTGATAGTTGAGAAAAAATCTCGGCGTGCCCACTCCACTTGGCAGTAAGTCTTGGTAGGCTTTGACAATGTTTAGAAATTCTCCACTTATAACGAATTTTCTCTCCTTATTTGTCTTTGTATTGGGCAGATTTATGGGTATGAGTTTCGACATCTTCCACTGTTATGTTAGCCAGTTCTATCCCTCTGCAGGCACCGCTGATCCCAAAAATTAAAGCAACCTGTAAAACAAAAAATTAGTGTGTTAGAACTGTATTTTGGTTGATACCTCTAACTAGCAATTTAGTTTGATGAAAATAATAGAAAACAAATGCAACTATAACCTACCTTTGCTAAGTATTTTTCATTTGGTGCCTTATTTATGAAATTCTCGATATATGTCCTCGTGAAAACTTTGGATTTCTTGGCCTTGTAGCCGGTGGATAATTTCTTGAGAAAAGCCGTCAAATTTACATATTTCTTTATATTTACATTATGTCTTATCTGTATGGTTGTTCATAACATTGAATATGTGCTCCAAAGCGTTGAACTTTGATATTTTTTGGAAAGTTCATCGAAATACGTAAGAAAAACTCCTTCCGTAAGAGAATCCACTCGTTTTTCTGTCCTCCACTTCATAAACTTTTCGTAAGTATTTAAATAAATGCTTTGTGACCTTGACGGCAACAGATTGAAGATTATTTCTTTTCCTTTCTCTTCTATTTGTAAATTAGGGTCTCCATTCTCACTACACTCGTGAGCAACCAAATCGACTCAAGCCTTGTCGGCGCACACATACATTGATACAACTAAAATTATGAATGGCAATTATTAAAATTATATGTCATTCGAAAGCTTAAGATGTCAGCTTTAATTTGATATCATTATCATTGAAATCCATCCATCATTTTTGAAATAAATGATGTCTGAACGATAGAGTAGGAAAAACGGGAATTTAGGAAAAAGGATAAATACGTGTCTCGTATTTGACAAATTAAACAAAAAATTTTAAAAATAAAATTAATATATTTAAATCAGTATTTCGTCTTGCCCCCTCTAGCCCTAATTACATCCTGCAGTCTGTTTTTCATGGACCTTATCAATTTTTTGACATTTTCTTGAGGAATGCCGGCCCACTCCTCTAATAATGCTGTCTTTAGCTCGCCTACGCTTGAAGGGACTGGATTTCTGGCCCGAACTCTTCTTTTAAGCTCGTCCCATAAGTGCTCGATGGGATTCATGTCAGGACTGAGCGCAGGCCAGTCCATCGTGCGTAATTCGACCTCTTGCAGAAACTGTCGAGTGACTCGTGCCGTGTGGCAGCGGGCATTGTCGTGCATTAACACGAAGTCTTTACCGACAAACCCTGCGTAGGGCACAACGTGATCCAGTAGAATGTCGGTGATGTACCGATCAGCTGTTAGCCCGCCTCCTCGGCCGCCCCCAGGCACGAAAACAAGTTCGGTTTTTCCCTCTAAAGAGATACCAGCCCACATCATGCACGAACCGCCGCCATATTTCAGCGCCGCCTGTTTCAGCGAAACAACATTGGGAAAATCGTTCCCCCGGACGCCTGTAGACTCGGCCTCTCCTGTCACTGCCATGCAGACACATTCTGCACTCATCAGTAAACAGGACCGATCGCCATTGCGCAACGCTCCAATTGAGATGCTCTCGAGCAAAGTGAAGGCACGCTTGTCGGTGGCCTGCAGTCAATTTAGGGCCCGTCGCAGGTCTTTTTGGTGTCAAGCTGGCTTCCTTCAAGGGTCTTCTCACTGTCCACTCGCTGACAGCCACTTGTCGTACACGTCTCAGTTCTTGCTGCACATCAACGCCCGTAAGGTGTCGATTGCGCAGCGAGGTTGAGACAATGAAGCGGTCGTCTCTCTCTGAGGTGCACCGGTGGCGGCTCGTTTTTGGTCTCCGATTGAAGACACCAGTCTCTTTGAACCGTTTGTATACTCGGGATACAGAAGACTGGCTCAAGTGGAGCTGGGCAGCGACTGCTCGCTGACTTAACCCTTGTTGCAACAAGGCAATAACTTGAGCGGCTTCTTCTGGTGTGGTATACATGGGTTAGCGAAAACAAGGAATGCAATTTACGGAGATGTGTACCGGTCAACCTGTAACGAGCAACTGATAAGATATATATTTTTTTTTTTTTCGGATTGGCTTCTTGCAGGTCAGCCTAGGAGGTTGTCGGCTGCTTAACCGGACTTTCCTGTGGTGCCTTAAAAATTATTATTTTTAGGGCCTCCAGCCAGGGCAAAATATCCTACAAACTAAGCGACTACACGCTAAGGGCACCCCCTGTGGGGTACGAGCCTCGGCTTAGGGCGTCGCTGGGAGAGGACAGCAAAGGGACAGGCTGGATCGAATTTCCATTATTTAGGGACGAATTTAAAACTACAGGCTCAGCGGCACGGGCTGGCACGAGCAAGGGTCGGGGAGAGATAAGATAAACCGGAAGTGGGGGGTTTTATAGCGGGAGCAGGTAGCGCAACTCGTGGATTCCTAAAGAGGTAATTTACGCTGACGGCCAATTAAAATGTGTCAATAAATCAGCGCTTAGTTTTTATTTAAGGTATTGATGTTAATTGAAAGCCTAATTCTTCAGCTTTCGAATGACATATCACTTTTGTAATTACTATTTATCGTTTTAGGAAAATCAATGTATATGTGCGCCGTCTAGGCTTGAGTCGATTTGGTTGCTCGCGAGTGTAGATGATGACATTTTCACTATTGTAAAATAGTGACTACCAATTCAATTTGCAATTAGAGAAAAATTATAAAAATTTCGCGCCAATGTCTTTTTTTTGTTTCTTCTGTAGCCGCAATACATTGCATGCATTCTACCAGAGATCGCCGATTTTAGTTCCATTTTCAAAATTAAAATGAGGTTCTTTTTTTATGAAACAGTAATAAGTCAAGTCTTTATTCATGATTATTCTACTTATGACTAGACTTTTTCGTTTTTGTAGGCTTATTGTCATATTTGCCACACAAAAATTAAAAAAAAAACTTTTTCCCCTAGAGGATGAAATGCTATTTTATCCCCGCTCTGGTATGCTACAATGACGGCCTTTTTGAGCAAGAGAAGTAAAAACACTTTTTTATTTTATTTTACTACTGTGTCAAAAAAGTACCGGCAAATATTCAATAAAATATCCAACAAAACATCAATTTTAAGCATCGTGTTAAGCTATATTTGTACCACACAGCAACAATATTCTACCTCGTAGAGCAGTTGTGACAAGCGAGAAGTAACACAACAAACATTGCCACATAGGGGTCAACGTACTTGTAATGTTATACTGTGTTGTTTTTAACCTAAACACAAATTTATAGGTAGGATGGAGTCTGCTAACTTACTAGTCAGATACCAAAAAAAAGAAATATTTTGACATAATACTACTTATATTTATCCACTGAGATTATTCGGAAATATATATTATTATCATGACTGATTAATATTGAATACATTGTGAAAATACAAGTTTCAACAACTCCATTTTAACATTATAATTTTAACTTAAAGCTTACATGTAACAGCATCCTGAATGTAATAGGCAACAAGTTGGACAGCCCTCTGGTGTGGACCCTCACCCAGAGTACTAAGTCTCTCTTAGTTATTAGGAACTAACATAGTTTTTAAATTCATAGTAACAACATAGAATGTGAGTGTGTATGAAATGGATCCGTGGTTGTCCGAATAAAGAATGTTATTATTATTATTAACAGTTAAATTAAAACAGATTGTTGTCGCCATCACACACACTTGATAGTAGGACAACAGGCTGGATAACGTCTGTTCACGTCCTCGCCAGTTAAGAAGCAATTTCCACTACTGGGGTAGGCGACACCACATCTGGAAAAAAATGGGTTTGATTAAAAACTCATCGTTTTTTTTTTTTTAAACCATTATGCACATAATGTAAAAAAACACTGCATAAAGGCTGAAATAATCTCTTGGGCATTTTCTACCAGCCTGCTTTAGGGTGATGCAGAGACAAAACGTGGTAGGTGCAAAGATATACCGAAAATTTACAAGAATAAATTATAAAAACATACATACAAACAAAGTAAAGAGAGCTGAAAATACAAAGATGGAGATATAAAACAAATTAATTATGGGACGTGTCTGACAACTTCTAATGTAAGTGTTTGGGAGCTTTTACCTTGAATTTGAACCGACTGGAGGCCGTCCTGTAATTCTAAGGAAGCGCATTCTAAAGGAATCATCATCTGCCTAACCTTTTTTCAGCTTTATTGGGTTGTAAATGCAAATATTGAAAACATTATATTTTTTAAAAGAGTATGTATGGAGTTTCTTTCCCATTCTCCATACGAAACTACCATTTGGAATGGGCAACAAGATTCAAATTTTACATTATGACGTTCAAAAGTGTCTTTTAATGGTCTAATTGAAATAAATGATTTGACTTTGACTATTCTTTCTTAAGCTCTTTTATGGTCTAGTAACTCTTCAGGTAAACGAAAATGAAGGAAACAGGTACCTATACCCTGTTCATTGGGATATTTAATTAGTTTTTTTAACAGCTGCCTTCGAACGTAACTTGGTATGAAAATAGATTGAAGCCTGGGAAAGCACATAGGGTACTTTTTAATTCGGGACTTCATGTGTATCCGCGATAACCGACATTCACACGACAAATCGCAGACAAAAGCTCATTATAAATAAAGAATATATTTTTTATGATTTAATTAAAAATGTAGTTTTCAGTTTTTTCCCGGTATTTAAGACGATATTACTTGCCAAATTTTATAGTTCTAGGAAAACGGAAAGTACCCTATAAATTTTGATTCCCTTGAGAGTGTCGAAATGTACGTTTTTTGCGACATAAACGGCCGTATATTTTTTTCACGATAACTTAGAAGTTTGATTTTTTCACAGCTTCAAGGGTTTTAATTTCAACTAGATACCTGTTTAAGGCACCACAGGATTGTCCGGTTAAGCAGTCAACAACGTAAAGGTTGAAATGCGAGATGCCATTCAGGAAAAAAAAAAAAGTAGATACCTGTACGCGTTCCCGAGATAAAGGGTATCGACAGACAGACGGACAGATAGACAGACAGACAGACAACAAATTAATCATATAAGGTTTCGGTTTTTTTCTTTTGAGGTACGGAACCATAAAAAGGAGTTTAGTCCATTCCTTCGCCTTATTTAGTGCCTGAGGTGTAGCCATATCCTCGAAAAAAACCGATCTAATTATAGAATAATGAACTGCAGTCACTGTTCACCCAGCTTTTGCTGCTTATGAACAGACCGTGATGATGAAAACTTTTGTACTTACGAGGCATAATGGAGCAAGGTAGGTGTACAGTATATACTGACGCATTTTCCCAAAGGAGTGGCGGTAGTGCCGAAGGGCATCACCTCATTTGACTCTTCGATGAAACAGCCTTCTATGTGAGCTGAAAATGAAATAACATGTCATGCTGATGCTGAGGGCCTTGACTACCAAGTTGACATAGATAGGGAACGTAGGTCATTGGCGGTCAGAAGTAATATGTTGGCCCGTAGGTTTGCACGTTGTAGTGACCATGTTCAAGTAACACTATTTAGAGCCTACTGTCAGACTTTCTATACGTGCAGCCTGTGGTTTAGGCATATGCAGAGGCCGCTTAGTGCCCTATTACGTATCTAATATAACCATGGATTTAGGATGTTGTTAGGGCTGCCCTGCTTTTGTAGTGTCTCCGGTATGTTTGCGTGCCTAAGTTCTTTATTTAAAAGATATTTGTAAAATTAACACAACAAGATATAAAATTAACATTAACACGAAATTACGAACGCAATTGCCGTTACAAGCTAAAAAAGGAGGAGAGTGAATAACAAAGTTAAAACTCACTCAATTCCACTGGTTTATTTTGAAGTCCGGTCATCCACGTTGCGGCCTTCGCGGTGCCAACAATCAGGGCAAAAACTAATATTTTTGACACCATGATGACAGATGAATTCCAACTTAATGAGACAAAGTTGCTAGAAACAGCCGATGTTAGCTCAGTAGCTAAGTGGAACTGTGTAGTTTATAAAAATTAACTATCTTTTATATCTTCATTTAGTATCGCGTCCGGTAATCTGAATGACCCGTCAGCCATGATCTTGTGTTTGTTCCAAAACAACGACTCACACACTTGCGATTATGCATATTTCTTGCGATTATTTATGTCATAATATTTTTTTTTTTAATTTTTTCGTATGAATGAATTGATATTAAAGAGTTTTTCTAAAATTCGCATTAGTGAAATTGTTATTGCATTGTTATTTACCTTTATGAAGGAGAATAATGTGGGCATTTGTTGCCAGAATAGTTGTCGTCCATTGTTGTAACTGAAATAAGACTCAATATTTTGCACTCTGATGTTTTAATTACATCGATTTAACAAATAATCGAGTTAGAAATTAGCACACACGTATCGAATGGAACTGGATTTCTATCGGAACGCGGCGGGCTAGGCGCAAGGTTAGCAGCACGTCCTATCAGTTTAGTGTCTAATCATCCAGTCCTTCAAGTACCGAAACTTTGAATGACAGCCGCCATCTGTGACCGTTATTTTCCCCGCGCTTTAAATAAACATTATTTTATATTTATTTCTTTCGTATTATAGTTGCTCGATTAGTTGTCAGATATCAGCATATTGCGTTTATTTCTTTCGTATTTAACTTACTTTTGCTTCTTTATTTCTTATATTTTAATAATACTAAAATATTTTTGTCGTACAGCATGAGAAAGGCCTCTCCTCATACAGATAAGGTTTCCTTTAATAATTTTAATACTAGGTTTTATTTAACTCACGGGATCAAAAGTTTATCAAAGTTATTAAATAAAAAGTACGTACTGTTGTTAAGAGATAGGTAATGATAATGTAAACAAGTTCAAATTACTTGAATCTTTTTTTCATCACACGTTACTACATCACTGATAAAAATGCTTGGCTGGTCATGCTCCACAATCGTAAGGGTTCTTAGATTTATTAATAGCGCAAAGTATACATTTTGTAAGATTATGGGGCTAGCTACATGTGTTAGGGTTTTAAATATGTAAATTAACTTACGTATGCGGCCGGGGAGAGTGTTGATGTGTGATTTGAAGTTAAGGTTCTTATCTAAAATGATTCCAAGGTATTTAGTTTGATCTCCTGGGGAAAGAATAGGACATTGTCAATCAGGTTGAGTTTGTGTGGGACAAGAGTGAGCTTTTAGAGTAATTACTGTTTTAGGTTGGGAAGCGTTGGACATCGAAAATGTGATAAACTAGTAGTAGTTTTATCAGCATTTAGGGTCAAATTATGAGAGGACAGCCATTTTAAGGCAGAGTTAAAGCCACCATGTGCAACTGCTTGGAGTTCCGACCATGAGTTAGAGGAAAAGGTAATGACAGTATCATCCGCAAAAGAAAATATCTTGGCATTTAAAATCTGGAGATTGCAAAAGTCGTTAATGAACACGAGAAACAATGTGGGTCCGTGAATGCTACCCTGAGTTACGCCATACCGAATGGGAAGTTATCGCTGTGTAGTTTTCTATAGTAACTGATTGTGTGCGATCAGTGAGATAGCTCTTGAACAAGTTAAGTGGTGACCCCCTGACACCCATACCTTCAAGTTTGAGTAGAAGAGTAGAAACGGGGACAGTGTCAAATGCTTTCGCAAGATCCAGAGACATAGTGAGATCTTTTCTGTGTTCATTTAAGTTTTCTACTATATTATTAACTAACATGTGAACCGCTTCACAAGTTGACTTGTTCTTGCGAAAACCAAACTGCTGAGATGATAACAGTATTAAGTGTTCCAGATAGTGTACTAAGCGCTTGTTCATGAGGCGTTCGAGAACCTTAGACAAGACGCTGAGGACTGCCATCGGGCGGTAGTTGTTAGGTAAGCTCCCGTCACCAGCCTTGAAAATAGGATGAATAGTTGCCCGTTTAAGAAAAGTGGGGAATATAGCTGATTGAAAGCAAAGATTAAAAATGTGGCATATAATAATAATAAATCATTTCTTTCGGGTATTAAAGACCTATAACATACGAGTATATACCTTACAGACTATCATACATACTTATAAAAAACCACAAAAAATACAATTGAACCGTTGAACACGAAGCGACGGCGTCGTGTTGCGCTGCGTGGTGTCGCGTAGCCCTCCGCGGACTACGACATCAAACTCATTCTTAAGAAAGGTCTTGATATACTGAGTCGGAACTCGCACCACAAATAACTTGAAGTTAGTATTGTGGCGCGACTCCAACTTCTCGACCCTCAAGGTCCAGCTGGTCTTCGATCGGACATACTCCACGATCTCCACAACCTTCGTGGTATAATGTAGCCGGGACACATAGAGCTGCATCGTAGGTATTGCCGGATGCAGCATAATGGGTCCTGCCAGCGCGATCCCACACTGGTTCTGATTAGGTGGCTTCTTCCCCTTTTTCGTCTCCACCTTCACGAAGCCATCCTTGTCACACGTGCCCGTAGCTGAGCTTTGCTGTTCTGAACCTCTGTTGGCAGTAAAATAATACTGTCGTACTGCATGACAAGGGCCTCTTCTCATACAGATAAGGTTTTCCTTATTTTTTAAACACGAATACATATATGTATTAGGTTTTATACTCACGGGATCGAAAGTTTATCAGTTTTTTTTTAAATAAAGTACATTCTGGTTTGAAGTGATTGATAATAATAATAAAAACAAGTTATAAATCTAAATGGAAAACTATTAAAAAAAAATTACCTACTTGGAGAAGAGAAAGTTTAGTACAAATTACATTAAAAATTATTTAAATGGAGTTGTTAGTTGTTTAAAACATGTAGTAAACATAAGTATATGAACCATTTAAAAAATTATAGAAAAATAAAATCGTACTGGTAAAAAAAATCATAAATAAAGTAATGTTATA
Organism: Charanyca ferruginea; assembly: GCA_947361185.1. NCBI lineage: Eukaryota > Metazoa > Arthropoda > Insecta > Lepidoptera > Noctuidae > Charanyca > Charanyca ferruginea. The sequence goes on along the minus strand of OX376055.1, from coordinate 55,298,279 downwards.
AGCGGAGCTACATTTTTCTGTTGTGGTTGAATAATCTGTGGCCCTAGAGAAAAGGGGTGTAAGTCCAATTTTGTTGCAAATGAGTTAAGTATACTGAAGTGATCAGAAAAAATGCTCTATAGTTTGCTGAAAACGAATCTATCTCAAAAATACAGAAAGTTACTTTGTGTATAAGAATCAAATTGACACCAAAAAAAACTGCGAAAGTCGGTTTCAAGTACTTTTGTATTCATTTAAACTGAAAAATATTTTTGTAAATTTGTGATTTTTAATCTAAATAAATATAAATTACCCACGTTTTAATTTATTTGGTGTTTTTCAATACCCAGTCCTTAACAATGGTTTAAAGACTAATGATACTACTGGATATAAATACGTTTTCACCAAAATAAAGGAAACAAATCAAAAATAACTCTGTTGAGATTAGTACTCACATGCTATTGTAAAATTAAGTAAATATGTTCATGCAATTCAAAATCAATTTAATAAATTCAGTCAGTTACATTACATTATAGTAATGTGTCATTTAAAAATTCATTGACATTATAGTAGGCTTTTCCTGTCAGTATTTTTTTTATTATTTTCTTTAACTGGCCATTATATAAAATTGCATTTTTGGACTTAAATCCTTTTTCACTAGGGCCACAGGTTTGTGGCATGTTATGATGGCCGCGTATCTAAACCATACATTTCATAAGGCGACAACCAAAACATCACATATTTTCAGTTTTCAGCATTAGGTACAAAATTCACAATACAACCCAAAAATGCAAAGCAAGTTGGATGATTGTTTGTTGAGCATCTAAACTTCAATACTGCAGTGTTCTTATTAGTTAATACGTGAGGCTAGTTATCAATCGTTATTATAACTGGTTCAGGTTGCCTGTACACGCGGTTACTCAAATACATAATATTTTTTCTAACTTCTTTTGTTAAGTTGGATTTTATAACTCCTTCAGTTACCATCGTCCTCCGTGGGCTCGTTTCTAGACGTTTAGCATTGAGCTTGAACTCAATTAATACGTAATTTTATTGTTGTTTGCGTTTATTAAGTTAAGATTTGAATAGTACGAGAGGGAACCAACTTATGCAGATACTTACCGAGCCTGTGCAGAAGACCCAGATGATCAAACTGAATAATAAAATAAATAATAATAATAATAAGGATTGGGACAGACACTGTGTCGAAGGCCTTTTTGAGGTCAAGGAAACCTGTCAGGCATATTTTGCTAGCCTTCTCCAATTAGGGCTACTTTCAAGGCATCCAGGAAAAGTCCCTTCTCAAAGCATAAGTTTGTCAAATAATTTAAGATTGGGACAATTTGATCGTGTGTAGTTTTAAATTATTTATTTAGAATTTAATTGGAATGTGATTCAAACCAGGTGTATACCAAGTTTTAAGCCCATTATGTACCATTAGTGTACCATGAACTTCGCAAGGATCTGTGTCCAATAAAACAAACGATGAGGGCGATGTATAGAATGAGTTAGGAACGTTATTATTTTCTGTAGAAAAAAAAGAGCGTGGTGTGAGATAAACCGCGAGAATCTTTCCTATGTTATTTATAGAAAAGCTATTAGTTAACCTTGTTAATAGAATTTTGTAGGGTATTGGATAGTTTTCAAGAGATCAAAGTTATTGGTTTGTTTTAGTTTCCACGTCTTTAGGAGTTTTGTGTGCTTCAAATTGGTCTTAGTCATGTTTTCGTTTTTATTTTTTTTGATGCAGGTATAGTCATTTCGGTGCTTATTGTAGGTAATTTTTAGTACCTCATTGAACGGGTCAAGTCTCAGTCTCCGTTAGAAAGTATCAAAAATAATCTCTCTTCAGATAACATATTGTGACGGGCAACAATGGAACCCTAACACTGCGCGAAACCCGACACCCACTTGGCCGGTTTTTTCTTCTAGGATATACCTAGTAATTAACTTGACGACACGGTTGGCGCAGTGGCTGAGCGATCGACTGCTGCGCAGCGTGTTGCGGGTTCGATTCCCGCCCAGGGTAAACATTTGTGTGATGAGCACTTGTGTTTGCCTTGTGTCTGGGTGTTGTTTATCTATATATGTATGTATTTACAAAAAAAATATATTTGTGTATGTATATCAGCTGTCTGACACCCATAGTACAGGGTCTCCCTAGTTAGGGGTCAGATGGCCGTGTGTGAAAAATGTCCCCACATGGGGACTGGTTCTGAAGGTCAAAGTAGCCAATGCCTCTGAAATGGCCCGTCCAACCTGTTAGCGACGACTGAAAGGACACTGTTACCGCTGCCACGCACCCTGCCCGATATCGAGGTTGCTCTCTTGCGCATGGTGGCATAAAAGATCGATGCTTGAAAGATTCTTTATAATAGCAGAAAAAATTATCGGTTGAATGAAAATAATGATGAAGCGATAAGTTCCAGAAACCAAAGGCGAAAATAGCAGATACTATTACCAACGTCACCGGCGCAGGTTGTTCAATGGGCTCGGGCAGTGCGGAGGGACGCGGAATTTAATTAATTGTATAAAGTAATTACGCACATAATTACAATTACCGTTGTTAGTGTATTGGAAAGCTAAATAGTTAAATATTTTTCCTGTTTACTAAAACTTTTCGCTCGACTGCACATTAGATAATAAAAATTGTTTTGAAACATTGAGATAACTTATAAACTCATGATTATATTCGCGTAGCTATCATAAAGTTACGGTTTTAATATTATACTTAGCATAACAGGAAAATTATATTACTTAGGTTTTTTTTTTCGCGATGGAAATTCTCATGGACTTTCACCATTGTGTGGTGACGGTAGGGCATGCCGGACTCTTACCGGCTAAAACCACCGCGGTGTTCCACCTCTGCCTATGGGGGTGCGGGTTTCGCAGAAGCATTCACCGCTCTCAACAATTAGAACAATTGAGAGCCTAGAAATAGCTGTGGAAATTATAACAATAGGTGTGAATCAAGTCTATAAGGAGAATTTTCCGCCTAAAACAAAAACCTCAACTAGAATAGTTTAGTTAGGAGAAAAGCCAGAAAATCATTCAATAAGGCTAAAAAGACTCGCGAATGGGAGGTCTATTTGAAAGAATTAACTGAATGCAGTAAAGAGATTAGGAAGGCGGAAAGGGCATCGTGGAGGAAGCTCTGAGGAGCTAAAAAGCCTTCCACAAACAGCCAGACTTCACAAGGTGCTCTCCAAAACCAAGACTAATCAGATTGGGCTCCTTAAAAAGGATGATAGCTCCTTTACGAACAATGAAAAGGAGACCTTAATGTTGCTGGCCGCGACTCACTTTCCCGGGTTTCTGAGCATAGACTTGCCCCAACAACAGCCTGCGATCAATAGACCTCGGAACGAGGACTGGCGCAGGGCTGCCAAAATCATAAGACCCAATCAGGTTAAGTGGGCCGTTGACTCTTTAAACCTAATAAAGCCTGCGGGGAGGATAGGATAGCACCAGCCTTGTTACAACAAGGGGTAAATGTCCTTCTTCTCCATCTGGTCAAAATCTTCAGAGCAAGTTTTGCCTGGGGACATGTACCAGAACGATGGACTATAGCCAAAGTCCTTTTTATACCTAAAGCTGGCAAGACGGATTACAGCCAGCCAAGGTCCTTCAGACCAATAAGCCTCTCTTCATTGCTCCTCAAGACGATGGAGAAGGTGCTTGATAGGTATATTAGAGATGTAGCTCTGGTAAGCAAACCAATCCATGACAGTCAACATGCGTACCGCAAGGGCAAATCTACGGAGACTGCCCTCACGAGCCTGATAGACAAAGTGGAAAAAGCTACAGAAGACAAGGAAATAGCGCTATGTGATAGCTCTATAGATTTTATATAAACAAGCCGTAATTTAGGTAGCAAATAAAAATACAGTACGATATGAAATATTATGTTTATTATTGATATGTAGGTAATCAGCTGTATGTGAGAGGTTAACAGCAGTGTTTTTGAAACCAGTTGAATCAGATTCAAATATAAACACAGACGTTCCGAATATTCTTCAGTACATTTCACAACAGTTAACGTTAGTGACGTCTTGATTTTACTAAATTGTAATCATGTGGAAAGTAATAAGTCTGTCTGCGCTTCTAATCGTCACTCAGGCAGCGGATATACACGATTTCTATGGGGACTGGATAGAAGTTACTTATAATTCATCTTTACCGTACGATCCCATTTGCACACGTTTCTCATTAGAAAAAAGCTCAGAAAATATGCAATGTGTTTATGCTGATGGAAGAAAGGCAAATTTAGTTCAAGTCTCTAAGAAGACTGAGGCTGGAGAACTATTGTATAATGTTTCGATGCTGATCACGGTAGTCGATAAGGCTGGCGAAGTGACGCCGGCGCTGAACATCAGCTGCAAATGTGATGACAACGAAGATCGGGTCCATGGTGTTGCAAGATTGCTGAACGTTGACCTCTTGATTATGCATTCAGACCGTTTAATGCCGTTCGTTCAATCAACTAGGATTGACTTATATCGGAAAGTTGTATTAGTTTTTGGCAAAGATGGGCCTAAGCAAAGCCGTAGGCTAAGGTTTGACAAATATTGTAGATCTAAAGAAGAGATGTAGTGTGTCGCAAAGAAAATTAAGGTGGGTCGAATAGTAGTGAAAATAAAGTTTTGTGATGACTGAATAAATTATAACGGTAATATTGAGTACATAACTTGTATGATTAGAATGCGTGTCAAAGTAATACCTCCTGTTTATGGTCGTTATGATACAGCCTTAAATAAAGTACAATTCACTGTGTTATTTTCAATGTTAGCATATAAAACTTCGTTATCACGATAAATACAAAGTAAGCTATTTGCCATTCACATTAAAAATATCTCTAAAATAACACAGTTATTTCAAGTTTAGGATCGTTTAACCGTCTAACCTTACCCTTTCCCTACGGTCGCTTCCAGTCTTACCGGATGAAGCTTGAAACCAGTATTCTGCAAGGAGCGACTGCCTATAATATCTGAGCACCGCAACACCACCGCCGTACCGCACCGTAACACGGGGTAACACGATATCTATTGGTGAGACTGGTAGTCTCACCAATACTTTCGGACTTCTGACGGACTTCTACAATAAGTAATGAAAAACTAAGGACTCGGCATTGTTGTCTACATCTTTGCAGGAAATATATAGCAGGTAGGTAATGGATATTGACAAATCCATAAATATAGGTCAGCTTTGCCCTCGACTAGGTAAATCTTACGAAACCTAACTTTTTGTGATAACAAGATAACTATAACCTTTAGCACTAAGGCATAACATACTGACCTATTAGAGAAATAATTTTCAAAATCAGGCCAGTAGATCCGAGGATTAGAGGGTTTACGCTCCGTTTGCCCCTTGGATCTTGCCCCTTTTGATTAAAAAGTTCCACTCACCCCGTTTTTTATTATTTTGGAGTAGTGATTCGTCCCTTGGGACATTTCCTTGGAAATTTTACCAAAAAAGGTATAGTTAGACAGAAAAATGCACATTATGAACAAAGCCATGTTTAGTTTAAGTCTATGTTTAGAATAATACTTATGACTGCTTTATAGATTATGGATAATCTACATTGTTGTGTTTTTGACATTTTATACTACAATTTTTATAATTTTAATTTGGTTGATAACAAATCTTAGTAAATTACCAGGAAAGCAGAAATTAACTGGAACTAGGTGAATGTATTTTTCTGTCTAACTATACCATTTTTGGTGAAATTTACAAGGAAATGCCACAAGGGTCCAATCGCTACACCATAATAATAAAAAAACGGGGTAAGTGGAACTTTTCAATCGAAAGGGATCAAGATCCAAGATCCAAGGGGCGAACGGAGCGTAAACCGATTAGCGAACGTTTAAACTAAAACAGTAAAAAAAGCCTTCAGCTTTATAATATTAAGTATACAACTGTCATTATTACCTAAGTAACAAACAACAACAGGAACAACTTCACTGCGATCCCCAAGACGCCTGCCAAGCGTGGGGAGTATGGCAAGCCCTCCCCCCTGACGTGGGGTGGGACATTTCTCGGCTGATGAAGATGATGATGATTATCTAAGTATTGTGGTGTTACAATTAAGGTATATACTTAAACGCTACTCAGCTGTTAAGTCTCGTCCTGTCACAGTCTCTTTTACATAAAGTGATAGAGTGTTCTTCAATACCAAAGAATCGTTAAACATCAGCTGCAAATGTGATGGCAAGGATTTTCGCGACCGGACTGTAGCCAGAATAGTCAACGACGATTACTTCATTTTGTATGCAAATATCGCGCCGACCAAGGAATCAACTCGTACTGACATAGAACAGAACTTTGAAATGCCTTTTGGAAGACAAGTCGTGCCTGAAAAAGCATTATCTGATGTTATGACAAATATTGAATAACTTTAGAACCGACGAAGAGCAATGATTTGTGTCAAATAAAATTATGGTGTATTCAAGAGTAGTGTAAATAAAGTTTTGTAATTTGGGAAATAAATTATAACAGTTTGAATAAGTAGGTACCTATTATTATTTGAATGCGGAACAAAGTAATGTCTCTAATTTATGTATCAAACGGGTACAAAATTCGAGATTAAGCCAGCGGTTTCGCTTTGTGAGTGACGTAAACTGACTGTATTACTGGTGGAAAACTAAACAATACTTTGCCGTCGTACCTTACGGGACAGTCAAAGAATGCATTAAAATAACTTTTTTTATGTTAAGGTATTAGATCTACCATAAAGTTGTCAATTCGAAGGTAAGTTGCCCTTGTAGCATAAAATAATTAATTAACACAAGTAACTGTTGAAATTTTAGTTGAATGATAAGCCATAATAACTTATAAGAATTAATTGGGTAAGACAAAAAGGATTAAAACAATTTAAATTGATTTTTCTACACACTGGTCTATTCCAAAATGTGTCGTAACGTGAAAAATAGACTCGTCCAACCACTGTTTCTACATAATCTGTGGCGCATCCGCGTAATGGAGCAAAGAGTTTTGTAGTACAATTCTTTTAGTAATACAACCTAAAGCTCAACGGCGGCGAGTTACAAGTAATATTCATTTACCTTTGCTTAAGCAGCGCTATCGCCACGACACGCGGAGGGCTTTTGATGGAACTACTCAAGGTTGAATAATTTGATACTTTTGATAGTTCACACATGAAAAATGAAATACGCTAAGCAAAAACCGTCTGATCTTTGTCGATGGCCTACGACGGCTACAACCACAGCTTCGACTTTACTTGTCAAAATCAAATACTTATATTTTGCAGACGAAACGCTATTAGGTAGACAAAGATTTTGATTATAATAATAACATATGGCACAGAAACGTGGTCCATAACTACTGGCCTCCTAGAGAAGCTCAGAGGCACGCAGCGAGCCATGGAGAGAGCTATGCTTGCAGTTTCTTTGCGCGATAGAATCCGGAACGAGGAAATTCGCCTCCAAATTCTAATTCCGTTAATTTAGAACAATTTCTCGCGATGCCGAATTCATAGCCAAATAAAGGCTTTCTGAATATTTTATAAATGTTTTAATAGAAGATCTATCTAGATATTTACCCGGACGTAGAAGATGTAGTGAATTACCCATCAAATATAACAATGCGGGGATTCCTGCTCCAACTCTCTCTCCAATTAAAAGTATGGAAGAATAAGCTTTGATCCAGACGGTAGAAAGAGATACCAGTGCTCCATAAGACCAGCTGACAAATGGCACAATATGCAGAGAGTTACCTACTGATGAATTGCATTTGGCGTGCTCGGACACGCCGTAATTGATTCATCAATAGAATATTAAGTTCTTTTACATACAATAAGTACACATTCACCAGCAAGCAAGAGGGTTAAATTCAAGATAATAATGCTTGTAAGTGTGCTGGTCTCGCTCCATAGTATATTTTAGTCTTAACCAAAACAACTATACTCCATTTATATAATAGGATTAGAAAAAAGAGGCTCATAGAAGCAGAAATGCAAAACATTTTATTTCAAAGATAAGTTAAAACAATTTAAATTAAACTTATTTTAATACAATTTTGATAAATAGATCTAAGATAGTACTAAATATGACATAAAATAATATAAACAGAATAAAAGTCTTTTAAAGATAAGGTAAAATTTTAAATTTGGTAGAATTACAGTAAAACGAATGACGTTCCGGGTATTGTTCATCCCTGCTTCTGTTAGGTTTTTACCATTGACACTGTACTTTTAAATTGGAATTAAATATACAACTAAATGAAAACCACATAATTTGAGAAGAAAAAATATTAAAATGGTTACAAATACGCGCGACAGCTACTGTAAAAATAGTTTATAATTAAATTCGGTGTCTATCGTAACTTTAACATTGTTTATTGTACTTTAGTTACAAAGTGTGCATTAAAAAGAACCTTTTTTAACTTCTGTCTAATGCCATTGTAACTAGAGTATAGTGGCTAAATTAAACTACTCAATTGATTACTTTATGTACCCATTTAATTTATTTTACTTGTGGATTGCTCGTGCTCTCATACTATATCATTGTTTGTGGAAATTTGAGGAGTGTACAGTTTGAATAAATAGGTCTATGAAAACTTTTATTATCGCCGTAATTACTATAATGATATTTTGCTTTATATAAAAAAAAAACAACTTTTACCGATATTAATTTTTGTTAAGCTTTAACTCGTCCTAGAGATCAGCCACGATCGGCACAGCCTACTATTGATTTTAACAACGCTGGGGTCGACGTCGATTTCACGGTTGCCACAACGTCGTTTGCAAGATGACATAGTATTCAATACTTATTTCTGTTACACATATCGTCACCTGTTGTAAGAACATGGTAACTCACTTTTTAGTCGAATTAAGGTTCCATTGTAACTCAATTTAAAATGAAATTCTCTTTCTTTTGATCTCAGTCTGTACGTCTTTTCGTTTACGATCTATAGAGTGTAAAAAAATTGTAAGTAATGACACAGTAAAGATATCTAACAGTATTGTGACTCGGCCTTGTCCTTGAAATCTCAAAAAACCTACAGGCGCGTAGTACCTTTACATGCGATAGGGTTGCCCCGCGTACTGTGTTTTAATTTCTTCCTAGTGTGTGTTTTATTTTCTTTCTAGTTTTGTGATTGTAAATATAGGTATATAATATTTTTCATTAAATTAAAAAGAAATGAAATAGGAAGTGTTCAATAAAAATGCATGTTATGTTTTTGATTAGAAGATTTAATAAAAAACCACCCTTATAAATTTGAGACTAAAATATTTGCGCCTCAGTCGCAGCCATTCAAGGCGTCTAAAAAAAAATATTTCCCTTTATTCCAATCCTTACACACGTCAACACCTACTTCTTACTTAACCAAAATGCAAAACACAGCTGACAAAACCTCTAACTATACCTACTACAAAATCTTACTTAAAAAGTAAATAATAATGTTAATCTTACTAAATAGGTATATACAGAGTCCAGCACAAGCTACAACAATCTGTCAAATTTCTTTGATAGATTTTCAATTTTATTACAAAAGCGTAAGGTTCATATTCAATTGGGGAAATTTATCAATTTTTAATGGCCTGATGTGCTGGCATTTGTACCTATCATTTACTCTCATAATCATTAATTTATAATAATATTTCGTTTAATTCAATAATATATGTAAGTAGCTAGTACATCAGTAGGTAGATAGAGAAGCCTAGCCTAAGAAGTATCTAGGTACTTACTAGTTCGTTTTAACGCGAGCGTAGGTAGGCCGCTTTTTCACCCTATCCTCTTATTTGTTTATTAATCCAGGTACTTTACTCGGTAGAAAAAGCGAAATACTTACCTTTTAAAAAAAGAAACAAATTACTTACGTACTATAAGTAGGTATATCATTTTTCAACCGACTTCAAAAAAGGAGGAGGTTATCAATTCGTCTCTAATTTATTTTTATTTCTTTTTTATGTTTGTTACTTGATTTCTTTGGACTGGGTGAACCGATTTTGATGATTCTTTTTTTTTGAAAGCTAGTGCTTCCCGTGTAGTCCCATTTTAATTTGGTCTAGTTCTGACAAAGGCATCCATGAGAAAACCGTATAAGTCTTAAATTTGCATTAAGTATGTGCGCGATTTGTTACGCGATTTCTCCGGCAAACGTAAACCGAATTTGAAAATTCTTTTTCTTATGGATAGGTTTGCTTCAGGGGTGGTCCTATATAAATTTTATCGAAATTGATTCAGCACTTTTTGAAAAATCAACAAATACCCTAAAATTTTACATTTTACATTTACGACGTTTTAGTTTCATCAATCTTTGTAGTAGTTAACTTTCAATCTCTTATTAATAGATTTGGATGAGAAGGAGGTACTAAAAAGCGGAAAATAAAAAGCTTTTTACAAAAAAGACAACCGCCTTCTAGAAACTAAAAAGTGAAAAATAACTTTAGCACAGAACACACATTGACTTTACAAACAACAAACATTGACAAAACAACAAACAGAACAAAGCCACTGAATTTTATTTGTCTGTCCCTGCTAATTCGAGGCGTGTAGGTACGACTCGCGTTCCGACCGTTTGTATGAAGATAGAATACTGTTAGATATCTTTACCGTGGTAATGATCCACCAAGTGTATTTTAATTGTATTTTTAGTTACGAACACAATTCAACCCATTCATAAGTAATACAATAAGTAAAATTTACTTACTTATTGTATTAATTATCAGACATACAACGTTTATTTTTCGAAAGCCAGTTTTTTTACATAATATAGTGGTATGTCTGAATTACAATGTCCTAAGCATTACGATATGTTAAAATATTTAATGGTAACTCACAAATAACAAAGAAGGACAAGTATTTTGCATCAAATAAATACTTAATTTATTAGATCTACTAATTTCACAATAGGACTTTATATACACTGTAGCACTTCTAATAGTTTATGAAATAAAACGCTATGTAGAATTGTACGATAGAATTTAATAGCTCTCACAAGAAAGATTTTAATGTGATGAGTATCAAAAACATAGGATTAAAATAAGCACTAACCTAGACGCACTACGATTAGGCAGAGATTTCCAGGCCTAAAGGTTCCACAGCCTGGCCGGCAAACAGGATCGGCCGAAGATAAGACTGCCGCGATCGGCTCCTAGCTTTGGGACGGCGCGGATCTTAACAGTAAGACCCTCCCTGGAAGCAGCAGCACGCGACAGCACGACGGCACGACTCAGGACCGTTACCGACTTTTGATTGTGGACCGGTAGACTTTAGTAAGTTAAGCCAAGAGTAAATCAGCGTGTTACTCAAGCGACAGCGAGATCTAGACTCCCCCATTTGACAGGTTTCTTTCCTGTCGGCTCTTCCGAAATTCATAATAATCCAAGTATGAATTCTATTTCTAAAACGCCCGTATTGGTCTTATATAGCGGGGTATTATAGTACCGGCCAGACTCAATTATTGTAGACTGCCAGTTATTTTTATTTGTTTAGTGCTTTTAAGATTTTAAAGAACACCAGATACATTAGGGGGTGTCCAGCTGTTTAGTATAAAATACAGCCATACACACATATATTCGACATCAGTTTGGAGGTTTTACGTTATTTAAGCCGTAAACTTATTAGAAGTATTACTGACAATTGTCAAGATTGACCACTGGACAATAATGTAAGTACTTTTATTCTATTTTTGAGTAATAAAAGATTCCAAGAATCTATAAAAGCAAGTATTATAAAATGTAAACATCAATTGTGATAAATGATTGCATGCTTATAAAAAGTAAATATGGTATTTGTCAAACATAATACTATAACACGTATACGAACAGACGGACTATTGCAATCTTTGACGCGCTCTCCTGGAAAGTAAGTTAACATGTTCTTACTTGCAGGTGTCGATATGCAAGTTCACGTGAGTGAAGCCGCAGGCACAGCTAGTTTTAAAATTAAGTCTAAGCACCTAAGTTTCAAGATTTAAAGAAACTAAATTACCTATACTAAACTAAATACCTAAACTAAATTAACAAATTACCTATGTTTTAAGTTCTAATAAAAGGACCAACCTACAATCTCTCAGTAATTAAATCAATTACGTCAAACTAATTCAACAGCATGCCAAATGTTCAGTTACTTTACTAATAAGCAATAATGGTAGGCCTAACCAACTTACAAACGTTTCGTATCGAACCTCATTCTACAATAATTATCGCCTCGTTGTAATCCATTTTTGATTTTCGATCACGTGACTTATCGTTGAGATGACGTAATTTCCATACATTTGATTAGATTGTCAATTTGGATAATTTGGCTAGGGCCCTAGTTCAATTAAACGATATAAAGTTATGTTTAGAATAGATTTAAAATTAATCAGAGCAATCAAAATTCATTATATTTGCTAAGAAAAATAAGGAAACCGGATTCATTTTGCCATAAACAGCTTATCAATTAAATCGTCGTCTGCTACTGCATTAAAAAAAAACTAATCAGATTATTTTATTTAAAGCCCAAACATTGTCGCGACAGCTTGTAGGCGCCTATTATTTTTATTTAACAATAATTTATTAAATTCCTTTTTTGAATCAATATAAATGTGACAGTTATTATTAGTTTCACAGCTTATTAATGTATAGTGCTGTAAATACGAACCCCACGCTGTTTTATGTGTTAATAATTGTCAATCAAAATGTTAATCAGTATAATTTTAATAATATTATTATGGAGTATTACTAGAATGAATAAATTTGCAACTTTTCGTTTTTTTTTTTTTGTGGAGCATTTTTCTCTTAGGCTGCCTAGACAAGACATAATAATATAATATATTACGCTGTTCTGCCTAGAACTCATCATAGTTATAATTATCCTACCTTTATGTCAAGTTTCGACCATCCTAGCCTAATTAAGTGATTCTTCATATTAGCAACATTTGTCACAATACCTACCTAGTGTTACTACCCATAATTTTGAAGTGGTATTTCCCTTTATACGTAGGAATTTCAGGTAATAAAGACATATTATTAAAATTATCATTACCTACCAAAAATTCTAAAAAATATTATCTTAAGAAGAATACCTACAATGTAAATCAATAGTAATAACGACTTTGTATCACTTGAATTGGTATCCATACATTAAGGAGAAATCGATTAAATATTTTATCGATATTAAATTATATGTAAAAAAACAAAACCATATCTATCAGTCTAGCTTGGCGCCAGTCAAACAATGTGAAGTAAAAGCATTCGAAATAAAGGAGAAGTATATAATTTATCTCGTAATCAAATTTATTTCATACTAATCGTATGCAAATTATGTTTTGAACCGGAATCCCGTGTTATTTTTATGGCTATTCAACTACCTAATGAATATATTAATGTCAATAAATAGTCTGTTGTATAATTTCAGATAAAATCATCTACGAAATGGTGGCGCCTGCATATCAATAGATTTGTGTTAATTTTTGTAAATTCGCGAAATTATAGTATTTACATAACATTCCTTTTTAAAAATAGATTGCCTTGTCGCATTTTTCTTTGAGTACGCGCATGGTAACTAGTCACTAATAGCAGATTATGCATCAAGGGGATAAAGTAGTGTCTTGTGTAGCGGGCGCCGTATTGAATCCCGAGCAAAACGAAGGATTCTAGCATTAACTCCCGAGCGGAGAGAGGCAGTTTAGAGTTAACTGCCAAGCAAAGCGAGGGAGTTAAGACACAGTATAAGTATAAGTACTATCGTTAAGACAAGAATCCTGAGTTCAGTGTGGGATTCAAGGTCGCCCAAGACGAAGGCACCTTTATCCCCGAGGAGAATACCTACTCTACTTTTCACACCATCTACGAGACAATAAATAGCAATTATTAGTACTAAATCAAGAGTAGATTGTTGGTAATGCCAATGGTTTCGGATTTAATGTACTCTGGAGTCAAATCACTATCGTCACTCGATACGGGCGCTCCAGAAGAATTACTTAAAAGTCTACCAGTCCACAAACAAAAGTCGGTAACAGCCCTTGGTCGTGCCATCGAGGTGTCGCGTGCCTGCTGCTCCCAGGGCGGGGCCTACTGTTAGGATCACCTGGGGACCTCCGTCCCAAATCTAGGAGCCGATCGCGGCAGTCTATCTTCGGTTGATCCTGTTTCCCGGCCAGGCTGTGGAGCCTGGAAATCTCTGCCGCTACTTAGTGCGTCTAGGTTAGTGTTTTTTATATCTCTGTTTTTATACTCATCGCATTCTTGAGAGCTATTAAATTTAATGTACAAGTCTACTTAACTTTTTATTTCATAAAAGATAGCAGACTTGTTACAGGAGTTAGGGGAGTAAAAACCACTAACTTCCAAACTTCTTCATGGTCAGTGGAATGAACATCTTCATCTATAAAATCAGCCTACCAACGCTGCGTCTTCCGTTTCGTGGTCGCCAATCGAGAACCTATTTCTTCCCCATCGGTAATCGGAACTTCGAGCGATGTGACCTGTCCATTGCAGTGGGTGGTTAACTTACCGTTGCCGCTCAGGAATAAAGGGTGGAACTGGGGGAACAGACGGATCAATGACTAATAAAATAAATATGGGTTGTATTAGTGTGGATATTGTCAGTCAGGCCAAAAATTGTATGTCTAGAGGTAAAATTGTATCATCTAAAATAATCATAACCCAATAACACTTTACCTCGCCTGGGAATTGGACCCAGCTAGGGCTCCACGCTTAGCAGTAGGTACTAGCGACGAGGACTTGGTGTCGTGCCTCCTCAAACCTCAAAGACCATCAGGGTCTAATTACGATAATTTTATCACTATCTCTATATTTTGTACTGGCTATATATACTTATGCATAAGGATAGTTCTGACTTACTACTAAAGGCTTGTTTTATGTTAATTCCGGTATAAAACTAAGGAATTATTAGTTAATCTGTGGTGGAACCTCATCATGGATGTTCTTCGTCTTTCGTCCGACTACCAAACGATTTTTTTCGGAATATCATTATATTTTTCGAATGACATCTTAGAAGGTTGTCGGCTGCTTTACCGGACGTTCTTGTGCTGTAATAGTACATTATGATATAAGTGCGGTAAGTTGAAAATTACAGGCGAGGCGATATTGCTAGCTCCAGCCGCAGGCGAGGGCTACAAGAAAGCAGAGGCTGTAAATTATCAAAGCGCACGTATGTCATACGACGTTTTATAACATATTTGCGAGGAAATAATTCAAATATTATATATTCGTCGCTTCATTCTTCAGATATATATTATTTACTAAGTAGTCCTTTATCCTACAGGCAACATCGCACGATTTCAGAGATTTTTTTTTTTTCATACCCACAGTACATTTCTTCCGTTCCGTTCCGTGTGACATTGTTCATTCCTTTTTCGTGCGAGGCAACGAGTGCACGCGCCTAATAAAAATGCTGAAACATAGTGCACAGAAGAAATTGGATAGATACAAACAAGATTTGAAAATTAGAAGAGAAAGAAAAGGAGAAAGATCGACGTCGTATACGACGACCGTTAGATTCATCCGAGGACAAAAACATTGCAGGTTAGTTGAACATTATTACTAAGTGTTACAGTGTTTACACCAATGTAACTTACGTAAAAATCGGGATTGACTGCGAGTCAATTGCGATAACATAATTAGCTGCGAGCTAATTATGAGTCATGTTATTATGACAACTTAGTATAAAATATGTGTAATCTTGAATAGATATGCACATTAACTACAAATTATCTGAGAGCCAGACGCAAACGCAAAACGCGTTACATACCTACCCACCCCCCTATTCGTTCTGTTACGCGAGCCCACGTAAACAAGGTTTTAAAAAAAACACTTTGATTCACGAAAAGAACTAGTTTTAATTCGGAGTTTGACCTTGTTACAATTTTGGGACTTTTCGGTTAACACTAAGTCAAACTGGCAGACACAACGATAAACGGATATGGTAGAGGTTCGGCGGATGGGACTCGACTGACGAGCTGCGGGAGCGGCGAGGCAGTCTGGCCAAAAATGATGATAAGACATTTTCAAGGAAGTCTATGTAATCGATTATTATTGATTATTAAGGGTTTTCCTTAGCATTGGGAAACTATAACAGCCCCCCGATTTGGAGTAAACTACACCTTTAAAAGTGAAGTTTATGTCTAATAAAATATGAGTCAGCCGATTCGAAGAGAGGGTCTCGTGTTAATATCTGGTAGTTCAATGTCATTTAATTCAGGATCATTATTTTCAGGAGTTTTATGTTCTTTAATTTTCATTATTTTCTTGTGTATGCCAGTTTTATACACCTTATAAATAACAAAACACATGATAGAAATCATAATTACAATCGTGATACTTGAATAATATTTTTGATATAAAACAATATGCGGTTTTTCAATTACATTGTTAAGGCCTTTCAGGATTTCAGGATTATCATAAGCTAAGGAGTCTAAGTTAACATTCTTAAGATTAACTATAGGTAAGTTTGATACAATATTATTATAAGCTATAATATTACAACATGAATCATTTAAAATATTAAAATTGGAAAGAACAGTTTTCAGCTGAATTTTATGATTTTCATGCGAGGTTAAACGAGTGTCCTTGCAGTAGGCAACACATTTAGGAGGTAAGTACAATACACCATTTCCACTGAATTCTATTTCAGTGGATTGCGAGTTATTACATTCAATACTTATTTTAGTTTTTTCTGACATTACATATAACCATCTACTGTAGCGCAGTGGCTGCCAGATGCTGACGTGACCGTGAATAAATTTGGTTTCACAAATCGGAGGAATTGAGGTGAGTACTTTTGTAATAATTTCTGTTTCACAGGAAGGTGTCGCGGAAGAGGAGTATAAGATTGACGCTTCACAAAGGTAATGGTCATTATTAATTATCTTACAATAATCTAGATCATCTAACTTACAGTACATTGACCTATCTCTGCTTATACCAATATATTTGGAGGAGGGAATGATGGTCGAATATGACCTTGGATTATTTTTATCATGAGGAACCAGCGAAGGTAAGTTATGATATACATTTAAGTGCATAGGGTTAATGAGAGGGATTTTCACTGTAAACACTACTTTTTCTTTATTGAAGTAACTAGATATTTCTGATATATTTAAAATAGTATGCATGTTATCAAGGCTTAAAGATACTGGAAGTTGTTTAGATTCGGGTAAGAATCTGTAATTGTCTACCAATTCGGTGTAAAGTTCCTTAGGTGTTAGGATGGTAGGGTACAGGACATTAGATTTACTGAACATAATAGAGTTAATTATGTCTTCAACTTTGAAGGACAAGGCTAGGAGACTATTTTCTATCATGGAAGTTAGTTCCAGCATGCGAGACCTAATACCTAATTCTTTTGAAACATAAGTCAGATTTAGGACATCTTGAGATAATTCATCAATTGCATCTTTCAGATGTTTTTCATTTAGTTTAATTATATGCAGAGTTTCATTGGAAGATCTAAGCAAGGAAGTAGTGACTAATATATTTTCCTTCATCAGAAGGGCTAGTTTCTTCTGGTCTGTTTCTACTTCTTTAATGGCATTATCGTATCTAATGGCATCGTCTTCATCCATTGTGCCAAATATTTTTTTTGATACTGTGCCTACGAATCCTAGAAGGGCAGATCTTCTCGACTGGCGAGATGTAAGGTGAAAAATGGCTTCGTTGTCATGAGCTATATCATTATAGCGGGTATTCAATGGTTCAAAGAGATTACTACATTCTAAATAATCAAAAACTTTACCGTTGTCACATATTTGTTTGGATTTGTTGAGAATAAGGCGGAGGTTTAGAATATGCGGATTAATAAATGATACATCATAAGGAATAACTATACTAAGGTGACTATCAATTAAGCTTAAAGAACCTAAGGGGTCGAAGTAGATGCCAGGACTGTTCGTCAAGGGCGTAATGAATTCCTGACCTAGCGTTGAGTTACTGTAATAGAATATAATTAAAATTAGTATTAAGTATACAACTAGGGTTACGTTTCAGATCTAGGAGCTAGTTTGACTTCGTCGTAGTGATGTGTCACATGACGTCTGTTTACGAGTAAGGTCAAGGTGTTTCTACCGTTGATTTTTACGACCTTATACGGTCCTTTCCAAATTGGCGAAAGGGCTTTACGTAAACGTACATGATTTTTGAGATATACGTAGTCTCAGACTTTATATTGAGCGGGTCGCGAGCGGGCGTCGTAATACTGTTTAGATCTTTCCTTGGATCTTAGTATGTTTTCGATGGCTTTTTCACGTGAAAGCTTTAGACGGTGATGTAAGGATTTAAGATATTCTGGATATGTAAGGTCTGATTGCAATTCGTAGACAGAGTCCGGAATAAAAGGTTTCTGGCCGAAGAGGAGCTCATACGGCGTAAAGTTAGTAGTGGAATGAGTAGATGTGTTATACGCCAACATAGCAGTATAGACATATCTATGCCAATCAGAATGATTTTCGTTGACATAAGATTTAAGGTATTCTTTAAGTGTGGAGTGACTGCGTTCAAGTGCACCTTGAGTTTGAGGATGGTATGGGGAAGACCAGATTTGTTTAATTTTCAGAAAGTCGCAGGTCTTTTTAAATAGCTCTGCGGTGAAGTTTGTGCCTTGATCAGTTAAGATAGACTTTGGGATACCGAAAACAGAAATGAAGTGCACTAGACATTCACATGTTTCTTCCGCAGTCGCACTAGCGATAGGATAAGCGAGGGAATATTTGGTAAGGTCGTCTTGTAGTGTAACAATGAATTTGAGCTTAGTCAGACCAGCTTCTGGAAGGGGACCTACGAGGTCAAGGCTGAGCCGTTCAAATGGTTTAGTAGAAGTGGTAGTTATTTGCATTGGTGATTTATTAATCTGTCTTAGGGCTTTGTTACTTTGGCATTGGGAGCAATTTCTTACGTATGTTTCGATATCTGTTCGCATATTTTTCCAGAAATACCTTTCTTTTACTCGATTAAACATTCGCGTAGATCCTAAATGTCCGGCAATAGGAATATCATGGTTTTCGCGGAGTATTCTAGGTATTTCCGAGGGTGTAGGGAAAATTATAGTATTGTGATAAATATGAACTGATACTTGAGTATTATTAAAGATGTAACAGAACATGTTGTATATTTTAACCCAGATATGTTTGTCAAAAGGATTTTGAAAGTCAGTGATGGCTAAAGCTAAATGTAGGTCGCTATCAGTAGAATTATGTATTATATCAGATCGAAGATTTTGTATACTTTTATAAATGTCTTCATAAGAGTTGTTATCAAAGTGATATACTTTAGTGAATAGGAAATATATTGTCTTTCCTTTGTAATTGAATGAGATAAAGGAGTAAAGAGTTCTTTCTTTCTCTAGAAGTTCTTTTGAATCTTCGAGGTTAGTCAAGATTTCTTCAACGTGAGGGTTGGACTCATCAAGATCGATGGAAGTAGGTATAACCATGATTTTGCAGTTCGTTTTCAGGATGCTCTCGTTGTGTTCTATGATTTCAGCGTTGCTATTAAAATCTTTACTATTTATTATTTTCAGGAATTTACTATAGTTATCGTCACTCGAAGGGTTCGTTGTGAGGTTCGGAGAATTGTTAAGTGTGGTTGGTGTGATAGGATCGTTGATTCCTGGTGGTGAATCATCATTGTCTAAGAGGTCTACAGATGGTAGTTTGTCATCAAAATCTAGGGAACCAGGAGGTAATTGGATATCCAGATCCTCAAGAGTTAGAGGGCTGAATTGAGGTGTGAGATTATCTGCATTTTGGTTAGATGTGGATGGAACGGGATCACAGTCTGATGGTTGAATTGGGTTTACAGGATATCGGGACAAGGCGTCGGCAGCGGCATTAAGTTTTCCTTTCTGATAACCAATTTCGTACTCGTATTCCATTAGTTTTAGGCGCCATCTCTGTAATTTGCTACTAGGATCTTTATGATTAAACAACCATTTTAGTGGCCTATGATCAGTGATGATCAGGAATTTCCGTCCATAGAGATATGGACGAAAGGTTTTGCAACCGTATAAAATAGCGAGGAGTTCTTTTTCAGTGGTATTATAGTTAGATTCGCTCTTATTGAGGATCCGAGAGGCAAAGGCTATTGGCCTATCTTTACCAAGTGGACCTTGGCTGAGTACGGCACCGATGGCATAGTTAGAGGCGTCGCACGTTAGAATGAATGGCGCAGAAAAATCTGGATAAATGAGGATAGGAGCAGAGGTAAGTTTGTGTTTGAGTTCGTCAAACGCGACTTGTTGATGATTTTCCCATATGAAGGGGACATCCTTCTTCAAAAGTTGAGTTAAAGGTTTAGCAATCTTGGAGAAGTTGGAAATGAAACGGCGATAGTAGGATACAAGTCCGAGGAAGGACTTGATGTCCTTTGGGGATTTAGGAACAGGAAACTTGGTTACTGCTTTTATCTTTTCAGGGTTCGGTTTTACACCATCTTTGGTTATCTGATGGCCAAGGTATGCGACTTCACGTCGGAGAAACTCGCACTTGTCAGGTTGGAGTTTTAGATTATAATTTCGAAGCCTTTGAAATACTAACGAGAGGTTATCAATGTGAGAATTTAAATCATGTGAATATATAACTATGTCATCTAGGTATACAAAGCACCGTATACCTTGGAGGCCCGTGAGAGCGGTATTCATTAACCGTTGGAAAGTAGCAGGCGCGTTCTTTAAGCCAAATGGCATCCTTGTGAACTGGTAATGTCCTTGTGGTACACTAAACGCTGTTTTAGGAGCGTCCTCTTCATTAATTAAGATTTGGTGGAAACCTGATGCAAGGTCAAGGGTCGAAAAATATTTACTCTGACCCAGCTGATCTAAAATCTCGGATATTTGTGGTATAGGGTAGCTATCTCCAATAGTGATGTCGTTTAGTTTTCGGTAATCGATAACTATACGCCACTTTTGTTGTCCGGATGCATCGATTTTTTTTGGGACAATCCATATTGGTGAAGACCATGGGGACTCTGAATGTTTTATAATCCCTTGATCAAGCATCTGGTCAATTTGTTTATTGACTTCTTGCTTGTGTACCTCTGGGAACCGATAAGATTTCACGTTTATAGGGTTTTGAGCGCTCGTCGTTATATTATGTTTAAGTGCATTTGTATGGGAAAGTTTGTCACCAGGGATATGGAATATGTCCGAGTATTCGGAGCAAATATCGTGAAGGGCATTTGCTTCCTCAGAATTGAGGTGAGCGATTCTAAGGAGGTTTAATACTTCTTGTGATCGGAGGTAAGAGTTATTGTTTTCAAAACGACAAGCTGTGTGAGCGTTTACTGACTCGAAAGGTTCGGTTAATGAACTTAAGGGAATGAGTGTGATATCTAAATTTGACTTTAGGGTTATAGGACTTTCAGAAGTATTGATTATTGATAAATTAATTCTTTTGTTTTCTTTAACTGCTACTAGGCAATTGGCAATCAGTAAGTCTTCATGAAAACATTGGTCTAGTACAAGTCCTTCTTTCACTTCAGGGTTGGAGACGGAGCACTCTATGATGGTTTCAGTCCTAGGAGGGATTACATAAGTAGGTGCATTGAAACGTAATTTTATTTCGTGTTTACCTATTTTTAAGAATTCGCGAGTGTAGTCAATGGTGCAGCCAAAATTGATTAGCATATCTGTGCCAATAACACCATCATAAGGTAAGTGTATTCGGGGTATTATATGGAATCTATGTGTGATACTATTTTTATCATCTATTTTTAGGTTAAGCGGAAAATGTCCTACTGTTGGTGAAGCTTCATCAATAGGGTCAATGCCTTTCAAGAGAATTACTTCTGTTGTGATATCAACTGGCGTTTGTATGGAAGATTGTTTTAAAAGGCTTACAGTTGCACCAGAGTCTACGAGGAGAGATATGGAAGTGTTTGATACTTGGGTATGGACAAGGATGTGAGGTAAACGTCTTTTAAATGGATTAATATTAATCTCATAAATTTTTGTTTCAGGGGTTGAACGAGGAACGATTGAGTCTAAAGTGGATTTGACACGCGCAGAATGGTTTATTTTACTTTCAGCGGATGCAGTGGCTACAGAGGGAATTGTGTTGCGGTTTATTTGCAAGTCCCTATTGTCAGGGGATACAGAGGATACAGCGGATTCAGAGGATACAGAGGATACAGTGGATTTAGAGGGTACAGCGGATGCAGAGGATACAGCGGATGCAGAGGATACAGCGGATGCAGAGGATACAGCGGATGCAGAGGATACAGTGGACATAGCATTGGTGTCTTTGATATAGAAATGTTTTGGAATTTGAGGTTTGGGTCTCACGAGACACCACCGTGAGCCCTTTATTCGTTTAAATCATCATTTGGTTTATATTGAGTTTCTTCCACGCGGTAATCGCCTTCGTTACTATTTACCGCGTGAACTTGAACTTGATTGTTTTGACGCCTAGGTAGTCCTTGATTATTTTGATCTCTAAAGCGGTTATTGTTAAATTCCCGCTTTCTACATTCCTCAATAGTGTGGCCCACGTTTTTGCAATAACGACACACCGGAGGACCTGAAGTAGATGGTTTTTGATTATGGGGCTCATTCGAAACACCTTGCTGTGTAGGGTTTCGGTTTTGCTGGAATCGACGCTGAGACCAACGCCCTTGATTGGACGAATTGTTATTGATTGCTGATGGATTACGCTTAGAGGTCGTCTGTAATATTTTTTCTTCAGACACGGCAAAGCCAATGGCTTCATTTAAGGTTTCAGGGTCACGACATCTGACTACAGTTGATAATCGAGAATTTAAGCCACTGATAAATGTGTGCAATGCTAAATCTTGCATTGCAGCGACACGGCCAGTCAGTTCACCTTTCTTTTTCGTGGGTATAGAAATGTTGATTTCAGTCAATAGTTTGGCTAGGCATGTCTCTACGCGTAGTGCGAACTGGTTGACTGTTTCGCTATTACTTTGACAGCAATCTTGGAGATCTGAGAGTAGTGCAGCGTAATGTTTTTTCTCGCCAAATTGGTTTTTAAGAAATTCTTCTAGTTGTTGCCAGTTTTCGAATTCTCTAATAGAGCACGCGCTTTCGGCACGGCCTTCAAGTTGGCTTAAAATATATTTTAATATTGTGTCTTGTTGAGATAGTGACGCAAGACTTATTGCATTTCTACAATTATTTAAAAACGCATTAAGTTTTTCGCGATTACCGTCGAATTTGTTAACGAATTTGCTTATAAAGTTCATGTCGATTTCTTTTGTTTCTTTTGACATGGTATTAGGCTCGTCTTTAGGCATGAAAGTTTAGTCTAAACAAAGATAACGCGCGAGGTACGGAGCTGCGATAAGACAAGGATGTTGCACTATTCTCAGAACTGAGCGATAAAATAATACATAGGGACAATTGATTAATTAAATGTTACTAAGTCTAGCACTTTGAAACTCGAATTAAATTGGAACTAGACGATGAAATTATGTAGTTTAAATCACCAACACTATTTTTACAACACAAATTGTTTCGATGTAGGATGAATGTACTTACAGGAACACTGCGACGGCGAAGGCAATACGAATCATTTCGTAACCAGGCGAGATCACTAAAGGTAAGTGATAGATATTTGGGGTTACACCAGCACGGCACGTGAGGGCCTAATAAGACCAGCGGGATACAGCGGCACTGAGCAGAAAGGCTCAGAGACAGGATGCAGCGACAGGATACAGAGGTAAGATTAAATTTAGCACTTTTCACTGTCACAATCACAACACAAGTGAGTATGGTTTTTCTATTTTTTTTTTTTTTTTTTTTTTCACAGAAATGAGGCGATCCGAGGATTTTTAAAATCCCACCGCTGCCACCAATGTTACGCGAGCCCACGTAAACAAGGTTTTAAAAAAAACACTTTGATTCACGAAAAGAACTAGTTTTAATTCGGAGTTTGACCTTGTTACAATTTTGGGACTTTTCGGTTAACACTAAGTCAAACTGGCAGACACAACGATAAACGGATATGGTAGAGGTTCGGCGGATGGGACTCGACTGACGAGCTGCGGGAGCGGCGAGGCAGTCTGGCCAAAAATGATGATAAGACATTTTCAAGGAAGTCTATGTAATCGATTATTATTGATTATTAAGGGTTTTCCTTAGCATTGGGAAACTATAACAGTTCGCTATATTATCGTAATGATTTATAGAAACGAACGACTATGAGCCCCGTGAATCACAAGTGGGTCCGCCTACCTTCCCATGTGAAGAAGGTCAACCGGTGGCAACCCCTGCCCTGCAGGATATACCAGACCTCGTGGAGGATTTGGCTGCCCCGCCTGCTGAGATAATCCCAGAAGCTTTGGATCCAGAGCTATTGTCCGCGTTGGGGTCTTCCACGTCTTGTACGCCAGACTTTGGGGAAGATGTCCATGAGAGCTTAGCCAATTTGTGGACTCCCCTATTGAAGAACGGGTTAGCCAAAGAGGATAAAGATAGGCTCATGAAAGAGCATCTAATACCCGCCAATTGCAAATTATTGCAAGCCCCGAAACTGAACGCGGAGATTTCAGCCGCCGTACCAGACATAGTCAGAAGACGAGACAAAAAATTGGTCTGTTTTCAACAACAGCTAGGCAATGGTACCGCAGCAATAAACAAAGCAATTTATACTTTGCTCAAAGCCAATTTCTGGCATTAAAACCGTTAAGTGATGGTTGTCGTTTGTTGTCCGATTTGCATCACGGTTTCACTAAAGACAATAAAATTGCCATGTGTCTGGGTGTTGTTTATCTATATATGTATGTATTTACAACAAAAAAAAATGTATTTGTGTATGTATATCAGCTGTCTGACACCCATAGTACAGGGTCTCCCTAGTTTGGGGTCAGATGGCCGTGTGTGAAAATGTCCCCACAATAACCCCGAGCTTGGAAAAGGACTCCATTCATGTCATTCAAGACTCATAACGCGATGATACCCTGATATGCTATACTGATATGGTAACTTGCTGTCCGAAAAAATAAAAGCCAGTAAGGCCATTGAAAAACAAGGAACTCTGATAAGAAAAGCAATGGCAAATCATAAAAATATTGTGCCCCAACCGTCAGTTAGTCATCCTGCCATTCAGGGAAGCTGGTCAGGACCTCCTCGTTACCCGTCGAACGGGGGCGGGGGGGGGGGAAGGTCAGAGGAGACCACCAGTGACGTCACGTCGGTCATATCCATCGCATGCTCACGCGCAAGCGAAGAGCTCGTACGCATCGTCGAAGACCCGTGCGTCACAGCAGAAATAACCAAGGTACATTCAGGCAGAATACAATTTCTTCTCAGTTGTTAGTCTCACAACAACAACAGTTCTCAGTTCAGCCTATCGTACCAGTTTGTAACTTTACTTCCGATGAGGCTCGAGATATGCATGTAGCAATCAATTAATAATATAATATCAATATTTAATATAATATTAATAATCAATTATTAGAACTAGGGGCTATAACACGTTGTATTCCAACTCATGACCAGTACCTACACATCAAAAATATTCTTGGCACCTGAACCTAACAGAAGCAAGCGATTTATTCTAAATTTAAAATCACTAAATAAATTCATTACACTTTAAAATGGAGAAAAATAGGATGGCAGCTAAATTAATCCCTCGAGATGAATTTTTAGCAACAATTGACCTCAAAGAGGCCTACTTATTAGTTCCTATATCTGAATCCGATCGAAAATACTTAATTTTCAGACCCCTAATTCTAGGAATTTATGTACATATCAGTTTTCATACCACTTATCAGTGGCACCACGAGTGTTCACAAAAATCATGAAGGAGGCGAAAGCCTACCTGAGAAAGCAGGGACACAAATCAGTAATATATTTAGATAATATACTAAGTATGATAAATGGGTAATAATTACGAATAATGTAAGTATTACTAATGTACGTGAAACCCTAAAACTTCTAGAATGTTTAGGTTGCGTAGTTAATTATGTTAAAAGTTCACTAAAACCATCTAAAATATGTAAATTTCTAGGATTCGTGTATAATACACATAATATGTCCTTATCGCGGATAAACGTAACAGCTGGTTGCAGTAGCAGGTTGTCTATATGTACAACTCGAGAGTTTGCTCAAATAATCGGTATTTTGGTCGCAGCTCGTCCAGCAATTCGATATGGGTTCATCTATACAAAATTGTTGGAACGTCAAATAATCCTGGCATTACAACAACATAATAATAATTATGAATATAAGAGTAACATTAGTATTGCCGAAACGGTTCTAGAAGACCTTACATGGTGGCGTAATCATATTTTCACAGCTATGTGTTCTATTGAAAATCAAAGTTATAAAAAATAAATATATTCGGACGCTTCTAGAACGAGTTGGGGTGCTGTCTGAAAAGCCCATGGCAAATGGAAAGCCTAGTAAATAATACGAGACACCATATAAATTACTTAAAACTGTTGGCCGTGTTTCTAGGATTAAAAAGTTTTACCAGTAATGACTATAATTATTGTGCAGTATTGTTGAGGGTAGACAATACTACAACAATAAGTTACATTATCGCCTAGGCGGAAATTAGTGCCCGCATCTAAATGATCTGACAAAACAAATTTGGCAATGGTGCGAGAAGCGTAATATTTTTCGTTCGCATCTTACGTGTTCACGAAATATAAGTATGCTGACGATTACCTAATCGAGGAAGATTAACCTGATACATAGTGGGAGTTATCAGATCGCGCCTATAAAATTATTAAAACACACTTTAATCGTCCTGATATTGCTTTTCTTCTCGCGACAATCCAAATGTGACTTGTTTGTATCTAGGAAACAAAAACCAGATGCATGCGCCGTAAACGCCTTTACTCTGAACTGGCAATCCAAATATTTTTATGCATTCCCGCCTTTTTCCTTAATAATTTAAAATGTTTACGAAAGGTTATTGAAGATAATGCCAAGGGAATTTTAGTTTTTCCCCATTGGCCTTCGCAGCCACGGTACCTACAAAGTTTACTTAACTCCCATATACTTTAACTAAACACTAGTAAATTTCCCACTCGACTCATTAAATCTAATGATGGCTTCACTAGCCGACAATACAATCAAACAATATAATGTCACATTAAAACCTTGGTAGCAGAATTGTTCTCTGCATAACATTGATGTTTTAAGTGGCTCGAAAACATCTGTTCTTGCCTTTTTTTTAACGAAACAATTTAATAAGCGTTGTTCATATGGGTCCCTTAGTAGCCACCGGTCCGCGTTGTCGTTGATTTTAAACTTTAAAGTAGGTTCTGATTGTACAAACATAAACCTAATAAGCCTAAATATACTTCTACTTGGGACCCACAATTAGTGCTCAATCATGTGTCCAATTGGTACCCTAATTTAGAATTAAGTATCAAAAGAATCACCAAAAGATTAGTTATTTTATTAACACTCTGCACGGCCCATAGATTAGATAATATTATTATATCAATTACCTACATATCCCAAGCGAAGTTAAAATAGCCATCACAGATATTATTAAGACTTCTGCTCCCGGACGAGACCAGCCGGTATTGTTTCTGCCATATTTTCGAGACAATATTATTGTTTGTCCTGCTCCAGTCCTCAAAGATTATATTTTTGTAACAAAAAATATGAGGACAACGAAGGTAGAAAATCTTTTACTACATATAATAAAAAGAAGAAAAAAAAAACACACATAAAGCCGCCACAGCTCAATCCATTACTCGTTGGATTAATCACATGCTATCAGAAAGCGGCGTGGACGTGAGTACATTCAGTGCACACAGCATGCGACATGCTGCCACCAATATTCATCTATGGCTGTCACTTCTGCCGCTCGCGTCGCCGGACTTAGTGTCGACACGATTAGAAAGACAGCTGGGTGGAGTATGTCTTTAGCTTTTGCCTGATTTTATGACCGACCAGTCCAAAGCGATGATGATTTCGCAAGCGCTGTTGTATTTCCTGTTGTTACCTAATTACATTAAGCAATGATTGCTGATTTTTACAATAATTAAGAATTATGTTCAGCTATGATTCTTAATACGTTTCATTTTTATCAACAAAAAGATGTATTACCCGAACAAAACTTTTTTTCTCTGAAAATCTACTTAGTAAATAATATATATCTGAAGAATGAAGCGACGAATATATAATAGATGATCAAACGAACTTCCTGAAGTGAAGTTCGATCATTATTATATGAGTCGCTTCATTCGAAGATATAATAACCCTCCTCTCCCATAATTAAATTACACTTCATAAATTTCAGTAACTTTGACCCTGAAAGTTTTGTTCATAACAAATCTCTAAAAAGAATGAACAATGTCACACAGACGGAACGGAAGAAATGTACTGTGGGTATGAAAAAAAAAAAAATCTCTGAAATCGTGCGATGTTGCCTGTAGGATAAAGGGACTACTTAGTAAATAATATATATCTTCGAATGAAGCGACTCATATAATAATGATCGAACTTCACTTTAGGAAGTTCGTTTGATCATCTATTATAACATATTTGCGAGGAAATAATTCAAATAAAAACAATACAGCGAAAAGAAAAAGCGCGCGTAATAATTTTTACTTGTTCACAAATTTAAAATTAATGATATACATTACGATATTGAAATTGGTGTAATAAGACACACCTTCTGAGCAAATGTGTTATAAATAAAATATAAGGCCTCCTGCCAGGGCAAAAACCTACACCACCTACACTATGCGATTACACGCTAAGAATACTCTCTCTGCTTAGGGCGTCGCTGTGAGAGGAGCTCAAGGAGACAGGTGAGAATGGATTTTTAGAAAACGATAATGCACGTAAAGCCGTAACCCGTGCCAATCGAAAATGGCAGCAATTGTCTTGCCCTCTCTCTCTCGCTTCCGGTACTGTGCAAGTGAAAGGACATGACATGACAAGCTCCTTTGTTTGGCCGCCATTTTTAAATAGTTTCTTTAATGGTGCAAGTTATTGTTTCTGACGAACGTGACCAATAAAATTCCAATTTGGTCGCTTTTGATAAAATTGGCTATAAATATGATAATGACTGTTATTGTATCATATCATGAATTTTAATGTGCAATACTTTGTTATTTAAGTTCGAATTCTATAATTGATCGCTCTCATAATGCTTTTTTTTATATTCACGCGTTTATTTACATTTAAATATAGCTAGTTTAACGGAATATTTTGTGGTTTGTAACATCAACTTTTCTGTTCAATAGTAATCAAATATTATTAAAAATACTTCGGCTGGCGACAGTTTGGCGGGGTAGTGTCACTGATCGCCGAAACCTTATTATTATTAAATACTATCACAGACATGACGATATCGACACCTACTAGCAGGTAAAGTATAACCGTAGAGGAGCTGATTTTTGAAACTTCTGGTATCGTGATTGCCCAAAACAGTTTGGAAAAGGCTACACACTAAGGGCGGGTTGCTTCAACTAACCATTACTGACCGGTAATAGTTAAAAATGGCGCTAACTATCGTCAAATCAAAAAAATGGGTTGTTTCACAAAATCATACGTCAAAAAGTTACTATTACCATAACCGACCAGTCAACGTAATTTTGTGTTGTCAAACAGCTACTTCAAACGTCAAAATATATATGGAATCTCTTTTTGAATAACTTTAACTGACGGATTTTTATGTCATGAAACAACCCGTTTCATTTAACTTACGTTTAACATCGCACGTAATAGTAACTTTTTAACCGTCCGTATGTAACGTTAACCGACTGTTTGAAACAACCCGCCCTTAGTGATCTGTCTAGCGTATCCAAACAATAATTGTGTAGGCTTCCAGTAGTTCGAGTCTAACCGCAGCTAAATACCAGTATTTTACTCTGACTTCTTTTCTGATCTCTATTCACAATCTGCCTAGCCTTTTCCCAACTTTATGGGGTAGGTTCCAATCTTACCGGATGCAGCTGAATACCAGCATTTTACATGGATCGACTGCCTGACTGACCTTTACAACCCAGTAACTGGGTAACACTATACCATTTGGTAAGACTGGCTGTCAGACGTACTGACTTTTGACTACCCGTAACGACTATCAAAAATCTACGAATGCCAAGGCCCACGCAGAGGCAAGGAGGGGTCCAATTATGAGACTAAATTGTGCACTTCAGTGGTAGGATTGTTATGGATCTTATGGACAAAAATTTTTGGCTGACGTATGTGTTCAGCCAAACATTTTGATGACTACTTACAATGCCCATATTATTCCTATTTCCTTTTGTGCCTATTTTATGTGCCCGACAGGGTTCGTAATCGTTTCTATTTATAAGTACTTATCACCTGTATCGTAATCACCTTTTGAAATAAATTGTATTGTTGTTAGGTTGTGTCTGCTTAAGGCGACGATATACGACTTTTACAGATTTTAAACTGACAATCACGTCAAAATGTGCAGTGTAAATGATTTAAAAAAAATATATGTTAAACTAGAACATTCTCTTAATCACTTAGTAAGTGAATATTTTAAATTATATTCATATTATATAGTTTAATTAATACCTGAAGTTGTGTCTGACGCTGACAAAACATTGACAATCACACAAAATCTGCCAGGTATAATTAAACGAAACTTACACCATCTTGAAAGTTTTGGACGCAGACTGCGTCCGTTCTGCATCAGTTTTGCGTCCAAAACTCTCAAAGTTTAGTCGAAAAAATTAAATAAAAGTAGTATTCTTTTAAAATTAAAAGGCGTATACTAAAAGATAGATAATAAAATTGTCTGTAAGATGGTGTAAGTTTCGTTTAATTATACCTGGTAGATTTTGTGTGATTGTCAATGTTTTGTCCGAGTCAGACACAACTTCACGAGTTAATTAAACTATTTAATATGAACTTAATCAAAAATATTCACTTTCTATTTGATTAAGAGAATGTTCTAGTTTAACATATATTTTTTTCAAATCATTTACACTGCACATTTTGACGTGATTGTCAGTTTAAAATCTGTAAAAGTCGTATGTCGTCGCCTTAAGTGTAATAGATTGTTATGGTTATTCACAATTTAGGGGATATGAAGCACCCGCATCTATATAGAACAGTCAATTCAGCCCCAGGATCTAAAATTTGGTTGTCTGTAAAGTCGGTTTACCGACGATAATTCAACGTGATAACGTCATAAAGAAACATAATGGCTAACATATATAACAAGCAAATAATTTCTTCCGTGCGAAGCTTATTGCTTGAGCCGACCGTGCCTCTCTGTCGCTTGTTCCGCGCTCTCGCTTGCACGCTCAGACTCAGGCGGACCGTGACACTTTTTCGTGCGTTCATCGATTTGTAAGACGTTATCACGTCAAAAAGGCTAGACGTAGGTGAACTAAGCACCTGTACCAACAATTCGTGGTACCAACTACAAGACCATAAACAAAGTATACAGTTTACCATATAGGTCCTGGTACAATATATATACCAGCCTATCATTTTCCCACTGCAGGGCAAAGGCCTCTTCTCATACAGAGAAGGCACAGACTTTGATCACTATGCTACGATATAAATCCAGGTTTCCTCACGATGTTTTCCTTCACCCATGTCAGTGACGTCCAAGATAAACTTAGAAAGTACATTTATGAAATTGAAAAAGATACATTGGTAGGTACATGACCGGTTAAGAACCAACAACCTCGTGGTGCGTGGTTAAGGCGAGGTCGCGGTCCTCCTCGGCCGCGCGCCGCATCTGCTGCAGCAGTTACGCGATTGCCACTTTCGCAGAAGTAACTCTTTCTCAAAAGGTCGCCTTTTCACAGTGCGTTTTTTTCAGTTTAGAATCAGGTGAGATAGGGGTCAAACGTATGCCTATCATTAGTAAAAAAAAAAATATTTTAAGTATTATTTCTATGGTCGAAGTTGTCAAATAATAATATTTTTATTAATATTATTATTAAACACTGGGCCATCACATTATTATTACGAAGAAAAAAATACATAGACCGTATGTACCACAAACAACCTCCTTTATTTACAAAATTCTTCTTTTAATGATTTTCGAAGTATTTTCCCAGACGGATTCTTCGGTATGTCGTTCAAAAAGGTGATTTCATTGATTTTCTTGTATGGTGCTACGCGTTCGCTGACAAACTCTATGATTTCTCTATCAGTTGCTTTAGCTCCTGGTTGCAAGACAACAAATCCTCTCGGCCGTTCCCCTGTTGCTGAATCAGGAACTCCAATGACAGCGGCGTCTAATATTGCTGGGTGTTCTTTAAGAACGTTTTCTAATTCAGCTGGAGGAACCTGGTAGCCTTTGACCTGGAAGAAAAGACACAGATTTAAATATTATTTTTTAAGTAATATCTTGTAAATTCAACACCATTCTAATATTCTATTCCCTGATGATAAAGGGAAGACCCATAGATTCCGTGGGAAGACCCCTGTATACGACAGGGTGGATTTTTTGGACAGTACAGTAAAAGCAGAAAATAGTTTAACTTTACGAAAATTTATTTGCTTACCTACTACTTCTACATGTTTAAAAAAAAAATTATATAGTTAGCCAGATTATGATTAGATCTTTGGCAGCTGTTAATGGTAGTCAGAAGCCAGAAAGTCTGACAACCAGTCTCACCAAGGGGTATCGTGTTACCCAATAACTGAGTTGTGGAGGTCCGATAGGCAGTCGCTCCATGTAAAACACTGGTATTCAGCTGCATCCGGTTAGACTGGAAGCCGACGCCAATGTAGTTGGGAAAAGGCTAGGCAGATGATGATGATATAGTTAGCCAGAAATACGTTTATTCCCGAGTTCTAAGATGGTTCATGCAGTTTTGAATAAGGATTAAAATACTTTTCTGGTGTATTGCAATGACATACGTGTACGGGGAGCCGAACCTATAAAGAGGATATAATTGTGCAACTGTTTACACAATCATACTTTTGACTTCCACCAAGAAGTTTGTAATGGAAAAACCCATAACTGCATAACAAGCCAGTCGTGCTACCGCTGACCAATGAGGTGATACCCAGAAGCCATTTTACAAAAATAAGTTTCTATTCTAATGAATAACATTAATCATAGATCCAAAATAACTTAAGCTCATTGAATAAATTATTAAAAATAATTTAATATTGGTCGTTAGAAGCACCTGGCTAATGGCTTTGTTATAATAATCATAAATACATATAAATGTTAATGCTTAGCAGAATATTGGTTTAGTTATGAGCGACACTAGCGCCTTATAAAATTCAAATAGTTGTAATAGTAAGTACACGTTCGTGTGCTTATAAATTTTATATTTCTCACAGGTGCTTTTCCATTATTCATCTCGAGGTGAGATGGCCCATCCCAGTACGACTATCGTCAACGGGAGCATGATTGAAAAGTTTTGCGTTTCATCCAACGCAATGTTCGAAAACAAACGAGTGAGCAAGAACGCGAAAAATTGGTGCGCGGAGATTTCAAATTTTTTTTTAAGGAAATACGTGTATTTATAAAAGCCGTTTTTGGAAAATTTACACAATTATATGTCATTTAGAATCTCCATTACATGTGCGAGGTTCATATAACGATTTTGCTTTACTTTTTCAATGTATGATCACATTATGAACGGCGACATTTCGGATAAATTTTGTGCAAAATGCTTTTTTTTTTATTACATTGATACCACAAGATACCCGTGTGTTCGAAATATCTGGAGCAATATCGGTATCGGTTACAACGCCATAATCACGCACGACCGTTTGTGTGGGAATTATGACGAATTGGCCGCTCTGACACTATCAATATCAGGGTAGGACCATATCGTGTCACTATAGTGCTGATCCACGCGTCATGTTCGTGAACGGGCGCTGTCAGTTGAGATTGGTCACCTTTTAACTGCCATGGCATATAACATTCAATATTTAGACTAACCAGATGAGACTAACAATTCGTAAAGCAGTTTGCATAGCACAAAGCATTTCAAAGCATTCATTGAATGTGCAACCAGATTATTCGAAACATCGAATTCGTTTCGATCCTTATGATCCCAGGCTTAGCTTACTAAATGTCAAGATAAGAGGTCTAATCGAACATTCATAAAAAATCTACCTTGATCAGTTCCTTGAGCCTATCAGATATCGTGATCAGACCAGCTTCGTCGATCTTCGCCAGGTCTCCAGTTCTTAGCCAGTCTTCGTCAACAAACACTTCGCTATTGGCCTGAGGATTCTTCAAGTACCCTTTCATTACGTTTGGGCCTTTTACCAGCAGCTCTCCAACCTGAAATAGAGATTGTACTGTTATGAAAATGGAAAACTCGAAGTTGTGACGTTATTCTAATAGTGTTTGATTGATTATAGAAGAAAATATTGACAAACTATTTTTAAGGTTCCGTAGCCAAATGGCAAAAAACGAAACCCTTAGGTATAGATTCGTCATGTCTGTCTGTCTGTCCGTCCGTATGTCACAGCCACTTTTTAATTTGGGGGCTCCCCATCAGAACTGAAATTCAATTTTTTTTTATCAAACCCCTACTTGTGGGTTATCTATGTCTCTATAGGTCTTCAAAAATGATATTGAGGTTTCTAATTTCATTTTTTTTAAATTGAATAGTTTGCGCGAGAGACACTTCCAAAGTGGTAAAATGTGGGGAGGACACACATTTTACCACTTTGGAAGTGTCTCTCGCCCCTGGAACTTGATGATAAAACTAAATAAAAAAATATATGATGTACATTACCATGTAAACTTCCACCGAAAATTAGTTTGAACGAGTTCTAGTAAGTAGTTTTTTTTTAATACGTCATAAATCATAAACCGCAATTTACTATTAAAACATCGATTTGTTTTGCAACGAACAGTTTTGTTACAACGAACTACAAGAGCTTTTATATTATGTTACTTGCTGCTGCGAAACCCTTTATAGGCCTCTTTTTTAAAATGCTATACCTTTGGATTAAAATCAAATTAAAATCAAGAGCGACTCAAAGGTTGGCCCTTCAGCGACAGCTGCGTGACCGGAGAGGGAAACGCAAAAATCCACGTCGGGGGGCTCGGAGAGGCGGTGTGGAGAGGAACCTGTTCCGCGACCAGTCGCCCACGAGGTGACTCCCGTGCTCCAGTGCCTCTGAGCGACCCTGGACACGCGGAACCTCAGCCTTCCACCTCCAGAGGGCTCCCTGCATTGCGGGGGCGTGGCTTTGGGAGAGCCAGGCCGTACTTCGCTGCGGCCGGAAGGGCTCAGGGGGCGGTGCCTCGTGAGCAGGTGGCAGGAGGAGCAAGTTCCGCGGGCCTGAAGAGGGATGCCTGGCGTACAGGTCGGGGGCGAGCACGTCCCAAGCCTGCACGCTCGGAAAACTAGTGGGGGCTACCTCAGGTGAGTTGCGGTCAAACGCAAGCCTATAACAATATAAAAAAAAAAAAAAATAGGTGGGAATGGTGAGGGTCCTGCAGGCAAACCTCCATCACGCTGCGGCAGCGGCTGCGGCAATGGAGCGCTGTATTGCGAAGGGCATAGCCAACCTCGCCCTGATCCAGGAGCCTTGGGAAGCCAACACCCAGGTTCTAGGACTGAACGGTGCCGGTAAGATCCTTAGTAACGGTACTGGTATAAGACCCAGAGCATGCATTTTATTTAACAACTGTGTTGATTTCTTGCCAATTACAGAAGTTTGCAATGACGACTTGGTAGCGGCCTTTGTCAACCTCAAAGGGTGGTACGGGGTCAGGGTGATCGTGTGCTCCGCATATCTTCCTGGAGAGAGGGACAACCCGACGGAAGACTTGGTGAGGGTGGTGGAATACGCCGCCCGACATAACGCTGAGCTTCTTATTGGATGTGACGCCAACGCCCATCACTCCTCATGGGGGAGTACAGACATCAACAGAAGGGGTGAGTTACTCTTTGACTTTTTATTAACAAATAACCTAACTACGCTAAATGTAGGCTGTGAGCCAACTTTTGTGACTCGAGCTAGGCAGGAGGTATTAGATATTACGATCGCCACTACTAACCTGGCCAGACACATAAATGACTGGCATGTCAGCAGTGAAAATTCAATGTCGGACCACAGACATATTGCTTTTGAGGTTACGGCCGCTCTGGACGCCCAAACCATAACTTATAAGGATACAAGACAACTGACTGGGTGGGCTTCAGGAACCAACTTAGACAAAATCTTGACACCTTTCCAAAAACAATCAGAACAATTGAGAGCCTAGAAATAGCTGTAGAAATTCTAACCATAGGACTGAATCAAGCCTTTGAGGAGAATTGCCCGGCGAAAACAAAGACCCCAACTAGAGAAGTACCCTGGTGGAGCCCTGGTCTTGAAAAGCTCAGGGTAAAAACCAGGAAATTATTCAATAAGGCTAAATAGACTCGCGTATGGGAGGTCTATTTGAAAGAATTAACTGAATATAGTAAACTGATTAGGAAGGCGAAGAGAGCATCGTGGAAGAGGCTCTGTGGGGAGCTAAAAAGCCTTCCACAAACAGCCAGACTTCACAAGCTGCTCTCCAGAACCAAGACTAATCAGATTGGGCTCCTTAAAAAGGATGATGGCTCCTTTACGAACAATGAAAAGGAGACCTTAATGTTGCTGGCCGTGACTCACTTTCCCGGGTCTCTGAGCATAGACTTGCCCCAACAACAGCCTGCGATCAATAGACCTCGGAACGAGGACTGGCGTAGGGTTGCCAAAATCATAAGACCCAATCAGGTTAAGTGGGCCGTTGACTCTTTTAAACCTAACAAAGCCTGCGGGGAGGATAGGATAGATAGCACCAGCACCTAGCACCTGTTACAACAAGGGGTAAATGTCCTTCTTCCCCATCTGGTCAAAATCTTCAGAGCAAGTTTTGCCTGGGGACATGTACCAGAACGATGGACTATAGCCAAAGTCCTTTTTATACCTAAAGCTGGCAAGAAGGATTACAGCCAGCCAAGGTCCTTCAGACCAATAAGCCTCTCTTCATTCCTCCTCAAGACGATGGAGAAGGTGCTTGATAGGTATATTAGAGATGTAGCTCTGGTAAGCAAACCAATCCATGACAGTCAACATGCGGACCGCAAGGGCAAATCTACGGAGACTGCCCTCACGAGCCTGATAGACAAAGTGGAAAAGCTACAAAAGACAAGGAAATAGCGCTATGTGCATTCCTAGACATTGAAGGGGCTTTTGATAACTCACCGACTCCACTGCTAGTCAATGGGCTGATAGACAAAAATGTCGACCCGACTACGGTAAGGTGGGTAGAATCTATGCTCACCAGCAGAGGAGTAAAAATGTCCCTTCATCAGACTTCAATCCAGGTACCCACAGCAAAGGGATGTCCACAGGGCGGTGTCCTGTCGCCACTTCTGTGGTCCCTTGCAGTGGACGAACTTTTGCACAAATTGGCGGAAGCTCGCATTGATGCGCAAGGCTATGCGGATGACTTGGTAATCATTGTGAGAGGCTTCTGCCAATCTACTATCTCAAGTAGAATGCAAAAAGGCCTTAGCATTGTCAGTGACTGGTGTAACAGTAGTGGCCTCTCTGTTAATCCTGACATTACATCTATTGTACCCTTCACGAAAAAACGGCGTTTGGACAAACTGGCAATGCCAAAGCTGAATGGGAAGGAGATCGCTTTCTCCACGGAGGTTAAATATTTGGGCGTAACAATCGACCAAAAGCTGACGTGGAACCCTCACATAGACAATGTGCTAAAAAAAGCCAAGATGGCAATTGGTATTAGTGGACGAATGATGGGTAGCAACTGGGGTATCAACCCCAAAAACACTCTGTGGACGTACACAGCTATTGTGCGGCCGATCATAACGTACGCATCAGTAGTGTGGCACGATAAAGCACATCAGACCACCACTATAAAGAAACTAGATAGTCTTCAGAGAACTGTCAGTAAAATGGCTGCAGGAGCTATGTCAACAAGTCCGGGAATGGCACTGAACGCCCTGCTTGGACTACCGCCTCTACTTTTGTATATACACAAGGAGGCGAAAGCAAGCATGTACAGGGCCAAGGTCCGGGGCAGTAGTTGCTGGCTCTCGCAGAAAATGAGGACCTTACAGGATTCAATATTGGAAATGCCAGTTATCGGCATGACAACTGATGTCATGCTAGTGCGGCATGTATTTGAGAAGCAATTTTCTGTGGAAATTCCTTCAAGGGGCTACTGGACCAAAAAGACCTCAGGTGGCAGGCTGCATGATTTGGTACACGGACGGTTCCAAAATGGGATCTAAAGTAGGTTGTGGGATAAATGGAGTGCGGCCGAGGTTCAGCAAAAGTGTAAACCTGGGGCAGTACGCCTCCATTTTCCAAGCAGAGGTGTACGCCATCCTAGAATGTGCGGAAATAAATCTGCAAAGGCAATACGTCAACCTATCCATACACATCAATTCAGATAGCCAAGCTGCTCTACTAGCGCTGGACTCGAATATATTCTCATCGAAACTGGTAAAGGAATGCATGGCTAAACTTAACTTTCTAAGCAATAAGAATAGAGTAGTATTAAGATGGGTGCCTGAGCATGCAGGCATCACTGGCAATGAACGTGCCGATGAGCTTGCAAGGGCGGGGGCACATATCATGCAACAGGATCCGGAGCCCTTCTGTGGTATACCGAAAAGCCTAGCTCAGAGTACCCTGACTAAAGCATGTCTCGAAAATTCCAGGAAGTTATGGAAGGAGTCTCCGGGCATGTTACGCTCGAAAGCACTTATCAAAGCCTATAACAGAAGGCTTAGTAACCAAGTCCTAGCACTCAGTATGAACAGCTTGCGCATTGTAGCTAGAGCCACTACAGGACATTACTGCTTAAACAAGCATATGTTCCACCTGGGGTTAAATGCTACGCAAACCTGCTGACGCTGTAATGAGGCTGATGAAACGCCACTTCACCTTCTAGGGGAATGCGGAGCACTAATGCACAAGCGCAACAATCATCTGGGCAAATACCTGTTAAGCCCGGATGAACTAATGGAGATCGCCCCAAAGCAGATCCTGCAGTTCATAACAGCTGCGGAGTTTGGCGGCGATCTCTAACCAACACAAGCGGCGATTACAATAGATCAACTCTGGTCGCAGTGATATCACAGCCGCACGAACCAAATTTAAAAAAAAATAATAGCTTCGGATTGGCTAATCCGATCTTCTCCCTAAAATCAACTTACTAAACTGTATTAAAAAACTGCTGTCCATCTGTTTGGAAGTAACAACGCCACACACAGACACACAGATACACATACACACAGATATAAGTACTAATACCAATTACTAAGTTATCGAAAATATGACCAGACAAGTTTTATATGGAGCAACTGTCGGAAACATAGGAACATCTGCTGAAGCTAATTCAAAAAAGCAAAAAAACTCAACGCTTACCTCGCCAGGCCCTAAATTCTTAGTGTTTCCATCCACAATCCTCGCCATTAAGTTTGGCAGGGCATATCCGACGTCCTCGTACGTCTTCTGACCTGGAGGAGTCAGGCTGACCAGCGGAGATGCTTCTGTTAAACCGTAACCTTGACAGAACTGAATGTCTCGCTGAAAATAAATAAAAATAGTGTGTATGTCAACCTTTAGACGCCCACTGACTGCTGGGCATAGGTCTCCTCCAAGGAGAGGGAGGGGGTCAGCCGTAATAGCCATGCTTGGCCGATGCGTGTAGGCGATCCCAGTAAGTATTATGGTACTCCGGAGGACGCTGTTTCCCATTCTCTGGTCAATATCCCTCTGTCGCCTTCTACAACACCCACGGGTACAAATAGGGTGGTACAATTCGCGACCGGCACCACACGGCTTAAAAAATCAATTATTAACCTACAGTAAATTAGCTAACCGATCCAACTTTTAACGTATTGCCTAAAACCATGCACTAGCGACCACAAATCCAACAAAAATATTTAAACGTATAAAACTTGTTTTTTTACATTTACAATACCTGTGCTTTTTCGAAGAGTCTATGTATATCAGCAGAAGGCAAAGGTGCAGCTCCAGACGTAACGCTGGTGACGTGTTCCAAATGCTTTGCAGTCACTTGAGGATACGATCCAAGGAACAATACTGAAATGAAACCAAATGATTTTAGTTATTCTCATATCAATGTTTATGAAGTTGATAACTCAATTTTCTTGGTGGTCTAGTGGTTGGAGTCTTAAGATTGACCAACGAGGCAGTGGCAATAAAGAGCTTGGGGTTCTGGGGTATTTGGCTTTTCCGATATTTCTTTCTAAAACTTTGGGATACCATCAAAGTAAGGAAAGTAGCGTATCTAGGGCACGTGATAAGACACACAAGTTACGCTCTTTTACAAGTTAGCTTGATGTGCAAATTACAGATACTTTACACCTTCTTTCTAGGAACAGCTAGGTGTCGATCACAGGAGGAAGTCTTGGCTAAGGAATCTACAAGAGTGGACACTGGACTGGTATCTCGAGCGCCGTAGAATTATTCCACCTCACGAAAGAAAATTAAAAGTATGCTTCGTAGTTGGGAGAGGCACTAGAAGAAGAAATAAATCTAAGTAGCAGCCACTGGGCTGCTACTAATAATTTTCAGAAACACACATTCAGGCCCCGGGCTGAATGTGTGTTTTGTGCTTGATTCATGGCAGTAGGCTCGTTCTTATAACCTGCTTCATGAACATAATTTCTGAAGTAGGATCTCACCACCCTTCGGGAAATACAGCCCTGTTTTAATGTAAAAATAA
Source organism: Charanyca ferruginea (assembly GCA_947361185.1). NCBI lineage: Eukaryota > Metazoa > Arthropoda > Insecta > Lepidoptera > Noctuidae > Charanyca > Charanyca ferruginea. The sequence continues at coordinate 55,257,728 of OX376055.1, read as the reverse complement.
TAGCAAATTACCCATAGGTGGTGCCAAATACAGCAACTGCAGCCTGTGTTTCAGCAACGCGTTCAAGAACATATCCGGCTGGAACTTTGGTAGGGTCACCAGCTTCACGCCAACCGACATCTTGTGCATCAAGCAGATACTAAGCCCGTAGGAGTGAAACAGGGGAAGTACTACCAATGTACTGTCTTGGTTTGATTCTGGAAGTATAATTAATTTGAGCATATTTTAAAAGTATGTTTTGGTGAGTGCAGTATCATGTTACCCAATAACTGGGTTGTGAAGGTCAGTTGAGCAGTCGCTCCATTACACTGGAAGCCGACCCAAACATAAATGGGAAAAAACTAGGCAGATGATGTTTGTGTGAGAGCAGTTGTGTTCCAATGGCCAGTCCGAGTTGAGGGAGAGAGTTCGGAGTTGTATGTCATGAGTTTGCACCCAGGTAGGTATGCAATTAACTTGTAATTAAGATATTATCGTACAGCAAGGTGACCGATGGGAAATCTCATCGGCAAAAAATTACGAACTTCCATAGAAACTTTTATCCTCCATGAGTTAACGGTTTAAGGCTGGCTAATTTTATCTTGGACATCACTGTCGTCAGTGAAGGAAAAAATTGTGATGAAACTGGACTTATTAATAAAAGTCTGAAATCACAAATCCATCTTGAGTTGGCTATTTTGGTGATAGTGGCTTCTCTGCATGAGAAAAAGCCTTTGCTCTGCAGTAGAACAATCAAAGTAAAATCTATTACTTACCAGTAGTATATTCATATTGTCTTAATTCAGTATTCTGCTGTTCACAATTCGAAATAAAGTTTCCATGTGTCAATTGTACACCTTTCGGAAGTCCTGTAGTGCCACTAGAATATGGTAAAAACGCCACATCCTCATATTTCCTTTTTACTCCATTCAGCACACTTAAATCTACATGGTTATCTTCAACTAATTCTTTGTAGGATATGGTTCCTTCTGGTAAACTTTGAGTCATATTCAATGATATTATTGGCAAGTCCTTCTTAGCTAGTTTTAACGCTTCCTTTACGGTTGGTACTAGGTCTTCATTTGTAATGATTAATGTTGTATCTGATAGCTGGATTTGTCTTTCGATTTCATCTGAAATTTTAATTCTAAGAATGGTAAAAATGAATGTCACTCAAGAATTTCTTGGACGGAGTTAGTCTTCTACAAATTCTACTTAACACGTTACATCACTGCTGCAAAAACTATCAAACGCACGCAGATTTATATACACCACATGAAACGCCCATTATAATATACTGACGAAATGTGGACTTTGGTCATTTTGGCTTGGCTACTAAAAAACCTATCTCATTAAATAAATTAACTGGTCGGGCTTTAGTTACGCAGGTACCTAAATTATTTTTTTTATAATAATAACTTTAGAAAAATAATAGTTTAAAAAAACTAAAAACACGCTTTTTATAGAAAACCAAACCAAAAAATAGAAAATAAATTTTAATAAATTATTTTATAAAAAGCGTGTTTTTAGTTTTTTTAAACTATTATTTATTTTTTACTTTTCAGTTTGGTTATATCTATAAATATTATGTATATTTATTCTACCAGGGGCGCTTGTGCAGTACCTTCCTAGTATATAATAGCTGTTTTTTCGGCAACTAATTTTGAACGACTTATGTTTTTTTTTTTAATAATTTTATCAAATTAGTGTATTGTCATCGGTCCTCGATAAATCTACAAAGTTTGAACGAAATCTGGCCGTTTAAAGTGGGTCAAAATCGCGCCCAAAGAAGTCGGTTACAAACAAACATACAAACATACAGGTGAAGCTAATAAAAAGCTGGTAAAAAGAGGCTGGTAGAAGCAAGAGTGCAAAGCCTTATGTTTTCAAGTTCAATTCAAACAATTTTATTATTCCATTAAACGAAACGTGAGTATTGTTACACATTATAACTAGTCGGACGAACCCCACAACACAGTGAGTTAATCCGTTGTTCTCAATCTATAATTTTATTATTATTATTTTAATCCTGTTTTATATAACCTTTATTAAAAATGACGTGTCGTTTTCAACACTACTGTGATGATTATCTCAGTTATCTCTTATGAAGGAAATTTTACAGATTTTAAAATCTTTAGTAATATTGGTCAGTGGGTCTTAGGGATATTAGCAGTACCTTCATTTAGTCAGGACGCATCTGAATAATTATTTTTTATACCCACTTTCATTGTTTAATCTTTTTATTTCATAAAGATACCTATTTTCCTCTCTGTAACAATCTACTGCTTGTTGGTGGGTGTACTTTTTCTGCAATATTTAAAACAAATAAAACAATATATTATTCTTCACGTGACCAGAGGGCTGGCCTTTTCTTGGGTCAAAGAATTAGCATTGCAATCCAACGTGGTAATGCTGCTAGCCTATTGGGTACTTGTCCCATTGAGAGCGATGCGGATGAGGTTTTGGTGCCCTGTGAGCGCTCCATTGTACATAATTTAATATTTATTTTTAAGCTTTCGACTGCCTGTAAATGGCTTTAAATAAATAATTTATTTATATTAAGCCTTGTAATTTCACAAGATAGTTCAATTGAGTACAATTAAATGTGACAGCTATTTTAGAAATTGAATTATAATAAATTCGGCATCAATCTTCACTGTCACATGTATACACAAAGTTTGCCTCAAAACAAAACCTTATTACTAGTAACTAGCTGACGTCAGCGACTGCGTCCGATGACAATGGTGACATTGATTGTCTGATTAGGCGGTTATCAGCAACGCTTTAACATTTTTTGCTAGGAACCCCAATGATTTTTTTAAAATAAAAGTAGCATACGCTACACCTTATAACATCAGCTACTTTTATTTTAGAAAACAAATTGGGTTCCGTGCAAAAACATTAAAACACCACAGATAACCGAAATTCACGTGGCGTTGCGAGTATACGAATAAAGTCAAACTGCCAATGTCAGTGTCTATGTGAAACTTTTACCAAACAGTTTTTTGAGCCAAACGTGTAGTGGTTAGTATCTTTGTGTGTATGTATCTATGTGCTTCTTACTACCTATACTTGTAGCAATTGCTTTTAACAGCATCCCAAAAGCTCTACCTGCTTTTCACTCACCCATTTATAAAATTACACAAAAATAAACTTACACGCAGTATAAATAGGATTCATAGGTGTTAGTACCCCACCAGCAGCGAGAATCCCAAAGGTGATGATGGGATACTCCGGAGCATTTGGTAACAAAACGGCGACAGTTTCACCATCTTTAATTTTGAACTTTCTTCTCAAATTCGCTGCTAAAATTCTCGATTTTTTATAAACTTGCTCGTATGTGTAACTTCTATTTGTATGACCGCAGACCTAGAAAAATAATGAACGAATGAAATTAGTGGAACTTACATCTGTAGCAGTCGCTATAAGATGCAATTATGGACAGAAGAGCCAAAGGTAAGGAGAACTATGTCTGTGTATCAAGGGTGGTACTAACTCCAATTCAGCTACATCCGGTTAGACTGGAAGCCGACCCCAAAATAGATAGGAAAAGGCTAGGCAGATGATGATGATGCTACAGACGCGACCGGGAAAAAAAATGACTGCCGGCATACTTCCATCCGTCAACAACTGCTACATTCATACCATACCCTATGCCTATGCTAGCGCCATTTTGACGGGTTTTGGAACCATTATTTACTGCTTAATTCAATCTGGTAATTTTTTCATCCCCGCTCCTCCTAGAGATAGTTCTCCAAGAGATAGTGTGCGTGTCTACGCGCCGCTCGAAAAACGCAGTTCCCAGAGCAATCGTTGGACGCGGGAAGAGGTGAGGAACAGTTTCAGAGGGAGGCGGAGCGTGTCGCTACTGTACGGTAGTACTAATAATTTAGACTGTGCCTCTACCCTCCATAAATGCATTGGACGGCTTCGCACGGGCGCAATGTAGATCAAACTATACGTATAAACCTTCCTCTTGAATCACTCTATCTATTCATGCAAACTACATTCAAATCGATTGCGTAGTTTAAAAGATCTAAGCTTATATACGGCGGGAGCAACTTTGTTTTATACTATGTAAAGAAAGATAATGTTTACTTATGCCTTATTATTCTGACCGAATCATTAAAATGCGCGCATTGACTGCCCTTTGACGTTTGCATACTAAACAGTGGCAGACCCTCAGAACAACTGTTCCGAGAATAGAACATTGAATGATGGGGCTGTTATCGCGCATATCGGTATCAGCAAGATACATACTTAAACAAAACTCATTTTTATTTGATTGACCTTCGATTAAGCTACGACAGACTATTAATAAGACTGTGGAAAATATCGGTAGCGCATTATCAAGAAAATAATAAAGGGATTTAATTTATTACCAATTGCTGGTTTAGTACTACCTACTGTTAACATAAATTTCCTGTTTGGCCAGGCTAGTTTTTCCAACAAGTTATTACTAATGTTAGGGTCTATAATATTCTTTTTTGATTATTCTAATGAATACTGATATGTGTCGTCTCATTTACCATGTCAGTTGATTGGTATATTAAACTAAAATGTACTTACCACAGCAGTTTTGCTAGCCCATCTATCTAAATTCCTGAACATGTACTGATCGATAGTTAACTTTGGAATATCGATATCCTTGTAAGGAGACGAGACCCATCTCTCACTACTCCACACATTTTTATATCTAACACACACACTTAAACTGGAATGCCTAAATCCAGGTACAAAACGAAATATTATTGTAGACATTTTTCGTTTTATCTAAAGAGTATTTTTAGCCTGTGAGAGACCGTGTGAACGAACTCGACGTCAAGCGTCTTCTAAAAACATTTTTATATAATGTATTTACATGGGCAATCGGCAGTAAGATAACAGAAGTGTTACTAAGGGGGTTCTCCGTTAGCAACATGCAATTAAACAACAAACTCAAACGACAAATTCAGGTGCCGTATGCCGCCGTAATACATTGCTCCATTGCGAAAAAGAGCATACTGTTGGTTGCTCAGTCTTCCTTGCACTCGAAAAATGATGGTGTTATAACTTTAATGCTTGCTTTGCTTTATTTTAATAAAGGTTACTTACCATCTACTTCTATTGCATTCCAGCTCTATGCCAAGTTTCTGTGTTTTAATTTCTTCTTGTTAGAAGAAATCCAGCTCCACTAGTTTTTTAGCCAGTGGATGTAAACTTAGCCGCAACGTATACATTCAGAACTATCACGTCTGTCAATGCCATTTATACTCAGACATTATGCTGAATTATGCCCGTGTCTCATGACATTTATGACTGATATTTGCAACTCATATATTCTGCATTACTGTGTCTGTCAATGTCACCTTTGCTCAGACATTCTGCTGAGTTCCGTCCCTGTGTTATGACGTCTATGACTGATAGTCACAACTTTTACTTTCTGCACTATCGTGTCTGTCATCGCTACCGCCCGTGTGTATAAAGTCATGACGTCTACAATGAAGATTGGCAGCTTCTTCTTTTCAGCGTTGGGATGACAAACCAGCAATTACTATCTTTGTTGCTGCCCAGAACCTGGCCACTTTAAGTGTGTTGTAGGTGGCAATCATTAAATCGTCCTGCGCGCAGTTGCTACTGCTAAGGGCACGACGTGAGACGAGCTATCGGCCCATCGTGTGGGTTGTACCGCTCAAGCAACTGGGAAGAACTTAGTTTGCGACTAAATAAATTAAAAACCTATCTATCTTTGGTAAATTCAATATTTTGTATCAAGATCTATTAAAATGATTAAAAATTACCTAATATTCAGTTTAGTCGGAACCGATATTTAACAGTATTAGTACTGAATTTTAGGAGCTCATAGGTATGAATGAAATATTTATGCTTCTAAAATCTTGTGTTTTGATTTTAAGCGAGGTGACGGGGAGGTGGTTTAGAAAAAGCCGATATTCAAATAGTAAATGTTAAATAGTAGCTTAACTTTATTGACTTTCACATCGCATTTGAGCTTCGTAGACTAGTTTGGTAACACCAGCCTTCACATTTATTTGTTCTGATTTTGGTAACTGCTTTACTGCTTTTGCTAAACTTTCAAATAACAAATCAATCTCATCTTTTTTCCTCTCCACTTTTTGTTTCAGTAACTGTAATATCTCCGCTTGAGGGTCCAGTTTCTGTGTGTTATATGTCAATGGTGTGCCAAAGATATTAATATTTTCAGTTTCTTCTACTTCTACAAACTGCCTTTTATCCCCAATTTCCTGTGACAACTCTTCTTGATACTCAATTTTCCGTTTCTTATTTATCTCTAGCGTGTGACCTCCATTTGAATATTCTTCATCTTGTGATTCAGAGTAATCATTAGAATGATCTTCATTATCCGTATTTAATACTGAATCCCTTATACTAAGTGCCATGAAGGGTACTAGAAATTTCATTACGTCTTCATATTTCCACTTTTTAAATTTTTTCAATGGTTGCCCCGATGACTTTCTCCTGCTTAATGCATGCAAAAATGCATTACGCAAATGATTCCATTTTGATTTGCATTCTGGAACTAAGAAGATTATCATTTATTTATTTTATTATACAACTAGCTGTGACTGTGGCTGCGCACTCGTCAACTAAAGCGTAACTTAAGGAAATAAGTTACTATGTAATCATAATGCTCCAATTTGGTCTAATGGTTGCAAACGCGACTGCTTATAGTTGTGATAGTGGGTTTCCCCATAAATAATTTATCTGTAGTCGCCCGGAGTGTGAATTTTTGCGCAGTTGGAAATTGACTAGCGCCATACCTAGGACTAAATCCTATCTAACGAAAGAAGAGTGTATTTGTGCCCAGTTGGAAATTGGTTAGCGCCATACCTGGGACTAAAACATATCTAACGAAAGGAGGGTGTATTTGTGCCCAGTTGGAAATTAGCTAGCGCCATACTTGGGACTAAAACATATCTCACGTAAGGAGGGTGTATTGGTACACCTACAATGATTGCCTCTATGCCTTAACTGTCATGAGAATCGGACCTGTGTTATAAACAAATTAAAGTAATATATTTGGAAGAAGGTATCGGAAAAAACTGGGAGCATAAGACGTCCTTCATCTCTTGCAGAATGGCTGCTATAGGTGGTTACCTGGTGGGTTTGAGTTTTAATTAGGTAGGTTTACCTACCTAATTAAAAGTCAAAATATTAATAATTTTTATAATTCCATTTGAAAGCAGGTACAATTTATTCTCTTTAACGGTAAGTGTTTTTTCTTTTAGGTAACTGATTTCAGAGAAAAAATTCTCTCTTAATCACAGTTGCTTCATAAAACCGCGTGTTAGATATACAGAAAGCTTAGTGTTTTCAGAAATACCTGTGGCATACCTACAGAAAAATTACTGAAAGGTTTTTGTAATTAATTGGGATAACTTTATTTTTGCTACACTTCCTTTGGATGCCTATTTCATTTTGTACGTAATCATTTACCTTACACTGAGATATTACGACATTATCCTTCCACGTAAATAAATCAAATTATTTCTACGTAAAAAATAACTATCGCTCTTTCTCGCTAATTTATCGCCTGCCAGTAATCTGATAGTATGCTTGGCAGTATTATTGTGCAGTAATTGGCTTAGCTCAGCCCAGACAATACAATTTTACCAACACCCAAAACGATTGCACACAGGCAGATGTTCACTAGTCGTTCGTCGAGGCAATCACATACCTATATTATTATACTGGACACAGGAGACAATATTAGTAATTACCAAAGTAATCAACTGGGAACAAAGTATCGAATCGACGGACTCGCACAGACGCGACGTACGCAGCTACATGAAGTAGGCATCAGTTGGTCGGGGCTGTCACATCAAGGTAAATTAAGTAATTACGTGTTATCATGTAGTGTATGAATTTCATTTAATGAAAATAGGTAGTTGTTTTCCGTCATTTTGAAATTCTTAGTTGGCTAACCGGTTGTTTTCATTTTAGTTTTAGATTTTTAATCACGCACGTGTTTTTAAAAAACAATTCATTCAATTGGTGGTTTATCAGAAAGGAAAACTTACAAAAATAAATTTTTGACTAATCAATGTTTTATTATTTAGATCCTTTTCGAGAAATGAAATTAAATACTTCATAATTTTAGATTCAATTACCAAAAACGACTCAAGCAGTCTGGGTTATTACTGTGGTTTGTGAAAAGATCCCCATCCTCATGTGGGTTGGTTCCCATCGTTAAAAAAACTTATCTTAGTAGTTTTTCGGATCTTTTTTGCTGAGTGAAAGAACTAACCGTTAGGACCTCTTTGGGGTTTTGGCTCTTTGACCATGCCGTGGGTTGAGTCCTTTCTGCTAAACTACGTCCAATTAGAGAAAGTTGCAATTTAAAAAAAAACCTTAGATTGGTTGGTGTCCTTCTCGGAAGTAGAGTACTTATTCTACTTACTCACTGTCGAGGGTTATTGTCTCCTATAGGATCTCCGATAGCCCCATCATGTGCCTGTTGATAAGACTTTACTTCCAGTTCAGTGAGGTGCTTGTTCAGCCACAGAAAGTGTCCATTAAACGTAGCCAAGTATAAATTATGGTGTTGATAACGTCGCCCGGGGAATCTTAGCGCCCCCATTGCATCGTTACCATTACCATGGCTAGGAATAGTGCAGCTACCGGAGAAAGTGGAGACCGTGAATCTGGGATGCTACTCATTGGGAAGTTTTCACACATGGTTGTCCCGCCATGTACATATTGGTTGCCGGGGCCAAAACAGATGAGGAAGATGTTATCATCATATTCTAACTTCGATCCTTTAGTTGCCTTCTACGATACCCGCAAGAGGAGATGGGGTGGCCTATTCTGCAACCCGGGACCACACTGGTTTAGCAACTCGATAATGTAAAATTTTTAGTTATACAAATAATCTGGCTAACTTGTTTGACAACCCTGACGTTCCGATCGGTAGAACGAAGCGACGGATTTCATGAAAAGGGCCTAGTTGAGATATTGGATCGTCTTTGTGTACAGGGCACGGATGGCGCATATTATTATAGCATGAACTACTTCATGTAGAATGTTACATACAACAAATAATTAACAAGAAAATGAACAAGAATAAAGTATAAATATCACTCACCCGGTATATTTAAGTTCGACGATATTTGTCGCCACGCTGCTAACTTTGCGTGAAAATTTTTGTACTCCGGAATCATAACATTATATAAACATTCGTGTGCACGAACGTTTTCTATTAGCATTGTTTCTTCAATCGCCATTTTGAACGCCACGCCAAACGTCAACGACCTCTGTGTTTGGCGTCTAACGCGTTACTGCTAAACGTAGTGATTATATACTCAGTGGTTACTGCTGCGTGGCGCGGGACAGCGGGCGCGCGGACGGACGAGCTGACGTCCGAGCCTCGTGTACTGCGACCGAGGGAGACGTCCGCTACTAATAATAATACTTATAAATATCTGACCGTCAGACGAGCCAGTTATATTTGTTGGATTTTATGCGCTCGAGGTCACGCACGTCCGACATTATTTCAATATTTATAATTATAAAGCCACGACGTAATACTGAAGATCTACAAGATTTCATTTTTTTTACAATAGGTTTTAATAAGTAAGAACTGTTTGACTACACTTTTCTTTAATATTATACTATTTATTTTTATGCTGTGTTGTTGTAATTTCCTTTTGCTTTGTTCACATCTAAAATAAATGATCTTTAATTATTTAAATCTACCTATTTGGCATTTTTCTGCATATTTATCCCTTTCTGTCATTCAAACGCAAAATTCATTAAAGTCCCCGTGCAAGTTGTCCGTGCAGTTGGGTGCAGAAAGAAACATTCTCGCTCTAGCGAAGGTGACAGAAAGAGATAGAGATTAGATTTCACCCTTTCAATTTATTTTTGAATAAAAAGAAGTTCAAGCAATTACCCAAATTGTGTAAAACTCTAGTTTAAGCGACATGCGAAGCGTTAGTACTTATTCCAAACCTGCCGGGTCTATTCTGTCGTTTCTCTCGATAAATTAAGATGAAGTGAGCTTGGGGTGAGATGTCAAGGCATCAGTGACTTTTACAGAATAGTTCTACTGGTTATCTTAAGTAATATTTTCGTGCTGCCTCTTTAATTGTCTTCTTTGTACAGAGTAAATGTCTTCTTTGTACAGACTAAAGTTCCCACAAAAATCAAGACAAGAAATCGTTGTTCTAATACGTCATCTTCATCATCAGCCGAAAGACGTCCACTGTTGAAAATAGGCCTCCCCCATGTAATGCCATAACGAGCGGCAACCTGCCTCTTGCATCCACCGGTTACCCGCGACCTTGACAATGTTGTCGGTCCATGTGGTGGGAGGCCTACCAGTTTTATTACATAATTACCTATACTACTCAAAACAAAATAAGGGCCACGAGGTATTTTTTCATTTTAACGACGATTTAAATTTAAATTTAAATTTTTAAATTAAATTAATTTTTTTAACGACGATCGGCGTATTAGAGTATGGAGAAGATGCGGCGAGAGATTTTCAGAAGCCTGCATCCATGAAGTCGATCGTTTTGGTGGTCCAAATGTAATGATTTGGGGCGGAATAAGCTTACACGGCAAAACTGAGCTCGCTATTTTAAATGAAGGTACTGTTACTGCTCAGCGGTATATTGAGGAAGTTGTCAGACCACATGTGATCCCATTTGCACAGCGAGCGGGTCCTGGATTCATCTTGATGCAAGACAATGCTCGTGCACACACGGCTCAAGCGACTCGGTTTGTACTGGAAGACTCTCAAATTCAGGTCTTGCCCTGGCCGGCGAACAGTCCAGACTTAAATCCAATAGAGCACATGTGGGATCAGTTGAAACGAAGAGTTAGAGACGGTGATCAGGAAATCCACAACCAACAGCAACTCATCAACGCTGTGAAAAGGACCTGGAAAGAGATTCCAATGGAAAATGTCAGGCATTTGATTGAGAGCATGCACTCCAGGCTTCAGGAGTAATAAACTTTTTAATCATTATTATTTGAATAAATTTATTGGTCTACATGGTAAAAACAACATTAGTTTTCGTTACGGAGACAAAATATATATTAGTTTTATTATTTTCATGGTACAGACAAAATACCTTGTGGCCCTTATTTTGTTTTGAGTAGTAATTATAATACCTATTTGTGAAATAACTTATCTATCTCGTTCGTGGTTTATAAGAATAATATATTTTATTATTCATCAAGACGATAGAGTTCGCTTTTTTTTACGTTGTTTATTTTTGCAAGATGAAAACACATAATACATTTAAATAGTCCTCAAGACCTAGGTACCTATATTGATTTAGTTCGCTATTTAAGCCATGGAAAGATTTCCACCTCATACAATACAGTTCGCGCATGCGCGGCATTGGCGCCCATGCTCTGTGCGCCAGACAACCAAAACCGCTTTACAGTCAACCACACGTCAGTAGTAACTACAAAAACCACCCTAGCTGCTATGAAATAAAGCCGCTGTCAGTGTCTCACTATTATTACAGTCACGAGTTCGAACAGAAACTCGAATCGAACAAGTTGGGACAAATTAACCAATTTGTCCCAACTTGTTCGATTCGAGTTTAGTTTTGAATGGTAATATAAAATATGTACCTACATTCTTTTTCATTCTGGTACCCATCATTTTAGTATCATATTGGTATCATTTTGTATCATTTTGGTATCATTTTTTATCATTTTGGTAGCATTTTGGTATCATTTTGGTATCATTTTGGTATCATTTTGGTATCATTTTGGTATCATTTTGGTATCATTTTGGTATCATTTTGGTATCATTTTGGTATCATTTTGGTATCATTTTGGTATCATTTTGGTATCATTTTGGTATCATTTTGGTATCATTTTGGTATCATTTTGGTATCATTTTGGTATCATTTTGGTATCATTTTGGTATCATTTTGGTATCATTTTGGTATCATTTTGGTATCATTTTGGTATCATTTTGGTATCATTTTGGTATCATTTTGGTATCATTTTGGTATCATTTTGGTATCATTTTGGTATCATTTTGGTACCATTTTAGTATCATTTTGGTATCATTTTGGTATCATTTTGGTGTTATTTTGGTATCATTTTGGTATCATTTTCATATTGTATCATATCATTTCATTTGGTGTCATTTATCACTGCTGGGTATAGACCTCTCTTTGTGCTCATCTCCACGCTCTTATGCCAGACTCATCCAGATACTACCCGCGATGGTAACAATGTCGTCTGGCCATCTATCCACCGTGCACCGGCACCGCCCGCGCCGGTCAGACAACACTTCTTCATACCCGGAGATTCCTTTCCATTTTATTTTTCTATTCGAATATTTTTTTACCATTTCGAGTTAGTGCATCCTACTAAACCTACTGTACCTACTCTGTTACCTGTTGAATAACATTATTATATGACTGTAATTAAATGTTACGTAATGATAGATAATATATGATAAAAAATAGTAGTAAGTAGGTATGTGTTTTTTTACATATATATGAAGTACCTACGTGAATGGATTTCTTAATATTTGTTTAATATTTACATAATGTTCAGACGTATATTTAAAGAGATTTATCTCGAAGTATGATAAGGACAGTTTCAGCTAGTTTCAGTATTATTATTCTTCATTGCGTATCACATGTAGGCCTAGTACGAGCTTGCTTAAGTAAGTTTAAGAATTCTATTTGTTTTGACCAATAAAAAAGCCGTATCTAGTATTTATGTCAGTTTTCGAATTGAAAATAATTGGTTATATTTTTTTAATTTTCTTATTATCCTATACTGTCCAACTGCCGGGCAAAGGCCTCCCCCAAGTCCTTCCAGGACCTTTTTCCTGCGCCACTTCGGTTCACAGCGACGCTTTCCATCGTCTGGCACTCATTGCGTGATTTTTCTTACAGATCCTAGTTTTTAACCGACTTCAAAAAGGAGGACGTTTTCAATTCGATTGGTATATTTTATTATGTATGTACACCAATTACACTGAGATTCAAAATCTGATTTACGTGATTCTTCTTTAGTTTGATGCGGAATAGTTGCCATTTGGTCCCATAAAAATTTAACATAAGTACTTAGTTTGGCCTAGTAGTTTTCATTTTATGAACATTTTTTTTGTATGTTTGTCACGCATATCTTTTTTCAGTGTAGTCCGATTTCGATGATTCTTTTTTTAATTGATAGTGTAACCTACCTTTTTGGTCCCATATAAATTCCATCCCTAGCATGACAATATTCCACCCCTAAGGGTAGAATATTAAAGGATTACTGTATTTTTTGGTGTCACCGTTTCGTAATTAATTTGTATGTTATGAAGTAGGCAATAAAAAGTAAGTAAAAAGTAAAATAAAAGGTATTTTTGAAATCAAAAAGAACCATCGAATTAACGTTACGTAAACGTCGCGCTTGTGGTGCTCACGCCCTCGTCATTTCCGATAATCCTAATCTATATAAACCTCAAAAAATAAACCTCATCTATCCAGCCTATCCCTTTGCTGCCATCCCCTAGCGACGCCCTAAATCGAGGCCCGTATTCCACAGGGGAGCCCTAAGCGAGTAGTCACTTAGTTTGAAGTTTTTGCCCTGGCTGGAGACCTTAAATTCACTTTTAAGACACCATAGGAAAGTCCGGTTAAGCAGCCGACCACCTAGGTTGACCTATGGCGAGATACCAAATCAAAAAAGAAAGTTTACCTTATATATTTTTGCAGCGTTGCGCCGCCGCCTTGATAAGATTAGACTGAGATTTTCTTTCGGTACCCCTTTGGTTGACGCTATCACATCACATACATTCGGTTTTATGACATAAATAGTTCAGTTAGGTAGTAATAATCATCACGTATTGGATTTGAATTCAATGAAGTAGTTCTAATTAATAGCAAAAGCAATAGAAACTTTGATAAATCTATTGTTTTTCGCATTTGGCATTCTGCCACCTGGCGCCTAGAGTGACTGTTCCACTCGCTTAACCTCAGAGCCGGCCCTGTACTTGATGATTACCAATATAAAAACAAAATTCAGTTATCGTAAAATAAGCAAGAGTTAAAAATAAAACAAAAAACAATTTTATAAAAATAGTTTTATATTCTTTTATACCAATAACAATTACAACACAAAATGACAAAAAAAAATAATTTTAGAAAATATTGTAATTGACCATTTACAGTCATCATTTATCTACATGTCTTATACCGATGAGTACATAATGAAATATATAAAAATAATTACCTATGTTTATTTATAACTATCAATTACGTATAATTATTTTTTTACATTATAAAGCTTGACGTGGCGCCACTTGGGGGAGGCCTATGTCCAGCAGTGGACGTCTTTCGGCTGAAATGATGATGATGATGATTATAAAGCTTAAAAAAAATCACAAAAAGCCTTCTATTATTTTTTTTTATTAATATCAAAACCAAATGAAGCCTCTGAATATTTTCTAGGCAGTACTAACAATTAATGCTTGGCATATTTTTTTGCAATACTTATATTATTTGCACAATTCACCATTTCCGATTTTCAAGACAATATTTTCATCTTATATTAAAATATAATTGCTCTTCTTAAAAACTACTCTATTTTCAACGAACAACTTGCCTGGAAATATACTGCCAGACTCGTAAATCGAGCCAATTTTTTTTTAAAGGAATCTTGACGCCACTCAAATTGGCTTTAAAAATGTATAAAAACTTTTTATTGACTGATACTCGTAATAACGTTGATATTCTAAGCCTACTATAAAAGCAACATTTTTTTTTATTTATTTATTTATTCATACATGAAAATACACGTAGCTCGATTTATAAGTCAGAGAGTGTATTAATACCCAGCTATTACCGCTAACTCCTAACAGTACTGCTCCCTCAAAACCCTCCTTAGAATCTTCCCAGCTGCACTCTTAGGAACACTATTAATGAACGTTATATCGTCTACATGTTTGTAAGCTGCTACTTTCTCATTGACAAACTCGCTAAGTTGTCTTTCAGTACATTTGTGACCATCCTTAAGTACTACGAAGGCTCTGGGTGCTTCGCCTTTGGTCTGATGAGGGACCCCAATGACAGCTGCATCGGTGACTGAAGGATGCTCGCGTAAAAGGGATTCCAGTTCCGCTGGAGGCACTTGGAAGCCTTTAACCTAAAAAAAAGATCAATAAATAAAAAAAAAAATAAACAGTCGTAGACATTGATAGTGTATAGGTGTAAAAGACACATCACACTACGCATACTACCAAACAATCTTTGTAATATTGAGAGTAAAAATATTGTTTTAAATAGATTTTGATGTTAAGGCAACAGTAAAAAGCGAAAAATAAAAAAAAAATTCAAAAAAAATAATGAAAACCGCCTTCGTAAACTTAAAAGTGATAAATAACTTTAGCACAGAACACACATTGCTTTACTTTCGGAAGTCGGTGGCGGTGCCTTTGTGTTTGTTGTTTTGTATTGCCACCGACTTCCGAAACTAAAGTACTAATGTGTGTTCTGTGCTAAAGTTATTTATCACGTTTTTGGTTTCGAAGGCGGTTTTCTTTTTTTTTTTGAAAAAAACTTTTTATTTTTCGCTTTTTAGTGTTGCCTTAACATCTAAATCCATTAAGAAACGGCGACACACTTAAAAGAGATTGTAAGTCCTCCAAAGATAGAAGAAACTAAAAAGTCGTCTAAGTAATTTTTATGGGAATTTGTAGATTTTCTCAAAAAGGGCTGAATCAATTTTGGTAAAATTTATATGGGACCATTTCGGAATAAACCCCTTTCGAACAAAAAAAGTCTATATATGACAGAGACATGCCCGAACATACATAAAAAATATATATATAAACATTCGAATTGATAACCTCCTTCTTTTTGAAGTCGGTTAATAAAAAAGACTTTTATATTTTATGGAGTAAAACATTTCTGTGGTAGCGTACAATGAAAAGCACCCAAAACCTCGTGCTCGGTTCATGCAACAGTACAAGGGTCTTGAGGGTATTTAAAGTTTACAACATTTAAAACTTATTTTCGTAACTTTGACCTTCAATATCTCCGTAACCGGTTCTCAGGTATGATTGAAAGGAAAAAAAAAATCGTAAACTTGGGGAAAATTCGTGACTTTCGGCTTTGTTAAGTGTTTTACACCCCTTATAGCATAAACATTTAAATCTTTGAAATCGTACAAATTGTATATGCCAGTATAGCAAGGAAAACGCCTTTATTTACTAGTTCAACGCCTCTATAACGCCTATTCTGTAAAAATCTCTGTCCTCGACGTCATCCAATCGTCCTAGGGATTGACAAATCACTTCAAATTCACGTCTACTATTTAACAAGAGAGATTGTTGACAAAATTAACCGCTAGATCTTATTATATACCAGCAGTGCTATCATATATTAAAATCTCCCTCGGTGAACACCTAGGTGAAGTGAGCTGTCATCCGTCGCGAAGCTACGGATTGACAAAGCAGACGGACGGATGACAGCTCACTTCACCTAGGTGTTCAACGAGGGAGATTGTAACAGAATAGCACTGCTGCTCTATATTATCATGACAACGCCTCACCCTACTTTCAACTTCGAATTAGTAAATTCGAATAAGTAAACCGTGGCGTTTTAGTCGTCTTACAAAGGTGGTCCACTCAATGTATCCGACATAAAATAAAGAAATATTGTAAACTATTATTATAAGCATATGTCACTCTATGCCAAACACTTTGTCTTAACTACCTTCAGTACTTTCCGCTCTGCCATGACGAATTAGACAATCAGTTATTATCAGTCACTTAGAAAAAGTCTTTTTATTACGTTTAGGGAAAATTCTATATTCGCGAGCGAACCAAAAGTAATGGTAGTTGATTATACGCATGGATGGATGATACAACAAAATAATGCTGGCGGAGGGAACGTACTTTAATTTATGATTTTATTTAAAGCTAAATTATTTTTTAATTATCGTGAAAGACAATAAAGTGTTTTCTACAAACTTCGCTAAATATTGTGACTGTGAAAATTTTTCCAAGGGAATTTGCAAATGAAGGATGTCCCTTTAATAAGAACATTGTTATGTTTTGTAACCACAACGCGAACGAAGTCGCGGGCAACAGCTAGTCCGACATAAAATACCTCTAGGCGAGATTAAAAAAATGTTAACATTCATAAAAAAATGTTTCTGACAGTCTTACGCCCAACAGTGTAAAGGAAGAATTTGAACTAAGTGACTGCTCAATACTTACAAACTGCAACATACTAAGCACATTAATATTGCCGTTGTAAGACGGTTGAAATCACGGAACAGATAACTCTATTTATGTGTTCCGTGATTGAAATGCTACGGTGTACAACAAGATAAAACTGTACTAAACATAATAAGATAGCTTATATCATTACAATTCCAATGACATAGAGTTTGTAGTGCTATGATGCGAAATTTCTGAGATATCGTAATTTTAGTGAAAGCGGAGAAATTGCGCGATTTCAGCTGCGAGCACCGTGACAGCTGCGCGTACCGACGCGGAAGAGACGTAAAGGCTGAGCGGTTAGAAGATAGTTCTATCCATCAAGATTTACCTTGATAAGTTCCTTAAGTCTGTCAGCAATAGTAATGATACCATCCTCGTCAGCGACAGCCAGGTCTCCTGTTCTGAACCATCCATCTGCTGTGAAGGATTCGTTATTGGCTTGAGGGTTGTCTCTATAGCCTCGCATGACTTGGGGACCTCGGACAAGGATCTCACCTTTCTGGAAGAGATAGAAAAAGTGTTTTTAGGAAGGGAATCTGGATGACTGCTCACCGAACATGGAACTCATTTCACCTGAATTTATTGAGGAATGTTTTGGTATACACCGGCTGCTTAACGTTCTGTCATTGTTCAAATACCTATTGTACATAGCTAGAATATTTATTACAATATTAAGGGTACGATGTCTGCATCTAAATTTATTTATTGAAGCAATTCGCTGTCTGAACTCAACACCATTTGAGGACTAGATAAAATATAAACATTCTAGACAAGTAGGTAAGTAGTAGAAGTATGTTGAAGAAGTCGTATAATATTTTAAAAAAATAAGATTGTTCAAAAATGTAGTCGCAGTTCCATTTATCGACAATCAAATCAGATTTTTCAAAAATGTAAGTAAAATAGAGGTTTTTTGACTGATTGAGACAGATTACAATGCATTCGTGTCTAAAAGTTACTAGAATCATCCTTAAGATTTCGAAAATATATGACACTGCAACATGTAAAAACAAAATGGGGGTGAGATGTATAGATAGTGCAATCCACGAAGACGCGCCCCACTATTCCTCCTAACCGTTTATAGTATATGTGTGCCAGCTTTCGTCAATGTTTGAGTGTAATCGGTACTAATTACCTATGAGTGCACGCGCACACTACAATTAATAGACTAATCAGGACAGAGCGTCACAAAAATCCAAAAATCCCCTCAACCAAAAATTGGTGGGGCGCGTCTTCGTGGATTGCACTTAGGTCAAACTATACGTATAAACCTTCTTCTTGAATCACTATCTATTGATGAAAACTGCATGAATATCCGATGCACAGTTTTAAAAATATAAGCGTACAGACGGCGGAAAGCGACTCTGATTTATACTATGTAAATTATAAGGTATCAAACCTCATTAGGTCCCAAATTCTTAAGATCTTGGTCCACGATCCTGAGTTCTGTATTCGCTACTGGAGGACCGGTTGCTTCAAAACGATTCAATCCTTTCGGGGTGATGGTGACTGTAGGGGACGTCTCGGTCAGACCGTAACCTTGTCTGAAGTCTATGTCACGCTGAAAAAGAAGAACAGGGTTATTATACGACACTGTTCGGCTCGCGACGACCTCGTCCGTCCACGTTGAAGGACGTACACACAACAACATATTCTATGACACTCGGCAATAATGTAGCTTTTCGAATGTATTTTTTTGTAAGCGGACCAGCTGTTTTTCTAGAGATTCATCATCATCATGTCAACCTTTAGACGCCCACTGCTGGGCATAGGTCTCCTCCAAGAGGGGTGCAAGAGATTACCTCATACAAACAAACTGATCACTTTATCTCTTTCTAATATTATTTAAGTATTCATTTTTACAACACTATAACTTTTAACACCCTGCATCGATATCTGCCACCATTTTTCTCGACGTTTACTTCACATGGCGTATTGTGCAAATATTTGCCTTATTTGGATAATATCAAAGTCAAAGTCAAAGTCAAAGATCTTTATTGTGAGACAGTGGTTATAGAGTTGTTATTGAGTTTTAACGTGCGTTTGCACTGCTCCACCATGTTAGGCATACAATAATTAGTTTTTTTATTATTATTATTATCATAGACCTATGTTTATGTGAAATACTATATTAATTCAATTTGCATCAAAACATAAAACGGTTTTGCATTAACTCATCATGCATCTTTCGGACAAAAACTCATGTACTGTATAATATGGTCTATTTACCAAGAAGTCAAATATTTTTTTTTTTAAACATAAATATTTTCAATTTCTCTCATTTGCTTAGGAAGCTTATTATAAATTCGTGAAGACATTCCGAAGAAACTTTTGGACAGTAGGGCTGTTTTTGAGGGCATATTTGTTATTTTGTCGGCATGTCGACGGGAGTGCAGGTTACCAAACTTTTCCTTATTGGTCTTTACAAATATAGCGACCTCATAGATGTAGAGGGAAGGAAAGGTTAAAATCTTAAGCTTTATGAATATGCATGGAACAATTAGAGCTACCTACTAGTTTTTCGTAACCAAACTAGGATTATGACACGAAAAATCACGCCTATATACCCCGAAGGTAGGAGGTAGATGTGTCTATGTAGCACTCAGGGTTACCGTAGCTTCGCATTAGAAAGAAGGAAAGAAAGAAAAACTATTTATTCACGAGCAAGTGACGCAATTATTATATGTATAAACATTGTTGTACTTAAAACAAAACCTAAAACTAAACTGTACATATTATATTGTAGAAAAAATAAAAATGTAACGTCCGAGACAGAAATATGCGTCACTACCGCGCGAAACGGTGTCCCCTTGTTTCACAGACAGAAATTTCATAGAATGTCGTTTCCCAGAAAATGTTTAAAATAATATTTGGTTCTCGTATTTTTATTTCGACTATTATTGTTCCAAAGACTATTTACTTCAATGAAAAATATTTCACAGAAACACAATTCAATGAATTTTAATTCACATTTTTTTGTTTAACAAACTTATCAAAAAGTAGAATTCTTTTTTTAAAGAATATTGTTTGTTTGTTGTATTTTTCCATGGAATTTATTTCAACGAAAATGTATAGATATAAATAGACAAAAACAAAAATGTTGTCTTAAAAAGTCAATATGTTGTGCTACCAAAGTTAATGACAGAAACGAATCGCTGCGAAACCGACTCCACGTAGTCTTGTCTGCCCTACACCCCTAGAGTGTAATTTAAATCTGCGTAGGCGTGGAAGGGCGAGGCGGCCTGCGAGCTGAGGAGCAGGTGGTTTTAACGCCCACCGCCGCGGCTGAGGCTGGCCGGCGTAGCCATCCAGTAAGCCGAAGCTGCGGTGGTGAGCGTGAATACCATCTGCGACGATAAGCTTGCGTGGGACCGCCGGAGCCCCGCAACGCCGGAGCCGTGACAAAAACTATGCCTGCTGCATGTTGCATGCTCGCTGGCATGATGCATGCTTGCTTACATGCAGCATACCTGCTTGCACGCTGCATGCTTGCTTGCACGCTGCATGCTTGCTTGCACGCTGCGTGCTTGCTTGCACGCTGCATGCTTGCTTGCCAGCTGCATGCTTGCTTGCACGCTACACGCTTGCTTGCACGCTGCATGCTTGCTTGCATGCTACATGGTTGCTTGCACGCACGCGCAGTAAGTTTGGTTAGAACTGAGAGTCCCATTCTTGGGAATACATTTTATATGAAATAAAAAATATAAGGATAAAGAACATTTGATTTGTTATTTTATGATATGATAATTCTAACAATAAACTTTATGTGAAACAAAAATCAATGATTTGAAAATCTTGAAAGTAAGTATTCTGCGTATTGATTATTCTATGAAACGATGTTATTAGAAAAAAATTATTAGATACGAAATTCCATTAAACTATTAGCTATGAAACAACGTACAACCGCGCGAAACGCATAAATGCCGTGGTCCACCAACGCTGGTAAGCAAAAGAAATTACCGAATCGGACTTAGTTAGATGTAGTTCCAGAGATTAGCCACAACAAACAATCAATAATCATATAACTAACACTTTGCCCGCAACTTCATCCGCGTGAATTTTCTCAAGGATACCTAATTTTTTCAATTAATAAATATAGCCCATGTTACCTAAGGATAATGTAGCATGATACTGGTGAAAAAGTTTTTAAAATAGTCAAACAGTTTTTGAGTAGTTTTTGACAAACGAACAAAACAATATTTCCTCTTTATAATATTTGTGTAGTTGTAGTAATGATAATGAAGTAAGAAGTTAATCTTCTCTCGATATGAGAAAATAAGAAGACTGTTTTGTACATAAAAGATTTACAGAATATTCTTTACCTTAGCCCGACGCACGAATCGCTCAGCATCGCTGGCAGCTAAAGGTGCTGCACCGTTGCATACAGATCTAACGTGCTCGAAGGTTTTCTCAGTGGCTGCTGGATGAGAGCCCATCATAAGAACTGGAATCAATAATAAGGAAAATGTTATTAAACAAAACAATATTAGTTACTAGTTTTTGCCTGGGACTTCGGCCGCCTGGACGTCAAAGACCCCTTAATTCGGCCCTGTTGCAAAATCTGCTCGTCAGCTCAAAACCGAAAGATCACTCACATTACACATCGATGTGTAATGTGTGTGTGTATATGTGTACGTGTGTGTCTGTCGAAGTGTATGTATGTATGTGAGTATTGTGTTTGATCTTGTCGAATAGATCTTTGACAGTCATTATGGGTAGTCAGAAGTCAGAAAGTCTGACAACCACCAAGGGGTCCGTACTGTTATCCAGTCACTGGGTTGTGAAGGTCAGACAAGCAGTCGCTTAATGGCATCCAGCTACATCCAGCTAGACTGGAAGCTCACCCCAAAACAGTTGGGAAAAGGCCGATTTTGCCTGGGATGTGAGTGTGTATATTGAACAATTCATTTTTAGATAGTTAATTATTTACTATAATGTGATGAATTTGATTATACCAGTCTGTCGAAATAGTCGAAAAACACCTTGCATCATAGCAATGACATCAGTGTTTTCTATCACTGGTTCGCGAATTTCAACAAATATCATCAGACTTGAATCTATTAAGTCTTAGTTTATTTGGTGGCAAAAGCTGCTTTAGTAGTAGTCATTAGACTACAAAATATGTCTCCTTTTAACGAAACGATGTAGACTTTATTTGCATACATAATGATTTTGACCTTGACCGCTGAAAGAATTTTGGCAAAAGACGAATCACGGCAATCTGTGACACGCTGCAACATTGCATGATAGTGTAGTTGATTGCATTTTGATTGCAACAATTAGGGCAATAAATAGTGGACACTTTGGTCACAGTAAAGATATCTAAATAAAAAAGCAAACCGGCGGCGTTTTAATTTTAACTACCTACATTAAAGTGTAAACAGAAGGATTTTACTCTCACTCTTTAAAAACAACATTTTTTTTTTATAGTACAAGTTTTACGAATTCCGGACGTTCAAGTCTCCAACGACCTTGTGCAAAAGTAATCGCGAGTTGCTTGAAGTAAACAAATAAAGTAGGTGTGTAGTTGTGTGCGTGACTTGCGTATGATCGTTTAAAGTTATAAATATTTATGCACTCACACATTCACGGGTGGGTACCTGCTCGATCATTTAAAAAAAAGAACAGCGAAAATGTTCGATACCGTGGTTATGTATGATGTTTATATGTACCTATATGTTATTGAGTTTCCGTCATAACAATTTCTATAGCAAATATTGAATTATCATGTTTGTTTTTCCCATTTAAGGGCCCACCACACCAGCGACGATAATATCTACATGTAATACAATTTCTATTTCACTTGCGACATTGTTGCCCCGGTGATAGTCGCCCGTTTCATTTTATCAACACTATTAAAGCTAGAGCTTATCGTAGGAGTTTATGAAACAAATTCTTATACCATAAAGGTATTAGTCAGTATCTAAAATAATCTTCAAATCTTACGATACATACTTACTTTTTCATCCTACAGTAATCTTTATTATTTCATATCACTGCGGTAAGTTTTTGTTGTGTCACATTACTTGAATAAATTTTATGAGCATTTATCTTTGGCATATCATATCTGCCATCGTTTTTAAAAGCCTACAGGAGGTAAACACGATAAAGAAAATAATACTTACTTAAAGGAGGGGCAACCATCAGAATACTGATCTTCTGCTTCTCCATGGTCTGCAGGAACGTTTCTGACTGGAACTTGGCTAAGGCCACCAGCTTAGCCCCGATAGACATCTTATGAAACATGAGGACTGAGGCCGCGTAGATGTGAAAGAACGGCAACACACCCATCACAGAATCCTGATAAGTAGCTAGAAAAGACAGAATTAAATGTTTTGAAATTCTAGTAAGGACACGAAGAAAAATATGAAGATTTGACAGTAACAGTAATATTGATATAGCCACTTAAACGGTAGAAGAAGTTACTATAAATATTGGAAGTATTTTATATCATATTATTTTCTTGTGTTGATTTATAGCACCTTTAGTGTTTTATTCAACTTAAAACTATATGTACCTTATAAAATAAAAATACAAAGATGAAAAATGGGGAGGGGAGTTTATAGGGCATCAACAAATTAGTCAATAGGACAATGGCCAAAACGCTGGCAGCATTGCCACGATGTATAGCATTAATGATTCTTTGACCCAAGAATAGGCCAGCCCCCTCCCTAGTGACGTAAATAGTTTAAATTATCATTAACTCACGTGTTGTTTCCTGGTGCATTGCAATAAGTGGATCATTAATTTGTTCACAATTAGCGATAATATTTCTATGCGACAGCTCCACACCCTTCGGTAGTCCCGTAGTACCACTAGAGTATGGCAAAAAGCAAATATCATTGGGATTTCTCCTGACTTGTTTTAAAACGGACTTATCAGTGTGTACGTCTTCACTTAGTTCGTTGAATAAAGCTGTTCCTTCAGGTACTGGATCTCCATTTGTTTTTACTACTATTATTGGAATGTTTAGTTTAGCGATCTTTAAAGCTTCTTTTATAGTTGGCACAATCTCTGGTAATGTTACTATTATCTTCGCTTCTGACATTTTTATTTGGCGCTGTACTTCATCTGAAAGTAATGTAAACATTTGTGCTTTAGTTTATGTAATAACATTACCAGCCCATAATATTCCAAAAAAAGATAAAAGCCTCTTCCCTTTTGGGAATGAATAGATTTTCTTTTCAATATTCCCGCCATATTAGATACAGGTAATATAAAAAGAAGTATTGTTTGCAGTGCAGTGTGCAGATTTATGTAATATGTACTAGGTAATTGAATCATCACGTAAACCCTTATCATGTCTATAAAAAGATGAGTTATTGAACATCGTGGGAACATAATGTATTGTGTATTTTTATACTTAGTATCGTCTGCATTTATTCAGACATGTCAATCAAATCTCTGGTAAAGTTTCTCGGTCACCAACAGCAATGCTTTTCTGAAAGAACTCACTTCAGTACTCACTTTTGATTCCGCGGTGAAAACTGTATGAAGACGTATTCTGTAACTCGATGAAATCTACGCTAGCGCCACTACGTGAGAACATTGGTGACACGTACTATTTTTACGGAACTATTTAGCAAAAAATAAATACTTTTCGAATTCGTGGGTGATTTCTTACAGAATTGCACTGCATCTTAGAGTAATCCCAGTGGATTCCGCTAAGCTACAGTATCACTTGGGGCCTCTAACTCGATCTTTATCACTCTCATCCAGCTGCTTCCAGCTACCTGCCTACCAGCTAACCTGGTTATATACAGAATCACATTCTAATCAAAAGATCACTTACGAGCAGTATAAATTGGATTGATACTGGTAATCACACCTCCAGCTCCTAATATACCCAGAGCTATCACAGGATAGTCCGGGATATTGGGCAGCATTATTGCGACGGAGTCTCCATCACGAATCTTGAACTTAGTTCGGAGGTTTGCCGCAAATCTGTTGCAGAGCTTAAATGCTTGTTCGTAGGTGTACCCTCTCCCTGTTAAGGCACAGACCTGAAATTTTAGATTGTTCAAGTTAATTTGCTGTTCATGGTATAATTTTGGATTGGAACCTTATTTGGCCGTAAAGTAATAGTGGCTGAGCTGAATGTGTATAAAATATAATTCTTAATTTTTTATTAAGTTACTGGCAGCTAGATGGATTCGGGCTTCCTACTACGGAAGTCCTACTTTCAGCACTGGACGGCAACAGGCTGATAAGATAATGATGATGATGACTGGGTGTGGTAAGGCAAATACTTGCTCTTTGCCCTGCAGTGGGACACAACAGGCTCTTAATAAGAACAGTGATTTTAAACACACCAACACTATTACTAAGAAAATCTCTTTAGTGTGAGTTGGACAGCTTGCACCAGTGCTCTTACTTAAATAACATTCATTTCAATCTACCGCACAGTCTGCATAAATCACGTTGAATCAAATACTCCCACTCTTGGACCAATTAATAAACACTTGGATTAGGCCCCATCTTGGTAATGGCACCATCAGGTATTCTCAAATAGCTGAAGCACAAAAAAGTAAGAACAATGACAATATTATTTTATACTCGCTTTCTTTCTTTGTCCCCAGGGTTCAAGCTATTTTCAAACCAAACTTCATCAAATCGGTTCAGCCATTTCATCGTGAAAGCGTAACAGACAGAGTTACTCTCGCATTTATAGTAACATTACAATGGACATGTTGTGTGCGTCAATACGATATGCTGAATATCTTTGTAGGAGGTTACTCCAAAGTCTAATGTCAAAGTAGTTTGTAGGGAATCGCTACATAAGTATTCGTTCGGGCTAATCTACGAAACTACTGGTTCGATTCTGTAAGTTCTTTCGCTACTAAGAAGCCACGTTAACCTTAAGTGCAATATTCTATATTTTATTTGCCATAAAGCAATTCGCGCGGGTGAAGTCGTGGGCGACTGCTAGTTCTATACATATAATTTAAAGTGATGTTATAATAATAATAATAATGTTTTATTGACATAAAAATGGGTTACATCACAAAATATATGAATCCCCTGGCCTCTATACTAGTGGTAACTATATGATAGGGACCAGTGACTTCGCGCAAAATTGGTTGTTATAACAATATGTCAAACAAACAGAAAAAAAAAATACAAAACAAAAGAACGAATACTTAGGTTTACATCTGCATTAAAAAAATAAAATAAAATAAAAATAATAATTTAAAGTAAAAATAAGAACAAACATTGTGGTCTGTCTGTGTCGTGTGTATTGTGGTATATGGTGTGAAGTGAGTGGCTGTGTGTGTCGGGTGTTTAGTGTGGGTGTTATAGTATAGATGATGGTATTTCAAAACAACAAAAAGAAATTAAAATGCACAGAAACTGAAAGTTATATTGATAAAAAGCTAGGTCAAGTATATCTTCTGATAAGAGTATTACAAAATCTTTGATAAAGTGGTTTAAAATATTATACAAAAACAAAATATGTCAATAGAGGCTTCAAAGATTACCTTTATGAAATGGAAAAGTATCAGTGTTATCCTGACAACCATCAACATACCGTCTGTTATCATATCATTCTGCTGATTACAATATTATTCCTCAAAATCATTGTTGTTTTTTACTTAATATTTATTTGCTACGTTCTCATGCGCAAGAGCGTCACTATTTTGCGGCAAAGGACAATGCCAGAAACTCTATAGAACTTTGCCCCACTCAATAAGTCATGTGCAATATGTAGCATCTTACTGTTTATTTATTGCTGATAACTAAACATTAGTCTTAGTGACTGTAGAACTTGCGGTTTCCGTTTAAATCTAAAAACAATAATGACATTGAATATAGGTTAAATTGTATTTTAGGTAAAATGAGTTTGTATTTTGTGGGTAGGTATTTCGTAATCCGCAAGTTTTAAAGAAAAAGAATTTAGTATAGAAAGGTTCTATATTAATTACAATTATTTTCATTAATTTACTTTTTCTGTACATGTATTACTTTTTCTGTACATGGGTGGGGCAGGATCTGGCATTGTCATTTGGTGATGTAAACCTAAAGAGCTGTGAATCCCTAAAATTCGGGATCACTATTCACCTTACCTCAATTTACCTAAACTCAGAAAGGGGTTATTAGCACGAACTGCAGTTCAAAAAGTTATCTTCAAAATTATTTTAATGATTTGTTTATCTGTGTAGGTACCTACTTGACAAATCTTATTTCATTGATTCAAGATTCAAGCTTACTTATCCATACTAATGTTATAAATGCGAAAACAGCTCTGTCTGTCTGTCTGTCTGTAACGTTTCCAAGATAAAAGGGTTGAAAGGATTATGTTGAATGTAGCGTGAAGATAGCTTTAACCCTGTGGAAGGACTTATGCTACTTTTTATTTGGCAACATCATATGATCGGCCAAAGGTTAAGCTACGCTAGCCGCGGTCGGTTTGTTGATGGGTGACCATCCCTTTCATATCGAGTTCCCTCCGTGCCACGGAAAGCACGTTAAGCCGTTGGTCCCGGCTGTTATTTGCAGATCTTTGGCAGTCGTTACAGGTAGTCAGAAGCCAGAAAGTCTGACAACCAGTCTATTAAGAATACTACTTTTATTTAATTTTTTCGAAAAAATTAAATAAAAGTAGAATTCTTTCAAAATTAAAAAAGGCGTATACTAAAAGATAGATAATAAAATTGTCTGTAAGATGGTGTAAGTTTCGTTTAATTATACCTGGTAGATTTTGTGTGATTGTCAATGTTTTGTCCGCGTCAGACTCAACTTCACGTGTTAATTAAACTATATAATATGAATATAATTAAAAATATTCACTTACTAAGTGATTAAGAGAATATTCTAGTTTATCATATATTTTTTTCAAATCATTTACACTGCACATTTTGACGTGATTGTTAAATAGCCTCTTAAGGCGCTAACAAGCGACTTTTGCGACTTTTTAACTGACAATCACGTCAAAATGTGTAGTGTAAATGATTTGAAAAAAATAATATGTGAAACAAGAACATTTTCTTTATCATTTAGTATGTGAATATAGTTTAATTAAATCGTGAAGTTGTGTCTGACGCGAACAAAACATTGATAATCACACAAAATCTACCAGGAATATTTAAACTAAACTTTTACTATCTTACAGACAATTTTATTATCTATCTTTTAGTATACACCTTTTTTTAAGTTAAAGAATACTATATTTTATTTACTTTTTTCGACTAAACTCTGAGATTTTTCGAGCGCAGACGATTCTCTGGTCGCTCAAAGGTCGCCGGCGTATATCGTCGCCTTAAAAAGATAATCAATGAAAGTACTACGCCGATCACAAACATTCTGTAACTTACCTATAGAAAACCATAGATACTATTGCCAAGTGCCATAGAATATGTTTTATGCTATATTTGACTTCCTAGCGGACAAAATCGGGAGCAGAATCTGTTTAATAAACAAAGGGGAAAAATAATACTCACAGATGCAGTCCTCTCCGGCCATTTATCAAGATTATGCCAAACATAATCGTACAACGTGAAATTCGGTACTTCAATGTCCTTGAACGGCGATGTGATCACTCTCTCCTGGGTCCATACACTGTGTTTTCTAATCACAACACTTGCATATTTTGAACTCTGTTTCACTGTGTTTAAAGTTCTATTCACCGTTAATAAATTTTTGGCTACCATTGTTCTGTTTTATATTGCACTCCTCGAAGACAGTGAAGTTTTATAATGATATAATATTTGATATATGTAGTAAGTAGCTGATATGGGTATTTTAAAATTATTATTGATAGCAATTTAATATCAGTTGAGTAAAGGAATAAAGGAAAAACAGCTTTGTTTTAGTATTCCTAAAGTGGATTATTTACTTGCCACTGAATTTCTGATTGACAAATGATTGTCCAGATCATCAGTAAACATAGAAAGTATAAGAAATGTGAAAAATGATAAGGAATGAAAGACTTTGGAACAATATATTCTGGCCCACTGCAGGACAAAGGCAGGCAGGCACTACAGGCATTGGACCAAACTACATGCACAAGAAGTGAGGTCCTGGTCCAAAGTTTCCAATGTTATGTGTGTCATGTATTATTATTACGTATATAAGTTAAAAAAACATGTAATAATAATAACTATTAGTATAACAATTGTATTTTTTCTGAAATAAATGAATTAAATTGGAAAGCCTCTACACACATTTATCACCACGATTGGCGTATTAGCGATTTCAGACGTATATTCATTATGAGTTCAGGTTTCCCTACTTTTTTTCGAAGATAAACTTAGTAAGTACATATTATGAATTCAAAAACATCACATCTTTGCTTGTCCGGTTTCATACTCGGTTCTTACGACATGAATGTTGAGTATTATGAAATTAAACGACGTGATTGGCTGCTGTACTGCGTGTTACGGGTTCGAGTCTCGCAACGAACATAATATTTGTATGGATTAAATACCGTAAGTTCTGGCCAGGGCCTCAAGTCTGCTATTACAATAGTGTCAGAATGGTCTATCGTTAGTTTCATAATTGTGGATTTTGACAAGTTTGGTAATCTACTAATATAATGGCGTCATTATGACTTTCCATTGGTCAACCACTGACACGCCATTGAAAGAAATGATATAGAATGGTAATCTCGTACAAAATGACAAATGAATAACTGACTTGGGTGGTAATCTGTTAAAAATTTTACAGTTCCTTTGATCAGTGACATAACATTAGAACGTCATTGTGCAGTCATTGCTTTTAATTCGACCGACCAATGATCGACCATTATGAATTTAGCAGATTACGAACTTTTAGCAAAATGACAATGGGATCGGGTTGGAATGACGAAATTATAAAAATAGCAGACTTGGCCCCCTGGTTGTTTGAATGATGCTTCACTTCACATGCCGTATTTGTACATCTATTCGCCTTATTTGGATAATACAAAATGTACCCTACTTTATTACCAATAAATGTGTTTATCTGTTTATTATCCAAAGAAGGCGAATATTTGGACAAATACGCTATATATTGAGGAGCTCGTGGCTAAGTTAAAGCCGTACAGATCAATCGGTCAAAGATTAAGCTACGCTAGCCGCGGTCGGTCTGTGGATGGGTGACCATCCCTTCCATACCGAGTTTCCTCCGTGCCTAGGAAAGCACGTAAAGACGTTGGTCCCGGCTGTCATTTGTAGAACTTTTATGGCAGAAGCCAGAAAGTCTGACAACTAGCCTTACCGAGGAGTATCGTGTTACCCAGTAGCTAGGTTGTGGAGGTCCGATAGGCAGTCGCGCCATGTAAAACACTGGTATTCAGCTGCATCCGGTTAGATTGGAAGACGACCCTAATATAGTTGAGAAAAGGCTTGGCAGATGATGCTATGTGAAGTATAATGTGAGTTCATATGTTTGTAAACGCATCCACGATACAAGAGAAATCCCTAGTGCATTTATTTTAAAGAAATAAAGAAAGAATGGTGATGTTAAATAGGTGCAAGACCACACACTTTACTTGTTAGAGACAACGAAAGGAAGTCAGTCATTACAGTACTCGTATGTCGATGTGATCGAGACCAATTGCTAGCAGTTAATTAGGAACAAGGTATTGATGATCATTACTTCTTGTCTTTTAATATGAGTATCTCTAGTAGGCAGGCTAAATGCAACATAATTTGTAGAGTTTCTGGCTGGTTTATCCATGTGTCCATGTCCAAATTAATGTTAATCTAAACTAATATTATAAAGCTGAAGAGTTTGTTTGTGTATGGTTGAACGCGCTAATCTCAGGATCTACTGGTTCGAATTGAAAAATTCTTTTTGTGTTGGATAGTCCATTTACCGAGGTAGGCTATAGGCCCATGCGAAGTTGGGTGGGGTCGCTAGTAGTTTATAACAATAACATGGTTTGAAAATAGATCGATATCTAAGTATCGTTCTATTTCGTTCCTAAGAACGTGACAGTCAGTTCATAAGGCTGAAGACGATTTTTTTTCAAAGGCCCCATTGCCTCTTTTCTTCCCAATGTTGTGCCTTGTGTTGCCAAAAAAGAAAAGAAAAACGCTCAATGTTTTTTTATAAAATACTAGCACTTTCCCCGCGACTTCGTCCGCGTGAATTTGCAATATAGCCTATGTTACTCAGCGATAATGTAGCTTTCGATTGGTGAAAGAATTTTTGAAATCGGACCAGTAGTTTTTGAGTTTATTCGTTACATATTAAAATACAAATCTATCCTCTTTATAATATTAGTATAGATATATATAGACTTATACAACAGGAGCTACTTAATGGTCCCTGTTGTACACAAGCTAAACTTATTTTATGCTATTTATATCTCTTTCTCTCCAATAAAAAATAAAGAGACATAACATGAGCTGTCAATTTAAGTCAATCTATAATGTTCATACAATTATAGTTGTCATATCAGAACGTTGATAAAAACACGGCGAACTTCAAGAAAAAAATCATTTGACGTCTCTAACTTGGTTCTTATCTGTCGCCGTCCGCTTCTTTAGCTGCCAGGCGGTAAGAGATGCCATTTGTCTAATTTAAGTTCAGTTTGTGAACAAGGGAATCAGCGCCCATATAAGCCAGTCGATATTTGCGTTATGTACTTTGAACCCTAAGCGGTACCTTGGCCCCGCAAGAAACAATACCATTATAACATTATGCAATATTCTGTAATAATACTGTTCGGTTTGGACAAACAATAGCCCTTTATTTACACCCATGTGACCTATGGGAATGGATTCATGGAAATGACATTTAAGGAATTTAGAGAATTAAAAATACTAGTTTTATAGCAGTATTATTGAGAAAATGGATTTTCCATTTAGAATTCTTTGCTAGCAGCTCGCTCGAGCAGCTCAAGTATAGTACGTGTCACGAAAGATGAGACTTGACACAGACTTGATTTGACTTGCGTAGTACTCGACTTAAAGGTCTCTTACCTTTAAATCGAGTACTGCGCAAGTCAAAAAAAAACTAAAAGAGATTATCTCAGAGGCAGAATATCTCCTGTCTACTAAGCTAGTCTCCATTGAAATCGAATCTAATCGAATTGCGGTCAGGAGAAAATATTAGTACTTATAGCAAAATCAGAATTTTAAATCGGTTAAAAAATAAGGTGATAATTTCAAATAAAGTTTACCACATCGTTAACGACATTTTAATGAACTGATAGTGTTCTGATAATATCAAAGTGTAGATAGCGTTAATGATACAAAGCATTACTATTAATGCTACAGTCAATATTCTAAGTTTTATCTAATGGTTGAAAAACCCCGTTCCTGGGGAACGAAAAATTTTAAATGTAGCAACTCATTCACTACGGTTTTGCCCAATTGACATTGTCATCACCAATCAATTGACTCACTTTTATACATCTAACCCTTCATAATTTTATCCTCTGGTAACTTTAACATTAAGGCGGTATAATACCAGTCAGGGGTTTGGGGTGGATCTTGTGTCAGGCGAATACCGGCGAATACCCCCAACTAGTGGTAGCAGGAACCGTGGGGTTTTAGTTGGTAAGAGTCCGTCATAACCATAGATATAAGAAAGAAGTCGTTTTTAGATTTCTATGGTCATAACTCTCCGTTTTCCCGTGGCAGAGAGGATCCATGAGCATTTTCAATTTCTTCACTAGAAAAGGGGATGAAAGTACTCATGACTACGAACAATTTTTGTATTTTGGACAGCCCTAAACAGTCTTAAAATATGAGTTAAAGGATCTGCTGCTCAATACAATTTGATCGTATTGTAGTACACACACACAAACATACAAGTTTTCCCAATCGAATATGAACCTTCTTAGCCTTTTGTGATAATGTTGAAAATCTATTAAAGAAATTTAACAGATTGTCATAGCTTGATGTGCTGGCCTCTGTACATATTGTGTATGTATATTTGTAAAAGCAAAAACTGAGATTTTTCTCACATTTCAGATAACAGATAAACAGAGAAGAGAGAGAGAGAGAGAGAGAGTCAGAGTTGGTCTGGTTGTAAAAGTTGTTCGTTTCCATAAGTACTTTCACCCCTTATAAGATTCGCAGTGAATTTAAAGTCATCATCCTGGATCATGGAGTTTTACACCTATCTTAAAACAGTTACCTTTTATGAACGGAATCAACAAAATTTGACTAAAACATTTTTTAATGCAGTAAGTATAGATAAGAAATCTCTGCGTAAAATAAACTGCAGACCGTAGCAAAGTTTTTATACGAGGATAAAATGATTAACTCAGATGTTAATAATGATAAAGCTTATTGTATGTTAATGCAGATTACCATTGTTTTGCAATTTGCAACACGACTGCATCGTATGCAAAAACATTTTAATGCATTTATTATTTATTTTTGCCGGCGCCCATGACCTTTCTCACTAAAGACATTTATAAAAAAGTTGTAAACAGAAGTTCAGTTCAATTACTTACTTATTACAACTGTTAGAGACACTGGCTGGTCACGTCATGTCCAACCTTATTTTGTTGATAATTACTTCTATGAGTAAAACGTAACACGGTAAAAATTTGTCAGTCCGCCACAACAACTGAGACGGTTTAACAACAAAAAAATACTAGCCCTTCGGCATTTCACGGGTGTAATATAGATCAAACTATACCTACGTATAAACGTTCCCCTTGAATCACTCTATCTAAACAAACTTTAAATTCCAAAGTTGGCGTCATTGGCTTTGTCTGTTTGGAAAAGAAGGATGGAAGTCGGTCTTATCCGTCCTTCCTTAAAGTTATTTTTACAAATTTTCAAAGGCGGTTGTCGTATGCAGAAAATATACCCCTCACATATTCCATCATTCGGTTTTTCCTTTATCACCCTCTTCTCCATTAATTATTATATTAATTATTTATTATTATTCCATTAATTATTTATTAATTATACACAAAAATTGTATATTATTATAATTGTATAATTATCACTATCTTATTCGCAAGATTCAAATGATGTGAAAAAGAAATGAAAAAGAAATGTTAAGAAATAATAAATTCTTAACATTTTTTGAATTTTCTGAATTCATTTAGCTACATCCTGTTGCTACGTATATGAAATTGCATTTATAGGTACAATCCCCAAAAGAGTTAAAAAACCAGGACGTCGGAAATAGTTGATGTTTATTTAGAAACTTGATGGATGGTTTAAAATGAAATTTTATTTTATTTTATTTTATTTTATTCAAAAACATCTATCGGTTTCCAAGTAAAGTTCATCTATATTCGACGTAGAGTAGTTCAATTACCAAAAGAGATAAGCGAACCATGGTGTATGGTGTTACTTATCTCTTTTGGTGACTGTACCTATAAATGCAACCAATGCAATGAACCTACTGCGTTTTACGTTTATTTGATGAACATGACCCGTTGATTCTATAAATAAACACGTCATGACTGTTTAAAGGGTGAACGCACACATGCTTAATTGAAGACGATAAACAATTATGTCTGGTTTTGTATATTGTTTTGTCCAACTTGAAGCTCAGGGGTACGAGAAGTTAGATAGTTTTATTTGGAAGCGTCTATCTAGACCAGGGTTTCTTAAACTTTTTGTAGTCACGAACCACATTCACAATTTCAACATTTCTACGGACCCCAGTCAAAGAATATTTAGTTTAGGAAAAGAAAACAAGCTTTATTTCGGATTCATAGCTTGGCCGAGAAATACTAAGTTTACTAAACAATTTTGTAATAAATTTGTGAGTGTGTGAGTTTAACCCGCCACTTGTGACGTGAATTTGACTTTCTTCTTTGGTGACGCCGGTCCTAGGCACCGGGTTTTTCAACCTAAGGTTTTTTTTTAAGCAATACTCCATGCTACTTTTACTCGGTCAAATATTAAAAAGACATGTTTTTTTTATCAATAAAACAAAGATGTATCATAAAAAAATAACGTTTATTAGTCTTTACTGTATTATACTTATACCACTGAAAATTGTCGAATTTTTTTCTAGACTTACGTTAAAATATAGAAATTGTAACAAAAATAATTTTTTTATTGCTAAATCAGCCTTTGGCAGTCTTAAGACATTAGGAACTATAAAAATAAAAAAATAAAACAAAAAAACAAAATCCTGCCAACAAATTATATTATGACTATTTGACTTACGTAGTCTGTAACCCAGGTCTCACGCACCGGGTTGGCTCCAAAACTCCAAGAAATACGTGCGCGTCGCTGGCGCGGGGTGGACTAACGGTGGGGGACGCGCAATGATGAAAGTACACGAAATCACTACTTGATTCTATAGCGGATAAAAAAGTTATAAGACTTTTTTGAACTACCCGGTCTTACAGACATACACGTCACAAATGGCGGGTTAATAATCCCTGGACACTCTGCGTGTCCAATAACATAAACATTTTCAGGATGATGCTGGGACTTCCCCGTTTCTGCAGTGCCTCCGAAATGTTCGTGTAGGCTCATACTGGCGGTTTTCATGCCGTCATTCGAAAAAAGGTCGCGTCGCTTATGAGAAGGGTGCGGAGGAGTCACAACAGCATCCTGAAAACTGTAGCTGAAGACGTACGTGCACCTGTGTTGAGGCACTTCGTCCGTTAGGTGATCTTTTAGGGAGGTATCTCCCTATTGGCTATCTTGACAGGACGGTGTGTCACAGCACAGGGGCATTTGTGTTTTAGAATTAGTGTTGTCCTGTGAAAGTTGTGTTTATATACTAACAATAGTTTTCTAAGTTTTGTATACTAACATAATATGGATCTAGTTAGTAGTCCCAAATTAAATAAATTTTGAATTTGAATTTTACTGACCTACTGCGAACCCCATATACACATGCTACGGACGCCTTAGGGGTCAGGGTTTCTTAAAGTGGACTTTAAGAAACCCTGATCTAGACAGTGACAATAAAACATTCTTAACATTGACATAATCTATACTAATATTATAAAGCTGAAGAGTTTGTTTGTTTGTTTGTTTGGTTGAACGCGCTAATCTCAGGATGTACTGGTTCGAATTGAAAAATTATTTTTGTGTTGGATAGTCCATTACCTACCATTAAACCTGTCATTATTACCTGTCATTAAACTGTGTGGAACACCTCTGAAGAGGGTGGAACATTTTAAATACCTTGGACATATGATGACCTCGGATCTGAAAGACGATGCAGACAGAGAGCGAGAACGCAGGGCGTTGTCTGTAAGGGCGAATATGATTGCCCGCAGGTTTGCTCGTTGTACAACCGAAGTAAAAACAACACTGTTCAAAGCATTTTGTACATCTTTCTACACAAGCAGCCTGTGGGTCTCGTACACGCGCGGGCAGTACAACGCCCTGCGCGTGCAGTATAATAATGCGTTCAGGGTGCTGATGGAGCTGCCCCGATTCTGCAGCGCGTCAGGGATGTTCGCCGAGTCGCAAGTAGACTGTTTCTATTCAACTATGCGAAAGCGGTGCATATCCCTGGTGCGCAGGGTTCGGGCTAGCTCCAATAGCAACCTGAGGGCATTCGCACTGAGGTTCGATTGACAGTACCTAAACCATTGCTGTATGGTTCACTTACTGAGCAATCGAAATCAGTAGGTAACATGTGTGTATTTTAATTATATTTTTTGTATTATTTAATTGTTTTGTGTTTCTGGTATTGTTATAAATGTGTGTGGTTATGATCCTTTGTGGTCGAATTAAACGTTTTATTATTATTATTATTATTTATCGAGGAAGGCTATAGGCATGCGAAGCCGGGTCGGCTCGCTAGTAAAATATATAGCATCTTTCTACCGAACTGGTTGAACTACCCTGTATGTCAGAAGTGAGATCATCGCCAACTACCAATTGATTTTATCTAATGAGGTTTTATTTATTTTTTACTCCATCTTTGTTCTATGTAGGTTAGGTACCTATATATTTTAGACTAGTTTTGAAGTCTTTACACTACAAAATAGTCAGTTACGTACATTCCTACCTTGAATTGAAATAAATAAGATACGTAATATAATATCTAAGTCAAACAATACTGTAATTGTGTTTATGAACATTATGCAACAAAGAGATTTCAAGTAAAGTGTAAAACAAAGTGACCGGTTTGTTATCGTAATTTAAAAATACATTTTATATAAATAAACATGTTCATTCAAACAAAGGAAGGCAACAAGAGTTAAATTGAGGAAATATGATAAGTGATTATTTTTATATGGAAACTTCTACATAGTACCAACATAGGTACGTGTAGGGCGTTTTTTAACACAGGCCGTGATAACGTTAGTCAGCACGTGCTTAGGCTATAGATACACCTGTTATGTAAGTAACATTTAAGAGTCGATTTTGAGCGTTACATTACTGTACTGGCACCCTGACTTGACGAGCATTCGCGTGTATTGTAACACTAGCTATTCGATTTTGAGCATTTAGTCAACTGAATGCGCGAATAATGTGCGTATGCTGAATCAATTCGGACATGACAAGCTAACTTACACGTGGTGTGCATTGATAATTATTATAAGTTATATCAACATGTACACATTGTATCATCAAGTTGCGCATTGTAATGCTCCGTTCTCTTCCCTCACCAATGTAATGCTCGAAACTGTAACAACACAGGGCCTCAAGTCTGCTATTACAATAGTGTCAGAATGGTCTATCATTGGTTTCATAATTATTGATTTTGACAAGTTTGGTAATCTGCTAATATAATGGCGTTATTATGACTTTGCAATGGTCAACCACTGACACGTCATTGAAAGAAATTATATAGAACGGTAATCTCGTACAAAATGACAACTGAATGACTGACTAAATCTGCTAAAATTTTGAATAGAATAGAATAGAATAGAATATGTCTTTATTTGCTCAGAATGTAGGTACATAAAAATCAGTTGTTGCAATACATACAGAATCCTTGTACATTCTGCCTTAAGACGGCATGCAAATGTGATAACAAAAG
This sequence comes from Charanyca ferruginea, assembly GCA_947361185.1. NCBI lineage: Eukaryota > Metazoa > Arthropoda > Insecta > Lepidoptera > Noctuidae > Charanyca > Charanyca ferruginea. The sequence continues at coordinate 55,219,675 of OX376055.1, read as the reverse complement.
TGACACTAATTAAATTAAAGGTAAGAAATTACAGAAACTTACACACAGAATAATAGCATTTATTTGACAGTAATTCTGTTAAATGTTTTTTAAATTTTCCCAACGTTAAGTTTTTAATATGGTCAGGTATTTTATTAAATATTACAGGCGCCATACAAATAACACTTTTTTTTAATAAACTAGTTTTAAATACTCTCGTGCACAATAAATTCTGGTATTGAGATCTCATACCTGTATTTCGTTTTCTAGTTTCTAATAATGTTGCAAATATAGATTTATTACTTTTTACAAACATTGCTATTTCGAGGATGTAAAGGCATGGGAAGGTTAATAATTTATGAGACTTAAATATAGGTACACAGCTGTCTGTTACTTTAAGATTAAATCAGGCAGCGCTTTTGAGCTTTAAAAATGCTTTCTCGTTCACTACAGTGACCCCAAAATATTATACCAAATCTTAAGATTGAAATTACTAGGCCATGGTAGGCAACTAATAGTGTCGGAAGATTAAGTTTTTTTGATAGATTATGTAACATATATGCCGCTGTACTTAATCGCTTGCATATATCTTCTGCTTGAGGCTTCCAAGTTAACTGGCTGTCAATCAAGATTCCTAAAAATTTTGTGCTATTTACTTTTCCTATAGTTTGACCGTTATAGTTTAAATCCATATCTCCCACCGATATTCGTTGGTAAAAATGCATGATTTTAGTTTTTTGAAGGTTAATTACTAAATTATTGTTTTCAAGCCATTTTATTAAACTATCAATTGCATTGTTAATGTCATTTACATAAGATTCTCTATTGACACATGAAACAATTGATGTGCTATCATCTGCAAATAATACCATAGGATGAAGTATTTGGCGTGGCAGGTCATTTATATATAATAGACAAAGTAAAGGTCCGAGGACGCTGCCCTGCGGATCACCGTATTTTATGTCTCTAAAAGATGATATGTATCTAAACTCTTTTCTAGTTTTCAAGCACACTCTAGATATCTCTCTCTAGATATCTTGACAGTTCCTTTGATCAGTGACCTATCATTAGAACGTCATTGTACAGTCATTGCTTTTCATTCCGCCGACAAATGGTCGACCATTATGAATTTAGCAGATTACGAACTATTAGCAAAATGACAATGGGATCATGTTGGAATGACGAAATTATAAAAATAGCAGACTTTGTCCCCAGGTTGCGCGTTCTGTGATGCTCGGTTCTCCTCCCACACTGATGACATAATGTTCGACTCTGTATCGTTACATTACAGGTTAATGCTCTAAGTGAGGGAGCACCTTATAGATTATTCCTGTCACAGAACGAGTAGAGTAGGTACTTAATGGATGTTCCGGGTCGAGTCCTTTGTGTATATGTGCACCAACGATACAGAGGAAATTCCTAGTAGTGGCAATAAGAAATTAAAGAAAGGTTAGTTCGTATTTGTGCAAATATTGGCCCTATTTGAATAATATAAAATCGACATCATACTCGTATACCTACGGTTAAAAATAAAATCATTTATTTCTTTCTTTCTTTCTTTCCTTTTTTTTCTTTCTTTTATTTTTCTTTTTGTTTCTTCTTTTTTTTTGTTTTTTTTTTTTTTATATCAATTAATTATTATTTTGTATTAATTTTATTCAAATGGAACATCAAACAGCTACAATATACAGTTTAGATAAATAAATACACATAACAATATTGTACCCCACAACCCTGTTCGCAGATGGACTGTGGGTTAGGTACCTACAGTATAAAATTAATTAAACGCTAGAGTAGTATACATATTAATATTAAAAGCTAAACCTAACTATCATATATTAACTAAGTAACGAAATTATTTGTACAAATACGCCATAACCTACAGCTACAGTACGGTCAACGTATCTTGGCGAGTCTGAAGTTAGCTGTTTGTCTGCGCAATGGAACTTTTAGGAACGAAATTGTCTACTGCGCAGCTAATCGGCTAACTTCAGAGTCGCCGAGATACGTCAACCGTACTGTACTTCAAACTAGATCGGTTTGTTGATCATGAGAATATGATAAAAAATAACAAAGTATGAAAGCATATAAGTACTTACTATTTGATCTGACACAGTATCTGCAATAATCATAATATTTTAAACCTTTGTTATCTTGTCGCATTATAAAAGTAAAACACTCTCATAAATCAACAATTAATTAAGACATTACCACAATTAAATAAAACACCGTTACATTATAATAAAAAAGTTAATGACTTGGTTATATCGTGAAAGAAAAGTATCTTATGCAATGTTTTCAAAAGGAAGGATAACGCCCATTAGAACGTTTTAAACAAACGTTCATGGAACAAGCAAAAGTAGCGACATCTGTCAAAACTCATACAATATCGACTGAGTCGCGTTGCCCGTTGGCCCTATATTGTCATTTTTAGGGCCAACACGTAGTGCCATTTGGTCGTGCGGTTGGCCTGGTCATTTTGCAGTATATGTCAATGATCTTATGTCATCGTCATTTCATTTTATTATTATTATTAATCCTTTATTTCAGGCAACTAAGGCCCATAAAACACAATACATACATAAGCATAAAAAAATAATTATAAACTAATACATATTTTAAAACAATAAACTTAAAAAAGTTTTTTTCAAAAAAAAGAAAACCGCCTTCAAAGACTGAAAAAGTAATAAATAACTTTAGCACAGAACACACATTACTTAACTTTCGGAAGTCGGTGGCGGTGGCTTTGTGTTTGTTGTTTTGTATTGCCCCTTTCGAACAAAAAAAGAATTTTGCAAATCCGTCTATATATGACAGAGTTATGCCCGAACATACATAAAAAAAAATAAAAAAAATATAAACATTCGAATTGATAACCTCCTCCTTTTTGAAGTCGGTTAAAAACTACTGCACACGAAGAGACGGCGTCGTGTTACGCTGCGAGGTGTCACGTAGCCGACCGCGGAAACGCCGATACAGCACACCTTTCGGCCAAAACTCTTCCTTGAGGATGGTCACCAAATGTTGAGTCGGAACTCGCACTACGAACGACTTGAAATTGGTGTTATGACGCGTCTCCAACTTCTCCACCCTCAAGGTCCAGTTGGTCTTCACCCGTAGATACTCCACGATGTCCTCATCATCATCATCATCATTTCAACCGAAAGACGTCCACTGCTGGACATAGACCTCCCCCAAGTGGCGCCACATTGACCGGTCCCGTGCGACTCGCATCCAGCGGATCCCCGTAACCTTTACCAGGTCATCGGTCCACCTAGTGGGAGGCCTTCCAACGCAACGTCTTCCGGTTCGCGGTCGCCACTCTAAAACTTTTCGGCCCCATCGGCCATCTGTTCTGCGAGCAATGTGCCCTGCCCACTGCCACTTAAGTTGTCACGATGTCCTCAGTCTTCTCTAAATCAATGACTCTCTTATCTTTCTTTAAATCAATGACTTTAACGATTAGTGGTAATTAGGCAAAAATAAATTGATTGTTTCGATCACGGCCACTTGTCCATATCAACAATTACTCAAATGAACTCTTTATTGAACAGCAATGCTAATTCCGATTTTGAAGAAATTGGGTATGCTTCGTCGACTTCGTCTGCATCGCGGGCAAAAACTATATAGGTACTTAATTAGAATATTTAGGATAACACAGTGTAGGTAACAGTGGAACAGGTATATCTGTATGGCCTCCAGGTAATTGTTCCAAGTCAGGTTGATTGTGTATGCGAGTTTATATGTTCGGAAACCACGATACAGGCAGGGCCGGTTTAACCATGTCGGGGCCCCTAGGCATTGCAATTCTTAGGGCCCCTTGACCCTTTTCTAACTTCTTTAAATACGTATTTTCTACCACGTTTTATTATATATTGTAATAAAAAAATATATGTGTCATGATTTAGGACATGAGAAGTTAGGGTGCTCAAAAAAACAAGGTAACCTAATTGAAATTAAGTTCGGGCGCCAGAGCCCCCTATGTAAAACAAAGAAATCCGGGAAGCGGAACGGTAAAACATTGAAGGTTTAATCTGCAGAGCGGGGCTTTTCGAATAAATGGTTTTCGTTTTTATCATTTTCGTTTTTGTTATGAGGGGCCACTAGACAGTTGCTTAATCTGCCTTAAGGATAATCCGGCCCTGGATACAACAGAATGCTTAGTGTCGTCGGGGCAAAACAAAAACATTAATGTCAATATCTACTGGTTCAGATATCGAGACCATAATATTATGTAAGTAGGTGCGACCACGTATAATTGGGTCCATAAATATTGTATTAAATTCATGGTCTGTGTGTGTCGTAAAAAATATAACGATGCCCATATGGCGTACGTGCCACTTTCGCTCCATTCCATACTTAACTAAAATTACTGAACGGGTTTTCATGACGTTTCATGAATAGACAGGAAGGTTTAAGTGTATTATTTGTTAAGGTTATGTGCAAATTGGTTGAAATATGAAAATAATGGCAAAGGCAGTCAGATATAGTTGAAGTTTACTTAAAAATCGATGAATGATTTTGAATGAAATTTATTGTAATTAATGAACTGTTTATTTTATATGAATTAAATAAAGTAAATTATATTCAAAAGCAGCTATTGTTTTCTAAGTAAACTTCAACTACCTATATCTGAGGACCCTGGTTACATATCTCTTTTGTTGACTGTACCTGCAGTGTTCTTCTTTAAAAAAATCCTTCTTTAATTATGTCAAGTGGGCGCCGGCGACCTTGAGCAACCAGAGAATCGTATGCTTTGCGTCCAAAACTCTCAAAAGTTTAACCGAAAAAATTTAATAAAAGATAGTATTCTTTAACTTAAAAAAAAGACGTACACTAAAAGATAGATGATAAAATTGTCTGCAAGATAGTGAAAGTTTTGTTTAAATAAACCTGGTAGATTTTGTGTGATTATCAATGTTTTGTCCGCGACAGACACAACTTCACGAGTTAATTAAACTATTTAATATGAACTTAATCAAAAATATTTACATACTAAATGATTAAGAGAATGTTCTAGTTCGACATATATTTTTTTCGAATCATTTACACTACATATTATATCGTGATTGTCAGTTTAAAATCTGTAAAAGTCGCTTGTTAGCGACTTAAGTAATCTGTCATCCCTAACATTAGCAGTGCTATATTAGGCGTCATGTCGAAGTCAAAGTCAAAGTATTTATGTATTTCACTTAAACCATTTACCTACAAGCACTTTTGAATTGTCAAGGCGTCGGTTAATTAGTCAGAAAGTTGAAGCTAGTTGCTCGTTCCAAATCCAAAACGAAGGTCTCTCATGATAGTTATTAGGTGAAAAATTTTTTTTTTTGGTATTTGACTAGTAAGATAGCAGACTCCATCCTACCGACATATTGGTATTTAGGTCAAAAACCACAAATATGCATTACAAGTACGTTGACCCCTATGTGGCAATGTTTGTTGTGCTGGTTCTAGCGACTCACACACAACCGCTGTGTGTAGTAATATCTTTGTGTATACTTTAGTAACTGTGTGAGTTACCATCATGTGGTATATTGTTCAAAAAAGATGTTTTGATGGATATTTTTGTTTATTGTAAGAGAAAAATAACTAAAAGCAAAAACATAATGAAATGCAGTTGTACCAATACAAAGTTGTTTAGATGCAAGTTTTTTTTGTAAGTAAAGACGTAGTTCTTTCTTTGTTTTTGTTATACCTACATATACTTCCACAATTTCCATAATTTATAGGGAAAATTACTAATTAATATGCTGATTAACACGTCAAAGTTCAAAATATTGCACTGAGAAACGATAGATAACACAGACTTATCTATTCGTCATTTAATTTGCAATGACATTAGAAAGTTAAAGTCTAATGTTTTGATTAACAGTTACTAGATACCTAACTACGCTTGGCTGTCAAAAGTTTAAACAGAATAATATATCAATAAGTAAGTATGTACATAGTCCAGCGTTAGTTTCAAATTTTCACTTAAATACCCATATCATCTACATAATTTGCAGTTACTTACATAAAAAATACCTACTTCAAAACATGTAATCACTGTTTAAATTAATCACAGAAGCACGCACGAGTAATTAAATATTCGTAAATAAATATTTTTTAATGCGTGAAGTAGAAATGCCGCGACACGGGCGTTCGCGGCGAAGTCGCGTTGTCTACTAAAGTGCACTAACTATGTAGTAATGTATTACAGAGTAAAGATTAAATAGAAGTTAACTGCTAAATGATGTGAGACTAGTTTATATCAAGTAATTAATCAGAAACAGTTAGTTGTCGTTAGCTGTAGGTACTTAACAACATGATAACACAGCATATTTATTTACTTATTTCCGTGCACAGGCGCCAGTGTAACTCCTGTGGGTGGGCCTAAAAATAGATGTTGATGTTGGTACTGTCAATCGCACGATAGTAGTATGCTGTGGTAGTAACACTTGTTTACGAAAACTTACTGACTTTTAACTAACTACAGATACAGCTGAAACTGTGGTCACAAAATGGCCGCCGAATAATCTGCGTTTTGCCGCGTTTTATATAAATCTAAATGATAAATCAATTAGCTAATATACAACATGGCTGAACTGTCATATTCTAACAGAGATTTTCTTCATAGATTTAGAAGTAAAGAGCATTTGCTAATCTTACTGAATATACATCGATCAAACAGATTAGATTAGGTCTGGATCTTCTTATTATGAAATTAAAATAAGAAATAAAATAATTTTTGACACTGTTTAATTAGTTACATTTGTTCGAATTTCTAAATGTAGAAACAGTAAATTCTATTTCCTTATTTTACGCATATACTTAAGTCATTGAATGCCGAACCAAAAACGTTGAAGGTAAAACCTCCACTAGCGTCGGACACACGGTGTCCCCCATGGCGTTCAATGGTGGTGTTTTTAAACGTAAAAAATACTTGTGCTTCTAGCACTTTAGGTAGGTACATTGCTTTTGCTTTTTGCACCTTTAGTGATAAATGTTCAAAACACAAGATAAAAACTCCACCTACTTATTTCATAACAGTTTAAATTCCATAAAAATACTTCTATTTGTTTCATAACACAACACAGTGACGTAGTTGTGAAGTTGATAAACGAACGAATTATTCTCCGGAACCCATAAAAGACAAGTATTTTATTGACCTCATGGGACATATTCTGTTGCCTCGTGTAGTCTCAAGGACACTACACCTCTAATCACCTAACCCAAACCGTAGTACTATTAAGTATTCTGTGCCCAAACAACAAGCGACTGCTATTTACTTATAAAGAACCCCCCCCCCCCCCGTAACCTATGACACAGTGTCGTTATTTGGAATACGGTGAATCGGTTGTGTGCCTCGGTAGTTTACGTGTGACGGTGGCCACATAATAGGTACATACTGCGTGAAGTCTGTCATGTAATCACTAACATGTCACAGAGTAAGACAAAAATGGAGTGTTTATGCGATGGACAATAGATTCTTCATGTTCTTGAACGGGGCGCTTTCAGATGAGACTGGTGATCTCTTAACTGGCATATCTTTTTTATGAATTGTTTTACATTGTTATTTAACTTTACATTGTTATTTAACTTCTTTTTATCACATATAGAACAACTTGAATAATGAAATCAGAATTTTGTAAAATCTTGATTGAAACGAGTCATTATATCATTATTTCAGCCTATTGCCGTCCACTGCTGAACGTAGGCCTCCCCCAGAGATCGCCAACCAACCCGGTCTTGGGCAGCCTGCATCCATCTGCTGCCAGCCATCTTCTTCAAATCGTCGGTCCCACACTACGTTAGCCCAAACGCGGTCTCCACTCTAAAGCGTGTCTGCTCCATCTACTGTCTGTCCGTCTGCAGACGAGGCCGGCCCACTTCCACTTCAGCGTGCTGATTCAATGAATTCTATCCACCAGAGAAACCCCGTGCATTTCTCTCTCCATAACACGCAGAGCAACCTTGAATTTGTGGACCAGGCCCACAAGAAACGAGTATCTGAGGATTTTTTGCTGAAAATAAATGCTATTACTTTGACTTCTTTGTTATTAAATTGTTGAGCTCTACTCCAAACTTTGGGACTACTGCCTAGTCAACTTATAACTATACAACGTGTTATTGAAATGCTATACAGCGTGTTATTGAAATGTATTACATACAAAAGGGGTGAACAGTGATATTAAATACCAGCATTTTACATGGAACAACGTCGGCGTATCGGACGTTCTCGACGCTATGTATTCCGTGGTGTTTGCATTTTATTATTTGTTTACGTATATTTCAACATGTCGTTAGGTAATGGAGTATGTACCGTGTATCAGCAATTGTACACTTGTTTGTTTGATACCTTGGCTTTGAAATTAGCTGATTTATTAGCAAGATCGACGAAGAACATTATAAATTCCATTGTAAACATTGTTTAAATATTAAAAGCGTCGAATAAATTTCTTAATCACCTTTTATCGCATATATCTACTCCATTCCTCCATGGGTAATATTTTTGTATTATAGTAGATTTTACATTTCTCAGTAGCGACATCTAGTTCAATTGAACAAAAGCTTTAAAAGTGTTTACTACCCGACAACCTAGATGGCGCTACTAACCATAGATAATACACTATAATACCCCAATAGATGGGCCACTCAGATTTTCGTTTTGTTAAACGTGAGTACCCAAGCCGATAGATGGCGCTGCATGCCTCAATGTGTCCTCCGCTTACGCTCTGTAGATGGCGTTGTTACAAGTATTTGTTACTAGTATTAAATCCTTATATTAAAGAATGATTCGTACATACATTTACTTTTACTTTGTTAGATAAATCAAAGTAAAAGTAAAATCAAAACATTTTCTAAAAAGCACTATGATGACCATTGATGACAATATCATATCATACATCTAAGAATTTACTTACAATTAATCAAAATATGTAAGAATCAGTCGTCAACATAAGGAAAATCATTCTTTAAAATCATCATCATCGAGAGCCTTATCAATAAATGAAGATGGTAGAGTTAAATGATAAATAACATTAAGTTTTTAAAGAATTTATTTCCTTCTTCATAATATATGCCTAGTATAATAATTTAGAGCTTGTATTTTGGTTTTATTATTATGACACATTTTGCAAGTTTCTTCTAATCCAAATCAAAAAGGCGAAATCGAGGTCCAGTAAATACATAGCGTTGGGTCAATAGTTTACGTATCTAATCACAAGGTCCAAGGAAGAAAAAGGGTCAAACGTTTATAGCAGATATCGAGAAAACAAGCACAGTCCAAAATCGTTAAATAAGAGCATAAATCAGATCACCATAGCACAACGAAACAACAACAAACAAAACAAAGAGTAGAAATGTTTTCAAAAGAAAGACAACGAACTTTTCGCAACTTTCATCATTTACGTTTCGTTTCACTCCTAAAGTTATCATACTACTTGACGAGTCATGTGTTGTTTACATTATTTTGTTACTATATTTTTTAGTTTATATATATTGGAAAACATAATACAATACCTAATAATAATTAATAATATATATTTATTGTAATTTACTATAAGTTTATTGTTGTACTGTTGTCACCTAGCTCTATCTATCGGCAAAAATGCAAAACTATGGCCAATGTTTCAGTACCTAATCCTTCAGATGGCAGCACCGCCAATAAATAATTTGTTAGAAGCCAATGTATGGAACTTTCACCCCCCTGCTACTAACACTGTAATATATTTTAGTGTTGACAAAATATTGCTATCAGTGTCAACGGAATGTTCATGAACTGTTATCACAGTGGCCAATTAACGCCAATTTAAGTTTATCTATGACGTAGGTATGATCAAAGTTCATCGTAATAAATATTACTTTTAAATAGGTTATTACTTATTACAATCTAAACCAAGATTGAACCTCCGGTTTGATATCGTAAATTACTTATTCAGAGTACATTCCAAGGTTAATTTACGATGAAATGACATAAAACTTCAACAAACAAACTTCAGGATCAAAAACCCATGTATTCATGCGTGGAGACGACAAAGAATCAGTAGGCAAAAACAAACCAGCTCATTTTATAATTTATTTCTCAAAAACCCATGTCAGCGTCCTAAACGTGATCTTAGATCTGCTTACGATTCTGTTTAAACAAAAGGACATAATAAATAAAATTTAAACGTTTAAAATCTAGTCACAATCAGCTCATCGCAGTGAGAATGAATGTTAAAACCTCAGATTAGGAAACAAAAGTCAGATAGACCGTGCGGAACACTGAGAGTGAAGCCACAAAAGCAAATACAAATTCAAAAACGAACACCTACAATTCGCTTCGCGCTGTACTGACACGAGTCAGTACAGCAGCACGAAGCGAAGCATTGTTAAAAAAAACAAATACAATCAAGAGATTGTAGCTATTCGTTCTTGAAGTTGTATTTGCTTTTGTGGCGTCACTCGCAGTGTTTCGCACGGTCTGTCTGCCTTTTATTTGATAATCTGAGGTTAAAGCCGTGTCAAAAATGTAAGTTCTTCAATTAGAGCAGTTTTGAAAATGAGAACGTTTCAATTGCAAGCTTAGTTGCAACCTACCAAAGCATTTAGATACCTACTTACTTACTCACTTTTAAATAGGAAAACTTTGAATTAAACAGCAGAGTTTATTAAAAAAATAATCTTTATTCTTAAATAACTAGGATACTTATAAAAACGATTATCTTAATAGTACTTTGCACCTACCCACATTATCAATAGATAATTAACTTTCCTTAAAATCAGGCACTCTTTATGTAGGTATTCAAGTTTTCGACTTTTTTACAAATGCAATATCTTAGCAGCAAATAATTTAGCTGTCTTTTGTTTGTAGAGATCAATATTTTTAACAATAAACAGTTTATCCAGACAATAATTTATTCATATTGAAGTTTAAAACGTTCTTAATCGAAACTTACTAACTCTCACGGTACCTTTAATCTCGAGTGCTCATAAAAAAAAATCTCTGCTGTTTTGTATACTGAATGAACCTACGAAAAATAATATAGATACAGTTATAAATATCTTATAAAGGATCCGAAATAACTCACATTTATGTCAATTGCGGTTTTTGGAACGAAAAATTTATGCGACAAATTGTCAAACGTGTATAGGTAAGTTGTTCTAATTGGTTGACTGAATTACATCAAACATCTTACTTGCACTAGACAATGGTACCAATTCTGTTGACTAAACTAAACCTATTTTAAGCTATATATTAGATCTCTTTCTCTCCAATAAAACAAGAAAAATATATATATTAATAAGAGCTGTCAATTTAAGTTGATCTAAAATATTCATACAATAAGGTTGTCATGTCATGTCGTATTGATTAAAAACACGACGAAGTTAAAAAATAAACTAATTGGACATCTCTAACTTAGTTCTTGTCTGTTGCCGTTTTCTTCAGTTGCATGAAAGTAAGAGATGCCAATTGTCTAATTTTAGTTCAGTTCGTGAACGTTAATTTGTCACGTTATTCTTTCGTTCGAAAAACCGCGATTTAAAGAGTTGACTGCAATATAAAAATGTCATTATTAACATTGTCAACATTATTATTTTCTTGTGATGTATCTCCATTAGCATAATATTCAAACAAAAGACAAGTATTTACAACCAGAGACCGTCCAAAAATCATGTTATGCTACAAAAGTGACACAAAAGATCAAATAAGCAGAACCGTTCATATAACAAACAACAATAGGATATCCCTCAAGCGGAAATGAACTAGCACAAAGAGAATAATATATTTACAATAAGCATGACAGACTTTTGAACCACCTCGACTTAACATTAAAAATCTTTACTAAAATGACTCAACAAGTTTCTTAGTAACCGCAACGTGATATTGACTAAACGAATAACAGTAAGGCACAGCTGATAACTTATCCACCTAAGTTAGATTTGAACTAGAGCCTACTACAGTATTATTCTGTAAAAATCTCCCTTGATGATTTAGGTAAGTGAGCGTGAGAGGAACTGTCAATCTCTAGTATCAACTAGGATTTTTTACAAAATAGACCAGTAGAATTGAAGGCGTGCCAAAGTGATTTTTTCCTGAGAAGAAATCACACAAGATTTGGTATTTCTCATTCTCACTGAAAATATACAACAGGACCATGTATTAAGTTCCATTCAAATCTTCCGCCAAAGCAAATCCAGGCGTTAGTTCAAAATCCTCACAAAAAGCAGCCAAGTTAGCAACCATAATTATCTACTATTACGCATACATCTTCTTCAGTTCCTTCCTCAAGATCTTTCCGGACGCTGTTTTGGGAATGTCATCAACAAACATGACCTCTTCAATCTTCTTGTACACTGCCACTTTACTCGCGACAAAGTCTTGGATTTCTTCTTCAGTAATCTTTAAGCCATTCTTTCTGATGATGAATGCTTTGGGTGCTTCGCCGTAGAACTCGTGAGGGACACCAATGACGGCTGCGTCTTGTACTGCGGGGTGTGACCGGAGGAGGCTCTCCAGTTCTGCTGGAGCGACTTGCATACCTTTTACCTGGTGATGAAGAAAATAAAGTTAGACTCTCTTAGGCTGGTTTGTTAAAATTAGTAAATGTCATTGATGGTCAGGTAGTACCTATTATTTTTGCTACGTCTATTATATTTAAACCTTTCTTTTTGACAAAGGTACGGTTAGTGACAAAATTCGTATTCTCAACGACTGTCGGGAAAAAAATGTTGAAGGTCAAAACCTTCGCTGCTTGTGCTGCTATGCGGTACCATCGACAATTGAAAGGCTATCCGCTTCTGAGGTAAGAGGTAGTAATAATAATCGGCACAACACAAATACACTGTGAAGACACAACAGTAACAGATTTACTTAAGGAAAGAGTCCGTCAGATAAACTTACAATAAAATTTCAATTTCAGAAAACAAAAGGGAATAATACGCTAGTTTCCTCCCAAGACAATTTATAAGTATCTAACGTTAGTAATTTCTTACCTTAATAAGTTCCTTAATCCTATCAGTAATAAATAATCCGACACCAGGTTGGAAGTAGCCCATGTCACCGGTCTTGAAGAATCCGTCCTTGGTCATGGTTTCTTCGGTTGCTTTCGGATTTTTGTGGTATCTCTTCATGACGGTAGGACTCCTGATGTACATTTCTCCAGACTAGAGATCAAAAATTACAAATGAATAAACGTTGCAGATGTAAAAAACACAATATTTTTGGAAGCATTATTTTATACAAGAAGAAAAAGAAAAAATAATACTTGAGATTGAAACATAAATATTATCAAGTTTTACAAAGAGACTACTTTAATATTTTTGACCACTCAAAAACCAGAATTGACTGTTTAAAAGATGAGTGAAGTTCTAACAAAGCTCTACAATTCTGAACTTATTTTAAAACCCCTTGCGCTATACTTACTTGTCCAGCAGGCACAGCTTCACCAGTAATTGGATCAGCAAACTTCAACTCTACACTAGCCATAGGGACTCCACAGGCATTGAAGTTAACGTTCTTTGTGCCTATGAAGGTAGATGTACCCAATGACGTCGTCTCCGTCATACCGAATCCTTGATTGAACTCGATGGCACGCTGGAAGTGAAAGATACAACTTAATAAAAAGGCAAGGCGCAGTTCAAATTATGTATTGTGATCTTGTGTAAAGAGATTTTGTTTTTCCAACTATCAAGCCCCAACTGCGGAACATGCAGGCAGTTGTAACTGCTGCGTATCCAATTTTAAGTTCACTGATTTAGATTTAATCGCAAAAATATTGTCACTAGTATCACAAAGTCAAATGCATGGCAATAAAAAGGAGCCGTGTGGTGTGGTGACGGCCGCGAATAGCACCACCCTATTTCTACCCATGGATGTCATAGAAGGTGACAGACGGATATTGACCAGATGATGGGCAGTAGTGTCCTTCTTAGCACCATAACACCTACTGGGATCGTCATCATGCATTTGCCAAGCATGGCAATTACGGCTGAACCCCCCTAGAGGGAGACTTATGCCCAGCAGTGAACGTCTAAAGGTTGACCTGATGGTGGTGGTGTTGATTATTCAGAGCAAACAAGAGAGACGATTGTTATACGCTTGTTGTTTGCATTTCCTCATAAGAGCCTGCAGTGGGGACGTAAACATTACACAAACTAAAGTACACAAGCAAGTTCCTGTCCAGGTTCGACATACGACCCACAAGGTTGGGGTCATTACCACTGGGCTTCCATCGCTCAGCAACACGTTACGTTGTTATGACATAATGGCCTTTAGGCCAAGGATGATCTTGTTGCCCTATTTCATTATAACAATAGGCACGTCTCCATAGTTAAAGTTGATGGATCCTGATTTGAATAACTAGGACAAGAACATTATTTGGTATCGGTAACATTGTTTCCTCTAACAAGCAATTAGGTACGAGTCCAAAGGTTGACTACGTTTGGTCGGTAAGTTTTAATATCTAGGCGTGTCCGTGTATACAGAAACAGTTACATCATCTTTAAATTGTAAGGATACATGACAAAAATAATTGAATTGTAAATGCAAAGATAGGTAATACTTGAATGGTGTGTTCGACTACTTCCTGCAAAATTCTGGTGTAGGTAGTGTGAGTTATCTGTTATCTACACAAGTACTGAGGGTCCATATAGGTATTAGTGTCTATACGAACTCTATAGCACAGTTCATTGGTGAAGGCATTATTTGATAACAGATAGGTTTTATCGATAACAATGGAAAGTTTTATGGAAGCAAAAACTACATTCATTTATTAAACAATGCATCAAGGAGGGAAAGAACGGAAGATCAAAAGATGAATGAACACGTTATCTAAGTGACAAGAAAATATGCATAAAAAATTACACTAACACAAATGACAATTGATGCCAAAAAACTTTTTGTACCTTTCCTGGTTTCATGTTACTAGGGTTCAGCCTAATCTCGTTGGGTTCATTATTCTTGTTATTCATTAATCTTGATGGGTTATTTCTTTTGTAGATTGTCCCCTGTCAGTCGTCACCTACCTTTCCCTTTTCATAACTTCCCACTCTCAATTCATCAATTGATCTGTCTACATGTATATTTGGATTCATCACTCCCTTACTCATACAATACAAATGATCAATATTATCATTAAACTGAAGAAGGTCTAGACAAACCGACCAAATCTCAACCGACCGCGACCTTTACTATGGCGCAAAAGATACCTAGGTAGAAAAATGAAATTTAACAACGTTAAAAGGAAACAGAGGTAACTCTGGTAAACTTACTTTACTCTTCTGTAAAATGGCTTCAACGTCTGATGCAGCTAATGGCGCGGCGCCACAGACAATGTGTCTAACATGGCGATAATGAGCTTCGTTTACGTCTGGGTGCTTGCCTAGGAGGATCGCTGCAATAATAATTGAATTGAAGTTTTGAAATGGAGTTAATGGAAATTTTATCAAAAGCGGTGCAGTGGTTTAACCCTGAAAGAGTAAAAGATAGACAGAGAGACCTGTCTTCGTATGGATTTGTAGTTAGGTATCTACAGAAAAATACAAAAATACTGGAATAGTTAAACTTTTCAAATAAACTACTGATAGTTTTAAGAAGAGACTGGAGGGACTGGAGGACAATGATAAGTTAACCCATAAGTTTTATCATAAAAACAAAAGTAACTTACCAACAGGGGGTACGATGTAAAGCAAAGTAGTTTTCTCTGTCTTCAAGATATCCAAATACATACTGGCAGAGAATTTAGCCATAGTCACCAATTTGCAGCCTTGAGACAAGTGTCCCAGAAGACCGATCACAAGACCATATATGTGGAAGAAGGGTAGGAATGCAGGGAGAATATCTTGAAAATTACCTGGAAATATGGGAATAAGCATGATTCAATATAGTACCAATGTCGTTGGTCATAGTCCAGACAGGGGTAGGACAGAAATGACCGTCATTGTAGGTACTGAAGAAAACACACAATTTTTTCATGTACAGTGGGCTGCATCAATTGGTTACCCCAGTTGTATTAAAATTAACTTTGCTACAACTTTACAATTCAAACATCCTTAAGAATAACACAAAAAGTATTCATATGTCCAGACGAGATTCGATCCACCGCATCATTAGTTATACTTTGAATACGGCGAGTTCTTACCAACTAAGCCAATTGGTATTGGTATTGGTAGACAATTATTTGACAAATTATCAAACTACTTGGCGTTATAATTCTGTCTCTGTCTAATCGATATACGAATATAATATGAACTCGCAGAGACTGCATAGTTTGTTAATTGAAGGTTACATTTTACTAATCTATAATGAAATTACCGTCTGATGAGTCTAGTTTTGTTTCACGCCCCTGGACCCATTTAGGGGGGCCGGAAGAGGGCGTTGTCCGCTCTCCGCCGACGCCCGGTGCGCCTGTTGCGGGCCGGGTGGGAGGTAGAGATCTCCCTCTCCCTTTCCGCAGCCTCCTTTCTCACTTTCGCAGAAGGAAACCACCGCGTCCCAGGACTCTGCGCTGTCGACCATCGACTCGACCACGGCCGACAGCGACAGGTCACTGCCTACTTCTGAGTAGTTCTGAGACGAGGGCACGGCGCGGCCCCTCCCAAGCGGCACATTCCGCCAGCGTATGCCGCGCCGTGTCACATTTTCAACCTCTAGACCAACTAAGCTACTAACATTGCATTTGAAATATTCTTCTGCATTGTTGTTCATAACTATTTAAAAATTATAAGAATAAAACACAAAAACTTGCTATGCGGCGATCACGGATTCGAGCGTAGATGCTTTCAAGGGGGGTAACCACATCGTGCAGCTGACTGTACGTAATATTTCTTGAAAAACAAAACATATGATACTTTGAATAAGCAAAGTAATGGTTAATTATATACTTGATTTTATACATCCGAAACAATTATCGAACAACTCACCATTTGCAACGTACGGGAAACAATTCTCTTTTTGACACATAATCTCCATTCCGGCCAATAGATTGTCAAAAGTAATCTCAACGCCTTTAGGTAAACCAGTTGTTCCACTTGAGAATGGTATGCACGCCACATCATCTCCTTTTCTCACTATTTTATCCAGTAGACTAAAATCAGCTTCACCTGATTCTGCTATTTCTGAATATCTTGTTACACCACTAGGAACTGGTTTGCTAGGATTATCAACTAGGATTATTTTAGCATTTACGTTAGCTGCTTTTAGAGATTTCGTTACGGTATCGTAGCATTCTGGTAATGTTATGAAGACTTTTGGCTCCGTGATGGTTGCTTGGTGAGTAAGTTCGACTGTAAATAAAAAGAAACATAGAATTAGTACTACGGTAGTATTTTTTATTGGGGTTATTGGTTAGAGAGATATAAGATCAGCAGGGTAACGTCATCATTTGAGTTGAGAGATTGATTTAACCATTACTTCGGTCGTCTTGTGGAGTACTGAGTTCAATTCCTAGACCCGGCAAATAAATGTTTTTTTTTGTTTTTGTAGTGTGTCTTGCCTATTCTTCTCCATATGGATCTACCTTTAGGATGGGGCAACCAGAATCAAATTTCTTATATGACGTTTCAAAGTGCCTTTTAATGGTCTAATTGAAATAAATGATTTGAGTTTGACTTTGATATTCCATTAGGAATTGGTGGAAGTTTGGAAGTTGATGGTGTGACAGCCGTGCCTCAGAAAGCACGTATAGCCGTTTGTCTTGGCCCTGATTCACCCCGGTTGTATCGAATTGCCGTCCCATCGGACTTTATGACAGTAAAAGAATAGATTGTACATCTGAGCTCGCGGACACACTTGTCTGCTGCTGCTTACTTTTACTTTACTAGTCTCCATTGAGATTGGGCACCGTGATCGAAATGCGGTCCAGAGAATATGTTTAGTATCTAAGTTATAGCCTTATCATGGTTTATGTGGTTTAGCCTAAGATTAACTGTAACTGAACGCAATTTAGTAGATATGACTGTAGACCAATAAGTAAACATGTAGATTGCAACCACACCTATATATTAAGTAGGTGATATTAATAAAATGATACACTGCCAATGACCTGTAGGTACGACGCAAACAAGATGATTAAATGTAATGATGATTTAGATGTAAACTTATTATATGAATTCATTCATTGATGAGTAATTATCAAATCCTTGTACGTAAAGCCAACTTAATCCTGTTTAATAAAGGGTTTATTCAAATTCATTAACAATTGAAAATGTAAATAAGTGTAAATATTTTACCGCTATCCGATCCGGCTAAACCTCTATTTCTTGGAGTTACCAAGATTACAAAAATTGCCTATCAGAAAATACGAGAACAGCATTTAATAAGCCATAAATATTAATTATCTAAATCCAAGTAAATGCCTATTTAAATACGTAAATAATTTTGAATGTCAATGTGTGTAGATATAATTTTATCTCTAACTAATAAAACCTTCCAATGATCTAGGTTAGCAAATCATTCCAATGATCTAACAGTCCAGATATTACAAAGCATAAAACCCGTTTGAAAAACAGCGTGTTTTTCTTATTCTGGGACAAAACCAGGTTTAACCAATGTGAGAACCACGGTGGCCTCTGCTAGGAAAAACACTCGGCAAGAAACACACACCCAACGCACACAATATACTTACTTGGTTATAATATAAGTAGCCTAAAATCGATTTTAAATATACGCAGAGGAGAAATCAAAATTAAAACATTATTTATTTATTTTTATTTCTTTAGCCGACAACGGACAAACGTGGCTTGGCGTGGTTTGGCTTTCCCAATGCCCTTCTATATGTTTTGGGGGAAAAACCACATGCGGCAGAAAATGGTAAAAAAAAAAAAAAATTCATTTAATTCAGGCAAGACCCATATGAGATAACATAAAATAAAAACACAATACTGCCACAACAAATCGGAAAACAATGTCAAAAGTCGTATACATTAAAAAGGTCACAGAATTATAATAAAAATAAAATGTCAATAAAATTAAAAATAAAACAAATCACAAAATTATCCCTGAATTACAAATTAATGCAATACACACAAGTCATTCCCATTATGAAAACATGTCATTGTCAATGTCAATCAATAATTAAGTCAGTGTCTATAAATGTCTGTTACAGCATTGTCGCATAAAGGGGCAGTCAAATCGCTCAGCGATCATCACCAGGACAGTATTGGAGCTGGCTGGTAAAGAAATGGTTTATTTTACTAGTGCATCTATTTATAGTTTACCTAATGGAATTCTAGAGTACAGTACAGTATTATTCTCGACCTCTCCGGTCGAGAATAATACTGTACTATTAGATTAAATTAGATTTGCAAAAATATGGTAAAAATCAACTATTTCTGAAGTTTTTGCGACAAAAATTGCGCTGCCTGAAGTGAACGCGAAAAGTAATCGTAAAGTTTTGAGCGATTTTTCAATTGTAAATAGGTCTACATTCCGTACATAATTTTTTTTTTCTAAAGACTTTTTGAGCTTCGTTTAAAATTGTACAAAAAATACATATACGCTCGCTCTTGCTAGGCCAGCCGATATCGCTAGCTTGCTCGAAAAATACAATAAAAACAACAAGAGCCACACTATCGTACACCACCATTGTTTTACAATACGGTAATGACATGATAAAAGTATAAAAACTTATCAGTAAGTACCTATTGTTGGAGTTGTAAAATTGTTATCAGCGTCGCTGGTGACATTCATCAGCGAATTTTCATAATGTGCAGCAATAAATGATAAAGAAAAATTATCTAATATCAAGGGCACGGCGCCAGTACATGATCTTTATCAGTTGCTCTTTGCTCTTTAGGACTTTTTTTTTCTTTTGAGTTTTCTTTGATATCACAATGTCTGTACTTATCTACATATATCTACACTAATATTATAAAGAGGTAAAATGTTGGTAAGTTTTAATGACTTAAACTCCGAAACTGAAAATTCGATTACAAAAATTATTTCACTGATAGATAGGTATATATAGTGGTCATGGCTGAGACCATGGAGGACCTCAGTACAATGCTCGGTGACCTCAGTAGAGCTTCCGAAAGAGTGGGTCTTAAAATTAACATGGATAAAACCAAGGTCATGTTGAATGCCCATGTAACACCCACTCCTATCAAGATCGGAGAGTCTACAGTCGAAGTTGTAGACGATTATGTCTACCTGGGACAAATGGTCCAGTTAGGTAGGTCTAACTTCGAGAAAGAGGTCAATCGTCGAATCCGACTCGGCTGGGCAGCGTTCGGGAAGTTGTGTGGTATCTTCTCGTCCAACTTACCGCAGTGTCTCAAGACGAAAGTCTATGACCAGTGTGTGTTGCCAGTGATTACATACGGGACCGAAACGTGGTCGCTCACAATGGGCCTCATCAGAAGGCTTAAAGTCACCCAAAGGGCAATGGAGAGGGCTATGCTCGGAAATTCCTTGTGTGATAAAATCAGAAATGAGAACATACGCAAGAGAACCAAGGTTACCGACGTAGCTCGAAGAATTGCCAAACTTAAGTGGCAGTGGGCAGGGCACATTGCTCGCAGAACGGATGGCCGATGAGGCCGAAAAGTTGCGAGTGGCGACCGCGAACCGGAAGACGTTGCGTTGGAAGGCCTCCCACTAGGTGGACCGATGACCTGGTAAAGGTTGCGGGGATCCGCTAGATGCGAGTCGCACGGGACCGGTCAATGTGGCGACACTTGGGGGAGGCCTATGTCCAGCAGTGGACGTCTTTCGGCTGAAATGATGATGATTATGATGATGGAAAACTACACTTCTACAGAGTGTCATAGGATATAGTTTATGGTATTTTTTTTATTTTTATTCTATTTTTATTTCATAACATGTACACTAACACTTCATAACATGTATATTTGACTTCCTAGCGGACAAAGCAGCAGGCTGAAGCTAGTAATATTAATTCCACTGAAAATCAGTGCAATCTTTGTATTTGTTAGTGTTTAGAGTACCACGATTAAAGTACGGTACTTACCTAATCGTTTAGTTCTGAGGTACCATAAAAATACTGAAATCTAAGTATACAATATTCATTCTGTGTCAAAATGGTCGCTTATCAAACTATTTTGCAATGTAAATTATGTTCTACACGAGTAAGTAGATAAGCTTAGGTATGTCAATGACTTTTCCTGTTTTTACGACAAGCTTTGAAGATTACTGTATGCGTATCTGCTTACAGCTATCTACTGAAATCTTCATGATTCTGAAATAGCATCAAAAGAAAAATGTTGTTTATTATTCCAGGAACCATCGCTTGGTACTTGAATTTAGATCAGCAACGATTGGTGCCGGTAATCTTGGATATACCTAGATAGACTCTTCACTCACTATAGTCAATGTAGTCTGATCCGATGACAAGCATAATTTATGTAAATTGCTATAAGAATGTAATGCAAAACAAGGTGAATGTGGATTCAGGACTGAATTGGAACGAAACTTTGATAGGGATTTAAATTTAAATAATATAATACATTGCCAACAAAGACTTCAATAGTTTAACTAAATTAAAATTTACGAAGAACCGATTACTGATGGGGAAGAAAGGTTTCGAGTGGCGACCACGAACTGGAAGACGCAGCGTTGATAGGTCTCCAATCAGATGGACCGACGACATCGTCAAGGGTCGTGGGTAACTGGTGGATGAAGCGGCAGATTGCCGCTCGTTATGGCGTTTTATGGGGGAGGCCTTTGTTTAAGACTGGACGTCTTCCGGATGATGATGATGTTGGTAGTTTACGATTTAGGGTCAATATTGGCGACAAACTATATTATTTCTACGTTTCAAGACTTTGAAAGTTATGTCCCGATTCGCCCCGTTATATGATACCTATTAGTATTATATTATCTACTGCAAACGGCCGTATACATAATGATAATTCGTATCATTAACCAACATGAGTTGGTAAATGTAATAGTAAGGATTTTATAAAAAGCGATATTTCGGACTTTTGGTGGGTCATGCTGGTTCTGATGTACTCTTTCGGCATACTCAAATGGGCTCAAACTCGATGCCCTGGATAGAAGAGTCAGTACAGTGTTGACAGCATATCGGATGCACTACCCACGGTCATCAGTGATGAGATTGTATCCCGCGGATGCGTTGAGGTCGTGGCTTCTTAAATGCTAAGAACCTCCACAACCGTGAGATATGCAATTTTAGGGAATATTTCCTAGAAACCGACGTGGGAATGCACCGAGATGTAGTTGCAGTGGACAAGGGCCTCACCCCGCTCTCCTTAGCTAAGGGAACTGGTGCAAGCCTGTAGTGCTTGAGACTAATGATCGCGAGGAGGTTTGGAAGAGTAAGGAGCTTCACGGAACGACCCTGAACGGGCCCGATTTGGATTTCTTAGCATCTGTGTCCTGGCTACGATTTGGTAATCTATTTGGAGAAACCGAAGGTTTTGTCTGTGCACTTGTGGACGAAGTTATTTTGACAAATAACTACCAAAGATTTATTGTGAAGGATGGATGGATTAAGCTTGTCTTTAACCGGGAAAATCAATCCGTCACATTATCTCTGGATGTTCTCGTCTTGCTAACGAAAAGTACTTGATTATCCATTAGCAACTTGCTCTGAACTGTAACCTCCTAGAATTAGACGTACCGTACTATAGGTATGTGCCCGATCCAGTTCTTGAAAATAACATTGTCTCAGTGTACTGGAATCGATCCATTATCACTAACAGGACTATAAGCCTGATGTAGTGGTGGTAGATCGATTGGGGAATGATTATTGACATAGCAGTTCCGCATGACGTGAATCTCGTGAGGGCCGAGAAAAATAAGCAGATCTTGACTTGGCCCGCGAGGTTGTCGTCATGTAGGATTTTTGACTCAGCGATCTTTGTACCGATAGTTGTTACAGCCAATAGCATATTGGCTGCAACAGCGACTTGAACTCCCCTTTTCAGTTCTTTTCTGGGGGCACTACTGCCCTCGCCAAGACGAGCCAAGCGTCTTTTCCATCTGTTCTTTAGAGCAGTTTTATTTTTGGCGCCATTTCTAAAAAGATAAAATAAAATCAGTAAATGGCGGGAATCTTAGAGGTACCAGTTATTGACAACCAATCTCGGACAAAAAAAACAATACATTTTAAAGCTACCAGTTATAGACAACCAATCATGGACAGTATAATAAAGGTCGGTTGAATTTTTAAGAAAATATACAATATAGACACACATCACATCAATAATTTGACATCGTTAACATCCACCAAATACGGTATTAATCCAAAGAAACGCCGTTAATTAGGAAAATTGGCTATTACAATGTACAAACATTGCATGTAAGCGACACACAAAAAAACACACACACGGATCTAATACATTTTCATGTCTCCTAAATGATTTCTTATAACGATTTCCAAATTTAAGATATCCGTACGTCAAAAGTTATGGGCGATTTAGTCCGAAAAAAAACTTAGTGGGCCTCTCCTGAAAAATCGTATTTTGTCCCTTACCTCAATTGAACCTACGGTCGACGATATTACGTGTCTCACCTTTGTGGGCGCAATGTTCCGTCTATAGTTTTTTATTGGTCTCAGGGTACCTCCCTGTACAACAAGTGTTTCGGAAACTAGATTTTTCCTCTTCTTACAATTTTGACTACATTTTTATCCTCATTTTTAACACGTGTCTTATTTACAATTTTATAAAATAACCTTCGTAATAAATTAACGTTTTAGTAGGAAAAAATATAGCATTGTCATAATAATCGCACGATCAAATAATGCAGGGTTTTTTGTACGAATAACGATGTACAGAATAATCTTTAAATAGGTATAATTATATCACTACGAAATGCAATCTTTATTATATTAATCCAATTTGATATTGTATGGGAACTGGGGATGAAAAAGTCTACCTCACTCCTCGATAGATGGCGTTGGGATCGAATTAGATCGCGCTATGGTTTCGTTACCGCGATTTGGTTACCCCTGTCTGAGAAACACGAAAAAATTAACTTTGCGCAGAGGCAATATCGTAACCAATGAGGTTAATCCGAGGTGCGATTATTGCTAGTTGAAAACTTTACCAATACCCCGCCGTGTGGACGTGAAATACCGTCCGCGTTGGCAATTTTTGAATGGCTGTAGTAGGCCTAATAAGTCCTTAACTAATATCTATGGATTCGGATCAGTGATAGAGAATAACATTGCTAACCAAAGGCGTCTGGCGTATGGAAAAAACTGGTTTTGTGTTCGTAAAGTTTTTCAACACTATTTCGATTACTCGTGCAGTACATGTACCTAACAATTTAATTTTATGTAATTCTGATAACAAGTATGTATTTGAATTGCAATCATTTTTGCACGATCTTTTATTACCTACATTGAAAAACTCATAAAATGCTAGGTACTAGTACGAGTACTAAATAATAATACTACGTACGTTTGTAAATCAACAATGTTACAAAAAAACGTCCCCTTCTGAAACCACACAAACAACCAAAAACAAACTTACATTCTTTATAAATAGGATTGACGGTCGTCAGCACACATCCCGCTTGCAGAGACCCGAACGCCACGACCGGGAACTCGGGGCAATTCGGCAACATGACTGCCACGACATCTCCTGGCTTCAAACCGAACTTCTTGAGTAATGAAGTTGCGAAAGCTGACGTGTTTTTTTCCAGCTGCGCATACGTGTATGTCTTCTTGGTTTCTGCACTTTCCTGGAAAAAATAGAGAGATCAATTATTAGACTTAGTTATAATTTGGAATCTTTAGGTTCTTTGGACACATCCCTCATAATCATTTAGAATCTTTGGGGTTTTTCAACACATCGCTCGCAGTCGTAAACCCGGTGATAACCTCCAGAATCGAATAGATACCGACAACATGGAAGGCAAGCGACCTAGAGGAAGGACTTCAAACCGCTGGACTGACCAGATCAGCACAAAACTCGACATGAAGTTCGCCGAAGCGGTTCACGTCGCTGAAACCCGGAGCAGATCGGAGCATCCTCAACTACAGAAAGTTAATTCCCTGAGTGGTCACCAGGGAGACGACGCAAGAAGAATAACTCATTTTGCATTTGCATCACCTCGAGGTCTCAAATCAATGTGTTACTATCCGTTTGATCTAATTCTCTGGAATGCGAGACCCTTCCCGATCCTTAGCTAACCTCGCTTTTTTATGCAAACTACTATACCGGAGCGTCAAATGTGACGTTATCAACACCCGGTGGCAACTTAACTCAACCGGGTTATAGTCTGGATATGGACGTGTGTAGTAGATAATGGTAGCCCACACCTTCACACAGACAGATAACCGGAATCCTAGCATTGAGGACAGAAGCCTTATTAAATTTAGTAACAATAACAACCAATAGGCTCGTAGATTGACGGAACAGGTTGCAGTCACATCCTTGCAGGAGATCAAAGTCCAATGTCATATTATGATAAGCCGAACACTCAGATATGATGTACTCATATTATTGTCTTGACTCGGGTTTTATCACGGTCATCAATATGATAAGCCTTGGCGTGGGGTTTTTCAAAGGATTCATGTCCACATACAATACTATGAAGTGTTGGGAATTCAGCACCAAGTATTATTCTACAACATTATCGTCTTGGTATGGAAAGATATAGGTACTAAACTATTGAGATATTACTGCAATAGATACAAATCATCAGTTGAATAACAACAGACTGCGCTACGGACGCGTGCGCCGTTGATTACATTACATCGCACAATGAACCGGCGACAAAGTAACAATATTATCATGTTCAATCATGACATTACTATAATTTATGCATTGTTCTTTATAACACTATGATTTCATGTAAAACTGTTATTCAGCTAGGTTAGGCTGGAAACTAGGAGCTAGTTTCCAGTGTGATTTCAAACATTGCCGGGGAAGATAGTTCAGATGATGATGACTACTAATTTAAGACGATGCGGTGATGCGACGAATTGATGCTGTACAATGTGTGAGACGCAAATACGTTGACACACTGGCGTCAACGTATTTGACATACTGGTGTCAACGTATTTGCGCCTCACACATTGTGCACATACAAGTAACAAGTAGAACTACGGCATGACGTGGTTAGGCGGAATCTTCATTTTTGTAAAACACTGATAACATCCTCAGATTATCTTTTAACTACAACTGAATGAGCTTGGTTCTTACAAAACGAAACTCATATTTCAATGAATTACGTCAACTTTCAAAAAGTCAAATGGTTTACATTTCTCTCCACCAAAAACAGGTCACTGTACATCCTAAATTCATGCTTAAAATTGGTTTATAATTCATCATCATCATCAGAAAGACTTCCACTGTTCATCAAAGGCCTCCCCATAGAACTCCACAACGAGCGGCAACATGCTGCTTGCATCCACCAGAAGGTTCTCGAGTGGCGACCAAGAACCGAAAGACGCAGCGTTAGTAGGCGTCCCACCAGATGGACCGACGACACCGTCAAGGTCGTCGTAGCCGGATTTATAAAGAATCGGCGTTAAATATACAAAATCCCTAAAATTACTTTACAAAATGTATGAATTGTTGGCGTTTATTAAATAAAAGCCATTTTTAAATGTGATCGTTCTTAGCACAAATTTTCAAAGATATCTCACTTGAAATAGTGTGTTTGCAATTAGTGGTCTAGCCTAGAGTGTGTAACCTAGATTTACAGGGCACTTGATAACGAACAGTCTATTAATTTGCTACACAGATGATTCAATGAACAGAATAAGTTGTGTTAATCGTTTGATCACAGTCTAGGAGACAAAAATGATTCATGGTTAAGAACAGCTCTGCAGTGTTAAGAGGGAAGGTTGCCCGCGAAATACACAATTTGTTTCGTTTGTAACCGCCTTCAAAGGATTCTCAATTCGACATGTTTTTTTATGTTTGACCACGCTTTTTAAAGTGTAGTTCGATTTCAGAAATTATTTTTAATGGACAGTATATACCCCAAAGTTGATTCCATATAAATTTAATGAAAATTATTCCCCTTCTCAGGGTGTAATATTAAAAAATGACTTTTGATGTTACCGTTTCTTAATTAATTTATATGATTAGAAGGCAGCAATAAAAAGAGGAAAATAACTTTTTTACGCAATAGACCATCTTCGTGTAATAAAGTTTTTGTTACTTTTTTTTATCAAATAGGCTTGCGTTTGACCGCAATTCACTGATCTTAAGTGATAATACGGCCTAAGTTGGAACACGCTTGCCTAGAATGAACCGGTTCACTGGTGCCTTGAAGATACCCAGATTATACTTATCAGGGAACAGAGAGGCGGGCAGGGAATTCCACAGTCTGGCAGTCTGGCTAATGAAGCCACCACACAACAAACACAAATTAACTGTAAGTAATAAATTGCTTTAAGTAAAAAACTAAAGCGTCAATTTATTACTTAAAGTTAATTTGTGTATACGACTTGTGTATACGTCGAAAACGTAGCAGTTACAATTAAAATCGGTTCATCAATTTCCAAGATTTTAGTCATAGAAGTTTGCATGAAATAATGTGTGGTGTTAGTGGTGTATACGGAAAATCCAAAAAACTGGCCTTACCCTTTGGATTTGCTTTCTAGTTTCATTCGTCATTGATTCCATTTTTATTCGACTTACCCACTGTCATCAAGCACCATTTTCGTTTTCGTGACACAACATCAACACTACATACATGTATGCGTATCAAAATACCAATAGCGTCTTTATGCGAATGTTTCACAAATGAACCCTCAAAACTCAACAATATTAGTACAACTAGCCCTGACCCTGTCGACCAAAGTTACGCACACAATTGAGTATGTCAACATCATCAATAATGACTATTGACTGTTTCAATTTACATAGCGAAAACACCCACACAAAAAGTACTGTGTACACACAATCAGTTATTGTGGCTATGGCTATGGTCTATTAACTAAGGGGTCTGGCTGGTTAACAGGTGATTTTAAGCTCGGGAGTATGGAACGATGGCGTTGGAGTACCTAAAAGTCAAAGCATTTAATATGCAGTAAGGCACTTTGGAATTGTTATAGAAGGAGAGTCGGTCAGTTTAAAAAGTTGAAGCGAAAGTGGCCTAGAAGTCCAAAGCAGAGTGGAGGTGTGGTGGCAAAGAGAGTGTTGGCCTGAAATTGAGCAGAACCAAAACGGAGTATTTGTTTTGCGATTTTGACGGCCTGTCCAGTTCTGTGATGCCCATGTCTCTAGACAGAACGCCCATACCGACATGCTCCGACTTTCGGTACCACGGGTCGTTTGTCAAAGGGGATGGCGAAGTAGACCGGGAAGTAACGCATCGGATCGACGCAGGATGGATGAAATGGCGACAGGTCACTAGAACAACTGGTGACCACCGGATGTCCCTCAAGTTAATTGCATGTAGCGGAGATGAGAATGTTGAGATGGATGTGTGGAGTGACCAGAATGAAAACTGCTGTCCGATATGGAACTCGGAGACCAGAGGCCGACACAACTACTCAGGCGCATGCGAAACCTTGCTACAGATAAGATACCGGAATCCACTCTGCGACTCATGTGGACCAACCACCTTCCATCACACGTCCGTTCAGTCCTCGCCGTCAGCGAAACATTCAGCACCAAGACAGCACTCGACGAACTCGCGCTACTTGCTGATAAAATAATGGAGCAGACCGCAGCAACAGAAGTCGCAGTCGTGCAGATATTACTTTATTATTACTTCTACACTATCAAGAAGTATTTTATTCAACCTTCTGATATCTCCAAGAGTCAACCTAGATCCTCCTAAGTACCGCTAAAACTATATTAGTCTTATTAGAGGAAGTTTGAAAGTGGCGCCAGTGGCAGAAAAGTTGAAAGGGAATCGTTTGTCTTAGTATGGGGCATGTGAAGCGAAGGGATGAAATTCATGTGACCAAAAAAGTTATGAATACTAATTTGGATGGATGGATATGGAGAGAAAGGCCAAAGAAAAGATGGAAGGATTGTGTGAAGAGTGATATGAATGAAAACGGAGTCAGTGAAAGCATGGCGTTAGAAGAAGAAAACATGTTACTTGGGTAACATGGAATATGGGCAGGAATATGTTGATTGAAGTTGTCCGTTGCAAAACGTAGGTAAGTTTCTATAGAGAACGAGCAAGACAGTCCACGGATGCAGTGGCTATATAGTCTTGAAGTAATAAACATTTAAAAAAATCCATTTTGAATAAGTAATAAAATTAATAAATTATCGCGGAATGACCGGATATTTTTAATTCACGGGCAATTTAATTAAAACGTTTGTTTTGCATATACATGAGCATGTTAATTTATTTGTTTATTGAGTAAATAAAGCATAGTAGATGATCTTAATTAATAAAATCGAAGTTAATTAGAAAATTAATTAGAAAACATGTACTTAGTTAATTATGATTATTAACTAGCTTGTAACCGCGACTTCGTCCGCATGAATTTAATTATGGATTCCTATATTTTTGATAATAATAATAAATATAGCCTAAGTAAGTACTAGGTTTTGCCCGCGTCTTTGTCCGCGTAAATGTCGGTTATCGTTGATGCAGATGAAGTTGAGGATTAAGGCGAGGTATTCCGAATTTTAGCAATTTTTGTAAATTTTTAAACAGCTGTATTTATTTTTAAGATCAACCTAGAATTATGAAATTGGTATTTTATCAAAATATAACATATTATCTAGTGTTTCGGAAAGACAGAAACATGATTAATAACAATTTACTCATTAGAAAAAATATATAAAGGCAACCCTAATTTAAAACTTAAAACATCGACTACTCCGAGATCTGATCACTAAATGATATGAAAGTTATACCAATAGAAGTAGCTTGTTATTATTTAAAATCTCGGAAAAAAACTTTTTTCTTTTAAGTTATAATTTTCCCACAAATTAATAATAACCTACGTAAATCCTTAATCTAACGGGTGGTCGCGTTCCCTCCGACGGCCCCGACCGTCAACCAGTACCCGTCGAGACACCGGAGCGGAAGGTTGTATCGATTTTGTACAAAAATAATACGTATAATATTTTAGTCTAAGTTCGTCCCCGTGACTAGGTAATTATTAAAATGGGCAATAAAATAAATGGAAGATTTATAAAATTAAAATTAAAGGAATACCGATTTATATGTTACAAAAATGGTAGGTAAGTGCCTGCCTACTCGCTTTACTTTTATAATACATAATTAGATTACTAACATTTCCCATAGGTATATATCATTATAATATTAGCAATAAAAAAATAAGTAATAAATGAATAATAAATAAATAAATTATAAATAAATAATAAATCAATTATAAATAACTAATAAAAAATTATAAATTAATAAAAATAATAAATAAATAAATAATATTTAGGTAATAAGTATATAATAATTAAATAATAATTAAAAAATAAGTAAACAAAAAATTAATAAATAATAAATAATAAATAATAAATAATAAATAATAAATAATAAATAATAAATAATAAATAATAAATAATAAATAATAAATAATAAATCATAAATCATAAATAATAAATAATAAATAATAAATAATAAATAATAAATAATAAATAATAAATAATAAATAATAAATAATAAATAATAAATAATAAATAATAAATAATAAATAATAAATAATAAATAATAAATAATAAATAATAAATAATAAATAATAAATAATAAATAATAAATAATAAATAATAAATAATAAATAATAAATAATAAATAATAAATAATAAATAATAAATAATAAATAATAAATAATAAATAATAAATAATAAATAATAAATAATAAATAATAAATAATAAATAATAAATAATAAATAATAAATAATAAATAATAAATAATAAATAATAATTAATAAATAATAAATAATAAATAATAAATAATAAATAATAAATAATAAATAATAAATAATAAATAATAAATAATAAATAATAAATAATAAATAATAAATAATAAATAATAAACCATAAATAATAAATAATGAATTATAAATAATAAACCATAAATAATAAATAATGAATTATAAATAATAAATAAAATATATAATAAATAAATAATGAATTATAAATAATAAATAAAATATATAATAAATAAATAATAAATAAATAAATGTCAAATAAAATATATAATAAATAAATAATAAATAAATAAATGTCAACGCTACAATATTTTGTAGGATAATTACACCTAGGTACATATAATTAGGTAGATAGGTAGGTATATAAATTTACTTTCAAATTTTGCCTTTATTCAGATAAATTTGAAATAATGTGTAGGTATAAAGGGAACACACAATCACAACACAAATCAAAGGAAAGGTAGGTACAGCGGCATGCATATCAAGCTACAACAATGTCAAATTATTTTGATAGATTTTCAACGTTATTACAAAAGAATAAGGTTCATATTCAATTGGGAAAATTTGACAGTTTGGTATGGGTTGATGTCCTGGCGTCTGTACCTACCGTTCTAGTTGGTTCCTCGTAACAAAAAGTATAAAGACGGAACAGGATAGGATTTTATTTCATAGTAGTATACCTACCTACTTAGCGAATGAACAGAAAATTGAATTTATAATAAATAAGTAAATAGGTACTTACTTGCAAAATTGCCTATGAGATTTTATGCTGGAACTTGACATGGCGTATTTGTGCAAATATTCGCCTTATTTGGATAATAGAAAATTGACTTTATTTCAATTACTGTAAAGTAAATTTTGTATTATCCAAATAAGGCGAATATTTGTTCAAATACGCCATGTGAAGTGCCTACATAAAATCTCATAGGCAATTTTGCAATGCAGTGAAATGTACCCTATAGTTATTGCAATAAAGTCGATTTTGTATTATCCAAATCAGGCGAATATTTGTACAAATACGCCATGTGAAGTGCCAGCATAAAATCTCATAGGCAATTTTGCAATGCAATGAAATGTACCCTATAATTATTGCGATAAAGTCGATTTTGTATTATCCAAATCAGGCAAATATTTGTACAAATACGCCATGTGAAGTGCCAGCATAAAATCTCATAGGCAATTTTGCAATGCAATGAAATGTACCCTATAGTTATTGCAATAAAGTCAATTTTGTATTATCCAAATCAGGCAAATATTTGTACAAATATGCCATGTGAAGTGCCAGCATAAAATCTCATAGGCAATTTTGCAATGCAATGAAATGTACCCTATAGTTATTGCAATAAAGTCGATTTTGTATTATCCAAATCAGGCGAATATTTGTACAAATACGCCATGTGAAGTGCCAGCATAAAATCTCATAGGCAATTTTGCAATGCAATGAAATGTACCCTATAATTATTGCGATAAAGTCGATTTTGTATTATCCAAATCAGGCAAATATTTGTACAAATACGCCATGTGAAGTGCCAGCATAAAATCTCATAGGCAATTTTGCAATGCAATGAAATGTACCCTATAGTTATTGCAATAAAGTCAATTTTGTATTATCCAAATCAGGCAAATATTTGTACAAATACGCCATGTGAAGTGCCAGCATAAAATCTCATAGGCAATTTTGCAATGCAATGAAATGTACCCTATAGTTATTGCAATAAAGTCGATTTTGTATTATCCAAATCAGGCGAATATTTGTACAAATACGCCATGTGAAGTGCCAGCATAAAATCTCATAGGCAATTTTGCAATGCAATGAAATGTACCCTATAGTTATTGCAATAAAGTCAATTTTGTATTATCCAAATAAGGCGAATATTTGCACAAATACGCCATGTGAAGTGCCAGCATAAAATCTCATAGGCAATTTTCCAATGCAATGAAATGTACCCTATAGTTATTGCAATAAAGTCGATTTTGTATTATCCAAATAAGGCAAATATTTGCACAAATAGGCCATGTGAAGTGCCAGCATAAAATCTCATAGGCAATTTTGCAATGCAATGAAATGTACCCTATAGTTATTGCAATAAAGTCAATTTTGTATTATCCAAATAAGGCGAATATTTGCACAAATACGCCATGTGAAGTGCCAGCATAAAATCTCATAGGCAATTTTGCAATGCAATGAAATGTACCCTATAGTTATTGCAATAAAGTCAATTTTGTATTATCCAAATAAGGCGAATATTTGCACAAATACGCCATGTGAAGTGCCAGCATAAAATCTCATAGGCAATTTTCCAATGCAATGAAATGTACCCTATAGTTATTGCAATAAAGTCGATTTTGTATTATCCAAATAAGGCAAATATTTGCACAAATAGGCCATGTGAAGTGCCAGCATAAAATCTCATAGGCAATTTTGCAATGCAATGAAATGTACCCTATAATTATTGCGATAAAGTCGATTTTGTATTATCCAAATCAGGCAAATATTTGTACAAATACGCCATGTGAAGTGCCAGCATAAAATCTCATAGGCAATTTTGCAATGCAATGAAATGTACCCTATAGTTATTGCAATAAAGTCAATTTTGTATTATCCAAATCAGGCAAATATTTGTACAAATACGCCATGTGAAGTGCCAGCATAAAATCTCATAGGCAATTTTGCAATGCAATGAAATGTACCCTATAGTTATTGCAATAAAGTCGATTTTGTATTATCCAAATCAGGCGAATATTTGTACAAATACGCCATGTGAAGTGCCAGCATAAAATCTCATAGGCAATTTTGCAATGCAATGAAATGTACCCTATAATTATTGCGATAAAGTCGATTTTGTATTATCCAAATCAGGCAAATATTTGTACAAATACGCCATGTGAAGTGCCAGCATAAAATCTCATAGGCAATTTTGCAATGCAATGAAATGTACCCTATAGTTATTGCAATAAAGTCAATTTTGTATTATCCAAATCAGGCAAATATTTGTACAAATACGCCATGTGAAGTGCCAGCATAAAATCTCATAGGCAATTTTGCAATGCAATGAAATGTACCCTGTAGTTATTGCAATAAAGTCGATTTTGTATTATCCAAATCAGGCGAATATTTGTACAAATACGCCATGTGAAGTGCCAGCATAAAATCTCATAGGCAATTTTGCAATGCAATGAAATGTACCCTATAATTATTGCGATAAAGTCGATTTTGTATTATCCAAATCAGGCAAATATTTGTACAAATACGCCATGTGAAGTGCCAGCATAAAATCTCATAGGCAATTTTGCAATGCAATGAAATGTACCCTATAGTTATTGCAATAAAGTCAATTTTGTATTATCCAAATCAGGCAAATATTTGTACAAATACGCCATGTGAAGTGCCAGCATAAAATCTCATAGGCAATTTTGCAATGCAATGAAATGTACCCTATAGTTATTGCAATAAAGTCGATTTTGTATTATCCAAATCAGGCGAATATTTGTACAAATACGCCATGTGAAGTGCCAGCATAAAATCTCATAGGCAATTTTGCAATGCAATGAAATGTACCCTATAATTATTGCGATAAAGTCGATTTTGTATTATCCAAATCAGGCAAATATTTGTACAAATACGCCATGTGAAGTGCCAGCATAAAATCTCATAGGCAATTTTGCAATGCAATGAAATGTACCCTATAGTTATTGCAATAAAGTCAATTTTGTATTATCCAAATAAGGCGAATATTTGCACAAATACGCCATGTGAAGTGCCAGCATAAAATCTCATAGGCAATTTTGCAATGCAATGAAATGTACCCTATAGTTATTGCAATAAAGTCAATTTTGTATTATCCAAATAAGGCGAATATTTGCACAAATACGCCATGTGAAGTGCCAGCATAAAATCTCATAGGCAATTTTCCAATGCAATGAAATGTACCCTATAGTTATTGCAATAAAGTCGATTTTGTATTATCCAAATAAGGCAAATATTTGCACAAATAGGCCATGTGAAGTGCCAGCATAAAATCTCATAGGCAATTTTGCAAGTAAGTACGTATTGACTTATTTCTTATAAATTCAATTTTCTGTTCATTCGCTAAGTAGGTAGGTATACTACTATGAAATAAAATCCTAACCTGTTCCGTCTTTGTACTTTTTGTTACGAGGAACCAACTAGAACAGTAGGTACAGACGCCAGTACATCAACCCATACCAAACTGTCAAATTTTCCCAATTGAATATGAACCTTATTCTTTTGTAATAACGTTGAAAATCTATCAAAGTAATTTGACATTGTTGTAGCTTGATATGCTGGTCTGTACCTACCTTTCCTTTGATGTGTGTTGTGGTTGTGTGTTCCCTTTTTACCTACACATTATTTCAAATTTATCTGAATAAAGGCAAAATTAAAAAGTAAGTTTATATACCTACCTACCTACCTAATTATATGTACCTAGGTGTAATTATAACTAGGTATAGCACCTATAAAATATTGTAGCGTTGACATTTATAATTTTATTCTTTATTTATTATTTGTTTATTATTTATTTATTATTTGTTTATTATTTATTATTTATTTATTATTTATTTATTTATTATTTATTATTTATTATTTATTATTTATTAATTATTAATTATTAATTATTAATTATTAATTATTAATTATTAATTATTAATTATTAATTATTAATTATTAATTATTAATTATTAATTATTAATTATTAATTATTAATTATTAATTATTAATTATTAATTATTAATTATTATTTATTTATTATTTATTCATTATTTATTATTTATTATTTATTTATTATTTATTTATTATTTATTTATTATTTATTTATTATTTATTTATTATTTATTTATTATTTATTTATTATTTATTTATTATTTATTCATTATTTATTATTTATTTATTATTTATTTATTATTTATTTATTATTTATTTATTATTTATTTATTATTTATTTATTATTTATTTATTATTTATTTATTATTTATTTATTATTTATTTATAATAATAATAATAATAATAAAACCATTTATTTTCAGGTAACAAAGACCCATAGAAAAATACCTTAACTTAAGTATACATATAACAATATAACAATTGTGTTAGTAAATAAAACTCAAAACTATGTTAGTATCACTTAGTTGCACTAAGTCTTTGCACGTTCCGGTGGCACTTGGCCGCGAAAGCGGCGGAATACCACATCCTGTGGCCAAAAGCTTTCATCCAACACCTGATGCAGGTAGCATGTTGGTATGCGCACCACAAACGCCTTAAAGTTGACGTTGCGATGCGACTCCAGCAACTGCACTCTCGGCGCGTACTTCAGCCTTTGGCGTACGTACTTCACGATGTCTTCCGCGTCAGTGGTGTAGTGGAGACGGGAAATATACACCGGGGTATTCGGTTTCGCAGCACGTAGTTTTTCGTTGGGCTCCGTAGGAGCTTTGCCGCAGCGGTTCTTACAGCTCTGCCGGCGCTTCCTCCTTCGCACCGTCACGAAGCCGTCATCATCAGCCCGGTTCGCTTCCTTCATAGTCACGGGCTTTGCGGGGGGAGCAGTGGGGGTGCTCACAGTGACCAACGGGTCAGATGGTCGAGTCGGTCGGGCAGCGCTGCGGGGAGGAGCTGCGGTAACGGGAGCGCGGCAACGAGGCACGCTTGCAGCGCAACACGCTGACTCAGCAATCGGCGCCGGCGACAAAACTGCTGACGCGAAACTCGTGACTGATGTGTCTAGGCAGCCGACACCTCGGCGCGCATTTGCATTGCTTACGCGCACCGGTGACCCAGTTAACGCTACAGAGTTGCGCAACTCATCGAGTTCTGTGCGCAGGTCTGCAACGGTGGTCTGGGATGTCTCCAACTTCCTCTGCACATCAGCTAGACTAGCCTTCAAAGACTTAATGTCCTTCAACAGGCTCGTAACGTCGACGTGGTCGAACGTGACTGGAGGTAACTTGTTCAGGTCCCTCGCCACAAACGCCGGCACGTCGTCAGGATCGGTCGCCTTCAGAAGCGTGATGATGTCTTGCACACTTCTCTTTGTCCCGTCGCGCCGACGAGTCACCATCTGGTCGACTTTATTGAGCGACCGGAACAGCAGCTGCTTTGCAGCAGCAATATCGTCCTCGCTGAAGTTCGACACACAGATCTGGATGGCGGACACCTCGTCCATCACGTCCAGTTTCTGTTGCAGGAACGCCAGCAGTTCATTTGATACAAGTTTATCACTCATGGCAACAAAATTACGAGCGACGGCTTGCGCCGCGCTTTACAATAATAATAATATTATGAACCGTGTCGCAATGTCCGCCTCAGAGCGCGGTGCACACAAGCACGTTTAGTAATAAGAAAATACCTAGTCTAAGAAAAGAACGACACATTATTATAACGTAATTATAACCCAAAATAGTGTTGGTCAATACATTAAAATGCAACAAATAAATTTGTTTTTCGTTGCTACAAAATATAGCTCGACGCAGCGCCCAGCGCCCGCGCGCCGCTGCATGCCGCTTTTACGCTGAGTACAGCGCGCTGTACAACGCTTGCAGCGCTTACCTATTTTATGCCATTGCGGGGCGCTCCCCTTTACGCAGCCGTCACTTCCTCTGCTTCACCCCCTTCAAAATAGTATGCGGTAGGAAAACCTCGCCTTAAAAAGAAAAGCCTATGTTCTTCCTCACGGTTCTAGCTATTTTCACACCAAATTTCATCAAAATGTACTCATTCTCAAAATGGAAACGTAGGTAACAGACAGAGTTACTTTCGCTTTTAGTATGGATAACTCTCAGATACTGAGGAATAACGTAGTTTCCTATTGGCACAGATAATATAATACTAACTATTGGTGACGAGGAATTTCGAAATCAGATTTCAATAGCTTCGAAAATTGCCTGCTACATCCAAACTTACAAAATGTAACTCTCTTATATAATATTAGCACAGTATAAGTATTAGTACTACTAGATATTAATATAATTAGATTATACAACATAGCTTACCTACTCATCAAAATTGCAGTTCAATTTTTACATTTTTACTGAAGTAAATACTTACCTAGAGCTTTAAAGCGCCTGGCCATTTTCTTGACCACGGAATGTGTCTGGCAATAACGAATTATGGTTTGGACAATATCTGTAAACCGTTGTATAAAGTTAGGCCGTCAAACTTAAACGTAAGTAAGTCCTGAACCTGATACCTAAAAAGAGACCAGCTTGACAAGCAATTATAAGCAAGGAAGCAAGATTTTCATATTTTACCTACATATTACATACTGACGACACGGTTGGCGCAGTGGCTGAGCGATCGACTGCTGCACAGCGTGTTGCGGGTTCGATTCCCGCCCAGGGTAAACATTTGTGTGATGAGCACTTGTGTTTGGCTTGTGTCTGGGTGTTGTTTATCTATATATGTATTAACAAAAAAAAATGTATTTGTGTATGTATATCAGCTGTCTGACACCCATAGTACAGGGTCTCCCTAGTTTGGGGTCAGATGGTCGTGTGTGAAAATGTCCCCACATATTATATTATTATTATTATTATATTTCTCTATCTATTCTCCAAATTTCACAAAAGGGTACATATATTTTTATCGAGTTTCTTGCCCATTCTTCTCCTTACAAAACTACCTTTTCGAAGGGGTAACTAAATTTGGACTGTTTGCTTTTGAATGACGGTCAAAGTTGCCTTGTAATGATCTAATTAAAGTAAATGATTTGCCTCTGACTTAGACTTTTGTAAATCTGTAAAAATGACAAAGCAATTTAATGTTTATTGTTCAAAGATTATGTTTCACAGTTCGCAAATGAGATGGTAATTGTAATCACTACAAAAACCTCCACGTTTTGTACGGTTTTGTCTCGAATCTTGTTTGACCTTAGCTCAGTTGAAACTATAAAAGGATATACACAGTGTAACTAGTTCTCTAAATATGGTTATTAACGCAATCTTTTCAATGATAATAGCTGTTTTAGAAATAGAAATAGGTTGCGCCAACGGTGACCTAAGTTGTTTTTGCATTTAGTTGTTGGTTGCAAAATTAGTTCTCGGGTAACCAAATTAGGAACGATAGAGACATTATTAATACCATCTTAGATTATTGATGGGTCACCGCGCGTTACCCACGGTATTTTTTGCACTAGACTTTTTAACTGGAATAATGGAGTGGGCAGGTTAAGTCTAAGTTACGTAGGATAGGGTTAGATGGCCTGGGATTGGCTGACCAGACAGTTGCTAAAAGACGTCCTTAGTCAGTAATGGCTCAAAACAGGGAAATTTCAGAGAAGATCCCGAAGACTCTTTGTCTTTGGGATCTTCTTTGAAATTTTGGAATACACCAGTAAGTTCTCTTTTCTAGGTGGGTACCATTACCAATATACTATTTTGTTTTAGGCTATAATTCAGGAGTGTATCTACTGTGATAGTTTTTTTGATAGAAATAATCTTTGTATACGTTTATGTTCATACTATATAGATTAAATAGCCTAAATTAATAGCCTAGATTTAATAGCCTTGCCTTGCCTTGAGTGTGTAGTACTCTAAAGAGGAATCTCTAGTACAAACTTCAACAAGTAAATAACAATTATGTTATTTAATTATATCTTTTACATAACCTAATCTCGACGTTTTCCAGAAAATACGCAAAATAAAATGACT
This sequence comes from Charanyca ferruginea, assembly GCA_947361185.1. NCBI lineage: Eukaryota > Metazoa > Arthropoda > Insecta > Lepidoptera > Noctuidae > Charanyca > Charanyca ferruginea. Next base: position 55,180,264 of record OX376055.1, on the reverse strand, counting down.
AATGCCTACTTAAAAAAAATACGCCATAAGATATGATAACATATCTAGGTATATATTAAGTACATTGTACCTAAGTATTATCTGTGATTAAAATATAATGTTTATCGTAGTGCAAATACGCTGATCTTTCACCGCATTCGGAAGCGTGGAATTCGGAGTTACCTGCCAGTGCGTCTTCAGAAAAGCTATTTACTTAATTACGTAAATAATGATGACACCTTCACAGTAAAACCAAAGCGATGCTATATGTAATATTGTCAAAAAAATAACAAGAAAATAAGGATCGAAGTATAAAATATATGTAAATAAAATAAAACTAAAATAACAACGTATATTTTCTCTTTTTTAACCGACTTCAAAAAGGAGGAGGTTCTCAAATCGATTGGTATTTTTTTATGTTTGTGAGATTTATGATCCGATTTACGTGATTCTTCCTATAAAAATTTTACATAGTTTGGCCTAGTAGTTTCCATTTTCTGAACATTTTTTTTTAATTTTTTTAATGTTTGACCACGCATAGCTTTTTTCAGTGTAGTCCGATTTCAATGATTCTTTTTTTAATTGATAGTGTATATCCCAAAGGTCCCGTATAATTTCAAGAAAATATTCCACCCCCAAGGGTAGAAAATTAAGGGATGACTGAATTTTTTTTGATGTCATCGTTTCGTAATTATTTTGTGTGATAAGAAGTAGGCACTAAAAAGCGAAAAAAAAACTTTTCAAAAAGTAAAAAGTATATCTTTCAATTCGCAAGTCAGTGGCAACACAAAACAACAAGCAAAACCGACCCTTATTTACTTACTTGCGAATTGAAAGTTATTTTTTACTTTTATAAGGCGGTTGTTCATTTTGTTAAAAATTTTTTTTATTAGTCAAGTACATAGTTACATCGACAAAGAGCCCCAAAGTTGTTAGGACTGCCTGTATAAGGTTCTGGGTATTTGCAGGTAGACTTATGCAGATTATTGGAACCAAAATGCAAAACGGGATACGAGTATGTGCTAAGCTAGATCAACATCTATACATATGCTAGAGTAAACATACATCCATGCTTACAAACTTTCGCATTTATAAATAGTAGGTACCTGGTAGGGTTCCCTTGGAGGATTCCATCATCATCTGCCTAGCCTTTTCCCAACTTTATCGGGGTGGGCTTCCAGTCTTACCGAATGCAGCTGAATACCAGTGTTTTACATGGAGCGACTGCCTATCGGACCTCCACAACCCAGTTACTGGGTAACACGATACCCCTTGGCTTACCAAGGGGTATCGTGTACTAGTCTTAGACTAGTTATCAGACTTTCTGGCTTCTGACTACCCATAACGACTGCCAAAGATCTACAAATGACAGCCGGGACCAACGGCTTTGCGTGCTTTCCGAGGCACGGAGGGAACTCGGTATGAAAGGGACGGTCACCAATCTACAGACCGACCGCGGCTAGCATAGCTTAACCTTTGACCGATCGATCTGTACGGCTTTACTTAGCCACGAGCTCCTCCCTTGGAGGATTGTTATGACATAATATTCAATACTTATTTCCGTAGAGGTTAGGCTTAGGACTAATGATAGAAGCAGCAGACACACCTAGTGTCATAAATTACGTTATATTTACACGAGGACTTAGTTCGAGGTAATTCACAAGTCACAATCTTATCACGGTCATTGCATTTAATGCGCGACCAAATTTTTGCCGTGACCTTGTGCTAGCGTTTTCGACGCTTCCTTACTAAATACCGTAATCGCTTTTTATGTGTTATGATGTGATTTGACGTTACTAATTTTATTAATTTCTCGAAAATTACGCAATTCCGGTTAATGAGAGTGGTAGCGTTATAATCGGGACCCAACCCCTAACAACTACAACCAACCCTTGCTTTCAGACAGTAGATCTAAACCCCTACTTCTCCTAAAAACACAAAACCCCGATTGGCCCTTTTTGAAGAGTAGGTAAAATAATAATAACGTGAAATTTTATTATTTATCTATGTTGACATTTGCACCATATTCAACACTAAAGGGGAGTTGTACGAAAAATCTTATTTTTTTTAAACTTATCAACTTGAAACTAGGCAAAAATGCAACATAGACATAGGGAAAAAAATTGACTTTGATATTTTTTTTTTTACTTACCCCTCAAAGGGCTGTGTGTTGCGTTTGTGGGAAGTACGAATCTATGCAGACGAAGTCGCGGTAAAAGTGCTAGTCCTCCACATTTCAACTTGCCCACCCCACGGGGCCACCTGCTGGCGACGCCCTTGGTACATACCTTACTATAGTAAATACCAAGTACATACATACCTTACTATAGTAAAACACGATCCCACCAAAATTCATGAATATTCATTTCATGTAAAATGTTGCCAAGACGCGAAATAAATGGCTCGCACTGTCAATAAGTTATCAGATCTCTACCTATAATCTCTACTTTACTTGCCCTAACTTCACAAACTCTACTCCTTAGTCAAAATATTTATATGTGGCTAGGCCGTATCGCTACCGTTACATGGGCGTAAGGTGAAAAATGAATTCACTGTTCATTACTTTACTGTAAAACAATAGTTCTTGTTGAGGGTTCAAAAAAGCTTTTTACAAAAAAGACAACCGCCTTCAAAAACTAAAAATTGTAAAATAACTTTAGCACAGAACACACATTGACTTTAGTTTCGAAATTCAGTGGCTTTGTTCTGTTTGTTGTTTTGTATTGCCACCGACTTCCGAAACTAAAGTCAATGTGTGTTCTGTAGTTATTAGTAAAGTTATTTTTCACTTTTTGAAGGCGGTTGTCGTTTTTGTAAAAAGCTTTTTATTTTCCGCTTTTTAGTACCTCCTTCTCATCCAAATCTATTAAGAAGAGATTGAAAGTCAACTACTACAAAGATTGATGAAACTAAAACGTCGTCTATGTACAATTTTTGGGTATTTGTTGATTTTTCAAAAAGTGCTGAATCAATTTCGATAAAATTTATATGGGACCACGCCTGAAGCATACCCTATCCATAAAGAAAATAATTTTCAAAATCGGTTTACGTATGCCGGAGAAATCGCGTAACAAATCGCGCTCATACTTAATGCAAATTTAAGACTTATACGGTTTTCTCATGAATGCCATTGTCAGAACTGGACCAAATTAAAATGGGACCACACGGGAAGCACTAGCTTTGAAATAAAAAAAGAATCATCAAAATCGGTTCACCCAGTCCAAAGAAAAGGTAGGCAGTGCCCTTGCGCTTCGCTTGACTCGTCTTGGCGGGGGCACTGCCGTGCCCTCAGATTACATAACAGGAAAAAGTGATAGGTAAGAATTTACATTATAATTAAATATTTATGTAAGTAATGTAGGTATTTAATTATCAATATTAGGATTAGGACAATAACTGTTATTTATAATAATACCCGCCTACAATGCTTGAATTGCAAGTTGTCAATATCAAGTATATTATTCTGTAAATAAATTACTCTCGATGAATTTAGGCAAAAAGGGTTTGAAGCTCACCTCGAGATCACCGGGGGAGGTTATTATCGAATGTACTAGCTGACGATCTCTAGATACTCCTTTAACAGGGCACTATCGTGACCAGTAATCACTACTGCAATGATGTGAAAACTGTATGTTGGTATCCTGTAAATCGATGAAAACTACTCTAGCGCCGCTAAGTGAGAACATTATAGCTAACTATCTTTAAGTTACTATTTTACCGATTGCCAAATACTTTTCACTTCAGGGTGGAATCGGAAATTGGAAATTTCTTAGAGAATTTCACTGTTGTTCTAAAAATACCGCGGGGTAAACGGCATGTCCTAGAAAAATGAAGACAAACACCTTTCGTGGGTCTACCATCAACCCTAGACCAGCGTGGTGGATGACCATAGTAACGAGTGGCGATCCACTCCCTCTTGCAAAGAAGAGGCCTAACAGTAATCTTTTCTTCTACACGAATATGGGAGGTAAATTTTCTAAGTTTGGATGTAGGATCTCCAAAACTTCTCAACCGATCACAAAAAAATCTTTCAGTGATAGAAAGTTACACAATTGCCGTCTTAGGGTAGCCGGTAAGTCGCAGGCTGAGGCAAGTATATTATAAATAGGATATATCAGTGCAGTTCCTCTGAGAACGCGATTTCGAAGAATTGTGTTGACCAAGTATCGATCTTCTGGTACTGTGGTACACCGGACCCTGCCTGTTTCTGGTCTGCGTAGGTTAGAGCCAGTTTCCTCGTAACGTCGGAGAACTCATTGTACAGGTGACAGCCACACACCAACTGTCCTTGCTGTATCACGCTGACTCCGGCCGATTTTTTTTTTTGAGAACACGCCGGTCTTCGAACTATTAGTTCCATTCTGAAAATTCTTTACCTAATAAGAAGCTACGTCGTTATTCCTGAGCGCTAAGGGCTATATTTTATTATCGCGGTCATAAACTAGTTATAAAATATAGCTAGGTAGTAGGTATGTAGTGTTATGATGTTATGCAACCTTGTAAGCACCTACCTTCGGCTGACGCTGAAAACCAGCGCCGTGACTTCGCGCCTTCGTGCGCGGACCACGGCATTTATGCTGAGCGTCAGCCGTTTCTCGTGGCAGTGACGCATATTTCTGTCTCGGACGTTTTATAGTTTATTTTTATTTTATTTGTATTTGTTTTCTACAACATGTATCCACTTGTTTTAGTTTAAGTCTTGTTGTGTAATGTGCGTCACTTTCTCGTGAATAAATGGTTTTTCTTTCTTTCTTCTTTCTTTCTTTCCTTGTGGTCGTTGTCTGCAAAACCTGCAACTACCTCTACATGATACGACATACCTTGGTCCAAAATATCTAGTATTACGGTTTACGTCAATGGCGACCGTGAGTAATTTGTCTAACTGCTAGCTGTTGAAATCATTGTAGTTAAAGCAGTCAGTTTCAGTACTATATTATGGAGATAGGTTCTCAATTTTCTTTGTTGATGATCTAAAAGACAGAATAAATACATAGCGTGTAATAATCGTTTCACACTAATGGCAGATGTGGAAAGGCAGTCCTAAGCCTAGACTTGGTCGTGGAAATGTGGGCATCAGATGACCTGATCAAGATTGTTGGACAAGGATGGATGGGGAACGTCTGGGGCAGTGGCGAATGACGTGCAATGGTATGGTCTGTCCTACACCTACACTGGGTGACAAAAGGCTGAGAAGAAGGTGAAGAAACAACAATAACATTTTTGATTAACACTCAAACAAATGCGATAAACTTATGATTCATATTCTAGATTCTACGCCATTTGAGCATGGCTAAAATATTAATAATAGATACTTAGCTAGGGAGAAGGGGGTGTCGTTAAGAAGATTATGTATCGATATAGGTACTTATTATATATCGGTGGTTTTTATTATATTTTTTTTTCTTTTCCAACCGCCTTCAATAAAGGAGGAGGTGGTCAATTCGTCTGTATTTTTTTATTTTTGAAGTTATACTTCTTTAGGCGCGTTATGAAAAAATGATGAGAGTGAAATTTTACGATGCGCGCGCACAGCGTCACACAAAATTCTCACGGGAGTAATTGTAAACAACGCCATCTCTGACGTACATGCTGAACTACTTACTGCCTTCGTTGCTATTTTGTGACTCGAAGAAGTATAACTTCTCACGCGCGTACATAAGTACACACTGAATTTTTTTTTACTAAACTACTCAGTTACCTCAGAACTTTCGACTGGGTAAACCGATTTTGATGATTCTTTTTTTATTTGAAAGCTGGTGCTTCCCGTGTGGTCCCATATAAATTTTATCGAAACTAATTCCGCGTTTTTTTCAAATAATCAACAAAACCCAAAAAGAATACGTAGACGACGTTGTACTTTCCTCAATCTTGAGTACTTTCAATCTCTGTTTTAACTGTGTTGCCGTTTCTTAATGGATTTGTTTAAGAAGGGGGCACTAAAGATTTTTTACAAAAAAAAAAAAACAACCGCCATCAGGAAGTCGGTGGCAATCCAAAACAACAAACGGAACAAAGCCATCGACTTCCGAAACTATTATAAAGTCATGTGTGTTCTGTGCTAAAGATATTTTTCACTTTTTAGTTTTTGAAGGCGGTTGTTTTTTTTTGTTAAAAAGTTAGTATTTATTTTGTTGGTGTAACTCTTCAACAATTCCACACTTCACTTTTTTATGTATGTTTAGCAGGATATTGTAAAAAGCCAGTACCTATTGGTAATTGCCAAATAAAATAAATAATAATAATAATAATTTGCCAATTTATTTCATTGCGCATCGGTCAGCTGTTTTTTTTTTCATATTTCATAGTTGGTTCGATAGTAAAAGTTGTTCGTACACATGAAGACTTTCACCCCCCAAAAGGTACACGGTGAATGTTTAAGGTAGGTGGTAGTCAGTTAGTGAATTCTTAAAGAACTAGCTGATGCGCGCGACTTTGTCCTCGTGATTGTCGGTTAATATCAGCGGGATTTTCAGAACCCTATGTTTTTTTAATAAATATAGCCTAAGTTACTCCTTATATAACATCAGCTAACTGCTATTGAAAGTCCTGTCAAAATCGGTCCAGCGGACTGACTGACAAAAATAATATTTAAATTGTTTTTGTTTTTTATAAAGGTATACGTACTGTCATCATCATCATCATCATATCAACCTTTAGACGCCCACTGCTGGGCATAGGTCTCCCCCAAGGGAGCCATAATCGCCATGCTTGGCCGATGCATGTTGGCGATCGCAGTAGGTGTTATGGTACTCAGAAGGACGCTGCTGCCCATCCTCTGGTCAGTATCCCTCTGTCGTCTTCTAAGACACCCACGGGTAGAAATGGGGTGGTGCTATTCGCAACCGGCACCATTCGTACTGTATATTATATATACCCATTCTATTATTTTGACTTTACAAACTGACACTGCAATTTTATTTATTTGTATAGATATCTAACTTGTTCCTATGCTACAGGTACATTACAAGTTACAAAGGATTACTCACATCTATTTCTGATGTTGTACCATTAAATATCTCGAGACAGTAATGAAATATTGAGTTCGCATGTATGTACTGCTTTCAGTTCATCGAACCGTTTGCACTAAATACACTTTCAATTAGACGTTCAGCGGTAAGGGTCGCTTTACACTAAAGCTGGTCAGTGTTCGGAATTTGCTATTTAACCTTTGATGACGTATTGAAAATACTAAATTGATTGCTCGGTCCGATTATTGGTATGTGTTCTTTGGTAGCGACCCTAACGAAATATAAAGGTCGTACCAAAGGACATGTTCCAAAATGTATGGACTATGTTTCTGATATACCTAAGTAGTACCTACGCGTAAGACTATTGTTAAATTCGGAGCTGATACTAAAATACCGTAATGATTAATCTTTTTAGGTGCAATTAGATTACGATCGATGAATCAACGTAGTTCTACGTGATATCCTGATAACGTTCATCGATCGAACCACTTTTATGTCTGGAAATAATGAAAGCTTCTTGCTGCTTTACGATCAGATCTTAAGCGTGAAGCTACATTGTTGATTTTGTTCACAGGCATCTGTGACATCTGACATCAGGCAGCATTTATTGATAAATCCATGAAGTTTAAAGTTTACGGTTGCAGCACTGGAACAGCTGTTGTTTTATTATTTCAAACTTAATTACTGGAAGGTTACGGAACTTATTTTTAATTTAGAGTTCGGTGTAACGAGTACCTAGGTAGACTAGACTTGGGTAGTTAGTGTGTGATATGAATGTGAGGTGAATGGGAAACTTTATTATCAAAATTTTTGATCGAAAGTACTTGTAGTAAAACTTGGTCTCAAACTTAAGGCGCTTCCTTGATCCAATTAACCTTACCATACATTTCCTCTTTGCCGTAGAATCGAAATTCGCACAATTTTTGGGTTTCTTTGTTATAAAAATAGAGAAACGATCTTTTGAAATAAAATAAAACGTGAATTATAAAGATTTTTAAGTTACCTATCTATTAGTGTAATTCTCAAATTAATAGCACATCAACTTTAGCGAAAGATACATGTTTTCAATAACTATAGCCATTTTTTTTTTCAGGGAGATTCAGGTGTATATAGGGTGCATAAAAAATGAGAACGTGGAATGTGATGATTGGATATTGAACATTAATAATATGCTTTTAGATGTAGTTTGTTTCTTTTAATTAATGGGTTAATAGCCCCTGAATAACGAAGATAAACGCACTTTTGGTCGCGATTTAGCGCAACTCAAAATCTAAACGATTGCTAGAACGGCGTAGCAGCATTAACACACTAGTACAATACAATGGTCGGTTTGTGTGCATCAGAAAAAAAAAAATATGCACGAAATAAGCACGAATCATTGAAATTGATCGGCAAACGACAGCGCGCGATGTTTTACAGTGCTTTTTAAAATAATTGTCTAAAATAAATGAGTTCGTATAACGGACTGAAAAATATTCTGTAAATTAAGCATAACATTTTCTTTCATAAAATAAATATATCAGTAATGTTTTTATTCAAATACTGGTAAAAAAATTGTTAAAGTGAACCGATTTTTTACTTTTTCAACATTGTTTTTTAATACATAATGGTAATATTTTCGTAATTTTGGCTGTGTAATACACTTTAAGTATACTATTACTTAAACTGTGCTTTAAGACTGTATATCCTGTTGGAAAAACGAATAAAGTACAATATTTTGGCATATTGTAATGGTTGTATTCGTCATGAAAGTTAACTCTGACGTCTATTTTCGTAAAACGATATGAAAGGATTGTCTTCGCTTCAAAAAACCATAATTAAAAATTATACTTTTACTCTGTAGCTCCCTAAATCAAGACTCTCTCGATCTTTTCGAAAACTGTAATTGGCTTTAAATAATCTGCTCACATCATTACGATATTGCTCTGGGCAAAACGCAAAAACATGAAGTTTTCGTCACGAATCGAATACACGCTCTTAAGCACGATCAATTGTTTTCATTTACTTATTTTTTACTGTATCTAACTAAAATGTATTAGTAAGTAGGTACTAAAGATACGGTAACCTTGACGTGTTTTGTTTACTCAAAACATTCGATAATTTATTTGTTTAATAAAAAATAATGCGCTAAAGTAGTTTTTGGTAACGTCATAAGTTGATAATAAGTGTTTGTCAGCGCTTGTGGAAAGATAACTTACCAAAATAAATATAACTAAGTAATCATGCAGTATGTTTATTGTTTCCTTAGTCAAAAGTTAAAATACGCGCTACAGTAGATATGGCATTAGAAATAAAAGCATTTGACGAAAAACTGAATGCAACGAAGTTAAAAATAATTGTTCAAGCTGAAGTAGATAAGCAGCGGTGATAGGAAGAAATGTACTACAGACACGAGTACCTAGAAGTAGGTATAGGTACATGTAATGAAAGATAACACACTTCAGATAGATAAACGAGACGCTAAACACTTTCAAGAAGTAGACAAAACAAATAATATCTGAATCTTCGATGTAATAAACACGGACCTTGAAAATTAACTAATAGGGAGGTACATAACATCAAAATGATAACATTAATAATTAATTAAAATTTATCTAAAAAACATCCGTGATAAACAGTTGAACCCCTGAAGATAGAAAACAGTGGCATTTTTTTGCCTAAAATAAAATCTTTTCATTCCAATTTTACATTACCTAAACCTGTTTGGGGGCAACAGATAGTTCATGAACACAAATAAATAAAAAGAAAATACTATAATGACTGACCCTGCGGTCACATAAGTCGTTGTATGTGGTTTGACTATCGCCTTTCAGGAAAAAAACATTCCAACATTCGTTTAGAGCTAAAATTATGACCTGTTAACATGTTGTTTACGTTTAGAAAAGAATTACATTGAAGTGACGAATCGGGGTCAGAGGTTAACCTTTGAAAAATGTTTCATACGGATACCACCAACTTCCATTTATGTAAGAGTTCAAAAGTGAGGATAATTTTCGGTATTGATTGATTTATGTTTAAAAGTCTACGTAGGTTCTTGATTTTTATTAATCGACAAGCCTATTATACCGGCCTGTCTTCGCCCGCGTGAATGTCCGTTCGCGAGGGACCATTTCTTTTTCTAACATAAAAGTCTATGTTAAACAAAAGTCTATGTTACTTCTTATAACAACAGCTATTTGTCAGTAAAAGTTTTGTCAAAATCTGACCAGCCGTTTGGAGATTAGACGTGACAAACATAAGACAGACAAAAAAAATAAAAAAGTGTTTTTTTGCTTTGTATTAAGCACCGTGTTTAAAGCATTTTGATATTACAAACATACACTTCAATTATATTTATTTGTTGTGTATGATTATGTAGAATAGACTGACTTGTATTGATTCATAAACATACTTTCGAACAATAAGACAGTGACGGTTAGATAATAAAACAATCATGCGCAACGTAACTAGTTCAAATTCCAAAGCGGAGCAAATTGTTTAACCCAATTGGCAAGTAATTGATGAGTAAGATGTTTTGGCTTCTGCAAAACGTATATAATTATGGTTCTTAGGTATATTACCTAGTTACCTACCTACTTGAAATGTTTTTAAGAACAAAATTCGGAAAGTACATTTCTGAAAGTCCAATGTTCAATTGTATCGATTTGTACCTAGATCTTTGTAATCGAACTTTATTTCCTATAAAAGTGGGAAAACAATTTTAATTTAACACGCTATTCTGGCACAATTTAATTGAATTGTTATCAAACACATGCAGTTTGATAACAATTCAATTAAATATAGAATTGTTATATAGAATAATCGATTTTAAAAATCCGAAAAATTGAGCATATATCACTATCAGCGAAATTATGAAAAAAAAAATTATGACACCTTGTTCCAGTCTTTTTTAATAAAATTGATAAAGGATATATTTTTTTTTTGTTAGCCTGTTCTGTCCCACTCCTGGCCAAAGGCCTCCCTCCATGCCTTCCATCTTTCCCGATTCTTTGCTTCCTCCCACCAGTTTTGGAGGAATCCGTCCAGTTCATAAAGGATATTATAATTATTATTTTGTGTATGTGTCTAAATATTGTAAGTACCTACCTACATATTCTGAGAATATAGAAAATATATTTTTGCTGTCCAAGGAAACCCATTTAATAAGCCTATTAGAAATAAATAAAAGAAAATACTCACAAGTGCAACAAGATTCTTGTATCCCGCCGACTCAGCCCACAAACGGTCAATAAACCTAGTTTTTGGCACAACAATATCAGGAATAGTTGATTTAATTATAAAGTCATCTTTTTTAAACACTACACTAGTAGACAGTTTTCTGTGCCATTTTAAGTTTTTAATTTCTCGTAAGAGAAGTTTTCGCGCCATATTTTGCATGTTCGCGCGCAAATTTACCCGCAGCGAATGAACGACCACTGTCGCGACTCACTCGCGACTGATTGAATTGAAGAGCGTAGAAAACGTTCCGTTACCAACTTACCAAAAGAATACTTTGAACTTGATAATTTTGTTAATTCGTAGGTAGGTACTGAATGCAATGTTTGGTTAGACGCGACGCAGTCATTTGATGCCGTTTGCGTAATTATTATAGTGATGACAGCAGCTCGCGAGTTGCTTTTATAAATATGTACTTTGTTTACAAACGGATTAAAAATGATACTTATTTATTTCTTTAATTTTATTTATTTCCAAAATACTTAATCTATAATACAGATGGTATTGGCGAGCTAAGTAGTAAGTAGGGTAGTGGCACCAATAAAAGAACGATTAAGCATTTTTGACAATTTTGAGGAGCTGTTGGCTGTATCTCAGTTATCTCATGATATTGATGTTTGTTGATTTTTTTAATGTTTCCATATATTCTCAAGAAACGATCGATAAAAAAAATAACTTCCTTAATCTACAACTTTCTTTTTAAATTTGCTATTTTCAAAAAATATTGTGAAAATCCCCTAAAATTGAACACTGAGCCCTAATTATGAACATTATAAAAGTAGCTAATAGTTGAACTAACATTTGGAATTAATAGTATTAGAAATAAAACATGTGGTAAGTTTTGATAAATGCTTTTAATAATCATCATCACTACTTCATCATCACTACTTCATCATCACTACTTCATCATCACTACTTCATCATCACTACTTCATCATCACTACTTCATCATCACTACATATTATAAAAAGCTTTTTACAAATAAGACAACCGCATTCGAAAAGTGAAAAATAACTTTAGCACAGAACACACATTGACTTTAGTTTCGAAATTCAGTGGCTTTGTTCTGTTTGTTGTTTTGTATTGCCACCGACTTCCGAAACTAAAGTCAATGTGTGTTCTGTAGTTATTAGTAAAGTTATTTTTAACCCCCGACGTAAAAACGACGGGGTGTTATAAGTTTGACGTGTCTGTGTGTGTGTGTGTGTGTGTGTGTGTGTGTGTGTCTGTCTGTGGCATCGTAGCTCCCGAACGGATGAACCGATTTTGTTTTTGTTTTTTTTATTTGAAAGGTGAATTAGTCGGGAGTGTTCTTAGCTATGTTTGATGAAAATCGGTCCAAGATGGCCGCCGCTACAAAATAGCTAATCACATATTTTTTCACAACTCTATCAATATGGGTATCAAATGAAAGGGCTTCACCAGTAGAATACTTTACACTATGATAAATTTCAAGGCCAAGATGACCGGCACCACAAAATGGCGAATTATATATACCAAACGCATTCTCAGGGTGATATCTTTAATATAAACAAAGATCCATGTGACGAAATACAACTTTAGACGTATCTACAACTTCTCAAAACCAGACTAAATTACATTTAAAAACTTTCAAATAAAAATTAAATTAAAAATTTAAAAAACCCCCAACGCAAAACATAAAAGCAATTATTTAAAAAGTAAAAAATAATATCTTTTGTTGAGCCATCAAATGTTTGTTCGTTGAAATGGCGCTATAATGTCGCGGCGGGGGTACCCCGCTAAGTCGGCAATAGCTAAATAGGTAAAATAGCGAACTCATGGATTTGCAATGAGATTTGACTTACGGGGTACCCCGCCGCGACTTTATAGCGCCATTTCAACGAACAAACATTTGATGGCTCAACAAAAGATATTATTTTTTACTTTTTAAATAATTGCTTTTATGTTTTGCGTTGGGGGTTTTTTAAATTTTTAATTTAATTTTTCACTTTTTGAAGGCGGTTGTCTTTTTTGTAAAAAGCTTTTTATTTTCCGCTTTTTAGTACCTCCTTCTCATCCAAATCTATTAAGAAGAGATTGAAAGTCAACTAATACAAAGATTGATGAAACTAAAACGTCGTCTATGTACAATTTTTGGGTATTTGTTGTGTGTATTTTTCAAAAAGTGCTGAATCAATTTCGATAAAATTTATTTGGGACCACCCCTGAAGCATACCCTATCCATAAAAAACGGTTTTCAAAATCGGTTTACGTTTGCCGGAGAAATCGCGTAACAAATCGCGCACATACTTAATGCAAATTTAAGACTTATACGGTTTTCTCATGGATGCCTTTGTCAGAACATTAAAATGGGACTACACGGGAAGCACTAGCTTTCAAATAAAAAAACAATCATCAAAATCGGTTCACCCAGCCCCAAGAAACCAGGTAACAAATATAAAAAAAAAATACAGACGAATTGATAACCTCCTCCTTTTTTGAAGTCGGTTGAAAACAAAGTCTCCCGCCGCGTCTGTCCCTATGTACTACGCAATGGATTTTGATGCGGGTTTTTTTAATAGATATACTGATTCAAGTGGAAGGTTTATAGGTATAATACATGCATATTATAGTAGAAAAAAATCGAGAAATTCCAAGAGTAATGTGAGGTCGTAATAAACATATTTTTGTGCGCTTACATTGCAAACGCTGGCTAAACCTTACGAGATATATCAAATTAATGTACAACGGAATTGTATATCTTAAAAAGAGTGATAAAAAAGTCCGCGATGGTATATGTTTATCTCTTAAGGATAACCCACAGTAACCATTTTTATCTTTTACATATTACAAATAAGATATGGGTTACTTACTATTTTAAACAATACAGTTTAATTCCTTACCAAATTAAATGTCTTAGATACGTTGTGCATTTCATGTAGATCAAAATTGCCCTTTAAAGCATATCATTAAAATCAATATATTAGAAGATATCACAGTGTTAAGAGGAAACACAAGGGCCGTTTTCCTATACAAACTTAGTCCCCGGTTTCCTCCCTGGATAATGCCAGTAGATCAATTATTTTTTTTTTCAAATATCCATGGCTACTATTGGCATGTCCCTTTGTTTTCCTTTTTCTCATAAATTTATTATTAAAAGAGATATGAATATTCAAAAACCTAAAAAATTGACATGATTTTCCACTGTGTTCAAACATTCAGAAAACAAATTTGACTTGATTATATAAAAAATAGAAATCATAGGAACACGGCAAAAGCCATTCTTTATTTTTTAATAAAAAAAGCAGTTAAATCGGTTAAGTTTTGGAGAAGAAATCAGGGGACTACGAATCATTGATTTTGTGTACTTTTAATAGGTATTTTCGGTCAAAGCTGCAGTTGTCTCTATCGCGCTCTGCGGTTCGTGTGCGGGCATCGCGCGACAGCAATAGATTTTACTAAATACCTAATTTTCAATTCTCTAGCCCGTGGTATTTCCTCTTAAAAAGCGGGGGTAGAGCGGCTGACGCTTAGATGCAATTATATGTCGCTCGTTCAAGAGTAACTTCAGAATGACAAAAAAGCTGTGAACGGTGTATAAAAAAACATTCTTTAGTATATTTAGTATCACCATTGCACCCGTGCGAAGCCGGGGCGGGTCGCTAGTTGATCTATAAAAATCCGTCACGACAGAAAACATTTTTAATGTATTATTGTTGATGTATTTTGCCTATACATTAATAATACTAATCCGTTCACGTGATATAAATTAGACCTAGAACCTGAATTAAATAATTCAATAATTTAAAAAACCACATACTGAAAGGGTAAAATTCACTTCAGAGTTCACAAAAGTTGAACGAATAATATGTGAACATATTCGTTAGTTCAAATTTTGGGCATGAATTCTAAAGTTGAACAGTGTAAGATTTCATACTAAAATAAACCAAATAAATATTCAAAAAAATTAAATCACCCGTTCAACTTTTGGTAATTCAACGTCTTAACTAACTACAATTTATTTCAGTGGTTTTGTTTTCGTCTGCTAGCGTGCATTTATAGATTACTACTTACTAGCTGTTGCCCGCGACTTCGTCCGTGTTTATGAGTCTAATGCTGTATAACGCAAACTATTTTTACAAGCTTTTATTTAACTTCACTTTTGTATGTATGTTTACAAATCTTGCAAGGAAGATTTGAACCACTTCCAATAGACCGATTGAGCTGAAACTTGGTGTACCTACGTAACTTGGATGACAATACAATAATATGGTACCATGGAGCTAGTCTGATGATGAGGTTGGAAGGTGACCATAGAAACTTCGGTTCTTGTGGACCGATTGAGCTGAAATTTGGTATGTCTTCGTGACTTCGGTAACAATACAAAAATATGGTATCATGGAGCTGATCTGATGAGGAGTTGGAGGATGCCTATAGGAACTCCGATTCCTGTGGTCCAATTGAGCTGAAATTTTGTATGTCTTCGTAATTTCGGTAGCAATACAAAAATATGGTATCATGGAGAAAATCTGATGAGGAGTTGGAGGATGCCCATAAGAATTCCGATTCCTGTGGTCCAATTGACCTGAAATGTTGTATGTCTTCGTAATTTCGGTAACAATACAAAAAAAAATATAGTATCATGGAGCTGATCTGATGAGGAGTTGGAGGATGCCCATAAGAAGTCCGATTCCTGTGGTCCAATTGAGCTGAAATTTTATATGTCTTCGTAATTTCGGTAACAATACAAAAATATGGTATCATGGAGCTGATCTGATGAGGAGTTGGAAGAAGCCCGTAGGAACTCCGATTCCTGTGGATCAATTGAGCCAAAATTTGGTATGCCTATGTAATTTCGGTGACAATGCACTAACAAGGTATCATTGACCTGGTGTCATAAGGAATTCGAAGGTGCCCATAGGAACACTAGTTTCCATGGACCGATTGAGTTGAATTTCGGTATAACTACGTAACTTTGGTAACAATACAATAACAAGGTATCATTGACCTGGTGTCATGAGGAGTTGCAGGGTAGCCACAGGAACATCAGATCCAGTAGGTCGATTGAGTTGAAATTTGGTGTACTTACGTAACTTTGTTGACAATACGATAATATGGTACGACAAGCGTATGTAGCTCTGAGTAGAGTTAAATCTTTAGACGGTATACAAATTGAAGAATTAGATTGCATAAAATTAACTGGAAAGAGACCTTGTAACAATGAAGCGTTAATGGAAATGAATAGACTAAGGAATATGTCCAACTAAAAAGTTAAAAATAAATTATCGGTAAAAAATATATTTTAAAAACAAGCTTTTAATATGCACGAAAAATTTAAAAAATAAACTAAGACATTCATAAAATTCGTAGTTTCTTAAACTTTATAAGTAACAACCTACAAAAATGTTCAGTTTAACTGTTCGATACTATTAGTGTCATCAGTAGAAGTATGATACATAAACATATATTATCTATAACCAGTATATTAATATTCTAACGCGATTTAAAAGCTTGTCGCGCAATTTCGTTAACGCATAGTCCTCGGCCGCGACAAGCTTTTAAATCGCGTAAGAATATTAATATACTGGTTATAGATAATATATGTTTATGTATCATACTTCTACTGATGACACTAATAGTATCGAACAGTTAAACTGAACATTTTTGTAGGTTGTTACTTATAAAGTTTAAGAAACTACGAATTTTATGAATGTCTTAGTTTATTTTTAAAATTTTTCGTGCATATTAAAAGCTTGTTTTTAAAATATATTTTTTACCGATAATTTATTATATTTTAGTCAACAGAAAATGCCTGTCACACTATGCAATTTTTTTTACACTAACCAATTAAAAATTATATATTTTGTTGTGTTTGTAAAACCTCACTATACACCACATTTATAGTTTTTTTCAGGCTGCATCTTATAAATACATCATTCTTTATTTAAAAATATGGGATTTGTAATTATGATAGAGTGGTCGGGTATGTTTGCGGAGTCGCATACTGACGGATTTCAAGCAATTATGCGCAAAAAATCGGCTTCCCTACTGCAGCGTTTGCGTAGCAGTGGCAACAGCATCCTTAAAGTGATTGCTGCACGAGTCGACTGCCCTTACCAGAATCACTGGATAAGGGTAGCTTTAAGATTAGTGTAAGTTAGTTTTATTCTACTAACATATAGCTTTAAGTAAATACTGTAACTAACCCATTATGAGCCTATGGCTTGAAATAAAGATTTATTATTATTATTATTATTCTCATTTATTCATCTTTTAGTCACATAATTTACATTTTTAAATATTAATAAAAAAAACATTTAAAAATATAAAAATAGTAGCCCACCGGTATCAAGAACAGGGCTCCAGGGCTCCAGAGACAGGAACCTCCTGACAATGCGGGCCGTGTCAAGAAGTACTGCCGTCTGAATCAAGCCCTTGATCCAGCCGGCCCTTATTATTATTAATATTATTATTAATAATAAAGATTTTAAATAGGGGCCTTCGAAAATTCAATAGTTTTACAGAAAACGATGGTGAATGTGGGATAAACAGACAAGTATAAAATATTGTCTGGAATTCCGTATTTGGTAAATGTGAATACCAGGCAGGTGACTTTAACATAGATATCATGAAATGCAATAATGCCACATTAGATTTCGAATGTTTATTATTAACTTATAATCTCACATTAGCGCTAAATCAACCAACAAGACTATCGAGTAAGACCTGTATAGACAACTTTGCTCATGACTTTAAGAAACAGTGTAAGACTGAAGTGTTGGAATTTGGCTTATCTGACCACACTGCCCAATTAATTAAGCTTCCAGTTAAAAAAATATTTAAATTGAAGTATTGGCATAAAATGAAGCGTGACTACAGCTCAGAAAATATTTGTAAATTTAAAAAACATGTAAAAAGCCTTTCTTTTTGTGAAATATATAACACAAGTGATCCATCAGCAGCATATCATTATTTTATAGAAACTTTTAAATTATTCTATGATTTATGTTTTCCGCTAACTAAAATTACTGTGCAAATAAATTCAAAGCCAAGATGGTTATCACGTGGAATTAAGACCTGTAGCAAGAATAAAAGAGAATTACTCTGGAATTTCAGACGGAAACCAACATTAACTAACAAAAAAAAATATACAACATATTCAAAACTACTAAAACGAATTATAAACCTTACTAAACTTGCTCAAAACAATTACAAGATAAAATCATCGACTAATAAAAGTAAAACGGCATGGCAAGTTATAAATAATAATAAATTGAATATTCCAAAAGAGTCAATAACAGAACTAAAAATTAATGATAAATTAACAACAAATCCTACAGAAATTGCCAATGCTTTTAATGACTATTTCATAGAAAAAGTAAATCCTATTTCAGGTGCTGGAAAAAAAATCACAGCCCTAATCAATCCCCAACCGAACTCAATGTTCTTATCACCCTGTATGCCATATCATATGCAGAGAATTATAAGAAATCTTAAAAATACTAACAGTGTAGGTAATGATGGTATTTCGACTAAAGTAGTCAAAGCAGTAAATGAAGATATCTCTCATCACTTAAGCCATATTATGAATCTTACTATACAAAGTGGGACATTTCCACAAAACCTCAAATTGACAATTATTAAACCCATATTCAAAAAAGAAAATAAATGTTTAATGGAGAACTATAGACCTATAGCACTAATTTCTGTATTCTCAAAAAAAAAAAAAATTTTGAAAAATATATTTGCAGTGAAATCAATAGCTTCTTAGACCGAAATGATATTCTATGTGATGAGCAAAAAGGTTTCAGAAAAAATAAAAACATAAATATGGCGGTTTATGACTTTTTATATGTAGTTTCTTCACAAGTTGACAAATCATTACCTGTTTGTTCTATTTATTGTGACATGTCACAAGCCTTCGATTATGTAGACCACAATATTCTGCTGGATAAACTTGAGGCTTATGGTATAAGAGGTCATTACCTCTTATACCATAAGCCTCAAGTTATTCAAGTAGTCAAGTATTTTATCAGTTCAAGGACATTTCCTTGAACTGATAAAATCATATTTATCAGACCGCCAACAAATAACCCAAATATCAAAATTTAATATTAAAACCAAAAGGGAACAGATTTTCTCCTCTAATAAGCGTTACATCACATATGGTGTTCCTCAGGGAACTGTATTAGGCCCCCCTATGTTCCTACTATACATTAATGATCTACCAAATGCAACTAAAGAACCCATGTCATTGTTCGCTGACGACAGTACTGTAACCATAGCACCTAAAAATATGATTAACTATCAATCTGATTCCAATGATTCATTGAATTCTATAATTACCTGGCTTAATGAAAATAATTTGAAAATTAATCTGAGTAAAACAAACATTATGCATTTTAGACAACGAGGACAAAATACATCAAAATTTAAGTTAACATACAAAGATAATATAATACAAGAAGTTGAAACAGCCCGATTCTTGGGATTAATAATTGACAAACAATTAAATTGGAAAACTCATATTAACGAACTTTGTAAAAAAATGAGTACTTCGTCATATGCTCTCTATAAGTTGGCACCGACTGTCAACATAGATACTTTACTTACAGCATATTACGGGCTTGCTGAATCGGTATTAAGATTTGGAATCATTTTCTGGGGCAATTCAGCTCAGAAGGACTCTGCATTCAAGGCACAAAAGCGTTGTATACGGGCTATGTTTGGGTTGCAAACCACTGACAGTTGCAAACCAATGTTTAAACAGCACAGAATTCTAACACTTCCGTCACTTTACATATTAGAAACCTCGCTATTTGTAAAAACCAATCCACATTTGTTTCCACTTCTGATTAATAATACAGATAGACCTAGACGTGAGAAGTACAGACTTTGGGTGCAATCACTCCCCGCCAAAACAGCATTTTTAAGAAAAAGTGTAGTATGCATGGCTCCTTTAATATATAATAAAATTCCCAATTCCCTTAAGGAAATGAATATTAATTCATTCAAAAAAGAATTTAAAAAATTGCTAATTAGTAAGGGATACTATAATGTTACAGAGTTTTTGAATGACAAATTTTGAATAAGTAATTTAATATGATTATGATTTTTATTATGTATGATTTTATTTTATTATGATTATGATTATGATTTGAATAAGTTTTATTATTTTATTGTTTTAATTATTTTGTTTGACTAAATTTTTGTATTGACAGTATTTATGAATTTGAATTGAAATAATGTTGACTATAATTTAATGATTTCCTAATTTATTAAACAATTTTGTACGCCGAATATGGCAAAACATGTTGAACCTGCGATATTGAACTATATTACATCCATATGTGCATTTCTATGTATACATATCACACATGTTTAAACAAATAAATGCATCTTTATCTTTATCTTTATCTTTATCAGGTTCAACGTAGGTACTTTATGATACTGTTTGCCACGGTAAAGCGTCACGGAGGAACCCAGGGGAAAATACAAAACAAATATTCCAGCTTTATTTTGATGAAATTACTAAAAATATAAACATCTATCTTCGTTTGAATTTAATGTACCTAGTTATATTATTTTCTGATTTTAGGGTTCCGTGCCTCAAAAGGAAAAAACGGAACCCTTATAGGATCATTTTGTTGTCCGTCTATCTGTCTGTCTGTCGGTCTGTCTGTAAGACCCCTTATCTCGGGAACGCGTAGAGGTATTGAGTTGAAATTCAAACCATACACTAAGGTCCACGGTCCCTTGAAGCTGTGAAAAAAATCAAACTTCTAAGTTAACGTGAAAAAAAGATACAGCCGTTTACGAGTGTGTCGCAAGAAACGTACATTTCGATACTCTCAAGGGAATCAAAATATAGGGTACTTTCCGTTGACCTAGAACTACGAAATTTGGCAAGTATTATCGTCATATACTATAAATACAGGGAAAAGTCTGGAAACTATACATTTGTAATTAGATAATTAAAAATATATTCTTTATTAAAAATGAGCTTATTTCCGCGATTTGGTTCGTGTGAATGTCGGTTATCGCAGATACAGACGAAATCCCGGATTAAAAAGTACCCTATGTGCTTTCCCAGGGTGCAAGCTATTTTAATACCAAATTACATCAAAATCGGTTCAGCCGTTTCATTGTGGAAGCGTAACAGGAGTCACTTTCTCATTTATAATATTAGTATGGAAGTATGGATATTTATTATGTACCTACAAATTTGTACGGAACCCTCGGTGAGCGAGCCCGACTCGCACTTGTCCGGTTTTTGTATTATAAGTCATCAATAAATGTTTGTTGAACACATGGTTGCGAAAACGATTGATCATCATCATCATCATGTCAACCTTTAGACGCCCACTGCTGGGCATGGATCTCCCCCAAGGGGGGGTTCAGCCGTAATCGCCATGCTTAGCCGATGCATGTTGGCGATCGCAGTAGGTGTTATGAAACTCAGAAGGACGCTGCTGCCCATCCTCTGGTCAATATCCCTTTGTCGCCTAACGATTAAACGATTATTTTCCCTAAAACCGACCCTGTCATAAAATCTGTTCCTACCTAACATCCCTTAACTATATTCTATGTATCTTCCAATTTTCAGGTACAAAAAGTCAAGGATTTCAAATAAACTTGCGAGAGCCCTTAGTGCAGGCTGTCACAAAAATTTTTCTTAGCGAACGTCTAGGTACTAACAGCTATAAACTACCTCCCTGCCAAATCTCAAGTTGGTACCACAAAAAATTAAGGACTTTCATACAAACATGCGAGAGCCATTAGACCTCCTTAATCCGGCCCTGTCGCAAATTACGTTCTTAGCGGACGTCTACTAACTATGTACTACCTCCCTGCCAAATTTCATCTTAATATGTCAAGCGGTTTTCGATATTTCGTGATGAGTGAGTGAATGACTTTTGAATTTGTATTTGCTTTTTAGGCTTCACTTGCAGTGTTCCGCGCGGTCTATCTGCCTTTTGTTTCATAATCTGAGGTCTCACCGATGTCAGTGATTAGAAGATAAACTAACTTTATTTGAAGTGAAAAGGAAAAATCAAAAATCTATGAGAAAATGCGTTTACGCAATTTTGATGACCTTATTATACAACAATTAATCTGGATGAACTGGTTGCGTAGGTACGCTCAGGTACTGTGTTGGTGATCAAACAGGTTTCGTTTCACTTAAGACTCTCTAGAGGCATTGCCCTTAGAAAGTATCGTAATGACGTATAGCAAGCATTTATTGTATTTAAAATCAAAAGGTAGGTCCACCCATCTCTCTACTACAAAAAAGTTTTTTCGTCGAAAAAACTTTTTATTTTTCGCTTTTTAGTGTTGCCTTAACATCCAAATCCATTATAAGAAACGGCGAACTAAAACGTCGTCTAAGTATTTTTTTTGGGAATTTGTTGATTTTCTCAAAAAGGGCTGGATCAATTTTGTTAAAATTCATATGGGACCATTTCGGAATAAACCCCTTTCGAAAAAAAATTGTAAATCCGTCTATATATGACAGAGTTATGCCCGCACATAGGTACATAAAAAAAAAAAAACATTCGAATTGATAACCTCCTCCTATTTGAAGTCGGTTAAAAATGGAACATTTCCACTCTAGGCTAATCTTATTCATGTGATACAAAGCGTTTTTAAAATCAACGCAAAAATTAGAGCATGTATCTATGACACACCCACCAAAGCGAATGTACTAGACTAGTGCCGTTACTAAAATAAAAGCAGATTCAAAATAGTTCGCGAAAGCGCAAAGTTCAATGCACGCGTAAGGTACACAATGTATACCCCTTTCCAACCGAGTTAAAACGATCGTGAGTTTCGACTTTACAAAATTCTAAGCAAATTTGTAAACGACTTTAGCGGACGCAACCGGCGTCGATCTATCGTGACACTATCTAAGAATGAGACAAAAAATAGTTTTGCTCTTTGCGCACACGTTTCGTCCTGCCAGTTCGTTGAAACCCGCATGAGGGATGGCTGCGTCTTTTAATCCCGGCGCCTCCGCACGTAAGTAGATCAATTTTTAGTAGTTCTATTGTATTATTCATATTTATTTGATGTTTTTTGATTAAATACGAGTTTCTGTAGATATAGTCATCAAGTTTTTGCAAATGAAAGTATTAGTTTCGTAATTATTTATCGTCAAAATTAAACACGCACGATCATGCAACATCGGTCGTAGGACGTGATATTATAACATTTCGTTGTTTTGTGTTTTATTTGTTATTTTGATTCTATCTGGTATTAAAATTGCTTTTTTTTTTGTATTAGGGGCTCGAATTACGGATGATGCAATATTTGAACAATTGTTGGACGGAAATCTATCGGAGATTGAAGATTTTAGCGACGATGACTTGGATTTTGAACCAAATAATCTGTTTGATCAATTGGCATGCGAAGATCTCTCCGATGGTGATATTCCTAATGAAGATGAAGAAATTAGTCACCAATTATCACCATTGATATGTTCACCAGTGATGCAGCCTCCGTCTACATCGATACCGCAACCTTCTGCTTCATTAATGACGCAACATCCTCCTCCAACAACGACTGAATCTCCATCAACAATGCAGTCGCCTTGCCCATCCTTATCATCTACGTCTCGTCGTCCTTTACATCGACTAAGGTCAGTAAATTTATCCTCTGAACGTTCGAGATCAACCACCAGTATTCAGGAAAGAAGAACAGTGACAGCATCACGTTCTCAAGGACAAAGATCGGCATCAACACCAAGTATTAGGAAAAGAATATGGAAGCAGGTTCCATTTGTAGATAAACTGCACAACTATCTTCCATTGCCTACAAAACCAGTAAGGCGTCCCATCGAGTACTTTCGTGACTACATAGATAACGAGTTCATAGAAAGGATATCACACTGTACTAACTTATATTACTTACGTACTACAGGCCGTGAATTGAAAAGTACAAGCAGTGAGATCGCGAAGCTTATTGCAATACAAATACTCATGGGATGTCTTCCTTATCCCCGACTGCCTATGTATTGGAGGGCTGGTACTAGGTTGGAAATTATCGGCGGTTTAATGTCACGGGACAGGTTTTTAACCCTTCGTAATGCACTACACGTAGTTGATTCAGATTCTCCACCTCCAACTGAAATTGGTAATCCACTATGGAAGGTTCAACCCATGATCGATCAAATTAAACGTGCTTGTAATAAATTAGAAAGGGTGCCGGGATTTTACTCAATCGATGAGCAGATGATACCATTTACAGGCCGCTGTCAACTACGTCAGGTAGTGAAAAACAAACCTAGGCCTGTAGGGTTTAAAAACTTCGTCCTGACAACTAGTGAGGGATTGATGTTGGATTTGGACAATAATTATGTCGATCTCATTGATTGTAGTGACTAAAAATTAAGATTTTGTTGATTATTAAGAAGTAACATAGTTTATTTTTGTTCTAATTTAAAAAATTAAGAAGATTTCATTTGTTACTCGTGATTTTATAAATACTCATATAGTTTATTTTGTAATAAAGACTGATTAAAGTTGTAAGAAAACTGAAATATTCATATTTTATTTTAATTGATAATATTTATTTCATTAATTCGTTCTTAATCATTGATTATTTACATATACTCACGATCGTGCGACTTGCAAATTATTCCTGAACCTCACGTATGTGAGGGTCTGATTGCTGAAGACCAGCTTGCGTGAGATTTTTTTCAGTATTTTTTCCAGGGTCTCTGAACACTTTCCAAACGAAAACTAAGTTTTTACTGATCTATGCGAGTTTTTTTACTTCCGGTTGCAAAGGGATACAAGGCCGTGAATATACGTAGCTGGTACCAGCAGATAGGCTAATACCAGCGACAAAGGGCTCTTACACACGAGCGGCATGTTGCCAACGGCATAGGTAACTGCAGCCGTCGATGCGTCAGCAGCAGCCATTGACGCGTCGTCGTCAGCCGTCCCCATGCCAACTTCAAAGATCAGCGGCCGTCGTCGTCGTTTGAAGTTGGTACCTATGTCGATGGCTGCCTTCGACGCATCGGCAGCTGCCGCTAATGCGTATCGACGGCTGCTGTTACCTATGCCGTTGGCAACATGCCGCTCGTGTGTAAGAGCCCTAACGATAAGGCCTATATTTTCCCATAGCTTATACTCACTACCTACAAATACCTACTGCTACTTCAGTATTATTATACTCAATATTTGTCGCTGAATGTACCTACATATCTGCACACAAGTTTTCTGAGATGAGAGTTAGGCTGTCTTATCAAAGAAAATCTCAATTTGTCCTCCTTAAAAATAAACAAACAACTGGATTTGCGTGTTAAAAGATGACGTAATTCATGTGAATACGTACCAAGGTCGAGTGAATGATGGCCGTCCACCGTGCGGTGGGTGTGTCTAGTTAAAGCCAGTTCCAAGGTTGTATTTAAGGTGAAAAACTGGTCGACTGTGTTCGAATTACAAAGTAAACATTTCGAAGGTTCATTGCCTGAATTTGATTAGCAAAACTGGCCTATGCATTGTATATCACTAGAGGTCGTATTTTATATCGTGCTTAGGGCAGGTTGCTTCAACTAACCATTACTGACCGGTAATAGTCAAAAATGGCGCTAACTATAGTCAAATCAAAAAAATGGGTTGTTTCACAAAATCATACGTCAAAAAGTAAGAGATTCCATAATATTTTGACTCCTTTTTAATGGTCTCTCGCTTTGGACCTAAACCGTAATTGATAAGTTTATTACTGAGCGTTGAAAGTAGATGGAAGGTGCTGAAAATGTAAAATTGACTAATGTTCAAGTCACGAACAAGGAATTTTATTTACACGTATGGAAGGAACGATTGTAATTTACAACGTGTTTACAACGCAAAGTAATTGTAGTAATTGAATTCAATCAGCGTGCATGAAGGAGAAAAACAATCAATGTAAGTAGGGCCTGTACATACTTAGCTAGGTATGTTGTTGTTTTGATAACAAATAAATTCAAAACCCGGCAATTCATTTAGAGATTTTGGGTCTCGAAATGACGTTTCTTTGGTTTTTTAAACCTAAGTATAAATACATAAAGCACTACAAATACCTACTTACAAATAAAAAAAACACATCTATAAACCATTATATAAGTTTATTTATTTAAAAACAATAATATCCTATTACATAGGTACAAACAGTTCCAGATTTTTACATTAAATGTTTAAACAAATATACATACATTTACATAATGTTGTAGAAAATGCATTCGTTATCATGTATTATAATAATATGTGAGGACATTTCACACACGGCCATCTGACCCCAAACTAGGGAGACCCTGTACTATGGGTGTCAGACAGCTGATATACATACACAAATACATTTTTTTTTTTATAAATACATACATTTATATAGATAAACAACACCCAGACACAAGGCAAACACAAGTGCTCATCACACAAATGTTTACCCTGGGCGGGAATCGAACCCGCAACACGCTGCGCAGCAGTCGATCGCTCAGCCACTGCGCCAACCGTGTCGTCTAAACGTATATATTAATTTTACATTTGTCTTTTAATATAATAGAAGTTTTAGAACGGACGGTATTATATCCTTTGCGCATTGGCGCAAAGGATATAATTTGCGTTTTACGTTTCAAACGTCGGTAAGTAAGAAAATCTTTCTCCGCCCTCTCCTCCGCTTTGACGAAAACCAACCCTAAATGTGGTCTACCGACACACTTTTCAACACGTCACTTTTGGTCTACACTAGAAACAGTTACTTATTATAATCACGTAATTATGGTATTTTTAAGTATTATCTTCATGTAGGTTAATACCAATTTATTTAAGGACTTATTTGCTTGGCAGAAAATTATAACGCCCTTTTATGAAAATTGCATTTTATGCTTTTCCAATAGGTATGTATGGTATGCTATTTTATATTATAAAAAAAAAATTCTCCCTACCGAGTTTCGGTCACGATGGTCATTCTCAATTGAGACTAGCCAAGAATACAGGAGATAATTATTTATTTATTTAAATAACATGGAAGACTTACAGCTAAAGCAAACAGAATAAAAAAACAGTACATTAGGCAGACAGCCAATAACAAGTCTCCACAAGAGCACAAGGGTTGCACAAAGGCAAGGGCACAAGGCAACAAAGGGCTTAAAAGCAACGTTCTATAGAATGTTCAGGCATTTTTAACGAGCGCAAATATTGCAGCTAAGTTGTCGTTCCCAATGGAGCTTCCTTTATAATTTGCGTGGCTTGGAATTAATGATGTAAGATAAAAAGTAGTATAGTCTTTGATGAACAGCTAAGAAATTTTTTTCTTTCTTTTTTAATTCGATCCCTGACGATCTTCAGGCCCTAAGGTCAAGACTTTAAGGTCTACTTTATAAATCACTAGCGGCCCGCCCCGGCTCCCCGAGGGTAGCAAAGCATAACCTTCTATATAGCTCCCAGTCACCATGATTTTTTTACGCGTTCCTCATGAATCACTATATCTATTGGTGAAAACCTCATGAAAATCCATTCAGTAGTTTTGGAGTTTATCGCGAGCAGACAGACAAGGGCACAAGAGTTTGTGCAAACACAGGTGCACTCCCTCTGCCTTCACTCTCACAAGGCGATGAGACGGCAATCCGACACGACCGGGTAGATACACCCGCAAGACCAATGGCTTTAAAAAAATACAAGTATACTTATGACTATGATAGATACATAATTAATTTACACTTTATTTACATAATATTCATCTGATTCTGATGCGGTAAAAATACATAATTAGTATAATACAGACTAGTTTTTTTATTGCAAGTTGCTGCTGCTACATTGACAAAATACTATCTTACTTACGAAATATCATAAGCGTTTACCACACGCACAAGCTTCACCACAGTTTTGCCTGCGCAGGCCGGTTTGCACACGGAACACGGAGCGTGTGGTTGGTGAAGCTTGTGCGTGTGGTAAGCCCATAACAATACGTATGCAATAAATATATACCCACTCAACTGTAAGTCCGTGAATCATAGTGACCACAGTCAGTCACATAGTATAATTTACTTACCTACATCTAGTTTTAAAAATGTAAATAATCTTCTAATAAAAACTTGCTAATATCCGCCATACGAACATATTATTTTATAAGTTATAGAGCAGTTATTAGGTACTGAACGTACGCCGTAAGAGGAGGAAGGAGGTCACTAGTAGAGGTGGGTAACTCCGGAGGTACTGAATCAAAGGAATCAGATCCGGTGCCGGACACGATAAGCTTATTTATTCCTTCAAATCCTTATCGGCTCCGAGGAATTATTTAGTCCGGAGTGAATGACTGAATGTAACTGCCGTCTTGCTCTTTAATTCCTTTTGCTCAACGATTCGACGTACACAATGCACAGTTAAATGAATGCATATACCTTGTTATGTTCATACATTTTGAATATTGCTATGAAAATATTTATTATATGTATAGATTATTATAATAGCCAACAAAGCTAAAAAAAAACAAAAACATGTAACTAGAAATCTCGAAACTAAAAATCTACAAATCTAGAAACTAATATTTTCGGTCTTAATACACGGAATGAAACGAATAAAATGGCTTGTTGAATTAAATGAGCTAAATCTTCCGGTGAATGAAAAGAACCAAAGGAATCTTGCGAGCTAAATTATTCCTGGAACCAAGTGAGCCAAAGGAATAAATAAGCGGAATCATATCCGGAGCCGGAGTCGGAATAAGTGAATCAACTCACTCCGAGGAATAAACAATACCCACCACTAGTCACTAGTCTCGTCTTAGAAATAAGTCAATGATACTTCACGAAGTATATTATTTAACAATGGTGTAAAACTGTAAATACAGATACAATATACAATACCTGAATTTTATCAGATTGTCGGTCACTTATTTAATTGACCTAAAATATATTTGTTTCGATGACTGTTTGTTATATAAATAGGTATTATGTGGGCCGATCCCGGCGGCACTGCAATGCCGGGCCGACCCGTGACGGGAGTGGAGCGAGCCCCGAACATCCCGTCAGCTTTCAAAAATCAGATTAATATACTGGTCCCTCAGTGAGGGAACTTTCAGATATTAAGCTGAAAAGAACAGATACTACACTTTGATCTTAGCCAAAAGGCCGAGAAGCGATACCGAATAAAGTTATACTGGGGAGGGTTATTCAATCGCGGAGAATCTTAACACCGCGATTCAGGATTCGGCGTCAAATGAACAGCGCCATCTAACGAAGCGTGGCGGAACTATTACACAGTTAGTGTTATCACGGTAACTGAATCGGTAACATTCATAGTAAAATACTGCATTCATGTGTAGGTCATTGATATAATAATATAATTATGTAGTAGTACATGGCAATGGGTTAGTATGCTATTAAAATCACAATGCTGGAAACCTTAGAATAATAACGACTAAGCTGCAAACATAAAATGTAGAACTTAATACGTTATAACTCGTAATATTAAGGCCCAATTTCACTAAACATTGTTGAACATTAACCGTCCTCTTAACTTAACCTTCCGTCCGTCATACCTCGTTTTGGTTCACCTTCAAACCAGGTATTATTTATTTTATTGTATTGTATTTGTACTTTATTCCGACTTACTAAAGTTATAATACAAAAGCTGACTTTCGATTAAGTTGTTAGTTTTGTATTAAGAAATTTACATTAATTAATCAGAATAAAGTTTAAAAGATTGAGCTTAGTTATGGGACGGCATGGGATTTTTACACAAAAACGTTTAAGTTGCGAGTTAAAGTTGTATACGAAGCAGAACGTCACATTTCGAAATATTTCGTACAGAGTTAGGTAAATGTGTTTCTCTAACAGTTTTCTTCTAAGTTTAAATGCAGAAAAAGATACTTTTCAAAAACGCACTTTCTTCTCCTCTACACCACACTACAATCTCCCACAATAAATGCTAGCAATACCATTCTTTCAACGTCTTTCTCAGAATCTTACCCGCTGGGTTCTTAGGGATCTCAGCTACAATCTGAACTGCCTTTATCTTTTTAAAGATGGTAACTTTCGTATTTACATGTTCTAATATTTCTTCTTCATTCACTGTTTGGCCGGGCTTTAGTACAATAAATGCTTTGGGTACTTCCCCTGAGATCGGATCGGGGATTCCCAGGACAGCGCAGTCGAGGACTTTCGGATGTGTTCGTAATACCATTTCTAGTTCTGCGGGAGGTACTTGGAAACCTTTAACCTGTAAATTAAATGTTTTATTACTAGAATAAATGAATGCCGGAATTTTATTACAGATTTGGCATATTGAATTAGTTTTACTGAGAATTTTGATATGGATGTTTGCAGTGACCAGAATGGATAAGTTGAGGAATGAGTATATTCGAGGAAGTTTAAAAGTGGCGCTACAGAAAACAGTGACAGAAAAGTTGAAAGGGAATTGTTTGAGTTGCTATAAGCAAGGTGGATAGGGAAAGGAAAGCCAAAGAAAATATGGACGGATTAAGGAATCAGTGATAATGTATAAACGGTTAACAGGAAGGAATGGAAGAAATACCGTATTGCGCGGTCCCCGGTCAATTGATAAAATCAATCTTTTTACCTTAATAAGTTCTTTAAGCCTATCAGTAAGGTAGAGGTATTTCTTCTCGTCGTATCGGCCTATGTCTCCGGTCTTGTACCAGCCGTCTTCAGTCAACACCTCTTTCGTTGCCTCCTCATTTTCGTAATATCTGGACATAACGCTAGGACCACGGAACCAGATTTCGCCTTCCTGAAAACATTAAGTTGTTCTAGTAAGTAAAAAGACCACGCTTGTTTTATCTTGAAAGGTGTAGAGAGTCAACGTTTTATCGCCAGTTATGACCCGTCCGTGCCTCGGAACACGTAAATCGTAAATCCGGGCTGTCATTCGTAGATCTTTGACAGTTGTCTTGTAATGGGTATAGTCAGAAGCCAGAAAGTCTGACAATCAGTCTTACCAAGCGTCTCATGTTACCCAGTAACTGGGTTGTGGACGTTAGAAAGGCAGTCGCTCTATGTAAAACCATTATCTATATATGTATGTATTTACAAAAAAAAAAAATGTATTTGTGTATGTATATCAGCTGTCTGACACCCATAGTACAGGGTCTCCCTAGTTTGGGGTCAGATGGCCGTGTGTGCAAAATGTCCCCACATATTATTATTATTATTATTATATTTGTATGGCCTACAGGTAGTTCCCGACATGCAGTACAGCAGCCAATCGCTCAGTTACTGCGCCATCCGTGTCGTCGAAGATGCAGACAAAAGCTAGTAGGTAATAAATAAAATATGTAGGATTGTAGGTAGGTACTATGTTACTTGCCTGACCCGGTCCTAAAGCTTCTTGGGTCTTCAAATCTACGATCTTCACCTGGCTGCTCCCCAAGACGTGACCCGTTGACGCAAAGTTGGAGTCATCCTTTTTGCCCACTGAAATAGCTCCATTGGTCTCCGTCAAACCGTAGCCTTGGCGGAATGAAATGTTTTTCTGGAAAAAGAGTTTTTTTTTAAATGAAACTTCTATATAGGTGGGGGTATTAGGATTTTTCTGTCACGAAAAAGCGTTTAGGCCGCGTGGAGCGGGTAGACGATATATTGTGTATCTTTCCACTTGTCCGTTGAAGTTTCACTTCTACTATGTGTCCACGACTACCAGCACACATTTCGTTTTTTTTTATTTAGTTTAAATATCAAAAATAAAATTTACTTAAATCTAAAAATAATAGTAGGTAGTTCAAGGAAAACAAAAAGAAAGGAAAAGGGATCAAAGCAGTATTCATAGTTTTTCTACTAAGTATGCGCTGGCGCATTTGCAAGTTAATTAGGTAGGTAAAATATCTACATTTATTGTAAGGCATATGACGGATTTCTTTCTGTATATTTTTTACATGTCTGTGTGGGTACAGACACGAGCGTAAATACATTGCAATTAATAATAATAATAATACCAGCCTATAGTTGTCCCACTGCAGGGCAAATGCCTCTTCTCACACAGAGAAGAGGTTTAATTACCTAAAATTACATATTCAAAATTACCTGCTTAAAAGTACAAAACGAAGTTAATTAAACTAAAGTTTTGATAGAAAGTTGTTATGGTACCACCAGGATATAACGAACATAGTATTAACTGTACTTATTAAATTAACCGTATGAACACTATTAAACTACTTATACTTTTATGAAATTATGCAGAAGATATCTCAGGCGTAGATCTAGATTTCAAAATATGGTATTTTTATTGTAGTTACACTAATATATTTTATTTAGGTGTTTACTTAAATAACATAATTATTCTAATTACGTTTCTTTTTCGTGAAAATTAGGTTTGGGGGCATGCACACCTGACACCGTGCCTACAACAACGGTGGATCCGCGCTTGTAATATCTGCTGATCTGCATAATCCTTATAAGTACCACGAAAAAAGAACTGGTTTTGTATTTGAGCAATTGTGACATAAAAATTGTGCCCTCGGGGGACCCCAGTGTACCTGCTCATTTATTTGTAGTAGACTCAATACACGTACACATACACACACGCATTTCGTTACGTGACGATTTCTACTAATTCGCACTACCCGTAAGCCGCGTTAAGGAACTTCGTTCCAATAATATTATGCTGAAACATGTGGCATAACCTTAGATTTCTGTGGGCATAACTCAAGCAAAAGACAACAAAAGGACTATGCTGTCACCTGTACTTAAACAACACATAAAGATAATGTATTGTTTGCGGTAATGAGTTATGTATGAAGTTAAGATATAATAGAGAATATTTTTACCCGACTGCGCCAGAAGGAGGGTTATGTTTTTCGGGTGTGTGTATGTATGTATGTATGTATGTATGTATGTGAATTTCTTTGGCACGCTCTGTAGCTCAAACGGCTTAATGGATTTTGACTTGAGAGGTGTCGTTTCATTCGTCATAATTGTGTGAGTGACACTGGGTACATCAAAATTAGAAAAAATACACTGGCCGATTTCTGGCGACATATTAGTGTTTAAAATAAAAATATTTTTCCTCAAAACCTATCGAGTGGGGTATCAAAATAAAGGGTTTTATAAATAGCTTACAAATATATAAATAACTTATATGTTTAAATGTAATTTGGAATGAGAAAGGCTAAAAATCAACAAATAAATTAAGGTTCGTTTCCTTTAAGTTGAGTTCCTTTACGTTGAGTCTGAGAGTTTTTAGCTTGAAAGGTGTCGTTTCAATCGTCTTAATTGTGTGAGTGACACTGGGTACATCAAAATTATTAAAATTAAACTGGCCGACTTTTGGCGACATATTAGTGTTTCCAAAAAAAAATCTTTAAACCTATCGAGTAGGGTAGGTTTTATAAATACCTTACTAATATATATACAACTATTTGTTTAAATGTAATTTGGAATCAGAAATGCTAAAAAACAACAAATAATTAAGGTTGATTCCCTTTAAGTCGAGTTCCTTTACGTCGAGTCTGAGAGTCTATTGCTCTTGCAAAATATTGCTATTTTACGCTATCTAATTCCGTTACGTCGAGTTTATATAATAAGTACAGACAGGATATAAATTAAAAACCAGTATCATTAAAATATTGTTTTAATATTTGTTTTTTAACGTTTCTCTACACTATAATTTACTTACTATGATCATATCAGTAGGAGAAAAAGAAGAAAGGTTTTCGAGAATATGGCAGTTTAGCGATTTCTTTCAGCTTTGAAGAGGTTCCGAGAGGTTCAGAAGTATTATCTTCACTAGAAGGAAGAGGTTGGTTTTTCATATTCTTTGATATCATGATATTATCTTTGGATGATATTATCCATATCAAAGGTGTTAAAACCCTACTTGGTGTTGTCTATTAATGTCCGCCCGCCATTGACTACTTTCTCAACTTTAAGAATCAGTAGGGTCAGTGTATGCACATTGCGTCTTCATGGGCGATTTCAACACAGACCTTGGGCAGCCAACCTGTCGTTCCCGAGAACTCTTACATATCATCGAGTCTGTTAGTCTCTTATGTTCTTCCTCTGCAACCTACTCGTTTTAATATCTTAGGGTATGACACGTGGCTCGACTTAATCCTAACGACCTGTCCCTCTCTTGTGTTGGAAATAGGTACCTACTCAGGGGAGGCACCGTAAAGTGAAGAAGAAGAGGCAATGTTTTTTAAAGGAAAATCTAATAATTAAATAGCAACACAACCTCCTTCTTTCCAATTCTATCGCGACGGATAAAAACGAAACCGGGAAGTGGGGTAGATGGTAGAAAGAAGATTGAGGTTTATACCAACTCTTAAAAATCAGAACGGGCGTGAACGTTGGCATTAGAAAAGGTGTCTTACATTGTTATGGCAGACATTAAACAAATGGTATTTCTATTGACTGAAGCACCGACGCACAAAGTCACCAAGGATGTCGGTTATTGAACTAAAACTTGCATCAGCGGAAGAATTAAAGGAAGCATTGGAAGCAAAAATGCGACTAATGTATAATTAAACCTTTTGGTGCTACACCAATATCTGTGCACCACCCACCAACAACACTAGTAGGACAACACATAACAACATGGAGGAGAAAAAATATAAATAAATAATAAAAAGTTCAGTCGGTTTAAGGTTTAGGTTAGTTCAAGGTTTGGGGCCGAGGAGCCCGCTAAGCTTGGGGACCTGGTGCACTGCACCGCCTAGCCCTCCGATAGCTAGTGCACGGAAAAGCGGGTACAGAAACTCGACGTTAAGGGAGTAAAAACGGGACAGAAGTTGTAGACTCGACGTAGGGATAATAGAAGCGAGGCAAGCTTCTCGGCTCAACGTAAAGAGACTCGACGTAAAGTTTTCTAAATTCTAAATTGAATCACTGCGAAAACTAAAAATATTAAAATAAAAAAATTATTTAAAAAAACAAAAAACCCGACTGCGTGAAAAATTGTTAAACTCAAAAGATAGAAATAAGTGAAAACTTAAATATTTTTTTGGTTTTGAATCATCGTGATTGACAGTGTTCACAAAGGTAGTCGGAGGCATCAAGTTAAAGTTTAGACACTTTCAACGGATTTGAAACATATTGTACATTTTTGATGCCTCCGACTGCCTTTGTGAACACTGTCAACCACGATGATTCAAAACCAAAAAAATATTTAAGTTTTCACTTATTTCTATCTTTTGAGTTTAACAATTTTTCACGCAGTCGGGTTTTTTGTTTTTTTAAATAATTTTTTTTTTGTCTACATTTTTGTTATTTCCAAACAAAGTACCTACCTACAAAGTTATGATGAATTTGATTTTTATACATCGCAAAAAAAAACAATATCCTGTTCCCACAGATTCTGTGCCTAGGTACAGACGCCATCATAACAAGCCATACCAAACTGTAAAATTTTCCCAATTAAATATGAACCTTAACCTTTTGCAATAATGTTGAAAATCTATCAAAGAAATTTTACAGATTGTTGTAGCTGGATGTGCTGGTCTCTGTACATTACATAATGTGATAATGATCCTATACAGCGTTGAAATTCATATACTAACACTAGCGACCCGACCCGGCTTCGCATGGGCCTATAGCAAAGACTATAAAACCGCCTATAGCCTTCCTCGGTAAATTGACTATCCAACACAAAACGTATTATTCAAATCGAACCAGTAGATCCTGAGATTAGCGCGTTCAACCAAACAAACAAACTCTTCAGCTTTATAATATTAAAGTATACATAACAAATTAAGTTTATTTGTTTGTCTTTCACGGCTGGACTATTGAACCGATTATGGTGAAATTTGGTACAGACTACAGACTAAACTTGAACCACTAAGGCATTAATTCGCGAGGTCGTCTGCATTCGCGATAACAGACAAAACGCGAACGAAGTCGCGGGAAAACGCTAGTTTTTCATAAAAGGGCAATACCACTACGTCAAATAGTAGGTAGTATCTTTAGGTACACCACACATGTGCAGTGAATAATATTATTTCTAAATGAAATTCATTTAGAAAAATAAGTAGGTCATATTCGCAGATAAAGTTGTGGTGGCTAAAATTACTTTAGTGACGTTACTTGTGTACAATAATAAAATATTAACATTGCCTACGAAACAGCTTATAGTCCTGACCGAATTTCAGTCACGGCAGTCGATATCAACGGAGCCAAAAAGAAGAAGAAGAAGAAGATGGTGCAGAAGTGTGTGAGCAAAAACACAGGTAGTTCATTTACAAGTAGTAGTGTTCGTAGTGAATTCAAAGTCATCCTGAATTAGTTATACAAACATAATAGTTGAATGACCTACAACACTGACGTAGCATGTCGTACAATTCTAATTAATTATGTATCTAGACCGTATCTAGACGGACTGATTCATTATTTATTTCATTTGTTAGCATAGTAGGTAAACAGAATTTACGTTACATATTGAAGTCTATTTTACGTTACATATTGAAGTTTTTTGAAAGCTAAGTTAGGTATTAGGTACTGCAATAAAAGTGGCTACCTATTGGGCTCAAGTAGTCTAACACAATAAAATATTAAACACAACCATCGATTCGAAAAGAAGAAGTTCTTACTGATTAGGTTTATTTTTCCGTTCCACAACTATTCAATTGCTAGAATTAGATGAACCGCCGTATGATGAACGCTTGGTTTGTGGCAGGATTTTCTCCGAATTAGTTGCTAACACGGGAGCCAAGTGACATGGGATAAGGGTAGGAAGAAGAGTTGCTAACACGGGAGCCAAGTGACATGGGATAAGGGTAGGAAGAAGAGTTGCTAACACGGGAGCCAAGTGACATGGGATAAGGGTAGGAAGAAGAGTTGCTAACACGGGAGCCAAGTGACATGGGATAAGGGTAGGAAGAAGAGTTGCTAACACGGGAGCCAAGTGACATGGGATAAGGGTAGGAAGAAGAGTTGCTAACACGGGAGCCAAGTGACATGGGATAAGGGTAGGAAGAAGAGTTGCTAACACGGGAGCCAAGTGACATGGGATAAGGGTAGGAAGAAGAGTTGCTAACACGGGAGCCACGTGACATGGGATAAGGGTAGGAAGAAGAGTTGCTAACACGGGAGCCAAGTGACATGGGATAAGGGTAGGAAGAAGAGTTGCTAACACGGGAGCCAAGTGACATGGGATAAGGGTAGGAAGAAGAGTTGCTAACACGGGAGCCAAGTGACATGGGATAAGGGTAGGAAGAAGAGTTGCTAACACGGGAGCCAAGTGACATGGGATAAGGGTAGGAAGAAGAGTTGCTAACACGGGAGCCAAGTGACATGGGATAAGGGTAGGAAGAAGAGTTGCTAACACGGGAGCCACGTGACATGGGATAAGGGTAGGAAGAAGAGTTGCTAACACGGGAGCCAAGTGACATGGGATAAGGGTAGGAAGAAGAGTTGCTAACACGGGAGCCAAGTGACATGGGATAAGGGTAGGAAGAAGAGTTGCTAACACGGGAGCCAAGTGACATGGGATAAGGGTAGGAAGAAGAGTTGCTAACACGGGAGCCAAGTGACATGGGATAAGGGTAGGAAGAAGAGTTGCTAACACGGGAGCCAAGTGACATGGGATAAGGGTAGGAAGAAGAGTTGCTAACACGGGAGCCAAGTGACATGGGATAAGGGTAGGAAGAAGAGTTGCTAACACGGGAGCCACGTGACATGGGATAAGGGTAGGAAGAAGAGTTGCTAACACGGGAGCCAAGTGACATGGGATAAGGGTAGGAAGAAGAGTTGCTAACACGGGAGCCAAGTGACATGGGATAAGGGTAGGAAGAAGAGTTGCTAACACGGGAGCCACGTGACATGGGATAAGGGTAGGAAGAAGAGTTGCTAACACGGGAGCCAAGTGACATGGGATAAGGGTAGGAAGAAGAGTTGCTAACACGGGAGCCAAGTGACATGGGATAAGGGTAGGAAGAAGAGTTGCTAACACGGGAGCCAAGTGACATGGGATAAGGGTAGGAAGAAGAGTTGCTAACACGGGAGCCACGTGACATGGGATAAGGGTAGGAAGAAGAGTTGCTAACACGGGAGCCAAGTGACATGGGATAAGGGTAGGAAGAAGAGTTGCTAACACGGGAGCCAAGTGACATGGGATAAGGGTAGGAAGAAGAGTTGCTAACACGGGAGCCAAGTGACATGGGATAAGGGTAGGAAGAAGAGTTGCTAACACGGGAGCCAAGTGACATGGGATAAGGGTAGGAAGAAGAGTTGCTAACACGGGAGCCAAGTGACATGGGATAAGGGTAGGAAGAAGAGTTGCTAACACGGGAGCCAAGTGACATGGGATAAGGGTAGGAAGAAGAGTTGCTAACACGGGAGCCACGTGACATGGGATAAGGGTAGGAAGAAGAGTTGCTAACACGGGAGCCAAGTGACATGGGATAAGGGTAGGAAGAAGAGTTGCTAACACGGGAGCCAAGTGACATGGGATAAGGGTAGGAAGAAGAGTTGCTAACACGGGAGCCAAGTGACATGGGATAAGGGTAGGAAGAAGAGTTGCTAACACGGGAGCCACGTGACATGGGATAAGGGTAGGAAGAAGAGTTGCTAACACGGGCTTGTTTATAATTTAACCTCGTGTTAGCAACATAAGAGTTAAGTTTTTAGCAAAACTGTGACTGAAAATAATAATATGTTGAAAAGCGATCGACAGAGTCTGGTCGAACGTCCATCGACCGCAATAAGAAACGGACAAAATACTGTGAACGCCTATTTTTGCATACAGGACCTACTTTTTAAGCAAATATGTAAAGATACATTTTATTTTATTTTATATTTTATATAGATATTTTACAAAAAAAACCAAACAATAAATTAAAATAATAAGTAAATAAAAATAATAATAATTATTATTATTATTAGGTAAGTATAATAACAAATTAAAATTTGTTATTATTTTATTATTGTTTTATTATAATATATTCTTTTCTATTCTTTATTCTACTTACATTCTATTCCTTATTATATTTGAATACTTACATTTTTAGCAACAACAGCTTCAGCGTCTTCTTTTGAGATGGGTGCTGCCCCGCTAATAATTCCGTAGACCGACGCCACGTGTTTGGGAGTCACTGCTGGATGTTTGCCCAGGAACAGTACTGTAATCCACAAGAGACAAAATGATATATTATTAATAGTACATTATGATATAAGTGCGGTAGGTTGAAAATTACAGCCGAGGCGATATTGCTAGCCCGAGCCGCAGGTGAGGGCTACAAGAAAGCAGAGGCTGTAATTATCAAAGCGCACGTATGTCATACGACTTTTTATAACATATTTGCGAGGAAATAATTCAAATAAAAACAATACAGCGACAAGAAAAAGCGCGCGTAATAATTTTTACTTGTTCACAAATTAGCGATGCGCGCGCATCAGCGATTTTTTGGCACAAAAACAGCCAGTATTACTAATAAAGTAAATTAATATTTTTTTGTTTTTTTTTACAGATAAATGGTTGTAATTTATTGTCAAAATTAATTAAAATATAGAATTAAATGTTTATTTTTTTATATTTTATCTCTCAAAGTTAATTTTATTCATAAAATGTTGACCACTTTTCTGACATAAAAACTCTTTGCTAAAATTTAAAAAAGTACCGTTCGTTTTAGACGGAGCATCTTGATAAACTGTACGTTTTACGAAACTCGTGCGTTTTACATTACAATAACGCACAAGTACGTAATGACATACATTACGATATTGAAATTGGTGTAATATGAGACACTTTACGAGCAAATGTGTTATAAAATATATTTTTCAACAGTCTTCAAAAAAAGAAGGAGGATCAATTCGACACGTATTTTTATTTTTTGTTTGAACACGCATTACTTTTTTCAGTGTAGTCCGATTTCGATGATTCTCTTTTTATTTGATAGTGTATACTTCAAAGTTAGTCCCATACAAATATTTCACCCTTAAGGGTAAAATTGTAGGGGCGACTAAATTTTTTTGGCGTCACCGTTTCGTAATTAATTTACAGTACGATAAGAAGTAGACAATAAAAAGGGGTAAACAAACTTATTTACAAAAAACGACAACCGCCTTCAAAAAGTAAAAAATAACTTAAAATTCGCAAGTCGGCGGCAATACAAAACAACAAACAAAACCAAAGCTGCCGACTCGCGAATTTTATTTATAAAATCATTCATCATCATGTTTTTTTTTTTTAGTAATTTGCATGCAATTTAGTTAAAAGAAAATTTTGTTAACTTGAGACTGCTTTGAATATTAGTTAAAAAATGCTAGTCATAATTGATTTAATAATTGAATGATGTAAGTACCTATGTCAATTAGGAAGCAATCAGTCAAAATCATTTAGTAGGTACCTTTTATTACTTTTGCAGTTAACATCATTTAACTTGATTTGTTGATTTGTATTTGTCTTTGTTGAAATAATAAACGTCATTATTACTATTTAACTATTATCTAGTCAACATGGCTAAGTACTTAATACAAATCTGTAAAAGTTTGGCAGCTTTAAGAACTGCTTTATTATTAAGTATTCTGGTATTTCGGACAGGAAAAAAGTGAAGATAATATTATATTATTCTTACCCATAGGTGGAACCAAGAACAAAACTTCAGCCTTATGTTGAACGAGGGTCTGAAGAAATAGTTCAGGCTTGAAGTATGGCATCGTAACCAGTTTGCAGCCCAGTGCCAATTGGTTCATCATGAGGGCATTGAACCCGAATATGTGGAAGAACGGCAGTATTGCTGGCAACACCGCTTGATTAGTTGCTAGAAAAAACAAAAGATATTCAATTTTCGAATTGTTTGAAATGTCGTGGTTAGCTAATAATAAATTCGCAAGCGCGCCTGTTAAGTGTTATCCAGTTTTTGAATAAGAATATTTTTGCAGCAACAATGGTACAATTAAAGGTACATTTTGTCCCTCTTCGAGCACATGTCATTTATTTTATAACAAAATAAATTGTGTTAAATAAAAACAATTCAACAATGAAAATGTTTGTGATTTATCAACTCATCAAGACTATTTAATTCATCAATAAATGTGTCCTTTTCCAATACAGAAGTAATCAATATATATAATATAATATAATATGTGGGACATTTTCACACACGGCCATCTGACCCCAAACTAGGGAGACCCTGTACTATGGGTGTCAGACAGCTGATATACATACACAAATAATGAATGTTTTATTTGTTTTTTTTTTCTAAACTTACCTGTAGTTTCTTTAATTGCAATAATCTCAGGGTCTGCGATCTGTTGGTTCATCGCAACCACACTTTCGTGTGTAAGCACCACACCTTTTGGGAAGCCCGTAGTTCCACTCGAAAATGGCAATATCGCCAGATCCTTAGGGCCTCTATGTACTGACTTCAAACAATTAGTATCGAGGCCGAAATCTTGAGCGAACTCCGCGAATTTGATAGTACCTTCAGGTAGACCATCATGGTCTGTTAAAATTATTGGTATGTCTAATTTCAAGTCAGTTAAGGCTTTTTTTACATTGGCGTAAGAAACTGCTGATGTAACTACAGCTTTACATCTGACCATTTGTATTTGGCGTTTCAGTTCATCTGAAAAGGAAAAAGATTGATGAAAGTTAATAAGAACAGTGCCCAGAAAAAAATTTGAGCGTGCGTAAAAAACGATTTGCACAGTGCCTTTTGAGGAACGTATGGAGTGCGGGTGTGTGTTTTCATACAAGTCAGAGAAGAGGGATCTGCGCAGTCTGCGTAATGATTGTTCAAGATGTTTGCCCGCTATTATACCTAGTTTTAGTTTTTATGATAATTAGTCAGGCGGTCAGACCCCTAAAGGTAATAATTTGTGAATTCATTTCATAATTTATTTTATTTTTGTACAGAGACCAGTACATCAAGCTACCACAATCTGGCAAATTTCTTTTGTAGATTTTAAAATTTATCACAAAAGAATAAAGTTCATAATCAATTGTAAAAACTTGACGGTTTGGTATGGCTTAATGTGCTGGCCTCTGTGCCTACCGTAAATAACGAAACATGGAATGACGTTTCTTTTGTATTTGGAATATCATTAGACTTTGTACCTACTCAGTTCATTTCAGCACAAACCTCTTATGGGATTCGAAAATGGTATCGATCCAATCAAGTTTCAATCTTTCAACCGATTTCAAAAAAGAGGAGGTTCTCAATTCGAGTATGTATTTTTTTATATGTTTGTTACGCGATTTCGCCGGCAATTCTAGAACGATATTTTTTTTTGGGCTATGCCTCAGGTTGGTTCCATTTAAATACTAACGGAAATGATTCAGCACTTTTGAAAAAACTAACAGATAGAAAAAAAAATACAAAGGTGACGTTTTGGTTACCTTCAGCAAAAGTTTTGATAAGGCCTTTCAATCT
The DNA here is from genome assembly GCA_947361185.1 of Charanyca ferruginea. Lineage (NCBI taxonomy): Eukaryota > Metazoa > Arthropoda > Insecta > Lepidoptera > Noctuidae > Charanyca > Charanyca ferruginea. The sequence continues at coordinate 55,137,839 of OX376055.1, read as the reverse complement.
CTGTTTTAACTGTGTTTCCATTTCGTAATAGATTTAGATGATAACAAGGTACGAGTACTAAAAAGCGAAAAATTAAAACCGCCGATTTCCGAAACAAACTCATATAATAATTATGTGTTCTGTGCTGAAGTTATTTATTTATCAGGTTTTAGTTTTTGAAGGCGGTTGTCTTTTTCGCACAAAAGGTTTTTATAGTCTCTAGTTGCATTTGCGCAATGCTTAATACATCTACAGATCTCCTCAATCCCTGACCCTGAGTCTCTAGTATTGTAAAAGTACACTTTTTTACTCAGAAAGAGAGAAAAATAGTATTAATTCTTTAAGTTGATGAGACGGTGAATAAGCAGACAGGTTTAACTGATGGTAAGAGGAAAAGCTGAAATGCCTCATGTGTCTGTAATCTTTTGATATTATTATTTGTTAGTACGAGACTGAATATTGTGAGTGACACGCACAAACTGGAGGATCGAGGTTCATGTGGTAATGTGGAGCCATTCAAGTACTTACCTATTACGTAAGCAGAATTTTAGTAATTTTAAACCTTCCCCTCCCCCTTGTCAGACAAAGTAAGCAATGCTTTTAACACCCCCATCTCCCAAGCTTACGTAAACATTGGATTATATTATTAAGCAATATCAATTATTTTGGGGACAAGTAGGGTGGCCACGACTTCAAATAAGAATCTACTAAATTCTGCAGAAAAAAAGTGAACAAATATTGCTGCCCCCATCCTCCATTCCATCAAAAATCAGCTTAGCAAAGACCTATGAGCACCCCTCTTTGGCGCGTACGTAATATGAAATAACCCCTTTATGACAAGCCAATGATATATTAAAAATAACACAAAATTTACAATACAACAGTTACAAACCTGCAGTGTAAACAGGATTCATCATACTAGCAATACATCCAGCCTGTAGTATGCCCAAAATCGTAATAGGATATTCTGGTAAATTTGGCAGGATTATGGCAACTTTGTCGTCGTTCTGTAATTTGAGTTTCGTCCGCAAAGAGGCAGCGAACGCTACGGACATCTTATGCGTTTGCGCATATGTGTACCCGCGGCCTGTTACTGCGCATACCTGAAACAAATGAGAGTCACTGAATAATGAAAGCAACTGGTGAAAATACTGCAATATATCTAAAAATAATTATTGGTATTTAAATTGTGGGCTTCACTTCAAATACTAAATAGATAATGTTTGTACGTTTGTCCTTAATGCATTTCTAAACCATTGATCCGATTGTGGTAAAACTATGGAGGGTTGCCAAAGCATACCTAGCTCAGAACAAAACACCAGGAACGAAGTCGCGGACAGCAGTTAGCTAGCTTATAATAATTATTGTTTGAAAACTAAACAGGTTATATGAACGTGTTTCCGTAACAATTACATTGTACACGATGTCGTAAGGTAATAATGGGTACTTAGGTATGTCTTAAGATAACGTGTAGGTACTTTGTTCAAACATGGGTTGTAGATTTAAAAATATGTAGTTTTGATATAATTAATGGGCCAAACGTGGCTCTTTCCGAAAGTGTTCATGTCTAGCAACGATTTATTTAAACTTCAAGCACAAAGGTAAAAAGGCGATCACTTAGAAATAGGATTTTTCATAAGGTGAAAGCGCTTGGGTGACCTGCGAAATGAAATATTTTTACGTTTTTTGCAATTTTCAGCTGAGTATCATGGTTGTATGGAAATATCTAAGACGCAAAACAGTAACAAATATAATATATTATCTACATCTCTCCAAGTTTGAGTAATCCGTAAATGAGCAGTAAGTATTTAATAACAATATTTACGAAATATTCTGACTGCCCATAACCACTAAGATTTAAGAATGGCAACCGGGACCATGGGCTAATTTACGTAACTAAAGAAGTGCTGTTGCAGTGCAGTTGTAGTTAAGTTACGATCAAAATAACGCTTTTCGTATTCTCTACCGCTGTGAGACACGCTCGCGTCAAGTTCGCACCACGCGAGTGCAATAACGGCATTCTACTGTTACGCGTCTTTGGTGCTAGCTTCGGAACGCAACATGATCGGTATTCTACTATTCGTTTGACGTCTCAAAATGACAGTTAAAATGCACTAAAATCTGTACTGGGGTATTATTTTAATATTATAATAACGTCATATTCAGATTCTATTCAATTATTTAAGGAGTACCTAATATTTTTTCTCCTCAATCTTTGAACTGCGCGTAAGCTGCGCGTGAACTGCACGTCAACTGTACGACAATGAAGAAAAAAATATTACTCCTTAAATAATTGACTTTACGTGCTTTTGGAGGTACCTCCTCCGTACCTAGTCGGCATGAACTGGTGGATAGTCACCAAACCCATCCACGGATCAACCGCGGCAAGCGTAGCTTAATCATGACCATAATCATTTTTACTTAGCCACGAGCCCCTTAGTACTTACTTAAAAACAAAAGGAGGTAAAAAATGGACAACAAAGGTTTAGTTAATATATGTGTATTAGCGATAAGTGTAATAAATGGTCTGTCATGCTGATTAATCCTTAACACATTTTTATCGCACACTGAATGACTACTCACTTTTGAATTAATAACAATTTTGTAAGCACCATATTGTTGTTTATCTACCTATAAGATACGTATGTATTTAAATGTATTTGTGTATGTATATCAGCTGTCTGACACCCTTAATACAGGGTCTCCCTAGTTTGGGGTCAGATGGCCGTGTGTGAAATGTCCCCACATATTATTATATTAAGTACCTATTATTATTATTTTATTACAGATTCATCAATGTAATTTGATGAAAGTTGACATAAAGCAATAATCAAATAATTGAATACCTATGTCCGAGAGTTTACTACTTCGACATGTGTCTGTCACTAAGTAATTGCTAAAAAAAAAATGCAATTAAATAAGTGGCAACATTTGAATTCTTTTTATATTTATATAAGGAAAAAGCAAACAGCAGCGCAATAAGAAATATTCATAATATCTAAATATTTCGTTTTAACAATTTATGCTACCCACTACGTTCTCCACAGATTACACTTACCTATAAGTATTTAAAATTAATAATTATACATCGAACGTTTGTATGTATTTACCTGAAATTCGGTACCTACACAATAAATGACATATTAGTCTAGCACAGGATATTTTTACCCCGCTTTTGTGTTCCCGTACGTGGGGGATTACCTGCTGACGAACAGCAGGTCATGGCCTGTCGGAGGAGCGGTGAATGCTCATGCGAATCCCGCACCCCCGGCCATAGGCAGAGGTGGAACACCGCGGTGGTTTTAGCCGGTAAGAGTCCGGCATGCCCCTCCGTCACCCCCACGACGGAGGAAGTCCACGAGGATTTCCAGCGCGCAAAAAAAGAAAAAAAAAAAAACGTGGGGGATTATTCAGGACGTTCGCGTTGGCTGAAGTATTATATAATTATATAAAGAGGAAATTGAGGGCAGTAAGGATATTATATTTTTAAGGATTAGCAACATTAGGGAAAAATAGGAATCTATGAAGCGAACGGTAACGAACAACTTTAGAAATAAAACCAGTTTTACGTTATGAACCGAGTTTGGAGTTTTGAGATTATTTCAGTGCGTAAGTACCTAACCGCTGTTTACACAAATCTACTTATTTATCTCCTTTTTATTTAAGATTCCACTCGTGTTAACGACCCATTATCTTGATTACTTACTTATTAATATTTATATCTACTTTATAACGGTATCAATATGGAATCGCGTTAAAAAACAAGTCAGTACCTACCTACCTACTTGTTACCTTCCTACCTAGGTACCTAAGCAAAGATCCGGTACCTACAAGGCTACAAGTATGAAGTAGGTGCCATAGAGTATAATATGCTATTCTATGGCGTATGTAAACAAGTTGATGTTGATGTACCTAGTACTTTACCTACCTACTTGTTTTATAGTGTATAATATTATTGTAATGTACATAGAAATCTCATTGTCCTCCGCGGTATGTTTTTTTTTATTGTTAAGTTGTTTACTTTGGGAGCTTAGATGTTATATTGTATAAGACAAGTATAGACTAGACTGTATCTTTGCAACCTTTTCCCATATCGCCACGATATGTGAATTGAATGATCACTTTCTTCGATTCAAATATCTCCTACTGCCAAGGACTGTTTACCCGGATTTTCCTGTGGTGCCTTTTAATTAATACATTTTAACCTCCAGATGGGGCCTGCTTATTCCCAACTATGTTGGAATTGGATTTCAGTCTATCCGAATGCAGCTGAATACCTGCAGTCTTTGACGTGGAACGATTGCCTACTTAACCACCACAACCCAGTTACTGGGAAACACGACACCAATTGGCAAGAATGGTTGTCAGTCTTTCAGGCTTCTGACTACCCGCAACGACTGTCTAAGATCTACGACTGAAAGCCGGGACCAACGGTTTTACGCGCTTTCCGAGGCCCGGAGGGGTCTTTGTATGAAAGGGATAGTCATCCATCCACGGATCGGCCGCGGTAAGCGTAGCTTAACCATGACCTATTGACTCTTACTTAGCCGAGCCCTTCTAGGCACCGGGCAGGGCATAAATGTATAAACTTAAAACAGTACAACACATTAATACTTAGCTAAGACACGCTAAGGACACCCCTGTGACATACGGACCTCGGTTTAGGGCGTCGCTGGGATAGCATGGGACAGGCTGGATTAAAGCTACTACACACTACGCCGGCGGCAATAAATAAATAATAACAATCGGCAGGGGGGGGGGAAGGAACTTGTCTCTATCCCGGGTTATTTGGGACCATGTCTTTTTTACTTTTTCCGATTTAATAATCTAAAGTGTTACACGAATTTTGGCGTTAACCGTGCCTGTCACACCCAAACCAAAGCCCTGTTACAAATGGACTCTAGAGACGGGTTGCCGGCATTGAATGGGTTAAAATACGTTCGTCATTTTTACCTAACACTCTGTATCTAATTGGAATGTGGCCACTGTAAATTGTCGATACTGTAGGTATAGGTAGGTACCTATAATCTAATGCGGTAATATTGATCTACCTGTACGAACACTACGGTTCCAAAGTTCAGTGATAAACTGATTATTATACAACAGTTTTCAATGCCTTATTGGATTGAACAGAACCATATCTCTAAATTAGGATAACATTTTTCAGGTCAAATTTTTTTGCACATTAGGCCAAAAATATTGTACCTACTAAATAAGTTGTCTAATATTACGTATTTTTAGTGGAGGTATACAATTTTGTCATAAAAAATTATGATGTAGGACCTCCAGATTTATTTAATTTTTCAAGTAAATAGTTTTGGTATACAAAGGAAGCAAACATTGTACAGGTAAGGAAGTACCTACATGATCTTAATATTTCCATAGAGTAACTCACCGTTGCAGTCTTATCAGGCCACCTATCCAGATTTTGCCAAACAAAATCATTTGCTGTGTAGCCAGTAACTGGTAGATCTTTAAATACAGAAGTCAGAATATTTTTTTCTGGAGCATTGGAACTCTTTGGTCTGACCACAGCACTTAAAATCCCATTTTTCTGTGTGTTTAAAACTTTCAGCACTTTGCTTCTCACTGCACTGGCCATTTTTGGACTTTGGAAGACTGAAAAAGGAACAAGGTTTTTTTTAAAATGAGTATTTATGAAAAGAAAAACAGAAGTTACTTACGTAAATAAATAACTCACTTTGAAATTGATTAATTGTTTAAAATAATATTTGAATTTGAAATGTACAGTAGAGGACAACATATAGGTACCTACCAAAAAACATTATATTTTTGGTCCACAAACAACCTCTTAATTTATTCAAAACCACGCAATATTAGTCGGAACCTGATATTCTTGAGAAAAAAAACTTGTTCAAATTTTTTTTGTAACATTATTTTTAAAATTGTCGTATGCTTCGCTTTTTATATCAAACGGAAGGTTTGTAATAAAAATTTAATATAAAACCAAGTATTATAAGCCATAAAAAGTGTCCAAACATAACAAAACTGTGTAAGAAGTACCTAATAAAAATATTGACAAGTTTTGACATACCGTATAACACAACTATTCCTTATGAGCCGCTGCAGGCAACTGAAGAAAACTGCTGCACCGATAACTAATATTATAAATATTATTCACTCAACACATCCGTACTCCTATTGTTTAATTTGATAATAGCAAACTTAGTTTACTCTAAATCTTTGTGCCCTTGGACTTTGAAACAACGCGTAAGGAACGACCAGAGACCTATCGGGCTTTCACTTTGTTTTCGAATAAGAATAACCCGTATAAATTGGCTGTAGGTAAACATTAAAAAAAATAGCGCTAGTGTGTATGTAAGTAGGGCGAGTGGGAAAGAGAGGTCGTATTAGTTCATACTCTTTCCACCGATCTGTTTCATTGATCAATGGAATGCGATAACAGCTGGTCACCGTTTCATTCTACGCACGTTTCTCGTGTCGGCTATAAATTATAATGTATGAATGAATATCTTTCTTTCGAGACAAATGCATATTGAAATAATATTTTAGACTTTAATTTATCTATTTACATGTGTGCAAATTATACAATTTCGTATGTTACAAGCGTCAGATGAGTGCAGAACGGGGACGAGCTAAGTGTGGGTGGGTGAAGTTATTTGTAGCTTCCGTTCTCGGAATAACAAGCAAAGAAACATTAGAGTTTATGTAGGTACTCTTAAATTGAATACACTCTTGGTTTAAATTCCCAATTATGTTATTGTGTACACTACATAAGTAGCTAATCAAAATATAGCTCGATAATCAGAGAGCCATGAGCGCCGTAATGTCGTAAATTGGATTAATTTTTAAATTAAAAGTACCCGTTTCGCACATAATTTTACCTGTCGTACAAAATTAAACCAAAATGCCATTAGATAGTCGTTTTTTCAATTCGAACATCGATTGGAATCGAAAACTTTTTCACCAACTTCAAAGAAAGCAGGAGGTTCTCAATTGAACACGTGTTTTTTTTCTTTATATGTTTCACCACGTATAACTTTTTACAGGGTACTTAGTCCAATTTTGAATATTTTTTATTGTATAGTGTTAGTTCCACCTATAAAGGTGGAAAATTAAGGGATGACTTATTTTATTTTGTGTTACCATTTCTTAATAAAATTCATTTGGATTATAAGAAGTAGGCACAAAAACAAGAAAAAAAAACTTTACAAAAAAAAGACAACCACCTTCAAAAACTATGCGAAGTGAAAGTTACTTTTTAGTTTTTGAAAGCGATGGTCTTTTTTGTATATTTTTTTGTTACAGCCTCCAAAAGTGTCAACCAATTACAAATAAGAACAATTTTGTGTTACAAAAAAAAATCCCTTTTTATTTTTTTGCATTTATGTGTTGTGTTAGGAATGAATACAGGTTGTTAAAATAATAAATACATAAATACATTCTAGATTATTTAATATTAGAGAATTACAGTGATATAAACTTAATTCAGACCTTACTGTAGACGGCTAAGCATTATCAGCAGTCAAAGAATAAAGAACGCATAAAATTATACAAAAAAAAAATAGTAAAATTTACTTACCTAGGAAAAGTACAATACACATATTATCTTTATAACAGTAAACTAGTAAAATATAGAGCAAAAAAGTTTTACTAAAGCAAATCATTTCCCTAAATAAGTAATAAAGTAAAGTAATTTATCAATTATTTAAACAAGGAATTTTGCTTACAAAGTTGTAACACAAATCAATGTTACACAAAAAATTGATGCAATTCTGTCAACATTTCAATATTTTTTTTCTGGGCATAAAAGTAATAAATGCTATTTAAATCTTATGTTAAGAAAGCTTCGTCTTGAACATATTATTCTGGTTTTGCGATTCATACTTTAGCCCCGCTAAGGAGAAGTTTACATAACTAACAAATAAAAAACGAGAACGTAGAAAATATACGGAAGAACAGAACGATCAAAAATTATGAAAATTAAACTATATCTCCATGGGTTCACAAGGGTTGTTTTAGAATGGATACAGAACATAACAACTGCAGCTGTCACTCTGATAATAACTTAATAATTATAAACCAGAAGGAAAATTTAAATTTTCTGGTTTTCTGACCATTTTGAAGTCATGACGTTTACTCGACGTGAACACAACCCATTACACGAATATAATAAATTCCTTCAAAACATCTGTAATATAGCTTTTTATCCATCAAAAAACAACATTGAAATGGTAAGTTCTCAGGAAAAAATCAATACTCGAGGCCAAAGAATAAAATACATACTACATTTTGGATATCTTTAGTAAACTGAACACAATTTGTGCCAATATTGGACTAGTATTTACTCAATTATTTGGCAATCAAGAATAAATCTACTTAAAAAAAAACCTGTTGCAGTCTCAGTACAAATTCAACAAGTACTATTTATTAGAAGCTTCGTTCGAGCCATAGGACCGTATTTAGGTTCCGTAGTACAATTCACATACGTCTGCCTATTATTATAAATCTAACATGGGATTCGGACTTGCCCCCGATGCAGATTCTTACAATAACGCCTTTGTCTTTTCGATCCCAATCGATTATGATTTACATTCTCTTTTTGAAATTCATAGTAAGTATTTCAAAAAGAATACGATTACGACTTCTCTTTTTGAAATATGTAGTTGCAGTATTAAATATTTATATATATTATACCGATGTCATAATCGATTTAGTTCGTTTATCGATCAGTTCTGAATCAGGGGCGGTATACGGTTATTATTCGACATATCTTTAACCTAAATTTACTAAACATAGAAAAAACAGTTGATGTCAATACACAGTATGGCAAAAATCGGTTAATATTATTACACATGGAATTAAAAAGTAAATTTAAACGTAATACACACACAAATAAAATAGTAATGTAATGATTTAAAGCCGACAAGCTTTTTTACAAAACGCTTGAACGGATCTACAGATAATAAAACTGTGTGAGAACTCGAGTTATAAATATAATTTATTTAAATTGTGATAATAAATTATACAAAGTCAAATGAAATTAACTAGGTAATTGAACTTTATGGCGCTGATTTTAAGGTTAAAAGTACCTAAAAAGAAATCAGGTCTGTCCCTACTGCAGGGCAAAGGCCTCTTCTCATACTGAGAATTTATGAGAAGAGGAGACGTTTTCCTTCACCGATGCCAGTGCTATCTAAGATAAATCTTTGAAATTACATTATGAAGTTGACATTTGTACTTGCCCACAACCCCGTGCATGACAGCGGGCGCCCTAATCACTGGACCATCACGAATATTAATTATATCGAATAGAGTCTAATAATTTTTTTTTTTTTTTTGTTTAGATTTCGATATTCACCCATCGCATGTGAAGTTTCGCCAGTTAACCTTATTTGACCTTGTATAATGATCTAAGTATAGATGGAAACAATTATAATGAAAAATGAGTGTTACTATAGATAGACCATTGTGAAGTTTATAATTTGATGAATGACTAATGTATAAAATACTACATTGGTTTTATTCAGTTATAACAGCGCTTAAGCGTGTTCTGTGTTTGTGTAATTATCTGTGTTTAAATTCGAATTATAGTATAGTATATTAAAGCAACTAAAATGGCATATCTACAGTAATTTTGTATGAAGATAACAATCATTCGACACTTACCCAGTCTTTATGTTGTAAATACATACATTGACAATTGAAACGTTTCTAGCCGAAATACTTAACATTTTACTAATTCCAAACTAATGATGTAATTTTTGTTGTACTTACCTACTTATAATTTGTTTTTAGTTTTGGTGCATGTTGATCACGATTTCTTTACTTTTTACAAAAAACGATTGCAGAACACAGTTTGCAAAAGTCTTCCATTGGAGCGACGGTGGTATTAATTTGGTCATGGCATATTAGACCTTAAGCACATACACTAACCAACTGATGTATGTATAGACGCGTAGAGGAAGCAAAATAAATTTATAATGAGGAACGTTAAAAGTGGCATTCTTTTGTTTCCGCCGATCACCATAGGAAAAAGGTTTCAGTTTAACCTTATGCAACACCACGAAACATTTCGTCATATTATCATTGATGCCACATCTAGTATAAGAAAAGAATACTATCCTAATACTTCTCATACATCCTTGACCACGTCTGACAGTTCCGATGGAAATAGGCATTTCGCCAAGTATGTCACATGTGCAAACTATATGAGCCAAAATATTTAAGAAATGTCCCGTACATTGCTCTATATTAAGTTCGTTACCTTTCTGTTGGGAAAAAAAACTTCCGCATGGATAGAATTTAAAAGAAACTGTTTACGATTATTTTGTCCGTTTGTCTGTGTCTAAATTAAACGCATACAACTTTTTACGTTAGCTGCAACAACATAATAACTAATTAATTCATAATTAAAGAATGATTAATACTATCATTAATGAATTAATTCATAACTAAATCATTTTAAATCTATTTGCTTGACCTCTGTTTCATAAGTGCTATGTCTGAGTTTACATTATTCATTTATTACAAATAAACTTATTAAGTATTATTAGTAATAATTTGTATGGTAGCGCGAAATAAAACGCTCGCTAAACACTGTGCTTATTGCTGCATCAGACAGTACAAGGGTTGGTAGTGGTTATTAAAGTTTAGTTAGAACAATTCGGACAATCTAAAATACTATGGTATGACGGAACTATGACCTTTAATGTCTCCGTAAGTCCGTACCAAGGTTTCCAAGTATGTATTCACAGAACAAAAAAATCGCAATGATGGTGATAGGAAAGAACATTCGGCATCATTAAGTATCTTGTTGACAGAATAATGTAACCATTATTTTGAAAAAACTTGATTTAAAATAGTGTCTTTGGAGTTTCTTGGTCGTTCTTCTCCATAGAGAATTAGGTACCTATGTTTTGGAACAAGCAACTAGCTTCAACTTTCTGATTAACGGACCGACTCCTAGAAAAATAAAAAATGGTTTAATTGCAATAAATGCTTGACATCTGGTATGCTGAAGGATCGATATTGAATGCAGCAAATAAGATTACTGTTCTATAATGCGATGTTACGTTGTACAATGCGTAGTTTCTGCGTCTGATTTACGTTAAGAAAGAAGACCTATAATATGCATTTAAATATAAATCGCCATACATAGTACATACGCCATATTGTTTCGCGCTTCGATGGAAGCCAAATAACAAACGTGCTTTAAATACAAAACAAAGTCGCTTTTCGTGTCTATCTGTTTGTATGCTTAGGTCTTTAAAACCATACAATGGATTTTTATGTGGTCTCCATAATTTTGGTTAATATGTTTATTACGATTATATTTTAACATAGATGTCGCATAGAAACCATGATTATTTAACATATCGACGCATTAGTAGATCGCATAGCGAAGCATGGACGTGTCGTGTAATTTATAAATCATCAAAAGTTTGAAATCAGTAAACTTCGTTCAACAATTTCCATAAAGAACACTAAATCTATCTACAGGATGATTTGTATTACTTTTTATAGTCGAAATAAGTTAACAGTACTTGGTGTGATAGTCACTTAATAAGTAACATATTATAACATAAGATGTGAATAAGGCGGGCTTAGTAATAATTACCAAAATTTATTTTTAGGTAAAATATACCCATTTTCGGTTTCTTCCCCGGCTCCACTGCAATATGAAATAAAAACATAATTAATTAGGACGGACGCTCGTGGCTAAGCACCTGAATTCGTTCAGATCGATTGGTCAAGGTTAGGCTACGCTTGCCGCGGTCGGTTTATGGATGGGTAACCATCCATTTCATACCAAGTTCCCTCCGTGCCTCGGAAAGCACGAAAAGCCATTGGTCATGTAAAAATGTCAGAAAGTGATAACCGGTCTCACCAAAGGGTATCGTGTTACCGTGGGTTGTGGATGTCAGCAGGGAGTCGCTCTATGTGAAAAATTGGTATTCAGCTGCATCCAGTTAGACTGAAAGCTGACCCCAACATAGTTGGGAAAAGGCTCGGCAGATGATGAATTATATAATATACGGATCGTTTTACAATTATCTGGTATAAAAAGTAACTTTTACATGTTAGCCTCCGCTGAACCCTTTTTGTGGTCTTTATAAAGGTGGAAGCTATCCATGTGTGCTACATACATTTTTATGACTTAGTCTGTATGCTTTCTTTAAAATAAAATAAATAAAAAGTATTTAATCACAAATCAAACACTTCTGGAGAAATTAATGCATTGGGTGGGTTGGGTTTCGGATAATGTTAATTTATATTAGATGTAATTAGTATGTAACTGGTGATGTCCAACTACTTTAATTTTAAGCAAGATTAGTTTATTCTCAAGTAAGTGACATGTTATGTTTTTATTGATAATAAATTTCTTTAAACCTAACCTAAATAAAAAGAACCGACATTGAAGCTAGCAAGTATGCATACTTTCTTAGATATATGCATCTCTATCTATTCTTATAATTATCTCTAACTAGTCTTTTGACTTTGGTATTTTGTAAATTATCAAACTCAGGTTCTAAACTGCTTCTTAAATGATTTAAACCAGTATTCTCATAATTCCGGTCTAAAAATTGGCACCGATTCTCTTGTTTACAAACTAAACTAAAATTACACAATTGGCATCTCTTACTGCCAGGCAACTGTAGAAAAGGACGGCGACAGATAAAAACTAAGTTGATTGACAGGTCTTATATATATATCTGTCTCTTTTATTGGAGAGAAAGAGATATAGTAAATAGCTTAAAACAAGTTCAGCTCGTGCACAACAGATGGGACGATTGTCTAAAAAACCATAATATCATTGATACGTACCGCAACTTACTGGAGATTCCCGATATCTTCCTCAAACAATCTCTTCCCACCTTTCAACATCTTTTCTTCATCATTTCCGAACTTTTTTGTGTATTCTTCTAATCTTATCAGCCATTGGGCCCAATGTTCCCTAAGTTTATCGGGGGCTAGGCGGAAAACATCGGCTTTAGATCCGTCCGTGTATGCTATGACGAGTAATGCGTCTCTCACGTTGAGATGCTTGTAGTTAAGATCGTGGCACACCGCGCCGAAGTACGCGGCGAGTTGAACAGGGTTGTCGTAAGTATTTGCTATAGACTTGCGAGGTTTGTCCGATTTCTTCCATTCGATTAGTGTCGGTCTCTCTCTGGAAATTAGAAATATGTTGTGTTGAAATGTGTTTGATTGTTGTGCAATATCTGTTATCCGATATCTATACCTTTCTAATATTACAAAGTAAGGTATTTCTTGCTTGTAGGAGCAATTTTTGGTACGATTTATTAAAATCTTTAATTGATAGAAAGATATAATACTGGCGAGTTTGTTTTATAGGCTATGTTTTATGGTGTACTAGCTTTTGCCCGCGATTTCGTCCGGGTGAGTGCCGGTTATCACGGATGTAAGCGTAGCCGCAGAAAAGTAGCCCATACTTCTGACAACGTAAGAAGTCGTTTCTTTGACGTTTCTTCTTTCGAACTAGTACGTAAGAAATTGAAAAATATTATAATCCTAATTAAACACTATGTTACACATACACTATAACAAAGAGTATCATTCGTAAGCATCAAGTTTAACTTTATATTGAAAGAATGCACTCAAAAACACGAATTAATCATTGATTCATATTCAAATATGTTATAACAAATGGGACTGCCTAGATTGTCAGGAATACAAGCTATTTCATTAAAATTTCATCAAAATCGGTTTAGTCGTTTCATCGTGAAAGCCGTTTCAATCGCATTTATAATATTAGTATGGACTTGACATCCACCGCGACGCATAGTCGTTTGCAAAACCTAGTGCTTTGCAAACGACCCTTTATTTGCTTGTTTAATTTTACATCAGAATAAATTTCTGTGATCTATTTAGGATGTTCTACATGCCTTAGCAAGATTATATGCTTTGTAAACACTGTATGAAAAGAAGATTCTGAAATGAGTACCTATGTTTAGTATAGACGCATTTAAGACGAAATATCTTTTTCTTACTTTGTTGCATTGGCATTCGGAGAGTTTGGCAAGAACATCTGCCTGTCTGTTACATAGGAGCTTATATAAATCAAGATAACCTTGAGTTTTTCCTTGACACCAACAATCTATTATTCTAAATCGTACATGTCAGTGACTCCTTTATCTGAGGTATTTTGTAGGCGATAATGATTAAGTATGATAATATGAATTACGTTTTACCTGATAGGTATCTTATACCGTTAATCTACTGAACACCTGTAAAAACCGGTATTATTTTAGAGGTCATGTAATAAAAGGTTTCTGCGAAAGTATTAAATTGTAGTTGAAATTTATGAAAAGCTATTTTTCGGTTCACCCGTTTCATCGTGAAAGCGTAACAGACAGAGTTACTTTCGCATTTATAATATTAAGTATGAAAAGTATGGATTTGCTGCCTATTTAACCAGTTGAAGAATTAAGAGGGATTCGATTTTTATTGAGTACTAGCGACCCGCCCCGGCTTCGCACGGGTGCAATGTAGATGCAAACTACACGTATAAACCTTCCTCTTGAATTACTCTATCTATTGATAAAAACCGCATTAAAATCCGTTGCGTAGTTTAAAGGATCTATGCAATACAGACATCGGGAGCGACTTTATTCTATACTATGCAAAGAAGATCTTAATCCTAAGATTAAACTAGTGTCCTAATAACACAAGTTTACTTAGTACTACCACAACTTACTACTATAACCTCGTTTTTGTAGTGGTTCAGAAATCTTTGTGCAGAATCGAACGGATGATTCTCATGAGGTGATACGCAAAAAAACCGCATCTCTACTAAGCAGAGTACGAGAAAGTGGCAACAGCATCCTCAAAATAATAAGGGAGGATGTTAGGTCTTAAATTTTAAAAATGATGGTGAGGACGGTGATATATTATTATACCATTATGTATGAATCACCAATATCGTGTCATCAACCGACTTCAAAAAAGGAGGAGGTTATCAATTCGTCTGTATTATTTTTTATGTTTGTTACCTGAGAACTTTGGTCTGGGTGAACCGATTTTGATGATTCTTTTTTTATTTGAAAGCTGGTGCTTCCCGTGTGGTCCGATTTTAATTTGGTCCAGTTCTGATAATGGCATCCATGAGAAAACCGTATAAGTCTTAAATTTGCATTAAGTATGTGCGCGATTTGTTACGCGATTTCTCCGGCAAACGTAACCCGATTTTGAATATTCTTTTTTTATGGATAGGGTATGCTTCAGGGGTGGACCCATATAAATTTTATCAAAATTGATTTAGCACTTTTTGAAAAAATCAACAAATACCCAAAAATTTTACATAGACGACGTTTTAGTATCTTCAATCTTTGGAGTAGTTAACTTTCAATCTCTTCTTAATAGATTTGGATGAGAAGGAGGTACTAAAAAGCGGAAAATAAAAAGCTTTTTACAAAAAAGACAACCGCCTTCAAAAACTAAAAAGTGAAAAATAACTTTAGCACAGAACACACATTGACTTTAGTTTCGGAAGTCGGTGGCAATAGAAAACAACAAACAGGACAAAGCCACCGAACTTCGAAACTAAAGTCAATGTGTGTTCTGTGCTAAAGTTATTTTTCACATTTTAGTTTTTGAAGGCGGCTGTCTTTTTTGTAAAAAGCTTTTTTTTACTAACAATAGTTGTAAGTCATTATTGTAAGTACTAACACTTGGTATCTTAGTTATCTGAATAAAATAATAATAATTATTATTATAACTCTCCATGACGCTTAAATCATTCAACCATTAAATCAAAAAAAATATTGCAGCTTGTTTGGTCAGCCTAATAACTTAATTATCGAACTATCTACTACGTGGCAGGCCCATGTGGAGATGACGAGATAAGCTAGACTTCTTCGATTAAAAACTGGTCCCAAATAGTCCTAATTAGAGAGTAATGGGAAGAGAGTAGGGGGCCTTTCCCCTTGAGGGGAAAATTCAGGCTAAAAATAATATCTACGTAGATTCCCTAACATAATAAAAGTCTCAACAGGATTAATGTTTATACTTTCCCTGTTAATCAGTGACGTAGATACTCGACCTTGAGCGTGGCCTAGCCCGAGGGCTTCGCAAACTAGATTGTATGCTCCGTTAACTAGAGCCGGTCGCAAACCAACACCTACAAGATTTTACGCAATATATCTGGGGCTGAGATAAGTGTATGTAAATTAACTGTAGAGTAGACCGTTCCAACTTGCGTTCATCGAATATGAACAGTTTGAATGTTTTGCAGTCATGCATATCGAATAAACGACGTTGTAGGGAAGATTCCCCGACAACTCGATCCCGAGACATCCTGACCCGGACATCTCGATCCCGTGTCAATTCAACCCCAGGAAAATTTAACCCCGCCAAGACGAGTGGTGTTCGGGTCGAGTTGTCGTGATAACCTTAGGGAAAGTGACGCATTGAAAGCATAGCGATATGAAACAAATATGAAAAAAAAAAATGATTAAATTTATTTATGTTTGGTTGAAGGCGATGTTTCTCTGATTTATAAATGCACGTGTCTCACACTCACTCAGACATACCGCACACAAAATGACTTCATCGAATATTTTTTTTTATTTTTTTTAATATGTGGGGACATTTTCACACGCGGCCATCTGACCCCAAACTAGGGAGACCCTGTACTATGGGTCTCAGACAGCTGATATACATACACCAACAGTGTCGTCAAATTGCTGCCGTGTCGTCAAAAAAAAAAAAAATATATTCATACTTAACTTTGTAGTACTATGTGGGTTTGTAACGCTTTCACGGCTAACCTACTGAACCGATTTTGATGAAATGTTGTATATACTAGGCTTGAAGCACAAAAAAAGCTCTAAGCAACTTTTTAATCAGCGACTTCGTCCTCGATAACCGACATTCACGTGGATGAACTCGCGAGCAAAAGCTAGTTTATTATAACCTCAGCTAAGATGTGTCAGTAAACATTCGTTACCTATGTGTTTTAGGCAACAATTTTCCTCAATGCTTACAAATATTACTAAACACGAGGCATTGCTTCGATCACAATAGACCAACTCTGGTCGCAGTGATATCACAGCCGCAAAAAGCTAACAAAAAAAAGAAAAAAAGCACGAGGCATAATGATAAAGTACTTAAGACCAAATAATTGACGCAAATAAGCACGTTTATCTGTAGCAAAATGGCTACTAAGTTATCTATAAATCCCTAATACTAGGAAAGCAAAGAAATACGACACTAATATTATAAACGTGAAAGGTTATAGATCTGCATATTTTTTACATACGTCATCACGCAAAACCACAGAAAAAAGATAGCTTAGGATCTAAATAATAAGGACATAGGCTACATTTTAATCCGCAGTTTCGCCTGCCTCCGCGATAACCGATATTTACGCAGACGAAGCGTTTTAAAGCATTAAATTATTAGACACAAATGAGTTCAGATAAAGGCAAGATGATGGTGATGATGATAATGAAGATTATAAAGTTATCAACTTACTCGTAATCAGCAATGGCATCAAATATTCCCCTGTACTTCAACACAGGGTGTACAACATTCGATTCTATCGCTTTCGGCGTTGATATACTCTTTAGGACATCAGCAACTGACACCCATACTCCTTCGACTTCCTTCTCTATGCGAAGCTGCGTTTGTGGCTGAGTGAAGTAGTTCTTTAGCGTGCTGTGGAACTTTGTACCTACTGCCATTTGAGCTGTGGATATTAAAAGAAGACATAGTTAATACAATGTACGGTAAATATTTTCGGCCCTAATCGTATGTTAAGTGGTTACCGCCGCCTAATAACAGGGTCATCGCGAACGCGTTGCTAAAATCCGATCCAGCCTGTCCCTTTGCTGTCCTCTCCCAGCGACGGCCTAAGCCGAGGCTTGTAGGCTCTTTTAAAAGCACCACAGGAAAATCCGGTCAAGCAGCCGACAACCTACAGCCAGAAAACGCGTTGCTATTCCAGAGACAAAGCTAAAACGACTCATATGCCTGTGATTACAATGGCACCCTACAAAGTAAACCAGAACACAGCAACATCGCTTGGACGCAAAAAATGCTCTCAGTTTGGGGATAGCACTTCCCTAAACACTTCACAAAGATCAGTTCTATAACTACATCGTCATCAACCTATAGCATTCCACTACTAAATGAAGGTCACCATTGGCACGTTATTTCAATCTGATCCTGAGCCTGCTTGCTATTCCCCCCAAGCGCGAGGTCCGTACCCTACAGGAAGTGGCTATTATCATCCATCTACTATCAGACACCCTGCAAAGATCGCCGCCCCACTAAGCCAGCAGGCTTCTAAGTACTCTATGTTCCCGATTCGCAGTAAACACAGGTTAGTATTGATATGTTATAGATAATGTTTTATTATTTCAATTGCTAGAACTTGACCTTAAATATTAATGGGTGCAAAATTCACTATGTTTAAATGATTGAGGAAGTAATAACAATTTAAATGTATTTTAGCTACGTTTAAGAGCGACCGTGTATTGTGTACCTATTCATTACTCGCAGAATCAGGATTATACTCAGAACGAGGATTATAAAAGTAAATTCATGAAACAAGAAGCTTAGAAGAACGTAACTATGTAAAATTTCGAAGAAAAATATTTTTTTCTTTGTTTCTTTTTCCTGTATCTCCTTAGCAATAAGATAAGTGCGCACTTCTTTTTACGATCCATCTCACGACCTAGTTTACAAAATACGTTCAGTAGGTACACGGTTGACGGTCGTCGAAGGAATGGTCACCCGAATCGTGGAAGGGAGGCGCCTTGCCGCACAAAATCGCATCGCAGCAATTAATGCCGCAGTTTTCTGCGTTGCGAATTCGCATCGCGCCAAATCGCAGTTTTGTGTACAGGCCCATACACATAAGCGGGTCAGTTTGGAATTTACAATACAACGTTATCAAAGTATTCCCAATATTTCGTGGTCCAATACTGGGTACTCTAACGCGGTACTAAGTACTAGGATCAATATTCAAATATTTAATGGAATTAAAAATAAAACATAAATCATGTGATAAAATTTTATGGCGCCAGTGACACTCGCCAAATACATATGCGTAGATACAGTCAACCGCACGTACCTCTATTTCGTAGCAATACTATCAGTTCTTCAAGAGTGACAGACACATGTCCTGTCTTGGCACTAATTAAGGGCAGTTTAGACCAACGCAACGGCTCGTGTAGTTATTTATATTTGAGAAAGAAGGGATAGGATAGGGTGCATGTGTGCAGCTATTCCTTGTTGCAGTCCTTGCTGCTATTTATAGATTCACTTTCAAAGTTAGTGTAGAAAGAGCGAAATGGTAGATATACTGCACCAAAGGGTATGGCTATGGTGCATGCGTTTTGTTTTGTTTGCACAAATTGTTTGCGCATTCAAAGCTGCTTGGTGTAGCCGGATCTTTATCCAAAATTGTTTGGTTATTGGAGCAAGTATTATGATAGGTTTTAGAATGCCTAATCAATTCATCAATGTCAATATTATGCCAACTTAAATAATTTCTGGTACAACGTATTTGGGTCAAGCAATCATGAATGCTAACAAGAGACTTGGCAGAAGATATTCTGATTAATTAAACTTAAAGAGTACCAATTCAATTGAAATCAGCACTGTCAGTGACAGTAATTTGATATAACAATAACAATTGTATTTTTAATAATATATTTCATTATCAAAAATTACTGGAACAACATCTTGAGACAACAAAACATTAATGAATAATGTAATAAAAAAAATTAAAGGGTCTATATTTATTTACTAACTAACAAACTATGTGTGTGATTCTAAAATTGAGAAGTTAGGGAGCTCAAAATTAAACTAAAATAACTAAAAGGAATAAGGTTCGGGCGCCAGAGCTCACTAGGTAATTTAAAACAAAGGGGACCCGGAATAGCTAAAAGGTAAAGGGTATGGCTTCTAATCTTAGGTCGGAGATTTCTGAAATTAAGCTGCAAATTCTTTAACAATAGCTCATTTATTTCTATCGCAGGCAGTATGGCGAACACAATATTAGAAAGCCCCTTTCTTTTGAAGGGCAAGTTGTTTTATAACTATTAAATTCTATAACTAAAGTTTATGTTTAAGTTGTCAGTATTGCACGTTTTTTAAGTTGAATCTACTAAAAGAAAACCAAGAGACATACCACCAGCTTCGATAAATCTATTTATAATAAACCTGAAGGGTTGATTGGAGACTCGAGGGGAAACGCGTCAGCTCATCCCTGATGAATTTAAGTTTCAAGGATGAAAATCCAAACTATAAGTAAGAACGCCTTTGGGGCGTACTTTAACGAAAACAAAGCATGCCAATCGCCCGTGCTATGAGCACATCCAAAATGCGATGGCGAGATAGGTGGGTTTCAAAAATATCACCGCTGCACGGCTGCTGACATCACAACAAAGCGGATCCCACCAGAGGTGGACCCCGAAAATATTACAATCTAATGATTGGCACGGAATAGAATTTTATTCGTGCTTCATCTTAGTGACTTCGGTCGGAAAGTCAATGCTACTCCTCCCAAACCGGAAACGTCTGAATAATCTGACAGCCGGGGAAATAAGGTCCAACTGTCAAACTGATGGTCTATGGTTTTATCGATTACTCTACTAAATCCTTGCCAATCTATCAAATATCTAAAGTGTGTCAAGGCATTACCGTGAAAACTTCCAAAAAATGACGAGAGAGGTCGACACTATGTAGCGAGTAGAAAATACTCGTTACATTACATCCCTACCCGAAAAATAAAAGAAAGGAACTTTCTTTTATTAGAAAGAAACAACGAAAAACGAAGTGAACAAAAAATTCAATAACAAAAAACTATCATAGTGCAGTTAGGCGTCATGGCCACTGACTAAAACTTCGGTACTACAACCGATCAACAAAGCCAAACAACAAACAAATCCAAATTCAGTTAAACCCGAGGGCCGCTGACTAAAACTCTAACAAGACTAAACACTAAACAAATCTAAACTCAGTTAGGCACGAGAGCCGCTGATTAAATCTTGAACAAAACTACTAAACATTAAACACTAACTTTGAGTACAGTTAAGCGCTATGGCTACTGACTAACTTTACACTAATTTACTAAACTATCCTACACCTCTTAAGTTCAGTTAAGCACTATCGCCACTGACTAACTTCAGCCAACCTACTAATCTAAACCACTCCCCTTAAGTTCAGTTAAGCACTATCGCCACTGACTAACTCTACACATCTCTATCAACTATTCTGGAGTGCAGGTAGGCACTATCGCCGCTGACTATCCTCAACTAACCTACAGTTCAGCTTTGAGTACAGTTAGGCACCATAGCCTCTGTCTATCTCAGCAACAACCAATTAAAATTAACAATACCTAAACAAAAATTCTAGATAGAGTTGAAGGACTCTACCTAAAAGTATAGATTCCGATCAATAAAGTCAGACAGAGTTGAAGGGCTCTATCTAAAAATATTGATTCCTAACTAAAGGTTAGATAGAGTTGAAGGGCTCTATCTAAAAAGGTTGGATAGAGTTGAAGGGCTCTATCCAAAAATATTGATTTCCAACAAAAAGGTTAGATAGAGTTGAAGGGCTCTATCTAAAAAGGTTGGATAGAGTTGAAGGGCTCTATCCAAAAATATTGTCACAGCAATAACCTGTAACAACCAAAAACCATATTGTGATCGGCGCTACACCACCGAACTTCCGAGCACAATAGTAAAAAGGTATGACGAAAGTCAAAATTCCACCTTGTGACTGGCACAACAATGACCAACACAAGGGCAAAAGGGCAAATGAAAGCTGTGATTGGCTCTACTCTACCAACCTTCCAAGCACAGACAAACAAACAAAATATATTGGATTACCGAAGGGGAAAATCACAATACCTAAAGGCGAAAGCCAAGATGAAATCGAGGTCAACAATTACACCAAGATCCAAAAACAAAGTACATTCTTTAACAAAAGTTTCAGAATGACCGCAAAAACAAGGTAGGACGCTCTATAACAAAAGTTACGGAATGACCTCAAAAGCAAAATCCGGTATGAACGCGTTACTAACAAAGTCAAATCCAAGTCTAGTATCGAAGAAATATCTAGACAAAAAACAACACTGTCAACAAACAGTAAAAAAATAGAATTAAAATCAATAACTATTTAAAACTATGAGAGAAATAGAATGATTCTAATCTACAAAAAAGAAGATTACAAAAAACTTGAAATAAAATTTAAGTTTTAAAATCTTTTTAGGTAATAAAAAAACCCAAAGTGTAAGGTTGTATAGGATCTCTCTTTTTCAAAAAAATGTAAACAAGTAAAGCATTACCTTTAAAAAAGAAAGAAAGAAAAGATATAAGATCCCATACAAGCTCAACAAACAAACAAAACAAACAAGATAAGATCCCTTGATGTGTAAAATGTATAGTGTAAAGAGTAGGTATTTCTAATTTAACCAAAATGACCTAAGTTTATTTTAGTAAGAATTGAATTGGAATCTAATAATTTGTAATGAGGTTGCCTAACATAATAATAACCTTCATACTACCATAACCTTTCATTCATCATTCTAACAAAGGTAGTACCTCACACAAAAATACTCAATACCAAAACCAAGTCTAAAAATTCCCCAAAATTAAAATTTAATAATATCTTTTACATGATAACGACCCACGGAACCCTTATTTAAATCTTTCAAAACATAAACGTTATCAGAAACTTTTTCTGTTATTTCACACTTTAAGAACTTAGGTGCAAGCTTAGCCGAAAAATAAGCAGGTGCATGAGATTGAACAAAACTTCTTCTCCACACAACATCACCCACATCAAAAGAAATGACTTTCCGACCCTTATCATAATAAGCGGCATTTCGCTTATACCCCTTTAACAAATAAGCTTGAACTTTAACAAAAATATCACTAAGTGAATTAAGAGAAACTGCATAAGAGTTTCTATTTGAAACCTCTAGTTGAGATAAATTATCAACAGAGTTACTAAAATGATGTAAGGAAGCATCTAAAACAAGTTCCCTACCAAACATAAGAAAATTAGGTGTAAATTCTGTAGCAAGATTTACACTATTATTTATTTACAGCTAATTGAACATTGGGCAAAAAACTTGACCAAGTCCTATGATCGTCTTTAACAAAACACGATATGCAAGTTTCGACTGTTTTATTATATCTCTCAACAGGATTATTTTGAGGTGTATACAATGTGTTATAAAATATTTTAGTTATATTAAAACCTTTCAAGAATTCTACAAAATGTTTTGAAGTAAATTGAGTTCCATTGTCACAAACTACTATTTTTGGACAACCAAACTTAAGAAATATTTCTTTTTCAAAATGTTTACAAATTACTCTAGTGGTGGCATTAATCATTGGAAAGAACCAGCAATATTTAGTAAAAACATCTACAACTGAAAGTATGTATTTATGACCAGAATAAGTTTTAGGTAAAATACCTATTATATCTACTGAAAGCATAAGCATGGGGCGATCAACCTTTTTAGGATTAATCATAGTACCAAAAGGAGGAGAAGTAGTATGTTTGTAAGCTTTACAAGTATCACAAGACAAAATGTATTGGTGAACATCATTAAACATACCTTTCCAAAAATAATGTTGTTTTAATTTCTTTAAAGTTTTATGAATACCTAAATGACCTGAATTTACATCATCATGATTTGACGTAATAGTATCTAAGATATTCTCTTTAGGAATAACTATCTTCCAGTCTAAAAGACTATGAGGGTTAAATTTATTTTTACAATATTTATACAAAGTGTTATTTTCGACTCTAAAATTCTTATACTTTCTAGGAGATTTCTGGCATTGAATAAATATTTTTCTATACCAAGGATCAATAATATCATCATCAGGGGAGACTAAATTATCCTGAGTGGTTATAGCAGTGACTTCTATACGAGATAAAGCATCTGGAACTAAATGTAATGAACCTTTTTTATGAATAATATCAAAAGTAAATTGAGAAATTCTAGCAGCCCAACGAGCTAAGCGTCCACTAGGATTATTGAGACCTAGGAGCCATTTCAAACAAGCGTGGTCAGTAATAACAGTAAACTTCATTCCTTCAATATAAGGTCTAAAATGTTCTATGGAATCTAAAATAGCTAATAATTCGCGTTCTGTGGTACTATAATTTCTTTCACATTTATTAAGTGATCTAGAATAAAAAGCAATGGGATGTTGATCTCCATTATCATCTTCTTGACTCAAAACACTACCTATGCCCACAGAGCTGGCATCACAATGCAAAAAGAAAGGTTTTTTAAAATTAGGACATTGCAAAACAGGAGAAGTTATTAAAGAATGTTTTAATTCTTGAAATGCATTTTCAGCTTCGTCATTCCAGGTAAGTGACTTTTTAGAATTTTTACTACCTGCTGTCAATTTAGTTAAAGGAGAAGCAACATCAGCAAATTTACAAATGAATCTACGATAATAAGAACATAAACCAAGGAAACTGCGAAGTTGTTTTACCGTTTCTGGGCGTGGGAAATTTTCTATTGTCTCTAATTTAGAAGGATCAGTATGTAAACCATTACTGTCAACAATGAAACCAAGATAGCAAAGTCTGTCCTTGCAAAAATTACACTTTTTTAAATTTATAGTTAAACCTGCCTCTTTTAATATACTATGAATTTTATGCAACTGTGCTATATGGCTATTAAAATCAGAATTAATACAAATTAAGTCATCTAAATAACAGAATACAGAATTATCATACTCTGGACCAAAAAGTTTATCTACTAGTCTCTGCAACTCAGCTGGTGCATTTGTGAGACCAAATGGCATGCGAACAAATTCGTACAGACCTTTTCCAGGTACTACAAAAGCAGTTTTTTCGCGGGAGGATTTTTCAAGTGCAATTTGCAAAAATGCTTTAGAAAGATCTATAGTACTAATATATCTAGCACCTCTAAGGTTATCTAATATTCTAGAAGTATAAGGAAGGGGATAAGAATCTTTAATAGTAACAGAATTTAAACGTCTTGAATCTAAACACAATCTAGTACCTCCATCTTTCTTCTCTACCGCCAATACGGGTGAACACCAAGGAGACTTAGAGGGTTGAATAATACCTTCTCCTAATAAAACTTCTACTTCATCAAAAAGTTCCTTTTGTTTAGCAGGACTCAGAGGCCAATATCTCTGTTTAAAAGGTTCACTAGTAACGTTAATTTTATGTTCAACTAAATGAGTAAGACCTAAACCTCTTTTCTCATAAGAAATATCTTCAAACAAAGCAATAATATTATCTAATTTTTGTTTCTCAGAAGGAGAAAGTTCAGAAATAGAGGTAATTGAACAAACTTGTTTATTATTTTCTGGAACAAGTATAATGTTCTTCCACAATTCTTCAGCTAAATGAAATTTAATCCAAAAGTCAAAACCTAAAATAATTAATGGATCAAAAGAAGGAATAATTAAAAACTCTACGGATTTAGTTATATTATCACAAGTTACTGGCAAATCCATGGCACCAATAATTCTCCGGGCGGAGCCATCCGCAGTACAAGCAGCGCCACTAATAGGTCTAATTTTATAACCCAACTGTAAAAATCGTTCATGTGTATTTGAGCCTAAAATGCATTTATCGGAACCACTGTCCAACAATCCTGAAAAAATTTGATTTCCAACAAAAAAAGTTAAAAATGGTCTAGCATCATTCTGTTTTGTAAATAGAATAGGAGCCGAACGATAAATATTAAAAAAGGTTTTTAAATAATCTAACCAGTTGGAAAATTCTTTGTCACGGGCAACATCATCAGGCTTGTGACTTCTAACAATTTTTTCACACATCGAGACGCTCGAAGTTTTATCAAAAACGTGGGCTCGATGCTGCCTAATCAGTTTTTTGACTCTTGCGAAGTTTTAGTATCCAAATTACAAACGTCACAAGTCTTAGAAGTGACCCCAGCTTTATGACACTTAAAACAAACAATACCTGGAATAGACTTGCAATTTCTATATAAATGTCCAGGTTTTTTGCATTTTAAACAAACTAAATCATTAGAAACGGCATTAGATTTAACAGAAGGTTTAAGGGATTCTTTAAAAGGTTTTCTGTTGACAACGACTTCTAAATCTTTTGCAAGTTCCAGAAATTGTTCGATTGAATCTATTTGTCTACGAAACAAAAAGGGTGTGTAAATTGGTAACATATTTTGTTGTATCACGTTAATTAAAGTGTAGTCAAATAAAGGTACTGAAAGACGACTAGCCATATCATAAATTTCCGTAATGAAATCAGGAAGCGACTCAGACTGTTTCTGTTTCCTTGTGCGGAGCTCATTTTCTAAAAAGTGATCAAAATTAGGTTTATCAAAGCGCTTTAAAAGTGCAAGCTTAAGTTCATGCCAAGAAGGAATATGAATTCGTATAGATCTAAACCATTTGAGTGCAATACCATCAAGCAAAAGTGTAAAAGAACCAACCAGCAAATTTTCGTTGTAATTTCTATAAAGAAAATATTCTTCAACTTGTGTAATAAAATCACGAACACAAGTACTACCATCATAAATTATTTTGCTCTTTTTCAAATCAGGCAGTTTAGTAAGAGGAGGAAAGTTTTTTCGAATGTTTTCGTTAACAAGCGCATTCAAGGAGTTAAAAGAAGGCAAAGCTCGAGCTGTAAAATCCGAAGGCGAATGTGCGATTCCAGATTCAAAAGGATTGCCAACATCGGTGGCATTAACCATCTCGTGACCTTTCTCAACAACATTAGCATCAGCAGCAGTAGAAGCTTCGACCTCAACCGAATCCTGAGGCGGTGGAAACTGAACTTCCTTGTCCTCCATGACTAACGAGTAACAAGGCAAATAGCAATGAAAAGCAAGGACTAAACTTCAAAGAATTTCAAAATAAATCAAAGTTTGAAAAATAAAATTAAAGTTTGAGGTTATGTATGAAAATCAATGTGGTATTTCCATGAAAAATTGCTAAGTTATTTAACGTTAAAAAGTGCAATAATAACTCACAAAACGGCTTAAAATTAAATAAACTAGGTGCACAATAATGTACTTAATGTTTAAATTTAATTATTAACATAAAAAGTTAACTTAGATATGAATTATATCACTGTATGAGATTTAACAATAACACGGTCTACACTTAACAATTGTTGGTTTTGCTAAGGAAAAAAAAACATGTTAAAAACACAAGAAAATAAACAAATTATCCAATGTAAAACTAAAACATTGTTTGCAAAATACAATATCAAACTAAGTTACAACTTATGAGTCTAATTATTCAAAGTTTATAAACTAGATCAATTACAATGTAAAAACAATATGAAATACAATATGAATACTAAATATTGTAAACAATAGACTCATTAGTTAAAATATAAATGAATTTAGTGTGCAATACTGACTGTACTCACCGTACAAACCTGCTTCAGTCCCTGTTCTAGTGCGACAATTGTAATAAAAAAATTAAAAAGGGTCTATATTTATTTACTAACTAACAAACTATGTGTGTGATTCTAAAATTGAGAAGTTAGGGAGCTCAAAATTAAACTAAAATAACTAAAAGGAATAAGGTTCGGGCGCCAGAGCTCACTAGGTAATTTAAAACAAAGGGGATCCGGAATAGCTAAAAGGTAAAGGGTATGGCTTCTAATCTTAGGTCGGAGATTTCTGAAATTAAGCTGCATATTCTTTAACAATAGCTCATTTATTTCTATCGCAGGCAGTATGGCGAACATAATATTAGAAAGCCCCTTTCTTTTGAAGGGCAAGTTGTTTTATAACTATTAAATTCTATAACTAAAGTTTATGTTTAAGTTGTCAGTATTGCACGTTTTTTAAGTTGAATCTACTAAAAGAAAACCAAGAGACATACCACCAGCTTCGATAAATCTATTTATAATAAACCTGAAGGGTTGATTGGAGACTCGAGGGGAAACGCGTCAGCTCATCCCTGATGAATTTAAGTTTCAAGGATGAAAATCCAAACTATAAGTAAGAACGCCTTTGGGGCGTACTTTAACGAAAACAAAGCATGCCAATCGCCCGTGCTATGAGCACATCCAAAATGCGATGGCGAGATAGGTGGGTTTCAAAAATATCACCGCTGCACGGCTGCTGACATCACAACAAAGCGGATCCCACCAGAGGTGGACCCCGAAAATATTACAATCTAATGATTGGCACGGAATAGAATTTTATTCGTGCTTCATCTTAGTGACTTCGGTCGGAAAGTCAATGCTACTCCTCCCAAACCGGAAACGTCTGAATAATCTGACAGCCGGGGAAATAAGGTCCAACTGTCAAACTGATGGTCTATGGTTTTATCGATTACTCTACTAAATCCTTGCCAATCTATCAAATATCTAAAGTGTGTCAAGGCATTACCGTGAAAACTTCCAAAAAATGACGAGAGAGGTCGACACTATGTAGCGAGTAGAAAATACTCGTTACAATAACAAACAATGATACATCATGTATTCTTACACTGGTTGTTTTCACAATAGCATGACGTGAGTATTCAGTAATTCAATAATAAAAAACTAGAAAAGTGCAAGTGGAACTCGAGTTCCGTACGACTATCCCAAACTTAACATGTTCAACTACAAAATTAAAATTCACTACTTTATTTTAAGACCATAGACTTCTTATAGGTTTTCCTGTGTATAAGTAAAGAACTAGGTATGTCCTGTATTTGTTTTTCAAACATTTAGGCTCAGTAGTTTCGGAGATAAGTGGGGGTGAGATGGGCAATTTTCAATTTGAAATGGTAAATGTGTATTTCAAATTGGTCATAGTGACATTTTAAGCAAAACCAATCACCTTCACTTTTGGCCGTCACTACAAGTTTATTAATAATTATTGAAAGCCAAATAGCCTTCAATAAGGTCAATTGTTATACTACTCTCTAGCATCACAATTGACCTTATTGTAGGCTAGACTAAGTAGGTAATTTTGTTGTTTCTATTATTATTAATTTATCCCATGTAGCCATGTGT
Organism: Charanyca ferruginea; assembly: GCA_947361185.1. Classification (NCBI taxonomy): domain Eukaryota; kingdom Metazoa; phylum Arthropoda; class Insecta; order Lepidoptera; family Noctuidae; genus Charanyca; species Charanyca ferruginea. The sequence continues at coordinate 55,108,889 of OX376055.1, read as the reverse complement.
GGCAAGTCCAGACACTGGTCTGCAACTGAGTATCTAAGAGTCCCATTAGAAAACGTTACCTTTCATTTCGGCTCCACTGAAATTGGGTAAAAATCCCACTAACACTGTTAACCTGAATACTTGGATCCCCAGGTCTATGAGTCTTGTTGTGGCCCAGGGCACTGTGGTCTGTATTCGCGCCAGCTACATCAACAAGGCTAACAAAATATGGACAGTTATAGTCAGAATTAAACTTATTTTTAGGGTTTCGTACCTCAAAAGGAAAAAACGGAATCCTTATAGGATCACTTTATTGTCCGTCTGTCTGTGTGTCAAGACCCTTTATCTCGGGAACGCATAGAGGTATCGAGTTGAAATTAAAACCATTACTCAAGTCTATGGTCCCTTGATGCTGTAAAAAAATCAACCCTCTATGTTTACGTGAAAAAAAGATAGGGCCGTTTCTGTCGCAAAGAACGCATTTATAATATTAAGTAAATTAAAGTATGGCTAGTAGGTATGGATTAGTATAGAAGTATGGATATGTACCTACAAGTATGTACGGAACCCTCGGTGGGCGAGTCCGACTCGCACTTGTCCGGTTTTTTTAAACATATTCAACTATCATTGCAATGTTTAATTTACATAACACAGTTTTAGTCTCTTACCATTTATTATAAATGTCACTATTCATTATATTCAAGAACCAATAAGAAATATGGCAAATGAAGAAAGAAAGTTTATTATGCACATGACAAGGTTTATATTTAAACAAGTGTGTTGTTGTTACCTTATGAATTGTTAAAATTGTTTTTTGTTTAAATTTATTGTTGCAATGAGATATATAGTTTATATTATGATAGCTTTCATTAATTCCGTAATCTTGGTTATTTTTGTCAATGTTATAGTCAGCTCTTCTTATGAAAGCCAGTTTGTCCCACTCATGATAATAAGTCTTGCTTGCACTGATGCAGTGCGGCGCATTTTACTTTAACAACAAAAAAAAAAATTTGCATTACTTACAATGTTGAGCAGACAAACTTTTCAAACATAAAATGTCAGATGTATCTTATTCTTTTTTTAAATAATATGTGGGGATATTTCATACATGGCCATCTGACCCCAAACTAGGGAAACCCTGTACTATGCGTGTCAGATATCCTACACAAGTGCTCATTTTCATTTCTATATTGACTGATTGATTGATTTGACGACACGGTTGGCGCAGTGGCTGAGTGATCGACTGCTGCGCAGCGTGTTGTGGGTTCGATTCCCGCCCAGGGTAAACATTTGTGTGATGAGCACTTGTGTTTGCCTTGTGTCTGGGTGTTGTTTATCTATATATGCATGCATTTACAAAAAAAAAAAAATTATTTGTGTATGTATATCAGCTGTCTGACACCCATAGTACAGGGTCTCCCTAGTTTGGGGTCAGATGGCCGTGTGTGAAAAATGTCCCCACATATTATTATTATTATTATATTTTATATACTTTATGTATCTCGGGACCCAGAGGTCACGGGCCTTTGTAAGGCGTACGAGGAGCCGAAGCCAACTCGCAGAGGCCCCTTAGGTAGCTTTATATGAAATAAGACATCAAACGACGATTATCCCTGTATGCACTATGCAAGTGCACCCAAGGACAACCCCCGGTTGGTGCAGGACTATTACAGGACATGGAAACTAACAGTACTGGACTATGGGTATGGGTTGCTAAAGTGACTTGGTTACCTGGAACTATGAAGTGACTATGGCCCCTGCCGAATCAATGTTTGTATACATGGATAAAATAGCAGGGGGTGACTTGCACACTCACTAAATGGGCCCCCTGAAACAGTCGCTAGCACGAAGTGACGTAGCGACAAGGGGGCAACATATCTTGAGGTGCTAGAGGAGTGGAGAGGTATTCCACGGCTATCAGGACAATCCCGGAAGTACGGTCAAGATCCCTACCAGCGTCTTACTGGAATACTTCCTTACCCCGAGCACGAATGCTCTCGCGAGATTCCACTCTAACCGGCCAATTAAGGCAAGATAGAGGTGGGAGCTCCGTTCCTCATCTCTGGCTTGCCCTTATTGAAAGGCAAGCCAGAGATGAGGAACAAGACTTCTCCCGGGAGATCAGGTCCGTGGGGTCGCTACTGTCCAACAGCTCGCCACAAGCTGCCCTGCGAGTTTATTATTATTATATATATTTGTGCACAATTCATCATGATTTATGTTTAAAGTCAGCATTAATAAATTTGATGTATTTGAGAACTGGTTATGAATGATTTATTTATTTATTTATTAATGATGTTTTAATATCTCTAGTAAAATTAGTTATTAGGTATCCTGCAGAGTCATACCTATATCAACCATATGGTAGACAGACCTTGAAGATGAATAAATATTTCTTAGCAATATTTAGTAGTATAGTGTGATGATATGAATATATTACACAGAAAGTGGGTACTGTTGCTGTACAATTATTACAACTTGCATTTTGATACCTGAGAATTTATTTACTTACCATGTACTTTGATTAAATATACAATTTAATATAATAAATATGGAATGTTTTCAATGAAAAATGTAGAAATAAAAGTAAGCTTATCATAGTTTGAAAGCAATCATTGACATGGATTAAGTTACTCAATAATATTAGGCCTTTGGAACAGGTACCCAATTGCTAGATTATGTCATTCTTCATTGAAATAAAACAATAAGAAACAAGGTCATGTTTAAAATCAGGGTAAAACTATAAAAAATGCTTTTAAATATGTATTGTTACCCGTGGAAACTTGTAAATGCCTCTAATTTTATAGTTTTCACAAGCACTGTTTTATGCTATCTGTAAGTTGCCTAAATAAAATAAAATACCAATGTAAGTAATAAGGTCACATACCTGCATAGAATTTATTGAACTCTTCCAATCCCATTTCAGCAATCCTCTCTTGTTTCCATTTCTCTAATGCAGACTTAGACTCATCAGTCATAGTTTTGTTCAAAATCAGGGTCACAGAAGGATACTGCTGAGTGAGGTCATTCTGAACTTGCTTTATTTGAAGGATTTTATCTTCACTGGCATACCCTGGCTGCGCCGGACCATTATAAGAAGCAGTTGTGGTTACACTTCTCACACTATTACTGAAGATAGCACCAACAATATTTGCACAATGCCTCGTATTCTGCCACATTTTGTACTTTAAAACATTCACAGAAAGCACAGGGTTGTACTTCACGTAGCCAGTCAACACTCGACTCTGTCTATAATCATTTCTCTCTGTACTTTCAAAGAATTTCAATTTATTTTCGTTTGAAGCAGTCGCAACGTTGTTTTGATGAGATGCTCTATTCTTAGCTGTAACACACAGATAAAAGACGACGTTATGTGAGCGCGTGTGTATTCCGTGGCGCCAAAACTGAAATGTCATATGATGTTAATTGGCAAGATATGCTACGCGGACGCTCGCTATTATTATACGTAGCTTATACCGACGCATAAACTGAGATCGAAAGTCACAACAACAGTGTAAACACGACTAATGACAAGTTATCGATCAACACAATGGGATCAGATTTAGCAGACTATTTTAGGTTTCCTCATACAACTGCCTGCCATGGATAGAAAGTAGCAAATCCGCTCACCGCAAGGTTGGCGACTCGCTGAAACTCTTTACAAACAATCAATGACAACTTACCCGCTTTCTGTGCACGGTGTTTCTTCTGTCTGTTCGTCTCGAGCAATGGCCCGAACAGTTCTTTATTCTCCTTGTTGTAAAGTTTTATCTTTTCTGCCGGTTTCAAGATAGAAGCGGGTTGAACCACTTTGTTCCTAATAAATTGTTTAGTTTTCCTCTCTAATGAGAGCCTTTGACCGATAGATGTGCAAACAGGTCGGAACATTATGAATTTTAAATAACAGTTCTAACGTATTTATGTATCTAATATTTGTTACTGCTCAATTTTAACAATAGGTATTTCGTCAGATTTTCGAATGATGAAATAAATACCCCTTTCAGTAAATGTAAAACAGTTTTTTTGTCAATGCTTTCTGTCTGTGTCTTGTCGTAGTTCATGACAAATGTCAATGTTGTCATTGTCAAACAAACAAAATCAAATCATCTCTTCTGTCACAAAGCTGTCAAACTCATTCAAGAGTTTCTCTCATCAACGGCGAACAAGCACAAATGCCGAAGGGCTATTAAAAATTGAAAAAAAAGAGAACATTTTAATATAAACAAATAATAAAATGGCCCATTTTATTTTGAAGAAAATAATTTCAAAAAAATTGTTTTATTGCAAAGTAAATAAAATAAAATAATTTTAACACGATGCATTGGAGACTTCGTTCTATGTATCCTACATAGATGTCGCTAAGAAATGGTTTCAAGAATGTATCACAACAATACTAGATGTCGCTGTAAGCGCATATTAAGTGACAAAAATGAAAATTATGACTTTCACACAATATTGCATATGAAGAATCTATCTCCTGAATTTGGCTGGATTATACTGAAATATGAATGAAACTGCTGCTACGCGGATAAATAAAAAAGCTGGTTTGTAGGTTTAATTTAGGCTGCAAACTAAGCCTTCTTTATTTGGTGGTGTATAAACCATTAATTTGGCGGGAAAACTGATATCGCGGGATCAGGAATGTTTGTAGCGGCATTTGAAAAACGCCGGCTAGACTAGACGCTGCTTGTGTAGTCGGGTCCCCTCTTGCAAGATCGAAAGTTGAATATTGTTAAACAGGTGGTCTGGACTTATTGGGTACTATAAATTAACGCCACCACCAATTATTTCATGTGCCCTTAATTTAATTTTAATAATGACAAGACCTTTTATCTGAAAAGTGGATTGATGTGAGACTTAGACAAGTGTAATAGAAGTCCGAAGGATTTTAATTTGATATTGTAAGTATCTTTTCCCGTTATTTTTTATTCTACTGCTATAGATAACACAGGAAATTTAGACTAAATATTTCTGAAGGATTTTCTTCCACTTACAAGAAAAATGAAGAATGAATGAATGAAGACAAGAAAAATAAAGAAACAATTTGTGATCTCAAAATAGAAAATCCATATTTTTGGATCGATTACGATAGGAACATACCTTATTATCTAACCATAAAGTATTCTACCATTATTCGGTACTGTTGTTTTGGCCCTAAATTAAATTACTTCCTTCGCGCTTCCCATTTGTGGAAACACAATCACCTTTTAGAGAAAATGGACCAAATTATTCGTCATACTATAACATCTGTTTTAAATTTGGCAATGGACGACCGTGCTTGGGCCCAAGCTACTCTACCTATTCGTATGGGGGGCCTCGGCGTCCGCAAAATGTCAAGTATCAGTTTGCCTGCATTTATATCCTCGGTCCACGGCACTGAAAAATTAATCAGGAATGTTCTAGCTCCTACACTGGTTGATTTTGATGTGCCGTGCTTCGCCGAGGCCATGGAAGGCTTGGAAACTTGCTTGCCCGAGCACTGATTCACCCGACAACCCATCTTCTCAGAGGCGGTGGGATGAGCCGCTCTGCAGGTTAGTACAGAATAATTTACTTTCTACTTCTACTAATTCTGCTGAGCGAGCCCGTCTGCTGGCTGTGGGTAAATGGGAGTCGGGTCTTTGGCTTCTGGCACTTCCGTCGTCAAACCTAGGTACTATGTTTGACGACACTTCTTTTCGCCTCGCTGCTTCCTTACGTTTAGGAGCATCTTGTTGTTCTCCTCATCGCTGTCGCTGTGGGGAAGCTGTCAACTGCCTTGGACACCACGGCCTGTCGTGCAGCCGGAGTGCGGGTCGCATAGCGCGGCACGCGAATATTAATGACATCATTCGTCGTGCTCTCGTCGCCGTCGGCGTTCCAGCGGTTTTGGAACCCAACGGTTTGGCACGCGACGATGGCAAGAGACCGGACGGCATGTCATTATTTCCGTGGAAGTTGGGTAGGCCTTTAGTGTGGGACGCTACGTGCGTCGATACTCTTGCGCCATCCCATCTTCCTAGCTCAGCGTGTTGTGCTGGTGCTGCTGCTGCGGCTGCAGAAAACCTCAAACGGCGAAAGTATAGTATCCTTGGTGATAACTTTATTTTCGAGCCGTTTGGGGTTGAAACCCTCGGGCCGTGGGGTCCGAGTGCTCATCTCCTTTTTAAGGAAATTTCCAAAAGGTTAGTTGACACTTCTCGTGATCCAAGAGCTGGTTTTTACTTTGGGCAGAGGTTAAGCATTGCCATTCAACGTGGCAATGCAGCCAGTCTCTTGGGCACATTCCCAGATGAAGGCGATGTGGAGGAATTTTTTGATGCCTTATTATATTAGTTTTTTTTTTTTGTTTAATAGTTTTAGGTTTTTGTTTCTTTATGGTACGTGTAAATATGGTACTGATTATTATGAATAAATAAAACTAATAGATAAGTAACCATAAAGTACATAATGAATAAAAAAAAACATAATAAGTACTTATTGCTTGTAATTCAAAAATAAAAGAAAATAAATTTTTAGTTGTTAATGTAGTGGCATACTACTTACATAATAAGCACTTTATACTTACCTTACTTACTTTTATTATAAAAATGAACTTTTTTTTGGCTATCTTTCCTGTAATTGGTTTCACACCAATTACAGGAAAGATACTCAAAAAAAAAAGTCTACCATTTTTATGAAAATAATGTATCTAAGTAAGGTAGGTACTTAGATTATTGTGAGGAAGAAATCTTTTTATTTAGGTACTTAACCAAAAAATATGTAAAAGGATTAAGAGAGATACCTACTTACTACCTAATACATAGGTTTAATTACGTAGGTACTTTTAATATACTTACGCACTCGATTTAGACAATATAGGTCATGTTTAATGAGTTCAACAGAGATCTAAATAAGGCTCCCTTTTTTATCTGGAGCCATGCAAAGTTTGAAAGTTTCGTGAAAAGCCATTAAAAGTAACCTAAGTTTATGAAAGTCTTAAGGGCTTTCAAAAATATTTCTAAACCTACTGGAGACAGCTGTACCATTTTAGTCGTAGCTTACACCGTTAGTGTTACGAACACTTTTTAGTTCTTGTTTTTAATTTGTACCTATTTTTGCTCAACAACGTTGAAGGAATATTTTTTTTGAGTTTATGTTTTGTTTCTCGTACCTACATTGCCACTTTGTTTCCATGATATAATATTTTCTTTTTACTCGTTAGATTGTGTTTAATTCACTTTTTTTAATTCAACCACAATATACCGTTCACTGGCCTGCAGTTAGACACCACCCTTCACCCGTAGTAAAAATGGAGGTCGTAAACGCTTAGCTCACGGGTGGGCATACTTACAACATTGGCGGTCTACGATATTAAAATTGTACGGAAAACGATCGACTCGCAAGCAGAAAAAAATAAAGACATTTATAGTAAAAAAAAGCTTTCGCAGATTCGCACAAATACGTCAACCCAAACAAAGCAGTTAACTACTGGGCGATATTTTTGAGATTTTACTTGGCTTAAAAAAAAGCTTTTTACAAAAAAGACAACCGCCTTCAAAAACTAAAAAGTGAAAAATAACTTTAGCACAGAACACACATTGACTTTAGTTTCGAAGTTCAGTGGCTTTGTTCTGTTTGTTGTTTTATATTGCCACCGACTTCCGAAACTAAAGTCAATGTGTGTTCTGTGCTAAAGTTATTTGTCACTTTTTAGTTATTGAAGGCGGTTGTCTTTTTTGTAAAAAGCTTTTATTTTCCGCTTTTTAGTACCTCCTTCTCATCCAAATCTATTAAGAAGAGATTGAAAGTTAACTAAGTACTACAAAGATTGATGAAACTAAAACGTCGTCTATGTAAACTTTTTGGGTATTTGTTGATTTTTCAAAAAGTGCTAAATCAATTTCGATAAAATTTATATGGGACCACCCCTAAAGCATACCCTATCCATAAAAAAAAAGAATTTTCAAAAACGGTTTATGTTTGCCGGAGAAATCGCGTAACAAATCGCGCACATACTTAATGCAAATTTAAGACTTAAGTATACGGTTTTCTCATGGATGCCATTGTCAGAACTGGACCAAATTAAAATGGGACCACACGGGAAGCACTAGCTTTCAAATAAAAAAGAATCATCAATATGGTTCACCCAGTCCAAAGAAATCAGGTAACAATCATAAAAAAAAAAATACGGACGAATTGATAACCTCCTCCTTTTTTGAAGTCGGTTGAAAACTAACATTTGGTACCTATCGCTCTGACATAGAGATGTATGTCTGAAATGATCTGTATCATCTCGTATTCAAGAGATGGGAAGTCCATGTCAAAAGTAACTATTCAGTATTTTAGAAGCATTTATTTCAACATTGTGACTAGACAACGGATAAACAATCAATTCTCGTCAATTTTCGTAATTCAGAAAAACGCCTTTCTAACTTGCTGAGAATATTTACAACCGCTTTGCATTTCTGGAAGTATGCTCGCGATCGACCCTAAAACCGCTTGCGATCGACCGGTCGATCGCGATCGACTGTTTGCCCACCCCTTAGCTTAGCTGAAGATAAATATTATGAAATTACTATTTCAACTGTAACGTTTGATATACGCCGGCGACCTTGAGCGACCAGAGAATCGTATGCGCTGCGTCCAAAACTCTCAAAGTTCAGTCGAAAAAATTAAATAAAAGATAGTATTCTTTAAGTTAAAAAAAGGCGTATACTAAAAGATAGATAGTAAAATTGTCTGTAAGATAGTAAAAATATCGTTTAAATATTCCTGGTAGATTTTGTGTGATTATCAATATTTTGTCCGCGTCAGATACAACTTCACGATTTAATTAAACTATTTAATATGAACTTAATCAAAAATATTCACATTTTAAACGATTAAGAGAATGTTCTACTTTAACATTTTTTTTTTCAAATCATATACATTACACATTTTGACTTGATTGTCAGTTTAAAATCGTATTGTTAAATGAGAATGTAAATTGTGTCCGAGTTATCTCTAGCAGTGCACTTACACACTGCCTGAGTTTGAAGAAATTGTCTGCGCCACAATGTGTGAGTCAAAGTGCAAACACCTAATAAAAACTATTACCTGATGTTAGGATTATCGAAAGCAAACAAGATAATTTATGAGCGTATAAAATTGCTACTCTTAATTATCAAGTTAAAACGATTAATTAAACCTCATTAGCATTACTCTTTTTAATTAATAGGTAGGTACTTAAAAAGAAAAAATAATTTGCGGTTTAACTGGATAAAGGAACACGAGCATTTTTCACTTCGCAGTGTCATTTTTATTTAGAGGTTTGTTCTATCTAGTATCTACCTACCTGGTTTTAGGTTTTCAAATGAAAAGCCAGCATAAAAAAATATTATAAAGAGTAATTCGTTCATCTATTCATCAAGATTTTGAGCCTCTAAGTACCCATTTAGGCAGTTAACGAGACACTTGTGAGATGAAAGAGATCCTTAAACTTGATTAAGTAAAGTACAAGTAAACAGTTCATTCATTCATTTAACTAATGTAAAGAACGGGTGTCGGGCCAGCGATAAGATGGTGAAAGAAATTAATTTAAAAATGGAACCATTCAGTGCATCGCGGGAGCAAAATTTTAATTAAAAAATGTCCGCCACGATGCGAAAGAAGATTAATTTTAACAGTATTTTACCGCCACATTTAATCTAATTTCTTGTTGATTTTTTTTTTTAATTCTTAGGAATTTGATTCATTTCTCTTTTAAAATAATATTCGAAGAACACATTCGTATCAGTGATTGTTTTGTGCGATTATAGCCGAGAAACAATTGAATAAGAGCGAAAAGCGATAATACGGTGTAATTTTAAGAAATGTCGGTTCCTCATAATTACGGTTTTCCCCTCTGAAAACTGCAACTCTCGGAGTGCGAATTCCAAGCCAAAAGGGGGTCTGCACAGTAGCGCCATGATTATGTTCAAGAATTTTTAAGATGTAAGCTATTGTACAGTCATTAATGATATCTACACTTTTTATTTTTAATAGAAATGAATCCAAAAAATCCATAAACAGCTTTTGTTGCCATCTCAAGTGCAATTCATTGCCTAATAGAGATAAAAGCATATATCCGTGGATAAAAGCATAGATTTAAGATTTTATATTTCTATGGTGACAAGGCATAAAACCTTTTTCAGACATGCATATACAATGCCATTTGTAGATAGATTTAGTTATACGGTTATTCCCACTCCTACACGTCAATGTAGACGGGTGTGTCTTGTGTATGTGTAGGTACGGGTGAGAACCGTGACACCTATACATAAAAGTCTTGAATGTGAAACTATCGGTCTCTAGTTGATACAGAAAAGTGCAAAGCCGTCTACTAATTGGCCGTGACCATGTGACGTATCGTAGGTAGGTACCTATATAAGTACGTCCTACCTAATCCCTGCTATTAAAGCACCGGAATTTATAATAATAATAATAATATAATAATAATATGTGGGGACATTTTCACACATAGGAAGTGAACTAGAAATAGTCGGCACGTGAATTCGCATATTAATGCGGTACCTATCTATGGCATTAGCATACACGTTCTAACATGCAACACTTGCATTCCGGAAAACTGTCTTACGGTACGCGGAAAATCTGGAACAGTTTCAGAATTTCCTGGAACAGATAGGTTTATGACAAAAATGAATGAAAAATGTCACGTGTTCGTTATTCTGGACAGCTATATGAGTGCTTCGAAAAGTTTGGGCACGGATTCGAACTACAAACTTTTTTAAATAATTCGAAATAACTATCGTCCGAACGAAATGGCACGATGTCCTAGTAACCTATGCCCGGTTAGTGAAGATACAAATTTTCCCATAAACAAATCTAATAGCAAATGGAAAAATATTGTAGGTACAACTTATTAATTGGGGCATTGGGGTAAGTTATTTCGCGAATGAATGCTCCATTCACATGCTCATTTACCTTAATGGATTGGAAGATGGAATAACCAAAATAGGTTTATTACCTACTTTTAAGCACCAATGGGCAGTTGTCAGGCAAGGAAGTAATTAGGTTAAGCTCTCACTGTCTTCCTTGGTAGCCAATGATAGACAAGTAAGTGCCCCAAACAAATGTTCATTTTATTTGGACTAAATCATTGTGATTGGGTAGGTAGGTCAACTTTTCAGGCAACATTATCTGTTGCTGGCACCTGTTATTTTAAATATTTAAAACTCAAACTCAAAGTCATTTATTTCAATTAAACCATTTACAGGTACTTTTGAATTGTCAGAGTCAGTCAGTCAGAAAGTTGAAGCTAGTTGCTCGTTCCAAACAGTAGGTTTCTATGGAGAAGAACGAGCAAGAAACTCCATGAACACTCTTTTAAAATCAGTAATATTTTACAAATTTAGGTTACATCATTCATGTTGAAACTAAGGGTACAATCATGAGAGAACAATGTAACAAGTCTTGCATGTTAAAAGAGGTCTAGAGAAAAATATAGTTATAATAATAATTCAAACCTAAATTTAAAATAACCGAGGCAGCTAAGAGATTACCCGTCCCAACTGACGGCGTCCGTTCACGAACATGACGCATGGATCGACACCATTTAACTCAACCATTTTGAAGGGAACCGAATGATTAATTAAGCGTTATCTTCGGATTTCTTTCACTTGGATTAACAAGATAAGTGAGGGACAGGAGCGGGACAGTCTCGACTAGCAAAAAAAAAAAACAAAATAAGTTGTTGAAATTATCTATATTTCTACGTGTACCTACTTTAAAAATGATCTTAGACGCTTTACTCACCATCCTTCTTGCTGTACGTCCCGCCAAGGTCATGCATGATGCACGATGCAAAACGACCGTGAATAAGCTTGCTGTACGTCAATAATTATTATTAATTGTTTTTTTTCACGGTACTTTTGCATGGCGACCTTGGTGGGACGTACAGCAAGAAGGATGGTCAGTAAGCCGCTTTAGGAAAACATCGTTAAGAAACTTGAACTTAGATACCTATATTTGGTACAAGTCTGAAATCGTCAATCTGCCTCGAGCTAGCGTGGTGATCAATGCTCGTGCTTTCTCTGTTTGGAAGAGGCAAATTCCTCTATCATTGTCTCTTTTCTTTTGTCTTTTTGTTATTTGTTTTATCTTTTGTTTGTTATTTTTATTGTTTTTTAATTTAGTTTCAGTCGGACAACAATAGTCTGGTATTGTTTTTGCTCAACAATAAACAGTATTATATCTATCTATTCCTCTAAGTAGACCACTACATCAAACGATTTAGGAGAGACATTGCCATAATCCCCCCCATTGATTGGATTGTTGACCGCAGCGAAATGTTATCAGTATCCGAGACAGATGCCGTTGCCCATGTTGATATTATCTCACTCGTCTTTTAGGACCACTAGCAATATTAGTCTATGCTAATTCACCTAAAGGACCGAGTGCTCAATACAAAATGCTAATATCGCCTTCTGACCTTCTGATCTGACTGTAAACACAATAGGTAGTTCATAAATTCTAAAATATTGTGTAGGTACAATCAAACAAGCTATGTTGTATGCAGCCAAAAATATTTATCTTCCTACAACACTGCCTATTTTCATTTGCGTGCGTAGGTAATTTACCTACGTTTTTAAGGCTGCTCTCGCGTAAAAAGCTTGAAAGAAGCATGCAGATTTAGCAACTTTTCGTCAGCATTTACAGAGAAAATACATCTGAAAAAATTTACAGTAATCTACATGATATTATTATGATACGTAATTTGGTTTAGCCACAATTGTTCTATCGGTATCACATAATAAGAAAAAGAAATGTCAAATCACCTCCAAATCATTGAGATGAAACCATTTTACTCCTTAATTTCTTATAGATATTTAGATACTAAGATATTTTTTTATACTCTTTGGAGTGTAAAAAAAATATCTACTGCTTTGCAATACAAAAGAAAATGATTTGGTTGTGTTACTTTTTACAAATATGTATTATTTTTATTACAATAAATTAAAAATGCGTCCGATTAAAGACTGCGTCTACATCACGCCCGCACTTATCCACAAATTCAGTACGGGCCAAATGCTCAAGGTTATTGGCATGTATGTATACAAGCCTTAAGCTATTGGCATATCTGAGACGATTTACAACTCAGTACGTTCACAAGACTGTTCAAATGTAGTTGCAAGTTAGCCTGCCGCCAGCCTGTTTACCAAATAGCTTATTCGACTTTACTATCGGGGAAACGTGCAGTGGAATCAAAACATACCTTTTGCTCAAACAAAAGAAGGCATTTTCAAAAGCTATTGTGCAATCAAGCTAACAGAAATAAAACATGAAATCTATTGTTTTGAGAGCCAGTATTATTTAGGTAATCATGAATGGTATCCAACTAGACAAGGACCTTACTTGAATCGTAAATTTAGGTAAAGTGCATAAACAAGCAGGTTTTATAACTTTTGAACGGATATCCTTTGACCTTTGTGGTGGATATCCACCTACAGCTGTTATGATGTCTGACAATGTATATTACCTACAGGAAACTGTGATAAAAAGCGTTAAAACTAGATAAGTAAAATGGTTCGGTAATTATTAATAATATTAAATACATAAATAATTTACATGATATTTATATTCATTACTAGCTTTTGCCCGCGACTTCGTCCGCGTGAATGTCGGTTATCGTGGATGCAGTCGAAGTCACGTATTAAAAAGTAGCTTATGTCCTTCCCCAGGGTTCAAGCTATTTTCATCCCAAACAAAAAAAAAGGTCGCCGAAATCGGTTAAAGCGGTTACAGCGTAACAGACAGAGTTACTTTCACACAGAGCAGAACAGAGTTTTAAAAAAAAACAAAAAAATGAGTTTCAATAATTTCGTTTTATCGGTAATGCTTCGTATTTTCCGTATTCTTTATTAAAATATACTTAATATTAAAAGAGAAATGCCAAAACATAATTAAATCAATATTTATAAAAGGGGAATTAGAAAACGATCAAATAAAAATTAACTTAGCGACTGATGATGAGATACTGTTTTATAACTTGAGCTGTATGAATTTGAGTAAGCGACAAATAAACTAAACTAACGACGAATACTGATTAATAATAAAATCCAGAACGAGCTTACAAAAAGTGGGTTGTGATTAATTCATTACAGATTAGCTTTTGCCCGCGACTTCGCCCGCGTGAATGTTGTTTATAGCGAATGCAGATAAAGTCGCTGATGAAAAAGTAGCCTATGTCCTTCCCTGGCGTTCAAGATATTTTCTTACCAAATTTCATCAAAATCGGTTAAGCCGTTTCATCGTGAAAGCGTTACAGACAGAGTTACTTTCGCATAATATAATATTAGTATGGATATTAAACCGTGCGACTTAATTACTAGGAGAGCGACTAGAAATGCAGAGCGGGCAACTTCAATATTAAGCTAAAGAATACTAAATAGGTATTAGGTAAGGTAGATATTAGGTAAAAGGTGACGACACGGTTGGCGCAGCGGCTGAGCGATCGACTGCTGCGCAGCGTGTTGCGGGTTCGATTCCCGCCCAGGGTTAACGTTTGTGTGATGAGCACTTGTGTTTGCCTTGTGTCTGGGTGTTGTTTATCTATACATGTATGTATTTACAAAAAAAAAATGTATTTGTGTATGTATATCAGCTGTCTGACACCCATAGTACAGGGTCTCCCTAGTTTGGGGTCAGATGGCCGTGTGTGAAAATGTCCCCACATATATATATAAAAAAATCCTTCTAGGGCGGATCCGACATGATTAGGTTAGTTTAGTTATGACGTATGCAGTAGTTTGCAACTGCTGTGCGAAATGCAAGAAAGTCGCTTCTGGTTGATTTATACAAAATGTCTTGATTTTTGTTTTCTTCCCAATATACTAGTCGATTCACGAATCTAATAGTTTCAGGAAATGTAAATCGAAGTCGAGTCCCTATCATCAAAAAAAAAGGAAAATTATTAAATTACTAGCTGACCCGACAGACGTTGTCCTGACCCTATCTACCTTTTTACCTGCCTATTTACTTACCCTACACCTACCCTACACCTGCCCTACACCTACCCTACACCTACCCTACACCTACCCTACACCTACCGTACACCTACCGTACACCTACCCTACACCTACCCTACACCTACCCTACACCTACCCTACACCTACCCTACACCTACCCTACACCTACCCTACACCTACCCTACATCTACCCTACACCTACTCTACACCTACCCTACACCTACCCTACACCTATCCTACGCCTACCCTACACCTACCCTACACCTACCCTACAAAAGTTCTTTTTTATATTTTCTCTCCGTAAGAACCATCCTTAGTACTTTAAGGAATATTATAAAAAAATAATTATCCAATTTGGTCCTGCACCTACGTTACACCTACAAAAAAAAGGAAAAAAAAGTATCCTATGTCCGTCTCCTGGTTCGGTGATATTGAAACCGTTTTGAAAGATCTGCAACTCTTAAAACATATATTTAAATCCCCCCGGCTGCCAGCCTGGACCTAAACCCTTCTAAATGTGAAATATACTTACCTGACATAACAGACCGATAATCCACCTTAGAGAAATTTTGCCCCAGACATAAAAAATTAAATTCTTTACACCCCCTAGGTTCTCCTACTTTGGAAGATAGTTTTTCACTTTTTATTGAGGAAAAAATTAAACATTTTAATGATATTTCGGATAGACTTTCCAAAATTAATCTACATTCGGCTTTTACCCTCATTAGATATTGTTGTTTTGGCTCAAATTTAATGTACAGACAGCTTCATCAACTGCTCACCCCCCACACAATAAAATAGGGGGTAAGTAGTTGATACGCTGTCTGTACTACCTCCGCTCTTTATCTTTGTGGAAGCAGCCACACCTCTTGGACAAAATTGATCAAATTATTAAAAATACTTTAACATCGATTTTGAATGTGGCCCTCGATGACCGAGCGTGCTGGCTACAAGCCACACTACCCATTTGTTTTAGTGGTCTCGGCGTCCGCAGATTTCCAGTGTCAGTTTACTGGCTTTCTTGTCCTCCACAACACTGAAAAGTTAACCAAAAAAATTTGATCCCCATCACTGGTTGACTTTAAAGTGCCGTGCTTGACTGATGCGGTGGACGCCTGGAAAGTGTCTTGCCTACCCATCTTCCCAGAGACAGTGGGATGAGCCGCTCTGCGGGTTGGTACGGAATAATCTAATTAATACGTCCACCAATCCTGCTGAGCGTGCCCGCCTACTGGCTGTGGATGAGTGGGAGTCAGGCCTCTGTCACCCAACATCGGTACTATGCTGTGTGATAATACCTTCCGACTCGCTACATGCCTGCGTCTGGGCGCTCCATGCGGGGCTCCACATCGTTGTCAGTGTGAAGAAGCTGTCGACTGCCTCGGACATCATGGCCTATCCTGCAGTAGAAGCGCAGGCCGAATGGCACGGCACGCCAGCATCAATGACACCCTCCGTCGTCGTGCTCTTGCCACCGCCGGGGTGCCTGCTATTTTAGAACCCAATGGCTTGCCACGCGACGAGGGGATGACCATAATGCCTTGGAAGTTGGGTAGGCTTTGGTATGGGACGCAACATGTGTCGACACCTTTGCGCCATCTCATCTTCCTAGCACAACCGATAACCTCAAACGGCGCAAATATAATAGCCTTCTTGGAAACTATAGTTATTTGAGCCGTTTGGGGTGGAAACTCTAAGGTCATGGGATCCGAGTGCCCATATTGTTTTTCGTGAGATCGCCAAGCGACTGGTCGACTATCCACGTGACCCGAAGGCTGGTCTATTCTTGGGTCAAAGAATCAGCATTGCCATACAACGTGACAATGTTGCTAGCCTGTTGGGCACGTGTCCCGTTGACAGCGATGTGGACGAGTTTTTTGATGCCCTTTGAGCTGCTTGGCTTTTTCTTAGAATAGTTAAAAATAAAATATTATTTTGATTATAAGATGTGTATGTGCTAATAATAAAATGGAGTAGCTATATAACTAAAAAAAAAAGAATCATTTATTTCTTCAAAAATATATAAAAACTTATTCGTGATTGGAGCCTCCCTTAAAGCAAGTAATGCCTGTGTTGGTAGGTTTTCTTAAATCTTAAATTAGTAGGATACGTAGGAACACTATTACTATCTTAATTATCTGACTTACGCCACTGGTGAAGATATCTCTAATACTCCTCGGTCTTGAGAAATGTAAGGAGCAGTTTAATCTCTCAAGTTAGATTACATAGGTCAACATGTGTGGTTTAGTTCGCGTGGCATCTACGCCAAATAACTCTCCCAAATAGTTAGGTACATACAAGAAACAGTGATATATACAGATAATATATGTGAAAACAGAGATTCTTCTGTAAGGATTTTGGGATTAGAAGTGTAAGCATTTAGAAAATTTAGGAAATAAAATGAAAATATTGTAATAACAGAACGACTGTAAAAAAGCGAGTACGGATTACGGATATTCTTTAGCATACCAGCTGTGCGCAGGATCCCATTAATTTTCGGCGGCTTTCACAGACACCATATGCTTTGTAAAAACTTCTTTGCGGTTTTGATGAAAAAGATACTGTGAATCTATTAACATAATTATAAATTAAAAGCCCACAATTTACACTTTGTCCTTATATGTTGGTCCTTGGATACTAATGAACTCTTACATTTTCTTTTTCTTTTTAAGTTGGCTAAAAGAACTTTTACACACACACACACACACACACACAGAATTATCTTTTACATAGTAGTGGGTTCTAGAAAGCGATTTCCGTTACATATGCTTCTCGACTAACTTTTCTTGCGGTTTTAAAGAAAATAACTGGGTAATATGATGACAAAAGTAACAATGCAGGAAACACGGTAATGTTAACGTTCCATAAATTTCTACCACATGTAATACATTTTCTATTAAGGTAAAGAGATTCAGAAATATCAGTCTATACCTACTTATAACATAGCCCATAAGCGACTGTAAGCTTGTGGGTGTAGGAAGTACCACACCATAAGTATTTTATGTTATCCTTTTCTGTACTGTGTAGGTATATTTAAATGAATCCATTAGAGTATCAATATCAAGCTGGATGAGCATTATGTAGTACCTACTTCCCTATAATCAAAGGCAGTCAACCCTTTTCTAGCTAATACTTGCGTGAAGAATTTGATTATAATGAGTGAACTTTTAAGACTTCGACTTTGCTATCGGGAAAGAACTCTGCACTGCTGTGCATGTATCACTTTTAACCTTCTAGATGACTTTTCCATTTTTCGTTCATCTGCCATTAGGCTTTCGTCAAACGTGCACGCATCTTAATCAATACAATACTTCAGAGGGCCTAGTATGAGTTTTTATTCGCACTCTACTAAACTCCAATTTGTATTGAAACTGGAACAGTCTAGTGGCAACAATAGGAACCACAATTATTTCATACAAATTGACATTAGCGATAGTTTACGTTAACGCGATCGAGTTCGATTAAAAGGTCACACTCGGTCCTCAGATCTACATGACGCATGTTAGAGCATTGTCGTCTTCACGGTTTCATCTCCCACTTATAAAACACTCTTAGGTCATAACGAATGGTATTTGGTAGCTATGGTTCTTCTGAACCTGTCTATTTATTGATAGTGAATACTTGAACTACTTATGTGTCGAATAGCTCGTATCCCACGCGGCACTCCACCTACTAGACGGTTCAAGTGTCTCAAGTGATTGTTCGGGCACCTTGCCTACAATCCATTTAATGAACTGTATGTTGTATGTGGTTATTTTTGAATAGTAACAAAGGTGTACTACTGTCCAGGCTTACGGCCTCATGGCGCCTATATATATGATAGCTGACATTTGGTAATACAAAGATGGGATTGTAGAAAATCAACAGCTTTTGTCACTTACATTATAATACTGTCCGTACATTAGATAACATTCTTTCTAAGAGTATATGATTACAGTCTTATATACTCTAAGCATTCTTTAAACATGAACATTAAACACTCTTATAAGCTGTTGATAGCTATAGTATTTCGTTTAATACCTTAAGACAAATGCTATAATAGTGACTGAATCAATTGATCATGGGTTTTTTCTGGTGAAAACTTTACATCTACCGATTTGTGACTAAATAAACACATTTTTTCACATCTTTTACATCTAAAACAATATTTTCCGCCCAAAAATGCAGCAGAAAAGATAAATTACCGACGTTAGTTTCGCAAAAATAAGTAGTGAAGTTTTCCTTAAATTGAAAGTTTTCGCAAGTGAGGCTATTTGTAAGAGCGTGCAAAATAAATTGAGATGATATGAGTAAAATTCTCTCTAAATTTTAGTTCCCGTCACGAGTCTTAGCTCTGTAACTGCAATTTCTTATTTTCTAGCGTAGGTCACATTTATTGTAGTAATGAGCGACATCTAGAAAGAGCTTTGACTGTCCCATATAAGACAGGGAATTATAATGTTACTTATTTGAAATGAGTGGGTATAAAACAGTGGTTAATTATGATATTTATAAATATTTTATCAATATAATGGCGCAGGCGCTAAAGAAAAGTTGTCAAATTAAAATTATTTGGAAATACTTTTAATAAAATCATGAAAACTGTTTATAACGCGGAAAATGTCACATAACACTAATATTTCTGCTCATTATAAAGGTATAACAACTGTTTATTTAATTCAAATAATAGGACAAAGCTACAGAACTCTGAAAAGACTGGAGTTCCACTGAACACTGAAACCACACTACTGCAAAACTTCGCACAAAGACCCATTCCATTACAATAGTGTAGATATACATAATAGTTATGCAGAACATGAAACGCAACAATTTTATTACCTTAGTTATTCTGTTTTAAAATTCCGCTTGTCGAATAGTTCTGGAATATCGAAAGCTCGTAAATTTCCTGCTGGAAAGGAATTCTGCAAACTAAGACTATCTATCTTTTTGATTGTGCTGAGTTTGGGCATAGACGGATGGTAAGCTAAAGACTTTGAATTAATTGCAAGGCCATTAATAGCCAAGTTTAAAGGTAATTGTGGTTGTAATTTATAGTCTATTTGGATATCATTCTCATTTTAGCCAATAACAGTTTATGGCCGGACGGAGGCCACTCCCAAATTGGGGCATAATGGAGTATTTGGATTTTGATATGCGGCTCATGAATTCTCATCCAAATACATTAAAGATTTAGCTGGAAATTCATATTGAACAATAGACGGCACGTCCTCCGCTCCTTTTAATTTCACGCAAGTCATGAAGCGAGATTGGAGAAAAGTGCTTTGTGTAGTGCACTTTATCAACTTTTGAATTGCCATAATTATGGTAAATGGGCCTTGAGTTCCACTTTAGGTGTATTTAAAACTTTTCTTAGCCTGACTTAAGCAGGTTAAGTATTTTTTGTTGTTCGTAATTAATAAACGATTTAAAAAATAACTATTTTGATTTTACTACCGGCATTTTCCTATATGTAAATCATCCTTTTTACTAGAAAGACGGGCTTCATTCAATTTATCCCGGCCAGTACCGAGTTATCGACAGCCGCTGCAGTTATAATATGCATAATTTAACCTGAGACCACATGAACTGACCTACATGCACCGCCCCAGTTTGTCTTACAACTCAGTGTTCCGAGCCTTCCTTTCGTCAGTATATTTTTACTGAAAGTAAACGCTTCAGTAAATACAGGAAGTGCTTTCGCTGAGCGGCATTTAAGTATATTTTAAATGAAAGACTTGTACAGAAACATTTTTATCGCGCTTGCTTGCATTTCATAGAATCCTACGGACTGATTTTAAATTATTATGCAATAGGTTTATCACTTAATTTGTGGTACTGATAAATTGAAACAAGACATTTATTGATGTTTCAAGTACCTACCTAATATGATTTTGTCTGCTTTAAATATTCTGGTCCTTCGGTACGCAAAGGACCACTTATTTGCAAGGTGACGCGTTTAGTTAACCAGGGTTCCATAACAAGAATGTAATGAAACTTGACATCGCGTGCTCAAGCGCATCAGGCACAATCTCTTCTTTCGCATGCCGCTGATTACAACAATTGATATACTTGTTCTGATTATGTTTAACTTAAAGGTTGTACATGTGTAACGTGGTTTCTACTCGCGTAGCAAATGTTTTATGTAACATGTCTCTTGGTCATTATCATAGTCCGAAAATCCTAAGCATTTGCAAAGATTTGTCCGAGCATATAATATATACCTAAGCTCTTAGTTATAAAGTGCACTAAGAATAATACTATTTATGAATAAATAAGTAAGTATACTTACTTATGCACTTTAACAACCAAGTAGATATTCCAAAGACGATTCGCCGGTACAAAATTGTCTATTTACATTTCTCGATTCCGGCCCTAAAGTGCTAGGAAAAGTGGACTATACTTGAATTGGCTTTTCGAGCATTATGATTATTTTCAACGTGAAAAAGTTACCTACTGCAATAAACTTCATCACGTAATAAGCCAAATAGAAAATAAGCATGATAATAAAATCAAATCTGTAAAGACTCATTCATCATAATACGATTACTTCGACGGATGAGCATTGGCCTTCAAAAGGACAATGATTGCCAATTGCCGTATCATCATGCTTAGTAGGCTGATTGGTAATCGAAATTAATTATTCTGAACAGACAGGAGGGCTCCACACATTCTATTATTCTTAGTTCCTTCTTATAAAAATCGCGTAACGAAATCGCATGTTATTTCAAATATTTGATCAAAGTTCTAAAGAATAAAAGTGTTGCGTCCCTACTGAAGCCAAGTATATGTACTTGGCTTCAGTAGGGACGCAACACTGAAAGTCTGAACATTCTTCGTACCACTTCGTACTAAAATAATGATGATTATTTTAACGCATCGTGTCCCATATAAAACTTTACTGAGTGAGTCATGTGAAGTCATGTCGCATGCGCTGTGCATGCCGTTTATTTGTTTGAATAGAGAAAAAACTCAGTTCATGATAACACGTTTGTAAAGCGGTAAGGCCTTTTACAGTAGCTACCGACAATGTCTCTTTTGTATTCAGATAACGAAATCAAGTTCTGGCTACTGACAGATAAAATTAATTATTATTTTGTTAGTACTTAGAATTTCGTTTACATTTTAGTAGAATAAAAGATGTGCGGTTTATGTTTATGGCTTTAAATTTTGGTTCTAAGTCTTATTAATTATGTAGATTCTATCAAAAACATTATTTTGTCAAAATTTAGACTAAAATTACGTTGTTATCTTTTCCTTTAAGTTTTGATTAATCAAGGCACTTTTTTGATGCATAAATACAATTTTGAGACAGACAAAAAAGGTGGGAACTTAAGGGAATCAACTGTCATCCAGCCCATAAAAATATCTAAAACAAACAAAGTCAGATGAAAGCACGACAATAGCATGTGCCCTATATTAAAGTCTATATTACACACGAAACAGCAGTTCTCCACCCGCGGCCATAGCTACTGTAAACAAAATTCACAAAACATAAATAAATACTAACGCAATGGTTAGACAACACGTGAAAACGGTTCAACGGGTTAACTATCAGATAATAAATATCCGTAACGTGCAGTTACCGAGAAACTGTGAACATAATCTAGTTAAAATTAAACGTTACACAACGTGGTCTGTTACGTACCAAGTATAAAGGAACTTGTGAAGTTGTAAACAATGTTTGGATTCAAGGGTGTTTGGTTTTGAACAAAGTGAAGAGTGAACATTATAAAATGTGCTTGAGAAAATGAACAAGGAAGCTTTTATGAAAAGTCATGGACTTGTACTTTAAAGAGTTCAGCTTAAATATGCGGGAGGTATAGTTAAATGAATGAAATCGATCTTTTTGAAGTAAATAATAATATATTAGTAAAGAAAATAATTGTAAAATTTTCAATGACAAACTTTTATTACCATAAAACCAAAAAAACTTCTTTTTTTAATGCTCTTTGAATTCTAAAAAGGATGCATGCTTATTAAACTTAATAGGTACCAACAATGGGCCAATGGCAAATTAGTTCAAAATTATATCAGGAATTCCAATAGGACCTGGCAAATTACCGGGTGTGTAATATATGGCATAATAACATATAATATAATATCACATGAAATAACGTTCACATGATATAATTTTCATATGCTATAAAAACCAATAACGTAATTTCATGCTATAATTTTCAATTTGTACGATGCTACTTTTTATATAACGTTCAGTGGACCTAATTTTCATAAAAACTAATTTTCAAAAAGTTATTGCAAAAATATACAAAATAAAGTAGAGGCTTCTAAATTATAATAAACGTTACTTATGGATTTTAAATATTATAGTAACTAAATATATTATATTAATTGAATATAACTAACTGTTAACTATCTGTATCCTAGCTGTAAGTTTTCTTAAGAAATAAAATAAAATAAAATAAAAAAAATCTAAAATCTTCTCTTGTACTCGTTCCCTCTCATACCTCTGATTTTGTCCACGCTTCCTTTCATATCCAGTCCATTCTTCTTTGGAACGAGCTTCCTTTCGATATCAGGATGGCCACCAGTCGGTATGCATTTAAACGGAAATTGCGTATATACTTTCTACATAAATAGCTAGAGTCATCTTATAAACGTCTTTTCTTTTTGTGTATTATATATATGTATTTATTATATTAGTTATATATAAATATTTTTATATTCAGTCTACATAAGTTGTTTTTTTTAACTATGCACCTGCCATGTTATCTCTTCACCACCCTTGGTTGACTGATAGAGAATGCCTAAGGCATTAAGTCCGCCTTTGTATCTCTGTGCATGAAGTATAAATAAATAAAATAAAATGTTAATTCAAATGTGCATTATAGAAAATGTGCATTTTACCATATAAAATTAGATAAAATGAAATTATATACACAAATAATTATATCATTTCATCGTTATATAAAAAAAGTATATTAAATGATCATTAGAACTTTTG
Organism: Charanyca ferruginea; assembly: GCA_947361185.1. Classification (NCBI taxonomy): domain Eukaryota; kingdom Metazoa; phylum Arthropoda; class Insecta; order Lepidoptera; family Noctuidae; genus Charanyca; species Charanyca ferruginea. The sequence continues at coordinate 55,085,003 of OX376055.1, read as the reverse complement.
TTATAATTTTAAACGTTACTCACCTAAATTAGCACACTGCACCTCATTAACACCACCATCTTCAAATCATCACATTATTACCATTAATAAACGAGCACTTAACGGTACTAACCGAAGCTAATGAAAAATGTGTAGTTGCAGAGAAAAGTAGTAGACTGTAAACAAAAAGGGAGTAGGTCAAGCAGTAACATGGGTCAACAACGCTCGGTTTGTTACTAGTGGAGTACGTACCTAACAATTGTTACTGAAGCGAAAAGTTACCCCACAGAGACGCTCTCATCTGATTGTACCTGAAATATTTGATCTAGTTGTGGAATGACCGACTATGCTCTGAGCTAATTTTGAGTCAAATGTTCTCAAATCTGAGTGAAGAGACAATTTAGGTATTTGAGAATATGAAAATACAACAATAGGTACATACTTGACATTATTACAAGTCCTAACTAAAAATATTATTGTTTGATTTGCAAAAGGATGGCATCTACAGAACATTTTCAATTCAGCAATGAACAATCAGGCATCTTTGTCTCTTTTATTTATCAGCAAAGTCAGAAAATACCAGAGTATTGCAGATGTTTATTTGAACCATCTGCGTATTGCCATAAAAGCAATATTTAAAATTCCAATTTGCCGCAACAATTATCAATTATCACATTTCGTAATTCGAGTTGAGCTAAAGATATACACACGAAATAAATTGGTACAGTGATGAATGCCGATAAGGTCACATAAAACAATGATGTTATATTGTTGTCATGAATTGTATATGTATGAGCACTTTATTATTACAAAAACAGCTCTTACATTCTAGAAAACGATTCCAGCTAACTACTTCATTAATAACAATGATAAATAAACGCTTGATCACACAACACTTAAACACAATTCTAGGACACACCAAATTAATAGCTCCGTCGTAACTTGTGGAGTAGAAAGTACAAAATAAACCAATAAGTTTTTAAAAACTAACGAAAAAGTCTACCGTTCAACTTCACGCTTGGTACAAAGAAATGTAAAAGTTAAACTTTTGCAGGATCCTTGGTTCTATAAATATCGTAATGCTTATGAAAAGTCTTTTAGTTACTACAGATTTGATTCTTAATGCATACGCATTATGGATGTACAACGTGCAACTAGATGAATGGAAATGAAGTCGAATTAACAATTGGATGTATCTGTTTATTTATTAATATTCTCTCCTTCTGTTTAATACTATTCTCATGCAATTTAGAATAGTTTGAAAATGTTTGTGCATTTACTGAAGCCATGTGTGCGTGCGCATTTTATTTTATCCAGAATATATACGAATGTGTGTCAATAAACAGCATATTTCAAAAGCCATACTACCAAAACTATATACAGCAAACAAAAAAAGCAATACAAAGCAAAAACAAAACAGTGAAAAAAAAAAAAAAAAAGCAGAAAAAAAAACAAAACACTACAGTATATAAAGCAATACAGTAGAAGCTAATCAATGGGGAAAAGTTATTAAGTGTAAACGACGATTCCCCATCAGTGGGATCCTGTGGGACCTTATTAACAAGACCCCAAAACACTCCTTGGAACTTATTAATACAGTTTTCTTTTACGCCTCTTAATCCTGTCGCCGCAATATCTACCAACTTGTACCAATCTAGGAAACTTCGCTTTACGACCTCCATCCCGGTGACCTGTTTTACTAAACACCCATAAAACCCTGCAGGGTATACTGGCCTGGATTACGTCATTGTCGTTTTACGACTGTTTTGTTTGAGTTATTGCATTCGGCTTTTTTGGCCACTTAGCGGACATAATCACTCAGAGGATTTAGTTCGGTATCCCTCGTAAAATCGACGGCTGGGCCATCAAACTGTAAACTTTAAGCTCTTGGCTCATGTAATTAACTTTCTATTTTTACCTTGACGATTTTCAGAATGTTTGGCCTATTCTTAGTCAGAAACTTGCCATTTGGGCCGAGATAAATGAATCTTACTTAGCACATGCTTTAGCTAGGTATTATTACTGACACTGTCGCACAACTGTCAAACTACAAGCGATAGACAGAGACAGGAACATAACCAAGTAAAAGCATGTGCTAAGGAAGATTTTATTTACCGTAGAACCTTACCTTTTGAGCAGTTACCACAGCTAAGAAATTATTGCTTTCAGTTATCTGTCATAGAGACAAACAGTTTTTATTCCTAACAATTCTCGTAAAGCTCTATTTAACGTGTACCATAAAGTGTCTATCTCGCGGTGTCTGCACTTCAGTTAGCGTATGCTAAAATTTTGGGGCGTAAAAGTAAGAATATTTTGAGGGAATATAAGCTACCTAATTTTGCGAAAGACTTTATGAGATACTAAAATAATTTAGTATAGTTGAAGCTATCTTTTCTACATGCACACTGGAATTACTTGTTGAGGAAAGAGCGCAATTGTATTTCATGGGTACTGCTTTAAATAAACCATCAGGGAATACTGCCATGCGAAGCTGTTACTTGGCTTACATATTGCTTGTTCAAGCTTTGCCTTGATGTGACCCTATTTGTTTAGCTAGACTATTAAACATTGTCACAGCGGGATTTCCATTAACATAGTCTTCATTAATTTTTAGCAAATAGCAATATGGCGTCCTTACCAAAAACCATAAATTTTGTTTATTCGTATTTCGTCAGATTACTTTGTTGTTTTATGCTGAAGACATAAAAATGTTTAGACCTATAAAATTATAATGAACGATCTTACTACATACCGCTTCATACTAAACGAAATAATTCAAAAATATGTAGGTGTTGGAGCTGTAAGCAAAACACTCACCTTTTATATTTCATGGTCTTGTGATTGCTTACTGACAGAGTGCCACCTATTATTGTGATTTATTTTTACAATTGCGTATTCGCGTTACATCACTACTTGAACTCGTCACGCTGTTTTGATTTTATTTAAGGGTATGGTTAAAATAACAGCAATTTATGTATTTGTTGATGCAATAGGTCCTTACCTTACTTTACCTCATTAGCTTTGACCTTAGCAGAACCTGTTCCTTACCCTACCATGTCTGTAGTGCTTTTCATCAAAATGTTTGCATTACTGTGCACCTACTTTGTCAGCAAACTCGTCATTATTATTATTTATTATTTTGTGTTGTTCTCATCATCTTCGTGAATGACGTTTTGACGCCACAGTCAAGATTATGCCATTTGCGTCCATTAGAATTACACAGAAGCTTTGAGTCGATCGCCTGCTATGGCCGTTGTTCAGCGTGGGAACGAAGGCTGTTAGCAAATAATTCCTAATATATACTTGCTAAAAGGGTGGGCTTGTTTGCATTTGGCTATTATAAGTATAGATTGATTAATGAACAGGTGGGCCGATGAAAAATGGTTAGCAGATAAAACGATCTCGTAAGGAAATGGTAAAGGAACGGCCTGTAATATGGTAATCAATTATGATAAAAAATTGTAGATAGAAAAAATATTGGAGCATTGATTATTTTGATTGAGATGTTACTTGAGTAATTCATGTCTATAAAGGATACAATAAATACAATAATTAGATGCTACATTATGAATAATTTTATATATTCATCAATCCACTAAAAGTAGTAAATACTGAAGTACCTACTTTGTTAGATTTCAAATTTGGCATTAGAAAAGAAGAGATAAAAAAAGAAGGACAGATCCGTATAAAAACCAGTATTAACAACGACAAACACAAAGGAAGCACACCTTATATTAACGAGACACTATTTCTTCTGAAACACTTACCTACTTACACACAGCAAACTACCCTCATTAAGTTAAGGACCTTAAGGCTATACAAACAAGCGTATACGCCAGTAAGTACGAGACTTTCCTACATACACCTAATTAACGCCCTCATCTCCCTCTGAAGACTGTTTACCACAGACCATACCCTTCATAACTGTCCCTACGTCCTTCTACTAAACTAATTGTACAAATGTGTTTAATTGACGCGTGACACTATTAAGTAATGCGCTATAGCAATTGCTTATATCATTTTTATTGCCAGTAATATTAAAGGCTATATCTATTATGATTCACGTAGACGATTAACATTCTCCTTGGTATGATATGAATATTAAGGTCACTGCTAGGAGATATAATTATCATTGTTCATTGAACGGATAACACGTATAATTTTTCATGAATTTTTCATAATTTTTCATGAATTTATCCTCCTCCACTGAATGTAGGTCTCTCCACCCGACGTCATTTGGCTACTTGAATTCCGCTACTACCTGTGACTATTCTACGAAGATCTTCGAGTGTGTGAAAACCTTAAGAGGAAATACCACGGGCTAGAGAATTGAAAATTAGGTATTTGTAAAATCTATTGCTGTCGCGCGATGCCCGAACACGAACCGCAGAGCGCGATAGAGACAACTGCAGCTTTGACCGAAAATACCTATTAAAAGTACACAAAATCAATGATTCGTAGTCCCCTGATTTCTTCTCCAAAATTTAACCGATTTAACTGCTTTTTTCATTAAAAAACAAAGAAAGGCTTTTGCCGTGTTCCTATGTTTTCTATTTTTTATATAATCAAGTCAAATTGGTTTTCTGAATGTTTGAACACAGCGGAAAATCATGCCAATTTTTTAGGTTTTTGAATATTCATATCTCTTTTAATAATAAATTTATGAGAAAAAAGAAAACATAGGGACATGCCAATAGTAGCCATGGATATTTATTAAAAAAATGATTGATCTACTGGCATTATCCAGGGAGGAAACAGGGGACTAAGTTTGTATGGAAAAACGGCCCTTGTGTTTCCTCTTAAGGCCAGCAAGATGGCCTAAGGGTTTCCTTTCCAGAAAACGTCATAATTAACTGTCATCACTTTTTGTTTCACGGCAAACTTATCATCAATGTATCAATTGGCGTTACAATTTTTCTTTCTTCAGGACAAGTCTGAAGAGCCAACAATTTCAGCTTATACATACATATGACATAAGAAAGGACTGCTCAATGTCGTCCGTCGTATTCTCTAATGAAAAAATCACAACTGACTGTTGATAGCTGAAAAGGTTTTGAAAATGTAAGGTGCTAACAATTTGCCATGTTCATTAAACGCGAAAGTATGTCGTTAACATAAAAGGAAAATGAAGAAGACATTCTTGTTTGACACAACTAATTAGACTTATTACTCTCTGTACAAGAAAAGTTGCTTCCAACTTGCTGAAGCTGTAGAAGTCTCATCTAGAATACAGAGCAAAACAGTGACAAAGTAATTTGATACTATACACCAGAATCTAATTACGACTAATGGATAAAGAGCATTATTTCTTAACGTCCATTGTTATGAGAGCGTAAAAATATTATTTTCCAAATATCTCTCGGAATTCTACTATTGCAGTCTAAAGAAAGATAAAGCAGAATATAAGAATGTCTCTCGCTCACGGCTATATTCATAAAGGAATATTGTGTAAAGCCAGACTGCGTAATGAAACCTTCAAAAAAGGTTTTGAATCAAGATTCAGTTGTTTGGATAACTCTATTACTTAACAGACTTTATTTCCTACTTTGCAAAGTTTTCATTAAATCATTTATTACTTATTCATCTCAATTTTTTATACAATATGTTACGAAAGGCGTTCCTTAACCGGTAATATTTCATCGTCCATAGATACAAACCAAAATATTCCCACCCAAAATAAAAAGGTTTTTTATGTTTTTAATGTCATACAAAATCGGATACGTAAAAGAGACACTGTACATTTTTAGATATACATACTTACTTTACACTTAGTACGATTATTATCTCTACGAACGCCTTTAACTTACTGACATCACTGCGTATCCAACATAATAGGTACTACGGTGGAATCACACTAGAAAATTCTCGTGTCACAGTTTTCGTTCCCGTACTCCTCCGAAACGGCTTGACCGATTCTGATGAAATTTTGTGTACATATTGGGTAGGTCTGAGAATAGGCCAACATCTATTTTTCATCCCCTTTTTTCACCCCTTTTTCATCCCCCATCGTAGATCGGGACAGGACAACGTCTGTTAGTCGTCTGTCGTCTAGTACACTTATACTTTTAATGCTGATATACCTAAACGAGTTTAACTTTACTTAATGTATGCTACAATAATAATCAAAGTATATTTAACAGAATCAGACTTTAAAGCACGCTTATATCATATTTCTAAGTGTATAACTCTCGTTTCTCTTTGATAATACATAGTAGCAGTTATACTTTACTTTAAAATCAGCCTATTAATTGTTTGTAAAAGATAATATCTGGAAATGCTGGTCCGTTTACAGAAATTACTGATACTGACAGAAAGCTAGGCTATTGACAAGTGCTACAGGGTACGTTTTAAGTATGGCATACCTCTTGACTTACACTCGGACGAAGTCAGCAGCAGAAGCTAGTCAAAAATAATCACACAGTACATTCAATATAGATCACTAGACAACTGACCATGCAAATATATTCTCTCAATTTAATCCAAATGAAAATGTAGGTACAATGCGTTGTGATATCAATTTGGACAATTAAACGGTCTGCGCTGTTACACCATTTAACAAGATAAATGGGTCGACAGTCGAAATCTTTCGGTTCATAGGGTATCATGATACTTTTAAAGTACACATAGGACGTTGTTACCATAGATAGGAATTAGGTGAAATTTTTTAGGTCATTGAACTGATAGTTTGCTGTTAATAAGAGCATTATGTTAGTGAAGATAGTCCATGACAAAAAAACGTACCTGCTTCAAACATCAGTCTTCCTACTCGGAATCACTGATAAGTACTAAGTACAAAGTATGAAGACACCGCTTTTAAAGAGTCCCTTTATTTCGTTCATTTTGCTGTTTCTCTACACTTCGCTGATGTAAGAACTTCGCATAAAGTTTAATGGCTACTTTTAATAGAGTAGTTCGCTATAAGTTTGCGAGAGTACAGCTATCTGAATGCTGATGGAATGATAACTTGACCTGTACAGGTGTTATTTAACTCTTGAGCACAAAGTTTTAATGTATTTCTCTCTGCTAGATTAATGCGCAAACTTTTTATCCGTTTGAGTGTAGGTTGGGGATATGAAATATTTTCTCTTCCCCTCTTCTTATACCGGAGCATGGTCATGTAGAATATCTACTTACATTATACTTACAGAATAAATTATTTACATGATTAAAAACCAAGCAAATAAAAGCACTGGCTGTAATAAAAACAATGTCAGGAATGTCGGCAGTACCAGCGTACTGCCGACATTCCTGACATTGTTTTTATTATTTTGGTTATTTTGGTTTACCTAGATTTCTATTGTTGGTTTAAAATATTTTAACACCGCAGGAACATTAGAACTTGGGGTCTTACAAATCAAACAGCCAACTCAAATATTATACTAGATGATTACAATATGCACTGTGCCCATTTACAATAATATAATGCTGTAACACAAATATATTTAAGATAAAATTTAATGCTTCCATTTAACGTTCACACGCGTTACAATAAATAAAGAGAAAGAAAGACGAGTTCCCTCTTTGTCTATTTAGCTAGAGTTGCTCCATTTTCGCCTAGTGTTAGTGAAAACTGACTCTCAAAGGAAATCAGACAACATTAATCGTTTCTTTAAGTCACGTTTAGATTGCCTAAAGACATGCTGATAATGAATTTAGGACAAAGTATTTGGATATATAAATCGCCATTAAAGTTAAAGTTTATTATTGCAGTACATTTTTAAACATAACAGTAATTTAAAAGAGATTTATTAAGGGTGTGGGTGTAAAGGTTCTGGTTGAAGCGAGAAGTATTTCTATAAACAATTATCTTCCCGATTGTTTTTTTTTACTATACTGATTATAATTACAATACACACTGTAATAGCAATAGTCCTACTTTGCTCATCTTCCTTATACCTACTCACTGCCAACAACAATCCATTCAGATGTTGACACGGTAAATATTTCTTCGAACAAAGATTACGCCTAGCATAACGATGTTGTTATTACGAAGAGTTATACACGCTCATACTCAACTATTGAAGATGACACCGAAATGTGGTTTGTGTAGGTATTTATGTACCTACAACATCTTGCTATCTATTTGTTTGCGGGGAGATATGTCACATAGTTTCACTGTTTGAGATAAATGCTATGTATAAAATAGTAGGTTTAGGCTTTGCCCCACTCAATAAAAGTCATGTGCAATTATGTAGCATCTTACTGTTTATTTATTGCTGATAAATAAACATTAGTCTTAGTGACTGTAGAACTTGCGGTTTCCGTTTAAATCTAAAAACAATAATGACATTGAATATAGGTTAAATTGTATTTTAGGTAAAATGAGTTTGTATTTGGGGGTAGGTATTTCGTAATCCGCAAGTTCTAAACAAAAACAATTTACTATAGAAAGGTTCAATATGCATTACAATTATTTTCATTAATTTACTTTTCTATACATGGGTGGGGCAGGATCTGGCATTGTCATTTATAGGTAAGTACTAGTTTAAGAGTAAGGTTAACTTAATCAAATACCATCTTAGGAGGCCCGCAGGACCGGGTAAGAGGACCAGTCGAGGGTTGCGGAAGTATCTCCAGATCCCGCGACCCTTGACGTAGTTGTGAGATGGAACACCGGGGATAGTTTTTAGTCAGTAAGAGCATACATGAGGATTTTCCACCCCGGAACAAAAAAAAACAAATACTACAGTAAGTTCGGCTTATTCAATTGGTAACCCTTAAATAAAAAATACAGTTTTATGGTCGATTAATGAAATCCCAAACTTATCTATACGTTTCTTTTCCTTATCTGTCAGATTTTACAGATTTAGGTAGTATTAGACATTTTCGTGTTCTTTTGCTTATCGTATCCATACTTTCCATCTTCCTTATGACGTCAAACGAGCTTCTAATTCGCCATTATTTGTGTATATCTTTGAGATAAGAAAACTCTCTCTCTAGTATTTAAATACGTGACATTTCAGCACTGCCCAGGATTATGTCTGTACTTCTGTTAGAAGTGCTGCTGATAAGTAGAAAAGGAACATAGCAACAAAAAATCTCATGAAATAGGTAGTTCCTGGTTTTCTTCGCATATTTCCTTTTACATTTACTATCTTTCCCTAGTGAGGATTTTGGCTTAAGTGCGTAAGCGGAAAAAGAACTTTGAGACCCCATTTGTAGCGGAAAATCAATTCCTACGCAGAGGACCAGCACGAATCACTATTAATAGTGGTGTCTCATACTGATTAAATCAGTACCCCATTAACTATTGACCTCCATTGACACTAGAAACTAGTGTGGGAACAAAAGAGATTGGCTTTTGGTATTTCTTGGACTAGAATTGACTAGATATTTTTTCAGCACCTATTTTCGATGTCCACAAACCTTAAGTACTACCGTACTTAAGAATTGTTGGTATCGAGATTGCCAACATCGATAAGACCAAAAATGTTGCTTCGTAACTTTGTATCATCAATTTATGATATCTATGACTAATTAGTTATGGAATAAATAGACGATGCCACTGACATGCTACATTTGCACAAAGAACCGCAGACGTGCGTGTCCTAAATATATTCCGGGACCACACAGAATATTAAGCCGTCCCACATTATCTTATCAACATGTCAGCATCTTTACTTACACATTAATGATGATGTGTAACAGGCGTTAATAGCCCTTTGTGACACTTGCCAAAAGAATAGATGAGAGAGAAAATCCGAGGCCTTCACTAGATCCATCATTTTCGTCAGCTCAAATGGCTCATAAACCGGCCTAACTGGTCTGGAAGAGACATCGTTGATTCCATGGTTTCAGTAGGTACAGTTAATGCTGATCTCGCATTGTAAGATCAGCATTAACTGGAAATGTATAGCTTGGTGTGTAGCCGTGTGTACACGATGCTAGATATGTCAGAGTTGAAATTCTTCGTTGGTTTAAAAAAAGTTGGAGTATGGTTGACATAGTTCTAGAACCATTTGCTGCATCCATGGAAAAATTTTGTGTTCACGAAGTTTCACTGTGTTAACATAAATTCAATATTCATTACGTACTTTTAGTACTTGTAAGTTTTTTGAACTCTTGTATATCTATTAACCAGTGCCCGACAAACTGATTGTTTTGTGTTTGTCTAATATACACAAATCGTTTTAGGGTCAGTTCGGTTACAGCCCTCTTAGGGTTCGAATTCCCGTACTGCACCCATGGGAGCCACAAAAGATCGGCCATATATGTTCCGACGGTCTTGACTTTGCAACCCCTGAGTGTTATTTTGTGCGTGAGTTTAATAACCCTTGTTTGTTTTATGGTTTCTTGAAGATATGGAGGTTTGTATCGAGTTAGTGTGGGTTTTCACGTTACGGTACGGGAAATTGAACAGTGCCTTTTAACGGTGATTCAATTTGAGTTTCCTATGTTCGCAACTTGTACAAGCTGGCAATAATGTAAATGTAATAAATGGCAAATGTTAGTTTTTAACAACACGCTTATGATATGAATCATTTTACTGCTCAAATTATTCAAAGTTCAATTGTTCTACAAAACTAACAATTCTGTAAAAAAAATATGTACAGACTTTTACCGGAAGATTCGATGCTAACTGGTCGCCAATATCATGCAATTTGGCGCCTGTTACTTTAAATTATTTTAATAAGTATTAATTGCTTAATTAAACAAACACTACGATAATGTTACATTTTGTGTAGTTTTTTCTAAACTTAGGAAACTCGATTTGGATCACCTTGATTACGTACAAATCTTTTGATATAAACGTTCGAATTAAGTACCTATCCAGCTCAGTATTCAGACATGAACATTTGTAAGACAAATTCAATAATCTTTAAATGTTCAACTGTAAGACGTAACCCTATATATTTGAAAGAACTTTGTTCCCGGAATTTATCTGGGTTTCAGATCATTGTCCGACAAAATGTGGGGCTATTTATCATCTAATGCACTTGTGAGTCATTTGAAACTTCAAAAAATGTTTGTACAACCTCCATAAAGTTCAACGCTATAAGAAAAACGTGTGAATGTGAGTTCGTCAGTTTCTGTACTTTTCTAGCGTAGGTGCAAGTTTTTATTATACGTTTGATGAATCACTCGATCTGCCCTGAATTTATATTTGTTCGCTTCGAATTGTTTTCTGCTAAAAACTAAGAATAAGAGATGACCCAATTTATTTTTAGTAGAATAAAATCGTAAACGCGTTTTAATGAATTTATAGTTGAGAGTTTATGTCAAAATAGTTTTTATTGTTTATGTTGTAAAACATTGTAACAAGAATTAGTTGCTGAGTAGAAGACTTCTTCCCACGAGTGTCGTAAAAGGCGAGTTTTTTATTTATTTATTAAAACTTTATGCACAAAATATAAAAAAAAACACTGTACAAAGGCGGACTTAATGCCTTATGCCTTATGCTTTTTTGTGTCAGGAAAAATACCAGCTTACTCTTATGAGTGTGCTCATGTCAATGAGTATTATTATTTGTATATTAAGTAAATTAATAGGTTATACTGGTTTATATCAAATGTTCATAGTACCATTGGTCGTGTACTTCGCAGTAGCAGGTAGGTTTTAAAATTATTAATTACATTACCAACTAAGCCGTTGGTCCCGGCTGTCATTCGTAAATAATTGGCAGTCGTTATGGATAGCCAGAAGCCAGAAAGACTGACAACCAGTCTTACCGAAGGGTATCGTGTTACCCAGTGACTGGGTTGTGAAGGTCTGATAGTCGATCCATGTAAAACACACAAACTGAAGCCGATCCCAACATATGTAGTTAGGAAAAAGGCTAGGCATATGATGAATTACATTAGCACCCATATGAAAACACCCATGTTTAGCAGTAGCTATTCGCGATAAATAGCAGTAAAAATAATTGTAAACAAAACCTGTTGAAGCTTTATATTTTGGTGGTTTTATTATTATGTTATTGACATCCACCACAGCACAGTAAAGATGTCTACAGTATTCTATCTTCACACAAACGGTCGAAACGCGAGTCGTACCTACACGGCTTGAGCTAGTATACATTTTAGTGTGCAAGCAGTCTCGAATGCGCCGCAGTGACGAAAGGACGGTGTGATGGTTTGGAAGTAGCAAGCGTGCGATTTGTGACAAAATTCATTGAAATAAGTACAAATACTTACATAATAATTATGGCATAGACTAATAATAAACTTTCCCAAAAGTATTCTTAGTTAAACTTTTTATCCGATTGCAAATTTTTTATATTAAAAATAATATAGGATAATATTTATCGGTCTCTAATTGAGAAGGGTGTTATTTTTTATAAAATCTACTAGGTAGGTACTCAAAAAACACAACATGTATTTTTATTGAACAGAAAATAAAAATCTTTTTTAAAATAAAATACATGTAATTATAGTTACAACAATCACACAATTAGGAAGAAACTCAAGTAGGTTGATGAAATTAAAATCCTGAAGTACAGCCCTCCCGCCTGTTGAAGTACCGCGCTACTGTAGGTAATTATTTCAAGGAAACGGCCCAGTCATAATACTGTTAGATATCTTTACCGTGACCACAGTTTCCGGAATCAAATATCTAATTCTAACATATTATAGGTATAGTACATCTCGTGCACCGTGCACATAATAATATTCCCGATAATGTACACATTTCGGTCAGAGCATCGCTCGAGGCACGCCGATATCGAGTTACGGCAATGTGGGGCAGCTGTACCTGCGTTTTTTTTTTCACTTTCCATCTCAAATTGATTTGGCGTCATTTCCTTTCCAATGACTTTTGTATTTAACTCTGCACCATCAATCGAATTGGAGGACAAATTGTTTTTGTAAATGTTTTTCAGTAAAGTTTGTTTGAAATATTATAGATAGGTAGACAGATCAAGAAGTGATTAGACGATTTTGTGAAAATAGCAAGGTTTATGTTGAATATTAATAAAATCAATCGATCTTCTTGATGACTTATTTCTAGCGGTCGCTTTGGGAATTGCAAAGTTGACTACTTGATTGGTTGTGGCTGTTTGTCTCCTTGCCTTTCATGATACCCTGCACAGGCACGAAACGACTTACCCATTCCATACAAGAATCCAAATGTAGAAAAATAAAAATTCTTATCTACAACGACGAACAAATTCTTGGGACGGATGTGGGAAGTTCCGGTACCCTTTGCTTTTTGACCCGCCCGACCGTCCATTTTCCTCCTGCACTCCATAAAGCGCATTTTCAGCCTTTTAAATCTCTTGCAAAAATATTTTTCCGAGGTTAACGACCCGTGGAAACGGTTTAATGGGTGCACGACTGTTCAGTATGATGAACGATCCTCGTCTGTTTGCAATAGTGTATCGTTAAAAATGCATCAGAAATGCTTTATAGGTCTGCAGAAATCGTAAATATGGTACGTAGTTATTCAATACTTTTATTAATTCTTTAAGTTACTGAACATCGGTGCTTATAGCAGGTACCTACGAGCTGTACTGGTAATTAGGTGGATGAAAGCATTCACGAATAAGTTATCTTCTAAATAATAAAAATAAATCGTTGTTCCTTAGTCTCGCTAAAACTCGAGATCGGCTGGACCGATTTTGCTGATTTTAGTCTTGAAATATTCGTGGAAGTCCAGGAAGGGTTTAAACAGTGAGAAAAAACAAAAATCAATTGACAGGACAACATCTGTCGGGTCAGCTTGTTACTAATATAATACGCTGCGTCCAGAAAAAACTAGGCAAATGAAAAGCCTTGGCAACTATTTTGCTGACTGGATAATTCTCTTCACTACAGCATCGCACGTACCGACATAAGAAAGGAACATTACAAAACTTCTGTTCTGCCTCGGGCAGTTTGTTACAAAGAAACTCCTTTTGCACGATTTTGGGATCATTCAGGACCTCAGGAACCTTATTTATCGACCTATATGTAGTTGAATCGGTAGCAAATTGGTATGTTTAGTTCCAGTCTTAATTTGTAGTGAAACTAGCAGCGAATTTACGATAGATTCGTCTTAGTGCCTAATGTAGCAGTTATATAAAACAATAGATACGGAGTGTGTGGTTGCATAAGCCGAAAGATTAATGAGACTTAGGTACTTGTCTAGAAGTTGTGTAGAAGCACACAACATGACAACACACACAAACATAGACACTTTACACATAGGTACATGCTATACTTATTGTGTTTTCATAACTTCGATGACTAAAGTACCTTGATTAGGTTTAGTTTATTGCTAATCAAGTTAAAATCTTTTTTTTTGTGTTCATGGCGGTCTATCTAAAATTTTATTTTTATTTTTTATGTGTCTTAAATACACTTAAATCTCCCTGTAAAAAAAAAACTGAAATAATAATATGTATCTTTTGCTAAAGTTGATGTTCTATTAATTTGAGGATTACTCTTGTAAATAATAATTTATAAAAACCTAATAATTCTAGTTTTATTTCATTCTTTCAAAGATCTTTTTTATATAAATAATTCTAAAAATTGTGCCATTTTTGATTTTGCGGCAAAGAGGAAACGAATACTCAGGGTATTCAATCAGGGAAGCGCCATTTTAAAGCGTCTGGCTGAAGTTATGGCTGACGATAAGTGTCTGAAACTAGCAAGTGTGACAGCATATCTTCCTAACTACATATTCCTCTATTTATTCATGAAATGTCAGCCATGCATAAATGATTTAGGTTAAGAGATATTAAGTAACCAAAGCCGACAGATATCTACCTATACTTAGTTGAGATTTACTTGGGAACCGATGGATGTTTTAAATTAAATTTAGAATTACGAATGAATTGATTATTTTTTTTATTCAATAACATCTATCGGTATCCAAGTAAACTGGACCCTGTTTACGAATCTTTTATGTTGACTGTACCTATAGATAGTTATGGAAACTTGTCATCTGATACTCTCCCGATGACTCGTACGAACTACGTAATACTGAACCTTATAAAGAAAGCCATTGTTTCATAATAAAATCTTTAAACAGTCTGTTTGACAGTTTCGTAATAACAACGGAGGCCATTTTCAAAGGTCCAGCAAAAGTCGTTTCACTTAATAATTTATGTAGGTTATAAAGTAGATAGTTTTTATTTATGGCCGACGAGTCATCTAGCCATCTATATAGCTTGAATGAAGCTTTGAGTGTTCCTATGTTTTGAAAAAAAAAATCATTTTGTATTCTGATGCTTTTGACTTTATAAGATTTTAATTTTGGCTTGATTTTGATTTCAATCTAGAATTTGATTGAAAACATACTTTTGGTCGGTAACTATAAGAAC
Organism: Charanyca ferruginea; assembly: GCA_947361185.1. Classification (NCBI taxonomy): domain Eukaryota; kingdom Metazoa; phylum Arthropoda; class Insecta; order Lepidoptera; family Noctuidae; genus Charanyca; species Charanyca ferruginea. The sequence continues at coordinate 55,069,783 of OX376055.1, read as the reverse complement.
TCATTTAATTTTAAGTAGGCGGCCAATACCAATCGACAAATAAGTAATGCATGATATGCTTACCTGTAAGAAATGTATACACTAGTCATAGAAATATATCTTGTACATATATAGAGACAACAATAGTCAATAAGCATATTGGATGTGTTCTAGATACCTATACTCAAATTGTTGAATAAAAAAATTGTCACGATGTCTCTTTCATCATGTACTTTTGTGCGTATTTTTTGCTCAAGTTTTTTTAGCCCCCATTTTCCCAGTAGGTACATTTCTAGCATGTGGCATAACTGTCCAGCGAGCCATACCCTACGTCAGCTAAAAGCGACGTTCGCGCCAAATTGCTTCCAAATCGATTTCATTGCTTTAGTGTGCTTGAAGCGCTTCGAGTCTTTGTAACGCAAACACTTTTGCTAAATGTATCCCGAACATCTGACAACGATTACTTTATTTAATAACTAGTAACTTCCCGGTTTTGCTCGAAAACTGTGTTTGGCCATCAACTGCTTACCCCCCACGGATATCGAGGATATTGTGCGTGCGAAAAAGTATCATGTGTGCCGTATCTATTTCTTTTGTTTTTGTGTGAGTTAAAACAATTGACCAAAACAGGCGACAGATTTTTTTGAATTAATATATAATGAAGGCATATCTCTCGAATATCTATGCCCCCCACGCATTAATTTTTTTTCGAATAGGTGGTAAGCAGTTCATGACGCTGTCTGTACCTATAGGAAGAAAACTGAATTTTTAATAGCTAACTTTCGCATTCAAATTATTAATAGCAGATTATAAATAACACAACCATTATTTAGGAAGTCCAAAGAAAACGTGAAATAATTGAAAATTCTTCCTACGTTCATTTTAGGCGTTTCACTGACGCGCCGAATCCAACGCCGCGATTTTAATTAAAATCATTCGGTGAGATACGGAAACACGAGACGAAGATGGAATATTGAATTACTTTAAAGTTGAAGTGAGAAACTAAACGCTGGAAGTTTGCTTTATAATCAACGTTACCTTTATACTAGAAGTATAAGAAACAATTTTGCAGCTAAAGATATAAAATCTAGGGAGTTATACTATAAGTAGTAATCCGCGCGTCATGTTCGTGAACGGGCGCTGTCAGTTGAGATTGGTCACCTCTTAACTGCCATGGCTTTTATCTTTATTTGTTTGATTCTTAAATGTTTTCGATTACTCTTCAACTACTTACATTGTTTTGACATATAGGTAGAAGTAACGAGAATAATCTAACCAGGATTTTGTAAAAAACTTGATCAAAAAAGGTGTCCGTGGAGTTTCTTGCTCGTTCTTCTCCATAGAGACCTACCCTACGTTTTGGAATAAGCACCTAGTTAGTAGTTTCAACTTTCTGACTAACTAACTAAATCTTGGACAATTCAAACGTTTATGTAGGTAGGTAAATGGTTTAATTGAAATAAATGCTTTGACTTTGAAAGGACATGTTTCATTTTAGGCCCAGTCTATGTACACCACTTCAAAAAAAAAGAGAAAATTCTGTAGAATTTGGGAAAAATACAGATAATTCATGTAAATGTGTACTGTTGTGGTAGTAAATTGATATTAGATAATTATTTTTATGGATTTTTAACATGGCGTCACTAAGATTTAGCTACTCTACAAACCTCTAGATCGACCATCGATCATAGAAAGAGAACTGTCAGCTGTCAGTGTTACAACAGTGTCACTTCAGTCACTTTCGTCTCGTTTTGTTTCTAGTTTCTGGAGCTCATTTTAACAACCTCGTTTTCGTTCGTTGAATTTAACACCGTTTCTTTCCCATCTGTTTAACTGGCTATTCACAAATCGACGCAGAAAAACCGAAATATAAATGTCAAACGTCATTAATCAGTCAACATGACAGTTTACCGCCATGACTGCTTTTTTGTTGTGTGTTGCATTGCAAGTGGAATTTCTTGTGTTTTACCTGCTCACAAAGCCATTTTAAAGTAATTGGACAGTTGAGATCTATTTAAAATGTGTTTTCCTATTTTTAAGTATGGTGTACAAGGACTGGGCCCAGGCTCCATACATTTTGAAACAACTCGTTTGTTCATAAACTGCAATAGTCCTATATTATCGTCTGGTACTAGATACTGCCAGTGGCAAACAATATGTAAACAACAAATATACGTCCTCTTTGGAGGATATAAGCACGATGATATACAAGATATTGTCTTAAATTCTCTATTACTATGCCTTTGTGAAGAATTTGCTAACTCAAAATTTCCCTAGTGTACTTTATTCGACGTTGGCCTACGAATTTTCATCTTAAACTTAAGATATTACGCCTTAACACCTTCAAGGGATGATTACCCAAGTTTACTAGAAGTGGGTAGATTTAGTGACGTCAGACTACCCTTCTAAATTCCCTTGAGTGGTATTTTTTCCCTCGAGCAAGAAAATAGATTGTTACAAGATAAATGAGAGACTATGGGCCAAATATTCAAACGCTACCCAATTTTAAGATGCCGTAAGTAATAATAATAATATGTGGGGACATTTTCACACACGGCCATCTGATCTCAAACTAGGGAGACCCTGTATTATGGGTGTCAGACAGCTGATATACATACACAAATATATATAGTATATTTTTAAATACATACATGTTTAGATAAACAACACCCAGACACAAGGCAAACACAAGTGCTCATTACACAAACGTTTACCCTGGGCGGGAATTGAACTCGCAACACGGTGCGCAGCAGTCGATCGCTCAGCCACTGCGACAACCGAGTCGTCAGTGTCGTGCTATCTCTATCACTTTACGTCAAAGTGACTGTGACTGTGTAAAATTGAGTAGCTTTTAAGTATTTGGCCATAAACCATTTATAAATGATGTAAATACGTTATGTGCTTCTATTTTGAACATGGCGGTACTATGGCCGTCGTTTACTACTAAAAGTTATAATTCTGGAACTACTGAACCTAGTTTCACGTAGGTACTTGATGGACGAGGAAATAATGTTGGTTCAGTTTGTAGCTGATATAAGGATAAAATTAATACTCATGTGATACAACTACTACACCAAGTATTAACACGGAAGGGTAGGTCCATATTATGTTTTACTATTATTATATAGGGTTGCTTTATAAAATGCATAAGACAATCGAATCTTATTACATTTCCTTATTCAAAGTCGAAATTTAATTATTTATTTCAAAAGTTCATAGTGGGGTATCTTCTGCTTAAACAATCCATACTAGTTAATATTATGAATGCGAAAGTAGCCCTGTTTGTCTGTGACGTTTTTACAACGAAACGGCTGAAACAACACAGTCGAAGTCAAAGTCAAAGGCAAAGTCAAAGCATTTATTTCAATTAAACCATTTACAGGCACTTTTGAATTGTCAAGGAGTCGGTCAGTTAGTCAGAAAGTTAAAGCTAGTTGCTCGTTCCAAAACGTAGGTAGGTCTCTATGGAGAAGAACGAGCAAGAAACTCCACGGACACTCTTTTAAATCAAGTTTTTTACAAAGTCTGATTACATGATTCTTGTTGCTTCTATATGTGAAAACTATGAAAGCAATCAAAAAAGAAGCAAGATAAAGTCCATGGCAGATAAGAGCTGACCAATCTCTACTGACAGCGCCCGTTCACGAACATGACGCGTGAATCAGCACCATTCAGCTCAACCATTTTGAAGGGAGCCGAATGATCCAACACACGCGCCACCATCAGCGATACATTTGAGCGAGCATGACAATACTCCCAACCGCCATGTTAATTTTTGTCAAACATATAGGTATTAATAAACACTTAGTAAATGGCTCCATGGTATTCACATTTTCAAAATTTAAATAATGCTGCTAAATTATACAAAACTAAGGTTTCCAATGTATATTATTGTATCATATGAAGTGTAATAAGTAAATAATTTAAAAATATCTATGTGTAAGTAATAATAACGATACTCGTTACTCATGTCAATAGAAAAAGGGGTAGGAAACATCCTTTTCTTCCAATTTAGAAATTCCCTAAACTGGCTGTGGAGCAGGACCAGCATTCAGCCAAGCATTTTTATCATTGATGTAATCATCTAGTTAGTTGCATACGAACTCTCGGATTAGACGGTAATGCCCTTCCCCAGGGCACAGCCCAGGGTTACTTCAGCTACTTTTTACCCGCGAGTCCGTCTAACACGCGGACGAAGTCGCGAGCAAAAGCTAGTCATTATTATATTACCATTTGTCTGATATACAGTAAGTTAAATAACAGAGGGTGTTCCTCCATTAATAGATTAAAAAATATATATCTGCTTATTAAAATAAGTATAAAACTAATCCAAACATGTAGTGTTTTGACTTTGTATAAAAATTAAAAAAGAATATTTTTATTTTGGATAGGAATAATTTTCTTACTATTTAAAAAAAATATTTTTATTTTGGATAGGAATCATTTTCTTAGTATTTAAAAAAAAATATTTTTATTTTGGGTAGGAATAATTTTCTTAGTATTTAAAAAAAAATATTTTTATTTTGGATAAATAATTTTCTTAGTATTTATGGAGGATGTAGTGTTAAGGGTTCATAAATTAACATTCTGCATATCGACTTACTGATCTGTGTTCCTCTTTTATTATTTCTTACTCCTCTAGTTTTATTTTCTGTTAAATTTCGTTGCGGGATCCAAAACGGTTGAATCGTTTCTTTGAGACTTGTCGAGCTTCATTGACTCGACGCTTTTTGTGGTAGCTCTACCTTTAATTCCGGCTTTTACGAGTTGCAGTGGTTGAGAATAAAGTGGTGGGTTTGCCCAGTGCTCCCGAAAACTAGAACATTTCATATGTGAAACTTCTATAAAATTGAGTTTTTTGATTTGCTTTTATAGGTGATTGCCGCTGCTAATTTTGGCTTTTAGGAGTTTCCAATAGGGTTTGACCTGTGCTTCATAAGTAATTAGTACCTACCAACCAAAAAAATTTAACATTTCCCACTTAAAACTTCTTCAAAATTGAGGTATTTGTTTGATGTCCTATTCGCGACATATGTCTACAAAGTAGACACTATTGTCACCCAAATTAAAAGTGGAAAACTGGAGTAACAAACATTCAGTGCGGACTGAAACTTAATTAAGCAAATATGCTAACCTCGCGAGACAAATTAAAGCGTGTTTTATTTTTGTTTTGAAATGGAAAAATAAAGTAACATTTTGTTCATGAGCCCTAAAGGGTAATGTGAGGAAAAAACTAGAGATGAAGTTGCAAAACCACAGTTTTCGGTGCGTAGGTACCTACGTAAGGTACTCATCTTTCCATTGTAATAAAGGCAATGTGTAATGTGCCATTATAAGTACTTCATAGTAGGTAATTTAAAACTGCGCTGGACAGTTATGGCACATTAGATCCTTTTCACCTCTTATGTATAGTACCGGTATAAAGTTGAAAACTTTTTAAGTACTTCGGTACCGTACTGAATCAAATACTCGTAGTGTTTAATAAAGTATTTTACCATAACATATGGGTAATTGGTAGATAGAACTACTAGTTAGCCAACTACTAAATAGGATCATGGTTACTTCTGTCAAAACCGGGTAAAAAAGACCGCTTTTCCTTACAAAAGTGCATCACCAACACGGTCAAAATGTATCGAACAGCTGGTCGTAAACTAAATCCACGGTAAAAGTTTGCGTCAATATGTCCCTTTCACAGCGTAAACGTAGTGTGTCAATGTTCTGCACAGTACATATCCGCAATTCTACATTATAATTATTTGTTACTGGCACAAGTCACAACCCTAACAACAGACGGCTAGCTAGAATATCAAGGATGTGCTAAGCCATAAATATTGATCACATCGTATCCCATAGTTAATCACGTGTGACGTATAATTAATCATAGGAGGTCCAGTTGCCTTCTTGAGACGACAAATTAATGGGTTCTGATATACTTACTGCTACACCCATGTTAGATGCAAATTTGTGAGGACCTGTAAATAATGTTTTCCTTAGTTGATCTTAGGTATTTTTTTCGAACCCACAATGTCTCAAAAACGATGTCAATATGCCGATTTTTTAATATTACCACCACTTAACCGAATTAAATATGTACAAAGCTAACTAATTAATATACCACCAGTAATAGCAGTTTTTATGTACGGTCACCAAAGGAGATAAGTATCCATGTCGCCGGAAACAGTTGAAGTTTACTTAGAAACCGATAGGTGTTTATGAATAAAATAAAATACAATTAATAGAGAATAAACAGTTCAATGATTTAATAAAATTTCATTTAAAAACACAAAAACACAATACATTTTCTTAAAAAAATAAAAGAAAATTTGATGTGGGTTAGCTCTTTTTGGTAGAAGTAAAGAACTTAACCCAATTGATGGAAGAGAATCTGAAATAATGTGTTATAAATTAAAGCTTACTTATAACTAAGATAAAACTTAAAACTCCTTAGTTCCAAATGGTATCAAGTAATAGTCATGTTTATACCGTGTGCTAAAATAGAAAAGGTTTTCTTTTTTGCTTTTCAAATCTGTTTTTGTCATCGATAGCAATGAAAACAATCGCCTAAACTAGTTTTACAATAACTTGTCTCTTTTAATGTATAAAAGAAATTCAGAATAAAAAATACAATCTAGATTGGGGCAGATGCTACGCAAACACGTAATAACCAATTTTCCTCCTGAATTATTGCGTCCTGTTATAAGCAGACACTGAACCCTTAAATGATTACTCATCACCTATGCCACTTTAAACTGATAGTTAGCAATGCTCATCAGTACTTTAGTCAGTCTATTTCCAACCTTCGTGGTGATCGGTTGCATAAGGGTCCCTTTTCCTATTATTATAAGTTTAATTAAAATAAACTTAATATTATAATAAAATATCTTTTTTTAAAAACCCTTTTTGAAGGGACCCTATAACATTTGGTGGCAGCGGTGGGATACGGAAATCCCCAGTGCCGATTCGCGTAAACTATATTTGCGCTAAATTAGTGAATAGACTCTCCGTATCCTACAATTTTATAAAATAAATTACAATTAAAACTAAATAAGTGTTCTGCGTGTCCTGATCATGCTGAGCGTATCCTGAGCGCATAATAAGCGCAGCCTACAAGTATCCTGTGAGCATCCTGCAAGTATCCTGTGAGCGTCCTGCGGACATCCTGAAAAGTCCTGCGGACATCCTGCGAGTATCCTGTTTGCGTCGCGTCCTTCGAGCATCCTGCGAGTGTCTACGAACATTTGTTCCTTCAAAGTGTCATACGTATTGTCCTGTAAGCTCTTCCCTGTGATCCGCGAGTGTTTCGTGTAGCGCCTAAAAAGTGTTCCGTGAATCCAAGAGTAGTTGTGTTATCTCCGTGTGTGTCGGTATGCAGCTGCTCTCAGCTCTAGCCCTTATCGCCGCCTACGTGTTCCTGTAAGTCGTTGAACATTTGCTAACTGTAACCTTATCCGTGCTAGTTTATAATTATCTGATATTTCATCCTATTTGTCTTATTTGTCGTATGGAATCTGTATGTTATGCCTCCTAAAGTGCCCAAAGCAGAAGACAGCAAATTACAAATTATTGTTGACGTTAAATCAGATCTTCCAGATCCAAAATCTCCAATCCTATCACCAAGATTAACCAGGAAATCAGCAGTAGAAATGGAGCTTAATATTTTATTAAAGTTCGTCAAAACATACGATGGCAGTCGCGAGCAGCTAAATTCCTTTATTAATAATTGTAACAACGCTTATGAGCTAGCGTCCGAGGCACAAAAACCAATAGTGTTTAAATATATATTATGCCAACTTACAGGCAAGGCAGAAATTGCCTGCTCTATTAAAGAATTTACGTCTTGGGAACAATTAAAAGAGTTCCTTAAAACTCAATTTTCTGAAAGGAAACATTATACACATTTACTTACCGACCTCCAGGAAAGCAAACAAAATCCATCTGAAAATGTTGGACAATTTTCCCTTCGAATGGAAACTTACCTTTCTCAGTTGTTAACAGAGATGTCACTCTCAAATTACAAGGCGAAGGAAATACCTGGTCGCACAGCGGCAATGGAGGACCTAACACTCCATCATTTTCTTATGGGCCTTAACCCTCGTGTTTCTAATATTGTAAGGTGCAGAGCGCCTAAAACTTTCAACGAAGCCGTGAATTTAGCTATTTCTGAAGAAAGGATCCAGGAAACTTTATATAAACGTAATCATAGCTCACAGCAAGATAAACAGGCTAACCAAAATCGGTTCAAATCAAAAGCTCAGACTCAAATCAATAATAGGTTACCGCAGAAACCATCTTCGCAACCGAGTACGTCAGGTAACAATCCTAAACATGACTCTAGCCTAACATGTAAATATTGTAAAGAGGTAGGTCATGATATAAATAACTGTCTAAAACGACAAAAACGTTACCCGAGCTCTCAATCCTCTGGGTCTCAACCCAGTTCTAAATCTCCTCAAGTCAATTTCATCGATGATTGCGATGATTCTGATGAATCTATCCACGATGACGAAGGCGAAAATGCCGAAGTGGAGGATTTAAACCAATAAACGTCCTGCATCCGTGCCGCACGGGACGTAAGATCACAGCCGGCACACATCCGAACCAACAGTGTTCACTTCGCCAAAATGTTAAGGTTATACATCAGGGTAACCAGCCCCAAAACGGCAACCTTAACTCTCCTGAGGTTATACATCAGGGTAATCAGCCCCAAAACGGAAACCTCAATCCTTCTAAGGTTATACATCAGGGTAACCAGCCCCAAAACGGCAACCTTAACTCTCCTGAGGTTATACATCAGGGTAATCAGCCCCAAAACGGAAACCTCAATCCTTCTAAGGTTATACATCAGGGTAATCAGCCCCAAAACGGAAACCTCAATTCTTCTAAGGTTATACATCAGGGTAACCAGCCCCAAAACGGAAACCTTCAATCTCCTAAGGTTATACATCAGGGTAACCAGCCCCAAAACGGCAACCTTAGCTCCCTCGAGGTTATACATCAGAGTAACCAGTCCCAAAACGGAAGCCTCGATTATCCTAATAAAATTTATGAGGTTAATATAGACACCTCGAAAAGGCTATTGCCTCATGTGCTAGTGGAGTCACAAGTATCTGACATTCCACTAACACTTCTTGTAGATTCAGGCTCTGCAATCTGCTTGTTAAAAGAATCAAGCATCCTAACTAAGCCAAAAATCACTTATAAACCTATAAGCATTAAAGGTATCGATCCTGGTGTAGAGACCACCCAAACCATAGGTTATTTCAACCTAAGATTCAAGGTCTCCGATACCAAATCAATAAGTCACAAATTCCATGTGATCAAAGATATTAATCTACCTTACGATGGCATTATAGGTAACGATTTTCTTACCGCTAATAGATGTAACATCGACTACGGTCGCGACGTTCTGAAAATAACTCATAACGAAATTAAAATTCATTTCTTTGACTCTTGTTACATCATACCACCACGGACAGAGACTGTGATAGAATGTACTGTCGCAAACCCCGAATTAAAAGAAGGCGTAATACTAGACCAACACCTATCTAAAACTCTTCTAGTTGCTAATTGTTTAGTAAAAGTAAAAGATAACAATAGTATTAACATATCTGTTATCAATACCTCTGATAAATCTGTTAAGGTCAAACGTAATCTTAACCTTAAATTAGATGCAATTGAAACTTATCCTGTTCAATCAACTTCCCATAGTGAAAATATAACTGAACGTACTAGGCAAGTACTTAGTTCCCTAAGATCTTCCCACTTAAATGATGAAGAAGTCGAAGCTCTCTTTAGTTTATGCTCAGATTATTCTGATATATTTCACTTACCGGAAGAAACCTTAACCTTCACGTCAGCAATCCAACATGAAATTAAAACCACCAGTAATAATCCCATTCATACAAAATCTTACCGCTTTCCTGAGTGCCACAAGAAAGAAGTGGAAACTCAAATGAATAAAATGTTGGACCAGGACATCATCAAACCCTCATCATCTCCTTGGTCTTCTCCTATATGGATTGTCCCTAAAAAGTCTGATGCCTCTGGCCAAAAGAAATGGCGAATTGTCATTGACTACAGAAAGTTAAACGATATCACAATAGGTGAAATTTATCCCATTCCCCAAATCACAGAAATCCTTGACCAATTGGGTAAGAGTCAGTATTTTACTACTCTAGACCTGTCATCAGGGTTCCACCAGCTGATGGTAGCACCAGAAGACGCACCCAAAACAGCCTTTTCCGTACCTCAGGGTCATTTTCAGTTTAATCGGATGCCATTTGGCCTAAAAAATGCCCCAAGTACATTTCAGAGACTTATGAATAATTGCCTTACAGGACTACAAGGCTCTCATTGTTACGTATATTTAGACGATATTGTACTCTATGCCATTGACTTAAGGTCGGCAATTCACAATCTCAAAGTCGTCTTCGACAGACTTCGAAAATTTAATCTGAAACTTCAACCAGAAAAATGTGAATTTTTCCGCAAGGAAGTAACTTACCTTGGTCACACTATAACCCAAAACGGTGTGAAACCAAACCCAGATAAGGTCAAGGCCGTAACCTTGTACCCTGTCCCAAAGTCACCTAAGGACATTAAATCTTTCCTAGGTCTTGTGTCGTACTACAGGCGTTTTATTCCTAACTTCTCAAAGCTCGCTAAATCTCTTACCTCACTCCTAAAAAAGGACGCCCCGTTTGATTGGACAAATGAACAACAACTCAGTTTCGAAACTCTGAAAACCAAACTGATCGAAGCACCCATCTTAGCCTATCCTGATTTTAATCAAACCTTTCTATTAACTTGCGATGCATCTAATTATGCCATATCAGCTATCCTGTCTCAAGGTCTCATTGGCAATGACCTTCCAATCGCCTATGCGTCTCGTACTTTAAATAAAGCTGAATGTAACTACAGCGTTACCGAAAAAGAATGTTTGGCGATAGTTTTTGGCACCAAAACCTTCAGACCATATTTATACGGGCGCCGTTTTACCATTATAACCGACCATAAGCCCCTCCAGTGGCTATTTAACTGTAAAGATCCCGGCTCTAGGCTCATCCGTTGGAGATTAAAACTCGAAGAGTTTGAATATGAAATACAATATAAAAAGGGAAAGATAAATGCTAACGCAGACGCCCTTTCCAGGTATCCTGTCAATCCCGTTCAACCTATCACTAATGAAGTACCAACGCTCAATCTTCCAAATTCCAACCCCAATATTTCACCCGAAAATCAAGAAAATCTAAATAATTCAGATATAGACTTATTCGACTTAATTACGTCACCTATTTCATTTCCATCAGACGAACTTAACCCCGATCATCTCTTAGAAATTCCTACCCCAGAGCTCTTTAATGCAGAATCTCCAATTCCTGACGTAACCACCGATGACTACTCGAACTTTCTGAAACAAATCAATAATCAAAATGAATCATTCAACACGAACATTATTGAACACAATGACAGCTTACTGAAAACTCCTTGTAAAATTATTTTGTTGCCCACATCAATTGATCTTGACGAGTCAAATCCATATATAGAAGAAATATTGAGCAACTTGGAAAATCGAGACCAAACCGTTAACCAAGAAAAACAATTACATAGCTTTTCCAAAATTCAATCAAGAAATAAAGACTACTATTTTCTGTATATGAAAGTACATCACTTCGATCAAACGTCATATCGCGAAATATTCGAAACTCTGAAACTAGTTCGTAATGAACTAATTACCGTCGAACAAACTAAAGAAATCGGTATTTCCGATTTTCGCGACCCGTTTGAAAAACATAGTTTTATTAAAATCTATAATATTCTAAATTACCTATTTCATAACACAAATATACAAGTAAATATCTACCATAATAGCGTAACTTACCCATCACCGTCAGAAGTGAAGAAAATACTCCACGATAATCATGACTTACCTGTAGCTGGCCACCTTGGTGTCAGTCGTATGTATAATAGATTAAAACAGCTATACTATTGGAAAGGCATGCGCAATGACGTAGAGTCATATGTAAAACGTTGTAAACAATGTCAAGAAAATAAAGCCTTACGCAAAGTAAACCGCGCACCTATGCAGATTACAAGTACATCAACTAAACCGTGTGAGCGTATATCACTAGATGTAGTGGGCCCACTCCCGGAATCTGGTCCTGCAAAACTGAAATTCATATTAACACTACAGGATGATTTTACTAAGTTTTCCACTGCTTATCCCCTGCGTAGTACAACCGCTGAGGAAACAAGCGAGTGCTTATTACATTTCATATCAGTATTTGGCCTCCCGAAAATAATATTAACTGACCAGGGCACTAACTTCACATCTGACCTATTTAAGAAAACATGTGAGTTTCTAAAAATCAAGCAATTATGGTCAACTCCATACCACCCGCAAACACAAGGCGCCCTAGAACGGAGCCACTCAACCCTGAAAGAATATCTCAAATCTTTTGTCAACGAGGAACAAACTAACTGGCCTCGTTATGTGTACACAGCTATGCTTAGCTACAATACTACCGTTCATTCCACAACACATTACACACCGTATGAATTAATGTTTGGCAATAAACCTTTTATTCCAAATTCTATATGTGACGAAACCCTTGGCGCCACTTATCCTGATTATGTGCGTATGCTACAAAATCGCTTAAAATGTTCTCGCGATAAGGCCCTAGAATACGTCCGTCAATCTAAGATAGCTTCCAAAACTTATTATGACTCTCATAGTCGACCCGCACAATATAAAATTGGCGATTACGTTTACTTAAAGAACCACCTAAGAATGCGAAAAGCCTTATCACCTATATGGAAAGGGCCATATAAAATCGTAAAGATTCATGGTAATAACACCTTGTCACTATTAATAAACAGACGACACGTCCGTCATCATTACGACCAGGTAAAGCTCGCCGAAGTCGCCAACAACCTGTAAAATAAAACTTATCCATTAGGTATACAGTAGATTTAGTTATATAATCGTAACCCTTAGTTATGTTAGTATTAGTAATTAAAATACATATACATAGATTAATAAGCTACTACATTAAATAGACTAGCGTCCATAATACATACCTATGTACTTACAGTGCCTCGGCGGAGCTCCAAGCACCTAACGAGTATGTCCATCCGATAGCTGCGAGTCCTGGAATATATTTCGATTATATAGGAACATTAAAAATCAATAATGGCATTCTCAATATCATTATGCCAATGGAAATTTTGCATTTTAAATCACACATAGAAAATATAAATTCAGCATTGGAAACATTTGTATACCTCTGTAAAGAAACCGGTTATATAAATCACATAGAATGCCATAATACAGTAGAACCGTTATTAGTTCAGCAACAGAATATAATAAAATTGTTTGGATCCATTTCTTACCTGACTGATAATGGTGACCGCAGATCCAAACGAGCTTGGATTGGAGGAATTGGAACTATATTAAAACAAGTTTTCGGCACTTTAGACGAAAATGATGCTGTTGAATATGATCAAGCAATTGAATCAATACAACATAATCAAAATAACCTTTTGTCTTTAATTAAGAATAATATTTTAATTACTAAATCCGTCATATCTACATACAACAATACACTTCAAAAAGTTAAACAAAATGAAGTAAAGTTAAATAACGCTATTAACGAACTTTCTAATTCTATCCAAAACATATCTAAATCTACGAATGATTTAGAATTAAGGATAAACTTAGATTTTGTCCTTAACACTTTAGAAACTTCCATGGTCACCCTAACCTTTCAGCTCGAAGACATAACGAATGCAGTTATGCTCTGTAGTCAAAACATGCTACACCCATCGGTTATGTCACCTACCGCTATGTACCGAGAATTAGCTGATAATGTAAGGCACTTGCCTAATAATCTAAACTTACCTGTACGATTAGATATAAGTTCAGTTCATACTATTATAAAGGTATCAACCTTGTTATGTTATTATTTTAATGATAAGCTTGTGTTTTTATTACGTGTCCCTTTAATATGCAATCAGGAATATTCGTTGTTTCATAATATTGCATTACCAACACCTCATGATGTCAATCGACCAAACACGTTTGGTTTAATTGTACCTAGCAGTAAATATATAGCTATTACAAAAGATAAATCTAATTATTGTAAACTACAATCATTAGAAAACTGCAAAGTAATTAGTCCAGCTGAATATTTATGTGAAGTCTCGATGACTTATAAAACTGATTCAGAACTCAGCTGCGAAAGCGAACTGTTATCTAAGACAATAAAGGATATCCCTTTACAATGTAATACCAAACTTGTCCACGGTAAAATAAATACGTTTAAATCACTGAGTAATAATAGATTTCTCTATGTTCAGTCTGAATTAACCAAACTCTCATTAGATTGTCAAGGTTCTAATCAGATACAAGAATTAAGTATGTTCGGCATTGGTATCCTATCTATACCAAATAATTGTATTGCATATTGTAGTGGTACCACATTATTACCACGATACAACAGTGTTCTCAACTTAACTTCACCTATTAACCTACCAGACTTCAATCTAATAAACAGTACTTGTTGTAAAATTAATAATATGACGAATAATATGTCCCTTATTCATTTGGAAAATATTAACTTAGATGATATAAATCAGATTAATCAATTAACTAATAACTTGTTATCAGAGACTGATAAAATCAAGGAAATTCCCCACATGGTTAAATATGGGACACACTATTCAATAGTTATAGGTTTAATTGTATGTTTTCTTATTTTGTATTCAATTTATAAAATTGTTACTACTTGTAAACCCAATTGCAACCTTCGCAAATATAGTTCTCGCGAACACAATAAATCCAAGTCGGATTCTATAGAGCTGGAACAGACCATTCAGGAAATTCCTACTCCAGCCCTAAGAACCTCTTTCTAGGGTTAACTTCGGTAATCATCCCCGAAGTTCACTCTAACAGGGGAGGTGTTATAAGCAGACACTGAACCCTTAAATGATTACTCATCACCTATGCCACTTTAAACTGATAGTTAGCAATGCTCATCAGTACTTTAGTCAGTCTATTTCCAACCTTCGTGGTGATCGGTTGCATAAGGGTCCCTTTTCCTATTATTATAAGTTTAATTAAAATAAACTTAATATTATAATAAAATATCTTTTTTTAAAAACCCTTTTTGAAGGGACCCTATAACAGTCCGCAATAAAACATTACGTATTGTTATTTTATTCAAGCCCAAGAAAAGTTTATTGAACACCCCAATTTGTTTTAATGCCTCCAATATTTTTACATCACCAAACAAATGCGTAGCAACAATTACTACAATAAAATGTGTGAGAAATTGGAAATAAACAATTGATGTAAAAGTACATAAAAGATAGGTATTTTTAGAAAAGGTGGCGACAAAATGGTTGCTCGTCTAGTTCATTTTTAGGGTTACGTAGGTACAAACGGTCGAATAAACTTCTAAACCTCACCTTATGGCTCCTAGAACACTAATTACTCAACAATTTAGTTTATAATATAATTATTATTAAATGTTCGACTTGATAAATTAAACGAGTTTAAAAATTTAACGAGTTTGAAATTTTAATGATTTAAATTAAACATACATAATGAAGCCGAAAGTTGCATATTCTTCCCAACATTTCGATATATTTTTTGTGTTGGACTAAATCTGGAAACCTTCTGGTTACGATATAATCCAACTTTTCCTAACTAGTTTTTTGACGTAATTGTTGCTTGTTGTTGTAACTAGCTCAGAGGTCAGGGATTTCAAATAATCTGATCCTATGTATGTAACTGCACTGACCCCTGGACTATTGGTCGCACTTGTAAACACGATACTATAATAATAATTTTGAAATTCCTGAAATTTCAAAATTAATTTGCCCAACTTTGGCGAAAAAATGTCACGACGATGTCATACGGGATGTAAATGTATCAAAATAAGTCACAATGAGCAAGTATTATTGCTGGGAAACTGGGAAACAACTTTTTTTGGTGGGTATGGTTGTAACGGTCGCAAAATATCGTGTTTACAAGTGCGACCAATATTCCAGGGGTCAGTGCAAAAACGTACTCGGCAAAATTATCTTGCTATTGTTTAGATTTGGGTCCGCACCATGCTCTTACGAACAGAACCCTTGCCAAGTGAGACCCAGTCGCACTTGACCGCTTTTTGTATATTTTTTTTCGTCCGACTCAAGAATCCTTGTAAAATATGTGAGTAAATAGGGACGTTGCCATTTCAGTTTTTTCTTTCACGAACGAAGTCACAATAATAACATAACTTTGTTAGAAGATTTGTTTTGTAAAATATTCTTCTAGTTTTCATAAAACCTTTTTGTTACCTGGTGTTTTTCTATTCTTTGAAAATGGCATGTCTAGCCATTCTTCAACAAGTTATCCAATACCTAGGAGTTGTATAAAAATACAAAAGTTTTAGATTAAATTTGTGGACATGCTCTCCGGGGTAGCGCAGAAAGCCACCTTATTGTATTGAAGAGCCACCTGGGGGATGTCAACGGGTGTTGCTAGTATTGCCACAATTTCAAAGGCTGGAATACATCATATTTATTCAGACGGAAACGTTGAGGAAACTTTCGAGCATTGTAAAGTAACGGATTTACAAGTTCGTTTTATGGTTCCAAATACAAAATAGGCAGATAGAAATTTCAATATGAACAAGAACAAAGATCGATCTGCGAGAGTATAAAAGTCAATTTCAATGTCATTTAAATAATGAAGTAGCACTTAGATCGTTAGCATTCAAAGCTTATCTTAGAAAAAACTCGCTTATCACAATAATAGACTGAAAACCGAATACAAAAGCGAATGGTACAAGATCCCAGAGTTGTCAGACCTATGTTATTTTAGCATAGCTGAAGTTTCAAGGATAGACAGGAATATTTGCAGCAATAGCAATAGTTAAACAATGACTATATGACTCCAAGAGTCATGTGCTTGACGATCGACGCCATCATTCGACATCGATCGACGTTGATCGATTGGTGTGGTAGCTTTGGCTGATCGACGGATACCGTTCCACTAACTAATCGATCGATTGCCGGTCGATGGCATCGGTCGACTTTGATCGATTAACCCCAGCTATATAATCCATCAGTAATAATAATCAAGCAGCTCGATCGACGTCGACTAATCCATTCTACCATCGATCGAGGCCGTCGATCGACGATCGATCGATTGGTCTGGTAACACCCTAGCTTGCTGTGCCCTTTTTAACCGACATCAAAAAAAGGAGGAGATTCTCAATTCGATACGTATTTTTTGGAACGAAGTTCCTTATCGCGCGTTGTGAAAGGGGGCTAGACGGAAAAAATTCTTACGAAAAGTTGTCACGACACTTTTTGCTATAGTAAGCTATTGTAAGCTGTGCGGCGTCGCATGTTTCTCTGTCTGTCTCTCTCTCTCTCTTATTGATAGCAAGCCAGATATTTTCATTTAAAGGCAGGGGTAAGGCAGGGGGGGGGGGGCAGGGGGTTATTTTTATTTTATTTTTAATTTTTTTTTCTCAACTACTGATTAAGCCTACTGATTGAGCCTACTGATTAAGTTTATATAACTTAATCAGTATTATTATATTTGTTAATAATAAAAAAAATATTATTATAACTTAAAAAAAATAAAATTTTATTACAATTCCTTCACTAATTAATCGAAAGGAACTTCGTTCCATCCGGGTGTCCCTTGACACCTCTCAAGTTTTTTTTTTATGCTTGACCCTACGCCTATCTTTGGACAGTATAGTCCGATTTCGATGAATCTTTTTTTAATGGATAATGTATATCTCAAATAATTCATGATATTATTCCACCTCTAAGGATGGAAAATTAAGGCATGACTTAGGTCATTTGTTTGGTGTCCCATTTCTCAATTAATTTAGATGATAAGAAGTAGGCACTAAAAAGTGAAAAAACAATCACAATGAAGAAGATTTTTAAGGACTAAAAAGTAAAAAATAACTTTTTACTTTATTGGAGGCGGATGTCTTTTTTGTTTAAATGATTTTTCAGGTCTAAACCCTGTTTAAAAGGTATCTGAAAATCAAAGGTGCCTGCAAGTATTCAGACATCTTATGTACGTAAAGGACATACTCAAATTACATTATCCTCAATCTACTCGTATGCTCAAAATTTCAGACTAAACGACACAGGTCTGGCGACTTAAGGATCTCTGTCTACAAAACCGCATAAAACTTTAAGATTAAAAAATATAAAGTTTAAAAACTAAAACCCGACCACAACAAAAAGTGATCTAAAAAGTACAAAACAAGAAAATATTTCACACAGAAATCAAGACATAGGTACAAAATGGTCAAGGTAAGCCGTGGTTGCATGCCTGTATCCCATATGAGTGCGATGAACATGAATATAATGGCATGCAACCACGGCTTACCTTGACCATTTTGTACCTATGTCTTGATTTCTGTGTGAAATATTTTCTTGTTTTGTACTTTTTAGATCACTTTTTGTTGTGGTCGGGTTTTAGTTTTTAAACTTTATATTTTTATTTAAACCATTTTGGAGTCACAGCTAAGTATTATATATTTAATAGGTACTAGTGAACCCCTTTCCAATGATACTAAACACGGTATGCGTATCTTACTTTATTTGGTAATCTTTCCTTTTTTTACAATAATTTGTGACAAATTACCACTAAATATTATATAAATTTGAAATGTACTAGTGAACCCCTTTCCAATGATACCAAACACGGTATGCTTGTCTTCATTTTTTTTTTTAATATTGTTTTTTTTGTCCGCCAGAGGGCGCCACATTGGATTCGGTGATACGTCATATAGCCTATAACCAGCGGACGATCAAGACGCTTCTAACGATACCTCATTTGTTCAGTTCTGATAAGTAGTTTAGGAGCTATGAGCGTACAGATGAACATACATACATACATACATACATACATACATACATACATAGCCTGTCAAACTCATAACCCTCCTTTGGCTTTGCCGTAGTCGGGTAAAAAGGACATTTCATCAAAGTCTATTTAGTTTTTTGGGTCAACTTATTTTACATAATTTACAAAATATGAAAGAGTTTATCTTTGGCCTTGTTTAGGCCACAAAGGACCAGTAGCGCCTTTTCAGTAAATTCAGGCGCAAGCAGCAGATTATTTATTCAGATATTCAATTTTTTTGACTCGCTGGGGACAAAGACAAACAGAGAGGACTCTTGATTTATTTATATTCATTGCAGAATCAAAAGAACAAAGCTTCTCCACTGAGACAGCTTTTCGGGTTATGATAGATATTATTTATACGTACTTTCTAAGGAATTATACTATTTTTGACCCGAATTATAAGTACGAAAGATTCGGAAAGATTTTATTTTTGGGGATAGAAATACGCAACAATAATCTTTTTTACAGTACGTTGGAACACTAACTATTTAGATAGGTAGTAAGAGCTGGAGATGCGTAAGGCTTGCTTTGGCCTCTCGAATGTCGATTGCACTGCACAGGTGCATTAGTAGCGAAGGTTTGACCTTCAAAGTTTTCGCCCGGTCGGTGGTGCTTCAAAGGGCAATTCGAGCGCCTGGTCCCCCGCGTTGTAAAAGTTAGTAAGAGCTTTGCACAGACTGCTGCCAAATCTCGGTAGATCTCTGAAAGAAGTACGCCGCCACGAAGACAGGTGTCCTGTGTCCGATGGTTGATTATTTGGCACCAGTTTGTATCAAACACTATGGCTGTACAACGCGGTAATCCACCCCATAATCCTCGTAGGTCCTGGTGTGGTGGTCCGGGACCAAGCTAGTCACAGCTTCTAATAAACTACAGCGTATGCATTCGAACTGGGACTAAATCTTATTCATATAATAGGAAGCAAGGAAGACAGCTGCAGTCCGCCCAACAATACTAAATCTCTGGAATTAGAGAAGATTCAGCACCTCTGAATAGACACTGTTCACCAGATATATAAAAAATGGAACAGAATTCGTATTGAACTATCTGCCAAGTAATTTCATCATCAGCCTGAAGATGTCCACTGTTGAATAAAGGCCTCCCTCATAAATGGGGGGCGTTGCCATAATCCCTACGCTAGGCAGGCGTCTTGGGGATCGCAGTGAGGTTGTTAAGAACACGGAAGCCGCTGCTGCCCGACTTCCGGATTTTCCCTTAGTCGCATTCGACAACACCCTCGGGATGAAATGGGGGGGTGCTATTCTAGGCCCGACACCCCACGGGCCAAGCCAAGTAATTTAATAAGAGTTTATCTGAAGGTGGTGAAACAGACCCTTAACATGCTTACTTTAAGGGCAAAATTCCTTCCAAAGTAAGTTACTACCTAAAATAAATAAAATGTGATTTGATTCTTGATAAGTTGTTTATAGGTTGATAGTTCTGAATTCAGACACCGTTTCATGGAAATTCTATCAAACTTCTAGACGAAGTAGAATAAAGAATACATCATTCACTCTGCGTATAGAACCTTTTTTATCTACAAAATTACACTACGTTACATAAAAAATCGGCCGTTCTTTGTTGAATTAAAGTTTAAGTACCCACTCGATAGATAGTGATGGTAGATTTAAAAGCGAACTATAGTTTTGTTCAAAGCCCGCCAATTTTAGTTATCTGTTGAAGTATGAAGAAAGAACAGGGAAATAGTTTAGTGTGGCTTCAGTTCCCAATTTTCGAGAGGTTAATTTTCTTAAGGATTAGGTTCCTTATGAGTTAGACTCCCAGAGAAGAGGAACATATCCCGGCAGTACTCCCTAAGCATTACAGCCTACAAGAATATTTTATTTTAAATCAATCTTTTTCGAACTGATTCTGTTTCTGGTTCTGGCTGGCATAAAATAACTAACCAATTATCAGAAAATTAAACTCATATAACTTGACAATAATAGTTTTTTCTGTCAATCACAAGCATGAATATTTGTTTTTTTTGGGAAACTTACAGGCATCGTAAAACAGTATTCGTGAAAAATACAAAATTAGAGGTCATTTACAAGTTTTCATTGAAAAATTCCAAGTAGTAGAGCTTTATTTCTTCAAAAACTTTTGTAAACGTGATATAACTGGTGTCTATGGTGACAGCTTGTTGTATAAAGGCGTTTGACAAGACTTTTTTGTTCTTAGCTTATATTTGATACAATTTCACTTAGCATACTATGAAGATGGCAGAATTTCATTTGGAATAATTTTATTAGGTAGGTATATTCCCATTTCTATAACAAAAACATTTTTAACCTTTATTAAAAATTAAATATTGTGTTAAAAAGTCTATATTGTGCTACAAACGTTAATGACAGAAACGAATGGCTGCAAAGCCGACTCCATGTAGTCTTGTCTGCCCTACACCTAGAGTGTAAT
This sequence comes from Charanyca ferruginea, assembly GCA_947361185.1. NCBI lineage: Eukaryota > Metazoa > Arthropoda > Insecta > Lepidoptera > Noctuidae > Charanyca > Charanyca ferruginea. Next base: position 55,048,458 of record OX376055.1, on the reverse strand, counting down.
TTAAGCCCGAGTAGGCGCGGAGGGGCGTGCAGCCCGCGGCCTCAGGAGCAGGTGATAGGCCTCTGCCTCGAATTTTGCGGGCAGCGGGGCGGACGGCGGCGGCGGCGCGGTGGCGGGGCGGGCAACGCAGACCCGTTCTCGAAACGAGCGGGCAAGTCAAGCGGCACTATAGCGGCGTAGTGTTGTGTTCGTGGTTGTGTCGTCGAGATATTTGTTTTTATTCGCGAACGAAATGTTTGAACAACGGCGACAACATCTTTTTGATTCAAATTTATTTCCTAAAGCTAAAAATAAATTGCACAACATTGCAATGCAGACGCGCAGGCGGTCACCGCTTGACTGGAGCGCACCGCTCGTTGCCCGTCCCCGCGCAGCTCCCGCGCCACTGTTTCGAGGGCCGGTCCATTTGAATTTACGCATTAGATACCGCCGCCGCCGCCCCGCTGCCCGCAAGATTCGAAGCAGAGGCCTAACGCTCGCAGCCGCTGAGGCTGAGGCTGCTGTGGCAAACCGAAGCTGTGGTGGGTCTGCGACGGTAAGGTCGCGTGGGACCGCCGGAGCGCCACAGCGCTGGAGCCATGACAGAAAGCATGCCTGTTGCATGCCTGCTTGCATGCTGCATGCCTGCTTGCATGCTGCATCCTTGCTTGCATGGTTCATGCTTGCTTGCATGTTGCATGCCCGCTTGCATGCTTGTTTGCATGTTGCATGCTCGCATGCTTCGCAGGACTTAACGAGATTTTATTGTAACTGTTTTGGTATAAACTTTTTGTAAATATGGTTTACAAAAAGTGCTTAACGTTGCGTTCTTTTAAATTATAATGTGTACTTCTACAATGTACTCAGAACCAGTAGTGAGTAGTGCTCTTATCTTTCTGCTGCTCGTATATTTTTCGACTATAGGCCGAGCAAGTTTTACTTTAAATGCATTATAGGAGCTTACATTTTTAACTATTGACGATAATTTGTTAAAGTAGAGGAACTGCTGAAAAGTAGAAATGTGTGGTAAAAAAATGTAAGAAATATATAACCCTGTAAGTAGTAATTCACGAGGAAATCGCTTTTGTATTTTGCTGTGTATGCATACATGTTTAAGGTCGTCACTGTACTATGTTTTAAAAAGTAAAATAAACATATTTCACCAGGTAAAAACCCCTACAACAGGCAGGAAAACTTGAAATAGGGTGGTTCGTACACGTACTGCCAAAAAAGTTAGAACACCGGATTTGAATAAATCTCTTCAAAAAGGGATCTCAAACTTGAAAGCGTGGGTTTTTATTGACACTTTGTAATTGTTTCCTGTGTTTTGTTTGGGGACAAACACTACTCTTTAATCTCTGTAGGTGTGACATACTTTACCGTATTTGTCAAACAAGTAGTGTAGTAGGTACAGACCGTGCATTAATTAGGTACTTGTAGAAAAGGTTTATCTATTTATTCGGACTGTAACTAATTGGGTCCTAGAATATCTAGGTAATGAGACTTCCTGGAATGCTACAGTCTCTTGTTATTTTAACAAAAGCTTGCTATACTTTATTACCCGATTGCGGTAAAACACAAAAGGAAGGTAATGTTGTCAATCTGTAGGTCTGTTAGTTTATTTATCATTGATATTTGTTTTCTTTTTAGTCAATATTAATTTAGGAACCTTTTATTCTTTAGAAATGTCAGTTCTATTAAACCCTTAACTAATGATACATACTACTGAACTACTCATACATCCCTGGAAACTATAAAACTCATTTTAGCTGCGTCGGACCCACGAGCTGCTAAATTGGTGAAATGGATTTGACATTTAATAGTTTTTGCCGTCATTCGAAGACAGTTGAGAGTCGTTATGGGTAGTCCGAAGTCAGGAAGTATGGTAACCATTCTTACCTAGAGGTATCGTGTTACCCAGTACTTAGCTAGGTCGTGGAGTAAAACTGGAAGCCGACCTCAATATATTTGGGATAAGGCTAGGCAGATGATAATTGGAGAAATTAATGCAAACATCGAGCTAGTGTAACTATAGTGTTTAAATAGTTATATATATATATTATGTTCTGAGGGTGTATATCAGTCATGGCGTCGTAATAATTAGGATATTAAAATATGAATTATTTCAATAATAATTGAATCGCTTGTTTTCAAAACAGCACTTGTCCAAAATTCCAAAAAATTTTTTTCAACGGCAACCCTCTTATTTCGGTACTGTTCAATTTTCAGCACATTCACAGCAACATTCTATCAGATTTCTAAAGGCTACGTAAAATGCGTTTAGTTTCCAAACATCTTTAGTCCGGGACTTATGCTCTATGGAAAACAAACATCAGTCACTGACATTGACAGTTGACACTTGTCAACTTCATAGTTTTTTGCCGCTCTTGTCCTGTCGTGTGATTTATTTCTCTGCTAAGATTGGATACAATGCCTTTAAAATGCCTTCAAAGAATTTAGACATTCAATCAAAAGGCCAGGTCTTGTTCAAGCACATGAGTTCATAAACAACCCTATAAAAAATACATTTAAGTTACGTTATGCCCAAAGAGTACGTTTTCCACACAAAAAGGCATATGAGGGTGTTAACCCCATAAACTCAAAGAAAATTCAAGATATTAATAAGCTGATGAGTTATATTCCTGATATTCATCAAGATTTTTATACTGAAATATTGGCATGGCCAACAACACAAACCGATTTTGTAGACAATGAAGATGATTAAAAACTTGCTTTTATATGTAAAATTTAATGTAAAATTAAAATAAAAATAAAGGTTCATAAATTACCTACAAATTGTATTATTTTAAAATAAAATATTAATATGAGTAGTATTACATTTACTGACTAAACAACACATGTCCACTTTTGTTTTCCAAACAGCACATGTCCAAAATTTTGAATATAAAAAAAAGACTAAAATTATTTTTTTTTTAATTATTTTATTTGCTTAATCATTAAAAATATATATTTTATTTGTTCTCAATTGACAATAATCATGGTTCATCCTGAAAAATATTTTGCTATCTTGTTTTTTGTTCCTCCTGTAAAAACACAGTTTTAGACAAGTGCTGTTTTGAAAACAAGCGATTCAATTTTGTTTTTTCCTTATCATTGCTGTAGATAAGTAGGTACTTATCATCTAATTAACAGAATAACTATTAAATGTAATCCAAAAATACATGTTTATATTATTACCCTGAAGCGTAATACAGAATTATCGAACCATGAAATGGTACTTAGTGTCTGTTCGTATTTTTATAATATCAACTTTTTACTAAATGCTTAAGAATGTTTACATGGTATTTATTAAAACTTTTTTTTCTTTTCACATGGTCTTTCTGTCTGTCTGTTGGTTGGTCCTATTTTGATGAGACTTTCACTAGCGAATAACTTATACTATAAGCAGTAACATAGTTATATTTTAGAAAAATATTTACTCATAATTATAACCGACATCTACACGGACGCAGTCGCGGGCATAAGCTAGTTTATAATATAAATTATTTCAATAATAATTTTGTTTTTTTCCTTATCATTGCTGTAGCTAATTACCTATTTCTTTATTAATTAAATAACATTTAATCGTAATCCAAAAATAAATGTTCATTTTTGCTAGCTATTTCTGCCCCCACTTCTGGGCAAAGGCCTCCCTCCGTTCCTCTCGTTGTTGTGTATTCGTACTTCGCCAATTCCTGACGAAGCCATACAAGCTGTCCCGTCATCTTTTTCACGGCCTGCCGCGAACCCCCGTGAGTGTGACAGGTCGACTTCAGTCTTGCGAGCATGTGAAAGACTGTTGTGACCAACAGCTCACCGATTAACGTGCATATAGATAGAGAGAAAGTACACTGGGTCTAAGAATTGGGTTGGGCCAAGAGTCTCCTTCCTGGCGGATTTGCCAGACGCACGGATGCCTGAAAGAGCTATTGGTCCATAAAAGAGCTATTCAAGGGATATTTACCCATCCCTTTAAAACGCTAAACACTGCACACGTGTACCCCATCTGGACTTATAGTGAACAGATTTAGTCTTTGACGAACATTCAGAAGTTCAAACTCAAAGTATGCCAACAAGTAACAGACCACATAAGAAACACCATACATTTTTCGTTCTGGAGCGAAGAACGGAAATTGTCGACGTAGCTCTAAAAGCTGCAGGACTGGAATAGGACTAGGTGGATGGCCCACCTAGTCCTATTTCAGTCTTGCAGTTTACTTCTATCGAATTCGTTTCTTATTATCTTTTTTTTATGTTTTTAACCGCTGAGTACCAGGAGTTCCGAGGAGTTCCAGGAGTTCTGTCTTTTTTCTTTCTAAAATTAGTACGGTTATCATCATCATCTGCCTAGTCTTTTCCCAACTATGAGGATCGTCTTCCAGTCTAATCGAATGCAGCTGAATACCAGTGTTTTACATGAAGCGACGGCCTATCGGACCTCCACAACCCAGTTACTGGGTAATACGATACTCCTTGGTAAGACTGGTTGTCAGACTTTCTGGCTTCATGACTATCCTAAACGAATACCAAAGATCTACGAATAACAGCCGGGACCAACGGCAATACATACTTTCCGAGACACGGAGAGACACGGTATGAAATGGATGGTCACCCGTCCACAGACCAACCGCGGCAAGCGTAGCTTTACCTTTGACCAATCAATCAGTACCGCTTTTACTTAGCCACGAGCTAAAATTAGAACGGTTATGAATACTATAATATAAATTATTTATCATGTTTAAGAATATTTTTCTACATAAATGCATAATAATTTAACCACACACACCGCGAATGATGTCACTACACTACATTATCGTTGACAAATACTAAGAAAATATATATATGGCATAGTAGTTTCTAAAAATGGGAGTATTGATATTCTGTCGGAACTTGAACAATAAACAAAGCAGAAATAAGAACTTTGTCATGAATTGTGAGTCACTACCAAGGACATGGGAGGCATACTATTTGAGAATTAAGTCATTTGTGTAGGCAAACCTGTATGTACCTTTAAACAGATGTACCTATTCTAAAAGCTAGATTTGAAAACTAATCTTGTGTGAACGTGGTGTGAACTGACAGTTTCTTCCGGTGCGGTGGTGTTTTTTTTTGTAAGGCCCGTTTGCGTTTTTTTGGATGGATTATTATTTTGAGTGGGTGAATAGGATAATTATTTGGTCAAGATATTAGTTGACTGAATTATACTGCGAAATGGACGATCCGAAGTCAGAAAGGATTCGGTACTTATCTACAGATGTTTTGTATGAATTTTCAGTGATTAGGAACATTGTTCAAGAATAATTAATACTTGTACCTCCTTTTACACATAGCGTGATAAAGCTTCTGTTGACCCGACCTTTAAAAAACGTGTTTGAAATATTTTAAGAGATTCTATCCTGTAGGTTTTACGTGATGCTGGAACATACATACAGACAACAAACAACAACAATTTTAAGAACCTATATATAGCTACTATAAGTTATAAATTGTAATCAGTTAAGCAACATCTATATTTCGTTATTTATTTAACAACATTATATATGTGTGTAGATTAAAATATAGGCATGTATGAAATAAAGGATCGGGAGCTTTCATAGAAATATACCAACAAATAAAATAAGTAGAATCACGATACGCGGAAAATATTAACTTATCATACCACTCGTTTACAGAATTATTATGAAACAGCAACTATGAAATTGACCTAAAATCCTGCTGTAACGTGTCATTATCCGTCTAAATTAAAGTACTTGAGTAGTCCTCAATTTTATCACAAATGTGCTGCTGTATTAAATTTTATTATGCCGTTCTCAGAATACGTCGGCGAACTTCTTAGCGGATGATCTCAGCGTTTAATATTTTGTAATTTATATTCTTGGTAGCGGTTGGTGCGGTCGCGTCGCTGTTTTTAATAGCTAGACAGTATGGCACCGAACTCCTAAACTTGCTGTAGCGGGCTGCATTAACGGTGTCGCACTCAATTGCTCATTCATTTTTATTCAGAGGCTGATGCAGGCTATAAAATGCATTTGGGTTGTCGGGATTTCTCATTATAATGCATGATGACCATAAATTATACATGTGTCTTGTTTACAGGTTACTGATTTTAAATAGATTATCATTTATAATGCTCCTGATTTTTTGTCTGTCTTCAAACCAAAGGAGGAAGTTTGCAATTGAACCCGTATGTCTTTTTTTTTCTTTTTAAACTTATTTTGGGTTATATTATACTGCGTGTATTTTTTTAATAAATCAGAATATAAGCCAATGTTTTCTGAAATGTAAATTGGCATTTTTATAGCTGACCTCATTTAAAAACTCACATAAATACACATGAAACACTTCGACCAAGGCCGCTGCAAGTTGGATTCTATAAATCTTCGAGATTAGTCATAAGATTTTATAGAAGCATATTTTAAGTACTAGAGCTTTGCGCACTGGGATTTCAAATGCGAATAAATAAACGGGCGCGGGTGTAATATTGTTTCGTGTGTTTCTCTAGCAGCCGAATGAGTCGTTATTGCACATAGAAACCAAACGAGAATCTAAATAAATATTGGTCAAGGTTTGAGTAGGTTGTATTGTTAGTGTCGAGGATCTCAGATTCCCACACAATTTGGGTGTAAATAAAAATCAATCTAATACGATGTTCATAGATTGTTATCCTGTGAGTCGTTATACGCTGACAAAGTGGGTTAGTTGAAGAAGGTGGCAATTAGAAACTACTACCTAACGATTAGATATGACTAGTGTGGCTCTAGTTGATATTCTATTACTACTTCACGTCTGCTGAGATATCAAGTATCAAAACTCTAGCAGCGCTATGCAGTAAAAATCGCCTTCGCGATGAATTTAGGTTAAGAGAGCTGTCATCTCTGGTATTATGGATCGACATGTCACCTCTAGCTCACTTCATCTAAATTCACCACGGGAGATTTTTACAGAATAGCGCTACAAATCTATGTACAGTGGCCAGCCGCAGCTATCCCAAATTATCAAATTAACCCAATTGAATATGAACCTTTTATATTTTGGTAATAAAGTTGAAAAACTATTAAAGTTTGACGATTTGAATTTGATGTGCTGGCGTCTGAGGTGCTACATGCATATAAATAAAACTCAGGTGTCTGTTTGTCAAACTTTACTAAATGCATATGAATTTTTACACAGTGATACACCGAAAGAAACAATCTTTAAAATTTCTGTCTGTTTGATCTGACAAATTCCCGAATCGCCTGGTTCGATTTTGACAGGACTTTCGTTGGCAGATAGCTGATGTTATAAGGAATAACAGAGAATAATTTATTTACCAAAATAAAAAATCGACATTCACGCGGACGAAATCGCGGCCATAAGCTAGTGATGAAATGAAAATCATTTCTGCTTTCGTCAATCGTAGCACAGCGTGATTGATTATTATTCATAATGCATTGAATGGATTTCTAAATTCAGAAAAAAATAATAATAAACGCTACTCAATTGTAAGATTCATGCTATCTCTATCACTTTTTGTCAGTGACTAACACAGTACATTCCGTCATATTTCTCATACAAACGCCAGTACGTAATTACGGCGTTATAACAAATTATTCTCCAAATATTTTTAACACGCAGGTATCTTGTGGTTGAAATATAGGTTTGTATGAAGCCAAAATTAAACTTTTTTGAGAATCAAATTTAGTAACCACGTCTGAAAATCAGCTTTTTTGCACAGTATATATATGAACTTTGGCCGTTCATAATGCGCTCATACATTGAAAAAGTAAAAATAAACATCTTTATAGAAACCTTGCACGTGTAATGGAGATTCAAAATTACAAACATTAATACCAAAAACTTGTAAGGCTTTTTCAAAAACACGTATTTCCTGGAACAAGTTTTGTGAAATCTCCGCGCGCTAATTTTCCTGCAATGCTAGCGCGTTCTCACTCACTCGTTTGTTACCGAGCTTTGCGTTGGTTGAAACAAAAAAAAATTCAATCACGCTCGCGTCGAAGTTCGCTCGATGTGGATGGGCGCTCTCAAAACTGAGTAACGTTTGAATATTTGGCCAATAGTCTATAATACCTACGTATTGTATTGGTCAAGACTAATATAATCTAATTTATTATAAAGGATATCAGCTGCGGGGGTGTGACGCGAAACCATTGTCTTTGTCACTGTTATGGTTATGTTCCTCCTTATGTGGTGACCGATTTATTTTATTTTTAATAGAAACCCATTAATTCTTGAGACATAAACAGATTAATCAGCCTTCGTATTATTAGATATAATGGACGTAGGTTATGTAACCATTCGTCAATATAACCTTTCGTTTTTAAAATTTTAGGTATTTTGGTCGTTCGACATTTTAACTTTTGGTATTTTGAACATTGACATTTTTTACTGTAGACATTTTAATTTTCGATATTCTAATATGTACCCGTATTATTACATATTATAAAACAAAGTCGCTCCTGCCGTGTGTACGCTTAGTTCTTTTAAAACTACGCAATGGATTTTGCAGATAGAATGATTCAAGAGGAAGGTTTATACGTCTAGTTTGATCTACATTGCACCCGTACGAAGACAGCGCTGCGGGTCGCTAGTTTTGAAATACAGTAGAACCTCGATAATTCGAACTAATTGCGAACGACCCTAGTTCGGATAATCAAAAGTTCGAATAATCGAAACGTGGGTTTTTTGGGTCAAGATCAAACGAAAACCACAACTTTTTACACAAAAACACGTTCCTATCTGCACGATGTAAGAAATTTAGGTACACATACATTAAAATTGCGAGCGAAGCTTCCGTATGAGGACTAGCAACGTTCGATGAAACAAAATTCACGCCAAACGCGCGTTCGGATATACTAAGTCAGCGAACGGATAATTGAGGGTTCGAATAACCGAGGTTCTACTGTACCTAATAATATAATTTTCCATCTATTGTCATTATTTTTTAATTAGGTGGATGAGGCATGAGCGTGTCCAGTGTTATAGACCAACATAAACTCGCGCTCTATAATTAATATTCATACCCCAATATTGAAATAATCACACACTTTGTAGATTTGTAATAAAATTGTAGCCAAGATTTATAATTATGTACCTACTCGTGCTGAATGATATTGTACTCATTATTGTTTTATTCTAATGTGTTCTACGTAATAAATTATTCAGTAATTATTGTTGCAAATAAATAAAACGCAATTAAAGATTTAAAGTGGTTCTTTCAGTCATAGTTTTAATGATAGTAGAACCGCACTAGCAATAAATGTGTGCATTTAATATAAATTAATGACTTAATAGATAGGACACAGAAGGTCTATATATGGAAAGTTGTTTTTGATATTAAGAAATTACTAGATAAGCGATTCTGTTTTAAGTAGGTTTAAAAAGCCCACGCTAGTTAAGACCGAGATAACATTTTTTATTTATTTATACTTCATGCACAAAGGTACAATGGCGGACTTAATGCCTTAGGCATTCTCTACCAGTCAACCAAGGGTGATGAAGAGATAACATGGCAGGTGCATATGAAAAAAAAATATATAAAAAAAGTTGAAAAGAGATAAACTTACCTACATAATTTAAAATCAGGTACATATCATATCAGTAACATATCTATATAAAATATATATGTACATATAAATATATATAAAGGAGAAGAGTATTTTAAATTAGTTCGCAATTTCCGCTCAAAAAAAGCCAGCCAAAAAAAGCCATTAAAGCCATTTTCTGTATTCTATAGAGCATTTTACTGAATAACTGGGTTGTGTAGGGTACAACACAATCACTATGTAAACAGTTAGTATTCAGCTGCAGCTTTTAGGTTAGGTTAGTTAGTAACTGGAAGTCTACCCTAACATATGTAGTTAGGAAAGACTAGGCAGATGAGAAAGTTGTATAACTCTACAAAACTCTTTCTCAAATATGTTCTTAGAGTAACGTATCTTGCTTTGGTATACCTACCTATACGTATCAATATTTTTAATATACAAACATTAGATCTGAAGCTAGTACTTAATTTTTGTTGCCATTACCCATTTACTTTAACGTCATAATGGCACCCTCGTCGCGTTTTTGACATCAGAAAATGCTTAGGATTTCCTAAGCATTTTGAGAGCGTGGATGAGATTAGCGGTGATAAGCAAAGTGGCTTACGCGAAGGTTAGCCTATATTTGGAATGGGTAGAACTTGGGATGTGTTGATCAAAGTGGTGGACTTCTTGAATATTGTATTTTCTTAGTAATTGGATTGTAGAGGTAAGGTGTCAGTCCTGTGTGGGGAAGGGATGACCGCTTTTAGTTCGACTAGAATTATTGCCAAATATAGTATAAGAAAGTGTCCTTTTCCTCATTATTTTTTGACGCGGGTATGGTGGATGACATTAGGGTACCTTCTATCTCCTTTGATTTGGGTTTGTTTAGAGACGTTTATCTAATAAAAACTTCGACGTGACCGTCGAAATTTTTTAGGCAATACAAATGATAATCGTTTTTGGATCTGCATTAAAATCTCGAATTAACTTTCAATAGTATGATTGGTGGCAATGTCATTACAAGACCTTGTGCAGGTATATACCTTATTGGCACTTTAATACTTGTAAAATCATTGATGGTTGTAATTTTGATGAACATATCACACCAGCTAACATCAGATTTGACAGCTACTTTAAATTCAAGCTTTTCGCAGAACATGGATTAGTCAATCGATTCATCTTTGATCTAAATTATTACGATGTTGTTAAAAGTAAGATTTCTGCACATTATTTAGTATTGTGATAGCAATAAACTTTCGCATAAAAGTTAAATTTATAGGTTGTTTGTGAATGAGCGGTTTGATGCCATCCGTCAGTGAGTCAAGCACTCATTGCATATCGAATTACTTAATTATTAATTGTACTCAGCGGTGATGCATTATGTCATTGAGTGACTCATTTGGATTAAAGCTTAGACATAGTGGGAACAAACGGTAATCTAATTAAATGTATTTAGCGAAAGAAAAAAAAACACTTGTGGTTATGCTGTGACTAATTCGGCAATCAATATACCTAATTATGTAGATGTTTTATAATTAGGTATTTTTTTTTTATATTTTAATAGGCTTGCGTTTGACCGCAACTCACCTGATCTTAAGTGATGATGCGGCCTAAGGTGGAGCACGCTTGCCTAGAATAAACCGGTTCACTCGTGCCTTGAAAATACCCAGATTATATGTATCGGGGAATAGAGAGGCGGGCAGTGAATTCCACAGTCTGGCAGTTCGAACAATAAATGTGAAAGAAAAGCGCTTGGTTCGAGACCGTGGAACTTCAACCGTATAGCGGTGACGCTTCGCCGTATCCCTGCTCGTCCGGTGATGGAATGGGGATGGGGTATGGGGGGGGGGGGGGTATGTTGTCTTGGTCATCTTGCCACCTCCTGGGCAGGCCTCGGCGACGCCGACTGGGTTGGTTCGCGGCGGCGCAAGAAAAGAATAACTGGAAAGATTTGGGGGAGGCTTTTACTTAACTGAAAATTTACAAGTTGTGAATTTTGAATTTTATGAAGGTAATACAGGCTATTATATGAGTGCTATAATACCTACAGCGATTGTCAACATGCATCGGCCAAGCATGGCGATTGCGGCTGAACCCCCATTTGGGAGACCTATGCTCTGCAGTGAGCATCTCAAGGTTGACATGATGATGATGATGAATACAGACTGACTTGTAATTTACTTGGTAATTTATCAATGGGTGAAAGTAGAGCCGAGTTGGTTTTCATGACTTTGACATTAATTAAATTCCCCCATCCCTATTCCATCATCAGACGAGCAGAGATACGACGAAGTATGACCACTGTAAATGTATGGCTGAAGTTCCACGGTCTTGAACCAAGCTCTTTGCTTTCATAGTGAGAACTAACAGACTATGAAATTCACTGCCTGCCTCTCTGTTCCCCGATAAGTATAATCTGGGTAACTTCAAGGCACGAGTGAACCGGTTTATCCCAGGCAAGCGTGCCCCACCTTAGGCCGCATTAATACGGCCAAATGCAAGCCTGAAAATTAATTATAAAAAGAAATGTAGTAATCATTTTAAAGCACTTGTGTCTGCTACCTACCTGAGCTGATACATGCATAACAAATGCATCTACACTTTGGTACAGAACCCACTTAGTATGCAGCAGACGGGTTTCGGTGTTAGTTACCAATCGGGCTAAATAAGCGAACTGCATTTTCATATGCTAATATTGTTCCAAAATTATCAAGGACAGAATAAGGAGGACTTCATAGATATATTATTAATTTATGAAACCGCTTATTATTTAATATTACGTAAATAAAAACATTTTAAAATATTATTACACCTTTTAGATATCCATTTATAAACTTACATAATAGATTTACATTTTATAATATAAAAAAAACATTTCATAAAATAATACTACGTCTAATTTAGTCGAATATACCTACCATTAAAATATATCCTATGACTCGGCAAAAGTGTAGCTATCTATTATTGGGTAGTGAAAAAAATCAGATGTGTAGTTTCGAAGATTACCTCAACCCAAACCAAACAAAAACCAAACCAAACCAAACTAACGAACCTTTATCTCTTTGTAATATTAGAGTAGATAATAATATCCCACTGGTATCGGGAGCAGGATCCAAGCTACTGTTCGTCAGGGCTCCAGATAGAGAAACCTCCTCACAATACGGGCCGTGTCCAGAAGTACTGTCTTTTGAATCAAGCCCAAGTGCTTAAAGCGAGCCTCCTCAGGTGTCGCTCGAAGACCTTGGCAGTTAAGGCATTGACTGTATCGAATATTGACACAAAGATCTCTTAGTCCACCTCCCACATGTCGACAATCTTACGAGCCAAGTCAGTATACTGGATTTGCTTACCTTTCTTAACTTTCACGCGTTCCTGACTTTTAAGGTAGTGTAAATCACAGTTGCGAAATTCATTACCGCAATGTACGTTACTGCGAAAGTTTACCTTGGCGAAGGTCGTTGTTGCGAATGTTCTTTACTGCGCTGTACAGAAGTCAGCACGTATTTTCTGATGTCAAGTTGCAACAATCTGTCAAATTTCTTTGATACATTTTCAACTATATTACAAAAGAATAAGATTCATAATCAATTTACTGTTTGGTATGGCTTGATGTGCTGGCGTCCGTACGTTATTGAAAGTTCTTTACTGCGATGATTGTGTAGGTAATCCTTCTAGGGCGGATCCGACATGGTTCAAGTTTCGCGACAACGTAAGTCGCAATGATAAACTCAACATCACGGTAATGATCAACGCAACGGTAGTTCTATGATTTACACTCCCTTTTCGGATTTTACGAAGTTTAAGGTTTATCCAACCTATTAAATACCGTGCCTAAAGACGAAGGTTTATAATCAGTCTGAGTTGCCAGTGTTGACTTATGGTACAGAAACGCTGGCATCCTACAGAAGCTTAAAGTCACGCAGCAAGCAATGGAGAGAGCTATACTCGGAGTTTCTTTGCACAATAAAAAACATAATATACAGTACGAAGAATTTCACTCTACTTTTTGATCCATCATCCTCTTTCTCGTGCTTACTAGAGCAAACTTATGACGAAATATCTCCTGCGGTGTATGCCACACAGGGTGCCTGGTACTGCCTGTCAGGTAAGCGGTGGATACTTATGCAAGTCTCGCACCCCTGGCCATAGGCAGAGGTGAATTTAGCCGGTAAGAATCCGGCATGACCCTCCGTCATCCCCACAATGCAGATGGAGGAAGTCCACGAAGAATTCCGCCAAACACCAAAAAAAAAAAAAATGGTGCCTGGTTAGTACCAGGCATTCTTTTTGTTCTGGTTACTAGATTAGGCTACTGGGCTTAGTAGAGCCTAGTAACCATCGCCTTGGTATGGCTAATCCCTAATATAAAATAGGTATATTATTTTGGTAAACAGATCTTCTAAATTAAAGACACGTGTAGCCAAAAAAATGGAAGAGAAGAAAAACAATAATTTACTTTAAGAAAGCCTCCAATCACAATAATTTAGTAGGTATTGACATAGACAGATCAAAGACACTGTTTTTTTACGAATGTAAAGATAATGGTTTCTTAGACTGCTATTAAAAAAGTGAAACTGTATGATGGTATAATCAACCTACAGTAATACTGGAGCGTCTCTGATAAAAATGGGAGTTCCCATGACGAGAGAAAGTTTGTCCTTATATACCTATTAAGTATATCGTAGTGATCCTAACATCATTATAGAACACATGTATCTTTGTCTATTCGTAAATGCGCTCATAGCTCCAAATAATGTGATTTCTTTTTCGCTACTTTAACTATATTTTGATATATATCGGAATAAAAATCAATCATCAGTAGGTAAATCAATTCGCCAAAGCTAGTGTAGACGCGTAAAATACACAGTAAAGAAAACAAAATCCATTTGACCCATCACACCGTCAAGGTTTGCCATCAATCAGGCTTAATAACCCGCCTTTTGATATTCTAATATTGTTTGTAACACCACTCAACCACGGGATGGGAAGGAAGTGAGATTAGATTAAATGGGAAACTAAAAGCCTAGCCACACTCGAGTGGACAACCGGGCGTGATGAAAGAGGCAATTCCCATTACATATTTAAGAATGTTGGCATTGAAATACCCCATGAATTCATAATTACCTAAATTTTTGACATTCATTTTCACTGAGATGAGTGGTGACTAGATTTTGAACATTTTTAATTTGTAGATTTTGGCCTTCAGATACTGCAGTAGTAGGTAGTTGTATAGACAACGACTGCTTGGGTTAATGTGGACCCATTCGCTCCGGTGTGGTCGAGGCTTTTGATTAATAGGTACTTTATTGGTAGACATACTTACGAGTATACTCTGGTACTTTTATAAAAGTACTTATTTTCAAAGTACAAATACTTTTACATAAAACTTAAGGGCGTCTATTTATATAGTTTTAAAACTAAGTGTACCTTTAAATATAGTTTTACAAGACACTTGATATACATTTTGGAGTCTATCAATAATTTATTTTAAAAACAATGTTAGTAAAAGATGAAACGATGATTATCTTGAAATGAGTCCATGTTTAGGAGAGAAACAAGAAAACAATAATTCTCTCGATAAAAGTAACATTAGCCAATTAGAGCACCCTACGGGCTACAAAGATGGTTTACGTCAAGCTGTGCTGTTTTTATCGGCTAATAAAATATCAATAGACTTAAACATTACGAATAAGGAAATGGATAATAAACAAATCGAAGCTATAATGTGAAGTACAATGTTAAAACAGCGTTAAAGTTGCGATTCGAGGTTTGGGAAAAAATTGGAAAGAGAAGAGTACGAAAAAGAAAATTTCTGATCACACCGTAATCATTTCTAGGAGTTGGTATATTAAAGTCATGATTAGACTCTCCTCTCACCCAATATGTATTAGTCCCAGTTATGGGGGTAGAGAATGACCAACTACAAATCTGTAAAATAATTTCTTATTGAAAATCCCACTACTCACTCAATCTCACTACTTTTGCAGTCGCGCTTGAAACCATTGGAGGATTGTTTTTCTTAAAAGTTGTGACCACATCAGTTAGTTGCATTGTCCACCATCGCTCTTCATGATGTTCGGAAATTCCCATTGCAAACCTCTTTCACCACATCTGTCCATTGGGTTCGTGATCTGCCACGGCCCCATTTCCCTTTGACGTGACCAACTTCAATAAGCTTCTAAAAATTACCAGAGGATTACTATGATATGATATAGGCAGTATTCCATACTTATTTCCTTAGTTAACACTTAATTAAGTCCACATGAGCGAATCTGCGGGCATAACCAGTAGATATAATAAATGGGGAAGATTACTGCCAAAGTTGCGCGTAAATATCGGTGTTTGTTACTTTCATTGAACTGTAAATGGAAAACTTTCGCGTGAGATGTTGCTAAGTGTTTTGATTTTTAACCGGTGGTTCGATCTTCATTCAAGATGACTTTGATAAGTGACAAAAACGCTTAGCGATCAAACTTTCAATATTCTCCTCATCGTCACGGAAGAAAAGGCAACAAGGAAGCAAGGCCTGTGGACATGAGTGGACAAAGCCGACAAGTAATGATGGACAAGACACGTTTCACTTCTTCCTTCTCAGATAAGCAACCGAAATTATTCGAGAAAATTACAAAAACATTACACAAAACCCTTAGGTAATATTGTACAAACAACATTTTGTGAGGCGTTACATTTGTTCGTATACAAAGATTATCTCGTTACACATGTCCGTAAGGTTTGTTTACTCAAAACCTATTTACATATTCGAGGTCAGAAGGGATAAAACAATAAATAATGTTGAAACTGTGAGATATTCGTCAATTTTGTGTTATTGCATTAACCTATTTTCATGAGAATGAGAGTTATGAGAAAAGTTTGGGATATATGAATATGTATGGTTATTAGCAGAAAGCAGAGGACTGGAAAAATGGCGCACCATAGAGGAGGATAATGCCCAACGGTGGACCTATAGTCTAAAGCGATGATGATGATGATGTTTAGTGGGTGAAACTGAAGAGATTGTGTGAGTTCCGTAGCTAGCAGTGGCGAAGAGTTCATACAACTGTATTCTTATCGGTTTTCCTTTAGAAGTTCGCAACAAAAGCTACTCTACCGCCAATGAAAAATTTACCCTTTGCCACTGGTAGCTAGAAAGAGGGTGAAGTAAGATAATGGCTGATTATGGAAGAAAAGGCATGCTGTGACGACACCAAAATAAATAGGTGTGAAGAAAGTAGAAAATTCATAGTACAGTTACAATTCAAAAGTTGTTTCTCATTTCTTGTGCTAAAGCTTGCTGTCAAAACTAATCAATCCGGTTTTTTGTTGTTTAAATGTCTTGTTATCCAAAAAGTATTTAAGTATCTGAGAGTCTCTTAATTCAGCAGGTTCAGTTTCATTCTCAAGGGACAGTTAAGAAAAAACACATTGACTCTTTACAAATCCATCAATTTCTTCACGTTCTAATGCGACAGTTTCAATTTCTTGTGCTAAGAGAGTCCCAAGTAGATAGCTATTGTAAACATCAGTATCGTGTCTTGGGATAACTATTTCTTTGAAAACTTATTGATGAGTATACCGTTGTCATTGAAATCGGATTCAAAGGAATTTGTGTAGCTACTTTGCTGGTAAATTTGAACTTCACATGTGGCACTAATTTTTCCTGTATGGAATATACAGGAAAAATTTGTGTACCTACCTACTTTGCTAGTAAATGTGAACACACAATTTGGCACTAATTTGTAATTAGTGCCACATGTGAAGTTAAAATACGTAAAGTCGTGAGTGTTTAAATCCAGATTAACTTAAATTAACATAAATAATTACAGCAACACCAACAGACCTGAATTCAACTAAATGTCTATGTATAGGCACGTACAAATGCAAGCAATGTTTGCATCTGTTAATTATACGATCATCAGCTGTTCAAAGACTTTGGGGTTACCAATTACTACTGGTTACACATGCAACTTGATTTCAAAAAGACCATCAAATCCGATTCCCTGTCGGTCTCTATCAGTTCATTGCTATAAGACGCTGAAACAATTTTCTGTGCGAAATTGCAACTGCAATTGGATTTTTTATATGAACCGACTTAAGGTAGATTGATGGCTTTTATATTGAGAATCTTCCACAGAATTTTAATATAACGTCCCATTTTCAACACGTCACAAATATCTTCTATCCATCGCTAAGCAGACATAAACATTTGTATATTTTAGGGTATTGTGTCAAATTCCGTCGTGTTCCTCGACACTCGATGAAATATTTTATGTGAAATTGCCAGAAGATATCCCTAACGATCAGAAAAATCAACTTTAAATAGTGAAACGTAACGCCAAAACCTCACTTGGACCCATGGACTTATGCTTGGACCTAAAATTGTACTTATACTTAATTGCTAACATGAGGTTAAATTACGAAATGTCAACGGCCTGATAATACGGGCAAACGTACGAGGCGGGTAGCTAATGCAACTTACTCAGAGTACGTAAAAAATAATAATATTCTAAAACGATTAAACAAAAAGCTAAACTCGGATTTAAAACTTAACCCTACCTAGCGCAAGCGCGGCGTAGAAATATAAAGTGATCTCATGAATCTTAAACTTAATGTTATGTCAAAATTAATGTCGCCTCTAATCCAAACATCCGTCATCACAAATTGAATCTTGTTATCTTAATGATGATCTTGAAATGCCTAAAAATATAGAAGCTTTGTCATACTGTTCCCTTGTACATTTTCAAAATTTTTAGACACATTTCACGAGTAGTGCCATTAGAAAAAAACCATGTGGTGCCGGCCACCCCATTTGTCCCCCCGTGGTGTCGTAGAACACACGCGACAGAGGGATATTGACTAGAGGATGAGCAGCTCTGAGTACCATAATACCTGAGATCTGATGCCCAGCAGTGGGCATGTAAACGTTGGCATGTAGTGGACGAGTAGTGCCATTATAGCACTGTGGACTGAGATCCCATTGTTGACAGACCTAGAGACTACGTCATTTTAGCATTACTGAAATTTCGGGAATATGAGTGTGTGTTAGATAGTGGAAATGTATGTGTGTGTATGTAAGTGTGTATGAGACACATACGAATCCGGAAAACAGGTAAAGCTGTTGGTCTCGGCGTATCTATGGTCTCGGCTATCATGCGTAGATCTTTCAGAGCAGCAATGTGTAGTCAAAAGGAGTATCATGTTACCTAGTCACTGGGTTGTGAAGGTCAGATCACAGGCAGTCGCTCCATATCGTATTCAGTTGCCTCCGGTAATATTGAAAGCTGACCCTGGCTTAGTTGGGAAAAGGCCAGTCAGATGATAGAGGAATATGTACTTAAGACGGTATGCGTACTTCCTAAATTCAATGCAGGGCCCTTTTCAAGTATCTAGTACCTTATACTTACTTACGTTTAAGTTTGAGGGTCGGATTTTAAATTATGTTTTACAAGATATTGTAACTCGTTATTGTAAGACACTTTCCGTGGGCCATAACTTTAGCCATACACTATAAACACAAAATACTTAATAGTACCTATAAAGTTCTCACTTTTCCAACTCTGGAACCTTGTGTATGTGTGAATTATGTTAGCATGATTCGTATTAGCAGTTTGATGACCCATACTGACATAATTTGACAGCTAAACGTCACAATGTGCAAAGGTCATTCTTAATTTGAATGCAAAGTAAACGATGACGAAACTTTTAAGAAGGTAAAGTAAACAAACGTAGAGGTGTCTCCATGAAAGGTATTGTGAAAACGCATAGAAATATTTATGATGACGTCACTATTAGCTGACAGTTACAACTTGTGAGTACAATGATCAAAAGCTATGTAGATTCCTTTTAAGTTATGGTGTCGAAAGCCGGAAGAGTAATAAATATACTTTCTTTTACGATAAACGGATATGCTTGCAAGATAATAAAAGGGATACCGTAGGTACTGTGAAGATAATACAATACATGTAGAACAATGAAGAAATAAACTTGAAATATTCAATTTCTTGGCGCGTGGCATTAGTGTCCGTCACAATGATATAAGTTCCTAAGATGCTTCTCACGTTTATTGCAATTTGCAGTCCAGTATCAAGTTGTATGGTAATAACAAATATATTCGCGAAAGTAACAAATATGCATTTACAGAATTATAATCATTAAAATCACCAACATATCTTGCCAAGCTAGAAAATCTCGTAAATGTCATATATTTTTATTAAATAGACACATTGTCCTGTCGCATTCTACTTAATCATCATGTCAACCTATTGACGCCCACTGCTGGGCATAGGTCTTCCCCCAAGGGGGGTTTAGCTGTAATTACTATGCTTGGCCGATGCATGTTGGCGATCGCAGTAGGTGTTATGGATACTCAGAAGGACACTGCTGCCCATCCTCTGGTCAATATCCCTCTGTCGCTTTTTACGACACCCACGGGTAGAAATGGGGTGGTGCTATTCGCGGCCGGCACCACACGACACATTTTACTTAATAAAATAAGCTGATCGTGATACTTAACTAATGGAAAATGATTAGGTTTTGTAAAAAACAAACAATTTATTTCAGACAGCTACTTTTACAATCAGGCAAATAAGGACACAATGCAATACAAAAGACATTCCTTTAATAGAATGTGACTAAGCGCTCAAACAAATTGTTTTGAGCTATTGGAAAGCTAGCCATTGTCCAATTTAATGTTTACCATTTTGGTCAAGTTTAATGTACCTATCTACGTATTTTGAAAAGGATAGACATGCCATTTAGTGTGTTATATTTTTGGTCGATATAATGGCTGTGTGGTTTCAGCCAAAGTTAAAAACTGAAGACATCATCAGTCCAGTATTATAATTGTGATCCAACTTCTGGATTAAGGTTTTCCATAATTTCCCCTCTTTGTTGCGATCCTACACTAGTACGTACTATTTTCTAATCTTAAAGTAATCCATTTAGCCGCTAAACGTTTGTTACTGAACGTATAAAAAATTGTGTATATATATCACAATCATGGCACTGTAGGTACTACATAACACCAATTTCTCTCTGTTGTCCGCCCTAAAACAAATGTGTCTACACAAAATTAATCTGCCAGCAGTGTCCCTTACAATATTTTGTATCCCTGTCGTCATTTCGTCCAAGCTCCTTCAATTTCCTCTCATTGGTTCTCATATATTTTTTTCTCAACATTCAGCTAGCATTCCTTCCCAACTGAAATGTTTGTTCGGGCGCAAAATAGTATATATTTTAGTTTATTTAGCCAAACAACCGGAAAGGTTGCTAGACTATGTATTAACAGAAACACGATGGGACGTCTCACTGTTAATCTATTAAGGAAGAATAGTACAATCTCTAATTACAGAGACGGGCTTGACAAGATAGCTATAAACGAGAACTTTCTTCCTGGTAAGATAGTTCAAATAGTATGAATTAACAAACGAATCTGAAATAGCAGCTAATAAACACATTTTTTAGGGTACCGTACCCAAAGGGTTAAAACGGGACCCTATTACTGAGACTCTGCTGCCCGTCTGGCTTTCTTTCACCAGGCTGTATCTCATGCATGAACCGTGATAGCTAGACAGTTGAAATTTTCACAGATGTAGTATTTCTGTTGCCGCTCTAACATTAAATACTAAAAAAAGAATAAATATTTAAGGGGGCTCCCATGCAACAAACGTGATTTTTTGCCGTGTTTGCTGGATATTTAAGAAAAGGTTATAATATAGTGTCTAATGTTGTGTAGATAATGGTACGGAACGTTCACAATTTTATGATGAGCACCCGACACTTTAAGGTGTAAGCTTTAAATGATGAAAAATTTCAATAGAATACTATGATGGCAAATACATCATGGCAATAAAAATCATCGAGATAATAAACTTTCTGTAAAAAAAACCACCACTTCTACTTTTAAAACAATTATAATTGGAAACTATAAATACTATTTTACGGCGGGAACTATCTATTTCAGCTTCAGTAAACATAGATCAATCAACAAGAGCAATCACGTTCAGTTCAGACTAAGCTCTACGATGTACGGAGCAAGAATTTCAATATAATACGACTTTAGGTCTTGGATCAAGTTCTGTAATGAAATTACAGTAACAAATAGATCTGGGGATAGAATAGATACACCATTTGACATTATTGTAAATGTCACCTGCCTTCTATAAATCGAAAAAAGTAGACTAAAGTAAAAATTATGTTAGTTTTGTTGCAATCTACTAAAATTTAGGAACGTTCGCAATCTCAGTCTCAATCTATCTAAAACGCCTCTATTTACCAGAATTATTGACAAGATTTCAACATTGTTTGTCGTTGAGATGAGATTGAGGCTGATTTTTAACTTTTTGAAATTTGGGAACTGTATGTCTTTTCTGTTACAATCCCCCTCGGTGAACACCTAGGTGAAGTGCCTAGTGAAGGTGAAGAATGAGGTCTTACAGAATCACGCCCCTGATATTAGGAAAAAATTAAAATAAAGATTTTGTAAACACAAAACCAAAGATGTCAATGATTAGATGTGCCCGCATCAATTGATGGCCACCTTAGAATATTGATAGGTCTCCGCGCGCTCCGACTAGCTACTGCCGACGACGTACTTGTCAAACGGAAAATACTAAGTCAAAATGTAAATGTTGACTTAGTATTTTAATATAACCAATGTGTCAAGTGAAAATTGTCCATTGGAAACACAATTTTCACGCACACTAGCCTACTTACAATGTGTTTTATACACACTACAATATTGAGTTGATCTATTCACGGAGCTATTGTTTGTAGGTAGTGCGGTATCTACCTTGTCGTAGCGCGCGGAGACACCATTAGGATGATCACGTTCTGTCGTTCGTTTGTTTTGTCATAAAAACGTCAATTTAAACAAAATAATTTCACTCGCTGTCTTTTTACTAGGAATTTCTCTTGTATCTTAAGTACGTTTACAAACATATAAACTCACATGCACAAAAAACTACAACTAATTCGTCGTGTGTTCCATAAATTACCATTATTCACCTGACATCGTGTACGGTGAGGCCACGAAAAATTCAAATAACTCAAGACGTGTTCCCTCATATGTAGTTTTTCCAATTCATGTAAATAACAATATGACGCTCTTCTCTTAGGAGATTTAACATATGCCATCGCGGACTTTTTTATCGATCTTTTTAAGATATACAATTCTGTATTACATTAATTTCATCTATCTTGCAAGGTTTATCCTGCGTTTGCAATGTAAGCGCGCAATAATAATTATGATTGTTACGACATCGCATTACAAATCTTTGATTTTCGCGAAATTTTCTCTACTATAATATTATGCATGTATTATACTTATAAACCTTCCTCTTGAACCGTTATCTATTGCTGAAAACGGCATTAAAATCCATTACGTAGTTCAAAAGATCTAAGAGTTAATACAGCGAGAACGACTTTGTTTTATACTATGTAAAGATGTACAACAGTCTCTTTCTATATCTCGATGTGCCATGTTTATGCCGAGTATTGTAATTTCGAAATACCCAATGGACTCACAGGTCATTAGCAGTTTCGACTTACAATGTTCTGACTCAGCACAATGTTAATCCGGAACTTCTAATAAGAATACACCAGAGAGACCCAATTACATTAGGCACTCGAATTGGGAACTGAACCCTAAGGAAAGGAAAGAGAAAATTGTTCAGATGCCGATTTTATGGAGGAAGTCGTAAGTGCCAAATAAAACGTACTGCTGTGTTATTTGTAACCTATTATATAAGAAACGTCGGCTGTAGAAGGTTAGTGCTGGCAATATTTCTGTAGGTATAGAAATAATGGGACGAAAATTGAGCGTGGCATAGGACTGGTGCCGAGGGAGGATTCGGCAGAGCTTACACCGCTGAGGTTGGCGGGTCACGGGGTCATATCCTGGTAAATGCGCGAGCGAATCGCGTACTCCCGTTCCCTAGGTCGGTCGAGGAACACTGTTGTGGTTTTAGCCAGTAAGAGTCCAGCACACCTCCCCGTCTTCCCCAGATGGGCAGGTGTGAGCATGAGGATTTCCCCACGTTAAAAAAAGGCACGAAGGATTATGAAATGGGTGCTCACCCTTCCACGGACCGTTCCGACAGGACGATCGAAACGTACTGCTTTTAGCCCGATTAGATATCTCCTCGTGCTCCATAAAAAAGCCCAATAACCGATGTGTTTTTAAAAAAGCATTCGACTTAATACCACCTAGATGTTAATAGGTGTAAAATTCTTAAACAACCGTAGCAATAAAGCATAGTTTATGGCACATTTAGATATCAGCTGTTCTCTTGATGAATCCAATGACTTTACGAGCCCGACCACAATTGTTAAACAAACCGACTCGATTCAAAGTCTTCGTGAGAAAATAGTAGCTGTGATTAACAAGTTTAAAAATAGGGGATTGGAGTAAACATTGGATGACTAAGATAGGCGGGTAATCATTTATTTATAGGTAATTCTGAATACGTGTCATTACGTAAAGAACTCATGCTAGTTACCCAGGGTTTTGGAAAATGCCCGAAGTCGTAAAGTGAATATGAAGCTGCATCTTGCATGGTCTTGTATAATATAAAATACATGTATTCTTTTTCTAACTCATCATCATCGTCATCATATCAGCCCATTGCCGTCCACTGCTAAACGTACGTCTCCCCCAGAGATCGCCAACCAACCCGGTCTTGGGCAGCTCGCATCCCCCCGCTGTCAGCCACCTTCTTCAAATCGTCGGTCCATCATGCCGCAGGGCGTCCTACACTACGCTTTTCCTAACAAATTATCAGATTTTCCTTAACCTACTCGATCCAAAATATAGACACTTACCTCGAATAATCTCCATTGAACACTTCAATATTTCGGGCTCCGAGTACTTATCGAGTAAAGTACATTGTGTGTTGTGTTATTTACGATTCTTTACGAGCTCAGAGGTATCGATTTAGTTTCCATATAACTTCAATACAGTTTAGTGTTTGTCAAAATACTGCAGCTCATGTCATCTTTCATTTCAAACAAAATGATCCAATCCACAATATCTCAATAATTAAATTATCTATACTAATATTATAAAGAGGAAAACTTTGTTTGATTGTAATGAATAGGCTCAAAAACTACTGGACCGATTTTAAAAATTCTTTCACCATTCGAAAGCTACATTATTATATTTTATTTTGGAGAAAAGTAGGGTTCCGTAAGATATTTGGGTTTTTCGGCCACAAGGTGTAAAAAATCAACCAGAAAAGTTACTTATTTTGCGTACGCTGCCTAAACTATAAAAGATAGAACCATAAAATGTTCTAATTAATTGTTGATCTTATAAATATCTACAAAAAAGTCCGCGACACACTATATCTATCTATGTCGAGTGAGGCACAACAACCATTTTTTTATTTAAAAATCTTGATTTTTTTTTGGACTACATTTAAACGCGTTTATTTTAGTCATGCTATTAATCCTTATCAAAATAAATTACTATACTATAATATTATAAAGAGGAAAACTTTGCTTGATTGTAATGAATAGGCTCAAAAACTACTGGACCGATTTTAAAAATTCTTTCACCATTCGAAAGCTACATTATCCACGAGTAACATAGGCTATATTTTATTTGGAGAAAAGTAGGGTTCCGTAAGATATTTGGGTTTTTCGGCCACAAGGTGTAAAAAATCAACCAGAAAAGTTACTTATTTTGCGTACGTTGCCTAAACTATAAAAGATAGAACCATAAAATGTTCTAATTAATAGTTGATCTTATAAATATCTACAAAAAAGTCCGCGACACACTATATCTATCTATGTCGAATGAGGCACAACAACCATTTTTTTATTTAAAAATCTTGATTTTTTTTTGGACTACATTTAAACGCGTTTATTTTAGTCATGCTATTAATCCTTATCAAAATAAATTATTTCATCACTAAGTACAGTTTATGTAGATAATATTTGGTCTTTGAATGATTAAAATTGAACGTTTGTTTTTGAAGTTATGGCGAAATTAAAATATTACGATTTCTGCTGCACGGCGCGTTGCGAAGTGGGCGTCACCAAGGCGGGGGTGCGCGTGCGGGAGGGGAGTTTAGATGAGTAAGGTACCCGCGCGGCTCAGTCGTAATGAATAAACTCAAAAACTACCGGTCCGATTTCAAAAATTCTTTCACCAATCGAAAGCTACATTATCGCTGAGTAACATAGGCTATATTGTAACGCGGACGAAGTCGCGGGGAAAGTGCTAGTTAAATTAATAATGTCAAACTATTTCAATATGCCACATGTGTTACTTTACATTAATATACAGTAATAACAGTTCAATGTATAAACTGAACTTGTATGTCGTGAATTCGTGATGGCCCAGTAATTAAGGCTCCCACCTCTCAGATACCGGGCAAGTACCAATGTGATTTATTCAAATCATATAAACCTACTTTCTTTGTTTATCTTAGATATTACTGACATTGGTGACAGAAAATATAGTGAGGAAACCTGTAGGTCGATTCTGTAAAATTCAACAACAACTCGCATCTCACATCGCTCTTCACTCTCACTTGGCATAAGGTTCAAAATGACCTTGATATATTTAACACTTTGAATCAGAGGGCCTAGTGTTAGTTTTTATTTGAACTCGATCGCGTTAACGTAAACGATCGCTTATGTCAATTTGTATGGAATAATTTTATTTCCTATTGTTACCACTAGACTGCGCTGTTCCAGTTTCAATACAAATTGGAGTTTACGTCAATTTGTATGGAATATTTGTGTTTCCTATTGCTGCCACCAGGCGGCGCTGTTCCAGTTTTAATATAATTAGGTCGAGTTTACGTTAACGCGATCGAGTCCGAATAAAAACTCACACTAAGCCCTTAGGTCCGAGTGCGAAATGAGCATCAAAGTGACGGGGAAATTACCTTACAGAATGCCACTTCTTACGTCATCTCATACTTTATCTGTCAAAATCTCTTTGTCAATTTAATTCTCGCTGACACGCTCGCATGGGTGGCGCTAGTGTAAATTCGAATTATCAACCGAGTTTTTAGAATGCCAATCAAGAAACTCACAGTGGATTCAGATTCGGAGTTTAGAATGAGGTCTTACAGAATCACACCTATAATTAATATAAGTCTAAAATCGACGAATCCCCCTTGAGCTAGCGGGTTTATCGATATTCATGCCTTCTCTGAATGAGAAGGGGAAAGGGGGGTCCCCTTACTGTGGGACAATAATAGGCTAATATTGTTATTATCAAACCAATGTTTAGAATAGATTTAATAAAATTAATCAACATAAAATATCTAAAATTATTACAATTATTTCGAAAATTGGTACTTATCTTGACACGGGTCGGTGTGTTTTAGCAAAACAAACCCTAATTAGTTATTTCATATTTTCCATTTAAAACTAACCATATTGTATCGTATCCGTTAGATTTTAAACTAAACTTTTGCCCGTAACTTTGTTGACGTGAATTTTCTTACAGATCTATATTTTTTCAACCGACTTCAAAAAAGAAGGAGGTTCTCAATTACGATTGTACAGACGCCAGCACATCAAACCATACCTAACTGTCAAATTTTCCCAATTAAATATGAACCTTATGCTTTTGTAATAAAGTTGAAAATCTATCAAAGAAATTTGACAGATTGTAGTAGCTTGATGTGCTGGCCTTTGTACCTATGTTGTTTTATTTTGTATTTTTGTTACGCGATTTCTCCGGCAAATGTAAATCGATTTTGAAAATTCTTATTCTTATGGATAGGGTACCTATACCTCAGGGGTGGTCCTATATACATATTTTTATCGTATCGAAATTGATTCAGCACTTTCAATTAAACCAACAAAATCTACATAGACGACGCGACGTTTTAATAGTATCTTCAATTTTTGGAGTACCTTTGTTATGACTGTGTTGCCGGATCTTAATGGATTTGGATGATAAGAAGGTACTAAAAATGTGATGACTTTAGATTTGGAAGTCGGTGGCAATTAAAGACAACAAACCGAACAAAGCCACCGACTTCCAAATCTAAAGTCATGTATGTACTGTGCTGAAGTTATTTATCACTTTTTAGATTTTGAAGGCGGTTGTCTTTTTTGTAAAAAATCTAACCGAAAATAAAATATAGCTTAAAGCACTAGATAAATAGGTAGCTTCCTATTGGTGAAATAATGTTTGAAATGGGATGAATGAAATGCTGAGGGCATACAACGCCCTGGACATGTATTCTGTAAGAACTCACTCCAGTTCTCACGTCTGATTACGCGGTGAAAACTGTTTTAGGTATACTGTAATTCGATAAAAACTACGCTAGCGCCACTGAGTACCAACTTAGGTGTAGCGAACTATTATTACGTTACTATTTTAGCGAATACCAAATACTTTTCACTTCAGGTAAGTGAAATCGGAAATGAGATAGGATTCGAATTCACGAGTGAATTCTTACAGAATTGCACTGCTGCATGTTCTGTAAAACAATGTGTCTATGAGTTTAGGATCCTGTTGGGTCTACCATGCTTTTGTAGCGCTTCAGGGAAGCTCACCTAAGCCAGGGTTGATGGTTTTCATGCCATTTTACGGAAACGGTGCACTTCTATTCTTGGTAGATACGTGCTAGCTACTCCTCCGCTGTTCTTTTCTGATTAATTTCGTTCCGGGATCCAAGACAGTTTAATCGTTTCTCTGGGACTCGTCGAACTTCATTGCTTTGGCGCTTTTCTGGTGGTCGCCACTGTTGATTCTGGCTTACAGCAATAGGGTATTTTACTCTATACGAGAAAAAATCTATAAATATGTTATTGAGACAGTTTAGGCATTAAGCAGTCGGAAAATGTAAGTTTTAGTTCATAAAGTAACAAAACAAATTTTTAAATTCAATTCAAAGTTTTCAGTATTTTTAATCTGTTATAAAACACCGTGAAATAGTAGCGGCCATGTTATTACGCCATACGACTGTGTAAACAAAAAATTGCCAACTGTCAGTCAACCGATTGGCGTAATATACGCTTTTTACTTTTATTATTTTCGTAACCAACGTAATTTTTTAATTATTACACCTATTCCAAAATATGCTTTTAATTATTTTTAAATGATATACAATTATCATATTTAATATGAGCTCATTTGATACAAAACGAACTGACGTCATTTACGCTGAGCAATATGGCGTCCAGTAAGAGGCGTTTTCGTCAAACTACGCGCGAAATTTGAAAATTGAAAATTTAGATGCATTTTTATGGCACTTATCGATTGAATAAAATGTTTGTGTTTTTTTTGGTGGTATATTAGCACTACAGAATTTCATTGAGACATTTTTCAAAAATGGGTGTAATACCCTATTACAGTGGTTTGGAAATAGTGTGGCGGGCTTGTTCCACAGCATCCTGGGTGTACTGTGTTAGAAGTGGGCAAGTGGGTCAGAGCCCTATAAATAGTATAAATAATAATAATATGTGGGGACATTTCACGCACTGCCATCTTAACCCTAAGCTAGGCACACCCTGTACAATAGGTGTCAGACAGCTGATATACATACAGAAATACATAAATAGATACGTAAATACATAAACAATACCCAGTGTTTACTCTGGGCGGGATTCCAACCCGCCACACGCTCGTTTTCACTAACATTAGGTTAAGACTTTTACCACTTAAGAGCTCAACTGTCAATTAGGAGACACAATAGTTAAACAATGACAAGGGACCAATATTTGGCTTCTGGGCAGGGATCTTGTAATTTGACCTGTTATAAAATAAAATTATAATAATAAGTTTACGTCGTTAAAATGTTAGTGTAGATAATATTATATTATTTAATTCAAAACCATGCTTGGCATTGGAAATATTATAAGCAATGCAAGTACCTACCTACAACAGTGTGACTCAATGATCGAATGCATCGGAATATTATGATGTCATGGTGCTCAAAATTAGAAACCGTTCGGATTTGTTCGTGAGCTACTGGCCCATATTGTCACGAACACAGCATTATTCCGACAGTTTATGACACAACAAAACATACGCCACACAACACTCGCAGAATAAATATCACTTACTGGCAGATTTCTTTTTCTGTAACAGGCTGTATTTTTAGTCTATGACACCTTAAGTTTAGGAAGGGTGTGATTTATTTTAAATGTGTGCTGGTTTTTCTATTTCCTTTTTCTTATAAATGTGTATGTATTGGATAGAAATTGCAGAAGCTTTTTTAGCTCTCTCTCTATTTCGCCATACACTAGTTATATTGGCAAGAAGATGCGATAGTGAATAATATGGCTGTTTTATTTGGCAAAGGTTTCCAAATTTGTTACAGTTGATGCATTGACACACATCGGTAATAATAGCTTCATAAACGTACTGACCCGCTTCAGGGTTTTAAAGCGTCTGGCTGATGATCCTTGGAAAGTATGTATCTGACAATAACGATTAACAATATCTTGTAAAACATTATACATATAAAAAAATTAAATTTAAAATTTAAAAAACCCCCAACGCAAAACATAAAAGCGATTATTTAAAAAGTAAAAAATAATATCTTTTGTTGAGCCATCAAATGTTTGTTCGTTGAAATGGCGCTATAATGTCGCGGCGGGGTACCGCGTAAGTCAAATCTCATTGCAAATCCATGAGTTCGCGATTTTACCTATTTAGCTATTGCTGACTTAGCGGTACCCCGCCGCGACATTATAGCGCCATTTCAACGAACAAACATTTGATGGCTCAACAAAAGATATTATTTTTTACTTTTTAAATAATCGCTTTTATGTTTTGCGTTGGGGGTTTTTTAAATTTTTAATTTAATTTTTATTTGAAAGTTTTTAAATGTAATTTAGTCTGGTTTTGAGAAGTTGTAGATACGTCTAAAGTTGTATTTCGTCACATGGATCTTTTTTGTTGATATTAAAGATATCACCCTGAGAATGCGTTTGGTATATATAATTCGCCATTTTGTGGTGCCGGTCATCTTGGCCTTGAAATTTATCATAGTGTAAAGTATTCTACTAGTGAAGCCCTTTCATTTGATACCCATATTGATGGAGTTGTGAAAAAATATGTGATTAGCTATTTTGTAGCGGCGGCCATCTTGGACCGATTTTCATCAAACATAGATAAGAACACTCCCGACTAATTCACCTTTCAAATAAAAAAAACAAAAACTAAATCGGTTCATCCGTTCGGGAGCTACGATGCCACAGACAGACACACACACACACACACACACACACACACACACACACACACACAGACACGTCAAACTTATAACACCCCGTCGTTTTTACGTCGGGGGTTAAAAAATAACCATCACAGTTAAATGTTAGTACCTAAGTGAGGTATATTTTGGACCTGATACCTGAAATATGGCCCACACTATATTTAACTACATAATATTATTCTACAAAGTTTCAGTCAAATTAAAATAACGTAGGTCTGGCGACTATGGGATCCTGGACTTTTTAAAACATTTACTTGCAGTGGTTGAAGTAACGGCAGCTTATAAATGGAACAAGACAGAAGCAGGGATCAAAACTAGCAATTATAATTCTTACCAATATCGAGTTCTGACACTTCGCAAATACTTACAAAGTAGTGGTGGTGTTCACATCACTATATTCTTTGTAATATGTTTAATT
The DNA here is from genome assembly GCA_947361185.1 of Charanyca ferruginea. Classification (NCBI taxonomy): domain Eukaryota; kingdom Metazoa; phylum Arthropoda; class Insecta; order Lepidoptera; family Noctuidae; genus Charanyca; species Charanyca ferruginea. The sequence continues at coordinate 55,017,346 of OX376055.1, read as the reverse complement.
CGTTTTCAATTTTTAAATCAAGGCATTTGATTCGTAGTGTTTGTTTTCACAGCAGTGCTAGAATATCAAAAACTCTTGTATGTTTTTTTTAATTATTTCATCACTGCTTTGAAAGCTTGTTCTTGTATTCAGATTAGTCATATCATCTGTGGTTTAATGTAATAGACTAACGATCACATTCACATTCCTCATTCTTTAATTATTTACTCCCTTCTGTCGGTCTAAAAATATAAACTGATAGGTACGAGTACCAGTGCCCATAACAGCAAGAGATAAAAAAGGGAGTTGAATGTTGCTATTGACTATTATATCTATTATTATCTCTAAAGGTCAACGGTCTCATAATAAGCCACTATCATTACGATAAGCTTAGTCTTTATACTGTTAGTAATGCTTTATTGTTTTATTTATCTCAGTCGTTATAATTGAAATATTATTTAAATTGTTTTGTATTGAGTTGTCTATCAACTTATTTCTAATTACCGTAAACTGTCTGGAGAACTATAAGATAATGTAATGGTTGCGTGCGTAATGCAACCTGGTCGAAAGCATTTAACTAAATGTTTCTTCTTTTTATTCGTTGGTGTCACTCTTGACAGAGTGGTCGTGGTCTTCACTTAGTGTTGGTGGCACGCTTTACGACACGTCGCCATTCCTCCCTTACAGCAGCCTTTCTCGTGCATACGTGCAAGGTGCCATCTATCAATATTTCTTCTAAGCACTTTGAATTTGTACGAGAAGTATTTTTAAATGAGAAGCATTATGCTTAATTCTATATCAAGGCTAACGTTGACTAACCAATATAGTCATTTCATTCGGTTTCCTTTTTTAATTTTTAAAATTCCTTCGGCTTCATTTGAAGCCTTACAGTACCTACTTCTATACGTCATTATGTACTGATATTCAGAACAATAACCAGTAACCTAACAGCTACAATGCAGGGTCTTTTTTAAAAGTGCTTGCGCACGCACGTTCCAATGATACGATTCGTTTTGATATATGTTTTATAGGATACCTACTGTAAAAACCATTATTCCTTCTTGCCAGTTACTTTCTGTGCGCCAAAACTTCAGACACTTTAAAGTTCAGACCTTGGCGACCTGGAATCGGTAGGAACTTTAATATAAATCTATCAGAAAGGAGCATTTGAACTTAAAAGTAGTAGATAACTCGTCTTTTAATATAACCATTTGGCACGGTACGTAACCCTTAGCCTTAAAACGTTGAAAGTTCGTAAATACAATCCTCACTTAAGTATACAAGTATGTTTTTAGTCGTCGGCACAAGAGTAGCAAAAATTTCGCTAAAAGCCCTTACAAACGAACTACGTATGTTATAAAAACACATCATATTTGCCTCATTTTATCATGTATCCTTATTAAATACTCGTATTCACTAATGGGGTTAACATGTTGTGAGAGTCTAGATGTAAACGTGTTTTTAAAAAAAGCGCCTGTGTGTTGTTCACTGGAATGGCTGAAAAGAACACGGCTGTAAATAACTATGTCACGTTGGAATAAAAAAAGTTTGTCTTTGTAGAGAGTCAAATTAAATCATTTATTAGCGTAGAATGTAGATATCGTACAATAAAGTGAATATAAAATATAGTGAGCCGGGTACATTCTGCCTGAGTTTTGGCAAGCATGCATCAAAGTAAATCTTTTAAGTTTTTCATTAAGATTTATGAACGTCATTTGTTAGAAAAAAATAATTGCATTTAATTTAAAATGGTAGTTTCTTATGGAGAAGAACTTCAAAAAATTACAGTATTTTATATAGGAACATTATTTAAACAATTAGGTATATGAATTTGAAGACGATGTACACACGACTACACATCAAGCTATACATTTCCAGTTAATGCTACTCTCGCATTGTATCCTATACAATGCGAGATTAGCATTAACTGGAAATGTATACAATGCGAGATTAGCATTAACTGGAAATGTATAGCTTGATGTGTAGCAGTGTGTACCTAAAATAAGTACTATACTGTGTCACTCCCTCTTTAGAACTCCATTACTTGATAAATCGGGCAGTGTTGTTGGATTTTTCCATAAACAATTTCTCAGTAGCGGCCCGCAGTTTGGAAGTTGGTGGTGTAGCACCCGTGCCTAGAAAAGCACGTAAAGCCGTTATACCTGCGTCTGATCTCTCTCCGGTCGTGTAGTATTGCCGTCCCACCGGACTATGAGAGTGAGGGAAGAGGGAGTGCACCTGTGTTTGCGCACACACTTGTACAGCACTATAATAACTTCAGCGTACTTTGCTCGTCTTTCTTGAGATTGGCTTCCAAAACCGAAATTTAGTCGAGAGAAGTATTTTTAATATCTGAAAAATATAATTTTTATATCGCGGTGGTTTTAGCCGGTAAGAGCCCGGCATGCCCCTCCATCACCCCCACGATGGGGGAAGTCCGTGATGGTTTCCACCGCGAAACAAAAAAAAAGGCTTCAGTCCATCAAAAATGTGGAATGATCCTCCTTCTGATCCAACCTAAAAGCTCTGTATCATAAAAAAAATATGTATCTTTTCTCATCTTATTATCGATGAAGGTTTTATTTGTCGTGTAGCTTCTACTCCAAAAACCATCCTATGATTTCCCGTGGGTATCTTTTACGTACAGGTACTCTCAAATGTGTGTAATGGTTTATGGTACAGGTACTTATTACTTACGAAACTTACTTGAGATGAACGTTGATAATTTATTGTGGTAAGGTGTATGAGATGTTAGAGGATTACTTTTGTTGAATTATTTTTTGTAACATCAATTTTCACCACATTCACCGTATGTTTATTTTGTACAGAAAAATGTTAACAAAAGATTCTTAACAAATATAACAGCGGCTACCTACTTTTTATCCCAAACAGATAGAGGAATACCTCCTGGGATATATTCAAAGAAATATTATTTTACTTTGTTCCTTATTTCAGGTCTCGAGGGCTCTATAATTTTGCTTAAAGTTGAAATCTGGTACATTAGTAACTGCTCGGTGGTTGGAATGAAAAATGTTAAATCATGATTGCAATCCACATTTATACTCTTAATGTATTTTTTCTTTCGTCACTCTCACTCACTCACTCACCCATTTTTGGCACATCTAGGTCATTTTTGGCCCATCTAGAAGTACGGTATCTATAGGAATTTATACATTCGAGTCTAACGACTAGTCAGACCCTAAAATATTGCTATAGTACACACAATTCTGGATATTATAGCAGCGGTTCCATTTAAAATATTGCCACAGACTGGAAACCGGCCGCAACATGTCGGGGAAAGGCTGGGAAATTGATTACATGTTGAGTAACTGTCTGTAGTGTGCTTTTGAATATTGAATATTGATAGGCAAAACCTATATAATATTGAAGCCAATATTGGCAAGATTGGTTCCAATGTTGGAAGCAGAAGGCAAATGTGACATACTAATTTTTTTTTTTAATTATACCTTACACTAGGAATTTATTTTGTGTCGTGTATGCGTTTACAAACATATAACAATTATCCACAGGCCATACAAATATTTTGTCCTTGAGGCAATCGAACGCCAACCATGTCGTCAAAGTATTGTTCTTGCAATTTACGGGCGCGCGTCTAGACATTTAAAGATATCATGATTATTATAAGGTAGCAATAGCATTAACTAATGCGCGTTTTTATAGTGTAATTACTACATATCACAAATAGCTGTAAATACAACACTATGTATCTACAGAGGCCAGTACATCAAGCTACAACAATTTGTTAAAATTCTTTGATAGATTTCAACTTTATTAAAAAATTGCAAGGTTCATATTCAATTGGGAAAATTTTACAGTTTGGTATGGGCTCATGTGCTGTCTGTACATTATGTAGACTTGTCAAAGTATTCACTTTGAAAATATTTACCTGGTTCCATCCTGCGCTGTTTTTAATATGAGTACTCGCAAAACATATTTCTGAAGTTGAAGATGCCTTAACGCAATATTGTCTCGTCTTTAATTTTTATATCAAAACTTTTGCGTTTCAAATAATGGGGTCCCTGGTTGCCAGAATATTTTTTGAAGGTACTTGAAACTTTTTCACCTTAATTTTGGGTACGCAATTGGGAATTGAAAGTCTTGCATTCTTTATAACATTATTTCCACACAGTGCTTTTTTTGAGGTGCTTAATCCAAGTGTTTGTTAGCTAAGTACAGGTCTGCAGTCATGTCTGAATAATCTGAGCAATACTGCTTAGAGGAAATCAGCTGCTGGTACGGTGCAAACTGCAGAGTTTATCTAAGAAATCTATCTAGCCTGTATAGTCCCAATGCGGGGCAAAGGCCTCCGTCTCCTTTTTCCACACATGACTCTACTATTGATTGCTCGCAGAAGTAAACTTTTATTGATATTATTATAAGTTTCTTTGTTAACTCTGTACATAATACTAGTATGTATTGACTGCCTGCTTGGCCGTAAGCGCTATACTGCTGAGCATGAGGTCCATGGTATCCATTTCCAGGTGTGTTTTCCGTAAGTAATTTCTCAGAAACAGCCCGGTATCTGGATTCTCGGTTCGGTTGTGCTCGCCGCCTGTAAGGTATAGGTTACCTAAATATGGGAGTATTTTTTAGGGATCAAACAACCCAATTTTTTTTTCAGCATGACATCTTTCAGTTTAACCTAAGAGGTTATCGGCTGCTGAACCGGACTTTCCTGTGGTGCCCTAAAGTTCATTTAAGGGCTCCAGCCAGGACAAAAAAAAAACTTGAGAGGTGTCAAGGGACACCCGGATGGAACGAAGTTCCTTTCGATTAATTAGTTAAGGAATTGTAATAAAATTTTATTACAATTCCGTCACTAAAAAAAAAGCGAGGAATGAAAAGTTATTATGGCTGCTTACATTGTAAGTAAGTAATTTTAAAGATTAACATTTTCTAACATGTTAGTACAATGCGTAGTTATTTAGATAGAAAGACCAATAAATTATTTCTGCGCCATCTATTGGCCGTTCGTAATTCGATCTCGAAGAGCACAGTTGCGCCAATAACGTTAGTAGATGGCTCTTAAATCAAATATACAAAAGTGTCGTGACAACTTTTCGTAAGATTTTTTTTCCGTCTAGCCCCCTTTCACAACGCGCGATAAGGAACTTCGTTCCAAAAACTTATAAACTATGCGACTGCACGTTAAGTACCACAGGGTGCGAGCCTCGGCTTAAGGCGTCGTTGGGGGAGGGCAGCAAAAAAAAAACAACCCCAGACGGCCCACCTGATGAAGGCAGCGCTGCTTTTAGATATCTGCAAATACAGAGGTCATATAGATGAGTTTCCATTCCAGAAACAAAGTCATTACACCAACACCCATAACCCTAACCCTTTGGGCGAACAAAAACCGGCAAGATGTTATGTGGTTTACAATGTACTACACTATTTATATTATGATGCAAAATAATATGTAATCTAGTTTTCAACAGTCTCGATCGAAATATTTCGTCTTCGCAACATTTGGAGTGCCGAGATAAATCACAATCCTCTAGAGGTTTTCCACATTGAAAACAGATGTTTTCCGTTATTTCTACTTTATTGTTCGGTGTTCGTACTTGTGAAAATAGAAATATGTTTATTTGGTTTATTGGACTTTGAAGTCAACGATTAGAATTAGACTTGATTACACGTTGATTTTTGTTGAGATATTTGAAGACTGTTTTTTTTATATATTACAGAATATTTAAAAAAACAGTCAAACGCAAGCCTAATATAGATTAGGCTTGCGTTTGACCGCAACCCACCTGATCCTATCTAACAATAATTATAATAATAATATAATAATCATTTAATTCAGGTAACAAGACCCATACAATATATACCTTATAGACTAACATACATAACTAAATTACATTATTTGTTAGTAGGTATAGTATCTTATGCCTATGTTAGTTACTTCACTTCACTGCTGCCTAAATTGGAGCACGCTTGCCTAGGATGAACTGGTTCACTCGTGCCTTGAAGATACGGTTATTTAACATTAAAAAATCGATCGAATTAAAGTTACCTTTAACTCTTCGCATTCGTGAACCTGACCTTGTCTTTGGATCTACAGGACGCAAAAGCCTTCCAACTTGCCAGTAAATGACAGGGCGAGGTTGACAAAACTTACGTAATAATTGCTTCTAAAATTGAGACTCGACTTGTTCTAGACAGCCGGACTAGGCTAGTCCAAAATAGGATGAGGTGTAGGCGGCCAATAGTGTCGTACTATTTTATGTAAATAGGTCCATGATAGAGCTACTTAGGTTGGTACTTTAATGAATGAACTCTGATGCAATGCGATAGTATAAGGATACTCAGTGTCTTTATTGCTTTTCCATAAATATAAATACTGCTTAGGTGGGGCGTGTTTATAATTAGGTTCATTATGGATTATAACTAAGTAAATAGTGACGTATTTAATAGTTGAATAATACTTTGTGGTGATTTTCTTAGCTCGAGGTGCATTAAACAATGGGCAGTATATTTGCCATGATAAGTGCTATTGTTCCATGAATATATCATGCCCATGCGAGAAAAGAAGAAAAAATTAAAGAAAAAGGTAGTTTACTTATATGCCTATTTATCCGCCGTGCAAAATACAAAAGGCGACCATCTGTTTAAACCTATTGTTCTATTATGTGCTTGGGCTGTTTACAAATTTGTGATACCCCACCATTGAATGGAAATAACTCAATTTGCCTGATAGAAAAGCGTTCATCAACCTGTTTAAAAATGTGTCAATTAAGGCTTAAGTGGTTAGGCATAAATTGCGAGATCATGTCGTACTGAAAATTGATAGCAGGATCAGAAATATTAAACTATTGTATACTAGCTGACCCGATAGTCGTTGTCCTGTCCCGTGTTTTTTTTTATTTTTGCCCAATTTTCTTACCATATAAACCTTTCCTGGACTTCCACAAATATTTCAAGACCAAAATAAGCCAAATCGGTCCACCCGTTCTCGAGTTTTAGCGAGACTAACGAACAACAATTCATTTTTATTATATAGACTTAAAATCTGATTGGTTATTTTAAAACCTGTAATTTATCATAACAAAAGCACCTCGAATCTCATTACAACTATTTTTGGTATTTTTATAAACCATAGAATTATTTTAAAACATCGCCTTTTATTATATTTTATTGTTTAATTTTGATACGACACTACTTAGCACTTTCCTCGCGACATCGTCCACATAAATTTTCTTTAGGGATCCCTAATGTTTTGATAATAAAATAATAATATAGCCTATACCACTCAAGGATAAAGTAGCTTCCTATAAGTGAAATAATTCTAAAATCGACCATGTAATCGGGGTCTCGGCATGAAAATGACGGTCACCCATCCAAAGACCGACCGCGGCAAGCGTAGCTTAACCATAATGATCGGTCAGAAATGTATAAACTATCGTAAACTAAATAAATATGGAGTGTATTTCTAATTTTTAAATCGAATTTACATTACCAACGTTTACCCGTGCGTGTATTTTACGAATAAGTTCTGTCAGAGCACTCAATTTTGATCGCTTCATAACTGATAGTAACACTAAAAGCTGAATTGCCTTCATCGATCACTCGACACCTCGAGAATATGAATTCAGAGGAATTTTACGAGGTCTGCAGTCAAGAAAACGTTCGCCAGAGGAACGGTAAATATGAAGTAGTGTGCTCTAATGGAAAATTGAAATTGTTTATTCCTAATATTGCCTAACTGCTGAGCAGACTTGCAGAGTTGTTTAAGATATTTTTGTAAAGGAATTCGTCAGAGACTTTATTTTCAACTTTAGAAACCTTTTACCAAACTGTAAAGCTTTCAAGAGAAGCTTCTGATAAGTTCACTTTTTTTTCTTGAGTTTTGTAAGATCTTCGACGCGACGTACCTATAGCGACCTTTTATAATATGAACCTAACAGCCTCTTGTTGTATCTTGGTCAAAGGATAAGCATTGCCATCCAACGTGCCAATGCCGGCAGTCTCTTTGGCACATTTCTAGATGGCGGCGATATGGAGGAATTTTTTGATGCCTTATTATTTTCGTTTTTTTTTTGTTTATTCGCCGAAGACCTAAGTTCATCGACATAGCTCTCAGAATATGCAAGTTGAAGTGGCAATGGGCCGACCACGTCGCTCAAAGGTTCTCTAGTGGCGGCCACGGACCGGAAGACGCAGCGTTGGTAGGCCTCCCACCAGATGGACCGACGACATCGTCAAGGTCGCGGGTAACCGGTGGATGCAAGCGGCAGGTTGCCACTCGTCGTGACGTTCTATGGGGGAGGCCTTTGTTCAACAGTGGACGTCTTCTAGCTGATGACGATGATGATTTATTTTGGTTTAATAGTTATAGGTTTTACTTAATAGCCAATATTGAACATTTAAGCTTCGTTATAGGGTTTATGATTAAATTATGCCATGAAATCTCAAAGTGCACTTTTACTAGGACGTTAAATATGTAACTTTATCACCGAGATCTCTGTCTACCCCTGTACTATTGAAAAGCACTTGGTAGTTTTCTGTGCCGTTTCATTTTACGATGGTGCACTAAGAAATGCATTGCACTAAGTGATAAGGTTCATTAAACGCAGTATCTATCAGAAACGGTATAGGAATTTTTTTGGTCGAAGGTTTCGATAAAGTAGAGAGTAGTTTCCAAAATAAATTTAAAACGACAATTAAGTACCTACCTATCTCTGATAAAAGTCATGGTTTCAAAATATTGATATGATTAATCTTAGTTTGTTTCTACTCTATACCTATACCCTTTCTAGGATTACAATCCTGCAAATAGGTACCTACCTAAGCCCACTTCGCCACAATTTAATTTATGAGAATTACGGTTCACGTTTACGCAAGCTTATTTGGAGCTAGCTAAATCATTTTGAAAAGGCTTAGGTCGGTCAGTACTGAAAGAAATACCTGAACTAAAGTTGTTTTTATTCACATTTGGGCCATAAATAAATTCACTAACACTGTAACACTGCGGGAACTAAAAAGGACATGGACCAGGCTTAGACCTAATATTGCCAGACATGACGGAAGTGCTTCCAAATGATTGCAATAATTTGTATTTAAACAAAGAACCCTGTTGAGGGGTTTTAATTAACTACCATTTTATTTAAATCTTCAGCAGTGTGGGTCATTTCTTATTCAACAATATAAAGAGCATTTTTAATATCTGCCAGCTTTACTATGCCATCTACTGATTTCCAACGCACATTATACGCAACACACATAGATATTTTTATAGCAACACATAAAGAATAAACAGATTATATTGTCGGAAATCTACTCATCTTTACTCCTATGTTTTAGTCTATAGCTTTGGTCTCTTATAATCTAGAACAACGTTTCATACATTAAAACCTTCCCAGAAAAAAATGCAGTCAGATAGCGTAATCCAAATCGGTTCAAGAGGTTTCGAAAAAAAACATGAACATACATGAATACGGTTCAGACAGCGAACTACCTTTTTTGAAGTCAGCTAAAAATCATTAGGTATCTTGTAGAAAAATTAAGTAATTTGTTAATCAAAAACTTCGACAGTGTTTTTGTTATCAATCGAAGAAAGTTTTTTTTTTAAATATCTTTATATATTCTTTCAACCACACACACAATCGCTACACTTTACAGCACAACATGTATTGTTGTTTTGTAAAGTTTATTGGTAAATATGTATTTCAATCGTGCGGAATTCGTAAGTCAATCACCGTTTGTCAAAATTACATAGCATACAAGCACATACTATCAATGTTTAGCATGTTTGTTTATTATTTAGTGCCCCCCAACAACGAATACATTCAATGCATTGTTTTAGTGACCGTGTGAGTTTACTGTATCTATCACACATAATATTTACACCAATAAATCAACAGCTATTGTCGTTGAAACATTTAGGTGCATTTGTCGCGTTTAGTTTAGACTCAACTGGTGCGCGATATACACGTGTTTATGAAATTATTGCAACAAACTGTGATTTTCGTTTTTACTTATTTCTAATTTTATTCTTGCCAACTTTTTATGGCCTGAACTGTATGTGAAAAGTGTGGTTCTTCCGGTGGTTATATAGATTTTATATTAAAGCTTTCTATAGGTAAGACATGCGCCACATTAAATGTTTTTTTTTTAAAGAATTTATTTGGTGTTTATTAATTTCTAAAATGTAAGTGACGTTATAAAACTTACTATTTAAAGGTTTAAAAATAAATAAATATTCATCTTTTAACTCTCATTTCAATGAACAAGTAGAGATTAAAGAAAAAATTACAAAACGTTATCTAAGCATTATTATCTTACATGGTATTGACATTTCCTGCCTATTCGGTTGGTGCTTATCAACCTTTACAGAGTAAATTTATACTAAAACCTATTATTAAGAGGTATTTTTTAACCGACTTCAATGAAAGAAGTTCTAAGTAGGTACTTTTTTATGTTTGACCACGTGTAACTTTTTTAAGTGTAGTCCGATTTCGTAGGTTCTTTTTTTAATTTTTAGTGTATACCTCAAAGTTCGTCCAATATATATATTAAAAATATTCTACCCCAAAGGGTAAAAAATTAAGGGATGACTGAAGTTTTGGCGGTTACCGTTTCGTAATTAATTTGTATGATTTTTTAATAAAGCGAAAAAATAACTTTTTCTCAGGCAACCGCCTTAAAAGGTACAAAATAGCTTTCAATTCGCAAGTCGGTGGCTATACAAAACAAAACAAAACCAAAGCCTTGAACCTAACTTGCGAATTAAAAGTTATTTTTTACTTTTTGAAGGCGGTTGTCTTTGTTGTAAAAAAGTTTATTTATTTTACTTTTTTGCTTGTTACAAGTAATCTTTTGTAAAAAGCCAGAAAGCCTAAAAACGGGACAGTCTTTGAAAGGGGTAACGTGTTACCTAGTAACTGGGTTGTGGAGATCACAAAGACAGTCGCTCCATGTTTGACACTGGCATTCAGCTGCATCCGTTTAGACTGGAAAAGGTTTGGCCGTAGATGATGAGTTGTTGCATAGTAGAATTGTCAGTAAGAAATAATCTACACTTTATACAAATAAGTAAAATTGAAGTGTATGTTTGTGATATACTTTCCAATATGAAAGTATATCCAATATCTACTTATAGATAACAATAAAAAAATATCTATCTGTCTGATTTTTTCGGCTAATCTCCGAAACGACTGGATCGATTTTGACGCCATTTTCGCTAACATATAACTACTGCTGCAAAAGACTTCTTTTATTTTAGAAAAACTATCGAGCAATAAAATTTAAAAAAAAATTGTGAACAGAATTCTAAATTGCGAACGAAGTCGCGGAAATTAACTAGGTTGTAAATATCGAGTGTAAAAAGAACCTAAACAAAGTCACAAGTTACATGTTTTTCTCGTCATTGCGCTAATTGTTTTGTCCTCTATCACACCGTAGCCTTCTTGTTTCCGAGATAATGTTGAAGGTGAAAATTCAAACAATTAGGGAGACGACATCATTGACCCATAATTCCAAAACAGAACTAAAAAAACACTTGTAAAATTAGCTTTTTAGGGCGGGTTGTTTCAAACAGTCGGTTAACGTTACATACGGACGCTTAAAAAGTTACTATGACGTGCGATGTTTAACGTACGTTAAATGTAACGGGTTGTTTCATGACATAAAAATCCGTCAGTTAAAGTTATTCAAAAAGAGATTCCTTAATATTTTTATGTTTGAAGTAGCTGTTTGACAACTCAAAATTACGACGACTGGTCGGTTATGGTAATAGTAACTTTTTGACGTATGATTTTGTGAAACAACCCATTTTTTTTGATTCGACGATAGTTAGCGCCGTTTTTGACTATTACCGGTCAGTAATGGTTAGTTGAAGCAACTCGCCCTTATTAGTTGCTTTAAAATTAATGAACAGTCAAACAATTGCGTTGGAAAATAAGTGACGTCACATTCCGCTATTGCCGTCTTAAATCGTTTACCTAAACAGCACATAAAAAGTAGGTGTGTCAATTGATTAGTGGTTTCAAGTATCCGATCGTTTACCTTTTCCAGCCGACTTCAAAAAAGGAGGAGGTTATCAATTCGCCTGTATTTTTTTTTTTTTTAATGCTTGTTACCTGATTTCTTTGGACTGGGTGAACCGATTTTGATGATTATTTTTTTATTTGAAAGCTAGTGCTTCCCGTGTGGTCCCATTTTAATTTGATCCAATTCTGACAATGGCATCCATGAGAAAACCGTATAAGTCTTAAATTTTCATTAGGTATGTGCGCGATTTGTTACGCGATTTCTCCGGCAAACGTAAACCGATTTTGAAAATTCTTTTTTTTATGGATAGGGTATGCTTCAAGGGGGACCCTATCCATAAAAATTTATAAAAATTTTGTCGAAATTGATTCAGCACTTTTTGAAAAATCAACAAATGCCCAAAAATTTTACATATACGACGTTTTGGTTTCATCAATCTTTGTAGTAGTTAACTTTCAATTTCTTCTTAATAGATTTGGATGAGCAGGAGGTACTAAAAAGCGGAAAATAAATAGCTTTTTACAAAAAAGACAACCGCCTTCAAAAACTAAAAAGTGAAAAATAACTTTAGCACAGAACACACATTGACTTTAGTTTCGAAATTCAGTGGCTTTGTTCTGTTTGTTGTTTTGTTTGCCACCAACTTCCGAAACTAAAGTCAATGTGTGTTCTGTGCTAAAGTTATTTTTAAAACTAGTTTTTTAATATAAAACTAATTTTAAATGTTCTAACGTAACTTAAAATATCCTCACAAACCCCTGTACTTTTGCATGCACAATTTTTGGGTGCGTTACATTGCGTGCTACCGTGAACAGAGATTTTTTATTATCAATCAAAAGTGAGAAATATTTATTTTTCTGCTGTTTCTGCTTTTTAGTGCCTTCTTATGGTCCAAATCTATTAAGAAACTGCAACACAGTTAAAACAGAGATTGCAAGTCCTCCAAAGATTGAGAAAGCCATCTACGAATATTTTTTTAGTTTTAGTAGGTCATCTTTTTCAACACGCTCTGAATCATTTTTGATAAAATTTATATGGGAGGAACCCTATCTAAAGAATTTTCAAAATTGATTTACATTAGCTGGAACTCAGATTATGAAACAAAAGGCAGATAGACCGCGCGGAACATTGAGAGTGAAGCCAAAAAAGCAAATACAAATTGAAAAGCGACTACCTACAACTAGAGGTTGCAAAAATTGGATAGTTTTTATTTTCGAATATTCGAATATTTTTTGAAGTCAGAAAGCAGGAAGTCTGACAACCAGTCTTACCAAGGTATATCGTGTTACCCAGAAACTGGGTTGTGGAGGTCTGATAGGCAGTTGCTCCATGTAAAATACTAGTATTCAGCTGCATCCAGGTAGAGTGGAGGCGCGACCCCAATATAGTTGTGAAAAGGCTAGGCGAATGAGTTGTTTTAGTTGATTCTGAATAAATCAACAATTTTGAATGCTATATCAATTTAACCCTGACCTGCTAACTGCCACAAAATAAAAAAGTTACAAAAGAACCGCTCTCGCTATCCTCAAAAATAATTACCTACCTAAACTTGCCAGACTCATTAGGGCTGGCGCTACTGTATTGACTCTGCAGGTTTTATTTGTGAAATTATGGAATTTTATTGACGCTGGTTCAAACTCTTTGCAAGTTGTTTGTAACAAAATTTTCCTGATTGTCATGAAATGTCAGTTACGTCATTTTCATCATTCATTATGACAACACATGTCACTAGTCGAGACTGAAGTCTGCAACTGCCTGAGAATGCCTCTAAACGTAATGTCAATGTGTGCGTGCGAAAAACGGCGGTATGTTCTGAGTGCGGTCTCTCTGCTCGGGCGCGCCGCAGCCTTACGTACTTTGTGTAACTACCAAACAATTGCAACATTAGCATTGTATTTTTTGGAACTAAGTATTTTCAACAATCCCAGAGTTGAGATGGTTTTATGAAAAAATACAGGCACTTTTGACAAATTGTAATTCTAACGTATTTAAAATACTACACTAAATACTATACTATTCTAAACTACTATTCTTACTGTCCCACAGCAGGGCAAAGGCCTCTTTTCATTATATCAATTACAGGTCCAGGTTTCCTAACGATGTTTCTTTTCACTGATGTCTAACATAAACTTACAAAGTACAGACGCCAGCAGGTCAACCTACCCGAAACTGTCACATTTTCCCAATCAATCTTGAACCTTATGTTTTAACCATAAAGTTGAAAATCGATTAAAGAAATGTGACAGATTGTAGTAGCTTGATGTGCTGGCGTCTGTACATAGTATGAATTGAAAATGCTTAAGACTTGTATACATGCCAATAACCTTGAGCATTTGGCCCGCACTGAATTTATGGACGAGTGCGGGGGTGATGTAGACGCAAACTTTAATCGGACGCATTTTTAATTTATTGTAATAAAAATAATACATATTTGTAAAAAGTAACAAAACCAAATCATTTTCTTATGTATTGCAAAGCAGTAGATTTTTTTAATACTATTTTGATAAGAAATTAAGGAGTAAAATGGTTTCATCTTAATGATTTGGAGGTGATTTGACATTTTTTTTTTCTTATATTGTGATACCGATAGAAAATTTGTGGCTAAAACCAAATTACGTATCATATCATGTAGATTACTAACAATTTTTTTCAGATGTAATTTCTCTGTAAATGCCGACGAAAAGTTGTCTCATCTGCATGCTTCTTTCAAGATTTTTTCAAAAGAGCAGCCTTAACGAACCTATTTAATAGTTTTTGGAACGAAGCCCCTTAACGCGGCTTACGGGTAGTGCGAATTAGTAAAAATCGTCACGTAATGAAATGCGTGTGTGTATGTGTGCATGTATCGAGCCTACTGCAAAGAAATGCACAGCACTCGGCTGCTCGTGTGCTCATGCTCGTGTATATTTATATTATTATTATTATATTTGTATTTTTTTGTAATATCAATATTTTATTTTGTACAGACACGTACTTATGATACTTCGTCCCCCGACCGCTCATTTTTTTTGTTTTTAATTTATCTTCCTGATTTTCTCACGATGTTTTCCGTCCCTGATGTCAGTGATGTTTTAACTACAAAATTAATGTGAAAAAGAAAAACTTACATTAGTACTTGCCTATGCCTGGTTTTAAACCCACAGCTTCGTTCGTGGGTGCTTTAACCATTTATTTAGGCCACCACGTTTCACGTACTTAAATTAATTCGTAATATATTAATCATTCATCATTCAAATTAGGATACACACTCAACAATGTTCCTCAATAGATTCGGACATTAATTAATTGCATACACTTGCGAGCGCACTTAAGTAAACATCATGAATTAATATGTGCTCGAATCGGATTGACGTGATTCGATTGTCTGTCAGGCTACACGAAATGGACACGCAAATCTGATTAAAGCCATAACAGACGTTGCTAAAACGAAGATGTATATATAAACTTGCACGTGAGTGTACAATGAAAATGGAGGAACCATGTAGAAGTGTAAAGCTGCTTTTATTATGACATCATAAGGATGTAGACTTGGGTATTTCAGAACTATTTCAAGTAACGAACAAAGTTTGTGAGGTGGAATTTTGTTTTGTTATGTTTAACAGTGTTATCTGAATAATGTACATTTTTAATGTAAAAAAGCGTCCTTCTTGGAAGCTATTATGTTTGAGCCGTTTGGGGTGGAAACTGTAAGTTCATGGGGTCCGAGTGCTCATCTTGTTTTGACGAACATCGTCAAGCGACTGGTCGACTCTTCATGTGACCCGAAGCCTAGAGTCTATTCTTGGGTCAAAGAATCAGCATTGCCATACAACGTGGCAATGTCTGTTATCTATTGGGTCCGTGTCCCGTTGACAGCGAGGGGACGAGTTTTTTGGCGCCGTTTGAGCCCCCGCTCCCCTTTTCTTGGAATTATATTTTTAAGATATTATTATGTAAAAAGAAATATACATGTAGTTTAAAACTACACAATATTCCTTTTTCGGCTTGCCCGCTCTGTTGTTCTCGTGGTCGCAAGTGTAACTGCTGAAGTCACGCAAATTTATATTGGGATTTTCCATTATCAATTACTCAGTAGAAGCACGGAGTTTGGTGGAGTGACACCCCCGTCCCTCGGAAAGCAAGCAAAGCCGTTAGTCCTGCGCCTAATCTCTCCCTGTTCGTGTCGGATTGCCGTCTCATCACACTATGAAAGTGACGGAGTGCACCTGTGTTTACACACACAATTCTGCAACGTGAACATAAATGTATGGATCATAATGATTAAATTTTTAATACAGACCCCTTTAATAATATTCAGGGTTATAAACAATAAATCAGCTGATCGACATCTATAATCGGCAAAATGTATGGAATCAGCTGTAAGTATATTTTTTTACTCATTTTCAGCTTTGGTAGAACGAAAGTTGTAGTATGTAAGTCCTGCTAGTATTTTAAACCCCTATAAACAAGAACTCGTGAGTTTATCCTTAGGTACTCTTGCTCTCTAATATTGGTTCTGTTTGTAAACAGTAGTTATGTTTTTGAAGTCTTATCGCCACGATTTTAGTAAGTACCTTGGGATTATTCTGAACGCAGTGCATTGCTACAGTGACTGTGTACAAACTAATTTAAAAGGATATGCAAATCATAATCTCGTCCGAATTTAACATTTACGTCATTAGGAACGTCATCATTTCGGAATTAAGTAATTGGACGAGGAGCTGAGTAACCACATGCCTCACCCATGCCACATCCTATTTCCAAAATGTAATAGGATTTTATTGCTTTTTGACTAAAATATGACTACTATTGTATGGAGCGCTATCAGTAACATCAGCCTAATCATATTATGCAGGTAGTTGTCAAGGAGATCAATGCGTTGACTTCACGCCAGTATCCACTTTATGTAAAGATTGCATATTGTATATCGACCTAGTGTCGTCTACTGCTGAACGTAGGCCTTCCTCAGAGATCGCCAACCATTCCGGTCTTGTGTAGTCCGCATGTATACGCTGACCTTCTGCTGAACGGCGGCGTCTCCACTTTAACATTGTGTCTGTTCTATCTACCGTCTCCGACTTCGACTTAACTGCGAATTTTTACCAGAAAAACCCCGAGCGTCGCTACATAGTGTACACACATATTTTGCCTGATAAAACGGCCTGGTCTTCTAACTTATGACCCTCGAATGGGTTATTGCCACATTTGTTTGTTATGCTCAGAATGCCTGAATTAGTTTTTTTATTGTTTCACAAATCCTTAACGGGCTGTATCGTAAATTATTTTATGTATACAGTAATATCTGCCCACGCATCAAGACGGAAACTTTATTGATAGCGGATCTATAAAACAATGTTTACTCTAATCGATATTTTTGATGTGTCGTTAATCATACGTTTTCAAATTATGGAGGACTAGCACTTTACCCGCGGCGACGTCCGCGTGAATTTTTAACCGACTTCATAAACGGAGAAGGTTCTCAATTCGACAGTTTGTTTTTGAAGTGAAAACTTCTTTAGCGGCGTTGAGCACTTTTTCTGTAATGGGTATAAAATCTTAAACTCGCGTCAGGACACGTGACCTGATCGAAAAAGCGTAAGACGGATGGAGAGTTTTAATGTAAAATAATTGTAATAGTTTTAAAGTGTTAAATTTTTAATGTAATATAAATTGTCATGTTTGTGTACGATAGCGCAATAAATGAATATTGTATTCTACCACATAAATGATAGTACTTTTATACTGATAAAGCAATTGGTGCAAAATTATTCCCTAACCATTCCAAAATATCAAACATGCTCAACGTTAATAATCAAGTTTTCACTTCTGCCGGCACTCCCGGAGTGCAACCCGTCTTTTTTTTTGGGTTTATTACGCGATTTCTCCGGTAATTATACATCGATTTCGAAAATTATTTTTTTAAATATTATATGGCATACATTTTATCGAAATTGATTCGGCAAAAAGCTAAAAATTATATATAGATGATTGGTTTGTGGTTCCCTTCAGCAAAAGTTTTGATAAAGACTTTCATTCTCTGTTATAACTGTGTTGTTTTGTAATGGATTTGGATGATAAAAAGGTACTAAAAAGTATAAGATAAAAACATTTTATTACGGAGATTAAAAAAACATATTGTATTACAAAATAAATTAGGGATCGGCACTAAGGGTTATATCTTTAACTGCAAAATAATAGTCAAACAATCGCAAGTAATCTTATTAATCTACAGTGGGAGGATAACGTAGCTTTCCATAAGCGAAAGAATTTACAAAATCGGACCAGCTGTTCCGGAGATTAGCCCGAACGAACACAGACTCAAGTTTAATATATGTATAGTGATCGCACTCAATTTAGTTTATAATACATGATGATAATGATGATGATGATAATGAACTGCGTACATTTTGCACATTCACATATTATGTAGATGTTGATATATTTTCGTCTGCGTATAATTCTGAATTAAGCCAAAGTTCAAAAATGTAAAGTAAAGTCCTATAAAAGTTACCTACATGTTGGTGTTTAAAATCAATATTTAATTTCAACAGCCGTTTATTCATGAAAGAGTGACAAACATCATTCCGTCCGTCCATTCATACATCCTCATGAAAAACTTGAGGTCGCTTCTAGCGAATTGTAACACATAAAATGGTTTTCTGTGTTAAAAATCCAGCAAGCAAGCGATTTACAAAATGTAATAATACCAGACTATAATCGTCCTACTGCAGGACGCACAAGCCTCTTCTCAAACTGAGAAACCACGAACATTGATCAGTACGCTTGCTCAAGTTGGATTGGCAGTTTAGAACCTAGACTGTAGGTCGATTCTGTAAAATTCAAACAACAACTCGCATGTCACATCGCTATTCACTCTAACTTCGCATAAGGTTCAAAATGACCTTGATATATTTGACAATTTGAATCGGGTTCGATTGCGAAGTGAGCGTCGAAGTGACAGGGATTTTACCGTACAGAATGCCACTTCTAACGTCATCTCATACTTTATCTGTCAAAATCTCCCTGTTAATTTAGTTCAACTCGCTGACTCGCTCGCAAGGGTAGCGCTAGTGTAAATTCGAATTATCAACCGAGTTTTTAGAATGGCAATTAAGAAACTCACAGCGGATTCAGATTCGAAGTTTAGAATGAGGTCTTACAGAATCACACCCCATCGATCTTGATTATAAGTCCAGGTTTCCTCACGATGTTCTCCTTCACCGATGTCAATGATGTCCAAGATAAAATTATAAAATTTTATAATTGAGAAAGTCGCATTGGTACTTCCTCATGCTCGATTGCGAAGTTACAACCTTTAAAGCGCTTTCCTGACCTGATAACATTGACCATACATTTTCTCTTTGCCGCAGAATCGAAATTTACACGATTTTTTGGATTTTTGTTCTAAAAATAGAGAAACGATCTTTAGAAATAAAATAAAATGTGAATTATAAAGATTTTTAAGTTACATACTCTATCTATTAGTGTAATCCTCAAATTTATAGTACCTACGTCAACTTTAGCAAAAAATGCATGTTAGCATAATTGCAAACATGCATGCCTAAATCTCCGTGTAAAAAAATGACTAAAATAATTTTTAGTCATTTTTTTACAGGGAGATTTAGGTGTACGAGTATATATAGGGTATATAAAAGAAATAATAAGAACGTGGAATGTGATGATAGGATATTTAATATTAATAATAATGCTTTTAGATGTCGTTTGTTTCTTTTAATTAATGAGTTAATAGCCCCTGAATAACGAAGAAAAACGCACTTTTGGTTGGGGTAGCGCCGTAAGCTTGTGAACCGAACGCCTACTCCACCAAATGTAGTCAAATATAATATATTCTTTAACTGTAATTAAGTCAGTCTATGTATTAACGTCAACCCTTTACTCGCTCTGTCTAAAGTTATGATCCGATGTGCAGAGCGCAGTTACCTAGTTAAGTTTGAAAACATACGTAGCACAAAATTGAATGAGGATTGCAGTTTGCATACAAATGAACCCAAAAAAATAAGTAGTTTGGATCAAAATGTACCGAACCGAATTTCGGTCACGGCTCGGTCAGTGGAGATCAGCCAAGTACGGGGTATTATAATAGTGCACAAACACAGATGCAAACACAGAAACAGGATTGAGGGAAGAGGGAATTCTCTTCCCTCAATCTTACGGTCCAGTGTGACAGCAATCCAACACGACCAAGGAGAACTGAGGCGCAGGACCAACGTCTTTACGTACTTTCCGAGGCACGGGGTTACACCGCTAACTTCAAAACTACCGGCTGTAACTGAGAAATTCTTATTATAAAAACTTAATAACACTTTGCCATACCTGGGAATCTAAGCCAGGATACGCTTAGCAGTCGCGCTTGCAACCACGAAACAGTCAGACAGGAACAAGTAAATCAGTACATAAGTATGCCAAAGACGTATTAAAAGCAACTAATTCAATGTGGGTGTAAAATGTCCAGGAACTTGCGAAGTAGAGAAAGTTGTCTTTTTGCACGAGGCAGTAAAGTGTGGGTGACCAATTTATTGTTTGTTTTTTCTTTTTATGTCATTAGATCACAAACAAATCTACATCTGGAATACCAGAGGTCTTGCAAATGCGTTTTCATCCCAGAAAAAAACGCACGTAGATCCTTCAAACCAGCACAGTAACACCGCTTTGCGAAAGAAATAGGTATGGTGGACCACAAAGAGTTCTATTACCTACTACAAGAATACATTTGGTCATCTCTGATGTCTCTTTCGTCAAATGAAGCTTGATACACAACTGGACGCAATAAAAAATAAAAGAGCCGGTCGAATTTCAATCATCATCAGCCGAAAGTCGTCCACTGTTGGAAATAGTCCTCCACCATTGAACGCCACAACGAGCGGAAACCTGCCGCTTGCATCCACCGGTTAACCGTGACTTTGATCATGTCGTCGGTTCATCTGGTGGTAGGCCCACCAACGCTGCATTTTTCGGTTCGTGGTCGCCTCTCGATAACTTTTCTTTTCCATCGGCTATCAGGTTCTGCGAGCCGAGTTTAAATACAAAATAAAAATACAAAAGATTTTTGTTCTAATCCTCACCGTCCCGTGTGTTTCTGGTCTAACCTACTTAACCCTCCAAACGCGTCAGTTCCATTTATTATCATATCTAAGCACACACTGGTCTATTAAATTCTCACCATCAATCACTGCTCCGTTTCACTGCTGCTAACTGTTTCATCAAAGTAGCTGTAGATTTGTGTTTGAACAACCTCATTTCACATTTTTTAGTGTTCTTTAATTGATGAATCAGCATGAAGTTCTGTTTGTTATTCGTTATGGATGTAACATTTTGCTTTAATAGTGGTATATGGTACACAAAAGCAGGAAAATTACCAATTACCATTGCAACGAGAAGACTTGACCAAGCTTACCAAATGCTGGCCACCAAAAAGGCGCCCTTTGATCGGCTTCCTTTTCAAAATTGTTGCAGCCAAGTTGGATCATCTGTCCAAGGTAAACGTATTCCTGGGCTAGTTACCATCAACGATATTCGGTGTCGGCACGATGTGTTGGTTGAACATGATCTTCATCTTGTCCAAGTTCATGCCAATTAAGGCCCATCAGTATTGAGAACTAATTTAGGGAGTGCAACATTTCGATCTCTTCTTCCAGAGACTCTGCCCTAAACACGATGTCGGTGGCACACCAAAGATGTGTGATGTACGTTTATGTTAATGTCCCGCCCAGTGCAATCCAATGTTACGAATACCGTTTCAGCGCGTCGAAGAACAGTTTGGGGTATATAACATCTCCTTCTCTCACCCCTCTGTGAAGCTGAATGGCTTTCGTCTTTTGTTTCTGTAATTAGGCAGTCATTGTAGCGGCGTTGTATAGATATCGCAACACCTCGATATATCACCAGTCTATATGATGGCATCGCTTCAGAGAGTCTAGTACGACCCAGGTTTCGATGGAGACGAAGACTTTTATTGTAGTCCACGAATGCCATACCTTCCAGAAAAATAATATTATAGTGCCTACCTAGTTAATAACTAAGTACATATTTCTTTTAACAAGACGTATATTTTGTAAAAAAAATATAAGTAGGTACCTAAAGTGACCATATCTATACATGTTTAAAAGGAACTTTTTATAGTGTAAATATCTAACCTACGGTATCTACTTACGTAAGAAGGGTAAATATAAATGTAATTACCCTCACGGCAATTTTAGTCGGCGTTAGTCATGAGCACAGGTGGCATTAACGACCTAATTTTGTGTTAATCTCAAAAATATTATTACCCTAGTTCTGGGGCAACAGATGTCGTTGGACTGTTTTGTTTGTACTGTAGTTTTTAGGGTTAAACGTCTATGTGTGAAAGAACAAAAGTTTAGTTTTTTCTATTTTTCGTCTTGTTTACTTACTAGGATTTTATATAGGTACTAGGTTTCTATCTGAAAATAAAATATTGTTAACGAACAAATTTATATTTATAATAAAAATGGCTCGAGTTTGCACCTGAATAATGTAGGAAATAAATACATAAACGCTTTAGCTCGTACGATGGCAATTTGCTTCGATGACGACCATCGAAACACCAAACAGCGTCTAGGTGTGGTATTGATACAAAATACTACCAACATTATATTGACAGGTATTCCTCATAATCCAGGTATGGATACCCATAGTAATAAGGTTAGAAGCTTGAGAGGAATACTTATTACTCGTAATGAAGTATTACTAGTCACTCCTGTAAAAGCGGTAGCGGTGGTGGCGGTCGATATAGCTGCAAAGCATGTGCAAATTTTGCACACAGCAACTTGTAATAGTAAAGTTATTTAATAACTGTCAGCAGGCGGTGTCTTTTGTATCATATTTTAAATATGGAATAGAAAGTACCTACTGATTTTAGAAGTATTTAGGTACCAGTATATCATTATGTAACAACTACAACTGGTTTTGTTGTGTGTTGTTGCATGTTGTTTAATGTACAATATACGATCTACACCATCATCTGCCTAGCATTTTCCCAACTATATTGGAGTCGGCTTCCAGTCTAACTGGATGCAGCTGAATACCAGTGTTTTACATGGAGCGACCACCTATCGGACCTCCACAGCCCTGTTACTGAGTAACACGATACCCCTTGGTAAGACTGGTTGTCAGACTTTCTGGCTTCTGACTACCCATAACGACTGCCAAAGGTCTACAAATGACAGCCGGGATCAACTGCTTTACGTGCTTTCCGAGGCAAGGAGGGAACTCGTTATGAAAGGGATGGTCATCGATCCACAGATCAACCGCGGCTAGCGTAGCTTAACCTTTGACCGATCGATCTGTATGGCTCTAACTTAGCCACGAGCTCCTCTAATATACGATCTGCACCAATGAAGTTGAATATAAAATTAATTTCAGTAACTTAACAATTTCTTAGTTCAAAAACATTATCCATAAAAGTAGTACCTACCCATTTTTTGATGAAATTAACAAATTTGTGGTGGGTTGTCAATTAATTTGGATTTTTGTAAATATGTTTTTTTATTAATTTTATTATTTTCATATACTATCATACTTTGTTATTAATTCTGTAAACCTACCTGTCATTGCATGTCATATTAGATATAAAGTCTCTTTTTGTCTATAATGCTTTTACAAATATGAACCTATTGAGAGGTCTGGCTCTTGTGATACAGAAAATCTTATTACAAGAGGCAGGGCTATTCTGAAGATCGTATCTTGACGTGCCAATAAAGAATACTTAAGTATTATTTTCGGCCATAAAAAAATAGATCGACAGTAAAAATAAACATACATACATAAACAAATTGTTCTCTTTTTTTTCTATTGAAAAAACGGTTTATTTTAAGTCCTTTGTTTCACATGGGACAGTTGCGACACCTGCTGCAGTAATAGGCGGTTTGTAAAAGGACACCTTCCAAAGACGTACGGCGATGCGCCACCGGTACATGGTGGACATCCCACCCACACGCACAAAACGTTTTGGGAACACATTCATTGTGCGTACTGCTAAGGAGTGGAATTCCCTGCCTGAGTCTGTTTCCTGATAGCTACAACCCGGGAGTCTTTAAGTCAAGAGTGAATAGGTTACTTCTAGGAAAGCGTGCTCCATCTTAGACCGCATCATCGCTTCCCATCAGGTGAGATAGTGGTCAAACGTATGCCTACCAAATGATAAAAAAAAACACTCATACCTCGTAGAAAAGATTCCTTCAATTCAACAAGAAAAGGAGATAAGAGCAGCAGCTTTTTTAATTTGTATAAAATAACACGTCATATAGACGCTTTCCTTAGCTGCCACCTGGTACAAAAGTTAGGAAGTTAACTAAATCCCATTTGAGAAACGGCCGTCGATCTTTGCCGGAGTGTCGGGGGCTTTACTTAAGCCCACTGCCAATAACGCTTTTTCTAAATCACTTGGATGAATGTTCTACATTTTATCTCGAGCTTCGGGATGTTCCGTAATAATATTTGTTTTATGTAGGCCTGCCACGAATGCGCTAGAGTAAAAGTATTCGGTTCGAGTCGATTTTCTGAATGGGAAATACGAGTAGAGTGTGCACTTTGGTATTTTTTTATATAACAAGCACAATTAGCGTGAATAAAGCCTTCATGTCAGTGTAAATTGGGGATTTGAAATCTCTGGTTTCGTCTCTGGTTAGTGGCGAAGATAGTCTTCTCAATAAAAAACCTACTTCTGCTAGTCTTATTTAGAAATACCTACGGCTTACAATTAGCCTAATTGACACGTTTAGTAAAAATATAGATAAATCTATGTATGTACCTACGTTATGGACGTACCGTTACTTTCTGTTGTTTTTAAATCTCTCTTCTAATTTCGAATTTCTAATCATAATAATTAAATGACCGAATTATGGTTATTATGGTTGAAAAGTGTTACCAAAATGACAAATTAGAAATGACATTGGTCTGAATTCCAAAGAAGAATGAATACAATTTTTTTCCAATAGATTTAATACTGCGACGTTTTATTTATGACAGCAGTGCGACATCATTTTAATGTTATCTGCTCCAATATCCTGAAAACATAAAGTTAATATTTACAACGAGAACCGCCTCGAATCATAAATTATATTATATGATGGAAATCTCCTTTGGAACTGGCTCATTACTTTTCAAGATTAATGTACCTAAGAAACGGACATGTTATGTTAGTAGTTTACCGCTAAACTCCAACACCGAACGTAGGTTTTTAGACCATAGCTGCAAAAGAATAGTCAAAATCTGAATAATCATACAAAAGCTACCTCGTTTGACTTCTTTGTTGGTCAAAAGGTAGCAAACATGACTGCTAAGCTCATCCAGGGCCGTACTAGTTACTACTTGAGCTCTATTCCCAAGTTGGACAAAGTGCTAACGTCCCCCAACATTTTTGCTAACTATTTTTGCAACACACCAAAATACGTTACTTAAATACAACTCTTTAATTTTCAGGTGCGGAGAATCAAGGAATAAACATGACATTTTGGAGAATTCTGACACTGGCGTTCGCCACATCAATCTTCGCTGAAGCAAATGTGTACCATAATCAAAAACGTGAAACTAGGACAACCTTATGCGACCCCGTATATAACAACACCAACTCAGTACAGTGTTACTGTGCTGAAACCCAAACCACGGATATGCTTAAGTCCGCCGATTGCCACCTGGTCTCCACGAAAGATCTCCACAAAAATGACAATATTTGGAATAGTTTTGAACAATTAAAAGGCATCAACAAACTCACCATCAGCAACACCAATGGCATCGCAATTCCATACATTCCGACAAATGCCCTTAAATTCTTGAAAAGATTATTGAAAATTGACATCAAGTACGGCAATATTGATAAAGTAGATGCTTTCGCCTTTGCCAATTTGAGCCTTATTGAAGAAATAACGCTAAGTGATAATCAAATCAAAGTATTGGAAAATCATGCCTTCGCCCATCATAGAGACTTGTCAACAATTGGCTTAGACTCCAACCACATAATTGAGATTAACAGAAACGTTTTTGTTGAACTGCCATCTTTAGAAAAACTGTTTTTGACAAACAATAAAATTACAACTATTCATGATAAGGCATTTGTGGATTTGATAAATTTAAGAGAACTGGAAATGGATAGGAATTTTCTATTTAGTTTGAACAGCGAGACCTTTTCGGGGCTGAGAAATTTGCAAAAACTTGACCTTAGTAGTAACAGCCTTGAAGTGATCGGAGATAACACATTTGTTCCACTAATAAATTTAAAAACCTTAAACTTAGAAGAGAACAAAATTCAGATGCTCGACGAGAAGGCGTTCAACGGTTTAAGACAATTGAATGTTTTGAATTTAGCACATAACAAGCTGATAAATATTGAAAATATAAAAACCTTTGAAGGACTGGAATCTCTTGTTATGTTGGGTTTGAAAAGCAATCAGCTTATTGAACTGAAGCCACAAGTCATGTCACCGATACTGAAGAATTTCTACGGCAAAACTAGCAGCTTAGATGTGGAAGGTGAGATATTTTTACATCACTTAGTTTTATAAGGTTTTATATTAACGCATTTTATCACTAAGAAACAGGTGAGTTGGGGCCAAACGCAATCCTATTATAATATAAAAAAAAATATATTACCTGTTTTCTTCATACCAAAATGCGGGATAAGGGACTGAGATTACAGAAACACTAATGGTATTAAGTACTAGTTTATTCTTCTTTAAATATATGTATCTAAAAATATCGTCTTTAATTTTGAGTCGTCACGTCATACTTTTTATTTTCTCTATCACTCGTCTGGTAATTCTATTTTTTTTCTAAATAACAACTACTTTTATGTCATCCCAGGCTTACATCTTTTGTATACGTCATCTCTGCCACATTACTTAGACATCGAGCTCTTCCACACAGTCATGCATCATCAAACGCTCCATTTCTTCATATTTGTTATTTATTTAATTTTCAACCTAAATAATCTAATTAATTCTAGAACTTCGTAAAACAGTTTTACATGATTCACACACACACACACACACACATCACACATTCACATTTTGTTGGCTAAATTGGTAATTGACTATGTCATCTGCAACTCTTGATTAGTAGTCTTTGTTGAGATCACAAACCTGCCATGCTTTTGTAACTGATGTTGTCTAGACAGTATGAAAATATAAATAACCAACTCGTTTGCTAATATAACATGATTGTCTATAGAAACATCAGATGCAGAAATCAATTTCACATGGATAATCACATTGCTGATATATTGTATTCCTATAATATTGTGGCAATGTTGAAGAATGAAGATAGTAAGAGTAATTTAAAATCGAATAAGGAAATAATACACACTAATTAACATAGCATGGCAGGCATTCATAAAGATAATATTTAATATTGTTTATTTTTTTAATTTTCAGATAACCACTTTCCTTGTGACTGCCGCCTGGACTGGTTTATATCACTGATGAACAAGACACAGAACAATTATTTGAAGCGGGCTATTGAAAACTTGAAATGTTATCCTGAACCTGGCTTGAGAGAACTGTGGACGAAGATCGCAGAAACCGAAAAGAACACGGCTCAAGTGTTCGCAGAAGACGACGAGTCTCAAGTACAAAACACTGACTACGAATATTACGACGAATCACAACTCAATGGAAAACTCTTTTACATAGATATAAGGGATTTGGCTAACTGTACTAATACTAGCAATCGCGTATCAAATGTTGAAACAACAACAAAAACAGCTCTAGAATCAAGTATTAACCTAACTACTACTACCAAAGTAATTACTAGTCCAGTAACTTCACCGAAGTCGACACTTACCCCAACATATTACACGTCGCCTGCAACACAAGCTACAACCAAAGTCATAGTAAACGAATCTACAAAACCCAAAGATGACAAAACTTATACACCATACAAGGTTAATGAAACTAAGAATAAAGAATCATTTACAACTGTTCGTCTTGCTACTGTTTCTGCCAAACCGATTCAACAAATTTATGACCAAGATATGGCATCTGATGAGGCAAGACCTGAGAAAATCAAGGAACATACTCACAGGAGCATTCATGATGAAACAAAAGCGACTCCTACTATGAACTACAACAGCGCATCTAGTAACGTGAATAGTGTATCAGTAGTATCTATGATAATTACTTTGCTCCAGACTGTATTTTTATTAAATCACTAATAATAATATTTTAGCTCTTTAGTTTATAAATGTTACACTCTCTCTCACAGTCATTAAATAATTTTAAGTTTAGAAGTGTTTTATTGCTAAGTTCAAAAAACGTATGAGTAGTGCGTTCAGCACCGACGTAAATGTTGATCTGTAAGTAAATAAATATTAAGGTACATTATGCGAGTGTATACACATGAGCATGTACTCATTTCTATTTAATGGAACGTACTTACGAATGGTACAACGAATGAGCGAATGCTCGACACTCTGTTCTGCGTAATGCTCATTCAGCGAGTGTGCATTTACCAGTAACATTACGTTGTACCTTGCGTTCACTCTTTGTTGCAATGTCGGACCTCAGCGCTCGTGCAAAGGTTCGATGAAATGTTACACCAATACGCTCGTTGGTTTGAACTAAGATTGTAACAAAAGGGCGAGCGTGCTCGACGTTTGTGAAAGGGTACACTAGAACATATATTCATAAAGCAGTTCGTTGTTCTGTTACAAGTAAATTCTCAAGTATATACTCACCTCTATAATCATATTTATGAGACTCGCTCCGTTGGTCTCGCAAACGCGACTGCAGAGCGTTGGGTCCTGGGTTCGATTCCCAAGACGTGCAAAGTGTTATGAGGTGTTTCCATTAAGAATTTCTCAGTAGCAACCCCGAGTATAGGACTTGGTGATGTAACACCCCCGTGCATTATGGGAAATGGCCGTCTCCCGGCTGTCATTCGTTAATTTTTTTGTGAGCCGTAACAGACCTACATTCAATAGCAAAAGTAGATGATCAAAATCAGAAACTCAATACTAATGAACGGAGTTCACGTCAGAACTGTGTGGAGTCGAAGTGATTCAAAAGTAGGTGTGTGACAATCACATACTTTTAATAAATAAACTAGTAATAAATTATATAAATTTGTGTTAGTAAATTAGTATTGAATTTCTGATTTTGATCATCTACTTTTGCTGTTGACTGTACCTAGTCAGATGCCTACATCAGTTGGTGGTCAGATAGGACGCTCCATGCAAAACACTGGTATTCAGCAAAACTGGAAACCGACCCTAACAAAGTTAGAAAAAGGCTATGCAGATGATGATTGAACTACTGTTTCTGTTCACAGTTCATAAGCTCGCGTACACAATAAAATTCTGCCAATATAGTATGAAGTCAGTTTAGTAGTCTAGAATCTGGATTTTTACCGGTTTCAAGTACAAGGCACTACACAAGGGTTAGTGTATTTAACACTTGAATGGCGAATATGAATATAGCTTAGTACCTTTATACGAACTTTTAAGAATACGCAAGAATAATAATTGTTAGTTAATTCCTAAAATAAAGTAATAAAAATAACAAACCTCAGTTCGATTGTAGGCATAACTATGCCATCTCTTGAAACATTATAGTACTACAATTTTATCTTGTGTCATGATTTCTGATTTTGTTTTTGCTTCTGTTAACAGATGGCGCTTATATTAGTTTCATACAGATTATTTCAAGTAGTATGCTCAAATGAATACAGATGGCGTGACGGACACCATCATGGAAAATTTTTGTTATTACCTTACGTATTAAATTATACCCTGTATAATTTGATTATTTCTGCTTTTCCCGGAAAGCAGAAATATTGTGACCTTTTTAATATCTTATTTCCCGATTTCATGTGTAGGTAATCTATGTAGAGCTTCGTAAAGACATAGGTTTGTTATTATAAAATAACTTATTGATGGGACCATAGTACCTAACTAATAATTTGTTGAAACTATGTAGGTATTAGGTTCGTAGCAAATTATTTGCTCCAAAATAAAAAAGGTTATCTGAATAAACTCGACAATGACCGAATGAAAGTAATTGTGGAAACCAAAAAAGAAAAATACGAACCTACATTCATATCCCGCGTAAACGGACCATTAATTACAACATGGCCACAGTTTGAAATCTAATCAAACTTTGTATGTATAGATTCTAAACAATGTTGTGCAATATTTTATTAGATATTCTTTGGTGTATGCAATGCAAAACGCTTGCGCAATAAAATGATTGCAAAATCAAATTGTTGATTTATGGCCAGATTATTCTATTTTTTGTTTTTCTGTGAAAATCCAAATTCGTGTGTATGTGCTACGTTAACCGTGAAGTGTTTGTGATATGTAATGTAAGGTACCTACGTATTGCAATTATTTGTATAGATATAATTTGTAGGTAGGGAGAGAGACTTGACACAGACTTGATTTCACCTGCGCAGTACTCGATTTAAAGGTACATTTCTTTAAATCGAGTACTGCGCAAGTCAAATCCAGTTTTGTCAATTCTCATCTTTCGTTGCACGCACTATACCTACTGTAGAAACTAACTGGTTAACCATTATCAACCTTATTTTAATAATTTATTATTTCAAATTGAAGAAATAAAGTAGTATGGCGTACTTGATAGTCAGCCGGAATGGTTGACACACGGTTTTAATGATATAAGTTTCAATAATTTTCACAAAATTGTTTGTGGAGTTTAATTTTAATACAAAATAGTACCTGCCTGAAAGGTTGAAGAGAAGCGTTCAAGTTCTCAGAGTACAGTCAACAACAGAAGTCGTTGAACATAATTTGTTTCCGATATTTTGTAATCATTATTATTTAGCATAAGTTGCTGACTAAAGTATATTACAAAACAAACTTGTCATAATTGAACTACAAAAATCGCTGAACTTAGTTAAAACATTAATTGCAATACATTACCGACGAAATTGTATGATCTGTAATAAATACAAAAGTCGCTGAGCATTTACATTTACAGTTCGTTAAACACGTTTGCTCCAAGGCTTTATCTGGCGTAGAGCAGCGCACCGCATTTTTCATAATCAAAACATTGCATTCACACAAACATTATACTTACCCAGTTTAGACAAGTTAGTCAGCGAAGCACCCGACGAGCAAGCTTACTGGTTCTACCAAAAACTAGAACTAACTATGGCAAAAAAATGCTTCCATTTGAAGGAGCACCACTTTATAATAAAATACCCTCAATTATAAGAAATGTACACTCATTCAATGCATTCAAAACTCAGCTCAGCCAGTATTTAGTAACAAATCGAACACTTCTGGAAAATGAATGCGTTGAGTGGGTCTGGTTTCGGATAGTGGTAATTTATATTAGATGTAATTAGTATGTAACTCATTGGTGATGTCGAACTACTTTAATTTTAAGCAACATTAGTATTGTTCTCAAGTAAATTACATGTTTTTATTGAGAATAAATTTCTTTAAACCTAAAACATTGCTGAATAAACACAGCTACTAGTTCAGAATATAAATTAAATATAATTTAAATAATAATAATATTAATACATATTGAAATTAAAAACTAAGTATAACTCCGTTGATTTACGTGGTTAACTAAATGTAAACAAACTTATATAAAGTTTGTTTACATTTGGTTAACCACGTTAACCACGTTTATTATGTTTTTAATTGAAATGTGCATGTAAAAATACTCCACGACCTCCTCAATCTTCGTGAAGTGATGCAGTCTAGACACGTAAACCATCATGCCACACAGTCACACGTCCGCCACCACAGATATAGATAGACCTGTGTCCGCCACGCTATTCCCAAATTGAACGGCACGGTTGGCGCAGTGGTTGAGCGATCGACTGCCGCACGGATCAAATATTTGTATGGCCTACAGATAGTTGTTCCCGGTCTGGCAGTTTGTGTATGTGATTCTATATGTTTGTAAAACACCCACGACACAGGAGTGTTTTCTAGTGTGGGACAACGTTTTTTTATTTAAAAAAAAAGAAGCTACTGTAACTCCTGCCGTATAGTCAACCGCAATACAATGGTTGGGGTGGTTGGGAGTTGGGCGTTTATATTTCGTACTGAACAGGGGGCCAAGTCTGCTATTTTTATAATTTCGTCATTCCAACACGATCCCATTGTCATTTTGCTAAAAGTTCGTAATCTGCTAAATCCATATTGGTCGATCATTGGTCGGTCAATGGTCTCGTAATAGAATTGTGTTATAATGACATTGTCAACATTTATTCATGCCAGATTTCATTTATATATATTTTTACATATTATTTAAAAGTGTTATAAGCAATCTGAAGTTGTAAGAAGTTCGTATACTAAGTCAGTCATTAATTTGTCATTATGTACGAGATTACCATTCTATATCATTTCTTTCAATGGAGTGTCATTGTTTGACCATTGGAAAGTCATAGTGACGCCATTATATTAGTAGATTACCAAACTTGTCAAAATCAACAATAAATTATGAAATCAATGATAGACCATTCTGACACTATTGTTATAGCAGACTTGAGGCCCAGGTGGTTTTTGTTTGTCAGTGCTACTGATGCACCGAGCTGTACTTAACCTATTTAAATGCATTAATTTGTTTGTTTGAACAAAATGGATTCGTCAGATACAGATGATTTTTTCTTAGAAATGTATGGACGTCTTCGAATTTCAATGAATGAACAGCTCATTTTCTATTAACTAAATGAAATTTTATTCGAAAACATTAATCTAAGTAAATTTCAACTGTATCATTTTACATCCTGTTACATATCTCTTTTGTTGACAAAGAATATAATACCTATACGGCAGAGCGAACTGAAACACTAGTCCATCAAACTATAATAACATTGATCAAAAGTTATTGCTGCGAATATTTGATAGTGTTTTCGTAAAAATACGTTAAAAAATAAATGGAAGGACTCACTATTTTCGTAACCAGATGGGAAGGTAAGGTATTGTAAAGATGACTCAAATGATCACGACGTACGTCATGAGTTGAGCCATCTCTCCTGAGACATCCCGGCGTCTTCCTCCTTTAGGGTAGTGAAATCGAGTTAGGTTTAGGTAGGATAGATTTCAGAATATTTAGCAAGCATTAATAAAAGTTATGAGTCCATTTATTCTAGAGGGCGGACGTAGCTCATGTATAGGTTGCATGCATATATGGCATGCTGGTGAAAAGCAATGACTAAATGTTTCATCTTAACACTCTGGTTTTGTTCTAGAAACTTTTCGAACGTAGAAGCGTTAGTCTTATTTTTATATCAAGGCATTGCTTAGCCTAGCGCTGTCAGTGGCCGACATACTATGCTATAATACAGTAATTTAAACAGTGTCCCTCTTTGATTGCCCTCCGACAATCAAAGAGGGACCTCCGACCGTCTCTACTACAATAAATATATATTCGATTCGGTACCGTAGAACGCTTACAGTACCTACTGAACAAACCAAGTATCGCATTGGTGGGAAGAACATGATATTGTAAGTTTTGGCTTCCTTAAATAATCTTCTTTATTTACCCTAGACAAGTTAGGGCCAATTAAAAGTTTCCACAGGCTTATCAATTATCTATGAGATATT
Source organism: Charanyca ferruginea (assembly GCA_947361185.1). Taxonomy (NCBI): domain Eukaryota; kingdom Metazoa; phylum Arthropoda; class Insecta; order Lepidoptera; family Noctuidae; genus Charanyca; species Charanyca ferruginea. Next base: position 54,983,826 of record OX376055.1, on the reverse strand, counting down.
TAAAAAAAACTGAAGAAATCTATGCACCATTATGCGAATCCAATTACTCCAATTACTTTTACGGTACGTTTAAAAGTAGGTATACAAATGAAAGATACACACATGCTGATAAAAAACAGGAACTTAAGTTACAATTACACCTGTTATTTTCATTTCAATTAACATGTAAGTAGCTACTACATGCCTGTAGCTAGCTAGTAGGTGCAATCATCATCATCATCATGTCAACCTTTAGACGCATACTGCTGGGCATAGGTCTCCCCCAAGGGGGGGTTCAGCCGTAATTGCCAAGCTTGGCCGATGCATGTTGGCGATCGTAGTAGGTGTTATAATAATAGCAGTAGGTGTTAGTTGCTGCTGTTCCAATCGCTCGGCAAAGTCGAGCAGATGCAGTCCCGCCGGAGGGATGGTGGCCAGAAGTGTGTGCAGGACATCATCACATTGATGAAGAGCACCGACCCGGACGACGTGCCCGCTTTTGTGGCGAGGGAGCTACATAAGTTGCTCCCAGTCACTTTTGACCACGTCGACGTCACCAGGTTGCTGAAGGACATTAGATCTCTGAAGGCGAGCCTGGCCGATGTACAGTTCAAGTTGGAGGTGTCGAATAAGACCACTGGTGAACTACGTGCTGAAGTAGAGTTGTTGCACAACGCTGTTAAAGTAAATAGGTCGCCTGATGCCTCCAACGTGGACACACGTCACGCAGCGGGAAATGCTACCATCGGCAGTTTTGAGTCGGCGAGCTCCACTGCGTCACCCGCCGCTGAAATTGCAGGCGTTGCAAAATGCGCCGCCGCCGTCACTGACTCGACGCCGGTCGAGGTCGTGACTTGTGTAGGTACGTCGACCCCTAAACGTGCCTACGCTGATATCACCGCCACGCACAAACCTGTGTCGCAGACCAGAAAGGGGGATAAGAAGAGCTCTTGTGAACCTGCCGACAAGGGTTCGAAACAGCAAGGCCCAACGGGCCCGTGTGACAAGGATGGCTTCGTGATGGTGGAGAAGAAGAAGAAGAAGAAGCCTCGTAGTCGAAACCAGTGCGGAACCGCGCTGGCAGGACCCAATATGCTGCGTCCAGCAACACCTACGACGCAGCTCTATGTGTCCCGGCTGCATCACACCACGAAGGTTGAGGAGATCGTGGAGTATGTTCGAGCCAAGACCACCTGGACCTTAAGGGTCGAGAAGTTGGAGTCGCGCCACAATACGAATTTCAAGTCATTTGTGGTGCGAGTCCCGACGCATTACCTTGAGACCTTCCTCAAGGAAGAGTTTTGGCCGATGGGTGTCGTGTATCGGCGATTCCGCGGAAGGCTACGCGACACCGCGCAGCGTAACACGACGCCGTCTCTTCGTGTACAATAGTTTAGAAATATTTTTGTGAGTTTAATTATAAACATGTATGATAGTCTGTAAGGTAAATATGTTATGGGTCCTTTGTTACCCGAAAAAAAAAAAAAAAAAATTATAATAATAATATCATTTATTTCGGGTAACAAAAGACCTAACATATATAGAAAGAAAGGAAAATTGTTTATTTGTAACCTCGTACAGGTAAACACAACATAAAAAAGGGTTATATAAAACAATAAAACATAAAAAAAGCCTTATAAAACCTGTACAAGACCAAAAAGGCTCCTGTCTCAGCACAATGCTACGACATAAAATGTCGCAGCGCTGGTATTCTGACAGGGCCTTGCAGAGATGCCACGGGCGGCCACAGTCATGACTTAAGGTAAACAAATTAAAAAAAAAAAACGTTGTAATAATAAATATCTACAAAAATATGACGAATATGATGAATATACCTTACAGACTATCATACATCATACATATTTATAAATACCACAAAAATATTACTAAACTATGGTACACGAAGAGACGGCGCTGCGTGGTGTCGCGTAGCCTTCTGCGGAATCGCCGATACACGACACCCTTCGGCCAAAACTCTTCCTTGAGAAAGGTCTCAATACTTATAATGCGTCGGGACTCCCACCACAAATGACTTGAAATTCGTATTGTGGCGCGACTCCAACCGAGAAGTTGGAGTCCACCCTTAAGGTCCAGGTGGTCTTGGCTCGAACATACTCCACGATCTCCTCAACCTTCGTGGTGTGATGCAGCCGGGACACATAGAGCTGCGTCGTAGGTGTTGCCGGACGTAGCATATTGGGTCCTGCCAGCGCGGTTCCGCACTGGTTTCGACTAGGAGGCTTCTTCTTCTTCTTCTTCTCCACCTTCACGAAGCCTTCCAAGGCCGCCGAAGTCATGTTACGATACCTACTCAAAGGATGCTGCTGCCCATCCTCTGGACAAGATCCCTTTCAACAACACCCACGGGTAAAAATTGGGTGATGCTATTCGGGACCGGCACCACACGGCATAATTATGTACAATAATGAACTAGCTAGGTACAATAATAAAGAAAAAATACTCACCAAAATAAAATTTATTACCTAATTATATCCAATTAGGTAGGCTACCTACAGGCAGATGTAGTACTATTAAGTATTCTGTGCTACAGGTTAATTTCTTGCTAAACTTTTTCTCAGTAGGTAGGTAATTAAAGGCACTGACAAAAGCCAAAACTCCGAATAGACTTGTTTCAAACCATGTTTTTGCTAAATCTTCGTATTTATTATTCTTCTGTTACTGAACTTCTTTCAGATGGCTGGGCCGATTTGCTTTTTTTTATGCGAATTCTATAGGGTCACTGTATGGTTTGGATTCATAACCGGACCTGGTAGATGGCGCTGCAGTCGAGTTGTTGAAGATAATTTTGAAAACCGCCTTTCTGCCTTATTAGTGAACTTTTTGGAAGTGTGTGTTGAGCATGGGGTCTCTTAATTGATTCCCAGGTCGGACTGTTTGTCCAGGATTAAGGCCTTCCGTACCTACTTAAGCAACATTCAGCTCATGAAATAATTGCCTATCTAACTGCGCAGGCGTTTGCGTATGTATTCAATTTAATCAACTGTCATCTTTTTTACTTTACTCAAAACAGCGATTTTAAGAAATATTATTGTTATTTGCTTTTATTTGGGACTTTGATTGGCACAAGTTTATCCCTAAAGGTATAACGAGTTTTTGCGATATGAACTTCTGAGTAGTTAAAGCTTAATTAGTCAGTAGTTAAAGCTTAGTTAATGGTGTCCAGGTGAAACTGAACTAGATAACTACCAGCTGTGCCTGCACATTCAGAGGTTTCAAACGTGATGACGTAGGTAGCTAATGTAAAAGGTTATAATTACGTCGACGCAATCTGGCTGAAAAGTTTTTTAATGTTCTACCCAAACACTCAAATGAATTCTAGAAGAAAATCAAATTATAAAATAGGCGATATGCTTTTTTATATTGGAGCTATAGAGTAAGGTAGATGACACCACCAATAAATCGACAAACTGTTCATGACGTCACTTTTAATTTGTCATTAATTTGCTAACTAATCTTACATATTTAAAAAAAAAGATTAGACTTCTTAACATGCACGACTTGTTACATTGATCTCACTTTGTATTGTACCCCTAGATTCAACATGAATGATGTAACCTAAATTTGTAAAATATTACCTATTGATTTGAAAAGAGTAATCATGGAGATTTTTGCTCGATCTTCTCCATAGACACATAGTGCTTGGAACGAGACTAGCTAGAAACTTAGCTTCAACTTTGTGACTGACTGACTCTTTGACAATTCAAAAGTAACCTGTAAATAATTGGTTTTTGTTTTGAGTTTGTTTTTAATTGACTAACTAATCATTGATTTCAAAACAACTTAAAACATGATGTTACAGTAATTTAAAATTTTATCAGGTTTTCAGATTTTTAGTGAAGTTCTGACGTCTACCCAATTATCTGCAGTGCTATTCTGTCACAATCTCCCTCGGTGAACACCTAGGTGAAGTGAACTGTCATCCGATTGTAGTGCTTCATAAATCCCTAGCATCGGGACAGATGACAGCTCACTTCACCTAGGTGTTTACCGAGGGCGATTGTGACAGAATAGACATACTGGTTAGGCTCGTGCCGTGAGTGCGTTATTTTATATATTGGTAGTAAAACTGAGCAAGACTACCTTTTAATCGAGGATAATTTGAATCTCCGCATACATACCTACACATTCGCTCAGTAATACAGTTATCGCAGTCCAAAAAAACTGTGATTTAAACTGAAATAATCTTAATACATTACCCATACATAGAGTTATATGATTTAATTGGCAACCCACTGCGATGATCCCCATTTCCCCCCGGGTAAAGTAAAGCATGTTTTGGTCGTACCAATATTTATTATACGACCACGCTATATTTTAGTGGGTATCACGCAAGCCTACATCACAGGCGGGAAATTGAAAACCATCGAATCATATTAGGGATTTGAGTGAATATCGTAAAAATATAAGCAAACGTTCTCGAAATAGTCCAACAGAATAAAATATTCTGGTTGGTTGTGAATAATATGTTATATGAAATTTTATTTTGTTAATATTGCCCATTTTGTCTGCGTCAGTATTGGGTCTCACCACATTTTAGACTAGACAGTAACCTCATTATTAATAAACCCGAAGTAGAGTTATGCCAAACTTACACCTCGAAAAATGATTGGTAAATCGAAGTCAAAATTGGTAAATAAAAAAAACAAGTAAGTAGGTAGGCATTGAAAAAGTACAAACTTTATTAATAAAATATATCAAAATAGAAAGAAGACAGTAAAAAAAACAGAATGATAATGGCGGCACTTGTCATGTCTTCTCCCTTACTCACTTTAATGTGCGAGTGAAATAACATGATTAGCCCCTTTGTTCGGCCGTCATTTTTATTTCGTTACACGAGTTACATCTTGCTTCCTTAAATGCAGTATTTCTGCTACTCCATCACTTCTTCTTTTTTCTTATTTTACAGTAACTTCCATTTCACAAATAAAAGGAAGCCTGTTGTCGCAGTTACTCGATTCAGTATTAAGATCGTTATCTCTTCTCTTTACAATCCCACACTCATATTCATCAATATTGTATATATTTTGGTACAAGTCACTGAACTTCTGACCTGGAAAAAAAATGTTAAAAAGTAAAAAAGAAAGAGAATTTGTAGTTGACATCAATAAAAACAATTATCATCATCAGCCTATACCCTGTTCACAATAAGATTAGACATAAACACAAACCTTTTTTACAGTCCCTTCAACCGATTTTGACTTCTATTCCGTTGGATTAAGGATGACATTAGAGGCAAAAAAAGTGGTTACAATTCAACTGTTTAATGCAGTTGCCATTTGTCATGCTACCAACGCAATATGAGTCAAAATCGGTTGAACGGACTGTAAAAAAGGTTTTTGTGAATGTCTAATCTTATTGTGAACAGGGTATACCTACTAGGGTATTACCCCAGGGTAATTATGTTGGGGTCGGCTTCGAGTGTTTTACATGGAGCTACGCCCTGTCAGACCTCTACGACCCAGTTACTTGGTTAAAGACTGGTTGTCAGATATTTCTGCTTTCTTCTTCTTGACTACCCGTAACGAGAAAAGATCTACCAATGAATGCCGGGACCAACCCCGTAACGACTGTCCAATATCTACCAATGACTGCAGGGTCCTACTGCTTTACATATAGCGATAACTTTATACGTCGATTATTAACATCTCGATTCTCCAGTGTCGATGATGCCGCATAGATTTATGAACAGTAGAGGTTTAACCTTCAACATTTCATAGAGTTCGGTAGAGGTTTCAGATTCCACTATTATGGGTAGAAAATTAGAGGATGACTTAAAAAAGATTTAAATCATCCCCTAATTTTTAGTTTTTACCGTTATTAATGGATTTGGATGATAATAAGAAGCAGGCACTAAAAAACTAAAAAGCGTTTTTTTACTAATTATGTAAAGTCCTTGGTTAAAATCAGAGTTTTGATGTCCCTCGTACCGTGTATATTGAAGTAGTACAATAATAATATCAGAACATTTGAAAAAACAGCAAATAATAACAAAAATAGGTACCTTTTACTGAGTAATAATCGTTGCGAGAAAATAGCTTTCTGACTCCTACAAAATACGATGTTTCGCGGTCAACCATATCTTTAATTTCTTGCGCCTGAACACCGTTTTCTATAACTGCCAGTATCCCTCCCTCCATGAAGCAGGTCTTCATAGCTTCTTGCCAGGTTCTTTTCTCTTTATTTATTTTGTAACATTTTCTTGATACCTTCACATATTTGTAACCTGAAATTAATAAAATCCAAATCTTTCACTGTTTGTATGACACATCGGAATAACGATAGTCTTAGAGCAAACATGACCTTAAAAGATATTAGTGAAGAAGAACATCAAGGTAAAAAGCACCAATCATATAGCTTACCGCGGTCAACAGTCGGACATGACTCAACATCAACTTTCTTGCACACAAACGGTAGCGGTGGCTTGTCGGGTGTTCTCGAACAAGTGTCCACATTGAACAATCCGGAATTTATGTTCATAGTTATGCAGTTAGCGCTTCGTGGTAATAAATCGCCTTCAGCGGGCAGGGGATACGGCGTTGACTGTCCTGAAAAACGGAGAAAGTTATAAATTAAACACAAACCATAATCTGCAGCACGCCACGGTCACGGCTACATAACAGAATTTTATACGTAAACTAGCGACCCGGCCCGGATTCGCATGGGCCTATAGCCTTCCTCGATAAATGGACTATCCAACACAAAACGATTTTTTCAATTCGAACCCGTAGATCTTAAGATTAGCGCGTTCAACCAAACCAACAGACAAACAAACAAACAAATTCTTCAGCTTTATAATATTAAGTATAGATAGAGAACAAGGTCGAACAAGGTCGTATATTAATTTTAATTGGGAAAATAATGTGGTTATTTTTAGTGATGAGAAATGTTTTAAGTCGGATAAGGTGGCCGTAAAATACTGAAAACGAAGGTATACACGCTATTAATATCTAAACTAATATAATAAAAATAAAATATTTGTTTGTTTGTTTGTTACGATTTTACTCAAAAACTAATGGTCGTATTTCAAAAAATCTTTCACGAAACGAAAGCTACTTTATCCTAGAGTAACATGGGCTATATTGCATTATTACAAAAATAGGGGTCCTTAAGAAAGTTCACGCGGACGAAGCCGCGGGCATAGTGCTAGTACTTATATACACTACTCACATGTTGCCGCGATTCTTTTAACCACACCATACCCTGTTCATTGGGTTATTGATTTTTTGACAGCTGCCCTATAATGTAATTATTCCCGATTACCTTAAGTTAACTTTAAAATGTGTTATAAAATAAATATATACACTGCCTAATCTTGTTGGATTATCTTATTTATAACCTGTTACTGACATTAGGTATAATACAGGTATGCATATCAGTTTTTACAAAAAACATAACTATTGTTCACTAGTTGCAGCTGTCAAAAAACGATTAAACCAGTGGACAGAGTGTAAGTAGTACATATTATTGAAAGTGCGTAGTTGGCAGCTATTTGCAGTATATATTTTGAAGTGTAAGGAATGTTGTTGTTATTCCGTTAGAAGTTGACCTAATTTCTTACTATCTAATATTTTGATTCACTTCACCTCCAATTCCACCTTGTGTAAATTTGTATACTTACTTTGACAAAATATTGACGTCCATTGTTATTCAACAAAAAAGCTTTGTCATCTGGTAAAGAAGTTGCCGTTTAATTTAACAGTGTTCTACTCATCCAAAAGTTGGGTATTAATAGCGATACAACATGTTTACAATAGATTGCAAAGCTAAAATCATTGTATTGGCCACGTGTTGACTACGTGTGGTCAATACAATGATTCTATATAAATCATTGTATTGTTTTTTATTTGCTAATATTATTAGCGAATAAAAAACTACGTGTGGCATGACATTTGTGTAAGAAATATAATAGATAATAGTCGAAACGAGCTGGCTCATTTACTAATGACCCAAGCGATAAGGAATAAAAGGCGCCCGCATTCCAACGCCTAGTTTATTTAATAGAATATTTTAATTTACTTTAATGGTTTTGTTTAGTTACCTTTTTAATTTTTTGCTTGAGTAATTTTATTTGACACAAAATCGATGTCTTATAGGATAAAAATTTAAAAACTGATAAAACAATATCCTCTGCCATGTTTTGAACTTACGACACGAAGTTCGTCTATACCAGGTGATACCACCGACCGACTATTGGTTCCATGTTTTTAATGTTGAAATATTAGAACTTGTTCAGTTATGATTATATTGGTATATAAGTTGTGGGTATATCATGGGCACAAAAACAATTAGCTTCATAATCGACCGACCGACACATTAATGCATGCACACAGTGACAATAACCCGTATGTGTGCGATGTAAACTAAATAGTTGGTTCGACTGTACATAAAGTCTAAATAAATTAATAAATATTTGAGACACTTACCGTCAACAGTAATGAACTCTCCTAACTGAAATTCGTCGTGAAATCCAACAAAAATATCTGTTACATTAGAAACTTTAGTCATTTTATCTGTTAAATTCTTCACCAATCCCCTCTCCCCATCGAGTTTTGGATAAAACAGAGTAGCTCCTTCGTCATCACAAGTAAGAAAAGCCGAATTCCAGGTCATTCCACCGACATCCCAGTGAATTTTGTAAAATGCATCGAAGGCCTTAATGTATGTATAGTCTTTCCTAAAGAACTGTACATGGCGAGAGTATGTCGTAGGCAAAGATATACCTGCAAAAATTAAATTGCATTGAGTCATGGTCACCAATTTTGTCAAAGGTATTGAGAATTCTGAACCGAATCGGTCACACTAACGGTGAGTTGCACAAAACCAACATAAGTTTTGCTGACATAATTTTAAAATTAAGTAAGTATCTACAATAATATGTAAAATTGCAAAAAAAGAAAACTGTTATAGGTTTGGAGTTCAGTAGAATATTTGTGACCTTTAATCTACATAATTAATCGAAAACATAAACTTTTACACACTACATTATTTATTTATTTAGGTTAGACAACAATTGTTTACACAATACATTAAAAATAATTTCTCAATAGTGCATTTATAAGTGCAACAATCACTTATAGGCTAATACAACATGCACCATTCATAGTTTTACATAATACCTATTACAGTGAAATAACTTAAAATGGACTTACAAGCTATTGCTACAAGGGAATGTAAATAAAAGAACTCACCTAATAGAAATACGGCGATAATAATGCACTTCGTCATTGTTCAAGATGACACACTTGACTAACACCCGGTTACAGAAAGCTTTCCTTAAATACTATAAATACTTTAATTAATGAGTCATTACCGCTAATCATTCATTATATTTAAAGACGTTGCATTAAACTGTTGGTGGTACATTCAAAGGTCCTTTAACTGAAGACCACCTGAGGCGACATTTAACAGTGTTGCCAAAAACCTAACGAAATGAGTAAATGATTGCGTTTTGTTACTAAGTTTTGTCTTACAATTTGAATACATAAATAAAGATATGAAAAACGAAAGAACCTAAATTAGGTAGGTAATTTTGTTCAAGCTCAATATTAAAAATCAAACAAAACGTTGTTTACGATCAAAATCTGCACATAGATGTGAGATATAAAAATGGTTTAGTCGTGGACTGTTCCAGGCCAACAACAAATTTTAATGATGTCTCTTATCTTAAGTGTAAAATTACAAACTGCTTGCACATTAATTGAATAATTAATTGATTAATTGACAAACCATTTATTGATTTCAAACCAAATTATAATCTAATGTTACACTTCATTTGGAAATGAATCAGGTTTTTCGGGTTTAAATCTAGTGTTTTTAGTATGTGAATATCGGTCGAATTATTGTTTTATTGTGTCATCTACCCAATTATCTGGTCACGCTTATGCAGTGAGTGCGTTATTTTAAATATAGTAATACTGAGCAAGATTGCCTTTTAATCGAGGATAATTTGGATCCTCTCACACACACACATACGCACAGTACAGTAATCGCAGTTCAGTGATTAAAACTAAAAATAATCTTAAAACATTACCCATACATATAGTTATATGACTTAATTGGCAACCCACTGCGATGATCCCAATATCCCCCGGGGTAAAGTAAAGCATGTTTTGGTCGTACCAATATTTATTATACGACCACGCTATATTTTAGTGGGTATCACGCAAGCCTACATCACAGGCGGGAAATTGAAAACCATCGAATCATATTAGGGATTTGAATGAATATCGTAAAAATATAAGCAAACGTGCTCGAAATAGTCCAACAGAATAAAATATTCTGGTTTGTGAATAATATGTTATATGAATTGAATTTATTTTATTAATATTGCCCATTTTGTCTGCGTCAGTATTGGGTCTCACCACATTTTAGACTAGACACTAACCTCATTATTAATAAACCCGAAGTAGAGTTATACCTATAAACTTACACCTCTAAAAATATTGGTAATTCGAAATCAAAGCTGGTAAATAAAAAAAACAAGTACCATAAAAAAATAGAAACTATATTTAAAAAAAATATATTAAAATAAAAAGAAGACAGTAAAGAAACAAAATGAAAATGGCGGCAGTTATAATTTTCTCTCCCTTACTCAGTTTAATGAGCGAGTGAAATAGCATGATTAGCTGCTTTGTTGGGCCACCATTTTAATTTCGTTTTTTTAATCGCACGAGTCACATCTTGCTTTCTTAAATGCAGTGTTTCTGCTATTCCAACAATTCAACATCTTTCTTATTATGCAGTAACTTCCATTTCACAAATAAAAGGACGCCCGCTGACACAGTCACTTGATCCAGTATAAAGTTCGGCATTTGTTGCCCTCCTCACTGTCCCACACTCATATTCGTTATTATCGTATTGTCGTCTCTGGTACATGTCTCTGAACTTCTGACCTGTAAAAAAATGTGTTATAAACTCAAAAAGAAAGAAAATTTATTTACCAATAAAAACACTAATCATTATCTGCTTGGCCTTGCCCCAATTATCTTGGGGTCGGTTTTCAAGCTAACCGGATGCAGCTGAATACCAGGGTTTTACATGGAGCGACTGCTTGTCTGACCTCCACAGGCCAGTTACTGGGTCGCATTATACCCCTTGGTAAGACTGGTGGTCACATATTATCGGTCACATCGACTGTCAAAGATCTACCAATGACTGCAGGGACCAATAGCTTTACATACAGCGATAGCATTACACGCCGATATTTAACTACATCTCGAGTGTCGATGATACCGCATAAGTTAATGAGCAGTGGAGGTTTCACAGTGGTGGAGCGATCGCCCGCTGCGCTGCGTGTCGTGGGTTCGATTCCCGCACGGAACAAATATTTGTATGGCCTATAGATAGTTGTTCCGGGTTTGGCTGTTTGTGTATGTGAGTTTAAATGGTTGTAAACGCACCCATGACACAGGAAAAAATCCTAGGGTGGGGCAACATTTTTTTTTTTTACCTTCAATTTTTGGTAGAGTTCGGCAGTGTTTGGTAGAGAAATCAGCTGTATTTATCTGTAGGCCATTACATCACATCAACAGGTGAAAAATTAGAGGATGACTTAATAAAGATTTAAGTCATCCCCAAATTTTTAGTTTTACCGTTTCTTAATGGATTTGGATTATAATAAGAAGCAGGCATTAAAAAACTAGAAAACTCTTTTTTTATCAATGTAAAGTCCTTGGTTAGGTTAGGTTAAAGTAAAGTTGGTATAGTACAATAATAATATCAAAACATTTTAAAAACAGCAAAAAATAATAAAATAAATACCTTTTACTGAGTAATAATCGTTGCGAGAAAAAAGCTTTCTAACTCCTACAAAATACGATACTTCGTTGTCAGCCATATCTCTAATTTCTTGCGCCTGAGCACCATTTTCTATAACTGCCAGTATCCCTCCCTCCATGTAGCAGGTCTTCATAGCTTCCTGCCAAGTTTTTTCCTTGTTATTTATTTTGTAACATTTTCTTGATGCTTTCACGTATTTGTAACCTGAAATGAATAAAATCGAAATATTTTATTTTTTGAATGAATCATCGAAGTGACCCTCTGAGAATAACTCATGAGCCTAGGTACAAAATTTTCATTCACATTTTGCTTTTATGTTCGCCTAGACAATAATATGTAATACCTAATATGTGGGGACATTTCACACATGACCATCTGACCCCAAACTAGGGAGGCCCTGGGTGTCAGACAGCTGATATACATGCACAAATACATTTATAAATACATACATATGTAGATAAACAACACCCAGACACAAGTGCTCATCACACAAATATACACCCTGGGCGGGAATCGAACCCGCAACACGGTGCGCAGCAGACGATTGCTCAGCCACTGCGCTAACCGTGTCGTCAATGTCTTCTTATTTGTGTTTTTGTTAGGGATGCTCCGAACGCGCTATCTTCTACACATATTTAAGTTACAGCAACTTAAATATGTGTAGGGTTACAACAAGGTGCAGCCGGCTTCATGCGGTTAAACTTAGATGTATCCTTGCGTGTATCCTTATATGTTATACTTGCGGTTAGAACTAGTTTTAGCCTTTATCATAGCGGCCAGAAATAGGTGCAGCCGCATTTCGACGTCAGGGGCAGGCCCGAGGTTCGGTTTGGTTGGGTTCCTTTAAGCAGGGTTTAAGAGAGAAATAGGAGACCAGCGTAGCGGGGCTTTGACGGCCTGGGGGCCAAGTCTGCTATTTTTATAATTTCGTCATTCCAACACGATCCCATTGTCATTTTGCTAAAAGTTCGTAATCTGCTAAATTCATAATGGTCGATCAAATTAAAAGCAATGACTGCACAATGATGTTTTAATGGCAGGTCACTGATCAAAGGAACTGTCAAAGTTTTTGCAGATTACCGCCTGAGTCAGTCATTCAGTTGTCATTTTGTACGAGATTTCCATTCTATATCATTTCTTTCAATGTTGTGTCTGTGGTTGACCATTGTAAAGCCGTTATATTAGTAGATTACCAAACTTGTCAAAATCAACAATTATGAAATCAATGATAGACCATTCTGACACTATTGTAATAGCAGACTCGAGGCCCTGACGTCGACCGTCTACTTCTGCTCAATTTTTTGGTGCTCCAAGTCCTGGGCTCTCTCTGTCTGGAAGCTCTGGAGCTAGCAGGCTACACCAACTTTTAATCGACTGCTTCCAGCTACACCTAGGTGTATGCGTCGTGTTGACTAAAATCTGACCAGAGGCCAACTTTCTTGCCCTAAAATAAAAACAACAAGGTCAATCATGTAGCTTACCGCGGTCAACAGTCGGGCACGACTCATCATCAACTTTCTTGCACACAAACGGTAGCGGTGGCTTGTCTGGTGTTCTCGAACAAGTGTCCACATTGAACAATCCGGTATCTATGTTCATAGTTATGCAGTTATCTCGTGGTGGCAATAAATCGCCTTCAGCCGGCAGGGGATATGGCGTTGACTGTCCTGAAAAACGGAGAAAGTTATAAATTAAACATAAACTTAGTTGACCTATTGACCGTCACAGTCATGTATAGATGACAAACTTAAATGTGTCCAGCACGCCACGGTCACGACTACATGACAGACTTTTATACATAGAAAATACATTTATGTACGTCGTCCGAAAATCAGCTTTTTAGCACAATTTTATCTGAACTTTGGCCGTTCATAATGCACTCATACATCGAAAAAGTAAAAAAAACAGCTTCATAGGAACCTTGCACATGTAATGGAGATTCTAAATTACAAACATTTTACCAAAAACTTGTAAGGCTTTTTCAAAAACACGTAAGTATGTCCTGGAACAAGTTTTGTGAAATTTCCGCGCGCCAATTTTCCTCTGATGTTATCGCGTTTTCACTCACTCGTAGGCTTTCGAGCGTTGCATTGGTTGAAACAAAAAATATTTCAATCACGCTCGCGTCACACGCTCGATGGGGATGGGCGCTCTTTGCTTTAAACTGATGTACCTGATTTGAGGACGTTAATTTTTTGGGGATGGGCGCTCTTTGCTTTAAACTGATGTACCTGATTTGAGGACGTTAAATTTTTATACCTTCAGGAGAATAGCTGACGTCACTAGTCGAGTGTGCGCGGTGACAGAGAATTGACGACCATTTAGACACGAATAGGTACTTTAGGTTCAATGTCCGGATCCAATTTAATTTTTAATTTAATTTAGTTTTATTATTTTTTGTTGTAGCAGTCATAGTAATAGCGAGTAGTACAGTCGAACAAGCTGATTGGTTTACAGGCAAAATATTCATCTTATACCTGGTACCTATACCAGGGACACCTACGTGCTCGAGATAAGAAAATGGAATAAAATAAAATATTGTGAGTGTAGTAGAAAAGTGAATATTTTTGCCTGTAAATCAATTAGATTGCTCGACCTACCTACTATGAAAAAAAAGTCTAGTGTAAAACTATTACGGTTCAAAAGATATAGCGCTGTTGAGACAGACGGATGGATGGATAAGCGAGTGCAATAGATTGTTTGGTTCCTTTTGAAACTTTGGGTACTGAACTAAACTCTAAAAAGGCTTTGCTGGCTTTTTATCAATGTCAGTAACGTTTAAGATAAACTTAGAAAGTACATAATTATTAGGTATGAAATTGAAAAAGTCAAATTGATACTTCCTCGTGTTCGCTTGCAAAGCTACAACCTTGTGCATAAGATACACGAGGTTGTAAGACTATTTCTTTGTATTTATTTTTACCTCTTACCTATGGACTTGTCATTTATCTCTTCACCACCCTTGGCTCTGTGGTAGAGAATGCCAGGCAAAGTCCGCCTTTGTAAGATTGTGTGTAAAGTCTAAATTAATAAATAAATATTTAAGACACTTACCGTCAACAGTAATGAACTCTCCTAACTGAAATTCGTCGTGAAATCCAACAAAAATATCTGTCACATTAGGAACATCAGTCATTTTATCCGTCAAGTTCTTTACCAACCTCCTCTCTCCATCGAGTTTTGGATAGAAAAGAGTAGCGCCTTCGTCATCACAAGTGAAAAAAGCCGAACTCCAGGTCAATCCACTGACGTCCCAGTGAACTTTATAAAATGCATCGAAGGCCTCAACGTATGTATAGTCTTTTCTAAAGAACTGTACATGGCGAGAGTATGTCGTAGGCAAAGATATACCTGCAAAAATAAAATAGCATTGAGTTATGGCCACCAATTTTGTCAAAGGTTTTGAAAATTCCGAACCGAATCGGTTACACTAACGATGAGTTGCACAAAACCAACATAAATAAGTTTTACTGACATAATTTTAAAATTAAGTAAGTACATGTAAAATTGCAAAAAAAAGAAAACTATTATAGGTTTGGAGTTCAGTAGAATATTCGTGACCTATCTACATAATTAATCGAAAACATGAACTTTTACACACTACATTATTTTTCTATTTAGGTTAGACAACAATTGTATACACAATACATTCAAAAATTTAATTGTAGAAAGTAGAAAGACCAAGTATTTATAGAATATATGTTAAAACAGTTAAATTTGCAAATAAAAGAAATAAAACATAAAAGGAAATTAAATAACCCAGCCCTGAACAAAATCCCTGCGCTACTTGTGCGGCAGGGGCTCATGCTTAGGCAGGAGTGTGGTTTTAGCCGGAAAGAGTCCGGTGGCTAAAACTATGAGGCAGTCTCAGAGCTCACTTAGCGGAGACTTTGAATTAATTATTATTATTTTGCTGTCACTTTCTTTTTGTTATAAAATGTATGGGATGGCACGAATTTAATGTACGACGAATGTTGGTTTCGGACAACTCACCGTTAGTGTATAGCGACTCTAAGAACGAACTAACTGAATAACACTGTTTAAAGCTATGTCGTGCCTTTACATCTATTTTAAAAATCATGCTCAATGCCTACGTGATCGTCTTAATTAGTCTCATTCATTTTTTAATTTAAATTATTTATCTTATTTAATATTTTTAACGTCTCTGACGACAAAACATATACCTACTTTTAACTTTATTTACAACTATAATAAGTTGTAAATGAAGTTATAAGTCGGTATATATTTACATATTTTTGTTTCGTATATGTTGTTGTCAAAAGTAGGTACAATAACCTACTTTTGACTTTGACTTTGAAGACCAAATAATTTTAAAATTAAGTAGGTAAATGTATAATTGCTGAAAAAGAGAACTATTAGATTTGAAGTTCAGTAGAATAAATGACACCTATGTTATTTATAAAATCTAAATAATCGAAAACATGAACATCTACTCACTACATTTCAGTGAAATTACTTAAAATGGACCTTAAAGCTATTTCTACTAGGGAATTAAATAAAAAAACTCACCTAATAAAAAAACGGCGATAATAATGTACTTCATGCTTGTACTAGATGACACACTTGACTAAATGAGCTTAATCAGCGAACATTACATTTATACTTAAGTTAACCAGTACCTACTTACATATTTCTTGTTAATGGACGGGTAAAAACCTCGCATAAAGCGTACACAGACACTTTTATTGTACAGGTTGATCTTATACATGGTTGCTAATTAATATATTTTTTGAGAATCTTATTTACTATTGTAGGGCTTCATCATCTCCCTGCTGCTGCTGAATACGAGTCTGAGGAAGAAAGAATAGTCAGAGAAAACACTCATAAAATGGACTTTAAAAATAAAATTGTACCTAATTTTAACATTACCGACCATAGTCCTCATTACCAAGCTGTACAAATGTTTATTATACTGCCAGCAGATTTCAAAGTTTTGTTAAACACTAGCTCTCTTCTCTGGTAAGCTCAAAGCATTACTATTGGATAAAAACTTGTACTTAATAGACGAACTGTAACTATTTATTATTATTGTTTGTAGTAAGCATGTATTTTTATACATTACTAGCAACCCGACCCGGCTTCGCATGGACCTATAGCCTTCCTCGATAAATGGACTATCCAACACAAAAATATTTTTTCAATTCGAACCAGTAGATCCTGAGATTATCGCGTTCAACCAACCAACCAAACAAACAAACTCTTCAGCTTTATAATATTAAGTATAGATTGCTGCATGTACGCTTTTAGATTATTATATTAATAATATTTATAATGATGTGTAAATTCTTCCTGATAAATAAATAAATATTATTCCAAATTATTAGGGTTTGGCGCAACACTGTTTTTTTCCTTCCCGTCTTGTCCACGATCTTGATATCACTGAGTCATAACTCTTTTAGTCACATAGTATACGTTGCATCCCTCTTCATATTCGACTTCGTTGTAATATATCGCGAAATGTGTCTTATATTTCTATGAGTATGAAAAACAGTAGTGCAACAATAGTTAAGCAGAAAACAAAGAGAAGACAGTTTCGACCCGTGCGAAAAATAAAACGCATTCAAAATTTTTTTATGAATGCTGCGTATCATTTTTGTGTTCCGTAGCCAAATGGCAAAAAACAGAACCCTTATGGATTCGTCAGGTCTGTCTGTCTGTCCGTCCGTATGTCACAGGCTTTTTTTCCGAAACTATAAGAACTATACTGTTGAAACTTGGTAAGTAGACGTATTCTGTAAACCGCAAAAAAAATTACACACAAATATGGGAAAAATTTTTTTTTGGTGTTGCCCCATTTAGAACTGAAACTGAACATTTTTTTTTCATCAAACCCTTACGTGTGGGGTATCTATAGATAGGTCTTCAAAATGATATTGAGGTTTCTAATATCTTTTGCTCCTTTCAAAAAGGTTGAGCTTAATGGTGCTGATACACGCGTCATGTTCGTGAACGGACGCAGTCAGTTTAGATTAGTCAACTCTTAACTGCCATGTCTTTTATCTTGATTCCTTTTTTATGTTTTGTGTTGCTAGATTTCCTTCATTGTTTTAACATATTGAAGCAACAAGAATAACATTACCAGTATTTTGAAAAAATAATAATTTAAAACAGTGTTCGTGGAGTTTTTTGCTCGTTCTTCTCCATAGAAACCTACCTACGATTTGGAACGAGCAACTGACTTCAACTTTATGACTGACTGTCGGTATCCTTGACAATTGAAAAGTGCCTGTAAATGGTTTAATTGAAATAAATGCTTTGACTTTAAATCACTGAAAGTCTCGTGGACGGAAACCCGTAAGTGTGACTTTTCAGTCTACTCGTAATACTAAGACAGACAATTTTCATTACTATTTGGTCAGCCGTTTGGAGTTAGACCATTTAGGATACTACTTTGGCCTAAATACTTTATGCTTAAACAGTTTGACCGAGGCTAAAGTAAATAGTTTAGCCCTAAACCTAAACACTTGCTTAACTAGTATATTTTAAGACGCCTAGAATAAAGTTTGGCTGGAAATCGGGTTTTGCCAGTAACATATTATTATTATTATTTATTTTCAACTTGTATTGACCCACTGCAGAGCAAAGGCCTTCCTTTTTGCGTTCCAACGCGCTCTGTCTACGGCTGGTGTAGACCAATTCCTTCTGTAAGCGATAAACTTATCCCGCCATCTTTCTGAGTCTGCCCTGACGTCGTTAGACGTTCTCCGAGAACCATATTGTAGTTGTTTTTCAATCGACTTCAAAAGAAGAAGGGTGCTTAATTCAACACGTATTTTTTTTATGTTTGACCACACATAACTTTTTTCAGTGTAGTCCGATTTCGATGATTCGTTTAATAATTAATTTATGAATTTAAATTTACATGCGACCAACTTTGAGGTACACACTCCTCAAAGTTGGTCCTATATAAATTTCATGTAAATATTCCACCCTCAAGGGTAGAAAATTAAGGGATGACTGATTTTTTTTTAGTGTCACTGTTTCGTAATTAATTTGTGTGATAAGAATTAGGCACTAAAAAGCGAAATAAAAACTATTTTACACCAAAGACAAGGCCTTTAAAAAGTAAAAAATAACTTTAAATTCGCAAATCGGTGGCAATACAAAACAACATACAAAACCAAAGCCCTCTTGCGTAATTAAAGAATTTTTTTACTTTTTAAAACCGGTTGTCTTTTAAACAAATACCTAAATAACTAACAAAACATCAAACATGCTGTATGTAATCTATTTTTTATCGCCGGATGTCGAAGGTTCATGTCTGCAAAGATAATGCATACAATATAGTTTGTTTGTCGCTGACAATTCGCTATTGTAAACCATCATCGTTATGTATGTATGTACTGTAAGAAGTCCAACTCTAGGGCTTCTTACTGGTACTGGGTTGTGGCGTAAGTATTAGGATTAATCAAGAAATACTTGGAATGAAAGCACTGATACTTGGAACTGGTTTATATTTAAGTATGCTTTTAATGCTGTATGCCCGTGACAAGATCAGGCTAAGTCATCCTAATGTCAAATCTAAAACAATACAAATCTACGATTTGAACTTATTCTAGAAGCTTGCTGAGTGTTTTATCATAGAGTATATTATCTAATGGCTATTATCTCAGAAACACATCACATCTCTACAGTACACTGTGCATGCTTATCGACCCTTAAAGTCTGCAGATATCCTGTCATTTTAATGTTTCACAGAATTATAATTATTTACGTAATTATGGCCTATTTTTATTTTTGTTTATTCTATATTGTCGTTGTACTGGCGTTATTGTTATGTGCCGGTGTTTAATTTTTGTTTATTGCCAATCCGCTGGTAAACAATGGTCGTGCCTTATCTGTCCCAGAAGAGACCTTTGCTCTAAGTGGGACAAAAATAGGCCAAAAAAACGGAACCCTTATGGGATCACTCGTGCGTCTGTCTGTCTGTGAAAGGGCTCGTTATGAGGATCCCAAATTTACGTTTGAAATTTAAAAAACAAATGTTGTAAAATAAACAGTTTTTATTTTATTCCCCCCCCCCCGCTCTGATCTCCGAAACTACTGAGCCTAAGATTTTTGAAAAAATACAAAATATAGTTCATTGCTTGTAGATTACAGGAAAACCTGTAATAATTCTACCAATCTATATCTATGTACATATAATAAAACAGTAACAAAACTGTGTCTGTACATTGAATATATTTAAAAAAAAAAATGAGGGGGTTTAGGAACAGTAAGAGAGCACGAATCCAAAAAAAAAATTCCGTCTGTTTGTCTGTTTGTTTGTACACGCTAATCTTCGGAACTACTGGGCGGATTTGAATGATTTTTCTTTTGTTTTATAGGTATTAAGTCTGGGCAACATATAGGCTATAATTTATCTTGGAAACTTGAACACCTGATGCAGAACCGCAACAGACCAGCTAAACTATAAGAGATACAAAAATGGTACCATAGCAAAAATTGTTCCACGTGATGAGCATTTTCTGCTGAGAGAATAAATTTGAAGATCTGGAACACCTGATGTGGAACTTCAAGAGCCCAGCTACACCATGACACATATAGGAATGACGTCTTAGCAAAAGTTGTTCGGTCTGATGGGCATTTCCTGTTGACTTATAAAAATTGAAGATCAGAAACATCTGATGTGAAAATCAAAGCTATCACTAATTTCACTGTATCTTATAAAATAACATAAGCTGGGAGTACCTCCACGCGGTGAAGGCGGTAACAGTTTACGACTGATTTTTGATGACGATGGTATATCATTGAAAATTTGACTCTACTGGCCAAAATTCCCATTTATTTTTTTATTTTATCGAATAAATATGCCTTCGGGCTTGTGTTATTTGGGTGTTTAATTTCCTTTTCCATTCCACCCGGTAACGCAGGGGAGCAGTCACTTAGATTTTAATTGATCAGGTATTTTCTTTACAAGAAAACTATAACCATGCCAAGAAAGAGGTCAAATCTTTCCCAATGTTCCAAAGGAGCTAAAAGATTGAGGGTCATAAGATCCCAAGAATCTACCGAAGAGCGTCAGGAGAGACTTGATGCTGTTCGAGAACATCAGGCTGCAACTCGCTCCGTGGAAACCTCTTCAGATCGCGAAGCACGCCTGCGTTTATTTGTTTTTTTTTTTAAATATTTTTTTAATTCGAACCAGTAGATCCTGAGATTAGCGCGTTCAACCAAACAAACTTAAGCTTTATAATATTATAGTATAGATAGTCCCGAACACGCACGCAACAAAATATTCATATATAATCAGTTAGAAAGTGAGAGAAAAAGAATTGCTGGAGTACGGCATGAAGAGGTAGAAGAAGAGCGCAACGAACGTTTGAATTCTGATCGACTTCGATATTCTCTGAACAGAATGTCGATATCATCTGAAGAATCGGATGTGTCAAGATATAGCCGTAGGTCATGGCGACCTTCCTTGGGTTGGTAAGGAACGGAGTTCATTCACGTATACTCCTATGATTGACTACGCCACATATTCCGCCATCGGAGGTATGATTCAAAATTGTACTTTTTGAACGTCTCGAATCATCTCGCGCATCCCGTTGTTTGCCCGTCCTCGGGCTCTTAGAATTCGACATCAGACGTTACAGATCTTCGATTTTGCCGACCCCGTTGTCGCTGGCATAAGCAACAGGATCCGCGTACGAAGTCGCGGGCAGAAGCTAGTTGAAAATAAAGTGGTAAACTCAACATAATACGTTCACTTACGGAAAATAAATAAAACACCAATAGGTAGTAGTTAACTCGCGTCTTACTGTGAGGATTTCAAATGTGAAATTTTGTGTTAATCAATTGAATAAAAACATTTGACTTTGGCATTGTACGGAACCCTCTCCACGCGAGTTCAACTCGCACTTGGCCGGTTTTTAAATATAGATACGTATATATTATCAGGAAGGGTTTGTAACAAATTATAATATGAATAATATAATATAATATGTGGGGACATTGCACACACGGCCATCTGACCCCAAACTAGGGAGACCCTGTACTATGGGTGTCAGACAGCTGATATACATACACAAATACATTTTTTTTTTGTAAATACATACATATATAGATAAACAACACCCAGACACAAGGCAAACACAAGTGCTCATCACACAAAATGTTTACCCTGGGCGGGAATCGAACCCGCAACACGCTGCGCAGCAGTCGATCGCTCAGCCACTGCGCCAACCGTGTCGTCAGATTGCTTTATCCTATTAAATAAAAGGCTTAGTAAACTTGCACATGTAAAATTTTAATTAGTAAAAGAAAATGAGTCGGGTAAAAATACAGAATAATGTAAAAAGTCTAGCCTAAAACGCACTATGTAGAGGATATGCCAGGGCAGGGAGGTAGGTAGCGCAGGCGGCAACAACATCTGATGCCAATATTATGTTGCATGAATTTAGACATGAATCAAATGGATTAAGGCGGTACCCTGAGCAAATAATCTTGACCGTTCGTTCCCTCTGCGCCGCGCAAGAGATACAGTAGCGAAATACGCTCAGATTTTAGAATTAAATCTTTATAAAATCACTTAATGACATTTTGAAAAAAAAAAATCTACCAAAATGTTCATTAATAAATTGCCTATCCATTAGTGTTAGTAGAAAATCGAATTAATGGTTACTTGCCGAGGAGATGCATGTTTTCAATAATTATTTCTCATTTCTATGGTTTCGTTGTGAGGAGATTAGTTAAATACTATACTTCGTAAACAAAAATCAGATCAACCATTTTGGAGTCAAGATTATGTAGAAATTTATTCTATTTTTTATTTGTTGATATTTCTTTTGGATATAGAGTATTTAGGTCCGAAAAACTGAACAAAAAACGGCTAGCACTGTGTTTTGCACAGGGACGCGCCTTAAGGCAATTTTTTCAGGCAGGAGACGTTTTTATTCTGGATAGAGGTTTAAGAGACTGTGTGCCACTATTAGAACAGTGTAATTATTCTGTACATATGCCTGCATCTTTACGAAACGGTGCAACTCAATTATCAACGTTGGCAGTTAATAAATCCAGAACTGTAATCTATTTGTAGGTGGGTTGTTGAAGCAGTGAATGAAATTTTTAAACATTATTTTAAAATATTTCGACACGATTTTGAAAACTCGAACGAAGTGAAAACTTGGCATCCCGGCATGCAACGATAGATTTTAAGGTGGCTGCCGCGTTGATAAATAAGTTTCACCTAAGAATTAGAGATAGAGAAGATGCAGCTCAAATCCTAGAGATAGTAAATAAAGTACTGTACATGAATAACACACTTGCTGATTTTGTGATTCAAAATAATTTAAACAGAAGACGCACACAGTTTTTAAATATAAATGTACTTAAACGTAAATAATATACCATTCCCACGACTAACGTACAGTGACCTTATATTATTTGGTTGTGGAACATACCAACTGAAACAGGCACGATCCTACTATGGGGAGCATATCAGGAATGATGGTTCCTATACTATTGAAATAAGCACGGAGCGAGCCAGCAACCTCTTAGAAGATTTACCCTTATCAGGCAATTGCACATTATTGAGGGGCAAAATTCAAAGCAGGCATATAAGCCGAAAAATATATTTTGTTTACATTTTATATAATAATAATCAACAGGGAAGAGAAGCGATTGTACAATATTGTTGCAATTGCCTCGTAGGCCGAAGAACGGTGGGTTGCTGCGCTCATGTTATGACCATAATGTGGTACTTGAGCTGGGCAAGGCATGAAAATACCTAATATTACGCCACCTGCCCAGTTTTTAGATAATATTTTAGTTATCTACGATTTAGAATAAAACCATTGTACTTACAAAATGAAAGCTGTTTTATTTTATCCATTAATGTAACATCCTGACGTGTTACTATTTATTTATTTATTATCCTTTTAATAATACCTACCTACTGTTTTAAAAGTTTAATAGTTTACTTTTGAAAAAAGAAATTATTAAAAAAAACAAAAAACCCGACTGCGTGAAAATTGTTAAATTCAAAAGATAGAAATAAGTGAAAACTTAAATATTTTTTTGGTTTTGAATCATCGTGGTTGACAGTGTTCACAAAGGCAGTCGGAGGCATCAAAAATGTACAATATGTTTAGTTAAAGTTTAGACACTTTCAACGGATTTGAAACATATTGTACATTTTTGATGCCTCCGACTGCCTTTGTGAACACTGTCAACCACGATGATTCAAAACCAAAAATATTTAAGTTTTCACTTATTTCTATCTTTTGAGTTTAACAATTTTTCACACAGTCGGGTTTTTTGTTTTTTTAAATAATTTTTTTATTTTAATATTTTTAGTTTTAGCAGTGATTCAATTTAGAATTTAGAAAACTTTACGTCGAGTCTCTTTACGTTGAGCCGAGAAGCTTGCCTCGCTTCTATTATCCCTACGTCGAGTCTACAACTTCTGTCCCGTTTTTACTCCCTTAACGTCGAGTTTCTGTACCCGCTTTTCCGTGCACTAGCTATCGGAGGGCTAGGCGGTGCAGTGCACCAGGTCCCCAAGCTTAGCGGGCCCCTCGGCCCCAAACCTTGAACTAACCTAAACCTTAAACCGACTGAACTTTTTATTATTTATTTATATTTTTTCTCCTCCATGTTGTTATGTATTGTCCTACTAGTGTTGTTGGTGGGTGGTGCACAGATATTGGTGTAGCACCAAAAGGTTTACTTATACATTAGTCGCATTTTTGCTTCCAATGCTTCCTTTAATTCTTCCGCTGATGCAAGTTTTAGTTCAATAACCGACATCCTTGGTGACTTTGTGCGTCGGTGCTTCAGTCAATAGAAATACCATTTGTTTAATGTCTGCCATAACAATGTAAGACACCTTTTCTAATGCCAACGTTCACGCCCGTTCTGATTTGTAAGAGTTGGTATAAACCTCAATCTTCTTTCTACCATCTACCCCACTTCCCGGTTTCGTTTTTATCCGTCGCGATAGAATTGGAAAGAAGGAGGTTGTGTTGCTATTTAATTATCGTCGTAGTGATTTTCCTTTAAAAAACATTGCCTCTTCTTCTTCACTTTACGGTGCCTCCCCTGAGTAGGTACCTATTTCCAACACAAGAGAGGGACAGGTCGTTAGGATTAAGTCGAGCCACGTGTCATACCCTAAGATATTAAAACGAGTAGGTTGCAGAGGAAGAACATAAGAGACTAACAGACTCGATGATATGTAAGAGTTCTCGGGAACGACAGGTTGGCTGCCCAAGGTCTGTGTTGAAATCGCCCATGAAGACGCAATGTGCATACACTGACCCTACTGATTCTTAAAGTTGCGAAAGTAGTCAATGGCGGGCGGACATTAATAGACAACACCAAGTAGGGTTTTAACACCTTTGATATGGATAATATCATCCAAAGATAATATCATCATATCAAAGAATATGAAAAACCAACCACTTCCTTCTTCCTTCTTCTGAACCTCTCGGAACCTCTTCAAAGCTGCAAGAAATCGCTAAACTGCCATATTCTCGAAAACCTTTCTTCTTTTTCTCCTACTGATATCATCATAGTAAGTAAATTATAGTGTAGAGAAACGTTAAAAAACAAATAATAAAACAATATTTTAATGATACTGGTTTTTAATTTATATCCTGACTGTACTTATTATATAAACTCGACGTAACGGAATTAGATAGCGTAAAATAGCAATATTTTGCAAGAGCAATAGACTCTCAGACTCGACGTAAAGGAACTCAACTTAAAGGGAACGAACCTTAATTTATTTGTTGTTTTTTAGCATTTCTCATTCCAAATTACATTTAAACATATAAGTTATTTATATATTTGTAAGCTATTTATAAAACCCTTTATTTTGATACCCCACTCGATAGGTTTTGAGGAAAAATATTTTTATTTTAAACACTAATATGTCGCCAAAAATCGGCCAGTGTATTTTTTCTAATTTTGATGTACCCAGTGTCACTCGCACAATTAAGACGAATGAAACGACACCTCTCAAGTCAAAATCTATTAAGCCGTTTGAGCTACAGAGCGTGCCAAAGAAATTCACATACATACATACATACATACATACATACATACATACACCCGAAAAACATAACCCTCCTTCTGGCGCAGTCGGGTAAATAGATACTCATTTTTACAATGTTATTAGTGAAAATATCGCAATATTTCGCATGCTAGGTTGGACTCATTTTTACAACTTGCTGCAACCTTATTATGTTATTTAGTTTCTTGAAGGTATAAACTAATAAAATCGGAACTAATATCTTATTAGAGTTAATGTCCACGCTGGCCGGAGCACCCTAAGAGTCTGAGCAATTCCCTTTAGGTATTTGGCTAAATTCAGATGTCTAGGCAGACGAAGTCGCGGGGAGCAGCTAGTATTTTATATAAAATCCAACTGTCATTCATATGAACTTAATGTCAAATCTTATCGTCCTATTTTCGAGCCGTGTTTACCTCGTATTAGTTCACGAACTATTTACCTTCTAAAATAAGGCTGTACATTTGGTTATAAGTATTTAACGCTATTGTTTTTTTCAAATGTGTCATAAGCTTCGTAACTTCACGATTAATACTCGTACAAGCCAAAGTAAATCTATTTTTCCATTTTCACATTAAATATATATTTTTTTAAAGACAACCGCCTTCTAAAACTTTAATCTGTTAGTCAATAAATTCAATCGGTTTGTTGTTACTCTTTCTTAATTAATTTGGATGTCACGAAGTAGGCACTAAAAAACGAAAAACAAAACTTTTTTAAAAACTAAAAATTAACTTTTTTAAGTCGGGGGCTTCTGTTGGTTGTTTAGTCGACAACCGACTTCCAAAATTAAAGTTATTTTTTAAGCACCAAACTAATTGAGTCATCTCTTTATTTTCTACCCTTAGAGGTGGAATATTTTCATGATTAATGAATTCATTTATATATTTGAGGAACACACTATTAAATAAAAAACAGAATTACTGAGTAAAAAAAAAATACTTCAAAAATTGTGAACCACCTCCTTTTTGTGAAGTTGGTTAAAAAAATCACTAAAATATTGCATTTGATTCGGCATTCTCAATATATCCTTTGTTAACGTTGTATTGAAAATTACCCGAATGCGGCGACCCGCTTATGTGTATAGCGACCCTTCGTCCACCGAGGGTTCCGTATTTTGTAGGTATATGTATACTATAAATAGTTCAAGAATCGATTACTTGTGGATTGATTGCTTATATTACTTGACAAATTTCATAGTTCTAGGTCAACGGAAAGTACCCTATAATTTTTTTCCCTTGAGAGTGCCGGAATATGCGTTTTTTGCAAAAAAAAAAACTACTGTATCTTCTTTTTACGTTAACTTAAATGTTTGATTTTTCAGTTTCAAGGGACTGTAGATCTGAATGTATGGTTTTAACTTTAACTAGAAACCTCTACGCGTTCCCGAGACAAAATGTCTTGACAGACAATCGGACAGACAGACAGACGGACAACAAAGTAATCCTTGAGGTACGGAACCGTAAATATAATTAGAATTATGAACCGCGGCTTTCGCTAGTTTATTTAATTAAAAATAGATTGTTATGACACAAAGTACTTAGATAAGTTGAGTAGACATAATGCATACCTTACTTAGCAGGCATAAGTAGGTGACGGTTATTTGCTGATGCAGTTTGTTTAGAAATATCAACTGAGACAATGTTGCATACGGTCACAAGTAGTATCAGCATTATTATCATTAAGGGCTGGTTCCACCAATGTCAAATAGTTCAGATAAAATTATTTGGCAGATTATCTTGTACAAATTTTGTTTCATTTTTTTTTTGACCACACGGTTGGCGCAGTGGCTGAGCTATCGACTGCTGCGCAGCGTGTTGCGGGTTCGATTCCCGCCCAGGGTAAACATTTGTGTGATGAGCACTTGTGTTTGCCTTGTGTCTGGGTGTTGTTTATCTATATATGTATGTATTTACAAAAAAAAATGTATTTGTGTATGTATATCAACTGTCTGACACCCATAGTACAGGGTCTCCCTAGTTTGGGGTCAGATGGCCGTGTGTGAAAATGTCCCCACATATTATTATTATTATAAAAACATTTTTTTTGAGAGTTAAATATTATTTATTTACTACATTCAAAAGAATTAAATATGTACAAAGCTTAAGAATAAATTAAAAAATATATTTATATGTCGGATCGTCAGTGAGCGATCGAGGAGGAGCGCCGAGCGGTATAGTACATCGTCAGGAGTATGGGCGTTCCCATTATCCCATTAGGGATAAACAAGACCAGTAAAAACAATTACACACTATTAGTAAAGAAAACACAATACAAATGGTAATCAGTAACAAGAATAAAGTAAGTTAAAGGTACAGCAACAATACAGTTAATCGAACAGACTATTAAGGTCCCACAGTTCGTACAGTGGCCAAGCCACCCAATGATAAACGAACAAACCCTTAAGGTTTACAGTTCGTACAGCAGCCTAAGCCACCCAATGATAAACGAACAAACCCTTAAGGTTTACAGTTCGTACAGCAGCCTAAGCCACCCAATGATAAACGAACAAACCCTTAAGGTTTATAGTTTGTACAGTAGCATAAGCCACCCAAATACAAAGTGTATCCAGCAAGCCTATACAGCTATGTGGATATACAGCAGCGCTGTACCAGGTAAACCGACAGTATTGTCGGGAGCAGGAACTCTTTACTGAGTCGAATCCGAGGATCGACTGCCATACTCACGGAGTGCACGCTCTTTTATAAGGTGATGCCCTCCACCTTGCAACCTCTCCATACAAGTCTATCCAATGGCGCACGGTAGTGCGTCACGCGTTTACTTGATACAAAACACTACAATGTACTAAATCTAATAAGATTTAATTATGAAGCAATCAAATAACACACTAATAATTGTCATGAATAAACAATAGTGATTTCATAAAGAAATTCGTTTTACATTCAAAGTAACGTATCAACAATTGTTTTGAATAAAACCATCGATAACAATTATCGAAATAAAGTTACCACAAATCAGTGTGCATACAGTGAGTACTCAATAAATGATGATTCGAATTAATAGACAATAATTGATACTAAAATCATTTAAATTGATAATAAGAGAAACAAATCATAACAAATTTAGTTGACTACCGACAATAATAATTCAGATTGAAAACCATCTCCGACACAGCTAGAACTGACATTCTACACGTCCTCGTGTAGTTATAAAGTTCTTGGTAAATATCGATCGGCCTTTCTGACCAAAAGCTTTAATTAGCAAAAGGTATGTTGCAAAGAAAAATCCTGAATTAGTCCTGAAGTAATATCATTAGCAAAATTTGCATCATAACCAGTCAAAATAACCATACTGTTACAGACAATACATAGCTCAACAAATCAGCCGAAATCACACCATGGGATTCGACAAGTAACTTGAAGTTGAATAGGCATAGGCGTCAACATAGACAACCCGCATAAGCGTCAAGATCAACATTCAAAAACAAACAATAGTCAACAAAGACATCTCAATTCAGCTATAGTATGTCAGCAGCAGATGAATCATCATCATCATCATTGTCAACATTGACATCATTAACAGTTACTGATGGACATTCAGGGACTTTTCGTACATTGTTACTCAAAGATTAACAAATATCATTTTGGATCTACAATCAAAGTATCCATTAACAAAGTATCCAATAACTCAGTATCCAATAACAATAACCAAAACAGTAACCAAAACAGTTACCAATAACAAAGTATCCAATGTTAAAGTATCCTATCCAATGATAAAGTATCCTATCCAATGATAAAGTATCCCATAATAAAGTATGCAACTTTAAACTTTCGGCACTTTTACCAATAACCAGTACTGCTTGTTCTCTTTTACAGGACAGAATTTAATTTCTTTCTCCACATCAACAGCGTTACGGCAGTCCTGCATCTTTACACGTTCTCGGGTGAATAGTTTATCTCATCATCTGTAAACAATCAGAAAAGAGCTTAAGTAAACAGCGTAACGTTCGGTCGTACTGATCAATTTAAATCAAACACTACAGACCTGATAACATAAAACAAGTTTAGTTCCTTACCACACACGTAATTACCTTACCTCACAACACATGTAATTACCTTACCTCACAACACATGTAATTACCTTACCTCACAACACATGTAATTACCTTACCTCACAACACATGTAAACAATCAGGGGGTACACAGTTACTTTTCAGATAAACTATTCCTCAAACCTCAGAATCACGCTATTTGTTTAGCTAAAAGCCAACTATTTGACACAGTCGTATTATCACTGATTTATATTCAGATGGAATATCAGTATCAATTTTATTCGGAGTTTCAGGAATAGAGCATAGCCGTTACAATCTCAACTTTTGTAATGGTAACAATACTTTCGGTTATAATAACCCCAAAATCTAAATTTAATATCTCACGGTATAATATGATACTATGATTTGAATTCGGTATTACATGAAACTTCACTTTATATTGACCATACAAGTAAGTTTGCCACACATGTATCAGTAATGAAAGTACATTCAAACCCAGAGTCATAACAAAATGGAAGCGTCTCACCAGATAGTTGTACAACATCAGTGGTGGGTACATCACACTTATCTTATCACGGACTTCAACTTATCACGGATGATTAGTTGCTCGAAAACTGACTCACAGTATCTTCACTCGAACCTCACGGCTGTTCTCCGGTAGTCACTAAAGTGACATACTATTGTACCTGGTTTGAACCTAAGAGGGTTGAGAAGAATCGTGTAGGTCAGAAGAAAATGAGACTTTCTCTTAAGATGGGACAAGGCAGTTCTCAGTTCTTGCTGAAGTTTAAACCTCATGTACTTTGGTAGTAAATGCTAGTAGATGAGCACGGGAAATGAAATTTGTAAACATGGGCCAGTACAGTACAAACAGCAATTTGTTCGACACTTAGGTAGGTAAATAAGGGTAGCGGTAACTGTTGGAGTATGTAAAATAAACAATGAAATTAATGTGGGTAGGTGATTTATGAATGCCATTAAAACAGCCTTAGCTCAGCGCTAGGTAATCCCAAGAGAGGAAGCTGTCATAACAAGAGTGGAAAAGACATACGATAACTAGGGAAGCCATGCGGAAGCATTAAGAGGCAATCCCACTTCTGATGTCGGATCGTCAGTGAGCGATCGAGGAGGAGCGCCGAGCGGTATAGTACATCGTCAGGAGTATGGGCGTTCCCATTATCCCATTAGGGATAAACAAGACCTGTAAAAACAATTACACACTATTAGTAAAGAAAACACAATACAAATGGTAATCAGTAACAAGAATAAAGTAAGTTAAAGGTACAGCAACAATACAGTTAATCGAACAGACTATTAAGGTCCCACAGTTCGTACAGTGGCCAAGCCACCCAATGATAAACGAACAAACCCTTAAGGTTTACAGTTCGTACAGCAGCCTAAGCCACCCAATGATAAACGAACAAACCCTTAAGGTTTACAGTTCGTACAGCAGCCTAAGTCACCCAATGATAAACGAACAAACCCTTAAGGTTTATAGTTCGTACAGTAGCATAAGCCACCCAAATACAAAGTGTATCGCTCGCTAGCAGCAAGCCTATACAGCTATGTGGATATACAGCAGCACTGTACCAGGTAAACCGACAGTATTGTCGGGAGCAGGAACTCTTTACTGAGTCGAATCCGAGGATCGACTGCCGTACTCACGGAGTGCACGCTCTTTTATAAGGTGATGCCCTCCACCTTGCAACCTCTCCATACAAGTCTATCCAATGGCGCACGGAAGTGCGTCACGCGTTTACTTGATACAAAACACTACAATGTACTAAATCTAATAAGATTTAATTATGAAGCAATCAAATAACACACTAATAATTGTCATGAATAAACAATAGTGATTTCATAAAGTAATTCGTTTTACATTCAAAGTAACGTATCAACAATTGTTTTGAATAAAACCATCGATAACAATTATCGAAATAAAGTAACCACAAATCAGTGTGCATACAGTGAGTACTCAATAAATGATGATTCGAATTAATAGACAATAATTGATACTAAAATCACTTAAATTGATAATAAGAGAAACAAATCATAACAAATTTAGTTGACTACCGACAATAATAATTGAGATTAAAAACATGGAGGGCTCACAGGGCATCAAAAAACTCGTCCGCATCGTTCACAATGGGACAAGTGCCCAGAAGGCTAGCAGCATTACCACGTTGAATAGCAATGCTAATTCTTTGGCTTTATTATTATTATTTTTGATTATTAACACATTTTATTAACTTCACCATTATTTCAAAAAATCTTACAAGTCGTATTTAAGGCGCTAACAAGCGACTTCTGCAGATTTTAAACTGACAATCGCGTCAAAATGTTCAGTGGAAATGATTTGAAAAAAGAAATATGTTAAACTAGAACATTCTTTTAATCATTTGTTCATAGTTCATATTAAATAGTTTTAGCCGAAACATTAGGGCCATGGGGCCCGAGTGCTCACCTTGTTTTTAGGGACATTTCTAAGCGGTTGGTCGACTCTTCACGTGACCAGAGGGCTGGCCTTTTCTTGGGCCAAAGAATTAGCATTGTCATATCGATTTGAAACTTGGCAAATTTATGTAACACTAGCTGTTACCCGCGACTTCACCCGCGTGAATGTCGGTTATTACGGATACAGACGAAATTTCGGATTAAGGCTGCTCTCTCGAACAAAGCTTGAAAGAAGCATGCGGATGAAGCAACTTTTCGTCGGCATTTACAGAGAAATTACATCTGAAAAAAATTGTTAGTAGGTACCTAATCTACATGATATGATACGTAATTGGTTTAGCCACAATTTTTCTATTGGTATCACATAATAAGAAAAAAAAAATGTCAAATCACCTCCAAATCATTGACATGAAACCATTTAACTCCTTAATTTCTTATAAAAAGTGTAAAAAAAAAATATCTACTGCTTTGCAATACAAAACAAAATGATTTGTTTTGTTACTTTTTACAAATATGTATAATTTTTATTACAATCGGTTCAGTAGTTTAACCGAGAAAACACACACGTTTGGATTTTAGTTAAAAAAAGCACACGGGGCCCACGTTTTCACACTATTATACCTAACTAGCTGACCAGACACACCTCCTGTCAATCGATTTATTATTATAAACCTTCCCTGGATTTCCACAAAAATTTAAAGACCGAAATTATCGAAATCAGTCCAGCCGTTCTCGAGTTTTAGCGAGACTAACGAACAACAAAGTCCTTGGTAGACATGGACAATGGTCGATAGTACTTTTTTGCTTTTTGTGCAGAACCCACAGAAGCGTGTTTCTTTTAAATTTCTACGTCTAGCAAGTTAATACTATCCATTGGGAGTTGGTGAAACAGACCTTAACTATTACAGATAAGTACTTTAATAATTTCTTTATCTTTGGAACATTCTAGAAGACCAAGATATAGGAATTAAAGGACGTGTATTTAATATATCGCGATAGGATTTTTATTTTAGACGTTTTTTTGCGTATTATCACGGTGTAGGTATTGTTGACATTCTGGCTGGTTTCATCATCATGATCAGCCGGAATATGTACTTAGATATAATTATTTTCCATCCCTAATGAAATAATATCGTCACGAGTCATTATGAACGTTTTAGAAAATGGAAAAACCCGACTTACGACATGCATGAGAATATTCAACTCTCCTTATACAAAAATGAGAAAAATAAGTTGCTTTAAGACGCTTTTATTTTGCTTATGACGTCATTAACTTTCGTTTATTGTCGCTTACTTTTAAAGCGTTTTATGGTCTCTTGAAAAATATAAAGCACGCACCATTACAAATATTGTAATTAAACCATCTTAAAGTGAATAAAGATTTACATTATAAGTATTGAACTGAAATTCTAAAGCCAGACTCGACGTCTCAGCAGTCGTCGTCATTTTAACATGTCTGAAATTATCCTACTATCTATACTAATCCATATTTCCTTACTAATATTATAAAAGTGGAAAGTAACTCTGTCTGTAAGGGTGTTACTACACCAATTGATCGATCGTCCATCGATGCCATCGATCGACATCGCAGCGATCAGCGCGCGCGGGCATCAGGTGATAATGGGGAGCGGACGGCACGCGGCGCGGCTTGTCAAGCAGCTCGATAGACGTCACCTAATCTATTCTAAAATCGATCGATCGATTGGTCTGGTAGAAACTATCGATCGACGTCGACTAATCTATTCTACCGTCGATCGATACCGTCGATTGACGATCGATCGATTGGCCTGGTAACACCCTTTCACGATGAAACGGCTAAGCCGATTTTGATGAAATTTGATAAGAAAATAGCTTCAACCCTAGGGTAAATTTTGATCCGCGACTTTGTCTGCATCCGCGATAACCGACATTCACGCGGACGAAGTCGCGGGGTAAAACCTAGTAATATTATAAATACAAAAGTTTGTGAGAATGGAAGGATGTTTGTTACTCCATCACGTTTAAACGGCTGAACAGAATAAGCTGAAATTTAGCACGCATATGGATATGGTATGTCCGTATGGTGTCGGACGTAAAGAATAGCACCATCCCATATCTTCCCGTGGGTGTCGTAAGAGGCGACTAAGGGACGTACCAGAGAATGGGCAGCAGCGTTCTCTGTGCATTTGTAACAACCATACTGCGATCGCCAACCCGCCTGCCAAGCGTGGCGATTATGGCAAAACCCCCCTTGGGGGAGGCCTATGTCCAGCAGTGGACGTCTTTCGGCTGAAATGATGATGATGGATATGGATTTAGCTTAATATAACCTAACATAATTTGCATCCTATTCTATGATCATTTAGGACTTTGGCATAATTTTAAATTCACGAAGTCCCGGGCAGGAGCTATTAAGAATAGATAGAGGAATACGTAGTTAAGAAGTTACGAGTACGTACATAGGCTAGCACATCAACCTACAACAACCTCTCAAATTTCTTTGATAGATTTTCAACTTTATTGTAGAAGAACACTGGCACTTTACATGGCGTATCTCTGAAAATATTCGCCTTATTTGGATAATACAAAATCTACTTTATTTCAATAACTATAGGATACTACCAGAGGATGGGCAGCAGCGTCCTTCTGAGTACCACAACACCTATTGCGATCGCCAACATGCATCGGCCAAGCATGGCGATTACGGCTGAACCACCCCTTGGGGAAAACCTATGCTCAGCAGTGGGCGTCTAAAGGTTGACATGATGATCATGGTAAGGATGCATTTTGTTGCAGTTGTGGCATTAGATTAAGCGTCGCTTTTCTTCTATCAAGAATAAGAGGTACCTTACTAACTTACATACGTTCAAGTATGAAGACTGGTTTTCATAATGGTTCTTAGTATATTCGTAAAAACCAGTATTTGTTACCGTCAAGTGCTTTCTGACAGCCATAAGTCAAGATGTGGTATTTCGCCGATTTCGAGTACAAGTGCCATCGGAACGCACAAAGACTTAGCTTTTATTTTGCACGAATGCAACTAAGTGATACTAGCATAGTTTTAAGTATTATTTACGAACATAATTGATAGGTATGTGTATACTTAGGCTAAGGTATTTATCTATAATATAATATCTGGGGACATTTCACACATGACCGTCTGATCCCAAGCTAGGGAGACCCTGTAGGTACTAAGTGTGAAATGTCCCCAGATAAGGTAAATCAGGTAAGTCCCCAGTAACTATAGGTTGTGGTGATGTGGTATTTAGCTGCATTCGATTGGACGAACCCGCCCCCAACTTAATTGGAAACAGGCAGGCAGATGATAATCGTATGTATATGTTATATTCACTTTCGTATTATGCCTTACTATCACTGAAATATCTGTCTCTATGTAAATATCCGCCGTGTGGTGCCGGCCGCGAATAGCACCACCCCATTTCTATCCGTGGGTGTCGTAGAAAGGGACAGAGGGATATTGACCAGAGGATGGGCAGCAGCGCCCTTCTGAGTACCTTAACACCTACTGCGATCGCCAACATGCATCGGCCATGTATGTATATCAGCTGTCTCACACCCATGTGAGACAGCTGATATACATACACACATACATTTAAATACATACAAATATAGATAAACATCTATGTCTCTTTGTTACCTGAAAAGAAATGGTTTTATTATTATTATGACTTCGGCCAGACATTAAAGTGTCTGGCTGAAGTGACTGTCCCGTCTACAAAACCAAAAACACGCCCTCGTCGCCAAGCTACGAATTCTGTATAGTATACAAATTTGTCATGTAGTCGTGACCGTGGTGTACTGGGCATATTTTGGTTGTCATATATACATGACTGTGACGATCAAAAGGTTAAAATTCCGACCTATAAAGCGTCTCATTGAAGGTAAGGGGTGTGATTCTGTAAGACCTCATTCTAAACTTCAAATCTGAATCCGCTGTGAGTTTCTTGATTGGCATTCTAAAAATTCGGTTGATAATTCGAATTTACACTAGCGCCACCCTTGCGAGCGTGTTAGCGAGTTGAGCTAAATGACATGACGTAAGAAGTGGCATTATGTAAGGTAATTTCCCCGTCATTTCGACGCTTACTTCGCACTCGAACCCGATTCAAATTGTCAAATACATCAAGGTCATTTTGAACCTTAAGCGGAATGAGAGTGAATAGCGATGTGAGATGCGAGTTGTTGTTTGAATTTTACAGAATCGACCGGTATGGCCCACGGAAAGTGTCTAGCAATGATACGCATGCCTCCTTAGCTACATATTTCTCAATACAACTATGCTAGAATTACCAAGGCGGGGGATGCCATCACAGGACCTACAGGCCCCGTACAAAACTCTCTGAAACCACGGACATTTGGGTGAAGAACCGAAAAAATAATAACAATAAAATAAAAACAATACAAGTAATCTCTCAATTTACTAATCAATACACTATTTTTGATCTGAGTGGTCTTCTGGTAAAGAAAATATTTAGCACGGTCGTCTTTTTGGCATTGAATCAATAAAAAACATATATTTATTACGTGTAAACCAAAAACAAATAATAAATTGTCTATATAGACTGAGTTATAATGCTTATTGGCTTTTGTATATGAACTTAATAAACTGTAAGTTCTTTTCCTTACACGACTGCTGAAAGAGGGTTCTAAACTTCTGGATTTATTTTCTTTTCAGTCGTCTTTTTTTACTTATTTTACTATGATATTTATGCTTTAATTTATTGCAAATCATTCAAGTGTCCGTTGTAGTGTTCGGGTTTTACCCGGACGCTATTTGAAATTCCCGTCCGGACGCCTTCCAAACTAGGACAAATCCGTGGAAACCCGGACGGATGGCAACCCTGCCTAGGCTTGGCTCTGAGGACTCTCCGAACTCTGGGATCTTGGAACGTATGCTTATTTCATCTTACGTGACAATAGTCCTATAGTAACATAATCCTACCCCAAGTACAGTCAACTACAACACAGCTACACGATTTGCAAGTCGAAACAGTGTGCGGTAGATTTGAATATTTTGTGATTGTTGATTTGACTTTAAAATACGATGCAACCGCTGATCAAGAGTAGCTCTGTACATTGTTTATTTGAGTGGTTACCAACAGACTATTTGTTTCGTTCATTCCTGTTTACGATATGCAGCATCTTATTAGAATAGAAACGATGCTTGGTAATGGCATTAGTATTGACACAGATGATATAATACTAACGTGTATTGACTTCTGAGTGAGTTTTCGGGAAAACGATAATTCGGGCAATCATGACGTACTCGTCTATCATGCTAAACCATCTTGTTTGTATTACCTGTCTTATTTATTTATTTAATAATAATAATAATAATACCTTTCCACTCCTCTAGCACCTCAAGATATGTGGCCCCCTTGTCGCTACGTCACTTCGTGCTAGCGACTGTTTCAGGGGGCCCATTTAGTGAGTGTGCAAGTCACCCCCTGCTATTTTATCCATGTATACAAACATTGATTCGGCAGGGGCCATAGTCACTTCATAGTTCCAGGTAACCAAGTCACTTTAGCAACCCATACCCATAGTCCAGTACTGTTAGTTACCATGTCCAGTAATAGTCCTGCACCAACCGGGGGTTGTCCTTGGGTGCACTTGCATAGTGCATACAGGGATAATCGTCGGTTGGTGCCTTA
Organism: Charanyca ferruginea; assembly: GCA_947361185.1. Taxonomy (NCBI): domain Eukaryota; kingdom Metazoa; phylum Arthropoda; class Insecta; order Lepidoptera; family Noctuidae; genus Charanyca; species Charanyca ferruginea. Next base: position 54,945,893 of record OX376055.1, on the reverse strand, counting down.
TTTCATATAAAGCTAACTAAGGGGCCTCTGCGAGTTGGCTTCGGCTCCTCGTACGCCTTACAAAGGCCCGGGACCTCTGGGTCCCGAGATACATAAAGTATATAAAATATAATAATAATAATAATAATCTTTATTTAAGCAAAAACATACAGAGTTTGAAATACAGTTTGATATTGTTTTGTACATATTTTTAGTATTTGATTAATTGGAACTCCAAAAGCAATGTGCAAAACATTACAAATCACTAATCAGTAGAGAAATAGAAGTGCTGGTAGGTATGCATGTCTATTGTTCACGGGCGTTCAATGTTCTGTTCATAAGTACAGACAACGAAGTATAATTAATGAACGCTAAAAAATAATAATAAGATAAAAAGGGTAAGATTGTATGCAAACTATGATTCTTCTTTGATGACACGGTTGGCGCAGTGGCTGAGCGATCGACTGCTGTGCAGCGTGTTGCGGGTTCGATTCCCGCCCAGGGTAAACATTTGTGTGATGAGCACTTGTGTTTGCCTTGGGTCTGGGTGTTGTTTATCTATATATGTATGTATTTACAAAAAAAAATGTATTTGTGTATGTATATCAGCTGTCTGACACCCATAGTACAGGTTCTCCCTAGTTTGGGGTCAGATGGCCGTGTGTGAAAATGTCCCCACATATTATTATTATTATTATTATTATTCTTTTTCTATCTGCCCTTGTCCCACTTTCTTTGGGGTCGGCATCAAATGTTATTCTCTGCGGTTCTCCCCTGTCAGATTTTACTTTAATTTACTTCCTTACCATTAAATTAATTAATCGCACAATTCTATTCATCTTTTCTTTAGTCTTCCGGTTTTCATCCGTGCATCGATCTTGGGGTCAAAATAAAGCTCATTCGATCATTGTCATCCACTGCTGAACGTAGGCCTCTCCTAAAGAGCGCCAATCACCCGGTCTTCTTCAAATCGTCGTCCATCTTGTCGCAGGGCGTCCTATACTTACGCTTGCCAAAACGCGGTCTCCACTCTAAAACGTTTCTGCTCCATCTGCCGTCTGTCCGTCTGCAGACATGGCTGGCCCTCTTCCACTTCACCGTACTGATTCTACGCGCAATGTCGAAGTCGGTGGCAATACAAAACAACAAACAGAACAAAGCCATTGAATTTCGAAACTAAAGTCAATGTGTGTTCTGTGCTAAAGTTATTTGTCACTTTTTAGTTTTTGAAGGCGGTTGTCTTTTTTGTAAAAAGCTTTTTTATTCATACTCCATCCATACTAATATTATAAATGCGAAAGTAACTCTGTCTCAACGCTTTCACCATGAAACGGCTGAACCAATTTTGATAACATTTAGTACGAATTGAAATTCAAATTCTTTATTGCATTCCATCATCATCATCATCTGCCTAGCCTTTTCTCAACTATATTGTGGTCGGCTTCCAGTCTAACCGGATGCAGCTGAATACCAGTGTTTTACATGGAGCGACTGCCTATCGGACCTCCACAACCCAGTTACTGGGTAACACGATACCCCTTGGTAAGATTTGTTGTCAGACTTTCTGGCTTCTGACTACCCATAACGACTGCCAAAGATCTACAAATAACAGCCGGGACAAATGGCTTTACTTGCTTTCCGAGGCACGGAGGGAACTCGGTATGAAAGGGATGGTCACCTATCCATAGACCAACCGATACATATTTTTATTTATATTTTGGGTAAGTACTTCGGTAAGAATTTGGAAGAATCAAATTGCACGATAATAAAGGTATCTACTTAATCTTCAACATTTTAAAAACCAGAGTCAAAAAGTGAAAATGATCAATAACTAGCTTTAGTTAAAATATGGACCTATTTTCAAAGGTGTCATCTAGTTTCATTGCGCAGACCGTCGCATTGCGAACACCGTTAAAGCCAAGCAGACTTTTAAAGTACCTATTAAATTATCTGATTTGAATGACGGACATTATTCTAGACTCGCTAAAATATTAAGTAAGTGCCACTAGCTAGCTAGCTAGAAAACACTGCCATATTATCTCTTCACCACCCTTATTAGTCTTCAAGCTAGGAAAGGCTATAGGCTACTTTTTAATCCGTAACTTTGTCTGTATTCGCATTAATGAGTATTTGGACGAAAAGGACGTTTTGGGAAAATTTTAATATCTATTTTTTATATAAAGATATTTAAATTTTCCCAAAACGTCCTTTTCGTCCAAATACTCAGACGTTTTTAATTTCACTCAATTATTGGGTCTGTAAACCAGTTACTATCTTTGAACTTAAACTTACTGTAATTTGAAACTTAATCAAATTCTGAAACTCGTCTCTTTAATGTTCATTTGACTTTTGAAGTGATTAGGGATAGTAACTTCAAAAATTCAAACTCATAAACGAATAACTGTCATAATTATAATAAAAAAATTATGTTAGTTGGGTCAGAGTCAGATGCAGGATGTGGTCGTCTTGGACATAGCACAAATTGTGACGAAGTTTCGTACTCTGGATCCCTACCGCCGTCATCTCGGGTGTTACCGTGTAAGTATATTAAATCTAAATTCGAATCTTTTACAAAAAATAATAGTCTCAATAGAACAGTATAAAACTCACATTCATCACAAGTACACATACTGAAATATCCACGGATATCTATGGAAATATCGGATGTGAAAAAACTACAATTCGCAAGAAATAAGCAAAACACTTCGGATGAAAGCTCCACTACCTATAACTTTATTGTTAATATATTCTTCAAACTTTACATAACAACTTGAGGTTATACGGGATGATTAGCTCTCAAAATTATATAAACACTCTTTCCCCAGTCCGAGCCTTAACCCTGCCGTACCCCGGAGTATTTGCAACGCAAAGTAGCCACGAGGGCCAGACGTGCCCCGAATACTTTGCGGATTAAGAATTTGACTTTAAAATTAAGGAGATAAAGTCAGTTCTTCTTACCTCTTAAGCTAGCCATTGATTTTCAATAACTAAATCCTCTGAATGTTATTTTTGTAAATGGACAAACGGTCTTGTCTCTCTTGTTAGAAGAAGCGCCGTAGGCGTGTTTTCTTATTGTGTTGTAAGTACCTTTTACAGAAAGTTTATGTACAATCCGCTTATAGGAGGAAAAGAAAAGATGAACAAGGAAGATAAAAATAAAATATTAAAAAAACGTCCACCTAAAAGCTATAAACAAGACTTCAAGTTGGTATATTTATGAGCTATAATTTGTAAATCGTGAACTATCAAGATATAGGTAACACACACACACACAGACATTAACTATTTCTTGATAGTTTGTTTTTTTTTTATATAGTTCAGTTTTGATATAAAAAACATGTTTTATTTTTAAAGCCGCAGTACCAATTTTTTTTTTCGATACACATGCGCGTTTGCATCGCATCTGTATCGCTACACACGCGTGTCTGTATCGATACAAACGCGTATTTGAATTTATACAGGTGTGCAAAGGTCTACAGGCTGCGACTGACTCGCGTGTGTATCGCGTCTGTATCGCTAAAAACGCGCGTCACCGGCGCGTTTAAAAAACGTGGTGTGCATAACCTCTAACATACTCTAACATACATATTTATAATATAGACTGCTAAAATCATAACCCTCCGTATTCAGGTAATGAAAAACAATACAACTCATTTAGTTTAAATGCCAAAAAAGTTGTAGGTAATATTTGATCAGAAAATAAAAGGACTTTTATTCATAATACGTAGATCGCAGCCTGAAGATTTCCTCACCGCTACCTGCTTCACAAAAACCAAAACACATAGTCAAAATGTATCTGTAAACAGACGGTATAAAAAAACTGTGTATCCATTACCAATCAATGCCTCAAGAGTGAAAGAACAAAGAGTGGGATCAATTTAACGTAATTGCATCACTTTTCACTGCTTCACCCATTAACCTAACCTTTTTTAATCGAGTTTTTTCCGCCTCGGTCCGGATATTGCTGGACGAGTAACGGGCCACTTATTCGAATCTATTGAATGAGCCTCCTGGACACTAACTACTACTTTTCGAGTTTCTAACCCGTTTAACGGGTTTTAATAGATTGAGCCAACGATATATGGAAGCAATTTATTTAGCCTTTTTCTTCAGTAGTGGTGGTAGTGCTTATAGCGAGTGCTTCTCGATTGGTTTTTTAACAATTAATTGTATCGCTTGGTTGGTCCGAAGATTTCTGCGCTGTTTTTACGATCGCAATATATTTTTGTGTTGGCGAAAACATCCACGGTATAAGTGGCGAAAGTTCGATCGATATATGCTTAACTACTTACTACAAAAAAAGCTCTACTTAATTTCTAAAGATGAATAACACCTCTTCACAAAAAAATAAGTGGTTATGCGTGGTAAAAAAATACTAAAGTATATATGTATAAACCTTTTTTACGTAAACAAATATCTAATAACCCCCAAAGCCAGAATAGGTCTCCAAATTCTAATATCACAGAATCACGACGTCATTTGGATCGTCTAAAAGCCTCGGCTTGTCCCTTCGTTGTCCCTAGGGCATGTAAGAATATTACTTACCTCTGAATTCAGAATTAAACAAAAGATAAGGAGAGGATTTTTTTCATTAGGTAGGTACCTACATACTTGTTCAGTAATATATGGCACGCAGTATATAGCAAGGTCTCTTGTGCTTTGAGAAATAATTATATAAATGAACACTTTTTTAGTTTCGGTGAAATCAACTGGCTTGATGCCAATTATTTCTTGGGAATGCTGTAAATTATTTAGATAAAGTTACTATTCTGTTAAAAATTCTCACGGAGATCACTGTAAATGTCATATGCGCGCCAAACTCATTTCCACTCTTATTCTCCTTTTTGTTCCTTATACTTATACAGGCAGCTGCTTCTTTCGCTTCTGCGTCTACAATAGGCACGCTCTGATCGAAGCGAGAACTAACCGCACTACAGGTGTCCTACACCACATGTAAAGCGTAGTCATGTACCGATGTCGTGCATTGTGGTGTATGAGGAATGAGGAGGTTTTTACAAATTACGGTTTAAAAAATATTTATTTCTCAAAGATTACAAATCACTTACGAGGAGAAATAAAATATAAAACAAAACTTAAGTAATTTATCGTACAGATGCGAGTAGACGGTATTCTTAAAAAATACATTTCTAGATTGGTAGGTAAGTTCGATTAACTTTGTCATTCGTTTCAACTAATACGGACGACAGTTTTTGAGCAGATAAAAGGGACGGTTTACATGGAGTGGATACAATAATAATATTGGAATCGGACAGATTTACTTTTTTGTGATGCCTTTGAAAATATATTGTTTTAAATTTTTAGAGTAAGTATTTTTAAATTATAGAGTGAAACCGAATGAAAATACCTATTAGTATTCTTAAAGAACGTAAGCACTCCGTGAGTGCCAGGTCAATCATCACCTTGATATAAAAGTAAGCATACAGCTAGACATTATATAATCAAAGCATAACACTTCTAATTTCAAAAATAATTCTAAAACAAATTCTGAATGTTTAGAAGAAACATTGTGCGTATGCAACCTTTATATGAGCTACGCCCGCCCTCATGTATAAATGGACTGACCTAGCCAAACTTTTATTCATGCTTGCCACCGAATGAAAATTCTTGTATTTCTAGAGAACGTTAGCACTCCGTGAGTGCCAGAACACCCATGGCCATGATATAAAAAAAACATAGGTAATTTTGCTTGGCTTCTAATTTTAATAATACTTCTAAATCAAATTCTTTTTAGAATGCATTACGAAAGACTAGGTTGCATTACGTATGCAACCTTTACAGTACCAACACGTATTTTGCTTACCAAAATCACAGATAGCAATGGCATAATAACTTAAAGCTTACGCAAAACGACAAGCTTACTCACCGGATCAGAATCTAAATGAAACGAGGTGTCATCTAAATAAAACAGGAGTGAAAGCATCCAGTCGTGTAGCTTTGTTGAGTATGCGTATGAATAAGATCAGCTTCAGACTGAGAAGTACTCGACAAAAGCGTGTGTAAGTATGTATACGACGAGACCTGTGCTAGAATAAAAAAAAACGAGATTCCTTTTCCTACAGAACGGGTGTAAAAAGGTACTTAACGAAAATGAAAGTTTCATGTTCGACCCATCATTGCGATATGGTTAAGGATATCATCATCATCTAGCCTAGCCTTAAATTTCCCAATTGTCTTGCGAGAGATACCAGTGTTTTACATAGAGCGACTCCTATCCGTCCTCCAGAACCCAGTTACTGGTTATTACAATATCCCTTAGTAATGCTAGTTATAAGATTTAGCTAGGTAGTTGGTAGCCAGAAGCGAGAAACTCTTCTGACTTTCCATGACGACTGTCATAGATCACGAATGACAACCGGGACCAAACGGCTCTACGTGCTTTTCGAAGCACAAAGGGACCGCGGCAAGTATAGCTTTGCCATGTTATGGAGATACTGAAGGTCAAAGTTCCACCTTTTTTACCCGACTGCGCTAGAAGGAGGGTTATGTTTTTGAGTGTATGTATGTATGTATGTAAATTTCTTTGGCACGCTCTTTAGTTTAAACCAGTTGATGGATTTTACTTTGAGAGGTATCATTAGATTCGTCTTTATTGTGAGAGTGACACTGGGTATATCAAAATTACAAAAACTAAAATGGCCGATTTTTGGGGCCATAATTATAAGTTTAAAAAAATAGTTTTTTTGCTCTAAACCATTAAATGGCTTCATATTAAACAGCTTACAAAAATATACATAACTTATAAGTTTAAATGTCATTTGGAATGCCTATCAATTGATTAAAAAAAGAATGTGAGAAATGCTAAAAAACTACAAAACAAAACAATATTGTCTTACTAATAATAAGGTTAAACGTGACTATTCCTAACCCAGTGTGTGTGCCAGACAGCGCTTTTTATCTATTTCTAACAAAGAATAAGCGTCAGCCCCAAAAGATACGTTGTCTTATTAGTACTTCAGAAGCACGTTACTTCTCAGATCATATCCTATTCCTGTGGGTTCCTTTGCCCTGCGGCATCCCGAGGCGTGACAGGTCACGTATACTGAGGGTCCTGAGGCCACGGTATCTGATCAATCCCTTACACTGACTTAAAACTCTTTGAGCGCCTTGGGACAAGAGGTCGTGTGTGGTTTTTAATGTTTTAGATAGGTATTTTTTGAAAAGGTTACGTTATTTATTTGGTATTGGTTGTAATGATGATTAACGTTTGTGGGCCAGAAAATATTCAACACGAACGCTATATGAGTTAGCATGAATTAATTTGTAGTAAAGTAATAGAAATATACATATTTTTGCCTGCTTATTATAAGGCTTACAGCTTGTTGGATTGTACTAATACCAGTAAACATATTATACTTTCGTTGAAAAGATAAAATCGTCTAAGTACCTACTTACTTTCTTTAAATTGTAGTCTTTAGGCAATCATTTGAAAAAGAGTGTTATGTCAATGTATATAAAACATCAATCTCAACATTCACATTCAAATCTAGTTCAAGTTCTGAAAGTTTGTACCAACTTGAAAGTTTCTCATATAACCTACCTTACGTATTACAATGCAGTAGTGGCCATACATCATTCGCGGCCCTATTTAATAATCAGTTGGTATCCGGAACATAAATCATAGGACAGCGTCAATGTTACTAATTAATTCAGACCACGTAGGACCGCGATATCTTCCAGTACTAGGACACCTGGTTTACCTATCTTTATAACTTTACGTTTTCTGTTGAAGTCAATATTGGGGCATTCAGAAAATGGCGGTGGGATCCTCGTGATTATTTTGAAAATGGAATTTAGATGTGTACCTTAGTGTTTTTTAAAACCTCATCATCATCATCATCACCTCCACTGTTGATCATAGGCCTCCCCCATAGAACTTACAACGAGCAGCTACCTGTCGCTTGCATCCTCAGGTTACCCGCGACCTTGACGATGTCGTCGTCCCATCTGGCGGGAGACCTACCAACGCTGCGTCTTTTGGTTCGTGGTCGCCACTCGAGAAGCTTTCTTCCCCATCGGGTATCGGTTCTTCGAGCGATGTGGCCTGCTCATTGCCACTTCTACTTGCATATTGTGAGCCTATGTCGGTGACCTTAGTTCTTTGGCGATTTTTAAAACCTATTTACAAGAAACTAAATGTTTTTTTAGTCTATTCTGATTGGCGTACCTGATATTAATAACATAGACATAATATTCAAATTTTTCCACTAAAGGTTAAGAGTAGGTAGGAGGGAGACATCTGTTCTACACGTGTGAGTTATAAAGCTACGTTTTGACTACAGACATCCAAGCTTGCGCAGCGAGGGATGTGTATGAAATTAACCAATTACAGGGCTAGCTTTGATCAAGTTATGAACATGAAGCGATATCATTGGTCATTTTCACACACATCCCTCGCAACGTATCGCACATATCTAGTGGAAACGCAGCCTACAGTTTTGTACTAAAAATATCTATAAACGATAGGTGTATATAGAAGATACTCTCAAATCTAGACACCGCGACGTTACTCCGAAGGAAACCTTAAAACACTAACCTAGTCATCAAACCCGGGATCCTATGCTCAGCAGTTGGACATGTGAACATTAGATCAAAAAATTTATGTACATGATAATAGAAAGTAATTTGGTTTAAACATAGACAATTAAAGCAACTACATTTTATAGTTACCTTATTTTTTAACAAAATACCGATGCGTAGGTACCTACATTTTATGTTGGCATAATTCGGCAAAATTATTTTCTTTTTCTTACATAAATGACACAAGCCCGTGATACTATAATTACCGGCACGTAAGTTGGCAAGAGATTTTGTAGTGGGGGAAGATCGCGCACGCACAATTTCATACATTTTTACATGCGCGAACTTCCTCCACTACAAAATTTCTTGCCAATTTACGTGCCAGTTACTGTACTACTACTACTACTAAGTTCACATACTTACACAAACAGCCGGACCTTTTTTAAGGATGAAATGTAGCCTTTAACGTACACCTACCGTACGGTATGGATCAGCTGATTATTTTTTTCGCGATTTCTGGATTGGGTCCGTATTCAAAGTTTTATAATGATGAGTAGACGACCCCTTTTCAGGTTCATGCCAAACATAAGCTTGGAATATTATGTATTAAAATAAAGAGACGCTTAACTCTAAAATACCATCGCACTGCAGAACTCAAAAATATTTTTATTCGTTTTAAAGTACGTATTTCAATACCCGTAAAACTTTAAAGACTGGGACAATAAACCGTTGGCACTTCATAAAGACAGCAGTGTCATGCGGCAAAATATTTCATATCTAGTGTTAAGGGCAAGTGCTCCTCCTGACGTCGTAAAGAACTCAAATACAAATATTTAGTGTACTGGTTGAAGTTGGTTTTTAGTAGCTAGAATTATATATTTGTGAAGGATATAAAATAAACTAAAAAGCTAACGTTATAACTATCATAAAAAGGTAAGCATTTAATAAGAGGAATTCCTTGAAGAAGACCGCAATAGCATAATAAAATTATAAGTACTAATTAAATAGCGTAATAACACCAAAATTTATTTTGTTTTGTTTTATTTTTTAAGAAGGGTTTTATAATTTTATTTGTTTTATGTGAAGAAAATATTTTTTTATTTGGTTTTAATGAAAATATTTTGTATTTTTTTTTTGTTAACTTTATGTAAGTACTTATTAGTTTCAGCAAATGCTAGTGCCTATTGTAAATTATTTACTATAGATCTTAGTCAGCTTTCTTAATTATATAGAAATAAATAAATAACCTCAAACGGTATCTAAATGAAACAAAAATTAACCATGATAGGCTTTTTTTCGAATGCGTAAAACGTTTTTACTCATTCAAGATTTAGTGATAAATAGGTTCGTGATATCAGCCATTTGGGTCAGATCTTCTACTGACAGTCCTACTACCGTAGACAGCATCATCTGTCATCATCATCTTCCTTGTCCCATGTTACTTGAGGTCGGCGCAACACGTCCTATTCTTATATTCCATAGATATTTACCAGACATATAGACATTAAACTTATAGATTGATTATCTAGGCCTTTTTTTATTTTTTATTAATGTGGCTATGGTGTCACTGCCACCAGGATTGATTTATCGTGATCGCCGCTTGTGTGGGTTAGGGATCACCACCAAACCCTGCTGCTGTGGTGAACTGCAGGATCTGCTTTGGGGCAATCTCTATTATTTCATCCGGACTTAACAGGTGTTTGCCCAGGTGGTGGTTGCGCTTGTGAATTAGTGCTCTGCATTCCCCCAGAAGATAAAGTGGCGTTTCATCAGCCTCCTTACAGCGTCTGCATGTTCGCGTATCACTTAGCCCCAGGTTGGACATGTGCTTGTTTAAGCAGCAGTGTCCCGTAGTGGCTCTTAACACAATGCGCAAGTTGTTTCTACTAAGTGCTAGGACAGGTCACTAAGCCTTCTGTCATAAGCTTTGATGAGTGCTTTCGAACGTATCATGCCCTGCGACTCCTTCCATAATTTTATGAAAGTTTCGAAGCATGATCTAGTCAGGGTGCTCTGAGCTAGGCTTTTAGGTATGCCACAGAAAGGCTCAGGTGCGTGCAGTGCGCCCCCGCCTTCGCAAGTTTACCGACACGTTCATTGCCATGCTGCATGTCCGGGCACTCATCTTAAAACTTCTCTATTCTTGTTGCCTTGATCTAGACTTAACTTAGACTTATAGATGTAAAATATTGTCTGTCTGTGGCACCGTAGCTGTTAAACGGGTGAACCGATTTGAATGCGGTTTTTTATATTTGAAAGTAGGTTTTATTCCGTTACTAAACCCAACTGTAAGTATGTTTCAACCCTTATACCTACAGTAAGACCTTAAAAGTAATCAAATCCTAACGTATGATTACGAGTATAAAGCAATTTAGTGCAAAGTGAAGTGTTACTAACAATAGTCTTAAGTCTTTACTACTAACAAAGGTTACAAATTATAAAATATGTATGTTTAGGTTAAGGTATTTATCTATGGGCCTATGCAGCCTAAAAATAAATGGATTATTATTATTATTATTATAATCATCAATTTCTCTTTATTCAATAAGCGATGAAGTAAACACAAATCAGTAAAAATACATAAAACAGTTTTGTGTAATTAAAAGATGTGCTATTACTCTCCCATTATTAATGAGCTTGATCGCTGGATTCAGCGGCTGTGCTCAACTCGGTAAATGATTAATTCCATTCTTAATTCAGTATTCCAATGAGCTGCATGTAGCAGTATTTGTTATTTTTACGAGCCTGTAAAATCCTGTTTAAACCGCTGTTCATCTGCTCTTTACTTAACAGCCAGATGTGACCGTGTCGGACCTGCATACATAGATAAGGTTTCGGATTACCGTGCACCATTGAACACTACAAACACATTTTTCTTGTATGGAAGTCTCTATACATACCATCCCTTAAATTTTTTAAGTTTGTACTATTTGTTGCTATAGTAGTCGTACTACTATCGCTATAACCCATTGGGTGTCCGGGCCAGAATAGCTCCCACCCATTTCATTCCGAGGGTGTCGTAGAAGGCGAGGGTGTCGATATCTGGAAGTCGGGCAGCATCGACTTCCGTGTACAACCTCACTGCGGTCCCCAGCGGCAACGGCAACCCTTTCCCCTTAGGGTGAGGCTCTTGTTCAACAGAGGACGTCTTCTGGCTGCTGTAGATCGATTCTATAAAATTCAAACAACAACATCGCTATTTACTCTCACTTCGAATTAGGTTCAAAATGACTTCGATATATTTGACACTTTGCATCGGGTTCGAGTGCGAAGTGAGCGTCGAAGTGACGGGGATATTACCTTACAGAATGCCACTTCTTACTTTATCTGTCAAAATCTCCCTGTCAATTAAGTTCAACTCGCTGACACGCTCACAAACAAGGGTGGCGCTAGTGTAAATTCGAATGATCAACCGAGTTATTAGAATGCCAATCGAGAAACTCGCAGCACACCCCTGATCATGTTAATAGTCGCAATAAAACACGCTCTGTGAAATATTAGATGTCTATCTAATACGGTATAAAAATCTCTATGACAGACGGACGGACGGACAGACTGACAGCAGAGTTTTAATAATATAGTCCTGCTTAGCATCCTTTTGGTACTGAACCCTAATAAACCCTAAACTAGGGTATGCTGACGACTTTACCACCTGGCTAGAATATTTTTATCCTGCAGATCATACCTACTACTTAAATTAGAAACATCACATGCATACACTATTTTGAGTCATAGTATTGTTATATGCCGAATTGCAGTGCCGTGATTGAATCGCAAAAAATCAAACTTAAGCCCTTATTACCCTTGGCTAAATTAAGTCGACTAAATTCAGCCGCTACTGAATTCAGTAAAGTGTAATCGAATTCAGTAAGTAAGTAGTAGTAGTAAGTAGTGACTGAATTTAATCATGATTGATACATGGCAGATTTCTAAATAGTAAACATAAATGCTTGGTTATGATTGTTAAAAATCCACATCAAAGCAGTATTGTACAGTCAATAAAAACGTATAACGTAGTTAGACAGTCTGCATTTTAGTCATTATGCATTGTAGACGTATTGCTTTGAAGACGTTTTGCAAGTTAGGTTATCTGCATTTTAGTCATTAAGCATTGTAGACGTATTGCTTTAGAGACGTTTTGCAAGTTAGGCTTTCTGATCTGAATAACTGATTTAATCGACTTCATTTAGCCAAGTGTAATAATGGCTTTAAACCTAACTTCTAATAGAGTATAAATTATTTTTTAATACGCGTATTCCAACTTTTTTCTAAAATAATTAAGGCGAATTTTGTCATAGTTTTTAGTGTTTAAGTTTTGTGGTCTTCTACCACAAAACTTATTCACAAAGACAAAGTTGCAACCAAATAAGGAGAGAAATACACTCGTACAATGTAAAGAACTTTTGTTTTGGAAACAAACCCGTTGCTTTGGGGACTAATTTTAAATGATTCCACACGAGGACTGAAGGGAGTTTGGGCACAATATCGTAAAATTCAATTCACTAACTTCCCACCGCGCTCACCCAAGGGGAATCTACGAAACAAAACATTGGACAGTTAGCAGCAAATATAGAAGGAACAATTGAATAAGTTGTTTTTCGTATTGATTTATTGTATTTGTTTGTTTTGTTACAGATTTATGGTGTTAATTTGAGAAGGTTTTTTTTAATACCTACATGTCGCATGTAATTTAGAACTGAAACTTTGTTTTTGAGATTTTGTACCCTAATATATTTTTTTATTTTTATTTATTGCATAACTCTGTATTTGTATTTGAGTATTATATTATCAGTATCTATAGTTTTTTGTAAATTAGATACTTAAAAGTTCCCGTTTATGTATTTACCAACAAATGGCGTTACATGAAATTATATATCGCGAATTCGAGTATCGTAATAAAAAATATAACTTATGTACCTACAGTAAAGTATCAGTACAGTATTAATACTTCGAACGTTTCATAAGCTTTTGAACTTTGCCAATAAAATAAGTCAGGTGCGTTTATAAAAATATGCGCCGTAAAGTACCTATGTAACTTCGCCTTAACGGGCACCAACGACGGCGGATAAGGTCGATTCACATATCACGCATTCTTATTTGAGGATAGCATTTCATAACAAATATTTTAAACGGAAAATAATAAATCTATACAAATAAATAATATTGAAGTGTCTGTGTTTGTAATGTCAAAACAACCGCTTTTTTATATTATTTGTATGTCTGTCTGTACGTTTGTTTCGGCTAATCTCTGAAACGGCTGGGCTGATTTTGACGAGACTTTCACTGAGACTTACTTTTATTAAAAAAAAGAAAGCTAAGGTTCGTCGCAAAAATAATAAAAACCCGCTGATAACCGACAATCACGCGGACGGAGCCACAAGCATCGGTTAGTTTAAAAATATGAAAATTTACCTCTCTTTAGTATTTGTTTCGCATTTGAGATTCTACCACAGTTGTTACTGTGTCCATTCCCAGTTTTTAAACAAAATTTAATTCGTGGCATCACGTACAGATGTTGTCGTAAAAAGATTTTAAAGCAAGCTTAATTAACTCGGTAAGCTTGAAACCTGCTGTTGTTTTTCTAGAATGTAAATGACGGTACCCGCATTGTGTGAGTGTGTCAAATGTTAAAACGGTCTGAGTGTAAAATAACGGTAGGAGAGTAAGCATAATTATTTACGCCAGTATTTTATTTAGTGAACCATAAATACAGGGAATCGTCTGAAAACTATACATTTGTAATTAAATCATTAAAAAAAAAATTAACAAAAAAGACAACCGCCTTCAAAAAGTAAAAAATTACTTGCAATTCGCAAGTCGGCGGCTTTGGTTTTGCATGTTGTTTTGTATTGCCACCGACTTGCGAATTGCAAGTTATTTTTTATTTTTTGAAGGCGGTTGTCTTTTTTGTTAAAAAATGTTTTTTTCGCTTACGAACTAATTACGAAACGGAGACACCAAAAAGAAATCTGTCATCCCTTAATTTTCAACCCTTAGAGGTGGAATATTTTCTTGAAATGTATACGGGACCAAATTTGAGGTATACACTATCAATTAAAAAAAGAATCATCGAAATCGGACTACACTGAAAAAAGTTATGCGTGGTCAAACACAAAAATAAATATTTAAAAATAAAAAAAAAATCGTTAAATGAAAACTCCTGGGCCAAACATTGTTAAACTTTTATTGGACCGAATGGCAACTATTACGCATCAAACTAAGGAAGAATCACGTAAATCGGATCATAAGTCTCAGAGTAATCGATGTACATACATAAAAAAAAAACCAACCGAATTGAGAGCCTCCTCCTTTTTGAAGTCGGTTAAAAATATGTTCTTTACTTATAATAAGCTTTAGTCCGCGATTTGGTCTGTGTGAATGTCGGTTATCGCGGATACAGAGGACGTCCCGGATTAAAAAGTACCCTATTTGCTTTCCCAGGGTTCAAGCTATTTTCATACCAATTTTAATCATAATCGGTGCAGCCGTTTCATCGTGAAAGCGTAACAGACAGAGTTACTTTCTCATTTATAATATTAGTATGGAAGTATGGATATGTAGGTACCTACAAACTTGTACGGAACCCTCGATTAGCGAGTCCAACTTGCACTTGTCCGGTTTTTTATTATAAAGTAGAAAATCAATCAAAGAAATTTGACAGATTGTTGTAGTTTGATGTACTGGTCTCTGATAATACTTGATTTATCATTAGCCTTCTCCTAACCATGTTCGGGTCGGCTTCCAGTCTAATCCGATGCAACTGATACCAGTTTTTTATATAGAGACGCTGGAGCGGGTAGGCCTAGCGGGTGTGCCGAGTCGCTTCTTAGTCGGAGGTGAAGGCGTGGAAGGTCCTCGTCGCAGGAGAAAACTATTTGCCGTGCCCCGGGAGTGCGCACTCGTCGAGCTGCGGCTGCACCCACAGCCCGAGCTGTCGCACTGTTGAACTCTTTGCTCACCCAGCACATAGATCTGGATATCTTCCATGATAAACCGTATTATGTGTGTAAATGTTTATATTTATTCTTAAGTAGTATCATAAGTTAGTTAAGGTTAGTCATAAGATAATTAAAATGTAAGCATTTTGGTCGCAAGCACAGTCAGCTTATGTTTTTAAATAAATAAATAGAGCGACTGCCAGTCTGACCTCCACAATTCAGTTACTGGGTAACATGATACCCCTTGGTAAGACTGGTTGTCCGACTTATTGGCTTCTACCCCACAAAGATGTCGTTACGAACCCTTATTTCAATAAAAATAAAAACCGTAAATCATCATCATATCAACCTTAACAAGCCTACTGCTGGGCATAGGTCTTCCCCAAGGGGGGATTCAGACGTAATCGCCTTGCTTGGCCGATGCATGTTGGCGATCGCAGTATCGCTACCCGTCCTCTGGTCAATATCCCTCTGTCGCCTTCTACGATACCTACTGGTAGAAGTGGTGCTATTCGCGGCACCACACGTCTTAATAAAACTAAATTAAATAAAAATAAATACTTGGTAATAAATAGTTACATAAATCGGTAGATTTATTTGTTAAACTTATATCAACAAAAGGTACAAAGACAGTCTTAATGCTATAGGCATTGTCTACTAGTCAAGCAAACGATACAAATACGTTGATTTACGTATTTGTAACTTTCGTATTGATTTTTTCTACGAGTGGAAGTCAGAATATCATAAAACAGGCCTGTTACTCTTTGATTATGTAGATTATAATAGGTGAAAGAATTTTTAAAATTAGTTCTTTTTCAGTTTATTCATTACAAACAAACATACAAAAACTCTAATCTTTTCTCTTTACAATATTAGTTTAGATAAACACCCTGTTCACAATAGACACTTAGATAAAAAATGAGAATAATTGTTCTCGTCATAGTATTTTGCAAGATAGATGTTGAAATAAATATGAATCGATTTACACTTGATTAACGTTTACAATTTCAGTATTAATTTTGCTTTTACTGGGGTATCAAGGTGATCTTATTAATTGTTTCAATGTTACAAATAAATAAAATAAATTGGTCTCCCCGGACCGATGTAAATCGACTCTTATCCCGAACGTTGGATAATTTGGCTCAAGCCGAAACACGTCAAGTATGGGCCGATAGTAAAATTTACGCAACCTTTTACGGGTAAAAGAGGTTTTAATATTTTTACGCGCGTTATTTATCGGTTTTGTGAAGAGTCTTAGTTTTAATTTGATACTGTTTTATTTATGAAAGGATTGATTTCGTAGTGATGAAATGGAAGCTCGAAATGATTTATAAAATTGGTTGATTTATTTTATTTTCGTTTATGTATACTAATGCTATTAGAAATAGTTAGATATGTGAACGGCATCAGATATATTATTATTCGTTTCATTTGACTGCTCTGTTGGTCTCGTAGTCACAAGCGCGACTGTGGAGCACAGGTTTCAGGGTTTGATGCCCAGGTCAGGCAAAGTATTTCTCAGTCGTCGTCAGCCTGGAGTTTGGAAGTTGGTCCCACCAAAAGCACATACAGCACCTCGAAAAGCACGTAAAGCATTTCGTCCTGCTCCATTAGGAGGTGGAAGGTGGGTTGGGGGGGGGGAGTTTATTAAAACTCCTCAGTCGTGTTGGATTGCTGTCACATAGGACTATAAGAATGAGGGAAGAGGAAGTGCGCCTGTGGTTGCGCACACAATATCTCCGACACTTGATTGATCTCCATTGAGTTGAGACCGAAAATCGATCTGGATAATATTATTATTGTCATTTAAACATTTTATATACAAGATGACCCGGAAAACATTGTTTTGTCATATAAATAAAATAAAAAGATATCCTACGACCTATTTTTTCATTAAACGAAACGTGAGTATTGTTACACATGAACAACGTGAGTGTTGTTTGTTGTATTAATCCGTTGTTCTCAATGTAGAATCCTACGACCTATTCTCAGACCTACCAAATATAAACGAAAAAAAATTAAAATCGGTCAAGCCGTTTCGGAGATGTTCTCTATCAAATACACAGATGTTGATCGAGGCTCTTGGCAATTATTCCATTGGCCGTCACGACTATCGGCACAATGACTGCTATACTAAAATCCCACATGTCGACAACCTCGCGAGCCAAGACAAGGTACTTAATTTGTTTATCAGCTTTCACGAGGTTCTCGTTATGCGGCTATATCAACAATCATTGCGCGACGTTTTAATCGCTCTATCACTACTTTGTCAGGCTTATTGGCAACTATATTCCTGTCAGTGATAAATAGATCGATCCCAATACGACATGATATTGCCATTTACAAGAACTGGGTCAGGCACATACCTATAGTACGGTACTTCCGATTATTTAAACTGTATTTTAATGCAAGTGGCTGGTGAATAATCTTGGCTATGAGTTTGTGTCTATGCAAGTAGTGTCCGTTAGCCAGACGAGAGCACCCAGAGATAATGTGTCTGATTGATTCTCCCGGACGGTGGCATGCCTGACAAATGTCAACCGTGCCGTCCTTCACTATATACTTACCTCAGGTAGTTGTTTGTCATTATAACTTTGTCCATAATCACACAGACAAAACCTTTTGTTTCCCCAAAGAGGTCACTGAAGCACAGTCAGGATGCAGACGCCAAGAAGTCTACATCAGGCACGACCCGGTAGATGTACCCTCTGCCATATCTCCTTGCAGTCATAAGTATCTAATAGGTACTACAAGTTTGCGCCAGTTCTTGTTCGCTAAGGACAGCGGGGTGAGGCCCTTGTCCAATGAAACCACATCTACGGTAGTACTAATACTTATACTGTGCCACATCTCTGTGCATCCCCACGTCAGCTTCAAGAAGACTTCCTGAGACTGCATATTTCGCATTTGTGCAGGAACTTAGCGTCTGCTTTCACACTTTTGATGACCGTGGGTGATGGATCCGATTTGCAGTTAGCATTTCACAAACCCTCCTATCCAAGGCATAAAGTTTCATCTGAGTCCATTTGAGTATTCCAAAAGTGTACATCAAAACCGACATGACCCATCCGTTGACAGCCTGCGCCTTGTTTCCGCTTGATAAAAGACTATTTAATACTTTATTCAGGCGGCCAAAGATGCGCTCCCTCAACGATGGTTTAATGTCGGCAGTATTAATATATCCAACTCAAACTCAAACTCAAAATCATTTATTTCAATTAAACCATTTACAGGTACTTTTGAATTGTCAGAGTCAGTCAGTCACAAAGTTGAAGCTAGTTGCTCGTTCCAAACAGTAGGTTTCTATGGAGAAGAACGAGCAAGAAAGTAAAACGCTTCCGACATACACAAATACTTATTGGATAATATTATTATTCGCAAAAGTTGGATTTCTATGGCAATAGTTATTATAATGATCGTAGTAAGAGAACTGTGGGTTCACATGGACCTTTCAAACGACCGCAACGGCTATTTACACCGGGTAAGTTAATCATTGTGGTCGGCTGGAAGGTCCATCTCAGCAAACGTTTAGCAAAATATTAGTAGGTAAGTAAAATAATTTGATTGTAAAATTCAAGTGCTGCTTATAAGCACTTGTTATGTAGCTTCTACCGACCTGTGGTCATACAAAACGAGAAGAATCGAGTATTTGTGTAGCGACCAAAACCGCTACGACGTCCGCTTCCGCTTATGAGCAGTGAGACCTCGGCATAAAATCACGCCACCTCTACGTCATATCGTATGATGTCGCGTGATACCTGCGCAAGCGCCGCCTCCTGCTAACGAGCCGGCCGCATCCTATTGTTTGCATCGCTGCGTAGCAAGATGGCCGACTGTCGTCCTTTGTATTATGGTCACCGGCCATATTGTGGGCGTCACAAAGTAATTAGTAAAAAGTGTCAAGTGTGAACCTTAATGTGTGTATGCCTCACTAGTATAAATACCGCGTACTAGCATTGTTTTAGTTTACCCTCCCCGACCCTTGCTCGTGCCAGCCCGCGCCGCTGAGCCTGTAGTTTTAAATTCGTCCCTAAATAATGGAAATCCGATCCAGCCTGTCCCTTTGCTGTCCTCTCCCAGCGACGCCCTAAGCCGAGGCTCGTACCCCACAGGGGGTGCCCTTAGCGTGTAGTCGCTTAGTTTGTAAGCTTTTATGCCCTGGCTGGAGGCCCTAAAAATAATAATTTTTAAGGCACCACAGGAAAGTCCGGTTAAGCAGCCGACAACCTCCTAGGTTGACCTGCGAGATGCCAATCCGAAAAAAAAAAAAAAAAAAAAAAAAAAATTGTTTTAGTTTACTCCGATTTCGCTTTGCTTGCTTGCGCTTAACGCTTTATATTATTGCTCTTATTGTAATTAATTATTATTGTTGTTTTGTATTAGTTTTAATTATAAAATAAATAAGTTTCATTAGTGCCTTCTGCTTTAATTTAAATAAATCGACACCTGAGAGGTAGCCTATATAAGAAGCGGCCCAAGTCGACCCCTCACACAACTAGGGCCCCTTCATTTGGAATAATAAAAATGAAAACCCGACTAGGTATGTCAAAGACGTCCACCGAAAAACCATAAATACATGACATCAAGTTGGTACATTTAAGCACAAAGTACGTAAGACTGCGACGCGCCCGAGCAGAGAGACCACTCAGAACAAACCGCCATTTTTTACCACGCACACATTGACATTACGTTTATAGGCATTCTCAAGCAGTTTCAAGCAGACTTCAGTCTCGACTGTCACGTGTCAAAATAAACAAATGATGTATCTGACATTTCATGACGACAGGCTAAATTTTGATTTAAAAAAATTTGCAAAGAATTCCAACCAGTGTCAATAAAATTTCATATTGTGACAAATAAAACCTACAGAGTCAATACAGTAGCAGCCCTAGTGAGTCTGGCAAGTTTAGGTAATTACTTTTGAAGATGGCGGGAGCGGTCCTTCTGTAACCTTTATATTTTGTGATTTAAGTGTTATCACTGCCTACCTGCTACATATTTGTGCAGGTAACTAGGTCGGGCTTATCTCTGGAACTACTTGTACGAGTCTGTTCATTCTTTTGCTAATAAGAAGCTACTTTATTTCTGAGTGCTTTAGGATATAATTTATTATTAAAAAAACAGTAATCCGTAAAAGAATCAGGCTGACCAAGTCGCGGGCAAAAACTAATCACTACATATTATAAAACCACCGCATCCGTTTGTCTGTTCACGATGAACTAAAAACTACTGAACGGATTTTCATGTGATTTTCACTAATAGACAGAGTGTTTATGAGGTAGTTTTAGGAGTATAATTTGTCAAAGTTTTGTGCAAATTGGTTGAAATATGACAATAATACAGGTGCGAAGCCAGGGAGGGTCGCTAGTTATTTTCTAAATCACAAACTATCAATAAATAACTAATATTAGTCTATACAAAGAATAATATGCATATGCAATACATTAATAATAGTTCATGGGCCGGTATAGATGATACAAATGTCGCGAGAAATCAATATTCTTGGCATCTATGATATCCCTCCATAGTCGAGTAAAAATAGCAGATTGGTTGGATGGTGTAAAGCAAGCCTTATCAACAACACTCGATTTTTAAAACTGCCAACATAGCTTTAAATCGAAGTTCGAAAAATAAAAATTCAAACCGTAGTAAAATTCTTATTTATGTTCGGCTACAATTCAAATGTTACGACTTTCTTGAAGTCTGAGTTGCCAGTTCGATTTGCTTCCGGGTATTAAGGAGTTGGTTTATGGCTGTGCCCAATCGTTTGACCAATAGCAATGAATGTTTACTGGTTGGTATAAATACTGAATCAGATTTATCTTCGAGTTTTAAAATAATGTTCATCACCCGAGGGAAACGGATACCGAGAGGATGTCAATGGAACCGTTTAACTAAGCCTACGCCATCTGTCTCTCTCTATTCTATTAGTATTATAAACGCGAAATTTCACGATTATACGGTTGAACGAAATTAACTGTGGCACAAATATTATAGACATTGATCTAGATTTGGTTGAATTATATTTCGTTTTTGTGTACACGTGAAAAAATTTAGGACTCTGGCTAAATTCCGAAAGCAACGTAAACAAAGTTGCGAGCAGAGCTAGTCTGTCTATAACAGGGCTGTATTTTTTTTACCGTAATCTATAGGTACTTAAAATCACATAATAAGTGTTACTGTGGCTTCATATTTCTTTTTTATAGAGTAGGTACCTATTAGCTTCGTCCGCGTGAATGTCGGTTATCGCGGAAGCAGATAAAGTCACAGATAAAAAGTAGCCTATGTCCTTTCCTATCGTTCAAGCTATTTTCATACCAAATTCCATCAAAATCGGTTCAGCCGTTTCATCTTGAATGCGTTACAGACAGAGTTACTTTCGCATTTATAACAAAGTATGGATATGTATGGATTAGTACGGATGTCACTACAAAAAACAAAAAAGCACGTGAAGCCTTTGGTCTCGGCTGTCATTCCTAGATGTTTGACAGTCCTCTTGGGTAGTCAGAAAGACTGACCACTAGTCTTCCCAATGGGATACCACCTCCACAACCCAGTTAATGCGTAACACTATCGTGTTACGTCATTGATTCGTTATTGTTAAATGACGTCTCTGAGTGTGGCAGATATTCCTCCAATTCCTCTATCTATCGTAGAAATTGACGACTCTGGGACCTTGAACCGGTGGTAAAGATGTCGCTAATAGCTTAATTTTAACACTATTGTGTTACGCAGTAACTGTGTTATGGAGGTAGCCAGGCAGTGCTCACATGTAGAATACTGGTATTCAGCTGTAGCCCAATATGAAGACCAGGCAGATGATGAGGACCTCCCTTAAATAGTGATTGTTAAAATAAAGCAGTCCAATATATAGGGTGACTGGTAATTAGTGTACGATACTTAAACACGTGATTGTGTTCATGATAACAAACAACTTTCAATGTTTTTTGTACTGGTTGACTTTTATCACAATAACACAACAGCCGTATGAAATTCACGCGCGCGCACGCCTGTGACTTAAAGTGAACCAGTACAAAAATCATTTTTTCTATGGGAAAGATGTTTCTTATCATGAACACAATCACGTGTTTAAGTATCGTACACTAATTACCAGTCACCCTATATAAGGCATATTATTCTCTGTCCATTGGGTTATTGGTTTTTTGACAGGTGGTAGTTTTGACAACTAGTGATTGCAGCTACGTAACGTTTTGATTATTTACACGTTAATTTGTATGTAGAATCGATTATCGATTTTTTCTGTCGATAAAAAAATGGTGCAGTTACGATCATGTCTGTGTTTATTAATATTAAATGCTAAACAATATAAATTACTATTACTACATATTAAAACACCTTTTTATGCATAACATTTTATGAACGTTTTAAAATGTAAATGTTTTATTACATTTACATTAAAACCTTCGTTTTTAAAAATTACATGTTGTTTATGGTGGCAAATCTGTGTCCTGCCAAAACTGACACGATGCCACTGCCGTAATTTTTTTTATATTGCATTGTCGCTTGCGATGAAAAATGTTTTTTTTTGGTAAGCTGGCTTTGGCTACCCCAAACGAAAACCAGCCCCTAAAAAGTCATGGTCACTGTTAGGTTGTATAGTGTCGGTATCATCTTTTTTCAAAGGGTGGTGCACTAGAAAATACTTATTGCGCACCCCGCATTACTTACTGCGGATGTGTACTGTGAGAAACTGCACACAATTGTGGAGAAGATCGCATATTTCCAGCCAGACTTGGTTAATCGCAGTCCCAACTGCTCCTACACGACAACGCTCGACCTCATACGGCACAAGAGATGGTCTTTAAGCTACAAGATGGTTGGAAGTTTTGCGCCATCCACCGCCATCCACCAGACCTTGCGCCGGAAATTGGCATGGAAAAAGGTTAGGTATTTATATATATAAATCACTTTTTAAATATTACTTTTTGTAATGTACCTGCCTTGTTATCTCTTCACCACCCTTGGTTGACTGGTAGAGAATGCCTAAGGCATTAAGTCCACCTTTGTACGTTTGTGCATGAAGTATAAATAAATAAATAAATAAATAAATTAAAAGGTAATACCCGAGAGGCATTGTTGGCTCCTGTACACCTAACTTCTTCAAGAAGAGCATTAAAAAATTGCCACTGCGCTGGCAGAGATGTATCGATAGCATGGGTGCATATTTTAATTGATAGAAATCAAAAATATTTATGTAAAAATTACTATGACTTTCTGTATACTAAACGGCAATTTCATAGATTATTGTCGATTTATTCATTTGAAGCGAATACAATCGATCCCATCACTAGTACGATAGAATGTAATTATATTTAATGCGCATAACAATTTGTATTTATTTTGTAGAAACTGATACATCTGCGGTATTATAATCTCTGTAAGGAGTCATAAATAAGAAAATCTAATTAAATAAGGCAGTTTATATATTTATTTTATAACGCATTTTAAAGTTAACTTTTACATAATCGTGAATAGTTACGTTCTAAGGCAGCTGTCAAAAAACCATTAACCCAATGGACAACGTGTAGTCTGCTAAACTCAGCGATTCTAAACGCACTCTGCAGGCTTTTATATCCAGCCTGTGTCTGAGTCTAGATATTTGTCTTAGTCCCAGAGGAGTAATTAACTCCGCGTACAGATAACATTACTGCAAGCTAAGGATATAGAAACGGAGAAATGCTTCCATTTTGCTTTGGAATGCTTTGAGCAGTTTTATTGTAGATGCTGTAATTTAACTTCCCTTGATACTTAATGGTTTTTTTTCTGATCTTTTAAGGATTTAGTATTTTAATTGTTTTGTTTTGTGATTTTTAAACGTTCCTTATTTTCAACTGACTTCAAAAAAGAAGAAGATTCTCAATTCGCCTGTTTGTTGTTTTTATTTGTATTTGTTACGCCATTTCTCCGGCAAATGTGAATCGATTTTGAAAATCTTATGGATAGGGTATGCCTCAGAGGTGGTCCCATATAAATTTTATCGAAACTAATTTAGCACTTTTTGAAAAATCAAGGAAATTTTAAAGTAAAAACTCAACGTTTTTTAGTTTCTTCAATCTTTGGAGTACCTCTGATTTAACTGTGATGCCGGTTCTCAATGGATTTAGATGATAAGAAGGTAATAAAAGGTGATAAATATAAAACTTTTTTACAAAAAAGACAACCGCCTTTAAAATCTAAAAAGTGATAAATAACTTTAGCACAGAACACACATGACTTTAGTTTCGGCTGTCGGTGGCAATTCAAAACAACAAACAGAACAAAACCACTGACATCCGAAATTAAAATCATGTGTTTTCTATCCTAAACTTATTTATCACTTTTTAGATTTTGAAGGCGGTTATCTTTTTTGTAAAAAAAGCAAATCCAACTATATAGTTTATATTTTTATGTATTTATTATATTCCACTGCAGGGCAAAGGTCTCTCCACCCTCCTTCCAACTCTGTGTATTAAGGAGTCCAGATCAGCCCGTCATCTTTACCTGGGCCTGCCGCAATGTCGCTTGCCTTGTAGAGGGATCCAATAGGCCGTGCGTTTGACCCAATGATCGTCTGACATGCGGCTGATGTGTCCACCCAATTCCATTTCAGCATGTTATCTTTCCGAGTAACGTCAGTATTTTTGTAGTTTTTGTGAATTAAGGTTGAAAATAATAATAATCAAGTAATAAATCAAAGGCGGATACAGAAAGCGAACACTTCTAGACACGGCGCGTATAGTCAGGAGATTCCTCTCTCTGGAGCCCCGACCACTGGTAGCTTGGACCCTGTTTCCGATACCGGTGGGCTGTACTTTATATTTTTAAATGTTTTTATTTTTTATCAATATTTAAAAACAATATATAATATCATCATCATCTGCCTAGCCTTTTCCCAACTATATTGGTATCGGCTTCCAGTCTAACCGGATGCAGCTGAATACCAGTGTTTTACATGAAGCGACTGCCTATCGGACCTCCACAACCCAGTTACTGGGTAACACCATACCCCTTATTAAGACTGGTTGTAAGACTTTCTGGCTTCAGACTACCCATAACGACTGCTTTACGTGCTTTCCGAGGCACGGAGGGAACTCGGTATGAAAGGGATGGTCACCCATCCACAGACCAACCGATACATATTTTTATTTATATTTTGGATAAGTACTTCCCCATAGCAAAATTGCAACTGAAATTTTGACGATTCAAATTGCACAATCATAAAGGTATACTTAATATTCAACAATTTAAAAACCAGAGTCTAAAAGTGAAAAGGATCAATAACTAGCTTTAGTTAAAATATGGATCTATTTTCAAAGGTGTTATCTAGTTTCATTGCGCAGACCGTCGCATTGCGAACACCGTTAAAGTCAAGCAGACTTTTAAAGTACCTATTAAATTATCTGATTTGAATGACGGACATTATTCTAGACTCGCTAAAATATTAAGTTAGTGCCACTAGCTAGCTAGCTAGAAAACACTGCCATATTATCTCTTCACCACCCTTGGTTGACTGGTAGAGAATACCTAAGGCACACACCACCACCACCATTCAAAATATTTATATGACCTACAGGTGATTGTTCCGGATCTAGTTTTTTGTATTTGTTAGTGCATATACACACGAGTACATCAGAGGAAGTTTTAAAGTCGCCCCTATTACAGACAAGCTCCGAGAAAGTCATCTGAGATGGTACAGACACATAAAAAGAAAAGATCCCGATCATACCGTGAATCAAGCATTAGCACTTCATGAGGTAAAGCGCGGTCGAGGCCGACCGCCCGCCACATGGCTCTCAACTGTCACCCGTGACTTGAAGACCCTTCATATTGACTGTCAGACAACCCAGGATAGAGCATCCTGGCCCCGAGTAACGAGGAGAGCCGACCCCAAATGATAGGAAGAGGCAAAGAAAAAGAAGAAGAGAAGAGTGCATAAGCAAATATATGCACCGCGACACAGAAGAAATTAATCATGGTGTGATGTAGCGTTTAAAAATAAAAAACATGTACCGAATTCATTACCAAAAGTTTTTGTTACGATGCCCTCTCATCGTGTATTGACAAATATGCAGATAGGTATAGTATCCTAGCAAAATAGTTTACATTGAATCCTTTAGAATAAAGTTTACACAAATCAAATATTTTTTATTTAATTCAATACCGGGGTGTCTTCAGCGTCGTCTACATTACAGTTTTTATTGAGAAAAAATATATAGGTATCTATCTATAAATTGTAATAAACCCGGAGCGACGGAATAGTGACGAAGTAGTGTCGAAATAACGATAGTCTAGCGTTTACTGCATATAAACTTTATGTTGCTTCTTCGGATATTTATATGGAGGGGACTATAAAACGGATAGTGGATATTCGATGGTTCTACTGTAGTCAGTCGAATAGTTTTCGGTGAATGTATACTTTATTTATGAAGTAGTGTTTATAGGCGAGCGTTGTGAGTAAATGATTACTGTGAGGAGCAAATGATATGCGAGGTCTCTGTAACTCAATACTGCTACTGAAAGACACATTGACAAAATCTGCCAACGCTCGTTGCTTTCATGGTTGAAATAGAGTACCCTCATAGTCAGCGCATACTAAAGTGTCCTTCAATCGGAATTCAACTTCATTGAATACAAACCTACAAAAAATATAGGTCTGGTGACTTTGAATTTTGAAAGAATCATGGCGAGATTCATACATTCATTTGTATGAAAAAAAAGTATTTTAGAGGGTTTAAAATATTTTCCAATGTGAAGAATACATAATTAAAATATTATTGAAAATAACACTTTTTTGTTTCATCTCGATGCCCATTTTGTGTTTATAAAAAAAAAGAAAGTGACAAGCGATGTTAACGGATCTATAAAATTGGCAGACAAGTGATGTGACAAGTGTTTGGAGAAAAAAAATAATTATTTGTGATATTATTTCCTATAAAACGATGCTATTTCAATATAAGAACCGCGATACGGTGGTCAGTGTCATTGTTACTGTCAGTCGCCGTTTCGTTCTGAAATAATGAGCTTTTCGTTAAACTATTAACTTTTTCTTGCGGGGTTTTAAAAATATTGTAAATGCCTGAAGGATACTCTTTAGGTACCCAAGAGTAAAATGATTAGAATTTCAACTTCTCTAAACATCTTAATTGTTTTTGTACAAACTCTGCCTTGACTCTTTCAGTGCATTTTTTTTGAGGCACAAAAAATTGCTTATTTGTTATGTACACGCCTTTTACACTTATTTCGTGGTTCAAACAAAGGAATATCATAATAGACGTTTGAATTCACTCCTGGAAATTAATAACTCATCATGAGAAAACTTTTTATAAAGAAACGTCTGTTGTTCCTTATTCACAGCAATGGAACATAGCTTTACGTCGTTTTCATTTTCCTTTGAAACATCAAAGGTTTTTTTACAATTTAAAATACGTGAAAAACTTAAATCGTATTAAGCACAGATTTAAATTCAAAGACTCTTTGATATTTGGAAGAAAGAAAATCTTTGATATTTTTTGTTACTGTTTTAAGTTTTAACTTCACGGGTCAAGGAACTTGTTTTATTCAATGATTTGGAATGCTCAATGAAGCGCTAATAATAATTTGATTATTATTACATACTAGCGTCACACCCCGGCTTTGCACGTGTTTTATCGTCATATTTCAGCCAATTTACACAAAAACCTTAACAAATTATACTCTTAAACCTTCCTCATTAATCGTTCTGTTTATTGGTGAAAACCGCATGAAAATCGGTTTAGTAGTTTTTGAGTTTATCGCGAACAGACAGACAGACGCGGCGGGGGACTTTGTTTTATATGTAGTGAAATCCAATCAGTGCTTGTCAAAGTTCTCAATCACGTTAATAATATTATAAAATGAATAATAAAAAAAAAATTTGGTCGTGCTGCCCGTAGACCGTAGCTTCGCTACGTCCGTAGCTGCGAACTACTACGAAAGTGTAGCAAGTTACATTACAATCTAAGGAAGGCACCTTAGATTGTAATGTAACTTGCTACGCTTTTGCAGTAGTTCGCAGCTACGGACGTAGACAGAGAGAATTCTTTGTTTTGATATTCTATTGAAGAATTATATTATGGATGGATGATGCATGATGTAGCCCTTTCACGCCTTAACGGCTAAACAAAATAAGTACACATATAATTATTGGTTTAGTTTGACACATAGATACTTTTTTTCCCGTTTTTGTGCTCCCGTGGAATCATAATCTATTACCAACTTTGACATGAACGACGTCGCGGGCCGATACTAGTACATAATAAAACGTTTTATTTATTCATACTGTCGTCTGTCATACATACATAAAGAGTAACCCTAGCCCTTTTTTCTCGTATTTTTGTTAAATGATTCACAAATAACAAGGTTTGTGAAGTGCTAAATACCTGTACCCACTCGGCACTTTTTAATTGGAGAGGGTCAAATAATTATTCATGGGCACGCCTGTACCCTGTTGGGCTTGAGAGCCTTCGTAAAGAATATTTTTAAATGTTAAATATTTTTTCGTGGAACCTTTTTACATGCTGGTCTACCTTACCAGAGAAACGTCTAGAAAGTAAAACTGTTTTTAGGTAAGTATGTTTATGGTACTTTCTTAGAATCTTGCTTTTACTGTAGTTACTATATTATTGATGATAAGTTTTTCTTATCTGGGTAGGCATATACTTATTTTTAGGGTTTCGTACCTCAAAAGGAAAATCCGGAACCCTTATAGGATCACTTTGTTGTCCCTCTGTCTGTCTGTCTGTCCGTCTGTCTGTCGTCTGGAACGCGTGAAGGTATCGAGTTAATAATAATAATAATAATAATATGTGGGGACATTTTCACACACGGCCATCTGACCCCAAACTAGGGAGACCCTGTACTATGGGTGTCAGTCAGCTGATATACATACACAAATACATTTTTTATTTTTGTATATACATACATATACAGATAAACAACACCCAGACACAAGGCAAACACAAGTGCTCATCACACAAATGTTTACCCTGGGCGGGAATCGAACCCGCAACACGCTGCGCAACAGTCGATCGCGCAGCCACTGCGCCAACCGTGTCGTCAAGTCGTCAAGTTGAAATTAAAACTCATATACCCACGGTCTACGGACCCTTGAAGCTGTAAAAAAATCAACCTTCTATGTTAACGTGAAAAAAGATACGGCCGTTTATGGCGCAAAAATCGTATATTACGACACTATCAAGGGAATGAAAATTGATAGGGCACATCCCGTTGACCTAGAACTATGAAATTTGGCTAGTAATATTGTCTTATACTACAAGTACGGGAAAAAGTCTGAAAACATCACATTTGTAATTAAATCATAAAAAAAAATAGTTTTTATTACTAGCTTTTGCCTGCGATAACGTCCGCGTGAAAATCGGTTATCGCAGATGCAGGTAAAGTCGTAGATTAAAAACTAGCCTATGACCTTCCCCAGGGTTCAAGCTACATTTATACCAAATCGGATTAGCCGTTTCATCGTGAAACTGTAACAAACAGAGTTACTTTAACATTTATAATATTATAAAATAGAAGATTAAAGTATGGATAGTAGGTATGGATTAATATGGAAGTATGGATAATATGTACGGTCACCAAAAGAGATAAGTATCAATGTCGTCAGAATTCTGATCTCTCACCCATCACCCATCGGTTTCTAAGTAAACTTCAACTAATTAGTTGAAGTTTACTTAGAAACCGATGGGTGTTAATGAATAAAATAAAATACAATTAATAGAGAATAAACAGTTCAATGATTTAATTGAATTTCATTTGAATGTCTGTATTGGTTTCTATGTAAACTTCAACTATTCCCGAAGACATGGATACTTATCTCTTCTGGTGACTGTACCTACAAATTTGTACGGAACCCTCGGTGGGCGAGTTCGACTCGTACTTGTCCGTTTTTTTTATGTTTTAGTTTTATTTAAAATCTACTTAAAATATAAATTATGCTAAACTGTTTTACAGTTTGTTGTTTGTTTTGTGTATTAGTTTTCTTTTTAATTTTGCTCTGGCAATATAGTTCGTAATTTATAATATTAGTATGGATATGGATTAGTAGGTATGTGTTAGTATGGAAGTCTGGATTATTTTTTTATTTATTTATTATTTTATTTTTATTTCAGTTACAACGTTTAGAATTAATTAAACAGAGACATATAAGAGAGAAAAGAAAAACATAAAGATATATTTAATAGACATAACAAAGTAGGTAGGTACTCATCACTTTCATAAATTCCTCTCAAAGCACTATTGACATCTCAATAAAATCTTCTTCCATTTATTTGCTAACATATCGTTTGTTAGATAAAAAATATGTACCTATCATTATTATTATAGTTTAATGCAATATTCTTTTTACAAACAGTATTGAAAACAGTAAAATATAATTATTGTGCGGTAGTTATTGTAAACATTTGTAATGTAAATATTTTTGTGTACACAAACGAATGTTGTTGTTTGCTATTAACACGCAAATGTAAACATTTTGATTTCGTGGTGATTTCAAATAATATTCGTATCTATATTTTGTGGCTGGGTGCAAATACGAATTCGCCACAGAGTTGTATAAGGTGTTGTCCTAATAGAACGCGACTACGTGATCAAAATCAATCAAATGAAATCAAAATCAAAATATCATTTATTTCTCCTAAATTAAATACAAAATCAACTTAGTGATTGGAGCCTCCCTTTAATTATTATTATATTTATTTATTCAGACAGTTACAGTCCACATTAATTGTCAGTAGTGCTTAAGGCCTATGTTAGTACCTAAGCAAGCATGCAAGTAATGCCTGGGGTGTGATTCTGTAAGAACTCATTCTAAACTTCAAATCTGAATCCGCTGTGAGTTTCTTGATTGGCATTCTAAAAACTCAGTTGATAATTCGAATTTACACTAGCGCCACCCTTGCGAGCGTGTCAGCGAGTTGAACTAAATCGACAGGGAGATTTTGACAGATAAATTATGAGATGACGTAAGAAGTGGCATTCTGTAAGGTAATTTCCCCGTCAATTCGACGCTCACTTCGCACTCGAACCCGATTCAAAGTGTCAAATATATCAAGGTCATTTTGAACATTATGCGAAGTGAGAGTGAATAGCGATGTGAGATGAGAGTTGTTGTTTGAATTTTTCAGAATCGACCTACTGTATTGGGATTGTACTGATTGTCACATCGCGCGAGTAAGCGATGCGACAGTCAAGTTGTCGCGCGATAGCAAAAATGGTTTATCACTTCACTACTTATTATAAAACAAAATCTTCCACCCCGTCTGTCTGTCTGTGATTCGTGAGGAAAGTTTAAATGTATGATTTGTTAAGATTTTGTGTAAATTTACTAAAATATGACTATGATTGTTGAAGGTGGCAAAAAAAATCATGACGTCTGGGGGTATGCTCTGCTACCCGTACGAAGACAGGGCGAGTCACCAGTTTGAAATAAATAGTTTTGAGTTTGAGTTTGCAAAATATTGTGCTTATGAGTGCATGCCAGCACAGGGGTCGAAGCCATAAGAAAAACTATACAACTAAAATTATATAGATTTTTATTGTAGCAAAAATAACATCAATCCCCAACGAAAACCAGACAACGAAATTCAAAATAAATTTCAAACTTCACCAAAAAGCGTAGTTACGTTCCAAAATAAAGCCTAAACTCGGTAAAAGTTTGCAATCCGCGATTCTTCGAAGTGGAGCATCAATTGAGAAGTTTTCGGAATTGAGAGCATTAACGGAAGAGGCCCGATAGTACTTGTTGGTATAGTTTTAAAACCTGGTTTTAGCACAAAACTACTCACTTAAGATTTTCGTAAAATCTTTAAATTCACATGGATACTGAAAGGTGCTGATTTGTGTAAAAGTTGCAAGATTTCTACACCCCCGAGTCAGTCACTACTAGTCAATAGACCCCCCGCTGCCTCAGGCTGAGCCCTCGATGGACAGTTTTTGTTTTTTAACTGACTTCAAAAAAAAGGAGTATATCAGTTCGATCCGTATGTTTGTATGTATGTATGTTTGTCCGCGATTATCTCCCGTTTGGCGGAACCGATTTTGATGCGGTTTTCAGAAAAGTGTTTGTTATATTCTGGAGAAGGTTTTAGTATACGTCTAAGAAGACGTTTTCGTTTTTCACCTTTCCTTTCAACTGACTTTCAATCTTTGTTTTAACTGTGTTGCCATTTCTTAATGGATTTGGGAGATAAGGAGGCACTAAAAAGTGGAAAATTAAAGACTTTGTTCTGTTTGTTGTTTTGTATTGCCACCGACTTCCAAAACTTAAGTCATGTGTGTTTTGTGCTAAAGTTATTTATCACTATTTTCAGTATTTGAAAGCGGTTCTCTTTTTTGAAAAAAGTTTTTTTAACATGTATTTTCATCAGATCAAAGAGACTTTTCAGTTACTAGATACTAATGAAACTGCCCATCATCCTTTATGTAAAAAGCCTTTGCTTCTTTTGTGATATTTAAAAAATTATGTCTAGTTTTAATAACTATGATACTTCCACAGTTTTAAATCTTTATTTAGTTTTCCAACTTTAGGGTCGCATGGCGTAATAAGTAGCAACTTAGAAAGGAGGTTTAAGACATCGTAGAAAAAATGATTTTCTGATGTTCAGAAACAGAGATACATTATAATTAAAACAAACACTTTTTTCACGTTTTTTGTACCAACCATTATTTTACTGTGGCTGTTGCTACTTAAAAACCGGCCAAGTTTGCGAGTCGTACTCGCAAATGAAGAGTTCCGTACCACCATATAATTTTTAACTTAACTTGATTTTATTTTTATTGTGTTATTATAGTCGCCATCTGTGAGATCTCATGTGTCTACTATAACGGTTCAAGATACAGCCCTGTGGAGACCGCTCCTCTCAACATCGCTGGACGCTAGCGGCACTGAAAGAAGGGTGCGGGGATAGCGGGGAGTCAATTGGGCACGCCAAACCAGTCAGCTCTTTAAGTCAGCTGTTGTACGCCTTTACGTACGGCTGTGATTGCGCGTCTTGTTTATATACCTTTGTTTGCATATAAGCGACACAGAGTATAATTTCTTCATTTAATTTCCCTTATCCTTTCGCTTATTTTACCCCTTATCATTATCCCTTATCTTTATTTTACCTTATTACATTTACATGTTATACAGTCCACTCTCCTTTCATTTGCTCTATCACGAGCTAACGTCGCGATCAAGCTCTGTAACAGATGGATGGACAGATGGACATACAGACAGTGGAGAGCACCCTTGAATACGGGACCCTAAAAACTGTTGACGTCAAAATTATTGGACCATTAATTTACTGCATTTATTTTAATTGAAAATCTAGATGGAAACCGAAACTGTGTGATGGTGGCCATTTTATTAATTACTGCTGAACAAAAACCTGTTTATTTGCAAACCACAAAACTCATTTTGTATTATTGGTAGGCGTTAACGAAGTAATTATTTTGTTAATGGTAAGTTTACATTTAATTTGGGTTATTTTGATGTTTCAGAGTACGATATAAAAATATTTAATCTATTGTATTCAATACAAATACTCAATATTAAAATGTGTAACTGTTGATTATTTATTAAATTATTTTCCTTTTTTTTTGAACAATAATATAAAATTGTGAATATTATTATCTTGTAGTAAAACTATAAAGGTCACATGAGGAGCTCGTGGCTAAGTAAAAACCGTACGGATCGATCGGTCAAGGTTAAACTACGCTTTCCGCGGTCGGTCTGTGGATGGGTGACCATACATTTCATACCGAGATCCCTCCGTGCCTCAGAAAGCACCTAAAGCCGTTGGTCCCGGCTGTCATTTGTAGATCTTTGGCAGTCGTTGTGGGTAGTCAGAAACCAGACAGTCAAAAAGGAAAACTAGTCTTACCATCGTGTTACCCAGTTACCGGGTTGTGGAGGTCAGATAAGCAGTCGCTCCATGTTAAACACTGGTATTCAGCTGCATCCGGTTAGACTGGAAGCCGACCCCAACATAATTGGGATACGGGTAAGCAGATGAAAACTACAAATTTTACAAAACCACATGATAATTCAAATCTTGAATGTTAAATTTCGAATACCATGAATAAACTACTTTTACTGTACTTCTACTACCACCGCCGTGTGGTGCCAGCCGCGAATAACACCACCCCATTTCTACCCGTAGGTGTCGTAGAAGACGACAGAGGAATATTGACCAGAGGATGGGCAGCAGCGTCCTTCTGAGTATCATAACACCTACTGCGATCGCTAACATGCACCGGCCAAGCATGGCGTTTACGGCTAAACCTTCCTTGGGGAGACCTATGCCCACCAGTGGGCGTTTAAAGGTTGACCTACCTATCGCCTACCAAGACCGAGTTGGTTGGCGATCTCTGGGGCAGGAGTACGATCAGCAGTGGACGGCAAAAGGCTGATAATGATGATGATTACGAAGTACCTACGTAAATGTGGGATGTGGTCTCAGCGATCATTGTGCCGATAGCTGTTACAGCCAATGGCTTATTTGCCAAGAGCCTCGACCAACATCTAAGGAGGCTCTCGTTAGACGGCTGGATCAAGGGCTTGATTCAGAAGGCAGTACTTCAGGACACGGCCCGCATTGTCAGGAGGTTTCTCTCTCTGGAGCCCTGACCGCCGGTAGCTTGGACCCTGTTCCCGATACCGGTGGGCTACTGTTTTTTATATTTTTATTAATATTTAAAAATGTAAATGATGTGTATATAGAAATAATAAATGAAAATAATAATTTATTTATTTCAAAAAACAGATTGTAGATTTACACGCATAATTGTTTTCTTAAATAATAGGTAACACAACATTTTAGTCTACAATATGGTGGGTGAAGCTCTGTCCTCCTAGCTAGGCTACAAAATAGCCTGTGTTTAGGAGAGAATAATACGAAATAAGTAATACAATAACCTCAATGTTATTT
Source organism: Charanyca ferruginea (assembly GCA_947361185.1). Classification (NCBI taxonomy): domain Eukaryota; kingdom Metazoa; phylum Arthropoda; class Insecta; order Lepidoptera; family Noctuidae; genus Charanyca; species Charanyca ferruginea. Next base: position 54,910,495 of record OX376055.1, on the reverse strand, counting down.
AAGATCAAATTAATATAAACCATTTTATCTCGAGACCACAGTTGCGAATTAAATGTGTGACAACCCTTTGACAAGGTTGCAAGCAATGACACTCGCCGCAGACATTCTGAATAACCCCAATATTTAATAATGAGACATTTATTTGTGTTCACAATAATAATTTGTTGTAATGTTTAACCTCCCATTTAATCACTTTTAATGAGAATTTAAGAGCTGAAAAGGATTACAGTCAAACCTCTGAAATTAATTAGCAGTTTAATGAAATTATTTTCATTGGTTTATTTAGAGGTGGTCAATGGACAAGCAACACTGAAATTCAAAATTAATATAAAGCAAGAACCCTCTGACCAGTTAGGTGTAAGTAACTGTATAGTAAAACTGACCACGATGTTTTTGTAATGTGGTTTAGTGGTGCCGTATCAGATTAACAAACAAAAGGCAGATAGACCGCGCGGAACATTGAGAGTGAAGCCAAAAAAGCAAATACAAATTCAAAAGCGAATACCTACAGCGTAATTCGTGCCGTACTGACACGAGCCACTATAGCACGAAACGCCGCATAGTTAATAAAAAGAAAAAAAAAAAAATGCAAATTCAAAAGCGAATACAATCACGAGATTGTAGGTATTTGCTTTTGAATTTGTATTTGCTTTTTGGCTTCACTCTCAGTGTTCTGAGCGGTCTATCTTCATTTTGTTTCATAATCTGAGGGTGCTACATAAGTACTGAGCCACTAGTGAAGTTTTATAGTAAAGCTACTGGTGGCCACCACAAGTTATTTTTTTTTTGTTTATTTGACGACACGGTTGGCGCAATGGCTGAGCGATTGACTGCTGCGCAGCGTGTTGCGGGTTCGATTCCCGCCCAGGGTAAACATTTGTGTGATGAGTACTTGTGTTTGGCTTGTGTCTGGGTGTTGTTTATCTATATATGTATGTATTTACAAAAAAAAAATGTATTTGTGTATGTATATCAGCTGTCTGACACCCATAGAACAGGGTCTCCCTAGTTTGGGGTCATATGGCCGTGTGTGAAAATGTCCCCACATAAATTATTATTATTATTATTTTTAGCGTGTGTCTGCAGGGCTCAGTCCACCCTTTCTCCCTCAACCCTCTCTGTCCAGCTATGCTATTCTCTAACGTTACCATTCGTTGCTGTGCTCGACATCACGTCGAGCTCAGCGTCTGCTCTTTGCTTAACGAATATCGTTTTTCACACAGGATGAAATTTAACTAAGACCATGTACCTACCTGAACAACTATCATTACGGAGTCAAATCAAACAGCGCGAAAAAAAGAACAGCTGTTCCATACAGAAGTGCAATAGGTACTCGGCCAAATTGTATGGAACAGCCGTTTTTTTTTTCTAAGTTGTTTTTAGGGTTCCGTAGTCAAATGGCAAAAAACGGAACCGGCAAAAATATGTCACAGTCACTTTTTTCCGAAACTATAAGAACTATACTGTTGAAACTTGGTAAGTAGATGTATTCTGTGAACCGCATTAAGATTTTCACAGAAAAATTGAAAAAAAAAACAATAAATTTTGCGGGTTCCCCATACTTAGAACTGAAACTCAATATAATATTTTTCATTGCACCCATACGTGTGGGGTATCTATGGATAGGTCTTCAAAAATGATATTAAGGTTTCTAATAATTTTTTTTTTCTAAACTGAATAGTTTGCGCGAGAGACACTTCCAAAGTGGTAAAATGTGTGTCTCCCCCTCTGTAACTTCTAAAATAAGAGTATGATAAAACTAAAAAAAATATTTGATGTAAACTTACACCGAAAATTGGTTTGAACGAGATCTAGTAAGTAGTTTTTTTTTAATACGTCATAAATGGTAAACCGCAATTGGCCGCATTTTTTGTTTTGTTGTAAGTCTATGTGAAGGACTAAGCTAAGATAATCGTTAAATACGACACAAATTAACCAATAATAATTAATTCATTTCACATAAATACTCTAAATTAATTCAGTCGCTGTAATTAATCGGAATAGTTTAAGCAACAATAAGTTATGATAGCAGGCGATTAGTTAGGTTTCGGGCATTCATAATGTACCATTTAAATTACTTTATGAGTATTGATTATAATTATAATTAATGTTTATTGTTTGTATTCATATAGGAATATAGCATTTTCAACATCTCTGGTGATCTGTAATACAAGCACCTACTTCAGGCACCGGTCTCTCACAAACTTAGCTCCTTGTTCGAGCATATTGTGAAATAATAGCAATAAAGGCACCTTCAAACGCGACAGCAGCGCGACGGCAGCGCTGCTTTGTAAATCCATACGAATCAAGTCGCGCGACGGCGGTGCGACTGCAACGCATGAGCAATATGGATTTACAAAGCAGCGCTGCCGCGACTAATTTGCAGGCGCCCTAAGATCGCCCATCTCGTCAAAGTTCCCATACAAATGCTCGTACGTGATTACGGCGTTATAACATAATTTTTCTTCGAATATTTTTAACACACGGATATCTTGTCTTTGTTCTTGGGAAACAAAACAGAAGGTACGGATCTGGCTACTGACACAGGACTACGACGCAACTGAAAGTTTATTGTAATCGACCTAAGTTTAAAAGAACACAAGTCATTGGTATGTCACTCACACATTCACTCATCATACACACATACACAAATACTCACACACACACTCATACTAGACCTCCTATTTTTATTATTATTTTTTTTAATATTGGATCTGTTGTAATTTGTATTATAATATTATTTTTGTTTTAATTTCATTTGAATATTATTATCAATGTTTAACTTAATCTCAATTCGCTATTAACTTAAATTTGAATTAATCTACATTGGACTTTATCCTAATTTTATTTTGGTTTGATTTGATTATTTTTATGTTCTAATTCTAATCTAATTTCTCATATTCTAATACTAGTGCTTAATTTTTATACTTTTAAACCTAACATTATATGATATGATCTTTCTTTTCACCTATGCTGTATAAATAATACGTACTTGCCTTTATAGCAACATATAAATGGAAGAAGTCACTCTCTCCTGAAATACAGGTACTCTAACCTAGCTCTGGAGGCAGGGTCTCCCTAGTTTGGGGTCAGATGGCCGTGTGTGAAATGTCCCCACATATTATTATTATTTTCAGATAAGTTTAATGTTCTCAGCTCTATGGCTGGATTCAGCTACATTTACGGGCCGAAGCCAAGTAAATGCAGCGTGTGGTGTGTAGAATGTTTGTTGTTATGTGTCGTGAAAGGGCCTATTTCATTTTCTTCGATCTGCAAGAATTTTCTGACAATTCTACATGTATTTAAAATTGCAGCTTTTTGTAAGGTTATGTAGAGAGTTTCTTTAAGATTTAATAGTTTCTGGCTATGGAGAAGATTATTTGGGATAATACCTGTGGTGGAAAGGACAATAGGGACTACGTATACTTTTTCTTGCCGCCAGATTCTAGTAACTTCATCCTTGAGCTCTGTGTATTTACTTATTTTTTCAGAGATTGTCTTCTGTATGTTGTGTGTGTTGGGGACTGCGATGTCTATCAGGTAAGTTACTTTGTAACTTTTGATGGCAATAAAAATTATTATTATTATTATTATTATCTTGTGGTTAATATCTAGGTTCCTATGTAACGAAAATACAACTTATTTGAGCAACCAATTCAGTAAACACACCAGAAAATCAGGTCTTTTGCACAATTTTTATCTGAAATTTGGCCATTCATAATGCACTCATACATTGAAAAAGTAAAAAAAAACAGCTTCATGAAAACCTTGCACATGTAATGGAGATTTTAAATTACAAACATTTATAACCAAAAAGTAGTAGGGGTTTTATAAAGAAACAAGTTTTGTGAAATCTCCGCGCGTCAATTTTCAAGCGTTGTGATAGTGAGAACGCGTCTCACTCACTCGTTTGTTTTCGAACATTGCGTTGGATGAAACAAAAACATTTTTAAATCACACTCACGTTGATGGCCGATGGGGAAGGGCGCTCTATAACTTGTGTAGAGAAAATAAACGTTTTACATTATTTTTATCTCAGCTGTAATGGTCTACTATTGATCAAAAGCCCTTTCAGAATCATCGCAATAACTGGTCTTACTTTTACCTCATCTAGTTTTACAATTAGGATATTTTTTATCCCTATTTTGTGCTCCTGTGAGATAATTCAGGACTTTGACCGAATTCAGAAATTTATGCAGACGAAGTCGCGGACAGAAACTAGTAGTCCATCATCTGCTTAGCTTTTAATCAATTATGTTAGGGTCGGCTTCCAGTCTAACCAGATGCAGCTGAATACCAGTGAGCGACTGATTGAGCGACTGTCTATCTGACCTCCACAAACGAGTCACTGGGTAATACGATACGCCTTAGTAAAGGCCTATTCAAACCTGAGCGATATTCGCTGCCGCTGTGGGTAGAGGTACATACCGCACGGGTTTCGCTCAGGTATTTAGTATCAAGTACCGCGGCTAGAGCGACCTGAGCGATATTCGCTGCCGCTGTGGGTAGAGGTACATACCGCGCGGGAGCAGCGGCATGCATCCCGCCCCTCACTCCGCAAGCGGGGTTAACATGACAACAGTTACGCACGATATTCCTTGGCGAAAGGAAAGAAGGATAGCGAAATCCGTTTTGGTGTGAACAGTAATATTACCGCATACTTACTGGGTTTTCTCTGCCGCAGACGGTAGCGAATACCGCTTAGGTCTGAACAGTAATATTACCGCATACCCACTGGGTTTTCTTTGCAGCAGACGGTAGCGAATACCGCTTAGGTATGAATAGGCCTTTAGACTGACTGTTATAGTTTCTAACTTCTGACTACCCATAACGACTGTCAAAGATCTACAAAAGACAGCCGACCAACAGCTTTACAAGCTTTCCGAGGCACGGAGCGAACTCGGTATGAAATGGACGGTCACTCATCCGCTGACCGACCGCGGCAAGCGTAGCTTAACCTTGATTAATCAATAGTTACCGCTTTTACTTAACCACAAGCTCCTAACACAACAACAAAAGCCAGTAGCAGAAGTTAGTTGTAAGTAAAAGTATATTTCCAAAAATGGCACGAAAGTACCTACTCTTCATTAGTAGAATAATAATATATGGCCAGTTTCGCCTCTTCTACACAATTATTACAGCTAATTTATCTAGCAGGCAATTTCATGAAAGTCGTATTATTTATTTATTTAATTGATGTGTTAGTTGGTGCCTATTCTGGCATTGTGGCCACAGTCTAAGAAAGCAACCATCATAGCTATTACTGCTACGAAACATTGCTTTGTTACGATACATAAGACTCATACTTGTAACTTAACACATCTTAATGAGATCTGTTTCGTGTTTTACAAGCCCTGTAACATTACAGAGATACTGGAGCTACACACAAAGTATTACAAAGTAAAGTAACACCTGTAATAAGTTGGCCTCATCCTGGCTTCGTTCTCGGCACCCACTCAAAAACTCCTAAGGATCGCGCAAACGCGTTGGGGTGACAACGTTACCGAATAATTATTACAGTTTTTTTTTTATAATGACGTTGTGTCATTGTGTGTGTGTAGAAAATCTTTAAGGTGTACGAAAGATTTTCTGCATAGCCCAATCTTTTACTTATTGTTTTTATGCAGCGATATATTTTGCTGACAATAAAGGAGAAGATAGCATATGTAGACTTTACTTTTAGGTACTGCACATTGTAAAACGTTAATTACAGGTAATCTTTAACTGAGACTCATGTAAAGTGGGTAATAATAATAAGCCCTGACCGCCAGTAGCTTGGACCCTGTTCCCGATACCGGTGAGGTACTATTTTTTTATATTTTTAAATGTTTTTGTTTTTATATGAATATTTAAAAATGTAATTTAATATGTATATAAAATAAATGAATGTGAATAATAATAATAATAATATAATATGTGGGGACATTTCACACACGGCCATCTGACCCCAAACTAAGGAGACCCTGTACTATGGGTGTCAGACAGCTGATATACATACACAAATACATTTTTAAATACATACGTATTATATAGATAAACAACACCCAGACACAAGGCAAACACAAGTGCTCATCACACAAATATTTACCCTGGGCGGGAATCGAACCCGCGACACGCTGCTCAGCAGTCGATCGCTCAGCCACTGCGCCAACCGTGTCGTCGTGTCGTCGTGGGTAGGTACTTATTCACTCTTCCCTTATCCCTCCTATGAAATTGATAATGTGATGTCAGCGCTTGAGCCATTTTTTTACTACCCATTCCAATTTGAATAAGCGGAAAGAGTACAGAGATTCCTTTGAAGAATAAAAATACAAGTAGATAGGTAGGTACATCTGCGAAAAAAAATATCCGATAAAAACACTCGCACATGCGGTCCCTACATGGTTCTCTAATCTTTTCTCAGGAGTGTCGAATGAAAACTTTTCAATCGGATTTAACTCCGTTTCTTATCTAATCGCAAAGTTGTGTCAAAATTTGAAGCGGCTCGAAGTTGATCGAAAGTTTGGCAATGCTTCGCAGATCGACAAGATATTGTTCTTTATTATTTTTAACTTGTATTTGTTTTTCAAAGTATTTGTGTACTTATTTTGGTAATATTCAGCCTGCCTTATGCATGATTATAAAGGGTCGTATTTGTGACCTTGGCACTTGTGAGTTTTGCTTGTCTTGACACCTCATGAGTGTTTGTTTAAGCGTAATTACAATTTCGTGGAAATATATTTGCAGACAAACTAATGTTGAATTATGTTTACGAATTAAACCAGTTTCTTAAATGGTGCTTTGTACACAATTTAGTAATTTGAACTTTAGATTTATAATTTTATACAAAGCATACACAATTTGTTTTTTAAATTTGGTAGTTTTCCCGACATCGGGTTTTATACAAAAGTTGTTTTGTCATGTTTAATTCATTTAAATAAGTAATTCAAACTCTGTGAAATTTTGTAGATAGGATGAGAGCAGGCATATTTAGGCTTGACTTATCAGTTTTCCGTTTTCAACTTTATTTCAAATTTCGTACAGGAAAAAATCTGAAAACATTTGTAATGAAATCATAACAAATATAGACTTTATTTAAAGTACGTAATCAATTATCGAGGTATGCGCGGTCATAATCGTATGGGTGACCAAATTACGGAATTTGAACGGAACCCTCGGTGGGCGACTCCGACTCGCACTTGTCCGGTTTTTTTAAAGCGGTCAATAGCACAAGATCAAAGGGCCAATTTTCGTAATTAAAAACGTTTAAAATCTAGTCGCAATCTCATTTCAGTGAAATATTTTGCAAAACACATCACTTAACGACTGTCGGGCTAAAAATGTGTCGGTCAAACCTCCGCTATCTATGCACATTATGCGGTGCATTTGACATTTGGAGGACAAAAAAGAAGAGAAAAAAAAAACGCTAGAGGAAAATAATTACCAAAATACCATACAAAATAATATTGATCGTCTTTTAAATAACGTCAATTCACATAAAATAAAAGTATATTCTCAAAGAGCCCATTGTCAGTAAACTCAATAATTTTATAAAAAGACTGGTAAAATTTGTTACTTAAAAAGGCCTGTCTTAAAATCTTGGGTACTATTCAAGTTTTATAAAAACCTTGAGGCCTTTGTGCTATTAGATGAAAAACTAATCTCTGATAACTTCAATGAAATCTTATTTAAGTAATCCGAAAACTTATGTAGTAACTTTGGCGGTTTTTTTGTGAACTTAAATTAGTTTTAGCAGAGGTGGTAATTAAAAAAATAATGTATTAATTTTCTACTTTTATTTTGTGACTTGTTACGTCTTTAACATCATGTCAACCTTTACACGTCCACTGCTGGGATATGTCTCCCCAAAGGGGGTCCAGCCGTAATCGCCATGCTTGGCCGATGCATGTTGGAGATCGCAGTAGGTGTTATAATAGTACTCACAAGGGCGCTGCTGAACATCCTCTGTTAAGTAAAAAGCTGTGTCATAAATATTTTCCTTTAGTTTTTTTATTCAGAATTAAATATGAACAAAATTTTAAAATAATCACAATGATATTATGTACTTACTGTTTAAAAAAAGAGAGGTGTATCTCATAGGGCATCAAAAACTCGTCAACACCGCTGTCAACAGGACACGTGCCCAAAGGGCTGGCAGTATAGCTTTTAATTTTTCGTTGGCTTTATGTTTTATTTATTTATTAAGGATTGCCAATATTAAATAATAATAATAATAATATGTGCGGGCATTTCACACGCGGCCATCTGACCCCAAACTAGGGAGACCCTGTACTATGGGTGTCAGACAGCTGATATACATATACAAATATATATATATTTTTTTTTTGTAAATACATGCATATATAGATAAACAACACCCAGACACAAGGCAAACACAAGTGCTCATCACACAAATGTTTACTCTGGGCGGGAATCGAACCCGCAACACGCTGCGCAGCAGTCGATCGCTCAGCCACTGCGCCAACCGTGTCGTCAAACACATCTTAAGTTTAAACAAATCTTAAGTTTAACTTACAATTTTATTAGTGTCGGATTTATATATTACTAGCTTTTGACGGCGACTTCGTCGGCGTGAATGTCGTTTGTCGCGGCGGCGGATGCAGACAGACTCTTGGATTACAAAGTAGCATATGTCTTTCCTCCTTTTTATACCAAATTCCAAGAAAATCTGTTCAGCCGTTTCATCGTGAAAGCGTCAGACAGAGTTACTTTCTCATTTATAATTATTATTATGCATGGATTATGTATGTCCAAGTTTCCTCACGATATTTTCTTTAATCGATGTCAGTGATGTCAATGGTGTACGGAAATGGATTACAGAAGTATGGATTTACAATTTGTGATATCGAATAGGCAATTTATTATAACTTATTCTAGGCAACCTAGTCACAAAAAAGCATTGCATATTAAAACTTGCAACATAAAACGGTACGAAAGAAAACTGAACTGCCTCTTAACAGTTACCCTTTCACCACTAACCAGGTCACTGGTATAAAAATAAGTCTATTAACCCTATAATAAACAAACAAAAACGCAGCATATTTATATCCCGCGTAACAATGTAACAATAGGTAACATTAGCGGTGCTCATGAAAAGACGCCGCGATGTGTAACGCCTGTCGATACACAGTGTATGGGAATATAGTAAAATTTACAACATAAATATTCGTCAATTCACTGACGGCGGCTTCTGCCTTTGTTGGAGGTTTACAGTAGGAACTTTGATTCCGTGTAAATTGTAAGCGATGGAGTTTAGACCAAACAGAGTGTTTGAACCAGGCCTCCCACCTGGGGGCCAAGTCTGCTATTTTTATAATTTCGTCATTCCAACACGATCCCATTGTCATTTTGCTAAAAGTTCGTAATCTGCTAAATTTATAATGGTCAATCATTGGTCGGTCGAAATAAAAGCAATGACTGTACAGTGACGTTCTAATGGTAGGTCACTGATCAAAGGAACTGTCAACATTTTAGCAGATTACCGCCTAAGTCAGTCATTCAGTTGTCATTTTGTACTAGATTACCATTCTATATCATTTCTTTCAATGGCGTGTCAGTGGTTGACCATTGGAAAGTCATAATGACGCCATTATATTAGTAGATTACCAAACTTGTCAAAATCAACAATTATGAAATCAATGATAGACCATTCTGACACTATTGTAATAGCAGACTTGAGGCCCTGATGGACCGACGACATCGTCAAGGTCGCGAGTGGATGCAAGCGGCAGGTGGACGCTCGTTGTGACGTTCTATTGGGGAGGCCTATGTTCAAACAGTGGACGTCTTTCGGCTGATGATGATGATGATGATGATTAGTGTGTTCGAGCAACACGTTCTCTCAAACTAAAGACATGGTCTATTTAAATTCTGGTACCTTCAACTTAACATCGTCCTTCTTGTTGTCTCCTTTTAAAGTTTTCTGGAAGTTGAAATCTTTCATAGTAATAACTATCAAGTACGCACCTACAGGTGCGTAGCTCAATACTCAATACTTTATAACATTCCACAATGTGAGCTTAGGTGGTAACTTAGATATATAGATCATTATGGACCCTGTCGGGCACAGTAAATAAGTTAGTAGGAGAGAGGAAGCTTATAATTATAATTTTTGCAAATGTAACGCGCGTTATTTTTATTTCGATTAGGTGGAATGAATACCGCCATAGGTATTATTATTATTATGTATACCTACTCATTATATATTAAGATTTTAAAAGTCTGTCATTTAGGTACTCATTTATCGAGTAGTAACATTTATTTATAAGGAATAGTTTAAGTTTTTTTAGGAATATGTTAATTTATTCTTCTTCTTTTATTAATTTGGGTAGTTTTTTTATTATATATTTTAGTAGACATAACATAGGGACTTGTAGAGTGCATTTTTAGTCGGGAACTTGGTACGTTTAACCTAGATCGGTAGCTGCTTAACACAAAATAGAACAAAAGCAGAAAAATAGGCAATCGTTACTGAGTTTCTATTTAAATCTAAAACGAAGTTTGCAAATTGATCGAAGTATCAAGACAGCGCAGTTTGCTTAAAACCTGCAAATCGCTTAAGCTCTTCCCTTGTCCCACTCAGTACGCCGAATCTCCCGCCTCCCTCACCCCGCGACATTTCCCCTACAATGCCCTCCCCGCTTGAGGAAATATTTTATCTTTCTTCATAAAGGAAGCCAACAATGGTGGAGTGATGTATTTAGGAAATAAATGTCAAGCCATCACTCAGTGTTCGCTCTAAAGTAGATTTTCGGACTGTTCTTAACGGTAATACGAAATATTAACAACGCTTAAATGATAAATAAAGTGGGTACTGACATCTAACCTGAGCATTGTGGGAACGTCTGTCATTCTGTACATTTGGTACACATAGAGATGGAATGTTGTCAGAAGGTTAAGGGGAAAAGCAGGTACTTTTATACCGAGTCGTGTACTTTTCAAAAACTGTGAAGGATTTCTACTTTAGTATCAGAGATTTCAGAGCGGAATTATGTCTTACACTTATTCTGCTCAATTCAGATTCTCTTTCACTTGTCCATAGAAAACATTAGTTTAGTATTGGGGATGCGTACGTATCCGTTCAACTTTCCGTGTCTAAAGGGATAGGTAGGGTACAAAACAGATGTTTTCCATAGAGGAAAGCTGAATTCAAAGTCAAGTCAATGTATTCATTGATGTACCTATTTTTTAGTATATTGGTTTTATTTGAGTGACATTATAGTATTTACTTATAATTATATAATTGATGTATACAAAATATAGAAAAAAATATATTGACTTCAAAAGTGTTACTATGGAGTTTCTCTCCTATTCTTCTCCATACGAAACTACCTTATGAAAGGGGAACTAGATTTAATTCTATTATTAACATATCAATGACGTTCAAAAGTGCTATTAACGGTTTAATTGAAATAAATGATCTTACTTTGATTATAAAGGACGCCTATATCTAGAAGAAAAAAAATAAATATTAAATGTTACTACTGTTAAATAATAAATACTTGACTATGAATTGGATATCGCAGAACAGCCGCACTTTACCAACGCGCTGCGTAATATTTTTGTCAATAAGTGTTGACTTGTGGTTGTTGTGGCGCTAGCCGCGGTCGGTCTGTGGATGGGTGACCATCCCTTTCATACCGAGTTCCCTCCGTGCCTCGAAAGGCACGTAAAAGTCGTTGGTCCCGGCTGTCATTTGTAGATCTTTGGCAGTCGTTATGGGTAGTCAGAAGCCAGAAATTCTGACAACTAGTCTTACCAAGGGGTATCGTGTTACCCAGTAACTGGGTTGTGGAGGTCCGATAGGCAGTCGCTCCATGTAAAACACTGGTATTCAGCTGCTTCGGTTAGACTGGAAGCCGACCCCAACATAGTTGGGAAAAGGCTGGGCAGATGATGGTGAAGTGTTGACTTGTGGTTAGTCAGTTTGAATTTCAATTTGCCCGTGGGGCATGCGGGCTAGAATACCACCTTGCAATCGGGCAGCAGCGACTTCTGTATTTCAAAGTGATACGTAACTTAAAATCTCATACATGTTTTTGAAATTAAGGCAGCCCTAGCCCATTTTTAGGGTTCCGTACCCAAATGGCAAAAAACGGAACCCTTATGGAACCCTACTGTCTGTCTGTCCGTCACAGTCACTTTTTTCTGAAACTATAAGAAGTATACTGTTGAAACTTGGTAAGTAGAAGTATTTTGTAATCATTAAGGTCATTATTTTTACACAAAAATAGAAAAAAAAACAATAAATTGGGGGTTGCCCATACTTAGAACAGAAACTCATTTTTTTTTTCATCAAATCCACACGTGTGGTGTGTCTATGGATAGGTCTTCAAAAATGATATTGAGGTTTCTAATATTATCATTTTTTTCTAAACTGAATAGTTTGCGCGAGAGACACTTCCAAAGTGGTAAAATGAGTGTCCCCCCCCCCTGTAACTTCTAAAATAAGAGAATGATAAAACTAAAAAAATATATGATGTACATTATCATGTAAACTTCCACCGACAATTGGTTTGAACGAGATCTAGTAAGTATTTTGTTTTTAATACGTCATAAATCGTAAACCGCAATTTAAAAAAATACACTATTGTTAAAACATCGATCAAAGTTACAACGAACTACAAGAACTTTTATATTATGTTACTTGCTGCTATGGAACCCTTCATGGGCGAGTCCGATTCGCACTTGGCCGCTTTTTTACAATGTTTTTCTACACACACTTGTGACAAAAGTTAAATAATGTTTCATAAACTACATATTTTAGACGAAGATTCGTCAATAATGGCGCGTGGATTTCTCAAATTGAATTTCGAACTCTGAGGGTTGCCGCCTCCGTGGTTGACTGATGAAGCTGAGCAACAGTCTGATATTTGTCCTCTAATGCGTTCCAAAACCGTTGATCCGTTTATGATAAAACTTTGCTGGATTGTTCTGCTTACGGCCGCAAATGTTCTTGTGAAAATAAAGCACCGGATATGAAGTAGGCTGCTAGTTAAAAATAAAAACTGAATATTTTTGTAAGTAGAACACAAATTACAATATATTTACTCAAAAAAAAATAACATGTTTTATTAATTAAAATATTTAGGTCAAATTTTACCAAACTTTTATCAACCTCAAACCATTTATTACAAATAAACCATTTACAGGCACTTTTGAATTATTAAGGAGTCAGTCAGTTAAATGGTAGCTTTAAATTACATAGTAGTATAACATAGTTATAGGTACCTAGTATATTTTATATATTAATCTGCGAATACATTTTATTGCCAGTTTTTGCATGCATCAACTGTCAGATGTCAATTTTATTCTACGGATAAAAAAATACTTTGTGAAATTTAATTTTAGTTCAATTCACTAAATATTTACATATAACAATCACAACTATTTGCCGAAATAACAAAAGTAGTCATTACCGCATTAGTGCTGTAATGTAATGTAAAAAGCACGCGTGCGTAATAGGTACCTACATATACTGGATTATGAAACAGAACTCATTGCAACAAAAACCACGAGCAAGTATGTTTTTTGCAAGAATTTATGGATGTGGAAATAATTTTAATTAACAACTTTATGTACCTATTAAATGAATACCTAATTAATTTATTTAATAAAGTCTCTATAAAAATAAGAATATTTTGTCATAGAACAATGTTGGCATAAAGGCAGATTAAACTAAGTAGGAGAAAATAATGTAATATTAAAAGCATCTTTAAGTAGTCCAGGTGTTGCCAACGTGAATAAATTAGCTGAAGACAAGATGGCTGCAAGACATTATGTGTCAGTTTGTATGCTGCTGTTTAGTGTACTCATCTTCGTTTTAATTTTTAATAGAATTCAATTTATGGATGAAAATTCAAGTTGCAAATTTGACAGTGTTTCATCATTTTGTTTTTTATGCGACAAGCCGAATCAGTTTTACTCATTGATTTGAATAAAGGTTTAAATGTGAAACGGGTATTCGAAATTTAAAAATCAACAGATTTTGCGTTACGTTTACTCCGACCATTAAAAGTTGTGTCACACTTTAGTTTGTCGATCAAAAGTTGTGTCGCGCTATCGGTTGTCTTTCAAAAGTTATGTCGCACTATCGTTTGTCGATCTAAAATTGTGTCGCACTAACGTACGCCGAACTGATGTGCTGTCGCACTACTAATGGACAACTTAACGTACTTTCGCCCTATCATTTGTCGCATATTTGTTTGTCTCAAGCTTGAGGTAAGTGGACCATCGTTTGTCGATATAAAATTGTGTCGCACTAACGTACGTCGAACTGATGTGCTGTCGCACTACTGATGGACAACTTAAAGTACTTTCGCCCTATCATTTGTCGCATATTTGTTTGTCTCAAGCTTGAGGTAAGTAGACCAATCGTGCTTGCCTCTCAGATAGTGTTTAATTTAAAATATTAGTAATGGATTGAAGTCTAATTTTAATAGACTGGATTGTAATTGGGGTTAACGTGAAAATAGAGTTCATCTGGCGCATGCAAACACAATCGTCTATTGTTTAGATATTAAACCGTAATTGGTTGTAAGACAAGTTTATATAGATAATTAATATAAATTGTCAAAGAGCTGTAGATTTTGTGAATAATAAATAAATAAATAAGATCTACGCAAAATTGATGCCTTCGGTTGGCAGTAGTAATATAGTAGTAGGTACCTACAGCTATTATCATTGTTTTTTTAATTAAAATATTGCGGATCATATTTTCGTTACTGTGATTGTTCCATAATTTTAAAATTTATTTATTTAACCAGTACAACAACCCAACCGCTTAAATGCTAGAATAGGGTATCACTCAAAAATGATGAGTTATTACTTTTCAATTTATTTATTTATTTATCGTTAATAAAACAGCACAGGTCCAATTACAATAATTGACATAGAATTATTAAAATTAAAACAAAATAAGCATTAAAATAACATACAATACAAAAATTCAATTTAAAGATATACAGAGCCGTTCTGAAAGTGTCTTCCTTCCTACCATTTCGATACCCCACGACGCTGTTATATAAAGAGACAAAGGTCCTAACTGTTCGTCAGCTGTTCATATTACAAACGGTTCTAAAACAGCATGGACTTACTACCTTCAACCCCTCACTTTCCCACGGTAGTAGACGATTTAACCCCATAGTTTGCCATCACATTCGACTCTCGACTGCTTCCTCTAATCGATTCTTTTGCTACCTTGGTAGGTATCTCTATAATAAAATAAACAGGACACTCTCAATTTATAACCTCACCAAGACCAAATTTAAAATTAAGGTAACCCATTGGCTCCAGAACTTAAACTATGATGATACAGAAAAATTACTTGCTGCCCCGGTATAGCCTCTTTATCACATCCCAACGCTCCCATTTAATTATATCTCCGCATACGCATACATACTCACACACGCACATACAACACCCACACAAAACACCTACAACCACACCTTCATACACATACCTACTAACCTCACCAACACTCCCGCAATCAATCAACTTTTTGATCAACTTTTTGTAATAACTTCAAATAGCTCACGGCATTTGTTGTTGTACGAGTACATCATTCTAATTAAATGTAAACTATCCAAAGGGTGGAGACCTGGTGTCCTGAAATACAGACTTCACGTCTAGTTTAGGCACCAGTCTCACACAGTATACTTATATAAATTATGTATTGATGTATGATTGTAAATGTATCTAAATATTGTGGTGAGAAAATAAATCATTATTATTATTATTATTACAATTCGTGGATAAAATCCTACTAATATTATAAATGTGAAAGTTTTGAAGATGTTTGGATGTTTGTTACTCAATCACGCGTAAACCGTTGAACAGATTTGCATAAAATTGTCACATAGATAGACCATTTCCTGGATTAACATATAGGATACTTTTTATCCCGGTAATGTGTTCCCTTGGGATAATCGTTCTTTTTACGCGGGCGAAGCCGCGGGCAGAAGCTAGTTATTAATAAAGATTTTAGTAAATGGCTGAATTAATTAAATACATCACAAACTAACATAAACTAGCATGAAACAGTGGACACCCTTGCTTATTGTTTCTCGCAGAATACCAGACAAGCACGCATTATTTTCTTCCATTCATCAGCAAACACATCACATTCAGGGTCGGCAGTCAAGAGAGCGTTCTTTAGCATCCTTAGGATTCGACATACTGGGGATTCGGCTCTAGCAACAGATCTAGATAGCGGTAGTGCGAACAGATTATGACGGCGGCTTTGACGGTGCCCAAGGTATTTGTCGGGCACAAATAGGCGGCAGAAAAGTCCGTGGAGCTCAGGGCAGTCAATACGACCACTCAGGGTTTTACAGGCAATCGTGAGCTGATTCAAAGCCCCTTCTTACCTCCAACTAATTGAAACCCAATACCCCTAGAAGATAATTCGTTGGGTACATGAATGGAAAGAAATGGTGGGCCTTTGATACAAAAATCTCAGGAAGGTTTTCTGAACTTTCTCAAGCATCAGTGTCTGAGACGCAGTATGTGGATGGCAGACACAGGCGCTGGACTCGAGCTAACTCCGAACCAAAGTGGTGTATAGAAGTTTAATAATACTGGGATTGCGAAAGTCACGAGCGTTCCTCAAGACAAATCCCAGACGCCTGAATAATACATAAATCATAATACTTAAGTATTATTAATATCATAAGAATTAAAATAGTTACAATATGAATTCACAGTGACCCAGCAGCGCAGCGGACAGCGCTTAGTGTGTGTGAGTGTGTATTACCCATGGGTGGTGGAGGTCAAAGAGGCAGTCGCTCTATATAAAACAGTGGTATTCCTCAGTGAATCTCTATAAAGTTCTATAAGGTATTTAAATGATGAAAAGGTTAGGCAGATAATGAATTGCAATATTAATGAAAATAGTCACATGAATTGATAAAAAGTTTAACGTTAATTGTATTAGTACTCATAGTATCTATCTACTTACGCAAATAATGTCATAAGAATTAAATTAATCAAAATAGTCATGCTAAAAAAACCTGGAAATCATTTGTTAAGAAACATCACAATATACTACCTTCTAAATTAAGATGCCATCCACACTATATTCCACACGATGAAACAGCTGAAGTGATTTTGATGAAATTTGGCATGAATATACCTTAATAAGCTACTTTATAACCCGCGATTTAGTCTGCATCCCCGATTTCCAACATTTACGCGGATGAAAGACAAAAGCTAGTATTTTATAATTTCTCAATCATTGTTAGGAACGAAAGCTAATAACTTGATTTACAAATCGTCATAATTTCATTACTAACACACCAAAACAATAATGTTTCCAACAAATTTTTGCATCACAGTTCAAATGCAGCAACTCGACGAATATTAATAATTTATGGCTTAACTTCGAGCGTTCGTGCTTGCTTACTTTTCTCATTATCATATTTAACGTTGTCATGTAGCTTTCCACAGGCCTCCAGCAAAGACTTTATTATTTCAGCATTCTGTTACGATGTATGGAAGTACAGAAGCTCAATTACCTTTAAGATAATTTGCTGAGGATTTGTTTATCAAAGTCAAAGTCTAAGCCAAATCATTTATTACAATTCGACTATTAAAAGGCAATAAAAAACAAAAATTGCATCTAGTTGCCACTTCCAAAAGGTAGATTCGTATGGAGAAAAATAGACAAGAAACAATATATATTATTATTTAAAAATGTATAGACGATGTAACTACAATAAAAAATACTGTAGGCACTACAATAGGTAGTTTCGACTTGAAAACCACTTTGGGAAGGAGAAATGTAAACCAAAGTAAAGGAGGAGGTAGCAGAATTAGTTGTACCTGCTCTGGTTGTTTCGCGTTTTTGGACCTATTATTAAATTGTAACCCATAGTGCTTATTAGCAATTGCACCATTCCCACTTGTAAGCACAAGCGGTGCGGCGCGGCGCAGTGGCATGTGGCTTTGCTCGCTTGTACTTTTGTATTGTTGCGTGCTTTCTGAGGCACGTAGGGGTCTTGGTATGAAATGGATAGTCACCCATCCAGGAGCAGGCCGCGGCAAGCGTAGTTTAACCATAACTTATCAATCCGACTCATACGTAGCCACGAACCTCTCTTGATGAAACCCACACGTGGGGTGAAATTTCATGTAAGCGGACTCCGCTTACATGAAAACTCCAGCAAAGGCGAAGTGGACTTACTGTAACAAAATCGTTTGTACGAAATATTTTTTCAGGTTTATGCTGTGTTTTTTTATACTTCGATGTCAAAGATTTCACAATAAATCTTCGGGTATTAAGGTTGACGAGTCTTTCGAGTTTTGTTCGAGATTAAAAATGCGGCATCGGAACGCGTGGAAATGTTTTTGCGAACGTTTGATCATTGTTTAGGGATGTCGATTTGTAAAAAGTGAAAAAGAAAGAAGACAAAGAGATTTCAAATAATAAAAATATAATTCAATCAAGTCAGAAACCCGTTTTAAGTAGTGAAAAGGTCACCTAACTTTTTACATGACAGCCCTTTTTTCGTAGGCGTCATTTGAAGCCGACAGGTATTATTTAGGTCTCCCCGAGTCCTCAAATCCCGACCTTTGAATCACATTTAAAGTTTCAATAACGTACCTTTTAAGGCATGCGTTTTGCATCACTAGCGTATGCCCGCGACTTCGTCGGTTTCGTAGGTTAGAAATGTTTACTACAATTAAATAACTTATAATAATAATACCAGCCTATTATTGTCCCACTTCAGGGCCTCTTCTCATACAGAGAAGGCACGAGCATGATCACCATGCTTGCTCAGTGCGATTTCAAACTTATGTTAATTCTCTTCTTCTTCTTCTTCGAGACACTCTTGTCAGAGCGGACAAAACCAAGGTGATAATCGTAGACTGCGTCAACCAAAATTCGCCTGAAGTCACTATAATCTCGAACTTCGATGTAGTCCAATCTTACGTCTATCTTGAACGGTGGTGAATGCATGGATGAGATAAAGATACGTATGGCGTTGACCAGAACTTCGATGAACAAGCTGAAAATAGTCTGGAGAAATACAAAGGCCTTACAAAAGCCATTAGGATCCGACTTGTTCGAACACTGGTTTTTCCTGTATTTCTCTACGCTCTGCTGAAATTTGGACGTTACATGAAGTAGAGTAAAAGAAGATAGACGCCCTGGGGATGTGGTGCTGGCAAAGAATGCTTGGGATGTCTTGGACCGAGTTTCGCACCAATATTTCCATTCTCCAAGAGCTCGACATCAACCAGCGTTTATCTGTTCTGGTTCAAACACGCATCCTGAAATACTTCGGACAAATCTCAAGACGAAATGATGAGCCCATTGAGTGTCTAGTCGTACAAGGCAGAGTGGAAGGCATCAGATCACGTGGAAGATAACCCATGCGTAGGACCGACCAAATTAAATCCGCAGTGGGCGATCTATTGCATGAGTGCTCCTGGAACACCAAATGACGCGACAAATGGCGAGAAATCGTGAGGCGTATAACATCAGCCTCTACAAATAGCTCATGATGACCACGTACACTCCGCTCTTATATTAATTATAAGTCCAGGTTTCCTCACGATGTTTTCCTTCACCAGTGTCAGTGATGTTCAAGATAAACTTAGAAAGTTCATTCAAGTTCTATTGATGGAAGCCTCTTTTCAACTTTTTTCATTTGACAAATGATTTATATGCCATATTTTCACCACACTGAAACAACATTTTACGGAATATTATTCGATTATTAAAATATATAGCCGGTTACTTGATTGCATTTTAAATTTCACGCAGTCTTGTCTGCACTATCCCTAGAGTGTAATTTTCCCTGTGTAGGCATGGAGGGGTGATGAAATTTTATTCCAAAAGTCACATTCATACTTGCTCGTGCCCGATTGTGAACCCAGATTCTCGAGCATGAGAGGCGCCCGCCTTACCCACTGGACCATCACGCATGGAGGGGTGATGAAATTTTATTCCAAAAGTCACATTCATACTTGCTCGTGCCCGATTGTGAACCCAGATTCTCGAGCATGAGAGGCGCCCGCCTTACCCACTGGACCATCACGACAATGTTATCGAGAATGATTTTTACAGAATATATCGGCAGTTGCTTTTTTTTCCACGAAATACTTCAGCCTGTATATTGAGCAACAGATCAAAAAGGCATTGATTCATGTTTAATTTGCTGAAGGGCTTGAAAAAAAGCACAGATTATTATTTTTAGTTGCTCTTTCGAATTTTAAATGCCAGCAAACGGTTGACCTATAAGTTTACACACCGATACCCTTCCGTGCCTCAGAGAGCACGTTAAGCCTTCGCCTCCCGGTTATCATGAACGAACAAGTGGACAATTGTCATGCTAGAAAGATTCACGAAAAAAAAAATACTAAAGAGTCGCTAACACTGACTTGTAATGTAAATTCGAATCGAATATCGAATCGAATTTTGACATATTATTTAGTGTACTAGCTTCTGCCCGTGACTTTGTTCGCGTGGAATTCGACTATCCCATAAAACATTTCGTATGACACTCTTCAATAGCGTAGCTTTCTATCAGTGAAATAATTTTTGTAATTGAACGACTACTTCCAGAGATTACCCTCTTGCAAACAGAACAAAAAACAACCAAAGTCTGAAGCCTTAATTAATTTCAATAGATGAAACTAAACACGACATCACTACATATTGTAAAAAACAAAGTGCCCAGCCGCATCAACAACCACATCGGATTTTCATGCGGTTTGTACCAATAGACAGAGTGATTCGTGGGAAAGGTAGAGGTTTTCAATTCGTAAAGGATTTGTGTAATTTGGCTGAAATCTGACAATTATAACAATCATTGAAGGTGGTGGAAAAATCATGGCCACGGGAGTTATGTAGATGGCTTTGTTCTGCTACCCACGCGAAGCCGGGGCGGTTCGCTAGTTGAGTATAAAACTAAATCAAAAAGGATAGCCATATCTCAAATTCGAATATCATCATCATCATGTCTACCTTTAGACTCCCACTGCTGGGCATAGGTCTCCGCCAAGGGGGGGTATAGCCATAATTGCACTGCTTGGCCGATGCATGTTGGCGATTGTAGTAGCTGTCACGGTACTCCGAAGGACGCTGCTTCCCATACTCTGGTCAATATCCCTCTGTCGCCTTCTACGATACCCACGGGTAGAAATGGGGTGGTGCAATTCTCGCCGGCACCCCACGGCAATACAAATATAGATTCGAATATCAAATCAAATACTTTTACTTCAGCGTGCTCCTTTTAGACCTAAATTTCCCTCAAAGGTCATTGCTCACTGTAACAGCCTGTTCCGACAAAGCAATGGCTCGGCCGGCATCGGCTCTTAAAAAACAACTGCCAGATACGAACGGAATGCAAGTCGTCATTTATATTATCTTGTCATATCAACTGGAGGCATTGGAAGTTGAATTGAAAATAGAAGTTAGAACGCGAGCCTACTAGAATATAAAAAAAATAACCTTTAAGCATCGTTCCGACAGAGGTAGTGGCAGTAACGGTCACTAGACAATAATTTGACATAATTATACTAATACTCGTATGACATAATATTATCACGGTTCAACAAACTTAAATCCATACATGGGACTAAAGGCCTGACCTTTCTGGTCTAGACGGAGACCTTTAAAGGTTATCATATTTCCTGGCCAAATAGCAGAGTATGTGAGGTCGGTCTTTCACCCTTCGATGTTTTAACACATCATGCAGAACAGCTCCAAGATCTAAGGACAGCTGACCTTCATGCCCACACACGTGGGTGGTACACGGGTAGGCACCTACTGTGTTTATTTACGGATAGCTAACCTCGACATCTTATTCATGAAGTGTACCCGAGAGCTACGTAATTATAAATCTATACATGTATATAAAAGGCAAAAGTGATTGACTGATGTATCAACGCACAGGCCAAACCCTAAGGCTACAAAATTGAAATTTCGTACACGTATTCCTCATATGACGAAGGCATCCACTAAGGAAGGATTTTTCAAAATTCAAGGGGGTGAAATAGGGGATAAAAGTTTGTATGAAACTTTTTATATTCCTTGGATATATTTGCATTAGGTAGGGTAGGGTAGGTAGGTATAGGTAGGTAAGTTGGCAGGGTAGGTAGATAGGGACAGGACAACGTCTATAGGGTCAGCTAGTTGGTAATATGTACTTAACATTTTGATGACAAACCAAAATATGCTCAGCACGCCATAGACGTTTTTGCTTTTTTGACGTAGCAGTCAAAAGGTTAAAGAAGTTTTTTTGACGTGATAACGTCTTATAAATCGCTGAACACCGGCTGCACGCACGAAAAAGTGTCACGTTCCGCCTGAACCTGAGCATGTAAGCGAGAGCGCAGAACAAGCGATAGAGAGGCACGATTGGCCCAAGCAATATGCTCCGCCAACCTCGACGGAGGTCATTATCGTCCGTAAACTATCGTCCATAAACCGATTTTACAGACCACCATTTTTTTGAAGTTATTCTTTAGCCTTAGTTTTGTAAACAGATAAGAAGACTCACAAAACCAATGTGTAAATAATAATAATCGTTTATTGTAGGCAAAATACCATGTGCGAAAAAAACATGTAGTTAAGTAAATCTCTATCCACACACAACTGGGCAGTTCCCGTGACCGTGCTTAAAAAAATAACGTTGTGAACATTTTATATGAACTCGTTCACACACGTCCGTGTCCGAACCGGCGACGGAGCTTCAGTGCCCGAACCGACGACGCCGTGACGTGCACGGTCACAGCGTCGACCCGGACACAGACAATATTTTCCAAGCACATTGCAAGTAGGTTTCGAACCCACAACCTCATGCATGAGAGGCGGGCGCCTTAACCATTGGGCCATCACGACTTCGTATGATTCTAATCTTTTGTATGTTTCTAATCAGAATCAGAATCAGAATCAGAATCAGAATTTTTATTTGTAATAATAGAGATAATTTTTATTTGTAATATAGTAATAAAACTAAAGGACACCAGTATCAATGTAGTAATGTCTGTATGTATTTTATTTTATATATATTCTAATAGGCTTGAACTTACCTGATCTTAAGTGATAATACGGTCTAAGGTGGAGCACCCTTGCCTAAAGCAGTTCACTCGTGCCTTGAAGATACCCAGATTATTTTCGCGCGTTCCAAAACGTGCCCAACACGTGCCCAACAAAAATTTCCCCGCATGAAATCAAAAAACAAACTCCATATAAAGCGCGTCCACATTTTTTTATCACCGTAAAACTCATTTACTTCATTAAGCTGCCGGTTATTTATAATTTGCAGTTAAGCGTAGCCTTGTTCTGGACAGATAAACAATTAAATGACAAAAGGTCTCTAATTGTCCAATTTAGATACGGAACCACGGTTGGCTTTTGTACTCGCCTTCAAAAGGGTGATTGTTGTGGCTTTAGAATTTGCGATACATTTTAAAGCTTTGGCCGCTCTTCAAAATCGTGGAGATGCCTTTTGTAATTCAAGCACTACTTCTGCGTCTAGCCAACCTATTGCTTTTGTAAAATGAAAGTCATTCTACCTAAATTCTAGTAAGGTACGAACGTTATTTTAAAGACTAGTGAAACATTGTTTGAAGAATCGTCAAAGCGCGTGTGGCACCCCTAGTAGTCTATTTTTTATATTGTTATAGGCTTGCGTTTGGCCGCAACTCACCTGGGGGCCAAGTCTGCTATTTTTATAATTTCGTCATTCCGACACAATCCCATTGTCATTTTGCTAAAAGTTCGTAATCTGCTGAATTCATAATGGTCGATCATTGGTCGGTCAAATTAAAAGCAATGACTGCACAATGACGTTCTAATGGTAGGTCACTGATCAAAGGAACTGTTAAAATTTTAGCAGATTACCACCTAAGTCAGTCATTCAGTTGTCATTTTGTACGAGATTACCATTCTACATCATTTCTTTCAATGGCGTGTCAGTGATTGACCATTGGAAAGTCATAATGACGCCATTATGTTAGTAGATTACCAAACTTGTCAAAATCAACAATTATGAAATCAATGATAGACCATTTTCACACTATTGTAATAGCAGATTTGAGGCCCTGATCTTAAGTATTTCTTCTTCCTTCCCTTATCCCATGTTACTTGAGGTCGGCACAACATGTTTTCTTCTTCCATTCCGTCCTGTCCAACGTCATGCTTTCACTGACTCCCTTTTCATTCACATCATTCTTCACACAATCCATCTTTTCTTTGGCCTTCCTCTCCCTCTCCATCCATCTGAATTAATATTCATAACTCTTTTGGTCACATGCGTTTCATCTCTTATCTTCACATGCCCATACCAAGACAAACGATTCCCTTTCAACTTTTCTGTCACTGGCACCACTTTTTACGGGTGTGGCATCCCTAGCAGTAATAGTTATTGTTCTATGCTACTGCCTTGGCACTAGCAAACTAACGTAAAAGTATTCGATTTCAATCGATAACACGAAAGTGAAATAAACTATTTATTAAAAAAAAAAACAAATATGTAGGTACAATATTTACACACTTGTTAAATTATAAAACCTATTATATTGATTCGATACGAAGACTATCTGTATGCCATTCAAATATTTGTTTCGTCTGGAAATCGAACCAGGGACACGCAACGCAGCAGTCAGTCGCTCAACCACTGCGCCAACCGTGTCATCTTCCTACTATACAACTAAAGTTATATTCTTGTTAACTGACTGTGTGTAATATCTATGTACAGTCACCAAAAGAGATAAGTATCCATGTCGTCGGGAATAGTTGAAGTTCACTTAGAAACCAATAGAGGCTTACAAATGAAATTTAATTCCACAATTGAACTGTATATTCTCTATTCATTGTATTTTATTTTATTTATAAACACCCTTTAGTTTTCAAAGTAAACTTCAACTATTCCCGACAACATGGATACTTATCTCTTTTGGTGACTGTACATGTCACAGTCAAAACACATAACCGGTTTGACTTCAAAAATCAGTCAACAGTGCTTTTGAACGGTTTAATATTATCCTTATTACTAAGAAACCTATGGTAGGTTTTTTTTAAACCTTTTAAAAACTTTTATTTTGTAGTGATTTTTTTAAGTAGGGTTAACTATACCCTGTTCACAATAAGATTAGATATTTACAAAAACCTTTTTTACAGTCCGTTCAACCGATTTTGACTTATAGTGCGTTAGTGGCATGACAAATGGCAACTGCAGTAAACAGGTGGTTTTGTAATCACTTTTTTTGCCCCTAATGATGACGTGAACACAAACCTTTTTTACAGTCCCTTCAACCGATTTTGACTTCTATTCCGTAGGCTTAAATCTTATTGTGAACAGGGTATAGGGCGTTCCGTTAAAAAGTATTTTGTAGCGAAAATGCGTTTTATCTCAATGAGGGGTTTAACTAAACCAGTCACAATTAGTTTTGACCGGTTACGAGTTTTGACTGTAACATATGGAGTGTCTATGTCACACCACGATGTATAAGTTGAACATTGCAACTACTTGAAAGTACCAGGACAACAACATTTCTGGTTATTGCCACAAAATGACTATACTGTGGCATTATTATTCCCCAACTGCCCCTGAAAGAGGGTAACATTTTTGACGAAATAGATTAAGCTATTCGGCACGAAGATAAAATGTCTTCCGAAGAAGCACGTAGGGTACTTTTAAAAACCTTAAGCTTTCTCGTGGGCCATTGGCACAGCTAGTACAATACACCTAATAAGGTAGTAAAAAAACACTCAACTACCCAATTACCAATAAACCGTATTCCAGTATTTCAAGCCACATAACCACGCTTCAACATTCAGCCCTCCGAAAATTGAAACGACTTTGAAGATGCACGTAAGTACGTAGGTAACCTTTGTTGGCTACTGAAGCCGTCCGGTTAGTTTCATATGACGGCGCAAATATCCATTTATTTCAATAGGGTTAAGGCGAGTACGTAATCCTTTCCGCTAGCTCGAATGAATACGGGAAGCGTCGGGTCCGCCATAACGTGCCTTCATATTTTGTGCCTTCGCAATTCATGCCTTAGACAAGGATTGCATGATTATACAGGTTTGTTTGTTACATCATTCTGTTTAGAATATAAGCACAGTTTTTTGTTTTTTTTTTTGTTAAATATCTTAAATTGCTCGTGGTTATTTAAAAAGCTCTACGGATCGATCTGTCGATCATAATTAAGGATGTTACTACATCAATCGATCGATCGTCGATTGATGCCATCAATCGACATCGAACGACGTTGATCGATTGGTGTGGTAGCTTTGGCTGATCGACGTATACCGTTCCACTAACTAATCGATCGATGGCATCGGTCGACGTTGATCGATTAACCCTAGCTATAATCCATCAATAATAATAATTAAGCAGGTCGATTGACATCGACTAATAAATTCTACCATCGATCGATCGTCGATCGACGATCGAGTCTGGTGACACCTTAAACTACGTTTTTATCGGCCGGTCTGTGGATGAGTGACCATCAGTCAGACCATGAGTCATTTCATCATACTTAGACCTCTCCGTGTCTCGGAAACCACGTAAAGTCGTTGGTCCCTGCTGTCATTCGTAGATCAGAAGCCAGAATGTTGGACAACCAGTCTTGACAAGAGGTATCGTGTTACTCAGTATCTGGGTTGTGGAGGTCAGATAGGCAGTCTCTCCATGTAAAACATTGGTATTCAGATGCCTTTGGTTAGACTGGAATCTGACCCCAACATAATTGAGAAAAGGCAAGGCAAATGATGATCGCAATTAAATATCTTACAGAACATAACTCATAATTCTAACATAACTCTTGGAACTCAGCCATTTGGGCTTAATTTCTAGAGTTTCCAGACCTATGTATATCATAAATGTACTTAGTTAAGAAGATTTAATGTACACGTGTATAAAATTTATAAATAAACGTTAAGGAGGGCGACGTCTAGGTTTTCCTGTTGACTTAAAAAACGTTTATACAGTCATATTCTTGTGTAGTATACCTATATCATTCTCTAAATCATGAAGTAATGTTACACATTTTGATAATCCTCTTACAGCACCCACTGCGAGTATTATATACTTTCCGTGGGTGTCGAAAGAGGAAAGGTCGATTCATTAATTACTGAATATGATTTCAATGAATATTCAAATCTATTTAACTTATCGTTATTTCCAATAGAATTGCGAGCGTAAATGTCACTGTCAAGTTCAATTACAAACTTCTCAACGTAGACGGCAACGACTCTAAAAATAAATGTAATTATTTTGTTGATTAAGTACCTACTTGATGTTCAAATACCAGGACTTTGGGTGAAATCTTTTATCTTTAACTAGCGAATATTAGTCATCCAAAGGGCAATGGTTCTCCATTGCCCTTTGGATGACTAATATTCGCTAGTCTAGTCTAGTCTAGCCTTCTGGCTATGCTCGGAGTTTTCTTGCGTGATAAAATCAGAAATGAGGACATCCGCAAGAGAACCAAGGAATGTAGACCGAAGAATTGCCAAACTTAAGTGGCAGTGCGCAGGGCACAATGCTCGCAGAACGAATGGCCGATGTGGCCGAAAAGTTCTGGAGTGGCGACCGCGAACCGGAAGACGTTGCGTTGGAAGGCCACCCATTAGGTGGACCGATGACCTGGTAAAGGTTGTGGGGATCCGCTGGATGCGAGTCGCACGGGACCGGTCAATGTGGCGACACTTGGGAGAGGCCTATGTCCAGCAGTAGACGGCTTTCGGCTGAAATGATGATGATGATGATGAGTGAATATTATATTATTAAATTTTCTCCAGATTGTTTCAGAACTTCAATGAAGACTAGCCTAGTATGTAGGAGATATTATAGTGCACAAGTGTGTGCGCAAACACTAGATGCACTCCCTCTTCCCTCATTGTTATAGTCCGACATTACGGCAATCCGACACGACAACCGGGGTTAGGCGCAGGACCAACGGCTTTACGTGCTTTACGTCACGTCTGCCACTGTATCAGTTGACCTATTATCAATTCGCTTTTTTTCGTTGCTCCGACGTTTCATTTGGTCGACTTCTTTTTTCCGAAGTTACACTTAGCCGAAATAACATTTGTTCGAACATTCGTTATACCACTGTTTCAATTACCATATTCCACCAAACGCCTAGAAGTAGATATGTCTAATATTGAGTTAATGATAACCGGTACTCCACCAGAAAAAAGAAACGTCGTTAAAGAAACGAAAAATCAGAAACTTTTGAAAATTAAAGACAATTTAAGTGAAATTAAATATTTGAAAGAGCTTTCAAAACTAATGTACTTATTTATTTATTAACAGTGGCGTTATAGAGAGCTAATTTCAGATTAGTTTCCTACTATTTTGTTTCATTAATTATTTAATTGTAATAGCACTTAATAAAACAGGTGGTCTCAGTAAGAAGCTTGCAAACACAGATTTTTGCTTCAAGCATGCAGCATGCAAGCAGGCATGCAGCATGCAAGCAGACATGGAGCATGCAAGCAGACATGGAGCATGCAAGCATGCACGCAGCATGCAAACAAGCATGCAGCGTGCAAGCAAGCATGCAGCGTGCAAACAAGCATGAAACATGCAAGCAGGCATGCAACATGCAACATGCACAAGCATTGTTTCTGTCACGGCTCCGACGCTGCGAGGTCTGGGCGGCCCCACGCGATCTTATCGTCGCAGATGGTTTTAAAGCCACCTGCTCCTCAGGTCGCGGGCCGCCCCACCCCTCCGCGCCTACGCGTTCTTAAATTACACTCTAGGGGTAGGGCAGCCAAGACTGCGTAAAGTCGGTTTTGCAGCGATTCGTTTCTGTTACTATTTTAATTTAATGTTGAAAATGCTACTAAGTAACCGGCTATAATATTTGTGATCAGATAATATTCCGTAAAATGTTCTTTGACGGGGTGAAAATATGGCAAATAAATCATTTGGCAAATGAAAATAGTTCAAAAGAGACTTACGGCTAATAGGAAAAAGTTATTTTGTAAATCGGAGAAACATAGTTCGGTAAAATAATACCTATGACACATGATACTTCGATGATCTAAAAATATGTCAAATAATGCATATAGCAAAAAAGACGTCGGTCAATAGCTTTCGGTAAAATGGAATTCGGACAAAAATATTTCGGAAAAGTGATCGGTTCCCGGGCGTTACGCCATCGACTTCTAAACTTAAAAATTCCTAAGGGAAAAGCCAAATAACATTTTACCCAACATGAAGATCGAATGCTTAACAATCCCGTTCAGAAACACAACTGCCAAAGGTGAGATCTTGGTGTTCAAGTTCAGGGTCATCACTGTTCCTTTTAAGTTCGAAGAAGTCTTTGCTGTCAGTATCAAGGTAGCATTTGTTGATTAGTTGACAGAAATAACAAAAGCCAGTTAAGTCACCTGTCAAAAGCTTTGACAATAGATTAAATTCCTTTCAAAAGACAGTGACAGCTAGTCAAAAACTAAAACAATCATCTATTTATTTTCAGAAGCAGGTAACAGAGTACTGAAAACACGAATAAGTAGATGAATTTCAGCCCCGTTGAACAAAAATTGTTCCTAAACACAAAAACACACTTAAAATTTTACAATTTACATAAAATATATTATAAAGTTAAGCTTTTCCGTAACAAATTAGAGTTGGCAATAACCGGTGCCTTATTTAAAGTTGTGCCCGCAACTGTCTGTGTACCTATCCACGTTTCGTTTCGCTTGTCAAGTTGCGGTTTCTATTAAAAAAGCAAAAATTACATTGTTCGCTGCAGGCGCTCGCAGGGCTGTCAACCTTACACAGAAGGAAAAGGCTTTCATTTCAAACTTTTGTGGTGGCACCCGAGTCCTTTGTGTTGACGATGCGAAATTTTATACTTCATTCAAAGCGTGCGGTATTTTTACCGTCCGCATATTCTCCTTTTACTGTATATGAATAACTGCCAACCTTATTTTGGAGTGTGTTAGTGGCTGACAACTTGGTATAGCGTATAGTTTGCTCCGTAATATTACTGGAGAAGCTAGGGAATGTATTTTGTTGGAACGTTTTTGAAATTTCTTCAGTAAAATGCGGTCACATTTTATGTAACAGATTTTGTCAATTAGTGATTTCATCTTCAGTAATGTTTCATGAAATTGATATTACATATATCAAAAAAGTATCTTTAGTTTATAATATCGGACTCTGGTTTACATTGGTGCTAAAACTTATTAACATCATAGCATAGCATTTACGTAGGTAGGTATAGTCCTCGTTATAAAATTAAAGAGGAAAATATTTATATATTTTTATCTAGGTCTCGAGTTCAAGCAATGTGACAAAGAAAAAAAGAAAACGTCTTTCCTTTCAGTAAGTACCTACATCTCGTAACAAAAGCAGAACAAGTAATGAAATGCTTCCAGATGACTCCTGAAACACAACATTTACGGTACAAAATCAAATGAATTCTCCTTATTAATTTTAATAATGAGAAAACCACTAAGATAATGATGTTTTGAAAATCCGTTCAAATTCATATTTCGTAAAGGACCCACTACATTATTGTTTCCTAAAACAAAGGAAATTGCCGACCGCTCGGGCTTTGATCATTCGATGAATAAAACCCTTTGTCGATGTTTCACTAATAAAGTTTACCTAAATATGAATTTGGAAATGAAATATTAATATTAAATGCTTTTTGTTTAAGGGTCGGGCTGGCTAATTAGCTGGTATAGTTTATGTGGAGGTTTTGGAAACTATGCGTTAAATTGGCAAGCTCATGAACTGACGTAGTGTGAACTTAGTGCATGTAGATTAGAGCTGGAAGTGGCTTTTTTAAAGTCACAGTATGAAACGTAAACAAAGGAATATGACGACACGGTTGGTACAGTGGCTGAGCGATTGACTGCTGCGCAACTTGTTGCGGTTTGATTCCCGCCCAGGGTAAATATTTGTGTGATGAGCACTTGTGTTTGCTTTGTGTCTGGGTGCTGTTTATCTATATAATACGAGTATGTATGTTTTTAAAAATGTATTTGTGTAAGTATATCAGCTGTCTGGCACAGGGTTTCCCTAGTTTGGCGTCAGATGGCCACGTGTGAAATTTTTTTTTTTTTTTTTTTTTTTTTTTTTTTTTTTTTTTTTTTTTAAAACGTTGGCCCACACTAGGAATTACTCCTGTGTCGTGGGTGCGTTTACAAACATATAAACTCACATACACAAACAGCCAGACCCGGAACAACTATCTGTAGGCCATACAAATATTTGTTCCGTGCGGGAATCGAACCCGCGACACGCAGCGCAGCAGTCGATCGCTCAACCACTGCGCCAACCGTGTCGTCCAAATGTTAAAAAAAAACAAATATATATATATATATTTATTTAACACTTCAAGCACAATGTACAGAGGCGGACTTAATGCTATAGGCATTTTCTACCAGTCAACCTTTGGGTGATGCAGAGACAAGCAGTGGTAGGTGTAACAGAAAATAATTAAATTAATACTAAGCTAAACTACAAGGATAAACAACGATTGTCATTGTAAACAACGATTTACACCACATGTCTGTCAATTTGATAGATCGGTTAACACCAAATACAAAATCGAAACAAAAAAGAGTTATTTTCATTCCGAAATATTTTAATTATGTGGGGGTTTAAAAATATGGATCTCGCCATGATTCTTTACGACAGAATTAAAAAGGAAATTAGTGAACATTTGTATAGGTGACGAATATTAAGTTGGCCATTATTGTATCTTTGTAAAACAACATTATGTCCATACAAATATGGCTTTTATAAAAAGGTGAGAGAGAGAAACAGGAATTAGCTA
Source organism: Charanyca ferruginea (assembly GCA_947361185.1). Classification (NCBI taxonomy): domain Eukaryota; kingdom Metazoa; phylum Arthropoda; class Insecta; order Lepidoptera; family Noctuidae; genus Charanyca; species Charanyca ferruginea. Next base: position 54,878,728 of record OX376055.1, on the reverse strand, counting down.
GTATGCTTTTTAATTTCATTTAAACACACATTACACAAGTGAGATCTCAACTGAGAACGGTTTAAATTACAATAATCGTCGCCGACCACTAACCAGTGCAGACGCATATTTTGTTTTTGTGAAATTTATATGAATAGTGCTCCTCAAATCTGTTGCTTTTACTAAAAGGAAATAATTACCACTTTGGTGTGAACTGTTCTGTGTAATTTATGACTTTATAAAGAGTGATAGTGAACACTGCGCTTACCAGCGAGCGGGACGACGCGCTTCGACCCCGCGCGGAACGAGTACGGTGTACGGACGATATTTTTTAACTCGCTCGCACAGTGACCCTGCGTTTCGGTTTCGGTAACTAATTTTGAGCTTGCGCGATAGTGAATCAACATATAACCCATCTACCTACGCTTTATGTGATAAAATACGGAAGCTATATAATACTTTGGATAATTGTAAACAACGTTAAAGTACAAACAATAATAAATAATGAGTGTGACGCGTTCCCCACCAAAAATTGCTGCCTCCTCTCTACAACAATTAAGTAAATGTTCTAAGGCCACTGAGTACACTGCGGGAACCGGATCCCAACCGGACTTATCAAAATTAAGCGATGAACTGAACGAGGCGCAAATCACTTATCGCAAGCGTAAACAACCACCTGCTTCGGAATGTGTATGCTCCGATGAAATAAAGCTAATGAGAAATGATTTATCGCGAATTACCTCGTTATTAGAAAATTACACTAGTCAGAATGCTCAGATGATGGAAAAAATGAATGAGAGTATAATCGAGCTGAAAAGTGAGATGGCTGATCTTAAGGCCTCGCATGAACAAACAAGAAGTTCAATTGCTTCTGACGTGGCTAGCGTTAGTGTACAAATCCAAGATATCAAATCCACAACGGCAAAAATTACCTCGGAACATGGTAAAATAAAAGGTCAGTTATCCCAGATAGAAATAAAAGTATCCAACAGTGAAGACAAAATAATGATGCTTGAAACCGACTACAAGGAATTGAAATTAAATCCGCAACCTACTGAAATAAACCAGCTATGCGTTAACGAACATATTATTCGCGAATTTCAAGACCGTAAAAAAAGGGAAAGCAATATTATTGTAGTTGGCATACCTGAGCAATGCTCCACTAGTACCCAGGAGAGAATACTTCAAGACGAATCTGACTTTTTAAATATTACCTCACAAGTGAGCGAGAACATACCAAAACCGAATAAAATATATCGTATCGGCAAATACAATGCCAGCAAAACACGTAGAATCAAAGTATGTTATGATAAGCCAGAACCAGCACTACTTCTACTTCGCAATAAAGAAAAATTACCTGAGGGCATCAAAATTTTCTCAGACCAGACACCAACGCAACAAAAATATTTTCTGACTATAAAAGATGAACTAACACGGCGAACAAAATCTGGAGAAAGTGATTTGACTATCAAATACATCAATGGTGTACCGAGTATCATAAAACAAGTATCAAAAAACTCCACACACCAACAATAAACGATAGCCGGACTCCCACCATAACCCATCAAGTAGTAAACGATTACCAACAACTAAAATGTGACAAATCGCGCCTATCGCTCCTATATTTAAACATACGAAGTATACGAAAGAGAGGAAAACTAGATGAACTTAAATGTATTATCAAATCTATACCTACAACTGTACACATTATTTTGCTAACGGAAACTTGGATACAGAATGAAAATCAAATCTTACAACTACAGATAGATAACTATACACATTACTACAATTATAGAACTGACAGAAGGGGCGGAGGAGTGTCAGCATACATACATAATGATTTAAAACATAACCTTATTGAGTCTATTTATCAAGATGGAAACAATTATCTGTGGGTGCAAATTGATAAACTTGCGCTAGATATTGGCGTCGTTTACAATCCTGGTAACACAAACCTTGAAAGGTTCCTGGATACATATGACACACAATTACAACAACGGAAGAGGGCAATAGTGTTTGGAGATTTTAACATTGATCTGCTCACAAGAGATAAAACACTAAAAAAGTACAAACAAATATTAAATGAATCAGGACACAGAATATTAAACAAAATCAACAAAACCTATTGCACAAGAGAATCTAACACAAAGAAATCTATCCTAGACCACGTCAATACAAATATAAAAGATGAATATTTCAATATGACTATCATAAATTCATCTATGTCAGATCATAAACAAATATACCTACAGATAAACAAAATGAAAACACCTCCTAAAATACGCCTAATTTACGAAATAATAGACTACAAGAAACTATATACTTCGATGGAATCATGTAAAATGGACGACATATCAATAAACTACAATGAACTAGAATCAAAGATAAAGCAGTGCGTAGAAGATAACAAAGTATTGAAGTCAAAAGTTTTGAATCCACCCCAAAAGGAATGGGTTAACAACGACATAATCACCGGAATTAGTCAAAGAAACCACATATGGATACAACACAAAAATGATCAGGAAAATGAATTATTAGAAAAGAAGTTTAAAGAAATGAAGGAAAAAATTGCTACATTAATACAAAATACAAAAAATTCATACTACTACAAACTATTTACAAATTGTGCTAACAACCCCAAAAAAACGTGGTCACTTATTAATAAATTAGCTAATAATAAAGTAAAACAAAATAGTGGTCCTTCAAAGCTTTTAGTTGATTCCAATATAGTTACTAACACAAATGAAATTTGTGAGGTATTTAACAAGTATTTTTCTACCATAGGATCTATACTGGCAAACAAAATACCAAAAAAATATCATGACACCTCAACACAATATGTTTCCAATTACCAAAAAACAAACAATAAACATGAACTTTTGACATTGAACCCATGTAGTGCTGATGAAATTGCTGAAATCATAAATAATCTCGACCCGAACTCAAGTAGTGGGATAGATAGAATAAGCACAAGAGTCATAAAAAGCATTCAAAATCTAATCTCGCAAAGTTTAGCAAACTGTTTTAATAAACTCATGACCAACGGCGAATTTCCAGACAGCCTAAAGATTGCAAAGGTGACACCGATCTTTAAATCTGGACCGAAAACAGACCCCGGAAACTATCGCCCGATTTCTGTGCTGCCGGTAATGTCTAAAATTTTAGAGAAAATAATTCACAGTCGTCTGTTACACTATTTGGACTCTTTTAATCTTATATCGGAACGCCAATATGGTTTCAGAGCTAAAAATAACACCACTGCAGCCACTATTGATCTAATAACAATAATCAGAAAAAATATAGATAAGAAAAAAATTGTGTTGGGTGTGTTTATCGATTTAAAAAAAGCCTTTGATACCGTTAGTCACAAACTGCTTTTAGAAAAACTAGAAAACGTTGGTATCAAAGGTAATGCACTTAAAATGTTAAAATCTTACCTAACAAATAGATTCCAAGTAGTCAAAATAGATAATGTCGAAAGTAGTGCTTTACCTATCACATATGGAGTCCCTCAAGGATCCATATTGGGACCATTATTATTTCTAATATATATTAATAAAATAACAGAGCTAGGGCTACATGGCCATTTAACCCTGTACGCAGATGACACATGTCTTTTTTATTTTGGAACAAATGTTCATGAAGCTGTTTCGCGAGCCCAAGAAGATTTAAAAACTTTGTTCCAATGGTTCCAACATAATTTACTAACCGTTAACACTGCTAAAACATGTTACATTATCTTTAAAGCTAAAAATAAAAAAATTCCACCTCATAATCCGTTAACTATTGATAACATCCCATTAGAGCAAAAAACCTACGAAAAATACCTTGGCCTCAGAATCGAAAATTGTCTAACATGGAACAAACAAATTGATTATATTAAGAATAAAATTTCGTCACTTATTGGATCACTTCGAAATCTAAATAAATGTATACCCAAAAAACTGCGCCTAAATATTTACAATTCACTTGTCAAATCACATTTATTATATCTCATAGAGATCTGGGGCAGCGCCGGTAAAACAAAGCTACAGGAACTGCAAAGAATGCAGAACAAGATTATTAAGACACTGTTTCGCTATCCGTATTTGACACCAACATACACAATTTTTAAGGAAACAAAACTAATGAACATAAGACAACTTTATATGTATAGCACCTGTATTCTGATAAGAAAGATTATGGATGGAACCATTCGCACAAACGTAAAGTTTGTCAAAAAATCTCAAGTGAGTAATCGCAGTCTTCGACGACCTAGCTTACTTGTCATACCAAAGACACGTACAAATTATGCGAAAAGGGATATCACATATGACGGAGCGCAATGTTATAATAATTTACCATCATATATAAAAAGTGTAAGCTCTTTCAGCGGTTTTAAATCACGACTATCACAGTACATAATGGAAACCAGCCAATAAAAAAAAAAAAAAAAAATGTTACCAACCGACTAGTTTTATTAGTAATAAAACCGTTGAAAGTGTAATCCAACGATTAATTATTGTTATTATTGTATTGTTTTTTATTTTTTTTCAATGTATCGGTGACCGTTACTTAGAAAATGTATAACAATGTTACCTTATATTCTCATGTAAGTGACTCTTTTGTCTTTTTTGAGAATAAAGTATTTAAACCTAAACCTATCCACTCACTCATATTTTAATGTCACGTCCAGTCATGATTTATAACGTGTAATATATTTTTAGAGCCTCCAGCATTTTTTAATTGTACCCAATTAACTTTATTTCAGCTCTCGACTCAGGGACGCAATTACAACACTTCGTCAAAATAAAATTAAGAAGAAAAATAAGAACAATAAAAGATTTTACACGGTACGCCTTGGACAATTTATAAGATCAGATGTAATGATCTCTTTTATCTTAATTACTTTCCTTTTGGTCTCTTTTTGAATTGGCAACGACTTATTGTTTTTGTCCTTTCTCTTATTTTCTGATTTTCTACAAGGATTTCGCATTACAGAGTATTAGAGCAGCCTGTTGCCACCTGAAATTGCGTTCCCTTTCTTTACAGTTATTAGGCTTTATAAAAGGTGTTCTACCTTATGATTATTACATAGATACAGGCATTCTTTTCTTTTATTAGAAAAATATTATGGCCAAGTTGATGTTATGTAAATACAAAAAAATACGAACAAGACTTTCTACGACCTACATGGTTTTCCCCTAAAGGCGCGCGCGAGAGCTAAGGAAAGTTAAGGAAAAAGAAAATTAACTTTTTAAGGAATGGAAATGGAATAAAAGTCGGAAGTAGGTGTATCAACATTGTTATTTTGTTTGAATTTGAAAGGTTAACTCCGAAATTGAATTACTTATACATTTTGGGAAGAATTAAATTCATTCTGATATTAGATTTTGCTCCTTGATTGGTGGTTTTAGTTCTATAGACTCTGATAAAGCATTATTGAGACTGAGGTTTGAGGTGGCGGTCAGCTGTACTAAACTTGACACAATCGTACTGATCTGACGTAATTTGTCAGTTTGACTGACCTCATAATGTGTTGTTGACCGCATTTATCAGTAAGGCTGGAGACCGCCTTTGGGCAAGCGTAGTGTGGGACGCTCTGCAGCATGAAGGACTGACGTTTTAAGAAGGTGGCTAGAAGCGGATGGATGCGTGCGCCCCAAGACCGGGAAGGTTGGCGATCTCTGGCAGAGGCCAGTGTGTACGTTTAGCAGTGAACGGCAATTGGATGATGACAACATTTTTCAAAACACTACGAGTAGTTAAGGAGTTATAAGGGACATACACACATACCCTGTTAAAATCACAAGCCTCCTTTTAGTTTGGGTATAAAATAGGACAACTACAACGACTTACATCACAAAGTACCTACAACAACACACAATGTCTTACAAGGGAAAACGAATGAATTATTATATACCTACAGTATACCCTATTTAAGTTATATTTAGGTACGGCCATGAATTGATTATAATAAAACAGTAACGGTCGGCCAGTTCGCATAACGTTCTCATTTTTTGGGCCAGCCCTGACCTCACTGGTAGTGAGTTATGCCGTAGTATTAAGCATAGAAGGAATTGGTAATGTGGATAATTTAAATAAAATTGTTGGTAAATTGTTGAGAAATAGTTACAGTTTTGTTGGAGAAAATAAATACCTACTTAATGTAGGTTCGAATGGTGCCTATAAATTATTGTGATCCAATGATCCACCTGACCTTAAACTAGGTAGACTCTATACTATGGGTGTCAGACAGTTGATATACATACACAAATACAGAAATAGATTCGTATTAGATATACAATAACCAGACACAAGGGAAACACAAGTGGTCATTACACAAATGTTTGCCCTGGGCAGGATTCGGGCAGATACATTACCACCTAAAAAATAACTAAGTTAACTATTCATTTTAAACAGCCTTGTTTGGATTTCGGACCCAAAGGCTGCCAGATGGAACCTCAACTCTAAGGCTTTGCTGCCTATATGTCTGTCCGTCAGTCTATCATAAAGCTAATTCCTTTGAACAGTAAAATAGGTAGACACTTGAAATTTTCACAAAGTACTTGTTAGGCTGCTATAACAACAAATAATAAGAATTAAATAGGAAAACCATTTAAAAAAAAACGTGTTCTTTTTTTTATGCCAGTAGTATTACCTTTTGCCCGCGACTTCGTCCGCGTGAATGTAGCGAATACAGACAAAGTCACGGATGAAAAGGTAAGCCTACGTTCTTCCCCTGGGTTTAAGCTATCTTCATACCAAATTTCATCAAAAACGGTTCAGCGGTTTCATCGTGAAAGCGTAACAGACTTTCGCATTTATAATATTAAGTAAGTAGGGATATAGTATGGAAGTATGGACAGTATGAATGTATAGATTAAATATAATGGTGGTACGAAATTCTTTTTATGCAACTCAACCAAGCCGGTTTTTTTTTCAATATAACCAACTCCAATTATCCCTGACAATAACACACGAACATCACAATAGCTTGCCAACACAGCGGACAGAAAAAACAACGGGACTACGCCTAAAAAAGGCCCAGTCAAAGCCCGGGGCGTTTTTGTACCCCAGCATAGGGCAGTGGTCAACGGAGCATTGAAACGGTGTCGGGATAATTGCGACACTGTCCTTTAGACCCCAGACTGTTCCAATTATCCCCAACACTAATACAAGAACATCACAGGAACCCTGTGTCTAAAGGATTTCATGAAATTGTTCGCAAACGAGTAGGTATTTTTGATGTAAGGAATTTTGTGTTTTAGAACATATTTTTGGTGGAAGACTCTATTTGGGGTGATTGGTCTTGTTAGGCTGTTGTTGTAAATATGTGAGATTTAGATACAGTCGAGGTAACTAGATTATAAAGTATTAGCTTTTGCCCGCGACTTCGTCCGCGTGAAAGTCGATTATCGCGAATGCAGACAAAGTCGAGGATTAAAAAGTAGCCAAATTTCATCAAAATTTGGTTCAGGCGTTTTGGCGTAAAAACATAACAGACAGAGTTACTTTCGCATTTAGAATATTAGTATGGATTTATTGCGAAATTTATTCGCAAAAACTAATTTGGTAAGTGGTAATTATAAAAATGAGCAGCTTAGGTACTTTCAAAAAGAAACTAACTGTTATGTACTTCTATTCAATAAATGTAACTAAGTACAGATTCCATATCGGATTTTCTAGCTGAAAAATTTTACTTGTTTTTGTTGTATCAATGTTTGCATGCTAAAATGATAGAATGTACTAGGATTCTTTAATTATTATTGTAACCACCTTATTGTAAAAACCTACATTGCCTTATTTGTGTTGTGGAGCAAACGAAATTTTCAAGTTGCTGTAAATTTTTTATTTCCGTCCAAATTTTGAACATAAAAATATCAACATCGTCTGCCTAGCCTTTTCCCAACTATATTGTGGTCGGCTTCCAGTCTAACCGGATGCAGCTGAATACCAGTGTTTTACATGGAGCGACTGCCTATCGGACCTCCACAACCCAGTTATATACATACACATACACACACATGATAATTATCTTTGTTTGCCATCGACACGCCAAAAAGAAGAATAATACAAAGAAGCGGTCAATATCGGATACACAACATTTATTTTTAATCTAGCCAACACAGTACTGTTGCAGAGTCATTAGCAAAAACCGCCATAAAGTTACATAAAAGACAAGAAGTTGAATAAATAACTAAATCGTCTAATAATTGTTACCGACTCCACTACCACGAACATAGTTTCTAGACGCTCTAATTGGCTCTTGAATCATTGAAGAGAAATTTAAAAAACGCTTTACATGAAAACTTATTTACTTACTTATGCAGGCGGTTTCGTCAGCGTGAATGTCGATTGTCTACAAGGATTATTTGATTAACGCGGAACCCTAATATTTTTTTGTTAATAAAATTAGCTTACGTTACCGCTTATTACACCAGCTATCTACCAGTGAAAGTTCCGTAAAAATCGAACCAGCTGTTTCGGAAGTTAACCGGAACTAACAGACAGATAAAATGTTTTATCAGTCATATACAAAAATGGGTGTCGTAAGAAGCGACTAAGGGACTCACCAGAGAATGAGCAGCAGCGTTCTCTGTGCCTTTGTAACAACCATACTGCGATCGCCAACCCGCCTGCCAAGCGTGGCGATTATGGCAAAACCCCCCCTTGGGGAGGCCTATGTCCAGCAGAGGACGTCTTTCGGCTGAAATGATCATGATGATGATAATACAAAAGTAAAAAGCTGATATTTTGGCATTACAAACAGACATTTCAATTTTATTTATTTTATAGATTTATTTGCACACAAAATTACATCAACATTACATAACACACCCAATTATGATGGTAAAACCGTAAAAAAAACCATTTGTAATAATACTATCATATATCATACCTACTTATATTTCAATCAGATCGAGATAGTAAACATAACTGTAATAATTTCGTTTATTTTTATTTAGAGTAAATACGTGATACGCACATTTAATTAATTTGAAGCTTATATATTGATAGGTTTGAAGGTTTTATTAATATGAATGAGTAATATCAATAAATTGTGCTTTATCATCACGACACATAAATAAAACGTCAAAGTCAAAGCATTTATTTCAATTAAATCATTTACAGGCACTTTTGAATTTTTAAAAGGTCGGTTAGTTAGTCAGAAAATTGAAGCTAGTGGCTCGTTCCAAGACGTAGGTAGGTCTCTGTGGAGAAGAACGAACAAGAAAATCCTGTTATATATTCAATCTCCCGCTTATTTAATATTATCCTCCTACGCTCAGCAATGGACGGCAATAGGCCATATGATGATGACGAAATCCCCGGTCGGCCTGAGTTGTTGCTCGATCAGGCTGGTCACTGGAAGTCGTAGTCGATTCTGGTAATTCTTTTGCTAATAAAGAGCAAGATAATGAGGGACTCGTAAGCAAATTCTCGCGGACGAAGTTGTATGCATAAGCTAGTGTCATATCAAAATTAACCCAAAATGTAAATCATTACAAGAGTCGTATTTCCAATTTGAAAATCGAATGGAATACTTTTACATCAGCACCACAAAATATAAAGGTTACAGAAGGACTCACTGGGGTGCTACTGTATTGACTCTGTAGGTTGTATTTGTGACAATATGACAATTTATTGTCACTGGTTGGAACTCTTTGCAATATTTTTAATACATTTTTTTCCTGTTTGTCATAAATGTCAATTACATCATTTATTAATTTTGACAACACGTGACAGTCGAGACTGAAGTGCCTGAGAATGCCTATAAACGTAATGTCAATAGGTGAGTGCGAAAAATGGCGGTTTGTTCTGAGTGGTCTCTCTGCTTGGGCGCGCCGCAGTGTACGTACTTTGTGTCAACACGCTCATGCTAATTGTACTGAGACTAGGGTTGTCAATTTTTTTGCAAGCAATGAAAGAAAATCAACAGTATTTCAATAAAATAAAGAGTATAAGTACTTTATTTTTTTATGTTTTAAAAACATATTTCTCGGTGCTGCTAGCACAACATAGCACGTCATTTTTGAAGGCTTCATGAGGAGCCCATTTTTAGTTAAATTTATGTAAGATCTATTTCTGTCGGCCCACCCCACTTTGCATTCATGACAAAAAAAAACTCTTTCTGTGGCGAGAACAGAAAGCAGTACCAATTTTTGTAATACAATTTTAAATTCTTCTGAAGTGTTTACTAACAATTAATGTGTCCACTTTTCGCCAGTACTCATTTGGATACATTTTTTGTCTTCTTCTAATACTCTTTCATAAATTACTTTGACCTTTCTAATTCTGAATATAAATCATCAATCATGCCAATACTGAGTCTATGCAAATTTAAATGACCTACAATTTTTCCAAAATGCGTTAGCGTTCTGAAGCGAGGGCGTTCTGCACTGCATGCACTGCATCGCGCGCCTATAATTGTACAATTGATGTTAAGAACAGTATTTTTTATAAATACTGTTTTTTTTTTGCGACAGTAAAAAGTATAATGTAGTGAAAAACAGTATAATACTGTTTTTAACAGTATAGTTGGCAACCCTAACTGAGACCTCATTACAGTATAGACACAAAGTAATACTATACACTGCTTTTTAACATTTCAGGTAATAGCTGAGAGTTATTATTGTGCTCAATTATTAGGATTTAAAAATCTAAAGTTTAAAGTGACTTGGCGTTGATCGTACCTATAGTATATTCCCATCCCAAGTCGCGTATAAAAGTGACCAAGCACATCTGGGCTGTTACTGAGAAATTCCTTTAGGCAAAATTAAATTTGCCTGACCTGGAAATCGAACCCCAACATGCTCAACAGTACACTTACAATCAAGACAGCCGTCAAACTCAATCGATCCAATAACCAATCGGACAAGTTTAACAGCCTTATACACGTCTATCACACGAAACCTATTCACCAAAACCATTTGATTTTGATTGAAGGGTTTCATAGGATCTCAGGATCTAACAATAATGACTCCCAGAATAAATTATTGGCTACAACTTAATCGTAATTTCAAAAGCAATCTGTTATACAAATCGTATATTACAAGAGAAGGGTAAGATTTGGACAGATCTCAGGAACCTTCAGGGAAATCAAGTGATTCAAGCTGTGGCCGCCGGTTCATCGGGCACCCGTCTAATGCGATCCATTGTTAGGTATTACAGCGGTGTTTCACGTAATAGCGTAATTTAAGTTGGTATGTACAGAAGAGCCCAAAACGCTTGTAACGTTACTGCAAGAAATCAGTTGGAAGCTGGTGTATTTCTTGAATGCCGTAAATAATCCATAGTTCTATACAATAATATTATGAATTCGAAAGTGAGTTTGTACATCTGTTTGTTGGTTTCAGTGTCACGGCTTAGCTATAGAAATGATCTTGATGAAATTTAATAATTACTTATTTTGAACCCCATTTAACAAATTGCTTGAGATACTAAGAATTTTAATCCTGGACAAGTTCAAAAGTCAACTTTTAATAATCTTAATCAAAAAATGTTTTTGCTTTCTAAAATAATACTTATTCTAATAACAATTGTATAATTGCTCCCCTAAAAAAACATTAGGTCTGTTGACATTTTAATAATGTTTTATTGTATACCATCTGAATTGGTAATCATCATCCATTTGAAATGTTAAATCCGATTATCGTTTCAACGCTACTAAGCTATGCATAGAGGATCATACATAAATATATTTAAAAAATATGTATGTCTAATTATGGGAAGACATAGAAGACTTATTTTTGTAAGACCTAACACTACTGTAACTATACGTGGGTATGTTTACAAATTAAGCATTCTGATTCTGATTCTGGAGAGCTATTAATGAGTAAAGAGGTTACATGCAAATTTGTTACAATTAGTATTTGCTTTAATTGCTTGCTTTTAAAGCTTTAGTTACTATGTATGCAAACGTACGACAAGGTTCGAGGCATTAATCAAAATTCTGTAATCAATCCACTTAAAATTCAAGTTAGTTACCTAAGTCTTAAAATGAATGCTTTATGCATACTAATTTGCGCAGCTGTGCAGAATTTTGGCCAGTAAATTTTTAAGTTCATCTTATTAAAAATTCTTTGAAATACTAGGAGAGGAGAATTAGTTAAAAAGTTATTGGTACTTACTGCAGATATGACAATTTATGAGAGAAAAATAACTTATAATAAAATCGTAATAGTTTAAAGTTAAAGAACTTCTTAAAGTTACTTGAATAATCCGTTTAATAAAGCCTTCAAATAAAAATAAAATGGTTTTAGATGAAGACTAAAATTGACCAATTTAAAAGTTTTCATCTAAAGTTCCATTAACATTTTGCCCTTAAAAAAAACGATTTTAATCAAGCTTAAAATAATTTCAAACCAAAAATTATTTTAAGCTTGATTAAAATCGTTTTTATTTTAAATATCAATGCAATATACACTTCATATCGTGTCTGTACACAACATGAGACTATCCAAAATTATCTAATGTGTAATGACAGTGTCCAATCTGATGAGGGTCGACTCCGGGGCCAATCTGAAAGGAATTCCAGTTAATATGCCCGTTATTCCGAAACACCGTACCCTTCTACTGAATAAACCACCTATTTGGTATGCAAAGAGTGTAACTCACTGCCCACATTTCATCGCTGGTTTCACACTACGTTACACACTTGCAATCCTTACTTTGCTTTCAATGGATACGATATTAATATATGCAAGATATAGTCATGCAGTGAAGTGGTAGTAATAAGCGATTAAATCTACAGTCAGTCTAATGTTATGCGCGCATGAATGGTTACAGCAATTCGCAATATTTGTAATGGAAACTTTGATATAATTTAGTTTGTGTTTTCATTTAATTAAGCATGTGAGTTGCAGTTTAATTATGTTTTTTTTTAAAGTCACATATTAATATTTCGTGGATGTCAAGTGTACCATAAAACATAGGCCATGTTACTTGCTAATAATTTAGGTTTCTGTAGGTGAAAGAACTTTAAAAATCAGTTTTGTATTTTTTAAGTTGCCATTACAAACATCATTATCATCATGTCAACCTTTAGACATCCACTGCAGGGCGTAGGGCTGCCCCAAAGACCTCCACCTGTGTCGGTCCCGCGCCGCGTTCATCCAACGGCTTCCCGCGGCTTGGCCTAGGTCGTCGGTCCACCTTGTGGGGGGCCTGCCAACTCTGTGTCTGCCGGTGCACGGCATCCACTCCAGGCCCTTTGTGCCCCATCGGTCATCCAACTCGGATTACAAACATACAAACATTCAAATCTTTTATTTTTATAATATTAGTTTAGATATGTACAATTGAATATATTCAACATTTTGAACAATATTTTTACTGTTTTTAATCTTATTTCCTGTGTACTAATAGCACACTTAAAAAACACAAAACAATAAAATGACAACTTACGACAATTAAACCAAAAACGAAAACAAATGGCATCACAAAATCCTCCGCATTGCACAAAATGGTATATAAAAAAAATATCTATGTTCCTAAATATCTAAGAGATGAAAAACAAACAGAACACATTTTCAAATCCAATCCCAACGTTTACCAGCTACTTATTAATCTAAAAGGGACCATGATGAAAATCTCAACACACACGTCGAACACAGACCGATACCCGATGCAAAATGAAAAAAAAAATCATTTCGTTTTTAATTACAACCAACCAGTATATCATCAAGTTAATAAGAGTCCCGACGTTGTTAACAAACACACGAACAAAGGTGCTATTAAACAAAAGCACGCCAGTTCCCCACAAAAGGATGTCACAGGCATCCCACTCGAGCTACAAAACCACTTTTACATACGAATTAATCTTTATGACAAACACTCAAAGATCATTTTCCTTTAGCTCATCTATTACAATCGCATGGTTACGACCAACACTTGGGGAAACAATAAAAATCTCTCGCGGATCACTTTTTCCTCAAATATCCAATTTATTTATGTGTTTTATGAGTGTCGAAATGTGAATTGAAGAGTCTTGAATTCGATTCCTGGAGGCAACAGAGTAGTTTATTATAATAAAACATGGTGCGAATGTTTTTACGATAACTTTTTATGATACATAAAAACCGAATATCTATAATAGTGACCTATTTGGTATAAACTACTTCGGTCTGTATCGGTTATGATTTTGGGTTTGTATCGGCCACGCTTCGCTACGTAACTGCCCGAAGAGTGCTCCAATTAAGGTCCATTTCGTGATGATGTTCTGCTTTTTGTATAATTGGAATTTCAGCTAGAAACTTCACAAATTTGCTGAATATTGGTTGTGTCCAGCAAATGCAATCAGTTTCGGTTTCTAGTGTAAATTTAATATTTAATTAGCTAATAGCTGGCTTTTGACAAAGCTGAACTCTAAAATCACTCAGCTGTTAAAAGTCAGCGTCAAATTAAATTAAATATACATGTTACGTTAAGAGCAACGTGACCTTTAAATAACAAACAATATTTTTTGTAATTCTTACTATTCAATTTCGAATTTCAAATTCAAATTAAATTTTCAAGAATTAGCTTCTATGACAGTTGGAATAGATTTCATGAGTTTATTACGAAAGTAAATAAATCGACATTGACAATGATAACTTATAATTTTAAGAAATTTTAACATAAACTAAACTTGTAGGTTGATAGTGCCCTTTCAAAACGAGAATGAATAATATATTCTGAATCTCAAATCAAGTCTCAATTTACAAGTCAGCAAAAATTCTTTACATGTTCTGCTACGAAAACGTAGCCGCGTAGCTGCGTAGCGGCTGGCTACGGCGTAGCAACAGTCATTTTCTTCCTATTCTATTAATTGATACCAAGGATTGCCCTAAATGTATCAGATGGTATATGTAATATCACAAACACGATCTATGTAATGTGTGAACGTAGGTGTGTGTGAAAGTTAAACAATGTGACACAGGGGACAAAGCAAGTGGAGTGGTGGGCCCTCCAGTTTCAAGACCGCCCTTTGTTCTATGACCCTGCCAGTGATGTTTCTTTTGTAAGTGGTGTACGTTACAAGCGGCGAGAGGTTTGAGTGGTGTATTTATTTTGCATTACAGTGTATTTGTTTTGTATTGACATGTTGACGAATGGAGTATGATGGTATTTTGGTAAGGTGGGTGTCCTATTTATATAGGTAGTGTTAATAGTGTGTAGTATGTAGACAGTAGTTGAACTACTATCGTCTGAAAAGTAATAGCGTCCCTGATGCCCTGCTCTCTAGACCGATTTGTAGACAACATTATATAGGCAAGCTTATTGAAGCTTCCAATTCGAGACGCCATTACCTTCAAAACAAGACAATCGAATAGCCCAGGTTACAGAAAAGTAGAAGAGAAAAGAATAAATAAACGAAGTTAGTACTGGGAAATACCCGTGTTTCAGAGTTCTCTAGTTAATCAGGCACAGAAACAACCGCATTAAGATTTTCAAACAAAAATAGAATACTTAGAACTGAAACTCAAAAATTTTTTTTCATCAAACCCATACCGTGTGGGTCTTCAAAAATGATATTGAGGTTTCAAAATATATTTTTTCTCTAAACTGAATAGTTTGCGAGAGAGAGACGTCCAAAGTGATAAAATGTGTGCCCCTGTAACTTTTAAAATAAGAGAATGATAAAACTAAAAAAAATATAATATAATGTCTGTGAGTGTGATGTGTGTCTGTTAGTCTGTAAGCCTTCTTTAAAATAAAATAAATAAATGAATACATTACCATGTAAACTTCCACTGAAAATTGGTTTGAACGAGATCTAGTAAGTAGTTTTTTTATTGCGTCATAAATCGTAAACGGCCATTTACCTTTCATGCAATCAACTTAAATATAAAAATAAAAAAACTTTTATATTATGTTACCTGCTGCTACGGAACCCTTGATGGGCGAGTCCGACTTGCACTTGGCCGCTTTTTTTGTCTGGTATCCATTAGTTAGTTTTAATTTAATATTTGTTACCTTTTTCTTATAGTTCATGTTAAATCTATAGTACAGACATCAAGTCATATCAAACTGTCTTTTGCCAATTGAATATGAAGCTTACTCTTTAGTAATAAATTGAAAATCTATCAAAGAAATTTGACAGATTGTTGGAGCTTGATATGCTGCGCTCTGTACCAACTAAACATTTACATTATTTAAAAATATGTGTAAACAAAAATCGCGTTCTCCTACAAATTGTGCCAGTTTTACTCCCTACCAGACAGGAAGCAGTGTCTCTTTAAAACAACCACACAAGATAGCTTTTGTGTATCGCTGTCATGCCCCGCAGACATCGCGCGAATATTCTTTAATTCTACCCTCAAACCTCGTTATTCAATCAAATGGAAACGCCCATTCTATTTGTGTAATTGAAAATGTTCGTTCATGTCGAGGAGGAGCTCGTGACTAAGTAAAAGTCGTACGGATCGATCATGGTTAAGCTTGCCGCGGTCAGTCCAATGACGGGTGATCATCCATTTCATACAAAGTTTTCTCAATGTCTTGGAAAGCACGTAAAGTCGTTGGTCCCGGCTGTCATTCGTAGATGAATGGCAGTGTGGCGTTATGGGTAGGTAGTCAGAAGTCAGACAATTTATTTATTTTTAATTTAACATAAAACGGCCGTTGGCCAACAATCGGACAACCAGTGTTACCAAGGGGTATCGTGTTACCCAGCAACTGCGGCGACGCTATAACTCTTCCCCAGGAGAGCAATAGAGCTTCTAGCACGTTCAAAAAAAAAAATTTAACTAAAAAGACAACCGCCTTCAAAAAGTATAAAATAACTTTCAATTCGCAAGGCTTTGGTTTTGCTTGTTGTTTTGTATTGCCACCGACTTGCGAATTGAAAGTTACTTTATACTTTTTCAAGGCGGTTGTCTTTTTTGCTAAAATATTTTTTTTCGCTTTTTAGTGCCTACTTCTCATCATTGAAATTAATTACAAAACGGCGACACTAAAAAAATCTGTCCTCTTATTTTTCAACCCTTAGGGGTGAAATATTTTCTTGAAATTTTTATGGGACCAAATTTGAGGTATACGCTGTCAATTAAAAAAAGATATGCATGGTCAAACATAAAAAAAAAAAAAAAAACAAAATGAAAACTACTGGGCTAAATAATGTTAAATTTGTATGGGACCAAATGGCAACAATTCCGCATCAAACTAAAGAAGAATCACCTAAATCGGATCATAAATCTCGGAGTAATCGATGTACATACATTAAAAAAAACCAACCGAATTGAGAACCTCCTCCTTTTTGAAGTCGGTTAAAAAAAATACAGACACGGACCGCCGTCATTCCGTCCTTGCCGCTGAGGCCCGCCGTGATGATACCGTACGCCTCCCCGACCCTTGCTCGTGCCAGCCCGCGCTGCCGAGTCTGTAGCTTTAAATTGTCCCTAAATAATCGAAATCCGATCCAGCCTGTCCCTTTGCTGCCCTCGGCCAGCGACGCCCTAAGCCGAGCTGCACCCGGTTAGGCCGGAAGGATAGTTGGGAAATGGCTAGGCAGGGAGACATTCTCTGCCTAGCCTTTTATCGACTATTAGTTTAAACGTGAAAGTTTCTGAGGATGGATGAGTGTTTTTTACTCTTGTATTCTTAAATTAAACGAGAAAACATATAGATATTAATCTAACCTAACACATAGAATAATGTTATGTTTTTTAGTTTTATCTTTGTTTGTGTCCCCACTGAATAATTTAAGACTTTAGCTTAATTCTGAAGTCTTCGCAGATGATCTCACGGGCAGAAAATAGTTTGAAATAATTCGTAGTTTGAAAAATCGTATAATAAGGCGGTCCGAAGGTCGTTAGTTCAATATCAGATAAAGACAAATATTTGAATGGCTCAGTAAAGTTTGTTAAACGTCTGGACTTGTGTTTCTGCAATTTTTGTAATTGATAGACTAACACAATTCTTGAAAATGGTACAGTTATTTTTTATGCTCGGGTTCAGAAGATCATCATCTGCCTAGCCTAGCCATCCTAACTATGTTGGGGTAGTCTAACGAGATGCAGTAGAATACCAGTGTTTTATAAAGAACAACTGCCTGTCTCACCCCCACATTCCAGTAACTAGGTGATAACACGATACCCCTAGGTAGCTAGGTAACACTGGTGGTCAGACTTTCTAACTTCTGAGTACCCTTAACGACTTTCAAAGATCTACAAATGACAGCCGGGACCAACTGCCTTACTTGCTTTCCGAGGCACGGAGGTATCTCGGTAGAAAATGGATAATCACCCATCTTCAGACCGGCCGTGGCAAGCATAGCTGAACCGGTAGCTGTACGGGTTTTATTTAGCCACGAGCTCCTCACTCTCTTCGACTTTCACTGAAATTAATAATCCTTCAAATGTTGTAAATGTTCGTCGATACTCTCATACTTATATTAGGAACTTACAAGGGGTTACCTTATAAGTTCCTGTTTGACATAATACATCAAGAAATACATTATCTTCATCATTAATGCCTTTTGAAAGCCTTACCTCGCAAAGTATCAATATAACGTTTTCAATATATATGTACTTTTCTATACAAAACACTCGTAAATAAAATTGTTACGTAAAAATAACAACGTTTTACCAAATACATACGAAACCTATGCCTATTTATCTGCCGTCTGTTTGTCAGTTAATATCCAAAATAGCCGGCCAGTTTTTGGGAGGACTTACACTGGCTGGCTACAGATAGCTGATGATGTAAAAAAATGAAAACACTAGAAATAAAAAAAAAGCACGCGACGAAGTCGCAAGGAAAAGCTAGTCTGTAGGTAAATATTAATTGAGCCTATCTTGGACTTAACTGACATCGGTGAAGGTAAAAATTCACAGGTTTCGTGCCTCACACGACTATCGAGCATATTGGAAATGAATCCATGGAATTCGAATAAATACTGTCGCTGAGCGACGATAAAGTCGGGATAATGAAAAGGTTTCCGATAATTCACAACCAACACCGATAGCGAACTCTGCGAAACATGAAGTCATAAATTAATGTCGTGTGATAATTAATGTCGTTCTGACTTTTCGACTTTTTCAAAAAGGTTATGCTATAGGGCATGCTATAGGCTTTACCCGATCGTCTTTATTTTAGGTTCAAATTGTAGCTGACTAAATTGTCCAGAGGAGCCTTTCTCAAATTGATGATATCATTCTTCGTTTCCAAAATACCGAGCGCCAAAATCAAAAATTCTGAAAAAAGAAAATTTGCTATTTCGGCCTTAACGTTTTTAGTTTTTGTTTTTCTCGAATTATTCTTTTTGTACCTTACAGCTCTTGTAAATACGCGTCTTTGAACAGCATTTTTGAATATCATACCTTCACAAGTCTCCGACATTTATAGGGGATCGCACTTTTTCGTGAAATCGGAACCTACATTGGAGCGAACGAAAAGACATTTCCAATGTCAAAAACATCGTGAGGCAATCAGAATCAAGTCTGAAATCGCCAATTGCCGTGATCAATACTTGTGCCTTCTCTTTACGAGAAGAGGTCTATGCCCTGCAGTGGGACAATAAACGGTCGGTATTATTATTATTATTATTTCACAAGCTACAAGTTACTCAGAGAGCTATGGAGCGGGCTAGGTTTGGTGTATCACTCCGTGGCCGAATAAGTAGTACTGAGATTCACAGACGTACCAGTCTCACAGCTCAGAGAAAGTGGAAGTGGGCGGGCCATTTAAGGTGTGGTACCGATGGCAGATGGGGAAAGACAGTTCTGCCAATACCTGGTCGTAGATGTTTGGGCAGATAGCAAATGAGGTGGATCCATGACGTGGTCACGATTGCTGGGCGAGGTCGGAGTAGGTTCGCCCAAGACAGAGGTGGTGGTGGAACAACGTGGTTTTAGCCGGCAAGAGACCGGCACACCCCCCTGTCTTCCCCGGGCAAGGGATAGTCCATGACGATTTCCCCACGTTCCCCCATAAAAGAGGACAATGCTGGATTCCAACGCTTAGCATTGGGTGACGAAAGGCTGAGAAGGGAGAGCTTATTATTATTTAAATGACAGAAGTCTCGACTAGAGTATTTTAGCAACACTATCTAATGATATATAGTAGATATATGTGCGTAATGTTCTATCGAATTAGCACCTCTCTGTACTGATTAACTAATTGTTAAAAGCAAACCTCTGTGCGGCATTTCTATGCTAATGCATCGCGATATACAAACAGACAGATGACTTTACTCTGGTAATTGTGTTAAGGCGACGACGCGACGTACGTTTCGTGCCTTCGTTTGTTTTTTTTTCTTGTAGTAACTGTAAATAGTTATAGTTTTACAGCAAAAACGAAGGAGGCCAAGGTTAAACGCGTTTTGTTTTTCTTTACATGTGTGTTTTAATTGCCAGTAATCTAAATGCAATACAAGCCAGTTGGATGCTGATAAGCAATAGTGTGTCAACCCACAAAAAGTAACATTTTGATATTTTGATGTATTTATGTATAAATGAATGTATGTATGTAGAATACATCAAAATATTCAAATGTTTTTTTTTGTGGTTTGACACACTATTGCTTATCAGCATCCAAACTATTACTAAAGATTTTACATCCAAGTATTTTATAACATATAATCAAAAATTTCATATAGATTTGTTTAATTGGATGTAAATTCGCCACTATATTATTCACTGAATCAAATTGTAAAATGTGTTATGGGTACGAAGTAAGTAAAATACTTCGTTGTAATAGGAACTCATCATTATATAATCTATTCTGTTCCCATCTCCCTCGGTGAATACCTAGGTGAAGTGAGCTGTCATTCGTCCGTCTGTATGTCTATTCTGTTACAATATCCCTCGGTGAACACCTAGACGAAGTGAGCTGTCATCCGTTCCGATGCTAGGGATTGACAAAGCAGTCGGACGGATGACAGTTCACTTCACCTAGGTATTCATCGTAGGAAATTGTAACAGAATAGCACTGCTGCTTGGTCAATTCCTAGCATCGGGACGGATGACAGCTCACTTCACTTATACCCTGTTCACAATAAGATTACACATTTACAAAAACCTTTTTTACAGTCCGTTCAACCGATTTTGACTCATATTGCGTTGGTAGCATGACAAATGGCAACTGCAGTAAACAGTTGTTATTGTAACCACTTTTTGAAGTTATACTTCTTTAGGCGCGTTATGAAAAAATGATGAGAGTGAAATTTTACGATGCGCGCGCACAGCGTCACACAAAATTCTCACGGGAGTAATTGTAAACAACGCCATCTCTGACGTACATGCTGAACTACTTACTGCCTTCGTTGCTATTTTGTGACTCGAAGAAGTATAACTTCTCACGCGCGTACATAAGTACACACTGAATTTTTTTGGATCTAATGCCATCCTTAAGTCTACGGAATAGAAGTCAAAATCGGTTGAAGGGACTGTAAAAAAGGTGTGTGTTTATATCTAATCTTATTGTGAACATGGTATAGGTGTTCACCTAGGGAGATTGTATCGTGTCTCAGGCGGGTAATTCTAATAACTTTAGGAAAGGTTCGCATTTATTCATTTATTTATTGTTTGTCACAGGTTAAGTCAGTTCAATAGGAAATATTGTATCACTGTAGTTAACATACACACATAGTGTACAATATATATATGTATGTCAATATTATTGGCTATGTTA
Organism: Charanyca ferruginea; assembly: GCA_947361185.1. Classification (NCBI taxonomy): domain Eukaryota; kingdom Metazoa; phylum Arthropoda; class Insecta; order Lepidoptera; family Noctuidae; genus Charanyca; species Charanyca ferruginea. The sequence continues at coordinate 54,857,152 of OX376055.1, read as the reverse complement.
AAAATAATTAATAATAATACAATTACACTCTTAATTGTTGGTGGTATCCATTGCATTGGTTGTTTTCGATATTTCAGTCTCAATATGTCAATGAAGCCACCGGTTTAGTCAAAGGATATTACGAGTGGCACAGTCTTTCAAAAATGCCCCTTTTAATTTACAAGATTTTGACATTGATTGCCGCTGAGATGAGATTATGTCTAGAATTTGAAAGTTTTTTTTAACTTAAGAGGTGATTCTGAAGACCAATTTTAGTCTTCAGAATCACCTTTTAAGTCATATGTGGTTCATGTTTCGTGGAACACGGTAGGACGTAGGTAAAGCTTATCAGAACGATTTGTTTCGACACCGTCACATTAACAATAAGATAAGGATAGGATCATTGAGCTATGCGAAAGGCGCCAAAGCGTTGTGTCGTGACGTAACAAGATGGACGCGCTTGCGCTGGTTCAACCATATCCAACCCATTTTGTTAATTCACTAGCATTTTGCATATGGCTTCATCCGTGTTTTTTTTTGAGCCTGTATTTTCTCATTGCAACGCAAATGCACAGTATAACCGTACAGTAGCGACACGCTCCGCCTCCCTCTGAAACCGTTCCTCACCTCTCCCTGCGTCGAACGACTGTTCTGGCAACTGCGTTTTTGTTCGAGCGGCGCGTAGACACTCACACACACGCACGTATCTATACAGCCTGTTATTTTAGTAGTAGTGTAGACAATTATATCGTTCCGTTTATTTGGAGTGTCGCGGGTGTGGCAAAGGTCTCGCTACTCTCCTTCCACTTCTTTCTACCCGTGTGTTCTTACGAATCTCTATTTTTATTTATTTATTATAAAAATATCTCGTAAAACTCAGGAATAACATGGCTTCCTATTAGCACAGTATAAATATTAGTACTACCGTACAGTAGCGACACGCTCCGCCTCCCTCCAAAACTGTTCCTCACCTCTTCCCGCGTCGAACGACTGGTACTGGGAACAGCTTTTAGTTCGAGTAGCGCGGAGACGTACACACATGCACGTATTTGTACAGTCTGTTATTTTGGTAGTAGTGTAGGTAATAAAATCGTTTCGTTTGTATAGAGTGTCGTAGATGTGCTATAAGCGATAACAATTTCAGAATCAGACCAGCAGTTTCTGAGATAAGCTCGAAAAAACACAAATTAATCGCAACTTGTGATTGTAACTAGCTTTTTCCCGCGTCTTCATTATGAATAATGTGTTTATAAATTATAGCCTACAACCTTACTACATAATTCCTCTTTGTATTGCTGAAAACTATAGGTATGTAAATCCAGATAGTACATAATGACTTAGAGTAACATTTCCAAGAGCAGTATTTGACATTTCACTAATTTATAATATTATTATGTACCTACTGATGATAATCTTATTATATAAACTCTATTCTATAACTCAGTTTTGTTCTTTGTTCTATAAGACTTGACAGTCTACGATGAGCACTGACAACACTGGTTAAGCAAAAAATGATTATATAATTTGTTCAATTTACGAAGTAATAAGGTCATAATAGAACTTGAAACTCTCAATTGGATCTTTAGGTATTATTTCTACTGAAATTAATCTCTATTAATGATTAAAATATATTATTAGAATTATTCAAGGAAGATTTGCCTTTTCGCCTTCCACGGTGACCTTTCCTTATTCTTATTTTGTTAATATTCTGTTTTATGTAAAAAACTATAATTAGCTTGATCATGTTTAAACCAGCCCAAGCCTCTACAATAAAAAAGGTTAATATTTAATTAAGCAGAATTGGTCAGAACTAGCATAAGCGCGCGACTTTGTCCGCGTGAATGTCGGTAATCGCGGATGCAGATGAAATCGCGGATTACCTAATAAGGTTTCAAGCTTTGTTTGTACCAAATTTCAACAAAAATATATTAGTATAGAGCATATTAGCAAAAAGTTATAACATAAAAATAAAATAACTATCAAATCCGGATATCAGAAAGATTAAAGCTACTTAAATACATTAGATAGATGGATAGATAGATTCATTTATTTGACTAAAACATGGTATTTTACAAATACACAATAGTTTTTGAAAATGTTGTGACAATAATAATGATTCTAATTTAATCAAGTTAAACAAAACCAAACCAACAAAAAACCAAATGAGACCATATTTATAAATAATTTTGTGAGTTCTACAAAGTTTTTGCATTAGTGGAATCAGGGTAGTTATAATGAGAGTTCCACGTTTAGATAGTGTCTATTTTTATTGTTGATGAATCTGCACCATGCAATAAAATTTATTACGGTTCCGTAGCCAAATGGCAAAAAACGGAACCCTTATGGATTCGTCATGTCTGTCCGTCTGTCTGTCCGTCCGTATGTCACAGTCACTTATTCCCGCAACTATAAGAACTATAGTGGTGAAACTTGGTAAATAGATGTATTCTGTGAACCGCATTAAGATTTTTACACAAAAATAGAATAAAGCAATATATTTTGGGGGTTCCCCATACTTAGAACTGAAATTCAACATTTTTTTTTCATCAAACCATTATCTATGGATAGGTCTTTAAAAATGATATTGAGGTTTCTAAGATCATTTTTTTCTAAACTGAATAGTTTGCGCGAGAGACACTTCCAAAGTAGTAAAATGTGTGTCACCCCCCCCTGTAACTTCTAAAATAAGAGAATGATTAAACTAAAAAAAAATATATGATGTACATTACCATGTAAACTTCCACCAAAAATTGGTTTCAACGAGATCTAGTAAGTAGTTTTTTTTAATACGCTTTTATATTATGTTACTTGCTGCTACGGAACCCTTTATGTATGAGTCCGACTCGTACTTGGCCACTTTTTTACCTTAGTTAAGGTTTAAACATAGAAGGTACGAAAATAACGCCATTTTTTACTCAAAATACTATGTGAATCCAGATGTACCTGATTAAAAACCAAAATATATATTTTCAACCGACTTCAAAAAAGGAGGAGGTTGTCAATTCGTCTGTATTTTTTTTTATTTTTTTTTTTTATGTTTGTTACCTGAGAACTCTGGACTGGGTGAACAGATTTTGATGATTCTTATTTTATTTGAAAGCTGGTGCTTCCCATGTGGTCCCATTTTAATTTGGTCCAGTTCTGACAATAGCATCCATGAGAAAACCGTATAAGTCTTAAATTTGCATTAAGTATGTGCGCGATTTGTTAAGCGATTTCTCAGGCAAACGTAACCCGATTTTGAAAATTCTTTTTTGATGGATAGGGTATGCTTCAGGGGTGGTCCCATACAAATTTTATCTAAATTGATTCAGCACTTTTTGAAAAAATCAACAAGTACCCTATATATAAAAATATTTGTTGATTTTTTCAAAAAGTCAATCTTTAGAGTAGTCAACTTTCAATGTCTTCTAAATAGATTTGGATGAGAAGGAGGTACTAAAAAGCGGAAAATAAAAAGCTTTTTTTACAAAAAAGACAACCGCCTTCAAAAACTAAAAAGTGAAAAATAACTTTAGCACAGAACACACATTGACTTTAGTTTCGAAATTCGGTGGCTTTGTTCTGTTTGTTGTTTTGTATTGCCACCGACTTCCGACACTAAAGTCAATGTGTGTTCTGCGCTAAAGTTATTTTTCACTTTTTAGTTTTTGAAGGCGGTTGTCTTTTTTTTACTTAACAACATAAGGCTAAACAGTATTTTCAATCCCTTGAGTATCAATATAGCCCTACTTACTGATTCTTTCATTAACGTTACACGGACTAAAATGAAATTTAAAATAGCCTTCCTATTTTCATAGCACAAAAATAAAATGCACGTTGGCACCGAGTGTACTTTTAAACGTAGGTACAGGCCAGCACAAAACGTTTTCTCCGCTCACCGCTTTCTCACATAATTAATTTTTACTTCACAAGACTACATCTGCTAAATTAAAATAAACTCACCTTCATATTACTGCATGCTAGTGAATTCTTTTTGTTACTGAATGTATTTTAATTTTTTTGACCGTGCTGTGCACCCTTAAAATTGAACACGAATATAAATTGTACGCTGGAAGTGACTAGAAAGTCTTGTTTTAGGATGTTAAAAAGGAACGACTTTAAAATTGGAATACAGAAGGCCAATGTTCTAGTAACGTTTAAAATCAGTCTCATCTCAGCAATGTAAAATGTCAAAATCTTGGCAAAACTATAGGTAAAAAAGGAGGCATTTTTGACAGATTGAAACAGATTAGATTGCGGTTGTTTCTAAAAGTAAGTTGGATTACCCCCCTGGGGGCCAAGTCTGCTATTTTTATAATTTCGTCATTCCAACACGATCCTTTTGCTAAAACTTCGTAATCTGCTAAATTCATAATGGTCGACCATTGGTCGGTCGAATTAAAAGCAATGACTGCACAATGACGTTCTAATGGTAGGTCACTGATCAAAGGAACTGTCAAAATTTTTGCAGATTAGCGCCTAAGTCAGTCATTCAGTGGTCATTTTGCACGAAATTACCATTTATATCATTTCTTTCAATGACGTTCCAGTGGTTGACCATTGGAAATTCATAATGACGACATTATATTAGTAGATTACCAAACTTGTCAAAATTAACAATTATGAAATCAATGATACGCCATTCTGCCACTATTGTAATAGCAAACTTGACGCCCAGGTTTAAATTCGTCCATGAAACAGTTAACCGACACCATAAACAATAAAAAAATCTTCAGCTCTCCTCTGTCATCCAAAGCGAAGTTTTCAGTTATCTTTTAAGCTTAGAATAATAACGCAAAGAAACCTAGTAAAAAATATTTTAAAATGACGGTTTATTGCGTAAAAGTACTGCTATAGCACAACCGGTAAACATAAAATTACATTTCACATGTAAATAGTAACATTATATCTATTACTTTTAAGTAAATCGATCTCCGAAAAAATGTTTTCATAACCTAATTTATTACAATGAAGTGTTGCCAGTGTTGTACGGAAAAATTACCCATAATTCTAAACACTAACATTGTTGGAGTCTACTGTATTATTCTGGTAGAAACCAACAGCTGATCCATACATTTATGTTCGTAAAACTCGGAACAATTATTTATTAATGTAGCTGTATGGATCTGCGGTTTTTTTGGCGATATTCAGGTTTTTAGTGAATTTTATTTTTTTACCTTGAATAATTTTAACAACTGAAAGCGTAAATAATGTAATTCTGTTGTATCCGTTAATATCGACAATTCGACACTGTGTTATCTATGGCATATGCTATGTGGAGTACATGTTTATTAGTTACCAAGTAATTCGAGTATACGACTGTAAATAATATTTTGATGGGATGACCACGAAAATATTACCTATATATTAAAATATTTGGCGCATATACATTTGAACTAATTTAAATAGATACGCGACATGGACTCACAAATCTATTTCTACAAGTATAAGTACGTGCTAAGTTAAAAATAACAATTAAACTTTTTATAACCTTGTATAACGATAAGTAGATGTGACTGTATTTTAATTAATATAAAAAACCACATTGCCAACTTAAAATACGTACGTAACATTTTTTAAATGCAATCGTGCTATGGCCTAAATGCATTATCATTTTTCCTAAAATCGGGCAAAAAAATATTTCCTAGCAACATTTTTTTACGTCTGTGTGCGTGGCAGCGGTCGTAATTACATGCCGATCACTCACACATAACCTACTATTGTAGCGTAAATTTTTCATAGACAGCGTATAGAGACTGTCCTTCTATGCGTTATTATTCTAAGCTTTTAAGGTAAGACAACATTGGACGCCAAAGTTCGGTTTTGGTAGAAACCTACTTCAAGCACTAAGATACCTTCTTCGCATAGAGGATGCATGGAGTTCGATGTTTGTGCTCTAATATAAGCATATAAGCTTTTACTCAAGTTAAAGCTTACTTGAGTATAGTAAACATTAAGCCACTGACAGTACTTATAGAAACAGAATACAACGTGTAGTTAAGTTTAACGTTAACAATCTCTGAAGCCATTTTGCACGCGACTTCATCCGCTTAAAAATCCGCAAGTATGTCTTAAAACATACATACAAAATAGCAACGTATGATATTTGGCAATAGTACAGCTTTCGGTTAGTAAAAGAATTTTTGTAATTGGACTAGTATACAGACGCCAGCACATCAATCCATATCAAATTGTAAAATTTTCCCAATTGAATTTGAGCCGTATTCTTTTGTTTGTAATAAAGTTTCAACAGAAAATCTATCAACGAAATTTGACAGATTGTGGTAGCTTAATGTGCTAGCCCCTGTACTTTCAGATATTGCCTCTTATAAACAAAAAACCAACCAACCTTTTTTTTTAACGTGCGGACATCCTCATGGACTGTCCCCCGTCTAGGGAAGACGGGGGGGTGTGCCGGACTCTTACCGGCGAAAACCACCACGGTGTTCCTCGACTGACCTATAGGCGGGAATACGGGATTCGCTCGCGCATGCACCGCCCCCCGCCAAAACCAACCTTACTTCTTCATTATATTAGTAGGTATAGATAACTTTCCAATACGAATACAAAAAGTCCCGTAAAGAATAAATAACTGCGTTCCCAATACTTTCTAGAAATACTTATTTTTTTTTCACCACTTCTATTACTTCTCTATCTGTGTATTTTGACAGCCTGACAGCCAGTGTCAAGCCACTTCCAGCGCCTACACCCCATTGTCCACAACTAATTCCCTGTGTACAGAGTGTCGGAAATTAAATTAGAATAAACATAATTAAACAGTTGGCCCCATTCGCTTCGACTTTCAAAATTACCGTATTTAGGGGATTAAATGCCGCCCCCAATGTTAATAATACAGGATTTTAGGCCCAAAAGTATATTGTGCTTTTCGTATGCCATGGGTAATTTCACTAATTATTTCATTTGCATAGAATTAATTGTTGGATGGAGTTCCTCGTATGCTTTGCTAAGCTCTAAATCTGTGTTTGTGACATTGTGTAACCGAATCAAGCATAAAAAAGATGTTGTTAGGGTTTTGAAAAAAGAATAAAGGTTCCGCTTTTCCATTTGAGGTAAATGGAAAAGCGGAGCATTTATTCTTTTTTTTTAAGTATCTGAGTAAACAAAAGCGGCCAGCTATTATTACCCATAACGGCCCTGCAAATCCCTAATGGGACACCGAAGCATCGTAACCCTTTTTAACTACTTAGAAAATTTCAAAGTTTAATTAAAAAAATGCCAATTTATAAGTGAACCCGCAATATGGGCCGTAGAAGTTCGTTTGAAACTTACTAAAACGATCCACAAATATTCAGAGTAGGTACCCTATACCTACTTCTTTTGTTCTCGTTTGAAGATAATATTTTGGACCTCTTACAATAAAAAAATATATAAAAGAATATTTCACCCAATAACACAAACGGACGCTGACAAAGAAAATCTTTTGACTCAAAATTCACGTCGAATATTGCTAAACAAAGCGAAAAATTATTTTTCCAAATGTCGTAATCTTTACGATTGTATTGCTGTAGCTTTTTACATTGAAAATTTTGTTCGTGTAACCGAAGTTTCAGTTGTTACTGGCGCGGCAATGTTTAACAAGTGACGCGGTTTCAACAAGTAAGCTTTGCGCATGTATAGAACATAGTGCAACAGATAATTTTACCGAGAGCGACAAATTCAGTGTAGATTGTGCCGTCGTGGGGGAGCTACGCGCCTTATGTTGGCTTCATGTGAAGTTTCCTTCGCCTGTCGGTGTTACGAAATTTGAAAATTGAACTCTTTTGTTTTGTAAGTGGCAGTTTTGTTTATGGACTAATGTTTCTGGGTTGTTTTTGAGGTAAGTCGATTTTATATAATTGTATTTTCTTTTTTTGTACAATTTTCTGTTTAATTTGTAGGTAGGTACGTACCAATTAAAGTTTGGAACTGATATAGTAGTTCATAATAAAGAAAAGCGCTGGTTTTGTTTCTAAACCGGATATTAATATACCTATTATTATACCTACTTAACCATATAATAAGGAATAGATAATTACGTAAGATATTTTGAAACAAGAACAAAAATGGCGAAAGAAAAACAAAAAGATAACTATTTTTTTTATATTCCTGTAATTAAATAGGTTTTTTTTTGTTATATTTTAAATGACAGGAATTGGAGGTATATATATGACCTCGTAAAAAATACAATAAAGGAAAATCTCCTAAAATTTAAAGTACATTACCCAGTAACCTGAAAACAGTCGCTTCAACCTGAAAACGGAATCAGTAATCTGCAGCTTAAGCCCCAAGACACATTAAGAGCCCTAGATTTATTATATAAGTAATTCCACTGGGTCGTTTGGGCCGCCGCTTGATCTTAGCTTAAAGGCGGTAAAGGGGGAGCGAAATGCGCTGTGTGCTAACACCTATTGTGTAAGACTATTTTGGAATGACGCACTATGATTGGCTGTTTGAGTATTGGATCAGAATGTCTAGTGCATATGAATACTCATCAGCTTTAAGAAGATGGGGGTATGTATAGATAGGTATGGGTAGATAGATTCTTGATTAGCCGCGTGGTGCCGGTCGCGAATAGCATAACCCCATTTCTACCCGTGGGTGTCGTAGTAGGTGACAGGGGGATATTAGTACCATAACACCTACTGCGATCGCCAACCTGCTTCGGCCAAGCATGGCGATTACGGCTGAACCCCCCTTGGGGGAGACCTATGCCCAGCAGTGGGCGTCTAAAGGTTGACATGATGATGATGAGATCGATTCTTTGAAAAATTATATTTCACAGTAGTAAAAGTATAAGTACCTACTTATGCTTAAGTTTTTTATGTAAGTGAATGCCATTGTAATTCTTATTAGGAATGAAGATTGTTGACCATATTTCATGCAATAAACACGGAAATGAATAAAAAAAGAAAATTGGAATAAAGGAAGGAGAATGATGGTTGTACTGGCTGTATCACTATGTAGTCTGTGCCATGAAAAAATACCATTCAACTTTCGGTTTTTACCATAAAGGGCGTCGGTCAAAGTCAAAGTCAAAGTCAAAGCATTTATTTCAATTAAACCATTTGCAGGCACTTTTGAATAGTCAAAGAGTCAGTTAGTTAGTCAGAAAGTTGAAGCTAGTTGCTCGTTCCAAAACGTAGGTAGGTCTCTATGGAGAAGAACGAGCAAGAAACTCCACGGACACTCTTTTCAATCAAGCTTTTACAAAATCCTGGTTACATTATTCTTGTTGCTTCTATATGTGATAACAATGTAAGTGAAGAGAAATCCAATAATTAATTTAAAAAAATTAATTTAAAAGCCATGGCAGTTAAGAGATGACCAATCTCAACTGACAGTGCCCGTTCACGAACATGACGCGCGGATCAGCACCACTTAGCTCAACCATTTTGAAGAGAACCGAACCGGTTTATGTCTTACAGACTAGCCAGGCCTGGAAAACACGTGTCGCTGTAATGTTGGTCTTGCGCCTGATGTTTCCAAGGTCGTGTCGGATTGTTAGACATTTAAACTATGTGAGTGAGGAAAGAGAGAATATATACGACTATGTTAGCGCATACTTGTGCACTATAATTTCTCTTGCGTACTTTGTTAGTCTTGATTGAGACTGACGCACCGTGAGCAAATTTTAGTAACGGGGATATTATAGACTAATAATTTTGTGCTAGTGACAATGCTATCAATTATCGGTCTTTGGTTCCTATTGGCAAATACATGTGACCATAGAGTTATGCATATTAATGTGAATGGATGAAGAGGGACAGGAAATCCACAGAAAAGATAGATGGATGACAGATGAATAGTATTGTTTTTTAATGGGATAAGCTCGCGTCAGTATTCCCTAACCACAGCAACTTCTGTAAGGTTGAACCAACAGTAATGACCACCAGAATTGAATCTCGCAACGAAATTAATAGAAAAGAACAGCGGATGAGTAAGAAATGTATGTGTTTTCTCTTCTCTTCATATCAAGCAAAAGACAGAACAGAACTAGGCCAAATTGACACGAATTGACGTTTACAAACGGGGAAGCCCAGTTACCACGGATAACATAATGAATGGATCCAAAAATGTGAGCTGATAGGTATATTTGATTCCAATAATAGGTATGGGAAAAACGCTTGATCGCACGGAAATTATGTTTAAGAAATGAAATGGAAGAATTATACGTGTTATACTGACCCCAAGTAACATAGGACAAGGTCCAATAAGGTGATGATGGTTTCCATTGGCTTGGAGACTTATGTAGGTCAATCCACCCTCAAGAGCTCGTCTACCTAGTACGGTCACGCCGTAAAGAATGGAGATGTAGGAAATCGAATGACTTTTAACTTTTTTCTGTATTGAGCTGTAATTATTAGGTTAGGCGATACCTAATTATCTACTTTTCTGTTCTAACTTAATTCGGCGCGCTTCATCAAATATTTAGGGTATTATGAGGATAGTTATCGATTCTTCTAGAAATACGTTTATGTTAATCCAGTGTGATGGCAATGCGTATCTATAATAAGTATCAGCTGGTATATTCTATTAAACTCTCCGCCGTTGAATCGACATGAATTTAGAGTTAATCGAAGGCAATGGTCGGTGGGTCATCTTAGGGGCAAAATAGCACAGCAGATGACAACAAAAAAATCACCGTATTTGAAATAGTGCAGACCTTACGTAAGCATAGGTAGTACGCTATGATTGAGGAGATCCTTCATTAACTCCAATGAGCCATTGTTACGAACACGTGGGTACAGGACGCAGTATATCAATTTGTTTTAGTTCTATCACCACCTACGTATGTGTCATAATCAAAATGAAGTGACATTCTTGAAGATCACTTATCGGGGTCAATGTTCAAGCAATGTTTATTTTTAATATTATTTAAATTTAGAACAGAGATATTAATTAATTCACCACGTACAAATCATAAAAAAAAAAAAAAAAATATTTACAATTCTAAGAAAAAGGCATAAAAAAACTCGTCCACATCGCTGTCAACGGGACACGTGCCCAACAGGCTGGCAGCATTGCCAAGTTGTATTGCAATGCTGATTTTTTGACTCAAGAATAGACCAGCCTTCGGGTCACGTGAAGAGTCGACTAGCCGCTTGGCGATGTCACGAAAAACAGTATTAGTTGGTATTTACGTAATTAATGTTTTTAAATAGGGTTATTTGATAACGGTCGTTTTTATACATCGCATGGGCCTATAACCTTCGCCGATAAATGGACTATCCAACACAAAAAGAATTTGTCAATTCGAACCAGTAGATCCTGAGATTAGCGCGTTCAACCAAACGAACAAACAAACTTTTCAGCTTTATAATATTGGAATAGATAACGTACCAACCCACTATCTTTATCAATTATGTTAATCTTATAGGTACCCGCCTGCCAAGCGTGGCGATTAAGGCAAAACCTCCCCTTTTGGAGGAGGTCTATGTCCAGCAGTGGATGTCTTTCGACTGAAATGATGATGATGATGATGAATAGGTACACCAAATGTGTTACATTTTATTATTATACAGCAATACCAGTTCAATTAAGTCCTAAACGTGTACTTATAAAAACATTTTAAATGAATCAGTGATAAATATCCAAAACCGTCACAATTGCTTTGAAAAATAGGAGAAATTGACGTGTATTTGTTTCTGAACCGATTTGAATCAACACCGATCGATCGATCTCTTGTCAATATACAAAATAATTGATTGTCCTACCGGGGCGTAGTACAATTCTGGCATTTATGCCTTCCGTTTTTTGTCAAGACGCTTCGCATGTGTAGCAGATGGGACTGCATTCAATAGGTAACTCAGGGCAATCCAGAAAGCAATCCAGTCTTCACCTTCTACAATTACTCAACTCTTGGACAGCATATTATATCGGGATATTTTTTTTCCAGGACAAAATAACACCATTTTCATGCCAAGTTTCCTCCGTGCCTCGGAAAGCACGTAAAGCTTTTGGCCCCGGCTGTCATTCGTAGATCTTTGGCAGTCGTTAATTAAGGATAGTCAGAAGCCAGAAAGTCTGACAAACAGTCTTACCAAGGGGTATCGCGTCAGCCAGTACCTGGGTTGTGGAGGTCCGATAGGCAGTCGCTCCATGTAAAACATTGGTATTCAGCTGTATCCGGTTAGACTGAAAGCCGACCCCAATATAGTTGGGAAAAGGCTAGGCAGATGATGATTTATTTCGTTTGATACGCAGTGTCTGTAGCCAACGGCTATGTGCTGTACCTTTTCACATCACGTAAAAATGCGTTATTGAAAACGATATCACGATCTAAAATGAAAACGAAAGCTCTATCTACTAAGCTCACAGTATGGAAGGAAACTGAATCTAAACAAATATTTGAACGACCTACAAAGACGTAAACCTCAAATATGGCTGCTTGTGTAGCATCCAAAACATGAGATAGATATCAGGGCTTAATTTTATGTATTGCATGATTGTAATTAAAGTATTTGAACGTTGCTTAACGATGTTTTGGGGCAATATTAATGAGCAAGTGGATGATTGATTTCAGTAAGCTTTAATTTCGGTACGCTAGTAAACAACAATTTAGGGTAGGCAGTGAAGATATTGATTGTGATAGATATTTGAATATATATGCTCAGTTATCCCTAAGCGTGTGTATCGTGTTGATAAACTTATCATGTAAAGAAATAAACATCTTTATGGTCAATTTCACGAAAGTGTTCATAATCGGAATTAGCAAATCAGACATTACAATATCATCCACGTTAATTGTATTTACGATCCATCAGAAAAAAAAACAATGACATTAAGAAATCTGTCGTTAAGTGAATGGTCATGCGTCTTTAGCTCTTTTATCGGTCAGTTGTCAAAGGAACTATAATAACTCTCTCCGTAAGAAACTCCGTAAATCTTTCTAAAAAATATTTAATAACGTAATTAACGTTTATGTGTGACGATGGATGACTTTTATTGATAGGTTTCACAGGATATTATGATGAACCTTTGTTCATTATTGTCAAAGATTTGCAGTGGGTTATGATTTCTGCCAAATGCTTTAATGCGTTCTGTGCCAGCCCCGCATATGTGCGGAGTAAATGTACGTAAATACTGTTTCGATCCGGTTTTTGGCAGCAAAACGACGGCGACGATATACGCCGGCGACCTTGAGCGACCAGGGAATCGTATGCGCTGCGTCCAAAACTGTCAAAGTTTAGTCGAAAATCTTAAATAAAAGATAGTATTCTATATCTAAAAAAAAGGCGTATACTAAAAGATAGATAATAAAATTATCTGTAAGATAGTACAAGTTTCGTTTAAATATTTCTGGTAGATTTTGTGTGATTATCAATCTTTTGTCCGCGTCAGACACAACTTCACGATTTAATTAAACTATTTAATATGAACTTAATCAAACATATTCACATACTAAATGATAAAGAGAATGTTCTAGTTTAACATATATTTTTTTTAAATCATTTACACTACACATTTTGACGTAATTGTCAGTTTAACATTTGCAAAAGTCGCTTGTTAGCGCCTTAAAGCTCTGATATTTAAAGCGTAAACCGGACTAAAAAGACGTAAACACATTTGAAATTCAATGAATCGTTAAAAGTAATTTTATATCTTATATCATAACTACTTCAATACACTATTAATCATACGAGGTTCCACTTCAAAAGAGACCACTCACTAGTATATTTCATAAAAAGGTCCAAATCGTATCGTATACACCTCGTAGGCCTCCATTCGTTCACTTGACTGAATCCGGGTACTATCTTGACCCTAACTTAATGAAGATAGACTAGACCAGGGGTGGTGAACCACCATAGCATTTGGTTTTAGTAATATTTTTTCTTGGTGTTTAAGAAAATTGAGGCAAGCTGAAATTAATAATTACTTACTAGTAATTATCTTGTGTAATTGATGGTTTTCAACAGGTAATAAAAAACTAGAATTAAACGCAACAATAAACAATAAACTGGTGATCTGACATCTGAAGGCCAATTCTATTAGTTGTTGATTGATGATTTACGCTATCGCTGAACAATTGACTGCTGCGCTGGTTGTCGGGAGTTCGATTCGATCGACGATCGTGTACCACTCTTAGCATGCGCACCACGGGTTTTCCATCCCTGGAATAAATGGTACGATAAGGTAACAGTGTGGAAGAGAGCAGGTATCAAAATTTAGGGCACGTTCTCATAACTTTTCTAACTAGGTAAGGATGTTGTAAAGTCTTAGTGTTATTAAGTTCAAGTAGTTCTTAAGATAGTTGGTTAGTTTGATTTTAGGTAATTTAATTACCTACCACGCCATTTATATTCATCCTGGGGAATGATTTAATTGATAGCCGTTTCTACAAGGCCATGAACCGTAGGTTCTTTAATTAAAAACTGTCTTCGATCTATGAAGAAATCTGAAGGAGAATCTTATGGAAAAATAATCTTGTCTACCGTTATGACCATGGATATCATTGGTTGTGACAATTGTATGTGTTATCTATTTGTAAGAATTATGAGATGGCTAGAAGAGTATATTTATAAATATTTTATCTTAAGAATAAAAATAAGAGATTGACCGGTTTTATACAGGATTATGTCAAACTGCGATATTAAAAGCAATAATAATTCATCTAAAATTTGCCCTCAATAATACCAATGTGTGTTGGTCTGTCGTTATATAATAGGTAAACTGTAAAAAAATTTTTTTAATTAATTAATTATGGACTTGGGACTGAATTTCAATAGAAATGCTCGTTCTACTTTGAACAATTTGATGGAAACTAATAAAATTGTTGATAAAAATCTATATTTATGAACTAAATAAGAAAGATTGACTTGCCACTTTGTTTTGTTTAGTATTTTTATATAATAGTCGCTTTTAGGTCCGTAGGGTATAGGTACATAAAAGTTCCATTAAAATATGTTACCAATCCATCAGTGGACAACAGCATAAGCTTTTGTATGAAACCTATTCATACAATATATATGGTAGGTAACTTGTTCATAATGAACGGGCTCTAAAATACCAAAGGCAATATAGACACGCTACTATGACTAAATACCTTTTCGTATATAGGTAATGCCGTGTGGTGACGGCCGCAAATATGTCATATGGTGTCATTTCTACCCGAAGGTGTCGTAGACAGAGGGATATTAATCAGAAGATGTGCAGCAGTGTCCTTCTGAGTACGAACGTAAGTATGGCGATTACGGCAGAACTCTCCTTGGGGAAGACCTATGCCCAGCAGTGGGCGTCTAAAGGTTGACGTTAGCGTGTGTGAAGTATATAATCAGTTTCAATTTTTTTTCATCTTATTTTTACCAATAATAAGGGATAGGTACTCATTATCATGTATTTTTGTTCTTTTTCTTTCTTTATTATGTATGTATTAGTCTCCAGATACCTACATATTATTCATGTAATATATTTTTCAACACACTTGCTCATAAAATGGCTCTAATTTCACCGCAATTAGGCACATAATAACACCTGTAATCAAACTGTGACTTTTTCATTGCTATTATTCACGAGTGAGTTATAGGTTTTTTTTTATTATTTTATTGGTTGACTTGCTTTGTTCTTAAAAAAAGTTTCGATACAAAAAGATCGTGTTCAATAGTTCGAATAAATTAATATACCTATTGCATACTCATTTCATGCAACTTCGTATTTAAATAGATATTTTAACTAATACGTTTTTAATAAATAAAACTTTCACTTTTGTTTTCTCTGTAATTAAGAAAACTTTGAATTCCCCATTTTATACGTGGCTAGAACGCTATCCGCGAAAAGACAAAATAAAAGAAACCTCATTCTTTTAGTCTATGGTCGATCGCCATTGTTTGATGCGCGCGGGAAAACTGATTAATTTTTCCCTTCATTGCGAAACAAATTTCACAACTCGTTTTCACTGCTGAAAATGATTATTTAGTATTATTTTCTTGACAAGTGTGTTGAAAACGTCGTATGATACACATGTGTATTGATGATTACCGTCCTCGGCTCTCTTAAGACCCTCACCTAACGGCTCGGGTCTCAATGGCGCCTCAGCGGTAATCACCAACATTACACACTTGTACCATAATGTACTATTATAGAACCTTGTTGCCTGAAGTAAATAAGTAAATAATGTATTTTATAATGTCAAAATTAATGCTACTGACTAATCATTTAGCTACCAAATGCAAAAATGTAATATTAGGAGCAATAAATCGGCAGCTTTGAAAACATTTTGTACTAAATAAATCTGTCAAAATACTTTGTTTATTACACACTGTGCTCGTATTGTTGCCTTACAGAATTTTAATTCAGAAGACATTAGGCTGTACCTAACCTACTATACGGCCTACAGTCCGGAAATTTAATTTCCTTTATGGTGAATAACATATAGATGAATATATCTATGTACTCTGTACCTACTCAACCATTGGAATGCTTTCATCGAATAGGTACATAAACAATTCGGTCAAATGTCTCTTCGAATTTCAAATAAACAATTTTGGCGATTTAAAATGAAGGGGTAAATAATAACGAGCAGCATGAAATTTATGATTCAATTAAACTGTCGCAGTACACTGCGTTCTTTGTGGTCTATGCACACAATTATTTTGTTACTCTGTTGCTACGGTTCACCGAAAACTAAAACTATATGCACTACAAAAAAATATTACTTGATCGTGTACCAGTTTGTAAAATATAGTTTCCGTAACAATTTTTTTTTGTTTTAGTATTTTGCGGCATTTATTGATAGCTTTATTGTTTTTATAAAATTGTTTTAGTTTCTTCCTGTGTCACGTTGGCAATGTTATCAGTATGTATCTACCCATTTAAAAGTGTAAGAACAATAAAAATAATTGTAAAAAACAAAGCATTATTTACCACAAATTCACAAACCAATTTTTGAAAGCAATTTTTTTCAATTGGTAAACAAACTGTAACTACTTGTAGTTTGAACATTTCATCCCTTTCATGAATTCAGTAAAGAGAGAGACAGACCTATTTTTCTGAGAGCCACCGTTACAAATTCACAAACCAATTCTCTATTGCAAAATTTATTCAATTAGTAAACAAAGACGCTGTTACTACTTGTACTTGTAGTTTGATCATTTCATCCATTTCATCAAACCAGCAAAGAGAGAGACAGAGCTATTTTTGTGAAAGCCACCGCAAACCTAAGTAAGTGGGCTCATATAAATAATTCTGTACAATTTGCCTCACGACCGCCCCTTAGTCCAAATCATTAACTCTAAAGGGCCACGAATCGTAGACGCATTCAGAACCACTGATTTGAATATTCCTTGTTATTCATTAAAGTCTTTGGTTGAACAAGAGCTTTGGTATGCAGCAACCATTAAGGTCGAGTGAATTTGAAGGCTGTTTATAATTCATTGAATAAACATCGTTTTCTGAAATAAGTGCGTAACGTTATAGCGTTTTATGTTGTAGATATAAACGTTACTTAGGTCTTATGGATTGAGATCCCAGAGTCCCAGAATCGCCGGCGCCTTAGTTCTCAAAGTCCTCAAGGTAATTTTAGCATTTCTATTCTCATAGCTTACTATTCTCAAAATATCACCTATGCAAAAATTAGGTAATCTGGGTTCCTCTGGACCACTAGATAAAGGGATATGTCATTCTTTTTTAAATTTGTTTCCATTTTCGTTAAGTTCTAGCCGGTCACGTCACTAAGTAATATTTTATTTTATTTTAGATTTTATTCATTCATATTTTAATAAATTAATGTGCGAAGCGTGGCTTTCAAAAAAATATTATATCTACGCTAAAAAACACTATGAACTAATTACTTTAATAGATCACATATCATTACTATATTTTTTTATCGTATCTACCAGGAATAGATACCCTATAGCTCCGTGATTAAAGGCCCATATTTTTTAATATACGGACTGGCTTTTAATGTAGGTACTGGCCATTTTTTATGATGCAAAAGTACCCATGAGTACATAACACTTAAAAATAAATCGGCAGTTCCTCACATTTTGATCGTGCTGCAGCTGATTTTTAAGTGAATTTAAAAAGGTTCTTTGTTTAACCCGTATGATTATACGTTTGTAGGTATGTAAGTATGTCCGTATTTTTTTTTTAAACTGCCGATCCGATTTGAATAGTGTTTTCACTATTGGACTGCATACTTTTTAGGGAAGGTTTTAATAAACAAAATGTTGTCCTTGATTAAAACACACCAGAGCTATATACTAAAACATAGGAGTTAGTCAGTGAAATTTCCATTAATCGGTGATGGTTTTATAAAGTTTTTGGCTTGATATTTTTTATGTTTGTTTTATTTATGGATTTGAATGATAAAAGTAGACACAATAAAAGGATTTTTTTTTTTAAAAGGCAACCGACTTGTAATTCTACAAAAATACATTTAATTTCAGAAGTCGGCGGTTTTGGCTCTGTTTGTGGTTTTGTATTGCCACTGATTTCCAAAATTAAAGTTATTTTTCAGTTTTGAAGTTGGTTTCTTTTCATGTTTCGTAGTTAGAAGTCCCTCTCTGAAAAATGGCTCGAGAAAAAGAAGAAAAAGTCATCCTTGATTTATGTACTTATTTCTTAGAACATAACCCAAGTAGCTGGACGTAAATCTGGGATATCCTAAGCATAAAATTTGTTGTATCCTTAGTCATTAATCTTATACGCAATTGTGTCTAATTCCTGGAGCTTCCGTTAATGTAATAAATCAACTAAGTAAGTGCGACTGGTGTTGTGGGAAGCCTTCGTTTTCGGTTTCGTCATTTCATTAACACTGGTTTATATTTAGATTTTCTTGTAATTCATGTTTATGCATAAGTATTTGTGTGCTGTTATGCTAGGTAATCAGTTTAATTGGTTTAAAACGTGGGTGTTATTGAGAACGCCTTAATTATTTTGATAAGATTCTGTGGGTGTCATTCATGGGCTGACCGCGGCTCCCGTAGCTTAACCGTATCTGATCAATCCGTACGGATTTTTAACCGACTTCAAAAAGGAGGAGGTTATCAATTCGGATGTTTATATTTTTTTTATGTATGTTCGGGCATGACTCTGTCATAATATATAGACGGATTTGCAAAATGTTTTTGTTTGAAAAGCGTTTATTCCGAAATGGTCCCATATAACTTTTACCAAAATTGATCCAGGCCTTTTTGAGAAAATCAACAAAATCCTAAAAAAATACTTAGTTGACGTTTTAGTTTCTTCAATCTCTGGAGAACTTACACTTTCTTTTAAGTGTGTCGCCGTTTCTTAATAAGGATTTGGATGTTAAGGCAATACTAAAAAGCGAAAAATAATTTTTAAATTTTACAGCTCCTTTTCTTTCTATCTCGATCGCAAATGTTATCAGTAAATCCTTAGATAAAACTTGACGTTTTTATAGTACGCAGTCTTAATAAAGCTGGGGTCATGATTGATTGGATGATGCAAAACAATATTGTTTCCTATTTTCGACCAGCAAAGCTTGATAATTGATTGATAGTACAGGTGATTGTTAGTGAATCAGAGGGATTGTTGTTTTTCCGACTTTTACGCTAGCGGCTCGGTCACAGCTGATGGTTTTTAAATTGATCTTAAACTAAGCGTCAACGTTGCTTACTCAAAGCACAGTTGTGAGGCACTAGAAAGTCTAACATTTTGCTAAATTGAATCTGTTAGTTGAAACTATAGTGAAACTATAGCCAGAGATACATTCCGTGTTTCTCTCTCTCTCTCTGAGGGGCTCGTGGCTAAGTAAAAGCGGTACGGATCGATTTTTCATAGTTAAGCTTTGCTTGCCGCGGTCAGTCCGTGGATGGGTGACCTTATTTTTTATACCAAGACCCCTCCGTGCCTCGGAAAGCATGTAAAGCCGATAGTCTCGGCTGCCATTCGTGGATATTTGTCCTTATGAGTAGTCAGAAGTCAGAAAGTGACGAATCACCAAGGGGTATCGTACTACCCAGTTACTGGGTTGTCGAAGTCAGGCAGGCAGTCGCTCCATGTAAAACATTGGTATTCAGTTGCATGTGGTTAGACGGAAAGCCGACCCCAACATGGTTAGGAAAAGACTAGGCAAATTCATGACATGCCCCATTTCTGTAACCAGTTCTTAGAAACCAATGTGGTGATGAAAAGTTTATTTTTGCAGTTAAATTATATAATATAATATTTGGGGACATTTCACACACGGCCATCTGACCCCAAAGTAGGGAGACCCTGTACTATGGGTGTCAGACAGCTGATATACATACACAAATATATTTTAAATACATACATATATAAATAAACAACACCCAGACACAAGGCAAACACAAGTGCTCCTCACACAAATATTTACCCTGGGCGGGAATCGAACCCGCAACACGCTGCGCAGCAGTCGATCGCTCAGCCACTGCGCCAACCGTGTCGTCAAATTAATATTATTTTATTAATTTCGTAATTATACGAGATTATTATGACAGAAACTGTTCCTTTTCGATGTTCCATTAAAGAACCTCTTAATGATATTAAATGTTAATTTTAATTTAATTCACTTGAATAAAGTGCAAAAGCGCTTTCACATTTAAAAATAAAATATTCTACATTGCAGTACGAGAATTTAAACAGTAACAGTAGGTACTTAACAAAACAATTAATTAAATTCATTCATACTTATCGTCATTCACGCACTATTACCTCTTTACAAAAATACCCTTTGGCATATTCGCATTCGACGAACAATTTAAAATGAGTTACATCACTATTACGTACACAAATAGTCACGAGCTCTAGCGGACTACAAAAGGATTTGTCGAAACAATTGTTTAAACTTTGTATTATGTTTTCGGCGTAAACATGACGCATCGTGCGTAAAGGTCCTAAACCTTATATAATAGTAATGTATGGCAGTAAACTAAACGGGCTTTTCCAAACTATTGTACCCAGTTTATATACATAGTTATACTAGCTTTTGCCCGCGGCTTCGACTGGGTGAATTTTCGCTGCTACCTTCGCCAAAAACAACTAAAAAAATATATTAATACAGCCTATTAGCAACGGGCCTAGAACGCTTACCATATAACAACGCCTTCAGGATTCTGGTGGGGCTCCCACGTTTCTGCAGCGCTTCAGGCATGTTTGCTGACGCTAGGGTTGACAATTTTTATGCCATAATGCGTAAAATAGCAGCATCTCTGATTTGTAGGATCCGGGGAGCGCCAATGGAATTCTGAAGATGATATCAGAAAGGCCAGGGTCTGCAGTGCTGGGGATATGCTATTATTATTATTATTATTAGCTGATTATGGGGATGTGCTATTCAGCTATTTGGCTTCACGTCACGAGATGACGAAATATATTATTTTTGTCATTATTTGAATTATTATGTTGGACTCGAGAATGTAATAATAATAACATATTTTATAAGGCCTTACTAACATTATATGGACAATTTTTAATTATGTCTGAAATATATGTGATGTCTAAGATAAACTTAAAATGTAGGTACATATGATATTGAAAAAAACACATTGGTACTTGCTCGTACCCGCTTGCGAAACAATTTCCAAACAATTCCCTTATTTTATTTGTAATGAAATGTAGCCTATAGCACTATGCAGTAACGGGATCCGTTCTTTTCGCATAATGTTCTTTTTACTAATATACTTTGCCATAACTGTTTTGGCATAAATTGTTTTGTCATAATAAAATTCTGCCATATTCTTTTTTGGCATACAGTTTATGTTGGCATAATAATCGTTAAGGCAATTTTTTGGCATACATTTATTTCGCATGTTGTTACTGTGCAAATCTATTGAGCCACGCGAAAGTATTGTCTTAAAAATTCAATATGTTGTGCTATATAAGTTGATGGCAAAAACGAATCGCTGCAAAACCGACTCCACGTAGTCTTCTCTGCCCTACTCCTAGAGTGTAATCTAAGCCCGCGGCGCGGAGGGGCGAGGCGGCCCTCGAGCTGAGGAGCAGGTGGTTTTAACGCTCGCCGCCGTGGCTGAGGAGCAGGTGGTTTTAACGCTCGCCGCCGTGGCTAAGGCTGGCCGGCGTAGCCGGCCAGCAAGCCGAAGCTTCGGTGGTGAGCGCAGAACACATCTGCGACGATAAGCTCGCGCGGGACCGCCGGAACCCCGCAGCGCCGGAGCCGTGACAGAATCCATGCCTGCTGCATGCTTGCTTGCATGCTGCATGCTTGCTGCATGCATGATGTATGTTTGTTTAATTAGTATGATAAAAATATATTTTAATATCATTTTATGCTTTTAAATGTTATGCTTAATTATTATTATGATTAGAGAAATTATGCTTAAAAAAATTATGTGTAAGCTGTTATGCGTAAATAATATTATGCGAACATATAATTATGCGAAACAAAAGTATGCCAAGTTTTAATAGGTCTTAAAATGTTATGCAAATGGATAGGGAACCTGCATTAACCAGTAGTTTGATTCTGTAAAATTCAAACAACAACTTGCATCTCACATCGCTATTCACTCTCACTTCGCATAAGGTTAAAAATGACCTTGATATATTTGACACTTTGAATCGGGTTCGAATGCGAAGTGATGCCACTTCTTACGTCATCTCATACTTTATCTGTCAAAATCTCCCTGTCAGTTTAGTTCAACTCGCTGACACGCTCACAAGGGTGGCGCTAGTGTAAATTTGAATTATCAACCGATTTAGAATGCCAATCAAGAAACTCACTGCGGATTCTGATTCGAAGTTTAGAATGAGGACTTACAGAATCACACCCCAGCTTCATAATAGCCTGAGAAATTTCTGGATCGGACCAGCAGTTCTGGAGATTATCTCGAACAAACAAACAAACTCTTCAGCTTTATAATATCAGTTCAGAACAATTGTAGCCAGTTTATATAGTTATATTAGGCAATTGTGCGTGTTGGCACTAACGATAATGTATTGATGTAGCTTTAATATGAACTATCACTCTTTCAGAATGGCGCCATTCTACAGCTAATGGCATCGTTCTGTGCTCGGATCATTTAACTAAAATCTTCTGAAGAAATAATGTATACCTATGTCGAAAGTACTTAACTTACATTATATTTTTTTTTACATTTGTTCTGGGACTTAAAATCACTGTCTAGACGATTTCACAATTCTTACGTGGTTTAAAGTAAAATTATTTGGGTCGTAGTACTGACGGCGACGATATACGCCGGCGGTGACCTTGAGCGACCAGAGAATCGTATGCGCTGCGTCCAAAACTCTCAGAGTTTAGTCGAAAAAATTAAATAAAAGATCATCATCATCATCATCATCATTTCAGCCTAAAGACGTCCACTGCTAGACCGAGGCCTCCCCATGGGGGGGGGGGGGGGTCTTGCCATAATCGCCACGCTTGGCAGGCGGATTGGCGATCGCAGTATGGTTGTTACAAAGGCACAAAGAATGCTGCTGCCCATTCTTTGGTAAGTCCCTTAGTCGCCTCTTACGACACCCACGGGAAGATATGGGATGGTGTTATTCTTTACATCCGACACCACACGGACTAAATGAAATAAAAGATTCAAAGAATAAAAGATTCTTTAACTAAAAAAAAGGCGTACGCTAAAAGATAGATAATAAAATTGTCTGTAAGATAGTGTAAGTTTCGTTTGATTATACCTGGTAAATTTTGTGTGATTGTCAATGTTTTGTCCGCGTCAGACACAACTTCATGATTTAATTAAACTATTTAATAAGAAAATAATCAAAAACATTCAATGATTAAGAGAATGTTCTAGTTTAACATATATTTTTTTCAAATCATTTACACTACACATTTTGACGTGATTGTCAGTTCAAAATCTGTAAAAGTCGTTAAGCCCTTTAAGATCATGTGTTGATGTCTTATAAATACATTGCTTTTGCCTGTGACTTCGTCTGCGTGAATTGCGTTAATAGCGGATGCAGACATCGTGGTATATTCCCCAGGGTTCAAGCTATTTTCCTATCAAATTTCATCAACATCGAATCAGCCGTTTGATCGTGAAAACGTAACGGACAGAGACAGAATTTCTTAAGCATTTATAATTATAAGTATAGATCCTTTAAGCTAATAAGTTCTTAGCGAGTACGTTTTCTTTCATTAAAGAAAAGTAATAAACCTTTCTTTTCATCCAACATCGGACCAATGTCACAAACTACAATACAGCCTCATTTCATGACAGTATTTAAACTAATCGGGGGCGTTAGAAAAACTATTGAATCAGCTGTTTATTTCCCAAGCGCTATGAAATAATATAGTATATATCTAATAACCTAATATTTCTTGAATAAATAGGTAGGGTAATAAAAAATAAATGTTACTTGTGATAGAATAATAATGTTGCCCTAGATTTTGACTGTCGAGTTGACTATTGAGCGACAGACCCTGGGTTCTGTTCCCCCTCCTTCTTCCGTCAGTTGGCTTCCACTCCTAAACGAAGGCCACCCCATATGTTTCCACATTCAGTGTCTCCCTGCAATTTTCTTCATTTCGTTTTAAGGATGATAGCCAGTAGACTTGACTGTATGTACATGAGTCTATTCGTGGGTCACGCAGAGGGACGAGTAGCTTTAGGTTGTATGTACCTATTACTAACATTAGTTATTATACTACTAACAAATTGGATCCTAGTTACCTTAATTAAACGTTTATTATTTATTCAGGTCGTATGTCCACGTCGTGGGGGCCGTCCTACGCCACGTTTTCGGGTCCGCGATCGCTACTCTAGAAGCTTTCTTCCCGAACGGTTATCAGTTCGTCGAGCGATGTGTCCTGCTTGTTAACATTTTGGGCAAGGTCTTGAGTTTTCCGGCGGATTCATTTTTAGATCTTCCTGATCTTCATTTTCCAAGGTTATTTCAATACCAGTTTGAAAGTTGGTGGTGTGATGCCCTCGTATCTTAAAAAGCACGTAAAATCGTTGGTCCTGCGTCTGATCTGTTGCCGGTCTTGTCATCGGAAGGCCGTCTTCCTGGATTATGAGAGAGAGTGTCATGGATATTTTAAATAAAACAAATATCAGCCAAATTTTATAATTTACAAGTCAGAAAGTGAAAATACACAAACTTACATAATTAATTTAATACAAACTCCAATTCTGGGTCTGACGTGACTAAACAAATAGAACAAATAGGTAGGGTACATAATATTACTTATGACAAACAATGGGAATTTTACAAAGGAGCGTACAGTGTACATGAAACTTGATCCTGTACTAAGGCAGCATAAAAGCCAGAGGCACAACACAGCACATTCATTTTCTATCCTGTCACTTCCTAAGCTTGTGACGTCACCACTATCTCGGTACCGCGACCTAATCTAACCTGACCTCAAGCTGTATAACTAGCAATAAAAAGTAGTAATAGCCCATTGTGGTTACTTCAAGGGCCTTTTATTGAAGTTCATAAAGTAATTGTAGTAGCTCAGCGAGTTTGTAAGTAGATTGGATTGTTTTAACTACCTCTTCGAACGTTTGCATACTTGGTGGTGGTACTGGTGGTGGTTACAATTATAGTTTCAATTTATGAGAAAGGTGACTATTGAGTGGACAGAAAAGAGTTGGTTTGTACAGAGTTTTAAGAGGAAATACCACGGGCTAGAGAATTGAAAATTAGGTATTTGTAAAATCTATTGCTGTCGCGCGATGCCCGAACACGAACCGCAGAGCGCGATAGAGACAACTGCAGCTTTGACCGAAAATACCTATTAAAAGTACACAAAATCAATGATTCGTAGTCCCCTGATTTCTTCTCCAAAACTTAACCGATTTAACTGCTTTTTTCATAAAAAAATAAAGAAAGGCTTTTGCCGTGTTCCAATGTTTTCTATTTTTTATATAATCAAGTCAAATTTGTTTTCTGAATGTGTGAACACAGCCGAAAATCATGCCATTTTTTTAGGTTTTTGAATATTCATATCTCTTTTAATAATAAATTTATGAGAAAAGGGAAAACATAGGGACATGCCAATAGTAGCCATGAATATTAAAAAAAAAATTGATTTACTGGCATAATCCAGGGAGGAAACAGGGGACTAAGTTTGTATGGAAAAACGGCCCTTGTGTTTCCTCTTAATGCCACGGTTGACGCAGGGTGAGCGATTTGCTGCAGCGGAACAAATGTTTGTATGGCCTTCAACTCAGATTATCAAACAAAAGGCAGATAGACCGTGCGGAACACTGCGAGTGAAGCCACAAAAACAAATACAAATTCAATAACGAATACCTACAATCTCGTGATTGTATTCGCTTTTGACTTTTTATTTGTCTTAGTATTCTTTTTTTTTTAATATTGCTGCGCTTCGTGCTGTGACTCGTGTTAGTACAGCGTGAAACGAATTGTAAGTATTCGTTTTTTAATTTGTATGTGTTTTGTATTTGTGGCTTCACTCGCAGTGTTCCGGACGGTCTATCTGCCTTTTGTTTCAAAATCTGAAGCCTACAAGTAGGTAGTAGTTCCGGATTCGGTTGTTTGTGTATTTCAGTTTGATGTTTGTAAAACGCACACACGATACGAGAAAAATACACAAAGTAGGGCAAAGTTTGAAATAATAAAATGTGTTTTTAACTGTCCATTATACTTAAACCGAACAAAGGGGGTGGTCGGTGACGACAATCAAATGCAATCTGCATCTCTGCATCAATATGCATCTTTAACCCTCCAGATATTATCAAATACTGCGATTGTATGTACAAGAAACAAGAACATTTTGATTGCTAAAATTTGCATGTCATGCCCTAAAAATTAAATGTCTTTTTGCAGTTATTTCAACTAATCCTACTAATATTTAAATGCGAAAGTTTATGAGGATAAATGGATGGTTTTTACACCTAAACGGCTGGACGGAGTTAAAATTTGGCACACATAGATTAAGATCTTGCTTAACACATAGCTTAGTTAATTTTTTTTGTCCCGTTTGAGGCTTCCCCTAGGATAATTTAGGCAGACGAAGTCGCAGGCCGAGTCTAGTACTATTATAAATGTGAAAGTTTGTGAGGATAGATGCATGTTTAATACTCTCTCACGCCTAAACGGCTTAAAGGACCATGGCAGTTAAGCCATGGTCCTTTAAGCCATGGTCCTTTTGTCCATGGTCCTTCGGCACACGTATAGATAATGATTTCTATCCTGTTTTCCTCTGGGATAACTAAGGCTTTTAGCTTAATTCTGATTTCTATGCAATATGTAGTATACCACAAAAACTGTTACCAATAAAATTTGTTTTATTTCTTTTCTATAATATTCAGTATACGATAGCGATTATTTTAGGTTAGAGACTAAAAACGACGATGAAGATAAAAGCTCCTTACAGAAAAAGAACAATAATTCTTATTTCCCCTTCTCAAAGCAAATAAACCTACTTATGACCATTAAGTCGTACACTCAACACTCAAGAAGTCGTATCATATCACTCAGTCAGTAGGTCGAGTAAAAGATTAACTGAAAGGATTTATGAGGCAAATGTAAGTGGAATCCCGACAGGACACCCTAGAGACACATTACCCGTTAATGATGTCCTTCAAACAATTTAGTGCGTAGTTCCTACTCACGGATGATGGGAATGAAGAGGTATTTTGTGTTTAGTTTACCTTGGCAGTTCACTGCCGGAGTTACTTGCGAACTATGTGTTGATTGTAATACATTTGAATAGATGTATAGGCGAACTTTGTCCTAGCCTTTATGGTCATGTATTTTATTATTATTATTAATAACCAAGTACATCATATGTGGCTATTTGAACGGTAACCCCCAAACTAGACGTTAGTCTGTATCTTGGGGATCAAAGTTATATATTTTTGTTATATCCAAAAGGTCGTACACGGTGATTATTAACAAAATCAAAATAAAAGTGAAATTAAAGTAAAAATAGATAAAATATAATTAAGTGTTGATTAAAAATAAAATAAAATTGGTAACATACTCATACAAACAAGATTCGACTTAAGTGTGTGGGTGGGGGTGCGTTGTGTGTGTGTGTGTGTGTTGTGTGTGTGTGTTGTGTGTATGTATGTGTGTGTGCCCCTAAGTGAGATTAGGAGTGCTGTCAGTTTTTGAAGTCTTACTTCTTATGTAGCTCTTTGTAAATAATCCTTTATGTTTCGTCAAAGGAGAGTGTAAGGAGCTAGTTCTTTATAATTTTTTAAGCTCTATTATATTCTATAACTCAAGTATACGAAATATTATACGTAATTAAAACATTTATATACAGCCTGCTGAGCGCGGTGTCCTGGGTTCGACATCCAGGTCTGGTCAAATATTATTGGGTTTTTCCGTTGAGAGAAAGAAAGCACGTAAAGCCACTGGTCCTGCGTCTGACCACTCTCCGGTCGTGTCGCATTACCATCCCATTGGACTATGAGTCGACGGAAGATTGAGCTCTGTGTGTGCACACTTTTGTGCACTTATAATTATCTTCTGCGTACTTGGCTAGTCTTCATTGAGATTGAGAGATTGGTCCGTACCTGCGGGTCGGGAGAATTAAACTTGTATTAAAAAAAGAAATAAAAAAAATATTTATTTAAATTGACAACAAAGGTCCACTGGTTAGTAAATAACTTATGAACTAAGGGTTAGTATTTAATAATAATACGACAATTTACATTTACCCCTGCTGCACGAGCAACCTGACAGCATGTTTGAATATAAGTGCATCATGCTGCTCGGCTATGGCTTTCAAAATGTTGTTGCTGCTCGCCCTCACTCTGCTTATAAAGGATGCGGTCTTTTTTCTTAAAATGTCGTAAAAGTCGTCAGTACGTGCAACAGCAAACATACTAGACGCGCTGCAGAACCGAGGCAACCGCAACAGCACCCTGAAGCCATTATTATATTGCACACGCAGAGCATCTAGAGCCCTCCGCGTACAGTTGACCCACAAACTGCCCGTGTAGAACGCTTGACAATAAGCTAAAAAAAGTTATTTAAGTTAGTTATAGTACATGCCACGAAAGATGAGACTTGACACAGACTTGACTTGACTTGTGCAGTACTCGACTTGAAGGTCTCTTACCATTAAATCGAGTACTGCGCAAGTTTGTT
The DNA here is from genome assembly GCA_947361185.1 of Charanyca ferruginea. Taxonomy (NCBI): domain Eukaryota; kingdom Metazoa; phylum Arthropoda; class Insecta; order Lepidoptera; family Noctuidae; genus Charanyca; species Charanyca ferruginea. The sequence continues at coordinate 54,828,205 of OX376055.1, read as the reverse complement.
TGTTTTTTTTACTTTTTTTGTAATAATCTCTGGAAATAGTGATCCAATTATAAAAATGTTTTCGCTGATAGAAAGTTACATTAACGCAGATTGTAATAAAATATGTTTTATGGTCATACTAGCTTTTGCGTGTGACTTTATCCCTGTGAATGTCGGTTATCGCGGATGCAGACGAAGTTGCAGATTAAAAAAACTTTATTCACAACCGCCTTCAAAAAAGGTTTTTTATTTTTCGCTTTTTAGTACTTCCTTATTTTATTGACTGTGTTGCCATTTCTTAATCGATTTGGATCGATTAAGAAATGGCAACACAGTCAAAAAAGAGATTGAAAGTACAAGGTGAGAACATTACAACATCATCCATGTATATTTTTTTGGTTTCTGTCGATTTTTGCAAAAAGTGTTGAATCAATTTCGATAAAATTTATATGGCCACCCTTGAGCCATACCCTATCCATCAAAAAAATGAATTTTCAAAATCGCTTAATCTTCAAAATATACAAAAAAAAACATACAGACGAATTGAGAACCAACCTTCTTTTTGAAGTCGGTTGAAAAGAAGCCTATGACCTTCCCCAAAGTTCAAGTTATCTTGGGTTAAAAACAAAAGACAACCACCTATTGGAATCATTTAATGTGTGGTGTTCTTTTGTTTTCAATTCTTTAACCCCAACGAAAACAGAGGGTTTTTATAAGTTATAACGTGTGTTTCTGTGAGTCAGTCACATTAAAGCTACCGAATGGATGGACCGATTTGGGCGCGGCTTTTAATAGCTAAAGCTGATTTTGGTGAGAAGGTTCTTAGCTATGTACGATGTTGATCGGATAAGCCAATTCATAGATGAAGCAAGTTCTAATCGCGTCATTATTTAAAGTTCTAATAAAAACAGTAATTTCTTTGTTATATGAGTTCAGATGATATCCTTAGTAGTACATTTTCTTAGATTTCTATCTCATTCAACTATGATCTTCATAGACATAAAGATGTTACAAAAAACCAAAACATGTTGTTCGTAAAGTAGGTACATAAATAAATAATCTATCAGTGGATCATAACAGGCTACAACGGGGCAACTTATTTTTTTATTAAATAAAAGAGTTGGGATAAGATTGGATGAATCAGCTACGAAAAATAAACAAAACATCAAAAACGAAAAATATTCTAAAACCTAGAGCTAAAAAACCTAGACACCAATACTGGTACTTTTTTGAATTCGGTCCCTGGATATTCGAATGGATGGTAACTTTATTTTATACAGTACTCGCTTCTGCCCGCGCTTTCACTCGCGTCATTTAGAATTTGTCAACCAATTCGGGTTGTACTCTGCTTGTACAATTATTATTCAATCATGATTTGAAAGACACGTGGCGCCATGTATTAGGTTGTACGTTGTTTTATAGACAATAGTTTTATAGAATTTCGTTTCACATAAAATTGTTCTCATAATTTCGTTTCACAGAATAATCAATATGCAGAATACTTACTTTGAAGTTTTTTAATTAATTGATTTTTGTTTCACATAAAGTTTAATGTTAACCTACTGCGCGTGCGTGCAAGCAAGCATGCAGCGTTCGAAAGTCTATGAAATTTCTGTCTGCAAAACAAGGGGACACCCATGTAAGAACGTTATTGTTGTTTTCCTCGGGAAAATATTTTTTTTTGTGGGAAAATAAAGAAAGAAAATGAAGAAAAAACGTTTATTGACACATACCATGTGCACACAAGAATAATAATAATAATAATAAAAGATTACTTACTTTAAAAAAACATTAATATGAGCCCCTATTAAAAAAACATAAACAACATTAGGTATTGTGTGCCCCACGGTTGCGCCAAACAGGCCCAGTTCAGCAAAAATGCCAGACCACTCGTGCCTGACGCTGGTTTTCAACTAGGCCTCAAGTCTGCTATTACAATAGTGTCAGAATGGTCTATAATTTATTTCATAATTGTTGATTTTGACAAGTTTGGTTATCTACTAATATACTCGTAATGGCGTCATTATGAAAATCAATGATAGACCATTCTGACACTGTTGTAATAGCAGACTTGAGGCCCTGGACCTTTGTGTGTGAAGTAGTACGGATGTAAACCAGTTTTACTATGAAACATAGGTGGATAATTAAATAAAAAAGAAACGTGTAGTATAGAGTGTGTGAATGAAAGGTACCCACCCTATGTCCGTATCTGTACACATGATAACGTATATGCACAGTTTCTGTATGATCGGTTAAACGTAACAAACAAACGAACACGATACATTTTGTAGGCTATCATGTAAATATCAGTGTCAGTCGTTACGGCCAGATAGAAACCTGAAAGCCTGTTAGGTTTTCAGTTAATTTACAAGTTGAGTTTTAGAGAAGTTAGATACCTGTAAGTTGAGCCGATTGTTTCGTTATATGTATTCAGTCACATCTGGTTGGTAATAATCTATAATTTTTCATACCTTGGTAAGGCACAACGAACGCCATTTTTGCTATCCGCCAGTTGTGTGAAAAATACAGAAGTGTGCATAAGAACTTGCACATGGTGTTCGTTGACCTCGAAAAGGCATACGACCGGGTGCCTCGGGAAGTGTTGTGGTGGGCCTTGCAGGAGAAAAGTGTGCCTGGGAAGTATGTGCGGTTGATTGGAGCAATGTACAGTCGATGCAGTACCCAAGTCCGGTCTACTGTGGGCACTACTGGCAGCTTCAATGTGGCCGTCGGCTTGCACCAAGGGTCGGCTCTCAGCCCTTACCTCTTTCTGGTTATAATGGACGCTTTGACGTCGGACATCCAGGAAGAGGCACCCTGGTGTATGCTGTTCGCCGATGACATTGTGCTGGTAGCCGAAAGTGGCCTAGAGGTCCAGAGCAGATTGGAGGTGTGGTGGCAAAGACTAGAGAGTGTTGGCCTGAAATTGAGCAGAACCAAAACGGAGTACTTGTTTTGCAATTTCGGCGGTCTCTCTAGTCCTGTGCTAGACGGAACGCCCATACCGACTTGCTCCGACTTTCGGTACCTCGGGTCGCTGGTCCAAGGGGATGGCGATGTAGACCGAGATGTAACGCACCGGATCAACGCAGGATGGATGAAATGGCGACAGGTCACTGGAACAACTTGTGAGCCACGGATGCCCCTCAAGTTAAAGGGGAAAATCTACAAGTCCGTGATAAGACCTGTCGTACTGTATGGATCGGAATGTTGGGCCGTGAAGAAGATGGATGAAAAAAGATTGCACGTAGCGGAGATGAGAATGTTGAGATGGATGTGTGGAGTTACCAGAATTGATAAGGTGAGAAATGAATATATACTTATATATACTAATATATACTTTTCTGTCACTGGCGCCACTTTCAAACTTCCTCTAAAGTTTGAAAGTGGCGCCAGTGACAGAAAAGTTGAAAGGGAATCGTTTGTCTTGATATGGGCATGTGAAGAGAAGAGACGAAACTCATGTGACCAAAAGAGCTATGAATATTAGTTTTGATGGATGGAGAGGGAGAGGAAGGCCAAAGAAAAGATGGGTGGATAGTGTGAAGAACGATATGAATGAAAAGGGACTCAGTGAAAGCATGACGTTGGACAGGACGGAATGGAAGAAGAAAACATGTTGCGCCGACCCCAAGTAACATGGGATAAGGGCAGGAAAAAGAAGAAGAAGGTTTATGGAAGACTAGCTAATGCCTGCGACTTAGGGCGGGTTGCTTCAACTAACCATTACTGACCGGTAATAGTCAAATAGCGCTAACAATCGTTAAATAAAAAAAATGGGTTGTTTCACAAAATCATACGTCAAAAAGTTACTATTACCATAGTAATCATAATTTTGTGTTGTCAAACAGCTACTTCAAACATCAAAATATTATGGAATCTCTTTTTGAATAACTGTAACTGACGGATTTTTATGTCATGAAACAACAGGTTACATTTAACGTACGTTAAACATCGCACGTCATGGTAACTTTTTAACCGTCCGTATGTAACGTTAACCGACTGTTTGAAACAACCGGCCCTTAGTCAGCGTGATTGTAGGTTGTCAGCGGGGTCCTTTTTCGCGCGAACCAGGTATCCGCCAGTGAAAGTCCCGTCAAAATCGGTCAAGCCGATTAGCCGGAACAAACAGACAGACATTTTTTTTAATATGTTTTTTATGTTATTATATACCGTATATACTTTCATATCATCATTTCAGCCGATAGACGTCCACTGCTGGACATAGGCCTCCCCCAAGGGGGGTTTTGCCATAATCGCCACGCTTGGCAGGCGGGTTGGCGATCGCAGTATGGTTGTTACAAATGCACAGAGAACGCTGCTGCCCATTCTCTGGTACGTCCCTTAGTCGCCTCTTACGACACCCACGGGAAGATATGGGATGGTGCTATTCTTTACGTCCGACACCATACGGATACTTTCATATGCATTTAGTAAAAAGCTGTTTTTTTACATTACAAACAGACAATTTGATTTTATTTATTTATAAAGACTAAGCTAATTATTTATAAAGGACCTACTAAACAATGGGTGGAACAAAATTATCGATTATAGCCACCCGACCTGGCTTCGCATGGGCCTATAGCCTTCCTCGGTAAGGGTCGCCGCACACGGGCCACACGCGACAGCCATAAACGCCGCCACAAGAGGCAAGAAACGGCCACAAAAGTAGCTGAACCGCGTGACAGCCACTTGTGGCCAATGGTCGACACCTGCGGTCGGTGGCTGCTACTTTTTTACCCATATAATGAACTCTGACGAAGAAGGTTTAGGGAGAAATAGGTTAGGAATAGCGCAAGTGGCGTGTGGCGGCTTTTTGTGTCGGCGTTTAGTGGCCGGTGCGGGCCACAAGAAGCAAGCTGCGACGATTTGTAGCGTGTGGTCGCCACCGGCGCCAACCGTGTGCGGCGAGTCCATATAAAATGTATGAAAATTACAGGAAATATGACAGTGGCGGCGTTTTGTGGTTGTGGCCCGTGTGAGGGAGCCCTAAATGGACTATCCAACACAAAAAGATTTTTTAAATTCGAACCAGTAGATCCTGAGATTAGCGCGTTCAACCAAACAAACAAACTCTTCAGCTTTATAATATTAGTATTGAAGTATAGATGACAAAATTAGTATTAGTTTTGATTAGTCGGGGAGGTATATATGAATATGGCTTCTAATATGATCATTACGAAAGGAACCAGAAATTTCCATCAATCTCGAACCGTTTTGCAATGTAGTTAATCAATTAATCATCATATATTAGTAGTTTACCTATTTTTGTAAGTGTATATCTTTTTCATTTATAATTATTTTTAAAAGGGTCCCACAATGTTATCTCCTCACTACCCTTGGTTGACTGGTAGAGAATGCCTTTAGAAGAGAGAAGGAGAGAGAAGGCATTAAGCCCGCCTTTGTACCCATGTGTATGAAAAATAAAGAAGTAATCAATAAATCGCGTCTGAATTATTTTTTTAAATAAAATCATTTCTTCTTCTTGTTAATGAGATGATTATATATAGGTACCTAGCTATCGTGTTGGCTTTTTGTGGTATAGCCATTTTTTAAATCCATAGTGCGATAGATTCCCAGGAATCGGTAATGAGATGAGTGTACGAAGTATAATAAACTAAGACCTTGCAGAGGCGCTAAACTTACGTCATAATACGACTCAAATACTCGGTCGTTTTTCGGGTATCATGTTTAAAACATACACGACTAACTCACTACTTACTCATTAACGTTCAAGGCAGACAACTGGTTTACAAGATATTTAAAAAAATCATTACCAACCGTTTTTCGTTACTGTCAAAACGTTTTCGTGGGTTATTACTTCAGCTAGACGCTTTGAAATAGATTTGAAACGACTCTCTTAAGTTGTAGCCGACATAAAATAATGAATAATAATTATGTACTGGTTTATCTTGCAATTTACAAATATTTACAATTATCCAAATTAATATTCCAAAAGTGGCTTAATATTATGTTCAAAATATTATGTTCGTTATTGTAAATAATAAACCATTATAACAATACACACTTTCGAGCAAAACATCGACAAATAAACGACATCAAAACATAATTAGTGAAGCGCAACTTTGCTAAATTATGGACATTAGCTATCAAAATGCTGAGCAATGCCCGAAAACGGAGCGTGCCAAAGGGTCTTTACCTACCACCACGTAATATGCAAAGTAGACCCACAGTGGACATTAAATATTTACCATACACTGTGAGAGGACGTCTTAAGAATTTAGACATGACACACAAGCTTGCTTAAGTTTTTGCTGAAAACACAAGGCTATGTGGTTACTTTGTTTTGTAACAAGCGTGTTATCTCGATCTGTAACTTGTAAAAGAGGTTTAAAGTAGTGGGGATACAAAAGGGATGGGATTATTTGAGTGGAGTGGATTGGCCGTTGTGTTGGACCATTGCTAGTAATAGCTGAACAAATGAATAGCTTTCATATAACGTGTTACTACGTGATGACGATTCTTAAGATCTTGTGATTTTGTGATCCATTCTAAAACCGCTCGTTTGTTCCGTTTTCTCGGTTCAATAAGTGAATCCATTTTGATGAGTCTTAGTCAAAGTCACAGCATTTATTTGAATTAAACCATTTACAGGAACTTTTCAATTGTCCAGGATTCGGTTAGTTAATCAGAAAGTTGAAGCTAGTGGCTCGTTCTAAAGCGTAGGTCAGTGTCTATGGAGAAGAACGAGCTAGAAACTCCATGGACACTCTTTTAAATCAAGTTTTTACAAAATATTGGTTACGTTATTCTTGTTGCTTCTATCTATAAGTGAAAACAATATAGATAGCAATACAAAACATTTTAAAACGAAATCGCGGGTAAAATGTTATAAATGAGATAGATGATAGAGACAGTTTATTATAATTGTTTTATAAATATAAAAAAAACTAACTTGTAACAAATAGTTCGGCTAAAATATACCTCTAATTGTAGGTTTAATTGGAAGCAAGCAATATAACATGTACAAATGAATATTTAAGCGTTTGGTACGTTGTATTAGTTTGCGATCAAATCATATGATAACATATATTTGTTCGACACCGTAGTCGACTAGTAATTTAAATCCAATTACTAGACGATATATTGAATAATTCAATATATGCCTCTATATATCGTAGTGTGAATCAATAAAGTTAAGTAAATAGAAGCATTAAATATAGGACGAAAACACGCAGACATTTAGTACATAGGTAAGCTCTTAGTCACTACGCATCATTTTGTTTTAAAACATTAAGCTAAGTAATTGTTTCAGTCAGTAATTTCGCCTGAAAGCTACTTACATTTAAAATATCAATTCAGGATTTGCTTTAGGTACTTACAGTTCCAAAGTAGGTATACCGCAGATTAGGTAGTATATTTCTATGTATATAGCCGTGTGGCGCCGTACGCGAATAGCACCACCCCATTTCTACCCGTGGGTGTCGTTGAAGGCGACAGAGGAATATTGACCAGAATCAGAATCAGAATCAATCAGAATCAGCATCAGAATTCATTTACTTCTCTAGTTTTACACAGCGGCATGTCACTTAGATACATCTTATTTTAAATAGGTACGTGTTCCATTTTGTCCGCAGAGTGGGAGCTTTTGAAACCTATCCTGATTGTTTCCTCATATTACTAGTGTTTATATAAATTAAGTTGAGGATACGAAGAAGCAGGAATAATGACCAGAGGGTGGGCAGCAGCGCCCTTCTGAATACCATAACACCTACTGCGTTCGCCAACATGTATCAGCCATGGCGATTACGACTGAACCCGCCCTTCGAGGAGGCCTATGCCCAGCAGTGGGCGTCTAAGGGTTCACATGATGATGATGACTGCGTTTGGTTTACTTAAGCAGCGGTCGTACCTCAACGTTCTCATAAATTGTTTTCTTCGACAGGCGTGTATGACTTAACGCAATGAAAATATCCGACGAAAAAAATACAGTAGACAGAGAAGGATTTTAAGAAAATTTTAGCCGAATAGAATAGTAAAAACAAAACTTGCTATTCTTTTAAAAAAGGTGGTTATTGCTTCACAAAATAAACTTTGGCGTCGAATATCTTTGTGTTTTCAGCTACACCATTTTTGTTAAGAAATTCAAGAAGCAAAATTATTTTCCATTCGCAGATAAATCAAACACACAATTCTTTCAATTTTCAACCTTATTCACGCAGTTGTGTAAGTGCAATAATTGTAGCCCTCAATACAAACTTCCGGGCTACTCGCGGCCTACCTACTCGCTACAGTAGCGTTTAAAATAATAGACAGTCCGCGCCATAAGGAAAAAAAAAATTTTTAGCTCGTACTGTCCCACTGCTGGGCAAAGGCTTCCCTCCATTCCTTTCAGCGGTCTCGACTTTGCGCTTCGTCTTGCCAATCCTTAAGGAAGCCATCCAAGTAGTCCTGCGCAGAAAAAATAATCTTTAAAATAAGCTATCGACTTCGCCCGTGTGAATGTCGGTTATTATTAAAGTAGCCTTTTTTTTTCTTGCGGATCAAGTTTGGTCTGTACCTACCAAATTTCATCTAAATCGGTTCAGTAGTGGAAACGTAACAGGCAAACAAACTTTTGCATGTTTACTATTAGTATGGATTGATCATATTTCAAAATAATAGAATTCTAATCAGTGTCATTGAAAAAGGGCAAATTAATAATTCAACACACACAAACAGGTCGTGACGGGCGTGTTGTTTCATCTTAAAACGATGCTGTGTTTTAGGAAAAAAGGTTATGCGGCCTGTCAAAAACTTTATTATTTATTTATCCGCGGCGCATTCATAATTAACCTAAAAAACACGACCCCGGGCCAGCTGCGTGTAAAGTCACGTAGAATATCGTCAACAGCTGTCAAGAATAGAGTTTATAATAAACGGGGTATGGCTAAGGGTCGCCATCCCTTATTTTAATTAAGTTCTCAAGTAATGTAATATAATTAAAGTCGTAAACAAACAAGTATAGTTAACGAACAATATATGAGTAGTTTGGTTATGAATTTAAGGAGCCAACGTTACCTTGATCCCTCGAGCGGAATTTTCATTTAATTTCGAGCCAGCGAACGTTGACGGAATTTTGATTTTTTCGCGTAAAACCTTTTTTGTTCTTTACATTTCATCAATCTGTCTGTCAAAATAAATGTTTAGGTTGTCAGGGTGATATGGTTTATCAAGCTTTCCTACAAATTTAACACAAAATAATTGTCTTTTCAATAAAGCTTTTTATAATATTTCTTTATATTAACTTTCTGACTAACTATCCGACTCTTTGATAAGTAAAAAGTGTACATAAATGGTTTTATTGAAATATAAATGCTTAGACTTTGTATTTTATGACGAGACGGTCTTCTAATATTTTTGGCCTACATAAAGTCGGCATGGAGTAAATATTATGTGATTAATATTTTACTCGCTCTAACTTATCCAAACACAAATAAATGTAATTACTTTTTTAGTACTGAGACGAAACTAGTGGTCGGTGCTGATATAAAACTTTTTAGTGGTATTTAGATTTACTAAATAAGTTTTTAATTACAGCAACCTGTGTAATAAAAGTTTGAGGGTCACCTAACTATTTAAAAAAGATAGTCGTGCCTATAAAAGCGGCGGCGGGCGGTGTCAAATTACCATCCAATAATTTAAGATTTTAATTTATATTGAATACTAGCTGATACCCGCGACTTCGTCCGCGGTTTTTTCTTTTTCTTAAATAAAAATAGCCTAAAGTTACTCCCTTTAACATCAGCTATCTGCCAGTGGATGATTAGATGATGGATGATTAGATGGTACTGCCAGTGAAAGTCACAATCGGTCCAGCCGTTTCAAATCAACTGGAACAAACAGACAGACAGACAAAAATAGATGTTTTTTTTATATATAGGTATGTACCGTACAAGTGTACTTTCATATGTACATAAAAAGCTGTTATATGTAATAAAATTATGTGTAGAGGTTATTACGCTAACGTATTGATCAATGCTTAGGTATTTCTTCCTCTAAATGACAATTGTTACGAAAATACCCCTTTTATCTAAATTGGGTCAGTAACAGGCTGACATTATTATTATTATTGAGTTAGGTACTCGTACTACTTCTAACATAATAATATTGTGAAGCGATTGATTCACTTAGGTATGTGTGCGTGCAGCCCTGTATATGAAGACTTGTTAATGTCCAATTTTCGTTCGTGTGACATGCGTCTTCCTCCTACACAGACACTAAAGACATTGTGTGTGTATATAAACGCACACACATTTGGAGATAATATTGACGAGGAATATTTTTCTAAGATAATATTTCCTTACCAAGAATATTTTCTTAAAATCGAACAAGTTATTTTAAAGTATAAAAGTATTAAGGTTGTATAGTCTTTGGCACAAAAGTATGCTTCCTTTCTTCCTTAATGTCATTAATATAATTACTGTTATTTGTTTTTGTGTTCTATGAACTCTAATTTAATTTTGAATCCTCATTAGTACCTACGCAATCGTTCTAGAATATCATTTTATAAATGGAACAAACAAGAACTGTTCGGAATTTAACTGTACAAGCACCGACCTACATCTACAGTCAAAGTAAGTTTAAAGGAGCCTTCCCTTTTTAGTAGCCATAAACAAAAGGCTGGAAACCCGATAAAGTATTCGATATTTAAAATCGAATGGTACTTCTTGCGCTGTTGTGCATTGGCTAAATAGTGGCCAGAATTTTATGTTCACAATCTACCTCGTGTGTGTTAAAAAATACTGTCAAACTTTTGTTAGTAATTGATACAAAGATAGAGCAAAAGCAATGTCGTATGGTTTTAAAAATTCTGATTCTGAAACAAAATAAAAATTCTTGGTTCGTTCCTTCATCGGACCACAAGACGAACGGCGATGCGCCACCGGTACATGGTGGACATCCCACCCACACGTACGAAACGTTTTGGGAATACATTCATTGTGCGTACTGATAAGGAGTGGAATTCCCTGCCCGAGTCTGTGTTTCCTGATAGCTACAACCTGGGAGTCTTTAAGTCAAGAGTGAATAGGTTACTTCTAGGCAAGCGTGCTCCATCTTAGACCGCATCATCGCTTCCCATCAGGTGAGATAGTGGTCAAACGCATGCCTATCAATAGATAAAAAAAAAAAAAAAGCGGATGTGAATTGTTAAAATCAACTTGCGTTACCAATTTCCTTATTTTTCCCTTTGGAAATACAGTGTCCACAATATTTTTTTCATCGTTTCAAACGCGTACTCCTACGATCGCAGGAATTTTGGACAGCTTTAGAAACCCGGATCACACTATCGGAAAAGCCAATCAGAAAAAAAGGGCTCGGTCGAAATAATGGAAAAAAATCCTTTTTGTAACGCGCGAGAAATCCGCCAATGTTTTGACGGGACGAGTTTATTAAAAAGTAAGTTGACGTAACGCCTCTACTGAAAGCATTTTGGTCCCAACTGATATAGGCATATATCTGATCAGAATGGATAAATAATAAATCGCACTAGATATGATTGCTAGCAGATCTATCTAACCTAAATCAAAATTCTGGCCACGATGGAATTGATTCTCTGGTTCCCTTTTGGATAGAATCCAAACATCAACTTAAGAGATTGTCTTAATATTTTTGTGATTTTCATAAATTTATTTTGAAAGAAATTGTTATTTATTAATTTATTATTAAGGTTTGCCAACAGCGGTTGTATACATTGAATCTAAGGTAAAATACATAGTCACGGACTTATACAATTATTAGTAAAATACCTTTTGTATCAGATACCGAAAGCCGAATTAACGTTACGAAAGTAGGTATGTATGTCGTTTGTTGTAGTTTTATTATCAGTTATTCCCAGCTCATTTTACTGCCGGTATTGTTTCGTATCGAAATATTTTAACTTTAATGATTACTTTCCCATTATTGCAACCAACAAATTTTGATCTCAAAAACCCTTTATTTTAGACACGAAAGTCTTAATAAACAGACAACTACCTACAGACAAAATCTCATCTTAAAAAATAAAGTTATCTCAAAAAAGACACTTGGAGGCAAAGATTATGCCTCTAAACCTAGTTATCCTTGAGATAAGCCCAGAAATCTTGAGAGTTAGTAAATAAACAGCGTGATAACTTATATAGGGGATAAGGTGCTAATAATGTCGGCGAGAGGGCTCACCGTGACGTCATCAGCCTTTATCTCGGGGGATAGCTCGGGGAATGTCGACTAGTTACACGTTGCAGAATGTTGACTGGGGGGTGGAGGGTGGAAGACAGCGTATTGAGAATTGAATGGTTAATAGTTTAGTTTAACGCAAAAACTAACGATATTGGAAAATTGGAAATAAGGAGCTCTTAGCTAAGTAAAAGCCATACAGATTCAACGTTCATGATGGTTAAGTTTAGCTTGCCGCGGTCGGTCCGGAGATGGGTAACCATCCATTTGATACATATATCCCTCCGTGCCTCGGAAAGTACGTTAATCGGTTGGTCCCTGCTGTTCATAGATCTTTGACAATCGATAAAAGAAGTCAGAAGCTAGAATATCTGACAACCAGTCTTACTAAGAAGGGGTATCGCGTTATCCAGCAACTGGGTTGTGGAGGTCAGGCAGGTAGTCACTCTATGTAAAACACTGGTATTCAACTGCATATATCAACCAATCGATCTGCATAAACTGTAGCCATTTTGACTAGAAGCCAACCCTAGCATAGTTAGGTAATGGCTAGATAGATAATGATTGAACAATTGGATATACATATTTGTTATTTAGTCAGTTTATCCATAACCCAGGTTGAGTGGTGTTATTGGGTTTTTCCATTGGTAATTTCTGAGAAGCAGCCTGGAGTTTGAAAGTTGGTCAAGTCACCAACTTTTTTAGTGTTGTGATACCGTGCAGCAGTATAGCACGATAAGTCGTTGATCCTGTGCCTGATCCCTCCCCGGGTTGAGTTCTGTCTTATCGAACTACGAGAGTAAGTTTAAGGAAGAAGGAGTGCATCTGAATTTTTGAGCACAATATACAAGGTGTATCGTTAAACACGCAAAACCTCAGACACCCCAAATGATTTTTAATTCAATAAAACTAAATGTGAAAAAAAAAATTAAAGGTTTTATGTGCTGTTTTAGTTTCACTAAGACTCGTATTTGCATTGAAATAAGAACTATTATTATCACGCGTATGAGAAAAATTAAATTGGACGACAACCATTTGTGTATGTCTATTTTGGCAGGTTTGCGCACGTGATAGCTTAACCTTTTAATAAGTAGACAGGGCAACATGTTTCATGAAGATCTTTTGAAAAATGTGACCTATATTAAAAAATGGTTCAATTGATTCTGTTCGTTATTCTAATCAAACTATTTTCAGGTGTTGCGTATTTGACGTTACACCTTGTATAGTTCCTGCGTAGGTACTACGTGACCGAAATTGGATCGAGAGATTTTTTTTATCGACGGATTTGGTAGACACGGTTGTCTTTGCACATTACATGGTGGTATTTTTATGTAGATAGATACAGAGTGTCTGTAATTATGCAAATCTTGAATATTGTTGTAATTCTGATATTACCGCAGTTGCATCTATATGCAACTGCGGTAAAGCAGTGTTGTTGCTCCTGCACGGTTGCCTAGGATGAACCGGTTCACTCGTGCCTTGCAGATACCCAGGTTATAGTTACTTATAGGGAAGCAGAGACGCGGGCGGTGAATTGCAAAGTCTGGCAGTTAGCACAATTAATGTGGAAGCAAAGCGCTTGGTTTGAGGTCGTGGAACTTCAACCATATAGCAGTGAAACTCACAAGATGGATAGATGGGACATCGAGGCGCAACCTGTATATAAGGGTTGCGATCATGATTGTAGACACCCAGCATATAACTTTTTCGAGGCTGATTTAAAAGAAACAGCGACGACTAATTTCAACACGAGGGTGTTGAAATCATGAACTGAATTTAGGGCAAAAGTTTGCCCATCGCTGTCCCTTTCATCCTGTACCTATATTATATAATTTTTACTACACACAGCAAGCTTGGACAACCAACAAATTTTTAATAACCAATCAAACTTCCGACTGCTAACTGTATGGTGTGTTGATTGATCCAACTTTTGACCCAATATTTGTGCAAACTTCCCCGTCTACGGTCACAACTTGCGCCGCAGTCCGTCATGTCTGTTCTCAGTGCGGGTCGGTCTCAGCGCTGGGAACGTCCAGTGCGGGTCGTTTATTCATTATTCACTTCGTCGACGTTCCGTTAAACGCGTTACTCGTTTGCGATGCTACCGGTTGGATGGTACCACTAAATAGGTTGGACAGAAGGGTTAATATATTTAGCCTCCTATATAACAGCAACTGTCTACCTATGTTTAAGTTGGATGCCGTTGATGTTACCTAGAGAACATTGTATGCTTCCTCGTCTTTGAAATTGTAATGCCTACCTACATAGATTATTACGCCATATATTTCTGGTACTGTATCCAAATAAAGCCCTATACAAGTAGCTCTATGCTCATTCGTCGACCTATCCTTCTATCAAAGGACTATCTTTTGAATCGTAATAGGTAGATACTTTCGAATTGCACAGAGTATGTATATATTATTATGTCCGCTATCAATAAATCTATACCAAAAAAAAAAAACTGAAAAGTTTTTTGTTTGAAAGTTTGAACGCGTGAATCTTCGGAACTGCTGGCCCAATTCTGAAAATTATTTCGCCAATTGGAAGCTACATTATCACTGAATACTATAATTATGCTAAAATATATAACAAAAAAGTAGGGATCTGTAACAAAAATCACGCGAACGAAGTCGCGGGGAAAATGTTAGTTATTCCATACAAGAAATATATTTTTTTCCGGCGTTTTATGCTGGATCAAAATATTGTACGGTGGTACAGAACCCTTCACGTCCCAGTCAGACTAGACATTGGTTTGTCTTTTTTAGTCCAGGGGTGTGATTCTGCAAGACCTCATTCTTAACTTTAAATCTAAATCCGCTGTGAGTTTCTTGATTGGCATTCTAAAAACTCGGTTGATAATTCGAATTTACACTAGCGCCACCCTTGCGAGCGTATCAGCGAGTTGAACTAAATTGACAGGGAGATTTTGCCAGATAAAGTATGAGATGACGTAAGAAGTGGCATTCTGTAAGGTAATTTCCCCATCCCTTCGACGTTCACTTCGCACTCGAAACCGAGTCAAAGTGTCAAATATATCAAGGTCATTTTGAACCTTATGCGAAGTGAGAGTGAATAGCGATGTGAGATGCGAGTTGTTGTTTGAATTTTACAGAATCAACCTACAGGAGGTGACCATGCCTATTGCGTTCTCTGTCCTTTGTAATGTTACAATAATAATACCAGCCTATAATTGTCCCACTGCAGGGCAAAGACCTCTTCTCGTACAGAGAAGGTACGAGCATTGATCACCACGTGCGCTCAAGGCGGATTGGCTATTTCAGACTTAAATCAATTATAAGTCCAGGTTTCCTCACGAGGTTTTCCTTCACCGATGTCAGTAATATTCAAGATATACCTTCATCATTCATTATCATTTCAGCCGAAAGACGTCCACTACTGGACATAGGTCTCCCCAAAGGTGGGGCTTTGCCATAATCGCCACGCTTGGCAGGCGGGTTGGCGATCGCAGTATGGTTGTTACAAAGGCACAGAGAACGCTGCTGCCCATTCACTGGTGAGTCCCTTAGTCGCCTCTTACGACAACCACGGGAAGATATGGGATGGTGCTATTCTTTACGTCCGACACCACACGGACAAGATAGAGCACAAGATATACCTTAAAAAGCTTTAAAAAAAAAAGACAACCGCCTTCAAAATCTAAAAAGTGATAAGTAACTTTAGCAGAACAGAACATACATGACTTTAGTTTCGGAAGTCGGTGGCTTTGTTCTGTTTGATGTTTCGTATTGCCACCGACTTCCAAAACTAAAGTCATGTGTGTTCTGTGCTAAAGTTATTTGTCGCTTTTTAGAATTTGAAGGCGGTTGTCTTTTTTGTTAAAAGCTTTTTATTTTTCGCTTTTTGGTACCTCCTTATCATGAAACGGCAACACAAAACAGAGATTGAAAGTACAAGGTTGGATAAACTTTAAACATCATCCATGTGTATATTTTTTGCTTTCTGTCGATTTTTTCAACAAGGGCTGAATCAATTTCGATAAAATTTATGTGGGACCACCACCTATCCATCAAAAAAAGAATGTTGAACTAAGAACCTTTTTCTTTTTGAAGTCGGTTGAAAAGTACATAAGACAAAAAATGTAACATTGGTGCTTACTCGCACGAGGTCGTTCATGAGAGACTTAACCACTGGGTCATCACCACACATTTGTAAAGTTGTAAGAACAATAAATATTTAAGACTTCTGCATTTCTCTCCATCTTGTGAAAGCACGTCCCGTGTCACGGTAGCAACTTATTGCATCCTGACGTCAGATGTCATTGAGAAAAATGGCCACAGCTGGCCAAGATATTGCGGAAGTAAAGTGACACCGGCTTCTGCATGCAAATGAGAATAGTTTGTTTAGTGTATTTTTAACCTACTTAAAAAGGAGGTTATCAATGCAAGGAGGTTCTCAATGCAAGGAGGTTCTCAATGCAAAGAGGTTTTCAATGCAAGTAGGTTATTATTTATTTATTTATTTATTTGTACCAACTAAAACTATCATTACAGGGTTTACCCTAATGCGACAGTTAAGACCTTGTAAAGACTAATTAAACTACCTATACACTTAAAATAACAACAATTAAAAAAATAATAAAAACAAAATCAACGTTATTACAGTATTATTACACCATAACTTGGCACAATATAACATTACAACCACTACCACTACTATAGTAGTGGTTGTAATGCAAGGACTCCTGTTTTTTTTTTAACAGAATGATCAAACATTTATATGTTTGATCATTCTGTCAACCAGCCTTACGAGGGGTATCGTGTTACACAGTTATCTGTGTAACACGATACCCCTCGTAAGGCTGGTTGCCAGACTTGTTGACTTCTATAACGACTGTCGATCTAAGAATAAGAGCCGGGACCGACGACTAAGGAAACGGTTACGTTTTTAATTTTTTTGAAATTTTATGTTGGTTGATAGCCTTAGCATTTATCCCTCCTTCCAAAATAACATAATTATGTTTACCATCTATACTTATATTATTTAGAAGTAATTTTTGTAAGTTTGGACGTAAACTGCTCAATCTATTTAAAAAAATAATTCTCCAAAAGAAAGCTACACTTACGCTTGCGCTTTGTCTAAGTGGACAAAGACGAAGGTAGAAGCTAATAATTAATAATTTTCTGGTTTAAAATGGTCCATTTCATTAACCTCCGCTTCATTTATCTGTGAACTTAATTAACATACAGTTAATTCGTATTTTCGTACAGCTACATCGACAATTCAGTGGGAATTGACCCTAATTGACATACATTACGTCGCTGCTACGGACGGATACAAGCAACGTAGCTAGACAATGTTGTATGTATTACAAAGCTCTACTGAACCCACAGGGGATCTGCCCTGAAAACTCGGAAAGAAACGTGAAGTACAAGTGACATTTAAAGGTAATACAGGCTAATAAAATGCGATAGCCTGTCTATCTGTATTCGTGTAGACTTACGTTTTTGTTTGCGTAAATGTTTCTACAGTCTACAACAATTCTAAGTGTTGTATTTCCCTTTAGAATAGGGGCCACAAAATAAAGTAAACTATACCTACTTAATTGATTATGTTTAAATATAGCACCTACCTCTTTTGTCAACTTACAAAGCCTCGACTTTATTCAAGTACTCCTAGGCACTTAAATATGAATTCTATTCAAAAGTTTAATTTATTATGTTTACAAAGACATCGATATTTCAATCACCATACATTGACGTAAGACTTAACAGAAAACTCATAGCCTCACTTCTAACATTATTTTCCTTTATAACAAAAATGAAAAGCAAAACAATCCATTGCTTCAAAATACGGCATGATCGATCGTTCTCTTTGTAACCTCAAGGTTCAGATAGTTGCCCTCGGACCAAGTAATGGTCTCTGAGGAAATTTCATTTCAATTTTTGCGAACATTCCCTATTCCTACACAATTTAATAACCAATGAGGGCAGAGTTCGGGAATGACGTCACAATACATGGCCTTAACTAACAAGGTTTTGTCTGAAAGCAAAGACAAGCGCGGCACCCCCTAGCCAAATAACTTATCGATAACTCGCTCTGTGAGCGAGCGTAATATCGATACATTATCGATGAAACAGGTTCGCGTACTTAGCATTAATTTGTAAACATTCAGCGAGGGCAGAAATGAGTTTCATACCTGCTCTCGATTTCAGGTACCGATTTTGAAATTCGGGTTCTAAATAGTTAATTTAAACGTACAATGTGTTTCGATAAAGTTGTTACTGCGTTACAACAGTATTTGAACGAAGCTACGTAATCATCTTTTAAATTAAAGCCAGCTCGTTACCGGTTCGGATATCCAGACGTAGCGAACCTCCAATCGATAGTTACATCATCGATAAACCTAACTCTATACCGCACATCGGAGACAATTTCGAGTAGATTGGCAAATCGGTCACGTTCACGATATAACAGCTTTTAATGCATGACAAGGAGTAATGAAGCGTTGAAGCAATCTCTAGCTCGTACAGCATCTTCTATTGATCATTATCCCCTTTACAAGATGGATTTACTCGAACGAAGTATGCTAATGCTGTGATAAATAATCGCTTGCTTAGAATTGGAAAACGCTTTAAGTACTTTGAGCCTCTAAGACGATTGCGATAAATCGAGTTCGATTAATCGGATGGAAAATCGAATAAACAAACTTGAGTGATAATTATGTCGGTTAGAGGATCTGTAATTAATGTTCTGACTTAAAATAGGCTGACTTGGTTTTGCTTACCGATTGGGCTTTAATATTTTTTAATCTGAAATTAGATTTCAGACGAGCTTACAGTTATCCGAGGATTTAGTAACTTTTGATTAATTTTTTTCTAAACATTTCATTTTAAATGCAAAAATAAATTACAAAGGCACTTCGTAAATTGAAAATATTATGCAATTACTTAACTTTTACATTTCAAAGAAAGTGGCATATAAAAACGATATTTATTCTACAAACACGACATAGGGCCTAATACGAATTTATTTTCTGATTTATTCTGTCCCAGAGTCTCGTTGATATTGAATAAGTTGCTTGACATAAATTCTTGTTGAACGCTTCGGCAAAAAATATAAATAACAAAAAATACGATGTGGGACCTCTGACTAAGTTCCCACAGCACTCACCTATATGAAATATATGAAGAAAGTTTGTGATATTGAGCAAAAATTTATAGCGCGCGCCTTAAAAACTCTCCAAAGTGATAAATTGAGAAAATATTGCTTTTCATATACAAATAAGCGAGGGGAACCTAGCTTGGGTTCACTTAACGAGGTCCTTGTTTATATGCTTATACGTATAATGTAAAAAGTATTTTATCTTTCATGTATAAAGGTTCAACATCTCTGTGAAGATTGGAAGCGTTATGAATGCATTACAAGTGAATACTGGTGTAATGAAACAGTGAAAACCCGTTAGCGAATTGGCATTTATTCAGGACTCCCGAGTCAGATTTAAGTTAGATTAGATTAGATTTGATTTATTAATATGTACTTTTGTACTTGCTAGTTTCAATGCTGGACCCTTTTTTAGGTATCAGGTAGGTACTAATGATACCTAAACCTTTTCTTTTCTTTAAAAAAAAAAAACGTTGCCCCTCACTAGAAATTTCTCCTGTGCCGTGGGTGCGTTTACAAACATATCGACTCACATACACAAACATTCAGACCCGGAACAACTACCTGTAGGCCATACCAATATTTGTTACGTGCGGGATAGAACCCGCGATACGCAGCGCAACAGTCGATCGCTCAACCACTACGCCAACCGTGTCGGCAATGTAATAACTGTATTGTGACGGCTACTTTATAATTATATATTTACAGGATTCGTTTTTAACCAGTGCGTAAATTTATAGTAAGTGATCAATGACATTGTTATGATTTCTATTTCAATGTTGGTCCCATAGGAAAAGTTGTTGTTTTTGAACATCAGAATCAGACTGAAATTTCCGCACTGATAAAAAAAATATCCTATACAGGGTGTCCAGTAAATAGCACGACATACTGCAGGGGGTGATAGCTTGGGTCAATACCTGTCAAAACAACACAATATATGTTAAGGAAAATCTTACGGATTTACAATTTAACAAAATTTTCCGAAATATCGAAAAATCTCTACCTTGAAACAGATTTTTAAGCATCTCGTAATGAAAAAATCTTTTTCTAGTATTTTTTTTACATCAAATTATGCGTGAATAGTTACTTTACTCATTGATAACTATTTTTTCCATCAAAAACAATAATGTTTTCAAGAAATACAGTATCTTGTTTAAATTTTCACAGAACGATTTTCCTATCGTCTAACTTTAACCTACAGTGGTGAAAAAAAATCCATAAAATTTTGCTGAACATATATTATGCTGTTTTGGTAAGTATTGACCCAAGCTATCAGCCCCTGCATTATGTCGCGCTATTTACTGGACATCCTGTATATACAGAAAATTGCTATTAAACCTATATACATATATTCCTTACTTCCAGACACTCGCCGTGGGCCAACACTTCGGCCAGATGCTTATCAAGCAGACACAATAGTTAAAAAATTACAATGCATTGTATGTAATTCGTTGGATAGGGAAAGGGTTAAAAATCCGACCTTAATATCATCATTTTCTTCAGAAAATTCCGTGTTAAAAATAATCGATTAACGTAATTAATATACAAGCGGTAACATTAACATTGGTGTGTTCTACTAAAATATACAGCAATAAAGACCAGACTAATTAAAGCGACACATTAGATATTCTAATCGATACTAACGGAGGCTAATAGTGCTAGAAATTGTTTCTTAATAGGTGCTGGTAGAATTTGAAAATGGCTTCGAATGGATGTCTGAAATTATCTTTTTATTAAGGCTTATAATATTAGTAGGTACAATATTTTGAGATAAGGGCAACTTTACGATGGACATTTTCAAATTAAAAATAGCAACAAATTAAAACCTACACACATAATATGAGTTTTTTTTAATATTCTATTTGAACGCGTTTGACAGCAACTCACCTGATCTTAACTGATGATGCAGCCCAAGGTGGAGTACGCTTAGCTAAGATGAACCGGTTCACTCGTGCCTTGAAGATACCTTGATTATATTTATCAGGGAACAGAGAGGTGGGCAATGAAGTCTGTCTGGCAGTACGCACAATAAATGTGGAAGTAAAGCGCTTGGTTCGAGACCTTGGAATTTAAACCATACTACCATAATATTCCCACAACTTTCCGCGAGAATTACTTATGGATCTTTAAAAAATAAAATATAACTTAGATTCTAGCTTTTGCCCGCGACTTCGTCCGCGTGAATGTTGGTTATCGCGGATGTAGATGAAGTCGCGGATTAAAAAGTAGCCTATGCCCTTCCCTAGGATTTCAAGCTATTTTCATTCCAATTTTCATCAAAATCAGTTCAGCCGTTTCATCGTGAAAGCTTAGCAGACACAGTTACTTTCCCATTTATGATATTAATATGGATAGCATGGATGGATGTTACCCGCAGATACTGTAGCTTTCTAAAGGAGTTTTTCTTTTAGTTTACTAATTACAAACAAACAAGCAGACAATCTAGTCTTTTCTCTCTATAATATTAGTTTACATTATATTAATACAGGGTATAGAAAAACGAATACAATGAAAATTCAACTGTCTACTTAACACGATTAAAACGATACAGTGCTTGATAGACAGACAGACGGCCTGCGTTTAGTAAAAGTCCCTTTGGGTTCGTAGCCCAAAAGAAAACATTACCTAATTTGTTTTCTTTGGTTGTAATTTTATTTCGTGATAAAAAATACTTTTAAATACATAATTATTATATTAAGGGCTGATTTTTCAATAGTCCGATAACTTTTATCTGAGGAATTAAAATAGTGGTTTGACATATTTTCTGTACATAAGCTGTCAAACCGCTATTTTTATTCCTTAGATAAAAGTTATCTGACTATTGAAAAATCAGCCCTTAATATAATAATTATGTATTTAAAAGTTTTTTTAGTTAGCAAATAACGCATAGAATAGACTAGAGTTTAAAGTAATTTTAAAAATGTTTTGTCGTTGGTTGTTCGTAAATTTTGAACCGACTTCAAAAATGGTAGTTCTCTATTTGACCCATAATATAGGGTATATAATGTATGTCTGTGATGTAAGCAGTGTAGTGCCGGCCGCGAATAGCACCACCCCATATCTACCCGTGGGTGTCGTAGAAAGTGACAAAGGGATATTGACCAGATGATGAGCAGCCGCGTCCTTTTGATTACCATAACACCTACTGCGATCGCCAACATGCATCGGTCAAGCATGGCGATTATGGCTAAACCCCCCATTGGGGGAGAGCTATGCCCAGCTGTGGGCGTGTAAAGGTTGACATGCCGATGATGATGTTTGTGATTTTATCAAATCTAATGAGCCGATTTCAATAGGCTTTCGCTATCTGATTGCATATTTTTCCGGGAAGGTTCTATTGTATACGATGTTGTCCTACATTAAAGACCCTAGAGCTATAGGCTATAAGATAGAAATTAATCAGCAAAATTTCCATTTAAGTATCGCGATTAATGAAATGCTAATATTGTAAAACAAAGTAA
This sequence comes from Charanyca ferruginea, assembly GCA_947361185.1. Taxonomy (NCBI): domain Eukaryota; kingdom Metazoa; phylum Arthropoda; class Insecta; order Lepidoptera; family Noctuidae; genus Charanyca; species Charanyca ferruginea. The sequence goes on along the minus strand of OX376055.1, from coordinate 54,805,487 downwards.
AGTTTTTAACAATAATCCGCAAGCTGCGGCAAGCCTGGCTATAATATACTAGACGCTGATAAAACGCGATGTTGATCTATCATGATAACTTCAAGTTCGTGTCGATATTATTTTACCTTAGGTAGAAAATAAACTTTGTCGTCTATAAGTTTATTTATATATTTATTTATTAGGGATAAAAAACAGTAGTACAATATTATACACTGTAATAGACTTAAAATAATAGCACTTATTTTACAACCAACACACTGATCACTAGCTTATGATAAAAGATTAATTCTACGTGGATGAAATACATTAAAAAAATTAAAGAAAAAATAACTCAAAAAAAAATAACTTATGTATGTTTTGGATGGGTTCCCAGTCTAACTAGATGCTGCTGAATGATGCATCACATAAGACATGCCTGTAAACTTGCATCGACGATACCAATCTATAGGACTCACACACTTATGGACGTTTCTTAAGTATTTAAATATATAAAAATCTCACACGTCACATAGTAAGTTAGTAAGATTAAGTCGTATATGTAACCTTAGCGATTATTTTCACTTTATTGTTCCTATTCTTTTGTTTATCTGTGTACAGCGTTGTGGGCTGCAATATTGTATTTTCGTTTTGTTTATTTATTGTTCCTATTTTTTATATTGTTGCTGTTTGTTGTACCTCTTGAATAAAAATAAAAATAAATAGGTGATTATTATGTAGTATTTATTTATTTATACTTCATGCACAAAGGTACAAAGGCGGACTTAATGCCATAGGCATTCTTTACCAGTCAACCAAGGGTGGTGAAGAGATAACATGGCAGGTGCACATGAAAAAAAAATATTAAAAAAGTTAAAAAGAGATAAACTTACGAATATATAAACTATAGGCGTTACCGTCGCGACGGTAACGCGCAATTGAGAAATTACTTAATAAGTGATAGCTTCCTAAATCTATAGAAATTTACTCATTCAATCACGTCATCGTTCGATAAATCTTACCTGTCGGCTTCTATAAATAATACGATAGCAAAATAAAATAAGGTATTTTCTAAGAACGATGAGATAAGGCCAGCTTCAGATGGGCACGGTGTTAAGAAACATTAAATCTTTATTATTATTTGCGTGATCATCTTTCGTGATTGAGATCTCAGAAACGCATAACCTACGTCACTTTAATATGGCGGAAATGTAGAGGATAGATAGAGAAAAAGTATAAAGGGTTATGAAGAACTCTGACTGGTTTCAGGAAATACGACTTTATTTGCATTGGTTTGGATTATGAGATAAACTCTTTTAAAATTTGAAAGGACGTGACGTCCGTCGCGTGGGTCGTCATGTCGAACTATAAATTAAAAATTTATAAAATTATAGATAAATATTCAATATAGAAGTAAACGAGCGTGCTTGGTTGGCGCTGCGATTGATGATGATGATAGAAGTAAAGTAAAGTAAAGTAAACTGCATACCATTAGTAGGTACTTACCTACCCCAGTTACTATAGTATATATACGGCTACCTACCGCTATATGATTGAGTTTCCACGGTCTCGAAACAAGCGTATTGGTCTCACATTTATTGTGCGAACTGCCAGACTGTGCAATTCACTGCCTGCCTCTCTGTTCCCCGATTAGCATAATCTGCGTATCTTCAAAGCACGAGGTGACCGATTCAACCTAGGCAAGCGTGCTCCACCTTAGGCCGCATCATCACTTAAGATCAGGTGAGTTGCGGCCAAACGCAACCCTATCGGAGTTTTAGGGTTCCGTAAATTAAAACCATGTACTTAGGTCCAAGGTCCCTTGATGCTGTGAAAAAATCAAACTTCTAAGTTAAAATGAAAAAAAGATATGTTCGTTTATGTCGCAAAAAACGTGCATTTCGACACTCTCAATGGAATCAAAACTTATAGGGTATTTTTCGTCGACCTAGAACTATGAAATTTGGCAACTAATATCGGCTTATACTATAAATATAGGGAAAAGTCTGAAAACTATACATTTGTAATTAAATAATTAAAAAAATATTATTTATTTATAACAAGCTTTTGTCCGCGATTTGGTCCGTGTGAATGTCATAGCGTGTTGGTTATAGCGATTGCAGACAAACTCTCGGATTAAAAAGTAGCCTATGTACTTTCCTCGGGTTCAAACTATTTTCATACCACACGAAAATCGGTTCAGCCGTTTCATCGTGGAAGCGTAACAGACAGAGTTACTTTCTCATTTATAATATTAGTATATGTACCTACAAATTTGTACGGAACCCTCGGTGAGCGAGTCCGACTCGCACCTTGTCCGGTTTTTTTTAAAATACATACCTACTCGCTACCAAAATATATTTTACTCACTAGATGATATGGAAGGATGATTAGGAAGTACTAAAAATCGAAAAATAAAAAGCTTTTTTACTAGACAACTGCCTTTAAAATCTAAAAAGTGATAAATAACTTTAGCACATAACACACATGACTTTAGTTTCAGAAGTCGGTGGCAATACAAAACATCAAACAGAATAAAGCAACCGACTTCCGAAACTAAAGTCATGTGTGTTCTGTGCTAAAGATAGTTGTCACTTTTTTGATTTTGAAGGTGGTTGTCTTTTTTGTTAAAAGCTTTTTTTGAATAACAAAAATGCACCCAGGAATATCATAGTTTCTTATCAGCAAAAGAATTTACAAAATCAGACCAGGATTTTCTTAGATTAGAACAAACACAAACTCAATTTTAACTTATAATATGTGGTGATACTCAAGCATTGATCATCTAATTCTTAACCTACATTCTAGAATATCGTTTCAAACACAAAGCTTAGTAAATAAAACAACACGTAAATAGCAGTAGCGAAACGAGCGATAAAAAACGCCCCACGTCGCAACAGTCTGTACATACCCTAATAAACAAAAACAGCTGCCTTATATCAGCGTATGTTTCGTAACATACATAAGTACGCCTCGTCGCCTCGTCGAGGCTCGGCGAGGAGACTAAAGGATTACGTTGGAGAGATGGCAGCATCCGGCTATTAACTAATAACATTATACGCGGTCAGCACACTGCCTGTCAAGCGTGGCGAATATGACCGAATTTTCCCTATATAAACTGCTATCTTGGATCTCTAGAACTAATGTGATCAAGCGGTTTTTGCTATGAATTTTCGGTGTCTCTGGTTTTGGTTTCGACGTTTGGTGATGTCGAATAGTTGAAATAAATTATTAAAATATTTTAGCGATCTTTTTCACATATTTATAGAAGCAATAACAATGAGGTAACCAGTATTTTTTTAAACTTGATTTGAAAGCAAATCCGTGGAGTATCTTGCTGGTTCTTCTCCATAGAGACCTACCTAAGTTTTGGAATGAGGAACTACTTAGCTTTAACTTTATGACTAACTGTCCGACTCCTTGACAGTTAAAAAGTACCTGTGCATCGTTTTATTAAAATAAATCCTTTGACTTTGACTTTATTATTTGTTTGATTAAAAAGACCGTATTTTAATTTACTTTGCGTCTTTCATGGAGAATACAAACAACTTTTACCATGATACAAACTCTGAGTTACGAAAGTAAATTCATTAACAGAATTAATTAAATTAACAGAATTAAATTAATTAACAGAATATTTTATTATTTGTTTGATTATACAGAGTCTTCTTAAATTTACTGCGCGGCTTTTAGGGGGTGAAAGTCCCTACTCATGAATACAAACATATTTTCCTATGGGTGGTCCCATAGGAAAATATGTTTGTATTCACTCTGAGATATGATAAAAATGAATAATTAACAAAATGATTTATACTTGTTAGAATATAGAAGCTGGCTATTTTAATTTACCTTATCGGGAGGGGGGGGGGGGGAGGGAAATACAAACAACTTTCCCTATAAGACCAACTTTTCATTAATGTTCATCTGCCTGAATTCTTGATCTTTGTCAAAGAAGTCTGGACCATCCTGCTAAAATTTATGATCTCATAGAATAGTAGTAGAGTGTTATAATACAGTGTAGGTACCTCTAATCAAAGTCAAAAGTCAAAGTAAAAACATTTATTTCAATTAGGCCTTTTGAACCACTTTTGAACGTCAAATGGTACTTATAAAATTGATACTTTTGTAACACCATAAGAACATGTATGCTACAAGTAAATTATATGATTTGATTTGATGTAACAAAAAACCTGCTGTTTCCTTCATAATTGCACTATAACACGATCTAAATGTATTTTCTTTTCATATTTTAGATTTGGTCCATTTTAAAAATTGTTCCTACTTATAAGTACTTTCACCCCCTTAAAAAAGCGCAGTGAATAAAATATCATCATCATCATCATCATTTCAACCGAAAGACGTCCACTGCTGGACATAGGCCTCCCCCAAGTGTCGCCACATTGACCGGTCCCGTGCGACTCGCATCCAGCCGATCCCCGCAACCTTTACCAGGTCATAGGTCCACCTAGTGGGAGACCTTCCAACGTAACATCTTCCTAACTTTAACTTTTCGGCCCCAAAAAAATATAGTTTTTACAAATATTTATATCCAGCCAAATTAAGACTTTGGTGACCATTATGTTGTGTACGAGCTAATATTATTTTAGATTTGCTATTTATGTCTCCATTAAAAGAAGAAAGAGACAGATATTGAGCTGTCAATTTAAGTTGACCTAAAATGTTCATACTATTATATAGTTGTCATTTCAGAACGTACTGATTAAAACCTCGGCGAAATTCAAGGAAAAAAACTAATTTGACATCTCTTACTTAGATTCTATCTGTCGCCGTCTTTTTCTTCAGCTGCCTGGTAGTAAGAGATGCCAATTGTCTAATTTTAGTTTAGTTATCGGCATCAATATGCCATGGCGGCTGAGTAAGCACTTATCGACATAATATGTACTAGGTACCTTTCCCTGCACCACCTCGAACTTAGAACAAGTCTTCACAGTACTAGCGTTAATTAAATTATTAATCAACTCCGTATTTCTAGCACAAATACGAGTATTTATGCTCATAGATTCCTCCTGTCCATGAAACTGTATTCCTGAGCATACCACTCAATATTTGTACAACCTTCCGCTTCCACAATAATTAATTTAAGTGCTTCAAATCAAGATATTGGATAACGTTGTACCCATAATATTTGTTTTCATTTACTTCAAGAATATTTATAAAGTCGTTTGTTCTGAAATAGTAGCTGAAACTCAATTCCATTATAGTGTTTAAAGTACAGTCATGAGCATAAATATGTCACAATTACGCAAAGCTCAAAAGCGATTTTCTCCTAAAGTTATAAATTTATTTCTTTATTTAGGTAGCCAATGGTTAATTTATAAGATAATTTGGATGGATTATGTAGTTTCTTGCCCATTCTTCTTAATACAAAACTACCTTTTCGAAGGGGCAACTTTACCTGTTTAACTTAGGATGAGTTTAAAATTGTGTCGCTATTTAGTTGATTATAATGTGACGTAGGGGTTACGTGGAGATGAATAAAACCAAACGTAACCGGTCAACATAAAAAAAATATATTCCTAAAAGGAAAAGGAAGTCGGTAAGTCTACGGTCACTAATTCCCTCTCAACCTCCCCTTGGAGTTGCACTGTACTCTCCTGGCTCAGCCTTGGGCACGACGATCACAGCGGTGTGCCACGCTGGAGACGCCAGGTGTGGTGACGGTCGGCAGGTGGTGATGCCAGACACGAAGTGAGCTCGACGCGGCCACGCGGGATAAATAGGGACCCGGGGGCGCGGAGCTCTTGTTGTCCAGTGGTGTGGACGAGCGGTGGTGCGGCACCCAACGTTGGGATGCACTTGATGTCCGTGGATTTAGAAAATATCCGGGTGTTCCGCCGGAACTTTGGACCCTGGAATGCAACGTCCAGCGTGTCACAAGATGGCCGAAGGTCATCTCCGCTGATTGTGACACCAAAGCGTAAGCAAAGCGAGATGTACTAGTGCGCTAATGAAGGTGTGTGTGGTTGTCACAATCAGTACGGAGTTTACAATAAAAATGGTTGATGATTTGAATTTACACAAAGAAACAAGGCATGATTTGCATATTTGAACCGCGTGGTAAATAGGTACCTACGTGTAACAAAATGCACTGAGCTAGGAGCAAATAGGTTGCATCTGCATTAGAAATAACGCATAAGGCGTATTAAGCTGCAATAAGAAGAAACTAAACGATTACATAGGTGTCCGCCCTAACATAACCTATAAGGTAGGAACACGAAATGTAAAATTTATTTTATTTATTTATTTATTTCCAAAATACTTAGTCTATATTACAGATGGTATTATTGCCATACAACGGAACCTCTCAGGGTTTATCTGTGCTGGCGAGCCGTTCATTTGATTTTTACAAGTGATGGTTTAAAATATAGTTAGCTGTTCAACACTGACTCACTGAGTTTAATACTTTTGACTAATATTAGTTAATTAAAACTGGCTGGCAGGAAAATAAAATGGCGAATACGACAATGGGTAGCAGGTGTACCTCTGTCTATCTTTGCCGATGCCGGAATTCGAAAAAAAGGCCGTAAGCCGTGGTTGCATGCCATTATAATTCATGTTCATCGCACTCATATGGGATACAGGCATGCAACCACGGCTTACCTTGACCATTTTTAGATCACTTTTTGTTGTAGTCGGGTTTTAGGTTCTAAACTAATTTTTTTTGATGGTTGTCTTTTCTATAACAAACGTTTTTTATTATTTCGAATGTATTGAAAGCAGGTTTGGTAGAGGTAAATAAATCCATTTGAGAGAAATGTGTCATAAATAATGGTTATGTAAGATTATGAGTCTTTTTGAAGTTTACGAAATACGTCTTCACTTAAAGTTGCAAACGTTATTTCAAAAGAAAATCGCCTTTGAATTTTGTGTAATAATTGTAACATAGTTACGCAGATGACTGTACAAATACTACGTAACCAACCAAGCCTAGAAAAAACCTTTTTTCAATCGATTTGTTTCATTTGGGCTACGCTACATTTGTAACGAAAACTTAGATTGTAGAAAACGTAAAAAATGTTTCTCCGTACCGAAACAGGTTGGGGTATTAATAAGCTTTAGTTGGTCAAAGACCGTGGGTGTCTTAAATAAATTAAGGTTATATCGTAGGTTCGAAACACATTCATCTCTCATGGGACGTCGCTTGTTCCGTAATTCGTGTATTAGTTTGCCGAGTCAGAGAAGGTGACTTGCTAACTCGTCCAAACGCGGTGAACCATAGTCACCTACCAACCTACTTTTAACTTTTTAGGGGAATAGGCAAAAAGCGAATTCAAGCTTTTTTCTTTTTTTAATTACTCTAAATGGACTTAATAAGATGTCAACGTCTGGTGTCTTAAGTCAAAAGTCAAAGCATTTATTTCAATTAAACCATTTGCAGGCACTTTTGAATAGTCAAAGAGTCAGTTAGTTAGTCAGAAAGTTGAAGCTAGTTGCTCGTTCCAAAACGTAGGGTAGGTCTCTATGGAGAAGAACGAGCAAGAAACTCCACGGACACTCTTTTCAATCAAGCTTTTACAAAATCCAGGCTACATTATTCTTGTTGCTTCTATATGTGAAAACAATGTAAGTGAAGAGAAATCCAAAACATTCTAATTAAAAATAAATTTATATAAAAGCCATGGCAGTTAAGAGATGACCAATCTCAACTGACAGCGCCCGTTCACGAACATGACTTAACCCTTAACCACTGACGTGTCGTAAAGTTACACTACCACTGACGCACGAATGACATTCGTCTGTATTTTTAAAGACCTCTGTTGCATAAATCAAGTTTTGTTTAATGAATTTATTGTTGGTTAATTATTAAAACATTTCATACATATGATGTAAAGATTAATAAAATAATAAAAATACTCATAAAACATTTTTTTTTAATTAACATACATATAGGTAGCCGAATAAACACAAACAAATTAAAAAAAATCAACTTTAATAAAACTATTAGTCTTAGGACCATTTTTTCATCGGTTTACTACGCAAATAGAATTATATTTATGAGATCATAATCGCATTATCACCAAAACACATATTCTATGCACTTTTTAACGGCAGTTCTTCCAGGTTGATTCTGAACACTGCAAACTGATCGGTTGACAGCACATTGTGCACCCCATAGTAGATTCTAACGTCGTTTCTGCTTCAAACACGTTTAACAATTCTTCAAGGTACCAAATTTCATCATCGACAACTCTGGATGGTAGATTCTCTTTCTTCAGAGTTCGTTGGGCGGGCAAAATGTAACAATGGAAAGTCGTCATCTGAGGGTCTTCGGGAACCATTTAAAGAGTCTTTGGTGTTGGTGTGAATTGGTTTCCTCTTCCAAAGAATTTCCGAAGTATTACACCCCTTACAATTCATTTAATTCCAAAGAAACAAAAATAAAAAACTCAAAAAGTTACACTACGTCCACTGACCATCATCTGCCTCATCTTCTCCCAACTATGTTGGGGTTGGCTTAGCTATCCGAATGGAGCTGAATACAAGTGTTTTACATAAAGTGAGTGCCTATCTGACCTCCACAACCTGGTTACTGGATATACCCCTTGGTATGACTAGTTGTCAGGTTTTCTGGCTTCAAATCAAATCAAATCATTTATTTGCATAGAATGTAGGTATTGAACATCAAGATGTTACTAAAATATAGAGAGCCAGGTACATTTTGCCAGAGTTTTGGCATGCAAAATTTAATAAATAATGTCAGTTTAATCAATAACATTTTAAGTAAAATTATGACTTACGAAAGAAAAAAAAATTACATTACTAAATTATTTTAACAAGTCATGAAGAAGCACAAAAGTAAATATCAAATAATGTCAATAATATGTATTAAATTGCTGGAATGTCAAAAAAAACGAGTCACACAACGAACAATAAGTAACATTTCTGTATCAATAAAGTATAAATAAAATTCTGAGCAAAATTATGAAACAATAAAGATGTCTAATGATTACGTTAGGTTCAAATAAATTATTTAAACACGTCTAGAGTAGATATTACATAATGTCAATACTATAACGCAGAAATGTCTTCTGACTACCTAATAACGACTGCCAATGATCTAGGAATGAGTGCCGGGACCAACAACTTTACGTCCTTTCCAAGACGCGGAGGAAACTGGGTATGACACGGATGGCTACCCATCCTCGGATCGACCGCTTCAAGCGTAGCGTTCGGATTTTACTCAGCCACGAGCTCGTCCTCTGGAAGTTCTGGTCCGGTTACAAAAAATCTTTCACTAACAAAAAGCTCACATAAAAGCTCAACGAAAAGGACCGAAACGTGTTCGCTTACAATGGGCCTCATCAGAAGGCTTAAAGTCACCCAAAGGGCAATGGAGAGGGCTATGCTCGGAGATTCCTTGCGTGATAAAATCAGGAATGAGAACATCCGCAAGAGAACCAAGGTCGCCGATGTAGCCCGAAGAAGTGCCAAACTTAAGTGGCAGTGGGCAGGGCACATTACTCGCAGAACGGATGGCCGATGGGGCCGAAACGTTCTGGAGTGGCGACTGCGAACCGGAAGACGTTGCGTTGGAAGGCCTCCTATTAGGTGGACCGAGGACCTGGTAAAGGTTGTGGGGATCCGCTGGATGCGAGTCGCACGGGACCGGTCAGTGTGGCGACACTTGGGGGAGGCCTATGTCCAGCAGTGGACGTCTTTCGGCTGAAATGATGATGATGAACAAAAAGCTGGTTTATTTTTTGTTTTATCGTATACCACGCGGATGAAGTCTCGGGCAGATGTTAGTTATAAATAAGATAAAATATAATATTCCTGGTGTTTTGCCTGGAAACTAAACTAAAGTACGCAAATGTTAGATACTTTTGGTCCATTCCGCTGTAAAACCTCGTTCTACTGTAATCTAGATTGGCTCGGAACCTACATTTTGAACATTAAGTCTGACTCTAAAACACTTTTGTTCAAATGGGGTTTTAGGTACTGACTTCAATTTGTAAAACACGTTCCTACCTACGTACTCTTCAAAGTTTGAATATTGAAAAGGAGTTAATACATAACCGAGTGTATTTGAGCACTCAAGGTCCATTTCGGTAGCTAAAAACGTTCTATCTAGTTGCAGTATTATCTCAGCAACAATCGATGTAAAAAAAATAAAAAACGTATTATATTTTATGAGACTGAAATAAGAATGGAGAATTGCCTAAATGTAAATAAGATGAATGAAAAAGAACCGGATCAAACTATGATTAAGATATTCTATCGGCATGGGACAGGTCAGGTATGTGAACTGTGTCAAATGTAGGTCAAACTACACTCTATAAGTAGGTACCTAAGAATTTATTGCAGCGAATATTAGAAAACATTTGCACCTTTGAACAAGAAATTGTATTTTTGCCCTTTCCCTTGTTTATTAAGTCCAGTTTTAAAACTTACATAAAATAACAAGAACGGCTTGTTTGCCGAAGATTTAGTTCGCTGGATGTTCCACAATGGTCACGTAATATTTATATTATGTTGTCATGAAAACGGCAATTCTATTTGAACAAGATGGGTGGCGTGAGCTTATTGTTCTTAGTGTCTTGCCATGTTTTTTATCGACACAAGTCGGTAAATTCCTAGAGGGGGTAATAATAATAAAAAAATAAATATATTAGGGCGTCATATAAGGACAGCGACAGTGACGGTATAACTACAATCTGTTGTTTTCTCCTTGTTCTAAACAACAGTTGGCAGCAAAAGCTTTATAAATAGCAAAAGAAAAAAAAAACAGCCTTCCGCATCGACCTTCGCTTTTTCCATCAATCAATTAGTTCGCACCCGGTTCCATACCTACCAAAAACAAGTACATAGTTCATATCAATCGTTGGGTTTATTAGGTGAAGTTCGGCTGGTCGCTTTTCGTGAACGCTAAAGGATAAAAATGTCACGTAACTCCTGAAAATAATCCTAATACGACATTTTCCAAGTATTTTACGTAAAGGTACCACATTATTTACGTGGATCCAAGGTAGGTTGATACGGGTTGCCGTGGTTGCTCAGAGCGACAGGTTGACGTTCGCCACGTTCGGTAACCACTCGGGAGCGATTACGTGTCTCCCGACATAACCGTTTATTTTATAAACGCTTTATTCTTTATCTTTTGGGAATCAGCCTTTTGGGCGGTTTGGGTTAATATTAACGATAATTACTTGGCAGTAATTATGCTTAACTGTTACCGTTATTGTCTGGGGGCCGTGGCCGAAATGTCGATAGAGATCGTTTTTAGCGGTCAGGAAGCCATTTTTGTATGGTTACATGGGTAATAATAATAATTAATTAAACTGCGTTCGTGGATAAAATTTATTTATTTTAATAAAACGATTAAAAGGCACTTTGAAACTTCGTTTACATGAGAAAGAAAATCTAGTTGCCCCTTCCAAAAGGTAGTTTCGTATAAAGAAGAATGAGCGAAATACTCCATATTACATTTTATATATTTTTAGTATAAGTTCAGGAATTATATAATTACCTATGTGAATACGAAGTGTCTTACATAAAAACCATTAGTTTGGTGTTTGTACAAAGTATTACTTGAAGTTAAGAAAATACATAATACGAGCTATAGCAGGGAGACATGACAGCCCGTTGCTGAGGTCACTTGTTATACTGTCTGTGTCATTAGTTAAGTATCTACTAACTAAATGAAGTCTATTTGTTACTAACCCAATGGATCATTGTTGTCTGAATAAATGAAATTATTATTTTTATTAAGTTCTACTGATACATAACTCGGGCCATAACAAGGCCCCCTTTTGCCAGGCACGGTTATCTTATTAAATGGTTTCTAGCACAGTCCATTATGTTTAACATAAATTGTAATTTAACCTCGTATTAACAACTTACTTTAAGTTATTTTTTGCGGTAGTGGGCCAAGTACATAATGACCTTCATGCGTAGCATTGCTAAGAATTTACGTTAGACGCATTCTGAACCAGTTAGTCCCTCTATCACCATGTTGAATAACTTATACCATCGTCTGCCTAGCCTTATCCCATCTATGTTGGCTTCCAGTCTAACTGGATGCAGCTGAACACCAGTGCTTTAAATGGAATGGCTGTCTACCTGACATCCACAACCCAGTCACTAGGTAACACCATACCCCTTGGTAAGACTGGTCGGCAGAATTTCTGACTTCTGACTACCCATGTCAAACCGACAAGGTCGACTGTCGACAGTCCACTGTCAAGATTTACAAATGACAGCTGGGACCAATGCCTTTATATGCTGTCCGAGCCACGGAGGGGTTTCGGTGACCACAGACAAACCGCGGCAATCGAAGCTTAAGCGTGACCTCTCCGATCTGTCCAAGATCTCCGATAGCACACCAACCAGTCTTGCCAATCTTCCAAATCTTCCAAAGTCTTGCGAATCTTGTTACCTGATTTGCGGAGGACTGATAGGAAGTCGCTCCATGTAAAATACTTGATTAGACTAGACCTAATGGAAGCCTGCCCCTATATAGTTGGGAATAGACTAGACATTCCCATTCTATCATTGGACGAACTGAGATACGGCAAAGCGTCATTGCTACCTACCGCACCGGTTTCACATTTATTGTGCGAACTGCCAGACTGGAATTCACTGCCCGCCTCTCTGTTCCTTGATAAGTATAATCTGGGTATCTTCAAGGCACGAGTGAACCGGTTTATTCTAGGCAAGCGCTGGTCCACCTTAGGCCACATCATCACTTAAGATCAGGTGAGTTGCGGCCAAACGCAAGCCTAGTCCATTCTACCATTCTAATATTATAAATGCGAAAGCAACTCTGTCTGTTACGCGTTCACGATGAATCGGCTGAACCCATTTTGATGAAATTAAGTACGAAACTAGCTTGAAACCTAGAGAAGGACATAGGCTACTTTTTAATTCGCGACTTCATCTGCATCCGCGATAACCGACATTCACGCGGACGAAGTCGCGGGCAAGAGTTAGAAGAATATAAAAACAAAACAAGGAGATGATGATGCCAAAGATTCTAAAATTGATTGATTTATCACACCGTACTAGTAGAAATGAATTACTCGTAGGATTTTTTACCATATACTAGGAGTTATGAAAACCTTAGCAAAGTTGAGAAAAGGCCAGATGATGATGATGAGTTATTCTGATGTAGAACTAAAACCACAAGTTGTATGAAAATTGTTAATGACGCGATGAAAAGATTACCTCGCACCACTAAAATAGTGTTAATCTGGGAAGGATTTCATAAATATCAAAGTTTAATGTGTAGGAGCACCTAAAACAGGTATAATGCCTGTAACCTTATTAAAATCGTGTCAGATAACACCTACGTAGTTTGTTGGAAAAGATTTATTTTCGAAGTTTTGAAACTCATCTATTCTTGTAAGAACTTTGGGATAAGACTTTGTTTATAAATGTACGTATTATCATGGTTGGTATCATCTTTTATTTAAAGAGGAATACTTGTCAAATTGAGCACCTCCCTTTTGTTAAAAGTTACTTAAGGTACATTTATCCACCACAGATGTACACAACAATATTATGTGAAAAGAAAAATTATGGCTTCTGTAATAATTTCAAAGGTTGCCTGTAAAAGATCGCTTTTAGTGATAGGGTCTCCCATTGTAAAACCCTTGTAACTCTTAAATTCTTATTATAGTTTGCTTGCTGTTCAAAAAAGAGTACTATAGTCTACTCTTAAAATACCTATATCATCCAAGAAAAAAACAGTCGATTTTTGTCACCTCATGACAGTAGGCAAGTGTAAGGCCAAACGAAAGCAACATCTGAAAACCCATTTGGTGTCGCAATGTGGCTAAAATAGTACTTTTGTGTAAAAAACAATGCAGCGAAAATTACGCGACTCAAATAGCGCGACTCACAAAATTGCATGGGTTTTGCCCCGCACTAAATAGTACAACAAAAATGAGTATTTCCGATACTGATTTTCAACTGGATACAATTGTAAGGTGCATTGATAAGGAGCGGAGGGCTCTGTCGGTGCGTGAATATGAATATGATAGCCCGCAGGATTGCACGTTTGTACAGCCGACGAGGAGGTGACGCTATTTAGAGCATCCGCAACCTCGCAGCAGCAGCTTGTGGGAGAAATATTCGCAAGCGTCGTATATATTCAGAGCCCTTCGTGTCCAATTCAATAACTTGTTAAGAAAATGTTGGGTCTGCCATGGCGTTGCAGTGCGTCAGGGATGTTTGTGCCGGCGCGTGTAGACTGTTTTATGCTACAATGCGAAAGCGCACGGCATCGCTGGTAGCATGTCACGGCCAGCCCCAACAGGGTCAATATGATAGCTGACAGAGTGGACTGTCCATAAATAGTTCACTGCTGTAACCTACATCCACCGTCCTTTATAGCATTACTTACTAACACTTAGGTCTTAGCCGTGTGGTGCCGGCCGTGAATAGCACCACCCCATTTCTACCCGTGGGTGTCGTAGAAAGTCGACAGAGGGATATTGACCAGAGGATGGGCAAAAGCGTCTTTCTGAGTACCATAAGACCTACTCCGATTGCCAACATGCATCGGGCAAGCATGGCGATTACGGCTGAACCCTCCCTTGGGGGAGACCAATGCCCAGCAGTGGTCGTCTGAAGGTTGACATGATGATGATGATGATAATGATTTAGGTCTAGGAATACTGTTACTAACCATAGGTGTATGAGTATTGCCTTGAAATAAAGATTTTATTTTTATTATTACACTCACAGTCGTTCTTTCTATAAAATAAGACAAAATAATAGCACACATTTTTATATTCTCTCTAGAATACTAGACGAGGCAAGCAGGCATCCTATTTCTCTCATACAGAAATTAACATAGAATGAGCATGTAGCGCTGTTGCTAATTTGCGAACGTGTTGATTAGATACTGTGCTCATTCCGTTCACTCTGCTGTATTACAAGTCTGAAGCTACGAGCTGTGTGGTACGAATCAAATTACCAAGAGAAATAAGGGTTGGGTCAAAGGAAACATACAGTTTTCTTTTTTTTCAAATGGCTAATGTTGGCATCGGAAAACACACCAGCCAGCATTGCGAATGAATTTTTGGATCATTAAATTATTTTACAACTTAAATTGAAATATATGACCAGACAGCTGGCCTATTCTTAGGCCAAAGAAACATCAGCAGCGGGATCAGCATTGCCATTCAAAGTGGCAATACTGACAGTCTTTTGGACACGCATCACATTGACAGCTATGCAGACGAGTATTTTGACGCCACATGAGCTCTCTCTTTTAAAAAATTGTGCACAGTAATTTTATGAATTTAAATAATCCGAGAATCTTCTTAGACGTAAGACTTTCAGCCACTGCTGGACGTAAAATTCACTTAAGGATCGACCCTAATCATCTCAGCCTATTTCTGTTCCACTGCAAGAACCTCTAAATAACTCTTATCATACAGAGAAACAACGAGCATAGCCACGCTTGCTCACAGCGGATTGGCGATTTCAGACCCATGGTTATTATAAGTCCGGATTTCCTCACGGCCTTTTTCCTTAACCGATGGCAGGGATGTCCAAGATATGCTTAGGAAGTTCTTACATGTGAATTGAAATTATCCCATTCGAACTTGCACGGTATCGCAAACCGCAACCTCACACTCTCACAATATGATCTACACTAAATAATTATTCAATAACTTGACTACGATCAGAGAAACCGATTTTATATACATTCATATTACAACTACGTGTCTGAATGCCTCGTTGGTCTCGTGGTTGCAAGTGCGACTGCTATGCATGGGGTTCTGGGTTAAATTCTCGGGTTGGGCTTCGTGTTATTGAGTTTTATCCCTTCTATTCGAAAAGTGTCCTTTTGTTCCTTTATTAGCGGGTGCAAAGTAGCTCTTTTCTCCACTAGACTTTTTATCGGGCAGTAATGAGATTTGAATTTGGAACATTAATCGTTCAATGAAATCGAACGCAAATTGTATAAATTACTGGCTGTAAGTGTTGCCTGTACGGTGCGGGGAGGCGCGCAATATAAACATAAATTTGTAATTGACCTTTTTACATTCATGTAATTTTTTTAAATTAAACTTATTCATTAATTACTTAAAAGTGTCTGTTATTTTTTTTCTCACAGAATGAGATGAAAAGTAGAGTATATGAGTCGAGAGCAAATATATTTTTCCCTTAGGCGATGTACTTTGAATCCCTCGCCGTAAAAATATTATTTTGCTCCTTTGTCATACAATCTACTATTATTTCCTATTAGGAATTTTCCCCGTGCCTTAGAAAGCACGTAAAGACATTGGTCCAGTGTCGGATCTCTCTCCGGTCGTGTCGGATTGCTGTCTCATCGAGATGAGAGTAAAGAAGGGAGTGCACCTGTGATTGCACAGACATTTGTGCACTATCTTCTGCGTACTTGGCTAATCTTCACTACCAGACCGAACGAATTGAACATATTACAAGAAGGTGCTTGAAACTAAGTACAAATACTGGCAAACGATACACAAATTTGAAACCGCATGCTTCTAAACTAGGTTATAATCTGTATTTTACGAGTCAGTGTTCCTTCATAGGCTGTAACTGTCGCAAATATACATTAAATATTACTTATAACATGTTGTTTTTAATGCACAGTAGACATAAATAAGGTATTTAATTATTTATTTTTAGTTTTAAACTATTTAGGGTTGAATGAAACTTGGGTTAAAGTGTGTACATATGTATGTGGTATATTTGTGGTGTGTGTGTTTCGTTGGTTTGTTTTTAATACTTGAGAGTATTCTGAATGGCTTATAGTTGTATTAGTTAATTATTATTACAGTCTCTCAACTTTGAAATGACTTCATAAATCTCCAGTGATAATGAGTATAAGTACCTACTAAGACATTGGTAGCCATCTTTACCCCTTCGGACATCTTTTGGGAAGTTAAGAGGTAATGTCATACATAAATCAAGGAGTTATCATTATCATCATAAAGCGCCCCACGTTTTCATTGCGAGTTATTTTTTTATCGACTTCAAACGGTTTGTGCATTCAGTCAAAGTTTTATTTTAGTCAAAGAATACAGACATAGGGAAACGAATTATATATTTAAAACATTTTTGAAAAAAGAGAACCGCCTTCGAAAAAACTCTAGAAAGTGATAAATAACTTTAGCACAGAACATACATGACTTTAGTTTCGGTATTCAGTGCTACCGAAACACTTTTGTGCCTCCTTATCACCCAAATCCATTAAGGAACGGCAACACAGTTAAAACAGAGATTGAAAGTCCTCAAAAGATGGAAAGATGGAAGAAACGAAAACGTCTTCTCGGTTTTTGTTGTTTTTTTCAAAAAGCGCCAAATAAAGTTCTGTTTGTTGTGTACTAAATAAAACCTTCTCCAGAATGTAACAAACACTTTTCTGAAAACCGCATCAAAATCGGTTAAGCCAAACCGGAGATAATCGCGGACAAACATACAAACATACGGGTCGAACTGAGAACCTCCTTTTTTAATTGAAATCGGTTAAAAAAAGTGACGAAATTTAAAATAGGATTGATTTTAAAATTTAAAATAGGATTGTTTTTTTTTTTTTTTTTCATTTTTTTTTTTTATTAAGTCCGCCTTTGTACCTTTGTGCATGAAGTGTAAATAAATAAATAAATAATAAAAGCTTTGCGAAACTTTTTGGATTTACTGTCCCCTGTGCACGAATGAAAGTATTCGATTGTATTTTCGAATAGGAAATACAACTATCCTTAAGAATTGTTGAATTGTATGCAACTAGTACCTACAATTAATACCATCCATTGATATGAACAAAACCAAAATCAAATCAAAATCATTTATTGTGAATCATAGGTTCATAGGATGTTGTGTATGGGTATAGACAGTTCAGCTATGTCCCGCCTTTGAGGCATACAAAATTCATATTAAATATAGGTAGATACAGTTGTCATGCTCTAAAAAAATATGATTATTATAGATAATAATTATAATAAATGATGATTTAGTTCAAAGATTGAAATTAAATTAGTACATGTCATATTAAATATTAGTCAATACCATATTCAATAATTACCTATAAACGGAATAAATATTATTATGTACCTACGAAACTGGAATTCCCATTTTCAAGATTTTTCCTTAAACCCTTAAAATCAATATAATTTACAATAGGTTTGCTATGCGCGCGGAATGAACACAATCACACCCTCCCACACTCACTCCCTTCTCACGCTCTCGTTCTTAACATCGCTCCACAGATTCCAGCTATGCGTCCAAGTATGCGTCAAACAATCAGCGATTGACCTTTTGAGCTTCTTGCGAAAGTTTTGTCGACTAAGCGTATTGGAATATCTTAGATTTCTCGAGAACTTCACAACGACTGCAGTTAGAAGACAAGACATTCAGTGTTTTAATAATGAGGATTCTTTGAACTAGTTATCACGGATTATGTGGTAAGTACTTACTCAACTGTTAAGATAGGATTAGAATTTTGCAAATATATAGGATACTTACTTTTGCACGCGACTGCGTTCACGAGAATGTCGGTTATCGCGAATGCAGACGAAGTCGTGGATTAGGGCACGGACTGACTACGATTTTAAATGCTACAATTGCACTCACACCACTGAATTAGGTTGAAAATTGAAACAGAATTTGTGTCCACGAATGGGAACGGGTTTCCTTTACGTTCTCCAGAATAAACAGAACAAATGAAATATTTTTTTGTAGTTAAAGTTTAAAAAAGAATCCTAATTCTATTGGATTCTACAAAAAAAGATTGTGGTTATCGCTGAAAATACAAATATAATCGACGCTAAAGTTTATTTTTGTGAAGCAGCTTCTACATCTTTAATTGCGTTACATCAAACTTAAACCAATTTATGAGAATATTGAGTTACGACCGCGCCTTAAAAAGTAGCCTTCCCCATCATCATCATCATTTCAGCCCAAAGACGTCCACTGCCGGACATAGGCCTCCCCCAAGGGGGGATTTTACCATAATCGCCACGCTTGGCAGGCGGATTGGCGACATTACAAAGACACAGAACGCTGCTGCCCATTCTCTGGTAAGTCCCTTAGTCGCCTCTTACGACACCCACGGGAAGATATGGGATGGTGCTATTCTTTACGTCCGACACCACACGGACCTTCCCCAGGATTTAAGCTATCTTCATCCCAAATTTCATCAAAATCAGTTCAGCGGTTTCGTTTGAAAAATGTAACAGACAGACTGACTTACTTTCGCATTGTTCGCATCTTAACAATAATAATATTAGTATGGATATTATGTTCCTCATGAGGGCTTTCTAAGAAGAGCACCTACTCGTATGCCTGTACCTATGTATGTTTAGTGTCAACAAATGGTGTACCATTTGTAAGAGCAGTAGGTCGATTCTGTAAAATTCAAACAAAGGTTCAAAATAACCTTGATATATTTGACACTTTGAATCGGGCTTCGAGTGCGAAGTGAGCGTCGAAGTGACGGGGAAATTATCTTACAGAATGTCACTTCTTACGTCATCTCATACTTTATCTGTCAAAATCTCCCTGTCAATTTAGTTCAACTCGCTGACACGCTCGCAAGGGTGGCGCTAGTGTAAATTCGAATTATCAACCGAGTTTTTAGAATACCAATCAAGAAAACTCACAGCGGATTCAGATTCGAAGTTTAGAATGAGGTTTTACAGATTCACACCCCAGTATTCAATGAAACCAGACAAGACGTTAATAAGCATGCGGCTTACAAACCATCACGCGATACTTTTTTAAACACTAATGGCGTTTCGAATCGATTCTCGAATTACAAATCATTCATTGATATGAATCAAACCTTCAAACTAAATCTAATATATAAAAATATCGTATCATAGTGTTTCATTAACTCCTCAGAAACGACTTTACCGATTTTTATGAAATTTTTGTGAATATTTGGTAGGTCTAAGAGTAGGGTCGTAGGCATTGTTTTTATTTTTAGGGTTCCGTACCTCAAAAGGAAAAAACGGAACCCTTATAGGATCACTTTGTTGTCCGTCTGTCTGTCTATCTGTCTGTCTGTTAAGACCCTTTATCTTGGGAACGCGTGGAGGTATCGAGTTGAAATTAAAACCATATACTCAAGTCTACGGTTCCTTGATGCTGTAAAAAATGTTCTCTATGTTAATGTGAAAAAAAGATACGGCCGTCACAGATAAAGTATGAGATGACGTAAGAAGTGGCATTTTGTAAGGTAATCAACGGGCCAACAAAAATAAACAGTAAAACACACTTTACCAAACAAACCCGAACGAAACTCAAAATCATAGCTAGAGGGCCATCAGAGGATCATATTACGTTTGTAACTAAACAATACCCGCTGGCAACAAGGCCGTAACACCACATGAAACAAAGGTTCTGTGTTATTCCAGCGTTTCAGATGAATGTTCGTATAAACATGAAATAGAAAGCACTAAGTAGGTATAGCTTTCTCTATGTTTTCACTGGAATATGATTATTTGTAGTAAGGAAATGTGCAAACAACTTTGGTTGGCATTGTTTTGGTAATAGTAAACCAAAGTGAAAATTATTCTTGGCTTACCCAATTGTAAGAAAAAGGTGTTGTTACACGATTTCTCCGTCGAAAAGCGATTTTAACATTTTTGCTTAGAGGATAATTTTTTGTCTTCTGTCGACTTTTTCAAAAAATACTGAATCAATTTCGATAAAATGTATATGGGTGGATGATGTTTTAATTTTCTCCAGCCTTGTACTTTCAATCTCTGTTTTGTCTGTGTTACTGTTTGTTAATGGATTTTGATGATAAAGAGGTACTAAAAACTTTATTAAAAAAATAAACAACCGCCTTCAAAAACTAAAAAGTGATAAATAACTTGAGCACAGAACACACATTACTTTAGTTTTTGAAGGCGGTTGTTTTTTTTTTAATAAAGCTTTTTAGTATCGCCTTAACATCCAAATCCAATAAGAAACGGCGACACAGTTAAATTAGAGATTGAAAGTCCTCGAAAGATTGAAGAAACTAAAATGCAACCTTTGTAATATTTTTGGGATTTTGTTGATTTTATCGAAAAGCGCTGAATTAATTTCGATAAAATTTATTTGCGACCATTTCGGAATAAAACCCTTTCGAACAAAAAAAAAAATTTTGCAAATCCGTCTATGTATGACGGAGTTATGGGCACAAATAAAAACAAAAAAAATACAAACATCCGAATTGATAACCTCCTCTTTTTTAAAGTCGGTTAAAAAAGCGAAAAATAAAAATATTTTTTACAAAAAAGACAACCGACGTCCTAAACTAAAGTCATGTCTTTAGTTTCGGAAGTCGGTGGCTTTGTTCTGTTTGTTGTTTTGTTTTGCCACAGACTTCCGAAACTAAAGTCACTTTTTTAGATTTTGAAGGCGGTTGTCGCTTTTGTAAAAAAGCTTTTTTTGGGTTACCATAAGATTGATTAAATTAGTTCTTGGGCTAATCAGTGGATTTTAACAATAGAACATAGAACAACAACATTTTAGACACAGCCTATGCTAGTCTTTCTCACCTAGGCAACACTTTAGGTAAACGAAACTGTCAAAACTATTTTCCTTACCCATATCGACTACCTTTAAAGACTGGTACAAGAACAGCACCAATTTCGTCCCACATTTCAAATACATCTTGTATGATAAAGGCTGTCAGGCACAAGTTTCTAGGTGAACAATCTGTGATTGAAAGCGAGAGAGTTATAAGGGAAATTGGAGCAGACTGCATCAATATCTCTGAATGTACATATTGTTTAACCTTCCTATACCTGCGTCAAATAGAATAACACATAATGAAGTACTCTCGCACGGTCTCCCGGGCCGAAAATGAAAGCCTGTGTATTATGATTTATTTCAATCGTAATTTTAATAGTATTTTCAATTAGGTAGGTACTCGAATCATGTTGGCAATTCAATTATTTATTTCAATTTAATTTAAAATTTATTGTTAATTAGGTAAATATCGAAAACATTAGCTTTATTTTCAATCATTTATTGGGATTTCTTCACTAACATAGTACTAAAGACTAACAAAATATGAACATTATTATATAGTCTGATTTATTTATCATTTTATTTAGAAAACTTGTGATTTTTATAGTATTAAAGTAAATATACGAATTTAATAGTAAGTATGTTGAAACTAAAATCTCGAACCTAATGGTTTTTATTTATTTAATCAGTAATTAGTCGACCCTTAGAAAAGTTACTCAAAAGTTATTAAGAAAATTTAATCAAAGTTCACTAAATTGTATTAGGTACTGCAAAATATAAATATTTATTATTGAAGATAACATGTTTAATAAATTAGATTAAATACGTTTGGGTACAATTAATATAATTGTATTTCTGTTCGAACTAACTGGTACAGCACTTTCTGTACAATAACACTAATTTGTGTACTTGCGCCGATCTCATGAACCCATTAACAATGAGTTTTGAATAGTTCTGATACAATACATGTATGATTACAATACTAATATAAATCCATCAACCAATCATGCAACCAGTAAATTCCATTGCTATTATTGACTTTAAAAGAGTGTTCATAGAGATTCTTGCTCGTTCTTCTCCATTACTGCTTTGACGACACGGTTGGCGCAGTGGCTGAGCGATCGACTGCTGCGCAGCGTATTGCGGGTTCGATTCCCGCCCCCGTAAATATTTGTGTGATGAGCACTTGTGTTTGCCTTGTGTCTGGGTGTTGTTTATCTATATATGTATGTATTTAAAATATATATGTGTAGGTATATCAGTTGTCTGACACCCATAGTACAGGGTCTCCCTAGTTTGGGGTCAGATGGCCATGTGTGAAAATGTCCCCACATATTATTATTAAAACCTGCTGTTTATAACGAGCGAGCTTCAAGTTTCTGATTGACTGACTCCTTGATAATTCAAAAGAAACTGTTAAT
This sequence comes from Charanyca ferruginea, assembly GCA_947361185.1. Lineage (NCBI taxonomy): Eukaryota > Metazoa > Arthropoda > Insecta > Lepidoptera > Noctuidae > Charanyca > Charanyca ferruginea. The sequence continues at coordinate 54,782,634 of OX376055.1, read as the reverse complement.
AATTTATCTTTATCTTTACATAGTATAAAATAAATTCGCACCTGGGGTGTGATTCTGTAAGACCTCATTCTAAACTTCGAATCTGAATCCGCTATGAGTTTCTTGATTGGCAGACCAATGTCCAAGTGAAGGAAGGTTAAAACCTACATTCGTCGCTAAGAAAGGTTAGACAAAGATATTTCAAGTCTGATTCTGAAGAACAATTAAAATTAATAAAAGCCTCTTATCTCTAATCAGCTTTTCGTCTTAATCCTGAGTTAAGCTTGTTTGGTACCTTTTTAAAACGTCTCATTATCTTAATCTTTATTCTCGGTAAGATTTTATTTTTGTTCCTTTTGTTTAATTTAATCTAGAAAAGGGTTCAAAAAATTCTTTGTCTAGGTTGGTACTAAATTCGTTCTAAAATGAGTTGATTTCAATTTTTAAACTCGATGTCCCAAGGCGGCCTTCTACTGGGCCCGTATATTAGAGTTAGTACTTGTAGATAATATCGTATGAACGAAATATAGAAGGAAATAAAAGTGTCAAACAGCGATCTCTACTTTTCACAAAGATCACAAAACAATCACTACAGAAATATTTTCATTTAAACGCATATGCACATTTTAGTAATAAGTACTAAAAAAAACCATTGTTTTACTATTTCTGTCTGTCGGTCTGTCTGGTCCGGCTAATCTCTGAAACGGCTAGTCCAGAACTTACACGAGTAGAAAGCCGATGTTATAAAGAGTAACATTGCTTTTTGATAAAGACATAGGGATCCGCATAAAAAAAAATTAGACCCCGCAGATAAGGGTTCCGTTTTTTTTGTACGGAACCCTAATACTACTTACTAGCTTCTGCCCGTAACTTCGTCCGATTGAAAATCAAGTAGGTATGCCAATTATGGTATGGTGGGTCTAAAACTGTAGTACTGAGAAAATCGTTTGAGTTAGGTTAGAAACTGTGACCATTAAAGCGCGAAGGCGAACGGTGCCGCGGTAGCGGCTGCCAAGCGCCAGATTCCCTCTATTGTTGGTGAATCATTTGGGTAAGGTTAGGTGAGTGGTGGTTTTAGACCCACCATACCAATAGCGGGTGGTGGTGGCATATGGTGGGTCCGCAATGCCATAAAACATAACCTATGGCAATCGGCAATAGTTAGAGATTACAAACAAAAATACAAACATACTCTCGTCATCATCATAATCATTTCAGCCGAAAGACGTCCACTGCTGGACATAGGCCTCCCCCAAGTGTCGCCACATTGACCGGTCCCGTGCGACTCGCATCCAGCGGATCCCCGCAACCTTTACCAGGTCATCGGTCCACCTAGTAGGAGGCCTTTCAACGCAACGTCTTCCGGCCGCCACTCTAGAACTTTTCGGCCCCATCGGCAATCCGTTTTGCGAGCAATGTGGCCTGCCCACTGCCAAACTCCGAGCATAGCCCTCCCCTTTGTCCTTTGGGTGACTTTAAGCCTAATGATGAGGCCCATTGTAAGCGACCACCAAACTACCAAACATACTCTACCTCTTTACAATATTAGTAGGTATAGCTTGGTTTCAAATTTTACCAAACAAACGAATATTAGCTTTGTTTTCACATTAACGGCGTATTTCCCGAGGCGTATCGACCGACCTCATTAGTAGCTCAAATTCGAAACTAATACAACTTTATGTTACCTACATATCATATTGTAGGCACAATATCCTACTAATATTATAAATGCGAAAGTTTGTGAGGATGGATGTATGTGTGTGTGTATGTTTGTTACCCTTTCACGAAAAAACTACTGGACCGATTTGGATGAAACTTTACAGTAATATAGGTTATTCATCAGAATAACACATAGGCTACAATTTATAATGATTTTATGTAATTTTGGTCATAATATAACGATCTTCCATCTGAGATCTATCTTGGCGTGCGCTGCCTTAACCAATGGAGTTACATAAAGATGATGTACCGCAGGATTGTTTGTCTTAAGTAGGTCTAAATAAAAGTCCGCAACAGCATATATCTACATTTTATGTGCAAGCCAGTACGACCAAAATTGTAAGCCATAAATTTAATTAAATTTGGTACTATTTTACAATGCACATATTAGTATATAATTATCAAACTCTTATCAAAATGAATACATTTCTCGCATTAAGTATTTAATGTAGATAAACTTTGTCTTTCACACTAAGTAATTTGGCCGAATAGTTTAAAAGTTATCACGTTAAGATTGACTTGAACGGAGCGCCTAACGGCGGCCTGCGGCGGGCAGACGTCATTGGGAATAATGTAACAAAATCTAAGCTCGAGTAGGTACGCTTTTCGTTGGTATTAATATGTGAAAGTTGGCAACATCACCTGCTATCCTAAACTACTTGTAGGAGCCACTCATCATCAGCCTAGCATTTTCTCAACTATGTTGGATTCGGTTTTCAGTCTCAACGGATGCAGCTTATTACCAGTGTTATACATGAACCATATCTGACCTTCACAGCCCAGTTACTGGGTAACACGATAACTCTTAGTAAGAGTAGCTGTCAAATTTTCTAGCTTCTGACTACTTTAACGATTGTCAAAGATCTGAATGACAGCCGTGGCCAAAGGCTTAACGTGCTTTCCGAGATTACCCAATACAAACAAACAAACAATTTTACTTCTTTATAATATTAGTATAGAATTGTAAGACTACTTGTATCTTTATGGTAGACGGGCCTTAGACAACTTTGACATTAAATTTCTGCTTGAAAATATATTTCTTTGAAAAGTATGCCTGTATAAAAGCTTCACATTCGACATTTTATTAGTATCAAAAAGCTTTATACTTTATACTTCAGTACACATTATAAAACCAAGTCCCCCGCCGTGTCTGTCTGTCTCTTTGTATGCTTAGATCTTTGAAACTACGCAACGGATTTTGATGCGGGTTTTTAATAGATAAAGTGATTCAAGAGGAAGGTTTTAGTATATAATTTAATGTTTTAGTATTTAATCTCTGTCTATTACGCTTTCGCGATAAAACGGCTGAACCGATTTTGATGAAATTTTGCATAAAAATAGCTTGGATCCTCGGGAAGGACATAGGCTACTTTTTTAATCGCAATTTTGTCTGCAACCGCGAAAACCGTCATTCATGCGGACGAAGTCGCGGGCAAAATCTTAGTATTCTATAAAATGGTTTTTGTATTCTATAAAATCTTATATACAGTCAACACAATTTATGAGATAACATTACAATGAATAATTATTTATTTCTATAGGCATTGAGGCATTTTCTAATCTTCGCGTAACCTTTGGGGCTGTGAGTATTGTTGCTATCTGAGATGGTACCTAATTTTTCTTAAGGTTCGAAAGAAAAAATCGAACCTTAGTAAGGTCACCTTTGATTCGTCTGTCACTAGCGTGTTTTTCTTTAGGTCTATGCAACGTAGGAATTTGAACTTTTCCACAATGTTAGATCTTGATAACGCGCACAATCTCGCCAGTCAAGGACAATGGTAAAATAGCATTTTTGTTGAATTTATTGGTATTTTTTGTTCGTTGAAGAGTATTATTTTCATCAATTTCGAAGGCGATAAACTTTGTGGCGCGCTGCGAGTGAAACACCGTGCCCAAATAATTCTCCGTAATCCTACATCAATCTTTTTTCATCCTCACGTTTCTTGGCCAGTAGCCAAGATTCGCTAAAGGAACTGTTCGTGCGATCATTGACAAGCGCAGAATCCTTTCATCCATGATATTATGGTGAACGTCCTCGATTTTGTGGAGATCGACTGGAGACTTTAAATTAATCTTAGAAGTGCCAAAACGAGTCAAACTCTAAGTCAAATAATTTATTTTAACAAGATCATTAAAAGGCACTATTGAAAGTCATTTACATGGAAAATTTAATCTAATTGCCTCTTGAAAAGGTTGTTTCGTATGGAGAAGAATGGGCAAGAAACTCCATACTTACTCTTTTGAAATATATTTTAACAATATTTTGTACTAGCTTCTGCCCGCGACTTCGCCCACGTGAATGTCGATTATCGCGGATGCAGACGAAGTTTCGGATTAAAAAGTAACCTAAATCCTTCCACAGTGTTCAAAATTATCTTCGTACCAAATTTCAATAAAATAGGTTTAGCTGTTTCGTCGTTAAAGCGTAACAGAGAGAGTTACTTTCGCATTTATTAGTATGGAAGTATGGATATGGATTTGGATTCATCATGTGGATTATAGCCGGAGATAATCGATCAACGTCGACCGATGCCATCGATCGGCAATCGATCGATTAGTTAGTCGAACGGTATACGTCGATCAGCCAAAGCCAATACACCAATCGATCAACGTCGATCGATGTCGACCGATGACATCGATCGATGATCGATCGATTGGGGTAGTAACACCCTAATGTAGATAGAATGTTAAAATAAGGTCACCGGAAGATGCTGCAGCCTCACACAGTCGCGTTTTACGACATTGACGTTTTATTAGTGATGGGTGTGATGGAGGTCGCCCGAGATAGTAAGGAGGCCATCACATCAAGCCATACCAAACTGTCAAATTTTCCCAATGGGATACAAACCTTATTGTTTAGTGATAAAGTTGAAATCTATCAAAGAAATTTGACAGGTTGTTGTAGCTTGATGTGCTCTGTACAATCTATGCAGAAAATGTTACCCTACCTTTTTATCCGCAGAGAACCGAAAACACGATAAATAAAAAATTAAATACAGTTCCCTTGCGGTGTCCCCACAAAAAGTTATAGGCACCATGCGTTCCTTCCAATAAATTAATTACCCTGAAGCAAACGCAATAGTAACAACATAAATCACAAAGAAGAAACACGCAAGAACAGAGAAAATGGCGCTCAATATTACTGTCATACGAGTGATAAGAAGTAATTAATGTGTATGAAAGAAGACACGTAAATACCACTGTTTGGTTACAGATATTTTGGACAAACAATAGCAAAGATTATCCCTTAGGCATAACTTTTTATTTGACTTGTTCGCGGAATGAAACAAAGATAATGGAAAAAATAGGTATCCTTTTTATTAGGGTACCAGAACCGTGTTGGTCTGCCCATTTATTTTCATACCAAGCTAAGCCAGATATTTGGCCAACAAAATGATGCAAAACAAGCTAGTAGAACGTATAAATAGAAATTTAATCCTCAATACAAGATGGCGGTACCGACATCATACACAAGTTTAGCAGTTTCGTTCAAAATTCCATCTAAAATTTCCAAAGCGATATGACATATTTTTGCAGAGTTTGTGCAAAGTTGTGCAAAAATATGTCATCCCATCTACTACGATTATCCAAGTTCCCTTGTTAGTATTCAGTACGTGTTTCATTCGGAATCAACTTTTAAAGTATTCTTAGCGAGATCTAAAACCCCGGTCACACAAATCCGATTTTAACGAAACACAAAAATAGAAGATAAAAACTTTCATCCGCGTTAAAAATGCATTTTAAAACCGGGGGAGCACTACTCTTAATCCGCTTGTGAAACTTTAACCAAAAGCAACTTTATAGTTTTAAAATCCTAAAAGCTGAAGGCTGACAAAACTCGTAGAAACATTCACGAACACTGTGTTATGACATTATTAGCAGCCTAAAGTAGCCTTCGCTTTTAATTAGGTTAAAACTGTTAATGGAAGACATTTTTTTGTCGTAACGTGACTTGGCAATGTGTGAAACCGAATATTTAGGGTTATTTATGAGGGTCATATATCAAAGGGTGACCTGGCTCTTCGAGGGATGCCTATATTGTTATATGAAAAAGATTTTTTTGCGTTTATCTGCGCCACGGCTCCTGTACGTGTAATTACACTGTATCGCAATATATCCTGTTTAGGGGTCCCGGACGACAGTATTGGTATCGAATCGATATTAATACGAGTTGTGTTTATTACCTTCAATTTTATTTGTTCGAAACATTTTTTTATTTTGTGCGATGAACAAACAATGTGTATTGTCTCGATTTATATTCACAGTGTGTTGTCTTTCAGTAAATTTTTCATCTCTTAAATACCTACCTTTTATTTTATAAGGACGTTTTGTATACGTATTTTATCCTCCTATTTTATTCTCTGTGGTGTCGTTTATATTTTACTTTTTTGTGAATTAAGTTTTCCATGCTGTATAACATGAAAGGCTTGTAAATCTTGGTCTACTTCTATTATAATTTCGCCCATTTCCTTAGGCTTTCAAGATTTATGTGAAAAGATTTCTGATAGTATTTTTTTCTAACATTTTCTAATCGTATGGAAGTGAGTTCAGCTACTATAAAATTTGTTATAGACTATCATTTCTTATCGGAACCTATTAAACTAAAGTAGTTAAGAAAGCTTTTAGAACACTATTATTAACTTCATATTATCCTATCTTAGTAATATATAACACAGAATGGCTCTTCCAATAATGTCTGAATAATTTTCTATGCAAAACTTTTATCGCAATCGAAGTGGAAAGTTGTGAATTAGATGACGGTAAACGATTTCGAAATAAAACGTGATCTCAAAGACTTTTTCCATTGTTCCAGATTTCTTTACAACAACAATGGAGCAAATCCACAAATTCTTGATCATCATCGCATCACTAATGACTGTCAAGTTCACAGTGACGGGAAGCACAAATGAGGACACTCAACCAAAAATGGAAGGACTTTATTATTCACCTGTCTTTATCAACGTTTGCGACATCGTCGAACGGCGGTCTAAAATGCACTGTTATTGTGACAGTAAGAAACCAAAAATAGCTACTAGGGCGGACTGTTGGGTATTGGACGGAGGAATAACAGAAGAAGACCTCATTTGGCCCAGTTTTACATCGCAGTCAGAAATTGAACACTTAATGTTTAACGTTCGGTCTGACGACGCTCTGACATTCATTCCAGCAAAGGCAATAGTAAGACTGGACAAACTGAAACATATCTCTATACAATTTGGAACGATCAAAAGAATTCCACCGTACGCATTCACGAACTCATCGACTGTCAGACAAATCGTCTTGAAATCGAACAAGATCACCACATTAGAGAAGCACTCATTCTCACAAATGATGCTGCTATCAAACTTAAGCCTGGACGAAAATCAAATATCAGAAATAAAGAGGGACGTGTTTTTTGGATTACCAAACCTTCACGTTTTACATTTATCGAATAACAATCTGAGTTTGATACACGAAGGTTGTTTTAAACACTTGAATAATTTAATAGAACTCAATTTGGACTACAATTACATATCAGTAGTAACTAGGGAAATGTTGGAGGGACTTGAAAATCTGTCTCGATTATATTTGAGAAATAATAAACTGACGATGGTTGGAAATTTGGCTTTTAGTGAACTATGGGGGTTGAAAGAGCTGATGTTAGATAATAACGCGATAGAATACATATCAGAAAGAGCGTTTGGTGGTCTCACGCAGCTGAGAAAACTGACGTTGTCCGGTAACAAGCTGAAAACATTCTATGAAGATATATTGGAGGATATACGGAGCCTCGTCGTGTTAGATTTGAGGTACAATATGTTGGAAGTGATATCGTACGAAACTGTTCGGCCAGTGGTGGAGAATGACAAATCTGCTTCAACTGCAGTTTATTTGGAAGGTGAGTTAGAACTTTTGTTATTTATGGCCTTAATACCGACTATTAAACCGAACATACGAGCGGCTACATCACAAATGACTTTCCATCCGTGAACACCCGGGGCGTATGGGGTTTTGAATATTTTATTGAATACCGTCTAATGTAAAATCCGATTACTTTGGTACCTTTACCTTTGTTTTTGTTTAAATTTCCTTGTGAATAAAAAAATATAGAAGTAGGTTTTTGTATATTAGGTATCGAAAGATGCGGTTTCTATTACGTCAAATAATACAAGCATCCTGTGAGTGGGAGCCGTCACGTGCGGGTAATTTATATTGTCACGTTGAAACAATACACCGCGTGTCACATATTGTGTGAATATTTTAACCAAATGGAGAATTTAAGTCTTTATCATTAGTCACATCAATGTTCCGTGACATTAAATCAATCGTATGTCCTACAAAAAAAAACTATCATAATAACGGTCATGAATCCATTACCCACCATTATCTATACTCGAACCAAACAAATGTTTGTAAATAATAATTGAAAACCTTTAAGCGATCGGTTGATAGCTGTAACGTTAATGATTTATCTACAGTAGTTTAGGCAGTTCCAAGGAATTCTATCGATATCACCAACGCACATCTACACTAATAATATTATGCAGAGGAAAGATTTGTATTTTTGTATGTTTGTTACGAATAAACTCGAAATAACTGATCCGATTTCAAAAATTCTTTCACCAATCGATAGCTGCATTATCCCTGAGTAACATAGGCTATATTGCATTATTAAAATAATAGGGGCCTTAAAAAAAACTAATTAAGAAAAATTATGTTGAGTCTAAGAAATAAACGTGCTTCCAATATGATTTTTCGCATTTGAAAAGGATAAATGGTGGCGAAAATGAGAAATCATTGTAACCTATAAATTTCACTGTCGCAAAACGGAGTAAACTCAATATGAATACTTTGATCTAGGTTAACGGTTGAATGGAAAATATTTTTTGTCATTTATAAATCCATACTTCATATTATGAATGCAAAAGTAACTCTGTCTGTTACACTTTCACGACGAAAGGACTGAACTGATTTTGATGAAATTTGGTATGAAGATGAATTGAACCCTGGGAAAGACATAGACTACTTTTAAATCCAGGACTTCCTCTGAATCCGCGATAACCGACATTCACGAAGAAGCTAGTGCATATTTATATTAGTAAAAGCGTTGTATGACCTCTTTCCTTTGATTTAGATTAGTTGGTAACGTCGTTTTCATTTATCAGTGTTAGATAAACTATAGTTTCCTGATTCAGTAATTCTTTTCTACCAAACTTTTCGTAAAAGAAAAGTCTGTTTTCTTTGAGTAAATTCAAGAGTAGTCTTGTCGTTGAAATATATATTTAGTCATTTTCGTGAGTGTTTCTTGCGAATATTGTAAAAGCTTGCTGTTGCTACATGTGTAAGATATAGCAGAACGAAGGAAATGACGAATCTAGATTTTTAGCTTCGAGATAAATTCGGTTTGTTATTGAAACGGAACTGTGTTCGGCATGTTTTTTTTTGTATTGTTTTATTTACGCAGACACAATTATAGCATCTTAACAGTATCCAACGCGATGCTATAACTAAACACAACACCAAGGTATAAAACAATAAAAAAAGACTGAACGGTAAATATAAAAATAAAAATCAATTCGGTAACAAGTTTCATGAGCCCAGAAATCGTTCAACTTTTTATTCTCAAAGCAGAACTAGAAATAAATTTCTACGGAATTGAGAAATCAATTTCTTAGCAATCCACTAATGATGATGGACATTACACAATCGACCGTTGAAATGATAAAGCCGTCCAGCTCCAAATATAAAGCAATACCTTTGTTCGTTCACCAATATTTTGATATCTATTTAGTGTAGGTACGTGTGGCCGCGGTAACTTATAACTACCAATTCAATTTCGTAAGGGTCGGCCTGATCTGCCTGGTCATCGAAAACGTGTGAGCTCTAGAGGCCAAGTCGGCTCCGCAAACGATTTGAATCGATTATTGATTCAATTCTATATTGCTAAATGCGGGATTTTCTAAGGAAATATAAATAGAAGGTTCCTTCGGGTGTTGCATGAAATTTAAATAATCAAATAAGTAGCGTTAGTAGAAATCGCCTACATTTATTTTTGGTGTTTCCTTCAGATAGTTCTTATTGGAGGTAAAACTAAGTTGCGGTCGTAAGCAAAGAATACAGGTGTTAAAAGTCGTACGTGTTTTCGCCAAGTACTTGTAGGTCTCGGTAAATTAAGAGCTCGCATTTACACGTGAGATGTTGGGACCTTTTTCTAAGTTTCAGACACAGAAAAAAAGATTACATTTCACAAACTTACATTTCTTTAAGTGCTCTTAAAACGTGTCAGAACAATCCACTATGAGCATAATAGAATTGTCGTGAAATACTTAGCATCGCAAAGAGAATTAATAATGGTAACAACGCGTGCACAGCACTCGAAGCGTCAGCGACGCCAAATATATCGATGGCTGACACTAGCAAACGACTCTTATATCTCAATCGCATTTTGATACACAATTTCGGCTCCGAAAGATACACAAACCCTTTTATTTCTTGCGTTTCATAGACATCGCGTACGTAAATCACCTTTCTACCGTTGGCAGGATTGCACCTATATTTCGCCGAGCGACCCGATAAATTTGGCCCGTCCCACCATCGGGAAATAGCTTTTTATTCTCAAACCCGTTTGTTTATTACGTGTTTTGTGTGTTGTATCGGATACAGGTCGCTTATTTTATTATTCACGAGTGGGTTTTGTGACTTATTTGTTTATTTTTTATATTACTTTTCTCGTTCCGCTAGCGAGTTTTATATTCTTCTTACTGTGAATAATAAGTTGCGAATGGTACATTAAAATTTTTGGGACTTTGGCCGTCGTAAAGAGGGAAAAGTTTTCCGTGGATGTTGTATTTCTTTTGTAATAATACGAGTTTATATTCGATGCGAAATTTTCCTAATTTATTTTACTTGTAGGGTTTCAATAATAAAACAAGAAAATATTACGCGTTCAGAAATCTCGAAGGTAATTTTCTTTTATAACCCATTGTCTTCTAAACATAAAATAGAAAAAAAAATTGCTTAGTTTCAGTGGACTGATAAAAGGGTTTGTTATAAGAATATTTTTATTAATTTAATTTAGGTTTTAATAGTTGACCCAACGGTAAATTTTATTAAATTAACTGCATCAAAGAAACTTTTAATTCTAATAACTCACCTTCAAAACAATTTTACAAATTCGCTTCCGAGAAAACGTTCCTCCGTCGAGTTTCATTTTCTAAATTTAATTTTGGGAATTAGAGGAATGAAACTTGGGTATTTCTTAACTAACTGTGGAATAGGGGGCTAACCCGTTTGCCAGCAGTCGGTTAAGCTAAGCGGCTGTCCGCAGGATTATTGTGGAAACGAATGCTCGAAGAACAATTTCGAAAACAGTTTTTCATTTCAAGTAATCTGAGCTTTCAGCATTCGTTCTGGCTCATCGATGTAGATCTAACTTAGTTTCGGTTCACCGATGTTCGTAAAGTTTTGGGTGTAACAAAAACCTTTTTGGAAGAAAAATCTCTTTTAAATTGTGATTATAATAATATGCTTTTAAAAAGGCGACTGGCATATTCTTTTAAACTGTTTGTTTAAGTACCTAGCTACTTTTGTATACACACGGTCAGATTTCTGCCTGCATTATCATTATTTACTGATTCTTCCATTTCTCGAGATGCCGTTTTAGACTTTTGTCATTTACATCAAACATCCCATCAAACCGTTCATATTTGGTTTAGGTAAACCAACTGTATAAGTTAAACAAACTTCCCTTATGTAATTATAAGCGGATGTAATATTCCGGTATCGTGACGTTGAAGATGAAAATGGGGAACGAGAGGCACTCTCGGTACTTCTAGTCCCCCATTAAGATTCATCTCGGCTTGACGGAAACTGTACGGATAGTGATACAGGCACGTCACTTTGATAAACTAATTTGGCCTGATTGTACACGTAGCTTTATGTAATGGGTTCGTGTTAAGACGGATAGCACATTGTATCTGGCTTCCTAAACTGGTGTTAGGTAGGTACTTAGGATCTTTTATTTTTTACTAGTTGCTGCCCGCGACTTCGTTCCCGCCCTGTCGCAAAATCCGTTCACAGCGGACGTCTACTAATTATAAACTACCTCCCTGACAAATTTGATCTTTATAGGTCAAGCGGTTTTTGATATTTCGTGATGAGTGAGTGAGTGACCTTTCGCTTTTATATATTTAAGATTATTTTAAGAGGAAAGGATAAAGGAAAACCTTTGTCCTGCAGTGAAAAGATACAGGCTGAAAATAAATATATATATTTTTTAAACTTTGCCCCACACTAGGAATTTTTCCTTTATCGTTTACAAACAGCCAACTATCTGTAGGCCATACAAATATTTTTGTTCCGTGCGGGAATAATTTTTTAATCAGTTGTGTGTATGACTTTTGTATAGTATTTTGATTTGTGTATGTATACGAGACCTTCTCGCCATCAAACTGTCAACTTTGGCAAGATACAATTTTGTAAAATAAAATTAAATAAAGGAAAAAAAAATGTGTAAACAATTTTGACGTCTTATTTATATTCTAATCAAGGTAATTATTTATAACTTTCATTTCATTAGTATAACTCAAAAGTTCTTTTGATTTATCTGATAACTTTAATGTGTGTCGAAAATAGTCCATGGAGATAAAGAACGATATTAATTAATTTATTGTGCCTAGCTTTAAGCTATTTTATTCACACCTTTAAACATTGTGGAATGCAATAAATCAAAATTATGAGTATAAATTTATAATTATCCATACTAATATTATAAATGCGAAAGTAACTCTAGTTTCGCATTTATAATATTAGTATGGATAATTATGCGATATGTTGCGAAAGTAGAGTTACTTTCGCATTTATAATATTAGTATGTACTGTACTGTAGTAGTCCGTTACGTTTTCACGTCGAAACGGGTGAACCGATTTTGATGAAATATGGTATGAAAATAGCTTAAACCCTGGGGAAGGACATAGCCTACTTTTTAACCCGCGATAACCATCGCAACGGACGAAGTCACGGGCAAAAGCAAGTTTATTATAATTATGAGCATTACCTATACTGGTTTTCTTAACCAAAAAATATAAGCACCAAATAACTTTTTCTATTAGTAATACAGGCATACATTTCTCAAGTTCGTTCACTTACTTCACCAATCGACTTGGTAGTGACTATTTGTCCAGAATACCCCTCCTGTGGGGCGTGCCTTCCCGATCGCCATTTTTCTTCCGCCAGCTATCTGGTGGAGGCAGGGCGCTGCGTCGGCTACTCTGATAAATCCTCTACGGAATGCAAATAAAATAGATCACTGACACAAATAAAATTATTTTCTGAATAAAAGGTTCAAATAATTATTCTGTTTGTTTTCTATCCGTACCAACGGTGAGTTTTGAAACTTTTTTGTGAATGTATTATATTTTGGGTCCAGGAAAGGTGTTAATTGGAAATTATGGAGCTTGAAGTTACTGGGGGACATTATAAATTAGAAACTTTTTCGTTTTTTGTCGGGCTGGTGCGTTTATTTTCTGTCTGGGTTTCATGTGCCATAAATCACATTGTAGCGTAGGTACGTAGTTAGTTATAGAGTTAAATAGAAAACACTTTTACTCCCTAACGGCACAAAATATAGTGTGTACAGAAGGACCGCTCCCGCCATCTTCAAAAATTATTACCTAAACTTGCCAGACTCACTAGGGCTGCTACTGTTTTGACTCTATAGGTTTTATTTGTGACAATATGAAATTTTATTGACACTGGTTGGAACTCTTTGCAATTTTTTTATAACAAAATTTTCCTGTTCGTTATGAAATGTCAATGTCTCTCATTTATTCATTTAGACCACACGTGACAGTCGAGTCGTAAGTCTGCTTGAAACTGCTTGAGAATGCCTATAAACGCAATGTCAATATGTGCGTGGTAAAAATGTCGGTTTGTTCCGAGTGGTCTCTCTGCTCGGGCGCGACTTTGTGCTAACGGTTAGTAGATATATTCTCTACTCAATACTTTTTTTTTTTACTGAACACTCAATATGTAATCTTTATTTCGTTTGCTTATGCTTTTCCACTGCTGGGTAAAGGTCTTCCCCAAGTCTTACCAGGAGCTTTTATTGTAAGTGCCACCTCAAACTAGTCCAGGTCATCTCGCCACTACTTTCTCGGCCAACCTCAGCGACGTATTCCATCATCAGGCACCAATTGCGTGTAGACTTATGCCCACCAATCACGATTTACGGCAAAAAAAAAACATAACAGTTTAAATTGCAATGAAACTGTACCGTACCTATTTTTTTTTATACCGATACATCTCCCTGACATATAATTGCCTAACCAAACGTATAAATAAAATATTGATCACGCGCATAAATTCCAACTTTGTAATTTTTGACAGTAAATCCATCCATATCTAAAAAAAGTGCTCAATTTACAACAAGTGAGGCATAAAAAACGACTGGCAATATTTGTTTTTCTTTTTTCGGTACTGCCGTAAAATATAGGGATCATAGAGATTTTTTTTTTTCAATGCTGTCAGGGATAGCCTATTAGTGTGGTATTTTAAATTGCTCGTAACTCAATACATACTGTTTCAGCGAAATATCGGTTTTGTTAAATTGGATACCAATATTGTTATTCAACGTAAAGGATTTTTTAATTTGTATGTAAATTTTCCTACTACCTAACTATTTATTTAACAAGTTTTGTGTATTTTGATCGAGAAATAGTGTTGTTGTATTTTTAAAGACCGAACAAAAAATAAAGGCACAATTTGTAATATCAGCCTATTGTTAATCCATTTATACATTTTCTAAAACAGAAAGGGGAATAGCAGTAATGGAGACTTATCCACAGCGAGTATGAACACACTCAATCTTTTCCCTTTTTCTTGCTTACCAAATAATTTTTAGACAAAGAATTAACGTTGCTAAACATCGTGGCAATGCTGCTAACCATCTGGGCTCTTATCCCATTGACAGCGAGGCGTATGAACACAGATATAGATAGACCTAGATAACGCAAGAGCAACTACTTCGCTTGCCTAGTTTCGTGCCTAGCTTACGTACAAAAATTGTAAGTAAAAAAATAAAGTAAACGTTTCCTTCCATCGGTAAGTCATTTTGTGATTAATATTATGCGTAATTAATTTAAAAAGTAATTATTTTTAATTGAATACCCTCAGTAATACCTGGTAATACCAAATTTAAGAAAAACAAAACATTCGTATTACTTTGTGACGTCCAAAAATTGTTCATACTGCTCGTGATACTTGCGTTATCTAGGTCTATCCATATCTGTGCGTATGAATTTATTTTTATTATATTTTATTTATTAATGACAAAAACAGTTACTTATATGCAGAAAAATACAGAGAAATTATGAAATATATTGGTGGCAAATGAGCTCTTCCCCTCTTTTTTATGATGTATGTACAGAAGCCAGCACATCAGGATACAACAATCTGTTAAATTTCCTGAATAGATTTTCAACTTTAATTCAAAAATATTAGGTTCATATTCAATTGCGAAAATTTGACAGTTTGGTATGGCTATGCAGATTTGCTGGCGTCTACATATTATTATTGCGTTTATTTGTATACCTACATTAAATTTCATTTTTAACTGACTTCAAAAAGGAGGAGGTTATCAATTAGGATGTTTGTTTTTTTTTTATGTATGTTCGGGTATAACTCCGTCATTTATAAACGTATTTGCAAAATTCTTGTTTTGTTCAAAACGGTTTTATTCCGAAATGGTGCCGTATACATTTTATCGAAATTGATTCAGCGCTTTTTGAAAAAATCAACATAATCCCATAAAAATTACATAGATGACGTTGTGATGGATTTGGATGTTTAGGTGATACTAAAAATTGGAAAACAAAACCTTTAAAAAAAAAAAAAAACAACCGCGTTTCATAACAACAAACAGAACAATGCCATCGCCACCGACTTCCGAAACTAAGGTAATGTGTGTTCTGTGCTAAAGTTATTTATCACTTTTTAGTTTTTGAAGGCGGTTGTTTTTTTTAGATTCTTTTTTTAATATTAGTATTAAAATAAAAACATTTAATAACATAAAAATAGTAGCCCACCGAGCGGCGCGGCGTGGCAACGAGCCCAGGGCAATAATTAATACTATTTTAAGTCTGTGTTACCTTATAAATTATGTAGGTACGTATAGTAAATAATTACGTTTAGCTCCAGTCGTGTCCTTAATTTCGGCAAGGGTAGGTAGGTATGTGTCCTATCGTGTCTCGGCAGTTTGCTAAATACGGGTTTAAATCCGATTTGGGTGGAGAGAGTACCGTACGTAGCGTTATTTATCTACACATAGGTTTCATGTGAAGGTACCTAAAGCTTGGTATTAGATACAAAAAATTAGTAGCTAGACTTATGATAGAGGTTGGTTGGCCACATGTTAATAGTTATATTTACTGATGCAGTTTTAAAGGTTAAATAATTATTACACTAAAGGCCGATTTTACCAAACATTCTCAAGAATAGCTTTTAGATTAAAATTACTCTTAACATTTACTCTTCGATAATAAAGATTTTGTTTTACCTTGCCATTCTAGACTAATACTGCTCTGCGCATGTCATTGAATGAGTGAAAGAACGGAAGTACCTATTAACTGACAAAATGGTACCACCGTACCTACCTTGTTTGCATTTATAAATAAAGTTGTTTTCATTATTTGGTGGTATTATACCAACTGTCAGGATGATAATAATTTACGTTCTTTGTGTCATTATTTCAACGCACCGCAGCTTTACTCCGGGTTTATCGTCAGTATAGTGATTTACTCGATAGTTTATACCTGAATGACAATAAATTGTAAAAAGAAAAAATCGTATGCTCGTGAGTAAATGACAATTATAGGTACCTACTCTAGAGTAAAAGTTATACCTACTTGCTTAATAAAATCGGCTCTTACTTAGTAGGTAAAAGGTTTGAAACCTATAAGTAAGTTGTTTTTGTATAAAATAATATTTTACTAATAATTCGGGGCACTTTTATAATAAAACAAAACTGTATGTAAGTACTTAACCATTGCAACAACCAGTGAAAACAAAAAACAAAACCATAAACCTTGTTTGTTGTCTTTTAATAAAAACTTATTATAATAAGTTTCCGTGAAAACACAACAAACGACCTAAGCTTTATATAAATTTCCGAGAAATAATCCATTCATTGGCTAAAACAAACAGCACGTAATTATATCTACATCCACAGCAAAATATTTGAATTACCTTCCCTGTTACCACGGTCGAAATTAACAATTACAAAATGGCCTATCCCGAGCCAAAAGGTAAATTAAAGAATATTACATAACCATAAGCAATTAACATGAAAATTGTTATTATACCTCAACAAACTGTTTCCATAATCCCTTAAAAATTACTTTCATAATAATATTCTATGGAATGGAGAGGCTCATCAAATATAGCATTATAGCCAGGATATTACGTTACAAATTGGCTACAAGTCCGTGTACACTGCGCTAGATTACTGAAATAAAATTTAAGCACTACAAAACTACGTCGTAAAGGTTTACGTGGCTAGGAGGCCAGCCCTTGAAATTGCGGCTCGTTCTTACTAGGCGAGAAATGGGTGGCTAAATGCCTAGCACGGTGGTAGGCTACTGGTATTAAGTTACATAGCTGGACAAGTACGGGCTTGATGAGCAAATCACGTCACTGTACTCCATTAACCCTAGATCACTAACCTTATTTTTCAACGCTTATTACTAACCTTCGTCGTTTCGACTACGCCTACATAAATGAGAGATTTCTCAGGTTGAATTAAAATAAAATATTTCTTTATGCATTAATTTGTAAAGTACAACTACTGAACAGTTAATTATTTATACTTAAGTTAATTAATACATCATAATAATCCCTAAAACTGCCTCTTGAATAAGATCACTAATAACATGCAAATTCAACAATTACAACATTTTCTGAGACGATTTCACATAAAATCTGAAAAGGAAACATTGAAAACAAACTTAGTATATTAAAGTAGATAATACAGAACAACTATTAATCTAAAAAAGAATTAAATATTTTGGGAATCAAGACATTTGTGACACACTACAATGTGTGGCTAATTATCATGCAGAATCAATTCACCAGCTGGTCTTCTCTTACTTTCAGATGAGTTCTCCTCACCGCTATCACCTTGAAATAAGAACTGATATTATTTGCATTTAACATAGCCAATAATAATATTCACTATAAAATATAAAAAAATAAAATATAACATAAAAATCATTAACAAAAAGGACGTTATTACGAACGTTATTACTAACCTTCGTCGATACGACGAGTTATGGTAGCTAGACCAGGGTGTACGGGCTACACACGCGAAAAACACCACCCTCAATCGCTTGGACTTAGGGTCGACTTAGATTAACCAAAAGCTAAACCGCTTGAGATAAACCACGTTAAAAAAATGCGCTTTTTTTTAATGCGCGTCGTCGTTTCGACGAAGGTTAGTAATCTAGGGTTAAAGCACTAGCACTAGCAAAGCTAGTGCTTTGCTATTTATTGTATTTGCGGCCATCAGCTAGTGCTGATGGCCGCAAATTCGTCCACGTGAATTGCGGTTATCTGTTTCGCACGAAACCCTAATTCTTTTTCTAAAATTAAAGTTAGTAGCCTATGTTACTCCTGGTCAAAATCGGACCAACCGTTCCTAGCCGGAAGAAACAGAGAGACACAAAGCTTTTTCAAAAAAAAAACACCGCTTCTATAAACTAAAATGTGTTAAATAACTTTAGCACAGAACATACATTACTTTTCACTTTTTAGTATTGCCTTAACATCCAAATCCATTAAGAAGCGGCGACACACTTAAAAGAGATTGCCAAAGATTGAAGAAACTAAAACGGCATCTAAGTATTTTTGTTTGGGATTTTGTTGATTTTCTCAAAAAGGGCTAGATCAATTTTGGTAAAATGATGTATTTAAGAATGGCTGTTACGTAACAGAATTAGACTAATTTCTCATCTGACGATTGCGCCATTGACCTTTCATAAAACATAAAAAGTTGACAATGGTGCCAGTTATGTTGTGCACGAACTAAATTAATTTTAAGCTATTTATATCTCTTTCTCTCCAATAAAACAAGAAAGAGACATACATTAATAAGAGCTGTCAATTTAAGTTCATCTAAAATGTTCATACAATAGTTGTCATTTCAGAACGTATTGATTGAAAACACTGCGAAGTTCAAAGGAAAAACTAATTTGACAGCTCTAACTTAGTCCTTGTCTGTCGCCGTCCTTTTCTTTAGCTGCCTGGTAGTAAGAGATGCCAAATGCCTAATTTTAATTTAGTTTGTGAACAAGGGAATCGGCACTAATTTAATTAGTTGTAAAAAGCAGAGAGAAACCGTTACGGTTCAATAAAACTTAAAAAAAAAACTGGGAAATTGAAAAAAATGCCCAAATCCTCTTAATCTGAACTTCGTATCATCAGCCTGATAACGTAGCCAAAAACAATTTGTTTTCGTTTATTTGAAGTCTGTAAAATTTACGTATACTACGCGCGCGCATCCATATGATAGCGAATATGTAGGTAGTAGGTAGGCTAATGTACAGGCACAGCTGATTGCAGGCCTTTCGTCGGTCATGTCAGAAAAAATATATGTATTAAGCAAAATTTTAAGTGTGTTTATTTTTTGTACGTATGAAAAAAAAAACGTTTCGAATTTTTAAAAGTCGTCGAATAAATGTTGTTCTGGGTGAAGGATTATGTGGTTTTGGGTATTTTATCAATTACCCTGTATAGTAGATACAGGTTTGATAAATTGTAAAAAGCAAAGTGAAACCGTAATTCATTTCGCGATAACCTAATTTATTTTGTCGGGCGGTCAATGACTATTTACGGCTTAGCAACGAAAAAGGTTAAAATTCGACTCAGACTACAATTTCATTCGTTGACAACGCAACTTAGTACACTGACACCAATTTTAATCCACAAGCTACGTAATATTTTCCGACCATTTGTACACAGCTTCGAACTAGTTTGAGTTTGTTACATACCAGTCAGTGTAATTTAAACCTTATAGCAGTAGTTATAAAAGTCATATATTGAGACTTGCAACGGCGGTAGCCCGCGGCTGTCTCATGAGTTAACTTGATTGTTTTAAGCTCGTGTAGCATCGTGTGAAATAATGCAACGGCGTGTTATGTAACACGGACTTTTGTAATCAATTGAGGTACTGTCGGCGAAAGAGTTTAGTAGCCACCTCACGCCATTTTGATAGTGGTACCTATTCACGTTTTTTTGTGTTGCCAAACCACATTCACAAACTAACCTTGTGTGCCTAAGCTTTGTTGCTTAGACGTTGGTTTGATAGCTTGTCATTTATAAACATTACTAAACCTAATTTTGCCAAAAAAGACAATTTAATAACTAATGTTCGAACAAAACTAGAATTTATTGACACTTAGATTATTGTCTGACACCCATAGTACAGGGTCTCCCTAGTTTGGGGTCAGATGGCCGTGTGTGAAAATATTCCCACATATTATATTATATTATATATTATATTATTATATTATTATTCATTAATGAATACTTTAAGTTTATTCATATTAATCTCGACTATTAATTTTTTTAATGTCAATCAATTATTGCACTCACGGTACCTATTACCCACTACTTGATTAAAATTAGTTAGACCGATACTCACACGGTAACTTTCGAACATTGACGTCGTAGTACAGACATACAATTTTCAGTATCCACACCTAACTTATTTGCTATGTGTACTTTATCATAACATTTTCTCGACCTATTGCCACAGTTTCCTTTACTGAAAAGAACTGGGTCCCTCCCTTTTCTACGCACAACGTAGTTAACTTCCGTACGACCTTTACCAACATATAGAAACTAGATTTATATTCGGTTTTGTCAATGTAAAGTTGAATTGTGTACCCAATGTTATGTCTTAAATCATGAGGAGAAATGGGTTGCCTTTTGTTTGAAAAGAGTATTAATTAATTAATTAAAAACCCTTCTTTTATGAAATTATTTGATACGGAAATTAAGATTATGTTTGCCATGAAATTGGGACCCTTTTCTGTTTTGCTCCATATAGCTTCTATTCTTATTAGGTTATGAAAGTGAAAATGATTAGGGATTTCATACGTTTACACAGGTAATGTTATTAGTAATATTTAATCTTCTTTTGATGAATATACAAGTACCTTTAGCGTATAGTACGGTAGGTATTTGAAAAAAGATGAAAGTTGGTGGGTACTTAGGTACTTTTCATTCCGGTAAAATCGAAATCTTTTCTCTGCGTGAGTGACACATCTAGGAACGTACGTCAATGCAAAGGTGACGACCGACGAAGGAACCAAAAAAAACTAAATGTATTCGATTCGAATCGATTTTCGAATTGGAAAAAGGACCATCTTATAGCTTTTAGTTTAATTTTCTAAGAAAAGCACAATTAGTATCACCAATTGATATGATCAAATCAAATAAATATTACTTGCAAAAAGGGTATTACCATTTTAAAATACGTTTACTTCGCACGGCCGTGCAAGGCCCTTTGAAATCTGGTCATCATAGTGTTTCTTTTAGTAATAAGAGCTTTTCTTGGTGAAAGCGACAAAACTTAATATTTTAAAAAATTAATATTGCAGTATGTTTATAACGATAACCACGATAGTATATTTCCTTATGTGTAATACAAACGAGCTCATTAATTTTCTATAATTATAGCTAGGGGAAATTTTTACGTCATGCATTAGTACATTATAGATATAACTAATACCTCTTAACCATATTAGTCCCCGCCTTTCAATAAATCTATAACTTTTGATGAGGCATTTTAATGTACTTTAAACATGCCATACGCACACGGCAATCCCCAAAATATACTGTACTTTGCAATCTTCAAGCATATTTGCGAATTACCGTTAAACCATCCTTTCAATATAGACTGAGCCCACAACCATTTCCATCGAATTTGAAAACAAATGAGCCCTTTATATTCAAAACGACGTATAAAATCATATATTATGAGAAAATAAACGTATTCGTAAAACAAACATGATAACAGGCTCTCTTCTTACAGGTAACCCACTCAACTGTAATTGCCGCCTCTCATGGATCTACGCATTGCGCAACGAAACGCGAGACAACACACTGAGGAACGCCCTCGAAAAAGTGTCATGTGTCACCGACCTAACCGCCAACAGGCACTTGAACGACCAAGAAGATAACGAAAACGTCAAAGATAATGCTTTACCCGACGACACTTATGACTATTACGATAAAAACGAGGACTATGCCGAAAGAAAATTCACGAAAAAGGCGACCAAACTTACTGATATTCCCTTAGAAACGCTTCCGTGTCCCAAGGAGCTGATGCAAACTGAGGAATACGGACACCCAGTACAAAACGAAATCAGACTCAAAGCTTTCTCCAATGTTGATAAGATATCTCCGTGTTTAGTTTTAGTTTTATTCATGCTGTTGTGTTAAGTTTAAGTATGAGGCAAAGATATTTGTGATATTAGGCGTTAATTAGGTAGTGTATTTCTCGTGTACAGATTTATATTTGTTGTTCTGGATGTATTTGTTGTAGTTGGCATGTTATATTTTTGTAGCGTGTGGTGGATGCCCTTAATTCTTGAACGTAGTTTTAATGTGGTTTTAATTAATAATAATTTATTCTGTTTATTGTCTGTTGTGTGTTACGACATGGCACAAGTGAGTACTTCCAACCCATTAGCTTATTAGTTTTGCTCGTAAAAAGCTACGATGGATTTTCCATTTAGGTATCGTTGTTTATTTAAAAGCCTAATCGAATTATAAAACTTATATTTTGTGAACCTTAGGTTCACAAAATATAAGTTTTGAATGTGAACATGAGTTTTGAAAAGTCTTGAATGTAGCTTAGCTACATTCAAGACTTTTGCAATAACTTAGTGTATTCTATTTATCTAAAAGCTTTTAGTATTTCGTTTATGTATAATCGAGAAAGCGAGTATATATTTTTTACATCAATGATATTTCGTGTCCAGATTTTTTGCCAAGCAATTTTGAACTTCATTTTGGAGGACGATTTAATTATACCTGCCTATGCCACCCCGATGAGTGTCAATAATTATCAGCCAATATTTAGGACCGCCACCACACGCCTATTTTTTACATAATTTAAATTAAAAAATAAAATGATCTTTTTTTTTGTAAAGGGTGTCGCGTTTCATAGAGTGTACCTACATGAAAAAAAAATCTTCCCGTTAAAGGAGACTCCCTGAGGGATTAACCCGATGTGTGATTCGGGTAACATTTGGAATGCGCGCTTCGTAAGCCGGGACGCTTAAAATTATCTAGGTTTCGCAAATTTTAGCAAGGGTTGTTCTGTTAGGTACGTTTATACTTTTAGAGCAAAATGGAGGCTTCGCTCTCAATTTAAGCTGATTTGATGTAAATAGTTAACTTTATTGTTCGTTGAGTTCCAGAAATGCTGGTGTTGATTTAATACAAATGGCTACAGTGTTTTGTTTCAGATTAAAAAAAATCTGTTTGGAATACAAAATGTTGAGCAATACATAGTGCTCTTTATTGTATTTCATTTACGAAACATGCATCATTTAGGGGGTTAAGTCTGAATGACTGGCTGCTATTGTCTGTAGTGTAAGTCTGTGAAATGACTTATCTAGGCAACAAAGACGAGCGGACTGTTGTTTTGGGTCAAGCAATATACTAGTAACAATACCTCACCATTTGACATCATTGTGTCAACGAAAGCTGTCGCTAATTTAAGCGCTGTAGCGCTGCTTTGAGCATATGCCACAGGGTTATGTTGAGCGCTGTCATTCTCAATATTATAGTAGTGCTTTTCTTTTGTTTGTAAATGTGTAAAACGAATTAATGCTGATACACTATAAGCACTCGAAAAGCTTATAGCTATAGAGTAGAATCTTGTTTGAACACATTCAATTAGTCTAGCAACTGAATCCGACGGTTCAACAAGCTCTTCAAAGCAACCACTACACATTTTTATGCCTGCCATAATATGTACCACTAATGGTTCATATTTTATAATCCATTAGGAATGCAAGTCATATTAATAGTGTTACAATAATAGTGGTATCTTGAATAAATAATTTAATATAGATTGGGTATCAATTTGACTACAGAATAATTATTTGTGATGTACCAATTTCTAATTTTATAACGGTACAAAATAAAACCGCATAATTGATGAGTATTTAGAGGCAAATGAAAATTGAGTTCAGTAGGTAAAGACAGTTGACATTTCAGTGTAAATAATAACTCTAAACAACACACAGCAAACATATTGCTGCGAAACGACTTTAATTTTTGATGTGAAAACTATTTATAGTAGAATACGTCGCAATTTGAAGCAAAACATTGTAATTTCGAGCACATTCGACATCACAAAAGTCGAAGCGAAATTGAAAGTTAAGCTAGGTCATTTAAAATTTGTTTTCGTTAAAATGGAGAATAAGTTGAAACTTTGACCTTCAAAACCTCCCGACGGTTTCCAGGTCCAGGACGGCTCAGAACAAAAAAAATACCGCATTCATGGGAAATACATTTAATTGTTCCTTTCGACTTCATTAGGTATCTTTTTACACACATTATTGATTCGTTCATGAAGTAGGCCGAGCTGATTGCTGAGCTCCGTAGATCGGAAAGGCAACAAATAAAAGAAAGAAAAATGCGTTTACTGGCATTACAGTAAAAATAAAATACACCTTAAAACGATAACAAACAGAAAACAATGATTATAATGCCAAAAGGGCATCAGCCCTTCATAACGTCAGATGACAATACCAAAAACGCAGATTTTTAGCTGCCACTAGAAGACGAGTTCATTTGTAAGGTGTACTTAGCAATAACAAGTTTTGGGCATAGCAGTCGAGTAAGTAAGCGCAAAGCTTACAAAGACAATAGAATAGGTAGGCACTAATAATGTTCTTCCCCTCAGTACAAAATAACACAAAATTATAATTAGACGACTCGTACAAAAGCAAGTCTAATTTAAGTTTGATCCCGCGTAACGATACTAGCATCTTTATCAAGATTATAGCCCATTTTATCCTTTAATTATACATGAGTCTAACGCTACTGAGGCAAACAAAATGGCCGCCCAATTTTATTAAATATTTTGTAAGTAACGTGAACTGAATTTTTATTGTACCCTTCTATTGCTGAGGTCGCCTCATAACTACCCACTTTAACTCTTTTATAAAAAATGTACCGCGAGTGTGTCTTTGTATTTTTGTTTTTATATTGTAAGTGGTACAATTTGGCCTGAGTATTTCTTGTATATGTCTTGTCCTATTGCCTCTTTTTCTGTGTTATTTATAAAACAATGGCGGGTGTAAACTTGAAACATATTTCTTCTCATTACAAAGCCAGTTTTTTTTTAGTCCAAACTTAAACCTTCAACTCAGTTATTGTATTATCAACTTTATTCCAAGTGTTATAATAGTCAAGAAAAAAAACTGACTTTAAAACCGAGTTTAAAGTTAGAATTCGTTTTTTAAAGAGACGGTTCGTGACATAATTTGTTGCATAATGTGAAACAAGTGTCGTAAGCAAGAATATTACGGAATAGCATTTTATTTTCATGAAAGTAAATGCGCAATTAGGCATTTATAACATTCAGATGTACATTATAAACCGCATTTCTTGAGCCGACTATTCTTCTGCGGTAAATGTATGAGTGTCTATAAAAACTTGCAGGTTTATATTACATAGACGATGCATACTAGCTTAAGGCAGTCTGTCAGACATTCCTGACAGAATTTGTCGTGCATGTGGAAATATTCCATTACGCATGTTGTATCGTTCTGTAGATATTTTGTCTTGCTTTCTCATAGGTAAAATACTTCTTTTTCTCATGTAACATAGCTGAAATATTAAGTAGGTACTCAATTTTAACAACGCACGTAACACTGTATTTTATTAATCCAAATTATAAAGAGGACCTTTCAAAATTGTTACGTATTAGCTTAATTTATTCAAACAGCAGAGTATAAATCACAATTTGTTGTAGTGTTCTAATAAACAATTCAAATGCTCTGTACCTATTTGTCATGTTAGTATAAAATGTTTAGATAAGATAAGTCTTTATTTGACTTAAACATGGTATAAAGTTGTTACAGTCAGGTATTAATCTAAAGTCTACATGTTTAGCTATACATAGTATCGATTGCATGCAAAATAATGATTATTAATTAATTGTTGTGGTTCAATGTCACAAATATGGTCAATACAATAATATTATTAATTAACATGTCAGCATTATCCGTAATGACAAAAGTTCAGCAATCTATAAGTTAAACAAATCTTTAATGTCATAAAACATATGTTCTTTCAGCCATTTCAATAGTCTGTTTTTAAATGAATTAATATTATATAACAATTTTATTTCTTTTGGAATTTTGTTGTATATTATAGCTTAATTTATTCAAACACCAGAGTATAAAATATCACGATTGTTGTATTGTTCCAACAAACGTTTCAATTGCTCTGTACCTATTTGTCATGTTAGTATAAAATGTTTAGGCTTAATTTATTCAAACACCAGAGTATAAATGACGATTGTTGTATTGTTCCAACAAACATTTCAATTGCTCTGTACCTATTTGTCATGTTAGTATAAAATGTTTAGATGTACCTTATAAACCGCATTTCTTGAGCCGACTATTCTTCTGCGAGAAATGTATGAGTGTCTATAGAAACGTGCAGTTTTATATTACATAGACTGTGTATACTTGCTTGAGTTACTATCGGGCAGCCTGTCAGACATTCCTGACAGAATTTGTCGTGCATGTGGAAATATTCCATTACCCATGTTGTGTCGTTCTGTAGATATTTTGTCTTGCTTTCTCATAGGTAAAATACTTTTTTTTTTCTCATGTAACATAGCTGAAATATTAAGTAGGTACTCAATTTTAACAACGCACGTAACACTGTATTTTATTAATCCAAATTATAAAGAGGACCTTTCAAAATTGTTACGTATAAAATAAGCTTAATTTATTCAAACAGCAGAGTATAAATCACAATTTGTTGTAGTGTTCTAATAAACAATTCAAATGGTCTGTACCTATTTGTCATGTTAGTATAAAATGTTTAAGATCATTATTCATAGATTTTCATTGTTGAAATATTAAAATTGATTGTATAAAATGTAGGTATTCCTGTTAAAGATATCTTGTCTATTGTAATTATTAGGTTGTGTATAGTCTTCAATTCTATTGTAATAAATATTTCTACCCGTGCTGTGCTAATTTTATTTATACCTTTTTTACCTTATATCCGATATAGTCATTTAGCAGCTACAAAAGTAAAAAATCTCGAGGTTTACCGAGTCGGTAGCATGGCCTTGGACGTTGAGCGTGTAAAATGTAGGTTGAAAAAAATAAAAAAATATTTTACAATTATCAATGATTTGCAGCACTGCCTTTAGCAAGCTTGGTGATCAATACTCGTAGCTTCTCTGTACGAGAAGAGGCATTTGCCCCGCAGTAGAGCAATAATAGACTGGTATTACTATTTTATACTCATAAACTCAAACTCAAACTTAAAACCATTTCTTTCAATAAAACCATTTACAGGTACTTTTGAATTGTCAGAGTCAGTCAGTCAGAAAGTTGAAGCTAGTTGCTCGTTCCAAACAGTAGGTTTCTATTAGGGCATGCAATATCGGAAGGTTCTTAATTCCGGAACTGAGTTCCAATACTGGAGATCTGATTCCGGAATTCCGGAACTGGTACTACTTTTAAAGTTTGTTTTAAACCAAACAAAATTTATAATTTTATCAGTCTTTTAATCATTTTTAACCGACTTCAAAAAGGAGCAGGTTATAAATTCGGATTTTTTATGTGTGTTCGGGCATAACTCCGTCATATATAGCCGGATTTGTAAAATGTTTTGTTCGAAAGGGGTTTATTCCGAAATGGTCCCATATCAATTTTATCGAAATTGATTCAGCGCTTTAGGAAAAAATCAACAAAGTCTCTTTAACTAAATCTCTTTTTTAACTGTGTCGCCGCTACTTAATGGCTTATTAGTATCGTCGTCAAAAAAAGCGGAAAATAAAAACTAAAAAAAAGACAACCGCCTTTAAAAACTAAAATAAGTGGTAATTCAAAACAACAAATAGAATTATGCCACCGCGACACACTTCCGAAACTAAAGTCTAAAGTGCTAAAGGAGTTGTTTCAAAATGTATGGAGCCTGGGCCCAGTCCTTGTACACCATACTTAAAAATAGGAAAACACATTTCAAATAGTTCTCAACTGTCCAATTACTTTAAAATGGCTTTATGAGCAGGTAAAACACAAGAAATTGCACTTGCAATTGCACACACAACAATAAAACAGTCATGGCGGTTAGCTGTAATTTTGATTGATTAATGACGTTTGACATTTATAATTCTGATTTTCTGCGTCGATTTGTGGATAGCCAGGTAAACGGATTGGAAAGAAACGGTGTTAAAAAAAAAACGAAAGTAAGGTTGTTAAAAATAACTCCAGAAACTAGAAACAAAACAAAACGAAAGCACAGAACATATAGACGAAAGTGACACTGTTGTGACACTGACATCTGACAGTTCTTTTTCTGTGATCAATGGTCGATCTATGATTTATAGAGAAGCTAAATCTGAGTGACGCCATGTTGAAAATGCATAAAAATAATAGTTAAATATCAATTTACTACCAGTAAATTGATATTTAACTACCAACCAACAGTATTCATTTAAATGAATTATCTGTATTTTTCCCGGATTCTACGGATTTTTCTCTTTTTTTTGAAGTGGTGTACATAGACTGGGCCCATTATGAAACATGTCCTTTATCACATTTTAGTTTTTGAAGGCGGTTGTCTTTTTTTTTAGTTTTTATTTGTAACAAATTAAACGTAGGTCATCTTCCTCCCTCATTATTCTAATTAAACCGTAAAAACAACAAGGCTTATCTTTTTTATCACACATTAATAATATCCATAAAAGACACAGGTACGATATTTGAATCGCACTATGTGTTACGTGTAATACATACGACAATGTCTATCGAGCTGCTTTTGTAAAGTTGGTACAGTATTTGTTACATCATTATCAGAATCTAGTGCGGAGGGTTGTGCAGTTGTAGAGTCGATGGGCTCGCTGGTGAGTGCCAGTGATGGAGTGAGGGGAAAAGGATGCGCGTGGGCGGTCAGCTGCTTATGGAAAGTTCCACAGACTAATTTGGTTGCGTGTAGAAATAATAATAACCAAATTCCGGAATTCCGATATTACTCCTCTCAATTCCGGAATTGAAATATCAGAAAAATTGTTACGGAATTCCGGAATTACGAAATTCCGGAATTCCGGAATGCATGCCCTAGTTTCTATGGAGAAGAACGTGCAAGAAACTCCATGAACACTCGTATAATCAATAATATTTTACAAATTTAGGTTACATCATTCATGTTGAATATGGGGTGAACAATGTAAGAAGTCTTGCATGTTAAAAGAGGTCTAGAGAAAAATATAGTTCTAGTAACAATTCAAACCAAAATTTAAAATAACCGAGGTAGCTAAGAGATGACCAGTCCCAACTGACGGTGTCCGTTCACATTAATATTGCAGCTTTTAAGTCAGGTGAAATAATGTAATGATTTTGCATGAAAGAAAATAAAATGTGACAACAGATGAGAAACTAGAAAGGATAGTAATTATCCATACACAGTAATTTTGGTAAAATTATAATTTTTTGATTAGGTACCTACTTACACTAAACTAAAATGTCTTAACTTTTAT
This sequence comes from Charanyca ferruginea, assembly GCA_947361185.1. NCBI lineage: Eukaryota > Metazoa > Arthropoda > Insecta > Lepidoptera > Noctuidae > Charanyca > Charanyca ferruginea. The sequence goes on along the minus strand of OX376055.1, from coordinate 54,753,151 downwards.
CACTATCATCGTACAAGATACATAGTAAAGAGCCTTCCCAAGTAAAGATATTTACTTAATACCAGAGCAGCATGGGCAATCAGCCCAGCTACTAAACCGACATGAGATGACTAAAGGTATTACTACACCAATCGATCGATCATCGATCGATGCCATCTGTGGACGTCGATCGACGTTGATCGATTGGTGTGGTAGCTTTAATTGATCGACGGATACTGGTTGACTAACATCGATCGATTGCCGGTCGACATCGATCGATTGCCGGTCGACGTCGATCTATTAACCCCGGCTATATTCCATCAGTTTCTTTCGAAATGTATTCACAAGTGGACGCGTTGGCCAGTTCGATATTGCTCGTACTATTATTACGGAGGCGCAAACGCCGAAGACACATAAACACAAGCAGGCCAGGTAGATAATTAGCGCGAGGGGCGCAGGCGGGCAGGTAATGGGGAGCGGACGGCGCACGGTGCGGCTAATCAAGCAGCTCGATCGACGTCGACTAATCCATTCTGCCATCGATCGATGCCGTCGATCGACGATCGATCGATTGGACTGGTAGAAACTATCGATCGACGTCGACTAATCCATTCTGCCATCGATCGATGCCGTCGATCGACGATCGATCGATTGGACTGGTAGAAACTATCGATCGACGTCGACTAATCCATTCTGCCATCGATCGATGCCGTCGATCGACGATCGATCGATTGGACTGGTAGAAACTATCGATCGACGTCGACTAATCCATTCTGCCATCGATCGATGCCGTCGATCGACGATCGATCGATTGGACTGGTAGAAACTATCGATCGACGTCGACTAATCCATTCTGCCATCGATCGATGCCGTCGATCGACGATCGATCGATTGGACTGGTAGAAACTATCGATCGACGTCGACTAATCCATTCTGCCATCGATCGATGCCGTCGATCGACGATCGATCGATTGGTCTGGTAATACCCTAAAGGAAATCGTATTTGTATTTTAGTAAGTACCAACTAAGTGGTAAGTACGTACCTAGGTAAGTAATAGTGACAAGTCTGTTGTGCACAAGCTTAACTTATTTTATGCTATTTATATCTCTCTTTCTCTCCAATAAATCAAGAAAGAGACAGATATTAATGGCTAATGTTTAACGAACCTCCAGATCTACTAAATGATCACCAATAATAGTAAATAAAATAAAACCAAAAATAGTAAATGGTCACCAAAATGATGTTTCCTAAAGTATTGTAAAAATGTATGAGTTTGACTGTAAAAAGCGATTTGATTCTGGCCACAGTTCACACAGGGGGTCACAGTTCCTAACCTAACCTAACCATGTCGGATCCGCCCCAGGGGGGTCAAAAAGATTTTGGTTATTTTGCACACTAAGATTTGGTGACAATTTAGTACATTTGGTATAATTTAGTATATTTTTTTGGTAAGGGAGCTTAATATCCTAAAGTATTTTTTGGTGATCATTATATTTATACCCTTTATTTATTTAATAATTATTGTTACAGAGAAACTTTTACACAGTGCATCCATTATATTTAAAAAAAGAACAGTACTTAATGAAGTAGCCGCGGGCCCCAAACTACCCACAGCATGTATCTTGGTGACCCAGTAATTAATACGAAAAGTCCGATTGATTGTTTTCTAAGTGACACTGCACAATGTTACCATCTATCAAATCTATCTCTCTATTTTCGTGACTTTTGACAACAGAATAAAATTGAATTATCTTTTAGAAACCAAGGATTACTTTAGCATTAAAATAATAAAGTTGACTATTTTGGAATGTTTTTAATGTAGCATTTATTTATCACAATAAAATACATTCAGACGTCTAGACGCTTTAAGTGGTGAATATAAATCCCCCTGTACACAACTGTTGTGGTAAACTTAAAACTAGTATTATAACCAGAGTTATTTAAATTGGAGGGATTGAACACAGCTATTATTCAGCAAAAAATACAATAGCACCAATTATACAGACTACACTTTCAGTTTTTCCAGCACCAGTACTTAAAAGTCACAAAGTACTATTATTTATTCTGCGCCGCAAGCATTTATACAAAGATAGCTCGACTTGTTATCAAAACGGGCGGTCGACAAAACATTATTCCCGTAGAATCCGAACAAAAACATTCCAAGCTCGATTTAATGACTACAGTCAAAAAACACATTGGGACTTCAAATAAAAGTTGAAAATTTAAATGTTTTTTGCACGAGAAACCATCTATTCTAATTAGAAATGAAAGTCGTAGATGTCAAGCGTAGGGCCGTTACTAGTAATTCAGAAAACGACAGTTAAAGTGAAAAATGAGAATATTTCATTACCGTGGGTAGTTGAGAAGACACTGCTTTTGACGTAAAATGCCTCATGAGATATTCCAGTTCTCATTAATTTATTCTCTTAAATAATAGCCTGAATACACAATAGTCTATAAATATAAATGCATGTAGTGTTGTAGGCTCCTGTTCAATATGATGAAATGATATGAAAAACCAGGACTTATATAATAACTAGCTTATCCCCGCAACTTCGTCCGCGTGAATGTCGGATAACGCGGATGCAGACAAAGCTGCGGATTAAAAAGTAGCCTATATTCTTCCCCAGGGATCATACTATCTCCTTACCCAGCCGTTTTATCGTGGATGCGTAACAGACAGGGTAGGTACTTTCACATTTATAATATTACTAGCTTTCGCCCGCGGCTTCGCCCGCATGGTTGGTTGATAAAAAAGTAGTCTATATCCCTCCCCAGACTTCAGACTATCCAAATCAATTTTATCACAAACGTTTCAACAGATAAGCCGTGAAACATACATTCACACAGAAAAGCAAACTGACAGACACATACTATTATTTTTGGAGAGGGTTACTTATAACGGTTTCTCATGTCGTACGGTAGCAGCAAAAAATAAAAACTGAAATAAATATAGATGACTGATTAGAATATAGTATGTATACATTGGTAATTATCGACATGTTTTGAACTGGCGTCTGGCGATAGAAAGTAAAAGAACCGATTCGATGGTAAACTTGTCCTTGCATTGTGAAGGTCGGGCAAAATCCTGGCATTCAGACAATTTTTTCTGCTCCAAAAGCAGACATATAAAAGCACGTATGGTATTTTCTTATATTTCTTAGTAAACAGCGAGACCCATCTGTGTCATTAGAGAGAAGTTCTCTTAAAAGTTCAACTGGCTCGTCTATAGAATGATTGGCTACTTTCCCACCCGAACACACATACCTGCTGCTTCTTCTTTCCACTCTCTTCCGCTCTCTTCATCACACTCTTAAGAACTCCGCCAAATTTGCAATTTTCATCTCATCGCTTCTATTTATATAGACTTGTGAGTTTCTTAATCAAGAGTCTCGTCATACCCAAACACCTTCCACGTGTTTCTTGTAAATGTTTGGCGTCCCTGTGCTGCCCTTCCAGCAACTGCACGTCTGCGAGATTCAGCTGCTTCAAAGGTTTCAGTGGCTCTTTGGGCTGCCATGTAAGTCGCCTGCTGCTGACGCCGAGATTGAGACAGTTCTGGTGTCCCCGCAGTCCGTTGTGAAAACAGTTACTCAGCATGCTGTTGCCGTCGATTTTGAGACTGTTCTGGTGTCTCCGTAGCCCATTGTGACACCAGATACTCAGCATGCTGTTGCCGTCAATTTTGGAAGTATTCTGGTATCTCCGCAGCCCATTATGATACCAGATACTCAGCATGCTGTTATCGTCAGTTATGGGACGTTTCTGGTGTCTCCGCAGTCCGTTGTGACACCAGATACTCAGCATGCTGTTGCCGTTGATTTTGGGACAGTTTTGGTATCTCCGCAGCCCGTTGTGACTCCAGATACTCAGCATACTGTTGAGATGCCAGGTACTCAGCGTGTTGTTGACGTCTAGGGACTGTTCTGGTGTTCTGTTCTGTTCTGATCAGTTGCTCTGTGTGCCGCCTCTCAGACCGCCTACTCAAGCCCTTGCAGCTCGGCTTGTTGAGACGTGTCAATATGAGTAGCTATTTACATAGCTCGGGCTTTATTAGAGCTTTGCGAAATATATGAATTACACACGCAGCATTTAAGTACCATTAAAAAAAAATACATACTGATTAGTCTTATCCAAACTAACAACTAAAACAATTCCAATTACTAATGAAGAGAAAAGCTAAACTTTCTTCTTAACACTTATAACACAAGCTATACCTAAAACTAACCCTTATTCTTAAAATAACAATATTGTAATAATCTAATGGAAACAAAAACGAATCTTCTTCTTCTTCCTTCCTAGGATCCCATTATTTGGGGTTGGGTCTCCTCACTTTTCTGCGCTAAGTCAGACGATCTTGGGTTGTCGGTTCTGGCAATTGGACTTTCTTGAGGTCTCGTTCTATGTTAGACCACCAGGTCGCTAGTGGGCGGCCTCTACCTCTTTTCTGTTGGTTTAGCGTTGGTCTGGTTGGTTTAGCGCAATTTGTACCACATGGTCTTCATTTCGTCTTTTGACAAGTTAGACCAATGGACCGAGTTTTCTGTAACTTTGTCCACGATTGGAGCAACTTTGGAGCTGCCTCGTAAATATTGATTACGAATTCTGCCCAGCCGCGTTACATCTCCTGCCCATTTGAGCATCTTCATTTCGTTGGTATGTATCTTTTGATCATATGTATTCTTTGTTATCCACCATTCGGACCCACAGAGTAGAGCCGGTCGGACTGCCGTCTTGTACACTTCCCTTGGTCTGTATGGGAATTCGTGGGCAACACACCTGTAAGCGATCGCCATTTTTGCCACGCTACGTTAATTCTACATGTCACATCGGTGTCAACGTTAGTATCTGGTGTGAGCATGGAGCCTAAGTATTTAAACTTCTCTACGGTAGGAATTGGCGTCGTACTAGATGGTTTCAGGTGCAGTATTCCCGATGTAGATATTTTTTCAACCGACTTCAAAAAGAAATAGATTCTCAATTCGACTGTATTAGTTACGCAGTTTCTCCGCTAAATGTAAACCGATTTTGAAAATTCTTTTTTTCTTGGATAGGGTATGTCTCATGTTAAATCTATACTTTTCCATCATAATCTTGATTGCCTGTGTAGCGTCAGTAGTTGACCTGGATGCTGTGAAACCAAACTGATTTGGAGGTATTTTTGTAATATTTGTCGACATTATTTTATTGATAACTCTTTCCCATATCTTAAGCGTATGTATGTGAGGTCAGTTTTATGCCCCTTTAGTTTTCACATTCTGCTACACCATTCTTGTTCTTATAAAAAGTTAAGAAATGGCTTTGGCACCAGGACTCTGGTATACGTTTCGTGTACATGATGATATTAAACAGCTTAGTCAGCCAAGCTACGGCTAACGGGCCAAGTATTTTCCAAAGGTCTACAGGGATCACAAATCAGGCCCAGTAACTTTTCTGTTTTTCATTTTAGACACTAAAATCTATCTCGGGTATGGGTCCATACGTGGCGCAGGGTATAGGAACCTCATTTGAAACCAAAGTGAACCTATTTAAGTACATAATACTTACAAATACAATCTAGGTATACCGAAATAAATAAAAATACAATCCTATAGCGCATTCCAACGTAAACAACCAATTAAAATAAATGCTCCAGTCAATCTTATCGTTATATTTTGTAAACTGTTTGTCCAAATTACATAGTGTAAAAGGCAAAGTTCATCTACATTAAATACTAAAAGCGGCAAATGTATCAATTTTGATAAGAATTAGCTAAATACTCTAAAATTTGCATTGTAAAAAAAGTATTAAATTTTAATGTATTTATGGCTCATACTTTGGGATATATTGGCTTCTACATAAGAGGTAGATATATGCTGTCGCGGACTTTTATTTAGAACTTTTTAAGACAAACGATCCTACCATACATTGTCTTTGTGTAACTCCAGCGGTTTTGTCAGCGCACGCCAAGATAGCTTTCAGAGAGCACATATTTTTCCGACTTACTTGATACTTATCGTAATATTATGGCCAAATTACAAAAAATCTTTATAAATTGTAGCCTATGTGGTATTCTGATGTATAAGCTATATTTCTGTAAAGTTTTATCAAAATCCGTTCAGCCGTTTTTGCGTGAAAACGGAACAAACATCCATCCATCCATCCATCCATCCTCAAAAACTTTCGCATTTATAATATTAGTAGGAAGTAGGATAGTAGGACGTATGGAAGTATGTATTTACTACCTACCTACCTTTCAGCGTTCACATAAAAACTATTAGACCCGCATGCGCTAATCAAATGTATCTTCTAACTCCGAGGTAGTTGCTAACACAGACCCATTAGGTTGACCCATGATATATTTATTGCAAATTTAATCATGTGTTTGTTTAGTCCATGTAAGTTTTTGGGTCAAGTGGACCTACAGCCCACCGATGTATTTTATTTGATAAACTATCTTTATGTATTACATTTTAATTTATCTATACAAATACCTAAACAAGTATTGTAGTAGTAGTTGTAGTATTGAAGTATGTTTGTAATGTCAAGGTAACATTTTTTACTAAATGCATATAAAAACATTTACGACATAAAAAAAAAAAAAAAAAAAAATCTGCCTGTCTGTGTGTTTATTCCTGCTAATCATTAAAGCGGCTGGACCGATTTTGACGGGACTTTGACAGGATAGCTGATGTTATAAGGAGTAACTTAGGCTATTTTTATTATAGAAACAAAATAGGGTTCAGCGTTAAAAATTATAACCCCGCTGTTAACCGCCTATCACGTGCAGGCATCAGTTAGTAATTAAATAAAATATACAAAACTAATAAATAATAATAATATTACATATTATGAACAAAAGGCATCAAAAAACTCGTCTGCATTAAATTATTAAATTATCAACAATTTCCAAAACACAAAGGAGATTGGCGCAAGCGTCAGTTACAAGCCGCGAGTGACATAAAACTAAAACATTACCATCGCCTTTTCTTTAATATTTCTTCCTCAAATGTATCTATTAGCAGAGGTTCTTGTATAAAAGGAATTCTTGATTCCTGACTGACGATTGTGGGTGAAACGGGAGTTCTTTATCTTTGAATTTTATATGTTTTTACCGCTATCTTGTTGGGAAATGGAAAACAATGGCTTATTTGTAAGTAGAATTAGTCTGTTAGTAGAATTAAAGAGCGTTGTCACTTAGACTAAATTTATTAAATTCTGTTCTATTTTGTTAGGTTTGGCAAGTCATGTTGATGTAGGTATCAAAAATGAATTGGAATAGAAACTGTGCAAAAAAACTAAGTTGACATCATTTTTGACAGAAAAAAGGTAATTTTTCGGTTTTTATTTGTTTTTCATTAATTTTGTTTATTTTTTCCGTAGGTATATTTTTTCTTTAGCCTACACGATGAAACGTACTACGTTACTATAGAGAAGCGTAACAAATTTTCAGCAGCTACGCTGGGCAAAGACTTCCCTGGTGGAATCAACTCTCGTCGTTTTCTAATAAGATTAAATGTCAAGCAATCGATTGTAACATCCAATGTCAAATCATGTGAAATGGTAACGTATTTGATTATTTACAAAAAGAAAAAAAAACGAAACATTAAAGAACAATGCTCAAAAATGTATGGACACAGTCCCCACCCTTGTAGCACTTTAAAACCTATGTTAATCGAAGGGCCACAGCCACCTTATTATTTTTCACTTCTCTTGCTCAAAAAGGCCGTCATTGTAGCATACCAGAGCGGGGATAAAATAGCATTTCATCCTCTAGGGGAAAAAGTTTTTTTTTTTTAATTTTTGTGTGTCAAATATGACAATGAGCCTACAAAAACGAAAAAGTCTTTAGTCATAAGTAGAATAATCATGAATAAAGACTCGACATATTACTGTTTCATAAAAAAGAACCTCATTTTAATTTTGAAAATGGAACTAAAATCGGCGATCTCTGGTAGAATGCATGCAATGTGTGTGCGGCTACAGAAGAAACAAAAAAAGACATTGGCGCGAAATTTTTATAATTTTTCTCTAATTGCAAATTGAATTGGTAGTGACCGTAAATAATTTCTCGCAATCGTAGTGAAAAGTAAAGTGTAACACACGGCGCTAAAACCCATTAAAACTTGGTTTCTATTTACTCCCTCGGTAAAGCTCGGGAGTAAAACTACCTCGTATATAATGGGTCATTTTAGCTCCTTGTATAACAATGTACTATTATTGTATGACAGCGAAACCAAAATGTCCGTCCAAAAAAGGTATATCGAAATGAAGAAACCAGAATCTGCAGTCACAAGTCACAATTTTTATGTTGCTGAATGTTGTTGTGCTGTTGCTTTGTTATTAAAAACTAGCTTCTGCCCGCGACTTCGTTCGCGTGGAAATCGTAAACAATTACTACTTGAGTACTTAATAGCAAATATATATTTCACTGACAGACAGTGCACAGTTTGGTCTAGAAGCAAGAAATTTTACTTAGGAAAAATGTTAGACAACGTAAAGAAATTAGATATAAGTTTTTCATATAAGTGAATGTAATTCGTTTTGAGAAATAAAGTTCTTAAACCTTAAAATTTCGAGGGTAAATAAGCGAAGAAAGTTTGTCTTTTACACCAATAGTGTCGCTAGAAGTCGCTATCAGTCGACTCTTCCGCGATACATGATAAAAAAAAGTGATCTTATAATTGTTCCGTTATTACAATTTATGATAAGTATAGATTGCGTACATTGCACGATTTTAAAACGATTTGTCCGTTGTTGTTCTTTTAAATATACTGTATGCAAAAACGAATGTTGAAATCCCAAACCCAAAATGTTTGAAAAGAAGAAACAAATTTAGGAAGTAGCTATATATTTATAAAACCTCTCTGTAAACTACGTTTGTAGTTTTACCGTCACTCAAAATGTACAGAGAGTCAGAACTGGCGACGCGGGAGCAAGTGACCAACGTATAGTTAACCGTGTGAAAAGCACCTGGTCTAGAGATCGACACCCGCAGCCTTCAGTGTGTGCCCCTGACACTTGTTTATAGTCATAGCAAAGAACAAGCTTACAGGGAACAGCACGCGCTTGAATTGGAAGAGGTCATCATAATCGTGAAAGGGGTAATTGTGGGAAATTAGTGGTATACGTGGTATAAAACTGTTTCGCCAATGCCACAACCTGTTAGAATTTCAGCTTCGATTATATTTCTCAGTAGAGAGAAGACTTTGAGCCGGGTCCCGTTACACAACTTTGGCAGAGTACATAATAGGCTGCGCCGAAGCATAATAGGTGCACCTACCTACAGCTGGATGACGTGCGCTGGAAGTCCACTTGCCGTAAGCGAATTAAGAAATTCTACGGGGTAATGTGTGGCGTCATCTTTCTGACTACAGCGTTCACTGAGGTATATACTATACTACATTCCCTTCAATCTGCGAGAGAATGCTGCAGCTTGATAATATTTGGGTGTAAAAATAGCCCGTTCACACACCTAAGAATATTCTTGCGGAATGCGGTATTTGACTGATGTCCCTTACACCAGATGAATCAGTTCTTCTAATGAGACTACTACTGCTCTACCAAGAGTCTCTGTTAGATCCGCCTGCCCTCTCTACCTCTGGTAGAGTGCCTTCAACAACTTTTAAATTCTTGAACACGTGAATTCCCGCCAAGCTGAGCGCGCATATTGATGCTCAAGCGCAATAGATCGTTTCAACGATACATTTACCTCGTCAACCCTATTGTTCCCAGCACCACCCAAGGTAACATCTGCTAGTAATTGCCATATGTTGGTTTCTGCGGATGTCTTGCTAGGTTCTGTCTACAGCCTCCACTGCTTACATATTAGCCAAAGTACATTTATTCCATGCAATCAAAGAGCAATCCCTGAGGACATGTCTCTTGTCACTGTTTCGTGATTCGTGATGGGAATTTTAAACATGGTGAGCGCTGTTTTGCCACCTGGAAGTAGTGTGGCAATGATTCCGGAAGACGCTACTGCAAGTGCAATTTTACCTTGCCTCCTGACTTCAGCGAAAATACCAGTGGTAATGAAGGTTTTTTCTGTATAACCAGAAGCATTCATTGCTCTGCAATTGCTCTGAGATGAACACAGAGACGTGGTTATTTACGATGGTACCTACTCATTGCACCTGGCTCGTAATTGGTTTCGATTTCCACGATTTTGATGTGCCAGTGATTACGGAGCCGGTAACCCATATTCAACCAGTGGAATGCCGCCGATCTAAACGACCACATCTTGAAGAAATTAAGACAATTGTTTAGAATACGTTCATCATTGTATTTAATGTCACCCTCAGTACTTGATCTCAAAACTCGTAATAAGTCTTCGGACAGATGATGCCGGTATTTCTCCCACAAAAGTACTGGGTTTGCAATTTCGTAAAACGATTGGGAATTTTCTTACATTTTTTAAAGAGTGTCTCATCGCCGCACTATTTTAACAAATATTGTTTTGCATGTATTTGTATTATGTATTTTCAAAAATACATGTAATTCTTCTGCAGTATATTTTCATATTTGTTTCATTCTATAGTAGTCTCGTGGTAAAATGTTCAAAATCATAGTGCAAAAATGCTTATATTACAAAAATCACGACGAACGACGATTATTATTCACGACGTGTGTTGGTTCGTGTGTTTACTAAATTTAAAGGAATACTTTTGCAAAATTCTATTCAGTAGATAGATTTAGCTTGGTGCTGGAACAAACATTAATATAGACAAACAGGCAAAAATTCACTATATCACAGCACAGACAGACGGCACGGTACAGTGATGACTTTTCTACCCTTGTTTTATACTGTATATTTAAAAATAGAAAATTGATTAAGCAAATCAACGTTGAGCTAAAAGTATTCAAACTTCTCTTTTATTGTTATTTGGAAATATTCTGGCTTTAAAAATGCATTTGTAAAAAAAAACACAAAAAGTAAAGCTGTCGGTGGGGATCGAACTAACATCACAAAATATAGAGGGTACAGCAGGACCGCTCCCGCCATCTTCAAAAATAATTACCTAAACTTGGCAGGCTCACTAGGGCTGCTACTGTATTGACTCTGTAGGTTTTATTTGTGAATTTTATTGACACTGGTTGGAACTCTTTGCAATTTTTATAACAACATTTTCATGTTCGTCGTGAAATGTCAATGTCTCTCTTTTATTCATTTAGACAACACGTGACAGTCGAGTCTAAAGTCTACTTGAAACTGCTTGAGAATGCCTATAAACGTAATGTCAATGTGTGCGTGGTAAAAATGGCGGTTTGTTCTGAGCGGTCTCTCTGCTCGGGCGCGACGCAGCCTTACGTAGTTTGTGCTAACATCCAGTGGCTTATAACGCGGCTGTTGAACAGATAGGCTACAAACTTAAATGACGATTCTTTTAAAATAGCTGTTCTAGTTTGGCATGATTGACTGCTCAGCTCCTTGAAGGTATGGCGTGATGTTAATAATTTAAGATGTTCAATTTGCGGCTACCTACAATATTCCATGATTTTCTATAGTATTTTAACTAATGTTGTAGTCCGTATTAAACTGTAAAAAAAATACGAACAAAATGCAATTGCTCATCCCCCAAAGGAAATAGCGTGATAATTTATAGCCTATGTACTAATAAGATCTATGTGGAATATTGATTCAAAATTTGAACTGAATCTATCCGGCAGTATTGGCGTGATACTCACACAAACAAACAGACAAACAGACAAAAAATCTAAAAACTATATTTTCGGCATCAGAATCGTTCCCAGACCTCGCAGCACTCACTTTCTTTCAAATGTATTCAATGTACAGTTTTGATTTCGCTACGATTTTAGTATATGTATAGATGATCTTTTTTTAATAATTAAGTCTGTAAATCATCAAATTCTTTTTTTTCCTTTTTTTCTACTTTACTTCTATCATCATATGCCTAGCCTTTTTCCGTTTGGTATTCCAAGGGTTTCCCAGCTGATTTGGGTGACGCCAGTGCACCTAAGGAACACATGCGCCACCGTTTCTTCCACCTACACGCAGGCTCTGCACAGAGGAATATCAGTAATACCTAAGGTGTGAAAGTGTTTGTTCAATGAGCGTTGTCCGGTGATGGTCCCCGCCACCAGTCGCAAGCAATCTCTGTCCAGGTGCAGAAGGCGCTTGGTCAGCTTCAAAAAACTCAACTCAAAACTCAAAATCATTTATTTCAATTAAACCATTTACAAATACTTTTGAATTGTCAGAGTCAGTCAGTCAGAAAGTTGAAGCTAAATGCTCGTTCCAAACAGTAGGTATCTATGGAGAAGAACTAGCAAGAAACTCCATGAACACTCTTTAAAAACAGGTATATTTTACAAATTTAGGTTACATCATTCATGTTGAATCTAAAGGTACAATGTGAGAACAATGTAACACGTCTTGCATGTTAAAAGAGGTCTAGAGAAAAATATAGTTATAATAACAATTCAAACCAAAATTTAAAATAACCGAGGCAGCTAAGAGATGACCAGTCCCAACCGACGGCGTCCGTTCACGAACATGACGCATGGATCGTTTAGCTCAACAATTTTGAAGGGAACCGAATGATCCAACAGATGCGCCACCGTCAGCGAGACATTCAAGTGAGCATGACTCTCCCAACCGCCAGGGCATATTGAAGTCAATGAGAGGTGTACCTCGTAAATGGTAGCTTTAAAGAACATAGTGCTTACATGTATGTGCTACGAAAAATTATATAATACAAAGCAAAGATAATATAGATCTACATCTTCAGCAGCTCCAAAAATTGTTACAAATGCTAATCAATTAATCTATGAACCCTTATGGCTGTGGAGCTAGACCAGGATCCAGCCAAGCATTTTTATCAGTGATGTAATCACTCAATTTATAATATGCATGCATAGTGTGCGTTTAATACAAGACTTAAATTTTGTCTCATTTAGTTGAACAATGTGGGGAGGTATTTTATTGTAACACTTTAAACAGTCATCTCATGAAAGACGAATCTACTTTAGCCAGTCTGAAACCTGGTTGAACTAGTTGGTCCCTATTTCTAGTATTATAATTATGTCTGTCACCTCTTTTATCAAAAAGATGCAGATTTTTTCTAGCGTACATGATGTTTTCATAGATGTGTTGACAAGGCACCGTCATTATGTTAATTTCCTTAAACAGTTCCCTTAGAGAATCACGCATACGCAGATTGTAAATGGCTCTGATGGCTCTTTTCTGCAGAATAAAAATAGAATCGATGTCTGCAGCTCGTCCCCACAATAAAATACCGTAAGACATTATACTATGAAAGTAACTAAAATAGACCAGTCTCGCGGTATCCACATCAGTAAATTGCCGGATCTTTCTGAGAGCATATGCTGCCGAACTTAGCCGTCCTGCGAGAGTTGTTAAATGAGGACCCCATTGTAGCCTTGAGTCGAGCGTCATTCCCAGAAAAACGGTTTTATCGACGAATTCCAGTTTCTCTTTATTCAATACTATGTCACACTCACTATTTTTGACATTTGACAAAGCAAATCTGATGCACTTAGTTTTTTTTCATTTAATACTAAATTTTTAGCCGTGAACCACTTTTGTACCTCAAGTAAGGCGTTATTTACGTTGTCAAGATTTTAAACCATGTAAATTCACCCCGTCTACTTGAACTTGCTGCTGTCTATCATTTAAATAAGATTTCACTAAACTAAGCGCACGTTTACCTAGTCCGTAATGCTCAAGTTTCAGAAGTAATGTCTCGTGATTATGCAATCAAATACCTTGGAGAGGTCACAAAAGATTCCTATGGCATCTTGTGCCTCTTCCCACGCAGTAAATATGTGTTTTAATAAAGTGACACCGGCGTCAGTCATACAACGCCCTTTGGTGAAACCATACTGTTGATCGTGTAATATGTCATTTGTGTTAAAATGAGCAAGGATCTGATTAAGCATAATTTTTTCAAAAATCTTGCTGAAACCTTGGTCTACGCACATATTAAATATTAAAGCCAAAAAAGTGTGCTTTTGTTTCTATTAAAGATGTACAAACTTTAATAGACATACCCCACAGCTTCGTTTCCAGGGATGGCATAACCTCCTTGGATTGCATGTACCCTGGTGTCGAGGTCCACCATTTCTCCGCTTGTGTTTGTGTGTAGTCTTTTAACCAACTTCTCAACTGATTGAACGGAATGGGCGCAATGGGTTCGGGTCCGAAGGCTTTTATGCTGGAACCCCTCCTGGCGAGTTCATCAGCCGCATCGTTATCTAGTGATCCAGTGTGTCCTTCGATCTATTGTAGTCACACCGTATTGCAGTTTAGTACCGTTATGCGTTCCAGTGCATTATGACATTCTAGTATTAGTCTCGACGTGATCTGGTTTTTCTCTAATGATTGAAGGACTGAGGCACTATCGGAGAGTATACGGATGTGCATATCCGTGACTTCCCTGGCCTTAATGGCGTGTGCTACCTGGATGATGCCTGCGCATTCTGCTTGGTAGACAGTGTTGGCAATGGCCATTAGGACCCTTAGGCCCTTAGGAATGCCTAAGGGCCTGGATATTATAATATTTAGGTCTTCAGAGAACACGCGACTCCGGTACCGAGGTCGGTTTTTGATCCATCGGTGTAAATCCTTATCTCATTTGGGCCTGAGTAACCACACAGCTCCGCTGTGAGCTCTATGTTGTAGTGTTTCTGGAAGCAGTGTATTTTCAGGGTTCTGTCGTTGGGTGCTGCCATCATGGGCCTGACTACCCTTAATAACTGAAAAAGATCTACAAATGACAGCCGGGACCAACCGCTTTACATGCTTTCCGAGGCACGGAGGGAACTTGGTATGAAATGGATGGTCACCCATCCACAGACCGACCGCGGAAAGCGCAGCTTAACCTTCGACCGATCGTTCTGTACGGTTATTACTTAGCCTCGAGCTCGTTACATGTGTAGCTGGCATTTACTTATCATTAATAATTGTGTCACTCTCTGCCAATTTAATTTTAATTTCTTTTTCGAATCAGTTGTGTACTTCGTCATTGGCGTAATGTTTAAATGTATAATTATGTTACATGTTAGCTGTGAAGTCACCTTGTATAAAAAATAATTAAAAAAAAAACACGGATCAAAATATTATGTTCGAAATAAGTGGATAATAAATTTAGTATGAGGGGTAGATTTAATTAACTCGAACACAAACTACCCTCAAATATTTTGACATTTGGCGACCAAGCACATCGCGCGTCACTTGTTCATTAGCATTCATTAGTATGAAGTCGTGACCGCGGTCAATCGCGGTCGGTCGGTTTTGTGTGTAGTTATTGCGCCCACGTTGATTAAACCAATTTTCTCATGCGAAATTGAGGTTGCGCATAACTGGTGATATTGGATATCGATAATCGTTCTCCAAAGTGAAACACTTTTTAAATGTATTCTGTGATGGTGAATTTATAAGGACGAAATACATGTGACCGGTTACCTGAACTTACAGGATGATGCCGTTTTGGTAAGTATGTACCTTAGTTTAGTTTTCTAATATAATAGGGTTTCAATTTCAACCTCCAGGCTGCCAATTCCCATTTCAACTGGAAACGATATTGTATAATTTATGTAATTAACCGAAAGTACATGTTCTTTTTTAAAAAATATTCAATTTTGGAATTTACTATTAAGAAAAGTAGCGTTCACTACAAATTCTTAGGTCACATTCCAGTCAGTCAGGCATTATTCTAATCAAGTTAGGCATTTGTTTTCAATTAAAACTTGTAGCTCATTCCTCTTCCAATAGACTGAAAATCAGGCTGCTACCGTTATCATTGCGAGCTGGCGGCAAAATAACTTCGGCAATCTTAAGCTTAGTTTACATTGGTCGAGTGCTAGCTGCGGAGTACCTACAACTGTCACCGCTCAGAGCAAGCGTCATCAGTTCGCTCACCCATAGACGTAATTCTTAGGGTGGGACCACACCAATCGATCGCCGATCGATGCCATCAATCGAAATCGGTCGACGTTGATCGATTAGTGTGGTAGCTTTAACCGGTCGACTAAACAATCGATCGATTGCCGGTCGATGGCATCGGTCGACGTTGATCGATTAACCCCAGCTATATTGACACAAGAGGATGCGTTGTTGTTGGCCAGTACGATGTTGTTCGTACTATTATTTCGGAGACGCAAACGCAGAAGACTCTGGATGCGACCGTTTTTTAAAGCCAAAGATCGCTTATTTATTTATTACAGAATAGCACTATTGGCCACGTAGTACGCGGGCAGCGATCGACGTCGACTAATTAATTCTACCATCGATCGATGGCATTGATCGACGATCGATCGATTGGTGTGGTAATACCCTTAGGGACCCTGTGTTTGTTTGGTTTAGTATAATTGATGAAATACTCACTGTATTGCACTTTGGCATTTTAATATCACAATAATTACTTAAAAATATTATTTTTATAGACCATAGGTTCTCCTCCTATGCTAAGTCTACATAAAACCAAACTGCCTATTTTTTTATAAATTTATCAATTTAACAGAATTTTTAACAAACCATTACCACCATTATTACTATCATTATTGATTTAAAATAATTTTTCTCTTTGTTGCTTAAAAATATACCTAGCAACAATGTAATACCTAAGTACTCTCCCACCAGTACTAGTACATTCACGTACTCGTTCAACGTAAACGCAGCTTAACGCGACTTTGTCCCACAGACTATCTCGAGTGAGAAGATAAAAAATTATTAGCTTTGAAACTCTGAAACAAAGTCGTAAACTTTGAGAAAGTTGGCAAAAATTTCGTCGTTCTATCTTAACCTTGGTCTCTTTATCCTGACCGAGATGACGGATTCCACTGATTTATTGAACAGATGAATAATCTAACAGGAAAAATAGAACGTTTTTGCCAGCTGGATTCTCTTGCTATAACAAAAAAAAACAATGAGTATCTAATATTCTTTCTATAAAATGAGAAAAGCATACTTTAAAAAATTTGGTCTTCATAAAAAAGTTCAAATCAGTTCTTTTAAATTTATTTTTCGCTATTATTTTCGATGCGCTTTTGCTATTTTAGTGGAAAAGCATTGATACCTAGGTTGTTGGGTAGGTTCGCAACTGTGCTTTATCAGATAGCAGCCTTCACTTCAGGATAACTATCTCTTAGGTCATCTTAAGTCCAAGCCCCGACCTGCGTGGAACTGAGTGGAGATAAATCTGTACCCTTAGAATAATAACGTATAGAAACCTAGTACGAGCTTCAAAAGTACGAGTATTCATACCTTACCATAAATGGTTTAGTAGTCGCAGCGAGCCGTCAGTGCTCAAGGTCACGCTCCGTCTAAATATTTTAAATAAAATATTTTAAAATGTCAGTTTGTTGCGTAAAATACTGCCATAGCACAACCGGTAAACAAGAATGTGATAAAATTACATTTCACATGTAAAAAGTAACATTATATCTATTACTTTTACGTAAATCGATCTCCGGATAATAATTTTCATAACCTAATTTATTACAATTAAGTGTTGCCAGTGTTGTACGGAAAAATTACCCATAATTCTAATCATTAACATTGTTGGTGTCTACTGTATTATTCTGGTAGAAACCAACAGCTGATCCATACATTTATGTTCGTAAAACTCGGAATAATTATTTATCATGTAGCTGTATGGATCTGCGGTTTTTTTTTGGCGATATTCAGGTTTTTAGTGAATTTTATTTTTTTACCTTGAATAATTTTAACAACTGAAAGCGTAATTAATGTAAATGCAATCGTGCTATGGCCCAAATGCATTATCATTTTTCCTAGAATCGGGGAAAAAAATATTGCCTAGCAACATTTTTTTACATGTGTGTGCGTGTCAGCGGTCGTAATTACATGCCGATCACTCACACATAACCTACTATTGTAGCGTAATTTTTTCATAGACAGCGTATAGAGACTGTCCTTCTATGCGTTATTATTCTAAGTCTGTACCCTTTGTAGACCAGCCAATAGTTTCTAG
Source organism: Charanyca ferruginea (assembly GCA_947361185.1). Lineage (NCBI taxonomy): Eukaryota > Metazoa > Arthropoda > Insecta > Lepidoptera > Noctuidae > Charanyca > Charanyca ferruginea. The sequence goes on along the minus strand of OX376055.1, from coordinate 54,735,217 downwards.
ATTGAAGTAAGGTATTTAATATCAAAGACCCAGTTTAGTTTAAGTGGGTTCCTAGTTGAATTTATATAAGACTATATAGCTAGTGCCCGCGAACTCATTCGCGTGAATTTTCTTACGGAGTCCAATTTTTTTTACTATTGCCTCAGATTATGAAACAAAAGGCAGTTAGACTGTACGGAAAACTGAGAGTGAAGTCACCAAAGCAAATACAAATTCAAAAACGAATACCTACAATTCGCTTCGAGCTGTACTGACACGAGTCAGTACAGCACGAAGCGAAGCATTGTTAAAAAAAAAACAAATACTAATACAAATAAAAATTCAAAAGCGAATACAATTACGAGATTGTAGGTATTCGTTATTGAATTTGTATTTGCTTTTGTGGCTTTACTCGCAGTGTTCCGCACGGTCTATCTGCTTTTTGTTTGGTAATCTGAGTTCTGAGACTATTGCACTCAAGATTAACGTCGCTTTTTATTGGTAAAAGAATTGTTGAAACCGAATGAGTAGTTTCGGAAATTACCTGCAACAACCAAACTTACAAAACTTTACCTCTTTATAATGCATATTAGTATAGATGAACTCTGAATACGTAGTCTTATTAGTATATTATACTACTATAGGTACTATACTTACCTATGTATTATATATATACTACTCAAAACAAAATAAAGGCCACAAGGTATTTTGTCTGTACCATGAAAATAATAAAACCAATATATATTTTTTGTCTCCATAATGAAAACTACTAATGTTGTTTTTACCATGTAGACCATAAATTTATTCAAATAATAATGATTAAAACGTTTATTTGCTTTTGAAAGAAAAAACACATTTTAGGTAGAAAGTAAGCACAACGTAAAGTTACTGAAAACAAAAGAAAATAATATATAATAATAATATATATATAATATATATACATATAATAAAATCGTAGCGAAGTCAAAACTGTACATTGAATATATTTGAAAAAAAGTGAGTGCTGCGAGGTCGGGGAACGATTCTGATGACGAAAATATAGTTTTTAGAATTTTTGTCTGTTTGTCTGTTGGTTTGTGTGAGTATCACGCCAATACTGCCGGATGGATTCAGTTCAAATTTTGAATCAATATTCCACATAGATGTAATTAGTACATAGGCTATAAATTATCACGCTATTTCTTTTGGGGGATGAGCAATGTTGCATTTTGTTCGTATTTTTTTTACAGTTTAATACGGACTACAAAATTAGTTAAAATACTATAGAAAATGATGGAATATTGTAGGTAACCGCAAATTTAACATCTAAAATTATTATCATCAAGCCATACCTTCAAGGAGCTGAGCAGTCAACATGCCAAACTAGAACAGCTATTTTAAAAGAATCGACATCGAAGTTTGTCGACTATCTGTTCAACAGCCGCGTTATAAGCCACTGGATGCTAGTTCGATCCCCACCGACAGTTTTAGTTTTTGTTTTTATTTCAAATACATTTTTTAAAGCCCGAAGATTTCCAAATTACAATAATAGAGAAGTTTTAATACTTTTAGCTTAATGTTGATTTGCTTAATTAATTTTATATATTTTTTTAATATTATTGCTAATTATACAGTATTAGACAAGGGTAGAAAAGTCATAATTGTACCGTGCCGTCTGTCTGTGCTGTGATATAGTGAATTTTTGCCTGTTTGTCTATAATTATGTTTGTTCCAGCACCAAGCTAAATCTATCTACTGAATAGAATTTTGCAAAAGTATTCCTTTAAATTTAGTAAACACACGAACCAACACACGTCGTGAATTATATTACTGTTTTAGTAATAAATAAGCATTTTTGCACTATGATTTTGAACATTTTACCGCGGGACTGCTATAGATTGAAACAAATATTAAAATATACTGCAGAAGAATTACATGTATTTTTGAATACATTAAATTAAAGGATTATAAAACAATATTTGTTAAAATAGTGTAGCGATGAGACACTCTTTAAAAAATGTAAGAAAATTCCCAATCGTTTGAGACATTTGTTTGCTGTTTTATTGTGTTATGGAATTGCAAACCCAGTACTTTTGTGGGAGAAATACCGGCATCATCTGTCCGAAGACTTATTACGAGTTTTGAGATCAAGTACTGAGGGTAACATTGAACACAATGATGAACGTATTCTAAACAATTGTCTTAATTTCTTCAAGATGTGGTCGTTTAGATCGGCGGCATTCCACTGGTTGAATATGGGTTACCGGCTCCGTAATCACTGGCACATCAAAATCGTGGAAATCGAAACGAATTACGAGCCAGGTGCAATGAGTAGGTACCATCGTAAATAACCACGTCTCTGTGTTCATCTCAGAGCAATTGCAGAGCAATTAATGCGTCTAGTTATACAGAAAAAACTTTCATTACCACTGGTATTTTCGCTGAAGTCAGGAGGCAAGGTAAAATTGCACTTGCAGTAGCGTCTTCCGGAATCATTGCCACACTACTTTCAGGTGGCAAAACAGCTCTCACCATGTTTAAAATTCCCATCACGAATCACGAAACAGTGACAAGCGACATGTCCTCAGGGATTGCTCTTTGATTGCATGGGATAAATGTACGTTGGCTAATATGTAAGCAGTGGAGGCTGTAGACAGAACCTAGCAAGACATCCGCAGAAACCAACATATGATAATTTCTAGCAGATGTTACCTTTGGTGGTGCTAGGAACAATAGGGCTGACGAGGTAAATGTATCGTTGAAACGATCTATTGCGCTTGAGCATCAATATGCGCGCTCAGCTTGGCGGGAATTCACGTGTTAAAGAATTCAAAAGTTGTTGAAGGCACTCTACCAGAGGTAGAGATGGCAGGCGGATCTAACAGAGACTCTTGGTAGAGCAGTAGTAGTCTCATTAGAAGAACTGATTCATCTGGTGTAAGGGACATCAGTCAAATACCGCATTCCGCAAGAATATTCTTGGGTGAGTGAACGGGATATTTTTACACCCAAAAATGATCAAGCTGCAGCATTCTCTCGCAAATTGAAGGGAATGTAGTATAGTATATACCTCAGTAAACGCTGTAGTGAGAAAGATGACGCCACACATTACCCCGTAGAATTTCTTAATTCGCTTACGGCAAGTGGACTTCCAGCGCACGTCATCCAGCTGAAGGTCGGTGTACCTATTATGCTTCGGCGCAGCCTATTATGTACTCTGCCAAAGTTGTGTAACGGGACCCGGCTCAAAATCTTCTCTCTACTGAGAAATACAATCGAAGCTGAAATTCTAACAGGTTGTGGCGTTGGCGATACAGTTTTATACCACGTATACCAGTAATTTCCCACAATTACCCCTTTCACGATGATGCTGACCTCTTCCAATTCAAGCGCGTGCTGTTCCCTGTGAGCGTGGGCTTTGCCATGACTATAAACAAGTCTCAGGGGCACGCACTGAAGATTGCGGGTGTCGATCTCTAGACCAGGTGCTTTTCACACGGTTAACTGTACGTTGTTCACTTGCTCCCGCGTCGCCAGTTCTGACTCTCTGTACATTTTGAGTGACGGTAAAACTACATACGTAGTTTACAGAGAGGTTTTATAAATATATAGCTACTTCCTTAATTTTTTTCTTCTTTTCAAACATTTTGGGTTTGGGATTTCAACATTAGTTATGTTCATAATATGTATATTTAAAAGTATGGATGTTTGCATACAGTATATTTACAAGAACAACATCGAACAAATCGTTTTAAAATCGTGCAATGTACGCATTCTGTACTTATCTTAAATTGTAAAAACGGAACAATTATAAGATCCCATTTTTGTTTCATCATGTATCGCGGAAGAGTCGCTATCACACGCTTTTTTTTTTGTACATAAACCGTGAGCATGACAGGATTTCCTATTGGTGTAAAAGACAAACTTTCTTCGCTTATTTAACCTCGAAATTTTAAGGTTTAAGAACTTTATTTCTCAAAACGAATTACATTCACTTATATGAGAAAAAACTTATATCTAATTTATTTACGTTGTCTAACATTTTTCCTAAGCAAAATTTCTTGCTTCTAGACCAAGCTGTGCACTGTCTGTCATTGATACATAAATTTAGTTTGCTAACATAGATATATAAGTCGAATTGTTACCAACACTATGAGTTATTTTGCTCGAATAAATAATTGAATTATTATTATTATTCACATTTATTCATTTTATACACATATTTAATTACATTTTTAAATATTAGTAAAAAAAAACATTTAAAAATATAAAAAATAGTAGCCCGGTCCAGGGTAACCGGTATCGGGAATAGGGTCCAAGCTACCGGTGGTCAGGGCTCCTGAGAAAGGAATCTCCTAACAATACGCGCCGTGTCCAGGAGAACCGCTTTCTGAATCAAGCCCTTGATCCAGCTGCACAACGAGAGCCTCCTCAGATGTTGGTCGAGGCTCTTGGAAATTAATCCATTGGCCGTAACGACTATCGGCACAATGATTGCTGTATTCACATCCCACATGTCGACAACCTCGCGAGCCAAGTCTAGATACTTTATTTGTTTATCTTTCTCAGTTTTCACGAGGTTCTCGTCACGCGGAACCGCTATATCAACAATCATTACGCGACGCTCTAATTGATCTCTCACCACTATGTCAGGCTTATTGGCAACAATAGTCCTATCAGTGATGATAGATCGATCCCAATACAACGTGATATTGCCATTTTCGAGAACTGGGTCGGGCACATACCTGTAGTACGGTACCTCCGACTCCACAAGTCTGTATTTTAGAGCAAGTTGCTGGTGGATAATCCTAGCTACAAGGTTGTGTCTATGCAACTAGTCTCCGTTCGCCAGACGAGAGCACCCAGAGATAATGTGTCAGATTGATTCTCCCGGTCGGTGGCATGCCCGACAAATGTCAACCGTGCCGTCCTTCACAATATACCTCCGGTAATTGTTCGTCATCATAACTTCATCCATAATCGCACAGACAAAACCTTCGGTTTCTCCAAAGAGGTCACCGAAACGCAGCCAGGGTACGGACGCCAAGAAGTCTACATTAGGCCCATGTAGGGCCCGGTAGAAGCGCCCGTGAAGCTCCTTACTCTGCCATACCTCCCTGCGGTCATTAGTATCTAGTACTACAGGTTTGCGCCAGTTCTCGTTCGCTAAGGAGAGCGGGGTGAGGCCCTTGTCCACTGAGACCACATCTCGGTGCATACCCACGTCGGCTTTAAGGAAATACTCCCTGAGACTGCATACCTCACGGTTGTGCAGGGACTTAGCATTAAGAAAGCCTCGACCTCCGCACTTCCGTGGGATATACAGTCTCATTACCGATGACCGTGGGTGATGCATCCGATTTGCAGTCAGCAATGTACGTATCCTCCTATCCAGAGCGTCAAGTTCAGTCTGAGTCCACTTGAGTATGCCGAAAGAGTACATCAAAACCGGCATGACCCATCCGTTGAAGGCGCGCATCTTGTTTCCGCCCGATAAAAGAGTATTCAACACTTTATTCAGGCGGCCAAAGAAGCGCTCCCTCAATGATTGTTTCATGTCGGCAGCATTGATGCCTAACACTTCCGACATACCCAAGTATTTGTAGGTTTCGGTTGAGGAGAGGGATCTAAGGTGTATGGAATCCGAGAGTTGGGTTCCCAGAATTCCAGAATCTCCCCTCGTTTCACATGCATGACTGCACATTTGTCCACACCAAATTCCATCCCGATGGCGCTACTGAAAGTTTCTATTATTATTATTGAAATATATATTGTGCTGATGTTCGGGGCATATAATTATGTTACCTAAAGTCTATTCAAATCAACTCGACACTAAAGTAAATTAAGTTAATTTTAGAATGAGTAGTAGGAACTATTGAAACAGATAAAACAGCAAACTAAACTTTACATTTTTAAGTATTTTTTCATACTACATTGCTAATTGTGTGAAAAAAAATGTGTTATTTTTTAACTAAATTATGAACGCAGTTGAGAATCATAATATCGATCTAAGTCAACATGTAATTTTAATTACGTTATAGTTAACATCGATATCCGTGGTTAACATTTATATTTTCGGATATTGATACACTGAGTCTATTTGTACAGCTGCGACATATTAGCTGTTGAAATTATGCCACAGATGATTATAACAGTTTTCTTTCGTCCAGTTATGTCTTTAATAATTTAAAAAGCATTGCATACGAAAAGCGCCTTTCTTTATGGAAATAAGAGGGAGAAATATAAAACATCGTTCACTTGCAATAAGCAACTAAAACAGAACATTAAAACGAGCAGGAAAAGAAATAAAACAAACATACACATTTATTATACGGAATCACAACTCCTATTTAAATGCAGCTTTCAAAAACTTTAAATCACAGGTATAAAAGTAAAATAAAAGCTTGTTTTACAACTAAAACTTATCTCGCAGCAAACATAAATGTGAACGAAATGAGTTCTCTGATGACATCGTTAACCATTCTTTCACATTTCAGCAATAACTGCTGTAGTTTTAGAGTCGTTTGGGTGCACTAAAAATCTGTAAAGATAGTGCTTCGATATCGATAATAAGTTGTTCCTATTCGTACCTATTTATTGTTTTGATTGTACCGCAAAATGCAGAAGTGAATCGGAACGAAACTTTAAAGTGGATTTTAACGTTGAGATTAAATAATTTGCTGACATCAAGGACGCTAAAAAATTATTCAGTCATTCATCAGAGTTATTCTTGTCAACAATCTATATTATTTATACACCCCTGCATCCCTATAAATTACGTTATTTGTTATTGTCCCTCTGTAGAGCCAAGGCTTCCCTTTCTCCTTTCCAACCCTCTCCGTCTAGACTCTAGAGCTAGTGTAGACCAATACCTACAGTAAACGTCAAGCTCATCCCGCCATCTTCGCCTGGGTCTGGCACGATGTCGCTGGAAGTTGTCCAGCACCCATATTGTGTTTGTTTTAGCCCATGGTCTGTTCGATATGCGCAGACGTCGCTTTCATGATCTTTATTAATACATAGGTTTTACAATACTGTTTACAAATTAATTTATAATACAGATCGTGATTTATTTTTTACTTAGGCTTTCTATCGTCTTTATAAACATTAAAACATGTTTATAACAATATTTTGCATTAAAATAACTCATTCATACAAGTCTTTATATGGACCTATGTATTGCAATGTTTGAGTTACAACATGTTACATACTTTTAATAGATTTCATTTATACCAATTCACATTTTCTTATTTCTTATCGAACTTAATACTTACGTGTTAGTTAGGTAATGTAAATTGTACGTTATTTTTAATATGACTTTAGCCTATACTTGTTATGTAGTAACATATTTTTTTTTTCCATATTATCTGCTATTCTCCAACATAAAAGCATTCAGTAATAAGTACCAACACAAAAAGCATTACGTGTACGTAATACCACATTTTTCACATCACAATCATAAAAGTAACAAAAAAATGAACACAAACACAAATGATAACCACACGTTTCCGCCATAAAAGGAATATTTAACTTCCAAAAATATACCTGAAGGCTATACTCACGCAGTAGGTACACCACATTTTATTCTCAACATGTCGCAATGACAATTTCAATTTGCCGCAAAACACAGTTGTTTATAGATTTACAAAATATACAGTCCCCCATTTGATAGTTTCAGAGAATATTACAAACAGGAAACACGAAATAAATAAGCTTTCAAAGGAATGAAAGACCCATACATCTCGCATTGCCGACACGGAAATATTAAAAAATATCTTTTGAATCGAACGCGCTATTTGCAGGTGTAAGGAAATTGGACCGCGGGATAACGTAATGGCTGTATTTCCTCGACCTTTCATTTATTTCAGTTGAAAAACCCGCCACAGCTGGAGCATATTTGGACCGCCGAAATTATCTGTAAGGATTCCAACTAAAGCCACATGGCAATAATACGAACGAGATCCTGATTAGAAATCCGCCTAGGCAGGGGCGACCCTTATTTGAATTGTCATTCGTACCTACAAATTCTTATCTGATCATACTTGATATAATTCGGATGGGTTTATTCATTTTCAATTCAATGAAAACGTCAGCCTATTTTGTGATTGCGAATTCCGTTTTTCGAGTAGGTCGACGTTTCTAAAGATATTTATGAAGGGGATAATTTACTTTACTGTATCAAATCAGCAATTTTGTGAAAGCACCGAAAGTGCTGCAGAAAATTTCCCAAGTGTAGTGAAATTCTTGCCAGTTGAGCTTATTTGAGTTGCAGAATATACGTTAGGGCAAATATTTAAGTTAGTAAAGGTCCCTGAAGAAGGCATTTTGTATGCACGCGATATTCCATTACATTCTAGTTTTGCAAAGTGTTACATAAAGATTTTAAAGCTATAGCCTGCAGTCTAATAAACAAAGTTAGATTAGAGCTGTTACTAATGTTCGATAAAAAAAGTCGAGATTCGCGAGGTATCCAAATTGCCGAATATGCTGCCAAGCTGGAACGGTTCCAGAATCAAGTTTGAACTTCAGCATTAATCTGACACTGTAAATTGGTGGGATTATAGTTTAATACAAAATTATATGGGTACACAGGTGCTTTACATAATGAGTACATAGTAAGCAGAAGGGGTTATTATAAAATATAATGCGGAGTATTGGAGCGGAATGAGAATTACAAAGTTTGTAGTTATGCGCGAACGGAAAGTTATATGAGGATATAAAGGTCTTGTCAAATATGGCTAATTACTCTCGAGAGTAACTTGGAGAAACGAATGAAAGAGTTTGCTGGACAACTAGGTACTATTTCTAGTTCGGTGAGCTGTGATTTGATGGATTAGAAGTAGTAGGTTCGTATTTTGTTTTATTTTTCGTTAGTGATGAATAGACCACCACGCGTGTATGTAAGTGTGTGTGTGTACATCCTACTTCTATTATTGTATTGCCTAGAAGTAATTCGATAGGATTTTTTATGAACACACAAAGTAATATCTTTTTATGTGTTTTATAAAGAGGCACATGTAGGTAGATATTGTTATTTTAATCTTGATGTTATTTTTCTTCAGCGAATAAAGCTTTCAAGATTGAACCTATAACTATGATAATACTTTTTTATTTCATAACCTTATCTAGTAACGTACTGCTTACGCTAGTTGTTGTAGTATTCGTTTTTTACTATAACATATCCGAACTCATTTCATTGCCATGTTTCCTAAACACTTTTCTCACGTTATATTTTTGCTGTCATGTTGCCTGCGCTAGTTTTATCTATCCATCTCCTTCCCTCCTATTACGCCTCCATGCGACAGAAAGAGAAAGGAGTACTGCCGTCAGTGTCCAATGACGCGAGCTTCCGAGGTGATGTGGACAGGAACCACGCTATGATGAAAAAACACAAAAAATATCTTCAACCGCTTAAGAGGAAACACAAGGGCCGTTTATCCATACAAACTTAGTCCCCTGTTTCCTCCTTGGATATTGCCAGTAGATCAATTATTATTTTTTTAAATATCCATGGCTACTATTGGCATGTCCCTATGTTTTCCCTTTTCTCATAAATTTATTATTAAAAGAGATATGAATATTCAAAAACCTAAAAAATTTGCATGATTTTACGCTGTGTTCAAACATTCAGAAAACAAATTTGACTTGATTATATAAAAAGTAGAAAACATAGGAACACGGCAAAAGCCTTTCTTTATTTTTTAATGAAAAAATCAGTTAAATCGGTTAAGTTTTGGAGAAGAAATCAGGGGACTACGAATCATTGATTTTGTGTACTTTTAATAGGTATTTTCGGTCAAAGCTGCAGTTGTCTCTATCGCGCTCTGCGGTTCGTGTTCGGGCATCGCGCGACAGCAATAGATTTTACAAATACCTAATTTTCAATTCTCTAGCCCGTGGTATTTCCTCTTAACACCTTTTTTACGCTATACCGCTAAGTTCTTGCGGTGCCCACCATACACCAAGCCGCAACCATAAAACTCTAAAAGGAATCAGTGAGTGTCGGCCGACACGAGAGGGACAATTAAAAACCATGTCTAGGAAGAAACACCGAAACACGTGCTGAACCTCAACACGGCGCTTTCCAGTCGCAGCAGCCATCGTCTCAGGCGATCATCCAGAACTTTCAAGTAAGTCCCTTCTTGTTTCCGTAGGTAAAACCAGTGGCAACATTCACTCCCGCATAAATAGTTTTTCTCGCCATATAATCCCGCGTATAGTATTGGTACTTCGAGTTAACCGCTATCACAACTTACACCAACAACAGTGTCACAAATGACAATGCCAGATCCTGCTCCACCTATGTACAGAAAAAGTAACACATGTACAGAAAAAGTAAATTAATGAAAATAATTGTAATGATTATAGAACCTTTTTATACTAAATTGTTTTTCTTTAGAACTTGCAGATTACGAAATACCTACCCCATTTTACCTAAAATACAATTTAACCTATAATCAATGTCATTATTGTTTTTAGATTTAAACGGAAACCGCAAGTTCTACAGTCCCTAAGACTAATGTGTAGTTATCAGCAATAAATAAACAGTAAGATGCTACATATTGCACTGACTTTTATTGAGTGGGGCAAAGTTCTATAGAGTTTCTGGCATTGTCCTTTTTTTTTTTAGTATATCGTCTGCGTAGCCTTTTCCCAAGTACGTTGGGGTCGGCTTCCAGTCTGACCGGATACAGTTGGATACCAATGTTTTACTTGGAGCGAATGCCCGTCTACCGCCACAACCCAGCTACCGGATAACACGATACCCCTTAGTAAGACTGGTTGTCAGACGTCTTTGCTTCTGACTACATATAAGCTGCCAAAGATCTACCATGACAGCCGGGACCGAGGCGCAGAGGAGTCTCGATATGAATTGGATGGTCACCCATCCACAGACCGACCGCGGTGAGCGTGGCTTATAATCATGATCTGTACGGTGTTTACTAAGCCACGTGCCTCGCGGTATTTGAGTACTTATAACAAGGTAATAGTGCAATCCTTCTTAGCTTCATATTTCTATGGTGTCGAAATTTCAGCACGTAGATCTGGTAACTGTGGGAGTCCACAAGAATACATTTATTTATGATCGCGTTATCCGCCCTTGTACATTGTTCAAATCTTTTATGGCATAAACAGATAAAACCGACGTCATTTCCTCTATTTCCCTACTTCCAGTCGGGCGTAATGGCATTTGGCGACATTCCTGTCATGCCTCGGGAAGGGTTAGAAAAAATGTCAATTGAATTATGTCACAAAAGACATAACTTGAGTGAGTTTTACTGCTAGTTTTAGGTTCGTAGTAGAAATCGGTAGAAGTGTTAGTTTGTTTTTCTATCAGGAATAACTAGATATCATCACCTCACACACATATTATACACACACACAAACCTACTCGCGCACATACTAACAAACACACACACATACTAACATACACACACATCAAACTCACACACTCACACAAATACTGTACCTATATTTATCTAATAATATCGGTGTGAAAGATCGGAGTCTCCCAACACAGGCATTACTTGCTTAAAGGGTGGCTCCAATTACTAAGCTGTTCTTGTTAATATTGTTAGAGAAATAAATGATTTTTGTTTTTTTCATATTTTTAGTAGAAACGCCTTGTCTGGATTTACACCCTATTAATAAAAAAAGGACTTTAACATTTTTGCCTAAATGTGGGTGCGATAATCCTGTTATATCAGTATTTATTTAAATGCTTAACACGCTAAAGCCTCTAACCACAGGAAAAAGCCGTCTGGCTTTTGTCCTCAGTGATTGCAAATACAATTTCCGCCGACAAATCGATATACCTTTGAGCTCAAAGGTTGTAAGGGACAGGTAAGTTAATGTCGCTTACGTCCTTTGAGCTCCTAAATGGATGACCTATAGATATTTGTTCCAAATCTGAATGTTTATACATGCCCATGTAAATATTGAATGGCGTCACCTTCGACATGAACAAATAGGGTTGGGAAAGTGACGGGTAAAGAATAGTAAAGATATCTTTGACCCTAACAAAAAAAAGACAACCGCCTTCAAAAAGTAAAAAGTAATAAATAACTTTAGCACAGAGCATAATAATATGGCTTTAGTTTCTGTAAGTCGGTAAGTCCGTGACTTTTGTTCTGTTTGTCGTTTTATCTTTTTTGAAAAAAAAGGTTTTTATTTTCGGCTTTTTAGTACTTTCTTATCTTGTATCCATTACAAAACGGCAACACGGTTAAAACAGAGATTGAAAGTCCTTATCAAAACTTTTAAATCAGTTCTTAAGAAACTGAAGGAAACCACAAACCAAAACATAGTATTTTTGGGTATTGTTGATTTTTTAAAAAACGCTGAATTAATTTCGATAAAATTTATTATAATTTATTACCCTTGAGGCATACTACCGTACCCTTCCCATTAAAAATAAGAATTTTCTAAATCAACGCACATTAGCTGGAGAAATCGCATAACAAACATACAAAAAAAAACATACACTCGAATTAAGAACCTCCTCCTTTTTCCAAGTCGGTTAAAAATATCAACCGTTTATTACGATTACCGTCAAAAGAAACAAGTACTATCAAAAACTGTGACAAAGTTAGTATCTCGTCTCCATAAAAAACACTTTTCAGCTGACTCGTCTCAGTCGCCTATTATCTTGGCTTCCCTCAATTTTCCGGGGCTCAATTTATCTTTTAACCACTCAAAATCCAACTGGCTTTCAGCCAGAGTTCAGCAAGATTTGAGCGATAACGCTGGCAAGATTCTGCATTTACATAAAAAAGCTGTTAATGCGGTAATTACTGCTGCATTTCGTAGTTGTGATGTTGATGCTGATATTTTGCAAATAGTTAGCTACTAAATGTATCGTCGAGTAGTGTAATTTGGCGGACTGTACATGAAGTTTAAATAGCTTACGTTTATATTTAATTTAAAAAGGGGAGAAAGCTTGTATATTTAACATGATGTTTCGTAATGTTTTCTTGTATTGGGTGTTATTAAGTCTTAACATAAATAATATGTTACAAGAATCTTAAAGCCATTCTTTTGTAATTTTCCTGTATGTAATTTTGTGAAAATATCGACGCCAAAAAATCTATGAGATTAATTTAATTTTTATGAAATGTCCTAAATTATTCTTATTATAATAAAAACGGGAAAAAACAAATACAGATCAATACCTTTATGTACTATCATATCTTTATATACATCCATAATCACAACTTTCTAGTTTATAATAATAATAGGATAGGATCTAATTTCATTCAAAGCAATCGAGACTTTAATCTTTGCGATGAGTTACACAAAAATATAATCAATTCTTATTTATCCTACTTACTTGTAGTTTTGTTAAAGCTAATGAACAGGCCAAAAGCTAAGATAAATACGAAATGTTTCATGACATTAAAGAACTCTTACGAGGATTAATATCTCTTTCACTCGATCTTTCATTTGGTAAAAGATAAATCAATTCAAAGAGTCTGGGGCCTTTACTATTTCCTTTGTCTACTTAGAAACCTACTTTATTGAAGTATAAGATAAAGATTTCTTAGATGTTTAGCTATCTGATTTTTCATAAAATTACGCTACCCAAGTTTTCTTAATTATAATTAGTTTTTATTAAAGTAAAATTTTATTAAAGGATAATTTATTACTGCTCGAGGGCATTGTAAAAGGCGACGATAGGTTCGCATGCCGTACAAAGAGTACGTTGTTATAACATATACTCTTTTGGGGGCATAACGGCTCCTAAAAGAGTACACAGAGCCAAATATTTCTGGTATAGTGTACAAGTGTAAATAAAAAAAGGTGAAAATTATAGAATTTGGAGAAAAAAAAAATGTTAATCTAAAAATACTAATACTTACACGGTGGAATAACGTTTTACAAACTTTAACATTCAACATTCAGTTCATGATTGTGTCACAATCTAGCAAAATGGGGCATAATAGATGCCACTGACACCCAGTGTGAGTGCGGTGATCCTGACCAGACAATGGCCCACTTATTACAGTGCCCAAAGTGCCCCTACACCTGCAACTTAGAGGACATTAAAAACACCACTGATGCTGCGATAAATGTTACCTACTGGGCCCAAGTAGTCTAGCATAAAGGAAAACCATCGATTTGAAAAGAAAAAGAAGTTCATGATTGAAGACTTCAAAAGTTTAAATTATTAGTCAGATTTGTCCAACCGATCATCATCTGCCTAGCCTTTTCCAACTATGCTGAATACCAGTGTTTTCTCATCGAGCGACAGCTTATCTGACCTCCACAATGCAGTTACTCGGTATCTGGATTGAGACTGGTTTGGAGATTTTCTGGCTTGATTTTTGTCTATTTTTTGTCTTGTATGTAAGCGAGTCTCTTCATGTGTAACAAAACCTTTTTGTGCCAAATGTTGTTGAAGTTTTTTATAAAATCTAGGTATTTTTCGAATTTTATTTTACTATCGCTGCAATATGTGTCAATGTTAGCACTTCACTTTGTCCATTAAAAGTTGTGTCGCGCTATCGTTTGTCGATCAAAAGTTGTGTCGCACTAACCTTCGACGAGCATAAGTTGTTACGCGTTATCGTTTGTCGATTGAAAGTTGTGTTGCACTAACGTTTGTCGGTAAAAAGTTGTGTCGCACTATCGATTGTCGAGCCAAAGTGGTGTCGCATTACCGTACGTCGAACTAATGTGCTATCGCACCAACTTACGTCGAACTAATGTGCTGTCGCACCACTGATTGTCGTCTTAACTTACTGTCGCACACGAATGACAGCCGGGTCCAACGGCATTTACGAAGCACGAGCCTGGTATCACAAATTAAAGACCCACATAACTGTTGAAAGCACATTATTACAGAAGAGAACAGATGTTTTCCTTTTCCGTCATGTTTCACAATACTAAAGGTAGACAAAGGTAAAATACGGGAGCTTTTTTTAATGAAAGGGCACTTGTTTATCGCCATTAGGGACCCACCAATTTCTCATTCAACCTCCTCGCTTCGCCTTCATTCAAACTCCTACTTGACTCACTGACAAAGCGCGAATAAGGTCCTATCTTTTACTCGACTCACGTCAAAATTACTGTCCTGTTAACCAAAAGCCACGGAAATAGGTTACCAATGTTATTTAAAAGACTTTTAACATAATTTCCTGAGGCGCATTCCGAAGAGGTGAAAGTTAATTTATTTACTCCATCAAATTCAATTCCGTTGTTAGATAAACAGATGGTTACCGAGCTATATTTTGTAGCTTCGTAATTTATACAAACTTGTTATAAATACTACTATTTATATATCTGATTGTATTTTCAGGGAATGATAATATTGATAAAGAAAATTAAATTGTACTTAATTATTCGTGGCTTTCAGTTTTTGACTTGGAAATTGATGACGAACCTGCTGAATTGAATTTAAAACAATAAAGGTTTACCCAAAATATCCAAAGGTCGTAAGAACCGTCGAATGATATTGAGTAAGGTTACGATATAAAATAATTCGGCTTCATAAGTAGTCTGCGCCAAAATTAAAAAAGTCTTACGCGTCGAACGCATCGAACGAATCAAATTTTAAAATTCTGTATATGAAACCTAGTGGAACCACGGACACTTGATCTCGTCGAATTGTCCCAATCTGGAAGAACTCCGGAAATCCTAGACGAATTCGGAAGACGTCATCAGATTCGGCAAGGCTAATGCGGGCGACTCCACCGATGCGCTCGCATTCTGTAAGTTGCGACAGTTGTACGACATAGGAACGCGCGAAAACTACTTCTAAACTGTTTTAAAAATTAGTGATTCTATTTTAATTTTTTGATCCATCACAATTCACGTGTAATAACAGTGCGACAGGCGTACAGGAAATAGAAACAATTTCGGCGCCTTCGATTCTTTCGGCGAGGTAAATTCGTTTAATAATAATAATATAATAATAATAATGTATTTATTAAATAACGTTTACAAAAAAGTGTACATTAGTCAATAGTAGGAATATTTTCCATACAAATATATTGCCTAAAAATAAACTAAGACTAAAATAGTTATATACCTAACTGGTGCAAGTTATGATGAATCGGAGTTACAATGTTAGGTAGCGACACGCCCAAGCTAGGTACTACAAACCTGTGTTTCAGGCCATCACTTTACATTCAAATTATATTGGTTCATTATTATAGAGTTAAACTGATATAAAATAGACTCTTAAAAATTTTGGGCACAAACATTTTTGAACATTATTATCTAAAAACTAAACCTATCAAAATATACAACAGATGTTAGTTACTTTAAAGTAGGTTTAAAAGTTTGGTTAAATAAACTCCAATAGAACTATACGTACCGATAAAGCGCCCCATTACATCAAACGTATATCTTGATTTATTTATTTAATTTGTAATTTGATCAATAAAAAAGTTATCAATTAAACCGTATTTTCCATTGACGGAAACTGACTTAGGTAAGTACCTCAAGCTTAGACATAAGTGCCCCATACATATCCGACAATATTGAAAGCTTTACCACGTAATGTTCAGACCATAGACTTCTTGTAGGTTTTCCTGTAATATAAGTAAAGAAAAAGTTATATATATAGAATATATAGAATAAGCATAAAAAAATTAAGCTTTATAATTTCGGAGATAAGGGGGTAATGGTCAATTTTCATAAACAACATTTTTTTTTTAATTTGGTACACAGAACAGTTTGCAAAACATTTTTTAAGTTTCCTAATTTGCCCCCCATGTTCTAAAATCTTTTGATTACGTTATGCATCAGTGTCAGGATCACAGAATCAACTGAATCAGTCCAGTTGTTTCGGAGCAATTTAGTTGTGACAGACGGACACAGAGTGATCCTATAAGGGTTCCATATTTAATTAGGTCTTATAATAATAATAATACCAGCCTATAATTGTCCCACTGCAGCTCAAAGGCCTCTTCTCATACAGAGAAGGAACGAGCATTGATCACAATGCTTGCTCAATACGAATTGGCTATTTCAGACTTATATCAATTATAAGTCCTGGTTTCCTCTCGATGTTTTCCTTCACCGATGTCACTGATGTCCAAGATAGATTTAGAAAGTACGTATGAGTTGAAAAAGTCACATTGGTATAGTGCCACGAAAGATGAGACTTGACACAGACTTGATTTGACTTGCGCAGTACTCGATTTAGAGGTAAATTTCTATAAATCGAGTACTGCGCAAGTCAAATCAAGTCTGTGTCAAGTCTCATCTTTCGTGGCACGTACTATACTTGCCTCGTTTCGAACCTACAACCTCATGCATGAGAGGCGGGCGCCTTAACCATTAGGCCATTACGACATTAGGACTTACCGAACCCTAAAAAGACTTCTGTCAGGTGCGTTCTCCTGGAATAATTTAAAAGCTATCTAATAATAAGGACCACATTCATTCCCGTTGCCATGGTTACGAAAATATTCTTTCCGAAAGTCCACCATCTTTTTTCCTGATTTAATTTGAGGAAATATGAAAAATGTTATTTCAATTTTAAATAAGCAGCGACTGAATGAAAATTAGGTTGACTCGGGACCCGCAACGAATTTAATGAGAAAAAAATAACAAATGCTTTTTATTTTGTTTCTCACAAATGATCAAAAAAATGTATTTTGTTTGTTTATTTTACTTCCATATTAATCTTAATCTTTTTTAAGGATAAAAAGATTTTCGGTATCAGATTTTCCGGTATCCACAATAATGATTCCCATACTAAATCAGGCTTCAGTAATTAAATGCGGTTAGTACCCACGTAGTCAGAACGTGTCTAGTATACTTCAGTACATACATATAAAGTCCTCTGACGCGTCTATCTATCTGTTCGCGAATAACTCAAATACGACTGAACGGATGTTTATGCGGTTTTCAAAAATATACAGGGTAATTTATGAGGAAGGATTAAGTGTATAATTTGTTAAGGTGTTAGTGTAAATTGGTTGAAATGTGACAATAATACCCGTGCGAAGCCGGGGCGGATCGCTAGAGTATTATAAAGAGGTAAAGTTTGAAACATGTAGCAAAAAAGAATGTCTAAAATTACAATGGTTTTAGCTGTTTTACATAGGACTACACTTCAAATTGTATTGAAAGACCAAAATATGATCACCAAATCATAATGAACAAATTAATATGCTATTAAGTATAGGTAAGATTGGGCTTTATAATTTTTTTAGGTTAGGTTTTTCCAATATAATTAGTTACTTTTTAAGTTAGACTAGTCTAGACTAGTAGTAGTAGACTAGTTTGTTAAGGTTAGTTTAATTTGCTATAACAGATTGGTTATAATTTGACATTAAAATGGGGTTTAAATGATGATCATTACTTATGATTTTACTAAGGCTACTATTTACAGCATATAAAACACTATTTTTAAGCTATATTTTACCATATCTGGTGTTAAGTTAAACCTTATGTTAAACTTAACTTATATTGCCTTATAATAGATCTATTTAAAGTTCATAATGACGAATTAAATACAATAGCAAATAACACAGCACTATTCAGCGTCGCAATTCTCGACAGTAGTATGAAATGAACGAGAAAAGTGTTTTATTTCCTCGGTGGACAAAAGACAACCTGTTACATCTAGGTGCATTACTCTTAGCCACCGTAATTACTTTTCAGCCCTTATAGCTTTCAGTTATGGATTTTTTTATTTCCATTTAAGATAATGTAAAGGTATTGGAAGTATTCAATTTCATTTGAAAACCTCCATTGATTTCTAAGTAAACTTCAACTATTACGGACGACATGGATACTTATCTCTTTTGGTGACTGTACCTACCCAGCATTGAACTTTGTCTCTGTCTAAAAATGTTAAGCTATTTACGCTAGCGGAGTTTCAAACACAAATAGTGTTATTGCATGAAAGAGTTCTGAATTGTCATTCTTTGTCGTTATGTAACCACTCTAGAAACAGCGCTGAAAATCACTGTTACTTAAACATCTGTCTCCTTAGAGAAATGAAGGAAAAACGCTCTCAACTAAAACTAAGAATTCTTAGCGTTTTATTTCTAAGAACTCACTTATTATTCAGGCCATTGTTTTACCTGCGGAGTCTGCTTTGCTTAATCAATAAATTAGTCGATGAACTACTTATTTCTTCGTCTAGATTTAGCGAGGGTTCTACCTCGAATAGCTCTTGCAGCGAGTGCTAAAAATGAAACTGTAGAAATGGTAGATGTTTTTATTTTTTGTGCCCTCATTAGAATAAAAATCTATTTTGCGTTTATTTTCTAGCAAATGTTTGTTTAGGATTTATATAAATGGGTGGGGTACCTAATTCTTACATTAAATAATACCATTCTCTGTTTTTTTATGCTAATAGGATTATGAGATACAATTACAAAATGAAATCAAATAATATATTTTAATCAATTAATTACATAATTTATAAAGTTAAACGAAAGTAAATTGAGATCATTTTAAATACATCTAAATATTAAATTATCACTCAACCCCTACACATTAGCTAGAAATTTATGTTGAGTTGGTACTCGATCGGGCAAATCCTCGAAACTACACGTTTGATTCTGTTATTTTTTTCAACAATGGGACACTACGTTATCTTTCAGTGCCATTGGCCATATTTTAATACCTATAGGTTATACTAATATTTCTACTGTGCCTATAGCCCGCGCGCAAGTGCTAGTCACCGCCTGAGGCACGGATGTCGAGCCTGAGGTATGGGACAAGCCCGCCACACTATTCCCAAACGACTGCAACTCCTGTAAGCCAGAATCAACAGTGGCGACCACCAGAAAAGCGCCAAAGCAACAGAGAAACGACTCAACTGTCTGCCTGCCTGCCTGAGGTATGTGACCGGTGAGACGGGGGAGGACGCGTTTGACAAGATGCGGCGGTCGACGGCAGACTTGAGTTAGCTAGACGTTTGTGTTCCTCCCCTATCTCACCGCTCACATACCTATCTCAGTCAGTGACGAGTACTTGCGCGCAGACTATATCATACAATTAGAGATCAGTGAAAAAATGCAATGATTGGCGATAAGAAAGTAGGCGATAGATGCTTGACAGCTTACGTCAAGCTTACTTCAACTGAATTTACCGAGTGAAGGTTAACAGCATAGACCCGTATGTCTATTCTGTTACAATCTCCCTCGGTGAACACCTAGGTGAAGTGAACTGTCATTCGTCCGTCTGCTTTGTCAATCCCTGGCATCGGGACGGATGACAGCTCACTTCACCTAGGTGTTCACCGAGGGAGATTGTAACAGAATAGACAAACCGCAGTGCTATTCTGTTACAATCTCCCTCGGTGAACACCTAGGTGAAGTGAGCTGCTTGTCATCCTTCTCGATGCTAGAGATTGACAAAGCAGACGGATGTATGACAGCTCACTTCACCTAGGTGTTCACCGAGGGAGATTGTAACAGAATAGACATACGGCTGCTTACTGGTAATTTTAATTGACGTCGCGTATTGGGCTCTTTTGGTATAAAACGTTTCTTCTATATATCTACACAGTCTTTTGGTCGTCGCTCACTGTTACAGCACCGCTCTGAGACGGCATCGGCCTGGCTTTAATCGCCTTAAAAATCAAACTACATATTAACTGCCGGCGCTCCACCTGATATCCGTCAACTTCATCTTGCCATTACACAAAATATTTAAAATACATCGTTTAAAGCTCTAATTTGAATGGCAAATTATTTACTGTGTCACGTCTTACGAAGCCATGCTGTTATAATGTGCGATGACCTTTCTCGACTAAACTTGTTTACGTAATCTGCGATTTTTATGAAACTTAAGAGGGATGCGCCAGGGCAGCAAGCGAAATTCAAATTTTGTTAGGATTTTTGCTTTTTCAGTATATAATAAATAAATTATTCGCGGGAGTAGGTAACAAATATACATGAAAAACAGAATTATAATACCTAACTAATTAAAATCATAATATAACTCTCCAAGTTAAATACCCTCCTAAATGTGCCTATTTAATGAAAATATTACGTTTATGATTTTTGCCAGCTTGTTTCTGTGGCATCTTTTTAATTAAGATAATGCTGTAGATGCGCTTTCACGACCAAAAAACAAAAAAGCACGTTTTACGACCGTATGTTTACAAAATAGCGATAGGTATATTTTATTTCACACAATCTATTTGCATCTGATCACGAATGAGCACAATAAAACAAAATATATTGTTAGTATCGGCCATGTTTTTCGGATAACAGCTGCTAAAACTCTCGCGCAAAATGTAAATACAAATAAAAACAATTTAAATAAACAAAAATACAATCACACACTGATGTGTGATACTATGTAGGTATTTTTTGTTACCGATTATACCATAAATAGGTAGCTACAGTGTACTGTACCTACTTATTACAAATAATAGCTACTAAAGATACTAATGATACCTAAAATAAACTTTTAGGCACAAATAATATAATGCTGAAATAGAAGAATATTCTAGTCCAACCTATAGGTTGGACAACACAAGTTTCTACAGTTCTACTTTATGTGACAAAGCTCATAGTCTAAATAACCTAAAAAAAAACTGGAGGAAAATTCATAATTTTATATATTCACTTGGCGACAAGAACCGTCAAAAGACATGAATAACCGTAAATATTCTACAGAATCTTCAATAGCCTTATATTAATAAACAGTCTTATATTAAAACCCAACTAAGCTTTTGAAGAGCACGTAACATTTAATGATATTTCTTATACACATAAACGGCTTACCCACCCTACAAAACAAAAAGTAGAAAATATAAAAATAATACAAAAACACATGTTACAGAGGAAAGCCTATATTTTTCTATCGGATAAGCCGTATCTGCCGTTCCTTAGCTTTCTAGAATACGTTTGTAAAGGCGGATACAAAACTGCGGAACAACGCAAAAGTAAGAATTCCCGGAAAACATGTTCTGTTTCTCATCCCATCAGTCAATTAAAAGTTTACTGCTTCACATTGTGTTGTTGTAGCATCAAGTTTCAATCATGGGCTTCCCAATTATATTCTTATTTTTTATAAACCTATCAATAGGCTTGCGTTTGGCCGCAACTCACCTGATCTTAAGTGATGATGCGGCCTAAGGTTGAAGATAATGTGAGATACCCAGTGAATTCCATATTCTGACAGTTTGTACAATAATTAATGTGGAAGCAAGGCGCTTGATTTGAGACCTGGTGACGCCATATTGCTGCTCGTCGGATGACGAAATGGGAATGGGGGAAATAAGTTGTGCAATACCAAAGCACACTCTCCAAAATTATCAAGGGGCGGATAATACTACTTGGGGTCCTGCGTAATTAATCACGTAATTGCCATTTTGTCAAAAAAACTATTTCAATAATGATTATTTACGATAGCTTTTTTATATTCATAATATTGTCCATTGTCTTTAATTGCGGCTGGGGCCCATACACGGGGCCCTGGACTGCAGCTCAAAAATGCTATAGACCCACCCCTGCACATATCGCACCTGTGTGATGGGTTTATATGTACCTACTAAGAATTTTGATAGTCAATCATCTCGCTATCGAAATCAACAGCAGGACAATCTGACACTATTTCTGATTGCTAATTTTATTTGTGTTGCACATCCAGTCTGTCCCAGTCATCTATTAAACATGGTCGTTAGTTCTCAACTAACTTGCTTCACTTGTTTCTCTGCTCCAGGTACTGTCGTATCGGTACGGAAACTATAACCCAGACTACATCTAAATAATTGCGTTTATCGTTCATGTATACCGAGCTTTAGTAAAACATGGAACTATTTGGCAAACAATACATTTAGACTGATGTACTCTATTACGTTTACGTAGATGACTCCATTTACTTTCATGGGATCCTGGTACTCGTGAAGTAGAGATGAGTTATATTTCAGGTAGGTACATAATGTAAAACACACATAGGTATACGGCTGTTTTGGAACCCAACGGCTTGGCACGCGAACGATGGCAATAGACCGGATGGCATGTCTTTATTTCCTTAGAAATTGGGTTGGCATTTAGTGTGAGACGCTACGTGCGTCGATACTCTTACGCCATCCCATCTTCCTAGTTCAGCGTACTGTGCTGGTGCTGCTGCTGCGGCTGCAGAAAACTCAAATGGTGGAAGCATAGTATCCTTGGTGATAACTTTATTTTCGAGCCGTTTGGAGTTGAAACCCTCGGGTCGTGGGGTCCGAGTACTCACCTCCGTGACATTTTCCGTAATCCAAATGCTGGTTTTTACCTGGGGGTAGAGGTTAAGCATTGTCAACCAACGTGGCAATGCCGCAAGTCTCTTGGGCACATTCTCAGTTGATGCCTTATTATATTAGTTTAATAGTTTTAGGTTTTTCTTTTTTATTATTCGTGCAAATAAAGTATATAAAATTTAAATAAGTAGTTTCCCCTCGACTTCGTTCGCGTGATTTTTTTTAAGCAATCAGTGATAACGTAACTTTCAATCGGCGAAAGAATTTTCAGAATCGGACCAGAAGTTACGGAGATTAGAACGTTAAACAAACAAGCAAACAAACTCTTCAGCTTAATTATATTTGTCGGATCGTCAGGATTTAGTCCGTTAGATTCAGTCATCATGTGGGCAGAAGTTGGGTTTCGTGCAATGCAAACACACTGGGTATAGGGTACAATACACTGCGTTTATTAAAACACAACACAATTTAACACAAACTCAATCCATCCATACTAATATTATAAATGTGACACGCTTCATGTGTTACGCTTTCATGATGAAACAGCTGAACCGATTTTAATGAAATTTGCTATGAATATAGCTTGATCCCTGGGGAAGGAGGCTACTTTACATCCGCGATAACCGACATTCACGCAGACGAAGTCGTGGCCAAAAGCTAGTTTAAAATAAAGTTAGACTCAAATTAAAATAGACATAGTAACACTTAAACATAACGAATCGAGTACAGTTTCGGGGCGCCTTAGCTCCGATGCGATCAGCCACAGAATTCTGAATGTCTTCCTCGCTGTGGTCTGAAAACATCACGACTCTGTAGGAGCGCGCCAAAACTAGTGGTAGATCACGTTGTTCTCGATAATGGCGGGGTTGTGATTCGTTTCATACCTGTACTATTGACCACGGATACGACATATTAGTATAGATTAAAGGCGCCCAGCCTTTTTCCAAGTATGTTGGGGGCGACTTCCAGTCTAACCAGATGCAGTTGAATTCCACTGTTTCACATGGAGCGCCTGCTTGTCCGACCTCCATAACCCAGGTACTCCAACCCAGGTACGGGTAACACGATATCCCTTGTAAGACTGGTTGTCAGACTTTCTGACTTCTGCCTTCCCTTAACAATTGCCAAAGATTACACTGTTGGGTTGCTACTGAGAAATGTTTGACATGCAAATCAGACCAGGCACCTTATCTTCAGAAGTCGTTACGATCTCTCCCGTTCTAAAAATAATAACTTTGAAGATGTAAAATTAAATTACGTAGATACTTAATCTAATTAAAGCTGAAAATAACATGACATTTCCATTTGAACTTATTTTTGTTTAATTAATCGTTCAGCTCTCTGATCCCGAACTTTTTGAAAACAATCCGAATCGATCAAAAATTACTTGTGAAAAAATACTCTTATTTCCATGGAGATTATACTTGCAAAAGTATGTAAAAATTTGTCATTTATATAGTTTTAATGTGGACTGAAAATAATATCTATACTAATATTATAAAGAGGTAAAAGTCCTCCCTAAGTCCCTATCCGATTTCAAAAATTCTTTAACCAATAGGAAGCTACGTTATCCCTGAGTGCTATAGGCTATACATTATATTGATATCAAGCTTATTAGCTGAACTATCACAATTTTGTCTAGCCAGGCGGAAATAAATACCTTTTAAAACGGAGATTTTTGCATGCGCTGCCAAAACAGTTGTATATAATTGTAAACAATGTTTGGCAAGTTGGTCCGTCTTAAATGTTGCTATAATAAAGTCCGCAACACCATATATCTATCTTTTATATTTTAGCAGATATTTATGTATACAATAAGGATTTTTCGACATACTTACGTTTGGACGATTTTTTAAACCATGAAATATTAAACTATCCGCCAGAGTCTGAACTTCCACCTCACAAACTGCTATTAAAAATCGGAATGCCTAACATGCTTTTAAGAAATTTAAGCCCACCTAACCTGTGCAATAATAATAATAATAACTTCTCCGGACCTGTCGCTCAGCTCCGCCTCGCCGCCGCCGGAACCCAGCCCCAACGTAAGTGCTGTGACACCGGCCTCGGCAGTTGCGTCGAGCTCGAGCGACGAGTACTTCTCTCCGCCGACGACGCCACCACCTGTGCGTCGGCGGGGACGACGCCGGCCGCCGGACTGCTTGGAGCCTCGAGACCCACCGGTATCTGATAGGGTCCCCGCTCTCGGTGGAAGTGTGCAGCGCATGAGATGGACGCAGTCTATTAATGAAAGTGTCATGCGCTCATACTTTGGGGCTACAGAGGGGGGAAGTAACTTGACTGCGTACCGTGGTCGGATGCTCTCTCTGTTTCAGGTGCTTGAGCCAGCTGTCAACGTGTCGGCGCAGCGATTGTCGGATCAGGTGCGGGCCATCCAGCGTAATCATATGCTGGACGGCCCAGTACTTGATCGACTACGCCTTGAATCACGGGGTACAATCCCAAGATTTACCCAGTGCTTCACCGCGACCTGACGACGGTGGTGAAGAGGATAATGGTGAGGCTATATCCGTGAGTTCCCAGTGCAATATTCAATTGAGGAGTGCTTTGGAGGATGCGTTCCGAGAGTATCGCTCTACACCGCCTGAATTAAGACCACGATTACCCCGTTTGCCCATGCACAAGAAAAACCAGGCGCTGGTGTGTGCTTTAGATTCGCAGCTGTCAAACTGTTTTGACAACAGCGAAGACCTCGCCGATACCCACTCGATCTTGTACTGCGCGGCTGTAGCGGCATGTCGTGTAGCTCATGTCAAATTTCCCAACTGTGACAGAGCTGCACGACCAAAGCCAGCTGTACCAGCATGGCAGTGCAGGATTGAGCGTCGTATTGGTGAGGCTAGAGCACTCATCGGCAAACTAATCTGCTTCAGGGAGGGCAATACGAGTATTGCCCTCCCTGAAGCAGATTAGTCCGAGCCCTAGAGCCCTAGAGTGATGCGCTTTGTGAGGCGGGCATTCTCGGGGACTGATATTAGTCCTCGAGATTATTTATCCTGCATCACAGAGCGTATCGACTTCCTGAAGCAGAAGATCTGTGCATGGGCAAACCGTATTCGACGGTACAAGCGGCGGGTGGAGCGGTACACTCAGAATCGCATATTCCAGAGTGATGAGAGGTGGGTGTACAGGACTTGGGAACGACCGGACCAAGGTGTGGCTGATGCGCGCCTGCCGGATGATGATGCCATGTGTTCATTTTGGCGCAGCATCTGGTCAGTGCCTGTCAGTCACACTGAGGGCGATTGGACTCGCGAGGTTGAGCGAGCGTGTGATCCAATACAAGAAATGGGGGCAATTACCATCAGCCCCCAAGATGTAGCTCGTGCAGTCCGTCCGTTACCTAACTGGAAATCTCCAGGGCCGGACGGGCTGCACAACTTTTGGATAAAATGGTTTAAAAGATCGCACACTCGCTTGGCGTCTCAGTTCCAGTCAGCCTTAGAGTCAGGATCGTTGCCCCAATTCTTAACAACTGGAATAACCCACCTGCTCCATAAATCCGGTGGTACTACGGAACCCAAAAATTATAGACCGATTACTTGTCTACCAACGGTCTATAAAGTTCTTACATCCATTTTGAGAGCAAAAATTAACGAACATATTGACAAAAATTCTATCATGTCTGCCTCTCAAAATGGATGTAGGAACGGGTCTCGTGGTACTAAGGAGCTCCTCCTCATTGATATGGCCATTAACCAGCAGGTTCGTCGTTCCCGAAGGGATCTGTCGACATGCTGGATAGACTATAAGAAGGCCTATGATTCTGTGCCACATACATGGCTCATGAGGGTGTTAGAGTTGTATAAAATTGATACAACTCTGCGCACCTTCTTGATGTCATGTATGGGGCAATGGAAGACGGTCCTTCGCTATCCAGGATGTCGGCAGATCCGGGAGAATAGCGAACCGATAAGGATCGAGCGAGGTATATTTCAGGGCGATAGTCTGAGTCCACTGTGGTTTTGTTTAGCCTTGAACCCTCTAAGCGCGTTGCTGGAGGGTTCAGGTCTGGGCTATCGGCTGAGAAGAGGAGGTCAGGTTATATCTCACCTCCTTTACATGGATGATCTGAAACTCTTTGCCCCCAACAATTTGCGACTGATGGAGCTACTGAAAGTAACAGAAACGTTCAGTAGCGCCATCAGGATGGAATTTGGTGTGGACAAATGTGCAGTCATGCATGTGAAACGAGGGGAGATTGTGGAATCCGTGGGCACACAACTCTCGGATTCCATGCACCTTAGATCCCTCTCTTCAGCCGAAACCTACAAATACTTGGGTATGTCGGAAGCGTTAGGCATCAATGCTACCCACATGAAACAATCGCTGAAGGAGCGCATCTTTGGCCGCCTGAATAAAGTGTTGAATAGTCTTTTATCAGGCGGAAACAAGGTGCGCGCCTTCAACGGATGGGTCATGCCGGTTTTGATGTACTCTTTCGGCATACTCAAGTGGACTCAGACTGAACTTGACGCCCTGGATAGGAGGGTCCGTACATTGCTGACCGCAAATCGGATGCATCACCCACGGTCATCGGTAATGAGACTGTATATCCCACGGAAGTGCGGAGGTCGAGGCTTTCTTAATGCTAAGTCCCTGCACAACCGTGAGGTATGCAGTCTCAGGGAGTACTTCTTTAAAGCCGACGTGGGGATGCATCGAGATGTGGTCTCAGTGGACAAGGGCCTCACCCCGCTCTCCTTAGCGAACGAGAACTGGCGCAAACCTGTAGTACTAGATACTAATGACCGTAAGAAGGTATGGCAGAGCAAGGAGCTTCACGGGCGCTTCTACCGGGCTCTATATGGGCCTGATGTAGACTTCTTGGCGTCCGTATCCTGGCTGCGATTCGGTGACCTCTTTAGGGAAACCGAAGGTTTTGTCTGTGCGATTATGGACGAAGTTATGATGACGAACAACTACCGGAAGTATATTGTGAAGGACGGCACGGTTGACATTTGTCGGGCATGCCACCGACCGGGAGAATCAATCCGACACATTATCTCTGGGTGCTCTCGTCTGGCTAACGGAGACTACTTGCATAGACACAACCTTGTAGCTAGGATTATCCACCAGCAACTTGCTCTAAAATACATGCTTGTGGAATCGGAAGTACCGTACTACAGGTATGTGCCCGACCCAGTTCTCGAAAATGGCAACATCACATTGTATTGGGATCGATCTATCATCACTGACAGGACTATTGTTGCCAATAAGCCTGACATAGTGGTGATAGATCGATTAGAGCGTCGCGCAATGATTGTTGATATAGCGGTTCCGCAAGACGAGAACCTCGTGAAAACCGAGAAAGATAAACAAATTAAGTATCTTGACTTGGCTCGCGAGGTTGTCGACATGTGGGATGTGAATACAGCAGTCATTGTGCCGATAGTCGTTACGGCCAATGGACTCATTTCCAAGAGCCTCGACCAACACCTAAGGAGGCTCTCGTTGGGCAGCTGGATCAAGGGCTTGATACAGAAAGCGCTTCTCCTGGACACGGCGCGTATAGTCAGGAGATTCCTCTCTCAGGAGCCCTGACCACCGGTAGCTTGGACCCTATTCCCGATACCGGTGGGCTACTATTTTTTATATTTTTAAATGTTTTTATGTTTTTTTTACTAATATTTAAAAATATAATACAATATGTAAATAAAATAAATAAATGAGAATAATAATAATAATCATAGCCATACAAGATCAAATTATAAACACCAAAAACTACAGGAAATATATAATTAAAGACCCTAATATCACAAACGATAAATGCCGCAGGTGCTACACTCAATCAGAAACCATACAGCACATAACTGGAGCATGCACAACTCTCACACAGACAGACTACACTCACAGACACAACCAGGTAGCAAACATCATTCATCAAAAACTAGCACTCAAACACATTCTCATACGAAATACCAACACTCCTAACTACAAGTACACACCACAAACTATCCTAGAAAATGACACGTTCAAACTATATTACGACCGCGCTATACTCACCGATAGAACTATTCACTATAACAGACCAGACATAACCCTACAAGATAAAATTGGAAAAATTACTTACCTCATAGACATTGCAGTTCCCTACACACATAACTTACAAAAAACAATAGTAGAAAAAATTAATAAATACACAGAACTCAAAGAGGAAGTAACTAGCATATGGCGACAAGAAAAAGTGTATGTAATCCCAATAGTCCTCTCCACAACAGGCGTTATCCCGCACCATCTCCTTCATAGTCTAAAACTACTTTCTCTAAAATAAACTCTTTATATCACTCTACAGAAAGCTGCCATATTAAATACATGTCGAATTGTAAGAAAGTTCATGCAAATAGATGAAAACGAAACAGGCCAACAACTCACCACACCCTCAACATAAAACACACTACACGTTGCTTTTACTTGGCTCTGGCCCGTAAATGCAACTGAAACCAGCCAAAGAGTTGAGAAAACTTAACACATCCGCAAATAATAATAATATGTGGGGACATTTTCACACTCGGCCATCTGACCCCAAACTAAGGAGACCCTGTACTATGGGTGTCAGGCAGCTGATATACATACACAAATATATTTTTTTTATTGTAAATACATACATATATAGATAAACAACACCCAGACACAAGGCAAACACAAGTGCTCATCACACAAATGTTTACCCTGGGCGGGAATCGAACCCGCAACACGCTGCGCAGCAGTCGATCGCTCAGCCACTGCGCCAACCGTGTCGTCAATAGCACAAGGCTACTCATAAAAGATTTAAAAGATTACTTAATTGTAGCGACCATTCTTATCAGACCAGGAGCTGGCCAGTTGGCGTAGATCCCGAAAATTTCAATGATTCCCACGGGCCTGCCTATATCGTTCAAGCGACTTCAGTTTCCTGTAAAAAAAAGTGCCCTGACTATTAACAGGTCCCAGGGACAAACATTCTCTTTGGTTGGGTCTGACACAAGAAAATAATGTTTTACCCATGGGCAGTTGAATCAACCGAAATCCAGATTATTTTGTTACCGGAAAATAAATCAACCGTAAACAGTGCATACAGAGAAGATTTAAGGTTAAAGGTAGCTAACCTAAATTTTATTAAATTCTCTCACCTATAGAAAGCTACAGTATCGGTGAGTAGTACTCATGGGCTGTATTTTCGAAATCCACGCAGACAAAGTCGCGGGTGAAGTGCTAGTCTGTTATAAAACACCGTGAAATAGTAGCGGCCATCTTATTACGCCGTACGGCTGTGTAAACAAAAAATTGACAACTGTCCGTCAACCGATTGGCGAAATATAGGCTTTGTACTTTTATTATTTTCGTAACCAACGTAATTTTTTCTTTATTACACCTATTATAAAATATATTTTTAATTATTTTAAAATGATATACAATTAATATGAGCTGATTTGAGACAAAACGAACTGACGTCATTTACGCTGAGCAATATGGCGTCCAGTAAGAGGCGTTTACGTCAAACTAAGCGCGAAATTTGATAATTTAAAATTTAGATGCATTTTTATGGCACTTATCAATTGAATAAAGATTTTGTGTTTTTTTTTTGGTGGCATATTAGCACTACAGAATTTCATTGAGACACTTTTCAAAAATAGGTGTAATACCCTATTCTTTAGTTAGGTATTTATATTCTTTAATACTACCCACAATGAGGCGATTAAGAAAATCTTTACGGCAATTATAATTTTTGGTACCAATTTGGTGTTATGTTCAACAACATTATTATACCTACCTAAACTCACATAGCTTCCAATCCGGTTACACATACTAACAACCAACTCATAAAATATTAGTGTTGATACTTTAAGTGTAAGTAAAGCCACACAAAACAAAATAAAACCCTCTAATTCAATGTAACTTCAGAACAAACCAGGTAAAGCTCCTGACATTGAACTTTCAACAACATTCGCTATACTTACAGACACCAACACATTTATAATGGAGCTACAACACTTTGCCAAGCGAATTTAAACTTAGGTCTCGTAGAGATAAAGTTGAAAATAGCTTGAGGCTTATTTCCTTTTGTGACAAATTACTTGGACGGACCTAATCTATGATCACATGCCGAAGTCCAGTTTTGAAGGTTAGTTTTGACGACGTCGTTGAAAATCCTTTACTATAACAGATTTGTAATCTGACTTATTTATGAAGCTATACTCTAACTTTGGGAAGTATTTATAGGATATCATTTTGGTAAAACGAACCCTAATTTGCAACGAAGTTATATACTTGACAGAATGCTTGATGTTACATGTGTAGATAGAATCTACACAAGATGGATCCAATTTACATTATTAGATACACTAAGATGATATATAAGAACGACTAGGAATCCTAAGAGAATTGGGCCATCCCACCAGTACCACCACTATGACCATTAAAGGCTTAACACACTAATACCGTAATAGGGTATTACACCCATTTTTGAAAATTCTGTAGTGCTAAACTATAGAATTTAATTGAGACACTTTTATGCAACTAAAAAAACATAAAATTTTTATTCAATCGATAAGTGCCGTATAGTAAAATGCCTATTGTAAATAAAACCTATTTCCTGTCAATTTCATACAATTGGACAGGGATGCAGATTACTGCATCAAATCAGTTAACAACAAATGCATTGAATAATTTATGGTGCCATTAGGCTTAATTATTTAATCTTCGCTTACTGAAATAATCCCCACAAAATGATAAACAAAATGCTCATAACGTTTCACAGGGAAATTATTTTTTCAAAAGAGATAAGCTTTCCCAAAATCGTTTAATCTTTTAAAACAATGCAAAATAAGGCAGATATATTATAAATAATCTTGTCAAAACCATTATGGCTCACAAACAAGAAAAGACTTGGGTACCTGGTAACCTATATAAATACAAGAAAACCAAAAGTTATCAATGTGGCTCCGAAAGCAAGTTCTGTACTTACTTGTGAACGACTGAACACGCACTTAAGTAAGCATAATTGTTTGAAAACCGGCGAGTCGTGCTTCTGACGTACAAGATTGATAGAACCTTTGTGGAGATATAAAATTACTGAATGTGACACGATCAAAGACTGGACACAAATAGGACTATATAATTATTCTGTTACACCTTGATGTGGAGCGATGTAAAGGGCTAAATTTACTAGTGATTATTTACTTTAGCAGTAATATGTTAAGGTAGGTTACATGTGGGAAAAAAGGAAAAAAATATTATAACTCTTTCCACGTTTCCGCGATTTTACATCCATTAGTCTGAGCTAGTCTTTCGAAATCCCCTTTGCTGTCCTCCCCCAGCGACGCCCTATGCCGAGGTACATACCCCACAGGGGGTGCCCTTAACGTGTACTCATTTTTGTTAATATTTTTGCCCTGGCTGGAGGCCGTTAAGTCTCAGGCACCAAAGTGTGGTTAAGCAGCCGACAAAATCCTAGGTGAGAGAAAAACTTTCGAAACTTGCTAGAATTAACGGTAAAATGCAATCCATATGCACCACGTATTTTTTTTAAGCAGACGGTCATTGATTCTCCGTTCAATCCTCTTTACGTCAATTTTAGGTTGGACGACGAAATACGAAAAAATTAACATGATTTACTTATACAAATGCGTGTACGGTGTGTCGAAGGACGACCTTTTATATTTAAATATGGATGCTGAAAGAAGTTGAAGTTACCCATCTACTTGTAATTCTAGAATTACTTTCCACAAAATTTAATAGAAAGGTCCCAAAGTTTTCTAAACATTATTCACGAAGACATTATTTTTTCAAGAGGCGTTATTGTAGGAAACTTTTTGTATTTAGCCCTCAAGCTCAGCACTACAAACAAAGATATAAAGCGCGTTATCCAACTCTCTTCGAGCGCACTCCATCAAACTTGGCTCTTCCATTTCACCCAAATTCTTTTATGCCCGAATTTACCGAGCCTAGTAAATTAATCTTCGTACAGATTGGGACAATGGGGGACTTAGCAACATAATACAGAATTCCCGTTGGCAAAATTTTGCGCCTACAAAAGATTTGTTCTAAATAAATGAAGCTTTCGGTTTAGGGATTTCTTTATAGCTTCTACGAGTTAAATTTGATTTTTGGAAACAATGATAGCGTAGCACCGTTCACCTGCATTGTACCTTTTGTTAGATGCCGACCCCCTCGACTGGTACCTTAATTATGTCCGTATAAATCGACAGAGCCGAAAACAGTCGTAAAATTCGTTCACAAAGGGAAATGAGTAAAATTGTACGGACGAAAATATCCGTTAGCCTTTCATTTGGAGTAACTTATTCACTTGTTGTAATTTTATGGAAGAAACGGAGCTATTCTCGGAAGTTTTATGCTTTCATTTCTCAGTCAATCATCTCGGTCTATTGTAGTTCAAGTTCCGTCATGTTTTTTTTCTGTTTATTTTTTAAAACAATGTCATACTAATCTCAAGTGACGTTTAAACTTGGAAATAATACGTACTTATGCTTCTTGGTTGTGCCGGCCGCGAATAGCATCACTCTATTTCTACCCGTGGATGTCGTAGAAGGTAACAGAGGGATATTGACCAGAGGATGGGCAGCAGCGTCCTTCTCCTACGATCGCATTAGATGTAATGGTAGGTACTCAACCTACCATTACATCTACTGCGATCGTTAACATGCATCGGCCAACCATGGCGATTACGGCTGAAACCCCCCTTTTTTTATATTGTTATAGGCTTGCCTTTGACCGCAACTCACCTGATCTTAAGTGATGATGCGGCCTAAGGTGGAGCACGCTTGCCTAGAATAAACCGGTACACTCGTGCCTTGAAGATACCCAGATTAATTAGGTCTCCCCTTGGGGGAGACCTATGCCCAGCAGTGGGCGTCTAAAGGTTGACATGGTGATGATGATGCTTCCTGACAATTAAAATAGACCTACTTTATATTAATAATTTATAGAGGTATGTAAAGAGGTTGATTATTAAGCCGGCATTTGACATGGCGTATTTCTGCAAATATTCGCCTTATTTGGATAATACAAAATGTACCCTATTGATATTGAAATAAAGTCGATTTTGTATTATCCAAATCAGGCGAATATTTGCACAGACATGCCATGTGAAGTGCCGGCTATGCGTTTTTGTTTGTAAAAGGTTATCTCTAGGAGTTCTGGTTTAATTACAAAAAATCTTTACTTTCACTGATAGAAGGCTTATCTATCTATCTCTTTCAAGCGGAAAAAGTCGCGGGTAGAAACCAGTCTTTACATAGTATAAAACAAAGTCGCTCCCGCCATCTGTACGCTTAAGGTGCGTACATATTGTATAACATAACATGTTATAAAGCGTAATGTAACATGTTTCTGTAATTTGGAGGCTGAATGTTATTTAACATTTTATTAATATTTACAACAATCCACATTATGCAACATTGTTTTTCAACATTGCAACATATAACAATACTGTACACATTAGAAATAAAATGTTATATGACTTTGTCGTATGTCGTTCTGCACATACGACAAAGTTCACTATTGCATGCTGTTCACTATTGCATAAGTTATAGTATAACATCGTTGTAAATATTAATAACATGTTAAATAACATCCAGCCTTAACGTTACTAAAACATGTTACATTACAACGTATTATAACATGATATGTTATATTATGTACGCTCCTTTAGATCTTTAAAACTACTCAACGGATTTTAATGAGGGTTTCATTAATGGATATAGTGAATCAAGAGGAAAGTTTTTACTTATAGTTTGATCTGCATTGCATCCGTGCGAAGCCGGGGCGGATCTGTTACGTTTTCACGACGAAACGGCTAAACAGATTTTCATAAAATGTGGTATGAAGATAGCTTGAAGCCTGGGGATGGACATAGGCTACATTTTCCGGGACTTCGTCTGCATCCATGATAACCGATATTAGCGCGAACGAATTCGCGGGCAAAGGCTAGTATGAAATTCAGTCTGACATCCTATTTGTCGAAGGTTCGATTGACAAAAATATAAAGGGTACACGTGCACTATGCTTTTACATAATACATATTATAATATCTCTCATTCTTCTCTTTCAAGGTCTTTTACCTTTTGGGCGAATAATGCCTGAATTAAATTATGTAAGTTTCTTATTGAATGTGTTATATATCTACAGCTTCGAGTGGTACCTAACCTAGTCTCTTTTGTCTATGTAACGTAATTGAAGCATTCATAAGTCAAACCTCCTATTCATAAATTAATTCTGATCAAGACCTTAGGTTAGCTTTTGTTTTCGATATTACATATTGCCATTGTAATGGAATAGCTATATCTTAGCCTGTAATGCTATGGGCCTGAGGGTAGGTTTTAATACCAAGTACCTACGCAGTACTGGTTCAAATTTAATTTTATTTTATTTAATTTTATTTTTTTGGTTTTAGTAATACAA
Source organism: Charanyca ferruginea (assembly GCA_947361185.1). Taxonomy (NCBI): domain Eukaryota; kingdom Metazoa; phylum Arthropoda; class Insecta; order Lepidoptera; family Noctuidae; genus Charanyca; species Charanyca ferruginea. Next base: position 54,699,672 of record OX376055.1, on the reverse strand, counting down.
CTTAGAATAGTTTGGGATGAACAGTGTAAAATGAACATATTATGTTCACTTTATACCACCTTTTTATATCTATACTCGAGTTATTTTCATGACTTACTGTGACTGCTGACCATTACAACTATGTTGCCTCGCTTGACTCATTTAACTCTGACATACTATCGATAATAATCGCTAAGAATCGGTAATACTTTCACCGACTTTAGTAACATTATTAGCAAGTGGACCCGTGAGGGTCTTATAGGATGATGAAGAAGGATGAATTATTGCACATCAAGCCATACCAAACTGTCTAATTTTACCAATTGAATATATACCTTATTGTTCTGTTATAAAGTTAAAAATCTATCAAATACATTTGACTAGCTTGATGTGCTGGCAGGTACAGAATACCACTGCTAGTAATAAAACCGATCACTATCAAACACCTATTGAACGAAACAAGTGCGCATCGTCCAAGTTTGAAACATTCGCAGGAGCTTTGAGCGAAAATGGACACTTGCGTTGAAAGCAAAACTAATGGTCTAGTTATTAAGTCAGCTCACAAAATAGCACTCACGATACGTGTCAATGACCAGAACTAGAGTTACGACAAAATGTAGAAATGAGCGAGGTCAAGTAAGTAGGTACTTACAGACTACTACGGGTTTGAAAAGTAGTCATAGAAAAGCCGAAGTTATATTGTCCTGTCCTACTTCTTACTGCTATTATAAATGCGAAAGTTTGTGAGGATGGATGGGAGAAACGTTTGTTACTCTTTGACGTTCTTAAACAGCTGTACGAAATTTGTCCAGCGACATCTTGGTAGACCCAGGCAACGATGGCAAGTTGTCCTTTACGTTTACAGGAGGGATTGGTCCACACTAGCTCTAGGAACGGAGAAAGGGAGGCCGTTGCCCTACAGTGGGACAATAAAAGCTGAAAATCCATACTAATTCTATAAATGCGAAAATAACTCTTGACTGTTACGCTTTCACGATGACACTTCTGAACCGATTTCGAAAATAGCTTGAACCCTGGGGAAGGACATAGGCTACTTTTTAATCAGGGATTTCGTCTGCATGGCCTGCATGAACAAAGTCGCTGGCAAAAGCTAGTAATAAGTAATAATAATAAAAATAACAAAAAAGACAACCGCCTTCAAAAAGTAAAAAATAACTTTCAATTCGCAAGTCGGCGGCCTTGGTTTTGCGTGTTGTTTTGTATTGCCACCGACTTGAGAATTGAAAGTATTTTTTTACTTTTTGAAGGCGGTTGTCTTTCTTGTTAAAATTTTTCTTTTCGCTTTTTAGTGCCTATTCTCATCATAGAAATTAATTACGAAACGGTGACACCAAAAAAAATCTGTCATCCCTTAATTTTCAACCCTTAGGGGTGGAATATCTTCTTGAAATGAATATGGGACCAAATTTGAGGTATACACTATCAATTAAAAAAAGAATCATCGAAATCGGACTCGGAATCGGACGGACAAAAGTTATGCGTGGTCAAGCATAAAAATAAATATTTAAGAATTAAAAAAATGTTCATAAAATGAAAACTACTGGGCCAAACAATGTTAAATTTTTATGGGACCAAATGGCAACTATTCCGCATCAAACTAAAGAAGAATCACGTAAATTGGATCTTAGATGAGATGTTGATCTAATAATTTTTATTCCGTTTTTGTGTAAACGTGGGATAATTAAGTATATTGGAGTTTACGCAGACAAAGTCACGGCCAAAAGTTAGTTTAGGAAAGGCTAAATCTTGTTCAACCGAATATCTGGTGTCGTAATAGTAGCAGGATTTCTCAAAGTCTTAACTTTGTCTTCATTTTGAAGGTAGTTTCTAAATACAAACCTCTATGCATCATTTGCATTGAAATTAATTGTGTAACATGAACGCATCCCTTACTTGGAACGTAGCCAAACTTCTTGACATGTCGAAATTCAACAATGGATTGGCAAAAATAATGTAAGATGGCCGCGTATATTAAATAATTGATCGTAACTAAACCCTTTTATTGAATGTAATTTCATTACACTGTGATTTTACACAGTTTTATTCAGATCTGTGTCACCATTTACTTTTAAATCCATAGGAATGTCAAACTCGTTTTAATTGAATAAACTGTGAGTAGAAACCTACATGTACTCTAATCTTTTATGAGTTGACCTCGCTACAATTTTATTATGGTCGCAAGTGCACAATAAAATAATTATTTATCTCAGTTCTCAGAACAAACTTTTCACTATATTCATTTATTTTATCGAGCACCTAAATAAATCACTCAGACTGCTGGTGTAGTCCTCGAAACCAACACTCAATTAAGTAATTGCTTCATCGAAATCAAACAATTTCGAACAAATTACGGACTATACAGAAACATTCCCACTCCCTCGGGTCACATATTAAGTGCCAAATATAAGTAACGACCCGATCATTCGATACAAGTAAAACCACAGGTAAACAGTTGTACCTTTAGCCACAAAAGTGAAGTGAAAACGCAAATTCCGCGCCGTTTGATCGCAATCATTACGTCTGACGTATCAAACAGAAAGATCCAAGACATAAGCTTCCAACAAAAAAATGAAACTTGCAAGCACGCCATAAAAATCGTCAATTTTACGGATTTCCGAATTTCGATGTGCGATTCACCGTGAACAGTGAATGCTTGGGCGAGCGAAAACTTACAACAATAGACTTTTCTAGCGCGTAAATCTACCTTTTAGTTGGCAGCCCTATTGGTGACGACGTTACAAATTGTCGTGATTTTCTATTTTGTGGTTTGTCTGTTACTAACCCTAATTTTACGTCGCGTTTTAGAGCCTTTGTGATGTTTCAAGAAGCAGATATTTATGGCACGTATGATATTCACCCTCGTTCAGCCGGCAGTATACCGAAATTGCTGTCGTTTGTGATAATACTCGTAATTTAAAATGACAACAACCCTTAGGGTTGGCTGCTGATCGAAGGGTCGTGGGCCTGAATGGGAATCTATTACGTCATTACCCACAGACAACTTATCGGACCATGTCTTTCTGATGACTCGTGAAAATTACAAGATTGCGTATCGCCTGTAAACGACGGCCGGACATAATAACTACTATGTATTGTTGTAGAGGATCTGTATCCTAATCACCACTTGCAGTGTATTTGCATATTAATTAATGAATGTCATTACTACATACGATGAAGGAAACCATTACGTGATACAATAGATTCCAAGGCTAATACTTAACCATGTTCATCGTCCCAGTTCGACTGCTGGGCATAAGCACCTCTTTAGGTGTGCCAGTCTTTAGGCTACTGTGCCAGATTGTTCGACGCAACGGGACTCGACGTAAAGGGAACCAATCCTCCATCCAGGTTCGTCCAGCAATGGAAATTTTTAAAGGGTTAAAAGAACTTTATTTCTCATCAGAACTTAAAAAACAGTTCGCTAAAATGTTGAGAAAATCAAGTGATATAAAAGTAAATACAAATAGGCACACGTATTTTTTCGTTTTTCAAAATTATGTACTTTTCATTCATAATTTTAACTTTCACATTAGGTGTATTCTAAAAAGACGTAAGCGCCAAATGACGTCATACTATTTTCTTTTTTTTTTTAGCATTAAATAGGCTTACGTTTGACCGCAATTCACCTGATCGTAAGTGATAATGCGGCTTAAGTTGGAACACGCTTGCCTAAGATGAACCGGTTCTCGTGCCTTAAAGATACCCAGATTATACTTATCAGGGAACAGAGAGGCGGGCAGGGAATTCCACAGTCTGGCAGTTCGCACAATAAATGTGGAGTCAAAGCGCTTGGTTCGAGACCGTGGAACTTCAACGATATAGCGGTGACGCTTCGCCGTATCTCTGCTCGTCCGATGATGGAACGGGGATGGGAGAATTAAATTGTGCAATTCCAAAGCACGCTCTCCGAAATGTACCCGATAAAAGACCGAAAGGCTAGCAACGGTGCGGCGATGTTCAAGGCTCTGGAGCTTAGCCCTAACCAGGGAGTCGTTGTTTATGAGCCTCTTGGCACGTCTATCGATGACTTCCAATGCCTCCAGTTGGTATTTTGCCGATCCATCCCAAAGGTGCGAACAGTACTCCATGCACGATCGAACTTGTGCTTGGTATAAGTTGTTCCGACGTGAAGTACTTTCGCACCTTTGCGAGGACTCCCAGCTTTTTGGCAACTAGTTTGGCCTTGGATTCAATAAATTACCCAAAGTTAAGATTTGACGTCAAAGTAACGCCAAGAAGCTCAAGCTGGTCAGTGATTGGAACGGATACATGCTGCATACATGCGTTTAATAGCGTTTTATCCTTTGGTTTACTGTGCCCCGTCAAAAAACTATCATCATTATTATTAGACTTCATATATGTGACATTGACGTGTGTCTTATTTGACGGTAATGTTTTTATTTAAACCATTGAAATTCATATGCAAAGGTAAACTACCTCATTCCACCGTATATGTGACGTCATCACATGCTTTTTGGTTTTACTTATTTTTCTCAGAAATGAAGAAGTAAAAAAATTTTAAAAATATATATTTGGACACATGATGCGAAAATAAAGAAATGGTATTTTTGTTTTAAGGTCATGTCAGTTTTGAAATGTTGTCAATTAGTACTATTACCATTAGGGGTATTAGCTACCTCTAGGGTATTGGAGACATTGTATTAGTAAATTCTGTTTTATATTATTTCAAGCGTGGTAATTCTTTGATCTGTTTGAATGTGACATTATCACTTTTTTGTTGTAAATAATCTCGTCTACCAATTTGCCACCGTTCGACCAACACTTCTACATATATACTACTTCTACTTCATATATTGTATTTACAGGTATATACTAGCAACTTATTATTATAGCTAATTATATTGCCAACTAATTAATTATTTTTATTTATGTATTATGTAAATTTATCGTAATTAAACCAAACGAGCTAAGTAGGCGTGGTCGTAGTGATGATAAACATCTCACAAAGAATACGGTTGGTCGCATAACGAGCGTAGAATGTTTGCCTAAGTAATTTTAGACTGTATAATCTCGATCAGAATCTGACTTACTAGGTCGAAAATCGGTCTAGTTTTGTGACCTGTAAAAATAGGTTATCCTTCAATCAATACATTTTATATTTATTCGTTTCCATCCGAATTTATAGACTTGTGATGTCATTTTTATACACACTTCTGTAATAAACTCCATTCTGCTACTCACTAATCAAACACCTATTCCTTAATAACCTTAGTATTAATTGGGATGGGTGGGATGAAAGAGCTTACCCCAAATTTACTTCTCCTAAATTCATCGAAGTAAATTTTCACAGATCGGGTCGGGTATTAAAAATATAACTTTTCTACCAAATGTAATAAACTCAAACGAGTCTATATCTACTCACTCAAGTGAAACAAATAAAATAAAAATATGCGATAATTCCAAGAGTTTCATCTCCATTTGCAACCTGATACCTTTTTATCTTTTTAATGACATGTTTCTTTGTCCGCAGTGTCCAATTATCTTTTACGAATGATCAAAGAGGATCTTTGGAATCGGAATCAACATTAAAGGTACCTTTGTGGGTCAATTGGAAATAATTGTTAATTAAATGTTAGCAATTTAATTTGAAAAATCGAGAAGCGTTTAATTTAAATTGATTGTAAAGTGTTCACTTATAAAGTGATATGATTTTTAATCTTGCTGACGATATATTTTAGAAAATGTTGTCTATTAAACTCGCCTTGCAAGCTAATAAATTCAGTATGCTACTATAAGATGTCATGAAGATTGTTCTGACTATCTTTTCAGGAACACATACGACGCTCTATGTGTCCCGGCTACATCACACCACGAAGGTTGTTTAGATCGTGGAGTATGTTCGATCGAAGACCAGCTTTACCTTAAGGATCGAGAAGTTGGAGTCGCGCCATAACACGAACTTCAAGTCTTTCGTGGTGCAAGTTCCGACTCACATTGTAACCTTCCTCAAGTAAAAGTCTGGCCGAAGGGTGTCGTATATCGGCGATTCCGTGAAAGGCTACGCGACACCACGCAGCGCAACATGACGCCGTCACTTCGTGTACAATAGTTTAATAGCTTGTTTGTGGTTTTTATGAATACATAAGATGCCTGTAAGTAATGGGTCTTCGATACACGAAATAAATGATTTATTATTAATATTATCTGCTTAACATAACAACAATGAGAAGTACCTTTTCACTCCGCTTTTCCCAGTTGTAAACTTTTTGCCTATTTCCCTTGTTCTGTCTCCTGCTTAAAATGGAAGGAAGTAGGAATTATATTTTTTGCTCTATTTTATGTTTTTTAAAGTCAAAGTCAAAGTCAAATCATTTATTTCAATTAGACCATTAAAAGGCACTTTTGAACGTCATATAAAAAAAAATATAAAGTTAATTCTAGTTGCCGCTGTTTCTTTCAGATAAATTCCGTTGCGGGATTTAAGACAGTTGAATCCTTTCTGCGGGATATGTCAAGCTTCTTTATCTCGGGACTTTCTTGCAGTTATGAATAGAGTGGTGAAATATTGAGTATTGACCCAACAAAAAAGTATAACCAATCAAAGATGTAGTAAATTTTGACCACATTCAGTATAATTTCGTCACAGTTTAGGTATCTTGGAAACAGCAATATTACGCATCTTGAAAAATGTTAAATCTAAAAGAGCCTAAACTCCACCATGGGGCATACGTAAGTATTATATCATCTGTGACTCTATCATCAAGTCATTCAACTTATTTCTTACATTTTGACATTAGGAAGAAAACTGAAGATTATTTTAATTATTCACTAACTAATTAAGTAGGTACATTCATGTGTCACTGCGGTAACAAGATTAGTGTTATACTGACTGCATTATTAATTTTCTTGTTAGACACCCTGTTAAATGTTAACAAGTTCTTAGGTACCTACGTACCTATGTTTTAACCATCAAGATCAAGGACGGGGGTTTAGGTTTCCTCGTTTAAACGCTTGTTCACATGGGTGAATTATAACGCTCACTTTAATTGCAACTCTTGACGTTGAGCCGTGCGTTGAAAATTCTGTGCTCTATCCCATACAAACTTAGATTTTATAAGATTAAAACTGATTTTAATTAAACTTGATAGGTACGTAAGTCCAAAGATAAAAAGTATAAAGATTTTTATTATTTCTTAAGCTCTCTTTAAAGCTCTTTTATAAGAATGTTCTCAACTGACTCATTAGCCTTTTTTCTTGCGTATAAGTATCAAATTTCAAAATCGGTTCATTAATTTCTAAGATCGAAGAAATCTTCAAAATTAATCAACCGATTTTGAAATTTGAATTGAACTTGAATGAATGAATCCTTTTTTAAAAGTATATCTTTTTTAAGTGTTGTAAACGGTCTTTAAAAATCGTCCGTGCGAACGAACGTAAAGAAATCTCTTTTGAAGTAAATGGAGCAATTTTATTTGTAGTGTATCTAGCGATGTATGACTATTCTCATTTTTAAACTGATGATCAACAAGCAGAGATGGCGAACCTTTATTGGTGTACGTGACATTTTAGAGAACAAAATCGTAAGACGTGCCCTTAAAGAATCTTGACTTAGTAACATAATGGACAAATATAAAACTAGATGATAATAACTTGAAACTCTTTAAATGCAACTCGAAAGGAGTTGTTTCAAAATGTATGGAGCCTGGGCCCAGTCCTTGTACACCATACTTAATAATAGAGCAACACATTTTAAATAGTTCTCAACTGTCCAATTACTTTAAAATAGCTTTGTGAGCAGGTAAAACACAAGAAATTGCACTTAAAATTGCAACACATAACAAAAAAAAAACAATCATGGCGGTAAGCTGACATTTTATAATAATAATAATATAATAATAATAATAATATGTGGGGACATTTTCACACACGGCCATCTGACCCCAAACTAGGGAGACCCTGTACTATGGGTGTCAGACAGCTGATATACATACACAAATACATTTTTTTTTTTTGTAAATACATACATATATAGATAAACAACACCCAGACACGAGTTGATTGATTAATGACGTTTGAACTTTACAATTTTGATTTTATGTGTCGATTTGTGGATAACCCAGGTAAACGAATGGGAAAGAAACGGTGTTAAATTCAAAAAATCGAAAGGGAGGTTGTTATAAAGTACTCCAGAAACTAGAAACAAAACGAGACGAAAGTGACACTGACATCTGACAGTTCTCTTTCTATGATCAATGGTCGATCTATGGTTTATAGAGTAGCTAAATCTGAGTGATGCCATGTTGAAAATCCATTAAAACTATTGTTAAATTATCAATTTACTACCACAACAGTACACATTTAAATAAATTATCTGTATTTTTCCAAGATTCTACGGATTTTTCTCTTTTTTTGAAGTGGTGTACATAGACTGGGCCCATTATGAAACATATCCTTTGTACAATCGAGTCGAAAGTTGACCTACTATTTTATGTTTATTTGATAGAAAAGGTATGTGTTCTGCTATTGCAAATTAGATTCGATGAAATATCTACACAGATTTGTAAATTATTGGCGTGCCCGATTTTTTTAACCTCATTGGTTCGCCATCCCTGGAAATAGAAAACGTGTTTCGCTGACCCCAAATAACGTAAAACATAGGTAGGAATATGGCTAGCCATCCCTGATCTAGAGGTAAAAGAAAATAAAAGAGGTAGTAGAAAATAAATAAATTCTCCTAATTTTGCTGTGCCCGACAGGGCATAGACCATATTGATCACCTTCTTGTTATACCACCTGTTTAATACATATGGAATGCAATAAAGAATTTGAATTTGAATATTTCTGCTGAACGAATTTCTTTTTCCTCACCCTCATAGTCCAATGCGACGGCATGCAACATGACCGGATAGAGATCAGGCGTAGGACCAACGACTTAACGTGCTTTCCGAAGTACGAGGTATTACACCGCCAACTTCCAAACTCCGGACTGCTAAAAAAATCCTAATTGAAAAACCCATTGACACTTTGCCCCACCTGGGAATCGAACCAAGGACCCCTTGGTCAGCTACTAGACTAACGAGGCGGTCCAGTCGAGGCACTATAGAGGTTATGCAAGCATTCAATACATACGTATATAGATTAAAATTCTATCTATGCAGCATTTTCTGCTATCAAGCGTTTGTTCTTTGTACGAGAAGCCGGTGACCTGGTTTCTGATCTGTTTCAGGGTAATTTTCCGACAAACTTAGTTATAATAAAATAATAATAATCATGTTGTTGTGTATGTGTGCAGCAGTGGTTCGTAAGCACACAATCAAACCTACTCGCTATCATTACACATGATGCTGCTGGCGCTGCCTACGAACCAAGGATGCGAACCGCTTCCGCATCACCGAATAAAAACAACCAGCACTAGCTTTAACGGACATACCTGAAGCGCTGCAATATCGGGGAAACCCAACAACAGCCTGAAAGCGTTATTGTATTGGACGCGAAAGGCGCCGTATGATTTTTGAGTGTAATAAACCCACAGGCAGCAAGTGTAGAAAGACGTGCAGTACGCACTAAATATTATTTACTTATATTATTTATTTATTTATACTTCATGCACAAAGGCACAAAGGCGGACTTAATGCCTTAGACATTCTCTACCAGTCAACCAAGGGTGATGAAGAGATAACATGGCAGATGCATAGTTAAAAAAAAACAACTAATGTAAATCGAATTTAAAAAAATAAAAATAATAAATACCTATTTAGAGGCACGCCTGAACCTACGGGCAATCATATTAGCACACAGCGCCCTCCGCTCCCTGTCTATATCCCCATCGTCCTTAAGGCTAGTGGTCAGTAGATTTAACATTTTCAACAAAATATTCTAGAAAATTCCTGCAACTAACCATTTCACCGTCGAATTTCCCCGTAGAATTTCCAGAATCAATTTGGTATTTTATTCCTCTCTAGTGAGGGATCTAATCAATACACATTATGCTCTAAACGGGTTCCACCGTTAAGTTTCCCCCGGACAGAGGTAAACACGTCTTATTTATAATAGAAACGTGATAAGTGGAGGTACGATTCTATGCTTCGACCAATTTATAGGCGTTATATTGCCTTTAGTTGGTCGGTGTTCGGAAATATGGAGGAAATTCCAAGATTATTTTATTTTGGTATATACTTGAGTTTAGTTTCTTCAGAAATATGTAGTGTTACATTTTGTTTGGAGGAACTAACAATCAACATTGATATAGCTTAATCCATACAATGTAACATTAAGCTTGTTTCTTACTTTGAACTACTGAGGGCCTAGTAGGCATGCGTTCGATATATCAAAACGAATTCAAAATCCGATTTCAAACACAAATCGTTTCGTATCGATTTCTCAAACTAGAACATCTGATTTTAAAAATCTACCTAGCCGAACCAAACGCTAACGATCTACCACCAAACGAATCGACAATAAAATCACTGGATCACATTACCAAACGAAATCCAAACGCAAACTCGCCAGTTTGCGTTTGGTTGGATTTCGTTAGAAATTCGCTTTCTCTCTTTCTAACTAAGCGTAACATAGCGGAGTAAAAAGGATAGTGCAAATTTATATAATGCTATCAATATCATCTTTACTGCGAAGTATTTAAAGACTACATTTTCGAGATTATACGTTGATGTATTTTGGTTTATGCTTCAACGTTTCTTAATTATAAATAAATAAAAAATTAAAATAAAAAAACATTGTTTCACTCTGGGACTGCCGTGGTAAAGCTATTGCATAGCATTTTATATACCTATTATATATATATATATATATATATATATATATATATATATATATATTATATATACATAGGTACACCTACCCCCCCTACCCAATACACCCCAAGGTGTTTTAAAGTTTAACATCCACGCAAAACATGAAAAAAGCCGGTACGATGTTTGTTCGCGACGTGATAGGATGTAGCAAGTTATCAAAAACGTAATTTTCATCATAATGTTCTGAAGGTTCCATTCGTTTTTGTGACTACCTCTTTTACTTACTATTTTACTACTTTTACTCTACTTTATTAAAATGTTATTCTTGACATTAGCATGATAAGCTAGAGATATCATAGGAATAGGGAAGGTTAGGTCATATTAGGTATCTAATGGTAACCAATCATGTAAAATAGTATTATGGTAGGTATAACTAATCACCACACCTGTCAAATGGGTAGGTCATCTCAATTGATAAAGCAAAGGTTGATATTACAATAATGACCATAAGTAAAACCTATAATATTTAAATGTTGTTCACTTATCAAAGGGACTGACGATCACATCGACATACAGCTGGCGTTGAATTTGCTAAACTATAATCATAAACGGCAAGTTCTGCTATAAAGATTATTACCGTTGTTAATAAACACCATTGAAAAAAAAACTAGCGATCTATTTATATTGCACATATTTTCAGAGCCATAACAACTCCTTCAATTTAGTTAATTATAACCATCACCTACTTGGCAAAGTGACTACTTAACTTGATGCTCAGAACAACTGGCACTGTTCACAGTTAGGTACAGTTAACTTTGTAACCAACCAATCATTTTAGGTAGCAATATACAATAAATTCCTTCTCTCCTCCGTACAGCCTGCCATGTTATTTTTTAAGTTTCGTTTACTAATAATACGTATCTTATTTTGTGAATTTTTCTCGAACTCAAAAAGGACGAGTAGATGACAGATGAAAGATGACAGATGAAATCGAGATAATCTCATGTTAAAGTGGCAAAAGTCGTTAAAAATAATGTCAAATGTAGAACCATATTAGGGTTTCTAGAGAAAATATCATGTTTGACAGAGCGAGTATTTGCGGGTATTTTGATTGTACGTTGTGTTGTTGTATTTAATTAAGTTATTGCCATAGGTAAAGACTTGGTCTTTGACTAATTTCCAGAAGTCCAAACTCAAGGTTTACGACGAGCAATGGAGCGCAGTATACTAGTTGTAACGGATCGAGTTCGAAATACTATACTGCGCTTCAAAACAGGGATAGCAGACGTGGCTCATAAGGCTATCCAACTTAAATGGGACTGAGCAGGTCATGTCTGCAAACTGTGGGCTCAGATGACACTGAGACAGTAAGACGGGGTCGCGGCATGCCACGAACGGACGGATTCCTCCAAAACTGGTGGGATGAAGTCTAGAATGGGGAAAGATGGAAGGCATGGAGGGAGGCCTTTGCCCAGGAGTGGGACAGAACATCTTACAAAAAAAAGTAATTTAACAGTGTATTTTTCGTTTAAACTTTCAAACATTACACTAAAACACTTCAAAAAAAAATTAGTACTGTGTGATAACAATAACACTGTTATTCTAAATTTCCCTGTAATAATAATGGTGTGTTACTGTTTCTACAATTATTTTACCACTCTGCTCGACAAGATTTTGACGAGTTTACTGATGGGTCAAGTGTCAAAACATTTGACACATCAGTTAACTCGGCAGAATGTTGCGAATTACGACATGAAATTCAGGAATTTAAATCAATTTTCACCTTTCGATTTTTTATGAAAATTATGTTATTGTAGCAACTTTCTTTAATAACTTTGAGGCAAATATCTTTATTTATAACTTGAAGTCAGTCAAACTGCTTTTGTTCGCCACGAAATTGGTGTTAAATAGGTATTATTATCCAAAAGGTAGGCAACTTAGATTAGCTGAAACTAGCTAAATAAACAACCATTTCGCTTGCTGAAAAAATGCAAAAAGACAAAATTAAGATATTATCATTCCACATGCATTCTTATTTTTAGCATTATTCATTAACATGTTTGTAAAAAATACGATCAAATCTTAATAAAATTTACACAAAATTTGGCTACAACGTGACATTTCTTAGTGTTGACCGTCCACCCAAGTTTCTTATTTCGATTCAAAAGTGGCGTCCAGCCTAATCGATATTCGCAATAAAAATGAGGTTGGCAAAAAAAGAGTTTATCTCGAATGTAAATTCTTTTTATATTTCTAAATATTAATTTTCATATTTTTTTTAATAAAAGGCCCGTAAGCGTAGTAATTAGCGAAACCTTTTTTAATAAAACAAAAAAATAACTAAAAACGTAACAATTGAACATTTTGATCATGAGTATCGATTTCATGACTTTTGGGGGTCATAATCATGATAATGTACTTTATCCATTTAGGATTACTTAATCCTAAATGGATAAAGTACATACATATTATTAATAAGTACTTACATATTATATTTATTTTTATTTTTTTCATGAATCAGGTAAAAGGTCGATCACTTTTAGATTTTTTGGGGTGATATATAAATTCGATACTTAAAATCCTTTAAGAAATTCACTATCATTTTTATGGGAAACCTAAACATATAAAATTAAACAATTATAGTTCATTTGATAGGTACCCATTGGCTTAGGACAATCCAGACGGCGTCGAGAAAAATAATATGTAACGGGCCATTTTGATGGCGGTGGCCATCTTAGTTTAACAATATTATTGAATTCAATTGTACATAAACACATTGTGTTGTCATCAGAACTAAAGGTGTGTATGAAATCTCAGATCCATTTGTCAACAGGAAAGGGGAAAAAATTCAATTTATAAAGACCTACAAAACAAACAGGGCAAGCTTAATAAAACCGTTTAAAAACTTGTTACCTACGCCAAGCTATATTTTTTTTATATCTTTTGTTCTAATATATATACGAAAGAGACCATAAACCTACATAAAAAATGTAGATATACTAGGCATTCTGTACCTATCGAATCTCCAAGAAATAGGTACCTATAGCATCAAATTTAAATACACAATAAAAGAATACAATATTTTTAACAAAAAACACATTCCAAATTTAAATTTTGAAGATGTAATTAATTTGCGAGATCATTGGTCCTGTCCGATGAATCTAGAACTCTTAAAAAAACATTGAAAAAATCATACAATATTAATGATTATTGTAATGCACCTATGCTCAAAAAATAATTTAATTAAATTTTCAAGTATCGATTTCTGATATTCCTTATTTTAATTACTCGAGTCAATCGAAATTACAAAAAGAATCGATTAGCATAATGATTTTCGCACATCATTGCAGTAAAAAAAAACAAAATGGCCGGCAATTTCGAACACGAATGAGTAGTGGTAATGAATATTACGTATTATTGAACCCCTGTTTGTAAATAACTTTAAGAATTAGGCATTTCGTTGTTGTTTATTATATTTTGAATAACATTTCTTCTGTTTTTGACCTTAACTAAATGTGTTTGAGTGAAATCAATGGAAAATAAAAAAGTAAACAAACACGGTTTGCGCCAAACTTCCGATTGTGAATCTCAAAAACTTTGTTACCACTACTAATTTATGTTGATCTATGGATGAAATCGGCCAATAATTAAATGCTTATTTATTCACTTCTCCTGTACATGGAGTTTGGGTGCCCGCAATCAACAATTTTTATGGTTTTTAGCCTCGACTATCAAGGTCATCAAAATGGCAATGGTTGCATTTTCACACTTAAACTTTCAAAAGGTAAATTCAAATACTTGTGTGCTAAATCTAAATGATTGAATGGCGCTGAGATATAAGCTTTTTACCAATCCCCTTTAATGAATGCTCACTCGCAATATTTGATGGGTATCATATTCAATATTTACACTTTTCAATCAGGATGACGTATGTGTTAATTCTGTGGACCAATCGGACCCACTACCGAACCGGCGGAGGTTTGACAATTTGGGTCCAATTGGATCCACTTCCGAACTATACGGTTAATATTACCACAATAACGGCGTATTAACACATTATGCACCATTCCTCCGATAAAAAATAACACTGTAGAAGTCCATAATATAAGTATACAAAGTTTATTGTTTGATAAAGGACAATGCCAGAAACTCTATAGAACTTTGCCCCAGTCAATAAAAGTCATGTGCAATATGTAGAATCTTACTGTTTATTAACTAAACTTAGTCTTAGTGAGTGTAAAACTTGCGGTTTCCGTTTAAATGTAAAAACAATAATGACATTGATTATATGTTAAATTGTATTTTAGGTAAAATCAGTTTGTATTTTGTGGGTAGGTATTTCGTAATCCGCAAGTTCAAAGGAAAAAAAAAATAGTATAGAAAGGTTCTATATTCATTACAATTATTTTCATTAATTTACTTTTTCTGTACATGGGTGGGGCAGGATCTGGCATTGTCGTTTACTACAATAATTCCGTAAGTAATATTACTGTAATATTTTAACTATCTTAATTCAGGTATTATTTATTTTCTGAAATTGGTAGGTTTTGAATGTAAATAATTTCATGTTAGTAACACAGTTACATTCCGCAAAAAAATTGCTTTAATTCGATACATCAAAGATTTGAATATTCCTACTGGCTGAAAAGATATTCGACAAAAACAGTAAATCTTTTCTGCTGTAAAATTTGGATTTTTCGATTGCCGACTTATTGCTTGGGGGCATCGATCTGATTCCAGCGAAATCTAAGTACGCAAGCGAATTGGCGAGGCTAGATCGATAGGCGATAGGCTAAATCGGATTTATAAAAACGGATTTTGAAATCTGAAATCGGATAAATATCAGTTTGCGTTCAAAACCAAAAACGCCCATGCCTAGGGTGAGTTTTTATTCGAACGCGATCGCGTTTACGTAAACGATCGTTTATATCAATTTGTATGGAATAATTGTGTTTCCTATTGATGCCACTAGACTGCGCTGTTGAATGACGGTTGATGAGGGAATGATTTACACAGTTTCTACAATACTTTTAGATTTTTTATTTATTTCTTGGTATTTATCCAACTTGTATTTCATGGTATTTAATTTAAAACAGGTACGTGCATGTATACTTCATACGAGTAGTTTAATATGATAAAAATTACATAATTTCATATATTATTATTTGTTTTTAAATATAAAATATTATATATAAAATATTTAATTTATATAATATAAAATATTACGATTTTCTTTTTCACAAATGAGCGAATACACGTTTCTACGCGCCACGAGTTAGCTCTTGTACTAGAAGACGTTGCCAGAGCCAATGCGGCGCGGGTAGACGTGAGGAACAGTGTTTCGGTGCGGGGCAGAGCGTGTCGCTACTGTACGATAGTACTAATACTTATACTGTGACTAGGCCCTCTGTCCCATTTGCGAAAAATCTCTCGCTTATAGTAAACTACGTTAATTTGAAGTGGTAGGTATTAATACCTGCGGGCCTGTTGGTCTAGTGGTCACTGACCCTGACTGCTAAGCCGGAGGTCGTGGGTTCGATTCCCACCCAGGACAAACTTTGTGTGATGAGCATGATTGTTTGTTCTGTGTCTGGGTGTTTATCTATAATATATATAATTTATAAATACATACATTTATAAATTATATAAGTATGTATATCAGTTGTCTGGTTACCATAACACAAGCTCTGCTTAGCTTGGGACCAGATGACCGTGTGTGAGTTGTCCCAAGATTTATTTATTTATTTTATTTATTTATTTATTTAATAGGCTACATTGTATGCTAAAAAAGTTAGTGCTGACGTAGTCTGGTGTTGCCCAAAAACCATAGTATCCATATAACATGCAAAACTCAGTGACCAAATTTAGTAATGCGTTTATAAATTTAAAAAACACTTCCAATAATTTGAAATAAGCCGAATAATTTTAATTCACATATTGGTAACTATTCTATTAAGAATGTATCTGTGGATCGATCTTTGCTTGCAGTCAATCAGTGACTGAATTTGCTACCTCAATTTCTAAACACAGGCCGCTAATTGACTGCGGGGACCGATCTATATCTCTTATAGATTTTCGTAAATATAAAACAGTATTTTAAGCTGGCGAGTAGGTACTATTTGTTGTCCAATTTCGGGTTTTCTCTTCCTCGTTTATACACAACATCTCCATAATGTATATTCACCGTTGCAATTCCAGGTTGTAACTAGTTTTTATAAACCTTGCCAGCTTGCAGCCGACATCGGGCGGAGAAACAAAGTAGGGCACAAACTTTATGTTGCTGCTAGTATTTACATGAGAACAAAATAATAAAAAGAAAATAAACTACTTCTAGGTACTATATACCTAGCGATTCCTTGAGTGGGTTCCGGAACCAACAGGTTCTGTGTAATAGTCATCAAGGTTCTGCGTCATTTTATCATTGAATCGTTGACGTCCACTGTTGGACAAAGGCGTCCACCAAGGGGGGAGGGGCGGGGTTTGTCATACATTTTCTAGGAGCGACTGCTTATCTGACCTCCACAACCCAGTTAATAGGTAACACGATACCCCTTGGCAAAACTAGTTGTCAGACTGTCGGACTTATAAAATTTTGATTATGTTTGTTTGGAAGAAGTTTATTAATGACACTTAATAAATTCCGTATTTGACCAGTCTCTCCAGAACCAGTCGATTGTATGTATGTACTGGAAGATAAAAATGTTGTGAAAGTAAAGTCAAGTAAAGTGAAAGTAAAAATGGTTAGCAATACTATGTGATTTAAATATCGATCACTAATTACCAGTCATGCTAATTAGATACTTATCCTTTTTTGAAAAATGAAACAAAAATAAATACAATCAAATACTCATTTAAATTAGATTAGACTGTGATTGAGGCCTTACTTATGAGAATATTAACGAAAGCGGAGCGCTTTCGTTAATATTCGTCGAGTCGAGTGCTACGCGTTCTGTACAAATAATATGTGATTTATGTGATTTTTTTTTTCTAAAAACAATATTTTGCCTCAAATGAATTTCAATTTTTTAAGTCGGTGGCAATACAAAATTGCAAACACAACCTGAGCCAAAGGACTTGTTGAATCACAACCACCAGGGCACGTACAAGTCAATGAAAGCTCATTAATGGTAGCTTTAAAGTACGCAGTGCTCACATGTATGTTCTATGTAAAATTTGATTATACAGAAGAATGCCCATTGTCATAGTGTCCAAAAGTACCTACGCTTTTAGATCCAAGAGCTATAGTTTTTACCTTGGTCAGCGGTTAAGCATTGCTATCCAACGTTGCAATGCCGCCAGCATATTGGGTACATTCTCAGATGACGGCGGTTTCGAGGAATTTTTTTATACCATATTGTATTAGTTGTTTAGTACAGGTTTTGTTTTTATTACTCGTTTCAATATTGTAAGTACATTGTAAATAAATTAAGCAATCAATTCTCAAAAAAAGAGCATACATACGTTTTTCTATAAACATTACATTTATGTGTCGCCTTAGTGTTAGTGAAAACAGACACAAGTAATATCAACATTATGTCCGTCCTTGTTGACATTCGAAACTTGAAATAGTTATCTTTCAAAATATTGAACGTCTCTGAATATTTATCCTCAATTCTCTGAATCTTTTCAATGTCATGAACGTAAACCCAACTCAAGGTCATCGTCAAGTTGAAATACACTTTGACGACAATAATAATAAAGAAACATTTCCAACGTCAAAACAAACTTAAACATAAACAAAGACATTTTTGATACTTCTAACTTATAAAATATTCAAAGCCTTACAATTCCAGGTATTCCTTTACTTACTATAGTAACATACTTAAGTTTCTTAACTTAGTTCTTACTTACTAATCCTAATGACCGTCATAAAGTGACCTTAAGCATGGTTACTAATGTCGTAAAACTTATATAATTAAACTAAGCTCCGAGACGGTTAGCATTGTTCTAATTTTGATTTGGGCTTAATTGGAGCAGAGGGCGCGCCTTTTTAAATTTAAATTGGGCTACTGCGCTGTGTGTCGCGGTCTTTTTCTATTCGATTTGATTCCCGCGTGAAACATAATAGTGTATTTTCAAGTTTGGCTGTTTGTGTATGTGAGTTCATTTGTTTATAAATGTACCCCCGAATAATTTTCTAGTGTGGGGCAACGATTTTTTTAAAGTTTAGATTAAGTTTAAAGGCCTTATTTATGTCTTTGGCTGATACTAATTGTAATATGATGGCCCAGTGTTTAAGTCCACCTCACATGCAAGAAGTTGTGGGTTCGCGACCGGGCTCGAGCATTTGCTCGTGCTCGTGCACAATGTGACTTTCTCAATTTCGTATGTACTTTCTATATTTATCTTGGATATCACTGACATCCATCCATTACTAAACCTGAACTTATATAACTGAACTAAACTGAACTGAACTTATAACTGCAAACCTGGTGATCTATGCTCACGAGTTCTCTGCATGAGAAGAGGCCTATTATTGAACTGCGGTGGGGTAATGATAGTAGGTATTAGGTACCTACTATTGTAAATGTGCTTTTCATATACAATTAAACGGAATCCCTTCTTTTTGCATAATGTTCTTTTTCCTAATATACTTTGGAATAACTAGTTTGGCATAATTTGAATTCGCATAATGTTACTGTTGTCTTAAAAATTCAATATGTTGTGCTACAAAAGTTAGTGACAGAAACGAATCGCTGCAAAACCGACTCCACGTAGTCTTCTCTGCCCTACCCCTAGAGTGTAATATAAACCCGCGTAGGCGCGGAGGCGCGAGGCGGCCCGCGAGCGGAGGAGCAGGTGGTTTTAACGGTAGTGGTGGTGAGCGCAAAATACATCTGCGACGATAAGCTCGCGTGGGTCTGCCGGAACCCCTCAGCGCCGGAGCCGTGACAGAAACCATGTCTGCTGCATGCATGCTTCATGCTTGCTTGCATGCTGCATACTTGTTTGCATGCTGCATGCTTGTTTGCATGCTGCGTGCTTGCTGCATGCGTGGTGTATGGTAGTTAACGTGTTTGCATGCTTCACGCATGGTAAAAATAAGTTTTAATATCATTATGCGTGAATAAATTTATGCTTTAGAATGTTATGCTTAATCATTATTATGATTACAGAAAAGATGCTTGATAAAAATATGCGTAAGCTGTTATGCGTAAATAATGTTCTGCGAAAATATAATTAGGAGAAACAAAAATATGCTTAGTTATATTAGGTCTTAAAATTTTATGCAAATGGATAGGGAACCCAATTAAACCAATATACTTTAGAATAGTAGTATTTTCAATTCGAAACTCGAACACTTCCAAACTTACCAATCATATGCGATCTCTGCCCACGTTTGCACCGCAAAAATCACACCACCTTCTTTTCAATCGACCTTGGCGGTGATGTCCTCCTTCAGGTGTCCAGTGAGTGGCTATCTTTACCTATCTCTCCGGATGCATTCATGCAACGTGGCCAGCACACTCCCACTTCAGCCTGAAACGCAATTTTGACACCTATTATGCTACGCTCCATTGCTCGTTGGGAAATCGTAAGTTTTTACTTCTGTTGCTCCATTAGTGACCAGCTTAAATTTATAAATAATAATTACATATTTTTAAGAAAAATGCATCTTGTTTGGAAAAAAACTCGTAAAAATAAATAATACCTTATTTACACGATGCAAGTTTGGCTCTTGTAGCGTACAATAACATTGAAGCAACCGCGCAATTACTTGCATCGTCTAAACATTGTTCAGATAGTGCAACTTTTATTGTTACTTCAACGTAACAGCACCGTGTAACGGGGGCTTTAAATAAAAGATGATTAAATATTAATATTTCA
The DNA here is from genome assembly GCA_947361185.1 of Charanyca ferruginea. NCBI lineage: Eukaryota > Metazoa > Arthropoda > Insecta > Lepidoptera > Noctuidae > Charanyca > Charanyca ferruginea. Next base: position 54,679,132 of record OX376055.1, on the reverse strand, counting down.
TCTACTTAACTGTTTCGTATTTTTTTTAATGTACCTGATACTCCTGACTGCATAAAAGCATGAAAGACTTTTTGCTACTTTTGAATAAGTACTTTTCCAGTAACATTGATCCTAGTAAAAAAGATATAACATCAGCTTATCTTTCTTCAGGTCGTAAAGAGGAAAAGGGTTGTTTTACTATATAAGATATCCAACCGAGTGATAAGAATGTTCTTGTCAATGACTTTATCAATTTTTGTAAATCCTCATTTTATGGCGTTTATTTTGTGGGCCTTGTGAATGTTTAGCTGAAAGTGTATACCTATGAGATAAGTCAATTTTATTTCAAAGTCTATTCAGTTTTCGTTTTCTATAAAGATTCCCTATTATTCATTAGTTGCGTGAAGTAGCTGTAACGGGGTGAAAAGTAGTGTATGATGTATTTATTTTCGTCCGTGTGACAATCCGCCTGCCAAGCGTGGCGATTATGGCAAAACCCCCCCTTGGGGAGGCCTATGTCCAGCAGTGGACGTCTTTCGGCTGAAATGATGATGATGATGATGATGATGATGATGATGTATTTATTTATTTATTACAAGAAATTTAACCTAATCCAAATAATATTCATCAACAATAGAGAGGATCTGGCGCTCAGCGGCAGCTACCGCGGCACCGCTCGCTTCGCTCGCTCGTGTTCGCGCTTTAATGGTTAAACAGTTCTAACCTAACCTAACCCAAACGATTTTCTCAGTGGTATAGTTTTAGACCCACCATAACACCAGGGGTATGGGGCCAGTAGTATGTTTGTGTGTATGATTTATTTATTACAAGAAACACAACATAACAGACATAGTGCCCAAGAAGATTCGAGCCGACCTTCACAATATGAAAACAAAACAAAAATAACAAATAAAATGGATTAAATGTAATGAACACAAATCTCATCTTGCGTACATTATTTCACTAAATCAGAAGCATTCTGCCCGCCTCTCTGTTCCCCGATAAATATAATCTGGGTATCGTCAAGGCACGAGTGAACTGGTTTATCCTAAGCAAGCGTGCTCCACCTTAGGCCGCATAAACACAAGTCCATTAAAATATCATAAATGAATGAATGAATGAAAATATTTATTTCAAGCACCCAGTGATGAGATACAAAGTCCATATTATGTTAGTGGGTAGATACTTATAACTATGTTAGTAAAATTTAAAAATTGTATTACTTTGGACATGCATGAGCGACCAATGCCTCAAGATTTGACTGTCGACTCTGCCCGACTCCACGCTCAGAAGTGTGTTAATGCTACCCTTTACCCGAGACCACAGGGAGGCCGTTTTTTTTCGACGCACCGCCTGGAAGCCGTCCGTGCTGTGGTCGACAAACATGCCAGAGGCACTGCACCGCCATGGGAGCCCCAACAAACCCCTGAACGCGTTGTTATACTGGACGCGCAGAGCATTGCAGGCTTTTTTGGTGTAATTGCTCCACAGGTTGCACGTGTATAACGTGACACACATTAAATGACACACATTTATCCATTTCGTGCCAAACCAATCACAGTCCGAAATCAACAAAACTCCCTAACTGTTCGTTCATTAGGACCATGGCCGATAAAATGAACCACCCACAAAATAATTTTCGTCTTATTCCGATTGACATGAACAATCCGGCTTTTCCAACATAAAATATGCTACCCCATAATGACTATTCGACTTACTCCGCCTTAAAAAATACGTTAAGTCCGTCCCAGCTAAGTGATGTTGGTCGTTAAGACATAGGCCAGATAACTGAAGAAAATAAAGTGGGGTATTAAGAGGAAGACCTCTGCTGGCTGCCAATTATCATAACATGATATTGCCACGTTTTTTTGTGAACTAACCTTGGCTTTAAATCTCAGGGAAAGAGAAGAAAAAATATGTATTTCTTGGAAAAGGTGAAGAGGCTTTTCTTTTTTATATCTCGCTAATTTTTGTCTCACTTTTGTTTTAAGGCTGTTGGTAATTTGGGTGGTATATTCTTAGTGGAAAATATTTTCATCTAACCTTTTTAATAGTGCTTCTTTTAGGTATGAAATTCCGTGAACTGAAAACCTAGCTCGAGCATGCGGAGTAAATGAAACGTCAATTAGATCGATTTTTAAAATGGCAATACGCTGTCTCGCATAAAAAGTTTGTTTCATATCAATGAGTAACACTAATTATGCTTGTCATAGAAAATTATACCAAAATGCATAGTGTATACAAAGTATAGTACAGCATAACATAGTCGTATTTCCAAATAGTAAAAACGACTCAAATCGAATACTTCTACATTAGCGCGCTCATGCTTGGCCGCCTGAACGAGTGAGGTTATAACTCATGACCACTCTCTTACTTGCCAGTAATTGCCTTATAGACGGGGCCAGTGCAAACCTAGGTAAAAAAGTAAAATATAAATATTGCTACGCTTTTCTTAAGGCTGCTCTCTCGAAGAAAGCTTGAAAGAAGCATGCAAATGAAGAAACTTTTCGTCGGCATTTACAGAGAAATTACATCTGAAAAATATGTAATTAATTGTTAGTGTCATGATATGATACGTAATTTGGTTTATCCACAATTTTTCTATCGGTATCACATAACAAGAAAAAAAATTACCAATCACCTCCAAATCATTGAGATAAAACCATTTTACTCCTTAATTTCGTATCTAAAGAGTATAAAAAAAAAATATCTACTGCTTTGCAATACAAAGGAAAATGATTTGGTTTTGTTACTTTTTACAAATATGTATTTTTTTATTACAATAAATTAATAATGCGTTCGATTAAAGACTGCGTCTACATCACCCCCGCACTCGTCCACAAATTCAGTGCGGGCCAAATGCTCAAAGTTATTGGCGTGTATATAAATAAAAAAAAACAGCCAGTGTCATACTCACAAAATATACTTATGCTTAGCTGTCACTCAGCTAAATTCGAATTTCAAACAGCAAACACAACCTGAAGTTAACCGAGTTCGAGTTATAAACCAAAAATACCGTTAATACATTATATGTTTTCACACAAACATAATCAAGCAGGGCAAAACGTTACTACAACCAAACTATCAGTAGCATGATGCTTTTAGCAATCGGGTCGCTAGTAGTTTTGGTTCCAGAACGCAAAGTGCATAGGAATAAGTGTATAATTAACTGGAACCCGGTAACCAGTTAAAAGGTTGTATTCTCGTCGCTAGAACTTTAGTACGTTTTACACGCCGTCGCGCGTCGTAAAAGAAGAAACTTGAGCGTCTTTTGTTTTACATTTGAAGAACAAAAGGGGAGAAATTCTAAAAAAATTAGGAACTTTTACATTTAAATCTCTTTCTCAATCTGTCAAAAATGCCTCTAACCATCCATATATACTATCGATATACAATCCTATATACTATCCATACTTACTATATGTACAGTCGGCAAAAGAGATAGGTATATAGGTCATCGGAAATGGTTGAAGTTTACTCAGAAACCGATTGATGTCAAATCAAAAAATCAATCAAATTTAATAAAATCATTAAAATGTTTATTCCCTATTAATTTTATTTTGTTTTATTCAAAACCATCCATCGGTTTCTAAGTAAACTTTAACTATCGCGTCATGTTCGTGAACGGGCGCTGTCAGTTGAGATTGGTCATCTCTTAACTGCCATGGCTTTTATATTAATTTATTTTTAAATATAATGTTTTGGATTTCTCTTCACTTACATTGTTTTCACATATAGAAGCAACAAAAATAATGTAACCAGGATTTGTAAAAGCTTGATTGAAAAGAGTGTCCGTGGAGTTTCTTCCTCGTTCTTCTTCATAGAGACCTACCCTACGTTTTGGAACGAGCAACTAGCTTCAACTTTCTGACTAACTAACTGACTCTTTGACTATTCAAAAGTGCCTGCAAATGGTTTAATTGAAATAAATGCTTTGACTTTTGACTATATCTTGCGACCCTGCATACCTATCTCTTTTGCTGACTGTACAACAAATGTGAACGTAACTCTGTTATTTACGCTTTCACGCTGAAACGGCTGAACAGATTTTGATGAAATTTGATATTAATATAGCTTGAACCCTGGGAAAGGACTTCGTCTGCATCCGCAATAAACGACATTCACTCGGACGAAGTCACGGGCAAAAGCAAGTTTACGTATATTTTGTACATAGACAGTCACTTAGTTGAGATTGCATCTAGATTCTTAATTAAGAAAATTGTCTTTCTAGTCTATAAAACTAAATTCTACTTTATTTTGTTTGATCACATACAAATAAGTTTACTTAGGGTTTGACCAAAATTTTATACCTATTAAAGGTCTTATTCTGTGAGTATAATTTGAATTTTGTACAGTTTTTGTATGAAAAAACTGACATACGCCAACTTTATTCCAAAGATTAAAGATATCTGACGTCGGTAAAACAAGCCCATAGTAGGTCTAAAAAAAAGGTCGTCGAAGTTGTCTACATACCTACTTTACTAAAAAAAAGAAACGAATCAGAAATATATATCTCCAAAGGTATTTGCGATCTTTCTACAACGAAACAAAGAGACTAATAAATTCTACCCTTAGCATTTATAAATATTTTCACATATCTTTCGATTTCTGCGCTCCGCCTCAAAGAAACCGGTTCGCTTCGACGCTTACAACTCATGTAAATATAACCGTCGGTGGATTTACATACGATCGTGAATTCTAGCAAAAATCTGCAAAACTTTTTAACCTAAGCAAAATCAACATCTTAGCAAAATTCCACCGTAGCCGCTGACACGTCTGTCATAACTGTCTCCAAACGTCAAATTCCACTTTACAAAGTTTTGTAACTACATCCGGAAAAATGCACCAATCTATTTTAGACTCTACCCCGTTCAAATAAAGCCTAAAAGCTACCTAATTAGCTTCGTTAACCGCATTGGTAAGTTTGGCGCGGATTATGTTAACTAGGTTAGCCAGAAAATGTATGTCAAAGAGATTTTGTGTCGTATATTCGTCTTTTCTGACGTGAACTTTCAACGGTAAATATATGTGAGGAATAATTTAATACATTTCTGTTGTTTCAATTCAGGTGTACAGATTTGTGTTGTATACTTTTTGTATCTGTTGAAAGGAAAGCTCACAAGAAAAACCAACTTAAAGGTCAAGAAGTAGATACTTAAATCGATCTTTAATGTTTATTCTGTACAATGAATGGCTTCTGAAATCTATGTCAAAAAAAGATAAAAGAAATGAGGACCTTTTAATATCTAAAGGCAAGAAAAACTTTTCGTTGTAGTTGTATTTTACAGGATATCGCTCATTTGAGGGTTCCGTACCAAAACGTGAATTTGGGATTGTATTACTAAGCATCTCATCGTGTTGTATCTCATCTATTTAGCTAACACCAGATAACCCACCCACCCCCTAACCCTAACCAAGCCCTCCTAGCCCTAGCCCTAGCCTAGCTAAGCCTATAACTACATCTGTCTAACCGTCTATCTTTCGGTGCATCTGTCTATCACAGGGCTTATATATATATTTTTAAGCGGTTTTATTTAGCTTGCCCTGTTGGTTGGGTCAAACTTAGTACTTAATTAAAATTTTACCCCGTTCCTGTTGACCGATTGAACTGAAATTTGATGCACACCTAGATGATGACAATACAATTATGGTCAGTATCAATGTAAATCCAAGATGGCCACTACCACAAAATGGCGGATTACCTTTTTTTTTCAACCCCCTCAATGTGGGTATCATTAAAGAAAGGGCTTGACTAGTAGAATACAGTAAATCATAAAAACAATAAAAACGTCAAAATAAAATACGTAATAATTTTTTTTGAGAGTGGTGTAAGACTTGTGGTAGCTTATTATATTTTAGGTTTTAGTGCATTATTTACATCATCATTATCTTTCTTCTTTTCAATAAAACAGTTTACTTACCTAGAAAAAGAAAAATTACCTAGTTTATTAACCAGTATTTATTTATTTATACTCCATGCCAAAGGTACAAAGGCGGACTTAATGCCTTAGGCATTCTCTAGCAGTCAACCATGGGTGGTGAAGAGATAACAGGTGCATAACAAAAAGTAACAATTAAAAAGTTAAAAGATAACTACTTATAAATAATTATTTTAAGGAATATCATATACATATATACACACCCATTATATATATATATTAATACATATATTAATAAAAAAATAGGTTAATGAGATTACTCTGCTTAATTGTGCTGAAAGTAAGTTCGCAATTTCTGGTGGCCGTCCTGATATCGAGAGGAAGTGTAGTATCTAAAGTTTGACATTTTAATAGAATACGTGTTATGTTACTTAATTATGGCAAATAATAAAAGGAAGATAAATTATGTACTTCTTGAGTATGGAACACTTAGAGGGTGAACCAGTTTGACTTCTACCATTTTTTGGGAAAGTTGGCCACGCGCCCGCACCTAAGTCCGGTAGTAAGTGATGACATAAAACTTATAAAGGAATGGCGGAGTATAAAATATGGACTCATTTCTGGTCGAAAGGTCCCTCTCATTTGCAATACATTTCAAAGTTATAAATAGATATTAACTTACAAGTTAGGAACTAGGTACCTATACATCTTAATAATATGTCATATACTGTTTAGTAATTCAAGGAACTTTGCTTATTCCCGACCGCGGTCCAAACGTTAGTACATAACTACGTCTTGACCTTTCAAGCTATGTGTGAGTATTAATTATAATTCTGTACAACACATAAAGGACTAAGATATGTGTTCTATGTATATACATGCTTATGTATGTAATTTGGTTTTGGGGGATGTGAAAGCAGACCCTTTTCACGGAGATGTCTGAATATTGGTTGTACCCTCTCCTATTCCTATATGCCATACTTCATTTTTAGGGTTCCGTAGGCAAATGGCAAAAAACGGGACCCTTATGGATCTTCTAAACTGAATAATTTGCGTGAGAGACACTACCAAAGTAGTAAAATGTATCCCCCTGTAACTTCTAAAATAAGAGAATGATAAAACTAAAAAAAATATATGATGTACATTACCATGTAAACTTCCATCGAAAATTGGTTTGAACGAGATCTAGTTAGTAGTTTCTTTTTAATACGTCATAAATCCTAAACCGCAATTTACCTTTCATTCAATCAATTCAAATATAAAAATGTTACTTGCTGCTACGGAACCATTCATGGGCGAGTCCGACTCGCACTTAGCCGCTTTTTTTATAATTAATTACTTCTTGTTGATGGTAATATAGAATTCTCTCTTGAACTGCTACGTACAACTAGGGGTCCTAGGTTCGATTACCAAGTCGGTCAGAGTGTTATTGGGTTTTTCCATTTAACCAAGTCTTGAACTTACGTCTCAGAAGTTTAATTTTTTTAAATTTCTTAAAATTTTACTTATTGGTCTTACTATCAAATAACTTGTTTTGCGTTTATCCGTCACAAGCGTAGAGAAGCTAATTCGAGGTATTGTTACTATTGGGTTGATGAATTAATAATGAATAACACGTGTATCTAAGCCAACTGAAATAGAAATACAATTTATTGTTTAAATAGAGATACAATTGTTTAAAAGAGGTGTTTATATTCCCAGGATAAGACTTATATAAGTTTGGTCGAACCCCCCTAAGTTTGACATCGACCACGCTATAGTTGTTGTCAGCGTCTTCAGCATTACTACAACGTTGGATCCTGTGCTTCCCGGATCCATGAGAATTCGGCTACCAGCTTATCTGTCCACCTTGTGGAACGCGCACTTGGTTTAGACGATTCTACCTTTTCTTTTATTAAACTGGCTTCTGCCCGCGACTTCACAATTAAGTCAAAGTTCTAAATTATTTTATTTTAAATATTAGGGACAAAAAACAGTTATACGTTACAATATTAACATACTAATACATTAAATTATAGGTAGGATAGGTAGTAAAAAAATGCATAACTCATACTATTGTCCGCGAAATAACATGGAATTTAAATGAAATAAGGAAACGGACGTACACAGAGACGGCGAGAGAGAAAAAAAAAACCCGAAAGGTCACACCAACCAACCCTGGACAGCAGCCAAAGCAGGTTGGTTGTCACCAATCAGATCACAACATAACAGCAAGAAGCAGTCATCGTTAAAGATGACTAGCACTAGCAAGTAATTCTGTTATCCCACGTAAATACAATGTGATAAGCTAGATCAATATCTAGGTGTGTGTGTGCGCCAAGCTCGGTTGCTCCTTTAAGTCGTTTAAGCGTGAAAGAGTAAGAGTAATAAACGTGCATCCATTCACCTAAAACAACACAAACACAGTACCGCGTTTGTGATAGTAGTAGAATAGGATCGTTTGCAAAACTGAACAAAACAATTTTCATAACTGTGGTAATCGCGTATCTTTTCAAAATAATATTATTTTTATTTTTTTATTTATCGGTAAATAAAGGCAGATCGGGTTTTTGGCAGCGAAGCGGTTAAACCGGCACCGACTCCCCTTGCACTGGCTTGCCGTGTTCGTTACGAAAATGGAACGCAGTTTGTACGATATACCAATTTTTGTAGGAATATCGGGATATTGGTTGTTTGTAAATAGTTTCGTGAAAACTGCGTTTTGTGGTTGATCTGATAGTGAAGTTTTTAGTATTTCGTCGCTAAACTGAAACAGTTATGAATTCTATTTGGTGTCGGTCGGTGAATCACGGACGATTTTCTTTAGAACTGTTCAATTTTCAAAGAGATTGTTTTGAAATCGTTTATGATAATTAAAAAAAAAAACAATATGTAATTTGATTGCTACATAGATTTTCACAATGAAAACTGTCACTACAGAAAAACTTGAGTATTTTTTAGACTTTTAATTCTATTCAGTAATTTGACAGTTCAAAGAATAATAATGAAACCATTCTAAAACTATTAGTGTTGGGATAATGAATGATTTTGCGTAAAGAACGAACGGTAAAAACGGTTTTATTTAAATAAAACTTTAAATACTCGTATCATGTACGATATGGAATATAAGAATAATTAATAATTGTAAATAAAAGTAATTTCCTTTCTATTTCTTCTAATCGAAACTAAATAACAATCATATTATTTTACTTTTTTACTTTTGTCATTTAAATAGTGTAAAGATGATGGATGTGATGTGTGTGTATAGATTTTTATTAGTATAAATCGTGTTTTTAAGAAAAGTTATTAAATTTCAAATAAAATATTTGCATTTATGTATATTATTTAAGTTCATTCAATTTCGTTCATTTTTACACCACCTCTCTACCTTTTTTGTCAATTAAATTTCGAAGTAAGATATATTTAGAATTAAAAGTCGAAGTGTATACTTCGACTTTTATAACACAAGTTTACATGACAGTTGTATAACTGTCATGTAAACTTGTGTTAGAAAATTTGCTTTGATACGACAACGCACCAAAAAGGTTTACTGTAAAATAAACAAACACACAGAGAACACACAGAGCGATGTTTTCTATCCGACAAACGTATTGCAAAAAAACAAAGCAAATGTGAAGCACACTATTGGCTCGAGTTACATAAACGATATTTTTCAGTTGATATTTATTTTTAGAGTTACCTAGTAAAGTAAAGAAACCGTGTAGGTTTATCTTACGGAACAACGAATTCGAAATATCGTGAAATGAAACATTATTTATATTTCGTTAAGATTTTACTCAAGGTTTATTTCTCGTATCTTTTAGTACGTTCGTATTCTATTCTCAATTTGAATCAGGTAAAAATGTCTTTAATTAAGGTATAGAGGCCAGCACATCAAGCTCCAACAATGTGTCAAAGATCTTTGATAGATTTTTAAATTTAATACAAAAATATAAGGTTCATATTAATTTGGGAAAATTTGACAATTTGGTAGGGCTTGATATGGCTTCTTCTGTACATTTTTTTAAAAATTGGTCGTAGATTGTCGCCGGAACGAGATTGTTCCTAGATTCTATTTTTAGGTTCAGCTCAGGTGAATCCTGTCTAAGAATAGAATAGAATAGATTTTTCCTTATTCAAGTAACCAAGACTGAATAAGATTGTTAGTAAAACTTACGACTATGTTAGTAAAAACAGACACTAAACAAAAACAAAGCAAACGAAACAAGAATTAACAACAATTGATCACTGCTACGACGTCCCATGAGAGACGGTACAACAGTGACCCACGTACAGACAGTCCAGGCGACTCGCAACCATGCTTAAGACACTGTTGGAGCTGCCCTACCCCCTGCGCACCAGGGAAGCGCACCTTTTACGCATTGTTGCGTAAAAGCAATCCCCATGCGCATCTGCGAACATCCCTGATGCACTACAGTAACGTGACAGCCCCACCAGCACCCTACAAAAAAAAAAAATATTTAGTTTATTTGCACCTTCAAGCAAGTAAATGTAGTGTTACAATAAAAAATAGACCTTAAGGTTAATTTAGTTATAAATTAGAGTTGCAGCCAATACCTAAGCTAAGATAACTTAATATCTTGTAATTATAGACATCAGCGCCCACCTCCTATTATCATTATAGCCCATAAAGAAAGAAATTAATTACAGGAATAGTTATGAACTAAGCAGATGTGTACGTAATTCTTAATTAGTTACAATAAGTTGAAATTTTACAATTTTGTAATACTAAGCACAAAATTCGAAAACTAATTAGGTGCAAAGACAATTAAAATTAACAAATAAAAAATGATAACAAGAACGGTATCTACTAGGTGTGTGTGTGTGTGTGAGTGGTGTAAGTGGTGTGTGTATGTGTGAGTGGTGTGAGTGGTGTGAGTGTGTGTGTTGTGTGTGTGTGTTGTGTGTGTAAACGCTCCGAAGAGCTCCGTACGAGTTCAAATCAAGACAGGTGAGACCGAAATGTACACTGGTAGCTTAGGACTCGGACGAAACCATATTCATGACAATCTCATAGCCGTTTCAAGTCGATGTTCAATTAAGGCTAATGAGTGAAGCCGGAATAATAAACATGAATGAAACAAAAGCTGTAATATTCCTGCGTGATTGATGGTCACCCTACTAGGGTATGATATTATGTTAGCTTTGAGGAATTTATGTGACAAGCGTAGTAACGGGTGGCGTTACGAATTAATTACCGCGTTCAAGGGCTGCGGTTAATTAAACAGGTAACGGTACCCGTGACGTTGGTTTACCACCAAATTATGTTTGTTAATTACGCATTAAATAGGGGTTATATTGAAAAAAAAAATTAGGAAAATCCTTGAGAAAATTTTCAGGAAAATTATATTCATAATTTGCTGTAATTTAGGTAGGTAATTAGTATATTATATATGGTACAACATACACTGTGTTTATCGTTATTAGGTAATGATATTTCAACATTGAAGCGGTATAAGTAGGTAGGTACGGTACGGAAGCTAACTATAAAAGTTAAATATAACCAAAAGTGGACAGTGACGTAATAAATGATAATAATAACAATATGTGGGAACATTTCACACTCGGTTATCTAGAAGACCCCAAACTAGAAAATACATATGAATTGTAAAAATCACATTGTACCTGATATATTATTACTAGCTTTTGTCCGCGACTTTGTCCGCGTGAATGTCGGGTATCGCGGATACAGACGAAGTTGCTGATTTAAAAGTAGCCTATGTCGTTTCTCAGGTTTCAAGCTATCTTCATACCAAATTTCATTAAAATCGCTTGAGCCGTTTCATCGTGAAAGCGTAACAGACAGAGTTACTATCGCATTTATAATGTTACTAGATACTAGATATTAAATACTTATCGTAATATTATGGCCAAATAACTTAAAATATTTATAATTTGTAGCTTATGTGTTAATCTGATGTATAAGCTATATTTCTGTACAGTTTTATTAAAGTCCGTTCAGCCGTTTTTGCGTGAAAGAGGAACAAACATCCCTCCATCCATCCTCACTAACTTTTACATTTATAATATTAGTAGGATTAGTAAGTATAATAAGTATATAAGTATATTAAGTAATACGTAAATAAGTAATAAGTATAATAATTATGGAAGTATGTATTTGGATATAGTATATTTAGTATATTAGTGTATGGATGTTCTATCTATTTATATAAATAATATTAGTATAGATTTTATTTAAAAGTAACAAATATACAATATTTACACGTACAATAAAAAAAAAGAAAAACCTATAACTATTAAGCCAAAAATAAACTAATATAATAAGGCATCAAAAAACTCCACCACATCGCCTCCATCTGGGAATGTACCCAAGAGACTGACTGCATTGCCACGTTGGATGGCACCTAGGCTCACATTGTGGAATGTAAAAATGTATTTGGATTAATATGGATTATTTGTACGCAAAATACGCGAGACGTGGAGTTGCGGACACCAGCCCGTCATACTACTACCACTACTACTACTAATATTACGTAACGTACGTAGTACGTATTACTTATTACGTAAGTTTTATTATACATTGGTACATGCCCGATATAAAATCCGATATAAAATATAGCCAAGTCACATAGTCAACCAAGTTGTAAGCGATACAGGTAACTTCACGTAACTCGTGGGTGACCAAACTGTCATCGCTTATTTCTTGTTCGAACGTGCCAGCTAACTTAACTCACACTTAGAGCTGTACTGTTTCTGGGGCATACACTGTGGACGTGTTAGTAAAGTCATACTTACACATGCTCCTTTGGCCAGATATGTTTTAGTCTTAGGTACCGGAGCCAACAGGGGCACAAATCCAGACTCGGCTTCTACAGAAAAATTTCATTATGGAAAAAGTCATTATCTCAGTTTTTAGCCAACGCCATCTGTTGCAACTATTAGAAAACTAGGTTCACTCGGACGGTTGTGATGATATTGTATTTAATAGTAGGTCACAATTGCTCTGATTACCTCATCCATCCCGGCTATTGCGTCGCCTTCGACAACGATGAAAAGGCCGAATGTCTAGCCGACAGCCTAGAGTCTCAATGTACCCCCAGCTCTCAACCAGTAGACGAAGCTCACCTCTCTGAGGTCAACGCCGAAGTCGAACGTAGAGCCTCTCTCCCACCCGTTGAAGACCCTGACTATCCTCTGCCTCCTGTCACTCCCGACGAAGTGCACGATATTATCAAGAGGCTCAAACCCCAGAAAGCCCCCGGCTCTGACGGTATCACCAATAAGATGTTCAAACTCCTCCCCGCCCATCTCATAATGCTAATGACCGCCATCTTCAATGGCGCTTTAAGCAACAACATTTTTCCTCAGGCATGGAAAGAGGCCACCGTTATCGGCATTCCGAAACCAGGCAAACCCAAGTCTGATCCCACCAGTTACCGTCCCATTAGTCTACTCAATGTTTTGGGTAAAATCTACGAGAGGCTTATTTATAAGCGGCTCAAAGATCATGCCGAAGCAAAGAGTCTTATTCCCGACGAGCAGTTTGGCTTCCGAACCGAACACAGCTGCGTCCAACAAGTCCACCGCATCGTCGAGCATATAAGCGCTGGTTTCCAGCGTGGCTTGATGACGGGTGCGCTCTTCTTTGACATAGCGAAAGCATTCGACAAAGTCTGGCACAACGGCTTACTATACAAGCTTTACCAACTCGGAGTGCCAGATCGTCTCGTGCTCATCTTGCGTGACTTTTTGTCGAATCGCACCTTTCGCTATCGCATCGAGGTGCGCTCTCTTCACCCCACCCGATACGCGCTGGTGTCCCTCAGGGCTCCGTAGTATCCCCCCTCATTTTCACGCTGTTCACCAGCGACATCCCCAAAGATAAAAAGGCCCAGTTGGCTCTATTCGCTGACGACACGGCCATCTACTACTCGGGTCGCGACCCAGACTGCATAGCTCGTACCCTCCAATCCGCGGCAAAAGCCGTAGGCGCTTATTTCCGGAAATGGAGAATCGAGGTAAACCCCATCAAGAGTCAGGCAGTACTCTTTTCCAAACCGCGTTCGTCCCCTTCTCTTTCCAGTCCGATAACCATGTTCGGTAAGCCTATCCCTTGGGAGAAGCAAGCCAAATACCTAGGTGTGATTCTGAACCACCATCTTACTTTCGGAGAGCACATACAGACGGTGCGTTCGCGCGCCGCATTCGCTCTCGGTAGGCTCTACTTCATGTTGAATTAACACACGCAGCAAATTGTCACTCAAGTGCAAATTGCGCATTTACACGGCGTGCATTCGTCCGATCATGACTTACGCCTGTGCTATATTAGCACACGCAAAACCATACCGTCTCCATAGGATGCAGACCCTCCAAAACCGTTTCTTACGAAGAATCACAGGAGCCCCTTTTTACCTTCGCAACGAGAACCTCCATCTCGATTTAAAAATACCCACCATCCAGCAGTTCATGAAACGCTCTGCAAAGCGCTTCTTCGACACTGCTAAGAAGCACTCTAACCCTTTGATTGTATCGGCCGCCCGGTACACTCCCTCCCGAATTAGTAAGACTCGACGACCGAGACATACTCTGACCGACCCTGACGATGCTATTACTCTCCTCTAGGAGAGCAATAAGGCCACCAGTACAGTTAACAAACACAGACACAGACCGCCGTCATTCCGTCCTCGCCGCCGAGGCCCGTCGCGACGACCCCGTACGTCCCCTCCCCGACCCTTGCTCGTGCCAGCCCGCGCCGCTGAGCCTGTAGTTTTAAATTCGTCCCTAAATAATGGAAATCCGATCCAGCCTGTCCCTTTGCTGTCCTCTCCCAGCGACGCCCTAAGTCGAGGCTCGTACCCCACAGGGGGTGCCCTTAGCGTGTAGTCGCTTAGTTTGTAAGTTATTTTGCCCTGGCTGGAGGCCCTAAAAATAATATTTTTTAAGGCACCACAGGAAAGTCCGGTTAAGCAGCCGACAACCTCCTAGGTTGACCTGCGAGATGCCAATCCGAAAAAATAAATAAACTAAAAAATGCTCTGATTACAAGATACATTTCTGAAGAGGAGTATTTAGAAATGTATATTTAAACATGTATCTTGTAATCAGAGCAATTATTATTGTCATCAGAATGTAAGACACGTGTTTAAAAATAATGGAACACTAACTTTTGCCCGCGACTTCGTCCGCCTGAATGTCGGTTCAAGCTATTTTATACCAAATTTCATCAATATGGGTTCGGCTATTTCATCGTGAAACCGTAACGGACAGAGATACTTTTGCATTTATAATAATAGTATGAATACTATGGATTTTCTAATTCGTTCCTTTTTATTCTAATTCATTATTATGCGATTACATGGGTCCATAGAAATGAAGGTTCTTCAGCGACAAAACCCTCGTAGTTTCTAGAATATTCTACTCAATCAACAACATTACCAATCCGTATGTGTAGATCCTTGACCCCCATTAACTGTGTTCACTTAGCAATCACATATTATGTCGGCAATATAATAATCTGTACCCATATTCCAATTTGAATACGTCAGAATCTATATAAGACCTTAACCGCACGGTACAGAGCCTATATCAGTGTGGTTTACCCACACTAATATAGGCTCTGTACCGTGTAATCACAGTTCGAAGCCTATTTCGTTGTAAGAGAAATAACTAGATTTTGCTTCAATAATTACTCGCTATTATTGCTAATGCTTTTTTTGGAAAAGTCTTTGACGTTGCGAGAGTTAAAAATCTGTAGTAAATTAGCTTTTACATTATCACTACGAATTAAGGTTCTGTATTAATTATTTGTATGGAACTTTAGCCATTGATCTTTAAATTATCTCGGTGATTTTTTGTGTGTTGAATTTTGGCAAAATTCTGTAAAACATATCCAAAAGCCACCATATCCAGCCGTCACACTTGAACATAAGTGAGTAAGGTTTTTGTAACCGATACATAAAAAATGGCCTAACATTGAAACTTCCAAGTACGCATACCTTTTCAACTTCATATTCCTCTATTCTATTCGGACCATAGTATACCATAAAGTGTGCCTAAGGCAACACTATAGTTCGTTCGCGTTAAAAATGCAGTAAATCATCAGTGCAAAATGCCTTCAACTGTCATTGTGAACTTGACTTTGTAATTTGAAAAGATTTTATTGGTTAGGGGTGTCATTGTGAACTTGACTTTGTAATTTGAAAAGATTTGATTGGTTAGGGGCGGGGCTGGGCCGAGGGACAATGATGATTTCACGGCATTCTTAACGCGAAAGAACTATAGAAGCTAGGCGTGAAGATATCTTGGTCATATGTGTACTGTGTTGATTGCTAAAATTCGAAGTATATACCTCTCAAATTGAAGTTAAAAAGAAAGCACTTAGTACATACACACATCAAAATTGTTATAGCTTTAGGTTGAGCCTAAAGCTATCATCATTTTCGCTATCTGTACCATTTTAAAAAATAACGCTTTCATCGCGATTTCACAGATTACATTTAATGTGTGTTTCTATGTGAATAGAAAGAGTAAAGACAGTGCTGGCCAGTCTTCAAACTTTACATAGTAAACAAGTCTTGAATATTTTTTTATAAATCCAATACCATGAGTATTGGATTTATTAAAAAATATTCAAGACTTGGCTTGGCTTGACTATATGGGAAGTGAAAGTAGGTACTCATGACTACAAATAACTTTATATACAGAACCAACCCTGAAATATGAAGCACAAACAACTGTCTACAATAATATGAAAAAAAAAATCGTCGCACCACACTAGATGGCCAGTGAACTATTGTATATTAATAGTTCACTGGCTATATATAACTATTGTATTTAAGTATAGACATGGCTACTTGAGGTGCAATTAAAAATAACCTCCAGGAGTAGCTCTTACTTTTAACTTTTCGATGGACAGTACAGCCACACATAAATGTTTTCCAACTGCGTAAAATTCTAAAAATATTTTTTCATGAAATAAAGAAGCAACATACTTCGTAATAGTATCGAAAATATTATGTTTAATAATGTCTATCAATATTTTAAGAGAAATCGATTTTGAATCCTATCCTGACTACCTTCAACACCCTAAGCCATCTGCCCCGGTACTACAGAAGATCAGGGTGAAACATTCACCGTTTATCATTCCGTAACAAAAAAAAAATCTACCTACCTGATATTATTGAAATTCCCCACGACAGAACACCTTAAGGAGAATTTTTTCAAGGAACCCAGCGTTATTTATTTCTTAGGTATTTTGAAAATTGCGACGCTGTTCAACGTTGTATCATAATTGCCGCGTAAAGAATTAATAATGCAAAAACTTTGATATATTTTATAAGTTTAAGTTTCCGTTGAGTTCCTTGCTTGTCCTTCTCCATAGAGACCTACTTATGTCTTGAAACGAGCAACAATCTTCAACTTTCTGATTAACTGACCGACTTTTTGCCAATTCAAAAGTGCCTTTAAATGATTTAATTGAAATAAATGCTTTGACTAATTTAGCGGTCTACCTTGCTGGATCCCCCTTAAAGACCTACATAAACCTACCTCTTAATAACAATAAGTCCTCATACAAAAACCCGGCACGCCCCCCTCTTTATTCAGGGGTAGATTAATATTGGATTTAATGAAAACCTTTAGAGGAACATAAATCACAGCGCCATTGATGGCTCGGCTTATTAGTCGGGATAAAGACTGTCACAGTTTGGAGGCTTTCAACGTAAACATTCCACTTATAGTCAGATTTATTGAATGTTTCGACCCACAGACTTTGTGTATTAGTTGAAAGGAATATTAATATAGTTAATGGTGGTTTTGTTACATACCGTTGCTGTGTAAATAGGCTAAATATTTGAGTCGTAATATGGTGGGTCGAGTCCAGTCACGTATTTTTTTTTTAAACTTGCCCCGCTCTATCTTTTATCACTCTTGTCTTTTTCCTGAATCGTAGGTGCATTCATAAATTATATAAACTCACCTACACAAAGAACCGATTACGTTACGTTTACTTCGTATATTCGTGCTAGGTTCTCAAGTCAAAGGTAATATGTTCGCGACGCCACTCAGCTGATTGCAATACAATATATAAATTGAATCCAAAGTCTTGACTCAACGAGAAACACTGGGGAATACACGATACTAACGCTTTAGCCCTTTTCATTGAAACTTAGTATTGTGTAACGTTGTATTATTTGCGATTTATAAAATTAAACATAGAATATTAAAGGTATTTATTATTTTTCTTTATTCGTTAAATATACACAATAAATATAATTTTTAAACATTCTTGTTAAAAAATATTTAAAAAGAATTAATGTAAAAAATATAGAATTCTACAGGGTCTAAGCTACCAGCAGTAAGGGCACTAGAGAGAAGAACCTTCTTACAACATTATTTTATTATTACGACTTCTATTATGTTAATTCATATTGTATTAGGTTTGCATTTCCACGGGGAAATTAGATACAAATGCATACAGTTGCAATGAAGCTGACACAAATTGACATGAAAAATTATTGAATACAGCTTTCGCCGCCACTTCGTCCGCGTGAACGTTAGTTGTCGCTTATGCAGACAAACACTAAAGCACATGGCTGAAATGGTGAGCCATTGAAAGTGTCTCAGTGCCAGACACTTTCAATGGCTCACCATTTCACGAATACTGGTTTTTAACAATGTCTTGTAAAACATTAATAAAATCAGTCATCATATTTGAACGTTAGTAAGTTATATTTTGGTACCTGATACCTGAAAATGGTCCATCTTTGAAACAAGCAAGCATGCCTTATATATGTACACTAGCTGACCCGACAGACGTTGTCCTGTCCCGATCGACCTAATGGGGGATGAAAAAGGGGTGAAAAAAGGGGATGAAAAATAGATGTTGGCCGATTCTCAGACCTACCCAATATGTACACAAAATTTCATCAGAATCGGTCAAGCCGTTTCGGAGGAGTACGGGAACGAAAACTGTGACACGAGAATTTTATATATTAGATATATCTCTATATATAATGACTCAAGTCGACTCTACAATCTTGAACTGTTTTGTAATACATATATGAAAAAGGCGAATACCTAAAAAAAATCTACATTTCTTTTGATGCTTCCCCAAACTCAAAACAACTATTGTATATGTCGACACACAACTTTACTCATAAACAATACATTCGCCCTCTGTGTACGAAAAAGAAGTAAAGAAAAATATTAGACTTTCATATATTTTCAGGCGCGCGTTATTGATCATGTTATATGAGACTGTTATTGAAAATGCTTCGCAAATATGTACCAATATTTTTTTATGACAAGTTATCACACATTCACGCCTAATGTGTAGGTATTCTTGCTTGATTCTTTCAAGAGTAACCTACATCGTGTTAAAAAATTGCCAGTCAGCAACATGGTGACGAGGATAAGAGCTTATTTTTAGGGTTCCGTACCTCAAAGAGAAATAACTGAACCCTTATAGGATCACTTTGTTGTCCGTCTGTCTGTCTGTCTATCTGACAAGACCCTTTTTCTCGGGAACGCGTAAAGGTATTGAGTTGAAATTAAAACCATTTACTTAGATCCACGGCCCCTTGAAAATGTGAAAAAATCAAACTTCTAAGTTAACGTGAAAAAAACATACGGCTGTTTATGTCCCAAAAAATGTACATTTCGACACTCTCAATGGAATCAAAATTTATTGGGTACTTTCCGTTGACCTAGAACTACGAAATTTGGCAAGTAATATCGTCTTATACTATTAAGACGATATTACTTGCCAAATACAGGGAAAAATCTAAAAACTGTACATTTGTAATTAAATCATAATAAATATATATTCTTTATTTATAAGGAGCTTTTGTCCGCGATTTGGTCAGTGTGAATGTCGGTTATCGCGAATGCAGACAAAGTCGCAGATAAAAAAAGTAGCCTATGTCCTTCCCCAGGGTTCAAGCTATCTTCACGCCACATTTCATCAAAATCGGTTCAGCCGTTTCATCGTGAAAGCGTAACAGTTACTTTCGCATTTATAATATTAAAGTATAGAAGTATGGATATGTACCTACAAATTTGTACGGAACCCTCGGTAAGCGAGTCCGAGTCGCACTTGTCCGTTTTTTTTCTCACGAACGAATTTCGGTCACGAAGGTCAAAATACAAAGAGACATTATAGTGCACAAGTATGTGTGCAAACACAGGCTCACTCTCTCTTCCCTCATTCTCATAGTTAGCTGGGTCTAGGACCGCATGTGGAAAGGGCATTCGATATTAGCCTGTGCGTTAATTTTCACTCGTTTATACAAAATGGAAGAAATACGATACAATTTATTGTGTGTCCGAATATATCTATACTAATAATATAATAAAGCTAAAGAGTTTGTTTGTTTGGTTGAACGCGCTAATGTCAGGATCTACTGATTCGAATTGAAAATTTATTTTTGTGTTGGATAGTCCATTTATCGAGGAGTGCCTATAGCCTTCCTTCCATGCGAAGCCGGGCCGGGTCGCTAGTATATAACAAAATTCCAGGTGATTTAAAAACTTTCGATCTGAGATTAAAACTATTCCAATAGATAAGCACTAATAATAAGTAATATTTTTTAATGTTACCTATACCTACTTAAAATTTGCACGCTATGATATAAGCAAAGCATGTATGCTCCTTAATGTCTTTTAAAACAACTTTGTACACCATGTTTTATGCAAATAATAATTATTATTACCATGGATTTAGTCATGGTAGACCCCCAGCATTTGTACGCAAAATACGCGCTGAGTCATGGAGTTGCGGAAGCCAGCCCGTCATACTACTACCACTACTACCCCCGCATTAACATGTTTTATTCGTGAATCAGTCTTTCCATACATATTGACTGTGTATTAAGGTATTATAAAGGTTGCATACGTAAGGGTGTTACCAGACCAATCGATCGATCGTCGATCGACGGCATAGATCGATGGTAAAATGGATTAGTCGACGTTGATCGATAGTTTCTACCAGACCAATCGATCGATTGTCGATCGACGATCGATCGATGGTAAAATGGATTAGTCGACGTTGATCGATAGTTTCTACCAGACCAATCGATCGATTGTCGATCGACGATCGATCGATGGTAAAATGGATTAGTCGACGTTGATCGATAGTTTCTACCAGACCAATCGATCGATCGTCGATCGACGGCATCGATCGATGGTAAAATGGATTAGTCGACGTTGATCGATAGTTTCTACCAGACCAATCGATCGATCGTCGATCGACGGCATCGATCGATGGTAAAATGGATTAGTCGACGTTGATCGATAGTTTCTACCAGACCAATCGATCGATTGTCGATCGACGATCGATCGATGGTAAAATGGATTAGTCGACGTCGATCTAGCTGCTTGTTATTATTAGTAATGGATTATAGCCGGAGTAAATCGATCGATTAGTTAGTCTAACAGTAGCCATCGATCAGCCAACTCTACCACACCAATCGATTAACGTCGATCGATGTCGATCGATGATCGATCGATTGGTGTAGGAACACCCTTATACAACCTAGTCGGAAACATTTACCTGAATATTCCTTCTGATTAGAAGGAATATTCAGGTAAATGTTTAAAAAATACTTTTAGAACAAATTCAGAGTGATTACTCTGAATTTGTTCTAAAAGTATTTTTATTTAGCTATGCCAAGGCAATGACTAGCCTGTCACTCACGGAGTGCTGACGTGCTGTAAAGAATACAAATATTTTCATTCTGTTTCACTCTTTAATTTAAATAAAACTTCCAACTTGAAACTCCTCCTCACACACCAGACTACACAACCATTATATAATTCAAGCCCTGGTACAGTAGTAAAAGACAGGCTTACATCGCGCCCAGAAACCTATAGTATTGTATTTTTATAAGGAACATGTGATACATTTTAACCGACATAAAAAAAGGAGGTTCTCAGTTCGACCAGTATGTTTGTATGTATGAATGTTTGTCCACGATTATCTTCCGTTTGGCTGAACGGATTTTGATGCGGTTTTCAGAAAAGTGTTTGTTACATTCTATAGAAGGTTTTAGTATACAACAAATATGAATTCATTCAGCGTTTTTTGAAAAAAATCAACAAAAATCAAAAAAAAATATACATTGAAGACGGCGGCTTTGAAGGCGGTTCTGTTTTTTGTAAAAAGTATGTTTTTCTATTATAAAAATATATTATTATCACTGACCATCTAGAATCATGAACTAAGTCCATGGAAAAAGTCTGCGTTATGATTTCCTTTCCACCGTGTATTTGAATACAGTTTGTGCTACGTACAGCGTTAATTACGTCACGGACTGACCTAGTATAACCCCTTAATTTTTGACATGACTCTTGAAGTCATGTCGTCATTGTTTAACCATTGTGTCTCTACAAATGGACAGTTGAGTTCTTACAATCTTCAACCAGAATCTATCCTTACATAGCTTTCAACTGACTATCAAAACTATGTCCATAGTTCCGATATAACTGGTTCAAGTATGCCGAGTTCATTTCAAAATTCCTGCGCTATATCATCGGCGGAACGTCTGGAGTTGAGTAGTTTTTACGTGATTCGACTAGCAATGGTGGCGAGCTATCCAAATGCAGCACTTTTAGACATCGTTAGCTAATAATGTACTGTCGAGGTTAAGACTAGTTTAAACATATTCAACCTGGTTTTAATAGGTTGTTACTTTCAATTTGAATAATGTTTATTTTATTTATTTAAAACATTCCTTTTTTTTTTAAAGATGCAAAATTGCAATAATCATTTTTTGAAAAAGCGTTTTTTACTCCCGAGTATTTAACCGGCTCAAATACGAAAAAATAATACCTTGAACTTTTATGACTTAAGTCGATAGGGTCACAAGGATTAAATCTCTCGAACAAACATGTTCAATAGGTAAGGGGTGCGCGTGAGTTGGTAACAATAAAATAGTTGCTACCACCACTAAGGTTAACACCCCAACCAACGTATCTTCTTTCTGTCCATAGACACCACTAGATCATAACCTTATTCCACCTGTCATCACCGCGCCTGGCTAGGTGAAACATACGCTACGCTAATTTAAAGTACTGAAATCAACGAGGCGACAAAAAATATGCAATTTATTTTTTTCGAACCCATTTCAATTTTATAAACTATGCTTTTATTTATTTATATTGAAATCGAATTCTCTTTTTGAAATAATTTTATACGATAGGTACGGTTAAATTGAAAAGAGTAACGTAATATCCACTCTATTCCGTAGTACGAGTAAGTACCTTTTGCAAATTGTTGTTGGAAATATGAAATTCGAAGTACAACCTTGTTCATAAACCTGTAAATAGTGATGTAAACATAAACGTTATTACTACTCATAGCTCCGAGCAATATCAACTAACATTTCGAATTGATTCTAAATAAACTCCCTGAAACAGAATATCTTGTATAAACTTTATTTATGTTAGTTAAAATAACGATTACCATTTATGTTATAACAATTTTTTTTTAATATTCATACCTACTTTTACTTAGTTATTACTTTCATTGTTATCTTTATAATTATTATTTTCCTTGAATATTTCTTGTTCTATCAAAGTTAATTTTGAAATCACAAACATAAATTAGGGCAAAGAATAGTAAGTATTACTGCGCAAAGAAGCAACACGCTCTGTGGAAGCCAATTTATTGTGCCTCCGCTTTCCCTGCAGCATAGCAATAAGCAAGGCAGCATTACGCGGGCCGTCTCTCACTGCGTCTACAACATGTTTCAGTTAATTACCTATCACTCCTATCAGTGGTGAAGGGTCAATTGTCTTTAAAGGATCGCAAAAATAAACGGCTTTTTTTGTATTTCGTGCATGGCTATCTGACCTCAAATCTGACCTCAAACTAGGGAGACGCTGTAATATGGGTGTCAGACAGCTGATATACATACACAAATACAGTTTAAATACACACTTAAATAGATAAACAACACCCAGACACACGGCAAACTCAAGTGCACATCACACAAATATTTGCCCTGGGCGTGAATCGAACCCGCAACACGCTGTGCAGCAGTCGATCGCTCAACCACAGCGCCTACCGTGTCGTCACTATTTGTGGTTGTGTCATGTAAACAGTATAGGCCTCAAGCAGCGTCAACCAACTAACCTATTTTAAAATACTTGAAGTGTGACGGTTTTATTTGGAAATAGTAGATACAGTACCTACACACTGCTGTTTGTGTCATTTTTCAATGGCGGTAGAGTAGCTGTTGTCCAGAACATTCGAAGGGGAGAGGTAGGAATCGAATTGTAAGGAGTCTTCGCTACTGTTAGTTTTTTACGAGATCTATGCTAATGCCATTGTCGTTCGTCGTCTTCCTGACGTTTGCTGACCGGGAAGTGCACGCACGCGTAAGTTCATTAGTTTTGCTGACCGATTGACTTCAGTAGTTGATGATAACTGTTTCGTATCCAATTGTGAACTGACTCGTCTCCGTCAGCTTGCTTTCAAAGTAACCTTCCCTTCGAATTTAATTATTTTCGAATATAGTTTTTCCTCTTCATCAACATCATTTCAGCCGAAAGACGTTCACTGCTGGACATAGGCCTCCCCCAAAGGGGGGGCTTTGCCATAATCGCCACGCTTGGCAGGCGGGTTGGCGATCGCAGTATGGTTGTTACAAAGGCACAGAGAACGCTGCCGCCCATACTTTGGTGAGTCCCTTAGTCGCCTCTTACGACACCCACGGGAAGATATGAGATATGGGGGTTTTTCTTCTTCCTGTCATATAATCATTCCATCTGACAAGTATAATCGGCCAGGATATATCAGACCTTCTTCATAAAACCATGAGTGCGTAAAGAATTTTAAAAATATAATTTATAGTTAAGTTATATAGTAAACAATCGTTTTTACCTATAAAATACAGTATTTGAGCTGACCGTATTGATGAAAATAAATTAAGTTATAAAAGCCAGAAGGAAGTTAGGGGGTAAGAGAAAGAAAAGTAACTGACAGTTGACTTCTGACATACAAATCATAACAAAATTAATTTTATAATTTTGTTTCTATTGTATTTCAGCTAATTTTATGAAAACGAAACGTTTCTGGATCGATTCGCTAAAAACCAATAAAAAAGGATTATGAATGACATGTAAGTAT
The DNA here is from genome assembly GCA_947361185.1 of Charanyca ferruginea. Classification (NCBI taxonomy): domain Eukaryota; kingdom Metazoa; phylum Arthropoda; class Insecta; order Lepidoptera; family Noctuidae; genus Charanyca; species Charanyca ferruginea. The sequence goes on along the minus strand of OX376055.1, from coordinate 54,654,184 downwards.
AGCATTTGCTATAATATAACATACACAAATAATGGCTTCCGTCGAGGTGGGCGGAGCTTATTGCTTGGGCCGATCGTGCCTCTCTATCGCCTGTACCGCGCTCTTCGTTGCACGCTCAGGCTCAGGCGGAACGTGACACTTTTTCGTGCGTGCAGCCGGTGTTGATCGATTTATAAGACGTTATAACGTCAATAAGTATCGTGCAGTTACAAAACACACTGTAATGGAACTGAAAGTTAATTCTACTAGTTAATTATAAACTTTCTGAATCTAGTCAAATTCACATTTCAACGATAGTCAATGTGTAAAATGTAGGTACAGAGGCCAGCCCATCAAGCTACAACAATCTGTCCAATTAAATTCTTTGATAGAATTTCAACTTTATTATAACATAGTATAAGGTTCATATTCAATTCGGAAAATTTGACAGTTTGGCTTGGCTTGATATACTGGCGTCTGTACAATACAGTATTTTTGACAACTTGAGACCGAGATTAGAAAGCGAACATTCCCAAAAGTTTTTAGAATTGCCCCCTGACCTCCAGAACATAACAAAGTAGATATCATATTAACTACAAATTTAATGAAGATACATAAATCACCCAAATGATCCTAATATCAATTTAATTGAACAAGCAAGTTTACTAATCGAAGTTCTCAACGGTTACAATACTCGTTACCCATATAAGTTTGTCTTCACCTATTTGTTTAACCCACATGCGGAGCTTACGCTTGATCTCGTATTAAATTAATCCAAAACTTAAGCCAAGAACACACGTTTATAACTTGCACTAGAGTATGCCAGTTACTTACACGCTATATTGTTAACCACTAACTACTGATTGGTGTAGACAATGTCACGATATGCAAGCTACTTGCACAATCTGTGCAAGTAACTGGCATGTGTATTCCTTTCTTAATACCTCTGGATACTACAAATAATGTATCCTTACATTAATATGTCGCAAAATCTCCTTCAAAACTTAGTTTATTAACAGAGAAATAAACAAGAACTGTACTATTCTGTCTGTTCTATATTATGACATCCGCCATATTGAATTTCCTTTGACATAGCCATATTCTGAAATAAATTCGAGTCTAATAAAAAATGTGATGATTAAAACATAAGTAGGTACTTTGAACATCATTAAAGCAAACTCTTATGTAGTTGTAATTTATGACTAATTTACAAAGAATTCATGCTCTGAAGATAAATGAGTGCGGCGTAACTACAGTTACGTGGCCTGAGTCTAAAGTAACTGACGTCACTGCTACGCCGGCTACGGAACGCTACGCGATCGTAGCACACCGCTACGAATGACTACGAATATATTGAATACACCGCTCGTTGAGTGTTGTGATTGAGAACATTTTCAAATTTTCTTTTACTTTTATGATTAATAATGCACAGGCTGATATCAGTATCCCAATTAGGTATTTGTAAACAACCATTTTACAAATTGTTTGTCATTTTGCATTTTGCAAGCTTGTATTTACCACTAATTTATGCTCGCGACTTCGTCTATAGATTAACAAAAATCACTATGTTGGGATCGGCTTCCAGTCTAACTGGATGCAGCTGAATAACAGTCTTTTAAATGGAGCGACGAATACCTATCTAACCTACAACTCAGTTGCTGGGTAACACGATACCCCTTGGTGGTTGTCAGATTTTCTAGCTTCTGACTACATTTAGCGACGACTTTTCTTAGTCAAAGTCGGATTTTCTTTAGCGAAAGCCATTAAGTGGATTTTAAATACTGCTACATACTAAGAACATATTGAGATTGAGACTGTAATAATAAGAAACACAATTTTGCTCTAGGGTGAATGAACTGACCATTTGAAGAAGGGGCGATCTCTGGGGGAGGCCTGCGTACAGCTGTGGACGGTAATATGCTGATATGATGATGATGATGATGAACGAACTCTGATAAAGATGTCGCCTTTATATTTCACGCTACCCTTGGAACGCAAGGCTTGTACCGCGCTTAATTTTAAACTACGTTACGCGTCACTTTTATTGAATAACTAGTACTTTGCCCGCATGATTTTTTTGATAATGCAATATTACATTTAAGGATAACGTAGGTTCCTATTGGTGAAAGAATTTTTGAAAACCGATAAGTAGTTTCGGAGATTACCCCCTACATACAACAAACTTATCTTATTTATAATTTTTCATATGTTTAATTATTTAAATGTTCAGAAATATTTTGTTTTAACCGAATGATAAGTAGTAATTCAATATATGAAGTGAGCTGTGGTTGTAGAACTATTAAAATACCACAGTGTATAAACTCCATGGTCTTCTCTGTATGTTAATTAAAAGAAAATAACAAATAATGCTGATTCCTCTTCGTGAATAAATAAATTGCCGTTTGATTCAATTATTTATTCTTTGTGAGTAATTCAAATTAATTACACAAAGTGATAAAAGGAAAGGGATGTTTTTTTTTCGGGTTTTTGAACCCCTTATTACTTGGTAATAATAAAATGTTTTGAGCGATTGAAACGTGAAAGGTTTTATGAAATCTTCAAGGTAAAATGATTCTTTTAGAGGAAAATCTAGTAAAATGAGCGATGTTTCTATTTCATGAAAAAATTAAGAAAGTGTAAGTACCTACTTGCTTAATTAAGCATAAACATAATTAGAAATGTCTTTTTCTTTAGAGGAGCTGGACACAAAACGTAGTGAGTCATAGGTATTTGGCCAATAAGAAGGTAATTCAATTCTTACATAAAACTGAAAAATCTTCAGCTTTTCAGTTACCAGGTTTTTGAGTTACCGTATACCATTTTGAAATTAAGTGATTTGTCGGAATTGAGTACCTAACCACAAACCTAAATATTAGTATAATTATTTTTTGCCTTCTCCCCTTCGTGCTACACGGGGTCAGTTTTCTTAAGCTTTCGGTGCCATTCACTTCGCTGATAATTATCGTCATTCGTAAGGCCAAGCTTTTGCATATCCTCCCGGACATTTGTTATCAAGGTAATTTGCTGTCTACCTTTCTTTTTTTTCCTGGAAATTAAAATTAATGTGAGTCTGTAATCGCAAACGTGGCGCCTTCTCTGTATGAGAAGAGGCCTTTGCCCTGCAGTGTAACAATATGGCCTAGTATTTTTTTTTTTATGTAGGTCGAACAGAGCATGCATGCATTCACTATTTTTTACTTTGACAATCATTAACTTATGCAACTTCAAAGCTTAGCTACGAGTATAACATTACCGAAAGCATCAATTAGTTTCTATTTTTAGCCTCACTCACCGCGTAAAGGTGTTTCAGACCACAACAAATCACACTTGGCGAAAAGGGTGGGTGTCGTAAGATTGGCAAGCATTGAGTCAGCTGTGAGGTTGGTGAATCAATCACGGGCGTGTCAAGTGACGTCACGGCATCGAAAGTACTCAATTGATTACTTACATGAAATGTTTTTGGTTTCACCGGAATTACAAGGCCCACTTTGGCCTTTCTATTTGGATGAATCAAACAAAATATTTTTATACTGATATTAGAAAACTTAAGAAGCTTGTTTTTTTAAAGACGTTTTGTCTCCGAAACTGCTGGTTTTACTGAAAATTCTTTTGCTAATAAGAAGGTGCGTTGTCCTTGAGTATTGTATTTAATTACCAAAAACTATAAGGACCCGCAAGAATGTCTAACTAATATTTTTGATAAAATAAACTTCGTTACTGTTTATAAGTAGTGAAAAATAATACCCAAACAAATCAAAGAAAGAAAGAAAAAATGATTATTGACACAGCCATGTGCACAAACATTATAATACAAAGATTATTTAATAAAAAAGAACAGAAATAAATAAAAAACACTATTGTGTGCCCCACAGCTGCGCCAAACAGATCCAGTTCAACATAAATGCCAGACCACTTGTGCTTGACACTTAAACAACCAAACTCACTCATCTCAACCAATAATATCAAGAGAAAAAAATTGTTTTTGTATGTTTATTTTTAATGGATGTACTAAAAAAAAATAATCAGTTTTAAAAATTATTTCGCCTTTCTAAAAATATGTATAAAAAATGAATCGCCGTAATGTATGTCAGCGCATAACTTCCGAACGGTTGGACCAAATTTTAGAATTCTTTTTTTTGTGTTTGTTATAGTCAGGAGAAGGTTTGTATAAAAGAAAATTTTAGGTACGTAGGGTAGGGTAGGGTAGGGTAGGTAGATTAGGTAGTGTAGGCAGGTAGGTAGGTAGGCAGGTAGGTAGGTAGGTAGGTAGGGTTGGTAGAGTTGATAGGGTAAAAAAAAAAAGGTATGTAGGTACGTAGATATAGATAGGGAAAGGACAACGTCTGTCGGGTCAGCTAGTATAATATATAATTACATTATCAGCGAGTAACATAGCTTATATTTTATCATCAAAAGAAATAGGGATCTGTACGAAAAACGTGAACGAAGTCACTGACAAAGTGCTAGTGTTAAGATAAAACGGCATCATTACAATGTCGGTCGTGCTCATTTCGGCGGTTTTCAATTTAAATGAACCAATTTAATTGAGCCGTATAATATTGCCATTAAATAAAATTGGTGAACAAAATCTCTGACCTTCAAAAATCTGGTCCACAAACAATCATTTTGGAAAAATAATAAGATTTGCTCAATTTAACATTTAAATCCTGAAACTGAAACTGTCAGCTGTGCAATGCATTAGTCATGGACACGACAAGATGGAACAACAGATTTGAGCGTGTGGAACAGATATAGTGTTACCAATGAGTATTCTTGGAGTTTCTTGCTCGTTCTACTCCTAAGAGACCTATTTACGATTTAGAACGAGCAACTTGTCTAACCAACTGACCGACTCCTTTGCAATTAAAAACTGCCAGTAGTTTAATTGAAAAAAATGCTTTGATTATGCATTTGACATTATCATCACGGCCCTGTTTTCCTTACGCGGGTAGCAGAAGTATAAGATACACCCACATTTTCACAGTTTTGCTACAACATCTTATGGTAAAGAGAGCGTGTTTAAGAACAAAATGAAGGTCAGTTCTCGTAATTAAAATGTTCAAAGTTTAGTCAAAATCTGACCTCAGCGACAGTCAATAACAAAACTTGTCAAAAATGTAGGTAAATTAGAGGAAATTGTAACAGATTGAGACAGATTAGAATGTTGCCAATGTTTCTAAAAGTAACGGAAATTGCCCCCTCAATCGCTCGCTCCCTTCATTCACTCATTCGTTCATTCACTCATTCATTCAATTTTTATTCTTTCACCACATGCACAATACTCACACTAACACACATCTCAGAACACATTCCAGTCTCGATTGCCAATAACAACATAATTCGTATGACAAAGTTCGCCAACTCTCCGGAGCTCTGCAGATGACAGCACAAAGCTTCAATAGCATTCGGAAGGTTAACCGCAGTCAAGCTCGCCACATTCCATGCGACCCATGTTAATGGGACTTCTGATATTTGTTGTATGGAATTTTATTGTTTTATTTTTAGCCTGTGTCATTCCACTAAGGGGCGGTCTATTTCTATACTAATCATATTAAGAGGCAAAGTTTGTTTCGTTTTCTGTTCTTTTATTTATAAGAGGAAAGCTCTGTAATTACGGGTAAAAAGCTACTTTATTGCTGTGTGCCATAGGGTATATTTTATGGTAAACTTCTCTTTCACGCGGACGAAGTGGCGATCAGAAGCCGGTATGGAATAAAACACTGTAAAACAATTTTAAACAACCAGGGAAACAAATGGTTCTGCTAAATTACTATTAATTACAATTGCCCGTATATTCAAATCTCAACCATCATTCTTTATCATTTGCATAAATAGTTATAATTAAAATAAATAAAATAAACATGTTTTATTTCAGCTCATATAAAATCCATAGAGTACAGAGAAATTGTAAAATTAATCTTGTGTTAGTAATAATATGCAATAAATCATTCACGTTTTTCTACTAATCAATATATAACTCTTATATGTACAATAAACTAGAAATATCGGTTTCGCACGTAATATTTATTCTGTTTGAAGGCTTTATTCATATCTTTAAATGATACTAATTGTACTTGTCATATAAAACTACACCAAAATAATAAAGAATGGTCGTACCTCTATATCTAATCAGAAAATCGACTCGAATCTAATAGTTTATGTTAGCACGCCCGTGCTATATAGACCTATAGATCAAAGTCAGTGTAGTATGCAAGATTAGTACAAGAAACACCAACGTCTGCTAACGTATACATGTAATCATTAATATACATAACACGTAATTATAACCATTTTATTATGAACATAATTACACAGTACAAAGCACATGACTGCACAATCACAAGACGTCAATAGCAGTGGAAGGTTAACCACAGCGAATTTGCCACGCCTTTGTACCGGACGCCGGATGATCGGACCGGATGCCGGACGATCGGCCCGGACGCCACCCAAGACCGGACGCCAGACGTCAAGCGCTTTTTAAAGTAAAATGTGTAGGTATTGGAAGAATTATTATATTTTGTCATTTCAATGCTCTGCTTCATACAGTCGCTGTGAATTAATTTATTGTGATACTCGATTTTTTTAATGAGGAGCTGGTGGCTAAATATAAGCCATATAGATCAATCAATCATGGTTAAGCTACGCTTGCCGCGGTCGGTCTGTGGATGGGTGACCATCCATTTCATACCGAGACCCCTCTGTGCCTCGGAAAGCACGTAAAGCTACTGGTCCTATCTATCATTGGTAGATTTTTGGCAGTCGTTATGGGTAGAAGCCAGACAGTCTGACAACCAGTATTATCAAAGGGTATCGTGTTACCCAGTGACTGGGTTGTGGAGGTCAGACAGGCAGGCGCTCCATGTAAAACACTGTTATCCAGCTGCATCCGGTTAGACTGGAAGCACGGTACCAACGTACCTACTTGGGAAAAATCTAGTCAGATAACTTGTGTTGTAATGATTATGTGCATGTATGAGTGAATTTAAATTAGTAATAGTACTGGTGTACGTTACATTCAACTCATTGCAGTTATTGGATCAATTAAATAATATTTGATTAATGTTAGCTTCATTAATTAGATAGGTAACATACAGAATATTAAAAATTTTCTGTTTGTAAGTTTGGATGTAGCAGGTAAAATCCGAACTACTCATCCAATTTTAAAAATTCTGTCACCAATTGGAAGCTGTATGTTGTCCATGATTGCGAGGTTTTATTTTATTATCAAAAATCCTAAAGAAAGGGCTGATTTTTAATTATTCAGATAACTTTTATGTGGAGAATAAACATTTCTCCAATCGCCGTCTAACCAGCCTCCCTAGCCAAGTTACAAACGTTTCGTATTGTTTCTCTTTCTACAATAATTAACGCTTCGTCGTAATCCATTTTTTATTTTCGATCACGTGACTTATCGTTGAGATGACGTCATTCCCATACATTTGATTAGTTTTCTATTAGCGTTATCGATTGTAGATTGTCAATTTGGGTAATATGGCTAGGGGATCTGGATATTCATTTCGGAATTCTATCAATAATACACAACATAGCGGTTATTGGAATAATGAAATAATATTTGATTAATGTTAGCAGCATAAAATCGACTAAAAACTTACATAAAAATGTCGCAGCATCAATATGAACCTATATGATACCATAATTCTACTGTCTCGCCGTAGGCCAACGTTTAAAAATTACTTCCATTACCCGCCTTGTATGCAAAAGCTCCATTAAAGTTGTTAGTAATGGAGCAATAGACATAATTTGTGGTCCAAGCTGGGCCAGCGTAAGAGCATTGTTGATTGCACTGCGGGACAAGTTCATGAGGTCGACATTGAGCCCTTAACTTTATCTCATGTGTTCTGGAATGTCAGTAACGAAGTGTCCGTGGAATATGGGTCAAAAATTAATATTGATATGCAGTGCATTTGTTCGAAGTCAAAGAATTTATTGAAAGTACCTAAACCTTTTTCTCACATTTTAATAGTCAAATGTGGCGTGTCGTCAATTGTGGAGCTATTACCTGAATAAGAGGTCAGAGGGGCAATATTGTACTTCTAAGAATATTATCATTTATTTATGTATAGGTACTTCATACACCTGTACCTTTGTACAAAGGTGGACTTAAACAGATTCACAACACATCGTCGTTGAGCGTGCAATTCCGCGTAACAAAATTTTTTAAATACCACGATACTACACTTTCGCTGATTTAACATAAGGTCGAAATTTGCGTTATTTAAAAATGTTTAGTTTCGTGGAATTGCATGCTCAACGACGACATGCCATTCTAATTTAGTAAAATAGAGACCATTTTGATAGACTCGATCTATCAAAATGGTCTCCTACCTACAGTTTCCACAAACTTTGTACATTGATGGTCAATGAGATGAGATTGCCATTAGATTTAAAACGTTTTTAATAATGGGAATAATAATGCATATTCTCCCTATAATAATATGTAATTTTCAAGTTTTGAAAAATAGTTTAAATTAGCGGATCGAAACTGAGCACTTTAAACACCTGCCATCTTGACGCGCTTAGCGAAACGACAGTCATCATCGTTTAGTCAATGAGATCAAACAAACAAGTGAAATGTTTGGGTTGAAGAAGTATGTACTCTGCTCCAATTTGTCATTCTTTGTCATAGACTTTAAAATGACTTTCGCTCTTTTTTGCACTTTTTAAAAATTTACTTTTTGCTCAAAAGAAAATTATGATCCAAAATATTGTTGTAGACATAACTCTGAAGTAATAAAGAGTATTAAAGACCCTAATTTGAATAACATGCATTATTCCATATTATATTTTGGTGTCAAAATGCGCATTACAGAACTGCACTAACAGTAAGCATTTTTGCGAACTATTCCGAGATAAGAGTGTGAAATATCTGCAAAGACTTTTATAATTTAAAACACTACACAATGTTTATTTAAATAAACTGTAGGCAACAAAAAGTGCAAAGACGTACTTAATCCTTAGACATTCTCTATACTCTTCTACATTCTCTATATTACTAGCCAAGCAAAGGGTGTTACCAGACCAGTCGCTCGACCGTCGATCGAGCTGCTTGATTAGCCGCACCGCGCGCCGTCCGCTCCCCATTATCACCTGCTGGCCACCTGCGCCCCGCGCGCTGTCTACCTGGCCTGCGCGTCCTCTTGTAAATACATTTCGAAAGAAACTGATAGATTATAGCCGGGGTTAATCGATCAACGTCGACCGATACCATCGACCGGTAATCGATCGATTGGTTAGTCGAACGGTATCCGTCGATCAGCCAAAGCTGCCACACCAATCAATCAACGTCGATCGATGGCATCGATCGACGATCGATTGATTAGTGTAGTAACACCTAAAGATAGTGAAGAGAAAATAACCATGTGAAATTTCTAAGGTGCTGTGCGAGCATAAAACACTAAAATTAGAAATTAAAAAGCAAAATAACTACATAAAATGTAATATACACAACATTAATCTAAATAAAACCAAAACACGTACTAAATCAACATAAACATCACAGTGATATACTGACTCACAATAGCTGGCAGTGGGTAACACCTGTTCCGTCAAAGCTCCATTTGTTACGAGCCCGCCACTGACACCCGCGTCGCTCTCATAAAATGTTATAATGCGTAAATATTCTTGTTACGTAGTCACAAAGGCGAATGTAGCTAATGCTTTTTAGGATTCCGTAGCCGAATGGCAAAAACGGAACCCTTATGAATTCGTCATGTCGTCTGTCTGTCCGTCCGTCCGTATGTCACAGCATCTTTTTTCCGAAACTATAAGAGCTATACTGTTGAAACTTGGTAAGTAGATGTATTCTGTGAAACGCATTAAGATATTCACACAAAAATAGAAAAACTAACAATAAAATTTGGGGGTTGCCCATACTTAGAACTTAGACTCACATTTCTTTTTTCATCAAACCCATACGTATATATGGATATGTCTTTTAATTGAGGTTTCAACTGAATAGTTGATAAATGAGTTGAATAAAAAAATATATGATGTACATTACCATGTAAACTTCCACCGAAAATTAGTTTGAATGAGATCTAGTTAATAGTTTATTTTTAATACGTCATAAATCGTAAACCGCAATTTACCTTTCATTCAACTCAAATATAAAAGTAAAAAAAACTTTTATATTACCTATGTTACTTGCTGCTACGAAACCCTTCATGGGCGAGTCCGACTCGCACTCGGCCGCTTTTTTAAGATATTAAATTAGGCAAGCTGTGGATAATAGTGAAAAGGACCGTAGAAGGGTTACTCTCGCCATGGATGCAGTACATAATTATAGACCCTCATCATCGTCATCATGTCACCTTTAGACGCCCACTGTTGGGCACAGGTCTCCCCCAAGGGGGTATTCAGCCGTAATCGCCATGCTAAACCGATGCATTTTGGCGATCGTAGTAGGTGTTATGGTAATCAGAAGGACGCTGCTGCTCAACCTCTGGTGAATCCTCACCTTCGCCCCTCTGTCGCCTTCTACAACATCTACGGGTAGAAATGGGGTGGTACTATTCCCAGCCGGCACCACACGGCTTCACTTATTATAGACCCTACACAGAGAAAATATAAAGTGGCTTATTAATAATTTTGGTGTTCCATAAAAAAGTGCACCACTTGCAACTGTATTTGGTGCTCCTTACAAAAGTGCACCAGTTGCAAGTTCAAGATATATGGAACAGCAGATTTTTCATAAAGGAAAAAGAATTTTAACGCTGTTGGTTATAGAATCAATTACGTACTGAATTCATGATTACAGAAGGCTATTTTCAGTTAAAATAATGTTCAAAATCGAGTCACAAGGAGCGACAATCAGTGTCAAAAACTTGTCAAAAATGTTACGCGGCATTTTTAACAGATTTAGATTAGAAGAGAGGAATGCAGTGCATGAATAAAAGCTACTAGTCCCTTTTGTTCATGAAGGGGGCGTAGCTCATGTGGAAATTATGATACAATAGCCATTAGATAATAATAAACTCCATGGTTAGAACACTCAGCAATCTTCTAGAATAGGGTTTTTATACGATGACAGGAGTCTGTCAGACCCAGCCGGCAAGGCTTGGTCATGTATTTCTTCCTCTAATTAATATATTATCTAAATATAGATATCTAAAAGTTCTCCTACGTCTTATTTAACGTAGTTAGCTTAGCGATTCATTACAGTACCGTCCACCTTATACAGAGGTCCGACGAAATTTGTACAGTTCTTTCCTCTTCCACCTCACAGCATATATATTTACCATAGCATAACCTTTTCTATTAATGTTCATACCGATATGAAAGAAGAAGTCAGACGATACATGAAGATATGTCCAGTATAAGCTGGCCTCGCATTTAGTACAAGGCCCGTACCCGGCTTTTCGTACAAGAAAGATCAATGTTTATGGGAGTCAATGAATCGGAAAAACGTAATGTATGATGCTGACAGAGGCCACATTTTCTTTTTGTCGTTTTCCTTATGTAGATACTTGTACTTTGATACAGGTTAGAAGTGATATTAGTTGTTTCTGCCCTTAGACTCAGATCTGGACACATTCCATGGAAAAAAATTGCCTTCATGATGAAGAAAATCGATTCACCCAATTGTGAGGAATGTGGAGTTGTCGAGATCCTACAACACTTATTGATGGAATGTGTCCAATATGAGTCTTATAGAGATAATTTAGTAAGGTCCCTGAATTTGATCAGAACTGATATAGGCATGTTCCATACAATTCTATCTCAACCTAATATCGACGATGCGAAAAGTTTGTTTAAATTCATGGCTCACGTTTTGTGAAAGTACAATGGTTTAGGATACGATGGGACTGACATGCGCTATGCGTAAAAGCCCCTAACAAATACAGAAGAAAAAAAAGTTAGAAGAGACCTCCAGCAGTTTTTTTATACCTAATAGGTTAACCATCGTTTGCGCCAGTCAGGGTTATTTTAATTGAACACTAGATAGTTGTTATCACGGCCACTTTACGTATTCCATTTTTGAATTTAACCTCATGTCAGCAACGAACTTTGAGTTAAGTTTTTGGCACAAGTGAGCCTAAATTGATTAAATAATTCTAAATTGTAAGCCAATAGCTAATACAACCTGATACTACGGTGTAATTGGTAAACAAAGAATCCATTTTCTGTCTCACAGTAAATATTAAAAGACAAAATATCGAGTCAGCGACAGCTGTCTCCGAATTTATATAGAAAAATATTGGGTAAAATTTTTCATTACATTATTCACTTTTCGTTGAGCCCAGATTGGGTTAATCAATTAGGTACTTAATATAGAAGCCTTGTATACAAAAGCTGCACTTTGATCTTATTTTATCAATAAACATTGTATCTGTTTATTGATAAATTAAGAATCAAAACGTTGTATGTGGTGTAAACAGACACTACGCATAATCTTATATTGTGCACAATTTTTTTTTTTTTGTTTTTTCATTTGTTCCTTTTTGTTATATAAGCCTAATACCAAAGGGAATGCACTGGCCTCTGTAATTCAGTTTGTAACTAGCTCTGGGGTCAGGGATTTCAAGTAATCTGGATCTTATTTAAATAGCAATAAAGACATTTTTAATTTTATTTTTTTAATGTTAAAAATATACATGTCGTATCCGGTCAATAGTATGAACGTGAAACGAATCGCAAGCCTGCCATTATCGAGAACACGTGATCTACCACCATTTTGGCGCGCTTCTACAGAGTCGTGATGTTTTCAGCCCACAGCGAGCAGGACATTCAGAATCCAGTGTCTCATCGCAACGGAGCTAAAACGTTCCGAAACTGTACTTTCGATTCGTTGTGTTAAAGTGTTACTATGTCTATTTTAATTTGAGTTTGTGCTAAATTGTGGTTTTAATAAACACCGTGTATAGTGTGTTTGCATTGCACGAAACCCATATTGTGCCCACATGATGACTAAATCTAACGGACTAAATCCTGACAATCCGTCATGTATAAATCACGTATCATAGTGTTTGTTATCAATTTCCTCCGAAACGGCTTGATCGATTTTTATGTTTTTTTTTGTGTATATTTGGTAGGTCTGAGAATAGGTCGTACGCTATTTTTGTTTTCTTTTTATGGCAAAACAACGTTTGCCAGGTCAGCTAGTAGATAATAATAATAATTTTGTATATTTAAAATGTTTTTATTTTTTAGAAATATTTAAAATGTTTTTATTTTTTAGAAATATTTAAAAATGTAATACAATAATTAATAATAATAATAATAATATGTGGGGACATTTTCACACACGGCCATCTGACCCCAAACTAGGGAGACCCTGTACTATGGGTGTCAGACAGCTGATGTACATACACAAATACATTTTTTTTTTCGTTGTAGATACATACATATATAGATAAACAACACCCAGACACAAGGCAAACACAAGTGCTCATCACACAAATGTTTACCCTGGGCGGGAATCGAATCCGCAACCCGCAATTATGTAAATAGGAAGAATAAAACGTATGTAACAATATTTAAAGTTTACTTATAATAAGTTGACTTGAAACCGACTTTTAATATCTTGGTAACCAGATGGTTCCCAGGCATGGACTGAAACAAAGAAAAAATTCGCAATGATAGGAATAACTACAAACTAAATACATAAATCATCACCTTTATTTAGAACAAAGTAAAACCAAGTAGATGCTACGAATATCTAAGTTCTTAGTACTAAAGACTACATAGATTATGCATAATACTACGAAAAGCTTCTTTGTAATAATAGGTAGCACAGGCGCCTTGAATAATGGATTTTTTCTGCCAAGTCAAAACTGACAGTCATTGAATATCGTGAAAATATATTAATACTCCAAAACAAAGATGGATAATATAAACAAAACAAGCAGATACCAGCACGCCACTAACAGTGTACCATTTTTCAAATTTTGGTGTGAAACACTGAAAATATTGTCAGAATATTCGCAATAAGGAGGCGATACACGCATTGCCGCGCGCGCCTGGCATGCCAACCTCCCAAAAGTGATAAATAACATATCGGTACCTAATAACCGCAGACAAAAATAAACAATATATTATCGTCACCACAGGACGAGTCTCGTTTGTAACCCACCTATTACGTAACTTTACGAGCTATAAACCGGACAAATGAAATAGTTTGTCGTGCGAACGCAATAGTAGCGCGTCGGCCCGTCAATTTGTCAAGTCGTATGTTTCACTGGCTCCCTCAAAATTGCTTTTGTATGCTACATGTTTAGAGTAGCGCGTAAAGATAAGCGAATGTGAATTATATTGCCTAGATCGTAAAGCCGTCTACATGAAAGAGATAAAATGATATTATTTCTAAATGTTTGTATGCGTTTCGCGTTTCACGTTTCTGGTTTATGTGAATGAGAATTGTATGTAAAGTTAACACTTCTACACTACACTAGGAGCACCCGTGTCGCTAACTCGGTCATGCTCTGTGCGGTAAATGAAAAATAAAATGGTCTTGCTCTTTCACATTTTCTCTTAAGTCATTTTAAAGTGGTATATAAACTTTTGTCGACTTAGATTTATGACAGAATAGTTCACCCGTGAGGTGGTCGTTATACAGGTTGACTACTTTAATTTATTGCGCATTTTTCAGGGGGTGAAAGTAGCTATGTATGAATACGAAGAACTTTTACTAAAGAACCTAAAATATGGAAAAAATACCAGTCTTTAAAGGGGTATGTCGTGAATTATGACTTATACGAGGTGTAACTGAATTAACTGTCACTATGAGAATAACCCTGAAATCGTGAAAATAAAATCAGCTGATACGTGGGTTGTTAAAAAAAAAATGTGAAATGAAAAATTTAATATAAAAAAGTTTAAGTTTTTCAAAATATTCCCTCCAACTCCAACTCTAGTGCACTTACCTATATGCATTCCAGTGAACCAGAGATCGAGAAATAACCCCCGAAATGCTAAGATGGCATCATCTGTAATGTTAACTTTTGGCCCATGAAGCATTTTTTTCCCGTGGTAGCTAGATCTGGGCGGTACGGAAGATGGGGTAACATTTTAAACCCGCAAGTATTCCAAAGTCCTGGTTCTAGCAGCTGTCCGAGCGTCATCTTAGTGAAAAATAATGGCACGAACTCCGCTACTTGGTCGCTCAGTATGTAGCAGTAGTAGTAGGGCTGATGTCCGCAACTCCACGTCTCAGCGCGTATTTTGCGTACAGTATTCAAAAATATTTATAAAAGATCTACACGTAGGTGGCCAAAGACCAAGGAGATTTGTATTAACTTGAAATAAGCTGTCAATTCAAACTATTTCAAGAAAAAAGAGATTGTATTTATTCCGTGGCTAACAATTTTTGTTATTAAACCTACTATTTATGTTCATATTACTTGACCAAATGTATGGATCAGTTGATTCGTTTTCCCGATTACACTTTCTATAATTTAAAATTAGTTATAAATTATGAATTGAAAAGCATACTTATAATCACAACATCTAATAATTTACCAGATCTTGTATTTTAAGTGTTCGCATGATCATAACCCTATACCTACATACAGCGGGAATTCAGTACAAAACAGTTTACGAGTAACGCATTTCGTATATTGCAATGTTCGCGGTTGAATACAGAAACGGGTCATAACTCTAACTTTAGAATCATGATATGATATGATAAATTGTGCTGTCGTTCTGTAGCAAATACGTTTTGAATTTAGATTTTGCAATAAATATAGTACCTCGATAGGGTGAATATTCTTACATATACCTTTTTTTTATATTGAGGAGCTCATGGCTAAGTTAAAGCAGTACAGATCGATCGGTCAAAGGTCAAGCTACGCTAGCCGCTGTCGGTCTGCGGATGGGTGACCATCCCTATTATACCGAGCTCCCTCCGTGCCTCGGAAAGCACATAAAGTTGTTGGTCGCGACTGTCATTTGTAGATCTTCGGCAGTCGTTATGGGTGAGTAGAAACCAGAAAATCTGACAACCAGTCATCCCAAGGGGGTATCGTATTACCCAGTAACTGGGTTGTGGAGGTCCGATAGGCAGTCGCTCCATGTAAAACACTGATATTCAGCTGCATTCGGTTAGACTGGAAGCCGTCCCCAATATACTTGGGAAAAGGCTAGGCAGATGATGATGATCCCAATTTTTTTATTAATAAGTTATGCATTAACTATGCCAGTTGAAAACCATGGCATTTATGTTAAACTGGGCTTGTTTGGCGCAGCTGTGGAGCACACAATATAATGTTTTTTATTTATTTCTGTTTTTAACCCCCGACGAAAAAGAGGGGTGTTATAAGTTTGACGTGTCTGTGTGTCTGTGTGTCTGTGTGTCTGTGTGTCTGTCTGTGGCACTGTAGCTCTTTAACGGGTGAACCGATTTGAATGCGGTTTTTTTTATTTGAAAGTAGATTCTCTAGCGATGGTTCTTAGACATGTTTCATCAAAATCGGTTCAGCAGTTTTAAAGTTATCAGCTCTTTTGTTTGCTGCGGTAGGGATCTTAGACGCATACCGGATGTTTACTTTGCTTTCAAACATATTATTATAGATGACCACACTGACCACACCAAACCAAACTAAATTACATTTAAAAAATTTAAAATAAAAATTAAATTTAAAATTTAAAAAAACCCCCAACGCAAAACATAAAAGCGATTATGTAAAAAGTAAAAAATAATACTTTTGTTGAGCCATCAAATGTTTGTTCGTTGAAATGGCGCTATAATGTCGCGGCGGGGTACCGCTAAGTTTAAAGCAATAACTAAATATCTAAAATAGCAAACTGATGGTAACTAGATTTGCAACAAGATTAACAACTAGATTAGCAACAAAAATTTGATAATATCGAAGCAAATTGGTCGGAAATGCTGGTAAATTAATAGACAATGAATGAAATTGAGGGACTGACTTACTTAAGCGGTACCCCGCCGCGACATAGCGCCATTTCAACGAACAAACATTTGATGGCTCAACAAAAGTATTATTTTTTACTTTTTACATAATCGCTTATATGTTTTGCGTTGGGGGTTTTTTTTAATTTTAAATTTAATTTTTTTATTATTATTTTTGTGTGCACATGGTCTATGTTAATATTCTATCTTTCATGCATAACCATGAGTGCATAAAAGCATAAATTAGCACACATGGATAACGTAACTTCCTATGGTGAAAGAATTTGATACTTTATCTTATTTATACAAACAAACACAAATATGTTTATTACGTATGTATTTAAAATGTTTTTGTATGTGTTTGTATATCAGCTGTCTGACACCCATAGTACAGGGTCTCCCTAGTTTGGGGTCAGATGGCCGTGTGTGAATTGTCCCCACATATTATTATTATTAAATAATCAAATCTTATCTCTTTATAATGGTTGTACGTTGTTTCATAGCTAATAGTTTTATAAAATTTCGTTTCACACATTTTTTTCTAATAATTTCGTTTCATAGAATAATTAATACGCAGAATACTTACCTTTAAGATTTTTAAATCATTGATTTTTGTTTCACATAAAGTTTATTGTTAGAATAATCATATCATAGAATAACAAATCAAATATTCTTTATCCTTATATTTTTTATTTAATATAAAACGTATTCCCAAGAATGGGAGTCACAGTTCTAACCAAACCCACTGCGCGTGCGTGCAAACAATCATGCATCATGCAAGCAAGTATGCAGCGTGCAAGCAACCATGCAGCATGCAAGCAAGCATGCAGCGTGCAAGCAAGCATGCAGCATGCAAGCAAGCATGCAGCGTGCAAGCAAGCATGCAGCGTGCAAGCAAGCATGCAGCGTGCAAGCAAGCATGCAGCGTGCAAGAAAGCATGCAGCGTGCAAGCAAGCATGCAGCGTACAAGCAAGCATACAGCATGTAAGCAAGCATGCATCATGCAAGCAAGCATGCATCATGCAAGCGAGCATGCAACATGCAGCAGGCTTACTGACCGGCTTCGCTGGCCAGCCTCAGCCGCGGCGGCGGACGTTAAAACCACCTGCTACTCAGCTCGCGGGCTGCCTAGCCCCTCCACGCCTATGCAGATTTAAATTACACTCTAGGTGTAGGGCAGACAAGACTACGTTGAGTCGGTTTCGCAGTGATTCGTTTCTGTCATTAACTTTTGTAACACAACATACTCATATTGACTTTTTAAGACATCATTTTTGTTATTGTCTATTTATATACATATTTGTTAAAAAATAATTCTACTGTTTGATAAGTTTTGTTAAACAAAAAATGTAATTAAAAATTCATTGAATTGTGTTTCTGTGGAATATTTTTCATTGAAGTAAATAAATAGTCTTTGAAACAATAATAATCGAAATAAAAATACGAGAACCAAATATTATATGAAACATTTTCTGGGAAACGAAATTCTATGAAATTTCTGTCTGCGAAATAAGGGGACACCCTATTTACCTCCTTCCCATAATTATACTAATTGACCTTATTTGCCAAAACAAGCCAAATATGCAAAAAATATCTCAATTAATTCATCATCATCAACATGTCAACCTTAAGTGACCGTTCAGCCGTAACCGCCATGCTTGGCCGATGAATGTTGGTGATGACAGTAGGTGTTATGGTACTCAGACAGACGCTGCTGCCCATCCTCTGGTCAATATCCCTCTGTCACTTCTACAAAACCTACCTATATTTTTACTTATATTTTGTTTAGTACCTACTGATTAAGCAGTGTTTCTTTAGCGAATGTGAGTACCAATACAAACCATATCTGGTTTAATGGTACAAAACAAACATGAATGTATTAAAACTTTTATTGTCTAAATAAAATAAAAAAAATCGGTGCTATTCGCGGCCGGCACCAAACGACTCAATTATTTACGTTAAACTAAATCAATATGCCAAATACACTCGGCGTCACAAAAATCGCACCTCTTTAAGAATTCCCTTCAAAGTCATTTTAACCCTATTAATCAATGGTAATAAGGCTCGACCGAGATCTCGGTCTCGGTCTCGGTCTCGGCATTCTCGGCTACAAATCCAACCGAGAAATTTGTCTCGGTTCTCGGCTAGTTATAGCCGAGATTCTCGGTCATGGCCGAGATTGTAACTTTGTTCGGATCGGCATTCAAATTTTGCCGCGCGCGGCCACGCGCCGCAGCGCGAAGTCGATTGGTGTAAGTGCGTGAGAGAGCTGAATTGTGGTTGGTTGAAGTCTTATCGGCAGCTCATGATTCCATAGAATTGGAAGACGAGCCAATGACCAATGACGAATACAGTTTAAGTTCTGTGATCCAAATAGCGCTAGAAAGTTTTCTTAAAGAGCCAAGACTGCAAAGAAATGCTAATATTTTTGAGTATTGGTTTTCGTCACCTTATAAGGTGCTTAGGCCTGCAGCAAATAAGTTTTTATCTGCGCCGCCTACTAGCGTAGCAAGTGAACAGCTGGACAATTGTATGACGAGAGGTGCCACTCTTTGAAAGGCGAAAATGCCGGAAAATTGTTTTTTTTATGTTATAATATAATGTTATTTAACATTGATTATTAATAAACTAAATAGTTAGGTGCTGTATGTATTAAAAAGTTAATTTTTTTTTCACGCTTTGTCTATTCTCGGTCTCGGCTCTCGGTCTCGGCCGAGATAGTATTATATTCTCGGTCTCGGTCTCGGTCTCGGCCGAGAACGAAAAACCCATCTCGGTCGAGCCTTAAATGGTATACATATGACTATAAGGTATAATTGGAAAGGCAATTTATTTAAATTTCAGAATAAATCAATGGATTTGGTTTTTTGTTTACCAGGGAATAAAAAAAAGCAAGCTAATGCAAATGATTAAAAAGTTAAATTTTATTTTATCAGCAAAAATTACAACAAAGTCCTTAAAACTAACTTAAAACCTAGTGTTACCCCCCCTAGCCCTGATGACTGCTTCCATGCGTTCTCTCATGGACCTTATTAATGTGACAACAGTCTCTTGTGGAATGTTGTCCCATTCTGCAACGACGGCATCTTGAAGGTCTTGGAGAGTGGTAGGGGCAGGATTTCGTGCCCGTACTCGCCGTTTCAGTTCATCCCAAAGGTGCTCAATAGGGTTCAGGTCTGGACTTCGCGCCGGCCAGCGCATAACAGGGATGCCAACTTCTTGCAGGTAGTCTCTTACAATTAAAGCGGTGTGACAACGGGCGTTATCGTGCATTAACGTGAACCCACTGCCAACAAAACCCGCATAAGGGACAACCTGCTCCTCTAAGATCTCTGTTATGTACCGAGCAGCAGTCAGCGACCCTTGCCCGCGAGCACTTCCAGTCCGAGAAACACACACAAGGTTCGTTTTACCGTCGATTGACATGCCGCCCCAGAACATGCACGAGCCACCCCCGTATTCCACTGTCTCTTGAATACAGGCTTGTGCGAATCGTTCCCCTTGCCTCCTATACACTCTTCGACGCCTGTCGTTGCAGAAAAGACACACCCTCGTCTCATCCGAGAAGAGCACAGCCCTCCATTGGTCTATTGTCCAATCCACATGGTCACGGGCAAATTGCAACCGGTCTCTCCTATGCTGTGCAGTCAATTTGGGCCCTGTAGCAGCCCTATGAGCTGCAATTTTCTTCTCCCGCATTCTTCTTCTAATCGTGGAGACGCTTACAGAAGTTCTGCGAGCTGATCGCAGTTGTTGTTGCAGCTCAACAGCATTGGAGAACCGATTACGTAAAGACGTCGAAACAATGAAGCGATCGTCTCTTTCGGATGTGCACCGTTGTCTTCCAGATCCACGTCTTCGGATATAGCCACCAGTCTCTTGGAAACGTTTGAACACTCGTCGAACGGCAAAACGACTCAAGTTCAGTTGCCGAGCAACATCACATTGCCGCATCCCTGATTGCAGTAGTGCAATGACTTGAGCGGCTTCATCTGCAGTGGTATCCATCTTCTGGGGTATTTTTCTTGCTGTAGCTGTTCACGTGTGTTCACTTCAAAGGTTGAATAGCGAATGACCCACATTTAACCCGGGTCGCCCGTTTTATACCCTTGTAGGGAGGTGCAATTAGTGGCCGTTGTAATGCGTATTTTGACAACATTTTTTTTAACGTTACGTGCTAATGAGATCTGTTGTGTTTAGGAATTCTAACTGTTGTTAATTTAAAGGTCGTTAAACATACTTTTAATTGATACCAATATTAATTGGGTTTAATGTATTCGTTACTGGCGGGACATGTTTTAAACTTATTTTCGAAAAGGTGCGATTTTTGTGACGCCGAGTGTACATTACAACAAGCACAAGTAAAATGTTCAAAACGTATGTATAGATTAAATTAAAATTTTATCAAATTTGAATATCCATAATTTACTTAGAAAAATGGGATACATTTTCACGTGGGCTTCCCAGAACTAGACCCACCTACTTTTCAAGTTTTTATTATGTTAACTATGGCAATTAATATTGACTATATCTATCAAACTACTATCCTACTTCCAACTAATATTACAAATGCAAAAGTTTGTGAAGATGTTTGGATGTTTGTTACTCAATAACGCGTAAACCGTTGAACAGATTAGCATGAAAATTGGCACATAGGTAGACCATTTCCTGGATTAACACATAGGATAGTTTTTATCCCGGTAATGTGTTCCCTTGGGATAATCGTTCTTTTTACGCGGGCGAAGGCGCGGGCAGAAGCTATAATTAATAAAAACTATGTGTTTTCGCTGACCCTAGGCGAGTCACAAAGTACCTAAACAAAATCAGAGTTCTGAGAAGACTACATGAAAGTAATTTTAATTATTTACTTTTCGTCAAAACAAGGACTTTGTTTTGTTCCGCGCTTCTTGTAATACCAACTCCCGAGTTTCTACTGGTTTTTTTTTCTTTCTGTCGTTATACTGCCTAATTAGGGAGTTTGAAACCTAACTTTTCTGGTGTCATATATTTTCGATCCATAGTCGTCCGGGATCGGACGAAATCAATTTTACAAAATATGTTTTTATCTTTTATTTATGCAAGCTTTTTGCCCGCCATTTGGTCCCCTTGAAAATCGAATACAAAAGTAGAATTTTCAAAATCCTTACGTAGTCCGTAGCAAAATATTTTCTTTTTTCAATTTTTAGGGCAGTTTCTAATCTTGCCAGTCATTCAGTTTCTCCTTAACGTTAGTATTTTTGTCAAACGCCAAATTGCTCAATTATTTGAACGAAAAGAATGGAAGTGTGAACGTGAATGTTTTCCAACAGCTCGCTAACAAAGAATTATCATTGCTCTCGGCATTTTAATCATCTAAATTCAGGCATTGTTCTGAAAAAGTTGTCCCGACAGTTCATTATATTGAAGGCCCCGGCCTTCGAATGTACAATGGTAACAATGATTTTTTTGTATACAACGTTACTTATCAGAGCCTTTTATTAAGCGAGAAATTGAACACTCGAAAATTTAGTAACTGAAGGTAGAAAGAAAACTGTTTTTTTTTTTTTATCTTGAACCTTCTAGGAATTCACTAAGTACTAAGTAAGATACTAAGAGTACTCTTCTGATGAAAAAATATTCTATGTATTTTCTTGAAGTTATACTAAACTGTCTAAAATAAAGCCACTGTTGATAGTGTAGCAATCGACAGTGGCTTTATTTTAGATTTAGAGTCAATTTCACGAAACTTTTCATAATAGGACATCATCAAATCAGACATTACAACTAACATCGATGTTAATAAAATCTTATTTATGTTCCACTAACAAAAAATAACATGACATCAGGAAATCTGGCGTTAAATAAATCAGTCATGTGTCTTTCACTCTTCTATAAGTCAGTAATCAAAGCAATCAAAATAAAAAGTCGCAATGTCACAGGTCTATGTTCATTGACAATGTATCACTTTATCTAGCCGTATCGTAATACAACTAAATAAAAATGTCAGTTTTGTAGTCAAGTATGAGTGTGTTCTTGCAACATTTCATTTTGTCGGTACATAATTATGTCAATACTAAAATGAACCCACACCAATAACCGACCATCCAACAACTAAGGCAATTTTTAAATACAAAACGATTGCATTTAATACCCATTAATGGCAGCATCAGGTACAGTATACATACTCGTACGTAAATATTGATCAACCGTTTTAATATCCTACCGTAACGGAAAAACGTTAATATCCTTAAGAAAATATTCCCAACATTATACTGATACCACTGTAGTTCAGGAGTCAGCGAATACAGTTACTTAAAATAAATTAAATTACAAGGAGGTTGTAATGCAAAAGTACGAATATTAATTTTCCATGATTTAATGCTTTCCCATGATTTATTGATTTTTGAAAGTATTTAAAAATCGAACATGGAGCTTGAGAACGAAACCACAAAATATAAACCATCAAAAGCCATCTTCAAAAATAATTACCTAAACTTGCCAAACTCACTAGGGCTGCTACTGTATTTACTCTGTAGGTTTTATTTGTGACAATATAAAATTTTATTGACACTGGTTGGAACTCTTTGCAATATTTTTCTTCCTAAATTTTCCTGTTCGTTATGAAATGTCAGACATTGACATTTCATAACGAACAGGAAAATTTTGGAAGCCCATTTATTCATTTAGACAACACGTGTCAGTTGAGACTGAATTCTGCTTGAAACTATATAATATAATGTCAATGTGTGCATATGGTGGTTTGTTCTGAGTGGTGTCTCTGCTCGGGCGGGCCGCAGCCTTACGTACTTTGTAACTAAACTATCAGATATGTGTGACAAAGATAATGTGACAATGCTCTACATAAGGAAAGTTTTTCTAAAACTCAATTGTATCAAATGTTATTTACAAAAGCATTACTTTGTCACTGAAGTCGAAGTGACAATCAGTCATCTGTCTAGCCTATATTAGATTCGGCTTCCAATCTAACCAAATGCAACTGAACATCAGTATTTTTAACCGACTTCAAAAAGAAGGAGGTTATCAATTCGGATGTTTATAATATATATTTTTGTATTGTACCCATGTTCGGGCATAACTCTGTCAAATATAGACAGATTTGCAAAATTCTTTTTTTGTTTGAAAAGGGTTTATGCGGAAATGGTCCCATATCAATAAATTTTATCAAAATTGATTCAGCTCTTTTTGAGAAAATCAACAAATTCCCAAAAAAAATACATAGATATTTTAGTTTCTTCAATATTTGGAGGACTTACAATCTCTGTTCTGAGTGTGTCGCTGTTTTTTAAATGATTTGGATATTATGGTGATACTAAAAACCGAAAAATAAAAAGTTTTTACATACATTTTAAAAAATGTATGTGCCTATCCATACACTTAACATAGGTACCTATTATTCAAATGGCTGTTATTTTTAGGGTTCCGTACCCAAAGGGTAAAAACTGGACCCTATTACTAAGACTCCACTGTCCGTCTGTCTGTCTGGCTGGCTGTCACCAAGCTGTATCTCATAAACTGTGAAAGCTAGACAGTTGAAATCACAAATGATGTATTTCTGTTGCCGCTATAACAACAAATACTATAAAACAGAATAAAATAAATATTTAAGGGGAGCTCCCACACCGCAAACGTGATTTTTAGCCGTTTTTTTGCTCGATGTCTGTCTGATGTTGTATAGGTATTATCTATACAACATCAGACAGACATCGAGCAAAATAAGGGGAGCACCGCAAACGTGATTTTTAGCCGTTTTTTTGCTCGATGTCTGTCTGATGTTGTATAGGTATTATCTATACAACATCAGACGGACATCGAGCAAAATAAGGGGAGCACCGCAAACGTGATTTTTAGCCGTTTTTTTGCTCGATGTCTGTCTGATGTTGTATAGGTATTATCTATACAACATCAGACAGACATCGAACAAAATAAGGGGAGCACCGCAAACGTCGCAAAATCACGTTTGCGGTGCTCCCCTTAAATATTTATTTTATTCTGTTTTATAGTATTTGTTGTTATAGCCTTGATATAATTTAAGAAAAAACAGGCCAAGGGGGTTGCATACCATTTATGCAACCCCCTTGGCCTGTTTTTTCTTAAATTATATCAAGGGAACACAAAAACGGGATAAAATATTATGTGTTGAGCTAAATCAATATCTATATGTGCGCCAAATTTCAACTAATTTCGTTCAGCCATGTAGGCGTAAAAATGTAATACACAAACATCCATTTATCTTTACAAATTTTTGCGTGTATACCTACTAGTAGTACAGAAGTCGGGTATTTGTCGATAGGAATTTATTATTCTTGTTAGTAACCAGTAATAAAACGCTAGTAAAAGTTCAGTGGTTTGATTTAGTATTTCATTTTTAGCTTTCCATAAAAAATCACAATACTGGTTATGTAAATTCTAACAAGCAGCAATTCACGCGTAAGGTTCAGTACTCATCAGTAATAAAGTGGAAAATGGTGTGCTGGATATAATTTCGCACGGCATTTATAACCTTGCACGGAACTGACCAATTTTCAACTGTATTTCTGTTGTCGTTTAGCTCATTTTCAATTAATTAACAAATACTGCTCGAGCAGATTTCTGCACTTTCTGTGCTGACCATTACTCATAAATGTCGCAAAAGCCAATTAAGGTATAATTAACAGGATTATTACAGCATTTCTCTTTTAGCCAATTGAGGACAACATAAGACGTTCATTTTGCTAATAATTATGATGATCTAAATCTCCGGTTCTGTGGATTCTAACAAGGAAAAGGAGAGTAAATATTAATAAAGGAATTGAATCATGAGGGAACAGGCCTCCCATTGGCACACAAGCGTTAATTAAAGAGATCGTAAAAGTAATTTAAGACAAAGACTAACTGCAGGACGGAAAAGGGTGTAAAGAAACCATTGTGGAGCCCAGAACTGGGATGATCTTCAGCACGCAACACTTTCTCCATACTAACATTATAAATGAGAACGTGCGTATGTTTATTAGTTTGTTCGTTTGTAACGCTTTCAGGGCTGCAATACTGAATCGATTTTGAAAAAATTTGATACAGACTAACCATGAACCCCAAAGGACAAAGGCAAGTTTACAATCCGCGACTTAGTCTGCATCTGCAGTAACCGACATTCACTGAGAAAATGTCGCGGACAATATTTTGACAATTAATACATCCTGAAATATTTGCGTTGTACAGAGCTCGTGCAGTTCTATAATACACAATAGCTTTAGCGGAAATACCAATCCCGGTCGACAATAATGTGGTCCGAATTAATTTTACAGCACAGATTAAGCAAAAGAGAGATAGGTTAGCAATCACAATATTATAAATACATAGATAGACTTGCTAATATAATATTATAAATGAATGTATAATATTGTAAATGAATGGAAATATAACTAAAAAATTCTTGTTATAAAAACATTCTGTGCCCGACAGGGTTCGTAATAATTGTTTCTATTATTTTTTTATTTACCACCTATAAGTGCGATTTAGTATGGATGGCAATAAACAAATGGGTTTATAGAACTTTATTTCTCAAAATAACTTAAATAACAGTTCGCTTAAAATGAGATACATAAGTGCTTATAATTAGTAGTTTATGAGCGTGTATTCGATTCGTGACGAAAACTTCATGTTTTTGCGTTTTGCCCAGAGCAATATCGTAATGATGTGAGCAGATTATTTAAAGACAATTACAGTTTTAAGAAAGATTAAGTCTTGATTTAGACAGCTATAGAGTAAAAGTATAATTTTTATTTATGGTTTTTTAAAGCAAAGACAATCCTTTCATAGCGTTTTACGAAAATAGACGTCAGAGTTAACTTTCAGGACGAATACAACCATTACAGTATGCCAAAATATTATGTTTTATGCGTTTTTCCAACAGGATATACAGTTCTAAAGTCTACTACAGAGCCAAAATTACGAAAATATTACTATTATGAATTAAAAAACCATGTTGAAAAAAGGACAAAAACGGTTCACTTTGTCAATTTTTTTTCACCAGTATTTGACATAAAACAACTGATATATTTATTTTATGAAAATAAAGGTTATGCTTAATATACAGAATATTTCTCAGTCCGTTATACAAACTCATTTATTTTTGACAATTATTTTAAGAAGCACTGTAAAACATCGCGCGCTGTCGTTTGCCGATCAATTTCAATGATTCGTGCTTATTTCGTGCTTATTTTTTTCTGATGCACACAAGTAGACCATTCTGTTGTACTAGTGTGTGTCAATGCTGCTACACCGTTCTAGCAATCGTTTAGGTTTTGAGTTGCGCTAAATCGAATACGCGCCCTTAATATTCGTTATCTCTAGGGTGTTGGAGACATATTAGCATAAGTATTCTGTTTTATGTCATTTCAAGTGTTGTGTTGTATTGTATATTGCCTTAATCTATGTTTGAATGTGTTTACATTGTAATTTTTTTTTTATCTTCCGGCAATCTATTGAACAGCCGTACTCCTTCAACCAAAATCGTTTTGGTTGAAGGACAAATTGAGACTTGATTTGATTTGAGATTGTGCTTGAGCAGTGTAAAGCGCAAGCAATGTTTCATGTTTCATAATACATGAATCTTTCCACCGAATACGTCAATAATGACCACTGTGATCAAATACGTCAATAGGGGGCAAAAAAGGGTGTCTTTTTACTTTGTTGTATATATAACCTGCACGAGTCCCGTTCAATACTTTTCCTTTCTTGCTTTTGCTCTTTTTACTGAAATGCATCAATTAAGCAAATATTCATTAATTTCATATAACTTCAAACGGTACTTGTATTGACTTGCAGACTGACCAAGTGCTAAGCAAATAACTTGGAACGCTCGGAGTGCGGAAGATAATGATACGTCTGAGTATACAGAAGCTTAGGTATATATTATGCAGCATTCTGATAACTTCACATACAGAGTACCTACAAGTGATGGCCCAGAGGTTAATTTGGCTGTCAAGCATTATATTGTGGGTTACCAACCAGGCATAAGTACCAATGTCACTTTTGGTATTTCATATGTACTTTATTTGTGTGTGAGCTCGTGGCTAAGTAAACGCTGTACAGATCGATCGGTCTAATGTTAAGATTAGCTTGCCGCGGTCGGTTGTGGATGGGTGACTATCCATTTCATACCAAGTGCCCTCTGTGCCTCTGAAAGCACGTTAAGCCGTTGGTCCTGGCTGTCATTTGTAGATCTTTGGCAGTCGTTAAGGGTAGGCAGAAGCCAGAAAGTCTGACAACCAGTCTTACCAACGGGTATCGTGTTATCCAGTAACTGGACGGGCTGGGAGGTCCGATAGGCAGTCGCACCATGTGACTTAGACTGGAAGCCGACCCCAACATAGTTGGGACAAGGCTAGACAGATGATGATGATGTACTTTCTAAGTTTAACTTAGAAAACGGTGAAAGAAAACATTGTGAGGAAACCTATGAGTGAAACTTGAGCAAGCGTGGCGATCAATTCTAGTGCCTTCTCTATGTGGAGGCCTTTGCCCTAAAGTAGGACAATAATATACTGGTATTATTAAAGTCCTTTTTTAAAAAACAGATTTCGTTTATTTTTATTTGGTTGAGCTCCCTGCCTAACCGTTTATGTATGTACACCCCTCGCTTTGTAAACCAAACGCATTCGCCATCATAATAAATAACACGATAACAAAGAATACGTCGCCGATACAGTACATTTACCAAAACGTTTACTTTCAAAGCAAATCAAAGCTCTCATTAATTATGAGCCGGCAAAGAAATATGGCGATCGAAAGAATATTTTGGCGACCGATGCGACGAAGTCTGCGAATAAACATGGCCGACATTGATAAATGAATAGTCGCTTGCAACTGTTTTCGTTATTTTTCATTTACTTTTTCAGTTATTAATAATAGGCGTTGTTGGTGGGAGATCGGCCGATACTAATGATTGTTCGATGCATATGTGCCCCAAACAATACGTATGTCACGTTTGTACTTTTTTGAGCGAAATACATTAATCAGGTGAGTTGAAATCAGGTCAATTGTGCGGTTACGTTTATATCGAAAGTTCTCAGTTAAAGAGTATTTGTTGTACGTGTCATTGAATATTATAATGAGACATCATCTGCCTAGCCGTTTCCCAAGTAGGTATATTGGGGTCGGCTTCCAGTCTAACCGGATGCAACTGAATACCAGTGTTTTACTTTGAGCGACTGCCTATCGGACCTCCACAACCCAGTTACGGGGTAACACGATACCCCAAGGTAAGACTGGTACCTGGGCTGGACTGGTGGTTTGGAACTGCCAAAGATCTACAAAAGACAGCCGGGACCAACAACTTTACGTGCTTTTCGAGGCACGAAGTAACTCGATATTAAAAGGATGGTCACCCATCCACAGACCGACCGCGGTTAGCTTAGCTTAACCTTTGACCAATCGATCTGTACGGCTTTAACTTAACCACGAGCTCCTCCCTGAATATTATACTGAATGTAGGTAAGTAATTCATGTTGGGATGGCTTTAGATCTGCGATGGCTCTGGTATCGTAAATGAATAGCAGAATAACTATTAAAAAATTGGAAAAATCACGAAACAAAAAAGTGGCTGGTAGGGTAGATTGGTAGGATAGATAGGTAATTAGATAGAGTATGTAAATATGGCAAGAACAACGTCTGTCGGGTCAGCTAATGAAATAAAAATGTACATTCTAATATGAATTTGTCATAGTTAGGTACTAAAAATTGTTTAAAAAATTCGGCTGCGCAATCCCCGTATTTTCAAGAACATTTGTATTCTAATTCCGTCTTATAATCTGTCAAGAATACCTAATTCATCTACATTTTTACCGGTTTTTGACATTGGTTGTCGCTGAGAAGACATGCGACAATGTGACTACATTTTGAACATTTTAATCTACGGGAATTGGTGTTGGTGATTGCTACACTATTGGCTATTGGCTTTTGGCTTTTGGCCGCAGGGTGTGGTGTGGCGCGGACAACTGCCACACGAACGCGCAGTGACACTCATTGAAGTGCAGTTACTAACATAGGCATAAGTTACTATGTTATTAATAGTAATTTAAGTAAAGTAATATACTTATGTATATCAGTCTATAAGGTAGATATGTTATGGATCTTTGTTACCTAAATTAAATGATATATATAATTATTGCAGTTTGATGTGCGATCACAAACACAAACTATATTTTTGAAGACGTGTACACTTCGGAGATTCTTTCAAACAATACTGCAAGTTCAGAGACACAAATCTCGGCACATAAAACCGATCGATCAGTCACTGCGCCAATCTCATTAAAACCCACTCTAGATTTTACGACTTTCATCAAATCTTGTGAGAATTGTTTTACGCCTGAAATATTCTCTTATTTTTTGTATTATTAGACTACTAGCTAACGCGTGCGTCTTCGCCCGCGTGAAATTAACAGTCCTCCATTTCGTTGCAATTTTTAAAAACCTTTACAGTAATGTAGCTATCATTACCTATAATACTGTAAAGTTTCTTCAAAATTCGTAGAAGGAATATCTGTTCTAGCGGCTTCACTAAACCTAATAAAACCTAACCTAATGAACCTAAGTGTAACGAGTAAGTATTAAATCATAATGTCATCTTTTAGACGCCCACTGCTGGGCATAGATCCCCCCAAGAGGCGGTTCAGCCGTAATCGCCATGCTTGACCGAAGCATGTTAGCGATCGCAGTAGGTGTTATGGTACTCAGAAGGACGTTGCTGCTCATCCTCTGGTCAATATCCCTCTGCCGACTTCTACAATACCCACGGGTAGAAAAGAGCGCGCAGGTGGTGTTATTCACGGCCGGCACCACACGGCTAGTATTGCACACTGGATGATTGTGATGACATTATTCAATACTTAATAATGTCACCAAAATCTACAAACCAAACCTAACCTATCAAACCTAGTCGTCGCCAGCGTGACTGCTGAAAGTTGTGATAGTGGTTTTTTTCGTAAGGAACTTGTCTGTAGACGAGATAGAGTCTGGATTTGTTTGCCATTGCCGGACTATAACATATCTGATGAAGGAAGAGTGTGAGTTGATGTCTTTAGAACCAAGAAAGGGGTAACCCATTTGAGAAATACTAGGTGTAAATATAGTGTGATGTCCAAAAAAAATTCAATTTTTATCAAAATAGATCAAGATTAGTAGTATTATCAGTAACGTAAAACTCAAAAACAACATCTGTGCCATAAGGCAAAACTGACACGCAATAATTTTCCACATCCTCGCTCTTCCGAAGCGGAAATAATCTCGATAGTTTACTGAGTTTGTATAAAAACTCAGTAAACTATCGAAGGACAAAAACTACGTATAAAACTGACTGACCAATTAAAAACTTCGTATTATTGTTCACAACAGGATGTCATTCCAACTGAGCCTATTTGCCGCATCAGCGAATACACGATTCACTGTCTTGAAATTAAACTACGCTCGGGAATGTTCGTTTTAAACGAATCTCCACGAATTCGCGCTTTAAAAGGGATAATAGTACTTATTTATTTTCGGGGTTGCAAAGCTTTAGACGTAGGAAGTCTGCGGTTTCAAGCTAGATGTGGTGAGAATGCAATTTCAATGTTCTAGGATTAGCTAGAAAGCTAAGGTATCTACATATATATTAAACATTAATTACACAACCGTATTCAAGGCATTAATCTATTTATTCCTAAGTGTCTAAATTTAAGGTCTATTATAGTTTCTAAGCCCCTAAAATATAAATGATGTGGTCATAAGCACGGTAAACTTACATAATCCAAGTATGAAAGTAATACATAATTTCGACAATGGCCGTAATTTTAAAGTTCGTTCAAGGTCACCGCAAGGGCACACGAATTTTGAGTGGCCGTAAAAATTTTTTGAAAAAAAATTAAATATAAATATTTCAATAAGAGTTATGAAACCCAAGCGGTTTAATACTGGCTTGTCCATCAAGTATTCTTTTCAAAATAAATAATATGTACCGTACATCACTAAATCCGAATAAGTAAACAACCTAAATTGCTCACGGACCAGTTTTTGTACACACCTCGGAAATTGTTCGTAACAATTTATAAGTTCCGAAAAACTCGCGTACAAGTTTAATACGACGGGAATTCTTAACGAAACAGTTCCACAGGGTCCATTTAGGTGTTACTTCTGTTATAAGTTTTGATTAAAAATATTGTGATGTGAATGTGGTAGGTACAACTTAAGCGCTTTAAGTTATTAATAAAGCGCCACTATCGCTTATGTGGTAAGACGCAAGTACGATGAGGTTCATCATCATCATGTCAACCTTTAGACGCCCACTACTGGGCATAGGTCTCCCCCGAGGGGGGTTCAGCCGTAATCGCTTGCGCTCGCGTAATGCTTGGCCGATGCATGTTGGCGATCGCAAGTAGGTGTCAAAAAGATGAGGATAAAATTATAAAATTTAGATGGACCATTTAAATTACATATTTGTACTTAGTAACATTCACCAAACGGTTGGTTGACTATTCATTCATTCTAGGCTGGCCTATTTTTAGGCCAAAGCATCAACAATGCCATACAACGTGACATTGCTACCCCTTTTTATGTATTGTACAGAAAAAGTATTATAAGTATTGTATATACTTTTTTTTTAAACAAATACAAATTCTGTCACATTATTGTTATTTATTGGTAATCGATGTGAAGTTACAATACCGGTATTAATTATATTGTTATCAGGAAGCGGTCAATCAAAACCTAATAAAGGTTAGGTGACAAACATATTATTAAGTATATTATTACCTACCGTTGTCTGATTATGTGTCAGACACAAAGTACTCAGTTGCTTGCTTATTGCCGTGTCTACCGATATGCGGCACAAAATAAATATATACAGAAGTCCAACAACGATTGAAAACAGGGGCATACTAATATAATATGATAATAATAATATAATATGTGGGGACATTTTCACACACGGCCATCTGACCCCAAACTAGGGAGACCCTGTACTATGGGTGTCAGACAGCTGATATACATACACAAATACATTTTTTTTTTTGTAAATACATACATATATAGATAAACAACACCCAGACCCAAGGCAAACACAAGTGCTCATCACACAAATGTTTACCCTGGGCGGGAATCGAACCCGCAACACGCTGCGCAGCAGTCGATCGCTCAGCCACTGCGCCAACCGTGTCGTCAAAAATACTAAGGGCGGGTTACTTCAACTATACTTTACTGACGGGTAATAGTCAAAAATGGCGCAATAAAATGGGTTGTTGTACAAAATGGTGGCCTTAACGTACCTACGTCAAAAAGTTACTATTACCATAACCGACCAGTCAACGTAATTTTGTGTTATCAAACAGCTACGTCAATTATCAAAATATTATGGAATCTCTTTTTGAATAACTTTGACTGACAGATTTTTATGTCATGAAACAACCCGTTATATTTAACAAACGTTAAACATCTCACGTCATACTAACTTTTAACCGTCCGTATGTAACGTTAACCGAATGTTTGAAACAACCCGCCCTAAGACGCATAAGTACGGGGTCTCATTTTCCACCACTATGTAGAATATCATTCAGCAAATACAGAGATGTTTCATTCATTCAAAATACGTCAAACGACTGCCTAGGACGTAAGTCGACTTTCGAATTGAAAATACGACTCTTCTTCTTAGCGTCTCGATGGCAACCACGGAAATGTATAATGTGTGTGTGTGTGTGTGTGTATGTAAATTGTATGTGAGTGTGTATATGTGTGAGTGTATAAGTATGTGTAATTTGTTTGTTCTTGTCAGATTCTATGTTTGTCCCAATATTCACCCACATGAAATACGACTCTTCATTATATGTACTAAAATAATCCTACTAATTAATAGTATAAATGTGAAAGTGTGTGAAGATGTTTTGATGTTTGTTACTCATTCAGGCGTAAACTGGTGAACAGATTTGGATAAAAATTGGCACATAGATAGACCATTTTCTGGATTAACACAGGACAGTTTTCATGCCGGTAATGTGTTTCTTTGGGGTAATAATAGTTCATCTTTATTGTTATTTTAACAAATCTTTAGTTTCGGACTTTTTCAATCCCACTGCCTTAACCGCAGAACGCACTTTAATCCCGGTAATGCGTTCCCGTGATAATAGGATAATAGTTCAATTTTAATGTTATTTTAATTGAGTTTTAATTAGGCAAATTATTATGATTTTAGTTTCGACATTCTCACTAGACGCCATTGGCGTCGATTTAGATTGCGCCTAATAATATTACAAATGTAATTGTTTGGATGTTTGTTACTCAATCACGCGTAAACCGTTGAACAGATTTGGATGAAAATGGGTACATAGATAGACCATTTGTTTATCTATATACGTGTGTATTTAAAAATGTATTTGTGTATGTATATCAGCTGTCTGACACCCATAGTACAGGGTCTCCCTAGTTTGGGGTCAGATGGCCATGTGTGAAAATGTCCCCACATATTATTCAAAGTCAAAGTCAAATCATTTATTTCAATTAGACCATTAAAAAGACACTATTGAACGAACTATAAAAAAAAAAATTGTTAAAGTAAAGTAAAAGTAAAGTTTATTTATTTGCAAAGATAATAGATTATTATCTCATTTATTTATTGTATATACATATTTAATTATATTTTTAAATATTATTATTTTTTATTATTATTCTCATTTATTTATCTTAAATACACATAATTTACATTTTTAAATATTAATATATTTTTTTTTATTATTATTATTATTATTTCTTGGATTATCATATAAAATACTTTTTAGCCCGTTATAGTGTTCCAGTGGGATAATATGTTTAACATAAATATTACTTTGACAAAGCTTTAGTGCTAACTTTATCAATAAACGGCACTGCGTTAACTACTACAGAACACACTATAATCGCAGGTACGCGTACCGAAACCTTTCAACTATTATCATTTCGTTTTTTTTACTATATTAAAGTCACGTCTGCCACTGTACCAGTTGATCTATCATCAATTCGATTTTAGTCGTTAGTCCGACGTTCCATTTGGCCGTACAACTTTCAACTAAATTTACACTTAACCGAAATAACATTTGTTCGAAGTATTTCCGTAAAGACATTCAAAAGTTTTCGGTAAAATGAAATTCGAACAAAAAAATACTCTGGAGAACATGTCCGATAAAAGGGGCAAGGTCCACTCTGACCGAGTACCGCACGCCCAGCACACCCGGTGCTACAACGCACCTCTTCGTTGATGGTGATCAACGAAGAGGCAGCCGTGGTGGCGGGCACTGCCATACCTCCGGCAGAGATATCGTGCTACGTGCGCTCGCCAGTTCCTGATCATATTTTGGAAAGGCCAGGAAGTGTACCATTTGGAAATTCCCCAGATGAATCCGCAGACTAGGGCCGTGCCCAACAAAAAGTATCGTGTTTGGACTTTTATGCTTACCATACTAAGGTGCTGGATGATGATTTCGATCTGCTGTTGCGCAGGCAACTTCTACATCAGTTCTTGGTAGATATGTATATCAAGATAGAAAGAGAATGCTTAAGATACATTTCTTTGAATAGAAGTAAATTGCGGGTGAAGAATTATATTCATTTACAGGATGCTGTGAGGAATGATGTACAATTATGCCCTAATAATATAGGGCAAATGGTTATCCTCCCTTCCTCGGTCTTGAACAGCCTCAAGATCAGATACCTGCATGAATACATGCAAGACGGTCTAATTATCACGTTTACGTGTAACCGATTGACACGACCTCATTGCTCGAGTTTTTATATTAAAGTTCAGAAGTTGGTAGCTCTGCTCACGTAAGGTCAAATATATTTATGGCGAGTCTCAGTGCTTCATGTACTCCATAGAGTGGCAAAAACACGGATAGTCTCATGAACATCTTTTATTGTAGCTAAAAGAAAATTTGCGTCCCAGTCAGATTGATGACAATATTAGCGCGGAAATTCCCGATACCAATACTGACAAAAAGCTACACGATACAATCATCAAACTCATGATTCATGGGCCATTCGGTGTACACAACACATCATCCCCATGCATGAACGACGGGACGTGCTCCAAAAATCCCCCGAGCGCTACTATAAAGAACACACAGACTAGCGATAATGGATACCGGCAGTACCTGCGGAGAGTACGTAAAGATGGAGGACGCATGATCACTATTCAAATTCGTGGTGGTCATGAGGAAGTCCCAGTGGACAACTGATGGCCCTACTTCGCAAGGACTGCAATAATGCCTTGGCTGTGGCATTCTCGGGCATTGTTGCAACGTTGCTCGAAGGTGGACGGACTGCACATTCGGTTTACAAGAAACCCGAACATGCAACATTAGTAAGAGTAGCGGCCGCAGCGTTCTGTTACAGCAATGTAAGTTGATAGTGTGGGATGAGTGCACGTTGTCGCACAAGCGCGCAGTAGAAGCGTTGAACTGC
The DNA here is from genome assembly GCA_947361185.1 of Charanyca ferruginea. Lineage (NCBI taxonomy): Eukaryota > Metazoa > Arthropoda > Insecta > Lepidoptera > Noctuidae > Charanyca > Charanyca ferruginea. The sequence continues at coordinate 54,617,900 of OX376055.1, read as the reverse complement.
AGCCTGAAGGACATTCAAGGCTTTAATGGGTGGTGTTGTCGTATTACTAGCAGGTGATTTCAAACAGACACTGCCAGTTATTGAGGGTGTTCTGTGCTAAAATTAATTATCACGTTTTTTTTGAAGGCGGATGCTTTTGTTTTTTTTTTTTGAAAATAGTTTTTATTTTCCACTTTTTAATATCGCCTTAACATCCAAATCCATTAAGAAACGGCGACACAATTAAATCAGAGATTGAAAGTCCTCCAAAGATTGAAGAAACAACGTCATCTATGTATTTTTTTTTTGGGATTTTCAAAAAGCGCTGAATCAATTTCGATAAAATTTATGTAGGACCATTTCACAATAAACCCCTTTCGTACAAAACAAGAGTTTTGCAAATCCGTCTATATATGACGGAGCCATGCCCGAACACACATAAAAAAATATATATATAAACATGAGAATTGATAACCTCTTCCTTTTTGAAGTCGGTTAAAAATCAAAAGAAAAATATTAGACACTATGACTACCGCGTCTTATATTTAATGGATAGGTAGGATACCTTTGATCTCCGACCGGAGATCAAAGATATATACATCCATAAATACAGTGATGACCAGTGACGACAGTGCTGCCTACCCCGTCGAGTTTCTAAATTCCTTTCTTTCCATAAACTAAAGCCCAAGGTTGGCGTCCCAGTTCTACTGATGCGTAACTTTGATGCACCGAAATTGTGCCGCAGTCAAAGGAGAGATGGTTTTGATTCCCCGCATTCCAATAATTCCTAACAATTTCCGCTAAAATTAGCATTCACAATGACGTAAATGCCAGGGCCAAAGGCTGAAAGTAGCAGCAATTCATAAGGGCACTCCATGTGTGTCACGTGGTCAGCTATATGTTGGCTGTCCGAGAGCATCAAGTGCCCAAACTACTACACGTACACGTGCACGTACTAGCTCAAAATAATAGATCGTACAATGTGGTGTACAGATCTGTATTGCAATAAATCCCTTCACTGCGATTTGGGTAACATAGATGGTTTATTTTCTGCCGTGTTTTCGAGGTTCAAAGACATGTAAGTTTTGTTCCCAATGTAGTTCGGGAATCGGATTTTTTTGTGTTTTGTAATATCCCTCTAATATTATTTAAGCTACGTAGTTTAAGGCATTTTGCCAATTTAAACGTTTTACATGAGCAGCCTATGGATCAAGCATGCAAAAAAATCGTACAACGCCCTGCGTGTTCTCTACAATAATGCTTTTAGAGCACTGATGAAGCTGCCTCGCTACTGTTGCGTATGAGGTATGTTTATGAACACAAATATTTGCAGAGATTATTCGCAAGAGAGTTGTGTCCCTGAACCGCCACATACGAGGCAGTTCCAACACCATCCATTTTCCATGCGAACAGGTGAAGATAGCTTCACCTGGCCGCATGAAAGACGAATCTGGATCTGGATTGCCCAATAATATGGCACTGAACCGGGTATATTTAGCACTCCCGATCCAAACCTAAATTTAGACTAAGATAATTTGCATGCTTACATAACAATTTTTTATCCAAATAATCGTCCAATAGATTATTCCATTGAACGATTATTTGGATAAAATTGTATCTTGGGAAAGTTACTTAGAACGCGGGCGAAGCCGCGGGCAGAAGCTAGTTTTATTTAATTACGAAACGAGTACATATTTTCAATTTTAAAAAATCGATCGAATTTATTCACTTATACTCCGCATGCACGTGCCCACTGAAGGCCAAATTATACTAATAAAAAAAAACAAAATCTAGTAGAAATTCCATCTCTGCGACAATCAACGTCGAAAATGAATGTAAATAGAGGCGTTTTTGACAGTTGAATACGAATATTCCTAAAAGGAATGTTTTCGTAGACGCGTGTTTATGTGTGTGTGCGGTTTCGCTCGTTGTACTTATGTCTGATCCGCGCGTCATTATCGTGAACGGGCACTGTCAGTTGAAATTGGTCATAATATCTTAACTGCCCTTTTATCTTAATTTTTTTTATTATGATTTGTTTTGTATTGCTCTTTATCGACATGTTTTCACATAGGTATAGAAACAAGCAACCAAGAAGAATAATGTCACCAAGGTTTTGTAAAATCTTGATTAAAAAGTGTATCCGTGGAGTTTCTTGGTCGTTCTTCTCCATAGAAACCTACCCTACGTATTCGAACAAGCAACTAGCTTCACCTTTCTGGGTAACTGACTCTTTGACATTTCAAAAATGCCTGTAAATGGTTCAATTGTAATAAATGCTTTGACTTTGACTAAAGTCCTGTACCTATCTATTCTGTGCTACCAACAGTACATTTAATTGCACAATTATTGCACGTGCGAGCTCCGCAACCATGATTGCTCGTTGATTGAAACACGTGATAATATTCGATGCGTTATTAATACGCATCGAATATTATCACGTGTTTCAACGGAAATCCTTGGTGATGACGATCGTGTACATAATAGGCCAGGATGGACGTTTAAACGTAGATTAATTGATTGTCTATGAATTAATATTTACCAGTAATTGGGTTTTGGAGGTCAAATGGGCAATATTAACCCGTATTAATTACTGTCGCATTTGCTGCCTGACTGGGTACCACGAGATAACTGATTTAATTATTTCAATTCGCAATGTTCATAATCGACTGTTAAACTTTGTCGATGTCGATATTGACTATCAAAAGAAAGTAAGAACGAAAAAAGGAAAATCCTACTGTCTTACATTCTTTAGGTGGGTACTTTAATTTTTAAGAATAGAAAAAGATAAAGCACTCTATATTTATTACTTCAATTTCTCGTTTTCTCTATCTGCATAGCTTCGTCTTCCAATATCTACGCAGTCTTCATTATTTCAAAAGTTTAATTATCCTTAATGAATATTACGATTACCTTTTTCCAAAGCTACCTATACATTATTATAAAAAGGAAATTCGTAATTACTCAATACAATACGGAAGCCTGACGTATTTCGTAAACAATAATGATGTATAATAACCGTTTCTATTTTTATTGTGTAGATCAAGGTTACAGCGAAGGTAATGTTTATCTTTCATTATCTGTATTATGTAAGAGTTAAAATCGTGCAGATCGATCGGTTTAGGGTTAAGCTATGCTTGCCTCGGTCGGTCCGTGGATCGGTGACCATTCATTTCTTAGCGAGACTTCTCCTTCTTCCCCTCCTTCTTCTTCCTCGGAAAACACGTAAGAACGGGGCTCGTGTGCCCGCCGATACGGTGAAATGTTTGCGGTGCGGCGCCGCATCGCATTGTGTGCCCCCGCTCTAAAGCTGTTGACCCCAGTTTTATGTATACCCGGTTCACAATAAGATTAGACATAAACACAAACCTTTTTTACAGTCCCTTCAACCGATTTTGACTTCTATTCCGTAGGCTAAAGGATGACATTAGAGGCAAAAAAGTGGTTACAATAACAACTGTTTACTGCAGTTGCCATTTGTCATGCTACCAACGCAATATGAGTCAAAATCGGTTGAACGGACTGTAAAAAAGGTTTTTCGTAAATGTCTAATCTTATTGTGAACAGTAGTGCTATTCTGTTACAATCTCGCTCGGTGAACACCTAGGTGAAGTGAGCTGTCATCCGTCCCGATGCTAGGGATTAACAAAGCTTGACAAAGATTGCTAGATCACTTCACCTAGGTGTTCACCAAGCGAGATTGTAACAGAATAGACATACAGGGTATAGATCTTTGACAGTCGTTATGAGTAGTCAGAAGTCAGAAACTTTAACGACCAACCTTACCAAAGAGTATACACCCAGTACATAGACAGACAGTCGCTGTATATAAATAGTGTTTCACATAGAGCGACTGTCTGTCTATTCAGTCTATCCAGTTACATTAAAACCAGTACCAAAGAGTGACGTTCCAGAAAAGCGCCGAGGCAATAAAGCTCGACGAGTTCCGGAGAAACGATTCAACTGTCTTTGGTTCAACGAAATTAATCAGAGAAGAACAGCGGAGGAGTAAGAACAAACATTATTTTAATTACGGTTAGTAAGATATAAGAATAGGATATTTTACTCTATATGAGGAAAAATCTATAAGTCAGACAGTTTAGGCATTAAGCAGTCGAAAAATGTATGTTTAGTTCATAAAATAACAAAATAAATTTATAAATTAAATTCAAAGTGTTTAGTTTTTTTAATCTGTTTTATAACGCCGTGAAATAGTAGCGGCCATGTTATTACGCCGTACGGCTGTGTAAACAAAAAATTGTCAACTGTCAGTCAACGGATTGGCGTATATAGGCTTTGTACTTTTATTATTTTCGTAAACAACGTATTTTTTTAATTATTACACCTATTTCAAAATATGCTTTTAATTATTTTTAAATTATGTACAATTATCATATTTAATATGAGCGCATTTGATACAACACGAACTGAGGTCATTTCCGCTAAGCAATATGGCGACCATTTTTGTTACGGAGGATTTAAAGGACAATCTAGATGTGGACCGGGAGCGAAGAGCATTGGCGGTGAGGTGTAATATGTTGATCCGGAGGTTCTCACGCTGCACGGGTTCAGTTAAAATAACACTTTTTAAAGCATACTGTCAAGTATTTTACACGTGTAGCCTTTGGACTAGCTTCACTCAAAAAGCCGTTAATGCTCTTCGAGTCCAGTACAATAATGCATTTAGGATGCTGTTGGGGTTGCCACGCTTCTGTAGTGCCTCAGGGATGTTCGTGGACGCCCGGACTGACAGCTTCGCTGCAATCAGGCGCCAGCGAGCAGCATCCTTGTTGCACAGGGTGCGTGCCAGTACCAACAGTCTCCTGAGTGTCATTGCCAACAAACTGGATTGTCCTTTAATCTGGAGCCTATGTCAGCTACATGCTCCTGTATATAATGGTAATGTGTACTAACATAGATTTTAAGTTTTATGTTACTAACATCTTTGTATTGTATTGTATTTGTATACTAACATAGTTTTTAAGTGGTCATGTGCTAACAAATCTGTACTTTTATGGAATTTTATTCCGAAATAAAGATATTATTATTATTATTATATTAAGAGGCGTTTACGACAAACTACGTGCGAAATTTGAAATATTAAAATTTTGATGCATTTTTATGGCAATTATCGATTGAAAAAAAAAAAAGTTTTTTTTTGATGGCATATTAGCACTAGAGAATTTTATTGAAATACTTTTCAAAAATGGGTGTAGCACCCTATTGACCAGAAAATAATGGTGATAGATGTAAGCACTATAGCCCGACCAATTATTTGTGATCGTTCCTGAGGTAGCGGCGCGGTGTGGGAGGGGTGTGGTGACGTGACGCTAGTGCTCACTGATACGTCAACGTGCGACAAACTGTCACCCCTCCCGCACCGCGCAGCTACCTTAGGAACGGTCTCAGTAAAACGGCCGGGCTTATAGCTCAATTTGCAGCTAACATTACGTGCCACAAGATACCCGTATCTTCATTCACATGAAAGTTAACTATCAAGTTTTACGATTCTGAAGGAGTTTTGAAAATTCTGTCTCTCGTTGCGACGTCATAAAATAATATTTATATTTTTATTAAATGAAAAATATCTCAGCACTATAGTAAAATTACCGTATTTTCTCATTATAATAGAAAAATATATGGCAGTGAATACGTGATAACGGTTGTAATATTTATGCAAATATTATGAGAATGCTGCAGTAATAGAGTTACGTTTTTATCTGCATTAGGTACAGCAGAACAAGCTATCTGGTATACGGGCAAAAATGTTCACCTTTACTGACATTGGAGAAGGAAAATATCGTAAGGAAGGCTGAGCTTATAATTAGTATAAGTCTGAAATCGCTTCACCTTGAGCAAGCGTGGTGGTCAAAGCCAGTAAAAGGTAGGCAGTTAATGTTATCTGCTACACTGCCGTATTATTGCTTGCGTAATAACTTTATTAAGAGAGTGATATTAAAGAATACACTCCTCAGCACACTCGCAACATTGTTTAGAAATATTTACAAATCGGCCTGTGTACCAAATAGCTGGTTCGAGTGTACCCATAATTTATTTTAAAAATAATTAGTAGAAAGTAACTTGTTACAGTAGTAATGGACCAGATAACGGGAATTCCGGAAACAGCTCGTGGGATTGTCTTCAAGAATTAGTTTATATTATCGTTGTGATTTTGAGTTGCGCTAAATCGAATACGCGCCCTTACATAGATAATTTTGGCTGTAGTTAGCGATTATGTTGTGTTGGTAAGTTGTTATGTTAAGTGATTATGTTGATGTTACTGGGCGACGTTATAACTTTGCAATAAAGCCCTTAAAATAAAGACTCCAATATAGGTTCCACAAAGTCTTTGCTCCACAGTAACACATTCAATTAACAAAGTGAAAATTCCAAATGTTTTTAACAACAACATAACATTTATGACTTCATATCCGAAATCGTTCCTCACCTTACATTAAGCAAGCAATGGTATTTACCTACCGTACTAAACAAACGTACAAGGGTACCTCGTATTTACATATGATTTGGGCCAACTCGCTCATCGATTACAAAGAAATTGGAATCGAGTCGGTACCCTTTTCTTTGAGCAAACAGTCAACTGTTTTGTATGATTTTTGGGGAGCCATTTCAATGTTCGCTTCCGGGACGATGTCAATGGAGTCGCTTATTTGAATGTGTGACCTTTTTTTATTTGCTTGTTCTTTCCGCTGTTGACTTGACAAGCGTTTTGATGATGGTGCGGGAAATCGACAGATTGTTAAATTTTTCTCCTCGTTGGTAATAATTTGTGTGTGGTATTGTACTGATTGAATTTATGTTTCCACTTTGATAAATATCAGATTGATGAATAACAGGCTTTCTTTGACTCATTAGAGTACGAGATATGATTATTATAAAATAACTACCTGAACCGACAGACGAAGTCCTGACAATAGATTTTTCAATTTTCTTACTATACAATATTTACATTTAAAAATAAAAAAGGAAAACCTATAACTATTAAAAACAAAAAGAAAAGCTAAGACAATAAGGCATCAAAAAAATCCCCAACATCGTCGTCAACTGGGAATGTGCCCAAGAGACTGGCGGCATTGCCACGTTGGATGGCAATGCTTAACCTCTGTCCGAGGTAAAAACCAGCCCTTGGATCACGGGAAGTGTCAACCAACCTTTTGGAAATTTCTTTAAAAAGTAGATGAGCACTTGGACCCCACGACCCGAGGGTTTCAACCCCAAACGGCTCGAAAATAAAGTTATCGCTTAGGATACTATATTGAGATTTTACGGAAATAATAAATAACATTTTCTTACCATCAAACCTTCCCTGGACTTCCACAAAGATTTCAAGACCAAAATTAGCGCAATCGGTCCCGCCGTTTTTAAATTTTTGCAAGACTAACGAACAACGATTCATTTTTATTATATTAGAAGACTAGCTGAGCCGTCAGACGTTGTCCTGTCCCTATACCTAGCCTCTTGAACCGTTTAAACCTTCCCTAGACTTCCACAAATATTTTAAGACTAAAATTATCTAAATCGACAAAGACGTTCGATGAGACAAGACGTTCTTGAGTTTTAGCGAGACTAACGAACAAATACCAATATTATCGCCCCACTGCAGGGCGAAGGTCTTTTCTCATGCAGAGAATGTACGACCTTTGATCACCACGCTTGGTTAAAACGGATTGGTGATTTCAGACATGCTCATGATAAGTCCAGATTCTCTCACGACGTTTTCCTTCACCGATGTCAGTGATGTCAAAGAAAAACTTAGGAAGTACATACGAAATTGGAAAAGTCACATTGGTTACCCGTGCCGGGTTGCGAACACAAGCCCGTGTATGAGAGGCGGGCGCCTTAGCTTAGTGCAACTAAGGGCCGGCGCTGACTGACGGCATGGCACGACGCGGCATGGCAAAGGATTTTATTATTCATCAAGTTATTTTTATCCTTGTTTTATCGAGTTTAGAATTCATATGTACTTTATTTCGATACAATCATACACGTCGCGGCATTCCGCGGCGTACGCGGCGTCCCGCAAGTCACATAGGTCATAGGATTATGACAGCTAAATTAATTGAAATAAGGTTTGAAACGGGTGCGGCGGGAGATGTCTTCGGCGAATGGCGCGCAGCCTGAGTGGGGCGCGGTTGCAAGGGAGGAGTGACTGAGCGTGCTGTGGGACGCCACAACGTGACGTGCCATACCAAAGCGTCCTTCCAGCTGTCGAAGCACGCCGTTCCATGCCGTGCCGTGCCACGCCGTCAGTCCCCGCCGGCCCTAAGTGATACTAACATAGTTTTAAGTTTTATTTACTTACACCAATGATATATTATACACTTAGATGCGTTACCCGTGCTCAATAATGGCAATATTAAAGCAAGGCAATTGCCGGGGTTTCACTTAGTCACATACCACCCAGTGTCCCGGCTATACACATAATTGACGTAACAAAATATTTATGTTTATCTTTTTCTAACAGGTATACGCTGTATGCTTCTGTCCTTTTCTTCGCACTGTATAATTGTATGTGCCTTTTAAAGAGCACTAATGTTCGTGTATGACGTGTCTAAAAAAAAAAAAATGGTTTTATTATTATTATTATGTGTAATACGTCATTGACTTACACAATAATTATTGTTTCATTGTTATAAGTATACTTAAGTTAAGGTATTTATCTATGGGTATTTGTTACCTAAAAATAAATGGTGCTATTATTATTATTAACCACTAGGTCATTACGGCATTATTATGAGTACGAGAGTAAAAGAACGTTCATTATTTTGCGTTTTCTCAGATATGAGCCATTTGTAAGCAAAGAATTAGAGAATCAAATGCATGGCGTCACTAGTTTAAACTCAAAAATACGACGCGCTCTTATCTCCGCAAAAGTTTTAAAATTTTACTGTTAAACCGTAGTTTCTCGGTATTTTTCCACGTCGTTCCCTCGTGGGTGATAAAAATATTCATTTAATGTCTTTTATATATATTTTTCTGTGTGCTTACTTATTATAACTCGCGCATTGTTCCAGCGATGGTCTCGTAAAAACATTATGAGAAGACATGAAACGTAAACCTCCGCGTTATTATATAACTTATACTATATTTAAGAGGAAGTATACGAACAATTTTGGTCATATTTTTGCTCTTGGTATTATTATTTTTTGGGTCGAATGCGGACAATCCTTTTATTAGGTTTCCACGAATAACCTACCAATCCCATTTCGATGTTTGACGAACACGGGAAAATATTTTTGCTTTGATACATTTCATCACACAAAAAATTGGAAATATACGAAGCTGTATTCGACTAAAACCAAAGCCTACGTCATACAAGTTGATTAATACAATCAGTCGACCACCTTTTATTAAACAAAAAACCCAAAGAGAATAAAACATACGTCCGATATTGGTACTATAGGCTGCAGTGATGTAGAATCCTGCCTAACATTTTTTACCAATAACCGCATAGCTGGTTATGCGGTTATTGGTAAAAAATGCTTTATAAAAGTCTACCTAATGTTTGGCCATGTTCCAAAAATGTTCAAATATTTTCAAGCCAATATGATTGAGTCCGACATGAACTTCATTTAAATCGTTAAGGCTTTATAATTTTGTATACTTAGATGGAATTAAGTACTGTTTTTTTCTGTTTTGTAAGCGATTTGAGCTGAGGAATTGATAGTCATTTTCAAGCGACTTCAAAAAAAGGATTCTTAATTCAAATCACGTTTTCGTTATTTTGTTTTTAACTTTATATATAATTTTGACAGTTGTTAGCCAGTTGTTGTTGTTGTTGTTATTAGTCAGAGCGGGAAAGTCTGATAACCAGTCTTACCAAGAGGTATCTTGTTACTCAGTGACTGGGTTGTGGAGTTCAGACAGGCAGTCGCTCCATGTAAAACACGGGTATTCAGTTTCACCGGGTTAGACTGGAAACGGACCCTAGCATAGTTGGGAAAAAGCTAGGCAGATAATCATATCTATGGGAGTGTATTCTTTGGCAGAAAGAACGCAATGTTATGTTGGATAGTGTACAGGCTACATCCGGAGCAGTTTATTATGCGGACCTTGTGGAAACTAGAACTAATTTCCGTGCGTTCAAGCGGTTTTGCCATACCTATTATTGGAATCAAATTTAATGTAACAGCTCACTTTTTAGGGCCCATTAATTATGTCAATTATAATCTGTGGTGCTTAGCAACTGGGTTTCTCCCAGTTGTAAACGCCCCTTTGTGCCTATTGGCCTAGTTCTGTTCTGTCTCCTGCTTGATTTGGAGGGAAGTGGAAAATATGTTTTTCTTACTCCTCCGCTATTCTTTTCTGATTAATTTCGTTGCGAGATCCAAGACAGTTGAATCGTTTCTCTGGGACTCGTCGAGCTTCATTGCTCTGGTGCTTTTCTGGTGGTCGCCACTGTTGATTCTGGCTTACAGGAGTTACAGTGGTTAGGGAATAGTGTGGCGGGCTTGTCCCAAATAAAAAAAGATGATCATATCTAGCATGCGAATACTTAAACCAAACTCAATTGCTACTCGATGTTAACTGTCATGCGGTCTTTGTCATGTTATAGCTTATGAGCTTTTAAAAAGGTTGTATAAGTAGTTAAGTGTCTCTTTTATGTTCAAAATAATAACTGTAAAAAAGGCAGTAATAATAAAATCAAATAAGGAAAACAGTTTTCCATCAGATGGACCATTAACATATTTCATCATCATTTCAGCCGAAAGACGTCCACGATACGTCACGACGTTTTGCCATAATCGCCACGCTTGGCAGGCGGATTGGCGATCGCAGTATGATTGTTACAAGGCACAGAGAACGCTGCTGCCCGTTCTCTGGTGAGTCCCTTAGTCGCTTCTTACGACACCCACGGGAAGATATGGAATGGTGCTATTATTTACGTCAAACACCATACGGATCAACATGTTTGCCAACCTAAAAAATAGAAAAAAAAACATCTTCCCAGATCTTCAAAAAGAGACCTACATTTCGTACAGGCCATCTTTCCGATGCCAATAGGGTCATAATGACTGGCAGATAACAGATAAGACCCGTAACTGCAATACGTTCAGAGACAACGGATCCGAACTCGATAGATTGAAGATTACTAACTGTCAAAGTACTTGAAAACTCCTTATCGGAATACCTATCACTTTTATTGAGTTTCATTTCATTTGTATGGGAGGCTATTAAGGACGGCGTGTCCTTGAGAAGAAGTTCCTGACCGCGTCTGTGCGAAAGTCTCGAGAATTCTAGAACAAACGATCGTACGATAAAGCCGTAATCACAACACTTTTCAAAGTGATAGTCATCCAAATAATATTCGGTCGAACGAATTTCCGGTTACGGCCAATCTTTATGTGGAATAACAAAGTGCGCAGGAGACATTGTACCAACAAGCGTATGCGCTAGCATAGGCACACCCGCGACACTCCATAGAAACGAAACGATACAATTGCCTACACTAATACTAAAATAACAGACTGTACAAATACGTGCGTGTGTGTGCATGTCTACGCGCCGCTCGAACAAAAACGCAGTTCCCAGAGCAGTCCTTCGACGCGGGGAGAGGTGAGGAACGGTTTCAGAGGGAGGCAGTGCGTGTCGCTACTGTCCGGTAGTACTAGTATTTATACTGTGGCATAGTTGCATAGGGGATGCACCTATGCTATCCCTCACTATTATAGTCCCATGGAACGGCAATCCTACGTACCCGGAGACTGATCAAGAGCAGGACCAGCAGTTTTACGTCCTTTCCGAGACAGATGGGTGTCACAACCTTGAAAACTCCAGGCCTCTACTAAGAAATAATATGTGGGGCGCTTTCGCGTCAATAAATGGTTTTTCTTTCTTTCTAAATTACTGGTGGAAAACCCCAGTAGCACGTTATCCGACCAGCGCATCGGTCCCAGGACTACACGCTCAGCAATCGTGTTTGCGACCACAAGTTTATCGAAACGGGGTAATCAATAGGAATAGTGATACCGAATTCCAAGTGGAAGCTATAATAGCCGACGCTCAAAATGATCTTAATCTGTTAAACGGGTGGTTTCAGTCAAATTTGTTAAAAAACCAATTTAGTTAATATTTGCAGCAAAAAAAAAAAAAAAAAATGATGATATCGAACTTAAAATAAACGGCCAGCTACTTCAACGAAAACCTAAAGAAAAATATCTCGGACTTAACTTAGATAGTAACCTAACTTGGAAGCCACACCTAGAAAAAAATAAACTTAAACTAAATTCACTCACAGGGGCACTACGCAATATAAAAAATTGTCTCCCTCGAAAAGTACGATATCTTATCTATAATTCTCTAGTTAAACCTCATATCGACTACCTCATTGAAATCTGGAAAATATAAAAAGACTAATATAGATCCAATTTAACGGGTTCAGAATAGATTAATTAAAATTTTATTCAACTATACATTTCGAACACCTACTGAAAAGATATACGAGGAAACAAAAATAATGAATATAAAACAAACGTACATTTATTACACATGTATTCTAATACGTAAAATATTAAATAAGGAAATCCATTCCAATATGAGATTTGTAACAAAACAACAAACACGAAAGATTGACGATACGGTTGGCGCAGTGGCTGAGCGATCGACTGCTGCGCAGCGTGTTGCGGGTTCGATTCCCGCCCAGGGTAAACATTTGTAAGATGAGCACTTGTGTTTGCCTTGTGTCTGGTGTTGTATATCTATATAATGTATAAATTTACAACAAAAAAAAAATGTATTTGTGTATGTATTTTTTTTTTTTTTTTTTTTTTTTTTATTGTTATAGGCTTGCGTTTGACCGCAACTCACCTGATCTTAAGTGATGATGCGGCCTAAGGTGGAGCACGCTTGCCGTATATCAGCTGTCTGACACCCATAGTACAGGGTCTCCCTAGGTTGGGGTCAGATAGCCGTGTATGAAATGTCCCCACATATTATTATTATTAAAAGTCTTTCTCAAAAGCATTCCATTCTTACCAATGTGTTAGCTTTTCAATATTCTATGTTCGAAAATTCTTATGTTGTACTAGTAATAAAACACCGTCGTTTGATTCAAACTACAACAAAATATTTCTTTACTAACGAGCAAACTTTGGCTTTTATTCGAAGTGTAACCGGAATAAAGGCTTTTATCCACAATAGTGCGCAAATAATTAAAGTGATGAGTCAGGCGTTTTGTGTGAAGAATCATGTCTATGTATTGTTTCCATTTTAATAGAAAGTCAAAGACTATGTTTAGATGTGGTTTTCTTAACACATTTTAGATTCAGACTCGAAGACTCAGTACAGATAAATATGAGACATCATCATCATCATCATATCCGCCTATTGCCGTCCACTGCTGAACGTAGGCCTCCCTCAGAGATCGTCAACCAACCCGGTCTTGGGCAGCCGGCATCCATTCGCTAATACATACATGATACAATTTCTCACCACTTCTTACACAGGGTTACCGACATAGCTCTCAAAATATGCAAGTTGAAGTGGCAATGGGGAGGCCACATCGCTCGAAGAACCGATAACCGATGAGAAAGAAAGGTTCTCGAGTGGCGGCCACGATCGGGAAGACGCAGCGTTTGTAGTCCCACCAGATGGACCGACGACATCGTCATGGTAGCGGGAAACTGGTGGATGCAAGCGGCAGATTGCCGCTCGTTGTAGCGTTCTATGGGACAGGCCTATGTTTAACAGTGGAAGTTTTTCTTTGATGATGAAAATGATGGTGATTATACAGGATGGAAAAAATCAAAGGGAAGGAAAGGAATGAAGGAAAATCACTTTAAATCGTTAACATTATTTTAGGAATCATACATTATATTTTTTAATAATCGAAACTGATTTCGCAGATTTCTCGACAAGCTTACCTAAACCGAGAATCGAACCAGCTAAAATTAAAAAAATAAACACTCGCTATTTTATTTCACAGTCAGGCAGTTACAGTTAAAAAAAAACTCCAGGAAACATTTAGTCTAAACCGGTGGTTGTCTTTTTTGTAAAAAAGTATTTTTTCTTTTTTTAATGTCTATATACTCTACTTCTCGTCATCCAAATGAATTTAGAAACAGTAACACCACAAAAAGTAGGTCATCCCTTAATTTTCGACTCTTAGAGGTGGAATATTTTTATGAAATTGAGAACGTGTCGAATTGAGAATTTCTTCTTTTGTTGGCGTTTGAAAGCGGTTGTCTTTTTTGTAAAAAAAAGTATTTTTTCATTAAACGAAACGTGAGTATTGTTACACATAGAACTAGTCGGACGAACCCGACAACACAGTGAGTTAATCCGTTGTTCACAATCTATAATGTGAAAAAAAGTATTATTTTTAACAAACATAACTTCATGACTAATTTCGTTTTATATAGTCCTTTACAATCTTGTTATAATAATTATATTGAACGAAAACCTTGCAAGAATGACGCTTTGTATTTTTTTAAACGACAGGTCCATTCTCGCCATCCGTCTTTGTTCAAGTCGTTTCTTACCAAGAAATAGAAAGTTCTGTGACCTATTCACGATTCCTTTAGGAAAATCTTACCAAAATATAGGCGGTCTCATCATGCAAATTAGTACTCTAATTTGCAAATAATAAGTCGCAATTCAGTCTTTTAACCTGGCTCTTAAATTAAACATAATTTACGAACCATTACTCAGAATTACACTTGGTTTTATTTATTATTCTCAAAGCTACGGTATTGGGGATAAGACTGGACCGGCCGTATTACCGGGCGCTACCCGACTTTGATGCTTTATGAATACATTTTGTTGTGTTTACCTCGTTATTTAATTTCACGTTTATTAATAATAATTTGTACACGTGTATCAAATCTAAACACGTGTACCTATCAAAAATGGCATTTCTGTCCGCTATCTGATGTTGATAGTGACAGAATTTGCAATCGAGTTCCTACTGTATTCTTTTGTCTGACTGTTATCTACACTAGATATGTATTTTTGTATGTTTGTAACGAAAAAATTCAAAGACTACAGGTCCGATTACAAAAATACTTTCACCATTAGAATGCTGCATTATCCCTGAGTAACATGGGCTATATTTGTCAACTAGCGACCCGGCCCGGTTTCGCATGGGCCTATAGCCTTCTTCGATAAATGGACTATCCAACACAAAAAGATTTTTTAATTCGAACCACTAGGTCCTGAGATTAGCGCGTTCAACCAACCAAACAAACAAACTCTTCAGCTTTATAATATTACTATAGATTGATTGAAAAAGTTAGGGATCCTTGAGAAAATTCAAGTGGACGAAGTCGCGGGAAAAGTAGAGAAAGTGAAAAGAAAGGGAAAAAAAAAGAAAGGGAAAAGTAGACTGGTATAATACCAATAATACCAGTCTATAATTGTCCCACAGCTGGGCAAAGATCTCTTCTTATACAGAGAAGACACGAGCATTGATCACCACGTGCGCTCAAATCGTTTGTAGACTAATAGGTATTCATTATTTCCAGCCTAGATTTCCTTTCGATTTTGTTCTTCACAAATGTCAGTGATACCCAAGACAAAATAAGGAGGCAGGCACCTAAACCACTGGGTCATCAAAATATCATCATTTTAATGTTAAAGCCATAAATATTTCATGTTTAAAGTTAAATAAAAGAATAACTTTCAGCAGTCGCGTTTGCAGCCATTAAGCTAACTAGATTCACTTAAAGAATTGCTATGCTTTATTTAAAACTGACCTCAAAAAAGAGGAAGTTCTTAATTCGTCTGTATTTTTGTATGTTTGATAATTAATAACTTTAGCACAGAATACATCATATGACTTTAATTTCGGAAGTCAATGGCAATACGAAATAAATAAAAAAGCTTTTTTTTTCTGTTATAAAGTTATTTTTCACTATTTACTACTATTTTTGAAGGCGATTGTCTTTTTTGCAAAAAAGCTTTTTTATTTTTCGCTTTTAAGTATTTCCTTATCATCCAAATTCATTAAGAAATGGCAACACAGTCAAAACAGAGATCGAAAGTACAAGGTGAGAACATTACAACATCATCCATGTATTTTTTTTGCTTTCTGTCGATTTTTCCAAAAAGTGCTGAATCAATTTCTATAAAATTTATATGGGA
This sequence comes from Charanyca ferruginea, assembly GCA_947361185.1. NCBI lineage: Eukaryota > Metazoa > Arthropoda > Insecta > Lepidoptera > Noctuidae > Charanyca > Charanyca ferruginea. The sequence goes on along the minus strand of OX376055.1, from coordinate 54,601,823 downwards.
CCACCCTTGAGGCATACCCTATCCATAAAAAAAAGAATTTTCAAAATCGCTTTACATTTGCCGGAGAAATCGCGTCACAAATATACAAAAAAACATAAAAATAAAAAACATACAGACGAATTGAGAACCTCCTTCTTTTTGAAGTCGATTGAAAACAGAACAAAAGGGTTTTTATTGTTTTTGAAAGCAGTTGTCTTTTTGTAAAAAAATTTTTTTAATAAAATTTGCACGTCATCGTTACACAAACTTTTACCATGAATTCAGTACAGAATGCAAGGAAGAGTGACAGAACTCAGACAAGTTGCTTCCTGGGCAGTCAGCCTCGTTACCACCATTGCTGATTGGCTAAGCATTTCATTACGACATGAGTGATTCCCGTGTGATTGGCTGCTCTTGCCGACTCGACAAAAGAAGTAAATAATTGTAGCCTTAACATTTTCGTCGGTTAAGAAAAAAAAATCACCGGTTCCATACATTTTAAAATGACTATGTTTTGTTCCAATAAATATTTAAAATTCGAATTTGAATTTTGACCGGGTAGGTTTTGCACTTTTCAGGGCCTGTAGACAAATTCCCTTTTCGGTTAGCGTTAATTCCAACAGAAAAATTGTATGCAGTTGACATTTTGCATCACGTGACATCTGGTAAGCGAACGTCAACTTCATACAATTTGATTTTTCCGTTGGCATAACGCTAACAGAAAGGGACTATACAGGCCCAGGTCACAACGTCTCTTCTATCGAGTATAATTGACAATGGTAATTAATCAGTCATCCATTGGACAAATTATTATTAAACAAAGATAAGGATCCTGATAGTCGGTGGAGCGTTACACAATACCTATATAAAATTTTCAGCTAGAGAAGAACTTTTGTTATTTGTTAGTGAGATTTTGAGCACCGTTACAAAATCCAATTTTCAAGCTTCAAATAACTTTTATTACAACAGCGAAATTATTTTGACGTTTTGACAGCTCTTCTAGGTATATTTTATTCAAGGGATAATTTTTTTGTCGGCGTATCTTTTGATATTAATTTTGATAGCAGTTAAAAGAAATATTACAAAAGATTTTGATAGCTGAAAAATTAACCATTAGTTAAGTTAGAATTAGCCCGTGGGGTGTCCGGGCTAGAATAGTACCAATTTTCATCCCGAGGGTGTCCTCGAAGGCGACTAAGGGAAAATCCGGAAGTCGGGCAGCAGCGTCTTCCGTGTACTTAACAACTTCACTGCGATCCCCAAGACGCCTGCCAAGCGTGGGGATTATGGCCAAACCCCCCTTCCCTCCTGGGAGGCCTTTGTTGAACAGTGGACGTCTTCCGGCTGATGGTGAGAAGTTAGAATTTGGAAATACCATAAGTAGCGCTAATTATTTAAACCTAAACTCATAAATTAATAGTATCAACATCTGCCTCACCTTTTCCCAACTATATTGGGGGCGGCTTCCATTCTAACCAGATGCAGTTTTACATGGAACGCTTGCCTATATGACCTCCACAAACCAGTTACTGGGTTACACAATATCTGTTAAGGTTTATCCACACATATCAGGGCCGTGGCCGAAACGTGACAGAGCCGTGGCCGTGCTAAGACCGTGCATCCGAGTCCTGTCAGGGCTGCGTCAGGGAGTTTTTGTTCGCACACTTCTGGGATGTGACCGCACCGTGGTCAGGCCGCGACCTTCCATCTGTACCCCTCAGTCACCATTTTGTTATATACCTATTTGTATAAATATAACATATATGCGTACGTAACATATATAGTCCGTGTGGTGTCGGACGTAAAGAATAGCACCATCCCATATCTTCCCGTGGGTGTCGTATGAGGCGAGGGGCTTACCGGAGAATGGGCAGCAGCGTTCTCTGATATGTGTGGATAGAGCTTTAGTAAGACTGGTTGTCAGATTTTCAAGCTTCTGATTACCTATAACGACTGTCAAAGATCTACGAATAACGGCTGGGACCCTCCTTCGTGCCTCGGAAAGCATGTAAAGCCATTGCTCCCGTTAAGAAATGGATGGTCTCCCATCCACGAACCGACCGCGGCAAGCGTAGCTTAACCATCAAGATCAGTCGATACCGTACGGCTTTTATTTAGCTACTAGCTCCTCTGGATGATAGTCAAAAATCTATATATATAAAAATGAATCGCCGAAATGTATGTAAGCGCATAACTTGCGAACGGCTGGACCAAATTGGAACATTCCTTTTTATTGTGTTCGTTATTGTTAGGAGAAAGTTTGTATGAAAGAAAATTTTAGGTAGGTAGAGTAGGTAGGCAGTGCAGGTAGGCTGGCAGGGTAGGGTAGGCAGGTAGGTAAGGTAGGGTAGTTAGGGTAGATAGGTAGGTAGTAGGGTAGGTATGTAGGGTAGGTAGGGTAGGGTAGGGTAGATAGGGTAGGTAGGTAAGTAGGGTAGGGTAGGTAGGTAGTTTGTTTGGTAGGGTAGATAGATAGAGACAGGACAACGTCTGTCGGGTCAGCTAGTAAGCAATAAATCCTAATGACGCACACAAGCACGTAGCTTGAAGTATATTTAGTTAAATAAACATTAATATTACAGAGTGGGCCTTTGGTTTACTCTCATTTGACATTCCTTTCTGGCCGGGGTATTTCATTACGCATTCTCCGGGTTGTCCCGTCCTCCGTATTGAGTGGACTTGTGAGTCGCTGGAAGAGACTGGTATCTTTAAAACTTTTTTTTTACATAAAACACAACCGCCTTAAAAAACCAAAAAGTAAAAAATAAATTTTATTTCGGAAGTCGGTGGATCTGTTTCTGTTTGTTTCCTAATTTGTATTGCCATCTCCACAAATTTATTTCTTTCGTTTTACTTTTTGAAGGCGAAAGTCTTTTTTCTAAAAAGGATTTTTTTCGCTTTTTAATGCCTACTTCTTATAATCCAAATTAATTAAGAAACTGTTACAGGTCGAAACAAATTAAGTCATCGCTTAATGTTTCATTCCTAGTGGTTCAGATTATGAAACAAAAGGCAGATAGACTATGCGGAACACTGACAGTGAAGCCAAAAAAGCAAATACAAATTCAAAAGCGAATACCTATAATCTCTTGATTGTATTCGTTTTTCAATTTGTATTTGTTTTGTTTAACGATGCGGCGTTTCGTGCTATACTGACTCGTATAGTGTACGAAGCGCGTTGTAGGTATTCGTTTTTGAATTTGTATTTGCTTTTTTGGCTTCACTCTCAGTGTTTTGCACGGTCTATCTGCCTTTTGTTTCATAATTTGAGCTTAGCGGTGAAATATTTTTGTGTATACCAACTTTGAGGTATATGCTATCCATTAAAAAAAGAATCACACCGTACTACCACAGTATAAGTATTAGTACTGCCGTACAGTAGCGACACGCTCCGCCTCCCTCTGAAACCGTTCCTCGCCTCTCCCCGCATTGAATGACTGCTCTGGGAACTGCGTTTTTCTTCGAGCGGCGCATAGACACGCACACACACGCACGTATCAGTACAGTCTGTTATTTTAATAGCAGTGTAGGCAATTCTATCGTTTCGTTTCTATGGAGTGTTGCGGGTGTAGTACTACCGACTACACGGTAAAAAATAGGTATGCGTGGACAAAAATATATATACAAGGTGTAACGTCAAATACGCAAAACCTGAAAATAGTTTGATTAGAATAACGAGCAGAATCAATTGAACCACTTTTTAATATAGGTCACATTTTTTTTAAATCTTCATTATACATGTTGCCCTGCCTATTTATTAATAAGTCAAGCCATCACGTGCGCAAACCTGCCAAAATAGGTAAACAAACACAAATGGTTGTCGTCCAATTTAAATTTTCTCATACGCGTGATAATAATAGTTCTTATTTCAATGCAAATACGAGTATTGGTAAAACTAATACAGCACGTAAAACCTTTAATTTTTTTTTCTTATTTTGATTTGAGATTAAATCAATATTTTTGTATTCCGCTGAAAAACGCAATAATATTACTTAAATGTTAAAAGCCTGAATTTAATTCAGCAGTAATGTAGGACGTTGCTCACTTAAATTCTGTTCTATTTTGTTTTCGTGTTTTGGTCTACTAACTCTAAATCGTCAACAACTTTGAATCTCATGAAAATAACTTTTGTAAAGTGGAACAACAACAAACTAGTTTTATTTTCGGCAACAAATTACTTTTGTTTCATTTGAATTGTAAAACGGAATTCCATAAAACTCCTAGCAAACGTGGGTATATAAAGTCAACAAGAAAATTCATCATGATATTTATGTCACAAACCAAATATGATAACAATGTTGTATTATATTCAAAATTATATGTTTGAGCCGTTTGGGGTTGAAACACTAGAACCATCCACCAGTTTTTAGATACATTGCTAAGCGGCTGGTCGACTCTTCACGTGACCAGAGGGCTGGTCTATTCTTAGGTCAAAAAAACAGCATTACCATACAACGTGGCAGTGCTACTAGTGTTTTGGTCACTTGTCCCCCATTGAGAGCAATGCATACGAGTTTTTTAATGCCCATTTAGGCATATTACCGTTCATAAGTTTGATACAGAAGTATTTATTTATGTTGAATTCTAGATTCTATGTAAAAGTAAACAACACACAATTTTCTACAGTTAAAAACAAAAGAAAACTAGGCCATGTTTGCAACTTTTTTTTTAACGCTTTTTTTTTAAACACAAAGTTTTCAAAACTTTTTATTGTAAATGGTAACTTATCGACAGTCGTGTTAGCTCTGCAAGGTATTATTAGTACGTAAGCTTTCTTTATGATAAAAATACTAAATAATAATTCACACATGTCACAAAAAGATAAGCTGACAGAACTACACTTCTGCACATGTTCTAGACAAAACAGTCGCTTTTAACAAAAATAAAGAGTTGGGAGGGGGTTGTTTATCCATCCATAGTTTACGAGGGCTGACACCGTAAATCTATCTAAAACCAGTATCCTAAACTTCATATATGATAGTTGTTAAAGCAGTTCACTAGAACCATTCTTCAAACTTCCACCTTTCAATTTTACGTGAATACTCAAAACTTTTTCCTAGTGCCGTCACTGGTACTAGTTTGAAACTGTCGAACTAAACCAGAGTGTTGGAGCTTCAATAAATTCTGTATCCGTGGCGGATCTCCGCGAAATAAACAGGACAGGTTTATGAAGAGTTTCGGATATAGCATCGTAAGGGTTGTGGGTTGTAACAGTTAAACCACCGGCGGCAGTCTTTTAGTGGGTTATTACTAAATATAATACGGATTTTCGGGTTCCGCTTCTCAAAAGAAAAAAAAAACAAAACCGATCAAAAATCACTAATTGTCGTCTGTCACAAAGGGGGGTTTCATGATTTATCATCATGTCAATATTTAGACGCCCACTGCTGGGCGTCGGTATCCCCTAAGGGGTAGTTTAGCACAATGTTATCACGCACATATCTCCAAAGACAGTGTCGAAAGATAGCGTCGTAAGAGTTGTGGCTTGTAACAGTAAAACCACCGGCAGTCTTTCAGTGGGTAATTTTTAGTTACGAGTATAATATTATTATGGTTTTTAACCGACTACAAAAAGGAGGAGGTTATCAATACGAATGTTTATATATTTTTTATGTATGTTCGGGCATAACTCTGATGACAGAGTTATGCCCGAACATACATAAAAAAATATATAAACATTCGTATTGATAACCTCCTCCTTTTCGAACAAAGAATGAATTTTGCAAATCTGTCTATACATATATGAATATGTATACACAGATTTGCAAAATTCATTTTTTGTTCGAAAAGGGGTTTATTCCGAAATGGTCCCATATAATTTTTACCAAAAATGATCTAACCCTTTTTGAGAAGATCAACAAATTCCCAAAAAAAAATACTTAGACGACGTTTTAGTTTCTTCAATCTTTGGAGGATTTACAATCTCTTTTAAGTGTGTCGCCGTTTCTTAATGGATTTGGAGGTTAAGACAACACAAAAAGCGCGAAATAAAAAGTAAAAACAAAAAGAAAACCGCCTTCAAAAACTAAAAAGTGATAAATAACTTTAGCACAGAACACACTTTACTTTACTTTCAGAATGCGGTATTGTTTATTTTTTTGAATAACCTTTTTTTCGAATTCCATTACTCAAAAAAGAAAAAAACGGAACAGGTTCCCTCATGATCTATGCGGCGAGGAATTTGGATTTTTATCACAATGTTAACACGCACATATCTCCAAAGACCAAAGGAAAAAAATATCTTTAGAGAAAATTTTGAAAGTATTGTAAGTAGTAAGTTTTTTGGAAGTATTGTGTAAACAATGATATGAATGCAAAGGGAGTAAGTGAAACCTTGATGGTTGACAGGACGGAACGGAAAAAGAGAACATCTGTCATGATACATTCTGCATATATGACCCACCCATTCGGAATTGGGTTCTTCACCTTTGCAGACGCCTACATCGGAAATTCCTGTTTTATAGCGTATCGTGGTATTGCGTACTCAGCTTAATACCCAATACGCTACGCTCCATCGCGATGTACCGACGCCAGCACATCAAAGTATGCCAAACTGACTTTTTCCAACTGAATCTTATTCTTCTATAATTAATATTGTAATGACTGTGTTAAATAAATAAGGTATATTAATAAAGAGGTAACATTTGTTTGTAAGTTTATATGTAGGGGGTAATCTTCGGAACTGCTCATCAGATTTCATAAATTCTTTTACCAATACAAAGCTACGTTATCCCGGAGTGCTATAGGCTATAAATTATATTGATATCATGCTTATTAGCTGAGCTATCACAATTTATGTCTAGCCAGGCGGAAAGAATTACCTCTTAAAACGGAGTTTTTTGCATGCGCTGCCTAAACAGTTTTATATAATTGTAAACAATATTTGGCAACTTGGTCCGTCTTATATGGTGCTAAAATAAAGTCCGCAACACCATACTTCTATCTTTTATATTTTAGCCGATATAGTAGCTTTTATGATATAAAAAATGATTTTTCAACATACCTGCGTTTGGCCGATTTTTAAAACAACGAAATATTAAACCTTATCAAAAAGAATAACATTATGATCACAAGAACATCATAGAGATAAGATTTGCCCTTTGAAGTATGCCAATTGGTTAAGCAGTTTCGAAGATAATATAAAATTATTAAATTGCAAAATTCCGTCCAACATTCACCCACAGCATTAAGTAGAACATGTTTTTTACGAATGTTTTATTCGATTACATAAAGCACACCGAAAAACGATGATCGCCACGTTGATGGCGCTTTTGGAACTCTGCAATACCGACAAATTTTCAAAAACTATATTGTACCATGAAGTTCCACACTATTATTATACGTGGGCTGATAACAAGTTCTCAAGACGATGGCGCGGTCATAACCTAGAAGGGCATCCAGTCATAAAAAGAGATGAAGCCTTGGGAAGAGTGTACGGTATACATTCGTATCCATCAGAATGCTTTTACATTAAAATTTGGTTGCACCACGTGCGTAGCCCAACTTCGTTCGAAGATTTAAAAACTCTCAATGGAGTGGTCAAGGAGACGTATCAAGCCGCTTGCCGGGACAGAGATTTGCTGGAAAATGATGATCACGTGGATTTTTTTAAGAGAAGCTTCAATGTTGCAATGTTTGTTGAAAAATATTGAGTTACTAGCTGACCCGACAGACGTTGTCCTGTCCCTATCAACCTTACCGACCTACCTACCTACCCTACCAACCTACCTACCTATTTATATTAACACGCTTTTATTAGATTCGGAAGGATTTTATCAGGGATATCTTCAAAGACGATTTTTGTGAAGACATCAGACACGGAGTTCAACGCCAAAATCCTTAAGCACGCCTTTTAATGATGACAATATGTACAAAAAATACAAGTAGAAAATAAGCTTCGTGCAATGTGCAGGAAATGATGCAATAGACACATTGGTAAATCCGTATCAGAGAATTGGCTACTTTTGTGAATGAAAACTTGCTGAAGTTAGTCACAGATCTAAAGCAGACTTTAGATGCAATCATTGACAGCATAACGAACAATAAAGGCAAAATATTTTTATATTTTTTTTATATTTTGGACACTCCAAGTGGCACATGGAAAACATTTCTCGCTAATTTAATATCAACACATGTTAAGCAATCCTGAAAAATTGCTTTGGCAGTAGCTCCATCAGGGATTGCAGCTACTATAGTAGGCGCATAACACACAACTACCACCACACACACACTGCACATTCTACCCTCAAACTCCCATTGACATTTTCATTGGAGCAACAGTCGGTATGTTCGATACGCAAAAATGGACCCCTTGGTCAGTTGTCACAAGTTTTTACCTTAAATATTTACTAGATAGAGACATTCGTTGACTTTATTCAAGGGCTATCATCCCTTAAGAACGATACAGTCAATGAAATCAATAATCTTATTTTACAAAAAGCCTCCGACCAAGTCAAAATCTACAAGACCATTGATACAGTGTGTAATATCGAGGATGCAGTCCACTATCCGCCAGAATTTGTGAACTCCCTTATTCATCTGGTGTGCCACCTTACGAACTGCTATTGAAAATCGCAACGCCTAACATGCTTTTAAAAAATTCAACGCACCTAACCTGTGCAATAGCACAAGAGATGTATAATAACTTACCTGTTCCGTCCATTATCATTGAACCAGGAGCTGGCCAGTTGAAGCCCATCCCGAGAATTTCAATGATTCCCACAGACCTGCATAGATCGTTCAAGCGACTCCAGTTTCCCGTAAAAAAAATTGCCCTGACTAAATAAACAAAATCCAGGGACAAACTTCTCTTTGGCCAACCAAAGAGACAGACAAAGTTTGGCCCAAGAAAATAATGTTTTATCCATGGGCAGTTGGATCACCCAACAATCAAATTATTTTGTTACCGGAAAATAAAACAACCTTAAACAGTGAATACAGAGAGGCTTTAAATTAAATACCTATTTAATTTATTTAGGTACCTACCTATCTAACCTAAATTTTATTAAATTCTTTCTCCTATAGAAAGCTACAGTATCAGTACCACTATCTTATGGGCTGTATTTTCAAAATCCACGCGGACGAAGTCGCGGGCGAAGTGCTAGTTTGTAATAAAGTTGAAAAACCATCAAGACAGACAGATTGGGGTATCTTGTTGTGCTGGCCTCTGTACTTACCAAGATTTTTCTCTTATCACGTTGGCTTAAGAGTGATAGCAATAATTTAGGTAATAGCGGGGCTATCAGCCTAGATTGAGCACAAATTACTTGAACAATTTTAATAGTAATCACAGTATCGTGGGTTTAATCTACTCTTGATCGAAACTATTTTGGTCTCATATTTCGTGCCAAGCCAATTTAAATTATATTATAATATTATTTTAAGTAGGACCGTTTACCTGTCCACGTGCCAGACTTTCAAGTCCTTATTCTAATTTAGAACTGGATTTATCTCATTACTAGATACTTTGAAGTCTTGAAATATTTAATAGAGGAAATAAATAAGGAAAATATGGCTAAATCAGTCAGAGTACTTAAGGAACGCTACTCGTAAAAGCTATTTTAACATACTGCCTCACATCATTATTCGTAACATAAATAACCCTCTCCACTTTTCGTGACATTCCATTAAGCCGTAGATGATAACAATTGTCCACCAGGCACAAATTCAAATTCATACTTTTCCTATCCACCATATATCAACTTGCCCCCCCCCCCCAGGCCATCAGCTGGCGAGTCCTAGCGACGCTCTTGCAAGCTTATATTTATGGACAAATAACTTATGGAAAACCCACGATCACAACTTTCAACAGTCGCTTACGCGACCATTAGATCAGCTAGGTCCACCTGGAAGATTGTGTTGACATAATTCTTGCAATACTTCTTTCCTTACATCCACTTGAGTAAAGCCGCGATTACAGCTAGTTGTTAATTATATTACATACTTGCACTTTGCCAGTGACTTATCCTCCTGAATTTTATCAAGAATCCCCATTTTTTTCAAGATAAATATTCCCTATGTTACTCATGGATAATGTAGTATTATAATGGTGAAATCGATGGGGAAGAAAGGTTCTCGAGTGGCGCCCACGAACCGAAAGACGCAGCGTTGGTAGGCCTCCTACCAGATGAACCGACGACATCGTCAAGGTCGCTGGTAACCGGTGGAGACCTATGCTCAACAGTAGATGTCTTTCGGCTGATGATGATGATGAATGGCGAAATAATTTTTTAAATCGTATTAGTAGTAGTTGTAGTTTTTGAGTTTATTCGTTACAAACACACAAAAATACAAATCTTTCTTCTTTATAATATTAACTAGCGACCCGACCCAGTTTTGCATGGGCCTATAGCCTTCCTCGATAAATGGACTATTTAACACAAAAAGAATTTTTCAATTCGAACCAGTAGATCCTGAGATTTGCGCGTTCAACCAAACAAACAAACTCTTCAGCTTTATAATATTATATTTTTATTATTATATTAATAAGTAATAATTAATAAGTAAATAAGTAATAAATATAAGTATAGATGTAGATTAGTAAAATATAACGACAAAATTCTTAGAAACAGAGGAAAAGGAACTTCTAAAATATATCTGTATCTTTGACGGATTTCAGGAAAATAAACCGGACAGATTTATGAAGAGTTCAGACTAAAACATAAGGGCCAGTACACACTACACGTACCCACAATATGCAAACAGACGCATCTTTCGGACCGTAAAACTTTGTTGTTCTTGTTTTGTTTCCCAGCGGTTTGGGGTTCGTTGGACACTAACTTTTGATGCCACCTTGAAGGTTAACGGGGTGGGACATATTATGAAGTTTATCAATGTCATGACTATGCCGTGTTTAGGGATACAATGTCTGTTTATATATTCTACCTGTGATGTTTGAGGCACGAGATTAACTACGTTAGATGTTATACTTGTGAAAGTCTTACCTCTTGGTTTTAATAATAATGAAACAAGTCTACTTTTTTTATGTTTCCCCAGATCAGATCTTTTTCCTGTATCGTAGGTACGTTTACAAACTTACACACATACACTAACAGGCTGACCCGGAACATCTGTAGACTATACAAATATTTATAATATTACGCAACGCAGCAGGCAATCGCTCAGCCACTGCGCCATTCGTGTCTTCAAAGAATAGGTCTTAAAGTCTTAATATGTTTTTGTGTTATCAATTCATCAATTAACGTTATACTAATCTATACTAATATTATAAAGCTGAAGAGTTTGTTTGTTTGTTTGTTTGGTTGAACGCGCTAATCTCAGGATCTACTGGTTCGAATTGAAAAATTCTTTTTGCGTTGTATAGTCCATTTATCGAGGAAGGCTATAGGCCCATGCGAAGCCGGGCCGGGTTGCTAGTTAAATATAACGCGTAAAAAGAGACTTTATCATCATCATGCCAACCTTTAGATGCCCACTACTGGGCATAGGTCTCCCCCAAGGGGAGGTTTAGCCCTAGGCTCCATGCTTGGCCAATGCATGTTGATAATCGCAGTACTTAGGTGTTACGGTACTCAGAAGGACGCTGCTGCCCATCCTCTGGTCAATATCCCTCTGTCGCCTTCTATGACACCCACGGGTAGAAATGGGGTAGTGCTTTTCGCGGCTACACGGCTAAAAGAGACTTAACGAAGCCTAAAGTTATTATTGCGATCATTGTTTTGTTTCAGACTAAATCTGGGAACCTTACAGAGATATTGGGGTTCGAAGTTCCTTTTTTTTGCGCATTTCCTGATAATAATTGTTGCTCCATATTACTTAGTTTATTGGGTATATGCATAGTAAACCTTTATGTGATGGTGTCTTCAAATACTCCGTATTCATTAACATTTTTTTTGAATTCCTCTGATCAGGTTTTACTCAAACACAAACGAAACAGTCAATCATCACCATCTGCCTAGCCTTTTCCCAACTATAATGGGGTCGGCTTCCAGTCTAACCGGATACAGCTGAATACCAAACGAAACAGTAAATATTCTTATTTGATATTACTGTCATCAAAATTACTTTTTCTTTTTTACATTGGTAGTTTTACAAACATACATACATATACTGAAGTTGATAATAGGGTTTCCAAGTATTTAATATTCTATTCATAACTTTCGTTGTACTTCATGACAATCGGTTATACTTAATCGAAAATTGTTTCCACAGTTAGGTACTCTCAGTGAATTTTTCGTAAAAATACCTTTTTTAATAACTTGTCTTTCAAAAAAGGTCACAGTCTTTAACATAAAAAGATTTTATTTCTTATCTTATTAACCAGTTTCCTGGAAAACCATTCAAATAAAGAGTAGGTCAACAACTCCAGTCACCAAAAGTCAATCATTTTAATCCATTGTCAAATCTCATACCAACGTAAATTATTGGTTTTTATTGTTATTGAGGCCAACCCAACAAGCCTAAAACATTTCGAAACTCAAACATTTTGACCTCCCGAAAAAAAAAAACCATTCGATATAAACATCGAGTATTCATATTTGCAACATTAATTGACCGGGGTCAGCATTCGAAGGGAAATGCCCCATAAACAGGTAAGATAAGTATTATTATTTTTTATTTACACGGCCGTCCGTCATGGATTTATAATCCTGTAAAGTATCGCGCTTTCCGGGGGGATCGAGAATGAAGTAGGTATGTAAAGGTCAATCTGGGCGCGGATCGTAAAGGGCAAGTATTCACAACTTCGGCAAATACTTGGCATTTTACAGTTAAGCTTCCGAAACTAAGCTGTTTTAAAACAATACTACTTAGTGAGAATATATATTATTAATCTCTAGCTCGAGAAGCTCGTGGTTAAGTAAATACCGTACAGATCGATTGGTCAAAGGTTAAGCTACGCTTGCCGCGGTTGGTCTGTGGATGGGTGACCATCGATTTCATACCAAGCTTCCTCCGTGTCTGGGAAAGCACGTAAAGCTGTTGGTCCCGGCTGTCATTCGTAGATCTATGTCAGTCGTTATAAGTTAGAAGCCAGAAATTCTAACAGTCTTACCAAGGGGTATCACGTGCTACTGGGTTTTTTTTTTATTTCGCTGGAGTGGGAAATCCTCATGGACGCCCAGACCTTTTCACAAGTGGACAGTCTGGGCAGTGCCGGACTCTTACCGGCTAAAACCACACTCCTGCCATGCGTTTATCCCCTGACGTGGTCAGAGACGTTTCTTAACGTCGTTTAAATGTTATTATTTTTAGGGTGTTTTTTTTCGACCTTTTATGAAACGTGCTACTGGGTTGTGGAGGTCCGATAGGCAGTTGCTCCATGTAAAACACTGGTGTTCAGCTTTAGACTGGAAGCCGACCCCAACAAAGTTGAGAAAAGGCTCGGCAGATGATGAATCTACTAGCAAACCGCCCCAGCTTCGCAAGAGTGCAATGTATATACTGATGTCGTGTTCTCGTGTTATCGTCATATTTCAACAAATCAACACAGAACAATATCAAACTATACCCATAAACCTTTCTCATGAATCACTCTATCTATTGATGAAACTGCATGAAAATCCGTTGCATGATTTAAAAGATCTAAACGTACAGAGGGACACGGCTAGAAGTGAATTTGACTACAAGGATGTACAGATTGTACTACGAGTATTGATGGATATATATTTATATTTGTATAGGAAAGTAGAGCCACTATGCAATCCGCTAGCGTCCTTCTGAGTACCATAACACGTACTGCGATCGCCAACATGTATCGGCCAAACATGGCGATTACGGCTGAAACGCCCCTGAGACCTAAGTCCAGCAGTAGGTGTCTAACGGTTGACATGATGATGATGACTATGCTATTCTATCCCCAAGACGTCTGCCAAGCGTGAGGATTGTGGCATCCTCTCCCCCCCCCCCCCTACTCTTAGGAGGGAGGCATTTGTTCTACGGTGGACGTCTTCCGACTGATGAAACTATGCTAGTTTTATTGTTCAAGGTCATTGGTCCTTCTGTTGCTGTAAATGGTTACTCAGGGACAACGTTACATTGATGTGCACACGGATGTACACTTTGGACAATAATATGCAAAAACGAAAAAGCATTATAGACATGCCACACCTAGAGGGTCATATTTACAGAACCTTACTCAAGATTTAAGCATTACTTAACTAATTTAAAGCCACTTGATTGGTTGAAACCAGTTTTAAGTAATGCTTGAGACACCATACAGCAAAATAAAAATCCTGCTATCTGTTTCATGCTGGGAGTAAACTCCCAAAAGTAAAAAAAACAGGAACAAAACATTCAATTATCCCTAAAAACCTAAAAAGACATTAAAATGATCCCATAAAACCTTTCCCAATACAAAACGGATTCCGATCCAAACACAAATCGCCCGTCTGATTGACATAAAACATTAATTATCGTAACATTCTCTTCGCAGTCTATAAATAGAAAACAAATTAAAATGCCCCGACGATAATCGCATGAACAAATGGACGCAATACAACAAAACGTTGTTCGAAAACGGAAATTAAAGCGTGCCTAGCGAGTGAGAATCAAATGTGGGCGAATGGAAGGCCTTTTGAAAACCAAGGTCAGCTGAACCCGTTAAGCCGTGGGTCCATTGCTCGATAATGGCCGTACATCATCAAACACCCCACGTAAACTGATGCTACCCTACAAAACATGAATCATAAAACGGAAAAATTTGGTGTTTCAAAGCCTTCCAAAAAGTTTGCATGACGCTTCTGAGGATCTGGCATGAACGCCAGATCCTCAGAAGCCCAACTATGTTGGTCATCGGCTGCCAGTCTAACCGGATGCAGCTGAATACCAGTGTATTACATGGAGCGACTGACAAATATCTACGAATGACAGCGGGAACCAACAGTTTTACGTGATTTCCGAGGCACGGAGGGGTCTCGGTATGATATGAATGGTCACCCATCCACAGAAAACCGCGGCAAGCGTAGCTTAACCATGACCGATCTATCCATGCCGCTTTTAATTAGATACGGCAAAAAAAAATATCGTAGAAATCTGTTTCATACTTAATATTTATTTAGTTCGAAGGCTTTCATATAAATGGGTGATACTTATTGTACTTGTTGTATAAAATGTATTTTTAACCGACTTAAAAAAAAAAGAAGGTTCTCAGTTCGGCCCGTATGTTTGTATGTATGTATGTATGTTTGTCCGCGATTATCTCCAGTTTTGCTGAACCGATTTTTATGCTGTTTTCAGAAAAGTGTTTGTTATATTTTGGAGAAGGTTTTAGTATACAAAAAACAGAAATTTATTCAGCGCTTTTTGAAAAAAACAACAAAAACCGAGTAGACGTTTTCGTTTCCTCCATCTTTCCATCTCGTTTATGTCATCACATTCGTAGTTGGCCCTCAGAAGTTCTGCGGTGTTGAGCGTGCGTTGTTGTCTTTGCCTAGTACGGGGGATACACCTACGAGTCTATATACATAAATGGATACAGAATCGAAGCTTAATGAAAGACTGAGTGGCACCGCTTGCATCGGAATTGTTAATTGAACATAGTGTTTACACGATGAAATGTCATAGACGTGCAAACTTTTACCATCAATATCTGGACGACACGGTTGGTGCAGTGGCTGAGCGATCGACTGCTGCGAAGCGTGTTGCGGGTTGGATTCCCGCCCAGGGTAAACATTTGTGTGATGAGCACTTGTGTTTGCCTTGTGTCTGGGTGTTGTTTATCTATATGTATGTATTTACAAAAAAAAAATGTATTTGTATATGTATATCAGCTGTCTGACACCCATAGTACAGGGTCTCCCTAGTTTGGGGTCAGATGGCCGTGTGTGAAAATGTCCCCACATATTATTATATTATTACTAGCTGACCCGACAGACGTTGTCCTGTCCCTATCTACCTATTTACCTACCTTACACCTACTCTACATCTACCCTATACCTACCCTACACCTACCCTACACCTTCCCTACACATACCCTACACCTACCCTACACCTACCCTACACCTACCCTACACCTACCCTACACCTACCCTACACCTACCCTACACCTACCCTACACCTACCCTACATCTACCCTACACCGACCCTACACCTACCCTACACCTAAACATATATATACCCTATACCACAAAATTTCATCAAAATCGGTCAAGCCGTTTCGGAGGAGTTTAACTACAAACACCGCGACACGAGAATTTTATATATTAGATTTTATCTATACAAATAAATAAAATGGAATTAAGTATGTATCTGTTTCTTAAATCAAATCAAATCAAATAAAAAATAACAGCTTTTTGCGAAATGACGACATGGTTGGCGCAGTGGTTGAGCGATTGACTGCTGCGCTGCGTGCGCGGGTTCGATTCCCGCATGGAACAAATATTATTGTATGACCTACAGATAATTGTTCTGAGTCTGGCTGTGTGTATGTGAGTGTACCTTCAAGGTTAAAAGGTAGGGAAGGGTTGGTATTTTTTAAATAAGCCACGAATAAGTTTATCTCTGGGGTGTAGAATCATACAGTACTACCCTGTTTATAGATCTATACTTATATTATAAAAAGGGTATAAGGTACCTATATAAAAAGGTAGAAAGGTTGAAATATATGTGTAGTTTATATCTTTGTAAGTTTATATCATTATCGCTTTTATATTTTTTTGTTATTATCCGCCATCTTATCTCTTCACCACCCTTGGTTGACTGGTAGAGAGTGCCTAAGGCATGAAGTCCGCCTTTGTACCTTTGTGCATAAAGTATGAATAAATAAATAAATAAAATAAAAGGTAGAGTTTGTTTGTTTTTGTATTTTTGAATGGAAAGGGAAAAATATTTCTCTTACAGAAAACTTATTTACCGACGAGTGCTATATTTTATGATATACTGGACTACCACGCGAACGAAATCGCGGACGAAACTTGTTAAAATATCTCTACAAGTACCTACCACCATCGCCACTCACATTACCAAGGTCCTTATTACAGAACAAAACTCGATCACAGATCTCACCTTGAATATAGATTTAAAGCCAATTGATTGGTTGAATCGAGATTTAAATAGAGTTGAAGTTAGTTTCAAAATTATTGTTGTTGTTTATTGGTGTTGTTGTTTGTTGTTGTTATCATTCTGTTATACCGTCGAAGGTACTTTATTTACAATATAACCGAAATAAATATATACAAAGTTTAAAAATAATTATAATATTTAAAAAATATATTATGTACAATGGAAGGTTGCGATTTGGACGAGCGGTGTGGACGTGTTTTTTGATGCCAAGTGCCCAAAAGGCTAGCAGCATTACCACGTTGTATGGCAATGCTGATTCTTGGGCCCAAGAAAAGGCCAGCCTTCTGGTCTCGTGAAGAGTCGCCCAGCTCATCGATGTCAATGTCTTGTTAGTTAATTACAAAAAACAATAAAACTTAAATCGTTGATAAATAATTCGGTAATACGGACATTAATATCGTTAGTACTAGATTCTCTCTACCTCAGTCAATCCATTTCTTCTAAATTTCTTTAAATATCAAAGAAAGGTTTTGTTTTCCTATTTTTTTCTGACACATTCAAATCCTCGCCCCATCCCATACGGGATCAAATAATGCCATTGACGAAACGTAATCTATGACACCATCCCTTCAGGGATCAGAATCATGATGTTGTTTCAAAACGCCGGCTTTTATGTGTATACCATACGTTACAGAGTTTGTGTAACGTCGAGTGAATGCTTATGTGTGTGTGTGTGTTGATAAATTAAAGCAATTTATAAAACAGTCGGGCAATTCTTGTTTTTTAGAATTTGCGCATTCCAATCTCAGTCTTAATCTATTTAAAATACTTGTAATTTGCCCACATTTTCTTTCGACTTTGTCGTTGAGAAGACATTTTTTTGAAACCCCAACGAACCCACGCCTCATGCGTTGGCTCCTGTATCGAGGATGCGTTTACAAACATATAAATTTACATACACAAACAGTCAGACCCGGAACAACTACCTCCATACAATATTTGTTTCGTACGGGAATTGAACCCGCGACACGCAGCGCAGCACCCAATCACTTAGCCACTGCGCAACCGTGTCGTGAAATTGCTATTAGAATTTGTGCGTTTTATTAAATTATGGAAATTGCTATTAGAATTTGTGCGTTTTAAATTATGAAAATTGCTATTAGAATTTGTGCGTTTTAAATTATGGAAATTGTTATTAGAGTTTGTGCGGTATTAATTATGAATATTGCTATTAGAATTTGTGCGTTTTAAATTATGGAAATTGCTATTAGAATTTGTGCGTTTTAAATTATGGAAATTGTTATTAGAATTTGTGCGTTTTAAATTATGGCAATTGCTATTAAAATTTGTGCGTTTTAAATTATGGAAATTGCTATTAGAATTTGTGCGTTTTAAATTATGGAAATCAGCCTTCTGATCAAGATCAACGTGATGTTTATCATTCTAATAGGGACCAACCCTAGCTTCACACAGGTATTATTGTTATACTTCAACCACCGTTATTTCCGTCTAGACCATAATTTTAATTTAGTACCTATACCCACTTGTTTATGGTTGTAGACTTTTTTTTAAAGCAACAATTTTATGTATGTGCTTCATTTTCACGTAGTTTTTCTTTCTTTTCTTTCTTAAAAAACAAATTTACACAAAACTTTACAATGAACTACTCTGTCTATTGATGTCAACTTATGCAGCATTCATATTTCATCCATCCTTTATTGTTTGTTCCTAAAACATTATTAAGATTATGCGAGGTAAAAAAAGAGAAAAAATAAAAACATATAAAATTAAACTTCATCATCTGCCTAGCCTTTCCCCAGTATGTATGTAAGTTGGGGTCAGGTTCCAGTCTAACCGGATGTAGCTCAATACCAGTGTTTTACATGGAGCGACTGCCTATTGGACCTCCACAACCCAGTTAAATACTAGATAACACGATACACCTTGGTAGGACTGGTTGTCAGACTTTCTGGCTTCTGGCTACCCCTAACGACAGTCAAAGATCTACTGTAAAATTAAAATTGAGTGCCTTTTATTTATTTATTTTTATCCTGTGTGGTCCCCACTGCAGGGCAACGTCCTCTTCTTTCCAATCCTGTCTATCATTTAGTTCGAACCAATCCTGGCTGTAAGGGTCAAGCTCGTCCTGCTAACTTTGTTTGGGTATTCCACGATGTCCCAGAAAGTTTTCCAAGACCCACATAAAAAAACATTTTAAGTTTTTAAAATATACTTCCCACTCCCCAAGTGTTGTTTTCAGTATCAAAACGTACGTGTATTATTATATTATTATTATATAATTAAAAAGATTATGTTTAGAGATTATTATCATAAAGAAGAACAAAAACTACCCTCTTTCAATTAAATGTAGGTACCTAATATTATAAGTATGGAATTTTTAATCGCGATCCAATGAGCCGTCGATTAATAATGCAGCCAACAGTACAGAATCCATGCATGTCTCAATCTGGGTAACACTAACCACAGTAACATCATTACATCACTACTGTAATGATCTCCGGAGCGTGAACAACGTTAGGTCTCGAACCCATTGGGCTCACGAACAAGATTGTCATTAATTATTTTGCACGCGGCTAATTAACCGCATCTTGTACGCTGGGCACATTAAAATCGTTCTTTGTGTGCCTTCAGAGAAACCACCACTTTAATATAAGTCCCCATTCTAATTAATTCACATCTTCATAATCAACGATCCATGAAATATCTTGCCATTTTGAAAAGCGTGTGCATTTACAACGATGGCGGAATTTCTCGAGACCAATTCTTCTCTTTTAACCTACATTCTTGTTTCGTGACTTTATCTGAAATGTAAAAAGTAATCAACATAAAATAAACTCTCCGTAGAAAAACGTGGCAACATTATATATTTGAGAACGGCAGATCGATTTTCTTTATTTAAAAGCCGACTGAAGAGTCAACACAAGACCTTTTATCGTAATTCTTTGCTCGTGAACTTCAGTGATTGTAATTTTTTCTGTGTCAGAATAAAATTTAAACATAGCAAATAACGGCAGAATCTGCTTATGTTACGACTGTGGAACGTCAGCTGGGAAAAGATATTACTTCAAAGAGACCACAACAGTTTTACGACGTCACAAGGGAGAATGCTACACAATTTGTTTTTTCTTCTGGCGTCCGCTTTCGCAGTAGTGTGTTCATAGCTCAAGTGAACGCATTAAGAGAATGGCACCATTTGTGGGGAATTTCATTAGTCATTCCCTGCGGTGGGGGTATTCCATCATAGATTCCTTTCGCGTCTCACGTACCGCGGATACTTCGCAGACAAATATGTCGGGAATAGGGGTGAATTTTCAATTGGATCTTCATTAATTATTTACCAAGCGAGTTCTCAGGATTGTTCGGTAAATAACGTAAATTGGACGCGTAAATATATTGTTGCGCAGGCTTGTTGTACACACTAAAGTACTATTAGCGAAATCACGACGAAGTTTGCCCCAGTTGAGTGTCACAGCGAGCTGTCTCTCGAGTCCCAACTTTACTTGCTAGTAACAACGCGCGTCAATCTAGGCCACAGTGATCGAAGCACCTTGTACTACTTGATTTAATAACCAGTAAACTCGGCCGCCTGAAGCCTGCCTAGTTACAACAGCGGTACGTTCGGAAAATTCTCTCAAAAGACGATTTAATCAAAAAGCTCAAAGGGTATATCAATATTTGTACGTAGTAAAATATTATTTTCATTCAATTATTGAGCAACCTTCTGGGAAAATTAAAGATTTTCGATGCGTCTTCTAGTTTTTCCATTAACCTTACTAAGGTAGATTGGCTTGTGCCTGCTACGGGTTCAAAGGCGATTCAATATTGGAATCCGAACCTACCATTCTAGTACCGTAATCTTTACTTAGTTTCAACCTTCAGGATATTGAAACAGTTCTAAAAGCTGGATTTTCGAATAGAACAGTGTGAAAGCTCTGGTATGCATTTATTTTTGTTAGTTTTATTTTCTGTTGGGGAAACTATAAAAGTGGAAGAAGCTGGAAATCGGTGCTTGCACTTGGCTCACATACCTGTAGTGGCGCTTAGATAAGGTTTTTTCTTATATCTTGGGACACAAGTTTTTGCGGTGCATGCTGACCTAGTTCGGCTGGTTTTCTTCTAAACACAGCACGTCAGCTCAGATAATAGTAATAAAAAGTTGGGACGTATAGGACCATATAGTCGAATTCGGTTCCCGGGAGAAGGTCGAACTTACATCGGGATGACAACCGATGGAATGTTTGAACGTGCGGAATATTCTCTGGTCCCAAATCCGTGGCTATATAAAAACAATTTTTTCTCAGCAACCGAGTGATTTAACAATCGACTTGAATTTACGAACGTTTTTTTTCTACAAAATAAGTTTTTTTATAGAAATGGATTATGTTGGGAATAGGACAGAAGCTCTGCGGTCGTTAGCTTAAATCTGGCGCGAATTAGTATTAAACTTGTTACAACGTTTTAAACATTATACATCACACTAATTCTGTCTGTTTGTTACCTCACCGCAGCCAAACTTATGAAATCGATCATACAAAGAGGTTACTTGGAATTTCAATAAAGCCAAACGTTACTTTTTAATCAGCGACTTCGCTTGCGTCCGTGATAACTCACGGATGCAGTTGCAAGCAAAATATGAACTTGCTTTTGCCCCCAACTCCGTCTGTTATAAATACATATGGTATTGAATTCATATAAACCCGAAAGGGATCACCAGAATATTTCGTTTCGCCGCATTTCTATGAGCATCCAATTAAAGCTACGTAAACCAACTGAAAAATAAAACTTTTTTTCACACAACAATAGAAAGGACCCAATATTCAAGCTAGCGGGTATGCATATTATAATGCTTCTATAACTGGTTCTGGTTCTTACCTCGGACAGAGGTTAAGCATTGCCTTCCAACGTACGCAATGCCGCCAGTCTCTTGGGAATATTCCCAGTTGACGACGACGTGGGGGAATTTTTTGATGCCTTATTGTCTTAATTTTTTTTTAGTTTAATGGTTATAGGTTTTCCTTTTTTATTTTTTGGTGTAAATATTGTATATTATGCTCTTAATTACAATTTATGTATCTATGTAATTTAAAAAAAATTGCGATTCTAATTCTTTTTCTTATAATTTTATATCAAAAAATTGGCAATCATGTCATCAATATTAATCTTCAGCGGAGCGGAGGAGCTGAAAGGGCATTAAGAAATACATCCACATGGCTGTCAAAGGGACACGGGCCTAACAGGCTGGAGCATTGCCACGTTGTATTGCAATGCTGATTCTTGGGCCAAAAAATAGATCAGCCTTCTCTCAAGTATTTTAAGTCCATTCTTTCTTAGCTCCAATTATATAAACAATCTTTTTACGATAAAAAGCTAACAGTAAGCTAACAGTAAAACAAAGGAGTACTTCTTAGTTCCAAGGTATACCCACATAGTCTTAGTTGTAAAAAAAAAATGGGAAAAATCTTTTCTTTTAAATGCTATTAAGTTTTGTAATTTTTTTGCTTTATCCTTTGTTTTATATAAAAAGGCTTAAACACACGCGTTCTCTTTTACAGTCAAGCAAAGGAATATAGACAGACGAACATGTATAAGCAAAGTTAAGTTTAATACAAATATGAGATTTGAGATTCTTTTGAGTGTCCATAAATCCTCTCTTTAAGAACGCTCAAAAATGTCTACAATAGTGTAAGTAAAGAACACACAAATGGATCTAACTGCCCTTTTAACCTAGCCGGATTAACTTTGGAATTTATTTTTTCGAAAATTTATTCGGGATGTTCGAATTGGATTACGCCGTGTGACAACTATATTTAGAAAAAATATAGCTATATGATATATATAAAATTATCAGCCTACAATAGTCCACTACTGGGACTAGGGTCTCCCCTGTGTAAGAGAGAGTGGACCAGCCACCATATTGGTCCAAACTGAGCTTCTAGCTGGCAGCTAGCTTCAAACTACCTTCTGAGCACTGCAAAACTTCGAACATTTATATACTAACAATAGAACCACGATAATTTGCGAAATCACAAAAATGGGCCCAAATTCAGCCAACACGAAAAATTCTATAGTACAGACCCATTTACAAAGGAAGAGACCATTCATACAGCAGGCTAGTTCCAAAAATACAGTCAGATTGGGAACCGGTATCACGGAGGTAATCCTCGACCAGCGGCCGCAGGGAAGCCAATAAAAAATCCTATAATCCATACAAAGCTATATGGCGCCGCCCGTTGCAATTTTTTCGTCCATCTTTTTGTCTTGTAAAACACATGATATTTATGTTGATAGAACGAGTTGTGCCAACTGTACCCCACCAACTTACCCTGTACCCCGTCTGTTTTCCGACATATTGTTTTATTTGATGCGAATCCGAAGTATTCGGGTTTCGTTGAGATTGTCATTCGTCTTTGTTCGGATTGAAACTTTGTTGGATATGTTTATGAAGTAGGTACAATGTTTGTGGTGTATATCTACAAAAATAGTTGAAATTCAGGGTAACTTTTCTAAGGTTATCTTATGTCTACCGGTCTCTAGAGAGACAGACTAGGCAGACTCGTCTCACACTTAATTTGTTGTTTTCTCTATCTTTGTATGTATTTTTAGCTCTCTACTTTGTATATTTTGTTTGTATTTATGTATGCATGCATTTATTATGTTATTGTTGTACATTTTAAGTATCTCTTCACCATGTCTCTGCATCACCCTAAGGTAGACTGGTAGAAAATGCTCAAGGCATTAAGTCCGCCTTTTTACAGTTTTTTTATGTGCCTAAAGTTTAATAAATAAATAAAAGTATAAAATATAGATATCGAGTTTAAATTATTTAGTAGCCAACAGCTATCATGACCCTATTTAGCCACGAGACAGCTGAAACCACGCAATCTGTGATGGATTATGATATCGCTACGCCGTAGCACCTACGGCGTAGCGACGTGTGTCGTAGCTGTCTACGACGTAGCAACCAACAGGACAATGCGGATATAACACCACCAATCATAAGATACTGCTTACGAGCTGTCAAAACGAGATTCCCTCATAGATTTTGTAAGGCAGTAGCTAACTGTGACGTCACTTTGTTTGCCAACTCCATTTTTTGTTACTATTGGATTTCAAATTAACTTACGGCTCCTCCGTTTAAGTTACTTCTCTTCTCTACCTCATGGGTAGACTCTCTCTAGCTCCTATATAGTAAAAGCCATACTGATGACCGTGTGATCAGTATCAAACGGTCATGATTAAGCTACGCTTACCGCGGTCAGTCCGTGGATGGGTGCCCATCTATTACAAACCGAAAACCCTCCGTACCTCGGAAAGCACCTGAAGCTGTTGGTCCCAGCTGTCATTCGTAGATCTTTAACAGTTGTATCGTGTTGCCCAGTAACTGGGTTCAGGAGGTCGGACCGCAAATTGATCCATGTAAAACCCTAGTATTACTAACACTGATATGGTTGGATTGGAAGCCGACCCCAGCATGGTTGGAAAAAGGCTAAGCAGAAGATGATTTCAAAGGAACTAAAATCAAATGTCACAGTTAATTGAAAATTACGGATAAAACCAAGTCTTTTTTATTAAAGAGATGTGTCTTTAAATTATTGGTTAATGATGTCTTCCAGGAACACATTTAAAAAATACCTTGTTTTTAAACAATATTAATTTATTCAAAACTCTTCAAATGTACATATAAGGCTCATTTCCCAATAAAAGTTATCACAAACAACAATCTGAATACGGTACTCGTCATCGCCGTACTTTAAGAACAATTTATAAGAAAATATTGTCGTTGCGAAAGAAAAATCGTTTAAAGGAAAGTCTGAACTAAGTGGAACAGCTATTAATAAAAAGTCTTTATCTAAAGTTCTCACAAATTAGAATTGTTCGTTGACTTAAATCAATGTATTATTAACTTATGAACTATTTATTTTAATTCGAAGGTGCCAATTCTTCAAACTTATTTTAAGCTATTTATATCTCCTTCTCTCCAATAAATCAAGAAAGAGACAGATATCAATAAGAGCTGTCAAGAGTTTTGTAATTATATACTTTTTTTTTTTTTTACTATTAAATAGGCTTGCGTTTGACCGCAATTCACCTGATCGTAAGTGATAATGCGGCCTAAGTTGGATCACGCTTGCCTAAGATGAACCGGTTCACTCGTGCCTTAAAGATACCCAGATTATACTTATCAGGGAACAGAGAGGCGGGCAGGGAATTCCACAGTCTGGCAGTTCGCACAATAAATGTGGAGTTAAAGCGCTTGGTTCGAGACCGTGGAACTTCAACCATATAGCGGTGACGCTTCGCCGTATCTCTGCTCGTCCGATGATGGAACGGGGATGGGGGAATTAAATTGTGCAATTCCAAAGCACACTCTTAAACTTCCTCTTGAATCACTCTATCTATAAAAAATCCGTATCAAAATCCAATGCGTAGTTTTAAAGATCTAAGCATACATAGGGACAGACAGACGCGGCGGGGGACTTTGTATTATGATATGTAGTGATGTTCATACAATTACAGTTATCATTTAATAACGTATTGATTCGAAGCGAAGCGAAGCGAGGCGAAGTTCAAGGAAAATCTAATTTGACATCTCTACTTAGTTCTTATCTGACACCGTCCTTTTCTTCAGCCGTCTGGTAGTAAGAGATACCAATTGTCTAATTGTCTCCCTAGTTTGGGGTCAGATGGCCGTGTGTAAAATGTCCCCACATATTATTATTATTCACATTCATTTATTTTATATACATATTAAATTACATTTTTAAATATTCATATAAAAACAAAAACATTTAAAAATATAAAAAAATAGTACCTCACCGGTATCGGGAACAGGGTCCAAGCTACCGGCGGTCAGGGCTCCAGAGAGAGAAACCTCCTGACAATGCGGGCCGTGTCCAGAAGTACTGCCTTCTGAATCAAGCCCTTGATCCAGCCGTCTAACGAGAGCCTCCTTAGATGTTGGTCGAGGGTCTTGGCAATTAAGCCATTGGCTGTAACAATTATCGGCACAATGATCGCTGAGTCCACATTCCACATGTCGACAACCTCATGGGCCAAGTCAAGATACTTTATCTGCTTGTCTTTCTCGGCCTTCATGAGGTTCTCGTCATGAGGAACAGCTATGTCAATAATCATTGCGCGCCTCTCCAATCGATCCACCACCACTATATCAGGCTTATTGGCTACAATAGTCCTGTCAGTGATGATGGATCGATCCCAGTACAATGTGACATTGCCATTTTCAAGAACTGGATCGGGCACATACCTGTAGTATGGAACTTCTGATTCCACGAGGTTGTAATTCAGAGCAAGTTGCTGATGGATAATCCTGGCCACAAGGTTGTGCCTGTGCAAGTACTCTTCGTTAGCAAGACGAGAACATCCAGAGATAATATGACGGATTGATTCACCCGGCCGGTGACATGCCCGACAAATGTCAACCGTGCCATCCTTCATAATAAATCTCCGGTAATTATTCGTCAAAATAACTTCGTCCATAATTGCACACACAAAACCTTCGGTTTCTCCAAATAGATCACCGAAACGTAGCCAGGATACGGACGCTAAGAAATCCACATCGGGCCCGTGTAGGGCCCGGAAAAAGCGTCCGTGAAGCTCCTTACTCTTCCAAACCTCCTCGCGATCATTAGTCTCAAGCACTACAGGCTTGCACCAGTTCTCTTTAGCCAAGGAGAGCGGGGTGAGGCCTTTGTCCACTGCAACTACATCTCGGTGCATCCCCACGTCGGCTCCTAGGAAATATTCCCTGAGACTGTATATCTCACGGTTGTGCAGAGTCTTAGCATTTAAGAAGCCACGACCTCCGCACTTCCGCGGGATATACAGTCTCATTACCGATGACCGTGGGTGATGCATCCGATACGCTGTCAACAATGTACGGACTCTCCTATCCAGGGCATCGAGTTCCGTTTGAGTCCATTTGAGTATGCCGAAAGAGTACATCAGGACTGGCATGACCCATCCGTTGAAGGCGCGCACCTTGTTTCCGCCTGACAAAAGACTATTTAATACTTTCTTCAGGCGGCCAAAGAAGCGCTCCTTCAACGATTGCTTCATGTCAGCAGCATTGATGCCCAACGCTTCCGCCATACCCAAATATTTGTAGGTCTCAATTGAAGAGAGGGATCTAAGGTTTATGGAATCCGAAAGCTGAACTCCCTCAGATTCCACAATCTCCCCTCGCTTGACATGCATGACCGCACATTTGTCCACGCCAAATTCCATCCTGATGAATTTAATTTTTATTATTATTATTATTATTATAATTTTAGTTTCGTTTGTGAACAAGGGAATTGGCACCTAGGTCTTATTAAAATAGAGTCGCAAATAGTTCATGATAATTATAAATATGACCTGTCTATTATTGTCCCACCGCAGGGCAAAAGCCTATTCTTATATAGAGGAGGCACGAGTATTGATCACCACACTTGCTCGAGGTAGTTTTGCTATTTCTGACTTAAGTATATTCATTTTAAGTCCAGGTTTCCTCGCAATGTTTTCCTTCACCGATATCAAGTGATATTCAAGACAAACTTAGGAAGTAAATTATGAAATAGAAACATCATAAAAAAAACGTTAGGTTTAACATGATTTTTGACACATTTTAACATATTTATAAACTAGCTTTTGCCCGCGACTTTGTCCGCAAGAATGTCGGT
The DNA here is from genome assembly GCA_947361185.1 of Charanyca ferruginea. Taxonomy (NCBI): domain Eukaryota; kingdom Metazoa; phylum Arthropoda; class Insecta; order Lepidoptera; family Noctuidae; genus Charanyca; species Charanyca ferruginea. Next base: position 54,574,185 of record OX376055.1, on the reverse strand, counting down.
TATCGCGGATGCAGATGAAGTCGCGGATTATAAAAAGGATATGCCCTTCCCCAGGGTACAAGCTATGTATTTTCATACCAAATTCACATTTATAATATTAAGTAGCTTGTTGTAATTTAAAGTAATTTTAATTGGATGTTTTTTTTAAATATTTGTGATCGATACTTACAGCTAACCATGACTGGATTTTAATGAATGTACTGATAATAATAATAAAATAATGTATGTAGGTATACAGAAGTATAATAAAAAAAATCTAATCTAATCTGAAAGTCACATTGGTAAAAAAAATGGCGTCAATTTGGTAGAGTTCTTGGTCTAAATGCATTGGACTTAGCGATGCAGATATAAAACAACAAATATCGCAGCATTTGCTCAACAAAATTGTCCATTCATTGGATCATAGCGTATTCTGTAGGATGGTTGTGCAAATTCTACGTAATTGTAATCCCAATCGAAACACTGCACAGTGATAAATATTGTACGACAGACAAACACATCAATAAGGAAATAACAAACATTCTGCACACACACACACACAAACACACAGATAAGTCAAATTACTACAGCCACATCACACAGACTTCCTAACAATTATGTCACAAAGTAGAAAATACAGAAGGACCATTATAAACCTTTTGTTGGGCCCGGACCGCTATATTGATAGCTGGATACCTAAGCCTCGTTGGAATAAATAACAATATGACTGTATGAAAAATTATATCGAAATAGATTAAAACGGTTTTAATACGTGAACCGGCGCGACAGTAAAAAATTAAATTAAAAATTAAAAAAGCCCCCAACGGAGGGTACCGCTTAAGTAAGTCAGATCCTTCATTTCATTGACTATCTATTAATTTACCATCATTTAAGACCAACTTGTTTCGATACGATAAAAATATTGTTGCAAATCTAGTTAGCATGAGTTCGCTATTATAGCTATTAGTAATTATTGCTTTAAACTTAGCGATACGCCGCCGCGATATTATAGCGCCATTTCAACGAACAAACATTTGATGGCTCAACAAAAGGTATTATTTTTTACTTTTTAAATAATCACTATGTTTTGCGTTGGGGGTTTTTTTTAATTTTTATTTAATAAAAATTAAACGTAATTTAGTTTGGTTTTGTTTAAAGCTTTTAAAAGTAATTTACAAGTTTTTAGTTTTTAATTCGATAGTTAATATTCCTCATTCCCTTTCAATATAGTATACATTATTTTACTAGTCAAGCCCTTTCATTTGATACCCATTATATTGAGGGAGTTGTGAAAAAAATGTAATTCGCCATTTTGTGGTGGCGACCATCTTGGATTTGAAATTTGTCATAGTGTATAGTATTCCACTAGTCAAACCCTTTCATTTGATACCCATATTGAAGGAGTTGTGAAAAAATATGTAATTCACCATTTTGTGGATGTAATTCACCATTTTGTGGCGGCGGCCATCTTGGACCGATTTTCATCAAACATAGCTAAGAACACTCCCGGCTAATTCATCTTTCAAATAAAAAAAAAACATAATTAAAATCGGTTCATCCATTCGGGAGCTACGATGCCACAGACAGACACACACACACACACTACAGTGCGGGATGTTAACAGGACACGTTCGAAACGCCACATTTGCTGACTGCACATTAAAAAAATTGTAGTTGCACGTACGCATAGAAGTCCGTTTTGAAGTCTGGCAGGAGAAAGGTAAATCTAAAGTCGTGGCGCCTTATGACACTAAAAATCTTATGGCTAATTTAGTCATTAAGTAATCGCGAGAATAAATACAAACAATGATATTATATGGAGTTTATTTTTCTGCTATTATTTAAGGCGAGGAGTCAACAGTTCAAGTGGGAGTAGTGGGGGACTGCATTTAAAGCTGTCATTTAGATATTAAGTTAAAAATATCTGTAGTATTTTTTTTATTATTATTAAATCGTCGGCCCACTTGATTTAAGTGATCACAACCGGTAATTGGCATCTGCAATACTAGAAATCTCGCAGATGCATTGCTACCCTAAGTGTCTAAACCTTCGGCACGTCAATTTCAGTTTCCACGCAGCATCTATGTAGCTCCGGCCACTATTCAATGACCCACAGATCCAAGATATATTCTCTCCCAGATAATGCTCCATTGTTGGTACATACAATGCGTACATCACTCCTATCAAAATGTGCAATGGATTCCCGTCTGGCCATCGATATTCAATATGGACGCATCATTTCGATGTTGACCGCACGTACGAAATTGTTGGTTGGGTATTTGGCATGCATGACTAGAGTTGCGGTTAGTACATTAGTCTTTGAAATCTGCTACTTATGCCGTGAATAAAATCTATTTTATTCAGTGCAGGCAATAAATGACATCAATCAATTTCATCCCGAGGGTGTCGTCAAAGACGACTAAAGGAAAATACGAAAAGTCAGACAGCAGAAGCTTCCGTGTCAACAACTTCACTGCGACCAAGACGCCTACCAATAAGGGAGGATTCCATAATTCATAATCCCCACGCTTGGCAGGCGTCAAGCGTCACAGGGGGAGGCCTTTGTTCAACAGTGGACGTCTTCCGGCTGATGATGATGATGAATCAGTGACCGACAACGTGTAGAAGTCTGAAGGTCAACATCTAGTAACAATCTCATCTCAACGACAACCAATGTCAAGAATGTAGGTAAGTACAATTATTGCAACCCCTAATATCTACCACCATACGCATCAACTGCAGTGGTATATACATCTCTCTCGGTGAATTTTGGCCTTGACCTTGAAGGTAGGCTGTCAATTCCCAGCATCAGGCGGGATAACAGCTCACCTCCCTGAATTCACTAAAAAAGATTCTCACAGAAAAGGCTGGCTGCCACCTGTCACTAAATTCTTTTGTCTTTTTTCCATTCACTGCTTCTTACTTTATACTTAATCATTGTCACTCTGTATTTCAGTTAACTACTAATTAATACAGACTGACTTCTTTTCGCTACGTTTCTTTCGAGAGAGTGAGAGTACTAATAAATACATTTTTTTTTTTATTATTTAAGCAACCCTGAAACATGACCAAAATATATACTTTTCCATATATTTGAATCATATTGCAGATCATTTTTATACTGCTATAATTTTCATATTTTAGAGTTGATCCCATAGCAAAAATGGTTCGTAATTTTGAGTAAGTACTTTCGCTTTGCTGTAAGATGCGTAGTAAATTAAAAGTCAGCCAGTCAGTCAGTTTTTGCATAATGTCTGAATTGAGTGATCTACATTTTGAGCAATAACTGAAGACCCTTGAGAGTGACAAATCTGTTACTAGGGGCTATGAGTTTTGACTATTTTTGATTAAATGTACAGTCAGATTTATTCATGAAATAAAAAAAGATCACTCAATCCAAATGCACATTATTTTATAGCAAGTTATTAAAACTGTGCAAGACTTTACTTTGTCACCGCCTCATCACGCTACGCAGATAAACGTGAAGCTATATTTTGGTCCTTCGAGCCGGACGTGAAGTCAAAGTGGTTTTTATTCTATTTTAAAAATCAAAAATATTTTCTCCAAACTATTAGACGGGTGTATCTATGTATAGTACATCCACATTTTTCCAGTATGCCCACGACACAGGAAGCGAGTCTATGATCAAAAAAATGTTTGTTGTTTATTTGACCTCAAAATAAAACTCTCCATTAGAATTACTCAGAAAACACGAAGCTAAACAAACAAATTATTCCTCAAAGAGCAAAATTGTTTATGAAAACGTGTCCCTGTAATAAGCAATTCCAAGTTTGTCAACTTTCTACAAGTATTATAATTTATTTTGAAATTTACTACGGACTAACCGTGTCCGAATAGAACCTTCTATGACGTACGTACCTAAACATGTGAGGCTTACAACAACATTTACTCACACCACCAAAAAATCGTCTATATTATGTTACTGGCCTCAAAAGAATCGAGGATACTACAATAAAGTGCATGTGATATAAACACTCATGTTTTTCAGCTCTGTATTAGGGAACCCTCCATTAGGTTTGCTCGCGAACCAGACGGGGCCGCGCGTTTTTTGCTCGCGCCTGCCTATCTCTATAAATCTTTGTAAGTGCCTCGTTAGTTGCTCTGGTCAATTCACGTCCAGCGTTCTACGTTCAGATTTTTTATTCATCCAATTTGGGTGTGATACTGTTTGTGAGAAATGGAGTTCATGTAAGAAGGATCGCTATTTTGATAATATTTGCATTTCTTGAAGTGATGAATTGATATTTTTTCGAAACTGTATGCAACTATAGGTACAAAGGAGGACTTAATGCCTTAGGTATTGTATATCAATCAACCGGAGGAGGTGAAGCGATATCAAGGCATGTTTTCTTTTTATTGGTGGTTTATTTATGTATCTTTGTGTTGAAAACGCTAAAAAGGCCATTCATATTTGAAAAGCTTTTAACGGCTCCAATGCGACGCCGCCTCTTGGAGACGTTGGCCATTGTTTAACTATTGTTTATGCTAATTGGACAGTTGAACTCACCATGGCCAGTGTTTTTCACGAATCAATAGATTCATCATCATCATTATATCAGCCTATTGCCTTCCAGTGCCGAACGTTAATAGTTTATCGTTTTTGAGAGCAATCAATAGATTAATTGCTCTCAAAAACACGTTCGTGTAGGTTTGTTTTACATAAACTCTCGCCTTCTTTAAAGTATTCATTCATACATATCTCCATTATGATTATTTTTCAAAGCAGTCTGAAGTCTCATCATTCGAACATTTGAATTCGTAACTAAAATCAAGTTACATTTGTGTTTCGGTAATCAGAATCGTAATTTGTCACCACCGAAGAGTTAATTACACGTCCCAGTTGAGTTAATACTATCAGTAGACGCCTCTGAACTAGAATTGAGAGTAACGAGTTAAAATCGATTCGTTTTGACTAAGCTTACATATAAAGGAAAAAAAAGCTTTTTCAAAAAAAAGAAAACCGCCTTCAAAAGCTAAAAAGTGATAAATAACTTTAGCACAGAACACACATTACTTTACTTTCGGAAGTCGGTGGCGGTGGCATTGTGTTTGTTGTTTTGTATTTTTTTGAAAAAGTTTTTTTATTTTTCGCGTTTTAGTATTTATTGCCTTAACATTCAAATCTATTAAGAAATGGCGACACACTTAAAAGAGATTGTAAGTCCTCCAAAGATTGAAGAAACTAAATCGTCGTCTAAGTATTTTTTTTGGGAGTTTGTTGATTTTCTCAAAAAGGGCTAGATCAATTTTTTGTAAAATTTATAAGGGAACATTTCGGAATAAACCCGAAACTTCGAATAAAAAAAGAATTTTGCAAGTCCGTCTATACATGACAGAGTTATGCCTAAATAAAACAAAATATAAGCATTCGAATTGAAAACCTCCTCCTTTTTGAATTCGGATAAAAATGGTTGCTAGTTTAAACCATCTTGAATACAAAAAATTTATGGCATCATTATGCGAATTAAGAATTAATTCTTTTTACATGTTTAACGGAATACACATCGCCGTCATCTGTAAGTAAACGTTTAGTATCTACACGTGCTATGCGTTTACCTACAACTATGTTCTATAAAGAAAACAAAGATGAAATAATAGATGAATAGAACTTAATATTATCTTTTTTAAATACACTACATAAGGGTCTTAAATACGAATGGTTAACATCGTAACTATTTTTATACACAGTACACAGTTTTTTTTTATCAACACGCAAGTGAAAATGTGATAAAAATACTGTTTACAATTTAAATAACATAATCACAATATATATACCTTGGAAAACGTTATTTTTAACTACTCGTTTAACAACTTTAATAAAACATCTATAAGTAGGTACGTCTACTTAGCTTGATTATCAGCATCAGAAATCTATTTTCTATTTTGTACTGAAGCACAGAACTCAAGTTAATGAAAGTACTTAATCAATCTAATTCACTTACATCTCAAAACTTATATTTCTACGTGAAAATTCTCATTTCTATTCTCTATTATTCGTTTCTCAAAACCCAATCCTCAACGCAAAAAATATTCAAACTCATTCAGTTATATTGAAGCCATTTTCACAATAGACCCTCAAAATTTTCTACATTATATTAGTTACAAAAGCGTATACCGTGGCCTGTGGGTCGTTAGAAACAGTTCAAGTTCTAAAACTAGAATTATTTATCATCTAGATTTAAACCTTTAAGTTCTACAGCTAGGCTTTTCAAACGACAGATGGACTAAGCAAATGTGGTTTCATTAAGGTTTTAATAATGTTAGTTTTGAGCCTGGTCAAACTTTAGGTACTTTTCTTTGTGTCTGTTTAACCAGACTTTAGGCTTGTATCACATTGCCTCTAACTGACAAAATGTTACTTCACTAATAATTAGCTTATAATTGTCCCACGGCAGGGCAAAGGCCTCTTTTCATACAGATAAGGCATCAATACACTTGCTCTACACGGATAGGCGATTTGTATTGTTTCTATTTCTACAATAATTAACGCTTCATCGTAACACATTTTTGTTTTTCGATCACGTGACTTATCGTTGAGATGACGTCATTCCCATATATTTGATTAGTTTTCTCTTGGCGTTATCGATTGCAGATTGTCAATTTGAGTAATATGGGTAAGGGGGCTGGTCTCCTCACGACGTTTTCCTTCAGTCAGTGATGTCGAATTAAAAATTAGAAAGAATACTTCTATGAAATTGAAAAAGTCACTTTGATACTAAGACTTGCTCGTGCCCGGGTGCGAACTCACAACCTCGTGGGCCATCACGACTTTTTTTGCTTAAAACTTCACTACATTTTGTAAATTAAACGCCTCGCTGTGCTGTTTATATTTGTTCGAAGTAACCTCAGAAACTACTGTAAGATTAAAAAATTAAAAAAAAAGATATGAAGAGGTAAGAGATTTTTAGATAGAAAGCCTGCCCACTACTCGGCGATTTCATAAAAATGCCTTGAGCACCGCCGTTTGTAGTCACTCTGGCCGTAGATTGGTTTGGGACTCAGTAAGGTACCGCAAAGCAATTGGTAGAAGATCCTACAAATTTATTTTCTACATTAAACGCGAAACATAATATAGCTCAATTAACAAAGCAAAAATGTAAAAATCGATCAATAAATGGCTACTTGAGGTAGATTATTAGGGCACTGAAGAGGTAAATATCACATAGTAACAAGTACCAAAGTCAAAGTTAAACCCAAAAACAATGCAAACAGACACTCACTCACCTCCTCACATCCATACATGTTTCTCACTTTCACCACAAACACATTTCCACACATACGCTCACGCAGTATTATGTATTTTTTAATTAGTATTTTTTTTTTCTTTTAATTATTGTAAAAGTAGGTAACTCTGCAATTATCTTATCAGCCCGTGTTACGGTAAATTATTTTGTCTAGTAATGTAACGGAATTAATTAACTAAATCCCCCGACACAGGGTATCCTAGTGTGGGGTCTAAGTAACAATAATTGCGTATTCCTTTTTTAAGACAGTAAATTACTATTATTATTATCACCATTTATTAATCATATTTACCTATAAATCACATTTTTTAATATTAATAAAAAAAATAAAACCATTTAAGAATATAAAAAGTAGTAGCCCACCGGTATCGGGAACAGGGTCAAAGCTACCGGTGGTCAGGGCTTCAGAGAGAGAAACCTCCTGACAATACGGGCCGTGCCCAGAAGTACTGCCTTCTGAATCAATACCTTGATCCAGCCGCCTAACGAGAGAATCCTTAGATGTTGGTCGAGGCTCTTGGCAATTACGCCATTATTATTATTAGAAAGAGGAATTATTTAGGAAGGTTATAGACTGTAATTTGTCGGTGCTATCAGTGCAATCGGGGCGGATCGCTAGTATACAGTAAGTAGTAATTAGTACACACTAAGTTCACTTTCTGTTACCTACTGTGCTTATTTATAAGTCGACTGCAAGGTACATTTACCCAAACAATTCAGGTGACCTTGTAGAATTTTTAATAATATTCTGTAATAAGTTGATTCTATACTCTGTTTTAACGCTTAATTTGTGGAGGTAATGTAATTTTCAGTTTGAAACCTCGTCATTTTACGACGATTTTAACTTTAACATTCCTAATTTGAATTCAAACCAAAACATCAAAAGCTAGACAACAAAGACAACCCAAAGAAATAACCACTTAAAAATGAGACCTTCATGGTAAACAGTTGAACCGCAAAGGCCTAAATTGTAAACGTTTTTCTACTAATCCATTGTGAGAGGAATATGCAAGGGTTTTGTCTCAAGGGCGGTAACTCCGAGTCTTAATAGATTAGCGGGCGTGGCTGCTAGTGCTTAAGTAAGATAAATGAATGATATGGGAGATTTATACAGTATATTATTTCGTAGTTAGTTTATTGGCATCGTATTTACTTGTATGCGTATTAGTGTAAACCATGACTGTTTGGTTATAGTTTAGGATTGTTGTGATTGTGTGTTCTATGTAATACTAGCGATACTGAAGTCGTATTTTTGGGGAAAGTGATATTTTACGAATTCACATGTTTTTCCTACATTTTATATTTCTGACTATGCCAGTCACTTTGTACACAGTCAGAATAAACCACGGGACTAGGAATTTTGCTAATATCGTAGGTGTGTTTACATACAACTCGGAGCTACAACTTGAAACGAACTTTACTGCCACAAAAGCGCGACCACATAAAATGATTTTGAATATGTGTTCAAACTAATGTTAGTAATATACCACTTTATATTTAAACTGCCAAAGTTGGTCGCGTTCGTTTAGGACAGAGCTTTAGTCTGGCTCGCCGAAAGGTATCTCTCACTATATGCATAGCTACGTATTAGGTACTAGACTTTACTAACATGAGTGTTTACTAAACCTTTTCTTACATTTAAAACCTTATGTTTGGTCAACAAAAGAAATAAGGAAACAGGGTCGTCAGCTATAGTTGAAGATTTCTTAGAAACCGATGCCTGTCCTTAAATGAAATTTAATTTAATTAAGGAGCTATTTTTTTCCATTTATTTGCAAAAAATATATGAAAACGGTAAAGGAAAACGTCGTGAGGAAACCTAGACCTAAAAGGTTAATATAAGTCTAAAATCGCTAATCAAATCGACAGTTTCAAAACATCCTCATCATCAGCCTGAAGACGTCCACAGTTGAACAAAGGCCTCTCCCATAAGGAGGGGGGGGGGAGGAGTTGCCATAATCCCCACGCTTGGCAGACGTCTTAGGGATCGCAGTGAAGTTGTTAAGTACACGGAAGCCGCGGCTGCCTGACTTCCGGATTTTCCCTTAGTCGCCTTCGACAACATCCTCGGGATGAAATGGGAAGTGCTATTCTGGCATGGATACCCCACGGGAAAGTTTCAAAACGTGACGTACAAAATGATTTATTAAATGCTCCGCCAGTTTACCGATACTAATTCCAGCTATTTCTTATTTGAATCCCGATTTAGTATCACTCAATACCATGCAGTGTGCACTGTGGGCGAGTATGCTAACAGTGCTAATAAATCCACTGAACAAACACTGTTGACGAAACGAACCAGTGGGCGTTTATATCCACTAATCCATCCACCTACACGACACTCTAATGTAAGGGTCGTCTCATAGACAGAGAATATATAATTATATTCATGTGTTAAGAACATGACAGCAATATAACAACAAAAACATAACCAAGAAGATGTAAAAATATAAATATAAACTAGCTGACCAGGCAAATGCTACTTTGCCATATCCAAGGTGTAACGTTAAACACGCAAAACCTCAGACACCCCAAATGATTTTCAATTCAATTAACCTAATTCTGCGAGAAAAAAAATCATAAAAAAAATTTCAAGGTTTTATTTGCTGTTTTAGTTTTACCAAGACTCGTAATTGCATTGAAATAAGAACTATTATTATCATACGCATGAGAAAATTTAAATTGGACGACAACCATTTGTGTTTGTTTACCTATTTTGGCAGGTTTGCGCACGTGATGGCTTGACTTATTAATAAATAGACAGGGCAACATGTTTAATGAAGATTTTTTGAAAAATGTCACCTATATTAAAATGTGGTTTAATTGATTCTGCTCGTTATTCTAATCAAACTATTTTCAGGTTTTGCGTATTTGACGTTACACCTTGTATATATTATTAATAGCCTACGACCTATTCTCAGACCTATCATATATACACTAAAAATGTCAGTAAAATCAGACAAGACGTTTCGAAGAAGTTCGTTAACAAACACTATGACATGAGATTAGACGAGCTGACCCGACAATCGGTTTTTAAATTTTCTTACCGTATAAACCTTCCCTGGACTTCCACAAATATTTCAAGACCAAAATTAGCCAAATCGGTCCAGCCATTCTCGAGTTTTAGCGAGACTAACGAACAACGATTTAATTTTATTATTTAAATTAAGCTGCCATGTTGTCAACCGTGTGGTTTAGTTACATAGATAAGATGTTTCACACGTGCAAGTGTGCTTCGCGTTAGGACGGATTGATAACAATCCTTGCGTATCCACATCCGCACGCATTTTAGTAGTTGCGAGTTCGCCAACTTAGTGACTGACCGACTCCGTAAAGTGCAAGTAAATATTTGACTTTAATCTTTTACTACTTAAAATAACAGTTTAGAAATTTATCATCATCATCATCATCATGGCAACCTTTGGACAACAAATGTTGGGCATAGGCCTGCCCCAAAAGAGGGTTCAGCCGTAATCGCCATGCTTGGCCGATGCATGTTAGCGATCGCAGTAGGTGTTATGGTACTCAGAAGGACGCTGCTGTCCATCCTCTAGTCAATACCCCTCTGTCGCCTTATACGACACCCACGTGTAGAAATGGGGTGGTGCTATTCGCGGCCGGCACCACACGAATTAAATTTATATCGTTACCTACCTAATTTTATTTCATGCATTTTATAATTTCTATAACTTCTACTCAGTAGTCCTATTTTTTAATCAGAAAAGACACTGCGATAAGCAAATGTTGTGCACGTTTGTAATTGATATAAACATTTTCCTTAGTCCTCTGAAATTTTAAGGTCCAAGTTTGTGTTGGAGTGCTATTTTAATACATAAAACATTGTCGACATCGGCATTGTTGGCCATTAAATAAAAGTTTGTTCTCGTGTACCTAACTATCACTTAAAAAGTACTTTAATCTTAATTTAATTACTACGTTATTAGCAAATTAGGTCGTTTCTTCTCGACGTCAGAAGATATGCCTGGATTATCTTACTCAGCAAAAGCATCTCGGGAATAATAAGTATCAAATTAGCGTTTCTTATGCCTCCCACGTTTTAATTACTCCTATTATTATCTAAATAATAATATTTTCGAGTAAACACACAAATTGAATTAAAGTCCGGGTATCAAAACATGTTATTATTTTGTCGCAGCGATCAGCGAGCAGTGTAAACGAACCCTTACCAAAATATTTACTTCAGCTAGCAATACTCATGGATATTGCCAAAAATATATCGTTTTAATATCTTACGTACACTCGGGATAAGCCAGTCGCCGATAATATTTATAAGTTTCGTATTAACCATGAACGAGCCCCCAGTGTAACTAAAATGTTCTGAAATACGTCTTACTGTTACTTTGCTGTACATCTATTAATCTAGTGTAATGGTTTTTAAATCCATGAGAATATGGATTCATTAGAAGTTTATAAAATGATTCGAGAGAAATATGAAACCAGTAATAGTTAACGCAGTGAGGTTAAATGTGCCAAGAGGCTCATTAACAACGACTCCCTGGTTAGGGCTAACTCCAGAGCCTTGAACATCACCGCACCGTTGCTAGCCTATCGGTCTTTTATCGGGTACATTTGCTTTGAAATTGCACAATTTAATTCCCCCATCCCCATAGAAATACGGCGAAGCGTCACCGCTATATGGTTGAAGTTCGACGGTCTCGAACCAAGCGCTTTGATTCCACATTTATTGTGCGAACTGCCAGATTGTGGAATTTGCTGCCCGCCTCTCTGTTCCCTGATAAGTATAATCTAGGTATCTTCAAGGCACGAGTGAACCGGTTCATCCTAGGCAAGCGTGGTCCAACTTAGACCGCATCATCACTAAAGATCAGGTGAATTGCGGTCAAACGCAAGCCTATTTGATAACAAAAAAAAAAGAATTTAAAAGCAGTAATAGGCTATCATATGAGCGGTTGCCTTCTGTGTTGCGTGTCTCCGGTTAGGTTCTGGAACAAATATTTATATAGCCTACAGTTAGTAGTTCCGCGTTTGGTTGTTTGTGTATGTAAGTTTATATGTTTGTTACCGCATTCACAATATCGTCATAGTATATCAATATCAAGCACATAGCGTACAGTGATGTCTTCATTCAAAAAGAAAAAAAAACATTTTACAGTTTTAATTAGACAGTGCGCGTTCCATAAAATAACTACGTGCGTTCAGTCTCATACGGATATATTTTTCTTTCTCTTTGATATATTTTTCTTTCATCAACCTCTTCCCTGCTTCGTCGTATAATCTTGCATTAATTAAAAACATTCCTCTATTCTATATGTATTACTGTTTGATAAAAAATTACACATACTCAAGCTCTATTTCACATCTTCTACTGTATTTATTATGGTACCTACTCCACCACTTTATAGTCCGTTTTTATCCAGCTCGACCACCAAATAAAATAAATCCTTAAAAAGGTATCAAAGATGATCGTTTGAGGTGCTCCGATACTTTTAAAATGTTATTTATTTATGAATAACAGTAAAATTCTGTGTCACCTTGGAATATGAACACTGAATAAAAAATAGCAACCATCTGATACATTTATTTAAATGAATTTCACGAATCTGGTCTTTTGGTACGGGTTATTGGCATTGATGTAATCCTTTTTATGACTGTCATACTGAACTTCCAAGTTTAAAATATCGATGTACTGTATTCAAAAAGCTTAAAAGTACGATTAAATAATAAAAGTAAATAATCAGTCATGTACTTTGACGCGACTTTTTGAATATAAAATGAGAAGCAAAGTTTAAAATACATTAAGCGCTAATTGACGCATAAATCTGATGTCACTGCGTCACACTACCGCTCGAATATGTACAAAATTCAATACAGCCGTAGCAAGCTTTATTGAATTTAAAATTAAACGCAATTTTAAAGTTATTACGCGGTTGACCACTAACATTTTGTAAAAACGGAAAAACGAAACACTAAAATTATTTTACAAACACACACAGGCAGAGTTTAATCCGCCTACACAAAATAAAGCCGTCTGTCAAGTTGTGTCAATAAACGCTTTAATATTTCCACAGTGCCTAGCTCGTATTTGACGACTTTGCTCAAAAATAACGTTGCTAAAAAAACATCTGGTAGTGAATTCATTCAACTCCTTGATTATATTTATTCAAAAGGTAGATTTATGTGATCAATAGATTTTCCACACCATCCACAATAAAAGGACATTTGTTATATTCACATTAAATAAAGTTCCTTGTCATTTCAACGGACACATATATTTGATATTTTTATTATGCATGGATTTCCATTTTGTAAGGTAAACATAAAAGTTGATGAAGCGCCGGTGTGACAAGGGTAAAAGTCCCAATGTTGACACCGCGCGTGCCATGACAGTTACTTTTGACAACTGACAGTTGGCACCAATATGGCGGGCAATTGCCCTGACATATATTATTATTATTCTGAGGTGAGTAAACTTAATGTTTCCTAAACGACTAACGATTTCTTGATAATTTTCAATACGTCTGTTTGTGTCTAGTACAGAAATTGCCTCGCGATGGAGATTTGTAGTACTATTCTGTAAAAGAATCCTTTTAGAATTTAGATGAAGTGAGGTTTAAGTGAGCTGTGAATCCCTAGTATTAGATGAGATGACAGCTCACACGAGAGATTTTTACAGAAAACACCGATTGGCGTTCATAGCTCATGGATTAGACGATAGTCGTCTTCAAGGTGTAAAAAGTAAAACTTAATCTAGAATATTTTAAATTGGCAATATTCTTAAGACGTACAATATCGTTAGTTAAAAACAAGCGAGTATGTACGACGCCGCCAGGAATGGCGGCGTATAGCGGGGCCTCATTTAGGTGCAAGTTCGCTCAAATATGGGCAAACTTTAGCAAACTCCGACACTACACTACACTACGAAAATATAGACTAAACGTTGTACCCACGTTACCGAAGTAATTACTTACATTACTGTAATATGTAGAACTTGTTATGAAGAAAATGTTTTTTATGATCATCGTATAAAATTTCGTTCTATTTCGCAATTTTAAGAAGATTTGAATTTTGTTTTTTTACTAAGGAGTAAGGTTACAAACATACCTTGTCGATGACACATCTGGTTGAATATTGATGTTACTGTCACTTGTAAAAACAGGTGCAAGGTGCGTATGGTATGAAATAGTTTACTAAAATGTCGAACTTGAAAATAGGTAAGAGATGTGAAGATAGTTTTGTTATTAGTTCTCGGGAAACATAGATAATATGGTAATAGTAGGTACTATGGAAGAGAGTCGTAGAGTATTCTTGGGATCGATTAGATTTATTTTATAGATAATGATTTGAACTCGTATCTGAGTTACCGCCTGTCAGTCCTATGGACTGACTGTCAAGTCTTTATTGTTCTATATTTTAGAACAGTATCCCGTCTGCTGCTCCATCTTTCAAATCGTCTTCTGTTAGTTTGAATGTCATTGCATGTTATTAGTCTGCTTAAGAACTTTATCTAAGTTAATAAATATAGGAAACCCTATATTTTTCGAATATAAAATAACCGAAGTTACTACTTATAACATCAGCTATCTGCCAGTGAAAAACCTGTTAAACTCGGTCCAGCCCTTTCAGAGAACAAACAGACAGACTGACAGAAAATTTTTAAAATTGTTTTTTTTTTATTATAGTAATCAAGTATTTATTACTTTCACATGCATTTTGTAAAACGCTGTTATTTTGACATTACAAACAGACAATTTTATTTGTTTATTTAGATTAGAAGAATAGAAGATGATTAGATTAGATAAACTATAAACAAGACATTTTAAAAAGCTCAATCTGCAAGTCTCTATAGTTCTGTAGACATTTAAACAAGGAGTACCATTACAACTGAAAGTTTTATTTCCAACGTTTCAGCCAAATTAAACCAGCCGTAATTAAGGGTAGTCTCGCCAAATAGACCAGAGGCCCTGATTTATATGTAAACGAATCCCAAATGTTAATATATTCATCATCATTAGATGGAGATAAAATAAGTACTGCTTAGCATAGGTCTTGTATACAATGAACGGTCATTTGGAAAAAAAATTTACAAGTTATGAGATATTTATTTTGCTAAAACATGAGTATACATGTAAATGCAAGATGTTACATAACGTTTAACGTTTGGTCTACTTGAGTCACTGTCATGTTTTGATTTAATGGCGTACAAAATATTTAAAAAAAGAACTAGTTAATCAGCCTTTTGCTCGTACCACCACCAAGGCGTTGCATTATACCGCCAAGTGATTGATTTAAACCAAAGAGAAACTCAAAAAAATATTTTTGTGTTCAATTTTATTAATAATATTTAATTGTACCTACTAATATATCCATACTTCCATACTATCCATATACTTAATATTATAAATGCAAAAGTAACTCTGTCTCTTACGCTTTCATGATGAAACGGTTGTAACGATTTTGATGAAATGTGGTATGAAGATAGCTCAAACTCCGGGAAAGGACATAGGCTATTTTTTAATCCGCAAGTTGGTCTGATTCCGTGATAACCGATATTCACGCGTACTAGTAACATTATAAAGCTAAAAAGTTGGTTTGTTCTTTTCATCCCTTTAATCTCCTGAATTACAGGTCTGATTCTGAAAATTATTTCGCTACTAAGAAGCCACAGTAATCATTGAGTTTTTATCATAAAAAAAAATATTTAATACGCCACCACGCAATAGCGCCTCCTGCCGGGTCCAATTGTGAATCTAAACCATTCTCGAATCCGCTGGAACACACACTAACAAATTAAGCAAAATCGATCCAGCCGTTTAGGAGGAGTTCACTTTCATACACACGCACAGAAGATTTTTATATAAAAGATACGCTACGAGTACATAAACCAAAGAGTCTGTACATGTTTCTTTTTTATTAATGATTATATTATGTGTGTTGAATTTTGTTCCTGAGTATCCAGACATTTTGAGAACCTGACAATTTGCTAAATAGACGTTCGGATATAAATACCATCTGCTAGTTGGACGTTTTGCTACATGGGCATTTTGCTAAACAGATTTACTGCTCATTAAACATTTCACACTGTAAAGCCCGTCACAGACGTAGCTATAATATATATTAATATAATTCATAGCAAGGCATATTACGATATATTCCCGACGCAGCTATAATATATTTTTACTACGTCACCAAAATATGTGAACAGATATAGCATGGCATATTAAAACATATTTCAAAAATGTGAAACAAACAACGATCGCAGACGTAACAGGGGCGAAACTATATTATTATATTATAGCTACGTATGTGACGGGCTTTAGACGTTTGACTACTTAGACCTTCTGATCAAGAAGGCCAAAAAATATGGACCCTTAAAAAAAAAATCTCGGTCAAAGTCTCAGTCAGAAGTTAATGTAAAATATAAGCATAATATTTGTTTTTTAATTATTTCCGGCCTCGTGGTCGAGTTAAATATCATAAGTATTATTGTTGTCTATTCATATTATTTTTATAGATAATAATGCAATAACGTTTATAAAAAATAAATTATAGATAAGGCAGAGATCAGAATTCAGATAAATGTTCTGTATAAATCAATATCTACAGTACTATTCTGTAAAATACTACCTCGGTAATTTTAAGTAAAGCTGACTAGTATTCTTGTGAAAATTTACCGAGATAGATTTTTATAAAATATTTTATTTTTGCAGCTAGCTTTTCTTGCAGCATCGCGGAACTGATTACATTAATCGCGAAACTGCCACGTCGAATATCACTTTAACAGTACTTGCCACAGAGGTGAACATGTATATGTAGATTGCCTGACATCTCATACTTATAACGTAAAGCCTATTTTTCGTTGCTACAAAAACAAGCCACAAAATAATTCTGAAATTCGGCAGCGAGTCGAGTTACCGCTACGAATAAAACGAAAGCTGATTTCGTAAGCACATTTAAAAGTTAAACAGTAGACGATTACAATCTCTTCCAAAAACAAGGAAGTTCACCAGCCAACCTCCCTTCGTAAGAATGTTTCAAGTAAGCTGCATTAAGTCAAAAGTACAATAAAGTCAGTCTTAGCTCACTCCGTGCCGGATCGTCGCGTGCCTACGCCACAGCCCGGCCTGTCCTTCGATATGACAGCCGATTGCGCCCGAATATTCCCGAACGTACAAATTGGGTTTCAGACATAAGCGCATCGGGGGTTTTGGCATGCCATTTAAGATGTGATGATTTGATCTATGGGCTCACGCTTTTATTTGACAATGAATAAAAAAGAGGTACCTATTATAAAAGTTAACAAAACGATAATAATAGACAAATTTCTACAAGATCGCTTGGCGCCTCGAAGGACCAAAACTTTTATCTTACCATTACTCATGTTAGGTATACGTTTTTCGTTTTGATCCTCATGTGCCCTGTGTATAGGTGCATACTTGAATGCAACCACAGGATTCATTCAGAAGTAAATAATATCATTCTAAATTTCTATTTCCTAGTATCCCAAGACGACATTGTTTTTAGAATATAGCATAAAAATATTCAAGATATTTTTACGAAGATTATTTTTTAATCTTCATAAAAATATCCACGAGTAAGTACATACGGTGTTGAAGCAGCAAAGAGTTTAATGCCTCTTAATCCTACCACATTAACAGCTTCACTCACTAAACGGGATTAGGCAGAAGCGTATTAAAATGAAAATTGCGCATTTAAAAACTTAGAACAAGGTTTTAGCAAATAGATTTAGCGGTGGTGCGGTTTAGAGGTCCCTATAAACAATTAACGTATGTGGCTGTAGAGTTTTATTTTTGTTTAAGAATTAGGGTTGGTTTGGTCAAATATATGTGCTGTTACGAAATGTTTTCGAGATTTTGTTATTTTCAGTGTGGTCAGTAGGTACATAGTTTTAAAGCAAATATTTAGTTTGAAATGGTTGGTACTTTGAGCTCACTCTTGCATAGAAACGTAGTTTAAGATTTTCCTGTTTAATTTATTTAAGGTGATACCTTTTAATTAGAGAGTCTCTAATTTTAACTTCGCTATTCAGGCAAAAAATGATCCTAATTATTTCTTAGTACTACCCAAGAAAGCTTTAGACTATTCTTAGAACTACTTGAGCCTTTTCAACCTATAAATACTAAATCCTTTTAATCGAAGACCTTTAATAATTTTCCCTAAACTTTGTCTCGATAATACAGAGTTTTACTTCTACGAACAAAAAGGTAGGTCCCCAGTGTTTTCAACTCCTTTCCCCGATAATAGCATTTATTATGCGCAGCTATTAAAACTTTCTACCTATTCGATGACACTTTGTGACACTTCCTTTGTTAAGATTTTAATCTTATTACTAGGTATCATTTGACTAAGTTTCCGCGTTACCAGGCTGACATTAGCAGCAGATAGCAAACATTCAGCCGGGAGCGGTGAATGCTTATGCGAAACCCGCACCCTCGGTCATAGGCAGAGGTGGAACACCGCGGTGGTTTTAGCCGGTAAGAGTCTTGCATACCCCTCCATCACGATGGAGGAAGTCCATAAGGACTTCCACCGTTTCGAAAAAAAAGCTGTTTGTATGTTAGTCAAACGAGCTCCAAGTACCTATTTTTTTAATGAATGTAGGTAACTGTCTGGACAATTGCGTTTTAACCAATAAGTTTAATTCATTACACCATTACGTAGAAAAATGTGGACATTTCCTAAACAAATCCATGGTATCTATATAAACTAATATGTATTATAATATAAAGTGATATAAATTGTTTTTTTTTATGTTAAATTGTAATGGATACCTAAACTCAAAAAATATTTAAACTTATTAAAAAGTTATATCACCAATAGGAAGCTGCGTCAAACCTAACTGATATAAACTATGTTTTAATATAAAACAAATAGGGATAACTGAGAAAATTCACGAAGACTAAGTCGCGGGAAATGCACTAGTAATATTAAAAGACCGCTTTTACTTTTATAGTCCGGTAGTTACATTTTTAAACAAATGTCACGTGTTCATACGCAAATGCATGATTTCACATCCGTACATTAAAACTATTGTCCGTATGGTGTCGTACGTAAAGAATAGCACCACCCCATATCTTCCCGTGGGTGTCGTAAGAGGCGACTAAGGGACTTACCAGAGAATGGGCAGCAGCGTTCAGTGTCTTTGTAACAACCATACTGCAATCGCCAAACCGCCTGACAAGCGTGGCGATTAAAACTACGTCTATTACACAAGCAGCCTCATATAACACATAAGATAAGAGGGAGATAGAGATATGATACCTCTGCTGTACAAATTCCAGAAATAAATTAAATTTAAATGAATTACAAAAGTATATTTTGTTCGTATTTTCGGTCGGCATCAGACGTCCTTGATTTTTTGTATTCTCATCCCGTCCCGCATTCGAACAAATCAAATGGCGTCTCATTTGACAGAATGGGTCCGATAAACGACTTTCCTGGAAGGGTTATATATCTTCTGTACATAAGTATACTTAGTAAACTTGCTTGCCTATATTTTGGGTCTTCTTTATGTGTGTGTTTGTTACAAATGTTCGAATTAATTTAAAATTCAAAGCCAACAAATTCATTGATTGTGTTATGTTAACGATTTCATTTATATTTTTTTTATTTGAATCCTTACTAATTCAGTTATATGGCGATTCTAATAACTTTTAGGAACATTTTAAGCTAACTTAGCCTTTAGCTTTTTAACTTTGACTGACACTATGTGACCCGAGGACTGGCATAGGCCAGTCAGGCCAGTCCTCGGGCCAGTCATTCTTAAGTCCAAGAATAGTCTTGGACTTAAGAATCAGCATTGCCATACAACTTGGCAGTGCTGCCAACCTGTTGGGCAAATGTCTCGTTGACAGCGATGTGCACAAGTTTTGTGATGCTCCCCTTTTCCTTAATTGTATTTAATATTTTAAAGTTTTGTATATATATATTTAATTTTGGTGTTGTAAATAAAAAAAGTGATATTATTGATTATAATTGTCTAAATCTAAATACATGTACGTCTCAGTATCAATCTATCGCATATATACCTACATTTTGTATACCAACATTTTGTCATTTTAGAACGTTTTTAATTAGTATAATCGGCCTTAAGTAATCTGAAAAAAAAATCAAAATTAACAGCAGTTCAAACAAAATTCTTAACTCTTTTTGGACTCGAGTAAATCGCAACCAACCAAGTTAGCTCGACGTGCCATCACGTAATGTTCTGGTCTAGACGTGCTAACAGACTAAATATCTCACAGTGAAAGCAAAATCTTGACCTAAAATGTTCACAAACAGTATTATCCTAACGTGAGAAGGTAATGACCTGAAAGACGTTGATATAAGCACAAGGGAATATTAACAAGAACACACCTCGTACGTTCTTTGTTTCAAAGGTTTCAGTAGATTTACTGCTGAAATTACTATTTTGGTGGCTTAATTTGGGCCATGTTACATTAAGGCAAGCCATTAAACGTCTTATTCTGTTTGTCGTCAAGTCTGTTTTTAGATGCACATTTGTTACACGCCATTAAAGTTTGCCGTTACTTGGGAGCAGTGAAATCACTGGTCATTATGAAGAAAGAAATAATTAATTCATAGTCACTAACCTAGATAAGAAAGTGTCCTAGTAGCTATTTACATACTTACTGGTTATGCTGATGATGCTGCGTGCACCTCGATTTACACTTGCCAGTAGTCAACGGCTGTAGGTCGATTCTGTAAAATTCAAACAAGAATTCGCATTCGCTATTCACTCTCACAGACTCTCACTTCGCATAAGGTTCAATGTGACCTTGATATATTTGACACTTTGAATCGGGTTTGAGTGCGAAGTGACGGTAAATTACCTTACAGAATGTCACTTTTTGCGTCATCTCATACTTAATACGTCAAAATCTCCCTGTCAATTTAGTTCAACTCGCTGACCCACTCGCTAGGGTGGCGCTAGTGTAAATTCGAAAGCCTAGAAGAAGAAAAAGCCAAGAACGCAACAGATATTATAGTGCAGAAGTGCTAATACAGATATACTGCCTCTTGCTTTATCCTCATTTTTTTTTACTATTGATAGGCATACGTTTGACCAATATCTCACCTGATGGGAAGCGATGATGCGGTCTAAGATGGAGCATGCTTGTCTAGAAGTAACCTATTCACTCTTGACTTAAAGACTCCCGGTTTGTAGCTATCAGGAAACACAGACTCGGGTCCACTTATAGTCATAGTCATTTTCATAGTCCGATGGTATGGCAATTAGACATACCCGGGGAGAAATCAAGCGCTGGATCTCAGGGGTATCATACCACCAACTTCTAAACTCCGGGCAGCTACTTTATGAAAACCAAAAAAAAAAATTGCCCGACCTGGGAATCGAACCCAGAACCCCATGCTCAGCAGTCGCGCTTGCGACCATGCGAGCGTTTAGTATTTATACAAGGTGAAAATGACGATACGTCAAAAAATATAAGCACTGGTTTTTTTTTTTACTTTTTTTTTTTTTTTGCGGCTGTGATATCACTGCGACCAGATTTGGTCTATTGTGATCGCCGCTTGTGTTGGTTAGAGATCGCCGCCAAACCCTGCAGCTGTTATGAACTGAACAACATCCGGGCTTAACAGGTATTTGCCCAGATGATTGTTGCGCTTGTGCATTAGTGCTCCGCATTCCCCCAGAAGGTGAAGTGGCGTTTCATCAGCCTCATTACAGCGTCTGCAGGTTTGCGTAGCACTTAACCCCAGGTGGAACATGTGCTTGTTTAAGCAGCAATGTCCTGTAGTGGCTCTAGCTACAATGCGCAAGTTGTTCCTACTGAGTGCTAGGACTTGGTTACTAAGCCTTCTGTCATAGGCTTTGATAAGTGCTTTCGAGTGAAACATGCCCGGAGACTCCTTCCATAACTTTCTAGAAGCTTCGAGGCATGCTTTAGTCAGGGTGCTCTGAGCTAGGCTTTTCGGTATACCACAGAAGGGCTCCGGACCCTGTTGCGTGATATGCGCCCCCGCCCTTGCAAGCTCATCGGCACGTTCATTGCCAATGATGCCTGCATGCCCAGGCACCCATCTTAATACTACTCTATTCTTATTGCCTAGAGAGTTGAGTTTAGCCATGCATTCCTCTACCAGTTTCGATGAGACTAAATTCGAGTCCAGCGCTTGTAGAGCAGCTTGGCTATCTGAATTAATGTGTATGGTTAGGTTGACGTATTGCCTTTGCAGATTTATTTCCGCACATTCTAGGATGGCGTACACCTCTGCTTGGAAAATGGAGGCGTACTGTCCCAGGTTTACACTTTTGCTGAACCTCGGCCGCACTCCATTTATCCCACAACCTACTTTGGATCCTATTTTGGAACCGTCCGTGTACCAGATCATGCAGCCTGCCACCTGTGGAGGCTGGCTTTTGGTCCAGTAGTCCCTTGAAGGGATTTCCACGGAGTATCGCTTCTCAAATACATGCCGCACTAGCATGACATCAGTTGTCATGCCGAGAACTGGCATTTCCAATATTGAGTCCTGTAAGGTCCTCATTTTCTGCGAGAGCCAGCAACCACTGCCCCGGACCTTGGCCCTGTACATGCTTGCTTTCGCCTCCTTGTGTATATATAAATGTAGAGGCGGTAGTCCAAGCAGGGCGTTCAGTGCCATTCCCGGACTTGTTGACATAGCTCCTGCAGCCATTGGTAATACAAGCACTGGTAATACTAGTTCAAAAGAATATTTTAAGTTACTAGTGGAAGTTGGATAGACCTTTGGTGTGGGATGCAACTTGTGTCGACACCCTTGCGCCATCCCATCTTCCTAGCACGTCGTGTTGTGCTGGGGCGGCTGCTGCAGGTGCCGACAACTCAAACGGCGTAAATATAACCACCTTCTTGGAAGTTATATGTTGGAGCCGTTTGGGGTTGAAACACTAGGGCCATTGGGTCCGAGTGCTCACCTTGTTTTTAGAGACATTTTAGAGACAAGACCAGAGGGCTGGCCTTTTCTTGGGCCAAAGAATTAGCATGGCCATTCAACGTCGTAATGCTGCTAGCCTTCTGGGCACTTGTCCCATTGTGAGCGATGCGGACGAGTTTTTTGATGCCCTGTGAGTCGTCCATTGTACATAATATATATATATTTTTTAATTTACTTTTAAGCTATGTACATATTTAATTCTTTTAAATGTTGTTATTTAATGATATATGTACTAGTTAATACCAGTTTATAAGTTTTAAAATATTATTATGAACTAGTATTACGAGTGCTTTAATTTTTTGACATATCGTCATCTTCACCTTATATATTGGTTGGTATACCTATAGGCAATTATATTAGACAACAGCCGTATTGTCCTGACAGATAACAAAGCGAAGTCTTGACTTTGCATAGCTTGTGTCATCCCTAAATCTGTTTTACAAACTCATTGTATCGGTCTGACTCTGTCTGTTATAATTATGTAAACAGCTAAAGTACGCGCTTTTCGCCAACGCGCTGAACTCATTTGCAGTAGTCAAATAACTAACGACTCTTAAAACTAACTGCATAGCATACTGCGCCAGTAGCAGCGATTCCCTCTAAATCGCCGTCGCTTTAAATTCCGCTTATCCTAGTTCCGGAAAAACTCATTATATATCCCGAACTCAGTCCAGCAAAACCAATTATTTCTCCATCTATGTGCGTGCCACTGTTCTCTAAATTCCTGAACATTTCACTACAAATAAACGAGCAACTGTTAACAATATTGAAATGCTTAAATTCGAGTCATTAAGCTATAAGCAGCGTCGTAATGTGAGTTTTCTCTCTACCCACACATGGAACAGGGCCAAAATGAAACGGCGGTGCGCCGACATTACCGACCGAACCACTTTAAACATCCAACTAACAGGCTTTATGAGACAATTTGCTTAGCATTTACATACTTGTTGAAGACATGATATGTCCGTACAATTTTATGGTTGCGGCTAGAAGGACCATAAAACTACGGTCTTTGTGGCCATCCCGCCATTCTAAATAAACAAACAGTTTTTTGGTGACATGAGAATTTTTTTCTAATGCTGAAAAGTGCCTTTTAAGGTCTAATTGAAATGAATGATTTGACTTTGACTTTGCAAATGCTTTAGTTGTCCTGGCACATTACTGCTACATTGCCACAAACTGCCTTACACCATTGCCTTTAGATGCTTTATACATTGACCAGCCAAACTCCTGCTAAACTTTGGGGTCCATTTTTTTTGCACACAAGTCAATTCATCATCTGCTTTGCCCTTTTCCCAACTGTGTTAGGATCCGGTTCCAGTCTACCCTGACGCAGCTGAATACAAGTGTTTTAAATGGAGCGATAGCCTCTCTGGCCTCCACAACCCAGTTACTGGGTATCAAGATACCCCTTAGTAAGACTGATTGGGTGTGATTCTGTAAGAACTCATTCTAAACTTCGAATCTGAATCCGCTGTGAGTTTCTTGATTGGCATTCTAAAAACTCGGTTGATAATTCGAATGTACACTAGCGCCACCCTTGCGAGCATGTCAGCGAGTTGAACTAAATTGACAGAGAGATTTTGACAGATAAAGTATGAGATGACGTTAAGAAGTGGCATTCTGTAAGGTAATTTCCCCGTCACTTCGACGCTCACTTCGCACTCGAACCCGATTCAAAGTTTGAAATATATCAAGGTCATTTTGAACCTTATGCGAAGTGAGAGTGAATAGTGATGTGAGATGCGAGTTGTTGTCTGAATTTTATAGAATCGACCTACTTGTCAGACTTTTTGGCTGCTGTGAACCATGGCTTGATGTGCTTTTTCGAGGCACGGAGTGAAATGGACGGTCACCCATCCATAGACCGACCGCGGCAAGTATTGCTTCACCTTGGCCGACTGATCCGTACGGCTTTCACTTGGCCACGAGCTCGTCTACAAGTCAATTTTGTACCTAAACTACAATAAAAATAAAAACTCTCTTATGTGTTCGGTCGGAATGAAACAAATGACGGTTGCATTATGTAATACAAGTAATATTCGATGTTTAAAGAAAGCTCGCTTCACACGTGACGAGCACAGAGGACAATGAAAGTTTAATGGACTGTAAATGATATATCTGTTGTCATATTTTTGTATTGTTTTTGTTGGAACGTTTCATATTACTTTATTTAGATTTGTTTGTCAAGTTCATCATTTCTCTGAAAAAAAGGATTTTATCCTAAATTGCTTATACAATACAAATGGTATCTGAGTATATTTTACATAAAAAAGATCGTAAATAAGATTATCCTCAATTTACGTACCTACAACAAAGAGATAATATAACCTCGTATATTAGGTCAAACAAACCTACTTAGAACGAACCTACCCTACACTGGTTCTCATAGAAGAAAAAGCATCCGATAACTATCTAGACACATCGGATTGTTTTAGTTCGGTCCTTTTTCCACGATATGTTCAAACAAGAGCACAAAACAAACTAGAAGCCCGACACGGAGCTCGCAAAATATCACGAAACGAGATCTTATAGCCTGGAACAACAAAGGCATAACTCACAAACAACAGCTTTGCATAACAGCGAAAATCTTTTACTTTTTTTTTGTAAATTTTTCATTTTTCACTACGTTGAAGTTTTGATATTAAAGCTTTAGTTTCGACGTTGAGAAATAAAAAAGAACCATTTTTAAATTATTTTATTTTTTGTCTAATATTATTTTAAACTCAGCAGCTTAAGTAATGGTAGTGCTGTCAGCTTTTTGTTACTTGGACAATACAGCATGTCAGATAGTACCTACGATTATGTTTAGGTACAGACAATATGAGGTGCTCGTGGTAAGTAAAAGTAAAAGTCGTTCGGGACCACGAGACCCTCCATGCCTCGGACAGCATGTAAAGCCGTTAGTCCCGGCTGTCATTCGTAGATCTTTGACAGTCGTTATGGATAGTTAGAAGCCAGATAGTCTGACCTAAGGGTATCGTGTTACTCAATACCTGGTAGGCAGTCGCTCCATGTAAAACACTGGTATTCAGCTGCATCGGGTTAGACTGGAAGCCGAACCCAACATACTCAGGAAAAGGCTAGGCAGATAATGAACCCCGCCACCACCTCTCAGTTGACAGTTAAATGTCCTATCTTCTTCTAGGTTCCCCGCATAAATTTAAACCGATGTTCACGCGAAACGAAGTCGGGAGGGTATTTATTTTAAGTCAGCTCTCTCTCTCTCTCTCTCTCTCTCTCTCTTCATCAACCTTAAGACGCCCACTGCTGGGCATTTTCTCCCCCTAGGGGGGTTCAGCCGTAATCGCCATGCTCGGCCGATGGCGATTGCAGTAGATATTAAGTCAGCTAGTTTATTATCATATTATCTCATTTTACAGAACAAAAAAGTATTTCAGTTGTATTTCCTCTAAAATCTTTACAGTGACTTTTATTGCGAATTTTTCTTGACATTGTTAAGTCGTAGTAAACATTAATACAATTCCGGTTTCTCAACACATACACTCTATCGCCGCCATTTTTCTAATGTCACTTGCCGCGTTCGTAGTAAAAATGTTTTATTCAAAGTTCACAACCATGTTTGAATCAGGAAACGAATTGAGAAGTAATCCATCAGAGGGGAAATAAAACAGCTGTGAAAAGTTTGATTTGGCCAAAGAAGGATTTTAATTCTTTATACTTTAACAATTTAAAATTCACTTGATAGGCACTCGCGTTCAGTATTGTCAAAAACCAGCTAGATGAAACGAATATAACAATTATCAATCAGCGAAAATCTACTTATTTTTGTTCCTTTTTTGAGGAAACATGATAAATTATAAGTATATTTTATTATACTTATTGCGAATATCTGTATGAAACGGACATCCTGCGTTCTCTTTTGAACAATAAAAAGAGCTTCAACGATTTGCGACATCACAAATCAAAAATGGCCATCTTTGGCAATTAGATTTGAGATTTGACATCATAATTAGTGATGCCCAATCTTTCATTTCACACACATCGATAAGATATTATAAGATAACATGCATCCTATATAATTACTTATCTTTTTCCATACAATAAAATTACTACACATAAGGACGTTTGTGCACTAGGTACTTCGTATTCGATTCAATTCGTGTCTTTTATGAACGAAAAACGGATCAGAAATTTTCGAATTCGTATTCGTGTTTTTTACGAATGCACAAAACGCCCTATATTGAGCATGCTGGCTACTTGGATAATTAAAAACTGACTCAATGTGAAAAATTCGCGAATATAAAATCACGAAAACGAAACAGCGCACAAACAACCTTACATATGAAGGCTATTTCGATTCGTATTTTTACGAATCACGAATACGAACCGTATATGCCGTAACGAGGTAAGGCACACACGCCCTAAAGGCCGGTTTTTTGATCCGTTGTTAACTCAACTATTTTTGGTTACTATTTTCAACAATTTTTAACCAATGGTTGAGTTAACTACGGATCAATAAACCGGGCCTAAGTGAGATGCATTGTAATATTTCAAATAAATTGCACGCTGGGTACTGAACGGTATCGATTTTGTTTAATATATATTATATCGTTACGGATTTAATGTATGGACATTCCTAATCATTGTCATGTTATGTCAATCGTCTCAACTGTCACTCGCTCGCATTTCTTCGTGACTGCATTGTATAGTGATTTCATTTTGTTTTTATTTTTGAAATACGTTCGACGACCTTGCTATTTTTTACGGACTCTGATTGCTTTTAATAACGTGATATATACCTGGCTGTGATAACCGGACTTTGTGATCTGCTCAGATGACACCTGGCATTGTTAACGGACTTCGCATTAAATTTAAAATAAATGCTTTCTACAAGTTGATCGTCGTTAAACTTTGTCTTCATGGGCATATACTTGTAATTTAGAACAAGCAAAGTAAATTTCCTTCGCTGTTGGATCTGGGGGCGAAAGATGTATGGATGCAGAACAATCTCCTTTAATTTAATTTCAAAAGGACAAGTTTCCAACTTTTCAAGCACCTAATTAAAATTATTAAAATTATTTTTGCTCATTTGTTTAAAACTAA
The DNA here is from genome assembly GCA_947361185.1 of Charanyca ferruginea. Lineage (NCBI taxonomy): Eukaryota > Metazoa > Arthropoda > Insecta > Lepidoptera > Noctuidae > Charanyca > Charanyca ferruginea. Next base: position 54,545,935 of record OX376055.1, on the reverse strand, counting down.
CTTTTGCCCGCGACTTCGTCTGCGCGATTGTCTGTAAAAAGTAGCATATGTCCTTCCCTAGGGTTCAAGTTAGCTTCACACCAAATTCCGTTAAAATCGGCTAGACTTTTTCATCATGAAAGCGTAACAGAGAGAGTTACTTTCGCATTTATAATATTAGTATGGATATGGACAAGTCATATCGGCACTCTGACCGACTGAGCTAACGAGGTATGGATTAATTAAGAGCCAATTAAAATAGGTAATTGTTGCTAAGGTCCACATTCACCCTGTATTCCAACGAATGAGAAAACCGGCTATCACAACTTTCAGTAGTCGCGCTTGCGATCATAAGACCAAGTGCAATCACTTGAAGAGTTGTGATGACATTCTCATTTCCATAAGAATGTCATGATGGTGTCATATGTAGTTACTTTCTAAGAAGTTAAGCCTTGGACATCCCTGACATTTGTTAAGGAAAACATCGTGAGGAAATCTGTACCTATTATTAACATAAGTCTGAAATCGCCATTTGCCTTGGGGAAGCGTGGTAATCAACGATCGTGCCTTCTATGTATCTATAAGAAGAAGTATTTGACTTGCAGCGGGACAGTACCTAATAGGCTGTTTTTTTTTAGCCTGTGCTGTTCCACTGCTGGGCAAAAGCCTACCCAAGCCCTTTCAGGAGTTTTTATCCAGCGCCACCTCGAACCAGCCCTCGTGGTACGTGGTGGTGGTGGCGTCTAGGTCATCTCGCCATCTCTTTCTGGGCCGTCCTCGGCGACGCCGTCTGTCTTCAGGCACCCATTGCGTGGAGACTCTCGCCCAGCGGTCACTCTGCATGCGGCTGACGTGACCCGCCCAATCCCACTTAAGCCTGGCAGCCTTTTTGCCTACGTCTGATATACCCGTTTTAGAACGCAGCGTAGTGTTCCTAATTCCATCGTGTCGTTTGACACCCAGAATGCTGCGGTCCATTGCTCTTTGGCAAACTCCGAGACGGAATTTTGTGACTCAGTGAGCGATCAGGTCTGGGCACCGTAGGTTAGGATTAGGCTGGTATTATTATTATTTATTTATTTAGATCATACTTAGGTCCACGTGATGATCATTGGCAATGATAGGCTCGTCGAGTCAAAGCTCCAAAGTCTCGAGCATCGACGCCGAGTTGCTGGCCTGTCGGTTTTCTATCGGTTGCATTTTGGGGAGTGTGCGACGGAATTGCATAATATAATTCCGCCGAGCCCGTTGCATCATCGGACCACAAGACGTACGGCGATGCGCCACCGGTACATGGTGGACATCCCACCCACACGCACGAAACGTTTTGGGAATACATTCATTGTGCGTACTGCTAAGGAGTGGAATTCCCTGCCTGAGTCTGTGTTTCCTGATAGCTACAACCTGGGAGTCTTTAAGTCAAGAGTGAATAGGTGACTTCTAGGCAAGCTTGCTCCATCTTGGACCGCATCATCGCTTCCCAGCAGGTGAGATAGTGGTCAAACGTGTGCCTATCAATAGATTAAAAAAAAACGTGTGCGAAACTACGGATACTGAGGGCATAGTGTTAGTTTTATTCGAACTCTATCGCGTTAACGTAAACTATCGCTTATGTCAATTTGTATGGAATAATTTTGTTTCCTATTGTTGCCACTAGAGTGCGCTGTTCCAGTTTCAATACAAATTAGAGTTTACGTTAGTGCGATCGAGTTCGAATAAAAACTCATACTAAGCACCCTGTTACAAAAAGAGCAATTATCAATGCACACTCGTTGCTAGTTACAACATTACAGTAGCACAAACATGATGAGACGAGCCATTGAAAGCAGTCTGCGTCGAGTTCCCACCATTTGCATAAGTAGATAAATAGGTAGTCGAAACGGTACCGTATTTTTCTTTCGCCTTTTTGACATCAAAAGTACGAGAGTTTACAAGGATTTGGAGTATATGACGCATGTTTTAACGTTTTCTTTTCGTATTTTCAAAATAGTTTTGAAAACAATAAAAACCTTAGGAGTATATTTTTGTATTTAAAAACTAGTAGCTGGGGGCACATAAGAGCATCTATATGCAATAATTAGTTAGTACATAGGCATAGATGCTCTTTTGTTTGATTATATTTTATTTTATTAGATATTAAAACTGTTCTGAACTGAACTGTTAGATATTCAATTTAATAATGTATTTGTATTCTGACTTTTTCTATTTTAAGACTATTATCGCTAGTAGTTTTACCTTAGTGACTATAGTTTATGATGTATCTGCTATAAAAATAAGAAAATTCTAAGAATCTACAAAGGAAAAATTCTTGAAAATTCGCCAAATGTATAGCAGAAAATAAATTCGGTACTGTTGACCTATTAGCAATATTTATACGGTATAAATATTGCTAATAGGTCAACAGTACCGAATAGAATTTCAAGAAATAAATTCAGTCTAGAGGCGATGTAAATCTAAGCAATTTTGCCAAATACTGACTAATGAATTCTATTGCCATGGAAACTTATAGACCTTAGTTTTGTAAGCGTTTAAGTCTAATTTCATAATCTTTAGGAAATAATGAAAAAGAAAAGATATTTTTTGGTTTTTATAAATAATTATGTATTATGGGTCTTTAATACCCGAAATAAATTATTTCTTATTATTATTACTAAATAACAACTTCTCATATAAAACCACATAACCTTCTAGGGTCAGTACGTGTTTAGTATTTTATCAGTTATCAGTTTACTAAATCTGGAAACTTAAGTCTCTAATTCTAATAATACATAAATAGGTTTTACAAACAAACACCAGTAAAAACAAATGTATCAAAAACAAAACTACTTCACCCAAAGTAGTAAAACTTGCTGTTGAAACAAAACTTCCAAACTAAATCGCAGCTTAAGGTTGTCAAATAAACGAAGCATATTAATTTAAACCTACGATATTATATTATATACACGTAAATCGCAATATCTCTCGACATCCGACGTCACGCCGGAATCCCCAGAAATATTATCGAGCACATACGAGAAAATTGTCAACGCGCAAACTTCTTATTTAGTTATACGCAAATTCTCAAACTACTGGGTTCTGCAAGAAAATAAGGATGCCAGCACAAAGCTTTTTGTCGGACCAAGTTATTAAATCTGACGGAAATGAGTTGCGAAACCGAAAAATTTCGGGTCATAGATCCAATTTACCGGTAGTTAGTTTAGGGGTGACACGAACTTTTAGTGTAGGTCATCTGATAGCTGATGTTAGTTTCTAGGTCGCAGTAATTAATATTATGTTGAGTGTTTTTAAATATGAGGTAGTGTTATTAAAGTGCTTTACTTTAGGTACGAATTTGGGTCTAGTTCTACCAAAACTAAATAACACGTAAAAATCTCTGTTATTTTTCGAAGTAATTGGAACCTCTACATCATCGTCATCATTTCAGCCGAAAGACGTCTACTGCTGGACATAGGCCTCTTCAAGGGGGGGGTTTGCCATAATCGCCACGCTTGGCAAGCCGATTGGCGATCGCAGTATGGTCGTAACAAAGGCACAGAGAACTCTGCTGCCCAATCTCTGGTAAGTCCCTTAGTCGCCTCTTACGACACCTACGGGAAGATATGGGATGGTGCTATCCGACACCACACGGAATACACGGAACCTACATAGTATATATTAAAACAAAGTTGGTTCCCGCCGTCTGACCCTCTGTATGCTTAGATATTTTATACTACGGAACGAATTAAATGCGTTTTTCATCAATATATAAGAGAAAGGTTTCTGCATTAAAATCCGTTGCGTAGTTTATAAGATCTTAGTGTACAGACAGCGCGTTTTATGCAATGCAATGCATTTATTTAAAGAAAAAAGATTTTATTTTAAGATGTGACCAGTAATGTAACACATTTGACATATTGAATTAGTTCAACGTAATTCCATAATTGAATTAGGTATTCAGTGATTGTGGGTTGGCTCGTTCTGGCAGAACATCGATTGACTCACACCCTGTTACCATGTTTTTGTCCGACTGATCAAAACCTAATATTGTTGGTAAACAAAAGATTTTGGTTTTAGAATAGCTAAAATAATTTGTATTTAAGATACTTGACATGTGACGGTATGCCATCCTTGTTCTTTTCTCTACACGTTGTGGAAGTTAGAGTAGTAAAGAAACAGTTTATGAATACAATATCTGTCAGAGCGTTATCACGTGAATAAGGCGCCTTGACAGATGCGCGTTTGAGTTTTGGCTTTTAATTCAGGTCAGTCAACAGGCGAGTTTAATTCACTAATTATCTCAAGCAAAATTAGTGATGGTCAAGTTTGCATATTCAAGCTAGCTTTAAAATAAGTTTCTTAAAGACAAACTTCACCGTACGGTCGTCGAATCGTAAGCAAAGTCACTTTTTCATACTTACAAGTATAAATGCATTGAATTAGGTAAATTCGAGTCTAGCAGTCCACGTCTGTCGAAGTTTAACTCAGATTATGATACATTTGCTTGCAAGTTTGCAGTTCAAGTTTATTTCGAAGCTTCTAGGATATTACCGTAGTAGTGAGCGATTCAGTAGTTCTAGTCCGTACGAAAATTTGTTATTGCTTTTGTTAACTTTACCAATTATAACGCATGTTAAAAACCATCATCATCTGCCAAGCCTTTTCCCAACTATGTTGGGGTCGGCTTCCAGTCTAACTGAATGCAGCTGAATACCAGTGTGTTACATGGAGCCAAATTCACACGCCTATCTGACCAAAACAACCCAGTCACTGGGTAACACGATACCCCTTGGCAAGACTGGTTCTCAGTTTTTCTGGCTTCTGACTGCCTGTAACGACTATCAATGATCTACGAATGACATGACCGCCGGGACCAACGACTTAACATGCTTTCCGAGGTACGAAGAAGTCTCGGTATGAATTGGATGGTCACCCATTCACGAACCAACCGCGGTAAGCGTAGTTAAACCATTATGACCGATATATCCATACGGCTTTTACTTGGCCACGAGCAACTAGTTATAAACCATTTTTCGTTTTTGCCAGACACTTTATGTGGGTGTACCTTCAGCCACACATTTTACAGTTACGACCTTTTAAGCAAGCGGCGTGTCAAACTCAAAGCATTATAATTCAATTAAACCATTTACAGGCACTTTTGAATCGTCAAGGAGTCGGTCAGTTAGTCAGAAAGTTGAAGCTAGTTGCTCGTTCCAAAACGTAGGTAGAGAAGAACGAGCAAGAAACTCAACGGATCTTTTAAATCAAGTTTTTTTATAAAATACTGGTTACATGATTCTTGTTGCTTCTACTCGTATATGTGAAAACTATGAAGGTAATGGAGCAGTACAAAACAAAAAAGAAGCAATGTGGTATTAGTTTAATAGTTATAGGTATTTCTTTTTTATTATGAGTGTAAATATTGTACATTATTCACAAAATAAAGCTTCTTTAGTTTATCTTGGATATCTAACAAGTACATAAGATAAGATAATTTGATGGATTTTGTTAATTTATTTTTCCATCTTAACTAATCTCAAAAATAAAAAAATAAAAATCTCAAAAGAATCATGGCAGGAATTGTACAAAAAATAATGATATTTAGAGAAGTTGAAACTCTAATTCTTACACTCTTGGGAACCTAAAGAGTATCTTCAGGCATTGACAATATTTTTAAAACCTCGCAATAAAAATGAATGTTAAAATAAATAGCTTAACGAAAAGCTCATTATTTCAGAACAAAAGGGTGGCTGACAGTAACAGTGTCACAGACAGCCGCTGATTCGCATTTCTTACACTGAAATTGCATCGTTTTATGGGAAATAATGTCATAAATAATGATTATTTTTTTCCAAACATTTGTCACATAACTTGTCTGCCAATTTAATTGATCCGTTAATGTCACTTCCTTTTTTTTATAAACACAAAATGGACAACAAAATTAAATGAAAAAGTGTTATTTTCATCTAGAAATATTTTAATAATCTACTCCTGGTAATGTATTCTCCACATTGAAAAATATTTTAAGCCCTATAAATGTTTTTATTTTTCATACAAATTAATGTATGAATCTTGGCATGATTCTTTTAGCTATTCTAATATGACGGAAGTATGGCGTCTGTAGAATCTAAACTGTCCATTTCTGATACAAAAGAACACAACTGAACATAAAGAAACACAGTTAGCATCCAAATTAACAGTTCCTAATTGATATATTTAGAGCTAGAAAACCCGCCGTCATAACCTTCAACAAACCTCGAACACAATTGCGGGTCTTGATATTCCGGGAAAACAGTAAGCCAAGGCAGAGAGATATATCGATATAATTTAGCATTTTTGCCGAAAATTCGAAAATCAAACGGCAAAATGAAAAATTGTCACGAGTTTTGGAAATTTACATGTTTCCCGTTCTCGAATGGATTCCCGAAACCCGAGCTCATCTTAAGTGCAGTCGTTCCCTTTTGGGTCGAGTGCCACTTTCAAGCGTTATTGTCACCTTGATATCACGCTCTCTTTGCTCACTAAACTGACGAACGATCTCTAAGGAGGATTCATAAATAATAGATGGGTGGAAACGCACAACTATTTCTTTCATGCTTTATTTTTAGATAAGCAAGTATGATATGACAGCCATATTTTGTTCGAAAACAGAATAGAACCGGACTTATTTATGACTAATGCTCTAAACTATGATGAACACTAGAGCTGATCGACGTCCCATAACCTCGATTTCAATTCGTAAATCATTTCAGACGTCCACTGTTGAACATAGGCCTCCCCCATCGAACGCCACAACGATCGGCAACCTGCCGCTTGCATCCACCGGTTACCCGCGACCTTGACGATGTCGTCGGTCCATCTGGTCACTCAAGAACCTTTCTTCCCCATTGGTGATTGGTTCTTTGAATCATTTAGTGTTATTAAATTTTCTCATAAATTAGATTATTAAGATAGTATTCTCAGGCAGAGCAGAGGAGAATATTTCACACCCACATTTCGCCAGTTCAACAAGCTTAGGTAATAGTCTTACAACAATAATTGAAACTTACAACATATCAGCTAAAAGTTGGTTTCTAGTTGTTCTTAGTAGTTAAAACAACTAACGACCAAGAACAACTAGAAACAAACCTCGTTTAGTCAATTAGAAGGCAAACAAAAAAGAGAGTTTATTCACACTTATTGTCATAATATAACATTTTCTGTAATGTTTTTACAGACATGTCTTCATCTCTGCATCAACCATTTCTGTCTCAGGTCTTTTGGAAGAAATTTCTTAATAAGCAGCCTTTCTATTTTCGTTTCCTTCGTCTGTTATGTGTACCTAAATAAATAAATAACATAAAAGTATTTCACAGAAAACCCTCCCGCGGTCTGCAGTGATTCTAATCAGATTAAGGATAAATTCTCACTTGAGTTAGCAAGGAAAACGACCTATAGGTACCTAGTAACACTTCCTCACACCCTTTACTTGAATTAGTTATACCGCTCTCACCTACTTTAATTAATGTAAGTGAACCAGTAACAGTACTCAGTTACCAAATGTGAACCTGCGTCAGTTAGGACACGGAGATAATCTAGGCTTACATACGTCACTGTGTACCTTATATACCTAGTCTGCAAATAAGTCGTGAAAGCCACGATCCTAATCCGTTCCCTCTTTTATATAAGACGTTTAATTAATTATGAAGTTTTTGCGCCACTCACTAAGATTAAGTTGAACGAAGGCAGGTTCTAATGCCCCGTCAAATTAGCATTTAAACTACGCTAAGTTGGTACATATTTTAGAAATTCTACTATGATCTTGAACTTGATATAAAATGTTATAAGGAAGGGCAAAATCTGAAATTGAGACCTCTGCCTTTGTGAATAGACTCTTTATTGTATATCAGCGATGAAGGGTTATTTCTTAGGTCGAATACACACAGCTAGGTGCTTCACCTAATGCTACGCTGATACGTGTCATGCTCCTAACAAATTCCATACGATAGTTCCGTACAATTAAAAATTATAATAAATATTATTAACTAATTAATAATGCAACTTTCTATCCTAGGAAAAAATGTATTTGTTTGAGTCATAAGGCATGGATGGAGGCCAAGTTGTATTTATTTACGATAATTCTTAATTACACAATTTTTTTTTGTAATCATCGTCATCATATCGTCCTATTGCCGTCCACTGCTGAACGTAGGCCTCCCCCAGAGATCGCCAACCAACCCTGTATTAGGAAGCCCAAATTCATCCGCTACCAGCCACCTTCTTCAAATCGTCGGTCGGTGTCGGTCACCGGTCGGTCATCGGTCGGTCGTCGGTCGGCCGTCGGTCGTCGGTTTTATAATATAAAATAATATTAGTCCGTACTGTCTTACTGCTGGGCAAAGGCCTACTTTCGTTCCCACCATCTGTGTTGGTTTTGCGCTACGTCTTGCCAATTTTTAAGGCAGCCGTCCACTAAGTCCCGTCTTCTCTTTCGTGGTAGAATGCGGGCTCTACTCGACAATTCAGAAAAAAAAAATCAGTTCTTTTTTTATTCTGTTTAGAATTAGCGGTTGTTACAAAATCTGACAATTAGTCTTACCAAGGGGTATCGTGTTACCCTGTTACTGGGTTGTGGAGGTCAGACAGGCAGTCCCTACATGTAAAACACTGTTATCCAGCTACATCCAGTTAGACTGGAAGTCGACCCCAACATATTTGGGCATTGGGAAAAGTCTAGGCATGTGATGATAATCTCGTAGTACTGTTCTGTTCTGACACATTTTTTCTAAAAATAGCATTAAAATAATAATAATATGTGGGCCATTTTCACACACGGCCATCTGACCCTAAACTAGGGAGACCCTGTACAATGGGTGTCAGACAGCTGATATACATACACAAATACATTTTTTTTTTTAAATACATACATATCTAGATAAATAACACCCAGACACAAGGCAAACACAAATGCTCATCACACAAATGTTTACCCTGGGCGGGAATCGAACCCGCAACACGCTGCGCAGCCTGCAGTCGATCGCTCAACCACTGCGCTAACCGTGTCGTCGCATTACACAATAACTTATCAATTTGGCATAATTTCTGCGCTTAACCCTACTCAATAAACTTAAGCCAACCATAAAAAACAATCCTTTCATTCAATCGCCTTTTCCATATAAAAACACAAACTTTCCCTCGAACGCCAAAAACACTATTTTCTTTCCCGTAATGCCCATAAAGTTGATAAATCCATATTGACATAGCCATTTATTCGACGACGCCTGATTAAAGCTATCAATAAGCCGCTTGCGAAGTCAAAGACCTTTCCAATCCTTCCATATTTCACGGATGGTAGGTGCACTTTACTTATTGTTTTTGTTGTGATGTTTACGTATGTACTTGACTGTAGTGCATGACGTACCTACTTTTGTAAATTGAGTCAATTACTCAGAGATTAATAACTTAAAATTTGTCGATGAATCAATTATTATAATTGATTGTTTTATCCTCGAAACGTGAATATTGTTACACATTATAGACTGAGATAAACGGATTAACTGACTATGAATGTAGCTGGGTTCGTCCGACTAGTTTCGCTGGCATACTGCCACCTTTTGTGTCCGCAGAAACGCGACGGGCGGCGTGTCATACTGTGGAACTCCAAGTTAATCCGTTTTTTTCAGTCATGAATAATTGATTGATCAAAAAACAGTATTACATTTTTGTCCACTGTGTATGACTCGAACTAAATATTGTTTTGAATACAATACTATTCTGAGTCTGTAGTAGTATATACTATTATTAGTGAGTCCAATTCATTATTATCACACATAATAAATGTGCACGCTGAAATTCGCCGAGATTTGACGCGACGCAGTGCCGTGGCGGACTTCGACACGCTTTCGTGCGTATACACTATACCTTAGATGAAGTAAATAAGTTTGATATTGTATCACTATGACGTTTCGGTGTGAACTAACCCTAATAATGGTGTAACAACCCATTTGCAATTCTGTTCAACAGTATAATAACGTTTTCAATTTTCATTCGATTAAAAAAATAGTTTGTGATCGTAATAAAAATAAAAGTTGTGCGTGCAAAACGTTTGTAACAATTTTATAGAGAGATCTTATTTACAGCTGAATAAAAAAACAAATGGAAAAATATACCGATTAATCGGGGAATACCGAAATTCTTCAAAGAGAAATAACCGAAAGCGTAACGTTATTTCGATGTTAAAATTTTATTTTAAAGGGTCATATAAGTACGTGCTGAACTGTTTTGTATGCACACAAATCGAGTTCATTTCTATTTTAATACTATTCCACGACCAACTCTCTTATGTTTGTTCTTTGATTCGGTATGGGATTATTGTCTGGGGAAACTCTTCTGAAACTTCAAGAGTTCTATTAGCACAAAAAAAATGCATGCGCGCAATTTTCAATATGGACTGGACTGATTCCTGCAGACCAGTATTTAAATCTCACAACCTACTCACAGTTCCTTGCATTTATATATATGAAGTCGCCAAATTTGTTAAAACTAATTACTCACTTTTTGAATCTAAAAACAATAACAACAAACGAAAAATTACACAGTTTCCATTAAAAATGCCCGTACCTAGAATAGAACTGTTCAGACGCAGTTGCGTATATATGGCGCCACTTATTTATAATTCTCTACCAAATTTTATTACTGACTTACCCTACAGAAAATTCTGTATAGTTCTGAAAAAATGGCATATTTCACATAGCTTTTATTCAATAGCTGAATTTTTAAAAACCTCGTCATGTCAGTCCTATCATTTTAGGAATGCATTGTAGAATTAGTTGCCACTGTTCCTACATAGGCTTTATTTTATGTTATTATTAGGTAATTATTGTCTATTGTTTGTTACTTAAAAAAAAAAAAAAAAATTTATGTTAAACCTAGTTGTTATAATGAGTATTACTTGGTAATGCAGCAAATGCGCTCATAAAATAATGCTCAAATATATTATGTTTATTTTGTGAAGAGTAGTTATTGCTCCAATATTTGCATGCCAATTTGTGGCCAAATGTGTCACACAATAATGTACCTAACATCTTTTATAACCGCATTTAAGCAAATAAATGTTTTGACTTTGACTTTGACTTTTTTAAAACATATAGGATTTTGTTTAAGTGTCCGCCGAATGTCTTACAAAACCGAATAAGAGCCTACAAAAAGGCTACGTGTGTTATTTACAAAATCGTTCAGCATTATTTCTGCTCGAGAACAAAATCATCAATCTATAGACATATAAAAATTTCAGTACCAATGTAATATTTATTTTGTAAATAAAACGATACACATTTATTATACGACATGACTTTCATTTTGTTTATAAATGTCATATATTTAGAATAAAAGTTCTGCCTACGTTGGATCTCTGTATCGCAAGGTCAAAATTGCTTCTCTTAGCATTCCGAGCGAGTAGAGACGCAAGCAAAAACTAGCGCGAAAATAAATCTAACTCTATGGAACGAGAAATAAGCGATTTTGTAAAAAAATCGTCAAGAGATATAATTAGAATAACTTTCGTGACGTTCGTGTTTTAGAACCTACTTACGTGTTTATTTCAAAATGAGGAAGTTAGGTACATTATATTTAATTAATTAATTTAAAAATAATAAGTTGGTGGCGGCTGGATGCGGAAGGCTGAGGACCAGGAAAAATGGCGCGGCATGGAGGAGGCTTATTATTTATTAACTAATTATTACTATCATTACAGCAACAGTGGACTACTAACGAGCTGAACTGATGATGATGCTATGATGCAATTTCACCCGTGATGTTTCAAGTTATCAGTGTGGTAGTTACACACAGGTATAATATTATTACATCAATATTGAAATTATTTTTTTTCAATCGTCAAAATTATAAAAATCAGTCGGCAAAATGGTTCCGGTATGTTATTCTTTTTAGTACAAAACATATAATAATGACGGCTAAATCGACATTCGCCACCACTTTTCCATTCTCTCTTAACTTAGACCACAGAATAAAGAAACATTCTAGAGGCGTCAAAGAAAAATCGTAACAATTTATTTGGCGGGGTCGCCTCTGAATAGAGAGAATTTTCGCTGTCCCACCATTACGACGCTTTTCACTCACAACGTTGTATTATGTAATCTCCATCATTAATTTGTTTCGTTTTAAAATTTGAGCCTCAACTTCAGACAACTTTTAAACTTTGTGGTCAGTAATAAAAGTTAAACAGTCTTTTTGCTAGATGGGTCATTTATTTTAAGGGCTGTCTCGTTTAGCAAAGTCGTCAAGTAAATACAGTACATAGCGGTTACTATGGCACATTTAGATTTAGAATAAGTTTGGCTTTGTATAGCTCTGTCCTTGTCACACACAGCTCTCCTTCTAAAACTCGATCTGTTAACGCCTGGGTACGTACATACCTACAAGTAGTTTCTGAATGGTCGATTTTCACGTGTCCTAGATAACTTGACGCTCTAATGAGTAATAGTGTAGGGCTGTCAACTAAGACGGTCTTTGGACATGTTATCAGGCTTAAAGGAGTTCACAAGGATACATATATGTAAATTATAAATAAACAGATCTTGTAGTGTCACTACTGTGATAACGGTATTATGTAAAGACTGAAAGCTGTAAGGGGCTCAGCTCTTTACTATGCTGGTTGCACGATTTTTCTCGCTAGCAATATTTTTCTCAAAGTCAGCCAACTCGACGGACGAATAAGACGAAAATCAATGACTAGAACGCTGAACCTTTTTTTTATGTCAAGTATTCATTTAAAATTCTGTTTGTGAACATCGTGGCGTAGTATACAAAAATATTTCATAGATATGTCACCCCTCAAAGGATATCTGAGTCAGCGCTCATTTTGAATGTTTAACGCACCATTTGACGTTGCCGTAGACAATATTTTCAAGTAAGACACGTCAGCCATTTTGTCGTTACCATAACGTTTGATCAAAATATTGCTTGTATTGTTCAAGTATTTTCTTAGCGATGTGTAAATAAATGGTAGCTGTCTTGTACCTACCATTTTTACGTAAATAAAAAATAAGTTTTTTGGTTACTGACAATAAAAGAAATGGTTTCTACTATGTAGGAATTTATATTGTTTTATACTTACAGTGTTGGCTGGTGTTAAATCATGGAGATAGAGATTAAAAGCCGTAAAATTCCTAAACTATAAATCTATAGTAGGGGTACCTACTGTAGATTTATAGTTTAGGAATTTTACGGCTATATATACATACCATACACACATTAAAATGTTTTAAAGTGGTAAAGTTTGTTTGTTTGTAAAAGGTAATTTTTTTGTGGTTTTCATCTGCAATCAGTCGCCAAACAGAGCAGCATGGCCTAAAGTCTTGCTGTCTACTTAAAGCACGTGGTGTCTTTTTAGCCTCTTAACCACGTTGGCATTGTCAAGCAATCCAGAAGCAAGTGGATTGGGGTGATGGGTAAGGAGTAATCTCTGAAGTACCTACTAGTTCAATTACAAAAATTCCTTTACCGATAGAAAGGTATTGTCACCAAAGGATATAAGTAACCAGTGGTTGGATATAGTTGAAGTTGTTTAGAAACCAATGGATGTGTTTTGGGTGCCTGTACACTATTTCCATAGCATATACAGGTTAATTGAAAAAATACCCAAAACCTCTTAATCCTGACTTTGTATAAGAAAACTGAAAATCATTTGTTCTACGACTTTTCAAAATTTGAAACATTTTTTTTCATACAAAAACTATAAACGCGCTCTAAATTTTGTTTGCTTGCACTTGATAATCGACAAAGTTGGCCAAATCAGCTGTGCCTGTACATTAGCCTACCTTCTTCCTACATCATATTCGCTATCAGATGAGCGCGCGCGTAGTATACGTAAATTTTACAGACTTCAATTAAACAAAAACTAATTGTTTTTGGCTACGTTATTTAGTTGAGCTCAAAGTCGTAGAACAAATGTTGTTCAGGGTGATGATACGAATAAGAGGTTAAGAGGTTTTGGGTATTTTTTTCAATTTCTCTGTATATAAAAGTATACTCTACTTTCAAAGTCGCGGACAGAAGCTAGCAGAATATAAAAACAAAATAATGTACATTATAATTGCAATATTATATACAATTATCTGAGTACCTACATCTAATATATAAAATTCTCGTGTCACAGTTTTCGTTCCCGTACTCCTCCGAAACGGCTTGACCGATTCTGATGAAATTTTTTGTGCATATTGGGTAGGTCTGAGAATAGGCCAACATCTATTTTTCATCCCCTTTTTTCACCCCTTTTTCATCCCCCATTAGGTCGATCGGGACAGGACAACGTCTGTCGGGTCAGCTAGTAGAAAATAAAATTCATTAAATTTTTCAAAAGGAACTAATTAACGAACGCCAAGCAGAAGAAATTCCTACAAAAAGATAGAAGTCCTGTTTACGTGGTTCTACCAATACAATTAATTACTCAGCCTCGCCGCTCACAGGATGAAATAAAAGAGATCAATTTTTGACAAGACGAAGTTAGCGAGAATCTTCTTACAAAAATATTGATTCTCATAAAATTCATACTTTAGTACCTATGTCGTGGAATACGATATTGTTTAATAAATTAGTTACTCAGTTGATTATTGTAGTACAGAGGAAGTGGTAAACGCCATGACTTCAGTTGTAATCGCGGCACGTGAATAGAGTCGTGGTGGAGAGTGGAGACTATGCCGAGCTCACATTTGCTTGAGACCCCAATCAGGACACTCCTCTAGAACGAAAATGTCGGTTTACCTATTTGAATTCTATTTAACGATCACATTTAATAAAGTAAGGTTAATACTGCATTGAATATTGTTATTCTACAATGAAACCGTCATCGCTTGGGTTCGGTCATAGATATCCGAGGTTCGGTGGTATCGGGACCACCGAACCCAAACGATGACGGTGCTAAGTACCGCTCAGCCGTCGCTGACACCGTCGAGTAGATATGTTGCAGAGAAATGGTACAATTAGTGATTTGACCAATCAAAATCTGATAGAGCTATGCGAGCCCTGACTTGTTTATTTCATAATTTCACTAAAACAGTGCAGGGATTTCATCAAATCACTAACTTTTTTCAGGGAAATGACAGAAGAGAGTGGTTCTGCCGTGATTTCACCATATCCCTGAGCCATTTGTTCAAATCCCTAAATGTAAGTACCATTTCCCTGCGACACTTACACAAACTACGAACGTAGTAAACCCGAAGTTGGTTATGTTATGTCAAACTTCAACCTCGAAAATATGAATACTCATCATAATCATCAGCCCGAAGACGTCCACTGTTGAACAAAGGCCTCCCCCATAAAGGTTTGCTATAGTCCCCACGCTTGGCAGGCGTCTAGCGGATCACAGTTAAGTTGTTGCTTACATGGAAGCCGCTGCTACCCGACTTCCGGATTTTCCCTTAGTCGCCTTCTACGACACCCTAGGGATGAAATGGGGGGGGGGTGCTATTCTAGACCGGACATCCAACAGGGAACTAACTAACCAACTACCATTACTGACTGGTTCATCTTTTAATACAACAAATGTTCTCATAAAGTTTAAAAGAAGCTGTAAGATAAATAGTAATTATCTAGTTTTCGAAGATGAAATACCGCGGCATGAAACAATCATCATTTACTATCACTGTGTGATGTTTCCTTTCTAATGCAATTCAGTTCAGCAAAAATAAAAATTTAAAATAACCTTACCAAACTATTTTCTACCGCTTAATAGAGCAGCTTCTAGATTAAAGTAAAAACATGAAAAAACACTAACATAGTTCACGTTTTAACCTCCTCTGTATATATTTACTTCTTGAAATTTTCTGTCCTATTTATATATACCTAGTCTTTCAAAGTTTTGTAGCTGTATAAGGATATTTTTAATGCCCATTTGTTTTCAAATAAAAAATGAACTTATAAACTTATAGTGTTGGTCCACGCTTCCGGTTCGTAGGCATTATTTATGTTTAATTAAAACGAAGATTGTCATTCGAACGGAACGATGATTTCTAATTTTGTAGAAAATGAATTAAGCATTAAGTCTGCCTATTTAAATAATCTAAAAGATAATAGAAAATCACGCTGATGAAAATTAGTATAGTGCGTGCCACGAAAGATGAGACTTGACACAGACTTGATTTGACTTGCGCAGTACTCGATTTAAAGGCACTTACCTACCTTTAAATTGAGTACTGCGAAAATAATTAAACACAAATAATGCCTACGAACCAGAAGCGTAGACCAACACCCACTTAGCCCAATATACCTAAAAAAGT
This sequence comes from Charanyca ferruginea, assembly GCA_947361185.1. Classification (NCBI taxonomy): domain Eukaryota; kingdom Metazoa; phylum Arthropoda; class Insecta; order Lepidoptera; family Noctuidae; genus Charanyca; species Charanyca ferruginea. The sequence goes on along the minus strand of OX376055.1, from coordinate 54,529,709 downwards.
TAAACAGAGGTCGGACTAATAAGTCTCTAACAAGAACTAAGTAGACAAAAGTAAACACATTGAAACTCCAAACAGAAAAACCAATAAATAAAGCGGACTAAAGCCGGGCTTTCACTTAATAGGAGCTCACTTTTCACGCTTTTGTAGAACGATTTCTATTGATAAACTTGTTCATTAGTAGGTATCTTACAGAATAACCACCTAAACATATAGCCAATTAGTAATAAATCAAAATTGAAAGCCGAAGCCCCAATTATCCTGAGACCTATTAGATAGTTACCGTTTAATTAATTGCCCTGACGGGCTGACTGTATAATATGTACAAGACAGATGTATTATCCTGTCAAGATAAGACCTGTTTTGTAAGTATCTTGCGTAAGACCACTCAGTGAAGACTGTGGGCGTTAATGGGATCATACTGTCATATTTGGATGTTTTAATTAGATGCGTATAACACATAACATTCCGAAATAAGATAAAGCTCGTTTATGTTACTAAAATGGAAGTTGGCAATGTCTTCCTAGATTTTAGTGTCTTTGGTAGTGTGTTTTGGCTACCGCTTCAGTATCGTAGTTGCAAGCGTGACTGCCGAGCATCTGGTAGTAGGCTCAGTTCCTAAGTCGGACAAAGTGTTTGGAATTCCAGAGTTTGGAAGTTTGTGAAACCCCCAAACTCGGTAAGTCCTTGGTCTTTTGCCTGATCCTTCTCCGGTGGTATCGGATCGGCGTCCTAACTGACTATGAGAAGATTATAGGAGGGAAGAGGGAGACACCTGTATTTGCGCACACCTGTGCAATGTAATTTCAACGGCTGACATGATTAACAATAATCTCCTCTCCATTTATATTTGCCGTAGTTGCTGAAATTCGGTCGGAAAAATATTAGATAATCATTATTTTCGTTTAGTTCTGTTCATGCAACATCAAGAAGAAACTACTTTGTAATCCTTTTTCTTATTCATTAATTAGTAACTTTTGATTAAAAAGTAGCCTATGTCCTTCCTAGGTTCAAACTATTTTCATAACAAATTTCATCAAAATCAGTCGTTATGTTATCGGTTCAGCCGTTTTATCGTGAAAGCATAACAGACATAGTTACTTTAGCATTTATAATGTTAAAGTATGGATTATTTATAATATCAAAGTATGGATTATTTATAATATCAAAGTATGGATTATTTATAATATTAAAGTATGGATTATTTATAATATCAAAGTATGGATTATTTATAATATTAAAGTATGGATTATTTATAATATCAAAGTATGGATTATTTATAATATCAAAGTATGGATTATTTATAATATCAAAGTATGGATTATTTATAATATTAAAGTATGGATTATTTATAATATTAAAGTATGGATTATTTTCCCTTGCTTTTGAGATTATTTGCCCGTGGGGTGTCCGGGCAAGAATAGAAAAGAAAAAGAAAGACGACTAAAGGAAAATCCGCAAGTTGGGCAGCAGCGGATTTCGCGTACCTACTTAACAACTCAACTGCGATCCCCAAGACGCCATCCAAGCGTGGGGATTATGGCAACCCCGTCCAACCTTTGGGGCGGCTTAGTACAACAGTAAACGTCTTCCGGCTGATGATGATTTCGTCCCTTTATCATAAACCAAAATGTTGTAAACATGTTGGTTTGATAACCAACAGTCACCTTAATAAACAACCATACCTACACATGTTATAGAAAAAGAAAATTAACAGCCTCCGCTTCTTAAGTACCTACTTACTTAGTTACCACAGAAACCACCATTGAACACTTCAACTCCTCAAGACCATTCAACCGAACATTGCCGAACCAATATTAAATCTTAATAATTTCGTTATGCCGCTCAATAGGTAATTAATTTTGGCGCAAACAACCCGGGCTTATGACGTCACACCCGCGTCAAGTGTGAACTCCATGTGTTTGGACGTTCATCGCAGCGCTGATATGGTTGCCAATAACAGCCTTAAAACTTTCCCTAAGTACTTTCAAGTTAGACGGGCCATGAGAGCTTTGGTTGTAGTGGCCTGACAACCCGGGCTGTTACCTTGTTCGAGTAGGAGTGAAGCTGTTCTTGATAAGTGTTTCAGAACGAATTGTTCGGAGATCAAATGTACAGATTAAGGCGGTACCCTGAGCAAATAACCTTGAGCATTCGTTCCCTTTGCGCCGCGCAAGAGATTCAGTAGCGAAATACGCTAAGATTTTTGAATTAAATCTTTATAAAATCACATTATGGGATTTTGAAAAAAAAAATTCTACCAAAATGTTCACTAATAAATTACCTATCCATTAGTGTTAGTAAAAAATTGAATTAATGGTTACTTGCCGAGAAGATGCATGTTTTCAATAATTATTTCTCATTTCTGTGGTTTAGTTGTGAGGAGATTAATTAAATACTATACTTCGTAAACAAAAATCAGATCTACCATTTTGGAGTCAAGATTATGTCGAAATTTAATCTATTTTTTATTTGTTGATATTTCTTTTGGATAAAGAGTATTTAGGTCCGAAAAACTGAACAAAAAACGGCTAGCGCTGCGTTTTGCACAGGGACGCGCCTTAAGTGGTACACATTCAATTTACCTCTTTATGTCTTCAAGATCTAGCATGGGCAACGAGGCATAGATACGCAAATACTTAGAGGACTTTAGTTAGATTTTAGCAAAGCGTAAAGATAGAAGTCAGTTCATAGAGGGGCAAGTCTAAATCCATACCTGCAAACTTAAATACTTTATACTTTTTACTTTATTACTTTAAACTTTATTACTATACTAGCTTTTACCCGTGACTTCGTCCGCGTGAATGTCGGTTATCGTGGATGCAGACAAAATCGCGGATAAAAAATAGCCTACGTCTTTTCCCGGGTTTCCAGCTATTTTCATACCAAGTTTCATTAAAATCGGTTCAGCCGTTTACAGAGTTACTTTCTCATTGAAGGCGAGGGCAAAAACTAGTAAACAAAGTGATAGACATAAAGCAGTTTAGTAGTGTTAGTGTTCTAATCCCTTAAACGTTCAACCTAGCTCAATAACTGATACGAGTATATCTCTCGACCGTCGCAGTCGGGAAATGTGATCAAGGGATTATTATTTCAAGGATAATCTGTAGCCTTAATACCATCAAACAGTTATCACCAAACCGCCAAGAGAAGTAGGTCTGCAGAAAACGTGTTAAACCTAATCCTATAGTTTGAACAATTTTGAATCGACAACAAAAAAAAATATTGCTTTTACGAAAAAAGTAAACGTTTTCAATTCAAAGATATTGTTTTACGAATTTCATTAATCTTTACATGATCTTAAACCTAAATCTACTATCATACAAATTGACTCTGACGAAGCTACCAACAAAGCATTTTAACATAATATTGAAAATAGAATAAATAGATATGCAACTCAAGAAGAAAAACACGATTTTCAATTTCGCTTGCAGCGAGTAAACAAACAAATGCCGCCTTCGTTTTTATAACTTAATTAAAACAAAGATCTTTGCTGGCCGGAGCGTCTATATCAATTTCTTGAAGTGTAGATGAAATAAGACAAACTGAGACAAGTCTCAGTTTGCCAAAACCAAGGCTTTGTTTGAGGACAAAAGCCATATTAATATCACTTAAGCGTGTGTAATGTGTCGTCACTTATTGAGAGCAATTCTCGTGGCAGTGACCGAAATGTGTGAGGTCAAATGTTGTTCAATCAGTTGCCAAGTGATCAGGCACAAGGAAAAGTAAAGTAGGTACCTGCTCGATAGAACGTTTACTTTTTCCTAAATCAAAATGGGCCGAACATGAGATAGGTACTTGACAACGGCAATGACAACGCCCCGTATGCAATTTAGCAGCAAAACAAAGCTTACACGAAACGTCAGAGCTCAGATTAAATAGATTAGATCAGCTAATTGAGAACGCGCTGAGCGGAACACAGCGAGCACTTTGTTTCATTTGATACACAACGAATTGCTCGCTCGACGATATTGGAGATCAACTATGTATTTCCCGCTACATTTGTGATTGCTACTCCGATTAACTGTGAACGCCACCAATGAAATAGTACGCATCGCTAACAGTCAACCGCTAACTACCATCCGTATGTACGCAACCTAATAACAATTACAGTCGCGTTCCAAATAATGACGCGCTGTTTATACTAACAACGGATCGCAACTCATTTCCCTCAATCGGGTCGTTTCCCGGAACATACAATCTTCTCTTTTATTACTTCCTAGGTGTTTACTATTTGATTTTATACGTATCCGGTCCGATATATTAAAGTTTCAACGTTTGTGGACTACTCCATTGAATGTTAATGCGGTTGCTGCGCTCAGAAACGACAACACTGTTTTATGTGACAACCAACCGAGTGTATTCCACAACGCCATGTTTTGATTGCTCTGTAAATCACACACACGGAACTATTGTGGCCGACAAATGCAGATGAACATTTTTGAGTAACGATACAAAACGTCATAACGCAGTAAAGAGCCGGTTAACATGCGAACTGCAAAAAGGATTTTTATGAAGCATTGTCAACGGAATTTTTATTTCGAAAATAATTTGTATTACAAATATAATACAGACATATTTTCGTCAGTGATGTGATATTCAGGAGTTAACCAAATCGACCTTATTACGGACCGTTCTCATGTGAAAAAACTGAATGGAAGAGTGCCTTCTTCACTCAGCCGGAACGCATCTTGACATTCATTTAATTTCGCATTTCCCTCGCAATTTCAAGCCCTTTCTCGCCGGACAGTTAATTTGTATGGAAACTGTTTTGAAATTAGAATTTTCATATTTTTTTTCTTTCTTTTTTGCTCATTTGCATTTGCAAGATTGAAAGTTTAGAATGTTATTATGACTATGAATGTTGTTATGTCGATTCTAAACTTTTGCAATTGAGCAAAAAGATAGAAAAAAAAAATGAAAATTCCATTTTACCCCCCCCCCCCCCCAATATACCCTTCCAGTATACCCTTATTCCTGTTTCCTACATTTAATGCCATTTTGAGAAGATTGTAAAAATGTTAGCATTTATTTTGTTGTTTGAACTCGAAATTAAAACATACATAAGTAAATGAACGATTGAATTAAAACATAAAGTAATAATTTTAAAGTTCTCGTTCCCCAGTATTTTGAAGTGAACTGCGTTAGTTAAGCCAATTTGCGATACAACAAGTTTTAGCAAACTTCTTAGCTGCACTCGAACCAACTAAGAACGTACGGCTAATAATTGCTATCGACCTATTTCTATTAACTATATAATCATATATACCAATATTCAACTTTATTTACGCTACCCACAGATTAGAAAGATAAGAAGGACTCCGCGCCACGCATATCGAAAGTAAAGCACCCTAAGTAAGCCAGACGGTTTGTACAAACATGCCTCACGCACACATTTACATCATAGTCACGGACTAGAAAAAAAAGTATTCCGCGCCGAAAGTACCGACTACCGACCGTACCGACGTAGGTGCTTCACTTTTTATATGCGTGGCGTGGAGTCCTTCTTTTTTTTCTAGTCCGTGACCCTACCAATTTTACCTGGGAATTTACATGAAAAGGCAGCATATTTAAACCAATCACTATGACGAGAAGTCTGAAATGTAGTCGTTGTGGTTGAAACCGGCGAAATGGCATCATCATCATCATCGTTATCATCATCTGGGATTAAAAAAATATACCTCTTATCACTTTCGGACTCATAAATCAATCTACCTACCGTGCATTTCCATGTTAGGTACAGACAGCGCCATCAACTGGTTACCCCCCACGCATAATTTTTTTTTTTGGACAGGGGTTAAGCAGTTGATGTCGCTCTCTGTACGTGTGTGTAACTCACGGATAACCATGGTGTAACTTCAAAATAATTATAACTCAAAGAATACAATTATAAGCAGTTTTACAGTTGACATACTGGCCATAACTGGCGTTATTATTATTCCAAATTTAAAATCAAAGCTAATGTTTTAAAAAATTAAGACCTATATTCCAAAAAAATGGAGCTCGATAATGTTGAGCCGATTTATGAATTCGGAAGTGTATTTAAATAATAATTTGTAAATTAATAACCCAAAAAATCATTTCAGAAGCTTTGCATTATAGATGGTTCATGACATGACCACTAACAGAATTTCATACTTTATTTCAAAAAAAAATATTTCGGTAATCCATACTGCAAATAAATTAAAAATATTATAAATGCGAAAGTTAGTATATTTGTTACGCCGTAAAACGGCTAAACTGCGTAACCGATTTTGATGAAATTTGGTACAGAGTAAGCTTGAACCACTAGAAATAATAAAGGCTAGTTTTTAATCCGCGACTTTGTCTCCATCCTCGATAACCGACATTCACGCAAACGAATTCGCGGGTAAAACCTAGTAAACTTATATAAACGTATCGAGGTAACATATTAAATACTTTTAGGTAGGTGTAATATTGTTCAAACTCGTGGAAATTAACTTAGTTTAATGTTATATTTTTCCTTATTTGTTTCATACTCATTTCTTTTTATTAAACGGTATATCAAATAAAAAATTGAGATTCATAATATTATATTTACACCACATTTTGTTTAGTAATACTTATGTTAATATAGTTTTAAAGCTCTCAATAGTGGCCGTGACAATTAAATTTTATCGGCCATTTTAAATAAAGCCTGAAACATTTGAACAATACATTTAACAATAATTATCCGCATAATATATTGTACAAACTGCACATTAATAAAATTTGTGTTATGTATATTATTTAATAATTCATAGTCATATTTACCATCCCATTATCTATGACCAAATTGGCTTTTCTCCTTCAGTGGATATTTATCTACAATAATACTTTAAAGGGGTAAGTTTGTTTTGTGTTTGTAAGAGGCAACCTCTGAAATTACTGGCCCGATTACAATAATTATTATCCTGATAGTAAGATTTACTATTTTATAGTATACTTTACTTTCACACGAACAAAGCCACAAGCAAAAGCTAGTAGTATATTGCCCTCGCTTGCTGTTTTGTTGTTAAATAAAAGACCTGTCGAAGAATATTCAACAAACAAACATAAATTCCAATTGCATTAAAATAAACATATTCCATATAAACTCGTATTACGTTCGCTTACACACAGAAGTTGTTAGCGACTGTAAGAATATGTACCAGGCAGTTATAAATTGCAAGGTTTAACGGAAAAACTTTGTTATCGTCGGTCGCCTACCACGTTACCGCGAGCCGATTTACCTCCTCGAGATAACGAGTTCCGTACTACCCTGGTACCGACCTGTTGGGGGATATTTTTTAATTTTCTAATCAATATGCAGGGGAAAAAAGCTTAATTTTCGCCGGAGACAACACCTTTTGTGGTGAACTTTCCCTATAGGACGGACAAACTTGAAACTTGGAGGAAGATATACGAAAACAATGACGGAGATTGGTAGATTAGCTGATGGAAAGATATTAAGTAACCTCGGAAAAGTTATAATTTTTGGATCATACCCGTTTTAGGAGTTAAGGGAGTGGAGCCTTTAAATTTTACATTTTTGTGGGAAAGTTAGATAGCGATCAAATAAGAGTTAGCACTTCATTTTGACTAAATTATATCTATGGGTTTTTAACATATTTTTTACTACTTCCTATGTGGTTCTACTTAGGTAGGTGATAGGTGGCAGTTAGATAGCATTTGAAACCTCCCACATCAGATTTAAAACCCACATTACGATGATACATTAGTAGCATTTTCCATAAGTGTGACGTCTGTCAGCTATTAGAAACATCTATCAGGTTCTGAGTAAACATCAACTATATATGACATCTCTGGTTATTATCCCCTTTGGCGACTGTACCTACGTGTCTAAGCAAAAGCTACATAAATAACCTACTCATAAGTGCAATTTCCCTCCTACCTACATAAACACATACAGAAGCACTCACTACCAATCACATGTTTATTTAAAAATACATTTTGATACGTAGCACATGACGTCACAAATACGTACATGGTGTAGGCAGTTCCACAAAACATGATTTTCCCTCTAGAGGCCGTCAGTCAACAAAAATCAACTTACGGAAGTTGAGTGCGGAAATATTTTATTCGTTTTTTGTGCGGCTAACCGCCCTTCCGCCGCTAAAATCCATGGCGCTTGCAATATTAAATAACTTAAAACTTTTTGTTTATTTAAAAAATGCTTGTAGATGTGGTTATAGGATGTGAATGGCTTACTTTTGAACACACAATAATTATCGATGTATTAATTTATTATTAACAATAAACTATTTTAACGATGTAAAAATTATTACAAGGAAAGAATTGACAAAACCAATATTATTATTGTACACTAGTTGACCCGACAGACGTTGGCCTGTCAATTATTTATTTTCAATTTTCCATCCCTGGACTTCCAAACAAACAATAAACATTTCAAGACCAACCAAATCGGTCCAGCCATTCTCGAGTTTTAGCAAAACTAACGAACAACGATTCATTTTTATTATATAGATTGAATATCATTGTTAGAGTCTACGTACAATATACCTAAAAAAGGGTATGAAAGTACAAGTGAAATATCCCGCCACAAGGCTTTACAATTTTTAATTGTATCATTGTTAAAGTTCTTAAGAAGCCCCGTTTCATAGGAAATTTTATAATTTTTATTCAAATAACATTTGTAAGTGTTTCAAACACTTACAAATGTCGGTTTGCACCTCAAATAACTGGATGCCACTACTACATTTAGTATCAATAAAAGAAACTTCTGTCAAGTTGGCAAAAAGCACCTACTTAGTTATTTTGGTAAATAATGCAGTGAAGCGAATAAGTCACTGAGATGAGATTGTCACTGACATGAGATTGTCACTGACATGAGACTGTCACTGAGATGAGATTGGTACTGACATGAGATTGTCACTGACATGAGATTGTCACTGAGATGAAATTGTCACTGACATGAGATTGTCACTAAGATGAGATTGTCACTGCCATGAGATTGTCACTGAGATGAGATTGTCACTGAGATGAGATTGTTACTGACATGAGATTGTCACTGACATGAGATTGTCACTGAGATGAGATTGCGACTAGATTTTGATTAATGTGTATTTGACACCAATCTTCGATAATTCCAAGACATAGCTTCTCTTAAAAATGTACATTATACTAACCCTGAAAACGCGATTAAATGTAAAATTCGATTTTAGTAGCTTTGAAATAATTAAATAGGTAGTCAATTGAATGGGCCAAAAACTGACGTCACATTTTAATATTGCCATCGAGTCGCGTTTTGACAGTTCATACAAAGTAGTACAATTGATTTGACTATTAAGAGATAGTTGAAGTTATTATTGAAAACGATGAATGTTTGCGATTGAAATTATTTGTTTAACGAACTATTTATTTCCTACAAATGAAATTAATAAACAATTTAAAACATCCGTCAGTTTCTAAGAAAATTTAAGATTTATCTTGCGACTCTTCTAGTTGCTTACCTATCTCTCTTAAACATTGGCATTTGCTGTTTTTCTCTGCTGATTTTCTTATCAAATACTTTAAAGTAGGTATGTTATTAAAAAAAGAAACTTGTAATAATATAGGTAGTCAAAGCATTTATTTCTCCATTTACATCTTACAGGGACTTTTGAACTGTCAAAGAGTCGGTTAGTTTGTCAGAAAAGTTGAAGCTAGTTGCTCGTTTCAAAAAGGAAGAAGGTCTCTAACAATAACAATAATAAAGCACACATAAGGCTATGTCGTTATTTAATGTTCTATAGACTTAATAATTTTAGTCTTTAGAGTCAAAGTGGCCTGTCATACTAAGTTACGTATTCTAGATTTATTACTCCAAAATTTTACAACTTTAAAACTTGTTGATTCTATAAACTCCGAAGATCGTCAAAAAACTTCTCCTCCAATTTATAACAAGCCGTCAGCACAGTCGACTAGTTGCCAACTTTACACCAAGCACAATTTGTCTAAACGTGAACTGCTCTCAGTTTACCTTCATTTGAACTGTTTTTGTACTTAACTGACTCTTAATTAACTAAACGGTAAGTGCCTTCCAACTTGCCACTTGTCAGAACCAGAAAGTTTTAAATGTCTAGCATAAATAATAGCGTTAAATATGTCGGATATTCCAGAATGCAATGAGTACTTAAATGTTAGAGTTGTTAGCTAAATTAAATTCTCTCGATTCGAGTCTTCTTGCTTATCAAACGGCCGAATAAGCAGTTAACAAATTGATTAAAGTTGCGTATTTAATCTGGGTTTGTTTAAGCGGCGATTAAGTTTTATGTTAACAAAAGTACGGCTAACTGCCTTATCTTGGCTTTGAAAGTCTTGAGTTTGTGATAGTTCTTTTGGAACTTTTGATCTTAGGTTTAAACTTAAGGTCTCATAATTTTTTATCTTTTATCGAAAAGCCGTTTTTTAATGTGCCCATTGGGGAGTCTGAAACACTTTGTAATAACCTAGATAGGTTATTACAAAGTTTATGCAACTAATATTATATATATATATAACTAAACTATATATAACTAAACTAACTAAATAAAAGTAGTTATATATTTAACTAATATTATAAAGAGAAAAAAATACATTTTTTGTATGTTTCTTAATAATGGATAAACTCAAAAAAACTTAGGGATCTGTTAGAGTCTTAAAATAGTTGCAGTCTAAATAAAAATAACACTTCAACGCCCCAAAAATCTATTTCACACAGCGAAAAATGAAACACAACTAAACCGCTTGTCCCGAGTCTCCAGTGAAATAACAGGTGCTCGTAAGTATTAGCAAAACGGCGATTAATATAAAAGGAGTGCAGCACATAAACACATCAGTGGTATGGTGCCAAGAATCCCAAACGTATACTTAGCGAGAGCCGGCCGGCAGCCGCGGCACTATACATGAGACTGAAGGTAGGAGACAGGCATATCAGAAGTATCAATCCAGGGTGTAATCGCATTAGCAGCCGTCGGTGGTTGGACGAGGTTAGTACAGTGTGTTACAAGGCGCTCAGCACATTTTCAGCATCTGGTAGTGTCTGCACTACCATCGTTGATATGACGATGGTAGTGAGTTTGTGGGGCCCTGGGTTAATACTACTTGGGGCTCTGCTTAATGAATCGACTCACTGACATTTTGTCAAAAAAGCCTGGTTTCGATAAGGATGTTTACGATAGCTTTCTTTTTATATTAATAATATTGCCCATTGTTTTAACAGGGGCTGGAGGCCCTATATACTCACGGGGCCCTGGACTGTAGTCCAATAAACCCTTAAATAGGTCCGCCCATGCTGGACGAGTCCTATAAGGTTCTTACAAACGTTTAGTGAAATAGAATCCCCTATTTGACTTAACGTTTGATAATAATTAATATTAAGGGAAATTACTTCATAGAAATGGTTTTTGGAAGCGCAAATTGGTTCTGAGCGTGGGTTCGATTCCCAGATCGGGCAATAATTTTATTTATTTACTAGCTTGCCCGCCACTTAGCCCGCGTTAATGTCAGCTATCGCAGATACAGGCCAACTCGCGGATTAAAAAGTATTATGTCCTTCAGATGCCTATGTCCTTCCTTAGGGCTCAAGCTATCTTCATACCAAATTTCATCAAAATCGGTTCAGTCGTTTCATCGTGAAAGCGTAACAGGCAGAGTTATTAATATGGAAGTATGGATTTGGTCAATAAAGTACACCGCATATACATACATCTAACATTGGCTTATTGCCCCAACAACACTTACTGGATTACTAAATGTTGTTGGGGTTTCCCAATAAGGATTTCTCAGTAGTATCCCGGAGTTTGAAAATCGATTATTTAATACCCCCGTGTCTCGGAATCATGTAAACTTCCTGCGCCTGATCTCTCATCTGTCGTGTCCAATCATCATTCCATTGCTCTGAATGAAGAATGTCGGGAGAATGAGAGACATAGGAGCATGCACAAATATTGTTATTAATATTTAGAGAAATTAGAACTCTATGTAAGTGAATAAACCGTGTGGTGCTGGCCGCGAATTGTACCACCCCATTTCTACCCGTGAATGTCGTAGAAGGCATCAGAGTGATATTGACCAGAGAACGGGCAGCAGCGTCCTTCTGAGTACCATAACACCTACTGCGATCGCCAACATGCATCAGCCAAGTATGGCGATTACAGCTGAACAATCCCTTGTGGGGGACTTATGTCCAGCAGTGGGCGTCTAAAGGTTGACCAGAAAGCGAATACCTACAATCGCGCTTCGTGCTGTACTGACACGAGTTAGTACAGAACGAAGTACCGCTTCGTTAAAAAAACAAAACAAATTTAAATTCAAAAGCGAATAGAATCACGAAATTGTAGGCGGGTTTGTATGCTTTAATAATAATAATCATATGTAATAATAATATGTGGGGCACACACGGCCATCTGACCCCAAACTAGGGAGACCCTGTACTATGGGTGTCAGACAGCTGATATACAGACACAAATATATTTTTTTTTTTGTAAATACGTACATATATAGATAAACAACACCCAGACACAAGGCAAACACAAGTGCTCATCACACAAATGTTTACCCTGGGCGGGAATCGAACCCGCAACACGCTGCGCAACAGTCGATCGCTCAGCCACTGAGCCAACCGTGTCGTCAAACTTCACTCTCAGTGTTCCGAGCGGTCTATCTGCCTTTTATTTCATTATCTGAGATGATGATAATGTAAGTTTGTCTTCCTTAACTGGGCAGTGGCCATGTTTGAGCATAATCGTAATGCTATACTGTTACCTACTACAATTCCACCGTCTGTCACTTTGACATGACTTACAAGTTGCATCACAAAGACTCCGGAAACATCCGGCTGTCAAGCATTCAACGAGATGATTGACACAGTGTTCTATCTTAAACTAAGAGGAAATTACTACTTGAGGATGACATGGCATTTATAATGATAATGATTTACAGTGACTAAGTACCTACTTCTCATTTTGAGTTAAGTAAAGCTGTGTTCTTTGAAATATATCTGTGGAGGCTTGTAATTAGAAAACTAATTGTGTATTTTTGTCACAACATTTTTATTAGTATGTAAGCCTTCAATGCATGTTAAACATAGCAAATATAGGTATATACATAAAAACCTGACAATGTCTAAGAGTGCGCTTGTGACCTTACGCTTTTACGATGAAACGGCTGAATCGATTTTGATGAAATTTGGTATGAAAATAGCTTAAGCCCTGGGGAAAGACATAGGCTACTTTTTTTTCGCAATAGCCGACATTCACGCGGACTAAGTCGCAGGTAAATGCTAGTAATAAATAAATAAAATTAAATTAAGATTGAGTAAAAATCTATAGAAGTTGTAAATGTAATTTATAATCTACGCTTATGTGCTAGGGATATAAGCATGTTATTGTTATATCTATATTTTATTGTTGATTTGTAATTTGATGATAACACTATAATATTGCTGTGTACTAACACGGCAACGGCACTGTACGGTACTGTACTTTAGCTTTAAGCCTTATGTAATATCTATACGCATTGTTGCCAATTAAATGAATACGAATTAAATGCAAAAACAAACGCAACACAACACAGCGGTTAATAGTACCAGTGCCAGTTACATTTGGGCAGCGACCCAAACGCAAACATCGCATAAATATTGGAATCAGTTTTATCGTTTGGCACATTACGGAAACTATTTTGATAATTTCATACTTAATTTAGCCTAGCCACAGACCTTCTATTACGTAATCTTGTAGACAACCAAAAAACATTGAATAAATAGTAATCCTTGAAAGTAAATACCTACTTGGAGCCAATTAATAATGGATTAATTTCCAATAACTTATGGAATAAAACGATGGCCTACGGCGTAGCGTCGTAGCAATCGAAGCTACAAATATTCGTAGCGGCGTAGGCGAGGTCTATTTTATACTTATTTATGTTTATAACGATTATGTTTTTAACCGACTTCATTGTTAGCCTATTTATATCCGTTTTTACCATTAGAATAGAATACATTTTTATTTTCTTATCACAAATTACAGTAGTTTAATTAGTCTATAGATACAATTTGTGTATAAACTAGGTGTTTTCAAAACCAGGTTTGGCCTGTCGCCTGTCAAGTCACCACTTCTCTGAAAGAAAATATTTCAATAATAATTACGTTTAGTAAGTTCGTACTTGACATACCTACCGCGCACATGTCTGCGTCTCAACAATATGGAGAACCCTAGTGCGTTTCACCATGTTAAATGTAATTTAAACTTTTCACCGTATCTGACGTGCTAAGCTGCACTTCTGCTCTCACATGCACATGTCCTCAGCAAGCCTTCGGTATGTTTACACCGCACACACACACACAAACATCCAACGGATGAATTTCGAGTTCCAACACAGGTTTACATTGTACAATGAAGATTTATTTGTATTGCTGTGTTCAAGTATAACTTTGAGAATGAATCGGGAATTTGTATAAGTATATGTATGAGAATAAGTAATGAGGCTTGAGGCTTTTGTGTCGAGTTTTGAAGTTAAATAACTTTGAAGCTTAATAAATTCGATATTTTAATATTGATGTCAGATACATCATGAATAAAATAAGATACTTTGTTCGCTTTATAACGAAAGAAGAGCAATAATTAAAGATACAAGAAATTAATACGCAACAATTGAGAATGCCTTAAATTAACAACGGAAAGGATTAATTGAGGACGTATCTTATATTACAACAGATGAAAATGACATGCATCGACAAAGCTGTCACACCCCGCTATCGACTGGCAATGCGGCGCGGAAACAAAAATAATATATTCACATGGCAGATTAAAAACATGCATTTTTAACGAACTTTTGTCGTCAGCGCTTGAATATTATTTTAATCAAAAACAGTACTTTTCATTAACGCGGACACACTTTGATAACATAATCTGCAAAAAACAGATAAAAAATCTATAAAAGATTAAAATGATGATGAATGTGCGTGTCTACTCTGTTTGAGATATTTTCCCAACAGTGGGATAGTAATAGACTTTCCTATAATAATAGGAAATCAGCACGCTAAAGTGGCAGTGAGCCGGCCATATCTGAAAACAGACAAACGTTAGATGGAGCAGACACGCTTTAGAGTGGAGACCGCGTTTGGGCAAGCGTAGTGTGAGACGCCCTGCGGCATGATGGATCGACAATGGGGGGGGCTACATTCAGCAGTGGATAGGGTAATATTATGATAGTGATAGGAAATCCATCCATAAAAATAGGCAGTCGTGGGAACTGCCGACTAAAATGGAAAGTTACAACTTTGGAATATCAGTGTTTTTTCGTCATTAGTATACGTCATCCGCCGAGAATAGTTTAATGAGCAATTTTAGTACCCGCGGCTCTATGTTCTATAATAAATACATTCGAATTAAAACTAAATGTTACACGATTGATATTTCCGTTACGAGGTCTTTACTATTCATCCTCCTCCAGGAATATTTTTTAAATGAGCAAGTTTCGCTACCCTCGGCTGGATGTCACTATAAATGCATTCAATTTGGAGTTGTACTTACCTTGTAATATTTAAGATTGATATTTCGGTAACGGCGTCATAGCATATCAGTGAAGCAAACCCAGAAGGTTTGCCACTACCAAATATGGCACAATGTGTCTATAAAAGTTTTCACTTCAAAAATCGAATATATTGTGTAATTTTAAATATTCAGAATATTTATTTGAGATTTGATCGTAACTCCCCTGTGTATACGCACGATATTCCTTATGGGGACTACCTGATATTTTTTTTAAGTAATTTGAATATTAGGTACGTTTGGTTATTTAATATAAGTTTCGGATGTACAGCCAGCACATCAAGTCATACTAAACTGTCAAAGAATCATGGCAGAATTTGTACAAAAAAAATTAAGATGTTTAGAGAGGTTGAAATTCTAATTCTCATATTCTTGAGGACCTTAAAGAGTATCTTCACACATTTACAAGGTTTTTAAAACCCCGCAAAAAAGAAAGTTAATAGTTTAACGAAAAGCTCATTATTTCAGAACGAAACGGCACCTGACAGTAACAGTGACACTGACAGCCGCCGTTTCACAGTTGCATTGTTTTATGGGAAATAATATCACAAATAATGCTTATTTTTCCACACATTTGTAACATCACTTGTCTGCCGATTTTATAGATCCGTTAATATCGCTTGTCACTTTCTTTTTTTTATAAACACAAAATGGACATCGAGATGAAACGAAAAAGTGTTATTTTCATTTCGTAATATTTTTAGAAAGCGGGGGTTTTAAAATATGCTAAGTATATCAATCTACTGATACTGATACTTCAAGTACTGTATTCTTCACATTGGAAAATATTTTAAACCCTCTAAATTACTTTTTTTTTCATACAAATGAATGTATGAATCTCGCCATGATTCTTTTCCCAAAAGATTAAGAACCGTTTTTTGTAAAACGTTGAAAATCTATGACAGATTATTGTAGCTTGATATGCTGGTCTCTGTATATTGATCTGTTCTTTCCAGATAGTAATGTAACACATTTGGCATATTAAATTAGTTATTAAATCTTTTAGAGATTGTGGGTGGATTCGTTTTAACAGAATTAACCATTATTATTCGTGACTAAAATACGAAAGTACCAATGTGTTCGACCTGTACACAAACAATTTGTAAACCAATTTTCTCCACAGAAACGGATTATATCAAGCAGTTCTGTGTAATCCGTCGCTTCCTTTTCGTTCAATATTCTCATAACTTGTGTTATTAAATTTCTGATCGCCTTTAATTTGCTACTTAGGTATTTTCATTTATTCCCAACAAAGAAGAATAAACAATTTTATGTATTAGGGAATCGTCATCATATCAGCCTATTGTCGTCCACGTCCACCAAATTCCCTGTCTTGATCCACACCACACATAAAAGATTAGGGTACATAATGATTATCCATGAACTTAAACATAATAATAATTTACTTATTACACTTTTTATAGTTTTATTTGTTGTCAATCTATGGCGGCGTCGGCGTCCCTTTGTTTGTCACTGTCACAACGCCAGCAGCATAAACAAAACAAACATTGTGGTAACAATGTCGTTGGCCGATAGTTGCAACATTAAATAATGCAAAATGTTATTATTATTTCTTTATTTATTTATTGTGTACTTTTATTATTTACTGTATTTAATAACTTTATATAATTGATAGTTATGTCGGGTTTACATATTCTATACAGAATGTTATCTTGCTTATTTTTGTTAGATATTCATTATTATACATTTTTTATTTATTAACCTTTTAGTCATGACTGTGGCCGCCCGTGGCACCTCTGCAAGGCCCTGTCAGAATACCAGCGCTGCGACATTTCATGTCGTAGCATTGTGCTGAGACAGGAGCCTTTTTGGTTTCGTACAGGTTTTATAAGTATTTTTTTTATGTTGTGTTGTTTTGTATAACCCTTATGTTTGTGTTTACCTGTACGAGGTTTCACATGAACAATTTTTCTTTATTTTCTTTCTTTCTTTCACTGCTGAACGTAGGCCGTAGGAACGTAGGGTTGGTAAGCGATCTCTGTCCCCCAGAGATCACTAACCAACCTGGTCTTGAGTAGCCGCATCCACCCATTGCTAGCTACCTCAATCAAATCGTCGGTCCATCGTGCCGCAGAGTGTCCCACACTATGCTATCTCAAACGCGGTCTCCACTCTAAAAGGTGTCTGCTCCAACTACCGTCAGTACAGTTATCTGTTGTTCGTCGTACAATAGAGAATGATAAATTGGAATCGCAAACCAAATTATTTTAGTTACCTTTTTATTTCGCCAATTTGTTGTTTTATTTTGATAAAATCGAATAGGAACTAACGTTACAGTAATAACTTTTATATTCAATTAGCCTTTTATTGTATAACTAGCTTTGTGTCCACAACTTGTCCTTGGAGGACAAGGATACCATGAAGCTATGTTTCATGGTATCTTTGTCCTCCAAGCGGACGACATGACTAGGATATCATTGTAGTATTTTTTTCAACCGATTTCAAAGATAGATGGAGGTTCTCAATTCCACACGTATATTTTTATGTTTGACCACACGTAAAGTAACTATTTCCAGTGTATTACGATTTCGATGTTTCTTTTTTTAATTGATAGTGTCTATTTATCTGTTCCGTGGTGTAGATATACCACAAAGTTGGTTCCATATAAACCAAATACTCCTACTTACCTCTAAGAGTAGAAAATTAAGGTATGACTGAATTTTTTTGGTGTCACCGTTTGGTAATTAATTTACATGATAAGAAGCAGGCAATTAAAAGTGAAAAAGAAACAACCGCTTTCAAAAAGTAAAAAATAACTTTTAATTCGCAAGTCTGTGGCAATACAATACAATAAACAAAACCAACGAATTTAAAGTAATTTTTAATGTTTGAAGGCGATTGTCATATTAATAAAAAAAAAATCATTGTAATTATACCTTTCCATCAATAAAAAAAAACTGTTCCTGAAACAGTACTTACTTATAGAGATCAGACAAAAAAACAAACAATCTTTACCTCTTTACAATATTAGATGTCCTCAATTTACAATATTAGATGACCTCAAATGTTAATGCTCCTTACTCAGTGCGGTTGGTAGCACTAGATACCTAGCTGAGCAATTATAAAATGTCATAAAGGAGAAAATCTAAGTACACTTTCACACAAAACCATACTCATATAATGACAATCGTTAGCAGCTAAGTTATGGCTTCATTGCATAAAGCCTCTCTGCTGGGCAACTCTCTACAGTACCTACTAGTTATTTATATTTTCAGAGAAATAATTTTAAAGTTAAATGCATACAACTGTTAAATCCATACTAATATTATAAATGCCAAAGTAAATTTGTTTGTTTGTTGCGTTTTCACTATTAAAGTACTGAATCGATTTTGATGATATTTGGTACAGAATAAGGATAAAGATATAGGCTACTTGCTAATACGAGACTACGTCCGATTCCACGATAACCGACACTAGTATCCTGTTATTTATTGATGTATTATCTGATAACAAAGGCCCCTTCTTTTAGTGCACTCACTGTTTAGAAAAACTTCCAGTAAATACTTTGATCTATTAAATGAGTGTGATATATCCACCCATACTAATAACTTAAAATAAAAACTTTTAAGAGATCGTGGTGAACGTTTACAAACACACTTAAGCTACCACCCAGCCCATCCAGTCAATTAAGTTTTACTTGCTCAAGGTATTAACTTGTTTAAACGACAAACAGTAATTACTACTTATGTTTGTATTCGTTCTCAAATCACCTGTGCTTTCAACGTATTGTGGTGCTTACCATAAATTGAATTAACTTGGCTTTAACTCGAATCTACGATGTTATTCACTTTTAGATATTTTCTACGGCATATTATTGTATATGTGTATACTCTGCCAAATTAAAACATTAATTTGTACCCATTTTTAGATAGGCACACAACGATGGTTAATTTAAAATCAATTTTAAGTCTAAGTTCAGTTGTTAAGTTGGACTCTACTGTCCAGCAATAACATCATCATCATCATCATCATTTCAGCCGAAAGACGTCCACTGCTGGACATAGGCCTCCCCCAAGTGGCGCCACATTGACCGGTCCCGTGCGACTCGCATCCAGCGGATCCCCGCAACCTTTACCAGGTCATCGGTCCACCTAGTGGGAGGCCTTCCAACGCAACGTCTTCCGGTTCGCGGTCGCCACTCTAGAACTTTTCGACCCCATCGGCCATCTATTCTGCGAGCAATGTGCCCTGCCCACTGCCACTTAAGTTTGGCAATTCTTCGGGCTACGTCGGTAACCTTTCGGCAATAACAGCTCAATATAAATTGGTAAAGGAATATTTACGTTTGTTAAATATTCTTTTTGTGCTTCATACATCGCATGATGCATAAAGTAAAAAGCCGGGCTTTTCGGTATGACATTAGGTGCAAATAATCGGTTGCGTACGCGAAGTCTTACGAACTATTGCAAAAATTCGCATTAGCACCTGCATTCATTCTGTGGTGTTTTGTTTCGTTGGATAGTAATACACATTTGGCATATTGGATTAGTTGACAAATTAATGCAAAGGAGGTCAACAAAATCCCGTACAACTTTGCCCAAATATGTGCCTCGAGGTACACGTGCACCAAAGGGTAGAGAAAAAATAGAGGAATTCGAAAATAATTGTACTTTTATTCATAAATAATTTTTAGCTAATTATTAAAATATAACCTAATAACCTGTAATACAATTAAAACATGTGGCAACTATGAAAGCACGATTGCGTTTTATTTGGTTGTCACTCGGGTTGACAATTAGTAAATGTTATTTTGTTTTGTTTTAGTTGACACTTCACACATGTCGTTCCGTTCATTTCTGCGTTTGACAGAAGAAAGAAGAAACTTAACAGTTTTTTTTTTTTAATAAGTAAGGTGATTATTTGATAGAGTACTAAAATGGCGTCATTTTTATTACGATAAAAGTTATTTTATTCTCTTCCCCGGGCAACTATATGAATAATTTAAGAGTGCAATATTATTCAGTGTAATCTAGTGTATTTTATGCCACTAAGTGTACCTTCTGTACTAAATTGGGCAGATATTGTTGACATCCTTTATACTGAAAGATTGTAGTTCGCCTCTAAGATCAATTTTGTAAATATTATACAGTTTTAACTAAAAAAAAATAACCCAGTTACACATGCCTGACGTGGGGGCCAATTCTAGTAGATTTTAGTAACGTTCGCATTTTAATATATGCAAGTCTCAATTTATCAATATTATCACCAATTTACCAATTTTTTTTACTTTGATTGTCGTTTAAGTGAGATCGCATCTAGATTTTAAACATTTTTGATTACTAGAAATGGCCTTCCGGACTCCATACTAGTCAAAGTCAAAGTCAAATCATTTATTTCAATTAGACCATTATAAGGCACTTTTGAACGTCAAATGACGTCGTAGTCTGAGTCACAGTCCGACACTTGCACCTTGTAAAGGTCGTAATAGATATTACGACCTTTATAAGGTGCAAGTGTGTGTGGGGTGTGTGTGTATGTGTGTGTTGTTCAGTTAAGATTAACTGAAATAGACTCCATTGTCAAACAAGACATACATGCGCTGAGATACTTCTTAGAACAATAGCGTGCTGAGTCCTGGTATGTATATGCCAGGTAAACAGCAGGTATACACGGATATATATGTGTGTTCAATTATCACTGCTACGACTAACTTTGTCAAACACGTACATCGATAAGGGAGTACCACACTGTCGATCGGAGGAGGATATTGACTCAAAGCTTTTATCGGACATGTCAGGTTCGATTCCCGCACAGGACAAATATCCTGATATATAGATATATGAAATATTCTTTGCAATACCGGTTTCTGTAGTTGTTCCCAGACAGAATGCTGTGTATAATGTGAGTGTGGTATATTTATAAACTGAAGACTATATAGGGTGACTGGTAATTAGTGTACGATACTTAAGCACGTGATTGTGTTCATGATAACGAACAACTTTCCTGAAGAAAATTTTTTTTTGTACTGGTTCACTTTTATCAGAATAATACAACAGCCGTATGAAATTCACGCGCGCGCACGCCTGTGACCTAAAGTGAACCAGTACAAAAAACATTTTTTCTTCGGGAAAGTTGTTTGTTATCATGAACACGATCAGGTGTTTAAGTATCGTACACAAATTACCAGTCACCCTATATAGATAAACTATAATAATAATAATACCAGCCTATAATTGTCCTACTGCAGGGCAAAGGCCTCTTCTCATACAGAGAAGGTACGAGCATTGATCACCACGTGCGCTTAAGGCGGATTGGCGATTTCAGACTTATAAATTATATCTCAATTATAAGTCCAGGTTTTCTCACGATGTGTTCCTTCACCGATTTTAATGATGTCCAACATAAATTAAATTTAGAAAGCACATATGAATTGAAAAAGTCACATTGGTATTTCAACCCACAACTTTGTGCATGAGAACCTTAACCATTGGGCCATCACCACCAAAATATTATGAGAAAATCCTAGTGGGTTTGGCAACGTTTTTAAAAAACCAAAAAATCCACTGTACCAATCGTATTTCAACATTGATTACCATTATTCCAAGGATTATTTTCCCGAAAACACTGAAAAGTTTCTTGTCTACGTTTGTTACAAGCCGAAGCAAACCGTAGCCATTCTATAGTTCAGTCAATCAACATTGTTTTGATTCCTCCAACTTTAGTACTATGTAACTAACCCCCATTTCAATCTACTTATTACGTTCCTTATGCATTCTATTCTATTTACGTAACAAGTGAAGTACCTTCTAACGCGATTACTTTCCTAAAATTACCTAAACTAACCTTACGCCGCCATTTTGTTATCGCCAGTCATCTCCTCCACGTGTATAAGGCGAAATATTAATAAAATTCAAAATGGACATATAAACGAGAACTATGGGAGAATGGGGTTTGTTCATGCGGGGCATACATGTTTTGTACCGTTGCTGCATATTTATGTCTTAATCAAGGCTGGCAGCTGTTGCCTGTATGGCACATTACTGCTCTATGTTTACATGTCTTGAACGTATGTCTTGGAACAAAGCCTAGGAGTTTAATATTTTGGCAGCTGAGTTATACACTGTTTGCATTCTCGCTCTTAAGCTGGGTCCGTGTTTGTATCATTTTGGTGTTTAATATGTACAGTTTAGAGACGGTAAATGATTTGTACTATTTATCAAAGTAGCTATTATGTTGTAGTATTGACTTCCCTTTGTATAGTGAAAGCTGTGTAATCGTATCTCGTATCAATTGGCTGATCTTATTGGTTGCTGTTATCTTAAGGTCAGTAAATCACTAGAGCTATGGGAAATAATCGATTGTATATGTGAAATAATAGAGGCTCACTTTTTTTGGCTATTTTTAGGGGGTTTTCATATTTCAGGGTTGGTCCTATAGGTAATGTTCTTCATAATCATGAGTTCCTTCAACCACATATAAGTGGTCAGTACATTAATAATTAATTATTAGCCCATATATAAGTGATCGACTCCTTGAAAATTCAAAAATGCTTATATATAGTTTAATTGGAATAAATGGTTTAAATTGACTATGACTTATCATGTGTACCTATGGTACAGGGTAGGGGGGGGTAGGGTCTGACAGGCATTTGCCGCATTTGACAGGTATTGTAAGGTTTAGATAAGCCTGCGGCCGGCCTTGGTTTGACACAGGCATTTTTGATATAAAACCGTATTTAGTGAAGACTTTTAAGTAAAAATATTAGAAAAGAAAGATCTTGTAAAACAAAGAATACCCTTTAAAAAGTATCAGTCATAAACCATGCAAAATATAAAAGAACATTTTTAACATCTATACCTACCAAATATTTTAGAGAGGAAAGATTTGTATTTTTGCAAGTATGTTTGTAACGAATTAACTCAAAAATTACTAGTCCGATTTCAAAAATTCTTTCACCATTAAAATCCCTGAGTAACATAGGCTACATTTGTCAATTGAAAAAAATTAGGGATCCCTTCTAAAACTTTTCACGCGAACGATATCGCGGTCAAAGTGCTAGTTGGAAATAAAATAAAATAAATTTTCATCATTATAGCCACTGTCTTTTACTTAATAATTACCTACCTACGTATAGAATTCTACTAGAGACAGGCATTTTTCTGAAAAATCAGGCATTTTAGACACATTACACAGGCATCTATTGTAAAAAAAAACAATAAATAATATGTAGTTTATATTATCTATTCATCTATATATATTACTAGCAACCCGACCCGGCTTTGCATGGGCCTATAGCCTTCCTCGATAAATGGACTATCCAACACAAAAATATTTTTTCAATTCGAACCAGTAGATCCTGAGATTAGCGCATTCAACCAAACAAACAAACTCTTCAGCTTTATAATATTAGTATAGATGTTAACCTTATATGTATGAACCTAACCGTCACTACGCAACACAAACTTAATATTTATTTATTTATTAGAAGGCTTTTCAACGATGAGTACACTGTTACTTTATAGTTTGTACATTGTAAACTTAAATCTGAGTACCTCATCACTTATAGAAAAGCTTATAGGTATAGAAGTCCCAAATTAGATAAGTACCTATAGGTACATATCTTGTCTGTAAGATAAACAGCCAGTGATGCTAGTTTACACAAACCCGATCTTGTTTAAACAAGTATAAGTATGAATAATCATGACTGAGCGTGGTAGTTGGTGTGCCGCTATTGATTTAACTATTAGGCTCTGTAGGGTTGTTTGTATTCCTTATTATGTATTTGGTAATATAATAGAACAAAGACATTGTGGGCTATTTCGTGGTTACATATTTATTAGGGTCTTCTTTGTTCTTATCTATCCTATTCCATACTTTTTAAAATTATAAATGCGAAAGTAACGCCTGTTACGCTTTTACGATGAAACGGCTAAACCGATTTTGATGAAATTTAGTATGAAGATAGCTTGAACCCTGGGGAAGGACATAAGCTTTACTTTTAATTCGCGACTTCGTCTATATCTGCGATAACCGACATTCACGCGGACGAAGTCACGGGCAGAAGCTAGTAATATTATAAATGCGGAAATAAGTTTGTTTGTTACCTTTTCATCATCATCCTGAATTGGCATATACGTTGTCAGGTGTACAGAAACGAACATAGGGTACCCTTCATCCCAAAAGAAAGTACTGTCCCCGAGGAAAACAACAATAACGTTCTTATGATAATAGATAGCTCCACGTGTCTTTCGAATCATCAATGAATTACATAATTACAAGCAAAGTGCAGTCGACTACAAAAAGATGTATACCCCCTAAAGTTACAAATACATGTACCCATTTAAATAAGTGTACATACTTTGTTACAAATTGTTGTACACATGAAACATGACGCATATATGTATTCATTCAATGTGCCTAATTAATGTATACAGCAAGATGGACACTGCAATGTGTACGCTCTGAAACAAATTAATGTATTCACACTTAGTTACAAAAATATGTATACAAGATACGTTCTAATTTTAAATTTCTGAAATTCTGTCAAAACCATTGAAAACTCTTTGGATGGTATAATATGTGTAATAGTTTTTTTTCTGTTAGGATTACACTTATAAATCCTATTATAACGAGGTACAATTTGTTTGTATGTAGGGGGGTAATCTCTGGAACTAATTCCACTTTGGACAGAAAAAACTTAGGTTAACTTAGGTCGACGTCAAACCCTGCAGACAGAAATAGGAGCCCCGCGCAAGATTTATAATTTCTTCCCAAAATGTGAAGTATATCTACTATTGTTAAGTAAAAGAAAAATATAGATAAGTTATATTATTAAAAGCAAGACATCGATTTAAGTTTCAATAAATTTGTTTTATGATTCAATAGTTTAAATTTTATTTAGGTGTATAATGTTACTTAAGTTTCGTTTCTGTATGGGAAAAAAAACAGGATGAATAGAAAACACCATATTTTTATGAGTCGAGTGAGAGAAATAATAATGTAAATAAGTGGCGAAAATAATTTTTAATTTTGTAAGTCAACTACGATAAACAAATGAGACGCCAATGACGTCATGCACGAAATTAAAAAGAAAACAAGTATTCCCGCACTATTCTAAAATTTAAAAATAGAATATTAGACCTGTATATTATTGTTACCAAATATGAACACATTAATTCGTTTTAGAGCGTACACATTACAGTGTAATTTTAGCTGTGTACATAAAATTGGCACATTTTATAGGAACATAAATCTGGCATACATCATGTCTACTAGTATTTGTAACAAACAATGACGACATCATGAATGGATACATATTTTTATAACTTTCAAATGTATACATATTTTTGTAGTCGACTGTACAACCCGAATTGATTGTCAAATTCTAAATAAACGCAAGAAAAGCTGCGGCAAAAAACTGGTACATTATAAAAGTTGAATAATTTCTTAAAACGCGCTAATCCTCGAAACTACAGGCCCAATTTTGTAAGTTCTTTCTCTGATAGGAACATAAATTAAAATTACGAGATACGTAAGAACACAGACAAGGTCACGGGTATGAGCTAAGTTGTTTTAGGTCGATTCTGTAAAATTCAAACAACCACTCGCATCTTACATTGCTATTCACTCTCACTATAAGGTTCAAAATTACCTTGATATATTTGACACTTTGAATCGGGTTCGAGTGGGAAGTGAGAGTCGAAGTGACGGGGAAATTACCTTACAGAATGCCACTTCTTTCGTCATCTCATACTTTATTTGACAAATTCTCCCTGTCAATTTAATTCAACTGGCTGACACGCTCGCAAGGGAGGCGCAAGTGTAAATTCGAATTATCAACCGAGTTTTTAGAATGCCAATCAAGAAACTCACAGCGGATTCAGATTCGAAGTTTAGAATGAGGTCTTACAGAATCACACCGCTTGTCTTTAAGACCATACACTTTTAGAAATAGATTGGTAAAACTTAAAGTTATTTTAAAATCAAAGTAAGACAAAAAAAAGCTAAAGTAAAACTAAAGTTTTAAAGTAGCTTTATTTTGTACTTAATTTTCTCGTAACTACAATACATATTTAATTCTGTCCCCAATTACAGCACTGCTGTGTTCTGAAGCCACTTTACTAAGAACAAAAAAGTTTCCAGACCTACCATAAAAAAGTTCCCCGTTTTCAAGTAAAACAATTAAACACCTGGGAATGTTAAAACTTAAGAAACATTAATACCTGTAGTTGAAAAGAAATTAAAAAGGAACACCTTAATTTTCATCTTAATCGCTCGATAAGCGGCGATAAATTTTCTTAATTCCGCCTTTTGCGTCCCTGTTTTGACTGATTGTCCATTTTGGGCGATGTTCCTCGCACATATTGACTTTACGAGTCCGCCGACACAACCTACGTTGAGAAGGTCAGCTCCACACAAGGACAAAAAAACGCTCGAACACATTACATTGCTCCCTATAGCGATCACAAGCGCATTCGGAAATGGCGCGTGAACATCGTTCATCGTGTATGTATATCAGCTGTCTGACACCCATAGTACAGGGTCTCCCTAGTTTGGGGTCAGATGGCCGTGTGTGAAAATGTCCCCACATATTATTATTATTATTATTATTTACTACGACCTTCAGTATCCATTAATTTCAAGACACAACTTCTCTATAAAACACTTTTTTTTACCCCCGTAAACCTGATTAATTTTCTATTAACCGTAAAATTAAATATTTAGTAGCTTTGAAATCAATAATAGTTAGTCAATTGATTTTTAGACGCCATTTTGTTATTTTAGGTTTTCTTATCCATTAAGTGTGTAAATATTGTACAGACGCCAGCAGGTCAACCTACCCGAAACTGTCACATTTTCCCAATCAATCTTGAACCTTATTCTTTAACCATAAAGTTGAAAATCGATTAAAGAAATGTGACAGATTGTAGTAGCTTGATGTGCTGGCGTCTGTACATATTTGTTTCCAATATATAATTAGCAGATATTAGATTTGATTGTAAATTGTGTTGGCAAATAAGTGACGACTCGGATTGCTATTGCCGCACAATGTGGCAGTCACGATTTGACATTTCATAAAAAGTAGTAGTCCGCCGTGGCTATAATATATAATAATATACGTCAGATGTAGCTATAATATATATTAATATACGTCAGACGTAGCTATAATCAAGGCATATTACGATCAGCTATAATATATATTTTTACTACGTCACCAAAATATGTGGACAGATAAAGCAAGGCATATTAATATAAATCTCAAAAATGTGAAACAAACGACGATCGCAGACGTATTAAGGGCGAAAATATATTATTATATTGTAGCTACCGTGTATGGTGTGGTGGCTAGCTATAATATATATCATTGCTACGTATGTGACGGGCTTAACACGGACTAGAAAAAAAACTTGAAACACACATGACTTTAGTTTCGGAAGTCGGTGGCAATACAAAACAACAAACAGTACAAAGCCACCGACTTCCGCTAAAGCTAAAGTTATTAACCACTTTTTAGTTTTTGAAGGCGGTTCTCTTTTTTGTAAAAAGTTTTTATTTTCCACTTTATAGTGCCTCCTTAGAAACGGCAACACAGTTAAAACCGAGATTGAAAGTCCATGTATATTTTTTTGGTTTTTGTTGATTTTTTTCAAAAAGTGCTGAATAAATATATATTTATTGTATACTAAAACCTTCTCCATGAATGTAACAAACACTTTTCTGAAAACTGCATCAAAATCGGTTTAGCCAAACGGGAGATAATCGCGGACAAACATACATACATATATACATACAAATATACACGTCGAACTGAGAACCTCCTTTTTTTTGAAGTCGGTTAAAAAAAGAAGGACTCCACGCCACGCATATCGAAAGTGAAGCACCCTAAGAAAGCCGGACCGTTTGTACAAACATGTCTCACGCACACATTTACATCATAGTTGGTTGACTGGTAGAGAATGCCTAAGGCATTAAGCCCGCCCTTGTACCTTTGTGCATGAAGTATAAATAAATAAATAAATAGTCACGGACTAGAAAAAAAGGGTTCCGCGCCACGCATATCGAAAGTACCGATCTATGTGTGCTTCGCGGTCCAGCGTACTTTAGGTGCTTCACTTTTGATATACGTGACGTGGATACCTTCTTTTTTTCTAGTCCGTTTACTGGTAGTTTCTAATATCCAATAGGATAGATGATGATTATTCAACAGTGCCTAAAAATTATTTAATTGAAAAAAATCGATTCGAATCGTTTCTCCGGGTTCGGGTTTTCAGTGCGAAAAATAAGTGATTTTTAGAGAATTTGTGTTATGAATGGAATTATTTGTGGAGCCGATCTTCTGTACCGCGTTACTAAGTGAAGTGGTCAGGATACCGATTAGATCGTATAGAAATACGTGAAACCGACGTTAAAAGGAATGTACTTAATTAAGGCAATTTAGACGAAGCTGGTACGTTTTCGACAATGTCCGAATTATTTAGGGAGAACAGTGAGCAGATGGTTTGTTTATGCAATTTTGTTGAAATGGTATGTATAATTACGCTTCTTGATGCTGTGAAAATTCATATTATCATCTGCCTAGCCTTTTCTCAACAATGTTGTGGTCGGCTTCCAGTCTAACCGAGGCAGCTGAATACCAGTGTTTTACATGGAGCGACTGCCTATCCGAGCTCCACAACCCTGATGCTGGGTAACATGATACCCATTGGAAAGTCTGATTGACTGATTTTCTAGCTCCTGACTACCTATAACGACTGTCGAAGATCTACGAATGACAGAGTTTCTATGTAGGTATCAAAATTCAATCATTATAAAAAATATTTTGTGATTGCATACGACCTTAATACGTTTATGTATCAAATACCATCAAATATCGAATCTACGGCCACAGCTTACTAATGAATGCATGGGGCATAGGATCTTCTTATTACTCCACACTCATTGGAAACGGTAACTAAGGTAACCGTGGGTATTTTGGACACCCTATAAAATATTCCTATGTTTTTTAACCGACTTCAAAAAGGAGGAGGTTATCAATTCGAAAGTTTGTATTTTTTTTTTTGTATGTGTGTTCGGGCATAACTCTGTCATGTATAGACGGATTTTCAAAATTCTTTATTACTTAGACGACGTTTTAGTTTCTTCAATCTTTGGAGGATTTGCAATCTCTTTTAAGTGTTTCGCCGTTTCTTAATGGATTTGGATGTTAAGGCAACACTAAAAAGTGAAAAATAAAAAGTTTTTTCAAAAAAAAGAAAACCGCCTTCAAAAACTAAAAACTGATCAATAACTTTAGCACAGAACACACATTACTTTACTTTCGGAAGTCGGTGGCAATACAAAACAACAAACTCAAAGCCACCGCCACCGACTTCCGAAAGTAAAGTAATGTGTGTTCTGTGCTAAAGTTATTTATCAGTTTTTAGTTTTTGAAGGCGGTTTTCTTTTTTTTTTTTTGAATAAACTTTTTTTACATCAACAGTGTTCTTATGACACACGATCCTACGCTCAGCAATACAGGGTGCTATAATCTCTGTGTATGAGAAAGTGACCGTTAAAATGTGTTTTTTTTTTGTTGGGGTAAATAAACAGTTATACACTGAAATCTTATACTAAGTTATAAATATACACTGGTTATCAATGTATAACCTACGACATTTTAAAAGTAAAATCTAATAGTGCGCTTTAATCTAAGGTGTTAAATCAGAAAAAGTAGTTAATAGTAAACTTAAACATAAACGTATACAGGCATGAAAACAACAGAGAAAGAAAGAAAGAGGGAGAGAGAATTAGTAAATATTAACTCCATTATAATAATCCAAAATTAGTTTGTAGACGAGACTTTTAAATTTTTGAGCAGAGACAAAGAAGTCGATAGTTTCAAAGATTCTATTGTATTGATTGTCAAGGCGGCGAAGGGGTGCTCGCAAGCCTGCATTTGTACGACAAGAACGTACTGCAAATAGAGGTCTTGCGCGCACCCCACGGCATATCGTTGTTCTTGGTTCGACATAACTGATTTTGTTGCTAATATCGATACAATCATAACTATTACTCAGATCAAGCAAGAACAATGTTTCCAATAAAATTCATCTAGATTTTAAACATGTTAAATAAGGGTGGCGCTACAATAGCCACCGGGTATTTCTAACTCGGTGTACTTCAATCCTTCAACAACTGCTACGTTCATAGCATACCCAGTGCTTACGCTAGCGCCATTGTGGCGGGTTTTGGAACTGTTATTTACTGTTTAAAGCTGGTCAATTTTCTCCCATATGAGATGTTCGCCTTAACTCTACCTAACCTCCATACCCTCACCATTGATCTTCTTCTATATATACATAAAAATGAATCGCCGAAATGTATGTAAGCGCATACCTTGCGAACGGCTGAACGAAATAATGATAGTTTTTTTTTGTTGTGTTCGTTATTGTCAGAATAAGGGTTGTATAATAGTACATTTTAGGTAGGTAGGGTAGGTAGGTAGGTATGTAGATAGGTAGATAGTTAGGTAGGGTAGATACGGTAGGATGGGAGAAGACAAACGTCTGTCGGGTCAGCTAGTTTATAATAATAATGATAAAAATCTTTATAAAGCATTCCAACAGTAAACCTTCATCCTATCGGGATGTGAGATGTGGCTAATCCCGCAAAATAAGTTGCTGTTCTTTTATATTCAACAAGGGATTTTTGGAGGGAAATGAGTTTATAAAAATAATGATAATCATAAACACATAGCAAGTAAAAGGGTGACATATTGTTCCCAAAAACCTCACAAACATATTCTTAACTCACGTCGAGACTTACAAAGTAGGAAATACACAATATTAGGTAATCTGTGCCTACATCGAGATGTTTAATTAAAAGAACATGTTACTACGCTCTATTCTTGCTGATACAGATTATTTACTTCTAAGGAGTTTTTAACGTAGTTTATTTTTGTTGTTTACGTAGGACTTTTAGAAAAGATATACTTAATTTTTAAAAATAGAAATCGTACCTTTTTAACATATGAAAAAAAATATAAAGTTTAAAAACTAAAACCCGACCACAACAAAAAGTGATCTAAAAAGTACAAAACAAGAAAATATTTCACACAGAAATCAAGACATAGGTACAAAATGTTCAAGGTAAGCCGTGGTTGCATGCCTGTATCCCATATGAGTGCGATGAACATGAATATAATGGCATGCAACCACGGCTTACCTTGACCATTTTGTACCTATGTCTTGATTTCTGTGTGAAATATTTTCTTGTTTTGTACTTTTTAGATCACTTTTTGTTGTGGTCGGGTTTTAGTTTTTAAACTTTATATTTTTATTTAAACCATTTTGGAGTCACAGCTAAGTATTATATATTTAATAGGTACTATAGTGAACCCCTTTCCAATGATATTAAACACGGTATGCGTATCTTACTTTATTTGGTAATCTTTCCTTTTTTTACAATAATTTGTGACAAATTACCACTAAATATTATATAAATTTGAAATGTACTAGTGAACCCCTTTCCAATGATACCAAACACGGTATGCTTGTCTTCATTTTTTTTAAAATATTGGTTTTTTTGTCCGCCAGAGGGCGCCACATTGGATTCGGTGATACGTCATATAGCCTATAACCAGCGGACGATCAAGACGCTTCTAACGATACCTCATTTGTTCAGTTCTGATAAGTAGTTTAGGAGCTATGAGCGTACAGATGATGAGATCATACATACATACATACATACATACATACATACATACATACATACATACATAGCCTGACAAGCTCATAACCCTCCTTTGGCTTTGCCGTAGTCGGGTAAGAATAACATCCTACGCTGCAAAAGGGTTATTTCTATGATGGAGACCTTACTTTTTTTAATATTTGTTATTATGACGCTCATAATAATATGTACACACTTTGTGAAAATGTTTAGTGACCTACTACAGTCCCAAAGAAACAACCCTGTGACAGAAGGACGAACGGACAGACAATGCAGTATTAGTAATAATAATAATAATAATATGTGGGGACAATTCACACACGGCCATCTGACCCCAAACTAGGGAGACCCTGTATTATGGGTGTCAGACAACTGATATACATACACAAATACATTTTAAATACATACATGATAAACAACACCCAGACACAAGGCAAACACAAGTGCTCATCACACAAATATTTACCCTGGGTGGGAATCGAACCCGCAACACGCTGCGCAGCAGTCGATCGCTCAGCCACTGGAACATTAAAAAACTATTATGCAGCCTCCACAGCCACACACGGCAAGAAGTCTTGACGGGAGTCTGGTCTGGATGCCGCATAAGTAATCTTTCAATGCTACCACTATCCGCATAATATACAAACTTAAATATTATTAGAATAACAAATATGTATATATAAACATTATAACCGGTAGTCATCCAAGTATTTACGTGAGTTAAGCACCTAAGGCCGAATAAAGACGAAAATATTCCAACTGACTCTTATTGAAGGAAACTCTTAAAATCTAAAAGTGCTTCACAGAGCTATCTGCTCGGTTTACTGCAAAATACTTTCCCGGTATCCATTCGATTTTCTTAAAATTATATTGTGGATTATAAAAGTGTAGCGTGATATCCTTTGCGTTTAACGTGGTTAATAAAATGGCCAATATATCACAGATTTAGCGCTGAGATGTTCCAATTGCGATAGGTTATTAATTAGTTAAGGATATATTTGTGATACCAAAATTTACTTGTATTATTTACTCGTTTTATTTGTGTATGATAAAGGCGTACCTAAGCTAAACATGAAACCTAACATAATTACTGTGCAAGATAATTAGCTTCGTACAAACAACCAACCACAGAAAAGATTTCACAATATCGCACGCTTTTCCCCAGAAGAAACATTCTATAATCCGACCACTAGAGACTGTGGGAATAAATGCTGTGCTGGCTTAGAAAAAAAAACGAAAGAAAACTGTCACGAACACAGCTGAATTTTCAATTAAAATATTGGCATACGCGTTGCATGCAAAGAAATTGCTAAAGGAACCACAAGTTGGCAACACTTTGTTTAGAAAAAAATATCAAAGTGAAAATAGAATTTTAACCTTAGACCTTCGAGATTAACTAAGCTTTATGCTGACTAGTGGTTTCGTTTGATGTCCAGTTTACACGCAACGTGAGCACGGCGAAGTATCTGACTTGTGGACACTCAGTATTTCATTCAGCAAATACCTACGTGGTGACCGAATGTCAAACAGCTCTGTACACAAAGTGCTAAAAGCAACAGTCCTGGTGGTATCGTACGGGTGCATTTGTGGACAGTACAACTACCTGTGAGCCGACAAAAGAGGAAATGTTTTACCTTATCATTTTAACGTCCTGACACACTCGTCGGTATCGTAAAACTAGTAATAAATTATTACAAAGGCTTCCAGTTACCAACGTTATCCTGTCTTTTTCTGCTTTTCTCACGCTTATTTATTTAACCATTTAGGTACGCACTACGCACACACATGAAAACTGTTAAGACTAAGGAACAAAAAAAATCGTACAAAGAGAAAAATAATTATGTATTTACATACTTAATTATTATTTCTAAAAAACTCTCATAGAAATATAAAAAATCTTTCTTTTCCAGAATTCCCTCGACAAGAAATTGAAGTAGGAGAACAATATAATATATTATACCTACTAAATATACAATATAATATATTTATATATATATATATGGTATAGGACATATGTATATATTATGTTTATTATTAAACTGTTCTGCTTTGCTGTAAATCTTATAACTAGCCTATCCACCAAGAATCGGATTAGCCAAAGAATATTTTCATGAACTTCAACAGCTGCATTTTCCCGCATCACTGATATTATATACCACAGAATATTGACGTAACCGCTACGCTTGTAGAGTATTGGCGGATTATTTCTGCAGACATGATGGCTCCGTAATTGGCGCGAAAATGACAGCCCGTTCGCGCCAGTCGGGCTTCAAACGTCAGAAACTCAGCATAAGTATACTTACCGAGAGATTTTGAAACGCAAGACTTTAATTCTTAACTAGCCTTAGAATAATAACGTATAGAAACCTAGTACGAGCTTCAAAAGTACGAGTATTCATACTCTACCATAAGTGGTTTAGTAGTCGCAGCGAGCCGTCAGTGCTCAAGGTCACGCTCCGTCTAAATATTTTAAATAAAATATTTTAAAATGTCAGTTTGTTGCGTAAAATACTGCCATAGCACAACCGGTAAACATAAAGAATGTGATAAAATTACATTTCACATGTAAATAGTAACATTATATCTATTACTTTTACGTAAATCGATCTCCGAATAAAAATTTTCATAACCTAATTTATTACAATGAAGTGTTGCCAGTGTTGTACGGAAAAATTACCCATAATTCTAAACACTAACATTGTTGGAGTCTACTGTATTATTCTGGTCTAGTAGTCTGCTGATCCATACATTTATGTTCGTAAAACACGGAATAATTATTTATTAATGTAGCTGTATGGATCTGCGGTATTTTTTTGGCGATATTCAGGTTTTTAGCGAATTTTATTTTTTTGCCTTGAATAATTTTAACAACTGAAAGCTTAAATAATGTAATTCTGTTGTATCCGTTAATATCGACAATTCGACACTGTGTCATCTATGGCATATGCTATGTGGAGTACATTTTTAGTTACCAAGTAATTCGAGTATACGACTGTAAATAATATTTTGATGGGATGACCACGAAAATATTATAATAATATAATATAACTAGTAGATCGGGACAGGACAACGTCTGTCGGGTCAGCCCGACAGACGTTGTCCTGTCCCGATCTACCGAACATTTGGATGGAGGATGAAAAGGGGGGGGGAAAAGGGGGATGAAAAATAGATGTTGGCCGATTCTCAGACCTACCCAATATGTACACAAAATTTCATCAGAATCGGTCAAGCCGTTTCGGAGGAGTACGGGAACGAAAACTGTGACACGAGAATTTTATATATTAGATAATGTTTATTGAAAAAAAGCCTACGTACTATAAATACAATGTTGAAAAAGCCTATGTTATAAAAGGCTTATGCTGTACACAATACATTGAAACCCTGATCTCCAAACTAGGGGGGTCCTTATCTTAGAGATCAGTGTCCCTCCGCAGCAATGGCACAAACCAATCTTTGTGACATATTACAAAATTTACAAACAATATCTTTATATTTCCATCGTTGAATAATATCAAAAGTAAAAGTAGTAGTTTATATTATAATGGTACATTATTTAAAACTAAATAAAATAAAATGATTATTCTCGTTTACAATTTAGTGTGTGTGTGTGTTTGTGTGTGTGTGCGTGCGTGCGAGTGTGTATAGATGTGTATGTATGTGTGTGTGTGTGTGTGTGTGTGTGTGAGAGGGTGTATAAGTAAGTGCAAGTATGATTTCTTTTAATGGAATTTAATTTTAAGGTAGATGGCCTAAAAGAAGATCCTCAGTATTTTGATGGCTCAATTTAGACAAGTATTGTTTAAGGTATGTTTGCATTCATATTTTGATTCCTTGTTTAAATAATTATACACTTTTATGCTGTTGATGTAATACTGGTGCCTGGCAAAAGATGTTCTGTGGGGTTCTAGTGGAAAAATCTTATGCCTGTGTAATGTTCTACCAGCTGGTTCCACAAGGGGGCGGGAAGAGTGTTTCCGTATTATCAATTGCTGCACGTAAAGTGGCCTGACAGTCAACAAGTCACACTCAGCATAAAGCTGTAAAGTGGGGTACCTGCGTGGGCGAGACAGCATAACTTTAATGACCGCTCGTTGTGCCCGCTCAAGCCTAATAAACACATGTACAGTTGTCCCACCCCAAACTGGAATACAATAGGATAAAACCGACTGGCACAGTGCAAAATAAACAAGTTTAAGGGTATTCCTATCCGCAGATCTACGCAGTTTTTTAAATACATAGATCAGTTTGCGGATTCTGCCTGACAGTATATCTATATGCTTATGACAGTTAAGGTTTTGATCTATGTGAACACCGAGATATTTTACACCACACGACCTGGATATGGTGAGGCAGTCACATTCAAGAGGAGATACATTATACCTATACATTAAAATATATATTTTTTTTTTTCCTATACATTTTAATATTTCTATACATATTAAAATGTTTGGCGCGTATACATTTAAACTAATTTAAATAGATACGCGACATGAACTCACAAATGAATTTCTACAAGTATAAGTACGAGTTACGTTAAAAACAACAATTAAAATTTTTATAACGTATAACAATAAGTAGATGTGACTGTATTTAAATTAATATAAAAAACCACATTGACAACTTAAATTACGGACGTAACATTTTTTATATGCAATCGTGCTGTGGCCCAAATGCATTATCATTTTTCCTAAAATCGGGCAAAAAATATTTCCTAGCAACATTTTGTTACGTGTGTGTTTGAGCGGTCGTAATTACATGCCGGCCGATCACTCACACATAACCTACTATTGTAGCGTAAATTTTTCATAGACAGCGTATTCGCGTCGCGTCGTATAGAGACTGTCCATCTGCGTTATTATTCTAAGTAGGTAGCTTAAAATTCTTATTTAAACTTTAAAAAACAGACACATTTTACACAATGATGTTGAAGCATGAATCTCAATTTAAAACTCGCAGTTTTCAAGTTAATCTCTGCTTAAATCTAACTTCGTTTAAAACTCAGTTTTATTTTTTCAGCTGTAACAACAAAAATCTAATTTAAAATAAAATTAATTCCAATTACGTTCATTGTTAAGCCAGCCGCCCATACAAAAAATAGTGATGTCCTTTTTTGCTACCCAAAAGCCTAACCACATTTTTATTTAAATTAAAAATATAATAAATTAGCCCCTGAATAGGGGAGTTTCAAAAAGCTATCAAGGGAACAGTCTTTAGTTAGACAGGATCGTACAGTTTAAGGGGTGCCTGTTTAATTTTCCTCTCAAAACTTTTACCGTATATCTCGGAAAGTATTTTCCTAAATTTAAGTTTTATTGAAAGAATTATAGAGCTCAACTTTAACATCGTCATTATTGTAAGAATTATGGATATTGCTTATGATGAAGATTGGTGTTATTGGTTCATGTCAGGCCTTATGTGGCGTAAGCAAGTCCGAAGTATGGTATGATGATCGGAAACGATTAGGCTCCTGTTTATTTTTTCTATTCCCTGGTCTTAATTTTAATAACCTAAAAGCCGTGTGATGCCGGCTGCGAATAGCACCACCCCATTTCTACCCGTGGGTGTCGTAAAAAGCGACAGAGGGATATTGACCAAAGGATGGGCAGCAGCTTCCTTCTGAATACCATAGCCCCTACTGCGATCGCCAAAATGCATCGGCCAAGCATGGTGATTACTTACGGCTGAACGGGGGGGTTTCAGCCGTAATCACCATGCTTGGTCGATGCATGGGGAGATCTATGCCCAGCAGTGGGCGTCTAAAGGCTGACATGATGAACCTAAATAGGCACAAAATATACCTTGGCATTGCTCTACGCCTAAGCCTACGGTTCCGATGTTCCAGATTTAACATTTTACTAACATTTTGTGACAGTCACGTCACAGAATAGAAGACTGTCTAAACCTCTCTAATTTATGCTCTAAAATGGGGCTCAGTGTCACATCTTGTCACGTGCTTGCCTTGTTACGTATAAAATATAAATATTACCTAAAATCTGTCCGTTTTTCCTAGCTCAGATTAACACAAAATAATGTAATTCCATAATCTTATTCAATAAAATTCCGTCTGAGAACTTTCCATCGGATACCAGTTGCGAAAGGGTGGTTTACATTTACATAATATTTAATATTCGTTTCCTTTGTAAATTAAATAAATTGAAACAATATCTAAATCGAATAAACTTCTGTGGATTGATTAAAAGATTTTTTTATTCTATTTTCAAACTTAAAGAGTATGTTTGAAAGTGAAGGTATATATGCTGAGCGTTGGCCGTTTCGCGCGGTGGTGACGCGTCGTTCCGACTAGGGACATACCTATTTGTATTTTTACTTATTATTTTTTTTAATTTAATTGAATTCGATCGATTTGGAATTCTCAATTTTGAGATTCGGCATAATATTTTGGAGAAATTGTAGTCTATGGGAACAGGTGTTCAAAGTTCAAAAACGCTGCATAAGGGCTATGTCATTTAATAGCAACAGATAGCTGTGTTCCTGTATTTAAGTCCCTAAAATTACTAACATTCCCATCACTTTATATTTTCGAGGTGGCTGTTTTTGTCAAATCAAATATGCATCTGTTTAACAAAATGTCTGAAAATAGAAACCGGCCAATCGGGAGACAGTATAAACATTTGTTAATTGTTAGTGGTTCCGATACCGCCCTAGTAAAGAAAAGTATTATTTGTATGGGTCCGATCATATTTAACAAAATACCCGACGAAATAAAAAATGAGACATTTGCTGTTTTCAAAAAGAAATTGACAGATCTATTAATTTACTAGCTGACCCGACAGACGTTGTCCTGTCCCGATCTACCTGGGGGATGAAAAGGGGTGGAAAAATGGGGATGAAAAATAGATGTTGGCCGATTCTCAGACCTACCCAATATGCACAAAAAAATTCATCAGAATCGGTCAAGCCGTTTCAGAGGAGTACGGGAACGAAAACTGTGACACGAGAATTTTATATATTAGATAAATGTTATTACTCAATTGGCGAATTTCTGACCTATAAAAATTTTATATGATAATTGACATAGGATCCCTAACATATAATTGACTGTATTTCTGACTCGTACTTAATCATTTATAGTTTTAATTCAACTGTATTGACCTCGAAATTGACAATTTTATAATCACATTTTATTAAATTTGACATTATGTATTGTTTTGCCTATTTTAAATTATTTGCTGAATTTCATCTTGACATGGTGAACTCAAATTGAATTTATTGAATGTGTTAAAAATATATGTTAAATGAGTCTTTACTACTACATTAGCTAAAACTGTTTGCATGCCTTAGATAAAGGTAGTTAGTATAAGGATCTTTCAAAACAGCTATGTTATTCTGTAAGAACTCACTCCAGTTCTCACTTCTGATTCCGCAGTGAAAACTGTTTTAGGTAGTCTGTAACTCGATGAAAACTACGCTGGCGCTACAAGTGCTGGCATAGGCACAGTAAAGATATCTAACAGTATTGTCACTCGTTTAAGGTCACGCGCTTAAGTACCTACGGCTCGCTTTCGTTCGAACGTCCAAAATCCAGTCGGGTTGCCACGCGCTCGCTCAGTGTAATATACCACAGATATTTTTTTTCCGATACAGTTTAATTAATAGTTCCGTACGATACTGCGACCGCAGCTTTAATAATAGGTAGTCGTGCAAATTGCAGTGTAGACGGCTGTCGAAATAAAACAACCAACAAAAGTTTATCCTGTTTTACATTACCTAAGGAGGAGGAAAGGTAAATATTTTGTATTTATTTGTTCTATGTTGATTCTTTTTTTTTATAATAGAGAGTTCTTTGTGTAATGTTAAGAAGAAAGTTTTATAATATTACGGAATTATAAGTAGGTACCTATTGATTTGGTTAGATATTTTACTTACTTATTATTTTTCAAAATATACACACAATAGCCAGCCAACTTTTCAAAAATGTATTATCCATTTATTTTGTTTGTTTCTTTTTTATATATTTTTTTATAATCATTGATCGGAATAGGTAAAGTACACACACCGGCAAAATTTCGTTTAGTCCACTCTCGTTATTATTATTATTATTATTGAGTAATTTTGAAAAAACATTAACTAGCCGGCCAGGAAGCAACTTGTATAACATGCTAAAGGAAGTGAAATTTACAGATTTATGTACATTTTTTCCTAAGCAGTCCTTGTTAAAATTATTTGTTAGATTTAGAATATTTGCGACGATTAGATTTAATAATCGAAATTTACGGGAGGGTAAAAATTTCATTGACCATTATATTAAAGTAAGGCATATGTGATTTTAAATAAATATATATTTTTTTAAATGTAAAAACTGTTTTTTTTATTCACCTATTCTTTTGTGTAATCATTTCATAACATAGACAGCCCTAGCGTTGCGTAATTTGACGCAGGTGATCGCTCGACACCACGTCAGACAACGTAGTAGATACTCTGAAACGTGTGCGTAAGGTACATTTTAGCGCGCACAAACAGCTGTAATATTTTTGTAGGCAGTTATAGCGTTAGGTATGTATCTTTTTCTATGGAGTGAACTATCTGTTCCAAAGGAACTATTAGTTAATCTGTGGCATAGGTGAAGCGAACTATTATTTCGTCACTATTTAAGCGAATACCAAATACTTTTCACTTCAAGCAAGTGAAATCGGAAATGAGATAGGATTCGAATTCGCGAATGAATTCTTACAGAATTGCACTGCTAGCTGAACATCTACAACATGTACCTACTTTCAATGCAAATAAAGAACTATTCTATTCTATTCTATTCACACTGCTTTACAGTTTGGCAGAAGTAACATTTTTTAACTCATGATGTCACCACAAATAAACGCTTTTTATTTATTAAACGTTGTCGTGATGGCCTAATGGTTAAGGCGCCCGCCTCTCATGCCGTTTTCCATACAAACGGAGATACTTACAAGCAACGGAAGAACACGCATCCACGCGCTACGCTGCATCATGCGGGGCAGTGTGAGAATCGCCTTACTCTCTGCGGCTGTAGGTATTTCTTTTATAAAGGCGCGTCAGGGTCATATAATTTTTTTTTTATTTTAAATTTATAAACATCAGTGTACTGTCCCTAAAGATTTCATTATTAAAATCACGCAATTAAATATCAGGACATCAAACCAGCTGTCCCCAACAATTCATATAATTAAATTAATTAATTAATCGCCAATATGCAATCGAATTCCCCAATAACTTCAATCTCATGTCACTGTGTCAGTAGCTCGATGCAATTTCCCGCGAAAAATAGGAGTAACAGATGGTTTTAACTGGTTTTAACAGTCCATTACTTTTTATAACACCTCGCTTTTTTTATAGCTGCCATATGTTGATATAAGGGTGACAGTCATGGCTCTTAAATTCCCGAAACAACCTGAACCGAGTGGATTAGAAAAACATGGGTACCTACAATTAACGAGTAAAGATAACGCGAAAGATTCACTGCAAATTAAAAATATCAAAAATGCATAGTAAACCTACGTTATTTCAAAGGATCTAAACAATACTTTAAGTGTCAACAAGTTAAGAATGAATTTTAGGACATAATTTCAAAGCTTGGTGGTTAAACTCCCGAACAAGTCCTTAAGGTCAAGGGATACTTAAGGGCGCGTATTCGATTTAGCGCAACTCAAAATCTAAACGATTGTTAGAACGGCGTAGCAGCATTGACACACACTAGTACAACACAATGGTCGGTTTGTGTGCATCAGAAAAAGAAATACGCACGAAATAAGCACGAATCATTGAAATTGATCGGCAAACGACAGCGCGCGATGTTTTACAGTGCTTTTTAAAATAATTGTCTAAAATAAATGAGCTCGTATAATGGACTTAAAAAATATGTATATTAAGCATAGCATTTACTTTCATAAAATAAATATATCACTTATGTTTTTATTCAAATACTGGTGAAAAATAATTGACAAATTGAACCGATTTTCTACTTTTTCAACATTGTTTTTTAATCCATAATAGTAATATTTTCGTAATTTTGGCTCTGTAGCTGTCTTTATGACTGTATGTACTATTGGAAAAACGCATAAAACAACATATTTTGGCATATTGTGTTGGTTGTATTAGTCCTGAAAGTTAACTCTGACGTCTATTTTTGTAAAACGATATGAAAGAATTGACTTCGCTTTAAAAAACCATAATTAAAAATTATACTTTTACTCTGTAGCTGTCTAAATCAAGACTTAATCTTTCTAAAACTGTAAATTGTCTTCAAATAATCTGCTCACATAATTACGATATTGCTCTGGGCAAAACGCAAAAACAAGAAGTTTTCGTCACGAATCGAATACGCGCTCTTAACCACTGTTAAGAGCGCGCGCACCTAAAACACTTTTTAGGTGACTATATTTTCTCTGCTTTAAACTCCTTTCCACCACTTTGTCTTACTGGTGGAAACGGCTTTATAATTTTCAAAGTCAAAGTCAAAGTCAAAGCATTTATTTCAATTAAACCATTAGCAGGCACTTTTGAATAGTCAAAAAAATGGAAGCTAGTTGCTCGTTCCAAAACGTAGGGTAGGTCTCTATGGAGAAGAACGAGCAAGAAACTGGACCACGGACACTCTTTTCAATCAAGCTTTTACAAAATCCAGGCTACATTATTCTTGTTGCTTTTCTATATGTGAAAACAATGTAAGTGAAGAGAAATCCAAAACATTCTAATTAAAAATAAATTAATATAAAAGCCTTAATGGCAGTTAAGAGATGACCAATCTCAACTGACAGCGCCCGTTCACGAACATGACGCGCAGATCAGCACCACTTAGCTCAACCATTTTGAAGGGAACCGAATGATCTAACCCGCACGCCACCATCAGTGAGACATTTGAGCGATTTAGTAAGCTTACCAAAAACACGAAACAGTGGTCAGCCGTATTTACATCAAAATATTGCTTATAATATCTTCCTTCACATTAATTGTTATCTACTATCCTCTAGAGCGCTTTTGAAATTTCTTAGTAAATGAAAACTTAGTGAACACTAGCACCACAGCGCTTCGCCTTGCGAGATGTAAGCGAATGATACAAACGCTATATGAACATGAACAGTGGTCCTATAAATAACTGAATAGTTGCGTAAGCATAAGAAACGGAATTCGCAGAGTTCTTGACTTTATAACAGGGCTGTTTTGTTTAGTTCGCCACAGCTAGGGTAAGTGCCGCGGGCGAGCATGCCTTCTGATGTTTGAGGATAAAACAGGAAAGTTGTTTTTACCGGTACATGAAATTCGATGGGTATTATTCTAAATTATTCGATGGGTTAAAGGATAACATTGACATTTTGAGGTCGTCCAGAAGATCTTAAATAATATTCTTGTACATTTAGCGATTAAGAGTCCTGCCTTACGGTCAAAACGGTTAAAACCCGCATTGTTTTATAACATCCAGGTTGTAATATTAGATAGACCTTTTTTGTTACTTTTGTTTATTGAGTTGTCGAGCCTTCTCGCCCTAAATTGGACGAAGTTCATCAGAAACGACCTAAGCCACAAAAAGTTATTTTTGAGTATTATAGGTTTGAAATTTAAATAATAATTTTCTGTAATGATCTTGTATTTGGAATATTTTGAAAATTGACACATTTGAGCAAAAACATAGGTATATTAATATTTTTATGACTGACTAGAATTCAAGTGAAAGAACCAACCGTTAGGACCACTTTGTACAAACAACTCGTTTTTGACTATAATATAGGTTGAGTCCTGTTTTGCTAAACCAAACCCAATTTTGACTTTGAAGTCGTTTTATAGAAAGAGATATTTTGTAACAACAAATTATAACAATATTAGTAGTTGAATTCTGTTAAGTGTCCCATGACCTTTAAGACTTGTTCAAGTTTATTTCTGCGACCGCCCACGTGCAGCTTGACGGCAGAAATAAATCACAACCTCCAATGTTAACAAAGAAAATCGGCAAATTGGGGGTGCACGTATCTGTAGGCGGGGTTAACAACACTTCCTCTACTACCATAAAAACTCAAATTAATCACACCT
The DNA here is from genome assembly GCA_947361185.1 of Charanyca ferruginea. NCBI lineage: Eukaryota > Metazoa > Arthropoda > Insecta > Lepidoptera > Noctuidae > Charanyca > Charanyca ferruginea. Next base: position 54,485,493 of record OX376055.1, on the reverse strand, counting down.
AAGTACAGGAAATTCCTAATCCATAGTCACAGGAGTCATCGAAAACTGGCGGGTGCGGGTTTGTCACAAGAGACAAGCGCGCCAGGGGGCGGAGCACTTAGATTTACGACCAACAACTTGGTCCGCACTTAATTTATGACGAGAAACTTTCCTTGCGCGTAAATAATAGTGTTCAGACGAATTAGCAAATTGCTTGACGACTTGCCGACCATAGACGGTACGGCCTGTTTATTGTTACCCTATAATCTTCTTGTAATTTATTAATTGAATCAAGCTAAAGAACTCTTAGTATTTGAGTTATTTTAAGGATACTTAATGAAGTGACTGCAAGTCAATATCCCATCTCTAGTTTTTCCTGTAGCCTGTAGGATTATAATTGATAATAATACGACTCTAAAAAGGCTAAATGCCAATTAGAATAGTAGTCTGCTTAGGATGCAAACGTCCGTGTCGTGTGGTGCCGGCCGCGAATAGCACCACCCCATTTCAACCCGTGGGTGTCGTAGAAAGCGATAGAGGGATATTGACCTGAGGATGGGCAGCAGCGTCCTTCTGAGTACCATAACACCTACTGCGATCGCCAACATGCGCCCCCCCGGGGGAGACCTATGCCCAGCAGTGGCCATACCTATCACAATTTGTGAAGTATTTTTAATGCACTGGCATCTAATTTATACCATATTCTACATATTAACAAATTAAAATTGTATTACCGTTGAAACCGTTTCGCGTAAACATAAACGACTCATTAGGGAAACCTACATAACATCTATTAGCTAATCTCTGGTAATACGCAATCGCTGTTCTCGAACAAGATAATATTAGGCTCGATATTATGATCTTACAATACGTTACCCATTATGCTCAAACTTTATCAATTTAAATCGAAACTAATGTCTACTTACGTTGATTTACATTTCCCACAAGCATTGTTAAAATCCGCAAGATTTAATATGATGGTAATTAATCCTTGTTGAGTCGGAAGCCTTCTTCAAAACATGGATTTTGTAATATTGTTAGACATCAAGCTATTCTTCAGTCAAGGGTCATCAAGAGTCCCTCTGACGCTCCATCTCGTTAAACAAGATCTATTTCATTCTAAACAATGCTTGTTAATAACAGAGAGAGGAAATATATGGAAATTATAAGAGCTTCAAAGCGTTTAACTATAATTAAACGCTTGATTTCTTGAAAGTTAAATAAACCAAGAGAAGTACTCATTCAAACAAAATCATTAACGTTTGACCTTCGCTTAGATTTCAAATTGTAAGACTGACAATAGCCACGGGGTTTCTTAAAACAGATTACGAATGAAAAAAAGATTGCTTATTTATTTTAAACTTTACATTACAAGATTTCAATTATATTCAGATCGTTGGATTATTTATAAAGTAGGTAAGTAAATGTCAATCTGCCGCCTAAGCCTTGACTCCAGTCCATTAAAAAAGAATTATATTTATTCTTTATTATTCATAGGCATTCAAGGTGGGATTCGATTTTCGCATACTATCAATCAATCATATAAGATTAAATCAGCACATCAACAGATCAATTCCCACATGAGCCTAAGCAGGGGTAATTCAATTACATTTAAATATCAGCCATTAATTTTGTTTCATGTATGTATTTTGCGTTCAAAATGCGACACTTCGAACCAATTCATTTTAGTTAAACCCCATATATATACACACATAATATAGTGATGGCAATTTTCGAACAGCAATAAATTTTGCTTTCCTAAGTATAGTATTTGGTATATAAAATTTAGAGAGAAGTTGGTATACAGAGTGGTACGCCCGCGTGTGTTAATTAACTCTATTCAAGCGTCCATTTCTTTTTAAAATACGAAACAGAAACAGGCCGCTAACAAAGCAATTATTTTCTTTGCAAAATTAATTATTTCCCTTGTATTGGTGTTCTGTTCTCTCGCTTTAATTACCGAAGTGGGTGCTACGTGTTGCGACTTGCGACTAATTGACCGTAACGCGCACTAAAGTATCCCGCCGTGCCACAGGAGGAAAATTATCCAGAAGCCCAATGGGAACTAATCATGCTATTGGGAAAAATAATTACTCTCATAACGTATAGGCGAGCATTGGACCGGTAAATTGAATAACATTTCTATATAATGCTAGTGTTAATAGTATTTTATATACACACGACTGACCATATACTTCAAAGGAAAATACGTAACTTTTTCTTGTTCATTTTTTTCATTAGGTAAGGTACGAGTACCTACGTTTTTTTTTGCTGTCTTTACTTAGTTGGTAGAATTCCAATTATTGTATGTATTATGAAATTAAATTTAGAATTCCAATGCTAAGGCAACCCCCCTAAATAATAATACCAGCATATTTGTTCCACTTCAGGTCAAATGCCTTTTAATACAGAGAAGGCACGAACATTTTTCACCACGCTTTCTTAAGGTGGATTGACAATTTCAGACTGACATTAATTACTAGCTGACCCGACAGACGTTGTCCTGTCAATAGATTTTTAAATTTTCTTACCGTTTTATCCTTCTCTGGACTTACAAATATTTTAAGACCAAAATCAGCGAAATCGATCCAGCCGTTCTCGAGTTTTAGCGAGACTAACGATCAACGATTCATTATATAGAATAGATAGAAGATAAGTCCAGGTTTCCTTACAATGTTTTCCCTCCTAATAATAATAAATAAATAGTGAATTTTCAATCTTACCCGACTGCGCCAGAAGGAGGGATAATGTCATGTCTTTTCTAACACTACTTAGAAGAGGTATCTTTATAAATGTAGGACCTGACAAGCTACATACGATACGATATTCACTACCCACATAAATTAATTTTAGTAAATTGTTAGTGTCACCAGTATGAAATTGAATGTTTGCGTTATTACGATATTTTAAGGAAACATTTACAACCCTTTATGAACATAGAAGATTTGCTGCATCCCTTTTCTATAACGTCATTAATTCTAACTTTGCATAAGTCACATTTTAAATGAAGCGCAAGTAATGAACAGCTTGGTCTACTGTTTATTCCAGTCTGTGGTGAGGAACAATTTTACTGAACAACAAGAGTCTGGCTAATGGAAATTAGCTTCCAGGGCTAATTGCCATGAATACGTTTAACATAAATCAACGGTGTTTTAAAAAACATGACGTGGGAGTAGGGAGAATTTTTCGGGGAATAATACCTTTTTAATGGAAAATCTTTATCGCATGTACAATATTTGAATATGTAAATGTGTTTTTTTCTTACTTTTCATGAATTTACTGAGGTAATAAATTGTACGTAGGTAATTAAAAGTTCTAACTAACTATTGTTGTTGATGTGAAAATTTCGATTTTGTATGTATACCTAAGCTAATATACGTTGAAAGATGTAAGCTGTCATGGTTATAGAGTACAGGCAATTCTGCGTATCAAAATGATGGCAATGTAAAGACAATCTGGCCAAAGTGTATAGTGTAACGGGACCTTCATACAAGCCGAAACCGGGCTTGCACTAATAAGCATAACATGAGCTAATTTAACTGAGCAACTTGCTAATTTTTTTTAATCGTAATAACACTATTGGGCTTGCCCTAACCTTGACCCCTAGGCAAGCCACTAGTGTATACTGAATTTTCATCTTCTGAATCTAATAATTTAAATGTTGAAGTAGCATTTTTACACTTTTTAAATAAAATTAATGGTATCGTCACATGCTTGTTTTTGGTCTTAAAAACAAACATGTGACAACGGGTCCCGTTGTCGTTCGTTTATTTAGGCTAGCGTTTATTTAGGTTACTACCTACATTTGTAGATAAGGATGGCAAAAGAAACCAGTCAAAATAATGTAAATTATTTTAATGGATTGCATTGTTAATATTTTTTACAAATACATCGTAGTAGTAAAAGGTACAATAATAAATCAATTAGTTCGCGTTACTCCTAAGATGGCGCGGAATCCCACAAACCTCGTCCCAAATTAATGTTGATAAATTGTATTTTTTATTAAACCAACAAGATTTATGAACTTCTGCGCCTTATTTAACGTTTTTAATTTAAATATTATACTTTCTACGCAGCTTTACGAGAGGGTTAAGAGGCATCAGCGTTGCTTGAGACCACTTGAAGTTTTATTTAAATTAAATTTGAAAAAACAGTAAAAGTAGCATTATATGTGGATAGGAACTTGCCTATCGTCGACCAGCTTTATATTTCAGTGAAGGTCGTCACGAGTCATTAATTATCGAGTTTTCAACTTCCATTTATTTTGGACACTTTGAAAGTTATTTTTTTAATGGAAACCATGGGCAAATAAGTGACGGAATAGATTGATTGTATTAGAAATATGAATTTAAAAGGACATAAATAAATATTTTTTGACTTATTAAAAAAAAACAACAAACAGCAGACGCCTCTCACGGGTTATAAAACAAACGTAAAAATACAGTCGTGTCCGCTTTTCACATCTTATCCAACATGGCTCAGCAAACACAGCGCTTAACAGAAATGAAAATTAGCCGCCCATTTAAATTCAAATAACCGAAACTTAATTTACTTTTTGTTTTTATATATACAGCGGTGACTGTACTCATTAATTTTTATTTCTGTTTAGCCTCGAGTCCTTTTGAAACAACTTCATATTTCAATTTGTATCTTAATTTAACGTATTTTTATTTTAACTTTACATTCTACGATAATAATATCGCGGTTCACCCAAAAAGTTGAGTAAACTCTAAAAACATTTTCAGTCTTATTTGCGAGCAATAATGAGCGAATGCATTGTTATTTTAGATTTAATGTGAAACAAAAATAGTAATAGTTATTTTTTACTGAAAAGTTTTTCGAGTTGAAACAATTTGTGCTTCTCATTACTCGGTTAGGTGCCCTAAAAATCAAAGATAATCTAAGGGAAAAATAACAGTGAAAAATTCAGGTACTAAAATATACGTACGTTATTATCGTCACTGAGATTTAAGTTTTGTTTTTATTTTTGTTTCACATCAAAAAGATAACTTCGTTTTAATATTTTCAAAGGCAGTACCCACACGTTCTTAAAGTATATTTGTTATAAAGTTATTTATAATACTAGGTCTTTACCATAAATATAGAGCGTAGTTTTAACTACAAGGTGTCTGTTTGAACGTTATTGAAGAAAGTTATAGAATTACATTTTGTAGAGAAGTATGACTTCGCGTTATTTTTTTAAGTTTCTTATATCAAAATAGTGGTAATTCTAAAAACTCTCTTTATTAACCTCCAACGTCCATTATGTGATGTTAAATATAAAATTAAATATAACAAATATGTAAATGCCTGTCCGTCCGTCACAACCTTAGAAATAAAAATATAATAATAAACAAAAATGTACAAGAGTTGATATATTGCGAAACAGAAAATTACTGAAAGTACAATATACAATTTTGTTTGTAACAAAATTCATAACAAATCTTTAAGTACATTGCCTTTTCTACCATTTTAAATTTTATTTTTCTGGCAACACTGGAGAGATTCTTAACTATTTACGTAAGCAACAGGCGTATTACGAAAAACATTGCCAACTAAAATAAAACATACTTACTACTAGCTTCAGATCTACAGTTGTTCTCAACACATTAATAAATAAACTAATCATAAAACTTGTCATATAATTAAATCAAACTATAATCGTAGCAATTTCAGCTATTCGAAGAAAATAATTCAAACCCACAGTCGCAGCAAACTTGCTTACAGTCGAACATCGGAATCCTCAGTGCCCTAACATTTGTTACAAAATAATCACAAATACCTACGCTTAGAAAATATTATATAAATAAAATAATTTTGTACTGTCATAAGTCCGTACACTTCGATATGGCGATAAAATGATATCACATTTCTTCCTCAAAATTTTCGTATTCTACCAAAATGGTAGCAGTTATACCGGGGCAACACTTGTTTAGATTATAAACCTTAACTGTAAAACTATTGAGTCTATATTCACACGTACTGTCGCGGTGCTGGGCCATTCTTCCTAGAGTGTGGTAGTGTATCATCGTTGTTGCCGGTGTTGTTATTGTGTAAAAATGACATTTCTACTCCTGCGTCGCCTCCCTAAGAAAGAAGTGAATATGAAAATATATAGGTACCTAGTAAAAATAAACATTTTTTTTACATGCAAATAAATGTTTAATAAGTAATAATTAAGCTTAGTAGGAGGAAGAAGGAGAAGAATAACAGTAATTTATTCATCTCCTTCTTCTACTAAGCCAAAGTAAAATTAAAAACAAAAATAGGTGACAAATATTTTTATCGTACACTGAAAGTAAAAAAAGCTAACAATATATCTACTTAATAAAGTATAAAAAAAAGGTTACCTATCATAAGGTCGAAAAATATTTGACCGAATTTCATTTCACCTAAAACTTTTCAACTTTCCTCGTTTGGTATTTTTTTACTTCATGAAGTCACGTCTGCCACTGTATCAGTTGACCTATTATCAATTCGCTTTTTTTCGTTGCGCCGACGTTTCATTTGGTCGAAAAACTTTTAACCGAAGTTACACTTAGCCGAAATAACATTTGTTGGAACATTCGTTATACATACCACTGTTTTAATTACCATATTTTACCAAACGCCTAGAAGTAAATATGTCTGATATTGAGTCAAAGATAACCGGTACTCCACCAGCAAAAAAAAATACGTCCTTAAAGAAACGAAAAATCAAAAACTTTTAAAAATTAAAGACAGTTTGAGTGAAATTAAATATTTGAAAGAGCTTTCAAAACTAATTTATTTATTACACTGGCGTTATAGAGAGCTAATTTCAGATTAGTTTCCTACTATTAATTTGGTTTCATTCATTATTTAAATGTAATGGCACTTAATAAAACAGGTGGTCCCAGTAAGAAGCTTGCAAACAAAGATTCTTGCTTCAAGCATGCAGCATGCAAACAGGCATGCAGCATACAAACAGGCATGCAGCATGCAAGCAGGCATGCAGCATGCAAACAAGCATACAGCATGCAAGCAAGCATGCAGCGTGCAAACAAGCATGAAACATGCAAGCAGGCATGCAACATGCACAAGCACATTGTTTCTGTCACGGCTCCGGCGCTGCGGGGTCTGGGCGGCCCCGCGCGAGCTTATCATCGCAGATGGTTTTAACGCTCACCACCGCAGCTTCGGCTTGCTGGCCGGCTATGCCGGCCAGCCTAAGCCGCGGCGGCGAGCCTTCAAACCGCCTGCTCCTCAGCTCGTGGGCCGCCCCACCCCTCTGCGCCTACGCGTTCTTAAATTACACTCTAAGGGTAGGACAGACAAGACTGCGTGAAGTCGGATTTGCAGCGATTCGTTTCTGTCACAAAATTTTGTAACATATTGACTTTTTATCACACTATTTTAATTTAATGTTGAAAATGCTACCAAGTAACCGGCTATATATTTGTGATCAAATAATATTCCGTAAAATGTTGTTGAAAATATGGCAAATAAATCATTTGGCAAATGAGAATAGTTCAAAAGAGACTTCGGTCAGTAGGAAAAAGTTATTTTGTAAATCGGAGAAACATAGTTCGGTGAAATAATACCTATGGCACATGATACTTCGATGATCTAAAAATATGTCAAAAAATAGTTTTCAATAGTTTTCGGTAAAGTGAAATTCGGACAAAAATAATTCGGAAAAGTGATCGGTTCCCGAAAAAAAAATACAAATAAAAGAAGATAGGACAGCATATTCTTTGAACAGTAATTCTTAGAACAGATAGAGATAGATGTTCCAGTAATTCCATCTAATTGACCGTCTTACCTCAGAATGCATAGGGTTGGCCGTAATAGTGATTGGCACTTTAGCGTTGGCAGGGATGTACCCGTTGGCTCCACCGCTCTCTGGCACGGAGCCTTTCTCTTCTGTAATAAATCATTCAATGTGTTTTGACAGCGCTGCTTTGAAGTCGGTATTATGACATCAATGTTGCCATTATGCGATTCTATTGTTAAGGTAGCTCTCGACATTTCATGGCCGAATGATCTGAAGATGTTTGACGTTTAATTAAAATTAAATTTTGATACATTAATAATGAAAATTACAGAATGTTGCAGTAGGAAAATATGCTTAGTGAGAAAATCAAAATCACGATCCTTTTTGCGATAGAACATTTTGAAATAAAGAAAATGAGATAACGTTTCAGGTTTGAGAACATAACTAAATAGTATGTCTTCTTGGTAATAGGGTATTATACCCATTTTTGAAAAGTGTCTCAATGAAGTTCTGTAGTGCTAATATGCCACCAAAAAAACACAAAATTTTTATTCAATCGATAAGTGCCATAAAAATGCATCTAAATGTTATTTTTTTAAATTTCGCGCGTACTTTGACGAAAACGCCTGTTACTGGACGCCATATTGCGCAGCGTAAATGACGTCAGTTCGTTTTGTATCAAATGAGCTCATATTAAATATGATAATTGTATATTATTTAAAAATAATTAAAAGCATATTTTGTAATAGATGTAATAATGAACAAATTACGTTGGTTACGAAAATAATAACAGTACGAACAGTATATTACGCCAATCAGTTGACTGACAGTTGTCAATTTTTTGTTTACACAGCCGTATGGCGTAATAACATGGCCGCTACTATTTCACGGTGTTTTATAACAGATTAAAAATACTGAAAACTTTGAATTGAATTTAAAAATTTATTTTGTTTGTTTATGAACTAAAACTTACATTTTCCGTCTGCTTTATGCCTAAACTGTCTCAATAACATATTTATAGATTTTTTCTCGTATAGAGTAAAATACCCTATTGCTTGAAATGCTGCAAAAGAGTGCATTCAAATTACGATCCAAGTATTTTAGTTTATTTTGGTTCCGATATCTTTATTAGAACACTAGCGACCCGACCCTGTTTCGCATGGGCCTATAGTCTTCCTCGGTAAATGGACTATCCAACACAAACAAACAAACTCTTCAGCTTAATAATATTAGTATAGATTATATTTGAGGTCATCGCTATGTCCGCTCCCGAGTAGCAGTCTGGTGCCTAAAGCTAGGGCCGCAATACTCACTGTCAGTAGTAGGTCTGCGCGCGCGCCTGCACAGCAGCAGCGCGGCGGCCAGCACCACCAGCAGCGCCGCCGCGCCCAGCGCGCCGCCTGCCGTCACCAGAGCGCCGGGCGCCGCGTGCGCATCAGGTGCAGGGGGCGCGGGGGCGGGGGCCGCGTGTGCAGGCGCCGTACCTGACGCGCGGAGAGTCTTCGCCGTCTGTGGAAAGAAGAGGCGTAAGTATTTTTTTAAGGGCCATGCCCGCCACACTTTTCCCAAACCACTGCAACTCCTGTAAGCCAGAATCAACAGTGGCGACCACCAGAAAAGCGCCAAAGCAATTATTATTATTAATCCTTTATTTCAGGCCATTAAGGCCCATAAAACACAATACATACATAAGCATAAAAACAATAATTATAAACTAATACATATTTTAAGTCAATAAACTTAAAAACTACTGCACACGAAGAGACGGCGTCGTGTTACGCTGCGAATTATCACGTAGCCGACCGCGGAAACGCCGATACAGTACACCCGGCCAAAACTCTTCCTTGAGGAAGGTCACCAAATGTTGAGTCGGAACGCGCACTACGAACGACTTGAAATTGGTGTTATGGTGCGCCTCCAACTTCTCCACTCTCAAGGTCCAGTTGGTCTTCACCCGTAGGTACTCCACGATGTCCTCGGTCTTTGTAGAGTGGTGCAAACGGGACACGTACAGCTGCGTCGTCGGTACCGCAGGACGTAGCAGCATGTTAGATCCGGCGGGTGCCGTCCCACACCGTTTGCGATAAGAAGGCTTCTTCTTCTTTCTCTCCACTTTGATGAAGCCATCCCCAACGCATGTGTTCTTCGGTGGAACCTGCTGTTCATGGTCCATCACAGCGCCTTTAGTCACGCTCGAAATTGAGCGACTCTGCTTTCCCCCTTTTGGTTTTTCTGCAAAGCAATGAAGCTCGACAAGTCCCAGAGAAACGATTCAACTGTCTTGAATCCCGCAACGAAATTAATTAGAAAAGAACAGCGGAGGAGTAAGAAAAACATATTTTCCACTTCCCTCCGAATCAAGCAGGATACAGAACAGAAATAGGTCGATAGGTACAAAGGGACTTTTACAACTGGGAGAAGCCCAGTTGCTAAGCACCATGGATTATAATTGGCATAATTAATGGGCATTAAAAAGTGAGCTGTTAGTGTCACATACAGGCATCAGTATACCTACTGTATCATTTTATATACAATCAGTGAATAAAGCTTAACAACACTGTAACTTTTCCATGACGTAATCATCACCTCCGTAGCCTGTTCCCAACTATACTGAACTTCTAGTGTAACCGGATGCAGTTGAATACCAGCGTTTTACATGGCGCCCATTCATCCATGACACACACATTCACTATTGTTTTTATAATTTTATTAACTTATTTTGTGTCCCACTGCTGAGCAAAGGTCTCCCCTTTCTACTACCCTCCCCTTCTTCTTCTAAACTTTTCCATCTTATGCGATCTCTGTCGACGTTTGCCCCACAATCATGGTCGGATCGTCACACCATCTTCGCAGCGGTTAATCTTGGCGGCGATAACCTCCTTCAGGTGTCCAGTGAGTGACAATCTTTGCCCATCTGTCTGAATGCTTTCCATTTACTCCAACAAAACTTGAGTTGTGGAGTGCAGGGTGGTGTTGCTATCGCGATCTATTCGCTTGACACCTGTTATGCTCTTTTCCATTACTAACTTAGGCACCGTTGGTTAGGACGGGCAAAATGCACAATGTCAACGAGTTTTCTCTTCAGCTTCATTGGAAGACTTCCTTTCAAGTGTTCTTTAGGGGCCCAGAACGTCGTCTAAGTATTTTGTTTTTAAAAGACTATCTGGCCCAAGTATGGAGTATAAGTACCTACTCATCGTCATGTTATTTTTGTATCACGTGTCCATCTACCTCGATCCTACGTTTCGTGCCGTTAGTCATGACCTGGTTCTTGGATCTGTTCATTGAAAGTCTAACCTCAAGACTTGCTGTGCTCAGTTCTCGAAGCATTGCTTCTAGTTCTGTAGATGATGCGGAGATAATCACAATATAGTCAGCAAAGTGTAGGCTTGGTTGGTTTATTGGCTGGTGGCCGCTATATTAATGCCTCGTGACTGCCGCGAATTTGCAATTTATTAAAAACAGGTTCAGAAATAAGTGGCTTGATGTTTTTAGAACTACTTCGATGGTGTCAATGAGATCAATATAAGTATATGTGATATTTTAGGCCTCTAAAGCATTTTTACTTAACTAAAAGCTGTAGACAATGCTGTCGAATGCCTTGGAGTCCACAAAGGCCAAATGAAGTGGTTTGTCATATTTATAATTTATTTCTCTATCGTCTATCTAAGTGGTAAAAAAAAATTATTCTGCGCGAAAAACTAAAGGGTGTGTTAAACTCGGTTAACTTTCAGTACTTGCTACATTTATACGCCAAAAAGCCTATATTTACAAAAAAAAAAAATGATTCCAAATACATGCACACACGCATATGCACACTGCGTGGTCGCAAAACGAAATTCGAAACCGTTTGAATTCGGATGTAAATAAGTACCTACGTCTGTAATCTTGCAAGCCCGAACAATATTCTGTTTTGTAGGATCATATTTTACGAGATTGCCAAAATTTATTACTATCTGTAATAGCAAACGAACACAAAAAGACTTCTAATTAAGAATAAGTACTCAATTAATAAAGAAAACCTATCGCACACCACTGCTAGTTATAGACCTCTTTATAATTACTACACTATTTCTCACCCAATTAACATTGTCTTTATGAATTTAAAATAGAAAACATACCAGAATGTGACTGTTCCTAAATTATCCTAGACTGATAAAAATGTTGCTTTTCCTAAAGGTTCCCTGTAGATCCCATCCCAGACAGGTCACTCTTTCATCATTGTTCAAGATCAACACAAGTTCGATATTGATTATAGTACAATAATTAACCCGAAGATCGGTAGATGGCGCTATGGCTACATTACCAGCAATTGTCTAAGTAATCTCGATTGTGTTTATAAACAATCAGCTTAGAACAAAACACGAATGTGGTTTTATTTTGCCATCAACCCTTCTAGTGTATCTCATTAGGTCAGCAAATCGACTAGTCAGTGTAGCTAGTAAACATGTATGAAATTAATTCACATAAAACTACACTGCATTGTCGCCTAGCTTTCATAGCTGTATTCTAGTCTGTTAATATTGACGATAACCTTATTTACCTTGATAGCGCTGAACTCTGAAGCAGCCTGCGCAGTGTACGCCTGTAACTTGATATCATAGCTGGTGTCAGGTAAGAGGTGCGTCAGCAGTAGCTCCCGTGGTTCCCCTGACGTCGTCACCTTCTCATAAGCCCCGGCTGATGAAACAGCGCGGTAGTAGACGTAAAAACCGTCTGCTTCCACCTCACCTCCGCTTGTCCACTAAGAAAATAGAAGGATTCAAGAAACAAACCAAAAACATTAAAACGCTTAAAGTTTTTCGTTTTAGGACAAGGCCGCCACATTATTTCCCACGACTGTGATTCCTGAAAGTCAGAAAAAACAGTGGCGACCGCCAGGGCGAGAACTAGGCCACGGCAGTGAGGCTTAAATGTATGTAGAAGCTACACATTATTAAAAACCACGGCCTGCTCATTTTGACAATATGAATGAACCAATAGGCTGACCAATAGGAATTGGGCGAGTCACATTGCTCACAAAACTGATGGTTGTCGAAGACGAAAAAGTCTGGAGTAGTGACTGTCTAAGGAAAGGCGTAGGTCTCGGGAATCAGATGGATTAAGGGAGCCCTATGCCGAGCAGTAGATGGCTCGGCAGTGATTCTCAGGTCCGGCTAGGTGTTATTAGGTTTACGCTCCAAGAAGTATTCTGATAGCCTGGATTTTGGATTTGTGACCAGCAATAGGGTCGCCTCCTAACCGCAGATCTCATACATAGCGGCGAAATGTGGGTGCACTGTACTCGTACTTAACCTAAGAAGGTTTCAATAAAAGCGAAGAGATCAAGTCAAAGAATCTAGTGAGACGAGTAGTAGACGGCTCAGCACTGATTACCAGGTCCGGTAAAGTAGTATTGGGTTTACGCACCAGAAGTATTCTGACAGCCCGGATTTCGAATTTGTGACCAGCAATAGGATCGCCCCCTATCAATAAGTTTCAAACATAGCGGCGAAATGTGGGTGCACTGTATTTAGCATAAGAAATTATGGAGACTTTGAAACGTGCTTCCCTTCTCAACAAGGAATGCCATCTTATTCTGGTAATAGAATAGGGAAGATGACACCACCAAGCCACCAATCAATTGACATACCTTTTTCCTATACATTTTATATTTTACTAATCCTGACATCACTTTTTTGCCAACTCAACTGACCAACCAACCAAGTTTTAAATGCTTTTTAATGAATAAATTCATTAAAAAGCATTTAAAACTTGAATTTTACAGTTAATAGAAAATTAATTGGGTTTTTAGGCTTAGCATGGTATACGTTTTTTGAAAATTTTGTTTTGGAATTATTAATCAATGGTGTCATCTACTCATGTTTTCGGAGACAGTGTACCCTGGCTATAGTACGAATCAAACTTAATGGCGGCTATGAATACGAGGCGAGTGGCTGCGCAGTAACAATTTCACGTGTCAGCGGCGGTGAGGGGCGGGGTACTGCGCAGTCAATAGCGCACTTCCCAGCCGCCATTATGTTTGGATCGAACTAATACTAGATTTACATTAAGTTGCACGAAACCAACATTAGTTTAACGGAGACTATAAATTCATGCTATCCCTTAAGTTTTGTATCGAAAAGAAAGTGACAGTATCAATTTAAAGTCTCCATTAAATTAATGTTGGTTTTGTGTCTTGTAGGATCAGTATTGCGCAATATTTTTAGTGTGTGTATAGAAGAGAATAGAATCTCTCTAAATACACAAAGATATTTCCACAGGCAACCAAAGATGACGTAAAGAAAAAAATCAATTCTTTGAGAACTAACTGGATTAATACTATTCTCCGACTGAACACAAAAACATTGCGCAGTTCTTATTATTGCGCAATTGAATTGATCGATTGGATTCAAAGCACCTATCAATCTTATTACTAATATTATAAAGCTGAAGAGTTTGTTTGTTTGGTTGAACGCGTTAATCTCAGGATCTACTGGTTCGAATTGAAAAATTATTTTTGTGTTGGATAGTCCGTTTATCGAGGAATCTATAAGGCTCATGCGAAGCCGGGTCGGGTCGCTAGTTGTGCAATAAAATGTATTGTACAATATTATAGGTGTAGGGGCCGCCTTAGCCTAGTACAGGCGCGGCGCTACGCTACGCTACGCTACCCTACGCTGCCCTAGGCTACGCTAGGCTACGCTACGCTACGGTAGGCTACGCTACGCTACGGTAGGCTACGCTACGCTACGCTAGGTGACTCACGGTCCAGGCCAGCTGTATGGCGGTGGGCGACACGGGCGCGGCGCCGGCCAGCGCGGGCGCGCGCGGCGCCTGCCCCCCGCGCTGCAGGTGGAAGCGCGCGCTGCTCTTGCCCAGCTTGTTGTCCTGGTTCGAGTATACTGCTGCTATACGGAACCTAAGAACAACATTTTAAAGATAAAGATACATTTATTTGCTCAAACATGTGTACACATACAAGAATAATACATCATTAGGTACACAAAAGCCATTCGAATATTTTGAACAGACAAAAAAAGGAGGAGATTATCAATTCGACCTGTATATTTTTTTTATGTTTGACCACACACAACTGTTTACAGCGTAGTCCGATTTCGATGATTTTTTTTTTAATAGATAATAATAATAATTATAATAATAATATGTGGGGACATTTTCACACACGGCCATCTGACCCCAAACCCATAAGAAGACCCTGTACTATGGGTGTCAGACAGCTGATATACATACATAAATATTTTTTTTTTCTTTAGATATTGTATATATTATCTCAAAGTTAGTCCCATATACATTTCATGAAAATATTCTGGCCTTAAGGGTGGGAAATTAAGGGATGACTTAATTTTTTTGGGTTACCATTATTTAATATTATTAATTTGGATGTTACGAAGTAGGCACTAAAAAGCCAAAAAAAAACTTTCACAATAACTATTGCGGAAGTCGGTAGCAATACAAAACTATAAACAGAATCAAAGCCGTCGAGTTGCGAAATGAAAGTAATTTTTTACTTTTAAGATTTTGAAGGCGGTTGTCTTTTTTGCGTTTTTTTTTTTTAATTAACCTTTAGACTAGAGACATTTTATTTATTTACTCTTTTTTGGTTTTGTTTGTAAAACTTACAGCTAGGCACAAAAGTTAAATTAAAAACAATGATAAGGCCAATTAAAAATTTTCATATACCTTAACTGGTTCGCTGCCAGTTCCGCATATTAGCGGAGTAAATGTACGGAAATACTGGTTTGATCCAGTTTTTGGCAGCGAATGGGTTTATATAGAAAATACATTTTAGTAGGTACAAGAAAGTAGAAGACGACTACTTAATTAAATAAGATCGAAAGAATAGGTAAGATTAAAGAAATTACGCTATGTTTTCAAAAACAAGCTACATAGAGATTTATTAACTTTTATGTTGGTAGTGTTGAAAGTTAAACTATCGAAGTTGACGTCTCGGCAGGCTGCAAATGATATGATAAGGCTGATTTGTGGAACAGGGTGGTAAGTACCTCATCCTCCATTGAAAAGGGAGGATGCTTCGATCAGACGGGTATTGTTTCTGATGGGCTATGATTGTTGTCGGAATGCTGTATACAGCGTGGCGATGACAATAGCGCAAAAAAGGAGCATGGCAGGATTTGGTAATTTGGTGTACCTACCTAATTGTTTCTATTTAGCATTAATAATACTAAATTATGGCGCCACTAGTTACCGCTCTTCTCACTAGTTAGTAAACCAATATTTCAAATGGTGTTCTATTTTGGTTACATTTATAATTCTCTTTAGTATGTTTGATTTTCTTTTTTAATTTCGGTGACAGGATTTATAGCTTCAAAATATTCTTGGGAACTAGTATTACCAGAATTTTCATTTTTTGTCGTATCGTCATCCCCACCTTTAATAAGCTATTGTTACGGAGAACTTTGGAAGTAGGATACGTCAGTTTTAGTTCGCATGTGGTGCCATAAAAGTCGCCACAAACCTATTTAAGGGCCACAACACAAAACTGCGAATCGGTGCGATACGAATTCGCATCGCACAAATCTGAAAAGTAAAAGTAAGTAACGACTAGCTGCCAGCTCACAGGATTCCATAAACAACTTCTGAAGTTACTTCTATAAACAACTTCAATTAAGAACGTTACGAAAGTTATGATGCGTCTATACAAAACTATTCGGACTGTGTCTGAATTAGAGAGCAAAGTTTGACGATGACGACTTTGATGCCGTGGCACGGAGTTTATACAACTCGATTCCTACCGGTTTCCCTTAGGAAGTTCGGAACAACAGTTACTCTATCAAAGAATGGCACAGTCAGTGGGTTAGCTGTCGACTATTGCCAAATAATTAAAATCACACTACAGACATTTTAAATATACAATACCACTTTTGGCATGACGATAGTTGGTGTTAAATTCAGAAAAGTAAGGCTGTATTCCTAATTTGAACCTATTAGCTTCCCTCTTACGAAAATTGACGCCGTACTTATACTTACTTGTAATATTTTCCTGGAGTCAGTCCGTCGATCTGGTAGGAATGTATATAAGCTGGTATGTCCTGGTTTGCGGTATTCCATTGAACATTGCTCGAGTTGCTCACTTCTCTGTATTGTACCTTTAAGAAACAAAAATTTATCAATTCCTCTCATCAGCTGGAAGATATAGGAATATAACGGTACGCTCGTACTCACAGACTTTAAAAAAAAATGTATCTTTTTATCTTGTAAACTTTCACATCCAACTAAACTTAAAACAAATGTAAGTAGTATACAAAACGAGAAACCCTAAGCTTATAGGAGAGAACAAACAACGGACCTAAATAAATCTACACTATACCCTGTTCACAATAAGATTAGACATAAACACAAACCATTTTTACAGTTCCTTCAACCGATTTTGACTTCTATTCCGTAGACTTAAGGATGACATTAGCGGCTAAAAAGTGGTTACAATAACAACTGTTTACTGCAGTTGCCATTTGTCATGCTACGAACGCAATATAAGTCAAAATAGGTTGAACGGACTGTAAAAAGGGTTTGAGTAAATGTCTAATCTTATTGTGAACAGGGTATAGATAATATTATAGAGGTAAAGTTTTAATTTTGGATATAGGATACTCCTAAATCCAAAATTAAAAACTCCGAAACGACTCATCCGATAGGTAACAAAAAATATTTTATTGATGAAAAGCTACACTATTGCCGAGTGTCATCTATACTGATATTATAATAATGAGGTAGGTTTGTATGTCCCCCTACATACACTCACCCTACTAAACTCCGGACCGACTCATCCGATTTCAAAAATTATTCCACCAAACTATTTTATTACAATATATTTTAATATCCATTACACTCGGATGAAGTCGCGGGGAAAAGTGCTAGTATGATATATTTGATGGTGACTTAGATAAAACAGACATAAACGATCACGAGTATTTAGCTGCGAGCAGAAATTTGAGATATTTATGACAATTCCCTACACAAGACTTCGTGAAGAAATAACACAGATTGAAATAAAGCTCGGATATCGTCACAAAGTGCTTTTATTTTTTGAATTGAATTAAAAAGAATGCCAATTTGCCATCGTTAATCCCAATGGGTACTCTCGCTGGCCGGGCAGGCGGATGAGACCACAAAAACTTGCAGCTCGTATAAAATGCTAACTTTTGTTCGCATTTCCGTCTGCAAGTCGCGGGCGACGGACCAAAATCAACGACTAAAACCATTACTTCAGTCCCCTTTGAGAATTTTGTACAAGAAAATACGAGTTTTTCCAGAAAATAATTATGAATCGGGTTGTGTATCTTGTTTATGTAGTGCACTCTCTAGGTTGAAAGGCTGTTCTTTTCTCGTGGGTGATATAAAATGGGATGAAAGCAACTAGCACATGAAATGGTAACACTGGAAATCATAACGAGCGCTACCACCATTCCGTTTCTTAAAAAGAGTTGACGAACGTATTTTGTGCCGAAAATCGTGAAAAAATGGTGGAATCTCCCTGCCCGTATGGGTTTTACTCGAATATCTATGGGTTTTCCTAAGCTAACTACCGATAATTTACTTTAATTTAAAGATAATATTATAATAAAGTCTATAAAAACAAAAATCAATCGACGCATAGATGACAGTTTTTGTTATGTTTATAATAGTCAGGACAATGTTTATATGAAGAGATTTTTTGTAAAATACACCGGAAAAGTCAGAAAATAGCACCAGTGCGATGTCGGGCCACTAGTAAAAGGTGCTTACCTTGAAGAACCGTATAGTTAACCCTTGGTTGTCATGAGACCATGACACCATGACACTTTCATCATTCAGTCTGGTTACGTTTGGTCTGGATGGAGGAATCATTACGGCTAGAACAAAAAAAAAAACAATTAAAACTGGATCCATTTGCACTACTTTTGGAGATGTCTTAATTGATTAATTGATTAATTCTAATCATACCTTTATGTTTTCTAGGGTTCTTTCTGCTGTGCCTTTTGGGAGGTTGAAGGGAGTACCTTGTCTTTGGAGATTCTGCTGGATAATTCTGTGGAAAAAAAACAATATTAAAAACAGCATCCAGTTAAAATCTCGTCGATCTAAAGGCAGCCAAATCATTGCGCGTCACTGGAACTGCTGACGAAAACAGTTGGCAAAATCAGCATTGTCACCATCTAGAGACCGATCTAAACCACACAGGCTTTTCTTTCCTGGGTCTATCTCACCCAAGTCCTGCCTGCGATAGTAACAGCCAGGCTCTCTTACCTGTTCAGGTATCTGCAGTGGCACCACAGTGAGCATGCCAGCGCCATACGCGCAGCCGAGCGAGTTGCACGCGAAGCACTGCACGATGCCGGCGTGACGTTTCTCTACGTGCTCGATGAACAGGTCCGTGTCTGATAAAAATGAGGATACAGTTGTAAAATTATGCTTAGTCTTAGAAATCTTTTGCCTAGGAAGAATTTCAGGAGATAATCACCCAGTTACTGCGTCATCTAAGTTGTCGAACAATGCGATCTGAAACCAGTGCACGGTGACTGAGGATTACCGTACTAAAAAAAACCACGCCTGTGTTTTTCAAAGGAGTACGCAAAGGTAAACTAGTTATTTTTAAGCGGTACCTAATAGGGGCGAACCAATTGCCAATACCAGACTCGAATCTGCCTCTGAAAAATTCCTGGCCAAAAAAACTCAATAACACTTTTCAAAGCCCGGAAATCAAACTCCAAGTTGGATTTTTATATCTTTGGTGGGCCTTTACACGAGCCTCGCAGAACGAACAAAATAAATAATAAAAATAGATGAATTCGTCACGAGATTACTCAAAAGGCTTACGTTGGAATTTTATTTATCACAGAAATGCAACAGGTTCCAATATTTATGCCCGTTACGGACGAATAAACTACCCGACAGAGGCGACAAAAAGTAATTCATTCATGAGGTTTCATGCAAAGGTTAACAGAAATATCTATGTAGTATCTACATTCTATTTTCCACTGAAAAATAACACTTTCAAATAGGCGATAAATAGGACTAAGTGCTCTTATTATTGAAGTAAGTACCTAAACATACATTGAATAATAGCATCTGCCTAGCCTTTTCCCCAGTATGTTGGGGTCGGCTTCCAGTCTAACCGGATGCAGCTGAATACCAGTGTTTTACATGGAGCGACTGCCTAGCTGACCTCCACAACCCAATAAAGACTGGGCAACACGATACCCCTTGGTAAGACCGGTTGTTAGACTTTCTGACTTTTGACTACCCATAACGACTGCCACAGATCTACAGCCGGGACCAACGGGTCCCGGCTGTTATTCGTAGTTCTTTAAGCACGTAAAGCTGTTGCTTTACGGAGAGAACTCGATATGAAATAGATGTCACCCATCCACAGACCGACTACGGCAAGCGTAGCTTAACCTTTGACCGGTCGATCTGTACGGCTTCTAATTAACCACGAGCTCCTCCAAAAAATAGAAATAGTATAATTTTTTTTCATAATTTCCTGACCGAATTTCGTTCGCAGTGGCTAATCACAATGGAAACTAGCCACGCAGGAGATATTTATTGCACAAGTGTGTGCGCAAACACAGGTGCACTAACTTTTCCCTCACTTTCTCAGTCCGATGGGATGGTAATCCGACACAATCGGACACACAGCGCCAACGGCTTCACGTGCTTTCCGAGGCAGAGGGCACCACCAACTTCCAAACTTCCATTCTAAACTTGCTACTGAGAAATTCCTAATGAAAAACTACAATAACACTAAATATCGTACCCTGGGCCCTACGCTCAGCAGTCCCGCTAGCGACCGCGAGACCTACGAGCTGGTCAAAAATAAATGCATGTAACTCTAAATGAGAAAAAAACAAGAGAACTTATTAAAATATTTATAGCTAAAATCTTTTCAGTGACAAAGGCGTCTGAATCAGTTAATAAACTAATTTTTAAATATAGACAAACTACTCACCATTAGCTTTAATTCCCTTCTCGTTCTTCAGCACCTCAGCGTTAAGCACCCAGTACACATTTGGAGGTGGTTGTCCGAAGGGGGTCCCACACGTAACGTGTGCCTTCCCTCCTTCGTTTGGAGTGGATACAGTGACGTTGCCGTCCCAGCGAGGAGGCTGCAATGCTATGACTTTCCAAGAGCGACGGATGCCATTGGCTGAGCACGAGTATACGCCCTACAAATATGAATTGGACCCTTGTTGGTATTAAACGAATATGAAAAATAGTTTTTTCAAAAAAAAGAAAACCGCGTTCATTAACTAAAAGGTGATAAATAACACACATTACTTTACTTTCGGAAGTCGGTGGCTTTGAGTTTGTTGTTTTGTATTGCCACCGACTTCCGAAAGTAACGTAATGTGTGTTATTTATCACTTGTTAGTTTTTGAAGGCGGTTTTCTTTTTTTTTTGAAAAAACTATTTATTTTTCGCTTTTTAGTGTTGGCATAACATCCAAATCCATTAAGAAACGGCGACACACATAAAATAGATTGTAAATCCTCCAAAGATTGAAGAAACTAAAACGTCGTCTAAGTATTTTTTTATGGGAATTTGTTAATTTTCTCAAAGAGGGCTAAATCAATTTTAGTAAAATTTATATGGGACCATTTCGGAATAAACCCCTTTCGAACAAAAAAAGAATTTTGCAAATCCGTCAATATATGACAGAGTTATGCCCGAAAATACATAAAAAAAAAAATACAAACATTCGAATTGATAACCTTCTCCTTTTTGAAGTCGGTTAAAAATAAAGTCAATCGATTATTCGATATTCTGTTTTTATATCGATTAGTTAATTATTTATTTAATTGGACCATTAAAAGATACCGTTGATCGTTATTTACAACAAAAAAGAACTGAATTTAGTTGCTCCTTCCAAAAGTTAGGCTCGTATGGAGAAGAATGGGTAAAAAGCTCTATACTTTAAAAAAAATAAATGTTTGACAATATTTTTTATAATAGAATTTGTTTAATTACACATGAATACGATGTACCTTGCAAAACCATTATTTTAGAATGACAGCATAAATTATGTTTATATACACATTTTCAAATATTGAAACTGTTGACAATCATTTCTAATATTTTAACAAACTATTAAATAGTATATGAGCCAGGGTTAGTTTAAGAAAGTAGTGTGCGCTCCGACTATACCACTGACCATTGGCCATACCCCTGTTGGTACGGTGGGTCTAGAGCTAAACTACTGAAAAGATTGTTTGGGTTAGGTAAGAACTGTGATCATTAAAGATCGCCAGATCCTCTCTATTGTTAGTGAATTATTTGAGTTAGGTTAGTGGTATAGTTTTGGACCCACCATACCCCTGGTGGTACGGTGGGTCTAGAGCTAAACCACTGAAAAATTGTTTGGGTTAGGTAAGAACTGTGATCATTAAAGATCGCCAGATCCCCTCTATTGTTAGTGAATTATTTAGGTTAGGTGAGTGGTATAGTTTTGGACCCACCATAACGGCAGGGGCATGGTCAGTGGTATGTTGGGTCCGAATGAGAAAGTAGAAAAAAAAACCATAAGTGAAAATTAAAGCAGGTTTAATTTGCAACCAGTTTGGTTTCGTCTAGACTGTAAGATTGAGAATAATGCCTTATCATCAAAATGGTTAAAAGATGAATAGTTTAAATCACTGAATTCTATCTTCAATCCCAATGAACAAAAAAAGCTAAGGTCTTTCCTTCACAACACACCAAACACAAAGGTGCCTTTGAGATACAAACGATTTTCGACTGAAAACGACGACTGAAAATCGTTCCAAAGCTCTGTCATACTCCTTCAAAGACTCAAGGCACAATACGACATAAAAAATATTAAACAAAAATAAAACGCTTTCACGTTTTATAATCTTTGAGTTGGAGAATCTTTTTTAAAATCATTAAAAAAGCAATCTTAGGGACGTGTAGGTAAAGTTTTTTGTATCTTGCTTCAGGTTCAGGTCTTAAAAGACCGTGTGCGGAGTTAAAATAATGATGTAGTCACAGTGGCACATAGCCGATACTAAAAGTAGCTAGTCTGCTTTAGCCCTTACACAATCCACCTAATAGGTTAGCAGACAGCACCAATTTATTGAAACACTAGCTTCTACTCGCGACATCGGCTGCTTTGACTGCAGAATCGAACCGAAGTCCTAAAGTTTAAGACTTCGGTTAGGACCTAAACTATCCCACAGACACACAAATACGGGTTTAAAATAATCCATGTGTTAATAAATCAATAATTATCTATGTGTGTCAAATTTAAGCTAATTTTGTCATCAAACATCTGTCCTCACAAACTTTCGCTTTATTATTGACTAGCACTTTACGCACGACTTCGTTCGCGTAAATTTTTATAAACTTACAAACAAATTTTGCCTATTATTTTCTGGTCTCCTAGTACATAGGGTTACTTATGTACCAGGAGACCAGATTGCCCGCGACTACATCCGCGTGAATTTTCTCAACGATCTCTATTTTTTTTTTATAATGCAATATAGCCTACAGCACTCAGGGATACAGTAGCTTCCTATTGGTAAAATAATTTTTGAAATCGGATGAGTAGTTTCGGAGATTACCCCCTACATACAAACGTACAAACAAATAATACTACACGATGCAAGATCAGCATTAACTGGAAATGTATAGCTTGATGTGTAGCCGTGTGTACCTTGGCGACCGAGCCTTCCCCGGTATTTTTTTTACGTGTTTTTAAAAAATGAGGCCCTTCTAGATGGATTTGTCATTCATTTGACAATCGTTGGACCCGTTTCCGAGATACAGATATATATGTCCCTACAAGAATTGCTCGTTTAAAGGTATCAGATAAGTCTGATATCACCAATCCGCCTTAAGCGCACGTGGTGATCAATGCTTGTGCCTTCTCTGTATGAGAAGAGGCCTTTGCCCACCAGTGGGACAATTATAGGTTAGTATTAATTATTAAATTATATTAAGAATTTTTGTGAGGTGTCAAAACGCGATTCCTTCGTAGATATTGTATGTGTGTCACTTATTTGCTAACTCAGTTGTGTTTCAAATTATTGGTTTATGATATCTACTAAATTCCACCACAAATCAGACATTCGTTCATAAAACCCTAGAATCCACAGAAAACTAAAACTAACCTCATCATCCGGTGTGAAAGGTGACACCATCAGCATATGCTGATTAGCATAGGACTTCAACTCTCCGTCTCCCTCTAAATTCCAGGATATCTTCGGAGGAGGCGTGCTGACCGCTCCACACCATAGACGGAGTACCCCGTTGGGTTTCACTGGCATCGTCAGTACATTTTCATCGTCTATCACTCCTACGTAGTCATTTGATTCGAGAAATCTGGAAAAGGCAAAAGAGTAAGAATTTTTATTTTTGCGAGCCTATTGAAAACTTATTAGGAAAAAAATACTTTTAGAAGCGAAATTGGGCGTTGCATATAAATTACGCTCCAAAACCGTAGGGTAATGAGCAAGTTTGAACGAGTTAGGGCGGGTTGTTGCAACTATACTTTACTGACGGGTAATAGTCAAAAATGGCGCTATCGTCAAATAAAAAAAATGGGTTGTTTCACAAAATCGTACGTCAAAAAGTTACTATTACCATAATCAAACCAAAGCCCAGTCCACGTAATTTTGTGTTGTCAAACAGCTACGTCAAACATCAAAATATTATGGTATCTCTTTTTGAATAACTTTGACTGACGAATTTTTATGTCATGGAACAACCCGTTACATGTTTTTACGTACGTTAAACATCTCACGACATATTAACTTTTAACCGTCCGTATGTAACGTTAACCGACTGTTTGAAACAACCCGCCCTTACGAACGGTAGTTTCGTTTTTGTTTTTTTATTCAAATACACATTAATTCTATTGACCGAGGGCACGTTATTACTTTTTTGAAGTGGCGGACAACAGGTTAAATAATCAAACAGGATTCCTTTACTTAGAATACCTACCTATGTAACTATATTTCACGAACATCCAAAATTCTAATTCTCACCACAAGGAAGATAAAGTTTCCGAACTCCAAGCACTGTGCACTCTGTACATGGGTTTAGACTAGTCTCGACATTTTGTGGTTTAGTTGGTTTTCAGTACCACTTGAATTGGTATAAAGGAATTGTGGTCTTGCCTGCTTTAAACATAGAAACGTGCACTAATGCGGTACATCGACTTTTCGACATTTCTTTTTTTCTCTTAACTTTTTAAACTGTATTAATCAATCATAGTAATGGTAATGTGTCAACACTGCAACAAGTAAGTATATTAAGTACCTACCTATTTCTTGTTGTTTAATTTGAATAATTTATGTATCTATATCAACTGTCTGACCCACATAGTACAGGGTCTGCCTATATAAGGTGAGATGACCGTGTGTGAAATGTCCCCACATAATTTATTATTATTACTTAATCCTGTATTTGATTATTTAATGTATTAGTCACATTAAATAATCAAATGTGTGTATAATTATTTAATATTAATGAGTCTGTGAATCTTGAAATAAATATTATTTTTTATTCAATTTTTTTTTTATTCTTGCCGAAATTTTGTTAAAACACAATCGTGTCGTATTAGTGCCCAGGACCACTCGAACAGTACCAACCAGTACTAACCTGACTTCTCTACTCCGGCTGCCTTCTCGCTGGACATTCAAGTGCGTCTTCTGTGCTATATCTAAAGCGTCTCCACTGAGCTCATTGGTAGCTCTGCAGCTGTATGTACCACTGTCGTCAGACGTCGCGTTGTGTATGACTAGCACGCCGTGAGGAGTTTCTAGTTGCTTTCTCTTGCCCTGGAAAAAGAAGATCTTGTTACGACAGCAAAATCGACAGCAAAAATCTAAATGCTTTGTATACCTTTTATGTATTCACTAGCTGCTGCCTGCGACTTTGTCTCCGGTATTTTTTGCCTTCGCGGGCTTACGCAAGACAACCCCGCTAAGTTACACTAAAGTTTAGCACCCACGGAAGCATAGAGGACAAACATACAAATATTATTTTTTATTTAGGTATATAATAATAATAATAATAATAATAATAATAACTAAAAAAAAACCACCAAAAAAAAACTCAAAATTTTTATTCAACGATAAGTGCCCTAAAAATGCATCTAAATTTTAAATTTTCAAATTTCGCGCGTAGTTTGACGAAAACGCCAAATAGTGGACGTCATATTGCTCTGCGGAAATGACGTCAGTTCGCTGGTTTACAAATGCGCTGTTATTATATTATATGTTAATTGAATATAATTGAAAAATAATTAAAATAATATTTTGAAATAGGTGTAATAATAAAAAAAATACGTTGGTTACGAAAATAATAAAAGTACAAAGCCTCTATACTTACGCCAATCGGTTGACTGACAGTTGTCAATTTTTTGTTTACACAGCTGTACGGCATAATAGCATGACGGCTACTATTTCATAGTGATGTATAAAACAGATTAAAAAAACTGAAAACTTTGAATTGGATTTAAAAATCTATTTTGTTAATTTATGAACTAAAACTAACATTTTCTGACTGCTTTTTGCCTAAACTATCTCAATAATATATTTATAGATTTTCTTATATAGAGTAAAATACCCTATTGCGCTGAAGATATTTGGAAACTGGTGACTTCAACTGAGTCATGATTCACTGGTAGTATAGTCATAGTCGTGTCATTCGCCATTGTATCATACTGAATTCACACCTGTTGTTTTCTCTCCTTATTTTTACACATTTTTATTTTTTTATTTTTGCCCATGTGCTATTCTGATGTATAAGCTATATTACTGTAAAGTCTAATCAAAATCCGTTCCGTAGTTTTTGCGTGACAGAGTAACAAACATCTATCCTAACAAACTTTCGCATTTATAATATTAGTAGGATAAAATAGTAGATTATATGACAAGGGAGCAAAATAATATTTTTACGGCGAGGGCGCTATTCTGAATCCAGAGCGAAGCGAAGGATTGTAGAATAGAATCCCGAGCACAGCGAGGAATTCTAAAATTGATTCTTGAGCGTAGCGAGGGATTCAATGTCTGAAGAAAAAATATTTTTGGCCTCGAGTCATATACTCTACTTTTCATCTCCTTCTATAAGAAAATATTTCTCCCGGGATTTAGTAGGCATTCAGTTTTGAATGGCCTTATTAGCTTCTATTGTTATTGTTTCAGGAGTTGCACTGCAATGCGCTATCACTTTCAGAACTCGACGTAGAACTCATTTTTTTTGCAAAATACAATAAAGCCCGTACCGATTACAAGAACAGGGAAGTAAATCGCACGCTTTTGTTTTTTTTTTTTTTGTTACCGCGCCTCCCCGTACAGCCGTACAGTCAACACTTGCAGTCATTAATTTATACAATTTGCGTTCGATTTGAATGAATGATTCATGTTCCAAATTAAAAACTCATTACAGCCCGCTAAAAAGTCTAGTGGAGAAAAGAGCTACTTTGCTCCAGCTTATAGAGGAACACACGACATTTTTCGAATAAAAGGGATGAAAATAAATAAATTGCCTAGAGATCAATTGGCTACTATCATTAAGCTTTGAAGGAAAAGGAGTAGTCAGCCCAGGAAAAGGAGTAGGGAGTTGATACCCTACTGCACTGGGCTGGTATAGGTTAGAGCCCGTTCTCTCTCACAAAGAGGCACGATTTCCAGCAGAGAAAACACAACATAATATGCTGGTTATGTTGTCAGCTAAACTAATTGAAAGTAAAGAAACATAAGTGGAAGCTAGAGTCGCTTTCCTGAACCGGGAAATAACAAAGTTTTTATAAAATATAATCAAAAGATAATATTTGACGCGTTCAATGTGTTAATGTTTGCATACGTCGAAGTGTTTTCCAACAACGCATATCTTGCGTCTATGTGTTTACTAAAGCTATTACTTCACTACAATCGATTCTATAAATTTGGCATGCCTATAAATGTAAAATATCTAGCAAGAAATTGCCCATAATACGGCTACTTTTATGCAAACAAGCAAACGTCCCACCCACAGATATAGTTAGACCTAGATAACGCAAGAGCAACTACTTCGCGTGCCTAGCTTCGTGCCTAGCTTACGTACAAAAAACGTAAGTAAAAAAATAAAGTAAACGTTTCCTTCCATGGGTAAGTCATTTTGTGATTAGTATTATGCGTAATTAATTTAAAAAACAATTATTTTTAATCTGATACCCTCAGTAATACCTGGTAATACCAAATTTAAGAAAAACAAAACATTGTGACGTCTTAGTAGGTAGTCAAAAAATGGCACGCTTGGTTTTCATACAGATCGTGATACTTGCGTTATCTAGGGTCTATCTATATCTGTGGTCCCACCTGATCTGTGGTCACCTATGGAAACCTCCAATAGCGAAGGGATCGTAGGTATGGATCCTAAATAAAAGGCAGTAACGTTTCACGTGCCAATAATACACCAGCATCCTTACCCTTCAAACCTCAACACACTTACGCTGTTTAGCGGCAGATATAAATAAATTATACATACTAATATTATAAATGTGAAAGTAACTGTCTGTCTGTCTGTTACGTTTTCAGGACGAAAAAGATGCGCCGATTCTGATGAAATTTGGTATGAAGATACTCGATACCTGGGAAAATACATAGGGTACTTTTTCCGGGACTTCGTCTGCATTCGCAATCGATATTCACGCGGACGAAGTCGCGGGCAAAAGCTAGTATACTATTATAAATAAGCTTAAGGGGCTATTAACGACTTTTACAGATTTTAAACTGACAATCACGTCAAAATGTGTAGTGTAAATGATTTGAAAAAAAATATATGTTAGATTAGAACATTCTCTTAATCATTTAGAATGTGAATATTTTTTATTAAATTCATATTAAATAGACTCGTGAAGTTGTGTCCAGTCTGACGCAGACAAAACATTGACAATCATACACAATCTACTAGGTATAATTAAACGAAACTGTTACTACCTTACAGACAATTTTACTATCTATCTTTTAGTATACGCTTTTTTTTAAGTTAAAGAATAATACTATCTTTTATTTAATTTTTTTGACTAAACTTTGAAAGTTATGGACGCAGCGCATACGATTCTCTGGTCGCTCAAGGTCGCATCATGTTCCTATAGCTAAAAGCTAAGCTAGTCAGGACCTAGCAGTCAGTAGGTTTTTATTTGCAACAGTTAAAATAGTTATTTCTGCGCTACAAACATTGCCTATGTTTGCTTTCAACAATACGAACTTCGTTAAAAATATTCGCTTATCGGTTCACTGTTCAAAGGGACCACAAGTACACTGAAACATGCTTTGATTCTGTGAGATACAGGATAAGCTAAACTTTGTTTACCAACTATTCACAAACGAGGCATAAGAGCCTTCTGGGAGTCTCGGATTTCTTTTGAAATACAAGCTTTTGTTTCCTATAAGTTTGTTGTAATATGAACTCCTGACCATTGTATTATCAGCAACAATATTGTTAAATCATCAGTTAAATATTTAAGTTACTAAAACTTTTCTAAACTTTAATACGGTTTGGAAAGTCGATCCATAGATTAGAACAATGATAAACGAGTATTGATGAAGCGAATTAATTCTAAATTCACTTATCCTATACAGTAATCACAGGATTCATCTTTAATATCGTTTGTTGGAATAAATCTATTGATAGTAATATGTCTTATTAATTGGCTATCGCGAAGCCGTCAATTCAACACTCCGGTATGTTGATATCCCAAACAAACAATTAGACTAAGTAAGTATAACAAAGTCGTATTTCTTAGAGGACAATGCGCAATGCCTTACCTTAGACCCTTCTTTCCACCACGTAAGCACAGCCGGTGGTTCAGAAGTAGGCTCCTTACAATGAAGGATCACAGTATTCTGCACGGGAGCGATGATTACCCGTTCCTCAGCCGTAATCTTATTTTGGGAGTTGATCAGCCTCGCCACCGTCAGACGAGCTGGCACTGACGTCAGACTGATAGCACCGTACCATACAATGCACTGAAACAAATGAACAATAACAAAATATCATCAAGACTGTGTTTTATTAGAGAACACCAACATTTCGCCATTAATACGACGAACCTTTTCCCATCAACCGGACACAATTACATAAAGAAAATCCTAAGTACACAGGACAACACATCAAGCTACAACAAGCTGTTAAATTTCTTTGAAAGATTTACAACTTTAACACCAAAGTATAAAGTTCATATTCAATTAGGAAAATTTGTCAGTTTGGTATGGCTTGATATGCTGGCGTCTATTATAACACTTTGCCCAAACTGAAGATTAAAAACAGGTCGTCACGCTCAGAGTTGTTTTCGCAAACACTAGAACAACACGGTAGTCAAGTTTCCGATATCGATTCAATAACTGATGAATGTTTGAACTGAAATGTCTGACTACTGACATACGAATCGGAGTTTTAATCATAAATGGTTGATCTACTTTCGACTCTTTTTTTAGTTTAGCAATAGAAAAGTAACAACAAAGTCGAACTTTGCAAATGAGATTGACTTTTGATATTGATATTCTCTTT
The DNA here is from genome assembly GCA_947361185.1 of Charanyca ferruginea. Classification (NCBI taxonomy): domain Eukaryota; kingdom Metazoa; phylum Arthropoda; class Insecta; order Lepidoptera; family Noctuidae; genus Charanyca; species Charanyca ferruginea. The sequence continues at coordinate 54,455,285 of OX376055.1, read as the reverse complement.
TTTACCCGTACCTATCCTATATCAAAGAAGATTTTAAGTTTATTATCAAAAATTTTACGAAACTATCAACAAAGACTGGTTTCAAATAGCATTTCATAGACACAATTTTAAGGGCAGTTTGCCCTTCAGTGAGAAATTTCAGGCTAAAAATAATAATAATCTAATTCAGAAGATCCATGTGATTCTATGTAATAATACATTCACAGGTTCTTGCTTTTGAATCCAAATTCATCACAGTAATTACTTTATCAAAAACTTTACGAAACTATCAACAAAGACTGGTCTCAAATAGCACTTCATAGATACAATTTTAAGGACAGTAGAGTCCTTGGCCGCGCGGTGGGAATTTTCAGGCTGATAATAATAATAATCTAATTCTAAAGATACATCTGATTCTATTAATAAATTCACCGGTTCCTGTTTCTGAATCCAAATTCATTCCGGTAATTACTCGTAAACTGCCATTGTTGAGATGGTTTTTTTTAAATGAATATTGTCATAAGTAAATCTTTAAATGGGTCCGGTAATTTCCATAATCACAGTATAAGTATTAGTACTACCGTACAGTAGCGACACGCTCCGCCTCCCTCTGAAACCGTTCCTCACCTCTCCCCGCGTCGAACGACTAGCTCTGGAAATTGCGTTTTTGTTCGCGCGGCGCGTATACGCGCACACTCACGCACGTATCTGTATACTCTATTATTTTAGTATTAGTGTAGGCGGGTGTGCCATAATCATGAGCTAATCGCATTATAATCTACCACAGGTGTACCACGAGCACTGCTCACTATTCCCTCTAGCTTATCCCTTAGTCACCTCTTACGACACCCATGGGAGTACGGCGTACTCATCCGTAACCGACCACCACATGGGGACGATTGGAAATCTTGTTTGATATATTGCCTTTTAATGTGAACAGGTTTTGGAGATCCGGATATTTGTTTGATCTGTTTCCTTATTCACAAATGTGTTTATTTTAATGTCATATTAAATATCTAATATAAAAATCTAGTGTTTGTTATCGAACTTCTCCGAAACGGTTTGACTGATTTTTATGATTTTTTTTGTGTATATTTGGGAGGTCTGAGAACAACTAGCTAACCTAAAAAAACTAGCCTAAGTAGAAAAAAAACAGCCCACGTAGGCTTTTTTTTAATTTATGTCCCAAAGCAACGTTTGCCGGGTTAGCTAATTGTCATTATAAAATGCTGAAAATAAAACTTACACGGTCGATAATTGCAGTAAAATAAAACATTCGCAATTTTATTTTCTTGTCTTCGGCTTTCGATCTATATTTTTTTCATCAAGATCTAACATTGTTTCAAATTCGTTTTTGTTTTACTAACATAGTTGGTAAATACATTATTACAGTGGATTTCAGTTATTACGACCTTGGTTGTAGCGACCATTTCGCTACAGCGACGTTAAATCTAACTCCCTTGAATATAAGGCATACTTTAGTACTAAATTCATGTGGCTATAGCGACTTCGGATGTAACGCCGAATTCGAGTATAGCGTTCTTTACTTTTGCCTGTAACGACTTCCGGATATAGCGACGAAATTAGAGTGGTCCCTTCATTGCCGTTATATCCTACATCCACTGTACTAGCTCTTAGTACTTTGAGAATAAATGTAATAATATATTTTAGTTCTAATATGATCAATATTATGAATAAGTCCAAAAACACACCTGAAACCAAGTAGTTTCCATATCCATCACAACTTCTATCTCCATCTTAGTACTCCTTCCTGGCAAGCCTGGTAGAATCTTCCTGCCGTCTCCCTCTTCCACTTCTGTCCAGTTATCGCCATCCCTGTCTGTTTTTGACCGCCACACGAACCTCTCTCCTGGCACGTTCACTTCGCACTCGAACGTCACTCTGTCTCCGAGGGGAGCTATCACCGACTCGGGGTATTTGGTGAACCTCATCTCGAGTTCTGAAAGGAAATGTTAATTGTTTATTTTATTTGGCAAATGGAGATTTTTGTAGTTGGCAAATCTATCGAGCGGAAAGTGGTTATAAGTCTCTATAAATATCTGCATTACAAAAAAGGTTGTAGATGCATTGCCAGAGGCAAAGTCGTAGCTGACGTGATTCGTGAACGTGCTTGTAATCGCTCAACAAACCGAAATCCAGCAATTCAGTAGATTTTAGTAGAGGATATCGTGAACCGGTCAAAGAGATCATAGACCGTGACAAAAGCACGGATATAGCTACAATACCTATACATATTACATAGAATACCTATGTTTTTTGAAATAATGTTTGAAAACTAACACAATTACCTAGGTACGGTATGAGAAATTAAGTTTGAATGAAACTTCAGCGACTTTAAAGCTTAAAACATACATAAAAGCCAGCTGTCACATTTGTACGTAAGTAAGTAGAGTAACTAAGTACCCCTCACACTTTAAAATTCCTTCGAAAAAGGGGATTATCGGTTGATGATACTGTCCGTACGGTCCGTGAAACTGGCAAGTACCTAGACATACCTTCTTAACTACTTAGTCCACTAACAGTAAGAGGAAAAATATTCTTAAAATTGTAGCCAAGTTAAAATGATGTAGGTAGTCGCCGCTAGGACTGGGATCTTGGACCATAAACATTCGATATTTTACGTCATACTGCAACTTAGCCTATTGCGCTTGGTTCAAGCTTCGAATAAAAGTAATAAGTTCGGAATGAAACTGCAACAACAAAATCCACTGAAACCCTTTATCTATACTAATATCTCAGATTACGATACAAAATGCAAATAGACCGCGCGGAACACTGAGAGTGAAGCCAAAAAAGCAAATACAAATTCAAAAGCGAATACCTTCAATCTCGAGATTTGTGTTCACTTTTGAATTTGTGTTTCTATTTTCATTTGTGTTTTAACGATGCGGCGTTTCGTGCTATACTGACTCGTATCAGTACAGCACGAAGCGCGTTGTAAGTATTCGCTTTTGAATTTGTATTTGCTTTTTTGGCTTCACTCTCAGTGTTCCGCGCGGTCTATCTGCCTTTTGTTCCATAATCTGAGACTAATATTATAAAGCTAAAGAGTGTGTTTATTTAGTTCCTGTTTGATTCCAGAACTACTGGTCAGATTCGGAAAATTCTTTCGCTAATAAAAGGCAACGTTAACCCTGTGTGTTATATTTTATTATCAAATAAATTAGGAATCCGTAAAGATATTCTCACGGGAAAATTTGCGAGCAAAAGCTAAGTTGAACATAAATACAAAACAAACTGCGAATAACGTTTGCAAAAACACGTTGCAAATTGAAGAATTTTGAAAATCGAACGAATATTTTCACATCGTTTATCAAACCTCAATAGACACGTAATCAGTAATTCTCAAGATCAAAAGGAACACAATTAGAATATGTTTTTTATTTGCATACCAAAAGACTGGCCATAACAATAAAAAAAAAAGAAATCTTGCCGTCCTTGATACCTTGTTACCCACACATTTCGATCTCGGATGACGCATCTGACTCCAGCGGACTAAGCCCATAATAATAAACCAAGAATACCAATTACGACCTTATGTTATGCCTGAATAAGCTCATATTGAAAAATGCATTCAGTAATTGAGATGTTACATTTTATTTTTCTTTGTTGTCGGGCACCAATTTATGTGATTTCAGTCCCGTCAGTCATTGACCGTAACTTTACGGAGATTTTTTTAAATTTCATCTCGTTGCCGAGTGAATAAAAATGCTGTTCGTACGATTTGTAAAGGTGATTTTGTATTGAAAAGCTCGTGGTTAAATTTATTTCATGGTTATTAGCCGTTTAATGTTTCAAACAGGAATTTATTACAAAAGCATAGGTGCTTTTGACCTGATGAAGGGATAAGTACCTACCCAAGCACTTTTACTCGTAATCGGTACATTTTTGAAACATACAAACTATTCGATGCAGCTAGGAAAGGTTTTCAACTCCACTTAGAACTTTTTTAAACTCAACGACGGTTTTCGTGATTCACACTGCTATATTTTATAATAGATAATAAAACATCTATAATTATTTTATAACAGGTATATAAAAATTAGCGACATGCTAAAAACAGCCAGTCTCTACCTACACTATAAAACATGATTTATTACTTGCCGCAAGCAATATTACATTTTTAATTGATTATAATCTTGCGTAACTATTAATTGGTTAGCAAAAAAATATATAAAGCTCAAGAAGTTTAGAATAAATCTGAATAAAATTAAGATTTAGTGTCTTTAAGACGAAAACATGATTCTTGGTGTTTCTTGTCACAGCAATGCAGCCGAGATCCTATTTATGATAATTTATACAAAACATAAACTTGCACTTAACACGAGGTGCTTTTGGTCATAACCTATTGCTGCTACGTCTTTTCATAGTTATTTCCATACGTCCTACATAGAAGCAAATTCCGTTACAACCTATTTCAAAACTCCATCATCATTGACAAATGGTAGCTGCAATATGCATCTTGAAACGCAACAAGTGACGTTCACGTGCATTCCGATGGAAAACCGGTTCGGAGCACATCACTACGGAATATGATGGTCTCTGAGATTGTCAATCACTAGTGACTATGGAAACCACGGAGATTTATTCAAGAATTCACAATTTGTATGGACATATTTATGTGAAAGAAACCTCAAGATCCCGTTGGATGTGTTTTGTGAAGGTAAAGTCAATGTACCTACTAGACAAAGACAGATGAAGATGCACTATGGTGGTTTGTTGCTACACTATGCTACTCGTACGTTCATCAAATTGTTTACTTAAAATATCTAAATCCAGATCCTCTCTGAATCAAAACCTAACTTTAATTCAAAGAACGAGGCTACAGGCTTTTTAGCAAAATATATGCGTCTGATATTGCATCAGAATCATCGTCACAAAATAACGAGTGAACAATATTATTAATGCACATACCATTTCATATCGTGTGGTCGTTAAATTGACAGTCCAATGTTTTATGATATTGCATTTTTTATAATGACTATCATGCGAACAGAATAAGCTCTCGCACTCAACATTATTTCAATAAAGATAAGTGACAAATGCAGTGACATTTTAAATCGTTCAACATGTTTGGGTTTTACCTCGATTTAATAACAGTAGGTATGAGAACTTGATGCTTAGAGAAGGGGTTGCTCTCCTGTATAGGTATATTATATTACTCTGTGGGGTTGGTCCACACTAGGTCTAGATACAGATAAGGTTAAAAAGGAGAAAGGGAGGCCTTTGCCTTGCAGTGGGACAATACAGGCTGAAAATAAAATAATACAGTTTGGTTTTTGCTACTAAAAAAGTATAGCCTGTTTGAAGACCTCGATCAACATTGATCGGTAATGCTACCCTAGAAGAAAAAAAAATCAGCCGTGTTTACACTTCACTTCACTGCCGTCTGATCATTATCTTAGACCATAAATAAATACAACGAGTCTATCGAGGTATGAAATTGAAAACACTAATTGTATTCAGCTGCATCGGGTTAGACTGGAAGCCGAGCCAAATATAGTTGGGTAAGGCTAGGCAGATGATGGTGTCCAGGTATGAAATTCATAACCTAATTCTGGTTTATCAAACTGGGCACATAGAATATTCTTAGATGGGTTCTGCGTACAAACTAAACCAAACTAAACTAAATGTATTCTCAGAAACAAATGACAACAATTTCTAAACTTGACTCAAAACGTCAAACACTCCGATGTTGGACGTCTAATCAACTGCTAGTGACCAAATCCAATTTCTGAACAAGCCGTTTCGAATCAAAACTAGTTCTTGGCTGCCGCCCGTCAGGAATGAACGGAAATACATGAAAAAAAATATAACAAATCCTAAACGAGTAGGTGGTACTAATGACTTCACACAAATACTTGGACAATATAATGACTAGTAAGCGTAAAATTTGTTCGGCACACACCCACACAAACAAAGTCAAAACTTATTTGGGTTCCCTTCGAAACTGGATGGGCTTAGTGACCCTTTCGTAAAATATAAGCTGTCTGGCTTATTATTATGTAAACTTCTACGTTTTACGTAATCAAGACATAATACAAATGAAGTTGAAGTTTCAACCATATTTGGTTAACATGTGAACAAAATTCAATATGCGCAAATAGTTTAATGCAAACATAGGTATTTGCATTTCAAACAAAGTGTTTCGTTTCGAATAAACGAAAAGAATATCAAGTGGCATTTATACATATTATTATTTACCTACGACCCTAATATGAAATAATAAACTACAATATTTGGCTGAAAACTCAAAGCAATAGTAAAAACAAAAATAAATTATTGTCACGGAGAGTTCGATAGATTTTGTTTTTCTTTGTGTTACCTATTGGCACCTACTCTACCTACCTACTGTCTCTTTGCTACTGACTATTCTGTGCTACAGCTACTAGAAACAGATATAGAAAAAATAATATGATAGAATACGGACAGAACCCATAATCTCTGAATATTTTTTGTCCTTTGGCCGTCATAAGCCGATGTCGATGTGTGCGTAGCTACCTGCGGTATCCGGGAGCTTGTCCTGCCTGCCTGTTACAATTCCAAAATAGACAAAAAAGTCTTATCGTTTTACACCTCGTACATCACCATTAATCTTCCTATTCACGCCATAGTTGGCCTTTCTGAGCACGCAATGATAATCAAAAGGATTTAACTTTTAGATTTCTTATGAATTCGTTGCAATAGGTGGCGTGTACTAGCGTGATCCAACAATTTGTTTAGAATAGCTACTTTAATTTCTATAATATGATTATTAATGTTAATCTGCTTTTAACGTAATTATTAACATTAGTTTGTATCTAATTAAAATTTGATGTAGGTGGTGCCTGGTCATAAAGTTTTCAATATTTTCGTAGACATTAACGCCCCAACTATTTCAGGCTTAACTATTTTAAAATCTGAGAATATTGTAAACTAATTACATGTGCTTTTGATTACATTATCTAACGAGGACGTTGAATGTTTCAAATAAAATAATATACTCACGTGCTATCGCTGGCACGAACATCGCCAGAAGCAGCTGAAGATGCAACGGTGCCGCCATATTGGCAACTGCAAAAGAAACGAAAACAGTCATTATAAAAAACGAAAATAGTTTTGTTTTTTTTTTAGTTGTTTTAGGGTAGAGGCAACACAGTTGTTATGCCTGTTATTTCTCAATTCAATGACGAAGTTTATAATTCGAACGTTTCAAATGTTGATCAATATTGTTTTTCCTAATTATACCCCGTTTATTAGACGATCAAATATTGTTGCCAATTCTGTTGTGCATGAACTAAAATAATTTTAAACTATTTACATCTCTTTTCTTTGCAATAAAACAAGAAAGAGATATATATTAATAAGAGCTGAAAAAAGTTGATCTAAAATGTTCATACAATTATAGTTGTCATTTCTGAACTTATTGATTAAAAACACTGCGAAGTTCAAGCACAGAGTATGTAAGGCTGCGGCGCGCCCGTTCAAGGGAAAAACTAATTTGACATTTCTAACTTAGTTCTTGTTTGTCGCCGTCCTTTTGTTCAGCTGCCTGGTAGTAAGAGATAAAAATAATGCCTAATTTTAGTTTTTTAGTTTGTGAACAAGGGAAACGGCACCAGAATTAAATTGTCTAAATATTAAAAACAAAACATAGATACATATTATGATCCTTGCAAGGAAAAATTTGCAAGGATCACAGATTTGTTTTTTTATTTCTATGGTAAGGATGAATGATGAATGGATGGATGTTTGTTACTTTGACACGCACAGAAATAGCTGAAAAGGACACACATAGATATTAATCTTGATTAACACATAATTTTTAGGTTTCATTCTGAAATCTAGTCTATACTAATATAGGTATTTATATATATGTAACTATTATATCAGTATTATATATTTTTATATATTTTATATTATAAAGCTGAAGAGTTTGTTTGTTTGGTTGAACGCGCTAATCTCAGGATCTACTTGTTCGAATTGAAAAATAGTCTATTTACCGAGGAAGGCTATAGGTAGGCCATACATCGTGCTATAGGCCCATGCAAAGCCGGGTCGGGTCGCTAGTAGTAAATAAAACTGCAAGAAGGAGCACCAAAATAAAAGAATTACCTAAATTCTTTGCCAACAGGTTAGGACAGGTCTATTCGCGGCATTAAAGATCTTAATCATTCATATTAGTCATGGCCTCACCGGCGGTTGTAAGTTCATAGACAACGAATTAGGATCGATCAACTCGTTATCTTAATTATTATTAGACGCTGCGAGTTCCATAATCAATTTCCTTGTCGAGTAAGTAGGTTCCACAGCGTATCTTACTAGTTAAGCTCCATATTGGCTCCATAGCTTGATAGTACTAATACTTATACTGTGGCTTAGCTTAGAACCATAGATAAGAAAATAACAGTTCCAAAATAATATATAATGTGTATGTTCCTTTTTTGAATGCAAATTTAAAATTATGGCTTTCTTTTTATAGTCGCCTGCGTTAAAATGAAAGATGAATTAAATCTAAGAATAAACTTTAATATGCTATAAATTAAAAGGGCGTGAAAACAACTGAGACGCGCCATTTATTATTTCTGTTTCACAAGTATGGTACTTACTTAAGTACCTACTAACCTAAATACGACATAATATAAAAGAGTACCACTCGATATAAAAAAGCTGTATTTTTGTTGTTAAGTTAATATCTTCAGGGGATAAAGAGCTCTTAGCGTAGAATTCCTACTTTCAGCTCTCTGAACTAAATTTAACATTACCTACGTATCCTACAGTCGGACACTCAAATTAAATTGTTTTTAAATGCTCAAACATAAATACATGCTACTTTTAATTTGTAATTTAAATGATAATGTTCAAATGAGCCGCGAATTTTATGGAACAGCAACAGCCAGGAATATTAATTTAAATTGAAGAGTTGTAAACGCATTCAAAAGCGAAAGCACTTCTCCACTCGGCCTAAGTATTTCTGTCATCATAACCCACGTGAAAAAGGAAAACACAATTTTAAAATTAGAACGTTGTTGAAATCGGAAACCAACGCGTGCCAATAAACCAAAATAATAGGTACGTTAATAACTCGCTAACCGTTACAGACCGTTATTTATAAACAAAATAGCAAGAACAACAATGTATCTTTTATTGCATACACAACTTCAATTCCTTCTTAATCGATCGTTTACAAGAATTTGTTGTTATTTCATTCATCTCAACCGCGCGAGATCAAATGTCAATATTCTTGAAAATTTGCATATCAATACACGAACTCAATCAGAAAATATCCGTTATAACATTAATAATAAATAAAAACACTAGAACACTAATCAATGGTAATTAATAATTTATAGACTCGCTACGATGTTTTGTAGACTATTTATCACAAAATTGACATTGAGTAGCTCGTAATGGCGGTAGTATATCGTAATCATCTTGTAATAGCCAGTGAAGAAATCGCTGATCGATAACCACTTGATATTGCTGGCTAATGGCCAGCTAATAACGTTAATAGATGTTAACTCTAACGTTATAGCTCGGGTTATCGAGCCGCGAACATTATTTTATAAAAGTAATCACGGTTTGGCCCGCACACTAACACGTTTATATCTAGTCCTGACTTTCTTTTTCGTAGTATTATCCCAAGCTTGTTAGTGGAAAAAGAACTTTGTTTTTTCTAAAGTTAATTTCGCTGGCAACTAAAAAAAAGAAAGCTTCAAATCTTTTTTCCTCGCGCCAATTGGGAGGAACAGCTCTATGGCACTCATAGGTATTACTAGTATTACCTTTGCCAAATGCTTTTATGTAAAGTAGCCTGAAGAGGGAAGAGGCGTAGTGCTTGGCTAAATTTTCTCATCCTGGAAAGTTCGCGGCGTATGTTATAACCATATTAAAGCAATCAGTTCATAACTATCGAATAAATATACTGGGTTTATGTATTTGAATTGAATTTCGAATACCTACGTAGTACCTGATTATACTTCAGTAATTTTAAAATTCTATACCGGTATCAGACAGACCGTTCTATATTCAAAAATTATGTAAGTACACGAACGAAGATATGTTCACACTTGTGCATGCAAAGTGAACAATGGACTAATGCAACAAAAGAAAAGAATGGCGATGCTTAAGATTCATAATTGGTTTACTGTAAATAATTTAGTATTAATTGAGAAGAAAACTAAATGCATAAGATTCGCTGTGCCGAATGTTAAGAGTAATGAATGTAACGTTATATTGAATAAGGACATACTTGTATTCGTCGAAAGGACTGTTTTCCTAGGGATTACGCTTGATTCCAAGCTACAGTGGGATCCTCACTTAACATCTCTTGCAGGGCGGTTAAGTTCAGCCGCTTACGCTGTCAGAAAGATCCGGCATTTGACAGACGTAGGCTAGTACCGCTAGGCTAGTATATTTTAGCTATTTTCATAGTATCATGACTTACGGTATTTTGCTATGGGGACGAGCTGCAGATATGGATTCTATTTTTATTCTGCAAAAGCGGGCTGTCAGAGCAATCTATAATCTCCGTAAACGTGAATCTCTAAGAGAATTGTTTAAACAGATTAACATCATGACGGTACCTTGTCAAAATATACATATATGAAAACATTATGCATGTCCGAAAAAATCTTCATCTTTTAAAAAAAATAGGTGACAGACTTATGTCTGTACTTGTGTATAGTATAAACATTATTGTTTATGCTAGAAATAGGCAAAAATTAGATCAGCCAAGCTTCAGATTGCCAAAAGTACATACTTCTTTTATGGGGTACTGTGTAAAATGCTATAATAAAATACCACTTGATATTTTACAATTGAATGAAAAACAATTTAAAACATGTATTAAACGCACACTATGTAGACAAGCATATTATAAGTTAGAAGATTATATTAATGATAAAAATGCTTGGCTGAATGCTGGTCCTGCTCCACAGCCAGTTCAGGGAATTTCTAAATTGGAAGAAAAGGATGTTTCCCACCCCTTTTTCTATTGACATGAGTAACGACTATCGTTATTATTATACATAGATATTTTTAAATTATTTACTTATTACACTTCATATAATAAAATAATATTCTTTGGAAACCTTAGTTTTGTATAATTTAGCAGCATTATTTAAATTTTGTAAATGTGAATACCATGGAGCCATTTACTAAGCAATTAATACCTATATGTTTGACAAAAATTAACGTGGCAGTTGGGAGTATTGTCATGCTCGCTCAAATGTCTCGCTGATGGTGCCGCGTGTGTTAGATCATTCGGCTCCCTTCAAAATGGTTGAGCTGAATGGTTCTGATTCACTCGTCATGTTCGTGAACGGGCGCTGTCAGTAGAGATTGGTCAGCTCTTATCTGCCATGGACTTTATCTTGCTTCTTTTTTGTGTTTTGTATTGTTAGATTGCCTTCATAGTTTTCACATATAGAAGCAACAAGAATCATGTAACCAGACTTTGTAAAAAACTTGATTTAAAAGAGTGTCCGTGGAGTTTCTTGCTCGTTCTTCTCCATAGAGACCTACCTATGTTTTGGAACGAGCAACTAGCTTCAACTCTCTGACTAACTGACCGACTACTTGACAATTCAAAAGTGCCTGTAAATGGTTTAATTGAAATAAATGCTTTGACTTTGACTTTGATGGTGTACTCGTAGCAGTCATAGCGTTCGTTAAACATACATAATAGTCAAACACGAAATAAGTATTCTGAGTATCGTGTATGATCCACAATTTGAATGTAGACGCACCATAACCCGAACTGTAGCTACCATGATGGATTAGCAAACAGTTAAGCTTTAGTTCAAGATACCAAACATTAATTACACATTCTGGGCACGCTATAGGTGCTACCAGTTGTATCGGGTACTAAATAACAAGAATTGGCGCATACATGTGTGACTAACGATTCCTGGAAAAGGGATCACTAGTAAAATGTGTGTGGACAATATTATTGTTTTTGTTCGGACACAAGAGCTTCCTCGTTTAGATTTTAGACGGAAGTTGCAATCCCACATTCTAAACCATAATTTCACGGGCATTGGTTTTCAGCAACGACGTTTCTGTCTATTTAGTCTTCATTTAAGTACGTTGATGTCCATTGCTACAATTCAACTAGGTACCTATTTTATTTCATTTGACTCCTGACTAGGAACCTTCCCTTTTCTAAGTCAAAGTGAAATTATTTATTTTAATTAATATGCACTTTTGATGTAATTTACAAGAAAGTAAAATTAACCTTAGTAGTTAGGTACTGAATATACAATATGGTCACCGCCGGACACCAAGATTCTGAAATACCATGAAAACCCTTCCAGCGCAGTTTACATAACCAGTAACTAATCAATAATAATAAAAAAGAAATACCTGTCAAAACCGGAATGAGCTGAAACATTCTACCATACAAACTAACATTAAACATTATGAAATCACCCATTTCGTTTGCCAAATAACCAATACAGACTATCCATGTTTTAATAACCTGCTTTAAACAGATTTCTCATTCATTCATTTGTAATACCAATGCATCCGGGTATGAATGAATGAAGTCTGTGAAAAGCAGGTTAATTAAAATATTCCGAGTATATCTGTAGCTCCCTGTAGCCACAATAACTACGTATTGAACACAATCATGAGCTGCGATGCATTTCGCGTATTTACCGCGAAATCGTCATCAAAATTGAAATTCAATATGGTGGATTATTCAAATCGGGCGTCATATTTTAAGCTTATCGCAAATACAATATATTTTTGGCGGGTTACATAGGTACCGCAAATTCTAGTTTATTACAAACTACCCTTTGCTCGCGATTTAATTCACGTAAATTTTCTCCCGGGTCCCTAAATGTTAAGTATAATAAAATAAACTGTACAGCCTATAGTACAGTCAACAGCAAAAGTAGATGATCAAAATCAGAAATTCAATACTAATTTACTAACACTAATTTATATAATTTATTACCAGGTTATTTATTAAAAGTATGTGACTGTCACACACATACTTTTGAATCACTTCGACGCCACATAGTTCTGACGCGAACTCCGTTCATTACTACTGAATTTCTGATTTTGATCATCTACTTTTGCTGTTGACTGTACTACCTACAGCCTTTAAGTAATACTCACGGATAACATAGCTTCCAATTTGTGAAACACTGTTTGAAATCGGATGAGTAGTTTCGCATATTACTGCCTACATACCAACTTACAAACAATTATCTCTTTATAATCTTAGCATAAATTTGTATGGTATTACAAATTGCAGCATCCCGTTTTCAGTAGAACTATCCATTTGACAGTTGTTTACATTAGTAAGTAACTACGTTTTCCACAGGTATTTGGTAAATAGTCCATTGTAATCATAGTACGATAGTATAAATATTAGTAATTCCATAGTACCTACGATTCGGTGTAATCATAATTACAATAATATACGAATTTAGTAGAACCATATGAGTAGAACAAACAAAACATTAACATATTATGAAGAAATTTTGTTTCAGTTATTGCTTACTCTTTATTCAAGCAATAATTTTCCCGTTTATTATACGTGTTTGGATACTTGAAGAACAACAAGAAAACAGGGTAAAAGAGTTATTTTTTTAAATAATTTCTATAAGTATAGGTAATTGGATCGATATCATTCATAATATTCTTAGTAATAATTCTAATTTGCTACTAATGCTGCAATAAATATGGCTACTAACTGCTTGCCAAATTTTGTAAACTCAGAATTTTGTACACTCAGAATTTTGTATAGGTACTCAGAATTTTGTAAACTCAAAATTTAGTAAACTTAAAAGCTTTGGCCTACTAACTCATGACCTCTTCTTTGGTACATAGTCTTAAGAGATTGTGCGAGACCTCTCAAACTCCTTATTCAGCCAGATGCACTAGAGTAAACCTTCTTTGGTAGTCACGGTCAATGTGTACTTATGTATTTCCTGCGAGGCGCCTCGCTATGCTGTCAAGCGGCATTTCACTGTACCGTGCGCTTTTTATACCCTGAGCGTCATTCAGGATTCCACAACTAATATCTCTGGAATTACTGGTAACCGAAGAGAGGACCTGACAAGAGCGCGCTAACGTAAAAGTAGTCGATTTTCGAATGGGAAATACCAATTCATTTGGTTTATTTTTATAGTTAAACGACAAATACAATTGGGTAGACATTACCAACGACAACACACAACACACACACAACACAACGTCACACACACACAAACACATTACAGGACACGGGATATCTCGGAATAATGTCAAAACATAACTTCTTGTAAAAAAACACTTGACTTTAGCCCTGAAACCGTAATTCATTTTCAATTTACTGTAATATAAGATTTTTTGTTGCTTTGAAATCAATAAATAGTTAGTCAATCGTGTTGGCAAATGAAAAACTACAAATGACGTCATAAGTATAAAATGCTATACAAAATCTATGGAGGAATCGCATTGTTACAGCATATAAAAGTACATAATAGTCAATAAAATGGTAGTACCTATCATCTACCCAATTACTATCGAAAATTCGCACATAACATTCATTTGGTTTGAATGGGTCAAACTAAATGAATGTTATGTGCGAATTTTTGTTACTCCACGTACTTACGTATGCTAGGCCCTTAGGTGTTGGCAGTCTTATGAATGTTGTGGTGAGTAATGAGTGTTCGTGTTTTTAGTAACTGTGCGAGCAGCAGTACAATTCTGTAAGAAATTATTCTCGCATTCAAATCAATAGGATTTGAATGCGAGAATAATTTCTTACAGAATTTACGATTTCACTTACCTGAAGTGAAAAGTTTATGGTATTCGCTAAAATATTTACGAAAAAATAGTTCGCTTACAGCTGAATCACAAATGAGCACTGAAGTAAGTTCTTACAGAATACTGTTGCAAATCTTTAATGATAAGGATGTAAAATGTTTTAGCGATTTGAGCTTCTAACCGATTTTTAAAAAGAAGGAAATGTTTTCTTGGTTTCCATACAGCGCTGCAACCAGCCCTTCTTCGGTTTAAAGAATTTATTTCTCATAAGAACTTACAGTCCGCTTATAATGAGGATACAAAGTAATAAGTATGATAATACAATACAATCCAATTGCCTCCAGAGTATTAAAAGTATACATATTTCTTATGAATATTTTTAAAAGTATTCATTTTTTTATTTATTTTTATTGGTTCCAACAATTGTTACTCATGTTATTGCATGTTTTTATGTCGTCCGGCAAACCATTGAACAGCACTACTTAAAGTAGGTAGGTGGCAAATATTTGCGGATTTTCCTTTCCATTGTTATTTTTACGATGTTACTAGTATGATGTGGCTGTCTAGCCTATGTGCATATCTTTGTATAATAAAAGGTACCTATCTATGCAAAAATTAAGTTAAGGTTAACTTTTAACATAGGACTTAAAAACTGAAAATACGGAATTAACCATCTGAAAAGTGCCTAATAATGGTTGTCTAAGAGTTTTAATTGAATATATTACGTTTCATTTTCGTAATAATATGTAAGGAAAATCATTTAATTAAGTTACAAAATTTAATACTTAAGCATCAAAATACTTAAGCTTTAATGTAATTTTTGTTTCAAATGTGGTTAATACTTCAGATACTTTACACTCCTACCAATTACCGTACAAAACGTTAAACGATGTAAATACAGATTTACGGAAAGAAAAAGAACGTAAATTTTTTTAATCGAAAACCTAATCTAATTTGTTTGCTTTCCTGACTTTTTGCTACTGAGAGAAACTTGTAAAGATAGCGAATTTATCCAAGTAGAAACAAGTTGTAAGGCTTTTACAAATAGACGTCCAAATTTAAAACATGGTAGGTAGTATTTACAAACTTGTGCATGATCATACATAAGTTAGAAGTAAATAGCTACCTATTGCTTGGTAACTGTTGCAGCTGCATGGCAACAAGTTCACTGTATGCTAAGACAATGATTTATAACTCTGGTCTTTAAACTTGTACCTGACTAAGAATAGGCTGTTCTTGCCCGTGGAGGGGTCTGTACCTATTAAGAAGCAGCGTAAGTTCGACTACACTTAGGTTGAGCTTTACATTAAATTGCCTATGTCAACTTATACATTCTGTCAAGTAAGTACCGGGAATGAATCATTTAAAAAGCTCATTTAAAGGGATTATCTAAATACTTTTTGACGCTAAGTTGGCACAACTATTATGTTACAATCTCGCTCGATGAAAACCTAGGTGAAGTGAGCAGACATCCGTCCGTCTGCTTTATCAATCCCTAGCATCGGGACTGATGACAGCTCACTTCACCTAGGTATTCACCGAGGGAGTTTGTAACAGGATAGCATTCTGTCCTCTTTAGGTACTCACGCGGAGTTTGATCGTCACTGGTCATTCTGTTTGTTCACATTGCGCCATTTTGTCAGTTCTTGTCAACTGTGTTTTGTGATTTTTACTGTAGTTAAAAATATCGAACAAATAATTCGTCTTAATTGCAATTTCGTGTGCAGAAGCACTGAAAATGTTACATTAAGGCTTTCAGTGTATCGACTTTATCAAAAATACGTGCGTATGAGTGGTATGCATTTAAATGTGGTCGAGATGTGGTGTAAGATTTGCTTCGGCCATCAACGTCTTTCACTGAATAACATCGCTATAATAAAGGAAATGGTGGCTGAAAATCGTCGTTTTAGTCCGGGAGAAATAGCTGCTGAAATTTCTGCATCTCAAGAATCAATTCGTACCTTTTTAAACGATTATTTTGGAGTGAAAGGCGTACTATCTTTCTCGGGCCTCTGCATCTGGCATCCAGCCACCACCGGCAACCTTCTTCAGGTTATCGGTCCATCGACAAGTCTGCTCCACGGACTTTCGGTCCTGCGACAAATTTGTTCCGCCCTCTGATAGTTAAGCTTGCAAATTCTGCCAGCTATGTCGGTGGCTTTAGTTCTCTTCCGGATATCCTCGTTGAATCTTGTTTTATCGTGTAACATTTTGAAATTAACTTGATTAACGGGAAACTAACTAACCACATGGCATATTAATGCTTTTATAGTATCTATATTAAGTTGAATTACTTACTGAGTAAAACATAACTAGACTACGTTTGAATAGAACGCATCATCATCATCATCAGCTGGAAAACTTCCACTGTTGAACAAAGGCTTCCCCTATAATCCCCACGCCTGGCTTGGCAGGCGTCTTGGGAATAGCAGTAAAGTTATTAATTAAATACACGGAAGCCGCTGCTGCCCGACTTCCGGATTTTCCTTTAGTCGCCTTCTACGACACCCTCAGGATGGAATGCGTGGGTGCAATTCCACCCCGGATACCTCACGGAATGGTACATAAGGAACGCACTGTCAGAAAAAATCTATGGCTTCCTCGAAAACTCTCGACAAGTTCACAGAAAGTGTGGTAAATGCCCTGAAATGAGATAATTCAGAGAAGAAGTCAGCATACGAGATGAGTGTTTTCCTTACATAGAGTACCTACATTAATAAACTTAACTTGACTCGTTATTTCGAAATGGAAAGTGTAAACATAGTGTCATAGTGTGCCTATGTCACGACCAGCTTTACTTACCTTGACACTTCACACGATATTGTAGATCAACACTAACACATTAAATACAGTAGGAATGTCTGCATCAATATTTACTACAAAATGTGCTAAAAATGCTAAACTTCAAGTCTGGGTAAATATTGTGTATTGTGTGTTACAAAAAGAGGAGTATTTTTACATTGCACTCGAGTAACTCTTGTACCTACATACATAATAAGAGAAGCTATCTTCATAATAAGAGACTACAGATTAAAAGAGAGTAACGTAGTTATTGAGATACGAATAGTCAGGAACAATACCAATATATTTAGGTACACAAGGGAAATCTTGAAAGTCCACAAGCGAAGTTGTAAAACATAACAATCATGATTGTAACCAAATACTAAATGATGTAATTCCTCAATCAACTCGACAGTTAACGTACGACATTCATTGTTTATTAAATCAACAATATTAAAAATGCTAAATGCGAGCCTAAACAAGACGTCTGAGTAAATGACAGGGGCTCTCAATCAAAACAAACGAGCCACGATTGATAGTGTGACACATTAAACGTTGAGTTAACATATCATTACAGTTAGGAGTGTTTTCATTACTATGCCGGGCATGTCCTGCCGAGGACAACGTCTACGCGTCGGTGTTGTCAACTATGTGTGTACGTACCTTTAAAATATTAATTAAGCTATTCTTTCACATTTTGATAGTTTTTTTTTTATCTTCAAGTATCGGTACTGCAATATTTAATTTCAGCACTGATATTTTATTGTCGACATATTGCTTTTTGGTCGACTTCAAAAAAGAAAGAGGTTCCCGATTCAATTGTTTATAATATTTTTGTATGTTTGTTACGCGATTTCTCAATAAAATGCATATAAAAGTATACATAGATGACGTTTTTGTTTGTGGTTCTCTTCAGCAAAAGTTTTGACTTTAAATCTCTTTCTAACTGTGTTGCCGATTCGTAATGGATTTAAATGATAAGAAGGTACTAAAAAGTGGAAAATAAAAACCTTATTACGAATAAGACAATCGCCCTCAAAAACTAAAAAGTGATAAATAACTTTAGCACAGAACACATATGACTTAAGTTTCGAAAGTCGATGGCACTACACAAAAAGGCAAACAGATCAAAAGCCGCCGTACGGTTAGTACATTCGACCTAGAGAGTAAACACACTACAACATTGTATCAGTCCAATTGCACTGCATCATATATTACGTCTGTGTGAATGCAGCTACTAACCCGCTAAGGAAAGCTAAGCCATGTCTAACAAACTGGCCAACAAAATAATTTAAATAAATAAATATAGTTTAGGACTGACTATTTTTGTGTCAGTTTTAATGTTTGAATATAGAAACTATAAACTGTCACACATTATGGCAACACTGACGCATACACCACTGACGTTTCCTCGCTAAATTCAAATCATTTTGGACATGGTTTAGTGCTTCCTCGACAGGCGTGCGCGTCGCATTAGGATTATTGAAATGCGGATTTATGGCCATCTAATTGACGGCTGTCGGTCCTCCGTCACTTTGTCACTACATACCTTTATCTGACGTCATTGTAAGGCTTAGATTAAGGATGTAACGTTTTTCTATTCGCGGTGAACAGGAAAGAGGCCCGTTGTGTTTAAGTTCTATGAAGCAATAAAATTTTACAATGTCTTAGTAAATAAAGTAAAGCTGATTGGCAACTATCTGGTTTATGGGCCAATTGTTTATCCATCATATTATTATTATGTTTGCACTGCAAGCGATGCATGATAGGTAATCGATGTAACAAATAAAACGCATATTTCAAAAAGCCCCAACTTATTGTACAAAATCAGATAACCAATAGAGAAGATTAAAACATAAACTACAGGGGAAAGTAAAACGAATGGCCGAAGAAAACTACACTCTAACCTATCACGATTAAGTACAATGGTTACCTCTGAGGTAACCATTGTACCTACTCTCTCACCCAGAAGCTTTTTAAAGATATTACAAATATAATCTAAAAACATGCATCGCGTTATGTTTATGCGATGACCAAACACACCTTCAACTAAGTATATTATTTAGAGATAGAATTGCAGTTTTATGAATGGTTTCCAGATGCCATCTTTAATCCACTACAATACCTCGTGGACTTACGTACTACAACCAAACCCATATAGCTCAGAAATTGCTTTTCAAAAGCACATAGGTTATACATACTACATAGTGCTTACTTTGACTCCGATCAGTATAAACCTGTAAGATTATAATCATCTGTCAAGTAAATCTTCCTTCTTTTCATCGAACAATAACTTCCTTTTATCGGGACGTTACCAGCTAACTTTTAAGTGATGGATAAACTTTGTAATATAATCTCCGTTTTATTCACACAGCGAGAATTTGGGAATTACGCCAGCTGGCTTTCCCATGGCTCACCTTATATATGGCTTCTTTAACCTTTAAAATTGACACAAATTTCCATTTTGCTTGCAAAAACAAATGACCTTATTTTAATTCTACCTCCGTACCTCTATGTACTTGAAGCCAGCTGCATTTATTATTGAGGAAAAGGGTCACAAACCATAAAACGTTGCTATAAACTAAAAGAAAAAGGTTTTAATCTTTATTTGGGTGCACTGAAGCCATACATTTACTTGAGTATTTTTTAATCGGCGTGGCCCGTTTATTACAGCTATCAAACTGCATGCATACTTTTTAAGACAGGGTTCCAACGTCAAGTCAATGAAACTGAACCCTTAAAATCGTTATAAAACTGGAACCTTTTATTCCCGTCACAAACATAACATGAGTGTTAAAGGGATAGTAGACAGGCATTATTGTTTTCAATAAATGCCTCGTAAAGTATTGTATGGACCCGCATACCCCACACTACGTGCGACTATAAAATTATTGCTTTTATTTCTTTGGTGTCATGGCCATGAGCTTTTCATCCTTTTTGGGACAATCGTTAATGAGAAACACACTTCACAGTTACGATGCAGTAGGTTAATTGAGTAAGTATACACCACCAAATAATTGACATACTTTTTATGACAATTATTAGGTAAATTGTGACACTTATTTTCCACCTCAATTGACTAACTATAATTGACTTGAAAGCAAGTAAAAATGTAATTCTAAAGTTAATTGAAAATTAATCGGGTTTTAGGGCTAAAATAAAGTAATTTATACAGAACTCAATTACATGTGAGAACATTTTAAAGATGGAACAATTGAGAATCTTAACAGCATCTATCCGTAATACCGTCATCAAATTACAATGTTCTCAGCAATGTCTACGTGTAGTAATTTATTGAAGCATTCCAAAATCGTTACGATAGATTCGAGCGTTTATCGCTTTTACGGCAGGGTGATAGACTCGTGTGTATCAGCCTTTAAGGCGCGTTTAGTTATAAGGCCAGTGCACACACTTGAAACATTTACTTGGTCGATAGTTTCAGCGGTAATGTTTACAGACTTCGATTTTAAATCAGTAATCACGTACTATGCGGATATTAGCACGCTTTTACTTTATTTTAAAACTTTTGTAATAAGCGCTCGCTAGGGCTTACTTTGAATGTTGATTCTATACTCAAATTGTTATAGCATTCGAAAAAAAAAAGGACAAATACCGATGGTTATTGTTGAAATAGGTAACTGTATTCTTGTGATATTTTTTTTAATGTTAGGGCAATAGTATGCTTTGTTTTTATCGTGAAATAACAAAGCTTATTGTATGCTAACAATAAAATAACTCTAGCGTTATAACGAATTTTTTTCCAGTGTTGTAATGAATGGTGCTACAAAACTCTCTCAATAGCTAACTTAATTTACATGGGCAGTGCAAACAACCAGTTACAATTTCTACATTCATAAAGCTTACTGGATTTTTTTTTTTACTCCTCCACTGGCCTTTTCTGATTAATTTCGTTACGGAATCCAAGACAGTTGAATCGTTTCTACGGGACTCGTCGAGCTTCATTGCCTGGGCACTTTTCTGGTGGTCGACACTGTTCATTCTGACTTACAGGAGTTGCAGTGGAATAGTGTAAAGGGATACTAGCTTACTATCTTTATGAGCAATAACCACGGGTTTCTCGAACGGTAAATAATTGAAGCACGCGTAAGCTAAACTGTGATAATTGAATGTGTACGTTTGTGTACGTTGTACATAATTTTATAAAAACTATAAAATGATATACAACAAAAAAAAAAAGAGGATTTTTGATGCTCATGGCATCAAAAAACTCGTCCACATCACTGTCAACGGGACATGTGCCTAACAGGCTGGCAGCATTGCCGCGTTGTATGGCAATGCTGATATTTGGCCGAAGAATAGGCCAGGCCTCGGGTCACATGAAGAGTCGACTAGCCGCTTGACGATGTCCCGAAAAACAAGATAAGCACTCGGACCCCATGGCCCTAGTGTTTCCACCCTAAACGCCTCAAACCTAAAGCTTCCAAGAAGGCTGTTATATTTGCGCCGTTTGAGGTTTTCGGCACCTGCATCCTGCAGCAGCCGCCCAGCACAACACGATTGGTGTGTTTAGTCATAAATAGTTCAGCCTACCAATCACAGCGTTTGACAGTTTGGCATTAATTTTGCGTTCTAAAACGGGGGGTTAATGCCAATTTCTAACTCGAATGCCTTCCGCCAATGTAAACGCTCTTCTAATTCGTATTAACCTCGCGATATGAACCGCTCATGTTTGCGGTATATGTTTATTACGTGTAGTTTCTGACACCAAGAATAGTAAGTACTGCGTATGTGCTACTATATTACGTTAACGAGACACTTTGTTATATCGCCGAGGCTTTTATCCTTTATTATGGTAAGTTTTAAGCTGAATTAACATGGGTGTGTGATGTTATCATTCTGTGAATAATGCTTCTGCAGGTGTTGGGATGAAACTTGGTAACTGTCGGGATTAGTTACGCTAAGTGTGAAAGATTTAGTGATAATAATAACGAAACCGTTTTTCTTGATTATTATCTAACTGATATAAGTATAATTATATCAGTCATATTTTAAGTAAATCTGTCCGATTCCAATATTATTATTGTATCCACTCCATGAAACCCTTTTATCTGCTCAAAAACGGTCGCCTGTATTTAGTTAAAACGAATGACAAAGTTAATTGAACTTACCAACTAATCCAGAAATGTATTTTTTAAGAATACCATCTATTCGCATTTGTACCTTAAATCACTTAAGTTTTGTTTTATATTTAATTTCTCCTCGTAAGTGATTTGCAAATCTTTGAGAAATTAAGAATTTTAAACCGTATTATGGTATCCTCTTGTCATTCCTCACCATTTTCTGAAGGTCGAACATCAAAAGAAGCCTTGAAAATTTCTCTATGCCTCTTGTCAGGTGGAATAACACAATGCCTGACACTGGTCCGCTCCCGAATATTTCGTAGCCAGGACATTTTCCACGTTTTCCCGCAATTGCGCCCATCATCCTTAATTCCAATATATCGTATCTGTCGTGTCTAAAGATAATTATGACCGAGGTGGGCCACTTTCCTTGTTTTGATAGTCTGCATTAACTTGCGGTTTGACCGACTCGTCTTAAGTCATCAGCATCAGTATTTTTTAAAATAAATATAGGTAGGTATACTTAGTTTAATTAAAAACGAAAATAAAGCTCATGTTACCATATCTGCAAGGTACGGAGGGAAAACTATCGATTTTACCAACAAAATATGCAATAGCTTTGCTAACTAGTAATGTAGCCCTGTCTGCCAAAGCTCTTTAATTTAAACTTTGGCAGTTGTTGTAGTTATAAAATCAGGTACTTAAGGGCGCGTATTCGATTTAGCGCAACTCAAAATCTAAACGATTGCTACAATGGCGTAACAGCATTGACACACACTAGTAAAATACAATGGTTTGTTTGTGTGCATCAGAAAAAAGAATACTCACGAAATAAGCACGAACCAATGAAATTGATCGGCAACGAGCGCGCGCGAGGTTTTACAGTGCTTTTTAAAATAATTGTCTAAAATAAATGAGTTCGTACAAGTAACTGAAAAAAATTGTGTATATTGAGCATAACCTTTATTTTCATAAAATAAATATAACACTTATGTTTTTATTCATACACCGGTGAAAAAAATTTGTTGAAATGAACCGATTTTGTACTTTTTTAATGCTGTTTTTAATATCTAATAGTCATATTTTCGTAATTTTGGCTCTGTTATGTACTTCGAGACTGTAAAAAGCGCCGAAAACCGAAAAGACGTTTTCGTTTCTTCCACCTTTCCATCTTTGGAGGACTTTCAATCTCTGTTTTAACTGTGTTGTTGTTTCTTAATGGATTTAAAACGCATTAAACATAATATTTTGGCATACTGTAATGGTTGTATTCGTTACCTCTATTAACTCTGACGTCTATTTTCATAAACGCTATGAAAGGATTATCTTCGCTTTAAAAAAACATAATTAAAAATTATACGTTTACTCTGTAGTTCCCTAAAGCAAGACTTAATCTTTCTAAAACTGTAATTTTCTTTAAATAATCTGCTCACATCATTACGATATTGCTCTGGACAAAACACGAAAATATGAAGTTTTCGTCACGAATCGAATACACGCTCATCTGCAGCGCGCCGCTGCGCTCTCCATACAAATGTAGTCAAGTCAAATTGTGGTCAATGAGTAATGGAACTCAATGTCATTTTGTGTATCATGCACCAATATATTGACTTGTGCAGTCATTTTTTTGTCAAATAATTTAATTTCACCTCAGATTTTATGAAACAAAAGGCAGATAAACCTCTTGGAACAAGCGAGTGAAGCCAAAAAAGCAAATACAAATACAAAAGCGAATACCGACAACGCGCTTCGTGCTTTACTGACACGAGCGAGCTTAACCCTCTAAGCATACAATATACTCAAAGTATTCGTGAATTTCATGCCGTGTGAAAAGTACTAACAAATATAATGCGGTAATTCAAGAGCGATATCAGCAAACGACGTACAAAATTGCCCTGAAAGCACTAGACTAGAAAATTAAGCTTTATCGCCAACACTCTGAAAATTAACACTTGCTGAGTGAAACGGAAAATTCTGAATCACTGTGATAAAGGTAATATCAAAATATGCCTAAAATGTAGCTCACAAAAGAGAGCGCTTATGCACAGTATAAGTATTAGTACTATCGTGCTTAAGTATGGCTAATGCCGAACATGGGAAAAGCCTACTCTTAAAATGGGGGTTGGGATCTTTATCATCTCAGCCAAGAGACATGCACATGACCTTTCGTAGGTACCTATGTACAGTCACCAAAAGAAATAAGTATCCATGTCTTCAGGAATAGTTGCAGTTTACTTAGAAACCGATGGGTGTTTATGAATAAAATAAAATACAGTTAAAAGAGAATAAACAATTCAATGATTTAATTAAATTTCATTTGAAAGCCTCCATTGGTTTCTAAGTAAACTTCAACTATTTCCGACGACATGGATACTTATCTCTTTTGATGAGTGCACTACCCATGAAACTACCTACCCTACTACCCTTTAGTGTTCAATAATAATACTTACTACCAGACTGAATTTCAATCACGGCTCTATATCTCAATTGCCTCTGTATCTCAATATAGAGTAGCCAAGCACGCAGAAGATCTTATAGTGCACATGTGTGTTCGCAAACATTGACGCACTCTCTCTGCCCTCACTCGTATTGTCCGATGGGACGGCATTTCGACACGGCCTGGGAGGACGCAGAATAAGGGCGCGTTCAGATGACACCCGCCCGCTACGAGCACGCCACGCGTGTCATCTACCGCGTACAACCCGTCTTATAACACATCAATAGATCTCAAATTGCATTTATCGAAGTCCAACCGCACACGCTACGCGCCCGCCTCGCGCTCACCCCGCAGACGCGTTGCACCCGCCCAACACTTGATCAAAAGTCACTAGCAGTTGCGCGATGCGTGCGCGATGCGTGCGCGATACGTGTGCGTGATCGAAGCGTATCATCTGAACACGCCCTTAGACGCAGAACCAACGGCTTTACGTACTTTCCGAGACATGGGCCATACTGCCAACTTCCAAACTCCTGGCTGTTACTGAGAAATTCTTAATAGGAAAATTCAATAACTCTTTGCCCGTCCTGGCAATCGATCCCTGACCAAAGGGGCAGTAAAAAAAAGAAACATCTATACTGATATTACAAAGAGATAAAATTGTTTGTGTGATTCTTATATAGAGCTATCGCTGAGTACAATATGATTATGTTTTATAATATAGGTACTTCACTTCTCTGGGGATGAATTCGAGGATAAAAGCTACAATGTCGCCACGTTTAGCAAAACGGTTAGGTTTAAAAAAAAAAGGCCTTTCATCTGCCCGTCTCTTAATCAAATTAAAAACGTTTCTTTTTTTTTACTATTAAATAGGCTTGCGTTAGACCGCAATTCACCTGATCGTAAGTGATAATGCGGCCTAAGTTGGAACACGCTTGCCTAAGATGAACCGGTTCACTCGTGCCTTGAAGATACCCAGATTATACTTATCAGGGAACAGAGAGGCGGGCAGAGAATTCCACAGTCTGGCAGTTCGCACAATAAATGTGGAGTCAAAGCGCTTGGTTCGAGACCGTGGAACTTCAACCATATAGCGGTGACGCTTCGCCGTATCTCTGCTCGTCCGATGATGGAACGAGGATGGGGGAATTAAATTGTGCAATTCCAAAGCACACTCTCCGAAATGTACCCGATAAAAGACCGAAAGGCGAGCAACGGTGCGGCGCGATTCAAGGCTCTGGAGCTTAGCCCTAACCAGGGAGTCGTTGTTAATGAGCCTCTTGGCACGTCTATCGATGACTTCCAATGCCTCCAGTTGGTATTTTGCTGATCCATCCCAAAGGTGCGAACAGTACTCCATGCACGATCGAACTTGTGCTTGGTATAAGTTGAGCAGCTGTTCCGACGTGAAGTACTTTCGCACCTTTGCGAGGACCCCCAGCTTTTTGGCAGCTAGTTTGGCCTTGGATTCAATAAATGACCCAAAGTTAAGATTCGACGTCAAAGCAACGCCAAGAAGCTCAAGCTGGTCAGTGATTGGAACGGATACATGTTGGAAAGTAGGGACCTGATGGAAAGGCCTCTTCTTGGCAGAGAAAAGACACGCCTGGGTCTTAGCTGCATTGAACCTGACCAGATTGGCCTCGCCCCAATAGGAGACTGCCTTGAGGGACAAGTTGAAGCGCTCGACCATGGACTCTCTAGAAGACTGGATTTCAACCGCACTGGCACGTGCGCTGGATGTGTAACTCTCTACAACCGTGCTGTCATCTGCGTACCCAAAGGTACCGGGTTTCAGCAGATCGTTGATATGCAGCAAAAAAAGGGTTGCAGAGAGTACTGAGCCCTGAGGAACCCCGGCATTTATTGGCATTTGACGAGCAGCCATCAATGACTACGCGAATTGACCGATCACTCAGGAAATCCGATATCCATGCACAAAAACCACCGGGCAAGCCATATGCTGGAAGCTTGCTAATAAGGCCATCATGCCATACCCTAAAATCGTAATCGTAATCGTAAATCGTTTCAAAATCGCAATCCCATCTCAATAACAATCAATGTCCAAATCTTGATAAAAATGTAGGTAAGTAAAAAGAGATTATTTTTGACAGACTAAGATTTAAACGCGAACGTCCCTAAAAGTTAGTAGAATTGCCTCTCCTACTGCAATAAGAGTAGCCTTTTCGTTGCAATAAACAACAAAGAGTTTGTACTCGACTTTATTTTACACTTTAATCTTAGTATCGCTTTTCCGTGAATTCCTAAAGGTCCGATTGTTTAAAGGAACTCGCGATGCCCTCCTTGCTAATGAGAAATCGAGAACACGATCAGTTTATTTTTATTAAAATAACAAAACTTTCTTGTTTTACGTGTTGCAACCATCGCTTGAACTCTGTAACCTCAGAAACTAGATGTTTACAGTTACTGCAGCATGTTTAGCAATGTCAAGAGGGTGTTTGTGTCAACTAAAGTAACTTTCTTAATTTATACAGGCTGAATATGAACAAGTTTTACTACGGACTTGGTTTATTAGAGTTCTGTACCTCAAAGGAAAAAAACGGAACCCTTATAGGATAACTTTGTTGTCCGTCTGTCTGTCTCCTTTATCTCGGGAACGCGTAGAGGTATCGAGTTGAAATTAAAACCATAGACTAAGGTCTATACATTTGTAATTAAACGTATAATCTTTATTTAAAATGATGTTTTTTCGGGAATTTCCCGGATACAGACGAAGTCTCGGATTAAAAAGTACCCTATGTTCTTTCCCAGGGTTC
This sequence comes from Charanyca ferruginea, assembly GCA_947361185.1. Lineage (NCBI taxonomy): Eukaryota > Metazoa > Arthropoda > Insecta > Lepidoptera > Noctuidae > Charanyca > Charanyca ferruginea. The sequence continues at coordinate 54,427,467 of OX376055.1, read as the reverse complement.
ATGCTATTTTCATACCAAATTTCATCACAATCGGTTCAGCCGTTTCATCGTGGAAGCGTAACAGGAGTTACTTTTTCATTTATAATATTAGTATGGAAGTATGGATAATTATGTATTTATGTACCTACAAATTCGTACGGAACCCTTGGTGAGCGAGTCCGACTCGCTCTTGTCCGGTTTTGTTTTTGTGAGTTTATGTTTGTAAAATCACCCACGAATCCCACGATACAGGAGAAATTCGTAGTATGATAAAAAAAACTTTAAAATGTGATTATTATAAAATCTACTGTTCAATACAAAAATACAATATATCTAACAACAGTTTCAAAACCTTGAATTCTGTTTTATTATTTCATATTTCATAATTGATCGCGTAGTAAAAGCTGTTTATTTTCATGAGTACTTTTATCCCCTTATGAGATAACCAATTAATAAAAGTCAGCAAATATAACTTATGTAAAACCTAAGACAAAGAATATACTTACCTGCTATAGGTCCTAACATTACCTAAACTCGATCGGGAAAGCTCTTCTAGGCTCTACTTGATCGGCTGTCTTGAATAGAAAAGAAAACCAACCGAAGTAATCCGGACTTTAAGTCAGATTCCGATCGCAATACTTAATCGATCTAATGAGCGACTAAAGAAATAAAGACCGACATCACAAGAAGCCAATAAACAATTATCTACTGTAAAAAGAACTATAAATAATAATGGATTGCAAAAGGTTGTCGTGCTGCTCGATACGAATCTTTACTTAATACACCCACCTGTCAACGCCGGCGCCGCAGCCACTAGGGACGCAATTTCCGGTAAGTACTTATTGTTAAGCGGAAGGCTACATAGCTGAACACATTGACAATTCAGACAAGATGGATAGTTCGGATAAATAGAAAATACTGGGAACTGTAATTGAATGGAAAACAGCTGCCAGTTTGTTTCATTACTCAGAATCACGATAATCAGAAAACTGATGACAACAAAATCGGGGGTAAACAGTTTGATGTAGCAACACAATTATCTATCGTCTACATACAACATTTTATTAAACTATTTGATAACTAAAGGGTCAAAGAATTCGTTAAATTTTCAGTTACTTCAAAAATGATTATGACACATAAGACGCTCAAAGTACACCTGTTACGTACACATATTCACGTAAAATACACAACCGTGCAATGTTTTCGACACAACAACGCCACACCCCAATTTTTTGCTATTTATGAATGATTTCCCAGCTTTAGATAACATACAAAGTTAATGGACAATAATAATTCACAATTCCAGTGAAGGAGATACTTTCATAAACTGGCACCCTGGGCTCGATTGCGTGGCGCGGATTCGATTCCCGCACGGAACAAATATTTGCATAGCCTAGAGGTAGTTGTTCCGGGTTTTGTTGTTTGTGTATGCGATTTATATGGTTACCCACGATACAAAAGAAAATCCTAGTGGGGCCACGTTTTCCTGTAACTCAACGACAGTTTGGCGAAAAATTTTGAAGGTCAAACCACCGCCGCTGCTTATACACCTATGCGATATCATCGACACTTTAGAGGAAAAAACTAGATCTAACCTGCTTCATCCAACACCCTTTTGTAATGAAAGGTAACCAACAGCGAAGAAAGTAATATTACCATTACCTACATTTGATGCAGGAATCTCGTGACATTCCAACAAGCAACGACTTCTTTGTACAATACTCTGATAGAGACCAAGTAATGTCCCAATAATGAGGACATACCATAGAAATGATACAAACGATAAAACAGTAGTAGGCAATGAACCGGGGCAATAATCATTATCAAAGAACAAACCCGAGTAACTCAACAAACACACGTCACTCTGAACAAGCACATTGTCAGCTTATCAAATGTTAATTAAATTGTTTATACTACATTAAAGACTCATTTTTATCTTTCCACAAGATTTAATACACAGCAAGAACTTCTTTTATTTGCACTTTCTATATCTTGCGGGGAATGTAGCTACAGCGACTGTAACAAAGAGGTTTTTTCCAAGAACTCGCTGCCGGTTTTACACCCCTGCTCTGGTATGTCATGCATACCTTCTATTTATCTTAGCACTTTTCTCTGAGACTAAGCCACGTTTCTTCACCTTTGTATAAGTTTTGTTTGGATTATTGAAACCGCATGCAGCAGGGTTCTCTAGATGGTAATGTGAATTCGCGTATTCTGCTCGAGAGCTTTAGACCTGAAGCTGCAAAACACACAATCATTTAAATATCAATGTTTATGGTGTCTACATTATTACCTAAAACACGTGTAGGTAGAGAAGGCTCGAATAAATTTGAAGTCTCTAATAAACGGCCACTCAGCTAAATTGAAAATGTTTATATTTGAAGCAGAAACTCATAGTGGAGAGAAACTTTGCGGATAGTCTACACTGTTCAACTAATATCCTGGGGGGCATTACAAACATGGGTTCGCTTAAAACGGAACACTTCCTCATTTTGTCACTTGCCTATATCTAAACCCGTAGGTCTCTAAGTGCATCGATCACCATGTGTACAATTCGGGGCAGGGCTGCCGCACATCATTTAAAAAGTTTTAGGTTGTATACACCTACTTCACTATTCAAACATATAAGTGTAACTAATTTTATTGAAACATTTCAGATATTTTCTCAATCGTAAACTATGTAGATACGGTCATGGAACCTTGAGATGGGTCTCATAGTCATTACATTGAGAACATTAATCTTGAAATTGTTTTGTTCTGAAGTCCAAACATTAAGTGGCAAAACGGGTCCTTCAATCCAAAAACTTTAGAACCAAAACCACCTTGCCAGCCCTGTGTTGTGGGTAATATGAACTGGGCAAGTATCCGGAACTATACGGTGTGTGGTCCGAGGGAGGGGGAGGGGGGGGGGGGGCGGAAATCGATGACATGCGATCCAATTTCAAAACAAACGGTTTTGGACACTGACAATATTGATTTGTATGACAATAATTTTTAGATGACTTCAATATTGAAGGGAAATTGGTTTCACTGATGAGGTTTTCTTCTTGGCACATTTTTAGGGTTCCGTAGCCAAATGGCAAAAACAGAACCCTTATGGATTCGTCATGTCTGTCTGTCTGTCCGTCCGTATGTCACAGCCACTTTTTTCCGAAACTATAAGAACTATACTATTGAAACTTGATAAGTAGATGTACCTATTCTGTACACCGCATTAAGATTTTCACACAAAAACAGAAAAACAACAAAAAAATTTGGGGTTCCCATACTTAGAACTGAAACTCAAAAAACATTTTTCATCAAACCCATACGTGTGGGGTATCTATGGATACTCGTAGGTCTTCAAAAATGATATTGAGGTTTCTAATATAATTTTTTTCTAAACTGAATAGTTTGCGCGAGAGACACTTCCAAAGTGGTAAAACGTGTGTAAAATAAGAGAATAGTAAAACTAAAAAAAATATAATATGATGTACATTACCATGTAAACTTTCACCGACAATTGGTTTGAACGAGATCTAGTAAGTAGTTTTTTTTTAATACGTCATACATCGTTATCCGCAATTTACCTTTCATTCAATCAACTCAAATATAAAAATAAAATAAAACTTTTATATTATGTTACTTGCTGCTACTGAACCCTTCATGGGCGAGTCCGACTCGCCCTTGCCCGCTTTTTTGCATTTAGCGTGCTCAATCGCTGGAGGGTTATAATGAAATAATCAAAAGATACTGCTTTTGAATCATTCAGTTCATCTGCAAGGTTTTAATTTTAATTAGGTTGTGCTCAAAACTTTTTTGGCACCACTTCTGAAAGGATGAATTAATTAAAGCCATCACAGTCACCACGCAAACACGTAGATGCTATCAGTAGCTGTTATAGTCTTTATATTAATCCAATACAGATTTTATTAAACAACGATACATTATATCTCCATGCACATGATCAAATTTTGAAACAACACGTGTTTCACAAATTATTTAATATAACAAGATTGTGTAACTAACTACGAAGACTTATAAAAGCATTTCTAATAAATTATTGGTAGACGCTTATGAGAGAAAAGAGAGCTCAGACTACACTGGTTGGTGAAACATAGAAATAAACGAACTGTTTTTTTTTTCTTGGAGGCGAATTCTGCCTCTTTGGTCACAAGCTCAACTGCTAAGCGTAAGGTCTTGTGTTTGATCCTTAGGTCGGACAAAATGTTGGTGGGGCTCAGTAATGGCCCGGATTCTTGATTTGTGCCCGGTTAATGGCAACAAGCTAGACCTTTAATAAATAGGACTAGGATTCTAATATCTGTGAAATTCCTTATATTCTCGACAAACTAATATTTATTTCCCAGAAAATTGCTGAGAGTTCAAGCAAAACGTACATAAATTATGTTGTATGTAGGTACATGTGTTGAGTTTAGTAACTAGTTATTTTCCCAAGATTATTAGAGCAACATGGACTAATTAATGTTGGAAACACAACTGCCTACTCAACAGCGTCTCTAGTAGTTTCAAAAATATATGAACTAGCAGTAATAAAATATTACAATTGTTTACTTTTCTCATGTGGTCGATTTTTCGGCAACGCAACTTTTAGATTACAATTTCGTTTTCGATGAACAGACATTTCGGCTAACTGTTGACTGGAACTTCGATAAGATAGATGAATTACTTTTTCTAAGATCATGAAAGAAATGATCACTTAACTTTATCTGAAGATAACCTATCATACTATCCACGAAAGCAGGTATATCGTGCCAACCTTTGATTCTGGTTACAGCTTCCTACTCTCAGCTCAGATTATATCACAATTCACAGGCCATTGTTTATCTTGTTGTGTTGTGAAGGGCGTAGATGTCGAGCTCCGATAAAAATAACCTTAATAATGGGAAGAAAGCCGGCTGCGTGGTTGACTACCTTTCACTGGCACAATTGTTTTAACAAGCTGGGCTCAGGGCAAGCTTTGGCATTCACTCCGACTTACACAAAGCAACTGTGAGAAATGATTGTGCTGGAATGCAAGAATGAGGTGATCTTTTTCTTGGCTTTGTTTTCCGTTTATTTAGCTCTATACTCGTACCACACATTTTTCATTTTCTTAAGCAATGCTAAGGACTGTTCGTTTGTTTCTAGCTCAATTTCGATAAAATCTTTCTTAAAACTACTTAAAATTAATTCCCTCCGTCTGAATTCAGATAAAAGCCTATTTTCGATAAAGCCTTCTGAAGCCTTAAGTACGACGGAGGCCCTAAAACAACGAAAAACGTCCTTATTATTATGAACACAGATATTCTCATTCACAGATACTTCACGCTGTATTTTTACGTCCATTTCTTTCCTTTTATATATTCGTCCTGTAATTTTATGTATACCATGCCTATTTTGAATAATAAGTCTATACAGTTTACGTAATCGCCACTTGGATGTAAAATTATCAAGCGAATGTTTTCGGAATAGGCGCACAGTCGTTTCGCAGGCAACAATGTAATGATAATGATCTTAAAAGAAGATAAATGCCGGAGGAACGTTGAAAGAAGAATTACAAAGATTTACATAGTCTTTTTATGACAGGTGTTTATATTTTCCTTCCTATTTTATTTTCGTACTTCGCGTCTGAAGTAGCTTTAAGCGTCTTTCAAGACATATTTTGCGTAGTTAGATAAAAGTAATAAGTAATGTATATTTAACAGGGATTGAGCTGTCACCTTCGCCTATTATTATGTTTTATAACAGTCTGTCGCACATAGTTGTGAGCTAAATTGAGAATGCCTATTTTTGGAAATAATACAAGCAAACGACGTCGGGAGGTCGAAGTATCTATAATTAAAGTGTTAATAACATGATACCATTCATAACATATGTGTAATTAACATTGTAATAGTTTCTCTAGATAAAGATCGAAAATGAGTTTCAACTTTTAATATGAATTTATTCATTCTCTAATGCGTTGTCGTGCAAAAAGTCCATAAATATGAAATGGAATAAAATTATGCTCTTTTGCTTTATTACAAAGGCATATATAAAATAGCCGTGAACTTTCTCTTGATGGAATAGTCCAATGACAGTGAAATTCGACAAATATATCTTCTGCTTCTACCACGGAATTATTCCGTGGCTTCGACGATGCCTTTAGGGAGACCTACCTTATGTGTAGCTAGGAAAAAGTTTAATTAGATGATTGATTAGTTTAAACTGTTTATTTCTTTTGATTTTCATCAGTAGGTACCTATTTTACTTTGAACCTGAAGAAGTGAATACGTAATATACGAAGAAGCAAAATGAAAATATGGTTTTTTCTGGGTCTCACATACATACTCACAACATTTTAACGTGACTCCTGTATTCAAGATTGGGTAGGCAGAGGTTATAAGTAGCAGGTACAGCTACAATTTCGCCAGTCATGTTCAGGTTCCAGGGCGCGAGCCTACTGCCAACTGCCATCAACCAGGATAAAATGCCAAATAACGTTTTTCTCGTGTAAAAGAAAAAGTGACATCCACTTATCCACATCACTTTCAGGAGTCGCGCATATGACCTCTACACCAGTGAGACCAGTCAATCTATAGGTATCTAGTACCTACTACACAAAGCTGAAGAGTCGTCGTGCTAATCTCCGGAACTACAGGCCCGATTCTGAATCTTTTTTCTCTAACAGAAATCTACGTTATTGCTGAGTGTTATAGGCTGTTAAAAAAGTTATAGATCCGTAAGAAAATTAACGCGGGCGAACTCGCGGGCAAAAGCTAGTATCTCACCTGATGGAAAGCGATGATGCGATCTAAGATGGAGTATGCATGCCTAGAAGTAACCTATTCACTCTTGACTTAGACTTAGACTCCTGGAGTTAGACTCCCCATGTTGTAGCTATCAGGAAACACAGACTCGGGCAGGGAATTCCACTCCTTAGCAGTACGTACAATGAATGTGTTCCCGAAACGTTTTGTGCGTGTGGGTGGGATATCTACCATGTACCGGTGGCGCATCGTCGTACGTCTTGTGGTCCGATGATGGAACGGGCTCGGCGGAATTAAATTATGCAATAAATTCCGTCGCACACTCCCCAAAATGCAACCGATTGAAAACCGACAGGCCAGCAGCTAGACGTCGATGATCAAGACTTTGGAGCTTCAACTCGACGAGCCTATCATTGCCGATGATCCTTTTGGCTCGTTTCTCAATTGACTCTAGGGCATCAAGCTGGTATCTGGCAGATCCGTCGCAAAAACGATCGAATCTACGCTTGATAAAGTTTAAGTAGCTGTTCCGGCGTGAAGTACCGTCACACCTTTGTTAGGATCCCCAAATTTTTGGCAGCCACTTGAGCCTTTGCCTCTATGAAAGGGCCAAAATTGAGGGTAGATGTTAACGTAACACCAAGAAGTTCAAGTCGGTCGGTTATGATGAGAGATGGAGCTGGGTGGAATTCGCTCCTTTTAGCGGAAAAAAAGAAACGCTTGGGTCTTAGCAGCATTGAACTTGACCAGATTGGCATCGCCCCATTCAGAGACCAGCAAGACAAGTTCAAGCGCTCAACCATTGCCTTCCGGAGAGACCGGATCTGCGACCCACCAGCTCGTGCGTCGGACACGTATCGCTCAGCGACAGTGGTCTGCATACCCAAAGGAACCGGGCTTTAGCAGATCATTAACATGAAACAAGAACAATGTTGCCGAGAGCACCGACTCCTGAGGAACCCCGGCATTAATATCCAGTAGTCCGGATGAGCAGCCATCTATGACCACTCGGATAGACCGATCCCTCAGGAAATATGCAATCCAATCACACAATCCGACGGGCAGACCGAAGGAAGGAAGCTTACTAATAAGGCTATCGAGTCAGACCCTGTCGAAAATGCCTTCGAGATGTCAAGGGAGACCGCCAGTGTCTCCCCATGCTTCTCGATGGCCTCACTCCAGATGTGAATGGCATACAATACGGCTTCCGCCGAAATCATTCGATTTGATTTTGGATATTGACTGAGAATATCATTCGATTCTAAGTATGCCAGGAGCTTACGATTCTTTAGAGTATGGACGTTACCGAAATGGGTCTATAATTTGACGGGTCAGCCCGACTACCCTTCTTGGGCACGGGCTGCACGTTAGCTTCCAAGCCATCGGCACTTTCCCAGTCTCAAACGACAGGCGAAATAGGCGTGTCAAGATCGGAGACAACTCAGGCGCACCAGTCTTCAGTACAATTGCTGGAATCCCGTCGGGGCCACTAGCCTTGCTCCCGTCTAGGTTACACAGTACCCTAAGAACGTCCTTCTGATGAATGCTTATGTTCAACATACTCTCGCTTCTAGACAAGCGTGCCTTCTAGGCAAGCGTGCTCCATCTGAGACCGCATCATCGCTTCCCATCAGGTGAGATAGTGGTCAAACGTATAAAATTAATAATAAAAAAAAGCATCCAACTGGAGAAGTAGGGGGCGGCCACGCGCCGCCAGGATCCAGACGTGACGATTCCGCAAACATAGAAGCGAACAAATTTTTCTTTTTCTTGCTGAAGACGAAGCAAGTTTGTTCCCTATTCGGCTAATGTGGCCATACCGAGCTCTCCGCAACACCTTGTTGCAGGACTTGGCAGCCCTGTTGAAGTCTCTCTTCTTCGTTGTTACCTGTGATGTTACCTACCTGTTTATACAAATATGACATTAATATCCGTACCTCGGCTAATTTATTTCAATTCAAACATCGACAAAAAAGCTCCTTTATACGTAGTTACTAAAGCAAGCGTATGAGGTCAAGCACCTACTTAATCCACGTTCACAAGACCACCATGAAATAGGAAATAGATGTCGATTACTTTGATAAAACCCGTTTTTGCACTAACCATTGTTCTAAGTGCGGCACGTGCTTGAGAGACTGCACGTGGTTCATTAACGCGATTGGGGTAATTTGTAGGGGAATGAGGGTTGTAGGATGTTGCGCCGGAATTTGGTGCGAAAGTATCTACTTGGTCCTAGGAAAAGGACCAATGGTCCTAGGAAACGGACTAATGGTCCTCTTCGTCTAAATTACTGAACATTTTTTTATTTCATGCAAGTAATGGTTGCATAATTATATTGATGTCGTCTGTGATTGATATTGTAGGTTATTCTTGTTTATATGTGGTATGTATTTAGTAGTATCTAGATTACAACTAGACCTTGGTAATGTCACCTTCATCAAAATTCTAAATAACAATTTGAATACATAGTACTTAACTTATGTAACTTATATATTTGTTATTTGCTGAAACAACTAATTTAGTCGCTATTTTGTTTGCATCTCACGTAAACTAATCAAAATTTAATTATTCGTCTCAATGACATTTCAAGTAATCAACTGCGTCAAACCAAGTAAACTGTAACCGAAAAATACCTGCTGCCTAACTTGTTAGGTAATAAGTATAAGCTGCGAGATATTTAACAGCCATGACGTTTCTAAATATTTCTTGTCCATGTTCGAATAAATTAGATCACTGGATATAAAAACTAGAGATTGCATCCTTCAACCTCAACGTTAAGGCGCAAGCTTGAAATACCACTTTTTGTACAGAGTTTGATGGGAGACGCGGCAAACCAATGTTGATAAAAGTGATTTTAAATACATACATGATACATGTACCTATAGTTTTTGTTGTAAAGGTAATTTGAGCTTACGAAATGTTTTTAATTGTTTCTAATAACAGCAGGTTAAGTATTTTTGTCAGTCTGCAAAAAACGCTATTGCGATTAAGCGGGAGCTTATTTTAAAGATTAACGTTGGCCTTTGACAACAAACTTCAGTAGGTAAGTAGTACTTACGAAATACAATCTAAAAACTCTTTAAAATGGCAAATACAATATTTTATAAAACAGTGGCCCGCATTTAACCGCATCCATCGTCGACTTCTATGAAACCAAATGTCAAACGCATACCATGTTCCCCCATTTTCCAATTAAAAAATAAGTAAAAAGCATCCTTGCTAAAGATGAAAGAGTGTAGATATATTTTCTTTTCTATTTACAATTTTGTTTCTGGGTCAAACACCGGCGAATAGTCAAAGGCTCCCTTGATGCCCACCTATTCTGATATCTACTTTTTTTGGAGGCTAATTACATACTCTTTTCCTGTGTTGCCACAGAAGAAATCTTTTCAACTTTATTCTAATGGCTGACATCAACTGACATGGGATATACAACGATTTTCTCATTGAAAAACATCACGTTACATTACTATTTATGAATTCTATTATTATTATGGACATAGTCTGAGCCGTTAAACATAATATTTTATTGATACAAAAATACAGCGGATGTTGGTCTGCCGTCCCAAGACGAATGTTCTTGTACAGAGGCAGTTGAATCACATTAATAAAATGTGAAATCCTATCGTTCTATGGCGTCTGTGTCGCTGTACACTGGTTTCAAATAACCCGTTTATCTCGCGGCCTCACTAATGTTTGTGGAGTATAGAGAAATGGAGCGTCAAGGCACACAGCCCGTCAGTTAGTGCATTCTTATTAACTACACTGCTATAATATTGAAATCGTGCCCCTGGCGCCGTAAGTAGGCGTTCTCAACGTTGATTTATGAATTAATGATAATAGTGAAGGGAACCCCGCTTGCGGGATTATAACTAGTAAGTTATGTATTCCTAAAATACCAGTTGTACCGTGGCCAAGTCTTACACCAATTAAAATTGTGAACATGGAATTTGACGTGATGTGGGGATCAGTCGAGCGTACGGAACGTACAACTTCCAGTGTAGCGTGCTGAACATCAGTCTTGTATAAGACCAGGAAGTACATACAAGTCTATGTTTGTAGATTATTTGCGACAATCGCTCAGCAAATAGATATAATATATTACAAGTAATTATATAGAGAGTTCCACGCTACAGCTATTTATGAAAAAATAAATAGCACCCGAACTTAATAAGTAGGTAGGTACTTCCGTTTCATTATCTTGGTAATTTGACGGGCCTGTTGGTCTAGTGGTCACTGACCCTGACTGCTAAGCCGGAGGTCGTGGGTTCGATTCCCACCCAGGACAAACTTTGTGTGATGAGCATGATTGTTTGTTCTGTGTCTGGGTGTTTATCTATAATATGTATGTATTTATAAATTATATAAGTATGTATATCAGTTGTCTGGTTACCATAACACAAGCTCTGCTTAGCTTGGGACCAGATGACCGTGTGTGAGTTGTCCCAAGATATTTATTATTATTATTATTAATTGCTTTACAATTAATTTATATCTACATAAGTAAACTTACTTAAAAAAGTATGCTGTGCAAATTTTTACAAGCCAGTCAAAGATCTTGTGAAAGACACTATGTCTCAGAAATCACGTACGCATATTCTTATCATGTACGTTCGTAATAATTTATCAACCTACCTACTTTATGACTGGTAATGTCTCCACAATATTGGGATCAAGCGACCAATCAAAAAGATAAAAATAACCCTTACATCACTGAGCATTAGTATATCTGGCCAATATCTTTCTGATGACGTTACCAATCAGAATGACTTACAAATACGTAGTGCAAAGATGTTTGTCCTAGAAACTGATGGCCAAGGTTTTAAATGTTCGCTATTTCTAGGTTCTGGAATCGAATTTAGTTTGAATGTTAATGATTGAGCATTAATAATTCTGTTAGACTTGAAAGTAAGTAGTACCCGAAATTGGGAGGACAAGAACAAGCTCCCATTATTTGGAAGCATAACATACCTACCTACTATGACTTGAAAAGTATTTTTGAACGTTATAAATGTAGCATTAACTTGACGTAGATACCCTACATCAGTTAAGCAGGTACTGAAAACGTATGAAATGTTTCTAAATACATACATAGTTTATTGATTTGGAAAATATCGATATAATTCGTAAGATCAGCCGATTCTTTTCCGCTATTTCAGAGTTGGCCCAAAGTAAAAGTTGTTCATATTGATTATTACAGTGATCCCTTTTCAGGTTTCCGGTAAACAAAAAATAAGCTTGTAACCACTTAAAGCCACGTTTTTCCAAGAATTGTTTTACAGCAAATTAATTACCGATATTTTATCCATAATTATGTAATTATAACAGGCATATTCGTTCGATAGATGTGAAATCCCAAAAACAACAGTGAACGTAAACTGACTTGAATTCAAATGTTTTGTTTTTCTATTTTTGCTTACAAGTTTGGAGGAAAACACCGAAGTTGTAATTGGGTATACATACGAAACGTATAACAATTAATATGCAATTAAATTAATTATTACAAATAAGCGAAATTATTACAAATAAGCATCGTATGCACTCTTTTTACTTAACTAGGTTAATCAAAATAAATTGGCAGCCAGCCAGATGTTCATTTTTGTATCCCAAAATGTACCGACTTCTGAATTATTTTGCATTTTTAAAATACCTACCTACATATCAGGTTTATTTGCAGAAATAATAAAAAAAAAACAGGCTGAATCATAGTATTCACTCTTACAAGGCATTGACCTAGACAACAATCCGTGATACACTAATAATACTGAATATACTTTCAGTAGGAGGAACGAATATAGTTATACACTTGTTGTTATACATGTACGATCCGACGAAGTTAACGTTTTTTAACGCAAAATTCTATTTAATACTTAATCCTCACTGAGAAACCCATCCATCAAAAGAAATGCTTATATGAGAGAATGTTAATGACCTGGCTCAAGATGACTCGATAATGTGCATCCAAACTGACCGTCCACCTACGATTTTAACACTGATTACGTAACGAAAGCTCTTCGGCTTAAAATACCTGTTCTATAGAACCTCTCAATATCAAAGGGCCCAGAACTTGGAGATTGTTAATAATGACGCCATACGTGATATCCGGAAATTAAAGTCGTATTCTCATCTTGAACAAGACTTAAGCCGCTCGGAAAGTTATAAAATTGATAGTATCTAATTGAAGGGATGACGGACACCGGGAATTAATTCAACGCAATTATATTAATCACATGATTATAGGTGTGTCGGAATGTTAAGGGTCCAGAAATCAAGAAATTGCAAGATGACTTCAATAGACAAGGAATGGATGTGGGCATAGAGGATGTGGGTAGGAGTAACGAGCCGTGTGCTGCCGGTCGCGAATAGCACCACCCCATTTCAACCCGTGGGTGTCGTAGAAGGCGACAGGGGGGTCTTGATCAGAGGATGGGTAGCAGCGTCCTTTTGAGTACCATAACACCTACTGCGATCGCCAATATGCAACGGAAAAGCATGGTGACTACGGCTGTACCAACCCTTGGGAAAGACTTATGTCCAGCAGTGGGCATCTTAAGGTTGATATGATGATGATGATGATAACGAGGAATATAGCGAAAGACTAAAAAAACGATGGATAGAATGTATGAAAGATGATTGCAACAAAGAGGGTGAATGCTGAGATTCCAATCTCATCTAATAAAGTATAATAGCAGAATATGTTGCACCGACTCCAAGTAACTTAATCAGAATAATGGCGGGAGAATAACGATGACAAAACAATAAAAACGCTTCAGAGAGCAGCTGGTCTATTCTGTAAAATGTCTCCTTCGATGAATTTAAGTGAAGTGAGCTTGAAGTGAACAGAATTGCACTGCAGGTGTATTTTAAACAACTCCGGGCCCAAATATAGTCTTTTCTTTCAACTTTAAAGTACCACACAACCGAATTGTTAACAGTTAAATCAATACGATATTCCCTATTAATAACCAGATTACTATTCGCAATTGATTCCTTGGGGCATCTGGTTGTGACATAGTAATCTAGCTTCAGCCGTACATTAGTTAGGACTATGGCGATATCTATTAATGTTACTGCCTGACAGACTGGCCCCTGAAGACAACACCATTATGAGCATGGTAACGACCAAAAACTTTATCAAATTGGAATCGGAAATACACACAATTCTTGACCCTGATTACAGTATCGTCAACGAATAGCTAGTTCAATTAAAATAGTAACTGTGTGTATAAACACTAGACCATCCACGTTTGTCTCGATCATGAATCCGACACGCGTCTGTACTTAGATTTAACGTCGTATCTTGCATGCATTATAAGTATGAATGAAAGAAACAAACAAATGATAACATACTGCTTCTAATTTCACAGGAAGCAATAAACGATAAGCGTGCACTATTTTGGCGGTGACTTGACCTCCAACCTTTTTGCATAATATATTTAGATTAAACGAGGCAGATATTTCCATTTACATAGCCACGAATAATACTTTAAAATATTCACGAATCCTTAATATCCCGAATATAAATCAACATTAACGTCTTGTGGTTCAAAATACCCCGACCTACCCTTCATGATTTAGGCACTTTGTAATTTTAAATGTGTTCTCCTCGCATCTAATTATTTTTTTTCTGGGTTGTTAATTACGGAAACTGGCGCACATGTCTCGGAATACATGAATATAATGTTTGTTTATGAAAACAATAGAATGACATCTGTGTCCACTCTCGGTTAAATATAACGTTATATATCGTAATAATTAAGGGTTCAGGTAAAAACCGGACACGCAAAATATTGTGTTAGTTATTGTATCGATTGGACAGAAAATTCGATAGACTCGCAAGGTGCGCCGGGGCACAGCGAGGTGCATTGCATTCCTCCAAGAGGGACGCGAGAGGGAATCGGTTGCATTCTTAGTTATTCTTACCTTTACAAAACAAATAACCCACCAAAATCCACTCGTGCTTGTGCAAAACTAACTTCAACACATGTTAATATCGACACTTGTGTTAAAAGAGTGTGTTGATTCACAGAAAAATTAAAGTTTAATTGTTTACATCACTGTCAAAAATACACTAAAGCAGCACACACCCGAACGACCGGCGTACAACAAGCAAACTGGATTCATTTGGCTTGTCTGTCTATGACGCGGAATGCTATTGCTTTGTCCCTCTTCAACGTGGTATATAATTACATACAGCATCTCGCTCCCTCGAAGAAAGGCGCCAGTGCACGGCGCGGGCGCCGACTTCTTCCTTCGGGACTTAAAAAAAAACAAAAGCTCTTTTGAAACAAGTTACTGGTAATGGGGCTTTAGGTGCCTGTCAAGATATTGTATGATTTAAAATTTGTTTGAGATGCCATCAAGTATGAAACGTGAGGGCTCGACTTGATAAATAGTTGCGATTTCAAAGCCAGATTACGATACAGAAAGCATTTT
Source organism: Charanyca ferruginea (assembly GCA_947361185.1). Classification (NCBI taxonomy): domain Eukaryota; kingdom Metazoa; phylum Arthropoda; class Insecta; order Lepidoptera; family Noctuidae; genus Charanyca; species Charanyca ferruginea. The sequence continues at coordinate 54,412,321 of OX376055.1, read as the reverse complement.
TTAAAGACAACTGTTAGTCAATTTGTTTTCTTTGTTTCCGCAAGCAATGAAAACATTTAGGTAACATACCTATCTTTAGTAAATATAATTTTTGAATTATATTTAATATTACCTACAATATTAAAAAAATATTTCTCGATTTTCAACACCGTTTATTCCAATAAACATACATAAATAGCAACAATAAATAGCACCTACCTATTAGCTACATATACGTAAGGAAATTAAAAAAAATAACTTTATCAAATAATTTGCTTTTAACGATATTCAAGAACATATGTCAGAACTGAAAAATATGAAAAACGTAGGTTAGCAAGGTTCAAAGAAACACCAAAATGTAAGTATATAAGAAAATAAGTTTTAAAAAGCTTTACTTACTTATCTACGTCTTTTAATAAGGAGGGCCCGAAAAGTGCTTTTAAAAAGTTTTTACTAACACACTGCCTTTATTGCCCAGTTCACCCCCAAAGTTAGCGTTAAGTTAAGTTTGCTAGATCATTCTGCCTTACCTGCCGATCGCTTTAAAACCATTTCATTTTTCTAAATCTATCTCAATTACATAATTTCAAGTTTTTGGTTGATTACAGTATTCAAGTATGAGTTGACATTTTTATTTTACAAGTGGGTCGGTAGGTACTTAACTATACTTTACTATAAACGAAAATGCCAATCATACTTACTTCTATGTACCCTTAATATCGTAAGTATTATGTGATGGATGGATGGAAGGACTGATAGATTTAGCAATATAGGTACGATCCTCTCAATTATGGAAAAAATAAATAATAAGTTCTAAATATTGACACTTTCCTATTTATAAAACAAAAAAATATAAACAAATAAAATAATCGACCAGTGGGTACCAGAATAACCTGTACGAACACTTAGTTTTCTCAAGTATATTTTGCGTTCAATATTTACTTTAGACAGAGGTGTAAAGAAAGCCTTCTGTGGAAGCGCAAACCGTGAAATTGTGTTGCCACTAGTTTCCCCACAGTAAATACTTTGTTTATGGGTGCGCTTGTTACGACTATAAATAAAAGAAACTAAGACAAGCACTAAACTCCTACATAGGTACCTGTACTTAGTTTTTTATAGATTTACAAACAGACCAAAACACACACTATGGAATCGTCAATGAGTTTTTGATGGTGTAGAAAACTATTTATTTACACCTTTCTATAGGTATTGCTGACCTACAAGATTACTTAACTTCGAATCGTTGGTTCAAATTCATCCATTTTTAGGGTTCCGTCCCTCAAAAGGAAAAAACGGAACCCTTATAGGATCACTTTGTTGTCCGTCTGTCTGTCTGCCCGTCTGTCTGTCAAGACCCTTTTTATCTCAGGAACGCGTGGAGGTATCCAGTTGAAATTAAAACCATATACTCAAGTCTACAGTCCCATAAAGCTGTGAAAAAAATCAAACTTCTAAGTTAATGTAAAAAAGAATACGGCCGCAAAAATATTTTATGCCGCATTTTATATTTTATACCGCAAAAAACGTATATTTCGACACTCTCAAGGGAATTAAAATTTGTTTTCATCCCACCATCTCGGAAAGAGTATTTTTAATCTTCAATATCTGAGTGGAAAAGCCGTTTTTATTCTCTAGAGGATAAAGTAAATTTATCTTCAATATCTGAGTGGAAAAGCCGTTTTTATTCTCTAGAGGATAAAGTAAATTGAATTTAGAACATCGTGTGCACTAAGTTTGTGAATTAAAAAAAAACATTAAACCTATTTACTGCTACCTCTATGGTGCCGAATATATCATACAACTTTTTTTTAATTTGTTAAAAACTCAGACTTTGTAAACGTTTTTTTTTTTGCATTTAGTCATTTCCTCGCTGAGGTGGAATGAAAAGTTACGTGTTGCACTCGAGTGCAAAGATTTTTCACCTCGTGCTCTTTTGATTCCCTCGCTAACGCTCAGGATTCTAATTTTGAATCACTCGCTGCGCTCGTGATTCAATTTTAGAATCCTTCGCTTGCTCGGTCATCAAAATTGAACACGCGGTTAAAAAGCAACTTTGCACTCTTGTATAACAAGTCGAACCGAACTTCCAATATTAAGATGATTCCACTGACGATGATGATTGAAAAATTCGTTTCGTTTTTTTTTCAGTACAGTAATTTTTTTTCTAAATACTGGATAGAATTTTACGGTTCCCTATTCATTTGGATAAAATTTTAAAACTTAATATAACTTAGCACACTTGTATCTCCTAATTACATTTTCGCATAACATTAATTACGCATAACAGCTTACGCATATTTTGTTTAAGCATAGTTTCTCTAATCATAATAATGATTAAGCATAACATTCTAAAGCATAAATTTATTTACGCATAATGATATCAAAACATATTTTTACCCATGCATGCATCAAGCATGCAAACACCTAAACAAGCATACGCCATGCATGCAGCAAGCATGCAAGCAAGCAGGCAGCATGCATGCGTTGTATGACAAAAAAATGGCATAGTATTATTATGGCAAAACAAATTATGCCAAAGTATATTAAGAAAAAGAACATTAAACAAAATTATAATATAATTTTATTGTATTTACTACATTTTAAGAAACATTTTAAAAAAAATGGACGGGTGATTACAATAACACTGCTATTCTGAATTTCCCTGTAATAATAATGGTATGTATCAATAGTGTTTATACAATTATTTAATATAACCACAGTAGCGTCGTAATAACACAATATGCATCATCCTTACGATAAAAAATAACACTATACAAGTCCATAATATAATAAATTTACTAATTACTGTAATATTTAATAATATGTAATATTATAATATATAATATTATATTAATTATTTTGTATTATTCATTATTATTATCAATGATATAATACACTATTATTATATTAATATTATATTAATAAATATTTATGTAATATTTAATTCTGTATATAATACTTCATATTAATAACACAGTTACATTCCACAAAAAAATAGCTTTAATTTGATACATCATAGATTTAAATATTCCTACTGACTGAAAAGATATTCGGCAAAAACAGTAAATCTTTTCTTCTGTAAAATTTTGATTTTTCAATAGGGTATTACACCCATTTTTGAAAAGTGTCTCAATGAAATTCTGTAGTGCTAATATGCCACCAAAAAAAACACAAAATTTTTATTCAATCGATAAGTGCCATAAAATGCATCTAAATTTTAAATTTTCAAATTTCGCGCGTCGTTTGACGAAAACTCCTCTTACTGGACGCCATATTGCTCAGCGTAAATGACGTCAGTTCGTTTTGTATCAAATGAGCTAATATTAAATATGATTATTGTATATCATTTAAAAATAATTAAAAGCATATTTTGTAATAGATGTAATAATGAAAAAATTACGTTGGTTACTAAAATAACTAAAGTACAAAGCCTATTTATTACGCCAATCGGTTGACTGACAGTTGTCAATTTTTTGTTTACACAGCCGTACGGCGTAATAACATGGCCGCTACTATTTCATGGTGTTTTATAACAGACACACACATCACACTACATTTATGAACTAAAACTTTCATTTTCCGATTGCTTTGTGCCTAAACTGTCTCAATAACAAATTTATAGATTTTTTTCTCGTATAGAGTAAAATACCCTATTACCGACTTATTGTTTGGGGGCATCGATTCAATAATTAACAAAAAGATAAGATTTTTTTTTCCAACCTTCAGATTAAGGAAATTCCTCCGCATAATTGTCAGATTATGGGTCAGTACGACAAGGATATCTGATGCGCTCGAGTATTTCAAGGTCACGATTTTTCTTTGCATTTTCAAAAATCGGTCATGACTTTTCGTCGCGTCCAAATCGTCAGTCTTTTGAATAGGAGCTACGCGCTCGACAAACTTTTTTTTTTCCTATTTTCTACCCCTTCGTACGGCCACCCCCACCATGCAAACCGGCAGATTAACATTTTTCCATTACCAGAAACACGTGGGGCGCATACACTATTAATATCTGACGCGCTCAAGTATTTCTATGTTACTATTATTTTTTACATTTTTGAGAACCTGTACCCGCTTCCCCCACCAGTGAAAGGGCATACATCTCATAACCATTTTTTCTTTTCAACCGACTTCAAAAAAGGAGGAGGTTATCAATTCGTCTGTATTTTTTTGTTTTTTTTTTTTTCTTTTTTTTTTATGTTTGTTACTTGATTTCTCGGGACTGGGTGAACCGATTTTGATGATTCTTTTTTTATTTGGAAGCTAGTGCTTCCCGTGTGGTCCCATTTTAATTTGGTCCAGTTCTGACCATGGCATCCATGAGAAAACCGTATAAGTCTTAAATTTGCATTAAGTATGTGCGCGATTTGTTACGCGATTTCTCAGGCAAACGTAAACCGATTTTGAAAATTCTTTTTTTTATAGATAGGGTATGCTTCAGGGGTGGACCCACATAAATTTTATCGAAATTGATTCAGCACTTTTTGAAAAATCAACAAATACCCAAAAATGTTACATAGACGACGTTTTAGTTTCATCAATCTTTGTAGTAGTTAACTTTCAATCTCTTCTTAATAGATTTGAATGAGAAGGAGGTACTAAAAAGCGGAAAATAAAAAGCTTTTTACAAAAAAGACAACCGCCTTCAAAAATTGAAAAATAACTTTAGCACAGAACACACATTGACTTTAGTTTCGGAAGTCGGTGGCAATACAAAACAACAAACAGAACAAAGCCACTGAATTTCGAAACTAAAGTCAATGTGTGTTCTGTGCTAAAGTTATTTTTCACTTTTTGAAGGCGGTTGTCTTTTTTGTAAAAAGCTTTTTTAGCATCTAACTTTCACAATCCAATAGATCTCCACGACGCTCGAGTAAATCCCGATTTAGCCTCTTGGGTTCCCTTACTATAATATTGTATGGGTGACCAAATCACGGATTTTGAACGGAACCCTCGGTGTGCGAGTACGAACTCAAACTCAATCTCAACGACTCGCACTTGTCCGGTTTTTTTTAGTACTTGGACAAAGACCTAGCAAAATTACGAATTAGGCCACTGCCCCGAATCTTGCAGGCAGCGGGGCGGCGGCAGCGGCGGCGCGGTGGCGGGGCGGGCAACACAGACCCGTTCTCGAAACGAGCGGGTAAATCGCGTGGCACTATAGCGGCGTAGTGTTGTGTTCGTGGTTGTGTCGTCGAGATATTTGTTTTTATTCGCGAACGAAATGTTTGAACAACGGCGACAACATCTTTTTGATTCAAATTTATTTCCTAACACTAACAATAAATTGCACAACACTAAAATGCAGACGCGCGGGCGGTCACCGCTTGACTGGTGTGCACCGCTCGGCAGAAGCAGAGGCCTGATAGATCCCTACCGACACTCAGTGCAAGAGCGGTATTCTGACCAGACGAAGGCCCATTTACCACAGTGCAGTGTCCCTACACCTGCACTCTCAGAGGACATTAAAACGCCACTGATCCCAAGGACAAGATTACTTTGACACGTTATGCAACAAGTTGAAAACACTACTTGCACGGCTGCATTTATCGCTGCAAATTCGACACGTGTTGTCCACTAAAGTTGAAGCATAATTATGTGTATGTGCGTCAAGCTACAACAATCTGTCAAATTTCTTTGTTAGATTTTCAACTTTATTGGAAGAATAAGGTACATATTCAATTGGGAAAATTTGAGTTTGGAAAAGTAAAGGTAGATGAGACTTGACACAGACTTGGTGAGACCTTTAAATCGAGTACTACGCAAGTCAAATCAAGTTTGTGTCAAGTCTCATCTTTCGTGGCGCGTATTGTACCAGAGGCGTAACGCCTCTGGTAGAAACAAGGTTGAAATGTCTTATGGAACACAGCAACGCCACTTTGCGACTGAAACAGGTACCTATGGTATGTAAAAATAAAACGACAAATGTTCATTCATGTATAATTTATTTCCATTTGCGACTGGGTATTGAACGAATCTCACTTAAAATGTTACAATTGTATGACCTAAATCCGCTCACTGTTTCACTATTTTAATACGGACACACTTCAGTTGTTCGCAACGCGGAGTAGTGAAGACATGAAATGCTAACAGCATGAAAGCTCTAGAGGCAGTTGTTTTGTACCCAAAGACACAAGTTACAGGTTCCATTTTGTACCTAATCGAATAACCATAACTACATATCAATTTCCACTCACGAGTTCTAAAACTTTCTTTACCCTGTCATCCCTACCAGAGCTAATTTAAACTCAAATCGTCCAAACGTTCGCAAGTGATCGTGTTTGACGAATTTTGCCAAATGAAACCTAAGTTGTGTCGTACTAAAACAGTGCATAACATACACGTTGTTTTAACCGTCGACGGCGAGAGTATTTACAGGTTAAACTTTAGCACTCCATGTATTTACTACTCCGTGTTTCGCAGACACACGCGACGGCGCGGACGCATCTTACTTTGATAAATAATTGCGTTTAGAAAAACAAACAACGGTGTGATTACAAGTCTCTTGTCTAATGTTACGTATAACTACTTAGGTCCCTTTCTTTGACACATAGGTTCTGAATAACAAAGATCCACTTCAAGTGATTCTTATTTCGGTTGCTGCGATGTCTTTCATAATTTTATTAGCTTTAAGCTCACTGGATAAGTCCGCACCATCGTACATTTATACTACTCAGTAAATATTGTAATAAAGGAAATACCTGGTAATTCTAAGGGAAAACAGTTCACACATTATTTCATCGTACACAATCCTGTCGAGTGATTAAATAGGTACCTACATAGATTTACACACAAATCGCTTAGATTATAACTAATTTGATTGATGGAGTTAATAGAACATAGCGTTCGATACAATTTGTGCTTACACTGTGTCTGTAATAGAAAAACAGTATAATAATCACACAAACTTAATAGCCTTTAATATATCACATAAAGTTTAGATAGGTACACATAAATATATTACACTCTCGCGTCCGCTACTACTGGGGCCACAGCTAGAGAGAAGCCGCACTTTTTAAAAAGAAATTCAATTTAAAACGAAGATTAAATAAATAAGTTTTGTTTTAATTATTTCATTGCGAAAGGCGGCCATCGTTTGATTTGAGATTTGATTGTAAGTTCTATTTGAGTGGCTTGTTCATTTTCGGCAACGAAGAGTTATAATAATCTCAACAAAATAATAATCATAGAGAATATATAAAATTGTGGGTAAGACAGAATTTCATACACAATACACATATGTATATGGAAAAAAATAAGCAGACGACACGTTAGGTGAGCGTGAGATCGTTATAAAATATTGTCTAGTATCAAAGAAATATGAAAACAATAAACAACCAGAAAGGAAAGCCAGGGACAGCCTGCTAAGTGTATCATAATGAAAATATTCAATGTTGAATGATTGGAGAATCTCTTGTGTTGTGGTCTAAGTCTAACGAACCCCAGAAACGAACTACAGAACTAATATAAAAAAATGGATGGACTGAAAACTTAAATGCAAAGATATTCAAATAAAGAACTTTCCCGCAGTTCCACATACAAAAAACAAACAAGCCACACAGCCATTTAAATAAAAAATAAATTAAACTAATACATTAAGTTACCACGCAGTGATTATAACTCGGAATGTTCATCTTCGCCATCTGTTAGCTGCAGTGGGGGTTCTGTAGTCTCAGTACCATTCTCTTTCTCTGTAACTGGAATCTCCTGTTGTGTCTCTTCTGCTCCCTCTACTTTTTCTTCAGCTTCTGGTTCAATAACTGTCTCCTCAGTTTTATTTTCAGTCTCCTTCTTTACCGGTTTCTTCGGCCGCCATATCTTCATCTTATTCAACAGATACTTCATCTCTCTATCTAAATTCGCCATCTTCTCTCGAATGCTTTCGACTGTCAGTTTGATATCCTCGTTCTTTTTTAAAGCCTTCTGCTCCTTGATTGAGGTGCTGAGCCAGGCGGTAGTGTCTTCAATCTTCTTCTCTAATAAGTTAATTTCTACGTCTGTGAACACGTCTTTGTCTGGGTTGGCGTCTTTGGTGAAGTTCTTCGCCATTTTGAGGAATTCCCGGGAGCTATTCAACATGCTACGGAGGGCGGCGACCGCATCGGGCCTTTCTCTGTGTTCCCAGTGCTTGTAGAAGATTGTGCTGGTCTTATCCTTCAAGGCAGCTAATTTAGCTTCGAATAATTCCGTGGCCGCCTCATATCCATCTTCATATAACCATTCAGATGTTTCACTGCACAGTTTCTTGATTTCTTCAATCTGTTCTGCAGTTCCGCATTGAGCGTATTCGTCCATATCTACTTTCATTTGTGCGTCAACCACAAACGCTTCTAGGTTGTTGAGGGCAGTTTCTCTTTCGATACGCTTCTTATCAATCATGTTCAATTCGGCAATTAGAGCTTTGGAGGTCTTGTATTGTTCTGGTGAAAGTGGTTGCAGGTTTAGAAGTGTTTCCTCTGTTTTGATTGGCTCCTTCAGTATTAGAATTTTTGGTTTGGGCTTAGTTTCTGGTTCAGTAGCGTTCTGTTTCTCACCCTCTGTTTGGTTAACTTTTTTTGTATCATTCTTCCCCTCTTCTTCTTGGGGTTTCTCTTCGAGTTTTTCTTCAGTCTTTTCTGGAGTTTCGGAATCTGATCCAAACAGTTTGCTGATAGTGCTTCCTATTTTGGATAATGTGCTATCTTGGTCTTCGTCTTCGTCAACTGTTTTTTCAGCAACAAACTCGACATTCACCAGGTTTAGTAAGCCGGAATCGTCCATATTGAAATGTGCTTTGATTCCTTTGTGTTCGACATTTTCACCGGTATGTTTAGCTAGGGCTGCGCCGACACCGTTCAGTACAACTTGGCTAAGGTTTAAGATACCAACGTATTGAAGCTCATTAGAGGGAATATGGTCTAACTCAGCATAGTTGACGTGGAAGTCGAAGTCATCAGTGTGTTTATTGAAAGTGATTACCTTCTTTTGTGGGTAAGGATTCATGGGGCCGAACAATGTCCTCTTGATCTGAAACAAATCAATGTTCATTTTTAATTAAAGGTTGACAATATAAAAGATACCATTCAATAAATTCAATTACTGATTGAAATATAAGAAAAGGTATACAATACCGGTTCCTGAAAGTTTAAATAATGAAATGAATTAGAAAGAAACCCAAAATACTTTATCCCCCTAAAATAAACTTTATTACTATGACATAAACTTTCAAATTAAACTCAAGACAGTGAGTGATAATTATATCAGGAAGGCGACAAAACTTATATCGCTGTGTTGATACAAGTTGAAATGATCCGAACATCCGATTACACTGGATTATACGTATGTAATCGTACACGGCATCGCCTAGCGATTGTGGCATTTATTTATTCATTTACTAGCTGATGCCCGCGACTTCGTCCGCATAACCCTAAAGATTTTTTCTAAAATAAAAGCCTATGGTACTCCTTATAACATTAGCTATCTGCCAGTGAAAATCCAGTTAAAATCGGACCTGCCGTTTTGGACATTAGCCGATTCAAACTAACAGACGGACAAAAGCAACGGCACACATTTAGTAAAAAGCTATCATTTTGACATTACAAACAAACACTTCAATTTTATTTATTTGTATATTAAGTATAACGCATTCTGTGCCTCTATACCTTGCGTCACCGTAGAAGAACCACTTTCTAAGGTAGAAATGAATGTATAGAGATAGAGATAAAGATTTGAACTGATTGAATTGATTGAACTGATTGAATTGATTGAATTGAGATTTCAAGTTACATGTTAATACACAAGATTAAAGCGTTATATCAGTACTCACCAGTTTGTCATTGCCGTCGACGTGTCTGGTGAATGTAACTTGTATAGGGAACAGCACTGCGTCACGCACGTTGAGCGCAGCCACTTTGTACCCGGTCGCAAGAGACGCCGCCCTGCCAATCATATTTAACATTTAGCCGATTTCATTGTTACAAATGGGTAATTCACACCACTACCCAAAAATTGCAAGAAGCAACTTCTCTAAAAAAGTTTTTTCAAAAAAAAGAAAACCTTCTGTGCTAAAGTTATTTATCACTTTTTAGTTCTTGAAGGCGGTTTTCTTTTTTTTTTTGAAAAAACTTTTTATTTTTTACTTTTTAGTGTTGTCTTAACATCCAAATCCATTACGAAACGGCGACACAGTTAAAAGAGATTGAAAATCCTCCAAAGATTGAAGAAACTAAAACGTCGTCTAAGTTTTTTATTTGGGAATTTGTTTATCAATTTTGGTAAAATTTATATGGGACCATTTCGGAACAAACCCGTTTCGAACAAAAAAAGAATTTTGCAAATCCGTCTATATATGACAGAGTTATGCCCGAACATACATAAAAAAAATATATATTTATAAAAACATTCGAATTGATAACCTCCTCCTTTTTGAAGTTGGTTAAAAAAAACTATATATATAAAAAAATTTATAAAAAAACGATTTTACAGTTTTTATAAAATAAATTTGGAAATCGGTAAATAGTATGTAGAACTTATACATATTCAAAAATAAAAATATAATGTACCGTCGAACAAGTTGTTTGGTTTACAGACAAAATAATTAATCTTTCTACTACATTAACAATTTTTTTTTTTCTTGAGCAAGTAGGTAGGTACCAGGGATATCTACCTACTTGAAATAAAAAAAAAAATATATAGTGACTGTAGCAGAAAGATGAATATTTTTACTTACCTGTAAACCAAATAGCTTGTTTGGCAGTACAATAGAGGGTTCACAGGACATCAAAAAAACTAGTCCGCATCACTCATCACTCAATGAGACTGTGAGTGCCCAAATAACTAGCAGCACTAACACATTGAATGGCAGTGCTAATTCTTTGGCCCAAAAAAAGGCTAGCTTTATAAATGAATTAACTATTCAATGTACAGAAGGGGGAGGAGCAGTGAGCTTCTGGCTAAGAAAAACTAGCACGGATGGACTACCCGTGGATGGGTGACCAATCATTTCATAGAGAGACCATTTCATAGAGCGACCATTTCATAGAGAGACCATTTCATAGAGAGACCATTCCATAGAGAGACCATTTCATAGAAAGCACGTAAAGCCGTTGATCCCGGCTGTCATTCGTAGATCTTTGACAGTTGTAGTCTGACCAAAGGGTATTGTGTTACCCAGTAACTGGGTTGTGGACATCTGACAGGTAGTCGCTCTACGTAAAACACTAGTATATAGCTGCATCCGGTTAGATTCGAAACCGATCCCAAACAAAGTTGGAAAAAAAGTCAGGCAGCTGATGATGATTATGTACAGAAAAGAAATAAATTCATTTTGAAGTAATCAAGAAATTAATTTATGATTTTATGAATGACTAGCACTTTGCCCGCGTTTCGTCCGCGTCAAATTTATCAAGGATCCCTAATTTATTTATAATGCAATATAGCCTATATATAGCACACAGGGATAACATACGTTCCTATTGGTGGAAGAATTTTTGAACTCAGAGAAGTAGTTTCAAATGTTACCCCTAACTACAAACTTACAAACTAACAAACCAATTTTAGCTCTTTATAATATTAGTATAGAGTAGGGATGGGGAAATGGCGGCCTGCGGGCCACGTGCGGCCCGCGACGTGATTCAATATGGCCCGCGACAAGATTCAATATGGCCCGCGACAAGATTCAATATGGCCCGCAACTATAACACGTCCTCTAGGTTTAATAACTCGGCCCGCGAAAAATAATATTCGAATATGAGCACTAAAAAAAATTCAGTGTGCTGCCATGTATCATTCGAATGTGCATTGAGCTACAATGTGATGAAACATTAGAGCAGGGTTTTAACAATAATACAAGCTTGAATTCTACAAAAATCTACTAAAATCCAATACCCCAATTTAATTAGACTTTGAGTCTTCATATATCAACCAAATATTTTTGTCAATGTCTCTGCATAAAAACAAATTAAGGAATAGGATGACTGATCATCCTCTCGAGCGTGTACGAGTTTTGTTTAGTTTGTAAGAATAAATAAATATGCTCCTTGGCCTGAAATCTGAAATCTATTTCCCCATCCCTGGTATAGAGTATAGATTGAATTTAATGAACTATTTTGAACAAACATTTTTTTACCTGTAAACAGCACCCATTGTAGCAGCCTCATCAGCATTGATGGACCTGGCCGGATCATGTCCGACAGCATTCTTCAAGGCAAGCATGGCAGCAGGCACCCGGGACCCGCCCCCGGCTAGCACGAGCCTCGCCCCGGTGCCCGCGCCACCCGCCGCCGCGATAGCACGCTGAACCACTCCTGACACTCGAGGCCACAAGTCTGCGCATAGCTCCTCGAACTCGGCCCGGGTAACCTGAAGATGATGTTGATTGTAGATGGTAAACAATTGAATGGTCGTTTGTAAACTTTCCATTGTTTTAATGAACAATGTAAAGAGTTCACTTGGTAACTGGAGCTACTATTCAGAAAGAGAAAACTTAAGCAAACAAGAATAGGCATGGAGTTTGTTGCGCCCGTTCTTCTTCAGCTTATGGCCAAATGCTCAAACGCTACTTAATTTTAAGATGCCGTTAATTCTCATTCTGTCACAGTCACTTTGACATAAAGTGATAGAGACAGCACGAGACTCCTCTCTCCTACTTGAACTATGCTGTGCCCGACAGGGTCCATAATTGTGACTTATATATAATACTAGCTGACCCGACAGACGTTGACCTGTCCCGATCTACCTACTTTGGGGGATGAAAAAGGGGTGAAAAAAGGGGATGAAAAATAGATGTTGGCCTATTCTCAGACCTACCCAATATGCACACAAAATTTCATCAGAATCGGTCAAGCCGTTTCGGAGGAGTACGGGAACGAAAACTGTGACACGAGAATTTTATATATAAGATTTTCCTACTAACTCCATGATAAAATAATATGGTACGCAATAAAGAATTGAGAAAAGAGAAGCGTTTGAATCATTAGACACTAAAAAAATGATGAAGGGTGGGCGTTTGAGAAACTGTAATTCAGTAGCATTGATGATAAAGGATTTTTGAAAATTAAAATGAAATGTGAAACCATTGAAAGCGTAATAAATTGTCTCGATCGTATTTTATTTAGACACGCGAGTTAGGTTAGTTCATACGAGCGCGATTTCTTTCGGCGCGACACAGCGCGTACGCATCGCTCCCTCTTTAGAAACATTGTAATTAAATGCTTGTCCTTTGCAATATAAAGTTTAAAATACATCGATATAAAAAACGCTCTGCTTGGGCGCTGCGAGATCGCGAGGCGTGCGCTGCGTTGTTACCACGCGACCGCTAAGCGAGCGTGCGTGAACGCGCCCTTACGGTCATCATCGTCGCCGATTAACCGTAACTATCGCCTTCCACACTATTGGTTTATTAGATACTTTCATTTTCAAATGTGTGTTGAATACAGAAAATCGAGATTTTTAACTTGATCCTGTGTATTAATTAGTATGAGAACCGCAACCGATTGGTGTTTTGTTATTTAAATTCAATCAACATACAAACATTCCCAGATTACATTAATTTATATTCACTATTGTAAGTTAATAAGCTTTTGGGTAAAAGCTTAATCAGTATGCAAGTTTAGTTTGATCCAAAAACATGAACCTACATGACTGAATATTTAAATAGAGGTTTTTATATTTGTTAATTTGGACATAATATCCTCATACATAGTGTACGTAGAATATTAGCATAATTCGAATACCATACAACCTATTGCACCCATGTATCACAAATAAAACTGAAGTTTTTGAGTATGTTTATTCAGAAATTTTCTGCATGAAGAGCTGATGAACAATAATATGAATTGGGATGCAATAAAATAGCCTTGAAGCTTCTTTTATTATTTGTCATATTTTTAGCCTGTGTAGGAGTGACCCATTGTAGGGCAAAGGCGTTCAATCTCCTATAAGGTTTTTTTTTTTAATATCGTGCGGATTTCATCACGCATACGGGATTGTCCCGGGATTCCACATGAGTGATGAAATCCGCACGATATTAAAAATACCCTAAATCTTGAGGTAGTATGGACCAATACTGTCTCAATATGCGTCTAGCTTGTCCCGCCGTCGTCGCCAGGGCCCTGATGTCGCTGGACGTCGGACGTTTTCCGGGACTCACATTGTGGTTAGTTTATCAAATCATCCGTTCTACCTATTCTTACGCAATTTTGGTGATGGATAATATAAAGTTCTAGTCAGTATAAAAACGAAAGATAGTATAACAAATCCTCACTATCGCTGTTTCAAAACAGATGTTCAAATAATTATGTATTAATTTTACATTTTTGTTTTTAACTATTCTATGCATGACGTTACACAATATGTAGGACACGATCTGACCGCATACCTGCTGTCAAATTACACATTCAGCGACTAACGGTTTCGGGACAATTTTGCATTATTAAAATAATTAATTAACATTGATAATCTACGCATGAGTAGACTTACATGAGGACACTGTAGTTAAATTTGGAGTAAGATATCCGACTGTTAGACGTCTCAAAGGAAGCAACGTGCTTTACCTAGTAATCGGCCGACTCATTTTCAATTACTTGTTGTAGATGGTTAGTTTCTTTGAAACCAATAAATAGTCAATAGAGTTAGCAAATAAGTCAATTGATCAGCGTGTCTTAAAATATACTACATCTATATTGATCTTCTGGATCTATAAAATCTACGAGAAGCATTTTCAACCGACTTCAAATAAGGAGGAGGTTGTCAATTCGTCTGTACTTTTTTTTTATGTTTGTTACCTGATTTCTTTGGACTGGGTGAACCGATTTCGATGATTCTTTTTTTATTTGAAAGCTAGTGCTTCCCGTGTGGTCCCATTTTAATTTGGCCCAGTTCTGACAATGGCATCCATGAGAAAACCGTATAAGTCTTAAATTTGCATTAAGTATGTGCGCGATTTGTTACGTGATTTCTCCGGCAAACGTATTTTGAAAATTCTTTTTTTTTATGGATAGGGTATGCTTCAGGGGTGGTCCTATATAAATTTTATCGAAATTGATTTTTGAAAAATCAACAAATACCCAAAAATTTTACATAGACGACGTTTTACTTTCATCAATGTTTGTAGTAGTTAACTTTCAATCTCTTCTTAATAGATTTGGATGAGGAGGTACTAAAAAGCGGAAAATAAAAAGCTTTTTACAAAAAAAGACAACCACCTTCAAAAACTAAAAAGATAGATAATAAAATTGTCTATAAGATAGTAACAGTTTCTTTTAAATATTCCTGGTAGATTTTGTGTGATTATCAATGTTTTGTCCGCGTCAGATACAACTTCACGATTTAATTAAACTATGTACTATATACTATATGAAGTTAATCAAAAATATTCACATACTAAATGATTAAGAGAATGTTCTAGTTTAACATATATTTTCAAATCATTTACACAACACATTTTGACGTGATTGTCAGTTTAAAATCTGCAAAAGTCTCTTGTTAGCGCCTTAACAGTGTGTGCAAAATATTATAATGTAATCAAAGAACTGCTCGAACCTATTTCTGGTCTGTTTGCCCAGAGCTTTTGTTTACTAAAAAACTGGCCAAGTGCGAGTCGGAATCACGCACGATGGGTTCGGTACCATTATCTATACAACATTAGACATCAAGCAAAAATCGGCAAATAAACATGTTTGTTGTATGGGAGCTCCCCTTAAATATTTGTTTTATTCTGTTTTTAGTTTTTGTTGTTATAGCGGAAATACATCATCTGTGAAAATTTCAACTGTCTAGCTATCATGGTTGATGAGATACAGCCTGTTGACAGACAGACAGATGGACAGTGAAGTCATAGTAATAGGGTCCCGTATTTACCTTTTGGATACCGAACCCTAACCAGTTGGCAACCCCTAAAAAACCAAAATGCACAAAATATCCAGACACGAAGGCTGTAAACATAAACTACATACTTGCAAAATAATGAATATTATGCTCTGGATAAATATTCAAAAGACACAATTTGAGCAAGTTATAACGATTTTAATAATTACAGTATTCGCGTGTCGTACGTCACAGAAAAAATCGGTGGCACGGCTAACGTGTCATCCGCAATCAATCAGTTAATTACTCACCAGCTGTTTGAAGTCCTTATCGTCGAGCAAGCTTTCGATCTGCGCATAGAACTCTGTGTTAGCCGAGAGTATAATCTTCAGTCTCTCTGCTTCTAGAAGTAATTTCTCCATAGCACGTGGCGAGGCTCTGACGTCACCACCGCCTTGCTCTTCCCAGGCCTTGATAAGGTGCTCGCGGAGACGGAGGGTCATTTCATGACCGCCTAACGTTCTGACAACAAAAAAGAAAAACCTTTTATTTCTGTTTATTTTTTATGAGGCTTTTATTCTTACAAGTCTATGCGAGACTCATCAAAACTTAATGGAAAAGAAATACTATGTTATATGTAGTTAAATTGCCCACAAATACATAAATTGATATAGCATCATCACTGTTACGTTTGACCTTAGAATAATAATGCATTGAAACCTAGTACGAACATCAAAAGTACGAGTATTCATACTCGGCCTTATATGGCCTAGTAGTCGCAGCGAGCCGTCAGTGCTCAAGTTTCACGGTTCAAGGTTCTCTCTCTCTCTATGCCTCTCTTTGTCCCCTGCTTACTTTCTCCCCTTCTAACTCTCGTTCTCTCTCTCTCTCCTTGCCTCTTATACTACTTCTATCCCTCCCTCTCTCCCCATATCTCCCTTCCTCCTTCACTGTCTCTCACTATATCTCCCCTTCTCTCCCTGAGAGAGAAGAAACCTAATGACTTTTATTGAACTAAAATAGTGGTGCTATTACCATGCGTCGAACCTTTGAAGCGATGAACAGCTTTAGTAGTTACAGGTTTACACAGTAGATAGTAGGCATTGTTATGATAGAAGTTAAGAAAAAAAAAAATTATGTTTCAGCCTGATTTTATCCACGTGAATTGTATATGTAATATGTATTGTAATTTTTGCACTAATAAGTAAGTGATGCACAAAATCGGTCAGATCGCATCATCATCGTCATCAAGTTCAGAACAGTGAATTTACCTGTCAAAACCAACTCCCAACACTTGCAACTGGGGCACAACCTCGACGTAACCCTTCTCCTTTATTTTGACAGTCTTGTACTCGACCAACGCGGCCTTGGTTGACGCAGCGCCCATATCGAAGAACAACGCGTGCCAGGCTGTCTCGTTAATTTCCTACGAAATAGAAAATTGGGGAGAAATTAAGGAGATAAATAATAATAATTGAGGCTAATGATTGTGGTCATTGAGAAATTATATAATTCCTCGGCATTGATATACATACATAGCGATTCAAAACGTCTCAAAAAGTGAGCGTTTTCATTTCATTTAGTTTAAAGCGTTTAAAAATGGACTTTATGTAGAACATCGAAATTGTTTAAAATTAGCTCTGTTGTTTAATTTAAACTCAGAGACGATACTTGCGATATTTGTAAGTAACTGTATATTTAGGTTTTTTGTATAGCAATGTTCCTCTAAAAAACTATTTTGAGTAATATGTTTTTTTTTTTTAATATGCAGTACAATGGTTTCAATTAAAGAGTATGTTTAGAAAAGTATTCAGTGTGACTTGGATAAATATGTGAAAATATTTCAAAACACTAGCTGTCCAATGTTAGGAAGTGAGATGCTTCAACACCTCGAAGCATCTTAGCGGTGGCAGACTGATGTTTTGGAAAGGCAGGCTGTTAATAAGGCACATCAACTTTCAAAATAATTTTGACTCCATAGATCGTCATCTCAGTTACTCATTGTTGTGCTCTCTGTTTGTCACTTGTGAATCTCTTTATAACATCGTTGTCTCATATGACGACGTACCACCTCTTGTAACCTCTGGTGCCTAACTATATTACTACTCTGTCAACATTGTCTGTATGTAAAGTCCCTTGTGAAACCTCTTTTTATGCAGACATTTTAAATCTAACCTTCCTTCTAAATATGCCATAGTTGATAGCAATAGCAGTGTAATCATTGATCAGTTGCAGCACATTCAACCCGGCAAGTGCGGCAGCATCCTTCAGAGCGCGACGTTCGGCCTGGTTGAAGTAACCGGGGACTGTGATCACGCATTCTGTTATTGGTTGACCTGGGGAATGAAGAAAATATATTTTCAATGAAACATTAATTAAATTGGTATTAATATGATAACAAGCCCAAAGTACTAACTGTAAAAAATAATTTGATCACATCATTTCACAATAGGATACCTAGTTAATTGAAAAATGTCTTCTTGGTGAGTAATTATGTTCTTTTACAATTTTATTCGTATACTTACATAGTTCAAACAACACAAGAAACGTAATCTGCAAGTCTCCATTAGTTTCAAAAATAAACCTTACCATGACTAATTTCAGCAAAATCTTTAGCCTTAGCTAAAAGTTGTGCAACCAGCTCCTCTGGTGTAAACTTTGTCTTGTCATCATGTATGAACAGGGGTGTACCCCTGTCTGTTGCCACCATCTCATAGTATGGGTAGCGGGCCCTGAAAATTTGATAAATAATGTTAATAAAAATTACCAGACCGGATTCAATTAGAGTTATAAATTACCAGACCGGATTCAATTAGAGTTAGTACTTAATTATCTAATCTTAGATTGAGGTGAAAATGTTGGACTTCTAATTATGATTATGCAGTCTTAATAATTCAAGTATTTTATGTTAACTTAGAAGCTATTTTATAAGTCCTATTAATAAGAAAAAAAATATTACCTACAATTTTCAATAGCTTTTAAGTAACATAAAATACTTTATACACGCTTCTATTTTTTCTTTTCATAATTATATAGTAAAACCACATGTAAAAACCTTATAATTATACAGTAATTTAAATACCAGAGGGCGTTCCCTCAAACTCGTTAATCTACACCATATGTATATAAAAATTAAAAAATATACAGTGTTTCTTTTAGGAACCTGATTTTGTATGACATGTAAAAAAAATAACTTTTGTATTTACAGACGAAGTAGTATTACCGGTTAAAGGGAACACCTTTTATTTATTATAATTACCAGCAAGTTAGTTAACAAGGGATTTTGTAGTGGGGGAAAGTCGCGCATGTTAAAATGTATGAAATTGTGCATGTGCGAACTTCCCCCACTACAAAATCTCTTGCCAACTTACGTACCGGTAATTATAACATACTGTATAATTATATACTGAAATGTTTATACAATCTCATTTATTTTGTATGTTGTTAAGGAATTTATTGTTAATACCATGAAACATAACATTTATGCAGGCAACAAATTAGAATGATTGAAAGGCAGCTTAACTTGGTACTGAAAACTTAATGTTGTATGATTCGATTTACCCATTTTTATAAGTTAACATTATGATGCAATAAGCACCCATAACTAAACTCAAAGTAATCTGAAAAATTACATTATTTCAAACCTAATTAGAACATGACATAATGAATGTACATGTGAAATAAAGCATGAATGAGTTTATTCTTAAACTCCAAGAACAAAAAAGAAAAAAGTAGATTGTTACTTTCTCTGTAAGGGTGTATGCAGGAGACATGTCACTGACCTGTAAGCTTGCACCAATGGGTGATCAAAAGACTTTCCAAGCAGGTCCAACAAATATTTGTAAGAATTTTTCGGGAATCTAACGCCAACAGTAACTGCGTCTTCCCCGAATGTCCTCACGTCGTCTCTGAACGCCACGACAGCTGGCGTCTTCCTCTTAGACTCCTTATTTAACACTATTTCCATCGGAACTCCAGGAGACACGATGCCGATCTTCATCCATTCTGAACCCAAATCAATGGATATTACCGCTGCGGCTTCCGTTTGTTGACTTAAAAGTAGTGGTAACAGTAACACACTCAACACCCCGAACATTTTCTGTAAAATTAAAATGAAACAATGATGAAAAATCTCGAAACTACAAAAACCACATCAGTGATTCGGAAAATAGGTTGACGCAGCAAACGAGCGTATTATGAGAAAGTATGCACTTACAAGGTTTAAAATCATTTTCTTTTAAAAAGCTAACATCTAGGATATTTATTATATAGTATCACTACGCTTAAAACAGTGTGGAATAATTAAATTCTTATGATTTTTATTTCGTTACAGTGAGCCAGCTACTTTAGTCCACGTCAAGTTTAACGTGTTTTCTTCTTTTTGGTTAATGGCATTGTTGCCAGATTATTCAGCCACGTAATAGAAAAATTGACGGAAAACACACAATCATGATATTAACATGACAACAAAAAAAAATATTATATGCACGTTAAAGTACATAAAGAAGTTAATTATTTTAATTACGGTTCTAAAAGAAAATGTTACTTTTAGAACTGTAGAATTACATTAATCGACTAAATAGGAACCTTACCTTCCTTCATTCTCTCATTTTCTTGAAAGCGAGCTCCTCTCTAGCGTTTTCGGAAACGGAAAATCTACCAAAGACATTTACAAATCATATGTTTATTTATGTAGGTTGTTCTTTAGTTTATGGTTTGATTGGGTGTTGAGGAAGGTGTTTGTTGAGTGTTGATCACAAGTACGGAGGTCGCGGAATGCTGTTTATTTATTGTTATTAATTTATAATTAGTGCGTCTAACAAACAATACAACCTCAAGGTAAGTGCATTGTATGGAAATCGATCATCATTTACAATTTCCACCGTGCAAAACGAAGCTTTAATCAAGTTTAGTATTATGGTACATCTGTTTTTGAGGACAATTTAATACGCATTTTGGATTTTGCACCCATAATAACGTAAGATTACGGTATAGCGATGCGCACACGAGGTGTACAGCGTGGGGGGACAAAAGTATCGTTTACATGCGGTTCTAAAAATGTGACTAGACGCATGAACAACGTCGGGACGCATTGGTGGCGCTCCTTCTAAATATGGAACGGGTGTTAGTCAACGTTAGTGTTGTCCTCGGTGTCGTATCTGCGGTGGTCCCTGTGATTATGTAAGAGCCCTTGAAGGTGCGCGTCAGCACGTGCATACGAAGCTGCACGCGGCGCCTCCACGTCGCGAGCACGACGTAGGACGCTCGGGCACGACGCAATCGCGCACGCGGTCGCCGCGCTCATCGGACACCAGTTTCCTAGCAACACGTTGTTGATGCCAGTGCTGACCCAATGAATACAATAACACATGGTAACTAGCTGTTACATCACACCTCAATTGCATCGCGACCATAATTTTGCTGCTTACGTTGCTAGGGTATCTATTAGCCATAACATTAATGCAAAGAGATTGAAGGGGTGTTAGTTTAATTGGTGAATTTTTTGAAGTTTCTGAGTGAGTATCTCAATAAATTGATTCATCTACTAATTCAATATTGAGTGATGACCTTGTTCAACATACTATTATATTCAATCAAGTTTAACTTGTTACCAACACAGTACTGCATGATATCTAGAGCCTGCTATTGCTGGCTATAAATAGAGTCTAGACCTTTGCGTGACCTAGATTTCAGTTCACATTTCCTGTAGGATTTCTAATTTTAAGTGTCACCCAGAGACAGTGTTCTAGTTTTCAATGAGCATGTAGCTACACTTTTAGCTACCTCAATTTACCTTTAAATAGTATCTTAACACAATTGGAGATAGAATTACGAGCACTGTCCTTCAGAAGTTCAATTTTATTTAAATGCTTACATTTATTCATAAACTCATCATCTTTTATGAAGTTAATTTACTACCACATGTTCTAGTCAAGATAGAAAGGGCAAAGACCTTTAAATTATTATTAGAAAATAGAAATATCATGAACTGTTCTCAAATCTTACCAATGTCTGGAAATGTCAAAATGTATATATTGTATACAATTTACTTATTGTAAGCTGTTTCAAGGCTACATAATCTTCACCGAAATGATAAGTGTTATAATATGTGGCAAGTTAAGATAGTATTCCTTAGAGACATAGCTGTTATCTTAGTTTGACACAATCAATACTGACAATATATCATCAGCCATATACATTATGCCATCATCATCATCATATCTGCCTATTGCCGTCCACTGCTGAACGTAGGCCTTCCCCATATACATTAACACACTCAATACGAAACCAAATATTGTATATCTAAGATGGCATATCTTTAGAGATAAGCCATCTTAGATTATTATACAATATTTGATTTTGGAAGATGAAAAAAAGGGAGACCTATCTCATAAAATATGCAAGCAGAATGCAAAATAATATACCCAATTTTTTACAATAAATTATTGGAAGAGAAAAACTACAAATAAAATGAGAATGGAAATGATAAGAGAGATTAATTTCTCGAAACTTATTTATTATTCCCAGTTATTCTCAATTCAACACAACATACCTAACAAGTTCAGGTGAGTAAAAATACTCTTGTATATTATTAAATTTTACATAGGTGTGTTCTTGATATCAGTATCAAAACAAATAAATAACAACATTGAGTAGTGATGTCATTATTTCCTGATTGGATGGGCTCAACTGTGTGAAGTGGCACATGATGTACTCATATTCAATGTTTGTTAATATCAAGTGAATGAACTGGTAGATTGATTACAAACAATAGAAAAATTCAGGAATACTTCCTTGTGTACTGTGGTGTCTGGTACGGTCTAACGGTCCTATGCTATGTAGTAGTCTTGATACTTGAAAAAAAAAATATTTTGTCATTTGACCTACTTATCATGAATATCTATTCTTATGTCACTATTCTAATTCAGTATCTTTATTTTTCCTGCTGCTTGTCCAGCTGTGTAACAATTACAAAAATGGTTTTTCTATACTAAAATAAGTAGATAGGTAGGTACCTATACGGCCGCTTTTTCCGCGTGAAACACGAGTCTTTCCTGTTTAATGTGTACAAACTACGCTGACTAGAAGCTTCGTCCACGTGCCGGATTCATTCTCATCAACAAAATTGTTGACATCCTTGTCATACGTATAGATAACGTTTCTAATATAAGCGCCGTTAGACTGGAATGCGATCATAACTTATATTTCAGCGATAATTAACGTTAGGTATGGGCAGGTTGAATGTGTTTAATAATCGAATAAGCTAATGTTATTTTTGCAGGTACGTACCTAATAGAGTATTGTAAATAAATCTCGTTAGATAATCACTCTTGTATTTCAGTAGTTACGCGACTCAGTTCGAGTTCAATTCGCTGATGACTCGGGACGCAACCACGCCATTACATTTAGCCGTTTGTTACTATGCCAAGGTCACGCGATATTATGTGATTGTGTAGCTGCCTACTTGACGCGATAAATTAAAGATAAAAATACTTACCTATTTCTTTTTCGCGTTTCTACTCCACCTACCTACATTCTTATTACGTAAATTCGATAAAGTTATAGGTACAATAATGTTTTAAATCTCACACACTGTACCTACCTATCTAAGTATTATAAATTAGTACAGGTCAGGTTTTGTGTTGATTCTAATTTCGCAGTTGTTTGTAACCTGCGCCGATACCTATTTCGAAGTGTGAATAAAAATAAAGGAAGATAGTAAATACCTAGTTCGACGGGTCCCAAGAACAAAAACTTATGTAAATATAAGTCGATTTTTAGTTTTTTGATCAAATGTATTAAGTATCATAGTAGCTATATGGTAGTGTAATTATTTTTTAAATAGTGTTTTTACTTTATGAAATAACCAATCGAACATTGCCTTATCTGATGGCGGCACCACACTTCGTTATGCGTTATTTGCTATGCGGCTACACTGTATTCGCCAAATATTTGTTAAGTAAGCGTACAACAAACACGCCATCCACACTTCGTGCCTGTGTGCCAAACATATGTGGTGTGTTTGGTTTTTGAAAAAACAAAATGAATGTATTGACTGTGGCTGCTACTTTTACAGATATGTCCGACACGACCACCGTAAGCGAGCGAACACGAGTGAATGAGTAAACGAAGTGTGGGCAGTCGACACGCATATTCTGCTTATTCGTGTCCTTTGAAGTGTGTCTAAAAACCGACAGCTGGACGAATAGGCGTATTTGCTATTCGCGCTTATGCGTTATGCGAGCGAATAAAGCAAATATAGACGAATAAACCCTCCACACTTCGTCGTATGCGGGCGAATAAGGCGCATAACGCATAGCGCATAGCGAAGTGTGGTGCCGCCATGAGAAATAGTTCGACGAACAATGACGCATCGACATGTAAGAACTTGTTCGCCGCGGTAAGCACCACGCGCATCGCGATGTAGCGTCAGACACGAGTTTGTACTCCTCAGTGGCGGTCGATTTTGGAGGTTCAAACAAGTTTTCAATTGTGAGTCATATTAATGACAAAAGGTGTAAATACAGTGTCACAGTGTATTTTTTGCGATGGCTGCATTGTCAAGAAAGAAAAGAATTTTGAATTTAGCGCTACAAATGGATGAAAATAATTGTTCTGATCCTACTACAAACAGAAATAACAACGAAGAATGTAATAATATTGGTAAGTAATTGTTTTATTTTTTCAAGTCACACGTATTTTAAAGATGGCTCAGGGATTTTGTATATATTACTAAATCTTTTAAGAAAAAAATCGAAAATTATTATATTTACCGTCGTGTGTGATTAAAGTATGTTGTTCTACGATAATAAAAAAAAAGTTTTTTTTATATAATTTGTTGTAATAATTTTATTCTTTAGGAAAACTACACAATAACATTTCATTTTGTTTTATTTATTTTTACGACATTATATTCACATACGTTGTTGTTCAGCCAAAGTTCTTCTAAAATTTTCAAACGTATGTGCAGATAGGATGTTGTTCTACGTAAACTTAACATAAAAATATAGTCGTATGTGATAACAAGATTTTGTTCTTTGTAAGAACTTTTACATGAGACTTTTTTCTAAACAAAAATACACCATTTAATACTCTCCTTTTAATTAAAATGAATTATTTTTACTAGTGATAGGCTAGTACTCAAGTAAGGTATTAAAATTCAGTAGCTATATTGTTTATTATTTGACTTTATTACAGAATCTGCAATTGAACGTGACAGCAATACTAGCTCCCCGTTACCGTCCGATGCCCAAAACATTATCGTCGAAATGGCAGACGTATATCATGCCGTATTTGATGACACCAACCATACAGATGTACCAGAACTACAACTCGAAGCTACCGAAAATAATACTCATACCACACGTCAGCAAGTTGTTTCACCCTCTAACACCAATACAACAATATCTGAAAAGCAGCATGAAATTACTGAAAATACCATTTCTAATACCTGTCATAAAGTGGTAACACCACCTTTACCTTTTTCACAAGATCCGTATCCAGAAGAAGTACTTACACCTTTGAATATAGAGGTAACCTCTAGTTTTAATAATTCACCTGCGTTATACCTAGAAGAATTTGAAGAACCAGCTGTTGCCACACCTTCCACTTCACATATCACACTAGCTACACCAATGCCCTCTCCAATAAATGTACACAGTAAGTGTGATGATCATTTTTGTCCCGACCATAGTTCTTGGATAGATTCTATTCAATCTGTAAGTACTAGTGTTTCGACTTTGACATCAACACAACAAAAAAAGAAAAGATCAAGAAAACGATTAGTTAATAAGGAAAATTGGTCTGACGTAAAACGAAAATATTTAAAAAATCTCGGTAAAAGCTATGTGTCAAAAAGAGGCAAATTCGTTGAGGATAAAGTAATGAGAAAACCTTGCAGTTGTCGGTATAAATGTACGGAAAAAATTTCTGAAGACCAAAGACTGGAATGCTTCACTAGGTTTTGGAAACTTGGGAGTTCAGAAAAACAATGGGGATTTGTTGCAAAATATGTAAAAAAAGCTCCAAAATATAGATGTTTAAACCGCAGTACTCCTAACAACCGTCAGTTTACACTTAAGTATTTTTTGCTAATTAAATCTTTAAACGCCGATGCAACTACTATAAACGTCTGCAAGACCATGTTCTTGAAAACACTAGCTGTTAGTGAAAGTATTATCAAAACCACATTTAAAAAATATGATGGTGTGGCAGATTTTGAGGAAGACCGCCGAGGCAAACATAACCATCACAAATCCATCATTAATAATGACATGATAAAGAGTGTGTGTGATCATGTAAATTCATTTGTTCCCGTTGAGTCTCACTTTATTCGAAAAGACTCGACCAAATTATATCTAGATGGTAGTCTCAGCATAAGCCGAATGTTTAAACTATATGATGAATGGTTCGATCAAAACATATACGCATCAAAAGTACAGTACAAAAAACGACAGTACGCCAGTATAGGGAAATAGTGAATAAAAATTTCAATCTTGGTTTTCATATACCAAAATAGGACCAGTGTGAAGTTTGTCATGCTTTTACAAATAATCGGACACCTACAAATGAAGAAATACAAAAACATAAAGTACATATGGACGCAAAGAAAACTGCACGTACCATGAAACAAAAAGACAAACATGATGCTATAGAGTCTCAAGGGTCCATTGTGACAGCAGTTTTTGATTTCCAGAATGTATTGACTTGTCCGCACGGACAAATAAGTATATTTTATTACAAAAGAAAATTATCTGCCTTTAACTTTACAGTTTTTAATATGGGCCAAAAGAAAGCTGTGTGCTATATGTGGGATGAGACAGTAGCTAAACGAGGAGCTAATGAAGTGGGAAGTTGTTTATTAGATTTCATAAAAGATAATTGTACAGAAGGCACAAAAGAATTTCGTTTCTGGTCCGATAATTGTGCGGGCCAAAATCGGAATAGATTTGTGTTTTCTGTATATTTATTTGCAGCAAAAAAATACAAGGTGTCAATTACACATCGTTTTCTAGAGAAAGGACATACCCAAAACGAGGGAGATAGTGTCCACGCCGTCATAGAGCGTTCGTCTCATTCCAGAACGATTTATACACCCGATGAATGGCGCCTGCTTGTGCGATGGGCAAAAACAGAAGGAGAACCATATTTAGTTAAAAATATGGTACAGGAAAACTTCTTTAACTTTAAGACCCATGTAAATAACAAACTATGGAACAAAAATTTAAGAAAACAAAAAATATTGTGGACTAAAGTTAAAGAAGTTTTCGTTGACAAATCTGAACCAAATAAATTGTACTTTAAGTATGATTTAAATGAAGAATCTTATGAATGCTTAGTTATAAGAAACGATACAAAAAACTCATCTGTATTGCCTGTCTTAGAGCGTGCTTATTCTTCACCACTTAAGTTAACAAAAGATAAACATAATGATTTGGAGAGCATGTGCAGAACAGGTGTTATAAATGCCACTAATGCAATATTTTTTAGATCTTTACCCTACAAATCTAACAATGCAAATGACTTAAGTGATGAAAGTGATGAATAATACCTACTTTTATTTTATATTTTTCTTTTATACGAGAGACAGAGTCTGGTTAAATTTAATAAGACTGATTAAAATAATAATACCCAGTTGTTGATTACTTAAATTAGCAGTAAAATAAAGATAACTCAAATTACGAAGTAAAATAAAGTTAAATTACGAAGTAAAATAAAGATACCTGATTTTGTGATTACACTGGTTACTTAGCATTGAATTAAATACAAAAATAGAGAACAATTTATTTTGCTATTATAATTATGTTGTGATAATTTTATAATGTTATATATGTTTAACCGTAAAGGAATACATTTAGTTTGCTACAAGAGTTTTTGACCTTTTGTCAAGTATATTTTTAACTGTTTGTTGGAGATGGTTTTTTAAGGCTGTTAGTTTCATTTTTTAAGTTTTTTTTAAGTGATTTACAGGCATAAATAACATGCTCACTTGTTTTAGATATTAAGGTAATTGTTAGATTTCTACTGAATGTTATTAATTTTTGATACATTTAACTAGATTATGTCAAAAATTAATTATTGATTATGAGTACTATTTTGAATTGTTTAGAATGTTGTTAATTTTCTTTTGTATTTGAGTTTAAACATATTTTTAAATACATATCTGGAAAAAATATTTCCAAGCAAAACAGTGATTCAATTTGAGTAAGTAATAAATACCTAAGTGATCATATCAAATGGTTTTCTTTCTTACTACCTACATTTAGAGACAACATAGGTTTGGACATTTGCAACATAAGACATAATTCTATAGGCAAATACCGATGTACACCATCTCTTGTACACATACAACTTTTTGTTTTTATAAATATTTCATAAAACAAAGTCGCATGTGTGGTTAAGTCTTAGTTTATTCCAAAAAACAAACTCACATCATTACATAAGAATAACATTTTAAATAAAATACATATTTAAAATAAAACAGTAGCAACCAAAAACAAGTAAACTAAATTAACAAATACCTTTCACCATAATTTTCTACTAATTTTATTTTTTTTGCAACTTATCGATTCGCGTAACTTTATTGCTTCGCACTGCAACTAGACAATATTGAAGATAGGACTTTGTTCTTGGGACCCGTCGAGTTAGCTAAATAAGGAATGTAACGTTGTTTTGCTAAATTATGCTACACTATAGTAGATATAGCACCTGCTAGTAGATACATTCTCGGAACTCTGTTATAATAAATAATAAGGCTACAGATCCTTCAGCATACCTAGTTAGTAGAGAGGACGCGCGTGCCAGGAATGACCTTCGTTAATTTATTAAAATACTTAATAGAGATACCTATACCTACTTATTAATAATAATAACAGTCTATTATTGTCCCACTGCTGTTAATATTATTATTAAGTAGGTACCTATATCTCTATTATTTTAACAAATTAACGAAGGATATTCCTAAAACGCGCGTCATGACGCGTTTAAAAAACGTGGTGTGCTTAGGCTCTTATCTTTCTCTCAAATCCCTTCTCTCAACCGCATTCTGTATGCAAACATTGCAAATCGTTTATGATTCACGAAGTTAATACTCTTACTTCAATCAAAACATTAATCTTTACACAGAATTAGAAAAGCGAAAAGCATCGTAAATCGCGTGCTTAGATGCTAAGTTAATTTTAAACCTAATGCATTGGCGAGACATCAGTATTTCGGGCGATTGTAATATGCTTCCGAACGTTCGGAGCACTGCGATTACTTTACATCTAATTGCGTCGAACAGAAAATGCATAGGGACCCAGTAGCTTCAAAACAAATCAGCGCTGATCGACTATTCACTAAAAAAAATACGAGTTTACCTTCAGTTTCGAGATACTTGGGGAGACAACTTGTAACTTAGCAACGTCACTTTTACGTCATCCTTTTCGAATCTTTGTTGGTTGTTCAACGATGTGTTAACGTGGATGCCCTTTACGCGACACTAGTTTGGTACTTGCGTTCGTCACATGATTTCATGGGATTTTTGTACTTCGTTACAAGTAAAATTTATAAATATTCAACGTTATCCAATCGCAATTAGTTCATATAGATTCTGATTTTAATTCGAGTTTGTAATTACCTTTAATTACGATTTATAGGTATAGTCAGCTGTATAGTGTATTGACCTAAAAAGGCATTATGAGAAATTCCAATAAAGCAAATACAAATTCTAAAGCGAATAAGTACCTACAACGCGCTTTCTGCTGTACTGCTGACACGAATCAGTATAGCACGAAAAGCCGCATCAAAAGCGACTACAATCACAAGATTGTAGGTACCTATTCGCTTTAGAATTTGTATTTGCTTTTTTTGCCTTCACTCTCAGTGTTCCGCGCGGTCTATCTGCCTTTTGTTTCATAATCTGAGTGCACGACTACCATTATTTTTTCATGAATTCAAAAGAAGTAGGTACCTACCTAACTACTTGGTTCATTGGTTTTACATGAAATAGATCAAGCACCATGAGATAAATTACAATCTATTTACAATTTCATTTTCCACCACCAGATGGCGCCAATGCGCGGCGAGCGGGGCGGGTCCCCAGCACGAGGTGCACGCGCATCTCTGCCGCTTCCGCGCCGATTGATCCGCCAGATCGCTCGGCATGTAGCCTCCAGCGGCCGCTCGTTACGACGCCTAGAGGTGTCGGGCAGGGTCATTGACAACTTTGACGACATTGAGGATGCGTCTGACGAATCCGATATGGAACAGCTACAGCCCGCGTAAGTTTTATAATTTGTACAATAGGGTATTTTACTCTATACGCGAAAAAATCTATAAGTATGTTATTGAGACAGTTTAGGCATAAAGCAGTCGGGAAATGTAAGTTTTTAGTTCATAGAATAACAAAACAAATTCAATTCAATTCAAAGCTTTTAGTATTTTTAATCTGTTATAAAACACCGTGAAATAGTAGCGGCCATGTTATTACGCCGTACGGCTGTGTAAACAAAAAATTGTCAACTGTCAGTCAACCGATTGGCGTAATATAGGCTTTGTACGTTTATTATTTTCGTAACCAACGTATTTCTTTCATTATTACACCTATTACAAAATATGCTTTTAATTATTTTTAAATGATTTACAATTATCATATTTAATATGAGCTCATTTGATACAAAACGAACTGACGTCATTTACGCTGAGCAATATGGCGTCCAGGAAGAGGCGTTTTCGTCAAACTACGCGCAAAATTTGAAAATTTAAAATTTTAATGGATTTTTATGGCACTTATCGATTGAATAAAAATTTTGTATTTTTTTTTGGTGGCATATTAGCACTACAGAATTTCATTAAGACACTTTTCAAAAATGGGTGTAATACCCTATTTCATTCTTTTGGACATTCTTTTGTAGGGTTGAGGGCCACTGCCCTCCATAAATCACTATTTATGGAGTTTGCTTCTGAATATACAAATACATGAAACATCTGCCTCGGATCTTAAAGACATTTATGTAGTGCCAAAAAAACAAAACGACCGTTAGGAAAACTATTTTGTCTGAGAGTAATACTCTGTTTAACCGCCGAACCTACGAATAACACGCTCATTTCCTGAATAGCAGCGAGATCTAACTTATTTTTGAAGAAACTTTAGGAAATGAGACGGCTACATTTTATTACTTTTCTCTTATACAACATTCGCACTGAATACTTCGCTCCCCATTTAATGAGAACTCATTTCATTTGTCAATAGTTCAAACACTTCTATTGACCTCATAAAAAGTAGACAAGGAAATTGTCACGGCGATGCCTGCCTAACTATTGATAAAGTCAAGTTATCAATAAATATTGAGATGTGACAGATCGATGTTAACGTTAATAGTCAAAAGGGCCTTCAGATTGCCTCTTATCTGAAAATGTGACTAAGCAACGGAGCAATGAAGATTTTGCAAGGTGACTTTAATACCTTATGTTATGGCCACGTAAGGCGGTTGAAACGAAAAATATTGATTTTTCCGTCGTGTAAACCGTTATAACAAAACAATATTTTCTCTTTTTAACGTTAGAATGATAACTCATTCTGTATACGGAAGTAAATTCAAATCAGTGACACCTCGCTGTCTTGAGCGGATGCCGACGTATTTGCATACTTAGAGGGAAATTACGTCACGCAAGGGACAGGCCATATGCCTGCCAACCAAATTGGTAGTTCCCCTACACAACGTAGTATGAATATTGTTAGTATACAATCTAATATTAGTAGTTTCAAAGAAATGTATCGTTTTTCTTTGTTATCTAGCTGCTTTGTTTGAATGAAAACATATTTTCCTCCAAATAAAGTACTAAGAATCTGAGAATGCAAACACCTTTTTAGAAAAAGGTTACGCTATTTCGTCGTTTTTTAGGTTCAACGACACTTGGAGGAATAGTATTAATATCAAGTTCGGCAAATATCAGTAAAAAAAATCGCGATAGGCCTAAAAATAAACATAAAATTATTTTAGCGTGTCATTAAATAGTTTATTAAAAACAAATATTAAAAATGTTTAATGACGCGTGACGTGTCCCAGTCATCACGCGCGAATAGCAGTCTTGTGATGTAACAATAATATTCTACTAATTTTGATACACATTGTCTTATTGCGATTGTGACCTACTTAATATTCTTCCTAGAGTTGCCGAAAACGCTTCGATTTGACTATAAATAACTGATTTTGTAGTGATTTAACTTTTGCCATCTTATTGTGCAAGTTTTAAGTAATGCAATATCCAATCATCACCTACCAGGAAATATTGTTAAACAACCACAAGGCTTTCAAACCAGGCCAGAAATTCAAAATATAGATTGTTACTATCTAAAGTATCAAAATTGTTACATGTCATCAATCAAGAGTAGACAGTGTAAAAAAAAATTGTTGACAACATGATTGTATTGTTATCATTTCGCTAGGTTAGTAGGTAAGGCAAACTATCCACGATAAAAAAAGGGAATTCTTGCTGCGATTAATAAAGTACCTACTGATTATGGTGACATTGTGTGTGCTTTTGGCCTTTCGCGTCATTTAAGTAAGGATATTTCAAAACTCGTCAACGGCGTGCCATAAAATTATGTGTACACAGTTAAAATATTTTGTTTAATTGACTCCGTAATGAGTTAGATTAGAATTGTCGTTTCATATTACCACGGCGAGCAATTTACTATTTGATGTCCCCTGGCATAGTAAAATACACTCGTCGGTATCCTTAATTCCTTACCAACTGACATAGGAAGTGATAGGGTGGACCTCAAGCCGTATATGTATTAAGCAACAGCCCAACAGGCACTACCATAGATATCTATGGGCAGTACCATAGATACTGAGGTATTAGATTATGTCATGCTTATTATTTTTATAATCTATGACATCCGAGTAGTACTCGGCTACCCGCTACATCTTTGCTGCACAGAAATAACTACACACTAGGCACTGACTCTCAATTATTTTTGGAAATCAAACCAAACTTCAGATATTTTGGGAACATTTCTAGACGGATATTCAGTGTGCAATATTAATATGGAATCGTCAATAAGAGTGGAATGTTTGAATTTAAGCCTTGTTTTCACTTGGAATTTTCGGTAGTCGATTTCAGTCTCAGCAACATCTTTTCCCCCATGTTTATTTAAGGCTGGCTGGAAAGTAATAAACACCTTACATTTAACTGAAAATCTTCTGCCTATAGTACTGTAAGAGCTCTAACCTGATGAACCCTTACGGTACCGGATCTATGTACGTACACACGGCTACACATCAAGCTATACATTTCCAATTTAAGCTGACCTCTCATTGTATGGAAAATCTATATAATACGAGATCAGCTTATACTGGAAATGTATAGCTTGATGTGTAGCCGTGTGTACGAATTTACTATATTAGTGGTGGTTCTTGGAATTAAAGACGGCACAACAATTTAGCACCTTGTATTATTTAAAGAGCTCGTCGACCACTGATGGCACCAGGTCAAACCAATACCTTGCAATATAAAAATAAGACTCGTTCTAAATACGAAATACTTTCTAGAACGAATCCGGAGTGTTTAGACGTAACATTTAGTCTTCGACGAGCATGCCATTTCCATGCAACCTTTACAGTACCTACTAATCCTTCAAGCTATTATTACTTATTAGTAATTAGGACTTAAGGAAACACAATAGTTTAACACGCATTATGACTCCAGAGCGGATAACGAATTCTTGGAGGAATGTCTCAATTGCTAAACCCAACAAGTTGATTGCAATCTGTACTTACATTTATTCCTATTTTTTATTTTTTATTTATTCCATGCTCTTATGGAAGTACACAACGTAGGTAAGTAGCGCTTTAATAATAGTCTAGTATAGTATACGATTGTAATGTTCTCATCAGGGTGGCTTGCGGAGGCAACGCCGGCAACCTTCCCCCAGCTGACCACGACGACGACCTCACCAGTTTGAGCTGGCTGCAAGACAGGAATTTACTTAGAGGTAGATTAGAAACACTAGGTACCCTTTTCACTGTGTCCTGGGCCTTTCTGTTAGCACCACCGGAAAAAATCAAATTGTATGGAGTTGACGTTTGCTTACCAGATGTCACGTGATGCAAATATGTCAACTGCATACAATTTGTTTTTTCCGTTGGCGTTAACGCTAACAGAAAAGGGATTTGTCTACAGGCCCTGACGATTTTGTTAACGACTATCGACGTCAGTATACGATGACGGCGACGACTGTAAATTTATCGCTAAAGAATGGTGGCCAAATACTCAATTTTAAGATGCCGTTAAGTCTCGTGCTGTCTCTATCACTTTATGTCAAAGTGACTGTGACTGGTATTTGGCCAGGGTAATCGTGCCGGGGTAATATGAAGAGCTCTAATAAGTTTGACTTCGCTTTTCGTCGCTTAGCTAACAATAACGCGCAACACAAATCGCGCACACTAAAGTAAGGTGTAAAACGCTCAATGGCCATTTTTTGACTTGCACGGTATTGTTAGCTATGCGCCGATTTTGTGTTGGTTGAGTGTAGACGCGGCGTAAGCGCAGCGCTTACGCTGGATATAAAGTGTCTCTATCAAGCCAAAGCGCGTACGTACGTCTATCCGTCGTCACGACACTGTGGGAACTCGCAAGGACTATTGCTTCACGTGACTAAAGATCGCATACAATAGAATATAGTTTATGATTCATTTTATGACGTAACAGCTACGCTGGCGGAGTGACGCAACGTGACGTTTTGCATCTTTGTAAAATGCTTTGTAAAGACAAAACTTATTACTACTTATACTTCTTCGACTTTTTCTACGATCTTTCTGGAGAACTGTAATACCTGTTAAATACGGGTGTAAAAGACACAGTACATAACATAGCAAAAAATAATGTTGGGAAACGACTTTTATGTTTGGTGTGAAAAATCACTTTATTGTAACGCCAGCAAAACATGAAATAGAGCAGGGGTCGGCTGTATTTCAAGTTTAGTTATAACATATATAATATTTGTAATCGAATAAAAAGTTGAAACCTTGATCTTCATAACCAGAATATTCTCAAGTCCAAAACAAAAGAAGGAATGGAATGAAGAGAAGAACATGCAACTCTCGACTTCGCTAAGTGACTTTTTACACCCGAAATGCATCTCCTATTGCCTAGCTAAGACGATGTATTTCCTGTTGCCTAGCTAAGACAATGTATACTATGTTTTGTTGTCTAACTAGAACAATTTATGTCCTGTTGCCTAGCTAGGACAATGTGTGTCCTGTTGCCTAGCTAGGACAATTTATCTCCTGTTGCCTAGCTAGGACAATGTATGTCCTGTTGCCTAGCTAGGACAATGTATGTCCTGTTGCTTAGCTAGGACAATGTGTGTCCTGTTGCCTAGCTAAGACAATGTATGTTTTGTTATCCAGCTAGGACAATCTATGTCCTGTTGCCTAGCTAGGACAATGTGTGTCCTGTTGCCTAGCTAGGACAATTTATCTCCTGTTGCCTAGCTAAGACAATGTATGTCCTGTTGCCTAGCTAGGACAATGTGTGTCCTGTTGCCTAGCTAGGACAATGTATGTCCTGTTGCCTAGCTAAGACAATGTATGTTTTGTTGTTTAGCTAGGACAATCTATGTCCTGTTGCCTAGCTAGGACAATGTGTGTCCTGTTGCCTAGCTAGGACAATGTGTGTCCTGTTGCCTAGCTAGGACAATGTATGTCCAGTTGCCTAACTAGGACAATGTGTGTCCTGTTGCCTAGCTAGGACAATGTATGTCCTGTTGCCTAGCTAAGACAAAACGATCAAGGATGAAATTAATCATAGTAACACTATTGTAATGAACGCATACCAGATATACAGTATGTTAATTACCGAAAGGCGTTCCCGTTAACCGGTAATCATCATCAATAGACACTTAAAAAAATATATTCACATCAAAAATATATTTCTTTTTTTAATATTCAAAATCGCATACTTACGTAAAAGAAATACTTCTTCTTTTTCCTGCCCTTATCCCATGTTACTAGGGGTCGGCGCAACATGTTTTCTTCTCCCATTCCGTCCTGTCCAACGTCATGCTTTCACTGACTCCCTTTTCATTCATATCATTCTTCACACAATCCACCCATCTTTTCTTTGGCCTTCCTCTCCCTCTCCACTTACTCTGTATATTTTTGATTTTTTTATACTTACTATTTTTATAGTGATATATTTTTTTAAATCTTTTTTTGATATACATTAACGAATTTAAGGGATCGCCCTCTGGTTTTTAACTCACTGTATTTGAGTCAATGCAACAGTGAACATATTAAGTAATTGTTACGCTTTAGTTGTATTCCAATTTCTCATCGAGAAATAATAAATAAAAAAAATAAACGATACTTTTTTAAACATACCATAGCCATAGTAACAATATTAAGTACCGTTTCGGATTGCGAATGATCCGTCTCAAAACATACCTAGAACTTTGTTATCAATACTATAGAATAACATAGAACATTCAGTCGTTTTTACATTTTTAACTCTTGATTTATTTTAAATTGCAAAGGTTATTCATGTGACGTAGAGTTGTAAGTTGTAACTGAACAAAAACTCGTCCTGTTCCAGGTATTAATCTTACAAAAAGTGGTGTGGATATGGAGGACGCGAAAATGATTGATAACCAGATAATTGTGAAGGTGAGTTAAATTATCATAATCTATACTAAAGACAAACGTATATCGTTTGTCTTTAGTATCCCTTAGTTAGGAAAATGTTAGGAATTTCGGAAAATCTTTCCATTATTTTTTTCCAATCTTCTCATATCTTCAATACAACCCATGCTTTTGTCATCAAAAACGTTGCAATTTCCAGGCTTTTTTTAATAATTAGAAATTCGCGTCGCGGGATAATCGAAAAATATTGAAATACGGGACAGAGTCTGTCCCGGCGGGACGTTTAAAATTATGCCTGGAATACGGGACGTCCTGGGAAATACGGGACGTCTGGCAACGCTACCTAGAACTGTAAAATTTAGCAGGTATATAATATCGCCTTATACAAGTACCTACAGCAAAAGTCAATTCCTCAACTATTTATAATATACCTACAAAATTATACGGAACCCTCAATGGGCGAACCAGACTTGCACTAGTCCGGTTTTTTTTATTTGAACGCCCTAATCTCCATAACTACTGTTCCGATTCTGAAAATTCTTCCGCTTATAGGAAGCTACGTTATCCCCGAGTGCTCTTGCTGTATGTATTAATATTAAAAAAAAAGAATTGGTTGTCTGTAAAGTCGGTTTACTGACGATAGTTGAACGTGACAACGCGAAAGAATCATTACCTTTATCGCTGTAATTATCGTTGCTAAACAATTGACACCACATTCACTTTTCACTGCACCTGATACTCGATCAAAACATGTAAATGTACTACCTATAGTATAGCAGCTGTCCACGCAGACGCATCGCTCACTCAAGTAGGAGAGAGACGGATGTCGAACGCTGCCGAACGCAAAGGCCGATTGTGCTTCTTTGTCGCTCATTCCGCGCTCTCGCTTGCACTTCAAGCCTTACATGGAACGCCTCAGAGCGGCGTTATGGTAACGCCGCATGAGTCATGTTTTATCGTGCGTGCAGCCGACTCTATCGAATTATAAGACGTTGTCACGTCAATAAGGAACAATAAGAAAATTTACGTGGCTTAAGTAGTGGACAAAAGCTAATGATAGAAAAAACTAAGAACAACATACTGTGCATTGATATGATGCAGGACTTTTGAGTGATAACGTTGCATGCTTACACTTCGAGCTTACCTACTACTTTTTTGAGGTAAATTATACATTATAGATTGAGAACTACGGATTAACTCACTGTGTTGTCGGGTTCGTCCGACTAGTTTCGATGGCATACGGCCACCTTTCTCAAGGAGGTCCACAGGATGACACCGCCCGTCGCGTTTCTGCCGTATGCCATCGAAACTAGTCGGACGAACTCGGTAACACAGTGAGTTAATCCGTTGTTCTAACAATACTCACGTTTCGTTTAATGGGAAGAGGTAAATTATGCAATATGACTGATAAACTGAAAACCAGAATGCAATACTTACCTATTAGCTGTTAATAGTCCCGAGAATTTTATTAGGGGGAAATAAAGAATTCAACGGAAATGAATGATCACAAATAGATTCATTCAGACACCCTTTGCCTGGGTCATCGCTCTGAATAGACCATATTCCAACTCGAAACCCCTTGCTGTCCCATAGTCCCAAACTTGTAAATGTAAACCTGTTGCCAGGTACTTATTTTAAATAGAGAATAACGATGACATACTTATATCCTAAAGTTACACTTAGGTCAATGTGAGCGAAGCTACGGGTACAACTAGTTTTTAATAAAACTTACAAGGTCAACATTATAATTTTTCCACGCATTCATTAAATAACTGACTTGTACGGAAAGTAAGTTCCTTAATACTATATAATCTTACGTGACCTATGTGTAACCTGTACTTGTCGTACTTACTGCCTTGTACGCGACCTCAAACGAAAACCCGTAGTACACACGGCTACGCATCAAGGTATACATCTCCAGTATAACCTGATCGCGCATTGCATAGAATTTCCATACAATGAGAGGTCAGCTTATTCTGGAAATGTATAGCTTGATGTGTAGCCGTGTGTACAAAGGCCAGCACATCAAGCTACAACAATCTGTCAAAGAATCATGACGAGATCCATACATTCATTGGTACGAAAAAAAAAATTAGAGCGTTTAAAATATTTTCCAATGTAAAGAATACATTACCAGGAGATTACCATGAACTTACCATATTTTTAAACCCCCGCATAATTAAAATATTACGAAATGAAAATAACACTTTTTCTTTTTGTCTCGATTCTCATTTTGTGTTTATAAAAAAATAAAAAAAAGTAACAAGCGACGTTAACGGATCTATCAAAATGCCAGACAAGTGATGTGACAAGTGTGTGGAAAAAAATAATCATTATTTGTGACATTATTTCCCTTAAAACGGTGCAATTTCAGTGTAAGATCTGCGAAACGACGACTGTCAGTGTCACTGTTACTATCGCCGTTTCGTCCTAAAGTATTGAGCTTTTCGTTGAACTAGTATTCACTTTTTTTTTGCGGAGTTTTAAAAATATTGTAAATACCTGAAGATACTCTTTAGGTTCCCAAGAGTATAAGAATTAGAATTTCAACTTCTCTAAACATCTTATTTTTTTGTACAAATCCTGCCATGATTCTTTCTTTGATAGATTTTCAACTTTATTGCAAAAGAATAAAGTTCATATTCAAGGTAAATTTGGCTTTGTCTGTACGTATTGAGATTAAATGTGAACTTAAGTTCAGGTTTATTCATTACCTACTCACTAATTAATAACGCCTTCAGTGTATGACTTAAGCGGATTAAGTGTATGTACTTACTTAGTGTTTTATATGATTCAATGTGATGTCATCATCTACTTAGCTTTTCCCAACTATATTGGGGTCAGCTTCTAGTCAAAACCACAGATACGAGGCATGCCTTTTAAGTTGTCGTTTGAAGAAAAAAACACAACTAGAAACTTATAGTAGGTATTTTTTATTGTTTTTCAAAGTTTTCACCACGTAGCTTAATACACTTTTCCATTCGCTCAAACCAGTTATTATAACATTTATTCCACTCTAAAGTGGGGGTGTTCAATGGCTGACTTGAAAGTGTCGACTGCTTCTTCACCGGACTGGAACCTTTGACCACGAAGACTTTTCTTAATTTTAGGAAATGTAAAGAAATCGTTAGGGCTTAGGTCAGGACTGTATGGAGGATGGTCAAGAATTTTTACTTTTTCCTGCTTCAAATACTCAATCGTTTGACGAGCGCTGTGTGAGGTTGCGTTGTCGTGGTGCAGTATGATGCGTCGCTTTGAGTTAGATTTTCGAAGTTCGACGATGACTTGTAGTAAACAAACTGTGGTATACCACTCTGCGTTAACCGTTCTACGATCTTCTTCTACGACGCCTTGTGATCGTCGGAAAGCAGATGCGGTATCCAACGGCAAACTAGATTTCTCACACCAAGCGCTTCATGCAAGATCTTCTGAATGGTTGTCCCTGAGATGCCTAATAGAGCCTCTATCTCTCGATACGTCACATGACGATCTTCGAGAATTAGTTGTCTCACAGCAATGATGTTATCTTCAGTGAAGGCGGATTTTGGGCGTCCTTCGCGAGATTTGTCACTAACACTAGTATGTCCACGCTGGAATTCTAAATACCAGCGTTCGACAGTCCGTAGACATGGGGCTTCATCACTGAACACAGATGTTAGCTCTTCAAAACACTGAAGCCGTGTCAGGACTCTTCTAAAGTTGTAGAAAATTATTGCACCAACAATTTCCTTAGAAAGATTCATTTTCGACGTACGTAACCTGACAGATTCCTATCGACGCTGTGACTAAACAATAGCATTAATCCTAATACTTTGAACTGTTTTGAGATTCAAAATTTAAACACATTCGAATATAGAACAGTTCCAAATTCAAAATTGCCGGGAAATATGAAAACGACAGAACTTAAAAGGCATGCCTCGTATAGATAAACCTAGATAACGCAAGAGTAACTACTTCGCGTGCCTAGTTTCGTGCCTAGCTTACGTACAAAAATCGTAAGCTAAAAAATAAAGTACACGTTTCCTCCCATCGGTAAGTCATTTTGTGATTAATATTATGCGTAATTAATTTAAAAAACTATTATTTTTAATCTAATACCCTCAGTAATATACCAGCACGCGTAGCATGACCACGCTTATGTCTACGGAAAAATAGACATACTGACAGCAAGAATAGACAAGTCAGTACAGTTTGTCTATTCTTCCCTAGACATAGCGTGGTCATGCTACACGTGCTGGTAATACCAAATTTAAGAAAAACAAAACATTGTGACATACAGATCGTGATACTTGCGTTATCTAGGGTCTATCTATAACTGTGGTCAAAACGGATGCAGCTGAATACCAGGGTTTTATACACGCTGTAATTTTACGGGTTTTTTTCCCGCGGCAGAACGATTTGCCCTCAGTAATACTATCGATTCATGGAGTTAAATTTAAGAAATACTAAAGATTTTTGGTTTCAAATACATAAAAAAATATGCATCAACTCGAAAGTGTGAGAACTAGTAGTAATCCACTAAACAGCGCGACTGCCTATCTGACCTCCACAAACTAAATACTGGGTAACACCATAATCCCTTAGTAAGACTGTTTATGTAATGCATGGTCACCCATCTAGTGACCGACCGCGGCAAGCGTAGGTTAATTGATCCGTGCTGTTTTTACTTAGCCACGAGCTCCATTCGATGTAATGTAATTGACTATTAATGGCACCATATTACCTTCTTCTATATACCTTCAAATGTCGTGACAGTATCTCATTTCAATGGTCCCCTAGATTTAAATAGCAAATACAAGAATTTAAAAATAATGACTGTTCTGCGGCCTTTTATGTAGCCTTCAACATAAAGGGCATTTAAGCTAAATTACTTAGCATTTATGTAAAAAAAAAACAATCACATACTCCTTTACTTTGCTTGGTGTGTTGTAGATTCTAATATTGATTTAATGTATACTTTAGGAATTATAAATTTAAAGTCGTACGTTCATAAAACTCCGTGTTAACAGCACAAACATCATTATGTTTGTAAACACCACTTCTCCTCAAAGAAGTAATAATATCAGTGGTTATAAAATGAGCCAACATTGCCCACTGTGTACGGTCACGAGGATAAATATGTATACAGATTGCAAAATTCAAAAGCAATTTTCTCGTGAAATAACTATTTCAAATAATAGATAAAACCTATTTTATAGTAGTTTGGGATCAAAAATACTCTATTCATAACCATATAACAATTCAATCAATAGTTTAGGAGAAAATCAGTTTAGAATGAGACCAAATTTTTACATATTTTTGCTCGTGACTATACACGGCTTCAACAGAAGTTAGACGTCACTGTCACGTAATGGTTTCACCGTAAGCGCCACGTGTAACTAAATAATGCGCAAAGATTGCGATAGTGCGCAACTTTAGATAAGCTACTGTCGCTGACTGTAGTCATATTAGTAACCAACTTTCGATAAAAGGCCAAAAAATAGTCCTCATTCATAGATTGAAATCGTTCTCATCTCATTTTTAGGGTTCCGTACCTAAAGGATAAAAACGGGACCCTATTATTAAGACTCCGTCAGTCTGTCACCAGGCTGTATCTCATGAACCGTGATAGCTAGACAGTTGAAATTTTCACAGATTTTCTATTTCTGTTACCGCTATAATAACAAATACTAATAAAAAGCTTTTCACAAAAAAGACAACCGCCTTCAAAATCTAAAAAGTGATACATAATATAGCACAGAACACACATGACTTTAGATTTGGAAGTCGGTGGCTTTGTTCTGTTTGTTGTCTTTAATTGTGCGGAACCCTTCGTGCGCGAGTCCGACTCGCACTTGGCCAGTTTTGTTTAGTTTTCGGTCCACACAAGCACCGTGGAAAACTGTCTAGCACAGGGGTTGGCAACCTGCAGCTCTTTAGATGTGAAGTTGCGACACTTCGGTTCCTAAGCAAAAATCGTGCAATCGATCATATGAAACTAATTTAATTTACTGCACCTGCTACTTTTCTTCACATTGTCTGCTACAAATCATACTGTATAAAATCATTTCCGAT
Organism: Charanyca ferruginea; assembly: GCA_947361185.1. NCBI lineage: Eukaryota > Metazoa > Arthropoda > Insecta > Lepidoptera > Noctuidae > Charanyca > Charanyca ferruginea. The sequence goes on along the minus strand of OX376055.1, from coordinate 54,369,878 downwards.
TTCATTTCGTTGCGCTCGCCTTTTGCGTTCTAAAATAATTCTAATATGTGACCGTATGATTGTAAACACAGTTGGTGTATGATCTTTATTATATTTAATAAATAAAGCATTTAGTGGCTCTTTAAAAACTGGGAAATTTTGTAATAAACAACTATTGGCTCTTCTGTTCCAAAGGTGGCCGACCCCTGGTCTAGTAGGACAGCGTAGACTGATATAATTTCCCGATCTCAGAATATTCAAATGCTGATTCAGCAAGTCACCACAATATGATATAAGGGTCTACTTACATTTATGCGTCGAAACGTGCTGCAAATACAGATTCACTTCGCCCCCCAAGCGATGACGCTAGCTCCTAGCAATGTTTCGTGGAATTTCTATGCATATTCTAATTTACTAGGGAACCTAGTCTTGTGAAGTTCATCATAATTTTAATTATCTCACTATTATAAATTACTTTGCACTAGATAGGCGTTTTAAATGAAATGGAATTTAAACTTTAGCTTGCTTTATAAACGAACTAGAGCTAAGTAGAAACTACATTATTTTAAAAGTAAATATAAATTCAAGACTTTTTCTCATAGCTGTACTGTAATAAAATAATTAAGAGGGGTCTAGATTTATTTAACTAACTAACAAACTATGTGTGTGATTCTAAAGATGAGAAGTTAGGGAGCTCAAAATTAAACAAAAATAACTAAAAGGAATAAGATTCGGGCGCCAGAGCTCACTAGGTAATTTAAAACAAAGGGGATCCGGAATAGCTAATTGGTAAAGGGTATGGCTTCTAATCTTAGGTCGGAGATTTCTGAAATTAAGCTGCAAATTCTTTAACAATAGCTCATTTATTTCTATCGCAGGCAGTATGGCGAACACAATATTAGAAAGCCCCTTTCTTTTGAAGGGCAAGTTGTTTCATAACTATCAAATTCTATAATTAAATTTTATGTTTAAGTTGTCAGTATTGCACGTTTTTAAGTGGAAACTACGAGAAAGAATTTAAGTTAACATACCACAGGCTTCGAGAAAAACTTATTTAAATTAAACCTGATTGGAGACACGAGGTGAAGCGCATCAGCTCATCCATGATGAAGTTAAATTTTAAGATAAAAAAATCCAAAATATAAGTAAGAACGCCTTTGGGGCGATCTTAACGAAAACTAAAACAATGCCAATCACTCGTGCTATGGGCACACTCAATACGCGATGGCGATATAGGAGGATTTCCCAAAATATTACCGTTGCACGGCTGCTGACATCACTACCAAGTGGTTTCAGCCAGGGGTGGACCCTTGAAATATTCCAATCTAATGATTGGCACGGAATAGAATTTTATTCGTGCATCATCTTGGTGACTTCGGTCGGAAAGTGAAGGCTACATATCCCAAACCGGAAACGTCAAAATAATCTGACAGCCGGGGAAATAAGGTCCAACTGTCAAACTGATGGTCTATGGTTTTATCGATTACTCTACTAAATCCTAGCCAATCTATCAAATATCTAAAGTGTGTGTAGTCGGCGTTATCGAAAACTTCCAAAAAATGACGAGAGAGGTCGACACTATGTAGCGAGTAGAAAATACTCGTTACATTACATCCCTCCCCGAAAAATAAAAGAAAGGAACTTTCTTTTATTAGAAAGAAACAACGAAAAACGAAGTGAACAAAAAATTCAGTAACAGAAAACTATCATAGTGCAGTTAGGCGTCATGGCCACTGACTAAAACGTCGGTACTACACCGATCAACAAAGCCAAACAACAAACAAATCCAAATTCAGTTAAGCCCGAGGGCTGCTGACTAAAACTCTAACAAGACTAAACACTAAACAAATCTAAATTCAGTTAAGCACGAGAGCCGCTGACTAAATCTTGAACAAAACTACTAAACATTAAACACTAACTTTGAGTACAGTTAAGCGCTATGGCTACTGACTAACTTTACACTAATTTACTAAACTATCCTACACCTCTTAAGTTCAGTTAAGCACTATCGCCACTGACTAGCTTCAGCCAACCTACTAAACTAAACCACACCACTTAAGTTCAGTTAAGCACTATCGCCACTGACTAACTCTACACATCTCTACCAACTAATCTGGAGTGCAGGTAGGCACTATCGCCGCTGACTATCCTCAACTAACCTACAGTTCAGCTTTGAGTACAGTTAGGCACCATAGCCTCTGTCTATCTCAGCAACAACCAATTAAAAATAACAATACCTAAACATAAATTCTAGATAGAGTTGAAGGACTCTACCTAAAAGTATAGACTCCCAATCAATAAAGTCAGACAGAGTTGAAGGGCTCTATCCAAAAATATTGATTCCCAACAAAAAAGTTAGATAGAGTTGAAGGGCTCTATCTAAAAAGGTTGGATAGAGTTGAAGGGCTCTATCCAAAAGTATTGTCACAGCAATAACCTGTAACAAACAAAAACCATATTGTGATCGGCGCTACACCACCGAACTTCCGAGCACAATAGTAAAAAGTTATGACGAAAGTCAAAATTCCCCATTGTGACTGGTACAACAATGACCAACACAATGATAAAAGGGCAAATGAAAGCTGTGATTGGCTCTACTCTACCAACCTTCCAAGCACAGACAAACAAACAAAATATATTGGATTACCGAAGGGGAAAATCACAATACCTAAAGGCGAAAGCCAAGATGAAATCGAGGTCAAAGATTACACCAAGATCCAAAAACAAAGTACATTCTTTAACAAAAGTTTCAGAATGACCGCAAAAACAAGGTAGGACGTTCTATAACAAAAGTTACAGAATGACCTCAAAAGCAAAATCCGGTATGAACGCGTTTCTAACAAAGTCAAATCCAAGTCTAGTATCGAAGAAATATCTAGACAAAAAACAACACTGTCAACAAACAGTAAAAAAATAGAATTAAAATCAATAACTATTTAAAACTATGAGAGAAATAGAATGATTCTAATCTACAAAAAAGAAAGATTACAAAAAACTTGAAATGAAATTTAAGTTTTTTAAATCTTTTTAGGTAATAAAAAACCCAAAGTGTAAGGTTGTATAGGATCTCTCTTTTTCAAAAAAATGTAAACAAGTAAAGGATTACCTTAAAAAAAGAAAGAAAAGATATAAGATCCCATACAAGCTCAACAAACAAACAAAACAAACAAGATAAGATCCCTTGATGTGTAAAATGTATAGTGTAAAGAGTAGGTATTTCTAATTTAATCAAAATGACCTAAGTTTATTTTAGTAAGAATTGAATTGGAATCTAATAATTTGTAATGAGGTTGCCTAACATAATAATAACCTTCATACTACCATAACCTTTCATTCATCATTCTAACAAAGGTAGTACCTCACACAAAAATACTCAATACCAAAACCAAGTCTAAAAATTCCCCAAAATTAAAATTTAATAATATCCTTTACATGATAACGACCCACGGAACCCTTATTTAAATCTTTCAAAACATAAACGTTATCAGAAACTTTTTCTGTTATTTCACACTTTAAGAACTTAGGTGCAAGCTTAGCCGAAAAATAAGCAGGTGCATGAGATTGAACAAAACTTCTTCTCCACACAACATCACCCACACCAAAAGAAATGACTTTCCGACCCTTATTATAATAAGCGGCATTTCGCTTATACCCTTTTAACAAATAAGCTTGAACTTTAACAAAAATATCACTAAGTGAATTAAGAGAAACTGCATAAGAGTTTCTATTTGAAACCTCTAATTGAGATAAATTATCAACAGAGTTACTAAAATGGTGTAAGGAAGCATCTAAAACAAGTTCCCTACCAAACATAAGAAAATTAGGTGTAAATTCTGTAGCAAGATTTACACTATTATTTAAAGCTAATTGAACATTGGGCAAAAAACTTGACCAAGTCCTATGATCATCTTTAACAAAACACGATATGCAAGTTTCGACTGTTTTATTATATCTCTCAACAGGATTATTTTGAGGTGTATACAATGTGTTATAAAATATTTTAGTTATATTAAAACCTTTCAAGAATTCTACAAAATGTTTTGAAGTAAATTGAGTTCCATTGTCACAAACTACTATTTTTGGACAACCAAATTTAAGAAATATTTCTTTTTCAAAATGTTTACAAATTACTCTAGTAGTTGCATTAATCATTGGAAAGAACCAGCAATATTTAGTAAAAACATCTACAACTGAAAGTATGTATTTATGACCAGAATAAGTTTTAGGTAAAATACCTATTATATCTACCGAAAGCATAAGCATGGGGCGATCAACCTTTTTAGGATTAATCATCGTACCAAAAGGAGGAGAAGTAGTATGTTTGTAAGCTTTACAAGTATCACAAGACAAAATGTATTGGTGAACATCATTAAACATACCTTTCCAAAAATAATGTTGTTTTAATTTCTTTAAAGTTTTATGAATACCCAAATGACCTGAATTTACATCATCATGATTTGACCTAATAGTATCTAAGATATTCTCTTTAGGAATAACTATCTTCCAGTCCAAAAGACTGTGAGGGTTAAATCTATTTTTACAATATTTATACAAAGTGTTATTTTCGACTCTAAAATTCTTATACTTTCTAGGAGATTTCTGACATTGAATAAATATTTTTCTATACCAAGGATCAATAATATCATCATCAGGGGAGACTAAATTATCCTGAGTGGTTATAGCGGTGACTTCTATACGAGATAAAGCATCTGGAACTAAATGTAATGAACCTTTTTTATGAATAATATCAAAAGTAAATTGAGAAATTCTAGCAGCCCAACGAGCTAAGCGTCCACTAGGATTATTGAGACCTAGGAGCCATTTCAAACAAGCGTGGTCAGTAATAACAGTAAACTTCATTCCTTCAATATAAGGTCTAAAATGTTCTATGGAATCTAAAATAGCTAATAATTCGCGTTCTGTGGTACTATAATTTCTTTCACATTTATTAAGCGATCTAGAATAAAAAGCAATGGGATGTTGATCACCATTATCATCTTCTTGACTCAAAACACTACCTATGCCCACAGAGCTAGCATCACAATGCAAAAAGAAAGGTTTTTCAAAATTAGGACATTGCAAAACAGGAGAAGTTATTAAAGAATGTTTTAATTCTTGAAATGCATTTTCAGCTTCGTCATTCCAAGTAAGTGACTTTTTAGAATTTTTACTACCTGCTGTCAATTTAGTTAAAGGAGAAGCAATATCAGCAAATTTACAAATGAATCTACGATAATAAGAACATAAACCAAGGAAACTGCGAAGTTGTTTTACCGTTTCTGGGCGTGGGAAATTTTCTATTGTCTCTAATTTAGAAGGATCAGTATGTAAACCATTACTGTCAACAATGAAACCAAGATAGCGAAGCCTGTCCTTGCAAAAATTACACTTTTTTAAATTTACAGTTAAACCTGCCTCTTTTAATATACTATGAATTTTATGCAACTGTGCTATATGGCTATTAAAATCAGAATTAATACAAATTAAGTCATCTAAATAACAGAATACAGAATTATCATACTCTGGACCAAAAAGTTTATCTACTAGTCTCTGCAACTCAGCTGGTGCATTTGTGAGACCAAATGGCATGCGAACAAATTCGTACAGACCTTTTCCAGGTACTACAAAAGCAGTTTTTTCGCGGGAGGATTTTTCAAGTGCAATTTGCAAAAATGCTTTAGAAAGATCTATAGTACTAATATATCTAGCACCTCTAAGGTTGTCTAATATTCTAGAAGTATAAGGAAGGGGATAAGAATCTTTAATAGTAACAGAATTTAAACGTCTTGAATCTAAACACAATCTAGTACCTCCATCTTTCTTTTCTACCGCCAATACGGGTGAACACCAAGGAGACTTAGAGGGTTGAATAATACCTTCTCCTAATAAAACTTCTACTTCATCAAAAAGTTCCTTTTGTTTAGCAGGACTCAGAGGCCAATATCTCTGTTTAAAAGGTTCACTAGTAACGTTAATTTTATGTTCAACTAAATGAGTAAGACCTAAACCTCTTTTCTCATAAGAAATATCTTCAAACAAAGCAATAATATTATCTAATTTTTGTTTCTCAAAAGGAGAAAGTTCAGAAATAGAGGTAATTGAACAAACTTGTTTATTATTTTCTGGAACAAGTATAATGTTCTTCCACAATTCTTCAGCTAAATGAAATTTAATCCAAAAGTCAAAACCTAAAATAATTAATGGATCAAAAGAAGGAATAATTAAAAACTCTACGGATTTAGTTATATTATCACAAGTTACTGGCAAATCCATGGCACCAATAATTCTCCGGGCGGAGCCATCCGCAGTGCAAGCAGCGCCACTAATAGGTCTAATTTTATAACCTAACTGTAAAAATCGTTCATGTGTATTTGAGCCTAAAATGCATTTATCGGAACCACTGTCCAACAAACCTGAAAAAATTTGATTACCAACAAAAAAAGTTAAAAATGGTCTAGCATCATTCTGTTTTGTAAATAGAATAGGAGCCGAACGATAAATATTAAAAAAGGTTTTTAAATAATCTAACCAGTTGGAAAATTCTTTGTCACGGGCAACATCATCAGGCTTGTGACTTCTAACAATTTTTTCACACATCGAGACGCTCGAAGTTTTATCAAAAACGTGGGCTCGATGCTGCCTAATCAGTTTTTTGACTCTTGCGACTTTTTAGTATCCAAATTACAAACGTCACAAGTCTTAGAAGTGACCCCAGCTTTATGACACTTAAAACAAACAACACCTGGAATAGACTTGCAATTTCTATATAAATGTCCAGGTTTTTTGCATTTTAAACAAACTAAATCATTAGAAACGGCATTAGATTTAACAGAAGGTTTAAGGGATTCTTTAAAAGGTTTTCTATTGACAACAACTTCTAAATCTTTTGCAAGTTCCAGAAATTGTTCGATTGAATCTATTTGTCTACGAAACAAAAAGGGTGTGTAAATTGGTAACATATTTTGTTGTATCACGTTAACTAAAGTGTAGTCAAATAAAGGTACTGACAGACGACTAGCCATGTCATAAATTTCCGTAATGAAATCAGGAAGCGACTCAGACTGTTTCTGTTTCCTTGTGCGGAGCTCATTTTCTAAAAAGTGATCAAAATTAGGTTTATCAAAGCGCTTTAAAAGTGCAAGCTTAAGTTCATGCCAGGAAGAAATACGAATTCGAACAGATCTAAACCATTTGAGTGCAGTACCATTAAGCAAATCTGTAAAAGAACCAACCAGCAAATTTTCGTTGTAATTTCTATAAAGAAAATATTCTTCAACTTGTGTAATAAAATCACGAACACAAGTTCTACCATCATAAATTATTTTGCTATGTTTCAAATCAGGCAGTTTAGTAAGAGGAGGAAAGTTTTTACGAATGTTTTCGTTAACAAGCGCATTCAAGGAGTTAAAAGAAGGCAAAGCTCGAGCTGTAAAATCCGAAGACGAATGTGCGATTCCAGATTCAAAAGGATTGCCAACATCGGTGGCATTAGCCATCTCGTGACCTTTCTCAACAACATTAGCATCAGCAGCAGTAGAAGCTTCGACCTCAACCGAATCCTGAGGCGGTGGAAACTGAACTCCCTTGTCCTCCATGACTAACGAGTAACAAGGCAAATAGCAATAAAAAGCAAGGACTAAACTTTAAAGGATTTCAAAATAAATCAAAGTTTGAAAAATAAAATTAAAGTTTGAGGTTATGTATGAAAAAATGTGGTATTTCCATGAAAGGTTGCTAAGTTATTTAACGTTAAAAAGTGCAATAATAACTCACAAAACGGCTTCTAGGTGCACAATAATGTACTTAATGTTTAAATTTAATTATTAACATAAAAAGTTAACTTAGATATGAATTATATCACTGTATGAGATTTAACAATAACACGGTCTACACTTAACAATTGTTGGTTTTGCTAAGGAAAAAACATGTTAAAAACACAAGAAAATAAACAAATTATCCAATGTAAAACTAAAACATTGTTTACAAAATACAATATCAAACTAAGTTACAACTTATGAGTCTAATTATTCAAAGTTTATAAACTAGATCAATTACAATGTAAAAACAATATGAAATACAATATGAAAACTAAATATTGTAAACAATAGACTCATTAGTTAAAATATAAATGAATTTAGTGTGCAATACTGACTGTACTCACCGTACAAACCTGCTTCAAGTCCCTGTTCTAGTGCGACAATTGTAATAAAATAATTAAGAGGGGTCTAGATTTATTTAACTAACTAACAAACTATGTGTGTGATTCTAAAGATGAGAAGTTAGGGAGCTCAAAATTAAACAAAAATAACTAAAAGGAATAAGATTCGGGCGCCAGAGCTCACTAGGTAATTTAAAACAAAGGGGATCCGGAATAGCTAATTGGTAAAGGGTATGGCTTCTAATCTTAGGTCGGAGATTTCTGAAATTAAGCTGCAAATTCTTTAACAATAGCTCATTTATTTCTATCGCAGGCAGTATGGCGAACACAATATTAGAAAGCCCCTTTCTTTTGAAGGGCAAGTTGTTTTATAACTATCAAATTCTATAATTAAATTTTATGTTTAAGTTGTCAGTATTGCACGTTTTTAAGTGGAAACTACGAGAAAGAATTTAAGTTAACATACCACAGGCTTCGAGAAAAACTTATTTAAATTAAACCTGATTGGAGACACGAGGTGAAGCGCATCAGCTCATCCATGATGAAGTTAAATTTTAAGATAAAAAAATCCAAAATATAAGTAAGAACGCCTTTGGGGCGATCTTAACGAAAACTAAAACAATGCCAATCACTCGTGCTATGGGCACACTCAATACGCGATGGCGATATAGGAGGATTTCCCAAAATATTACCGTTGCACGGCTGCTGACATCACTACCAAGTGGTTTCAGCCAGGGGTGGACCCTTGAAATATTCCAATCTAATGATTGGCACGGAATAGAATTTTATTCGTGCATCATCTTGGTGACTTCGGTCGGAAAGTGAAGGCTACATATCCCAAACCGGAAACGTCAAAATAATCTGACAGCCGGGGAAATAAGGTCCAACTGTCAAACTGATGGTCTATGGTTTTATCGATTACTCTACTAAATCCTAGCCAATCTATCAAATATCTAAAGTGTGTGTAGTCGGCGTTATCGAAAACTTCCAAAAAATGACGAGAGAGGTCGACACTATGTAGCGAGTAGAAAATACTCGTTACAGTACTAAACTTGAAACCACTTCTGAATTCAGTAACATTCTACTTTTACAGGTTAAGACACCATTCACTAATCTACTGTTATACTGAATAGGAAATTAATTTATTTAATTCGTTATATTCATCCATCGATCACTTTCATCATTCATTAATACAATACAACGCTGAGTCATAGTTATAACAGTTTTATAGTAGGAGTGCATAATAACCTCGCTAATTGTCCACTGCCCTTCTGTGAGCAGATAATAATGAGATGTAGGTAGTACGTAGGTACGTAATAGGAAGACTTCGAGAATAAACGCATGACCTATTAATGTGTTTACGTTAAACGAGGGACTGCTATTGTATCGATATAATAACTAATTATTTTCCCAATACCTTTCTGATAGATTGATGAAGAAATAATAAGCAACGAATTTTAATATGTCGTTTTTATATGCAGGTAGTTTAACTTGGTTCCTTATTTTAATTTACTAACATGACTGTCAGATTTATTATAGCATAAATTACAAAACTGATCGTGTTATAAAAAAAATACAAAAGAGGCCAGAGCAGAGATCAATAAATAGTATTTCCTTTTGTTATCAGGCAGCGATGTTTACAATCACGTTGTTTTATTTACACAAGTGCAGGTTGAACTGAACCACGACTGTAGAGGAAGCTCTCGTTTGTAGCTGACCTACATTATTCCTATCTGGCCATTATAAACTTAATTTGATGTCTGTCCTTCCGAATTGTGAATAGGAAGTGTTACAATCATAATTGTTGCGTGCATGTGTGTTTGTTAAATTTGTTCTTAAATCGTGCCCTTTGATTCAACATGAACAATGTCACTTAAATATGAAATATTTTATTGATTTTAAAAGAATGTTCATAGAGTTTTTCGCTCGTTCTTTTTCATAGAAACCTTACGTTTGGAACAAGCAACTAGCATGAACTTTCTGACTGACTGACTCCTTGACAATCCAACAGTACCTGTAAATATACTACTCAAAACAAAATAAGGGCCACAAGGTATTTTGTCTGTACCCTGAAAATAATAAAACCAATATAATAATATATTTTTTGTCTCCATAACGAAAACTAATGTTGTTTTTACCATGTAGACCAATCAATTTATTCAAATAATAATGATTAAAAAGTTTATTTGCTTTTGAAAGAAAAAACACATTTTAGGTTAAAAATAAAAACAACGTAAAGTTACTGAAAACAAAAGAAAATACTCCATGCTCATCTTTTAGTAACGGGTATGCCCCCCTCGTTTAGCTACGCACTCCTGAAGCCTAGAGTACATGCTCTCAATCAAATGCCTGACATTTTCCATTGGAATCTCTTCCCAGGTCCTTTTCACAGCGTTGATGAGTTGCTGTTGGTTGTGGATTTCCTGATCACCGTCTCTAACTCTTCGTTTCAACTGATCCCACATGTGCTCTATTGGATTTAAGTCCGGACTGTTCGCCGGCCACGGCAAGACTTGAATTTGAGAGTCTTCCAGTACAAACCGAGTCGCTTGAGCCGTGTGTGCACGAGCATTGTCTTGCATCAAGATGAATCCAGGACCCGCTCGCTGTGCAAATGGGATCACATGTGGTCTGACAACTTCCTCAATATACCGCTGAGCAGTAACAGTACCCTCATTTAAAATAGCGAGCTCAATTTTGCCGTGTAAGCTTATCCCGCCCCAAATCATTACATTTGGACCACCAAAACGATCGACTTCATGGATGCAGGCTTCTGAAAATCTCTCGCCGCGCCTTCTCCATACCCTAATACGCCGATCGTCGTTAAAAAATTTAACTTTGCATTCGTCTGTGAAGAGCACCATGCCCCATTACAATTACACCAAAATGAAAAAATACCTCGTGGCCCTTATTTTGTTTTGAGTAGTATATATTAAATGACATAAATGGTTTTGAATTTGAGTTTATGTGTGCATAGATGCACTTTAGTTAATGGTCATTCTCGTTTTCTTTTGTTGGACCATTTTTCCCAAATCCAATGGAATTTAAGTAGTAAAGGAATAACTGATTCATATCATAACACGTATTGCTGATAACAGATTTGTATCTCTTCCTTAACCGATAACAATAATAAGGTCACAAGAAATTGTTCTTATTAAAATAAGATTTTTGGGGAAAATGTTTAAATGATGGAACATCGTTTTATGGGACAACTTAAAATTCTTTATCGCTAGAGCCGATTCCATTGTCAATTTTTCTTGGAATGTTGCCAAAGTACTATGCATCGCTCCCTTGGAGCATACTCTTATGAGCAACTAAATAACGTCCAACATTCAAGTCAGGCCCGTCCGTAGTATTTAACATTATTGAAAGATTCTTTCAGCGTTTACAAATGAATTTTTAGAAGTAAATGTTGGAAGGACATTAAAATTACCAGCATTACTCAGAAATTAGGATCTTACCGTTCCTCAAATTACTTTTACCTGGTAGCTTAGAAAATTATTTTCCATTGCAAGAACAAGATTTCATAAAATATGAATGTATCACAAATTAAATTCAATTTTTTTTTACCCACAGAGAGAAACAAAAACACCACCCCCTGTGGCCCGAGTCCCCTCTCCTCCCCGCACACCATGCAAGGCGCCTCCCTCCCCCCCAGCGAACACGCATACAAAACCTCCTTACTCCTTCTCTTGCCTGATCTTCATGGCTATTGAAGCGGCGCCCGCGAGAGCGTTGCCCGTCAAAGAGATCTACGCTTGGATCGTACGTCATTTCCCCTACTTCCGACATGCACCGCAGGGATGGAAGAATAGTGTCCGGCATAATTTGTCGTTGAATAAGTGCTTCCATAAGGTAAGTAAATAATGATTAATGTTTATAAATGTGTTTTAAAATAGTACAAACTTATTATTCCCGATCGTACATATTATGGTTAATTCAGGAGTCAACGTTAGTAAGGTGGATTTCAACTAAAGATGAAACGAATTTTCCACAATTACTTCAAATGTGGTTTTAGTAATCTGTGTGTTATTACAAAAATAAACATTCTGTTGTACATCATTAATTTTATAAAATCTTTTTTGTCCAATCCTCAGATCGAACAAAAAGAAGACAAAAGTTAATTAAGTAAATAATAAAAATCTTTTGTATTCTAGGTGGCGGCGGCACCAGGACTCGGCAAGGGTTCACTTTGGACAGTAGACCCGCAGCATCGCGCTTCGTTATTACAGGTTGGTATTAATACTTTCATATAGGTATATTATACATTTATAATGCTACGGTTCATAGGCCTGTTTTTTTTGGCATAGATAACACTCAACCGCACATTGAAGGGGCAATTTTACTAAACAATCGCATTCTTTAATTTAATTTACCTACATTTTTGACATCTATTGCGGACTAGATTTTTAACATTTTATATCGAGAAATTGGTCTTTAGAACGCACTCATGTTTACTACGAAAATTACCCTTTGTAGCAGTAAGAGCTTTTCGACAATTCTATTCTTGTTTTTTAATTTTTTCCAACTTAGTCGAATGTGCGTTTACTGTACATAACTGATAATGAAACTCATTATGTTGTAATCAGGGATCAGATAATCGGCATATTTACCTAAACGCGTATTGAATGAACTTTTGTATCGAAAAAAATTCAGAGATCCTCAGGATTACTTAAATAAATATTTAGAAAGGTTTTCAGTTTCGAAAAATACGTCAATTTCGGGATCAACTAACGATGAATAAAATAATACAAACATTATTTTTTTTGAGTATTATATTTACTAGGCTTACAAATACATTTGTTTATTTATTTAGGTCATTTCCATACTTTCCTAGCGATGAAATGAACTTTGCGTAAATATGCATCCGAATATCCGAACTTAATGCATGTGTAAAGTATAATCAACTGTAGACCAAACCTAAGGACCTAAGGTTTACTTTATGTAAATAGTTACATAAGGTAAACCTTCAAACGACAAAACTTATTCGATCAAACAAAAACGAAACAGTAAGTATTAACATCCAATAACGGAACGAGCGGACACCACTAGGAAGTTCTAATTAGAAGGTATGTCCGCAGGCGTTTGGCCGCCAGCCCATACCCGCACCTGGAGACACAGTGGAGAACCCCGAACCCGCACCGGAGAACGGGGCGAGGGTGTCCTTACTCGCGCGTCGCCTGGCTGACCCCGAGCCTGGGGCTGACGAGTACCTAGCTGCGGCTACCGTGCTCGCCATGAAGTACGGACCTGCGGTGTTAGACCAGGTAAATATACTAAGTTTACCTTACCTTCATTTACAGGGGTGTGATTCTGTAAGACCTCATTCTAAACCTCCAATCTGAATCCGCTGTGAGTTTTTTGATTGGCATTCTAAAAACTCGGTTGATAATTCGAATTTACACTAGCGCCGCCCTTGCGAGCGTGTCAGCGAATTGAACTAAATTGACAGGGAGATTTTGACAGATAAAGTATGAGATGACGTAAGAAGTGGCATTCTGTGAGGTAATTTCGCCGTCACTTCGACGCTCACTTTGCACTCGAACCCGATTCAAAGTGTCAAATACATCAAGGTCATCCTGAAGTCCTTATGCGAAGTGAGAGTGAATAGAGCTATGTGAGATGCGAGTTGTTGTTTGAATTTTACAGAATCGACTTACAGGTCTTTGTGAAGGATTTCGTTCTTGGAAGTATACCTATTTCTACCACAAAGCAGCGTTGCTGCGTTCCAGGCACATTAGACATATCAAAATGGCAAAGCATCTTCTATTGCGGGATATGGGCCTGGCCTTGACACAGCCTGTCGTAGTGGTTGGATATGGGCTGACCACTACAACAGGCTGTGTGCCTCCAATATATTTTCGCGACCATCACCACTTGGTGATGCCGGCGTTGTCGGTCCATTCTTTGGTCATCCATTTTGTTAACAATTTCACTTCTATTGTCACTTCGTCCACTTTCAATTACATTTAGCAAATCTTCACATACCATGGGTGAGCTTCACATACCAAATGAATCGACCATACTAACTTCTAGGATGCATGTACTTGAATGGAAATCGCGAATCAGAAAATGCTTTATGGAACGCCCCAAGACTAGATGTAGCAAGGAACGTTACAGGGTATTAAAGAGGTTTAAAGAGTTGGGTTTTTTTTTAAACAGGCAAAAAGTCAACAGCGGTTCCGTGTACTTAACAACTTCACTGCGATCCCCAAGACACCTTCCAAGAATGGGAATTATTGCAAAAACTTTGTTCAACAGTGGACATCTTCCGGTTGATAATGTTAAAAGAGGTTTATGTCCAGCAGTGGACCTACAGATAGACCCGTCCTGCATGACGAGGTTATCACGCGTCAGACTAGACTTGTAGTTCCATTGACACTCATACTTCTTTTTGCATCGTTCGAATTTTAGGGCCAAGTCTTAAATATAACTGTTACATTCAAAACTCTTAATCAGTCAAAACTACTTTTGACTGATTTCAGTCAAAACCCTTATTAAGATACAATTCATTTGCGTTACAAAAATAAAAATACGGAATGTCCTTGTTGTAAGAATCACTAACGGCGGGCACACGCCCTGCTATGCCACGCCAGGAATAATTTTGGGGCTGCGTACCAGGGAATTTTCACACGCTTTAGGTACACAACCGTTGACACAATACAGTATCTTATTTTATTTTATAAATTTTATTCATATTAGCGATAGGAAGAAATACGTGACCGTGCAAGTTACCTATGAGTTGGCTAAGGCAAGAGGAAGTGTGACAGTGTTGCCACTACAAAAATATTACAATATTATTGCCAAATAATGATACTTGAGTTTTACCAAAAAAATATTTTTATGTTGTTGCCAACACACTACAAAACAAAAGTTTTAAAAGGGTCACAAAAAAAATGCCCTCCCGACCTATTGGGTTTCTAAGTATTAAGGATAAATTGAAACCGTTCAAAAGTAGTTTTGACTGTGACATAACCACCATGTTTTTGTACCAGCTCCCACCGGCCGCGCACCTGGTGATCTCTCGCTGCGCCCGCGACGAGCACTCGTACAGCGGCGGCGAGGAGCGGCGCACGGCCGAGGCGTTGCTCAACCTGGCCGGCGTGCGCTCCGAGCCCGCGCCCAGCTAGTGCTTCGCCCCGCGCCGGCCCGACCTCTTGAGGTACTGACTTACTTCTGCTACTTCTCTCCACGTCGCCGGTCAACACCGCTGCTCTTCACTGTACCCCCGCGCCCAGCCAGTGACTGTACCGACACTTAACTAACGCCCTCTTTTGACCTGTCTGGGAACTACTTAGGGTAAACAATACTAATGTTGTTGGCAACACCCCACCCCCCATGATTGGCACTTCGCTAATTTATTATTATTTAATTTAATGTTTATTAAGAAAATTTACGTTTTTTAAAGATGCAGTTTCTTTTTATATGATAATAATTTATTACAAATATTACTGTTTTTCGGTTACCGCATCCTCAAAACACGAAAATATTCTTAATAAACAGAATAAATTAGCGTCAATGATTTGGAGCATTTTTCATCATTTGGGACATCAAGTGTCAATCATTTGGGGGGGGGGGGGGGGTTGTGCCAAAATTACTATTGTTCACCCTACTCCACCTTATTCTATTCAAGTCACCGGAACAAAAGACCACGGCTGTCTTCACTGTACGCTCACTATCACGACGGTACATTTACACCTGATATTGTACTTCAGCATAGTTGCTGGTGCGCGGAACACCCCTGTCTCCTACTTTACGCCCTTTTTATAGTCAGGTACAGACAGCGTCATTAACTGCTTACCCCCCTATCCGAAGAAATTTTTAAGCGTGGGTGACGGAGGGTAAGCTGTTGATGACGCTGTCTGTACAATTAAGACATACTCTGCGTATTTCGGTATTGGGTACGCAAAGTGCGAGCAAAAATCTGACATCTAGTGTAGCTACATTCCTTGCTTCCTAGTAGCGTTAAAAAAATCAGCAATAAGGTAAAATACCCTAGTTTTTTTGTGACTCTGATCTGATTAAAATAATAACTTAAAAGTTTATAATAACAGTCTGTATTTGTGCTACACTAAGTACCCACTACCTTCACGTTTTACGTTCGTCCATTGTACGATGAATAGGTACATTACCTATGTATTCAATTCATAATAATGCTGTTATACAATATTTAAATGGTAAAGTTAGTTAGCGACAAAGTACAGCGCTTACAATTATTATTTGTTATATTTTCCAAGAGTATAGAATCCTTTTCGTTTTACAGTTTTTAAACACTTATTTTACGGGGGCACTATTGAAATTCGTTCAGTAATCATTCTAAAATTACGACTTAATTCTAATAAATATTTCTCGGGGCATAGCCCTTAAAGTTCAGTGATTCTATAAATTATAATTGACGTAATATGAATTCGTAGAACGAAAAATGTATCAAAAAACATATTTGACAATTTCTGATTCTGTTGTGACAATTTATAAAATATACAAAGGTTTACCATTCTCTAGTCCAATAAAGACAATCCATATAAGCAAATCTCGGTGAGATACGTAGATGTCTTTACTATATATAAATTATATTCAATATGAAATAGTTATCGTGCTAAAATGGTTCACTTGCTGTCGAGCTTGATCCTGTTTTCTCTTTCAATATATTTTCAAAATGTAAAACATCACATATATCATAAAGACAGGCGTTACGCGAACCATGTTCTAGAATAAATTACTCTTTACATAATAGTAGATACTTATAGTGATAGATGTGATACTACTGATACTGTTAGTATGAAATATTTTATTTAAAAGGAATGGAAAATAGCTAAATAGTTACTCCCTATTTGCATTTAGATTTTTTTCCCATTTACTATTAGTCAATCAATCGTAATATATTGTAAGAATTAATTATTCTATACTTACATAATTTAAAGTAATTATTGTTCCCGTATTTCCGTCAATCAATTTGATTTGATGCCGAATGTTGCCAGAGTACGAGTTACATTTTTTAGTGTTGCTATTGTGCATAATTAAGACAGAAGTGTGGCGCATGATAGGTTTTAAGTTATAATAAAATTATTCTTACGTCATATTGTTTTGCCTGCATCTTCAATATGTCAGGTTAATATGTTATGTTTCACCGGTAAGTATAAAGATAAAATTACTGATTCTAAACTGAGCAATAAAATGTATAAAGGAGTTGTTTCAAAATGTATGGAGCCTGGGCCCAGTCCTTGTACACCATACTTAATAATAGGGCAACACATTTTAAATAGTTCTCAACTGTCCAATTACTTTAAAATAGCTTTGTGAGCGGTAAAACGTAAGAAATTGCACTTGAAATTGCAACACACAACAAAAAAACAATCATGGCGATAAGCTGGCACTTTGATTGATAAATGACGTTTGACATTTATAATTCTGATTTTATGTGTCGATTTGTGGATAGCCAGGTAAACATATGGGAAAGAAACGGTGTTAAATTAAAAAAAAACGAAAGGTAGGTTGCTATATAGTACTCCAGAAACTAGAAACAAAACGAGACGAAAGTGACAGAAGTGACACTGACAGCTGACAGTTCTCTTTCTGTGATCAATGGTCGATCTATGGTTTATAGAGTAGCTAAATCTGAGTGACGCCATGTTAAAAATCCATAAAAACTATTGTTAAATTATTAATTTACTACCACAACAGTACACATTTAAAGAAATTATCAGTATTTTTCCCGGATTCTATGGATTTTTCTCTTTTTTTTTGAAGTGGTGTACATAGACTGGGCCCATTATGAAACATGTCCTTTATTTAATATAGCTTGTGATCTGAACATACAAATATTGTATACAGGGCGATCAAAATGTATTTTATCTATTCAAATTGTGTTAATTCAAGAAGTGATAGTACATGTATATACGTTATAGCAAATACTTGTATTAGCCATTAGCAAGCCGTACTTTGTGTTCATAAACCGAGGGATATACTTCACACAATCGCTTACAGTGTTAACAAATCTTATTTATCATATTGATAAGGAATTATAACTTCGTATCTGTGCGTGATTAGATGAAATATGTACTCAAATAATTTTACCGGTATATTTACTACTAGTACTAGACAGTACCCGTTGTCTCGCAAATAAGCCTTAGCATGTAATGGCAATCGCCTCAGATATAGAGAAATTTTATTCATCATTATAAGGTAAAATTGTTAATTTTCGATACATTGTGTAGCTGCTTCCTCTCTAGAGACTATATGAATCACTACCGTTAATTATTCTATGGTAGGTACAGAAGACGTTCAACTTTAATAAGCACATCCAAAATCAATTTAACCAAATCCCGTTGTATTCTTGTTGTAAGTCAAGTATAGAAATTAATACCAATTCAGTAAACTAATATAATCGTGTTCGCCATTTTAGAACTCTATTTTCAATGTAAAAAAAATACAAAACATCATAAAAAGTATGGATGGCGGATGAGTGTTGCTATTTTACATAGCCAAAATTATATCAATACCTCTTATATTAGTGTGGTTAAAATGCTATTGTATAAACTATTGTAATATATACGTTGGACAAGGCCGTTTTTTCTCAAGTGCCTGCTAAAATGCTTCTATTCTATCGTTAGAAAATTATAACTGGAGTACGGAGTGTCGTTAGAGAGGACGAGTGCCGGAATAAATACCATTTAATTGTCTTGTTCACACAAGTTCTGTTCAAATTCAATTAATTCATGACAACATGGACATATTCATAGATGTTTATTACATACTACTTTACACAACACCAAAATAACTAGTGATAAGTAGGCTGTGACAGACTTAGAATTACATAAAATTCTACGTTTTAAGTCCCTTTAGTAATTTATTTCCATTGAATACTGAAACCTATTCGAGATGTGTATTTATCTGGCGCTCACGGCAAAGCCTTGTAAGAATACACCAAATAGAGTTAATTGTGATAAAGCTTCAGTTTAGTTTAACGTTTATTTAAATGTCTCGTAATATTAGTTGGGTTTTTGGTATAATAACTGTCCAATGATCTCCTTCGCCACAGTTTATAAACAATCGTTACTTAAAATGTACTAAGAATATATTTTAGTTGTTTTAATAACAAATAAGGGCAGTAACAAGTAAACTGTGGTGTTGGAATGTCTTAATTAATATCGTAAGCAACTGTAATTATTTATTTGAATGGCTTGATTAGTACAATTTCATTGATGTTTCGTCGTGTAATACGCGTAGGAAGTACTAGACTGATGCAATGACTGATTTGTGATGAAGCAATATTATTTATTAGTGAAATCGATCTATATTTTTTCGTTTCCCGAATCTGCGGCTTGTTTTATCGTGACCGACTTTACGTGGTGTAACGTTGGAATGTTTTTGAATATATGCCAAATAGATATTTTAACTACAATACAATTTTCGAAACTGCTAATACATTTTAGTATTGGTTCTAGAAATTGCACGTTAAATATGTGAAACACGTCTGGCTACTTTTATTAAAAAAAGTGTCATTCATGAATATGCGTCGTAATAATAAATTATGGCAGAGTAATAATATCATGACTATTGACTTTCAAAGTGCTTCTAAACCAATGGCGAAATGCTTCGGTATATTTTCTCCAATCCTTATGATATGTAGACTTCCTCGTATATTTTGTAGGCAAATGAATGGTCTATGTGTGCCAAATGTTTAAGAAAATGATAACATTATTACCTTATTATATCAAGCAAATTCAAATACCAGTAATATAAATGTATTTATATTAATAAAAAAAAAACTATGTAACGCATAGATAGATTAGGTCGTAAGTGATATTTTAGTAATATAATTTAATTGCTAAATAATTAAAATACATACATTTTTGCTGTATTTAGGAGCGTCTTCCATCTTACTCGTATTGTTTTCTCTTAGATACCGTTAGAAAAAACAGTTCGCGTGATGATCATTTTGGCGACCTCTGAAGAGTAGTCAGTATTTGATAGTGCACTACCTTGGAGGAAATTAATGAAAACAACCAGCGACTGTGTTAAACACACGTCTTTAAAATACAAGCATTGCATTGAAATGTAGTGTTTATTTGGAACGTATTTCTAAAGCGTGAACTTTTTTCTCTAACCGTACACTCTAGCCTTTCTTTCGGTGGTATGTAGATGAAATTTTACAGCAATAATTAGTACCTAATAGTAGTACTTTGCTGGTAGATGCTACATATAATAATTATGTGTGATAAAACGCGATTTATTTATTAAGTGCTATGTTTAAATTAAATTTTATGATCGTAAGCAACTTTCAAGCAATATATTCACCTGTTAATTAAGGTCCCAGACCAACAAGCTTTTATGAAAATATCTTAAATGGATTTTTAAAACCTATAGAAGAGTAAATTAAATCACTTCAGTTGTTAATGATCATAAAATTCCCTTTAAAAAGTTATATCGATATGATATTAAAATTGTTACGACTCATGTGCTCATGGTCAAAAAGAAAGATTTTTTTTATCGATTAATTTATTCTTAGGTTAATTAATTAATGATGCTGTTATTATTTGTTTGTAAAACGGAATTTTTAAACAAAATACCTTTATTTGAATTGATTAATATGTATTTGTTTGGAATTATCGTTTTACGGACTACAATATGACGTCATTTCTGTAAGTATTCGCTTGTGAATGCGGAAACTGTTTTTGTGAAACATCTTGTTGATGTTTATGTAGGTAAAGGTGTGTGTATTGACAGTGGTGTTTGTTATATTACAGCAGTGACGTCATATTTCGCTAAAAGCTAGCCTCTACGTTGGTATGTCCGAACTATATTTAAGTATAAAATTAAATTATTATTGTTGTTGATATTTTGCCGGCTTTTGAACGACACCACTCTTTATTAATATTATTGCTATTGTTGAGAGTTATTGCCAAATTTTTATTTGTCCTAAAATCTTTTGTCTTTGTACATATCCATTAAATAAATTATGTACCGAGAATGTATCGTTTATTTTATTAGTAAGTAGAACCCTCTTCCCAAACTAATAACCCATGTAATGTTTAAGGGTTGACGCTTAACTTACGGAAGATGCATGCGACGTATCGTTGTTTGCACGGAACAGATAAATAGAGTTGGAATGGTAATGTGGGCGTGGCAAGCGCGCCACAATTATGATTCGACTCTCATAACTCGACCGATTCATTCGTACACCGCGTTTAGTGTACTTCGGACAACTTCGGAGAACCGATCTCAGCATTAAAATGCCTTCTTGTGCAATTATAACTTGCAAGACCAAAAGTCAGACTTCAAGTATAGAGCGAGGAGGTGTATCTTTCCATTGGTAAGTGGAAAATATCATTTAATTACAATATTATTTGTAAAAAACATAAAAATGTAATGATGACTATAACTGTATTTATCTGTTCCGTGGTTGTTTGTACCTACGATCTCCGGACCAACACATAATCGGTTATGTATGTAAGGTTGAATGTTTTATAATGCTATACTAGCTTTTGCCCGCGGCTACGCGTAGATGTCGGAAATTGTGTGACCACCGTCTGCTGGGGACCTCCTCCTATATTGCGGATATCCATCGTCTCCTGGCTGGGTGTCCTTGAGAAGTGGTCAAGGATACTTCTTAGTGCAGCTACTATATTCCATGCAGGGTGATTTGTAGTTTAAACTACCACAAGGACAATGTATCATGTTCGCCTTCACAATACCGTAAAGGAGAGGGTCTTGTTTAGAGTCAGGTATATTTGCACAAATGACATTGTCGATTTGATCTGGGTTGATACGCTGCTCTAGCCACACACAGCAAGATGTGGATGTGAGGAAGATCTCGTTTTTGTCATTCCACTGAGTATATAAAGGAAAGCATCCCCCTAAACAGAGTACCTTTGGTCAGAAGAGCCATCATATTTTTTCAACTTTAAGTGGAATACCCTGGCAGTAATGTCGTGGCGATCGTGTGACTTTTCACCCGGTAAAAGTATATCTGTGATCTCTCTCCATCGGGGATTAGGTGCATGTGAATGTGATAAAGAGTTCAGGACGGCTGTGCTTGCGCACGTTTGTCATGGTGTCTTGTGTACGCTCGTGCATATAGGGTGGTCCCCCGGTAAAAGATGACGGGAGCACCGCCTTCTGACCCAGGTGTTCACCATCAACGTCCTGCCTCACTATGGCGTCCCTCAAGTGTACATAACTGTCAGCCCTCAGCTGCACCTGGTTGTTCCTGATACAGGTCAACCTTTCCGTCTCTATTTTAACATCTATACAAATTTTTCATCCCCTATTTTACAATCTTCTGGGATGATTTTTCAAAAACGCTGATACATGTAATGTTCCTGATATAGGTCAACCTTTTCGTATGTGTTTTAGCGTCTATACAAATTTTTCATCCCCTACTGGACCCTCCTCTGGGATGATTTTTCGAAAACGCTGATAGATGTAATGTTTCTGACATAAGTCAACCTTTCCGTCTCTGTTAAGTGTCTATACCAATTTTTCATCCCCTTTTTTTACCCTCTTCTGGGATGTATTACAAAAACGCTAATACATGTAATGTTCCTGATATAAGTCAACCTTTCCGTCCCTGTTTTAGCGTCTATACAAATTTTTCTTCGCCTAGTGTGGATGCTCTTCTGGGGTGATTTTTCAAAAACGCTGATACATGATTATTAATTACCAACCAAAAGACTAAATACAAATTTCCATGGTTTGAAATACAAAACTAACGGGTTTTCCCATTTATACATTCATCCCCTATTTTACGCCCTCATTTCCCAAAAACACTGAAACACGTGGTTTTTATTTTTTGACCAGAATGATAAACACCAATTTTCATGGTTTAAACTACAAAAATGTCAATTTTCTATACAAACTTTCATCCCCTATTTAACTTCCTTAGGGGTTGAATTTCGAAAAAGCCTTCCTTATTCCTTGTCTACAACATAAAGGGAACGTCTGTGCAAAATTTTCAGCTTTCTAGGTCCAAGGGTTTGGGCTGGGCGTTGATGAGTCAGTCAGTCAGGACTTTTCTTTTATCTACCTATAAATATAGATGTACCGCAACTTCATCCGCGTAAATTTCGGCTACGCGGATGCAAACGGAAGTCGCGGATTAAAAAGATCCTTTCTTGGGGTCCAAGCTAAGTCTGGTTTAGTAATTAAGCCTTGCAAAGGTTACAAACAAACTCACTTTCGCATTTATAGTATGGATTTGACTGCTCTGGCGATGGCGTTACGCGGCCAACGGACGATGCTCAGCGTCTCTCAGCCAGAAATGCGTCCACCATGTGTGCACTGTAAGCTTTAATCTTTTGACCACCACGGCCAACAAGCAATAACGTGCCCTCGACGTCAAGCTACAGATTACGTATAGAAGTCTGTCATGTAGTCGTGACCGTGGTTTACTGGGCACATTTTGGTTTGTCATCTATATATGACTGTAGCGGACCAAAGGGCGCTATACATATAAAGCGGGTGGCCATTTTCCTGTATTCGTGTTGTTTATTGTACTTACCGAATATTCTGTGAGCTCTGAACTTTGGGCACCCCAACTTGGACATGTGAGGTTAGAAAACACCCATAAATAGAAGAGAGTCCGCTCCGTCGACCGGGCCTCATATTATGTAAATATTGGTAATAGTACATTATGGTAAGTGCGGTAGGTTGAAAATTACAGCCGAGGCGATACAAGAAAGTAGAGGCTGTAATTATCAATGCGCACGTATGTCATAGGTACGACCTTTTATAAAATATTTGCGAGGAAATAATTTAAATGTTATAACATATCGATACCTTTAGGCTCAAAAGGCGTATCCACCAAAATACGACTTTTCAGTAGAGCAAAAAAACTAAAACGTTTTTGAACATAACTTTTAAGTGCTTATAACTATAGAAAAATAATGTACTACAAAAGGTCTTAGAATTTTGAGATAAAGAACGTCGTAGAACAACATTTAAAGCAAATCCAATAAATAAAAAAATGAGGTTCCTATACACCCTTAAAATAAAAAAAACTTGTCGGTTACGCCAAAAAAAAAATGCTTCTGTGCAAACAACTAAGGTTGTAATGGTAATGTGTAGGTACCTACTAGATTAACTAATAATTTGTGATGTAAGTCACAATCATATTTGTATTTTAGGATGTAAGAGGAACATTTCTAACCAATATAAGGTGAGTATTTCTTACTAATGATTTTGAACCGACTTCAATAAAAGGAGGAGGTTCTCAATGTACCTACAGTTTTATGTTTGACCACGCATAACTTCCCATGCTAATTTTATGAAAATATTCCGCCTCTAAGAGAGGAAGTAGACACTAAAAACACTATGATGATAAACTATGGATTGTGGTATATCATTTGAAAGGAAATTTTGTTAGCTTTGTACCTCTTTAACCAAAGATTATTCACCTTATGTCTTAGAACGAAAAAACCAAACATCATATTGTCTGTAAGTTCTGAAAATCTATAAAAAGTGAGCGTTTATGAAAATTGATCATCAGCTTCACGTCACTGGGAACATGAAGCTAAAAAGAAATCTAAACCACACCTGAAAAAGTCACTCAACAAGTCGTCATCCTAATCCAGTAAGGGGTGTCTCAGCGTACTATTGATCGACAGCTATATCTGGGGCAGTCTTGTGTCTCGATGGTATACAAAAGGGTCAGGTAAACTGGTAACTAAGTCCGGAGACCAGGATCTGGACGACAGCGATGCACTTAGGTGAGAGATAACGGATTTATTGTCACTTCTTCTCTTCGAAATCGACACTTAACTGGCTTGAACATCCAGAGAAGTTCGAGAGAGGGCTGTCAGCGAGTGGACAGTGAGGCAAAAACTCAAAGAATCGAACTTGATCCCAAAAAGGCCAGTCACAGGACCAAAATCTTCAACCCACCGACAGTTTGCCCGGCTTCAGTTTGCTCGCGATCACTTAGATTGCGAAATGGAACAATGGCCTGAGTGCTGTTCTCTGACGAAACCAGTATGTGCCTAAATGGTAGCCACCGTAGACCAAGAGTCTACAGGAGACCGGGGAAGCGATTCGCACAATGCTATTTTGCGGAAACAGTGTCATACGGGGGTAGATCCTGTATGATGTGGACGGGGAATTTTAATATACTTTAGGACGTAACCACCAAATTTTGATAATTCGGGTAGTATAAGGCAAGTGTGAACCAAAATTTACAAATGGCCAAAGACGTAAACTCCAAATTTGATAGATCACGGGGCATACACCCAAATCTTTGATTTTATTTTCCTGTTACGACCTTTGCTGTTACAAGAAATTAAATATTGTTCATTTACGGCACAATTTACAGTAAAAATGTGTTTAGCGATCCGAAAATTGTGGGTTGTATTCACCATTTTTTTGCGAATTTCGGAACTTTAAGACCAATCGAAAGAGAACGAAAAACTAAGTATGGCTGCATTATTAACTCATTTTGGCCAAAATGGTGGTTACGCCCTTTGAGTCTTAGGTATATATAATAATTTTTACTTGTTCACAAATTAATTAGCGATGCGCGCGCATCAGCGCTTTTTTTTTAGGCAAAGGCACATTATTACTAATAAAGTAAATTAATATTTTTTTTGTTTTTGTTACAGATAAATGGTTGTAATTTATTGTCAAAGTTAATTAAATTAAAGATTTAAATGTTTATTTTTTATATTTTATCTCCCAAAGTTAATTTTATTCATAAAATGTTGACCACTTTTCTGACATAAAAAACTTTTTGCTAAGATTTTAAAAAGTACCGTTCGTTTTAGACGGAGCATCTTGAATTCTTGATAAACTACGTTTTACGAAACTCGTGCGTTTTACATTACAATAACGCACATACATTACGATATTGAAATTGGTGTAATAAGAGACACTTTACGAGCAAATGTGTTATAAAATATATTATTTAGAGGTAATACAAAATATTTGGTCTGAAATTAACTTTAGGCGTTAATTTATTTTCTTAACGGTCCGTTGTCCCCGTTGCCCGTATGTAAGTACAAAAGGGGGACAACGGTAAGGATTTTTATGACGTGCTATTGTCCCCGTGACGGGAACACAGATAGAGGGGGCAACGGGAACACATCGGCATTTCCAATACAATGTTATCAAAGGTAAAACTAGCACTATGAAGATACTTACGTATCGCTATTTTTTAAAATTGAAATATAGGCTACAAGCGACACGCCCCGGTTTGTCACGGGTAGCAGAGCATAACCATTTACACAAAACTGAAAAATTATACACCTAAACCTTCCTAACGAATCACTCTGCCTGTTGGTGAAAACCGCATGAAAATCCGTTCAGTAGTTTTTGAGTTTATCGGAAACAGACGGACGCGGCGGGGGACTTTGTTTTATATAGTGATAGCACTCAGGGGATAAAGTAGCTTCCTATTGGTATGTTTTTTTAATTCGGCTATTTTTTGCAAACAAACAGGAAAATAAATCAGCCTTTATAATATTAGTGTAGATGCCAAACCAAATAGTCCGAATAATGTATAGCGACCATCGGATTCTCAATACAAGGTTTCGTTGTATTGAAAATACACAGAACCCGCTATTGTGTATAGCCACTCTTAACAAGTGATGTCCCCTTTTCCACTAGCAGACCCTAATCTAAACCGGGAGTCAACAGTCGTCAGAATAAATTATAGATTTTTTTCTGACGAAAAGAAATTTCCCTTTGGACAGAAAAAACTTAGGTTCATTTAGGTCGACGTTAGGGGCACCCCGTGGTTCGGTTTGGTTCTTTCAAACCTTGCAGACAAAAATAGAAGCCCCGTCCAGCGGGGCTCTGTCGATCGTCTTTGTTCCCGTTTTCGTAACCGTTGCAAACAGTTTTAAATTAAAATAACAATTTAAAGCCCCGTAATTAAAAGCAGCTTCTTATTCTTACTATATCTTTTCGAATCTTGATCATTTTGTTATTGTTCTGACGAAAGCGGAATATTCTGACGATAAAGGAATTTGACGTAAACCTCCCCATCTAAACGAATCTTAGTAAGATTCTTAATAAAACAATAATAACTGAATACTGAATTCATTTTATTACAAAAAAAAAGAACAAAAGCGTGGCTCTACAACCAGTCAGTACGTAAACATACAATAATAGTATTTGTCTTAAAATTACATCATAATGTCGTCTACCTTATTTAACATCTATTAGAGAATAGCATTCCCAACTTTGCTATATTGCCTGGTATATGCGAGGCTAGGTTTATGAAGTTAGGCAGCTAGTATGCTGGCTTCATGTATGTAGCTTCATTTTTGAGCTAGTAACCCTGTGCTTAGTCGAGTAAAAAAGGCAAACTAGTAGTTTACTATCCTAGCTTCCTAAAACTAGCCTCGTGTAAACAGAGCATATCAGACTATCAGCATATTAAAAGATTAAACTTCTTGTTTTTCTATCTGAAACAAACTTCATAAACAGGCTACAGATATTTAATAAACTCTGAGCTGACTTAGTAAAATTTTATGCACAAGATAACTGCAATAGGTTTGTTTGGTACATATGTATTAAGAATAAGGTGCCTACATTTATTTTCAGTTTATGGGATAATCTTAGCTAACTCTGAAAATGGTGATCATTCCTAACTCGAATGCAGTATTGCACATAACTCCAATAAAATAAATTCTACATAACCATCCATACATCATCTATAAAACATTTGGATCAAGACAAATTTCTCACCATGACAAATTTTCATGCTGCCATTTTATATAAATTATGCATGTTGCAACATTTAAAATAGTTTTTTTGTCTCTGGTCAAACTGTAAAAAAATCAAGCCTAAAATAACCTCTGACATGGCTTGAAAATGTAATCAAACAGAATTGTTATCAAAAATGTTATTTTTCAGTCCTGCAATGTTATATTTTAAGCCTTGGATTATTTATTTACATTGTCTAGACACCGCGTCGGTGAGTAATTAAGATCAAACATTTTAGTAGTATTTCTCGCCGCGTTCGCATATTCTATTAATCTAGACATAATAAATAACATCAAGGTATAAAGATACGTCCACACCATACAAGTGAGAATGATCGGGGTGGCTAACTGGATCCTTAAATACAAATAGGATTTGCCTGCATCTCGAGAATACTCGTACAGTGTGAACGCAGCTTAACCATGGCAAGTTCGTTGCCTTGTGCTACTTGTGGAAAATATTTCAAGTAAATAACAACGGTCTCTAGAGCTACATAACTGTTCACGAGAAGAAAATCTGTCGAGCTTCAGCCGGTGACTGTTCCATCGGGCAGTAGGGACATTTCAACCTGAAAAGAAAACTGATTGTAGTAAGTTTCATGTTTTTAAAAAAATCTTCCCAGACTAGGATTTTTTTCTGTGTCATGGACACGTTTACAAACATAAACTCACATATACAAACAAGCAGACCCGGGACAACTAACGTCGTGAACACTGTTGACGTTCGGGAAAAAAATCCGTTCATCAGTGTTGACGACCGGGACCTTTTTTCTATTATACCAATTATTCCCGTTCAGTAACAGCCCTGTCGTTAACCTTTTAACCGCCCGACTTCACATCACTTGGCGTGCCTCCAGCGCCCGGCACAGTGTATCGAAAAATAAATACCTACAACAACGAGGGATGTGCAGTGCAATACTTATTTAACTTTTTCGAGGTCGATATTTTTTTATAATAATGATATTTGCGAGCTACTTACATAATTATCACTATCAGGCATTTTTGGTAAGCCAGTAAAATAAAAAGTCTAAAGATTTTAACGATTAATTAATTAGTAACTACTTAAGCTATTCACGATTACTTTGCTCACAATAAAATCAGTCCAGAGATAAACCTCGGCATTTTATTTCTCAATATTAAGTACCTATAGGTATAATACCATATAAGTTCTTATGTACCTATTCATTTATATCCCGCTACTTAAAACAGTTAACAACAAAAATAAATACATATTTTGGATAATTTCAATAACAGTTTACCTTTCGACTTAGACGGTAGGTAACGATATTTATCACAATCACAATATGTATTGGGTACACTAATTTCAATAAAATCATCAATCAATCAGAGGTAAGATTTGCAAAAATTTTAGGTATGATCAGTCGAACAATTATTTATACTCGTTATCGACGAGACGAATTATGGACGAGACCACATTTATGTAACATTCGATAAACTTATATGTATTTACGAGTTTCATCGCCAACAAAATAACTGGCCGCTAATCCGCTGCTATCCGATTCGGTTGTGCGGCGCGCGGCATAAACTCTACCTATAGTACGTGCCACGAAAGATGAAACTTGACACAGACTTGATTTGACTTGCGCAGTACTCGATTTAAAGGTAAGAAACCGTGTAGACGACACACACACGACACCGGCACCGTCCCAGAGTGCCCGCGCATTCTCATCGCACGGCGCGCTCTCGCCGAAAATAGAACAAAAACTAAGCAATAAAAAAAAATCCTATTCATCAATGTCAAGCTCTTTGTCCGATATAAATTCTTCATTTTCATCGCCTTCTAGAATTCTTATTAATTCTTCAGTAGTCGTCATGATAAATTTCAATACATATATTTTTATCGATATACGAACGTAAAACATAAGTATAAGCACAACACTAATAGAAAATCAGCACTCATTTATGACGTACGAAGCGGTCGTCTTTATCTGACCGTGGCGCTGGGCGTTCTAACAACACAAGTTTCGAAACATGGAGGCTAGGGATGGAAACCATCAATTTAGTCGCTGACATTTAACAAGTAAATTTATTTAATTTCAAAGGAATTAAATGAAATGCAAACAAATATTTGCAGAAAAATGTTTTATTAACAATTGCTGTGTTTGTTTTATGAATAATTAGTCGGTATAAAGAGAATATTTTGATTTATGTTTATTTTTGTATCGGAAAATCTTGTGTGTCGTTCCTATTGTCGAATTTTCCGTCATGGGCGTTGTACATCAATACAATTTTCTAAAAAAAATATTAGTAATTCTTCTAACTTCGGACATTATTTTTAGGACTTCTAATTAAGAGATTATAGTGTATTCAATTGTAAATGATTACTTAATTAACTATTTACCTAATGTAAACATCTTCTTGACAGAATATAGCGGGTATAAAAAAAAACAGAGTTCACGAGCTGTGGTATTTGGTCGGAAATATACGACGCTGGCGGAATGGACGCGAAAATATTTGTCGGATTAATCCGACGTAGGCCGTTAAAGGGTTAACACATGACGATCGTAGTATTATGGTTGTAATTACTGTACAACATATACATAGGTATTTCATTTTTTGTGTTGCAAAATTCCTGACGACAAAACGCTGATTTTAAAGTAAAAAAACTATTTTGTGATTTTGATGTTAATGTTTTGCTTTGGAAGTTTTAGGGCGGGTTGCTCCAACTATACATTACTGACCGGTAAGTAGTCAAAAATGGCGCTACCTTTCGTCAAATCAAAAAAATGGGTTGTTTCACAAAATCGTACGTCGAAAAGTTACTATTACCATAACCGACCAGTCAACGTAATTTTGTGTTGTCAAACAGCTAAGTACTTCCTTCATACATCAAAATATTATGGAATCTCTTTTTGAATAACTTTAACTGGCGGATTTTTATGTCATGAAACAACCCGTTACATTTAACGTACGTTAAACATCTCACGTCATAGTAACTTTTTAACCGTCCGTATGTAACGTTAACCGACTGTTTGAAACAACCCGCCCAAACTTAATTAAATTATTTAAAAAATCCGTTTCATCTTTAATTGAACTCCACCTTTCTAAACGTTGACTCTTAAACTAAGCATATTGTGTACGACTGGGAAAAAAGTTCCGATTGTCAACACTGTTAACGAACGGAACTTTTTTTACTGATCGTCAACACTGTTGGCGACAGGCTGTTACCGATTGGGAATATTCGCGCTAACCGTGTCGTAATTTTTTTACACTTGTGTATGACTGGTATGAGCCTGGAATCGCCAAGCTGCCTAGAAATGTGGTTATCAATGTTTATCTCAGCGCGAGAAATGGCCTTTGCCCTGCAGTGAGCCAATAATAGACAGGTATAATTAGTTTATAGCTCGTATACTCACTTGGCTCCCATGGCTAGTTTGTTAAGCGCGTCTCTAGAGATGACGTGACCACAAAGGAGTCTCATGGGCGGATTCTGTTCCGACGCCTGTTGGCGCAGGATGGGGCACGCGAACACCGAGTGGTAGCCGCCGCCGTCCTCGCCTAGGTCCACCTACGAATAAAATTATAACATTGATGAAGTAGAAAATATAAGGACAATATCATGAAGCTTATAATCGTAAAATTCGTATCGTATCTCTCTTGTATATATTGACAGATTGGTCGACTGAGGTAAGCAAAAGATGGGTGTCGGAGCGACTGGAAATGCCGGTGAACGAGGCTCTCCGACAGTATCATGGAAATGAACTATCGAGAATAGAAAGGAGATACAATTCCCAATATTAAGATCTTGAGTGGTGTGAATAGTTTATTGAATTTCACGATTCAATCTTCTTAAATCAATTTCCTATTTAAACACTGTAGACCATATTGATTGGGAGTAGATACATACATAATTAATATTACAATTAGTGAAAAATACTAAGCAGCTAACCTAACTGCAGCCAACAGCGCCACACACATACAAAAAGAAGAAAAACATTGCTAAAAAAAAAAAGAGCTTTTTTTACTGGTCCTGCATAGTCTAGGATCTTACCTCAAAAGGCAGCTCATCATCCGACCAGGCAGCGATGACGTGCGGGTGCGTCATCTTAGCCCGGATGTCGTGTAGCGCGGGCAACACGCGGGCTCCAGCCAGCACTCCGCCCGCGAGAGGGGATAGAGGCGCCAGGCGGAGCAGCGCACATGCTTCCTTTATGAACAGCTCAGCTGCTTCAGCACCTAAGGAAATAATGGGTTAAAACCGAACTAAGACTTTTAATTCTATTCGGTAACTTGTCAAGAAAAAGGTATTGAGGTGGTGTAAGAATGAACGAAATTGAATGAATTTAAATAATGTCATGCAAACTCACTATTAATAATCTATACACACTCACATCACACACATCTTAGGTTGGCTAATCATAAAAGAACAGCGGAAGGACGTTTACAATTGGGGAAGCCCTATTGCCAAGCACCACGGATTACGGTTAACATTGATTTATGGGTCCTAAAATGTGAGCTATTACAGTTGATTCCAAATAATAGGTATGGCAAAAACGCACGAATATTGACTCTAGCTTTTACAAGGTCCGCATAGTAAACAGCTCTGGATGCAGGATGTAGCCTGTACACTATCTAACATAATATTGCCTTCACTATGCCAAAGAGCGCTGTTAAAAAGAAAGAAACCACTTTAAGCTATAATAAACTTTGTATTTAAAATGAACACGGATGTAAGATACAAGTGCACGGTAGGATGGTTGGGAGACGACTGACGTGCTGGACTGGATGGAGCGAGGAGTGAGAGGATGCTGCGTAGACTGTTGAGTAAACTAGAAGGGGGTACAAATTAAGGGTGTAACAGCACGGTACAATACGCGCCACGAAAGATTTGACTTGACAGACCGTGGTTTGACTTGCGCAGTACTCGATATGAATACGTTTAAATCGAGTACTGCCACAAAGTACGTAAGGCTGCGACGCGCCCGAGCAGAGAGACCACTCAGAACAAACCGCCATTTTTGTCACGCACACATTGACATTATTTTTATAGGCATTCTCAAGCAGTTTCAAGCAGTCTTCAAACTAGACTGTCACGTGTTGTCTAAATAAATAAATGAGAGACATTGACATTTCACGACGAACAGGAAAATTTTGTTATAAAAAAAAGTTCCAACCAGTGCCAATATTTCAAATTATTACGAATAAAACCTACAAAGTCAATACAGTAGCAGCCCTAGTGAGTTTGGCAAGTTTAGGTAATTATTTTTAAAGATGGCGGGAGCGGTCCTTTTGTAATCTCTATATTTTGTGGTACTGCGCAAGTCAAACCACGGTGTGTCAAGTCTCATGTTTCGTGGCGCGTATTGTACTTGTGTGAGGACGCACCTAATGCCTTGAGGTCGAGCAGGTGCTGGTACAGTTCGGGCGCGGGCCCGGCGCCGGGCGTGCACCACGCCAGCGCGCACACGGCGGCCTGCAGAGCGCGCTCGTGCCGCGCCGCGTGTGCCGGGAACTGACGCCGCGCGTACTCGATGGCGGCACCTACACCCTTCTCGCGCGCCAACTGTAGGTCAACAACAAGTATCGAGGTAGGGCTTGCCACATCTCCACGTCATGTTCGTGAACGGGCGCTGTCAGTAGAGATTGGTCAGCTCTTATCTGCCATGGACTTTATCTTGGTTCTTTTTTGTGTTTTGTATTGTCAGATTGCCTTCATAGTTTTCACATATAGAAGCAACAAGAATCATGTAACCAGACTTTGTAAAAAAAAACGTGATTTAAAAGAGTGTCCGTGGAGTTTCTTGCTCGTTCTTCTCCATAGAGACCTACCTACGTTTTGGAACAAGCAACTAGCTTCAACTCCCTGACTAACTGACCAACTCCTTGACAATTCAAAAGTGCCTGTAAATGGTTTAATTGAAATAAATGCTTTGACTATTAACTATTGACTATTGACGACGTCGTCAACGTTACACGTCGCCGTGCCTTATAAAATTCCGGTACATTCTTCACTAACATACCAGAGAAATGGCAGTCTCGTTCAAGATATGAACGGCACAAAACTTATTCTGTCTCTGCTATTGTCAAAAAGATCACACAGCACATAATTTATGCACAACTACTCGCCAAGACATTCGCACATACATTAACTGAGCGAGCGCATCAAAGGCAAGTCGGCTTACGACGACGTCAGGCGCGGCAACGCACCGCGGCAATCCCATATCTTCCGAGAGTGTCGAAATGTACGGTTTTTGCGACAAACGGCCGTATCTTTTTTTTTCAGAGCTTCAAGGGACCGTGGACCTAAGTATACTACACGTTCCCGAGACAAAGCGTCTTGACAGACAGACAGATGGACAACAAAGTGATCCTATAAGGGTTCCGTTTTTTCCTTTGAGGTACGGAACTCTAAAAAAGCACATGCAATCAAACATTTTATAAATAAAATATCCTTTGCTGTTATTTCTTTTATTAATATTGACATAAATAAATCTTACTACGATTTCATACCTTAAACGCCTGCATCCTATGTAAGGTGAAAGGAAGGGGCGAGTTATGCAACTCATGCGCACGCCGTTCGGCCCAGTGTAGAGCGGCACTCGGCTCACCTTCGGCCAGCGCCGCCGCGCAACGTTGCAGTATCGCGAATGTACATGTGCGTTCTACACCCGTTATCTTCGCTTCTGACACGAACGCATCCCCTACGTCTTCAAGACCCTGTGGGATAACGCAACACAGGCTAAAAATAACTAAAGCAACTAAACAATACGCTATGTTACTTTACTCATAGCTTTTTCCAGTATTTGATAAAGACTTTGCAGTTAATGAATTATTCCTTATTATCAACTCTGACAAAAGACTTCCGTATGTCTTTTCGTCACTACACAAATACTGTAATAAAAAAAATTAAAGGGGGTCTAAATTTATTTAACTAACTAACAAACTATGGGTGTGATTCTAAAGTTGAGAAGTTAGGGAGCTCAAAATTAAACAAAAATAACTAAAAGGAATAAGATTCGGGCGCCAGAGCTCACTAGGTAATTTAAAACAAAGGTAATCCGGGATAGCTAATAGGTAAAGGGACAGGACTTCTAATCTAGGTCGGAGATTTCTGAAATTAAGCTGCAAATTCTTTAATAATAGCTCATTTATTTCCATCGCAGGCAGTGGTGAGCACAACACAATATTAGAAAGCCCCTTTCTTTTGAAGGGCAAGTTGTTTTATAACCATTAAATTCTATAACCAAAAATTATAATTAAGTTGTCAGTATTGCACGTTTTTAAGTGGAAACTACGAGAAAGATTTTAAGTTAACGTACCACAGGCTTCGAGAAAAACTTATTTAAATTAAACCTGATTGGAGACACGAGGTGAAGCGCATCAGCTCATCCATGATGAAGTTAAATTTTAAGATGAAAAGAATCCAAAGTATAAGTAAGAACGCCTTTGGGGCTGAAAACAAAACGATTTCCTTTGTTAGTGGAATTCACACGTCGAGCAAAATGGCGACGATGTGGTTAATCGGGAATTTTAAATTACTCACCGATCTTAACGAAAACAATGCACGCCAATCGCTCGTGCCATGAGCACAACCAAAACGCGATGGCGATATAGGTGCTGAAACAATGGAAAATCGACGAGGGTTAAGACACACGACCCCAAGTGTATGGTCAGCATATGGCGAGGAAAAATTCAACCAGCAAAATACTCACGATTTCCCAAAATATTACTGTTGCACGGCTGCTGACATCACTACCAAGTGATTCCAGCCAGGGGTGGACCCTTGAAATATTCCAATCTAATGATTGGCACGGAATAGAATATTATTCGTGCATCATCTTGGTGACTTCGGTCGGAAAGTGAAAATTACATATCCCAAACCGGAAACGTCAAAATAATCTGACAGACGGGGAAATAAGGTCCAACTGTCAAACTGATGGTCTATGGTTTTATCGATCACTCTACTAAATCCTAGCCAATCTATCAAATATCTAAAGTGTGTGTACTGCATTACCGTGAAAACTTCAAAAAAATGACGAGAGAGGTCGACACTATGTAGCGAGTAGAAAATACTCGTTACATTACATCCCTCCCCGAAAAAATAAAAGAAAGGAACTTTCTTTTATTAGAAAGAAACAACGAAAAACGAAGTGAACAAAAAATTCAATAACAAAAAAAAACTATCGTAGTACAGTTAGGCGTCATGGCCACTGACTAAAACGTCGGTACTACACCGATCAACAAAGCCAAACAACAAACAAATCCAAATTCAGTTAAACCCGAGGGCCGCTGACTAAAACTCTAACAAGACTAAACACTAAACAAATCTAAATTCAGTTAAGCACGAGAGCCGCTGATTAAATCTTGAACAAAACTACTAAACATTAAACACTAACTTTGAGTACAGTTAAGCGCTATGGCTACTGACTAACTTTACACTAATTTACTAAACTATCCTACACCTCTTAAGTTCAATTAAGCACTATCGCCACTGACTAACTTCAGCCATCTTACTAAACTAAACCACACCACTTAAGTTCAGTTAAGCACTATCGCCACTGACTAGCTTCAGCCAACCTACTAAACTAAACCACACCACTTAAGTTCAGTTAAGCACTATCGCCACTGACTAACTCTACACATCTCTACCAACTAATCTGGAGTGCAGGTAGGCACTATCGCCGCTGACTATCCTCAACTAACCTACAGTTCAGCTTTGAGTACAGTTAGGCACCATAGCCTCTGTCTATCTCAGCAACAACCCATTAAAAATAACAATACCTAAACATAAATTCTAGATAGAGTTGAAGGACTCTACCTAAAAGTATAGATTCCGAACCACTAAAGTCAGACAGAGTTGAAGGGCTCTATCTAAAAATATTGATTCCCAACAAAAAGGTTAGATAGAGTTGAAGGGCTCTATCTAAAAAGGTTGGATAGAGTTGAAGGGCTCTATCCATAAGTATGGATTTCCAACAAAAGGGTTAGATAGAGTTGAAGGGCTCTATCTAAAAATATTGTCACAGCAATAACCTGTAACAAACAAAAACCATATTGTGATCGGCGCTACACCACCGAACTTCCGAGCACAATAGTAAAAAGGTATGACGAAAGTCAAAATTCCACCTTGTGACTGGCACAGCAATGACCAACACAAGGGCAAAAGGGCAAATGTAAGCTGTGATTGGCTCTACTCTACCAACCTTCCAAGCACAGACAAACAAACAAAATATATTGGATTACCGAAGGGGAAAATCACAATACCTAAAGGCGAAAGCCAAGATAAAATCGAGGTCAAAATTTACACCAAGATCCAAAAACAAAGTACATTCTTTAACAAAAGTTTCAGAATGACCGCAAAAACAAGGTAGGACGTTCTATAACAAAAGTTACAGAATGACCTCAAAAGCAAAATCCGGTATGAACGCGTTTCTATCAAAGTCAAATCCAAGTCTAGTATCGAAGAAATATCTAGACAAAAAACAACACTGTCAACAAACAGTAAAAAAAAATAGAATTAAAATCAATAACTATTTAAAACTATGAGAGAAATAGAATGATTTTAATCTACAAAAAGAAAGATTACAAAAAAACTTGAGATGAAATTTAAGTTTTTTAAATCTTTTTAGGTAATAAAAAACCCAAAGTGTAAGGTTGTATAGGATCTTTCTTTTTCAAAAAAAAATGTAAACAAGTAAAGGATTACCTTTAAAAAAGAAAGAAAGAAAAGATATAAGATCCCATACAAGCTCAACAAACAAACAAAACAAACAAGATAAGATCCCTTGATGTGTAAAATGTATAGTGTAAAGAGTAGGTATTTCTAATTTAACCAAAATGACCTAAGTTTATTTTAGTAAGAATTGAATTGGAATCTAATAATTTGTAATGAGGTTGCCTAACATAATAATAACCTTCATACTACCATAACCTTTCATTCATCATTCTAACAAAGGTAGTACCTCACACAAAAATACTCAATACCAAAACCAAGTCTAAAAATTCCCCAAAATTAAAATTTAATAATATCTTTTACATGATAACGACCCACGGAACCCTTATTTAAATCTTTCAAAACATAAACGTTATCAGAAACTTTTTCAGTTATTTCACACTTTAAGAACTTAGGTGCAAGCTTAGCCGAAAAATAAGCAGGTGCATGAGATTGAACAAAACTTCTTCTCCACACAACATCACCCACATCAAAAGAAATGACTTTCCGACCCTTATTATAATAAGCGGCATTTCGCTTATACCCCTTTAACAAATAAGTTTGAACTTTAACAAAAATATCACTAAGTGAATTAAGAGAAACTGCATAAGAGTTTCTATTTGAAACCTCTAGTTGAGATAAATTATCAACAGAGTTACTAAAATGATGTAAGGAAGCATCTAAAACAAGTTCCCTACCAAACATAAGAAAATTAGGTGTAAATTCTGTAGCAAGTTTTACACTATTATTTAAAGCTAATTGAACATTGGGCAAAAAACTTGACCAAGTCCTATGATCATCTTTAACAAAACACGATATGCAAGTTTCGACTGTTTTATTATATCTCTCAACAGGATTATTTTGAGGTGTATACAATGTGTTATAAAATATTTTAGTTATATTAAAACCTTTCAAGAATTCTACAAAATGTTTTGAAGTAAATTGAGTTCCATTGTCACAAACTACTATTTTTGGACAACCAAACTTAAGAAATATTTCTTTTTCAAAATGTTTACAAATTACTCTAGTAGTTGCATTAATCATTGGAAAGAACCAGCAATATTTAGTAAAAACATCTACAACTGAAAGTATGTATTTATGACCAGAATAAGTTTTAGGTAAAATACCTATTATATCTACCGAAAGCATAAGCATGGGGCGATCAACCTTTTTAGGATTAATCATCGTACCAAAAGGAGGAGAAGTAGTATGTTTGTAAGCTTTACAAGTATCACAAGACAAAATGTATTGGTGAACATCATTAAACATACCTTTCCAAAAATAATGTTGTTTTAATTTCTTTAAAGTTTTATGAATACCTAAATGACCTGAATTTACATCATCATGATTTGACCTAATAGTATCTAAGATATTCTCTTTAGGAATAACTATCTTCCAGTCTAAAAGACTATGAGGGTTAAATTTATTTTTACAATATTTATACAAAGTGTTATTTTCGACTCTAAAATTCTTATACTTTCTAGGAGATTTCTGACATTGAATAAATATTTTTCTATACCAAGGATCAATAATTTCCTCATCAGGGGAGACTAAATTATCCTGAGTGGTTATAGCAGTGACTTCTATACGAGATAAAGCATCTGGAACTAAATGTAATGAACCTTTTTTATGAATAATATCAAAAGTAAATTGAGAAATTCTAGCAGCCCAACGAGCTAAGCGTCCACTAGGATTATTGAGACCTAGGAGCCATTTCAAACAAGCGTGGTCAGTAATAACAGTAAACTTCATTCCTTCAATATAAGGTCTAAAATGTTCTATGGAATCTAAAATAGCTAATAATTCGCGTTCTGTGGTACTATAATTTCTTTCACATTTATTAAGCGATCTAGAATAAAAAGCAATGGGATGTTGATCACCATTATCATCTTCTTGACTCAAAACACTACCTATGCCCACAGAGCTGGCATCACAATGCAAAAAGAAAGGTTTTTCAAAATTAGGACATTGCAAAACAGGAGAAGTTATTAAAGAATGTTTTAATTCTTGAAATGCATTTTCAGCTTCGTAATTCCAAGTAAGTGACTTTTTAGAATTTTTACTACCTGCTGTCAATTTAGTTAAAGGAGAAGCAATATCAGCAAATTTACAAATGAATCTACGATAATAAGAACATAAACCAAGGAAACTGCGAAGTTGTTTTACCGTTTCTGGGCGTGGGAAATTTTCTATTGTCTCTAATTTAGAAGGATCAGTATGTAAACCATTACTGTCAACAATGAAACCAAGATAGCGAAGTCTGTCCTTGCAAAAATTACACTTTTTTAAATTTACAGTTAAACCTGCCTCTTTTAATATACTATGAATTTTATGCAACTGTGCTATATGGCTATTAAAATCAGAATTAATACAAATTAAGTCATCTAAATAACAGAATACAGAATTATCATACTCTGGACCAAAAAGTTTATCTACTAGTCTCTGCAACTCAGCTGGTGCATTTGTGAGACCAAATGGCATGCGAACAAACTCGTACAGACCTTTTCCAGGTACTACAAAAGCAGTTTTTTCGCGGGAGGATTTTTCAAGTGCAATTTGCAAAAATGCTTTAGAAAGATCTATAGTACTAATATATCTAGCACCTCTAAGGTTATCTAATATTCTAGAAGTATAAGGAAGGGGATAAGAATCTTTAATAGTAACAGAATTTAAACGTCTTGAATCTAAACACAATCTAGTACCTCCATCTTTCTTTTCTACCGCCAATACGGGTGAACACCAAGGAGACTTAGAGGGTTGAATAATACCTTCTCCTAATAAAACTTCTACTTCATCAAAAAGTTCCTTTTGCTTAGCAGGACTCAGAGGCCAATATCTCTGTTTAAAAGGTTCACTAGTAACGTTAATTTTATGTTCAACTAAATGAGTAAGACCTAAACCTCTTTTCTCATAAGAAATATCTTCAAACAAAGCAATAATATTATCTAATTTTTGTTTCTCAGAAGGAGAAAGTTCAGAAATAGAGGTAATTGAACAAACTTGTTTATTATTTTCTGGAACAAGTATAATGTTCTTCCACAATTCTTCAGCTAAATGAAATTTAATCCAAAAGTCAAAACCTAAAATAATTAATGGATCAAAAGAAGGAATAATTAAAAACTCTACGGATTTAGTTATATTATCACAAGTTACTGGCAAATCCATGGCACCAATAATTCTCCGGGCGGAGCCATCCGCAGTGCAAGCAGCGCCACTAATAGGTCTAATTTTATAACCCAACTGTAAAAATCGTTCATGTGTATTTGAGCCTAAAATGCATTTATCGGAACCACTGTCCAACAAACCTGAAAAAATTTGATTACCAACAAAAAAAGTTAAAAATGGTCTAGCATCATTCTGTTTTGTAAATAGAATAGGAGCCGAACGATAAATATTAAAAAAGGTTTTTAAATAATCTAACCAGTTGGAAAATTCTTTGTCACGGGCAACATCATCAGGCTTGTGACTTCTAACAATTTTTTCACACATCGAGACGCTCGAAGTTTTATCAAAAACGTGGGCTCGATGCTGCCTAATCAGTTTTTTGACTCTTGCGAGTTTTTAGTATCCAAATTACAAACGTCACAAGTCTTAGAAGTGACCCCAGCTTTATGACACTTAAAACAAACAACACCTGGAATAGACTTGCAATTTTTATATAAATGTCCAGGTTTTTTGCATTTTAAACAAACTAAATCATTAGAAACGGCATTAGATTTAACAGAGGGTTTAATTGATTCTTTAAAAGGTTTTCTATTTACAACAACTTCTAAGTCTTTTGCAAGTTCCAGAAATTGTTCGATTGAATCTATTTGTCTACGAAACAAAAAGGGTGTGTAAATTGGTAACATATTCTGTTGTATCACGTTAATTAAAGTGTAGTCAAATAAAGGTACTGAAGTACGACTAGCCATATCATAAATTTCCGTAATGAAATCAGGAAGCGACTCAGACTGTTTCTGTTTCCTTGTGCGGAGCTCATTTTCTAAAAAGTGATCAAAATTAGGTGTATCAAAGCGCTTTAAAAGTGCAAGCTTAAGTTCATGCCAGGAAGAAATACGAATTCGAACAGATCTAAACCATTTGAGTGCAGTACCATCAAGCAAATCTGTAAAAGAACCAACCAGCAAATTTTCGTTGTAATTTCTATAAAGAAAATATTCTTCAACTTGTGTAATAAAATCGCGAACACAAGTTCTACCATCATAAATTATTTTGCTCTTTTTCAAATCAGGCAGTTTAGTAAGAGGAGGAAAGT
Source organism: Charanyca ferruginea (assembly GCA_947361185.1). Lineage (NCBI taxonomy): Eukaryota > Metazoa > Arthropoda > Insecta > Lepidoptera > Noctuidae > Charanyca > Charanyca ferruginea. The sequence continues at coordinate 54,328,116 of OX376055.1, read as the reverse complement.
TTTTTCGAATGTTTTCGTTAACAAGCGCATTCAAGGAATTGAACGAAGGCAAAGCTCGAGCTGTAAAATCCGAAGACGAATGTGCGATTCCAGATTCAAAAGGATTGCCAACATCGGTGGCATTAACCATCTCGTGACCTTTCTCAACAACATTAGCATCAGCAGCAGTAGAAGCTTCGACCTCAACCGAATCCTGAGGCGGTGGAAACTGAACTCCCTTGTCCTCCATGACTAACGAGTAACAAGGCAAATAGCAACGAAAAGCAAGGACTAAACTTTAAAGAATTTCAAAATAAATCAAAGTTTGAAAAATAAAATTAAAGTTTGAGGTTATGTAATTTCCATGAAAAATTGCTAAGTTATTTAACGTTAAAAAGTGCAATAATAACTCACAAAACGGCTTAAAATTAAATAAACTAGGTGCACAATAATGTACTTAATGTTTAAATTTAATTATTAACATAAAATGTTAACTTAGATATGAATTATATCACTGTATGAGATTTAACAATAACACGGTCTACACTTAACAATTGTTGGTTTTGCTAAGGAAAAAACATGTTAAAACACAAGAAAATAAACAAATTATCCAATGTAAAACTAAAACATTGTTTACAAAATACAATACCAAACTAAGTTACAACTTATGAGTCTAATTATTCAAAGTTTATAAACTAGATCAATTACAATGTAAAAACAATATGAAATACAATATGAATACTAAATATTGTAAACAATAGACTCATTAGTTAAAATATAAATTAATTTAGTGTGCAATACTGACTGTACTCACCGTACAAACCATGCTTCAGTCCCTGTTCTAGTGCGACAATTGTAATAAAAAAATTAAAGGGGGTCTAAATTTATTTAACTAACTAACAAACTATGGGTGTGATTCTAAAGTTGAGAAGTTAGGGAGCTCAAAATTAAACAAAAATAACTAAAAGGAATAAGATTCGGGCGCCAGAGCTCACTAGGTAATTTAAAACAAAGGTAATCCGGGATAGCTAATAGGTAAAGGGACAGGACTTCTAATCTAGGTCGGAGATTTCTGAAATTAAGCTGCAAATTCTTTAATAATAGCTCATTTATTTCCATCGCAGGCAGTGGTGAGCACAACACAATATTAGAAAGCCCCTTTCTTTTGAAGGGCAAGTTGTTTTATAACCATTAAATTCTATAACCAAAAATTATAATTAAGTTGTCAGTATTGCACGTTTTTAAGTGGAAACTACGAGAAAGATTTTAAGTTAACGTACCACAGGCTTCGAGAAAAACTTATTTAAATTAAACCTGATTGGAGACACGAGGTGAAGCGCATCAGCTCATCCATGATGAAGTTAAATTTTAAGATGAAAAGAATCCAAAGTATAAGTAAGAACGCCTTTGGGGCTGAAAACAAAACGATTTCCTTTGTTAGTGGAATTCACACGTCGAGCAAAATGGCGACGATGTGGTTAATCGGGAATTTTAAATTACTCACCGATCTTAACGAAAACAATGCACGCCAATCGCTCGTGCCATGAGCACAACCAAAACGCGATGGCGATATAGGTGCTGAAACAATGGAAAATCGACGAGGGTTAAGACACACGACCCCAAGTGTATGGTCAGCATATGGCGAGGAAAAATTCAACCAGCAAAATACTCACGATTTCCCAAAATATTACTGTTGCACGGCTGCTGACATCACTACCAAGTGATTCCAGCCAGGGGTGGACCCTTGAAATATTCCAATCTAATGATTGGCACGGAATAGAATATTATTCGTGCATCATCTTGGTGACTTCGGTCGGAAAGTGAAAATTACATATCCCAAACCGGAAACGTCAAAATAATCTGACAGACGGGGAAATAAGGTCCAACTGTCAAACTGATGGTCTATGGTTTTATCGATCACTCTACTAAATCCTAGCCAATCTATCAAATATCTAAAGTGTGTGTACTGCATTACCGTGAAAACTTCAAAAAAATGACGAGAGAGGTCGACACTATGTAGCGAGTAGAAAATACTCGTTACAATACTGTAGTAGTGCATCTCTCAACCAGTGGATTTTATAATTTATTACCCTATTTATCAAACGAATAAACAGGAAAATAAAAACATATTCTCTAGATTTGTTACCTGTCTGTACAAATGTTGAGCTATGGCCTGCTCCATAATAGGCCTGTTGACATCATTACAGAAGGATTCAGCTTTAGGTGCCACTGACCCATAGTCAGCAATAAAGTGTCTGTCGATAGACTTGCCTACCCGTGACACTGTGGCGTGTAGTTCCCTATGTTCTGTGGAATTTTAAGAAGAATTTACTTGCATTTAGGATGAGTGGTGCTGCAAAAACAATATAACCAATATGAAAATATCTAGTTTATCAAAGTAAAATTTAATGAATTTTTAACATTGATTAGTTTAAAATCTATTCTATGCTTACATCTGGGACATACAATGTACCATTATTGCTGAATAAATAATGTAACACATTTGGTATATTCACATATGTTTTGAGGTAATTTATTTAATTGTTGAGAGATTGCAGGTTAGCTCATTTGTCAGAACTAAGCTCAAGTAATATGAAAATGAACATGACATGAGTATTATTGGATACTGAGGTATAATTAACACATTCCCTGTCCCAAATAAAAGAGCAAAATTCAGCAGCAAGTTGCAAAATTCAGCAGCAAGTTGCAAAATTCAGCAGCAAGTTGCAAAATTCAGCAGCAAGTTGCAAAATTCAGCAGCAAGTTGCAAAATTCAGTTTTTATTTTGTCAGAAGAAAACACAAGTAAATAATTTCAAAAAAAAAAACTGCACATAGGTAAACACATATGGCCCAGGAACAGGGCCTCAAGTCTGCAATTACAATAGTGTCAGAATGGTTTATCATTAATTTTCATAATGACGCCATTATATTAGTAGATTACCAAACTTGTCAAAATCAACAATTATGAAATCAATTATAGACCATTCTGACACTATTGTAATAGCAGACTTGAGGCCCTGGTATGTGGTTCAGACAGGAAACCTGTTGAGAAGCTCATGTTTCTATTTGAGAATTAAAACTTCACAGTAGTAATCGTTTTCTGATAAGTAGTGTGTGATTTATTGTTGTTTGACTATCAGTGGAAGTGTTAAATATTATATGTTTCTTCAATGAGCATGTATCAAATAATTCAATATTTACCTGTAGACATTTGAAATACAGTCTGTTTGACTGATGTTGCCAAGTCACTCACCACCATAGCTTGTGCTGGTGATAATGAAGTGTTATCAGGTTCTGAAAAACACAATTAAAGTGGTTGAAAGGAGATAAATTAAATCTTAGCCAATTAAACAGCTCGCTGGTAGCCACAACCCTTCAGAGAAAGCGGGTGTGATTTTTTATTTATTTATAACTACACTATTAGCATTACTTGCTACCCTAATTCGATAGCATGGTCTTAATCACTGTTTTTTACAACATTATTAACATTTATCTGTTTATGTTTAGTATGTGTGGCAATGTCATCACAATATTTTAGGTTGCAGATCAATATTCTGATAAATATAATATACATATTTAAATGGCTTATTTACTGCCAAGCTTAGATAAGAACTGGAGACAAAACATTAACTTATACCGGTTAAAATTTAGTATACGGTAGCACGAATTAAGGGATGGGTGGTGTTGGGGAGTGGGGGGGGAGGTCCACCGACCCCCTGGTACCACTCCTATGAAAAGAAAATTAACCCTTCTAACCTAACCTATCCGAGTCGGGGTGCCCCCAGTCCCGAGCTCGCTACGCTCGCTCTTGCATGCATTAATGACACTGCTAATGTTATAATTGAGGACCCAACCCCTTCTAACTGCAATACTTTTTACCCCCCCCCCCCAACTAATGCTACCGTATACTAGATCCAACCCCTTATACCTACTGAACTAAAGAATGTTAGTATTTTTTATTACTAGCAAGTCCGAGGCTAACTCATTACAATGATTTCATGGAACACTGCCTAAAGTGGCCTATAACAGTATTACTTTTATCACTATAGTTTCCTACGTTTTAACAGGATAAAACTAAAAAAACAGCATTGGTAAATAAATAAAATGTATCTTGCTCTTAAAATATACGTTAACAGGACACCTAGTGAACAAAGGGCACATAAAGGGGGACAACAACAAACTACTTACGTCTTGCGATTTCTTTTCTCAGTTCTTCAACTTGGTCTATAATATCCTGTAGAACTCTATTTGTGTGATCATTTAGAGAGTTAAATTTGGTTAAAGCTTTGTCCAAATCCTGTTCTACTCCAGTACACGAATCCATGATTATGCTACCTCAAAATTCAAATTTTATAATATTTAAGCAATATTTGAACCTTTCTCAATGGAACCGAACTACAAAAGAACAAAGACGATATAGGTTACAGGCAAGTAAGGTAAACAATTTTAGATCAAATTTAAGAAAACAGACATTTTAGCTATCAGCTGAATTTCCAACAGATCTGACTGCAGATCATCATCATACAAAAATTAAATGTCATCAAGCAAGAATTTGTTTTTTGATGGGTAGGGATGGGACTAATAATCGACTAAAGCATCAATTAATGCTAAATTTATGGCAAAATGCTCTAAAGGGTGCCATTCACTATCAAATATGCCATCATGCAGGCAGCAGGATTGTGAAGCAAAATATAGCTCACACTAGAGTATATTCATCTATGGCTCACACTGCCTCACACACTGTACTGCTTAGCCGTCCATCATCAGTAGGTACTGTTTCTTTCCTATCTAGTAGTCCTTCCTAAGTGTGGGGAAAAAAAACTGTTTTTTTTTTTAAATATAATTCTGTAGTTTGGTGATTTTTCATCCTACAAACAGCGATTTTATTTATAGATTTCAATGTAACGTTCTAAGCCCATGATGTCCATTGTCGTGTCGTGTCCAAAGGTCGTGAAATTTTTAGGCATTCATATCGATGATCATTTAACATGGAAACCGCAAGCAGAAGAGGTGTGCAAAAAGTTAAGCATTGCAGCATTATGTTCTTTTTAACCTGACAACAAAGTTGACGTTGAGACTGCTTTAGTAGCATACCATATGCGGCTAAGTATGGATGTTGTTGCCTGGATGACGCAGAGTTAAGTTTTACTGACGGACATACGTTGGTGATTGTACGCTTGCGTGTGGCATGGACGTTGTAGGGAGTTATGCGATGTTATTGTATAACGATTTTGAGTATGTATAGATGTCTTACTGTTAAAACTTCACATTCTTTATACAGGGCCACTGTTGGGTACCGGAATGGCTTACAGGTCAAGACTTTGAGAAATGACCTTTGAGCTTTTTCTAAATAGATCATAAACGTTTTGCATGCCCCTCACCAAGCTGTGATGCAGTAACCCAAAACCGATTGTGCTAAAGCATAGTACACCGTGCGAATAAGTTTTAAATCAGCTACATGTCTTGGCTTTTTGAACGCCCAAATAATCTTTCTGCGTGATGTAGTTAGCTCTATGTATATGAGGGCGCCAGTAAAGCTTACTGTCTACGTGTACTTCCAAGTATTTATTAGACGAGGATTTTTTTAGCAGCATGCATAAGCAGTGTGCGATGTTGCTACGTGGGAATTTGCAGGAGTGTACCTTGACATTTATTTTGGGTGGGACCTGATTTTCTGAAGTACCATTTCTGCGTATTTTTGTACCTCGTCCCAGGTATCTCCGTGAAATATTTAATACTATTGAAATTATTTGATATTTACTTTTGTCGTCAAGACTTGTTAAAACAATTTATTAGTAATGTAAAAAAAAATGTATTTGTGTATGTATATCAGCTGTCTGACACCCATAGTACAGGGTCTCCCTAGTTTGGGGTCAGATGGCCGTGAGTGAAAATGTCCCCACATATTATTATTGTTCACATTCATTTATTTTATAAACATATTAAATTACATTTTTAAATATTCATATAAAAACAAAATCATTTAAAAATATAAAAAAATAGTACCTCACCGGTATCCAGGGTCCTATTATTATTATTATTTTCGATTCTTTGTTTTTCTTCTCATAAAAGAGAGTCGAACACCTGACACACGGGCCGGAGTCAAGTGTGTAAGGGGAAATTTAAATTGAAAATGTGGATGAGAGAGTAAAGGAAGTCAGGAACTTTCGGGTTATGCGACAGGTGTTGAGTATAGTGGCTTTTTGAAGCATGTAAATATTTTTTTTTTTTTTTCGGATTGGCATCTCGCAGGTCAACCTAGGAGGTTGTCGGCTGCTTAACCGGACTTTCCTGTGGTGCCTTAAAAATTATTATTTTTAGGGCCCCCAGCCAGGGCAAAAGAGCTTACTAAGCGACTACACGCTAAGGGCACCCCCTGTGGGGTACGAGCCTCGGCTTAGGGCGTCGCTGGGAGAGGACAGCAAAGGGACAGGCTGGATCGGATTTCCATTATTTAGGGACGAATTTAAAGCTACAGGCTCAGCGGCGCGGGCTGGCACGAGCAAGGGTCGGGGAGGGGACGTACGGGGTTGTCGCGGCGGGCCTCGGCGGCGAGGACGGAATGACGGCGGTCTGTGTCTGTGTTTCTTAACTGTACTGGTGGCCTTATTGCTCTCCTGGAGGAGAGTAATAGCATCGTCAGGGTCGGTCAGAGTATGTCTCGGTCGTCGAGTCTTACTAATACGGGAGGGAGTGTACCGGGCGGCCGATACGATTAACGGGTTAGAGTGCTTCTCAGCAGTGTCGAAGAAGCGCTTGGCGGAGCGTTTCATGAACTGCTGGATGGTAGGTATTTTTAGATCGAGATGGAGGTTCTCGTTGCGAAGGTAAAAAGGGCCTCCTGTGATTCTTCGCAAGAAACGATTTTGGAGGGTCTGCATCCTATGGAGACGGTATGGTTTCGCGTGTGCGAATACAGCACAGGCGTACGTCATGATGGGTTGAAGCATGTAAAGTGTGTGTGTTGGCATATGTAGAGTGTTAAGGCTTTGTGTTAGTGATTTCGGTACAATACCGGTGGATGAGAGTACTATGGGGACGATATGGACTGTTTATGCTTTCCACTGGGTTTTTATCTCTATGGCGAGGTCTTGGTACTTACTAAGTTTTTCGGAAATTGTTGTTTGAATATTATGTGAGTTAGGTATCGCTATGTCTATTAGGTAAACTGTTTTATTAATAGGTAAGGTCTATTGTAATGAATAGTTTTGTCTGTAATTTATTATTATTATTATTAATGTAATTTTTTTTTTCTTTATTATTTCATAATTTTATTTAAAATGTTACTGATACCTACTAACATTATTTATTAAATTTTGCATGCCCAAACTCAGGCAGAATGTACCCGGCTATACTTTAATAACACCTTGATGTGTACAATACCTACATTCTATGCGAATAAATGATATGATTTGATTTAAAAAACAATGACAGACACTGGACAGTAGTCCTGCGTCCTGCGGTGGGCGGAGCTTGCAGGCGTTGTGCAGAACTCGTGTCGCATCTAGCTGCTCGGTGTTGCCGGATATGTTATATTGTATAACATATTATATTATGGTAGTCTTTGGATGTCTATGATCGATGCAGGCTGCAAAAACATTCACAATCCTGCGTGAAGCGGTGGACGGCAAGGCGGACTGCCGTGAATGGGCCCCTTAAGGAAATGCATGGCGAACTTAGAGGGGCGAAACAAAAAAAAACGTTTTTTTATAGGATGTGTAGTTCTAATTTATCAAAATAATCAAAGTAAAGTTAAATCAGTTTTAATTAAAATTGGTTAACTTGTTTTCGAAATAAAAGGTTTTGCATTCCTATCGTCTTTTTTTAAATGCTATTATAAAAATAATGGAGTATAGTGATTAGTGGTATTTCAAATTTTCAAGCTTTGATCTTTTTATCTCTGTCTATGGTACCAACCAGAAGCAATGCAAATGCCAGTTTTCTTTATGGTCATTGCACAATAAAATTGTTCGATTTCGGGTTGCTGTTTTAGGTTAGATTTTTTTTCTTGGAAGAAGTATTGAAATTTAATAATATTATTCTTATTGAAACCTAATAAGCATGGCTCAAAGTAAGCTGAACGATATGGCGGGCAAATTCGCTAAAGGTGGACCTCCTGGGCTCAACATCGGTCTGAAAGTGGTGGCGGCTTTAGGTGCGGCGGCTTATGGCGTCTCGCAATCCTTGTTTACCGTCGAAGGTGGTCACCGTGCCATCATGTTCAACAGAATAGGAGGTATACAATCACACGTCATGAGCGAAGGTTTGCACTTCCGTATACCTTGGTTCCAGTACCCCATCATTTACGACATCAGGTCCAGACCTCGCAAAATTTCTTCACCCACCGGATCTAAGGATTTACAAATGGTTAACATTTCTTTGAGAGTACTCTCCCGCCCCGATGCTATGTCACTCCCTACGATGTACAGACAGCTTGGTACTGATTATGATGAAAAAGTATTACCATCAATTTGCAATGAAGTACTGAAATCCGTCGTAGCTAAATTCAATGCATCTCAATTAATTACTCAGCGTCAGCAGGTCTCACTTTTGATCAGAAGAGAACTAGTAGAGCGTGCAGCAGATTTCAATATTATTTTGGATGATGTCTCTCTGACTGAATTAAGTTTTGGTAAGGAATACACTGCTGCAGTTGAGGCCAAGCAAGTGGCGCAACAGGAAGCTCAGCGTGCCGCTTTCGTTGTGGAAAGAGCAAAGCAGGAGCGTCAGCAGAAGATTGTGCAGGCTGAGGGTGAAGCAGAAGCAGCTGAAATGTTGGGCAAGGCTATGGGAATGAACCCTGGTTACTTGAAGCTGCGTAAAATCCGTGCTGCTCAAAGCATCTCCAGAATGCTTGCTCAATCTCAGAATCGTGTATTCCTTCCTGGCAATAGTTTGATGATCAACCTCCAAGACCCCACCTTTGACGACTTGTCTGAGAAGCTTACAAAGAAGAAGTAACATGAGGCTCAGAGTGTGTACGCTGAAAGCCTGGAGCCTGCGACCACTCTTACAGATGTTGATGCTGCTGTACTTATAGGTGGTGTTGCTTCAGTTGTTGTTTAGTGCATTTGTCTATGTAGGTACCACAAGCATTACAAATAATATTATGTGAAAAGTCAGCCAGTTCAAAATGTATTTCTATTGCATTTCACGTTATTTAGTTGTAGGTTTATAGTATGTATGGGAATCTAAAGATTGAAATAAAACATTACAAAATTAAATGTTATTGTTATTTTATTTCGGCTATAGCACCTGCATTTCTACTATGACCGCCCATACACGAGCAGTCAGGATCAACTGCTTCAAGCTGCAACTGCATGGTGAACTATAGTCTTCTATGTACACACATACACATAATCGCTAGAGCAGTTCCAACTGCTTTGGGTGGTCAGCCGCATGGTAAAATTTCATCGTGCGGTTAAGCAGTCGCCAGGCATACACTGATTGCTCGAGCTGTCGACTGCTTTCGCGCAGTCTCCGCCCGCGCTCTTCGTTCCACGTCACGCGCAACTCTCGCCCGCACGCTTTTTGTTTTGTGTTGGTTGAGCAGTTATCAATAATGGCAGCTTCAAGCGGTTGAATGACTGCTCGAGCGGTCTGTGTATGTTGATCAATGTCTATATGTGTGCAGTCCGTGTAGGTCCGACCTGTTAGTTTTCATTTCATTATTTTTATCTCATTTTATCACTGCTCGCGAAGGAGCTCGTGGCTAAGTTAAAGCCGTACAGATTGATCGGTCAAGCTACGCTAGCCGCGGTCGGTCTGTGGATGGGTGGGTGACCTTCCCTTTCAGACCGAGTTCCCTTCGTGCGTTGGAAAGCAGGTAAAGCCGTTAGTTCCGTGTGCGTTACCCCAGCAAAACAATGTCGAAAATAGTATTTTAAATGTTACAGGTAATTAGTTGTCCAGCTTCTGTAATTGTTGCGCGTATATCAACATTTCCTGGTGGGGTAACGTTACCGCAGCCAGACATTTTCTTTTATAATGGGAATATTGAAATAAATATTAACCATATAATATTAGTAGTCTAGACGAGGTAAATGTTGCAACTTATTTTGTATTTGTTCTTCCTTCGACTGCGATGTAATCAAGATTTTGCTGGAGTAACGTTTTAGGTTTTGCTGTATCTCTGAAACGGGTAAGTAAACATGTCATATTCTTATCATCTTTTTTACATGACTTCTTAAGAATTAGTTTGAATTAGTTGCGTAATAAAAAGACAAAAATAATGCACTATTCAAAGGATATTTAATCTATACATTACATATAATAAAATCGTAGCGAAGTCAAAACTGTACATTGAATATTTTTGAAAAAAATGATTGCTGCGAGGTCGGGGAACGATTCTGCGAAAATATAGTTTTTAGATTTTTTGTCTGTTTGTTTGTTGAAGTATCACACCAATACTGCCGGATAGATTCTGTTCAAATATTGTATCAATATTCCACATAGGTCTAATTAGTACATAGGCTAGGTAGCTAGGTATAAATTATCACGCTATTTGCTTTGGGGGATGAGCAATGTTGCATTATGTTCGTAATTTTTTTACAGTTTAACACGGACTACAACGATTGTTAAACGACTATAGAAAATGGCGGAATATTGTAGGTAAATTTAACATTTAAAATTATTATCATCACGCTATACCTTCAAGGAGCTGAGCAGTCAATCATGCCAAACTAGGTAGAACAGCTATTTTAATGCACTCGGCATCGAAGTTTGTACCTAGCCTATCTATTCAACAGCAGCGTTCTATGGTTCTATGCCACTGGATGTTAGTTCGATCCCCACCGACAGCTTTACTTTTTGTTTATTTTTTCAAATACATTTTTTAAAGCCAGAAGATTTTCGAATAACAATAAAAGAGAAGTTTGAATACTTTTAGCTACACGTTGATTTGCTTAATTAATTTTCTATTTTTTTTAATATTATTGCTAAACATACATTATATTATTTAAGACAAGGGTAGAAAATTCATAATTGCACCGTGCCGTCTGTCTGTGCTGTGATATAGTGATTTTTGCCTGTTTGTCTATAATTATGTTTGTTCCAACACCAAGCTAAATCTATCTACTGAATAGAATTTTGTAAAAGTAGTCCTTTCAATTTAGTAAACACACGTCGTGAATGATTACTGTTTTTGTAATAAATAAGCATTTTTGCACTATGATTTGAATATTTTACAGCTGGACTGTCGTTAAAGGTAGTCAGAAGCCAGAAAGTCTGACAACCAGTCTTACAAGGGGTATCGTGTTACCCAGTAACTGGGTTGTGGAGGTCCGATACGCAGTCGCTCCATGTAAAACACTGGTATTCAGCTGCATCCGGTTAGACTGGAAGCCGACCCCAATGTAGTTGGGAAAAGGCTAGGCAGATGATTACCTACTGCTCGTACTAGTGATAGTACTTATGTAGGTACAGTCGACTACAAAGAGATGTATACCCCCTAAAGTTACAAATGTATGTATAGTACGCGCCACGAAAGATGAGACTTGATTCGCGCAAGTCAAATCAAGTCTGTGTCAAGTTTCATCATTCGTGGCGTGTATTGTACCTATTTAAATAAGTATACATACTTCATTACAAATTAAGTATTGTACACATCATAAATGACGTGACGTAGGTATAGAATATGTGTATTCACTCAATGTCCTAAATTAATGTATACAGCAAGATGGACGCTGTAATGTGTACGCTCTGAAACAAATTAATATTTTCATACTTCGTTACAAAAATATGTATACTACAAGCCGTCATTCTAATTTTAAATTTCACAAATTCTGTCAAAACCGTTGAAAACTCTTTGTATACCTATAATATACGTACAGACGCCAGCACATCAAGCCCATGAAGTTTTAGGACAAATGGAGCCAACACTTAGAACAAAAACTTGAAACCAACTGTGGGCTGATGCTCTTTTTCTGAATGCATACATAAGAACAAGACAGTGATATGTGTTTTCTTTATCTTATATACGCATTCAGAAAGAGAGTGTCTGCCCACAGTTGGCTTCACTTAGGTATTTAGAGTGTTGCCTCCACTTTTATATATAAGCTTCTTGATCAAGCCATACCTAACTGTCAAATTTTCCCAATTAAATATGAACCTTACGCTTTTGTAATAAAGTTGAAAATCTATCAAAGAAATTTGACAGATTGTAGTAGCTTGATGTGCTGGCCTCTGTACCTATTATAGTTTTTTTTTGTTATGATGACACTTATAAATCTTTATTAATATTATAAAGAGGTAAAATTTGTTTGTATGTAGGGGGTAATCTCCGGAACTAATTCCTCTTCAAACAGAAAAAAAACTTAAGTTAATTTAAGTTGACGTCAGGGGCACCCCGAGGTTCGGTTTGGTTAGGTTCAATGATATTCTAATAAATTTAATATAATATCATTGGTTAGGTTCCTTTAAACCTTGCAGACCAAAATAGGAGCCAGCACAAGTTTTATAATTACTTGCCAAAATTTGAAGTAGATCTACTATTATTATAAGTAAAAGAATATTATAGATAGGTTATGTTGTTAAAAGCAAGACATCTATTTAAGCACTTAAGTTTCAATAAATTTGTTTTATGATTCAATAGTTTAAATTTTATCTACTTATGTCAAAATAATGTTAACTTTAGTTTCTGTATGGAAAAAAAACGAGTTGAATAGAGAACACCTTCTGTTTATGAGGTGAGAGAAAAAGTTTGGAAATAATGGCGAAAATAATTTGCAAGTGAACTTCGATAAACAAATGACACACCAATGACGTCATGCACGAAATTAAGGAGAAAACAAGTATTCCCACACTATTCTAAAATTCAAAAATAGAATATCAGACCTGTATACCTACATAACATTGTAACCAAATACGAACACATTAATTTGTTTCAGAGCGTACACATTAGTGTAATTTAGTTGTGTCACATACATAAATTGGGCACATTTGATTGGAACATAAATCTGGCGTACATCATGTCTACTAGTATTTGTAACAAACAATGACAACATCATCAATGGATACATATTTTTATAACTTTCAAATGTATACATCTTTTTGTAGTCGACTGTACCATAGACTTAATAAAATAATCATAATTAAGTCCATGGTAGGTACAGACTTCTTGCTTATAGAATATAAATGTAATAATTTAATAAGATAGTAAGAAAGAAAGAAATCATTTATTTGCTAATAATGTAGGTATACATTATTAGTTGGAATATTTGTAAATTGTCCTGATACATTTTACCTGCTGCTGCCGAGCTTGCTGCATGCAAAATATTAGTTTTGAATTTAATAATATAATTACAATTACAACCATTACCTACAATTACTATTACTAGTTCTACTCAGTTATATTTAATAGGTATGGATCTGTCTGAAAATATTAATTAATAAAATGTAAGTTTCAATATAACAATGTAAAAATGTTTGATGTCAAAATACTCAAGTACCTATCTGAATTCAGGTGTTCATAATAAAACATCTTTTTTAAAATAAATTATCTACTGACTACTCCAACCCCATGTAAATGGAAATAAAGGTGAAGTGAGAACTCCCTCAGTGATGTAATTTATTTCAAACTGATGAATTATTCACCAAAATATTCTTAAAGACATCATTAGGTACCTAGGTAGTTTTTACTTATATTACCATCAAGGAAACTGATCTTTCTAAAAATTTAACACACTTTTTTGACACTTCAGGTCACTCAGATGGTGTTAAGAATGAGGGTTTGAGGATTATTTTCATTAATTTATTGTGCTTAAACTAGACATGGCACATAATAACCGTTTACAGGTTACTTGGCTATCTGCAAGAACTGCATAAATTTTCATTAGGTACATGTTAAAACAAAGAAATAAAATAAAACCATGATTTACTTTCTATATTATAATTTATTAAGTTTACCTACTAAAACTTCATTAATGCTGCAATACGGTACAGTTTACTTTTTGAGAGCAGATGGTTGAGGGCATCTAAAGCTCGACATTTCAATTTCAGCTTCGAAGAAACTCATATTATTGTATTGGAAATATTCTGGTACTTTGTACGCTCCGCTTTTATTAGGGTCAACGCCAGGGCCCACGGGTTGAACCGCTGGTTCGATCACATTACTGCTCAGTCCAGGAACGTCGGGGATTGTCTGACCGGTTTGCCCAGGTGGTGGAGGTGGAGACGTACTCTGAGAACCCTCGCTGTAAAATCTAGTAAAAGCTCTTAGCGTATTCCTCCTTAAAGCATTCATTATAATTTTTTATTACACAACGTCCCGCGATGAAGACACCTGTCACCTTGGAATGGTAATGGTAGTGACAGTTAGGGTTGCAATTGCAACGATATATCGCGTTACCGATAATATCGACACCAAAAACTCGATTTTATTTCGATATGTTAAAATCATTGATATCGATATCGGAAAACCCAAAATATATATTTGTTAAAACCATTGAAATTTTTATTTAACCATTTTTATTTCTGTTTATTTTACCTGCTATTACTATTACTGTCTAAGACTAATCAAATATAAATAACTATTGCATCAAAACTGCAAATCAAAAGGGAAATCAAAAGCAATTTTACAATCAAAGTTATTTATTTTGTTACAAAGATAAATGAAAAAAGTTTGCACACATCGAAGATGGTATTCAACAAAAGATGGGCGTATATTTTGTTAAATGTTAGGTGTTAGAAAACACAAAACAGTGTCGAAACATGTTTGACATGAAAAATATTTATGTGATTATCATCTTCGCTGTGTGCTATGCTTGCTGTTACTTTTTTCATCTATCTTTGTTACAAAATAAATAACTTTGATTGTAAATTGCTTTTGATTTCCCTAATTTTACAGAGCTATAAAATTAGTGAAAATATCGATAATATCGATAATTATCGCGTTGCCATGGCCAATATATCGGATAATGATATTTACCTGCCTTCGATATAAATATCGATATTCAAATCGCTATTTCAAAAGACTTTGCATCCCTAGTGACAGTGACACTTACACTTCTGTCGTTCTGTCATCATATTCTTATGTGACTGTCTGACCAAGAAGCTTATAGATAAAAGTGGAGGCAACACTCTAAATACCTAAGTGAAGCCAACTGTGGGCAGACGCTCTCTTTCTGAATGCATACATAAGATAAAGAAAACACATACACATACACATAATTTGATGTATTTCTTTTGTAAATGTACGTTTTTTATCCAAATTATTATCTAAATCGACATAAATTAGTCCAATAACGAAGTGTAAGTGTTATCTTTGACAAAAACTAAAGAATCATAGAAAAAAATAAAAACTTATACCTACTGATACAGTGAAGTGTCAACTAAAATAACAATAAACTCAAAGATATTGTGTTAAGTGTAACATAACTAAACCAAGTGCATAGTGGTGATTATAATAATAAAGGTGCAAAAAAAAAAGTCCAAGTAACATTATCTCGCATGACTCATTATCTAACGATCTCGTTAATTTCACAAAACAGTACGTAAGAAAGTGCTGCCTAATTTCGAACAGTTCCTTAATACTTCAAACAGTCGAGCGGCACTAACGTGTACCTCGTACGCACGAGGCCGCGAGTTCGCGCCTGGGATCAAGCGATAGTTTTTGGAATTCTAACATTTCTCAACTACGGTTTAACTCGATCCAAAACTATATTTACAATGGACAACGAGCAAGCTGATACTATCACATTCCGGAAACCTCAACGTTCTAGTTCGCTTTGTGACTTGTCATCTAACCAATCACTCTTTGACGCAACAATGTTAAGTTTACCAAACACATCGATCAACGAATCTCAAAATAATACAGAGCTTCACGATAAAATTAATAAATTGCAAGAAGAATTACTAATTGCTAACCAAGAAGTAACTAATCTAAATTTAGAAAATACTACGTTAAAGCAAGAATTAGAAAAATGTAAACAAGTAATAGATAATTATAAAAAAATCTGTACAGCCGAAAAAACTATTCGCACACCGAAACCAAAATCTGCCAAAAAGAAATGTGTTTTAAGGACCCCGAAGTCAGGCAATACACCTCCAATAATACTGCCTGTGAACAGTGAACATTCTTTAGAGAAACCGGTACATTCTACATCGCATGAAATGGTAAAACAAGGAGATGCTTACCCTGTCATAAACAGTGACCATCAAAAATCAAACCCAAAATATACACCTAAACGTAAGGTATGTTTGCTCAGTACTAATAATAAAAACGACGTATTGTCAATAGCTGAGAGCAAGTTTCCAAACAACTACAGTTTTTGTCATTACTTAAAACCACACGGAAATACAAAGTACCTATTAAGCGGTCTGGAGAAAAAGTTAATAAATTACACTAAGAACGACTTCTGCATAATATTCCTAGGGGAGGAAGACTTCAAGAGGACTAATGATTATTATGACACTATTTTCCATATACGAGAGACACTTCAATCGGTGCAACATACTAACATTGTTATTTGTATGCCAACTTATAAGTATCCATTTGACACTAGCTTATTCAACTGTCGTGTTGAGACATTTAATAATCTCTTATACCTAGATATACTGACGCATGGACATGCATTCCTGTTGGACAGTAATCTTAATTTGGAATATGACTGCAGTATGTTCAATAAATATTCTGGCAATATAAATAAACTTGGATTTTTCACTATATTTAAGGATTTATTAGACTTAGTTACTGACATAATGCATAACGTTGACATACATCATAATGTGAATGACATGGATAATACCGAAGACCATTTTTTTCTTGACTAAACATCTGTACATCTTGCACCAAAACATTGCAGGCCTGCTAGCTAAATGTGATACTCTTGCTGTCTGTCTCACTGAATTGATTGATAGAGGGATATGCGTGGATGTCTTATGCATTACGGAACACTTTATGATGGAATCTTATGAAAAACACCTGAATTTAAATAACTACTGTTTAGCAGCCTGCTTCTGTCGGAAAGAAAGCAAAAGAGGTGGGACATGCATATTAGTGAGGTCTGGTCATCAGTGGAGAGAGCTACCAAAAATAGCAAAATTATCTACATGTGGTGTCTTTGAATGCTGCGCCATTGAACTAATTTCCCAAAACATTGTATGTGTTTGCATTTATAGGGTACCAAATCCCAATAATTTCCAGGAATGTATTAGTAAAGTAGAACAGATATTACGTATTTTGCTGAAAAATGATTGTAAAAAAATTGTTTTGGCGGGAGATTTTAATATAGATGTACTTAAAAGAAATAATCAATCAATAGAATTCGAAAATATGTTATTAAGCTTTAACTTGAAACTGGCGATTTATCAACCGACTCGACTTCAGAGCAAAACATGCATTGACAATTTTGCGCATAACTTTAACCGATTCTGTAAGGGTTCAGTATTGGAATTAGCGATGTCAGATCACACAGCTCAGTTACTAAAATGCCCAATTAAGACAGTATGTTCTATTAATCGATGGAGTAGGAGAAGACGTGATTATAATAACGATAACGTTAATAAATTTAAGGCCTATCTTCGCAGTCTGTCGTTTTCAGAAGTATATGAGTCACATGACCCAAATGTAGCATTTAACGCATTTTCAGATATATTTTCATTATTTTACAGGCAGTGCTTCCCCGAAAATATCGTTTCGGTAAATGTCCATAAAAAGCAAAAATGGGTATCACGGGGTATCAAAAAATGCAGCGTGAAAAAACGGCAATTACTGTGGCAGTTCCGATTAAAACCTTCTCATGAGAATAAAACTCGATTTAAAAATTATACAAAACTGTTTAAAAAGATTATAAAAAAACAAAGATTACAAAATGTATTTGTAATGTATTTAATAATTATTTTATTGATAAAATTCAGCCAAATATGAATGCGGGAGTCGGAGTCACGAAACATATTGTAAACAGGAAGGATTCGATGTTCATGGCACCATGTTTACCAAACGACGTCTTAAAAATTACTTTAGCTCTTAACAATACGAATAGTGTAGGTTACGATGGCATTTGTACAAAAATACTTAAAGCCGTAGCTGAGGAGATTTGTGGTCCTTTAAGTTATATTATAAAGAACATCGGCCACGGCTCGTACATGCTGTGACCTGACTATAAATTATCGCGAACATGACTAGTGTATGGATTAATCTGTTCCTCTAGGCACCAGCATCAATCCTAAATTGAAAATATATTTTTTAAAGGCCGAGGATCATAGAACGATACACTTATGTATTTCGTCACTTTTGAGGTTATGATGTACCTAATAAGTCTGCAGCCATAACTACAACCTCAGCTAAAACCATTGGATATAAAAACTATGCAGTACTAAATACTATATAAGTAATTATTATAAAATATATACTTAAGTCAATGGCTAAAACCACAAATGAATCAATAACCTTTCTAATCTTTTCACTGTTATGTATCTAAGACAAAGACAGCGCAATGTGTATGAATCAGGGTATGATTATACAACAGTCAAGCTAGACTGTTTAGTAACTGTTTTAAATTAGAAAAATATATAAAATGATTTCTTGTCTCATCTTATATCTACTAAAAATATAACCTAATATCTCAGTTGTAGGTATCTCAAAGGTCGGTAAAATAAAGATAATAAAGCCGCATGGTAAATAAAACACCAACATGGTTTTAAGTATTAATTTATTGTATGTCTTCCCTTACAACAATTACTGAATCTAAATATTCAGCAGGTGCAGAAATATTTGACTGGTATTAAGCCCATCCAAGGTACCAAACAATCGTCATGACATGAGCACAACATCCAACTGTGCGTTGTCCTACCAAACAGTTGCAACAATACTCTGCTATACCCTCTCTCCCTGATATTTCATTTTCTATTAAAATATAAACATAGTATTGCTTTCTTGATATATGCCTAGACTTCCATCGACAAATTGTGACACATCTACTTCTATTTGCTCTGTGTGTGTGTAATCATCTTCAGTTATCTGTAAAAGAAGACATAAATATTACTATTATGAAACTTAAAAGGATCTAGTACAACCTAGTGCGGCTAAATATCAGTATTTTACATGGAGCAACTACCATCAGACCTCCACAGCCCAATCAATGGGATATACTGATACTCTTAAATGGACAGATTTTATAAGCTTTTTACGGGATATAATGATTATCAAAGATGGTAAATGTGGTATGGTAAACGGGACTAACAGCTCAACATGTTTGCAAGGCACGGGGAGTCTCAATGAGTAATGAAACTGTAACCCATCCACTGTCTGCGACAAACGCAGCTTTAGCTCACAGATCAATCAATCTACTCAGTATCCACATTATACTAAAACATCATTGAGCATAAAAAAACTCTACTAAATAAATACATTTGATTAATATTGTAATACTGCCATATCATAGTAAACTATATAAATAAATAATGATAAACCAATGACCATAATGATAACAATGTTATTTTTTGTAGTTTTTTATAAGTATGTCTGTAAGGTATAATAAATGGGTGGGTGGGATTATTATTATGGGTCTTTGATACCCGAAATAAATGATTTATTATTGTTATTATATCATAATGAGAAAAGTACGTACTTACGAGTATTGGGGCGATCCAATTGCTGATTAACGATATGACTCTGGTGTATATATTGCAATGAATGCACTGTAAATGTCGACGAGTTGCTCGATTATTCGGGTTCATTGTAGTATTCCGAGACGTTACTCGGCACTCTGAACCAATTCATTAATTCATAAAGGGCAATCGGTGTCTTATGATCAATAGCAGAGGGTCGCCAGGTGTAAGCGTCATCGGTGTCCAGGTATCAGTATCAGAGGGTCGCGAGGAGTTGAGAGATCAGTCGGAGTCCGTAATGGCAGCCAAGTCACAAATAACACACTAAATCCACAAGAAATCAACACAACGACGCAAGAGCAACGATCGAAGGACTGCGCGGAATGTCGCTTTGACAGCTGACAGCTCTCATGTCAAACTACGTTCCGTTCTACGTATTAGTACAAATGTCAACCTATCATTTGCAACTCGTTTCGGAATACTTAATCCATATCCCTATCTAAAAATGATGTTATTGATCATTACACTACAAAAACAAGTAAAAAATCTACAATACAATCAAGTATTTAAAAAAGTAAATGCATAATGGTAGTGTTGCTTTCGTGTTATGATGAAACGTGTACCACAGATAAAAACGGGACGGGTTTAGATGCGTTCAAAACCTATAAAAAGTAGTAAGGAGATGAGGTTTTTATTACAAAGCTAAATTATTTTTCCGGCCCCAATAAAATAAGCTGGACCCCGTAATTTAATATACACTTAGGTCACTATTTTTTGACGTATCAATCATTGGTGGTCGTTTCATATTTTAGTCAGGTCACATCTGGCCGATGTTCTTTGTGCATAAGCGAAGGTATTTTTCCAGATGCCTTAAAAAAATCTGTTATAAAGCCATTATTCAAAAAGCAAGATAGAGAGTTATTGAAATACTACAGGCCAATTTCATTGATACCAATATTCTCAAAAATAATAGAAAATTATATTTATAAAGAACTCAATTTATATTTAGAAGGAAATAATATTCTTTGCACCGAACAAAAAGGATTTAGGAAAAACAAGTCAATAAATTTGGCTATTTATGACTTTTTGCACACGGTCATGGCAAATATGGATAAAATCACTCCAGTGTGTGCCATATTTTGTGACATGACCCAGGCATTTGATTATGTACAACATAATATTTTAATAAAAAAGCTTGATGCTTACGGTGTAAGAGGAAATGTCCTTGAGCTCTTAAAATCTTACTTACACGATAGAAAACAAATAACGGAAATAACCAGACTTAATATACTTACTAAAAGAGAAGAAATCTTTCTATCGGAGGTACGTAACGTTATGCACGGAGTCCCACAAGGAAGTATATTAGGGCCACCGCTTTTTACTCTTTACATCAACGACTTGCCAAGGGCAGTTAAACATCCTATGACATTGTTTGCCGATGACAGTACAATAACGATACCTTGTAATCAAAAACTTTTTTATAAAGACGACATAAATAACGCATTAAAAGAAACTATAGAATGGCTAGACAATAACAATTTAAAAATCAATTTAAATAAGACTGTTATTATGCATTTTAGCCAGCGCGCATTGACTCTTTCCAATCTTGACATAACATACAATAATATTACAATTGACACAGCGAATACGACTAAATTTCTAGGACTTACAATAGATCGCAATCTAAATTGGAAGGCACATGTAGAGTCCCTGACTAAAAGGATAAGCAGTAGTGCGTATGCTTTATACATTCTGTCACGCACTGTGAACATAGATGCGCTTCTTACTGCTTACTATGGGTTAACTGAATCGGTTCTCAGATACGGTGTTATCTTTTGGGGTAACTCAACCAATAGAGATGTCGCATTTAAAGCACAGAAGAGGTGCCTCAGAGCCATGTTTAATTTGAAAACTACCGATAGTTGTAAGCCCTATTTCATACGCTATAAAATATTGACATTGGCATCTCTTTATATTCTGGAATCAGTAATGTTTGTTATAAATAATAGTAATTTATTTTCGCGAATGGCAGATAAATTTCCTAGAAACAGGCGTGATCAAAGTCAGCTCTGTTTGCATAGTAGTAAGACTGCACTTATGCGCAAAAGTGTTTTTTGCATGGCGCCCATTATTTATAATAAGTTACCGAAAAGTTGGAGGGAGCTTAATAACGTACAATTGAAGAAACAACTAAAGTCTTTTCTAACTGATAAAGCATTCTATGATATTAAGGAATTTCTGACAGATCCATTCGTGTTGACATAGATATTATGAATATTTTTATTTCTTTTATTTTGCTGTTGACATTTTTAATTTATATTGTTTGCTAAATTGATAATTATATTGACTTGACTACCTAAATTATTAACAAACATAATATTTGCACGCCAAAATATGTGGTAAACATGTCTGAACTATTTAATTTGGATGTTATCTTGCATGCATGTATTATTCTTGTATGTGTACACATGTTTGAGCAAATAAATGTATCTTTATCTTTATCTTTATCTTTATCACATATCACTGTCTCGTTCTTATGTATGCATTCAGAAAGAGAGCATTAGCCCACAGTTGGTTTCAAGCTTTTGTTCGAAGTGTTGGCTCCATTTATACCTATATCTTCATGTGTCTGACATAACTGACATTAAAAATATTTATTATGTGACATTTTGATGATTTGACTTATATGACCATTCCATAGAGATATAACAAATCGTAAAAAATATAAAAACTCATAAAATCTGAGGATCGCTAGACTTTATTGTCCGATTACCCTAATATTTTCTTTTTATATATTCAAATGGGTTTGCGTTTAACCGCAATTCACCTGATCATAAGTGATGATGCGGTCTAATATTACAAGAGATCCGTCCTTTTGGTAACTATCACTAGGAACGTTTGAACAGTATTAATTTGATGAGTGTAGGGCCAAGTAAAACGTAGTGATTATATACTCTTTGGGGCCAAGCCCTCCACTGGTGAGAATGGTGACGGTCTACTTTGGTACCCAACCTTAGCCATAATCTTTGGATTATGGCTAAGGTTGGGTACCAAAAATGTGTATGTATATTACCTACGTGACTCAGTTTTCTTTTTTGTAACCATGACACTTCTATGAGCGGCCGTAACTTGTGAACAGGCCGTTCGGCCTGTTCCTTAGAGGCCTCTCTAAGGTATATTGTACTCTTTGCTCTAAGGAACAGGCCGAACGGCCGATGAATAATGCCCGCTTTTACACGTTACGCAGCAGTCGTTCACACATCACATGCTGCTCATATTATAACGCGGTTGGCGCAGTGGCTGAGCGAACGACTGCTGCGTAACGTGTTGCGGGTTCGATTCCCGTCCAGGGTAAACATTTGTGTGATGAGCACTTTGTGTTTGCCTTGTGTCTGGGTGTTGTTTATCTATATAGGTATGTATTAAAAAAAAAATGTATTTGTGTATTTATATCAGCTGTCTGACACCCATAGTACAGGGTCTTCCTAGTTTGGGGTCAGATGGCCGTGTGAGAAAAATGTCCCCATATATTTATTTATTTAATGTCGTACTAATTCGAGCCTCTCTAGTGATCGTTCATTTTTGGTAACAACAACTCGCCTTTAAGCGGCGGCGTGTAAAGGTTGCCATAATGATGATGAACAGCGTTATCTAGTCAGTTGGCTATCCACACCCACATGCGGGCAGACTATCACCATTCTCACCAATAGAGGGTCCACCAACCAAATACTGTTTCAGTCCTCTAAGGTTTCAGCCTTCATAGCGATAGTTACCAAAAGTAGTACGGCTATCTCATATACTATACAGAACAAGCAACAAACACTAATAAACGGTGCAGAAAACCTATGCAAGTTTTTCATTTAACCTTTCAATAGAATAAAGAATAAAATAGGAAGCACAGATGCGATGTATTTTTGGTTACATAAAGTCGATTATGAAATTAATGGCACCACAATCGATTTGGATTCCACAGTAGTATTTCTCATTATTAGGGAATAAAATGTAGTAAGTCAATATTTGTTTAAATGTAAGAGTCTATAACAATATAATATTTCTAACCATGGCCATAATACAGTTCGACTTAATTGACTAAATAGTATTATTTATTCATCAACCGAAAAAACTTATGATGGATGGATCGTTACACGGGCATTCTTTACTTCCGTGGTACATTGCGTCTCCTCTAGTGTCTATGGTTCTTTTTCACGACTGTTTTGGATAGTTTACCTACCTTGCCTATATTGCCGATTTTTCGGTCTGGAAGTGGAATATGTGTATAATTTTACCGTGTAATCTATAACACAACATGTTATAATGTTTTTCAATCATAGTTAAGTCTAATTGTTTTGTAGGTGTCCGTAAAACACAAGTTCAGCCATTTACATGAAAGGTGAGTACAAAAAATTGGTACCTCTATTTTTTTTTGTAAAGCTTAGATTTCACCTTAGTGACACTATGAAAATAGTGAATCAAATAGTGCTATTCTGTTATGTATTAGATAGATGGATGTTACCTGATTGTGAATACTTATTCATACAGCGCTGCATAAGTAATAGTTCATATATATACCTATTTGCCGCTATTTTGTATGTTATATTTATGTATAGCAACTATTACCCGACCGAGTTGAATAGGCCAGGAAGAAGCACTACGTTCCATTTCATGTACAAGTATTTTACAATCGATAGAATATCTCCCCGATTCTCCCCTACCCAAGGTAGTTGGTGGCGTAAGTTTAGTGACTTCAAGACGAATATCTAACAATATATTTTGCAAGTTAAAAATTTGGATATTTCATGAAAATATTTGTAAATAAAGGTGAACCAAGCCGGCATGACTACAAATAAAAAATATAGTAGGGTAATGGAACGTTTTTTTAGTCTATGGTTTTTTTATTGGTTTACGAAAAATGCGAATTTCGGATATTGTAAATCTTAATAATTCACATTCATACCGAACTGTATTTATATTGATGACCTGGGGGATTTTGTTCGAATAAATTCAAGTTTGGTATTTGTGTTATTAATGAAATAAGAGTGCGAAAACTAAGGCGGATTCGTGAAATGGCTGCCGAGATACCCGTTTGTGATGTACTATGTGAAGCGATGGAATATTTGTCTAAACTCGGAACGAATTTACGTTCCCGATCCGAGAACTTGAAACAGAAGAGAATAAGTAAAAATAAGTTAAGAAATGCGCACGCTGTTCACAAAGCTGCGAAAAAGGTGCTTCTTATTTGTGAGTTGTCAAAAAAATCACTTGAGAATGTTGAAAGCGGCGTTCGGAAAGTACTGTCTATAGTTGACGCTTCTCAAGCGCACACAAATACTGGCGGGAAAAGCCATACAAGTCATGATAAGTTCTATTATTTCAATTATGAATCATACAAATTGCGAATATCCAAGAAAATTTCAATTAAGCATTTCACAGGAGTAAAAGTCCTCGCTAAAGCCATGCCTGCTTCGATGCAAGATAAATATCCTGTATTTTACGATTGTAAACTAAAACGAAAAAGGAGAAAACTATTAGAAAAAGAGACTGAAGGGGAATTGGAAAGAAATTCAACAAAAAGGAAAGGTTTCGATAGTTCTGATAAAAATGAGACTATTGACCAATCGAAACGCCTAAAGGAGTTTTCAAAACTTGTGGAATCTGATACAAGTGAATCTGAAAGATCAAATAAGAATGAGAAGTCCAGTAATAAATTAACAGTTTCTGACAAAACTAAACCTGCTGAGAGGAAATCTCTTGATGTGATTATACACTCTGATTCAGAAGAATTAATTTATGATAACACGAACAATACGAACCTACAAAATGAAAATTCTGAAAATGCTAGTGTGTCTAATAATGCCAATTTAAATAGTAATAGGCAAGAAAATATTAAGTCAAAAGAAGATTTAGCAGTATCTGAACTTATTGAATGCTTCGCAAATGAAGCAAAAGTAGATGAAGATGAACCCAATAGTGCGAGACCTAAAACAGATGAAAAAGGAGCAACTGGCATAAGAAAAAAGTTCAGTAAGATTAAAATTGTAGATGATAGCTCGGAGAGCGATGAACCTTTAAAAAAAGACAATTGTCAGAACACCACTCTAAACAAAAGTCAATTCTCTCCTGGTAAAGAAAATGAAGTTGACTATACAAAGAACACTACTGAATCTGAACCTAAATCTAAAAGAAGAAAATTAGGTGATACTGGTGATAACTCAAACTGCAAAGATGATTCAGATCGTAATTCAACAGAAGCAAATAATAGTGAAGTTGATTCTAAACCATTAATAAGATGTGTTAACATCACTAAATTACTCAATCCTGAAATATTAAAGACTAAAATTAAAGAAACATCAAAAAATAAACAAATGACAGAGAATAATCATTTAATGAAAAAGGGTAGAGTGAGAAAGACTAGTACAAATTGTAACAATGCACAAAAGGAAGATAGTGCAGTCAGGAATAGAAACCATGATAAGGAAAACAAAAGTGATGATGAATTTTGGGCATTAAAAAGGAATGAAGTTAAGCAATTTAAACCTAAAAAATTTACTGTAAACATTAACAAGTTACCACAATTAACTATAAACTTTTTACTTACTCACAATCTTAAAAAAATAATTCATGCATCCAAAACTATTTGTGAAGTTAAGGCTAAGGATAGAGAAAATGATGATTTAGAAAAAAATATTGATGCAGTTAAAAATGCTCTACTTAATGAGTCTGGATCAGACAATACTGATAATGAATTGATAGCTGTAACAAACAAAGTAAAAAATACACTATTGAATGATTCAGATTCTGATGCTAAAGGACAAACTTCTAAAAACACTGATAATAATGTAACCCACAATGAGTTAACAGATACAGCAGCAATAAAAAATGCTCTTTTAAATGAATCTGATTGTGAAAGTAATGAGCATGTTAAGGTAGTCAAAAATAAAGCAGCTGATTCTGCTGCTAATAAAAGTGAAAATGAATTAGAAAAAGGATTAACTGAAAAAATTAAAAGTGCATTGCTGAATGATTCAGACTCTGATAAGAATCAAAATGACAATACAGCTGATAAACCTAAGAACAGTGCTAGTGATAAAATCATTCCACAAGATCAGTCTGACAGAACTGAGCTAACAGAGCAAGGTGAATCAACCCAAGATTCTGAAATAATTAAATCATCCCTATTGAATGATTCAGATTCTGATAATAATGAAAAGGATAACACTGTGGATAATCCTAATAGTAGTGTTAAAGATAAAGTCATTCCACAAAATCAGTCTGACAGAAATGAGCTAACAGAGCAATTTGAATCAACCCAAGATCCTGAAATAATTAAATCATCCCTATTGTATGATTCAGATTCTGATCATAATCAGAAGGATAACACTGTTGATAATCCTATTAACATTATTACACAAGATCAATCTGAAAAAACTGAGCAAAATGAGTTTACTCAAGATCCTGAAATAGTTAAGTCATCTCTATTGAATGATTCATCTGAGAGTGAAGCAAAACCAAGGGTAATCAAAAAGAAAAAAAAAATGAGCAAGCATAAAAGAGATGCCATCAAAAAAATGCAATCTAGGAAAAAACGTTTGCATTATTCATCTAGTTCACAAAATGAAGAAGAAAATTCACAAGAATCAGATAAGGATTCACATAAGCATTCTAGGAAATCAAGCTCTCCCTCATTGAACGAGGAAAATGGAAAAGAATGTAACTCACAGGAATCAAGCTCTCAAGACCAAAGCAACAAAGCACACTCAGACAATGAAAATAAGGATGGCAGTGGTAGTGACCAGTCAGATGGGACCAGTGATGACCACTTAAAATCCAGTGTTAGCAAGGTTAGGAAATAAGCACATTAAAAAAAAATATAGGTTTCTTGAAATTGTACATACATAAGTCAAAACAGTACATTTATTGCATATTGGCATTCTTATTATTATAATTGTAAATAATATGTTACAAAAGAAATGCATTTTTAGTGTTAAGTTCAGCAATAATTATATATGCTTACTTGTGTGTTAACTATCTGTAATACTAATATGATAGTATGATAGTAGAGGATAATACTTATTGTTCTGTATTGTTGTGCATAGTGAGCAATTAAATGCCAATTGAAACATTTGGAGTTTTAATTTAGCACAAAAATGAGACAAGCAAAAAGGTAGTTTTCATTATTTCATACACTAAATGCAAAATAGAGGTATAAACTAAGATAAGAAAAAGTCAAAACAATTAAACTTAACAATTATGTCTTTTTTAAGCTTTATACCTTTACTTTGTATTCGAACTGGATTGTAGTACACAAAACATGAAGAATAAATAATTATAAAATAATTACAGATGGTACGTTCTAAAGCAAAACCCAGTGGGAGCAGTGGCCAGAATTCTGACAATCAAGATGCAAGTGACAAAGAAATTGATGGGTAAATATTGTCTAAAAATAAAATGAGGTGATGGAACTGAGATCATAGCTGTTGTGACTGATAGTTGTAATACGTCACTCTAGATACCTTATAGGTACACGAAAATGTGAGTCTAGATTATCCAGCCTTTAAAAAATGGACACACTTCCCTAAGCCGACATTAAAGACACCTTAACTTTACTAATAATCTTAATGTCATGTTTACAATATTGTTAACTTATGGATAGCAAGACAACTGTCATAAGCTCAAGCAGTTTTCATTTCGAATCAGTAGTGGTCAATCCTTATATTTTTATAGTTTAAGAAGTTCTGCCCAGTAGGTAACTACGTTTATCGATGCATCTGTGGCGCTTTTCGCCAAAGTGCGATACGTAAATCGGCCAGTGCCTGTTCAGGAGTACCACACTCGCAGTGGGTGTTGGTAGGATCTTTTTTTTTTATTATTATTTAAGCCCTTTTCACCTATACATAATATAAAACTTATAAACTTATTTGTTAGTTATATTAGAATCTATCCTTATTAGTAAGTTAGTTGTATTAGTTTCTTTTTATTGCATAGTCCCTTTTCGGGTATAGGCCTCCTCCAGCTCCTTCCACCTCTTCTTGTCTTTTGCAGTTTCTAGCCAATGCTTGCCTGCTATTTCCTTAATATCGTTATCCCACCTCATTTTTGGTCTTCCAACTTTTCTTTTTCCTCTGGGGCCTTTCCATTTTGTGGTTTCGCTTGTCCATCTTCTGTCCGTATATCTAGCTAGGTGCCCCGCCCATCTCCATTTCTTCTGGAGTTGGTAGGATCTACAATCCCCAATCTAGTTTAAGTTTGCAGCTGATTAATTGGGTGTGCAGTCTATTAAAGGCACTAAATTCATAGATAATGAATAATAATACACACCACCAATAGTTGGAAAATTGTGTGCAACATACAATTCCTGTCAAAAATAAAAAAAACAAAACATGCAAAATTATATAAGTTTTAAGTCTTAAAATGTAGCATTTAGATTCGACTTGTACAATATACATTTTAGTGAAAACTGAGTTTGAGTTTAAGATAAATTCATGTTAATTTCTAAGTTTAGTTTTGTAATATTGTGCAAGTATATATTACATTCATTAACAATATTGTATTTTAGTAGGTACCTAAAACCATCTCTCTCAGGTGAATTTTCCAAGTGGTTGTGGACAGTATAGCGAAAATTATAGGGGTCTAGAGGCCGATTTTGATAACAACTAAAACTGCATCATTAATACCTAGATTTTTGAAAAACAATCCTAGATATGTATTGCACCATTCAATAGGTTCGCTAACAAGAATAAAATCCTAGAAAGTAATAGCATAAAATCATGGCTATGGAGCAAGGAAACTTTTGTCCAACTCGTACGGGAATGTAGAGATGATGATATGGATGATATGTTGTTACGCCTTAAGAGAAAGAAATCTGTGTTAATGCTAGATTCTCTAGGACATAGAATGATTAAGAGGGTCATTACTTTGTATAATGTAGGTTTAGTTGCCATACATGATTTTATGTTTATAAATCTGGATTCTGAATCAAATAAAAGACCTAAGTAGTCTATTTAAAAAAATATATTTACGAATTACTTATTTGTAAATATACTCAATATCTAACAATGTCCGTAGGCTTACTAACTTGAACAATTTAACCAAATCTCGACGGCGCGACTCCTCTACAAACAACACTGTCAGTCGAAGCTCTACTAAGAAGAATAGCATAGCAAAACCCACGCCGACCATTGGCGAAGACTTGCTGCGTGCCGTCAGCAGCTCAGACATATCCGAAGATGAGAATAATGAAGAAGAAGAAGGTACAATAGTTTATAATTTAGTAGTATGGTCAAGTAGCGAGGATATAACTACAAAACTGGTCCAACCATGTTGGAATAACAGAGGCTATTTGTATCGAACAAATATATTTACCAGGGATGTTATGAAGTTTCGTAACCGAAACTAAACTATTGGATATCCGAAATGAAGATCTATCCAAAACCGTAACCAAATCCATACTAATATTATAAATGCGAAAGTAACTTTGTCTGTTACGCTTTCACGATAAAACGGCTGAACCAATTTTTATGAAATTTGGCATGAAGATAGCTTGAACCCTGGGGAAGGTTTACTTTTTAAACCGCCACTTCGTCTGCATCTGTCATAACCGACATTCACGTGGACGAAATCGCGGGCAAAAGCTAGTGTGATATAAAAGTATAGGCCAATTTCGGATAGGGGCGGAAACTAAATTAAATACGCTGCCCGTTTTTTCTCCAGGCCCCTTATTCACAATCATTCGATTCGATTCCGTACCGAATCGAAAGTCAAAAGATATCGAAGATGTCCTTCAAACGCAATTCACAAATCCGAAACCGAATAATTTTGACAGTTCAACGAACATACGAAGACTGAAGTCGGAAATGACATTGTCGAATACGGTTCCTTACCGACACGGGAACGTATCGAATGGTTGTGAATAAGGGGCCTGGGCGAGCCGACAATTTGTAATTTTCTTGTACTACTAATATTTAGTAGGTACAGACAGCGTCATTAACTGCTTACCCCCTATCCGAAGAAATTTGTATGCGTGGGGGGGGGGGGGTAAGCAGTTGATGACGCTGTCTGTACCTACCGATACTTAACTGAAACGATTTATTAGTCTGAAATAATATCATGTCTATAATCATATCTGTAACCAGAATAATATTCATAATAATTGTTGTCCATTGCCAGATCCGAAATTTCATATTCATAACATCCCTTATATTTATACAATTGTTATCATTATCACTTAAGAGTGCCCATCCCATCATATTTCCCATACAAACGCTCGTACGCGATTACGGCGTTATAACAAATTATTTCCCAAATATTTTTTACACACAGGTATCTTTTGGTTTAAATCTAGGTTTGTATGAAGCCAAAAATAAACTTTTTTGAGAAACGAATTCAGTAAACACGTCCGAAAAACAGCTTTTTTGCACAATTTTATCTGAATTTTGGCCGTTCATAATGCACTCATACATTGAAAAAGTAAAAAAATCAGCTTCATACAGACCTTGCACATGTAATGGTGATTCAAAATTACAAACATTTTTACCAAAAACTTGTAAGACTTTTTCAAAAACACGTATGTCCTGGAACAAGCTTTGTGAAATTTCCGCGCGCCAATTTTCCTGTGATGTTATCGCGTTCTCACTTACTCGTTTGTTTTCGAGCTTTGCGTTGGTTGAAACAAAAAAAAATTCAATCACGCTCGCGTTGATGTACGTTCGATGGGGATGGGCGCTCTTCAAGAGCGCCCTCGCTCATCAAGAGCGGCTCTTAATATAACATTTTCAGAGTAACATAGAAAACTTTACCAAAAGGACAGACAACAGGATATAATAAATAATATACAAAAGGCGGTATTGTCGCTAAAATCAAAACACACTAATACGCACGATTTTTATGCACTTTGTATTTTAGATTTGCCAGCAGTATCTTTATCAGGACTCAATGGAGACAGCATTGGACATTTGGCTAAAGATGACTTACTCGGAGAGAGTGATTCCTCAGTTTCAAATAAGGAAGAACAGAGCGAGCCTGAGGTATTAATAAATAAAAAAACGAACAATATTTACAAATTAATGTTAAAACAAATATACTTTATACTCAAATTCTTGTTTCAGGAAATTCAAACTATAGAAACTATAGCAGATTCAGAAGAAGAAGAAGAAAAGTAAGTTTGAATGTTCATTGAACTGTTATCGTCGGAGAGTAATATTGGCATTTGGGCAACCTTTTCACCGCTGTGTCATGGATAGTTGACAAACCAAAAAACACCAAAAAAAAACTATCTATTCACAAACAAATTGAAAAAGCTATTATTAAGCAAATGTTATTACACCGTGAATTTTTTAAATGATAAATCCTTAAAACTTATCTTAAACACACACACTTTTAGTATAAAAAAAAACGAAAATGTGTTTAAGATAAGTTAGATTATAAGATTTTTACATGTTAAGTCCTCGTCTCCACATATCTTTCTTTTGCAGTGCCCAACAGGGTCCATGATTGATTATTTTAGCAAATGTTTACCACCTAAGCCAACATTGTGGAATGCAATAAAGAATTGAGTATTGAAACCAAAATGTGCCCAACATGCACGACTACATTACATGACAGATTTCTATACGTAATTCGTAGCTTACCGCCAAGGGTAGGGATGCCCGATTTTTTGCTTTGAATCGAACTTTTGGATCGTAATGGATCGTTACCTCGTGAATCGATTCACGATTTTAATCGTTTTGCATTGAATCGATCTCATTCGATCTCGAAAGATCGTATGGTAATTATATAAAAATAATGGAAAGCACAGTATGCATGTAAAATTGTTTATTTTACCATAATATACTATACCTATCTAATGCAAAGTGTAACACAGACGTGGCATCAAATTATTGAAAGATCGTGGGTTTTCTCGTTTTGGCAAGACTAAGCTGAATTAAAGAAAAAATAAAAACACTATCAAGCATTAGACATTGAAATTTTAAATCCTTTCACAGTGTGAAATTAAAACGCCAACGCAAGGCGAATGCGATTTCTTCTGATTCCGACGGTGGGTCATCACGTCGTAAGCAACGCGACGAAGATGTCAGAGTGAGTGACTTTGAAGACTCGGAAGACGAGAGTTCGGATGCAATAAAGCGCTCTAAGCGAAAGAAGATAATCTCTGAGAGTGATGCGTCGGGAGGATCCAGTAATGAAGGAGGGTATGTTATAGTATCAAATAGTTTTTTTTAAGAGGAAACAATACTATCCAGCACTCCCCATGTATTGTGGATAACTGCCCCCTACCTCTCACATAGAGGAGGCCTAAGGAATGGAAACATTACTGGCAGACTATGTTATATGAATACTCTTTTGAACCAGTTTGCATCAATGTTATATTTATTGGCACTTGTAACATTTTACCTTGGTTTCTTGGATGGTCACACTCATCTGTTTCTGGTGTTTTAGATTTTATCCAAAAAACTTCTATTACTAACCTTTTGTTGCACCTCTTTTAAAATGTATTGTGTTTAAATCAAAATATAGGTAAGTAAGGAGTTTCTTGCCTATTTTTCTCCATACGGAACTACTTTTTAGAAGGGGCAACTAGATTCAACTCTTTTAGGTATTTTTTTCTTGTAAAAGATGTTCAGAACTGCTATTTTAATATAAATAATTTGACTTTGACACCTATCCTTATATGTATCTATTTAACTGGTGTCTATTTTCTTTATAGCTCAAAGAAACGTCGACGTATAAAGTCAGTGAGGGACAGTGATGCCTCTGGGTCTGACACTGAGAATGAGGGCAGAAATAAACATGGCAGAAAGAATATACGTAAGGTAAAAAAAAAAACCCTTTTTAAGAAACGTGGAGGTTCTCGACACGACCTGTATAACACCTGAACATATAATAGATGTTAATGATATATGTCTGATTCCAGGTCATGGGTAAAAACCAGTTGGAGGAAGCCACAAAAAAGGCGGCGCGTGAAGAAAAAGAGAGGGTCGCTCGTATTGTGGAGAGACAGAAATTGGTTAGTAGATTTTATTTCTCGTGTAGAATTAGAATAGAGTTTTAAACAGACTCAGCATGTAGCAGTAGTCACAAGCAAAAACATGTAAACAGTTGGTCTCATTCTAAACTGATTTTCTCCTGAACTATTGATTGAAATGTTATGGGGTTACGAATACGGTGTTTTTGATCCCAAATCACTAAAAAATAGGGTTTATCTATAAGTTGAAATAGTTATTTCACGAGAAAATTCCTTTCGAATTTCGCAATGTGTTTACATATTTATTATGCTTGTGACTGTACATATTTCTTTCTTATTGTAATATGTGGAAACGTAGTGGATTGTACGTTAGCCTATTTTGTTTTGTTTACCTAGATGTAAGACATAATGTACAATTGTTTGTTTTCCCAATAAAATACCTCAATAACGGCTGTGACTTTCAGTTAGAGTAGAGACCGTCTAGCCAAAAATTTAATGTCCCTTCACTACTTGTTTCGTACATATTTCAGTTGTTTCTTTAGAAAACTAGTTTCTGTACGAAACCCTCACATATTATGACACTAGCAGTAGTGTAGCTTTCTATCACATCACTCAGGGGCGGACCATGAGTTTGTGCCCTGGGCTTATACTACTTGGGGCCCTGCTTAATGAATCGCCGAATTGCCATTTTGTCAAAAAAACTGTTTTCAATAATGATGTTTACGATACAGTTATTTTTATATCCATACTTACATATATACTTATAACTTATATTTACTTATAACTTATATTTACTTATCCATACTAATTTTATACGTAAACTTAAAAGTTTGTTTTTTTTTTCAGGTTCAAGGGATTTCAAATCTACTGTATCTGTAATATTATAAATGCGAGAGTAACTCTGTCGGTTACGCTTTCACGATGAAACGGCTAAACCGATTTTGATTAAATTTTGAATGAAAATAGCTTGAACCCTGGGGAAGGCTACTTTTTAATCCGTGACTTTGTCTGCATTCGCGATAACCGACATTCACGCGGACAAAGTCGCGGGCAAAAGCTAGTTCATAATAAATTGACCATTGTCTTCAATAGGGGCTGGGGCCCCTATATATTCTCGGGGCCCTGGGCTGCACCCCAAAAAACTCTTATAGATCCGCCCCTGCTATCACTGAAGGATTTTTTGTTCTCGTGAAAGTACTTCCAGCGATTACCTATTGAAAACAAAAAACAAACAAACTTTATCTCTTTAAGTATAGATTTGGTGGATGGGTGTGCAATTTAAAATTAGACCAACTACAACAACTGTCACAAATGTATGACTGTAAGAAAAGACAAACTTTCCTGGAAAGTGACCTTCCATGTATTTGTTATCTGGTACATTTTTTTTTTTATATTTACAGTACAATAACTTGGAATTTGATGAGTCCGGTAAACCAGACGAGGTTGTTTTGGAGAAGGTGATATTAGATTTCGATCCTGAAACTAAAGAGCCTTTGATCGAGGTCGACAGGGGACTTGTGAAGAAGTTGAAACCCCATCAGGTAAGGATTCACAGAAACTATGGTTTTGAACATAAAAACCAATTTTAAAAATCTCGTCGTATGGCTACTTAATTACCGTTTTACCGGTACGTAGTAGCAGACACCACCAATGAATTGACATACTTTTTTTTTGTCAAAATGTCAATAGTATAATTATATTATCATAGCTTAAAGCAATTGTGACGTCACTTATTTGCAAAGTCAATTGACTTACTATTTATTGCAAAGCAACTAAAAATGTAATTCTACAGTTAATTGAAAATGTATCAGATATTCAAGCCTATAAAAAAAGAGTTTTTTTTTAAGAAGTGGTTGTGGAATTTTTGCCTAATGGTGTCTTTTTCATAATATGGAATTGCATGACTAGATTTGTTATGAACAACGATTTGAGTCAGAATTAATTTTAGTATTATATTCTTATCCAAATTATTATTATTATTATGATATTTAAACCATATACTGTACCACTGCACTGCCTGCCTGCCTCCATTCCAAAATTAATAAAATTATTTGTTTCTTAGGCAAACGGCATAAAGTTTATGTGGGACGCTTGCTTTGAAAGCGTAAAACGTATCAAGAAAGACAGGGGATCCGGGTGTATCCTTGCTCACTGTATGGGTCTTGGGAAAACTTTGCAAGTAAGTTGCCTTTCTTTAAAAAAATCCTATAGTTTTAATTGGTTACATTGTGAGTCTACCTCGTTGGCTTTGTCGCAAGCGCGACATCTAAACAGAGTCTTGGAAATGACTTCCAGGTCGGGCAGTTTTATTGTGCCTTTTTGTCTGGAATATCCACGAAATAAAAATAAAAACAAATGACACGCAAGTATCTCGCGCGAGTCATAATTATGAGGAAAAATATGTAAATTAATAACAACCTTCGTTAGTCGCAATTTTTTATGAATAATACATTCACTTTTGACGAAAAGTTTATTTGTTGTTCATACTAAATTAATTGCTGCAGCCCCAGGTCTGGATTTGTGCCCAGTTAGTGGGTATAAACTCACTTCTTGTTATATTTTACTTGAAAATATGGGTTTACAAAACAGCGCAGCTTTCAAAATGATTATGATTTATAAATTCAGAACGAGATTTTTTATTATGTTAAGTTTTTAAAAAATCTTTGGTTCAGTCCCCTTAAAACACAAATATTTGCAGGTAATTTCGCTAACACACACACTACTGATCCACGGGACTCTAACGGGCGTAAACCGAGTGCTGGTCGTATGTCCACTGTCCACCGTACTCAACTGGGTCAACGAGTTCAATATGTGGCTCAAACACGCTCACTCTGAGTTCGAAGTGGATGTGTATGAGCTCTCGAGGTAACAAAATCAATCAAAATTCTTTTATTCAATCGCTAGGTTCTGCCCGCGACTTCATCTGCGTGAATTAAGCTTAAAGTCATAAATATCCAAGGGGAACACATAGGTGGGATAAAAACTTGACAAATTAATAATCTCAATTTACTAAACTTGACATTATGGATTGTATTGCCTATTTCAAATTGTTTACTGTATTTCATATTGACATGGTAAACTTATATTGATTTGATTGATTGTATTATAATTAATATATTAAATGAGTCTTAGCTAAAACTCCATGCTGTAGTTAAGGTAATTAGTATATGGATCATTTTAAACTAAACAGCTGTAAGTTGTAACTACTTTGTGTGCAAATACTACGCTTTTTACTCAGCAACTTTTAAATCTCCCAGGTACAAGCAGAACTCAGAGCGCGCGTACCAGCTGCAGCAATGGTTCGATGGCGGTGGCGTGTGCGTGCTCGGGTACGAAATGTTCCGCAACCTCTCCTCTGACAGCAACAAGAAGTTCAAGAAGAAGATGCTAAGGAGCTTCCAGGAGAGTCTCGTAGATCCAGGTCAGTTGGTGTCAAAGTTACTCACAGCCCAGACCAACTGCTTGCAGAGGATTGAGCTTAGTGTCAGAATAAGCCTATGTGCCTCTCTTATCTATATTTATAAAAATTAATCCCTATTTCCCTTGGTCACGACTTCACGCGTGAACGGCTGGACCAATTTCGCTAATTATTTTTTTGTTGTTTTGTAAGGAGAAGGTTCTTATGAAATAAAAAACTAAGAAAGTTGCGCAGAACATTATATTAAAAATCAACAAGAACCAAAAAAATACACATAGATGACGTTTTAGTTTCTTAATTTTTTGGGGATTTGGCGGAATTGGTATAGTTTGGGTAGGTAGGGTAAGTAGGGTAGGTAGATAGGCAGGTAAGTAGGTAGATAGGGGCGGGACAACGTTTTTCGGGTCAGCTAGTCTATATATACTAAGATGAAAATATTTGCGTCAATGTAAACCATAGGCGATACCAATTCAGTGTGACGCGTGAATAACATCTCCATGTTTTTTATCCTGTGGAAATCTTCGTGGATTCGCTTTGAAAATAGGAGGGCTATGTTGGTGCTCTACCTTCTAAAACTAGCCTGGGTCAGCTCTGAGATGTCCAGGAAAAAATATTGTACGGTTTTATGTCATTGATTTAACCATGTTCTGTATCAGGGAAGTGACTCAATAACCTAAGTAACTAGTGATGGAATAATTTTGTTTTAAGTCACTCTATTCACTAGTACTTATGTATGTTATAATTCTGAACACAGGACCTGATTTGGTGGTGTGTGACGAGGGACATCTGCTGAAGAACGAGAAGACCAGTCTATCGCAGTCCATGAACAGAGTGAAGACACGACGCCGTATCGTACTTACAGGCACGCCGCTACAGAATAACTTGAAAGAATGTGAGTTTTTTAATAACCTAATTTAAAGGAAATGAAAATATCGAGGATGTCTCTTTTGTACCTCAAAACCCACAAGTTATTGGGTAAGAATAAAAAATATACTAGACTTCAACATTTGATCGTTGTCTTAGACAGCCTTTAACTATGACCACTTTTTATCCGTCTGTCACAAGACTTCAGCTTTCAGTTAATTATCTTTATATTAATACACTGAAACAGTGGATGAAACCCGCTTATAGTGTCCAATAAATAAATAGAAATTATAATTCTACTTCAATCTATCTTGTCATCAGACTACTGCATGGTACAATTCGTGAAGCCGAACCTACTGGGAAAGTACAACGAGTACTTGAATCGTTTCGTAAATCCGATCACCAACGGACAGTATACCGACTCTACGGAAGGTGACATCAAGGTCATGAAGAGACGGTCACATGTGCTGCATAAGATGTTGGATGGAGCTGTTCAGGTAAGAATATAGATCTATTTTATCAAAAATAACCGGTATTTTTTCTGATTATTTTATAAGTTTACTCACTGATCACTGTACACCTTTTATTAAAGGTGATGGATTACTGTCATAATGGTCATCTCATAAATTATGACTTTAATATTGTTTTGTAGTAGTTGACACCACCAATCTATTGTCATACTTTTTATGAACTGTCTAAACGCGGTTACACAATTTCATACATTGTGTATGGCAGCTGAACATTACTAAAATTTCAACACAATAGGGTATTACACCCATTTTTGAAAAGTGTCTCAATGAAATTCTGTAGTGCTAATATGCCACCAAAAAAAACACAACATTTTTATTCAATCTATAAGTGCCATAAAAAATGCATCTAAATTTTAAATTTTCAAATTTCGCGCGTAGTTTGACGAGAACGCCTCTTACTGGACGCCATATTGCTCAGCGTAAATGCCGTCAGTTCGTTTTGTATCAAATGAGCTCATATTAAATATGATAATTGTATATCATTTAAAAATAATTAAAAGCATATTTTGTAGTAGGTGTAATAATGAAAAAATTACGTTGGTTACGAAAATAATAAAAGTACAAAGCCTATATTACGCCAATCGGTTGACTAACAGTTGTCAATTTTTTGTTTACACAGCCTTATGGCGTAATAACATGGCCGCTACTATTTTACGGTGTTTTAGAACAGATTAAATATAGGTACTGAAAACTTTGAATTGAATTTAAACATTTGTTTTGTAATTTTATGAACTAAAACTTACATTTTCCGACTGCTTTATGCCTAAACTGTCTCAATAACATATTTATTGATTTTTCTCGTTTAGAGTAAAATACCCTATTGACTATTACTTTAAATTAAAATCGAATATTACTGTAATTAATCGGGATTACCGGGCTTACATAAAGTGTCTCGAAATTATTGGTTAAAAATTTAATTAACTTATTATAAGTATCGAAAATAAAACATCCGATTCAGACTGAACCATTTCTGAAAGGTCAGGCATTGTAAACTAACCTGGTATTTTGTTCTCTTCAGAGGCGAGACTATGGGGTGCTGGCGCCCTTCTTACCCCCGAAACATGAATACGTGTTGTTTATCACACTGTCGGAAGTGCAAATCAAACTGTACCAGTACTATTTGGATAACTATTCGAGAAGGTACGTGTTTCATTTGACCTTTGGGTATTTCGATCTTACTGGGCTCTTATTTGGCATGTGACATCCTCGCATTTGAGTGTATTCGCACAGAGACTCTAGAGTCCCGGGATTCGAAACATTAAACACTGCGGATAATTTAATTCTAGAACCAACTGTCCCTACCTAATTTTGGCAAGGAAACTTGGCCAATTGTATTCAGCTCTCAATTCTCAGCTAACTACTCTATAAATTATATCTTGAACAAAAAAAGTGTTATTAAGGATTTTCATTAGCAGCTCTGAACTCGGATTTGTGCCTAATAGCTATAGGCTTACCCCTATACCTTACCTTTTTTGCCATGGTCAGATTTAATTATACTATACACTTCAATATACACACCCCTTGGTTATACCTCACAGATGTGATGTAAAATGTTATGTATTTGTACAGGCCACTACCAGGCAAGTCTTCAGGGTTCCTTTTCCCTGACTTCCAGTCGCTGCAAAGAATATGGACGCACCCGCTCGTACTCAAATATAATTCTGAGAGATACGAGATTATGCAACAGAAAAAGGTAAGCGTATTGTGTTACTTTGCGAATATTATCTTATCTTTATTTAGACCTAAAAAATCATATAGTCAGTGTAAAATCAGTTGAGTCAAAGCAATGTGTCACATTTACGACGGGGTAGGTAACTAAAGGATACGTTTTCTATTTTGCCACATATTTTGTGTGGGACAGTGAAAATACATAGTGTTATAGTGTAATAGTGTTACATAGGCAATAGACACTGATAGGAATGTACATAAACAGTGCTGACTATGCGGGACAGTAAAAATACAGTTTATAGGTGAATTATTTAGTCTATAGTGTTATAGTGGTAC
Organism: Charanyca ferruginea; assembly: GCA_947361185.1. Classification (NCBI taxonomy): domain Eukaryota; kingdom Metazoa; phylum Arthropoda; class Insecta; order Lepidoptera; family Noctuidae; genus Charanyca; species Charanyca ferruginea. The sequence goes on along the minus strand of OX376055.1, from coordinate 54,287,814 downwards.
ATAGGTAATGATAGGAATGTATATAAACATTAACAACGCTCAATTAATAGTTTAGAGTTTATAGTTCGATAGTTTTTTAACATTTTGTGTTGTGTACATAGTAGACTTAACGTTAGAGTATATAAGTTTATTATGTAATGTTTAGTGATAGTTTTATATTTTTCTCTTGTAAATCTCGGTACATAGAATAGGATTACATATAGTTTTACATATGTTTATATAGAAATAATTAGAGAAAAACGCAAATATTGTCACGCGGTCCTCGTTACGGTCAAGTTTCGCGATACTATAGATAATTTGTATTAATAATTCCCGCTAATTTGTTTTAATTTGATTGGATTTTAGTCTTTCCCGCGTTTTTTGAAATATTGTAATTAAATTTGATTGGTGAATTACCTGTAAAAAATATGTATAAATTTAGGAACATTTCGGTTCAATATAACATTCGACAGCAAGCTATCTAGAGGGAAACTCTCCTCCTAATAAATCGAAGAAAGAAGCTCATCAGTGTTTTACTCCTCACCAACCCAGCAGTATAGTGTACATAGCTGTACATATTTCATTAAAAAAATATGTTTGTTTCAGAGGGAGAGAGAAGAAGAAGACTCAGAAGGATCGCTAGTAGATTTTATAGATGATGATTCTACTCCAGATGTAAGTTGATATTTTTCTAAAGCCAAGTTATCCTTGTTACCAAACTTTCAGGCTCGTTTGATTCTTGTAAATTCATGTTAGCTGCACTGGGTCCATATCTGACTCTGTGTGTCAATGACGTCATCAGACCAGCATGCAACAGCCCTTTAATGAATCTTACGAAGAGTTAATATCTCGACATCAGAGCCATTTGGTCTCATATCCATTTTTGCAATTTTACAGGAGAGCAAAAATAAACATTTAAAATATTTTTTTGTTCTGTAATTTTGAAGATTTGGGAGTACAAGGCCGTCACTATATTTATGCTTGGTTATTTGAGAATAGGCGTTGCCGGTTTTTATGCCGGTTTTCCTAATAAATCCGGAAGAAACCTTATTTTTATATCCGTGGGTAGGTACATCAGACCCATTTTTTAAGGACGATGTACAGTGAAAAAGTTCCATATAAACTAAATACCATATGCCTCTAAGAATCTTATGTAAATGGATCTATTATGTTGAAATCAGACCTTATGGCTCGTAATATTCACTATTTAGGCTCATAAATATACTGGATGATGTTTACATCCGACCATTTGTTTAACAAAAAAAATGACGCGCATAAAAATAATACATTATTTATGTTAACATCAGACTTTATGGTTCGGGGCAGTGATCTTTTTAATCACGAATTTTGTTACGTATGTCTAAATCGGACTTTACATCCTCTAAAAAAAAAAAGATAAATAGGACTTATCTAATTATAATACTATTTGACTCGTATATACCTGAAAATACTTTTAATTTCGTCGAATATAAAGCCTTAATTCGCCCCAGATCAGACTCTTTGGCTCTAAGTTTATTTGATTGGTATACAGTCTATTGTTAAATAGGTCCTATTAGCCTCTTAAATCTAATAATTCCACTGGAGTAGGTAGAAGATATAAATTAAATTATTATTTTACTATATCAGTTTGATTGATGATCGGAATCAATCAATCAATCTCAATCAGTTTTTCTAATAAAAGAGAGCTCTCAAGCAACAAAAAATCAAAGAGAAAAAAACTAAATTGTACAACTAAAAAAGCTTAGTGTTAGTTAGCTGTAAAAAAAGAATAACTCATAATAAGTACCTGCTATTCTAGTGTTGACACAACAGGTTTGAGATCACAACTACACCAAATAACAAAAACCAAAACATTTAAAAAATATTCTTAGAACGATTTAAAATAATAATTATATCGAAACAAATCTCACTCTTCATTATTCTCTGGAAAATCACATGCTTCTTCATGGTGTGGTAGGTTTTTATAAATATAATAATAGTCCTGGAACTGTTCAGGTATCCAAACAGCTAATGTTTGCAGATCATAGATAGCTGCTCGTCCGGACTGCTGGATATTAATGCCGGGATTCTTCAGGGGTCGGTGCTCTCGGCAACATTGTTCCTGCTGCATATTAATGATCTGCTAAAACCCGGTACCTTTGGGTATGCAGACGACAGCACTGTCGCTGAGAGATACGTGTCCGACGCACGAGCTGGTGGGTCGCAGATCCGGTCTCTCCGGGAGGCGATGGTTGAGCGCTTGAACTTGGCCTTACAGGCTGTCTCTGAATGGGGCGATGCCAATCTGGTCAAGTTCAATGCTGCTAAGACCCAATCGTGTCTCTTTTCCGCTAAAAGGAGCCAATTCGACCCAGCTCCATCTTTCCGAGGTGTAACCGTGCCGATAACCGACCGACTTGAGCTTCTTGGTGTTACATTAACATCTACCCTCAATTTTGGCCCTTTCATAGAGGCAAAGGCTCAAGTGGCTGCCAAAAAGTTGGGAATCCTAGCAAAGGTGAGACTTTACGCCGGAACAGCTGCTTAAACTTTATCAAGCGCAAGTTCGATCGTGTATGGAGTACTGCTCTCATCTTTGGGACGGATCTGCCAGATACCAGCTTGATGCCCTAGAGACAATTGAAAAACGAGCCAAGAGGATCATTGGCAATTAAAGGCTCGTCGAGTCAAAGCTCCAAAGTCTTGAGCATCGACGCCGAGTTACTGGCCTGCCGGTTTTCTATCGGTTGCATTTTGGGGAGTGTGCGACAGAATTGCATAATTTAATTCCGCCGAGCCCGTTTCATCATCGGATCACAAGACGTACGGCGATGCGCCACCGGTACATGGTGGACATCCCACCCACACGCACAAAACGTTTTGGGAACACATTAATTGTGCGTACTGCTAAGGAGTGGAATTCCCTGCCTGAGTCTGTGTTTCCTGATAGCTACAACCTAGAAGTCAAGCGTGCTCCATCTTAGACCGCATCATCGTTTCCCATCAGGTGAGATAGTGGTCAAACGTATGCCTATCAATTGATAAAAAAAAAACAACATACAGTCGAATTGAGAACCTCCTTCTTTTTTTAAGTCGGTTGAAAAACGTTTCTCTTTATCCCTTTTTTGCTCATATCCAATATCGGAATCCGAAGAAGATAGAATGGGAATATAATCATTATCTCCTACACTGTCTTCGCTATCAAAATCACCGAGTCTTGCTGGTGACAATGAGCCTAAAAAAATGGATACGTACCTAATTTTTTGTTGAATTATTAAAAGTAAGAACAAAATTTGTAGTTATAGTCACATTTATAAAGTATATTAAACTAGTTTAATGTCACATAACGCGGTTGCTTACGAAGTCGAAGTCAGATAAAAAGTTTATGTCCTTTCATGGGGTTCAAGCTTCTTCCATACCTACTTTTAATAGTAATGGTAGTATTTTCTTACATTGGACAGCGTCATCTCTGTTTTTCAATTTATGTAATATTTTTCGGGTGCGATTATTCATTGTTCACACATAAAATAATTATTTAAAAACCTATCGAAACGAGAGATCCTACAAGTCGCCGCAGCATTTTACAAATGCGAAAACTATCCCGACGCAGACGAACAGCGCGCGGAAGGAGAGGTGACGTCGCATGTTTATGATTTATCTCTGTCCCACGCAGTCATAATTATAGTGCTATCTCTTTTTCAGTGAATCTTGTCACTTATGCTCCGAGCCATAAAGACTGTTGTTAGTTAATGACTTTATGAACTTGAATAATATCCGAGCTACAAGGTATGTTGTTAATACGAGACCTACAAATTACATTTATTTTTTGACTTATCTTTACATGATACTGCCAAAATAATATTCTGGTAATTTTACTCACGACCATAGAATTTCAAATGAAGATCAGACTCATTGGTTCTAATGTATGGTGGATATCCGACTATTTTTACGTAAACGAAAATGTTATTAAAGGGAGATACAAATATGTTGCCTAAACAAAAAGAAAGAGAATTTTTTTTTAATAAAGATTCAGTTAAAATACGATTTTTGCAAAAATGGGACATCCGACCTTATGGTTCTGATGTCGAGATATGTATATTTATGTATGTATATCAGCTGTCTGACACCCATAGTACAGGGTCTTCCTAATTTGGGGTCAGATGGCCGTGTGTGAAATGTCCCCAGTATTTCGAGATTCCTTTAAAATGTACATAGTCTCAAACAATTCACTCATTATCGAATATTTTTTCTTATCAGGAAACTTCAACAGAAGAGTCCTCAGACGACCTGTCAGATGTAAGCGATGACAGTCGAAAGAAGAGTAAGAAGAAGAATAAGGCTAAGAAGAACAAGGCCAAGGATAAGGAGTCGAAGGTGGGAACGCGCCGGGGGACGAGGGCCAACCCCGGTAACGGTAATGTCAAACCCTTTTTAGTATATTGTTTTATAATTTTTACTTATAGACTCTTTTTTGTTACTAGCTTTATGTGTGTTTTAAGTGTATGCTGATAATCTTCGAATACCATGTGGTGTCTTGTAAGTGCTTTGTGACACATTACATTGCTGTTAACTAACTACGCATATGTGCCGTCTGGTGCCGGCCGCTAATAGCACCACCCTATATCTACCCGTGGTTGTCGCAGAAGGCGACAGAGGGACATTGACCAGAGAATGAACAGCAGCGACTTTCTGACCACCATAACACCTACTACGATCGCTGTCACGCATCGGCCAAGCATGGCGATTACGGGTGGACCCCCTTTAAACGCCCACTGCTGGGCATAGGTCACCCCACCTATGCCTAGCAGTGGGCGTCTAAAGGTTGACATGATGATGATGACTGCCCATCAAACTTGAGCTAAAGTTATTGCTGGATAACTACGTTTATTTTTGGTGTGTAAAATCACTATGGTAGCGAGGAATGTAACGCACGCAAAGCGTTGCATGCAAGAGTACGAGGTCCTTTAATATCTCCTTAACGACCTAATCATTAAGGAAATATTGAAGGTTAAGTCAATCCCAGGTACAGCCCAGAACAAAAAAAAAATATTATTACCTTATCTATTCATGTATTTGTGTATTTATATAACTGTCTGACACCCATAGTACAGGGTCTGCCTAGTTTAGGGTTAGATGGCCGTGTGTGAAATGTGAATGAGAACGTGAAACTTTCGGCTTCGTGAAGTCTTTTAACACCTGTTAAATCAGCCACACAATGACTGATCGACTGCAAGGCGTAAGCCTTAGTACGCACTAGCGGCTGGCCGTGCCGTTGTGACAGGTCATTTCGCGGCTAACCGTATCGTCTAATATTACGTTTATTTTTTTTATTTCTGAACTAATTTATGTTTTTTAGATACACTAACTAGGATATCAGTCAGTTCTTATTATTGTTAATACTAATGTAAGTTAATCCATTTATTCAATCAACTGCAAAACGTAGAATTAAGATTGTTGTTTTAGATGTTTAGTTTAAGTAGGAAGGTTGTAGAAGTAGATTCACTTGTGAACATATTTTTGTTTATTTGGTGTATGGATAAATATTTATTTTATTTTATTTTATTTTTTTACTTTTGCGTGCAGTAAGGTAGAATGTGTTGGAACTATTTTTTTCAATGTCTACACCTTATTTTGTACCCGCATTCATTGCAAAAAAATAAATGATTTTGATTTTGATGTTTTCAGTAAAATCACTAAACTTTTCTGTATCAAAATCCATGACACGCGCGCTCTGCATAGTGTCTAGCGACTTACTAGGGTGGGAAGCGCTTACGTGGCACCTCTTCATTCAACCGGTGCGACCAACGCAGAATCACAGGAGCGGTTGAAGGCTGACCGCAAGTGCGTTGATATAGTGCGTGCAATCCACGAAGACGCGCCCCACTATACCTCCTAACCGTTTATAGTATATGTGTGCAAGCTTCCTTCAATGTTTGAGTGTTATCGGTACACACTAATTACCTATGAGTGCACGCGCTCACTATGAATAGACTACTCAGGACAGAGCGACACGATAATCCGAAAATCCCGTAAACCAAAAATTGGTGGGGCGCGTCTTCATGCATGGCACTATTTATATCATGCGGTTTCATATAAAAATTTGAGTGCGGCCTACCGCAACGACACACCACATAAAGGCCAGCCGCTAGTGCGTTTTATGCCTAACTCGTCAAGTAGTAAATTGCCACGGCTAAGAATACGTTATTTTTGCCATAATAGCATTATTTTTGCCCTTGCAATGGCGTCAAATCATGCGTCGTCCATTTAGCTTCTATATATTTTTTTTATTGATTTACCAGTGGAACTCGACGACGATGTTGCCGACGTGGCTGAGGTGGTGGAAGTGCGGACCGAAAACCCGACGGAGTGGTGGATCAAGTTGGTCGAGGAGGAAGAATTGGATGACATGCGCAACTCACACAAACTTGTGCTGCTGTTCGATATACTGCGGCAGTGCGAGGCGATCGGGGATAAACTGTGAGTAAACTAAGACAAGTATATTGAACTGACAGCACTTTTGTACACTCTTAGGTTGTATATTACATCGTATTCACTTGTAATTATATAATTTCTGTGTGGTATGGTATAACGGGCTGGTGTCCGCGATTTCACGTCTCAGCGCGTATATGTACAAAATATAGTAAAACATTTATTTTAAAAGAGTAACTACGAAGTTTCTTTGCCGTTATTCTCCATAGATATTACTTTTTGGAAGGGGCAACTAGATTTTATTATCTATTGTATGTGACGTTAAAAAGTGCCTTTTGATGGTCTAGTTAAGTTTTCTGACTAAAATCAGCAGAAAAGTTTAGGCTAACGATTTTTTTTTATTTGTGTCTTTTGATGTTATCATACACGGCCATGGCGCACAGTTTCGCTCCATATCGCGTTTGGACCGTATGTCCTACACGGTCTACACGGTCAAAGCCTACAGCCTTAACTGGGCTTTGCTTAGTTGGGCATCTACATGTAACATGACCTCACTGAAATAAATCTTAATAGAAATATAATGAATATTCACAGTATTATATTCCTTTCTGTGACAGAATTGTCACGGTGAACATATTTAGCGTAAAATAGTGTGAAAGTAGTGATTATGATTTTGTGTGTGTAATTTTAAAATAATAAATAAATAAAATTAATTTATATAATTTAAAAACATTTCACGCTTCTAACATAACATCATCATCATCATCATTTCAGCCGAAAGACGTCCACTGCTGGACATAGGCCTCCCCCAAGTGGCGCCACATTGACCGGTCCCGTGCGACTCGCATCTAACATAACATAATAGAATAGAATAATAATATTTATTTATTCTCTAAGCACATAACTGTACAGTGGCGAACTGAATGCCTTAGGCGTTCGCCACGCTGAGACCACACGGAGATCTCAGACTTGAGCTTGTCACAATACTGAGCAGCGCGGGTCAACCCGCGTCAATCGTGGTTTAGGCAATCTCTACCAGGTCAACCTTCGCGTGATACAGAGATTGGCGCCGATTCCCTTGCACACAAACTAAGCTAAAATTAGACATTTGGCATTTATATACTGCCAGGCAGCTGAAGAAAAGGACGGCGACGGATAAGAACTAAATTACAAATCGTCCGTGAACTAGGAACAGGAGGAATGTAAAACTAATTTATTAATTATTCATGGAGAATTTGGTTTAAAATATTTTTTTTTTCGAAAAAATGTTGGGAGGTATCAGTAGTTCACGGACGAAATGTCAAATTAGTTTTTTCTTAAACTTCGCCGTGTTTACGTTCTGACTTTTGTAGTACTAACTTTTATAGTTAATGTTAATGTTTGAACATTTTAGATCAACTTAAATTGAAGCTCTTATTAATATCTGTCTCATTCTCGTTTTTATGAAGAGAAAGAGATATAAATAGCTTAAAATAAGTTTAGATCACACAGAATTGACACCAATATGTAATACTCATTTGTTTCCTTGTCACCAGGTTGGTGTTCTCGCAGTCGCTGTACTCACTAGATCTGATTGAGCACTTTCTGGGCAAAGTGGACGAGGCTACGCAGGAGGGACGTGTCGATGACAAACTGGGACGACATGTTGGTAAGGATATAGCGTTTTGTCAGTTTGTTTGCAAGGCTTCACTTTATGATTGTGTAATATAAAAGGATAAAAATATTTGTACCAGACAAGGTTTAACCAAATAAATGTACAACTACATAACGCCAGCTATTCTCTGCTTCCTAAATGTTACAGCTGCGTGTTGAAACTAGTTGTCATCAGCATCAGCGCCACTGTAATTTTTCTTATCAATTTTCTGTTGTCACGAAACCACAGGAATACTCCCTTGTTCTGTGTTTATGGAGGTTCTGTTTCTGCACTTAGGAACCAATGCATGTACCTAGCTTATTCTAATGTAAATGTAACAAAACAAGTAAATGTGATTATAATCACCAGGTTCTTGGTCACCGGGAGTGGATTACTTCAGGCTGGACGGTTCCACGTCGTGTGAAAACAGATCCATCTGGTGTAAGAACTTCAACAGAGAAGACAACCCAAGAGCCAGGTCAGTATTTTACTAGTATTCATTAATAATAACTCTTAATTGGTGGGTATGTATTAGGTCTATTTTAATTTAAACAACTAGCTTTTATCTTACTTACTTTTGCTCGTGGCTTCGCTCACATAGAGGTCGGAAATTATGTCACGGGGATGCAAAGTATCCAATGTGTGTCAATCCAGAACATGGTCTATCTGTGTGCTGATTTTAATATTATTGACAGAGCAACAAATATCTAAACATCTTTCTAAAATATATCTTATGTTTTAATTTGTAAGTAGAATATCCATCGACTCATTATTAGAATTTCTCTAAATTAGAGAAATGTGTAGTTAAATAGTTTATTGGTATGTGATCCACTCCTGAGAGATTTTGTCAGTGCGAGTTAGCGATTGTAAACTCAGTAATGGTCAAATATCTATAGGGGTTTTAATTAGGTAAATCTATTGGATTATATAGTTTCACGTCGTCTGCACGGATCAGTATTATGCCTGAATAAGGCATATGATTCTATCTTGCTTTAAAAAAAGAAAACTTTCAAAAGTGTGCTCCTATCGTGACATGGCAGATTATTCCTAATATCAACACGCGCGGGCGGTCTGGGCATCAACCTGGTGGCCGCCAACCGCGTGGTCATCTTCGACGTGTCGTGGAACCCCTCACATGACGTGCAGAGCATATTCAGAGTCTACCGCTTCGGACAGAAGAAACCTTGCTACGTGTACCGGTTTTTGGCTATGGTAAGTTAGACTTATTTTTAGTTTGTCGGCTAGATTTGTTTTTAACGTTTACAGACACATAAACTCGGATACACAAACAGGCAGACCCGGAACAACTACCTGTAGACCATACAAAAATTTGTTCCGTGCAGGAATCGAACCCGCGACACGCAGCCCACCAGTCAATCGCTTACCCACTGAGCCAACGGTGTCGTCGACAAAATAATTGTGCTAATGATACTGTAATAAGAAGACACGGTTGGTGACTGAGCGATTGGCAGCCGCGCTGTTTCGCGGATTCGATTCCCGAATGGAACAAATATTTGTATGGCCTACAGATAGTGGTTCCAGGTAAGGTTGTTTGTGTATGTGGGTTTATATGTTTCTAAACGTACCCACGCTACAGAATTTCTTAGTGTGGGACACGTATATTTAAATAGAATAAAAAAAAAGAAAACAATACTTGAAACCACCAGGGTTGATACTCTTTAATATTTCCTAACAGGGCACAATGGAAGAAAAGATTTACGAGCGTCAAGTAACCAAACAAGCTATCTCAAAGCGCGTAATCGACGAACAGCAGATAGACAGACACTACGCAGAGAACGACCTCGCAGAACTGTACAAGTTTGAGGCTCGGCCGGATGAACCGCGCCCTCTGCCCACACTGCCTAAGGACAGACTGTTCGCTGAGATGCTGAGGGAACATGAGGCACAGGTATGTATTAAAGTCTTCCCACATTTTGACAGCACTGCTGCGACATAGTTCATAATTTACATTGCGGACCCACCATACAGGGGTTTAAAACTATACCACTCACCTAACCTAACCGAAATGATTCACCAACAATAGACGGGATCTGGCGCTCGGCGGCCGCTACCGCGGCACCGCTCGCTTTTGCGCTGTTATGGTCACAATTCTAACCTAACCCAAACTATTTTCTCAGTGGTATAGTTTTATGCATACATAATTCAGCATTGAAAGCTTTAAATCGTGTGTGTTACAATATTTTTATAATGGAAAGTTAAAAAAGCCGTTGGCTCGCGAGTTGCTCGGTGACACCTCACGGTTGAATTTTTTGAAGTGATTCGGCCGAGCCATTGCCGTGTTGGTGTGCCGCTGTTATAAAAATAATAATAATAATTTTTACTGGCACACACACAAAATCTTCAGTGTAGCCCTGGCTCTTGTACTAGGGTTTCCTGTATCACAAGAGCCAGACCTCTCAATATACAGGGTTCATATTAAAGAATAGCATTATAGACAAAAGGAGAGTTGATATCTTACAGCTATGGCATGCGATGACAGGTATGTTTACAGAATTAATTACAAAGTAAAGTTAAATAATAAGTTGCAATATTAATAATAATATAAAAGTTTTAGATCAGTAGGTACGGATGTATGCGTTAAATGTGTGTGTGTATGGGGGTGAGTAGTGAGTGTGCGTGAGTGATGAGTGTATGTGTGAGGGGTGTAGTACAGTGCATGTTTCTAGGGTATTATTACATGTTGTCCATTATGTTTTCTATTGCATTGTAGTTATAATGATCCAACCAGTGTATTATGGTTGGTTTGAATTTAAAGTGGCTCAGATGTTCAACTTGCTTAAATTGTTTAGTCCCCTTATCTTGGCAGAATTTGTTATAAAGTTGAGGGGCCACGTAGTAATAGTGTATCCAGGCAAAAGTGCTCTTAGCCCCTTCAACTGGGCACCCATCAATCCTCCGGGACGAGATAGGTAAGCTTGGAACGGAGTACCGGTGGAATCTGTGCAGGCATTTATAGATAAATACTTTTCGAACGCTAAGTACTATGGCTGTTTCATATACAACAGTAGTGGGAGTCCAATACTTTAGTGAGAGAAGGAATTTAAGCACCGCACGCTGCGCCCTCTCCAGCTCAACCATGAAGGTCTTTCCTGCCCCACCCCAGGCGCAAATACCATATCCCAGGATACAGTGGCATAGAGCTTTGTAGGTTTGTATCAGGGGTTCGGGACTGGCAGCCTATCTCAAAGTTTTAATGAAAAAATTTGGTACTTAATGAAAAAAAAACCAAATGTATTCGATTCATTTTACCAAATGTTAGGAATAGTAAATGTGACATCATACTTAATGGAGAGAAACTGGAATTTACTAGTCAAACGGTTTTTCTAGGAATCACGCTAGACGAGAAATTACAATGGGGACCTCATATAACATCTATTGCGGGGCGACTAAGCTCCGCGGCTTATGCTGTTAGAAAGATAAGACAGTTAACAGATGTAGAAACTGCGCGTTTGGTCTATTTTGGCTACTTTCACAACATTATGTCGTATGGTATTTTACTGTGGGGTCGGGCTGCTGACATTGAATCCGTTTTTATTTTACAAAAAAGAGCTGTCAGAGCCATTTATAATCTACGTCGCCGCGAATCTCTTAGGGAACTATTTAAAAATATTAATATAATGACAGTGCCTTGCCAATTTATTTATGAAAATATTATGTATGTAAGAAAAAAAACTTGAGAGGTGTCAAGGGACACCCGGATGGAACGAAGTTCCTTTCGATTAATTAGTGAAGGAATTGTAATAAAATTTAATTTTTTTTAAGTTATAATAATATTTTTTTTATTATTAACAAATATAATGTAATTAAAAGACAATTTAATTAAACGTGCCCGTTTAAAATGGACTCCATATTGAGCAGTTGCTTCGATACAGGGAAGTGTAAATTTTATACCTAATAGGTAAGTTTTTTAATTAAGCCAAAGTTGATTAAAACTGTGTTTGTGAATAGTTCTAATTTATTTAAATAGGTTACCTATAGCACCTATAGGTACTACGCCTGCCTGCCTTTCTTTTTCTAGCAAAAGAGTACCTACTCACTTACCTACTTACAACTACAAATAATTCGCCAATGATAAAAGTAAGTACCACTACCTACCTAGGTACCCACCTAAGCTCCCACTGGCTTAATTTAAACCAAAACATTTTAATAATAATAATAATAATAATAATAAATTCTTTATTGACATAAATAGTCTTAACAAAGTAGTGAGGCCCTGACTCCTGCGCTAGGTTTAGTACCTGTGTTACAGGAGCCAGTGTCTTCTCCCAATTACATGATTTGAGGTTTATGCAATAAGAATATTACACTAGAGCACATACAAAAAATAAAAATAAAATGGAAATGTAAATAAAATAATAATATGAAAAACATTTCTTACGTGGAATAATAATTTATAGGAGTGTGAGTGGTGTAGTGTATATGGTGTAGGTATAGTGTACATGGTGTAGGTATAGTGTATATGGTGTGTAGTGTTTATGGAGTGTGAGTGTGTAATGTAGGTATGTGGTATGTGTGTGATGTTATAGATAGGTATGTGTACTTGTATGGGATGTGTGGATTGCTATATTTGTTTCTATTTTAGGAGGAGTTCGGTTTGTGTATAGTCATGCATAAGTAGCCATGATTTAACCTTACTTTTAGCTTCCTTCATTGTAAGAGGATTTATTTCAAGTTCTTTGTTTATTTTATTATACAAATACATAGACAAATACTTATGCTGCTTTCTAGCCGATGCAGTTCGACATTTAACCAATGAACAGATGTTTCGTATGGTGCGTTTTTTTATAGTACTTTTATTATATGGCGTAATAAGGTGCTGTTTGATGACAATTTCTAAAATATACATCTGCCGTACTGTTAATACTTGACATTTCTCATATAAAGTTATGGTGGGAAACCTGAATGGCCTGAATGTCATTACTTTAAGGACAGATCTTTGAGCCCTTTCAAGGCGAATCATGTAAGCCTTACACGCGCCACCCCAAACCCGAATACAGTATGCGAGAACTGATTGTGCTAGTGCGTAATACACTGTGCGTAATAACTCAAGGTCAGCTACATCTCTGAGTTTTTTAAAAATCCAGACTAATTTTCTAATACGCGCGGTGGTAAGGTCTATATGCTGGCGCCAGCTTAGTTTTTCGTCCAGTATAACCCCTAAGTATTTCACTGTAACCGATTTCCCTAAAGTAAGACATGAACAGGTTTTATTTTCGAGAGGTGAGTTACACACATGTAATTTGATATCAATTTTCTTGGGATTAACCTTCGAGTAACTAAATTGAATTTGTGTTGACTTTGAAAGATTCACAGTTAAAAGATTGGCTCTTAGCCACTGATCCACTCTATGTAGGCCCACCTCAGCGTTTTGTCTTACCTCGTCCCAAGTCCCGCCATGAAATACAAGAGCTGTGTCATCAGCATACGTGAAAATTTTGCCATTTACAAGCGTTTGCTGACACAGATCATTTATGTAGATCAAGAAGAGACTCGGGCCGAGTATACTTCCTTGTGGTACGCCAAATACCACCCGGGCGTCTGAGCTAATGTGTCCCCCTATTTTTACTCTCTGCGTCCTGTCCTGGAGGAAATCTCTAAAAATACCTAAAGCATTTCCCCGAATACCGACACGCTCTAGCTTGTCCACAAGAATAGGAGTTGAGACGGTGTCGAAAGCTTTAGCCAAGTCGAGGAAGATGCCGATGCATTTTTGATTAGCGTCCACACAAGATGATATATGTTCTACCAGTTGGCTGACAGCATCCTCAGTGCTCTTTCCTCGCCTAAAGCCAAATTGAGATTCCGACAAGATCTTATTGTGTTCTAAGTAGCGAATTAGCCTAGTGTTCAGTACTTTCTCTAGTATTTTTGATATTGTCGGAAGAACCGAGATAGGCCGATAGTTTTCGACACCGTCCTTAGATCCACTTTTGTAGACAGGAGTTATTAGTGACTTTTTGAAAACTCGTGGGAAAACACCTTGTGCCATGCAGATCCCTATTAGCTTTGTTAGGTGAGGGACAATGACATGTCTAGCCATTTTAAGAAAATTTGCTGGTATGGAATCCCAACCAACAGCACAGTCATTCTTCAGGTTGAGTATTAATGTTTCGATTTCAGTTTCATCCGGGGAAAGTAATACGATAGAATTTAAATTAGTCGAAATGTCAGATCTATAAGGTAAAGAGTTGGAATTAGAGGAGTTAATTATCTTATCTGCTAGCTGTTTACCGATGTTAGAAAAATAGTTGTTTACCTCATTAATAGCTTTAGATGTATCTTTATTTATAAGATTATCAGCTACTGTTTTTTGTTTTTTCTGCTGTATTATAGTTTTTACCGCCTCCCATTTATCTTTGTTATTACTTGCGCTTTTCAGAAGAGATCGTTCATAGTCAATTTTTAATTTTCTCAGCAATGCGTTGCAAAAGTTGCGATATCTTTTATAGGATGTTTCAACTACGTGGTTGTCCGGATTACGCGAAAACTTTTTATGTAGTCTGTCTCTATGGCGAATACTCAAATCAAAAAAAATATTATTGTCGCTAGTAAAACCTAGAGAAAAGTACTCTGTGACCTAGAGCGATAAGGTGCAGTGGTTACCTACTGACGACCGCGACCGATAGAAAGCTCATGATTATCAAACCCAAACTTTCAATAGGTACCTACTAAACAAAACATAGAAGTAGGTACAGTAACTACCTACCTACCTAACCTACGTATTCTATGGCTTAATTATCGACTTAAAATTTACACTCGTTTTCACGATCCACACAGTCTCACAGTGAAAGGTGGACTTATCTCGTAGGTCGTTATCATCGGAATTATCACGCAATGATAATTCCGATGTCATTGAGGTAGGTACCGCCACTATTTGAGCGAATAAACTTAGGTACTAAACATATCGCCGTAGGTACCTAGTTCAAAGAGTTCGCCGCGCCGCCTTTAAATACATAAACATATTCTACGAAAAGCGAATTCGGACTTTATTTTGTAAACGTAAACGGTTAAAAATTGAAATTTTACCAAACTAGGTATGATAAAATTATTCTGAGAAACGTATAGGCTGGTGCCCGACCGGACAATAGGAGCTATGTGCAACCGAATTTCACGGTTAATGTGTAAAAATAAGGTTTTAATTCGCTCCAATATTTTCATAGAAAAGCCGCGATTCAACTAATAATGAACTCTATTTGACAGTTCCAACGATTCAATTTTTCTGTTCGAATTGTCTGCGTTTGTGAAGTAATAAAAATAGCAAAAAAGTGTCGTGACAACTTTTCGTAAGAATTTTTTCCGTCTAGCCCCCTTTCACAACGCGCGATAAGGAACTTCGTTCCAAAAATTTACATATGTTTAATAAAGTAAGTGATAGACACTACTTTAATACTAGAAACAAAGACAAAATAGCTCAACCATATTTTAGATTGTCTAAAGTTCATACATCTTTTATGGGGTACTGTGTTAAGTGCTACAACAAAAAACAAACAAAATTTAAATCATATATTAAAAGTACACTCTGTAAAAAAGCTTATTATAATCTAGAGGACTATATTCAAGATAAGAATGCTTGGAAACATGCTGGTCTAGCTCTATAGGACGATGGACAGTCTAGACAAAATCGAACCGATTGCTAATTTAAAATACCTAATTTCATACTTAGTATAAATATGTACATATATATATTTGACTCTTTTTTATACACTGCTCAGGCTCACATACTGATTCATTGTTTGTTAAAATATAAGGAGTGGTCGTCTACTGTTTCAACATTTGTAATAATATGTGAACACTGTGTATCTATGTACATATAACTTAGTCTGTCACACAGAATACTTAATAGTACTACGTACAGAAGGGACACTCCCTTCCCCGCGCTATATCAGATACCGCACCCTCACCCCGCATTTACAGGGGCTAACCGCCGACTCTTTAGCCAGGGCGCTCAAAATCGTAAGAACTGCAGCGCTGTAGGTACTGCTGACACAAACACACAATTTTGCGATTTATTTTGTTTTAAGTTTTATTTATTAGTTTTAATCTCGATGATTCATTTATTTTCCAAGTTATCGTCGTTTTATAATAATACAATTAAAACTTCCGTAATAATAACATACCAACATTACCAGCTATTAATATTGCTCTCTCTCTTTATTGTCTTTGTTATGTACTTATGTCCCTTTCTTTCACGTTCTATTCATTCTTGGAATTGAAAAGTAGTACCTACCCTACGCACTAACTTTGTCGCGTCGCCCCATTGCGTTGCCGCGTAATGGTACGGGGCGATCGTGAATTCCATATTTTGTAATTAGGTACCTTAATTTACCATTATTGATGAATAAATAAACCTCTTTACATAATAAATATTATAATATTACTTTTATGTCATTACAAATCCGAGTATTCATAATCAAATATCATTTATTTTATTTATTAGAAATAAATAATTGACCGCTCGGACAAGATCACTTCATAATAATGCTCGAAACGTTCGGGTAGTTCCGTCGTCGTTCGGTTCGCCCGACACAAAGCGCTGCACTTTTATTTTGTACGCCACGACATCCAACTGATTCAACCCTACTAAAATTCACGCACACATTTGCACGTGTACAGACGTCATTTGGTTTTGTAGTAGTAATAGGTAATTATTTTGCAAGTTTTGTATGAAGTGTCCGAGGTGTGTCTGTCATTCCTTAATCTGTGATACTTTGTACACACTTTTAAATACCTAGTGTTTTTATGCAAGGTACATCTTATTCACGTATAATTATATAATTCCTGTAAATGCAAATATTGTTAACATCGTTTTTAAAAGAGTAAGTATGGAGTTTCTTGCCCATTCTTCTCCATACAAAACTACCTTTTGGAATGGGCACCTAGAATCAATTTTTTTTTTCTCATTTGACGTTCAAAAGTGCCTTATAATGGTCTAATTGAAATAAATGATTTGACTTTGACTTTAAAAATGTGGATCAACTTGCGCACTTTTTTCATTGTACCTGAGATATGTTGTGCCCATTTAAGGTTCTCATCAATGATTACTCCTAGGTATTTGATGGAGTTTACTCTATCCAGTGTAGGGCATGCACAGGAGGCCAAGATGTTATATTATTCATATAGCAAGTGAAGGTGTGGATGTTAATTTTAAAATTAATAGGGCTTCCTGCTCTTGTTTTGCTAAAACATAGGAATTTCGTCTTGGTGGTGTTAAGAGATAGCAAACTGTCTTCAAGCCAAGTCGTTACCTGAGACAGACCTGCTTCACAAACGGCCTCTAGGCTCTCCCAGCACTTTTCATGGAACAGCAGAACTGTGTCGTCAGCAAACATCATGACATCGGCTTGGCTAATTTTGATATCACGCAGCTCGTTGATGTAGACCAGGATTATGAACAATGACTATCTCTAATAGTCATTGTTCATTACTTTACTTGAGCTGTACTTAATTACTTAAGGAAGATTTCCTAAGCTAGTCCACGTGTTTTTTCCATGGGAAGGTAGAAAATAACGAGTATCCTACGATCATTCACACTTCTCTTGCTGTCCACGTAAATACACACAAGCCGGTTGTGTTCTGTTCTTACACACAGGTTGATAAATGGCATTGTTCACAAATAAAAACATACAGTCGAATTGAGAACCTCCTTATTTGTTGTAAGTTGGTTGATCGGTCCTTCTTGGCGTTGTCACTAACACTTCCCAATAAATTATCATCATTCTCTGAACATGACAAATTTCTTCTCTTACACTCTAAATCTGACGAAACGCAAACTAAATTAGCGGTATATTATCACCCACAGATCTACAAATACCATGAGCATGATTCTCTACTGGAGAACAAAGAAGAAGAGACCCTAAGCGAGGAAGAACGCAAGGCGGCATGGGAGGACTTCGAGAACGAGAAGAACAAGCCGCCACCTGCGCCCTTCCCAACTGCCTGGCCTATGCACAACGGAATGAGTAAGATTTTACATTAATCGTCAGATACATGTTGGGTTCGAAAATAATAAAATGTGGTCTAAGAAACCATGAGCTCGAATTCGGAGAACATTGAAACTGCATTTTATCTGTATTATTGCACTGGGGAGGTGGGGGTAATGTGTGACCGATTTTTCGGCATTGGTTGCTCCATGTATGTATTCAGCTGCACCCCGTTAGACTAGAAGCCGACCCCAACATATGTATTTGGGATGAGGCTAGGCAGATGATGTTACAGATTTTTCGAAGTTTATGCTTTCATTAGAGATTTATTCAACCTTCAGTCTAGTCTAGTGCTGACCATATACCTCTCTTATTGCATACCATGCGACGCGATCTCGACTGGTCTCATCTGGCCCCTACTGTCGTGACTGACGAGGTAACGGTGCCAGCTGAATCGATTCTGTATTATTACTACCGAAATAAAAGCGAGATCACGTTTCAAGATTAGCACTCTACAAAAAAAAAAAAACCGCCTGTATGTGTGTACAATAGGGACTTGCCAATCAGCCGCGACGGCGCGGCTGATTGGCAAGTCCCTATTGTTCTATTTTCAAATTGTGTTAAAAACTACCAAAATAAGGTTGCATAGCCCAACCAGCCGGAATCACTACACTAGTGCACAAGGCATAAGGTCGTACCACCTTAAGTTATCATAATAATATTAAAAAATAAATCTGTTTCAGTGCCCGGCCTGTTAGCGCAACAACAACAACAGCTAGCGTACGCTGCGCTGGCGGCCATGCTTCGCAAAGACATGCCCAACATCAACGACAACCAGATCCGAGACATGCTACCACTCATATACAACTCGAACCCAGGGGTGAGCATACTTATCACACACACTTGTCATCTCATGCCATAGCAGATACAGTTCGATTCAAACTTGATGGCGGCTGTGAAGTGCGCTACTGTATGCGCAGTACTCCGACCCTCACTCCCGCTGACACGTAAAATTGTTGCTGCGCAGCCACTCGACTCGTGTTCAGAGCCGCCAAAGTTTAAATCGTACTGCGTACATTGGTACACGCAACTATATTGTGTATCTATATTGTATTATTATTTTCACTTGCTATCTTCAAGCATTCTTTACAAGGAAGATTCAGTACCTGGCCATAATTATGGCGCATCGAAACTTTTCCAAAACTCGACATGCCGTAGTAGCGACCGCGTACTGTACAGGAATTATACCCGTTTTCGCTAACACCTAAAATAATAATGCCTAAATATTATTGCACTGTTGAATTTTCAACTCTCAGTGCTGAGCGGAGCATTGAAAATTCAACGTCGCATTTAGCTAATCTAACGTTAGTGAAAACGAG
Organism: Charanyca ferruginea; assembly: GCA_947361185.1. Taxonomy (NCBI): domain Eukaryota; kingdom Metazoa; phylum Arthropoda; class Insecta; order Lepidoptera; family Noctuidae; genus Charanyca; species Charanyca ferruginea. The sequence continues at coordinate 54,268,474 of OX376055.1, read as the reverse complement.
TATTAAACTTGTATCCCAGGACAGCACAATTCGAATACTTGTCACACACATCATTTTATTTATCATCTTACTTATTCGTACACGTACAGAGTAAAATCAATCAGTATTTTACAAAATAAAGTCGCCATTGTCTAATGAAACATTTCTGTTTTTGTAAAACGTAACGAGACTAAAATATCAACTTATTCACGTTTTAACATTTATCTGTTTAGATGTTCGGTGGATATGACTTTGGCGTAAGTTTATGTAGATATATTTTGTATCCCTTGTTTATTAGATGTACAATGTTATACACGCCTAGTCCTGACGCCGTTAGACAATTATTCTTTTATGTTGAAAGCATGTCATTTTCATTATTTTGTAGTGACGCATATTTTTTTTATATAAAATTGGAGCATTTAATGACGTTTGTTTGTTTTTGTGTTGTAGTTGATGCAGAAAATGAGTGAAATATACAAGTATTCTCAACCCAACATGATGAATCCTGCTATGATGAACTCTGTCATGAATCAAGGTGAGTTCTATTGATGCTATATCTGTACTTCTATCCTTACATTATAAAGCTGAAAAAGTTTGTTTGTTTGAACGCGCTAATCTCCGGAAGTACGGGTCCGATTTTGAAAATTCTTTCGCTAAATGAAAGCTACGTTTTATTATATTTAGCCTGTACTGCCCAACTGCAGGGCAAAGGCCTCCTTCCATTCGCTCCATCGGTCTCGAGTTTTAGCTTTGTCTTGCAAGGCAGAGCTACATTATCTCTGATATTTTATTTTAAAACTATATAAGGATCCGTCAGTAAATTCACGCGGACGCAGTCGCAGTCAAAAGCTGGTCATTTACAACCAGCAGTTATTTATGAATTAATATAATATGTGGGGATATTTCACACACGGCTATTTGACCCCAAACTAGGGCGACCCTGTACTGAGTGTCAGACAGCTGATATACATACACAAATATATTTAAATACATACGTATATAGATAAACAACAGCCAGACACAATGCAAACAAAAGTGCTCATCACACAAATGTTTACCTTGGGCGGGACTCCCCGCAACACCCTTCGCAGTCAATCACTCAACCACTGCGCCAACCGTGTCGTCGAAGAGGGTATTTTACTCTATACGAGAAAAAATCTATATTATGTTATTGAGACAGTTTAGACATAAAGCAGTCGGAAAATGTAAGTTTTATTTCATAAAATAACAAACAAAATTTTTAAATTCAATGAAAGTTTTCAGTATTTTTAATCTGTTATAAAACACCGTGAAATAGTAGCGGCCATATCATTACGCCGTACGGCTGTGTAAACAAAAAATTGTCAACTGTCAGTAAACCGATTGGCGTAATATAGGCTTATAGGCTTTGTACTTTTATTATTTTTGTAACCAACGTAATTTTTTCATTATTACGCCTATTACAAAATATGCCTTTAATTATTTTTAAATGTTATACAATTATGATATTTAATATGAGCTCATTTGATACAAAACGAACTGACGTCATTTACGCTGAGTAATATGGCGTCCAGTAAGAGGCGTTTTCGTCAAACTACGCGCGAAATTTGAAAATTTAAAATTTAGATGCATTTTTATGGCACTTATCGATTGAATAAAAAAATTGTTTTTTTTTTGGTATCATATTAGCACTACAGAATTTCATTGAGACGCTTTTCAAAAATGGGTGTAATACCCTATTGGTTACTAAACGATGGTAACATCCCCAGGTGCAGGCGCCGGGGCGGGCGGCATGGGCGGCTCGTCGGGGCTGCAGTACGAGCCGCCTTGGCAGCGCCAGCACCAGCAGCAGCAGCAGATGCGGCTGCAGCAGCTCATGCAGCAGCAGCAGAATGTGAGTATGCTGGCGCCTCCAGAAGAGACCTGACTAGGGCTGAAGGCTGGGATTTCACGACTATTGTCATCAGTTGGCACTTTTTGAAGTGAAACCTCAATATAGACGGGGGGATTAGGATTTTTCTGTCACGAAAAAGCGTTACGGCCGCGTGGAGGGGGTAGACGATATCGATTCGTTGAAGTTTCACTTGTGCTATGTGTCCCAGCACACATTTAGTTTTTTTCATTTGCCGACAGTAGTCATAATATGACCTATAATTCTTTTTATTTCAAAGATAAGGTTAAACAATTTTAATTCAAATTGTTTTAACAGAACTTTGATAAATAGATCTAAGATAGTACTGTATATGGATAAGTCTTTTTTAAGATTAGTTAACATTTTAAATTTGTTAGAATTATAGTGAAACAAACAATGTTCCTGGTATTGTTCATCCCTGCTTCATTGACACTATAATTTTAAATTGGAATGAAATAAAACAACTAAATGAATGCCACATAATTTCAGAAGGCAAATTATTTAAGGTTAATAGCTGCAGTAAAAATAGATTAAAATAAATTTGGCGTCCATCGTAACTATGACATGTTTGTACTTTTGTTACAAAAGTGTGCATTATAAATATCCTTTTTCAACTTCTGTCTAATGCTATTGTAAATGCAATAGAGATGTTATAAACAAAATGTGAGCTAATGCATGATTTTGTTCTATACAATGGCATTATTGTCGTCAATAGTTCGAGAAAGCTTTTACTGAATGTGTTGCTTCATCTTAACAAGATTGTATGGGTCAATCGGATAACTGAGAATACCATTCCGACTTAGTTTTTTTTTTTTTGTTTTATAACCAATGTTAACAATCGATGACAAGCGCTTGACGCGCGTTTTGCTAATGCGCGTTTACAAACAAAAAATATATAACGTCCGTATCTATTGGCGAATTGTAAACGCACATAAGCAAAAAGCGCGTCAAGCGCTTGTCATCTGAACTTTACGTAACTAACAACAGCAAATGGGCGCGAAGTTCTACGCGGGAGGACTCGGCAGCCGCGACCCTGTGGCCATGGCTCTGCAGCAGCAGCGCGCACGAGAGATCATGATGGGGGGGGGCGCCGGCAGGCCGCGCGGCCGCCCGCCCCTCGCGCCCAGACACTCGCCTGCGCCCGCGCAGGACGTCGTCAACCTCGACTCCGACTAGACCGGTACATGCTTATCATTTCTGCTATAAATAAGACCTACTTTAGAATATACCATTAGTTTCTATTTAAAATGTTATTTGCATTGTTTCTACAGGTAGTGGGAGAGGTGCAATTTGGACCGAAGTGTACAGTGAACGATAATAGGTGCTACACTGCTATATGGAGTGGGGTGTAGACGCGGCAGACTGGTCGGTCGGGCGGAATAGTAGCAGTAGCCGAGTACAGGGATTCCGCCTTCCGGTCGAGTCTACGGCGCCTTGCACTTGAGGTGATCATCTGGCCAAAATACAGTGATATTTTGGAGTGTTAGCTCCATATATGTAGCTTTTCGCCTTGAGGCTTGCGCTCTTACGCTACATATCAAGAATCTCAGTATTTTATTTGTAGTTCAGTCCCTTTTAGACCTTAACCATACTCTCCATATGACTTCCTAACGAGGACCAGTAGTGTCCACATATCAATGAAACTCCACTTCATTTGTTACACTCAACAACAGCGGAAGCCTAAGGCGTAGTTTAGTAAAATGATAAGGCGCACAAGTTTGGTCATATTTTAAGCTTCGTATTGATAATAGTGCTCAGACTTGAAATATGACACTTGTGCTAGTGGGAGTTAACATTCTACTTTCTGACACTATGTGTGAGGATGACGCAGGAACTATCGAACAAACGAAGCGTCCTAAGAAAGCTACTGCAAATACATTCTTGATACTTGTTCATTGATCATCCATTAATCTATTCATTCCAAATATAAAACATGACAAACCCATTTCATAAAAGCAATTCTGCTAGCACACACAGTTTGCTGGCAAGTATTCTAACTTCGCGTCTAAATTGACACAGCAGTTTATCAACCTATCAATACACAGCAGAAAGCATGCAGCCTGTGTGTAAAAGCTAGTAGAGTTCAATATTACACATATTTTATAACTCAAGTGTGATGAAACAAACAGAAGTGATTGTATGAATGCTATCATAGGATGCTTCAGGTGTCAGCTTGATAAATTTTAACGATATCTCTCAGTACAGGAAATTAGTAATAAGTTATATGTTGGTAGTTAGAAAACTTCTTGTGTGTCTAACATAATATTGACCGTATGACCCACACTTAATAGGAATAGTGAGTAAATGGAGTGCCAAGACACGTTCCTAATTAAAAGTGACACAACATTATGAATTAGAAAGGAAATGTGTCATAGAACAATGTCAAAATCATTATACAGATTGGTGACTGAATGAATTCAGGATTTGCACAATACACTTGCACTCCATTTGTTTGCTAGTCTGTGACAAGCACCCACTATGTAACAATATAGTGATATTATAGTATTATATTACTCTACATATAGTTACTGCAACACCAATCTAAACTAATGGGCTTACCACACGCACAAGCTTCACCACAGTTTTGCCTGTGCAGGCCAGTTTGTACATGGAACACAGAGCGTATTTTACCAACCACACGCTCCGTGTTCCGGGTACAAACCGGCCTGCGTAGGCAAAACTGTGGTGAAGCGTGTGCGTGTGGTAAGCACTTAAAATTAACTTAACATTGGTTTACATATATATAAAACAATATTTTTGATTGTTGAATTAGAAACTGGAATGCATAAATATTTTATCAAGTCGGCACATAAACTTTTAGTAACATTGATGTTCAATTTTAAGATAGAGAGATGTTATTTTTGTGAAGGTTTCACATATTTTGCTATGGTGGCAATTTCGATTTTTAACCTGATCTGTTTAATTCTATTTCCATGCAATTATTAAGTATAATTTAAGTTGATACAAATTCTACTAGAAGGATAATAAGAAAATGATTTGTAAGCATAGTTATTAATCCCATATTTGGCTTCAAAATGTAGGCACCTATTTAATACAAAATACATCATGATTTCAGGAAAATATTACATATTTCAATTTTGTGAAGTAGACCTGGTTTTGACTTTAGCACTCCTGGTTTTAATATTATTTTAATTTAGTGAAATATTTTAGTTAGTTCAGAACTCTGAGAATCAATTTTTAGTTTGGGCCATTGAAATCATAGTGCAGTTTAACTGTCCTTTTATTTGCAATTATTTTATTTACTGATCCTTGTACATCACTATGGGATTATTTAAGTGATGTTATGTGACTGTATTTATTTGCCTGCTATTGAACAGGCGGTTTAGTTGTGATATTGCCTAATATTAAATTTTTGTATACGTTTATTTTAAACAAGTCACCAAGGTGACTTTAATGTTAGATGCAACAATCTATAGCGATATATTATAGAATACATTAATGTACCTATAGTGTAACACGGCAATTTTAGTGCATTTTGAATTTCTGAACTTGACTTTTTTTATGAGAAACTTTCATTGTTTTAATATAATTTTGGATTATTTTACAGATTTTTCTATGCTTAAAATGTTATTTATAATTATAAAACAGTTATGTTAATAAATGAGCAGTATTTCAGTTAGTTATAAGGTCATGTTATATCCAATATCACCCACACAGCCCTATAGATTATTATTGTTTTTTGTACAACTCTGAAACAATAGTGTTGCTACATAAATACTGTGAGGTTGCTACACAAGTGAGGACTGCTGTAATTGTTTTATTTATGTAATATATAATATAAATTGTAACTGTAGAGAACTTCCTATTATTTTGTAGTACAATCAAAGTATAATAAATGATTCAAAATGTGTAAAACATGTTTTATTAATTCAATTTATTTCAACAACACAATGCTCCAACATATTCAAGCATATGCAATTGGATTTCAGAGTGCATACATTTTCTGAAATGGATAGGGTATTACACCTATTTTTGAAAAGTGTCTCAATTAAATTCTGTAGTGCTAATATGCCACCAAAAAAAACACAAAATTTTTATTCAATCGATAAGTGCCATAAAAATGCATCTAAATTTTAAATTTTCAAATTTCGCGCGTTGTTTGACGAAAACGCCTCGTACTGGACGCCGTATTGCTCAGCGTAAATGACGTCAGTTCGTCTAGTATCAATTGAGCTCATATTAAATATGATAATTGTATATCATTTGAAAATAATTAAAAGCATATTTTATAATAGGTGTAATAATGAAAAAATTACGTTGGTTACGAAAATAATAAAAGTACAAAGCCTTTATTACGCCAATCGGTTGACTGACAGTTGTCAATTTTTTGTTTACACAGCCGTACGGCGTAATAACATGGCCGCTACTATTTCACGGTGTTTTATAACAGATTAAAAATACTGAAAACTTTAAATTGAATTTAAAAATTTGTTTTGTTATTTTATGAACTGAAACTTACATTTTCCGACTGCTTTATGCCTAAACTGTCTCAATAACATATTTATAGATTTTTCCTCATATAGAGTAAAATACCCTATTCTCATTAGTAGGTTAGATGTTCAACAATTTTCTAATATAAGCCGCGCAGATAGAGAATAGATCTGAAAATGGCGGCGGGTACGCATGGTACGGTTGACGATAGAGCGTTCTCGCTCACTCTCGGGATAGAGAGTGAGCGAGAACGCATGCGAGCGGACGCCATTTTCAGATCTATTCTCTATCTGCGCGGCTTATAATGTCAATACTGTAAAATTTTCAATCACATGTGAAGTTAGAAATACAATTTGATAAATTAATCAATGAATCATGAAGATAATAATCAGCATAAAATATTCTCAAATTTAGAATTTAGGCCTCCTATCCAAAAATAATTATCATCATCTTATCAGCCTATTGCTGTCCACTGCTGATCGTAGGCCTAAAAAGCATGGTGGTGGATCCACAATACAGGCTCAGGGCCATGCCCTTACTGGAAGTGCTCCAAATACTTTGAAACACTGACTGTCTTTTCATTAATATTGAAATTAAAATGTGCTTCATGAAAAACCCCAAAAACAAATATTACCCATATAAAAAAAGCTGTCATTGTGAAATCTTCCATTCTTTGAAATTAAACCCATTCTGGATTCCGGAACCCATGCCTGAGTGATTGAATAGAATTTTTTCAGACTGGTTATATTCAAATTTAAGGGTGCGCCAAAGTTCACCTAAATTTTTAACTCCGATAATTAGAAATCCGAAAATGTTCTTCCTAACATTTTTCATCCTAACAATCACAATTCCTAACTACTCTGTCTCTAATGTTCATAATCCGAAGCATTCAACTTCATAATATCAGTAGCAATAAACATCTATTATACTTTTATTTGTTTTCCTATATTTTCTCAACATAACCATCTTTTACACTATTATTCAAAGTCATATCTTTTTTGTTTAGATTTCTTTTTATTCATAATAATCAGTACTATATTATACATAAATTTTGCATAACTTTATTTTCACATAACATGTATAACGGTGTCCCCTTGTTTCGCAAACAGAAATTTCATAGAATTTCGTTTTCCAGAAAATGTTTCATATCATATTTGGTTCTTGTCATTTTATTTCGACTATTATTGTTTCAAAGACTATTTACTTCAATGAAACATATTTCACAGAAACACAATTCCTTGAATTTTTATTCTCATTTTTTTGTTTAACAAACTTATCAAACAGTAGAATTATTTTTTAAAGAATATTGTTTGTTCAGTGTATTTTTCCATTGAATTTATTTCAACGAAAATATATATAAATAGACAATAACTAAAATATTGTCTTAAAAGTGAATATGTTGTGCTACAAAGTTAATGACAGAAACGAATCGCTGCGAAACCGACTCCACGTAGTCTTGTCTGTCCTACGCCTAGAGTGTAATTTCAATCCGCGTAGGCGCGGAGGGGCGAGGCGGCCCGCGAGCTGAGGAGCAGGTGGTGAGCGTGAATACCATCTGCGACGATAAGCTCGCGTGGGACCGCCGGAGCCCCGCAACGCCGGAGCCGTGACAGAAATCATCCCTGCTGCATGTTGCATGCTCGCTTGCATGTTGCATGCTTGCTTGCAAGATGCATGGTTGTTTGCACGCTGCATGCTTGCTTGCACGCTGCATGCTTGCTTGCATGCTACATGCTTGCTTGCATGCTGCATGCTTGCTTGCACGCACGCGCAGTAGGTTTGAACTTAGCAATAGACACAACTCAGTACGTTATGTAAAGCATACCCCCAAATAATAATCATACCCTCAAATTAAAACTATAAATATCATCTTCTACCCACATGTAATTTTTTATTACACTTGGTAAATGTTTCTTTCCGAGTATGAGTGAAAACATTATGGTAATTATGTTTAGGGATAGAAGCGTTATGATAAAAAACAGTAGGAGTTTAAATATATTTACATTAATGATATTATTAATAACAATTTTCGGAAACATGAGTGTTATGAACATCGCCGGTAGCACTACAAATAGTATGAATAAAAACTTTAGGATGAAAAATTTTAGGAAGAGTGATCATTCGGATTACATATCCTTAGGAAGTACAATTTCGGGTAAACAACTTTAGGTGGGCCAATATGGACCCCAAATTTAGGTTGAGCATGGGCATACCCGTTTCAGGGTATTTATATACATAACTGGGTTGGTATTTTCAATACAACATTATCAAAGGCTGTGTAGAGAATGAGAATGCCAACCTTTTACATGTATAGCAACCCTTACAACTCAAAATAATAATGTTAAACCAAGAGATACCACTGAATATATTTGCCGTTAACACGAAAAGAAGGGAACCTAAACAAAACAGTTGTTAATCAAATACTGAGTTTTGACACTTTGATTTAAAATTGGAGGATCAAGCTAACTCATATTCTCAAAGTAATATTACTAAACAATCACACATTTAAATTTGGGATACCAGTCTTAACACCAACAGACACTTCAACGTACTTTAGTAACCGGCGTGCCAAAAACATAGCATTGTCTGCATCAAACACATTTGCAGTTATAATGTCTAGATTCATATTATTTTGGAAGTTTATTAGATCACTAGCACTGATCGCCATAGCGTTCACTGGGAGACCACCAGCATTCACAAGCACTACACGTCTAAGTTTTAGATCTGAATGCACTTGTACTAACACTTTCCTCGCCCACTCTAAACAAAATATTCTACTTGTGTCGATAGCTAAAATAACAAAGTCAATACCGATTTTCCCGGTAAATCCAGACTGTTTAACAACTTCTTCCAGGTGAAATGATCGTAATACAATTAGTTTCCAGCGAAAATTCCCTTTGTTGTGAACTTCTGTAAGAGCTTCTGATATTTTTTCAATGATGTCAACGTTGGATGATAGAACAATCACTGATAATGTATTTTTGCAACTTGTAGGACCAACCCACGGCGCAACTAACATTTCTTCTTCGATCATGGACATTTTCGGGCCAGCCAAATAAATATCAACCTAGCAACTAGCAACTCAATAAAATTGAAATATTGGAAGTTGGAATTAGATCTTCTAAAATGATCGTTTTCAACGAAATGTTTTGAAAATTTGACGTAACGAAGATTGAATGTTACCATGTTATAACTGTCATCAAGAATTTTTCATTTCAACCTAAACTAAATTATTATTTATTTTTATACCTTTTTATTTGTAATGAGACAATTCTTGTTCTCTAATCTTTTAATTTATATATTTTGAACAAAACATGGCTAATCGAATAATTAGTTTTGTATCCAAATCCATTGCTAATTTTTAAGTTTTAGGGAGGCTCCATTGTCTACGTAACTTTACCGGTTTTATTTGCAAGACGGCACATCATTATGTTTCTTCTCCTACTTTTTGATTTGGCTATTTTTTCATGGCGGGAAGTTTGAGATTGACTTCATATCTTTATAATGTGGCAGTGAGCATGAAGCAGTAGATAAGCTTCTTCTTGGCAGTGAGGCCATAGAGTATAGTTATGAAATATTATGGTCTGCGTGGTGTCTTCATAGTTCATGTCTTGGCCAAAAGCTTTTATCGTCAGCCAGTGCCAGATTTAGGTCAGGGCAACAGGGACTCTGGCCCATGGGCCCTCGCAAAGAAGAGGCCTCCACAATTTACTTATTTGAAAAGAAAAATATAAATGTTCGTTTCTGTCAAAGAGAGAATAGAAAAATTAGAGGTCTCCACTTCTTGCTTGGCCCAGGGCCTCCACAATTTTAAATGCTGCCCTGCGTCAAGCGCTAGTGGTCTTGGGGCGCACAATATCTTTTTATATTTATTTGTTGGTCATTAAACATTTTTCACATCGTCTGTCATTAAACATTTTTTCTTTTCTTTTTAGTGGAACTGAGTTGAAATCAATTAGTTGAGAATACAAAGTGGACAATGGATTCACTAATTATTTATTTATTTAAAAGTTTTCAAACACAGTCGCTTTTTAAACTATTGTTCATATTCGTATACCTAGTAGGTTTGACTTTGAACCCCTTTCGTTCCTTTTTCTATGTTCAGACTGCCGCCCAGCCACTGCTGCTGGGCCTGTGGTCGGTGTACTCCATGCATAGAATTGATCTAACACCGAACAAAGGGAAATAAAATAAAACGCAAATTAAATTAGAAATAATTTTAAATTAAAATTAAAAAAAAAACTTATAACAAATAGTTATTTAGATTCCTCCGATGCAAAATCCGGGACCATTGGGTGGTTGTGCATGTACCCCACGACGGTTCATTCGACACGCGTGCTCTTCAAGACGATAGTTGACTTCGTTCGCAATATTTCTGTAGTAGGAAAAGCGAGGTTGTTCGGCACTCCACAATTTTTCAGCTACAGCGCTAGCACGAGGCCATACCCTGGAATTAATTAAATGTGCTTAGTTTTACAGTCAATTTTGCTACCTATACCTATGTAGTACTATCTAAGCTTTTTACGAACTACAATTTTACTACTCTTTCTGGGTCATAATTCCCACACAATTGCTCGTATGTGATTATGGCGTTATAAAGTTAATACAAATCTCTCCCCAGATATTTTTAAGTTTCTATGTAATAAAAAAACTAGCTGATGCCCGCGACTTCGTCCACGTGAATTTCGGTTTTTAGCGGGGCATTATTTCTGTTGTGCGGAACCCTAATCTTTTTCTAAAATATAAGTAAGTAGAAACCATGCACATGTAATGGAGATTCTAAATTACAAATATTTTCACCAAAAACTTGTAAGGCCTTTTAAAAAAAATACGTATTTTCTGAAACAAGATTTGTGAAATCTCCGCGCGCTAATTTTCGTGCGATGTTATCGCGTTATCACATCATTCACAATTTTTTTTTTCGAACTTTGCTTTGAATGAAACAAAAAAAAAAATCATGCTCTCTTTGACGATAGACAGACTGGGAAGGGCCTTCTTAATAGGTCCCTACAACCGGCGTCGTTATTTAAACTGTTAGACTATCATTAGGTCATTTTTATACCACAGAGGGTAGGAAAAGTAAGACTGGCGACCTATCGTGCTAATAAAAACAGTCACGCATTAAAGGAGTAAGTAGTTACAGTCAGTTACCCCATTTAGTTGACCCACCTTTGCATAAAGATTTTCTAGAAATCGAATCGATAGAATTTTGTGATTCTTTTATATTTTTCTACCATTTGAACAAAGTAAATAAAGAATCGATAGAATTTTGTAATTCTTTTATATTTTTCTACCATTTCAACAAAGTAAATCTAATATATAAAATTCTCGTGTCACAGTTTTCGTTCCCGTACTCCTCCGAAACGGCTTGACCGATTCTGATGAAATTTTGTGTGCATATTGGGTGGGTCTGAGAATAGGCCAACATCTATTTTTCATCCCCTTTTTTCACCCCTTTTTCATCCCCCGTAGATCGGGACAGGACAACGTCTGTCGGGTCAGCTAGTAAAATATAAAAGAATAATAAAATTCTATCGATTCGATTTCTAGAAAATCTTTATGCAAAGGTGGGTCAGCTAATCGGGGTACTTAACTGACTGTACCCAAGTACCAAAGTTGACCAGCATGTTTGGTTCCTTTAGCTTTTGAACAGAATTTAGCGGATTTTAATTCGAAGACGGTGTAAGTACGTACCTGCTTATTAAATTTCTATCGTCGACTGACTCTCCCCACATGCAAGCTTCGCCTCCCAAAATGTTGTTCAAGTTCAACTCCTTGTAATGTCTCGGGATCATCTGACGGGGATCCGCTGAGTAGAATTTTTCCCAGTCGCCTCCGGTAGCCAGATAGTCCAAATACCACGACGCTGAGTAGATTAATTTGTGATTGGCCTCCAGAACCTGAGAATATTATTTGTGGAAACTAAATACTATACTTTTATGTATATGGCACAGTCAAAACTCTTAACCAGTCATAACTACTTTTGACTACAAAAAACTACTTTTTAACGGTTTTAATTTATCCTTAGTAGAAATATCTATCTTAATAAAAATATCTCCGGTTCTTCTCTCTCGCTGGTTTCATGCAACAAATGACGTCGGTAATTGCTTTCTCTACTGCACGTGTATTTTAACGCGAGGATGGTCGAGCAGCCGTTTTTCTGCAGAACGTTCTATTATAGGAAGGAGTCGTATAATGTTGCTTTCCTTCGAATACTTACGCGAATCATATCCTCAGGTCCGACAGTTTTCCACACTTGCACAATCGCGTCGCTTGGCAGTTTTACACCTTCATCAAAAACTTCCTGAAACATTTTATGGCGAATTTCGGTTCCTTGTTTTTGTGAGACGGGATAAAACAAAATAAAAAGGCCAGGAAAATATACCTAAATAACCTTCATTGTAATTTATGAAAGAGAATATTATGGCTACGACTATATGGACTGGCTTTTAATTTACTGCCATTTTTCAAAGGGAGAATGTAGGTACCTACGTACTTTATTCACGCAAGTTTTACATTGGCCCAACCCTGAAATATGTAAACAAAAAAAGCTAATCCACACAATAAAGTTGTTCATAGTTATTACGTACTTTCTCCCCATGAAAGCTGGCGGATGGGATGGGTGATAAAAGGCAAAAAATTATAAAATGAACTTGTCCAAATTGTTTAGATATTAGATTTCTGTAGGTACGTGACATACCTGCCAGACTATAGGTTTGGATTTCTGTCCCAACAGCGGAAGGACATTGGTCATAAAGTACGCGTGCAGTTCGCTAGGCCCTGTCATATTGTGCTGATCCATGAATTCTAGAATCTCTGGGTTCGATGACCTGGAAATTATTAAATTAAGATACTTGTTTAGTAACTATTTTTTGCTTATATAAGCCATAAGTTTTGCGAAACCATTCGCATGATTGGGAAAACTCATTGCAATAATCTATTGTGAGTTTGTGTATAGTTTTTTGTTATCTAACATTTTTGTTTAAACAATCCGATGGCACTGGGGGGAAAACTGGCTACCACTACTTATACTGACGCTGTCTACCTGCTGTGTGGAACGTCTTTCACAATTATAAGCAACTATTTTGAATTTGAATTAAGAACTACGAAATTTAAAAGACTTTCGGATGTAATTAAATTATTTATATTTTCAGCCTGTATTGTCCCACTGCAGGGCAAAGGCCTCGCTTTCTCCTTTCCAACCCTCCCGGTCTCTGACGACTGTCTTAACGCTTACAGGGGGAATCCCCCCTGTAAGCGTTAAGCTCATCTCGCCATCTTCACCTGGATCTACCACGATGTCGCTGGATGTTTTCCGGGACCCACATTGTAGTTATTTTAGCCCTTAATCCGTTCGACATGCGGTAGACGTGGCCGGCCCAGTCCTACTTAACCTTGGCTGCTTTTTGATTGACGTAGGCGATTTGTGTCTCGGAGCGCAGCACTGTATTCCTAACGCGGTCCGTTAATCTGACTCCCAGGATGCAGTCGTATACAGGATGGGGATCGCAATAACACAAAAAATGATCATGGTAGGATTTGGTAATTTGGTGTAATTGTTTATATTGAGCATTAATAATATTCAATTATATATGACAACTTGCCGCTCTTCTCACCAGTTAGAAAACCAATATTTCATATGGTGTCTTATTTTGGTTACATTTATATGCATGCTCTTTAGTATATCTGAACTTTTTTTTTTTTAATTTCGTTTTTAGGATTTATTTGATAGTTTTGAAATATTCATAGGAACTAGTAATTACCAATATTTTAATTATTTGTCGTATCGTCCCCCCCATCCTGTATAAGAACAAAAAAAAAATGCAAACTCACCAGCATTCCATAGCGACTTCGTCACCTCCAAGATGGAAATATTTGTCAGGGAATCGCTCCTGCACTTCACGGAACAAGTCGCCTATCAGTTTGTATGTCACGTTGTTTGTTGGATCCATTGGTCCTAAGCCTACAACTTTGTTGAAGCGATAGCATTTTGTCAGGATCGCCGGGTACGCCACACCCCATGATCTTGTGTGACCTGTTTGTTTTAAGATAAGGTTTTGGTGAATAAAAAAAACTGAATACTATTGTTGTACTTCGTAGCACGACCATTACTGCATTCATTATAACTTTGGATGGTAATAAAATACTTTTCGTTTGTACTAAGTATTTTATACCACTACCTAATTAGCAATTTTATACCTCTCAATTATCGCAGTTTGTTGCAGTGCAATCAATCATTACATATCTAGGTATGTAAACACGTGTTATTTGTACCTGATTACCTACTACTACTTTGTAAATTACTTATTGCACATACCAAAGATATAGGTAAGAGGTAGGTAGGTATTCGTACCTACATCTTTGGTATGTGCAATAATTTACAGGTAAGACATTCTTATTGTAAATGCTTATAGGTAACTATGCACTTCAGCAATGCAGACTTGATTAAATTTTATGACCCAATACAGACTTCACACAATTTGCGCGATAAAATCAAGGTTCGGCAAATAAGTGGCAATGTAATCACAGCATACTTTCCTTCAATCGGTTAATGTATTGTTTAACTAAGGTCAACATAAGAGGGCATTATCCGTAATCTCAAGAGTTTATTGATAAGAGTGTTGTAACTTAGCCTCTATTGTAACAACTACCTAGATTAGGTAACTTGGTGTTTAAAATCAGAAATCTATTGAACTTAATGGCAACCGGGACAATGTAGTCAGGGCACAATACCGGCCTGTAAGATTCCCACTGCTGGGAAAATTACCTCTTTTATATTATATCTATGTTACAGTCAGAATTCCTTTTGCGTTTGCGTTACAAATACGGAGCGCCCTAGTTATAAGAATCACTACAAAACAAAAGTTTTGAAAGGATCACAAAAAAACCTATCAGCATAATGGGTTTCTGAGTATTAAGGATAAAATGAAACCGTTGAAAAGTAGTTTTGACTGGTGAAGAGTTTTGACTGTGACATATATACTTGCCATGGATTATAATAAATAACACCCGTTTTCTGGAACATTAATCAACACAAAAATCAGCTACGTATGTGAACTACTGTGATTGGCAGACTGAATTGTCAATTGCCAATCAAATCACTTGACTCGAATTGAGTTTAACAAATCGTTGATTTTCGTTGATACCTACCTACAATGCAAAATTATCAAAAATAGGTAAGTATTATTCCAAAAATGACGGGTAATTTTACATTTTTATTTTTTGGCGCTCATGGAATGAAGGTAATAAGGTCCAAATACCTGGTACATCGAATTCTGGGAGCACTCTTATTCCCCTGTCTCTCGCATAAGTTACAATTTGGTGAATGTTCGTCTTTGTGTAGATCATTGAAGGATCGTATGCCCCTTGTTCACTGTAAATAGTTATGTGATAATTACCATACAATGTGCACACGCTAAGATAAAAGATGAATTATAATTGCAATCATAAATATCCAACATATATACATATAGCATAGTCCTACTAATATTATTAGCTTAACTGTGCAATTAGCAGCCACAATAGCAACAACGCTGATTCGATTATTCCCGATCAGTAACACCTTGCCGTCAACACTGTTTACGAACGGGAAATAAAAGTTTAATTCGTTCAGTGTTGACGAATTGAAAAATGGAAACGTGGACAAAAGCTGGCACTCAATATTCCTGTCTATACTTATAGTGCAACAGTTGGAATCAAACTCACAACCACTCACTCGCCCATCAATCAGTAGAGCTATTGCCAATTCAAATAAAGTCGACAAATACATCACAGAACCTAAAGTAGGTATTAGTCAATTTAAAAACAATCCTAGTTCAACAACAAAACATTAAAAACAAAAACAAAATTAAATCTAGTTGTTACACCTTAGCTCCGGGAATTTCTCGCTCTGATAAGGGAAACTCTGGTCATCAACTATGTGCCAGTGTAGAACGTTCATCTTGTTCATTTCCATGGCATCTAATGTTTTGAGTATGTTGGCCACAGTGAGGTAATGTCTCGATGTGTCGATAAGGAGTCCACGATACGTATATCTTGGGAAGTCGACGATTTGCGTCGTGTTGATGAGCACATCCTGTAAAGAGCGCAAAATTTGCATCGTGTAAATAAGGCCTTGATTTTAATCGACATTGGTGAAACATAGATACCACCAGAACCAGCCATCTAATAAAAACAACCGCAACGAAATTGGACGAATTATTTGGGACCTAGTATGTTTTCTGAAAAGTTTTGCTTCGGCGAATTGTTGCTGGTGTAGGTAATTAAATTCTATTTAAAATAGATATTTCGGTTAATCAGCGGGCACCCCGTTCAGATGAGACATTGATTTTAACGCGACCTTTCAATGATACTAAAAATGTTTAGGTGCACGTTAAAGAAAATATCTTACTTTATATCCATTAGAAAAATAGAACAATTGCACGAAAGTCTCCATACCCCGTAGAATGCCCCATATCGAGTCACTGTTGAGTGTCGATGTCGCAGAAACGTTGAGACTGTCTGAAAAATAAAATAGACATTAGATAAATCATGTATAAAAATCCCTCGAAATAGGTAGAGACCTATTTCGTGGGATTTTTATATACATGATATATCTACGGTTCCGTGTGTCGTGAGGTGCCAGCCACGAAATGCACCACTCCATTTCAACCCGTGCGCGTGGATGTCGTAAAAAGAGACAGAGGGATATTACTAAAATAAGTCCATTGACATCTCCTATGGCCAGGCAGCTGAAGAAAAGGACGGCGACAGAAAATAACTAAGTTTGAGATGTCAAATTAGTTTTTCTTGAACTTCGCCGTGTTTTTAATCAATGACATGACAACTAACTGTGTGAACAGTTTAAATCAACTTAAATTGACAGCTCTTATTAATATCTGTCTCTTTCTTGTTTTATTGTAGAGAAAGAGAAATAAATAGCTTAAAATAAGTTCAGCTCGTGTACAACCGAATTGGCACCATTGTACATCAATGTTAGAAGAACAAACAAATTATTTTTCACGTGAGCTAAGTGATTAGACAAAGTGATTGTGTTGTTGTTGATAATTAACTATTCGATGTGATTGTTTTTATTCTAACGCAAAAAGAAAACATAAGAACACATCATCATGACACTGTATTCCGCCGCACTGTATTCGATCGAACTCTTATCACAGGGGTTAATGATCCAATATTTACAAATAGTGTTTTAAAATTGTCATCTTTGTGCTATTTAGTTTATTAGAAAAAAACATGTTTTAAATTTCGATGAAAATATTTATTTGTTATCTATTTTCAAAATACCCGTTTGCTCTTTGAATGCATAAACCTCGGAATTAGTACCTACATGCCTTGTTTGTAGACATACAGCTCTAATAAATACATGTATAGAGAAGACGATATACTTAATAATTAAGTAACTCCATACATATTGTAATTGGCATGTTAACTATTCTACCAAGTCGTTGAAGATGATATTGTTTACCTACCCCATAATGATCGTTGAAATTACTCTAAAATTAAATAAACAAAGAATTAAAAAGTTTAGAAGTGACCTGCAGTGCTATTTTGTTACAATCTCCCACGGTGAACACCTAGA
Organism: Charanyca ferruginea; assembly: GCA_947361185.1. NCBI lineage: Eukaryota > Metazoa > Arthropoda > Insecta > Lepidoptera > Noctuidae > Charanyca > Charanyca ferruginea. Next base: position 54,250,574 of record OX376055.1, on the reverse strand, counting down.
TGAAGTGAGATGTTATCCATTCTGATGCTAGGGATTGACAAAACAGACGGACAGATGACAGCTCCCCTCACCTACCTAGGTGTTCACCGAGGGAGATTGTAACAGAATAGACATACGGGTTCAAAGAATCCCCTGAAAGCCTAATCTGGCCTAATCTTTGACTTTGACTTTGACTTTGAGTTTTTATTCGAACTAGATCGCGTGAACGTTGACTATCGCTAATGTCAATTTGTATGGAATAATAATTGTAGTTCCTATTGTTGCCACTAGACTGCGCTGTTCCAATTTCAATACAAATTGGAGTTTACGTTAACACGATCGAGTTCGAATAGAAACTCACTCTAGGCCCTCTGTACACGGAAGATCGTTGACGACAGACAAGATGTGTTGCAATGCACTATGTAATGTAATAATTAGTAAGTAGTGTTATACATACATTTCTCATCCATATCCAGGTGTGGGTAGGCCTCGCATGGTCTACTCAGGTCTATTTGCAGTTCCTCAAGCGTACCCGTGAAGTCGGGGCTGGTGTCCGTGGTCCGAACCTCGACGTGCTTGAATATCTTCTTTGAATGTCGCCATGCTATGTGGTGGGTGTTCCTTAGCACGGCAGTGTAACGGTCTATAGCATTTTTTAATAGGTCGCATGTTTTTCCTTTTTCCTGTTAAAACATACCTAACGTTTAAAATCGGTAAATTAATATTAGATGACGAAAAAGCCTATGACCGAGCTGATCTGAGTAACTAACACAACGACCCTCATATGTGGCTCCGCCAAATCTCCGCTTCGGAGCTATAATAATCAGCCTGCAAGAACCATATTACTAAAAGTAGTTACTAGATTGCTAATAAAGTCAGAATAATCTGGACATCTAAGGTACGATTCAGACCAACCGGCACGCGTCGCGCCGCATCGGAACGGAGCCGTACGCGTGCCGCGGCAGCCGAACGCGTCCGTCGGAGCCGTACCGCTACCGCGGCACGCGTACGGCTGCCGCGGCAGCCGCACGCTTGCCGCGGCAGCCGACAACAAAGAGAATCATATGTCTGAACAGGGCCGTCTTTAACCTGTTGGGGGCCCTGGGCACAATAGGATAAGGGGGCCCCTATGACCTAAACAGAGCACTAACTTGTTAGTTCAAACAAAGAAAGTAGAAAAGCAAAGTTCTAGGTTTATTTATTTACAGTTACAATAAATAAATAAGAGGTATCTACTAGATTTGAGTGAGATGGGCAAAATCTTTAATCACTTCTTCACCTACATGGACATTAGCGACAAACTGGTTAAAGTCTCTTGATGCATTAACATAACCTTTTTAATATGGAGAAGGAACGCTCGCCACTGCTGTTACAATCTTTATGCATAAGAAGATTTTCAATACGATTTTTGTTATTTTTTTCGATTTCTCATTTGGAAATGTGTCTTCAATTTTGTTTTTTTTTAATATGATATGTTCACAAAATTCTTTCGTCCTTCATTTTCACTATGAACAATTTGTAGGTGTACATGTAGGTGGCGCCGTGTTCCACGCGCGCCACTCTAGAGGATTCGGCGGCGTTTAGACCACCGAGGTCGACGGGACCCGACTACATCATTGGCGGGTCATAGCCTGGCGGGACCACGGTGCATGCGCGAGCGAATCCCGTACCCCCGCCCATAGGTCAGTCGAGGAACACCGTGGTGGTTTTAGCCGGTAAGAGTCCGGCACACCCCCCGTCTTCCCCGGACGAGGGACAGTCCAAGACGATTTCCCCAAGTAAAAAAAAAGGCTGCACCTAAGTTTAACTGCTACCGGCTACACCTAGTTCTAGCCGGTTAAAACTAGGTGTAGCCGCACTTCGGGTTTTAGCCGTAACATATACATTCCATTTCCAACTCTTTCTCATTAACGTCTTTATAGTTAACGACTGACTCTTATTAGCTGTCTAATGTTCCTCTTCCCCCCGGACCGCCTTAAGGTGTAGACGTGCTCAATACCTGTATTAGATTATTTGCAGAGTTTTAAAATCAAATTAGAAAACTGTTAAATCACACATAAAAATAGGAGTGCATCAAGGCTGAAGAGGTCGGAGCAAGCGGCCGAAGAAGAAACAACCACCTCTGCGTGACTTATTACATCCTGGTACTTTCATCGCAATCAACGCTACTAAGGTACTGTGTACTCCTTAACAACGCAGCGAGTTAGTGAGCGCAAGCGCAAGCAGAGAGAGAAGTCAGTAACCCGCCTCCTTACTCGTCATTAGTCAACTAGCCCTGCCCACTACGTGACACATATCAGGACGTATTCAACGTGTGCAACTAAGCCTATGTGTGAAATCTACGCAGTGACAGAGCACCCGCTGTCAGTCATAATCTCCTGGTGCCTGTGATTACCTGTTCAATCACAACTAAAAGATATTAACATAATTATTTATACCTACTAAAATTGGCTTGATATTTATGCAACAACCATTTGCGGATAACTCTACCTATTTCATTGCTCCATCTTTACTTAAAAAGCTGAGATAAAAACCTGGGTGCGTAAAATAATATATGGTGGATTAATTCTACCTACAGATCCATCTATAGTTTCCTGGTACTCGTATCGACTGTTTTTACACTGCTGCTAAACTGTATTGTACTCATCAGTCGCATCACGAACAACAATCTTTTGGCAGCGGCATAATAAAGAACTTCTAAGTGCGCGTAATCTCCTGGTACTCATTATGCAGGAATTGGGAAATAAATCGCTTTCTGAATCGAATATTTCCGAACAAACTGACCAACGTACTCCTCCACCCCACAGCTTTGTATTTCAACGTGCTAAGAGGCCGAGAGGGCTTGAATTCGAAAATGATGAATTAAATGCCTTCAAGGAGGAAATGAAGAACATGATATCAACCATGATGGCAACTCAACATGAGGAAATCAAAAAAATCTACCCCACTTTGATGGAAATTAAAAACACAAATGTTAATATTGAATCTGCAATGGCCGCTCTTACCGCGCAAAATAACGATCTAAAAAAGAAGATTGAACTGCTGGAAACTCAGTCTAAAAAAGATAATGAATACATAGTGATCCTGGAGAATAAAATCGAGGACCTCCAACGAGGAAGCCGCAAGGCCAATCTGGAGATAAAAAATGTTCCTAAAGTTGCAAAAGAAGGGAAAGACGACTTAATAAAAATGGTCACTTGTTTATCGAACTCCATTGATTGTAATATTATGACAAGGGATATTACAGACATATATCGAGTACAAAATAAACGGTCGAACACTAAAAACAGTACTATTGTACTGGAAATGGGCTCAACACTTCTCAAAACCGAATTCCTTAAGAAAACAAAAGAATTTAACAGGAAAAACGCGGGAAAAATCTGTGCGAAACATTTAGGTTTTAAATCAGAAGAAAATACCCCAATTTTTGTGGCAGAACAACTGACCGCAATAGGTTCAAGATTGTATTTTCTAGCCAGAGATCTGGCAAAAACCAGAGAGTACAAGTTTTGCTGGACTGCTTACGGCAAAGTTTACGTCAAGAAAGACGAAAACTCGCCCACTATATTAATAAAAAGCGAACCGCAGGTTCACCACCTAATGCAGCAAAAATGACTAGATAATGTTTTCTTACTGCGGTGGTTACAGTTGACAGTTTGTATGATCTACTTGTTATTAAAAGCCCTAATTTGCTGTAAAAAAACTTATAAATTGCTTTGTATAATTATGTTTAATTATGTAAAACAGCGCTCATTCACACACTTAACTCACACACACAAAAATTCATTCTTTAAGTCTAAAATACGTATCTTAAGTATCATTACCCCTCACTACACTCTCGCTATATGCACAATAACCTTTCACATCACTTACACACCCAGTCGCAATACAGTTATGTACATATACCTTTCAAACAATTTTAATTATGGATAACACCCTTCAAGCCTTGAATAAAATTGATAATACAGAGATTGCCCAAGCCTATGAATGCTCACCTCAAGAAGTTGCTAAATTATTAAGAGTGAGACCAACAGATATCACAATAGTGTCTCAAAATATAAGAAGTATTTACTCTAACTTTAATGACCTTCAAATTAACCTAGCAAACCTAGAAATTAAAATTGACATAATAATACTAAGTGAGTGCAGACTAAACCCTGACAAATTAATACCAGAAATAAACAACTACTCATCCTACCAAACAACAAACCATTTAAATAGAGCAGACGGAGTGGTCGCGTACGTTAAAAATACGCACAGCGCTACAGTAAATGAAGTGATACTTTCACATGCATCCTGTTTACAAATTAGGGTCAACCCTGACTTAATCATTTTGGCAATCTACCGATCACCCTCTACGTCAAATCCCGATGAGTTTATTTTCTCCCTTAATCAACACATTACTACAATTAAACCTGATAAAAACATAATAATCACTGGTGATATAAATATTAATTTAATATGTAATCAAGACGAGCAAGCTGTTGATCGCTCAAAAAGGTTAAGTTATTTAAACATGCTGTCAATGCACGGATTGCTGCCAGGTCATACACTGCCTACTAGAGGGAAAAACTGCCTTGACCACTTTATCCTAAAGTTAAAATCGTCACGCAAAACTGGAACAATAGCCATTATCAATACTACTGTAACCGACCACTTTATGACCTTTTTAAAATTATCTGACCAGGAATATAAACATAAGAGCACTGTCACAAAATCTACAGTAAATATAGAGCACGCACTAGAATTTTTAAAACAAAGTAACCTTCAAAATTTGTTAGACTTAGATGACCCCAATATACTTACTGATCGCATTATAAATATATTACAAACAAGCCTTATCTCCAGTACTTTAACTAAAACAATTCCTTCAAAACATAGACTGCTGAAACCATGGATGACCATTGGCTTACTTCGATGTATTCGAAATAGGAATGCCATGCAAAAAAGGCTTAAGGCAGACCAGTATAACGAAATATTAAGAGTGACATACAGAAGATACCGTAATTATTGTAACAATATAATCAAAAAACAAAAGCAGACCTATGATAGAAAGCTCTTAGCCAAAGCAAAGAAAAATCCAAAAAAACTATGGGACACAATTAACGCTATAACTCAACGTAAACCTAATAAAACACCTAACACGGAGCTTTTAAATCTAAAACCATCTGTACAGGAGTCTGCAAATGCAGTAAATGAATATTTTTGCAGCATAGGCAACGTTCTCGCCAACGATATCATTTCGAACGCCTCCAGAACACACGCTTCTCATCCTAACGCAAATGACAACCCCCCTTCATCTTCGTTCGTAGTTCTTCCAACTGATCATAAAGAGGTTTACAGTACTCTAATGACTCTAAAGTCTGATAGCGCCCCTGGATGGGATGGTATCCCAGTTAGCTTCCTTAAGGCTGTCAGTGGACTGATTGTTCCAGTTATTTCTCATTTGGCAAATTTGTGCTTTGACCATGCGACATTTCCAACGGCTCTGAAGCTTGCTTTAATAACACCAGTGCATAAGAGTGGAGACAAGACAGACCCATCGAACTATAGACCCATATCAGTATTACCGTCCATCTCCAAAATTTTAGAAAGGTTAATAAACTCACGTCTAATTAATTATCTCAATAAAAACAAACTATTGTCACCTAAACAGTTTGGCTTCCGGCGAGGAATGTCAACGGAAGATGCAGCCTTGGCTCTTGTCTCCACTGTAACCAGTAAAGTAGACAGTGGAGACAAGTGCCTTGCCGTCTTCCTTGACCTTAAAAAAGCGTTCGACACTGTCTCTGTTTCCACTCTTCTGGACGTGTTGGAAAGCAATGGTATAAGAGGTCAGCCACTGGCTTTATTCAAGGACTATCTGTGCGGGCGGAAACAAAAGGTCAAAATTGGTGACACTGTTAGTTTAGATGAAACTACTACTTACGGCGTTGGTCAAGGAAGCGTGCTTGGCCCCACCTTGTTCTTAGTTTATATAAACAGCCTCTGTAATATGAACATAGAAGGAGGACACATCTACTCATACGCGGATGATACTGCTATAGTGTTTAGCGACACAACTTGGAGCAAGGTTAAGAAATCTGCCGAGTCCGGCCTGTCTAGGATAGCATCATGGCTCGACCGCAATCTTTTGACCCTAAATAAATCTAAAACCACCTTCATTTGCTTTTCTAAATATAATCTTTCACAACCTTCAAATGACTTCAAAATAAAAATTCATAATTGCCAGACGCCCTCAAACTTTGACTCTGCTTGCCCTTGCATAGAAATTGAAAAAGTCCAATATACCAAATATCTAGGAATAATGATCGACCAACGTTTATCTTGGCATTGGCATACCGAACTGATTATGAAAAGAATTCGTAAACTTATCTGGACATTTAAAACACTGCGTTATGTGACTACTAAAAACCTTCTGTTACAAATTTACACATCACTGGCACAGTCGGTACTAGCGTACTGTTTACCAGTTTGGGGAGGAGCAATAAAAACTAAATTCCTAGAACTAGAAAGAGCTCAGAGATCGCTACTAAAAGTTATGCTGTTTAAGCCATTTAGGTTCCCAACTGAAACTCTTTACCTAACGTCTGATGTTCTGACGGTTCGGAAACTTTATGTGCTCCAAATTATTTTAAAAAAACATAAATCTCTCACCTTTAACCCCATGACTCGACAAGGAAGAAGGAAATACATGATCCCCAATGTTACAGTTAAATCAACTTTTGCTAAGAGGCAGCACGCTAGGCAATCTTGTCACTTATATAACTTTATAAACAAAGAATTAAATATTTATCCACTTTCGTATCGAGACTGCAAAAATGCTCTGACTGAGTGGCTTAAGACAAAAACTTACGACGAGATTGAGAGTATAGTCCAAACTACATGTTCTTAGATGCTTTTAAAAATAATCGGCTTTTATTATAGGAGACCACTTTTTCCTCACTATCACATATTTACCTACTTATCATAATAATACTATACTATTATTAACACACATACACTCACACTCACATGAACACACAAACACACCATTACACACCTTCACACCACAGCGCATCTTTGGTTAATCATTTTTTGTTTTCTTTTTTGTTTAAGTTTTACTTTATTTATTTTTTTGATTTTTCTAATACCTACTGTAATGGAATGTGTATTCAATAGCTTATATAAGTTGTAACTACTGGAAGAGCGGAACTTCCTATCACAAGTATAGTTCTTACTTAAATGGAAATTCCCTGAAGACCACATGTTAATATATCCTTAAGTTATTGAAATAAACATTTATTATTATTATTATTATTATTATTATTATTATTATGTTCTTAAAGGAACTTAATCGCTGTTTTAGATGAACGCGTAGTATTATAACATAAAGTATGTATTATAACGTATCAATTATGGGAGGAAAGGTTACGACTTTGATTTCTATTTTTCCATTCAGTTGAAATTACCGTGCATAGCCATCGAAAAACTGTCGTGAGTTTCTACGTCTTGTTCTTTGAGATAGGTCCTTTTAATCAGATTCTGGGTTTTTATTCCTTGACCGTCGATTCAAAGTAATAAAATTTATCCCTGAGGTTAACAATAAAACCATCAAGTGAAGTAAAAAAAATAGTTGTTTGTATATTCTTTCAAATATTGGTTACAGCTCCAAATTTCCTATAAATATTATAATGTCTCTAGTTTCGTCTTCTTTGTTTATGACCTTCATGCAAGCCGCTTACTGCATCAGCAGGGAGAGGCCGAAAAATAGTTTTGTATTTACTGAACCATTTCAAAAAACTTGGTTGCCTCTGAGGTATGTATAGGTTGTAGACACTGGTCTACAACCAATAAGAAGTATAGGTACTGATACTTCTTCGTCATATTTGAGGCTTTGACTTCTGCAATATTTTATGAGAATATCATGATTTTCTAAAAATAAACATGGTTTCCGCTGAATACTTTGATTTAAAATTTATATAAATTTCTGAAACCTTTCAACGAGAATATGGTCTTTTACGTATTTTAAAAGTTCTGGTCAACATGAGACAGATTGGGCGCAGCTTGACAGTAGTCAAGCTCATAGAAGAATATTTTACTTCTGCTAATTTAACTTAATTTATAATTTTGTTATTCCATTTCGTCAATATAGGTACCTACTCAATACAGATTTTTTTTAAACTGTTGATAGGCATACGTTTGCAGCTAAATAAGAAAATAAGGAATGTTCTAGGATTCCCAAATGTTTTATTAAATTCACTCAGTAACTCCACACGTCCAAACACAAATCATTTTCAATGTTGGAAGCTCCAAGGATTGAATTGTCACCGCCACGGAAGGTCACCGCGATACTGAAGCCAGAGGGCTTCTTCAGTATCGATGCGAAAAATTTACTACTAATTTACAACAGCTACAATCCGTTTACATTTCTCCAGGACTCTTCTTTTCGATGTTGACAAGTCTTGTAATCAATCAACCGCTTTACTTCGGTCCAGACAAGTCACCATAGTTTTACTGGGCTTTTTTGATGTGTTAAAATAATGTGCTTCCAATCATTAAATCCACTCAAAGAGCATAGATTTACATTAGAAAGGATTTACCTACATGAAAACAAACTAGAGTTTTTTTTTTAATTATATGAAATTTAGTTCACTGGTTACTGATTAGGTATTTAGTCTTCAAAATAGTGTAGTTAGTGTCCCATTAAATTGTATTTTTATTATATGTTTGAATTAGATATCGGTTATCGTTTTGTGATCTGGCAGGAATTGGGGGCCCCTATCGATCGCGGGGCCCTGGGCAAGAGGGGCCTGTCTGAACTAAAGAAATGAGTTTTTCTTCCGTATCCATTTTTGAAACTGTCGCTTGAAGAATATAACTTGAAAAGACTCGAGCAAGAATGATTCGTTAGTTGCTCTTGCTGCACCGTAATACCGACACCGTAATACCGTAATAACACCGTTCGTATTCCACGACGCACGGCCGACCGGCTCCGAACGGACCCGACGGCAGCCGATTGGATTCCGACAGCGCCGTTCGGAGCCGATCGGGGCCGGTCGGCCGTCGCGACAGCCAATGCATTCTGCGACACGTCGCGACGCGTCGCGGGATGCCTACGGAGGTAACTATGCGTAAGTTGCATGCAAATATGAACTGTAATTACTGTTGATACATTTCAATGTTCTTTACCTCATTGTAAAATGCCGCCCGGCCCGGCCTCATGCGAGCCGGTTGGTCTGAATCGTACCTTTTGGAACGAAGTTCCTTATCGCGCGTTGTGAAAGGGGGCTAGACGGAAAAAATTCTTACGAAAAGTTGTCACGACACGTTTGTATATTTGATTTATGAGCCATCTATTAACGTTATTGGCGCAACAGTGCTCTTCGAGATCGAGTTACGAACGGCCAATAGATGGCGCAGAAATAATTTATTGGTCTTTCTATCTAAATAACTACGCATTGTACTAACATGTTAGAAAATGTTAATCTTTAAAATTACTTACTTACAATGTAAGCAGCCATAATAACTTTTAATTCCTCGCTTTTTTTTTGCCCTGGCTTAAAGCCACTTAAATTCACTTTAACGCATCACATTAATTAGTGAAGGAATTGTAATAAAATTTTATTACAATTCCTTCACTAATTAATCAAAAGGAAGTTCGTTCCATCCGGGTGTCCCTTGACACCTCTCAATTTTATTTATTTTTTTTTTTTCTCTACCTGTTCGTACCTAACACAAGCACCGCAGACCGTGTGTTAACGTTCGTACCACCGCCGTCGACCCCTAGTCACTAGTGGGGCGAACGAGATTCCAAAAAAAGAATTTTAAATGTATTCATGTTTTCCTTTTTCCCGTTGAAACAACGTTTTCATCGGCAAATTATTATTAGATGTCGAACAAGCCTATGGCCGACCTGATCTTTTGTAGTCAGCCTATGGACATCTAAACACAAGTACCGCAGACCATGTGTTCCCGTTCGTCCCACCACCGTCGTCCTACTAGTGGGACGAACGGGAATAAAATAAAGTAATTTTTGGTAGAAAAAATGGGTTTCGGGGCTTTCGGGACCGGGACTACCGGCCCTGGATTCTAATATTGTATTTGTAGGTGAAATACGGGACCGCGGTCCCGAAATCCCCACGACCCGCCCGAAAAAAGCACACGCAAAACGTTGTGCTTGCGGGTCGAGTCAGGGTAACAGTTCGACGGACGGGCTGTGGGTCGAACGGGAATACGTGCAGCAGATGTCTTGTCATCCTAGGGAAGAAGCTGTAATGTCGGATATGCTTGTAATTACACTGGTATCCATCCATACCGTTTAAACCAACCCTTTAAACAAACCCTGCATGGTGGCAGGCAGCAATGAAATATGGTGATCCGTGGCTAGTAGGTAAGTACCTACTACACGACGAGATCTACAATACTATAGGACGAGATCCTTCACAAAAAACAATACTAACTAACTACTTAGTATGTTCTTAATTTAGATATGTACCGTGAAAACTATTTAAGTTTTGAATGTGTTTTCCTCAATGGTCCACAAACAACATTGAACTTCCTTATAAACATTAAATGTTTTTTCGACTCATTTGACTTTTGATTCATATATGATTGACTCTACCGATCGGTGCTATAAATATACAGCGTGTCGTTATTTCATATTTGAATCGGTTCGATGCGTATCATGCGTGAATGCTGTTGTTATCCAAAAAAATATGGAACGTATCCTTTTATCTAAATTTGCTAACTAAAATTGTTAGGGTGTTTTCCCTCCAGGGCGTTATATATACACACAAACTACCAACCCTGTATAATTTTTCATTAGCAACAGTGTTTGTTATCCGGTTCTTTAGTTAAGTAAAAACTTCGAGGCACGGCCCAGTTGGACATACGTTGACCTACTTGACGGACCGCGTGTAACTACGCGTTTCATACGATTGGGGTACCACCCATGGATATGGGTACCCATGGGGTACTGGGTAGCCCCTAGATGAAATACGATCAAGATGCGATAGTTGACGAAACTTGTAGCCTTGTTGACAACGCGTTGTCGTTGACGCCCAGCGGTGAGGAGACCGTTTTCGAGTCGTGTTGATTTGATATTACGGTGAGGTATCAAAGAATGAAGTCTATACTCAATACTTATTTATTGCATTCCAGAATGGCTTAAAGCTAGGCACAATCGCGGACCCTGTTGTAAACATGCAACTGCATGCAACTCACATGCAACTGACTACTGCACCGAGTTTATCAACTGGTGGGACTGATGCATATGACATATCATATGAATGATGCTTAGGCTGCATCTGCGTGTATCGTACGATGCTTCGCGCCATGACACATGATACGTGACACGCAGTATGTGACCGGCCATTATCGGCTATAGTCGAGAACATTCGGGCTACGTGTGTGTTATCGCGCGGGTGGCCGTACGTCAAAGGGTTTTAGCGCGCTAACATATCGCGCTGCATCGTCAGACTCGCGTCACAGTAAAGATATTAGATATCTTTACTGTGCTCGCGTTGTTCATTTCGGCCGTTGTTTTCGATCAGGTTCAGACGTGTGCGAAAATGGAGTGGAGCGATGAAATGGTACTGGAATTCCTTCATATTATGAAGCTCAGCCCATCTTAAGGGATCCAAAAAATATGAATCACAAAAAAAATATTTGGTGGGCGACACATGTAGAAGTAAAGAAAGCCATCGTCCATAGTTAAACGTTTGGAAATGATTTCGGTCATCTTGGATTATTGCACGATAGTTCATGCCAAAAATATCGAAGCCGCTAAAGTGACCACTGCTTTTATCGCAATAATTTTTAATGTCAAAACGTACGAAGCTTCGGCTCACATTACTTCGGGACGATACACGCAGATGTGGCCGAAGCATTAGGTACCTACAGTTACGCGTTTGATGTTCTAATATGTTTTGGACCTTACAAAATAGATCTCGACCTTTTTGATGAGAGCATGCATGACATTAGAGTAAGTTAGGAATAGATGTACATAGGTACCTAACCAAAATCAGGCACACGAAAGTTGACCCTTGGATCTAATCGAAAAATTTTCATGAAAATAATCAAATAATTTCAGATGACTGTTACTCGCACTGGTTAAGGGTACAGTGTTTTTGTTTTCCTCAGACCAGTAATGATCTGAGTTGTTTTCAACCGACTTCAAAAAGAAGGAGGTTCTCAATTCGTCTGTATGTTTTATTAATATATATATATTTTTTTTTTGTATTTTTGTTACGCGATTTCTCCGGCAAATGTAAAGCGATTTTGAAAATCTTTCTTTTGATGGATAGGGTATGCCTCAAGGGCGGTCCCGTTTAAATTTTATCGAAATTGATTCAGCACCTTTTGAAAAAATCGACAGAAAGCAAAAAAAATACATGTATGATGTTGTAATCTTCTCACCTTGTACTTTCGATCTCTGTTTTGACTGTGTTGCCATTTCTTAATGGATTTGAATGATAAGGTAGTAAGTACTTAAAAGCGAAAAATAAAGAAGCTTTTTTACAAAAAAAGACAACCGCCTTCAAAAACCAAAAAGTGAAAAATAACTAACTAAACTAACTTCGGAAGTCGGTGGCAATACAAAACAATAAATAGAACTGCCAAGTCACCGACTTCCGAAACTAAAGTCATGTGTGTTCTGTTTTAAAGTTATTTTTCACTTTATGGTTTTTGAAGGCGGTTGTCTTTTTTGTAAAAAAGCTTTTTATTAAAACAATAAAAGGGACGTCCGGAAATTACTATTATACACTATGGTAAATAAATTTGAAGTAAAACACAAAAACAAAATCGAAATTGGTTCAACCGTTCGGGAGCTACGATGCCACAGACACACACACACACACAGACACGTCACACTTATACGTCCTAACACACCGTCGTTTTTGCGTTGGGGGTTAAAAACAAAAGCAGAAAAATATACTTACGGCAAAAAATTGCTCAATGTCCAGAATTTTTCCTCCCAACCTTGCTCGTTACGTTCAGCCATTTTTATTAAGCATAAAGCAACAAAACAACTCATTCAACTTCACAAACTTCGGCGTTTATAATATAAAGATAGGATAAAACTGACGTTTAGTACAGAATCTCAGATTATGAAACAAAAGGCAGATAGACTACGCGAAACACTGAGATTGAAACCAAAAAAGCAAATACAAATTTAAAAGTGAATAAGTACCTACAATCTCGTGATTGTATTCGCTTTTGAATTTGTATTTGTATTTTTTTGTTTTTTTTTAACGATGCAGCGTTTCGTGCTATAGGTACTAAGTACTAACTCGTATCACAGTGCAGCACGAAGCGCGTTGTAGGTATTCGCTTTTGAATTTGTATTTGCTTTTTTCACTTCACTCTCAGTGTTCCGCGCGGTCTATCTGCCTTTTGTTTCATAATCTGAGTGCCTTTAGAATATTAAATGTATATGGTGAATCTACTCCATTCGCAGATTTTTTTCGCTTGCCGCGCTTTTTCAGGCTCAATTTTCGAGTGCCAGACTCTAATAAAATCTCCAATTAAGCTGTGTAAATACAGGTGGACCACCCGGTCGGTAGAGTCAATCACAAAAATAAAATCTCTCTAATAGAAGAATCTCTAATAAAAATCTAAAAAATAATAATAGAAGTTATGATCAATCAACACTCCTTCATTACCTAGGTAGTAATAATTGTAATAAATGGTTTGATAACAAAGTAAATTACAAGAACTTGCTACAAATAGTAGGTAGGTACCTACCTACTGACTGCAGAACTCTACGACTTCTACGAGTTTTTGTATGATGTGCGTTTTTTACCAACGTCCGTTTGGTAATACTACATCGTTAGATAGGTATTTAGTCATCTTTTGAAATAGAACTTGAAATTTATAAATAACTACTTACACAACTTTGATTTGATAATATGATTTTATTGAACTAATACGTAGGTAGGAAAAGTCCAATGAACTTCAACTAGGGTGCGATTAAAATAATCAATACTTTTAACAACAGAAAAAGGTCAGTAGGTACTTACCCACATTCGTTTCCTGAACAGTAAAGTAAGTATTTTATATTTAATAAAAGCCTGACCATGCATTTTCAGGAGGGGAAAGTTTATTTTCACTTACCGTGAACTGAAAAACAGAGGGTGATAGTTTAAAATAAGTCTGTTCTTTTGTTTGCTGTTGAGGTTTTGGCCACACTTCCCCTCTCGTCGGTGGGAATGACGGTCCGGGACTAACAATGCTTAAACTGGCCCCAAAAAATAGGCAAAGTACGTTAAAAAATATTAAAAGCCACAACATTTTCGCGGCAATAATTATGTAATTCGTTCGTGGTACGTCCCGATCAACGGTCCGGAGTAAACTGTTCATTTTTCATTCTTTGTTTGTAGTAAGTAGTAGGTATCTGATGGTATCTGTCATTAGACATAATATGGCTATAAATTGATAAGAAAATAACAAATAAAATAAATGTTTAATAAATGTGAAAAATCCTTGGAATTTGTAAAAAAGAAGAACGCAATTCGATCCGCAATGAAGCGGATCGAATTGCGTTATCCATAAAAAAGGTTCATCAGGGTTTATCCGATTAACTATAAACTATAGTAGTATAGGTCTTCAGCCTATGGTATAATGTAATAGATACCTCAATAGCTTGATAGAGCTTCAAAGTAACGTTATTTTGAGCAAAACGCATACGAAGAATGAAATGATCGAAAATGCGAAATGTAAAGTGTTACAAGGCAAGTCCGCAAACCGCTACGATTAATGCATAAGCTTGTATCACTTTGTATTGTTTGTATTTCTTACGGTAAAAACCGGTTTTATAGTTCAAAGCCACATGCATTGCATCACTAACAGTCCGGTTGTGTTACCATAAAAAAATAACCTATGTAGTAAGTTGGCATGAAGCTGTAGATACTTGTGACAGTTATGTTGTCTGTCAATCAATTTATTGTCAAACTTATCAATGTCATGATGTAATCATGTTTGTCAATCAAAAAAAGATGCGCATTATTTACGATTTATTTTGTTTTGTGATATCCAATCAAAGATAATCGTAAAGTATAAAGCACGTAAAATGAGACGCCGAGACCGAGACGAAAAGTTTCCTGACAATGGCTTTGAAGCTTGGGGTGGATATATGCAAGCTAAAATTGCAAAATTAGAAGAACAATTTGGTGTAAACGCCGTAAATGAAGACACTTTATCAAATATTTTTAACGGGGTGAGTATCTATGTAAATGGATTTACGATACCCTCTGCAGATGAATTAAAAGTTCTTATGAGAAAGCATGGAGGAATCTATCACACATATCAGAGAGGTAACGATTTCATAATAGCAACCAATTTACCGGATACTAAAGTTAAAAATATGTCTCTTGTAAGGGTTGTAAAACCGGAATGGATAACTGACAGCATAGCAACAAATCGCTTATTAGACTACAGAGACTACTTGCTCTATAAACACTCAAGAACTCAAAAACAGCTTAACTTTAAGGTATTAAAAAATAATGATTATTCAGAGAATGAGAATGAGATATCTTTACTTTCAAAAGAAACAAATCAGTTTAAAGTAGGAGAACAGATTTTGACAGAAACAGAATGTAAGAACAGAACAGAAACTAATTCATTTCCTAATGATGCAGGAGCATCTACGTCCAACATCTACACATCAGAAATAACAAATGATAAAAATGTACCTGTGATGGAATCTACATTATCAAAACAAAATTTAAGTTCAGTGACTAAAACTGCTGCAGATCCAAACTTCATAGCAGAATTTTATAATAATTCACGACTACATCACATTTCACAATTAGGAGCATGTTTCAAACAACATGTAAATGATTTAAGAGAAAATAGTAATTTCTTATTTCCTGCTCGAACAGAGCTAAAAAAGACCATTTTAACCATGAATGATTTAAATCATTTATCCCAACTCAAATTTGAGAAAAATAAGGTAATCATGCACATTGACATGGATTGCTTTTTTGTATCAGTTGGGTTACGCAATAGACCTGATCTTCGAGGTATGCCTATAGCTGTTACTCACTCTAAAGGAGGACAGGGTAGACCGAAAAGACCTGGTGTTGACAGGAATATAGAATTTGGCCTTTACAAACAGAAGCAAGCCAAGAAACTAGGAAAAGCAACTGGACAACCAGAAGATGAAATTGTATTTGATACCAGAGTTGACAACATTGCTGATGAGGATGATAAATATGGTTCCATGAGTGAAATAGCATCATGTTCTTATGAAGCCAGAGCGAAAGGTGTAGGTAATGGTATGTTCATGGGTACAGCTTTGAGATTATGTCCAGATTTGCAAACAATACCCTATGACTTTGAGGGCTACAAAGAAGTTGCATACACATTGTACAATACTTTAGCCCAATATACTTTAGACATAGAGGCTGTGTCATGTGATGAGATGTATGTAGATTGTACAGAACTATTAGCAGATATGAATATTAGTGTTCAAAGTTTTGCGACAATGCTGAGAGAGGAGATTAAACATAAAACTGGGTGTCCATGTTCGACTGGATTTGGTGGCAACCGATTACAAGCCAGATTGGCAACAAAACGGGCCAAACCAGATGGGCAGTTCTTCCTCACTGAAGATCTTATTGAAGATTTTATCTATGAAATAAAACTACGAGATTTACCGGGTGTAGGCAGGCAGACTGCTCTAAAATTGGAATCATTAGGTCATGTCACCTGTGGTTCACTACAAAGTTTAACTTTAGCTACCTTAAAAAGTCAGTTAGGAAATAAGAGTGGCGCTCAACTATTTGATCAATGTCGTGGTCGTGATCCAAACCCCCTAACTTTCCACACTATAAGGAAATCAGTTTCAGCAGAAGTCAACTATGGAATTAGATTCGAAAACTACAATCAATGTTTAGAGTTTTTGAAACAATTGTCAGCTGAAGTTCATTCAAGAATGCAGCAATTTAAAGTTTTAGGAAAATGCATAACTTTGAAACTGATGGTTAGAGATGAAGAGGCTCCTGTAGAAACAGCAAAATTCATGGGTCATGGTTTTTGCAATGTCATCAATAAATCAACTACACTGAATAATGCTACAAATGATATTGAAGTTATAACAAAGGAAGTCATTTCAATATGCAAGAAACATAATATAGATCCTAAAGAAATGAGAGGCATCGGAATCCAGGTAACAAAATTGGAACCAGTAAATAGTAAACCTTCAAAAGGAGCAATTAATAAGTTTTTATCAAACAACAAAACTGTTAAAAAGGAGTCTAGTCCTGTCACTGATATTTCTCATATTAAATCAGAAGTAGTTCCCATTACCAGTGTAACTACAAACAATTCTAAAGTTTTAGAAGTACCTGAGAAGAAACCCAGTACTAGCAAATCAAAAGTTCCATCTCATAGAAATAAATCCCCCATCATGGCTATGAAATCTCCCCAAGGAAAAAGGAGAGGTAGGCCTCCAAAAAAAATTCTACAACCCTCTTCAAAAAAGGCAATAAGTAAATTTCTTCAGGGGGATAATGTAACAAAAGACTTGCCTTATAAGGACCCAATGATAAAGGAGATTCATAGAGAAGTAGCACCGGAAATAGAAAGACCCAAAGGGTTGTTGGGTCTTCCTTGGGTCAGGGTAAGGGAGCTGTTGAGGGCATGGCTGGAAAGTGGACAGACCCCACTGCAATGTGACATTGAGATGATTGTGGCATACTTACAAGAAATGGTAGTGAATAAGAATACAGAAAACCTGTTTGTTTTAATGAATTTTCTAAGAAGGATGACCAGAGAAACTGGAAGTAGCGACTGGTTGAATGTTTATGATACTATAACTAATCAAGTACAAAATGCTATGATAGCTGTTTATGGAAAAAGGTTGTTTATCTGTGATTAAAATTAAATAATAATAATGCTGTGATATTAATGAATAAAACTAAGATTTTCATACAATTAATTTATTTTTTCATTTTGATACTATTTTCTAGGTCTATAAAAGGAAAAATAAAAATGTTGCTACTAGTATTTATTTCAATAGTCACTACATTGTAATTTTGCGTCGAAACAAAATTATCACAATTGTTTTGTTAACTATGGGCTTAGTGCTTACAAATTCTCATGCAAATGTAAAACTTAAAGTTTCAGAACTAGGTATTAAAAATTTGGCAGCTGCAGAATCAAAAATATTTCAAAATTGTCTTTGCCTTTTTGGCACTACCAGTACCAGAAGGTCCAGAAGAGTAAACTAAACATAATCGATGTTTACGTTTTTTCCACATAAGCTCCTATTCATTTTAGGATTATACCTAAAACTTAAAAGACACAATAGGTATACTTTAAAATTCGAAATGGCAGTTAACATCACTTAATGTTAATAAGCACTTTTACAACACCTAATAATAGTTGAAAGATAGATGCCGTGTACCTAAGGACCTGTACAAATAGTGTGCAAAAATAATGTCACATTGTGTTAGGAATTTCATCTCAGATTTTGTAATCTAAAATTTACTATCACAGTTGCTTATTGCAAATAAAAAAATAAGGTAATTTTGACTTGTAAAATGTTATGTATAGGTACTATTTATTCGATAATTTTGTAAGTAATAGAAATAATATAAATCATGATTCAAAGTTCTCAGAATTTTGCTATTTAATTAAAAATATAATTCTGTAAGTAAAAAAAACATCAAGCTCAAAGCTTGCGATAATTCTTAAAACTAAATGCTTTGTGACAACCGTAGACAGTACTATTATAATACTTTAGCGATATTACTCCTAAAATAATCCATAGGTATGGAAAAAATACGAAATCATTTTATTTTATATTTCGTACCTTTCAGCAGAAGTTCTAGCATTTCAAAGAGAACAATCGATGTTTTCAGGGGTCGAAAATCTTTTATTGGATATTGAATTGTGTTTATATTTTTAGAAACTACTCATCAACTTCTAGTCGTCAACATCGAATTTTTTAATAGGTTTTCTTGTACCATATAGGTAGGTACTATATTATTTGGGATAAGGCAAGGTTCCTAACACCAAAACCGGTTCAGTTGTTATAATGTGGAATAAGAAACACACACTAAATAAACGTTGAAAACACAACACCCCTTTGATCGGACATCATGTAAAAAAAAAAACAATCAATTTCTTACAAAAACAAAGTATTTAAACTAAACTCATACCATGTACAGTGGGTACATAAATGTTAGTAAGAAGAACAGTAGCACAAATATACTGTATAGGTACGTACATATTACGAAATGGCATTTTTAGGTAAAGACTTTACATAATGCATGTTAGTTGCACCTCTTATTTGGAATATTGTACTTATTTTTTAATGCTAACGAAGTAGCTGTACCTACCTGTTGTAAGTTTATACAATAATATGTGTCTTGAGACTGGCCATTCCTCAGTCTTAGTTCCTCGAGGGAGGAATAGGTACGTGTGTTAATATAAGTCTGTAGTTGGTATGTGTTATGAAATGCAGCCGACACGAGTTGACGTTGTCTCACGCGGTCGAGTTGACAGAGATCGAATGCTTCAGCTTGGAGTCTATGATGATCTCGTCGCCTGATCTAATGTTGTAGGAGTACAGCTGCTTTGTGGGGTACTTCATCTCCTCGGGACCCTGAAAAGGCTTAAGAAATAATGTAAACTGTTAATTGTAACAGTATAAAGCTTATAATGTTAGCGTAGCTGCAAAATTGTCAAATTGATTGATTGAAAAATTAGTAGGTACCGGTCGAACGGGGTGAGATTGATTAGTTTTGAAATAAAAACCTACATAGCTTTTACAATAGGTACTAGAATAAAAAATCTGAAAAAAAATAAAATTAATGACGACTTTTTGAATGAAAACACAATTAACTTTGTTTACTTAAAATTGATTAATAATTTAGGAGAAAAAAAATGATAACCTGTCCATTTTATTGATATTGAAAATGGGGCTGCTTTGATAACACCCACAATTTGCATTGCTGCTTTAAATTCACCCCGACGTAGAACATATTTTTGACTAATAGGTATTCAGGGTTAACTTTGAACGTAATTTTTTCCACTTCCAACTATCTTTAGTGTGTTACACCGTTTACAAAACATGGCGTAATAACTTGAATTCTTAATATAAGATTAAATAATCGACTGTGTTTAATTTTACGGGTAAAAATTAGTAAAATATTAGAATTTTAGGTAATTATCAAAGTTACCTCTTATAAAGTTGAAAGTTGAAAGTTGACGGTATGGCAAATTGTCAAGCAAAACCTGCTATGATTGGTTAACGGAAATATCAACAACCAATCACTTACGTGCATTTGACAATTTGTCACATTAAATGATGCTTGATGGTGGGGTTAATTATGAGCGAATTAATTTTGTAGAAATTAAAAGTTAAATTCTCAAGTAAGTAGGCCTACTATATACTACTATTCCTTGGTCATGCAAATTAATTAAAAAACATATTTCGGAAAGTAGTAGACCGGTACATTTACCTGACTATCACGAAGCTCTTGATCAACGTAGAAGAGTCTCATTTTAGACGCGGGGAATCCAGCCATCCGCTCTAACCTCGATTTTAGGTCAGATACAGTTCTAGAAAAAATAAAGATAGGTATTTTATAACCAATTTTAACTAGATGATCACTCTGGTTACCTAAATGTGTAACACACTCTAATATCTAGAAGTGTAACAAATATATTTGTACCTAATTGGCTTGGGTATTATAATACAAACACTTATATTCTTAATAGACCATAAGAATAGATAGATATGCAAACTTTAACGAAAAACAAAAAGAAAACTAAATACATAAGATACGCTTTACTGAATGTTAAAAGTGGTGAATATAACGTTGTATTGAATAAGGACATAAATGTCAGTACTAGATTAGTCGTCGAAAATACTCTTTACCTAGGGATTGCGCTTTACTCAAAGCTGCAGTGGGGTCCTCACTTAACATCTCTTGCAGCGCCTAGCGCTGTGGCAATTGGAAGATACCGCTAGGTTAGACTATTTAAGTTACTTTTATAGCATCATGTCTTACGGTATTTTACGGAGCTGCAGATAGGTAGGTATAGATTCTATCTTTATTCTGCAAAAGATGGCTGCCAGAGCCATCTATAATCTCCGCAGACGTGACTCTCTAAGAGAATTGTTTAAACAAATGAATTAATATAAATAACATCATGACAGTAGGTAGGTACTTTGCCAACAATATAGATAGGTACGTACCTAAATGAAAACATTATGCATAGGTATTCAAAAAAAAAAAAAAAACTAAAAACTAGTAATTAGTAAGACAAGAGACAGCCATAATTTTAATAACAAGAAATAGGAACAAATAAGATCAACCAATTCTTGAATTGTTAAAAAAACACTCTTCACCTTTATGGTTTTTAAACTTTTAAAGAGCGACTGTGGAGTGTCTAGCTCGTTTCTTCTCGACTCTTACGTTATGGAACGTGCAACTTTTGATTGCAACTAACTAGTTAACTAACCGACTTTTTGACAATTCAAAAGTGCACTAAATGCTTTGACTTTGACAAATCTAATTTTCTAAAGAAAAGGAGGTTCTGTATTAGGTACTCCTCTCTCGCACTGGAATAATAATGGTTCTAACATAGACGTTGTTATTACATAAAACAAAAAATTAACAAATTAACCTGTAAACATCGACGGTGCGCACTTCGCTGTTATCTCCGCACGTGAACGTGATCTGCACGCGCTTCTCGGGCCTCAGGTCTACCGATACTAGAGGGTCGAGCTTACCGTGGACACCCACCAACTCCCAGTACCTGGAAAAGTGTTATGCCAAATATGTAGGTAACTACCGAGATGCAAAAAAAATAAAAACAACGTTGACGTAATTAAAGTAATTTTGTGGGGTTATCTGGGTTATGGGTATACCAACAGATATAGATAGACCCTAGATAACGCAAGTATTACGATCTGTATGAAAACCAAGCGTGCCATTTTTTGACTACCTATAATGAGGTACAATGTTTTGTTTTTCTTAAATTTGGTATTACCAGGTACTTATTACTAAGGGTATTAGATTAAAAATAATTGTTTTTAAATTAATTACGCATAATATTAATCACAAAATGACTTACCGATGGAAGGAAACGTTTACTTTATTTTTTTACTTACGATTTTTGTACGTAAGCTAGGCACGAAACTAAGCACGCGAAGTAGTCGCTCTTGCGTTATCTAGGTCTATCTATGATAAAGGTATACCGTATAAGTACGCATTGTACGGGTACCTATCCAGCAAGTTTAATTTGCGAATCCGGTCTTACTTAGGTAATAGATTGAAAACCTGACTGGCGCAAATATTCACTTAGGCATTGCAAACAAGTCATGATTATTTGTAGGCTCGCCATAAATGGTCAGAAAACATTGATAATGTGATATTCACCTCATATAGGCCACGATTAAACCGTCGTTATAGTGAAACAAAGTACAAATAGGGTATTACACCCATTTTTGAAAAGTGTCTTAATGAAATTCTGTGGTGCTAATATGCCACCAAGAAAAACACAAAAATTTTATTCAATCGATAAGTGCCATAAAAATGCATCTAAATTTTAAATTTTCAAATTTCGCGCGTAGTTTGACGAAAACGCCTCTTACTGGACGCCATATTGCTCAGCGTAAATGACGTCAGTTCGTTTAGTATCAAGTGAGCTCATATTAAATATGATAATTGTTTATCATTTAAAAATAATTAAAAGTATATTTTGTAATAGGTGTAATAATGAAAAAATTACGTTGGTTACGAAAATAATAAAAGTACAAAGCCTTTAATACGCCAATCGGTTGACTGACAGTTGACAATTTTTTGTTTACACAGCCGTATGGCGTAATAACATGGCCGCTACTATTTCACGGTGTTTTATAACAGATTAAAAATACTGAAAACTTTGAATTGAATTTAAAAAATTGTTTTGTTATTTTATGAACTAAAACTTATTTTTTCCGACAGCTTTGTGCCTAAACTGTCTCAATAACATATTTACAGATTTTTTCTCGTATAGAGTAAAATACCCTATTGAGTGAGATTTTATGATTATGCACACCTACGTAGTCTCATTTGCATGCAAATTTAGTCAATTAGGTCGGCTATGTTGGCACAGAGACCTCACCAGTCACCTACGTCTGGCTTCTTACTGATTGGACCTTCGCAGCGAACATTGCAATTTAGAAGGACAATAGGTACATTTTGCTGCGTGACCTTATTAACTGGTGCGTAAGTAATCTGGATTTTCAGAACACGTCATAAAAGAACTTTTATTTTGTGATGTACCTACCCTTTCAAATTATCTAGGTGCCCTTCTTTGTAGTTGTTGTAGCTTTATTGACAGTCTAAAATACCTACTGAGATAGAAAAGTATTAATTGTGGTTTGTTGAAGCCTAAGCTTAACATTCACCAGGAAAATACCCCGAGGGTACAGTACCCATATCTTCGGCGTCCATTAGTCACCTTAAGCCAATTTATTTCATGCTGGCACAGCGTGTTCTTCTATATCGTTTTATGTATTCTACATTTATTTTTATAAGCCACCGTTTCAATATTTACCCCTTTGCAACCATATCGTCTATCCCCATTTTATCGGTCCTTTATATTTCTGTTCTTTTTGAGGTAACTACTAAGTGTTCAAAACATTTCTCACCTGTCAGGCCGGTCGGACTCCGGTTTTTCCATGTAATACCGTATAAATGCTCTCTCGGCAGCATCCCTTTCTTCAATAGGCACAGCTCCGCCGCCGTTCAGAGTCCTCACGTGAGGCAGTCGCGCCACCAGCAACAACCGTCGTTCGTGCTCCGTTGACTCGACTCTCTCCCATAGTGGCCAACCCTGGAAAATGCGAAGGACATAAGAGTCAGTTGTGTTGGTTGTTTGCGTGTGAGTATACATAATATTTAATATGTTTGTAAACGCACCCACGAATGGCCACGATACATGAGAAATTCACACAACGTATTTTAAAAGAAAAATTACATGAAGTTATATGTTTGTTTCAATTTGTATAATTGGCGAAAGTTAGCATAGTGTCGTCCCTTAGGCCCGGTTCTCAACAAAGTGGAGAGAAGATATCTCATGGAATACTGTATTGCGGCGTTGAAGCTAAGCGGTGATATAATATATTATAATGATAATAACGCAAGCCGTTTGGATATAGGTAAGAGTCATCTCTTCTTTTCGCGTAATTGGAAACTGGGCCCTATACATGCTGTGGACTTCAAGTTTATAGATAGGTCTCTCAGGGTTACGTTGATTGCCATAAGGAAAACGATGGAAATTATTCTGCGACAGCGATGTGTAATTCTGGGGTTGCTGCTGTGTGAACGAAGAAGAGGCATTTTCACCTTTAGAGGACTAGGGTCATAGCCAGTGAAATGTGGATATACTATAGGTACATTGTTAACCCTGCAGAGAATACAGACGCGTTAATAAAACATTCATGTTAGCTCAAAACAACCTTGAGTAGAACTCTGGAGACCTCTAGACTCTAGACGAATTAACGTCAAAGTCGTTTCTTGGATTTTATTAGTTGCTTAGAATAAAGGTTCTAAACATATTTTTCTCAATCCTATAAATAGGTACAGACGAACATCTATATGTTGCACCAACGTTTTAAATATCTTTTATTAGGAGGATCTATTGGCATCAACTTGGCCTGCAAGTGCGTAATTCCTGATGGATGATAGAAAACATAACAACACCGCCTAAGCTGGGAATCGAACCTAAAACCGCACTGCTCAGCAGTGGTATTCCAGCTTGCGACCACTAGACAAGCAACGGGACAGTCAGACTACGAAGCAAAACTGGTACCTATCCGTAGTACCTAGGTCCAGAATAATACTTTACCTAGCTACTAAAAACTTTAATAAGGTGTGAAAACATCCGTGTTTGTTTCGATCTTTATCAAGATTCAAGGATCATGTATGTACCTATATATAGGTACATCGTCATAAAAAACTATGTATGTAACTAGTTATGCACCTTGATAATATTATAAGGAAAATGATATTAAGTACATTGTATCTGGATGGCTTCAACGCTATCAAATACGACAATCAAATATAGTAACTCAACAAAAATTAAAAAAAAAAGAAATAAATACAAAAAGATCTGCCCCGGGTGAGGATCGAACTCACGACCTTAAGATTATGAGACTTACGCGCTGCCTACTGCGCCACCGAGGCCGGTGAGTATTTAGGCGAAATAGAGGTTCAGTAGGTATGAACTGATATTTTTTTATCTTTTCAGCGTGTCGTGTACTCGTTGACATGTTTCGTAGATAAGTAGTATGTAGGTATAAAGTTACCAATACCGCAAAACAAAGGGAATTTTATCAATTTACGATAAAAATAAAATGTCAGCCTAAGTAATAAATGTAAGTAAGTAACATAGTTTATCAATACCTATTATTGATTTTTAAATGATATTATTTATTAAATTTGACTTCATTAATTCGAAGATAATTATAAATAACACAAGCAAATCTACTAAACCCTCTCGTAATAAAAAGAATCTCCGAAGTCACGACTCGAACCTACCCAGGTAGGTAGGTAAGTGCCAGATAAAGGATCATCGAATGAAACAAAAAGTCGTAGATTTAAATTGAATTGCTTTTTGTTCATCTCAAGGTTCTACGAGGATCGGGTTTCCTTGTAAGGCACACGAATCGATGCGAACTGCGAAGACGTTAGTTCCTAGTCCGACAGTAGGTAGGTCTTACCTAGGTAGGTACTTATAACTGCTGATTTTATGTGTAGATACGATATTTTCCCATGACTTGTTAATGGCGCTCTGAGTTTATAGAAATATTACCGCCCTTAAGCCCTCCTGCTTTGTTTACTCAAATTGAGTAAACAAAGCAGCTATAAAAAAGAGTTCAGAAACATAAAGTAAGTTTTGTAAATATTGGCAAAAGTCTATCGTTCTGTAAACATTTTTCTGGAGGGCATAAAGGCGGTATTAAATGTTATACTCTGCTCACAAACTACATACCTACCTACATACCCGGTCAAACCCACGTCGCTCTCATACATAACATTAGAAAATTGAGGTTGCCTTGCAATCTATACGAAAGTTGTGCTTTTACAAGCAAACCTATGCCTAAGTAAATAACCTCAAAGTTAGTCATTATCCAGTTAATAATAAAGGCTAAAATGTCTAACAACTCATAAGCACAGTTCATATTATTATTCAGATTCCAAACAAAACTAGATCTAACAGGTAAGGTCTTTGAGTTCAGTTTCTAAAATATCTGTGATCCTTTGTTCTCTCTCCCCTGTATGAGAGATCTTTGAGCGAGCGTTCAACCTCGCTGGCCTGTTTTGCCTAAAAACGGAAGGCGGAATAACCTTTGCATAATAATATCAGTCCCTCGGAATTGACTATTGCCGCATGGTTACACCCTTTTTAACGTGAGGTTACATATTTGATAGGAAAATCCTTCTTAGCTCAGACAGTGTAAAATGATCCGGTCAAACAAACATGATTTAGGGTCATTTCGCCTGTTCGCGTCCATTTAGTGCAGTTGGCTAGTTTGACGGCGATAATAAAAATGTCCCAGCACTA
Organism: Charanyca ferruginea; assembly: GCA_947361185.1. Taxonomy (NCBI): domain Eukaryota; kingdom Metazoa; phylum Arthropoda; class Insecta; order Lepidoptera; family Noctuidae; genus Charanyca; species Charanyca ferruginea. Next base: position 54,224,042 of record OX376055.1, on the reverse strand, counting down.
ATTTCTATGAAAAAATTATGTAATGTGTTCACTAAATTAGTCTATTTTAAGATTAACTTTCAGTTTTGTTGGAAACATTTAGCGTTTTTTTTTTAAATAGATAAACTTCAGAAATGGGGGTTTTACTCTACACGAGAAAAAATCTATAAATATGTTATTGAGACAGTTTAGGCATAAAGCAGTCGGAAAATGTAAGTTTTAGTTCATAAAATAACAAAACAATTTTTTAAATTCAATTCAAAGTTTTCAGTATTTTTAATCTGTTATAAAACACCGTGAAATGGTAGCAGCCATGTTATTACGCCATACGGCTGTGTAAACCAAATATTGTCAACTGTCAGTCATCCGATTGGCGTAACATAGGCTTTGTACTTTTATTATTTTCGTAACCAACGTATTTTTTTCATTATTACACCTATTACAAAATTTTTAATTATTTTTAAATGATATACAATTATCATATTTAATATGAGCTCATTTGATACAAAACGAACTGACGTCATTTACGCTGAGCAATATGGCGTCCAGTAAGAGGCGTTTTCGTCAAACTACGCGCGAAATTTGAAAATTTAAAATTTAGATGCATTTTTATGGCACTTATCGATTGAATAAAAATTTTATGTTTTTTTTTGGTGGCATATTAGCACTACAGAATTTCATTGAGACACTTTCCAAAAATGGGTGTAATACCCTATTAGGCGTTTTACCCACTTTGCGTCCACAAAATCCAATTTGCGTCCACCCATGGACCATTTAGCGTCCTCCAGCATAGAAAAGGAATATAGGGGTGATATTTTTAACAATTTGTAAAGAAAGATTGTATTATGACAATTTCTTTATTTAAGAATATAAATATTAAAAATCAACATTATTATCATTAAAAAAAATCACTTAAAAAAATTAAAAATAATTCTTCTCAACATTGATTGAGCTGCTATCGATATGCTATTCCTAATAGCAATCATTTTTATAATAATACTAGCTGACCCGACAGACGTTGTCCTGTCCCTATCTACCTACTTACCTGCCTATTTACCTACCCTACACCTACCATACACCTACCATACACCTACCCTACACCTACCCTACAAAAGTTTTTATTTTTTTCTCTCCGTTAGAACCATCCTCGCACTTCAAGGAATATTATAAAAAAATAATTATCGAAATTGGTCCAGCCGTTCACGCGTGATGCCGACCAAGGGAAATAGGGATTCATTTTTATATAATATAGACGGCTAATAGCATAAATTGTCTACTGTGTATGTTCTCTTTTCCTTCTTCTTTCTTGTCTCCGAAGAACTCAAACTCAAATCATTTATTTCAAATAAACCATTTACAGGCACTTTTGAATGGTGAAGAACTCGGCTTAAATAGAAAAAAAATAAGAATGAATTAAATTACTCATTTCATTTAAAAATAAAATTATAAACACGTAGTCTTAATAAAAAATGTACAGACGCCAGCACATCAAGCCATACCTAACTGTCAAATTTTCCCAATTAAATATGAACCTTATGATTTTGTAATAAAGTTGAAAATCTATCAAAGAAATTTGACAGATTGTAGTAGCTTGATGTGCTGGCCTGTACAATAATAATAAACAACACATTTTTAATTATTTTTACAAGCAAGTCAATTGAATTTAACGAAAATACCTAGTGGACGCAATTTGGTTTATTAATATTCCCTGTAGGTATAGTTTGCGTCCATTGCGGACGCAAAGTGGAAGTTTTGTAAATTCGATGTAGTAATTCGCGTCCACCTTATTTTAACCGTTAAATATAAAAAACATAAGCAAATTCATAATTAATATTATTCCTTTTTTTATTATTAAAGTCTAGAAACAGCTATGTATCCTAAAATTCACATAAAACAATAAAAAACTTACCATCGAACGCGCCGCTGTACACTATTTTTTTTCTAAATATCCCGCGCTACGCGCTCCCTTGTTGAACAGTCGAGGCTAATTTATTTTTTCTAAACGGGATTGGTTTGGCGCACGGACCTTTTGTCCTTGCGTGCGTGCCTCATATACATTGAGGTATTAGCGGTAATTAAATTTCGTTTGATTGGTGTGTTAGTTTACTTATTTTCGAGGATTTTTAAAGGGAGATCCGTAAAATGGACGCGAATTGGGCGATGGACGCGAACAGGCGAACTTACCCTATATTTTTCTCTTGTAGTTATGGTATAAATGGAAAAAAAAAAATTTTTTTTTTTTTTGGTTTTCTAATCCAAGGCTTGTTATACACCCTATGGTTGGTTACCTTTGGTTTTTCAATAAAAGCTACTTAATTTTTAAAAATTACTTGAGCAATGACCTATGTACCTATCTTCTTCTGAACTTCATCTACCTTGTTGTGGTAATGGTAACATAGGCTATTTTCCTAGTAAATTATGATGGCTGATGATAAGGCAGTCACGTAGTGGTAGATATTATATTCCTCATAAAAGAAAATAAAAGGATTTATCGGATTAACGTTCAGTTTTGACCGTTGCCCTCAAAATTGGCTGACTAACAGCCCACGCGGGAGGGGTCACACACGACCGTTTCAAAATAAACGGTTATAATTTTTAGTTCCGTTCCGATCGGTAACAGCACCGTTCTGAATCATTGAATTTAGGTACTGTATCGACTATATTGTAGGTACCTAAGTATGTATCAACAGATGCAACCATAATGCATCAAATCAAATTGATTAAAAGCTCATTGCGCTGCAATGTTTTTCATAAACATAATTATTACGGTACCTACGTACTACCACGTTGAATAATGTTTTATTAATTTGAATTAGGCAAAAAACACTGGTAGCATTCCATGAATTTAAAATAAAAAAAAAGATATCATTAGTCCAGCGCGTGATTATTACCCAAACGATTTCAAGACCCATTAAGAATAAGCACAACCGCGATAAAAAACCAACTCTTACATAACTCGTAAGAAACAACGTATAATCGGCATACTACATGAAATAAGTATTGCCATATCTATCCTCATTTTATTATTTATGAAAACCATAAGCTATTGAGATATAGGTACCTGCGCCACGAACATCTGTAACTCTCATATAATTTAAAAACAAACAATGAACGACAAAGGGTCACATCACGATGCACTGGAGGTAAATAGTGGCTTAGTCATGGTATAATAAATAATTACTAGCCTTACTGTGAGATATCGCGATCTAGCCTGTAGCTAAGTACTCTACGTAGTGTACCTACGTAATAGAACAAAGAAGTAGGAAATATATTTCGTACGGTTAGACTTACCTGTTTATCGTTATTACAACGTAATCCGAGTGTGACGTCAGAGAAATGTAGAAAATGAAATGAAACAGGTAGGTACAACATGTAGTTCAACAAACATTCTTTTTACTTGAATTATTTCTTTGGGTGTAAAAGTTTTCTTGACATAGCAAAATATTTTGTCAGGTGTAAAGCTGGTAGTCACCCCACATTAAAAGCAATAACCTTGCTAGAACTAAAGTAAAGGATCCTGTTGTGCGCTTGGCCAGAATGGCAAGATCCTTCCCAATAAAAATAAAAATACATAGGTAGGAACCAGAAATGGTAAAACGAAGGTAGCACTATAAAAGGGAAAGGTATTTTGGAAAGTCTCGACTTGTCTCTCCTTAATTGCTTCCCAGTTGACAATGAAATACCGATGTACTAATTTATAACATAAACCTATTAATTTGTAACCAGCTCAAGGGCAAAACAAACCCCATACTGTATGACGTCATTCGTCGTATGTTTAGGTACAATAATCTACTGCGAAGTGGTATGTTTGTACGGTCGGTCTGGGACACAGCATTACCCTATATTCGAAAAGGTCATAAAAAGATTGAAACAGTACCCTTTCAATTTTGCTTTAGGCTTTAGCAAAAGTTTTGCTTTAGAGCCATATGCAAAAAGAAATAGATCATTTCTCGTTTCAATACGATAGCTAAGTACCTACTATGTAACCTTATAAAAAGAATAGATTACGATAATCTAGTGTTGTCTTACCGGAGGCAATAAAGATAACCGTCAGCCATTTACTAACCATTCAGTGTAGGATACGAGGCAAAATCGGACAGGGACAGACGAAGATCACTCATTCTCTGTGTCGTATAAATGCCCCTTTCGGGACACCCAAACGAAGATAAGCATTTACTTAATTATGTAGATCAAATGTTTTTGGCAAATTACCTCAAATTGGACGTTGTTGAAAGAAATAGATAAGTAGATCACTGCATTATCGCAAACCTAATACAAGATAATTACGATTGCGTCAGGCAACTCATTCCAACTATCTTAGTTACAATGCTGCGGCAAAAAATCGAATTAGCTGTTACCAAAGGGAAACTATACTGCATTGCGTGTGAAGGAAACTGCCTAAGTGCCCTTTACAATGTTAATATAAACACTTGAGTAATTGTCCGTGGAATAGACCTGTTTTTATCGATAACGAGCTGTTTTTATGTGAACTAGTTTACTAGCCGTAAAACATGTTGGTTTGTCAGTTCCTAATGTCACTTCTCGTTATTGTCCCATTTCTATTGAAAAATAAAAATGTTTTTACAATCTTTGGTATCTTTCTAATTACTAATTAGGCCTCCTTTCTGATTAAAAAAAAATTGGTCATTTTTGAAACATAGATGAAAGTAACGGCTAAAGTCCACGACAAGGGCGTCGCCAAGGTGTGGTAGCTAGGGGCAGCTGCCCCCCCTAGATATTCCAAAAGGTTCATGTGCCTAGGCACATGAACTGTATTTTAAAATTCATACTTTTCCTATCCACCATATATCAACTTGCCCCCCCCCTAGGCTGTCAGCTGGCGAGTACCTACTGGCGACGCCCTTGGTCCACGACATATGTTCTGTGCAAAATATCAGTAATTTATGTGATAAATATCCAAATAAATATTTTGTGCTTTTTGTAATAAGTCTTACCCCTGGCCGCTTGCGGGCAATAATAATAATCACTTAGAGGTAGATAATATTATCCATGTATGGAACGTATGATACACAAAGGAGTTTGTTAAGTGCGGATCGAGGGGACAGTTGACATGAAACATCGACTAGACGCTAAGGAGTAATGAATTCATAGGTCACAACTATAAGGCGACGTCTTTCACCAAGATATATTACATTAATAACGGCTATAAAACATCAGCATGATTAGTTTGGGACTTGGATAGTTATACATAATAATAGTGTGATAAAATAGTGAATAGCTTAGAAGATATTAAATATAGAAAAATATTTAGGAAGATAGGCACTACAATTAACAATGCTAGAACACGATAAGGAACTTCAAATATTATTGATAACAAGAGACTTCCTATTGAAGCACTTGAACACACTAACCGCAGACTGAATGTGAAACTTAAATGCAAACTATCTTTTGTGTAGGAGGACTCCGAGGTTCCAACAAAAGCCAGAATAAATCATGCCAGCCAGACAGACGAGAAAGATTAGATAGGTACGCTTACTAAGTACGCATAGGTACGGTAGGTGACCCATCACGGCCATCACTTAAAAAAAAAAAGGAAATACAAACTATATTTGGTACATTTTCTAGCATACTAACATCTGAGCACAGTATAGAGCATTGCACCTGTTTCTGGGTCACCCCGTGTCGACCCGGTCGACACTCTACGTCCAAATCTATAAATTTTGTATACAACTGGCGTCTACTGCAGTTGCCTTAGATTAACGAAACAGTGTGAAAGAGAGATTTGACCATACTTTTAGAGTATCAATAGGCACCGTAAGCGAAATTCAAAGCAACGCATTCAGTTGAAGAGATTCAGAATAGCTTTATTATGTTGAAAGGAAACATAAAACTGCGAAATAGATCAAACACCAACACTACTATCCACTTTGATACTAATGATAGGTATTAACAGCACTGATGAAAGGAAATAAATCAATAATTCAATCAACGAAGTGCATAAAGGAGTGAGGTGACGCGCAGAAGGCGTGGGCAAAAAATCAAAGAGTGATTCGACCGTTTAACGCCCTAATATGAATCACTGTCTGCAGCTTATTGTCCTCACACACGTGGTAAGTAATTTTCCAATTTGTTGAAGCCCATATTTCAATAAAAGCAACATAAAATATATCTGGAAAATAAAATACACCACGAACGGACGGTTAAAATTCCATTGTAAAGCTAGAGCTTAAGAGCTGCTCTATCTATCGACGAAATTGGCTGCGTTGTTATGTTTTATTTTATGTGCAACAATGTATGTGTGTGTATGTTCAATTTTAAGACTGCTAGACTCAATAAAATGTTTCTAAAACGATATATAATTTAGTAGCAACACAATGCCACGCACTCCATTTTTTTTAAACCAGCGACCCGCCTTGCTTCGCTTAATATAAAAAACTTTTTACAAAAAGAGAACCGCCTTCAAATACTAAAAAGTGAAAAATAACTTTAGCAAAGAACACACATGACTTTAGTTTCGGAAGTCGGTGGCAATACAAAACAACAAACAGAACAAAACCACCGACTTTTTAAAAAGTTTTTATTTTCCACTTTTTAGTGCCTCATTATCACCTAAATTCATTAAGAAACGGTAACACAGTTAAAACAGAGATTGACAGTCCTCCAAAGATGGAAGAAACGAAAGCGTCTTCTATGTATAATTAGGGTTCCGTAGCCAAATGGCAAAAAACGGAACCCTTATAGATTCGTCATGTCTGTCTGTCTATCCGTCCGTATGTCACAGCCACTTTTTTGCGAAACTATAAGAAGTATACTGTTGAAACTTGGTAAGTAGATGTATTCTGTGAAACGCATTAAGATTTTCACACAAAAATAGAAAAAAAAACAATAAATTTTGAGGGTTCCCCATACTTAGAACTGAAACTTAATTATTTTTTTATCAAATGCGTACGTATCAATGGATAAGTCTTCAAAAATAATACGGAGGTTTCTAACATAATTTTTTTCTAAACTGAATAGTGCGCGAGATACACTTGAGTGTCTTGTAACTTCTAAAATAAGAGAATGATAAAACTAAAAAAATATATGATGTAAACTTCCACCGAAAATTGGTTTGAACGAGATCTAGTAAGTAGTTTTTTTTAATACATCTTAAATCGTAAACCGCAATTTACAATTAAAACATCGATCAAAGTTACAACGAAGTACAAGAATTTTTATATTATGTTACTGCTGCTACGGAACCCTTCATGGGCGAGTCTGACTCGCACTTGGCCGCTTTTTTTTTGTTTTTGTTGTAGTTGATTTTTTCAAAAAGCGCTGAATAAATTTCTAGTTGTTATATATTAGAACCTACTCCAGAATGTTACAAGCACTTTTCTGACCACATCAAAATCGGTTTAGCCAAACGGGAGATAATCGTGGACAAACATACGGGTCGAATTGAGAACCTCCTTTTTTTCGATCGGTTAAAAATACTATCTTTTCGCTGGTTTTGCCAAAATATTACATACCACCTGACAATTTAAAAAACAACAAAACAAAAAAATTACAAATAAAGAGTGGTCATGTTTCATACGAGCAGCCATTGATTTTAATTTATTTTTCATTTTTATTGCAGGACTGGTAGACATTAGCACAACAACAAATTGCCTTGCTTCCAGCTCACATTCAAGTCATAGGTTACTTACTGAGTGTACGATAATAAGATACAAAAAGATGATCTGCTGTCGAAGTTACTATGCCAAACACGAAGTCTATTTCCAAACGTTACAAAATTACAAAATATAAGACAGGCAAGAACGCGGTTGCAAAATGTTTGGTTTCCTAATCTAGATAATCTTTAAAGTTCTTAATGATAACGGTATCTACTGGATACGTTTGCTGAAAATGATATTTTTTACTAATGATATCATCTCTTGAAGGTCTTAGATTGATTGGTAGAGTTCCTTTCTGATTGATAACTGGCTTTTATTTAAATCAAATATTATGGATATTATGCTGCTATCTTAAATAAAAGTAAGCACGAAAACACGATAACGCGATATTTTTCGCAACAGGTAGGTTGTGAGTTGTGAGCTAATGGCGTGCAGCGCTTGCAGTCTGTATTATTGGTACCTATCAGGATTGAATGTTGTGCTTGTGCTTATCGCAGCTGAGCAGACTGAAAATGTGGAGTGCAAACACGAACGAAAACGGTAAAATATAAGAAAGTCATTAGGTTTTGTTCTACCTATATGGTTCGGATTGTAAACTAACTTGCTGCAAGCTCTGAAATATGTTTGAGCACAACGTAATTTCAACAAAAGATAAGAGAATATTCATGACACTATAGTATATCGTCCATTTTGCGAACTTGAGAGGCAAAGGACAACAAAGCCCGGACGCCAACCATGACTGAAGACGCAATCTTAATCGAGATACACAAAACGAATTATAACGATAATGGATTTTTTAAACATACGTAACTAAATTGGGCATTTCGAATCTTAACGAACATGCAGACTTCCAGTACAAGTAGGCACCTATGTACCTACCTATATATATATCAACTGACACAAGGACACCAGCTCAGCTGTTAGTGTAAACGACCCGACCGTAGAGATCGATTCATTTTTCGAATGAATCATCGCGAACCCTTTTTACCTTTGCAGTTTTTGTTTTTATTGCGATATATTCCTTATCCTTTTTTGCTTTCAGTTTATAATTCAGGTAGTTTTTGTCTTTAGTTTTTTTGTTGGCAACTTATGTTCTCGCAAGAAGAGTTCATTTCTTCAAAATCTCCTTTAGTATGAAAGTAGATTATTATTCTCGTGGTTTTAAAATAGTCGAGGTTGGTGCCAGTTGAACCCACGCAGTCATAATTTGTGTTAAACATTGCAACAGTAGAAATGTCTTGTATGTTTATTAGTTTATCGCCTACGAATTTCTTTATGTAGCACATCCTCAAGAGATGGTTTATGAATATAATAGCACCAAGTTGGTTCATTATTATCTAAGCAAACAGTTTGTTTCAGTCGCCAAATAAAATGAATACTGCAAGAGTTATTCTTATTATAAACAATTTTGGAGAAATCTACAAGAAAATCTGTCTTCGTAAACCCTGTATCCCAGAAGTGCACAGCAGAAGGTTGATCAAGAAGTGATCAAGTCATTCTTAATTTGCTTTTCGAATCGATGTGGTTAAAGTTAATCCTACGACCAAGTCCTAATGTCTTTGTCTAGCAGCTAGTGCGTATATTGCTAGTATTGAGATGGAAATTTCAGATCCAATTAGAATCTAAGTTGGCATTTGGGTCGTAGAAATCGTTGCGTAGGAATGCTAGATACTAAATAAGTAAAACGTTATAATTTACATATTTCATGTATTAAATAAGTCAAGGTCCATATTTCTTAACTACGAACTCATTATGTAACATTATCATAAAAAATTACTTTGACCACTATGATGACATCACACACAATCGCTCATAAACGCATAAAGCGCGCATTAAAACAAACAGACACACTTTCACATTCTTTGTAGCGTGACGGTCACAAAACATAGTTACTTTACCAGATTTTATGGGAAAAATAACTCTTATAACTGCAAGCACACGACCCACAATTCCAACGTAGCTTCAACTATGATAAACAATTTGCGTAACAAAGGACATGGATGTGTTGACAAAGAGATAACCATACTTAAACAACCTTGAACTTGCCAAAATATGTATATTCTTTACGTCCTCTTTGCTTATATTTTATACAATGACTGTCAACGCGAAATGGAAAACGAAAGTAGTTCGGCCTTCATGACGGTTGAAGCTGATGTAAACGCGGAAATTTGCAAACCTATTTTCTGAATAGTTATCCTTTATTGGGAACAAGACGAAGCCAATAGCAATACCGATCAGCTTTACGACACAAAATCTATTCAAATAGATAATAAAACGTCGCAGGCAGCAGACAAATGCAAGGCTAATGCTCCTATAAAATCTATATGAGCTCCCGTTCATACCCGCGAGTGGAGACGTGACGAAATTATGCCTGGTAGTGATCGGCGATATTAGCTAATGTTGCACAACTGGGCGTCAAGTAGGCCGCCACTATATCTGGAAGACCTTCACCCGCATTACGGCAGGCCCCCGTGTTCCCGAGGGACGTTACACGGATAATTTAAAACTACAACAATCCTGAACACTTCATACGTTAACCCACAACGTCAAATTTAGCAGCGTCTTATTGCAGAGACGTTCGGATTACAATTTGGCGGCGCTAAATGTGTTGGCGTTCTGACAGGCTACGCACTGCCAAGTGCAGTTGCAGCTACAGGATTCCAATTAAAATAAATCTATCGTGGTTTCTTTACTAGTCGACGGTTGCCTCAATCATTAAAATATCCCCTATTAATTACCTATCAATCAATATTGTATGTCCACACAACGTCACGTCTATTTACAAATTGTAGCTGGTAAGTGTGCTTAGAATTCCGTATACAATACAGTTCCGGCCATGTGCATAATCCTGTATTCGCGAGGTCAGTATTTGCAAACATTACGGCCTATGTGTTGTGAATACACAATAAGTTTAACAGGTGTTGTGTTGAACTCACCTGTACTCGCAAACTCCTGAGAGCAGGAAACTGTGCCAGTCGATCCACCTCGTCCCACGTCGCTAAACCCGTATTGTTCAGGTTTAGGAAGCGGAGGTGTCTGGAATATCAATGTGATATCGCTCATGTGGCACCGCACAAAACAAACAATATTCAAATTATGAAGATCAATAGGTCAATGGCAATACACATTTACACACATTGACCCAATTGTGTCATAATGATAATAAATGAATATATTCACTTACGGGAAGGCATCGTGGCATTTTTTATTTCCGTTGTCATCAATACATTTCTCACACGGGTCCGGCTCTAGAGTAGTTATGGGACAGTCGTTAACCAATAGGGTCTCCAAATTTGGGAAGGCGTAGCCTAGTTTAGAGATCTCTTTCCAACTGCTGACGTGGTTCCCAGAGAAATGGAGTTTCTTTAGCTGGTCGTGTACGGGTTCAGTGACATCAACGTTAAGACGTGAACACGATTCACACTGAGCTTTCTCGTTAACCTCTTTTCCTGTTAAGTCCACATAAGAATACTCGTTAAGGCTCAAATGCAACTCCTCCAGAGCTGGTAGAGCTTTGAGTAATGCGTGGACGCTAGGCCAACGGACATACGTGGAATTCAGAATGAGGTGGCTCAGATTGTCCCATCGTGGCTGGAGAGATAGTGCCGCCTGGATCTGTGCCGAAAGACGGTTGAAGCTCAAGTTTAGAAACCTTACTCGCGGCGTCTGTTCCAGTACTGCAAAAACCTAGAAGCAAAACTTTATGTCAGTCGTACATTATTAAGGAGAACGTAACACCGCGGAAATAACTGCTTTCAATAACTATAATTGGTATAGTATGTCGTAACTGTGGGAACGGTGTGCTTATTGCACAGGCTTATTTGCTGCAATAGTTGACAAGGAGGTTAAGATGAATACCTATGACGAGGGTAGCAGTAATAATGAGATCCTATTGTAACTTACTTCTTCCCACTCAGTGAGTTTGTTATTGGCTATATCGAGTTCGACAACATCAGCACACTTATCAGCAAGAGCGCAGGCGTCTCCCGCGCAATCGATGTCGCAGTCATTGAGCACCAGTAGTGTAGGTACGCTGAGTCGAGGGGAGCGCTTCGGCACAAATATAGCAACTGGCATGTCATCTATCGGAGGGTTTACCTCGCCCTTCGCGCCATATTTCCGCTCTAGAGCTTCTAGCAGCGACGGCATGCTGGTAGACTTATGATTCGTGTTTGTTTAATAATAGCTGTAACAAAGGAAAATAATTTACTAAAGCTACATGCGTATTTTTAATTTCAATTGCTCTTGATACTGTGTTTAATCATACTATAATTTTGATTAAATTGTACAATAATTTAAAACCTCGATCATAATTGCTTATTCATTGCCAATGGGTCAACCAATGTAATGTGATAAGGGCAGCTCATAAAAAAGCAATTACCATCTTATGTTAGTACGTCGTTGATTGACAATTAATTTATGAAGAACATGACGAATATTCAAATGTCGCTATCATTACACAATCAAAGACATCGAAGGCTCAATTTGAAATGAATTAATTGGTCAATATTAATGAGCGGAGTTTCCTTCCCGCTTGAACACATGCGCAACCGGCTAAATAAACACACAGTACGTAGAGCAATAAACCAACAGACCGGAATATTTGCTCAAGGACTTGCATGAGTTGCTATTATTTTAAGGCATCAGTGTGATGGGAGTCTCTAAGATGAATAAGCATTCCAACATGTGTTATCTTAGCACAGATTTTTAAGAACCAAATAATGGTTCCAAACATTTCAGCAATGAAGTTTCATCGATCGGTTTTGATTCGTGTTATCAGAGTGTAAAAAGTATACTTGGCCCGGTTCGTGATGTGTGTTTTATAATGCGATTAAAAATGTATATTGAACGGCTTGTTTTGATTCTGCTTTTCCATTTATGCGATATAACTATGGTAGGTATACTGAGGGAGATATTAATATCGTTTATTGCGTTTTTAGTAAGCTGTTTGGCAAAACTGCGAAAATAATATAGAATTACAATGAAGAAATCTAAGGATTATTTCGTTGTGGTTCCGCTACCTCATCGCTATTGCCAAACTAACAGATAGGTATTCGAAACACTCCAGTTATAGTCTCTTCTATAGGGTTTGTTTTCCTTTTACTATTTGTCATGGCTTGATAGCCCCTTAATTTCCTCTTTGAACATATTCTAAAAGACTTGTTTTCTCTTTCTACATAGAGAGATACATACCTTTCCTTATCTCAAATTCCCAATCTAAAGTTAGTGCATATTTTAGCTCCATCGGTCCCCCCCACTTGATCTTACTTTGTTTTACTTCAGCTTGAATTAATTGAAATTTTTCACACCACTCTACTATTGTACGAAACTTAAGTGCTAGGGGAACTATTAGAAGGGATGTTGCTCAACACTAAGAAGTCGGGCTGTTCCGAGACTTCGTGACTCGTGACTGCAGCCAAGGTCGAGTTCAAATGTGCATACTACTATGTCTCACTATGTAACTTCAAACGACAATTTGCTTTTTAGCAGAACGAGGCTTGTGTTTATAATGTAAACAGTGGACGGACGTTTTCGGCTAAATGATGATGATGAACATCCAACTAAACGTTTGTAAAAACCGACTTTTTCCAATGGTTTATTTATACACACTGATGTCATTATCATTTTGTACCTAAGTACACAGTTAAACCGCCAAAAGGCTTCAAGTAAGACCCGCAAGCAAGGCCACAAAAAATGACCTTATAAACTAAAGAGACAAATGATTGGACATTGTGTTGTAATGATTAAGTTTACATTCAAGTACTGCGATTATTATAACACTCTTTAGAAGCTTGTCGACTATGAAACTGTCGGCAGAACGTAATATGAACGATAAAGTCAAGGCAAGGCTAATATAATTCAGCTTGCTTACTTACATACAATAGAGTGAAACGTTTCTACCACGTCCCAGCTATATTTTCCACAAGAGGGTTCTAACGTTGCTTGCAATTTCAGTATAAAAGAAGACAAGAGACATTTTTCTCCTATCCTTTGTAATAATGCATCTAAGCTAACTTCAGGATACCTACATGAATCTTCATGATTTATTTTACTATCGTGTTTCTCTTCATTATTAGGTGCCATATCAAATAGCGTTGTGGAATATCAATAAAACAAGACATCAGACGATTGTAAATTGCTATAACCGCACATTACGTATGACATAAATCCCGTTCTACATTTCCAATGCGCGTATAATGCTGTTGCGAGCGCCTGTGTTGGCTAACTGCCGTCCAATGATTGTGCAAAGCATCATGAACATCGCGGATATGTAATGCGATAGTAAATTAAACATAGGTACATTACGGGTAGCCTAACCTTTTTCATTGACTGAGTGTATATAAAAAAACACGACGGAAGCCTTGGATCGTAGAAAATTTATAACGTGAAACTGTAAGTATACGGTACTCATAAATTACTGAAACTATACAGAATATATTCGTTTGGATTTTTAGTTCGCTTCCGACGTAGGTAATTTCTGATTGTATCCACCAACGACGAATATTTGTAGTCGTGAGTAAAAATTCCAAAGATCGCCATAAAAATGTTATCAACCTCGTTAGCTACCTTAACTTGTTTCAAATTCAATATCCCTTTCAAATTCCGGAACTGATCGTGTCATGGCATACATTAAAAACGCGTTTTTAGTCGGGTCTAACTGTCCATCGCACAACATGTCCCCTTTGTGAATTAGTACAACTTTTAATGTAATTTCGGGCAACTTGCAGCACTGCACTGACCATCGTAATAAGGTTAACCAATTCCGCTCTAGTTATTGTTTACATAATGTGAAATAATAATTAACTTATACATTAATATTTAGTGCTCTTAATGTTCACAATTGGTATTATCTAATTGCAGGATCTGTTATAGTGTTAACAGGCTTCTGTCTGCCTACAACATTTTGTGCTATATCTAAGGGATCTTTCTCTAATAGGTACCTGGGTACTGGTTTTATTCATGAATCATTGATTATTTATTATTATTATTATTTCCTATTTGAAACAATCTGTACTTAACGCTAATCATTTGGCTATTTTAGTTTATTGCTGTTACAGTAAGATTGTTCCGAAAGCGAGAGTTACCAAGGCCGGAACACTCGTAATTGTATTTTTGCACAACATAATTTAACGCTTTTGTTTTTTCTATTGCATGAAATTTAGTACTAATTGTGTATTATTCATAATATTTACATATTCTATAATATTTATGACTGATTCTTAATGCCTCTATTGAGATAGTGCAAGTTCACGCGCTATATCTACACATCCTGCTTGAAACAATGGGTCTAATAAAATAAATAGTACATGTTGCTCAACACTAGAACTAATCATTAATTCTCGTACCTACTAGAACAAGTTGAACCTAGGAGTAGGTACCAATGTCGAGTCGTACAAGGGTTGGCATTTCGATTTTCGACCCTCAACCAGTCGAATGAATCAAATCGTGGCACACTTGTAACATTACCAGCTATTTGATATATCGTTTTATCAAATGTAAGTATTTATAGAGCGCTTCGGTCTGCGGCTTAAGGAAGCTGTTACATATATGTGAGGAATACGCTAGTGGTCACGGTCTAATATATAATGTAAAGAAGAGCCAGTATATGATCTTCGAGACCGCCAGTGCAAAATGTCCGGAGAGCGTACCTTCGGTCAGACTCAATGGGGTTCCTTTGTAAAGGGTTAACAGACTTACATACCTGGGGCATGTTTTGACTGTCGATCTCAAAGATCACGCGGACATCGAGCGGGAGCGGAGGGCGTTGTCTGTTAGAGCGAACATGATCGCCCGCTGATTTGCACGGTGCTCAAATGAGGTTAAGGCTACGCTCTTTAGGGCTTATTGTACATCGATGTACTCGTGCAGTTTGTGGGCTCACTACTCTAACAGAAGTTACAGCGCCATCCGCGTCCAGTACAATAACGCGTTCAGGTCGGTGATGGGGCTACCTCGGTACTGCAGCGCCTCGGGCATGTTCGCTGAGGCGCGCACTGACTGCTTTCACGCAACCATGCGCAAGCGCGCCGCGTCCTTGGTGCGCAGGGTACGGGCTAGCCCCAACACTGTACTGACCATGATTGCGGGAAGGCTGGACTGCCCCTTCATCCGGCATTGTTCCAGCAGACACGTTGCTGTACCAGTGCCGGGAAGAAGGTATTAACTTTATTGGTATTTATTTTTATTATATTTTTATTGCTTTGGCTTGATTTATTTGATATTATTTTAATTTTGTTTCGATTCTCCTTAATTTTTTGATTTTATTTAATTTGATTTAAAATTATTTGATTTGTTTTGATTTAATTTAATTCAATTCAACTTTATTTTTACCTATTTAATCTGTTTCATCTGATTTTATTTTATTGTATGTGTTTTATTTTTTATTATTTTCTTGTTGGCAATTATGGGTGTAATTTACCTGAAATAAATGAATTTATTTTTATTTTTTATATTTTGCCATTTTAATGTAAAACTCACTTCGTCCTATCCTTTAACCAGGTTCTCAGCTCAGTTTCTATTATTCTAAGCACCACCAGCGAAAAATACTAACCATTTTTCTATCTTTGCTCAAGGTAAACAACAACTAATCTCATGTGCATAAGATTGCTCGCTCAGAAGCAAACAATAGAACGTAGACGCTGCGGTTTCCTTTGTGGCATAAATGAGAATTCATCCAGGGTGGCTACCCCGGCGGGCCAGGCGAGGCGCGCGTCGCGACGGTAAGGGCAGCGAACCTGAAGTCTCGACTACCTATACTCTGTCTAAACAACTTAGTATAATGCCCATCTGTTGCTAAAAATGTCTGGATGGAAAATATATTGAATATCGATCAAATACATATGATATTAAAAGATTAACTTGTAATTTAGGTAGAGTTTGATTTATAGAAATTTAGGAAGAGTGGTGGAGCGTGGTTTATTGTAATTTAGGAAGAGTGGTAGAGATTGGTAAAATCTAGGTACTTTCTGAAAGTTTTCATAACTACGTTCAAATAATAGGAAGAGCATAGATATACAAATGAGCTCGAAATTGTGAAGGACTATGAATATGTATTCCAGCGCGGTAAAACAATTTCAGAAAATAGCTTACAGAAGGATACATTATGGTTTCGAGTGTGGGTGGAGTTTAAGAGTTCGCATCAGTAGAGTTCACTCAGCTATGGGAACCGGTGATTTTTAAAAGGTGACTGGGACGGAAGCTGAACGTAGATGTTGGAGAACTGGGTGGTGTGGATAAATAAATATGCAAGAGGCCTAATTGATTTGTAAATTAATATAGGTTTAACCAGAATGAAAACAAAACCGCTTAAAACTCGAAATTAATAAGGTTGTTGTGTGAACGATTCGTCAACAAGTGCTAACTATACCTACATCATATAATTGCTATGAAAAAAATACAAATTTACATTTATGGTTGCGTGATTATTTGATGACAAAAAGAGGTCGTTCACGTGTCCTTGACAAAGGTTTACAAAAAAATATTGTGGATATCTAACAACGCGAGACACAGTAGGTAGGTACTACGCAGTTCTTTTTGCGCAGTTTATAATGTTCAAATCATAGAATAATTTGTAGACTTAAAGGTGACTAGAAATAATCACGTTTTTCCCTTTACCTCACACCACACCGTTTATTAGCTTTCGTCATAGTTAATGTTTTGTTGTTACTATTGAATTGCGCTTCATTTATTATACTACGTTTATTATACTTCAAATGATGATCATATTAATCATGGTTATTATCATTATTATAACTTAAAATTATGATACCTAGATAGCAGTATTAGCGTCTTAATGATAAACAATAAAAGGTTTAGGAATAATTGATACAGTAGCGGCTCCAAGTCAAAATGCTTTTGTCCATACTTACTAACATAAAAAAGAGGTAAAATGTGTTTGCTTGTGTATAGGGGGTAATCTACGAAACTACTCATCCGATTTTAAAAATTATTTCACCAAAAGAAAGCTACGTAATCCCTGCGTGCTATAAGCTTTCTTGCATTTTCAAAAAATTTGGGATCCTTAAGAAAATTCATGCGGACGAAGTCGCGGGCAAAATAATAGGTAGTTAAATAATGAAATTAGTATGAAAACCAAAAACACTACGTATCTCTACACCTAGGTTCATAAAGGGGTCCATCCTCAGACCCATTCATTCATCTTTTTCTTTTTAATTCAGTTAAAACGGAATTTATATATAACATTAACCGAGTAACTTACAAGTTACAAGCAGCGATTGGAACTTAGAATAGTGATATTGTGGTAGCTACGCGGATCTTGAAGGTCGTTAGAGATAAACATTGAAATACGTGGGACGCATAACACGTGCGCGACAGGCAACATTACTGATTACAGCTAACATTCGTTTGCATTGCCTTGTTGTTTACAGCGATGACTACAAAGCTGATAAAATTAAACGCTTGATTTTGGTATGACAAGTTTGTTTGGGTTATCTTTGCACTTAGAATAGTCTTTAAAGCCAACTAGTGTTGTCTGACTGTGTATCGTTGGTTCTTTTTTGCAAAATTGTACAAAGTTATCGATATCAAGTAAAATTCAACAATACACCTAGACTTACCCTAGGTGTGTATTGTTGAATTTACCACTTGGCACTTAGGCAAGTACCAATATTTTGTCGGTTTAAGATGACAAAACTTTTTAGGTCTTTAACTTGAAAACAAAGTTTTGAAAGTAGGCAGGTACCTAGTTCTGTAATGATTGTTTTAAAAAGATTCAAGGCAAACGGAAATTTCGATTTAAAAAAACTGGCCAAGTGCGAGTCGGACTCGCGCGCGAAGGGTTCCGTACCATTATTTAGACATCAAGCAAAAAATCGGCAAAGAAATAGGTACCTAATATCACGTTTGTTGTATGGGAACACAACACACGTGATTCTCTGCCGTTTTCGTTGTCTAATGTTGTATACTTGGATAATGGTACGGAACCTTTAAATATTTAATGTATTCTGTTTTTAGTAAGTATTTGTTGTTGTAGCGGCAACAGAAATACCTACATCATCTGTGAAAATTTCTAAACTGTCTAACTATCACGGTTCATGAGGTTACAGCCTGGTGACAGACATCCATCCAGACAGACGGACAGTGGAGTCTTAGTAGTAGGGTCCCGTTTTTACCCTTTGGGTACGGAACCCTAAAAATAAGACAAATTGAAATAGAGGTATTAGACTATCGATCAATGATAATACAGTACGGTCAACGTAACTTGGCGCGTCTGAAGTTAGCCGATTAGCTGCGCAGTAGACAATTTCGTTCTTAAAAGTTCCATTGTGCAGCCAAACAGCTAACTTCAGACGCGCCAAGTTACGTTGACCGTATTGTAAGTTTTGTTCTAGTTTTTATTAATCTTTATAAAAAGGACTGTTCTAGTTCTAATAGGTATAAAACATGTATAATGAAAATGAGTTAACTAGGTAGTTCATTCGCACGCTGATCGCAAGGACGAACGCTTAACTATTTCTGAATGCGATGTTGCAAGGCGCGGGAATTCCGACGCCTTTGTCGTGAGATTATTGTAGAGCAAAAAAAAGGTATTGTTGCAGTCTTGTTTAGCACATAAAACTGGGGAGTTTATGTATTTTGGCAGGGGTTTCTCTTGGAGCCTAACTTTATGATTGATTCATACAAAATTATAAATATAAATTGCACTGTATTCTAATAAGATACCTATAGCCAAGTAACAGCTCTACCTTTTAGTCTAGCTAGCCCTCAGATTATGAAAAACAGGCAGATATACCGTGCGGAGCTCTGAGACTGAAGCCAAAAAAGCAAATACAAATTCAAAAGCCTACAATCTCGTGATTGTATTCGCTTTTGAATTTGTATTTGTATTTTATTTGTTTTTTTAACGATGCGGCGGCGTTTCGTGCTTTCAAAGTCAAAGTCAAATTTTATTATTTATTTCAATATTAGACCAGGACTTTTGAACGTCATATTGTAAAATTTGAATCTAGTTGCCCATTCCAAATGGTAGTTTCGTATGGAGAAGAATGGGAAAGAAACTCCATAAAAACCTACTCTTTAAAAAAAAACATGTTTACAATACTGGCATTTACAAGAATTATAATACCTATGTTACGCGAATTTTACTGACTCCTGTCAGTACAGCATGCAGCGCGTTGTGGGCATTCGCTTTTGAATTTGTATTTGCTTTTTTGGCTTCACTCTCAGAGTTTCGCGCGGTCTATCTGCCTTTTGTTTCATTATCTGATTTCTTCAAAGTACTTTTTTTCTAGGTTGCCGTATATTATGTAATGGACCTAACTTCCCATATGGAGCAACAAAGAAACGCCTTGCTGTACCTGACTAGCTACATAAGACACTTGTTACGGTGTTATTTCTACTAATTCTACTATCGTAATGTTAATTGCTCAATAAATAACAGGAGCACCAATGATTGATAAAACCATAAAACAATTCGGACACGTTTTTATTTTTGTAATAAGGAAGCAGGAGATACGCGCGCGAATAGAATTATATGGGTCACGGTCGAAATCGATAACACCAATGCTGGCCATGGCGGTCGGTGCACAAAAAAAGATTATTACATCATTTTACTAATTAGAAACGTGTTACAAAGATTTAGATAGTGTAGATAGGTTGATATAATTTAGATTTTCGTGATAAAAAGAGCGGGAAGATTTAATTATTTTTGGGTAGGGGTTATTTAAAGGGGTATCGATATTTCGTTTAAAATATACCTTAACTTAACCCTAAGGTAAAATAACGGTATTGATAATTTGTTTATTCATAGTTGTTTGTTCATGCAGAACAACCCTAAAGATAAACAGCCTACCTCGGCTATTGTAGCGATAAATTTTCGATTGCATGTTTTATCTTTTTTTTCTAGGTTTTACTATACACAGCTAGAAGTTAGAACAAGGAAGTTGTTTGTTTGTGTACAGCGTCATCGACTAGGTAGTCCTAGTCAAGTCCGGTTTTATTAGTACTTAGTAGGTACCTAAGTAGGTACATAACTACTTATAAAAAATACTTAGGACAGTAGTATGTACATGCCTACATAAAGGGCTTATTTTAAGAAAACAAATAGGTACTAGTTTGGGTACTCACCTGATTTGAAATTGTACAAAACGTAGCAATTGGCTCGATTTCGAAACTAGAATTTTGTTTTCACTAAAAAACGGCACAAATCTGTTTGAAACTTGAACAAAAAATTAATTATTAGTAAAATAAAAATAGCGATAACTGACCTTTTTTTCACACTTCTCTTAGCACTTTTCTTGACGCTTAATTTAAAAAAAAAAATCCTTTATAAAAATTGGAGTTTTACTATAATTTTAAAATGAACGAAATCAGCTGTTCACATGTTTTCAGATGCGCCTTGAAGAGATTTCCAAACAATCCTCCAAACGCACTGAAATAAAATGACAAGAGAATGTTTACATCAATACATTGCACAGACGCAATGCCTGTTTTAACGCACACTAATAGCAGTTTGTATACATCACATGCAAGAGCGAAATATTGACTGAGAAGAGTGGGGATGAAAGAGGTCAATGACGTTTACATTTGCGGCACTGAGTGACAGAGATAGACGTATTGAATTCAAGAAATAAACCGAGAAGGAAATACAACAAATCAGCCACCTGAGACGCAACACAAGAACTAATTGTGAGTGTGTGTTTCTAAAGGCGAGTACACACTCATCTAAACCATTAGATATGGAATACACATGCATAAGTAGTACAAGGGCATGATAAATGATATTAGAATAATAATAATATCTAGGTTATTACTAAACAAGTGAGTTATTTTTAAATACACAACTGACATTGAAATATCTCGCTAAATATCGGCTTGAAATACCCAGTGCGAACCGATTCATAAAGGACTCTATGAATCGGTCGGACTTAGCGGTTCGCACTTAGCGAAAAAAAAAACATTAAAACAATAATTTTATAAGGTTTACTTTACTTACCTTTTTTATTTTGGATATTTGTTAACTATTAATTTATTGTACATCTGTTGGTCATTGAATATAATAAATTGTAAATATTTATACAATGCTACGTATTTTTACATTTTACTACAGTTTTCTTCCAGCAACTTCAGAAATATAAATGCCTTCACAAACAAAAACATAAAAATAATGTCAAAACATTGAATATTTTGTTCAACTGGCCAGTATTCTTACAATTATGCGGACATTATATACGACTATAGGAAAAGTTCTAATTAAAACTAATTAAATATTGGTTCTTAAATTTTAATTTGTGACTAGCACATTATTCTGTCTGTAATTACACACAGATTTTAATTTGTTAACGCTACGAGCGTTTGACAATTATTATAGTAACACTACTGTCTACGTTACGTAGTAACATTTGGTTCACCTCTTTTTTGAAGACTGTGTTCCAGCCTTTTAGTAAAGCCCAGTTCTGTGGCATAACTCACGCCCTTGGGTGGGCACGGTCAAATTGTGACGTAGGTTTAAATTATTACCAAATAATTTTCTTTTTGACCGCCACACTCATAATTATCAAACCAAAATGTACCCATCACAACACGGTCACGACTACATAACAGACTTGCAGCTTGGCACCGAGGGCACGTTTTTGCTTATGTGACGTGGCGGTCAAAACTCAAAAGGTTAAACGAAGTAGAAACGAAATTGTTTCTTGTTCTTTTTTTACATTATAAACTATTGAAATTCTAGATCAGCAAGCTTAGGTAGTTCAACTAGAGCAGAATATTACTCAGTCGAAGGTTAACTTTCTCTTATTTATATTCTATTATCTTTTAAAGAGTATTATGAGTATGGCAGTAATTCGGTAACAGTTTACTAGCACATATCCACCAATCTGACATTCACATAGGTAAATAATCACGCCTAAGTAATCAATGCCCAAGAAGCTCATAGGTAAAAGTGGAGGCAACACTCTGAACACCTAAGTTAAACCAACAGTGGGCAGGCTCTCTTTCTGAATGCATACCATGGACTTAAACTATGATGCATACATAAGATAAAGAAAACACATATCACTATCTCGTTCTTATGTATGCATTCAGAAAGAGAGTATCTGCCCACAGTTGGTTTCACTTAGGTATTTAGAGTGTTGCGGCCTCCACTTTTATCTATAAGTTTCTTGGCAATGCCCTTGCCAACGCGTTTTCATTTAATCTGTCCATCTGTCAACGGACATGACAGTGTTGCATGGAAATAGTATGTACGTGCAATATCCCTCTACAGCGCCAACTGTGGGCAGACGCTCTCTTTCTGAATGCATACATAAGATAAAGAAAACACATATCACTGTCTCGTTCTTATGTATGCATTCAGAAAGAGAGCATCAGCCCACAGTTGGTTTCAAGCTTTTGTTCTAAGTGTTGGCTCCATTTATACCTATATCTTCATGCTCTACAGTGCTGTTATCAAGTGAACTCCTGTCACTCCTGTCAGTTACAGTCCCTGCAAACAGTCAATGTCACCATGACATTTGACATCAAAAATTAATTAATATTTATTTGTTGTTAATCGTAAACTCACGTTCTACTGGCAGTTTTATCATTTATTTTTAATTTACGTTGTGATAATGATAAATAATTATTTTGTATCGATAAGTACTTGCCAAGCATAAGAGTATTTTTTACTGTGCAGACCTTAGATAATAAATTGGTGGTTCCTATTCATTAACATGTAAGTAAGTTTTCTTGGTTTTGAAAATCTCGGTCAGTGGGTTTTATTTAGATTTTTATATTTCCGTTACAATTTAGACACCATGGAACAGTTCCATTATCATTTATCTCCTGATAAACACAAAGCTACCTACCACGGGTGTTAAAAACTTACTCAATTCCCATTAAAAAAAAAACTTTCCCTATAGTTGGTGCTCGTGGAGTGGAAGGCCTATTAAGACGACCCACTGACCGATATTTCTGATGTGCACCAGTCCAGTCTATTATTATTTTAAACACATTTCTAGAAGCTGATAAACATTTTCTAAAGTTTGTCATAGTTTATTTAACTTATCTTATTGAAGAAGCTACAAGGATAAACATATCAGTGATGTCATGTATTGGAAATTAAATAAAGCATACAATATATTACACAGTTCAGTCATAAACCATGTTTATTTTACAATTTACTGCAGTTAGGTAAGCTTGTGTATTTGTGTACCTTGTCATATTTGTTTGAAAAAATTGTGTTTTAGAGGTTTTAGTGGTGTTATTTATGAACATCCACTGTTGCTTGTGGTTCAGATTGTTTGTGGATGTTTGATCATTGACCAATTTTAATTTAGATTATTGTTTTTTTTGAACAATAGCAATGTGTTTTTATTGTATCCCTGTCTCAATCAGAGTGTATGTCATTTAATGCAATAACCTAGACATCTTACATATCTTAAACATTTTTATCTTTAATTCTATAATAGGGGTGTTTCATGATTGTAACATATTCTAAAAAGTATCCTAACATTTTATTAGGTACATTCATACAGGTGATTCTATCACCTTATTTTTTTGCAAGGTTAGATTGATTAAATAAGTCATTTAATTCATTTCAGAAATAATTCCCTTGTCACAATCACAGACTCAAAATAACATACAATGGGGTGATTCTGCTCTTTAAAATTAAAGTTGTCAGAAAACCTGATAGTATTATTATGTAGATTTAGAATATATGGGGGTATTCCAAATCTAAATAGTGCATTTCTAAAATACTCTTAAACTTAAGTAATGAAAAATGCAAGTATTTAATAACATTGAACAGGTATCCTAATTTTATTCGATTATTTATGGCTTATATGACAACTTCTCGAAATTTAAAAGTAAAACGCTAGAGTTTTCTGATAACATTTAATTTTTAGCATCTCAAACTCATTTATATGTAGTATACACATGAAGGAGGTAGATTTTAGTTGCCTTTTACTAAAGCTGGAAGGAAGATAATAAAACTCAAAAGAAAAGGTTTTAGAGTTCAAGAAGATAAACAACATTTTTATAAATATAAAATTATAAAATATGTATAATGCTAAATAATATTTAATTTTCATTATAATTATTATTCTTTTTCATTTATAAAAGGTTGTTTTTTTTTTCTATATACATATATAGGTATTTTAATCTTTAGTTTAAAGCTACTAGATATCTAAGTTCAAGTAAATGACAACATGAGTGAGTCCATCCCATCATAAATCCATCATGCAGGGTCGCAGGGGTAACCTTCTCTTCTTTCTGTTTTTATTCACCTGTTTTTAATGCATCACAATAGTGTTGTTTATCGACGCGTGCTCTTTGTTGTTATTGCTATTAACATGTTGATGTTGATAAATTCTTCTCTGCTATGTACCTATAATATACATTAGTGCAGTATTGTATTTGAAACTGTTCACACAGGTTGTTGTTTGTTTTTGTTTGAAAATAAGGTACAAAATCTACCTGTTTTAACTAACACTAGATCAGGGTTTCTTAAAGTGGGGTCCACGGACCCCTTAGGGGTCCGTAGCAGATGATTGGTTAACTCTTAACATATTTATTAGGAAATTGTGTAATAACATCAGCATTTCTCGGCCAAGCCACAAACTCGCCGCGACAACGACGTATCGCCGTCGTCGCCAATAAAAGCAATTTAATATAAATAAAGCTTGTTTTCTTTTCCTAAAATATTCTTTAACAGAGGTCCGTGGTATTGTTTAAATTGTGAAAGTGATTCGTGACTGCAATAAAAAGCTTTTTACAAAATAGACAACCGCCTTCAAAAAGTGAAAAATAACTTTAGCACAGAACACACATTGACTTTAGTTTCGAAATTCAGTGGCTTTGTTCTGTTTGTTGTTTTGTATTGCCACCGACTTCCGAAACTAAAGTCAATGTGTGTTCTGTGCTAAAGTTATTTTTCACTTTTTGAAGGTGGTTGTCTTTTTTGTAAAAAGCTATAAAGCTTTTTAGCTTTTTAGTACCTCCTTCTCATTCAAATCTATTAAGAAGAGATTGAAAGTTAACTACTACAAAGATTGATGAAACTAAAACGTCGTCTATGTAACATTTTTGGGTATTTGTTGATTTTTCAAAAAGTGCTGAATCAATTTCGATAAAATTTATGTGGGTCCACCCCTGAAGTATACCCTATCTATAAAAAAAAGAATTTTCAAAATCGGTTTACGTTTGCCTGAGAAATCGCGTAACAAATCGCGCACATACTTAATGCAAATTTAAGACTTATACGGTTTTCTCATGGATGCCATGGTCAGAACTGGACCAAATTAAAATGGGACCACACGGGAAGCACTAGCTTTCAAATAAAAAAAGAATCATCAAAATCGGTTCACCCAGTCCCGAGAAATCAAGTAACAAACATAAAAAAAAAAAATAAAAAAAAAAAAAAAATACAGACGAATTGATAACCTCCTCCTTTTTTGAAGTCTGTTGAAAAGTTTAAGAAACTCTGCACTAGATGATATATAATTTGATGTAATCCTAAAACGGGACCTGGTGTACTGTTAGATTTAGACTCCTCCGTCTCCCGGAACATTAGTAAAACTGGCTAATCTTTGACAGCTGTTATGTGGGTGGTCACGAGTCTACCAACCAGTCGCCCAAGTCGCTGTAAAACACTGATATTCAGCTGCATTAGGTTAGACTGGAAGGGAACCCTAACAAAGTTGGGAGATGGCTAGGGAGATGATGAAATTGTAAATATTCCTTGGGCACATCTAGTACAAGACTAATTAATTTTGTTTATGTTTATTTTTATAAATAGCTAGCTGACCCGACAGACGCTGTCCTGTCCCTATCTACCTACTTACCTGCCTATCTACCTACCCTACATACCTTACCTAGCCTACATACCCTACATGCCCTACGTACACTAATTGCGCCAATCCTCCAAAAATTTAAGAAACTAATACGCCATCTATGTATAATTTTTTAGTGAAGAAATTAATATGTACGTCATCTATGTTTTTTTTTGGTTTCTGTTGTTTTTTTTAATGTTGAGCGCAACTATCTAAGTTTTTTTTTTCTTATACCCTTACAAAAAAACAAAAAAAGAATTAGCAAAATTGCTCCAGCCTTTCAGGCAGGATGCTGTCTGACCAAGGATAATAGGGATTCATTTTTATATATATACATAAATACTTTCCAGAATCATAGATCTCATCCCAGCCTTCAATTAATAATTCTGTGTGTTGAGTTTCCTACTATTATTAAACTGATACATTTATGTATTTGAAACCTATGATGTTTGTTATAAATAATTATTATTTTATAGTTTGCCTGTTTTGTGCCTGGTATTTACAAGTCGCCAAATTTCTATAACCTGATGACTAGCTAGCTGTGTGTATGTATGTATTACTTATAGAATTTTCCTTGAATGATGTATAAAAGACTGTGAATGAGACGATAGCACGCATTGCTTAATTTACCCTTACTAACTGTATACTGGTGTTTTGTGTGGAATTATTGTGATATTATCACATAGTACTCCAGGTAAATACTTTCTTAACTAAGTTCAGCAGTGGTATTTTGTAAAAATCTCCTTTTGTGAATTTATGTAAAGTGAGTATAAGGTAAGTTGTCAATCCCTAGTGGGATTACAACTTCCTCAAGTTCACTTCACCTAAATTTACAGAGAGATTTTACAGAAAAGGTTTCAAGATAAATATTTATGAATCGTACATTTTTTATTATCTTCACAGTGGTTTATTAGGTATGTATATCAAACAAGTGAAAGACTCTCCTAGCTTGCTTCAAGTAGAATGATAGTATTGTTCATTTATCATTTTGTTATCGCCTTCGATATTACATGTTTGTTTAGTACACAAGTAAGATATCAATAGGTGCAATAAGTAATCATAAGTATTTATAACTGAGAGTGTCTCATAAGAATTTGAACCTCATTCTACCGGAATAAGGTTTGTATTAGCTTGAAACACTTATTGTACTTAGCTTAAGTAAAGTCTAAGTAGAACTCAGCCAGTGTTCCATTGTGCCAAATCTCATGTACCGAATGCATTATTTAGCCATTAAAATTGTGCTCAATGGCAATACAATTAAAGTTTATTTTACAATTGTTTATAACCACTTCGTTTGAATACTTGCTTCCGGCTTCTAGCTGTTGTACAGACGCCAGCACATCATGCCATACCAAACTGTCAAAATTTTCCAATTGAATATGAACCATAACTGTATTGTAATAAAGTTGAAAATCTATCATAGAATTTTTGACAGATTGTTGTAGTTTGATGTGCTGGCCTTTGCCTGGACCTTTGCCCAGCGTCCGCCATTAATTTATAAAATCTTGAAGCAAAATGTATTCAGTGTGTGTGTAAATGAATTACTTACTTACTGTATTGCCTAATATTGAGTCATCTTATAAAACAACAAGATTACAAGAATTATAATTATTTATTTAAGTATTTATCATCATCATAATTATCGTCATCTATGTCTACACACGAGATAAATTCGCGTAAGTAACGACATCTCAACATCTGTGAAGTGCAAGTACCTACTATACAAAAATCGTTTTAACGTAGCAATAGCGGCCACCCACCTACATTAAACAAATTATACTAAAAAACCAGTAAATAACAAACATAAATGCGAAAATAACTGTCTGTTACACTTTCACGATGAAACGACTGAACCGATTTTAATGACCATTTGGTATAAAGATAGCTGGTACCCTGGGGAAGGAAATAGGCTAGTTTTTAATCCGCAAATTCGTCAGCTACCGCAATAACCGACATACACGCGGACGAAGTCGCGGGCAAAAGCTAGTCTATTATAAGTTTAACATGATGGTGTACCCGACAGGTTCCATAATTGTTTCTATATTTTATTATTTCACCATATTAAGAACCGCAATAAAAAAAAAAATACATTTGAGATACATTTCTTAACATTCTTCATTTAAAAAATGGAAACAAATACCGTTTATAATGTCCTAATTTAATATAGTCATTTATCGTATTCAAGAGGCCTAAACTTAACAATAAGTAGAACCCGTTTTCTTAAAGTAAAACTGGTTTCACTAGACTGAGGTGTTCTCTCCACTATTTTTATCAGGTTCTTGATCGATCGATCGATAAACGGTAACGCCTCTCATGCTCGAGGTTGTGGGTTCACAACCGGGCACAAGCAAACCAATGTGACTTTTCCAATTTAATTTATGATGTACTTTGTGGAGGTCCGATAGGCAGTCACTGCATGTAAAACACTGGTATATTCAGCTGCATCCGGTGAGACTGGAAGCCGACCCCAACATTGTTAGGAAAAGGCTAGACATGTGATAATGTACTTCCTAAGTTTATCTTGGACATCACTGACATCGGTGCAGGAAAACATCGTAAGGACACCTGGGCTAATCGCCAATCTGCCTTGACCAAGCGTGGTGATCAATGCTCATTGCCTTCTTTGTATGAGAAGAAGCCTGTGCCCTGCAGTGGGACAATTCATCATGACATCATCATGTCAACCTTTAGACGCCCACTGCTGGGCATAGGTCTCCCTCAAGGGGGGGTTTGGCCGTAATCGCCATTCTTGGCCGGTGCATGTTGGCGATCGCAGTGTTTTTTTCTCAGAAGGACGCTGCTGCCTATCCTCTGGTCAACATCCCTCTGTCGCTTTCTACGACACCCACGGCTAGAAAAGGGGTGGTGCTATTCGCGGCCGGCACCACACGACACGACGAGTGGGACAATTATAGATTGTTATTATTTTCTTTGTTAAGTTTCCCACGGGAAAGGGCAATGACCGCTATCGCCATGCTAGAACGTTGCAACTATAATAATGGTTGTGTAATAACGCTCAATTATTTGCCGTAGGATGCTGCAACAGTTGTCATTCGGTGGGTGGCGAGTCGCCGGTGCGGTGTGCACGTTGTCCAAGAGCGGTGTTCGAGTTCGAATGATGTCTACAGCCATGGATAAGGGGTCTCACTTCTTTTTTAGACAGGTGTGTATTGTATTTAATTTTTTGTTTAATGTTCTTCCAAGCGTGTCGATTTCAAAAATAGAATAAGTAAGTATGTATGTATATTTTTTTCCTTATCTTAGTATTTAGCTACGAAACATTACCCGCTGGCATACCTTTGTTTATCTAATTCATTAATTAAATTATTATTTTAAAAAATAGGACTTCATGTACGTTTATTTTTAAATTTTAATATTGTTTCTAACATGAGCACATTATTGCATGTGCAATTTGTAATTTTAATCTCGTGTTGGCTAACTCAGAGTTAAGTTCTTGGCGCAAATGGGGCTGAGTATCTTAATTGCAATAATATTAAGGTAAAAAAACAAGAGGTTTGTAGATAAATAACATAGATTTGGTTTTTGATTGTCATATATTTACATATATTAGTGCGATCAGCGACAATAGTTGAATAACACTGTAAGTAAAAGTATCATCTAATTAGACACGAAATAATATGACGATAGGTACGATGCACTGCATTTCAGTAATTCAGGTACCTACTTGATAGCTAACATTTAAATTATCGTGATTTTATAACATTCACTGTTTCCTTTTATGTTGTGTCCGATAATTAATAGGGTTTTAAATATCTGAATTGTTAAACAACTTTAGTTGCCGACCGTACCTTATTTACTTTTTAAGTATGTATACCCTAAAGTACATTTAATAGTTGCCGGGGCCGGTGTTTCAAGGACTGGTCAGATAATGGTGCCGATTCCCTTGTCACAAAATTCTCTAAACTAGATTGAAAACCACCAAAATGTAGTTTATTCCTGTCAAACGACGTTTTCCATTCTGAAATTAACATAAGTGACACACATAACTATAATTTGACAACACTAATGTTGTTTACTTAATCAATTTAGTGAAAATACCAATTTTGCTATTCTTAATTTAATCACCTAAAATTATGATTGTCAACCTAAATCAGACTAAAAGTGTCGAATAAAATTAGTTGTCATCGACTAAAATTTAGAAAGGACATTTCACTACTTGTAAGTTTGGAAAAAACATAGTTATGGAAAGTTATATTGTCCGTACGGTGTCGGACGTAAAGAATGGCACCATCCCATATCTTCACGTGGGTGTCGTAAGAGGCGAATAAGGGACTCACCAGAGAATGGGGAAGCAGCGTTCTCTGTGCCTTTGTAACAACCATACTGCGATCGCCAACCCGCCTGCCAAGCATGGCGATTATGGCAAAACCTCCCCGTTTGGCCTATGTCCAGCAGTGGACGTCTTTCGGCTGAAGTGAGTGAGTGAGTGAGTGAATGTTATATAATTTATTTTTATTTATAAAACTTTATGCACATACCTAATGTAAAAAAAACTCTACAAAGATGGACTTAATGCCTTGGCAATGTTATGTGATTGCAGCTGTGTTCGATTCGGCAGAAAGATAAATAAAATAAAATGATAGTTAAGTACTAAAAGAGAATACGAATTGCATTAATTTGTGAGTTGTTTACAACTCACAAATTAACTTACAGCGTACCTAGAATAGGGTGCGGTCGGGCGTTGTAATAATGATCCATACTAATAAATAACTAAAAAAAAGCAAAAGTAAATTTGTCTGTCTTCTACGCTTTCGCAGTTAAACCACTAAACCGATTTTGATGAAATTTAATACGGGCAAAACTTGATTCCCACGAAAGGACAGGCTAATTTTTAATCCGCGATTTCGTCTGCATCCGCAATAAGCGACATTCACGCGAACGAAGTCGCGAGAAAAAGTTAGTATGGAAATTAATAAGCTTGTGAGATTCCTATCTAAACTTACTAGAAGAATAAATTAAGTTTTCTTTCCCAGCTGCGATCGATTGTTGACTAAAAATACAAGTTTCATGTTTCCTTCAATAACTACTTACTTATTTAGTTTAATAAACATTTACCATCTATTTGATAATCATAATAACTTTTTGTGTCTGTTTATCTAATCGATATAATTATCTGATATGATGATATGAGTTAAAATGTGATAATTATGTAAACATGTAACAATAAGTCTGACGCAACTCTTATAGGTACGAGTTTTTAGCAAATTTAGTTTTTATAATAATACAGCGAAAAGCCATAGTTCAAATGGGCTTATATTTAACGAACCTCCTGATCTAGTAAATGATCATCAAAAATAGTAAATAAAACAAAACCAAAAATGGTAAATGGTCACGAAAATTGTGTTTCCTAAAGTTTTGTAGAAATGTATGAGTTTGACTGTAAAAAGCGATTTGGTTCTGGCACTCGGCGGCCGCTGACGTGGCACGCTCGCTCCGTGGCTCGCCTCGTGCGTAGGGAGTCCCAGTTCTAACCTAACCTAACCATGTCGTATCCGCCCCAGTGGGGACTTAAGGGTCAAAAAGATTTTGGTTATTTTGCACACTAAGATTTGGTGATCATTTACTACATTTGGTATTTAGTATATTTTTTTGGTAAGGGGGCTTTAGATCCTAAAGTATTTTTTGGTGATCATTATATTTATTCCCGTTCAAAAGTAACTATAACCACAGGATACAATAGATCTGATTTATGAGAAGGAACCAACACTCCATACATTCTGAAACCCGAATCTAAAACACATAAGTAATCCGGTCGGCGGATAAAAATGGATGAACGACTACAATGAACACAAAGCCTTAATACTCCACACATAGCCTACTCACACACTTGTCATTACTTCAAAAATCCACTATCCTTAACACCAGTCGCATCACCCGAAAGTTCCTTAGGGCCTATTGTGAGTTTTTATTCGAACTCGATCGCGTTAACTACAATTTGTATTGAAACTGGAACAGCGCAGTCTAGTGGCAACAATAGGAAACACAATTATTCCATACAAATTGACTTAAGCGATAGTTTACGTTAACGCTATCGAGTTCGAA
Source organism: Charanyca ferruginea (assembly GCA_947361185.1). NCBI lineage: Eukaryota > Metazoa > Arthropoda > Insecta > Lepidoptera > Noctuidae > Charanyca > Charanyca ferruginea. The sequence continues at coordinate 54,191,614 of OX376055.1, read as the reverse complement.
TAAAAACTCACACTAGGCCCTCTGACTTCTACCCTCTCTCATCCACATTATTTTATAATTTTAAGAATCATGGCGAGATCCATACATTTATTTGTATGAAACAAAAAATAATTATTTAAAGGGTTTAAAATATTTTCCAATAAGAAGAATATATTACCAGGAATAGATTGATATACTTGCCATATTTACTTAACATTGCATTTTAACAAAAAAGTGCATGTAATTTTTATTTTTATTTTTTAAATGACATCCACATCGATGCGTATAGGCTTAGCTTGTTAAGATTTATGTAAAGTAAGAAAAATGCGATAACATTAAAATGACAAAATTCATACTACTCATTTGAATGTATAGAACAACGCTAACAGAACACCATTAAACAGAACAAGAACTGAGTTGCAAATTGTGTAATTACGTGCAAGATAATAGATAAATGCCGCGCGGAATTATATTTCACACGCAATTTTCAACTATATTCTGTAGAACTTTCGTTCATTTATCAATGACTCAATGATCACTGCATTATGTAAAGGTCGGGAAAATGTAGAAAATGTAACGACTAACATGGACAAGGATAAATGGTAAAAGACCTACCCTTATAGCGTTTTATGATTTAATATAATAAAAATGTTTATTTAGTCCATAAATACGGATTGATACAGCGTTTTTTAGATTAAGGCATTTACAATCAAAGTTTATGTCGTACCATGGTTAGATCATTCGGTTCCCTTCAAAATGGTTGAGCTGAGTGGTGCTGATCCGCGCGTCATGTTCGTGAACGTGCGCTGTCAGTTGAGATTGGTCATCTCTTAACTGCCATGGCTTTTATATTAATTTATTTTTAATTAGAATGTTTTGGATTTCTCTTCACTTACATTGTTTTCACATATAGAAGCAACAAGAATAATGTAGCCTGGATTTTGTAAAAGCTTGATTGAAAAGTGCCCGTGGAGTTTCTTGCTCGTTCTTCTCCATAGAGACCTACCCTACGTTCTGGAACGAGCAACTAGCTTCAACTTTCTGACTCTTTGACTATTCAAAAGTGCCAGCAAATGGTTTAATTGAAATAAATGTTTTGACTTTGACTTACATGTAAACAAGCATGATTAACACTGTACCTCTTAAACTAGGATGTATGTACCTGTATCTTAAGAGGTAATGCTGGCCGGGGTAAAACCATAATAGAAAACCAAAAAAACTCGACATGAGGACTGTTACAAGAGAACAAAATAAATTCATAAATAACAAACAATTATCTCTACTGTATCTGTTTCATGATATACATAATATAATACAACTTTCTGACCATCTATATTCACATGTATGTTTATCAAACAAGTACATCATAATAAGCTTTTAATATTATGTTTTTCACATCATATGATATGTTTCCATTAAGTCTGTGATAGTTTAATCACTAAACAATGAAACTGCAATGGGAAAGAAATAGGAACGTCTTGTTTATAACTATGAACTGACTGACTTACTGACCATGAGTTCGTAGAAAGTACTGGAGAATCTTTACAAAAGTGATGGTATTGATATGTACAAAAAAATATATACCCCATTTTAGTCCTCTTATCTTTAGGTGGTCCACTCAATGTATACAAGATATCTCTACAGGCGATTAAAAAATATTAACATAAATTATTATTAACAAGGAAAATGTTTCTGACAGTGGAAACATTCCCGTTCGTCCCACGATGGGGACGAAGTCGGTGGGACGAACGGGAATACACGGAATTAAGTGACATAATTAAGTAGCTAGTAATTCATATTATAAGTCTGATATCCATAATCCGCCTTGACCAATAGCGTAGTGGTGAATGCCCGTGCCTTCTCTGTATGAGAAGAGACCTTTGTCCTGCAGTGGGACCATCAACGGCGGGTATTATTATTATACAAATGAAAAACTGTTAAACCTCTTCTTTGTTCGTGTTTTCCAGCTGTTTGACACAGTAAGCAGTACGTACACGTACTTGCTGGGCGACAATCGTACGCGTGATGCTGTGCTTATCGACCCAGTGCTTGAGCATGCGGAGAGAGACGCCGCGCTCATCAAAGAGCTGGGATTTAAGCTGATTTATGCTAGTGAGTACCATAGCTTGTGCCTTTGTTGATTTATGATAATTGGGGTAACGTCTGCGTTTGACCTTTTGACAGCCACATCAAAAAAGCATAAAACGTGCCCTCGGCGCCAAGGTACAAATTACTAGTCTATGGAATTACGTTTCTAAACGTAATAATACCATAGAGTGGTAATTCGTCTGTCATGTCTGTCATGTAGTCGTGACCGTGGCGTGCTGGGCACATTTTGGTTTGTCATCTACAGATGACTGTGGTCTGTGGCCGTGAAAAGGTTAAAACGACCTCTCATACATTTAATATGCTAAATGTGTTAAATTCATCGGAATAAGCCTTAATTTTGTTTGAACAACAAATGAGCCTTTCCTTCAATCAATCAATCAGGCAAATAATTTATTTCCGATAAAAATCCATTAAACCAAACACGTCATAATAAAATCACAAACTGTTGAATTGAGTTGAATTTCTTGTTCATACAAAATTAGGACTTATTACAACTGACGAAGGTTGTTACTATTTTACATATTTTCAGCATAATTGTAACACACGCGGTTTAGCTGGGCACTTTCACTTGTTTTTTCTATTCCGTGGTTACATTAGATATTATCTAGCAATAACAGTTCAGTAGAACTGAAAGAAGAATTCAGCTAACATATTATGCTTCTTTTTCCTGGCAAAAAAAGAAAAGTAAATAAAGAAATCCGACATGTCTTTCCTGATGGTAATGTTTCCTTGCTCTGTTTGCTGGAATTATATTAGTCACACGCTAATTGTTACGGCCTTTCCTTGTATCATTGTGTGAGGAATATCCGGTAATGCAAAACAACTGTCTTCTGATCGTATGGACAGGTTTTTGTAGTTATTCGATAAAGAGCGTTACCAGCTGATGTCCTAGGGGGGGAGGGAGCAAAGTATATATGAAGAATAGGAAAAGTATGAATTTTAAATACAGTCAAAGGCACATGAAGCGTTTGGAATCTCTAGGGGGGGAAGGCAACTGCCCCATCCTGCCCCTCCTTGACGACACCCTTGTATGCGATTGAATATTGTCCTGTAAGAAACGTAAAACGATAGCAACCATTTATTTAGGGTTCCGTACCTCATAAAGAAAAACGCAACATTTATAAGATTTATTTTTCTTGGTCTGTCACAAAGCGCTCTTTCTCAAGATCTCTACAACGTAAGAATTGTAGATATTGATCACTCACTTGACTAAAATTATAATAAAAGAAAAAGTTTTAAATAGTATATCGCGTTAGAGAACTTCCTCTAAGGATATTTTTATTGTTTTTTTCTTTACCTTTAAAGACGAAATAATGGGTCTTGTGGCAGACTCAGATTCCTCATAAGCTTTGACGATATCGTAACTAACTTATGGTCAAATACTAAAACGCTATTCAATTTTATGGTGGCGTTAGGTCTTTTGCTGTCTCTATCATTTTATGTCAAGTACCAGATTTAACGGCATCTTTTTGAGTAGCGTGTGAATATTTAGCTATTAGTGTTTGTTTCTTTATAAATTATCAGAAGAGCATCCTGAGAGCACCGTCATTCACGTTCCTACTTTATAGTAACATTCTTTGAAATACACTATTTTAATATTTTTTTATTTTTTTGACATTTTCACACACGGCCATCTGACCCCAAACTGGGGAGACCCTGTACTATGGGTGTCAGACGCTGATATACATACACAAATACATTATTTTTTTTGTAAATTCTTACATATATAGATAAACAACACCCAGACACAAGGCAAACACAAGTGCTCATCACACAAATGTTTACCCTGGGCGGGAATCGAACCCGCAACACGCTGGCGCAGCAGTCGATCGCTCAGCCACTGCGCCAACCGTGTCGACTATATACTTTTTTAATTTCCAGTGAACACCCACATGCACGCAGACCACGTCACAGGCACGGGCAAGCTGAAGGCTATATTGCCCAACACTAAAAGCGTGATAGGCAAGGATTCCGGTGCTGACGCTGACATGCATCTGATTGACGGCGATGTGTTGTGCTTCGGTGAACACAAACTATTAGCGACGGCCACTCCGGGACATACGAACGGGTGCTTTACTTACATTTGTCACGAACAGGTCAGTTTATTTTTTTATTATCAAGACTTGCGTTTATAGACTTGCGTTTGACCGTAACTCACCTGATCTTAAGTGATGATGCGGCCTAAGTTGGAACACGCTTGCCTAGGATGAACCGGTTCACTCGTGTCTTGAAGATACCCAGTTCTTATAATTATGTCGTTTGTACAACTGTCTGACAAATTTCTTTGATAGATTTTCAACTTTATAACAAAGAGTTAAGGTTCATATTCAATTGGGAAAATTTGACAGTCTGGTATGGCTTGAAGTGCATTTTAGTATTACCACACCCAGAGACATTTTAAAATAACCCATTTCTAATTCCAGGGCCTCGCATTCACCGGCGACGCTCTCCTAATCCGAGGCTGCGGTCGGACCGACTTCCAAGAAGGCTCCCCTGAGACCCTGTACAACTCAGTGCACAAGCGTATCTTCACACTGCCCGACCACTACACACTGTACCCGGCACACGACTACAGGGGGCAGACAGCAACCACGGTGGGGGAGGAAAAGAAGTACAACCCCAGGCTGACGAAACCTTTGAAGGAGTTTATCAGTATTATGAATAATTTGAACTTGCCGTACCCGAAAATGATTGGTGAGTTGATGTTTTTTGGCAGTGACCTTTTTTTCTCTTCTTCGGGATCTCTTCCGAAGTATTTTTAATCTAATTCATTGTAAATCTATGCCAAGCGTAAGTTTTGGACGGTTTTTGCAGAATACGATATTTGGAAAATTGGATTCATTTGATATTATAATGTTCTGTTTTGGAAAACTAGAAGAGCTATAGAACTCGGAAGATTAATCTAGCTACCTTGCAATTTAATATCTCTACTTGTGGTTCTATGTCTAGGGAAAACTGGATAATTCAAGCTACTTAGTAATTGGGTTGTGAAGGTCTAATGGTTTCTCTCTCTGAACATCCAATATTCAGCAGCCTTTCGTTAGGTTTTAAAGAAAACAGAAAATAATGACGTTATTATAAACTTGCTTCTGTCCGACACTTCGTCGTCATATTTAATTGTATTATCTATACTTATATTTAAAAGAGGTAAAGTTAGAAAAGGTAGAAAGCTATTTCTATCAATGAAAGAACTTTACTTCTTTCTAGGATCGTGATTTACATTGCAAATAACCTTCTTTAAGTTTACACACTTTATATTGTCAATCGCAACGTCAGTCTCACTAAGAGTTAATAACTAGGACGTCACTATCTTAGTACTAATTTGGAATTCGAAACTTAACATGAAACACTGAGCGGTTCCTAAACTTGTAGTGAGCACGTCTTAACAATTACTGTTTCTCCATATCGACACCATACCCAATAGACCCCGCACAACGCTATACAAAGGCGTTGGTGTTTTTATTTTCAAGTGCATACGTGACAGGGTCCGACATTATAATTGTCTATGCCTTGTAATAAAAAAATAAAAAAAATATATATAATTAACTAACCATGTGTGATTCTAAAGATGAGAAGTTAGGGAGCTCGAATTAAACAAAAGTAACTAAGAGAAATGAGGATCGGGCGCCAGAGCTCACTAGGTAATTACAAACAAAGGAATCCTGGATAGCGGAAAGGAAAAGATAGGACTTTTAATCTAAGGTCGGAGGGACTGAAATTAAGCTGCAATATCTTAAACAATAGCTCATTTATTTCTAACACCGCAGGCAGTATGGTGAACAACACAAGAAAGTCCCTTTCTTTAGAAGGGAAAGTTGATTTATAGCTATTAAATTTTAAATCTAAAGTTTATGCTACAGCTGTCAGTATTGCACGATTTTAAGTTGAAACTACGAAAAAAACTAAAATGACATACCACAGGCTTGGGGAAAACTATATAAAGTAAACCTGAGATGTGGATTGGAGACTCGAGGCGAAACGCATCAGCTCATCTCCATGATGAATTTAAATTTTAAGGATGAAAATCGAAAGTATAAATAAGAACGCCTTTGGGGCTGAAAACAAAACGATTTCTTTTGTTAGTCAAGTCCACAACGTCGAGCAAAATGGCGACGAGGTAGTAAATCGGAAATTTTAAGTACTCACCGTTCTTATCGAAAACAAAGCATGCCAATCACTCGTGCTATGGGCACAATCAAACCGCGATGGCGATATAAGGGGGCTGTAACAACAGATTACGACACATTGACTTCAAGTTTATTGTTAGCATATTGCTATGAAGAATCAACCAACAAAATACTCACGGTTTCCAAAATATTAGGGTAGCACTGCTGCTAACATTGTTACAAAATGGTTCCAACCAGGGGTGGACCTTTAAATCATTTCAATCTCGTGATTGAAATGGAAGAAATTTAAGCGTGCATGTGTTTTGAGAAGACGGACGGAAAGTGAGTCCTAATTATGCCAAAACGGAAACGTCAAATAATCTGACAGCCGGGGAAATAAAATCCTCCTGTCAAACTGATGGTCTATGGTTCCATCGATTACTCTACTAAATCCTAGCCAATCTATAAAATATCTAAAGTGGGACACGGCATTACCGTGAAAACTTCCAAAAAATGACGAGAGAGGTCGACACTATGTAGCGAGTAGAAAATACTCGTTACAGCCTCCACGAGAATGAGGGGGGAAATTCTACAAGCTTTTTTTCTAATTCTCAATCTGTCAATATTCCAGGTATTTTTGGCAAGATTGACTGATTTTGAACGTTTTTGAATTGAATTTGAAGACTTCAGGTGTAGTCACGCCATCAGGTCTGGGCCAGCTACACTAGCGCCACCGACCCACGGCAGGAACGCGCTACAATTTTTGCGCATTGCCATTCTCCTTTTTTCCTAAGTCAACGTTACTTGCTCAGATTATAAAACAATAGACAGATAGACAGCGCGGAACACTGAGAGTGAAGTCACCAAAGCAAATACAATTTCAAAAAACGAGTACAGTCTTGAGTTAGTACAGCACGAAGTGCCGTATCGTTAGTACATCACACGTCATTCCAATATTTTTGAGAATAATGCCGGCTTGTGTTTTTAAACATTGTAGGAACTGTTCCCAAAAACAAAAAAAAGAAGGTGGAGTATCTTTTGATAGGTAAATATTGATAATTTGTTAATTTGGAAATATTTTACGTAATTGTTGTCAGTGACATCTTAGAACACAAAACCTTAACAAAAATCCTTCGGTGTTGCTGGTTTATATTGGAATATTTACCCCCTAAATTAGGAAATAAGCATAGAATACAGGAATAGCGATTTACATAAACATTTATAGTTCATAGTTCACATTTAGTGTTCCATTTATCGCGCATTTTGCTTGGTATCGGGACTTGAAAACGAAATAAATTTCTTTCCGTTACACTTAATGTTTTCACGTAACATTCCTATTTGTAACGTACTAAAACCGTAAACTAAAAATAACGTTATAGAACATCATTTTCATAGAACAATATTTAAAGTTACGTTATTTTTCAGTAACGGTATATCTCCGCTTATAATAAATAACGTTACAAGAGAACCGTTACTGATTAAAATATGTGGGAATATGAGCTGAGCATGGACATATTATCTGAGATTCAGAAGACGAAACTGAAAACGTTATTGGTATCGTAATAAATAGCGTTCATTTCGTTATTTAGTATAACGAAATAATATCGTTATTAATAAATAGTTCTAGATTTTGGTCCGTTTGTTAGTATCGTTATAGCCTCAGATTATCAAACAAAAGGCAGATAGACCGTGCGGAACACTGCGAGTGAAGCCACAAAAGCAAATACTATTTCAAAAACGAATACCTACAATTCGCTTCGCGCTGTACTAACACGAGTCAGTACAGCACGAAGCGAAGCATTGTTAAAAAAATAAATACTAATACAAATAAAAAATCAAAAGCGAATACAATCACGAGATTGTAGGTATTCGTTATTGAATTTGTATTTGCTTAACAATATTTTAAACATAAAAAAGACAACCGCTTTCTTAAACAAAATTAAAAAAAAAAATACTCTAAAATCTGAAGACACCGGCCAAAACCAAACAAATTAAGTCATCCCTTAATTTCACCTAAGCATAAATTTATCATGTTCCGATATTGTTCCACTATTTTTAAATCAACATCTTCTGTTTTGTTGTCTGAGATTAATAAATTCCTTAACTAGGTACCTGCATTCGATTAATACAATCTGACTCGACAATGTATGTATAACATCTTGTCTGCACTTTTCTGCGACACTAAATTATTTAATATACTTAATTAAATATTATGGGTAACTTTGTTATTATCCTGGCAACCGTAAACGCACACAGAGGCAACGTGTTTTACAGTGCTGTCACGCACACCTGTCAAAAAACCGTGCTTCCCATGTTTGTTCCGTTCTTTCTATCTGCCTATTGTGTTATAATCTGAGGTTACTTGTATTATTTTGTAAACCAACGTATCAACCAACCAACCAACCAACTTTCAATTTAACTTGTATCCAAAAATAATGTTACAAGTAACTTATCTTGCTTGTTTCAGACAAGGCTGTGCCCGCCAACAGAGTCTGCGGAATACATTATTAGAGAAATGTCTTTGTTATTACCTGACTGCGAAGAAGAGTTATATTTTTTGGAAAATATTGACAATGGTAGTAAAATGTGTAACATTTTGTACTAATAAGTAACGGTAGAATTCGTTTCACTATATTAAGATGTATGTATATTTTTGTAGGTATGTAAAACGTAGATTTTTTTTTACAAGACAACTAGTCGGTAGTGTCTACACAGTGATTTCAGAAGCATTCGCAGAATTTCATTCACAATCCTTTACACGGGCCTGCGCCGAGGTACGACAATTCGCGTTGAGACAAGATTTTGAACCTTTTTTAGTATTACGGGAATTGTGGCTTTCTCATATTTGTATAAATTCCACCATCTGCCATCCATTTACGGCTTACTTTTGGAAAAGCTTACAAGAGCAACTGTATTAAGAGTTGCACACCACAATTGATGAGTTGCACACAACATGCTCAAACCTATATCATTTTTTTCTCTGAAAAAGTGACGATGTAATGCTATTGTTTTGAGACAGTAGGTGTATGTATATATACTGCAGAATAAAAATGATAACCATGTAAATAAAAATAGGAAAAAGGGGTTTCCTCCTATTAATCATCCCCTTTATATAAATCCACGCAAAAGCGACGAAATTTGTTTAGTTAGTATAGTTGTAGATGCGGTCTGTGATAACAATATTCCTAACACATGTTCACAAAAGTTGATAATTCATTAATAATCATGTTTTTGTATAAAACAAGAAATAATAAAAAGCCCTTAAAAATAATAGGTTCAATCGAGGCCAATGGTTAATTCATTATTAGATTTGTTTACTTTTAAAATAAACATTGCCTAAAAACGATTGTTTCAGTGTTCCTAGCGATATACAAACACAGATGTTTCTATTCCTAGCTTTGACCATAGATTACTATGTTTTATTCAAATCAGTGTATAGTAACTTGTATTCTAAAACAAGATATAAGTATGTATTTTTGTTACTATTTTAGTAGTCAAAAATTATGTAAGAAAAGTTGTTAAGTATTTATATTGTTTAAAATATTTTTATTGTTGTTTTAAGCAAAAATGTTATTATGACCATTATTTTTTGTTTCCATATGAATAAACATTGTTGACTAACTGCATTAATTGGTTTTATTAGAAAACAGATTAATCACAAACTTAAACTTTTAAAACATTTATTTCTCTCCCTAGTTTGGGGTCGATGGCCGTGTGGGAAAATGTCCCCACATATTATTATTTCAAGTAAACCATTTAGTAGAGATACTTTGGAATTGTCATGGAGTCTGCCAGTCAGAAACTTGAAGTTAGTTGCCATGCACAAAATATGCAGCTATAACCTAAGTACATAGGCTGTATTTCTCCCGGCACTTTGGTTTGGTGCACTAGCGTTTTGATGCTGATCACAGGTACAGAGCCTGTTCGTAGTAGATCCGGGCGACACCCCTGGGCGTTAAAATCCTTTTTTAGGGTTCCGTACCTCAAAAGGAAAAAACGGAACCCTTATAGGATCACTTTGTTGTCCGTCTGTCTGTCTGTCTGTCAAGACACTTTATCTCGGAAACACGTGGTGGTAATGCTGTAAAAAAAATTCTAAGTTAACAACAACAACCTTACAAGTTAACGTGAAAAAAAGATATGGCCGTTTATGCCGCAAAAAACGTATATTTCGACATTCACTTGTAGTATAAGACGATATTACTAGTGAAATTTCATAGTTCTAGGTCAACGGGAAGTACCCTACAAGTCTTATGCTACAAGTTCAGGGAAAAGTCTGAAAACTTTCGTCGTGAAAACGTAACAGACAGAGTTACTTTCGCATTTATAATATTAAAATAAGTAGAAAGTAGATTAAAGTATGGATATATAACTACAAATATGTACGGAACCCTGGGTGGGCGAGTCCGACTCGCACTTGTCCGGGTTTTTTATATACTTATTGTTATAGGCTTGCGTTTGGCCGCAACTCACCTGATCTTTAAGTGATGATGCGGCCTAAGGTGGAGCACGTTTGCCTATGATAAACCAGTTTACTCGTGCCTTGAAGATACCCAGATAATATGTACCTATCGGGGAATAGAGAGACGGGCAGTCTGGCAGTTCGCACAATAAATGTGGAAGTAAAGCGCTTGGTTCGAGACCGTGAAACTTCAAACATATAGCCGTGACGCTTCGCCGTATCCCTGCTCGTCCGGTGATGGAATAGGAATGGGGAAATTAACTTGTGCAATTCCAAAGCACACTCACGAAATCTCACGACATGCCACTATTAAATCAAACTTTATATAGAGATTGTCATACAGCTTTCTGAGCTTTCAGAATAGACAAGAAGTCCCAAGAACACCAGACATAGGTACGAGAATTATATGAATACCTAGACGAATAGTTTCTCACTGACTAGAGCCGATTACGAAAAATCTTGGTAGACTACTTGCCGTGAGCATGGAGGCTAGAGGCATCCTGCCTGTTTGCTGAGAGCTAAAAGCATCGAATTATACAGTAAAAGATTTAATAATGGTGCCAATTCTGCTGTGCACGAGCCAAACATATTTTAAACTATTTGTATCTCTTTCCCTCCATAAAACAAGAAACAGACAGATATTAATAAGAGCTGTCAATTTAAGTTTATCTTATGTTCATACAATTATTATAGTTGTCATGTCAGAACGTTTTGATTAAAAACACGGCGAAGTTCAAGAAAAAGCTAATTTGACATCTCTAACTTAGTTCTTATCTGTCGTCGTTCTTTTCTTTAGCTGACTAGCGGTAAGAGATGCTAATTGTCTAATATTAGTTTAGTTTGTAAACAAGGAAAGAAGGAAGGAATTTAAAAGATACATTGAAGGTAGACTTTGTAAACAAGCATATTATAAGTTAGAGGATTATATTATCCAAGATAAGAATGCTTGATGAAGATGATCATGCTGGTCCGGCTCCATAGGACAATCTACAGTCTAGACAAAATCATACTGATTGCTAATTAAAACTATACTTTATATACCTGTTTAAATATGTATTTGTACTTGTATTATATAATTATAATTGTATTCTTTAGTGTAGTTAATAGATTACTCTGGCTCACACACTAGGTACCTATTCATTGTTTGTTGGATTAGGAGTGGTCGTCTACTGTATTATTACTTGTAATTATGTGAACACTATGTGTCTGTACATCATTTAGCTGTCATTTCTTAACTTGTACCTAATGCTTTGTACATACTGTAACATATTATGATTTTTATGGTACATCGTATTCAGGTAACAGAATATATTATAATTCTTGTAAATGCAAATTGTAAACAATATTCTTTTTAAAAGAGTATGTATGGAGTTTCTTGCCCATTCTTCTCCATACGAAACTACCATTTGGAATGGGCAACTAGATTCAAATTTTACAATATGACGTTCAAAAGTGCCTATAATGGTCTAATTGAAATAAATGATTTGACTTTGACTTTGAAGGGAGTCGGCGCCTGTAAGTGATTTTTAAAAGTTCTAAGTTCATCGACATCATCATTATCATCAGACTGTTGAACATAGGCCTCCCCTATAGAACGCCACTGTAGTGTATGTACGTAAGTTAGTGTATGTACGTAAGTTAGTGTATGTACGTAAGTAGTTAAGCAAGTAACATTAGAATTATTATGTATGTGTGTGTGTGTGTGTGTAACCATACCTTATTAGGATTAGCTAAGTAAGCATTATAATGGAATCATGTACGCTCATTCTATGTGAAAACAGAATAAATCGACACGTTATCCAGAGCAAAGGGCTAATTCACGTAATTTTATGACGCACCGATGAAGTTGTAGTGCAGTTGCAGTTAAGCTCAAGTTTGAGTGATAAACGGTATTCTTGTAATCATTGAACTGCGCGTAAGCTGCGCGTGAACTGCACGTCAATTGTAGGTACACCAACCAAACTTACCACATGGAAGAAAAAATATTACTCACTAAATAATTGAACAGAATTGATTACATTTCAATGAATATGAAGTTATTATAATATTAAAATAATATCCCAGTACAGATTTTAGTGCTTTTTAACTGTAATTTTGAGACGTCAAACGAATAGTAGAATACCGATCATGTTGCGTTCCGAAGCACGCACCAAAGACCGCAACAGTAGCATGCCATTATTGCGCTCGCGTGACGCGAGCGTGTCTGACAGCGGTAGAGAATACGAAAAGCGCTGTTTTGATCGATACTTAACTACAACTACACTGCAACAACATTTCTTTAGGTTACCCGCGACCTTGACGACGTCGTCGGTCTATCTGGTAGGAGGTCTACCAACGTTGCGTCTTCCGGTTCGTAGTCGCCACTCCACCTTTCTTCCCCATCGGCTATCGGTACGGTTCGGCTTCTAAGTTATTTTGAACAAAATTGACATAATATGACAATATAGGTAAATTTACTGTGGCCAGTTAATTTCACCTCAGTCAGCTGTTTGTCATTTTATTAGCGTTGAGTCTCCTGGGGCATTCACTGCCTACCTACGAGGCATAGCTACCCCAACTGCAGGGGTGACTGGCCCTGACATTAGCCAAATGTCGCAGAAACAGGGGACGCAATTAATGGCTCTTTTGATATATCGGAAGTGCCCTTGTGCCTCGAGCTTGAACACAAACTGCGTAAAATAATGCGGTTACATTGTTGTTTGGGAGTTATATAATTCTGGGCAAGTCTGCAATTAGTTATTGATATCGGTTGACTTTTCATTCACTGTGCATCTTCTAGGTAGTACAACTTTCACGATGGTACCTACTCTTCAGAGTTAGAAACAGCTGAATGTTTAAATTTTGTTTCTGCTGTTTCCTACAAAAATTGCATTACTTACAACACGATCCAAATGTATGGAACCGCCGTTGAATAATGTCATTATCAGGTGGTAGCTAACGGTTTGTAACGGACTGAACTTTTAGACGACGTCCCCAAAATATTTAGACATTTCAGGGTTTGCCAACATACCTACCATACATCTTCTCAATTTCTCTCAATCTCAATTTTGGTATACAATTGTTAGTAACATGGGCCTCCCCCGAGCAGGCAGCCTCGTGACGTCATGCAGAGCTGGCCACGGCGTGCGCCCGCGACCATGGGTTGTGTACCCCCTTCTCTATACGTGACGAACTGTTTTTTATATTTCTATGCTGACGACCGTGTTCCATGTGATTTGTCTCTTCTTCTCTTCGTTGATCTCTAATTAAACGTGTTGATTTCAGTATAAAGACTATTTTATTAATAACACAATACAGTTTATTCTATTCTATGTTTGTATTTAATTACAATTATCTATCGTGTTGCTTGAAATCGATGCCTTACAGACGACGGTCCAGCATAAAAGAGGGTTATTTTTTTCCAATTTGACCAGTCCCCAGTCCCGTTGGGATAGAAAGTGATGATATATGTTTATATTTAAACACTATGGGGTTCCGAGGGTAAAATGATGTATGGTTTGTACCGTGATTGGCCACGATTAGTCACGGTAGGGTAAGTGTGCAGTTCACACTATGAATCAGTACGGGATCTCATTTAATTTAAGTGATCTAGCGTGAATATTGATATTATGTAAGTATATAGAGGCCGGATCTTGTTAATAATTTAAGTAATTTTTCTGTGACACATTCATAATTAGTTATTGTTATCGCAAGTCAAAGTCAAGCAAGTGTGGTTTTGGAATTGTTTAAAAAAAAAAGCACACTCGCGAACGCGAGTAAACAGAGTTTGCCTGAAAAAAAAGCGCCGCTGTTCGAGTTCGAAACCAATCTGTGGGACGGCAGTACCTCCGCCAAGTTGTGCACAGCCGTTACTATTACTTTCGGGCTATTCCAAAATTAACTCGCGACTAAATCCTTAGTAGGTATGTACCTAATCTATTAGTAGCTTGAAGTTAGTGAACAAGCGTTATTCGAATAGTTTTCGATCGATACGATTTGTCCTGTAAACTGCGCCATTGTCAATGCCTATCGTCTAGCAAACCATAGGTAAAGGTATGTTAATTCACGAAAGGCGTTCCCTTTAACCGGTAATACTACATCTTCCAAGTAAACACTAATTTAAAAAAATATTCTGATCAAAAACAAAAAAGTTTATTTTTTTAATTTCATAAGAAATCGTATACCTACCTATTATAGTTACGTAAAAGAAACACTGTACATTTTTGTTTCTTTTTCTGAATGGTTATTTAACTTACTGTATACATTATGCAGCTATAGCTGTTTTACCCGAATATGGCAAAGCTAAAAGGAGGGTTATGATTTTAGCTGTGTATGTTCATCTATGTGCGTATATCTCCTACACTATTCGTGATGAAGCGTCATGGTGTTCTGCTGGTTATGTGCACGGCACAGAAAATGAAAAACTGCGGCTTACTGAGGTCATTAAATACGTAATTAAAATATAACATTTTAGTAATTATATTATAATGTTTAGTATTTAAGGTGAAAGCGCCAGGGTAGCTCGCGAGTTTCAATTATTCTTACGTCTTTGAAAATTGCAAAAACTTGCAACTTTAGAAAAGTTCGTAAATATGCCTATACACGCACACACACCTATGTGCCTATACACACACTGTGTGTGTGAAAATATGATGAGCTTTTCTAACTTGGAGAGTTATTGTTTTGATTTTAATTATTGTAATTCTGTATCTAAATGCATATTCGTAACTAATATATTTTTTAATTCCATACTACCTAATACTGAGCTACAAATTACATATGATCTTCTTATTGGTCGCAATTTCACAAAAGCTACCAATTCAGTCACGACGAGTCGAACTCTAATAGATGAGCTTTTGTCCGGTTAGGTTAGAACAGTTACATAAAAGCAGCCTCTTGAACTCGATTCTCGAACTTGAGTATGCCTCCCTACCAGTTAACATTTTAGAAAAAGTTTACAGAGTTCTCAAAAAAAAAAACAAGTTACAATACTTACAATTACTTACAATTTAATTAAATTAAGAGTGATCGTGTAGCATAGACAGTTTAACCTCAGCAATCTGATGGTTGGGGTTTTTATAAATAGGATTCATAAGAGTTTTGCAAATCTACAGATAGCAGCTGTTGCAGGCGGTGTCTACGGAGGTTTCAATCTGGACCACTAGATGGCGTTAGGTTACCCTAGAAGGCTTAGACCCAAGAAAATATCATCATGACGTCAACAGCCAACTTACAGGACTGACGTAAGATGGCGGGCAGACCCAGACCGTAATTCACCTAATTCTGACGCGTCCTATTACCTACCAGCTGATTTTGGCGTCACTTCAAGAATACAAGGAAGTGAGCAAAGAGATTTTAAGTAACAACGACGTTCCAATTTATTATAAATGGAGCAAGCTCTAGAAAAAGTTACTCTGACTCATTGGCACGACGGCGACGGCGAGTGAATATTTAAATCTTTCAGCCATGAGAATTGACGTCAGCAAGGTCTATTGATTACTACGAAGGTTTCTACCCTTTCTAACAGACCTAATGTAAACGTCTTACAAACTAAGCGGCTAAATAATATAAAGCTTGGACGCCATTATTAATCACTGGACTGTCTCGGGAAGGAGACTGGTAAAATAACGCAACAGCTTGCGTCGTGAGACAGGGCCTTAAGCCATGGACTCACTAAGTGAGCTCATTAATGTGTAGGATAGCCGTACATGGACGTTGGATAAGAGATAGCCCGTTATAGGGTAAATAATGGTTATGGAATCAATGAGGACGATTGGAGTTTGACTTTTATTTGATTGATATCTTGTACCGACTTCGATTTTCTGAGAGTTCATTAGCGTTGATTTGGCATGGTGTGTTGTAATATCTACCTACTCTACCTACTACCTACCCTTGAAATCATGTGACTACGAGTTTTATATCTACTAAACAAATATCGAAATCCTATACTTCAACAGCTGTTGGTGTCGTTTTTTATGTTGATAAATGAGATAAGCAAGATACAACTCTTTGATTTCCTGAAAAACTTCTTCCTGAAGCGAATCAGCCAAGTCATCATCATTATCATCATCATCATTATCATCATCATCATTATCATCATCATCATTTCAACCTTAAGACGCCCACTGCTGGGCATACGTTTCCTCAAGGGGGGGTTCAGTCATAATCGCCATTCTTGGCCAATGCATGTTGGCGATCGCAGTAGGTGTTATGATATTCAGAAGAATGCTGCTGCCCATCCTCTGCTCAATATCAGTCAAGTAATTGTACATTATGATATAAGTGTTGAAAATTACAGCCGAGGCGATATTGCTAGCCCGAGCCGCAGGCGAGGGCTACAAGAAAGCAGAGGCTGTAATTATCAAAGCGCACGTATGTCATACGACGTTTTATAACATACTAGCTGACCCGACAGACGTTGTCCTGTCGCTATCTACCTACTTTCCTGCCTATTTACATTATTACACCTACCCTACACCTACCCTACACCTACCCTACACCTACCCTACACCTACCCTGCACCTACCCTACACCTACCCTACACCTACCCTACACCTACCCTACACCTACCCTACACCTACCCTACACCTACCCTACACCTACCCTACACCTACCCTACACCTACCCTACACCTACCCTACACCTACCCTACACCTACCCTACACCTACCCTACACCTACCCTACACCTACCCTACACCTACCCTACACCTACCCTACACCTACCCTACACCTACCCTACACCTACCCTACACCTACCCTACACCTACCCTACACCTACCCTACACCTACCCTACACCTACCCTACACCTACCCTACACCTACCCTACACCTACCCTACACCTACCCTACACCTACCCTACACCTACCCTACACCTACCCTACACCTACCCTACACCTACCCTACACCTACCCTACACCTACCCTACACCTACCCTACACCTACCCTACACCTACCCTACACCTACCCTACACCTACCCTACACCTACCCTACACCTACCCTACACCTACCCTACACCTACCCTACACCTACCCTACACCTACCCTACACCTACCCTACACCTACCCTACACCTACCCTACACCTACCCTACACCTACCCTACACCTACCCTACACCTACCCTACACCTACCCTACACCTACCCTACACCTACCCTACACCTACCCTACACCTACCCTACACCTACCCTACACCTACCCTACACCTACCCTACACCTGTTTTTAAGATGTATTCTGCTATTCGGGACGGAAACAAATCCAACAAATCAAAAACCATGGCAATCGGTCCAGCCGTTCTCGAGTTATAAGTGTTGTAACAAACGTACGTAGTACATATAACTCAATGTAACAAACACGACTTTCTTTTATATATATAGATTTGTGAGGAAATAATTCAAATATTATAACATATTTGCGAGGAATTCAAATAAAAACAATACAGCGAAAAGAAAAAGCGCGCGTAATAATTTTTACTTGTTCTCAAATTAGCGATGCGCGCGCATTAGCGCTTTTTTTAAGGCAAAGGCACAAAAACAGCCGGTATTACTAATAAAGTAAATTAATATTTTTTGTTTTTATTACAGATAAATGTTTGTAATTTATTGTAAAAATTAATTAAATTAAAGAATTAAATGTTTATTTTTTTATATTTTATCTCCCAAAGTCAATTTTACTTATTCATAAAATGTTGACCACTTTTCTGACATAAAAACTCTTTGCTAAGATTTAAAAAAGTACCGTTCGTTTTAGACGGAGCATCTTGATAAACTGTACGTTTTACGGAACTCGTGCGTTTTACCTTAAAATAACGCACTAGTACGTAATGACATACATTACGATACTGAAATTGGTGTAATAAGAGACACTTTACGAGCAAATGTGTTATAAAAGATCTTAATTATAAATTAAAGAGGTTATTCTTATTTTTTCCAAAGCCCCTCGGATATTTCCTTTACAACAACAAACAATATCTTTTAAACACACCATTACTTACTGAAGTCGAACCGGCCCGGGTCCCGACAAATCCGAGCACATTTATCTCCTTTTGCGTCCGCAGCTTTAAACTAAGGCCCGCATGAATACCGGGGCGTCTGGCTGCACGCGACATGCCGTGACGTCATCGTCCGCCATATGCAAATGTCTAGAATATTCAGACGAACTGAGCGCCCAGCCGCCCAGCATTTCTATGTGCAGATGCTTTAATGGCACACCGTGGTTCGCTTCAAAATTCGATTTGGTATCTCCTATCTTCCTTTTGAGATGCCCTGATGTTTGCCTGCTCACTTTTGAATAGGGATGCCTCGTTTAATGTTAGTTTATGGCCAAAGGATTTCGGGTCGACGATTCTGAATGTTTTAAAAACGAGTCTCGGATTTGTCTGGTAAATAAATTTGTGTTTGTAAGGCTTTGTTTTAGGCCCCGAAACGAGTTGGTGTTTAAAGTTAGATGACTAGATTTTTTACTTTAATTTTTAGATTTTTAGATAGACTGTGAGAAATGTTTGCTTTGAAATTATAATTATGTACAAAACTCATAAATTATAAGTATCAATAAATTAAGTCAGTTTTCTCATTATTATGTAATCACGTGCTCTAATCTAGACTTATCCATTACAAGGAACTGGCCCTCAAACGTCACTACTAGATAAAAATCTACGAAAAGTCCACAGTAAACAAACAATCAATAGTTTATTTCTCATGATTTACGGTACTAAAACACGAGACTAGCCAAAAACCAGACAAAAATAATTTATTAAGTACAATAACGCTCTTTACTCGGTAGCCAAGGGTAACAATGTTTTTATAACCCTAATAATGGCTTCCATTCATACAATGGTAACTCTATTCCGTATCCCTGAACAATAGTGCCTACTTACATTGATTTATTGAGAGTGGGGCCACTGAATGATTCAAATGCTGTAAAAAGGAAAACAGATGACGGTCTAGTGTTAGTTTTCTCGTTTTTACATGGATTTAGGGCTTACTATTGGTATTGCAAATGGAAGTGATAAAATCATTGATAAAACAAATAGTGGTGAACATGCTTTTAGAATTGTAGCTAGAGTAAGAAATAAATGGGTGATGCCCGATCGCCCCAAGTTCCAAGTTCCCCAAAATGATTTTCCATACATTCATTCCCAACGTCCCCAAAATGTAAAATTAATTACTTTGTAATGCTGCTAGCCTTCTGGGCACTTGTCACATTGTGAGCGATGCGGACGAGTTTTTGGATGCCCTGTGAGCCGTCCATTGTACATAATATATATATATATATTTAATTTACTTTTAAGCTTTGTACATATTTAATTCTTTTAAATGTTGATATCAATTAAATTATAGTATTAATTTGTAAAGTTCACACTTGACCATTCCTCGTACTGACGTCTCCAAAAGTGTTAGCTAGTTATGTTTCGAAATATATCCAGCGGGTGGGGAAAAATGTAGTGTAAAGGAAGAATTTAGATTGTGTTGGAGGCATCTAGCAAACAATTCTTTAGCTCAGGAAAATTGTAAGTAAACACATCATGTAGACTATAAATCATAATATTTGATATTTCCCTCTCATTCACACTTATTAACACCACAATTGATAAGAGCATACTTGTTATTGATGTACAGAACAAAGTCGTTTGTGTCTATCACTTCGCAGTATTGCATAATGTTAATAATATTTAATGAATTAAGCGTAAATTGCAACGCAAATACATATTAATATTACATTTTTCCCCTATTGATTATCTATAGTAATAACTAATAACATTACACAATACGTACGTAAGCATTGATTCGGCGACTGTACCATTCTAGATTTCGGTTAAGCCAGAGTCGTACAATTTTATTTAATAATATACATTTTGGGGAACGTGGAACTTGGGGCGATCGGGCATCACCCAAATAAATAAAATAGCAATCAAGTGAGAAGAGGACTTTGACATACAGGTGGGCAATAATAGGCTGGTATCTATTGAAATATTATAAAGCGGACCAGTATGTTTGTTAGTTAGAATGCGCTAACCTCTAGAACTATTGATTCAATTCTGAAAATACGTCATCCTTGAATACTATTTCATCATCAACAACAAATTGAAATCCGTAAAAAAAATTACGCGAATGAAAAGGTAAAAGATAATCACATAGTTCCTGAAATATATTCTCTCATTGAAGATTGCTGTAGTCTTACAATGAGATTTAGTACTATGGAGACTTTGGAAAACGTCGGGGTGACACATCTCAAAGAGGAAACGTACGCAAAGGTCGAAAGAGCAACATGAAACAGACTTAGTAAAAGCAATCCTAGTTACAAGCCCGGATAACGGTAGTTGACACAAGGAGATTTTAATTATAACTTCGTAAGCTTCACAATTAAGGGTGAGCGTACAACATCGCTAGCAGTTTTGATAGTTTTGTCAACTCTGTATTAAATTGTTCATGCTTCAATGATTTGTTACAAATTCACTATAGATACTCTATTTATTATAGCCGTATTAGATATCCGTGATTTTTATTAGACAAAAATCGACCAAATAACGACAGAACCAAATAACGAGCTAAACTTATGTATATCTCTTTCTCCAATAAAACAAGAAAGAGACAGATATCAATAAGAGCAAGAGCTGTCAATTTAAACTGATCTAAAATGTTCACAAAAGTATAGTTGTCATTTCAGAACGTATTGATTAAAAACACGGCGAAGTTTAAGGAAAAAACTAATTTGACATCTTTAGCTAAGTTTGTATCTGTCGCTGTCCTTTTCTTCAGCTGCCTGATAGTAAGAGATGCTAATTGTTTAATTTTAGTTTAGTTTGTTAATACCGGAATTGGCGTCATTAGGTTACATTGTTGAAATAACAGTTTTTATTTCTGGCTTATAGTTTACCTACATTGCTTTGTATTTATCGTAAAATAACGAAGCCTAGACATGTAAACATTCAAATATCAATAGCGTTTAACTAATGTTAAAAAGAAAGGAGTAATTATAGAATCCTAAATGTTAAAAAGTAAAAAAAATAAGAATCTATTCGATATCTGCTGTAGTGAAATCTTAACGGTCTGTACAATAAAGTGATAAAAAAGTTGGAATCAGTTTAATCCAATAGTTCTTTATAGGGGCTTGCTCTCTTTATGCAGCTATTTCATTCCATTCTGCTTGCTGACGTCACGACTCCCTTGTCTATAATAAAGAAATGCTACTTATATGCAAGAGCTTTACGGCTTTGTTTGTTATTTTGTAATTATACAGTAAGTAAAATAACTGAGGCGTTCACTTAACCTCGTTAATGTACATCATTAATAGATTAAAAAAAAAACAGCATAAAAAATAAGTACCTATATTAAAAAAACAACCATTTCCTTGCAGTTGAGGTAATAATCCAAAAATGTAGAGAGTCGTCGTTGATGTATCCGATTATATTTAAAAATATGTATTATATTTTTTGGTTGGGAATATTTTTTTTGTATGTATGGATGGACGATGTAGTAGGTATTACCCGTTAAAGGGAATACCTTTCGTTAATTAACATTCTGTATTACACAATATCTAGGTACCTGCTTATTTTCAACCGACTTCAAAAAAGGAGGAATCAATTCGTCTGTATTTTTTTTTTTAAGTTTGTTACCTGATTTCTTGGGCCTGGGTGAACCGATTTTGATGATTCTTTCTTTATTTGAAAGCTGGTGCTTCCCGTGTGGTCCCATTTTTATTTGGTCCAGTTCTGACAATGGCATCCATGAGAAAACCGTAAAAGTCTTACATTTGCATTAAGTATGTGCGCGATTTGTTACGCGATTTCTCCGGCAAACGTAAACCGATAATGAAAATTCTTTTTTTTATGGATAGGGTATGCTTCAGGGGTGGTCCCATATAAATTTTTTGGAAATTGATTCAGCACTTTTTGAAAAATCAACAAATACCCAAAAAATTTACATAGTCGTCTATGTAAATTTTTAGTTTCATCAATCTTTGTAGTAGTTAACTTTCAATCTCTTCTTAATAGATTTGGATGAGAAGGAGGTACTAAGACAACCGCCTTCAAAAAGTGAAATTCAGTGGCTTTGTTCTGTTTGTTGCTTTGTATTGCCACCGACTTCCGAAACTAAAGTCAATGTGTGTTCTGTGCTAAAGTTATTTTTCACTTTTTGAAGGCGGTTGTCTTTTTTGTAAAAAGCTTTTTTTAACACAATTTTATTTAATAAGTAAATGTATCTCATCATCTTCATCAGCCGGAAGACGTCCACTGTTGAAAAAAGGCCTCCCGCATATGGGGAGGGAATTATGGCAATCCCGGGGGGCGGTTTGCCATAATCCCCATCGTTAGCAGGCGTCTTGGGGATCGCAGCGAAGTTGTTATGTACACGGAAGCCGCTGTTGCCCGACTTCCGGATTTTCCCTTAGTCGCCTTCTACGACACCCTCAAGATGAAATGGGGGGGGGGGGGGTGCTATTCTATCCTATATCTATAATTGACAAGATGAGGCACACATCGGTAGAAATGGGGAGGCCTTTGCCCAGGAGTGGGTCAGAAATATCTAGCAAAAAAGTAAAAATATATCCATCCTCTCGTATCTCCGACACACGCATCGTATTTTTATTTCAACTATACCAGAGCTCAAAGTTTCAGTTTAATAAAATTTATGAGAGTCCCAAGTTTCGCAAAATTTATCCAGGTCAGGCCAACTTCAAAAACGCGTAACACTAAGTTTTAGAAAGGGTTAAAAAGACTATTGAAAGATTATGTAAGAGCGTTTGGTCGGTAAAACCGGGTCTCGTGTGATCAATATTGGACCAATCATACCCCGGACGTCGGTCGGCGTTGCCAAAACACCGACGTCACTGCCTTATTGCTGGCGGCGAATTAATAAAAATATGTGTTCGAGCCATATAACTTACTTTGGGATTCATTTAACAGAGCACATGTAATTAAATATTTAAAGCACAATTTAACAACGTTTCTTAATTATGAATTCAGTTAATTGTTTATTCGTCGGAAATGAAGGAGTCATCAGTTATTTACCTATGTAAATCAAGTAGCGAATCGATTCGTTTCGATCACCTTACTTTGTGGTTTCCACATTTCTCCGCGTCAAACATCAATTTAGGCTCATTACAAATGAATTAATCATTACTAAGATTGTAAGTATGCTATAAATATCCTATTTCTACATTGAAATTAAATCTACTAGAATAAAGTAGTTCAAAATCGATGGCATAAACCTGGGCTTTAAAGGAAAATTTGATGAAAGTTTCCAATTCCCGGCTTGCCTCAAAGGGCTTTATAAATTCAGTATTAAATACTAAAGTTGCTTGGTTCGTAAAATTTATCGGAAAAATTCCGGTGGTGCTCCTGCATGTTCTGTGTTGATAGATAGGCTATTCTAGGTGCGGGCTCGTTTATGCACTTCAGTGGCAAAGCCGTACTCCGCATGATTGAGTAGCTCGTATACGTTTATTGAGCTGATATTGCATGCCGTGTTAATTTTAATTCCGCTGTGTTGTTTTAAATGAAAGTATACAGGTAAATTGGACGATTTGGCAGGTTAGTAAATACTTTTTGTGTTTGCGCCGCATTTGCCATTCTTCCATAGGTATGTACTATGTAGTTACCCATAAAGCAACGCGGAACACAGTCGCACGCGCGTGCGGTCGGTGTTCCGCCTTGCTCTATGGTAGTTACCTCACCGTTTGATAAAGACTAATGAATTTTGAAACAAAATATTTACTTTTCATATCTTAGTATTAGGTACCAACCTATTATCACAAAATACTATAGAGGGTACAGAAGGACCGCTCCCGCCATCTTCAAAAATAATTACCTAAACTTGCCAGACTCACTAGGGCTGCTACTGTATTGACTCTGTAGGTTTTATTTGTGACAATATGAAATTTTATTGACACCTGGTTGGCATATGTGCTTACACCAGGCAGGTAACGCATGCTGTTGCCAAACGCTGGAGTTGGTGAATCAACATATGTATCTGGGCCTGATTATAGACAGTAAGTTCCACTGGAGGCCGCACATTGATTATGTATGTACTAAACTTAGATCTGTGTTAGCAAAGCTATACATACTTAAGTATAAACTACCGTATAAAACACTTCGGACTTTGTATCTAGCTTTGGCCGATTCCGTAATTTGCTATGGTATAAGTAGCTATGGTTGTACTTTCAAGTCGTATGTCGAGAATGTTTACAACTTGCAGTTAAGAATATTAAAAACAATTGTACCAAAATCAATAAAATCACAATTCCAGGATGATGACACGGGTCTGTTTAAACACTGTCAGATTGTAAACGTTTTCGACAGGATTAGCATGTGCGTTTTGAGCGAAAATTACGATAATATACTAAGCTTAGAAAAAATGCAAGGCCGAAGTCGTTGCGTTGTTTG
The DNA here is from genome assembly GCA_947361185.1 of Charanyca ferruginea. Classification (NCBI taxonomy): domain Eukaryota; kingdom Metazoa; phylum Arthropoda; class Insecta; order Lepidoptera; family Noctuidae; genus Charanyca; species Charanyca ferruginea. The sequence continues at coordinate 54,166,596 of OX376055.1, read as the reverse complement.
TCATACATACCTACCTTTAAGATACCCCCATCTATTAATGTTTACGGACAACGGACGTGGGAATACATGATGCCATCAATTTTGAATGGCCTACCTATCGAAACCTTAAATGTATTAAACAAAAATAATTGTAAATTTGTATTAAAAAAACATTTCATGAATTTATAAGTTAATTGAGAATTTGAGTATGTGGGTAGAGGTACTAATAATAATATGTAAGAAGTGCGCCGAGCTTGATGTGCCTAATATATCACGGATAAACCCGCGATGGTTTATGTGATATATTTGTGTAAGTGATATGTGTATTTGTTATGTTTTAAATAAAAACAAAAAAAAAAAAAAAAAAAAACTGCAATTTTTTATAACAAAATTTTCTTGTTCGTTGTGAAATGTCAATGTCTCTCATTTATTCATTTAGACAACACGTGACAGTCGAGTCTGAAGTCTGCTTGAAACTGCTTGAGAATGCCTATTGACGTAATGTCAATGTGTGCGTGGTAAAAATGGCGGTTTGTTCTGAGCGGTCTCTCTGCTCGGGCGCGACGCAGCCTTACGTACTTTGTGCTATTATACAGAGGGACCTACTCTAATATCTACCTAACTAAAAGTTAAACCTTACAGAAGATCGAACGTAACATTCCATATTTAAACAAATCTAAATGTTATAGCTATGACTCAGGACATAGACAGGCATAGATAGTGCGATACGTAGCGAAATTGATACGAGTGTCGCTGACAAGGGTGAGAGGTGAGATACAGGGGTGTCGGACTTACGAGCAGGTCACTGTAGGGGCACAAGGAAATGGGAGCTTTTGTGACCCCTGATATGTATGTTTTCACTTATTTTATGTCATTAAAAACATTATGATTGAGTAAATGTTGTTCACGTTGTAACTAAAGATTTTTGTAGGAACATATTAATTTCTATAATAAAATTATTTTTGATTGATATACTAAAATAACCGTATCTAACCGTCTTCGAAAGTGCTTTGTTATTAGGTCCACTCTTTTTAAGTATTTCTGTACACTCATTCAATTGTTAAGTACGAGTAGGTATAGGTACTAGGTACTTTTCAAGGTGCATTTCCATTTCCAATTTTCTTCGTTCCCCTTGATCTGTAAATTATCCAGCAGGTACAGTCGTTATTCTGTAAAAATCTCACTCGGTGAGTTTAGGTTGCGGTGAGCTTGAAGTGAGAATATTTTTACAGAATAACACAGTAGATTAACTTTTCATTGAACGCCATGTAAGAGAACACTATATTGTAGTCAACTTTACCAAAACTGTTTCATGAAATAAAAAAGTGTACCAAAACATGTCTTCCAAATCCTGTTGTCTATGGTCACCAATTTTCCAAGTGTATATGACGGACGGATTCACGGGTGGTGAATATTTAATGTTCGTCTTCAGAGATATCATGACATTGAATGGACGAAGAAAATACTTATGGGGACCTATAATAATCAATTTGGTTACAATTACTGGCAACGGTTTTGATCATCATCTGCCTAGCCTTTTCCCAATTAAGTTGGGGTCGGCTTTCTGTCTAACCGGATGCAGCTGAATACCAGTGTTTTACATGGAGCGACTGCCTATCGGACCTTCACAACCCAGTTACTGGGTAACACGATGTCCCTTGGTAAGACTGGTTGTCAGACTTTCGGGCTTCTGACTACCCATACGACTGCCAAAGATCTACGAATGGCAGCCGGGACCAACGGCTTTACGTGTTTTCAGAGGCACGGAGGGAACTCGGTATGAAATGGATAGTCACCCATCCACAGGCCGACCGCGGCAAGCGTAGCTTAACCTTTGACCGGTTTTTAGTTAGCCACCAGCTCCTTCCTGGCATCGGTTTTGAGTTTTGATGTTCATGAAAAAACAGTGTACCTAATTACATAGAATGTTGTATTAATGTTAAGCATGTTAGATGATGAACTGCATCAATGTGTGTGTGCATGTGTGCAACCTACAGACGCCAGCACATCAAGCCATACCAAACTGTCAAAATTTTTCAATTGAATATGAACCTTATGGATTTAGTATGAAGTTGAAAATCTATCAAGGAAATTTGACAGATGGTTGTAGCTGATGGTTAGCTTGTACATGGATTTCTTTATAATTGTAACAATCTTGTTTTAAATACCTACATTCTGAGCAAATAAATGAACATTTTATTCTTTTCTCAAGACAATACCAATCAATCGACATACTTTTTATGTGCTGTCATAACTCGATTCTTCATATATTTTGTATGGTATGGCAACATGTTGATGTGACGTCACTTATTTGCCAACTCAATAGGGTATTTTACCAAAAAAATATAATTAGTCCGTCAGTTAGATTATCGAAAAATATTGGATACGTATTTTTTGTATTATCAAATCGATAAAAACTGACGAAGATAAAACGTATCAAAGATCATCAGTGGGGGTTTGTGACGTCACTTCGCCAGTAAAAGCGTACTGACATAGTGATGTCACACGAGTTTTGGATGCACTGTATCGTTTTAATTTTTTGTTTACGTGAAAATAGAAAAAACACGTGTCCAATATTTTTTGGAAATCTATCTGATGGACTAATTAGATTTTTTTGGTAAAATACCCTATTGACTACCTATTAAAATCTGTTGATTTCCACGTAACTAAAACTTTACTTTAAAAGTTAATTGTAAAATGTTCTTAAGGTTAAGGTTAAACAAAGTGCTTTCTTAGAAGACTTGTATTGATCATCATGTCAACCTTTAGATGCCCACTGAACCCCCTCTTGGAGGAGGCCTATTCACACACAGCGTGAATAGGCCTCCTCCAAGGGGGGTTCAGCTGTAATCGCTATGCTTGGTCGATGCAGTAGGTGTTATGGTACTCAGAAGTATGCTGCAGCCCATCCTCTGGTCAATATCCCTCTGTCGCCTTCTACGACACCCACGGGTAGAAAAGGGGTACCTAGTGCTATTCGCGGCCGGCACCACACGGCTATATGTTGCATTGATCATATTATGGTTAATCATTAATGGTGTTCTGTAAAACTCTATATTATTTGTCCAACCCACTGAGCATTGGTGATAATTAGAGTTATATTTTTTAAAGATTATTTTCAAATATCTTCAGTACCGACGTTGAATCATCAAAAACACAAAAAGAAACATAAAAAAGCACTCAATCAGTATTAAAATAGACTTTGTTTTAAAATACTAACAAACGGCTGAATCATACATAATCGATTTTTGACACCTATTTCTAAAAAACAGTACAGCGGGGTGTAAGCTCTTACACCCTAAGTTGGTATTTGATGACTCAGCGCAGGTATTAAAGGGTACATATTTTATGACCGTACATTGAACTTAGGAATATCATTATCGAGTGCAAAATATATGATCTACATGGCTAAATAAAGGGTATTAATATGAGAATGACTGTTATACCAAGGCTATCGAACAATTTTGTACTTATCAGAATAATAATAAGTGCCCAATCGGAACCGCTGAAAAAATGACGCATCATCATCGGGAAATCCAGACAAAGCCAGACGAAGACGGCATTCGCGATTCCCTTCGATAGAGTCCTCATTGTACGCAGCGTTTACAGCATTGCGCGTGCGTTATCCTCCCTCTTGCGTCTTTGTTTCACCCGCGGTATCGCATCAGCCGTCCTCTTCACTCCCGGGAGGGTCGATCTATACGACGCTAGGTACGGCTACAGTGCCGTACCACGACTAGTACGCAGGTTTCTGGCGTCGGGCACAAACGTCAGTTCTCGCCACTCCGGTATAGGAACGCAACGCGGCCGCAAAAATGACGCGCGCCGTGCTTTTTACAAGTGTATTTACCATATTTTTGGACGTGCTGCATGCCGGACAGGTAAGATAAAGGCTTGAATGGAAGAGTTGTATGAATGTATTAAATGTGTAGCGGCGGCATCGTGCCGGGGACACTAAGTCGAAAATCGATTGAATGTGTTCGGTAATGTTTTCAAGGCGGGTGTAAAATAGTGGCTGACTGAAAGGCCCGTTCATACACTTGCAGATGCCGTAAAGTTGTTTTTGTTGGCGTTTTGTAAGCGTGTTTCATTTAATAATGTTCTTAATATATTGCGTAACATTATTGGGTCTTAGATAAGTTTAGAAAACTTAGTATTTACGGTTTCCTCGATTGATAAGCTTTAGTGTAAACAAAAATATAATATCGTAGGCACGGGAACACGAAAATACGTGTAATTGTTTATACAACTGATCTTTTAATAAACGACCGAGATTTACAGGTTTGCTATTGAAGAAAATAGCGATATGAGATCGATAAATACACATTATTATGTAATACCATGTCAATATACAAAAATGTATGAAAAAGTAATCATTTGCTTGTATATTTGATTCTTAGACATATAGGTATCTAAAATACTCTTTATTGTACACCATTATAAATTACAAACTGCACGGACAATACACCGGGCTTACGGATGCCATTAAATATGCCAGGTAGGGATGTACCTAGATGGTGCTAAGATTTGCACGCTAAGCGGTAAAGTAATTAATCAATGAATATAAAATAAATAAATGTTAAGAGAAATTAAATAAGAAAATATTAAGTTTTCTTTCCGAAGTCTTTAGGCTACTCAAACTGTCCGTTCTTGCATTGCAATACCTTTTCTTTTTGGCCAAAAAATGAAAAATTAACAAAGATCAAGAATTAACATAATTTTTTATCGTTTTTCAACTACGATTGCAATAATAATTTTATCATAAATATTCTTACTATAATTCCAAGAATTAATCTATTAGGAAAACTTTAAACTTACTCCGAGATTAATAGATTATTTGAGAAACCGTTTTGTTATTTTCTATTATAATCTATTAATCAGCTTTATTTTGAACTAAATGATGCTTTGGTTTTTGTATAAACTACTAGTTTTTGCCCGCGACTTCGTCCACCTTAATGTCGGTTATCGCGGATGCAGACAAAGTTGCGGATTAATAACTCCTCCTCCTTCCCCTGGGTTCAAACTATCTTCACACCAAATTCCATCAAAATCGATTCAGCCGTTTCATCGTGAAAGCGGAATAGGTAGAGCTACTTTCGCATTTAGAGTATTTATTAGTATGGATTAGGAAAACTTTAAATTTACTTACTCCGAGAATAATAGATTTTTAAAGAAACCATTTTATTGCTTTCTTTAACAATCTAATAATTAGTTTTATTATGAACTGAATGACGCTATGGTTTTTGTACCAATTATATAAACTTTAAAGAAAGACATCTAATCAAGAAAACATAGTCAGTCATTTAATTATCTTAAGTGCATTACACTGCACTATAGGAAAACTTTAAACTTACTCCAAAATTAATAGATTTTTATCGAAACAATTTTGTTGTTTTCTAGAACAATCTATTAATCAGCGTTATTTTGAACTGAATGACACTATGCTGTTTGTACCATATTATAAATTTTGAAAAAGGCATTAATCAAGAGAACATAAGGTCGCTAGTCATTTAATCATCTTAAGTGCATTACACTGCACTATAGGAAAACATTAAACTTACTCCGAAATTAATAGATTTTAAAGAAATCATTGTATTCTATAACAAGTTGTTTTCTATAACAATCTATTAATCAGCTTTATTCGGAACTGAAAGACTTTATGGTTTTTCTACCATGTTTTAAACTTTTAAGAAAGGCATTTAATCAAGAAAACACGATCACTAGTCATTTAATTATCTCAAATGCATTACACTGTACTTGAGAGGGGTAAGTGCTTCTGTTTGTGGGTAAGTAAAAGACATACAGATCGATCGATCATGGATGAGCTACGTTTGCCGCGGTCGGTCTGTGGATGGCCCATCCATTTTATACAGACACCCCTCCGTGTCTCGGAAAGTGGGGCCCGGCTGTCATTCGTAGACTTTTGACAGGCGTTATGGGTAGTCAGAAGCCAGAAAATCTGACAACCAGTCTTACCAAGGAGTATTGGGTTGTGGGGGTCAAACAAGCAGACGCTCCATGTAAAACATTGATATTTAGCTCTATCCGGTTAGACTAGAAGCCCGCCCCACCATAGGCTATGCAGATGATGCATCACACTGCACTTGTGATAATTAAAAGCGCATTCAGCGCTGTAATGTGCCTATAAAAGCGCTGGCTGCAACATTAATTATTCAGCATCAGCTTGAGAGGTACATAATCTATAAAAACATAAAAGAGTTGGATAAAGGATTTAAATAATCGACAGATCTTTTACGATCAACAAGGTCCGTCGGCTTTTATTAAGCTGCTTTTTATATTTAAACTACCTTTGCACGGGTGCAATGTAGACGGGTGAAACTATACTTATATTGAATTGAATTACTATCTATTGCTGAAAATTTCATTAAAATCCGTTGCGTAGTTTAAAAGATCTAACCGTACAGCCAGCGGGAGCGACTTTGTTTTATAAATGTTTTATTACTTAAAGACTATAAATACTTATACAGTGGTAAAGATAAAGATGAGAAGGTATGGCTACATTACCTATTTTTGTTAGGTACACTTGCGCTAAAAAATATGTCAGAGTTAAATTACAAATGATTATGACATTTTGTAATTTAATCTCGTGTTAGTAGGCACAATACTAACGCCTGGTTTCTGAAAATCTAAAGAAGACTAAATGCTGATAGATTATCAAACTCTTGTTAGCTGCTTTCATTGGTTGATTGAAACATCAACAGCCAATCAGATAATTTAACTTAAAATTTGATGTTTGATTGAATTCAATACCTAATGGGCTTTGAAAAACCGGGGGTTGGTCTCAAAACTCGCACTCAAAAATCAGAACCTCTTTCTACAACCATCGAATAAGTGTCTAAGTTAGATAATTATAATTAGGTATACACATTCTGTTTCATTTTTAAACATATCTGGTGAATAGCTTCTTCTATGCAAAGGGCCTTAGGTTTCTGATCATAATAAGTAGGTGCCTAACAAGACTTTGAAATTAAGTCCGCTTAAACTGCCGAACTAAAGTCTACGTTACAAGTGTTTGAAACAAAAGGAACTTGTGCGGTTTCTTATTTTGTTCCTAAGTAGACTTATAAAATCAATTAAAGTACGAGGGGCATTCAACTTTGGTAGCCACAGTGGTAGCGCTCGCTTCAAGACGCGAATATTCTGGAATATTTGACAGTGCGCTACAAGTAGAGTAGCTAAGACTCAGATTGCAGGATGCCTGAACTTTGATATTCATGTCAATTTTAGCTTAGGTTGCAAAAATTCTCAATAGGTAATCGACTTTTATATTTGCACTAAAACTAGATGATGTTGTGGCGTACTCATTTAAATTGATGACTGTGACACGTCTCTATGGTTAAAACTCTATACGAAAATCAAATCAAAAAGTTTTTATATGAGTTGTAGAGATGTAATAACACACTCAACAAACGCAGTTTATTTTGAATTTAGAACTAGGCCCCGATTGAATAGCGAAATACTTCATTGATTTCTTTTCTCTTCTTTGGTATTGCGTCATATATAACATACAGGGTGTTCGGCATTACAGCATAAGTATACAGACAGCTGCAAAACCGACGGCGCATAAGTAATGCGCAATACTTATGCGTCTTGTTGCCTATAAACCCTCATTTCCATACATTTCTATCTTATTTGCTGCGTCTCTGCACTTACTCAGGCCGCACAGCCTGGAGGAAATATAATATAATAATATATAATATACTTTTTTTTTGTTTTATTCATATCAATTGGTGTTTCATCGGGCTTGTCCTAACACCAAAATTCTTTATTAGATGTACCTATTTCTAATTTAAAAAATCACTTAAATCGAATATCGATTTTTCTTATGCGCTTATCATCGAGCTACTTTTTGTATTAAGAACTATTATTACATAAGCAATAAGACGGTAGGGTTTTGTTTTTCTAAGCTGCGCCGCTGCTGTCTCAAAATAGAAACATAGCCAAGCCAAGCACCGCTTAATGTAGGCATTAAGAAACTTAAATATGGGGGTAATAAAATAGACAGAAGAAGGAACGACGTTTATGGGGGTCAGTTTGATGACGACTCAAGAGTCAAGACGATGCTGATCAGGTACCACTTCAACGAGGGCCCTCCCTTTACCGACACACGTGAACGAATTCTAAATGAACTTTTTGCTAAACCGCCATAAGTGGTATAAATATAGAAAGAAAAACTAGTTAGTAGCCCTAAGGAGGGCTTATTGTGCGTGCAAAATCAAATGGCCTTTTGATTTTCCACGCGCAATGTGCTCCGCCGTTGTATATCGAATGGGTAATAAAACCTCCTACTTTACTCTGCGCTCCTGGTACCTAGGTTATGGGACTAGTATTATTGTGCGCTTATTTTTCCGGTAATGATTTAAACAGTCAATCATTGCGAGGCTAATGAGGGAGAAGTTTATGTTGTTTAACTGCGTGTGAGTACTTGTGGGTTTGTTAAAATAGAAATACGAGGTTCTTGGCCTTTCTTGTTAAGTTCAAATACACTATTTTATCGTGCATACCTATTACAATTTGAATGATCTTTGCTGAAGCTCGTGACTGTTCGTGGCCTAAGTAAAAGGTGACCGTCCGTTTTGTACCGAGAGCCTTCCGTGCCTCGGAATGTTGTTGGGGTCAGCTGTCACTCGTAGACTTTTGACTGGCGTTATGGGTAGTCAGACGCCAGAAAGTCTGACAACCAGTCTTACCAAGTGGTATCGTGTTTCCTAGTAACTGGGTTGTGAAGGCCAGACAGGCAGTCGCTCCATGTAAAACACTGGTATTCAGCAGCATCTGGTTTTCAAAAAGCCGTCAGCCGACCGGTTCTTTTTATAGTTGGGAAAAGTCTAGGTGATGTTAAATACATATTTAACTTCCCCCTTTTGTTTAGCCCTACCCTGTTTCTATTATGTTACAATCTCCCTCAGTGAACACCTAGGTGAAGTGAGTCTACTTTGTCAATCCCTAGCATCGGGAAGGATGGCAGCTCACTTCACCTAGGTGTTCACCGAGGGAGATTATAACAGAATAGCTCTACTGATGCTATCCTTTTTTAAGATAGCTAAGTACATACTTACATATTACTTACCTAGCTATTTTCAAAAAGGTAAGCATCAAAATAAGTTACCTAAGTAAGCATTGATTTTCGTTGTTTACTTATAGCGGATTCTAGTAATTAGAAACACCACAACATCCACTAAGTATCAATGAAAATAAATCACAGGTCATAACTACAATCAAAATTCGATCATATCCTGCTCCAAACAGCTCCGACCAGTAATAAACTTTTTGGAATCCGCACTCCACATTCACACTCCAGCTTCTTTATGAACGGGATTCGTTTAACCTGATGGAATATGAGTGATTGACACCGAAAACAAAAGGGGAGGGCCGGCTTTATTGGATCACCCGAATATTGGGTGTCAAGTAGCGCGGTTTTGCGTTTTGAGGAATTCATTCGGTTTGATATAACGTTGCAAATTGTTCTGCAGGTTTTCGACATGGAGATATCCAAATACGTTTCGAAAATGTTAGTGTAAATGCTTAGTGTTTCCGTGCTAAACAATTAACGTCAAACGTTATATTTTCAAAATATTTTAATGGAAAATCAGTCCAAAACACGTAGTAAACTAAAGATAAGTACATAAGTGGTTTTTTAAATGCAACATCGGTCATGTTTATTTCACATAATTCAAGTCAAGCGAACGAGCAAATATACGAATACGCAAACCAATAAACGCTTTTCTTAATTATTATTTATTTAAGTAGAATGATTTAATTGGTTCTGCCCTTCGTCTTTGGTTTTTCGTAGATGCGATTAATTTGATAAACTGTCTTTAACCATGCTTTAAGAATAGAATAAAATATCATTTATTGCTGAGTATATGGTAGGTACATTGAGATCTTAAAATTAATATATTTAGCTTCACATATACAACCGCTGCCGGTGTAGAAATATAAAATTGAATTTAACAAAAAAAAAAAAATATTATTTACATACAATTTTACATGAAATGTCAATAAGTTTGTAATTATTAATAAAATATGTGTTAATACCACAAATACAGTCAATATGCATACACAATTTTCATTTGTTTAATATTACTAAGTGCATTCAAATAAAATGTCAATTTTTTTTTGTTATGTAATAAAATGTAAATTTTTTTGCTTTGCTATGTAATCAAACGTCAAAATTTTTTTAAAAAAATTCAGTAACTGAGTAGAAACAATTGTCTAACAGGCAAGCAAATATTGTTTAATGGGCCTAAATTTATTAATGGGCAATACTCTGATTTGTGGCGGTAATTTATTAAATATTTTGGTTGCCATACAATGAGAATTTCTGCTATATAAATGTAGTCTCTGTCTAGGTATAAGTAATTGCTCTGGATTTTGGCTTTCGACTCTTTTTGAGTAACGTTCATACACAGGGAACAGTTATGGATACCTTTTTATGAATAAACATATTTCAAAGATATAAAGACATGGAAGTGGAAGTATGTTTAGTGATTTAAATAATGGCTTACAATGTTCTAAGTATTCAGCCCCACATACTGCTCTGACACATTTCTTTTGGGCAATGAATGCTCTGTCCAGATCCACAGAATTACTCTATGTTACAAGACCGTAACGCAGTACTGAAGAAACGTAGCCATGATACGCTATAAGGGCTGTTTCTTTACTAGCTATGAGTATTAGTCTTCGTAGAGCAAACACAAATTTGTCAAGTCGTGTACATACTTTTCTTACATGTTCCTTCCAGTTTAAATTTTCGTCAATAACTATACCTAAAAATGCGGTTGATGGCACTGCTTGTAATACTGTTTGATTATATTGTATTGTAGATTGTTTTACTATCGAATTGTATGTTTTGATTTGTATTAATTTGGTTTTGTCCATGTTTACATGCAAATTATTACTTTCCAGCCATTTAATTGCGTTTTGTAATTCTTTATTCGTGTCAGTCTCCAAGTCATTCTTGTTTAATGATTTAATGGTCAAAGTGGTGTCATCAGCAAATAATACACAATTATGTTTTAGTATCTCGCAAAGATCATTTGTATATATAATAAATAATGGAGGTCCTAACACGCTTCCTTGGGGCACGCCACAGCTATTCAGTTTTAATTCAGAAGTGTATGCTTTTTTCCTGTTATTATCAATTTTTGATATTACCACCCATTGTTGGCGACCCGATAAATAACTTTTAAACCGTCATGCGCTTTATCTCTTATGCCGTATTTTTCCATTTTGCAAAGTAGGCGAGCATGCGGTACAAAATCGAATGCTTTGCTCATATCTAAGAATATAAAGCATTCGTTATCAAAGAATTCGTTACTATTTTATATTCGTTCAAAAATGATTATGACAAACATAATCGTTCAATGAAAATATTCCATTATCATGCCAACCTTTAGAAGCCCACTGCTGGACATAGGTCTCCCCTAAAGGGGGGGTTCAACCATAATCGCCATGCTTGGCTGATGCATGTTGGCGATCGCAGTTGGTGTTATGGTACTCAAAAGGACGCTGCTACCCATCCTCTGGTCAATATCCCTCTGTCGCCGTCTACGACACCCACGGGTAGAAATGGGGTGGTATTATTCCCAAATGAATGATTTCCTCGGTTAAGTTTTTTTATTGGCATAGCTTATTAGCAGGACTAATTTTCCTTTACTGTGAGAAAACAAAAAATAGATGGCATTAGGTTCTGCCAAAAAGGCGTCTGAAATTGAAGATAAATTATACATTTTCCTGCCAATATAGTAAGTTTTATTTCCATTCCGCACACTCTAGTCCTCCTAGAGACAGAGCGACAAGGAAAATCCATTACTCTCACAGAAAACCTATAAAGTAGGTAAAACTCTCCCTTAACTTTTATTCCCAGTACCAACGCACACTAAGACCCGCCATATTGTTCTGTTTTCAAAACCTTTTAAAATACGGAGTTTCAAATTCCATTTCCAAATCTCCTTTTCACAACATAATGTCTTTTTAAATATATTATCTGGTAACCCAGTCGATGTTGCGAAGGTTTTATTCCAATTTTCCTTTCTGGCTGGATTTGGGGTGGCTTTGTAGAGTGACCATTGTTTAAGCGGCTCGAGTGCCCCTTTGTTGTGTATGTGTGTCGTTGATAAGGTTTGTGCCATCCTCTCGGTTAATTGTGGAGTGATTAAAACCTACGCCAGGCGTAAGCGTTTTATTTAATTGGGATACAACAGACGACGCGTGCTAGTTCAGCTTCTGTTTGTGTGTTGATTTATCTAACACAGAAATAAAAAGAACTGTACCCATATATAAACAGCAAAATATATTTACTAAAATTCCCTTACAAAGAATTTACCTACTTGTCATATTAATATTAAACCTTTCTAAATTGCGTGATAACTGACATCTTTGTAGATGTTATCAGTGTGCACAGCAAAAAACAAGCGTTAACCACTACCCCAAAACAGTTGCACATTAACAAACAACTTCTATCCAGTACTAATCATATAAAACTCGTTATTCAACCTGACGACAGCACACACAATGGACAAAGGTATACAAGCTGTACCAGATAATAACACAAACTGTACCAGATAGGTATATATAATATAAAGTTACCAGGTTATTAATTTCAGTTATCTGCGTGTTCTGCTCTGTCGCAATGTACACTTCATTGAGTCTATTGAAAACTTGCGAACGTCCACGTCGGGTATTGTGTTAAATGCAGCCAGTTGTGCTTAGATGATCAATATTTTGAATAGTGGTAGAATGTTGTTGTTTGTGGTTTCAAACGCTGGAACAATAGGGACTTGTTTATGGCGAAGTTTAAAATGGAATGAGACTGGGAAATATTTTTGCTTAGAAACTCTGTATTTTGGTGTAGAATTATTTCCGCATAATAGATATAAATATTAATACTTAGCTAAATATCTTTACATAATATAAAACAAAGTCGCCCCCGCTGTCTGTACGTTCAGATCTTTTAAATTGCGCAACGGATTTTAATGCAGTTTTCAGCAATAGGTAGAGTGATTCACGTGAGAAGGTTTATACCATGATTATACGTATATTTTGATCTTACATTGCAACCGTGCCAAACCTGTTCGGGTCACTAGTTATATAAATATAGTCCTCCTTCCTTATCGATAACGGCGACCCATCATCATAATTTCAGCCGAAAGACGTCCACTGCTGGACATAGGCCTCCCCAAGGGGGTGAGGGGGTTTGCCATAATCGCCACGCTTGGCAGGTGGATTGGCGATCGCAGTATGGTGGTTACAAAGGCACAAAGAACGCTGCTGCCCATTCTCTGGAAAGTCCCTTGACCCTAAAGGTTGGAAGACGTTTACATCTGATAAGTCGATTAGAAAAAAAAAAAATCATTGAGTTATGTAAGAAGTATGTTAAAAAATAGTATAGTCTAAAATGTAAATAGTAAAACTAAAATTGATTTTAGTTATGTTAAAAAGAGCCAACTCACAAAGTCTTTCTTATGAAGTTAATTACGTGTACAATACGTTCATCGTATCTTGGCGCGTCTGAAGTTAGATGTTTGGCTGCGTCAAGGAACTTTTAGGAACGAAGTTGTCTACTGCGCAGCTAATCGGCTAACTTCAGACGCACCAAGATACGTTGACCGTACTGTAGATAACTACATAATTCAATTTGCTGAATCAGCTGAATGTGATACATTACTATAACAAATAGCAGTTCAATGTACCTACACATCCAATATGCTTAGAAACTATTTCAAATTAATCAACGTTACTTATTCAAAATAAATACAAGTACTTCGAAATATACTTGTTATTTTTAGGGTTCCGTACCTCAAAAGGAAAAAATGGAACCCTTATAGGATCACTTTGTTGTCCGTCTGTCTGTCTGTCAAGACCCTTTATCTCGGGCACGCGTGGAGGTATCGAGTTCAAATTAAAACCATATAGTCAAGTCTACGGTGTCTTGAAGCTGTGAAAAAATCAAACTTTTAAGTTAACGTGAAAAAAGATATGGCCGTTTATGCCGCAAAAAACGTATATTTCGACACTCTCAAAGGAATAAAAATTTATAGGGGGTTTCCCGTTGACCTAGAATTATAAAATTTTATCAAGTAATATATCGTCTTATACTACAAGTACAAAACTATACATTTGTAATTAAATCATTAAAAATATAGTCTTTATTTAAAGTACGTAATCAATCATCGAGGTACGCGCGGTCATAATTTTATGGGTGACCAAATCACGGAATTTGAACGGAACCCTTTGTAGGCGAGTCCGACTCGCACTTGTCCAGTTTTTTCAACGTGGGTTGGTTACAAAATCCAAGTTTTACTTAAACATTTTTTGTTCTGATGTAAATACAAAGTTTCATTTAATGCTCACTGAATTCACCTTCAGGTTCGAGAGTACATTATCAAATAATTTAAAATATTTTTCTATATTAAGATATTTAATTAAGTTTGAAGGAATAAAAAACGTCAATAATGTTCTTGAAATCCAAAGGAAGCCGTACCATCGCCGCATACAAAACTTGGTCCTTTATGGAGAGGTTTTGCAATATTTTATAGAAATGAGAAACTCATTCATTTTTTTCCGACAACTTACAGAAAGCTTAGAAGTTGGGAAAAATTAAAACTTGATTATGAAAATGTTGGAAGGACGTGAAAAGTTCTGGAAAACCGAAGTGAATAAAATTAAATAAACATTAGAAATTCTGAAGAGTTCTTTATGATTATACTTTTGGATCCCTTGTGGTGAGAGTAGAAGATAATATAATCTGTTCCCTACAGTGGCGAATGCTTAATGTTCCATCAATCAATCGGTGCTCAAGCCTAAAGAGTCTATGTATATTTTTGGTACAATTTCATAATATTCAATACGAATTAAATAGTGACAGTGGACTTGAACATAGATCATTAAGATGGCAAGAAAAGGAACACTGAATAATCAATGTCTATGTCAAAGCATGTATTTCAATGCCCTCATTGAAATACATGCTTTGACATTGACCCATTCCAAAAGGTAGTTTCGTATGGAGAAGAATGGGTAAGAAACTCCATACTTACTCATTTAATAATAAATGAGTACATTATTTTGCATTTACAGTTACATAACTATACGTGAATACGATAGACCTTGCATAAAAACACTATATTGAAGTATGTACAAAGTATTACAAGATAAAGAATGACAGCTAAGTTCGCATATGAATTCGCCGCTAGAGGCGCTGTGGTGTAGCATGAGGTCTCCGAAACGTCAAATGACACTCTTTGTGGGTGGGTTACGCGGATTTATGATTAATTAGTGTAACGTTGTGAATATTTTGCAATACCTGACATTTATTATGGGAAATATGATCAATTAATGTCTGTGCTTTGAGACAGTTTTATCTTTCGGAAACTTAAGTCCACCTTTTTTTCCGAAAAAAACGGGACTGTGATGATTCACAGTCCCGTTTTTTTTACATCTTTGCTCGATTTTTTTACAGTACGATTTTAAGGTATTAAATATGATATGTTTTCACGCTCATAATAACAAACTTTGGGCCTTACTCGACAGTGGCGCCAACTGGTGAGCATAAAAACGGTAGCCCTCATTATTTAAACTATGTGAAGGCATTTTTGAACTGTCAAGGAATCGGTTAGTTAGTCAGAAGAATTGAAGCTACTTGCTCGTTCCATAACGTAGGTAGGTCTCTATGGAGAACACTGAACAAGCAACTCCACGATTAATCAATTTTTTTCAAAATCCTGGTTACATAATTCATGTTGCATCTGCCTATATAAGAAACAATGAAGGTAAAGGTAATTGTTCTGATCAATGCAAATTCTAGAAAGTAAGAAAGAAAAATCCACAAAAAAAAAAATCTGTTTATGACGTTCAAAGCAAACGATGACGCACACAAGCTCAGTACACGTTAGTACAAAACAACCATGTTACATATATGCTGAATGGATTTAGAGAAAATATAACAGTACCACACACACCTACCCTCAATTCAAAGAGCTTCTTTGAAATTTAATCCCCGGTTCCAAGATGGCGACGTAGGTACTTCGTGCTAAGCCTTCAGTTCGCAAGATTAGGGCCACGAAGCAAGCGATACTTACTAAATACTGAATCACTATTTCTGCTTACTAGACGAGATGATTATAAGTAGGCATAGATGGTGTAGTCTGTCTGAGAGGTGACATTTTGTCGCAATTAATTTCCAGCTGTCTTTTAATTTTTTCTGTACATATAAAATTAAAAGCTAGGTTGTGTGTCGGTTGTTATTTAGTAATGTTGCAAAAAAATATCAGGGTTATGAAAGAAGTAATTTAAAATCAAAAAAAGTTTTACAAAGTATTTTTTCTTTATTACAGTTTCTTGGTAATTTTAAATAATTTATTTTATATTTTTTATAATGATGATAGCAAAGATAATTAAGGTCTGTGGTAGAAGTATGCTGCAGGTTGGAATCAGTTACAACCTACACAGTCCAGAAAAGTATTTTTCATCCCACCATCTCGGAAAGAGTATTTTAAATCTTCAATATCTGAGTGGAAAAGCCGTTTTTATTCTCTAGAGGATAAAGTAAATTTATCTTCAATATCTGAGTGGAAAAGCCGTTTTTATTCTCTAGAGGATAAAGTAAATTGAATTTAGAACATCGTGTGCACTAAGTTTGTGAATTAAAAAAAAACATTAAACCTATTTACTGCTACCTCTATGGTGCCGAATATATCATACAACTTTTTTTTAATTTGTTAAAAACTCAGACTTTGTAAACGTTTTTTTTTTGCATTTAGTCATTTCCTCGCTGAGGTGGAATGAAAAGTTACGTGTTGCACTCGAGTGCAAAGATTTTTCACCTCGTGCTCTTTTGATTCTTGCTCGGTCATCAAAATTGAACACGCGGTTAAAAAGCAACTTTGCACTCTTGTATAACAAATAACTATTTCATCCCTTCTATTCGAAAACTGTCGTTTTGTTCCTCTTTAAGCGGGAGCAAAGTAGCTCTTTTCTCCACTAGACTTTTTAGCGGGCAGTAATGAGGTTTGAATTTGGAACATGAATCGTTCATTGAAATCGAACGCAAATTGTATAAATTATTGGCTGTAATGTTGGCTGTACGGGGCGGGCAGGCGCGGTAAGGTAACTAAAAAAAAAACAAAAGCGCGCGATTTACTTCCCTGTTCTTGTAATCGGTACGGACTTTTATGTATTTTGAAAAAAAAAATAGTTGTAAAAGTGTTCTGAAAGTAATAGTGCATTAACTTCTGAAACTATTTATATAAAAGCTAATAACGTTATACAAAACTTAATACCTAAGAAATCCCGGGAGAAATATTTTCTCATAGAAGGAGATGAAAAGTAGAGTATATGACTCGAAGGCAAAAATATTTTTCCCTCAGGCGATGTACTTTGAATCCCTCGCTACGCTCAGGATTCTATTTTGAAATCCCTCGCTATGCTCGGTATTCTATTCTAGAATCCTTAGCTTCGCTCTGGATTCAAAATAGCGCCCTCGCCGTAAAAATATGATTTTGCTCCCTTGTCATACAATCTACTATTCTTTTGCACGGACTTTCAAAGAGCTAGGTTACGTTTCGTGGGTTTAATGGCCATATGAGAGCCGTCTTAGAACTTTCTGCGCGCTACAGTCTTTTGTTTAACAAGAATGCACCATCTCGTAGAGAGTTGTGGGCGTAGAGGGTGCGAAGGGAAATTTATCTATTTATAGTTGAGTTCCCACTTTCACTTCTATTTGTATACAGTTACAAGGTACACTTTCAAGGTTTACAGGGTGGGGTTGGATTTCAGTAGTAAAGTTTGTGTTACCAGAGTGGTAATTATTTGCCCGGCTAGAAGTTGTCTTTGACAAAGTACCTACATAGTACAAGTACAAATGAGGTTGTAGAAACGGCTGTGAAACTGTGTGGTTAGAATAGGTACAGGCAGTTTCTTAAATATGTAAAGCGTAAGGTAAACATAGGTTTTAATTATTAAATTGATGATTTTTACAACATAGAAGCCGTCATTCTATAATGCTATTGCTGAAATATTTTAAAGTCAAATGACTACTTAAAAATCAGAAAGTATTAAAACAAAGGGTTAAACAGTTGAACTAAATCAGGCAACCGGTCGGGAATCCTGAACATTAAAATACAAATAAATGTCACCTTTACATCTCATGTTCGAAATCCAATCCTTTTGAAATTTGAACTCCTTTCGACTGTGACGTCAGAACAGAGGGGACCATAGAGAAAAAAGGCATAAAGACACAGCTACACGATTCCAACGTTGTATTTCTAAAGCAACAACTTTGTAGAACTCGTTTTCTGTTTGGTAACAAGAAAACAGTTGTGCTGTTTTGCAGCAGTTTTTATTGGCCTGCCTTTGTTTACTGACAAGTTGAGTGCTTGGTTTTAGGGTTCCTTCGGTGTTACCAACTTAGCAACTACGTCTTGGCTCGTAATATCCGCGGACTCTTTGGATCAGTGGTGAGGGTTTGGATACAATGAATTGGATACAATGGTCTAACTTTTAATATTGGTAGTGTAGTGCTAGACTCTACTATATGCCACTAGCACCTAGAGGCATAGTAGTACACAGGATACCAAAACCATTTTACTAACGGTTCCTATATACAGAAACACCATTATTTCAAATACACCATTTACAGGTACTTTTGAATTGCCAAAGAAACAGTCAATCAGAAAGTTGAAGCTGCAGTTGCTCGTTCCAAACAGTAGGTTTCTATGGAGAAGAAATGAGCCAGAAACTCCATGAATAGTCTTTTAAATTCATACTTCCATACTTTAATATTATAAATGCGAAAGTAACTCTGTCTGTTACGCTTTCACGATGAAACGGCTGAACCGATTTTAATGACATTTGGTATGAAAGTAGCATCAACCTTGGGGAAGGATATAGGCTATTTTTTTCTGCATCTGCGATAACCGACATTCACGAGGACGAAATCGCAGGCTAAAGCTAGCCGGTAATATATTACAAATAATGGTTGTGTTGAGTTCGTCGAACCGAATGTGGCAACCCGCTAATGTATATATAGTATAGCGACTAAGAGGGAAGTTGAGTAACATATTGAGTAATATTATTTGTTAAATATTCAAGATATCTTAAGAGAAGAATACAATTAAATAAAACATCATCAACAATTAAAGTACTTAAGTCCCTTAAAACTACCGCAGAACCACTGCGAAACATGTTGCCGCTAATAATGTGCAGCAGCTACCCAAATCGATTAAAAAGCAAATCGATGGCGTGCCGATTTTAACTGTAAACCATTTATATCGATAAACCTGTTCGTCCTTGCTAGGACGATACTTAGAGGACAGAAATAAATGTCTAGACTGCATTCCAGTGCCTACGCTAGTACGGTGGTCATCATTTATTCATATCTCGTTGTGGCAACACTGTCATCTTTTTTTGAGATTGCAATCGATTGTGGTACTCGTAATTGGATACGAGAAAAGTTGTTTATGTTCTTTTTGGACTATCGATTTACGAGTACGTATGTGATTAAACCTCCTTAATGTTTTATAAATCCAGTTATAACCAAAATACTATAGAAACTTGGCCCAGTGTTTGTTAATTGAGAGTAAGATAGGACTCGTTAACCAAGGAGTCCAATATTGAAGTATCTCTTTAAAGTCCTGATGAAATCAAACATGTAAAGACGGTATCACAAACGAAGTGACCTTCCAACTGGCTATAAGGTCGCCTCTTAACATCAATACAATCCCGAACGAGGTCCTAAACCTTTGATATTGCTACCGAAGCATCGTCTATGAGCCATTACTGTCTTCAAACTTCATTATAACGACATTGTAACACACATGTTGGATCCTAACTACGTCAGTGCCACTCAAAATGCCCAATGGAGCGGAGAATAGGCCCTTCTGCTCCAGTTGCCATGGCGACGGGCCTAAACACTGATATCCCGGCCCTCCGAGCGATAAACTAATCTTGTACATTTTATTCCAAGCCAGGCTGCGTGAAAAATGAATTTTGAGGTAACCTCTTGAAGGAGAGTAAATTGAGACGGAATTATTCAGACCCACTCGTTTGCCAAGTGTGGTGGCTTATGAAAAGTAAATAAACCCTGTTTATGTTTATGCTTTCGTTACAAAATTTTGATTAGATCTAAA
This sequence comes from Charanyca ferruginea, assembly GCA_947361185.1. Classification (NCBI taxonomy): domain Eukaryota; kingdom Metazoa; phylum Arthropoda; class Insecta; order Lepidoptera; family Noctuidae; genus Charanyca; species Charanyca ferruginea. Next base: position 54,146,470 of record OX376055.1, on the reverse strand, counting down.
ACGAAGTTTATCACAACAACTAGACGAGATATTAATAATAATTCAAAAGAATTCTCTCGATTTTCATTTCGGTCGAAGCAAATAATATAAATCGTGGAAAAAAGGTTTTTAATCTTGCCAATGTCAATTTGTTCGCAACTCTCTGGGGTTACAAATGTAGTGATATTTTATTAAAAGCTTTCCAATCCATTAGCGAATAAATCAACTATGTATAATACATACGCATTTATGTAACGTAAGTAGCACAAATACGTTCAGCGGTGGACGGCAATAGGCTGATATGATGATGATGATGATGAAGTGGCACAAAACATGACTGCTCTATTATATGGATGTAAAAATGTTGGTACCAAGAACATCATTGCATTACTTACCTTGTATATTAAAAGTCCTCTGCTGTATTAATGAAACCACTAGTATTGGTGATCGCTATTTGTTTTTAGACGAGAGGAGAAGGTTGTGGCCTATCCTTTGACTTACAGTTTTCAAGACGCGCCCAAAATGTTATATGTGTCAAACTGGCTTAGATTTAGACCACCTCAAAATACATTGGCGATACGTCAAAAATAATGTAGTCTTTATTCCGAAGCCAAAATCACTGTTTTTATAATATTATGTCGTCTAATATTTAGCAGCCATTTGCTAATCACATTATCTGGTACCACTGGTATGTTATGACCAATGACTTTGGCTGCCTCGGATGCGTTAGCTAATATTCGCCGAACCGTATCAGCTAAATCCACCCAACATAGGTCAGTACATCTAAACCAGTACTCTATAGAGAGGCACTGAAGCGGGGAACTCGACCACAATGCATCGTTTCCGGTCCTCTATTCGCCAGGGCCATATGCCAGTAATCCGATTTCCTATATAAAGCCCCGTCATCGAATCGCCAATGTTCTTTACATCGACACCATCGATTTGCGGAACAGCTGCTCTTTGTTACATGGTAGCGCTCTATTAAATTAAATTGAACTTTGAAAGAGGTGAATTGAATGCCGCTTTTTATATATATCTTCTATATAAAATTAATTACCGTCTTTAAAGGTCATCACTTGAAAACGGCTTGACCGACTTGGCTGATTTTTCTGACATATATGTATTTGTCAGGATCAGGTTCGTATTAAAGGGTTTTCTGGTAAATCAACAGCAAATGTCGGAAATATGGATGGTATTTTTGTATGAAAATCTTAATCAACAAAACGTGACTTTTAGTAAATTAGGTATACCAAAGATCAAAGGGTAAAGTCTATCTAGAATGTTTATACTTTACACTTAAAGGATCAAACACAGTTGTTTCTTGAAACAAATACTAATATTGTTATGAAACAAGTAGTTACACCTAAAATTAATCCGTTTTAAACTTAATCTACTTCAATAACACGAGGTATTAACTACTTAATTATCTGAGAGCCACATACAAAGAAGGGTGTTATGAAACGGGAACATATTCTAACGTTTGTCTTACTAAGTAATATTATTATCTAACCACATCGCATTAGGCGTCTAAGCCTATTGTGGGCTTGTGCCATTATTATCCAGCACTCCACACGCGAAGCTCCGTACATTTAGTTGATTGTTTTAGTGATTATACGGCTAAATCAAATTGCAATCAGCGTTGTTATCCGATTGGGTGCCCGCATCTCTCCTTAATTTGTACGTCTATCCGCTGTGCTTAGTTTCAGTTGTAGTAGCTGTAGTGATTTTCTTTTGTTTTATTTGTCCCGGGAATTCAATTTGTAGTTTTTCTTTGTAGAGATTTTACATTTAGTTTTTAATGTCATGTTGGATTAAAAAAGCTAGTTGAACTATTGTTTTGTTAAGTTGATCGAAACTTGGGCATAGATTTACACAGATGCTTGCGATTGAATATTATTGGTTGAGTAAAGGTCATATTTCAGCAATTCCAAGAAGAACATTCCTCCAAATCTACATAAAATTGTATCAAATTAAAAGACTCCGATAAATAACCAATTCATTGTGTAGGGGTGAATCTAATGAAATACACAAAAGTGTATAGATTGCATGGCTACGAGAGTGGATATGAATGCTGGACGATAAAGCTCCACATGAACGTGTTCGCATGTCATTTCTCGCTCCACTGCCACCATTCACAGCTGCTGCTGAGCTTGAAGCTTTCCAATTTATTTATATCCGCCATACAGTTCGCAGTATCCACGCATGCGTATAGATTCCCCACAACGATATTATTCAGCAAAAATCCTTGACAAATGACCTTCAGTCTATGACGTCATCGTTCAGGCGAGGCCGGTCGAGGCCTCCAACAATACGATCAGCAGAGTTGATTGAATGAGACATTTACAGAGCCGTACCGCAACAGCACCGCGGCTGTAAACCCACTACGTGAGTCGCTTCTCATCCAAGTCATAAATAAATTCCATTCCAATTCTATGCCACAATTGAACGACGCACCAATTACTATCATAAATTGTGACCCCGTATCTATTTACATACATTATCCTTGTATTTCGGGACTTCATTAAATATGTCCAAGGAACTCACGGACCCGATGCCTATTCGGTTTATATTGTAAACGGTTTCTGTAACGTCGTCGTCGTCTGCTACGTTTTGGAAACAGGAGAGAATTTGGGTCGCAATTGTATAATTAAATTACGTATTATAGGGTATAATAAAGGTCGTTTTAGAATGTATTGTTCCGTGTGCACGCCATTTGACGTGATGTGTGCTTTCAATCCGACCCTGCTAATGACGTCAGCAATATGAACTGCTGTAGATTGTATTATGAGTTATGATTCATTAAGTTCATTTGGTTTGCTCGTACGGTGTTATTTGGTAATTGGTCCTTTCGTTAATCTCTATATTGCAAAGGTGTTATTTATTGGGTTTCTCCATATTTTTAACGTTTATATTCTCCATCATCATTATCATCATTTCAGCTGAAAGACGTCCACTGCTGGACATAGGCCTCCCCAAAGGGGGGGTTTTGCCATAATCGCCACGCTTGGTAGGCGGGTTGGCGATCGCAGTATGGTTGTTACAAAGGCACAGAGGACGCTGCTGCCCATTCTCTGGTGTGTCCCTTAGTCGCCTCTTACGACACCCACGGGAAGATATGGGATGGTGCTACTCTTTACGTCCGACACAATACGGACACATATTCTCCATAGTTATTACGAAACGATATATTCTTATATCTATAGTCAACTTCACCTTAGTTCATTGCCGAACCATTGTTCATAACTCTATTGAGATTCTTGTGTTTGAAAGAAACTATAAAAAGATTTACTGACTTACGGTCTACATCACTATTTCTATTATATTCGCATTATATGACGCAACGTTTTGTCGTCCACTAAAATCTTTATTGTGAACCAAAATAATAGCAATTTTATGACGGAGCGACAAAGTCGAACCATTAGTGGGTATTTTTATGAAGGGCATTTTCGCCCTTATGTCTGCATTTGTTGTTAATGTTATTTGATGTTAATGGTGGGTAGAAAAAACGGGCAAGGGTTGGAATGACCTCGTCAGGATTATAATTGAACTGTCTCTGGTACTAAGGGTTTAGAATGCAACATTAAGCTGCCAATAGCTGTAGCGTTACGAAAGAATGTACTTCAAAAGTTGTCATCTTCATCCCCTTTGTCTGTGTTAGAAATGATTACTTTATGTTGGTTTTTATTCAAAGTCTTTTCTGAAAAAAGAAGCTTACGCTTTTTAAAAGCAGATTAAGAGAAGCAAAAATATGAGCCCATCCCATCCTTGCTATTTACGGCTTTTCTTTTTGACAAAGCTTTATACATTACTCCCCTGAATAAGACTGAATCGTTTTCCTCAATTTGTCTTATTCACTGTATAACTGAACTGTGCAATAAACTGAAACAATGGCTCTTCAAAATATTGACTTCAGCTTAACGTTGAAACGCGGGAGTTGATGGACTAAAATGGTACGGAAAGCAATCAGGAGTCCGTTCACCGTCTCGTCTTCTAATGGCATTGTAAAAGTTTAATGCGAGCAGGTCCACTCTCCGCGGGATGCACTGACCGCTCCGGCGCCATTTAGGCTTTATATCGACCAACTTGGACAATATTGTGGTTTTACTGCTGTGACTGACGGTGGTGCCCTAAACAACTTCAACATTAAATGCAACATAAAAGTGAAGAGTCGTTTTCTAGAAAATGGAAGTCACATTTTAGTTAGCACACAACGGATTTATTCTAACAAACTGTTATTTGCTATTGATTCGATTTATTTGAAAGTTTGCCAATATTTTTGAAATGATTTGGCTCTTGTTGAACTTTATAGCTGTCAAGAGAGCTTTGTCCCAGAAAAGTTATAAGATATTAAATTATATAACGGGTCGTCTAATATGACTATCAAATGAGACACTCGTAGTATAATATCGGTTCGGATTGAAGAGCGATAGACTTGAGATAGACGATGTCGTTAGAGAGGAGGACGTCGATTCATTTGTCATATATAAGCTCGAAACAGGTAACGTTTAATGAATTTATCTTGTCAGGGGAGCATTAACCAAGTTTAGGAACAAATTACGAGCGTAAAGTTGTCTTCCACCTTCGAAGTTCGCTCGTAATTACCGTGCCGTTCGCTGAAATTCGGCTTCTGCACGCTTCCAGCTTTTTATTGCCGAGTATGGGGCATATCAATGTTCCGTTTTGGCGCAAACGAGCGAAGATAACGGCTTTATTACTTGACGAGGTGCCAGCTTCTATATAAATTCACAAGAATCAATGCGACGACGACGATGTTTAACACTCTGCTAGAAATAAGCTGTGAAAATCAATATCTGCAAAGTGTCAACGTGTTTCATGTTCCCGACTGTAGTGTTAGCAGCTCCTGTGCCTGTCTCGCGGAGCTCCGTTTTATTAAATGCCGTTTTATTGCCGCTGTCTGATGCCATAAAAGCCTCCACAAGTACTTCTAGTTTTGTAAAATAAAACTCAAAATTTCGGTGTGCCATCTTCACAATTTTATCTAGGAAATCTACGGCGCTTTGTTACACTGTCTGTTGTTTTATGTATTGTTTGCTTTAAGGTTTTATGACGTGTCGTTTATATTATGCTAGCCCCTGTATTTTATTGTTCCGGTTACACTGTTGAATTTTTGATAAGGTTTTAGTGATATCATTTAGAGCTGCATCTTATGTATTTTGTTTGTAGCTTGAATGCCTCATAACGATTTAAATATAATTTTAACGTAGGCATTTACTAGCGTTGCTCAAATAGAAGAAAAGAATGAAATTGTTGTAAAGTGAGATTAGCCGTCAGCGAGTGGGTGTGCTACCAGGCTCGCAGCGGTCCCTAGGAGTGTCACCGGGCGATGCTGTGAAACGGAGCATGTAGGTTAAGAGCCCTTCGCGCTTTGTTAGCGCGCTCTAATCACTGGCGGCCCTCAACGGCACGCGAGTCGAGGGCTCGTAGCGCACTAGCGTTTTGTGCCTCTCCTCTGCGGCGCATCTCAACGGTGTTATGTGCGCCTGGTACGTGTCTATTTGATTACAGTGCAGGTGTAGTCAACTCCGTGTACCAACTGAAACTGGGTATAACAAGGTTCTTTACTTTAAAGTTAATTTTGCGAAAGACACGATGCGGTTGTGGACGTTGCCTTGTTACTGTGAAAAAAGGTAGTTTCGATTACCTATATGTTATCCCAAATCGTATCATGCTCACATTTGACCTATCATGAGAAACGTTTATAGGTAGTAGGTGTAATGGAAGCAACCTATTCCAATTCCAAGGTAGCTAGATATGTACATTTTTTGTTTCGAAATAAATCATAAAAAGCAATTCCATCTCTATTTGGCCGAATATCGGTAGCAACTGGCCGCAATCCAAGGTAGGTACGCTTTTAAGTTTAGCAAATTTGTCTGTGCTATATTTTTGGGATTGCCGGGGACGACATCTACGGCCAAGTTAACTTGGCTAACTTGTATCATGAATTTGTAAAACTGAATACTCATTGCATTAGCCGTAAGGTTTGAAATCCACTGACATAGCATTTTGTTATCAGCAAAAACATTATGGCTAAGGAAACTCGCGCATCCATGATTGTTTTGGCGAAATTTATAGCCCTGTCGTTGACCGTGCCTTGAATTTGTAATTTGATTTCATGAGAGATCTCGTTTGTGACTTTCCTAATCTTTTTATATGTACTGAAAAAGTTATGATTAATAACGTTTGTTATTCGAGTTTTTTAAGTGAGGTTTGATTCCGTTATTGTGTATGAGCAGGTTTCGGGTAGCCTGTTTGCTTTCATTTGGTGAACCTCGTTAGGGATTCTGTTTATTTTCGTACAAACATATTTTTGGCTACGTTTTTGTGGATTATAAAACAAACACGAGTATACCATTTACAAATAAGAGTTAAAGCGAATAAATTAAATAGAAATAACGTTGGTATTTGGAGATTCAAAAATATTCGTTTTTTTGCCTGAAAATGAAAAATAATGAATACCTATTTTCGTTTTCGTCAGTTTTTAAGTCTTAAATGTACAGAAGCAAATGCACATAATTAAAAAAAAGAGTAAGGTAAGGGGGTTGAATTGTATATTCCTTAAGTCAGCCGGGGTCAAATGGATTTTCCGACGTGCTAATAATGAGGTGGCTTACCTGCCCCTGCCACGATGGATGAAGGGGGGTGTGAGACGAGCGGAGGACGGGGAATAAGACAGCAAAACTCATTTCCTGGCTGTTGACGGAAGCCAGGCTAGTCAATAAGTCAGGGAAAATTGTATTCAGAATTGAACTCTTTCGAATTAAAAAGAATGACCATTTTGTTCCTTTACTTTGGTATTGAGGTACCTACTTGGTTTTATACGTTTTCATTGTATTATGTCTGTTAGAAAATGTACGATATGCAACCTAAACGACGTTTTTCTCCATCAAATTACCCATAATCCGCATAAACTCTATTTATTGTATAAAATTTTCTTCCAAATCAAGGAAATTGGATGTAGTAGTTGTGTTCTAAGAAATCTTATGCTTATATAAATAAAATAGTATGTTTGTCTGTTTTATTGGCATTCGACAAAGAGATTTTAGATACTAGTTATTATACAATATGTAGATAGGCTACGAGAAGAATAGGGTATTACACCCATTTTTGAAAAGTGTCTCAATGAAATTCTGTAGTGCTAATAAACACATCATAAAAATAATATGCCACCAAAAAAAACACATCTAAAAATAAAATGCATCAAATTTTAAATTTTCAAATTTCGCGCGTAGTTTGAAGAAAACGCCTCTTACTGGACGCCATATTGCTCAGCGTAAATGACGTCAATTCGTTTTGTATCAAATGAGCTCATATTAAATATGATAATTGTATATCATTTTAAAATAATTAAAAGCATATTTTGTAATAGGTGTAATAATGAAAAAATTACGTTGGTCACGAAAATAATAAAAGTAAAAAAGCCTATATTACGCCAATCGGTTGATTGACAGTTGACAATTTTTTGTTTACACAGCCGTACGGCGTAATAACATAGCCGCTACTATTTCACGGTGTTTTATAACAGATTAAAAATACTGAAAACTTTGAATTGAATTTAAAAATTTGTTTTGGCATTTTATGAACTAAAACTTACATTTTCCGACTGCTTTATGCCTAAACTGTCTCAATAACATATTTATAGATTTTTTCTCGTATAGAGTAAAATACCCTATTGTCATAAAACACTGTTATCCCTATGTATTTTTCTTTTAGCACTCAATGTTAGCTGTCATATGGGCGTATGATATGTGAACTGAGTGCCTATAAACATTTAAACCATTACGTTGAAAGTAGTAGATTTCTTTGTTCTCTTTGTCTCGTCCATCGTACGTATATTTAAATGTCTTTGTTCTTGGAAAACGGACCCCGAACAAGATTTAGATTAGTTCTCAATTACCTTTAAATCTTGAAGAGTGTACAAAAAGTCATCTCAGGGCTCCGGGGAACTTCAAACTGTAGATAAACACTCAGTGAAGTGCGAGTGGGCGGGACAGCACAGGGCTGCTACGTTACAATAAAAAAATATGAAAGTACTTTGTAAATAATTTCCTTGTAATGCCATAGAAACGAATGTTACATTTAGATGCTTGATTTTATTTCATCTATGTAGTAATCATGTAATCATCCGAGCAACAAGACAGAGCGGCAATGTGGGTTCAGAATAATCTTAAAATGGTCAATAGCTAGTGCGCGTTTCTTGTATGTCAATGCTTTATTCCTCTGCCCGTCTGTCTATACAGGTTTTCTGGTCATACAACGCCATACAATGAATACCTTAATCCTACTTTAAATGGCGGCTCTATACTCGAAAAAAATCAAGTTACTATTACACCACAGTTAGGACAACGACTCTAAACGAGCAGAAATACGACCTGTTAGACATAATGTATCGTGAACTCCGGGATTTAGTCTGGAGCAGCCCTACGATAAAGACCTCCATTTTCCTCTTGTAAATATTTGATGATATAACTGCTGGGATTTCGTAAATAAAATACTCCGTACTAAGCAAAAATTACAATGGAAAAATGTCGTTGTTACCTTTGTACTTACAATGTGTTTATCAGTTGGCTTAACAACTATGTGTGTCATTAACACTTGACACATATACTTAGTCTGGCCTAAATACTGTTACAATTAAAAATAAGAAAGATTTGAATGTGGAATCTGTCATTTTTATACGATTGTTGATTGAGTTTTCTAATTTTGGCGCCAATACATTGTACAATATTTTGCGATATTGAAATGGAGTGGGGTGAGAAAGAGAACCGAATCGCTGTGATTGCATTACACAAAGTTGGTATGGAGCCAAATGCAATTTTTAAAACTCTCCATACGCTTGGTATTAGTCAAATGTTTGTGTACCGGGCTATTAATAGGTACAATGAGACCTCCTCTGTTTGTGACAGAAAAAGATCTGGCCGTCCACGTTGTGTTCGTACGAAAAAGGTGGTCAAAGCAGTAAGGGAAAGAATTCGAAGAAATCCTGTCCGAAAGCAAAAGATTTTATCTCGGGAGATGAAGATAGCACCCAGAACGATGTCGCGTATTTTAAAAGATGACTTTAGGACTTGTAGTCTATAAGAGACGCACTGGTCATTTTTAATAGGGTGGTAAAATTTAAACAACATCTGAAGCGGTACGCAAAGGGAGGTCACAGAAAAAAATTGTTAACGGATGAGAAAATCTTTACAATTGAGCAACATTTTAACAAACAAAATGACCGTATTTGTGCTCAAAGCTCTAAGAAAGCTTCCCAATGAGTCGACAGAGTGCAACGTGGGCATTATTCGACTTCTGTGATGGTTTGGTGGGGTGTTAGCTATGAAGGAGTGACTGAGCCATATTTTTGTGAAAAAGGTATCAAAACATCGGCACATGTGTATCAAGAAACCATTCTTGAGAAGGTAGTTAAGCCCCTTAACAACACCATGTTCAATAACCCAGTATGGTCCTTCCAACAAAACTCGGCGCCGGGTCCTAAAGCTCGGTCCACGCAGTCTTGGTTGGAAGTGAACGTTTCGGACTTCATCAGAGCTGAAGACTGGCCGTCGTCTAGTCCCGATCTTAATCCGCTGGATTATGATTTATGGTCAGTTTTAGAGAGTACGGCTGGCTCTAAACGCCATGATAATTTGGAGTCCCTAAAACAACCCATACGATTGGCAGTGAGGAATTTTCCCATGGAAAGAGTGCGTGCTTCTATTGATAACTGGCCTCAACATTTAAAGGACTGTATTTCAGCCAATGGAGACCACTTCGAATAAGCTTTTTATATTTTAAATTGTTTTATATTTATGTATTAAACTAACACACTAAAAGCAAAAGTAATTAATATTATTTGCACTAAAAAAGTTTTTTTTTTCTTCGTGACAATATTTATGGCAAGACTAGGTATAGTATAGTTGCTGTTAAAAAGATAAAAAAATGGACATGCCATTGATCTTTAATTTTTTTTAAGTATATGGTAGTTTCTAATTCGTACTTGTTTTTTAACAGAAATTTTAAAAAAAGAAGTGTAATAACTTATATTTAAAAAACAAATTATACAAAAATTATTTCCGTATATTTTGAATGATTGATGTCCTTATGCCTGCACCTGTTTGTTACCAGAGCTATCTTTAGTAGCCAGGGGAAAGTTCAAGTGCCCCAAACCCAGGGGTACTAAACTGTTTTCAAATTAAATGCGTAGATACAATCTTGGTCTCTAATGACAACACTTCAATTTCTGGAGCACCACTAACTACTTTAATTGACCCTTTCTCCAGAACTTGAATCTCAACTAACTTTTGTCAGCCGACCATTAGTGACCATTCTACAAGACAAGATAATATTAGGATTTACATTAATAGGTATTTAGATACAAAATTTATCTAGAGCTCATTGTGGCAGATTTTCTTAATAGGGAAGTATTTACTACTAGTTCTTGTCGTCAATCAGCATAATTTGAGAAAGGTGCTGATGAAATTAAAGCCATAAGAGACTTATTAATTTGATCTATAGGTTTGATCTGTAGGACTGCCTACACAGTGGAAGGGACGTCGACGCGAAAACCAAAAAATCTTTTGTTCCATACAAAAGTGTTTACTATTTCAAATGGTGGAGCATCACATTTTTTTTTCTGAGTCTACAATCATTTGTTTCCCAGATAACATAAGCAATACCTTATGTGGCCGTAACAACGATAGGTGGATCGTTAGTTTGTATGCTATTACACATAGATACCTATTATGGTTAAAAAAAAACAAAACATTATAGAATAAAACATAGTTTTTATAAAGTCACTTTTGGCAAAATAATTTTCAGCTCGTATGAAATTTTTCTTCGCCAAAACACGTTTCTAATATCTTTGAAAGAATTGCTCAAGCAACTTGACAATATAACTAAACTAAAATTTTCGTAGCCAAGTGGTGTAACTGTATACAGCAGATACAGGCTGGTGCAAAGTTTCCTTCGTTCTAAACATTATGTAATATTTCAAGTATATGGTCACGTAAAATGTTTTATGTGCTTTCAAGATTGTGTAGATAAAACACACAGTATACACATAGGCTTTATTTAGGGATTAAAGTTAAAGACACATTGTAACTACGTATATCTAAGAAGAAGATTAACTTAGTACCTAGGTACTAGTAAAGCCCTAGATGACGTTTTATTGTTTTATCAGAGAGCAAAAGATATCATTGTCCGCCCGGTGGATGCTAGCGGCAGGTTTCCGCTCGTTGTGGCGTTCTATGAGGGAGGACTTATTATTATTATTATTATTTATTTCCAAAAAATCGGATAACAGCAATCCATAGTGTTAGTAAGTTACCTTATATCTAGTGTTAGTACATAATATTAAAATTAAATTTAAAATAACATTTTGGGTTTGAGAAGCATTTTGCACAGAAGATGATGAGTTTCTTACTCGGTCATCCTCTCCACAAAATGTCTCAGAAAAGGGGAATACACACTCTCGGCTACTGTTTTCAGAATGCTGTTGCTACTGGCCCGGGTTCTAGCTGCCAGAGACGCTAATTTCTTCCGCAGGATTGCGTGGAAGCCGTCCGTACGATTCTGTACAAACATCTCTGACGCACTACAGACTTAGTTCAACAGTGGACGGCTTCCGACTGATGATGATGAAAAAGCTGTTATTTAGACATTGCAAACAGATAGGTAAAATCAATCAATCTTCAATTTTATGTATTCGTGTAGATATAGATAATTGATCCATTATCTAACTATTATTGGGCTATTGAACATACAAATTAAAAAAAAGAGAAATGGAATTTGTATAAGTACTTAAAAATGTTGTCAAGTAATTTGTCAGGTGTTTTAGTAGCTATTGTACTCCGTGAATATCTTGTCTGCCTAAGCATGAAGGTAGAGATATCCTCAAACAATCAAGGTAACGAAAGTCATAAATGGTTCAACAAAAACCAACTCGGGATATTCGTAAGCCTAATCATCGTGTGTTTGGGCCAAACGACTTTCTTTTGTATTTTTATGCTGCGTATCATTAACGGCACATCTAGCTTTAACATAGATAATATGTATAGTGAAGAAATGAATAGGTAAGCTTTATTTTTACCTTAATTGAGCATATAAGAACTATGTATCTATTGATTCCATTATGAATTAAAATGACAGTTCCGAAAAGTGACGTCGTTTGGTTGTCTTGGCTATGCGGAGATATTATGTTGAGTCTTAGATACTTAATTTGATTATTTACTAGACTCAACCATCTAATTTTCTTTATTTATCATAATTTTGTAATGAGTATTGCGTATTCAATTAGCACCGTTCTAATGCTCATTTGAATGTCGATTTTTGGTAACTTTTGTATAATATTTAAACAAATAAATATTTTGACTTTGACTTTGAATGTATTTAAAACATGCTTAGCTTCTTCCTTTCGCTAGTGTATGTACAGTCAAAAAGCAAAGGAGACAGCATAAGACTTAACGCTTCTTAAAATTGAGTAACGTTTGAGTATGTGGCCATTAGAACCCGATGAATGTTTTTGAATAAAATATAATTAATAGAGCATGAATAGTTCAGTAATCAAATTAAATTTCATTCGAAAACGTTCATCGGTTTCTAAGTACTTCAACTATATCTGACGAACCTCATTGTACAATCACCAAAAGAGATAAGTAACCAGGGTCGCACACACACACCCACACACACACACATACACACGACAAACACACACACCCATTCGAGTCTTATGTACATAAGACTCGAATGTGTACTTTATTTACACATAATCTAATACGGACGTGACTTAGCTAAACTCTTGGCTTATCGTATTCAGATGACACGAAAAGTCCCAATTTCATCGCGTATTTACTTTACACTGCGGCACGACTTCCAACGACTTCGAACGACTTCCAGGGTTTTCTGGCAAGAGTGTGGCGCATTTAAATTGGCAAGGTTATGAAGTCGCCAGGGATCCTGGCATCCCTCCAGTGTCGTTGCCAACATATTATGTAGGACACGAGTTTTGACATAGCGCGTTGACCTACTTCTGGTTTTCTGCCTAGGTTTTAGCCAGTTCAGGGTTGTTTAGCTACAGACTGCAGCACTATACGTTAGTAACTTTACAGCTACAATTTTCAGTGTAGGTGTAAAGTAATTACTTGAAGCCGTTTTGCTATTCTTGAACAGCTTTTAACATTCATGGTATTATTTTCCGAAATAATTTCAACAGCCTAGCTCACTGAAAATAACGGATCGAATAGCTGTATTTTTGACCTCTTTTACTTATTTTATTTCCCATATCTTCCCGTGGGTGTCGTAAGAGACGACTAAGGGACTTACCAGAGAATGGGCAGCAGCGTTTTCTGTGCCTATGGAACATCCATACTGCGATCGCCAACTCGCCTGCCAAACGTGGCGATTATGGCAAAACCCCCCCTTGGGGAGGCCTATGTCCAGCAGTGGACGTCTTTCGGCTGAAATGATGATGATGATAATTTTTTCATATGTCATGAACACGTAGATTATAATATTTATAACGCTACAGCTACGCTACACTCTTCAATATTCTCAAAGAATCAGCATTGACATACAACGTGACAATGCTGCTGGCTTTTTAGGCACTTGTCCCGTTGACTGCAATGTACACAATGTTTTAAGCCCTATAGCTCCTTCTTTTTTTATTAGTATAGTATTATTTTTAAGTGTTGTATACCGATACACATTTCGGTATAGATTTAAGTTGAATAAAAATATTGCAACAGTTTTAAATGTATACTCGCTTTTGCCTGCGACTTCTTCCGTTTAAAGTCAAAGTGAAAGTTGTTCTTACCTGACGTCTTCTACCTATAAATTACCTGCCAAATAATAATGCCAGATCCTGCCCCACCCATGTACAGAAAAAGTAAGTAGTAAAGTAATTGTAATGAATATAGAACCTTTCTATAGTAAAAAAAAATTCTTTAGAACTTGCGGATTACGAAATACCTACCCACAAAATACAAACTCATTTTACCTAAAATACAATTTAACCTATAATCAATGTCATTATTGTTTTTAGATTTAAACTTAAACCGCAAGTTCTACAGTCACTAAGACTAATGTTTAGTTATCAGCAATAAATAGTTAATTTTATAAATAAATAAATAGTTATGACTTTTATTGAGTGGGGCAAAGTTCTATAGAGTTTCTGGCATTGTCCTTTCAGCTTGATATGTCAAGTAGTTTCCGAGATTTTGTGATTTATCAGTGAGGGGTATTTGGCATTTGTATATTATGTATTATTATTATTTGTTCCATTAAGGTTGATAGGACCGACGTCTTCCAAAAGAAATAACTGTACCCAACCATGACAAGATAACATCGTACTTAGCGTATTTATTAAACTACAGTAGGTACTAATCTTTATATTTTCACAATATTTCGTAGCTGCCTTACTAAGTAACGTTTTACGAGTGTTTTAAATTAAACAAGCTAGTCTACTCGCGACTACAGTACCAGTTTATTCGCTCGAATTCAGTATTCCTAAGACTATCATTACAGTTAATGGCTTTGAGAGTTGGCAAGTGATAAAACTGCAGACGAAAAGCTGTGTAAATTATTTAATGGTAGAGGATATCTTTTGGGTTCGTTCTGAGGAGGGATACTGGTGTTTCGTAGTAAATAATAGTTAGGTAGCGCAGGCTACAATAATTTGGTGGTAAAAATGTGAGACAATCGACATGCACTTAAAGTACTTACCTATATATTTGGGAACTTTTTGTTTTCTGGCAAAGATCTATTTTCAGCTTTTGCAGACATGATTGCATTGTACCTATTGAAAATAAAGCCAAGTTTTCACCATAATTCCAGTGCATAGTCACCAAAAAACATAACAAAAATACCGCCTTTTATTATAAAACGAAACAAGATATCCAGTAGGTAGTTCCTCAATAAAAATCCCGATTTATTCAATGCAATGAATAAAAACCGTAAAATTGATAGTGCTGAAAATCGTCTGCAGTTCGAATCCTCTTTGAACTGCCTCGTTTTTTTTTCACGATCGCAATCGAAGGAATCGCTCTTTACTGCCTTTGAACACAGTCGATGAAAAAGAAAAATAAATGATACGTACCCCGCAGCATTTTCCGTGCCTCGGCGTTGTGTGGGTACTTATATTATGTTGTAGTGAAGATAGGACGTTTCTACAAAGTCACACCGCTCCATTTATTTGTGTTAGCTTTCGTATGTACTGTTAGCGACGCTCGTACAAAGTTATCTGTAACACTTCGCGTTCGAACCGTTTCGCCTTTGCATAGCGCAGACTGAATAAGGAATAAGAAATGGTTATTTGAGAAGGAAATGTTGGTGTTTCTGCTATTTCCTTATCGAAATGCCGAATGTTGTGTAGTAAATAAAGTGCTCTTGTGTTGTATGAAGTATGTGTTACAGTAGAACAGGATTTAGTTATGTTAAGTACCTATATGAGATTTTGAATTAGAATGCCAAATGACAATATTGTTTCATTGCACTCTAAGTTGTTGTATGGATACTGCACCAACTTTAAAGTTTACATTAAAATTCAGTGTGTGTGTTCAGTGTGTGTGTTGTGTGTTTCAGTGTTTCTGTTTGTGTCATTTTATAAATAACTGACGACTTAAGACAGTCACAAGAATATGAATGCACATAATAAACCGAGAATCTATCACTTTACTCTACTTAGATCTCAGTAATTAGTGAGAGTACTATTTTGAATCATGTTTCGAGAGTAAACAAATCAAAGAGAATCCAGGAGTATAAAGTAAATGTAAACATTGCCGGTACCAGTACAAACAGGAACGGTACCTCTCGCCTCTCAGGAATTCAATCGACGACAGGAGATTCGTGTCTCAAGGGAATTACCTCCGACATGCCTTTAATAATGTCGGAATCCTAGACTAACGTCCGAAGTGTCCATTTAAATTCACTGAACATCCTATCCTTTTAATATTAATGAAATATCGTTTTTGGTTTCAGGTAAGCTGGATTTGCTAATTAAGAGCTCCGATAAAGTTGGTAAGAGCTAAAATAGCTGTCGGTTCGAGTCAACTTTGCCACGTATTCAATTGAACAGATGAATAATCCTATCGGTATTCCTTTAAAATTTAATCTCGGAATCAGCTTGTTCGTGAATTATTAATGCAATATACGGTGACACAAGTACGGGGCGGGTTTAATAATTATTTTTAATTATCCCCGTGACGGCAGTGTGGCGCGAGAACAGTCATGACCACTACGACGCCATCTTGTGAATATTCATCGAGTGAAGAGACCCCGCCATTATTTTTCTAGAGACTCTAACCTAATTTTCAGTAATGAGCCTTGTGGGACGCCTCTAACAATGCGGTGTTCGCACAAATAAAATATCTTGTCTTTTGTCTTTTCCCCTTGTATTACTTGATTATAGCGGTTATGTGATGGAATTTATTCTTTATGGGGATGTTTTCATCCAAATAATGCATTGTTTAGAGAAAAACCAGAATGAAGATAAGATCAATATTATGACTATTTTATGTCCCTACTTACAAAAATTCACAAGGAAAACCGCTGAAAAACTCTTTGTTAAAATATTAACCATTAAAGGACAGAAACTACGAAAAGTTAAGCCGAATAAGAACTTTTTAGTTATAGGTAAACTCATTACAAGTTCCACCATTTTACCTTTATACTGCATGAGTTGCCAGAGTAAAATATTCCCTTCCTTACATTTTCTTGTCGTGGCAGATCCTCATTTTAGATCTCATTCGTCAAATGGACGTGTTGTTTTACTTTTTATTATCCCTATAAACCAGGGGGCGTGACCTTGTTTAATAAGCTAGGCTCAGCACAACATTGCTTGAATACAAAGTTGAAAATATAAAAAATAAAAACAGCGATCTTTTGTCAAACAGTTTCTAGTTTATTTGGAGCTTGTGGTGGAATTCCTGTGTCCTGGAGTTCATACCTAAAACATCAATAGTAATTAGTACAGTATTTACTTATTAATTCAGCTCTCGTATAATGTATTAGTGAGCCAACTAGATTGTCACCACATTAAATGGAATAGGTAGTTACAAATTAAGTAGGTACGTGAGCTAAATTAAATCCCTACAATTAAGTACTAAGTACACACTATTTCTGTAGTGTTGATATACCATTCTAGGCTTTACTATGATCACACTCACGTATGAAACTCCCATAAAAGGTACATTACCCTTCATAACCTGATAAGAGAGGTGAATGGAAATTAATCAGGTGGGAAAATGAAAGATTATTTCATTTCCCCGACCTTACACGGGCGGGTTGTCTCTCGCCCCGGATATTGCTTGACTGATGTTACCCGGATATAAATCAGACCGAACCGGGAATATTATGGCACCACTATTTTTCTTATTTTTTATCGGCAATCCGCTCACAATACATTTTTCGGGGATGCGGAGTTTCCGATTTTCGTTGGGATGAATATTGGATTTTTACTAGAATTTGAAAATGTATGTTAGTGAAATTTTTCAGGTAGATATAAGATACAAAGGTTTTTTTTTTATGATCATGTCTGACGTTATTTAAAAAGTAAACAAGTTATCATTGCTTAAGGAGGTACTTAGACTGTATCGACAGCACGTTTGATATAAAAATGGTCTAGTCAGATGACTAGACTATTTTATACTATTCTCTACATAAAACAAAATTGAAGTGTCTGTTTGTAATGTCAAAATAACAACTTTTTACTAAATGCGTCTGAAAATATAGATGGTATTTATATCATCAAAAATAACTTTAGAAAATTTTTGGCTGTCCGTCTGTCTGTCTATATGATTGTTCCGCGGCTAATCTCTGAAACGGCTGGACCGATTTTGACGGGACTTTCACTGGCAGATAGGTGATGATAAAGTAAGTAAAGCTTTTATTTTAGGAAACAATAAGATAACCGCGCAAAAAAAAAATGAAAACCCCGTTGATAACACAATCACGCGGACGAAGTCACTGCGTCAGTTGGCCCTTTGAGCTCCCTGCCTTTTTCTTGGAATTGTACATAATATTATTATTAAGATTTGTTGTTTGTTTGATAAAAATCATTATTAACATAAGAAAACTTAAAGATAATATTAGTTTTCCTTTTCCTGGGAAATGATCGGAGTAAACAATACAAAATCAACGTTTCCGATCAAAATCTAAAGCCATTCTTCATTAAGATGACATCTAAAGATATTAAAAGAACTCTTTCCCAGCTCTTGTACTATTAAGTATAATGTAGCGTGCTCATTGGTCGTTAGACTAACTTCATCTAACTAATGATCGTTAAGTGTTAGCTTACAATGGGCACAAGTTTCTATTCTGGTTGATTGTACTTGGAAACTTGTAGCTAATATTAGAAAGTAATGATCGTGATTGTACTGGTGGAGAAATGGTGTAGCCACCTGTGTTTGTACTTACGTGAAAGATGACAAGCCTGTACAAGCGATGTAAGCGCTTTATAGTCATTATTGAAGTCCGGTTAAGTACCTAGCAGAATATCATTCACCCATTTCATCCTGAGAGTGTCGGAGAACGAAGGGAAAATGCGGAAGTAGGGCAGCAACGGCTTCTGTGTACTGAACAACCTCACTGCGATCCCCAAGACGCCTGTCAAGTGGGGATTATGGGAACCCCCCCCCCAACCCCTTGGGGAGGCTGCCCAACAGTGGACGTCTTCCGGCTGATGATGATGATGAAGTAGCCGACAACCTCCTGCGAGAAGTCGTACTGAAAAAAAAGTGGTCATTGTGCGGCCGCTAACTCTGTCTAGAATGTTTTAAAGGAACCTCAGATTATGAAACACAAGGTAGATAGACCGCCCGGAATATTGAGAGTGAAGCCAAAAAAGCAAATACAAAATCAAAAGCGAATACGAATAGCGCCGAACGCCGTATCGTTAAAAAAGCAAATAAAAAAGCAAATACAATTTTAAAAGCGAATACAATCATGAGTTTGTGAGTATTCGCTTTTGTATTTGTATTTGCTTTTTGTCTTCACTCTCAGTGTTCCGCACGGTCTATCTGCCTTTTGTTTCATAATCTGAGAAAGGAACTAAGTACTTACAGCAAAAATAACGTATGGTTACTGGTTTTTATTGTCACACTGTAGGCTGAAAACCTTTATAACGTAACAATTAAACAACACTTTTGTCCAAAAAGTCAGAGCGCTGTCTACCAGCTTTACGTGAATCCATCCCAAGAATTAAAGGGGATTTTTTAATCTTTGAAATCTTTAGTTAGCACCAATCAATAGCACCAATCTGCAACAAAATGAATTTATCAACGTATTTTTCAAAATTCGTCTTAAAACTGTTCCATTTCTTACGAAAAATTCCCTTAGTCTTGTTTCTGAGATCTAAGAGATCTTACATAATGCAACAGGCGGTCGCATTACCTCCAGTGATTAATATTCGGCCGGGTCAACGCGCCTCATCAGTATTCACCCGGTCGGTCTCATCACACCACCGTTATGTTCCGAGCATACCCGGCCGGGCGATACCGGACGGATAAATTGCAAAGTCAGGTGATTGTATAAAACCCACTCGTGCTAGTTTTGGGACTTAAAGTAATTCATTTTGGTTGTGATACGTTCTGTGAAAGGAATTTGTTTTTGATGTGGGTTTCTGCCTCAATGAATACAAGCTGTGTATAGAATTCTGTTGCGTGTGCTGTCTACATACGTATATACAGATTGTGTATTCCCAATCAAATAATCTTTTACGAACATAACAAAAACCTTGCCTGTGTCGCTCGTATCTAACGTAATAAAAATCGGAGAAGTGTCTTCAATCTTAACAAGAAGAGTAAAAAATATTTCTTTTTATTTTCCCCTTTGATACACTTGTAAATGAAGGCAAAAGGCAAAGAGGTTATGTCATGTGACGAGGTTGATCTTCGCTCTCCTATTTATATGAAGCGAGGAGTAAAAATCCCGTAACCTATTTTCATGTAATTTTACATTTTGGCACGTAAATAATTTGGCATCGAGTGAGATGCATAAATCCATAATTCTGCTGAGTACGAACGAGTGCCTTTAGAATATTGATTCGAAGAGCGATGAGGTTATTGTACCAAGGATATTTGAGAATCGTGCAGATACCCTTTAGAAATTTATGTAGATTTCATACACAACTGAGTCTAGATAGCGTTTATTTATCCAAAGAGGAGTTCAAAGTCCAAGCGCAAAACCATTACTCACACAGATTTTTATCTTTTTGTGCTGCGAAATACGCTAAGCGTAGGACATAAGTTAGGCTGTAAAGCCCTCATTATTCCGTTTTAATTCGACGATAAAATTACAGCGGAAACGTATTAAAATAAAAACCAGTTGTAAAGAGGCGAAAATGTGTGCTAAAAACCTCTGAAAGTACTCGCCGACCACCATTAGCGATAGCCGTATATTTGCACGCCGTTACCAGGGGAATACGAATGTCCAGGACACTGTCCTGTATCCCAATTACTCGCCTAAACGAGCCTCCAGAGCTTCTAAAAAGAAAAGCATGAACAGACCTTCCACTTCTGTGCCGTGATATATTTCCAAACGAATGGAGTCGCTTTGTATACTCCAATGTGGAATTGGACTTTGTACCGTGTGCTCAACAAAGATATCCATGAAATGGTATTTGTTTTGTCACTGCAGACATACGACAATTGCTGTCCACTTTGTGTAAAAGCGATTCTGATTGTTCCTATTGAGTATTCAAAGTTTTTGAAGTGTCAATAAAATTGACCAACAGAAAATATCCAATTTTATGCTCATTCCGCACAAAAGAAATTGGGTCTAAGTACTCCATCTAATAAACCTTCAATCTTCTAAATTAGATAGATCAGCTGTCGAAATAATCCTCCGCATTTCGTTTCAAGATTGGGATCGACGTTAAGCTGGTATTTTATTACACCTCGAGAATTTTCGCAGACAAAAATTAATGCTTTTTGTCTTTTTGATTGTACATTCCGTTAAGTCGATTTCGAGCCAAAGTAACTCGTATCCTATTTGTAAAGCGAACCTTTAAAGTTTGCTACTCCCCCAGGATATTTTCGTCTTCGGTACACTTCTTTGCAACACGAGATGCCCGATTTTATTCCGGTCGAATAGTGCCGCTAGTCGGTAGAAGTGTAGTGGATTCCTGTCCATACCATTCCCTACAGAATGGAGTGTCCGTGTAGCTTATGCTCTTTATAATTGATGGGATACGGACCGTGACAGTTTTATAGCTGGCTTTTGGACAATTTTATTTTCAAGGTACACCGTTACAGAGAGTGGATGTAGGTGTTAAGGGAATATAGACTTTCTAGTCGTCTAAGTCCCTACTTTACTGCTAAGTGATGGCCGAGAGGACATTTTATAACCTTCCACTTCAGAATGTTCGTGTTTAGAGTAGTTGGCCAGAAACTTTTACGAGATTATGGACATTAAACATGTTAATTAAAAGAAGCATGCAAATAACACATTTACCATTTAATGCGATTCACGTTATAAATTACGTGCGTGCCGTAAGTACGCTACTGTTATGTTGTCATCGGGGAATAAATTATAAATTCCCGGTTCGCTTCCACCAAAATATGGGTGAAAATATTTTGGATGGCAATAAATTATCGTTTTCCTATCGGCTAATTTGTCATAATCGGTATTAATGCCTTAGCATTAACATATTTATGACATTCCACGAGTAAGCACGGGTTGAGCTAATACCCGAAAAATTATCACATTGCGTGGTATTCGTTCAATGGTAATAAAAAATAAATAAATAATAGTTAAAAAAAATAGAAACACGGTTTTTATAGAAAACCAAACTAAAAAATAGAAAATAAATTTTAATAAATTTAAATTAAGAAAAGTGTTAAAAATTTCAATAAATATAAATTAATAATAGTATGAATAAAAAAAAATATTTTATTTTAAAAAAAGCGTGGGGTGCATGGTGTCAATAGTTATAAATATTTTATTGACAGATATGAGTAGAGTGATTATCATTTTGATAATATCTTAAAAAGCACCCCACGCTTTTTTTAAAATAAAATATTTTTTTTTTATTCACACTATTATTAATTTATATTTATTGAAATTTTTAACACTTTTCTTAATTTAAATTTATTAAAATTTATTTTCTATTTTTTAGTTTGGTTTTCTATAAAAAGCGTGTTTTTAGTTTTTTTAAACTATTATTTATTTTTTACTTTTTAGTTTGAAAAATGGAATATTTTTATCAAATTAGTGTATTGTCATCGGTCCTCGATAAATCTACAAAGTTTGAACGAAATCTGGCCGTTTAAAGTGGGTCAAAATCGCGCCCAAAGAAGTCGGTTACAAACAAACATACAAACATACAGGTGAAGCTAATAAAAAGCGTGTAAAAATGAACCTGCTTTAGAAACTTAGTAAAAGCATAATCTTGGAACCAGGTACTTACTTATCTAAATGGATGGCTATGTACACTCCTCCAAAGAGGCTGATTAAACAGATAGAGAAGAAAACTCTTTGCTTAAAAAGAGTTATGTAGTTGTGAACTGTAAAAGTTTATAGAGATGAATGCATCTCGCAAGTTTGTACCGCGGCTGGATATTTTTAGCGTTTACCTTTGGAACAGCATCAAAAGGAGCGGTTTTCAGCGGCGAAGCGTAGTTTGAAAATCCCGCTAGGTTGCTTGTTTAATACTTTTTTGCGCTCACTTAGTTCTAGTATGTTATGAAAAGAAATAACGAGAAGGTAATGGATATTGTTGATGTTACTGTTACTCTTAATTGAAAAGGATGAGGGTAGTATTGTATTTTCGTATCAATTTTATTAAGATAACGGTTTCCTTTCTATTCAAAAAACGGTTGATTAGGTGTATTGTGGACTCACATATTGGCTGGAGGAATAAGCACTTATTTTATTTACCTTTTCATCTTGTAACTTTTGTAAGAGTTATTTACGAGTATTAAAACTTCGTTAAAATAATACTAAAACCGTTTCGCAAAGGACCATAAATTTTAATAAGATACGTGACATCAACTTATTTAATGAACGATCTTCAAGGGACCATGAAGTGCCTGCCAGAGTTTCGTATAATTACTTGAAAAACCATTCAAAGTTCCTTCGAAGGAAAGTTGAGCGGTGAGCGCTCGTTTTTGAAGAATCAAAAGGAGTGTAGCGTCGGCAGAAATGTTCCAAAGCGTCAACGAGGGACCGAAGGGTTATTTGGAGTAAACAATTTAAAGGAAAATTGTTTGATCGTTTATAACGGATAGTTTTCTCTCGATACATACCAAAATTTTTAGTAGAATGTATGTTCAGGGCTGATTTCTTGAATGATCGATATTTTTTTCAGTGTTTGTGTTTGGAATTTCTGTCCTATTTAAAATGAAGAGATTGACTGACGAATATTCAATGAAGTCTTGGGTATGGACATACATTGTGTTATGTATTATACATATATATATTCGACCTCTATTGTCGCCAGTTTATTACTCCTCTATCCTCCAATCTTTCATCCAATAACCAAGTTAATTCTTACTCAACCTTTATGCCTACGATAACGGTATCGAAATCGATATGGACTTCCAACAATGGCGACCGGCCCTGTATCCTCCAAGGGCATGAGTCGGCGCTTCACGAATCAATTAGGCAAGGATTACACCAGCGTCTCTTATCTGCCCACGATGATAGCGACGCTTCTTCTCATTAAAACTTTGCACAACGCCCTTTATAATGACCTACGTAATGGACGGCCGACGTAACTTTTAAGGGAGGTTAGTGGACTAATTCAAATTCAGTGTTACTCAGAGATTACGTTAGCTTAACGTGTATTATCTCGAAGCTTTCACGGGACTGTTGTTTTGAAAAATGTTTTAATGGTTTTTAATTTTCCATTGTCACGTTGGACTCGCTTTGCATGGATTAAGTGGGGTATATTGAGTCCAATTTTCTGCGCTTTCCAATTTCGTGATGTTTTTTTTACTTTCAATTTTATTTTACGCTGAAAGGAATTTAGCAAATTGTTTAAGCTTGAGTTTTAAGAGTTAATTAATTAAAAGTTTGTATGGTAGCGAAAACGTGATCACATCCAAGGCACACACAGGTATTTCGGATAATTTCCGACCGGCAAGAGTCCAATTTGTCGCTTAGCTTGCTCTTAAACTTTGTTTTACTTTGTACACTGCGATACTAAGAGTTGGTGGTTTAAGCTCTGTTTATTCGCGGTCCATGACTAAACTTTTGAAGTAAATTGTGTCTCTCGCCTCTCTCTTTAAGTATTTATTTCATTCTTTATTTATAACAAAAAAGAGGGAAGGGTGGGTTTTACATTTAGGAAAATGGTATTTAAAATTACAGGAAATGAATTTTAAAGCTGTTTTAGGAGATTGCGCATCGTTTTTGTGTTGTTTCGCAAAAGACTTATCGAAATGGTTTGTCTTAGAGATAAACAGTAAAGAAACCACTAGATAGGTACACATAATGACAAAGAACAATATTTGCAGACGCATTGAAAAAATAAATAACCCAATTCATCAACAAAATAAATTGTAACAATAACAAATTCTCGTGACAAAGTACATGAGATTGAAATACGTAATCGTATAAAATCCCCTCATTTCAGGATAAAGAGAATCGAGGATATTATGCGAAGGTAAAGATGTAATTGAAAACAATAAACTTTGCACAGACCCGAATATATATCTCAAGTTTGAGAATAAAACAAGAGATTTTATTAGTGTCGTTAAACATTTTTATTCGGATTTGTTTACGGTATTTTCAATCTTATTTTGATGTAGGTACGAGCTATTTTCAGGTATAAAGTATGATGTTAAATGCAGAGTTGCAGAATCATTGCATAATATGATTGCTATTTGAGGGGTTCAGAATTATGAGTAAAATAGAAAACTGCTTGGATTTGCTACGTCTTTTTGTGGTTTAAAGATAATTTATTTTTATATTATTATTCTCAAATATAAGCGTAAATTACACTGATTTATCAACCCCCCTAGTTTGTCAAACACACTTACAGACTAATAAACTCTTTCTGCTTATAGAAGTTTGAATAGATCAACAGATTCGACAGACCCTCATTAAAAACTTTATCTATCTTACCTAACCGCATAAAAATCTCTAATCTTATTTTACGAGCTCTCCCAGAACTGCTAACAAACTCCAGGCCTTAGGTTACCTTTACGAAGTCTAGCGTAGTTCTCATTAACTCGCCCGCGCTTTACCTCAAGTGGTGCTGCAATGGCCCTGACATACTGACTCGCTTCTTTACTCTTTTCAAAAGAAATTCTAGTATTTATTTTACGACGAAGTTCGAAGGTTGAATTTTAGCGGCTTTGGTTCAATTATTTAGTAAATATGTGAAGTTTTAGTTTTAAAAGGTAGTTTTAGGTGTTTTAAAATAGGAATGCAAGATATTGATTTATATTCTGGCTGTAGACCCTGCTAATAATTGATAAGACCTTCATGAAATTCTCAGCTGTAAAATTTTGGAGATGTGTCATTTTAAAGAGAGACTACAAGTCTACTGCTACATTGCTTGACCTGAAGCTGCTCCGTACAAGGGAGAATTTACGAACTGAGGCGTGACTAACAAACAAAATAAAAGAAAAATTATAACAATAACAATGCTGAGAATGTTCTTAATACAAATACCAGCGCCCTAACTGTTTATCTTCAAGACATAGATCCAGCTGAAGTATTCGACTAACGTAGTCGGAATGTAAATTGCGTCTCGGTTCCATCTCTGAAGCAATGCGATGTTGCGAAACAGTCCTATATAGTCTACTTGACTAACAAAAAGTACTTCATATACAACCCTAATCTGAATAAAAAGATTTCCCCTTTTACTTTATTACGTGCGGCACGGTTTTCCCTCTTTTTTTGGCAAAATATGAAGTTAGGTACTTGTTTAGAACGTTTCTGACATAGAAAACTAAGGACTGCTATGTAAAAATTTGAATAGAAGTAGTTTTTCTATGTGAGAGTGGACGTTGAATGCAGCAAAACGAAGCTTACGAGTCGACGTACAGTACTGTCTCTTTTTAATGGAAAAATGTTGGTTTTTAATGGAAAATTCTCAATAGCGCCACTGATTATGTAATGTATTTAACTCTATTCTGAATAGCGATTATTCTAGAGTATAAATTAAGTATTTGCATTTTAAGCGACCTTTCGTTTGACCTAATCTACTCTGGTTTGTTTGACGAAGCATTTATAAACATTAAGAAAAACTATATAAATATGATGTAGGTACCAAAAGGTACCCGTTTTGCTCGGGTTTTGAAATCTTAAGTGGAATAATATATGTATCATTAGTAAAAAATTAGGATCACCAGTTAAAAGAAAATGATTGAGGAGCTCGTGTCAGAGTAAAAGCAGTAGATACGGATCGATCGGTCGTTGGTCCTGGCTATATTCGCAGATGTTTGATAGTCATTTTGGGTAGTCAAAAGCCAGAAAGTCTGAAAGCCAGTCTTACCAAGGGGTATCGTGTTACGTAGTAACTGGTGTAAATTGAGGAGGTCAGATAGGCAGCTGCTCCATGTAAAATACTGGTATTCAGCTGCATACGGTTAGACTCGTAGTCGACCCTAACATAGCAAAAGGCTAGTCAGCTGATAAGTTAAAAGAAAATAATTATTAAAGTAAAAAATAAGGTATAAAAATCCTTTTCAAAGGCAGCTGTTATACGACTTTCAATATCTTAAGTTTCTATAGGCAATATTTTATTGCTCTTGTGTTAAATGAACTGGAAAATCTTCAACATTATATAATTGAAGATTATTTGCTATGTAAAGGTATTCGTATGGGCGCCATAATTGTTCCTCCACAAGTAATTTAGTTCGACCTTCAGCTTATACTAAACCTATTCAGAATGTCCTTCAATATGAGTAATTTACTTATTTACTTATTATTGATCGTGGACTTGCAAAATAACGTAATAGCCATCTTAATAAATATGTTATTATGTACTTACCTTAGTCTTATTACATGATGGAAAAGAATTTGACGAGCTACGGATGTAATGATGTAATAGTAATTTTTATCTAATTGAATCCTTTTGAAAAAATATATCCCTTTTGAGCCTTATTGGTCTACAAATGTCTTCAAGATCTACAAGTCACAAGTGCGACTCTTGAGCATAAGCAAAATGTTCTCTTCTTTTTCTTTTAATGCCTCTCCGAACTACGAAGGTTGTCAGTCAGCACTGCATACTTTTCCTTTTCTTTCGCGAGGTGAAATAGTTCCGCGGCGCTCGAGATACCAGTCCACTCTCGCAGTTACCTTAACCAATATTTTCTCCTGCGACCGCGACACCTCGCTTACCAGGTGCTTTCGGCCAAGATTCGGCTTTCGGATAAGATGTAAAATGTTTTACCTATGGTTTTTCTATAACAAAATTTTCAGTCGCAGCCTGGAATCTAATCCCATTAGGTTCGTCTTCTATTAAATGCGAATTGAGACTTGAAAATATAATTGGCACAGTGTGGGTTTACCTACTACACTACACCTCCTGTCTTCTTTACGAAGAATTAAGGCATGACGTGACGTAATCCCTACATAACACTCTCCTCTTACAACACCGACACCTCTTAACATTCACACAAGCTTGACACTCCCATGCAAATCGTAAAATGATACGCACCATATAACCACATTTAGCGTGATATTAGAATATTCTCCTTGCAACAAATGTCTGTGTAATACCATATTTTCAGCAATTAAGCCGTTAAAGGAGCACCTTGCGACCTAATTAAATATTTACGCAAGAAAAGGGCAGCGCGATTAAGATTGTATTCATTAAGAGCGAGGACGGCACGGGTACCTTAATACAGTACAAGAATTTCCTCCTTAAAGCCCTTTTGATAGAAATCTGTTGCGACATTGTTACTTTTAATCGGTTCGGACGTAAAAAAAGTTCAGTACCTACTGGTAGTTCGTAATTAAAAGTTTTCGAACTGTTGTTTTTCTTTCAATCTAAGGGGAATAGGGAAGTTGTTGGTCTAATGGTTTTTTGGAGAGGGTTCTTGAAGTTTGCTTTAAGGGATGTGTACATGGATTGAAGTCATCTGGGCTGAGTAGCTAGATTTTGTCCCTCGATCGATTCTCATCAGAGTCTATACGACTTCTAAAGGCTAATTCTTTAAACGTAGTCAAAATTAATGTTAAAAAAGTAGGTAATGGAGACATTTTTGACAGATTGAAACGGAGATTTGAATGCAAACATTTCAAAAAATTACTAGAATCTCTGTCTCTGCGTATTTTTTTTATAAAGTTATGTATTTTAAAGTAGAGATGGCCAACCATAAGTCGAAATTAATAAATGATCATCATCGTCATCTAACTTAAGTGGCAGTGGGCAGGGCACATTGCTCGCAGAACGGATGGCCGATGGGGTCGAAAAGTTCTAGAGTGGCGACCGCGAACCGGACGACGTTGCGTTGGCAGGCCTCCCACTAGGTGGACCGATGACCTGGTAAAGGTTGCGGGGATCCGCTGGATGCGAGTCGCACGGGACCGGTCAATGTGGTGACACTTGGGGGAGGCCTATGTTCAGCAGTGGACGTCTTTCGGCTGAAATGATGACGATGATCGTCATCTACAGCCCTGATTCACCCTCTGCTGGGTATATGTCTCTCATTGTTTGTTCCAATGTCTGACAAAGTACTCCCTGTTAAACAAATTTTAATTCCCTTATTAACCAGTTTCTAACGCTATCAATCAAACGGAAAAATATTTATAATAAAGTTCAAAAAATAATAATCTGCACAACCCACAATCTGTCCCACCAAATCGCGTGGCTTATCTGTAGGGCTCTCGTCGACACAGCCCTATCTCGACCGCAGCCCCCATCTCGACCGTCGGCCACTTTTTAATTCCAACCCGAGAGTGCTCGTCTTATTTACATATCCGAGACTCCTCACCTCTAGGGGGGTTGAAAAAAAGGCGGGCTTTTAAAAAAAATGGCTGAATTTAAATTTGTTGTTTTTTTAAATATGCAAATGCGTTGTTTTTTGAATTTGTTTATTATATTATTGTGGACTGAGATCTCAGGGTCACCAGACCTATGTTATTTTAGCATGTTTGACATTTTGAGGATAGATAGAGGAATATTATACGGAATACAGACGTAGGTTTATTGACTAGGATTTTGGACTATCGTGTGAATGTCATATTTCAGGGAAATACTAAACTACCAAGTGGCGGTCGTGGCAACCTTTATACGCCCACTGCGGGAATAGGTCTTCCCCATAAGGGGGATTCAACCGTAATCGCCATGCTTGGCCGATGCATGTTGGCCATCTCAGTGGGTGTTACGGATCTCAGAAGGATGCTGCTGCCCATCCTCTGATCAATAACCCTCTTCACCTTCTACGACACCCACGAAAATTGGGGTGGTGCTATTTGTAGCCTTCACTACAATAACCTAGTTCTACTTCCTAACTGGGACAGAACGGTACTTCAGAGTATTATCATTGGAGATTCCTTCTCAGTTTCTATGGAAGCTCCTGTCAGCAAATAGTGTAGTTATACGGGAGGGCATTATATTCTAGTGGCTAATGCATTGCCCTTGACTTTCTAACTATGTAAAGTTAGAAAGTCAACAGTTAACAGAACTCAGAGAATTAGAATAAACCTGAGTTTGTTGTGTTGAATATATTTGAGCTTGGGATGTGGTGAAAGGTTAGCTTTAGCTTTAAAGTTAAGGATATCATGAAGATTTATGAAGCTTGAGGAAAAATAGGAGATGATCGTGATATAAAGTTTTTTTAGGTCTGGTTGATTTGATTGTATACAAATCAGTATTGTTTTTTGAATGAATAAATGTGAGTTAGGTTCGCTGTAACATGGCAAACTTAAGACCTAGCCAATAAGGAACGAAGTAAACGTAATGGAAATTGGATTGAGTTTTCATTTATATAAATCAGTTTTTCATCAGTTTTTTTTTGTTTAAAGGTTTAAGTGTCCTGGTCGTATAATATTAAACCTAAATTCTATAGGAAAGTCATATATTTCCAATTCGAAAATCGGCTTGAATTTACAAGCCAACCATTTTTGCGTTAGCGCGCTCATACTGCGCCTACTGGCGAATTGGAAGCAAAAAAAGACACAATGAAAGATACGTAAAGCGTGGGAAAAATAAAATATGATTATCAAGGTACGAAACGTGTTCGGTTCAAATCTAAGTAAGTTTAACCCCGAGAAGCGATTTTCGCCTGTGGCTATAATATACTTGCTCCTTCTTTCACTTAATAAAAATTCGCTTCCTCAGGCGAAATGAGGGTGCGTACTTCGTTTTTTGTCGGTCTACTTCCGCTCCAG
Organism: Charanyca ferruginea; assembly: GCA_947361185.1. Lineage (NCBI taxonomy): Eukaryota > Metazoa > Arthropoda > Insecta > Lepidoptera > Noctuidae > Charanyca > Charanyca ferruginea. The sequence continues at coordinate 54,116,206 of OX376055.1, read as the reverse complement.
ATTTTTGGCGAAACGAAATCCTGCCGGACGTGTTTCAAAGAAAATAGAACGATACGTAAATTACGTATAGTTCAGTGTTGCTTGCGGCGCCTTTTGCTGGCGGTTTTAATAAAATAACTTTAGTGGCCTGCTGTTGCAGACAATGGTGCCAATTCTGTTGTGCGCGAGCTATATTTATTTTAAGCTATTTATGTCTCTTTCTCTCCAATAAAACAAGAAAGAGCCAGATATTAATAAGAGCTGTCAAATTAATATTCATACAATTATAGTTGTCATTTCAGAACGTATTGATTAAAAACACGGCGAAGTTTAAGGAAAATACTAATTTGATGTCTCTAACTCAGTTCTTATCTGTCGCCGTCCTTGTCTTCGGCTGCAGTAGTAGGAGCAGGTAGTAAGAGATGTCAATTGTCTAATTTAAGTTTAGTTTGTGAAAACGATACAAGTGGAATGAAATCTAGTTGTCCCTCCCAAAAGGTACTTCCGTATGAAGAAGAATACTTACTTGTTCTTTTACTTATTCTATACTTACTAGTTTTACAGATACATTTTGGTATATAACAGTTTACTTGACTTAGGACTGTTCCAAAAAAGCAGTTAATTCTCATCTTGATTATCTTATGTTCTTTTCTCTTCTTGGGAAAGTCTTTTCTTTTGCCCGATTATTTGTTGGTTTCTAGCGTATTTACATTTGACTGGTGTGGTGTACTTATAAAAATATAGACATTCGTACGACCTCGCTAGTGACGCTAGATTAAACGAAATGAGCGCACATTCTGTGATTTTTTTAGAGATGTTATTGAATTTTTAAGCGTATATCTTAGTTTTTTCCCGCCTTCAGAAAGGTGGTTCTTAGTTCGGCTTTTGTGTGTGTTTGATAAGTGTTCACGTGTATATCAATTTTGAATAATGGCCTTCATGACTGCAAAATAAAAAAATACTTTAATTTGGCATTTGAAATCGGCGGCTTTGGTTCTGTTTGTAGTTTTGTATTGCCACCGACTTCCGAGATTGAAGTTATTTTGTTAATTGGAGTTTGTAAATGCCTTTTTGAAGAAGAGTTTTTTTATACTTAATTCTTAGCTATACCCATTCACTGCAGCATAAAAACTCGCATGAGGCGCAATTTATATACTATCAACATTACACCCAGTCACTCAATGGTTCGTAAAGGCCGATAGGCTTGACGTAAACAAAACTGCGCGAGTTAAGCGCCGGAGCGCGGAGACTCAGCTTAATTCAATTGAGCACGAGTTTATCATGTTCGGTTGGCGCCCAAATGGATTTCATGAGAGCATTTAAAAGCATCCGAGTGATAATTTAGTTGTTACGCTAGTTAAATGTTGTTGGAACAAGCTGTGTTACATGAAACAGTGAATGAAGTTACACAATAGTAACTGTATCCTGTGAATTCATTCGGTACGGTAAGGGCTCAAACCTGCTGAGCTCTTCAGGTACCGGATCTATGTATGAATTTATTGTGTTTGAGGAGGTTCTTAGCGCTTCTATATTAATAAAGAGTACGTATGCCACTGACGGCGCTAGGTCAAACAATAGCTTGTTATAAAAATAAGACTAACACTTCTACATTTATTAATAAAGTGCACGTCGGTGTCCAGACTGTCACTGACGGCGCCAGGTCAAAAAACAGAATAAAAAACCATTCCAAATACGATAAGGTTCTAGAACGAATCCAGAGTGTTTAGACGAAACATTTAGTCAATGCTTTCAACCAGCATGCCAAATGAATGCAACCTTTACCAGGAAGTTATTACTTCGTGACCTTTACAGTACTCATATTACCTAGGTACTCATCTTGTTTTCAAGTTTTATTTTTAGTGCTTTAAGTAATGCATGGTCTATCAGATAGTCATCAGTCAGTCAGTAGCAAATGGATATATGTATGTACAGAGGCCAGCACATCAAGCTACATAAATCTGTAAAATTTCTTTGATAGATTTTTAACTTTCTTACAAAACCATAACGTTCATTATTAATGGGGAAAATTTGACAGTTTGATACCAAACTGTCAAATTTTCCCATTATCATACCATTTTGGCTTGATGTGTGGTTGCAAAGTTGATTATATTATCAATTAGGTTTTGCGTTGGTTTCAGAATTTAGCCAGTTCTGAAGAGTAACGAACATTCATCCATCCTCACAATCTTTCGCGTTCATAATTGTTGTTTTGGACTTCCAAAGTGGGCGATAGACATACTTACGTGTCCTTATAGCTCCACGATTTTTTACGATTATGATTATAATGTTTTCACCAATTATCGCAAACTTTCATCATCATCATCATCATGTCAACCTTTAGACGCCCACTGCTGGGCATAGGGTCATAATCGCCATGCTTGGCCGATGCTTGTTGGCGATCGCAGTTGGTGTTATGGTACTCAGAAGGACGTTGCTGCCTATCATCTGGGCAATATCCCTCTGACGCCTTCTACGACACCCACGGGTAGAAATGGGGTGGTGCTATTCGCGACCGGCACCACACGGCTACAGAGTGTTATAATATGGCGAAAATGTTGTCCAAAAACCACACGCATTCGCAAAACAGTACGCATTCTTGCTCATACTTTAAGCTTAAGTAATTTTTTAAAATATTTGTTGTTTTATTTTTTCTTCTTTATGAGCCCAACCAATGATTGCTCAACATAGGCACATTTTACGACTCCCTAATAAGCGCATATTTATTAGCAGACTTATGTATTTGGTGAATACCCCTCATTACTGAAACTAAGGATATAAATCACGCGGCTCTCTCAATAAAGTGACGTTGGGTGTAAAGGCTAAAGTAACAGCGGAAGTGATTTAGAGATTAAACCGTTTGTTAGTTTGAAATAATTTATGAAAATAGGATTTCATTACTGGAATTCAAACTGTAGAGCGTGTCTTTGGAATGTGTCTACATGACTTCTTTTGTTTTTTTTTTTTAATGTTTGTAATTTTCTACTTAGCGTCCATGTTCCTAATTTACTGAAAGTCTATTGTACTAGTTCTATCAAGCAAGTCACAAAAACAAAACACAAACAAAACTTATTACCTTTGTTAGCCAATGATTACATAATTATGTTGATGACCACAAATATTTTTTGCTTTTTGACTCGTGTAACACATGATTTTACTAAACTCAGAAGTCAGGGTTTTATAATATATAATTGTATTATTAAGTGGTATGCTAATATTAATTATTATATTTTAATACGCATCATTCCCTCACTTGTACCACACACAAGATCAAGCACAATAAAATAGGCGGGGTGGCATCGTTAGCACGAGATGCCTATCTACATGTAAACGCACCGCACGAGTGTGGGCCTGCATAATATCCTGCATGAGTGCCTCACAGTTTATGGTCAGACATCGATGGGTGTTGAGAACTCTATAAATAAATTATCATGCTACGCCTTTGGATATAAAATTTAATGATTCAAGGAGAATTCACTGGGAGGTGAATATTTTTTTAATGTTGACAGATTTTTAATGTAAATTAGTTTTGTTTATTTTAGAATGCTAAGTGATGCTTATTTACTTTTCTTTGAATTAGTTCTCTGATACCGCCACACAGCCGACACCGCCGTACGGATCGATCGGTCAAAGGTTAAGCTACGCTAGCCACGGTCGGTCTGTGAATGGGTGACCATCCCTTTCATACCGAGTTCCCTCCGTGCCTCGGAAGCACGTAAAGCCGTTGGTCCCGGCTGTCATTTGTAGATCTTTTGCAGTCGTTATGGGTAGTCAGAAACCAGAAAGTCAGACAACCAGTCTTACCAAGGGGTAGGTATCGTGTTACCCACTAACTGGGTTATGGAAGCCGACCCCAATATAGTTGGGAAAAGGCTAGGCAGACGATGAGTTGTCTGATGATATAAAACGTCACATTAATTAAAACGCCTTGTAAAGGTTTCGTAAAAGTTGGTAATGTATCATAATCTCCCTAGCCTTTTCCCTATGTCGGGTTGGATTTCAGTCTAACCGGATGCAGCTGAATACCAGTGTTTTACATGGAGCGACTGCCTATGCGACCTCCACAACCCAGTTACTAAATAACACGATACCCCTTAGTAAGGCTGGTTGTTACACTTTCTGGCTTCTGACTCCCCATAACGACTGTCAAAGATCTATCAATGACAACTGGGACCTACAGCTTTTGCATGCTTTCCGAGACACGGAGGGGTTTTTAATATAAAATGGATGGTCACTCATCCATATTAGAAATACCTTCTGTTTTTGTGTGATTGAATCTATGGATTGAATATTCCCCATATAATTTGCATGTTGTAGTTAGTGGTATATATGTATGTATTCTAATGTGTTCCACATGTGTATTTCCAAGCAATTTCCCTATAAATGGTGTGTAAAATTTAACGATACCATTTGGAGATGCGTCGGTTTCGATTGCAGCTGTGTTCCAATATCGTGTCAGTTTGAAGACATGCAGGTGCTGCTTGTATGTATATACTTAGTCACATATTTGTTTCAAATGTTTATAGTTATCATTGATCTCATTCGTGGTACTATATGTGGTCATACTAGAAAGTATAGCACTAACAAAATTTAAGAGGAGTCCAGTCTATCATTTTGAGAAGTTTTAATGCAAAATATTGTTTATGCTGGTCCAAGATCCTAAAGTAACCTGGTTGACGTTATTTTAGTGTATCTGACATTATGAGAATAGTTTGCTAGCTAGAATGCTGACTCATTTTTGGCCACAATATCCTGAAAAACATATTGAAACTAGCCATCTACTTGAACGTAAGTGAGTACTTTTTGCACCAGATACCTGAAAAAGGCCCTACACATTGTTCATCTGTCTATTCTGGGATTTCAGTCATAGGTTGATTAACTTACCATTTTTTTTTGTCGTTTAAGTAATAAAAAGCCGTATGACATTTGGAAATAATGTAGATTTTTATAAGTAACGGAATTTCTGTAAAGTACCAGTACTTCCGGAGATAACCTCATACTCGTGAAGATTAGTTTAGATTTTCATGCCTACATATACCATTCGACATTACAGCACACGTTTTACACCCATGAGATGTTATAAAAGCTATTCTTACTCAACACGACACCACAGAACCGCCACTCAGGTTCCCAACACATGCAAATGAGATCCTTTAATTTAATGTTCCTCATTTTCACAACCGGTCTTTTTTTAAACAATTTTCTACCTTTGTAAATAGGTTTGTTTCCACTGCTTTCAGTGATAAAAGTGGTTGGGAAAGCTGTGTTTTTGCTACAATACGTCTCTTGCTCCAAATAGTTGGCATACCCGGTTCCCGGTGCCGGTCCGGCTTTTCCACCTTTTTACAAGGTTTTTTATCATTTTCAACGGTCCTTGTTTCCAACGGATTTCCTGTGTTGTTTGTTTCAGTTAGTGCCAACATTGGCGTAGTAGATGGACTTTTTATTCTTTTTTACGTAAATTCATTCGGTTTTGCGGTCTCTTAGAGCATGGAATTGAAACCGCATTTGGGTTTTTGTAGAGAGGAATATGTTTGTTGCGTTTGAAGAGGAATCGCAGTTTTCATGCTCAGTGGGTGATACAACTTTGATTCTAGGATTCCGGTTATATTTGCATGCATACAAAAAAACAAATGAGAGGATGAGAAAGTTATGTCAGAAGACAAATTCTACTAGTTAAAATCGTTTTAAAGCGGTCCCACTGTCATCTCAATAACAATCAATGACAAAAAAGTACGTCAAGTTTTGTCACAAAAGGCTAAGAACTCACGATACGGTTTTCGCCCGCCCCCGCGCCCGTAGCGGGTGCCGCAAACAACCGTGCACACCGCGGGCGTAAACCGCGTCGTGAAATAATATGTGCTTTGATTTTTTACATTAGATATATATCTGCATTCTACAGAAGCTGCGGGCCCGCAACCGCAGGCTAACGCGGGTGAAAAGCGCATCGTGAGTTCTTGGCCTTAGAATGCAGATGCTACTAAATGTTACTTGTTAATAATTGGGGTACAACAATTTCACTTTTTACTTGAAAATAACCAGTCGAATAGTATAAGCTTCAAAAAAATTATACTTATAATGTATTTGTCTCGACTGTCAAGGCGTATTGGAAGAAGATATGCTTAGTAGATACAATTTATCCTTGTGTACAGAAAACCTAAATAAATAAAGATTCTTCGACTGTAATCTATACTAATATTATAAAGAGGAAAACTTTGTTTGATTGTAATGAATAGGCTCAAAAACTACTGCACCGATTTTAAAAATTCTTTCACCATTCGAAAGCTACATTATCCACGAGTAACATAGGCTATATTTTATTTTGGAGAAAAGTAGGGTTCCGTAAGATATTTGGGTTTTTCGGCCACAAGGTGTAAAAAATCAACCAGAAAAGTTACTTATTTTGCGTACGCTGCCTAAACTATAAAAGATAGAACCATAAAATGTTCTAATTAATTGTTGATCTTATAAATATCTACAAAAAAATCCGCGACACACTATATCTATCTATGTCGAGTGAGGCACAACAACCATTTTTTTATTTAAAAATCTTGATTTTTTTTGGTCTACATTTAAACGCGTTTATTTTAGTCATGCTATTAATCCTTATCAAAATAAATTATTTCATCACTAAGTACAGTTTATGTAGATAATATTTAGTCTTTGAATGATTAAAATTGAACGTTTGGTTTTGATTCAAAACCAAACGTTCAATTTTAATCAAAACTTTTGAAGTTATGGCGAAATTAAAATATTACGATTTATGCTGCACGGCGCGTTGCGAAGTGGGCGTCACCAAGGCGGGGGTGCGCGTGCGGGAGGGGAGTTTAGATCTATGAGTAAGGTACCCGCGCGGCTCAGTCGTAATGAATAAACTCAAAAACTACCGGTCCGATTTCAAAAATTCTTTCACCAATCGAAAGCTACATTATCGCTGAGTAACATAGGCTATATTGTAACGCGGACGAAGTCGCGGGGAAAGTGCTAGTATTACTATAAATTTCTCAATAGCGTGTTACGGGACATTATGTTCTGATCATATTTTGGTTTAACCTTTCCGATTGGTTTGCAGTAATTGATAAAATCGAGTAAATATATTATCATGAGACAGTTTTATTAGAGTAATATCTAAGGCACACAGTTCAATGACCTCAAAGGGCTGTTGGTAGAACCAACATGATAGTATATTATTGCGTGTCACGAATCGATTATGTACCTATATTCTTATGTTTTTGTTTTTTATTGTTCCGTACCGCAAAACGAAAAAACGGAACCCGTATAGGATCACTTTGTTGTCCGTCTGTCTGTCTGTCTGTCAAGATCCTTTAACTCAGAAACGCATGGAGGTATTGGGTTTAAATTAAAACCATATACTCAAGTCTACAGTCTCTTGAAGCTGTGAAAAAATCAAACTTCTAAGTTAACGTGAAAAAAACGTATATATTTCGACACTTTTAAGGGAATCAAAACTGATAGGGTACTTACTGTAGACCTAGGACTATGAAATTTGCCAAGTAATATCTAGTCTTATTTTATAAGTACAGGGAAAAGTCTGAAAATTATACATTTGTAATTCAATCATAAAAAATATGGTCTTTATTAATTTAAAGTACGTAATCAATCATAGAGGAATGCGCGGTCATAATTGTATGGGTTACCAAATTACGGAATTTGAACGGAACCCTCGGTGGGCGAGTCCGACTCACATTTGTCCGGGTTTTTTACATATCTTTATGGGTTTGTTTAAGTACAATTATTATGATGCAAGATCCGAGAGTCCACAGGCCCATGTTATGTCATTTAAGCATTGCTAAAAAATAGAGAATATGTATGCGAAAGGCTAGCTTCAATGTCAGACGATGTCCGAATATATTGTGTCCGAAACGTCAGCAAGCCAAAATTTCAGTTATCCTAAAGTAGGTCTGACGACAGAACGACTGGACCTCAGTCTATTATTTGTGTCATCAAATTCAAATTGTCTCTCTTTGTGTTCAGAGTAAAAAACAATTAAATTCATAGACAATAAAAACTTTGAGCAGCTGGTGTTTTTGGGTCAGATGGCAGTCGCTGTAGGTATATTACCTACAAGGGTACCCCTACAAGGGTACAAGGGTACCTCTTCTTTTTGAATTGATCAATGTGGCAATTTTAACTTTGTATTAAGATATACTTGATACAAACGACGCAACGAAATGCCGCGTAATGCAACGCAACGTGCCTTTGTGCCTATTGGCCTAATTCTGTTCTGTCTCCTGCTAGATTTAGAGGGAAGTGAAAAATAAGCTTTTTACTCCTCCGCTGTTCTTTTCTGATTAATTTCATTGCGGGATCCAACGCAGTTGTAATGTTTGCGAGACTCGTCAAGTTTCATTGCCTAATATCGCCACTGTTAATTCTGACTTTCAGAAGTTGCAGTGGACTGGGTCTAGTGTGGCGGACTAGTCCCAAAAAAAAGATATACACTTGATAAGTGGTCACCGCTGCCTATATATAGACATCTGCAATACTAGAGACCTTGCAGATGTGTTACCATCGTACAAACAAGGATGAAATATCTCATGTACCTATAGTTACACCGGCAATCCTCTCCTTGATGGTCAAAGTGCCAGGGCAGCCCGCGCAATTCAAATATTCTTACGTTTTTTGCAACTTGCGGCTCAGTATCAGTTTGTATTGTTATAAAAATGATATTTGCGGGTATAACAAATCTCGAATTTTAATAATTAAAATGATCAACATAACTCCCCAAGTTAGACAAATTTGTCAATGTGCGTATTCAATGAAAGTATTACTTTTAGGAGCTTTTCTAACATGGATTTGAATTTTGCCGGCTGCCCTGGCGCATCTTAAACCGAAACACTACAGTGTTGCTTTGCAGCAGGCAGAAATAGGTATGTTGGTCGTGCTTCCCCGGACCAGCTCCTCACACAGAGTTCTGCTACTACTAAGGTATACGTGGGAGTCTCAATTCTAAGAATTTGCAATCTATGTGCTGGCTACTATTTCACCCGTCGAGCAATTTCAATTACAATTTACGGAGTAGCGGTAGAATAGACCTATTCTACCGCTACTCCGTAAATTGTAATTGTGGTCACAATAGATGTTCTATTGTGCTTGCTTTAAGGCATTCCGTGACTGAGGGCAGGAGCGGATCTATCAGTCCAGGGCCCCGTGAATATAGTTATAGGGACCCAAGCCAAGTTGAAGACAATTGACAATATTATGAATATAGAAAAGAAAACTTTCGTAAACATCAATAACGAAAACCCTTTTTTGACAAAATGGCAATTAGTTGATTTAATAATCATGGTGCCAAGTAGGGCCCCACCAACTCACGGTCCGCCCCTGGTTGAAAGACGTTGATTGGTAGGGCTCAAATGAATATTGTCTATAGAATATTAGTAATATTGATTAAGCTAAATGTCTAGAGGCATTGAAAGGTATATATATAAGAATCATGAGTTTGTAATAGACTTCTTAAATGAGGAGGTTGTGCATTATTAAATAAATTAGAATTATTGTTTTTTGTGTGTTTTATATTATCTTATGCATTACAAGAACTCTGAGAACAATACATTACAGTTACTGAATTGTGTAAAACTTCATGAAAAAAAATAAAAATACTGATAATATGTTGTTTAATAAAAGATAGGTACCCCCGTCAAACGGGGTGACTTTCAAAACAAGAGGTAACTTTGATAATTACCTGAAATTCTAATATTTTACTAATTTTTACCCGTAAAATTAAATGCAGCCGATTATTTTATCTTATATTAGGAATTCAAGTAGATGCGCCATGTTTTGTTAACGGTGTAGCACATTAAAGATGGAAGTGGAAAAAATTACGTTAAAAGTTAACCCTGAATATTAGTCGAAAATGCGTTCTACGTAGGGGTAACTTTAAACCAGCAATAAAAATTGGGTGTTATCAAAGCAGCCCCATTTTCATTATCAATAAAACTGACAGGTTAACATTTTTTTTCTCCCAAATTATTAATCATTTTTAAGTAAACAAAATTATTTGTGTTATCATACAAAAAGTCGTCACTAATTATGTTTTTTTCAGATTGTTTATTCTAATATTGTAAAAGATACGTAGGTTTTTGTTTCAAAACTTATCAATCTCACCCCGTTCGACCGGTACCTACAGCAATTCCCTTTAGAGAGAGGTACCTACATGTACAGGTACAAAATATATATACTAGTGTTGTAATTTATGACTTATATCGTCTAGACTTAGCCATAAAATATGGAAAGGTTATCGTCGAGGCATGGTGGCTTTGGCACTCGTACCTACTTCATTGTTTTTAATACAAATGTACTTAGATAGCAGAATATTATGTGATCGCGATGTTCATTTAGTCTGAAAATTCCAATACGCAACAGAACTGTTTCATGTGGTTATTTCGATTAAATATTACAACTAAGTTTGGACCATGATTTAGTTAATTGAACTTTTCAACTATGGCGATTTTTTGCCAGACTTTTGATAGGCCATAAGGCCATCAGCTTGATTTGATAAAAGTTTGTAAGTTATTTTGTTGGTATCTATCACTGTGGCATATGTAGACGCTTAATAGGTAATTCCATCAACAAGAGTAAGTAAAGTATGGAGTTTCTTGCCTATTCATACGAAACTACCTTTTGAAAGGGGCAACTAGATTCAAATCTTATATGACGTTCAAAAGTGCCTTAATCGTCTAATTGAAATAAATGATTTGACTGTGACTTTGACACAATTTCCTCGCCATTATTCTTTGAAAATTAAAACGGAGAAAGCTATTATAATGTAATTAAATATTTGAAGTTCAATGAAGTTAAAAGTAACTAATTAGAATAACCTTATTACATTTTAATCCATAATTAAATAGCTGTACACAAAATTTAGAATAATATCAAAATTATTTTTGTACAAAAGGGGTCTTATGTCATCAAAATACTCGTCCTTATCGCTGTTATCACACTGAAGAGACTTAAATTTATAAGTTTTTGATTGATTGTTTAAAGCTTAGAAAGTCGGAAAAAACTAAACTATGTCGACAGATATTTGGAAAATACCGTTTCAATAAATAGCTACAATATTTTGATTCATAATTTTTGCACAATACTGTGTACTTCGAAGTGACATAAGTACGTATCAACCGGTTATTAAAACCACCAAAGGCAAACCTGTCATCATCAGCGTCCCACAAATGACTGTATTTTATGGTCACTATGACACCAACGTGTATTTCACATCGCATTGTTGCTGTCACCATAAATCTATTACAAACGCGGACAGACCAACTGACGCCCATGTTTCATTTGTGGTTTTATGTGCGTTTGTTTTGTTTACTAATTACTGTTACTGTTGGTATAAATAAACCTTCTATGTAAATATACCTATCTGATAAACAGGCACACACAGCCTTTTCTGCGCAATAGACACGTATTGAAGATAGGAAGGATTTTTTTCTAGAAAGGAAGATCGTAACCTAAACTACTACAAAAATTGTTGTAACATATTTTGTATACCAACATTCTAAGCAAATCCATACTAATATTATAAACGCGAAATGAGTTTGTTAGTTATGCTTTCACGGCTAAACTACTAAACCAATTTTGATGAAATTTGGTGCGTTTGCATTAGCGATAACCGACATTCACGCGGACGATTTTGACAAGAAGAGCTAGCCTTCTTGTCATATTTTATCGGTGCACCTAGGTGCGTTATACAAGTAAAATCTACCCCTTTAGGTTTAAGGCGTAAAAATTGTATTACTTACAAGGATTTTTTTATTAACATGTAGGTAAAGTACTGAAGCCTAACTTAAATGTTATCACATATTTTTCATCAATAAAGCTGTCTTATCAAAGTTCATTCAAATCATGCTCTTGCTCCGACAGTGCAAATCCAATCCGAAGTCACGGCTTAACTTTAACGAGCTCAAGTTAATCCAACTTATCGAATTCAATGTAAACACTGCGATTCGATTTCTGAACATAGCTCAAATATATTCTACCTAGTTATAGGGATTCGCAAAGCATTGCTAGAACTCACGTAAAACTATTGACTGAGTAATAAATCGGACGGCTTCCATATTGTTTTACTTTGCACCCTCTGGTTCAAAGATTCCGGGCCCGACATTCCGAATTCTGATGTCGAACTTTGCACGATTGAAGTCGGGTGCGAATTGTTGGAAAGTCCTGTGAAATTTGAAACGCATGGAGTTTCTACTGCTGAGTGATCTGATAAGAATGATCCTTACAAGGGTTGACAGGACGCAATAATGGTTGACACGCTAATGTATTAAATTAATAGTTTGTTTACATTGTGCCTGTATTAATAAATCTACGTCATTAAATTATTACGAGGTTTTTCCAGACAGGTAATTGATGTTATTTACTTAAAAGGCTTCCCTTTTTTTTTTAGAAGGGTTCTGGGAAGGGGGGTGGAATCGAACGACACTTAGGATCGTGCTTTTTTTCTTTACATTGTTTGTGTAATGGACATGCATGTTTTTAAAAAGTAATGTCACATGACATATAATTTTACGACACACGTTTTGTGTTATAACAACATTCCCACATTTTTCTTGTCTCCCCTCTACTTGGCTACTGGCGTCAAAAGGTGCATAGTGCTCTAAATGAGAAATTCCTCGAGTACGTGCACCGTACGGGTAGCGGCGATAGGGTTGTCTACCCCCGTACCTACAAAACGTCGATTTCAGGCTCGTTTATCGATATCTGTATCAAAAGGACCACTTGAAAACGTTAAAAAAACATCAAAACGTTTGCAAAACATAAAACCTCACATCAGCATATTTGTACGAGTTTATAAGCTTTTACTTTTTGTTAGAATAGTATCGTTAACCATTTCGAATCGAAAACGATCCCTGCATAGACAATAAATTTTATCGATACCGATGCTTTAAATTCTATTGACATCCCTACCGAGTTCCAAAGGAGCCGAAAGAGGCTATTTGGTGTGCGTATTAATTCGAGCTTCATAATACGGAGTTTATTAAAGAGACTCGAATTTTTTGCGTACTTTTCACCCTACCGGGTCGGAAGTTAATTTGTTCCAAGATGGCGGCCGCGAAATGTAATAAGTAGCCTTTCTATGGGTGCCTCTTGAAAATGTCTCAAGGAATTTTTGCGATATCAGAATTTATATTGCCTGTGTACTTTCGGAAGTTTTAATTAATTATATTGCGTTGTATGGTTTTGATAAGGGACGAAGTTGACATCAAGTATTTGTGTTTCTAATAAAATATTTATAAAGGAAAACCGCTCTTTCTGAATGAAACCTTGAAAATATTTGTCAATTAGTGGTGTATCAAAAAGCTTAACATAAACGTCAGACATATATATAAAAAATATAACCCTTTCCTTGCAGTCGGGGTAAAAAGTAGATGAACTATCACTCTAACATGGACTAACTCAATTATCAATAGTTGTAAATAATAGTTTCACAAGTATGTACAATAAAGTGTGTATCTCAACCGATTCCTCTTTAATATCGACTGCGGAGCGAATAGCCCGCGGTATTAGCTATCTAGCTAAACTCCTTCCATTTCTATTGTGCTACACAAGGCAAGTCAGGGCATTATTTACCCGTTATTGGTCGCTATCTGCTGTTCGCATCACGTTTGTGTATAACATGGGCGATAAAATGTAATTTTAGTAAATAATCTGGTTTTAATGTTACGTTGTATGGGATATAGCTTAAGGCTGGGGTTATCCAGGAACCGATTGGTAAGCGACAGTACTAGTAAAGGATTTTATACGGTTTTTATAGGTGTTTTCATTAAAATTGTGGGGCTATAGTACAGCCGGTCTATTCTGTAAAATTCTCCCTTGGTCATTTTAAATGAAGTGAGTTCGAGGTGAGTTATTATGCCACCTAACGCTAGAGATTGACAGGTCATCCCAAGCTCATTTGACTTCAAAAAGATTTTTTCAGAAAGGCATGGCAGATTGGATAGTCTTGTGTGGTTTGTGGTTTATGATATCGACGAGCGACTGTTTCTTGTAAAAACAGTATTCTAATAAAACTATTGGTATCTGTTGACTGGAATATATAAAAATTTAATGCCACTTTTTTTCCTTACTTTCTGATCAAGTACAGTAAACGAACTTTTACATAGTTACACTACTATCTTACAGCGTATCTTACAAAATAACTATGTCAGATTTAATTGGACATACTACTTATTCCAAACCGTGCTCGAATTTGAACTAAGCACGTAACCAAACACAAACTAATTGAAGTTAAGCGAAACTCAATTAGTTTAACAACATATTCGCTTCAGATTGCCTATCAGTATCCGTTAAATCACGTTTGGTTTAGCCCAATATCTCAATACGTCGAACGTTGGGCCAAAGTTGGCAGCCGTCGAGGCGGATAAACTAATGGATATCGTCACGCCAACAGCTCGTACGTCTTGTGTCCGATAACGACACGACATCATGTCGTGAAAGCGTGAGTCCGTGAGGCGTAGTGGACATTGTTCTGTTATTTGAATATCTAAATATGTTTTAGGAATAACGGTTTTACCTTTACTCCATTTTGTTACAACATTAGGCAAAAAGCGACCAAGTAACGATAGTTATTAGGTGGTATTGTTAAAATAACTAGAAGGAGGTACTTAATTGGAGCCAATCGTTTTGTCTTGGTATAAGCATGTGAAGAGAAGGGATAAAACGCATGTGACCAAAAGAGCTATGAATAATAATGTGGATGGTTGGAGAGGGAGAGGAAGGAAGACCAAAGAAAAGATGGATAGACTGTGTGGAAAACGATATGAATGAAAAGAAAGTCAGTGCTAGCAAGACAGTTAAGAGGACGGAATGGAAGAAGAAAACAAGTTGCGCCGACCCCAAGTAACATAGGACAAGAGAAAGAAGATGATGATGAAATGCATGTTAGTGTGTTTTTTAACGTAAAAGGCCAATACTTCACATCGTCGTTGATTACACAAATTCTAAAACGAAACGAGTACTGGAAAGTTGTTATGTATTTCATTTGGTTGAAGAGAACTTAAGGAGAACTGTCAATTCTTATTATTAAGTGGTATGCTAAAGATTACTTCAGCTAAATTCCCCGAGTGAGATTTCTACAGATAGCAGCTACTGTGTAGTAAAGCACAAAAGGTATTAGTCCTATCAGAGGTAAGTAAATCTTTATTAACCCTTCCATCGTTAGGACCTATGTTGAAGTATCTAACCAAAAATCGTAAACCAAATTATATTGTTCGAATTTTTCTCACAAAATTAAGCGTTTTCAAGTGATAAATGACTGAATTTTTAATACGATGTCAAAAGGTTTCGTGAACTTCGCCAAAGTAATTAATTACTTAAGAAAATTTGACAGTCCAAAATGAACTTTGTTAATTACAATATTTTTCGTACAATGGTTTATTGACAAAGGCATTCTCAAACTAGAGTCGGATACACATTTTGATGAATATTTCAAACTTTTGGACCTCTATAAATTCCGGATGTTTGAATATGAGGCCCAAAAGTGTAAAAGTTACGTTATCTTTAACTGCGGAACCAATTGCTGGTCTTAAACTTTGTCTATTAATTTCCAGTTTCAAGTTTGTTTACCATGTCTGTATAAATGAGTTGTTCGGATCTTGGAACTGAGTGTGGGAATCTCTCGATCTAGATTTTCACTCAATACGTGTCTGGATCGGTCTCAGACGCCTTATATTGAATTGTGAAGCGTTTAGACCGGGACAAGTTGCTTGCGCTAGTTGTTGACTAAGTTCTAGTTTAAAATTAGAATAGTTTTTGTAGGATTACGATGTGAGGAGGTTGATTTATTGAACTTTCGATGTTGTCGTTGAATTTCACAGTTGAATTCAGCTATTACAAATGCATTTAACTAAACTGCTTTCCACAATCAATTTGGCGCTTTGTTGTCAATAACAACGTTACATCTCGCGCTACGGTTTAATGCTTGGCATTAATATTAATATCTTAGTTTGCGGTTCACCAGAACATCTGCTCTTCTATATATACAGTTTACACTATAACTATGTTATCAAACGTTATTTCGGAGTGACGACAGTATGCTTAATTTGGTTGGTTTGTGTTTTCATAACTAAGAGGGTGTTTTGGATAAAATGCTACAAGAGATGCACTAAAAGTATAGCGTTAATCCATATACTCCATATACTTGTACTTATTACTTATTTTATCTAATATATAAAATTCTCGTGTCACAGTTTTCGTTCCCGTACTGCTCCGAAACGGCTTGACCGATTCTGATGAAATTTTTTGTGCATATTGGGTAGGTCTGAGAATAGACCAACATCTATTTTTCATCCCCTTTTTTCACCCCTTTTTCATTCCCCATTAGGTCGATCGGGACAGGACAACGTCTGTCGGGTCAGCTAGTTATTTTATAATATTATAAATGCGAAAGTAACTCTGTCTGTTACGCTTTCACGATTAAACGGCTGAACCTATTTTAATAAAATTTGGCATTAACATAGCCTGAAACCTGGGGAAGGACATAGGCTACTTTTAATTCACGACTTTGTCAGGATTCGCGAAAACCGACATTCCTAGCTAGTCCTTTTATAAATCAATATTTTTAGTATTATTTAATGTTGGGCGTGGGTTTCAGACACATCTCACTTTTCACTATTACGGCTAGCGTTTTTAATTGCTTTTGCAGTTGGAAATTCGTTACCTCTCATAGTAGTTAAAATTTAATATTTCATATTGTGTCTCCATTTCCCGGGTTTTCGTACTAGGGGAAAGGTGTACGAGATGATCCGTTGAGGTAAGATGATTCTTTTCTATTATTATCTTTTATTATTATTATTATTCTTATTTATTCATTTATTTACATATTTAATTATATTTTTAAATATTAGTAAAAAAAAAAAAACATTTAAAAATATAAAGAATAGTAGCCCACCGGTATCGGGAATAGGGTCCAAGCTACCGGTGGTCAGGGCTCCTGAGAGAGGAATCTCCTGACTATACGCGCCGTGTCCAGGAGTACCGCTTTCTGTATCAAGCCCTTGATCCAGCTGCCTAACGAGAGCCTCCTTAGGTGTTGGTCGAGGCTCTTGGAAATGAGTCCATTGGCCGTAACGACTATCGGCACAATGACTGCTGTATTCACATCCCACATGTCGACAACCTCGCGAGCCAAGTCAAGATACTTAATTTGTTTATCTTTCTCGGTTTTCACGAGGTTCTCGTCATGCGGAACCGCTATATCAACAATCATTGCGCGACGCTCTAATCGATCTATCACCACTATATCAGGCTTATTGGCAATAATAGTCCTGTCAGTGATGATAGATCGATCCCAATACAACGTGATATTGCCATTTTCGAGAACTGAGTCGGGCACATACCTGTAGTACGGTACTTCCGACTCCACAAGCCTGTACTTTAGAGCAAGTTGCTGGTGGATAATCCTAGCATTCCTGATTTTATTATTATTATTATTATTATTTAATTTACCTTAACTCCTTTTTATTGATTTTGATCAAAAATAATTAAAAACTTAAAAAAAAAACAAAATGTTTTCTTCTTTTGTTAAGACTATGCCGCGTAATTACTAAGATTATTTAGAAGACTTGATTAGTTTAGGTCTACATGTGTAAGAAAAAATAAAACAAAAACTATTTTAACCTCGAACTTCAACAAATAACTTAAGATTACCTCTATAAATAAATGGAAACCCTAACTAGTTGTTGTTGTCATTAAATTCCACGAAAATCCAGAACATTTCCTAAATGAGGGCTAGGTGATCCTGCGAATCATCTTGTCCACACCCCAGGGATCATCTTGGACACCGGGGTGTCCAAGATGATCCTTTGGTAGGGTTTCAAAAAAGTTAAAATATTCTAATGGAGAATTAATAATTTTTCTACTTTGAGTTTACCAATAGCTAGATAGATAAATTTTCCATTTACATCTGGAGTGACTTGAATATCCTTTAAATTATGAGCATTCTCCCTTAGGGGGATCATCTCGTACACCTTTCCACTACGTGCGAGCCGTTGCTTTGCATTGAACTTTTTTTTTACTAATCCACTAGCCCAAATTGGTATCCTATTTTCTATTAGTAAAGACCGTATTGTAGATATGAAGTTGGCGTAAGCTCAGTTAATTCAGTTCAGATCCCAATTTCGTAAATAATGAATCCAAAATAGATCTGGGTTAGGATGTTCAAGCAGGCACGCCCTTTAAAGGATGTTTTCGACAGCGCGCACAACGAGTATTATAGCTCGATGAAATTGGTAGCTTTAGATAGGATTAAGGGACTAATATAGGACTAGGACACTAGGGGACTATTGGCGGACAAGTGCCACACGATCGCATTGTGACACTAAGTCATTGAAATGAAGTTATAAGTATTATAGGCATAAGTTATTATACTGGCACATAAGGTAATGTAGTTTGTTAGTCTATAAGGTCTATAATATGGTAGCTATGGGTCTTTGTTACATGAATAAGTGATAAATTATTATTATTCATTTCTAGGCTTGTTTTAAATTACTTTTCCATCAAATGTCTTGCTTCCAAAATGAAGCGTAATTTGAATGCTCTTATGAAATTTAAAGATCATTTACCAATTATGTAAGTAATTTGTAGAAAAACTGACGTGGTCATCATTATTGGCCCAGATATTAGTGCTTTTATCCTATCTACAAATTGCAGTCGAGTTAAATGACTTATTGACTTTATTTACGACTTAACCGAACTAATTATATTTTTTAAAATTTTAAGTTAAATAGCTCAAAGTGCATCAAAAACTCGTCCTCGGCGCTGTCAACGGGACACATGCTCAAAAGGCTGGAGCATAGCTACCTTGTATGGCAATGCTGATTCTTTGACCCAAGAATAGACCAGTCTTCGCGTCACATGAAGAGTCGACCAGTCGCTTGGCGATCTTTTTGACTAAAATATGGCTAGACAACTTATTACTTAGCGCGCTGTCGGGACAGACCTCTAGACTATTCTTTAATCTACAAAAACGGACTTATCTGCAAAAAAATAAGTATACTTACCTACATTTTCAATTAACTCAGTGAAGTCGATGGTATAAGGTAGTATGCTCCACCAATCAATTGAGATACTTTTTATGAGTTATCAAAACGCAATTCCCCCACAGAATTCATAAGGCAATAGCAAATTATGACGTCACTTATTAATAAACTTAATTGACTAACGAACTATTGATTTTGTAGCAACTAAAAATCTAATTCTACAACAAAGATATTGTTTTAGAGAAGTTGTGTCTTGGAAATTATTGGTTTATTATGTCTACCAGCAAACATAGAAGCTAAATATTGTCCAGGTTTAGTCTAGTGACATTATTAAACTGAACTATGCTCATATACCAGATTTATGTATTGGATCTGTAATTAACTTGCCGTGGTTAACGGTACAGTGACTTCAGATTAATGGCACCTAATTATAATGTGAGCCAAGTAATTATTGAAGTTACAAACGTAGGTTGTACATTGGATTCGACAGAACGATCCTATGATAAACAGTAAAAAATCGGTCAAATTGTCACCGCAGATATAATATTTAATACATGACTTATATGTACGTACATTTATATGTTATTGTTTGGGCAGCTTTAATATTTCCTATTTCCAGGCTTTTGCCCGCGACTTCGTCCGCGTGAATGTCGGTTATTGCGGATGCAGACGAAATGCGGATTAAAAAATAGCTTAAGTTATTATGTTTTGTATTATTAAGTATGGATTTGTTGTTCACACCACGGAACAGATAATTTATCTGTTCCGTGGTTCACACACTCTGTGAAAAATTCAAGTATCTACCTATTACGGTTCAAAAGATAGTGTGACAGACGGATAGACAGACAGCGAAGTCTTAGCAATAGCGTATAGGGTATTTGTGTAAGGAACCCTAAAAAACAAATAAAAAATTTTGGAGATTTTTTTTTCCAAATAATACCTACCTATGTTCTCTGGATTTACGAGATGTCATCCAAATAAAAAATAGTGTCGTGTTTGAAGGCTGTAGGAATTACACAATCATATCACGTAGGTATGATAAACGAGCCTTTTGGCGGTACTGCCAAAAATCTGGAAATCTGGTTTACTAAGTAGCTTTGGGAGTCAGATAGAAATGGTAATGCGCTCAACTAAAACACTAGATGTCATGTTTTATGCACGCGAACTTTGGAGTTAATTAGAATTCTCTCAAAGATTTTAAAGGCCGAAAATAAGCCTAAACGCGAAGACTTGTAATTGGCTTTCTGTCGACTATTGTTTCCTTTTTTGTTGTTAAGTTTTTGTAGCTGTAAGTCTTCCATGCATAAATAAATAAATAAATAAGTATGACGAGTCTAGGAATTTTTCAACCTATGTTTAAATATTTTTATAAGATAAGGCCTATCTGCCTTTTGTTTCATAATCTGAGGATACAGGATACAAGATATTTATTTTGCTAAAACATGAGTACACACATAAATGCAAGATGTTACATAAAAAGTTCAGTTGACTCACGACGTACAAAATATTACTTTACTTTTTTCTTTCTTCTCTTTTTTGTGAGAAAAATATAAAAAATACTGCAGGGTCCCATTGGAAAGTTGTGTCCTAGCCATGAAGATATAGGTATAAATGGAGACACTTAGAACAAAAGCTTGAAACCAACTGTGGGCTGATGCTCTCTTTCTGAATGCATACATAAGAACGAGACAATGATATGTGTTTTCTTTATCTTATGTATGCATTCAGAAAGAGAGCGTCTGCCCACAGTTGGCTTCACTTAGGTATTTAGAGTGTTGCCTCCACTTTTATCCATAAGCTTCTTGGTCCTAGCACATTACTAACTCGCCTATGTACTAAACGAGGCACAGGACTTATAAGTCGCGTGGGAGTCGCGTGGGGAAGCAGAACGATTAAATTAGCATGAGCCGACAACTGGGCACGCCACCCTGTTTGTGTCGAGATATCGACCTCGTCAGAATTGGTATTCTGTTTTTAAGTACTTGAGACATTTCAGATTAATATCTTCAACCTATTTTGTATTCGTAACGAAGGTTGTGCTATATTTATTTTTCCCTGTGCCTGTGAGAATTATAATGAGCTTATATATTTATTTATTTATTATATTAGGTTTACCTACAATGGTTCACACTGATTACAGAGACATGATACATTCACAAAACTAAATTACAGCGCAACAATTACTTATAGGTTAACACCACATGCACAAATAAATTCGTAAAATAGGCTAACTTACTAAGTAATTAGCGTCAATATTCTATTAAATTTGCTTAAGAAAACAGTAAATGACAAAAGAAAATTTGCTTAGTAAGCACAATATCTCAATAATTAAATTGATTACAGCAAAAACAGTAGATACATCCAATACTTAGAATAGGTATAGAATCATAAACCAAACAATAATTATATTGAATAATATTTTTGCCATAAAAATATTCGTTTAAAGAAGACGATTCCAAGTGTGTTATGCCAAATAAATTTTGGAGCATCAGGATTCTGCCAGATAGAGGGAAGAAACTTAATTGAAAATAAGTCGCAAAATACCACGTAAGATGTATACGAATTTACCAATACTAATTATCAGTTTTACTGTCACTGTATTAAAAATTATTTACACAGTAATTAAACCTAGATTCATTATAAAGTTTCATATTTATTGAAACTTGCTAACACTACGGCATAACAATTTATTTTAAAGGTTAATCGAGCCGAGTTTTACCTAAAACAGTTTCTGTCTCCCAGGGGTATATATAAGCTATAAATATCCTTAATCAATAAAATTACTACGAAAATACTTACTTACTTAGGTTCTACAAGTTTTCACAGAGTAATTTGCAATTTTATAACTGGAATATTCCAAAGACATGGTGTTAATGTGTAAGCTCAATACACGAAAGAGTCAGGCGACTTTAAGAAGCGGAATACTCAAAGTCCCTAAAACATATTCCACCCCTATCCATTCAAAACTCAAAATTAATTCAACAAACATTTATCTAATAAACATAACCCCATATTAACTTGTGAGGACCGTATCAAATCGAAGAGTTACAAACTCGTTATGGAGTTCCATTTTTACAATACAAGACCCTAAAGGGTCTCAAGATCGGGACGCAAATGACCGAGAACCGATATCCGTCATAGAAACGGTCGAAAAGTTTGACTTAGCCCCAATTTCGGTCGGAGGATCGCCAGAAATAAATCATATGGGATAGGTATTGTACCCGGAAAGGATAGAATAGGTATCAAACCCGCGTTACCCGTCCACCAATTTATTTAAGCCAACGCGTGAAAGGATTGTTCGGGAATCGGTATCGTTATCTAGTTTTATATGCAAT
This sequence comes from Charanyca ferruginea, assembly GCA_947361185.1. Classification (NCBI taxonomy): domain Eukaryota; kingdom Metazoa; phylum Arthropoda; class Insecta; order Lepidoptera; family Noctuidae; genus Charanyca; species Charanyca ferruginea. Next base: position 54,093,891 of record OX376055.1, on the reverse strand, counting down.
GTGGAAATTCTTTCCGTTTTGGTTATTCTTTTCCAATATATTATGCTTGTATTCCTAGCAGAGAGTGCATGTGCATGATTTGAATAGGTACAGGTAAGGCTTTTTAAAGGTCTTACGCATTTCAATGAGTTTTCTTTTTACGTAGAACTGCTTAATGTTAGGACCTGCAAAAAATCTCTCTCGGTAAACTTAGGTAAGGTGAGATTGAGGTGAGGTGTCATTCCAACGATGCTAGTGATTCACAGCTCACCTCAAATTCACTAAAGGTGATCTTTGCAGAATAACACTGCTGGTGAAAAAAGGTGTATGACTCCTAAGTATCCCTGATTATAAATACGGTACCTACTTAGTCATAAGTCTATGTTATAACAAGTATTACTTTTTCTATCTGAGAATATACTACGTAAGTATTTGCAAGTGTGGTGACCAATCCAATGATTTAGTGTTAAATATCGGGTACATAAAATAACCGAGTACCAATCGTTCCTCTCGATTAACTCCGAGATTCGGTTAGAAGTGGATATTGATTTTTGGTTATATTTACTCTTGACCTAGACGCAATGTTATAAAATATTTGATTGTAACTGTATTGATCTTCTCAGCAAGCGTAACATCTCAGTTAGTTTTATTGCATAGAAGTTGCCTTATTCGTTATTTCAAACAAACACTTATTTACTTCAATGATTGATATAAGACAACGCACAGGAACAATTAGGTCCCAGTATATAAACCTATTATACACAGGTTTGCATAAAACGGCCCTATTAAAAAATAATGTCCTATCTATGGGACCGCTATTTATAATAAATTACCTAACATTTTTAAGGAATTACCCATTAAATTGCTTAAAACCTAATTAACAAAACTATTGCTGGCTTACACGATTAAAGATTTTTTAATTGACAAAAGTATATAGAAAAACGATGATGTTTGTTTTCTTCAATTGTAGGTATATAAATATTTTAATAAAATCGTATATCAGTTATTGTTTATGATTGTTGTTGTTTTGGAATAAATGTTGACATTAGAGATGTTTACTTTAACTGACAATACACATTTTGACATGACTCATATTGACATTACCTACACATATTGACATTGCCTATATTATAAATTTTATGTGGTTATTGGATTGTTGTTAATGTCTTCAGTATTTTGACCTCAAACATTTTGACATTATTATATTCTGCTGTATGATATAATGCAAGACACTTACATTTCATTCATTAATCTTTTAAGACAGATCTAGGTACCTATTAAATACTAAGCGGAACTGTTAATAATAATTGCAGTGGTTGTATTATTATAATACTGTTATTGATATAAATAAATTCAAATTTAATATTTTGCATGCCGCAAGGTAAAATGTATCGGGACAACTTAGAAATATTACATTATTTGCATACAACATTATTAGCAAATAAATGATTTCTTTCTTTCTTTCTTTTGTTCAAAGAATTGAATTTCATCATAACAAGAAACTTTGTTGCTTATCCAAAAATGTTATAGAAGCAACATTCACATAAACACGGCTATCATAATGTACGTACATCATCATCATCATCATCATCATCATGTCAACCTTAAGAGACCCACTGTTGGGCATAGGTCCCCCCGAGTGGGGTTCAGCCGTAATCGTCATGCTTGGCCGATGCATGTTGGCGATCGCAGTAGGTGTTATGGTACCCAGAAAGTCGCTGCTGCCCATCCTCTGGTCAATATCCCTCTGTCGCTTTCTATGACACCCACGGGTTGAAATGGGGTGGGGATACTCGCGGCCGGCACCACACGGCAACAATGTACATACTTAAACATAATATCATATTTATGTAGATCTAATTATATTATACGAACATATATTGCTCCTGTTCGAAACTACAAACGTTTGTTGATATAGATTAAATTAAAATGAAAATAGGCTTTCAATCACATCAAAGACTCAATCAATAGGGGGCCACCGCAGGCAAGTTCTTAAATATAAATGTAGGTACAGTCTGTAAAGATGTATCGATGTCGATGTTTATTTTATAGTAGATACCTCTTTGTACCTTTGATACCTGTTGAGTTTAGATGAGGAGCCAATGTCCCAATGAGAACAGTAGAATGGCCAAAGAGTACCTACTTTTAGTTAAATAAACTTACCAAAAGTGAACAAGCACAAGGTTTATGTCATGTTTGTAGATTTTTAAACTTTAATGTACGTAATCTCTGAACGATTCTATGACATAGGTATTCAAAGAGTGTATGAAGCCAACTGGTTTGTCGTGCAAACTTTATCGAGTTCAACTTTGTCGAGCATGCAAAGAATACCTCTAATATTTTCCAATAACTTCTATTCAAGTAGATACTTTGCGGTCGGCAGCTTTTATGTCAACTTATCGAACCGTGCAAGCACAATACCTTACCTATCTATACGCGTCCTGCTCATTATGGCGATATTTCTGTACGCACGAAAGAGATAGATAAAGTACTGAAGAGCCAAAAAAAAAATCCCAGCGTAGGTATGATAGGTAATATCATTTTTGTATTTTATTTCTTTTTTTATGAAATATTGGGTTCGGTAAGGTAGGGTATATTTTGCGGTAAGTACAGGGCGCAAAAACCGGAGTAATTGGAACTCTATTTTATCTAATTTACTAGAAGATTTAATTACGAATATGCAATGACCACATATTTTAGTTGGCACGTCTTTTACTCATTCAATGTCTAGGTTGCGGGTAGTTGGTAAAGGGCGTGGTATTTAGACGCTCACGGGCGAGTGAGCACTCACTCGGGCGTTCGGTCTCGCAAAGGACGGTCGTCGCGATCGATAGATAGCATGGTACTTGCATTAAAATGTACACGATCAAAGGCCGAAGATTCTAATTATAGATATTACTCGGGAACAGATAGGATTGCTAGCATGTCTGGTTCCTGTTTGCATACATCTTTACTTTTCCGCTGCAGCCTTTCCGACAACATTAAAAAGCCGTATTTTTTTCTATCAAAAGAGGCCATTTCCTTCGTTTTCCCGATGAATTGACATCCATCGATGTCAGAGCGAACAAAGAAAAATCACAGTACATTTGCCCGCAGGCGAGAAACCAAGTCATTTTAAAGCTTAGGACTACGCAATAGGTCTGACGTGGAGGTACTCCGCCGTAGATAAATTAGAAGGGATTGAGATTTATATCAACTCGTTTAGCTATGGTAATTTGTTGAATATAATCGTGGAACGGTACTCGATAGATTATGTAAGGTTAGTTTATGTATCGGATTCAACGATGCTATCAGTATAAAGTACATTTATTTGGCGCAAAATGGGTACTGGGGCAATAATTTTACATTTACTAACCCATTTAAAGCATTTCGATGTGATAATGTAGCTTGCTAGGCACGTTCTTTTTATACCTAGTCACTTACTGAGTTTACTGCCAAATAATAAAATAAATATATTTTAATAAGACAGTTTGATTACCAATATTTCAAACACAAATTCTGCGAAAATCATTTACATAATTTTGGTAATTTTCAGTGAAAGCCAATTTTTTTGGATCGTCGCGTCTCTCGTGATTGCCTATCATAAGCATGTTTATAACATAATCACAAAAGCTCTTCATTTGTGTACATAATTACCAAGAACAGCTCTTATCTTAAGCCAATAAAATGACGTAATAGCTGTTTCCCTTTAGAGGGTAAAGGTATACAGTTTGCATTTGACCTTACGGGGGACGCCGCAAGGCGCTCGGGGGCACACTCCTCGTGGGAGACAGGCCTACATCAACGATACAAACTATTTACTACTTTAACGGCAAAGCAGAAAGAGCTAATTTACATCGACACCTTCCTTCCAAAGACGCGTAAAATAAAAGCTACCTTCAGCTACTGTAATTAGGTACATAATTAAACAATTTGTAATCGATCATGTTTGAAACTGTTTCAGAGCTAATAAAAACTGAACTTCAGCAACACGTCGTTAGGGTTGTGTTTTGTTTAACTCGTAAAAACTGAAACTTACTTTGCTACTTGTTTAGGTGTAGCTGTTTAGAGCATAAAGTTGACATTTGCCCGACCCATGTTTTTTTACAAGGTTGTATGTTAAAGTTTGGCCACGACGCGTGCTTTTTGTTATTTGCCCATAAAATATGGCCGATGCCAGTGTCGCAAGTACGTATGCTAATGTTTTTTATCGCATGTGCTTGGAATAGGCGGGTCTGATCGAATTTATATGACAGTGTGACGTTTTTTAGAGGACAAACGATGTTTGGTTCCGATATAGGCTGTCGGGTATTGTGAAAGGGTGTATAAAGCTTTGATAGTAATTTACTGAGAACTAAATGTATTTAGTTTGTCGACTGAAATTTATAATGAATGGTCTAACTCTGTTTAGGTTACGATGGGGCTGGCATGGTCTTATTTGTGACTAAAAGCCCCTAAATAAAATTAGAATAAAAAAAATGGTCTAACTCTAAGCTAGACTAAAGTTAGCATAATGCTAACTTTACTGAAAAGGTCAGCTTAAAATGTAAATTCCAAAGGTTTTACTTAAGAACTTAACGTACTTCAAGTACATGGAATTAATCTTGGTCAAAAATCATATGTAGGTTAATTGTAAAACTTTTATAATACAGTGTTTCACATAAAAAGTATGATCCATTTCTAAATCACTAACAATAATGAAAACTAATTTGCGTTGTTAACGTTGAATAACAATGTAGGAATGTGTCCCAGCCAAAATTGGTAACCGATCAAAACTACTTATAAAAAAATAAAAACCAGTGAACACTACTTTTTAACCGGTTTAAATGTTTCCTCACTAAGTACCTACACGTCATACAGTATAAGCTGACCTCTCATTGTATGGAAATTTTATACAATGCGAGATCAGCTTATACTAGAAATGTATAGCTTGATGTGTAGCCGTGGCCGTGTGTACTAAGATCATTAATTTGGTAGGTTTTTCGTGACCTTTATAAAAACTTTGGTTTTTTAGAGATTCTTATTACTTTCTGGCGTTCCAACAAGCGTATTTTTTTTGTAGCGAAAACGCGTTTTTGGGACGAAGTTCCATGCTCCTTACGGGTAGTGCGAAATAATTCACGTAACGAAATGCGTGTGTGTATGTGTGCGTGTGTCTACTACAAACAAATGAGCGATGATAGATAGATGGTGTATTATTATTATTATTATTGTACAGACACGTACGTAAGGAACTTCGTTCCTTACGGGGATCCCCCGATCGCACAAGCTTTTTTATTAATAAGGATCTTGACTCAAGCCAGTAAGAAGTAGTTTTGACCGGTTAAGAGTTTAAACTGTATAGCATGCAAATGTACAGCTACATTACTTACGTAATACCGCAGCGGTTGCGGTGCGATCGGGCCGTCATATTAATACGACATTACACATTATTGGTTGCTAGTGCGCACAGACGGATATTGTGTATACATGTTACATTATGCTTTGGGTATGGTACATTATGCTGGAGCTTTCAACAATTGTGTATTGTGTAGTATTACACTTGCTTGAGGGATATCGTGTTACCCAGAAGCTGGGTTGTTGAAGTCAGACAGGCAGTCGCTTCATGTAAAACACTGGTATTCATCTGAATACCAGTGTTTTACATGAAGCGACTGCAGATGCATCTGCATCTGGTTAGAATTGAAGCCGAACCCAGCATAGTTGGGAATAGGCTAGGGAGATGATGAGTGAGATCGCTTCACATCGTTTATTGTATGTTAAAACCATAGTGGAGTTACCATAGAGTATATTATGAGCTATAAGCCAAAGAAACCAAAGATATTGTCCTGCTAAACAATAAAGGCTGTTTCGGTTTTTTTTTTAATTCATAGTACCTACTCACACATCGTAAAATTGAACGTTGGTATAACTATATTTGTTGAAAATCCTTTATTCTTTGAAATATTAAGTAATATAATATATTCTGCCCGCGACTTAGTTCGCATTATATTCGCTATTAGTAAGTTTTCTATTAGTAAAATATGTACTTAAAATAAGCAAGAAATTACTTCTTACAAACAGAAAACAAACTATTTTAGCATTAAACGGAACGTGAGTATTGTTACACATTATAGACTGAGAAAAACGGATTAACTCACTGTGAATGTAGTCAGGTTCGTGTAACTAGTACCGATGGCATACGGCCACCTTTACCGGCCACCCCCGTAGTAGCCCGTGCGGGCGCAATGCGTGGCCACGCGAAGTTTCCGCAGGAACCCTGGGCCTCAAGTCTGCTATTACAATAGTGTCAGAATGGTATATCATTGATTTCATAATTGTTGATTTTGACAAGTTTGGTAATCTGCTAACATAATGTCGTCATTATGACTTTCCAATGGTCTACCACCGACACGTCATTGAAAGAAATGATATAGAATGGTAATCTCGTACAAAATGACAACTGAATGACTGACTTAGGCGCTAATCTGCTAAAATTTTGACAGTTCCTTTGATCAGTACCTACCATTAGAACGTCATTGTGCAGTCATTGCTTTTAATTCGACCGACCAATGATCGACCATTATGAATTTAGCAGATTACGAAGTTTTAGCAAAATGACAATGGGATCGTATTGGAATGACGAAATTATAAAAATAGCAGACTTGGCCCCCAGGAACGCGACGGGCGGCGTGTCATCCTGTGGAACTTCTTGAAAAAGGTGGCCGTATGCCAGCGAAACTAGTCGGATGAACCCGACTACATTCACAGTGAGTTTCTCACGTTTTTCTCTGTCTATAATGAGAACTAACTAAACCTCTTTGTAACATTAGTCAAGACAACAAAGCATACTAGAATTAGCTGTCGCGTATCATAAACAAATCAAATTAAATTTTCTTGTGACAGTAATAAAACGAAGAGCAAAGAAACAAGTATGTAAATAAAAATATAAGAAAAATCTCAAAAAGCGGCGATCCCTTTACCATGGCTTACGAAAAGCCCCCTTAAGGCTTAGACTGTCAAAGCTTATTTCACGCTTATTCTTTACGGGGGGTAAACACTTTGCCATTGAGAATGCAGTTTGTTTTTAAAGATTTTGGTCTAGAGATTCCGTTAGTGCATGCTTTGTTTATTTAAAGCACTTTTTATAATGCCTAGGTCTTTATTGGACACTTTGCTGAAAAGTGTGCTTCTCTTTCACTTTTGTTTATTTTCTCATTCTATCTCTTTCTATTATTTGGGAATATAGTAGACAGCCTGTTTATTTTGCCGGATGATTACTACAATTTTTTTTTAACTTATAAAGGTTACATTTTGAATAGTTATTTATGAACAATATTAACATCATCTTTGCTTTTTGCCAACTGTGTTGGGGTCGGCTCCCAGTCTAACCGGATGCAGCTGAATACTAGTAATTTACATGGAGCGACTGCCTATCTGACGAAACCCAGTTACGGGGTAACACGATACCCCTTGGTAAGACTGGTTGTCAGAATTTCTGTCTTCTGACTACCCTCCGGAAGTCATAAAGTCTGAGACAACTGGGTTGTGGAAGTCAATCAGATAGGCTGTCGCTCCATGTAAAACATTGGTTTTCAGACTGGAGGTGGACTCCAAGTACTCCAACATAAATGGGAAAGGACTAGGTAGATGACGACTTATAAAAATTCTCAACGAAACCATGTAACATACTTCCCAAGAACACTCACCTCAAACCTTAACGACTATGTTTAACTAAAAAGCAAAATTCCTACGTTTCCGTTTCAAATTCCATTACACGCAATAAACACGATAAATAGGCGATTTAAATTAACAAAGAGTAATGCTTTCAGTACACTGCGAATGAAATCCCGGCTTATTAATGGCCCGTATAAAATGTAACTTCGTTTTCAAGAAAAAGTTATAATCTCAAGGCAGCAGCGGTTCCCGTCGGGCGTTCTGTCATAACAAAGGGGGAGGGGAAGGGGAAGGGGAAAACGGGGGAGAAGGTATCAACTTCACAGGGAAAAATGAATAAAAACACCTACGTAACACGACTGTGTCAAATATCCTGTGCAAACCCGCCCGGGCGGTGCTCGGAAATGATTTGCTAACTTGTAAGGTTTTTAGTTTCAAAGGTTTCTTTAAGACCGTTTTTTGTGGTGATTACGGTCACATGATGCTGCTTGAAAAGGTTTGAGGGAAAATTGAGAATGGACATTTTCTTTTATAGCTTTAACAAATAGATTTCTAACAATACTATTGATCATTTATTTTAATTTAACCCTGAAAAACAATCCTTGAAACAGAAATTTCAGTTAGATTAAGATTTACTCCATATTCTACCAAAGATGACAAAATTACACAATGATTTTGTGCAATTTAAATTATGTAAAGCGAAAACGATAAACGTGCTTGCTACGAACGCTACGAGTGCTACGCCGTAGCAGCTGCTTAAAAGTTACCTTCAAAAACTCTCACAAGCAAAAATACGCTTTAAAATTTAGTGCAAAACGAAATCCTTGCTACATACATTCATCCCGCTGAAAATTCGAAAGAGATTACGTAATCGCATGGTTTTTGGCTCCTAACGGCCAATTTAAAAAGCACCGGGAAATGTTTTGCTTCTCCACATGTAAAGGTATCATCAGATGTCTTCGCAATTTGGTCGTATTATAAAGTCATTTGCGGGTCTTCGCGTTCTAAGAGTTCCACAAAGTAAAACGTTCCGTAACGGGATTCTCTGAATAGGAATACGGTTATATTAGCATTACAGTTGAGTGAAGATTGCTTATACTGTTTGTGACATATGAATATTTTTACATAAATTCAACAAGTTTGTTTAGAGTTTTCTTGTCCCTTTGTTGGAGTCTACAAAGGTGAAACAAAATTACTATGTAGATAAAGTCTGTCGCGATAACAATTGACTAAGTTTTTTGAATCCAACTCAAACATAGCTGTGGTTAGTTTTTCCAAAACAAGCCAAACCATTATCTCTCATTCATTAAATTAAAAACAATATACGAAATGTGTGACATTACTATCCAGCAGTAATCTGCCTAGCCTTTTCCCAACTATGCTGGGGTCAGCTTCCAGTCTAACCAGATGCAGCTGAATACCAGTATTTTACAAAGAGCGACTGCATCTGACCTCCACAACCCGCAGTTATTTGGTAATACGTTCCCTTGGTGAGATTGGTTGTCAGATTTTCTGACTTTTGACTACCCATAACGAATGTCAAAGATCTTCGAATGACAACCGGGACAACAATTTTACAAGCTTTCCGAGGCACCGAGAAATCTTGGTATGCAATGGGTGGTCTCCCATCTATGGAAATCTATCGATCTATCTGTATAGCTTATAATTAGCTACGAGTTCCATTAAAAGGAACAGTTCCACTCTGCTCGACAAGATTTTGACATTTGACACATCAGTTGACTCGGCAGGATGTTGCGAATGGTGATTGGACTTAAACCTTCAAAAGGTAAATTCAAATACTTGCGTGCTAAATCTAAATGATTGAATGGCGCTGACATTTGTGCTTATTACCAAACCCCTTTACGTAATGTTCACTCGGAAAATTTGTTGGGTAACATATTCAATATTTACACTTTTTAATTAGGATGACGTGTGTTAATTCTGGGGTCCAATTGGAACCACAACCGAGCCGGCGGAGGTTTGACTGAATGGGTCCAATTAGATCCACTTCCGAACTATACGGTTAATGTCAGTTCTAAACTTATGCTTGTAGTAGATTAATACTTGTATTATTAATTATCCAAAATTATTACTATTTACTCATAAAAGTTGAAGAAATGTTGACGTCTGTTGTAATTCACTTTTGCAGTTGTAACCCAATGACTTTGATTGTCTTGCCAAAAAGGTAAACAAAATCGTCAAAGACTGTATTAAAATATCACTTTTGGATTAAAAATATCCTTTAGCAGATGACGGCGATGCGGAGGAATTTTTGATGCCTAGATAACGTCAAACGTTGAGCGACATCGTGGTAAACCCAGGCGGAGACGGTGGGATGACCTTGGTTGATTAAAGGAGGGATTGGTTCATACTAGCTCTAGACAGAGAGAGTTGAAAAGGAGAAAGGGAGGCTTTTGTCCTGCAGTAGGACAATACAGCCAGAAAATAAATAATAATTAGTAAGATGGTTTAATTGCAATTAAGAATTTGTCCTTTAGCAAGTTGTGAAACATAACGCTTCTCTATACAGTAAGTCTTCGCTTACGTCACCTTGGAGCAGGCACTTAGCTCGCGAACACACGACTAAACTTTGAACCTCGTTTATCACACCGTAATTTATCAAGCTCCTTCTCTCAAATGTGAATTTGAATGAAAAATGTGTAACATGGCGCCTTTTGTAATTCTGACAAATAGAGTCGACTAGGATATGACGTCACGCGAGACCCGGTCACGTTGGCGTGTTTATGAGCTAAATTATTGATGGCTGTTCGTGTAGCCAATTATGTAATTTGGAAATTGACGGGTTATGTGTGCTTTCAAAATAGGTTTTGGGATATTGTTGAGTAAATTCAGTTAATTTATGGGTCAATATATATACTCCATTTATAGTAGGGTTAGAAAAAAGAGACTCGTAGAAGCAGGAATGCAAAACATCTTATTTTAAGTAAAATTATTTTTATTAAAATTGTTTGATTTATATGATACATTATTAAAATGGCTACTATTAGATGTGACAGCTGCTGTAAAAATAGATTCCAAAAATTCGGTGTCTATCATAACTTTAACATTATTAACTATAGCATTTAAATTTATCTTTTTCAACTTCCGTCTAATGCTATTATAAATGGAGAATTGGTGTTGAAATCAAACGAAGCTTGTTACGGAAATAATATTACAGACTCTGCAAATGCTGCTTCTAGTCTAGAACGAACCCAATACATAATACAAATACCTATACAAGAACTGCTTGTTTTGTCTGAAGCCAAATTTCAACTCTTTAATATAATTTTAATAATACCTACATGTGTACGAAAATTACCAAAAGTATAATGATATTAATTTCCATTGTTACAGGTAAGGAGTCGGCGAACACAGAAGTTTCTCAAGTATTCCTTTCTGTTTTAATTAAAGGAACAAAGTTGAAACAATCCGCTGACTGATCACAGGAATTCTTTTACGTCCACTTTACAAAAGAACACTTTTCTACATTTGTTAAAAGTTCATCCTTTCTCTGTTATCATTTACATTGGGATAATTCTTGAATTAGCTTTTATACATAGACTGTATTATTATTTATTATATGTGTCTGTTTTTTGCCTTATGGTTGGTAAGCATTAACATTTGCAAAAACACGCGTCAAATCTCATTTGGTTTACATTTTTTATAATACACCTACAAACTCAGATCACGAAACAAAAGGCAGATAGACCGTGCGAAACACTGAGAGTGAAGCCACCAAAGCAAATACAGATCAAAAGCCTACAATCTCGTGATTGTATTAGCTTTTGAATCTGTATTTGTATTTTTTTAACGATGCGGCGCTTCGTGCTGTACTCACTCGTGTACAGCACGATTGAAGGTTTATTCGCTTTTGAATTTGAATTTGTATTTGCTTTAGTGGCTTCACTTTCAGTGTTCCGCGCGGTCTATCTGTCTTTTGTTTCATAATCGGAGCCTATAAATATTTGTAACTTGATCATTACATGTGCCTTCAGGCAATATATTATAATTGATCACGTAAAGGGTTTCATAACATTTTGTACATAAATTTTGCGTAAATTCCAAATCCGGATTATAAATATATGGAAAGATTTAAGGCCTTAAATAACGGAAACTAGGGTTGTCCCTAAATAGGTTCATGTTTCTGGTACATACATATTTTTTTATTGGGACCATATTTTTTTAGTATATTCTTGGCAGTCTGCGTGCGTACGGTAACAATACTTTATAAATTTTCTATTGCCACTACGAATTGCGTCGTATCTAAGGTTACCATCAATCCGGATTTATTAGGGTTGGCGTTTATTGAAACTCTTAGCTGTAGGACCAAAGTGAAATAATTATTGTTAACGTACTTTGATCTTATTTACGTACTAGAATCTTATTAATTTGACTCTTGACAATATTAATGGATTTTCTTCCAAAATCTTTAGTGCCTAAATCACCATGATTCTTCTGTCTACTAGACCATATTTTATGGCTCATACACGAACGTTTATGTGCACATAATCTTAGAAAAGCTTACAAAAGGGGATTTTAAAACTGAGTCTCATTTACATCCACACAGTCCGTGAACCCAGGACAATAGCCAAGGTTCAAATGTCCGAAGTGAGGACTCATAAATGTGTAAACATATTCCGGTTTTTACGAGATGTTATGGAAGTGTTATAGGGTTCGCAGTGTCGGGACTGGTCCGCTGAAGATTACGCATTTAAGATATCATAGTCACAATGTTGTGGAGAAAATTGTCTGTCAAATGGAAAATGTGTTCCATATGTGTGGTGTGTCGAGAAGGCTTTCAATGGATGCTATTTTTATTTATTGAAGGAACTCCAACGACATATCCACTAATAATATACTTATAAAATGGGGCGAACATTCGTTAGGATTATGTTGGATTTGTCACTTATAGGAGTACACAGCACTTACATGTTAAGACGTACCTTGGGTACATTTCCAGTTGATGGCGATGTGGACGAACTCTATGATGCTTTATTGTGTTAGGTTTTTTTTTTCAGTTTAATTTCTTTAGATTTTCTTTTTTATTATTCTTGTAAATATTGTCCCTCCTCCTGGAGTCGTAAGCTCACTGCTGAGTGTCGTGATGCTCCCGTCCACCAGACTCTCCACGACAGAGCTGCTTCCACTTCCCTCGATCCATGGCGTGGTTTAGAGCATCTGTGATCGTCGTTTTTAGGTTTTTGTAAATATTGTACATACGTAAAAACAATAAATAAATTATAGACGTATTCAATATTTTTCGAAACAGTTATGGGTAAACAGGGTAAACAGGGTATGGTTTTACTGACGAAGTTAATTTATACAGTATGTTAATTAACGAAAGGTGTTCCCTTTAACCGCTAATACTACATCGTCCACAGATACAAAAAAAAAAATATTACGATCAAAAATAATAAAGTTTTTATCTTTTAAATAATAATATAAATACAGTGTACACAGTATACAGTGTAAAGTATCATGTTTTTTGTGAAATGAAAATATTTATTTCACAAAAAACATGACACTTTACACTGTATACATTGTTTGAAAATAATATTTACATTGTCATGCAATAGTAGACTCTATCTTTTAAACTAGGACAAGCCTGTACCTTAAAAGATAGGGTTCAGCCCACAGATATAGGTAGACCTAGATAACGCAAGAGCAACTACTTCGCGTGCCTATTTTCGTGCCTAACTTACGATAAAAAATCGTAAGTAAAAAAATTAAGTAAACGTTTCCTTCCATCGGTAAGTCATTTTGTGATTAATATTATGCGTACCTAATTCATTAAAAAAAAAAACAATTATTTTTAATCTAATAAATACCCTCAGTAATACCTGGGAATACCAAATTTAGGAAAAACATAATTCGTATTACATTGTGACGTCCAAAAAATGGCACGCTTGGTTTTCATACAGATCGTGATACTTGCGTTATCTAGGTCTATCTATATCTGTGGTTCAGCCAATTGGATTCAGTCAATATTCACAACAGAAACCAGTAGAAAAAAAACAGCGTCAATGATTTACATGTACTAACAACTGTACAGAAATAAAAAAAACAAAATCTAATCCGAAGCAAAACAAAAGAGGGCTGATGACAGTAGAACATCTGTGTGTATGTATAAAAAACAAATACTGTACATTTTTGGTTTATTTTTTATATTTTATTTTTAAATTGATATTTTTTTAAGTCTATTGATGATGTAGTTAAACGGGATTAAGGGAACGCCCACTGTTATTTAATTTACTGTATATTCTTCAATTCTGGTTTTCTTTGTATCTAATACAACATTTGTATTTCGATTTCTTTATAATTTTATCTTGCATATCTTTAAATCACAAACATTTCTCAGTTAACCGAAACCATCGCGCATTCCACTGTCTCCCTTCTTTATTTAATTGCTTTGAAGCCCCAAGAATCAAGAAACAAATGCAATTCGAGTACCATTATCCACACTCGGCGCAGTTTCGTAGGATTTCAAAGACTTTATTACAGAGCGTTGTGCATCCAAACTCCCCAATCTCCCCTAACCAACGCCCTGGGGTGTCATCATACTATTACTATGAAATAGGAGCCCGTCTTATCTCCCCACTACAGGAGTGGAATAAGCAAAACAAATAGCCTTGTTTAACTAGCTTTGGTTCATTTGAAGCCGGGGTCTGGTTTTCGTGTGTCAGGTAAATTTGGGTATTCTGGATTCTTGGTTAAATTTTCGAGTCCTGTTGTTATTTTAATATGATTTTTGATATCTCATCGTGTATTTAATTAGACTTACCACTGAATTATGGTTGTGTCGTTGTCATTTAGTTAAAAACTTGTATTGTATTACAGTGCTGTATTTAGTGATGAAATAGAATATAGTTATAAAAACACTTAGATACATAATATATTCTTTATAGGTTAATGCTGGAGTCATTTCGTTACCACAACCAATTTGACCATAAATCTAACTGATAAAAACTTAATCTTACTCATCAGAAACAGCGACGTCTAACTATTTTCGGATTCGAAGATGGAATACTAAAAATTTTATGTTCGGCAATAAAATCGGCGGAGCTCCGGCTTGAGACGGAAATTTACAGTGTCAGCGTCTTCCGGCCATGTCTTGTTACAAGATGCCGAATATAGGGATACTAGCTTTTGCCCGCGACTTCGTCCGCGTGAATGTCTGTTTTTGCGGATGCAGACGAAGTCGCGGATTAATAAGTAGCCTATGTCTTTCCCCAGGGTTCCTGCTCGGTTCAGCCTTTTCATCGTGAAAGCGTAACAGACAGAGTTATTTTCGGTTGAGATGACTCATTGACACACATGTTTTCATCTCCAAATCATTGTCACACATGTTTTCATCTCCAAATCATTGTAACTGCTTTAGTACGAAACTCGATAAGGAGTTAGGTAATGTTTTGAATGTAAAGTGACATGTTTGGCGCAGTAGTTGAGCGATTGGCTGCAGCGCAACGTGTTGCGGGTTCGATTTCTGCAGAACCTTAAATTTGTAAGGCGTGACACTTAGTTGTTCCAGGTCAGGTTCTTAGTATATGTGAGTTTTAGAGAAAGATACTAGAGAAATTTCGTGTAATTAAAAAAAAAAACGTTTTGCTTAGCTAATGCTTGATGCTGTAAGCCACCAGAATATTGCTACTACAAAAGCCTGTAAATTCATATTAAGTTTATACACGTGTAGTTTTAATACGTGACAATGGCTCGGCTACAATTTCATACAAAAATTGCCGATAACGATACAATAACGGTCACCAAACTAAATGATCGTATTACAATTGGACAGGCGGAAAATGAAGCTAAAATCCCCGAATCGAAAACGTAAACACGAAAATTAAGTACTATTAGTTTCTTTCTATTTCGTCGGAACAATGGAACGAAAGTTAGATGACAACAAGGAAACATTATATAACTGGAAATGCAAACTAGTTCGCAGTATTCTGTGACATATTCATTGGTATTTCTAAACAGATTGCTTTTGTTGATAGTAGTGAAGTTGTCCGTATGGTGTCGGACGTAAAGAATAGGACCATCCCATATCTTCCCGTGGGTGTCGTAAAAGGCGACTAAGGGACTCACCAGAGAATGGGCAGCAGCGTTCTCTGTGCCTTTATAACAAACATACTGCGATCGCCAACCCGTCTGCCAAGCGTGGCGATTATGGCAAAACCCCCCCTTCTTGGGGGAGGCCAATGTCCAGCAGTGGACGTCTTTCGGCTGGAATGATGATGATGAGTGAAGCTACAACAATCTGACAATTTTTTTTTGATAAATTTTCAACTTTATTACAAAGCATTATGTATCATATTCAATTGAGAACATTAGACAGTTTGGTATGACTTGATGTGCGGCGTCTGTACATTAAATATGATGCTACTAATTAAAACTTATAATGAACTAGCGACCTGTCCCGGCTTCGCACTGGTATTGTCGTCGTATTTGAACCAATTTTCACAAAATGTTAACAAATTGTACACTTTAAATCTTCTTCTTGAATCACTCTATCTATTGCTGAAAACTACATTAATATCCGTTGGGTAGCTTAAAAGATCTAACCGTAGAGACAGCGAGAGCAACCTTGTTTTATACTATGTAAAGTTATAAAAAGATAAAGATACTTACTCGTACGATACGTGGAAAGTACAGGCACGAGCATTTTGTTGCCGGTTTTATAATTATTACGTACAAGCAATATAACATGTATTTAACTTATATCATTTAAGTTATGTTTGATCGAATGTTATGCCAAATGATATACATTGTCATTGTAAAATCTAAATTAATTTTTCCTGGATTTGGATGCTTATTCAATGTGGTATGTTATTAAAAAGTTTTGAATACTTTTAAATAATAGTATGGATTTCCTATTAAACTATTTGAAGACAAAACAGACAACGGAACAAATTTTTTAGAGAATTCCCTATCACAAAATCGTTTTGCCAGTGGAAAAAAGGGCCACTCAGGTTGAAACGACAGGTCCTCTCAAGGGGCCGATTAAAGGCAACCCCCGATACCCAAGTACCCATACTAGTTCACCGGTAATATATTACGACCGTTCTACAGAACTACAGATAAACACCTATACTTAATCTATTTTGTTGGGGAGCATGACTTTTCATACGATGACGTTTTCCCCATAGGGCTACCGTTCCCTATAGCTTGAGTTATGGATGACTGGTTTGATAGGTAATAATTTACGTAAGGAGTAATGTAGCGGAATAAATTCTTATCTTTACAGTTTGTTTACTTGTTCATGTAGCCTTTTTAATCCAACAATGTGGTTGTGGGACTTAATGTACCTATGGCAATGTGAATAATAATCTATAATTTGTCATAATGTACCACATTTTATAAAACTAGTCGGCAGGTGTATATTTAATACTAGTAGGCGTGGAAAATATTGAGGTTATGTATTGTCGGCACATCAGAGAATTTTATCATACAAAATATATAACCCGAAACTAAAATACAAAAATATATTCAAAGAGCACTACCATTCTATTTCCACAACAAAGCTAATGTATCTAACGGGAACCTAAATAAGCTTCATTTTGCTTTTCACCTGTGCCGTAAAATATCTTACATTACTGCAAATTGGGTACATTCGGCCCCACTCGCAGCGTTTTGGGGGTTACGTAACCTAATAAAATCGGAAAAAATCCTCGTACTAACGGATTATGCGGAAAAATGTTGCAAGTACCGTAAAGGAGTTCCCATTAGTTCGTAATGTAACTCATTAGAGTATTTGCTGTGGTGGTTTCGTATGGGGATAAAAGTCCCCATGAAACGTGGAAGATAATGAGCATTGTACCGCTTGGACATCGTTGTAGAAAGGACTTACGAAAAGGTCGGGTTAGTGGGTAAAAGGTTATGTGGTAGTTGGAATATCTGGTCACTACTTACGGGGATCATTATTAGAAAATTGGGACAGGAAAATGGAAGCAGGAAATTGTTTTTGGTTATTCAAGTGGCGACGACTTCCACGAGCCTCTACTTGATAGGTAGGTATGTTCTGTTTTTCGAAACCAAATTGCGAACCCGTTTTCTGACCATTGGTGTATGTGATCAAATTTGGATTTACAATTTGTTTTTTTTTTTTCTAGAAATCTAAAACAAACAATGATTACAAGCAAAGATTTGTATTTTTGGCCAGGTTTTTTCACGCTAGTAATTGAAAAATATTCATTTGGTTTATTGCATTATAAAATAGAGCATCACTAATCGATAGTAAATTTGCGAGGTAACCAATTTGTGGATTTTGCTTTCAGTCTAGCATATTATTTGGTCAAGTCACTAAATTGTTCTTTTCTGCGAAAAAAAAAAATGGGTGATATCGTCAATATTTAAAGGCCTGATCACCTTTGTCGTAAGGTATTCCCAGTCTATTTTACGTTTTCAGCTTTTTGAAGGTAAACCTTTTATCGTTCAGCTACTTCACGTGGAATAAAAAGTCTTTCAAACCCCTATATCCATGTAGAATTGTGCATTTAGGCAGAAAGTAAACGAGGCACTACATCCGGCATGTATCGGTGTAACGTAGGCACGTCGGATTGGCTTACGCAATCACGCTGCTGGTGTCGAATTGGATAACCCATTCGGTTTCACAGGCCAACTAGAGCTTTATCTAAGTCAGCACACAGTTGATACAGCTGGCTAAATATAATTTCTATTGAATTATGAATACTTATTGCAGTTATGATAAAAATGAAATTACTTCTTGGCGTTCTCTTGGTCGATACCAAAGCAAGTTTTGTTGGCAGTACTTTCACATTCAGGCAGATCTACCTACATAATATATTTGATTTTATGGAGGGAGAGTGAGAAGGTCGTTTGTAATTTTCGTTTATAAAATATACTTTGCAGTCCATTTTATCGTCTGTTGATGCTGATTTCTTATTCTCTTTGAACGAGGTCTTCAAACTCCTGAGCGAGTCTTTAAGATATATCTCTAAAAGTTTCAAGTTTTATGAATAAAGTTTCTAAGATTAGATGTTGGTTTAGATAAACTTTTTTTTCGTGAGTGTCGGATTTAAAGTCAAAGCAAAGTTTTTGATAAAAATTCTCGGAATATTCAAGTAATTTCACTAAATAGCCTTGATAAAGTTAGCTTAATTTATTGGTATACCGTTGTTATGCAGAACATGCTAATGACTTTCTACGCATTCCCTAACGTGGTTGACCCCTAAAGGTTTCTAGGTCATGGAATAATAGCGTGGGCTAATTGCCTTACTATTCAGAGCTGACCTATTAACAGCTCTATCGACGAAGGTAGGCAGACAAGTAGCCCCGGAAAACGAACCTGTTCAGATTCATTGTGTGGAGTATTGTTCACGCGATTCTTTTGTCTGCCTGCCCGGCCGACTGTTGGTCGTGAGGGGCGTACAAAGCGGGCCCAGAATGCCTCCATTGATGTTAATGACACTATCTCTGTCGAACTTTGCTACGTTTTTGCGGCATGTGTCGGAAGTCTCAGTAATGGAGAATGTTTTTTTTTCGTATATCTAGTGTGTATTTTCGCTTTGAAAGAAAAACGGTTCGTTACTTCACTGATGGTACTTAAACGACACAGGATATTACTTATTTCAAACACAGAATAGTTTTCTGAGAAAAAATGTCATAAATGTAATTTGGTAATTTTTTGTGCCCGTTTCTAAAAGAAATTTTGTTTTTATAATCTCGAATATTAATTTTACTTGATTTCGTAATATTGTTTCTTAGTAAAAATTGCTATTAACTAGAATTTTCTTCTTATAATATTTGATGTAAAATAAATAGTACGTACGTTGAAGTAACAAAAAAAAAACATTCTTAGAAAAGAAGGCCGATTCCACTTATTTAGGTAAATGTATTATAGATTGAGAACAACGGATTAACTCACTGTGTTGCCGGGTTCGTCCGACTAGTTTCGATGGCATACAACCTTTCTCAAGGAGTTCCACAGGATGACACACTGCCCGTCGCGTTCCTGCGGACACTAATCACGCGCCTCAATCGCATCAATGTGTAACATTACACGTTTCGCTTAATGAAAAAATAGGTAAATGTAATCGATAAAACGATACCTAGTTGCAATCTAGTCTCTCTCCAGGACACTTCAATTTATTGTCATAAATGTAGGTAAATAAAGACGTTTTTGAACGTGCCTAACTGTTTGCAAAATTGCCCTCCAGTAGAGCTATTCTGTTACAATCTCCCTCGGTGAACACCTAGGTGAAGTGAGCTGTCATCCGTTCCGATGCTAAGGATTGACAAACCAGACGGACGGATGACAGCTCACTTCACCTATGTGTTTGATTGTAACAGAATAGACTTACAGATCATTTCATTAAGACACCCATCATTTTTATCAGCAGGTACATAACATAAACAAAACAAACGAAAAAAAATCCGTCATCTCATATACATAAGAGTGCGTGCATAATATTCATCCCAGCTATTTCGTGGGGGTAAATAGTCATACATAGTCAATGTGCCGTCCGCTGGACCTTTTAGCTGATGAAAAAGAAAGATTTTGAACGTAATGTGTGCAAATTTTATTGTAATCATGTGTTTATTCATAGCTCGAGGGACCCAGAAAAAAATGTATAATACGAAACGAAATTAATTTGTAATTTCGTACATTTCGTTGGTGTGGGCGGTTAATGCGGATAATAAGTAGGTGTATTTTTAGGCTCTTGGTCCTTTGGTTCGAGATATTTGATCTTGGTGAATGAATGTTCATAATTAACTTTTCGGCTACAGTTCGTAAAATTCTAAAAGCATTTTTGTAATGAAATAAACAATTTGCTTATATCAGTCTCGGGTTCTGTATTTAAATAAAAAATACGAATATTTTTACATAATTATTTCCGTGAATTCAAAACCTTCGTTTCCTTTCAAAAATATGCCGTTCAGAAATATGCCTACAAGCTTACAATTTACAAGGAAAATAACAGAACATGTAAGAGACAATCTCAACCCGCAGTTGCATGTCTCTTCATTATGTCTCAACCCTTTCCCCGCCATCCATTTCACCAAAGAAGAAAGGAAAGTGGAACGCGTATTTTTGTCGTTTTTCTTTCTTTTTTCTAACAAAGAAACGTGCAGCATTGGCTTTTCCGCTAATGAAACTCTTTTTCGTTGCATTCGACGAAGGCAATTCGATAATGAATGGTGAAAACTATTCGTTTCATCAGAAAATGTGGCCATTCCCAGTTGTTCAATTTGTTCATTCCGATAGAATTAACTTTTGTTCGAAAATATATGTCAATTTTGATTTGATGAGTTTCTGTATTGGCTGTATTGTCATCGTTATTTGTAGGGCTTCCACGAGACCCAATGACGTTTTCGATTTTATAAATGTTTTATACGACGGACAAAGCTATTGTGATTATCGAGTAGTGTTTTAATGAGATTGATATATTCATCTATAGCCCAGTTGCGCATCTACCCCCTACATAAATTCCCTAGTAACACATACATAATGTCAGCAATTAGTCGAGTCGCTTTAAAAGCATATTACTTGCTACACACCGCGAATAATGTACCTATTAGCTAGATAAATGTGACGTCAGCAAACGTCTACGATTAAACGCCTACGGTTTCTCGTAGACGGTCTCGTAGGCGGCGTAGCAACAAGTCTGCTACGAGAGCAAGATCTATTCTTAAATATTATGACTGACAAGTCGATGGCAACGCCCGACTCAGTCGAAATAAAAATGGTCTGAAAAATTTTGAAATGTTGAGTGCAAGTTCTTTTTGCGACGTTAAAATGAGATTTTTACACAGAGAAAATCTGAAAACGCGACAAAATTAAAAAGTCGCATAACTTTCCGCAATAGTCTACTTCCTAGTTGTTAATTAGTTTTACATTATTTAAGTGTTCGCACTCAGTACGTAGTAACATCACTAGCAGAACCTTCCATTCCGCAAAGGCTAGTATGTAAATTGCGATCAAAATGAGCTTTGAGTGTGTTGAGAGCATGTTCAGGGCTGTAAACTGACATATAAACGGTACCACAAAGTTATTAAGCCGACTATATGCCTCGTTTAATAAAGCATTCTTGTGTACTTACGTTCAGTTAATTTGACTTGGGCAATTGCACTCAATGAGTGTTTGAGCGCCCGGAGCTATTGTGTGATTGTTATATGCTAAGGTTGTGGCATGACGACTAATAATACGAACTATATGACTTAGAGAGTCGACTTTTTATGTGGACTATATTTACTTTTATTTCGTGTGGTTTCTTAAATGATACAAGTCAAGTCAATGGATTTTTGACGTCCTGATTAAAGTAATGAAACTTTGGAATCGAAATTGTTATTTTTTAATGTAAACTAGCTTTTGACCGTGACTTCGTCTAAATTATCCCATGGAATACACTTCAATAAAAATTGGATAAAAAATATTGTTTGTGATAAGCTAGATCAATATTTACATATGTGGCGATGGATTCAGCTGTTTGTTTAAACGCAAAAGAGTAATAAACATCTATCCATCCATTCATCCACCCACCTAAACTTTTGCTTTTATTAATAGTAATAGGAAATATGACAGAATTGTATGACAGTACGTTGGATAAAAATATCGGGTTACTGCACTACATTTTTATTTAACGCTGGTGGTCAATACATTTACGATTCTATCAAGTTTTCACAACATATTAATTACTTAAAATTGCTTTTCCGTGATCGACGCAGTAAACTGAAAAATTCATGTCAGTGCACCTATTTAATCCGCAAACATATTCATGATGAGACCAATATTATAATTATATTTCAAAAGTGGAAATAACTAGGTCATTTCAAAATATAGTTAATATATTACATGGATCGTTAAACTCGAATATTAATCTCCTAAATCGTAACAAATCTGGTATTGTTATACAAATTAGTCGATTAACGATAGTGGCTATCGATTTGCGGGTACATCTCTATTATTATTCGATTCATACCGGCGTGACGTGGCGGTTATGCGGGCTAAGTGATTACACTGCATCATGCGCCATGGTAGCTGAATGACGTGTTTCATTATGACGATGACATGTTATATTGCTGAACAGTGATTATATGATGTTCCTGTTATTTGTGTGCGTGATTAAATATGATCTTATTTATTCTATTCACCATTTATGTACACACATGTGAATAGACAAGGAGAAAGATAAGAAAATTACGTACTAAGGTAATACTTATTTCTAACGAAATCTAATGATAGGACATTGTATCGAAAGAGATGTAGACACCGTGTGTAAAAAAGAAAAAAGAATCAAATACATAAAACTATTGGAAAACTAAACAATATAAGAATACTTACGTGTATGTGTCACGAAGTAACTTCGTGGTCACGGTCAAAACTCTTAACCAGTCAAAACTACTTTTGACTGGTTAAAAACCATTATTGATATAAAACACGTTTTCGCTGCAAAACATTTTTTTACGGAACGCCAGTCATAAGAAGCACTACAAAAGTGTTTAAAAGGGTCATAAAAAATAGGTACCTACCAACCTAATAGGTTTCTTAGTAGTAAGGATAAATTTAACGCACGTATTTGTACAGTCTGTTATTTTGGTAGTAGTGTAGGTAATTACATCGTTTCGTTTATATGGAGTGTCGTAGGTGTGCCTGTACCATCAACCACCACCACCTACAATTACTATCGTTATCGTACCACAATGATATCGATAGTAATTGTAAGGGTGTTCATTATTTGCAAGTCTGAATCAGATAAAAATCACAAAGGGTAGGGCTAGGTCACAACAAAAGCCCTTGTAGTGGTTTGTTGTACGGTTAGTGCTGAATTGCGTCGAGTTCGGCTCAATTTGCGACCTAAGATCGATCAAACGTGACTCATGCCTATTAGGCTGAACATAGTGATTCTAACACTAAAAATAAATCTTATTACCTGTATGTACCTATGTTTACAAATAAATAATTTGAAATTTGAAATTTGAATTTGAATTCATTCATCTTCTATTTTATTTTGGCACGAACAACCCAGCATTTGTAAGTATTTACTAAAAGACACTAATCTACTTGCGTCGTCCTTAATGCTAGGGGTAGGGACCCATAAGGGAATCAACTTTCCTCGTACGATGTTGCGCTATTTGCTATGACTTTCAGCGGTGTGAACCGCTTTGGCGACCTACATGTTGAGTGTGTGGTGCAGATCTGTCATGTCAGTACAGCACATTAGACATTAGACTCCTTCCTCTAGGACACCTGCCTTAAAACTTTACCGATAACTATTATTCTGGTTCTGGAGATTATCACTGGATTTACGACCGATTCGTCCAAATAATTAGAAGATTTTCCGCAAACATGTGTCTGCTGCTGCTTCAGCTTTCAATAAAAGGCAAATCGCAGCGATAAACTGCTCGTTCGATTGTCATTTGTTTATAATTTTACATTGCTCATCGTGACATAAATAACCGACTTAAAAAAAGAATAATGTTTTCAATTCGACCCGTATGTTTTTTCAAGTTACCTAACACAGCGTTACTAAATTAATATTGGTAACAAGTTGTAGTATAAGTACAATCGATTGTTGAATAACAAAGTTTCGAGTTTCGCAATGCCAAATCTGTAATTTATGGAATAGGCACGTGCTTTGCCTGAACGCTGTAGGTTTGTTGTTTACTTAATTAAGGTACTTATAAATAGGTACAGAAAGGGTGAGGGTCAGGTCTCTACAGAGAGGCCTGGAGCGGCTTGCAGAGGGCGTGGCCTCTGTTCCACGTCAGTGTTATTTTGGGTCTAATTTCGACCCTGTTGCGGTCTCTTGGTGTTTAAACTTCACTTGTGTGCTTTAATGGGGTTCTGTGTGGGAATATAATTAAGGTGCAGTTTTTGTTATAACATAAATAGGTGGTGGGTAAAAAAATTGTAACACCTTTCTTTTAGCGGAATCTTTTAAATTTTTTTTTGATCATTTATTTTAACATAGTCTATAATCGCAAATCAGTTTTGATCAAGCGTTGTGATCACTGCTCATGCCTTTTCTGTATTAGAAGATTTTTTGTGCTGTAGGGGGCAATAGCTGACATTTTTATTTTAAGAAAGGATATAGACTACTTATTAATCCGCGATTTTGTCTACATCTGCGATAACCAAAATTCACGCAGACGAAGTTACGGGAAAATTCTAGTTGTATAATAAATTGTAATTTCAAAAAAAAAAAACAAAAGATAAAGATGTATTTCGTTAAATAAAGCCTAAAAACGTTATTTTCTTTTCATTGTATGTCGTACGTTGTAAAACTACGCATGAAGACACATTTATTTACAGAAACTTATTATTTTGTTCAGAAATACCTTTCTGGGACATTGTTTGTAAAACGAGCAAAAAAAGTAACAGAACCTGAGCCATCAATTACTCTCTGTAATGTCTTCTTGTTTCATACAATTTCTTTGTTTTTATTCTTTCAAGTTTTAGAAGCTCTTTACTCTTGGGAATGCTCGTTTACTCTGTATTTGTATATTTTCACAAAATATACTGCCTCGGAGTTCATCAATATTTATCATATTCTTACTTAGATGGCCCTTTGGGTTCGTGTGGATTAATGCAATATATTATTATAATACATATACTAGCTTTTAGTAATCTCAGAAGACACTCTAAGAAGTCCGATTTGACGTTTCTTTTTCCGAATTTTGCATGAGCGTCTACGTCATTATTATCATCGTTATCTTCAGCCGAAAGACGTCCACTGTTAAATAAGGCGGGAGGCCGCATAGAACGCCAGAACGAACGGCCACTTGCATAAGAAATTTAAAAATAAAATTCATAATGCTAATTAATTACCTACTATGTTACCCATACATTATAACAACGAGTATTATTCGTAAGCATTCATTTTAACTTTACATTGAAAAAATGCACTTAAAAACACGAATTAATAATAATAAGAATAATAATAATATGTGGGGACACTTCACACATGGCCATCTGACCCCAAACTAGGGAGAATCTGTACTATGGGTGTCAGACAACTGATATACATACACAAATACATTATTTTTAAATACATACATATATAGATAAACAACACCCAGACACAAGGCAAACACAAGTGCTCATCACACAAATATTTACCCTGGGCGGGAATCGAACCCGCAACACGCTGCGCAGCAGTCGATCGCTCAGCCACTGCGCCAACCGTTGTTAATTAATATTCAAATATGATATCATGTCAAATACGATTTTCAGGAATATAGCGACTTAATCCTTGTGAATTTCTTACATATTCCAATTCTTTTCATAATATAATACAGTCCATTGATCTCAGGTATAACGTACCTTTCTATTAGCGACAATTATCAGAACCGGACATGTAGTTTCGAAGATTAGCGTCTCAAAATTAAAAACAAACGAGCAACCCTTCATCTTTATAATATTAAGTATGGATTTATATACAATAAGATACTAATGAACAGTTATTTAAAAAAACTAAGTTCCTTTCTAGTGAATAAAGCCTATTACAATATTTCAGTGCTTTTTGCTGAAAAAGAGAATGCATTTGTTTGAGTTTTTTATTATTTTGAAATGTAAATACGCCTATTTATACTATAATATTATAAAGCTGAAGAGTTTGTTTGTTTGTTTGGTTAAACGCGCTAATCTCAGGATCTACTGGTTCGAATTGAAAAATTATTTTTGTGTTGGATAGCCCATTTATCGAGGAAGGCTATAGGCCCATGCGAAGCTGAGTCGGGTCGCTAGTCATTAATATGCCGAATGTAATGTGTATGTAAAATGTAATCATTCTGTTTGTTGCTGGTCTTGTATGTACCTTTCGCATGCCTTATGGTAAAATATGTCTGAACTCTATAATTGTATCTGACATCATGTACTGTATCCATATTTGCGAAATAAATTATAGCTTATCTTAATATTTTGCCAAATTCATACCTACCTATTTATGATATACTAATTGAATCAGTGATATCCACATTATACGTTAACGATGAAATCACTGATTCAATTAACATTTCACTAACGCATTATGCATCCCAGCGAAAATCGATTGCGAATTCCTCGAAGCAAAAAGTACGGTTGCCATGGCAACACATCTGTCGTCCCCGTTTGTTTTAATTGGTTTTGCTAATTGGCGCCGCGCCGGTAGCCAAGACACGGTATAACGATGCCTTGTTTTATTTCCATCCCTCGTCGGCCATGATTTTATAGTTAGAAACATACTGCTAAACTTGGCCAAATATACCAAATATACAATAAAAAAAATGTTTTTTTTTTATAGACATCAGACATTTCTGTATATGTAAATAGATTTTTATCTAAGTAGGTACAATTTAAGAGTTATTTTTATTACATAAATACTAATAAAATGATTGTAAAATGTAACCAGCTTAGCCAAAAAAGTTCACGAATATTTTCCTAATCGCCAAAAGTTTTCCATAACAAAAATCGTAAAAAGATCTAACTATTCACCGAACTTAATTCTAGTTCTTATCCCCGTACAAAAATAGCGAAGTTTCAAAAGAGTATCTCGGCAAAGGATCCTATCTTAATTAACGATGTCCCGATAAAAGGAAGAAAAGGGGATATTTTATAGAAACCCCGCCATTGTTCCGAGTCACCTATTGTTTTGTAATGACAGAGAATTTTCTAGTCTGCCGACGATCGGATCGCTCTGTTTGGAGAAATTACAGCAGTTTTATGATGAACATCGTTTTAAAGAATAAAAGAGCAAGTTTTTTCAATCAAAGCCTTATTTTAGACTAGTAAAATGAAACTGATTTATTTATTCATTTAACTGTTTTTTGAAGATGGTAAGAGTTTCCTCCTTGTCTGTCTGGCCTTCAGTACCTAGTGACGGGGTAGCAAAACACCCGAGTTTCAAATGAAAAATTTGTGACAAATTGTCCGAACCGCGCGTAACCTGCTGATTAGCCGCTATAAGTGGTTATTGATAATTAGTCAACCAATCACAGTTTTTCATTCGAGTTAATGCCAGTTAGTTAACTGTATGACATTCATAATTTATTCCTGTTGTGATAAAAAATCCCAATCAGCAGGTTGGTCATCTAAATAGGTACTATTTGTTCTAAATGAGCAAAGATTTATTTAAAGTACTAGGTACTTATCAATAACTCTTAAGATAAATGTACAAATAACCTCTCAGAAGGTTTTCAGCTACACTTAATGTGGAAACAAAATTCATCACGCGTCCCTAGAGACTCAAAACCTCTAGTACTTTTTACAATTTTGCGCACTATTTACTAGACAGATTTAAGTGCGACTCAAAGACTTAATAATACTTAGTTATACGTGTTTGTAAAGGTAGGTAAGTCCTAAGTTTTATCGCTGGCATAACCTGAAATATTAAGTTTTAGGTCTGGGAATTTCGAAGTTGATGAGGTAAAGGTCTTAGTTGTAAGTTAAAGAAGAAGAGTCTATCTACCTATAAAGTTATATCACTAAGATTTAAGTTGTGGATTACTAACTTTCTTACATATTTTTAAGAAATTGATATTTTGACAATGCTTGCGTTAAAAAATTTTAATGTTTGACAAAAACAAGTTAAAGTTTTTTATGAAGAAATTGAAAATTGCCTAGCCTTTTCCGGTATAATCGGATGCAGCTGAATACCAGTGTTTTACATGGAGCGACTGCCTATCTGACCTCCACAACCCAGTTCTGTTCAGTTCTACCTCCACAACAACTCTGTAACACAGTACTCCATGGTAAGACGCCAGTCTTACCATGGAGTACCAGATTTTCTAGCTTCTGACTAACTAAAACGATTGTCAAAGATCTACGAATGACAGCCGGGACCAACGGCTTTACGTGCTTGCCGAGGCACAGAGGAGACTCCTTCTTGCCTCGGAGAGAAATGAAAAGGATGGGCACCCATTCTCGGGCCAACCGCGGCAGGTGTACTTAGCCGCGAGCTCCTCCACAAGGGAAGTATTAGGGCTATTTTTCACTAGGACATCATGGTGGCGCAACCAGTCGCCGGCCGCCAACAAAATGTATGCCACTGGTTGCGCCACCATGGTGTCCCAGTGAAATATAGCCCATAGAGTGTAATACATTTTGTTGGTAGCCGGCGACTGGTTGCGCCACTATGGTGTCCCAGTGAAATATAGCCCTTAGTGTCTAAAATATTTTAGCAAACTCATATCTAAGCAAGATAACACAATAACTTTGCAATTTCCTTCACCATTTCATCCAACTGAATAAAATAAACCAAGTCTGGTTTCCAGTTCACACAAATATATTAAGACAAGTAGAAGCAATACCAACAAAACAAAAACTGTTTGGTCTCAAGACAAACAGTTGGCAACAATGTGTGGCTCCAACAAATTCAGTATAAGTTGAAGGAGGTTGGAGTTCGCACCAGCCTCCTCGGAGACTACGCTTGTGATAAAAACTTTGTTCGGCCTGGATCTACTCAAACATCGCGCTTGTTTATGTGGGAGAATTATTGTATATTGTTACACGATTCTACACTTTGAACGAAACAAAATAGATCTTATTTTTCCATATCTATAAATATTCCATATGTTCAAAATATTGCATAATAGGTATATTTATGGTTTGTTAAGTTTTATCCGATTTTGTGTTGGAATACAGGCATCATTTTTAGTAGTAGATAGTGACCCAGTATAAAACATATTTTTATTAAACGCAGTATTTTTTATTTATTTTTCATATCATGAAATACGAGATATTTTCTACTAACGTACCTACCAGTTCATCGCTTTAACATTTTTTTTTACCTAAAAATAAAAGTGCTGGTACATTATCATACAATATTTGGCTCGTTCAGAGCTCAACTGATATTTCAAAATGCATTTTCCTGCAGAACACAAAATGAGAGTTTACAAAAAAGGCGGCATGCTCAAGTGGAATACGAAACTCCGTTTTGGAATATTGTTGTCTGAAATACCTGAAACAAAGGAAGCTTTGGCAGAGGATTTTTGCACCGTGGTGTTTATTTTCATACAAAAATACCGGAATTTTTTGTTCAAATACTTCGCAGAGTGTTGCACACACACAACGATAAAACAACCTATACACATTTCCAGTAAAAGCTAACCTCGCCTTGTATAAGCATTCCGTACAATGACATGCCAACTTATGCTGGAAATGCATTACTTGAAATTTCGTTGTGCGCATGGAACGTGCTAGTAAATAATAATGAATATATTCAAAAGCAAACAACGAAAACAATGTGCGAACAATTTTGAAGAAGTTTCACATATTTGTTTTAATTGCTTGCAGTTATTGTGGTGCAGCTGTTGCATAACCAACTATATTTTTATTGTATTTTAGTTTATATTATATTGCTCTTTTGTCCCGTGCTTTGGAAAGGACGTAAAGCCGTTGGGACTTGGTTGTCATTCGTAGATATTTATTAGTGGGTACCTAAGAAGTCCGAAAGTCTGGCAACCAGTTTTACCAAAGGGTATCTCGTGCGGTCCAGTAACTGGGTTGATAGTCGCTCCATGTAAAATACTGGTAGTCTGCTGCCGGAAGACTGGAAGCCGACCCCAGCATGGTTGGGAAAAAGCTAGACACGTGATGATACTGATCCTCTGACTGAACCAATAGACAGTATTAATTACAGACTTGTACTATTTTAAATTGTCATCTTAGTTCATAATCAGTAACTCTCCACTTGTGACGTTGATTTGGCTTACACCTCTGGCGATTCTACCCACCGGATTTTTCTATCAAATATTTTCCTAACCAGCAATACTTCATGCTACTTTTACTTGGTCAAATACAATTAAAAAAATCACATCTAGTTTATTAAAAATAAAAAAAATAATAAGCGGTTTTTAAAAGTAGTGCGCCTTCCTTTGTACACGTTTTATTTTAAACTACAATAATTTATTGCGTTCTTCTCTACGTCATAGAGAATTATCTAGATCTAAACGCACAAAGACTTCATGGGAATTCATTTTTTTTTCTTTATAATTTAATCATTTCTTATTTTAATCATAAACTTGCTTCTATTTATTTAACTTAGAAGATTTTAAATAGCTATTTTAGACATTAATTCATATTATACAGGTAGAAGGTACATTTACCTCTTTCCGAGAGGAATTAGGTTGGCTGTTGGTTTAAAAGAATATAAATTTTTTGCTAGTTTTGACTTATGCAACTTAAAACAAAAATATAATTAGTACTGTGGTAAGAACTACGTAAGTAGGATAGTTTACCTTTGAGGTAATTACTTCTGTTCAGCATTCAAAGACTTCAGAATTTTTTGCCTCCAAAATAAATAGTACCTACTTTAAATTTGGCATATAAAAATATGTTTTTCCCCCGGAGGTACTTATAACCGTTGATTAAAGTTTAGTAATAATTAACGACTGATTATTCATAAATTTTTTGATGTTTAAAGTGTGCAATATATTTTAAAAGTCAAAGTATATAAAGTATTAGAGTTTTCATTGATTTATTGATAATGAACTAAAAAACCACACGAACGAATGAGAATTTCATGGAAACTGCTACGTCTGCACGTGTCTTTATTTTGAGCAATGTTTGTAAGTAAGAGGGACAAGTATAGATGGCGTATGATATGAGATTTCAGGGCAAAAAAGAACGAGAAAATTTTACAATGTGTTAATAAACCCACCACACACCATATCTAGATTTTTCTCTCGATGTTCTTACTGAAGTTCAGTCTTCTGAACATCGCCTGTATAAACCCTTATGTTCTAAGTACCAAAGACCTACTCAAGTTTTATGTTATATGTACATATTGAAGCACTAAGGGCTACAGCAGACTAGCTACTTTTAGCATCGGCGATCGGCGATGTAGCCGCTTTTTAAAAGTATTTAGCTTCTAAAAAGCGGCTAAATCTCAGCGATCAAATATTTCATACCGCACACTTAAAACGCCAAACGCGGCAATTGAGTCGCTTTTCTCAAGCTCGACACAACGGCTGAACTCTACACTCCGCACACATTCGTTCCTACTCTTCCTGTATTGACTAAAAGAGTAGAATGGTGCCCTGTACCCCGTCATAAAACATCAGTTGCACAAAGACATTTTATTGTATTGGCTCCACGGATTTATAACATTGTAAATAAAAAATTCAAAATTAGGAATCTTACCTTAAATAAGTCTAAAAAAGTTATACTGCCTTGGCTAAAAAGTTTGGACTATGATGCCACAGAAAATCTAATTAAGTAAGTAATTATGAAGAGAAACACCAAATTTCCCCAACACACATACACGCATGCACCCTCACTCATACTCCACCCACACACTCACACAACACTATCACTACACACACCCCTACACATCTCAACTAACACGTGCGAGCACATTCTGCCCGCCTACTGCCCACACAACCCAATTATTAAAAATTAAGCATGTTAGATTACTTTTCATTTCATTTAATTATTAGCATTACTTTTAATTCGCTTTGTAATCTTTGGATGCCATAAATAACATGTGACATAGTAACTAGGGGAAGACACTAGCTCCTGTAATACAGTGTACACTAGCACAGGAGCTAGGGAATTCATAAAAAGAATTGTAATTTATGTCAATAAAGATTATTATTATTATTATTATTATTATTATTCGGATGCCGGTCGCATCAATTTTTTATCTGCTTACTTAGTGTTGCACTAGATTTTGACGAAGCTACACCCTTACCATTGGATTCTAATGAAGCTGCACTGCTGCTTGCTTTATTGATAGTCGAATATCGATCATCAACAATACAGCCGACCCGATACAGCATTGGAGCTGTCGCTAAAATCAGCATCGATAAAATCTCTAAACTGCGATAGAACGCAGAGTGCCGCCAAAACACGACGCAGTATCGATACGATACAGTCGCAAAATCGCAGATCGACGATGCTAAAAGTAGCGTGTGTGTGCTTTAGCCCTTATTATACCTACTTGCCTATTACTTATACACAATGCTTGAGTAGGTCAGTTCCATATAAAGAGTTCTAATAAATATCTCCTATTGTTTTCGTAACCCCCATTCCGTTGGAAATGTATCTAGATTACAGTATCGTAAATAGAGATTATCTTGCCGGAGGTTCGATAGGATCATTTGTTTCCTCTATTTACGAATTACTTTCTAGTTTTGTGTATTTTTTGTTTGGAAAGGTTTGTGACTAACAAAACAAAATATTGTTTCTGGGAGTCTGATGTGTTGAATCGTAAAAGGTGTTCGTGTGTTCTAAACACTTTTTAGTTTTATATAAAACACTAGATTTTTTATCACATTAATCCACACACTAATATTCTAAACTAGCAATCCGAGCCGGCTTCGCATGTTCCTATAGCCTTCCTCGGTAAATGGACTATCCAACACAAAAAGAATTTTTCAATTCGAATCAGTAGATCCTGAGATTAGCGCGTTCAATCAAACAAACAAACAAACTCTTCTGTTTACTGTTAAGCTGCGTTTGCTACGGACGGTTGTAACAATTCTGATAGTTTAAGAGAAATAAAAGGCTATGCAGAATTGTACGTATTGAATTTAATAGCTCTCACACGAAAGTTAAAATGTGATGAGTATCAAAAACAATTGTAAGTATAAAAGTTAACACTGACCTAAACGCACTAAGGTTAGGCAGTATCCAGGAGGATTATGATCCCCAGCCTGGCCGGCGTACAGGATCAGCCGAAGAGAAGTCTGACGCGATCAGCTCGGGGACGGAGGCCCCCCCAGGCGGTCAGTAGGACCAGCCCTGGGCAGCAAGAGGCACGCGACAGCTCGACTAAGCCTCTAAACCGACTCTCGGTTGCAGACTGGTAGACTTCAGTAAGTAGACTGGTAGACTTCAGTAACGTACGCGTATGGGTAATCAGAGTGTTACCCAAGCGACTCCGAGATCTAGACACCAGCAACGTAAGCGTATGAACAATCAGCGTGTTCACCAAACGGCTCCAAGAACTAGACTCCAGCAGCGTAAGCGTATGAACAATCAGCGTGTTCACCAAACGACTCCAAGAACTAGACTCCAGCAACGTAAGCGTATGAGCAATCCGCGTGTTTACCAAACGGCTCCGAAATCCAGACTGACTCTTTGACAGGTTTTGTTTTCTGACCGTTGTTCCGAAATTCGTAAAAAATCCAATTATGAATCATCTTTCTAGAACGGTCAAATTGCTTTTCTATAGCAAGGTATTATAATATAATAATTATAATACTTTTTTTAATATAATATTAGTGCGAATAAGATCTAAAGAAACACACGATAATACAGCGGGTGTTCAGCCGTTTACTATCTAACACAGACAAACAAGCTTACAAGATATACAACATAGAGGTTTTACGTTAGTAGCCGAAAACTTATTTTAGAAGAAAATGTTGGCGGTCGTCAATTTGACGACTGTCACTGACAGACATGTCAAAGCAAAACATTATTTATTTTTCAGGTTTGTAAATATTAATTTGATCCAATTATACAGGAATAAATTACAAAGGATGACGACAGGAACAGCATAAAAAAGCGTAAGTAGATAAACACATTCTATTCATAAGATTCCAAGTTACAAATAACAAACAAATATTATAACATGTAGACATAACGTGCGATGAATGATTTTATGCTTATGAAAAGTAAATATAGTTTACGAGTTGAACCGAAACACTATACGGTGTATGGATGGGTGGCCGTCCATTTCATACCGAGACCCCTCCGTGCCTCGGAAAGCAAGCCGGAGGTCTCGGCATTTGGTAATCAGAAGCCAGAAAGTCTGACAACCAGTCTCCCTTAGGGGTATCGTGTTACCCAGTAACTAGGTTCTGGAGGTCCGATAGGTAGTCGCTCAATGTAAAACACTGGTATTCCGCTGCATTCGGTTAGACTGGAAGCAGACCCCAACACTGTTGGGGAAAAGGCTAGGCAGATAGATTTACTACATTTCTTTTTATCAATATTAAAATACGAAAGTAGTTACTTCTGTCTATTTGTAACTACTAAAAAACTTGTGCGGTCGGGGGACCCGTGTAAGGAACGAAGTCCTTAAGTATGTGTCTGTACAAAAATAATACTCGCCTACTCGTGTGCTCACTAATTCGCACTACCCTTAAGCCGCGTTAAGGAACTTCGTTCCAACAAAGAAGTAGTTGGAGACTATAATGGATGACGAATAAATAAAGATTAGGTTTGTTTGTTCACGTGGCCGAAGCCGCGGTTATAAGCTAGTAGATACACTATAAAGCAATCTACGATTTAATCCCGATCATCGACCTCAAAAGGAACAACAGCTTAGACTACTTCCATCTTTTGTCTTAAAATTTAATTTTATCATAGAATAAAGGCGACAAACGACGGTTCAATAACTTGTCCGACAAATATTCAACGATCCTTTATTGAGACTTACGACCGAAGGGCTCAAAGCTTTGTCCTCGTAAATAATGTAGTCTGAAGGATCGCCAGTTTACATAATAGCTTTGGAAGTAGCCTTATTTATCAGATAGGGTATCTTAGACAAGTAATATAGTGACCTGTGACGTCAAATGTATTGGCTTGTAATAGAGCTGTTTTAGGAAGATTAGTTGAGTTAGATATTTCGTGATCAGATTAGGGTTGTACGTGATTTAGTTGAACCGTGTTGGTTATCGAATTTGTAGTTAGGATGTTGGTGTGATGGAATAGTTTTGGGTGTTTTCTTTGAGTTAGGGTTTGGTACGGTGACGTCATTAGGGTGTGTTTACTAGTTTTAACGGTTTAGAAGTTATTTCAAGGACTGAAATACTTTGTTGTCTTATCTTTTTAGGGTCAAATTATGAAATATTCAGTAGGTAAGTGTTTTGAAGGTTTCTAAGAAGACATTAAAGTAATGATACGTAAAATAAAGTTAGCAGAAGATTTTACTTAAAACCTAAAACTTTGGTCACCACCTCAGCTGTTTTTTATACGGATCTACTTACCTCAAGAATAATATTTTACGAACTATAAAATAGAATCGTTTCACCGAAGAGGGTAACATTTCTCAAAGAAATTCCTCTCAAAGCTGCGTTTCCTACGATTTATGATTACTCGTAAAACGGTTTCTGGTTGAATTAGTTGAAAAGTTGTGAGGAACGAGTAAACTTGGTAGAACTTCACTCAGACATAATTCTTTAAACTATGGTATTTTTGATGAAACTTTGCGTTAAGTACACAGTTAGTGCTAGTGCTTAAATTTAACTTTGCAGGTAAAATATACGTTGTATTCATGATTACATAACTATTAAAGTAACATATTTAGGGATGTAATTACTGAATTAGATTAATTAAGTTACACAATAATTGGTTTAATCAACCAATCAAATTAATAAACAGCAAAGGCTCTCCCTCACCTATAATCTCGTGTAATGTAACAATTCAAGATTTGAAATATCGATTTTGGGCATTACGTACGTTACAATACTGCCTTACTAACTAACGAGCATTTGCCTGTAATGTAACAATACAAGATTTGATTTTACACTCGAATTTGAAACGTAAATTAGAGGCGAATGCTTCTGTGAGAGACCTTAAAGCTGCTCTCTCGAAAAAAGCTTGAAAGAAGCTCAATTTTTCGTCGGCATTTACAGAAAAATTACATCTGAAAAATTGTTAGTAACCTACATGATATGATACGTAATTTGGTTTAGTCACAATTTTTCTATCGATATCACATAATAAGAAAAAAAAATGACAATTCACCTCCAAATCATTGAGATGAAACAGTTTTACTCCTTAATTGTTTATCAAAAGAGTATAAAAAAAATATCTACTGCTTTGCAATACAAAGGAAAATGATTTGGTTTTGTTACTTTTTACAAATACGTATTATTTTTATTACAATAAATTAAAAATGCGTCCGATTAAAGACTGCGTCTACATCACCCCCGCACTCGTCCACAAATTCAGTAAGTTCCAAATGCTCAAGGCTATTGGCATGTATACAAGCTTTAATTCATAGTAATTACCATTAAGAAACAAGAACACTATTCATAAATCGGCTTACATAAAGTTGTCTATGTTAGAGGGATTTTAATAGGTAAGTGTTTACTTGTCATATTTAATAAACCAATTACTTCATCTGTCTTTGAAAGGCCTGTGTTAGTAATTAAGTTTTGTATTTTATTAGTTTTAATTAACGTCTGACTAAATTAACAAAATGTTACATCAATACCTAGGTAAATAATTACCATAATACCTTCCAGCGCTCGATCACAGGTAACGTAATTAAGTTGAAACCTTCATTACGGCTACTATTTTCTGCGGCGGCCATTTTGTCCAGAAATAGTGTTATTACGATATAATCCGAACACGTAATGGATAGGTACGGGTCAGCTCGCATGGAACAAACGGTAGGTTATTTTTGTCATTCCGCTTTCAGAGGAACGGAAATTAACTCTTTGAACATATCAATATTTAGTAATTAAGGCATTATTTTTATTTTACTTACTAAATAATAAATAAATATATAAAAAATGAGATACAGTCGAATACTTGGCTGGAAATGCGTGTAACAAATATAAAGGCAACATAGCCATATATTTAACTTCTATTGACGTAATTTTTATACATGACACTATAGTGTTTCGGTTCAACTCGAAAACTATATTTACTTTTCATAAGCATAAAATCATTCATCGCACGTTATGTCTACATCTTATAATATTTGTTTTTGTAGATTCGTGGAATCTTATGAATAGAATGTGTTTATCTACTTACGTTTTTTTATGCTGTTCCTGTCGTCATCCTTTGTAATTTATTCCTGTATAATTGGATCAAATTAATATTTACAAACCTAAAAAATAGATAATGTTTTGCTTTGACATGTCTGTCAGTGACAGTCGTCAAATTGACGACCGCCAACCTTTCCTTGTAATAAGTTTTCGGCTACTAACGTAAAACCTCCATGATGTATATCTTGTATGCTTGTTTGTCTGTGTTAGATAGTAAACGGCTGAACACCCGCTGTATTATCGTGTGTTCCTTTAGATCTAATTCGAACTATTATTAAATAAAAATAAATGGCATTCGACAATTATTGAGTCTGGCCATTGCTATATAAAAAACGATTTGACCGTTCTAGAAAGAAGATTCATAATTGGATTTTTTATGAATTTTGGAAGAGCGGTCAGAAAAGGAACCTGTCAAATGGGTCAGTCTAGATCTCGGAGCCGTTTGGTGAACACGCTGATTGTTCATACGCTTACGTTGCTGCAGTCTAGATCTCGGAGCCGTTTGGTGAACACGCTGATTGTTCATACGCTTACGTTGCTGCAGTCTAGATCTCGGAGCCGTTTGGTGAACACGCTGATTGTTCATACGCTTACGTTGCTGCAGTCTAGATCTCGGAGCCGTTTGGTGAACACGCTGATTGTTCATACGCTTACGTTGCTGCAGTCTAGATCTCGGAGCCGTTTGGTGAACACGCTGATTGTTCATACGCTTACGTTGCTGCAGTCTAGATCTCGGAGCCGTTTGGTGAACACGCTGATTACCCATACGCTTACGTTGCTGGAGTCTAAATCTCGGAGTCGCTTGGGTAACACGCTGATTACCCATACGCGTACCTTACTGAAGTCTACCAGTTTACTACTACAAGTCTACCAGCCTGCAACCGAGAGTCGGTTTACTAGGATAAGTCGAGCTGTCGCGGCCTATGTTCCCAGGGCGGGTCCTCCTACTGAGAGACCGCCTGGGTGATCTCCGTCACCGAGCTGATCGCGTCAGTCTTCTCTTCGGCCGATCCTATACGCCGGCCAGGCTGTGGATCAAAATCCTCCTGGATACTGCCTAACCTTAGTGCGTTTAGGTCAGTGCTAACTTTTATACTTACAATTGTTTTTGATACTCATCACATTTTATCTTTCGTGTGAGAGCTTATTAAATTCAATACGTACAATTCTGCATAGCCTTTTATTTCTCTTAAATTATCAGAATTGTTACAACACATGAACTTACACACACACACACACGACGCACATGACACACACACACACTCATCACACATGATTGATGACATACGATTGATGATGACGGTTCACGATTGTAATGACACATGATTTGTTAGATAACGTTCGATCTTCATCATCATCATCATTATTATCATCATCAACCTATAGCAGTCCTCATCATAACTATTAAAAATCAAGAGATTGATGTTGCAGTGTAGCTGTAAAAATAATTTTTGAACACGGTTTTTTATAAGTAGGTTCGGAAATTTAAGATAAACAACTGCAACTACATATTTAAAACTAAATTAATAGGCACCAAAAATGGGCCTTTAATTATACAAGAAGCAACCCCTTTCTAGTAACAGTTTTCAGTCTAACTAGAGACGTCGTAGTTCAAATACTAATAGTAACTCAACTCCACAAATACTAATGTTCAACAATGTTTCAGAAACTAAGTAGGTACCTAGCTACGAACTCTCTTAATTAATTAATTATGACTTTGAGATACGCATTGTTTTGGAGTTATAATTAAAACATTGTGGTGGAACTAAAGTTAGATTTCGCTGTGAATAACAGATATATTATATATATATAATATAATAATAAGTAAATAGGTCAAACATACCATTATTTATTTTGCTCCACGCTTATATTACACCAGCTTCGGACTCAAGGACGCAAAGGAAGGAAATCAAGGACCTGTAGAGCTATTCTGTTACAATTTCCCTCGGTGAACACCTAGGTGAAGTGAGCTGTCATCCGTCCCGATGCTAGGGATTGACAAAACAGACGGAGGGATGACAGCTCACTTCACCTAGGTGTTCACCGAGGGAGATTGTAACAGAATAGACATGCTGTACCATAAAACTTATTATCCCATGACACCAGGCATTAATGGCTTTCTGTTCGGTGGAATATTTTTTGCAATCGGACGAGTACTTTAATAGATTACCTTTTCCAAAGAAACTTTACCTTCTTATCCTATACCTATATATATTAATAACAGTGATATCTCTAGTGTATTTAAGAAACACGTGTCTACATTATTATCTACATACTTTGTTTACTCACGCAAATATGAAGACTCAAAATGCTAATAGAGCATGGTGAATCCTCCATTTGTCGGCCAGTGGTCAAAAGTGTGGTTATAAATAGCCGTCAGCGCGCACATTTTTCACGGCAGCCTCTCGAAAGCCACACGCTGTTTATATTCAGCGCTAACGATAAAACGGACATAATAAATAATGTTCTATCGACTGTAGTTGTAAATTCACAGGATTTTCACCGCTGCATTTCCTATTTGACTTACAACGAATCTTTGCCATCAATAACTTCGTTTTATATTGGTTAGAACAGAAGTTTTAATAGTCTGTGGTGAATAGTTGAGTGGTGAATAAGTATCTGGGAATTTACTGGCACGAATATTGCGTGATCAGTAAAGGGTTTACGTTAGGGTGCGTAGTTTCATGGTCGAAGCGCGTTTCGTCCATCGTTTGACCACACCCCTGAGTTAGTTAAGCGGGCTTGAGGTTTATTTTTATTGGTTAAGCTACGGAACTGGTGTCTTATCTTTTGTTTTTTTATGGACATTTGTTTTTTTATGTTTGCTGCTAGTTGAATAGTTAATTTACTGTGTTTTATATTATTTCACACAGTCTACAAACCCTAGTTAGGTATCCAGTTTCTCTAACTAGTATTTTCCACGCACTTCACATTTACATAGAAATAGAAGGGCTGAAGTGATCGTACAAAATATCAAATCACTGTTCCCTACGTGACACGACGTCTAAAACATGTAAATCAATGGCTGCCTTGAGAAATATGTTGTATATTTTCCTGAGCACATCAACATAAAAATGTAAACTCGATAAATTGCTCAGACATACGACGCATGCCCCTTGTTCCAGGTGACCGAGTCAATCGGGCTGGCACGCAACTGAGGGCGCCCACCCTATTGAGCGGCTTGTGTAGTAAAAAATAACCACAACTGTGGTGCAGTTGACAATGAAAATCGATACATTGCAGAACAATGTCATACAATATAAACGTTTTTCGTGGTAGATTAAGTTTTCCTTTGTCGTTTTAGTAAGAAGAGCAATAAAGATAGAAAATCGCTTAAAAATGCGTGGTACAGATTTTTACTGACTCTGCCTTAGAACAAATTACGATAAAAAATTGGGATTTCTATTTTGATATCATAATAAACAGAGGTGTTAAAATAAGTGATTTTATTTTAATGTTCAAATATTATTTCGATTTGTTTTTCACTTAAAAATATAATTTACCAGAGTAGGCATTATACAGGGTGGACCAAAAGTCCGGTAACATTTCAAATGGTTATAAAAAAAAAAAGAGTTATGACAGAAAATATGTTTATTTATTATAAAAGTACAAAAATCAGGGTTTTATTTTTTAAAAAGTCCAAATGTGTCCCTTGTTTAGTTTGGCACTCCTGTAACCTAGAGCGGAAATTTTCCATCACCGCCCGACAAGTGTTTGGAGAAATGTTAGATTTGTCACCAATGGACTTTTTCCTTTGGGGATACCTCAAAGGTAAAGTTTTTAATAACAACCCGCAGTCCATTAAATAATTCAAAGAAAATATACGCGAGGAAATTCAGAACATTTCCGCTCTAGGTTACAGGAGTGCCAAACTAAATAAGGGACACATTTGGACGACGTTATTTAAAAAAAATAAAACCCTGACTTTTGTACTTTTATAATAAATAAACATATTTTCTCTCATAACTCTTTTTTTTTTTATAACCATTTGAAATGTTACCGGACTTTTGGTCCACCCTGTATATGCTTACTTTGGTAAATCACATTATTAAGTAATATGACTATTAAAATAAAAACTGCTGTTAGAATTATTATTGTTATATAAATTATATATTAAACATATTTGCTTCATAGTAAACGTTACCAAATGCCTACCTAGCATAGATACCTACATTTCGTTCCATAAAAATAAGTTCTTATCTATAATTTTTCTGGCTAGCATAACATTTTATTTACTTCCTATGTACCAGTAATTGCTTTCCAAGTTTGAGCGATGCAGTCCGTCTATCTACCTACATATAAACAGGTATGTATCCATCAGTAAGTGTACAACTCGACGGAAAACCAATTAAACTTGATGTTGGCAGGAAATACGCGTCGTCGTCGACATAGGTCACTTCCGACAGTGAAAATTACATCCTTTATAGTTTCCAGGCCGCTTCGGGCAATGGCTGCCGGAAAAATAATCATTAATTTTATTATTGTGGTTAAGGTTTTCTTTCGTTTGAATGATTACTCACTTATTAGTTACATTATGCGTTACACATGCATACTGTTTTGAATATTCTGTTAAAGAGAAAAGAATCATATTTTTTTTAACCGACTTCAAAAAGGATGAGGTTCTCAATTCGGTTGGTTTTTTTTATGTATGTACATCGATTACTCTGAGATTTATGATCCGATTTACGTGATTCTTCTTTAGTTTGATGCGGAATAGTTGCCATTTGGTCCCATAAAAATTTACCATTGTTTGGCCCAGTAGTTTTAATTTTATGAACATTTTTTTATTTTTTAAATATTTATTTTGATGTTTGACATTTACGCATAACTTTTTTCAGTTTAGTCCGATTTCGATAATCCTTTTTTATTGATAGTGATACTCAAATTTGGTTTCACATAAATTTCAAGAAAATATTTTACCCCTAAGGGTTGAAAATTAAGGGATGACAGATTTTTTTTGTTGTCACCGTTTCGTAAATTTCTATGATGAGAAGTAGGCACTAAAAAGAGAAAAAAAAATGTTTTAACAAAAAAGACAACCGCCTTCAAAAAGTAAAAAATAACTTTCAATTCGCAAGTCGGTGGCAATACAAAACAACACGCAAAACCAAAGCCGCCGACTTGCGAATTGAAAGTTATTTTTTTACTTTTTGAAGGCGGTTGTCTTTTTTTATCAATTCATTTGTGAAGGTAGTACAGTATTATAGTATGTGTTAGTATAGGAACTTCACTGTGGCCAGTGGCACTTAGACTCAGTATTAATGACAGTGCCTTCACTGTTCTTGATTGTTAGTAGCAACTAATTAGTACTTCACATGGCCATTGAACGTCCTTATCAACAGATTTTGCTATAGTCAAAACAATACAGTACAGAACATCAATAGATAGAGCGATTCAAGAGAAAGGTTTTTATTTGAATTTTTGTTTTGTGTTAATTTTTTGAAATATGACGATACTGGATTTGCATGTCGGGTTAACCACACTGACAACACATTAGTATGTTATTTACATTGCACCCAGCGGGGCGGGTCGCTAGTCTGTCTATATAGTAAAAATGAATCGTTATAATAATAATAATAATATAATATAATATAATATAATATAATATAATATAATATAATATAATATAATATAATATAATATAATATAATATAATATAATATGATATGCCTATGTCCAGCAGTGGACGTCTTTTGGCTGAAATGATGATGATGATGATGATAATATAATATAATATGTGGGGACATTTCACACACGGCCATCTGACCCCAAACTAGGGAGACCCTGTACTATGGGTGTCAGACAGCTGATATACATACACAAATATATTTTAAATACATACACATATAGATAAACATCACCCAGACACAAGGCAAACACAAGTGCTCATCATACAAATATTTACCCTGGGCGGGAATCGAACCCGCAACACGCTGCGCAGCAGTCGATCGCTCAGCCACTGCGCCAACCGTGTCTCGTTAAAACTCGAGAACGGCTGAACCGATTTGGCTAATTTTGGGCTTGAAATATTTGTCGAAGTCCAGGGAAGGTTTAAGCGGTGAGAAAAATTTAAAAATCCATTGACAGGACCACGTCTGTCGGATTAACTAGTAATACATAAAAAAACA
Organism: Charanyca ferruginea; assembly: GCA_947361185.1. Taxonomy (NCBI): domain Eukaryota; kingdom Metazoa; phylum Arthropoda; class Insecta; order Lepidoptera; family Noctuidae; genus Charanyca; species Charanyca ferruginea. Next base: position 54,050,485 of record OX376055.1, on the reverse strand, counting down.
ACAGCTGTCCTATAGATTTTAATCGTGTTGTTGTGCCTTCATATGATTTTTACAGGGAACCGCTTTTTCAGTGTTGGTTTCATTGTAAAAGAATTTTGTATTATTAATGAGTACTTTTGACCCCTGAAAGATGTGCAGTGAATTAAATCAGCCTGTATACAAACATAAACTTGATACCTTTACCTACATATACAAGGTGTGTTAGGGCAGTTAACTTTCTTTTAAACCACATAAGGACTATCATGTTCTTTACTTGTTTACAAAAAATCAATTGGATTTGATTGATTTTTTGTATAAAGGTAAAGACCATGGTTCATCCTTACATGGTTTAAAATAAGGTCAACCGTCCTGACACGCCTTGTATACCATGTTCAGCATGATATATATGTAGGTAAAAGTATTCCGTTCCTCTCATAGCGATAGATCCCATGATTTTCCGTGCGAGTGAATTTCTACCTGAAAACAATATACTGTATCATTCTGAGTATTCGCGGTCAAGCAGAAGACATGCTTCTTCCGGAACAGTGACTTGTAGACTACTAAAAGCAGTGACATAAGTATACAATACAGGCTGACTTTTAATTCATAGCAATATTCCAGGCAAAGAAAATCACACTTTTTTCTTAATACATTTAGGTTTTTTTTTAATATTTCAGAGTTGGTCCCGTAGTGAAAGTTGCTCATTTTCATGAGTTCTTTCAGCGCCTGAAATATTGCCAATAAATTAAATGTCAGCCTGTATACACGATAGTAGAGAACAAAATAAAAGATACACTACAGTTTTAGAAAGATTAAGCTGTAAGTATAACAGCTATAGTAAACGCAAGCTTTGACAGCAATTGTCAGTGAAGATGAAAGGATAATGGAATCAAGCAAACAGTTCTCAAAGAAAAAAGGTTTTTGGCTTGTTAACTTTTCAAGGAATCAGGAAAAATAAACGCGAAAATGGAGTTCAAAAGACACGAAACTCAGAAACCGTGTAATTTTAAACTTGAATTCAGTTACCTTTGCAAATGATAGTATTTTTTTTTACCTAGATATCCAGTAACCCCAACCGTTGCTGAATCGTGATGACGCTTATTAATAACAGCGACTTAGGGTCCTGTTTTTACGCTTTGGGTACGGAACCCTTAAAAACAATCTACAATTATCAATAATCTACTACTACTTACTTTATTCCTCTTTCTTTTCATCTACTATATTAGTCTTATTATCAAGAACAAATAGAATACATACATACATACCTACACATCAACACACACTCACTTGACACATTTCTGTGTTTGCTATCGAACCGCTAAGGAGATATTAGTAAAAAGTAAGAAATAATTATAGATTAGAATTGAATTCATTCGAAATGAAAAGATCATTTCATCATGACTGTGTCCTTAGTTCAAGTAATAAGCATTTTCTTAGGAAACTAATAGATGTTTAGGTACTACAAACACCAAAATATACAACCACATTTAACTAGAAAATCCCTCCGCTTGACTTCATCCACTATTAAAATCCGAAACCCATCTGTGCCCGTCAGTTACACGACTTTTTTCGATAACCCGACAATATCGGGGAGCGTGCAATCAATACGCCCGCCGCTCTCGGATGATTGCTGTTTTCAATCAGCCGGGTTATATGGGTTCAAGAATATCTACGACATTTTTCTGTGGTCGCATGCAATTGCATGTGTCGGGGTAGAGGAACGAGTATATTTGAGTAGAGTGAAATGAAATTCAGCGTTTAAGGAAAGTAGTTTTCCGATTGTAGGTATGTGTATGCAAAATTGTTGTAGATTTTTTTTTATAGAATTCTTCCATTCATTTCTTATGCACTTACCACATACTGATGTGTGCTCTATTGTAGCATTTTGAGAATCGAATGCTTTAAATAGTGTTGTACGTTATTGGTACTGTCAATAAAGTAACACTAATACGTAATACTTTGCTGGGTATTAACAATATGTAATGTTTTGCTGGAGATCATAAAATAAATAAATTAATAATTACGTTATTTCGGTACCGGGGAAGTATAATCTACTCAATTGTTTTCCTTATTTCTTCATATTTATGTTGAGCTAAATATTGTTAAACCCACTTGTCAGCCCTCGATTATGATTAAGTCAAGTGTTTCTAATTTAGGAATATAAATTTACCTGTATATCGCTTAACCAGGCAGTCTCTACAGAACCTTAAATTCTTAATTAATCCTTATGTCCAATAAATAAGAAAAATATTTATTTCCCAACAATATTTACAAGAACAGATTAGTGAACTGCTATGTTATTCTGTAAGAACTCACTTCAGTTCTCACTTCTGATTCCGCGATGAAAACTGTTTTAGGTATTCTGTAACTCGATAAAAACTACGCTAGCGCCACTGAGTGACAACATAGGTGAAGCGAACTATTATAACGTTACTATTTTAGCGAATACCAAATACTTTTCACTTCAGGTAAGTCAAATCGGAAATGAGATAGGATTCGAATTCGCGGGTGAGTTCTTACAGAATTGCACCGCTGGATTGGCGCCTCCCTTTAAACTAGTAATGCCTGTATTGGGAGACTTCGCTCTACCTTATCGATATTATTAGATAGAACATACAATATTTGTATGAGTGTGTATGTTAGTGAGTGCATGAGTAGGTTTGTGTGTGTGTATAATATGTGTGTCAACATGTGATGCGAGGTGAGAACGTGCACATCCACTATCCCTACAACACTTGACACTTTTGCACTAAACCATTAACAGGCACTTTTCAATTGTCAAGGAGTCAGTCAGTCAAAAAGTTGAAGCTAGTTGCTCGTTCGAAATAGTAGGTTTCTATGGAGAAGAACGAGCAAGAAACTACATGAAAATTCTTTTAATATCAACAATAGGCAAATGTAGGTTACATCATTCATGTTTAATCTACGGTACACTTCTTATTAAGTAGGAACCTACGACATTATTCACAATATAATATGATATCTTTTTATGATAAAACGCTATATTAAAAAGACGTAAAATCCAATGTAGACTTCATGAAATTGAATACTTTATTAGTGACTTCTCCTCACTAGAGACTTAATACTGTACGATATCGATAAACCGTCAGTACCTAAGCTTTAATAAGAACTTTCCACGTACAAGCAAAAGCTTCCTCTAGATACGACAGCATGAAACACAATATTTGATAAAACTTCCCAAGTCTTCGTAAAATAATAGGTACCCCGTGTTCATTTACCGCGGTGTACCCGTCGAGACCAGAAGCATTCACGTAATTCAGAACAAGTGAACAATGCACCTATTGAATTAAACTATCTGCCACCATTGTGAGCTGTAAATAAAGCGGAATAATAAATTTTATCACGCAACGTAATGGTGGAATATTTATTTCAATCAAATGACAATAAAATACGTGTGTGGAATGCGAAAATACTTTAGATAATAAAGTACTTTCATAAAATTACTTTTGGTTTTTCTTTGTTGTGGGCTACTATGGAGTTAAACACACACGGTTGCCAGGTTTCCAGTTAATTAAGATACATAGTGAGCTGATGTAGCCTTGAAGTTATTGATTTCTTATGCTAGCAGGCTAAAAATACCACCACAACATTCTGTTAACTGTACGAACTTAACGCGATCCCTTCAAAATCCTCTTGTAAAACTTCCAAACTCTGAAACTCATAAAGTTTGCAAGTCTTTTTATTTGTAATTCCGTATAAATTTTTCCATCGGTGTTCAGTAACACTAGTGCTGTGCCGAAATCATATTGCGATGCACGACGCGGCCGGGCGGAGCGTTCGTTCGGAAATTGCATCGTGTCGTTTTGCTCGATTTTCCCCTCACTCGTTCGATAGCACCGAAACGCGCTAATTGCTCTCAATCTATTGCTTTTTAATGTGTTTGCAGCAATCGGGAGCTTTATTTTTCGATTATTTTTTGTACACCGAGTAAACGGTGACAATAATTTGAATTGGAAAGGTCTTTTTGTTTGACCAATTCTGTTGGGATTTCGTAATTGATGTTCTGTTTGTATGTTGCATTATTACAACCGTTTCGGTCCAGTTACAATGTTGGTTTAGTACAGAACTTATGTGAATAATATGATGTAATGCTCCATATAGCTAGAACTTCAATAAATCGTGCAGTGCGCATGATATTTCGTGCCTTGTCTCAAGGGGCTGCCATTCTCGGACAAGTATGTCTGTAATCTATGGTCGATGCAATCTGCCGTAAGTGGAATGCAAGTCATGTGTTCTACATTGATTACTGCAATACAGAGATATCATTCTCTGAATATGCAAATCAAGACACTTGCATGAGTTCTAATTAAGGATGTATGCTGATTTACAATCCATTCTAACTCTGGAGGCAGTAGCCTTAATAAATACACAAAAATACCCAAAACAGACTAACCGACATAAAAATTAGTTTGTTCCAAGTCTCAGTTGTGTGCTTAAGTAACATATTACTTTAGCAGAGAAGCAAGCACATTACAGATATTAAGCTATTAACTACATACACTGTTCAAATGCGAGGCGCTTGGAAGAAGCGATGGCTCGTCGCTTAACGAGCAAACGTTGCCGCGAATGGAGCGATTAGACGCGTAGAATAAACGTCAGCTTTGTAAGCGTATTTGGTTTTGTTGTGTGCTTTAAAATTATGTATGTAATTACTATATGTGTAGGTATATATTTAGTACATAACGTAAGAAGTAGGAGTGTCAGTGATTCACAAAGTAACTATAACAAGTGACTGTGACAGTAAGATATTTAACGGCATCTTAAAATTGAGCAGTATTTAAGTATTTTGCCATTAGTCTGTTTTGTTTAGCTGTGAGCGCGAAGTAAGTATAAACTTACTTCGTGGCTGTACGTCTTCCAGGGGAACTAAATATATAACGTTTGTTGGTTACAAACGTTATATATAGAACGTTATATAATGATAATAATTTTCGAAGAAGAACCGACTGAATTAGATGCCACTTTGTCGCTGCTGATTAAAGATACCAATGCCCATTACATTGCATGCAAAAAAAGAAGAAAAAAATAATAATTTTAATGGAGTCGACTAATAGACAGAATTGTGTGTCTTTAAGCAACTTAAAATTTGAGAAAATATTTTTTTAAACCACTCTACGCGCTATAGAATACCCCAATTGGTAATATACGACAAGTATAGGATATAATATGTGCACACAGATTAACATACATACATACATGGACGCCTGAAATCATAGCCCCCCGCAGTCTGATACCATCTCAGCCACCCCTCAAGTCACCCCTCACTGACCCATACGAATATCAAAGAAACAACTGCATTAATTATGAGTTCCTAGTATCTACCAATAACAGTAGTACCCGGTACTACAGTGATTCATACCCCCCAGTCTAGACAACTGGTATTGATCACTGTCCCCCTGCCTGCTGCTGACACTACGGACAATGAATCACCGATAAACAGATTATGGGTAAATACCCCGCTCGTTTAATTGCACCCGCAGTTGTAAATTTTATTTTTAATGGGGTTTTAAGTCAAAGTTGTTGAGGGGTTGGAAAAGTCTGTACTTTTTGGTGGTGTGTGGTTTTTGAGAACTGTATTCAAAACAATTTTTTTTTTTATTGAAATGAACAAGTCATTATTATTTAATTGATTGTATGTACAATTTTTACAAGCGTAATAAAAAAAGGAAACCTATAATTATCCTACTGAAAAAGTAATACAATAAGGCATCCAAAAATGTCTTCACATCGTCTTCATCTGGAAATGTACCCAAGAGACCGGTATTGCCACGTTGGATAACAACAACAAACAACAATTGGTTTGTTCAACCTTACGGTGCATTCAGAACACATTTTTTTAACTCTCTCTCATTTTACTAGTTTTTTTTCTTTGTAAAATACTGTCTCTAGATGCAAAATTTCTTAGTTCTAGAAAAATGACCATATTTGATTTGGCTTTGTTAACGTTGGAGTGTTTGTATAGAAACACCATGTCGATCCGATCACAGGACGAAAGCACAGACAGGGAGATTTAATTTCTGCGAAACTGTTCACAAACGCATTGGAGGACGTTTTTAAGCTTTTTGACTGGGACAAATAAGGCATCAACATCAATGGCGAATACATCACTCACCTTCGTTTAGTCATATAGTCATCATGGCTGAGTCGATGGAGGATATTAATTAACACTATGCTCAGGGACCTCAGTAACGTTTCGCAACAGGTGGGTCATAAAATGAATATCGACAAAACAAAAATTAAGTCGCATGTCCATGTTCCAAACCAGTTCCAACAATCCAAAGTAAGTTGACGCTACAACTTTGATTTTTGGAGATTCGCTAGAGTCAGCAAAACAACGGAAAGTTCTTTGACTATGGCTTCGCCTATGGTATTGCTTAAGCACCATGGATGAAGCCACAATAGTACCCCTGGCGCCTGACTCAAGGGACAAAATGAACGCGTAAAATATTTCGTTCAGCGTAGGTATACCTATATATATTTTTTCAACCGACTTCAAAAAAGGAGGAGGTTATCAATTCGTCTGTATTTTTTTTTTCACCTGATTTCTTTGGACTGGGTAAACCGATATTGATGATTCTTTTTTTATTTGAAAGCTAGTGCTTCCCGTGTGGTCCCATTTTAATTTGGTCCAGTTCTGACTATGGCATCCATGAGAAAACCGTATAAGTCTTAAATTTGCATTACGTATGTGCGCGATTTGTTACGCGATTTCTCCGGCAAACGTTAACCGATTTTGAATATTCTTTTTTTATGGATAGGGCTTCAGGGGTGGTCCTATATAAATTTTATCGAAATTGATTCAGCACTTTTTGAAAAATCAACAAATACCCAAAAATTTGACATAGACGAACGACGTTTTACTTTCATCAATCTTTGTAGTACCTAGTTAGCTTTCAATCTCTTCTTAATAGATTTGGATGAGAAGGAGGTACTAAAAAGCGGAAAATAAAAAGCTTTTTACAAAAAAGACAACAGCCTTCAAAAACTAAAAAGGTGGCAATACAAAACAACAAACAGAACAAAGCCACCGAATTTCGAAATTAAAGTCAATGTGTGTTCTGTGCTAAAGTTATTTTTCACTTTTTAGTTTTTGAAGGCGGTTGTCTTTTTTGTAAAAACCTTTTTATTGTTATTGGATGACAAACAAGCTAAACGGCCAACATGATGATCATTTTCTACCACATACGTAGGCCCACTGATTGTAGTAAAATTATCATACAACACAGCTCACGGCAGCTCACAGTTAGGCAGCTGTGAACTGCCGTGAGCTGTGTTGTAGTATCTGCTGCCATAAATCAAATGCTATACAATGTAGTTATATCGGCGAAGGCGCATACCTACATTTCATAGCATCTTTTTGACTTACTCCCTTATGGAGGCTATCCATATAGTCCGGTTGGCGCATTCGGTTCGGCACAATCGGTTCGGTATGTTCAATATAGCGTTTGTGCATGAAATGTTTTTGTTGTGTATTTTGGCTATATGGCAAAAAAACATTTCTCAGCGGCAATAATGTAACTTTTTTGAATGTAGGCAATGTTGAGCATGTAGGCAATGTTACAGCATTGACGGTACCTATTATGTCACTGACTATGTTAAAAAAAATATACATACATTCATCATCATCTTCCTCCAATGTTACTTGGGGTCAGCGCAACAAGTTTCTTCTTCCATTTCGTCAATAAAAAGAAACCGTAAGTAATTATTACATTAAATAATGTATTTATTGAATAACTACAAGGATGTCTTTATTTTTTTTATACTTTACCTCACATTAGGAATTTATCCCGCATTTTGGGTGCGTTTACAAACACATAAACTCACATTCACAAATATCCAGAACGGAACAACTACCTGTAGGCCATACAATTAATTGTTCCGTACGGGAATAAGTAGAACTTGCAACATACAACACCAATCACTCAGCCATTGCGCCAACCGTGTTGTCGAAGTACATTCAAATAATAATAAAAAAATAATAATAATATGTGGGGACATTTTCACACACGGCCATCTGACCCCAAACTAGGGAGACCCTGTACTATGGGTGTCAGACAGCTGATATACATACACAAATACATTTTTTACAATACATTTTTTTTTAATAGGTACATTAAAGGTTGAGTTTAAAATGCCGAACCGAATTTCCCGATCCGAATATGTGTATGGCGACCCTTACTTACTTCACTACACTCACGAAACGTCATCCTGTGACAAATATCGTCTAGACGAGTGAACGGACTATTTGTCGACTGGACTTATGGCTACTAGGTACTCTGGGATTACGGTTATTAGCCCAGGCAAATACGAGTGTGTACAGTAATCTGTTATGAGGTAGCTATGTAGACCATTTCTCGCAAATACGCATAGCGTGACGTGTTACTGAAGAGTTCTGCTTGTTGCTAGCAAGGCCAACGATGATTGATTTGCCTTCTTTTCAAATACAATTTGCGCATTTTGGCACAAGCTTTTTGTGATATTTAGTTCCAAATACCTCGTTCATAATGGTGCTTATTCTAAAACATGCATCAATATTCCTGAAGATCGGATAATGTCTAGAGACTGACAAACTCTAACTCAAAATCATTTATTTCAATTAAACCATTTACAGGTACTTTTGAATTGTCAGAGTCAGTCAGTCAGAAAGTTGAAGCTAGTTGCTCGTTCCAAACAGTAGGTTTCTATGGAGAAGAACGAGCAAGAAACTCCATGAACACTCTTTTAAAATCAGTTATATTTTACAAATTTAGGTTACATCATCCATGTTGAATCTAAGGGTACAATATTATGTGAGAACAATGTAACACGTCCTGCATGTTAAAAGAGGTCTAGAGAAAAATATAGTTATAATAACAATTCAAACCAAAATTTTAAATAACCGAGGCAGCTAAGAGATGACCAGTCCCAACCGACGTCCGTTCACGAACATGACGCATGGATCGGCACCATTTAGCTCAACCATTTTGAAGGGAACCGAATGATCCAACACATGCGCCACCGTCAGCGAGACATTCAAGTGAGCATGACTCTCCCAACCGCCAGGGCATATTCAAGTCAATGAGAGATATACCTCGTAAATGGTAGCTTTAAAGAACATAGTGCTCACATGTATGTGCTACGAAAAATTATAATTATGATACTAACATTAATATACTATAATACTAACAGCATTGCTAAGTTGAATGCTAATGTGTGTATGACTATAAGTTTGTGGGGCAATAGGCTAATACTACTTGGGGCACCAAGTCAACATTATGTAAAAATAAAAACAGTTTTTATAATGTTGTCCATTGTCGTCAATAGGGGATGAATTCTTGAGCAAATTTTTAAGGAGTAACTCAGACCACGAACCTGAACAACTTTCATTATGAGCCCACTCAAACAGCGCGAAAAAAAAATCTGCTCTTCCATACAGAAGTGCTATAGGTACTCGGCCAAAATGTATGAAACAGTTGTTATTTTTTATCGCGCTGTTTGATTTAACTCCATAATGAAAGTTGTTCAGGTTCGTGGTCTGAGTCACTTCTTAAAAATTTGCTCATTAATTCAATTTCACCCCGTATAGATCCAACCCTGCGAAAAGTAAGTAGTTCTTTTACATTTGAACCTCTAGGTACATAGACACCCCGATTCTTCATGTACCTACAAACACCAAGATACTTAAGTCCAATGAACCCTCACGATAATGTACAACACCTCACACACGCCTATCCGCTCGACTATAATGTAATCTGACTGCAGACTATAATAAGATGAAAGCACTCATCACTCGCTTGCCTCATTTACTTCCTCTGAAGGTAATACCCCTTCTTGAGTGATTCCGAGAGATCTGGGGTATCTATTTAGTAGATAATGGCAGCTGGATATTGTATACAGTTTTTATATTTAGAAATAACGTTTCTGTGTCTGTTGTTATTTATAATATGTATTATGGTCTTACTACAGTGCTCATTTTATAACTTAGCCTCCTTTTTAACACCTTGTCCAAAAATGATATAATTATTTGTTTATATTTGTTTTAAATATTTTCAAAATCGATCTACAATTGCCGGAGAAATCGTGTAAAAAACATACAGATGAATATAGAACCTCCTCCTTTTCTTAAAATCGGTTAAAAACCCAAAAGTCATCATACATATTTGAAACCTATAGAAATTATGTATATTATATGATAGAAAATCTCCTCGTAAATTATATGATAGAAAGCGATACGCAAGCCCGAAGGCGTATCTTTATGCGGCGTATTGTCAGATACATCGCTGATACGTTTCATACGTGTGGCGGTGACACTTTGACAAGCACCTGATGTCGGTCGAATATTTATTTTGCGAACATAACGCCTGTTAAAAACCCCGGCTCGGAGAGTGTTTGCTCCCAAAATAAGCCACGTGAAAACGTGAATATTTAAATAGCATGGAACTCTCCTATTTGTTGTTTGCATGAATCACGTAATTGTTTTCGCAAATTAACCGATTCCATTTGACGGATTGTGTTGTCAAAAAAAAAATAAGCGGTTTTTATATTGTAGTTTGTGGGTATGATGATGTATACAGACATAAAAGCGGTTTATAAAATGCGAATCAGATGAAATATGGAACTGGTTACAAAGGTTTCAAAAGCCTTAAATAAAATACATAAATATCACATTGAATTTGACTCAGTACCTACTACAATATTGATCTAATTTTATCTACTATCTGCATGAAACCCCTACAAGAGATTACGCAACGCCTAATTAAGCTATCAGAATAGAAACAAAAGCAGTCCCCTAATATTTAAACAAAAGCCACCCTTTGTTAAAACGCACGTATACTTCGTAATTCGGCTCGAATTGTACTCGGAAACTCGGTAAATCCGGGTTTAGTTTCTAATTTCGTTTCAGTGAATGTAATCGATTCACCATTCCACGTATCTTCAGTTTATATGCGAAATCCAGCTACCGTTGGCTTGTTAAATCCTTATTCTGCACTGAATGTAACATTAGTCTACGCCAGTGTTGCCAGTTCACGCCGTGCCGAATGTTGCCAGTATTATCGACGTTTAGTTTTCTCATCACGTTCGACGTTAGTGCAGCACTAGTTTGAAATCTACTTCTGTGACCTCATACCATGGCTGTATTATTCAGTGTTAATGCCACAATAATCGTTGCCCTTTATGGACGCTCCATATTTCATATGGTAATGATAAATGGGTAGTTTTTGGGATATTTTATTTACATGTCTGCGCATCACGAATTGTTTTATATTGGCTTTTTTTATTTACTGCCCATTTTTCAGGGGGTGCAATTACTCATGAATACGACCCACTTTTACTATTGGACCAACCTGAAAAGTAAAAAAGAAATTCAGGCCAGTACCTAATTTAAAACTTTTCTGTTTTATACAACACAACCATTTTGGAAAAAAAACACCAAACCTTGTATAGAATATAATCAAGCCTTTTAGTAAATATCAGTCACAAAAATACTAGTTTAACGCCTGCCAAGATAATTGTCTAAAGTATCTAAGAACATATGAAATGTCTAGTACATCTTTAGCGTACCTGCAATAAGAACAAACGAAACGTCGTTCCGACTCGAACTCCGCGTCCCGTAGTTAATCTAATAAGTAAAACAAGACAGGGCTATTACCTAGATGAGTTTCACATTCGCTAAGCAGTAGCTCTGTGCCAATAGTCTGGCTCCACCGCAATGCAGCCAAAAACGGTGACCTGAAGTCGCGACCTATATACTCGGATATTCGGATACGCGGATATAATAGACGATGATCCGAATTGTGAATGCGTCTCACGCCCCAATTGATAGTGTTTCATAGAGTGCGTGGGATACGTTTTTTTCTCGTTAGCGAGAATATTTTTTAGTGGAAATGCGAAATAAAAATTTTGTCGTTCTGCATAAAAATGTTAAAGTGAATCACTGGAACAGAAAAAATTGGTCACGTTTTCAATCGCCAAGTTTATATGACTGCTTAAATTTAAGTTTTAATATAAATTCAACGTGAATAGATTACATACTATAATAATTATTTTTATACTTAAAACTTTGCAAATAGTCGAAGAAAGTCATTAACATTAGCATATATTTATCATTTACAATACTATAGGCCCGGGGCCCGTAGTACTATTAAGTATTCTGTGCCTGGGGTTAAAGGAATAAAACCATCCACAATAATATATGTACTAAATAAAGAAACAAGATAATAAAAACAAATAACAATAACACTAAAACATTTACGTCACTAACGGCGTCCACACGACTGACCCACATAAAGGGATTATGATTCGGACACATAACGTTGATAATCCGCATTGTGCATGAGGCTCACGTCCAACCTGCGGATACCTCGAATACCGCGGATACTGCGGTTCATAGTCACTGCACTATATATGAGGTACTGCGCAAAAAGTTTTATGATATTCTCTTAGAATATTCTACGGTATGACGAAACATTCAGCGTTCCTTCTGGTTTTGTCGTCTTACGTAAAATCTCAGCTGAATAGAGCTGTACAACGATATTTATTTTTTATTTTATTAAACAATACATAGTAATTACTACTCCCTGATGATGAATAGATGTTTGTTACTCATTCATGCGTAAACGGCTGATCGGAAATAATATAGCTATTGATCTAACTTTAAACATAGGATAATATTTTTATCCTGCATTGTTGTTTCCGTGGGATAATTTTGGACTTATGTTAATTCTGAAGTCTCCTCAGAAGCTAGTCAGTATTTATTCTATTGTCACATGACATGTCATCGGTGGCCATTTCAATGCCCGAAATACCCAATCGATCGTACATAAACTTTTTACAACATGAAAGGTCATGAACTCATAAACATTTAACATAATTATACATGAAGAGACGTGATGCAATGTAAATAATATACCGCTAATGATCCTCTCGTATTGTGGAGGCTTATCACGTTCCAATTATGTGGGACTCGCGTCTAACTTCATACAGTGGCGATATGTGAGTAGGTACCTATTACAGAATTTTACATAATGATATTCAGGAAAGGCCACGACAGAAGCAAGGCTATAGAAGACTTGTTCAGCATGCAATCAGTACCTATAGATTTTTGGTGCCGCATGCATTTCAATCCTTACAGGGTCTGATAGTTAATACTACAGGTGGGTACATCATCAGTCGAAAGATGCCCACTGTTGAACATAGGCCTTTCCCATAGAACGCCACAACGAGCGACATCCTGCCGCCACAAAATATAAAGTCGCGCCGCAGCCTTAGGTACACATTATAGATTAAGAACAACGGATTAACTCACTGTGTTGTCGGGTTCGTCCGACTAGTTTCGATGGCACAACAAACAACAATACTCACGTTTCGTTTAATGAAAAAATAGCCTTAGGTACTTTGTGCTGCCGCTTACATCCACCGTTTCCACGCGACCTTGACGATGTCGTCGGTCCATAGTGGGAGGCCTTACAACGCTGCGTCTTCCAGTTCGTGGTCGTCACTCTAGAATCTTTCTTCCCCTAACCCAGCTAGCCTCTCAGCTCTGCCTGCCAGGGAAAATAGGCTTAATGTTATGTTATTACATTTCAACTTCATTTTATTCATGTCTTATATTGGATTACTTGACGTAGATTTCACCGACAGCATGTTGTACAAGTCTGTCGCTACTTATTCTAAAGGTCAGCAGCAATCAATGTCAAAACTTGGACTTACCTTTAATACATCTGCATTTAGTACATGTATTAGAGGTAATTTTGACAGATGGAAATTGACATTAGAATGCGAATTTAAATATGAATATCTTTCGATCTATTATTTTTACTATGCAATATTGCTACTCTGTTATTTCGTAGAGACTGCCGTATTTTTTGTTGCGCGGTGGAAATCCTCATGGACTTCCTTAATCGTGGGGGTGACGGAGGGGCATGCCGGACTCTTACCGGCTAAAACCACCGCGGTGTTCCACCTCTGCCTATGGACGGGTGTCCGGGACTCCCATACGCACTGCTCCTGTGGAGCATGCCTAAGGTATTAAGTCCGCCTTCGTACCTATGAATAAACTTGAACTTAAAATACTGTAATAGGCATTATTTTAAGATAATCAATAACTCCACCCACCAACACCTCCATCACCATTCATATTGACTTAGATAATATTGGCACATTTCAAACCTTCCTTTCTCACGATAAAATGATACTTATTTCTCTTTGCGATACGTGCGCACTGCGACATCCCAAGATAAAGCTGACCTCTCATTGTAGGGACAGCTTATTACAACGCGAAGTCAACTTATATTGGAAAAGTATATACAGCTCCATATAATATGTGTATCTAATATGAAGTATCTCGAGAGCTTTCTTCGATGAAAGGTGAAAGTAAAGAGGGATGTGTATTTTTAGATTGACTGACGTCATTCAAGTATAGGTACTATATTTATAAGGTAGGTACTTGATAGGCACTCGGCGCCCATGCTGCGAACAGAGGTGGGTATTAAAGGTCCTTTAGTAGCACTCAGTAAGAAAATAAGTGTTTTGTTATTGAAAACGATGAGGAAAAATGCACTGTTTCCCATTATGGTGAATCGATAACTTACTATCTGGAACGAAACCTAACATTTAAAACTAAGTACTAGACTTTTATTAATATTTTTAGCACGTGCAACGCTTTTTCCAGCGCATTTGCCTATCGTTAAAATATCATTTTACTAAACTTTGCGCCATTAAAAATTATGAACCTCTAAATCTGAATCCACGGAAAAGTAGTTTTGGGAAAAAAAATATCTAAACTTGACTCCGTTCCGGACCACCGAGACCGAACCCTACCACTTCCAACACAAATTAATTTAAAGCACCTTCCTAACAACTTTGTAACAGCAATTAACCGTTATACTTTGAACTATAAATATTCACAATATACCGTCCAAGCTCATCGCTGCCACTTCGCAGAGAGAAATTGCCAATTTCCTACCACTATGATGCCAGTCCAATATAGCTGTGTATACATAAATAATTTGTTTTCATACCAATTTGCACACAGTTTTCGGTTGATTTACAAGCCTTTACAGTTTTTAGTTTATGATTGGTATTTTGGTATCACTTTATTGAGTTGAAAATGTGAGTATTGTTTTGCGCTGTCAGTTAGCGCAAAATTTATTGTGTAGTGACTTCGATCAATACGAAGTGTAGTGCATATATTTTTATAGAAAACTGTATTTGATCACGTTCGTTTGTATTCTTTTAACTCTTTGTTAATTATTTAGGTATTTGCACGTTTTTGGTGGTTATTCCATATTTGTTTTGTTTATTCGTTATCTCTCTTTACATTTAATAAGGCTCATGACGAAAGGTTGTGCGGTTCAGAGCTTTATTAAAATTTGATTAAATAAATAAACTCAGCGATGAGTTACGGATTTATTATAGCGCAAAGGATAATTGTATTTAATAAACTACGTCATAACAATGCTTTGAAAAGTTTAACGTAGGTGTCTAGTAAGTAGCTAGGCAGTTTCCAAAAAAAGATAAGTCGGTTACGAATAAGTGGTTACTAGAATCAGATATTTTATGATATAACTGAAAGTATCAAGCACTATCTTATAATTGTATCTTTCATAAAGCCTTTCATAACAAACTTAGTTATAAAAGGATTGTTTCAGCTGAAACTGTGCCAACATTGCGGAATATAAGATTTCCAGGTAATGTTATGTAACTTGACCTTTATAGAAAAAAAAAATATCTACCTTTAAGGATAAAATGTATCAGAACCATCTAACGTACTAAATGGAGATTGTTCTGTAGCACAAATGGAAAATAAAATGGCTAATGTCAGTTTGAAGATATAAGATATATGTGTTTGAAGATATATGTCAGTTTAAAGATATTTCGTTACAAGCTCTAAATAAATATGCATAATTAGAAATATGAATTTTATCAAAATAGTAATTATTGAAACAAACCATTAATAAATAACAACTACATTCTATGTACACAAAAACGTAATTAACATCACGTAACTAGTTTTGCTGTCAAAACATTATAGTGCATTACTAATACTGACACTCGATAATTCGTTATCGTAACTTAATTTAGGCGGCCATATTGAAATACACGTAGGTACACATACTGCGAGTGTAATTAGATCTAAATTGAATTGCGGTTTTGGATAAATATTTCGATGGGTTGAATTTTTTTACATCACATATAAAAGGTCGGTCTACAGTTAGCCTACAGTTAGCCAACAGTGTATTTTGATCTATTCATCATCATCATCAGCCGAAAGACGTCCACTGTTGAACAAAGGCCTTCCCATAGAAAGCTAAAACGAGTGTCAACCTGCTGCTTGCATCCACCGGCTACCCGCGACCTTGACGATGTCGTCGGTCCATCTGGTGGGAGGCCTACCAACGCTGCGTCTTCCGGTTCGTGGTCGCCACTCGAGAACCTTTCTTACCTATCGGTTAATGGTTTCTCGAGCGATATAACCTGCCCATTGCCACCTTAACATGCATAATCTGAGAGCTAATGTCGGTGATCTTAGTTCTTTGGCGAATTTCCTCGTTCCGGATTTTATCGCGCAAAAAAACTCCGAGCATAGCTCTCTCCATGGCTCACTGCGTGACTCTGAGCTTCTCTAGGAAGCCAAGAGTTACGGACCACGTTTGATCTATTTCGGCCACAATGCGAAAGATAGTAGCCTCGAAAAACTGGTACTGGTGGTAAGCTTTCAGCATGTAGTGATGACAGCTTTTGACCGGAGTCGATAGAAGCAGATTGTCTGCTTACAGCGGTCCAGTGACCACGATCCTTCTTCAGTACTGAGGGACCGGTTGAATAAGAAATTAGAGTAAAATGAAGGAAATACATAAGGTATTTCGGTAAACAACTTCTGGTTGTACGGAAAATGGTACGCTGTCATTTGAGAACCGTATGGGGTCTGTGCGTCCATCCCATATCTTCCCGTGGGAGTCGTAAGAATCGACTAAGGGACTTACCAGAGAATGGGCAGTAGCGTTTTCTGTGCCTTTGTAACAAACATACTGCGATCGCCAACCCGTCTGCCAAGCGTGGCGATTATGGCAAAACCGCTCAAGGTGAATAGCGCAACACAAAAATGGCCCCACCCGGCAGCCCGTCTAGCCTCGACTATGGTAGCGGTCGAGGTTACGGCGTGGCAAGGGCTGCGAATCGCACGGGACCGGTTAATGTGGCGACACTTGGGGGAGGCCTATGTCCAGCAGTGAACGTCTATCGACTTAAATGATGATGGGGTACGTGGCCGCGTTTTAATACAAGTTAGAGAAGGACCTGAGGAGTAGACGCCATTATTGTCCAAGATGTTTGTCGGGTAGAGGCCAGCACATCAAGCTACAACAATCTGTCAAATTTCTTTCTTTATTACAAAAGTATAAGGTTCATATTCAATTGGGAAAATTTTACAGTTTGGTATGGCTTGAAGTACTGGCGTCTGTATATAATGGTTTTAGAAAACTCTGTTGACCACAGGGTCAGTTGCGAGATATGGCACAGATTTACTATAAAAGTAAGTACGTACGTGTTGGCAAAATATGTTTGACCCAGTTTTAGAATAGACTTGTTTCGAATTTCAATTGGTGGCCCTAGCATTCAGAAAGTCTGTTGTACGATTTGTATGTCTGGGTCCTGAATATTGTCTAACAGCGGCCAACTGGGTCCCCTAAAATTTTACTATAATAATAACAGTTTTGATATTACTGTCATAAAATCTGAAAAATAATATAGTAACTAATAATGGCTGATTTAATTTCACAGAGTGCGAGTATCCGCTGAGGGAACACAAAGTGATTGCCATAGGATTCTCGCGACCTTCTAATAGAGACAATGTCTAGACTTTAATGAAGTTAGGGTGGTACTAGATTGGTAGACTTTACGTGTTGTACCTATACGAGTACAAAAAGCTTGCCTGCGCGATGAATATCTCCCACCATCAGCCATCAACATCACCAGAAAACTTGCATCATCACCCTCATGCAATTAGTGCCTTCCCTAGACGTATATAAATAAATTGGTACGATATTATACCCTATTAACACTATAAAGGAACTTGTTTATTATTTACCGATGGTAACTTGATTAGGTTCAGTGATATTAAAACTATCTTATATCTATATCTATTTTATATCTATTTTATAGTCTTATGATATAAAACATGTCGGTAAATTTATGTGTTAAATTTTAAAAATAATACATCCATATAAGTTGATGCTATTAAAAAAAGCAATGGTTATATCAAGAATACACTTCTCAATGTTCTCAATGACTTTGGAGGCCGTACTTAAAGCTCGATTGAACCAATCAAATGGTGTTTCATTTATACTCAAGTCGAGATCTATGCTTGAGTATCGTTTTGTAACGTAGACATCGAGCAAAAAGCTGATGGTCAGTGTCAGTCATAAGAAAATCGAATTAAACCCAATTACTAAAAGTTTATTACTATAAGTAATTTTCACCACTCCTGAAAACAGCAACGGAACCGCTATAACCCGATAAAAACAAAAAGGGGGAAAAACTAAAAACAACGAAGAAAATCAATTTAAATCCCAGCGGGCAGCTTTTCAATTACTGGAGCCACCGATATATCGCTCAGCTAGCCAATCACTCGTACTTTACGCGATAAATTTAGGTTTTACACGTAAAGCCGCTGTGATTGGCCAACAGTGGCTAGTGCGAGTGATATTAACTGCTCTCTAGTGATGTATTGACTGCTTGTTTAAATATGCTGTTTTGGGCGGTTTTCATTCGTGTGTTTTGGCTTAACTATATTACGATTGGTACTGACTGATTGTTTTTACGACCAATGTGTTAACAGCTCAACCGTAGTAGTAGTAGTAGTATGACGGGCTGGTGTCCGCAACTCCACGTCTCAGCTCGTATTTTGCGTACTACTACTTATTAGGAGATATAATATGTAGTTAAAAATGTCAGGTTGTAGGTTCGCAAGTGCCAATGTCACTTTTTCAATTTCATATGTACAGTCAGCAAAAGAGTTAGATATGCAGGTCATCGGAAACGGTTGAAGTTTACTTAGAAACCAAGGAAGAATTTTAATTGAAATTTAATTTAATCATTGAAATGTTTAATCTCTATTATTTTTTTTTATTTTATTCAAAAACATTTATCGGTTTCTATGTAAACTTTAACTATATCTGACGACCCTGCATACCCATCTCTTTTGCTAACTGTACATACTTTCTAAGTTTATCTTGGACATCATTGACATCGGTGAAGGAAAACATTGTGAGGAAACCTGGACTTATAATTGATACAAGTCTGTAATTGCCAATCCGCCTTGAGCGCACGTGGTGATCAATGTTCGTGTCTTCTCTGAATTAGAAGATACCTTTGCCCTGCAGTAGGACAATTATAGGCAGATATTACTAGACAATTATAGGTAGATATTAATAGACATTTATAGGTAGATATTACTAGACATTTATAGGTAGATATTACTTGACAATTATAGGTAGATATTACTAGACAATTATAGGTACATATTACTAGACAATTATAGGTAGATATTACTAGACATTTATAGGTAGATATTACTTGACAATTATAGGTAGATATTACTTGACAATTATAGGTAGATATTACTAGACAATTATAGGTAGATATTACTAGACATTTATAGGTAGATATTACTTGACAATTATAGGTAGATATTACTAGACAATTATAGGTACATATTACTAGACAATTACAGGTAGATATTACTAGACATTTATAGGTAGATATTACTTGACAATTATAGGTAGATATTACTTGACAATTATAGGTAGATATTACTAGACAATTATAGGTAGATATTACTAGACAATTATAGGTAGATATTACTAGACAATAGTAGATATTACTTGACAATTATAGGTAGATATTACTAGACAATTATAGGTAGATATTACTAGACAATTATAGGTAGATATTAAGTAAGTTTCGTGTTTAAGTATCTTGCATTGTTGGTGTTAAGGCGCTTCCCTGACCAAATAACCTTGACCATACATTTCCTCTTTGCCACAGAATCAAAATTCGCACAATTTTTGGGGTTTTTTTTTTATAAAAAAAGAAAAACAATCTTTTGAAATAAAATAAACCGTGAATTTTAGAGATGTTTAAGTTACCTATCTATTAATGTAATCCTCAAATTAATAGCACGTCAACTTTAGCACAAAATACATGTTTTTAATTATTTTAGTCATTTTTTTAAAGGGAGATTTAGGTGTAAATGGGGTACATAAAAAAAAATAAGAACGTGGAATGTGATAATAGGACATTGAACATTAATAATATGCTTTTAGATATAGTTTGTTTAATCAATGAGTTAAGAGCCCCAGAATAACGGAGGAAAACGCCTTAAATAGGAAGGTGGTGGATGTAACAAAGTAATAGGAATATAACATTCTCCGACCGAATTTAGGCTACTACGGTCAATCTCAATGGAGACTGTCCCAGTGCGCAGAAGATATTATAGTGCACAAGTGTGTGAGTAAACACAGGGACACTATGCCTTCTTTCACTCTCTTTTCCCTCTCTTTCAACCTTTATTAGTTTAGTGGCAAGGGGCTTGGTAACCAAAGAGATATCCTCCTTTTCGACCATCAATCTCATCACATTTGACCAAAACAATCCTTTCATATGAATTAGATCTCTTCTTGCCGTGTGGTGCCAGTCGCGAATAGCACCACTTCATTTCTACCCGTGGGTATCGTAGAAGACGACAGAAGGATATATTGACCAGCGGATGGGCAGCAGGGTCCTTCTGAGTACCATAACACCTACTGCGATCGCCAACATGCATCGGCCAAGCATGGCGATTACGGCTGAACTCCCCTTTGGTTGACATGATGATGATTACGAGGAGGATACCAACCACCATTTAACACTTCACGCGTCCTGAAAAAATCACATAAGTACCAAATTGAAAGCAATTATTTTATACTATTGTGTTTATACAAACAACTTGCCTGTGTCCGTCGGAAAGTAGGTAGATTAAATTTTTACAACATCGACCTCTGATGTTGCATCTTCAGAAAACTGTTTTAAAACTTGTCCCGTAGTACATCGTTAATTCTTCCTTCACGAGGTGTCATAAGCACTTGCACTGAGCTTAATTAAGTTCTGTCTAAGAAAGATAATTCTTAGGTCTTATTAAATATTCTATGAAAGAATATGCTCTTCAACGTATGAAGTCGTTGAAGTTTATAAGCTGTATTGCAAACTGAAGGAGCTGTTTTCATGAAAGTGATATTGCCAGTTATTGGCATGGAAGATATTGCCCGTTCAAACTTAATATGCAGTATAATAACGTTTGTTCTCTTTTGGGTTGAGCAGTACTTCCAACAACTATGTTAGCTTTAAGATTACAGCCGTTATTGACGTCACAAGTGGGTTTAGGCTCGCGGTTAAGAACAACCGCCTTCAAAAACTAAAAAGCAAAAAATAGCTTAAGCACATACCACTCCTGAATGTCTTTAGTTCCTTGTGTGATCTTTTTTGTAAAAAAGCTTTTTATTTTCCGCTTTGTAGTACCTCCTTCTCATCCAAATCCATTAAGAAACGGCAACACAGTTAAAACAGAGATTGAAAGAAAGTACTCCAAAGATTGAAGAAACTATAACGCCATCTATGTAAAGCCCGAAAGCCTGATAACCAGTTTTATCAAGGAGTACCTTGTATTTATTATTGTATATATCCTTGATTAAATTGGTTATCTGACTTTCTTTCGTTGGTTATCAGGTTATAACATAGAGCGACTGCCTGTCTGAGTTCCAAAACCCAGCTCAGTAGTTGGTTTGTGTAAAACACTGGTATTCAGCTGCATCCGGTTAGACTGAAAGCCGACCTCAACATAGAAGGGAATAGGCTAGGCAATTTAAGTTGATTTGTTTTAAGCTTTTTATTTACAAATTTTAATGTTTTAGTTTCGTTTTTTTAACGAGATAACAAATGATGTCCACAAAGCGATAAAACTCAAAACAATAAAGTCTACAATATTAAGTGCTCTGCACATGACAGAATGACAAGTAACAAATTGTTTTAACTTGTTCGAAAATCAGAATACCTTTACAAAGAACTTTTGATTAAATCATATAACTTGAACACTTTTCACCTCAAGCGGGGTCACCTTTAATTGGACCAGAATATAAAGGGCATTTTCATTAAATTTTAAATCTCTCACAGGTAAAATATGGAATTGATAATCCAGGGTCGGCCCTATTTAAATTATTTAGATACGCAGGATCCTTTGATTAGAGGTCGTGTTGACAGCCCTACTGACGGTATGAAAATGAAATTAATATCTAATAGTTATTTTGGGAATTCTAGAAGCTTTTGACGCGTTGTGATCAAAGACTTGGCTCTAATGAGGGCGCTAAAATATTGTGTCATAATAATAATTAATTTGTCCTCGTAACCTTGAAGGTATAGGTAAGATTTTCACCATAAAATTCTGTTTTAGATCGGCACAAAATTGTATGTGAAAATTTTATCATGTCAACCTTTAGACGCCCTCTGCTGGGGGGGTTCTGCCGTACTCGCCATCCTTGACGGATGCATGAAGTTTAATAGACATTTTTTGTTAATGAAAGAGCGGAGTCTACGAATACAGGCATCTTTTGCTTAAAAGGAGGCTTCAAATGTACAACATGGTTATCAAATAAAGTATTTTTAATTTTTTTTATCATGTTGGCGAAACCAGTAGGTTTTATGGTACTCAAATGGACGCTGCTGCTGATGCTCTCGTCTATTGGTATGGTAATTATAGTTGATAGTTTTTTACAGAATTAAGCCCAAATAATAAATCTGACTAGATAAACGGTATTATGTATTCGAGTGATAAGTCTTTGGCCTTATCGAATGTCGCGAAAAAGTCACTTAAAAATTCAATAAGACCAAATTTGCAGAATCCTAACAATAGGGTATTTTACTCCATACGAGAAAAAATCTATAAATATGTTATTGAGATAGTTTAGGCATAGAGCAGTCAGAAAATGTAAGTTTTAGTTCATAAAATAACAAAACAAATTTTTAAATTCAATTTAAAGTTTTCAGTATTTTTAATCTGTTATAAAACACCGTGAAATAGTAGCGGCCATGTCATTACGCCATACGGCTGTGTAAACAAAAAATTGTCAACTGTCAGTCAACCGATTGGCGTAATATAGGCTTTGTACTTTTATTATTTTCGTAACCAACGTAATTTTTTCATTATTACACCTATTACAAAATATGCTGTTAATTATTTTTAAATGATATACAATTATCATATTTAATATGAGCTCATTTGATACAAAACGAACTGACGTCATTTATGCGGAGCAATATGGCGTCCAGTAAAAGGCGTTTTCGTAGAACTACGCGCGAAATTTGAAAATTTAAAATTTAGATGCATTTTTATGGCATTTATCGATTGAATAAAATGTTTGTGTTTTTTTTGGTGGCATATTAGCACTACAGAATTTCATTGAGACACTTTTCAAAAATGGGTGTAATACCCTATTTAAAAGTTAACCTTAAAAGCTTTGAAAAAACTAAGTTACATCTAATATGTTCAGTGACAAACAACTAACTCACATACTTATCCTTCTTTATCTCTCATGAATATGTATTCAACACTCACCAACTATAACAAAGAATAGTTTACTAGTTCAAAGAAGTTTTAAGACGAGAATATTATGGAAAATAAACTCGACATACCCTTGCTACTGACGCGATAGAACAAAAGGGAACATTTTGATAACAACAATGAAGAGTTAAACGAAACAGTTACTTTATTCTGCTGGTTTTGAAGTGGAATTTAGGATAATTTCGGAATGCAGATGAATGTTGGGTTGGTACCTAGAGGTACACCTTCCCTGATGTACTTACTGGTGAAAAGTTATTACAAACACTTGAATAGTCGGTTTATCACCACTCCTATACAACCTCTATTATAATGTGAGTTCTAACTTTTGAGCTAGTTTTTGTATTTTGAACTTTATTCCTAACATTACAGTTCTTAATACCAAAATTGACAACTTAGACTCGGTTCTAAAGTCGTTTTTTATATAAAAGCTATCCTTGTCTGGATAAAGACAAGTTCAAAATAAGTACAATATTTTTCAAACATTTTTTATGATTCTGACTTAATTTGTACTAAAGTTACTTTTAAGATATTTGGAAGTTGTTGCATATAACCTAAGACGTTATTGGACCCACTGTATTAAGAACCCAATATTGATCTAATTATTAAATTAAATATAAAAAAAGATTAAAACACATACACAAACAAACAAACAATTTATTAGAGAAGCTCCAACAAAAAATGTAATTTGGCCTATGTTTGCAATGTTTAATATTCCAAAAGCGTTCTCCCTAATATTTCACGTCGTCTGCTGAAGCCTATTCCCTTTCATGTTATAGATATAAAATACGTGTTATTTCTCAAATAGAGCTTGTAGGGTTTCAAGGAAATGTGTTTTGTGATACTATCTAACATTGTTTCAAAAAATGTTTCCATGTTTTTATTGTTTGATTCGGTGTTCTTCTTTTAAAATATTTCTATAAAAGGAAATACATATTTTTAATGTTAAAAAAATAGTGCTCTGCCGGCAGCGAGGTGATGAGATCCAATCTAACAGAAAAAATAAATTATAGAAATCGAAATAATATACTTTTTACAGATTTCTTTTTTAATTCGTTGAAAAACCTTTTTAAAATCTGAGTTATATTCATTTTATGCGCCACAATTATAACTTTTTATAAATATTAAGACGTTTTTTAATAAAAAAAATCTTTTTTCAAACACAGTTTAAGTTTACATAGAAATAAAACTTATCACTTACAATAACTATAGTTAGTTACCTCAACTGAAGGTTCCGTCAGGGTACAAAATTGCTCCAACAATACTCATTATATTGGCTTGAATTACAATTTAGATAGTATTACCCATTGGCGCAGTGCAACAATGTAAGTAGGTAGAATAACTTTTGTTGTATTGATGTATTGTTTACTGCTATCGGCAATTTTGAGAACTAACCAGCGTTACTAATTTTGCCACGGAACAGTCGTAAACGTAGTAAGATATTTTAATTGCTAAAAGTCAACATAGGTATTTTTTTCAAAGCCGTGAAAACTCCCACGCGATAAACCGTACATAAGTACTATTTGCGCCTTTTTAACAACCTCAATTTCATTGCTATTAACACGGGACACGGAATCAACAAAAGTACCTACATACCATATTTTTATAGGATTACGAAAACTCCGGCAAGCGTTTTTTTTTGTCGTAAATTAAAAAGTTTGCTCAAACATTCTCGGTGGCTGACACATCGCTGTGTTAACCTTAGGGATTGTAGCGCCCTCATAAAAATGTTCGATTCAAATCGTCGCTTCCCCCTTGTTCGTTTTCCACCCCATCCCGTCGGAGTGGGAGCGGTGCGCGCGCACACAAAATCAATACGGTCCGTGTTACGCACAAAACATACGGTGGCAACGGATAGAGATGTCATGGTCAGCTTATCGATATTAATTAGTTTCGACACTTTTAGAGTTGCCGGGTTATAGCCGAGGGGGTATTACTCTACTTCATATTTATTTGTACGTACAGCCATTTTCAGTTCAGCGGCCCGTAATAACAGCCTAATAGATAGTTGCGCTGTCGTTCGGATTACATTTCTCACTAAATTAGTATTCTTTAGCTGTTCTCTGCTAATTGAATTAGCTAAGCTTATTACTATTGCTAGTAATTTTCTTGTAATTTATGACTTTCGCGAGGAAAATGTTGTTGATTTATTTTCTTAATAATTGCACGTAGAATTGTCTTTTGTTAATTAGATGACGGAAGGTTATCTCAGTTATCCTTAGCTGATTTTTCAACTACTAGAGAGATTATATACAACTCTAAGGTTTAATTTTATCTTTATACTTTGAGTACACAATTCAGGCAAATAATGTGCGGCGAACCCTATCACTTACGAACTAACAACCAACATGGGTGAGTGAGTTCATTAGAAGTTAATGAAAACAGGCCTCCTATCAATAACGCTGTCACCCGAACACTTAGCGCTGAACAAACCGTAGTATAAACTAATAGACTAATAATAGGCGCGTGGCCGATTGAATTATCGATGTCACATCGACCCCATCCTTATTGACATCGCTCCACACACCATGATTAATGACTTCAAAATTTGCACGTTTTACCAAGACAATTCCTATTTTGAATTTGTAATCCAATAATTTAAATGGTGTTTGTAAATTAAAATGTTTTGTTTTGTTCAATAGAGGGGGAAACTTAAACGTGATCGGGCCGCCATCTATTGAGCGTTGTTAAAAGTTTTGAACAAAGCATTTATATTGGAAGCCTGTTTGTGACGTGACCTCCTCAGTGTTATTAGCCTGTCGACGCTTTTATCATATTTAGTGCTCCGTTTACATGCCTCCGGATTATTAATTGACAATTAAAAGTATTTAATAACCCAGCAAGAGCGTGCAGAGTAAACGTACATTCAATTGATTTTTTTAAATTATAAATACCGCTTTTGCATATAATGTTTATTTAGTTTGTAAGCTTTATTTATTCATGCGTGATACTATTATTGTTCTTGCCGTATTTAATTTAACTAGGTATAAGATACTTAGTCGTATTTCCTCGAATATTGACTTGAATGGAATACTTTTCCCTACGTTAGCCTCTGTATTTAAATTGATACAGATGTAACACGAAATCGTTCGGCGATACCATTATAGGCTGATAATTGCAGGACAATACAAAAAGGTTTCAATTACTTCCTAAATTGGCTATTATTTTAATGGGTACGGTCATTATTGTCACTGAGGCTTGCTTTTCGAAGCAAATTGAGAGTTGCAAATATTTTAAATGGTAAACTCTTTCCGCTGTTATTAAAATGTCTAATTATTATATTTCTCTGTTAATTCACTTGGGTGACTTTTGGAAACAAACGATAACAGAAATGGCGAGAGATCCCATAAAATCCAATTAATTTAACGGGGAGTGTCGCTTTCGCCGAGACGTGATTAAAATAACAAAAAAGATCCATTACGCGCTATCTTCGGGAGTGGAGTCCACTGGCGGCTTCAAGAGCGAATATTGAACTGAATTATACGTTGTATACGTAGATATTGCTTCCGTGCCTCGAGCATGTTAAGCTGTCAGACCCGGTTGTCATGCGAATACCTATGACAGATGGGTAGATAGAAAATATAGAAGCCTGAAAAAAGAAACGATATACGGATATAGGTATCGATTATTTATTTTATTATACTTTATACACAAAGGTATAAAGCCGTTTTAAAGCCTTAAACATTTTCTACCAGTCAACCAAGGGTGGTGAAAATCTATCAGTAGATTCGGTGACGGAGGTAAGTTTAGCACGAATTGTGATATTAAGCTACATTTAGTCAGACTAAAAGTCAACTCTAGTTAATAAAAAGTTAGGGTGAAGAGAAAACATAATATCCTGACATTTTATTACATGCCCGGCAATAGCCTTCATAATTTCTTTTGACAAAATGTAATATCTTTCTGCGAAAGTTGTAATAGTGTACGGAGGGCGGTCGGTGCAATAACGTCTTGAAATTAAAGTCGGAGATTTTAAAAACAGTAGTACTCTGTGCTATGAGTACACCGAGAACACGTAGTAAATGAAATTCACATTTTCAATTGTGACTTTTGTACTTACACGTTTCTGTTGTATTTTGCCTGAAACAGTTCTAAAATGCATTGTGTTAAGTCGGGAAAAAGTATACGTAATTCACGGCAACAGATATGACATTTTTGTAATGGAACTAGGAATCTTTACCTTTTATGCGGTGGAAAGTTCATGCGACCCTCTTTACGACTAACAAATCAAATGATTTTTTACACGTGTGCTTGTCACTGAGAAATGTATTATATCTGACTGAAACGACTGACTATTATTACGACGACGACTGGTTATTTAAGGAATAATTTTGTGCCTTTATGTACTGATAAGGGTCTTACATTTTCATATCTTTCCATATTTCCTGTAGCACATTATTTCTAAGAATTCTCTTGAAAGAAGCTCTTTCAAGCTAAAAATAAAAGATTTTGTACCTCCACAAAAAGGTAAAATAATCCGCAGTCACGTCCCCAATGGCGGCACTTAGTTAAAAATAAGTAAAAGTTGAGTTATTTAGCGAACAAAATCTAGAGTGTTAATCAGGGTGACAATTGGATTTCCTCTGAGCGGTTCTCCCGGTAGGCCGGTGGTAGAAAACAGAGAATACAGAAGGCCATCCAAAAGAAAGATTATTTTATTTTATATACAGGGTAATTGAAAAAATACCCAAAACCACGTAATCCTGACTTCGTATCATCACCCTGAACAACATTTGTTCTACGACTTTTCAAAATTCGAAACATTTTTTTTCCATACAAAAAATATAAACACACTTTAAATTTTGCATATTATCTTTTCTGCCTCGGCCGGTGGACTGCGCGGCTAGATCAAATGGCGTTTTCTCCAGTATAGGTACGAATTCCGCCCAGATGTTCAAGGTCGTTGACCCTAGGACCTCACGCTTGTGCCTATACATTAGCCTACCTACTACCTACATCATATTCGCTATCATATGGGTGCGCGCGCGCGTAGTATACGTAAATTTTACAGACTTCCAAAAAAACAAAAGCAAATTGTTTTTGGCTATGTTATTTAGTTGAGGTCAAAGTCGTAGAACAAATGTTATTCAGGGTGATGATACGAAGTCCAGATTAAGAGGTTTTGGGTATTTTTTCAATTTCCCTGTATACTTATATTATATCTTTGTACATTGATAGGCCTGGCACATGTGAACCAGGAGATCCTAGTACCAGAAATAGCGCTACACTGATGACCATGTCTTAAAGTGTTAATAAAGAATTACTATTACTATACCCTTCAGCGCGTAGATTAACTGATGTTTATAATAGTGATACGAGGATCCAAGATCAAGACATCTAATGTGCAGGAGTTACGGCAGGATGGACAATTCAGCAAGATTTTAGAAGACAAAGTATTAATTTTAATTAAACCATTTAGTACAGACTACAAGGCACTTTGAAATTGTCAAGGACTCGGTCAGTTAGTTTGTAAGATAAAGTTAATTAGGGTGGGTTGTTTCAAACAGTCGGATAACGGTACATACGGACGGTTAAAAGTTACTACGACGTGAGATGTTTAACGTTCGTTAAATATAACAAATTGTTTCATGACATAAAAATCCGTCAGTCAAAGTTATTCAAAAAGAGATTTCATAATATTTTGATGTTTGACGTAACTGTTTGACAACACAAAATTACGTTGACTGGTCGGTTATGGTAATAGTAACTTTTTGACGTACGTTAAGGCCACCATTTTGTGAAACAATCCATTTTTTTGGTTTAACGATAGTTAGCGCCATTTTTGACTATTACCCGTCAGTAAAGTATACCTAGTTGAAGCAACCCGCCCTTAGTTACCCATTCCAAAATAGAGAGACTCTTTTCTCTACTAAGATTTATTTAATGTGTGGGTTTCGGGTTACTAAATGTACGGAGACAATCATCGAAAAAAAATTTAAATTCGGTCGGAAGAATAGTATTACCTTTAAATACAATAAGGGTTTGTTCCACCGTCTTCGGATAAGCTCATTTTAGAAGAGACAATTTATGTAATACAAATTCTGATCCATTTTTTTAAATATTTATGCTGAATAACAGTCTATTTAGAAGCAGTGAGACATACTTTTAGTGTGACAAAATTCTTGTTTTATTCTGCTGCAGATTTTAGTTTCAGGTGCTATGAAGCTTTTCTGCATTCACTTGTTTGTTGAGCCGTGGCGGGAGCACCGGGCGTGTTAAACCAACCGCCTTCCGCCTGGGGTGATATGGTTACGTTAAATACTTTTGAAGGCCTGTTATTTAATCAGTGATTGCAATATTGCGCGGGCCGTGTACCGTTTGATCGGTTTTCAATTCGATCGACGGTCGAGAGTGGTGGCAATTTTTGTTTTCTTTGTGTTTTTGTTACTTTTATTTTATGTAATATCTGTGGTTAATTGTATTACCAAATATTGCATTTACGACCTAATATGTCTCTTGATTGTCTGCAAAAGCGAAAAAAATAAAAAACATTATCTAAAAAAATGTTGCCGAAAATTCACACACAAAAACATTATCTATCTACAGTATCATCCAACCCTTTCCATTCTTTCATCCATCTATCATCCTTGTCATACACCGCAACGTAACGTTACTCTGATGAGCTGGATGATGTATCATCATTAATCACTGGAGACAGACGCAGTTCTATCGCTGTACCGAAACATAAGTCTAATAGACTGTAGGTTTCTATACGTAGCCTATTAATTTATATTAACTGTTGAACGTGTTTATAATTGTTATTTATTAGTTTTGTGTCCGTGAATATGTGTGACTTGTTAGCTTATTGAAACAGGAAAAAGTAATCTTAATTATTGAAAGGTATGTACTGTAAAAGGAAAAAAGAGGGTCTGTAAGACAATAATGTAATATTCTTTAGTATAGCGAGGGATTCAAAGTAGGTATATCGCCTGAGGGAAAAATATTTTTGCTCTCGAGTAATATACTCTACTTTTCATCTCGTTCTATGAGAAAATAAATAAGAGACACTTATAAGTAATTAATGAATATGTTTAATTAAAAAATAGGTCATTATTACCTTATATTTATATTTGATACGCTTTTGTTTTTTTTAGTTACCGCGCTTCCCCGCACCGTACAGCCAACACTTACAGCCAGTAATTTATACAATTTGCGTTCGATTTCAATAAACGATTCATGTTCCAAATTCAAATCTCATTACTGCCCGCTAAAAAGTATAGTGGAGAAAAGAGCTACTTTGCTCCCGCTTATAGAGGAACAAAACGGCAGTTTTCGAATAGAAGGGATGAAAATATTTTATTCTATTTCATATTTTTTAATTTTTACGTGCTTATAGTCAATGAGTCTCTTGGCATGTCTATCGATAACTTTCAACGCCTCCAGTTGGTATTTAGTTGATCCATCCTAAAGGTGCGAACAGTCCATGCACGATCGAACTTGTGCTTGGTATAAGTTGGGCAGCTGTTCCGAAGTGAAGTACTTTCGCATCTTTGCGAGGACTCCCAGCTTTTATATTAAATGTGCTACTTTCGTCATCTAATGGCTTATCAAACTACAGGATATCAATTGAAAATGGTCGCATAGCTTTCAAAATCCACATCTTCCCTTCTTTACACATGATATCAAAGTTTAGCAACATTTATCGATGTCATAGGAAATAAGATTTAATTAATGAATGGGTAAAGTCCTCAGTTATACTTGAACGTTGTTTTTAGTTAAGTCAAGTAAATAACCGTCTGCTTATCCATACATTTTTTGACGTTTAATTAAGCGTGTCTCAACTTTAAGCAACGTTTGCAGAAGTAAGAGGTAATCTTAGACAACCCTAGCTGCCATTTTAATAGGCTTACATAGGCGGAAAGTTATGCAATATAGTTACAGCTGAAGCAACTATAATATCTGAACTCAACTGTAACGATCTGCAAACTAAATCACTTGAACAATATTAATTGCTCGCGTCATCATACTGTAGTTTCGAACTATCTTAAGTGCTCTATCCTTCATTATGGCATAAAAGATAATGAAAAAAACTAGTCAAGTACGAGTCGGACTCGCGCACGTAGGGTTCCGTACCATTATCTGTACAACATTAGAAACTATATTAAAACATTTAGTTGGTTGTATGGGTACCCCTCTTAAATATTTATTTTATTATGTTTTTAGTTGTTTTTATAGTAGCAACATAAATACATCTTTGAAAATTTCAACTGTCTAGCTATCACGGTTCAGGAGATACAGCCTAGTGACAGACAGCCAGACGGACGGTGGAGTCTTAGTAATAGGGACCCGTTGACCCTTTGGGTATGGGACCCTAAAAAGTGTTTTTTTTTTCTCATATTAAGATCAGAAAAATAACTTTGATGTTAAAGCTTATTTGCACAACATATACAGGTATAACTCGTTTCTTCTCTGTTTTTGACAAAAACTTTGTACACATTATATTTACTTCTCTGGAGCTTGTTTCCAACATATTTGAAGACGGCAAAGTTATAAGACCTGTACAGTAAAATCAGGCTCTCAAGAGAGTTCTATAGACTTTTAAATACTGTCTAGAAAGTCGTACCCACCTAATTAATCATGTTGAATATTGGTTCCAAGCGAGATTTCCCTCCCTCTTCTATCCCCCCTTTAATTCACACATACACTTGAAACTTCAAAGTTCTGACCAAAACTAACGCTTGAGCTCGCCAAGTTTCTATAAATCAATTGGGACAAACTGTTTCACAGTCGAGCACGTATATATCTACATATATACGAGTAAGATAGATAGGTACATAATACCAAAGTTTCAACAACTTCGTCGACGCCCGGGGAAAGTGGTGAAAGGCGGTATCTCCGCTACCTATTTCCACAAAATATATAAGTGAGTACAGAAGGCCGAATCTTTACAATGAACTAAAAGAGACACACGAACGTCGATCTTGACAGACTATTACAAACTATGCAGTCGCAAATGAGCTTGCACTAGTTTTACTACAAACATGTTTATGTGCACGTGAAATTTGGCTCGTTGTGTGCAGCTCCTTTTCTCTTGTTAGCCTTCTTCTCCTAAACTATTGTAGGCCTTCTTCATGTCTCGCCATGCATCTCGATTCTGAGCTCTTTGCATCCAGTTCGTTTCGGCCGTGAATGCTTACATTCTGCAGATATCTATCTTTTTGTTCTACCAACAAATTGTCTCGAAATGCCGAAAGATGTAAAGCCTCCATGGTCCTATCCGCGTGGTAGATACGCAAATATACGTAACGAAGTGGAAGTTTAGTTGATAAGTTTTATGACTGTAAGCTACCGTTAAAGCGTATTTGGAATACTTCAAGTTGGTATATTAACTAGCAATAAAGATATGTTCAGAAAAATGTAAAGGTATTTTTGTATGTTGGCATTGACAAAAGAAATGAAATTTTGAATCTGTTATACTTGATTATGGCATACTTCAATTTGTCATATTAATGGGTACAAATAACTTTGATGCTGGTAAATGAGTAATGGATCTCAAGACACTTATCACGGTGCGATGATGACAGTTGGAGTAAAGCTGTGACAGAGTCCAAGCGTCCAAGCGTCCAAAACGAAATATGGCGCGTCAGCTATCCGGTGACGAGATGGGTAGACTAGAGGTAGTAAGTTTTATTACCATCTTGGGTAGAATTTTGGATGAAGCTGGTACAGGAGCGTGGATATTGGCATTTACAAAAAGATTCCCTACCAGTGCATATACTAGAGCAATGGGTGAAGGACAAGGATTATAAACAAGTACTTGGAGGAGTAAAAAAGAAAACTAATGTTCTTTATTCCTTCCCTTCATATCTGAGATAGATTACCTAAATATTTCAATTACCCTATTAAATGCTAAAGAACGATGGTCTTCGAAGCCATATGAGTGTTATGAAAAAGGAATTCGAATCGATGAAGTGTCAAGTATTTTTAAGCTGCACGACCTGAGATAAGACTGTCTTAACACAGACTATTATTAATTTTTCATACATTATAAATTACTAACTACTGCCCGCGACTTCCTTCACGGTGTTGCTTTTTGCCAGGATCTGTCTCCGACTTACGCAGAACTAACTACCAAAGTTTTATCACAATCAAATCAATGTTTTAGAAATGCATAGAGGACAAACAAACATACAAGCAGTATTTTTATTTATAGATCTGGTGTTGTTTACGAGTACAAATATAGAATACAATCTTGAGCTGAACTTTAATACTATGTGTTGCCAATGTAGTAGACAGACTGTATTCTGTTTTGTGTTTAAGATAAAATGATCACTCCATGAAAATAAAGATAGCGTGGAGGATCACAACTAAACAATTACAGCCACGGATATAGACAGCTATATTCTGAAAATAACAGGACGAAATTATGTTGCTCAGGTGTGTACGCTGTCTTCTACTCACAGTCCCACAGACCACATTATGGTCTGTGTTAATTGTTTAACTGTTAATTGTGAACCTGTTAATTACTTGTTTAATATACGTATAAAGTTCTTCGGTTCCACAAAGATCTCTATCATTAGTATAACTTGAAAACGCGGTTTCTTCAAGTGTAGGTATAATCGCATTAAAGTCATCTAGTGGCTTGTAATGTTACTTGTAATCCTAGGGAAAACCTCAAGTAAAGCCCGGATATAAATACCTACATACGTACATACAATCTATATATCCTTTCTTTAGTTTGAGGAAACTCAGTGTGAGCACATATTGGGCCAAACTTGTCAACTTTGTTCAACGCTTAGGAGGCTCCGAAGTTTGCCGTGACAAATACACATGCCTTGTACTGATGGGAAATCAATACCTTTAACGTAGGTATTCTTTTTGTTTTCTATCGGCACGTCAAAGTTAGCGGTGTCACAGGGAGTATGTTTAAAAAGTATTTTATATTCCTTTCTTCTAAGAAATAAATGTTGATAAACTAAAGTTAGATTGGCGGTTTTGTTTCTGTTCGTTGTTTTGTATTGCCACCGACTTCCAAAATTAGTTATTTTTACTTTGTAGCTTTTGAAGGCGGTTGTCGTTTTTATAAAAAGTTTTTTATCCGTTTTGTAGTGTTTACTTTTTATCATCTAGATTAATTAAGAAATCGTAACACCAAACAAATTAAGTCATCCCATGACTTTCTTCCCTAAAAGATGGAATATTTTCATGAAACTTATATGGGTCCAACTTTGAGGTTTACACTATCCATAAAAAAAAAAATCATCAAAATAGGACTACACTGTAAAAAGTGGTCAAATATTAAATTAATATATTTAGCTATACGTGTAAAATTCAGAACGTCCTCCATTAGTCGATTAAAAGGTGTTTTTTTCGTGAGATAATGTAAAAAACGATTAAATTATTATTAAAAAAATAATAGGTGTCAACTTATAATTTAGAGTGGACATTATTTAGAATAACCATTAGGAACGTTGACAAACATACGCAGAGAGAGAAATATAGCCATAATGAGAGCTAATTCACTTATACTTACGCAAACTTTACATGTAAACTTCCGTAGAAAGTAACCTGACATCACGGACTAGAAAAAAAAGGACTCCACGCCACGTATATTATCAAAGTAACGCACACATAGATCGTTACGGTCGGTAGTCGGTACTTTCGGTGCGGAATCCTTTTTTTTCTAGTCCGTGTCTGACATTTCAAATATTTCAAGAAGCTACTTCCACAGCTCAATTTCCATACACACTTAGCATCGAATTTTTTTTCAATACCCTCATAAAATTATAATGAAGTTGGTTCAACCCATAAAATTTATGTGGCGATCAAATTAATTTATAGTTGGTACGAGTGGAGTGATATACCGGCACTCATCATGAGTTATATCGGTGTTTACACAACAAATTGTTGCCGGCAACGGTTACTTTTATACTTCAGCCTTTGGCTAATTGAATGTTTGGGAATGTTAGATGGAGTAACAAATGACGTCGTATTTGTTTGGTAACTAATCCTTGTGATTGGTGCATGTTTGATATATTTTTGCAAAAGAGGACGATGTCGTAGGCTATCATAATGTACGTTGTGTAATGATTTTCTAAAGTTAATTAAATGATTAATATTATTAAATATTGTGTTTGTTAAAGGCAGTTAAATGAAGTTATTGTGAAAGAAAACCTGTAATTTAGCGCTTAATGTGTGTGTGTGTTTGTATTTTCTACAAATAAACATTTTTTACATTACTTTTTTAAATAAATTGTTGACTCTCTACACATGTTGGTTGAAACAAAAGTATAAAGTAATTAAAATTATAAATAAATAAATTACTAATAATGTGCACATAGGTATTGTTACCCATCACTAGACGATCTTGTTCTAGAAAATAACTAGACAATGTAGTTAATATCACATCATCACTTAAGATCAGGTGAGTTGCGGTCAAACGCAAGCCTATAACAATATAAAAAAAAATATATATAAGATAAAATAGAAAGGTAGGTAGGTAGGTAGTGGTAAAATTTTCCAGGAGAGAAATATCCAGTTTTCCATGACAATCAACTCGGAGAACACACTTGAAAAAATACTTTTGCTTTAAAGTTTTATAAAAGTGGCCTAACGGTTTCAATAATTTACCACTTTGTTTAATAAATTTCACAAGTACAATTTCACTAGAATCACAAAAAGAAAAGAGTTTCAAACTAGCAATAAATTAAAATAATCTAGCCTGGCTCATAAAATTAATTAAAGTTATAAAATATAATGTGGACTCTCCACAAAATTTTATAACCGTCATTTGTTATAATTAACATGACATGAAGAATATGCACAGTATTAACTTTAAAAAATCAGAGTTTTAATACCCTACGTAATTTAAGAAGTTTCAGGAAAACATTTTACATGAACAACGCACTTAAATTACTTAGAATGGTAGATGCGATGCTAATTATTTCTGAAAACAAAGCTGGAAGCATTTCTGAAATAACCACATACCAACAACTCCAAAATATACTGTCTGTGGAAATGTGGTTCCCGCTAAAACAGCTTTACTTATAAACTGGTAAACATCTGCTCCCAATAAAATACTTCATCAACTGAATTTCACAATTTATACATAATCCAGTACAATATTGTACGTGTACATACCTACTCAAGACTGAAACATAGGTTCCCATGAGAACAATTCCACCGTACAGGCCCATAACCCTGGGAAATTCAAAAGTTAGA
This sequence comes from Charanyca ferruginea, assembly GCA_947361185.1. Taxonomy (NCBI): domain Eukaryota; kingdom Metazoa; phylum Arthropoda; class Insecta; order Lepidoptera; family Noctuidae; genus Charanyca; species Charanyca ferruginea. The sequence continues at coordinate 54,013,698 of OX376055.1, read as the reverse complement.
ATAAAGAAATTTAGCTAAAGAATAACCGCAGGCGGGGCGATCGGCTGGTACTACCTATAGGAATTTATTTTAAAAATTAAAACCTCCTTACAAAGGCTTCCTAAGTTTTGCGGCGAGAAACTTTGCAAAGATTTAATATGGTTAGTGAATATTTTACTTACCCATGTGTTAGTAGTGTTGCTAGAAATTAAATGTGAATAGAAAATAATGTGAAAGATTCCTTTACAGAAAATCTTTAGGTATGTTATATATCCTGTTCTACGTTTCTGCAAAAAGCCAATCTATTTAGAATTTCGTGCTCGTAGCTCGCTATCCTATTAAGTTAAATGGTGCGTTCTACAAAAACTGAAATATTATATCTCCCAAGTAACAAGACATTAGAGCTTCCACCGAAGCGCCTGAGCGCTTTATACAACTAAAACCAATCTTCCAAAAACGTTAAAGGCAAATATCGAATATCGCGTAAAGTACTGGTTTGTCTGGCAACATTAGGGTAGAATATGTAAATATGAAAGTTTTTCGTCACCCCCAGTATTCAGGCTGCTAGACAAATGGTTCTCGCGTCGAGACACTCAGAGGGTGCCATTTATCATGTCTGTAAGGAATCTATAGGTGAGAAGGAGTCGGCTGCGAAGGCCACACGTACCGAAAATATATTTTTAGAGAGATTTATGTACAAAATGATGGGAATTTACCTTTGGGCTTGTGACAATAGAGATATTGTGACAGTTACAAGTAGACAGACAGGGATTGAAGCGTTTTACTCGATTCATAGATTAATTTTACCGATTTTTTTTATTTTCACTGCATGAAGGTTCAAATTCCTTCAAGCCAGATTATTATTTCCTCTAACACAGTAGGTATTGTACAAAATACACCATATAAAAATCCCGCATAGCGCCGCAAATCTCGAAAAAATATCTCTCATTCCTTTTATTTCGTATATTATAGTAAATCTGAATCTCACGTTAAACAAGAACGTGACTTGTCGATTTAAAACCAAATTAAAAAGACATTCGTTGAGTCTGTGCATGAGTTTCTTTTTTAATTTCCCCGTCGAGTTGTGAGCTGAAGGAGCGTATAAGTAAAAAATGCGGGACTTTGGGAAGGAGTGCTGAGGACGTTTAAGTACGGGACTTGCCAAGCCTGGGACTTGCCAGGGCTGTCAACTCTTGACAGGTCAAATTGTGATATATTATGCTTGAGCGTCAACAAGGGTCAAGTATATTTTTGTGAAGGTTATTTGTGTACTTACGTTTATTTATGTAAACGGGGTGTGACCTGTTTTAAATGTAATTTATACGTGGGCTACATTTCAATTCTTATTAATACATTTCAGAAGTAATATAACTTTAAAGCAAAATATGCACATAAATTCAGCAGTTAAGTAGTCTCAGACATTATTAAATATGTAGACAAAAAGAAACATTTGATAGGTACTCATTTTTCCTAAAGTAATAAAACAAATTTCAAATAAAATAGATTTAAAAGTGACCTTTGTGTAAAACATTAACTATAGACTTACATTCAACAAAATGCTTAAAACGAACAAGTCCTACAATTTTTCTTCGTTCATTTATCTACTTAACTACTAACTGTAAGCAGCGAGGCAACTAATTAGTAGTGACAGCCCTATTTTTCCCGATCCTTTAGTGTCGTACTAACAAGTGTCCGCGGGATCTGCATGCATTTGCATAAAGTGCCAAGTTTCCGGACTTGTGGAAGAGCCCGTCACTAGTGGTTGGTTTTATTTGTCTAGCGATTGCATTTTCCGAGGCGGTCTACCTGACTTTAATTTTCTTTTATTTTGAAAGTTCTAGAATAATCTCTTGGGAATAAGAAGTGTCCCGTTGAAATGTAACAGTGCTAATTCGAATATTAGATTGTGACTTACACAATGTATTTTTAAGCCTGTAATGATATGAAATAGTTGCAAAAGATAGGGGCTAGGGGCAATCGATAATACTTGTTGTTTATATTTATTTATTCGTAATCATCGAAAAATAACTTAAGTCTTTCATTATATCATTACAAAAATATCACGTTTCTTTATTGTTATATCCAAGCTCAGTCTGTACAAGAACCTGTCTTAGTTACAAGTATTTTCTTAGGTATGTCTCTTTATCAATTTACATTATAAGCATTACGATGTACTTTATTATTATAAAACTTATTACTTATCTAATTTATTCGTATGACTTGCGTTAAATGAAGGATGTCTGGGTCAACCGTGTTGGCACTCGTAAATTGAGATGCAAGAGAGGCTTCAAAAAGGGTTTGTAGTCTCGTTTTATTATAATAATATTAAGTTGGCATGTTCGTACAACAAAGACAAAGAAAGAAAGATAAATCGTTCATCGTAGACATACTTTTCGGTCCCAAGAAGTAATTTAAGGGCAAAGATCTCAACATAGTAGATATTCTTTCATGACTAGGTGACTTGTCTTATATTTTTAAGATTCGATAAACCATTGGAAAGCATATAGTAAATACAACAAAAGTACGTTGTATCTATTATTAGTCCAAAAACCACCCCAAAAACCACTTAGTGGTCATTAGTTACCTTTTCGTTTGCCAAGATTTCATTTACTACATGACCTCATCTATCCAGCACTTAAGGCCACCTGACCAGATAAGAAGCTCATAATCCGACCACGAGACTTGGCTGGTCCATAAAAATAAATACTTGTGCTGGCGACTATTCGCCAGTACTTAGGGCAGGGCGGCACTTTTGGTGCCAACTGGCAAAATTTCAGCATTGCCGACTGGCGTGCCTACTCGACGATGCTCGATTGTGTTTACAGCATTAGTTTCATTTATTTGTTATTACTGAAAAAGAGTTTTGGTGTTATTTTGGTTGTATTGTGAGGTTGTGTGGCTGGCTGGTCAGGAACAATGGGAATGAAATCCATTAGATCGTATCTAATGCCAATGGATACGGTCCGTCGGACGTAAAGAATAGCACCATCCCATATCTTCCCGTGGGTGTCGTAAGAGGCGACTAAGGGACTGACCAGAGAATGGGCAGCAGCGTTCGCTGTGTCTTTGTAACAATCATACTGCGATCGCCAATCCGCCTGCCAAGCGTGGCGATTATGGCAAACCCCCCCCCCACCCTCCTTGCGGAGGCCTATGTCCAGCAGTGGACGTCTTTCGGATGAAATGATGAATGCCAATGGTATTCTTGCAAGATGCCAAATGATTCTCTAGTTTTGACAGGATCTACTTTGTAGCTCAATCTAGTCTGATTCAAATTAGTGTTAAATGAGTATGTCCAAAATGTACTAATGCCGTGAAAATTGGACGAAAAGGGTTTCGTTTCCGTACTCTGCTAACACTCTAATTTTCCTAACTTATTTGGTAATTTCCTACTCCATATATTTACTGCTCACATGTTCCAAATTAAGATGTTGTATGTCCAAAGTTTGGTTCGGGTAATAAATGTTGCGTCGTAAACCATGTACCATGGGTGCCATAAGATAAGGCTTGTTATTTGTAAATTACGACCTCTTCTTATCATTTGATTAAGTAGAAATTCACTATAAATACAGGTTGATTTTTAGTTCACTGCGCGTCTTTCAGGATGTGAAAGAACTTATGAATACTAACCACTTTTATAATGGACCAAGATTAAATGTGAAAAGACAACCAGCCCTAGGCACAGAGACCAGCACATCAAGCTACAACAACGTTAAATTTCTATGATAGATTTTCAACATTATTACAAAAGAATAAGGTACATATTCAATTGGGAAAATTTCAAAGTTTGGTATGGCTTGATGTGTCTGTATATTTTGGTCGTGTCCCCAAGCCCCCTCTCCCCCCCTCCCCCCTATCTGTAAATATAAAACTTTTGCAAACCACACTTTTAATAGCACAAATAGCTTTTAAAGCTACTACTAATAGCTACAACACGCCGTCTGATAGGAAATTCAATCAAAAGCAACAAAGGAAACGCTCAAATCGAAATAGTTTTCTAAACAAGCCGGAACAATTTTGTAAAGGCACAACTTTAGCAATATCGGACAGTCTGAGTATCGACACTCCCGACATTCCCGACACTCCCTGACACCGCCGACACCGGTCTCCGGTGTATGTTCGATACGATATTAAATACACTTGAGGACGATGTAACTTCTAACTTTTCCTCGACCAGATAAGTCGTTGACTTACGAATTGGTTCAGGAGAGCTATTTTTAAACTAGATTTGAAAACTTACGTAGGTTCGTTTTTAGTTTTTTTTTGAAAAGTGGATATTTCAAATAAGTTGTAGTTTAACTTCTTAGCTGTTATAAAATGGTACATTCTGATTTGTAGTTTAAGTCTAAGTGTAATTTTGTAGTTCAATAAAAAAAAAAAAAATACATAAAGATTTATTTAATTTTCAAATATTTTTTAACAGGAGTTGGTCATTCAATAGCTTAAAATCTCTTTATATTTGGTATCTATTTTAACTATCAAGGTCTACACACCATCCAATTAGTGAAACATACACACAGTAATTACTCATATCACCCAAAATCTTTTCCAGCGTGTAGATAAATAGGTACGAGCAGTATATAGTTAATTCAAACAGTTAATTCAAACTTCCAACCTATTTGATCATTTTGAGCAAAAAAAAGGTTCACAAGAATTAATTTCACGCTCGCAAGAGCAACGGGGGCTTGCTAGTAAAGTAATTAAGTAGATAAATGTAATTGTCACGCCTGTATCCCCCTGAAGGGATCCTTATAATAGGTGGATCGGTCTATTTTGACCCTGACGGGGTCGCGTACATCGCGGTTGGGGTCCAAACTACATACAACTGAAACTCTGACTGACTCAAAGTAGGAAAACTTTATGTTATCTTTATCTTTAGTATAAAACAGAGTCGCTGTCGCTGATAGATCATTTAAAATTACCTTACTCTTGAATCACCTACCTATTGCTGAAAACTGCAAAGTGCGTTGCGTAATTTTAAAACGCATTTAAATTGCACTCGTGCGAAGTAGAGGAGGAGTAGGAGGAGTAGGTCGCTAGTTGATTGATAAAATAAAGTTAACATATATTTATTATAACTTCAGGTTTCCCCACAATGTATTCCTTCACCGATGTCAGTGATGTTCAAGATAAACTTAGAACCTACTATACTCCATTCACAATAAGATTAGACTTTAAAACAAACCTTTTTTACAGTCCCTTCAACCGATTTTGACTTCTATTCCGGATGACATTAGAGGCAAAAAAGTGGTTACAATAACAACTGTTTACTGCCAGCTGCCATTTGTCATGCCACCAACGCAATATAAGTCAAAATCGGTTGAACGCGGCGGACTGTAAAAAAGGTTTGTGTATATGTCTAATCTTATTGTAAACGGAGTATAATGACATAGAAAAAATCACATTGGTTCTTGCCCATGTCTGGTTACGAACTCATAACCTCGTGCAATAAGAGGTGGGCACCAACTACTGGACCATTACGAAATGATGACAGCTTGAAAAACAAATGAATAAAACGTTAATAATATTTATTAATTCAGTATATTACTAATTACTAGCTGATGCCCGCGGCTTCGCCCGCTTGACAAATTATATACTAAAACCTTCCTCTTAAGTCACTCTATCTATTAAAGAAACCCGCATCAAAATCCTTTGCTCAGTTTTAAAGATCTAAGCATACCTACGGGACAGACAATTTATTTTATAATATGTAGTGACAGTGATAAGCACGACACGTAAAGCCGTTGGTCCCGGTTGTCATTCGTAGATCTTTGACAGTCATAATGGGTAGTCAGAAGCCAGAAAATCTGACACACAGTCTTACCAAATGGTATCGGGTTACACTGTAACTGGGTTATGGAGGTCAGATAGGCTGTCGCTCCATGTAAAACACTGGTATTTAGCCGATCCGGTTAGACTGGAAGACGACCCCAATTTATTTGGAAAAAGGCTAGGCGGATGATAAGTATGTACTATAACATAAATGAGCTGTTCAAATCTGACGTCATATAAATATTACCTTTGCCCATAAAACCCTCTTCAAATATAGCTGATGAAGTGTACCCAAACATTAGCGATCGTTAATTATGAAATGATTAAATTTAATACGTCACGGCACGCTCTTAATGAAGCTTTTAACATAATGGTAGATTTGTAAGGGCACCGTATTTTCTAATAACAATATAATATTATTTGGAGCTCTTTGTGTTATTGTGTATGTGTGTCTAGGTAAAGTATATATCATTAGATTTATTTGAATTTGTTGAATAAAATAATAATATTTATGTAGATACATTTACGTGAACAAAACTAAGTCTTACGACTTATTTTTGTTTACGTAAATGTAGGATGTATTTATATTAAACCATTTACAATTCCTATATGAAGACTACTAGATTACTTCCATGACACTGTTGTATTCGTATACTACATTAAGTTTTTACCTTTGTACCTTTGAGCGTGAAGTGTAAATAAATAAATAAGTACCAGCCACCTTCCAATACAATTGACGAGTCTTCATTGCAGTGCCTAAATAGGATACATAGGCCGCATTAAAGCACACGCTCGTAGCTTTTAGTGCAGAAACTACCACTGTAGTCGAAACTGGCCTGGGATGTTATTATTATTAGTTAAAATTAAACTAAGTTATTGTTTTTTTTAATATTGTTATAGGCGTGCGTTTGGCTGCAACTCACCTGTATGCGGTCTGATGTGTGACGTAGTGCGTGGTCTGGTGTGCGGTGTGTGTGATAAAATGTAACCATAGTCCTCTACTGGGCAAAATTGTCACGTAATAGTCCCTAGTACTTCACAAAATGGCACTCATGATTCAGGACTTACGCTCCGAACCCTATAAATGAGTCATGCAGCAAATGTTCCTAAAAGCTTTAACCTTAAGTCATATAAATATGTGCTAACATCATAAATCACATGGGCACTTAATTCTTGAACATAATCTCATGTAGTATGACGGGTAAAGTATCCAACTATATTTTACTAGCCTTTATTACCTACAGGGTTGTGGAAGGTGTTAAGTCTTGAACCTGATACGCTCAGTACTTAGTTTATAACTTTGCAGGGTTAGCATGTATCTATGACTCACCGATTTTGATTGTTTTATTACGATGCAATAAATAGGTACTATTTTACCAACCTCTAGCTTATAGTTTAAGGAAATTAGGTTTCTAGGTTTCGTGATTAATCACTAACTGTATTCCGATTTTAAATATATAAGGCAGAAGATAAATTGTTTCATGAAAATAAACTCTATTCTCATGAAATAAAGCAATATTTACTACGAGAATATCAAGTTTAAATTGATTTAAACAACGATTTACAAAGTATATTTAAACAGTTTCAAACCTAAATTATAGTTACAGAGGGACATTAATTGATTGACCTCAGTAAACCACCAAATCGCGGGCTACCAGTTAACTCGACCGAACCAGAGTCAATTGTTAAAATTATTCCTAATTTCAAGAGCTCTTTCGCAATATCGAGAATTAAATGGGCTAGGGATAGCCCTGTTTCGGACATTATTCCTAAGAACTTTCCGTTTTACAATACTAGAGTTTGCACTTAGCTTTCACCCGTTCCTCTCCAGCTTTCCTGCGCTTCTGTCGACGCGAGCTTTCGTGTACTCGCGAGTCGACAAGTCTAACTTAAATGGAGCAGCTTGTATTTGTTCAATGTTTATTGTTCTGTGTTGAAATGTTGGCATTATTTTTCTAAAGCCTAATTTATTTTTAAGAATACAGTAATGTCAAGTTGTTCATGAAGTTTTCATGGTCGAATCAATTTTGTGGAAAATAGAATTGATCGCTCTTTGTTTTCTGTTATCAAAGTTTCTGTTATCAAAGTCAAATACTGGGTAAGTAGCATTTAAATTCTTAGGCACTCCGTAGACGGAGCGACTTTGCTCTCCAAGTTGCGTCTAGCCTAGTCTAACAATTCTCATATAATATAAAAAAATTGCCCAGACATAGCAGTTACTGTAATTGGAAATAATTAACAAGAACATTTAAAAATTTGTAAGATTGTCACCTAAAGTGGCTCCGTTTGCGGGGTGGTTTAAGAGAATTATGGTCAAATACTCAAACTCTACTCAATTTTAAGATGATCTCGTGTTGTCTCTATCAGTTTATGTCAAAGTGACTGTGACAATACGAGACTTAACGTCATCTTAAAATTTAGTAGCGTTTGAGTATTTGGTCAATAGAATCTTGACACCTCGATAAATCGACACTTATCTAAACCAGATTTTTGACCGCTCGAAAAACTTGTCATTGTGAATGATACAGTTCAGTTCAGATATAATTATTAATTTAAAAAAGAATCCATTTCATTTATCGCCTACAAATTAAGTCTTAGCTCTTACATCAAAGTTCACACCGCACACAAGTATTAGCATTAGTCATGACAAATTCGTAGTACGTACCCTCCAAACTTTACATTGGATAGCTCTTGTCACTCGACACTCAGTGTACCTACTAACGAGCTAAGTTCTCAAAACGTGCCCTAACTATTACCTAAGAACTATTCTAGAAACTAGCTATTATTTGTACTAAGTACACGAGTTTGTACAATTGAAACTGGAATGTTAAAAGTTTTGCTGTTATTTACATGGCTGGTAACTTGTTTAGATATGTGGGATGGACCTATACAATAGGACTCGAGTATACAAACTAAGTAGGTAACTAAGCACAGCTTGATACATTGTACTCACATTGTAGAATCAACATGAGTAATGTTGTTTAGAGAGAATTCAGGTAGATAATATTGAAAAAAGGAAAATATAATTCCTTTACAAGGGTTTTTTTGACAACCATTCAAGTAAGTAAGTTTACACAATACATTCAAAATATTTTCTTAATAGTGCATTTATAAGTGCAGCAATTTCTTATAGGCTAACACAACATGCGCCATTCATGGTTTTACATAATAACTATTACAATTATAATAATACATTAAACATAATGTATATTTACAGTTAAATATAAACAATTATAATTCTTGTGTAACAACCACAACAACATAAATTTCAATTCCAATAGTATAAAAAAAAAACAAATTATTAAAAATAACATTCGTGAATTAAATTGAGATAATTAAAAATACAAACTTAAAATCGACAAAAAAAGTAAAATATTAAATATATTATTAGATATGATGATGATGTATGTATTAAAACAAATGAATAAAGATGAAAATAAAAACTAATTTAAAATGAGGTTTTAAACATGAGGTTCCATTCGCTTACTGCAGCGCTGGTTGTAGGCGCATTTTATTGATTTTCAAATCAAATCAAATTCAAATTCATTTATTTGCGTAAATAAGTGCGTTTATGGGATTGTTGCTCGGCCTTCTTCATACGATAAGACTGACTGACTCCTTGACAACTCAAAAGCGCCTGCAAGCGATTTGTTGGAAATACATGATTTGAATTAAGTAATGTATTGCACACGAGAGTGTTTAAGTATAGAACTAGTGGAAACTAAGGGGAGTACCAAACAACATGCTCTACACAAAAGTGTATAGTCATAGGTGTTTTGATCAATAAGTTATTAAAAATTAAATTAAAAATTTAAAAAACCCCCAACGCAAAACATAAAAGCAATTATTTAAAAAGTAAAAAATAATATCTTTTGTTGAGCCATCAAATGTTTGTCCGTTGAAATGACGCTATACTGTCGCGGCGGGGTACCGCGTAAGTCAAATCTCATTGCAAATCCATGAGTTCGCTATTTTACCTATTTAGCTATTGCTGACTTACGCGGTACCCCGCCGCGACATTATAGCGCCATTTCAACGGACAAACATTTGATGGCTCAACAAAAGATATTATTTTTTACTTTTTAAATAATTGCTTTTATGTTTTGCGTTGGGGGTTTTTTAAATTTTTAATTTAATTTTTATTTGAAAGTTTTTAAATGTACCTAATTTAGTCTGGTTTTGAAAAGTTGTAGATACGTCTAAAGTTGTATTTCGTCACATGTATCTTTTTTGATATTAAAGATATATCACCCTGAGAATGCGTTTGGATATATAATTCAATTTTGGAAAAAGTCTGGATTATTTTTGCGTAACTACGTCCAATTGGCACAACCGTACTCTGGCACAATCGTACCCAGTCTACCCTATGTTTAAACAGCCGACTGTTTAAACAGCAGGGAACCGGTGCTTTGGCCCTTAGAGTTTGTAAAAATAATTTTCAAGTTTTTAGTTTTCATTTCCTTAGTTAATTAATATTCCTCATTCCCTTTCAATACAGTATGCATTATTCGACTAGTGAAGCCCTTTCATTTGATATCCATATTGATGGAGTTGTGAAAAAATATGTGATTAGCTATTTTGTAGCGGCGGCCATCTTGGACCGATTTTCATCAAACATAGCTAAGAACACTCCCGACTAATTCACCTTTCAAATAAAAAAAACAAAAACAAAATCGGTTCATCCGTTTGGGAGCTGCGATGCCACAGACAGACACACACACACACACACACACAGACACGTCAAACTTATAACACCCCGTCGTTTTTACGTCGGGGGTTAAAAATTGATGATACTTTGTAGATCAGATGAAAATGAATGAAATTTGAGACAGTCAGGACAAACGGTTTTACGTGCTTTCCGAGGCACCGAAGCACCGAGGGTCACGGTATGAAATGGGTGGTCACCCATCCACGGACGGACTGCGGCAAGCGTAGCTTAACCATCATGACCGATCGATACGTAAGGCTTTTACTTATCCTCGAGCTAAGAATAATTTTCTAATTCAATTATTTGACGCGAATCCTTTCTACAAAGTTTCATTAAGTTTAATTATTTACTGGCGTAAGTATGACTAGATTACTTATTTGTATTAAGAATGAAAAAATACGGTTTAGTCTTGTTAATAATTTAATACCAATATCATCATTCATCCCAGATCTAAAAGCAATATTGTAGTCGGCACAGCATGTCTTTTTCTTTGCATTGCAAACCAGGCTTTGTGGCTTTAATGGAAAGCACGCCTCTGCTTCCTAATTTCATATTTAATAACCAAATTCAAACCGCCGTTCACAGTTCCTAATTTAAAAAAATCATAAAAGTTTGTTCTTTTTTTTTAATTTGGAACCACGCTGGCGTTTTCGTTTTATAATAAGTTGAACACTAAACAAAACCAAATCGTCTCTGACTTCGTGACTACAAAACAGACAATTTTAACTAAAATGTTGGACTGTTTTAATTAACTAACCGAGCGGGGATGGCGAAGTGAAAAGTCTGTAATTAACTGTAACAAGCCAAGTGGAATTCTGGTAACGTCTTGAAAAGTGGTGAAAAAACTTTAGTAGAAAATGACGACGATGAAAATATATGGCTTATGTTGAACAACAGTCTGGGTTGTACGAAATATTAGATAGGTAACTTTTAATATGTATCTATTTATAGTAAATAAAAGTACACCAGTAATGGCAACACATTAAATAACAGATTACTTTTTTAAATATATTTAAGAGAGAAAATACTGGCGGCATATTATTCTATGTTTTAGTTAAAACCACCTTATTTTTAGGAAATTAAATTTGGTAATACAAGTAACTTTCCATAATAGTTCATGCATTTTAAGATTCTACATCGATATGTAAAAACAAACAAAGATACTCTATGAAATTCCACTGATTTCAGAATTTCAGGATGAGATCAGATAAAGACGAATCTGTCTTCCTTTATGAAAAAATCGATTCGAGTTTTGCATAAAAACTGTAAAAACGCAAATATTTCGTCTTTACGACGAGATTTAACGGTACTCGTTAAAACAGACGGACGGAATATATTTTTTTATTATTACAGCCTTCATGAACAGCAGAAGTTTTATTAAGTTAAGCGAAAATTAATCCTTTTATAATATTGTTTTTATAAATTAACTTTTTGGAATAGCAAAACGTACCTTTTGGCTGAATAAACAAAACTCTTCGTCTTATTTTGAGGTTAGTCGAAATACGTTAGGAATTAACAAATTCAATTCATATTGTTATTATTTTTAACTTCCGTTTCCTTAACTCGCTATATAATTGCTTTCATGGTTCCGATATCAAAAAAAGCGTAGCTTTAAATATCCTTTTCTATTTCGACGCTTAGTCTGGTATCAAAGTACATTGCCCTCTTTGTTTACGAAAGATCGATTAACAATAGGTTTCAAAGTGCAATGTATAGTAAAGCTAATGGAAAACCGTTGGTAGGGCTGACGTGTATTAGGTTACGGGTTGTTGCCCTTTGTTCTCTTCGTGCATGCGATGTTGTTTCATTTTAAAAGCGTTTGAATTTTAAATGTTATACAGTGTAATATACTTTAAGCTGGTTACTTGATTCTTATATTTTGTGACTGAAATAAAATATATATACTAGCTTTTGCCCGCGACTTCATCTGCGTGAATATCGGTTATCGAGGATGCAGATGAAATCGCGAATTAAAAAATAGCCTATATGCTTTCCCATGGTTCAAGCTGGTTCAAAATTCATCAAAATCGGTTCAGTCGTTTCAACGTAAAAGCGTAACAGACAGAGGTAACTATTTTCGCATTTATAATATTAGTATGAATATGAATTTTGCATAATATTTTGATTTCCACAATTTTGAGAAACATCGAGAAACTACGACCATTAAAATCTAGGCATAATATAAGCTCGATCAAGAATATCAACTTACACAACCCTAAATTCCAAAGTAATTATACCAAAAAGGTTTTATATAAAAGCATTAACCTCATTACTTTACGTTACTTATACTTACCTAATTTTTTATGCGTCTAATATCTAAAAGCATTATCCCAGTAATATCTAGTAATCACTTGGGGGAACAATGACCCTGTCTGTTTTCTAGGGGACTAAAGTGGGTAGTCTAGTCCAGACTTCCCCCCTTCCCCCCTTCCCCCTTGGTTCTGTCTAGACTAATCTGACAGGTAGACATCTGAATGCGTCTGAGTGTTGGGACAACTTAGAAAACTGATTGGCAGTATTAATATTAGGTATTTTTTTAGCGGAGGTTTTGTGTTTACATGTAGTACCTATATGTTTTGATTTGAGTGCTTCTGTACTAATTATTAAGGACACAGGACTGTTCCTTTGTGGAATATTAACAGGGTTTTGTTAATAAAACGATACTGACTTGATATCTATATATCAAGTCAGTATCGTTAAAGCTATCTTCATTCAATCACTTACTTCAGTTTCATTGTTAATGATAACAACACACAATATACTTACAAGTAAATGATATTCCATTCTATTAAATTTTAACAATTTATCTACTAGATGATACTCGAAGTAAAATATTACCTAGTCGTTTCGAATTTCATTTCTGTGTCAACGCGGCCCTGTAAAAGTATCCGATGCCCATTTACTCACGTGTCGTGACGTTATTTTTAACCAGTTATTTTTGTTGTTCCAGGCCAGCAGCGGGGCAGAGCCCCAGGTAGCAGTTTTGTGCGAGGCTGGGGGTACCTACCACCCTCAGTACATGTCTGCCGCCGGTCGATGGACGCCCGACCTCACCACCAAGCCACACAACTGCCTCAAGGACAAGATGGAGATCCTAGACTACTGCAAGAAGGTAACTCATTTTGTATTTCACAGTACTTATATTGTAATGCTTCACTGCGATCAGGGGGATTATGGTAACCCTCCTTTTGGGGGAGGCCTTTGTTCAACAGTGGATGTCTTACAGATGATGATGAGATGTTGTTATAATTTACGTAATGGAAGAATTACAGCTGAGCCAGGGAATCAAATACATCATCTTCTTCACGTGGTAGGAAAAACTATGTATTTAGATAGTGTCAGCACAATCTCAAACAACATTTTTCCTGATCAAATTGATGCCGTCTTTTATATATACTTTTCAGTTTTTCTTAAACATAATGAATCAGAAAGTGCCTAAATATCACGTGTGATATTAGCAGCCCGATTACTTCAACTGACTGGTTTTTTATGTCATAAAATAACCCGTTGTAACCAAAGACTATAAAAAAACCCTCTTTGCATATAACGAATTTCTAACCATCCGATAGTAACGATTACCAACCGTTTAAAACAACCTGCCCTAACTGATCGAATGATTCGTGAACAATACATTACATAGAGTATGTAACTGTGTTTATATACTAGTCGTGGTCACACAGATGTAACCTCGTGCGGTTACCCGTGACCACGACTTAGCGTTCACCCTCTAATCTCGTTACTGTCCCGCTTAACTATATAACAATACCTATTTACCAACAAGTAATTAGCTAAAACTAATTGCTAACTTAACTATTAACACCTACGGTAATTTTCTATTGGTTACGTAAACATTTTATTACGTAACTAATCCCTAAAATGTTTTAAGAGGTTTCCTGTACGTCGATATAAGTTACTAAGGTTTCATTAAGGTAATATGTTATGTAGCTTTTGATGAATATTTAGGAATAATTATAATATGTGGGGACATTTTCACACACGGCCATCTGACCCCAAACTAGGGAGACCCTGTACTATGGGTGTCAGACAGCTGATATACATACACACATACATTTTTTTTTTTTGTAAATACATACATATATAGATAAACAACATCCAGACACAAGGCAAACACAAGTGCTCATCACACAAATGTTTTACCCTGGGCGGGAATCGAACCCGCAACACGCTGCGCAGCAGTCGATCGCTCAGCCACTGCGCCAACCGTGTCGTCAATAATTATGGTAATTAAATCAATCAATGATCATTACGGCACGTAAAGTCACGATTATAGTGCTAGTATAGTAGATGACTATTAAAATCCAAGTGCAAGAGCCCTGTACCCTAAACACAATCTAATTCTTACCTTGGATGTGTCATCGGATCAGTCATCATCTGCCTAGTCTTTTCCCAACTATATTGGGGTCGGCTTCCAGTCTAACCGGATGCAGCTGAATACCAGTGTTTTACATGGAGCGACTGTTTATCCGACGTCCACAACCCAGTTGCTGGGTAACACGATACCCCTTCAGTACCTCCGCAGTGTTCATTTAATATTTTATTTGTTTGTAATTAGTGTGATCTTGTAAACTAGTGATTTTATATAAATTAATATTATAAGAACGTAACTTGTTTGTTTAAAAGAGTGTATCTCTAGAAGAACTGGTCTGATAAAAAAAATCTTTCACTGACATAAAGCTACCCCTGTCTCCAGGTGACATAGGCTATGTTATATGATAAAACTAGCGACCCGACCCGGCTTCGCATGGGCCTATAGCCTTCCTCGATTAATGGGCAATCCAACACAAAAATAATTTTTCAATTCGAACCAGTAGATTCTGAGATTAGCGCGTTCAACCAACCAAACAAACAAACAAACTCTTCAGCTTTATAATATTAGTAAAGATACTTTGCCCGCGACTTCCTTCGAGTGAATTTTCTCAAGGATTTAAAATTTTTCAATTGATAAATAGAGCCTATGTTACTTCAGTGATAATGTAGCATTCTAATGGCGAAATAATTTTTGAAATCGGACTCGTAGTTTTTGAGTTAAATCGTTACAAACAAATCTTTCCTCTTTATAATATTAGTTTAGATGTCTAACTTCCACGCGAACGGCGTCCTGGTCAAAATTAAGCTTACTCATGGAAATAAAATTCTATTTTATTCTATCTCACTTATAAATCTACAAGATTTAAAACTGATACAACTGTGTAGAACAGGAACAAGTAAAATAATTAGAGGGTTACAGAATTGACGCCTACACACAAAGTTATGTACCTACGTATTGCTCCTTTTTTAATTTCAGAATTCCTTTATTGTATTGTCTGCCTGATTTGGGATGGAATGTGTCTAGGCTAAGGTTATAAAGGGACGATGTTACTGCCCCCAGCTGCCACCAGACAATTTCAATTTTACCGTAATTAAATTGACTAATGTCTGTGAAATTGATCACCCCCGCATTGTTAGACATCCTTGTTAAATATTAACGGGAATAATTTTGCTCTCATCGAGCACGTAACTGAAAGATTTCTTGAACTTACGTTGAGGTTAGCTTGCACGTAATCTTATAATTAGCGTTTCAAATAGAAGAATGCTCAGTGTTTAAAAATTGTTCACGAGTTAGCAAATGTAAGTAACAGAGTAGTTTATAAAAAAGAGATGATTTTTTCGCCTTTAACCGTTATCAGTTATTGAATGCTTGCAAAATATTAAAATGTTGTGCTTTTGGACTAATTAGTCAGTTGAAGAAATAATGTCGTCGTTGGGTAAGGTCGAGGGAACTTCGCAGCACGGGGCTTTTTTTTATTGGGCTGACCCACCGCGGCCTTCCCGAAACACTGTTACTCCTTAAAGCCAGAATTATCAGTGGTGTTCACCGAAAATCGTCGAGGCTATGAAGCTCGATGAGTCCCAGAGAGACATTATAACAGTCTTGGATCCCCCAACGAAATTGCTGCACAGGGTTCCTATTTCTGTCTGTAGGGTTTCAAAAGGAACATAATTCTAGAGAAGTGACGTCCCCTTCGAACCTAACCTGTCAGTGTCAGCGTGTCACAAGAGCTTCCGAGGTCTCTTCGCTCGCTCTTGGAATAGTTAGTTGAAGAAAGGGATACCGTGTTATACATGTCTATTTTTCGACATTTAACGCGTCTGTGATGTAAACCTTAAGATTTACCGAGTGGATTATGATCACAGAACATTTTGGACAAAATCACGCTGACTACCGTACTAGTGTGAAAACTATATCACGGCAGATCGGTATTTTTAAAAGTCAACTGCCACCTCTTTAGCTTTGTTTTTAAACTTCGGACTGTTTCATCCACTGTCATGGTTTTGTAATATTCTTAAGCCATCAGTGGGATGGTTTATAGGTAAGCTGACTATGGGTAATTACTTACTTTAAAATACTTTGTCTTTCCAGGTATACCCGAGCCACGATATCACCAACATCGTGGAAGCCTCCCACTACGTGAAGGTTAGCAACTGGTGCAAGCTGGGTACTGGCAATGCGGCCAAGTGCAAGGTCACTCGATGGGTGAAGCCTTTCCGTTGTCTTGGTACGTATCTATTACTGACATATGATTACTTCGTAATTCGATAGGATCATCGGCTTATAAGATCGCTTCCGAGTTCAAAAGGAAGTTTGTATCATAATACAATTTTTTTTTATTCAATAGGCGACCGAGATTGGGTTGTATCATTGAACTATTATACAACACACTCGGGCGTATGTATTTCTTCTTATATCCCATCGTGTCCTCATGTATTGTTCACTAACCTGACCTTTAACTACTCAAAGTGGGCCATTAAAATTTGTCCTTTCTACTCATTGCTTGGACCCTGATCTCATTCTCGCAATCCACTTCAATGCATAACTACAAAGAGTGTTTGGCGGCAGAAGGTCCATTCCAATCGGATGCGCTACTGGTGCCGGAAAGCTGTCTGTTCGACCATATCCACAACCAGTCCCGATGCTGGCAGTTTGCAAGGTGGAACGCCACTGCTGGACGTGCGTGCGCCCAACGAGGATTGAAGCTTAGGACTTTTGCGATGCTACTGCCTTGTGGAATCAGCCTGTTCTCTGGCGTCGAGTTTGTCTGCTGCCCAAAGCATTTTAAGGGTAAGTGTCATAATTAATTCTGCTCGCTAAACCTACTAGTCAAGTATAAAGCTCACTTTCTAAGCTTAAAAAAAAAATAAGCATAAAATATTGTTATGTTAATTCCTTCTAGAAAACGTAAAGATGCACAAGCCCATGGATGTTGGTGTCCCGGTCAGTCCCGGAGGCGAAGAGATGCTTGCGGCATCAGCAGCGATGGATGAACGTGATGATGATCTTTTGGATGATGATGACTCTTTAGATGACGACGACGATGATGACACCCTGAACCTTAGCGACGACGATGACGATGATGACGCTGATGACGGTATGTAATTTTTATTACTATATATTTTGCTGGAAATAGTGTTGAATACCGCTATGGAGATATTCGATAGAGAAATCGTCCATTAGAAGATTACTTGAGAAAATTTTCCGTTTTTACATGATGTGAGTGTTCTTTTTTTAAAGTTTATATTTTTATATTTTATTATAGATTTAGGGACCTATAATTTATGTTTAGGTATAGTTTTTTCTATGGACCTTTGTTGTCTGAAGTAAAGAATTAAATAAGGCTAAATTTATGAATATATGTCAAAAACAATAATATGTCATAAGTTCTACGTAACTTTTGAATTTCCAGACATGGACGAAGATGAAGACGTAGATTTATCTCGCGACGACGACGCCGAAGACGATGATTATACGGATGGCGATGACAACTCTTGGCCACGCCCTGAGACCTCATCTCAACCTTCAACAACCACTACTACGACTACCACTACCACGACCACTACGGTAAGTTGTATTATACCATTGACAATGGATTTGGTTTACATTGCGAAGCAAAGGACCAGAAAATATACCTAAAGGCATTTTTTTATCATGTTTTAAATCAAACAAAACTCGTTTTTGCAAATTAGGCTGAGAATCTACATTCACTATCCCTATTTTGTATCTCTTCTCATTTTCCTGAGAAGAAGAAACATCACAACCAATTTTACAGTTTCACATCCCTGTCTACTAATACCGGATCCGTTAACGTGATAACGTTAATGTTAAGACTGATTGTTATATTGTTTGCAGGCTTCTTCCGCTACCTCCGATCCTTACTTCTCGCACTTCGACCCTCGCACTGAACATCAGAGCTACAAGGATGCTCAGCAAAGATTGGAGGAGACGCATCGCGAAAAGGTAAATCGCCCACTTACATTACGAAAGTAGAAACACTAAAATAGCATGACATGTAATTTTCAATCTGCAGTATTTTTTACAGTTGTGGCTAAAAGGCGTACAGATCGATCAGTCAAAGGTTAAGCTACGCTTGCCGCGGTCGGTCTATAAGTAGATGGGTGACCATACATTTTCATACCGAGTTTCCTCCGTGCCTCGGAAAGTACGTAAAGCCCTTCTCGGCTGTCCTTCGTAGATCTTTGGCAGTCGTTAGGGGTAGTCAGAAGCCAGAAAGTCTGACATCCAGTCTTACCAAGGGGTATCGTGTTACCCCTAGTAACAGGGTGGTGGAGGTCCGATAAGCAGTCACTCCATGGAAAACACTGGTATTCAGACCCCAAAAGGCTAGGCAGATGATGATGTTTAAATCTGAACAAAAATCTAAATTATTTATTTGTTAGTCTTAATCAGGTCTAATCTGTCCCACCCACGTAGTAAATTTACTGCGTGGTCCCACTTGGGCTAAGGTATTTTTCGTAAACATACAACTTAAATTGCAGTCATGATTCCAAACACAAATGTGTATTTTGTATTTTGCAGATCACCAAGGTGATGAAGGAATGGTCAGAGCTTGAGGATCGGTACCAGCAGATGATGAATAACGACCCCGCAGCCGCGCAGACCTTCCGCCAACGCATGACTGCTAAATTCCAGTCTAACATTCAGGTAAATATTGCAACCATATTTGTTTTGAAAAACGAAGCTCATCCAAAACAGCGTTTGGTTTTACTCAGTCATTAAACTCGTTTTGCAAATAGATGTGAGATGTGAAAACCCGGTCGTTTTGCAAACAGCATTAAATAATCAGTTTTTAGAAAACACTGGTCCTACTGGTCCTACTGGTCGTACTACTTACATAATCATTACAGAGCCATTAGTCACTTGTTCGTTTGTTAACGTAGGTTAACAAGAAATAGTGGTTATAACGACAGTGCGCTTTGTTTAAATCCTAAATGTATATTGCTAAAATATTGATATTGTATCCGACAGACCTTAGAGGAGGAAGGTGTGGCTGAACGTCGTCGCCTGGCCGCTTTACACCAACAACGTGTGTTGGCTCACCTCGCTCAACGTCGCCGCACCGCGCTCTCCTGTTACACTCGCTCGCTCCGAGACACTCCACCCAATGTGAGTACAGGGAATAGGTACATCTGAAATCAGCAGTAAACAAATCTCCTTACCGGATCCCCATGTAAAGGTAGAAGCTCCCTTTACATGGGGATCACAATATGTTTCTTGACGTACCTGGCCCTGTAGGCAAAATCCCTTTCTGTTAGCGTTAATGCCAACGGAAAAATCAGTTGACGTTTGCTTACCGGATGTCACGTGATGCAAATATGTTAACTGCATACAATTTAATTTTTTCGTAGGGATTTTGTCTACAGGCCCTGGTTCCGAACTTAACGTAACTAAATAAAACACTTTTATGATATCAGGCGCACCGCGTCCAGAAGTGCCTGCAACGTCTCGTACGTGCGTTAGCTGCCGAGCGTAGTGGAGCCCTCGCCGCATGGCGTCGCGCTGCCTCCAATGGCCGAGAGGCTGCTTCTGCAGAGCGATCCAGCGCTGCAGACCGATTGCAGGTACATACCTGACACCAATCAAATGATCACTGGACCCTTACCGCATCACATTTAATAAAAATATATTGTGTAACACTCAAGTTCACAATAATGTTGTTAACGAAACAATGTTGGGAGGTAAGAGGTAACAACAACATATTTAGCGTGTGGTGGCTATGATGGCCATAAAATAGATGATCTGTTTTTCGTCAACGTCTATAAACCACAAACAAATTGCACCTTTTTCCTTCCCTCGGTCTTTCAGTACTTACTTTGATGTTTCAATCGCTGCTATTCTGTCCTACACAGGATGCCGACCGTGCTCTACAACGCGCCCTCTCCGCCCTCCGACGCCGCCCTCATCTGTATGCCAACATTGGAACCGCTATTGAAGATTACGTTCAAGTAAGATACACATCATACCTATTATAGAAAAATGAATCTTAATAACGTCGTCACTGGGCTTTAAATGTCTCCTCAATATCTATCATTAGCACGGCAATGTTATTAAAAGTCATCATTTCAAACCCTTGCTCATCTTAATTATTTCCTGGGCAGATTTCTTTACCTGTTCGATTACCAAGAATGATGTCCACTAAAGATATACTCTTGGTGACACAAGACAAATTCTAACATTCTAGTCGATGCAATCCAAGGACGACATGGCTGTTTCCCTGATGTCGATGACTCCTGAAGCCGAAGAGCTGTTACTGGACCGCATTGAGGCAGAGGTTCAGCGTGAACAAGCTGCGCGCGACCAGCTCAACGCTAAGCGAGATCAACGCACACGACAGCGACAGGATATCCAGAACGAACGGGCTAAGGTAAAGAATGTTAGAGTTATCAAAATCAAAATGTCTTGTGATAGAAACCCGGTTTATGCTATTGAAAACTTCCTGAAAGTCAGTGTAAGACACCCCCGAAAATCACCCCGCCAGTACATGACTAAAAGAAAAAACATGCTGTAATTTGTTGTATATTTTTTTTAAGTTTTTCGTAATTGTTACTTTTTATAATAGGGTATTACACCCATTTTTGAAAAGTGTCTCAATGAAATTCTGTAGTGCTAATATGCCACCAAAAAAATTAAAAAAATTTTACTCAATCGATAAGTGCTATAAAAATGCATCTAAATTTTAAATTTTCAAATTTCGCGCGTAGTTTGACGAAAACGCCTCTTACTGGACGCCATATTGCTCAGCGTAAATGACGTCAGTTCGTTTTGTATCAAATGAGCTCATATTAAATATGATAATTGTATATCATTTAAAAATAATTAAAAGTATATTTTGTAATAGGTGTAATAATGAAAAAAATACGTTGGTTACGAAAATAATAAAAATACAAAGCCTATGTTACGCCAATCGGTTGACTGACAGTTGACAATATTTTGTTTACACAGCCGTATGGCGTAATAACATGGCTGTTACTATTTCACGGTGTTTTATTACAGATTAAAAATACTGAAAACTTTGAATTGAATTTAAAAATTTGTTTTGTTATTTTATGAACTAAAACTTACATTTTCCGACTGCTTTATGCCTAAACTGTCTCAATAACATATTTATAGATTTTTTCTCGTATAGAGTAAAATACCCTATTGCGTATTAACAAGTCTCAATATAATTTCTTCCAGACTTCAAACGGTGTCAAGGAAAGCCTAGAAGCCGATGACGAAGCGAGTGAAGCCAGTGAGATTGAGGACTCTTCGTCCAGCAGCACCCGTGCCCCCGTCCCTTCCGCCTCGGCTCCCTCTTCTACGGCCCCCTCGGCATCTGCCAGTGCATCACCGGTGCCGTCTGCTGCATCAGTTACACCACATGACCTTACTACCCATGCTGCCTTCTCACAGGAAACTACTACCACTGTAAGTAGGAAAGAAGTTGTTAACTTATCAATCAGTTCTATATCAATTGTGTCATCATCTTCAATCGAATATTCTAAACAAAGACGGTGGAAGAAACTCCGTAACGCATATCTTTACCATGGATTCAGTTGATTCTAGACCATCACGCGATAAAAAAATTGGTTGTCTGTAAAGTCGGTTTACTGACGATAGTTGAACGTGACAACGCGAGAGAATCATTACCTTTATCGCTGTAATTATCGTTGCTATAAACAATTGACACCACATTCACTTTTCACTTGGAACGCCTCAGAGCGAGGTAACGCCGCAGAGCGAGGTAACGCCGCATGACGTCATGTAACGCCGTAACGCCGCATGACGTCATGTTTTTTCGTACGTGCAGCCGGCTCTATCGAATTATAAGACGTTGTCACGTCAAAAATATTTCTGCTGTTATAAAACTGAAACCCCTACATAGTCAAAATGAATGGAAGAGTCATGTTTATTTAAATAATCAGTGAACAAGTTTGAGTCAGAGTGACGTACTGTATCACTGTATTTAATCATCATAAGTATATGAAAATATTAGTTCTTGCTCACTGAGTAACATTAATTGTTTGTTTTAGGAAATAATCACGACAACGGTAACCGATGCACCAGAGAGTGAGACCGCTGAGACCGGCGAGGTCAGCGAGACTTCCAGCCGTCGATCCACAAGCGAGGTGAGTACCTACTTAGCAACTTTTAATCAGGTTCATATTAATAAAGACTAGTTGGGACACTACTTGAGTCGAATTTACATCAAGAATAGAAGACATTATTATCATCCTGCTGTTATTTTTGCAATTCATTTGAGGTCAACGCGATATCTACATTAGCCGTCATCACGAATCCCTTTTTCGATATATTCATATTTCACACTATAAATGTCAAAGCCAAATCATTTATTTTATTTAGACCATTAAAAGGCACTTTGAACGTCATATAACAAAATTTTGCTTCTCGTTGGCCCTTCCATAAGGTAGTCTGGTATGGAGAAGAATGGGAAAGAAACTCCATAATTACTCTTGTTGTTTGCTTTTTTACCACTTTGTTGAAGTACCAAAAAGTTTGTTCATACCCTGTTTGCAGACGGAAGGCGAGGGTCTGCGCGCAGCTTTAGAGCATGCAGAGGAACGCGCTCCACCACCACCAGCGCACGCGCTCAAGCATGAACTGCAACACTCGCAGCCTGTGAGTATAGTTATAGACAACCATTGTTCTTGCATTTTCCATGTAAAGTTAGGGAACTTGATTGGTAAGAAAATTGAGGATCAACTTACAACTGTTATTCTGTATCAGTTGTTAAAATGTCTATTACTACTTCAGATACTTCTCAAGTAGTATGTTGATCTGCACAACAATAAGGTTTCTGACTGTACTGTATAGGGGGCCGTTCAAGTATTACGTAAGCAGTTTTAGTAGTTTTTAACCGCCTCCCCCCCTTTCCCCTTGCCAGCAAATGTAAGCAAAACGCCCCCGTGTTCAAATCAGAACCTAAGTACTAATTTTTGCAGAATAATCAGATAAAATATTGCTGACTTAGCACCATCCAGACACCCCGTCCCCCAAGTCATCAAAATTTGGTTTTTTCTATTTGGTGTTTACGTAATACTTTCATCGCCCCTAGTCTCTAAGAACACTGCCAAAAATGACACAACTTCAGAATATCAGCGCTGTGACGTTTTTTAAACGTTACAGCACCATGCTGACATAGAAGCCTTTTGGCCTCGTACAGGACCAATTTTCGTTTCTTTTTTCAATAATATTATTTTTGTTTGTTTTTGTCCTGGCGAGCGATTAAATGCTTTTTCTTTCTTTCTTTACAATTTCATGCTTTTAGAAACTTACAAATAGCTTGTATCATTTTGGTCCTTTGTCTCAAAGGTCCAAAATTGATTTTGATTTTGGTCCTTTGTCTCGAAGGACCAAACTGTGTTGAAACTCACTGTTAGCTACGGTTGCAGGGCTACACGGTGCGCGGCGCGGTGGCCAATGGGCCCGGCTCGGCCAGCGCGCTGTACCCGGCGCTGTGCGTGGGCGGCGCGGCGCTAGCGGCCGCCGCGTGCGTGGCGCTCGCCGTCGCGCGCCGCCGCGACCGCGCGCCGCCCGCGCAGGGGTTTGTGCAGGTGAGGAACCACATACTGTGCTTGTTATGTTAGTCGATTAACACACTGCCACGCACCACGTAGCGTAGCGCGTGAATACGTGTTCTAACATTGCTTGTAAGTATCTCCGTTTGTATAGAAAACACGCACAGTCCAACACACAGAAAAAGCATCCACGCGCGTTCATGCAGATCACGCGCCTACAAGCAGAGAAACATGCGCACACGCGCGTGTGTGCGGGGCGAGACGCAAGGAATAGCACACCGAGTCTCGCAGTGCCGTGCGTGATTTTGCATGGCTTTGAATGAAATGAGTCAGAGCCGCCGTGAATTCACAAAACGTAATTACGCGCTGGAGTGCGTAAATTCCCGCACTCCCGCAAGTACGCGCGTAGGTGCGTTGACACGCAACATGCAGCGTGATGCGTGATAGTGTGATAATCGCCTTTTAGATAGTGTACAGGTTACATCCGGGATTAATTGTCGTACGTTCAAGCGATTTTGTCATACCTATTATTGGAATCAAATGTCATCATCATATCAGCCTATTGCCGTCCACTGCTGAACTTAGGCCTTCCCCAGAGATCGCCAACCAACCAGGTCTTAGGCAAACCATATCCATCCGCTGCCATCCACTTTCTTTAAATCGTCGAAATGTAACAGTTCACTTTTTCATCATCATCATCACCAGCCGTAAGACGTCCACTGTTGAACATAGGCCTCCCCCATAGAACACCACAATGAAGCGCAACCTGCCGCTTGCATCCACCGGTTACCCGCGACCTTGACGATGTCGTCAGTCCATCTGGTGGGAGGCCTACCAACGCTGCGTCTTCCGGTTCGTGGTCGCCACTCGAGAACCTTTCTTCCCCATCGGTTATCGATTCTTCGAGCGATGTGGCCTGCCCATCAATTATAACATACTGTACTTGTTCACGTTACATCCAGAGCTCTTTATTATGCAGACCTTGAGGAAACTGGAAATAATTTCCGTGCGCTCAAGCTTTTGTGCCATACCTATGATAATGAGGAAGTGGAAAATATCTTTTTTTTTCTTACTCCTCCGCTGTTCTTTTCTGATTAATTTCATTGAAAGATCCAAGGCAGTTTAATCGTTTCTCCGGGACGTGTCGAGCTTCATTGCTTTTGCGGTTTTCTGGTGGTCGCCACTGTTGATCCTGGCTTACAGGAGTTGCAGTGGTTTGGAAACAGTGAGGCGGGCTTGTCTCATAAAAACAGAAAACTGTACTTGGCATACCTTAAAACTGTAGGAGGAGAGTTAAAAATCATCAACTACGAAACGACTGAAGGTGGTCACTGTGTACTGGACATGCATTTAAAAAAGGAATCAACTATCTTTTGGCATATAGATTTAAAGACTACGTATTTTAGAACAAAGTGCGTTAAATTAAACATGTCTCATCTTCCACAGGTCGAACAGACCGGCGCTGTCGCCCCTACTCCTGAGGAGCGACACGTAGCTAACATGCAGATCAACGGCTACGAGAATCCGACCTACAAGTACTTCGAGGTCAAAGAGTAGATTCCCACCTCTTACCATCCCTCCCTCTCCTTTTCCTTCCCTTTACAACCCCGCTAGGAGTGTGAGGCTCGTCATGTCCAGCCAAGTGACTTGACTTGTATGTATCGTCAGGTCTACTTTGGACAGGAGTGTTATAGGTTCTTGTGGTGTCCTTTCGGCCAATTCTTCAATCTATTTCCTTTGGAGTCATTCTTCAGTGTCCTAAACTCTGAATCTCAGAAATTCTCAGATCAATTTCAACACAATACTCGTAGACGCTGTTGATGAAGTCTCAAAGGAAATAGACGGATTTCTAAATTCTTGTGATGTGTGCTAGATGCCCCTAGAGACAGGGTGTTTTTCTACCCTACACCTTTATCTATTGTCCTCAGCGTAATTCTTTATGGAATGAATGTGTGTGTTACTTATATATTGTTCGACGAGGCCGCACTTCCGGCGGGGGAGACCCTTTGTTATAACCATTCATTTGAATAAAGCTTGTGTGATTAGTGGGAATATTCGTTTGCGGTAACGCGGTCAGTCATACTGTTAAGGTTAGAAGTGATAACGGTTTATTTTTTGTTATTTACTTTGCACCAAAATATTTATTATTATTTTAAGGACTTAGATTTAAGTTTTTTTGTCTAGTGTCCTAGAATTCATAAGTGTCACTGTAGTCGAAGTTTTTTAAATTAAGTTTTTGATGCTGCTTCCGCAGTGGTGACGTCCGACGGACTGCTTGGTCCTCTGGTGCGTTTTGTTAGTCGTTACTCGAATGATCTCAGTTTTAGTCTGTCTATCGTATAGCTGTAGTCTCCCTGTATGGTTCGTTGAATGTTACCACTGGGGCGAGTGGAACAAACGTCCATGGTACGCTGTGTATATAGGCTCCGCGTACAAATTTGAACCTAAATTACTTACACTTAATGCCCGCTTTCATTTACTTTTCTAACGTAGGTAGAACATAACGTGAATTTTATGTAATAAATGCGAAAATATATTTTAATAATTAATGTGTACTTAGCGATGGGACGGGCGGCATAGCCGGCGCGGGTGAACGATCTTCTATTCAGCCTTTGATTATTCTGAAACATTCCTTCATAATAATTTAGTAATGATAAGTTGTCGATGAATCTGTCTCTTTCCATCTTTCATGGTCGCTATGTATCCTTCCCGTTCGCCCGCGGGACAATACTCAAGTTCCCGGCGTGAAAGACCGCCGTGTACTCAACGTGCGTTTTGTTTTAGAGTTCTTACTCGACTCACGTATGGCTACTGCGATTGCGCAGACACTTCATGCTGACATTTGTTTATCTAGTCAAGGCAACAGGGACATCTACATGTGGCAGTTTTTCGGCATTTAACGGTTGTGTACGCACCTTGGGTACGCGGTCGCGAGGCAAATAAGCTTAGTGGGTGTATGTACGGTTAATATATAAGTAGATGTACAAAAAGTAATACATTATATAGATGTTTTAGCGTCAGATACATAGATTTAAAGCAAAATATAATTATATATCGCATTCGTCCGTATAAAGTAAGGGCTTGCGCTCGTGTCTAATCCCACGTACCCCACATAATGTTACGTCGTAGTTAAGATGTAATTCTGCCTCAGTATTATATACATTTAAGCTTATTTGTTACATAAGCTAATTTATATACACTATTTCTATTTATTTACGGGCGTAGTGGCGTTACTACAAATGAAGTCATATCAGATGCGCCACGGCGCTCTGTTGCCCCTATTTCGCTGCGTATGGCAATTTGCATAAATTGAGGATAGATGGCGTTGTTCTCAACAACGTAGTAGTAGATTTTAACAACAGATGGTGCTGTTGGGCATCCGTCTCGTAGCGAAAGAGGTGCGAGTAGGCGCCCGCCCGTGCTTATCGTACGGCATTTACGTAAGTTACTCACTGTGTATAACGTAAGTTTAATCCCGCATCAAGTAACCGCTATGTATTTTTAATATTGATGGTAACGAGCCAACCACTTATTTTTTTAACAAAACTTTTTGCTCAAAATCAGCCGTTTCTCGTCGTTTATAGGATGTCTACTTTCAATTGATTTAAATTTATTGTCGTTCGTCAACAATATTCGATGTTAGAGTATCTAAAACCTGGTTTCTGTACCTTTTTCCAATCACTGTTTCACGTATATTAATAAGTATTCTACATTATAATAAATGGTTTGATGATTTTTGTGTTAACTGTGCTGCATTTTATTGTGAGTTCGAAGTTCAAATTGAATCAATAAATAGAAATTTAAATATTGGTGTTGTTATTGGCGCACTCCGCTACTGGTACCTCTCCCTACAATACGCTTAGACTCCAATCACAAGGGCAGCTAAGGACTTTTCCCCAGCGCCTGTTGAAGACAATTAACAATATTATGAATATAATAAGAAAGAAAATGATCGTAAACATTAATTAATTAAGTCGCTACACAGTACTAGGGACCCTCCCTAGTAGTGTTAGTCCAGGACCCCATAAGCTCACGGTCCGCCCCTGTCCATTCATTATAACATTGGACAAATATCGTTATAATGTTATCGTTATTTAAATACTGGCATGTAATAAGTTCCGACATTTTACGATAAGTGCAAAGCAATGTCAATTGCAATTTGTCATTAGAATTAAAAAAAAAAGATCATTACAACACCAAAATGGAAACATTTCAAAAATAAAACTTATTATTGTTATTTAGCTGCTTTTCATCTAAAACTATAAGAAATTGAGTACCTGTAGAAGAAAACAAAGAACAAGTAACTAATAAACAATACCTTGTGACGGAGGGGTTACGCGGGGGATATAAAAGAAAACCCAACGTAACCGGTCAACATAAAAATATATTATAGAAAAGGAGTGGGAAAGTTTACGGTCACTAATTCCCTTCCAACCTCCCCTGGGAGTTGCACAGTACTCTCCTGGCTCAGCCTTGGGCACGACGATCACAGCGGTGTGCCACGCTGGAGACGCCAGGTGTGGTGACGGTCGGCAGGTGGTGTTGCCAGACCCGAAGTGAGCTCGACGCGGCCACGCGGGATAAATAGGGACCCGGGGGCGCGGAGCTGTTGTCCGGCGGTGTGGACGAGCGGTGGTGCGGCACCCAACGTTGGGATGCACTTGATGTCCGTGGATTTGAAAAAATATCCAGGTGTTCAGCCGGAACTTTGGACCCTGGAATGCAACGTCCAGCGTGTCATAAGATGGCCGAAAGTCATCTCCGCTGATTGTGACACCAAAGCGTAAGCAAAGCGAGATGTACTAGTGCGCTAATGAAGGTGTGTGTGGTTGTCACAATCAGTACGGAGTTTACAATGAACAATGGATGACTGGACTTTAACAAAGAAGCAAGACATGATTTGCAGATTCGAACCGCGTGGTAAATAGGTACCTACGTGTAACAAAATGCACTGAGCTAGGAGCAAATAGGTTGCATCTGCATTAGAAATAACGCGTAAGGCGTATTAAGCTGCAATAAGAAGAAGCTAAACGATTACATAGGTGCACGCCCTAACATAACCTATAAGGTAGGAACACGAAATGTAAAATATAGTTAGCTGTTCAACACTTACCCAATATGGGGTTATGCATTCACTGAGTTTACTATTTAAGACTATTATTAGTCAATTTAAACTGGCTGGCGAGTAAATTGGCGAAGAACATTTAATGGGTAACAGGTGTAACTCTGTCTATCTTTGCCGATGCCGGAATTCGAAAAAAGGCCTGTCATGTCCTTCGTCGTGGCTTAAATACGGTAGTTGGCATAGATAACATTCCTCATTTCACACGTTCGGATACCACAATTAGGCGGACTTCACTAGTACTATAGCTAATAGTAACTTTGGACGACTCTAAATAATAATAACCTGTGGTTGAGATTTTACATTTATTTGTTATGGTGAGGTTAATTGTTGATATTTGGTTGTGATTTTAATTGTTTTCAGGTAAAGTAACGATACAACGTTACAATACCCCCCCGCTTAGGTAGGGTTTTTACCTAGGTAGAAATCCTTGTGGTGTTGCACTAGCCACCACCTGAAATACGACCCTTCCTTACATCTTCATTCATCCATCCTCCATCCATTTCTTGCATTCGTTCGCCTAATATCCCAGCAGAACACCTAATAAGGAGGTGGGTCCGCATCCTAGCAAGTATGTGAGAGTAGATTGTCCGAAGTTGACTAAATACTCGCGCAAGTCAGACTGAGCTAGTGGCTACTTACTACTATGAACCATGTATATAAATATTGAAGTTACTACAGAGTGTATATAAATATTGGATGTAGGCTTATTTTTGGAGTAACCAACCGCTCCTGCATAGGCTTATTGAATGAGTTGCGATCCGCTCAAATATAAATAAATAAAATCAAGAAGTAAAGTTTTTTCTAGTTTTGGCTTTGGTTAATGGAGTAACTATACCGCCCCTGCAATGGCTTATTTAATGAGTTGCAAACCGCTCAGATAGTAAAATAAATAATATCTATTGATAAAAAGACCACTAGCTATAGAAGAAAAAAAAAACTTGGTTCAAAGTAGAAGTGTTAAGCTAAAATGTAGGTACTTGAAAATAAACCAATTCAGTGTGTACGTACAAGAAGGTATAAGTAAGGCACAGGTTATATAGACATACACCCGGTTTCTGAATTAAGAAACATTGCAAAATTAATTACCAATACAACCATTCCAGTATGCCAAAATATTATGTTTTATGCGTTTTTCCAACAGAATATACAGTCTTAAAGTGTACTACAGAGTTTAAAAAATACGAAAATATTACTATTATGTATTAAAAAACAATGTTGAAAAAGTACAAAATCGGTTCACTTTGACAATTTTTTTCCCCAGTTTTTGAATAAAAAAACATAACTGATATATTTATTTTATGAAAATAAAGGTTGTGTTTAATAATACAGAATATTTTTCAGTCCGTTATTGAACTCATTTCTTTTAGAAAATTATTTTAAAAAGCACTGTAACCCATCGCGCGCTGTCGTTTGCCGATCAATTTCAATGATTCGTGCTTATTTCGTGCGTATTGTTTTTCTGATGCACACAAACAGACCATTGTATTGTACTAGTGTGTGTCAATGCTGCTACGCCGTTCTAGCAATCGTTTAGATTTTGAGTTGCGCTAAATCGAATACGCGCCCTTAAGCGCTAAGTTTTTTTGCGTTTCACAAGTTGAAATGGATTTCGAAATTCGATTTTGTCGATCATTTAGCAATGTATGAAGAAATACACTACTCTTTGGCTGAAAGACTCAACCAGAAAGTATTAAGGCCTTTCGGCTAAGAGGCACTCTTATATACTTCACGAGGCATCTTGTTCTGCTGCGCGACTGCTGTGCCCCACGCCATCCTGGGTTCGATTCCCAGGTTGGACAAAGTGTTATTGGGTTTTACTACTCAACATTTTTCTGCAGCAGCCCGCAGTCTGGAACCCCCGTGCTCGAAAAGCACGTAAAGCCGTTGATCCTGCGCCTAATCTCTTCCCGGTCGTGTCGAATTGCCGTCCTGTCGGACTATGAATGAGCACACAATCCCCACTGTACACTCCCTGCTCCCCCAACAAGGAGTGCACCTGTTTGTGCACACACTTGTGCACGATAATATCGCCTGCGTTCTTGGCTAGTCTTCATTGAGATTGGCCTATGTGAGCAAAATTCGGTCGGGAGAATATATTATTATTTCAACCGTGGGGTGTCCGGGCTAGAATAGCACCCCCTAT
Source organism: Charanyca ferruginea (assembly GCA_947361185.1). Lineage (NCBI taxonomy): Eukaryota > Metazoa > Arthropoda > Insecta > Lepidoptera > Noctuidae > Charanyca > Charanyca ferruginea. Next base: position 53,982,099 of record OX376055.1, on the reverse strand, counting down.
TTCATCCCGAGGGCGTCGCGAAGGCGATTAAGGGAAAATCCAGAAGTCGGGCAGCAGCAGCTTCCGTGTACACAACTTCACTGCGATCCCGAAGACGCCTGCCAAGCGTGGGGATTATGGCAACCCCCCCCCCCATTTATGGGGGTAGCCTTTGTTCAACAGTGGACGTCTTCAGGGCTGATGATGATCATGATTATTTCAACAAGTCGCAGTGAGCGCTTATCCTTAATCTGAATGCAGAACCAAATAATGTGTTTAACGTTCCGACAGTGTATGGGTTACCTATTACCTCTTAACCGGTCAATCTTCAAAGCTTAACTACCTTATTGTTACCACGCCATGCCATCGTAGACTTCAAAACACGATGAAGTCTCCAACCTTAAACTGGATGACAGTGGGCAGCGGAGCTATTATGGTTAAAATAAATAATAAATAAATGGTTATGGCGCTAATAACGGTAACAACCGTTATAACCAAATTTTTAACCATTGGAAACTGAAAAGGACATAAGACTCAACTATGTTTTGTAGTCAGGGGCTCCCAATCTTTTTTACACTGCGAGTCCCGCCCTCCCCCTCCCTTTCGTATTTTTTTTTGCGACGCCCTTCTTTTCCTATGTAAAGTGTAGTTCAGGCGGTTATTAAGATTACTTTGTATATTATTTTCATTCAATTAACGAAAATTTTCAGAGTTTATGATATTTATTACCTCATTTTATTTATATTAATAAAACTTTTAAATATTAATAAGGACAAAGATCTGTACCTACGCAAAATACGCGCTGAGACGTGGAGTTGCGGACACCAGCCCGTTTTACCAAGTAAAAAGATAATAAAAACACTTTTTAGTTTTTGAAGGCGGTTCTCTATTTTGTAAAAAGTTTTTGTTCTATTAGCGACTAGCAGAAAGATATAATAATGCCGAGTATCATAGTATATGTTTTATGTAACTGCCACGCGGACAAAGTCTCGGGCAGAAGCTATTTACTATAATATACTTATAACAGTACAATGATTGTACAATCAATGAGAAGGATGCAACCTTTGAGTACTGTCGAGAGACGCCCTCAGGAGCGTCGCGGCGCCACAGATCCATAGGCCGATAGGAAAAGCCATAAGAGCCATCTAGTGGAATAGGCGCCAACTTCGTAGCTCTGTCGTAGAGTTTAGGTGCTACGAACATTCGTAGCAAAAATTTCTGTTTCGTACTATTGCTAAATAATAATGGTTCTTGCTACAATGACAAATGAATTATAGGGGGCAGGACAATACTATGATATGTAGGTAATTAGATGCTTACCTACTACTTTTGTGCAAAATTGAACTTTTTTACGTTACTGTGTTTAACGCATACCTACAATCTCTTAGTGAAACTTCGAGTTGATCTATGTGACTTGAACCAGTATTTTTCGGTTCACTGCTTTTAATTCTCTTTGAAATTAGAAATAATTTCATAAGTAGCAGTTTTGAGATTCATGCACATAAACATACAAACTTGTGCTATAAAAAATGGTTCTCCTACTTGCATTATTGACGATGCAGTTTTTAAATTAAATTTAAAACAAATTTTCCTGAGCTAATAATCAGCTAATAACTGGGTGAACAGATTTTCTCTTCTCTTTTCTCTAGAATCATACCTAAGAACATCAAGGACATTTTCAATCAAGTCACCTTCTAACCAAAAACATAAATCATTTAATCAGTCGTTTGGGCGCTACGTTGCCACAGACAGTCGGCAGACACAGATCTACGCACCTTTAATTTATAATACCCCACTGTTTTCAAATACATAATTATAACAACGATGAATCTATTCAATTCGTTCAAAGATGACATGTTAAACAAGACAAATTAAAACTAGAGGCGCCATCTATTAAAAATAACCCACACTTAAGTCTCAACGTCTTTCAAAACATAGTTTCCAAATTGGAACCCTTTTTCGTTGAAATTGAAACCATGCCACCGAGCACTTTCCTCATCTGTTACAGAGATGGCGCTGGTAGTCCTATATAAACATTGAGCGTGTAATTAACTTATTATTGCCTACGCCAGCTTTTACGATCATTTCATATTCATGCGTCTATGATAGGATCTTTTTATAAACAGTGTGTGTTTAGTTTGAATTCTCTGACAAACTGTTGATATTGTAACATGGACTCAACGTTTGCTTACTTTGTAATACTTATTAAATAACGATGCCTATCTTTATGAATTCTTTTATAGTTTGTTGTGGCACTTGCGCTTTCGCTTCTTGATTTTGAATATAGACAAATTCAGGTTGTCGTTTGTTTTATTGCGTGTTAAGAGGCCGTCTTGCTTGCCATGTGTAGGTAAGGTAAGGTACCTCTCTAAATATTGTACGTAGGTTACTAAGTACTTTACGGTTTTAGATCCAGTAAATCCCGTAATTATGTTGTAGAGTAGTGCAAAGTTATAGTTTTATCTACTTTCACTATCTACATATAGTATAGGTATGTCACAGTCAAAAATCTTAACCAGTCAAAAGACTTAACCAGTCAAAACTACTTTTGACTACAAAAATCAGTCAAAACTAATTAGAAACCCATTAGGTTGGTAGGTTTTTTTTTGTGTCCCTTTTAAAACATTTGTTTTGTAGTGATTCCTATAACTAGGGCGTTCAGTATTTTTGTTTTTGAAACGCAAACGCGTTTTATCTTAGTATGGGTTTTGACTAAAGACAGTCAAAAGTAGTTTTGACTGGTTAAGGGCGCGTATTCGATTTAGCGCAACACAAAATCTAAACGATTTCTAGAATGGCGTAGCAGCATTGTCACATACTAGTGCAATACAATGGTCTGTATGTGTGCATCAGAAAAAGAAATACGCACAAAATAAGCACGAATCATTGAAATTGATCGGCAAACGACAGCGCGCGATGTTTTACAGTGCTTTATAAAATAATTGTCTAAAATAAATGAGTTCGTATAACGGACTGAAAAATATTCTGTTTATTAAACATAACCTTTATTTTTATAAAATAAACTAGCTGACCCGACAGACGTTGTCCTGTCCTTATCTACCTACTTACCTGCCTATTTACCTACCCTACACCTACCCTACGCCTACCCTACGCCTACCCTACGCCTACCCTACGCCTACCCTACACCTACCCTACAAAAGTTTTTTTTTTTTTCTCTCCGTAAGAACCATCTTCGTACTTCAAGGAATATTATAAAAAAAGAATTATCCAATTTGGTCAAGCGGTTCGCAAGTTATGCGCTTACCAACACATTTAGCGATTCATTTTTATATATAAGAAAGAAGATATATCCGTTATGTTTTTTATTTAAATTGTGGTGAAAAAAATTGTCAAAGTGAACCGATTTTGTACTTTATCAACATTGTTTTAATAGGTACATAATAGTAATATTTTCGTAATTAACGTAACGCTCTGTAGTAGACTTTAAGACTGTAAATCCTGTTGGAAAAACGCATAAAATATAATATTTTGACATACTGTAATGGTTGTATTCGTAATGAAAGTTAATTCTGACGTATATTTTCGTAAAACGCTATGAAAGGATTGTTTTCGCTTTAAAAAACCATAATTAAAAATTATACTTTTACTCTGTAGTTCCCTAAATGTAGACTTACTCTTTCTAAAACTGTTATTGTCTTTAAATAATCTGCTCACATCATTACGATATTGCTCTGGGCAAAACGCGAAAACATGAAGTTTTAGTCACGAATCGAATAGACGCTCTTAAGAATTTTGACTGTAACATACATATCTATAAAGCAAAATCCTCCGTTGCTTTAGTCTATCTATTTGTCTGTTTGCGATAAACAAAAATTACTAAACGGATTTTATTGCGATTTTTAAAAATAAACAGAGTGATTAAAGGTTTTGTTGTATAATTTGTTAAGGTTTTGTGTTTTGGTTGGTTGAAATATGACGATAAAACTCGTGCGACGCCAGAGTGGGTCGCCAGTCTTACATATGTATTTTATGATTTGAATAGGGGTATACCTCAGATTATGAAACAAAAGGCAGATAGACCGCGCGGAACACTGAGAGTGAAGCAAAAAAAGCAAATACAAAATCAAAAGCGAATACTTACAACGCGCTTCGTGCTGTACTGACACGAGTCAGTATAGCACGAAACGTCGCATCGTTAAAAAATCAAGTTAATATTCAAATACAAATTCAAAAGCGAATACAATCACGAGATTGTATATATTCGCTTTTGAATTTGTATTTGCTTTTTTGGCTTCACTCTCAGTGTTCCGCGCGGTCTGTCTGCCTTTTATTTTATAATCGGAGGGGTATGCACCTTAATGTAATGTGATGCCAATGTTCAAGTAACCAATTAAGTAGTGCAATTAGTAACGATTAAGAGAATAAACTAATTTACTGTCCAGGCACACGATAATCGATCATTATTAATATCGAAACGCCGGCGGCGGAAATGGTTGAATATTAAAAAAAAGTAAGTTATTATTTGAAAAATAGACTATCTAGCTAGTCTATCCAATTGTTGTTATTTTCTGTTTAATATGAATTCTACATGAAAACGCGTGCGTTAAAAAAACGCTAAGCAATTAATAGAAAAACCTTTTGTGAAAACAAACTAAGTAGGTAGGTACCTTACTGTATAAAATATAATTTCAGCGTATTCACACGCCTCATAATTCAATTTGATAAAACGTTGAATTGTTTGGTCTTTTACACCAATCCTATAATAATAATAATAATAATATGTGGGGACATTTTCACACACGGCCATCTAACCCCAAACTAGGGAGACCCTGTACTATGGGAGTCAGCCAGCTGATATACATACACAAATACATTTTTTTTTGTAAATACATACATATATAGATAAACAACGCCCAGACACAAGGCAAACACAAGTGCTCATCACACAAATGTTTACCCTGGGCGGGTATCGAACCCGCAACACGCTGCGCAGCAGTCGATCGCTCAGCCACTGCGCCAACCGTGTCGTCTATAGTTTCAAAATAATAGTTACATAGTAAGTATTTATTTCTACTGCGTTTATTTTAATTTTAATATTTAAGTACTAAATATAGGTAATTATATTTACATAGTTTAAATAATTACCGACTGACCGACATTGTATAGATCTTGAGATTTTCCCTTTGTGACAGACGGACAAAAAGTGATCTTTTAAGGGTTCTGCTTTTTTCTTTTTGAGGTACCTACTGAACCCTAAAAAATATAATGACCTACCTAAGCAGGGATACATGATCAAAAAATATTGGGAATTATAAAAACATCCATTAATTTCAGACTCAAGTCCATTTAGGTTAGTGTCCAAAAAAAAAAAAAAAAGGTACACATACACACAACCTCAGATTATGAAACAAAAGGCAGATAGACCGCGTGGAACACTGAGAGTGAAGCCAAAAAAGCAAATACAAATTCAAAAGTGAATACCTACAATCTCGTGATTGTATTCGCTTTAGAATCTGTATTTTTATTTTTATTTGTTTTTATTTACGACTAGCTGTTGCCCGCGGCTTTGTTCGCGTTGTGGTTATAAAACATAACAATGTTCTTATTAAAGGGACATCCTTCATTTGCAAATTCCCATGGAAAAATTTTCACAGTCATAATATTTAGCGAAGTTTGTAGAAAACACTTTATTGTCTTTCACGATAATTAAAAAATAATTTAGCTTTAGATAAAATCATAAATTAAAGTACGTTCCCTTTTTTTTTTTTTTTTTTGGTACGGGGTGGAAAATCCTCATGGATGTCCTCCGCCCTGGGGCGGGCGGAGGGGTCTGTCAGACTCTTACTGACTAAAAACCACCCCGGTGTTCCATCTCACACCTACGTCGGGTAAAGTACGTTCCCTCCGCCAGCATTATTTGTATCATCCATCCATGCGTATAATCAACTACCATCACTTTTGGTTCCCTCGCGAATATAGAATTTTTCCTAAACGTAATAAAAAGACTTTTTCTAAGTGACTGATAATAACTGATTGTCTAATTCATCATGGCAGAGCGGAAAGTACTGAAGGTAGTTAAGACAAAGTGTTTGGCATAGAGTGACATAGGCTTCTAATAATACACAACTTAGAAACTAAGTATAGGTACGTATTATTATACCAGATAATAATATACAAACAAAATTTTCTTTTCATTCATCTAACACTTTCGTAACTTCCAATACCACTCACTTACTTTTATGGTTGACTGTACCACAGGAACTATCAACCTACCTGCGGCCTTATCTGCGTGGGTTTCGGGTCCGACTGCCCGACACTATGAAGTTGCTCGAACTAACTTCAACTAACAACTAACGGAGCAGAGAACAGTTTATTTATTCCTGATTATCTTATCAAAACTTAGTGCCTAGCAGGCATATTATGGCAACTACGGGGTTTAAAAAAAAATCATTTTTTTACTATTATTATCATCATCACTTCACTATCACTGCATATTTTTAATTAAAGTTTAGTTTGTGTTCGTTAAGGCTAATCTTCGCAACTACTGTTACGGTTCTATAAATTCTTTAGCTCAGGGAAGTTACGTTTTACTATTCAAAAGAAAAACGTGCGAGTCGGACTCGCCCACCGAGGGTTCCGTACATATTAGTAGGTACATATACAGGCAGAATACGTTTATTGTGCGTGCAAGCAATAGCTTTAATAAATTGTGTAAACAGCACGATTTCGATCCCTTCTCGACAAGTGCGTCTACGGCCAGAAGGTGCCTGAGCCTTACATTTTTTATATAAGGTAATTATTGTTAAATATTAGTATAATATATATTTAGTAATATATATGGTATAATAATAAGTAAAGTAGAGTATAGTGTAGTGTAGTAGTATAGTATGTTTAAGTTTAAGCTTTAATATTATCCTGTTTATTTTCTTTTTTGTGTGGGCAGTACTGTGTTGTTCACACCATCTTTGCCAGTCTGTTTTTTGTAAGTGAAGACTTGTAATTGGCTGTCTGTTTCGTTTACCATTTTTATTCTGTTTTGTTTAGCTGTAAGTCTTCCATACTTCATAAATAAATAAATAAATAAATATCCATACTTCTATACTAATCCATACCTAGTAGCCATACTTTAATCTACTTAATATTATAAATGCGTTTTCTGCGACATAAACGGCAGTATCTCTTTTTCACGTTAACAAAGAAGGTTGATTTTTTTACAGCATCAAGGGACCGTAGACTTGAGTATATGGTTTTAATTTCAACTGGATACCTCCACGCGTTCCTGAGATAAAAAATCTTGACAGACAAACAGACAGACAGACAGACGGACAACCAAGTGATCCTATAAGGGTTCCGTTTTTCCTTTTGAGGTACGGAACCTTAAAAATAAGGATCTTCTATACATATAATAAAATCGTAACAAGGCCAATTCTGTACATTCACTATTTTTTTCAAAGAGTAATTAATAGCTACATGTTAAATACATTATACTGAACCCAAAACAATAGCTTTTGGAATTTTTGTATGTTTGTTTGTAAGTTTGTATGCACGCGCATAACTTTAAAACTACTGTGCCGATTGGAACAAAACTTTTTGTATTATGTTGGCAGTAACCTGAGATATAATCTTAGGTACAGTTCATCACGCTATGTCATAGAGGGGTTAGGTAGAACTGGTATACAAACTTAACAAATACTGAATCGATTTGCATATATTTTTTTGCTTATGTCGATAGTAACCTGGGCTATATATAATCTTGAAATTTAATATATCACGCTATGTCACAAAGGGGTTGGGCAGAAGCAGATTTAATTTTCTCTCTAAACTAAATACTCTATTTGATTACATTATAACACAAGCAATTGCATATTTCATTGGACTAAAAGAGTGTGTAAGTGTAAAATAATAAATGATATAAGCTAAGAGTACCTCCATGCGGTGAAGACGATAACAGTGACGACAGTGATAGGTATTACTGGTTAAAACTCCCATTCAATGATCATGCCTTCAGGCTTATGTTGTTCATCGTGATAGTAAGTAAGTTGTCGTGTCATCTTGTACCTGGCAACGCAGGGGAGCAACGGCAGCTATCAAAGTCCTGTCTATCCTCACAATTACATTTTCGATTGTTTCTAGGAGCTAAGTCTCTGGGAGCAAAGTCACTGGGAGCTAAGTCTCTAGGCGCTAAGTCTCGAGGCGCTAAGTCTCGACCCGCTAAGTCTAGAGGCGCTAAGTCTCTGGGTGCTAAGTCTCGAGGCGCTAAGTCTCTGGGTAATAAGTCTCTGGGTGCTAAGTCTCTAGGCGCTAAGTCTCTAGGCGCTAAGACTCTGGGTAATAAGTCTCTGGGTGCTAAGTCTCTAGGCGCTAAGTCTCTAGGCGCTTAGTCTCTGGGCGCTAAGTTTCGAGCCGCTAAGTCTAGAGGCGCTAAGTCTCTGGGTGCTAAGTCTCTGGGTGCTAAGTCTCGAGAAACTAAGTCTCTGGGTGTTAAGTCTCTAGGCGCTAAGTCTCTAGGCGCTAAGTCTCTAGGTGCTAAGTTTAGAGGCGCTAAGTCTCTAGGCGCTTAGTCTCTAGGCGCTAAGTCTCGAGGCGCTAAGTATCTGGGTGCTAACTCTTTAGGCGCTAAATCTCTGGGAGCTAAGTCTCTAGGCGCTAAGTCTCGAGCCGCTAAATCTAAAGGCGCTAAGTCTCTGGGTGCTAAGTCTCTAGGCGCTAAGTCTCGAGGCGCTAAGTCTCTGGGTGCTAAGTATTTAGGCGCTAAGTCTCGAGCCGCTAAGTCTAGAGGCGCTATGTCTCTGGGTGCTAAGTCTCTAGGCGCTAAATCTCGAGGCGCTAAGTCACTGGGCGCTAAGTCTCTAGGTGCAAAGTCTCTATGCGCTAAGTCTCTAGGCGCTAAGTCTCCAGACGCTAAGTCTCTGGGTGCTAAGTCTCTAGGAGCTAAGTCTCTAGGAGCTAAGTCTCTAGGCGCCAAGTCTCTAGGCGCTAAGTCCCTAGGAGCTAAGTCTCTAGGCGCTAAGTCTCTGGGTGCTAAGTCTCTACGAGCTAAGTCTCGAGGCGCTAAGTCTCTGGGAGCTAAGTCTCTAGGAGCTGAGTCTCTAGGTGCGAAGTCTCCAGGAGCAAAGTCTCTAGGAGCTAAGTCTCTGGGAGCTAAATCTCCAGGTGCTAAATCTCCAGGAGCAAAGTCTCTAGTAGCTAAGTCTCTAGATGCTAAGACTAGTTGCTAAGTCTCTAGGAGCTAAGTCTCTGGGAGCTAAGTCTCTGGGAGCTAAATCTAGGAGATCAGTTTCTAGGAGCTAAGTCTCTGGGAGCAAAGTCACTGGGAGCTAAGTCTCTAGGCGCTAAGTCTCGAGGCGCTAAGTCTCGAGCCGCTAAGTCTAGAGGTGCTAAGTTCTGTGTGCCAAGTCTCTAGGCGCTAAGTCTCGAGCCGCTAAGTCTAGAGGCGCTAAGTGTCTGGGTAATAAGTCTCTGGGTGCTAAGACTCTAGGCGCTAAGTCTCGAGGCGCTAAGTCTCGAGCCGCTAAGTCTAGAGGTGCTAAGTTCTGTGTGCCAAGTCTCTAGGCGCTAAGTCTCGAGCCGCTAAGTCTAGAGGCGCTAAGAGTCTGGGTAATAAGTCTCTGGGTGCTAAGACTCTAGGCGCTAAGTCTCTAGGCGCTAAGTCTCGAGCCGCCAAGTCTAGAGGCGCTAAGTCTTGAGTCGCTAAGTCTCGAGCCGCTAAGTCTAGAGGCGCTAAGTCTAGAGCCGCTAAGTCTAGAGGCGCTAAGAGTCTGGGTAATAAGTCTCTGGGTGCTAAGACTCTAGGCGCTAAGTCTCTAGGCGCTAAGTCTCGAGCCGCCAAGTCTAGAGGCGCTAAGTCTTGAGTCGCTAAGTCTCGAGCCGCTAAGTCTAGAGGCGCTAAGTCTAGAGGCGCTAAGTCTCGATACGCTAAGTCTAGGGGCGCTAAGTCTCGAGCCGCTAAGTCTCGAGGCGCTAAGTATCTGGGTGCTAACTCTTTAGGCGCTAAATCTCTGGGAGCTAAGTCTCTAGGCGCTAAGTCTCGAGCCGCTAAATCTAAAGGCGCTAAGTCTCTGGGTGCTAAGTCTCTAGGCGCTAAGTCTCGAGGCGCTAAGTCTCTGGGTGCTAAGTATTTAGGCGCTAAGTCTCTAGGCGCTAAGTCTCGAGCCGCTAAGTCTAGAGGCGCTAAGAGTCTGGGTAATAAGTCTCTGGGTGCTAAGACTCTAGGCGCTAAGTCTCTAGGCGCTAAGTCTCGAGCCGCCAAGTCTAGAGGCGCTAAGTCTTGAGTCGCTAAGTCTCGAGCCGCTAAGTCTAGAGGCGCTAAGTCTAGAGGCGCTAAGTCTCGATACGCTAAGTCTAGGGGCGCTAAGTCTCGAGCCGCTAAGTCTCGAGCCGCTAAGTCTAGAGACGCTAAGTCTAGAAGCGCTAACTCTGGGTGCTAAGTCTCTAGGCGCTAAGTCTCTGGGTGCTAAGTCTCTAGGAGCTAAGTCTCGAGGCGCTAAGTCTCTGGGAGCTAAGTCTCTAGGAGCTAAGTCTCTAGGTGCGAAGTCTCCAGGAGCAAAGTCTCTAGGAGCTAAGTCTCTGGGAGCTAAGTCTCTAGGTGCTAAATCTCCAGGAGCAAAGTCTCTAGTAGCTAAGTCTCTAGTAGCTAAGACTAGATGCTAAGTCTCTAGGAGCTAAGTCTCTAGGCGCTAAGTCTCTATGCGCTAAGTCTCTAGGCGCTAAGTCTCCAGGCGCTAAGTCTCTCGGTGCTAAGTCTCGAGGCGCTAAGTCTGTGGGAGCTAAGTCTCTAGGAGCTAAGTCTCTAGGTGCGAAGTTTCCAGGAGCAAAGTCTCTAGGAGCTAAGTCTCTGGGAGCTAAATCTCTAGGTGCTAAATCTCTAGAAGCAAAGTCTCTAGTAGCTAAGTCTCTAGATGCTAAGACTAGTTGCTAAGTCTCTAGGAGCTAAGTCTCTGGGAGCAAAGTCACTGGGAGCTAAGTCTCTAGGCGCTAACTCTCGAGGCGCTAAGTCTCGAGCCGCTAAGTCTAAAGGTGCTAAGTCTAGAGGTGCTAAGTCTCTGTGTGCCAAGTCTCTAGGCGCTAAGTCTAGAGGCGCTAAGTGTCTGGGTAATAAGTCTCTGGGTGCTAAGTCTCTAGGCGCTAAGTCTCTGGGCGCTAAGTCTCTGGGCGCTAAGTCTCGAGCCGCTAAGTCTAGAGGCGCTAAGTCTTTGTGTGCCAAGTCTCTAAGCGCTAAGTCTCGAGCCGCTAAGTCTAGAGGCGCTAAGTCTCGAGCCGCCAAGTCTCAAGCCGCTAAGTCTAGAGGCGCTAAGTCTGTAGCCGCTAAGCGAAAGGCGCTAAGTCTCTGTGTGCCAAGTCTCTAAGCGCTAAGTCTCGAGCCGCTAAGTCTAGAGGCGCTAAGTCTCGAGCCGCCAAGTCTCAAGCTGCTAAGTCTGGAGGCGCTAAGTCTGTAGCCGCTAAGTCTAGAGGCGCTATGTCTCTGGGTGCCAAGTCTCTAAGCGCTAAGTCTCGAGCCGCTAAGTCTCGAGGCGCTAAGTCGCTGGGTGCTAAGTCTTTAGGCGCTAAGTCTCTGGGAGCTAGGTCTAGAAGCGCTAAGTCTCTGGGTGATAAATCTCTATGCGCTAAGTCTCGTGGCGCTAAGTCTCTGGGTGCCAAGTCTCTAAGCGCTAAGTCTAGAGGCGCTAAGTCTAAAGGCGCTAAGTCTCTGGGTAATAAGTCTCTAGGTGCTAAGTCTCTGGGTAATAAGTCTCTGGGTGCTAAGTCTCGAGCCGCTAAGTCTCGAGCCGCCAAGTCTCAAGCCGCTAAGTCTGGAGGCGCTAAGTCTGTAGCCGCTAAGTCTAGAGGCGCTATGTCTCTGGGTGCCAAGTCTCTAAGCGCTAAGTCTCGAGCCGCTAAGTCTCGAGGCGCTAAGTCGCTGGGTGCTAAGTCTTTAGGCGCTAAGTCTCTGCGAGCTAGTTCTAGAAGCGCTAACTCTCTGGGTGCTAAATCTCTATGCGCTAAGTCTCGTGGCGCTAAGTCTCTGGGTGCCAAGTCTCTAAGCGCTAAGTCTAGAGGCGCTAAGTCTAAAGGCGCTAAGTCTCTGGGTAATAAGTCTCTAGGTGCTAAGTCTCTGGGTAATAAGTCTCTGGGTGCTAAGTCTCGAGCCGCTAAGTCTCGAGCCGCTAAGTCTAGAGGCGATAAGTCTCGAGCCGCTAAGTCTCGAGCCGCTAAGTCTAGAGGCGCTAAGTCTCGAGCCCCTAAGTCTCGAGCCGCTAAGTCTAGAGGCGCTAAGTCTCGAGCTGCTAAGTCTAGAGGCGCTAAGTCTCGAACCGCTAAGTTTAGAGGCGCTAAGTCTCGAGCCGCTAAGTCTCGAGCCGCTAAGTCTAGAGCCGCTTAGTCTCGGCCCTCTAAGTCTCGAGCCGCTAAGTCTCGACCCGCTAAGTCTCGAGGCGCTAAGTCTCGAGCCGCTAAGTCTAGAGGCGCTAAGTCTCGATCCGCTAAGTCTCGAGGCGCTAAGTCTCGAGCCGCTAAGTCTAGAGGCGCTAAGTCTCGAGCCGCTAAGTCTCGAGCCGCTAAGTCTAGAGGCGCTAAGTATCGAGCCGATAAGTCTAGAGGCGCTAAGTCTCGAGCCGCTATGTCTAGGGCCGCTAAGTCTAGAGGCGCTAAGTCTCGAGCCGCTAAGTCTAGAGGCGCTAAGTCTCGAGCCGCTAAGTCTAGAGGCGCTAAGTCTCGAGCCGCTAAGTCTCGAGCCGCTAAGTCTCGAGCCGCTAAGTCTAGAGGCGCTAAGTCTCGAGCCGCTAAGTCTAGAGGCGCTAAGTCTCGAGCCGCTAAGTCTAGAGGCGCTACGTCTCGAGGCGCTAAGTCTCGAGCCGTTAAGTCTCGAGCCGCTAAGTCTAGAGGCGCTAAGTCTCGAGCCGCTAAGTCTCGAGCCGCTAAGTCTCGAGCCGCTAAGTCTAGAGGCAATCACCATAGATTTAGACAGCAACGAAACTCACATAATTATGTGTCGTATGTCGTAACAGTGACTAAGACAAAGTTTTCAAGGATTGCTGTGGATTGATGGGATGAATGTACGATGGTAAATACAAATGCTGTAGAAGATGTGGACAGAACTCTGAAAGATATTCGTAGAGATAGTCGCACAATGGGTAATATTACTGTCCTCTTATCTGGTGATTTTAAACAGTCGCTACCGGTAGTGAACCGAGGAACCAGAGCTGATGAGGTGAATGCCTCTCTAAAACGGTCTACTATACGGTCTCAAATTCAGAGGTTGCATTAAACAATCAATATGAGAACCCGGCTAGGTGGATATTGGAGCGCTCAAAAATTTTCTGATACGTTTCTAAAAGTTGGTGCAGGACAAAGGACTGTCCTTTGTCTTGCACCAACTTTAAAGTAAACGATAAAGTGAATTTGCCAGAAACGCTCAGGACCTTAACACTGTCTAATACAAGGTGAGGCTGCTAATTATCCAGTAGAGTTCCTAAACTCCCTAAGTGCTAAGTGTGTATGTGTGTTCTTCCTGCCCATCAAATATAAATAAAGGTTGGGGTTCCGATTATGCTTTTACGCAATTTAAGCCCCCCAATATCGTGCAATGGAACTCGGTTAAAAGTTACAGCGTTGCAAAGAAATGTGATTGAGGCAGAAATTTTGACGGGTTGTGCGCGAGAGAAACAGTGTTTATACCACGTTTTACAAATATATATTTTTTCAATTCAAACGCGTCCAATTATTTTTAGTGAGTGTTTATTATGCAATTACTATAAATAAATCGCAGGGGCAGACGCTCAAAGCCGCAGGAGTTGACCTCAGGACTGGTTGTTTCTAACACTAACACGGCCAGCTGTATGTTGCGTTCTCTTGCGTCAGCGATCCTGACAATCTTTTTATTTTGGCTCCGGAAGGCCAGACTTTAAACATAGTTTATAAAGAAATATTGTAAACTACACTCGGCGTCACAAAAATCGCACCTTTTCGAAAATAAGTTTAAAACATGTCCCGCCAGTAACGAATACATTAAACCCAATTAATATTGGTATCAATTAAAAGTATGTTTAACGACCTTTAAATTAACGACAGTTAGAATTCCTAAACACAACAGATCTCATTAGCACGTAACGTTAAAAAAAATGTTGTCAAAATACGCATTACAACGGCCACTAATTGCACCTCCCTACAAGGGTATAAAACGGGCGACCCGGGTTAAATGTGGGTCATTCGCTATTCAACCTTTGAAGTGAACACACGTGAATAGCTACAGCAAGAAAAATACCCCAGAAGATGGATACCACTGCAGATGAAGCCGCTCAAGTCATTGCACTACTGCAATCAGGGATGCGGCAATGTGATGTTGCTCGGCAACTGAACTTGAGTCGTTTTGCCGTTCGACGAGTGTTCCAACGTTTCCAAGAGACTGGTGGCTATATCCGAAGACGTGGATCTGGAAGACAACGGTGCACATCCGAAAGAGACGATCGCTTCATTGTTTCGACGTCTTTACGTAATCGGTTCTCCAATGCTGTTGAGCTGCAACAACAACTGCGATCAGCTCGCAGAACTTCTGTAAGCGTCTCCACGATTAGAAGAAGAATGCGGGAGAAGAAAATTGCAGCTCATAGGGCTGCTACAGGGCCCAAATTGACTGCACAGCATAGGAGAGACCGGTTGCAATTTGCCCGTGACCATGTGGATTGGACAATAGACCAATGGAGGGCTGTGCTCTTCTCGGATGAGACGAGGGTGTGTCTTTTCTGCAACGACAGGCGTCGAAGAGTGTATAGGAGGCAAGGGGAACGATTCGCACAAGCCTGTATTCAAGAGACAGTGGAATACGGGGGTGGCTCGTGCATGTTCTGGGGCGGCATGTCAATCGACGGTAAAACGAACCTTGTGTGTGTTTCTCGGACTGGAAGTGCTCGCGGGCAAGGGTCGCTGACTGCTGCTCGGTACATAACAGAGATCTTAGAGGAGCAGGTTGTCCCTTATGCGGGTTTTGTTGGCAGTGGGTTCACGTTAATGCACGATAACGCCCGTTGTCACACCGCTTTAATTGTAAGAGACTACCTGCAAGAAGTTGGCATCCCTGTTATGCGCTGGCCGGCGCGAAGTCCAGACCTGAACCCTATTGAGCACCTTTGGGATGAACTGAAACGGCGAGTACGGGCACGAAATCCTGCCCCTACCACTCTCCAAGACCTTCAAGATGCCGTCGTTGCAGAATGGGACAACATTCCACAAGAGACTGTTGTCACATTAATAAGGTCCATGAGAGAACGCATGGAAGCAGTCATCAGGGCTAGGGGGGGTAACACTAGGTTTTAAGTTAGTTTTAAGGACTTTGTTGTAATTTTTGCTGATAAAATAAAATTTAACTTTTTAATCATTTGCATTAGCTTGCTTTTTTTTATTCCCTGGTAAACAAAAAACCAAATCCATTGATTTATTCTGAAATATGTATGTATACCATTGATTAATAGGGTTAAAATGACTTTGAAGGGAATTCTTAAAGAGGTGCGATTTTTGTGACGCCGAGTGTATTATTATAAGCATATGTCACTCTATGCCAAACACTTTGTCTTAACTACCTTCAGTACTTTCCGCTCTGCCATGATGAATTAGACAAACAGTTATTATCAGTCACTTAGAAAAAGTCTTTTTATTACGTTTAGGGAAAATTCTATATTCGCGAGCGAACCAAAAGTGATGGTAGTTGATTATACGCATGGATGGATGATCAAAAAAATAATGCTGGCGGAGGGAACGTACTTTAATTTATTATTTTATCTAAAGCTAAATTATTTTTTAATTATCGTGATAGAAAATATAGTTTTTTCTACAAACTTCGCTAAATATTGTGACTGTGAAAATTATTCCATGGGAATTTGCAAATAAAGGATGTCCCTTTAATAAGAACATTGTTATGTTTTATAATCACAACGCGAACGAAGTCGCGACAACAGCTAGTCAACAATAAAACCACGCGGACGAAGTCGCGGTTACAGCTAGTAAGCTATAAGATTGACGGATATACGAGCATCTTGCGGTGTTGGGCATGGGATAGGCATCAACCAGTAGGAAATAAAATAACCCGGACAAGTGCGAGTCGGACTCGCCCACCGAGGGTTCCGTTCAAATGCTGTGAATTGGTCACCCATACAATTATGACCTCGATGGTGGATTACGTACACATAAACAAAGAACTAATTACAAATGTTTAGTTTTCAGACTTTTCCTCGTACTTGTTGTAGTATAAGACGATATTACTTGCCAAATTTCATAGTTCTAGGTCAACAGGAAGTACCCTATAAATTTTGATTCTTTTGAGAGTGTCGAAATAAACGTTTTTTTACGGCAGAAACGGCCGTATTTTTTTCACGTTAACTTAGAATTTCAGTTTGAATTTTTTACAGCTTCAGAGGACTGTAGACTTGAGTATATAGTTTTAATTTCAATTCGATATCCGGTTCCCGAGATACAGGGTCTTGACAGACAGACGGTCAGACAGACAGACAAACGGACAACAAAGTAATCTTAGGGTTCCGTCTTTTCCTTTTGAGGTACGGAGCCCTAAAAATGGAACATTATGTATATTTATTTAATTATGAGAGTGATGAAACAAGCCGTAGATTCTAAGAATCAAAAGATTCAAAGAGTAACTGGCGCAATAATTTGGTCAGTGGGTCGTCTCAGGAGTTTTAAAATGAGAATAATTATCTGCATTTAAATAATAAACATACAGGATTCCTAGGCTGTGCCCAAAGAGAATCCACGGCTGTGCAAAATCACAGAAAAAAAATTATTTAAAAAAAGAACGTAAGAAATTGGTAAGGACGTAAGTATTTAAAACAATTCGTTTTGGAACAACCGACGAGGTGTTGAGCGTGTATCTCAAGGGTCTAAATAATGCCTACCCATTATTATGTACCAGGATATATGTAATATATCAGACGCTGGTATTATGCAAGATCCTTAAAATTACATGGACGTTGACGAGACCAGACCTACATGATTATTGGTTGGCAAATTGTGTAATTTGCATTGTGGGTTGTGAATGTAATCGATGTTAGTATATTCTATAATCAAATAAATATGTTATAGTGGTATGTAAGTAATTTTCTTTCTAATATTCGAGTGGTACCTATAAATTGATTATTTGTAAAACGTAAGAATACAATAGGTATTTCGATTCTTCGTATCGATGCTTATTGCTTGAGTAAACCACTATCTGATAAATAAGAATCATATCCCCTCTGGCCCCCTTCGGCTTGGCCGTATCAGGTAAAAAAAAAAACAATTATCATTTTGTTTACAGGCGTGTCATAAAAAGTTCTACGTGCGAGTCTTCATTGAAGGATACGATCCCGACATGGTAGGTACTGTCAGTTTGTCAGGTAGTAACTTTTGTTAGGTATATTTTGAATGAAATCGCTTAGAAACAAAACGGTTGTGTTTTCATTCCTAAAACATAACAAATCTTGAAAACTGCTTGACGGATGCTGAAGTTAGGCAGGTAGGTATTCTTCTATACATACTCGTATATTAATAAAAAAAATTGAAGTGTCTGTTAGTACTTAGAAAATAATTGATTTTTACTAAATGTTTTTGTATGTTTACACGGTACGGTACCATTAACAAAAAAAGACAATTTTTAAAATTTTTGTCTGTCTGTTCCGACTTATGTCCGAAACGGCTGGTCCAATTTTGACGGGACTTTCGTTTGTAGATAGCTGTTGTTATGCTGATGTGATGATGATGAGAAAGATTAAGTCTTGATTTAGACAGCTACAGAGTAAAAGTATAATTTTTAATTATGGTTTTTTAAAGCGAAGACCGTTCTTTCATATCGTTTTGCGAAAATAGACGTCAGAGTTAACTTTCAGGACGAATACAACCATTACAATATGCCAAAATATTTGGTTTTATGCGTTTTTCCAACAGTATATACAGTCATAAAGACAGCACAGAGCAAAAAATACGAAAATATTACTATTATGTATTAAAAAACAATGATGAAAAAGTAGAAAATCGGCTCACTTTAACAATTTTTTTTCACCAGTATTTGAATAAAAACATAACTGATATATTTATTTTATGAAAGTAAATGTTATGCTTAATATACAGAATATTTTACAGTCCGTTATACGAGCTCATTTATTTTAGACAATTATTTTAAAAAGCACTGTAAAACATCGCGCGCTATCGTTTGCCGATCAATTTAAATGATTCGTGCTTATTTCGTGCATATTTTTTTTTCTGATGCACACAAACAGACCATTGTATTGTACTAGTGTGTGTCAATGCTGCTACGCCATTCTAGCAATCGTTTAGATTTTGAGTTGCGCTAAATCGAATAAGCGCCCTTAAACAATGACAATTTAAGCGACCAATATTTGACTTCTGTATAGACGAAGGGCCCGGAGTAACTTTTACTTTGGCAAAATAAAAATAGTAGGTAAGTGCTGCACAAAAACACCCCTACTCGGACGTCGGCTAGTTTATTTATTTATTTTATTTAAATATATAAAGTAACAGACGTCCGCTAAGAATGGATCTGACTACAAAAGCTGCTACTTATTAAGTAAATACCAATAATGAAAATATGAATGCACAAAGATCACATCAAGCAGATCAATACTCAATATACTCAATATCTTTATTGCTTTTCCATAAGTACAAATATGCTTAGGTGGTAGGTGTTTGGTTAGGATCATTATGGACCCTGATCGGGCACAGCAAATGGGTAGAAGAGAGGAAGCTCTGTTTTAGAGAAATACTATATTAACATAAGATGTATAGTTAACTAAAAAATTATCAATCACATTATTGTTATTGTTATTATTATTATTTATATTTATTTATTTATTATTATTATTTATTGTCAATTATATCTATTAATACTATTATATTAATTTATTTATTATATTTATCTATATTAACATAAGATGTATAGTTAACTAAAAAATTATCAATCACATTATTGTTATTGTTATTATTATTATTTATATTTATTTATTTATTATTATTATTTATTGTCAATTATATCTATTAATACTATTATATTAATTTATTTATTATATTTATTATTATTATTTATTCTCAATTATATTATTATTATTATATTTATATTGGTTTATTTGTTTTATTAATTTTTATGAATTATTCTCAATTATATTATATTATTATTATATTTCTATTGCTTTATTTATTTTATTAATTATTCTCAATTACATTATTTATATATTTATCATTTAGATATTCATTGATGGAATAATAACATTTGTTTATCAGCATTTGTTTAATCCTTTTTATAAATAAATTAAACTTTTCTTCTTCCTTTATTATTTTAGGTAGTTTGTTAAAAATCTTTATTGACATTACGTAGGGACTTGTAGAGTGTAGTTTTAGCCTGGAGGTTGGTATATTTAGCCTAGATCGGTGCCTGAGTGTGTAGTGTGATTGAATATCTTCGCGTTTTGTGTAGAAGTCTTGATGTTTACGAACGAATTTGCATGTTTCTAATATGTATATACTGGGGAGTGTTAGAATTTTGTATTTTATAAAGTAAGGTTTGCAGCTGTCAGTTTGTTCAATATTTACCAGGATTCTTACCAATTTCTTTTGTAAGGTAAAGAGTGTCGGTGCTTCTGTGCTGTTGCCCCAAAGGGTTATGCCGTAACTAAGCCATGCATTGGCGTATGCATAATAGGTGCTGAGGGCAGTTTGTAGGTCGGTGGTCTTTTTAATTTCACGGAGAGCATACGAGAATTTTGAAATTTTTGCACGTGTTTTTTGTATATGTTGTTTCCAGTTAATATGTTTATCTATTGTTAGTCCTAATAATGTAAATTCATCAACAGTTTCTAATTTAGTGCCGTTGAAGTTGAAGTTTAGGTGTAAAGGTGCTTTTTGGTAAGGGTGAAAAGTTATTAATTTAGTTTTAGTGTAATTTATTTCTAAGTTATGTGAGGTCAGCCAGTTACTTGTTTTAGCGAGTGTGTAATTAAGTTTCTCCTCTAGGTTCGTGTTATTTTGGCATGAGACTAATAAGGAAATATCATCCGCGAATAAAACACATGGTCCCTCTATGGTTTTCGGCAGGTCGTTAATGTATATGAGGAATAATAAACCACTTATTACACTTCCTTGGGGGATGGAGGCGTTTATAATTTTGCGACTTGATCGTATTTTTTCGATTTCTCTACTATTGTGGTTTAAGTATTCGATTTCTACTACTTGTTCTCTGTTTTTTAAGTACGTCGAAAGCCATTCATGCGCCTTTCCGCGAATTCCTATTCCGTATAATTTCTGAAGTAGTATATTAAATTGCACTTTGTCGTAGGCTTTGGTCATGTCTAGTAGTATTCCCACTGCGTATTCTTTGTTGTTTAGGATATTAAGGGCTTCCTGAATGTATTTATACACGGCTAATGTGGTAGAGCGATTTCAGATTTCAGATCAGTCAGATTTAAAACAAAAACACATCAATACTAAGTCGAAATTCGATAACAAACTGCAGTTCTTCATCAGACAACTCACAAACAAACATGAAATTCAACTGGTGTCCAGTACACGATCGGATGGTTACGTCACTACATACATACTCACTATAAGCGTCAGCTCACATCGAAACGCGACGCGATGAGTTGCGCTCTTTGTAAAATAGCGACACAATGGCGCCGATTCCCTTGTTCACAAACTAAAAAACTAAAATAAGAATTGGCATCTCTTACTGCCAGGCAGCTGAAGAAAAGGACGGCGCTAGATATAAACTAAGTTAGTAATGTCAATTTAATTTCTTTACTTTCGCCGTGTTTTTAATCAATATGTTTTGACATGACAACTGTAATTGTATGAACGTTTCAGATCAACTTAAATTGACAGCTCTTATTAATATCTGTCTGTTTCTTGTTTTATTGGAGAGAAAGAGATATAAATGGCTTAAAATAAGTTTTAAGGCGCTAACAAGCGACTTTTCCAGATTTTAAACTGACAATCACGTCAAAATGTGTAGTGTAAATGATTTGAAAAAAATATATGTTAAACTAGAACATTCTCTTAATCTTTTAGTATGTGAATATTTTTGATTAAGTTCATATTAAATAGTTTAATTAAATCTAAGTGAAGTTGTGTCTGACGCGGACAAAACATTGATAATCACACAAAATCTACCAGGAATATTTAAACGAAACTTTTACTATCTTATAGACCATTTAATTATATGTATACGCCTTTTTTTGAAGTTAAAGAATACTATCTTTTATTTAATTTTTTCGACTAAACTTTGAAAGTTTTGGACGCAGCGCATACGATTCTCTGGTTGCTGAAGGTCGCCGGCGCGGCGGCGCGGCGTATATCGTCGCCTTAAGCACAACAGAATTTCACGTTTTGATTAAAAACACGACAAAGTTCAAGGAAAAAATTAATTTGACATCTCTAACTTAGTTCTTATCTGTCGCCGTGCTTTTCTTCAGCTACCTGGTAGGTAGAGGTAGAGGTAGTAAGAGATGCCAATTGTCAATTGGCACTATTGTATTGTAAGGCGAGCACTGCGTGGCGTCGCGTCGCGTTTCGATGTGAACTGACCCTAACGCGAACTTGTACGATATTCCTCTAACGGTAGTGATGTCTAGCTCTGATTTGAAGTTGGTTTATACTCTGTATATATACCGACAGATGGCGCCATTTCACACCAACCAACAAAGCCTGGTGAGTAAAATTTCTTAATAGTAATTAATTCTTTTTGATTTATTGGATAGTCAGATTTTAGCAGATTGTAAAGGTAATCGAAAGTCATTTTTTAGACGATTAATAATTCGCAAGGTACTTATTTGCATTTATTTTGCGAAAGTGACCAAAAAGTAACTAAGTATGTGAATAATTTTGCAAGTTCGATCGTGTATGGAGTACTGTTCGCACATATGGGATGGATCAGCAAAATACCAGCTGGAGGCGTTGGAAGTCATTGATAGACGTGCCAAGAAAGAGGTTCATTAACAACGACTCCCTGGTTAGGGCTAAGCTCCAGAGCCTTGAACATCGCCGCACCGTTGCTAGCCTATAGATCTTTTATCGGGTACATTTCGGAGAGTGTGCTTTGGAATTGCACAATTTAATTCCCCCATCCCCATTTCAATCATCGGACGAGCTGAGATACGGCGAAGCGTCACCACTATATGGTTGAAGTTCCACGGTCTTGAACCAAGCGCTTTGACTCCACATTTATTGTGCGAACTGCCAGACTGTGGAATTCGCTGCCCGCCTCCAGAGAGGCGGGATACCCAGATTATACTTATCAGGGAACAGAGTTCCCTGATAAGTATAATCTGGGTATCTTCAAGGCACGAGTATACCGGTTCATCCTAGGCAAGCGTGTTCCAATTTAGGCCGCATTATCACTTAAGATCAGGTGTATTGCGGTCAAACGCAAGCCTATTTGATAATAAAAAAAAATGATATTGGTTACATAACTAATTTCTATGATTCAGAAAGCAACATCGTCCACAACTCTACCTGATTCCTTCTCCTAAATCGGTACCGTCAACTGCTGTAACATTGCCTACACGCCCAACATTGCCTACACTAAAAAAAGTTCAATTATTGCCGCTGAGAAATGTTTTTGCTGTGTATGGTATTACTAAAAGCAAGTTGGCTATCTATATGGCAAAAAAAAATTCTCAGTAGCAATAATTGAGCTTTTTGGAGTGTAGGCAATGTTGGGCGTGTAGGCAATGTTACAGCAGTTGAACGTATCCCAATGATGAGCCTTGACTGCTGTACGTGTAATTAAATTAAGGTATTTGTTTCGATTATCGACATTTAGAGGCATGAGTCGGTCAGATATACAGAAACGAGAATGAAACAGCTGATATTGTTATTCCGTTTGACTATTACAACAAAGAGTGCGAAAGAGTATTATTAACAAAGAGACAATGAAAAAACAGTCAGACAGAAAAATCGTACCACCTGCCCTTTTTATTAAATAAACTTTTTGTATAAAAACATACTTACCTAAGTGGAGCTCAAAGGTGAACAGACTAAAAAGGGCCATTCATAAACAAATCAATAAGAAAGTATCTAAAACTTTTCATTAAACAAACTAGCTCAAATCTTATGGTGGCACTTCAATTGGTGTATTTGTGCAATTATTTTACTGGCCTTGTTTGGATAATACAAAATCGACTTAATTTCCATAACGATAAGATACATTTTGTATTAACCAAGTAACGCAAATATTTATAAGTGAAGTACCACCATTACCGATTCCATTTTTAGGATTCCGTACCGTTCCGTTCCGTAAAGAAAAGACGAAATCCTTATAGGATCACTTTGTTGTCCGTCTGTCTGTCTGTCTGTGTGTCTGTTCGTCTGTCTGTCCATCTGTCTGTCAAGACCCTTTATCTCGGAAGCGCGTGGAAGTATTGAGTTGAAATAAAACCATATACTTAGGTCTATGGTCCATTGAAGCTGTGAAAAAATCAAACTTTAAAGTTAGCGTGAAAAAAATATACGGCCGATTATGTCGCAAAAAACGTACCTACATTTCTACACTCTCAAGGGAATCAAAATACATAGGGTACTTTCTGTTGACCTAGAACTATGAAATTGGGCAAGAAATATGGTCTCATACTATAAATACAGGAAAATGCCTGAAAACTATACATTTATAATTAAATCATAAAAATATATTCTTTATTTATAACGAGCTTCTGTCCGCGATTTGGCCCGTGTTAATGTAGGTTTAAAAAGTACGTTATGTTCTTTCTCAGGGTTTAAGCATACCAAATTTCATCAAAATCGGTTTAGCCGTTTTGTCGCGAAAGCGTAACAGACAGAGTTACTTTCACATTTACAATATTAGTATAGATTAGTATGGGTATGTACCTACGAATTTGTACGGAACCCCCGGTGAGCGAGTTCGACTCGCACTTGTCCGGTTTTTTTAAATAATATTGCACACAGTCAGATCCGTTTAATATGCATACTGTCCGTCAACCTAAGGAACATTGAGGAAATATTATTGGTAAGAAACAAGTTTTATTTTTGGTTTGAAAAATCATTGTTTATGGTAGTGGTAGCTACTATGCAATGTTACGTACACCGAACATGGTCCTTATGGGTGCATGCAACAATACGAGGGCTGTGCTATTATAAGTTAAGTCTTCGTAAAACAAGTGACATGAGCATCTCTGTACCTAATAGGTTTTGATTTTTTATATAAAATTGGAGCGAGCCATGGAGAGAGCTATGCTCGGAGTTTCTTTGCGCGATAAAATCCGGAACGAGGAAATTCGCCGAAGAACTAAGGTCACCGACTTAGCTCTCAGAATATGCAAGTTGAAGTGGCAATGGGCAGGCCACGTCGCTCGAAGAACCGATAACGGTTGGGGAAGAAGGTTCTCGAGTCTTGACCACGAACCGGAAGACGTAGCTTTGGTAGGCCTCCCACCAGATGGACCGACGACATTGTCAAGGTTGCGGGTAACCGGGGGATGCAAGCGGCAGGTTGCCGCTCGTTGTGGCGTTCTATAGGGGAGGCCTATGTTCAACAGTGGACGTTATTCGGCTGATGATGATGATGATAAAGTTGGAGCTTTGACTTTCAATAATTATCACCGTAATCAGAAAATTCCCAGGTATGTTACAGAACAAAAAAAAAATTATCACAATGATGAAAAGAAGGCCAATCTTTCGGCTTAGTTAAGTGTTTTTTTACAACCATATAGCCCGTCACAGACGTAGCTATAATATATATTAATATACGTCAGACGTAGCTATGATCAAGGCATATTACGATCAGCTATAATATATATTTTTACTACGTCACCAAAATATGTGGACAGATATAGCAAGGTATATTAATATAAATTTCAAAAATGTGAAACAAACAACGATCGCAAACGTAATAGGGGGGAAAATATATTATTATATTATAGCTACCGTGTGTGCTGTGGTGGCTAGCTGTAATTTATATTATAGCTACGTATGTGACGGGCTTAATAGCACTCAGGGAAAGAATTTTCGAAATGTTCCGATCGTTCCTCGTTCCGAAGATAGCGAGTTATAAAACAAATGAACTCATCACTATAGAGAGGTAAGTATTAACTGACTTTAGCCAACTTCGTCCGCGTGAATGTCCGTTATCGCGGATGCAGACGAAGTCGCGGATTAAAAAGTAGCCTATGCCCTTCCCCAGGGTTTCAGCTATCTTTATACCAAATTTCATCAAAATCGGTTCAGACGTTTGATCGTGAAAGCGTTACATTTTTTCATTATAATATTATATGTATGCATATAGAGAAATACAAAACATACAAACCTAACGTAGTCACACAGGTTGATAGTATTGATTTTATTCTTATTAATTTAATTATAAGTATTAATATATCATTTATATATAAATATAAGTAAATATATATGTTATTATATATATTTTTTATTATTCTTTTTTATTATTATTATTATTTTTAGTGCATCACTTCGGTGTGAACAAATGGTTTTTCTTTGTTTTTTTTTCTTTTCTTTCTATAACCTACGTTGGCGTTTCACACATTGAATTATTTATTGAAACAGAACATCAAAATAAAAAGGGATACTGCAACTATATTACAATTATCTCAATTAAATATTCGATGTCGATTCTCATTGTAACGAGTAGCCGTCGTATTTGCTGAAAATGAATAATAAAAGTACACAATAACAAGAAGAGCATTATTTATAGTTCAGTATTTTGGGTGACTTTCCTAAGGGGTGCCGAGTGGGACTAACTAAGACCTAACACTATTACTTATACTGTGACCTAACTAAGTATGTCCCACTGTCGGTCCGTCTTCTTTCATGGCGCCACAGCCGAAGCCCCGTGAAAGATGCACGGACGGATGATAATCCATACTTTAATATTATAAATGCGAAAGTAACTGTCTGTTACGTTTTCACGATGACCCGGCGGCACCGATTTTGATGAAATTTGGTATGAAAATAGCTTGAATCCTGGGGAAGGACATTGGTTACCTTTCAATCTGTATCGCGATAACCGACTTCCACGCGGACGAAGTCGCGGGCAAAAGCTAGTAAAAAACTGAGCACGATGACGGGGCTATATCTTTAAGCCGTAATATTATTATGTAGACCTTTAAATTTACACAGAGTGTGAATTACTATAGCCGTTAAAACAACAAAAATGTAAAAGTATACAATTAAAAAGGGTTCCCCATATACCTAAGAAACGCATATACCTAAGAAACGTGTTTTTCGTTTACAGTATACAGTAGTCTTCTTGTGCAGGACCGACTCGCGCTTCGCCTGTTTTTATATTCAATATTATGTTTGGATTCTATGATATTGGTAGGTGGTTTTACTCTTTCCTGAATATTTCGCAGACTTATTTAAATTGTAAATTGCATGTTTAACGCACATTATCGTTATCAGTCTGTTATCTCTGAAAATTTATTTACATTTAAATGTGTGCATTTTTATACAAATACAGGTGAATGCTTTTAATGGGGTGGACGCAGGTGGACGTACTTATTAACTGATAATTTTAGTTGAGCTACAAAAGCACAAACTGTGAATCAAAGTAGGAATCACAGAAACCAATTCACATTCCAATCATTCCCAAGACACAGCTTCTCAAAAAAACTTTATTTTATTTAGCCCCGATAACTCGATTAATTTTCAATTACTTACCAGTAAAATCAGATTTTTAGTTGCTTTAAAATCAATTAATATTTAGTCAATTGAAGCGTTTTGACAGTTTATAAAAAGTATAATTATAGATTCATTTACTTATTCATAACAATAAGCTCAGTTTGCACAAAAAAGCTTAAGTCGTGTCCGTTTTTGGTTTTCAATAAAATCTAAAAAAACAAAATCTAGCTTCATATCTATGTTAAATATATAACTATAACTAGATTAGAAATCAAATTATTATTAATAATTATAATAGTTTATTTCGTAACGTTTACCAAAAAAATAATAATTATAATTACTATTATAGATGTAAAAATTATGGCAATTAGTATAATATAATATACATAATAATAATAATACACATCACATATTGGTGGTATCTGCTACCAAATTGTAATTGTTTTCATTTGTTGATAAAAAGACAGATACATACGTACCTATACTATATGCCATTTCAATGGTCCTTAATTTAAAGACAAATATAGAGCACATAAAAAGCTCTTTATAAATATTTATCTGCTACTTATACGTAAAGTTCTAAATATTATGTAGTGACTAAAGCCGTGCCTTGTGTTTAATAATTTCAAGCTCTTTTATCTCTGGTCTGAACGGAACGACTATGCATATTGTACAATGAGTCAACACACTAGATGTGTCACTATTTGCAACAGTAACCAAAGTGGTGATTCAGGTCACTTTAAAAGTGACTTACATTGTAGAATATAGATCATAATTGAGAACAATGTTGTACAATATTTACGCGAATAATAAAAAAGATAAACCTATAACTATTAAACTAAAAAAACTTATACAATAAGGCATAAAAAAAATCCTCCACATCGCCGTCATCTGGGAATGTGCCCAAGAGACTGGTGGCATTGCCACGTTGGATGGAAATGCTAAACCTCTGACCGAGGTAAAACCAGCTCTTAGATCACGGAAAGTGGCAACCTCCATCTTTTGGAAATTTCCTTAAAAACCTATTAATTATTTTTCCTTGGGGTCAAGGTTTTCAGACCAATTAAAGCTGTAAGCGACGACGCGCTACGTACAAAACGTTGTTGCGTAGTCATATTTCGGGAAACACTAATTTTATAAGTGCGAATGTAACTGTCTGTTACGCTTTCACGTTGAAACGGCTGCACAGATTTTGATGAAATTTGGTACGGAGATAGTCTAAACCCTGGGGAAGGACATAGGTTACTTTTTAATCCGCAACTTCGTTTGCACCCGCGACAACCGACAATCACGCAGACGAAGTCGCGGGCAAAAGCTAGTAAGAAAAGCACGATTAAATTTTACAGATAGGATATAGGCATCAATATCTAAAGGCCGAAGCCGACCCTAACATAGTAGAGAACAGGCTATATAGGCAAATGATGAGTACTTCCACCCCCTAAAAGATCGGACCTAGTGGATTATTATAAGTATGTACTTCGGGAAGACCATACAGATACGAGAATTAACAAAGTAGGCTTAACTTCAGCAGTAGACGATAATTTCATTAGTATTGATTTTAAATGCCAGTTTGCTTCCCAATTTAGAATTTCGATTACAAACTTCATAAACTGTGTTCCTTTTCCACACTACCATGAAATGACAAGCAGTTAATGCGCTGTTCTTGAATTACCACTGCCTACGGAAATGCCCTACTTTAATTTGCAACACTCCGCATCGTTTGACTGTCATCTCCAGTACACTGTGTTTCTAATTTGCCATACTGTTAGCACAGTATAAGTAATAGTATACTGTTAGTAAGAATTCTGTGCATTTCGCTAACAAGTTTGCGTAGAATAATTCTCGGAATTAATTCTCGTAAGTATCTAGTAGACACGATGGAGCCAGGGAAATGGCAGGTTATCGTTTTCTAGAAAAGTGTAACGTTATCGTTTCATTTCATCAAAATTACTTATTGATGAACTTTTTGAAACATAAAATGTATTTAACCCCATTTCATTTCAAAGATAAGTGCAAATTATTTTTAGCTTCAATGAAAAGACTATGATATAAAGGTTAACTTGTACTTCATGTTCTATCTGTATCGGACAAAAATTGTAATTTTAGTAGTCTTTTTATATAATTTCTAGCTTATGCCCGCGATTTCGTCCGCGTGAATGTCGGTTATCGTGGATGGAGACGACGTCTTAAGAAGATTTAAGCTATTTTCATACCAAATTTCATCAAAATCGGTTCAGCCGTTTCATCGTGAAAGCGTAACAGACTGAGTTACTTTCGCATTTATAATATTAGTATGGATGTATGTTATTCATCTGTGTGTGCCACGAATATCGAGTGCATATGTACTGTACTACCGTAATCGTGGTACATTAACGAATGAGGTATACTCGGATGCTTTATGATGTTCCACTAGTTATGGTAGTATAATAAATGCGAAAATATCTAACTCTGTCTGATCCGCTTTCACGATGAAACGGCTGAATCAATTTTGATGAAAGATGGTATGAAGATAGCTTGAAACCTGGGGAAGGACATAGAAGGGCATACTTTTTAATCCACGACTTCGTCTGCATCCCCTATATCCGACATTCGCGCGGACGCAGTCGCGGGCAAAAGCTAGTAACATATCATAATATGACGTCCAAGAAGATTCAAAATGGCGGTTAACAGCGGACATAAAACACGTAATTAACCTGTAGTCCACTTCTTGACAAAGGATCTCGCCTCCTGCCCCCTTATTCACAACCATTCGATACGTTTCCGTGTCGGTAAGGAACCGTATTCGACAATGTCATTTCCGACTTCAGTCTTCGTATGTTCGTTGAACTGTCAAAATTATTCGGTTTCGGATTTGTGAATTGCGTTTGAAGGACATCTTCGATATCTTTTGACTTTCGATTCGGTACGGAATCGAATCGAATGATTGTGAATAAGGGGCCTGAACTCTTAACTCTCCCGATCTGGCTCGCCATCCAGCCGTATTAACCTCCGGTAGGTCGTCGTCTATGACATCACAGAAAATTCAAAATGGCGGCTTAGAGTGGTCATAAAACACGTAATTAAAAAAATTAAATAATAGTAAGTAATTATTACAGATTATGACAGTCCATTTCTTGACAAAGGATCTCGCAATCTGGTTCGCCCCCCCCCAGCTATACTTAAACTTACCTCCGGTGTCTAAGTAGGGGCCATCCCACGCATCGTTTACTGATTCGCGGTCTCCACTCAAGGGCGAACGCTATCTGCTCTTCCAACGGACTTTATAAGTACAGAAATGATTAGAAAATAATGTAATACATGAAAGTAAGAGAGGAGGGAGTGGGGTGGGGAGGGAGGTTACTAAACTGCAGTAAGTTATTATACTTTCTTTGAGTCTTTGCTTTAGATAACTAAAGCAAAGACTCAAAGTAAGTATAAAAAAAAAAAGCAAAAAGAAATGAAAAGCAAAATAGCTTATTAAAGCTAATTTTAAAAAGCAAATTAGCTTATTAAAGCTAATTTTGTAATAAACTTCTCGCAAATCCAGAACGTTGAGAGCTTAATTAGAATTCTGTGCCACAGGGTGCCAAACGTCTGTCTGTCTGTCCGTCTGTCCGCCCGTCTGCCTGCCCATCCGTCTGTCTGTCCGTCCGTATGTGCGTCTGTCCGTCCGTCTGTCTGTCTGTCTGTCCATCTTTCCGTACATCTGTCATCACAGGGCTGTATCTTTTAAACTGTAATAGGTACCTAGGTATTAATTATTCCATTTATCGTTTTAAATTGGGTGAAGTGAAGCCAATGTTCATTAATTATTTATGTAGAATAGGTAATTATTAGTTAGGGATGTTTTGCTAAGACCCTTTCTATACTGATATAAAGGGTGACCGAAATTCTGAAATCGATTGATTTGAGTCTGGATTAGTGTGCTAGTTTAGTGGCATTAATCTTGCTCCCATATAAGTACAACACATCTGGCAAAAAGTAGGTGAAATAGGTACAGACGTGACATATAAATGTTTGTGATTAGCTTTTGCCTGCGATTTTGTACGGCTGGAAGTCAAATCCAAAAATGTAAATGCAAAACTAACTCTATCTGTTACGCTTTCAAGATAAAGGGTCTCCCTAGTTTGGGGTCAGATGGCCGTGTGTGAAAATGTCCCCACATATTATTATAAAAAAAAAAAAAAAAAAACGGCTGAACGGATTTTAGTGAAATTTGGCATAAATATAGCTTGAACCTTAGGGTAATTTAATAATATAATATAATAATAACATTATTTAGCCAAAAAATACAGTTTTATGCAGCAATTTTTAGATATAAGTATGCAAACAAAGTTCATGCCGTAAAGCTAATCTGTACAATAGCTATCACTATACCTCTTAAACTAGGTTGTACCTGTATCTTAAGAGGTAGTGCTGGCCGGGGTAAAACAATAGAAGAAAAACAACAAAAACTTAGCAAGAGGACTGTGTCAATCTACCGTTTGGCTTACAAAATTATATAAAAATAACATTATTTATTAATTTGATTTATTTAATCGTAGTATTACTATAGCACAGAACTGTAGATAGTACTGATTTATATTACATCAGCTATCTGCCAGTGAAAGTCCTGTATCAATCGTACCAGCCATTTTGAACACCAGCCGTTACCAACAGACAGGCAGACATATATTTCTAAAATGTTTTTTTTTTTTTTGCTTTGGTATAGTGTAATCATTCAGTATCCATTTATGAAAAAGCTGATAATAATATCGACGCTTGAAAAGCAATACTTACCAAACGACATGTCGGCAACTTTACAGTAGAGCATTTTAAAGTTTTTATTTTTGGTAAAAAAATCATAAAAAATCGCCTATTTGTCATAACTACTTAATTCCAACGAATTTTAAACACAGTTTAAAGGCTTGATAAACTGGCATTAAAAGATTATGAACTTTCTTTCTTTGTTCTATTTTGTTTATTTGTATGTATCGATATGATGACCGAAATTCCGAGATCGATCGAATTTGAGTCTGGATTGGTGTGCCCGTTTCGTGGCGTTAATCTCGCCCCCTTTTAGGGACAATACAACAATTGTGGGTGTAGTACCTACCTACTAGTGCCTCTGGCTTGCTCCTCATATACAAACTGTAATTGATTTAACTGAAAACCCGAAAACAGGTCATTGTACTGATAAAAAAAAATCAGCAGATCACTTATGTTCACTTAGCTCAACAAAATGTGGATCAGCTGATTTTATTTTTTTCTTTTCGGGGTTAGTCCCTTAGTAAAAGTTGATATAAATGAAATATTTGCACTTTATTATTTACAACTTAAACTTACAACTGAAAAGAAAAATAATAATAAATGTTTATTCACCAATATTACAGATTATACAGAGAGCACAGCATATTTCTATACAGTAGAAACTAATGTTAAAATTCGTTTGTTGCAAAACCTGTACTAAAATTTAAAAACCATGTCTTATAAACTATGACAAAGCCTGTAAGTATTTTAAGAAACAGTACAACGGTCACTAAATTCTTATCTCTATTTCTGCTACAACATATTATAAGACGGTGTCGACCTACCGCTGCAAGGAATTCGAAAAATGGTTCTGTAATAGTAGTGATCAGTAAGTGTGTATGTGTGAGTATTGTGTGAGGAAATAAAGGGGGGGTAAAGAGGGGGATCAAAAATCTCGTCAGCATCGCTGTCAACGAGACACGGTCCCAGCAGCCAGACAGCATTGCCACGTTTTATGGCAATGTTGATTCTGTGGCCAAAAACTAGGCCAGCCCTCGGGTCATGTGAAGAGTCGACCAGCCGCTTGGCGATGTCCCGAAAAACAAGATGAGCACTCGAACCCTATGGTCATTTAATGATAAGTTCAAATACCCATGTTTTCAGAGATACAAGCGTGATGCTTTGTATGATAACGAAAATCCACATTTTGTACTACTAATATGTATAGTGAACGAAGGTAGGTAGAGTACTTGAAAAATGTTGACTAGTACAATAGGTATTAATTATAGTGTGTCGTGTCGTCCGAGCCTTTTCCCAATTAAGTCCCCAATTACATTATTGTGTCGCGACCGCCCAGATACATGTCTACCGCGAAATTATACCAATTTTGACCACCAACATTGGCATTGGTATATGTATGTTGGTAATAAGCTCGTTACGTGGCCAACATTTACGGCCAAAAAAATGTTTGTGGATGCGAATATGGACTGAAGTTAAAACGTGGTATTAAATGTTTTAGTAGCTCTCTGTTTATTTCTGCCAACTCTTTATTCGATGCCGTTAATTAGTTTCTTTACTTTTAGTGTTATTTTATTATTGAAGTCGTGATTAGTTAGACTGGTGTTTAGTGTTAAAAAACTTATATACTTATTACCTAATTTGATTTTCTTCTCACTATTTTCGTAATTTTACTAGGTACTATAACTTGTATAGCTGTGGAGAGGAGCTCGTAGCCAAGTACAAGCCGTATGGAACGATCGGTCAAGGTGAAGCTACGCTTGCCGCGGTCGATCTGTGGATGGGTGACCATCCATTTCATACCGAGTTCCCTCCGTGGCTCGGAAAGCACGTAAAGTCGTTGGTTCCGGTTGTCATTCGTCGATTTTTGGCTGTCGGAGTTTATGGGTAGGTAGTCAGAAGCTAGAAAGTCTGACAACCACTGTTACCGAGGGGTATCGTGTTACCCAGCTGGGTTGTGGAGGTCAGATAGGCAGTCTTTCCATGTAAAACACTGGTATTTAGCTGCATCCGGTTAGACTGGAAATCGACCCCAACATAGTTGGGCAAAAGGCTAGGCAGATGAACTTGTTTAGTTGAGATTCTAATTACAAAAATTTTGCTTTTAAAGTCTACCAGCTTCTGCCGGTAACTTCTTTTGCGTAGGCTTCAGAATTAACCAGTCCTAACTTATCCCGCGGGGGCCAAAAAACTAAATTAAAAAAATATCGATGTGTTAATCTTTAACAACATCTTAACAAACATCCATCCTCATAAACTTTTAAATAATAGGTAATATTAATAAGATGAACATAAAGAAGTTCAGAGTTAAACTTCACGAAATCTACCTCATTATTAAAAACCCGCCATCTGAAAAATGAAGGAAATATTAAAGATTTACTAACATCAACCCTTTTCATTCGTATTCTGACACGTACATGCTTAGTACTCACATAAGGTGATAATAACGTTCATATCGCCGGCATCTACTAGTACCACTGTAGCTCGAAATCTAGGTCATCCTTGGAACTCAGTATGAACGCCCAGAAATAGCGTAAATACATATTACTCATATGAAACCTATTTCGCGTACAATAAAAAGATTGTTTTCGCTTTAATCAACGCGGCTACGAATGGTCCATGCGCCGCACTCTGTATGAACTTACATAAGTAGGTACTGTCGACAAAAGAGAAAAGTAGTCATCTATATCTACTAAACGAACGTAATTTTGTAAGTCGCGGTTTTTGAGTCGCGTCATTTACTTTCTACTGAAACTGATAACTCTGTTGTGCCGTGTGGCACAAATAGGACTTTCGTTTACAAAGTAAGTAATGCAGCGTAAATTAAGCAACTCGATAAGCGCACACAGAATATGTTGTTGTGCGAATGTGTTTATGTTGAGTAGTCAACATAATGGTAAATGTCTAAGAAAAGTGTTTCATTCGCCGAAAATGTAGATACACGACGGAAAATTCGCATAATGTTTCCTATGAAAATTACGTGACGTATTACGGCCTGGGGTGCGATTCTGTAAGACCTCTTTCTAAACTTCGAATCTGAATCCGCTGTGAGTTTCTTGATTGGCATTCTAAAAACTCGGTTGATAATTCGAATTTACACTAGCGCCACCCTTGCGAGCGTGTCAGCGAGTTGAGCTAAATTGACAGAGAGATTTTGACAGATAAAGTATGAGATGACGTAAGAAGTGGCATTCTGTAACGTAATTTCCCCGTCACTTCGACGCTCACTTCGCACTCGAACCCGATTCTAAGTGTCAAATATATCAAGGTCATTTTGAACCTTATGCGAAGTGAGAGTGAATAGCGATGTGATATGCGAGTTGTTGTTTGAATTTTACAGAATCGACCTACTGGTATGTCAGCTTAGGTAATTCAAACAGCAATGCAAGAGAAAACACGCCGAACTATACATCGCATTTGGCAGACGTGTTGCTAGTGAATATTTCTTACGTATTGCGTACCTACAGTAATAATGATTATTCCAGCCTGCACACGAAACCCATTGATTGACTGTACTACGGTACTGCAAAATATCTGAAGTAGGACTGTACCTACTTATCTCTGGTAAGCCGCAGAAAACTAGTTTTATAATAAAATATATCTTTCTCCAGTCTTCATAGCATTAACACCTTGTAAGTAGGTATTTACGTGGATTTATATTTGTATTAAATGTTTACGCTAAGAGAATAGAATCTTTGTTTCAGCTTAATGGCATAATATTCACAATTTTCTACTTATTATCCTTTATTATCTATCTTAATAAAAGAGCTTAGGCCTTTGCCCTGCACTGGGATAATAACGGGCTGATATTATTTTATTTATGCGTAGTTTTTATGAACGAAAGTTAATTTATATCATAAAGTCTGTAAACAAACCCTGCAGGGCTTGAGTGTTTGAAATGACCATTAAATAATAAAATTGTGTTGTATTTAGTTTTGTTACCGTAGTTTATTGTTAGTCGCAGAGAGACTGTTGCTCATATTCTTTTCGTAGTTCCATAGCTTCTTTTTTACCGTATCGCAATATGTACTAATCTTAAAAATAAAAAAATATTAACAACATCTCAGGAGGCTCTCGTTAGGCCGCTGGATCAAGGGCTTGCTTCAGAAGGCGGTACTTCTTGACACGCGCGTGTCCAGAAGTACCGCCTTCTGAATTAATCTATCACATTGCCTGGAGGTTTCTCTCTCTGGACTCCTGAACGCCGATAGCTTGGACTCTGTGCCCGATATAGGTGGGTTACTTATTTTATATTTTTAAATGTTTTCATTTTTGTATTATTATCTAAAAATGTAACTTATATGTAATTAATGATAATAAATGAAAATAATAATATTATGTGCAATTCCTAACACCAAAGGCCTATTCTTTGGTATGTTTGTATGAACAAGATTCGATTCAAAGATTTACCGCGTTATGACAATTGGGAAGATGACACCATTAACCAACAACTCCAAGACAGAATTTCTCTAAAAAAAACTTGATTTTAGCCCTGATAACCCGAATAATTTCCAATTAACTGTAAAATTAGATTTTAGTTGCTTTAAAATCAATAAATAATAAATCAATTGAGTCGTCAAAAAAGTGACGTCACTTTTTACTTTTAAGCATACAAAATATATGGGAGAATCGCGTTTTGACAGCTTATAAAAAGTATGTCAATTGACTGGTGGTGTCTTATTATCTTCCCTATTTCCTAATTTGCTCCCATGTTCACGTCACAATAGGGTATTTTACTGTATACGAAAAAAAAACTATAAATATGTTATTGAGACAGTTTAGGCATAAAGCATGCGGAAAATGTAAGCTTTAGTTCATAAAATAACAAAACCAATTTTTAAATTCAATCCAAAGTTTTCAGTATTTTTAATCAACAGATTAAAAATACTGAAAACTTTGGATTGAATTTATTACGCCATGTTATTACGCCGTACGGCTGTGTAAACAAAAAATTGACAACCAATTGGCGATATATAGGCTTTGTAGTTTTATTATTTTCGTAACCAACTTAATATTTTCATTATTACACCTATTACAAAATATGCTTTTAATTATTTTTAAACGATGTACAATTATCATATTTATTACGAGCTCATTTTATACAAAACGAACTGACGTCATTTACGCGGAGCAATATGGCGTCCACTAAGAGGCGTTTTCGTCGAACTACGTGCGAAATTTGAAAATTTAAAATTTAGATGCATTTTTATGGCACTTATCGATTGAATAAAAAAAATGTGTTTTTTTTGGTGGCATATTAGCACTACTGAATTTCATTGAGACACTTTTAAAAAATGGGTGTAATACCCTATTCATATGTTTACATAAAATTCATATAACTTTTCAACTCAATCCAGTTGATTCAGAGTCAATAGGATATGACAGAGAAACAGACAGACAGACTCACGAGTGATCCTAGAAGGGTTTCGTTTTTCATTCAGTACCAATGAACATTGTTAATTTATTATAATTATTATTTTTCCGTTTTTAAATTCTTGTTAATAAGTGTTATTTGTGGATAAAAATAAACATTTTATATTCTTATTAATAGTATTCGGACGTACGGGACCCCAAAAATCTGCGTATATACATTTTTACCTTGAACGTCACTTTGAATTGGAATAGCTGATTCTGAGGGTCTAGACTACATACAGATAAAATAAAAATCAAATTGTATCATTTACTTACTGAATTCATAGACATGTTTGCGCATCGGTGTCCTTTCTACTGTGTTTGTATTCCGGACGGCTATGGTTGCATAAATATTATGTTGCCAGGAACGAGGGCTACAAAAATCTATAAACAGATTAAAATTCAGGTTATACGCTATGCTAAATTTTTTGCCTACAACGCAGGTACCTAATCGGCCGAGTGACTGTTTATACAAACTTAATAGTCCCAAAGTTTACCTGTTTCGTAACGATTATTCAGTTACAGGAATCAGGCATAAGGTAAAAGAATACGGTTACTATAAGTATTACGTAGCGGTCATGATTCATGAGATTTATGACCGATCACCTAGCAACCGTATGCACGTTTAACATAAATTATATTACATGATCATTTAATACGTAAGTCCCTGCATATTAATGTATTCTTCAAATCACTATACGCGCCAATGATGACGACGATTTTTCAGATTTGTGTAGTTGATTAAGTAAACAATATGTTCATCAGTAACTGCCTTCAATAATTCATAAGTAAGCAAGTTAACTTACCTACCTAAAACATCACTTCGTATCGCGTTAGTAACAAGAAATACATCCCTCCGTTTCAGAGTTCAGACAGGCGATACACTGAATTATTTAACACCTTTACAGCTAGCCTTACACAGCTCATTAATACTATACTTTAATTAGTCACCTCTATCTAAAACACTACATTCCAAACATTTGCGAAATCAATTTATTTCTCGATCCATTAAATCACGTATCGCTTCAATACTTATTCTTAGCCAGTTTTAGAAGACCTCTGCCGTCCCCCGCAGTTTCATTGTTTGAAGAACTACAAAGGGTATTTGAATGGTATGTGGCATGTCTTAATAAATTGGCCGACAATAAAAGTTACCCCATGATAAGTACAATGCATGGTGCAGGGGTGCTACCCTTACCGAGAGATTACTGGGGTCTGTCATACGAGGAAATAGTGTTTGGAATCACTTGTGCGATGTATTTGTTGATGCCACGTGATGGGATCGAAGTAATGGTACGTGTGTAGTGGAAGCTACACATGTGAGTGTGGATGCACCTTTTGCGGCAGGCTTGATCTATAAAATAAAAATAAATTGCTTTAAATTAAATATGAAAGATCATCACTTGAGAACGGTAATTAAATCATAAAAAATATAGTCTTTATTTAAAGTATGTAATCAATCATCGAGGTATGCGCGGTCATAATCGTATGGGTGACCAAATCACGGAATTTGAACGGAACCCTCGGTAGGCGAGTCCGACCCGCACTTGTCCGGTTTTTCTTTTCAACCAACTGATATGTTTTAGGTGTCATTACTGTTGGTATGGGCTATTAAATAAGAAACTGTTTGAGTGAAGTCTCAAATGCATGAGCATTTCTGTGAAATGGATCCCATGTCTAATCAGTTCAATCCATTTTTAAGAAACACACCATAAACTAAAATGTGACGTTTAGTACATTATACCCGTGTGAAGCCGGGATAAATCACTAATTAATTTAGAAAATGATGACTGTTGACATAGTATTCTTGATGATAAAACTTGAAGCTTAAAGGTTTCATATAGACCATCTTTTAATACACTACCGGTTTTTCGGACGGTGAAAATACCTACTCATAAATAGAAAATACTTTTATTACAAGACCAGCTTTGAAATATGACAAAAAATATCTGCTACTCCCTACACTTTGATCTTTGTGTAGTGCCTGAAAGACCGGTACTAAATTAAAAGTCAGATTGTGTAATTTTCATCAAGAACATTGTATTATTTATTTTCCGAGAGAAAACAAGTAATACAAATCTATATGAATCCACTGAAGTATATCTGTAGATTAGTCAGACTTGTCTATATCCCTAAGACTAAACATAATAAACACCGTATTTATCAAAAACATTTTTGCGTAGCCCTACTGTACTCGTAGATATAATATGTAGAAACATAACTATACAACTTGTAGCGTGCGACTGAAAAAAGTTTACTTACAGTACTACTATTCTGTTACAATCTCCCTCGGTGAACACCTAGGTGAAGTGAGCTGTCATCCGTCCCGATACTAGAGATTGACAAAGCAAACGGACGGATGACAGCTCACTTCACCTAGGTGTTCACCGAGGAAAATTGTAACAGAGACATACAGATTGTAGTGCTAAGGTTGTAAATCTCTAGTATCGGGACAGATGACAGCTCACTTCGCCTAGTTGTTCACCGAGGGAGATTGTATCAATAGACATACATGACAGTTAGCGACATTCGCGTTCTAAGTAAATATTTCAGGTGAAATGAAAATTAAACAAAAACTGATTTTCACTAAGTAAATATTTCAGGTGAAATGAAAATTAAACAAAAACTGATTTTCAAACTTAATTCGTTTTACAACTATGTAGGTAAGTACTGACAGCCAATAAAACAGTCAATAAATCATCATCAAAAGAATTACAAATATTATATGGATCCCTCCCTGGAAAATAACATCGTAATTTTAACGCCGGATGGCCGATGGGGCCGAAAAGTTCTGGAGTGGCGACCGCGAACTGTAAGACGTTGCGTTGGAAAACCTCCCACTAGGTGGACCGATGACCTGGTAAAGGTTGCGGGGATCCGCTGGATACGAGTCGTACGGGACCGGTCAATGTGGCGACACTTGAGGGAGGCCTATGTCCAGCAGTGGACGTCTTTCGGCTGAAATAATAATATAATATATGAGGGGACATTTCACACACGGCCATCTGACCCCAAACTAGGGAGACCCTGTACTATGGGTGTCAGACAGCTGATATACATACACATATACATTTTTAAATACATACATATATGGATAAAATGAAATGATGATGATGATGATGAATTTTAACTGCCCAAATAAACCTTCGCTAAAAACTTTTATTTACAAAAGATTCGACACAAAAACAAAACAATAAACTCTAAAACTAAACAATAATCAAACTATGTACTTACTTATTTTTGTCTGCTCAAATTAATGAACGATCATGAAACAGTATCTACTGTAATGTGACTAAAGTAAATAATCAAAACAAATATGCACTTGGAACCGTGCATATTTATTTACCATCATGGTTGAACAACGTTCACTGCATTATTGGCGTATTTTACGTAGAATCACGGATAAATGGTTATAATTGTTTACTAGGGGTCTAGGTCTATGTTTGGATAAGCACTATCTACCGGATAAATTCAACAGTTATACAGAATTTGCATAAAATTGTGGGATTACTTGAATGGAGGTCAGACGGTGAAACATTACTATACATTTAAGATACGTCGAACAGCAATGGTATCGTCGATGGGTGGTGGTTGGCACTCTGATAATATATTAGGTTATCTAGCTTCAATTTAAATAGTATAACAACATACAACGTGGCAATGCTGCCAGCCTTTTGGGCACTTGCCCCATTGACAGTTAACACCAGACACAACATACTATTTATTTATACGTTTTTTATACTATGTAATTATGGATTTAAATTTTTGTTGTTCAAAATGATTTGATTCAACCAAATTGAAATGGTTAAAACAACTTATTTTTATGTATTTTATTATCTGTAATGTCCTATAGACATTTGTATTGCCCTAAACGTCCTTTGAGTCATAATCGCTACCCTTAGCGCGAGGGTAAGCGAGTTCGTTAGAATTTGGTAGTTCCATTGCGAAACTTTCCACTAGTGCCCAATAGATGGCGTTAGGAGCCCCTCACAGAGTCGAGGTGCTACTGATTATGTATTTTATGTTTGTTCTTCTTGTTGTGTTCTACTTTTGCAGGTGATATAACTAGGAAATACTTTGTTTCTCAAAATGAAATAGTCAATTGAGTTTAGGTCTTATTTGAAACCTACATTATGTTAAAAAATCTTAATTAATTAATAAAATTATTTTTATATACCTAAACTTTGGGAAGATTATATTTTTAAGACTTTAGTTATCTCTATGTTTTAAACGAGTTCAGAAGTCAAGTATGTTACAATCATGGCTATGGTATATTTTATCCATAACAGATGGAACAGTATTTTATAGAAACTTAATTATTAGTGTGATAACTTACCGTTAAAACCGAGTAAAATATAACGTTTGAATTTGGAACCTGAAACACATTTAACTAGTACTGTTTAACTTACAGCTTAACTTACTTACTTACTTGTCTACTCTTCCTGTCTGTATGTCTATTCTTCCGTAGACATAACGTGGTCATGCTACGCGTGCTGGTCAAGTAAACTGTCACAACTAGGTGACTAATTTAGTTTTCCTAGCATATAAATGATATTTTCACATTTCATTTGAAAACAAAATCTTACACATACATACACCTTTCCATATGTTTTTTTTTTCTCGTGAACTTTTAGCTTACTTGTCCGAGTAAAAGTAATAGCAAAAGAAAGTAAAAGCAATTTTAAAAACTTGTATAAAACTTGTATTCTTATGAAGTATCAACTGCATCTGTGTAAATGATTACAACTCCTTTGATTTTGAGTTGGCAATAAAATTGTTGATAACATAGTTCTATGTTATTACCGATTAAGAAAAACGAATAAAAATAATAAAAAACAAATATTTAAGTAATAATTTTAAAGTATCATTTATATGCTAGGAAAACTTAATTAGTCACCTAGTTTACTTGACCTATAAGGTAAACAGTGCTAGTTAAATGTGTTTCAGGTTTCAAATTTAAATGTTAAATACTAGCTATCATAGTTCTATGTTATTACCAATTTTATTGCCAACTATTACAAAGCTAGGGAAGAATAACTTTATTCTTCCCTAGCTTTTAGCAGCCATACACAAGAACTGTTCGGGATAATACCATAAGTAAGTCTTAGGACTCATTTACATGTCCCACCATGATCAATATAAATTCCTTAACTCAATTCCTTGCCACAAGAGTGAACCTTCTGTTCGATGAAGACGAGTTCCATATTACTTCCCCAACCCTTAGGAATACCATATTTCGCGCGATCTCATTCACCATATAAATCCAGTAACCCCTTAGTCTCGTCCCACACGACTCAACAGGGACAGAGTTATTTGTACCATAGAAAAGGTCCCATAATAAAACGTAGTAACGTGAACTTGTAGTAAGGAATAATGTTTCAATAAACGTAAAGCTATGGAAAAATAGCCTTGACCCCATTGGATAACCTCGATCTGTATTAGGTTAATCAAATTCAGCTAGTATTTGTGTACTATTTTGCCTGGTGCGTAGTTTTCGGCAAAGGAGTCTCTATGAAGAACAGCATCGCTTCTATTAACGTGGGTAATAATAACATGCCTCTTTTGACCGACAATGAGTATGTTAGTGCTTACGTTAGCAATTTTTTCTATGGATTTCAATCGATATTTCGTTTACTGTATTCCATATTTCTTTTTGCCAAAAAATTGGTTTGACGTTTTTTTCATTTGTAAATTGGAGGAAATCGGGTGACCCATATTCACCATCGGACAATTAGGGGGTGCTATGATGACTTTTTATTCTATCAAGGGTCAAGTTGCGCCTATACCCGATCGTTCCCCGCCCTATCACTAGGGTTGGCACCGCTAAAGGGGGCTGGTCATGCGCTAATTAGTGAACGACTGTTGGTTTCACGCAGAGCGACTCGTTTAACCCCTTAGGAAAAATAGCGTTGTATGTCGTGGGATAATTTTGGGATTTCTTGTCGCAATTTAAAAGGATAAGGTCGGATGCATAGTAGCATGCATAATCTGTGGTTGTTACTGTGCATTCTAATCACACTAGTGTACAAAAAAAAAGATTGCTTACAAAAAAAACTACAAAGTCCCCGGCTTTGTGTCGAAAGTTGGTCACGGAAAATGTCGATTCAGGCATATTTTGATAAGGGATTGGTGGCAGATTTTCATAAAAGGATCGGTGTTAGTTTCTGCCAACCCTGAATGTACATTCAACAAGTTTACCTGTGTGTGTTTTTTTACTCTAAACTGCTAGTGAAGCTTGGGTATTGCTGTCCAATTATTTCAATCGAAAATGTACAGTCGCAAAAACATCAGATCAAACATGAGCCATATACCTTTTTGCTATTAGGTCGGTATTTGTTACTATAATATATTACTATCTAGTAGTGTATCGTATGTTTCGACCAGACACTTTTTTTCGTGAGTGTACCTTCTGACCTAGATATATTATTATGTTTGGTTTTTTTTTACAAA
This sequence comes from Charanyca ferruginea, assembly GCA_947361185.1. Lineage (NCBI taxonomy): Eukaryota > Metazoa > Arthropoda > Insecta > Lepidoptera > Noctuidae > Charanyca > Charanyca ferruginea. The sequence goes on along the minus strand of OX376055.1, from coordinate 53,938,962 downwards.
TGGCGGAGAAACATGAAAATACTGTGTATCTATCGCTGTGACAAAATACATTATTTTAGGAACGGCTTATATACTTTCTTTGAAACCTCGTATTTTTGATATCGATGGAGAAGTTAAAAGCTATTGACGATTTGAGAGAACATTTGTACTTGCTTGAAACTTTAATTGTTAAAGGTAACTAACTATCTACTAATTAATATACAGTTTTTATTATTATTATTGTTTTGGCGACGCGGTTAGCGCAATGGCTGAGCGATTAACTGCTGTGCAGCGTGTTGCGGGTTTGATTCCCGTACAGCGTAAATAATTTTGTGATGAGCACTTGTGTTTGCCTTGTGTCTAGGTGTTGTTTATCTATATATGTATGTATTTAAATGTATTTGTGTATGTATATCAGCAGTCTGACACCCATAGGTCTCCCTAGTTTGGGGTCATCAGATGGCCATGTGTGAAATGTCCCCACATATTATTATATTATTATTACTTATTATAATAATATTGTTTTTTGTTATTATAATTGTTATTAATATAATACATACAAATTATATTTTAAAATATTGATATATGTACCAATTATTAAAAAAATATTAAAAAATAGTAGTACACTACACCGGTATCGCGAATAGGGTTCAAACTCCTCAGCTTTGAGAGAGGAACTTCGTAACAATACGCACAAGTTATTAATGATATTATTATATTAGTAAACATACGAGTACCTGTGTATATAGCCTTCGCCGTAGCCGGTTTTGTCCTCGACACTCGATCATTCGAATATCTATCGAATCGATTAATCTCAGGAACCACTTAACAATTTTAAATACTGTTTTGAAAATTATAACGCATGATGGAGAATGATTGGATAATTTGGCAATTTTATCTAAATGATTACCTTTAAATATATTTTGATCTCGTTTATCAATATTAATGTAAATTGTCAGAGAGGCACTAAATATTATGTAAGTTCTGACATTATTCAGGGTAGGGATGGCAATAGCACAAAAAATGATCATGGTAGGATTTGGTAATTTGGTGTAATTGTTTTTATTGAGCATTAATAATATTAAATTATACATAACGCCACAACTTGCCGCTCTTCTCACAAGTTAGAAAACCAATATTTCATATGGTGTTTTATTTTGGTTACATTTATATGCTGATTAGTATATCTGAATTTTTTTTTTAATTTCGTTTTTAGGATTTGTTTGATAGTTTCAAAATATTCTTATGAACTAGTATTACCAGTATTTTAATTTTTGGTCGTATCGTCGTTCCCACCCTGTATAGAATTTTCGTGAAGGATTCGAGTGACTTATGGTATTTATGTAATATCGGTTAGAAATAGATTTACTAATAAGTAGAAAATAAACGGCCATTGCAGTTTATTGATAAACCTCTTCTTATCCAGGGTTTTCCTGGGAACCTATTTACCTCCGTAGCATACTTTGACCGATTTTGAACTCTTTTGTTTCAAACATAAAATTTATAATCAACTGGTTCGATAGCTGCCTTTGAGTCAACGGTAGCTTGAATACAGTAGCCAAATAATATATCTACTATTATATGTAACTGGTTATGACGTAATGTGTCGACAAATAATTTTCATCAAGTTTCATGTGCCGCTTTGCATATTTTTCTGGGTTATTTACGTATGTATTTTATTGTATTTTAGCAGAACTTAGAATAAAGCTAACTACAACAATTAAAAAAAAAAGGTTTATTATTTTATTTAAATTGTTTTAGTTAGCTTTACTCTAAGTTTACACAGCTGATGCAAAATAATTACTTATGTACCTACATAAGTAATTATTTTGCATCAGCTGTGTTATTAGCGTGGGATGATAACTCAACTCAAGCACACCTCACCTAAATTTACCGAGCTAGATCTTTTGGAACGAAGTTCCTTATCGCGCGTTGTGAAAGGGGGCTAGACAGAAAAAATTCTTACTAAAAGTTGTCACGACACTTTTGTATATTTGATTTAAGAGCCATCTATTAACGTTATTGGCACAACTGTGCTCTTCGAGATCGAATTACGAACTGCCAATAGATGGCGCAGAAATAATTTATTGGTCTTTCTATCTAAATAACTACGCATTGTAATAACATGTTAGAAAATGTTAATCTTTAAAATTACTTACATAGAATGTAAGCAGCCATAATAACTTTTCATTCCTTGCTTTTTTTTTGCCCTGGCTTAAAGCCACTTAAATTCACTTTAACGCATCACATTAATTAGTGAAGGAATTGTAATAAAATATTATTACAATTCCTTCACTAATTAATCGAAAGGAACTTCGTTCCATCCGGGTGTCCCTTGACACCTCTCAAGTTTTTTTATTAATTATGGATTACCAACGAGATACATTAAACAATAAATTACATATTTTACAAAGAGTAACCGGTTACATTGTTCTTCATTTAATGCATACTCAAATAATAGGTACTTAACCGTAGGTTACCCATTATCGAGTATAAAATAATTAAATAGGAGTAAATTAAATAAATAAAAAGCATAAATAAATACAGTAGGTGGGTAAGGCCGTAGATTTTGCCACTTAGTGACATAGACACTTCTATGTTACGGTTACATAGAAGTAACGCGCAAGTAACGCCAAATGTTGTAAGGCTGATTACATATTATCGTGATTTTTTAACCGACTACAAAAAAGGAGAAGTTTGTACTTACGTCTTACGTATGATTTTTAGTAACTTGAAAGAAGTCCTACGGTGTGCTTCGAACAGATACTTTAGTCGGAACTGTATACTAATACAGTTCAATAACTGTGAGAAGTCCATTGATATCAGAAAAATGAGTTGCGCGGGGAGACAGTTTTTTTTCTGTCAATAGTTTGGAAATAATACACAAATACGACAATCTGGCCAAATAAAGGAACATTTTTAGGAAAATAACAACAACGATAGGTACTTGTGACGTAAAAAGATGTTTAATTTTTATAGGTACTTAGATAATGTTCTTCAAAATTGTTTTTATTATTTTATTTTTTACCCGATCTTCCTTAAATTTTTGCTGTAATCCTTGTTTAGAATATGTGCTCTTTTTGTCTCTCAAGTATCGTGCAGATCTTTCTCTAGCCTTCCTATGTATTTATTGACATACTTTTGTGAGCTTTTCTGCTTTTCGCGATATCTTTTATTCTTTTTAGCTGCAGATAACGGCCGAATCTGTAACAGATACAGTGATATTTGTTTAATGAAAAATCGAAATTTGAAGAAATTGCTACCGCACTAAAATTCAAGAGAAGGTTAAAATGCAATAAATAATTATTTACATAAATATAAACAATAAGTAGGTATGTACCCACTAAGTTTTTAAAACGGCTTAAAAATATGTATAATAAAACATTTGGACATTAATAAGTAGATATTTTATGTTTGCACTTCTAAAAAAAAATACTGAGCAGATATTTCGCTACCGAACTCTATTTGGTGAACACCTCGGAAAAATATAAGTACTTAGGTATGTTACTTAGTAAGAATTTTATTAAAAAGCTAACAAAAAAATATAAGTCATAATCTACGATATGTACTAACCTTTAGAACACTTCAACGTTACGTAACATTTAATCAACGTTACCGGTAACATAGAAGTAACGTAGAAGCGCCATTTTCCAGGATATAAATAAGCTAAAATTACAAAATAATACCGAATTTTAAATAAAAAAACATTCCCACATACTTATCAGTTACTTACGCATAGTCCTACATAAGATGTGTAATAAAAAACCGTTATTTACCTCTGAAATTGCCAAAATCTCTTCGACAAACTCCAGAGACGAAAGGATAGCGTCTTTTTTTATGGACAACTGGTCTTGTTAGTGCCATTACAAAATACTACCATAAACTGTTTTTAATACCCAGAAGCCAAATTTGGTAACATACAACATAGTAACATAGAAGCTAAAAAATGGAGACAAAATTTTGAAGAGTAATAAATCAATAAATATCGCGTATTTACGTATTCCAAAACCACGATTTAGCAGCTTAACTTGGTGACATGCCAGACTCTCTTTAAAGAAAATATATTTTTTATAGTGCCAAATGTTTGGCCGACCCAAAAAGGCAGCGTGTTTTTGGCTAAATTTGGGGGTCTGGACGAATTAAACTCCTAGTATTTCTTTTTCTATACAAATACTTTACAAATACATTCTAAGAGTTAAAGAGTTAAATAATTGAATGAAGTTACCATCCTCACAATTTATCAACTATTTTATTTTTTATAAGTAGTCAAAATTTGAGACATTTTATTTTTCAAAAAGTGGCAAAATCCGCGGCCTTGCCCAGGTACTTATTGACATTTAAAAAATATTGATTATATTAAACATTAAAATACTAGCTCACTGCCGGTTTCCATTGCAAACTAGGTATTAAGCCCAGGTTTGCACAAGATATTTTTCTCTATTTCGATGGTGTCCGATATGAACAGAAGGTTCTACTAATTAAAAAACGTTCAAAATCAAACTATCCTAAAACATAGATTAACTAATGGCCTAAAAGTTAATAGAATCGTCTTCCTGAACAAGATTTTGAAACTTGTCTTATACCAAATCATGATTACTTAATACTGTGTTAAACAATTGCTAAAAAAAGCGAATCTGAACACTCAATCCACGGCATACAAAAGTTTATTAGGTGCCACCGACTAGTTCCGCCATTTAGAAGTAGACAGTATAAAAGTATTATAAATAATGTGTAGTCATATATTTGATTGTGCCACTTTGTTACGGAACTCCACTTTCACGCACGAACCGACACTGCACGGAACGGGTCAACTTAAACCATCTGTCACTTATGTTTTTGCTAAAAACAAAATGGTGGATTTTTGCTAATGTATGGACGTGTCGATTGCTAATCTACTGTGTATCTGTTTGGGTTTGTTTTGTTGTTTCTAATGATTGTATTTTTGTGTTGGTTGTCTTACAAACTTATTATTAGGTAACTGATTCTTTTATTATTAACTGCATTACTCCAATGCAATATTGATAGGTTATAATTTGGGATCGGATACGCAGATGCATGGATACAACTGCTTTAAATAATTGTCGAGAAAAATTCGAGAGTCCACGATGGCTTAACAAATATAAACTAATGTGTATCTAAGCTTAGTTCCAGAATTCAAATAATTTTTCGACACTAAAGTGCATTTTGTAATATACAAATTTGGCCAATCCCAAAAACTCCGAAATTACGGGATTTTGCGATGAAAAAATCGATTCCATAATAAACCAACACCCAAAGTCGAGGTTAATATGCATCCTTTCAGCCGATTTCTAGTTATAATACATTATAATATTATGAAAAACCCACATACCATCTATTTTTTTATGACGAGAATATACCTTGCCTACTTTAAAAAAATCTAGAACAAAATGTTTCAGTAAGACACACTAGGATGTGTCATTTCCCTTTCAAAGTTCCAAAACAAATCATAAATACCAAGTTGTATAGCTAGCAAACAAACATCAAACATTCAATCTTGAAATTGAATTTTAAATCCCATTGAAGCGAATAAAGTCGTAGGCAAAAATAAGACATATCCCATAGCAAACTAACTCGTGACGTATTACCACATTATAAGAATTAGTACTACCGTACAGTAGCGACACGCTCCGCCTCCCTCTGAAACAGTTCCTCACCTCTCCCCGCGTCGACGACTATAATCTGGAAATTGCGTTTTTCTTCGCGCGGCGCGTAGACACGCACACTCACGCACCTATCTGTATAGTCTATTATTTTTTTTTTTTTTTTTTTTTTTTTTTTTTTCTGTATGGTATCTCGCAGTTCAACCTGAGGGTTGGTTACTGCTTAACCGGACAATCCTGTGGTGCCTTAAAAGTGACTTTTAGGGCCTCCAGCCAGGGCAAAAACTTATAAACTAAGTGACTACGCTAAGGGCACCCCCTGTGGGGTACGAGCCTCGGCTTAGGTCGCCACTGAGAGAGGGCAGCAAAGGGACAGGCTGGATCGGGTCTCCATTAATTAGGGGCTATTTTAAAGCTAAGAGCTCAGCGACGCGGGCTGGCGCTAGCAAGGGTCGGGGGGGGGGCGTTACGGGGTCGTCGCGAGGGACCTCGGCGGCGAGGTCGGAATGACTGTAATTTGTGTCTGTGTTTAACTAATGTGCTAGTGGCCCTATTTCTTTCCTGAAGGAGGGTAATAGCGTCATCTGGATCGGACAGGTATCGGTACAGGATCGTCATCTGTATAGTCTATTATTTTAGTATTAGTGTAGGCAATTATATCGTTTCGTTTCTATGGAGTGTCGCGGGTGTGGTATTACACTCTCTCTGTAAAACTATTTCTAGAAAACCTAGGTAGAAAATATGTACACGTGTATGTACACGTGTAACCTTTAATAGTGTAGATTATAATAATGTTTGAAACTTAGTCTCGGTTACAAATAACCCGCTCGAGGCTTACATTTCTTGCGGTACCCAGCAAGATGCTATAGTGATACTAATTGGTGAGATAAGGAGATGTCTGGCATTTAAATAATCCGTCTTAACGTGTTAATTAGTTTACAGCTGCCAAATTGTAAAGTTAAAGTCACTATTTTAACAGCTTTTATACCTAAATTTAAACCTAGCGACTGCCACTACACTACAATACAATTAATACCGTGCGACTACCGGCGAAGCATTGCAATGTCGGGCTGCGCCGCGGGGCGTATCGGATTCATTGAATTCTCACACAGAAATGTGTACCTTTTCGTGAAGTAAATAAAGACCATATTGTATCGCTGTTTTATAAAAGTTCGCGTCTCGAAGAGAGCTGACCCTAAATATCACTACACTTTACAGAGTAAAGCACTATGTTCAAAATACCCCAAAATATAAGCAACAAGTACATGTACCTTGACCTCAATATACGAACAGTAAAGCAAGAAATAAGTCAGCGTAGTGATACGCAAGTCTATTCTCATAAATATATTAATATTTATGAGATTAGACTTGCGTATCACACAAATATGCTCAGTGCGGAGCAGGAGGACAACAGCACACGAGGCTGAAGAGATGTGACGTTCCCAATCCCAGCGATTGCTTTTATTGGTGTAGCGTAGCCAAGGGAAGCTCTCTCATCATCTCATCTGCCTAGCCTTTTCCCAGATGGAGCTGAATACCCGGGTTTTACATGGAGCGATTGCCTACCAGACCTCCACAATCCAGTTACTGGGTAACACGATACCCTTTCGTAAGACTGGTTGACAGACTTTCTGGCTTCTGGCTACCCCTAACGACTGCCAAAGATCTACGAATGACAACCGGGACCAACGGCTTTACGTGCTTTCCGAAGCACGGAGGGAACTCGGTATGAAAATGGATGGTCACCCAACCACAGACCGACAGCGGCAAGCGAAAACCGTGGATGCTCTCTCATCATCCATACTTCCATACTTAATATTATAAATGCGAAAGTAACTCTGTCTGTTACGTTTACACGACGAAACGGCTGAACCGATTTTGATTAAATTTGGTTTAAAGATAGTTTGAATCATAGGGAAGGCCATAGGCTACTATTTAATCCATGACTTCGCCTGCGTCTGCGATAACCGACATCCACGCGGACGAAGTCGCGGGCAGAAGCTAGTAATAAATAAAATCAAATCAAACAGGCTAGAAGTTGGTAAGCACAGCATAGTGGCCTATTGTTTTTAGGACATATTGCCATGATGCAGAAAAGAACAAAAAAGAAAAGTATTAACTTACGTATAAGAATCTCGAGCCCGATCATCATCGGTCCACAGCCCCCAAGTTAAATATTTAATCGCTTATTTAAAAAAATCTGCTGTTTCATACAGAACTGTTATTCTGTTGTTCTGTGGTCAAAATGTATGAAACAATCAAAGAGAATAAAATAGTCTTTGGAAACAACCGATGACTATATACGCGTCAAAGTCCCTTTATAGCGGTATGTTGGTTCTTTATCTCGAAACTTGCTACATCAAGTTTCAAGGTGTCAGAAAAAGCTTAGGTTCATTTGAAACTAAATGAATAAAAGTCCAAAATACTAAAACGTACCGACTTTTAAGCACTTCGGACCTCTATTTTTGGTGTGTATTCAGCAAACAAAGCTAAAATATTCAACGTTCAAATTCGCAGAAGTTCATTTAAACCAGTATAGAAGGGAAGCGAAAATTTTGATAAAATCCGGGGAATTTTAGAACAGAAATGTTAAACAACCAAACGGATGCAGGAATTCTACTCACTCTAAAGAATATATATCTTGCTTTTAAATGCGAAGATGGTCCCCACATATTAATAGTTGGAATTATTTTAATAAAAAATATTTCAATGGGTCTCTCTAAAATTTAGAGTGTCCCATTGACATATTTTAGTACCGCATAGAGATGCATTTAGAGTCTAAATGCATCTCTATGCGGTACTAAAAGACAACACTAGATACCTAAGTGTACAACAGTGCGTTACGAATGCAGGGGCGCTACTTTACTACAATAATATACAGATAAGTGAGTACATAACAAAAACTTGAAAGTCTTTGTCTTCCATCCAAAAATCCATACTAATTTATAATGAATCTGTACTTCCATACTATACTAATACTTTAAATTATAAATGCGAAAGTTAACTCTGCCTGTTACGCTTTCATGAGGAAAGGCCTGAACCGATTTTCATGAAATTTGGCATGAAGATAGCTTGAACCTTTGGGAAGGATATAGGCTACTTTTTGATCCTGCCGGACTTCGTCTGCATTCACGCGGACGAAGTCGCGGGCAAAAGCTAGTATACAATAAAACATACCTTAACCACTTGGTAATAGTGTAGCTTTTAGCTTTCTATTAGTGCAAGAATTTTTGTAATCGAACAAAATCTTCCAAACTTTTACTCTTACTCTTTAATATAATAATAATAAGTGGGGACATTTCACACATGGCCACCTGACCCCAAACTAGGGAGACCCTGTACTATGGGTGTCAAACAGCTGATATACATACACAAATACATTATAAAAACATACATATATAGATAAACCACACCCAGACACAAGGCAAACACAAGTGCTCATCACAGAAATATTTACCCTGGGCGGGAATCGAACCCGCAATACTGAGGACTAGCACTCTTTATGACTATGCCCGCGTGAAACGGGTCCCAAAATTTTGTATAATAAAATATAGCCTATAGCACTCAGAGATAACATTAGCTTCATTCGCTTGGAGATTACGTCTGAACCCACCTTGGGGGAGACCATGCCCAGCAGTGGGCGTCTTAAGGTTGATGAAGGGGGGGAGGATATTAGTGAAAGAATTTTTGAAATCGAATGAGCAGTTTTTTAACTACATACAAACAAATACGTCTTTAAAATATTAGTATAGATTTTTGATGTGAGCGAAAACACAGGAACATATAAGTCTAACCACAAACTGCGATGCACCAAGTCGAAGCAGGCTAAACAATATTTGATGGTCAATAACAGCGGTCTCTTAGATTCACTTTCCTTGAGACCCATAGAGGTCAATGTAAAAAAAAATATCAGCTATAACGTTTACTAGTATTTCTATGATGATGTTGACGTAATTCTCAAACGTTCCAACGGACACGTGTGAACAGTTGCAATAATGGCTAGTACTTTGGCATAGACTAAGAAAACCGTAAAACCGTTATATGTAGGAACTTAGGAACCATGTGTAGGTAAGCCACGGTTAGGTATTGACTTGGACATTACATTTAGACTATCTAAGTTAACCGTGTGGTGCCGGTCGCGAATAGCACCACCCCATTTCTACCCGTGGGTGTCGTAGAAAGCGACAGAGGGATATACCAGAGTATGGGCAGCAGCGTCCTTCTGAGTACCATAACACCTGCTGCGATCGCCAACATGCATCGGCCAAGCATGGCGATTACAGCTGAACCCCCCCTTGGGGGAGACCTATGCCCAGCAGTGGGCGTCTAAAGGTAGATACGATGATCATGATCTAAGTAAGTGATAAGTGATGATCTAAGTAATTTTAATGTTACTGAGCAACATTGGCGCCGATTCTTTCGTTTACAAACTTAATTAAAATTAGATAAATTAATTACCTTTATATTGTTACTTCGTAATTGGCGTAATTTTCAGTAAGTAACTCGATGACTGTTAGTTTTAATTTTAACTGATGTTACAATACGGTCATCGTATCTTGGCGCGTCTGAAGTTAGCTGTTTGGCTGCGCAAAGGAACTTTTAGGAACGAAGTTGTCTACTGCGCAGCTAATCGGCTAACTTCAGACGCACCAAGATACGTTGACCGTACTGTACTTGTGTTGTTTGCTACTTGTTATTGGTATTGTTGTTGTTATGTTGTTGGTGTTGTATTTGTATTTCCGTTGCTGTTGTTGTTTTTGTTTGTTGTTGTTATATTAATAATAATAATAATATGTGGGGACATTTTCACACACGGCCATCTGACCCTAAACTAGGGAGACCCTGTACTATGGGTGTCAGACAGCTGATATACATACACAAATACATTTTTTTTTGGTAATACATTCATATATAGATAAACAACACCCAGACACAAGGCAAACACAAGCCTCATGACACAAATGTTTACCCTATATTGTTGGTGTTGTGTTGTGTATTGTATGTCTTTGTTTTTCTGTAGTTGTGGTTTTCTCATATTTAATGTAACTTTCTCCCGACCCAAAGGTTGAATACAGTGTAATAAAAAAAATATAACACCTAATGCACATCCTAAACAAATTCTTGCAAAAAGTATTTCATTAATTCTCGCCTTTTTTTTGTAACTTTTTTTAGACATAAGCAATCAATATAGTTTCTTAATTTTTTATTAAGTACTTATTTCTCTCTTAGATTGAAAAAGTAATTAAATTAAGCTAACTTAATTACACTCTTGCGAATACAGTTCCGCTGTTGTTTTGTTTATTTTTGAGCCGCTTTAATCAATATTCTTAAATAAGCGGCATTCAATCATTGGTTTATTATAAAGATGTGTTACTTGAAGCGAATAGAACAGCCGATGAATTCTTTTAAAATCAGTAGATGAAGTGAGCTCGAGAGATTGACGGCTCGCCTCAAACTAACTTGATCTACATTCAGCGGAGGAGATTTTTACAGAATAGTACCTACTGCTGATTTTTACTTCTACCTATATGATGCTTTGACGAATCAAAGTACATATTTTAAGATAGACATGTGAAGAACCACCAAGGGAATATCTCGATGAAAACTTTTTGCACTTAGATATGATATAGACTTTAAAAGTCAAATATTATTTTTTACATCCATAACATTTGACATAAATTTGATTGAGTATCTACCAAAAGATGATTTTGGTCATCGTTTAACGAAACAAGAGAAAAAAATAGAAATCAGTCGACGTTCCTAATATCGCCTGTCTAGTCTAGACACACCTTATTCTTAAGAAATATAACTGGAGGTCATTAGAATATTAATAAAGTAGCGATCTCGATTCAGATCTAGAACCGATCGGCGGACACTTTTCTAGTGCCAAAAAACTGACAAAAGAATCTATCAGCGTCTTGATTTGAAAAGTAATTGTTAAGAGTATGTGTGAGTCTTTTTTAAAGAACGACAGTGTATTGAGTATATACAACTCCCTAACTATATCCAATTAATACTCTATTGGAGAGTTATGCTAGTCGGCCAAGAGTAAGATGGTCTAGGAAATGGGAAAGAAAAGAATTAAATTACCGTTTAATTAAAACCTAGAACCTACCAGGACTTTGCAACAGACAGTAGCTAGTATATTGTATGGATACACCTAAAAGTAGATTAAAAGAGTCTTGTAACAGCAAAACAGCTCCGTCTCAATGCTATCATAACTGTAAAGCGATACTCTAACAATTTACTGCATGGCAACACACAGTAAGCATACAAATATATGCCTTACCTCCACATTATTCAGTAACGTGAAACTACAACCTCATTTAAGATATGAATTTAATAACATGCTTCATACAAATTATTTCCATTTGTATATTATAAACGTAATTGCGTTTTATAATAAGTTAAGCTGTACCTAATAGGTACTTATGTATAATTAATTTGCCAGTTGAATTTCTAGATATTTAAGAATAAGCTGAACTGTTTCGTGTCCAAATTGTAATTGATAACGAAATTAAATGGCAAGGATTAAGCAGGAAAGCTTCCGGGGTTCCCGGCTTTTAAAAAGTTTGGATTTGTATCGCAATAAAGTAATTTGAATTAAATAAACATACACAGAAGAGATATTTCTAGCAAAATGAAGATCAACATTTGTTGTAAATCCATACTAATATTATAAATGTGAAAGTAACTCTGTCTGTTACGCTTTAACGATTAAACGGCTGAACCGATTTTGATGAAATTTAGTACGAATATAGCTAAAGACCTGAGGAAGGACATACACACACTTTTTAATCCACGACTTTGTCTGCATCCGCGATAACCGACATTCACGCGGACGAAGTCGCGGACAAAAGCTAGTAAAAAATATATCGTGCCAATACGAAGACTTTCTTTTTAACCTTTAGTCTATACCGCCTACTGCGGCCGGCGCTGTACTGAAGCCGTGTGATGCCGCCGATGCCAGACGTGAACAGCACCACCCCATTTCTACCCGTGGGTGTCGTAGAAGGCGAAATAGGGATACTGACCAGAGCATTGGCTGCAGCATCTTTCTGAGTACCTACCATAACACCTACTGCGATCGCCAACATGCATCGGCCAAGCATGGCCATTACGGCTGAACCTCCCCTTGGGGGAGACCTTTGCCCAGCAATGGGCGTCTAAAGGTTGAAATGATAATGATGAATGTCTACTGCTGAACAAAGTCCTCCCCCAAGACCTTCCAGGAACATTTGTCCCCCATCGCCTCGAACCAGCCCTCATGGTACGCTTAAAAAGGTGTCAAGATGACCTATCTTGACACCTCTTTCTGTCATATTATACACAAAATACATCCCAACAAAAAAATCACATACAAATTATTACGTTAACACTCCAATGTTGCGAGAAGCGATAATATTCATTGAGCTTCATTTACATAATAATATGTGTTATTAGACTACGAATAAACCCATTATGTTGACCCAAACTGTTGTACGATTAACGTAAGAAGAGCAAGATTATCTTCAGCGGAGTGAAGCGAAGTTACGAATCGAGTCGCTGTTACGCAACACACTGTGAAATCCACTGAGAAAGTTGGTCGTAGATAAAAATTACGGAAAATATAAGATTATTTTCTCGTCTTTTATACGGTAAGGGAGATTTTTTGAGGACAAAAGGCCAGTTTTGTTAATCGCTTTTTGGTTTTCTGCATTTCTTCGTCTTTACAATTTTGTGTGGCGTTGGTTTTGCTCTTATTATGGGAGTAAGAAGTACCTTTATCTAAATACAGGGTGTCTCCTCTCCTTTTCTTCGTGAGGAATGGTTGTAAAAGGGTTGTGAAAATAGTGAGAATGTCGCGCAAATTGTGTACCAACCTTGTGTTAAAATACATGCGCTAAGTTTATTTATAAAAAAATCGGTATTTTATAAAAACAAACAAGGACTATATTTATGAGAACTTAAGTATCGTAATTCAAAATTCAATATTACACAATCCCAGTAATACTTATTTACAACCTCAGGTAACAAAAAAACAATTGGTACCTACTTACTTACCTACTGACATTTCTAGATAAAACCAATATAAATAAGTCACGCTCCAAATTCTAGCTCACCGTTGTTACTAACCTATCGCCATCGGGTATTGAATAACCCGTTACCCTCCATTGATGTTTTAACCGAAGATAGCATGGCAGCATATTTTCTATAATGTAGACGCGTAGGAAGGTACAAGTACCTACTGAGATCCTTATTTCTGTAATGACCGTAGGTTTTACTACGCTACCTACCAAGAACTTTATACTTTCTACAAAGGTAGGTACTGCTAAATATAATCAAGAGACTGCGCTCATTACAGATTGGATTTAATCTCTGGCTTGAACAACTGGCCGGTCCAGATAGCAGTTTCACTGGCGACCTTTACATATTTAAATCAGCCCTCTATTTCATGAAAGCACTTAAAATAAGTCAGTATAATGTCAGCGTGTATGATTATTACTCCACACTTGACGGTTTTGTTCGCAACGTCTCTAGTTTTGAAATCGATTATGAGTCCCAGGAACCTGTTTTGATTTCAGATTAGAATGTGTTTTACGTCTGAGTTATGATTGCAATTCGTTTTATCGGATTCGATCCAGTCATATTTCAGATGTTGAGTAACTAGCATAGGATTATTAAAGGGGCTAAGATATTAAGCTTGGAGGACGATCAACTACGATCTGGAAACTAATAACAGCGCGTCGATCGTAAGTACTTACCGCTCACCGATGCCAAACGTGGTGACTGAAGATTACGCCAATGTATGGCCGGAGCGTTCGTTATACCACTGTATGTGCTGAACCACTCGTATATTCAACAGTAAATGTTGTGTTTTGCATCACTATTTCTGTTGGCTTGCAATAAAAGTTAAGGGTGCCCGCAGACTTTGATCTCTAGAACGTTCTAAATTGGCCACTAATGATGTGACCTAATTTCATTCTTCTTTTTGTAATGGTGCTTTTTTGGACACAGAAAACCAATTTGCTTGATTAAACACAACTTTGATTACTATTGTATGTTATAATTCTCAGTCTACTTTCGGCAATAAACATAAATGTTTGTTATATAGGTACTAGAACCAACTTTATACCTTTAACGATGCGGCGACGTCGCAATAATACAATCCTTATTCACAGATATCACATTCAAAGAAAATGATTTAAGGAGCCCTAAAAAGGGCGAGTGTACCAATAATTTTCTTGTCTTCCTTTGACCTACCTGCGCGGAGATGTTTGAAAAACGGTAACCGTATGAAATAACTTTGTCCCTTCAAAATTACCCACCGATCCGGTTGGAATGTACTTCGTATTTGTATTATAGTTCACGAATTTAAGAAATGTCGGTAATGTACAAAGTCTGTTAAGTAAGAGGTTGTGTTTTCTCGCGGTTTATAGCTTTGATGGACGGATTTTGAGTTCGTAATTGTTGTGTGGTGAGTGGGGGTTTTTAAGATTTCATGTACATAAAGAGGTATGGAAGTCAATTATTTTGAAATACATGTATTAATCACACCTAGTTTCACCAACCGATGTTTGTTAGTTTAAACGGCCGTTAAAATATTAACCGGACATTAAAAGTAGCGAGTGTCACCAAGCGCAAGTCCATGTAATCGCTGTTCCGGTCGTCCGTTAACTTACTAACCGGCGTTTAGTCAGTTGTCAAGATTGTCAAAATGAAACTTTATTTTGGAAATTAATTTTTTTAGGAAATTTAGAACAATTTACATAATTTGTAGTTGCCCTACACGTCAGAAAAAATCCCCTTATTTTTCCCACAATAAGACATTATTATTCTTACAAAAAACAATAACAAACAAAATTAGAAAATTACTAAAGGTGTGTCCAAACACAGCGTGGCAATCATGAACGGTAATTAATCGCTTTCAAACTTGCATCCTCTGTTGATAAAGTGGTCGCACCCAATATTGTAATTTTTAATAGGCTTTTTTCTGTTCCTTCTTCTACGCAATTTTAGAATAACAGTAGTCTTGGGAAAAAAATGTAGCAGCGTTCTTTGCGCGCTGTGTTTGGACATAACTTAATATTGACATAATTATGTACCGACGAAATGAAATGTTGCAAAAACAGACTCATACTTGACTACACAACTGACATTTTTATATAGTTGTATTATTTAACACGAGTCTGTACGATACGGCTAGATATAGTGATACATTGTCAGTGAACATTGACCTGTGACATTTATTTTGGTTGCTTTGGTTACTGACCGATAAAAGAGTGAAAGACACATGACTCATTCATATAACGCCAGATTTCCTGATGTCATGTTATTTTTTCTTGGTGGAACATAAATACAATTATTAACATCGATGTTAGTTGTAATGTCTGATTTGCAAATGTCCGATTATGAAAAGTTTCGTGAAATTGCCCACCTTTATAGGATTCAATACCGATGTAGTTCAACTAATCAACCACTAATTCAAAAAATTAATTCAACCACTGCAATGGCATTCAACATGAAGGATGTTTGGCCTACAGCTATTGCTTACAAACTTACACGAGGTAGTTAGAAAGCTCTAAAGGTGGTTTTTTAGGTGCCATCTTTTTCATAATAGCCTCTAAAGCAGGGTTTCTTAAACTTTTTGTAGACACGGACCACTTTCCCAATTCCATGGTGTCTAAGAATATTTTAGGAACAGAAAACAAGCCTTATTTTGAGTTCTTGGCTTGGCCGAGAAATGCAGAGTTTACTTACCAGTTACCACACAATTTCCTAATAAGTGAGTTTACTGACCTACTGCGGGCGCCTGATACACATGCTTCGAACCCCTAAGAGGTCCGTGGACCCCACTTTAAGAAACCCTGCTCTAAAACCTACTTCGTATTAAAAATAATTTAAGTCAGTCATGTTTAACCTATATTGTTCTATAGTATAATTCTTTTGATGATTACTTTTACATGGCCAGTTATTAGTGTTATGGTGGCTAGTTTATGAATTTTTATGGCCAGTTATTGTTAAAAATGACTACTTTTTCATTTGATTAAAATATTTCTACATAATTCGGTTTTATCTGATTTTGTACATCACAATCGATAAACGGATACATGCTTTAACTAAAGGTATTATTAGAATATTAATTTATTGGCATATTTTGTCATAACACTGACATGAATTGGGCTGCTTAAGTGGCCAGTTACTGGTGAGTTTACCCTACTATAGCTAATAGTTTAATTCAATTGACAGTCGGACAAAAGCCTCTTCAGCTTCCTAAGTTGTCTGCGTACAAAATATACTCGTCAATCCGGCTACAAGGATCAGCAGTTAGTCATAGCACTGAATGACTTGAATGCCTGGCATCCGACGCATCTCGGTTACGACTGCGGTTCACGTTCATTTTATTGTTAAGTACTGCCCGTGGGTTTGTTCACCGGGTGGCTGTGTGAAATGCGTTGCTCTGTAGCTAAATTGAATGAAAATGTTTATGCATTCTTCCTCTTCTTCTTAGCCTGTCGGTGGCAGATTGCATTGAGTCGGCCCAGAATTAAGCCACAAGTTTAGCATCTGTAATTTTGGAACGAGTATTTTATCAACTCACTCGTTCGTCCACTTAATTTTTGTTATGGGTCCTTATGTTTTTGATAATGAAATATAGTATTCAGCATTCAGGAATAACGTAGCTTCTTATTAACGAAATAATTTAAAGAATTTGACTTATAGTTCTGGAGATTAGCCCGAACGAATACAAACTCTTTATCACTACATAGCCTACATTATTTTGTTATACTGATAAAATCACTGGAAATTCGTTACTTTAGTATTCTAGTTTAGTTAAAAAACCTTGCCCCACACTAGAAATTTCTTCTGAATCGTGGGTGCGTTTACAAACATAGAAACTAACCAGACTATTTTTTTTTAGTTTGGTTTCGGTGTGAAAAATCCCCATGGATACTGATCTCCCTCTGCCTTTACGTAGCCTCCTTCTGCGACATGACAGTTTCGCAGAAGGAACCCACCGCATCCCAGGACTCGGCGCTGCCGACCATCGACTCGACCACGGCCGGCAGAACTAAACCCGAAACAACTAGCCAAACAAATATTTGTTTCGTGCGGAAAACCCGCGGCCCACAGGAGGCAATCGTGTCGTCAGAAAAAAGAAATTTTTAAAAGACCTATCGCTTTATAAGATTTCCCGGTTGAAAAAGAGTCCTTGAAGGGGATTCTTGAAATTTAATAATTAAAAATTGTTTGAAGTAACTTTGAAGTTTCGTATGGCTTTGCTTCGATATAGGACTTCATTCCATCTTCGACCGAGGTTGTAGGTATCTCTCCAAGACAAAGGGTTCACGGTTCTGTAAGTTCTGTACGAAGAGTAAAACAGAAACCTTCACCTTTTATTTTTTCCATTCAGTCCTGAAGCAAGCCCTGATCAAAACATCAATATTCATAAAATACTTAGTAGTGCAATGCGCTTATGAGTTTGCTCTGTTTACGTTTTCTCTCATAGGAGGAAATAACAGGAAAAATATTAAATGTGTACCTAATACATTGCTGTAGGAGATAGAATATAAATGGATTATATTTGTTTGTAACTTGTGTTGATAAAATGTTGGTAAATATTTACCTTTTTCCTTTAAGACCATTGTTGAGACACGAATTTTACCACACAGTAAGTAGGTATACCGTGCAAAGTTGAAGGGGAAAATACATTTGATTCCACGATATTTTAAATTCCGGGAACATTAAGTTTTCGTACTAGTGCCAACGAAATAGTGCGTCAGACAGGGACGGACCGTGAATTGGTGGGGGGCCCTGCTTAATAAATCAACTAATTACCATTCTGTAAAAAAATCTGTTTTCAATAATGAGGTTTACGATTGCTTTGTTTTCTATATTCATAATATTTTCCATTGTCTTCAATTGGGAACCTCGACTTATAATTGATATAAGTCTGAAATCACCAATCCGCCTTGAGCGCACGTGGTGATCAATGCTCCCTGTAGTAGGACAATTTATAGGCTGGTATTATTATATTGACTTTGGTGAAAGATAACATAGTGAGGAAACCTGAACTTGTATTCTAATATTATAAAAAGGTAAAGTTTGTTAGTTTGGATGTAGCAGGTAGGTAATATCCAAAACCGCTCTTTTACCAATAGGAAGCTGTGTTACCCCTGACTGATGTTTTGTTATCAAAAAAATGGGGATGACAAATCACGCGAGTGGAGTCGCAGGCAAAGTGCTATTTTATGGAAGACGTCTGAAATCGCCTTCCGCCTTGCGAAGTGTGGTGATTAATGCTCATGCATTTACTCGCCTCACTACAGAGACTTTTGCCACAGTATTATAAATATTAGTACTACACGCACACACTCCCGCGTATTTGTACAGTCTGTAATTTTGGTAGTAGTGTAGGTAATTAAATCGATTCGTTTGTATGGAGTGTCGTAGGTGTGCCTTTGCTTAGCAGTAGTTTGCAGTGAGGTAATAATAGGCTGGTATTATTATGTATTATCAACTTGAATGCTTAAATCAAAAGTCAGATATATAACAGACTCACTAAGCTACTTTTAATAGCCATTTCTAGGAAAAGTACCTATTTATTCAGATCCGCACTACTATCGATAAAATCAACCTAAATAACAGAAGTTTGCTAAACAAATCCAAATGATTGGTTGTTTCTCATTTGTTTCTCAAGTTTACAAGAACACTGAACTCTTGTAACCCTACAAGAATTGTAGCTCTTTTATTTCTTCTAAAGCATTTTTCAAGAGTTTTTTGTACCACAGACTAGGATTTCTATATACCTTAGAGAGACGTCCACTGGGGGGGATTTGCCATAATCGCCACACTTGCCAGGCGGGTTGACGATCACAGTATGGTTGTTACAAAGGCACAGAGAACGCTGCTGCCCATTCTCTGGTGAGTCCCTTAGTCGCCTCTTACGACACCCACGGGAAGATATGGGATGGTGCTATTCTTTACGTCCGACACCATACGGAATGGACTTTATTTCTATAAAAACAGGGTAAACATTTATTTCAACTATTTAAAGGTACTTTTGGATTGTCAAAGAATCAGTCAATTAGTCAGAAAGTTGAAGCTAGATGCTCGTTCCAAAACATAGGGTAGGTCTCTATGAAGAAGAACAAGCAAGAAACTCCACGCACACTTTTTTAATCAAGTTTTTACAAAATCCTGGTTACATTATTTTTGTTGCTTTCATTTGTGAAAACGATGTAGGTGAAGATATACAGTATACAACTCTGCTTACCCCTTCACATACATGTATGGTGATGTAATATTTAGACGCAAGGAAGCGCACACACACGCAGACTTACACAGAGTGTTTTTTAAATAGTTTACTATGAAATCACATTGAAGACGAGCTGTGTCGATGCGCCGCCGATGCGCGGCGCGATTACACAAGCATATCCACGCGAGCGTTGGCGCATCTAGTTTCATTGCTGTGATTTTTGGTATTTCATTTTTATTGCACGTGTTGGAGGAATTTATTGAGTTTTGCTGTGCTGTATGAGTCCCTACTCAGACTCACGCTCATGTGACATAGGTAGTTGTGTGTCATAGAAGGGTGAAGGTGATT
This sequence comes from Charanyca ferruginea, assembly GCA_947361185.1. NCBI lineage: Eukaryota > Metazoa > Arthropoda > Insecta > Lepidoptera > Noctuidae > Charanyca > Charanyca ferruginea. Next base: position 53,918,775 of record OX376055.1, on the reverse strand, counting down.
GATAGTTTGAAAGTGACCTTTCAAGTAAAATCATTTTTTTAAATACTTTCTGTGTGTCTGTAATCGTACAGGTAAATGTCACTCATTGCCTGTTTTTCATGATAATTATTATGCACTTTATACAGTTTTGTAATTAGACGAGTTTACAAACTAGAAATTATGGATGGATTTTACATGCTTTAGGATAGGGTTTAGAATTTTACATGACATGTATTAATTAATTTAAATTAATTTAACAGTGAACAACTTTTACGAAAAACTGGTTCATACAAAAGTAAAATAATAACCCTATTTAAAAGTATGGAACCGTTGATTTTTAGTTTCTACAAAATACACCAATGTTATTTTTTTAAATTAGTAAATAAGTATGTACAGTCACGAGCATAAATATGTACACGAATTGCAAAATTCAAAAGCGATTTTCTCATGAAATAACCATTTCAACTTATAGATAAAACCTATTTTGTAGTAGTTTGGGTTCACAAATACCCTATTCGTAACCCCATAACATTTCAATCAATAGTTTAAGAGAAAATCAGTTTAGAATGAGACCAACTGTTTACATGTTTTTGCTCGTGACAGTAAACACGCAGGCTTATCTATATTACACCATTGATTTATTTTACTATATTCAGGAGTGTAAGTGAAATCATTCATTCTTCTTAGCAATCACCAATAACGAAAACTGAAAAAAAAATACCTACTACACGAGTAGGTAATGAAAACAAGGAAAATATTAAAACCATGAATGAAGTTATAAAGTAAAGTAATAATACTAATAAATCCTTATACTATTGCCATTTAAATGTCATAGTAATACTCAGTAACGTTGTAGGAAACTCGCATCGTTAATAGTATTAGTCAGTGAATTAGAAACGACCTTTCAACGTAACAAGCTATTCTACATGGTGTTAGGATAAATATGGGACGTAGTTTAAGGGAGGGTAATACTACAAAGTAGTATTCATTCCTTTATGGAGTCAGAAAGTGGACAATCTGAGCAAGAGAAACCCTACTCAAATTTTTGGTTTTATTTCATTCATAATGTCATGATGGAAACAAATCAGCTAATCTAAACAACAGTATGATCTATACTTAATAATATTACAAAGCTGAAGAATTTGTTTGTTTGTTTGGTTGAACGCGCTAATCTCAGGATCTACTGTTTCGAATTGAAAAATTCTTTTTGTGTTGGATAGTCCATTTATCGAAGAAGGCTATAGGCATGCGAAGCCGGTTCGGGTCGCTAGTTAAAGTATACGTTTATTTTATAAAGTTTAATGCGAACCTAAAAGTAATTTATTTCAATCGATAAGAAACTGAATACCTATGTACTTAGAACCTACTCTAAGTTGTTCAATATTAAGTAGGTACACAGACTTTTTTTATAAGGACGTTACCTCCTATGTCCTGTGTCCTGGGTGCGTTTACAAACATATAAACTTTCTCACATAGACAACAACCAGACATTTTTTCCGTGCAAAAAAACGCACTGCAACAACCAATACTTATGTCAAACCAAAACACAGTTGTATACTTATAGAAAATTATACCTCCCAATATCTTGCTATGACTAAACATAATACTAAGTTCTTTCTGACTAGTGCCGGTCAGTTCAGAAACCAGGTTATCCCATATCCCTCGTTCAGTGTAACAGGCTGTCTTGTGTTGTACAGTGTTGCTAACTTGCCGCATCTCATAGTCCCGTCTGGAACTCAACATGACAGTATTGTGTCCATTTAAATGAGAGCGTTGTACATACAGATATTACATTCATTGATGCTTGAATCTCTTTCCTCGAAATTGGAAGTACTAAAAGCATAATCTAAATTAATCATTTGTTTAGTCTTTTCCTAACTACACATGTTAGGACACACAATACAGAACATCACTTTTTTATGCGAGTTTCAGCCTGTATTAACTGAACAGGGTACGATAGAGTGTACGGGAATGAAAACATACATTATGATTAGATCAACATCTACCTAAGCTTTTCCCAACTATGTTGGGGTCTGTTTCCAGTGTAACCGGATGCAGCTGAATACCAGTGTTTTACATGGACCGTCTACTGCCTATGACCTCCACAACCCAGTTAATGTAAAAGATCTACCAATGACAGCCGGGACCAACGTCTTTACCTACGTGCTTTCAGAGACACAGAGGGGTGTCGGTTTTAATATGGATGGTCACCCATCCACGAACCGACCGCAGCAAGCGTAGCTTTACTTTAACCGATCGATCCGTACGGTTTTCAACCGACTTCAGAATGAAGGAGGTTCTTAATTCGTCTCTAGAAATATTGTTTTTTTTTTCTTTTTTGTATGTTTGTTACACGATTTCTCCGGCAAATGTAAAGCGATTTAGAAAATTCTTTATTTGATGGATGAGGTATGCCTCAAGGGTGGTCCCATATAAATTTTATCGAAATTTATTTAGCACTTTTTGAAAAAAATGACAGAAAGCAAAAAAATCTACATGGATGATGTTGTAATGTTCTCCAACCTTGTACTTTCAATCTCTGTTTTGACTGTGTTGCCGTTTCTGAATGGATTTCGATGCTAAGGAAGTACTAAGAAGCGAAAAATAAAAACCTTTTTTTACAAAAAAGACAACCGCTTTCAAAATCTAAAAAGTGATAAATAACTTTAGCACATAACACACATGACTTTAGTTTCGGAAGTCGGTGGCAATACAAAACATCAAACAGAACAAAGCCACCGACTTCCGAAACTAAAGTCATGTGTGTTATGTGCTAAAGTTATTTACTTATTACTTTTTAGATTTTGAAGGCGGTTGTCCCTTTACTTAGCCAAGAGCTCCTCCAATCAAGCGTAAAGAGGTAAAATTGTTTATTTATTTGTTTGTAAGAGGTAATCTCTGGAAATAATGATCCGATTTTAAAAATTCATTTCCTGATGTAAAGCTTCTCTATTGCTGAGAGCCATAGGGTATGTTTTTCCTGTGTTAAAGACGCCAGCACATCAAGCCATGCTAAACTGTCTAATTTTCCCAATTGAATATGAACCTTATCGTTTTGTAATAAAGTGGGAAATCTATCAAATAAAGAATCATGGCGAGATCCATACATACATTTGTATGAAAAAAAAAAAAAATTTAGAGGGTTTTAAATATTTTCCAATGTGAAGAATACATTACCAGTAGATTGATGTACTTACCATATTTTTAAACTCCCGCATAATTAAAATATTACGAAATGAAAATAACACTTTTTCGTTTCATCTCGATGCCCATTTTGTGTTTATAAAAAAAGAAAGTTACAAATGACGTTATCGGATCTATCAAATTGGCAGACAAGTGATGTGACAAGTGTGTGGAAAAAAATATTCATTTGTGATATTATTTCCCATAAAACGATGCAATTTCAGCGTAAGAACTGTGAAACGGCGGCTGTCAGTGTCACTGTTACTGTCAGTCGCCGTTTCGTTCTGAAATAATGAGTTTTCGTTAAACTATTCAATTTTTCTTTGCGGGGTTTTATAATATTATAAATGCCTGATGGTATATTTTAGGTACCCAAGAATATAAGATTTTGAATTTCAACTTCTCTAAACACCTTTATTTTTGGAACGAAGTTCCTTATCGCGCGTTGCGAAAGGGGGCTAGACGGAAAAAATTAAGACCAAAAGTTGTAACGACACTTTTTGCTATAGTTGTAAGCCGTGCGGCGTGCGCGTGTTTCTCTGTCTGTCTTTCTCTCTCATAGAAAGCAAACCAGTTATTAATTGTAAATAATAATAATAAATAGTTGTTTACTAATTAATCGAAAGAAACTTCGTTCCATCCGGGTGTCCCTTGACACCTCTCAAGTTTTATTTTTGTACAAATCTTGCCACGATTCTTCGACAGATTGATGTAACTTGATGTGTAGGTTGGCCTCTACATTTAACTTCTACGAGCATGAAATCGTAGGTAGAAGCTAGTAAAAAAAATCTTTTTACATGACCTACTTATGACGTCATCTTTATCCAATGCACAGTGCCTACACAATATTATTACGTTAGTCATACCATACAATATAATTATTTACTCCATATTAAGACTATGTGCGGTTATTTCTTTTCATACAGAATAGAAGAATCGGGGAATCCTTCAGCTGATAACTGTAAGAACAATCCTTTTGTTTTCACTATTACATGTTTGATAATTATGACAATATCTTATTAATTACGTCCTTACTCGATGTTCCTAACCACGAAATAAGTACCTCCTGTAGAAGTGAAGTGACTCAGCAAAATAACTAAGCCAGTGATAGCGTCGAGGAAAACTATACATAAAAATAAATAAAATTGAAGTGTCTGTTTGTAGTTTACTAAATGCATATGAATTCCAAAAAAAACATTTAAAAAAATATCTGTCTATCTGTTCGTTCCGGCTAATCACTGAAACGGCTAGACCGATTTTGACGGGACTTTCACTCACAAATAGCTGATGTTATAAACAGTAACTTAAGCTACTTTTATTTTAGAAAAAAAATTAGGATTCCCCCCAAAAAAAAAACACCGCTGATATCCGACAATCACGTGGACAAAGTCGCGGGCATCAGATAGTTTCAAGTGAAAGTTTAAGTTTCAGAGTTACATGAAAAAGCAATATAATATACTTATGTACATAACTACTTTAAAAACTGTCCAAATGACCGCCACGTGTTGGACCCAAGTCCCTATAGACAGTCTCCAGAATACCCGTGTTTAAAAAACTCGTGATAGTTTTCAATTTGGTAGTTGAATAATTTTCATTACAGTCCTATCTTTAATATCGGCACACCGAATATTATAAGAAGATCATAGACATCACATAGATTAGAGATCGGCATAATCGGGTGCATTTTTACCTAAGTTCATTTTCGCTAGAAAACTATGGACACGACTTCTAAAAATAATGAATATGATGAAAATATTCCGGGCAAAGGGGGCAAGGGGCAAACATAATTCTAGACAATGATGGGGATTTTTTTACTAACCTTTTTTTACCATTCATATAAATAACCACGCTTTTTCACCTACATTCATGAGTATATTTAATTATTTATAGATACCTAAATAAATTAACTAATGTGTATCTACAGGAAATCCTAGTACAAGAGCCAGGGCTACAGGGCTGAAGATAGTGTCTTGAAGTACCAATAAAAATTATTGTTATTATTATTGTATCTAATCCTAGTTATAAATCATATTTATACGATCTTTTATTTGCCCTGAAATTGACGTATTTTTTTCACACTTAGAGTAGTAATCATTTTACAGTCAGTACACAAATCTAGTCCATCCCCGACAATCTCGAAAACGCGGATTTTTTTCGATACAAAAGTCCATTCCATACTAAGCCAACGCCTGAATCTTCGGTGCATCCCATTATCCAATGCCTGGTTATCTGGTTATGATTGAAAGAGACGTTCTTCAAAGACTACCTGAACTCATCATCATGTTTGGCTTCTTCTTATAAATAGCTCATAACTATTGTATTGTAAATATACAATGTGACTGGTAACCGATACTTAAACCACATATCGTCGTTGATACTGCAATTCCGCGTAACTAACATTTTTAAATACCTACCGCGAGTGTACACTTTCAATAATTTGACTTAAGGTCGAAATTTGCGGTATTTCACAATTTTAGTTACGCGCAATTGCAGTATCAACGACGATATTGTAACAATTGTTAGGATCATTTTTTTTTGTACTAGGACACACATGGGAATCTTGAGATATTGACTATATTTAGGAGATAGCCGTAGTTTTGGTAACACTTGCTAGGAAGGCTGGAACAGTATTTAGTGTGGTGTAGGACCCTCCTCCTCATAATTCTAATTCAAAAAGCTACACTCCGAATACCCAACCTCTTCTTTTTGAAGTCGATATATCATCGACTCACTCTTTTATGTCAGCTCGAAGTAGACCAACTTTACACTTTACCATTACATAGTCACACGAAGTAGTCCACGCAAGGTAGATCTGAATCTTTTGCCCAGTTGCACGTCGTGTGACACCGGTGCCTTTTCAACGCCCACATGCAACACGATAACTAGAACAGACTGGACAAAAAAAATACAAGACTCCGTGTTTATTATTGGAATATTATTAACTACAGTCTTCTTTGAACTACATAATTCTAAGATAGCTTTATTAATAGCATTTGATTCATCACTTTTAGGACTATTTGTGTCGATTTTGGAGTTAGATTTGTGAACAATATTTCAACTTGCATATAACCCATGACTTATTGGGCAATGAAAGACCTCATGAAGGGCAATCACCCACTGTCCCTTACGAGAAGGCTCATCGACGTATGATATCGGTATAATACAAAAATAACTGACGTCACTCGGAAAGCGGTCATGCTGAAATGGTATTGGGCTGGACACATCTGCCGCATGTAAGACGATCATTGGGTCAAACACACAACCCAATGGGTCCCTCTACATGGCAAGCGACATCGCCGCAGGCCCAGGCGGAGATGGCGGGACGATCTGGACTCCTTTGAAAAAGACTGGCCCCAAATAGCCCTTAATAGACAGAGTTGGAAGGAGAGTTAAGAGGCCTTTGCCCTGCAGTGGGGAAATCCATGCTGAAATAATAATAATAATATACCCATGCTTATCTACCGAGTTTAATATCTATACTAATATTATAAAGCTGAAGAGTTTGTTTGTTAGGTTGAACGCGTTAATCTCAGGATCTCCTGGTTCGAATTGAAAAATTATTTTTGTGTTGGATAGGCCATTTATCGAGGAAGGCTATAGGCCTATGCGAAGCTGGGTCGGGTCGCTAGTAACTAATATAAGCTTACTAGCTGACCCGTTGCCAAAACGTTGATCTGCCATATAAATTTAAAAAATATATATCCTACGACCTATGCTCAGAACTACCAAATATACATTAAAAAGACACAAAATCGGTCAGACCGTTTCGAAGAAGTTCTGTAACAAACACTATGACACGAGATTTTTATATATTAAACTAGCTGCACCGGCAATCGATGTTTTGACATATAAATTTAAAAAAATTGCCTACTCTCAGACCTACTGAATATACACACAAAATTTCATAAGAATCGGTCAAGCCATTTCGGAGGAGTTTTGTTACGAACACTGTGACACGAGATTTTTTTTTAAATTTAGATTATTAAACAGAGCTTTTTCAGTGGAAGTTCATCGGGGTTGCAGATCACAAATGCTAATGGCAGACGAGCAAATTCTACGAGTCTCCCCATACTTAATGCTTAGACCTAGTTTTAAGGCCTACAAAATATGTACCTATTTAAAAAAAAAACTAGTTTTATAATAAATGTACTAGCTAACACTTTCCTATATCTTTTACATGATGAATAATTCTTGTTGTGATTGAACCAACATCTACGCCATTCATTGCACTGAAGAATCTGTGCAATATACAGATAAATAAAATTGAAGTGTATGTTTGTATAGCTTTTACTCGAAAGTATACGGTACATAAGTAACGTATAGGTACTTTCAGACAAACATTTTAAAAATTGTTTTTTCGTATAAACCATTTTTCTTTCTGTCAGTTTTTTCGGCTAATCTCAGAAACGGCTAAACTGAATTTAACGGGACTTCACTAGCAGATAGCTGATGTTATAAGGACCTAACAAAAGCTACTTTTATTTAAAAAAAAAATCATTTTTAAAATCAAGCTTTTAGCCTAAAAAAGTTAAAAATATCACGAACTAAAAGGAAAAAGGAAAGCTTGAGACATTGATATTGTGTAGTACACCAGCTGTATAAAGGACAGCGTACATCAGTGCCTCAAGCTTTTCTTTTTTCCTTTTAGTTCGTGATATTTTTAATTTTTTTAGGTTAAAAGTTTGTTTTTAAATACTTTTTTTTATTTTTATTTAATTTTTTAGTCTTACTAACCTTATCATTTTCTGCTCTTCATACCCTTTCATTTGATATCCATATTATGGGGTTTGGGGAAAAATATGTAATCCACCGTCTTGAAGCGGCGCCCATTTTGTATTTATTACAATATTGAGTATTGGGCATTGTATTGTCATCAGAACTAAAGGTGCTTGCAATTTCAGCTTAATTGGATACCTAGAAATGGTCGAAAAATGGTTTACAAATTTTGAAGCGAAAACTTACATGCGAACAGTGCAAGTTAAATAAAAGCTTGTAAAAAAAACCGACTATCCCGCGGGCGAAATCGCAATACTCAGCTAGTTAGTTGTACATAAAGTAACTATTTTTCAACCCAAAACTTGCCACTCAATACGGTAACCCATCAAAGACTGACTGCAAAACCTTTGCTTCACCTTGTGTATAGCGTAACTGGCATCTGAGATCAACCTTGTGGGAGCATGTCAGGGTCGAAATCTATACCCTTCAGTCTACGGTTATAAAGGTCCCATTAATTAATCCTGTAGTAAAGCAATACCATAATTTATGGGACCTACTGTTTGAGTGTGTACTGTCTTCATTAAGTAAGATATAAAGTCGTAATTCCCGTGTTTGTTCACCAAATTGTTGGTCATTTAATTCGGAAACTTGTGTTTTGAGACACTAGTTTTTGCGTCACAGTATCTCTTTCATAAAATAGATTGCTTGATTGTCATAAATAAATAAACTTTCTTTCTTTCCTCATATTATTTAACCTTTGACTTCACCCAACCATAAGGTGATTCAAACCGCTTAACCAATTTTATAAATCCTATGTTTGAGATTATTCAAACTTCAACTAGATGGCGCCAAAGTACCTCAACATTACTACTACTGCAAAGATAAACTTCTATTGCTTTTTCAACTCTTATTCTTCATGTTATTTTAAACGTAAATGCTGTTTCACAAGACGGATGGATAATTGGATATGTATAGATAACAGTTATATAGTTTAGTTCGCAGCATGTGGAAAAACCTGAAGCTCTAATGCCCTAACTCATGTATGCGTGCAGCCATTATTTTTCTAACATGTTAGTAAACAGACGTACCTATTTACTTATATTACGTCACATGCATTCTTAGCAATCATTGATAATAATAGTATCTAACTAACTACATACATCTATTATGCAAATAAATAAAATTAAAATATCTGATTATAATTTTAAAATAACTGCTTTCTACTAAATGCATATGAAAGTACACGGACCACGGTAGGTACCTAGCTATATTATCAAAAAAACAATTTTGTCTATCTGCTTGTTTCGGCTAATCTCTGAAACGGCTGGACCGATTTTGTGTCTGGCCGATAGATAGCTGATGTCATAAGGAGTAACTTAAAGGGTGTCGAAAAAAAACGATAGCAAAAAATCTTTCACTGGTAGAAAGCCACACTATCGCAGAGTATTCATAGAATATGTTCTATGATATATTTCACTTCCATTTTTATATGTAAAATACAAATGTGCGTGTAGTGTAACCTGGGCAAAAAGTGTTTCAACCTGCTGACTGGTTAATATTTATTTATAGTTCGTGCCAAGGAAAGTACACTTTCCTACGTGAAGAAAGCATTGCTGCTTAGTTGAAAACTATTCCCACAGCTGAAAATCAGTTTTCCCAATTTTTTACAAATTATAATTTTTACAGCAATTGTTATCAAATTGATCGTCGAACTAGTTTTGTTTAGGAAGATAGTCGCAATATTGCTTCAGTCGACTAAACAGGGATAATTTTGGAGCTTGATTAGGTACCTATTTGCGTATGAGCATTAAAATAGTTTTTTGCGGTTTCTCTTGGTATTTATGTCATGTCATTTATTTTAATCAGTCTCAAAAACATAAGCCGAAATTTCTAGGTTAGCGTCATTGAGGTACACAATGAAATGTACAGTATACAGTTTATATTTAATATTTATTTATTTACCATCTCTTAGTTTAAGACAGGAAACATTTATATAATAGCAGCTAATCACAATAATAAAATTATGATAACATTTACAAAACGTTCTCTTAAATTTAATATTTCACAAACGAGTACTTCGCCTTGTTTAAACACATTTACACTTCATTCATAATATTAGTTACTCCTTGTAGATGCGTTCATATAATACAATCAATATTTAAAATCATCTCTAAATTTTACTTCAGATAAAAAGAAAATAAAATAATTCCTAAGAACTGTTTCACATTTCCATTCATGAATCAATTCTTAATAAGTACCATTCGTCGGAGACTTCGTACGGGAAATCTTTTCAGGGAAACAATCCGCAGGAATTATTTTATTTGCAATATGACTCTGTAGTAAATGGTATTGTTTGTATATTTAGCTAAATATGGCTTTGTGTAAGCTTGATTACTAAATATGCATAACAGATCAACAATATAAATAGACATTTGTGTATATGTACATTATATTGCACAACATGCACGTCAGTAATTCTTAAATAATCTGCATATAGTCGTGTGTTACTCACTTCTATTCCTGAAGTGTGATCAAGTGTTACATCAACCCTTTCTTCTACGTCATATTCATCTATTACGGCTTGTTCTATATCACCAACTCTTATACCCATTACATTGCTATTTATAAATTTACTTTAGCCCAAATTAATATGTCCGTACAAAATGTACGGTGTGTATTCTTGTAAAGTTTCGGTCTGAACGACGATGACTCAATCATTTCAACTGATTCACTGACTCACCAATGGTTTGATATTGGAAAAACAACTCGGGGAATCTATTATTATAATATGCAGGAGTGCCAAGTAGAAAATAAAATGCCAAATAAGCTGAACTATTAATTTTATTTAGATCTCAAGCTCACACGGAACCAATAAAATTATTCAATTGCTTTGGAGTATTAACGATACAATATTACAATTTCTTTCAACACATCATTTCGTTTTGTCTTTCTTCTCGCTCGCTTACGCAATGCGCGAGTGAGATGAACACGAGTTTAATTCAATAATCTGATAGTCTGCAACATCCTTTTCTTTTTCTTACATTTTCCGATCAACACGTTTGAGTGACTAAAGCTCGGCTCTTAAATTATTTACTTTCTAAGAATCTCACATCGCTAAGGAGTAGCCACGTTTGAAACAAGTGAGTGATCCGAGGACAATCATTCTCCTTACCTACGTCTAGAGTGACATGTTGGCGTTAATGACAAAGAGATAGGAATGTTAGAAAGCACAACGTTCAAAACAATTCTTGGTCGATTGGTACATTACAAAATAAAAACCCGTTATAGGACAATAGAGTTCGTTGATACAAAACTTCATTTAAATTTATGAACTTTTCGACATGACTAACTCTAAGTCTGATTTCTGAATTCCGTACGCTCTCAAACGTGGCCGATTTACAGTACATTGAAAAATCTACTTATTTGTTAATTATGTGCGTTTTTATGTTCAATTTACAAAGTACAATTTGCTTGCAAATTCAAATTTAACAACTAGTGATCAAAATGTTTTAGAACACTATATCATTTGTATGAATTTTATTTGTTGTAGACTTTATCATCTTGTTATTATCCCCTAATAAGGGCAACAGCTAAGTGTACAAGCGCCTAACGTTATAAATTTTATAATACAATAATGATTATTCAACATTACATACAACATACCAAATGATCAAAACAAAATCGTCTACTCGTCACAAATTGTGATCGAAACTCTAAATGCGATTCTACCGCCGCCGTCGGGTAAACGACATTTAAAATTCGGTTAATCCGTATAAAATGGCCGATATAGAAAAGGAATTAAGTTTTTTTTTCAAGCTTTTTACAAGCACAATATTATCCAAACAAGTCGGTTGGGGGAAACTAGCACAAATACGACACACAGGCTAGGCTAATATCACAGGAGTGCTGGGAACGGTGCAGAGACCCACACCACGCGACCACGCCGGGCGCCCGCCGCCCCGCCCCGCGCCTCCCCGGGCCTCTCGCCCCGCGCCTCCCCTACCTATTTACTATTCAGAGGGGGCGAAACGGGCTACTAGCGATATATTTTGCGACAATTAAGATTTCAAAAGAAAAGGAACTCGCTTGTTCCGTGGATCAATTGCACAATCGGACGATTGATTACTTTCAAACTTATTGCACAACCGTTTGATAAGTAACGCTTTTTTATTACACACAATCCCCCAACTTATAAACGTTGTTTTAAATTGAGCAACAGTTGTTGCAAGTCTGATATTCAAATTATTTTAAAATTAAATTAACAACGCTTATAAGAGGAAAACGTAGACTCTATCTTGTATTATACAATAATTAACAATGTCACGATAGTTCTATAAAACCCATAATCAACCCAATTAAATATCATATAATGGTAACAAAGCTTAAAATGGTGACATAAGCAATAGGGTAACATTAAAATGTACAAAACAAAAAAAAACCTTTAAATAAAACTTAAAGCGATAATAAAGTACAACAAAACTCGTTCAGAAGTAACTCTCGGACTTGTTAGCAAAATGTGAGACGCGAGCAAACGTTGGACGTTGGCGGCCAATGTTGGCCGAATGTTTCCTCAACGTCGACACGCGCCGATTTGATAAGGAAACTAAAATTCCGCCAAGAGTTACGATGACACACACACATACGTCACAAATTTTCCTTTATCACCTTATAGACTATTAGTAATGTCAGCAATTATATTCGAATTGGGAAATACTACATTTAAACTTGTTTTATCTTGCTAACAGCATAATCCTTATTATTCCAATCACAGACGCGTATGTGTGCATCAAGAACAACAGTCTATTCAGAAACGTCCAACCGATCTCACAAAGGCAGCACAAAATAATACTAGGTATTTGAATAAACTAAATAAGCGTGGAAGTTTTGTTACCGCTCGTCTACGCAACCGTTCCCAGTCGTTTTGCACTATCTCTTAATCACTATTTACTTTACAGTACAATAATATAACATAATAATTATCGCTTAAAACTATGCCTTCATTATGAACCGTTAAACTTGCACTACGAGTGAGCGCGTCACTGTAGCGACAACGTACACTCAGAGTCCTCTGTTCGATAAAAATTAATCGTTGAACACTAATTGGACCGCGCCCGTCGGCAGCGCCTGAGCAACTTTCACTAAGTAATACAAAAAACACGCTAACAAAGTAAGTACTCTTCTTAACAACAAAGAATTGGCTAAACGTGGACAGTCTGTTCCGGGTAACGTAAATTAAACACGATTCAATAGTCCAGGATTCTCGAGCCGTGGTGGTGGAGTGCCGGCGGCTCTGGCCGTGCCGGCAGCCGGGACCCCTCGCGGCGCGGCTCGCGGCCGGGACTCGCATCAGGAGCACGCGAACACGCCCGTGTTCGCTTAAATTGAGGTGTGGAGGTGCGCAGGGCGGCGCGGTCATGAGTCCAGCACGGTCAGGAGCCCGGGAGGCAGGAGAGGCACATCCTGTCGGGGCATTTGCCGCGCCAGCTGCGCGCAGCCCAGGTTGGCGTCGCCCAACTCGGGGATGGCGTCTAGCAGGGCGAGGCACTCGTCCTCGACGGCGCGCCGTGCTTTCTTCCCGACCCATGAATCATCACACTCCTCCCGCGCTCGGCGTCGTCTCGCCTCCTTCTCCCGACGCGCCTCTTCGCTCAGTCGACAGTACGTGTTGTTAATGCATACTGAGCGCCTCAAGTCTCGCGCGGGGTCCTCGATATTCTCTAATTTCTGCGAGCAGATCTCAATGACCCGCTTTCGTTCCTCGTTAGCGCGGAGGCGCGCCGAGATCATGGAGAGCTTGGGCCTGGCGGCGGGCTCGGTGCGTGAAGGTCCGAACATGTCGTCCTCGAAGGCGTCGGCGATCTCCGCGCCGCGTGAGCTCTCGCGCTCCTCTTGCGGCGTCATTCTGTAACAACAAAAACGCGGACACATTAGCACATATTAGCGATACGTAAATTTTTGGTAATGGGAACGAAATTAGAACAACCGGAAAGTAACAGGTAATTGCTTGGAAAATTATCAATTAGATAGTAGGCCCCTATTTGTTATAAATAGTACGCAGTTAGTCATTGATCACAAAGACATTCTTAATAATAAAACTGTGACGGAATGTGAACGAGTCAAGGAGAAGCCCTAATTATTTCATAATAACAAGTACTAGGTCAATCCGAGAACAATGCATCGAAGTCCGAACGGGCCAATCAGGTTCATAACTCGTTATAATCCGCTCTAAATTCGCAATCGCATTAAAACTAAAACAGATGGATAGAAATTAGTTAACAAGTTTTGAAGATAAAAAGCACCTTGAAATGCATTTCGTCAACACCTACCTAAATAAATCAGGGGAAATGATGAAGAACCCTGACATAAGCATGGTCGACAATCCACTGAGATTTGATCTTGGTAAAAATTGTAACTCCAATGTCACAAAGTTCAAAACACTGTCACAATACAGGCGCGCAATTCGTCACTTTGTCCTCGGCGACTATAAAAAAGCAAAAAGACACAAGTGAAACAAAAATAAATCGTGCGGTGAGCGGCGTGCGCGCAGCTCAACGAACACTCGGCGAATGACAACATACCTCGCTGTAGATAAGACATTGAAAAAGCCAATTGCGTCATGTACTGCTACGTACGTATGGAGAGGAAACGGATGACGTAGACCACAGCCGTCATTTTAGACGCTATTGCTTGACTAGTCATGACTCGCCGTATGTTTGCGAGACAAAAGATGCGAGTAATGTAGAGAGCCCAATTTGTGAAAAATATGTCACTGAAATTGTAATAGATTCAGTTACACAAGGAAAACACTTTTTCCTGCTCGATAAAACAGTTGTATCTTGACAAAATTAATAGGCTACGAATGCTAATGTAATTGAAAAAACCCACATATATTGCAATCATGGAATAACCAGGGTATTTGTGAAACATGAACTAATTTGGAACAATATCTTTGAAATGTTTGACAGTGGAAGACTCATCTGAAACGAGGTGAATGTCTGAAACCATCCTCGAGAATAACAAGGACGTTCATAGGACACTTGAGGTAACAATGTTACATTGGTTATGTTAGAAGCTGCTAATATAAGAAAATCCTAGAGGGTAAATTACAAATATTTCACTCATGGAAGAAACTTTTGAGAATCTAGTAACAAGAGACGGACAACAGAAAAGAGTGTTTGTCATAACCCTATAAAATGTTAGGCAAGCTTTCAGTAAATTTTATACTGTTCACAAGCTAGACAAAAAAGACCTCTTTTCATTTTTTGTATTGTTAACCATTTCAAGCAACACCTTAGCAATCCTTGAGGCAAATTCATTCTTCCCTTTCTGGCATTGCGAAATATCACGTTCATGTTGAAATCGCGAGGAGAATTGAAAAGCTCACTAAATGAAAACCTGTAAACACAAAACAACAAGTGTGTAAACCAGCCAAGGATTCGTAAAACCTGCACTAGTTCTAGTGTAAAACACGTTCGTTCACAATCATATTATCGAAAAGACGTTACACGCTACGTGTTTTTGCACCAAAATTGGCCTTTGCCCAGAATCCTTTGAATCCAAAGCTCTTGTTTTAAAACCTGATTCATAATAATATGTATCTCTCATTGCATTGTGAATATTACAGCCGTCTGTCTGTGTTATCTCAGTGTTGGTTGAGTCTGTTGTATATTCAAGGTAATTGGCTAACAGAAAGATTTGCGACGACTGTTAATGCGACTGTTTTCTTTAATATTCTGTTTAACTTTTTTATAACACAAGGTAAATAAAATACTTCACCTTAACATCTGGAAGATTTTGCAACTATCGAGAAGTGATAGAATATCATCAATTTCATTCAATCTTTGGCACACAAATGTTGAACAACTGCTATTTTTCAAGGTAAACTCAATTGAAATTGAAAATAACCTGATAAATAAAAGGATTCTATGTTACTCCAGTTCAATACTGCGTAATGTGCGAAATATTAATTTCAGTATTCAATGTGACGTAATATAAAGTTGAAACAGCTACTATTGATATTGTTGTAACTGTTATTGCAGATATCGCCAACACAATTACTTTAAGTTAATGAATTTATTATGATGTAATCTTGATGTAATAATAAAAACTTCAATCAATGTGTTGACAGTACCCACTTTTGACATTTTAACAGTACCTATATTATTTACTTTTTATACCATAGAAAATATTGTCAAATTAATGGATCTCTTTCAATAAATCACATCGAAGGTTAAATCAAGATCCGAACGACTTTTGGGTTTTTATTGCTATTCCGGGTTTTAGTCCACTTCTGTGTTTTCCCATTCGACACAAGCCATGACTAGACTTGAAATAAAGTTGTTCAAGTCGGACATGTGTCAAAATTTAAAAAACCTGACCTTTAAGAACATTCCAAATGTTTTCATGGCATTTCCAGTTTTTCTTTTCGTCATGAATTACAATTTAATTAAAAATAATTAACATTACATTAAGACTGCGGCGAGCAAAATAATTCAAAACAGTCGTCACTGTTAAAGTAATATAATCAATACCTTTACCATAATTATCATAAAAAATATGTAATGAATACAACAATGAATGTGCTAACAGATTATGGTTGGCAAAAAATAAGAATACCGTTTAATTTAATAAACAAAAAATAAAATAACAACGCGACATTTCGAAAATGTAAAAACTACAAATTGTAGTATGAATGGTAAAGATTAATATGAAATCAAGTTTGTGAAAAAAAATACAGTTTGCTATCAAAACTTAACTAAATACGAGATTTTTTTAAAGATTATTGTACAACTTTACGTATTTTTGTTTTTTAAATTAAACAGTATTCTTATTTTTTGCCAACCATAATCTATTAACACATTCATTGTGGTATTTATTACATATTTTTTATGGTAATTTTGGTAAAAGTATTGATTATATCACTTTAACAGTGACGACTGTTTTGAATTATTTTGCTCGGCGCAGTCTTAATAAACTTGCAGTAGGTGTAGCACGCTTGGATCATGCTTTTTTTTCGTGCAGCGAATGCGCGACGACAGTACACCGGGTGTTGCCGACCCCAACAGTTACGATCTAATAAATCTCGCTCGAGCCGACCGACGCTACTGCCTACCTGCACTTTCTTTTCTCTGTCCCACACGAGCCAGGGGCAAGAATCCACCGATACATGAATGCCACCATTATATAGAGGACTTTTTTGTATCATTTGACATCGTAGATGAAGCGACTGATGCTAGTTCACCTTTTAATGTAAATTTCTACACAATTCTTGAAATTTATGTAGGACAGTTTAAACAAAACAATGAAGCATTAGAATAAGATATTCGTTATCAATTCTCCTCACTTTCGAAGAATAAGTCATGTCATGGCACAAGTAACATGAACGTGTGGTTAACTTTTTAATGTGAAAACTTTTTTCCTTCCCAAAATTTGCTTGCGGGGTTGATGTATTGCTGTTCCCTACAAACTGATAACATGCGTATATTGTTTTTTTTTAATTTTCCTTCTTGTGTATGTAATGTAATAAACAGTCAGTGATATTAATCAATTGGAACAATAACGATTTTACGACAGGCTCGTAATTGACAACCTCACTAACTATTAAAATTCGAAGCTCTGTAAAGGCCAGTGTCACCTTAAGTTGCTCATTCACTTCTGCTTGATCGTTTTCAGGGTATAGAAGTAAATACAGGACGGATTGCATTAGAAACCATTGCAGATGTTTCGAATTCCAATTCATTTGGAATTGACATCCTTGAAGGTATTTCTACAAAGTATACTTATTTTCTGCTAAATCACTATAATCGTGTAGGCGTTTTGATAGAGCACCTTTTATGGAGAACGTATATGATACGATGAATTATCGGATGTAGGTGGAAACATATCACCGATACGATATAATAGTTTAACGATCTCCGACATTTTTCTCTAATTTCCCACATCGCACACTTTCACGTCAATCTCTGCCATGCCCTTAATAGCATCGGCTCTTTTGGGTTTATAGCCGCATCTAAGTGAAGAAAATAAGTCATTTTCTATAGAAAACCATGTAGCAGTGATATATTTGTATTTATTTTTACCTGCACCTTCAGTTTATCTATTATTCATCATTGTTTCTGTACTAGTCCGTCGTCTAAAGTTTGAAATTTTCAATATTTTTTGTGGTCTGGCAAGAATCAGGCTGTAAGTATTTTTTGTTTGTAGTGACCACGAAAATTGTAAAAAATCACGTACACGCGTAAATGTGTTGTAATTGGTGTCTATGACCGAAATTGTGCGTCCCTGTGCGTTGCATCATCAATTACTGTGCCGTGGGTGTTACATAAATTGCTTTTGTTCATTAATACTACAATAACTTCATGTGTGTTACAAGTTATTACATACAGAGTGAAGAATATTTAACAGGTTCATTGCAACTGTGAACTGGAGAAAGCAAATGCCTTTTGGTACTACATAATTACGGATACCGTCATCAACTGGTTCCCCCTTTTCTAAGGCTTTTTAACGCGCGAGGGGTACCCAGTTGATGACACTGTATACACCTTATCTTTTTAAAAGTAATTCTCTATTTCTACGTCATTAACTTTGTTCAGTAATCTCACATGATTTTAGTACTTACTTCAGACTTTCTACCTTATAATTTGTTTACCTGTTACATTTATCAATGATGCGCATTATAGTTTTTTTCTATGGAAGTGGGTGAATCATATTTTTTTAAAACAATTACTCGCTCAAAGCCGACAGTGCTTATGTAATGACCTCACAATAGGCTGTACCTTTCTAGGTCGCAAGTAACGAATAATTAATTCGGTTTACACTGCGAGTAGGTTGAAGGTACTTACTCCTAGCACAACTAAAACTTCCCCTGTATTAATTATTTTTATCTTCTGTAGAACTGATGATACAATCATCATTTTATTCAAATGTGAAGTTAGCTGTGTTTCAACCCACCCAATGTTAGGGATTGACAGCTCACCTCAAGTTCATCTCTCACTTCACGTAAATACACAGAGAGAAATTTTTACAGAACACAACTGTTGTAGGTACTTGTATCTTGTAACAAGATCGTTTCGGTATTACCCTTGGCTTCCCGGAAAATTACTCAGCGTGTTCAGCTTAAGTCTTGTTTATTTTATAAAAAGAAGTTTCATAGTTATTTTTTAGTAGTAGTTTTTCAAAATCTTGTTTTAATTCAGATTTTTTTGTAAGAATAAATTAGATTTCATACTTTGGAAATACAGTGTCTACAGCTGATAACTCTTATGCTTTATCGTGGTAGTCATAAAGCTCAAAATTAAATGCCAGTTATCCTTTTACGGCATCAAGAATTGTTTGAACTTGTTCTGCTATGCGTCATTATCATTACTGTGAAGTCATACCTACCTACTTACTAAATGGAATTATTGCAGAAATTTCCCCATACGAATACCTGTGCAGGTCGTTAACTAAATTTGTAACTAAGATACTGGAATAGATAAACACAAGTTCAGGCATCAAACAAAGAAAGAACATTGCCTTTAAAATACTGTTGAAGTATTGGAGACGTTCCATGGAAGCCGTAAAAGCCTAATACCAAGTAATTTAGCACGTGGGGGTAATCAAAATCACTATATAATATAGTTTGCGTGTTTAAATCGAGCGCCATATAACGTTGATAGCCCACAGCAGACAATGGATGCGGCTCACAGCGTTTAAATCACGGATAATGGCTACGTAGTTGACGCGCTTTTTAAACTTATTGACTCCGTTATAGATAACCAGGTTGCATACTTTGTTGATTTTTAAATAGGAATTTGCGAAACTAGTGCGTCTGCAGTTACTATCTGTAAAAAATACCTCGGTTTTTAGGTAATTTAGGTGAAGTGAGAGCGAGGTGAGGTGCCAATTCCTTGCATTAGGAAGGATGACAGCTGAACTGAAGTCACTGAGGGAGGTTCTGACTAAAAAGACTGGCTAGGCTAGTAGTTTTTTTTTACCAGATTACCCACCGATTAGTCCTCCGGATTAGTCCTCTACAAAGATCGAGATTACCTGCACATGAGCAAAAAATTATGTGCAATTATTCAAAATCGGTCCCTATAATTGAATATATTTTAATCCGAACACAAAAGTATTTCACTAACAATCAGAAGCAACACATAAAATACCTAGTTCAGTAACCAGTAACTTTATTAAGCTCTATTTTTTCCACTTCACTAACAAAAGTAGCAGCTCTTGGCACGTTTCCCACGTCAGTAAAGTTTATAATATTCAGTGTAAGAGACGCCAATATCGTGCTATCTCTTTCTAGCGCAACACCTGCAAATGATTGTGTTCGTCATGAACTATGGATATTGTGGAAAAATCTGGGAAACATTTAATTCCTAGTACGAAGATTTAAATATAAAGTATTTTAAAAAAATCGTGGAAATGGATAATGTGTAATCCCTATTACAGTGAGTCATTATAAAACGCCAATTGCTAAAGCGGCAGAGTCATAATAGACCTATTGAAAACTTGTAACGTGGCGTGTGAAAAATAATATCATTAATAATTATTTTATAACTAAGTAATTAATAAACATAGACACACGAATGTATGAAAAATATCGCATGATGCCTTTATAGGAACCTAGACGAATCATGTAGCAGTATTGCCAAAAATATAATATTAACTAAGTATACACACTTCCGTGCAACTTATGTATACAATTTATATTTCAAGTTTCTTTCGGGAGCTTTGTTCTCGAACTTGGGTGGGGTCAAGTAATAATGTGATTAGACGCCTTGTTTGTAGCATTCCAGTTATTAAAGGATTCATAAAGTTTACCAGTACCAATATTAGATTGCATTGAAAGTGTAGGTATTAAAATAAACTTAAGATATATTTTTTTCTAACAAGGTACCTAGGTATTTGAATGTTTTATTTGTAATACTTATTTAGCGCGCGACTGTACTGCTAATGATGCACTGTGTGAGCTAAGGAATCATTTTTATTTTGACCCTATTTTAAGGGTTAGAAATTAAAAATAGAAAAATCTTTACTGTTTCGGCTTTGTTTGTGCCTGTGTTTCATTTTAATATAAAACTGTTTTTTTTTTAATAATTAATATTTTCTAAGGAAATACTTTCTTTTCTAAATAAACTAAGTAAATAATGTCTACAGTAGATTACCCGAAAATTACAACGATTAACAAACGATAAGTACTTTTATGGAACATCAATTTCAAATCAAAATTTCACAAATATTATCGGGTCACGAAGCCCTATTCTGAAAATCTCAGTAGTCGAATTCGAATACCGTTTGTCACGCTCTTACAGTGCGACAGAGATAGCTATATCCGATCGACGAACAAAAGGACCCTTAGAAAATAAATTATACCACAGTAATCTACTCACATAAACCAGTGACACATTACCCATTAAAGAATTGACTATTTTTTCCGTAATTAGTGTAACAAAAATGTTACAGTATTTTTTTGCGTTAAATATTAAGTCGATAACACCATTGAATAGATAAGTATTATTATTTTATTTACCTACTGTAGGTATCGTCCGGCACGCATACATAATGTAGCGCATCGGTACGTTACTTACTGTTATTAGATAAAGATACTTTTGTAGTTACACTATCCTTTGTCTACTTGTCTCTTTCTTTCCTTCTAGAACTTCATAAAATCGAGAAAATATTGCATCTTAATTTTCTTGTTTGATTTCTTATTTTCTTTGTAAGTGTAAATTCATATTCGCAACACAACTTTAAAGTATTCATAAACATTATTATGTAGTTGAGTAATAAAATACTTTCAAACAGTTTCCTAGATACTAAATATATTAAAGAAAGTAACTGTGTTACGTACGGCAGGTAGATTTAAACGAGCAATTAAATTATTACATACTCACAAAAATATTTGTACACAAACATAACATTACGTAAGAAATAGTCAATTAAACTATCGAGTCCTTTGTTTAAAACAGAGAAACTTTCGCAAGTCCATATATAATATATAAAACATATATTTCTTAAAACTAATTTATATCAATTAATGAAATATAAATTACCTTAGCAATCCAACAATAAACAGTCCAAAAAGTGTGCAACACTTCGATTGATTAAAAATTAAATTAAAATTAAAAACAGTAATACGACACGAAACAATTTAAAAATCGAACGGTTAAATTAAACATAATGCCAACGAGGTGTATCACATAAAACGATCAACTTAGCACTTGTCCAAACAGCCGAGCGGCGAGCGCTACTACATAACTAAATGGAAAGCGAGTCGCGAACGTGTGCGAGTGACGGCTCCGCGCGCCGAACTGCGTCTGTTCTCCCGTACATAAGTTGTGGTGATTTACAGAGGGCGCGCAGGCGGGCAAGCGCGGCCCATGGATGCTCCCCTAGCGAAGGATACCTCATTATCCTCACTGTAATCCGTGTGCCTTTTTGATAATTTTTATTTATAGGGTGTCACTGGTGGTGACCCCTTTTTTAATATCTCGTTGCGATTGCAGGCTTATCACGTAAACGCCACTTGTTCTTCAATTCTATCGAGATAAAGAATGTTAAATAAAATACTAATTAAATATGAGTATTAAAAATTAAATATCGTTGAGATAATTGCATGCTTCCATCTGCAAAGGTCATATCTGATTTTATTGAAGTTAAAACAAAAATCCAATCCATTTGTATAGCGCACGATCACAACAAATATTGCTCAATTGATATTCAAGGCTACAAACAGCTACGATTGTACATTTGTTGTACTGTATCTCGCTAATGTGGAGTAGACAATTAAGTTTGAAACCATCTGGAACGCTGCAGTAAAATATTTTGATAATATAATAGTAATTAGCAGTTAAGTATTTGGGTCTAGGTGATCTCATTGTAGATAACGCAGGCAAATGCCAAGAGGAATACAAAGAAGGCGATCGTTTGGATGTCAGATTAATTCGCTGTATAACAATAAACAAAGAGTAGATTTTTTTTTAAATTTAGTTTGGTATAGTTGTAATATGTACTTTAACGTGAATTTTATATTTAATGCTCATTTCTCTTCTAAGAAGTGGGCGAAAACAAAATGAAGCTGTTCAACGTGCTTCACTTATTGTTATTACTAGTATTCTCCTAGCAAACAGGAAATTCTTTGCCGTAATTGTTTTGTCTTATTCAGTTCTACAGGGGAAATAGAAATCAAAATGTCTTATCATTTGTTCAATTCCGACGTTAGTCTCGAGTTTAAACAAGTCTTCTTTACTTTTTTGTTCGGATTGTTCGTCACCGTGACTAAGGATTTGAGCAATAACATCAGACAACTAACTGCATAAAAAGATTGAACCGAACCAACCTTCATCGATGTGTAAGCACGCACAATATTATTATAAACATTGGCAACGGCTCTCCTCGCATTTGCATTATTCGCATTTCATTTAAAGCGATTCTTATTATAATCTCTATTTAAAACCGTAGAATTTGAATTCACAGTATGTTCGTTTATTCTTAATTTACCAATACACGCCCTGTAATATAACATCTTATTCGGTTCTTTCTGGCTAAAATATTCCGATATAATAGCCAAATGCATTGATTACCGTCATTCTGTAAAAAGCAAAGCGTGTTATCAAAATCAGTTGTTAAAAAGTTACTACCTGAGCCTGGGTCGCCCTTGGCCTCAGATGACTATACAAGCCATATTCTGTCATAGTTTACTACTATCTTACCCGTCGACCATTTGTCTAACATTTTTAAACGAACTTTCTTGATTTCTTCGTCTATTGAAATTACAAGGAACTCAGTTATTAATTCAATTAATTAGTCATTTCAGTTCGTCATAAATAGAGTACATACAAATAGTAAACGTAAAAATCAATCTAAAGCAGGACTGTACCGTGCTCTTGTAAGCTATCTCTTTGGGAATTAATGTCTCAACCAACTTATACTATTCCTGGCGGGTTTACAAAGGTTATAATTGGAGTACAAAATATTACTTCAAGCGTTTCTCATAGATATCTGGAGATATGTTTCCAGCCTATTGAACACCTTAGTGAATTAACTATACTTCAATACAATTTTCTTATATACCGATTGTGTAGGAATCATTTTGTGAAGTGTTTAACTTAAAACTTAAATTACTTACATAACCGCTAATTGGCGATATTCACCCGCTCTGTAACGACTTTGTCAAGATTGGTATGAATATAAATTCTACTCGCATATTCTTGAAGTAACGATAATGTAAGAGTAGTTTCATCTCGATAATACGTTTCTGTTGAATAATTGAATAGATTTAAATTTGAATGAGAGCCAAGCAGTGACACAAGCAGATGTCAGATCGACCCTCAAACTGCCATATTCAATCAACCGCGAAGGTGCAGCCCAACGCTTCTAGCTGTATAAAAATAATTGTCCTAACACTGATTTATCGCTATCATCCAATGTTTTATCTATTTGTGAACTTGGTCCGAATCCGAATATTATTCTTCGAAGAGTATCTATAGTCGACCAATAAAATTAGGGTTAGTAATGTTTAGTCGGGTTTAAGAATGCGGAAGTCGGGAGCCAGAACGCGTCGGCAGCGTTGGTAACCGCTGGGTTGGTGTAACCCGAATTTCGGAGGATGGCAGGTCGAGGTTCAATAATTGCGGACCGTCAAGACTTTCACCTTCGGCGCGCGGCGGCCGCGCTCCAAGGCCACCGAGGCACCGTTCACCGTAACTTCCGCCCGCAGCCCGTGGCACGGGCCGCGACACCGGCCGCTCGCGATCGCGACGTCTCGCGCTTTTGCAATCAGAATTTCGGAAAGCGGTACCAGTGCAACGGCCTCAACTCGCCGACACAGCCAGAATAACGGTTGGACGAAGTCATTCGCTATTACGTAACACTCTCAAGGAAATGACAATCGACTTTTTTTTGCAAAGTAGAACGATTGATAATGTCGAAAACTCAACAGAGATAACAGACGATATTTAGGCCATAAGACGGCTTCAGTGCTACAACAGTGTATAATGCGAGCTAATAACAGTAAGTGCAATGCGGATCACGACCGTAGACGATTGCAACAGAGAGATATTCTGAGAGCAGCCAAGTTTTATTAAGGCTGGTTTATAATAACAAAAACAGTTTATGGAAGCGTGGCGTTACACCTTTTGTTATTTCATTAGCGGGTGTGAGCTACTCGGAGCGAGTTTACATGCGAGCGGCCGGCGCGCGCGGACCGACGCACCCGACCCATATTTACAGTGTAGGTACGCTGAGTGTACCATCTCATTCCGCTCGTTAAATCGATGCTTTTAATAGAGATGATGGCTCAAGACTCCATTATATTTAAATAAACGGGAACGCAGGCACGTGCAAAATGTTAACCTGACATTTTCAATATCTCATTCTCACAATACTGATGATGTTTAGATACAACCCTGAAAACAAGGGGTATTTTTAGCCAGGCGGAAAAACAGAATGTCATAGGTCGTGAACGTGATAATTCCAGAAAAGTCAGACATGTTGACTTTCTGTGAATGAAACATTGATAATATGATATGGCGGCTTCTAGGAAATTATTTAGTTGACGTTTATATCGGTTAAATATTTTACATTATGTATGACATCATCCGAGGGTAAACTTTAACACCTCATACAATAGCATCGCCAAAAACCTCCGTAAATACAAAGACAACGACCGATAAATTTTCGAGGTCACGGAGCAACGTTGGACACGATACCCTTAAATTTTTGTTATCACCAATCTATTGTGTGACGTCAGAGATAATGGTATGTGCGAATAACGCTATTACATATTAATATTGATAAAAACAACACATCGCACTGGTGGACCATACAGATAGGTAAAACATTTTGATAATTCTTTAAATATAGGCCAAAAGTTATAGTCGTAAGAACACGTGTTTTGATAATTATTAAAAGTAACGGTTATGATTTTTATTTAGCCAGCAGAGATTAAAGTGTTTGAAAACGATGGCCTGTGTTGATTATGCAAATAAATATAAGATCAATAGAACTTCCTTTACTAATAATACGAGCTGGCAAAGAAAACAAAACGATGGGAAATTAACAGAATTACCTTTGTAGTCAGAAACTTGAAGATTGAGGCACTATACTTTAACGTGAAGATATTTATTACAGATGATATCACAGTTGGTTTGTATACGTATTGTGTTAATACTTCTGAGAAATAGCACACCGTATGTAATGGTGGAAAAGTAGTAACATTATTATAATCGTCAAACTTAGTTGTACGGTCGGGTGTGTGTTCATAATTTTGTTTGGAAATTTCCACAAGACAAACAATACGTATGATCTCGATGTTTTTCAACATCATCCGTTGCGTTCGAGATGGCGCATGGCGTGACGTGAAGAAAGTTATCGGGTCATAAAATAATCTGCAAAAAAGGTGGACAGGTGGGAAGTGAAATACGCATATTGAGGAAGGTTCAATGTTAGTCACCTGATTGGTGTATATGTAACCAAAAAGTGGGAGAGAGTCTTTCAATTATGTTGAGAAAATAATTGTAGTGATTGACCAACTGAAATTATCAGTTATAAAGGACATTAACACATCGAAATTGAAGTAAACAATAACATTAGTAACATTAAGTACTTAGCTGAACGAAACGTCGGTCGGTTATAAAACATTAAGTACTAGTTCGTACAAAAGTAAATTTAAAGGCACTAAATATTGGAATTTTGGATCATCTAATAGGAGCAAACCAATTTAAACCGTTAAACATTTATCCTGTTGCCCCAGTCATAACCTTACTCTATAACCACACCCTGGATAGGGTATCAGAAAGTTCACATTTTAGTTTCAATGAAGCAAGAGTTGGTGGTTCTAGAAGGCAAAATGAGTATAGAATTCGTACCTTATTGTGTTGGTATTCATACCAGAGCTATAAAAATAAACTTACTCTTGCTTCCAAGTATTGCTTACTACCAATCGGTTTATATCGACGATGTTATAATGTCGCATAGATGCTGTGGTTCATGTGGTTGTTTTTATTTGAATGCAAACTTCTATCATAATTATTCAATTAATTGGATAAAATGCGGAAATAAAATATTATCTCTACTGTTTTACTACGGCGTTCCGTGTAATAACGATGCATAACATTTCATCATAGCAAATGATAGTTTATACATAGTTACAACTTACGTAAGTTATATCTAATCGGCCGCTATCATAGACTGTGGAGAAAAATCAACAACATGGATATGAATACCGTAATCTGCGTCGTAATTGAAAAAAAAATTAAATGAAAATCCTAAGCAATATTCAGATACACATCAGGCTTATAGAATCGACAAAGGTTGGAGTTTTCTCCAATCGTTTATTAATTGTTGGAACACAAAAAATTACACGCCATTAAAATCTTTGGAGTTTAATTTATTAATTGAATTGAAATGCTTGAACTTCCTGTTGTACTGATTCAAATTACATTATATTCCCATTCGTATTTCAACTATGTGTGTTTATCGTTTGAAATAATGTTCTCATACATAAAGCAACCTTAGTTAAGGTGTTCATAAGCGATGCTTTATCTCGAGTCAAACTCGAGTAATGCCACTACCACGAACGAGTGCAATTCTTATGATCAATCACCATCACTATCGTTCGACTTTCCGTTTTACCAGAAATATTATACCTTTAATAAAGAATACGAACTCTTTACTAATGCTGCAGAAGCTATATTATAAAATATGGAATACCCCATAGTGTACGGTTCTTTATAATTTTTGTTAGAAAGTGCATATTTCGTTTATTAAAGTTACACTTTCACTCTTTTTATTGCTGGTTTATTACTTACCATTGAATGGAAACCTGATGTTTTAATGCGCAAAATACTGATGTCAGTCAATCAACCTCCTGACCTAGTAATTTAATAATTATTAATAATTTTGATTTGTACTGTGTGCGTCGATATTCTTCTACAATTTAAACATGTATTTAGTTACATGGTGTATAACTTATTTTTGATTCATATTTGGCTTCGATATTCAAAGCTAATACCTAACTTACAAATGACAATGCCAGATCCTGCCCCACCCATGTACAGAACAGTAAATTTATGGAAATAATTGTAATGAATATAGAACCTTTCTAAAGTAAATTGTTTTTCTTTAAAACTTGCGGATTACGAAATACCTACCCACAAAATACAAACTCATTTTACCTAAAATACAATTTAACCTATAATCAATGTCATTATTGTTTTTAGATTTAAACGGAAACCGCAAGTTCTACAGTCACTAAGACTAATGTTTAGTTATCAGCAATAAATAAACAGTAAGATGCATGTCATATTGCACATGACTTTTATTGAGTGGGGCAAAGTTCTATAGAGTTTCTGGCATTGTCCTTTCAGTAAATTGGAATTTCTAACCTATCCTTATTATAGAGAGGTAGAACAAAAGATTTAAGTAGGTTCCTAAATTGTAATGTTTACATCATTTCTAAATTTTAATGTCAGCAGGTTCTGTACAGTTTATTTATTTATGGAGTTGGAAGTAATATCTAGCATAGGATTACTCTAAGTATCTAACATATAACGTAGGTAGGTAACTAACTAATAATAAAAACAGCTCATATCGTGCTTGATGTTGGAGGTAGATGTGTAGGTACAAGAAAACCTACTTATTAACTATAACTAATTAAATGATTGCAAGAACGCATTGTATTGGTTAACATTCTCACTAATAGTGCGGTGATTACGCTCGATTCCCGATGTCGAACAAAAAGACTTGATACGTGGTACCGCAGCCGATAACACCCGAAGTGTACACGAAAATAGTCGAGTCGACCGTTCGTGGCACCGATACGCGACGAGGCTGAGTGACGTCGAGGCCCGAGTCCTTGATTATTAAAAAAGCAAGTGACAGAACTGAGTTCTGTGGTTATCGATGTGATTAGTTTTATTCGGGTCATTAACTCCTTTTGTTTATGTCTCGAGTAATTTAAATTCAAAAACCGTTATTGTAATCCGTTTCAAATTTCTGTTACATACCACCCGTACTTAGGCATTAAATATGAGCAAAACGAAGAACATTATTTGAACTTTTAGGTACATCACAGATTGCACACCTTCCTATCCGTAATCATTTGTGTTAAAATATTGATCACAAGTTAACACACCATTGTTTTTGTTCTTGTATAAAAAAGATTACTGCGTATAGTGAAATGAGGGTACATAATGAATGTAATAACGACGGGCCTCATCATCAATGATCACGCATTCTCGTCACATAGGTTTATTGTTGTCGTCTTATAAATCCACTGTATCTAAGTTGCTTACAATAACAAAGCTTTGAAAAGTAACTGAAACTGTAGTGACTAAATACATACACATGACATACGTTTTTCGGATTTCAAGAGCAACATTTTAAGTATAAGTTATCTAGAAAAATATTTTCA
The DNA here is from genome assembly GCA_947361185.1 of Charanyca ferruginea. Lineage (NCBI taxonomy): Eukaryota > Metazoa > Arthropoda > Insecta > Lepidoptera > Noctuidae > Charanyca > Charanyca ferruginea. Next base: position 53,889,497 of record OX376055.1, on the reverse strand, counting down.
GTTTTTAGACCCTAATTTTGAAGTAAAATGAAAAATAGAAGAACTGGGTTGTGGAGGTCAGATGTCGCTCTATGTAAAATACAGTTGCATCCGTTAGACTAGAAGTCGACCCGAATATAGTCGGAATATAGTTCTAAAAAGACTGAGCAGATGATGATGATGAAATACGACTATATTTCGAAAACAACTTTCTGAAAACATTTACCACTGCATTATAATTGGATTTAACTGTATTCATTTGTTTATTCATAAAGAAGACTCAGTCATCAATGTGATTTCAACTTCAATGGTAAACGGAATCGGGTCGCTACCTCAAATGTCCAATAACCGCTTGGATTACAACCAGATGAAATTACACGATTGAACTGCAATCAAAACCACGTGTCAGTCAGATAAAATTGATGATTTATATGTTAGGTAATAAATTAACACTATTCATGGTGCGGTAGTAAAACTAAGAATGCATAGATAGACTAAATTACTTTATTTAATTTAAATACACAAATAATTCTAAGTTTATCATTTACAACTTAACCAGAATTAAATATATACAAAACTATTAAATTAACAAGGTATATTCTAAATTCGATCCTAGTCTACGTGATTATGTACAGTCAGCAAAAGAGATAGGTATGCAGGTCATCGGAAATGGTTGAAGTTTACTCAAAAGCCGATGGGTGTTTTCGAATGAAATTTAATTAAATCATTGAAATGTTTTTTCTCTCTTAATTTAATTTTATTTTATTCAAAAACATCTATCGGTTTTTAAGTGAACTGTAACTATATCTGATGACCCTGCATACCTATCTCCTTTGCTGACTGTATATTAAACCACAAACCAAATGCATGCACTACTTTTATTTATGTTATAACAATATGGTATTAGATAAAGGTTGCCTCAAAAATCTGAAAGCTAGATTAAGCTTAGAAGATGATACATAGAAGTTTGAGATAAAATAACAATGTATTTTGCATAGTAAGTATCTATTACACGTGTTCTGTGCTTGGTGTAAGCACATTATAGTGGTCTTGTCTTAGAATAAGGTCTTGTTTAATTATTTGGCGGAACTTTGAACTTAACACACCTGGGCTATCAGATGGTAAATCAAACCCAAAAAATAGATTTCAGTACAATTGTACAAAATATATTATATTGTATTATATTATGTTGTAAATTATAATATGTATATAATAATATTATATTGTATCCTAATATTTTGTTATCAAATGAATAAATGATCTTAATGGTTTAATTGAAATAAAAGCTATTATAATATTGTATTTATTTATTTATTTGGGGATTCCGAAGTCCAGTTTTTACAAATAACATAAGTTTTCCGATTTAAATCCGTATTCAATCCGCTTTGAGCCAGCGTGGTGATTAATGCTCGTGCCTTCCTTGTCTTTGCCTTCCTTGTTTTCACCCTGTAGTTAGACAGGGTACACTACATAAATACGAAAAACTTTAAGTCAGAAAAACGAATTTCAAAATACCGATTTTCATAATTCCGAATGGTTCAAAATTTCTAATATGGCAACTCCGACTTATCATTCATCCTATTTTTATAATACTAAAATTTCAAAATTCCGAACGTTTATAATTACTATTCTCAAAATACCGAGTTTCAAAAGATCGAATAACAAAAAGTCCGACATAATGAAAATTCGAAACATCAAAAATACGAATTCCGATTATCTTTATTGTTATCGTGCAAGCAAGCATGCAGCATGCAAGCAAGCATGCAGTGTGCAAGCAAGCATGCAGCATGCAAGCAAGCAAGCATCATGCAAGCAAGCATACATCATGCAAGCGAGCATACAACATGCAAGCGAGCATGCAACATGCAAGCGAACATGTAACATGCAGCAGGCACGGTTTCTGTCACGGCTACGGCGTTGCGGGGCTCCGGCGGTACCACGCGAGCTTATCGTCGGAGATGGTATTCACGCTCACCACCGCAGCTTCGGCTTACTGGCCGGCTTCGCCGGCCTGCCTCAGCCGCTGTGGCGGGTGTTAAAACCACCTGCTCCCCAGCTCGCTGGCCGCCTCGCCCCTCCGCGCCTACGCGAATTTAAATTACACTCTAGGTTTAGGGCAGACAAGACTACGTGGAGTCGGTTTCGCAGCAATTCGTTTCTGTCATTAACTTTTGTAGCACAACATATTGACTTTTTCAGATTATTTTTGTTATTGTCTTTCTTTTTATACCTATATATTTTTGTTGAAATAAATTCCATGGAAAAATACACCGAATAAACAATATTCATTAAAAGTAATTCTACTGTTTGATAAGTTTGTTAAACAACAAAATGTGATTAAAAATTCTTTGAATTGTGTTTCTGTGAAATATGTTTCATTCAAGTAAATAGTCTTTGAAACAATAATAGTCGAAATAAAAATACGAGAACCAAATATTATATGAAACATTTTCTGGGAAACGAAATTCTATGAAATTTCTGTCTGCGAAACAAGGGGACACCATTTTGAATATATATGCGTAGCTGAATTTAATCAGAATCCTAACTTTAACAGTTTATTCGAAGTATTGAAATTCGGAATTTCGTTTTTCGGACCGAGAACCCATCGAGCATTTGATTCTTCGAACATATGTAAATCCGAAAACAAACAAATCGGATTTACGACATTCGGTAAAATAACTTTCGTAATTTCAAATAATAGAGATTATAATTTTTAGGTATTATGAAATTCGGACTTTTGAAAATCGGAATATCGAAATTCGGAATAAAATATTTCTGAATATTTGGGGGTTCCCAGTTAGACAATAATAGGCTAATAATATAATTCTTTTTTTTACATTTGTCTTTGGCTATACCCATCATTTATAACAATTCCTAATTCATTATTATAACAATATCTTATGTATAGTAATATCAATGCGAATTACTTTACTATTAAAGGATCATCCATGATTTGTATGACTATTATCTAATTTTACTTTCTTAATCATTATTTTTCGTTAACAATATTCTTATCGAGTTATTTGTTGCTTAGGTACATTACCTAGAAAATTGATGGAATATTTTGTGTATACTTGCATTGGCAGGTAATAGTGTTATATTTTATACAGATTAATAAGTGAACGTAAACAAACATTATACGGATTGAATGGCGAGTTTGACATACTAACATACATTTTCAATTTATTTTTAATTTATTTAAAAAAAATAAACGTGAATTTAAATTTACCTTTTTACTATTTCAACCAAAATCTTATCAAATAATACACGTAAACCTTCCTCAAGAATCACTCTGTCTATTAGTCAAAACAGCATGAAAATCCGTTCAGAAGTTTTTGAGTTTATGATAAACCACTTTATTCTGTTTGGCCCAGTATTTTCTATAACAGTGTGTCCATATCAGTGAGTGCATGAGTGTGCGACGCCTTTATAGTATGAGCTAATGATACATTCCACGCAGACTAGGTATAAGTGTGATATATTTACACCCACACAACAGCAATGTAGGTACTTACGGTTGTAATGTAAGACGTAGTTCCCACCATAGACAACGAAGGCATGACGTAAAGATAAACTTACAAAACAAAATGGAATAACATCAAAGGTAAAGGTTTAAATAAACGAGGTCAGGAAAAAATCATATTCTGGCCTAAGTTGATAGAATACGGATTTTATTAATAAATTGTTACCAACGTTGATAACAAAATTATTTTGAACTACTTTTGACTAAGTGACGTTAAAGAATCGCCAATCAACGCACTAATAATATTATTTGAATGTATAACATCACATCAGTAATAACTTGGTACTTAAGTGTGATTTTATTTTACACGAATGTAAATGAATATAGGTACATTACGTTAGTGTTAAATTATTCTAAATAATAATCAGAATTTGAAACAATAAACAAGTAGGTAGGTATATGAAGACTTAAGTAAAACTCAAGAGCAATATACTCTCCGTAGGCTACATCGTTTCTGAAACAATAAGTATTCAAACCAGGTCCTAAATAACAATGCCTCATTTTTTATAGTCCACTAATAAATTAACACTAAAAAGGTAATCTGTAAATTATTGATTTGACATAACATCGGGTCGTTAACACTTTGACAAGAGTATCAATTAGCCATGCCATAGACAAAGTAGTAATGAGGTGACGTAAATGCAAAGTATAAGCGACATGTGAATTATCTATGGTCTGGATGAGTGCTGTGCACTGAAATAAAAGCACGCCTTTTGCAGTGGAACTTACACTAACTAATTACAAACAAGTGGAGCGACCTAGCTAGATGTTTCACGTTTGTGTAGATACAGGCTGCCGATTTAGTCACCGGCACCCTTCAATGAGGTGTAGGCAAGAAGCTTATAGATAAAAGTGGAGGCAACACTCTAAATACCTAAGTGAAGCCAACTGTGGGCAGACGCTCTCTTTCTGAATGCATACATAAGATAAAGAAAACATATATCACTGTCTCGTTCTTATGTATGCATTCAGAAAGAGAGCATCAGCCCACAGTTGGATTCAAGCTTTTGTTCGAAGTGTTGGCTCCATTTATACCTATATCTTTATGGGTGTAGGTACCTACCCGTCATATTAAACATCTTTCCCTACGAAATTGATTTTTTAAATCGTTAAAAAAAACTATGTGGATATTTGAAAATAAATTTACTTGAACTTTATAAATTTTACAATTTTATCATTAGTGACAGCTGTACTTTAGAATTTGAAACTTGATTGGTTTCCCAAATATTATACATTCCTACAACAGCATGTGTAGTACATCTCTTTGAAATATAACACCATAGGACTCCTTATTTACAATGCGGTGATACATAGAGTTTCAAATGGAAAGTTGTATTTAATATGACGGGTAGAATCACCCCCTTGAAGTGCAAGTGACAAAATCGCACGCTGCTCAGGGCCTCAAGTCTGCTATTACAATAGTGTCAGAATGTTCTATCATTGATTTCAACATTGTTGAATTTGACAAGTTTGGTAATCTACTAATATAATGGCGTTATTATGACTTTCCAATGATCAACCACTGACACGCCATTGAAAGAAATGATGTAGAATGGTAATCTCGTACAAAATGACAACTGAATGATTGACTTAGGCGGTAATCTGCTAAAATGTTGACAGTTCCTTTGATCAGTGACCTACCATTAGAACGTCATTGTGCAGCCATTGGTTTAATTCGACCGACCAATGATCGACCATTATAAATTTAGCAGATTACGACCTTTTAGCAAAATGACAATGGAATCGTGTTGGAATGACGAAATTATAAAAATAGCAGAGTTGGCCCTCAGGTACTTGCTTCTATACCCCATTTACTAAAACTCGTAAATTGTATATATAGCAGACTTTGAAACCAGAAATAGCCATCTAGTGATTCTTTTAACGCGTGACATTTAGCCTAGTACTAGAATAACTAGAACCAATCATGTGAAATACTGACACGTGTAATCTGTAGGCCAATAAACTACACCTATATCTAATTGATTAGAGGACACAAGTACACAACACACCATATACTAATGGGCAATGGCGTATGACAGAACTATATTATCGCGAATAGGGTCATTCAACTCCAACATAAGAAAATTACAGATTTGTTCTTAGATAAAAATAATAGTTTGTGACGTAAAAACCTTACTACTGACTGATATACGCTCACAGCCATGAAACATTGTTATTAGTGATATTTTTAGATATCAATGTCACTTTGAGCACACTTGAGTGATAATTGCCAAGTGTCAGTGACTCTGTTGCGTATTATTCATAATACTAACTTAAATAAACGTTCCCGTATTACCCCATTTCCCTGACATTTAAAAAAATAAACTTTGTTCTATATTTATTGGTCTGAGGTTCTATAATGGTAATTTTGAATTTGATTCGTACTAGATCTCGTTAGCGCATCTACATTCCGCTTCTAGATCATTGTAAATGTCGAATGCCGTAGCCTTACCATTGAATGAAACTAAGTTTTTATGTGCTATTCAAACAGTATACAAACCACATTATTATTTCTGCGGTTTAGTGAATAGAGCCATAGATAAATATCAGTGATCTATTAAAAAGTCAGCATACAGTACATTTTTTAAATGTTTGAAAACAGAACGCCTACGTTTGTTGACAGTTCACCATCTCACCCAAATGAACCTCTCTTCATCACTTGATTACCAATTTATAATGTATACGTACTCCTCTAATAAGGCAAAACGTTAGGTACGTGTAATGAATTGAATGCTTCAACGTATCTATTTGTTTACGAAAACCGTCAACGCATATTTTGTGCTTTCCCAAAGGTAATTCCAGGTTTTCAGATAACACACTGGGCGTAGGAAAAGTCAATTAGAAATACAATATTAATGTTACGTACGGTTGTGTACTCCCGAGTGATTCCCTACAGGGTCACAACCGTTTGTCAAGTTTTAACGATTGCTGTGTAGTTTCTTACAATTTTAAATAATTTTAAACACCGTCCAGTAAATAATAATTCACGGTCAATACTTTTTATTTCAAATTAGAGTTTAAAATTAATTACATGCATGATTTTGTTCTGGTTTCCAATGCAGCAATTATTAATATCGCAATGGTGAGCAAATTTTATGTTGTATAATACTTAGATTTATTTAGGTACATAAATATATTAAATTAGAATTCCAAATAGAAAGAGAAGATGTAAAAAATACAATTAAAGAAAATTGATTTACAAATTCTGCGAAAACAAATTAAAGTTGTGATAGATTGCCGATGTTTTTAAGCATTTTGGGATAGACATAGAATTGGACATTGTTTTAGATGCGTGAACAAATTTTGTTGTAACACAAATTAATGTACCCAATACCCACGTATTCATAATTTTTTTAGGCAGCTAGACAACCACAGGCTTTTAATCCCATGTTTTATTGAACTATGTTTAACAGTCAAGTCTTTTATCACTCTTTTAAGTGTGTCATGATTAAAAAGTTATTTTAGCACATAAAAAAAAAAATTGGAAACATGAATATGTTCCAGCATACTTAACTTTTTCTGCCTATACTTGGTAACGAATTTGCGTAAAATGTCTGGAGTCTGGGTGGGAGTGATCTAGACCCAGACAGTTGGCGCAAACCGTGCAGGGTTCAGTGCACTGTTCGATGGACTGCGTCAGTCTGGACACGAGAAACTTCCAACTCCCAATGTTTTTATGCCCGTAGTTAATTAGATACCGTTTAACTCCTAACTTGTTAACTAATTAGCTGACAAGTTGGAATTTGTATGATATTTGGAAGACTGCGAATTTGTGTTTGTAAAATATTCTCGTTGATTTTTGTTATTATGTATAGGTATTCGATTTGTAATTTGAAAATTAACTACTTACTCCGTAACGTACGCCTGTCTTCCGGTAATTGATATTTAATTGTTAAGTAGAAAAAAAATGTGGCAAGTAAATACTAACAACCATGGCTGTCATTAACATCTTCACTAATCATTCTTACAGAGAAATATTGTCAAAAAGGCGGCATTTTAACAGCACCTATTATCTTCTCTTCAACACCGTAAATTAAACTGGTAGGTAGGTACGAAGACCGGACGAGTTGGCTGACTAGTGGCGCAACGTCGTTCATACCGAATTAGTCGGGCGAGCGGTCGGGCGGCCAGTTGCTCGATTACAATCTGTTTTCTTTGTCCGGAACGTAGGACTCGGAGCGATCCACGGACGAGTCGTGCCTCCCACTAGTGACATCTGTGAATCGGTTCAGTCGACAATCTTTATGAAAACTGCTATGTGTGGCTCCAAGATGCTCGTGGGCCCTGTGGCAGCCCTATGGGTCCCGAGCCCCGATCACGGAGTCAAGTGCGTTTATATTTTTATCACGGAATAGGGACCCTGAAAATCGGACTCGGGTAGCATTGTAGTGTCGGAAAGTTTAATCAATGTATTATGATCTTGATTACTTATTATAAATCAGAAACAACATGTTTTTGTTTGTGAACAATAAACATCGTAAGCATAATGCGCAACATGATGTTATAATTGTTTAACCTACCTACGCCTTTTTAAAATTATAATACTTAATATGCATTTCAAGCGTACAACGGAACGTAAGTAGTATTTAATTGGTGGGTAATATAAATATTATCATGAGAATGATTTGATTATCAGTGTTAAAGTGATATCAAAGCGAAATAAGAAGATAGAGTACTTTTTAAAAGCGGAAATTGACTAAAAGTAACTGATTCCATCCTTCCATGCTATTTTATAAATCGTCGCTCGATGCAATTACAAGTTGCAAGGACTAATACGAAGCCAGGTGAAGAATTATTATTTTAATTAGTTATAATTGGAATTATTTGAAAAAGAAATATATTCTATTTTAAATAGATTGGAGGTATGTACTAAAATATAACTTTATAAAAAAAGGACTTTGCAAAATTATTGACTGAACTAGCTACAAGTAAATCAAACGTAAGAAATTAATCAGTCCTGAATATTAATCCTATTTTATCTAGGTAGATAGATAATCGTTACCTCTAAGTAGTACCTATGTTTGGTGAAGTTTCAGGAAGACCCACCTAATAAATTTTTAATTTCAATCACTATCTAATCCGCTGAAACTACTTCATTATTTTCATAAAATTTTACCGAAAAACCGATGCTCACTAACTAGGGCGCCATATTCTATTCAGACAGATTACGCGAAAGTAGTTCGAATTCCGAACGCTCGGTGGTGTCGTAAGTTTACGCGACCACGCAAACTAGAGCCCCAGCAAATTAGTCGGCGTCCTCTGCTCCGCACGTTTCCCTCAGCGAGGAGAGGGACGTCGCAGGTCCGTGCCAACCGGTGATCGACTAAGTACCTTTCACGATCTTGAGGCGCGTCACTTTCCCCGCTCTAGTGAGTTTTTTCGAACGTAACAACATCACGATTACATCAATATCGCATGCGGATCGTTCCGCGTGTAAACTGCACCTGTGAAACGGAACGCATCGGCTACTGCAAGCTAGCTGTATGTCATGCTGCCTTTGCATATTGTTTATTTATTGACGTTGACATTAACAGCTGAGATTAATAGCAGCCATCTTTGAACTAATGATGCGTTCATTATTACCAACGTAACGCCATAGAGATATGCTACGAATGTTATTTTCTAATTCCTGCGCTGCAATTAGTTAGGTAAGGTAACATGGTCGACATTATGAGCCCCCTGGGGCGTCGCAGCGATTAATAAAGGTTTTCTAGTTTTTATTTTATAGTATAGCGTCATTTTAGTAATGGTAGGATAGTTAACTCAAATACATAGAGTTAAAAATTATTTAAATTCAGTATTCACATAAAGCGGAATCAATTGGTTAGGTAGGTAGTTAAGCAATTGATTTGAACTGCATAAAACCCTCAATGACCATGTTTGACATTATACAGGTGTCCAAAGCATAACAGGATGTTTGATAAGTACTTTTCGTCCACTGAAAGGTAGTAATAAAAGATTGTAAAAAAGTGCACTATGTAAGTAAAGAAAGCATAGTGACAGAGTTACGTGGTGGGTCGCAGTTAGCGTCACAAATGATGGATGATGCGCGGCACGCCTGCGGTATGGTATACCGTACAATGAAACGTAGGCTCGCACTTGACAACCGCTTTCGAAACTATATGAACTTGAGGCTGTATAAATACTGCCTCCTAAAAGAACTAAGTAAGTAGATAATTCAAACACATTAGTAACAATTTTTTTAATTAAATATTACAACATTATTATTGTTTTACTTAAAACGAGACCAGCGATCCACGTCGGCTTCGCACGGGTATTTATTTATCGTGATATTTCAACCTGTATACACAAAATCTTAACAAATTATACACCAAAACTTTCCTTATAAATCACTCTGTCTATTGGTGATAACCACATGAAAATCCGTATAGTAGTTTGAGTTTATCGCGAACAGATAAACAGACAGACAGACACACACAGGGGGGGGGGCTTTGTTTTATAATGTGTAGTGATTTGCACTAAGCCTTTCTACGGTTCAGTATTTAAATTATCTATAAAACTATGTTTTTGGATTTCTATGGTAACAACCATCTTCATCCACCCATCCATCCATCCTCAGCTCACTAATTGCTATCGCATTTATAGCTGTCGCATTTATAATAATTACAGATACTTAGATATTAGCAGAAGGATTCGATAATAGTTTCCTAAAGAACATGTGATGATCTTGGACGTAAACGTGACATAGATTTTGTTCTTTATCACCACAATCTTCTTTACTTAGAATGTATGTAGATAATAGATATAGATAGGTTTACTTAAGTAAACAAACAATACAGTAGGGTAACAGAAACAGACCTCTAACAAGTTTCCTTATACGTTTTATTGTCTTGATAATTTTCGAGATAGGTAGTTTGTTTGGGCCAAACAAATTTGGTCTATAGGTATGGCCTACATTTACCACAAACTGGACCAATGCGTGTACTCACATTCAACAGAGTTGTGTTCAACCGTTTACAATATACATATCCACCCACCACATTACCTGAAACTAACCGGCTTCCAGGGATTTAATCCATAGAGTATAAAACAAGGTACAACATCCATGTTATCTGTGGTCGGCCTATCGACTGTCGGAACCAATAATCGAGCGATCAAAAAGCGCCATAACAATTCACCCGGTTTATAGAATACGCCCGCTCTAAACTATTTACGAACACGATTTTGCTACAAGCTTCGAGATTTTGTGAATAAATTATTTAATCTGTACCCGATTAATGAGAAAGGGAGTTTAATTTCATTCTCTTTGGTTTTTATTTCACAGATAATTAATCAACGTTATTTAAATTACCGATTTAGATTATAAACATTTTAAAATAGGTAAGTACATCAATTAAACGAAAATTTTCTCTCATTTTCGTTAATGGGCAGATTTTTTTTTAATTGTAATATGTACCAATTAAGTATTTAATTATCGTAATAAAGAACAGGACATGGACATTGTGTTGTCTATAAAAAGAGAGTTGAATAGCTGTTGCATCATTGGAAATAAGGTCTGATTTAAAAATATTGTAAGTAAGATGTAGGTACCTATGTTTGTGAACATCCATGTCAGTTGATAAATAGGTGAAAGCTTGATGTAAGTGGTGGTAGTAATCAATAAATGTACCGGATAGTTATTAGGCACGGTTGGCAAGCTTATTAATTTTTAGTCAACCTTGCGCTACGCCACGCCATCGAGCGTCCAATTAAACAAGTTTAAAACCTATTTATATACTTATGTTTACTAAATATAAACTCTACGTACTATAAATTCCATTTTACATCCCTATGTAGGACTACGCCAATACAGCAAAATGATCATTGGTATCTATTTTTATTCAACAATGCCATTTAATAAATCAAAACACTATGCAAATAAAGGTCGCATATTATTTTACATTATTCATAAATCGTTTCAAGGATAAAAATTTGAAGGCTAATTAATTAGGATACAATGTAAAACGAGACGCCAAAATCGATTCACAAATGTCGGATCCGATTCACAATATTCATCGCATAAATCGAGCATTCTATTTGTTTGAACTCGAGTTTCAACGTAGGAGAGCATATCGTACGAATTCCATTCAGCCGAGCAGCGCTGACGAAATAATGTAATATCATAAAAATTAAAACACGCACGATAATGTACTCTATTCCTTTGTGATAAAGATGTTACAGTATTTGTATAGTTTATCGCAGCACGGGCGTATATCGAAAACGCACCAAGCTTCTATTTTTAAAATCGATGCGGTGACCGAAGTGGGACATTTGTATAGCTTTTTCAATTAGGGAACAGTTATAAGCATTGCGATTACAGAACGTCACAAGTTGAGCATTTATTTTTATTTGAATCGCTTTATTTTAGTAGGTTTCATAGTTTATGCTAAACTAAATTAGAGCTGCATTTTTACAACAATATTTATGTGCTCTGAATAATCTCAATTTAAATAAAACCAAGATTAAATGAACATTAAAGAATCTGTGAAAAACATTAAATAACATATCTTCACTGAAACGAAGTCGAAATAAACAATGCCAAATAAAATATATGTAGGCTGGTTTTAAATATAAACGAAGTGGTTTTATTTAAATAAGTTTCACGATCGCACTTTTAAAACACCAATGATCATGTTAATTTAAACGATATTGCCGCGTTATGCGAAAAAGATGGCGGATTGCCAAAGGGATTTACCATGAACCACACTTTGTTGTGAGATTTGTGTAAACTCGGTAACAAAATATTAGTATATATGGTAAATTTGGTCTCTATTTGTTACATATTAATAAAACAACATACGAAGATAAGTTGAATTTATTTTGGCGCACAAAATATACTTTTTTATGCCTGATTAATTTAATGGAGGTGCGCCCTTTATGCATAAGTTAGATGTACCTGAGGTATAATACTTTGTACAAAGTAACATCTAGGCAAACGCTTTCTCCGTTGCTCGCGGTGCGTTCAAGCGTGGGTAATATCATCGCTGCCTGCACTGTAACTCCATTGTTTTCTTACTTCATCGTCTTTTTTTATATGAATTACAAATCGACAGCATGTTCGATATAACCATCGACGGTGAAGGTACCTCTATGATAAAACATTTCCTTTTAATTATTTTTTGTTTTTTCTTTCCGATTGACTCATTCTCAGTCAATAATGAATGTTTTCATTAGATCTTGTGTTGGAAAGCCTCTGATTGTTTCATAAAAAAATTGAATTTCGTCGTTCCTACTTTCCCAAGGGAAAGATAAACTCTTAAGTAGTAAGTATGTACCTACTTTACAATAACTTCTATATTTCAAGAACTAAAGTTAATTTGATCGATAAAAAACTTGTAAGTTCAAAGGAACTCATTTTGTCTCGGTTTTCCTCGTATCAAAAAGGGCGAATCGATCAATCGGATCAACAAAACACTTGTGTATCGTAATTTGTGAAACACAAAGAGAACAGCCTCTTTTAGTTTTGTACAAAATAACAAATTCAAGTGTTTCTGTTTAGTCGCACTCACGAGCGTCAATAATAAATAAGAATTTAGGGGTCATTCACAAAATTTACATCTTCTTATATATAAAGATGAATCGCTAAATGTGTTGGTAAGCGCATAACTTGCGAACCGCTTGACCAAATTGGATAATTCTTTTTTTATAATATTCCTTGAAGTACGAAGATGGTTCTTACGGAGAGAAAAAAAAAAAAAAAAAAAAAAAACTTTTGTAGGGTATGTGTAGGGTAGGTGTAGGGTAGGTGTAGGGTAGGTGTAGGGTAGGTGTAGGGTAGGTGTAGGGTAGGTGTAGGGTAGGTGTAGGGTAGGTGTAGGGTAGGTGTAGGGTAGGTGTAGGGTAGGTGTAGGGTAGGTGTAGGGTAGGTGTAGGGTAGGTGTAGGGTAGGTGTAGGGTAGGTGTAGGGTAGGTGTAGGGTAGGTGTAGGGTAGGTGTAGGGTAGGTGTAGGGTAGGTGTAGGGTAGGTGTAGGGTAGGTGTAGGGTAGGTGTAGGGTAGGTGTAGGGTAGGTGTAGGGTAGGTGTAGGGTAGGTGTAGGGTAGGTGTAGGGTAGGTGTAGGGTAGGTGTAGGGTAGGTGTAGGGTAGGTGTAGGGTAGGTGTAGGGTAGGTGTAGGGTAGGTGTAGGGTAGGTGTAGGGTAGGTGTAGGGTAGGTGTAGGGTAGGTGTAGGGTAGGTGTAGGGTAGGTGTAGGGTAGGTGTAGGGTAGGTGTAGGGTAGGTGTAGGGTAGGTGTAGGGTAGGTGTAGGGTAGGTGTAGGGTAGGTGTAGGGTAGGTGTAGGGTAGGTGTAGGGTAGGTGTAGGGTAGGTGTAGGGTAGGTGTAGGGTAGGTGTAGGGTAGGTGTAGGGTAGGTGTAGGGTAGGTGTAGGGTAGGTGTAGGGTAGGTGTAGGGTAGGTGTAGGGTAGGTGTAGGGTAGGTGTAGGGTAGGTGTAGGGTAGGTGTAGGGTAGGTGTAGGGTAGGTGTAGGGTAGGTGTAGGGTAGGTGTAGGGTAGGTGTAGGGTAGGTGTAGGGTAGGTGTAGGGTAGGTGTAGGGTAGGTGTAGGGTAGGTGTAGGGTAGGTGTAGGGTAGGTGTAGGGTAGGTGTAGGGTAGGTGTAGGGTAGGTGTACGATAGGTGTAGGGTAGGTGTAGGGTAGGTAAATAGGCAGGTAAGTAGGTAGATAAAGACAGGACAACGTCTGTCGGGTCATCTAGTAACCAATATAAATAACGTGAATTCGTAGCCGAGGAAATTGGTACACACATTATGATCGATATAAATGAATCTTTATCTATATAATCCATGAGAATTGATAATTCAATTTAACTTTAATTTGAGACAACGTCATAATACTTAATTCAAACAAAAAATACAAAAGAACAGTAAACACAAATAATTTTAAGACCAAACAATAAAATATTGGAGCATAATACAAAACAATTTAGTACTTATATTGGCACCTATAGATAACCATTATCAGATAAACAATGAACGATACGTTCCATTCGACGACAAGCTGACTGGGACGATGGAACTGAGGGCCTAGTGTGAGTTTTTATTCGAACTCGATCACTTTAACGTAAACTATCGCTAATGTCAATTTGTATGAAATAATTATTGTGTTTCCTATTGTTGCCACCAGACAGCGCTGTTCCAGTTTCAATACAAATTGTAGTTTACGTTAACGCGATCGAGTTCGAATCTCTCACACTAGGCCCTCTGATATTTGTACACGAATAGGTACCTACCTACGCTGTTACAAATACAATCAGTGTCAATTATACAAGTATTGAATAATATTGTTTCCTACTCACACTAGACCCTCTGATATTTGTACACGAACAGGTACAGTCAGCAACGAAAGTCAATGAACAGATACTAATTTACAAAACACCTAAACACTAAAACTGACCATAAATCCCTTACCAGAATAGAGTACAAAATATGTCATTTCTATCAGCAACGAAAGTCAATGAACAGATACTAATTTACAAAACACCTAAACACTAAAACTGACCATAAATCCCTTACCAGAATAGAGTACAAAATATGTCATTTCAATGATACAACTACTGATATTTTTTGATAACTGTTACAAATACAATCAGTGACAATTTTACAGTTATGGAATAATATTGTGTTTCCTACTCACACTAGGCCATCTGATATTTGTATACGAATAGGTACCTACGCTGTTACAAATACAATCAATGACAATTTTACAGGAACACTAAGTGACACGGCACATGCCCTAAGCACGTAATGTCATTGACAGCATGGTCAATCAACTTGTTACTGCATAACGCATGTCGTCTGACTCATTATTAGTACCGACATTCATTGTTTAGACATAGTATTCATAACTCTTGAGTACAAAGTACCTGCTACTAGGGGTGACCCGAATCGTTCTTTGCCTATGATTGATCATAGCGTGATCAGTTGCAATTGACTCGACTAACAGATGGCTGTAATTCGAAACAGGTCGAATGGGGTATTAGATTTTATAAAAAAAAATGTTGTCCAATGTCCTTTATATTCATTTGTTTCTAAAGTTAACCTACTGGTAATACATGCTCAATATTAATGTAATGTTGTATGTAAAAATGTGCTGAGACATGGAGTTGCCGGCCAGAGTTGTGGCCAGCCGGTTATAGGTACTATACTAATACTAAAGTTCGTTTTATAGTACAATGGTGCCGATTTTCTTTATGTCACAATGGCATCTCTTACTACCAGGCAGCTGAAGAAAAGAAAAGCGACAGATAAGAACAGGTTAGAGATGTCAAATTAGTTTTTTCCTTGAACTTCGCCGTTTTTAATCAATACGTTCTGACTTCTGAAATGACAGCGATAATTGTATGAACAATTTGGATCAACTTAAATTGACAGCTCTCATTAATATATCTGTATCTTTCTTGTTTTATTGGAGAAAAAGAGATATAAATAGCTTAAAATAAGTTTAGCTCGGCCACACAGAATTGGCACCTTTTATACTTTTTTTAATGACTCTGTAACGCGCCATTTGGAATTTTCTGCGCCGTCTTATTGGCCTATATTCAGCGGAACATCATGACGCTTCCAACGATACCTTATTTGTTATTAAACGACGACTAGTGTAGGAGATATGCGCACACAGATGAACAATATGAACATACATATATAAAGTCTGCTAAAATCATAACTCTCGGTTGTCAGGTAAAAATAAAGCCATCTCGGGTCAAAAAATACACAAACACCAAAATTCCTTGAAGATAACATAAGCTGCCGCGAGCAAGAGGAGTAAGAGCCATATCACGTCTGCGACTCCCACATTGAAGCCATTTAATTTAAGACCAAAAATGTTTTCACGCATCAACCCTGACAGATGGGTAACGTGGAGTGACGTGTAAATGTAAGCGAAGTCAGCGCTTTTTTCATTCATATACGCGTGTATTTTAAAGTAGACTAAGTTGTTGATCGAAAACTTGGTAGTGTTTTGTGGAGGGAAGCGCTTGTGGCGCTGCGGTGTAGGCGACCGTGGACCTCGTGCCCGGACCGTTATGCGAACATATCTACTGAGTAAGTGAGTACTGACTGTGAACCAAGTTTAATGACTGAATGCACAATGCGAACGTGGATTTTACTCCACGGAATTTCACTGCGACATTTTTTCAAACAGAAATAACCGTAATGACAATGTTGTCATACGATTTTTAAAAAAATGCCAGTACAATTATATATTAACAAATAAATAAAGCGATTTACACAATCGAGTTAGCTACAGCTCAACTCCTTTGACACAATTATTTTTCTTAGAAATCTGTTACAGTTACTTGTTAGTTTCTCACTTATCTGCATTGCATTTAGCGATTCAAAAACGTAGGTACCCCATAAATGAGCGCACATTCGGAAAAAGTGCGCTCAATTTCTTTAGCGTTAAAAATGTTTTTATGCGTAAGGTTTCAGGTCGAAATTGTTTTAAATTACTTATGCAGTTTATTTTGACCCCATAATACTTTTTATTGTGATATTTTTGTATACAAGGTGTAACGTCAAATACGCAAAACCTGAAAATAGTTTGATTAGAATAACGAGCAGAATCAATTGAATCACTTTTTAATATAGGTCACATTTATCAAAAAATCTTCAATAAACATGTTGCCCTGTCTATTTATTAATAAGTCAAGCCATCACGTGCGCAAACCTGCCAAAATAGGTAAACAAACACAAATGATTGTCGTCCAATTTAAATTTTCTCATACGCGTGATAATAATAGTTCTTATTTCAATGCAAATACGAGTCTTGGTAAAACTAAAACAGCACATAAAACATTTATTTTTTTATGATTTTATTTCTTTCAGAATTAGGTTAATTGAATTAAAAATCATTTGGGGTGTCTGAGGTTTTGCGTGTTTAACGTTACACCTTGTATAGTATCTATGCATCTAGATGTTTTGTATTTTATATTGTTATTATGTTGTTAGCGACAGAGGGATACTGACCATCAGAGGATGGGCAGCAGCGTCCTTCTGAGTACCATGACACCTACTGCGATCGCCATCATGCATCGGCCAAGCATGGCGATTACGGCTGAACCGGGGGTTCAGCCGTAATCGCCTATGCTCAGCAGTGGGCATCTAAAGGTTGACATGATGATGATGATGATTATGTTGTTAATTTGTATTGTTTTTGTATTTTTTGTACATCAATGCCTATCTGTATTTAATCCGTTTCTCTCTTGTTCTTATCACGGTTACAAATTTAATTCGAAAGCCTACTTTTGCATTGTATAACTGCTTTAACTGCATTCCGTTACCGTTAGCTTTAGTTAGACAGTTGAATACATGCCTTTCAGGATAGCGGCACTGATAGTGTCAGCTTCAGACTCCCTTCGATCCTTTGTTTGTCAGATATTATTCACAAAATTCACCCTTAACAACATTCATAATAAGTAACTAATTATTCTATCGTATTTTAGCAATAGTTTACAGTTTTACAAAAAAATACTTTTTTCTCTTTATACCTATAGGTAATTTCTGTAAACTGATTGGGAGATTATTTTGATAATAAACACCAAAAACCTAATACTCAAAATATACGAGTATAATAGCAATCCTGAGTAAAACTTATATACTAAAGCCCAACCACTTAACTGAGACCGTTCCTGAACTGCGCGGTGCGAGAGAAGTGACAGTTGTCAAAAGTTGACGTATCAGTCACGTCTCGCGTCACCACACCCCCTCTGCACCACACAGCTAGGTACCTCAGGAACGGTATCCAATAAGCGGGTCTGGTTTTACTAACCCATACTATCCGTACTCCATACTTACCTAATCCATACTTTTTACTTTTTAATATTATAAATGCGAACGGAACTCTGCCTGTTACGCTTTCACGATAAAACGGCTAAACCGATTTTGATGAAATTTCCTATGTAAATAGCTTAAACCCTGGGGAAGCACATAGGCTACTTTTTAAACCGCGACTTCGTCTGCAGCCGTGATAACCGACATACACGCGGGCGAAGTCGCGGGTAAATGCTAGTATTTCATAGAGGTAACGTTTGTAAGTTTGTATGTAGGATGAAATCTTTGGAAATACTGGTCCGATTTCAAAAAATCGTATACTGATCGAAAGTTACACTGCTGCTAAATTTCATAGGATATGGTCTATTTTGATTTCCACGCAGACAAAATCGCGGGCACGTGAAGAAGCCAGTTTATTATCAGCGTGTCAACTTTTAAACGCACACTGCTGGGCATAGGTCTCCCCCAAGGGAGGGTTCAGCCGTAATCACCATGCTCGGCCGATGTATGTTGGCGATCGCAGTAGGACCAGGTGTTATGGTACTCTGAAGGACGCTGCTGCCCATCCTCTGGTCAATATCCCTCTGTCACCTTCTACGACACCCACGGGTAGAAATGGGGTGGTACTATTGCCGACACCACACGGCTAACTTTATTATAATTTGACACAATTAATCAACTTAAGATAGACAATCGGATCTTTATCATTATTATGGCTTGTGTTAACTGCACAGAGAGCGGTGACTGACCCTTATCTTATCATTACACTAGATAACGTGCCACAAAAACTTGCATGGCCGTCCAATCGTTTTTTTCTCTCAGCAGTTGAAACTGTGATATTTATGTCGATAATTTTATGACAGGTACATGTGGGTACAACCTATACAAGTAAATAAAAATGAAATGTCTATTTGTAATTTATAAATAAAACAGCTTTTTACTAAATGCATATTGTAAATGTTTACACGGTAGGCATAGCAAAGAAAAAAATAATTGATTTTTCTATCTGTCTATCTGTTTGCTTAAGCTAATCTCCAAAACGGCTAGTTCGATTTTGACGGTACTTTTACTCTAAGGTAGCTGACGTTATGAGGAGTCACAAAGGCTTTTTAGGATTTTAGAAAATAATTTGGTTTCTGCGCAAAACATTTTCGCGCGACATTTACTCGGACGAAACTGCGGGCTTATGTTAGTCCGTAATAAAAATATTACCAGCGTATCGGTGACATTTAACACGGTTATCTCGCAAGGACACAGAACTGAATAATATTACAACATATAAATAAATACAATATTCATAGTATCTCATTAGTAATTTACACGGTTATAAAAATGATATCTGTTCCTGGTAAGTAGCGACAGGTGAGTTCTATTTGTGGTTTTCCAAAGGACCCTCTGTTAAATTAGTACCAACGAGTATATTTACGATGTAAGATGGAAAAATCGTTTCATCTGAGACACGAAGAAATACCAACGTACATATATTTTAATTTCTTTAATACAATGTATACATGTGTCACTTTTCTTAAGATTGTAATGTAGATTAGATCTTTGAATGTTTTCTCTTGATGGCATGATTTTGTTAGTCATTTGAAGTAACGGAAATTATGAGGTTACTTTCTTCTGAAAGAAAATAGGACAGGTAGAGAGTTTAATTACATAGAGGGTAAGCAGTTGATGACGCTGTCTGTACCATCACGGACACTAGCGACGAACTACTTTTCAACCTTATGGCCTTAGTAATAAGGTTGAACAGTGGTTCACCGCCAGTATCCGTGATGGTACATACATACATGCCCGCCACACTATTCCCCAACCACTGCAACTTCTTCTGAAAGTCAGAATCAACAGTGGCTACCACTAGAAAAGCGTCGAAGCAAAGAAGTCCCGTAGAAACATTACAGCTGTCTTGGATCCCGCAACGAAATTAATCAGAAAGCGGAGGAATAAGAATACATATTTTCCACTTCCCTCCAAATCAAGCAGGAGACAGAACTAGGCCAATAGACACAAAGGGACAGAAAGGTACTATAGGTACAGCCACGAGCATAAATATGTATACTGATAGCGAAATTCAAAAGCAATTTTCTCGTGAAATAAATATTTCAACTTATAGATAAAACCTATTTTCTATTGGTTTAGGGATCCAAAATATCCTGTTCGTAAACTCATAACATTTCAATCAATAGTTTAGGAGAAAATCAGCTTAGAATGACACCAACTGTTTACATGTTCTTGCTCGTGACATAGCTATAAAAATCAAATTAATCATACAAAGACTAGCATATATTATCATCTTCCATTTAATCAAATTCCAGTTCCAGAAATCAAATAAATTATAAATAATTATGTTGTGTGTCAACAGGACACTACAGTATCTTTTTTTAATCCGAGCCAACGTTCTCGTGGGTAAAGCCGGTTCCGGAGCTAGTATTAATACGTAGGAGGGACACATAGAAATGGGACGGAGTAAGAGTAATTAATCAAAACGATGAGTGTTGTCGTCTAGCAACGTTTATATCACAACTCTCCCATAGGTTATTTAATTTAAAAGGACGGAATCCTTTTATTTAAGAATCAAATAAATATATACTTGTATGTATGTCGAAGTACTATCATGTTCTAGATAGGCCCAGACGGCCTTGGAATCTGTGCGTGGGAGATGAAGCTAGTACTTTTCTATCAAACGATGTAGAAACAATTTCAAAGTTAATTTTTAATGAAGTCACTTTGTTTCTACCTAATCTTTCCTCATTAATTTAAGGTTATGCTTATGTTACTATAAAGATTAAGGCTAATAATTGAATTAATACCTGGATGTCTTAAGGTTCATTTGATTTCATACAAATATTTTACCTATAAAAACGTTTAGAATTTGTTAAACCTCATGTTTCAAAAGTTTATAACCGCAAAAATTATGTGAACGTAAATAAAGCTATCTTTCTTTATCTTTGCATAAGTTCAGAAACTTACCCGTGTTGTAAGAGCCCTATCCGTTTAATATTCATGCAACACGCGCCGTAGTAATTATTAAGTAAGTCGATAAACTTACGCATTTATACTGAATATATCTTCATAATTAACTTAAAATGTAATTAGATCAGACGCAAATGTGCTCATTGTTCTTGCGCATCAGCAGAGGGCAAGGAGGTACATAATTTAATTAAACACAGTAAAAAAATTGCTACGTACCTACCTCAAAAACCATTTAATTTTAGAATGGCGTTTGAGGCCTTACGTGTGGCACAAAGACTAAAATCACGTGTCCAATTTGCATGTGTATGTTCACCGCGCCTAATTTGGGCTCAAACTTTAGAGAGTCAAAATTCAGTCCCGCGTAAAATCAATACACATACAATACACCATAATTCGATTGTAAATGGTTAACAACCACAATCTCTTACAATTGTTTATTTGAAAAATCTACCCTCTGCATTATTCGTACCTATCTCGCAAGCGGTGCACGGCAATATGGAACTTAATAAGCTATATATAAAGAGTTTTATTGCGGGACGAGGAAGTAATTTCGCGCCAAAATTAGGGGCACATTTTACTGGGCCCTGCGTAACTTGGAAGTTTGCCTTCTAGGGGATACGGCGCCATCTAGTGACAGAAGTTGCTCGATTAATTACATCTTTCACCCCTTACCGAAATCGAATGCGTTGAAATTACAGAATAGGGGCGTTTAACAAAATCATTTTGTTTACGGATTGAGATTGATAATGGACGCAGATTTTGGAAATTGTTTTCTTTGTCTTTTAGATAGGTATTACTTTCTTTGTATATCAAAATCATGTGACACCAAAATGAGTAAAATGTACCTGATTAATATATGCAAAGTTAATTAATTTGCTAACAAATAGCTCCAATTGGCGTCGTCCTGAATTTATCCTTTACTATATATAGCTAAAAGTAATGGTAGCACAATGAATACTGTAACTGTAGCCGTTTTTAGCCCTGAAAGAGCTTAAAATATTCAGCGCAAAGCGGTATCTAGCCATTCGCGGCAGAGAATCAAGTTTTTTTGCATTATGTTGGCACTTTGTAGTAATAGGTAGGTACTTCAAACTCGAACATTCTCTAGAACGCGTGTTTCTGTGTTAATGCACTGTTGTCTCGTAATATTTCTTAAACAATAAAACATAAATAATGTCAGTAACATGAGAGCATAAGAGAAACTCATGCTGGCTCATTAAAATGTAAATTGAGGCTGTATTTGCTGGTAATATCTAATCTAACTTTATTTACAAAGGTACGACGCCTCCAGAGGATCGAATATATCGAATAAGCTGTAGTTTTGTAATGTATGTTGTTCATGGACTAACCTATTCACTCAAACTAAGTAGGTACGTATCCAATGAGAACGCACCTTTTTTTAAATAAATTTTACTTTTTAATAAAAATTGATAAAGTGTAAACAAATTGACAACAAACTACGACAACGAAATACTACAAGAAAAACACCTAAGATAAGTTCGAAAGGAACACCTATTTGCTTTTGATTTTGTTATTCATTTGGTAGGCTGGGGTCGCAGGGTGTGAGCCCACCCCACTCTGTAGGTTTACCAAAAATTTTCGTGTGAAATTTTACCCTCGTGATGTTTTTACCTCACTCACTGCTGTAAGGATTATGTCGCTGTCTCAGAAACATTACGGCACTTGCGCTCTTTTATGTTATTGTGCATTATTTTTCGTATTGTTATGAAATGAAACGATTTTTGACGTAAATGCACTCATGTGGAATGCGTCAAACGTTATGTTTTACATGTCCTACCTATTGATATACTTTGTTCGTATTTTTACTCGCGTAAGTAATATTTTTCTTTGTTTGGATACTGTACTATATCGTATTTAAGTACAGTGTAAGTAAAAGTGTTTAAATACAGTGAACTAGTGAGCATTATCACTGTAAGTAAACGACCGAAATCCGGACCTGTCCGAGCGCGTCCGGTTCTTTGGTTACTGCACTAGTCCCCCCTCCCCGCGCCGAGTAGCGCGCCATGATCGCCGTCCGCTCTGCCCGACGACGCGGCGCTTTGCCCGTTGTGCATTACCAGTTGCCCGTCAAAATACCGTAACATTCTCGCAGCCCGCTTAACTCCGCGTAAAATCGGCGCAATCCTCGCCTACTCTACGTCTTGTGCGTCGGTACCAAATGTCAACAAGATAATGGCCGCCAATAACGAAAGAAAGTGAATGGGTATTTTGTTTTTTTACACGAAACTAACGCGTTTTGCGATGTTGGAACAGTTTGTACGTCGCGCGTCGTGGGTGGTGTAAATCAAAGAAAAATCATTCTAAGAACTAGGAGGTAATTGAACCGCTCTATCTAAGCTTTCAAAGATCTAAAAGCTACAACCGAAAACAAATTAGATAGACTACAAGGTCGTTAACAGCTTGTTACGGCACCAGTGTGACGTCACCATTACGTGTTTGACATTTCACATTTTCATCAGAACTTTGGAAGAGTGTACAAAAGGCGGTTTATAACGTATTAATACTTAGGTAAACATGTACTTGTATCTCGAATTCTCAAGCATTACAGCGTAGGCCGTCGGCTCTATGCCGATCTTACAATAAAAACTCTCGAACATTGTAGATTACTTATTGCGCGAGTAAAAAATTCATTTAACGATGAACGCCGACGCCGATTGTCGCTAGAGGTCGACCCACTTTTAAGTAAGCATTTTGTAGGTCGTTTATCGTGGTCATTTCCCCGCGCGGCGCGAAACAGCCATGTAAACAAAAGACAGTAGTTCAGGTTCACGCACTGTTGCTACGCATTTTTAAAATAAGATTAGTATACATAGCAGATTGCTTTTACCTTTTTAATTTATATTTCATACGAAGGCTACACAATTCTATTTAGTACCTATATTCCTTAAATTGAATAAATAAATGATTTAATTCTCATATTATTTCGCCTTGACAGCCTACTCGCCAACAGTCAAGTCCCAAAGAGTACAATATATATGCAGAGTCAAGTCCTACTTAATTTTAAAAGAGTTTATCTCATAATCCAAACCAATACCAATGAGGTTGTAGGTATTTCTCTTGTCAGCCAGTCTCTGCATCAGCTACGCCCATCCTAATAAAACTGCAAAAAACCTGTTAACGCTTCTCATGTACCACAGAGTCTCGTTACTAAAGTCTACAGTTCGATATAACTAGGTATCTAGAGATACAGTTAGCAATAGCGGTTGCTATATCATCTATTGTCATATAATCGTGTATAGTAGGTAGTACTGGTGCCTTTAATAGAGTAACGAATAACATTCAACACCCACGTCTTCTCTAGTTTGACGGTTTTATCATTTAGTCTTAGATAGACAGTCAGCAATAATTAACTCACATTGTATCACTATATTAGCAAGAGATAATAGTTACGTGCAGGAACAGCTGGAATACTAATAGGTTGAGGAAAATTAGAAGAATCTTATTCCTTTTCCTGTGGTTCGCCCATTACTCAAAACTTTTGAACATAAAATTAGGTTTATGGCAGTGCTCACGGAGACGGTGACTTTATTCTAGTGGAATTATAGTTTTATGTTTTAGATTAGAATTTTACTAACATACGGTATAATTAGTGTAACTAGCTGTTATTTTATAGATATCCTTATCTAAGCATTTGTGACAAAATCGCAAGAAGAATACTAACATTCAATTGCCCCCCTCTTCATAATGGACAGGGGCGACCGTGAGTTTGTGGGGCTCTGGACTAATACTAGATGCTTGGGGTCCTGCTTAGCTAATCAACTAATTGCCATTTTGTCAAAAAACCTGTTTTCGATAATGATGTTTACGATAGCTTTCTTTTTATATTCATAATATTGTACATTGTCTTTATTAGGGGCTAGGTGCCCTATATATTCACGAGGCCCTGGGCTGCAGCCCAAAAATCCCATCCGCATCTGATAATGGATACAATTGCCCCCATTTTAGAGACCTCGTGCTGTTCCCAGAATCCAAGCCATGTTTTATGCATTGTAAACACTCTCCGCGTATGTCAAGGCGGCACAAAACTAAAACACTGTGTTGTGACAAAACGTAACGTTCCTTACTTACGCAGTACGCACCCAGCCTTCGCATTACGAAACTTTAACTAAAACGATATTCAATACTCGTTTGCCGTTTCCTCCTCCAAATTGCACAGTAATTGGACCAGCAACGAATATGGTACATGTATAAGTTGTTGCTCGTTTTCGTGATTGCTTTTCGTAAGTACTGTTGCATTCAAGGTTAAAACTTTTTGAAATGTGTCATTAACAATTTTAATTGTTGATATTGAGACATGAAAATAATATGTTCTAAATTGCTGTATGTTAAATAATTCAGATACAAGCAAGGTGAGGATATAAATAAGACAATGGATGTATAATGGTCTACTCTACACTGATAAATGCAAGTTGTTTAATTTCTAAAGCTTTCAGACAAGAGAAATCTAATCTATTATAGAGTGATGTCATCATTCAAATACCGTTCACTATGAAGATTATAATTGTTCAAATAAACAAAATTCTGCTCATTATTGTTTTGAGCTTTCTATTTTCAATTCTGTAGACAGCTTAAGTTTCATAGTACCTACAATGAAGAAGTCAATTCGAAAATGATATCATCGCTTGAAATAGCTTGCGGTGCCCATACCTTACATGGATGTCACAGCTATTAAAGTATTAAGCATGATTTAGTTCATTCAATTCATGACATAACTGGATACTTCTACAACTAAACGGACGATTTGCACGATAAAAACTTATCATTTTCATACAGACAACGATTCTTTAACATAGTCTAGTCCAATCATTTCAAAAGGAAGGATACTCCCATTAGAACATTTTAAACAAACGTTCATGGAACAAGCAAAAGTAGCGACATCTGTCAAAACTCATACAATGTCGACTGAGTCGCGTTGCCCGTTGGCCCTAAACTGTCATTTTTAGGGAAAACGCGCTTTGGCCGTCCTTTCGCAGTAATATATATGTCAATGATCTAGTCAATTATGTATTATCCATATCATCATCATCATCATCATACGGAAGACGTCCACTGCTGAACAAAGGCCTCCCCCATAGAACGCCACACACAACGCCATATACATATACTTTTATATAAATACAAAAATTACTTTGTTGCGCTTGCACGGCTAAATACTGAATCGATTTTGATGAAATGTGTTGCAAACTAAAATTGGACCCCAAGAAAAGATATTGGCTATTTTTAAATCCCCGACTTCATCTGCATTCGCGGTAACCGGCATTTCTGCAGATGAAATCGCAGGCAAAACTAGTTAAAACAATAAAACTTTTTTACGTTTTTCAGTTCCTATTAGGTATCACACAAATTAACGGTGACACCAAAAAATTCAGTCATCCTTTAATTTTCCACCTATATGGGTGGAATATTTTCATAAAAATTATATGGGACCAAGTTTGTGTCAAAATAATTGACTACATTGAAAAAAGTTATGCGAGGTCAAACAAAAAAAAATATAGGTACGTGTCGAAATTGAGAACCTCCTTCTTTTTTGAAGTAGGCTGAAAAAGTAGCAAATAAGCTCTTATTTGCCATTTTTTCAGCCGACGTCATAACTTTTTTCAATGTAGTCAATTATTTTACAAATTAATTATCATAATAATCGTCAATTACTTTTTTTGGATAGCTCCGAAGAAAAACAATGCTGAAAATGATAAGCTGGAAGATAAGAAAACAATGATACTAAGTAACTAGATTTTTATACTATAGTATTCACAATTCTGTCCCAATAAGGGCAAAAAGCGTAACATCAACATTGCTAGAAGGGTATGTAAGTGATACTTGGACCGCGGCGAGTACGACTACTCGCCATGTTCATAATATTATTACGATATTTATGTGGCGAGCACTGCCGAGTAGCGATCACGTGCATACGTGATACACATCATGAACAGACTTTATATATAGATGTGTCTCCATTAACCTCTTTGCAACTACTTTTGAACAAAGAATTTTATTTAGGAGATTGAATTTTTGCTTTCGTATGTTGTACTTTTTCTGTAAGTAGTGTGTAAGTTGTTTGTAAGTATGTACTTTAAAGTAAAACACGATCAATGTCCACTATATATGTGAACTTTTAGCTAAAGTGCAATTTCTGTAAACTATTTTTTTTTTCACTTGGCGTATTGTGCAAATATTTTCGTTACTTGGTTAATTAATACCAAATATACCCTATATTTATTGAAATTAAGGCGATTGTGTATTATCCAAATAAGCCGAATATTTGCACAAATACGCGTGAAAAGTGAACTGCTAGCATTAAAACGTGAAATTTTTGTCAACATTTGTAATTTACAAAATTATGTAAATTTTGTAAACATATAGGCAAAGATAGTCTTTCTTGTAAACTCATTTTCATTCATCATCATGGTATTCAGAAGTACGTAAAGTAGTAAATGTTTTGTTTGTACATGTGGTACCGGAGGGTTAACACAAATACGGCTTATCAGATTTATGTGAAACCTAGTATTACGATAAGCTATCGTTTCACAGGACCGTATAATAACAATAAATACGTGGAAGAAGTCGTTAAAGCTTTTTCTATTATGAATGTTTTTTTTTTTGGAGCGTAATCTTTGGGAGTGCATTATAATACTTAGTAAAAGAGTTGAATATAAAATATAAATGACCTTACTTCGTAACTATATAATTACTATGGCAACAGATATTTTAATAATAATATGTTGCTTACTGTTAATTGGTTTTTTCATCCAAAATTATTTAGATTAATAACAATATGTTGCTTTCTGTTAATTCGTTTTTTCATCCAAAATTATTCAGATTACTGAAACAAATACTCAATTTCCAGGAAATACTTTATTGAAATACTACATTACTGTTATCGGTAAATATGTGGCTTATACACATTAACTGTTGCTTTTAATATATTGATGTTGACAAAATATATTAAGTGGATATAGAACAAATCTGTTTAGCGGCTTTAATGAAGAACTGATAATATTAAGAGGATAGTGAGGCTGTAATTTTTCATACAAAAAGCGATAACGTTTTATCCCCAACTTAGTCCAATTTTCATATTTTTTGGAAATGTTGTAGATATAATGAAAAACTAGGTCTGTATGTTTTTTTTTAAGAAATATTGCGAACGATAAAAGTAATTATCATAAAATACATCTACATTTTAGACTTTAAAACTTCCTTGAACGTTTTTATTTTTATTAATTAAACTATACTGAATGACTTGAAAAACATAGTTGTCTTATTTGGTGAAGGTTTAGGGGGGGGGGGGGGGGACAAACGTTACCAAAACCATATTTCAAAAAGGAAATGTAGGTAATTGTCTCCTAGACTTGCTACTCTCTCTATCGCACGATATGGGTCGGGGGATAGGGCCATGTTGTATTTGTATTGTTCACCCGGAGGGAGGCAGAGAGAGTGGTATGAAACAGATAGCATTTTTGGAAATACTCACTCGTGCCGCGTATCGGCACCTCACAATCCTCTTAAACAGCCAGCTATGATTATTTTTAAAAACAATATT
Source organism: Charanyca ferruginea (assembly GCA_947361185.1). Lineage (NCBI taxonomy): Eukaryota > Metazoa > Arthropoda > Insecta > Lepidoptera > Noctuidae > Charanyca > Charanyca ferruginea. The sequence continues at coordinate 53,860,695 of OX376055.1, read as the reverse complement.
TAGGTCTAATAATCTAGAGATATAGGTATATATTTGGTGGTTGTTTGGTGGTTTGGTTTCGTGTGGTTTTTTTATTTTTTTTTGTAACTAGTCTGACGAACCCGACAACACAGTGAGTTAATCCGTTGTTCTTAATCTATAATGTGTAACAATACTCACGTTTCGTTTAATGAAAAAATAGGTATATATTTCCAAAGAAATAATATCAGCTCACTCCTGACCATATAAAAATAATTACAGTGATTTTTACGTTTTATTTTTAAATCCCAGGTAAGTACCAAAATGCAACAAACAATAAAAGCCATTTACAAAAAAAAAAAACAAAGTACCTATCCCTGTAAACATAATTTAAAAAAGAAATTCTCGAACTCGGTCGCATTCATAATTCGAACGATGTTGAAGCGATGTGTTCCATTTGTATAGAACAGTTGCATTCTGTAATTGACTTTACTGATAAACGCAGGCAAGGCCGCCCTGTATTGTGGGCGATAACACACACTGTCTAACACGATACCATATGACTTGCAGCTAATGGTTTTTTGTTTCTTTCGACACTTACGGAGTTTCTACAAGAAAATTATTAAAATTATATATAATTAATATTGTATATTTCATTCATTATAAACACAAGAAAATGCCCTTATAACTCTATTGTTATTAATATAAGCTTCTTTATTTCACGATATATAAACTAGTCATTTACCTACAAAGAAAAAACACTAAAATGCAGTTATTTTATCAATATGACCTAATAACTGTCGTAACTTGGCTGTTATGTTCCTAATACTCACTCTATAGTTTCCTTTAAACTTTGGTCCTTAGTTCAAGTTCAGTTAAACAATTTCTGCGGTTAAAGTGATTACTAGGCGTTTTCAATTTTACTAAAGAAAATTAAAGTAGATGTCTATCTAATTTATTATTAATCTTCTGCGTCATTTGACACAATTTTCATACGAGAGAGAGCCGTAACTGTTCTATAGAAAAATCCAATTGCGTATTTGGTAACTGAATTGGTCAACGCTTTCAGCCCATATCAAATTGGTTCACGTTTTGGCCGGCTGTCTTTTCAATACGTTTATTTCGTCAGGAACGAATTTGATAATGGACCACTTATATGACAAACCATGAAAACGCTATTGACTTACCGAATATGCACATTTTTGGGGTGACAACACGTTTGGGATGTTTTCCAGGATATGAAATGAAAAAATTCGCGAGCAGCATTCATAATTGCAATGCATGATTTTTTATTTAGTATGTTTACGTCATTCATAACCAGGGATCAGATAATCGAATGCATATTTACCTTAACTTCAGGTGTTGACTAAGTACGGAATGGATTTTGGCAATTTTCAGGGATTGAGCAAATTAGTACACTGACTGTAAAAAATGAATCTATATTTTCACGTGGTAACTATTTTAGAATGCTTTAACTGTCGAAAAATTATGTAAATTCCGGGACCGATCAATTCACGACGAATAAAAATTATCATATACCTAAATATGGATTTATTTGATTATGCGATACCAGGAATAGGCATATTCTTCTTTTAATGTATAACTTCTAGAATTTAAATATGCATCCGATTGTCCAGGCCCTGGTAATAATATACCAAATAATCAATAAAAGTGAAGGATTAACCTTTCCAAACATTGGAGTGGCTTATTAGCCTTAGCTCACAAACTGAACCCAAAAAACCAAATAAAAAGACAGGATAACATAAATCGTTACTAACACTGTGGACACAATCTACATAAAAATATTATTATTAATAAAACATTTTCTTTGTCACCATTTAGTATTTAGACAAAGTTGGCATAATCTTAACTGCAAACGTAGGTAGCTACATGTATTAAGTTCTTATCGTGAATGAAATAATGTTATTCGAAACGTACGGTACGTTTACGTACTAACAAGACTGTGCCGACATCAGCCGACATGCTCGACAATAAGCGGATAGATTACGGCAATGAAGTGATTAATAACAAATAAACATTACTGTATCATACAAAACCTAACAATGTGCTAGGTACTGACTTCTCACTAAATAATTCGATAGTCAGCCCGCACCTGTGATATTGGAGTGACCTAGATCTTTGCACATGCTCAGCGACAAAATAAATAAGGTTTTTATTATTCAAGGACATTATAAAGGTCACCTGGTAACCTTCGAAAAAATTAAAGCGTGTATGAAATTCTTAATTGCGAGTATGTAATTTTACGTAGAGACTGTTGAATCGATAGGTAATATTGCCTTACTCTTTTACCGTAGACGAGTCGATAATTCATAATCTTTTTCTCTCACTTTTCATTTCGTAACTGTTGAGTTTAAAAAAGATTAAATTATTAAATTAGAGGAGACAAATGTGATTTCAAAATCGTCATTTCAACGTAATATAATTAATAGAGTCAACAGAAAAGTAAAGACGTGATAAATTAGTCCCCTTGCACCACTTTATCATCATTCAAAGCTACAATAACCAAAAAGTGGAGCGACGGCTAAGGCAAATTCAATAAATAAATAATGAGCAATATAGTTCGGTCGGCAACACGCGGTAGGGCCGCCTGCCGTGACTGACGGCCTGACGCGGAGAGAGCGGCGCGGCCTCCGTCGAAATGACGTCACTAAGGTCGCCGAGCGCTTCCTACAACATGTCAAAATCGTTCGCTATTACAACGATCGATTCCAAATTCACGAATGTCAGAATAGTATACTAAAAAAATTTGAAAATGTAGGTGAATTACCTAAGTACAGACAGCGTCATCAACTGCTTACCCCCTTTCCGTAGAAATGTTAAATGCGTGGGGGGTAAGCAGTTGATGACGCTGTCTGTACTTTATCTAAGGTGTCAGTTCTTTAGATAAACGTTTTTTGAACACCTGACTATTCTGACCTTTGCAAGTAAGTACTTTATTTTTTCTAGATCTAGACAAAGGCGGATAGATATATAGTCCCGGTAAAATAATATAAGAAAAAGTTTAAATGAATTGTATTTAGATTCTACAATGCTGTATATCATATAAAAATACAGTACAAACGTTGTAAAAATCATATAATAGGAAAGGAATTCATGGCCTCCGCAAAAGACACAATAGTGAAGGACTGGATGCAAACCACGTAAAATCATAATACACAAGTACATAGCTCCGTATTACCAATGTAATGACCTTTCGATGCAATGAAGAATCAAGCTTATTCCTTGATCCATAAATTGATACAGCACATATATATGAATATTGATGATATTTTGGTTCGGTTAGCGGAGACGATTCGGTTTCTGATCGCTTCCGGAATTTTTAATGACAATAACGAAATTACAGTATGACGATCCAATAATACGGCTCTTTACGAAACAAAATGCCGGTAATCAAGCAACAACAATGGCTTAACGTGCCTCGCTTGTTAAACGAGGCAAAATACTCGTACTTCATTAACCACAATAACTAACCATCTTTATTAAAAAATGTATCTAACTACTTCATAACATTCAAACAATTCACAAAGCAAAACAAAGTTTTTGTTATTACCCGCAGCTTGAACAAGGTCGCCACGCGACTAAAAAACCTGATTCACGTTCATTGAAAGCTTATAACTATATGGTATATTGTTGAGCGGTCGGACCAGCAATGTAACTGGTTTGCGCGAAGAATACGATTGCACAGTACAAAATGCGATTTAATTATGTAGCCTAGCTTTGTATGGCTCGTTTTAGCGGAAAGTTAAGTAGAGACTCAAGTCGGCTTTGTCCCTCGAATAAAGTATACTCTCTGTTTGAGGTTCGCGTATTGGCACTTGATTTAATTCTTCCTTTGTCGGTTGATATACTGTCTGCTTTGCTGTGGTTCGGCGCAGTGTCGTCACAACCGCGGTGATTGTCAACAAACGCAACGCTGCCTCACTCAATGAAACGTGATACGTCTACTTATTAGGCAATTATAAATCTTACTTTTTAAACAATGTTTGTTTGTTGACCGGGGGGCGGAAAATGATTTTAATGAAAATTGCAACGATGAAGATTTATTATTTTGACAGGAATTCGTCATCAAAAGTATGACATAGACAACACAAACATTATATGCTTGTGTAGCAATATTATTTTGGAGCAATGGTGCAAGAAATTCAGAAACTAGTTACGAAATCTTTAGATTATTTGTACAAGACAATGAAATGATAAACGTAACAAGTGTCGAAACCGTATCAATCAATGTTGATTACTTAAGTCGTAGCTCTCAAGTTTACACACATTGTTTGAGCTGCGTCAACTACTTAAAATTTCAAGTTGGTGAACGGCATTAAATGTGGAACGAATGCCACTAATACGCTATGCAGAACTGCAGTACGACGCGGCGGCGTCGTATAATGAAGATACATAAGTATAGGTTACACACGTCTACCTAATCTTGTTTGTGGCTGATTGGTCCAACTCGCTTTGAAATCGCTAAAATATTACGTCACGCTGACAACGAGAACTAGAGAGATTTGCGAGATCGAGAGCACAAGTAGTTGAGAAACGGGCAACAACGCTCGCGAGCACTTTGTTGATCAGTTTTATGTTCAGTTTCATGTCGATGAATTATAATTGACGCGGTTTTATAATGTTACACACTGTAAAGTCATAAAGAAACGTTGCGGTGAATTAACTTGGATCCTACTGGGCCCTAAAATCTGTTCATAATTTAATATAAGACAAAGCTTCTTAGCATAATCTTTTTTTAACTTTTTCCTGGCGGTTTGAGATAGGTAGGAAATTACTTAAATAAGCTGAGTATTTTGGTTTTCTTCTAAGTTGTTAAGTACTTAAAATAAATTAGTTTTGTATAGTTTGTTTTCTGATTTATGTACTTAATTAGAATATTTCTGTAAAAGTCATTGAGTTTTATTTGTCCTATTTTTCGTCAACATTTTGGTCACCATATTGTTTCTCATCCTGTATATTAAAAAAATGGACATTTTCTTACAAGGTTATTTGTTCAGTTTACCTTTTAATTTCCTCATATACATTGAGGATATTTTGTTCTTCACAGTGACATTGATTTTATGATAAGTAAATGATCTTCCTGCTAATAGAGACCGGTTTATCACACATAGAATAATTCTAAGGTCTTATTTCACACGGTAAGTACACATGATTTATAAAAAGATCTCCATGAAGATGAAGATGTTCATAATGGAAGTCGAAAATCATCTTGCGGTCTTGAACATGCAATGTTTGTTAGCTATTTAAAAACCGGACAATGTATTCTAATTATTACAAGAAGTTTAAAATTTTCGCAGTAGTACGAAAATGTTATATTAAAGAGCGATCATACTAAGGTACAAGACCTACTCATTACTAGTACACAAAACCGATTATAGCACTTCTAGTCTCTTATAACACTTGATAACAGTTAAGTTTACCTTGACTGCCGCTAGATGGCGGCGTCTGACCCCGAAACATTAAAAGGTAATCACGAAATGTTTATTTTGCAATATTCTGGCCACGGATTGATGACGTCACCACATATCTACTGCAATATCTTTTGTTTATGATGGGTTCCTATGTATATGCTATATATGCTTTATGCCCTTTGGCAGCGTTTGTAAGCACGCACACGTTCTATGTATGGGTTTACAAGTCAATAACTTAGACTGCTTAGAGTTTTAGAACAGGAAATGATTCCTTGGAAGCTAATAAAACACCTATTGATCGTTTATGACTTTAGCCATAGTTCAATCAAAACTTATATATTACTAGCTGACCCGACAGACGTTGTCCTGACATTTGATTTTTCAATTTTCTCACCGTATAAACCTCCCCTGGAGTTTCGCAAATATTTCAAGACCAAAATTAACCAAATCGGTCCAGCTGTTCTTGAGTTTTAGCGAGACTAACGAACAGCAATTAATTTTTATTATATAGAAGATATTATCATTATCTAAGAATAGGAGAATATTAATATTAACCACTAGTTACTAGAACACATGGCAATACTGTAGCTTTCTATCATCGAAAGAATATTTGTAATCGGAACAGTAGTTTTTTGTAATCGGATCAGTAGTTTCAGAAATTGGGTACCTCTAATGCTAAGAACTCACGATGCGGTTTTCACCCGCGTCCGCGTGCGGTTGCGGGCCCGCAGCTTCTGTAGAATGCAGATATATATGTAAAAAATCAAAGCACATTTCACGACGCGGTTTACGCCCGCGGTGTGCGCGGTTGTTGCGGCTCCCGCTGCGGGCGCGGGCGAAATCCGCACCGTGAGTTCTTAACCTTACAAAGAAACAAACATTTTTATTTCTTTATCTATATTATGATTTTTCTTTCGAACACTTAATTTTTCTGATAATAAAATATAGCTTATAGGAATCAGTGATAACGTAGCTTCCAATTGGTGAAAGATTTTCAGAATCGGGTCATTGGTTTCGAAGATTAGCGCTCACCACAAAGAAACAAACAAACTCTTCAGCCTTTTTATATAGATTGATCAAACTAGTAGCGATCAGTAGCCACCTTAGGCCGCATCATCACTTAAGATCAGGTGAGTTGCGGTCAAACGCAAGCCTATAACAATATAAAAAAAAAACGACAAAATAAATGACTGCTCGATTCTTGCAAACAAAGTCGGTGCAGAACAAGTGTGTCGATATATTTTGATAGACTATTTTGGTGCACTTGATATGTAACCCTATACCTAGAGAACATGAAAGTTTTAAATATATCAAAAAATATATATATTTCATGTTTATTCCACTCAGTTCCCCTTAATCATCATCTGCCTAGCCTTTTCCCAACTATATTAGGATGGGCTTCTAGTCTAACCGGATGCAGTTCAATACCAGTGTTTTACATGGAGCGACTTAATAAGAACCCATAAAAGTGACAGAATTAAATTGTTCTAAAGTAAGTATGTACCAACTGCTACGCTGTCTCCGATCGATAATTGATTCTAATACATTATAATTAGACTTAATGTGCAAGAGATTACTAGTTCCATAAACTGTGTCAATAAGGAAGTAGGTAATTTAGTAATACTGGCACTGCTAGTTAGTAGTGCCAGTGACAGTAGGTATAATACAGAAATTAAACTTAGATGGAAAAGCTTCAGGGCTGCCTCATCATGACAATCTTTAAACGCCCACTGCTGGGCATAGTAGGTCACCCTCAAGGTGGATTTAGCCGTAATCACCATGCTTTATCGGTGCGTGTTGGCGATCGCAGTTGGTTTTATGGTCAGAAGGACGCTGCAGCCCATATTCTGGTCAATATCCCTCTGTCGCCTTCTACGGCACCCACGGGTAGAAATGGATGGCGCTATTCGCGGCCGGCACCACACAGGCTGCTTATACTATATCTTTAATTGAGTTTCGTTCTGGCAAAACATACATGCCAAAATTTAATTATATATTTTTTATTTTTATTTTTTTTTATTTATTTATAATTTAAAAAAAATTAAAGTAATGTTTTTAAATATCCCTGATTACTTAAAATTCTAAGCATCATCTGCCTACATTTTTTCCCAACTGCGTGCGCTTCCAGTCTAACCGGATGCAACTGAAGACCAGAGGTTTACATAGCGACTGCCTGACCTGACCTTCACAACCCCAGTTACTGGGTAACACAATACCCCTTGGTAAGACTGGTCGTTAGACTTTCTACCTTCTGACTACATAGAACGATTTTCAGAGATCTGTGAATGACAGCCGGGACCAACGGGAGGGGTCTCGGTATATGAAATGGATGGTCATCAACCCATCCTCGGACCGACTATAGCAAGCGTAGCTTAAACATGACCGATCAATAAAAAATTATCATGAATTTCAGCGCTGTGACGTTTTTTTTTTAATGTTACAGCACCATGCTGAGATAGGGCCCTTTTGGCCTCGTACAGGACCAATTTTCGTTTTTTTTAATGTTATTTTTGTGAGTTTTCGTCCTGGGGGGCGAACACGCTTTTTCTTTTCTTTTCTTTTTCTTCTTTATCCATTTGTATAGCTTTTACTTAGCCACGAGCACCTTGAAACATTGAACTGTTAATCATCATCATCATTTTAGCCGAAAGACGTCCACTGCTGGACATAGGCTTGCCCAAGTTTCGCGACATTGACCGGTCTTGTGCGACTCGCATCCAGCGGATCCCCGCACCCTCTACCAGGTCATCGGTCCACCTAGTGAGAGGCCTTCCAACGCAACGTCTTCCGGTTCGCGGTCGCCACTCCAGAACTTTTCGGCCTCATCGGCCATCCGTTCTGCGAGCAATGTGCCCTGCCCACTGCCACTTAAGTTTGGCAATTCTTCGGGCTACGTCGGTAACCTTGGTTCTCTCGCAAGAGAACTGTTAATGCAGGATGGTAAAGTGGATTTTTTAATAAATTTGACATAATTAATTACTTGATTAAAAGATTTTGGGTTGGCTCGTTTTAGTAGAAGTAAGGCCTTGATGCAAAAGAGAGAGAGAGAAAGTAGTAAATAGGTTTGAACATTCAAAAAGGAGATATTTTGATTTGATCTTAGAGAGACCTACTCCAAAACACGGTAGTACTAATACTTATACTACATATTAACATTTAGTCTACTTCTGAACTCCAGGCCAGTCCGCCCTATATATGATCTGAGAACCTAGGTATTTTACTTACCCGTTCTCATAAAACATACCTTAGTACAATAGTACTTCATAAGGCTTCCATGAGCGAACAGGAGGTAGTTATAAAAATGATTTATAGCCCCAGTCATCAGTCCGTAAGGGTCCTCTAGTTACAAATTGTACAAAGAATTCCTTTATGACTAAGAAAATCTACTGTTTCAATGAAAAATTACCTGTGAGGCCAATATCCAAGCCTATCTCTGCTTCCAAGGTATGAAACATGAGCTACGGTTTCGTTTTCAATACATTGTTTCGTTTCTAAGGTAATTTCGATAAAACTATTCGCTAGCGGAGATAATAAAGAGCAATGGATTGTTAACCGGAACGCGGTCCTTTATTACTTTTTACTAGAACTCCAATAGTAGACGCTAATTGGAAGGATATTGGTTTTTAGAAAGGACATAAATATGAAAAGGTAACGTTTGCACGTTTTAAAATCTGAGATCCTTCTTCTACATCAACTAATGTTGAAGCTGCAAATTTTATGAAATATGTACATATTATAATTGGAAGGCCAAGAGGTATCGTGTTGCCCAGTGACTGGGTTGTGGAGGTCCGATAGGCGGTTGCTCCATGTAAAACACTGGTATTCAGCTGCATCCGGTTAGACTGGAAGCCGACCCCAATATAGTTGGGAAAAGGCTAGGCAGATGATGATGATGATAATTGGAAGGCCACAGAAAAGATTGAGGGATTGTGTGAAGAAAGGAAAGAAAAGGGAGTCAGTAATATCATGACGGTTGACAGGACAGAATGGAAAACAAAACGTGCGGCGTCAAACTTATGTAACATGAGACCAGGGTAAGAAGATGATGACGATGATGAAGTAAATATATTAATTCGCAAGAATGACTGACTTATTTCAGAAAAAATACGTATAACAGTATGAGCTCAGATTATGAAACAAAAGGCAGATAGACCATGCGGAACATTGAGAGTGAAGCCACCAAAGCAAATACAAATTAAAAAACGAATAACTACAATTCGCTTCGCGCTATACCGACACGAGTCAGTACAGCACGAAGTGAAGCATTGTTAAAAAAAACAAATACTAATACATATTTGTATTTGGTTTTGTGGCTTCACTCGCAGTGTTCCGCACTGTCTATCTGCCTTTTGTTTCATAATCTAAGAGTATGAGGTACGTATAATAATCAGTGCATACTTGGAGGAGTCAACACTATTTAATGACCACCTTGCACTAACTGTTATTATTCCAGTCCTTGCAGTAACACGTTAAAGACCATAGTAGCTATATATTCCATGTTCACACTGAACGATAAACAAATGGGCTTCCAGCCAGACCTAAAGATAAACATGAACACTTATAATGAAGGGAATGTGGATTTTTAACTTGAACTAGGTACCACTTTTATTAAGTTCCTTCCCAGCTCTCAACTTTCCTGTTTCCACGGAATATTCCCGAGCGTCATTGTTTAGCAGCTTTTCAATGTCGGCGTCGACTGTAAGCGTCGTAAATGAGTTTATATTTTAAGCAATTTAATTAACATATATTTTGATAGTATGTTATTAGTGAAATTAATATACACTCACTATAAAAGTTACAAACTTGATCGCCTGTTCGATTTTGGAAAATTTTCATCATATTCAATTTCATGTTTGATTTTATTACCTTTACGAATTGAAGGTTTTCATACATTCGTTGTTGCTATATCAAAACGACGAGTACAGATTTTTCGAACAGATAAATCCAATTACTGATTTGCCTGAAGCGTTAGCGGTTCTCACCGTATTCGCTCCTAGTTTCCTAGCTAGACCAATGGGGCGAAAGACCCGGCTATTATTAAGCTGTAAATCTTGCTGAGAATAGAAATAAGGTGAATTATTTAATGCATACCTGCTTAAAGAATTCAGTTAAAAAAAAACAAGAATAATGTCCTTTGGTTTATAAAATACTAGCTGCTGCCCGAGACTTTGTCTGCGGGGAAGTCAAATGTGTCATAAAAGATATCCTATGGCAAACGGCAATAGTGTAGCTCCGAAAAAGAATTCATGTAATCGAACTAGTAATTTCGGAGGTTACATCCTACATCCAAACTTACAAACTCACAAACTTTACCTTTTTAAAATATTAGTATGGAAATATGGAAAAGATAGTGTCAATAAAATCCCATGTAGATTCATTTTAATGCAAGATTTTTATTTTATTCAAAATGTTCGCCTTTCTTAAAGTATTTCTCATAAATACGTTCAACAGTCTCGTGTGAGTTGAACTTACATAATAGAATATTGTAGTTATTCATCGTAACATATGTACCTATAGAATACAGATGCGACGATGGCGTTTGATCAATGACATTGTATACAAACTAATGGGATCGAGTTCAGGGATTACTGTTGTTCAATTAAATGGTTGACGGAAGTAGCCGTGGATGCAGCTAAACTCTAAACGCAGTACCTATTTTAAACAACTTCATAAAATGCTGGGGATACTGACATTATTATATCCAAAAGTGAAATATAATTAGGTATTTGGAAATATAAAATTAAATAACACACACAAATCCGAATTGCTATAATTGTTAAAATTTCAAAGAAATAATTATTTTCGGAAACACGTGCAGCATTTAAATTAAATATAAATGTTATGGACGAAACAGACTAAATTGCTACTACCTATCTATATTTTGTGTTGTTCAGGAAAATAAACGTTGCCTTTCGCTTACTTAACTGAAATTGGCACTGAATACGTAACTGGACAGAAAGGTAAGTAGGTATTGGACTCTCCAATACACTCCAATGTTATTGATAAAAGAAAAAACAAAATTCTCTGTCTCCAAACTATTTGTCCTAAGGTCGGGGGTTCAATGCCTACCCGTTACTTTTTTAATAAAAAGCTTGGTGCTATTGTGACGATTAACACGTCTTGTTGGAACGGGCGGAATACAGATAGCGACGTCGGTTCTGTCTAGACTAGGGAATATGGATTCATCCTGCGTTGCTACATATACGTTGGTTTCAATTTAAGCAAGTTTTGCTTCTTTCAGTTTTTTTTACACTACTTCATCTTTGTGTATAGGTTTTGGCTATGATCATTTTCGTCATTAACGTGTGCTTCGTATGTCTTATCTTTGAAAATAGAAGACTTATTGGCATAGTAAAAATGCCAGTGGAGGTAAAATGAAACATTTTACATAATTTGCCAACATTATTAATGTACGGTCTCATCGTCGTACATTTTTCTGTTTACTCTGCAACCTACTTTTAACGACGCGCGGCTAACGATGCGCGTCATAATTTAGCATTATAAAATAACATAACTTAACGAATTTAAATGTAGTGAAATCATAACTGTGTAGCTATCAACAACTGAGAGAAATAATCGCCTTCCTATAACTAATGTACTGTAACTTACTTATTACTTAATTAAACCTTTACTAGTGCATCTTAGTGGAAAGTGTTTCTCTTATCAACTTAACTTTAAACCTTCACGACAAATCGGTGTACGGAGTTAACTACTACAACCCGTACATTTATGGTCCTTCGAGCATCCGCGTATCTTTGTGTGTTTGTGTCTCTTGTTACGGTAGCGAATCGGTTCAGCTGGTCTCCCGGAAGAGGGTCGCCCCAGTTGGATTGAGAAGGCGCAAATACCTGACCAGAGTACAGGCATATTGAGTACCGGAACGAACTACAACTACCAGAAGGGCCTTCGACTACAAGAAGAGCCTTTAACTGCTGGAACTAACTACAACTACCAGAAGAGCCTTCGACTACAAGAAGAGCCTTTAACTGCTGGAACTAACTACAACTACCAGAAGAGCCTTCGACTACAAGAAGAGCTTTAACTGCTGGAACTAACTACAACTACCAGAAGAGCCTTCGACTACAGGAAGAGCTTTAACTGCTGGGACTAACAAATACTGAAGAAGCTTTCGTCTACTGGAAGAGCCTTCGATTACTGGAACAGACTTCAGAAAAGGTATTTGGTTAACTTCAAACAAGCTATAGCCTATTAATCAAGATGAATAAGCTATCGCTACAATCAAACTGTTTTGAAAACATTAAAACATTATGCAGCAACTATAACAAGGATAGCAAAGTCAGAAAAACAAAGGAATACTTGAACAAGCGGCTGTCCTCGTTAGAAGCTCAGTGGATGGATTTCAATGCACGGCATACATTGCTGGTGCAAGAAATTGAAGATAAAAATATTAACTACTTCTTGGAAGATGTCTACGGTAAGACAAAAATCATGTATGAAACCACTAAAGCGGACATTTCAAGAATGTTACAAACAACTGAAGAAAACGTAAAATTCGACCTGACAGACTTGTCGCGGGGAGAACCTGATGAGAAAACAAAGACTTTGCTGACTAAGCAGGAATGTAACTTTAAGGCCATCGATCGGGCTATCTCTAAAATTGATTTTGAAGTCTTTGCTGAAAAATGGGAACTTGACGATCACTTGTCAATCTTGAAATCAAAGTGGGAAACTATTGACAACACTCACTGGGAACTCGAAGCCTTACTAAAAGGCTCGGAAAGTACGTACTACGATATGTTCTACCGCATGGAAGCCAAGTACGATGAAACTAGGAAGCTACTGAAAAGCAAGATGTGGTCCACAACTCATCATCAACATTCAGCGCCGAGAATCGAGATTCCAGAGTTTTCAGGACACTACAACAAATGGATATCTTTCAAAGATCTGTTCCTGGAAACAATACACAAAAACCCCACATTGAATAAAGCTCAAAAAATGCAACATCTGAAAACCAGGCTGAAAGGTGAAGCAGAAAGGCTGGTGCAACACTTGAGCATCAGCGCCGACAACTACACTTCGTGTTGGGACATACTGAATCAACGTTACAACAACCGTCGACTACAATTCTCATCTTTGATGAACACTATGCTGCAACTGCCTGGAATACAGAAGCCAGACGCTTACAACTTAAAGAAACTGCATGACGTAACAACTGAATGTCTAAACGGCTTAACAAACATTGGTTTTGATATAACCAGTTGGGATCCTATGATTGTCCACCTGATGTCACAAAAACTAGACTGTGTGACCTACAATGATTACATAAAGAACTTGAACGATAACAGAGAGGTGCCAACACTGCAAGAGTTTCTGATGTTCTTGGAAAACCAATTTATGGCGTTTGAAACCATGAAGACTTCGAAGAAGGACATACAGAGCTCAGAGAAGTCAACTGGAACTGGAACTGAAAAATACATATCTCGAAAAACATTCGATCATAAGAAATGGAACCCAAAAACTTACCATACGTCATACGGGCAATGCCCTCTTTGCAAAAACAATCATGTTTTGATGCGATGTCAGCAGTTCATTGACTCGGATACAAAGCAACGAAACAGCACAGTTGCAAAATTGCGTCTATGCAAAAACTGTTTGTTTAGCCACGAAAAACAAACTTGCAACTCTACAAAAACTTGTAAGGAATGTAATATGAAGCATCATACGCTATTACATTACAACAATTTTAACAAAAATACACCTACAACGAGCAATGAAACCCAACGCTCAGGTCAACGACCGTCGAGGGAAACTGAAACACCGAGTTCTAATCATCTATCGGCCAACGAGATGGAAGTCCTACTTACAACCGTCCAAGTAAAGGTCAAGTCGATAGATGGTACTTACCTAACTCTACGTGCACTCGTAGATCAGGGCTCACAAGTGAACCTGATAACTGAAAATGCAGCACAACTCCTGAGGCTGCCAAGAAACAAACTAACTGCAAAAATAACTGGAGTAGGAACTGTATCAGGCGACTGCAAAGGTCGCCTGAACCTAACTTGCAAGTCTATCCACTCCGAATATACTTTCAAAACGGAAGCATTGATTATGAAGAAACTGATCAATAAACTACCGAACAACACATTCGAACGGCCAGAGTGGTCGTACTTGAAAAACTTACAACTGGCAGACCCTGATTTTAACATATCCAGGTCTGTTGACATATTGCTTGGAGCTGATGTATACGCCGAAATAATCCAAGAAGGAATACTAAAAGGCACCCCAAAGTCACCCATTGCGCAACAAACACAGCTGGGATGGATTTTGTGTGGAAAACTAGAAACTTTTAACTGTAACGTCACCCTACTAGACTTGACTGAAATAACTAAATTTTGGGAGAGTGAAGACGTCACCAAGACAAACACTGACCTATCTCAAGAGGATCAGTGTGAAACTTACTATAAGGAAACTACTCGCCGTGGCTCGGATGGGAAATACATTGTGAAGATGCCTTTATGTCCGGATTATGGAAATAAGATGGGGACATCCAAAACGATCGCAATCTCACAACTGCTACAACTAGAAAAAAGGTTTCTTAGAAATGGCCGACTCGAACTATTATATAAAGAGTTCCTTAGGGAATATCTGGAGTTGGGCCATATGAAACTAGCAAAACCTATGACATCATCAACTACTGAATGTTTCCTACCGCATCACGGAGTACTTCGTGAAGAATCCACTACTACGAAGCTGAGAGTCGTCTTCAATGCATCTCAGAAAACTAAAACGGGATACAGCCTGAACGACGTTCAAGCAAAAGGACCCAACCTACAAAAAGATATCCAAGAACTTATCATAAAATGGAGAACTTACAAATACGCCTTTACAGCTGACATCGAGAAAATGTACCGATGTATCTGGCTGTCTAAGGAACAACAACATTTGCAGAAAATTATCTGGCGAACTACACCGTCAGAGAAGCTGCAAGAGTACCAATTATGCACCGTTACCTATGGCACTAAGAGCGCGCCGTGGTTAGCCATGAGAACCATCAAACAACTTGCACACGATGATGGCTACAAATACCCTACGGCTGCCAAAGTACTACTGAACGAAGCTTACGTCGATGATGTCATAAGCGGCCACAACTCACTGGAAGCAGCCCAGGAACTCCAAACATCGCTTATCGATATGTTGAAAGGAGCCGGGATGAACTTACGCAAGTGGTCCAGCAATCATCCAGCATTGTTAGAAAACTTAAGTGATGATCAAATTTCACACAGAGTTACTTTTGATTTCAAGCAGGAAGAATCAATGAAAACACTAGGACTGGGGTGGAATCCTCAAGCTGACACATTTGCATTTAACTGGAAATTTGAAGAAAAATGTCGACCGGAAATAACTAAAAGGCGGCTACTCTCTGAAATTTCACAACTTTATGATCCGCTAGGGTGGCTCTCACCCATAACTATCGCGGCCAAAATCATATTTCAAGAAGTATGGGTCAACAAACTTGATTGGGACGATCAGTTACCGTCACATATAGCAGATAAGTGGCTGAAACTAAGAGCTGACATACCTAACGTAAAAAACTTGAAAATCAAGCGCTGGATCGGTTCAACAGAGCAGAAGATCGAATTATTTGGATTCTGCGACGCCAGCGAAAAGGCTTACTCATGCGTGGTTTACAGCTGCGTTAGAGATGAACACAACAAGCCCACAATAACATTACTTGCTGCCAAAACTAGAGTAGCGCCGTTATCACAAACGATCACATTACCGAAACTTGAACTATGCGGCGCACTCTTACTATCGCAACTCATCGAAAAAATCAGCGAAGCTCTGAATGGTTTCGATATAACTACAAGTGCTTGGTGCGATTCCCAAGTGGTCCTGGCGTGGATACAGGGGGATACATCTAAGAGGGAAAAATACGTTGCCAATCGAGTTGCAAAAATAAAACAAATAATGCCAGCCTCGCAGTGGCATTATGTGAAGTCGCAAGACAACCCTGCAGACTGTGCATCAAGAGGATTGCTACCCACAAAGCTAGAAACATTCAGTCTGTGGTGGGAAGGTCCTACATTTCTGACCACCTTCCATGAACAAAGTCGTGAAGAAATCATAACATGCACATTTACAACTAACATAGGCAGCGTTTGCCAAGCGAAATCGAACTCAATAAACAAAGAAAACAATAATTGTTTTCATAACTTATTAACTAATTGCAGTTCATTAACTAAAGCAACCAGAATTTTAGCATGGATACATCGATTCATCGGAAACGCACGTAATAACACGAAACGTGACACCGGATGCCTCACTTTATGCGAATTAAACAACGCAAATGAACAAATAATAAAATATGTGCAACAAACGGAAATTACGCAAGAATATAAACAACTAATGAAGAAAGAAACTATTTCTACGAAAAGTAACATTTTCAAACTTAAACCATATCTAGACAGCAACGGCATACTCCGAGTCGGGGGTCGACTGAACCACTCCAGTTTACCTTTTGAAATGAAGAATCCAATTATTCTACCTAAGGGTGGGCGACTTACTGAGTTGGTCATTCAACAAGCTCACCATACGACTTTACACGGAGGAGCCAGGCTAACTTTAGCGTACATACGACAACGGTATTGGATCGTTGGCGGAAATAGAGCGGTGAAAGCTGAACTACGGCGCTGTGTGCGCTGCCATCGCTACAACCCAACGGAGTTGAGTCAACTTATGGGAGAACTGCCACCACAACGAGTAACACCTTCGCGACCATTCACCCACACCGGAGTTGACTTCACAGGTCACGTCGAAGTCAGACTCAACAAAGGAAGAGGGGTGCGAACTTCAAAGGGGTACATATGCATATTCGTATGCCTGGCAACAAAGGCTGTACACATCGAACTTGCATCGGACTTAAGTACTGAAACTTTTATAGCAGCCTTCCAGAGAATGTGCTCCAGGCGCGGTACACCAGGTCACGTTTACTCAGACTGTGGTACAAACTTTATCGGCGCATCAAGGTTGCTTCAGAAAGAGTTTGAAGACTTCAAGCAACTCTTGTCGCCAGACTTCTTTAACAATATCGCAGACATGGGGGTGCAATGGCATTTTAATGCACCCGCTTGGCCGACTGCTGGAGGACTATGGGAAGCAGCGGTCAAGTCGATGAAGTATCACCTTCGTCGGGTGCTGGGAGACCAAAAACTGACGTATGAGGAATTTACAACCCTGCTTGCGAAAATAGAAGCGTGCATGAATTCCAGGCCGCTTTGCTCGCTCACGGAAGACCCCGAAGAATTTTATAACTACCTGACACCAGGTCACTTTCTGACGGGGGGACCAACAATGTCTTTACCACGAGCTGACTACACTGAAGAAAACAAAATAGATCTACGCCGACGATGGCAATTAACTGAACACATGTACCAACAGTTTTGGAAGAATTGGTCAAGCGACTATCTTACCCAACTACAAACACGCAGCAAATGGAATAATCCCAAGAAAAACCTAAACGTGGGGGACATCGTACTAGTCCGGGATAACAATTTGCCGCCAGGAAAATGGGCTATGGGTCGAGTGCTAGAACTTCACCCTGGAGCGGACGGATATGTCAGAGTGACAACCCTGAAAACCCAAACTGGTGTCATTAAACGACCCATAATAAAACTAGCAGCGCTACCCATTAACACTACAAACAACAAAAATGACGAAGAATGCAAAACGGATTTACAACAGGCTGAGATAACTCGAAAAACATCAACAACAAAAAAATGTCTTACAAACATTTTTATGTGTCTATTTACAATGTTAATATGTGTCAATGGATCATATGGTTCGCAACTAAGGTCAGGTACTCAAATTACTAACCTGGAACCCGAGCGGCCGATTTATTATGACACCATTGGCAAGATTGAACTAATTCACGATGAATGGACTTTGCTTACGTACTACAACTTAACAAACTACTGGCAAGGCGTTCACGATATTGAAAAATACATAAATGGTGTAAGTGACCTTTGCCAAAAGATCCACGAAAGTTATTGCCAAGCAACGACGGATCAACTTTCCCACGAGATGGAACTACTTAACTTCTACAACACAATCCTGCTGGCTCCCCACAAGCATCTATCTACTCGCAAGAAGCGCGGCTTGATCGACGGAGTAGGCATGATAGCAAACAGTTTATTCGGCGTCTTAGACCAGAGATTTGCTGACAAATACCACAAGGACATTGAAGCCGTACAGCGCAACGAAAACTATTTGCGTGAACTCGCAAAAAACCAAACGTCGATTATGCAACTACAAAATGACGCTTTGAAGAAAAATGACGAGAACATCAAGCTTCAATGCAAAATGATAGAAAAATTCATGGAAGAAACTAAGAAGAATATGGGCAGCATTGAAACAGAAATACAAATAATAATGGCCACAAGTTACTTCAACTCCGCTTCGCTCACAGCATCCCTGCTACTACAAAACCTTAAAGAAATTCAAACTATGCTTCTGAACACTCTCACTAATGTCTACAGTGGGCACATGGACGTACACTTGATATCACCAGTCAGCCTTGTAAAGCAACTGGAGGACATATCTGGCAGACTGCCGAGGACTCTGTCATTGCCGACAAAAAATATCAGAGACGATATTAAGGAACTTTACAAGTTGCTGTACGTGAAAGCCCGAATAACAAAAAACTACTTCATGTTCGAAGTTCACATTCCTTTAATCTCGGATGAAGACTTCACTTACTATCGGGCTATCGCCATACCATTCAAGACGGAATCAAAATACAAATTGATGCAGCTATCATCGGAATACATTGCCGTGAACTTTGAGAAGAATTCTTATATCTCACTAAAAGATGAAGATTTCAAGCAATGCATCAAAAGACAACAACATAACTTCATTTGCAACGCAAACATACCAGTGTTCAACTTACAAAACAAGAATGCACCTTGCGAAGCAAAACTACTGGGTCATCGCACTACTACGTCACCGTGTGACGTCGATAGCGTGTCATGTGAGGAGGCATGGATCAAGTTACAAGAATCAAACAGCTGGCTGGTTGTTTGTTGCGGAAGGTGCGAATTACGTACAGTTTGTGAAAATGACGTAATATCGCAAACGATCACATCGGCGGCTATAGCTACTTTGAGTCAAGGATGCGTACTACGGTCAAAAGAACTCACCATCACTTCGCACAATCAGTACAACAGCAAGCTCGATGTGAACTATGACATGCATGTTCCGAACCTGAACTCGCCCATAAACAACATCGTCAACGACACTCTCCATAAAGCAGCACACGAACTCTTCACTCTCAAGAAAAACGACTTCGAAGAACTTGACAAGAAGCTGCGGTTCCAAGCAGAGAACGAGCCGAAACTACCATCCACTATCACGGATCATGACGTTCACCAATATGCAATCTGTTACCTTTTACTAACAATTGCTGTCGTCACCTTCCTGTGGATAGTAACAAGAAAATATTGCGCACTACTCAAGAAACGACTTCCAAGGAAGACAAAGAGACAGCCAACTCATGAAGACATCGAACTTCAACCAATGGGATCTCGGAAGCAGACTGCCAGAGAAGAAAACCAGCAGGCGCCCACGGACGACTGCCACGGTCAACCTCAAACACAACGGGACAACATTGCCTTTACTTTTGATTAATTGTACATTTATTTACTTTTACTTTAATGTTTGACTTTACACAGGCGACTATTTCTCTTCTTACTCATCTTAGCTTCTTT
This sequence comes from Charanyca ferruginea, assembly GCA_947361185.1. Classification (NCBI taxonomy): domain Eukaryota; kingdom Metazoa; phylum Arthropoda; class Insecta; order Lepidoptera; family Noctuidae; genus Charanyca; species Charanyca ferruginea. The sequence continues at coordinate 53,840,582 of OX376055.1, read as the reverse complement.
TGGGGTTGCCAATATGTACGGTCTCATCGTCGTACATTTTTCTGTTTACTCTGCAACCTACTTTTAACGACGCGCGGCTAACGATGCGCGTCATAATTTAGCATTATAAAATAACATAACTTAACGAATTTAAATGTAGTGAAATCATAACTGTGTAGCTATCAACAACTGAGAGAAATAATCGCCTTCCTATAACTAATGTACTGTAACTTACTTATTACTTAATTAAACCTTTACTAGTGCATCTTAGTGGAAAGTGTTTCTCTTATCAACTTAACTTTAAACCTTCACGACAAATCGGTGTACGGAGTTAACTACTACAACCCGTACAATTAAAATACATATATTGTTTGCAAGAAGTTTTGTGTCTTATTTAACCTTTAATCTGTTGTAGCCTCCATTTATTTCAACTTTATTACCAGACTTCCAAAATTCAACTTTCCTTATACAGTACGAATGTTACAAACTTGACACAATTATTCTAAGATCTATTAGGAACATTTGCTGTTTTTAACTACTGATAACACTTTCTATTAAACATTTGTAACAAATTACGTTAAATTATTACCTACTAGCTGTCCTAATTGGTAAATTTATGTAAGCCAGGGTCGCCCTTAGATGAGTTACTAGTTGTTAACCTTGGTGAACTCTTTTCATGTTTCTTATATACAACCTCCTTTACAACCAAAGTCACAACAAAAATTAATCATTCTATTTCGATGATAGACTTCCTTGTATTTTTTAACTAAATTTTAAATTCGATTCATAGATGTTTCCCGCTGGATGGAGTTTAAAACGTCGATATTTTGTAATATCATACTTGTAATATTTTTTAATCTCGGTACCAAATCCTGAAACTCATAAGAATACTTAATTATTTAATTAATGAAGCTACAGCAAGAACTAAACACTATACATTCAACAGAAACAAGCTCTTAATATTGTTTATAGTTACGCTTCGCGCTGTGGCATAAAAAGTCGACACGTGTCATATGTACTCACACTATGGTTGTGCAATGAATAACATTTCTTGCCACAGAAAAGAAATATAAGCTAGATAAGGTATAATTACTTCATAAAATATGTTGGCATAGTATTTGTTACCAATTGCAGATCATTAATAGCCGTGAATTTTACAATCTTGACTTTTTTAGAATAATCATTGCTATCACTGTCAATACTTTGACGTCCATTTCTCTTTTTGTGTTCATAGGTTCATCAGCCCTGTTATAAAAATATCCATTACCTATATCGAACTATATTCTTCAACGAATATGTTTAAAAGTCAAATCATATTAATTTCACTGCATCAATAATTCAAGATGAAGTAAGGCTTAGGTATTCAAAGATTTAATGATGCCACAAATTAAGGGTTAAACCCAAGCTTAATAATCGTTCGTAAAAAATACTGAGCAGTATCATAAAGACCTCAGGTTTTTGACTCCTAAAGTCAAGTTAAACATAAACCTTGGACATAAAGATGGCAATAACACACTTTGTACTGGTTCGACACTAGCTCATAATCATAATAACTACCATTCAGTTGACTTTTACCACTTGCAGAAATACTGGTAAGGGGTAATAAATTCTTTCTCTGTCCGTCACTGACCAGTATGGTCGCTGACTAACTTCGTACCAATTTTTGCTCGAGATTTCGTGTCGAGGTGGATTCTTCTGGGGGATTCAGTCAGATTTATTTTCTGTTGTTGTTTATGTGGATGATGTCATCATTCCTCTTTTGTTAGTTACTTCTGCTGTTTTCTTGACTAAAACATTGAGTTAAACGGTTTTTAATAGTCATCTAATTAGTGAGTTTTTAAGTAATTATTTATAATTTCTCTATTATAATTTAGACGTTATAGACCTTGAAGTAAGCAGCTATAATTCATTTTAAATGTAATATTTTCACTACCTTTTCAGGTGTCAGCAAAGTAGGTACTATGAAATTATGTTGTCTAATAATGTGTACTTACACTACTTACGTTATATAAATAATGGGATGTCTAAAGCAATTAATTTCGGCTGATACATAACCATAGTTATTATGTAGTTCAACTCTATAATTCCTTTGTTTGTCCTCGTACAAGGTCTACTTAAAGTTATTTTTCCCTTTTTATCAAAAAACCTTCACTGCAATCGTGTAGGTAGTGAGGACTAAGTAGAATGTTTATTTATTTAAGTTGAAAGGCCACCAAATGATATATGGAAACAAATAAAATTTTATAGCAGTCTCGGCTTCTCGAGTCTCTTAAAATGATAATTTTAATTAGGTATACAGTATTAAGACATCATAATTACTTAATGAGAATGAACGCAAAAATATGCCGTAAATTTTATTAAAGAAGGTAGCTACGAAGCTAAGTACAAAACAAATAAGAATAACAATAAAAAAGCAATTATCTTAATTGTTGAATAATAATATCAGCAGTGAACCATACACGATTAAACACCATCATTACCGATGACCGTTCATACGAGTTATTTAAATATTGATTGTCGCTGGCAATACTAAAGAACGGGTTGCAACGAAAGAAAACTTTTTCGATATAAAAACTTTTTAATACGACACCGTAGCTAGAAAAAAGTTTGTATGTAAGTATAGCTAACTTGTGTAAAATTTGTTCAAGAGTAAAACTCTTCAAAAAATCAATAAAAAAGAGTGCAGGGTGCACTTGCTCTGTTGCAGCCGGTAAGCATTCATTCGGCAACGACAATATGGCAATAGCATCCTGATAGCGTGCAGGTAATACCTACGTATCTACTCGTATTATGTAGTTTACCTAGGTACCTCCTATCTATTATTTTTAGTACCTACCGTAGTTTTTGTGTATGACTTAATAGCCGCATGTTTAGAAAACGTATGATATGAAGTTAATGTTAATTTCTCGTCAACACGATCGCATACCGATTCATTACGTCATGGGCGTCACTAGCCCCTCCCCTACTCCCTTGACTTATTACCCCACCCCCTCCCATTGCTAAGTACTTTATCAATCACTTGCGAGATTACGAAAAAGTACGGTCTATGTCAATGTAATTTGAATGTGTAGTGACTTTTTAGTTTTTGAAGGCACTTGTGTGTGTCATCCTTAAATGAGGTCAAATAGGTTTGAATCGCAACGATCTTGCTAGTACATACTCATAGGTGTTTGTACTTGTCTATAGAGTTCTAAAACCAAGGTCAGTAAAAAGATACAAACTAAATAAGAGGGTATTTCATAATTTGAATGTGTTTAAGAGTAATGTAATTTATCGTTTTAATTGCTAATCAATTACATCAGAATGCACTAATGAGGACTCTCTTCCTTGATCGCATTAACAAATTGTAAGTCTGTGCGCCGCTCCACTTCGACACTCATAATTATAAACGTCAGTTGATGCTATATCAATTAGTGCGTGCCAGATGCCTTTCCACGGAAAACCAGTTTCGGCCCTTTTTATCGCCGCGTTGAGCGTAACCTTTGTTTCTAAATAGTTGCTCCCTTTACGCTTCACTACTTGTATTTTACTTGTAAATAAAATAGCTCTGATAATACTACGCAGACGCATTTATAAACTATAAAAAGTGAGAACAATGAGAGTTACATAAAATCCAATTACGACTAAAAAATAAACCGACATAAAGTAAGTCGTTTGTGTCCGGCCGACGCGACTGTAAAAAAAGTTTAGTGAAGCATTTGCCTACCTGCTAATTAGACAAAGAGCTCGCGATCGCCGCGTCAGTGACAACACGGTACACAAACATGCACACACTGACACATCCGAGATACGATGCGGGAAGCGAGCGAGAATCGGCGGGCAAACGAGCGGGTTCGCGCGTCTGTCCGCGGGCGGCTATCGACGAACACTGGGTTCAGTGGCTGCCCGCAATGCACGCGGCATTCATCGGAGCAACGGCAGAACGGGCACGAGCGAGCGCGTCGAACAGCTGATGGGCCGGCTGCCTCGGCGCACACCTGTGTGCCGCACTCTCTCTTTCCCGCACGCTAGCCGCCGGCGCAGCGTCTTGCCCTGATATCGGCGTGACGTTACCGCCACATCGCCGTGCGACGCATGAACCCCGTGTGAACGACACTCATGTGCCACATTATCTCGACCAAATGTCGCTACTGCATCAGCCGCCACCGCCACCGCCACCGCCGCCGCCACTCTGCCACCACATGCTGTTGCTAGGGCAATGAGATTGTGTCCACTGACAACACCCCGATCAACATGTCTGCCGCGTGCGAAATAATGCTAATAGTCATCCTAATTTAACCACATGCTTATTGGTACAAGTCCAACGAGCAGACAGTTGACTAACGTGTACAATCAACGACTTGCATTGCAAAAGTGTTGGAAATGTCCAAATGTACAACTATAACATACAAGATAAATAAGCAGAATAAGAACAGCATTGCAACAATGAACAAATTCCTCACATGCTGACGTGCAATAGTAGATAGGTACTTAGAGGCCAACTGGTAAGAGAGTATTTTTGGCAGACACTTATAGCAAGTAGTTTTACTTGCACTAGTAGAGCAGCGTAAAACAAATTCACACATAAAAACTCTGTTTACAGTGTTTACTATGGTAATGATTCAAAATATTTGAAAAGATTTTTTGTCTGAAAAATTATAACAGCATTGATGTTGTGTTTTTACTCTTTACATAGGTAAAGTATATTGAATTATTCATATATATTATACCTGAGATAATGGCAAATACCATTCGATTCAAATATGTTCTTACTATATTTTGTAGAATGTAATTTCAAACAAGTTTTTCGCATTCCTGTGTCAATAGATTAGAAGTAGTTTTAGAATTTCATTCCCCTTTTTTTGGTCTATTGGAACTGTGACCAACTGAGAATAATCCTCCGAAACTAGTGTTATGGGTAGATTGGCATTATGAAATATTTGAGTAGCTGGCTAGTGGCTAGGTGGCTGAGCTACGCCTTACGTGATCGGTATCGCTGACATGCCGCACTTCGGGACTTTCACAACTTTGATTTCAATTTCCAATGATCTGTAACCGTACGTCGGAGTTCTTCGTTTTACTATTATTAGCACCTACATTAGTTTTTATATTACTCTGTCTTCTTCGAGATCTATGAAACATTATGATACAAGGTTTAAAAATATTGTTTCTATTTCCTTTAGAATAACTTATTATAATGACGTAATTAATTTAATGAGACTATAAATCACGTACCTAACTCAAGAATTTGTTGCACCTTCATAAACCTCCATAAATGCAAATTAACTCTAAAAGTAATAAACATTAGGTAAACTAATAAAATAACAACCGCTCATGTGCAACACTAAAACCATAAACACGTAAATTAGTGATGTGCACTTGACCGGACTTACTTTCCGGGATCACTCGACTGAACGTGCCGAGTGTCGTGTCGTTCGAAATTTTAAATTTCTACCGCGACCGTCCGCGCTCCCGCCATGACGACGACGGCCGGGCAAGGTTGGCGCGAACACGCCGCCCGTCGAGGTCATTGTACACAGATTTGATGTCCCAAATACCTAATACAGATAGCTAGGACATCAAACTCCGTATTATAGTAGAAACGCTTATTGTAGTCGGCAAGTTATTGGATATTTCCCATGGTGATGTCATTGTTGTGATTCATTTATTGTCAGTAATGCTCCACTTGCTAAACCTTAGAGTTGCATCACTTGTAAAAACTTAAATATTCGTGACGAAATATTTTATCCTTGTACATACTGCATGGGTGCATGTATCTTCTAGATTTTGAGCTTTGAATTTGAACTAACTGGTAAGCCGGTAACTCTTTAAGAAAATGTAATAACATGGGTTTCAATGTCGACTATTTCATAAGATATCCTTTTAGCAGGAAAACAAACAAATTTTACTTGTTGGACTCACCGATGATTAGGATAATATTTCCTTATAAATGTCATGACGAATTTCCTAACTTTCCCCACTATAATATGGTTAGCTCATCGTCCTGCGGCATTCCAAAATATATCACTCAACACAAAAGTCCATTGAAAACAGGTATAAGTAATTAACCAAAGAAGACGTATGAGGCTCGTAAAGAAGTTATGAAGTTTAGTATAGGTGTACAACAATAGTTTGTAAAATAAGCGAAAATAATTTAACCAGTACAGTTGTTTGCTTTGTAAGAGAATTAGTATCGAGAAAACTGATTATTTGCCATAAAAATATCTTTATTCCATAACAATGACATGAATGACTGAAGCGAAACCAATGCTTGAAAATATGATTAAATTTCGTACAACCGTTTTCGATGTGGGAACACATGACAAACAAGCATGCGTAACTACTACGTCTCTGAAAACCGTAAATGTCCCTAAATCAGCAACGTGAAGTGCAATTTGAAGACAATAAACTCAATCAGGTGTATTCGTTTCCATAATGTTTTCAACAAAGGGAAATAATTCGAGTGAACCAGATGAAGTGTTAAGAAATTAACATGTAACATTTGAAGCGATTAGATTTGCGATGTTTCCTCTTTCATATAACTTTGAATACTAGGGTGGATAACTAATGTTACTTAATCAAATTAGTATACAAAATTTCAGTCCAAATTTGCTATGTTGCTTTAACAATAGCTGGTACAAATTATTGATTCATTCCAGCGCACTCTTTGTTCAATATATGTACACCAAAATTCTGCAAATAGGAATTGTATTTTAACCCAAAATGCAATCAGCATAGCTGACAGAGAGATTTTATTTTCAAAATAACCCTTCATTACTTGAATGTTCGGTTTTAATTAGCTTGAGGTAAAATTATAATAATTCTTAGGCATTTCATACAAATGATTAAATGTTTCTTTTAAATACCCACTGATTAATCTTCTTATATATAAAACCCTTCTGTGCGTGTGTATGAAAGCGAACTCCTCCTAAACGGCTGGACCGATTTTGATGTTTTTTTGTGTGTGTTTCAGTGGATTCGAGAATGGTTTAGATTCACAATTGAACCCGGTAGGTGGCGTTGTAGTCGGGTTCTAGGACCTTTTTATTTTCAGGCAGGACAACATCTGCCGGGCCCGCTAGTATTTAATAAATTTCAAAGGGTCATTCAACTGGCTAGCAATGTAACTGATATCTGGCTCGTCTGTAATAAACTCAATGCAAAAAACGTCGTTTGAATGCCAGTGCAGTGAATGCATCGCGCTCCCATATCCACAATATGTTAAAAAAGCTCCGAAAAAATCGAGACAAACGAGAGTTTTTGATAGTGTATTTTTGGAACTCCAATCGTTTACCAATACACCAAACTCTTGGTTTCGACACCTCGCTGTGTAAACGTTGATACATCATAGAAAGACGACGTTGCCTATCCCGACATGTCTAGAAAAAATATAATGCTTACCACAACCATTATCTAAACTAAGAATAAGCAGTTTAAATTAACAGCAGCGTAGCTATTACTAAAGAGATTCATCTCAGGATTACGTAACTTACCTACAGAATACAGATCCTAATATCACAATCTTGGTATTATTTTTTCTCCGCATTTATTACAAAAGAATGTAACTGAAAGCGTTTTCTGTTTAACCTGTCAGTTTCATTCAGGCTATTATCTGAATATTATCGTCTTTATTTCGTAACGAGTATATAATAAATCGTGTTTGCCGACTATCTATCAAAATATATCTAATGTCTACCCTTCTCAACGGTGTACATAGTTTACTGTTTGTATTTCGTGATTAATATTTGCTACATTTAGTTAATCTTGGCTTATTTCAAGTTCATCCATTTTAGCCTTTAGAACTTACTTATGAAAATTTTTGTCATATTCTGATACGAGGTCTGCTTTCAATTTAAATTCTTCACAACATTACAGTTCCTTCTGACTAAACTTTCCACTACTATAAAGACATACTTTCTTACTAAAGATCAACTTTATAATACAAACTTCTGGTACAACCCATTTGTACAAACGTAAATACAAAAAGGTTTTCGTAATTGTTTTGTAGTTATTGACAACACTGGAATTATGAGATTTGTTTAAAATTGCCACAGCACTATTTGGGACGTATGCCTCTGAGGGGCAATTAATTATTTTACCTGCCGGCTCGCCGACGCAGCCATTGTGAGTCGACTCGAACCCTTCCCCTCACTGCCTATTGTCTTTTTCTATAAAAGTATATTCACGCCTCTTACGAATCAACCGGCACGGATTTTTGGTCAAATTTTCAAAAGTCGGCTCGTTCGTCTTTGATATTATTTCATTTCGCTTCAATATTTTGCGAACTATTTTAGCCTTTATTGTTGGGTCCGTAAGGATTATATTGCAGTGATTCAGCGTCATCTGTGTGGTCTCAATGAGTATCAAATATTGAATTATGTTGTACCATAAAATCTGTTTTATAGGTATTTATGTCGTAATAGGTTAATGATGAAGTAAACCACTTTGAAATGATTAAAAATTTAATTAAAATCGATCTGAATTTACCAATGCAGTGTAGGAATTAAACTAATGGTAACAGAGATTAATTTGGGAAAAAAAATTGATAAACTTAACTGCAATAACACTCGAAACTAGTTTATTTATTTCACTCATAATTTGTTGTTATCAGATTAGCGGATAGGATAACTAGCAATATCGCAGCATAATATAAACATGGCCAGGTACTTCAACAATTCCGGGAAAATTAAAATCTTCCCGCAATTTACTAATACAACGATAGCGATAAGTATATCGTAGTGATGTACACCGCAATCCTCGGTTCGTCGGCGCCCGGCCCCGTTTCCTTGGCCGTCGGCGCGCGGGGCGGGGGTAACGCGGGGTGGGGCGCGGGGTGGGGCAGCCCCGCTAAACGGGATGCGCGCCTCCAATTTACATTTATGAAGTCCCGTAACAGATTCCGGGATGTTTACTTTCGATAATTAAAAACGTCTCAGGTGTTGTGTGTGACGCATAATAGGGCACTGATACGGACGATATATCGGTAATTGTGGTGCACCTATTAGCCGTAGCTTTTTTGTTTGTGGTATTAAAGGGTTATTAGGGAGACAAATTGGTATAACCCTGCCAAAAGTGGCGAACCACAAAATGAATAGAAAAGTTTTGTTATGTATTTAATGAAAAGTTTATGAAGAGTATACCACCTTCTTAAAAGTTGATTACCTTTATATATTGAATTGAAATAAAAAATAAAAACATGGTTTCTTCAATAAAAACAAACATCTTCAGCCTTTTTGCTAACAATTATTTATGTAGGCAGTCCGAGCATTCACATAATATAATATTGTTCCGTTTATACCGTTTGTAGAAACCTGAATTATTTACAGGCTGCCTACGCACTACGCACAGCTGTCATTTTAGAAAGATAAACCGACTCTGAGAACATAGATTTCTAAGAAAGTAAGGTACTTAAGTATGATTGAATCAAAGTTAACAGGATCTTCAACTTAGACTAGTAGTAGTACTGTCTCAACTGTCTACATAATTTAGCTGTCATTTCTTAACTTGTAATACTTTGTACATACCTACCATAATATATGATTTTTATACAAGGTACATCGTATTCACGTAATATATTATAATTCTTTGTAAATGCAAATTGTAATAAATACTTTTTTTAAAAGGAATATATGGAGTTTCTTGCTCATTCTTCTCCATACGAAATTACCATTTGGAAGGGGTAACTAGATTCAAATTTTACAATACCTATGACGTTCAAAAGTGCCTATAATGGTCTAATTAAAATAAATGATTTGACTTTGACTTGGACTTTGACTTTAGATGTGTAATAAAAAGTAGACATTATAAAGCGCTTTCCCCTTATATTTATTTGGACTTAAACCCCTGTTCACAATAAGATTAGACATTTACAAAAATTTTTTTTACAGTCCGTTCAACCGATTTTGACTCATATAGCGTTGGTAGCATGACAAATGGCAACTGCAGTAAACAGTTGTTATTGTAACCACTTTTTTGCCTCTAATGTCATCCTTAAGACTACGGAATAGAAGTCAAATCGGTTGACGGGACTGTAAAAAGGTTTGTGTTTATGTCTAATCTTATCGTGAACAGGGTATAGGTGGGTCGTTCTTCTTTTTAACCTACAAAAAGGTGTCTCCACCAGTTAGTGAAAAAAAAAAACAAGGAAATTACCATTATTTTTTCTTAATTCTATTTCAACATGTACTGTACTATACACATAATGATTGTGCACGATTAAATAACATCTGTATTGAATAATTTCATTGTAAAAAGTACGTTACAGAGTTGTAAATCCCCGTGACAGAAGTGTATTTCATACAAATCACACGTGTCTCCCGCTACCTCGGCTTGCGTATAATCCATAATATTACGAAAAAAATATATGATGACACAAAAGGTAAAAATATCTTATAACTCCTAAATATATTACCTATCATGTAATAACAACCATAATTTTTTATCACTTTTAACAAAATATCCAAAAAATCTCAAATTCTTGTCTCCTACTACATGATGTTTTATTTTGTAAATTCTGTCACGTGGGTTGTCCTTCGAAATACGCGTTTGTGCCGCTCGTCTTTGTGGCCTGCGATTGGAGGTTTAGACCCCTTCCCCCCTTGGTACGGTTTCCCCTCTGAGACCAAGAGACAGCGCGTCAGTCGCCCGAAAGCTGTGATTGGAGGTGCGTGGGTTTATTCGACTACCGCTTCGTCACGTAAGTAATTTATTCAAAATATAATTATTATTGTTACTTTTCGTTGTCTACTCTTACGTAATAAGAACTATTTTATTGCCAACGTGCAAATTATATATTCTATGTTAACTTTTAAATGTTATCGACTTTGCAACCAATTTTTACCCCTCCGTCACATGACAACTCAGTCACATGTTTATTGTGACGAAGTGGTAATGTACGTGACGGAGGGGTGAAATAAACGAAATTCATGTTCTATTAACTCTGAATCCGAGAAATACTGAAATAGAAACACTAGTTATTATGGTATTTATTCCAACGGAAAGTATTACAAAAGTTATTCTATCTTCTCGTATGTTTAGGTACTTATTACTTATTTCCCGATACTATCATGGCAAAAAAGAAGACATTAACACCAGCAGAAAGACAGCGGCGTTGTCGGGAGAAACGCTAAAATGACCCTCAGAACGTAGCTGAAATAAAGTGCAAGGATTTAGAAAGATACCATGCTCGAAAGAAGCTAGTGGCTGACATGAGCATACGAGAATAGCGAATATGGCAAGAAGGAAATAAAAAAAGAAGGGAGAAGAAAAAGATGCTTGAAGAGGTACTTTTAAACACGCCAGCCCCATCACCAATACCAGAAACCCTACGAATGACTCCATCTGCAACACCGACTCCCTCTGAAGTATCTACTCGTAGTTCAAGGGGAAGAAAGAAAGTGAAAAGACATATAACAAAGTAATACAGAGATAATAATAAGTTTCATAAAAATATAGACCAGTTACAGAAGAAAGTTCGAAAATATAAGAAGAGATTGCACAGAAAATCAAAAAAAGACAGCCGCAGCAACAGAGATGCAAGCAATAGTCAGAATAGAAAGAAGTACAGCGTTCTTTCTAATACCATTCAAGAACGATACAAAACTGTCGTCGAGAAGAAATACGCGTCATCCAATTGGGACTTCAAACCCGTATCGTAAAAGAGTCCAGAATGCAGATCGAATTGGTAAGAGACCGACCTACTACCAAAACATACTGATCTTGTACGGAAGATTCGTCAGTTCTTGTTGCGAGATGATGTAACGAGAGCTACAGCTGGTAAGGAGACTGTCACGCACAAAAAAAAGAAAGTACAGGTTTTCTTAGAAGCCTTGTTCTCGATGATAATAGACCACTGTCAGTATACGAAAAATAAGACTTCTATCAGTGGTTTCGAAATTGAAATATTGTCTTGATAGATTGTGCTATTGTCAATGATGATTATTTTATTTTATGTTTTTTGGGAATTTTAATTTGATGTCAAGACGAGTGAGTATTCATTTAATTTACTAAAATACGAATCTCTTATTCTAAAGGTTCTCAAATGCGATTTTATTAATTATCCAAGTTTGATCTCATGATATTTCATATGACAATGTTGAAGACTGATAAAGATTTATAACAAAATAAATGATTCTGGAAAACTAAACCTGTTTTATTCCAAAACGCAGCCTGGTATCCCGTCCGAGTAGTAACTTATGTAACAGAGTTGTTATTCTAGACAACTCTGTTACATAAGTTACTACTCTGTCACGATTGTCTCCTGGTAGTCAAATTGTTTAAGTCGTTTATATATTTTGTTATGACTAGTGCAACATTCGAAAAATTATATTTATAATAGTTGATGATATTGCTGTCTGTGATATTCGTATTTATTTGTAAATGATAGTAAAAATTGATTTATAGCAAAAACATACTTTATATTCGCAGAAAATGTGACAGAGTGGTATAAGATCATGAATAAAACATATTTTATAAATACAAATGTATTATTTTAATATGTTTTCTAAAAGTTCCTTTAGTTAATTAATTTATTACAAAAGTACAAGTTATTTGACGAAGATTATTCGATAGAATAAAATAAAAGATTTCGTGACGGAGGTGTACATTTTTTTGTCGAATCCATCTTTCAGGTCTTGTAAATCGTACAAAAATCTGTAAACTTCTCGGCCAACAACTTTTTCCGATAGAATAGAAATTATGCTATCAGAATATAAATATAAACTGACGAGCAAGCTTTAAATTTTTTTTTTCTAAGTTGAGCTAGTGCTTTATCAAATTGTAGGTTAAAAAGAAGAACGACCCAGGTACGTAGGAAACGAACATATTGTAAAATTATTATTACTATGAATCTTCAAGTTTAGATTCCTTCCAGCCAGCATCAATATCACACTACCTATGTATAGAAAAATGACGGTCTTAAAATTAACAAAAGTTCAATTGTGCCGGTATGCCATCCCGGTGGCTTAGTAAGCGAATAATAATTATGTATAATAAATTAAACGACTAATAACAATCTTATTTTCTGTGTCTTAGTGCGAATTCGACCAAACATCACGTCTGTAAAGAACGTTTTTGGAAGAACTGTCAAAAATTCATAATTTATTTTCAGGTGGTGAAACAGGCCCTCTGTTTCACCACCTTTGGTCAGGCCATGTTCACCAGGTATATTAAAAAATAAAACAGAATTAGTGTCAATGATCTACCAATGAATTTAAGACTTCTGATTTTAATTTTGGAATAAGAGTTTAATGAAATTACCTCTATATAAATTCATTGAATATTCTACTGCTGCACAATGTAATACTTACTACAATACAATAAATTCTTTATATGGCATAGTTTTCCAACATTTGTTGCTATTTCTTTCTTTTTAGTTCGTTGCGTGTTCCAAGACAGTTTACCAGTGTCCTGGGCTGGACACGAAGGAAGTCAACGCTCCGTGTTTCACTGATGACCACACCAGATTGTAAACGAGGAGTGTGGGGAAGTACATCTTATAATTGTTGGTATAAAAAATAACATATTGGTTATACTAGCTCGGTCAAAAAGTGCCGGGACTGACTAACAGATGTTGCCGCTAGTGAAAAGTTTATATTATTGGCAGGTAGTACCAACTTTCAAAAGATACTTGTCATAGTTTCATGACTTTCCCGCCATTTGTCACTAAGTTATTGTATTTTTATAGACGCTATGTAAGCCATTTTGAAAACAATCGAAAAAATCGAATTTCGTTTGTTAATAAATACTCTTTTTTGATAGGGAAAAATACCGTTCAGACTCAAAAATGCCTTGAATAGTGTTCTACGGAATCTGCTTCGTCGAAAACAATAATTTGTTGGTGGCTTGCTGAGTTCAGACGAAATCGTACCGCAACCGATGATGCTGAACTCTCGGGACGTGCAAAAGACATAAATACACCAAAAACCATTGAAAAAGTCCACAAAATAATTTTGGGCAGCTGTAAAGCTAAGTTGCAAGAGATTGCTGATACCCTAAAGGTTCTAAAAAGCGGTGTGTACAATATTGTGCATTAACATTGGGCATGAAAAAGCTGAAATCTAAGTTTGCTCTCAGCTGAACAAAAACAACGTGTGACAAGTGGCTAGTATCGATGGCAAAATTGAATGAATTGTGCTTCTAATCGGTTCGCCACCCACCATAATCATTAGATCTGGCTCCTAGCAATTAATATCTGTTCGCAAACCTCTAAAGAATGCTCCAGGGAAAGAAATTTGGCTCTTATGATGAAGTCATTGCGGAAACTGAAGCATATTTTGAAGGTCTCAACAAACCATTCTTCAAGAAAGGTATCGCAATGTTAGACAACCTTTAGAATGAATGTATCGCTCTTAGGAGATTATGCAAATGAATAACATGCGAAATTTTGTAAAAAACATTTTTTTTTTCGTTAGTTCCGTGAATTTTTGACCGAAGTGTTATATAATTATAATATTAGAAAAGTATTGTTCTATTGCTATTGTTACTTTAATGTTAATGTTACATGTATCAGTAATTAGCTTCATTATTTCACGATTAATACAAAGCATTTTGCCATTAACATTAAAAAATATCACTAAAATGCAGTTATTTCAACAGTATAATAGGTATAACCTAACAAGTAATACTATAACTTTAACAAATATAATTATAGGCAAATACCTATACCTACGCAGTATACTGGTGCCAATTCTGTTGTGCACGAACTAATTTAATTTTAAGCTATTTATATCTCTTTCTCTCCAATAAAACAAGAAAAAGGCAGATTATCAATAAGACCTGTCAATTTGAGATGAACTAAAATGTTCATACAGTTATAGTTGTCATTTCAGAACTTAATGATTAAAAACACTGCGAAGTTCAAGGGAAAAACTAATTTGACATCTCTAACTTAGTCCTTGTCTGTCGCCGTCCTTTTCATCAGCTGCCTGGTAGTAAGAGATGCCAAATGCCTAATTTTAATTTCGTTTGTATACAAGGGAATCGGCACCAGTGTCTGTCAAACTAAGCAACATAGAACAAAACATATTTCTGAAAAAGAAGCGCATTGAAAGTTATTTTTTACTTTTTTAAACGCGGTTGTCTTTTTTGTTAATTTTTTTTTCTCTTTTTGGTGCCTACTTCCTATCATACAAATTAATTACGAAACTGTGACACCAAAAAAATTTTGTCGTCCTTTAATTTTTCTACCCTTAGGCCTGGAATATTTTCTTGAAATTTATATGGGATCAAAATTGAGGTATACACTATCAATTAAAAATACTAAAAAAAGTTATGCGTGGTCAAACATTCAACAAAACAATTTAAAAAAAATTGTAATTTTTTTTATGGGACCAAGGCAAAACTATTCCGCATCAAACTAAAGAAGAATCACGTATATCGGATCATATATCAGCGTAATCGGTGTACATACATAACCAATCGAATTGAAAACCTCCTCCTTTTTGAATTGATCTTTAATATCTCCCACTTTAACAGACATGCAATGTAAGTAAATAACAATAAATTCAACCTTAGATCAGTCCTAATTAGCAGTTTACAAAGGAGTCGAAAGAAAAAAGCATTTACTTAGTTAAAATTCTTCAAACGATAGGCCGTTGAAACATCAAAGGTGTCATTTGAAAAGGTTAAAGTTAGTATAGCTATTGAAAAAGAGAAATTAACAAATACATATGTTAATTATGAAATGAAAAGGAAAATACATAGATTTGTCACTTAAATACTTATGCATTAATCGGATAGCTCTGAGTTTGAAGAACCAAGAATAGTCTGAAATAACTTCGGATAAAAAAATTTTAAACCATATTTTGTTGCATTGAAAATAATTATATTCTTCTGTCTCAATTAGTTTAGTTCGAGCTATAAGCTAAAGATAATGTTCTTCAAAGCTTTTCAGATATTCGTTTTATAAAATTGATTCGAATCTATGGAAAGAAAATTTAGAAAGAAATGTTTGCTAACTTCTAAGTATTTGTATTCCATTGTAAGACAAATTTAATATCGCAATCAACCTTGAAAAGTCTTGGAACTCCATCAATTCTAGAACAGTAATCAATTTTATTTTAAAATCGGTCAACCTAAAGTCAGACTAAGTAGGTACGTCCGATGAATTTCTCTGTATATATAGAGATAGACCCTCAACTACTCGTAAGAGATCAGATATAGGTTTAACTAACTATTGCCCGCGATTTCTTCTTCGTAAATGACGATTTTCGCGGATGCAAATGAAATCGCGGATTATAAAGTAGCTTATGTCCTTTCTTAGAGCTCAAACTTAGTCTGTACAAAATTTCATCAAAATAGGTTCAGTACTTTAGCCGTGAAAGCGTAACAAACAGACAATCTCTAGTGTGGATTCCATAAACGCTGTCTAGCTTTCATCGACTATTTGCGTAGGCGTGAATCGTTGAAACTATGACATTTAAAATTGATTAGTTAATACCAAAACTAAATAAGAAACCTTGTAATTTACTAAACACAATCAACTAAATTGTTACATCAAATACTTATGACCTAAAATCAGAATAGCAGAATTAAATTAGATAGGTACTTACTGCTAAATAATATCTCTTTTTTTAGGGACAGGCCTCCATACTGTTCCCTACTCAACATCTTAAAGACAGAAGAAACAGTAGCGACCACCAAAAAAGGCGCGCTAAGTCCTGGAGAAACGATTCACCTGTCTTGGATCCCGCAGCGGAATTAACCAGAAAAGAACAGCAAAGGAGTAAGTAAAAACATAATTTCTCCTTGATCCCTTCGAATCAAGCAGCAGACAGAAAAGAGCTAGGCCATGGCATAGGTACAAAATCTGTGGTACAAACGAACGTTGACAATCGACAAAAGCCCAGTTGCCTAGACAAATAATGTAATAATGCGGCAATGTTGCGGACAAATATTATCTAACATTAATGAATGGGTCCTTAAACGTGAGTTGTTTCTGCTGCTGTTTAAAAAATTTAGCCTGTCAACAAAATCTTTATCGAATTATTACAGAGGGTGGTTAATGGTCCAGGAAAAATAGTACCCTAAGGTAAGGGGTAACACAAAAGATGTCTAAGGGGCGATTCTTGTTCGAGCAACATAAGGAACAAGAATAAAAACACAAAGAAACATGAAAAGTTAATGAACAAAACAATAATAGTATTACCGTTTGTGGGAAAGATGTTGATGCATCAGTGTTTATGTTTCTGAGTGAATTGTTTACATTACAATACAATACCCTATAGCCATGCACATAATAATATAGTATGATGATCCTTATTATAATGTAGGTATGCATCAAACATGTGTATCTTTATATAGATAGTCCTTCTGTGTGTGTGCATGTGACTGAACTCCATCCTAAACAGCTGGACCGATTTTGATGTTTTTTTGTGTGTGTTCCAGTGGATTCGAAAATAGATAAGATTTACAATTGGACCCGGTGTCGCTGTAGTCAGGTTCTAGAACTTTTTTATTTTCAAGGCAGGACACCGTCTGCCGGGCCCGCTAGTTCTATGCAGGATGAAATTGAATTCATTAGCAAGTTTGTAAGGAGTGACTCAGACCACGAACCTGAACAACTTTTATTATGGGCCCAACTCTAACGGCGCGAAAAAAAACAGCTGTTTCATACAGAAGTGCAATAGGTACTCGGCCAAAATATATGGAACAGCTGTTTTTTTTCGCGCTGTTTGAATTGGCTCCATAATGAAAGTTGTACTGGTTCGTAGTTTGACTCACTTTTTAAAAATTTACTAATGAATTCAATTTCATCCTGTATAATAGCGATATCTTGTACTAGAAATGTATTATTAAGTATAGGTACAGGAATGAAACCGAGAAATATAAAGTCAAATGCTAAAATCGTTCATTAAAAACAGACTAATTAGCTTAGTTTAGTATCCCGAAATTTGAAGTCGACGATTTTCGTCCGAAGTTATCTTGATCAGCTTTTCAACACTTCTTCTATTCGTTTTTACTTCACCGGGTATTAACGAGGTCGTCTGTTTTGAATTCTTCTCTTTTGTAGTGTATTTTGGGTCCACCTGTATTTTGATTTTAAGCTATTTTCTCGCCTGATATCCATTGTCAGGTAGACACCAACAAACCACGTCTCTTCACATGTACTTACGTTTACTCAAGCCATTTAAAAGAAATTCTACTTAACAATACACTATTATTATTTTTACATATTGTACTTAAAAGAATTGTGTTGTTACGTTGACTATGGTGAAATAATTTAGTCCTTCTCACTGCCATGATGTTGTACTTCGATTAAGAAATATTTGTTAAATGAGGAGTGATAAATAGACTATTCAATTAAATTCTAAATAACGATGGTCAAGAACTTCTTCAATAATCCAGTTGAGAGTCTACCAAACCGTTGCCCAAACGCAGTGTTGGCAATGCTACAATCATTGTGTGTGCCTCCATGGGCAAATCCTTGTATCCAAAAAATAGGATGTGAAGTCAAATCAGTGCCAATATCACATTCCGATACAGTTGGTGTCCTTTACGAATGGACAGTGTACGATTTCAAGTGCGTTTATAGAATGTGTGCAGTGTGTATGACGTCACGCTTTCACTTGGCAAGTGTCTGCCTTATACGATTCGATATTCAATCACGTGACACGTCATTTGGTAAGCAAAGGTGACCCGCTGCTATAGCCTGGTTACTATTGCGTTTTAGATGTTCTATGCCCAACTAAGTACTTTATAAAAGAAGGAACAGAAAATAAAATAAATATAATATGACGTCTTTATATCATTATAGGTTTAAAAATCAAATTTAAGTAGTCTTGTATGTGCCGTGTGGTGCCGGCCACCTCGTTTCTACCCGTGTGTGTCGTAGAAGGCGACAGAGTAGGATGGGCAGCAGCGTCCTTCTGAGTACCTTACCACCGATAGCGATCGCCAACATGCATCGGCAAAGCATGGCGATTATGGTTGAACCCTCCCTTGGGGGAGACCTATGCCCAGCAGTTGGCGTTTAATGGTTGGTGTATAATCTGTAAGATACAAATAAATGCACAGAATACACACAAATAAAAAAATCTATCGTAAAAGCAACAACCACTACAATTAAATGTGTTATTCTAAGTAACAGAACACCTTTCGTGTTTTCACATGATTCCTGTCTTTGATTGATAGAAAAACGCTGAGTAAGCCGAAGTTACAGCACTCGGCAGCAATTATAAATTGTGTCAGCGAAAGGCTTTATGCAATATTTATCATTTCCGATATCAGCTTTCATTCTACTGTATTTAAACCCAATTGGTCATTACATAATTCACCACTATCGTCTATCTTATAGGTAGATTACATTATTATATTATTATATTTAGCCTATACTGTCCCACTGCAGGGCAAAGACCTCCCTCCATTCCTTCCATCGTTCTCGACTTTTAGCTATGTCTTACCAATTCCTAAGGAAGTTATCCAAGTCATACCACCATCTCTTTGGTGGTCTACCGCGGCCCACGACAGACATGTCCAGCCCAGTCCCATTTAATCTGAGCAGCCTTTTGAGCCACGTCAACGATCTGAGTTTAAGAGCACAGTATAGCTAGACATCTTTAAAAAAATGATATATTAAGTAGGTAACTATAGTCAATCAACTTAACTATTTCAATCTGTATAGAACCACTTTTATTTAAATAAAACAAAACATACTCAAGCTGTCGGTATTCGCCTTAATTTTTCTTATTGTTATTTGATACTTAC
The DNA here is from genome assembly GCA_947361185.1 of Charanyca ferruginea. Lineage (NCBI taxonomy): Eukaryota > Metazoa > Arthropoda > Insecta > Lepidoptera > Noctuidae > Charanyca > Charanyca ferruginea. The sequence continues at coordinate 53,820,920 of OX376055.1, read as the reverse complement.
TTTTGGGGCCGGTTCACAAGAACGTGACAATGGGCCCGATTATAATGACCGTCTGAAGGCCCGATGAATTTCATTTCAACCGGCGAGATACCCTAACGACTAACGCCATCTAGGTGGCAACTGAGTAACAATGTGCCACGCTCCCCCGCCCCGAGACAGAGCGTGTTTGGTCCCGTTAAATTTGCTGTAAATTCCACGACAATTCAACGTTTTCGGGGTTACGGTCGAACCGTCTACTGTTTCCAGTTTACAGAACTTGAATTGTAAAACTGAAATTGTGTAAATACTTTCATGATGCACAAACATGGAATTGTTCAATCACTTACGCTAATTTGTGAATCATAGAAAACAAATAATCTAACTGCTGCTTACTGAATTTCCTTAGTAAATCTACTATAATCAAAACCGGCAATGGGTTTTTACGAAGCAAGAGACCAATTTAATCTTGATGAATATTAAGATGTCAAAATTCTTTAAGCTGATCCGGATACTAAACACGACTTCATGATTCTGCAGACGACCAAAAAAACTTGTGTGATATAAACTAAATACAAATATATGCAAGCTAATACAACCTATAGAAAACAACTTGTTTCATAATTAGGTTCATCGAGTTCCGAACCAATAACGGTAACATTATTAATCACTTTCGATTAATTTCGCTGTTACTGACAAGAGCAGTTTAAGTGGAGCTACTCGACTATACATTAAGTTGCAAAATTGTAATAGCTGGTACCTATAACCTATTTGTAGAAAACTGACAAGATATCCTGCTAAAGTTTGATGTAAAAATCGATTGCAATTATTATTTGCACATTCATTTTACTTTGCAATAGCTCGAAAAATAAATTAACATTTTAAATGTTGAATGTCGAACAATAAGACTCTTTTAATACGATTTTCATCGAAACCCACAAATTTGACGAACTTCAATATTTTCGACGAATCTATTTTATCAGACACTAGCTTCTGCCCGAGACTTTGTCCGCTTGGAAGACAAGTGCATCATAAAACCTACCGTATGGCACTCAGCAATGAAGTAGCTTCCTATCAATGAAAATTTACAACAAACAAACTTAACCTAATGAGAACTTTAATATAGCTTTATTAAAAACCTGTTAAATACAAAACCGAAATATGTAATATATGATATGAGATGTTCAACTGTCAACCATAAGTATTTAACAGACTCCCAGACATCAATTTACTGTACTCTTTGCAGACATGTACGAAGTGTTCAAATAAAGATATAGTGAACAATTTGGCCAAAGTCTCACGTAGAATGTGTTTTATTGGCGGCAAATGGCTCAACTTATTATAATCAGCTGTGTAATGGCGTGTCTTTGGTCGAACAAGCCTAGATAAGTCTATGATCTGGCGAATGTCCAATGAGGCGCACCGGGCACATCGGCCTCTTTGATACAACATGTTAACTTTTTTGTAAGATCGTTTGCACTTTTTCTTTTCTTACGTGCTTGTTACGAGATAGAATCGTATTATGTGTAATGTTTTCTGTGTTACAGGAGCTGCGATTAATGTAATTAAACTGCTGTTATATTTGTAACAAAAAAAGATCACTGTACTTAAGAATTTAGAACAGGTTATGATTAATTTTTACAACTACCATGCCAGTTTTATTTCGAGAGGTTGTTTTTCCATGCCCTATCCAATTTATTCAAAACATTTAGTATCATTTTAGTCCACATTCACATCCACATTGTCTTAGGGCATATAAAGTCTACACGTAACAATCGCGTCTATTCTTACATAACTAGTAAAAGTTGAATAGAAATAGATTTAGTCATTTCGAAGTTACAAACTAACAAAGAGGCTATTTTATTTTTCTTTTTTGACTAAATTATGCAAAATTACTGGCATGGTATTAAAAAGTATTTATTGCAGCCAGTGGTGTCATAATGTGTGTAAAACAGCAGACGGCGACTTTTAAAATCGAATTTTCAAATCTGTTTTGAGTTCAAAGCAAGGAACTTTATAATAATGAAATTCAATATTTCTGTGGTAACGTCTCATTTAGCTTTAAGTGTCCTTAATTATGACGTCAAAGACCGATGGTGGTATATAATATTTATGTGTATATCATATTTTTTATTACGTAACCTCTAAGCCACCTATAGACTTTTTGGTAGACTGCCATTAGTCAAACAGTCTAGCTTCACAATGAGAACCAAAAGTTTTAGTTTGAATTTGACAGACAGACAGCATCGCGTGAATAACCTAGGCAGCTTAGGTAGGTAGGTGCCTAGTTTACTGTAATTTCTACTTATATCAGTGAACCAGAAAACTGACACGACCCATAAGCTATAGCTGTGTTCTTTAATCCCAACGAACGAGTATTACCCCCCCAGTCTCTTAGGGGATTCAGTAATCGAATTTTCACACATCCCTACACTTTAAAGTACGGTGCTTATCTAAAAGAAATATGATACGCAATAAACGTTTACCAAAAAACAAAAGGATAAGAATACAAATATGTAAAAATTCTCAGCGGACCGAGAACAAGAGGCCTTGGAGAAAAATGAGAAAACTTCGGTACCTATCCACAGGCCCGCAACAGTAACGTGGTAGGCGGGGCTTATGCTTCCATGAACACAGATTACGCACCATACAAATACCTTACTATTACATTCATGGTTGGCCTACGCACACAAAGGCGTTATACGTCATTTGCGCGGAATTTTAGTTGGACTCGTGAGTGAGTCCCCTGTGTGCCCCGCTAAATGTCGTATGCCTTAGGCTTATGCAAGAGTGTGTGGTTGACAATGAATGTTGGAAGAGTTATCTGTATAGCATGGAGGTAGATAGTGACTCGAATGCGGATACCACCGCGACAATTACCTACGATACAGCTCTGCGTTCTACTGTTGTTACTGTTTTGCTTTGTTTACTGTTATTTGTGGGCCCAATCCATTAACTATTCACATTGGATTATGATTCTTGTTGTTTTATGTTTCGGCTGCGAATACTATGAATAGATCCTGTTCTGTGAGATGAGTATTATATTCGTTTCTGATGTGATAACGTCTTATAAATCGACGAACCCCGGCTGCACGCACGAAAAAGTGTCACGTTCCGCCTGAGCCTGAGCGTGCAAACGAGGGCGCGGAACAAGCGATAGAGAGGCACGATCGGCCCAAGCAATAAGCTCCGCCCACCTCGACGACAGCCATTATTTGCTTATATATATGTAAGCCATTATGTTTCTTTATGACGTTATCACGTAAAACTATCGTCCGTAAACCGACTTTACAGACAATCAATTTTTTTTAATTTTAATGCTTGCTTGCTTTTGTTTTGTTATTTTTCGTATAAGTATTGGAGATAAGATAGAATAACAATATACCTACTTAGGTATTATTAATTCGATAGGAACTACTGGTAAAGATAGTCCTACGAAGATATTATTAGTCTTCAACAAAATCATGATTATTCCCGCTAAAACAATTGAGAAAGGCTTAGGATAGGTAGGCATTTGCATAAACTAATCATAACAAATTGTCTAACACCTATTATTCATTGTAAACTAGCACTTTGCCCGCGACATGGTCTGCTTGAATTTTCTTACAGATCCCAATTTTTTTTAAATAAAATATAGCATTAGCCTCAGATTATGAAACAAAAGGCAGATAGACCGTGCGAAACACTGAGAGTGAAGCCACAAAAGCAAATACAAATTCAAAAACGAATACCTACAATTCGTTTCGCGCTGTACCGACACGAGTCAGTACAGCACGAAGCGAAGCATCGTTAAAAAAAACAAATACTAATACAAATAAAACTTTAAAAGCGAATACAAACACGAGTTGGTAGGTATTCGTTTTTGAATTTGTATTTGCTTTGGTAGCTTCACTCGCAGTGTTCCGCGCGGTCTATCTGCCTTTTGTTTCATAATCTGAGGCATTAACAGTCAGGAATAACGTAGGTTAGCATTGGTGGTTTCTTTTTTTAAGCAAAAAAGTAAGAACAAACCATTTCTCTTTATAATATTCACGAAGTAAGTATAACTAACCCCCCCCCCCCCCCCCTCCCCCCTTGGGGGAGACCTGTGCCCAGCACTGGGCGTCTAAAGGTTACATGATGATGAAGTATAACTTCGTGATAAGATTATATAAACATACCCTATGGCATTCAGCAATAGTGTAGCGTATTATTTCGCCAATTGGAACCTACGTTTTCACATAGGCTATGTTTTTTGGGATCTGTAAGAAACATTACACGAACGAAGTCACAGGGAAAGTGATAGTCATTTTAATAATCAGACATGCAGGTATAACCTTACCTCACCGACGCTCTTCTACCTGTATGTTAAAATGCACTGATAGAGAGGCTCAGCAGCACGCATGTCGGTTGCCATATTGGATGTATGTGTCTAAACAATATTAGTTACACTGACGACATGGTGCTGCTGAGCGCCTCTGTCTGTGGTGTGTCAAGGCTGATTGGTATCTGTGAAAAGTATGCTGAAGAACATGGTTTGTTATATAACACAAACAAGAGCGAGTGCATGGTCTTTCGGGCCAGGAGGAGGTGTCCAGATTACTTACCAGCAATTAAGCTCAACGGATGCCCACTTAATAGAGTTGATACGTTTAAATATCTTGGACATTTATTAACCTCTGACCTGGAAGACGATGCAGATATTGAAAGGGAGCGTAGGGCGCTGTCTGTTCGTACGAACATGATAGCCCGCAGATTTGCTCGGTGTTCGAGGGGCGTCAAAATAGCCTTATTTAGGGCATTTTGTACATCCTTCTATACTCGCAGTCTGTGGGTGGATTACACGCAGAAACAGTACAGCGCTCGTGTCCAATACAACAATGCGTTCAGGGGGCTCTTGGGGCTGCCTCGCTTCTGTAGCGCGTCGGGGATGTTTGCCTAAGGCGCGTGTGGATTGTTTCCACACCATCATGCGCAAGCGGTGCACATCCTTGGTGCGTAGGGTGCGGGCCAGCCCCAACAGTATCCTGAGCGCATTTACAGAGCGATTTGACTGTCAGTACGTAAACCACTGCTGCATGGTTCACTTACAGACTAGTGTTAATTTATTATTTTAATTTTGTGTATTTTAATTATTTTGTGTATTGTTAATATTATGTAGAATTTTCAATTTCAATTTAATTGTTTTATGATCCAAAGTTGATTGAAATAAATAAATTATTATTATTATTATAACTGTAGATTGCCTCATAAAATATTAAAAGTACAAGTATGATAAACTACATTATATTAAAATTTCAGTTACAGTAACTCAGACGATTTTTCAGACAGGGGGGCGGTTTCCCGAGCTATGTGCGACCGGCTATGGCAAGGTTGCGTGTTCAATTCCTGTCCTGCTAAACTGCTGTGACCCTTAACACTAGCATGTAAATAGTCCGCACGCATGCATACAGCCGCTTTATACCTTGTAGTATATATTTCTTATGCTAGAAATAGACCATCCTGTTTAATTCACAGCTCTTTTAAGCTATTGCATAGCTTTTATCGCGGGCTTTGAGCGCGGCGACCGAATCAAGAAATTTCGTAACGAAAAAAACCTGACACCCCCCACTCCGCCTACCATGTAGCTCGGCCGAGCGTTCGCTTAACGTGTATGTATAAGGTATATATAATCATAATATATATATAAACTTTGACTTTTGACTTTGCCATTTGACTTTGACTTTTTACTTTTTACTTTGACTGTTGACTTTGACTTTCGTCCTTCGACTTTGACTTTGACTTTCGTCCTTCGACTTTGACTTTGACTTTTGAGTCTTTTGAGACTTTTTTCAAAAGTCAAAGTCAAAATCAAAATCAAAAGTAAAAAGCCAAAAGTCAAAGTCAAAAGTCAATGCCCTAATATGGTATATGTAATCATAACATATATATATACAAGATGATTTTTTATGCACGCACCAAATTTCTCAGGGTGATAGTACCCATGAAATTGAATAACTTTCTCCAAAAAACACGGGTCGAAATATTAAAAAAAAAATCGGACTTCCCATACAAAATCGATCAGCTGACTATTGATTTTGTATGGGAAGTCCGATTTTTTTTTTAATATTTCGACCCATGTTTTTTGGAGAAAGTAATTCAATTTCATGGGTACTATCACCCTGAGAAATTTGGTGCGTGCATAAAAAATCATCTTGTATAATCTTTGAACTTTGACTTTCACATTTGACTTTACTTTGACTTTGTCAGTCAAAGTCCAAAGTCAAAAGATAAAGTCAAAAGTCAAAGTAAAAAGTCAAAGTCAAATGTCAAAGTCAAAAATACTATGTAATAGCTTTACCGCGGCAGTCCCCGAGTGCCACAGTGTTTTTTTTTTTAGACAATCTCCTCATACAAACCACTGCAACTCCCAAAACCAGTATCAACAGTGGCGACCACTAGAAAACGCAACGTATTAAAATAAAGAAAGGAAGAAAGAAGTCAATATATAAATCCGATGATCCTACTCACAATTTCTCAATAATTAAAAAAAATATTAACTATGTCTAAATTGTTCATTATGCTAAATCTGTTACATAACTATCCAAGAATTACAGTCTATTTATTATTCATTCAATAAAGTACACCAACCGCATATAAGTACCTACATTGTTTTATGCTTATGCCGCATCTTAGTGTATCGTCACGAAGCTTCGCGCCATAACACCATACCATTATGGGCTACCGTCGCGAACATTCGGGCGGAGTGTGTGTTATCGCGCTGGTGGCGGTAGATCAAAGGGTTTTATCGCGCTAACATATCGATATCGCGCTGCGTGGTCAGACTAGCCTTGTTCGTTTCAACCGTTGTTTTCGATCAGTTCAGATGGGTGGCTATGTAAAAATAGAGTGGAGCGATGAAATGGTACTGGAATTTCTCCATAATTATAAAGCTGAGCCCATCATATGGGATCCAAAAAATATGAATCACAAAAAAAAAACATTTGGTGGCCGACACCTTTCTTTACTTCTACATAGTAAAGAAAGCCGTCGTCCTTAATTAAACATTTGACAATGATTTCGACCATCTAGGATAATTGCACAATGTTTCATGCAAAATATCGAAACGCTAACGTGACCACTGCTTTTATCGCGATAAAATTTTAGTGTCTAAACGTACGAGGCTTCGGCACACATTACTTCGGGACAATACACGCAGATGCGGCCGAAGCATTACAGTAATATTTAAAGTAGTAAATAGGTTTTAAATCAATCAATTATACATACTTACTTACAAAAGTGAAAAAAATAATTGACGTGTTGAGTTGGTTGATTTTATCACAACAAAACTCAATCACACAAAAGTTTTTAAGACTGCATCGCAATACCCATTGAATGAATAAACGATGTTATATTTATAGTAGATAGGTACGAAAGTCGTAAGCCAATAATAATGTAACAGGGCTTCGAAGATTTAAGCTCATTGTTAGCGCAGTGCAGCGAGCGAAGTGGTCTAGTCGCCCAGCTTCGGAGAAAACTTCCATTCATAAACATTTTATAGGGCACAGCGTGATTTGTGTTCGTTTTATCTGAGAATTTTAAATGTGTTTCTTCAGAAATTATGGTATTGTTGTCCTCGTCGTGTTATTGTGAAATTAGGAATCGATATAGTCTACATTAGTAGTTGAGTAGTCTGAATCTCAATGTCACGAAATTTTGGAGTCGATTCTATTCAATCTTCATCTTCATTTAATTAATTATAGTCTTCTCCGCGAGAAGTTTATTATCATTCAAGCTAATCTCAAAAACTACTGTACGTATATTTATATGGTTTTCACAAATAGGAAAGAGGAATTATCTAGGAAGGTGATACTGGTATCCTTGCGAAACCGGGGCAGGTCGCTAGTCTATACTAATAATATAAAGAGGAAAGATTTGTATTTTTGTGTTTGTGACACATAAACTCAAAAAATACTGGTCCGATTCCAAAAATTCTTTTACCTTTATAATGTTAGATTCTCCCTGAGTATCATAACTTTATCAATTTAACTAATTAGGTATTTTTGAGAAATTCACACGGAACGAAGTCGCGAGTAAAGCTAGTCTATACTTCTATATACTATATATTAATATATTATATATATTATTATTATAAAGCTAAAGAGTTCGTTTGTTTGCTTGTTTGGTTGAAGCGCTAAACTCAGGATCTACTGGTTCGAATTGAAAAAATAACTTTGTGTTGGATAGTCCATTAACCGAGGAAGGCCGGACGTAAAGTGCTAGTATTTTTCAAACGCGAACGGTCACTCAAAGACTTATCACCTGAACTCGAAAACCACTTGACCTAAACGCTGAAATTTGGCTAGTTCAGAAGACATCAACTTAGAACGGCTCTCACTTTGACTTCAACTTTCTATTTTACATAGACTAAGTAGCCAACAAAAGCCAGTATACATTCCTGTTCTTCTCTGTCAACATTCAAACATCAAAATAAATACTTCAGCTTTTTTGTTCACCATGATATTAGTCAGATTATCTTTGAAAATCTCTAGTCAAGCACGTATCGCTACTTACGTCAAGTTTGGGTAAACTACTCGTAAGTTCGACTCGACACCACATCCACTTCCAAATTCACTCTCGTTTATGTAACCAAGCTGTTAATATTCAAATACTCAATCTAAACTATTTCTCGGATATTTGATTGTTATTGCTGTCATTTTGGTTACTTTTTTTTACCTAGGTTCGGTTCTCAAGTCGGGCAAAATGTTATTAGCATTAGCACTTAGGAGTTACTTGGTAGCGGTCCGGAGATAAGTTGGTGATGTACTTGCCTTACATAATCCATACTTCCATTACCTACATAGAATATTAAATGCGAAGGTAACTCTGTCTGTTACGATTTCACGACAAAATGGTTGACCTGATTTTGATAAAATTTGGTATGAATATAGCTTGAACCCCGGGAAAGGACATGGAATCCGATCCAGCCTGTCCCTTTGCTGTCCTCTCCCAGCCACGCCCTAAGCCGAGGCTCGTACCCCACAGGGGGTGCCGTTAGCGTGTAGTCACTTAGTTTGTAAGTTATTTTGCCCTGGCTGGAGGCCCTGAAAATAATAATTTTTAAGGCACCACAGGAAAGTCCGGTTAAGCTGCCGACAACCTAAAAAAAAAAGCGAAATGACATAGGCTACTTTGTAATCCGCGACTTCGTCTGCATCCGCGATAACCTTCGAGGCGATAACCGACATTGACGCGGACAAAGCTAGTGGTTTATAATGTTGTAACTTTGTGTAGGAATGACATATAAAAAGAAATCCGAGATCGAAGATGGATGACGTTAAAACGTATAAATCGTTGTATCAGTATCTCTAATTCACTTTGTATCTAAATCGTAATCGGTCAGTTATTTTACTGAGCGTGCGATTTATCTATACTAATATTATAAAGCTGAAGAGTTAGTTTGTTTGTTTATTTGGTTGAACGCGCTAATCTCAGGATCTACTGGTTCGAATTGAAAAAATATTTTTGTGTTGGATAGTCCATTTATCGAGGAAGGCTATAGGCCCATGCGAAGCCGGGTCGGGTCGCTAGTGTACTATAATATGTAATGCGTATTTGACTAGTATCATTTGAAATTGGCCTAAAAAAAAAGTATCATAAGTATTTTCATATTTTTGAAACTCTTGACTCCCAAACGAAGTGCAACTTGTACTTTGGAAGTCAAGGTGCTTTCCTTTATGTAGAACTGAAATACAATATTTTTATTATTAAATATTATTGATATTATTATAATAATGCGCATTTTCACTTCGCACGTTCTTTTAGGGGCAGAGTCACCTTTACGCAACGTTCTGTATTTCTCTGAAGGACTTTTGAAGTCTGCTTAGTACCTACGTTAGCGTAGGTACCTAACAGTTTAGCTTAGGCATACTCCGGTATTACATGCAACATAACTACTGTACAACATAATTAACTCTTATTTTTGTTTCCTATCGTAAAGATATGTCTAATTCCTTGGTATCTACTGTGCTTTTTTTATTACTTAAGAATAATTTTATTCGTTTATGTCACAAAATATTATCTTAATAATTACTGTACTTAATAGTAGGTTCTGGCTTTTGCCCGCTGGATTAAAAAGTAGCCTTTGTCCTTTCCCAGGATTCAAGCTATTTTCATACCACATATATAATTATCATAAAAAATCGGTTTAGCCGTTTCTTCGTAAAAACGTAACAAACAGGTAGTTACTTTCGCATTTGTAATCTTATATATAAAAATCTTCTGCGGCTACGGCTAGACCGATTTTGATAAAACTGTTTGTGTGTGTTCCAGTGGATCCGAGAATGGTTTAGATTCACAATTAGACCCGGTAGGTGGCGCTGTAGTCGGGATTTTTTATTTTCAGGACAAGACAACATCTGCCGGGCCCGCTAGTATTATATAGTATGGGTGCTTGTTCACTTTTTCAGTTATGTAATAATGTAGGTACACCGTGTTATAATTTTTGTTATTATTTGTGCGTTGGACCCCCGAACTAGGCAGCGCCTATACCTTGGGGGCCTGAGTTATTTATTACTTGGTCCTCTATATTGCTGTGTATATTTCTTAAATAAAAAGTGTACATTAGCTAATCTTTTCAGTTAATTAGAGGAAAATATCCAATACTTATATAATCAAAACCACGTCCGGTTCCGGTGCTAGATTAATGAAGCTTGTATCTCTATTTGCCTCATTTATAAAGATTATCAATTTCTATTTGAATGCAGAACTAAATTACTCGTATGTGAAACCGAAAAAAATGTTTGATTTTTTTCTCTAAACATGTGAAAGTCAACATTAATTCGAGCATGACGTTATGAATGTTGCTGACAAGCCCATAATTAACTGTGTCGCAGCATATCTTTCTTTGCATATCGAAAAACATAAGAAGGGGTTCTGAAGGCTTGAACCTACACATACATACATAAATTCAAGCCGTACTCACAAGGGAATAGGCAGAAATTACAGAACGCCGCGTGTTAGGGTGATCTTGATACATACACAACCCCTAAATTACTAGCACATTGCCCGCGACATCGTCCGCGTGAATTTCCTCAAGGATCCCTACTTTTTACAAGCTTTTATTTAACTTGCACTGTTCGTATGTAATTGTTGTCGCTTCAAAATTTGCAAACTATTTTTCGACCATTTATAGGTATCCAATTGAGCTAAAATTTTGCAAACATCTTTAGTTTTGGTGACAATACAAAGTCCAATACTCAATATTGTAATAAACTCAATATGGCCGCCGCTCCAAAATAGCGGATTACATTTTTTATTACAAACCCTTTAAAAAAAAATGGTCAAAAAAAGTTGTTAGGTTAGGCTAGATCTGATACTACATCTTTAGGACTAAAAAAATAAAATGAAAATAATCAAACATTTTTAAAAACAACACAACATTTTATTTTGATTGATAAATATGTCTATGGTACCCCGGGATAATGTAGCTTTAGATTGGTGAATGAATTTTTGAAATCGGAACAGTGGTTTTTGAATTAAATCGTAACGAACTAACAAACAAATCTTTCCTATATTAGTTTGAACAAGCTTTTTATTGCGGATGCAGACGAAGTCGCTTATTAGAAGGTAGCCTATATCCATTCCCATACCCCGTACCCCCGCCGATAGGTCAGTCGAGCACACCCTCCCGTCTTCCCCAGACGGGAGACAGTCCATTAAGATTTCCCCATGTTAAAAAAAAAAAAAAAAAAAGTTTAAGGTATACCAAATTTCATTAAAATCGGTTCAGCCGTTTCGTCGTGGAAACGTAACAGAATATAGACTATGTTATGCCCGCGAATTTGCCCGCGTGAAAGTGGATGTTCATAAAACATATTATCTACCTTATGTTATGACACTCGACAATACAGTAGCATTCTATTCGTGAAAGAATTTATAAATTCAGATGAGAATTTAAAGAATTTAAGAAGAATTTAAAGAATTTAAAGAATTTATTAAGCACAAGTTTACGTAAGCACAAAATAAATCTAAAAAAACAAAGATTGGCTTGTAAAGCAGAAGTTTCGGATATAACCTTCTACACTCAAACTTACAAACATTACCTCTTTATAATATTAGTGTAGTCCAGTTTTTAACCGACTTCAAAAAGGAGGAGGTTCGCAATTCGATTGGTATTTTTTTTAATGTATATATACCGATTACGCTGAGATTTATGACCCGATTTACGTGATATTCACGTCATATTCAGAACCCTGTTGGCTGCTGTTCCCTGTTGTTTAACCTTAAAATTATAGCCTAAAACACTAGCTTTCTATCAATAAAATAATGTTTTCAAATGGACCAGTAATTCCAGAGATTGCCTCTAACAAACAAACAAACAATGATCTTTTTATAATCTAACATTATGTAGAGGTATTTGTACACAAAGGTATTTGTAAAACAGTAAAAATTAAACACAAGTAATCAACATCTGCTTAGCCATCTCAGAAGTATGTTGGGGTCGGCTTCCAGTCTAACCGGATGCAGCTGAATATACTATAGTACCTACTTGTACTATAGTATTTTACACGAAGTGACTGCCTATCGAACCTCCACACACAACCCAGTTACTGGGTAACACGATACCCCTTGGTACGACTGGTTGTCAGACTTTCTGGCTTCTGACTAGCCTTAACAACTGTCAAAGATCTTCGAATGAAAGCCGGGACCAACGGCTTTACGTGCTTTCTGAGGCACGAAGGGAACTCGGTATGAAATGGATGGTCACCCACCCAAAGACCGACCGCGGCAAGCGTAGCTTAACCTTTAACCGATCGATCTGTAAGGCATTTACTTAGCCACAAGTTCCTCCTAAAATTTAAGTACAAGTACATTATGTTTATTATTATTTGAATCCAAAGAACATTAATGTTATGTAAGTTCATCGTATATGTATGTGGGTGCAGCTGATATTATATAAAAAGTTGGGCACACACATTCACATTTACTTATGTAAAAAAAATCTTTTAAGGATAGATAAATCACTATTCATGAATAATAATGAATTATGAGGTGACAACTCCAGTCAGGTAGAAACTAAATAAAAATAAAGCGTCATCAAAGTAAATTAAAAAAATATTTACTAAAAGAGCTTTACGCGTCGCGTTTGCTTCAAAATCTACTAAAACCGTTACACTGGATGCTCTTGAAATAATCTTGAAGTTCATGACCTCGTAGATTATATAAAACATTATTGTTTTCTCAATTAATCATTCTTTATCAAAAGATTAGTACGTAAAACGTTCTTATGGTCTCTACTCGTCAAGTGTCAAGCCTTGTGGGTCCTCTCGAATCATACTCTAGATACATGTCATTATACCAGTACAAGCTATATATACATAACGATGTAATACCGGCTTTAAAGAGTAACATAACCAACTGCTATCTACTTCATACACGTTTACCTATAGCCACGCGCCCTCCTTCTCAAAACTTGACATCCATAAATCCTTGATAACTCTTACCTGTCGCTGTCGTTTTCTTTTCAATAAAGCGAGACGGCAACAGATTTACAGAACGCTCCAATTACAACATTCTTACAGAGCATTCAGAGAGTCTCAGTTTTTATTGCGCAGAAATCTGAACGTCAAAAAAGTTAATAATCATTATATCCAGAATGGATGCCAGCTTCAATATTAGTACTAAAACGCTAAGTGGCACGATCAATGTCCTATTTATCTCAAGTTTCGCTGCCAATCACAGAACGTACTTTAGTGTTTGTCTATAGTTTAGTATTATGTATAAAAGAGCAGGGATTGATATTAAGTTAATTACCTGCCGGGCCGAAACGTCCTTTGTCGGTCGGCTCGAACGGAGTTCATTGATTCCGTTTCTGCGCCCCCTTTGCTCCTATAACGCAATCCAGTCTAAAAGATCCCCAGCTCACTCCAATGCAACCTCCTTTTATGAACATTTTTGTACAGATAAAGGAGGCAGGGGAGCTCAGCTTACTTGGACGTGCAACGCCAACATGTGTTTGTGGCATTGGCCTCTACGGTACGATACTCGAATTTGGTCTTTAATTGCAGGGTATTGAGCGTATTTTAGATCGTATTGCGAAAGGAGAATTTGAGAAAATACTTTTTTTGCGTAAACTTGTCAAGAAAAAACGTCTAAGATATTAATTACATAATGTTGATGAACTTGTCGTTTAATATTTAAAAGCGATAAACTTGTGTGTGGATCGGGCGGTCTTCGTGGGCGGTCCGTGTTGTTTCTACTCCTTAGCACCCCAAAACAAGATGAACTCTGTTCAATGCGTCTACATTAAGAGCTCTCTATTGACTCGCTCGTAAATCTAGACCCATAAAGCTTGTTTCACACGCTACGAGTTCACTTGTGTTTATCATGAAATTCTTTAGCAATAAAAGAATAAAATCTCTTTCTTTAGTAAGTAAGCGACCAATCGGTGAATTTGTTTAAATGTGTCTTATAAAATAAAGCGCGTTACATAATGGTTAATGGTTAGAAGTAAACGGAAAATATTATAAACATGGATTGGGGGAAAAGAAAATTACATTACATAAGATTATGTTACTCCGAGTTGGCTTTCTCGAAGTTTCCGCAAATATTTCATAATAACCTCAATAGAACTTATTTTTAAATCAACGACCCTAACAGCACCGTTGCCCGACGCTTTTTGAATTTACATTAATTTGAGGAATGAAACCTTTCATTAACGAAACCAAATATTCCTGCAAAGTAGACGATTTAGATTCGACGATACAAACATTGTGAAATTAACATGGATCCATAAATAACTATCAAGCAATAATATGTGTTTGTCGCTAAACATCGAGCAGCTATATCAATACACAGGCGGACCGGAAGTCTACCTGAACTAAACAAAGGTGAACACGGACTTGCGCCTAACTGTTTTATAAATACCCTATTCTTATGCGCTGACCTTGTGGTGCCAATGTAATGGCGATGGTATCCTACTCCTACCTGCCTTCCAAATGTACGATGTTTTATAGAAATAGGAGTATTGTTAGAACGCGTTCTATGTGTAGGAATTACTATCGTACCTAGGCCTTAATGGAGAAGACGCAATTGGATTTTAAAAGCCTAGCAAAGTGTTAATACAGAAGTTTACTTAGCTAAATAGAAGATATTAGACTGTCTAATATCTTCTATTTAGCTAAGTAAACTTCTGTTAGACTTATAAAACCCAGAGGTATGGGATTTATATTATAAAACGTATATATCTAAACCGTGGTAGATAATAATAACAGTCTTGATGAAATCGAAAAAGTGTTTACAGTACCGATTCCGAAACAGATGAAAATTAAAATAATTTCAACAAAAACAAAGATAATGTAAAACCATCAAACAATAAATAGACATAAAACTATGCACATTAAGGGCTACAGACGAACTCGCAATTAGTCGCAAAGCATTACTCAAATCAACGTTAAGCGAAATGTAGTGAGTTAAAAGTTGATAAAATTGCATTTAGTTTGGACAGGCTACCATTGTAGCCAGTCCCCTTTACCAAAATTTCTCAATTTAGACGATTGGAAGCATTTTTTTTATCTGATTTTATTTAGGGATTTATAGTCACAAATGAGACCATGCCAGCTCCATCATAACCTAAACATGTACCTACTTATTCTAGACTATCAAGTTTATTAACTAAAATGACTACTCCCGACAGAGACGCTTCAAAAAATCTTTGAAAAATATCTACAAATCGTATCAAACTGTATGTAGATTGAAGTTTGTTTTTGTCTGTTTGTAGTTTGGCTTAATTTTTAAATCAGAAACGAAGTCGCGGGCAGAAGCTTGTATCTAAATAATCATACAGAGAACACACTTTAATTTAGAATAGAATATAATTTTTATTTCCAAATGAAGTTACATAAAAATACAAACAAATAATTGCACATATTATGAATTATTTGAGACCGTTTATAAGAAAAGTACAAAATCGTCCCTCCTCACATCTGGAACTCTGACATTATTTCAAATGGCAACAAAATACAATTCAATAGAGAAAATACAAACATTGCATGGCTTTCACAAGGTATAGCCCAATAAACTGTCTGCGTTCACATTTGCGTTGTGCAAACGAAATAGATTGCTCTTGTATGCATGTTAGCTGTTCCACGCACCTAGTATTGTGTCGCTTGCAGTTCTAGTCACCTGTCGCCATACGTCTGGGTTTATATTGATGATCTCAATAGACTGTTGATAATTCTGAGGGACCGAGGAGGTTCCTGAGTAAAGGTTGCATGAACCTGTAGATAGTCAAGTCAAAGTCAATGCCTTTATTTCAATTAAACCATTTACAGGTACTTTTGAATTGATTCGCGATGATAGAGATTCGACTATATAGAGTCATTCGTCATTAGGTAATTATCATGCTTAGGGATTGATGATAATAGTACTTATTACCTTTATTTGCGATTACATCATCACCATAAATCTATCACTACGGAACATAGGCCTCTCTTATTTCATCGTACGCAACCCAATTTTTTTTAAATAATCTTGTATAGAATTTATTATAAATTGGAAATTCTGTGACAATTTCCATCTTTTAATTATGGTTTATTTCAATTACATTGACATTTTATTTTCAATCTGTGGCCTTTTTAATTTGTAGGCGTCTTTTGACAGTGTCGTTTTGATTTATTCTGTGGTAGTATTGTGAAATTTTATTGTATGTGATATCGGTCTTGCCTGAATTAAATGATTTTTTATTTATTTATTAGGGATAACGGAGCTTCCTATAAGCAAAAGAATATTCAAAATTCGACTAGAATAGTTCCGGGGCAAAGCGCTTAGGAGCATCACAACAAACAAACAAACTTAGCTTTGTAACATTAGAATAGATTAGCTTATTTGAGAATCCTGTTCCCTAATGATTACATTCCATTCTAAGTGACCAAGTGATATTTCACAACAGCCACCAAGGTGACTAATTTTTTTTAACTACTCAAAATGTCGCTCGCTTGTGTTCAACGTTGCTTTGTTGGAGATCTTACATGATACCTGTAATACGTACTGGCACTTCCGTTGGCGTATTTGTTCAAGTATTGGCATAATATTGGCATAATACAAAATATACCCTATTCTTACTGATATGAAGTCAATTTTGTTTTTTCCAAATAAGACGACTATTTGCACAAATACGCCAACTGAAGTGCCAGCATAAAACGTATAAATTTTTCTCATTGACCGAATGATCAATAATCATTTCAAAGACATCTATACAGTATCATTGTCTTCTTTAATTGACCACGAGAATTCATTAGTAGTAATAAACTAATTATATGATATAATGGAACTAGAGCTATTTAGATAATATAGGTACCTGATTCTGCCCAAAAATAGGACTACTTATCCATATTTTTTTCGATTTCTAAATAACTAAAAATACTTTCGTATGTCTACTACGAATATATTTTTTTACTCGTAAGTATTTTATATCTACAACGTTTACCGTCATCTTTCCATTCTCTTGATGTGGCGGTTTTAGCTGATGGAACTGATAAGTGTTACAATAATATTTCGTTTAGTTGAACTTGCCCATTTGGTACCTCTTGTACTCAAAATTATACATTAATTCAGCGTAATATCTGTTCGCCTTGACTACTAATTTCATTGACATAGTTTTAACTCGATTCGTCAGTTAATTAAATGGTAATTAAAACGCAATTATGATTACTCTAATAATTTGTTTTACATATTTGGAATCTCACATGAATATTGTCCACGTATGGAAGGCAATCAGTGATTTTCATTTGTTTCTACTGCAGCGACTAATCTGTCTTTCTCTTCTGTTAATCCTACATCATTGTCATGGAATCAGCTGTCTTTATCTGACTCCTAGGCTTCATGATCTTTCTTCTCTCTTCGCCGTGTTGCACCACATGAATCCACCTTAATTCAGATCTCCATCAGTTCTCCTACCGGATGTTTTATCTCTGTAACCTAAAAACCATTATCATTCGCAGACAGTGTGCATGTTTATTTACTACAGATTTGTCGATTAGATAATTGTTATCCAGATTTGTTCATACGGTTTCTAGCCATCCTTTTTTGGAATCTATGTTATAATCATAATGTGACAGGCAATGAATGGCCGATAAGTAAAATGATCCTTGTCGAAATAACTTCTATCTGTGTGGAAAGCATTTGTTTGTTTGTGTGCGTCATTTTATTACGGAATGTGTGCGTTTGACGACTTGTATTATAATTATTTTGTGCTTACGAATGCACATCATTGGAAGATGTAGATTGCTGTTTTTGTTTGTTACTCGTTCTCTGCTCTCGTTTCGTATGCAGCAATGGATGTGTCACAAAGTGAGTGTACAGTATTGTTTTCATTGTCCCGTCGACCAGCTGTACGGTCGCGTTGGTAATCATATTCTGTTTCGTTTTCCTGCCGTGAGCTTGTAACTCTTAGTTCGTTTTTATACGTCACAGCACAGCCAACGTTGGCACAAACATTGGTTAATTTGCTCCAATTCGCCTTACATTTGTATTTTATAGTAGCATTAGAATTACAATTTAATTTTAATCGTGACTGTTACATAGTTAATTGTTCACTTGTCATTTAACCTTAATGCAGGTTCAATAGTATTTGTATTACTTTATCAGTCAACGGCTTGATGAGTGATGTATGTATTTGGACGATGTATTCATCGAAGAGTTTATTCAACTTTTAGCACAGATTGATCATGCGGACGATATAATCTTTCGATTTCGGATTCGATACGCACATACACACACAACCTACGTTTACTGAAACAAACAACACTTTATATTTTGTCACGTGACTTTAAGTCATGGTTTCCGCAGGTCATAGTAGCCTGGTCACTGGCCTAGGGATAACTTGTTCACATAAATATGGCAGCCCAGTGGGTGTAATTTGTAAGGGTGTGACCACACGGTGATAACTGTCGTCACAACCCCTCGCAGGTACGAGTGTGCGACATGATAAGACTACTTATGTCCACTTTTTGGAGATAAAACTATTATTTTTGTAGCTGTTCTGTTGTTTGTTTGTCGTCTTAAAGATCTTAATGGGAACACATTCATTTGTAAATTCAAATTCAAATTCAAATTCAAATTCAAATTCTTTATTGCATTCCATATGTATTAAATAGGTGGTTTATCAAGGAGTAAGATGTAATTATCGTGTTTTAGATCCTGTTTAGTAGGTACAGTCAGACACAATCCATACTTAATATTATAAATGCAAAGTTAGTTTGTTTGTGTTTGTTTGTTACGCTTTCACGAATAGACTACTGAACCGATTTTGATGAAATTACTTAGATACAGACTAACCCTGAACCCCAAGAATCGATATAGGCTACGTGCTTCGTCTGTATTCCGTCACGATAACCGTCACGTCACGTCACGTCACGTCAAGTCAAGTCACGTCAAGTCACGGGCAAAAGATAGTCTAGTGTTTTATATTTCTACTATAACTTTTTGTTTCAGGTTTGTCGACTGACATCAAATAACCTAATTTGTGTATTGTTTACTTACTGTGAAGTAAACAATACACAAATTAGTTTATTTCTTGCTTTTTGAATATATTTTCATTGAATTTCCGATACTGAATTGGTTTCAGGATCGGAAAATTAAATTAAAAATATATTCAGCCAACAAAGCACAAAACGAAAACATATTTGTATCGTTGATTTTCATACCAAAATTATAACATAAATCAAAAAAACGAATACGGAACATAAAACTTTATCAGAGCAAAAATCTTAACTTCATTTTAAGGGCCCATTCATAATTTGTTCCCACCGAAAAACGTATAAAATTGTTTACACTTCATTCAATATCAGTGTGCAGTAATATTTAGGACCCCTGGTGAATGGCAGGGGGTGCCCGGGGGGTAAGACGAAATAAATATATTCGTCGACGGTCTGTAAGCTATAAAACTGAAAGTGGGCGTTGCAAATGCCAATAAAGTTGATATTCAAGACTTTTGTATCTGCATATACTTAGGTACTTCTTTGATACAGCATTAGAAAAATAACGTTATAACGCTATTCGTTATTTCAATATTAACATGTACTTAATAAGCTTCGTGATTTCACGATTAATACAAAGCAATTTAATAAGAGGTTAGAAAACAAATAACAATCATAATCCTTTACCCTTGGACACTATAGTTTTAAAAAAAATGAATCTAATAGTCTTGCAATTGCTTCTCGCTGGTATTTGTAACTAACTAACCAAAGTCTTGAGCATCGACGCCGAGTTGCTGGCCTGTCGGTTTTCTATCGGTTGTATTTTGGGGAGTCCGCGACGGAATTGCATAATTTAATTCCCCCGAGCCCGTTACATCATCGGACCACAAGACGTACGCCGATGCGCCACCGGTACATGGTGGCCTTCCCACTTACACGCACGAAACGTTTTGGGAACACATTCATTGTGCGTACTGCTAAGGAGTGGAATTCCCTGCCCGAGTCAGTGTTTCCTGATAGCTACAACCTGGGAGTCTTTAAGTCAAGAGTGAAAAGGTTACTTCTAGGCAGGCGTGCAACATCTTAGACCAGGGGCGGGTCGCTAATGGCAAATAAATTAATTTGAATGCCATTACATCACTAAATTGCAGTTATTCCAAATAAGTATCGTTATTTGTGCATTATTTTTAAATAAAGTACCTATAGATTATAGACTTATGTACCTAATAGCAATATATATCTCCTTTAGAAATATATTCGAGATATTCATATTTACAAATCTAGATATCACGCTCCTCTCCTTTCAAGGATCTTATTCCAGCAAATAAATCGGATGTCCCGGTTTTCAATCGAATGGAATGCAATAATCTTTCAGTACCCATATATTGACTACTAGGAAAGAAATCAATAATTCGTCTACATAAAACCTTGAAAAAAGGGGTTTATAACAATGAATGATGTCTGTCAGACATTGGGAACAATGCCATGTTAAAAATGAAAATAATGTTATGTACGCACAATGTTTTCTAAACAATGCTTCTTTACTTTAAAACGTGTTTAAAAAAGATGAAATTATTTATCAATGTTACAAAAAGTTTCAATGTCAATCGTAAAAAAAAAACAAGTTAAAAATAAATCAATACAAATAATAAAGTGTCTATTTCTATCTCTAATTTCAGTGTCTATTTGTAATGTCAAAATCAACAGCTTTTTACTAAATACATAAAATGTTTACACTGTACTTTTACTAAAAACCAATTTATTAAGGTTTTGTCTGTCTGTCTATTCCGGCTAGTCTCCAAAACGGCGGGTCCGATTTTGACGAGACTTTCACTTGAAGGTATCCGATCTAATAAGGGTAACACAGGCATAACACAAATTATTATTTTAATTAGGAAAAATAATTGGGGATCCGAGAAAGATAATTAAAACCCCGTAGATAATCAACATTCACGTGAACGAAATCTCGAGCATAAGCTAGTATTAAATATAAACAGTGTCTTCTTATCGATGTACCTTGAAGTCAATTTGTTTAAAAAAGATGAAACTAGATATATAACATAATATAATAACAACCCATAATGATCTAAAACAGAGATTCCTCTCTTCAATCCTAGTGTCCGATAGGTTCCATAATGCCACCTAAGCATATTTGTACATATTTATGTAGAAGCAATAAAGATATTGAATATCGTTTGTTACAAATACGTTTTAATATCTGTAAAGAAACTCTAATAACTAAAAGTTAATCTTACTAGGAATCCGTTTCTAATTTAAGTAAGTGGGCAAATGACTCAATAAACCATTAAGTAATACCTAATATAGATTCATTTTAGCCTCCACAACTCGGCAGCTCATTAAATGTAGATAGAAACTATACTACTGTATATCGATAGCACTTTAATTTAGTTGTGACTTAAGTAGACTAGTAATATTAGATCAATAGTAGGGTCACCTTCCAAAGAGAATGATTAAGAGACTCTAATACAGGTTACATAAATCATAGGATGATTAATAGTCAAGACAAGCTTTCGATCTTGTAGTAGACTTTTAAAGAATAATTTATGTAGTACAATAGTTGCACAATATGATTAGTGTAGTAACCGTTAGTTGAGCAACTGGAACGGAAGCTGGTTAGTTCTGTTGTTCTAGTCTAGACTAGTCTGGGGTTAGTTTTCAATCTCAATTTAATATTAATAGGTACCTACCAAATTTAGTCATTTTTTCTTCTTGTTTTAGATTTTACATTTAGTTTGTAAGTTTCTTTTCGTCTGTTTATTATTAGTTACTTATGTACTAAATCTATGTTTCTTTAGGGTTCCGTACCTCAAAAGGAAAAAACGGAACTCTTATAGGATTACTTTGTTGTCCGTCTCTCTGTCTGTCTGTCAAGACCCTTTATCTCGGGAACGCGTGAAGGTATCGAGTTGAAATTAAAACCATATACTCAAGTCTACGGTCCCTTGATGCTGTAAAAATATCAACCCTCTATGTTAACGTGAACAAAAGATACGGCCGTTTATGTCGCAAAAAACGCATTTATAATATTAAATAGATTAAAGTATGGATAGTAGGTATGGATTAGTATAGAAGTATGGATATGTATCTACAGATATGTATGGAACCCTCGGTGGGCGAGTCCGACTCGCACTTGTCCGATTTTTTTTATTATGTGATAGGATTGTAGTTACAGTGTCATTTAAATAAAAATATTTTTTCCTAGTCTATATCTTTTAACCCCGAGTTAGTAGCTATCGCCCATTATGTGTGACATTGGTGCCAATCCTGCTGTGCACGAGCTTAACTTATTTTAAACCTTTTACTATCTCTTTCTCTCCAATAAAATAAGAAAGGGACAGATATTAATATAAGCTGTCAATTTAAGGTGATCTAAAACGTTCACACAATTATAGTGGTCATATCAGAACATATTGATTAAAAACACGGCGAAGTTCAAGAAAAAACAAATTTGACGTCTCTCTATCTGTCGCCGTCCTTTTCTTCAGCTGCCTGGCAGTAAGAGATGCCAATTGTCTTATTTTAATTTAGTTTGTAAACATCAGAATCGGCGCCATTTTGTCATTTAACTCGTGTTCACTACTCGTGTTTAACACATTGGGTTAATATTCAGTTAAACCCAACCACATGCGTTGAAACGTTCAGTCAGGTCCTCTGATTCATCCAAAAAACATTTGCCGCCGATAAGTCATCTACACTGGCCTACATTAAAGTTGTCGTTTATTTTCAACAATAAACAGATTACTATATAGAGCGAGCAGAACGTCTCAAAGGGAGCTTGAAGTGGGGTCTCGGCTAATATAAATATTCAACGGAGGTTAACGGCGGTCGAGCGAGGTGAGCCACCCTTGATAAAAAGTTAAAATAGGCTTTCACACTGACGCACTTCAAACTGCTGCTAACGTATTATATGAGCCACATTTTTATGTACACCTCAGATTATGAAACAAAAAGCAGATAGACCGCGCGGAACACTGAGAGTGAAGCCAAAAAAGTAAATACAAATTGTAAAGCGAATATCTACAATGCCGCATCGTAAAAAAAAAAACTAATAAAAATACAAATACATATTCAGAAGCAAATAGTTTTTAATTTGTATTTGCTTTGGTGGCTTCACTCTAAGTGTTCCGCGCGGTCTGTCTGTCTTTTGATTCATAATCTGACCCGTTGTCCTAGGTGAACGATAAACGCTATAATACGACGCGTAAATGTCAAATAGTCGTTGTATGTACTTGTGGCCTACGTAGTCGCCATAATCAATGTGCGACCCAACACGGCAAGTGCGGATTTGTTTATTGCGCGAAGAGACGCGACATAATAGTTTATTAATAATTAAATATTTACTATTATAAGTAGGTAGCAGTGTTTTTTCCTTACCTTAAAGTATAGTGTTAATAACAACCTCTCCTCAACAGAAACAGGTTTTTGAAAACTTGATATTGATAGTTAAATAATATATTTAACAGCTGCAATAATATAACCGAAAGTGCTTGGTAATAAGTCACAATACTCTCTAAATAAACGTGGATTTAGTGTCGGATATAATATAAATGATGAAACTCTAAATTATTATATTCTAAATAAGTACAATATTCTAAATAAGTACAATGACTACCTACGACGTAGGTAGTCAAGTATTGGTCGCATTACGTCGTGTCGCGTTCGGTCGCTCACATAGACATAAGAAAGAAGAAGATTCTATCTATAGAAGAAAATGTCTATTGTCGCTCGCCTAGGACAACGCCTGAGACGTACATCATTTTTACGTACAAATGAAGTTAAAGTTCCATTTACACGGCGCAAAATAGTTGGCTGTTCAATTTTCAAGTTGAAGCAACAATGAAAGTTGCATCGTCTGAACAGTGTTTAGACGACGCAAGTAAATGGTTGCTTCAATTCAATTGTATGCTGCAGGTATAAAACGCAACGTGTAAATAAGGCTTTAAACATGACCGTAACAAATACCTATTACACATGTCAAAGTCAAAAGCATTTATTTCAATAAACCATTTACAAGCGCTTTTGAATTGTCAAAGAGTCAGTTAGTTAGTCAGAAAAATGAAGCTAGTTGCTCGTTCCAAAACGTAGGGTAGGTCTCTATGGAGAAGAACTATACTGATTACATATTTGTCGCAAATCGTAATACAAACCCACAATTAAAATTATAACTTTTGTCTTTCTTTTTCTGTTGTTGTAGTACAAGAGATAGTTTTTTTGTCTCCTGTAACACAGGTTTTTACCTGGCTCTGAAGTCAGGGTTACAATATCATTGTACCATGTAATTTTATGCCCATAAAGACATTTTTATTATTAGTTTTAACAAATAATACTTATATATTCAAGAAATACTTTGGCGTCCTAGCTAGGTTACATAGTAACCTGCATTCAGCTACGCCACCCAGGTTCCGATGACAAGATTACAAAATAAAATAAAAACCGGACAAGTGCGAGTCGGACTCGCCCACCGAGGGTTCCGTACATATTTGTAGGTACATATCCATACTTCTATACTAATCTATACCTACTATCCGTACTTTAATCTCCTTAATATTATAAATGCGTATTTTGAGACATAAACGGCCGTATCTTTTTCTCACGTTAACATAGAGGGTTGATATTTTTACAGCATCAAGGGACCGTAGACTTGAGTATATGGTTTTAATTTCAACTCGATACCTTCACGCGTTTCCGAGATAAAGGGTCTTGATAGACAGACAGACAGCTATAGACGGACAACAAAGTGATCCTATAAGGGTTCCGTTTTTTCCCTTTGAGGTACGGAACCCTAAACAGAGCCTAGGAAAGTGATAGTATAAAACAATTAAGGGAATCTCTTTCATCGTATATCAAAATCAATAATACCGAATCCTATCTTACCTACTACTTTGTACAAGACACGCTTGTCTTCATCACTCCCAATTTGATTGAGCCATCATGTTCTCAAACGTACAAATCTACTCCATATTGGTTGAACTTTGAACTTTATTATAATGTGCGAGTGAGTAATATTCACATCTTTTGCCAACTGTAGCGAACGAAAGGTTACCTGCGGGTTGAGATTTTTGCGTGGGCTGCCTATACCTGACTCTTCTACACCTAGTGATAAATATACTAATTCTAATACCTACACTTTATTGAAAATTTTTTCATGCTGAAAACATGTTGTTCACGTGTTCAATGAAATTGGAACAGTTCTCTCTGCCTGTGTGTACATTTTCATTTGCCAAACGGTTAACTTAATAAACATTTTATAAAGTACCTAAATATTCTCCACACCTCATTCATACAATAAGACAAAGTCCTGTAAATTAGGTATATTACTACTCCATACAACACTAACAGCCAAATTCTCCGTTCGTTGTTAATTTTCGCTGAGTGATGCGAATTTACCAATCATGTTTTAAATTAACTTAATGTAGAATGCTGATAGGTACCGCTCGTAATAATAATATGCACATTGCATGACAAGGACAAGGACAAGGACAAGGACAAGGATGGCTTCGTGAAGGTGGAGAGGAAGAAGAGGAAGAAGCCACCTAGTCGGAACCAGTGTGGGACCGCGCTGGCAGGACCCATTATGCTGCGTCCGGCAATACCTACGACGCAGCTCTATGTGTCCCGGCTGCATCATACCACGAAGGTTGAGGAGATCGTGGAGTATGTCCGATCGAAGACCAGCTGGACCTTGAGGGTCGAGAAGTTGGAGTCGCGCCACAATACTAACTTCAAGTCGTTCGTGGTGCGAGTTCCGACTCAGTATATCGAGACCTGCCTTAAGAATGAGTTTTGGCCGGAGGGTGTCGTATTTCGGCCATTCCGCGGAAGGCTACGCGACACCACGCAGCGCAACACGACGCCGTCGCTTTGTGTTCAATAGTTTAATTATATTTTTTTTTTTTTTTTTTTTTTTTTGTGGTTTTTATAAGTATGTATGATAGTCTGTAAGGTATTTATGTTATGGGTCTTTGATACCCGAAATAAATGGTTTATTATTATTATTATAAACAGCAAGCCAATAACGGTGCTGTTAGATAAAAAATAATATGAATTCGGTTGCGACTCAAATGCAGGCTGATTTTTGGTTCTTATTTTCTGAACGTTGCATTTATGACGTGAAGAAATATAATGAATACATTTATTTTTAAGTAAAATAAAAACATAACTATCTCTTAAGTAATAGGTACAGGTTTTTAGTCGAAGTCACAAATACATTCACAGAATTAGATCATTATTAACGTTACCTTGTCCCTGTATTTATAGCGTGTACTGCTTTAAATTATTGTGTTACAATATTTTAAGTAGACTAAATCAAATGACTAAATATTGTATTGTATTGTAAAATTAAATTATTAAACTGCAGAGATATTAAAACATATTTGACGCCTTCAAATTATCGCAAGATTTTTGTAGCCGTGATTCAGTCATCGTCTTAAAAACCTTCAATCCCAATTTGAAACTCAACATCTAGAACCCAATATCACTCAAAAACTAAACTAAAACGTTCTCACAAACGTTCACAATATACCTACCTCCCCTAGTTCGTAAAAACGATTTGATGTGTGACAAAGCATTTTGTCGGCGAGTGTACCGCTCGATCCTCGGGGTAAGTTTTGTCAAACATATCGAATAAGTAAACACTCCGAGCGTATTGTGTTCAAAAGTTACTTGCTGAGTGAGTTTAAGTTGATTAAAAAGATTAAATACACGATTTTATTGCCTTATTTATTAAGTGGCGAGATGACAATGTGATTCTTGTAGATTTTGTTTCACACATTAGGCTTTCAAAAGGCTATCAGGCGCTACATAGGTACTGCTGGAAAATTTCCGCCATTTTAGCCATAACTTCAGCCAGACATTAAAGTTTATGTTTAGGGCGCCTTGAAATAGTCGTGCGACAGCAGCGCTGCTTTGTAAATACATACAAATAAAGTTGCGCGACTGCAGCGCGACTGATAGCGCTGCGGTCGCGCTACTTTATAAGGACAATATTTATATGGATTTACAAAGCAGCGCTGCTGTCGCGCGACTAATTTGAAGGCTCCACCCATTTCTATCCGTGGGTGTCGTAGAAGGCGCCAGAGAGATACTGACCAGAGAATGGGCAGTTACGTCCTTCTGTTTGAGTACCATTACACCTTCTGCAATCGCCAACATGCATCGGCCAAGTATGGCGATTACGGCTTAACCCCCCGCCCCCTTCTGGGAGACCTAAGCCCAGCAGTGGGCGTCTAAAGGTTGACATGGTGGATGCGTCTGGCTAAATTAGGGTCCACGGAAAATGTCTGGCAAAGTAAGGTAACTTTTGTACCGATACCTAAAGCTAGCAAATACACATCATCATATCAACCTTCAGCCGTAATCACCATGTTTGGCCGATGCATGTTGGCGATCGCAATAGGTGTTAAGCTACCACTTCACATGGCGTATTTGTGCAAATATTCGCCTTACTTGGATAATACAAAACAGACTTTATTTCAATAACAATAGGGGATACTTTGTATTATCCAAGTAAGGCGAATATTTATACAAATACGCCATGTGAAGTGCCGGCATTATGATACTCAGAAGGCCTGCCAACCCCTGGTCAATATCCCTCTGTCGCCTTCTACAACAGCTACGGGTAGAAATGGGGTGGTGCTATTCGCAGCCACCATACGGCTTGCAAGTACCTACACATATCTTCTAACTTCTTCTATTTAATCTCAAAAGTATAGCCATGCTAAAATGAGATTATTATAGGTAAGTATAATTTAGGTCTGAGGTAAATAAGTAGAAAATCAACCTATAATTCGAGAATGATCATTTACTGTCCAGAAACTACTACTCGTCTACTTCCCCTATTATAGGGGATTTAATAACGTAGGCGCACACTGTAGGCGTTCAATTATACACCTCTGCATAACCTTTCAAGGGTCACCAGCGAAGAGGTGTATTTATAATAACATTTTCGCTTGATATGCGTAAAATAATATGATGATATATACTTTGTTTTTGAGAAAGTCATCGATTAAGATGTTGTTTCAAGATGTTTCATCCTAATAATATAGATAGTTATGACCAGTTATACTAATTAATCACCTACTTACAAAGACACTACAAATTAAAAGTAAATGTTAACTTATGACACTAAAACAAATCATCTGCCTGCCTTTTCCCAACTATGTTGGGGTCGGCTTCCAGTCTAATCGGATGCAGCTGAATACCAGTGCTTTACATGGAGCGACTGCCTAACGGACCTCCACAACCCAGTTACTGGGTAACACGATACGCCTTGATAAGACTGGTTGTCAGACTTTCTGGCTTCTGACTACCCATAACGACTGCCAAAGATCACTAAATCAAAAAATTCCTCCGCATCGCTGTCTACTGAAGAAAGTGCCCAAAAGACTGATGGCATTGCTTCGTTTTATATCATATTAGAACATATTTCATCCATCCAGCCTCTAAGTAAGTATCACCAATCCATCTATCAGAAGTGGTAATTAGGGTAGTTCTCCGTCAATACGACCGAGACGGTCATGGCTAGAAGGTAGACTGGCCGTTAAAGACAATACGGGGTGGCATCCGGCCGCTTACCGCCTCAGTTCCCTCATTTATCTCAGTACCATTCAAATCCCTCAAATATTGGCAAACGACCTCACGACTGATAGCTGTAGGAGAGAGATGAAGTGAAATCATACTTCATACTAATATTATTAGAAATGTAAAGTTCGTTTGTAGGAGGTAATCTATGGAAAGACTGGTCCAATTACAAAGATTCTTGCACTTATAGAAAGCTAAACTATTGCGGAGTGCCATAGGGTATGTCTGAAAAGGCGGGACCTTCATACAAGCCGAAAAGTCGGGCTTGCACTAATAAGCATAACATGAGCTGATCAGTAACAGAGCAACTTGCAAATTTATTCTTAATTGTAGAAAATCTATCGGGCTTGCCCTAATCTTGACCCCTAGGCACGCCGCTGTCTAATAGTATACAACCTATTGAACGCCATTGTCAACTTAAGTTGCAAAACGGTCGCGTGACCAAAGTTGTCTAAATTTTGGTATTTATTAAAACAATATTTTTGTTTTGTATGAGACGACTGTTAATGGTACGAGTATACTGATTGTTAGTTAATTTTTCTAGGCTTGACATCCGGGGTAAAGTAACGTAATAAGACGCTGGCGAGCAAAGGGTTAACTTCGAAGTCGCGTGTATAATTTTGTTATTCAATAGAATCCTTAATATTATATTTACCAGCCTATAATTGTCCCACTGTAGGGCAGAAGCCTCTTCTCATACAGAGAAGGTACGAGCAATGATCACCACGTGCGCTCAAGGCGGATTGGTGATTTCAAACTTATAATGATTAAATTATTAGTCCAGGTTTCCTCACGATGTTTTCCTTCACCGACGTCAGTGATGTCCAATATAAGAATACCCGTGGAGTTTCTTGCTCGGTCTTCTCCATAGAGTCCTATATCCTACGTTTAAGAACGAGTAACTAACCACAACTTTCTGACTACTAACTGACTCTTGACAATTTAAAAGTGCTTAAAAATAATTTAATTGAAATAAATGCTTTGACATTAACATTGATAAACTTAGAAAGTAGGTACCGTGAAACCGGCCAACATTGCCCTTAGCGGATATCTTTGCCCTAACACGAAAAATAACTAAAATCTTGAATTGTACCAATCAGAAAATATTCAAATTTACCCTAAAGATTAAATAATGTTGTCAGCTATATAAATTTAATTACAATTCAA
The DNA here is from genome assembly GCA_947361185.1 of Charanyca ferruginea. Classification (NCBI taxonomy): domain Eukaryota; kingdom Metazoa; phylum Arthropoda; class Insecta; order Lepidoptera; family Noctuidae; genus Charanyca; species Charanyca ferruginea. Next base: position 53,790,741 of record OX376055.1, on the reverse strand, counting down.
GATTTTAGTTACTTTTCGTGTTAGGGCAAAGATTTCCGCTAAGGGCAATGTTGGCCAACATTGCCCTCAGCGGAAATCTTTGCCGGTTGGTTTCACCGGTACATAATTATGAATTTAAAAAAGTCACATTGGTGCTTGCTCGTGCCCGGTTAGGAACTTACAACCTTGGATAAGAATAATGAAGATAAACAGTTAGCAAACAGTAAGTGAGTCTGACTGCATGCACCCGGAAACTCATCAGGAATTCTTCATCCGATGTCCGGAAGCACAATGTTATGACTGATTGATTTGACCTAACCGCAGGCCTCTGCTCCGATGTCATTCCTGAGTGTTCCTGTCAGTCTTCCGGATCTTACATTGATTGTTTTTAGGGTTCCGTACCTCAAAAGGAAAAAACGGAACCCTTATAGGATCACTTTGTTGTCCGTCTGTCGGTCTGTCTGTCAAGATTTTTTTATCTCATTAACGTGGAGGTATCGATTTGAAATTAAAACCATATACTCAAGTCTACGGTCCCTTGATGCTGTAAAAAAATCAACCCTCTATGTTAACGTGAAAAAAAGATACGGCCGTTTATGTCGCAAAAAAACGCATTTATAATATTAAGTAGATTAAAGAATGGATAGTAGGCATGGATTAGTATAGAAGTATGGATATGTACGGAACTCTCGGTGGGCGAGTCCGACTCGCACTTGTCCGGTTTTTTTTTGTAATGTGCAACCCTGCTGAATTGTACTACACACAATCAATTAATTGAGATACTTTTTATCAGCTGTCAAAACGCAAGTTTGTATGGCATTAGCATACTGTGACTTCACTTATTTGCTCAATTGATGACACAATTAACCAATTATTAAATTACAACGTCTCTAAAAACCACTTTATATTAACCCTGAAAACCCGAATAATTTCAATTACCCTTAAATTCGGTTTTTAGTTGCTTTGAAATCAAAAAAGAGTCAGTCGATTGAGTTGTCAAATAAGTGACGTCACCTTTCACTATGAGCATACAACATCTTTGGGCGAATCTCGTTTTGACAGTTTATAAAAAGTATATTAAGTACATACCCAATTAGCTAACTATTTATTGTTTATGGTTGCTTACGCAAAGCTAATCTCAGAGGGCGCCACCGAATTATAACGTAAATACTCATACTCTGTGGCGAAAACTATAAGCGCGGTAAAATTCGGAACTTGCGGTAAGAGTATTTTGTTGTAATACTTTTAATATTATTATCAAAAATGCACAACACTTAGGCATAATTAATAATATTTACTATTTTCTCAATATAAAAATAATAGAACTTTGATGCACAGATAATAGTTATTTGTTATACAAGAGTGCAAAGTTGCTTTTTAACCGCGTGTTCAATTTTGATGACCGAGCAAGCGAAGGACTCTAAAATTGAATCACGAGCGCAGCGAGTGATTCAAAATTAGAATCCTGAGCGTTAGCGAGGGAATCAAAAGAGCACGAGGTGAAAAATCTTTGCACTCGAGTGCAACACGTAACTTTTCATTCCACCTCAGCGAGGAAATGACTAAATGCAAAAAAAAAACGTTTACAAAGTCTGAGTTTTTAACAAATTAAAAAAAAGTTGTATGATATATTCGGCACCATAGAGGTAGCAGTAAATAGGTTTAATGTTTTTTATTAATTCACAAACTTAGTGCACACGATGTTCTAAATTCAATTTACTTTATCCTCTAGAGAATAAAAACGGCTTTTCCACTCAGATATTGAAGATAAATTTACTTTATCCTCTAGAGAATAAAAACGGCTTTTCCACTCAGATATTGAAGATTAAAAATACTCTTTCCGAGATGGTGGGATGAAAAAATTATTATCATGTCAATGTCACTTTGTTTGTTTACTTTATATTTCGGTGGCCCCTCTAGCGGAAAAGTTTGGCAGTAATGTTCCTAATTTATCGATTTCAAAGCAATTTAAAAGCTAATTTTATAGTTAATTGAAAATTAATCGTGAAAAATATTTTGTTTTTCAGATGAGTTTTATCTTGGGATATATTACTTATTTCAGGTACAATATAGATGTTAAATATTTATTTACAGTTAGTCATGGGCAATTTAGACTAGTTATAGTCTAAACATAGATATCTGAGTCTAAATGACCCATTAGTGATGGCTGAATTATTAATCTCAAGGAATTGCCAAGACAATGTGAATCTTGAACTAAACCAAACTAACCGATTTCATTGCCAAGGTTTCTACGTGAGTCAGTTTGTATTATCTAACTATATTCTTATCGTACTCAAGAATCTTTAAAAAAAACTTTTAACTAAATTCTGTCGACACTGTGTAGAAAAAAACTCTTAAAAATCTCAAAGCATTATTCAATTCGTCGGACACCGAAGATTGACTACCTGCATTTCTTTACGTCCCGAAGCTCCAGAAAGAACAGAGCAACAATAGTTTTAGTTTATTCATTGATTGAACTTAAAACATCACAAACAGAGTTGAAAATCGATACAAATAAATACAATTGAAGTGTCTGTTTGTAATGTCAAAATAACAGGTTTTTTTATAAAATGCATATGCATGTTTACATGATACTTACACCAAAAAAAAACATTTAATATTTTTTGTAGGTTCCGGCTAATCTCCGAAACGGCTGGTCCGACTTTGACGAGACTTTCACTCGCGCTTTATCTAATGTGACATAGGCTACTTTATTTATAAAATAACTAGCTGACCCGACAGACGTCCTGTCAATTAATTTTTTTAATTTTCTCACCGTATAAACCTTGCCTGGACTTCCACAAATATTTCAAGACCAAAATTAAGGAAATCAGTACAGCCGTTCTCCAGTTTTAGCAAGACTAACGAACAACGATTAATTTTTATTGTATACTAGCTGACCCGACAGACGTTGTCCTGTCAATTGTTTTTTTTTTTTTTTACCGTTTATACCTTCCCAGGACTTCCACAAGAATTTCAAGCCCAAAATTAGCCAAATCGGTTCAGCCGTTCGCGAGTTTTAGCGAGACTAACGCACAACGATTCATTTTTATTATTATAGAAGATAGATCATGGTTCCGCGCAAAACAACTGAAACCCCCTCAGACAACGCGGCATTTTTTATTTTGCACGCCATTTTCAAGTCTATTTATTTTTGGCTTACAGTTCATTGTCAATTAATCAATGACAATTGCTCGAGGTTACTGTTGACTGTAACACATCACACTGCAGTCTTCATAACATCACGTAGCCATAACTTTACTTAAACATTCTTCCTTTCAAACATATTCCTAACTTCAACAATCTGATAATAGCCGTATGAAATCGCCTTACACGCATCTAATCATATAACTACACTGCAGACCCACGAATCCTTGCAACCAATATAAGTTGAGCTGTGTAACCTTTCATATTACTTTGTACTTGAGGTCTTTTTCAAAGATAGCTGGGATTGTGCCGACACAGAAATTAAAAAATCTGCAGAATTCCTTGAGTACTGTTCATTATTTTTAGTTATTTTTGTTAGTAGCGTGGACAATTAAAAATGTGGTGGAATGTGATGCATGTTCAGAATTAGAAAGGCTGATTTTTGTCTTGTTGACTCACACCTAATCTTAGGCTACTTAAAAAGGTTAGCTCACAGGTAAGTCAATTGTTATTAGTACTATAAATAGACTAGATGACGCCTAAGAAGCGTTCGAGTTGATTTTCGAATTGGAAATACGAGAATATCCTTTAGCATTTCGGTTTAATTATATAATAGCGAAATACTCAAACGCTACACAATTTTTAACCGACTTCAAAAAGGAGGAGGTTCCAATTCGATTGGTATTTTTTTTTAATGTAAAAAAAATAACTTTCAATTCGTAAGTCGGTGGCAATACAAAACCACAAGCAAAACTAAAGCCGCCGACTTGCGTATTGGAAGTGATTTTTTACGTTTTGAAGGAATAGAAGAAATAGAAGTTTGAAAAATACCATAGAAGTGTCGTGCTGTCTCTATCACTTTTTGTCAAAGTGACTGGCGATGGTAGAGAGACGCCAGCAGCAACATTTTCCTAATTGAATATGAACCTTATAGACTTGCAATAAAGTTGAAAAACTATGAAAACAATTTGACTGATTGGTGTAGCTTGATGTGCTGGCCTCTGTACAAGACTTAACGGCATCTCAAAATTGAATAGCGTTTGAGTATTTGACCATAAGACAAGCACATTAGTATCACGCATTGCCTTCAAACTAAATAAGTATTATCTGCGAAACGAATGTTTTCAGTTTAAAAATCGATCCAATTTACCTTACTCGCTCGTGTCACGCCCTATGAACGCCACACGACGTAGTCTATCCTCTTTGGTATCACAACTGCCGTAAGGAAGGTGCTGCGCATTTATTGGCGGGAAATATAGCAACTTAATATTTCTATGCTAAATTAGACCTTATTTTTACCTCATTTAGCCCTAACTTTACAAAAAAATATGTGGCCTAACATATTTTTTTGTAAAGTTAGGGCTGTTTTATTAATAGTCAAATAACTTTTATCTGAGGAATAAAAATAGCGGTTTGACATAATGTCTATGCATAAGCTGTCAAACCGCCATTTTTATTCTTCAGATTTTTTTTTTTTATCTATTGGTAGGCATACGTTTGACCACTATCTCATCTAATGGGAAGCGATGATGCGGTCTAAGATGGAGCACGCTTGCCTAGAAGTAACCTATTCACTCTTGACTTAAAGACTCTCAGGTTGTAGCTATCAGGAAACACAGACTATTGAAAATACCCACGGAGTAAGTATATCAGTGCTTCGTGGTAATACCACACAGACATAAATGTTATGTGAACTTTTCGATCGGTAGCTGTAATGGTGTACGTAATAGTGTGAATGATTTCAATTGTTTCTATTTATATTTCAACACAGCGAGAATGCATCAACGCATGAATGAATCTAATCTTCCAAGGCTAAACTGTAGGACGTTCGTAGTGAAACAAATTACTTAACCATACATTTTTACATTTTATATATATATTTAGTAATTTGCTTAAAAACAAATACGTTACTAACTCAGTAATCATTTATTACATCCCAATTCGTTTTAAATTAAAATTCTCCAAAGGGACTGCGCGTTGGACCCATGTCCGTTTCGTGAGCTTTGCTAAAGACCCGGTTTCTCCTGACATTTGAGGAATTTACCCCATCGCGGAAAGAAGACAATTTGCGACCTGATATAAAAATCACTAAAAATAAAATGTAAGTCTCATTTTTAGTTTATGAATTAGATTTTTATTTTTTTAAGTACCAGTATTATTTAATCTTATTTTTTAAGAGACGTGTTTTATGCAAAGTTATTGAAAATTCACCGTTTTTTATTAAGAGGATGCACATACAACGACTATCTATGATAATATCAAGCTGTACATTTCTAATATAAGCTGAACTCTTATTGTACGAAATGCGTTTGGAACACGGGGCTTGAAAATTATATCTTCGTATGTACCTACATTAAGTACTTAAAGATAATGTAGGTATGTGTGTAGGATGTGAAATATTATAATCCAGGCATTTCAAATGTTACCTGCTTAGTTTATAATAAGAAACATATTTCATTTCAAATTTGTATTTAGTACGGTCTTTATAAAATAAAGAACAATAAAATTTGGGAGTGATTTTTGAAATAGGTAAGAGCTTTAAGTAGCTAACAATCCTTTTATGAAATAACAGTCGAAATTAGCGAGCAACGCCTTTGGCTCTCGGTGTTTAGCATATAAAATGGCCAGACCTCTTACCGTAGGAACCTTGAGTGGATTGATTCACCTCGGCAGTGGGATACGGAGGTCGATGCGCACACGCTGGTCCGATCAATTGTTGCTGCGTGTTTTAAGTTGTTATTGATAATCGGTTACGAAATATTACGTATTTTTTGTTACAAAAATATATAAGGAAGTCGTTGGTAATAAAAGAAAAGTTGTGTAATCAATGTCACAAGTGTTTCGTAAGTCACTGGAACTAATTACATAATTATGTTGTTGGAAGGGTGTTTTGTTTTAATCGTCAGGTTACTTTTTTTTTAAGAATAAATTTGACAGGTTGATATGTCTATAAAATAAAAGAAGCTATCAAACTGTTGAATTTATTACTCAGATAACAATAAAACTAGTATTACTTGTGCTCTAAATAATAAAAAAATAGTTTAGTAAGACTTAAAATCACTATTTTTTTGTTTATAGGTAGGTGCTTTTGCACATGTCAGTCCCATCGTATCCTAAACAATTGTACTTCCACAAAACGTGAGCCATGAATTTAAACAAACTTTTCGCATCGTCGCCATTAGGTTGAGATAGAATTGTATGGAACATGCCTATATCAGTTCTGTTCAAATTCAGTGACCTTACTAAATTATCTCTATAAGACTCATATTGGACACATTCCATCAATAAGTGTTGTAGGTCCTCGACAACTCCACATTCCTCACAATTTTGTGAATCGATCTTAAAATCATAAAAAAATAAAAACACTCAATAAAACATGGTCTTTTATTGTGACAAGCCCGCTACACTATTGCCAAACTACTGAAACTCCTGAAAGCCAGAATCAACAGTGGCGACCACCAGAAAAGCGCCGTATCGAGCGCCAGACGCCGAGCGCCGATCCTGCAACAAAATAAATTAGAAAAGAGCAGCGGTGGAGTCAAAAATGCATATTTTCCATTTCCCTTCATATCAAACAGGAACTAGAACAGATGTAGGTCAATTAACACAAATATATACCTACAAATAACACAAATATATACCTACAATTAACACAAATATATACCTACAATTAACACAAATAGTACAGGGTCTCCCTAGTTTGGGGTCAGATGGCCGTGTGTGAAAATGTCCCCACATATTATATTATATTATTATTATATCATTAAATATATACCTACAAAATCTTCCATAGAGTCCTATTCTCTAATTGCACCTGCATTTGAATGAAATCACGAGCATTAAAGCCGAGAATTCGGCGTTTCCTAATGCCGAGTTTTACTTAAGCAATTCAAAAACTTAGCTCAAAATGTTCTGAGAGTTAAAACACTACTGTGTTGCTAAAATTCAGTGGAACTTCGTTATCTTGCGCTCTTTATTGAATAAATATTACAAAAAGGTGTTGTAAACGGGAAATTGATAAGTTGTTGTTAGCGAGCAAAGTATTTCTTTTAATCAATATAAGATTTGTATCAATTTGAATGGGGTTCATAAGTAGATATACTGAGTAGCTCAACAAAATAAATTCATCATCTTCAAGGCACGAGTGAACCGGTTCTACCTAGGCAAGTGTGTTCCACCTTAGGCTGCATCATCACTTTAGATCAGGTGAGTTGCGGTCTTAAATGCAAGCCTCTTAGAATAAATTAAATAAAATAAAATCTTCCTTGTCTGTCAGAAAAAATAATGGTAAGTATTTTTGCCACCATTACATTTCTTGCCTTAGTAAACTAAAGTGTGATTATTTAAAGTTAGCTTACATTTATAATATCAGTATTTTATATTTTATCTTATACTAGCACTTTGCCTGCGACTTCGTCCGCGTGAGATTTCTCAAGGATCCCTATATTTTTTAATTGATAAATATAGCCTATGTTACCAAGGGACAATTTTGCATTCTAATGGTTAAAGAATTTTTGAAATCGAACCAGTAGTTTTTGAGTTTATTCGTTACAAACATACAAATCTTTTCTCTTAATAATATTAGTGTAGACAGTGTACTCTATTTCTTTAGCAGTAGTAATATAATATAGATATTGCTAAAGGTACCTATACCTAGTGGCTGGGTTTACAGCCCGCCATTATCAAATCAAAGATAAGTACGGATCACTGCCTCTTTACAAAGATCTATGTTGGTGGTTGGTAGCCTTTCAATATTCATTGAGAGGTTCACTTAATAACTTTGATTAACTAAACATGTTGGTTAGCATTTTGTTTCTAGTAATTATTATTTGGTTTGAACAGCATCAATTAAATATTCTTATATTGTTCGCAAACTAGATTAACGAGAATTTAATGCCTGATGGGGGACTTGGTACCTACAGGTGTTAAAACTAGCTGCTAACTGACAAATCCCGTTTATTTGTCATGATTGGTGATCTTAACATAGAAATGTAAAAGTAACAAACCTACATAATACAATACCATGCTCCACTAGGCGTTGTGGTTCAGCGTATCCTGTGAGTAGCGTAGACGTCGCCTAGCAGCGACTGGATAACGCGTAGCTGTAGCTACTGCCCCGTAGCAGCGCGCTTCGAGGTCGCATAGCCGCGCGTAGCCGTAGCCGCACCGCAGCGTAGCAGTTTAAAGAGATTGCGTAACCGCGCGTAGACGTCACCTAGAAGTCATATAGATCACGCAATATGCCACGCAATTGCTATAATATTGCTTAAATACATTCATTGACTAAATTGATTCGTAGGTGCAACTGAAATCACGACAGCGATGAAACAGGACGTAGTCGTAGCGGAGTTACGCTGTGCCGGTTTGGACGTAGGACGTAAGTACCTACACGCCCACACTGGACCAACGCCAATTACTAAGCGCCCTTACGACTAATGCTATAAATATAAACAATTTCTTACTTTCTTTATATGATCAAGCATCCGTAGAAATTTATCTAAGTCACAAAAAATATTACAAGTATTAAAATCATCTTAAAACACCTAAATCAGTTACATTTTAACATATTTATTCTGTCATCCACAAACAGTATAAAAAATAATAAATATCGGATCAGTACGGAAATTACGTTCACTTATCGGGACCGTATCGTTACCGCATGTGTGTGCTTACGGCTCGCCGTCAACGCGGCGTCGTCTCCCCCGCCATGCTACGATACAATCAGAAGGTTTACTGCATTCAATAAGAGAATAAAGCTTACACAAAGAAACCTTAGCCAATTTATTTACTGTATGCAACAAAAGGTACAAAGGCAGACTTAATGCCTTAGACATTCTATACCAGTTACCACCCTTGGGAAGGGATAACATGGCAGGTGCAACTATAGTGCCCTTTTATTCATAATATTCGTAGAACTATCAACTTCATTAATTGTAGCAAGCTAGGCTATAGTTAATTTGATCAAAATAACTATAGTCTAGCTCAAGACACACACAGTTCAAACACAGACACACAGTTTCAAGGTGTATTTGTTTAGACAAATACACCTTAAAACTGTCTAGAAGTCCGCAATAAACAAATTCGGTTCAAATTTTAGCCAATGTGAAAATCATATTCCGAGAATGATACAAATATTTATTTTAAGACGCAATTTACGAATGAATCTTCTGTACATTCTTCCACCTTGTCCCTCCCCTCTGCCCCTTCACCCCGCTCTACGAAGCCCCGCTCACCTAAATATTGTTTTCGTAGAAGGCCCGACGAGAACGCTTTGACAGTACCCGAGCCAAATTGACGGCCATTCCGATGACGCTGATACAATGCAAGGATTGAGTGCTACTACAACAGATTTCCAATATTGAACTAGAGATTTAAAAATAGAACATTGGAACTAGCTGAGCTCGCTTTTAATGTGTTGTTTGTGTACGTTACTTTATGTTTGTAAACACACCCAAGAGGCCAACGTACACAAGAAAATCTTAAAAACACAAATCTTAGGGCAATGCCTTAAAAAAAAAATATGTGCACACGTTTAGGAAATGTTGTCACAGGTCTTATAAAAATTCAAAGAAGAAAAAAGATAATTGATTTAATCCACATATTTGATTGGTACTTAAGCAAGATAGTATGTCATTAAAACGTGAACGAATTGGCCAAATATCAAGGTCAGTAATTGACCTAGACATTGAAAATGTCATTGGACTTATCACGTTTTCTTAAACATTTAAATATTTGATTTGGGATTTAAATACGTCGTTGTATTAACAATAATACTCTAGTTCCCCTTTCTCGTTCGTTGTTCGATATAGGGTTCTACCAAATAGGGAAGCGATACCCGTAGCCCGTAGCCGCCATGCATACAAAAGCGTCGTGCCAGAATAATATTGTCGCACTAACGCCATCTATGTTCTACGAGATGAACTAAAAATATACGTGAAGTTACTGCGCAAAATGTTTGATTTCTCATTATTGTTTATATGTGGTGTACCTACACATAGACAATTCTCATGGAATTATTAAGTAGGGACTATAGATCCTTGAAAAATACTAAGGAACCCTACATTCAAGCCTTTTTTCTACAGTAATCGGCAGAAACTAGAACAATCAGAACGTAACGTAATTTTAGTGGTGTTTTCTTCGTAAATATGATCATACATAATGTGTATTAGAGTTAATTTAGTTCTTATGACATTTATTTTGATATAAACTCATTATAAGATGCAATACACAAGGGATTGCTGAATGTTAAAGCTCCATTTCACAGCGTGAACGGAGTCAATCCGTAAAGTCGGCTACACCGACGCTGCCTAAATAAATAATATCAGAACTGAACAAATGTTTCTTTTGCACCAAATATGTTCAAGTAGACAAAGTTATTAATTAATATGAGTAAGCCGTTTGGCAACAGGGCTTTTATTTGCTAACAAAAACAAATGCCGTACCTAATTGGTAGAATCAAAAGTTGAATTTGATATCGATCGTGTTTTTTCTTTGCAACTAATATTATAAAGATGTTAAATTGTTGGTTGGTACAAGGTTATCTCTGGAAGAACTGATCCAATTTAGGTACTTATACAAAAATATCATTCACTGACATGAAGCTACAATATATTCGACAACCACAGGATATACTTGTTATGTAGTATGGCTCAGATTATGGATCAAAAGGCAGATAGATCGCACGGAACATTAGGAGTGAACCCAAAAAAGTAAATACAAATTTAAAAGCGAATACCTCCATCGCCCTTAGTGCTGTACTGACTGGAGTCACAGTAGCACGGAACGCCGCATCGTTAATAAAAACAAATTAAAATACAAATACAAATTCAAAATCGAATGCAATGACGAGATTGTAAGTATTCGCTTTTGAATTTGTATTTGCTTTTTTGGCCTCACTGTCAGTGTTCCGCGCGGTCTCTCTGTCTTTTGTTTCATAATCTGAGTTGTATGGTATATTTAATTTCGACCCGGGCAAAAGCTAGTACACTAAATAAATAATAATACTAGCCTATAACTGTCCCACTGGTGGGCAAAAGCCTCTTCTCATACAGAGAAGGCACAAGCATTGATCACCACGTGCGCTCAAGACGGATTGGCGATGGCAGACATTATTATTAACTAAAGAATAAAACTTTGGGGTCCGTAGCATATGTATCAGGGATTCAGGGGTCCGCAGTAGGTCAATTAACTCACAACATGTTTATTAGGAAATTGTGTAGTAAACTCTGCATTTCTCGGCCAAGCCACGAACTCGAAATAAGGTTCGTTTTCTTTTCCTAAAATATACTTTGACAGGGGTCCGTGGAATTGTTGAAATTGTGAAAGTGGTCCGTGACTACAAAAAGTTTGAGAAACCTTGCAATACTGTAACTAAGCCTGCATTAATTTTTTGCAAGGCAATAATTACAGACTTTCTCATCGTTTAATTTCAGTAGAACTTGACCCTTTATTGTCATTCATAGATATATAAAAAGTATATGTAGGTTATTTTCTTTGATTTTATAATGTCTAGATGGAGCGTCGCCCTACAATCATAACAAAGAAAACGAGTCAACAATTTTAAGTATGTGTGCGTGCAGGCATCGTTTTACACTGTGCATCTACGCCTCTGTGTGCGTAAGTAATGATTATATAAGCAATTATGTATATAATTATACATAAATTAATATTATTATACATATATTAATCATTTATTATTATTACGCATTTGGGCTTTGATTATATAAGCACTTGTCAGCCAATCGTTGGCTGACACTTTTGACACGTTTGCGTGCACTTGACGCTCCATCTAGACATTATATATAATCAAAGGTTATTTTACATTATTTATTCAAATGGGCCGCAAACATGTAATGCTCTAGTCTATTTGTAATTTAACCATATGTTATTTCTAGCTATCATGCTAGCTCTTTCAGCCATGTCTTTCTCTCATTTAACCCTGAGTTAAGTTATTGTTGCAAAGTGACTTTAAAATGTAATGCTGCATTTGTAATTTAACCTCTTGTTAACAAGAACTAACTCAAAGTTAAGTTTTAGTTGCAAGTGGGCCTTAAAATTGTAATGCTAAACGTTTATATTCAATGTATTCCGACGAAAACCACAGCATTACAAGCAATGGAAAAAATGTGAGTTGGTTTTTACACTCGTACCGGCAATGCCATTTAACTGTTTAGTGCGAAATGATTATCTTATCATAAAGATTGCCATTAGTCACACCGCGTTCGTCTCGTGACGTGAGGCAAAGGATTTGAATAATATTATAACTTTGTAAAAAAATTCTTTAAAATCAGCAGATTAAAGCATCAGTGCTGTTGGATGTACTGCTTTGGTTAATTAATTGGGACATTATATAGGATGACTGGTAATTAGTGTACGATACTTAAACACGTGATTGTGTTCATGATAACAAACAACTTTCCCGAAGAAAAAATGTTTTTTGTACTGGTTCACTTTTATCACAATAACACAACAGCCGTATGAAATTCACGCGCGCGCACGCCTGTGACCTAAAGTGAACCAGTGCAAAAAAAAAAAAAAACATCGGGAAAGTTGTTTATTATCATGAACACAATCATGTGTTTAAGTATCGTACACTAATTACCAGTCACCCTATATACATATTTTTATTACCTACACATAGTTATTTTTTATTTGTTAAATAAACAATTTTTTTTATAATTTTTTTTTAAATTTTGTTTTTGTATGTCAACAGTACAAGCTGGTATTCAAATCATATAATATGTACTTAGTAAGTAAGGATGTCTACATTGTATACATGCTGTAGTTTATCTAAATTGAACAAAATTAAAGTCTTTTGTATATGCTGCTGTAATTGTCTGTTTAATTATTCTACGGTTTCAGTCATCACCATAAAGCTAGGGACAGTTGTAAACTCTGTGTGTCTATGCTCACTTCCATAATCTTTTGATCAATAATCTCGCCGGTACCAAAGGGCTGGGGGATTACTGCGTTAATTTTATTAGCTCTCAAACAATCTATCGCTTTACTATTAACTCTATTATTGGCAATATCGTTTTCATTAAGATTAACTACTGTTTATTGCTAGATTAACTTCTTGATTTTCATTTTTCTTCATATTGATAAACCACCTTCTACAAGACCCAGAAGTCGATTCAGTCGCATTTATAGTAATGAGAAAATTACCCTCAATCGCAGCAGAACTTATTCCTGGCAACTAGAGCAAGAGCAATAACATTTCCGTATTCCTACAAACGCGTAGTGGGCGCATCGTAACGCAAATAATAAAACTGGAAACAAAAGACAACACAAACTCCGCTCCACAAAATAGTTTGTTTATCTATTTAAAAGAAAGATTCTTGACGTCTTGAATGAAGTGGCTACCCACAAACAACCAAGGTTGTACGAATATAATAACGCACAGTACGCCTTTCACAAAATAACAAATGAAATCATCACCAAACCACAACTGTTGGTCCAAATGTACTAAATCACTTTGTGTTCATCAGATAATGTTGGAACAAAGGTTGGACAAACATTGTCTTAAAGTAATCAAACAATAATATGGAAATGTAAACGCGGATTGGCCGGAAAATTGAGTGTATTTAAATTATATTGGCCGACATTGGATATTGAACGTTAATGAACTTTTAAACTTGGTACGAGTAAACTACGCGTCGCCGAGCATATGGATGGATTCAGTCGATTTAGTCGGTTACAAAAACTGCGGCAGAGGCGTTTTATGGTTGTTACACACATTTCTTTAGCATTATTTACTAGGGTTACTCAGTCTGCATAATAACAACACCTTTTGCTTCATAATGCAAACATCAATAAATTACTGCTCGGAAAATTTTCGACTAAGCATGAAAAATGATTCCGGAAAAGAGAAAAGTATTTGCTAACTTATGCTTATGCATTCTTTAGAAAAAGTATCTAAATATCAATGAACTTCCAAAATAAGTACATTAGTTGCATTTTCAATTATGCAGCTGTATAAATAGTCGCTGAAAAGTCGTAAAACTTGTGCTTTAGGAAAGTGCCGCGGAGTAAAACATTGCTGCGATATCGGAGATACAGGGGCAGCCCTACATTAATGGTACCCCATTCCCGCCGTGTGCACGTGCGCGGCGACGGCACCCGAATGCGGCCGATCGGAGTCGAACGTACTGCCTTCTTTTTTCAAGAAGGTGTCAAATCCAAAAGCAATACAAATCTTTTTAGAACTAAACTCTTAGTCCTAGTGTCTGTATTCGAATGAAATGGATTCAGGACTTACGCCATTTTGTCACACCGACACCGTATGCCCTCGAGACGACCGTAGCGCATGCGAAATGAGAATGTCACCTCCCATCTGCACAGTATACATTGCAGTTTTCATATGACACTTAAATTTTAGCTTGCTTATTGAGCGATCAATGAATAAAACAAGGAAAGATACAAACGGATCACCCTAAAATGGACTTACGGTATTTGTATATAGGTCGTTACTACTCGCTTTGCTTTGTATCGTGTTGATTTTCAAACCACTTTTGTTCGCGATATGTTTTTTGTATGAAAGATAGTTATAATAATTTTATTGTTATCTGTTAAGCGACATCTGTGGAAGGTAATGGTCTCATAATGGGGAGGTTCATTTACTCTTTTAGTATTTTCATTGGTTTGTATCTTATACCACAATAAAGCGTAGTCTACATAGTAGTGCGTAGTCTATAATGAAGTTTCTTGGAGTTCGGAGCATTACGCATATTATGGTTAAATTTGAATATTTTAGAGGTAGCTATGTTCTTCTTAACATAACGAATGGTACGAAAAACGATCCGTTTTCACTTACTTACTTATTGGAACGGGTAATTCCGTAAAATGATGAATTTATGGACTTATCGCTTACGGCCGGGCGCGCGGGTTTTTGCTGTTAAGTGACGCTAATTAGTAATCGATGGGTATTTTCAAAGGATAAAATATGTTTTGAAGACAAATTTGAATTGATACAAGGACATTATTTAGGTTAGGAATATAACATAAGCACTAGGTATAATAAGTTATAAGAAAGTATCTTGTTCTCTTTAGCTCTGTATTTAATTTAATGTGTGCGTATTTCGTAAGTGGTGTAGTGGAGTATGAAATATTTACAGTCAGCGACAAAATTCAATTTAGGTACCTATGTATTTATTGAAGGATAACAAAACAGAATATAGTCGGTACATTAGATAGACAACGGAAAGTATTAAGGCGCTAACAAGCGACGTTTGCAGATTTTAAACTGACAATCACATCAAAATGTGTAGTGTAAATGATTTGAAAAAAATATATGTTAAACTAGAACATTCTCTTAATCATTTAGTATGTGAATATTTAGTATTTGATAAGGTTCATATTAAATAGTTTAATTAAATCGTAATGTTGTGTCTGATGCGGACAAAACATTGATAATCACACAAAATCTACCATTGATAATCACACAAAATCTACCAAGAATATTGAAACGAAACTTTTACTATCTTACAGACAATTTTATTATTTATCTTTTAGTGTACGCCTTTTTTTAAGTTAAAGAATACCATCTTTTATTTAATTTTTTGACTAAACTTTGAGAGTTTTGGACGCAGCGCTTAAGATTCTCTGCACGATGACTCGAAATAATCGTTAAAGCAATGACTGCACAATGGTAGGTCACTGATCAAAGAACTGTCAAAATTTTAGCAGATTACCGCTTACGTAAATCATTCATTCGTCATTATGTACGAGATTACCATTCTATATCAATTTTTTCAATGGAGTGTCAGTGGTTGACCATTGGAAAGTCATAATGACGCCATTGTATTAGTAGATTACCAAACTTGTCAAAATCTTAAACTTAATTTCTGTGATTCTGACACTATTGTAATAGCAGACTTGAGGCCCAGGTCGCTCAAGGTCGCCGGCGTATATCGTCGCCTTAAAGTTCAATTCGAAACTGTATTCCTAAATCATTAAGTATCTGCCTAGTTTATTCCCAACTAAGTTGGGGTCGACTTCCAGTCTAACTGGATGCAGCTGAATACAAGTGTTTTACATGGAGCGACTGCCTCTCTGACCTTCACAACCCAGTTGCTGGGTAACTCGATACCCCTTGGTAAGACTGGCTGAAACAGTACCTATTCCTAAATACACATGCATAAAAATCATGACTCGTTAAAAATTTACAATTTTTAGGACTCCGAACCCAATTGGCAAAAAACGGAACCCTTATGAATTCGTCATGTCTGTCTGTCTGTCTGTCCGTCCGTATGTCACAGTCACTTTTTTCCGAAGCTATAAGCACTATACTGTTGAAACTTAATAACTAGATGTATTCTGTGAACCGCATTATGACCGCGTTCTAAGTATGGGGGTTCCCCATTCTGAAGAATTGTTGGTTTTCTCGGGATCAGTAGTTTTTTTCGTGAAAATGGTGCCCTATGTCCGTTTCAGTACACCTGACAACGTATATGCAAAATTTCAGTATGATCGGTTCAGTGGATTAGGTGTGAAATAATATTACTAGATGACAGACCAACATTATTTTGCCGTATAAATAAAAATACATAATACAATTTGCCCACGACCTATTCTCAGACCTACCAAATATTTTATATAATACTAGTTTTTGCCCGCGACATCGTCTGCATGTATGTCGACTATCGCGGATGCAGACGAAGTCGCGGATTAAAAAGTAGCCTATATCCTTCCTCAGGGCTCAAGCTATTTTCATACCAAATTTTATCAAAATCGGTTCATCGTGGAAGCGTAGCAGACCGAGTTACTTTCGCATTTATATTAGTATGGAAGTATGGATAGTATAGTATTATAGTATGTAAGTATGGACTGGCTGCTGTCCGCGACTTGGTTTCCGGTGTGTTTTGCCTTCGCGGGCTTACGCAAGACAACCCCGCTAAGTTACTCTAAAGGTACTCTAAAACCCAGGAAAGCATAGAGCACAAACATACAAACATGATTTTTTATTTATATGAAATTACCTTTAGCCCGCGACTTCGCGTGAATGTCGGTTATCGCGGATACAGACGAGGTCGTGGATTAAAAAGAACCTAACCTAAGTAGCTAAAATAAACATTTTTTTGGCTTTGTTCTGTTTGTTGTTTTGTATTGCCACTGACTTCCGAAACTAAAGTTATGTGTGTTCCGTGCTAAAGTTATTTAAGTATATCTTTTTAGATTTTTTTTGAAGACGGTTCCCTTTTTTTTTAACTTTTTATTTTCCACTTTTTAGTGGCTCTTTATCACCCAAATCCATTAAGGACGGCAACACATTTAAAACAGAGATTGAAAGCCCTCCAAAGATGGAAAGATGGAAGAAACGAAAACGTCTTCTCGGTTTTTGTTGATTTTTTTCAAAAAGCACTGAATCAATTTCTGTTTGTTGTATATTAAAACCTTCTCCAGAATGTAATACACACTTTTCTGAAAACCGCATCAAAATCGGTTCAGTCAAACGGGAGATAATCGCTGACAAACATACATACATACATACAAACATACGGATCGAACTAAGAACCTCCTTTTTTGAAGTCGGTTAAAGACACGTGGCGCCATCTATTATCATAAGCACGTTATTGTTGTTTTCCTTGGAAACAATCTGTTATGCTTAGGACTTCGTTGGGGACAGTACTTTTTTTGGAATAAATGGTACTCTATGTCCTTTTCTGTACACCTGACAACGTATATGCAAAATTTCAGGATGATCGGTTCTGTGGTTTAGACGTGAAAAGGTAACAAACAAACTAAATTACTTTCGCATTTATAATACTAGCTTTTGCCCGCGACTTCGTCCGCGTGAATGTCGGTTATCGCGGATGTAAAGTAGCCTATGTCCTTTCCCAGGGATCAAGGTAAATTCATACCAAATTTTATCAAAATCGGTTCAGCCGTTTCGTCGTGAAAGCGTAACAGACAGAGTTACCTTCGTATTTTTAATATGAGTATGGACTAGCATATTGCCCGCGAATTCGTTCGCGTGAATTTTCTTAAAGAACCCTATTTTTTTAATAATGCAATATAACCTATGTTACTCAGGGATAATGTAGTCTTTGATTGGTGAAAGAATTTTTGAAATCGAACCTGTAGTTTTTGAGTTAAATTGTAACAAACAAACAAATTTTTCGTGCAATATTAGTTTAATAATAATAATAATAACATGTGGGGACATTTTCACACACGGCCATCTGACCCCAAACTAGGGAGACCCTGTACTATGGGTGTCAGACAGCTGATAAAATATACACACACAAATACATTTTTTTTTTATAAATACATACATATATAGATAAACAACACCTAGACACAAGGCAAACACAAATGTTTACCCTGGGCGGGAATCGAACCCGCAACACGCTGCGCAGCAGTCGATCGCTCAGCCACTGCGCCAACCGTGTCGTCAAAAGTCAAGTTTAGATAATAAATAACAAAAATAATAAATATGGAGAAGTTTTGATTAGTTAGCATGTTACTCACTGATAATGTAGCATACAAACAATCATATCTTTTCTTTTTATAATATTAGATAGATAAATGTGATAACAGGTACAGTCAGCAAAGGAGATAGGTATGCAGGGTCGTCAGATACAGTCAAAGTTTACTTAGAAACCGATGGATGTTTTTGAATAAAATAAAATTAATAGAGAACTAACATGTCAATGACTTAATTAAATTTTATTCGAAAACATCTATCGGTTTCTAAGTAAACTTAAACCATTTCCGATGACCTGCATACCTATCCCTTTTGCTGACTGTACCTTAATTCTCATATAATTTAAAAAACACACTAATAATACAGGCCACAAAATTGCAGCGTTGGTCCTTCAACATTTTATCTATACTATAATTATAATTTTCTCTATGCTTACCGGCTTATAATTATAATTATTTAAATACAAACTAGCCGATGCCCGCGACTTCGTCCGCGTGATTGACGGTTTTCAGCGGGGTTTCAATTATTTTTGCGCGGAAACCTTATTTTTTCTAAAATAAAATAGTACATATAATAATATATATAATAAAATAGTAGTAGCATAAGTTATAAGTAAAATAATATATAATAGTAAAATAATATATATAATAAAAAAGTATATGTAGCATAAGTTACTCCTAATAACATCAGCTATCTGCCAGTGAAAGGCCCGTCAAAATCGGTCCAGCCGTTTCAGAGATCAGCCGGAACAAACAGGCAGACAGACAGTAAAAAAATATATATATTTTGTGACATAAGTACCGTATAGTAACTACCTAAGTACCGTATAGTTTGATATGCATTTAATAAAACGTTGTTATTTTGACATTACACACAGACACTTCAATTTTATTTATTTGTACAGCAGTGCTATTCTGTTACAATCTCCCTCGGTGAACACCTAGGTGAAGTGAAATATCATCCGTAGAGCTATTCTGTTACAATCTCCCTGGGTGAACACCTAGGTGAAGTGAGCTGTCATTCGTCTGTCTGGTTTGTCAATCCTTAGCATCGAGACGGTTGGCGGCTCACTTCACCTAGGTGTTCACCGAGGGAGATTGTAACAGAATAGACATATCGATTGTAGTGCTTTGTAAATACCTAGCATCGGGACAGATGACAGCTCACTTCACCTATGTGTTCACTGAGGGAGATTGTAACAGAATAGACATAGGTACAGATGTATAGATTTACTGAATCGTAAGATTTCCTTCGAGATAATTTGGTATCTAGCCAAACTTATAAGCGTTATTAATATAATACAACATTAAATAAGTACTTATTTGACGTAATAAGACACTCAATTATATTCAAGGACGTGGTGTACATAAAATATGCGATCTGTTATGTAATAACGTTAGTCAATGCTTTTCACTGAGATCCATACGCTTTCGACATTAAATACCTACCATACATTTTCTTATTTTTCTAGTCTAGAAATTCTAGAGTATTCTAAAGGTTCTTTAACCTAGTTCATACGGGTAGCGAGTAAGTGTTTAGTTAGTTCAGACATGTTCTACTTTGTACTCGGTATTCTTTAATCTAGACTAATATTATAACGATGTAATATTTGTAAGTTTGGATGTAGCAGGTAATCTCAGAAACTTACCAACCGATTTCAAAAAATAATTTTTGAAATTGGTTCTGTACAATTATCTGCTACTGATATTAAACTTACCACTTACATTGCAGGCACAGTTATTATTACAAAATATATACATATCAGCTACCATAAAGTTCCTTGTCAAAATCTATAAACGTCTATGAAGTTAAACTAAAAAATATTTAGTAGAAACATTTTTGTAAAGTCCTGTAACCTTATATTAAATTGTTAGTGACATTACTTACAATTTTTCTTACATTCTTCCCGATGTTGTGCCTTTTTTAACTACGTATTAAGATTTTTGTTTTGTTTCGCTTGTAAGTGAATTTTGTAAATTATTTTAGAGAAATAAATTCTTAAAACCGAAAGTTAAACCAATACTATTTAACAAGTTTAGGTTAATTTGGACAAAACTACTACCTATTGTGAATCTGTACTTGCCTATTAAGATTGAAACCTAATTAAGGTTAACCATTTGGCACTAATTGAGCCATAAACAAAGTAAATTAAATTATTATTTCTATGAATAGTAAGTATTGACAATGAGTACCTATTCGAGTTGGTGCTGTCAAAATTATCACAATGGCCGATAAACGGTTGACAGAGAACAAAAATATTCAAAAACCGAACATCTGTCTGTCTTTATCATTTTCGTTTAAATAAAAAGAGAGGTTTTAGTTAAAGGTGTTCTATAAACGGGAAATAAAGCTGTTTGTAACTGGCTAAGCTTTGAAGGTTTTTTTCCCTGAGGTACCCCACAGGTCGAAGTAGTAGGTATTGTATTGTACAGGTGCATGCGTATAGGTCATTGTCTCTTGTATTGCTAGGTTATAAGTCCCTATACTTATAATCGAATAATCGGACATCTAAAGTTCATTTTTCGCTAGGAAAGTAGGTATAGTATACCAGAAATAGGTAACTGATTTAAAGAAAAAATCGCCGGATTCCGACATAGCATAACAAATCAAATGCATACTTAATAATAATATTAGGTACCAAGATAATAAACTAGATGGATTTCCTATATATGTATAGGCATGTCTTAATTGGGAATCCAGTAACTCTATACTTACCTTTTTTTGTCCTGTTTCTAGTGAGATGGTAAAGCGGTCCTAGTGTCCGTAACGGAAGACAAGCACATATGACACAGGGTAAATCCTAGCACGGCAATGGGTTTGCTCTGCTATCCACTATATTACAATATTGCTATCCGTCACTACCCTTACTCTTATATAGTAAGTTAACCTGTACTTAAAGTATTTTGAAAATATTAAGATTATTATTAAACTAATGAATGTGTGAGTGACGTGGAGGAATATTTTGATGCCTTATTATATTAGATTTTTTCGATACTAAAGTCTATTCCATACTAAGCTAACCTCGAAGTTTAGGTATGCATCCGATCATTCAATTTTTTATAAGAGTAAATTTTTATCATATCCAACACTTATAAGATTTACTACAATTTCACTTATCACTTCCGCATTATATTCTAATTTATTTAAATGGCGGGTAAGTTTGTGCAACACTATTCCATTTTTAAATGTGTATATTTTTGAAACCTACCGGGCGCTGAGAAACAAGGCCTCTTAAGTTTAAAAAGATTCAGTTTTACCAATTAGGTACCGCCTATTACGTTTCTATTTTTAAATTCGTTCGGAAAAAAAAATACAGGTCAGTGCTCTGCTATTCAAGTCCTTGTAGGAACTTTGATAGTGCGGTCATTGTTGGCAATATCTTCTGTCTCTTTCCCGCAAAACGGAAGTGGGCTCGCATTTGGGAATAGTTACGTCACTTTTTAACTATGAAATGGTCCGTGTCTCGTGGGAAGTTATGTTTGACTTCTAATTTTGGCATTTAAATGTGAGACTAGATTTTATGTAATTCTCTCATAGTTAAATGAAGTCAATTAGGCACCCAAGGGCTGGCATTGCCATCCAATGTGGCAATGCCGCTAGTCTCTCTTGGGCAAACTTCCAGATGACGGCGATGCGGAGAAATGTTTTGATGCCAATTTGTTTTAGATTATAAGTTATCTTATTTATTAGGTGTGTCTACATATTATATTCTACATATTTGTGACCATGATAAATCAAGTAATAAGGTTCTAGTCTAACCGAGCATCCGAAAGGAAACAGGACAACGAAGTTATTCATGCCTGACGTGAAAGAGGACTCACCACAAAATAGTTCCACATGAAAGACTCGGACGCATGACCCCGTGTTGATAAATCAACACCTTAACCAATGCCTAATAAATTAACTTAATTAATAACACGTGCTTAACAACAGAAATAAACAAACAGATTTAAATTAAATATCAATGAATTAAATTAAAACCAAGATGGCGTCCTAGACGAACTGTCAAACGTCAACACGTGGTTGTATCTGATCGTTAAGGGTGGGCACACACAGTGCGGAATTGGGCGGAAATCGGTCGCGCGCGGGGTCGCCGGCGCATCCGACATCGGTCACTCACCCCGCCCCGCGATCCGGAGAAAAAACATGAAGCAATCAATTACAGAAGGGCCAGCTGTTGCATTACAATGCACAGTTTGTAGTCAAGTTAATAGGTCCGGTATTTGTATTGTATTGTTCGGCCTGGTGTCCCCCACTTCACGTCTCAGCGCAAATTTAGCATAAGGTACGCTACTCTGGTATTAACTTTGGCAACCGATTTTTGTAAACCCATCCGTAGTGAATGTATAAAAAGACAAGTACAGGAATAGACGCAACGGCCAACCCATATAATCGCTGGTAAGTATTCTGAGATAAAATAATGCGATTTTCTAAACTCAGTCCATCTATAGTCAATAGAAAATTTCTCTTAATGTTTACTTCTCCACTGCCTTTCGTGGAAGGCAAGAATTTTTTGGGTGGAAAATACAAGAATATTTTGCCTCTGTGTTTTATTCTCTAGTCATCATTCGAGAGTTTACGTCACTATTGCTGTTAGAGTTCAAAATGCTGCTTCATGCTGCCTCGGCACTATGTAGTAATTAACACCAGACTTGTACGACAGCTGCACCAGAAATTACATGGTAGTGCACCTTCTGTACCTGCCTGCACTATGGAAGCATGCGCGCGCGCCGACGAGCCAGCTGCGGCCCGGCACTTTATACTGGGAACTTTTTAAGGCTTTTGTTTTTTACCGTAGTTTTGATATATTTATGTTGACTCAGGCGCAGCTTTGGTATAGTGTCGCCAGCCAGCCCGGCTAAGCCAGTCTTTGTAAATAAAGAGCATGCAGCAGTATTGTTTGAATAATTCAGCAAAACGCTGAAAAATACCGCCATGTAGATAGGGTCTTCGGTTGACTTAGAAGGTAAACCATCAGCATGAATGTTTGTTGATAATGTGCTAATTTCATTAATAGGATCTTCAACAAACAGGGACTCAGTTACTATCCTTAGGTACCATATTTACCAGACACTCCTAACTCGTAATAGGTGGCCATTTTATAAAAGAAGTAAAATGTCAAGCGATTATGAACTCTGTGGTGAAACTAGTAGGTACAGCTCAAAAATAGGACTAGAACTCATTTCAATTACCTACTTTAAAACAATTATAGGTACTGAGCACGAAGTAACTTACTTCGTGGTACTGAGATTATTATGGTTAGAACTATTAAGTGACTATTTAATTTGCTCACGTTAAGTGTGTTGAACTTATAACCACAATGGTAGGCAGTTTCTTAATCCGCGGATAACAGAAACTTGGACCTGAATAAGGGTTGCCAATTTTTTTCAACCTAATAGAACAGTTATAGTATTTTTAAACACTCTCTAAGTATAGTAGGTACAGCAGTTTGGAAAAAATAACAATAAAAATGTGTAGGTATAGTGCGTGAAGTGAAGTTTAGTACTTACTTGACTTCTATTTTTTTATCGTAACATTTTTCGGATGCATTCCGAAATAAAAACTGAACCAATTTCAGCGAGAAAGAAAATATAGTATTTTCATATAATATGGATGTATAGTAGGGTTCACAACCCTACCCTAAAAATATTTCATGGAACAAAATGTAAATACTGGAATTTCAGGAATACATAAATAAATAAGCGCTAAGGTTTTCTGTGAAGGCTAAGCATACCTACGCTTACTTAATTTTGTTTTATACTTTATGAGTTCCTAGAAACTATCAAAGAACCTCAGATTATGAAACAAAAGGCCGATACACCGTGTGGAACACTGACAGTGAAGGCAAAAAAGCAAATACTAATTCAAAATCGAATACCGACAACTCGCTTCGTGCTGTACTGACACGAGTCAGTATAGCACGAAACGCCACATCGTTAAACAAAACAAATAAAAAAACAAATTCAAATCCAAACCAAATACAACCACGAGATTGTAAGTATTCGCTTTGGAATTTGTATTTGCTTTTTTGGCTTCACTCTGAGTGTTCCGCACGGTCTATCTGCCTTTTGTTTCATAATCTGAGCTAAGAACACTGATATTCTATATTATTTGAAATTCTATGTTTTTTCTTTCAGTTCTCGACCCTTCATCCGGGGTCTCCAAAATTATTTATTAAATTAAAGTTTATACAATAAAGGTACTAAGGCGGACTTAATGTCTTAGGAATAATGTACTAGGTATCAACCAAAGGTGGCGAAGAAATAACATGGCAGATACAATTTATGGTACAAGCGTTAAAAATCAAAATTAGTAATAAAAAGCAAGATAACTACTCGTATATAAATGAAGTAAACATAATCAAAATACCTACATAGGAACGCTACATATCTATAATCATAACATTGGGTTTGTTTATCATAGCGAACATAACCAAAGCCTCGAGCAGAAAATAAGTAGCAAGTAAGTCAAAACAAATTTTAAAGCCAGTCCTTAGTTAAGACACGCTTAAATGTCAAAAATGTATGGTTAAGCAGAAGTTTATCATTACGTCATTACGTAACAAAAAACTGCTTATTAGTAGGTAACTAGATTCTGACCGCGCCTTCGTGCGCTGAAATCCATACTAATCCTAACTCTATAATAATTATTATAAATGCGAAAGTAACTCTGTCTGTTGCGTTTTTACGACGAAACAGCTGAAACCAATTTTGATGAAATTTGGCATCAAGATAGCTTGAACCCTGGGGATACATAGGATTTTTTTAAATCCGCAACTTTATGCGCATCCGCGATAACCAAAATTCACGCAGACGAAGTCGCGGGCATCAGTTAGTATACTATAAAACATATCCTATGACGTTCAGTAATAAGTACTGTAGCTTCCAGTGAAAGAATTGTTGTAATCGGTCAAGAGCTCCAGAGTACCAAACAATAAATAAAAACAAAGTTTACCTTTTTTTACCCCAGTGCCGGAGCAGGAAAGGAAACATGCACAGGATTAAATGACACCTAGATTTCTATTTAAACTACACTACAGTACCTAACTTTTACTTTAATTAATTTACATGATACTATGGACAGACGCTTTCCTGTTATCCGATGGAAACTTAACCATCAAAGGTAAGCATAATTTAAATACAAAACATAATTTAAAATTTTTACGCAAACAATATGAGTAAACCTCGTACAATGCGATACGACAGTATACAAGTAATATGAGAAATGTTTTTCTCAAAGCGGACAAAGGATATTATATGAAAAATGTCAAATTTTCATAGAACGCAAAGAGTTGAATGATTTCTTGTCCACAACACAACTAGACTAGTGTTAGCAACTATTAGGGTAGGCAGTAGGGTTCGCAACCAGGCATGAGTGAGTACTGATGTGAGTTTTTCAATTTCACATGTAGGTAGTTTTTCACTTTCTAAGCCTATCTTGGACATTTATACTGACATCGGTGAACGAAAACCTCGTATGGAATTCTGAACGTATAATTAATGTAAGTCTGAAAACCCAAACCCGCCTGAGCAAGCGTAGGCCTTAGCCCTGCTGTGCGTTAATTATAGGCTCGTATTAATATAACCAGACTAGTGACACTACCACGAACTCACTGGCTATTACATGGTGAAAGGTAGGTAGGTACTGTTATTCTTTGTTATAGCTATAAGCTTTTCCAAATAATAAATAAGTAATTTAATTCAAAGTCCAATCATTTATTTCAGTTAAACCATTTACAGTTACTTTTAAATTGTCAAGTAGTAGATTAGTTAGTCACAAAGTTGAAGCTAGATACTCGTTCCAAAAGTCGGTAGGTCTCTATGGACAAGAAACACGCTTCAAAAACAAATACCATAGTCAAAATATCCATATGTTAATATCAATAGGTAGCAGTACCTCCGGTGCGCCATGTCGATATCATAAATGCGAAAGTAAGTTTGTTTGTTACCTTTTCACGCCTAAACCACTAAACCGATTATCATGAAATTTTGTAAATACGTTGTCAGGTATAAAGAAACATACATAGGGTACCTTTTATCCCGAAAAAATGTACTGTTCCCGAGGAAAACCACAATAAAGTTTTTAAGATAATAGATGGCGTCACGAGTCTTTCGAATCATGATTTTAGAATTATATTATTAGAAGCAGAGTACAACCCGAATTAATTGTCAAATTCTAAATTAACGCGAGCGAAACCGCGGGTAAAAGCTAGTACTTCATATAGTGTTTGTTATTCTCCCGCACCCTCGTGCCAGATGGGGCAGTAACTCGCCCCAGCACCATAGATATGAGGACAGGTGCACCGCATATACCCCATAAGGTTGTGTTCTTTATTATAACCAAATTTCCTGCTTTAATGGTAAATGGCTGAATTGTGGAATACCATTTCGTTTACTAATAAATGAACAAAATAAAAATGCCTTTTATTTCATGCAGTAGGTACATATTATTTTTACTTCTTAATATGCAACTATTCAATTTAATTCACCTACATCGTTTTCGTTTACTATCATGGAAGGATCTTAGGAAGGAATGAATAGTAAAAATAATCTTTATTTCAAACTTAAAAATACATATTAAAAAAATTTAAAACGACTATGGCAGCAGTAGTTCAAAACTGTGGCGCAGTCATGAGTATCAACGCCCCCCTACAGAAACCAAAGAAAAAATATGTCTACGTTATGTATAACGAAGGTTATAGACCAAATTATTATTATTAAGAGAAAAATAAATAAATTAAAATTAGTAAATAATAAATATAATTACTTAGTAATATTTTTTTTAATAACTACGCATCTTTTAGTGTGTGATAGTATACATGTAGGAATACGAACAACTTTTACTAAAGAATCAACTCTAAAATATAGCAGACAAAAACACATCATCTGCCTAGTCTTTTTCCCAACCAAATTGGGGTCGACTTCCAATCTAACTGGATGCAGCTGAATACCAGTGTTTTACATGGAGCGACTGCCTATCTCAGACCTCCACAACCCATCAGTTACTGGGTAACACGATACCCCTTGGTAAGACTGGTTGTCAGACCTTCTGGTTTCTGACTGCCAAAGATCTAAAGGAAAAAGAGATCATCAAATAAAAAACGCAGTAAATTAAAAGTATGTTTCGTTATTAACTTTCCATAAGAAAACCTTAGTGTAGAGGTAGAGGTTAGTAAAAGAACCTCAATACATGATGGTTAACTACCTAACTGATACTGCGAAAATTCTATCTTCACTTCCGCGATAAATTACGCAAATGATTCGGGGTGGGACCATCGTAAGAAACCATCCCTATGATATTGATCGGTTCAATAAACACCGTGAACTCACTTATCTAAATTAAATTACCGACGTTATACACCTTCCCTATGGTCTACAAACTCAATTCGAAGTAATCTATATAAATCCTCGCATTCAGGGTAAGTTCAGACGACAAACATTTGACGCGCGTTTCCAACAAGATAAACGCAACGATGTGAAAACGTGCCATACACCCGTAACCTGCAATCGCTACTCGGTAACTTGGTACTAAGCATGGTACTGTGTCGCCGTGTATAGTGATCGCACTTTCCCCTTATTTTCTTCTTTATCGAGAGTGTTCGAAACTCGCAACGCTTACTAGATATTTACTGTTCGTAACCACGTAGCAACAATATAATAGTACTTATCTTAACTTTTTTTTTCGTGTACCGAAAGAAACTTATTCTTTTTTTAAATTCTACCTGCGGATACCAGAATTCTGGTGTTCCTTTTTACCCGACTACGGCAAAGCCAAAGGAGGGTTATGATTTTGACAGGCTATGTATGTATGTATGTATGTATGTATGTATGTATGTATGTATGTATGTACGTATGTATGTATGTATGTATGTATGTATGTATGTATGTATGTATGTATGTATGTATGTTCCTCTGTTCGCTCATAGCTCCTAAACCACTTATCAGAACTGAACAAATGAGGTATCGTTAGAAGCGTCTTGATCGTCTGCTGGTTATAGGCTATATGACGTGTCACCGAATCCAATGAGGCGCCCTCTGGCGGACAAAAAAACCAAGATTACAAAAAAAAATGAAGACAAGCATACCGTGTTTGGTATCATTGGAAAGGGGTTCACTAGTACCATTCAAATATATAATATTTAGTTGTGACTTGTCACAAATTATTTAAAAAAACTAAAGATTACCAAATAAATTAAGATACGCATACCGTGTTTAGTATCATTAGAAAGGGGTTCACTAGTACCTTTTAAATATATAATACTTAGCTGTGACTCCAAAATGGTTTAAATAAAAAAAATAAGTTTAAAAACTAAAACCCGACTACAACAAAAAGTGATCTAAAAAGTACGAAACAAGAAAATATTTCACACAGAAATCAAGACATAGGTACAAAATGGTCAAGGTAAGCCGTGGTTGCATGCCATTATAATTCATGTTCATCGCACTCATATGGGATACAGGCATGCAACCACGGCTTACCTTGACCATTTTGTACCTATGTCTTGATTTCTGTGTGAAATATTTTCTTGTTTCGTACTTTTTAGATCACTTTTTGTTGTAGTCGGGTTTTAGTTATTAAACTTATTTTTTTACAAAATCTTGCTCGAATTGCGGATTAAACAACTTCTCATCATAACCACTACACAATCTGAGAAAAGGTCAAAATTATTTGACGAGTTTTACACGATAACATAAAGCCGTTGTGAACAAGTTAAAAATAAAGATCAAGATTACTTTACTTTACGTTTTTCAGTCCTTAAAACAAAGTGATTGGTGAGTGGAGATGTCACTCGACTGACCAACAATTCCAAGACAGAACTTCTCTACAGTCGACTTTACCTCTGAAAACCCGAATTATTTTCAATCTTAATATATAAAATTCTCGTGTCACAGTGTTTGTAACAAAACTCCTCTGAAACGGCTTGACGGATTCTTATGTGTTGACCGTGCGTAGGTCTTGGCGCAGAACGTCACTTATCACATTAGTGTATTTATTACTAACAATAAAGTAACAAAAACGAGATTCACTTTACTTAAATGGCATATTGACAATTATCTTCATTATTAACTTTCAAACATTTATCCTAAGTATGGTTAACTATAAGTAATATAGTTAGTCAAAGTTAAGTAGGAACTAAAAGAAATATTTCCTTGGCTCTTTACAAGGAACCGAGCTGCTTTCAATATCATCCTCAATTCCTCACCATATCTTCACCAAAGGCGTGAGACTCTTTTGTCCGTTTATCATATTAAGGCTTTTTAAACACAAAAATATCCTCATCGTCAGAATCTGAGGGATCATCCACTCTTTTCCGATGAAGGGTCGATAGGATATCTTTGACGAATTATAGTTACTGTCATCATCGGTAAGGGCCAGGTCTTGTAGGGCTGTTTCCGAATTAAATAATAATTATTAATTCTTAACTAAGACTAAGAAATACCAAAAATGTCCTATTTAGAACAAGTTTATAACCCTGTGATTTTTAAAAATAAATATAGCTAAGTAAATATAATAGAACTACTGACTTGTACACGGTCAAAAATTGGACAAGGAGAATTACGCAACAAAAGCGCTCATTTTGTGCTGGAGATGGGAAAAACTAATTTATTTTATGATTTATATGGGGTTTTGACCATACGAATCAGGCACAGATGAATCAAGATTTTGCCTACAATCATGCATAACTCATCATACATACAAACTTCATTATTGTCATTTTTCTACACGAATCTATAACCCAAAAGCAACACATGAAACACAGATTGAAGTTTTAAAACAATGAAATAAATTTTATAACGTAAGCACTGTAATCAGGGTGCCACCTGAACCAAACACAGATGAATCAGATGTTACGAAGGTAACACCGGGATCTAAGCCAACAGCCGCAGGTCCGCCTTCTAGATGGTTCGTTGCAAGACTGGCTTGAAAGCCACTGGCTTCCCCCCGCATGGGAAGCCAGACTCTCATTATTGTTACCCGACCAAGTACGACCAAGTATTTTACACCGGACACTTCCTATTTACTCATTTATAAACACACTAAGGTAGTTATAATTAGTACATATTTTTTTTGTAAGAGGACAATTCATTTCCTTTCGATATAATTATAATTAATATTGATGTATCAAAGGGAAAATGCAACATCGACCATTTTGTTCCGGAAATTGTTATTGTGTACCTACCTTGACCGCAATTATTTAAAAAATATTACTTGTCCTAGTAAGGTATAAAGCGTACAAAAAAAAATAGACATATAGTTCTGTTAGATGGTTACAGAAATATACCTACCCATAGAAATCGAAAATTTTGCCCCTGAAGAACTACCCACTTACGTATTTTTTGTTTTATAAAATCAATAAAAACTGACGAAGATAAAACGCATTAAAGGTACTGACATAGTTATGTCACACGAGTTTTCGACGCACTGTATCGTCTTCTTTTTTTGTTTACGTAAAAAACGACAAAACACGTGTCCAATATTTTTTCGAAATCGATCTGACGAACTAATTAGATTTTTTTGGTAAAATACCCTAGGTATTGTACTAGATTTAGTTTTGACAAATCATAGAACCAACATCTTCCAATTCTTACAACTCTACCTGCCCCAACCACCACAGATATACATCAATGTACCAAACAGGTGGTATATCCCCACTAGAACGTATGAATACACCTCAAAAAATATGTACAATGTTCTTTAACAAAAAATATTGGTTAGCTGTTGAAAATGAAAGTAAGCCCGCTTTTTTGCCGACCACTTATGTAAAGGTCGCCAGGATTACTCCGGTTTCGGCCTTAAACGATCAATCCTACTCGATATTAAACAACTGGCTACTAACTCACCCTTATTTCTCGGTGAAATATATAGAAAGAAACCGGGCCATTATTGATGAAGCTATTTAAAATGTTAGCTTTGAGCTCTCATAATAGGTATTATGGTAACCTATACTACTAATACATAATCTTCTAAAAAATAAAAATGAATCGTTGTTCTTTAGTCTCGCTAAAACTCGAGAACGGCTGGACGGATTTCGTTAATTTTAGTCTTGAAATATTTGTGGAAGTCCAGGGAAGGTTTAAACGGCAAGAAAATTGAAAAATCTATTGGCAGGACAACGTCTGTCGGGTCAGCTAGTATATATATAGTAAAGCTGAATAATATGATTTTTTGTTTGAAAGTGCTAATCTCCGGAACTAAGGTAGTGTCGCCGAAGATGGCCCGGCTCCTAGGATAGCCCACTTTAAAAAAAATACAGTTATGATTATTCGAATCATTTGAAATTTCGTGGGTTTATGCTATTGGTACTATAGACCATAGTGCAAGTGTGTTTCATTACCGGCGCGTCGCCATTTTGAAGACAGATGGCAGTTTGCTTGTTCATGTCAAGACGATACACGTTTTGTTACCTGCATTATCTAAATCCTTTTGAAAATTAACGAATTTAAAACAAATCTCTTTGCTCTAAAATGTGAAAATTCATATTTAATCTATTTATAAGCGAATTACAGGTGAGTGTTATTATTTTATTTCCTTTTTTTGTATTTTTACGAGATTATACTCAACCCGGGTGTAATTTCCTATCATGGCCCATAATATAATTCCCTTAATGAATGACATCAAAAAAATAAATTTTAGAAAAAAAAACTGATTTATTTTTATTTTTGTTAAGTTAGATCTCGAAGTTAAATTTTATTTTATTTAGTGGTTTGTTTTTATTTTATAGTTGATTTTCATTTTGATAGATTTAAGATAGCCCACATTTAAATATTTGGTTGATTTTTTACCTTTTATAAATAATGTTATGGGAAGTATGTGTTTTTATTTCGGTGTTTTATGTTAAAAGTGTTTAAGAGTTTATAATATATAATTATTATTTTTCGGGCCATCTTCAGCGACCAGCTTCCCAAGATAGCCCAATATCAAGTTTCTAAAAAGTGTTTACATTTGTGTTAAAATGCCAAAAGCTGTACTACATTTTTGGATATCTTGTTTCTCAAATAAATATATTACAACTTCCTTTATCTTTTTTCTTTACTTTACTTATCTGCAAGATTTTACGAGGTTTTGAAATTAAGCGGGCCTTCATTGGCGCCTGTACCTTACTGAGTGCTATGGCTAGATTTTACTATAAAAAATAAGAATCCGTAAGAATATTCACCCGGATAAAGTCATAGGCAAAAGCTAGTTATTAACTGACTTCAAAAAATGAAGGAGGTTCTTAATTCGACACGTGTTTATTTTTTTATGTTTCACCCTGTTCGTGGTTTGACCACGCATAACTTTTTTCAGTGTATCTGTCCAGTCCGATTTCGATGATTCTTTTTTTTATTGGATAATCTCTGCCTCAAAGTTGGTTCCATAATTATAAATTTGATTAAAATATTCCTCCCCTAAGGGTAGAAAATTAAAGGCTATCTTAAACTTTTTGGTGTCAACGTTTCGTAATTAATTTGTGTGTTAAGAAGTAGGCGCTAAAAAGCGAAAAATAACCTTTTTTTACAATAAAGACAACCGCCTTCAAAAACTACGAAGTGAAAAATAACTTAAAATTCGCAAGTCGGCAACAATATAAAACAAAGCCTTGCAAAGTTATTTTTTACTTTTTAGGTTTTGAAGGCGGTTGTCAATGTAGTAAAAAAAAAAAAAAAAGATTTCTACCAACATTCTCAAAACCACAATGTAATAATGTGCCTATCGTACTTATAATAATGAAGTGTACTTTTACTTAACAATTCTCAACCTATCAAACAAGTTCAAGGCTGAAATATGGCAAAGGAGAACTTGACAAACTAGTAACAGACAAGTTGCGTCGAACGTATCGTTTAGTGCGACCATAACCCTTCCCCTTCCTACTTTTATGGCATGCGGGGTGGATAAACAATTATACTGCTGTTTCGTAACCATTACTACCCTTTGA
Organism: Charanyca ferruginea; assembly: GCA_947361185.1. Lineage (NCBI taxonomy): Eukaryota > Metazoa > Arthropoda > Insecta > Lepidoptera > Noctuidae > Charanyca > Charanyca ferruginea. The sequence continues at coordinate 53,757,274 of OX376055.1, read as the reverse complement.
CAAAATGACTTTCTGCGATCCAAAATTTTTAATTTTGTGGTTACTCTGAAATTTTCTTTCTTTCTAAAAATTCACTACACACTGTTGTGTGTAGTGAATTTATTTTTATATTTCAGTTTTGCTCTATATTTTAAGTTGTTGTGTGCCTATTCGTGTAATACTTTCACCTCCCGAAAGATTGCTAGTGAATTGAAATTCTGCCTGTATTTATATTTTTGGTTCACCAACAATTGTTAATATCTTAAGCATTATAAATAACATTTCATTTTAAAAACTTTTAACAGTGTAACAATTACTTAAAGGTAAACATCACATGAACTAATTAAATTATACTAATTGTAAGCCTTACGTAGACAACAAGCCAACTCAAAACTAAAGAAAATATATAATATGTACTTATAAACACTTTTGCTGTAATAATTGCTAAAATTAAGTAAGAACAACTGAATGATTTGCTACAACTCTAATAAATAGTTCAAGATTGTAATTACTAATTATGTATGGTATTATTTTTAAAATCTTAATGATAATGTTACAAGCTACTACGAGCCCCACCCGGCTTCGCACAAGTAGCTCTAATAAATGATGGCCTTAAAACCTTCCTAAATAATTCGTTCTTCTATTGATGAAAATAATTAATATAAATAAGTACGTACGTACAGTTGTTTTTGAGATTACCTCAAACGACCACGAAGTATTAACTAAACGCAGCGAAACACTTCAATTTACAAAATGTAGTGATGATGACAGTGAGTGAAGTGACATGAATAAATTAATTAAATAAATAAAAAAATAATAGAGTTGACTTCACGCAATTTCTTCTTCACGGATTTTACGCATTGGCGTTATCAAAGAAGGACCTTTGTCAGTTAGGGAATAAAAGGATAGGTCACCGCGAAAACATACAATTAAAATACTTGTCTTCGAAAAAATATGAGTGTATAATACCCAAACTCACTTGCCTATTTACTTTAACTGCAAGTAAAGCGAAAACAGCTGTTTTTAAATTCCTTTGTTTGCTTGAACTCGGGAACGGTTGAGCGAATAGAGATTTTTGACAGGCTCACTAACGTCAACAATAGAATGACAAGAATTGTGTTTCACCGACATCGTACACGATTTACAAAGAATCGAGAGGATAACGATGAACAAAGCGTAGCTTAGTCAAATTTAAACATCTTATATATAAAAATCTCCTGTGTATGAAAGTGAAATCCTCCTAAACGGCAGGATCGATTTTGCTGAATTTGTTTGTGTGTGTTCCAGTGGATTCAAGAATGGTTTAGATTCACAACTGGACCCGGCAGGTGGCGCTATAGTCGGGTTGCAGGACAACGTCTGCGAGGCCCGCTAATAACTAATATTATAAAGAATAAAGATTTGATTTTAACGGATAAACTCAAAGAAATAATTCGCCGATTTTAAAAATTATTTCACCAATAGCTACGTTAACCCTGAATGCTATATGTTATATTTTATTATTAAAAACATAGAGATCTGTAAGAAAATTCACGCGAATGATGTCGCGGGCAAAGTGAAAATAAATAGATTTAGACCATTATTTACGCAATTAGTTAACTACGGGTAAGCAAATTGACATCATCATTACCATACCACTATGGTACTTACATAAATACTCATCTCTCCAATGAAACGTGAAATGTAACACTCCGATACAGAATATCGGAATCATATTGAAATAATAATTGAAAATCGTACGGTTTCAAAATCCAGCAATGCCATGATTTTCATATTTGCTGAAACGCACTCTATTTCATTTGATTGAATACCCGCAGGTCCTGTAACAAAGACTGGTGAAACCACACGAATGACCAAAAGGCGCCTAATGTATACGCTTATATGAAAACCCTAATCTTCTAAAGGTTTAGATTGAAGTACCCCTTAAAGTTAATTTTCGTAAAATCTTACGGTAGGTTGTTTCAACAACCAGATTAAATAGATACCCGAATTTGGATACCACTACCCCTTTTTGTGCCGTTTTAAGTAAGTTACTAGGGGTGGGGTAGGTCGCTTTTGGTTGGGAGGTGTAGAACTAGCGGGGCGTAGGGTGAGCAGACTGGTCGACCGACTGCGCGGCTGACAAGTCGAACTTTTTGCGAGGCAAGTACTCCCGAGCGTTTCGCACGAAATAAAATATGTCGCCGCGCTCCGCTTTATAATAAGAATTTTCAGTGATATTTTTTTTGTAGGTACATAATTGATAAACCACACTCTTTCGGCGCCGTTTTTTGATGAGCGTCGTTAACTCGCTTTACGCCTTTGTAATTAGTACAAAAGAATTTTGAGAGCAACATTTTTAAAATAGAGCCCAATTCCACAACTTATTTTGTTTTGGTTGTTTAAGCATGTGTTAAATTCTTGAATAATAAATGGAAGCTCGTATTTTGATAACGGATTTTAACATGATTTTACTACGAAGTACGAACAAAGAATCGAAGATATTGCGTAGTAGAGCATAACTGCTTTCCTATAATGCATTCGTGTAACTGCTTAAAAGTATAATAATAAGTTACTATTACATTTTTTTAATTTTCATTATCTGACAAATTAAACATCTTGTAGTTAAAGTTGAGTTCAAAAAATAATAGCTACACAAATATTAATATTATTCCATATAAAGAGCCTATAAAAAGGCATTAAAAATTGTCTACTCCAAACCTTCATACTTCAAAAAGTAACTTCTAGACAACAAACCAGTATCCCCCACCCTACAAAAAATTACATATTTCAGAACAACAAGCTTACATACCGAAGCCCCTGTAGTACGCGTAACTACGTTATAAATACAACACTAGCACTACCTACTTTTAATACATGGTACCTACGTACCTACACTACACTTATCTCATACAAGTAAGTAGATACCTACATATTATGTTATGTATGCCACACTTTCAACCTCAACATTATTAAGTTCGCCCTTGATGTTTTTATATTACACCCGAATCCAATAAAAATATACCTACCTACCTTTGACACGAACACGTTTTGCATACGGATGTAGGTACGTACATACTACCACAGTACTACGTACTGTGTGGATTGCCACATTTGACACACGGATATGTGTGCTGTGTCTGATTAGTGGAATTGGAATGGTATTCGTGCGATGATGATTTGGTTACAACTTGGCAAAAGGAGCCTACGACTCACGATAGTTCGTACACGCTACTATTTGTAACACCAGGGTTACACTAGTAGGGTGTACGAACTATCGTGAGTCTAAGCTACGTTAAATGGAAGATATGATCGACTTGTAGAAGACTGTATTAATCAGATTAGCGAGAGGAAAACTTTTCAGACCGCAGCTCTGAGCTTAGCTGGGTATATCTGACATCACATGTCATAGTATATAAAAACTATTCTTCTACATTATTCAAATATATTTCTAAGGCATCCAGAAGGTTCTAACCATAGACTAAATAGTTATGGCTTCATTACATAAAGCCTCTCTGCTGGGCAAGTCTCTACAGTACATATACAATCTCATCTGCCTAGCCTTTTTCCCAACTATTTTGGGGTCGGTTTACAGTCCAACCGGATGCAGCTGAATACCAGTGTTTTTATTAATCCATACTTCCATACTTAATATTATAAATGCGAAAGTAACTCTGTCTGTTACGCTTTCACGATGAAACGGATGAACCGATTTTGACGAAATTTGGAATGAAAATAGCTTGAACCCTGGGGAAGGACATAGCCTACTTTTTAATCGACGACTTTGTCTTCATCCGCGATATTCGACATTCACGCGGACGAAGTCGCGGGCAAAAAAATGATTGTAAATTGTTCTAAGAATAAATTAAAAATAAAGTCAATCTAGCTAATGCCCGCGACTTCGTCTATGCCAATGTCGGTTATCAGCGGGGTTTTCGTTTTATTTTGCGTAGAACACAAATTCTTTTTCTAAAATAAAAGTAGCCTTTGTTACTCCAAGACATCAGATGACTGTAATCCAGTGAAAGTCTCGTCAAAATTGGACCAGAGCCGTTTCGGATATTAACCAGAACAAACAGACAGATAGAAAACAATGAAAAACAATAATGTAGGTACTTTAGTTTTAGTCCTACAGTTTAAACAATTGTTATGCATTTCGAAAAAAAATGTTATTTTGACATTACAAACAGACACACCAATTTTATTTATTTGTACAGATTGAGACCTATATTATCCAAAACGTTTGTACATAAAAATAAAAAAAAATTAATCACCTTTTAATCTCAGACCCATAAAAAAGTATTTTTATTGTGTTTTTAATTATGTTTGTAGGTGATATTTTTGAACTTCTTAATTTTTACTTCTTGTTATGCATCTGCCTTGATCTCTTCACCACCCATGGTTGACTGGTAGAGAGAGTTAGTAAAGTCCGCCTTTGTACCTTCGTGCATGAAGAATAAATAAATAATATTATGGACTTTTATTTAAACCTCAGTGGTCATTACGAACTGCTTTATTAATCGTCCAAATTAAATGGGCATTCCTTATGAAAATGATGAGTGCCTAAACTTAGTTATGTTTAAAAGTTTAAAATGTTTTGATATTTTCCTCAGTACCTATTGTGTCTTTAATAATTGTTATTGTATTAAGCGTTAATGTCAAATAAATAAATAAATACGCCGACAACTACGCCTGGTAGACGCATTTTGATTATCAAAAAATGTGTTTTGACATCATTTGAAATCTTCCTTCTAGCCTCAGATTATTCATAATCTGAGCTTCTAGCTATATTCCATAAAAACCCGGAGAAAGTGCCGTTTGACACCCTAATTGCGTATTGCTATCATTACGACAATAGCTTTCATTTCGGCAATAATATTATATTGTCATGATCTAGGTACTGGAAAAGGCAAATGCAATGGATATGGCATCAAACACATGTAGTACAAGAAACAAAATATGGATAGTGATGTTCAGAACACCAATTTTTAAATGGAAATGCAAATATTAAGTTTTTAAATCTGGTGCCATTTGTCTATGGCTCTAATTTGACAGCTGACTTGCCGCCAAAATCGTACGTCAACATTTGTCACAGTTAGAATCTAATTTCGAGACTAGCAGAGCTGACCCAATATAAACCGATGGCTGTTTACGTATTGACAGATCACAAAAAGAAACAGGTGAATTTTGAGGTTAGTATAATATTATTCGTTAGTATTTCACTAGGATATATTTAAATTTTCAAAATAAAAGTTATTGCAAACATGATTGTGTTTCGCAATACATGTGTAAGCCTAGGATATCCTAATCTAGAACAAATACTAAATTGAAGTACTATTTTATTAAACCTCCACAATTTATTATTTAATTGCGGATTGCGGCAGATCTTTGTTGTGCAATGTCAAATTAATGGTCCAGTCGAGCTACAAAGTTTAGGGTCATCCACATCATTTCATAATTACAGCTAATTAGGACACAAGACAATAGCGAGAGAGACATCTAATTAATTCAAAATATATTATTATGTATCTAGATATTGTCGGAAGATAAATGGTCTTAAAGCTAAACTAATATATTTTCTTGATGAAAGAGAATTGAGTTTGATGTTTGCTTACTGTTGTTCTAATAGAATGGACGTATTTAATGGCACATCAAACTGTAGAGAGGTACTAAAATAGTTAATCAATAATAAATAATTTAGCTTTAATTTATTTCTTATTTAAAAGGTTACCCAGATTCCAAAGGTTTTTAATATCAACCTATCGAATCAGTTGGTTGAAAAGGATAAAAATATTTGTGTGTAGGTATTTTAAAACATGCAACTAATTTTACTATACATATTTAAAACTTGCATTCAATAATAATCATGTCTAATGTAAACGATGAAGCCAAGCCAATGCAACTAATTTAGACCAAAATAATACCTTCATATTCAGCCTCGTATTGTATCATGTTGACAAGTTTTTTTTTTACAGCATTTTGTTTTTGGAACACTCTTTTCAAATGCGCTCCCCATGGCTGTCAACAAAAAAAGGTTGAAACCTTGAAGCTAAAGGGGCTCTATAGAGTAGCTCGAGTTCCGTATACCGGCTTCTGTGCATAATAATGAAGCCCAATGCGCCATTTGTGATCTAAAAGTCCACAAAATTAATTATAACTTGACTAATAATCACCCAAAAGTGCAATGTTAATTCAATAATGTCATTACCTATTACTTTTTCTACTTAAGTAGGTACCTACGACGTCGAAAGTATGAGCACAAAAAATAATTTAAATAAACTTCGCATCATTACGAATCCTCGTATACAGTAATATTATCTTTATATTAAGTTCAATTAAATATCTGTAGGTACCTAGTAGGTATCTATTTCATGAATTTGAACTTCAGCAAGTTACACAACAAACAAAAAAGAATGTTATCTGTGGCATGTCATTCTGTCTGCACGCCTCTACGAGTGTCGACCCTTGTCATAGACACGCCTGTATTTATGGCCATTTCAAAATAGGAATACAAATTGTTTTTTAATCTATGAGTATCATAGACGACCCGAATATATCTTTGTTTCAAGGGTTGTTTTTTTACGCCAATATGCTCATATTTCTGTTGTTCAATTTAATAATTTGAGCTGTGCCCATAAAATTAATTTTCTTAAAATTATAACGCCCTACTTTTTATTCATCCGATCAATATTTACACAAGGCTTGAAGGATACAAAAGACAGTAGGTAATAAGATTTCGACTAAGTATAGCTCATTTATATGCATTAAATCTAACCCGTCAAACTTTTTTACTATATGAATCGCATTCAAAAGTTAATGAAAACCTAAATACCGCGATTCGCGATATCATCTATTAAGAGAAGTTGGTTACACAAAATAGCAATCGAGACTGATAAAAAACCACTACTTAAAGCTGTTCTGCTCTACAAAAAATTCAACACTACTTTTTACGCAAGTAAGTTTGGAAATAAGTGGGAATGCCGGCGAGTAGTCGTAGGTGAGATCTGCGAGGGGAAGTGAGGGGCGCGGCGGCGCGGGGGACGCGGGCGCGGGGAATAATCGATACCCCCATAGAACCATAAGTAGGGTGGACATACGGGATGGATTATAGCTTTTTTGGCCGTAAGTGGGAATTGGGTACTGTCACCATTACCAAGTGAATTTATTTGGACCTAAATTCCGAATTTTGCTTAAAATTTACAGATATTGTAAGAAATTCTAAAACCGTCAGTCTTCTTCCATTTTTAAACATTTATTCAAAGTTTGAGAGGTAGAAGCGACTCATTATTATCATAAAATTTCAATTCGTCTAGTTAAAAGGTTAGTAGAGTACTCTCCAAGACGGCATCGCTTCCTTTTACAAAGTTTCAAACTCAAAATGTTATTATAAGAAAGATTAATTAATTCAACATTGCTTAACTTGAAGTAAAGGATATTGTTTCAAATTAAATACACACTTAGATACTGAACATCCATTCCTCCGTATTAAAAAATTATTGCTTGAAAGCATTTTAAATTGACGCCTAACAACATCGCCAAAGACGGGCTTAGATTGATTAAAATGTTAATTTAATCATTATTATAATACTTTTGGAAATTCACGGAGCAAGTCAAAAAACTTGTAAACAACAATCAATAGCAATTAAAAGCCTCTTAATTTGTTTAAATTTGTCAAGAAGTTACATAATTAGAAGACATTCACAATATAAACGGGAACAATGATTAAAATTCCTAACATCTTCACTTCAATCGGATTAAGCAACTTCTAAATTGTGGGCACCCGAATTCCCATAACAAAAACGTTTCTAAATAGCTCCTCGATACTGTCCCCTACATCTAAGTGTTGTCTGTGGTGCACCATAGATGCAACGAGTTCACTGACACAAACATGGGGGCCATGATTCCGCACCGTGTGTCTAATCGTCAATATTGATCCTCTGAAGATAAATTTTATCCAGGGTCAGAAGATAATGTGTTCTTAAACATTGGGGACGGAAGTTAGAAAGTTGACGAGATTACGAAGTGACTGCAAAGTAGAAGTCTGAATAAATGTGATAAAACATTGTTTGTAAGTTAGAAGCATTTGCTTGTTCAAACAGAATAACTTTATTTTAAAGACATAATTTCGCATTAAAAAATACGCATTTAATGCACTAGTTATTCTTAACATGAATTTCAAACGTAATTAAAAACGTTAATTTTTTAACACGATAAACAATAATGTCTACCAAAAAGTATTTTCAGCCCCTTTACCTAATATTTCTTACAAAAGTGCTTTTTAGCAATCCACAAAACAATATAATTACAACACTAGTACCATCGACAAAACACTTCTTCACTGCATTCATAATCCACAGATTAAATAAAACAAGCGCACTCACTTAAAAAATAACTCGTTCCCGATCCCCGCTCGGCAACGGCACCACGCTATTCTGCCAAGTACTTTTCTTTAGTCTTGATTAGTACCGTTTCGCGGGCAGCCGCCATAAGATTTATTTACAATGTTCATTATTGCAAAGTTTTCGCCGAGATATTGTTGTTGTGAAGTTCTTAACACAAAGGTCAGAGCCGGGCCTAATCACAGTTCGTTACGTTTTAGCGTGGGAGTTTAAATATTTAGAACGTAGGTTGCTGTCCTGCCTGGCTTATCTAGATAGATAACACTGTAAAATATTAATAAGTTGATTAATTACATAATATTATTACATTTATTAAAATTTCATTTGCTTTTGCACCCAATTTAAGAAGAATATTAATCATGCATCTATTGTAATAATGCTCCATTTCTAAAATTGATACCTAAGTATAAGACAAAATCAAAGGAGTGCCTAATTGTGTGGGTCTATAACTAACCTTTTTATATAACAACCAGCTACCCACGTTGCTTTGCCATATAAATAAAAAAAATGAAATAAAAAACAGCTCAATGTCAGACCTTCCAAATGTACACAAAAAAAACATAAAAATCGGCTAAGCCGTTTCGGAGGAGTTCCTTATTGAGCATTGTGACACGAGATTTTTAATTATTAGGAGATGTCAAAATCTATGTACAGAATACCAACTTTTCTGTGAAATGGCAGTTTTTGGAACTTATACTTTGTAAAACATATAAGTTCGTCTTTGGTTGAATTTTTAAGTTTATTGATGAACAGCGCGACTACTAATTTCACAGATAGTTGCACTGTACGTACAGTCATGAGCAAAAACATGAAAAAAAGCTTTTTTACAAAAAAGACAACCGCCTTCAAAAAGTGAAAACTAACTTTAAAACAGAACACACATGACTTTAGTTTCGGAAATCGGTGGCTTGGCTGTTCTATTTATTGTTTTGTATTGCCACCGACTTCCGAAACTAAAGTCATGTGTGTTCTGTTTTAAAGTTATTTCGATAAAATATATGGGACCACCTTTGAGGCATACCCTATCTATCAAAAAAATAATTTTCAAAATCGCTTTACATTTGCCGGAGAAATCACGTAACAAATATACAAAAAACACAAAATAAAAAGCATACAGACGAATTGAGAACTCTCCTAATCTATTGATTAAAATGTTATGGGGTTGGGAATAGGCTATTTTTGATCCCAAGCTACTATGAAATAGGTTTTATCTATAAGTTGAAATAGTTATTTCACGAGAAAATTGCTTTTGAATTTTGCAATCTGTATACATATTTATGCGCGTGACTGTACAATGAATTCTATGCACTGTAACTTACAGAACAGATCATTACAATTACTATTAGTCCTGCATCAACTACCCGAACACAAGACAATTGATAGAATATGACAATAGCTAGCCTAGCTAGCTAGGTAACGACGTGATCGCTTAGTCAGACCGCAATGCAAACCCTCGAAAATATGCTATACAGGAATGAAACGATTTCAAATGGTAACAAGAGTCATGGTCATGGTCACTTTGGTGTTCGAAAACAAAAGAAGCTTAGAAATTGCTATTTTAGTTTCCAAAATGAGCGAAAATTAAAATATAATTAACGTTATTAAGTCTTACCTTATTCAAAGTAAATAAGACATAGGTACCTATTTTCATTTTGTTTCTATTTTTTCAAATAAGATCATTTTTCAGCAGGAGATTTATGAAATTCTTACCATTCTGAACCTTTTCAAAACTGGAAATTGACGAAGAATAATACCTTATCCTATCCTTTAATATCATAATTGTACAGTGCTTGCTACACATATCTAGATGACTCAGCAAATCTATCTATATAATAAAAATGAATCGCTGTTCGTTTGTCTCTCTAAAACTCGAGAACGGCTAGACCGATTTGATTAATTTTGGTCTAGAAATATTTGTGAAAGTCCAGGAAAGGTAAACGGTAAAAAAAATTAAAAATCGATTGACAGGACAACGTCTGTCGGGTCAGCTAGTTATAGATAGGTATATTTTTCGTTTTTCGTTGCGGTTTGTAACAAAAACATCGAATATTTTAATATTCCTTAAATACATAAATGTATACGAGTCGATGTTGCCAAAATATCCTCTCACTCCCGTGCCTGGAAACAAAATCTTTTGCTGAAAAGCATTTTTTATTCACACACATATTTTTTTCATAAGGTCCACCTTTCAGCCTCTATTGGCTTATCGCCACTGTGAAAACCCAATAGAACTTTTTAGTTGTACAAAATCAATACTGTATAAGTATAGAAATAAGACAAAAGAGACTATGATTTTTTATAACGGGTGGCGCAAAAGTAAAGACCCTATTTGGTTCAGCTATAACATTTTTTCTAAATTAGAAAACTAGATTTAGATTTTTTTTAATGTATATTTGTGCCATTAAATTTCGTACCATTAGGATTTAAAGATGATGTCTTTTAAATGGTGACCTCCAGAGTTGATACACATTTGAGTCCTTCAAAATTGGTTATGAGTGACGAAGCGCATTTCCATCTCTCAGGGCATGTCAATAAGCAGAATACTCGGTTCTGGGGCACTGATAATCCGCGCATTATTCAAGAAACACCTCTACACCCACTAAAAGTTACTGTATGGTGTGGCATCTGTGTTGACAGAGTGATCGGACCCTATTTTTTCGAAGACGCTGGAGGCAATGCGATTACTGTCACTGGAGAACGCTACAGAACCATGTTACGTGAGTTTTTGATACCCAGTTTGGACGAATTGGGGCTGGAGCACATCTGGTTTCAACAAGACGGCGCTACGGCACACACAGCGCGCGACACTATGGACTTAGTGAGGGACGCTTTTCCAGGCCGAGTTATCTCTCGTTTTGGCGATTTGCCTTGGCCTGCAAGATCACCCGATCTGACCAGTCCAGACTTCTTTCTTTGGGGTTTTTTGAAATCTCGGGTGTATGTGAACAAGCCACAGACTCTCGCAGCTCTAAAAGAAAACATTCGTCAAGAAATAACGAACATATCGCAGGAAGTGTTACGGCAAGTTATGCAAAATGTCATAAATAGGGCTCAAATGTGTATCAACTCTGGAGGTCACCATTTAAAAGACATCATCTTTAAATCCTAATGGTACGAAATTTAATGGCACAAATATACATTTAAAAAAATCTAAATCTAGTTTTCTAATTTAGAAAAAATGTTATAGCTGAACCAAATAGGGTCTTTACTTTTGCGCCACCCAGTATAACTGACTATTCGTTTCCTTTCAAAATCAATAAATTCAATAAAAATACTGATGGCAAGTTACTAAATTTGATTTCTTACTGCTACTGTTAAATAAAAAGTTTAAAATTTAAAGCTCGATTTTGCGACAAATTTTCGTTTCGGCCAAAGTGAACAATCCTATCTTAAATATAAAAATCTTCTATGCGTGTGTATGAAAGTGAACTCCTTCTAAACGGCTGGACCGATTTGGTTGAATTTGTTTGTGTGTGTTCCAATGGATTCGAGAATGGTTTAAATTCACAATTTGAACCGGCAGGTGGCGCTATAGTCGGGTTGCAGGACAACGTCTGCCAGGGCCGCTAGTACCTATATGTAATCATAAACAAAAATGTTTCACTTTCGCATTCATTACATCGGTACGGTCGATATCCGTTCATCTCTTACAGCTATGCTATTCTCTAACATTCCCATTCGTGACTATGCTCAACGGCGAACTCGAGGTCGGCAACTGTTGCTTAGCGAATATCGATTTTCATATGGTTACTTAACAACTGTCAAGTGTCAAATTATTCAACCTTAAATAGTTCCATTAAAAACCGTAAAATTACTTGGTGCTAGCACTTCGTTATCAAAATCAATATAATACGACAGCAAAAGAATTTCCAAAATCGTTGTACATTTGCCGGAGAAATCGCGTAAAAAATATACAAAAATAAACATACCGTCGAATCGAGAACCTCCTTCTTTTTGAAGTCGGTTGAAAATGTAACTCGCCACTGCCGCAGTTTTAACTTGTTACATATGGAATAGCACCACAGTATTCCCTATTTCCCCAAGCGACATCCATCGAGACCTATATCTTTAACAAATCGTTGAGAACGCTACGATCCTGTCACTTCACTTCATAAGGTGGTAATAGATATTGTACTTCAAAACTAAACTAACTTGTCTGCAAATACGCGAGGCTTGTTTAAAAGACAAATCGATATACCTACCCCAACTCTAGAGTGACAAATGGTTCAGTATTTTAGGCTATAAAGGGGAGGACGAAGGCGAAGAAAATATAATAAGTAGGTACAGGGCGAAATCTATGCTACAAATACATAAAACTGAAGTGTCTGTTTGCAATACTACATAATATAATATATAATACTAAGTATAAATACTAAGTAGGTATACTACGTATTATTATACAAAAAATTGTATGTATTTTGAATTATAATTTCAAAATAACAGCATTTTCCTTAATTTTGAAGATGGGATGCAAATATGACTGACGGAGTGACTATTGTTATTGTTAATGTTGATTATTGTTATTTTATTATTTGTTATGTATATATATATATATATACAAAATATTTGTTATACATAATATGTTTGTTATTGTATGAGGGATATAGATAAGTGCATTTAGTAAGTGATTAATAATATATGTGTATGACATCGTCTTGGAATTATCTGTAAGATGTTGTACTTATTGTCATAAATAAAAATGAAATAAAATAATGCTACATGAACTTACAAGGTAGGTACTTAAAACAACAAAAAAAATATTTTAATTAAATTATTTGTCTGTCTTTCTCTTTGTTCCGGCTAATATCCGAAACGGCAGGTCCGATTTTGATGGAACATTCACTCATTCACTGTCAGTGTGCTGATGTTATAAGTAAAATTCTCTCCAAAAATCTTTGTTTAGTGCAAGGTGCGCAGTTTTTACTATCTCTACGATAGAATCTAAGTTCCGCAGATCCCCATTTCTAAATCCAACACTTACTGCACACATTCTCTTGTCATTTAATTGCAACATCAAACAGCTTGTAAACGTTCCTCGTTATTCATCTATTGATCTCATCACAAGTGTCAGGAGCTTGGGTTTTATAAGAGTCATATAATACCAATACCCCAATACTCGAGGGGAAGTTGGTCCCAACTCCCGATCACTTTGCCGCCTCGCGACGAGTTGGTAGGTATCTATAACCAGTAGATAACAAATTGCGAATACTGTGGCTATGCGTGGGAACGACATAGCAAACATTTGTATGTTGGCTTGTTCATGCATTGTTGTTATAAGGCCAATATATTGGTTTGTTTTTGTCAGTAATTTATTTAAAATTAGCTTTTGCCCGCGACGTCGTCCGCGTAAATGTCGGTTATCGCGGATGCAGACAAAGTTGCGGATTAAAAAGTGGCCTATGTCCTTCCCCAGGATTCAAGCTATCTGTATACCAAATTTCATCAAAATCAGTTCAACCGTTTTCTCGTGAAAGCGTACCAGACAGAGTTACTTTCGCATTTATATATAAATATAATTTATAAAGTGAGTACCCAAGTAGCATTCCAAGCTGTATACAAGCTGTATGAAGTCTGTATAAGCGCTTATACAGACCTTAAAATTAAAAAAATTGGGCACAAATTTTACAGCTTTTTGCATTAATAGAGCTGTATAATAGCTATAGAAGTACCTAATAGAGAAGCTGTATAATAGCTGTTATTCGGTGTACTAAGAAACCATTACACTATAGATATTATCTTATAAATATCTTGTAAAGAAAAGAGAATTACAAAAGAATAAAAATTAAACAAACTATTTTTTATGTAATAGAAACGTATAATGAATGGCGGCATTATTATTTATATAATATTTATTTACTCGATAATCTTGGACTTAGATATCGGAAGGTATTAATTGGCGAATTGAAAGTGCAGATTCAAATTTATTGTGAACCTGTGTATGTTTTACGTCAAAATATTCACGGGCCAGCAAAATAATCGAGCTGAGATTAAGAAAAAATAATTTTGAAATGAGCATATGAGCATAGTATGATCATTGTGCCCTCATATCAAGCTGTTAATCTTGATACGGCTTTGACTGATGTAAAACATTCCTTAAATTATATTTCCAATTTTGTTTTTATACATTCGAAATTACGAAAATGGTGACAATTTGCTAATCAGCCTAAACTGTATTTGGAGTGTGTTATAGTCTGACTAGCTTTACTAAGTAAGTTAAGAATTATATTGTACAGCTTTGCAGCTTTGCTTTGCTTTGTGCAGCTTTTAATCAAATTTATAATAGAATATTGTTATTACTTAGGCTGAATCTCCTATACATAATTTCTAATGCTCTTTAAAGTAACTTAAAAGAAATAAAAATTACAATATTTTTATAAAAAAAAATCTTCTGATTAGGCAGTATAGGTCTTTTACAAAAGCACATCGCATTTGTTCAGAATGAAAACATTAATTCATACAATCGAGCGACCGTGTCAGTAATACATACTAAAGCTGTATTATAGCTGTCATTTATTTTTTTAGTTTTAAAGCACTCTCCTAGCAGACGTCATAAAACCAAGACACAGGAGAGAGAGACAAGAGAGTCAAATTACGCTATAAGAATAAGTTTTATAATGGAGTTCGCATTTTCCATTGTACAGAAACAGGTATAGAGAGACAAACCATTATAACACTGAGAGCTGTAGTAAGTAAGTAATCACTTGCAAAATACAGCCTTTATACAGCTTTAACGATAAAACCAGTTTAAAGTGTCACAAAATACTTAAAGTTGTACAGTAAAGTTTTCATAATCCGCGTAAGCTTAGGTGTTGAAACAGCGTTTTAACACCTAAGCCTAATATTTTATACAGCTCAATATGTATAATAATTCAAAAATCCCACTCATAAAGATAAAAACATACTTCGACACTGTTCTACGTCTTTAAAAGAATGTTAAGTTCTAAATGAGCTGGTTGATTGATGTTCAAACCGCTTGCATGCTGCTTGGGTATGGATTACCTACCTTTTGCCCGCATCTTCGTCAGCATCAATGTTGGTTATCGCGGATGCAGATGAAGTTGCGGATTAAGGCTGCTCTCTCGAAATAAGCTTGAAAGAAGCATGCAGATGAAGCAACTTTTCGTCGGCATTTACAGAGAAATTACATCTGAAAAAAATTGTTAGTAATCTACATGATATGATACGTAATTTGGTTTAGCCACAATTTTTTTATCGGTATCACATATTAAGAAATAAAAATGTCAAATCACCTCCAAATCATTGAGATGAAACCATTTTACTCCTTAATTTCTTATCAACAGAGTAGGTATAAAAAAAATATCTACTGCTTTGCAATACAAAGGAAAATGGTTTTGTTACTTTTTACTAGTATGTATTATTTTTATTACAATAAATTAAAAATGCGTCCGATTAAAGACTACGTCTACATCACCCCCGCACTCGTCCACAAATTCAGTACGGGCCAAATGCTCAAGGTTATTGGCATGTATACAAGCCTTAAAGAGTAGCCTATATCCTTGACTTAGGTTACTAAATACTAACTAAGTTATAGGAAAATAAGTAGGTAATTCATACTTCCATACTATAATAATATAAATGCGAAAGTAACTCTGTCCGTTACGCTTTTACGATGAAATGGCTGAACTGATTTTGATGAAATTTGGTGTAAACATAGCTTGAACCTTGGGGAAGGACATAGGCTACTTTTCAATACGCAACTTAATCTGCATCCGCGATAACCGACATTCACGCGGACGAAGTCGCGGGCGAAAGCTAGTAGTATGTAATTATGTTCTTCTTTAGTAAACGACTAGTAAAAAACCAAAAAGCTATACTTATCGCACTACCTAGAATATCGTTACTTACGTATGTTGTACTTTCGGGGCAATGAACAGACGACTGACAGACTTTCCAAGTCAGAACTTTGCCCTCACAGAACCATTTCGCTACAAGGTTGTCTACGATGCCTACCACAGATATCGTTAACATTATGGCGCTCATTATATTTATTGTAAGTTTTTTAGTAATAAAATTGTAAAAGCTTAAAGCGTTAATGTTATACTTAGGTATTAAGCTTTAGGCATTTACAATTTTATAGTAGAAAGTATGTCTTTTAGTAGTTCTAAAGATACTAAGGAATTGATAGAGACGATGAGTTGGAAAGTTTAACAGGCATTTGTTTCCTGTAATACCAAGTACTTAAGTACTTTCCATAGTTTGTGAGTTACTAAAATTATAAATTCAACCATCTGCCTAGGCTTTTCTCAAATATGTATATTTTGGTCGGCTTTTAGTCTAAACGGGTGCACTGCAGCTGAATATCATTTAGTGTGTGTGGTAGTGTTATTCGGAAAATCTATGGGTCAGTCACACCAAAAGAACGCTGGAGGTTCTGCGCGTCCAGTATAACAACATCTTAAGGATGGATGTTGGGGCTGCCTCGCTTCCGTAGTGCATCGGGGATGTTTGCACTGTACCGCACTGATGGCTTTTATGCCATCATCCCCAAGAAAACGGTGGGCATGCTTCAACGGAATTCTGAAGACTATAGCAGATAGGATCTCTTTCCGCTACGGAGATCCTTTATTAATATATCCTTTACAAATATCCTTATAAAGATCCTTTATAAATAAATGTTTTCTTTTTTCGTATGACCAGACCCACTCGTGCTGGCAACCAACGGGGCAGTTATCAATTTAAAAAAAATTCAGTGTGTACTTATGTACGCGCGTGAGAAGTTATACTTCTTCGAGTCACAAAATAGCAACGAAGGCAGTAAGTAGTTCAGCATGTACGTCAGAGATGGCGTTGTTTACAATTACTCCCGTGAGAATTTTGTGTGACGCTGTGCGCGCGCATCGTAAAATTTCACTCTCATCATTTTTTCATAACGCGCCTAAAGAAGTATAACTTCAAAAATCCAAGTGTTACAAATTCCCATACCTACAAGGTTACCTACTTTCAATAGAACCTAGTTTATTAGTAACTTAAAACAATAAACTAAAACCACGATGACTAAAACACTATTTTATAGAACTAATAGCTTCCGCCCGCTAGTTCGTCAACATAGACTTTAAAATTAGTCCTAAATTATTCCACGTGAACACAAAAGCGGTATAAAAATTATCATATGTGTTAAACCAGATCAATATCTTTAAGTGTGCCAAATTTTTGCGAATTCCATTCAGCCGTTTAATCGTGAAACAGGAACAAACATACCTACTTCCATCCACCCTCACAAACTTTCTCTGTATAATGGTAGTAAGATTCAAAATCAAGATCAACCATGCAAACAATTGCAAAATCGTGGGCGAAACTCGCGGTGTGGTATAAATGCAAATTAATAGCAGTATTAGTATTCTTCACATTGCTAGTAATGCACCAACTAGCGATTAGCATAAGAATAGGCAAACGATCGTAGAATAAACACTGTATTGCAACTATTTATAACAATTGTGTTGACTGCATGTAGGTTTGTTGTGTTGCGTTTTATCATGACACAAATTACACTTGTGGTCACGTAAAGGGTAAGCAGAATAATTACATTACTTAGTTTTTCTAAGGCTCGATTTACACTGCGACCGAAGGGAAGGCAAGGCAAGAGTCAATTTCTCCGGTCGTCGGTCAGAAGGCGCGCCGACAGTAGCTACCGGAATGCTCGAGCATACTCGAGAATTCGCCTAAAGGTACGCGACTTTTTTTGGCTCTATCTAATTTGAACGTTAACACTAAGTTTAAAAAAAATCGGTTTCCTTCCCTTCGGTCGGTAGAGTAAATTGAGCCTAACAGTGTAACTTATATAAAGCTTATAAGTTATGTTTATAATGATAGTTTCACTTATTTATATGTATAGTAAATTAAGGCTGACTTTTAATTACCTGCGCATCTTTAAGAGGACACGTAGGACAAACTAAGTGAATGAGTCAACTCTTAAAGTTTATGATAAGAAAGGCTTTAATTTTTGTTGTAGGTACTCTATGGAGAAGAATCTTCTTGGAAAACCGTGGTTACTATATTATATTTTGCAACTGACCATAAAAAAATTAAATAAAACGGAAATAGTTTTTAGTTTTGCATTTGTAGAACTATTCAGCGTAAACAATTAAAAGTTATATTCTTATTTAAATAGTACCTAGAGAAAAACAGTAGTTTGTAATTTTGAATGTTAAAGTTTTTATATCTTGGTTATGTAGTACTAAACTTGTTTTCGAGTAAGTGAAATGTTTGTAATTTCTTAAGAAATATATTTCTTTAATCACTAATACAATTTAGGCTGAGTTTATCGAGGCAAAGCAGGATCATTACCTAATAGATGTACTTACTTACTGGGTAATTATGTTATAAGTACCATATAATATCTCTAATAATAACTTATCGCGGCTCAAGGGCAATGACCTATATAATTTAGTGCCCCTTCCCCACAACCTCGCTAATACTAGGTCTAGTAAAAGGTCCAAGTAATCCTTTTAGCAGACTGACGGAATAAAGTCCAAGGCACACACGATAAATGTTCGTGAATACATACCCTATTTCTTTTACTCAGTTTCTACGAAAAAGATTAAGTTTTGGTGAATAAAATGAATTGTAATAAATTAAAGTTTATGTAATGTTATATTTAGTTACTGTTAAAATAAAGTTGAGTTAGAGCATCATCTTCCTACCCTTAATTTTTTTTATTACTTACTACCAACCTCCATGGTATCACTGACTCCCTTCTCTTTGGGTTCCCTACTTGAAATCGAATGCCGTTAGATCGAATAACACTTGCTCGAAAACGTTAAAACATTCAGATTGTTTCATCACATTGTACCTACTCAAATAAAAATCCTTGAAACTATTCTGTAAATCGATTAGATGGTCGTTCGAGAAATGATATTTCAATTCGAGCGTATAGTTATTCGAGACTTTGATGCATCGAGGTAGTTAACTGTTGCGCTTATAATTTATCGAGTTAACGTTTTCGAGCAAGTGTTATTCGATCTAACTGCATTCGATTTCAAGTAGGGAACCCCTTCTCTTTCATATCATTCTTCACACAATCCATCATTTATTGTGCGAATTGCCAGACTGTGGAATTCACTGCCCGCCTCTCTATTCCCCGATACATATAATCTGGGTATCTTCAAGGCACGAGTGAACCGGTTTATTCTAAGCAAGCGTGCTCCACCTTAGGCCACATCATCACTTAAGATCAGGTGAGTTGCGGTCAAACGCAAGCCTTTAACAATATAAAAAAAGTAAACCTTGTTTTCTTCGGTCTTCCTCTCCCTCTCCATCAGGAATGATGATGCTTGCCGCGGCTGGTTCGTGGATGGGTGACCATCCATTACACACCAAGACCCGAAAACCACGTAAAGCCGTTGGTCACAGCACGGATCTTTGACAGCCGTTATAGGTAGTCAAAAGTCAGAAAGTCTGACAACCAGTCTTACCAAGAGGTATCGTGTTACCCAGTAACTGGGTTGTGGAGGCCAGGTGATACACAGCCGCTCTATGTAAAATACTTGTAGCTGCATTGAATTAGACTGGGAGCTGTTCCCAACATAGTTGAAAAAAGGCTAGGTAATGGCTGCAATATCAGAGTATAAAAGTCAAAATGTGACGTAAGTTACCTACATAAGTAACACAATCGTAACTTCAAAGATTAGTCCACAATCCACATAGCCCTTATTAAAACTTATCCAAGTGAAAATTCGAGTAGATAAAAGATTTTTACATTTTTTGTCCTCATTGTAAACTTTGCGAGATAAATAGCAGTCAAAAAGTAGGTACTTACAGTCGTACAAAAGTTAAGTAATCCTTAATGATTACTTCTACGCCCACGTTACCTTAATCAAAGCGAACGAAGGCTACTGTTGTTAATAGATCCAAATTAACGTAACTTAACTTTATAATACTTCTCTTTACTAATAATAAAAAGTGGTAAAGTTTGTAAGTTTTAGTTTTAAAGGAGCTCGTGGTTAAATAAATGCCGTACAGATCGCTTGCCGCGGTCGGTCTGTGGATGGGTGACCATCCATTCCATTCCGAGTTCCCTCCGTGACTCGGAAAGCACGTAAAGCCGTTGGTCCTGCTGTCATTCGTAGATCTGTGGCAGTCGTTATTTATTGGTAGTCAGAACCCAGAACGTCTGACAACCAGTCTTACCAATCGTGGAGGTCCGATAGCCAGTCGCTCCATCTAAAACACTGGTATGCTACATCCGGCTAGACTAGAAGCCGACCCCAATATAGTTGGGAAAAGGCTAGGCAAATGATGTAAAGTTTATAAGTTTGGATGTAGGACGTAAGCTCCAAAACTACTTATCCGATTTCGAAAATTCTTTCACTGATAGAAAGCTAAATTATTGCCGAGTGTCATAGTATTGTTTGTTTATTTGTTTTTAGAGTATATTTCACTTCCACGCGAACGAGGCAACAGCTAGTATATTTAGGTACTTATATAATAAAGTTAAAGACTTTGTTTGTATCAATGATTTTATTAGAATATCATTGGTTTGTATCCACTAATCTTCAGAACTACTGTTCCGATTCTGAAAATTCTTATGGTAATAAGAAGTTACGTTATTCCTGAGTGGTTTAAGCTAAATATATTTTACTAGCAACCCGGCCCGGCTACGCATGGGCCTATAGCCTTCCTTGATAAATGAACTATCGAACACAAAAAAACTTTTTTGAAAAAAAAAGGACCGCCTTCAAAAAAAAACTAAAAAGTGATAAATGACTTTAGCACAGCACACATGACTTTAGTTTCGGAAGTCGGTGGCTTTGTTCTGTTTGTTGTTTTGTGTTGCCACCGACTTTCGAAACTAAATTAATGATGAAAACCGCATCAAAATCGGTTCAGCCAATCGGGAGATAATCGCGGACAAACATACATACATACAAACATACGGGTCGAACTGAGAACCTTTTTTTGAAGTCGGGTAAAAAGAATTTTTCAATTCGGACCAGTAGATCCCGAGATTAGAGCGTTCAACCAAACAAACTCTCAGCTTTATTATATTAAGTACCTATAGATTATTTAAAAAATTGTATCTGAAAGAAACTTCACTTGGACGAAGTCGCCGGCAAAGGTTAGTCATTCGATATAATTACTGTTATAATTAATACGATATAACTAGGACCTCTGATGAGGTTCTTTAGAGTTCGTTTCAGGTAAGTAGGTACAGTAAAGGAATTAAGATGAAACCTAACTTAAGTTTAATTGCTATGTATCGTCAACGTTTTTCATTAATGAAACGAATAGGTGATTAACACCTTCTATTTGGAAAAAGAATTTGTTTGTAATTTGCTTATTATTTTCGCTACTTCACAGGGCCCTAAAAACGGAACCCTTATAGGATCACTTTGTTGTCCGTCTGTCTTCCTGTCCGTCTGTTCGTCTGTCTGTCAAAACCCTTTATTTTGGGAACGCGCGGAGGTATCGAGTTGAAATTAAAACCATATACTCAAGTCTACAGTCCCTTGAAGCTGCGAAAAATCAAACTTCTAAGTTAAAGTGAAAAAAAAAAAATACGGCCGTTTATGCCGCAAATAAACGTATAACGTACGAATCAAAATGTATAGGGTACAATTTGGCAAGTAATATAAAGTACAAGTACAGGTAAAAGTCTAAAAACTATACATTTGTAATTAAATCATAAAAAAATTTAGTCTTTATTTAAAGTAGGTACGTAATCAATCACCGAGGTATGCGCGGTCATAATTGTATGGGTGACCAAATCATGGACTTTGAACGGAACCCTCAGTGGGCGAGTTCGACTCGCACTTGTCCGGTTTTTTTATATGTTATAATAGGCTTGCGTTTGACCACAATTCACCTGATCTTAAGTGATGATGCGGCCTAAGGTGGAACATGCTTGCCTAGGACACAGATTAACTAATAGTTTTTACTGTGCCTAGGATAAACCGGTTCACTCGCCCCTTGAAGATACCCAGATTATACTATCAGGGAACAGAGAGGCGGGCAGTGAATTCCACAGTCTGGCAGTTCGCACAATAAATTTGGAATTACAGCACTCATAAATGGATTGACTATTGAAACGATTGCTTTAGTACCTGACGTTAGATTATTATACAACTAAGTATTAAATAACTGTAAAACGCTCGCATCTCACATCGCTGTTCAAAATGACCTTGATATATTTGACACTTTGAATCGGCACTCGTTGATCGTCTGTGATCGGTAACGTAATTGTCACGATCATCGTGCATGCATCCAGTGGCGTGCGGTTCATACAGGCAAATAGTCATTGCCTACCTTACAAAATACTTACTACTATCGAAATAAAATACTACTACTATTTTATTTTGATAACAAATATTTTATGCACGAGTAATTACCATCATTATACCAAAAACGAAATAGAAAATCTTAAATCAGCTCCACCTATCGAGTAACGGGGAATCATGAAGTCTCATTGATACCTTCGCGCATTTCGACCATAATCGCTTCGCGCTGCACCAGCGCCGCACCCGCCAACGGAAAGGCACAAAGTCAAAGTCAAAGGATGATTATATGTGTGCGTCGTGACAGACACGTATTTACGTGACTACAATGGTGTGGTTTTTCTATAAATACTTGGCACACATTGAGACAAATAACGCACACAAACGTCAAAAGTAGACATTGCCTTTTTTAACTTTTACTTACACTTTCGACAATTGGGTTGTTGACACCATTAACCAATAATTCCAAAATACAACATATCTTTTATTACACTTTATTTTAGCCCGGAAAACCCGATTAACTTTCAATTCACTGTAAAATTCGATTTTAAGTTGCTTTGAAATCATTGAATAGTTAGTCAATTGAATTGGTAAAAAAGTGACGTCACAGGCCGCGTCATAAAAAAATCTATGGAGGAATCTCGTTTTGATTGGTGGTCAATTGATTGGTGGCCAATTGATTGGTGGTTTCAAATAGCCAATTGCGGGGTCTTAAAACCGAAGTTGGCTACACAAGGATCTGCGACTATTTTAAAAAGTAGCATATTTTGGTTATATTTGCGCTAAATGAAGCACTATTAGTTTTTATAGTATTATTTTTTTTATTTTTACGTGAGTTATGAGCGGCCATCCATTGTTGATGATAATATGGTTTGTGTGGTTTTGTGATATAATTTTATTCTGGTATTTACGATTTTAACGTTGATAATAGGTGAAAGATGTGTGATAATAGGTGTGTGTGTACAAAAAAATTTAAGTGATGCGTATTCAAAACTCTTTTAGTGATTAAAATAGCGACGAACCAAAACAAACAAACAGTAGGTACCTAGGTGTTTTTGTTTGGTAAGTAAGATTTTAAAAATTTCTGCCTACCCTGTCTCAAAACCCTGTGCACGCCCCTGCATGCATCCACACAATCGTCCGTGATCATTTATTGAGGGGCAAGCGTTCAAAGTGGACGTGGAGGTTATAGCTGCAGCTACCATTAATTTGATTTCATTTCCGTATACAATCATTTTATGAAAGTAGTCGAAAGAAAAGTTGCGAAAAAAAAATGGATAACGAGAAGATGGTGGTGTTTGAGCATTCATCGTAATACGGAATAATAATTATAAATAAAAAATTATATTAAAAGAAAGCCGTCAGTCAGATTCTTCTTTTAATATAGGAGATAGGATGTGATCATTCCTAAAATACCCTAGGGACTTAGGCTGACTTAGGCTAACATCATAATCTACATTTGTTTTAAATAAAATGAAAATATTTGCTTTTATCCATACACATTTTGTCTAGTTATGCGAACATAATTATGGATTCACAGTTCGAAGAAGGCCTGGAGAAAATAAATCTTAGTTTTAATAATAATCTGCCTAGGGGTGGTTCAAGCAAACATGGCGAAAAAAAAAATTACACGTAGATGTTAGGCCACCTCGTTGTTTTGTTAACCATACCTTAGGTATTAACATTTCAGCTCTCTATCTTAGGTAGAAGAGGGTGCTCATCGACTTTGAAATATCTGAGTTTTATGATTCTTTTTTGGAAAGGAGATAAATATGTTAGCTCTTCTCAAAAATAGATTATTTTTATTACAATACTAGCTGACCCGACAGACGTTGTCCTGTCCTTATCTACCTACTTACCTGCCTATTTACCTACCCTACACCTACCCTACGCCTACCCTACGCCTACCCTACGCCTACCCTACGCCTACCCTACGCCTACCCTACGCCTACCCTACGCCTACCCTACACCTACCCTACAAAAGTTTTTTTTTTTTTTTTCTCTCCGTAGGAACCATCTTCGTACTTCAAGGAATATTATAAAAAAAGAATTATCCAATTTGGTCAAGCGGTTCGCAAGTTATGCGCTTACCAACACATTTAGCGATTAATTTTATATATAAGAAGAACAATCCAAATATTAATAATAGAGTAGGACATACAAATTAGTAATACCGTTGTGTTTTTTCAACCTGAAACTAGGTCTGTGAACGCTGTTTTGGCTGTTTCAGTAGAAACAATTTTTCGGGGACCGCCAATAAATGCTCGCGGGTGGCTTGTTCAGAGCTATCATTGTAGCTCATTGTAATAATACCAGACTATTTTTTCTTTACCTAAAGCAGTTGTAAGACTCTTAAGAGCAGTTTTAAGCAAACTGTTCCTCGCCACAATTGCAATCAAGGCAATCGTAGTGTTCTCGAGAAAATATATTCTGAATCTTTTAAACAATCAGATCTCAGGAAAGCCTGGTCGACCAAAGCACAGTCTAAATACTTCTGAAAGCATTATTTCAAACATGTGATGATGACAAGCAAGTCATAACATGCGCCTTTTCTGACACCGCTGTTAAAGGCAGTAGTACTCATGGCTCGTACTTTATCTGTGACGTTCCATTGTGTTAAAAATAGCATTAGACATGTTTTCCTCTGTCCCTGCAGTAAGTTTGGGTACGCCTAACAATTTTTCACCACCAATGTCGGAGACAAAAATCGGTAGGCGCTCCACTTTCTTATTCCCTGTTACTACAAGGCAATAATTTTCCATCCTAATACAAGTGGATAAGTGGGTAATTATTAAAATGATTCATTTAGCACTGAAAACTAACCTGCAACCTAGAAATCAGACTAGTATTTTTCACAAATATTTCAAAAAGACCACTCGCTTGGGCACCCTCTTTCGCTTAAGCTAGCCACCTGAAAATTTACAACATTATTACTATAGATACGTGTTACAAATTTACGGGGTGGCCAAATTGAAAAACGAAAAAAAAATTTTTTGGACCACCCAGTGCCTAGTCATTTAAAAATATTTTTTTCCCTTATATAGAATATACATTCGAATAAAATAATAAAAAATACATTATAAAAAATATACAGTATTATTATATTCAATAAAAAAAAACAATGAATGTCTATGATCGGCGATCGTGTGGGCATGCGCTCGCAACTACAAACGATTCCCTTTGATGTGTGTCCAAAAACCGACAAGTCGCCGATCGCCGCAATCACGACGACGATTACAGGCCATGATGGGTGACTACAGGCGAGTACCCCGTCCACACGATCGTGCTCGCGTGTAATCGCCCATCATGGCCGATTGTGAAGAGGCGCCATGAAGTGAGCGTCGAAGTGACGGGGATATTACCTTACAGAATGCCACTTCTTACGTCATCTCATACTTTATCTGTCAAAATCTCTCTGTCAATTTAGTTCAACTCGTTGACACGCTCGTAACGGTGGTGCTAGTGTAAATTCGAATTATCAACCGAGTTTTTAGAATGCCAATCAAGAAACTCACAGCGGATTCAGATTCGAAGTTTAGAATGAGGTTTTACAGAATCACACCCCTGGTAATGTATTCTTCTCGTTGGAAAATAAATTAAACCCCCAAAATTTTTTTCTTCTTTTTTTTCATACAATAGGGTATTACACCCATTTTTGAAAAGTGTCTCAATGAAATTCTGTAGTGCTAATATGCCACCAAAAAAAACACAAAATTTTTATTCAATCGATAAGTGCCATAAAAATGCATCTAAACTTTAAATTTTCAAATTTCGCGCGTAGTTTGACGAAAACGCCTCTTACTGGACGCCATATTGCTCAGCGTAAATGACATCAGTTCGTTTAGTATCAAATGCGCTCTCAATAAATATGATAATTGTATATAATTTTAAAATAATTGAAAGCATATTTTGTAACAGGTGTAATAATGAAAAACATACGTTAGTTACGAAAATAATAAAAGTACAAAATCGGTTGACTGACAGTTCACAATTTTTTGTTTACACAGCCGTACGGCGTAATAACATGGCCGCTACTATTTCATTGTGTTTTATAACAGATTAAAAATACTGAAAACTATGAATTGAATTTAAAAATTGGTTTTGTTATTGTATGAACTAAAACTTACATTTTCCGACTGCTTTATGCCTAAACTGTCTCAATAACATATTTATAGATTTTTCCTCGTATAGAGTAAAATACCCTATTGAATGATGGATCTCGCCGTGATTCTTTCATGTTTGTAAAACGTTTTTCTTTCTTCATTTAATCTTGTCACCACGGAAACCAAGACATATAAGACGTTTACATTATTAGCTTACATCGCACAACAAAATGCACTTACATTATAAAAACTGCTTTAAAGTATAGTTAAGAATAGCTCGAGCTCTCGTATTATGGTGTGTTAATGTGCAAACCGGCACTCTAAGGCAATAACAGCTCCATAGAAACATGACTCCAGTTGTTCAATCGACGAATAAATCTTAAGCGCGATCAAAAGAGATAAAATGGCTCTTCAAGGATACTTGGCAGATCGATAAACGCCTTATACGTCGAAATTGCTTTGATATAACAATATGAGAGGAAATACATACAAATGTCAGCATTATTTGTAGCTACAATTTGTTACTATACATAACACTACTGCGACTTCGTCCATGTAAATTTTCAGATCCTAAATTTTTTCATAAGAAAATATACCTATGCTAAATAAAAAAAGGCAATAGTAGTCAGCCGCATCCAGAGTGACCGCTGAGCGAGTCTCAATGCAATGGTTGCCTCAAGATGGACGGCGTTGCTTAGGACGGCCCAGAAAGAGGTGGCGAGATGACTTGGACGCGTACCACGAGGGCTGGTTCTAGGTGTCGCGGGACAAAAGTGCCTGGAAGGACTTGGAGGAGGCCTTTGCCCAGCAGTGGGATAGCATAGACTAAAGAAAAAATAATATAGCCTAGCACTCAGGAATAACACTTCTTACTGGTGAAAGATTTTGTATTCGGTTAAGTTTTTTTGAGTTTATTCATTACAAACAAAAATTTTAAATAATATAATCTAATATTTTATCTATACAATATTAGTTTTGATTTACTCTCTCCGTATTACTTTGTTCAAAAGTAATCGATCTAAAGAGCATCATTTCTCGCGTTCCATTACGTGTTCGGGTTTATTGATTATTTTGTTCCTTTGTGGATACTGCAGGCAACTTGTTTGATATAGTAGAAGGCGTAATCTCCAATGCGAAGTCTAGTAAACTTTCATAGGGTTAACGCAGTAATTTTACGCTACGTAAATGCTATATTGACAACATAAAATGAATAAACATGAATATAGGAACCAAACAAAAATCATAAATTCCAACTCAAATTACTATAAGCCAAATAAAACAGCCACACACCTCTCTTAAAAAAAACAACACGCCATACGGGACATATCCCTCAAGCACTATTGGTCCTTTCATAAATCGAACACGACCCACGCACCGTTAGTTTCAAATCGCGCGATTTTTAAACGAGTTCTAAATTCGAATAAGTCTTGCCAATCAATTAACTGGCTGGTGTTCGGTGCTACACCGAATTAGGGCAAAGCTAACGCTCCGTGCTCATATTAGATGAACGTGAGCTGCCCTTAATCCGGGACTGGACAACAATTTGTACTACGAATTATATAAGTGCTTACATATGGTAACATAACGGGATGTACTGTTTTCGATAGTAATTATGCACACATTGATGCTTGGTAGGAGGATGTTTTTGCAATAAAATGTTCTCACATTTTCAAAAAGTTTGCATACAGTCCTAACCGTATTGCCCGTGACAAAAATTACAACTGTTTCAAATACGGGCCCAAATTTACCAAGATTCAATCCTAATAAACAGCCGAAGAAGTAATTTTATTTAGTCTAATGTGGAGACGTAAAAAGATATGTAATTAATCAAGTGTCAAGTCTGCGATGTGACAGAGTCTCAGCCTCTATGTATTCATACCACCACGCCCATTGCGGCAACTGCTTCCTTACCTAACGTAATGAAAGATTAGTAAATAAAAATATTTTTTTGGCTATAAATTATACTAACTATATACTATACTAACTGTATACTAACTATACAGGTTGTTTTTAAATTATTCTGTGTTATCTTATAGGACCTGTTCCTTTTTTATCTTCATTTTTTTTCCAGAGATTTTTATCCAACATGAAAATATATCAACCCCATCGCACCTTCTTACAAAGTAAAGTCATCAGTACCTACCTACCTACTTTTAAAGCAGTAAGTACCTGTTTCTTTAACTTCAGTAAAGCTGCTTCCCTAATTTATTCCACTTGTAATAATTGTGAGAACTTAAATTAACCTTACTAATCAAGAAAAATAAACCTACAAATTAACAATCGATTCCTTCGCAGCACCTTGAGAATCGAAACAATTATGTGTATGCCTTACAAGAGTAGCGATGGGGGACGACAAAGGGGACCCTTTTCCCCACAGCGCCATTCGTCCCCAAACAATACTTGCTTGGGTTTTATTCCACGCTCTCTAGAGTAGGAGCAAACTAATGTAAAACTGTGAATACGGTGCAATATTACTGTGACAAAAATGTTATACCCACTTTATTAATTTTAACTGATCAAAATCAGGTCACAGACAACAGAGAACGCAAGGCGTGGTCACGTCAACATACTAAATTAATTTAGTGTAGCTGTACCGTCAACACGTTAGGGCAAATCAATTTACTTTGACTCATACTCATCTATAACTATCTATACTAATATTATAAAGAGGTAATATTTGTTTCCCGTGGTGCTTCCCGTAGGTGTCGTAAGAGGCGACTAAGGGACGTACCAGAGAATGAGCAGCAGCGTTATCTGTGCATTTGTAACAACCATACTGCGATCGCCAACCCGCCTGCCAAGCGTGGCGATTATGGCAAAACCCCCCCCTTGGGCGAGGCCTATGTCCAGCAGTGGACGTCTTTCGGCTGAAATGATGATGATGATGATGTATATTTGTATGAAACTACTCATCCGATTTCAAAAATTCTTTCACCAATAGGAACTCGTTATCTGAGTGCTATCCATACTTAATATTAGAAATGCGAAAGTAACTCTGTCAGTTACGGTTTCCCGACAAAACGGCTGAACCGATTTCGATGAAATTTGGCATGAAAGTAGCTTAAACCCTCGGGAAGGACATAGGCTACTTATTAAACGGCAACTTCGTCTGCATCCGCCATAACCGACATTCACGCGGACGGAGTCGCGGGCAAAAGCTAGAATATTATAAAGAGCTAAAAAGTTTGTTTGTTTTTGAGAGAGGTAAGTGACTCTGTGAGTGATGGTCAGATTATTAAAAATGTTTTCACTGATACTAAGCTACTTTATTGTTGAGTGTCATAGGCTATATTTTATGACACATGACACATGACTTCCATGCGTACGAAAATATGGGCAGAACCTAGTGATACCTAAAAATGCGATTATTAATAATTTGATAAATCATAAGGGCGAATTCTAAACTTTTGTAATTTTTTTCAACCATTTTAGTCCCACAGCTAGTTAAATTAAGTAAGTTTTTTTTTCAATTCAGTCCCACACCGGGGCAAAGGCCTTTCACTTTTCCATTTTAATCAAATCAAATAAGTATTTATTTCGGATTCGAATAAATAAATTTTTCTTCATGTAAGACTTTCCAACGATTCAGAAATATGTATCTAGGTACATATTCAAAGAAGCTAAGTTATTATAGTTTATTTCGTCCTACAAAATATGCATTTTTCGCCTTTTAAAATCCTACAAGTCTCTTTAGACTTGTAGGATTTTAAAAGGCGAAAAATATTACGTCTCTTAACCTAACCTAACCTTTGTTGTCTTTCATTTTCTTCAGGCGTCCTACACGCCTTAGTATTGCCGAAACGGCTAGGCGGCTTTAATTTATTTACAAATCGCAGTAGCGTAGTAGCTACGAAGTGTAGTAAGCCTAATTGTTAATTTATAAACGCTTAGGAGCCACGTTGTGAACAATACGCCACTGCTTACCATTACGGTCGGAATGTAGTCTAAACTTATGTTATAATACAATTTTACGTTTACACCCATTTTTTGAGCGAATTTATTTTTATAACCCCTACACCTTTCACGTAGCGTTTAATATACTTTGCGCTTGCTCCAA
Source organism: Charanyca ferruginea (assembly GCA_947361185.1). Lineage (NCBI taxonomy): Eukaryota > Metazoa > Arthropoda > Insecta > Lepidoptera > Noctuidae > Charanyca > Charanyca ferruginea. The sequence continues at coordinate 53,726,526 of OX376055.1, read as the reverse complement.
AATGAGTTTCGTAGCCGTAAATGTAACGTTGTATTTGCCTAAACACAGACTTGGGAAGTTTGACACTTGGGGAGACCTTTATGACTTAGCAATAAGGGTGATTTTCAGTTGTTGTCGGGTCTTATTGCTAGGGTCCTGTCAGAACTTCGTGGTGGTCACTGATGGGATGACTCACATCACTATCGCTGTGCATTCTTGGGACGTATCCGTTTCTAAGTTATTTTTTTATTTGGTTACCGTTTGAACTTGTGTCGACGCGTTTAATAGGTCATCATGTATGATGTATCTTTATTTATTCGTTACTTGAATTTAGTAATGTGTTCTTTGACGACGACTGTATGACGTATTACCACGCTATGAAGTAAGGCAATGAAATAAGCAAAATTTGTAATTAATCTTAGGTAGGTAAAGATAAGCTGATAATTACTAAACTACCTAAATTAAGTAATTATCAGCATAATCTTCACCTAAGTTACAATTGACAGCTTCTAAACAAGTGTAATTAAAACGAACTATACTCCATTTACAATAGCATTAAACAGAAGTAGAAAAAGGTTATTTTTAACCGACTTCAAAAAAAAGGAGGTTCTCAGTTCGACCCGTAGGTATGTTTATATGTATGTATGTATGTATGTTTGTCCGCGATTATCTACCGTTTGGCTGAACCGATTTTGATGCGGTTTTCAGAAAAGTGTTTGTTACATTCTGGAGAAGGTTTTAGTATGCAACAAACAGAAATTTATTCAGCGCTTTTTGAAAAAAAAACAACAAAAACCGAGATGACGTTTTCGTTTCTTCTAACTTTCCATCTTTGGAGGACATTTTGAATCTCTGTTTTAACTGTGATGCCGTTTCTTAATGTATTTGGGTGATATGTAGGCACTAAAAAGTGGAAAATAAAAACTTTTTTGAAAAAAAAGGACCGCCTTCAAAAGCTAAAAAGTGATAAATAACTTTAGCACAGAACACACATGACTTTAGTTTCGGAAGTCGCTGGCAATACAAAATAACAAACAGAACAAAGCCACTTCCGAAACTAAAGTCATGTGTGTTCTGTGCTAAAGTTATTTATCACTTTTTAATTTTTGAAGGCGGTTCTCTTTTTACAAAAAAGTTTTTTAATGCACACATTGTAATAAAAGTACCTACATTAAACATGTTTGGAGTTACGAGAGACGCCGAATTTATTATAATCTATTTTTACAGCAGCTGTTGCATTTAACTGTAACCATTTTATTAATTTATCTTATATAATTGTGTGGCTTTCATTTAGTTGTATTATTTAATTTCAATTTTAAATTACAGTGTCAATGCTAAAAGCCTAAAAGAAGCAGGGATGAACAATACCGGGAAATCTTAAAAAGACCTTTAATTTGTTTATATTATTATTGGTCCATATTTAGTACTATCTTCGATCTTTTTATCAAATATAGTATGTTAGAAATTAATAAAAATAAAATTGCTTTCCTTTAACTTTGAATTATTTAAAATGTTTTTCATTCCTGCTTCTTCGAGCCTCTTTTTTCTAATGCTATTAATTATAAATAGATGATTTTTTTTTCGGTTTTTCTTACGAAGCTCTTAATTTTTGATTGAAATTGATTTGAAAAAATATAGCCAATAGCACACAGGGATAACGAAGCCTCCTACTGGTGAAAGAATGCTTAAAATAGTTTATGTATTTTTTGAATTTTGATTTTTTCCCAATAACAAACAAGCATGCAAAAAATTAAATCTTTTCTCTTTACAAAATTAATTTAGACAAAGCTCAAACAAATATTAGGTAGGTACCTAATTTATACCAATTATAGGAGTCACTAAACCAACATCATTAAATTAGACGAGGTATATTTTAGGTAACTAGGTACAAAACTAATTTAAATAGATTATTAATAATGGTACAATAATAACAAGATTTAAGATTTAAGGGCTTTTGCCCGCGACTTCGTCCATATGAACATCGGTTATCGCGAATGCAGATGAAGTCGCGGATTAAAAAGTAGCCTATATTCTTTCTTGGAGTTCAAACTTCGTCTGTACCAAAAATTATCAAAATCAGGTTAGAAGTTTAGCCATAAAAGTATAAAAAACAAACTAAAAGTCATTTTCGCATTCAAATTCAAATTCAAAGTCATTTATTTCAACCACTTTCAGGTCATAAATTACAATTTCAAATAAGATTAAAACTAAAATTCCATTACAATAAAAATAATAAATAAAATAACATAAATAAAATACAAAATTATTATTAAGTATCATTAAAATTAAATCATTCAAATCAAATTCAAATCAAAATTATCACATCAAATTGAAATACGTAATTCAATTAAACTAAAATCATAAAAATTAAATTAAAATAAAACAATAAAATTAAATTGAAATCATAAAATCAAATTAAAAAAATCATAAAATTAAAATTATATCATCAAATCACATTACATAGGATATTTATTTTATTTTATTTTTATTTGAAAAACTTACAGCTAGGTGCAAATATAAGAAAGAAATAGTGACAACGATAAGGCCAATTAAAAGCTTTCACAGATAGAAAATACAATCATATTCATAGGTACAAGAAGGTAGAAGACAGCTACTTTGTATAAATAAGATAGAAAAAATAGAAAAAGTAAGATCATCAATAAACTATGCTATGTTTGCGAAAAAGAAACTACATACATATAGCACATACACACATACATACATACATACATTACATACACTAGTACATATACATGTACATACACACACACAATACATTACATGTACATAGTTACATACATTAGTACATATTAGCTTTTGCCCGCGGCTTCACCCGCGCTAATTTAGAATTTGTCAATCAATTTGGGTTGTATTTATTGTTGCACAAGTTTCTATAATAATAGGTACCTATAATTCAATCATGATTCGAAACACATGTGGCGCCATCTATTATCATAAGAACGTTATTGTTGTTTGTCTCGGGAACAGTACTTATTTTTTTTCGGGATGAAAGGTATCCTACTTCCGTTTCTGTACACCTGACCACGTACATGCAAAATTTTAGTATGATCGGTTCAGTGGATTAGGCGTAGAAGGGTAACAAAAAAACTTACTCCTGCATTTATAATTTTATTATCTTCGAACCATAAAAACAGGTAAGTAAATAATAAAGTACCTACTTACAATTTACTTGAATTTAAATTAGTTCATTAATAATTAAATTATAGTTTGACCGTCACAGTTATTAACAGATTTATCAGGTTAAAAATAAGTTTTGATTACTCTTTGCACCTTGTGTTCACGTCAGATAAAATTAATTATCAATGATGGTGAATTGGTGACTCTACATATTTTAAGTGTGGTTTAAAGGATACGTATAGTACGTGCCACGAAAGATGAGACTTGACACAGACTTGATTTGACTTGCGCAGTACTCGATTTAAAGATACAGTAGGTACCTTTAAATCGAGTACTACGCGCAAATCAAGTCTGCGTCAAGTCTCATCTTTCGTGGCACGTACTATAACTACTATCTATTGTATAATGTACTTATATACTAAAATAATAAAGGTAAAGAATTTGTTTGTTTGTTTGAACGCCCTAATCTCCGTAACTACCGGTCCGATTCTGGAAATTATTTTGCCAATTGGAAGCTACGTTATCACTGACCGCTATAGGCTGTATTTTATTATGAAAAAAATAGGGATCCATAACAAAAATCACGTGAACGAAATCGCGGTGAAAGTGCTAGTAATAAATAAAAATTAAATGATGTGTAACTAGTGATAAATATAGATAATTTGAGAGCGACATATAAGTTCGCGAGACAAAGCGAATTGACTGTTCTTAAAATAAAATCTTGCATCACCAATCAAATAAAGCTTTTCTGATGGGAGTATAACATGGCTATCCATTAGAGTAGAACAAGATTTAGCATTCGAACTAATACCCAACTTTGAAATGCATTATAAACTTAAAAAAGATGAAAAAAGAAACAAAATGACTTCACATTTCAACCATAAAATCAAACTAGATTAAATTCATGTTAACAATCCTAAAAAACGAGGCATTAAACAAGAGCTACTCTAATCTATAAAATGTTTAAATAAAAACACAAAAGAAGTTTTTATTCATCACATTATCTTTGCAAGACAATCTAGAGCTTACAAAACGAAGGCCTTCTCAGATTCTAGGTTTGAAAGACTTGTAAATAAGGTATTACGTATGTATAAGGTTTTTGTTCGCTTTGATTGAAAATGTAAAGCCTAATAATTTTAATTATCATCATTATTGTTAAACTAGCTGTGCCCGCGTAATCTCTCATTTGGATCAAGTATAACATCAAGATTCATCAACACAAGATCAAAGTTGCTGTTTTACAATACTGGCCATTTGGAACGTAATTTATATATGGCTGGCCATAAATTCTAAATTCAAATTAATTTTATTTTTCCTTACACCTGACTTCTTCAAGAAGGGCATTGAAAACCCACTCAAAGAGTACAACTGCGCTGGCAGAGATGTTTCGATTGCACGGGTGCATATTTTGATTGATAGAAATTAAAAATATCTTATAACTTTCTGTACACTGAACGGCAATTTCATAGGTAGAGACCAGGAATTGTACGGTGGTACGGATCCCTCCGTGTGCAAGACGACTCGCACTTGGCCGGTTTTTAGGGTTCCGTACCTCAAAAGGAAAAAACGGACCCCTTATAGGATCACTTTGTTATCCGTCTGTCTGTCTGTTTGTCTGTCTGTCAAGACCCTATAGCTCGGGTACGCGTGGAGGTATCGAGTTGAAATTAAAACCATAATACTAAAGTCTACGGTCCCTTGATGCTGTAAAAAAATCAACCCTCTATGTTAACGTGAAAAAAAGATACGGCCGTTTATGTCGCAAAAAACGCATTTATAATATTAAGATGATTAAAGTATGGATAGTAGGTATGGATTAGTAAAGAAGCATGGAGTATGGCAAGTCCGATTCGCACTTGGCCGGTTTATTAATTAAAAGCGTGCTTTTTAACAAAAAAAACGATCTCAGCTCATCGTTTCAGTTTAGTAGTAACGTTTGCTCAAAACGGATTGACAATTTCAGACTTTTAACATAAGTTCAAGTATCCTCACGATGTTTTAATTCCTAACCGTGCAAGTCTAGACCATAGACCAGTGGTAATTTGTCATGCTAACAATGACAGTCTTATGCGCTCTACTGACTAACCACAGATTACCTTACAATGTGATGCTTCGAAATCGAAACCGAAACTAACTTCAGATCGAATCAAACGTGACGTCATTAGGTCATGAACGTAGCTGGAACACGGATATGCAAGAAGTTCTAGAAATGCAACAAGAGATGGTTTTGATCAATTGAACATTTTAATCTTTCTCTTTAATCCCTGAAGTAATTATCAAAAACACAGGAAAAGTGGTGCCTTGAGGTGTTCGCAATAAAGCCATAGGATTTGCAAACCTATGGATTGACTAAAGTGTGTTCAATAGGTATTCACAAAATTTACCATGTTTGAATTTGTAAAGCGAAACTAAAAAAAATGGGAAATACGTACCAAAACGAAACAATATTAAGCGGCATGAATGAAACTCCATTCCACGTCAGATATAAACTATGCATCAGAAGTAGGTAGGCAGGTACATGCAAACTAACAATGTAATCTACAATAGTCTTTAAGTACTATATCTAATTATAGACATTACCATTGAAAGTGCAACAGAGTCATAGTTAACAGGTGGCCGGCACTGGTTAAACGCTTTTAAAACAACCTATTACCTATCACAGCAATCCAACTTTGTTATAATCAAATTTATTTAACCACACACTAAATAACACCTTGCCGTAATCAAATAAGGTCCAATTTCATGTGAACGAACCACCCTAGTAAAATAACAGGGAGCCCTATTGTTGCTTACGCAAAGATGTAATCTCTTATTTTATTATTACCTGACTGGAAAGGGACACAGGAGGCCGTATAATAAATATTGGACTTTATCTTGTATAAAATAAAGTACATACCACGTCGCCCCCATTTTAATTACATAAGGTTCAGTTTTAATACTTAAACGTTGTGAAGCGGTCTATACCGTGACATGTCAATTTTTCTCAGTTTTAGTATAAATTCTGTGAAATATGGCGAGTGACGTCATTATGGCGATGGCGGGAGATAATAAAATTATGTCTGACGTGAATACAATGGCGGATATGGGCCACTATGTTATGTCCACTGAGGGATTCATAATTACTGATAGACATCTTGAATTGGTACAAGGAACGCGATGTATGTCGAAAGTTTCGAATATAGCGCGTATTTTTCGTACCGTCCTTAAATGATATATGATATTTTTGATATGATATGATATTTATTATGTAAATAGGTTAAAGGTGACACTTTTCCACAACATTTTTTTGTGTTTCCTATTTAACTGCTTTGAGAAGAAAGACAAAAAGAAACCAACACAAACGTCAGAGTCTCTTTTTTAAATCCATATAGTTTCTTGAAATGGTCAGGTCATTATGAGAACCTTGCTGGGTAATCTCTGAGTTTTGTTTATGTGTAACAACTCAGTTGAGTCATGTCCCTGAAGAAAATAAGTGATTTGATCAAAATATGATAGAGCTATGCGAGTCCTGACTTGATTATTTCATCAGTTCACTGAAACAGTTTAGGAATTAAACCAAATCACTAACTTTCTTCAGGGAAATGATCCAATAGAATTGTTATTGTATCATTTGCCGTGATTTGACCAAATCCCTTAGGGATATGGTTAAGTCCCTAATTATATCATTTCCCTGCGACATTTATGAGTATTGTAATAGATATTGTGAAGAGAGAACCACACAGAGTGAACCTGTTCTTATCTTGGACGTTCTTTGTTATGTCTATGTTGACATTTTTAGTACCTTCTAAGCAAGCGTGCATCATTATCGAACACAGAATCGCTTACCATTCACCACAGATGATAAACAGACAGACAATATTTGGCAATCATTCATTGATGCATTTAGTAAAATAGTAAAAAGTTGTTATTTTGACATTACAAACAGAAACTTAAATTTTATTTATTTGTACGTTTATGTCTCAGACCAATAAAAAAGTCTGAGGTTTATGTATCATATGTAAAGCAGCAGTGTTCTTAGATATTTGGTAGTCAATATGGGTACTCAGAAGCCAGAAAGTCTGACAACCAGTCTTACGAAGGGGTATCATGATACCCAGTAACTGGGTTGTGGTGGTCTGACAGGCAGTCGCTCCATGTAATGCACAGGTATTCAGCGGCATCCGGTTAGACTGGAAGCCGATCCCATAGGTGGGAAAAGGCTAGGCAGATGATGACAAATCCAATCTGCAGATGAACAAACTACGAACTACAGCGTTTAAATGCCACAAAATATTAAGTAGTAGGTAACAATATAAAGCAACACGGGTATACAGCGTATACACGGGTGTACACAGGGGTACTTCAGTGATACAAACAAAGGCGCAGCTTCCAATATTCAAGCGATATAACAATAAAAACAGACAACACATATTGATATCCTTCTATCCGCCAGTTACCAATTTATCTAATAGGATTACCAGGGATTCAGCCGCTTGAGGAGTTCTCTCGCTTGCTAGCTAATAAGATATTAGATATTGTAATATTGCAGTGTTGAAGACAGATTTCTAAACCGCATACAATAAGTGTTTTTGTCGAGTTTTCTTAAGTCTTTTACAACTTGCAGGAAGAAATTAGCACTTGACACAATATTCCCTTTCATTGCAAAAGTAAAAGTAATTACGATTTCTTAATTTCAAAACGCTAACTATTATCGTAGATTCTTATCTTTACAAGTGGTGTCTGATTTATCTACCCCTCTCTGTCCTAAGGAGTAGATTTATTTGTATTTTATCGTAAATGAATAGTAGAAGATTAGTAGTTTAATGAGATATCTATACCTATGTATAAAATCCAAATCTCTCATAATTTTCTTTTTCTTTTTTTTGTTTCTTTTCTTTATCATGTATTTTTGTGTGTTCTTGTCCTGGCAAGCGAATAAGTGCTTTTTCTTCTTCTTCTTTCTTCTTTCTTCTTTCTTGATTTACTCCCTGACTAAACACCTGATCATCTGCCAAGCCTTTTCCCAAGTATTTTGAGGTCGGCTTAGTCTAACCTGATTCAGCTGAATAGCAGTGTTTTACATGGAGCGACTGTCTGTCTGAACTCCGCAACCCAGTTACTGGGTAACACGACACCCCTCAGACTTTCTGGCTTCCAGCTAACCATAACGACTGTCAAAAATCTGCTAATTAAGGGCAGGACCACCGGCTTTACGTGCTTCTCGAGGCACAGAGGAGTCTCGGTAATATGAAGTGGATAGCTAAAGACCAACCGCGGCAAGCGGTAGTTTAACCACAGTATAAGTATTAGTACTATCGTAGTTTAACCATGATCGATGGATCCATACGGCGTTTAAACACCTATGAAGCTGAAATTTGATAAAAGTATGTATTTATTGATTTTTTATTATAAGTAGGTACTACTTAACTCATGCTCAAACAAAAAAATTGAACAAATAATGTCAAGCTAATAATTTCAAAACCCGTCCGTCGTTTTCTACCCGTGGGTGTCGTAGAAGGCGACAGATACATATTAACCAGAGGATGCAGGCAGCAGCGTCCTTCTGAGTACCGTAACACCTACTGCGATCGCCAATATGCATCGGAAAAGCATTGGCAATAGGGAACATTACGCGAAACTCGGCGCAGAGGGCGCCACTAGCACATTCCGTAAATCATAACCTCGTATTCTTGTTATATTATGTTATTAATTGTTCTAACTAGGTATTTTGTGAAAATATATCAAAGTTTTAATTAATCTTACTTACCTATACTTTAACCATATTATGGCATCCTACGACTATTTGAAAGTGGATTCTAGGTTATGCTCAGAATAAAATAATATTTGGTTGTCTTACATGATAAATGTGAACGTTATTCTGTAAATGCGACTATCTCATCTGAATACTTAACCTGACATATTTTACAGTGATTTTTAGCTGCTTCCCAAAGTTTTCGAACATTTTCTTCTTTTGAAAATCATTTCTTCATCGAAATACACAGCACTGATACATTATTGTATAATATAACATACTTCCCAATTTTGAACTCAATTAAAGGCAGAATTTCACGCTTTGAACGACTCGTCGATAAACTGTTTACGGACTATGCTAGTGCTGCACTCTGGTGCCAGAACATTGCAGTAGTATCCTCTATTACGGCTGAACGATGAGGGGAGACCTATGCCCAGCAATGGGCGTCTAAACGTTGACATGATGATGATGAATTTCAAAACCTCTTTCCAAAAACTATTATTGGACAATATTTCTAGAGCTTCAGCAGTATCTTGTTTATTTGAGAAACTTATGTTTTATTTCGTATAGGAAGGTGTATTAAACTCGTTATTAAATTAAACGAGATTTAACAGGTGAATTAGGTACCTACATAATCTACGAACACATAACTTTTCCATTTTTGGCACCGACCGGACTCGTGTGATCAAACATTTTATTTTGGAAAGTGTGGGTGCCCCTGAGAGTAATTTGCTACCGATACCGATGAAAAATACACCCGATCCACACACATTGGGACTATAAAAAGTGGCGAAACATGGATAATACCGATGTCAAAGTTCACCAATATTGTTTGGCGTAGGTACGGGAAAAATCTACCTCATATAGAAACTTTTCAAGGTAAACTCTGCTCTTCAAATTATATACATCACAGTAATATTATAAATGTGAAAGGTTAAAAAGAACAGCAAATAAAATGAACAAACTTATAAGCCTACGCAGTTGCCTACACAATATCACAAAAGACGATAAGTAATCATTTTATGGACGCGTCGTTTAACACCTAGCGCCATCTAGTAGCGGATAGCGAAAACTTTTAACAGCTTGATGTTTGGTAGGTATGTATTTTACTTTTTATTTTAAGTATATTATTTTCTTTGTGATACATACCTAAGTTTAATAGAAAATGCGTGAACAATTCTGAATTGTGTAATCTAAAGTAGATAAAATAAAGAAAATCGCTGTCACAGATAAAAACGTAAATGATCATGGCTACTAGGTTTCTTCCAAGACAATGAAATTCTTACATGTATAATGAATCTATTTGCTAAATTTAACTTCGCACTAGAGATGAGTAGGTACCTATTCAGTTACTTACCTAGTTACCTCTTAGCTAAGTAGCAAGTAATCAACATTTCAAATCCACTTCACCTACCTGAAACGTACTACACGACTTCAAAAATAAAAAATAAAACAGAAACTCGCATAATCAAACAAATTAGTTAACCTAAAACCCTTACAAGATATTTCCACGAAGCCGTGTTGCGCTGCGGCGAGTCAGCTTACTTGCAGGGCGACCAGTTGGCCGACGGCTCGCCCAGCAAGTCGCAGCTTCATTTTCTCAACAAGCGACGTATGTTGAACATCGCCTGTGAACACGGTACAAAATGTATTGTCATTGGACCAAAGAACGTGTTGCTTTTTTATGACAGCAGAGAAGATTTACGCTAAATTATCTTGTAATCTTTGTGAATTTGCTTTGAATGCTCCTATTTGAGGTAAAGAGAATCGTTGTGGGTTTTATGAAAGGAATGTTAAGGCTCTTTGATAGCAATATCATTATTTTTGTGTTCGGTTTCGCTTGTATGAACTTGTTACCTTTATTGTATTTAGGTAGGTAAGTGTACATCAATATTTAAACACTTAACATTAGGTAGGAAGATACCTTTTATTTGTAAGTACTTACAACTAAATAATGAAAATGCCTTGATCAAAAAAATACTGACCTACTTACGACTAAAAATTTAAATTCATTTATCTATAAGGGAAATGTTAGGGCAGCCGGGTAGCCCGCAAAGTTCATATTTTGTCACGTTTTTTGCAATTTACAGCAGTATCAGGTTGTATTGTAATGAAGAAATATGCATTTACAGAATTATGATACTTTTTTTTCAATATATTAAATAATAGAGGGCGTCCCCTAAACTCGTTATGAATAGATTTAAAAAATACATCAGCATAAATAATAATTACAAAATAATCCAAAAATGTACGTGTACGGAGGGAGTGTTCCTTTTGCGTACCTATCCGATTTTGTATGACATTTCAAAAATAAAAACGTTTTCATTTTCCATTGGAATATTTTTTTAATATCTGTGACCGATGTAGTATTATTGAAGTGTACCCGTTAAAGGGAACGGCTGTCGTTTATTGACCCCCCGACCAAAAGTGCGTTTTTCTTCGTTATTCAGGGGCTATTCACTCATTAAATTTAAAAGCATATTACTAACGTTCATTATCCTATCATCACATTCAACGTTCTTATTTTTTAATTACCCTATATACTTATACCTAAATCTCCCTGTAAAAAAAATACTAAAATAATTGAAAACATGTATCTTTTGCTGAAGTTGACGTGTTATTAATTTGAGGATTACACTAATCGATAGGTAACTTGAAAATCTTTATAATTCACGTTTTATTTTATTTCAAAATCGTTTCTCTTTTTCATAACAAAAGACCCAAAAATAGTGCGAATTTCGATTCTGTGGCAAAGAGGATATGTATGGTCAAGGTTATTTGGTCAGGGAAGCGCCTTCATATAAGGATAGATAATGCAATATTGCACCTGAGACGGACCCGCCCGTGGCGTGAGAGCCAACTAAACTTCTAAAATTCTCCTCTCTCTAAGCTACAATTTGTGAAAAGGTATGAATTATAAAAATCAGAGATTCTGCGCCATACTGCAGTCATTCAATAAACTTGTTGAAAACGGAAAAGTTCTGCAGTTCAGTGTTTTTATAATCACTCAAACAAATATGGATTAGCCAGGCTTAGATCATATTCGATTATAACCGTATGGAAAGGACATAAGTACTTACTTGTTGTTTAAGGGAAGACGCAATTCTGACGGAAGACCTGCTGCATATCGTTAGCCCCGTAACGCCGCGTAGACCCTGTACTATGGGTGTCAGACAGCTGATATACATACACAAATACATTTTTTTTTGTAAATACATACATATATAGATAAACAACACCCAGACACAAGGCAAACACAAGTGCTCATCACACAAATGTTTACCCTGGGCGGGAATCGAACCCGCAACACGCTGCGCAGCAGTCGATCGCTCAGCCACTGCGCCAACCGTGTCATAAACCGTGCAATAAATAAACAGTAAGATGCTACATATTGCACATGACTTTTATTGAGTGGGGCAAAGTTCTATAGAGTTTCTGGCAATGACCTTTGGTCTTGAAATATTTGTTGAAATCCAAGGAACGTTTATACGTTGAAAAAATAAAAAATCGATTGACAGGACTACGTCTTTCGGGTCGGCTAATATTATTATAATACCTGGTAGCCAGCCTATTAGCCTGGTAGCTGTTTAGATAGCATTCTACCTACTAATGTTATAAAGCTTAATAGTTTGTGTGTTTATCTGCTTTTGTTTTTAACGCGTTAATCTCCAGAACTACTGGTCCGATTCATAAAAATTCTTTTCCTAATAGGAAAACCAATGGAGATATGGATGGTCACCCATCCACAGACCGCGGCATGCATAACTTAACCGTGACCGATCGATCAGTACGGCTTTACTTAGCCACGGGTCCCTTTAAAAGGTACGTTAATATACCACCCTAATATTGCAGAGGACAGCACATCAAGCTACAACAATGTGTCAAATTTCTTTGATAGATTTTCAACTTTATTACTAAGGAATAAGTTTTATATTCAATGGTTTGATGTGTTGGCATCTTACGTACCACTGCAGTGCAAAGGCCTCTTCTGAAAAGTCATAATCGTTGATCACCATGACAGCTCAATGTCGCGTATTTTGCAGTACCTACTTTACCTACTTATGACAATTGTACCGAAATAAACTATACCCTGTTCACAATAAGATTAGACATTTACAAAAACCTTTTTTACAGTCCGTTCAACCGATTTTGACTTATATTGCGTTGGTAGCATGACAAATGGCAACTGTAGTAAACAGTTGTTATTGTAACCATTTTTTTGCCTCTACTTAAGCCTACGGAATAGAAGTCAAAATCGGTTGAAGGGACTGTAAAAAAGGTTTGTGTTTATGTCTAATCTTATTGTGAACAGGGTATAAGAAAGTAGTCTATGTAAGTTTTAAAAGGCAATCTTAAATGTAAATGAATTAATTTCTTTCCGAACTATGTATCTATTGTAGCTCAGACCTATTTCTGAAAATACTTACCTATTACTTATAAAAAGGTAAAGTTTGTTTCAAAATGATGAGTACCTGACCACTTTTCAGGTTTCTGGTAAACAAAAAATTAGGTTATACAAAGCTAGGCAATGGCCCAAGGGCGTGACTAGGATTTTGTTAAGGGGGGGCAGGCGTAGACAAACCAAGAATATATCTAAGGTAAATGCTGCAAGAGCAATGGGACAGGTTAGTTAAAAATGAAAAATCCCTTGAACAAACCTTGTTCTGCCATTTTTATACCATATTTCGGCTTCTTGATTCAAATTGAGTAAATCGTAATATTACTTTACAGTTTGTGAGCATTCCTCCATCTTCTAGGGGGGGCAGCTGCCCGTGCCTCGCTACCGCGTCCTTGCTATGCCCTATGCATTTGCATGTTTATAGTAATGCGAATTTCTAGTTTTAAAAAATCCGTGTTCTTAACTGAATATCATCAGCACAGTCAATTTCCAAATAGACTGAGATAAGCCTCCAGTACGAACAGATGGCGTTGCATTTTACATTCTTCTTATTTATCAAGCATCTCTCATCTGATCTCACCCCAATTATTGCTGAATACATACTATACCGCCCTACAATATTGTTAGAGTTTTGAACTTGATTACATGATTTGAAAGGAAGCAAGAATATAATAATGATTTAATAATAATTTAATTTATTATTATAATAATATACTCTACTAATAATCTACTGGACCTTTAGGTACGGTAGTATTAATATACTGTGCTTTAGGTTTTTGTAACGTTAGTAGACATTTGAGCAGATTATAAACGCATTTCCCTTTCGCAAAAATCTTAAAGGGACTGCACCAGCGCGATCTACAACAAAAGTAATCTAGTCATATTTTCCCCAGCAGCGAAGGAGTGTAGGTTAGAGAGAAAAGTAATTAAAATCAAAGTCTATGAAATTTTGTAAATAGGGACACTAGACTAGGCTTGTGCTTAGTCAAAGATTCCTGTCTAATTAGAAAATTTCCAAATGATGATTAAAAATCTCATAGGTACAGTCAACAGCAAAAGTAGATGATCAAAATCAAAAATTCAATACATTAGTCAACATACATTAGACAATCACATACTTTTGAATCACTTCGACGCCATACAGTTCTGACGCGAACTCCGTTCATTAGTATTGAATTTCTGATTTTGATCATCTACTTTTGCTGTTGACTGTACGTGATTTAAAAATTATGATCAAGTAGACTATAAGACTATTTTGGTATGGGACCCACTGTCATGACAGTCTGTAACAATGAACATTTAAACAAAAACCTATAGTTAGTAGGTTTTTCATTGCAATGTTTCCGTAACGTTGAGTCGAACGTTTCAACTTTATCTCCAAAACCTCACTTAGTTCCCGTAATATACAAAAAACCAAGTAACCGCTTTTAGACGAGCAATTCAAAAAATGAGCAGTTGTCTAGACATCGCCCGTGAACACAAGAAGAAAAGTTGTTTTTCTTTTGTTTAAGAGAATGTTAAATTACCGCCAAACCAGAGCGAAACGACTGACTGAGATGTAAACGATGTAGTAGCTATACATCTACGCTTTACTAAGGGACAGTATTTTGCCCCATTGTGGAGGGAGCGACCCTATCGCTATTTATTGAACACCTCGAACAATACAATCCCGACTACATTTCCTAACAGAAAAACCGACTCTGCTTGACGGGTTTGCTGTCAGAAACAGGCAGCGTTGTTTGTTGCCAATGGGTTTATTTCATCCATCACTTAATTCCGTCTATCCCTGTCGAGTTTTGAATGAAACCTGACAAAATTAGCCATAACTAATACTTGTAGTCGCCCTAAAGTACTGAGTATCGTTTTCAGGTCATTAGTTCAATCATAACAATATATTTACGTCAACGAATAAAAGTAAATAAAATGTTCCACACTCATACACTTGCAGGCAACACCCATAATAGGGGCGTGCCAGACAAAAACAGAGTTTTTCGCAACCCTCGTCATGTGAACGCTAACTTATTTATTTCAGCCGGATAATCGGAGAATTATTTTCAGCTAGCCACCTATTCTTTTTCATACGGATAAAAATCCGTTCAGTGTGAGATAAACTCGGTGGAACTGTTCATAAGTATTAAATGGGTAAGTAAGTATCCATTCCATTCGGTGTTTCGGCATAAGTAGGTCAGCATTTCAAAACTGAAACATTTTGCACTTTTCTAAGACATGGTATTGATTCGAAATACCATTTTTAATTACGCGAATGAATTGTTTTTTTTTTCATTGGCGCTAACGCAAACTACGCTACATATATGCGCATTCTTCCTACAAATAAGTAACCAAGCCTATAAATAAAACCGTCAGACTAAACATTTTCTTAAATAGGAATTTACAAACATAAATGTCGTTGTTTACATTGAAATTAACTTAATTTACGAAAACATTTACTTAATACATTCTTAACACATACATTCTCTTATTAAAACCGCAACGAACTCAGTATAATTGGTATTTGGAAGATGAACGCACTTATAAACAGACAACGGAATGCGCCAAGACTTTTGTTATCCTCTTTCTGTAGGATAAAAAAGCTTTTAGGAGAACGTAGCGCGTTTAAGGAATGCTATTTGGCTAATTAGTTTGAAATTGATTGAAATAATTTCCGTAGCTACTTAGTATGGTGGAAAGTATTAGTCTATTGAAAAATTCTTAACACTATAGCTTAGTGACAAGAATTTTTCAATAGACTTAGTTAAGAAAAAACGTTTTTAGCTTACTTATTTTAAAATATTTTTGAGCAACTTTAATTACAAGACTTGATTGCCAACAATACCTGGGTAATTAACTAAATAAGAAATATCGAAGTAATTAAATACGCTACTCAATATTGTTTTACCTAAAATAGATGATCTTTACGGTAAATGTCGAAATTAATTACTTCGTCACGGTTTATCTCATCTGGTAGCTCCTGTTTTCGGACAAACGATTTTTTTTTCCATAGTTTTATTTATTTTCTCTCCGTGGATTACGCAAAGGAAAGGCTTTTAAAACTCAATATGATTTATTTAGTTGATATTCATAAGGATCCATGTTTAATTCAGACTACATTCTAGTCAAAATGATGATAAACAAAGCAGACAGGTCGCATAACCCCACACCAACCGTATCAGATTAATTTTTGATCAGGAGTCACGGGATTAAAGCTCCCAACTTTCTAAATTACGACGGATATTTATTTTTAAGACGCCATATTGTTAAAAAACTGTGTAGCGAAACGAAATTCGAATTATTAATTTGTGTTAGGTTTTAATAATATGATATGGGTGCTAAAAGACTACAATTTTGAGGTTATGTTATTTTTACATAAGTAGAAAGACATGGCAAGTGCCTACTAGTGGTACCTACTTAACAAAATTATTTGTATGATTCAATTGCCTTAGAATTTATAGGAACGTAGTCAGATGTAGCCGAATAACTTTATTATCAGAACCATTCATGTAAGTAGGTAGGTAGGTACTTAATTAATTTATCACCACCAGTTGTACAATAGATTACCATAGGTACTACTGACCTCTAATCGGGAGGGATTCATGTCTACAACCTATGACTGAACATCACCTATGAGTAACGGATTTTCATATTTAGGGGTTTGTAAGTACATACATTCACGAGCATAAATATGTATACAGATTGCAAAATTCAAAAGCAACTTTCTCGTGAAATAACTATTTCAACATAAAGATAAAACCTATTTTATAGTAGTTTGGGATCAAAAATTCCTTATTCGTAACCCCATAACATTTCAATCAATAGTTTAGGAGAAAATCAGTTTAGAATGAGACCAACTGCTTACATGTTTTTGCTCGTGACTGTACATATCGTTCATTTAAACATAATTATGGAGCATAAAGACAATAGGGTAGATGACACCACCAATCAATTGATATACTTTTTATGGGAATTTATACTTATGACGTCACTTGTAGAGTCATCTGCCAACTCAATTGTTTATTGATTTCAAAATCAACTTAAATCTATTTTTATAGTAAATTTAATATTTTTGGGTTTTTTAGGGTTAAAATCAAGTGATTTTTTAGAGTATTTCTGTCTAGGAATGATTGGTTAATGGCAATTATCTACCCAATTATTGGTAGGTATGAAATTAAATGTTCAACAGCTTGTGGTAATAATTATTTGACTTAAAACTATATAATACACTTACATAAAATAAATCAGGTATTACATAAGAAGACCGTGCAATAATCAATCGTTAGATATTTAGTACGTGGAGCTTATTCAGGACTCAACTGTATGTAAATATAGCTATACCTACTACGTATGTTTTCAGTAATGAGTTCAACATTCTATTACATGCCGTATTCTCAACTAAAACGGTATGAAAAGGTGATAAAGTAAAGATAAATCTTTTCAAAATGTTTCCAGTCACCACTCAAACTTTCGGGCGACAAAATCTACACTTTTTGCTAAAATATTGCGCAAACGAAAAGTATACATTTTCTTTAGAAACAGAAAGATTATGTAAGTCAAAAGTGAGGCGACAAAAACTGGTCATTACCGATTATTTCTGGTTTTTGCACCGGCTTTACCTCAAATCTATCTTCAGTTTCATTCCGACGGTGATCGCTCTTGACGTTTACAGGGAACAACACTCCAAACATCCACCCTCGGCGTACCCGGCCCGCACCTCCCCGCTCCCCTCCCCCCCTCCCCCCCTCACTCTACCTACTGGAAATATTCCTTTACCACGAAACATCTTCGTTCACGAGAAATTTTCACTATGACCTTACCATTACTCGTGGTTCCGAGTGTTTACTGTTTACGACTAGTTTTACGCCATTCGTATAATATGGGGAACCCTTTTAGTGAGAAACCCTTCTATGGAATAGTAAGTTTTCATATGAATCTAGAGCATCAGGAATTATTGCAGGCTGGCATTACGTTTTGCGAGAATGTATCTATGACCAAATTATTGTCTATTGCTTGGCTCTTGTAGTTAGCGTGAATCTAGTTATCAAGTGACTTTTAAATTCCTTAATTTAAATACCTAGTTCCAGTTAAATTGTACAGATCGACGTTCATTGTAAAAGTCTGGTACATTTATGGTTTCTCCTTCATACAAGTAAAGCGATGGACGTTGAAATGGGGCCAATTTCAGGGGAGGCAGGATCGTTAAGCATGCATAATAAAATATTGTGAAAATTGTGACTGTTTATCGTGTCTCACAGTCTCGCCTCTTTGTTTGCTGCGGTTTCCGATGAGTGATGACATCAAATCTAAATGATTAAATTATATAATTAAGTGTACTAGTAAAAAATCTAAAGAAGAGAACGAAAGACATATTATTCTTCTTTAACTGACATGGTCGGCAGAGCCGAAAAAACTAGTTACCAGAAATTCAGCAGATTTTTTAAAGCGCTGTGAATTTCGAGGAATTTATCTGTTTTCGACTCGTCATTTCGTTTGGTATCGGCACTGAATGCTGCGCAAAAAGATACAATTTACAGAACACATTTTAATAAAGGAATAATTCGGTGGAAATGTACTTACGTATTGAAAGTTTTCGTTTGTTAATACTTAAAATTAACAAAAATGAAAACTGAAAATATAGGTAATTATTATGTTGGTGGAAAAGGGATACCTACTTTTCTATAACTTCACTTGTAACCTCACTCAAATGACCAAACAGGATAGGGCAGTACACACCACCAACCAATTAACTTGGATTTACACATGTTTAAACAAATAAATGAATCTTTATCTTTATCTTTATAGATTTTGTATGCCAAGAGAAAGTTGAGACGTCACATATTAGCTAACTCAATTGATTTACTATTTATTGATTTCAAAGCAACTAAAAATCCATTTTACAGTTCCTTATTGAAAAATGAACTAGCTTTGTCAGAGCAAAAAAAGAGTTTTTTTTTTAAGTTGCGTCTATACATTATTAGTTACTGGCCACTCCATTCCCACCTCGACAGTGTTCGCGTGTGCGAATTTTGAAATGATGCGGCAGCGTTCGTATTTTGCGGAGACAGACCAAATAAGAGATGGATAGATTGTTTGGAAGGTGATATGACATTGAAGGAATCGAACAAAGACGGCAGATAGAGATGTAGCGGCAAAAGAGAGCGCAAATAAATTAGGATATGTTCTATATAAGGATGGTGATGACTTGCCCAAAAATCAATAGAGATTGCGATAGATACCTAATTGAACACAATCGATGTTTTTAAGCAAACCCTTTCTGAACAGGTATTTGTTTTCTTTTAAGAAATTACTTTCTTATTTACTCAAGATATTCCTTGTATAAATACAAGGAATTCCAAATTTTACCAAATTATATGATACAGAATCTTGAACTTGTATACCGTATTCTGGGTGTGCAAATATCTACCCACCTATACCCTGTTCACAATAAGATTAGACATAAACACAAACCTTTTTTACAGTCCCTTCAACCTAATATTAATTTGCATTGTTTTGTTACAGATAGATTATTTTATATACTTACTAAGTTTGTTTGTCCAATGGTACATTTGTCATTTTGTACTTTACTTTTATTTATGATAGATAGATCTATTTAGTTTTCGTCTACTCGTGTACTTTTTACTTTGTACGCCATATTCTATGGCAAAACATGTAGGCCAAGTTATATCCCAACATCTTGCACTATAAACCTGTGTATACTCATGTTTTACAAATAAAATATCTTTTATCTTTTTATCTTTTTAACCTATTTTGACTTCTATTCCATAGGCTTAAGATTGACATTAGAGGCAAAAAAAGTGGTTACAATACAACTGTTTACTGCAGTTGCCATTTGTCATGCTACCAACGCAATAGAAGTCAAAATCGGCTGAACGGACTGTAAAAAAGGTTTGAGTAAATGTCTAATCTTATTGTGAACAGGGTATAGGTATACTTTATTGTGCAAATATTAAACTTTTCATAACAGAACTTCTTTACCGGAATTCTCGTAATTCACTTAGGTACATTAACGATCAAAAAGCTTTCCTGGAATTGCTGGTCCTAAAAATTTGCACTTTAGTACCTAAGTAACTACCTACTTCTCATTGCATCAACTTCTATTTTTTCTTAGTTGAGTTACATCGCAGATCTTTCAAATATGATTAAGGGTTTTTTTTAGTTTACCTACGCAAATTCATCTCAATCAAAATCAAAAACTTGACAAAAATGTATGTAAATTAGAGGCATGTTTGACTAATTGTGACAGAGATTAGAAAAATGCAAACGTTTTTAAAATTACGAGTGTCCCTTTAATCTACAAACAATATTGGTTTGTACGACCATTATTGTAGATCAGAGGGACTATTTTAATCAACAACCCGTAAAAAAAGTAATCAGTAACTTAACATGTGTTTGCTATGTAAGTTTTTAACGATAACATAAAATTATCAGCTTAAACAATTAATTAATTTAACAACTCTATTTTATATTTAAAACATATCAACAATATTTACAAGAATAATAAAAAAGAAAACCTAAAATATTAAACTAAAAAAAACTAACACAACTAAAACAACACAACAACTCTTATTTAAATCGTTTGATTAATAAAACATTGTGCACATAACTCGTAAATAGGTACCAATTATGCTTATTTTGAAGGGGTTGTATTTCAACCCCCACAGTCTCGGTTTCTGTCAAATAAGCCATGGCCAGGTTCGGGTAGGAAAGCGCTTTTAATTCGTCGAAACATTCGATGAATTTAATCACTTTTTGTCACTTCTCCATAACGCCTAGAAACAAAGACGTTTGATCAATTCAAAGCATTGCTTAGGCAGGCCTACCTGTTTCGTAATTTTATAAATATTTAAGAAATCCAATTTAATTCAGTACTAGCTTAAATCTCTTTCTCTATCTTGGAATATTTTATGAATATTTTAAAGTATCTGTAGGTGGTAGATACTTAGTCACAGAATACATAATAAGTATATAGCTCGGATTGTTTTGTTTTTTTGTAGTGCTTTTGGATTTAAGTCTACTAAACACACTTTTTAGTTTTTCTTTTTGTCTCAAATTTTTCATTTTGTCAATGTCATACATTCCTGTTATTTGCATGGTTGCTGAAATGCTGATTTTATATTTATCCTATTTTTATTTGTGTTGTAAGTGACAGTGCTGTTAGTGTGCTTATTATAAATAAATAAATATACATAAAAGTATCCCTACCCATGCTTTATAATTTTTTTTTTTATCTTTTTATCTTTAACACCTACAAACTTGTATGTGAGTACATCTAGATCGATAGGAACCGACCATGTAAACCTCTACATGCTTATCTCCACGTTAATGGCATTTTTTTGTTGATGAGAGAAAAATCCTTACAGCATGTGTATTATGTGTAAGTAGGAGCTAGGAGCACAAAGCATGCGTGTGTACAAAGATCTTACGAAACAAAGGAAGTTGCACAAAGCGTCCTCCACATATTGCAAGTTTACCGGACTAAATTACTGTTATTATTTGACTAACTGGTGACAAGAAATAAACGTAAAAAAAACACGCATTACTTAATAAATTGACATCAATCTAATGACTTATTAAACCCTGATGGCCATTACTACATAATGACGTCACGATATACCCAAGTTACGTATCCATGCAGCACAAAAGCCTGTTCTACATTCATCTCACAAAATACGCCAGAGCGTCATAGTAAATGAAGTTGCAATAATTCACCCCCGGTTACCGGATATGTGCCTTTCGTGGCCCGACTGCGGCGCGGCGTTCCGACTAATCTGCCAACTGGTTGGCTGACTTAGCAAGGACCTCACTCCGTAGGGAATTAGATAATTTAGATGCTTAACTAATCGTTAATTACTTGCTGGGCTTTGTCAGTATGATAGTAATTTTTATTGCAGGGAAAGTTAAGAGTTTTCTTCGTTTAGTAGACATTTAAATAGAATTACCTACTTATCTTTACTGAAATTGTTTATGAAAGCATCTTGACTCGCGGCCATGAATTTTATTTGACGTTATGTTTGTTTAACGCAATGTTTCGGGCCTAAGCTAACATCCGACTTCCTGTTTCTGATCGCATTTTCAGCAAATAAACAACCTTGTTTCTCGTGTTTAATATCCCTGTCTACGCCTTTATAAATTATACTTTAAATAGTTATTTGTTATACAAGAGTGCAAAGTTGCTTTTTAACCGCGTGTTCAATTTTGATGACCGAGCAAGCGAAGGATTCTAAAATTGAATCACGAGCGCAGCGAGTGATTCAAAATTAGAATCCTGAGCGTTAGCGAGGGAATCAAAAGAGCACTAGGTGAAAAATCTTTGCACTCGAGTGCAACACGTAACTTTTTATTCCACCTCAGCGAGGAAATGACTAAATGCAAAAAAAAAACGTTTACAAAGTCTGAGTTTTTAACAAATTAAAAAAAAGTTGTATGATATATTCGGCACCATAGAGGTAGCAGTAAATACGTTTAATGTTTTTTTTTTATTCACAAACTTAGTGCACACGATGTTCTAAATTCAATTTACTTTATCCTCTAGAGAATAAAAACGGCTTTTCCACTCAGATATTGAAGATAAATTTACTTTATCCTCTAGAGAATAAAAACGGCTTTTCCACTCAGATATTGAAGATTAAAAATACTCTTTCCAAGATGGTGGGATGAAAAATAAATTAAGCAACATGCCAAAAGAGATCGCCACTTATCTAAATTTGCCTAATCCGGAACAGTAGGTACACTGGCCACTGTTTCCGAAGAACATCCGCCACTCTCTTGGCGGATTCTGGTGCAAATATAACAACGTTAAAACGCGGTGGATGGAGATCCGATCAAGTGGCGGAAGGCTATATCGAGAACTCCATCCAAAACAAACTCGATATCACCCAGCGTATCACAGAACGCATCAATATTCTACCAACTAGCCCACGACCATCGACATCAAGAGATGAGTCAACTGAGCTGATTCTCTATCCAGAACATCCGAACGAGGGACCCTCCAACCTGGAACTACGTGTATCTCCCACGTTTAGCCCACAGACAACTCAACATTCATCTTCACAGAGGACTGAAATTAAGTTACCGGGAAAAAACATCTCGTTAAATATCCAGAATTGTACATTTAATTTTTAATAAAATAAACTACATATTTCATATTGTATTGGATTGTTTTATTTTCTCGCAATCGGTTTCTATTTACTCCCTCGCTAAAGCTCGGGAGTAAAACTACCTCGTATATAATGGGTCATTTTAGCTCCTTGTATAACAATCTACTATTATCCGGATTTTATCGTTGGAAGATTTTTATCTGACTGTACAGAACAGCTTTATTGTACACTGTGTCCGGATATATTGTGTCCTAATCGTCAGCAAGCCGCAGCTTCTTCTAGCGTTGATATAGGTCTACCTTGCCATTCCCTATAAGCCATCACTCCCGCCAAGGATCATTTTTCATTCCGTAGTAGCGCATGCTTTGCCCTCTTTACTTACTGTAATCTAACTTAGGCCGTTTCCATGTTAGATACCTACGAACTCATGTTTCGCACGTGCTCGCAGGTTTGTGTTCGTGTCGTATACGTGTATGGAGAACTTACAATCATTGTTGGTTGGTTATGTTTGTAGGTAGTAGTATTTGTCCGCGACGTAGTCCGCGTGGAAGTCAAAATCCAGTCCGTTCTTAGTTTACCAGAAAAATTTCAGGTTCATTTATCAAGTAGGTAGGTACTATACGAGATTTTGTGTTTAGTCAGTAGGTAACGTTTCGCTTTATACATATAGATTTTCGAATAAATACAGAACAGAATAATGGTGTTACGCTTGGTTATAGAGTTTAGGACACTGTACCCCCTCCATGTGCTGTTGATAACTACCGGGGTGGCTAGGTAAACCTACGAATCCCACACTTACCTGTTTTATCCCCGAAGACTGAGCACCAGCACGCGTAGCATGACCACGCTATGTCTACGGAAGAATAGACATACTGACAGCAAGAATAGACAAGTGAGTACAGTTTGTGTATTCTTCCTGTCAGTAGGTATGTCTATTCTTCCGTAGACATAGGTAGCGTGGTCATGCTAGGCGTGCTGTAGGTTTCTCCAAAATATAAGAAAAGTACTTGAGCATCATCATCTGCCTAGCCTTTTTCCTACTAAGTATGTGGGGGTCGGCTTCCAGTCTAACCGGATACAGCTGTATACCAGTGCTTTACATGGAGCGACTGGTTATCCGACCTCCACACCCCAGTTGCTGGGTAACACGATACCCCTTAGTTAGACTGGTTGTCAGATTTTTAGCTTGCTTTTGACTACCTAAAACGACTGTCAAAGTGTCAAAGACCATCCTGGTCAATCCGTACAGCTTTTACTTGGCCATGAGCTCCTCAGTAATCACTTGAGCAAGTGTTCAAAAAGTTAAAGTTTGATTTGCTGACATGTGATTGCCCCGCCCCCTCTTTCACGTGAGGCCTGTAATTTCCTACGTGCTACGTACGGCGTAGCGGTGTATACGACGAGATGTGTGCGAGGTGGAGACGAGGCTTTCGAAATTATTCGTTAACCTTCGAAATTTTAGCAAGACGTGTTTTATAAGTGCTCGCACCACAGCCACAAAACCCCGCCACCTGTAGCTGGAAGCGGCAAATAAGTAACGGAGGCGCTCTTCTACTTGTGGCCGGTAGATGAAGCATAAATAATGCCAGCTACACACGTAACGATCTATCGCAGCGATTAAACTGTGCAAACCGATTTGCGCAGTTTTATCGTATGATAAATCGTTGCGATAATCTGCAACGGTCTTCGGTGGGACATCGAGTTTCGCCGTTTTGTAGTCGGTAGCGGACACACGAAGCGAGAAACGGCGCCTCGAGATTTGTACCGACCACCGGAGTCCTTCGTGTGCGGAGAGTTCATATTATAAACTAGCTTTTGCCCGCGACTTCGTCCGCGTGAATGTCGGTTATAGTGGATGCAGACAAAGTCGCGAAGACAAAATTGGTTCAGCTGTTTCATCGTGAAAGTGTAATAGACAGAGTTACTTTCGCATTTATAGTATGGATAGTACAAAAACTAATTCGCAGCTCGGTGGCGGTGCTTTGTGACTGTAGCGTGTGGCCCACTGGTCCATGTGCGGTAAGAATGTAATTTTAGGGTATATAGCATGAAATGGCCGATTTATATTGCAAAATTAAAACTGGTTTTTCCAAGATTTATGTATCTAACATTTGTTTATTTATTAACACTTCAAGCACAAAGTACAGAGGCGGCCTTAATGCCATAGGCATTTTCTACCAGTCAACCTTTGGGTATGTAGTACTATTAAGTATTCTGTGCTTTGGGTGATGCAGAGACAAGCAGTGGTAGGTGTAATCTGAAAATAACTAGGTACTATTATTATATAATAATACACAACATGCACACAAATTAGGTTTGGTGGCAGCAGAGGATGCATAAAAACCAATTTGATTTAAAGAAGTTTAATATTAAGAGATAAAAAAAGTATTACAATTATGTTCTATTTCTAACTATAATTAATATTGTATTATTTAGTCGGCGATTGACCAAAGAATGTCATGTAAAACGCATGGATCGCGTAAGCGGTCCGCGTTCGTTCACCTCACTTCTTGCAGCGTCAGCGTCGTGGTAGCGCGCAGTTGTCTTGAGTAACCAGGGCGCTGCATACTAGCGGTTTCCCTTGACTATTCTTGCGTAACACCTCCCCCCGTAGAACAGCGACTATTGAAGACCTTGGTCGTAAATTGCGCTGGGAGATGATCGGGTCCGGCCCTATGATTGTCTGGAACAGCATAGATGCTCTGTGGGTGCATCTCCTTGGTCCGTCTTCTCTTGAGATGGTATCTTCGGTACGCTATGCCACCAATGAGTACGCATGCACTGAATAGGAACACGTACAGCGGTATGGTTGTGTAATATAAAATCATATTCGAGTTTGTCTCAAGATGTAATGGCGACTGCAGCGAAATCTCCTTATTGGTAGCGTGGAGATTATCCAAGTTAATAGAGTTGAGTTTGAACAGTGGGTGTGTTGCTGGGCTAAGTATGTCTTCCTTAGGGACGTCTATTATTTTCAGGGCTTTACCCTTTAGTCGGTCGTTGAAGTTTGATATAGTGAACTCGGCTGTCCTGATGAAGCAGTTATGAGGAATTACTGCGAGATAACTTCCTTGTAGTATTTTGTAGAGATCTTGTTCACAGGATAGGCGTATTTTTGTTGGAGCTGGGAAACTGATAGTGTAGTGGCGGTCGTCGAGTTTCTCATAAGCTGGTTTTTGTAGAGATATGGTGACCGGCTCGCATGATGGAATTCTCTGCTGCGTAGTGATGAGGGTTGCGATACAGTCCGGCGCCGTTCGGCTTTGTACGTTGTGTATCTCTTCACATAGATACCCTTTAGTGGTCTTCGGGCATTCAGCCTCTATGTACTTGAAATCTTTCGAATGGATAGCTAGGAATTGGAGATGAGGGGTAAGGATTTCATGATGTTTGTTAGGAACAATAGATATCTTATACAAATCATATACCTGGGGTAAGATGATAGGGAATTTGTAGACTATAACTATTTCGTTACCTACATAATATGAGCCTAATTGTAGGACGTCGTAATACTCGCGGGCTCCTATATCTAATACTTTATCACTACCGTAAAGGCTATGTAATTTACTAATTATAGACCTAATGGAATTAAAACTTATGACATCATGGTGTGCTGTGGACGTTCTTATAAATGCTAAAACATTCTGTAACTTTGATATCTCCAGTGACAGCGTATAGACGTTGTCGCTGATTATTAATATAGTTTGTCCTAAGTGAGCATATTGAATTAGTTCCTGTTTGCCTTTATCTAAACTCTGACTAATATTACTAATTAGAGTTGCTATTTTTTTCTGGTTGTCTACAATATTATCTATTACCTCAGAGTGTTGGGTTATCCAATTTTTAGTTAGGCTCACGTGATTGTTAAATTCTATTAATAATTTGTTTTCGTTATCTTGAAGCGATTTTATAGCGTTGTTGTAAAGCACCGCATCTGTGTAATCGAGATTACCAGTTATACTTTTTACAACGGAACCGAGACCATCTACGAGACCTCTTTTAGTACGGTTAATTTCAAATGACTGCAGCTGCTCGAGAACAGTTTGAAGCTTACTCTTTAAGTAATCGATATGAGGTTCGGAAATAGAGAGCGTTTTGTTGTTGAGGTCAGGGCTCACCTCATTTAGTTGGCCATGAACAGTAGCTACTTTATCCTGTAGTTCTTGGAGGTTTATATGCTGTAAAAATGAATGATAATGGGATACTATACTGCAGGGGCCTAATTTGAAAGGTAATACACCGGGACCATCGTCGAGATTTTCAAGTTTTATCTCTTGCGTTTGGACTGCATGCAGTAGCAGGTGGAGTATCAGGAGGGTCCTGCAACAATTGAGCACTTTTAGGCACTCTCTTCAGTCGGGACTTAGCTATGGGTCCGCGTTTTTTACGAGTATATATATGTATTGGGAGATCTGTCATGACGATGTCGTGCGTGTAGCGGGGCGCTACTTTCTGTCGAGAGGCAAGAGGGTTTTTTACGAATATTTGTTGATCGGGAGAGTATTGGTTTTCTGTAGCCCGGGATTTATTATGATTGTCTATTAAGTTCTTGCGGTGTGTCAAACTGGATTCATGGATTAGATTGTAAGCTTTAATCATTTTATTCTTGTGTTCGGTGGTGTATTGTTGTAATAGATGGGTGGTTAAATCTAAATCTAATGGATCGCGTGGGTCAAAGTGTCCTGTAATTACGTCAATCGGTCTACATCTCGTTAAACTATGTATAGAACTGTTATAGGCTAAAAGGGCATAATTTATCAGATTTAAGACGGATTCATTCTTCTGCTCTACCTTTAGAATGCGTAAGTGCTCTAGAATTGTTGAGTGGAATCTTTCTACGATTCCATTTTCATTTGGGCTATGAGGTGCTATTCTATGGTGTTGAGTTTTATGTAACCTTGTGAATTCAGCAAATAGCTGGTTAGTGAACTCCGGTCCGTTATCTGTCACTATAGTGTAAGGCACCCCATGATGTGTACAGTACTTAAGTAATGCCTGCACTACGCTTACTGCTGTTCCATCTCTCAAATAGTAGACTTGGGCATACTTTGAGAAAGCGTCAACGATAGTTAAGAACTTTTCACTCTGAATGGTTAATAAATCTAGATGAACGAGTTCAAAGGGTTTAATAGGTGGAGGAACTAGACAAAATTGTTGCTTCACAGGGTTACGGTCATATTTAGCTTGACCGCAGACCGTACACTCGTTAATGAATTTTGTGATATGCTCTCGCATTTTCGGCCAATAGTATTTATGGGATAGGGCTAGGTGGCATTCATTTATACCCCTATGATTTGTTTTACCGTCATGATATTTATTAATTATTTCCTGCTGTCTTAAATATTCTCTTACATTTTCCAGTTCTCTTTTTGTTAGTATAAGATTCATTGATGAGCTTTTGAAGGTTTTTTGTATTATGGGGATAACCGTGTACATGGCTAATGGCGGATTTATGAGTAAACCTGTTTTAATATTGGGGTGAACATATTCTTTTATTGTGTTAATGACATCTTTTTCGCGATTAGACTCTGATATTTGAACGGCGGTACGCGTATGGGTCTCGAAAGGTTTTGTGACAGTGGGTTTTCCTTTAATATCGCCTACAATAGTTAAGACTAACTGCTTAGTGAATCTGTTTAACGGTTCTTCCGTAATTGGAACTTCTAAGATGGGGTTCTCATTTTCGGTATGGACTGTTAAAGTTTTGGAGTCGTCCGCAGCCTCTGAGGCTGTCATCGTCCTGGAGTCATCAGCTGATGGATCTTTTATGGATGGGTTTACGGCTATTGAGCTTACCTCTTCATTATGAATTTGGATACGCGATAAAGCGTCGGCGTTAGTGTTAAACTTGCCTTGCTTGTAAATTACTGAGAAATCGTATTCCGATAACTTTAAGCGCCATCTTGTGAGTCGTTGGTTGGGTTCTTTGAGGCTCATTACCCATTGTAAGGGCTTGTGGTCAGTAATGATTTTGAACTTCCGGCCAAAAAGGTAAGGTCTAAAATACTTACAAGCCCACACAATAGCTAACAGTTCTTTCTCTATTGTACTATAGTTCAGCTCGCTTGAATTTAAAGTTCTGAAGGCATAGGCAATAGGTTTATCGGAACCTATGGTACCTTGGGATAAAACGGCACCTATTGCAACATTGGAGGCGTCTGTAGTTAGTAAGAATTCTTTGGTAAAATCTGGGTACTGTAGAATTGGGTCATTTGTTAATAGGGTTTTGCAATGCTCGAAACAGTTAATGTAATTTTGATCAAAATTTATTTTAGATCCCTTTTTTAGGCATTGAGTTAAAGGTTTTGTAATACGTGCGAAGTCTGGTATAAATTTCCTGTAGTATCCAAGTAGACCAAGGAATCTTTTGATTTCAGTTGTAGATTTAGGTAATGGATAAGTTTTTAGAGCGCTAATCTTATTTGGGTTCGGTTTAACTCCGTCTTTGCAAACAACATGGCCTAAAAATTCTGTTTCTAGCTTCAAGAATTCAGATTTGTCCATCTGTATCTTGAAGTTAGATTCCCGTAACCTTTTTAAAACCTTTTCCAAGTTAATGATGTGTTCCTGTAAGGAGGTGCTAAATATGATGACGTCATCTAGATATACTAGACAAACGTCCTGAAGGTCTCTTAGTATGTTGTCCATTACACGCTGAAAAGTTGCTGGGGAATTTTTCAAACCCATCGGCATTCTCAGGAATTCGTAGTGGCCATTTTCTACGTTGAAAGCGGTCTTGTGTATATCGTCAGGGTCAAGTTCTACCTGGTAGAATCCACTAGCGAGATCGAGGGTGCTAAAATATTGGCATTTGCCTAATTTATCTAATATGTCTGAAATATTAGGTATGGGGTATTTATCGTCTATAGTTTTTTCGTTGACTTTACGAAAATCTATCACGAGACGCCATTTGGTTTTACCGGATGCGTCTGCCTTTTTGGGGACTACCCAAATGGGAGAGCTCCACGCAGAATCTGAAGGCCTAATAATGTTCTGTTCGAGCATTTTATTAATTTGGTTCCTAACTTCCTGTTTATGGACGTGGGGATATCTGTAGTTCTTAGCGTGTATTGGGATCTCGTCGGTTGTTCTAATTTTATGTTTAATTTTATTCGTGAAAGTCAGGGGTTCTCCTTCAAGATAGAAAACATCAGAGTAACGTGCGCATAAGGTTTTTAAATTCACTAACTCTTCTGGGTTTAAATGATCAGTCCTGAGACGAGATAAAACTTCTTGTGTACGATTTGATAATTGTTCCGGCTGTTTGCTCTCAACGTTAAATAACTCGGCAGTAACAGGACGATCCATAGAGAAAATTATGTCATTGGATGATTTATTTGAAATCTCAACCCAACCTCTACTATTTTTTACTGTAGTAAGACAATCAGAAATTAAACAATTGCAAATTATTTGATCAGGGACAAATACATCTCCATCTCGTGAATTTATAGGTAATTTAATTAACTTAGATGACTGAGCTGGTACAATTTCTTCGTAGAGATTAGTATTTCGAGAGTCGTACATGATTATAGGAATTTCCGTATTTCTGGTAATTAACTTTTTATTTCTAAGATCTATATTAGTATCCCACGCATCTAACAAATCAAAGCCTATAAGGCCATCAAAATAGTTATGGAAATCTAAAACGAATAAGGTAATATCACCCTTTTCTTTGAATTCAGGAAAACTTGGTAAAGTTATGGAGTAGTTATTTTTATAAACGGTATGCGCGTTGGTGACCTCAAACGGGTCATAGTTAAGAGGTACATTAGAAAAATATCTTTGGACGGCTTGAGGTGATATAAACGACTGATTGGCTCCAGTATCTATGAGAAGTTTTATAGGTGGGTTTTGGATTTGTATATAACCAAGTTGTCTCTGTATATTAAAATTCACTTCTATTTTGGCTTTTCTGATTTCGAATCCTTGGGAAAATTTTCAGGTTGCGTGTCATCAATGTTCGAGTTAAGCTCTTCTACTACTGGGACTTCATATTGCTCATAATTAGTGAAATTATCTGGATAGGCTTCATAGATGCCATATTCCGGGTTGTAGTCTAAATAACCGTAATCATAGTACGGCTCATAGTTACATTCATAGTTGTTAACTTGACGCGGTTTAAAATAGTTGGTTGGCGGCGGGTTGCCAGACCTACTCCAATCATGTCCAGTTAAAGGTAGAGGTCTAGGTACAAAGTGGCTGACGCCACTCATAGGACGCGGTACATTATTAGAATTATTAGTTGGCTGTATGGGTGGTCTGTTTGGTAATCTAAAGACATTGCTC
The DNA here is from genome assembly GCA_947361185.1 of Charanyca ferruginea. Classification (NCBI taxonomy): domain Eukaryota; kingdom Metazoa; phylum Arthropoda; class Insecta; order Lepidoptera; family Noctuidae; genus Charanyca; species Charanyca ferruginea. Next base: position 53,694,884 of record OX376055.1, on the reverse strand, counting down.
TGGGCGTTATAATTCGGAGGTGGTGCACGGAACATCTGTTGGGTCCACGTGGGACCGCGAGGTTGTTGCACCTGGGGTGTAATATGCCTCCAACCCTGGTTAGCATGCGGAAAGAATTGCTGGGGTCGCGCTGGACCGGGAATATTATGAGTCTGTTGCCTCGAGGGACCGGGCAGTGAGGGTAATTGTTGCACAAAATTATTTAAAGGTAAGTTAACATTAGACTTAAATGACTGCTGAGAATTATCCTTTCTACTAGGCCCGCCTTCCGTGCGCTGCTGCATGTAAAGCGTGTTAAGCTCCTCCTGAACGAACTCAAGAGCCTTTTCCATAGACTCAGGACGCATGCAACGTATTCTGGACCCTAACGGATCTTTAAGACCACGCAAATAACATTGTAATGTTAATTTCTTATAAAGGGCACGCTTCGCCTCAACGGTGGTGGACACGGACTCGTGTAACGTGACGTACGTCATTATGGTGCTAAATAAATTTTGGCAACGTTCGTAGAACTCTTGTGGGGTAGAAGACCCTTGAGTCTGTAAAGATAAATCATTATACAAAGCGGTCTCGTCGCGATGGTCAGCAAAATTGTTAATAAGTGCGTTTCGAATACCTACCCAATTATCTGGAATACCGTTAGAATTTATCAATCGAGCCGCTGAGCCTATAACCTTATTTAAGATACCATTTATGAGAGCTAAATTAGATAACTCATTACCCGGTTCGGTTTTAAAATATGCAAGTACCAATTGGTCACAAAGGTTTATGAAACGTGTTAATACATGAGGGTTCCCGTCAAATTCGGGCAAAACCCTGAGTGACTTGTAGATTTCACCAATCCTATCTTGAGACATATTTATTTCTGACTGCTCAATTACGTCTAACTGCCTAAATTCGTCTATAGCACTAAACCTACTAGACCTACTACTATCCGAACTACGTCCGCGTAATACCTTTGGGTGGAAAATCTTGAAAGTTATACTACGAAACACTAAAAATAAATCATGCACACACAGTAAAATATAAAGTTAAAATTTAATGTTAATGTATATGATAAGTATAAGATTAGGTATAATTAAAAGAGAGAAAGCTATAAAATTAGGACAAAAAGGACTTGAAAGATTCAAAGTACTTACAACATGATTTTCTTGCCGAATCGATGTCTGGATTCACCTCTGCTGGCGACTCACGATGTAGATTCAGGATACTCGAAAATCGGTAAGTCACGCGGGACTTCGGTCCGATATTAGGAGAAATCTTGACGCGTCACGTACCTATCTACCTCGAATATCCTACCGACTGCGCCAATTAGGTTTGGTGGCAGCAGAGGATGCATAAAAACCAATTTGATTTAAAGAAGTTTAATATTAAGAGATAAAAAAAGTATTACAATTATGTTCTATTTCTAACTATAATTAATATTGTATTATTTAGTCGGCGATTGACCAAAGAATGTCATGTAAAACGCATGGATCGCGTAAGCGGTCCGCGTTCGTTCACCTCACTTCTTGCAGCGTCAGCGTCGTGGTAGCGCGCAGTTGTCTTGAGTAACCAGGGCGCTGCATACTAGCGGTTTCCCTTGACTATTCTTGCGTAACACACACATACACAACATACATCACATAACATACACAACATATTTATTCAATCAAAATATTTACCCTCATTATCTATACATTGCTGCATTTGCTGCCATCAAATCGGAAGTTCATTTATGCCTTTGCGATAGAACACTGTGTATAGATTCGACAAACTGTGTGAAAGCATTTTGTAGGTAGGTACTGCCTCCTGGAAAGAATTTTTTTTACCACGAAAAACATGGTAGCCAGTTGGAGCAAGGTCTAGCGAGAACGGAGGATGATGTATGGTTTCTAACTGCAGCTCCTGTAGAGTTACAACGGTGTACTTTGCAGTGTGAGGTCTTGCGTTATCATGGAGCAATAATGGTTGAAGACTCTAGAATCCTCGCACTTTCAGCAAGACAGCATAGAACACCGCTGGCAAAGTTTAAAATTGGAAATGGTGAAAGCTGTCGAAAGCATCGCTAAACAACGGAAGCCACAACAAAAAAAGAAGAAGTGGATAAGTGAGGAAACGTGGGAAGTTATTGAGCGCAGAAAACAACTTAATGCGTGCAGCCTAGTATCCGATGCCAACAAAAAAACGTACAGAAGCCTCAACGTTGAGATACAGAGACTATGCAGACGAGACAAAAACCGCCATTTAAGTGAGATCTGCGCTGAAGTAGAAAAACACGCGCAAAAGTACCAGACTGCAGATCTGTTCAAAATAGTGAAACAGATAACGAAACAGTTTAAGACCCAGTCCTGGATGGTTGAAGACGAAAATGGTGCGCTAGTTTATGAGATCAAAAAAGTTGCAGAACGGTGGAAAGAGTAGGTACTGTGGAAACTTATATAGCTCAGATTAAACAGTAACAGCAAGTACTCTAGGTGACCTGGACTTTAGAGATATAGAGCTCGAACCAGATATACTGCAATCTGAAGTGATCAATGCAATCCGCCATCTAAAATGTGACAAGGCTCCTGGCACAGATCTTTGTACAGCCGAATCCTTAAAGGCGTTGGGTGATAGAGGAATACAAAGATTGACGGATTTGTGCAACTGTATTTGGAGATCTATGACTTGGCCAATAGATTGGACCCATTCTTCCATCCTGCCTTTACACAAAAAAGGATCGACGAAAAAATGTGAGAACTACAGAACGATTGTACGAGAGCAAATCCTCAATGTCAGACTCATTGTCGAAAAATGTTACGAATTCAATATTCCAGCTGTTTTGTGTTTCGTCGACTATCAAAAAGCCTTCGACTGTGTAAACTGGCAGCATCTTTAGCATATACTAGCAGAAATGGGGGTACCTCTGCACCTCATCGCGCTTATTAAAAATCTTTACGATACAGGTTATGGCACGGTCAAGGTCAAGGTCGTTTAGATTTGAGAAAGGGGTCAGACAAGGCTGCATCATCTCTCCAATACTGTTCAACATTTACGGAGAACACATCATGCTTAAAGCACTCGAGAGTTGGGGAGGTGGTCTCACAGTAGGCGGTCTTAAAATCTCAAATTTACGCTATGCTGATGACACCACCTTACTGGCTAAGGCTGGATCGGAAATAGTTGAGCTACTAAACCGCCTTGACTCGGTCAGTCGCGAAATGGGCCTTAACATAAATCAAGCCAAAACCAAGATAATGGTCGTTGATAGATCTAGCGTACTGCAGGATGTTCACCTGCTCTCTCAGTACGACATGGTCGAGGATTTTATGTACTTGGGATCGAGTATATCAAATAAAGGTGGAACAGAAGGAGAAATCAGGCGACGCATTGGAATAGCAAAATCGGCTATGGCGCAACTCGAAAAGGTGTGGAAAGATCGAAACATTCTCAGAAGAACCAAAATCTACATCGTTCGAACCTTGGTCTTTCCCATCTTCTTGTTTGGAGCAGAGTCATGGACCGTCAAAATGGCAGACCGACGACGTATCGATGCGTTTGAAATGTGGTGCTGGAGGCGAATGTTACGCATACCGTGGACAGCCCATAAGACGAACAGCTCGATCCTGAACGAGCTCAAGATAACGCAAAGGCTCTCGAGCATCTGCCTTAGGAAAGTGCTGCAATACTTCGGGCACATAGCCCGAAAGCCCTCCGACAATCTGGAGAAACTTATGGTCACGGGGAAGTTAGAAGGAAAACGACCTAGGGGACGCAGCCCAACTAGATGGTCCGACCAAATAAACAAAAACCTAAACACAACGATCACAGATGCTCTAAACCACGCCATGGAAAGTGGAAGCAGCTCTGTCGTGGAGAGTCTGGTGGACGGGAGCATCACGACGCTCAGCAGTGAGCTTACGACTCGAGGAGGAGGAATGGTTGAAGATCGATTTATAAGTCGGGGCTATTTCACTGCCAGTTTCGCCATCATTTCACCATCACCAGACCTGAGAAAGCTATAGTGAATAACACTATGAAGAGACCACCAAACAGTTACCATTACTTTTTTATTGGTAAGCTTTGCTTTAGGGCACTATTGCGGGGTTTGCGGTTACCTGCGGTCAACCATTGCATTTTTCGCTTGCGGTTATCGTAAAGAATCCACTTTTCGTCACATGTCACAATTCGATCCAATATTCCTTAATTTCTGTAGTCTACCGATTTAACAAGGCAGCGCAAGTTTCAACACGTGTTTCTTTCTGCAGATCAGTGAAATCATGAGACACCCATTTTTCATATACCTACTTCTATCCTATTGATTTGATGCAAATGAGTCAATATTGTAAGTTAACATTAAACCATGCTGCTAATTCCTTGATATTGCGAGCCGTTTCTGCCGCATTAGTACCGCGTCGGAACTCGTATTCAAAAATTTCTCCGATCCTCGAAGTATCCATCGTTTCCGTCTAAAGGCTCGGGACCACACAGGTGCTTTATTACCGCCGATAACATCGTATTGCGTTTTAGCGATAATGCGTCCCGATTAGGTACTCCTATTTCGTCGTTATTATAGCAACAGTGTGTAACTTCGTAGCCGTCCCAGTACAAAATGTACTGAAAACAAATATCGCAAAAACGCATGCGATATTATCGACGGTTATAACGCACCTGTGTGGGGGAGTCTTAAACTGAATAAAAACAAACAATTAAAATTCGAAAATCGAATAATGCTTATTTTTTAACAGAAAATGTCATAAGTAGGTTTAATGTCAATTCAGTATCTATTACATAGGTACTATAAAATGGCAATTTCATATTTATTACCATCATAATATATAAGTACATATTTAAGAGACACTAACGAAAAATGCAAATGAATAAGATTTTATTTTATTGGTTGAGTTGCTTTGTTCTTAAAAAAGTTTCGATACAAAAAAGATCGTGTTCAATAGTACAAATTAATTAATGTACCTATTGCTTGCTCATTTCATGCAACTTCGTATTTAAATAGATAAATACAACTTGTACGTTTTTAATAAATAAAACTTTCACTCAAATATAACTTTTATTTTCTTTGTAATAAAGAAAACTTTGAATTCCCCATTTTGTTCGTGGCTAGAACGCTATTCGCGAAAAGACAAAAAAAAAAGAAACCTCATTCTTTTAGTCTATGGCCGATCGCCATTATTTGTTGCGCGCGCAGGAAAACTGATTATTTTTTCCCGCCATTACGAAAAATTTTTCATAACTCGTTTTCACTGTTGAAAATATTTTTTTAGTATTATTTTCTTCACAAGTGTGTTGAAAAACGTCGTATGATACACGTGTGTATTGATAATTACCGTCCTCGGCTCTCTTAAGACCCTCACCTAACGGCTCGGGTCTCAATGGCGCCTCAGCGGTAATCACCAACATTACACACTAGTACCATAATGTACTATTCCATCACCAAAGCTGTCCTCTTATAATATGATGCCAACAATGACATCAAAACCAAAGAGTACCTACATTATAGAATAAAGGTATATACAATCAAAGCTCTTTTTTTTCGTTTATGACAAGTATGTCAAATACATTCACTTTTCAAGCGATCGCAATTTTGTCAATAAAATACCCAAAAAAAACCCAAAAAATAAGGAAAGTTATGAAATTACTTTGTATTAATTATCGCAATTTACAATGAAGCATGCAAAATCTTTATCATCCTTTGTGTGCTCAAAATGTTGTTCTAGCAGTGAGTCAACAGTCATAAGGAGTCGGAGAAATTCATACAAAGACAGAATCAAATCAGGACTTAGAAAGTCTAACCCAGCCGCCATAGTGCTGTGGGCGTTCCACAACCTCCCTTCACAAAATGGCTTGACTTCCCGTAGAGTGATCGGGTTCCTTAAGAAGCATTATAAAGTTTTAGACAACCCGAAACACCCCGGCAAGTCTATTAGTACGATGATGAGGTGCGCTGTGGAATTCGGCCTCTTGACGAAACGTGGCAACAAATATTTTCTATCTTCAGAAGCATAATATTGTTTTGCTTATTGTGCAATGTATTACATAATTTTTCTGTGGAAATAGTTTCTTTTTTCCATTTTTACGAACCCATTTTTTTTAAGTTGTTTTGTCCGACTGCTGGGCAAAGGCGTACCCCGGGTCTTTCCAGGTATTCTTTTCTTGCGCCGCCTTGAATCAGTCCTCGCAGTACGCGTCTAACCAACCAAGGAATATTTTTCCATCTGACTTATTTCAAATAAACACTTCTTTACCTACGTGGTAACGTAGACAGCATTTAATGATTAAACATACCTACAGCAAAATAATATACTCACAAATTCGGTAATAATAATAATATATTTCGCTTCACAAACTTGTATTTACATGATTGATTGCTTACTTAAAATATATTTCGTTAGGTTACCAAACAACGATTCAAAAACCATAAATACTTAATTGGTGTACTTATACTGATTTTATGCTACGTACAGCGTTTAAAAAGAGCATTGAAAATAAAAAGAAATCAAAATAATGGTGGAATGCTTACATACGACATCACCTAAGCAAACAGCCAATCTTAAGTTTATAATAAAGAAAAGCTGCTTAAAACCGTAATACGGGGTGAAATAGATTTAACAGCACATAGTACATTTAACAGTGATACAACTGTATTTACAACGTAGTTAATGAACACTGTAATATCATTTTTACTTATAATTCGTGCAGTCAGGTTTGGAAACAGCTTATTGAAGGAAGATCCAAAAAAATAGCGTCAACAAAAATCCTGATAGGACAATAAATTGTATATCGTAGGCTTCAAAATTCGGTGCTGACCTGACTGCACGCTACTAACAACTGGCTATAATATGAGTGTCTACGATAGTCGGCGGTGGCCTTAGAACAGCAGGTCCTCGTCGCCTTCGTCGAGCAAGTTCGCGGAGTCTTTCAGGTCCTGACCGGCAAGCAACATCGCCTGCTTACGCTGTGAACAACAAAATTACGGTTTAATACCTCCACTAGTTTTTGGTCACGACTACGTCCACCTGACTTTGTTACGACTTCAAAAAGACAACTTCACAACCGACTTAAAAAAGAAGGTTTTCAATTCGACTGTACGGTTTTTTCTTTGTATGTTTGTTACGCGCGTTCTCCGGCAAATATAAATCGAATTTGAAAATTCTTTTTTGATTGAATTGATACGGCAGTTATCGAAAATATCAACAAAAACCCAAAAAAATTCGAGACGACGTTCTGATTTCTTCAATCTTTGGAGTACTATCTCTGTTTTAACTTTGTTGCCGTTAAGAAGGAGGTACTAAAAAGCGGAATATAAAAAGCTTTTTTACAAAAAAGACAACCACCTTCAAGAACGTAAAACGGAAAAATAACTTTAGCACTGAACACACATGACATGGAGGTACTAAAAAGCGGAATATAAAAAGCTTTTTTACAAAAAAGACAACCACCTTCAAGAACGTAAAAGTGAAAAATAACTTTAGCACTGAACACACATGACATGTTATAATAGTATATTGCCCATAGCACTCCGGGATAACGTACCTTCCTATTAGCGAGAAAAAACTTAAACTTATAATAATAATATGTACTGAGACAAGCCGAGTACGTAGGAGATATTATAGTGGACAAATGTGTGTGTTACACACAGGTGCACCCCCTCTCCCTTTACTCTCATAGTCCGATGAGACGGTAAGCCAATATGACCTGAGAGAAATCAGGCGCAGGACCAACGACTTAACGTGCTTTCCGAGACGGGACTGTCAAAAAGGAGGAGGTTCTCAATTCGGTTGTTTTTTTTTTATGTATGTACATCGATTACTCTAAGATTTATGATCCGATTTACGTGATTCTTTTTTTGTTTGATGCGGAATAGTTGCCATTTGGTCCCATAACAATTTAACATTGTTTGGCTCAGTAGTTTTCATTTCATGAACATTTTTTGTTACACCGCCTACTTCCAAACTCCGGGCTGCTACTAAAAAATCTGTAATGGAAATCTATACGGAATAGAAAAAACCAGTAGAAGGGCCCACACAACTATCCCACGCATGTCACAATTACGCGGAAAAATAATATATAAAATAATAACAACCTTCGTCAGTTCTGTTGTAATAAGTTTCATATGAACAATACATAACATTTTGACGAAAAGCTTATTTGTTATTCATAGAAAATTAAGACTTATTACAACTTCCGAAGGTCGTTAATTTTTTACGCACTTTCCGCATAATTGTGACGCGCGCAGGATAGATGCGTGGACACTTCCACTTGTTTTGTCTATTCCGTGGAAAACTCAATAACACTGCCCGATTTGGTCATCGTATCCGGGACCACACGCTCAGCAGCTGCGCTTACGACAATGAAGCTGTCAAATTCAATTGGAACTTATAATATGAAAGTGATGAAACAGGACTTTAGCAAAGTCTAACGGCCTTTTTCACAATCTTCGAATTAATTCCGAAAAAACTACTTTTTTTTTAAGGGTTGTCCCTTAAAAAAAAGTCCTTTTTCCGGAATTTGTGCTGTTGTTGCTCGCCCGGACCACTGCAACTTTTGAAAGTCAGAATCAACAGTGGCGACCACCAGAAAACCGCCGTGGCAATGAAGCTCGACGAAGACGAAGTCCCGGAGAAACGTTACAACTGTCTTGGATCCCGCAACGAAATTAATCAGAAAAGAACGGTAGAGGAGTAAGAAATACAAAAAAAAACCACTAAACTACTTGTCAGATAATTTCATACAAATACTGTTCCATTTTTTTATATATCTGATGGATAATATTCAGAGCTGGTGAAAAAGGCCCAAAGCCCGTTGCACCTGCTTTAAAGATTAAGCAGAAAGCGTCATGGAATGTATTTTTACCGGTACGCAAGCTGTTGAACCGAGAACAGCGGCACCTAAACTCTATGAAAGGTTTTACTAAAATGTACGTCCTGCACTCTCACACCCCATGGGCTGTCTGTCTTTGGGTGCATTCCCTGTCATGCGTATTGTCGCCCGCGCGCGGATCTGGTCCGCATGTGGATGATAGCACGCTCTTGGCCACACGCAGGGCAAAGATTTCGTGCGTACTATGACCATGCGTACGATCCGCGTTACAGTAAAAACCACACTGAAGGCAGAAGAACGCCGCCCGCATCCTGTTAGCACGCACGCGGGCTGGTCGCCCAATCCGCGTTCTGACCGCATAATAGGAAAAACAAGTATGAAATGATATGTTGTGGGCAGCGTGCTTGCGGACCAGGGCCTCTAGACAAAACCCCTTTTCTGTTAGCGTTAACGCCAACGGAAAAATCAAATTGTATGGAGTTGACATATTTGCATCACGTGACATCGCGTAAGCAAACGTCAATTCCATACTTACAATTTCATTTTCCGTTGGCGTTAACGCTAACAGAAAAGGGATTTTGTCTACAGGACCTGATCCGAGTGCGGGCGAAAATACGCATGACAGGAAAAGGGCCCCTACGCCATGATCCTAGTTCTTGTATAAAATTACGTTATTTAAACTTTCCTTTTGTCTAGCGATACTAGTGCCACACACACACAAAAGCATGTTTAAATAATTGCCAGAAAAGTTATCATTTGTGATCTTATTGAACTTATAAGTGGTGACGATAGGCCGCGTATAAATTAATCTGTTGACAAGAAGCCGAAGTCAGCAGTCATCTGTATCTCAATATCAAATCAATTAAAACATGCTTTCCATTATTTTTTATTTTTTTTATTTTGGCCATCACTGACGTTTGTGAAGGAAAACATTGTGAGGAAACCTGGTTATAATTATCTAAACTAATATTGTAAAGAGGAAAGATTTGTTTGTTATGATTTAACTCGAAAACTACTCGACCGATTTTAAACATTCTTTTACCATTAGAATACTACATTATCCCTGAGTAACATAGGCTATATTAATAAATGGAAAAATTAGGGATCCTTGAGAAAATTCACACGGACGAAGTCGCGGGCAGAAGCTAGTAATTAATATAAATCTGAAATCGCCAATCTTGACAAGCATGGTAATCAATGCTCATCCCTTCTCTGTATGAGAAGAGTCCTTTTGTCCTGCAGTGGGACAATAATAGGCTGTTACTCTTATTTTTATTTAGACTAATGAAACCCCAATCCTCACTCACCGCTTCAGCCTTGTCCTTGATGATTTTCTTCTTGTCCTGGATCTTCTTCAGCCGGTAGAACTCCTCACGCTCCAGTTCGTCCAACTCTGAGATGATATACGCCAAAGTACGCTCCAATCGGGGGATAATTACTGGAATGTATTATGAATTATGTATTTATATTAAAGTCATCATGGCGGAATAACACAGCTTTGTATTGCTAATGAAATAAAATTATGATAATCTAACATGAAGGCCGACTGCAATCAAGATACTCTTCTAAAACACCCCAAGGATAATATAGAGGCCTAAATGTAGTAGTAATGTATATTCACACAGAGTTTATGCAGGTACTTCTGTCTTAAGCTGCAGAGCTGAGTAATAATTATCACTCACTTTTACATATATGTATTTGCTGTGAAAGAGCCGTGCTGTTATGTTGTGCCTTTATGCAGTTATAAGACCGCCGCGCTTTGTTCAAGTCAAATATAAGACTTTTAGGTAAAGTCGGTTTGTTTTACTGTAAGTTTATATTGTTTTCACACATACTTCAATAACAATTAATGATTAGAGAATCGAAAACCTGAAAACATAATGCACAACAAACTTTTGTACTAAGATATCTTATCAGTAAAATAGTTTAAGAAACCATAACATAATTATGATATTATTATCAGCAAGATAATGCATTTTCACACACATTAAAATCAATAAAATAAAAAAAATTCGTGGCGTAAATTGTTGTGGCCTCAACGGTACTTTGTTCAGTGTGTCATCGTTTTGGTGCAGTAATGTAATAAATAGCATTCAGAGGACCTAGAAATAGCGCATGGACTGGAGGACGTAAATTCGATCATATTAAAACATTATATTTGTTTAATTTAAAGACTTTATTCATATCAATTGGTAATAATTAGTGTGCTTGTTGTATAAAATTGAACCGGATAGTAGTTAAAATCGACTTAAATCATTTCATTTCATCTTCAGTAAATTTTACTTTAGTTAGTTGTATTATCGTCATCGATCGTGATGTATGGCACCATGGCAAAAGTAACTTTTGCCATGATGATCCATCATGTATGGATCGGAATGTTGAGCTATGAAGAAAAAGATTGTACGTAGCGAAGATGAGAATGTCGAAAAGGATATGTGGAGTAACCAAATTGGATAAGGTCAGAAATAACTATATTACAGGAAGTTTAGCAGTGGCGCTAAGGACAGAAAAGTGGAAAGGGAATTGTTTATCTTGGTATGGTGAAGAGGAGGATGAAAGCATGTGACCAAAAGAGTAATGAATTTAAATTTAGATGGATGGAGAGGAAGAGGAAGACCAAAGAAAAGGTGGCTGGTTTGTTTGAAGAATGATATGAAAGGGAAGGGAATCAGTGATATTATGACAGTTGACAGGATGGAATGGAAGAAGACGCGTTATGCTGACCCCAAGTAACATGGAATAAGGACAGAACAATGATGATCATGAATGATGAGTTTCTTTGCGCGATAAAATCCGGAACGAGGAAATCCGCAGAAGAACTAAAGTCACCGACATAGCTCTCAAAATTTGCAAGTTAAAGTGGCAATGGGCAGGCCACATCGCTCGAAGAATCGATAACCGATGGGGATGAAAGGTTTTCGAGTGGCGACCACGAACCGCAAGACGCAGCGTTGGTAGGCCTCCCACCAGATGAACCGACGACAGCGTTAAGGTCGCGGGTAACCGGTGGATGCAAGCGGCAGGTTTCCGCTTGTTGTGGCGTTCTATGGGGGAGGCCTTTGTTTAACAGTGGACGTCTTTCGGCTTATGATGATGATGATGAATGATGATCATGGCTAAAGTTATTCAGCATCCAAAATGGGTTAAGTAACCAATAATGATCAACTCACCATGCTCAATAGCATTGACACGCCTATTGGTAATCTTGATGACCTCATCCAGGGTCACGAAGGCCGTCTGCAGGGAAGCCAACTCCACCAGCAGTTTCACGGCACTCTGGAAGTTCTTCTTGAGCTTGGTGAGCTGCTGGCCACCTCGGGCAAGACCGGCCAACTCATATGTGTCAGTACCGTCCGTGTAAGACTCAAAGATTGGGAGGGTTACACCTTGAATTAAAATGAAGTACAAATGTTAAAAATAAGAGATTTTGAGAATAAAGAAGAATCAGTATTTTAACCTAATGAAAAAAATTATGGACTTCTACTGGAGTTCTACTAAAAACTGTAAGTTACAATGATTAAATACATACAAATGTACAAACTGATTCTTTTTGAGAATAGATCTTTAATGGTATATTAATAATAGCTAATTGATTTCTACATTTTTCACATTCTAACATCAAAATACATCTAATTAACTGTGATAGAGAATTATTAGATTGTAACTTGTTATAACAAAACTAAATAGTATTTACTGTTCTTTATCATAACTAAAATCAACCTGATCATCATTATGATTATTCCATTATGATATTCATTACTTCATCTTAAGCTTGGAACCTGTGCAATTAAACCTTATTGTATTTAGGTCAAATCAAAAAGAAAATTACTCTGCAATTTAGATTTCCTAACACAAATAATGGTTTCTTTACCCACCAGCAACATTGTCTTTCTTTGAGCGGATCTTGATCTGAGCCTTGGTAACGTTTTGCAGAACAACCTGGTTAAAGTCTCCAGTTGTGAACTTAGCCTCGGCCAATGAGAATGCTGCTTCTTTCATCACCTCACCCATAAGAGTTTTTGTCTGTAAATGGCATTAAAATCAAATAAAGTATGTTGAGTACCTTTTTGATATTTTTAATTAGTTTCATAAGTCATGTTTTTACATGGTAATTAATAAATTTAATCAATGGTGGTTTTAGGTAGTTGGTACTCAATTTTCTTCAAAAACCAGATACTAAATTAAAATGGTGTTCTTAAAATTTTAAATACTTCATGAGAATAGATTCCTAAACAAAATTGATTCACATAATGTTTTATAATATTGTAACATTAGTCACTTAAGCAGCCAGCAAATTAATTAAATCACTCACCTCGATAATTTTGCTCAGGATCATACGGAACCTCACTTGGAGAGCGTCAGCCTTCTTCTTCAAGAGACCATGGCCTTTTACTGCACCAGCCAGACGTGCCTTTATCAACATCTGAGCACTAAAACCAGGACAAATTACATCGTGATTTAGGCGTAAATTAAACGCAAAAGCTAACACAATTCTAAACACTTATACAACATAATTATGAACGTTACTTACCCCCGAGAAGGGAAAATCGCTAATCTATCTTTTCCAGACATATTGATTTAGGAAAATATTTGGCGTTTTATCCCAATTTCAGGACTTTTTTACTCCCAAACCTAAATCACCTGATGACAGAAGACAAGTGATAAAATATTGTCTATGAAAGGTCTTGTGATCTCGCTCAACGAAAATGACAAATTGAGTCGATTTTTAGATTTTGTTACTATGTAAATATCACAAAAATGAATTTTCCAAAAATGCAAAAGTTATTACAATGGAAGGTATAAGTTCTACATATTACTTTATTTTTTCTTTGCATCATTAAAAATAAAGAAGTGTCATATATACGATCAAAAAATCGATCAATGACACAATGACAGTTTTCCACAAAAAGCATCACTGGCGCCAACTCATTTCACTAAAGGATGGCACAGCGTTCTTGACTTGACACCTAAGAGGATTTGAAAGGTATTGAGTTATTGGGTCGCCCGCCTGCAGAATGCAGTGTAGTGTTGTTTTAAAAACTGCATCATTACATTTCTTAGATTTTAATATTATAAACCAAATGAGTCAATAGTTACAGTGTGCAGTGTGAAATGCGTGCCGGGTGGCGTTGTTTCTCAGCAAACAAAATTCAAGCAAGAGACGAATTATTTATTATAATTATTAATCCATTATTTCAGGCAACTAAGGCCCATAAAACACAATACATACATAAGCATTATTTTCTATATAATTTTTCGTAGCACATACATGTGAGCACTATGTTCTTTAAAGCTACTATTTACGAGGTATACCTCTCATTGACTTGAATATGCCCTGGCGGTTGGGAGAGTCATGCTCACTTGAATGTCTCGCTGACGGTGGCGCATGTGTTGGATCATTCGGTTCCCTTCAAAATGGTTGAGCTAAATGGTGCCGATCCATGCGTCATGTTCGTGAACGGACGCCGTCGGTTGGGTCTGGTCATCTCTTAGCTGCCTCGGTTATTTTAAATTTTGGTTTGAATTGTTATTATAACTATATTTTTCTCTAGACCTCTTTTAACATGCAAGACGTGTTACATTGTTCTCACATTGTACCCTTAGATTCAACATGAATGATGTAACCGTCTATGTAACCTAAATTTGTAAATTAAAACTGATTTTAAAAGAGTGTTCGTGGAGTTTCTTGCTCGTTCTTCTCCATAGAAACCGACTGTTTGGAACGAGCAACTAGCTTCAACTTTCTGACTGACTGACTCTGACAATTCAAAAGTACCTGTAAATGGTTTTGGTTGAAATAAATGATTTTGAGTTTGAGTTTGCATAAAAACAATAATTATAAAGGAATACATATTTTAAAACAATAAACTAAAAAACTACTGCACACGAAGAGACCGCGTCGTGTTACGCTGCGAGGTGTCACGTAGCCGACCGCGGAAACGCCGATACAGCACACCTTTCGGCCAAAACTCTTCCTTGTGGAAGGTCACCAAATGTTGAGTCGGAAGGCGCACTACGAACGACTTGAAATTGGTGTTATGGCGCGCCTCCAACTTCTCCACCCTCAAGGTCCAGTTGGTCTTTACCCGTAGGTACTCCACGATGTCCTCAGTCTTTGTAGAGTGATGCAAACGCGACACGTACAGCTGCGTCGTCGGTACCGCAGGACGTAGCAGCATGTTAGATCCGGCGGGCGCCGTCCCACACTGGTTGCGATAAGAAGGCTTCTTTTTCTTCTTTCTCTCCACCTTGAAGAAGCCGTCCCCAACGCATGTGTTCTTCGGTGGAACCTGCTGTTCATGGTCCATCACAACGCCTTTAGTCGCGCTCGAATCTGAGCGACTCTGCTTTCCCCCTTTTGGTTTTTCTGCTTGTCGTTTCGTTTGCGACACATCAGGTTTCATGTTGGTGATAGTTGCAGAATAGGCAGGTTTGGGGGTCGATGTACCTACTACACGCGACCCTTCCCCGGCACGTACGACGTGATCAACAGAACACACTGCAACGCTTGCATTCTTGACAGCCGATGACGCAGATTCACTCACCGACTGGAAACTGCAGACCGAAGCTTTTTGTGCCCCGCGACGTGTGTTCACATTGGCGTCGTCCGATGACCTACTTGCCGGAATATCGTTGCGCAACAACGCTACTTAGGCTTTCCATTCACCGATGGTGACATCCGATGACTCCAACTTGGACTTCACCTCAGCCAGGCTCGCCTTCAGAGATCTGATGTCCTTCAGCAGCCCGGTTTCACAGATTAAATCAAATATATATTTATGGCTTAGCCGATAAGAAATCAAAAAGCCAAATATTTTCCCTATCAATGTCGGCGCAGTAAGCTGCTCCAGAGTTATTGAATTGACTCAAGGAATTTTGTTGAGTTACCAATCTCTAATATGGCAATTAGTTGTGTACTCGTAGAGCTACATTAGATCCAGGCTATGCAACGCTTCACGATACGCGACACCGATTCTAGAGATTCCAGAATGTCGTCGGAGCTCGGATCGCGTCTGTGTAGTGCGTGTTCTACATCCCAGACGTTGGTCGTGTCATTATGCGGCCGACGACAGTCCTTAGGCTACGCGCACTACGAATTTTAATCGTTGCAATTTTAAAAATGCGAATTGAAATCGATTGAAATAAAGGGAAAATCGCAAACGAATTGTTCTCGCAGTGCGCGAACTTTAGAATATTGGTGTTGTTCACAGATTTGCGATTATTATTCGCAACGATTAAATTTCGCAGTGCGCGTTTAGCCTTAGTTGATAACGCTTGGAGATGAGTGATGAATAATTTAATAATGCGCGTCACACGTTCAATACGTTGCGTCGGTTTACACTTTAGTGTGTAGCACAGCATACAACTATAAACGCCTTATTCACCATCCATCTTGCTGTACGTCCCGCTAAGGTCGCCATGCAAAAGTACCGTGAAAAAAACAATAACAAATTATTGACGTACAGCAAGCTTATTCACGGTCGTTTTGCATCATGCATGACCTTGGCGGAACGTACAGTAAGAAATATGGTGAATAAGGCGCATTACAGTTCACGCGTGTGACGAGCTGTCTTACACGTGAAAAGTTAGTCAGAATGTGCGTCGACTTCGACATTCGTGGACTCATGGCCAAGAAGCTTCAGCTTCATGCTCATGGCTAACATAGTCTAGTGGCAGCGGCGGGCGTTTAGCTCCGTGGCAGTTTTCTTAAAAGTATTACCATACAACGCTACTTCCTACTTCCATGTACCGCACAGCACCTGCCATAAAGAGCTGTCAAAACAAAAACAAATAAGGTCAAAAATCTGTCACTTTTGTGTCAGTCAGTGAGACAAAAAACAAAACAGCGAAAGAAAATGTCATCACATATTCTGGCACTTGGAATTTTAATTTAACAACAAGTTTACGTATTTGTCATGAACAGATTCCAATTTCTCACGATACCAAACTGTAGAGCGCCGTAATTCCTGTGAAAATCTTATTTGAATCTTTTAAAACCCATTACAATGAACGACACAAACTCAACAAGTTTGTGTAGGGTATGTCTACAGGATGGGGCCACACTTCCAATATTTGAGAAGTCAGAAGTAGGAGACAATATACAATCAAAACTATCATTCTGTTTACAATGTGAAAAAGTTTGTATTTAATTGATTTATTTCTAACTCAGAAAATTAATGTTTATACATTATTTGATTTTACTTATGACGCTCTTGTTATTAATAATTGCAGATAGAAGACATCACAGGATTACCACGTCATTTATGTACAATGTGCAATAATACATTAGAAACTTTATGCAATTTTATTAATAAGTTTAGGGAGTCATGTAAAATTTTAGAAAATGGTTTGTTGATTGTGAAAAAAGAAGATTACAATTATGGTAACAATGAAGTGATGGCTGAAGTAGAAATAGATATTAAAACAATAAAAGCAGAATCGAATGACCTCTCTGATGATGGAGTTGACAATTATGAAGACTTGTTACCATTAAAACTTACCCAGGAAGTCAAAAAGGAACACAAATCTGTTAAGAAAGAACAGAGATCTTACAAACCCAAATCTCGACCTGGTAACAGAACAAACAAGATAGCATCTTCTATATTAGAAGGAAACTTTGCATGGAATGGAGATAGATGGTGGTAATATTATAAATTAATCATAATTTTATTTTGATCTAATTCTTAGCTACTAAAGTGACTATATAAGTAAAATTATAATACTTATTTTGTTTTGTTGTGGCATGTATTGTAAGAAAAACAGTCAACATTTTAAACGAAGAGATTAAAATAGTTCAAAACATTTATTTTGCATTTCAGCATAAAAATTGGGCAAACAACGTTAAGAAAAGTAGTCAATGATGTAACAAAAGAGCCAAAACCAAGACCACAAACTAAAATAAAAGTACCAAATGTTAAGCAAATTCCTACAGAGAAACTATGTGACCTTTGTGGAGATGTGTTTAAAAACAATGACAGACTTACTAGTCACAAGAAAAATGTACATTTTAAAAATCCAGTAAAGTGCCCCAAGTGTCCAAGAATTTGTGTCTCAGATTACTATTTAAATAGACATATAAAGAGGAAACATGAGGTACACAGAGAATTTATTTGCTCATCGTGTGGCCAAGGATTTGCTTTTAAAGGGGAGCTGACGAGTCACTTCAAAAATGTCCATGACAAGCAATCACGTCCTAAGAAGGTCTTTTCATGCAAATTCTGTGATAAAACATACAAATGTGCAAAGTCTATTATTATTCATGAGCGGTCTGTTCATACAGGTAAGATTGATATAAAATTATTTTTATTAATACGTTAACTGCCGGGTCAAAAACGTTAAAGGTAAAACCTCCACTAGCGTCGGACACACGGTGTCCCCCATGGCGCTTAAAGTGTTAAAAATTTTGTACCTAATTGATTTATGCTGCCTGTTTTTATTAGAATATGACCAAAAAACGTTAATAGAACCATACCATAGAGCATAAGTTATCTATGAATTTAGATAGGTATGTAAATAGATTACTTGCAAGTTGCAGATAAATACAATTATTATTACTCTTTATAATATGTAAGGATGCTTGATTTCAGGTCTAAGGCCAGCAACATGTTGCGTCTGTAACACCAGTTTTTATCACGAGGATTACCTCAAGGAGCACATGAGATTGCATACAGGGGAGACACCTTTTAAGTGTCCTATTTGCGGGCGAGGGTATGCCCAAAGAGGTAACATGAAGAGTCACCTCCGCATCCACAGGATATCAGAACTTGATGCCAACACATTGAGCAAAATCAGACCAAATTACCTGAAACTGCTGAAAGTGTGAGATAGAAAATATTTTTTAATCTTAGTACTATTGTTACACAATGTTGTTATGTCAAAGATATTATTTTGTTAAGGGGTTGGAGTTTCTGGATGCAATAAGAGTGATTTTCGAGAATGTGCCAGTATGAGGGTGCTTACTACATTATAACATGAAGAAAGTTACTTTGTTATTTTAAAACATGTTTTTGTTCCATCATATGTGCCTAATTAGTTTTAAAAATAGTTAACTATTACATTTGTTAATACCTGATTAATGTTGCAACTAAGTTGATTGATAGTCTATCTCATAATTTTATTTATATCAAGATCTAACTAGATTAGAAGCACAATATTATTTACAAGGTGTTTGCATTATAGCCTCGTTTTCACTAGGCAACATTTGTACTGCGGCATTGTATTTAAATGTAAGTATTTGTGTATGTATATCAGCTGTCTGACACCTATAGTACAGGGTCTCCCTAGTTTGGGGTCAGATGGCCGTGTGTGAAATGTCCCTACATATTATTATTATTCACATTCATTTATTTTATAAATGTACACATTAAATTACATTTTTAAATATTCTTAAAAAAATGAAAACATTTAAAAATATATGAAAAAAAATGTAGTACCTCTCCGATATCGGGAACAGGGTCCAAGCTACCGGCGGTCAGGGCTCCAGAGAGAGAAACCTCCTGACAATGCGGGCCGTGTCCAGAAGTACTGCCTTCTGAATTAAGCCCTTGATCCAGCCGTCTAACGAGAGCCTCCTTAGATGTTAGTCGAGGCTCTTGGCAATTACGCTATTGGCTGTAATCATTATCGGCACAATGATCGCTGAGTCGACATTCCACATGTCGACAACCTCATGGGCCAAGTCAAGATACTTTCATCTGCTTGTCTTTCTCGGCCCTTATGAGGTTCTCGTCATGAGAAACAGCTATGTCAATAATCATTGCGCGCCTCTCCAATCGATCCACCACCACTATATCAAGCTTATTGGCTACAATAGTCCTGTCAATGATCATGGATTGAAACCCTGTACAATGTGACGTTGCCATTTTCAAGAACTGGATCAGGCACATACCTATAATATGGTACTTCTGATTCCACAAGGTTGTAATTCAGAGCAAGTTGCTGATGGATAATCTTGGCCACAAGGTTGTGCCTGTGCAAGTACTCTTCGTTAGCAAGACGAGAACATCCAGAGATAATATGACAGAGAGATATTCACCCGGCCGGTGACATGCCCGACAATTGTCAACCGTGCCATCCTTCACAATAAATCTCCGGTAGTTATTCGTCAAAATAATTTTATCCATAATATTGCACACACAAAACCTTCGGTTTCTCCAAATAGATCACCGAATCGTAGCCAGGATACGGACGCTAAGAAATCCACATCGGGCCCGTGTAGGGCCTGGAAAAAGCAACCTAGGCCGTTCACCAGTGGACTGCAATAGGCTGATATGATGATAGTTCCGGACAGCGTCATCAACTGGGTACCTCTTCTAACGCAGTCTCACAGTTGCAGAGACATACCACGTAAATACTATATTGACTTAATAGGGTACAGAAACTTTTTCGAAGCCTCGCACTCCCGAAATGTCGGGCCATAATGTCGTCTAGTGAATACATGGCTTTAGTCAAATGTGAAATGATTTATATATAACTTATGTTTGAATAATACTGTTAAGACTTTTAGTACTATACTGTTTCTACTTTAAAAATAGTTTTTATACTATAATAAGTGCAATGGGGATGTTTTCTGTTAAATTTCAGCGAGTACTATGAATAAAACTCTGTTTAATTTTTTGGAAAATATAATTCATATTAAATTATTTAGTTGTTTTCATAAAAAAGGTAAATACAAGTATATGATTAAAGGACACTATGATAACGTACAGTGCCACTTCTAGTCCTATCTGATAATCTGAAAAAGAAGCAACATGATTAATTCTAGTAGAATTAATTATTTTATAAGATTAATTATTAATTTAAGAGTAGCATTCTTACTCTTTCAAAGATGACGATATATCTCTAAAACACTTGAGTTTTTCTTCTTCAATACTTGTCAAATAGTTAATTTTGTTCATCTCAATTTCTTTCAGTCTTAATTCTTCTCCTTTCAATTTTAACTCTAGTGCTCTCAGTCTTAACTCTTCAGTCTTCTGCTGAACTCTTTCTTTTTCTATTTTTAATGTTGTTTTCACTTTATATTCTTCTAATGAAAATTTTCTCTTTTTCAATGCTGTTTCTGAAACTAAAAAAATACGATATTTGTTCATTACTGGTTTTAGTGCCTCTCCAGAAGGGCTAAACAGCTCTAATATAGTTCAAAGATTAAAATGAGTTGTCTATTCCATAGTGTCTGTAGTGACTCTTTTAAATCTAGGTTTTACAATAGGTATATCAGGATACATTGATTTTAGGAAACAATGTACTCAGGAAGAGCTAGGGTTCATCCTGCGGACATTAATTTACCTCTAAATTTTACTTTTTCTTCATATTCTGATAATATGTCATCATCTTCATCTGGTTCTTCATTTTCTAATTTATCATCTGTAATAACAATAAAAGAGTTTTGTTGTATTGGTCTACATAACTACATTTACATGTTGAACTCCCAAAAACAGTTGCATGATAACATAGAATGTATTATTACCTTGTAAAATATTTTCAACATCACAGAATTTACTCTCAACTCTATCATAGTAGTCTGTGGATTTGTTTTCTTCTTCTGCATCAGTATTTGTTTTGTCTTGAGAATGCAAGTCTCCATCCCCATAGTGGTTATTCAAAAATTCCACATGGAATTCATCATTAGTCTCTGATACCTCATCTTTGCTTACTACCTGTAAATTTAACAAAAATCATGCAGTATTTAAATTTAGTTTTTACATTTTCTGGTAGTATTATGGTATGCCATAATGGGCTGATGTCCGCAACTCTGTCCCAGCGCGTATTTAGCGTACAGGT
Source organism: Charanyca ferruginea (assembly GCA_947361185.1). Taxonomy (NCBI): domain Eukaryota; kingdom Metazoa; phylum Arthropoda; class Insecta; order Lepidoptera; family Noctuidae; genus Charanyca; species Charanyca ferruginea. Next base: position 53,673,305 of record OX376055.1, on the reverse strand, counting down.
GGTAGCATTAATATCTTTTCTGTGTTGTGTGATATGGTTATCATCAACTGGTATTAAAACATAATAGGGTATTTTACTCTATACGAGAAAAAATCTATAAATATGTTATTGAGACAGTTTAGGCTTAAAGCAGTCGGATAATGTAAGTTTTAGTTCATAAAATAACAAAACAAATTTTTAAATTCAATTCAAAGTTTTCAGTATTTTTAATCTGTTATAAAACACCGTGAAATAGTAGCGGCTATGTTATTACGCCATACGGCTGTGTAAACAAAAAATTGACAACTGTCAGTCAACTGATTGGCGTAATATAGGCTTTGTACTTTTGTTATTTTCGTAACTAACGTAATTTTTTCATTATTACAAAATATACTTTTAATTATTTTTAAATGATATACAATTATCATATTTAATATGAACTCATTTGATACAAAACGAACTGACGTTATTTACGCAGAGCAATATTTTTTTGGTGGCATATTAGCACTACAGAATTTCATTGAGACACTTTTCAAAAATGGGTGTAATACCCTATTCATCCAATAATATAGGTTGTATTAAATATCAGCAACTCTAAAATGCTGAACAGCACCTATCTGACACATCCACTAAATAGTTTTAAAAATAAAGTTGTTGCCACATTATTTAAATTAAATGGAGCACTATTGTAAGCTGCCAATAGTGCAGTCCAACACAAAACAGACATTATTATTATTACCATTTCCAAAGTCAGGGCATCCTCTTTATCATCAATGGGGTAGTTTATCAACTTCAGAAGTCTTAGTTCTAAATTGGTTAGTTTTGGTGTTGGTTGTTCACCAGTATAGCTCTTTCTGCTTAGCAATATGTTGGCTTTTTTCTTTGTTTTGTTCTTCCAATCAGCCCACATCTGGGATTCAAAATATTTTACATATTTATTATTTTATTATAAGTATCTAGAAAAAATAATAATTTGTACTTCTAGAGTACAGAAATCTGAGTGGAAGTTGTAAAAAGCAAGTGAAAAGTAGATAATTTCTCTACATTTTTACATAAGCCAACTGATAAAATAGAATTCACATAGCATCACGCCTGTGTACCCTGTGAGGGTAGGCAGAGGTGTGTAATATTCCCACAATGTCTAAATAGATATAACTTGTGTGTTTAACAAAATAATGCTAGCTAGGAACTAACTACAGGAAACAAGCTTTAACAATTTATAAAGAAGATAATAAAAAGGGGCTCACTTTACACCATTTCCAAGTGTTTTTATAAACACCGCCTTCAACAGCGTTAAGTTGATTAGCAATACGTCTCCAAAAGTTCTGCTTGTTTGTATTAGTGTACATTACTCTGCCGTCAACCAATACACCATCCTCGCTAAGCAAGTCCAGCAACTTTTTCATTTGAGCTTGATTTACGCGACTCATGATTTTTTATGTTTAAAATAATTACAGAATAAGTCTTTTAATTTATGTTTTTGTGTATACAAACTTAGGTCAGTGGGTCGTCTTATGGACTTACTTAGCAGTTTTGAATTTTTTCTTGAACCGTTCTAATATCAAACAGTGCTTAATTTACTAACAACACGATATAAAATGACAAATATTTGAAAGTATTTGTTTCTTGCTTTGGTTGGGTTTGAAGCTTTTATTCGAATTTGAATCACACCAGGATTTTTAGTGAACTGAAATGAAATGGGGTGCAGGCCTAACTAAATGGGAGTTAGAAAATTTTATTACTATTGCTTTCTCGAGAAGCTAGAGTATTTGAGAGTATTCAGAGTATTGATATTTTTTTGTGTGAACGCCAATAATCCTTGTCAGTCAATGACATTTAATTAATAACAAACAGTTTGACAGTCATCTGTCAACATTACAGTGTTGTTCTCACATTAGTTGATCAGTCACACAGTCCACACTCTTTTATCGCCTACTAACTTAGAGCAATAACCTCCTACAAAATGGAGCTATACAGCAAAAAAGTCAAATTAACCGGCTTTTTGGTTCGAGATTGAAAATAGCGATGCAAACAGTACAATACGGGCGCCCCATCGGACCATCGGGGTAATGCGGGAGCTACGCGAACGAAGCTACAATTATTAGTCTGAGCAATTATTAGAGTATTATTCATCTATGGCTACAACTGTAATAAGTTTTTTTACTTCATTCCTGTCTGACAGTCCTGACAATTTTAGTTTTTACTAGGGTATTTGTATTTATGTTCTGTGGTTTTTATTTTATTGTACGGTTACACATCAAGCTATTCCAGTATAAGCTGACCTCGCATTATACGGAAATCCTATACAATGCGAGATCAGCATTAACTGGAAATGAAAAGCTTAATGTGTAGCCGGTGTGTACATGTCAGATTGCACGCACTGTCATGTCAGTATTGTCAATTTGTCAGTACTCAGTAGTTTTACAGCTGTGAATGTATGTAACGAAAATAGCGATAATAATATATCTTTGTTTTCGACATTTCAAATTAAGATTCTTATAGTTGAGATATTTAAGATTGTGATCAGTATGCTGCGTGTTAAAATTCATATTGCACTAAGTGCTATAGGGGCCCTTTTAGGCCTGTCTGCGTTTATATGTTTCTGCATTGTTTATGCAAACATTGAAGCCGGAATGTGGGCGCTGTTATCTGGTAAGTGAAGCGAAATATAACTTTTTATGCACGCAGAGATGATACTTAGGTAATTGTACAGGACACAGGTGGTACTGAACATAAGTGTACAAGTATCTTCGGACCTTATTAAAGATTAGAAATCCTGGTCCTCGAATTGTTTTGGGAGCAATAAAGATCAGATAAAAAATGGACAATACACCTTTTTTTTTTATCTGAGCTTTTGATTTAACCTGCTGTTGCTAGTATGATAAAATTGAGTCATCATAATCTCAATTGCAAACTATGATTTTGTTAATAAATTTCCTTATTACTATAATTAGTATTAATTCTTTTCCTGTTGATACTTTTTGTCATTTTTGCGATTTGTATTAGCTATGTATTTCCTTAAACTTATATACAAATACCTTTTTATGTTTAAAGAAGATAAGAATGAATTACATTAGATCAAATCTGTAAAACCCCAAAACATTTAAAATACAACTTAAACAATCAATTAATAATTATGCTAGCATGCTTTAATAGTCTGAAATCGCAAATCGGCATATAGCTAGCATAGTTTACATTGACAGTACCTTCTCTGTATGAGAACTTAATCTCAGATACAGGACAATAATAGATGAGTATTTAAAAAAAAACAATCCCACATCATATCCTGTGTTTATCTAACAATAAATCCCATACAATAATTTATAACCATTATGTCTCTCTATTACAGGCATACATGCATCTTTGGCATTGATGCTGCACTGCCACTATCTCAAAGAGTCACTACATGTGAACTTCTCAAGGAAAGCATTGCAGTACATCGGTGACTTCGGTATTATTGGCTTTGTCTCAGGAGCTGCTCTGACACTCTTCTATCTGTTTCTGGAAATTTATTATAAAGCTGGTATGTATATTAAGAAGTTCAGCTTGATGAACATGAAAAGCAACTGGAACAAACAAATACAATTAAATAATATATCTTTCGGCTCTGTTAAATGTTTTTTTACATCTAGTCATAAACTGAGAGATCACAGTCTAGGCCCAAAAGTGAGCTAGTAAAACAAAGAGATATATCCATTCCTAGTCATGATTGCCAAAACTTTGTTTGTGATTTCCCCAAAAACTGGTTTTGAGTCAGATCAGTCTATTATTAAGTATGCAGAATATTTTGCATCATTACAATCATTTTTTTGGACCATACTTGAGAAGGATAAAGTTTCAACATGATTTTGTTTATTATACAAAAACAAGTTATAGATATTATAACTAAACTTTAAATATCTCTACAATCCCTGTACTGGTGCATGCATCTATAAGCACAATGTATTTTTGTTGTATATGGCATGCTACCACAATCTGTGATTTTTCACACCAACAATAAAAGATGTGTCCAAGATTCCCAGTAATAATTTTACCTCAATGTTATTTAATTTAGTGGACAGTGCCTATGCACAGTTACCACAATGTCTTTTTACCACGCATATAGTTCTTCGTAGTGTCAATAAAACTAAAGAAGGTTGCTGTAAAGTAGTTCTGATAACCTGTTGACATTTCACGATAATATTTGTGTATCAGAAATAAAATGGGTACCTTTAATTTGGTTAAGTATGTTAATTTAAAAATGTGACCTAAACTAAAACAACCATTCAATTCATTCAAGCGCTTTAATGAAATGTTGCAAAATGTTGAGTCACATGATAAGGCAGACATTGATGATTACTCATCCTCCTATCACTGTTCATTACTTTCATATTTAAAACATAGAGTTTTTATTATTAATTACAAAACAATCCAATGTTTGTACAGCTGCTTTGTTTTGAAAGAACTATGAAACTAAGCCTGCATGTTATTTCTGCATAACGTGTTTACTGCATTGCCCCAATAACAGGTGCCAAGGCCAACATACCTATAGTGCGTACCATGATAGATGAGACTTGACACAGACTGGATTTGACTTGCGCAGTACTCGATTTACAGGTAAATTTCTTTAAATCGAGTACTGCGCAAGTCAAATCCAGTCTGTGTCAAGTCTCATCTTTCGTTGCACGCACTATACTTATATGAATTCAATAATATGCATTTAACTAACAATATTGGGGAGTTATCACAACATTTTGTTATGCATAATAATATTACAAATACAAATAATATAATATTTTTGGGAAGAAGCTATTGTATTTTGTTTTGTTGCTGTTGTCTGCTATGATAAGATACGTAGGTAGGTATATGCATTTAAATCTTCGCACACTTATATCGAGTAGATTTTTAAACAGCAGCCATTTATTCTCACATTTCAGATAGGTATGTATGCTTATCATAACTTTGCGTTGTCGCGTAAAAGACATAAGTACTTAACTACACACTGATAGCTCAGGATGACTCAAATCAAAACTATTACTTATTAAATTAGTTTTTCATCGTACAATCAGAAATAGATAAAAAAAAAAACCTATCTAGCAATTTCTCATTCGATTAAGGAAGATTTTAGTAGAAACAATAAAAATATGCTTTTAATCAAGTAAATATGTTCTCATATATTTTTTGTATTAAGATGATCATCGGTATTTGGTAGGAGGTATCAATTTTACCGTACCTTCCGACTTATCATTGGGATAGTCCCACACAAAGGTTCAAAATCTTAGTGACAGATGAACTTTATCTTCTTTATTTGCTCCCAGCTCTCAATCTTCATGGCACAGTTTAGCTTATCTTCGTCGCCTCTGGCGAAAATTCTTTATGAAGTTGTATGTTGGTCGTGTTGTTACCATGAAACCTATTGATTCCCTGCACCATACATTCCCTAAATCAAACATTACTTACAAGAATTTATGCTTTCTTCTAGATGTGATGCCAATAAAGACCAGTATCATCATCCGTCTCGTCTGGTCGTTTATGATGATGAAGTGGGGGCTTCTGCTGTATCTCGTTACCAAGAAGTACCTGAGGACCTATAACGACCACCAGCTCTTCTCCGAAAACCCTAACATTGAGGAGACGTAATTATTTCATTGATTGTTAGCAAATTGCTTCAGGGCCTGTTTCACCACTTCTGAATAAGATCCCGGTAAAATACTTAGCAGAATTACATAGTTACAAATTCTGGGAATTACCTACCAATGCTTCAAGCAGGCAAAGCATTACCTATTTATTAGATGAAAAGTGAAATGCCATGCGATCTTGTACCATGTTACTATTTACTATTTTGTACCTAAGTCTAAGTGGCTAAGTCTCATCTTGAAGTCCAGCCCTGCATATCAACTGGCCTGCAAATTATCGTAGTAAGTATAGTATGGTAGCCTCCCCTGTTTCATTTTTAAATGTTATTTGGTGAGTTTGGTAGTCGCTGGTCACCTAATGCCGGTTCCACGGAACAGAAAAATAGAAGTGGAAGTGCACACGCACCTATTACGTAAGATAATAACAACTTTCGTTAGTTGTAATAAGTCTTAATTTCGTTTGAACATAAAATAAGCTTTTGGTCAAAATTTAATTTGTTGTTCATACAAAATTAAGACAACAGACGAAGGTTGTTATTATTTTACATATTTTCAATATAATTGTGACACACGCGGGATAGCTGTGGGCACTTCCGCTTGTTGTTTGTATTCCGTGGCTGGTTCAGACATAGTTGTGAAACTGGCCCAAATCTAAGTGGTATTGTTGGTTTACTTGCGAACATTGTCAAAATTAACGCTTTAGGATTATTACGGTCACAAATGGGCGGAGCTTGGTTAAAAATTGCTGTAAATAAATGTTAATAATCAATCAAAATTTTAGTGTATTTAATGCTGGGGCTAAACATTAGCGGGCGAAGATACGAATCGCGTTGGCGCGCTAAAACATCGTGTATGGCCATACACGATGTTCTTGTCTACAATAGTGACAAGATTCAGCGTGCCGGCTTGTGTTGTTGTCTGTTGTGCGGTGGCTGTAATACAAAATTGTAATTCTTAATTTTATTGAGATGGACTCTGTAGTATGACATCAATAGAATCTTTTTTCTTCTTCATTTCTTCTACTGTAGTAGGCCAACTGAGCTTATTTTTAATTCTAACCCACGCATCATGTATCAAATGTTTTTTTTTGTGGTCGGGTTTACTAGGATTCCATATAATACTCTTTTATAAAACTAAATGAACTTCAACACTTTTTAGTTACTCCACTTCATAGTGTACAAAAAAAAATCACAAGCACGCTATAGTCTAGATGACATTGAAGTAAGGTAGAATCTACGAAGCCAACCGAATATTGTAGCGACAAATCCCTTTAGTTGCGCGCCAGTTTACCGACAGTTCTAGTACATCGTCTTCGCCCGAATACTACGCGTTGCAACGATCTACCCGGCCACACGCATCGCGTTAAAACGAATATTCGCCGTACCCCGCTACTATAACCCCAGCATTAGTGTAGTAGCATAAATGTATGTTATTGGAACAAAATCTATGGTTAAGTTTTACTTTTTGTCAGTGAAACCCTGATACAGCAAGATGGAGTACTGGCCGATCACGAAGAAGGCGATATTACACGGACAGTATAAAAAAGGACTGATTGATTCCCAGTTGATTTCAAAGGCCCTAACTAAAGGAATTAGTAGTAGTGGTAGGAATATGACTAGACGGTGCGACTGATGATTTTCTCATTAAATTGAACAATGTGTACTTATGATAGCATTACAAAAACGATGGCACTTTGACGACCTCTCCGAAAAAAGTAACCAGTCTTAGTAAAAAATTGTGAACAGCCTAGCTTCCGTACTAAGAGGACAGACCCTAGCTCTCTAACTACAAACAGGTTGTATAAGCAATGGTAGAAAATCTAAATGGTTTTTATTTTTTTCTAAAATTCTCATTTTGGTTGCTACCTATATATTTCGATGTTAATTACTTATGTTTAGAGTTTAGGATATATCAAAATTATGATTAGGTTACTTAAACGTGTATTCGCAATCATTATATTTCCGGGTATTTTTTTTCTGTCACAAATTGAAATTATATTTTTGCTTTTAATTATAATGCGTTTTCATTTTAATTGAAACCAACAAAACCACTTAGATCTACCTAATTACATTATGAATCTACTTTATTTTTATTATTACCTATTCATTAATTTGTGATACCTAGGGACCTTTATGACTGAAAAAAAAACATGTTCGAATTTAGGCCGATGTTTGACTGAAAATTTTCTATGTAATTATTAATTGACACTGTTTCTGTTTTTAACATTAATGATAGAAACACGAGTATACATTTTGGTTAATGGATTTACTTACTTACATTTATTTTATGTGAATTATGTCTTATGAACTAACATTATTTTTGGTTAATTTGCTACTTGCAAACCTAAAATATACATTATAATAACATACTTGTCTGTACCTTTCTACCCAATGTCTCCTATTGGTTCTTGTACCATTTTCTTAACATCTGTTACTTAATTACTAAACATTAATCTAAATATTTAAAAATATAAATTAAAAAAATACCAGTACCTTGTCTGCAAAAATATATTAACTAATTTCAATGTAGGGTAGTTAAATAATTGATCGTTTTAAATAAACATTATTGTTTAATTAAGATAGTTATTAAATACCTTCTTACATTATAACATGAAGAAATTATTGTAGTTTTAAATAATAAATATTAAGTTATCGTTATATTTATTAAAAACAGTTAATTTTATGAATAGTTATAGTGTTTTAATAAGTTATAAGTACTTGTAACAAACTGTGTCTCTATGCTATTAAAATGATTATTGTCAACCGTAGATAAGAAATAAATAAACTGTTTCATAAAAAAAGAGCTGTATATTATTTTAAATAAGGTCCTCAATCCCTTGTGGAATTTGTGTTCTGATTGCTTGACAGGTGACCGAGCTTATAACTTGTAAGCTATGGTCGAAGCGTTGCCTTTGCCACTAAGATGGGGGGAGTTCGAATTTGAAAGAAAACATTCAGTCCATAGAGGAGCGCGCGGTGCGCTAGCCGTAGCAACGCAGACCGTTGACTTACCGCGTACACTTAAAAAAGAACGCGCGCGCATAAAATGATCGAGACAAAAAATTAAACCCCGGTTACTAATGAAATTATCCCAGAAATAAATATTATTTGGAAGTAAATTTGTGCTGTGCTGGAACGAACGTCGATGTGGAAGCAAGGGATTCTGCTTTATTAACCAAAGTAGTGGTAAGTGAAACAGGATTACTATACTTATTACTAACTTTACGCCTTAGATGTGGAGGAACATGTTTAGTATTTTAAACCCTTCAGAACGCTTCGTAAAGAAAATGGCCATACTAGTTCATAGGTAGTTATCTAATTAAGTAGGTACCTATACAACTTATTAGGAAATCCAGAATATTCAAGTATTTAAATAAAAAATATGTAACTAGTTTTTATTTGTTATAATTCCTAGTCAATTAGTTCCAGTTTCTGAGCTAGGTATTCTGAATTTGAATGAAGCGTCCCATTTAAATGTAGAATGCCTGGGTTAACGTCCTCTGTCTTGGAAACTAAAGAAAAGCGTAAAGTTTTTGTCTATGCTGTTTTATTGTTGTACCTATGTACTTTGATGTTCTAGGTCTGATTAAAAAATATCACCGGTTTATTTACATCCATAGATATTCCTCAACTTATAAAACCTTTCATCACTGCACACATTTATGTGAACATAGTTATTAAAAGATGCACATATTTAATTAACTAACATTACCAACCTAATTGGCAATTTATCAGTGGCGTTCTCTTGCCAAGTTGACGACTTGAACTTGAGTTAACAAACAAAGATTTTCTTAATAAATCTTTATGGAAGTACTAACTCGTAAGTTTAATTAAAACTGGCTCAGTTATTTCCAATTAGTGAACTATTAAATAACGTAATATTATGTGAAAGGAGTATCTTCTCTATCTACGGAGAGTCGAAGGTTTACAGCCGCAGATTGCTGTTACAATAAATACTAATAAAAACACGGTGTAGGTACCTAGTCGTTGTAAACTTATTTTGACGTGCCCTGTTATTAAGTAGTTTAAAAAAATAAACTAAAGCAAAGTGGGCAGCACAGGTTTTACAGTTTTACTATTTAAAGTACGAGAATAATTTCTTATATACTTAAATAACTAGTTATAGGCTTACGATGTAAAAACTTGGCTTTCGAATCAAGCCCCTGAAAAAAATTCAAAGGAATTGTACCTACCTTATAGGTAAGTAGGTAGGTACATATTTACTTACCTACCTATTGTAGTTTAGAGGAAATTATATTACCTATTAACAAACTGGCGAAAGTTCCGTGGGCACATACCCAGTACTGAATTGTAATGTTTTTGTGCGTCTATAATATAATAAAGCTTTTCAATTTTGTTCTGCGTTTGTTACGCTACACTAGTCATTCGTGAGTAGGCATCTAAGTATTTTCGTAAAAAAATGCTCATGAAAGTTAGAAAAGGCGCGTATGATTTTTACAATTTCGAAAGTCCCTACCTACCTATTATCTTCATAAGTACCTTAAATAGGTAGATGCCTACCTACCCGTTAAAATATTAATTTTAGATTACTTATCAAATAATCAAGTTATCACATTATAAAGGATAATTTAAACGGCAATATTCCTAAAGGTTTAAACCCCGGAATGCAGAACTAGAGACCGGGATTTTGATCACCAACCACACATGTATCATGTAACTGGGTATGTACCTAGGGGCAAACAGGAATACTAATGGCTTGATGTTCAGATTTCTAAGACTTGCCTACCTAGGTAGTATTGGGAAGGTAGGTAGCTCTACGAAATCTCAAAAAATCTAAGATTCCCAGACGGAAATCGCGGCCGCCGCTATTACATTATAACGATTTTCCGGTGATAGAAAATAAATAAATCCAACTCCTGGCTCCCGAAGTCCGGATGTGACGAGTAGACTAGACTGACACATAAGATATAAAATCATCAAATTAATTTTTGTATTTAGTATTTCCTTATTGCCGGCCGCCTTAGGGTAAGAATTAAGATACAACAGACTAAAATTGCAACAACTTTCTACGCTTCGATCTGTCGAAATCACACCAAAATGCACTAATTTTGACAGATCGAAAGTGTAAGTTTGGAACGCCTCTGGAAACTAGATAGGGTAGGTAAGGTACGGTAGACCTGCCACCATTTATAGTTTTATAAATTCAGGGGCAGCCGGGGAAAAATCGTAAGCACCACCGCGGGGCAGACCATTCGGGGGTGTGTAGGGGAACAATCTGATACAGGGTTCGATTTCACATATTTATAGGTACCTATGCGTAGGTATGTCGCACATGTTGTCAGGGTCTATTTGTTTGTATATGTGAGTTTATAATTATGTTTGTAAACACAGCATAACGGAGAAATTACTAGTAAAATGGAGCAACGTTTTTACTAATAAAAAAGTTAATCTATACATATAATAAAACAGTAAAAAAACTGAGTCTGTACATTGAATATAATAAAAAAAAAAATAATTGAGGGGGGTTTAGAAACAGTAATAGAGCACGAATCCAAAAAAAAAGTCTGTCTGTTTGTCTGTTTGTTTGTACACGCTAATCTTCGGAACTGCTGGACGGATTTGAATGATTTTTTTGTTGTTGTATAGGTATTAAGTCTGGGCAACATATAGGCTATAATTTATCTTGGAAACTTGAACACCTGATGCAGAACCGCAACAGACCAGCTAAACTAAGTATAAGAGATACAAAAATGGTACCGTAGCAAAAATTGTTCCACGTGATGAGCATTTTCTGCTGAGAGAATAAATTTGAAGATCTGGAACACCTGATGTGGAACTCCAAGAGCCCAGCTACACCATAACACATACATTAATGACGTCTTAGCAAAAGTTGTTCGGTCTGATGGGCATTTCCTGTTGACTTATAAAAATCGAAGATCAGAAACATCTGACGTGGAAATCAAAGCTGCAATTTTTAAAATTTAACTGTACGGCTATCACTAATTTCGCTGTATATTATAATAAGGTGGAAGTACCTCCACGCGCCACGCGCACCTACGCCCTTAAGCTCAAATGGAGATGGGCAGGACACGTAGCAAGAATGAGTGACGACCGTTGGACTATTCGCATGACGTCATGGCCTGGCCCTACAGGTTTTCGGAAACGAGGAAGACCGATAACTAGATGGACAGACGACATCATACGAGTCGCAGGAAAAAACTGCATGTTAGAAGCTATCGACAGAGACCACTGGTCATCTCTGGAGGAGGCCTTCACTCTCACCTAGTGACAGGTTCATGCATACCATTTTAATTATTTTTTTAATAATAATAATATTGTATTTTTAACAGTTTTGTTTCACTTTTTTTTTTTTTAATACATAACTAATGTTCAATACTATAATTTTTTTAATTTTAAATAATTTAAATATTTTTGTTATTTTATTTTATAAATTTTGTATTATATTATCATTTTTTCTTTTTAATATAAAAATTCCCATTTTTTAAATATTTTTAAGAAAAGATACTAATATAAATATTTTGTTAATAAAAGTGTGATAAATAATTTATAAAATGTATGTTTATAATAAATATTTTTTTAAATTGTATTACTTACGTAAATATTATGATTAAGAATATTAATACTATTAAACCATGTAATTAAACTTATATTACTACAAACTATAAGTATATAAATAATATCTATACTTGTCTTGTAAATCTGTTGTTTGCATGAAATAAAAGGCTTTTTTATTTTTATTTTATTTTATTTATTTTACCTCCACGCGGTGAAGGCGGTAACAGTTTAGGACTGATTTTTGATGACGATGGTATATCATTGAAAATTTGACTCTACTGGCCAAAACTCCCATTTATTTTTTTATTTTATTGAATAAATATGCCTTTGGTCTTAAAGATAAACATAAAGATATATTTACTGCATAACTGTGTACATTAAGTTCTTATTAATATAATAAACATTACATTTTTAGTTTCAATAGTCTACCCAAGAGAGAGAGAGAGACATTTGAGTGTTTAATTTCCTTTTCCATTTATCTTCGTGACACGGTAGCCTACCCGGTAACGCAGGGGAGCAGTCACTTAGACGTTTCAGATCTTCGATTTTGCCGACCCCGTTGTCGCTGGTATAAGCAACAGGATCCGCGTACGAAGTCGCGGGCAGAACCTAGTTTACAATAAATCAGTTTGTAAAGGGCATAATGTTTCGGGCTGATGATTATGTTTCTGAGTTTCCATATCTGTATAAGATTCCATTATTGCACTTTACAAAAGCTGTTAAGCCAAACCAACCAAGCATTACCGAGGTGATTGCACTTCAGTTAAAACAAATTGAAATTATCAACGAGTTGAAGTTTATAGAGTCTTTATCTATCTGTAGAAAAAGTAAGATAGCGCGATAACTGTATATATTACATGTGCCTTATACGATATTAAAATTAACAGAGGCCTCATCCAATTCCTGGAGGAAAATGTGTTTGTATAGAAACGCCACTATGTCGATCCGATTACAGGACGAGAGCACGAAACCTGCAAAAAGGGAGACGTCATTTCTCAGAAACTATTCACAAACGCACTGGATGACGTTTTCAAGCTCTTGGGATGGATGTGACACCAACAACAATTGCGAATACATCACTCATCTTCGTTTCGCCGATGATATAGTCATCATGGCTGAGTCGATGGAGGAAAGTAACACCATGCTCAGCGACCTCAGTAACGATTCTCAACAGGTAGGTCTTAAAATGAATATGGTTAAGACGAAAATTATGTCGAATGTCCATGTTCCACCTATACCGGTAGTTGTTGGGAACGATACTCTCGCAGTTGTCGAATACTATATTACCTACCTTGGACTAACTGTCCAACGGTCAGCACGCGTAGCATGACCAGGCTATGTCTACGGACGAATAGACATACTGACAGGAAGAATAGACAAACTGTACTGACTTGTCTAGCGTGGTCATGATACGCGTGCAGGTTCAACTTCGACAAAGAGGTCGCCCGAAGAATCCAACTCAGATGGGCAGCCTTCGGGAAACTACGAAATATATTTTCGTCCAAAATTCCACAATGCCTATAAAGACGAGGGTTTAAAAAGTTTGTGTTGCCACTGTTGCTAACTGCTAGGATCCTAGAGAAGCTCTGAGTCACGCAGCGAGTCATGGAGTAAGCTATGCTCGGAGTTTCTTTGCGCGATAGAATCCGGAACGAGGAAATTCGCCGAAGAACTAAGGTCACCGTCATAGCTCTCAGAATATGCAAATTGAAGTGGCAATGGGCAGGCCACATCGCTCAAAGAATTGATAACCGATGGGGAAGAAAAGTTCTCGAGTGGCGACCACGAACCGGAAGATGCAGCGTTGGTAGGCCTCCCACCAGATGGACCGACGACATCGACAAGGTCGCGGGTAACCAGTGGATGCAAGGAGAGGCCTATGTTCAACCGTGGGCGTTTATGTATATTGTTTAAACGGGATCAGTCCTGTCTCTCCTAAACACAGGCTACTCAGTAGCCTATATAGGAGTACAGCGCTTCACCCGCTTACCAGACTGTGTATTATTCTCATGTCCCAATGTATCTGTACTATAATCTGGTCCTTGTAAACAATAAATAAATTTTAATTTTAATTATTTTTTTTCGGCTGATGATAATGATGACCCAATTCCAAACCGTCAATTCATCAAAGTTAATACATTTACAATCAATTCAAACGTTTTTCTCAATACTGATTGAGAATGGGAATTGATTCCGCCCTCGCCTATATGGGCTACAATTAATTATTCTTATGTACTGACCTAGGAATACTTAATTGTAGCCTACTTATAGGTAGACCTATAGCCTTACTAAAGTGTTGAATTGACCATGTAATATTTAGATATAGGCAAAAGTAGCTAAGTATTTAGTTTTAGACGGGAAAAAAACATGTAAAGATTTCCTGATATCTACTAAAAATGCAACATTAAATACAGGTGTTTCTTAGGTAGGTAGGTAATTACATTTTCTAAGGTTATGCAAAGCATTAGGGGGCAATTTTTATGGTGTAGCTATTTATTTATATTGGCAGCTGGTAGCAATTGGCCCTATCTCCTTTAATAACGCAGTAAACCTGCATTGCCTTTAGCTCTTCAGTTCCCATGACCATTTGTGACGTAGTTACACCTTCCTATCTGCAATATAAATGCACCGGAGATTTAAATCTCAAACGCGGCTGTGACAGATGCTGTAGGTAAGTGCTAATTGCAATTACGTAGGTAGCTAAGCTAAGCTTTATATTAAGCTATTTAGATTAAGCTACACTTGCCGCGGCCGGTCTGCGGATGGATGACCATACATATCATACCGAGTTCCCTCCTTGCCTCGGAAAGCACGCAGGTAAAGCCGTTGGTCCCGGCTGTTATTCGTAGATCTGTCAGAAGTTAGAAATTCTGACAACCAGTCTTACCAAGGGGGGTACCCAGTAACTGGGTTGTGGAGGTCCGATAGGCAGCCGCTCCATGTAAAACACGTATTCAGCTGATTAGCTGCATCCGGTTAGACTGGAAGCCGATCCCAAGATATTTGAGAAAAGGCTAGGCAGATGATGATCTCAAGCTTTATATTGAAGCCATTGAAGGTCTACCTTCCGGCTTCCCGAACCTGAAATTCTTGTAACAAATTATCAAGCGCGCGCAGTAATTGGTTGACTGAATTATCAACAACTAGCGAGAGCATTGCCATCTACATATCTCCCAATCGCCATGATTTTTTCCACCACCTTCAATAACCATTGTCATATTTCAGCTAATTTACACAAAACCCTAACAAATTATACACCTAAACCTTCCTCATGAATCACTCTGTCTATTGGTGAAAACTTCATGGAAATCCGTTCAGTCGTTTTTTAGTTTATCGCGAACAGACTGGTAGACGTGGCGTGTACATTGTTATATACTTAATATGTAGTGACGAATGGCAGCACCTTGTAATTTGTAACAATAATTTATAGTTCGAAAAACCGGGAATAAGTTCAGATTTTTTTATTGATGACCATATGACTAAAAGATTCATGAATATAAAAACCGGAAAAAGAGGCTATGCATGGACGACCACCAATAACCTGCTACTAACATAAAAAATGGCATGATATGGCGATAATGGCGAGCAACGCAACAAAAGAGAACCTACACCAACCGTACGGTGTGGCGCAAAAGTACAGAGGCCAGTACATCAAGCTAACCCCAAGCTGTCAAATTTCTTTGATAGTTTTTCAACTTTATTATAAAAGAATAAGGTTCTTGTTTGATTAGGAAAATTTTACAATTTGGGATAGCTGCATGTGCTCGCGTCTGTACTAGGAACGCTGATCCTAAGTAAATTGGGATAATCACGGGATAATAGCTAGGAGATAGAAGATATTTTTAAAACGACTTTGCAACGGCCTACCTTCCTACCTAATAACAAATCGTTCTTTGTATCTACAACTTGTATCTTTAACAATCAACCTATTGTAAAATGTTACAAGTAGTAGATGACAATACCTACCTAGAAGGATTTGTTTCTAAAGCGAAAGTTCCTAAGCTTCAGAGCTCAAATTATTTACAGTGGGCCTACTTAAGTAAATATCTACTTGTCTACCTAAATCATAGACATCAATATTTAACAGTTACATGTAAATTAATCTTTGGTTTCAAAGAGCAGTGATTAAACGATAGGGCCTTGAACTTAATCGTCGATAGCGATCATCGCGAAGCATTCATTTAGTTAATTCAGACATAACTGCATCTTGCCAAGCTTGAATGGGTTGAACTTTAAACAAAGCGTCTTCGAGTAGGTAGGTACCTACTTACCTAATTAATCAAACTAAGATGGCTGGGATGGAGATTACCTCTCATCTTCTAAAAGGCTTTATTAAAAGCCTTTTAGAAGATGAGAGGTAATCTCCTGCTTTTTCGACACGCCTTATTCACACCTACCAATCATTGTCTGTGTAATTTATCATATTGTAGATACCTAAAGTTATTATTGACTTAATAATGTTTTTTTTTTTTTGGAGGTTTCTTTTCGGGTTTATGACCTTTTTTAGTCTGTTTGGCAATTGTTTTTCAGTGAGAGATATATGCTAGCTCATTTATTTATTATTTATTTATACTTCATGCACAAACGTACAAAGGCGGACTTAACTTATTACTTCATTTTGTCCTGCGTACCTACTCTACATTACCTAAGTGCCCAAAGTCAACCTTCATGATTAGCAATGGAAATAAATAATGTAAGTAAGTAAATTCTTAACAGATGTTGCAGCAACTCACTCTCATATAAAAATGCATACCTAATGTTCCCTAATGAAACCATCACGTAATCATCATTTAAATGAAGCTCAAACATTTGCAATTGGCCACGGCTAATGGTCTGCTTCTGCTAAGCGCATGCGCAGCGAACAGTGCAGCGGCTGTTGATTCAAATCTCGAAGCTTTTTATCGCGTGACATTTCACGGAAATCCACAGAATCCCTGGCTCATTTGAAACGGTCTTAGATTACTAATGGAGATAGATGATAATAATGAGTGTTAATAACACCTGGCAGTCATTTGTAAGCAAATATTTGGCCTTGAAAAGAAAGAAAGAAAGAAAGAAAGAAAAACCATTTATTCACGAGAAAGGAAAAGGTCTGTTTGAGTGTGAAGTTCGAAATCTTTTGGGCAGCTGTGCTCTATTTTGAATGGCGAGCAAGATTGCTGCATGTATAATATAAATAATTTTAACAGTGACTAACAGGAACTATTAGTTAATCTATGGTCTAACTGCTTACTTGTTTTTTTATGATTATAAATTATAAATATTAAACAAAAGAATGCATACGCCAGCATCTTACACAATTCTTTGTTACAACTACAAACTAATTATCATGAATACATTTAACGCTACAGTGTTCATAGCATCAATTATCTTAGTTCCACAGTTTTTATGGCATTTCCTGCCTTCCTAGCTTCCATTAAAATAGCACAATTGAGGAGGCTTGACCGGTCAGCGATAGACATTACCGATACCGGTAAATCTCAGATTGGAGTTGCTACGTAATGGCAACCAAGTACAACCTATCAAGTTTATTCGTTCCGTTCCGCCAGCGAGGGTAATGGTTCAACGTTTGTTATGCACCACACCACCGTCTGATACAGGAAAAGGAAACATAGGAATCATACTAATGATCACTTTTACTCTGTCCTTTAAATAATTTAAATAAAAGTAAGTAGGTAGACACATAATGTCATGCGCGTGCTACGAAACTGCATCAAAATTTCAATTGGATCTAGCCAGCAATGGCGGCGGACGCCATTTCCGCATTTTATAAGAATTCTTGAACAAAATGATGAATTGTTCGTTAGCTGATTGCGAAAATTACGCTATATCTATTAAACAATAGGCCGGGAAATACTCATTTATCTTTGCAGCTTCCTTCTTGTTCTTACTATTGTTTTACGTAGGTTAGTACCATATTGTTTAAGATAAGTAAATTAACGCATCTATTAGGAAGACGTTCGAGATAGCCTCAAGCTGTACGATATTGTAGTCGCAGAGGAAGCTGGCCATGAATCGAGATACCTATCTTCTAGTGATAAAATGCAAGTACCTACGTACATACCTAAGTATACAAAAATACGAGTCGAAACATTGATGAGGACCCTTAGCCCACCATAGGTAGTACTAACATTCTGGGCCAGGAAATTTATTTCTAGCTCAGCCCGATAGTTCTTATCCGCCTACCACTTGCTGTAAGCCTCTTATTATTTATCCCCGAGCCGTGCCACTATCCCCATTATCGGCCTAATTTATCTACGTATATGTATTAGTACCATAATTCCTGTGATAATCTGTAAATTCTACGAGGGTTTCTTGTATGTGAAGCCTGTAGGTTTTATGTCTATCTCAGACTAAATAACTGCTACCAACTGCATAAAAATAATATTGAAAACTTCTTGTTTTGAACTTTTTAGTTGATTTTAGGAGTCTGGTTATATGATATATTTTTTGTTTTCACTTATGTTCAGGAAAGTTAAATTCACAGGACATAGTTGTGTAGGAATATGTGTCACATACCTACATAGATATAGATAGATAAGTTTCTGTGGTCACATAGCTACCTGCAGGTTATTTTTCATTCGCCTTCTGCTATCATTTTATTCTATTGGCTTGGCCCGTAGTAAAATTTGACGATCACTCATTTTATAGCTTACATCAGGCTAAAATAAGTGCAGGTAATATAATTTTGCGAATACTTTTAAATAACAAAGAATGTTCCATCATTGGCCATCGGGGAACCTGCTCAATAAACCTAGGCTAACGCTGAGATGAGCTTTTCCCGCTGTCAAAAGCCCTTGCCAACAGAAATGTTTTTATTGCTGTTTATCAAAATACCTTTTGATTGACTTGCCAGCCCAGACTGTTTCTTTTGAAAACTCCTTTATCGCCAATATAATCTGTGATAGCTTGTCACAGATTATTGGCGATCAAGGACTTTTCACCCATCCTTTAATTCTTACTTCCTTACTTTAATATGTGTGAAAGTAACTGTCTGTTACGCGATAAAACGGCTGAACCGATATAGTATGAAGATAACTTAAACCCTGGGGAAGGACATATGCTACTTTTTACTCCACGACTTTGTCTGCATCCGCGACAACCGACACTCACGCGGACGAAGTCGCGGGCAAAAGCTAGTCGATTTTTGTGATTTTGCGTCTATCACAGAACTTTTTTGACTGCTTCTATATCACGTTTTTATAAATTTAGGTATACACCAGCTCTTTAAGTTTAGCTCTATACCCTACCCATCTAATAAGGTATTTAACCAAAAAAATCTAATTAGTCCGTCAGATAGATTTCCAAATCACGTAATCACGTGTTTTTTGTCGTAAACAAATAATGAAGACGATACGCGAATGCGTCGAAAACTCGTGTGACATCACTATGTCAGTACACTTTTACTGGCGAAGTGACGTCACAAACCCCCACTCATGATCTTTGATGCGTTTTATCTTCCTCAGTTTTCATTGATTTGATAAAACAAAAAATACGTAGGTATCCAATATTTTTCGATAATCTGACTGACGGACTAATTAGATTTTTTTGGTAAAATACCCTATTAATTATAGTCGATACTGCACTATAATTACCTGCTTCATTATCAGCCAAAATTAGGTTAACGTTAAGTAATCAGGTCGAACGATGGATCACGAACCGATAATCTAGCTTGCAAAAGATCCGGCGACTCGACCACCTTCAGCCATTGTACCATACGACCTAACTAACGAACCACCATTGTACTACATGTTCATTGTTTGTATTACAAAATCTGTTAACCCGCCTGTAATATAGTACACGGTGGAAAAGACATCTTCACGAAAACTTTTATTAGGGGTCAATTGAAAACCACACATTATAGACTTTAATCCATGGCAAGTAAAAGAGACAGCGGGAATACATAAAAGTTTTCGTCACGATTACTTCCACCGTGTATTGGCTCACTCATCTCTTCGTAGCTAAACAAAAGTTCAAAGAATTACCCGAGTAGGTCGAAAGACCGTAGATAGGTACCTGAACAATGAAAAAACATAAATTAAGTAATACGACTACAACAATATAGGTACTGAAAGTGAAGACAGACTGTGGTTAATAACATGTAAGGCCGTCTGCAAATGCAATATTTATGTTAATTAGGAAGAAGAAACATTGCGTTTGCGTCTGCCTTTTTTCTGCGTCTAATTATGCACAAAAGCTGCTGAAACGAGTTCAGGGACGTCAATCTGCACGGTACGGTGATTAGTTTTGCTAATTCGACATACACTGTATACATAATTGGAGATCAGTAATAGCATAGAAAAAGAAAAGTAATGTGCTCTTACACATATTTGCTAACCACATGTTTGCTCATATTTCTTTGGCCGTCTTGCTTCGTTAAGGTCGTGCTTGCTTACATGATCTAGACTACAATTATAGAAATAAGGGTTTAATGAAAAATACCAAGTTGTAATTGCATGTTATCCGTATTTGCGTGACGTGTATGTACCGACACACTGAAGTAAGCACTACATAACTATTACACAAATAAAATGAAAGCATCACTTTTTCCACCATGGTTGAGAGATCACCAAGAAGTAATTATTACCTATAAAAACTTCACCAGTCTCATCTAATTTCTTAAAAGTAGTGGTAATATTTGCAGCTTATGCATTCAGGTAAACATGAGTGCCATAACGACTTACATAATGAGAAAAAAAAATTCTTACTTTTAGTAAGTCGTCAAAAAGTAAACACTTGTCTAGCACATTTTGTAATGACTAAGTTGTTTGTATATTTCAGTAAAACACAGTTACGTGAACGATTTATTTAAGCGACGAGAGAAATAATACTTAATAAAGAATACTTTCTATACTACCTGTTGAATTTAAATCTTGACGTGACGTTACGTGAGATACAATTCTCGTTCCGCATACAATGTAAAATATTATGCTTGCACTTTCCTGTCGATCACATTCTAAATGCATTTAAAGTAGTCATTATTGCCACAGCCACTATACAATTACCAAACGAAAGCATTTCGACAATAAAAGTGAACTAAATAATCTTCTAAGTACAGAACAAAAGCTAGAGCAGAAAACTACTTAGGTTAGTGGACTTTGCATAGGAGATGAGGTGGGTAAAACAGGAGAAGAGAAACGTCCTTGAAGAAAGTATAGTATGATGAAAGTATAGTATGATGAAAGTATAGTATGATGAAAGTATAGTATGATGAAAGTATAGTATGATGAAAGTATAGTTCAATAAACAAGAAAAATAAATTATTAGGTAGACACTTAGTTTGACAACAATCATAACACAACATAAGCTCAGACCAATAAAAAAGTATTTTTAAACTTTTTTATTGGTCTGAACTTATGTTGTGTAAGAACATCATCATCTGCCTAGCCTTTTCCCAAGTAAGTATATTGGGGTCGGCTTCCAGTCTAACCGGATGCAGCTGAATACCAGTGTTTTACATGGAGCGACTGCCTATCGGACCTCCACAACCCAGTTACTGGGTAACACGATACCGCTTGGTAAGACTGGTTGTCAGACTTTCTGGCTTCTGACTATACCCATAACGACTGCCAAAGATCTACAAATGACAGCCGGGACCAACGGCTTTACGTGCTTTCCGAGGCACGGAGGGAACTCGGTATGAAAGGAATCACTCATCCACAGACTGACCGCGGTTAGCGTAGCTTAACCTTTGACCAATCGATCTGTGCGGCTTTAACTTAGCCACGAGCTCCTCCTCCGCTGTAATGTTGTGTAAGAACATAAGAATATTAAAATGCGTTCTAAACTAACTAAACCATGTTTATTAGAAACAACCCAAATTCAAGCCATTAGTAAACTGTATTTAATCAATGCAGGGCAAAACCACAAAGTACCTAAGTTACCAGTTATATTTTGTGGCAAAACTAGATAAGAAAGAGTACTTACAAGACATAGGTAGTTGCATAATAAAATGTCATATTGCTACCGATACTCTTAAAATATGATTGAAATATCCACTACTGTCCAATTACAGGTAACCACAGATAAAGATAGAACCAAATAGCCAGTCTCCACTCGCAACCAGTAAAATGTCACGGTGTCAATCACTTCCAAGTTGTATGCATATACTTGACAGAACCTCAACAGTTTGCGTGCACTCAATTGATACGAATAGTGTACACCTACGTATTAGTTGTTGAATATTTTTCTTATAAATCTATATTTGAATAGGATATATGGGCCTTTTCCAGCTAGGTTAAGCTAATACCATACTGTGGAAGAGCTTGCGCTTACAATCTTTTAGTATTCAAAATGTCTGTAATAATGTGTCTGTATAATTTGTAATTTTCAGAATGCATATTTATGCGATTTTTTTAGGAAGGTCTAAGCTTTCATGTTAAATTGACATTAACACCATATATAGTAAAAGAGTAAGATATCATCATTAAAATGTTTTTTCTACAATCGTTTTGGGTAACCTTCCAATGTGATGGATGATAAATGGAATAGACATTATGATGATTGATTGATGATAGTCTTTGCTATTTACTTATACTCTATGTATTATTATAAAGTGGTAAAGCTCGTTTTTTTTAAAGATGTTCTGGAAAGAACTACCGGTATTTCAGTACTTATATTATTATTAATATTTCAGTTAGAAAGTTACTTAGATACTTAAAGCACAAAGTACCTAAGGTTGCGGCGCGCTCCAGCTAGTGCTTTAAAAGGTTAGATATCAAATAATTATTTTTACCCGACTACGGCAAAGCCAAAGGAGGGTTATGAGTTTAACAGGCTATGTATGTATGTATGTATGTATGTATGTATGTATGTATGTTCATCTGTACGCTCATAGCTCCTAAACTACTTATCAGAACTGAACAAATGAGGTATCGTTAGAAGCGTCTTGATCGTCCGCTGGTTATAGGCTATATGACGTATCACCGAATCCAATGTGGCGCCCTCTGGCGGACAAAAAAACCAATATTAAAAAAAAATGAAGACAAGCATACCGTGTTTGGTATCATTGGAAAGGGGTTCACTAGTACATTTCAAATTTATATAATATTTAGTGGTAATTTGTCACAAATTATTGTAAAAAAAGGAAAGATTACCAAATAAAGTAAGATACGCATACCGTGTTTAGTATCATTGGAAAGGGGTTCACTAGTACCTATTAAATATATAATACTTAGCTGTGACTCCAAAATGGTTTAAATAAAAATATAAAGTTTAAAAACTAAAACCCGACCACAACAAAAAGTGATCTAAAAAGTACAAAACAAGAAAAATTTTACACAGAAATCAAGACATAGGTACAAAATGGTCAAGGTAAGCCGTGGTTGCATGCCATTATATTCATGTTCATCGCACTCATATGGGATACAGGCATACAACCACGGCTTACCTTGACCATTTTGTACCTATGTCTTGATTTCTGTGTGAAATATTTTCTTGTTTTGTACTTTTTAGATCACTTT
Source organism: Charanyca ferruginea (assembly GCA_947361185.1). NCBI lineage: Eukaryota > Metazoa > Arthropoda > Insecta > Lepidoptera > Noctuidae > Charanyca > Charanyca ferruginea. The sequence continues at coordinate 53,649,713 of OX376055.1, read as the reverse complement.
TTGTTGTGGTCGGGTTTTAGTTTTTAAACTTTATATTTTTTGTACTGAGTGTCTGTCAGCTAACTTTCACGATTCTACTATAATCCTGAACCAATTCATGATTTTATTTAAAAATAATTTGAAAGATGAGTCATTGCTTCTCACAGACAGTCGTCTGTGTTTCCACCTCTCAAGATTTTTATTCTAACACCGCTGGTTCCCACAAACGATCATAGTAATTATCTATTCATAAAATGCGAAGTTGGCTATGCTAGTAGGTACTTTTTCCATTATGAGGTTTTATCTTGTAAACAATCTATTAGGAACAATTCTTGAAAAAAAAAACTTCAGAACCCGTTTTAGCTCTGTACATGGCTTTCCTAACGCATGACTCTACAGGGAGTAGATAGTTATTTATTTATTTTTAGCCCGTGTTGTGTCCCACTGCAGGGCAAAGGCCTCTGTTCTTCCTTTCCAATCCTCTCTGTCCTGAAGTGTTCTGATCCAGTGTGGACCAGTCCCTCCTGTAAGCGTCAAGCTCATCCTGCCATCTTCGTCTGTGCAGCGTTGCCTCTGCGCAGACGATGGAAAAGCGCTAACGCTCGTAAAACGCGCGTTTTACGTTTTAGTAGTCAGAAGAGAACCTAATCAATTGATTCATTACCGATTCCCAAGATAAATTTCCACCTAGTTTGGGGATCACCGGCCGAAATTTGAATTATAATAAGTTATATTTCTATGTAGCCCGCAAGGTAGGTATTTCTGTAACAGCAAAATTCGTATTCTTTTCCCAAAAACATAGGTAGCTTTAAGTATTTTCTATAAGGCACCTAGGCTGGCACAGTTCCATAAAATGGTTGAAAACCAGAAACTTAACCTAACCGGAAAATTAAACCCTGGTAACTGAGGGGTTCGGGCGTCCATAATGATCCCAATAATAACCACGTACCACCTAAGCGTTTACTTTATACTTATGGAAAAGCAGTACGATATTGAGGAATTCATTGTAAACAAGACAGTTCAAGCACATAAGTAGATAAACGGAATTCAAGTGCTTCGTTCGAACTTGATTAAAGATTGATTTATGTACTTAATTAAAAAACACTGCATCAACTCAAGCAAGCTCATAAACAAAGCTACGTACGTAATGCCATTGAAATAGAGATGTGTTATGCGCTCAACATTCGGCTTCGGTCGGATGCGCACTTTCGCGTGTTGCGCAACAAAGACGTACAACACTACAGTATTACATAATTCTTATTTACATACCAATAGAGTTTATATTAGATTGCAAGAAGTGCACGTTGCATTCGTTGCGTGTTGCTTATGAGACAAGGTCGGAAGGAAAGAGGACAGCAGGTTTGGGTCTGACATTTTTTGTTTTAATTGAATGATTAAATTAATTAGATTTGGTAATTTCTGATTTACTGTGATGAACGTAACAATTAGGTAGGTGCTTAATGCTCACGCAACGTTATCTAATTGAGCGTATCTACCTAGAACTTTCAATATTATCTAAGTGTACTATCTGAGTATAAGTATTTCTGAGAAGATATTTCATGTCCGAGTCCAATCCGAAGATAAGGAAAAAGTAAACGAACATAAAATGTAAAATAGGAGGATAATCGTACTAATTGTCTACTACTGTAAATTATATGAGTCTATATGCTTGAAGCTGTTAATCAATCACGCCTCAACAGCTGAACGAATTTGGGTAAAATTTGGTACACAGAAAGACCATGACCTAGATTAGGACATAGGATTTTTTCAATCTGTCTGGTCTAGAAAGACTGCGTATTTAATTGAATCTCGAGAATTCTATTCAATTTCCAGTAACACTCGACGTATTTGATCGATTGCATCTTACCGGCACGATTTGCGTTAATGAGCTTTAGTCAATAATAGGTAACTCTGTTCTCTCGTCCTACCATTGCTTCTTTTGACGACCTCGGATGTACCCAGATAGTCAAGTCAGTGACGAGAAAGCCTAGATGCGACACGGCGATATAAGAAATAGAATTTAAATCGATATCAATAAGATATTGGTTATCTTTAGCGTTTCCGTGTAACACGCGAGAAAAGTAATAGCGAATTAATTGGCCAAACATGTTAATTTAATATATTTCAAAAAAAGCTAGATAGGTACCTTCTTTGCATCTTGTAAATGGTGAATAATTACGTGTCTATATTTTTATTCACAACACTATTTTACATAATAATAATGTAGGTTATTGATCAGTTCAGCACGAGTCTTTCGATCATATTCCCTCCGATAATGAAAAACTCTTAGAATATAATTCTAAGGAAAAACTATAAGTAAGTACTGTGGAAATAATTAGGTACCTACTCACCTACTTAATAAAGTAGATTGAAATATTAGAAAGATTGATTTGGTTACGTAGGCAGCTAATAAAATTCGATAGTTTCATGTAATCGTAATCGTCAGAGAGAATCTGGGTGAGTTTGCAGACTCTTATTAATATTTATACCAAGGCGTGTCAGTTAAAGATGTCAGACGGAGGCGATCGAATGTTCAATAAAACTTTACCTACATTTACAAACAACATAATTTTCTCAGTCGGCTGCTGTGAATCCACAAAAAATCATGACCAGTGAAGCACATCAACATTTCCTAGAAGCGAATCGAAATGCAATGCTCCCGCTTGGCGTAACGGTGATCCCATTAGGTGCCGGCCAGAGCCTGGTATGTCGCCAGCGCAGCAAGGCATGCGACAGCCGCTAGTACCGGGGTACCTAGTGAACTTTTTGCGCATACCCTACAGTAAGTATCCATTAAAATAGCCGTGTTTTTACCTATTGTGTGCATCACCGTCGCATCGCATTCCGGGCAAGCTCTAGGCGCTTGAACAAGGATCGTCTTTTTGTAGGCACGCTTTCACGGTTGCTGATTAATTTGAATCTCTTTTTATGAACCGTGGCCGGTGTGCTGTTATTCTAGACGTTAAAGTGCTTTAGAATATTAATTAAAGCAACATGATATCTATCACTACTGACTGCAGGAGATATCTACTGATCTTTGCTTTAATAAGTCGCCCACTTTGTATTTGGATTAATTTTAATCTATGAGTTGCATAATTTCGAAAATAGTCAAAATAATAACTAGGTAAAGCCTTTTTATGCCCGGTAGCTACTAGCTACTCTACCCGTAATTAATGTAATAGATAAGTACAAAAATATTTCGATAAAAAATCGCTCAGAAGTCGCAAACAAAGTGTTTATCGACGATCTATTCAATAACCCATTATTATAACGCGAACGTAAAGCTTTCGTTCCGATTTATTTACTATCTGGCTTCGTGCATCCACCGACAATCGGCAAACGTAATAAGACCTCCGAGAATTCACTACCTCCCCTTATCTCACCTTTGTGGCCAAGTCTGGGGGAGCAGGAGAGGTTCTATGTTAAGTGGTGGAGCACGTAGAACAATGAGTTTAAGGTTGATTGCACCTGACTATGAATAGGGTTTGCAAGTTCGCTACACCGCGACTTTGTTCTTCCGCTTGTTGTATCATGTGCATGCGATCACATAAGAAAGAGTTTAATGGCCTTTATTGAAAACCAAGTGAATAGATTTTGCGTGTACTGTGTCTGTGTCTGTGTCTACGAATACGATCGATAAGAGTAAAGTATGCATTAGGTATAGACTTTGTTTTATAATAAAATAGTAGTTAACATTCTTATAAAATAGGCCTTTGTTAGGACATTGCGAAATATGCCGTAATTATAATACATAATTCATTAGGTCTTGTTTCCGAGAGTAATTAAATATTCAAAGCTTTCTAGGTTTATAGTCTCCATTAAAATATTGAACGTTTTTTTTTTAGAATTCAGTATGTGGAAGCAATATATTATGATATGACATAAGTTGAGAAGTTTACTCCCCAACATTTTATGATTACGTTAATTGATAGCTTGCTACACTAGACATCCGTTCCTTGGACAATCACTAATTAACTTGAAGTATTTTACGGCTCTGCTTGTGTTAATGAAGCATGTACAGTTAGGCTGCTGTCCCAATTTCCTCCTTTCCGATTTCTTAGCTTTGAAGACAGCCTTTGCAGCCGTATTGAAAATCATGGGTTTCTAGTGTAACAAGTGCTAAGCAATGAGTTTATGTTCATGGGCAAAATATCTATCAACGCGCAATTTGAAAGTTGAACTGCGTTTAATAAGATATAGCTTAAAGTTGTCATCAGACATGATCAACGGTCTCTTCTTCAATTCTTGCGGATACTAACCCTCGGGTGTCCAACGAAAAAATTATTTGACAAATTGACAAGCGCACTTTTGATTGACTTATAATCACACAGCTAAAGAAAGCTTGGCAATTGAATTTTGTGTTGATTGCCTCCCTGGAAACAGGAGGAGGAGGTAACCCACGTAGATGAATAGACCAATAAGTACAACTACGGTTACAAGGTACAACATATCACCTACCTACAAAAAACTGAGAAGCTATCGCCCAGGGGGCCAAGTCTGCTATTTTTATAATTTCGTCATTCCAACACGATCCCATTGTCATTTTGCCTAAAAGTTCGTAATCTGCTAAATTCATAATGGTCGATCATTGGCCGGTCGAATTAAAAGCAATGACTGCACAATGACGTTCTAATGGTAGGTCACTGATCAAAGAAACAGTCAAAATTTTAGCAGATTACCGCCGCAAGTCAGTCATTCAGTTGTCATTATGTATGAGATTATCAATCTATATCATTTCTTTCAATGGCGTGTCAGTGGTTGACCATTGGAAAGTCATAATGACGCCATTATATTAGTAGATTACCAAACTTGTCAAAATCAACAATTATGAAATCAATGATAGACCATTCTGACACTATTAATAGCAGACTTGAGGCCCTGGTCTTGTAATGATAACATTAACTAATCAGTTACATAAGTTTACGTTGTTAGGTAATCCTATTTCCCTTGCAGATCTTATGTTTATTTACCTACTAAAATACCGGTACAATATTACATCGGGACCGGTCTAGTGCGGTTGAAATTAACTCTGAGCGTGATCTTCCGCGAGGCCGGACTAACGGCAATTGCCGCCCTTCAGACCTCGGTAACTCGGTACCTGCATGCTGACATTTAACTTGGCGAAAAATCATAGTTCATGCATATCTTGGGCCCGGCTGGTATTGTTAATTTTATAACGGTACAGTAAGAGTCCTAAGTTCTATATGTATTCTGTAGAAGCGGAATAAAGCACTAAGAGGAAGTGGTGCGAATAAGGTGCAAAGGCGCCGTGCTGAGAAGATAATTTGAAAGTTAAGTGGTTGTAATATTTGAAATGGGCGACGTAAAGAAATTTTCCGGGATTAGCCCGATGTCTTTTGACGAGTTCTTGTCAGACTTTAAACGCATATACCGGTACCAGTAAGAGTCCTAAGTAAGGATCTCTTACAGTACTTAGGTAGGTTTTATTTCATCGCGGAAACCAGATACAATTCTATCCTTGAATTCTTTCATATATTTAATTTCTACCCAATTTTAGGTAATTAGGTACTTAGTTAGGTACGTTATGTTTTGTCGAGATAAATTATGCATTCTTTTTTGTGTAATTTTTTCTCATTGATAAGAAAAAAGCAAGAAAAAGTAGAGCTTTTTTTTCGACAAAGGAATCCTAAAGACATCAATCAATTAATTTGACGTAAAATGAATGTGTTTTTTATAGTTGCATTACTTTCTTCGTTGAAAGAAAACGCACATAGGAATAGGTACTAAGAAGATCCTCAACACATGAATTTCACAACGTTAAAACGTGAACCCGTTTCAAATTAGGACTGTTAGTTCAATAAGTAAATATAGGAAGTAGGTTCACTTAAATTCCACAAGAGTTCATGACTACGGCTAGTCCTGTTTACATAGGAACTGTTAACTAGTTAGGAACCTACATGTTCTCTTCGTATCACACTATGTAGGAGGAAAATTATGGGGGAAGGGTCGCCGCATTCTCTAGAGAAGGATTATTACGAAATTGACCACTTTCGGAAACAATCTCTTTATTTTATTAACTGATTATCTCGTAAGTAGACATCATTTCTTTTTAATTGGGATCCTTATCATAGGCAGCCTGCTGGCAATTTTGGTGCGGAGGTTAATTGTCTATCTTTCTGCTGACATAATTCAAATTCCTTACGGGCTTTTCATGTCTCGATGGAAAGAGAAGGTTGCCGTAGCGACGAACCGTTAGAGAATGTTTTCCGACGAAATCAAATCACGTGCTCGCAATTTTACTTACTGTAATGCATTTCCACAGTCACGATGATTCGTTGATCGTTATCGTTGTCGCATCGTGAACACGCTAAAACTACCCAAATTACGCTTCCCAGAATTAGCCATTCTACTTCAGCCTCACGAATAACGGTTCCAGTACTCCCAGTACCTTCGACACCGAGTGCTAACGGAATAGACGCTTGTGGATTAACATAAACGCTTGTATTCCTCTTGTTTGAAGTTGTTCAAACTAAGAAATTGCTGGTTGCACAACATGCAAAACTCGTTTAGGAATTCCTGTCTTCGTTCGGAAATTGTGTGCCTATTATTCATATTTCCCTTCTACGTGAAAGGTTTTGTAAATATTTGGGATGCACTGTTTAATGGTTTGCTTTGTTTATACATAACAGACCGCGACGACGATCTTGAGGAGACATGGCTTTTATCTTCTCGAGTGATCTCAGTCCAGCTCATCGTAACTAGCGTTCTGCTAACCACAGCCATCTAAACTTTATTCCAGTCCACATAACAAAGAGTCACCACAATAAATCTATCGAATTAATAGTTTTAATTATCAGCGTCCGCCATTATTATTTAAGTGGAAGGAGGAAAAGCAATTAAGTAAATTATGATATAGGAAAATGTATTAAACTTGTGTAAGGGCTATCTGCCGTTATCTTATATTAATGTTGTCTTGATATGCTATTAATAATATAACTGTTCGTTTATATCTTGGCGCCGTTTATAAACGTGGTAATTAATTGTGTATGTCAATAAATTCTTCATTCTATGGTTTTAGGAGTTCACAGGCAAATGATATGAATTAAGAAGGCATTAAAGTTGCACTTGTTTTATGGGAGTTAATTGCGTCTTCATTATAGGTAACGCAAAAGGCATTACCTAAGTACCTAAATATTGCATTAACTTTGAGACGTGATTTATAATAGCCTCCTCAAAAAGTAGAAATCTTACAAGCTTTCAAGCTAATCTGTCAAGGACTACGATGCAAAAAACCCTTTAAAATGTTCATATTGTCTTTTATAAAGCGTTATTATGAGCTTATTACTTATATGGATGGTACATAAAAGACAGTATACTTGTCTGCAGTTTCGGGACTTGCAATGCATTGGGTGGGTAATATTAAAACCTCGGCTTCTCATAAGCTGCTCCAGTTTTTCTGAAAGAAACGGAACCGGATTATTCGTCATCTACTTATACCCATAACGCATTACCTACACCAGACACGTTACCAAACTAATGTGTCGTAAAGGTCAATATTGTCCGTCAAAGTTCTGCGGTAACCGAGTGATAAAGTAACAAGTCATCGTACTGCCAGTAGCAGCACGGTCACGGCCATGTAACGGACTGCTCTACTTATAGGTCCGAGAGCTTTACTTCACGCTGTTAATTTTCTGTAAATGTTTCTGTTTTTTTGGTATGGGTTGATGTGGACATGTTTGTCATTTGTTTTCTACTTCAGAGTAAAGAGAAACCAAAAAATATTTGTCGCAAATGAAAACTTCTACGCCCGGGTAAGGTGGATGGAACCTTTTATTAAAAAATAAATCATAATTATGTAGTTAAAATGTAATACCTAACTCGTCTATTATAATTACAAGTAATTCAATTAGCCAAAAGTGCTTCATATTTCAAATAGCTTTTTCTTCCTTTTGAAATATTTTGGTAATATTAATGCACTGGGGAATATTCTCTGCTTATTAGTAGGTAAGTAATTAAGTATAAGAGGCCATACACTGCACAGACTAATTTTATTGCGTGTTTAGCTAACTTTATAGAAGAAGTGCATAGCTTAGGTAGGGGTTAAGTTTTTCTATAGCATTACGTAATTAGTTGTGATGTCATGATAAGTATCATGTCGGTTGACAGGACGGGATGGAAACGTGTAGCGCTAACCCCAAGTAACATGGAATAAGGGCAGGAAAATGATGAGTTACTACAACTAATATGAATTTATCATTTCATTAAAGCCGTGTGGTGCCGGCCGCGAATAGCTGTTTTTACCCGTGAGTGTCGTAGGTTAGAGATATTGACCAGAGGATGGGCAGCAGTGTCCTTCTGAGTACCATAACATCTACTGCGATTGCCAACATGCATCGGCCAAGCATGGCGATTACGGCTGAATCCCCTCTTGAGGGAGACCTGTACCCAGTGGGCGTCTAAAGGTTGACATGATGATGATGATGTTTTGATTAATGGTAGGTAATTCTTGGGCTCATTAGTTAGGCTACTAATAATCATGAAATCATATAGTTTACAGAAAGCCCTCCTTTATTGAGCATTTTTCCAACGGAAGAACTCAAATAACCGTTATTTATATTCCTCATCATCATCATCATCATCTTCCTGCCCTTGAACCATGTTACTTGGGGTCGGTGCAACATGTTTTCTTATTCCATTCCGTCTTGTCAATCGTCATGCTTTCACTGACTCCTTTTTCATTAATATCGTTCTTCACACAATCCATCCAGTTTTTCTTAGGCCTTCCTGTCCCTCTCCATCTATCCACCCTTATATTCATAACTCTTCTTCTTCATCCCTTCTCTTCAGATGCCCATACCAAGACAAACGATTCTCTTTCAACTTTTCTGTCACTGGCGCCACTTTCAAACTTCCTCTAATATATTCATTTCTCACCTTAACCATTCTGGTCACTCCGCAAATCTATTTCATTTCTGATTATTTATACTCCTATTAGATGTTACATTTTATTAGTCTGAGGATTAGAAGCAATTAGTACAAGACTTACCAATCTATTATGCCGGATCAGAACAGATTATTTATTATTAAGAATGTCTATTAAAAACAGTCAATAGGTACTTTCTATAACTTACCAATACGACATTTTAAATTGGTAATCAACATCACAGTGTATCCTCAGTACCAATCACAAGTGAGTACAAAGCACTACTTAGCCTTAATACCTTCTGATAAATAACTACTGATAAGGAGGCACACTTTCTATCACTCCCAATTTGATAGTAGGTAGGTACTTGATCCAGTCTCTACAATCTTACTTCCTACCTTTCCCGACTTTCACCAAACTCAAAAGTCAAGGTTCTGTAGGTCACAGGCGCAGGTCGGGTATGCGGTAGCCATATCAATCGATACAGTATCTAACCACCTTGATATAGAAATTTAAACTTTATGACAGTGCAGTAAGGCTCCTGATTAAAATACAAGCTATGAATTAAAGTAGATGTACCGCATTGATACGTGATAAGAATGACTAGTGAAGTAAGTTAGCGGGACGGGCTTATTAAAGCAACAGGGTTGGTAACAACAACTTCGCACTTTTTATAATTAAGTACAATCTTGAAAGAATTCGTTTAACTGTCCCATAGTAAGTTTTCTTTTCTTTAGTCATCTGATCATCATCTGCCTAGCCTTTTCCCAACTATATTGGGGTCGGCTTCCAGTCTGACCGAATGCAGCTGAATATAAATGTTTTACATGGAGCGACTGCCTATCGGACCTCAACAACCCAGTTACTGGTAACACGATACCCCTTGGTAACACTGGTTGTCAGACTTTCTGGCTTCTGACTACCCATAACGACTGCCAAAGATCTACAAATGACAGCCGGGGCTTTACGTCCTTGCCGAGACACGGAGGAAACTCGGTATGATAGGGATGGTCACCCAACCACAGACCGACCGCGGATAGCGTAGTTTAACCTTTGACCGATCGATCTGTACGGCTTTAACTTAGCCACGAGATTTCTTTTGTCATCTGATATAATAGAAAATTTGGAAACTTTTTATCTTCGTTTCGTTCTACCTACCTACCTACTACTTATTTTTTTGTTGTCAATTTTATTCCATTATATTTTCTACTGCCGACTAACCTATTAGACGCCACTAATATTTTTTATGAACAGAACTACTTATAGCACACGACCAGCAGTTGTATACGACTGTACGTGTTAGGTTAAAGATCAACTATGAGCGCCATTTTTCCACTCGTCCGATTTTTATATAAAGCTTTTTTGTGATTGCTATGATGACAAGCAGTTAAAAAAAATAGTTGTTTTATTGTCATTTTCGAAACTTAAATTAAACTGGTATTTTAAAAATATTTTTTTTTGTGGCAGCATTATGCATAAATAAACACTTTTGTTAATGGAATATCCACTTACTTAGTTAAATATTTCGACAACCCTACGTAACTAACACTTGACAGATTTTTTATTTGACGATTTATGAACCTTTAAAAGTTTGACGGACAACTTAGTTGGTCTGGGCATCAGGGGCTTATAATGAATAATTATACAAGCAAAAAACGATTTCCGTCGTGAGTCAGCATAGGAAATGCGACCTTAAATTCAAAACCTAACTATCATCAAAAGACACTGCTACGAATAAAATATTTAGACACAAGAAGATCGAAACACAGGTAATGGTTTTAAATGAATCACAGAAAAATTAAATATAAAAGCTTATGACCTAAATTGTCGGCTTAGCCCAAAAATGTGGTCACTAAACTACACTGGCCAGATAGGATCGGTTTGAAATGAGTACAGTTCGTAGCAACCTCGGTGTATACTAGGTACTTTAACCACAGACAATACCAATGCTTTTACGAAATAAGGAAATGGAGCAGTCACGATTGGCGTTGACCCAGTGTGGTCCTGTAATGTAGATAATAACCGACTGTTAAGACAAGTTGGACATAGGAAAGTCAAAATTAGGGTAATGAATTTGAGCCCATAGAACAAAAGAGTACGAGTGTCCACGACGTGGAACAGGCAAGAATGAAGAAAAGAAGAGTAATTCGTAAGTAGGTAGGTTTGTATCCATAAAGATTAATCTCGAAAGACACCTAGTAAAAACCAAATAGCGTTTTAGTTGCTTTCGGCGCATAATGTTAGCTTATAATAATTACCAACTTACTAAAATGATCTATCATCATAAAAACGAAGTGTCTACATTTGGTGTGGCTAAGTGGATATTACGCTATTTATCTGAAACATCTGTGAATGTGTGCTTTGAACAAGTAAGATTTTTTTTTTACTTGTTGATTTATGTAGTTCATATTATTTATTGTTTTTAAGTATGTACAATATTTACAAGAATAATAAAAAAGAAAAACTAAAAAAACTAACACAATATAAGGTATCGTAGAATTCGTCCACATCGCCGTCATCTGGGAATGTACCCAAGAGACTGGCGGCATTGCCACGTTGGATGGCAATGCTTAATCTCTGACCAAGGTAAAAACCAGCTCTTGGATCACGTGAAGTGTCAACCAACCTTTTGGACATTTCCTTAAAAAGAAGATGAGCACTCGGACCCCACGACCCGAGGGTTTCAACCCCAAACAGCTCGAAAATAACGTTCACACCAAGGTTACTATACTTTCGCCGTTTGAGGTCTTCTGCAGCCGCTACCGCAGCACCAGCTCAGCACGCTGAACTAGGAAGATGGGATGGCGCAAGAGTATCGACGCACGTAGCGTCCCACACTAAAGGCCTACGCAACTTCCAGGGAAACAGAAATAAGCCGTCCGGTGTCTTGCCATCGTTGCGTGCCAAGCCGTTGGGTTCTAAGACAGCCGGAACGTTGACAGCGACGAGAGCACGACGAATAATGTCATTAATATTCGCGTGCCGCGCTATGCGACCCGCACTCCGGCTGCACGACAGGCCATGGTGTCCGAGGCTGTTGACAGCTTCCCCACAGCGACAGCGATGAGAAGAACAGCACGAAGCGTAGAGACACAGCGAGGCGAAAAGAAGTGTCGTCAAACATAGTACCTACGTTCGACGACGGAAGTGCCAGAAGCCAAAGACCCGATTCCCATTTCGCCACAGCCAGTAGACGCGTTCGCTCAGCAGTAGTAACAGCAGTGGTAAGTAAAATATTCTGTACTAACCTGCAGAGCGGCTCATCCCACCGTCTCTGAGCACACGGGTTGTCGGGTGGATCAGTGTTCGGGCAAGCAAGTTTCCAGGCGTCCATGGCCTCGGCGAAGGACGGCACATCAAAATCAACCAATGTAGGAGCTAGAATATAATATTTATTATTAATGTCTAACTAGACCAGAAAAAAAAGTGAGTATTGTCATTATTATTTTGTACCAATATGAGTGACAAGATTAAGCGAAAAAACCCACTCATACCGCTTATCACCCACAGATTTGATTAAATACATAATATATTATGTGCCTTAGTGCCTAGCGAGGGAAAGATACATGCGAGCGACATAACTTTAAGAAAAAAAAATTAAAATATCTACATTATAAGTATATCAAAATAAAATGATTATTTTTTACATAACCATTCGGCATGCTTCGCCAAAAGCCGGAACAAGGTAATAATATCCTTTCACATAACATAACAGATCAATAAACCATCTGACCAATGCATTTTTATGGTTTTAGAGTTACGTAATCCTGGTTCTTACTGAGAGAACCTTCGCATAGTTTGATGACATTATAATAATTGTTTATTCATAGCTACATTGGTACTTCTACTCCAATTTCAAGCAGTATTTTCTCGAAAATTCGATATCTCTAGATATACGTTCACTATTTAAAGTAACGATAAGATGTTATTAATACTTAACACCATCCTAATCCCAACACAGATCGTAGTTTCATAAAATATGACTTCATTATGCGTAGTCAATACTACGCTAGATGTAGTCGTAACTCACAGTATATGTTAACCCTTCTTGATTTTAGATAACTGAATTTAGGAATCCACAACCCTTAGGAAACCACGTTTACTTTAATTGAAGGTCTCTTATTAATATGCCATTGACATTGCAACAAAGTCGCTTGCACTAATTTGTTCGCCACGCGTGACCCTGAAGTGATTGTATTGGTAGATAACTAACGTTGATGACAATAGCTTGTGCATTAATTATCACATACAGAGAGATAAAAGTACTAGGTAATTTAATTTTTTGCTCGGTTATAGATATAATAGCATTATATTTTTTTGTGAAAGACTTTAGTTCCCATAAACCCATTATGCATCAAAATGTTGAAAGGAGATTGTAATTGCTACCCATTTCCTAGAGTGTTACGGATGTCTACATTTCCAAGGAATTTGGTCATCCATCTGAATCCATATATTTTACAAGACAAGAAGAAGTAAGAAAAGATCTTAAATCACCAGCAACCAATGACGGTAACACTATCTCCAAATTACTTCCTGAATGCTCGTCGAAAGAAACTTTATCAAATATTTGAGATTATCCAGACTTCTCACACACATGACATGACATAACATCAATGACTAGACTCAAAATTAGATAACAATGCCTAGTGGAGTGTGGGTGACATTTTCCAGCCTTCAGTGCACAACAGTTAGATAAGAATCGGAGGCGCAAGAGTGAAAGCGTTCCGCCGGATTCACATGTGATCTGTCTCGCTCAGATGCTAGTTACGTCAATGTTACTGCTCACCTTCACATACATAAAAAGTAAATACTTTAGATAGGAGATGTCCGTGAGTTTTAGCATTACGAAGGAGCTTGTCTAGGGAAGTAAATACCACCATTACCACTACCGCGATTTTTCGCCATGCAGCAGCTGTGTCACGTTTCAGCTTTTGTTGCTGATGTCAGTTCAACAAAGGTAGATAAAATATCTAGGAGACGAGAAACAGCATTTATTGCGTCCAAAGATCACCTGCTTTGGCTGATTTATGGTGGTGTACATGCAGTATTCTGAAGACCATCCACAACACAGCCACAAACTTTCACACACGTACCCTAAATTAAGATTTGTACCAAATCACTCCTCATTTTCGTCATTTATCAATTACTGAATCATAGATTTCACCGAACGCTGACCCCACCTAGACGCCTATCATGGATTGCTTATCTTTAAGTGGCCTCCATTCGAAATGTCCTCTACAAATTGGCCAATAAGTATTGCTTATAACAAACTGTTAGCATGTTTCTATCAGACTCATATTTAGTGCAGTGTTTACTAAAAATTAAAACTTTCCAACTCCTGCTTGCAACGTAGTTGCTTGTTTAATCATATCGCACCTGATTCTTGGAAACAGTTATATAAGAAACGGAAGCGTTATTAATTTGCCATTACATTTGGCATTATCTGTTATAATTGATGGACAACATTCACTTTTAAGATACGAAAGTATTCAATCACATTCATTGTGGATTTTATGGGTGTATTTTTCCGGTTTGTGTGTTGATTGGACTAACGAGGCATCATCGCTGGTTTCGATCCCGTAACTCTAGTGATGATGAGTATGATGACCAGTGGGATCTAAACGCATTGACGGTACAATACACGGTACACAGAATGTGTCAGTACCCTAATGTGCAAGTAACATTACAGTAAGTACCGCTGCCTATGCAGTTATGCAGAGTTGATTTAATGTGCGAATATGTACCTACAATAACAGTCGTAGTCGATGCATTACTTACTAATAATAATTATTAATATGCTATTAAATATTTACTTTAATTACTTGGTGGGCATTAACGGGAGTCTACTTCCATTAACGACCATTTAAACATTGGTTTTAATTAAATTCTGCATAATAAATACATGAGATCGACTCTGCTTTATAAAAAGATGCCCGGTTAAACCAATATAGCTTTTTAGTAATTAAATTAAATAGCGGATTGAAATTTAAATGATAATTTTCTTAGCGTTTAATTTTATGAGATACATATATTATGTTTTGATGTAATCTCATCGATCATGAAGTTAAAGTAGCAATAATGTAGCTTCAATGGCATAAACACTGACTCTATAGCAAACTATGATAGCAAATCAAAAGAATGTGGTATTCTTGAGACAAGCTTACAACTGATTGAGAATTTTTTCCCTAAACGTCAAGATAAAACGTTTTTAGAAAAGGACGTTTATTGTTTCTAACTGTGTTGTGTCCCTAGCATTGTTAATGTTAACTCTATTTAGCTCAAACTAATGACTAGGAGATGCAGTGATATAGGCTTTGTGCACGTTCCGTTCATCCGCATTCCCGGTTGGCGTCTTTTACATCGTATCGTTATGTGTTAGGTACTGGCGTATAACGGAACGTCCGTAACTGTAGCGTTCCACGAGACCACGACGCTCTTTGCGTACCACTTGCCATGTTAATAGGTTTACTGTAACAATTTTACTATGTTGCCAAAATATTTAGGTTACTGTTATGAGTTGGACTGTAATAAATAAATAAAAAATACTTTTTTGTTAAAATTTTACCGCTTGATGACTCTACATAGTTCGCTTACGTGATCAATTAGAAAGAAGTCAAGAAAAAAAAAACATCTTTCAACGAGCTTGTAACTTCAAACATGATACCTATCCGACGAGTTAATTAAATATTATACAATGGAGATTTAATGGTAGGTTTGATGAAAGATGTAATTTTATTAACTACCGAGTAAGGTCCAAGATTTAAGATATTTTATTTTACCAGAATCAAAATGTTGTAGGTTGGTATACTTACTTGGTATGCAAGTCATTGTGCTACTGGCAAACTGCACTTGGATAATATGTATCTACTGCCTTGATTTTATCACAGTTAAACTAAGCAGAAAGATACAGCTTTTGCGTGTTAACATCGTAATTATACTTCTTTCAACGTTACTTCCTCGGTAAAGTAACAAGAGTGATATCTTATAATCAGCGTCTCCTGTAAACCTATGATGGAGCTAAGTAAACCATACTTCGAGTCGAAACAATAAGGTGAAACTCATCGATTAATTTCCACTAGAGGAAACCTTGCAAATACAATGGCTGTGGGAACATCACACACATGCTTTGATATACGATTAAAACAAATGTAATGAAAGAAAATAATAATAAATGTATCTTTCGAACAGTTCTTATCAAATAATTACTTAATTCTCTGCTTTCTAAATTAAGGCATAACTTAATTCGTTTTCATCACCGTATTATGGCATGCTTTTTGAATTAATTTATTTCCAAGCTGTTTATAAATAGTTATGTGGGCATTACGCTTAAATCTATACTAATATTATTATAAAGCTGGAGAGTTTGTTTGTTTGGTTGAACGCGCTAATATCAGGATCTACTGGTTCGAATTGAACAATTCTTTTTGTGTTGGATAGTCCATTTATCGAGGAAGGCTATAGGCCCATGCGAAGCCGGGCCGGGTTGCTAGTTATGTATAAAGACCATAGAAATAAATTATTTCTATGATAAAGACCGATGATACTCGTATTTGTAGTGAATGACCCCAGCTATTCGTTGAGTTATCTTTAAAATCACAGTCCGATTAAAATATAAGTTTAGTGCTTTTCTCAACCGACTTCAAACAAGGAGGTTCTCAATTCGACTGTATGTTTTTTATACTTGTCAAATATCCCTTAAGTAAAAGCAACGATGGAAATACTTCAAGTTTACCTTTATGCTAGTAAGTGGTAATGTCGGCAAAAACAAAGGAACTTCTAGTGAGGAAGTAATAAGAAACAACAATAAAAATTACTTTATTTAATGCTATCAATAACTATCTCATCACTATCTCATTTCAGCGACAATCAATGTCAAAATCTTGTCAAAAATGTAGGTAAAATGGAGGCGTTTTTGACCGATTGATACAGGGGTTAGAATGTGAACGTTTCTAAAAGTTACTAGTATTGGCACCCGGTCGTTCTCCCCAAGCTTTAGCAGTTCAGAACGGTCGATTGAATTAGGCCTGGGGGCTGTGGGCGAGGAACTTAGTAACCTGTCACTATAGACCATTACAACCCTTAAGGCCAGCACTTCATTGCTGAACGGGGCTCACGCGATGCGAACCTCGTGTTCTAATCATTTACTTTGTGACGTGCTTGCCTATTAAAAAAATATATTGAGAAAACTTTAAAGGGAAATTCATTAGGGCAGACAGGTTATAAGGATATTCATCCTTATTCGTTGTATAGAAAGGCAACACGAATATGGGTTTACATCTAAATTAAAGGACTTTTTATATTTGCTCTCACTATTTCTACGTCTGAACATAGTGCGTAAACTTAGCGAATGTGCAGTAAAAATGAATGAGAACAAATCATACTGAGAATTTACAAAAGAAAACTAATGAGGTTAACTTGATAAAGTGCTTTGGTACTGTTGTATTTTTGTTGTTATTCTCAATCACGTTTCGGCCAAATAACCGCCTTTTCCATATGATTCTATTTTACTAG
Source organism: Charanyca ferruginea (assembly GCA_947361185.1). NCBI lineage: Eukaryota > Metazoa > Arthropoda > Insecta > Lepidoptera > Noctuidae > Charanyca > Charanyca ferruginea. Next base: position 53,632,339 of record OX376055.1, on the reverse strand, counting down.
GCGCAGTCTACATTTAAGATTTATTTAAAAGTAATAAATGTGTAATAATTCACAAAGAATAGTTACGTTTTTTCCTATTTCCTGATCCTAGAATAGCACCCTAAGGTATTCCCAGACTATTTAGTTTTGAGACTACATCAAAAATGTTAATAACCGGAAAAGTAATTGTCAGTCAATGAAAAGTAATTGCTTTATAGAATTTTGTCATTTGTAAAATAAAATAAATTAGAAATTTTTATTTTTTTTCCTTACACACTTTGGGGGCCCCCTTGGCCCGGGGGCCCCGTATAATTGATACGGCAGATACGGCGGTAGCTACGCCCCTGTTAATCAAATCGATCAAATACTCATACGAACTTGAATCGATTTATCGTGAGTATCGAGTACCGAGTCGTATGGTTACTTCACTAGTTACGTCGCGATGACAAATGTCAAAACGGGCCTATTATATTTTTACGACTTTAGTACTTACGCTTTACATAGATCAAAGATAAAGAAAGATACAAGATATTTAGCAATATCAAAATACCTATGTAGCCACAGCTTTACTTTCACCTGTTCAATCACAATGACAATAAAAAATTGTATTCAAGTCAAAAGACAGGAACAGTTTTTGTAACGGCACATTAAATTTCAACCATTTTGGCTAATGACAGAGTCGACATAATGTGAACCGTTTATCTTGTTTTTTGTCACCATTCTGTACATTTTTGTGTAACACATTGCTTTTTGCAGTCTGAGAGATAAATGGTTTATGGTGATCGTTCATGACATTACCTACACTAAAATAAAGGAAAGTAACTTGTAATAAAAATAAAAGAATTAGAATGAGGACTCACCTATAGCGGTGCTAACCTTAATTGTACGTATTGTAACTGTTTTAACATTTTGGTTTATAGGTGAAGTCCATTTCATTTTGATCAATTAATATCTTCAGAAGCAATCGGCTTCATTTGGTTTTGATGAACAAATATATTTTTATTAACTTTTGATAGACCTAGATAAACGTACAAGTATTTCGTTGGTTTTATTAAGTACTTAGATACTTAGTTTAAGTATAAATTTTTGAGATGGATTTAAATAGGAAGACCCGGTAAAATTTCAGCCAATAGGCTGATTTTTATCAGAAAAGTATCTACTTCTAATAAGAAAGAGCTAATTTGTCTCCATCAAACCGTCATTCAACTGAGTTATGTGCAAAAGTTCATCAAACTGATGGAATTAAAATATAGCAGAAAGGTAAATATTTAATAACGGTTCCATAAAAAATGTTAACTCAACATCTCGAGCTGGCAGGTAGGCAGGTAAGTATTACGGGACATTTTTCTAATATCCATAAAGATCGTTGTATAATTCGTTCTAAAACGACAATGGCATAACGGGTTGGCTTCCGAAGAGAGGTCGTGAATAGCTTTGGACGTGGTATTCAAACACGGTGCGCTGCGGGAAATCAATTCGCAGTAAGAACTGAATTTGCTCATCATCATCACGTAATTTTCGTCTTATGAGTTATGGACTGTGAAAACGTGCTGCTAGTAGTCTTATTTATGTAGGTCAAAGACATTTAAATAGGTATCTTAAAAAATATGTAGGTATTGTTTTCTATGTTTAGGCATACAGCATACTACAGGAAGTTGTTGGAAATCTTCTAATCTTAATTTTATAAGTTTAGTAATTGATGTCTTTGTTTCTATAGTTGCAAATGTTATACCTACCCACAGATTATATCGGTGTGTATACCTTTGTATGACATACCGATCGGGCGGGTTATTCTGTGAGTACCCCGATCTCCGAGGTCCCCGTCCCGGAGAACAACGAATATGATAAATCTGATTACAGTTCTTTTTGAAACGAAGCTTACGGGTAGTGCGAATTAGTAGAAATCGTCACGTAACGAAATGCGTGTGTGTACGTGTGCGTGTATCGAGCCGCTGCCACCCGCTGCTGCGCACTCGCCTGCTGTGTATATTTTTTTTTTGTACAGTCACGCGCGTTCCTAAGGAACTTCGTTCCTTACGGGGCGGGGGGTGCATGTATTGTGGGACCCAGTGTTAGGACTACCTATCTTACATTAAAGAAACTTATTAATAGTTAAAGAACGACATATAACTAACCAAAAAGCAAATGGAAACTAAGTTAAAAAAGCTAGGAGAAAAAAGATATGAACGTTAGAAGATTATAAGCTAAAATATTGTAATAGTACTTTGGCGCATGGACTTATGGGTTATTATTTAGTTGTAGAATAGCTTATATAATAACTTTACTACATGTTTACTTAGTCACACCTATATCCCGTAGGGGAAGGCAGAAATTACAGAACGCCACCAGCTACGATTCTTAAATAGGTACCTACTCCTTTTGCTTCGTCCACGTTCATACTTACATCTGCGTCATAAACGCGCGTTGCCAAGTAAAGTCTGCTATTATAATAGTGTCAAAATGGTCTATCATTGATGTCATAATTGTTGATTTAGACATGTTTGGTAATCTAATAATATAATGGCGTCACTATGACTTTCCAATGGTCAACAACTGACACTCCATTGAAAGAAATGTTATAGAATGGTAATCTCGTACATAATGACAAATGAATGACTGACTTAGTTTACGAACTTCTTAATAGGTACCTACTTCAGATTGCTTATAACACTGGTTATATTCGCGTTGACTTATAATAAAATGTAAAAATATATATAAATGAAATCTGGCATGAAGAAATGTTCAAATTTAGTAGTAGTTTTTCGAAAATCATTTCTACACGAAGATCGTTTCATAATAATGGCTATACGACAATGTCATTATAACACAATTCTATTACGAGACCATTGACCGACCAATGATCGACCATTATGAATTTAGCAGGTTACAAAGTTTTAGCAAAATGACAATGGGATCGTGTTGGAATGACAAAATTATAAAAATTGCAGACTTGGCCCCCTGGTGTAGGTACATGAAGTACTAAGGTTCCCTTGGCATAATTCTATATTATGCGAAGGGAAGATTTCCATCGCTGTCTTGTACTTTCTGCGATAACTAGGTATACTTAATGCTGGTTATTCTTTATTCAAACTCGTATACATACACAAATCCACGATGCCATATACTTTATTGATGATTCCTATAACTAGTACCATGCGTCTGCAGAGATGAGGAAACTCTAAAATTACCTTAATATCAAAACTCTGCAATATTGTTAGAAACTAGATTGTGATCAGGTTAAACCAATCTGAAAGAAACATAGGTAACAGATAAAATAGTTATATCAGCATCATTTTCCTACACATCCTAACCCATTTGGGGTCGGCAAAGTATTGTCCTATCATCACTATAATCCATCATCTCAGCATTCATCCCCTTCCTAGCCTTACCTACTATCTTTCACACAATACATGCTGCACAGGGGTTTGGCTAGGTTTTCCGACCGGTCCCCTGCCTGCCAACCCTAATTGACACAAATTCTTACAGTTTTAAGGTGCGTGAGCAGTACTGACTACCTAAATAGTGATTCAGATATTTTAATTCGTTGATTATCTGTGATTAACTGTAAGAATTTGTGTAAATAAGTTGATTATCTGTGATACCTACGCACATTTAAACAGTAAGAATTTGTGTAAATAAGTTAATTATCTGTGATACCTACGCACATTAAAACTGTAAGAATTTGTGTAAATAAGTTGATTATCTGTGATGCATAATTTTGAGAGAATTATTGTAAATTCGTTGATTACCTACCTGTGATTCACAAATAGTGTACTTATTGCCTCAGTCTTTTTAAATTATTTTTAATCAAAAACATTGTTCACTCTTGCATAGAAAATCGTAATTAAAAAATTTTTACTATCCGTGAAATCTCTTATTGAAATCCCCATTACTGCATTTTGACTCTCGGTCTATAGCGGAACGAGTGGGAAATAAAAGGTTCCAATCGTCACCACTGGGGACGAACGAAGTGGGGACGACGCGACGGGGTGGGGACGACCGGGAAATACCCGGCCTCGGGGATCGGGATACTCAGGAAATAACCCGTTCGGGCTACAGCTTGTTATTTTTGCTTGTAAGAACAAAATCTCCAATAGGTAATCAAATCATATAATCGATATAATACAACCTTACCTACATAGGTTCTTACAAAAATGTAATTGAAATTTATAACCGATTATGTACCAGTTCGCGATCTCATCATAGAAAATTGATCATTATACTACCTACCTTAAAAATTGGATGTCGATGTCGACGAACTTCCACAAATAATGATAGGAGCAAGCAAATTATGACCACCATTATCTCCTGACAAGTTATTACATTTCGTCTTAACGTGAAGTTAAATTCATATTACAATAGTATTCACACCTAGCGCCGACATCTTTGAATGTGTCGGAAGATGGAATGAAATAGGCGTAGCGAGTCGACTCTAAAATAGATTATTACAATTTGTGTGTCCCGTTACAACTAAGTTCTCATGATACAGGGAATGACAATGCGTGACCATAATAGTACTTACATTACTCACTGTGTTATTATTTTAATCCTCAGTATTTTGAGTGGCGTAGAATGCTTATTTTAGGTAATGGTAGATACATTTGTTACTGGTTGGAGTATCCCTTCTTTTTAAAGTCCTATTACAAAAAAACGATTTGAGGAGGGTTATCATACCTACGTCTTCCTACAATGGTAGTTGGGTAAAGTAAATTAATGTGGGATCGATACCTTGAAGATATACTTTTAAATAAATCAAATTTAATGTTGACGCATACTAGCAATTCCTCCTGTATCGTGGGTACACAAACAGCCAGAGACGGAAACACTATGTGTAAGCCATAAATATATTTGATCCGTGCGGAATTCGAATACGCGACACGCAGCGCAGCAAACAATCGCTCAACCACTGCGCCAACCGTGTCGTCAAATAAAGGCAAAGCTCGGTTTTTCGCTTTGTGTGTGATATTGATTCAACACGTTGTCTACTAAAGGTCGTTTAGTGTCTCATTTCGTAAATTATCTCGTTGTTTTGGCTTTTGTTCTTTTACGAACGTAAAGGAGCGATAGTACGAGGTTTATGCGTAACAAAGTTAAGTCTTCTAATGATTTTTCTCGAACAAAGTCATCTAAATCCAATCTCTAGTTTTTATTTAGGTTTGCAAAACCCGATAAAAAAATAAGAAAAAGCTGTAAATACAGCAAAACGTCCATTACATATTTGGCAACATTATTCGCATTTGGAAAGGCGAATCTGATAAAATTATACGTGCAACAAACCAGATCTCACGCTCAATAAAAATTGCTTTCACTTCAATTGATAATTTTTATCTATTTCATATCTATCACTGCAGTATGATTTTACGGCTTTCAATATTTGTGATCTGCACTTCATTCTATTTAGATTTCGTTTTTATAATAGGTATCCACACCTTTTTAAATAACACTGAGATTAGTTAGGTATAAAGTGGAGGATAGCATTTGGGACCTGTCTCTCTTAATAGATAGATGTTGTCTTCTAAATAAAAGATCAAACCACTACCCAACATCTACTAGATCAAACTCGACTTTACAATTACATCAGCAGTCATTCAGTGTTCTTCAATTCGTGTAATGACCCTTATTTTCACACGTGCGACGTTGATGAGCAGGTCGAGATCCCACCGACCACGGTCCCACATTCTTATACAGTTGTAATTGCCCACTAATTGTCAATTACGCAACACCACATAGCTGTTTATGTAATTGTTTTTGTTTGTGATAAACCCTGAGAGTTGGATAACTGTAAACAGAAGCGCAAGCGCATCTCAAACATCTGCTTCTGTCACCTGGTGTTATAACGACCTCTACCGTTGCGTAAAAACAATCAATCCATATAAAAAAATGTTGTCTTGTTGTACCTAAACAATGTCTATGATAACGGATTCCATTATGCCTTCAAAGTAGGTATGCCTCGATACGCCTTTTTGCCGATACGATACCGATACCGATACTCTTATAAAAATATCGGCGATACCGATATGCTTATTGTAATCAAAAGTAAAGGTAAAATAATAAAACACAAGTCAGGTTATTTTTTTTAATTATTATAAAAAATACTGACCGGTTGATGTTAGGTAATAGTTTTAGTAATTAAAATTAATATTGATAAGATTTTAGTGCAACGAAATAGACGAGACAACACGCGCGTTTACATTTTTAAAGCGCGTTTGTAAAGTATCATTGAATCGGCCATAAAAATATCGCCGATGCCGATATATCGGCAAACCCGAAGTATCGCCGATACATCGGTATCGGAATCGGAGGCATCCCTACTTCAAAGACCTGTTCGGATCGGTTTGCGTGAGAAGATGTATAAGTTCCTAAGAATGGAAACCCTCTATTATTGAAACTAATTATTTATTGCGTTTTCATTGTAATCTTGCTCTATAATTTGATTCGTCCGACTCTGTGTAATGTGGAGTATTAGCAAAACCATTACAATTTTAAACAGGACTAAAATAGAGTTATAATAATTTCTGATAATTTTCATAATAATTGCATTATTTTCTTGGTAAACAATCAGCTTACTAATTTTATTCTTCGAGACTTTAAAGACATTTAAGGTAAGGCAATGATCTTAAAGTTAATGGCAATCATCACGCACAGCTGGTGGTTTGATGATCCTTCTTCGATAGATACCTATAGCAACTGTAACGTGACAAATGAAAATTAAATGTTATCGAGATTAGATTTGCCAATTTTAGTTTGAGAAACAAAAAGATCTAAGTGAAATTAATTGAATGGCGCTTGCTATTCGATTATTTATCGCCGGTATATGTCCAAGTCATAATCAAAATCATTGAAAATCTGACACTTCTTATAGGTATGTACAGACGCCAGCACATCAAGCCATACCTAACTGTCAAATTTTCCCAATAAAATATGAACCTTATAATTTTGTAATAAAGTTGAAAATCTATCAAAGAAATTTGACAGATTGTAGTAGCTTGATGTGCTGGCCTCTGTACATAAAAAAAAATAAAAAAAACTTTTTCCAAAAAAGACAACCGCATTCAAAAAGTAAAAAATTACTTAAATACTTTGAATTGGCAAGTTTGAATTGGTTTTATTTGTTTTTTTTCTGTTAATAAAATATTGATACAAAGGTGTTACTTAATTCTAAAGTTTAGAATTAAGTAACACCTCTGTATCAATATTTTACGTAACGTTTTTTTTAAACGTAAAAGTTTGGCGAGTTTAGAATCTAAACTCGCCAAACTTTTACGTTTGATGGCGAGAGGCGCTCTTTGACAGTAACAATGAACCACCTTATGCTACTTACATAGTAAATTATTATGGTTTACATACAATGTATTTAGCTCTGTTTGCAATCCTGTATAATGTTTTTTAATTTCGTCTTAAGTGATCCTTTACTAATTTTTACATTTTCAAGAGAAAATGTAAAAAATAGTAAAGGCTGAAGTGGCTGAAGTGTTTAACAAAATAGATTTATTTCTAAATAAATCTATTTTGTTCTTAGTTGTTCTTTTACCATAATAGTTTGTTATTTGTGGTTGAACCAGTTTATTCTCTCTAACCCTACGTGTGTTGTACTTGTTTTTGACATTAACTTTATAATTATAATAATATTCCAGACCTACCAAATAATCTAATTTTTTATCTATCGGTATAATGTTACAAATGGGAAATAACTTATCATACTCTTTGTTGCACTTATCTTTCACATTTTTAGTAACTAGGTACTTTAACAGCCTAATTTGTAAGTCTTTAACATCTCTCAAATATGTAATAAAGGTTCGCCCGTACACAAGGAGTCCATAACTCTTTAGCGAGTCGGCTATTCTTAACGTCTGTTTGTTCAATACATTTTTTAATAGTAGTAAAACTTACTTAGCACCGATCTTAGGCTATTACAGGTGTCATTTACATGTAGTCTCCAGTTAAAGTTCTTATCTATTGTTATTCCTAAATAATCCAATTTTGTGCAGTTACAATTATATTTATTTCTATGCAAACAGTCGTATGTATGGCCTATCACTGAGAGATAATCATTATTTACAGATTTAGCGCTTTGATTATATGGTGAGTGTATGTGCATACATTTTGTTTTTGAGAGATTTAAAATAATTCCATTGTCGTGTGCCCATTTGCTAATGTTTTCAAAATCACCTTGTATACACTTTTGTGCCTCAGCGATATCTTTGGAGGTATAGACAAGACACATATCATCAGCGTACATGAACACCTTACATTTGTATATGCATTTGTTGCGTTTGTATGCATTTGTTTTGTATTGCCACCGACTTGCGACTTGAAAAATGTTTTTGTCGCTGGTTGGTGTTTGGAAATTAATTACATAACGGCGACACCAAAAAATTTCAGTCAACCCTTAATTTTCTACCTTTAGGGGTGTAATATTTTCATGAAATTCATATGGGACTAACTTTTAGGTATACACTATCGATTAAAAAAAGAATCAGAGAAATCGGACTACACTGAAAAAAGTAATGCCTGGTCAAACATCAAAAGAGAACCTCCTTCTTTTTTTTAAGTCGGTTGATAAGCAGTTTATTAACAGTCTATACGACAGAGTTCTTTATCTCGCCGTGATCACTTGACATAGATCATAGAGACCCAATTCAATTTCAATTCCCTCTTATAAACAATTTAATTGTCTTCTAAACGTTTACTATCTAATTGTACCATCGGACATCTCGGACAGAGAGCGGAAACATAACCGTAAATCTAACAAAATAATGTGCTTGAGATATCGCAGATTAATAAGAAGAATTAGCTATAAATCGTGTACTAAACGCCTCGATGGCAAAGCACAATGGATTGCTTTTTCAAAAATACTTAGCGCCCCTTTCAATATATTACTGTCTAAGATTATGCTAGTCTTGGTTCGTTCAACGCCCTCAAAGATCCTTTTCCGACTTGTCCGGTTAGTTATTAATGTCAGGGGTTAAAGTAAATATGTTTAGATTTTAACATGAAACCTGTCTATTATTCTAAAGGAGCTTATTTAAAAATTGCTATTAAAACCTGAACTAATCCTTCAGGTAATTCGAAATAGAAAAATAAGGAATCAAATGCCTCGGTGTGGATATTCTACTTACATTTAATATTCAATAGAAACCAATACAAAACTTCAATTTCGTAAATAGTGGATTGTCTCAAATTGCTTTCATATCCGCCGCCACAGCCGCGGTATTGACCGCAAATTGTCGATCAACTCGGCTAGATACACTAGGCACCGCAGATCTAGCCCGTCTACTCCTCTCAAACACCTTCGTATTTTATTATTAGAACGCTGTACTTTAGATTCAAGTTCTATGAACCTTACTTTATTACGTAATGAAAATACCAGTATAATAAGTATAACTTGACTACTCACGTTTAAGGACCCTATAAAAATAACTTTTCACATGGAAGCTAAAACCGGATTCATTTGATGATTATTTTACGTAATCCATATAACGCTGCATTATCGATGGTTATTTTCCGGAAAGGGTATGTCTAGTCGCAAAGAATAATACATAGTTATTATTAATACATTTAGGTGGCAGTCTGGCAGGTGTAACTTCAGTGACCTCAAGTTACTTTTGGCATAACATGAAATGTTGGTCCAATCTTTCCACCCGTTAGGAAAATTCTACTTTCTTCTTTTTCTTTCTTTTCTTTTTCTCTTCTTCGTCAATATTTTTTGTTCTTTACATTTCTTTTGACCTCATAAAAAAAATTTTATCCTTTCAGGTCGCGCCAATATGTGGCGTTCGATACTACTCATGTGGCTGACGTCACCGACTCTCGGCCAGCAGATTCTGCCTAATAGAGTGTCCAGCTTATCTACGATTTGTGACAAAGCGTCTATGACCGTGCACTTGGAGATGGCACAACCATTTAAAGGGCTTGTCTTCAGTAAGGACTTTTCAAGGGAGTGTCGAGTTCAAGGTACTTTTATTTTTCTTTTATTAACGATGATAAATGAGTAAATAACTGCGATTATCGGTATATCTATATATCTTTGCAGAAAGTAAAAACATGATACAGATTGAAATGTATTAAACCTGGTACATTATTTAATAAATATCTCAATATGTTCTATACAAGTACAAACAGATTTTCAATAATGAATTTAAAAATGTAATGTTATATGTTAATGTTGCAGGGACCTTTCAAAACAAGATAACTCTAAACCTACCGTCGAACGCATGCGGCGTGAGAACATCGACCATGAACACTACAGTAGAGGAGCCTGATGATGAAGAGGACCTGTACTACAACGTCGAGTTAGTTGTGCAGATGGACAGACAGCTGCAGCAGTTATCCGATCAGGAACTATTAGTCAGGTGAGAAAGTAGAACCATAATAATATCATCAACCTAACTATTCATGTGAACAAGTGCCATTGTCGAAAATGCGGTCCTGAATTCGAATGTCATAAAATAATTATTTTATTCCTAGCATAAAAGTTCTCTAATATCGTTCACAATCCTAAGGTCCAACCAAGGAACACGTACTTATGTACCCACATAAAAGTTAATAGATAGATATTAGAAAAAATGTTACGTAACCAGATTCAACGATGCAGTGGAGGTTGTATACGCAAGGTGCAAGGACATTAAAAAATCTAGTTCCATGTGGAATGCGTCAAGTACTAGGTGGACAATAATTGCGAGTCCTGATAAGGTGTCCTAGGCTTCATGTTAACTCATTCAATGTCTTATGCAGAACGTTTACCAAGAGACCGGTTGCTTTGATGAAAATAAAATTGCAAAATATATTCTATCTACAAATCGGTGTCCGCGAGGAGTAAAAGCATCTGATTAGTGCTGTTTTATAATTTTACTTATAATAATGAAATTTACCAACATGTTTAACTTCAGTGTTCATGCTTTCAATTGCAGATGTAAATTGCAACCTCGAGCGGTTCACATCAAAAGCTCTGCATTAGAGACGGTAATCAACAATAAATTACGCGAAATGACTACCAGGGAGGCGAAGAAAACGAGGTAAAGTTAGAGAATCAAATCGGCTTTGAGCCTTAAGCTATTTGACCATTTAAGCTCGTTGATTGATCTGCATTTACTTTAAAATACTCAACATTGTGACAATCATGATCTGTCAACAGAACTGGCCGCAACCGACAAGGGTTCGCGAACGCGGCAGAAATAGAGCAACGCGAGTGGTTAATGGCAGCAGCTCGTGCCTGGATGGAACTGGCACCCGTAGTGTCTGCTGCAGAGCCCGCCACCGTCGAAGTGGGACAGCCTACTAGACTACTCATACAGTGCACATTACCGGGTAAGTTTGTAAATGTATTTCAGCAAGTGTAGTTCTTTGATTGAGGTTGTTTTAGAAAAGTCATGTTATAACGCCTTATTTACGGAATGAGCAATGCGTGTCAGTGTCGTGTAACTCATTTTTATGCTCAAAGCATAAGGGGCATCAAAAATTATTTTGGTGGGACAAGTCTTGCTTGATAACTAAGTCAAGCCAGATGAAACCGTGTATATGGAGACAAAAGAGGAATTCCTGAAAGGGTGACTATGAAGCGGTCGCTGGTCGGTTGGAATATTCCCGAACCGCTGAGTACATAAATATTAATCGTGGTAAAACTAAAAGTGCAAACCCCTAATCGAAAAAGGCTGTCGCACTGCTTTGCCCTCCTTGACATAATCTTCGCTATGCCCTTGGAAACACTTACTTATGTACTAATAGGTTTAATAAAAAAATAAGCCAATGATTCATATCCTTGGTTATTGTGTAATATATTATCTTGACAGTTTGTCATAATTAAATTGAATAATTGTATGATGACTTAACGTACATTGCTCAATGTCCATCTTTATATTACAGTGGGCGTTGGTCTCCGAGTAACTAACTGCGTCGCCCATGACGGTCTGGGAGAAGCCTCGCAGAAATTACTGGATGAGGCCGGCTGTCCTATCGATGAAACGATCTTCAACAAACCGTCAATCCACCATCACAAACACAAAAGCGCTGAAATTGACTTCTCCGAACTAGAACCAGTTGACCTCCAGAAAAATATTGATGAGAAAACTAACATAAAACTGGAAAAATCTGACCCTGACAACATGTTCAAGAATATTATGACTTATCAACATGCTATTACCACTTTTGCTGCCTTCAAATTCCCTGATAGAGCCAAACTACACCTAACTTGTGGTATCGAGTTGTGCAAAGGTCAGTGCCCGCTGGTAGACTGCAAAGCTTTGCAGACACCACAGCAAACTAGAGATGGATTGCTCAGAAAGGCACGACTAGATAAAGACGCCAAAGGTATTGTGATTGACAGACTGGAGGTATATAACAGCATAGAGGTGCATGCACCTAACATAGAGTTAGAAGACGAAGCTTCGATAAGAGGTAAGACTTTAAAACGACTCAAGTATTACTGAACTCCCTAATATTTCGTTAATTAGTTATAAGCTAAACTGGCAAGTTTTAATTACTTAGTAACCAGTTCTTTACCCTTTGTGTTGTAGGGTCAAGGAGAATAGAATCGGAAGAAGACGAATTCGTGCGAGGTTTTTCACCAGGAGACAAGACTATCTGCTTATCACCAGGCAAAATGGCCCTCGCCTTTTGCGTCTTAGGAATCATTTTCCTCTGTGCAATCGCCGTGGCTTTCATCTCCTTGGTGCGAGCGAGACGCCGTTTAGGACGGGAGCCTTTACATACGTCTCTCTCTTTCTATACAGGTAGCAAGAGCATGTTTTCATCAAGTGAGAGTTCTAGCTCTGGTCTTAGTGGTAGCAAACTCCTTCTAACTGATAGCCCATATTTAGACCACCACTCGTCTTCTAGCAATAACTGGCCTTATTCAAGGGCCTTCTGACAAGTAGCGCGTAGGCGAGACGTAAGCTTACGCGAATTTTAGTGAGGCGAGGTAAGGTTGTCTCACCAGCTTAAAGGCGAATTAAAAACCACCATTGGTTTTTAATTCGCCTTTAAGCTGGTGAGCTGTGTGTGTGTGGTGGTGAAAACTATAACATAATATGAGTTCAACAAGCCCCATGGCTTGTTGAACTCATATTATGTTATAGTTTTCTCTTTACATGTTGTAACTGGGCCCATTTTGTCAGAAAAAAAAAAGTTTTATTTGTGGAAGTACAACTTCACAAAGGTAGATCTCCCAGACTTGAAAGATCTAAAAATTATATTATAAAACATAATTTTATAGAAATTATTAGTGTTCTCTGTTTTCTGATATGTTGTGAAGGATTTAGCTGATCTAGAAGTTTACCAAGCACTCCTTTTTGCGATCTCAAGTGACTTTATTTACCTAAATTAATTTGAGACCTCCTCAAGCATAGCCATAGCTAAGTATAATTTAGCTATAACTAACTTGTTTCAGGTAGTAATGAAAAGGCCATATTTAAAATAAATGTGTGTTTTCTCACTGATTGTTGATCATGGCTGGCAATAATTTAAACTCAGTCCAGGCTCCATACTAAAATTCATGTAGGGATCAGGTCCTTGAGTTCGCAAAATATAAAGGCTTTTATTTATAAACGCAATTAGGAAACAAAAAGTACATAACTCCGTATTGTGAAATTAATTTTAGTATCTATTTAATTGATTGAAGACTGTGCTTTAAAGTACCTCCCGAAGCTTGTAGATTTCTAGCTTCATAGTTGGTAAAGAGCTATTTATTATTAGTAATACTTTCGACTTTTTTGTCGTTTGAGGTGGTGCTTTTGAAAATGTTATGTGGGTATATTGTATCTTCAAAATATTTTCTCCAAAACGAGGATCAAAAAAATATTCTCAATTCATATTTTTCAACTTTTTATATTATTTATAGGATTCATGGTTATAATATCCCTGTAGTTAAAACAGAACTCCATGAATATCTGCCTGCATGGACACTAATTTATAAAATCATTAGCACTTCCTCGAAATTTAGAAACTATGTAGTTGTGTCTAAGTAATCTCCTATTTTAAGAACATTCAGAAAAAGAATGTGTAATTTGTGATGTGATGATAAATAATGATGAACTGTTTAACATGATGAACAACAATTTTATATGTTTATACATTTTGTATTAAAACTATAAATAAAAACTGAATTGTTTTAATTTTGTCAAGACAGGGTATAACACAACAGTCTGAGTGACAACCGAGAACTTATTATAACAACGGTGTTATAATAAGTTCTCGGTTGTCACACAGACTGTGACTTGTAGAATACATGTAGGTATTATATATGTTTTGTTTTTTCTTTTGTTCAGACCGGATTAAATACTTTTTTAGACAAAACTTGTATTATACCTACTTGTGCAAATACTTATTTTTAATCCAGTCTGAACAAAAGAAAAAACAAAACATGTATAATACCTACATGTATTCTACAAGTTTAAGACAAGTTGTGTCTTCCAGAAGTATTGAACATGTTATATACACAACTTGAATAAAATATGTCCAATACTTGTCGAAGACACAACTTTTACACAAGCATCAATATATGTTATATGTACTAGATATATTTCTATGTACACAAGTATTGGTCAGTGGGTTGTCTTAGGATTTGCACAAACAAGTTTTATACTTGTAAGCCTAGGCTTACAACGTAGTTTACGTATCGTTCACACTTAGCTCTAGAGCTTGTACGTGTATACAATAATTACAGAAATTGCTTATAACTTGTAGAAATAAAGGTACCTTGGTGTAAACGAGGGGTAACAGGCAGGTGTGAGGTGTAAGTACTTATATCAGTTTACACGACCTGGTTCCAACAGAATACCTTTAGTAGAATACTGAACAATATTATAGAAACTGGTACTTACCTACCTTGCCTATAGTTATTGGAATAAAACCAGCAATTATCTAGTTTATAGCTATACTTTACTCGGTCAGTCTCGGTCATAGAAAATTCTCCGGCTCTTATTACAAAGAATTAACAAATATGCGAAAATTGAGGAAAAAAAAACAAATAAATTAAAAACAAACATTAAATCCCGCCATGCCAATCTGCACTTGTCATTTGTCAACGTCAATCAATGTCAATGTCAATATTGTCAATAATAAATCAATTATCAATATTGTGATGTGCAAGAAGCTTATAGGTAAAGATGGAGCCAACACTTCGAACAAAAGTTGAGTCAAATACCTACGTATCTCCATCTAACTCTCTGTGGGCTGTCCTCTCTTTTTAGTGTGGCCTGTAGTATTGCTACCTTCTTATTTAAATCTCCTACTAAATTCTTCGAAATAGTCGTCACACTAATCAAATCAGAAGTTAAACTCTGTGAAATAATGTTATTATGGATCAGTAGTTGTGCTATAATTACTTTAGTTATAAAACATAAAATTTTAGGTCACACTCACGTGTCACGCATGCTAAACTTGGTTGACGATCAGTGAATTACAATTCCATTTCCTAAGGAATCGGTAATGTGGCAACATTGACACTATGTGTCAACATAAAAATGGTCAATATGGCGGTTGTTTACTTTGCAGTTCACAGCTTCGTCTGGTATTTTTCGAGGTAATCATCGTTCTAATTAAAGAAATGTTGCAAAAATGTGTAGTGCGTGGTTGTGGTAATACGTGGTGACCAATTAAAGAAATGTTGCAAAAATGAGTAGTGCGTGGTTGTGGTAACACGTGGTGACCAGTGATATAAAATTTCACCCGTAAGTGTTAAAATCATGATTTCTGACATTGAATCATTGTAAACATAATTTCGTTGCTTTTTCACTTAATTTCTTCTTAAAACGTTTTACCAGTGTTTTTAACATATTAGTAAATGATAACTATATAAACTATATCAAGATCAAATACTTTTACATTGAATTTCATTAATTTTGTGCAATCTATTTGATTTTATTTAAAAGAAGTCGTATTGAAGTAGTGTGACCATATTGAGGATATATTTAGGACTTTGCGTGAGAAAATAACTAATTATACTAATACTGAGAAACGTGTATATATTTAATGACTGATATACACATACACTTACGGTACAGTCAATTTTTCATTTAATTTTATTTGCTCATTATTCGGTTATTTTAATAACATTATTTTTTTAGGTTTCCTAAAAATAGTACTCAAAGAAAATTGTGGTTATCCATTGAGTCGTTGAAAATGAAGTTCTATAAAAGTGCAAGGATTTGCAATTTGCATTTCAAGAATCAGATATGATTCAAGAACAAGGTGCTTAAAACAAACAGCAGTTCCTACTATAATAAAACAGTAGGAAAGTTAAACAGATAACTGTATTTAAAACTGTGTTACATTATTATCATGTATTTAGAAATATAATGTTTCAAATATATATAACAAAAAGCAACATTTTATAAAATTTATTATAATTTTCAGACAACAAGTTCACTACATGAAGAATCTATGGTGCAAATAGCTGCTCTGCCAAGTACCAGTTCTGGCGTTTATAGTAATTCGAGAAATGGGAGTGAAACATGCTGGCTGCAATGTAGTTAAAAACAGTGTCGAAATATTCCTGAAAATATAAGCAATCTTAACAAGTTACCTGGTGTCCCTTTCCGTTAATAAATATTAAATACATACCTTTTATGTCTATTTATTATGTATTACATAATAATGTTATTAAGTAAAGTTTCAATTACATACTACATACTTTAACTAGTGAGTCATGCACTCAGAAACACAAATACAGAAAATATCTCGGTGATTTACGTGGTAAGAGACAGAAACTACGTAGAGTAATGATATTTAGTCATGTATTCTAGAAAAGTTACAATAAATGATTTTAATTTGGGTGGTGTTTTTATTTCCTTTTTGAGGTTCTTACATATAAGCGTTCATGTAAGGGCCGGCGCTGTCTGACGTCGCGGCACGGCAAAGGATTTTATATTTGATCAAGTTATTTTTATTCTTATTTCAACGAGTTTACAGTTCATATTACTTTATTTCTTAATGCAATGTATACGCATACATTGCGTATCATGATGTAAACAAACTTAGACGAGATATTTGTTTATCTTAGGCCTTAATGGTAAACAGAATGTAGATATTTATAAATGAATACTTATAGCGATGTCCTGGGAAAAATAAAATAAAGGTTACCCCTACTTATAAAGAGAGAGTTGGCCCACAGAGAGCGAGATATTGATACATAGGTATGGCTTCAAGTATGTAGGTATTCGAAGTGTTGACTCCATTTTAATCTACAGCTTCATGGTGATGAGATGCTTGTATTTTATATATATCTATGATGTGATGTCATTGGATGATGGATGTGAGGTGGGGACTAGGGAGGGACTCCGGACCACGATTCACGAAGCTGTAATGTCTTCATGCTCCGGACCACAGAATATAGTGCGTGCCACGAAAGATGAGACTTGACACAGACTTGATTTGACTTGCGCAGTACTCGATTTAAAGGTCTCTTGCACGAAGTAAGTATAACAGAGGAGATGGCGTTATTGAATTTTCCCATAGGAAGATGCGTGACACTTTTTCAAGCTAAACCCTGCCCACATCTAGTCAAGCACCGCCTTTTTTCCTAGCGATGAATAGCAAAAGCTAAAAACTGTCATTTTCTACGTGGTTTAGCTATATCATGCTAGATGTCTCTATGACAATATGCATTCGCAACACAGGGACGAACTTAGTACCGCTTAAATGATTAGATACATGTATATGTGCCACCTTAATAATCGTCGCCGCCGTTATTAAATTATTGAATTCTAAGTACGGCCCTGCCATTATTTTGCTTGTCAATTCAGCAATGTTGCAATTTTAGGGATTTTCCCAATTTTTGGGGAAAAATAATATAACACACACTAGACAAAATAATTATAGATTACGACGATTTTAATATAATATATCTTGATCATGTTGTATGAGCGTGCAACTGGCGAGCGCACTATTCAGTGGTAGATCAATTAGTTTATCTATACTAATATTATAAAGCTGAAGAGTCTGTTTGTTTGTTTGGTTGAACGCGCTAATCTCAGGATCTACTGGTTCGAATTGAAAAATCTTTTTGTGTTGGATAGTCCATTTATCGAGGAAGGCTATAGGCCCATGCGAAGCCGGGCTAGTGGCTAGTTGTAATGTAAAATGAATTATGTAAAGCAAAACGTCTTTTTCCTAAAACGAAATTGCGCCGGAAATCAAGGAACTTCTTGGTCTCCATTTTATTTTAATAAGGGTCATTAAAAAAATTTAGGGAAAAATAAATGTTAAAGTTATAACCCTGTTTTGTTTAGTTCGCTAACTCACACTAGATGGCATACGGAACTAGAAATGGAAAAATTTAATTTAAAACAACAATACGACACTTTTAGTCGACAAAGAAGGATCAAGATAATCTAATATGTATTTACAAACATACATGATAGTTTTAAACCTATTAATATTTATATTTTTACATAGTTTTTTTTCCGAAACGGTGGCGCCCTCTTGTTTCGAGTAGGAGAATATCTATGACAATGACGGTTTTTTCTCGAACAATGCTGATGAATTACGCAAAAAAATGCGTACCAGTGCGATAAGAAGCCTTATGTGGCATCAGAATGTTTATTGGTGTAGGTTTAGCAATTAAGCACGTAACATTTCATGTTTTAATTTTTACAAATAGAGTAATTACTAAAAAAATGATTTAAACTGGAATATCCGAAATGTGTGGTGCACAACACGGCTATACATCGAATAACCGAAGCCACGCCCACTTTGATGACGTCATTGCACCAGTGCGTGTCACGGTGCACCGGTGCTATGGGCATCTCCTCTAGTATACTTTTTTTTTTTTTTTTTTTGGGACAAGCCCGCCTCTCTATTCCCTAACCACTGTAACTCCTGTAAGCCAGAATCAACAGTGGCGACCACCAGAAAAGCGCCAGAGCAATGAAGCTCGACGAGTCCCAGAGAAACGATTCAACTGTCTTGGATCCCGCAACGAAATTAATCAGAAAAGAACAGCGGAGGAGTAAGAAAATCATATTTTCCACTTCCCTCCAAATCAAGCAGGAGACAGAACAGAACTAGGCCAATAGGCACAAAGGGACGTTTACAACTGGGAGAAACCCAGTTGCTAAGCACCACGGATTATAATTGACATAATTAATGGGTCCTAAGAAGTGAGCTGTTACATTAAATTTGATTCCAATAATAGGTATGGCAAAAACGCTTGAACGCACGGAAATTAGTTCTAGTTTCCACAAGGTCCGCATAATAAACTGCACCGGATGTAGCCTGTACACTATCCAACATAATATTGCGTTCTTTCTGCCAAAGAATACACTCCCATAAGATATGATGTGCAGATTGTTCGTATTCACAGTCAGATGCAGAACATTGACACAAAGGCGAAGCAACAAGCTTGAAAGAAAATAATTTACTTTTAAAGTTGCCATGTCCTGTTAGAAATTGGGCAACACAGTGGTCCACCTCCAGCCATGTCCTGGCCAGCCGCTCACGAACGGATGGAAAGAACTGATGAAGGTGACGGCCTTTGCTAGAATCATCCCACCTACACTGCCACTCGGATAAAAGTTCCTCCCAGACGTCAGTCTGTGGTTTAAATAATCTAGAGATCTTAGCGCGGTCACGTTGAGTTAAAAAGTTTGCGTCCATGGTCTCTCGCGCGGAATAGTACATTGCAGCACGTCGTTGCACCTCAAGATCGACTGGAAGCACGCCTGCTAGAACCGGAAGGGCTTCAGTACTAACGGTCCTATATGCTTTACATAAAAATATTAAAGCCAAACGTTGGCTTTGAAGCAATTTACGTCGTACCGCCCCTATGGTGGCCCTATCAGCCCAAACAGGTGCCCAGTTAAAAATGATAGACCCCAAGTGGCTTTAGATATACTCGTCAAGGCATAAAAGTTATTTTTAGCTTTTTCACCAACTGTTTTTATGTGGTCAATAAATGAAAAGTTTTTCTCTAAGACCAGACCAAGGTAGCACACTGATTGTTTTCTTTTAACGGGAACGTTATTAAATTTAATACTAGGCCATGATTTAATATTACCTTTTAAAATAAGTTGATAGGTTTTGTGAGGTGCAAAGGTTAGACGGTTTCGGTCGCCCCACTGAGATATTAGGCGAAGGCAAGTGTCAGCCAAATTCTCAAGCTCAGCCCGGGTACTTGCCTGAATAAGCAGAAGGCCATCGTCCGCGTAACCAGTTAATGAACAACCGCAAGGAAGTAGAATCGCAAGCAAATCATCAAAACCTACATTCCATAAATATGGACTGATAACTGAACCTTGAGGACATCCCATGGTTAGAGCCTTCGACATAGAATGATGTCCAAGTTTGAGCTTCGCGGAGCCGTTTAAAAAGTACGAGTAAACAAGAGTATAGATGTTTCTGTAACAACCACGGGTATCTCTAGTATACTTACTTCGTGGTCTCTTGCCTTTAAATCGAGTACTGCGCAAGTCAAATCCGAATATGGGGAATATTCGGTAACACCCCGGTAACACCCCATCGTCAACACTGTTGAAGACCGGGAAAAAAAAAAGTTTCGATCGTTCACAGTGTGTACGAACGGCACCTTTTTTCGATTATTACAATTATTCCCGTTCAGTAACATCCCTGCCCTGTCGTTTAGCAATGTTGACATCAAAATCACAAAAGAGTTACTTGTTTTTTATTATTAAACCAGCGTAGCGTACCAGGAATTTTGCAACACATAAAATCAAATACCTATGTATATGTTTTACAGTGACGACGGGGTGTTAATGAACAGGAATAATTGAAATAATCGAATAAAAATCCCATTCGTACACACTGTGAACGATCGAAACTTTTTTATTCCCGATCGTCAACCATTTTGACGAGGGGGTGTTACCAAGAAGCTTATAGATAAAAGTGGAGGCAACACTCTAAATACCTAAGTGAAGCCAACTGTGGGCAGACGCTCTCTTTCTGAATGCATACATAAGATAAAGAAAACACATATCATTGTCTCGTTCTTATGTATGCATTCAGAAAGAGAGCATCAGCCCACAGTTGGTTTCAAGCTTTTGTTCTAAGTGTTGGCTCCATTTATACCTATATCTTCATGGGTGTTACCGATCGGGAATATTCGGTCAAATCAAGTCTGTGTCAAGTCTCATCTTTCGTGGCACGGACTGTACATTTTATTCCGGACAGATCCGGACCTCCGGACTGGGGATGGAAGGGAGACATTAGACGTTGTCATTTACTTTGCTCTTTGGTTGTCATTTACAGTGACATAATAATAGTCTTAAGTAATAATCTATCGAAAAAAACATGCCAAACTGGCCACACTAGCATAACTCTATAGGACACACCCATTTATTTTTTTGTCTATGGTTCTAGTGATGCGTTTGTTTAAACCAAATTCTGGGAAAGTTTGTTTACTGTTTGTTTTATGTAAGAAATGTATGAATTTACTCAAATAAATACACAATTATATAAAATCAATTTGATTCTAATTACTTTTCTAACAAAACATAATTTCAAACCATAAACAAAACATTACGCTGAAATCGGATGAGATCGAAATGGACGTCACTTGATAAAATCGTAGATGATGTCATACAAGACAAAGAGTAGTAAAATAAAAGTAGAGAAAGGGAAAGGAGTCATGACAATGCATTGAAAACATAGTACCTATTATACCCTAAAAATCCTAAAATGCTTAAATGATAAAATTATTTTTTTCTTAATTATCTTATTCAAAACTAGCTTCTGCTCGCATTTTCGTCTCCACAGAATATGGAAATATTTGTGCCAAATTTCAATTTCAATTCGGTTTGACCACCATTTTAAAGCGCGAAAGAGTAACAAAAAAAAAACAAACATCCATTCATTCATTCATCCATCCATCTATCTATAATCATTTATATTAATTAGAAAAAAAACATTAATACACGTATTTATTAGGTAACATTAATTTGCTGAGAAGAGAAGCAAACCAATTACATAATCGTAAAAAGTTGGATAAAAATTAAAGTACCTACTTAGCAAAATTCATTTGATTCCACAACATGTGTCGACACCGACACCCTTGCGCCATCTCATCTTCCTAGCACAACGTGTTGTGCTGGGGCGGCTGTTGCAGGTGCCGAAAACCTTAAACGGCGCAAATATAATAACCTTCTTGGAAGCTATATATTTGAGCCGTTTGGGGTGGGAACTCTAGGGCCATGGGGTCCGAGTGCCCATATTGTTTTTCGTGACATCGCCAAGCGGCTGGTCGACTCCTCACGTGACCCGAAGGCTGGTCTATTCTTGGGTCCAATTATATTGTAGTCTTTGCTTGGGTCAAAGAATCAGCATTGCCATACAACGTGGCAATGCTGCCAGCCTGTTGGGCACGTGTCCCGTTGACAGCGATGTGAACTGAGTTTTGTAATGCCCTTTGAGCTCCCTGCCTTTTTCTTAGAATTGTAAATACCTAATTTTATTATTTTGATTTAGGTACCTATATGATTTGTTTATAGTGAATAAATAAGAACCCTGATAAAAAAATATATACATACGTTAAACGTTATCATATTCCACAAAATTAACTTTATTTTACGTTAATTTTAGTTTGTTGGTTTTTGTAAGGTAAGTTTAAAATTTTTCAACTGATTAAACCTTGATTTTAGTAAACATATTTTACTATTTAACTACCTACAATAAAATTATTGTTTCTTTTTTGTACTCACAAAAGTCACTTGTTGATCATTGTCGCATCTGTAACGGTAATTTACTTGTTCTATGAGATGAGCGGCGCGAAGGTGGATGCTTTCGCGGTCGGTCTTTCGCTTCGCCTTCGATGCCGTGTTCGTACTCGCAGTCACGGATGATATTCCAACAAATTCTACATGAATAGCGATTACTTATAAAATCTAAATCACAAGTGTTATGTTAACTATTCAGCAAGTCGGTTTGAAGACTGTTTTTCAAGTGTATGTGCGGTGGGTTTGAATTGGGTACGATTGGCTACGGTCTTGCACCCAAAGTGATATTTTGTGTGTGCCGACAATTTATGTGTATAACTGGGCTGAAAAAGCATTCCTGGACCCATAAAAGAAGGTATGTAGAATACTTATTTCTTAAAACTGATTAGATTCTGTTTTGAAAGTAGTGGGTCGATGTCATCACGAGCCCGAATTTTAGATTGGTCTGTGAGTGTGCACTTTGCTCTTTCTTTTGGTACCTGCAGTAATTTTTGTATCGTTTAAAGGGCTATTTACGTAGACAAATTATTTATTGCTAAGATGAGTAGATGTATAGATGTTCTTAATTTGATATTTCGGGCTTGGTTTTTTTCTTTAATTGCTTTCAATTGGCTTAAGTAGTCATAGTTTGGTCCCAGTATCTCGTTTCATTTGGGTAACGCCTTGAACGAGTCGACGCTTGTACCCGCCAAAGCTGCTAAGATACTTGGGAGATGTACAATACAAATCAAGCTGTCTCAAGTAACATAACCATGCTAACTCAATAATATATTATTACATTGATTTTGTTATTTTATAATAGGGTATCCGTTTACGTTATACGTCTATACGTTTTGTTAAACATTCTGCCTACTGTGCACTTTGGTTACAAACTCCAGATAAAATGAGTATTTCATAATTGGTAAAAACTAGTTTCTGAGTACAGAATAAATCAAATATCACTTGACACATTCCAATTATTTTCCCTGTTTTGAAAAACAGAACAGTGGCTATTCTTTTTGGAAATTTAATCAAGATAATAATACCTATTATCAATTTTTATCTGAATTTAATTTAAATTTTAATAGCACCTGAATATCTTATCATAAAGTCTATTGAATCAATGTATTCTGTATTGAAGTTTTAGTTTCAGGCTTGTTCCTTCGGACAATTCCCATTAAGGTAATCTGGGAACCTGCCCTATTACACTCATTGATCACAAGCATGTAATAATAACTTTTCTTACATTAAGTAATATCCTTTTCGGGGATGACAATCGCCCTATACTTCACAGTGCTGTTGACATTTTAAAACATTTATTTCTTATTGCAGGCAACTAGGCCACTTACTTTTTCAAACTGTGCTTTCCCTCTCTACCACATCATTCCTGGTTAACTATTTATCTGGGAAGAGTTTGGGGACTTCCCCCAAATTCTTCTAGACTCTTTTCTTGTGCCTATCTAACCTAACACAAACCTATTTTTATATTACTAATTTGTAAAATAAGACATCACATATTATGTAACAGTTATAAAAGGTATAGAGTAAACAGGTGTAGTGTACAAGTAATTATTTATCTTGCTCAGCCATTATGTTATCAGTGTGGCAATGCAAGTGGGGCATGACTGTATGCATTACTAAGCATTGAAATATTTACTATTGAGTACTGCTCCCTTATTAATAATAACCTATCACCAGCACTTGATTATGTGTTAGGTTAGTATTAATAATCGGAACTCAATCAATCAATAATTCTACGCTAGTGAAAGCAGTAATTAACTAATAACATACTTAATTAGGTAAAATAAATTGAAATGACAATTACCATAACGAGAGATTAAATAAAATGATAACCTTCCATGGCATTGTCATAGTTATGTTAAAAAGTTATTTTTAATTAATTTCAATAGATCACTCTTTGTTTTTATTATATATATATCAGCCTATTGCCATCCACTGCTGAACGTAGGCTTCCCCCAGAGATCGCCAACCAACCCGGTCTTGGGCAACCCGCATCCATCCGCTGCCAGCCACCTTTTTTAAATCGTCGGTCCATCGTGCTGCAGGGCGTCCCACACTACGCTTGCCCAAACGCGGTCTCCACTCTAGAACGTGTCTGCTCCATCTACCGTCTGTCCGTCTGCAGACATGGCCGGCCCACTTCCACTTCAGCGTGCTAATTCGATGCGCAACGTCGGTGACTTTAGTTCTCTGGTGAATGACTTCATTGCGAATTCTATCCACCAGAGAAACTCCGAGCATCGCTCTCTCCATGGCACGCTGAGCAACCTTGAATTTGTGGACCAGGCCCACGGTGAGTGTCCACGTTTCGGCTCCGTAAGTCATCACGGGTAGAACGCACTGGTTAAAGACCCTGGTCTTAAGGGATTGTGGGATCGACGATTTAAAGATACCACGTAGCTTCCCGAATGCTGCCCAGCCCAAGCGTATCCTTCTGTTCGCCTCCTTCTCGAAGTTGTGCCGCCCCAGTTGTGTATTTTGGCCAAGATATATGTATTCTTGCACAACCTCGAGAACAGCGCCATTTAAGACTACGGGTCTCGGGAGTCGGGGTCGGTTGTTTTTATTATGTAAAATGAATTAGTAGTTGCGAATTATAATTATAGGGCTTATCTACCTATTGATCTATAATTGATATTCTATGTAATTAATATTCTAAATGGTTTTTACAATTTTTTCCTTCCAAATCTAAGACCAAACCCAAACTATAATAAAAACCTTAATTAACAGACAGTGTTTATTCATAGATTGTTAATTTGTATGCAAAATTACCTCAGCAACCATTGTGTGATTCTTCAAGGTCAGCTGTAATGAGCAATTAAAAGTGTTTACTAAGTAAACATTACCTTGTTGCCATCCATTGCTCATCATCTGACAAAAAGGACCAAACAGCATTTTTAGTGACAAGTTTGGCATGTGAACACAGATAGATGAATGAAGACTATGAAGAGTGATGTGCCCTGTGAAGGGAGCAAATTGCCTCAAGCTGTGTGTGATTCAACAGAACTTTGATCTTTATAGCCGTTGCATACTAAGGACTTTTATTCTCTGTGTCAAACTGCAATGATCTGGTAGTCTATTCCATAATGTTGCTTTGAAATGTTTGTTGGTATTTTTAATATCACCACCATCTGTTTTGACATATCATACCTACCAAAGCCACTAAATCAGCTAGTACCTAATAAGACCAACTACAATCGTAGTGAAATAATTATGTTGGTACCTAATTCATTCAAAGTGCAATATGATATGTAACATCCTAAGATCTTTGATAAACAATCAACTGATAGTCTGTAGATACATCTGCTGTGAAATGTCTGTCCTTGCAGCCATATGCTAAGTGTTAATCGCATGTAGGCATGTGCCAAGTGGAATTTTCTGCTAATGATGGTTCAAATGTAGTACACGGATAGAGGGTCTTCTAACTTTTTATGAATCCAATTGGAATCTTTTTTTGTTGTTATAAATATTCTTTTCCTAAAGCTAAATGTAGTTAGTAACATGCATTTTTTATCTCTGAGCCAAGACCTGTATTCCAACGTGTTCCTAATTTTTGCAAAATATGGGACACATACTACTATTTCTTTTTGTTTTCAGGGTTGGAAAATCCTCATGGAGGTATTCCGCCCTGGGGCATGCGAAAGGGTCTGTAAGACTCTTACTGACTAAAAATCACCCCGGTGTTCCATCTCACACCTACATCGGGGTCGCGGGATCTGACGATACTTCCGCAACCCCCGAATGATGGGGCTCATACCTAGGCTTAGTACTTTCCGTACATTTAGCTTTGGTAAGTTTTAGGACTTACCGAGGCACATTTTTTATATGGGGTCGTGAGTCGTCACTAATAAAACCGCGCGGCCGATTGATTAAGCTACGCTTCCCGCTGTCCCGCAGTCGTGGATGGGTGACCATCCATTTTTTTACCCTCAAGAAGTCGCAATGCACAATGAACTTTCGGTCCCGTCATTTTTAGATCTTTGACAGTTGTTATGGGTAGTCAGAAGCCCGAAAGTATTTACCCAGTAATTGTCTTGTGAAGGTCAGGTCGTCCATGTAAAATACGGCTACATCCTGTAAAACTGAAAGCCTACCCGAACAAAGTGAAAATGGGTATAAGGCAGATGATGATTTGTTTTACCTAGACGTAATCTCATTCGCTGCTCGTATTCGCTTCTTTGCGGAAATTTTTAAACCTCAGAAGGCTAATTCACGTAATTTTATCACGCGCCGATGAAGTTGTAGTGCAGTTAAGTTCAAATTTGAGTGATAAACGGTATTCTTGTAATCTTTGAACTGCGCGTACGGCGTAAGTTACGCGTGAACTGCACGTCTACTGTACGACAACCAAACTTACTTATGGTGTAGCCACATGAGAGAAAAAATATTAGTCACTAAACAATCGAATAGAATCGATTACATTTCAATGAATATGACGTTATTATAATATTAAAATAATACCCCAGTACAGATTTTAGTGCTTTTTAACTTTCATTTTGAGACGTACAACAAATAGGTAGTAGAATACCGATCATGTTGCGTTCCGAAGCACGCACCAAAGACGCGCAACAGCAGAATGCCGTTATTGCGCTCGCGTGACGCGAACTTGACGCGAGCGTGTCTGACAGCGGTAGAAAATACGAAAAGAGTTGTTTTGATCGAAACTTAACTGCAACTGCACTTCATTAGTTAGGTATGTGAATCAGCCCACAGATCTTAACCGATCAACGTTAAGAACTTGGTAAATCATAAGTACGAAGTTGACGAAGCCAGGAATAGTCCATTAACACTGGCGTAAGATTTAAATGACTTGTTTCGAATAATTATATCGAAGGTAGATCTTATTTCGTCAGTAGCAACAGCTTATCCAGTTTCAGATACACTTTAGTTACTTATTGTTTTCATACAGAACGTGACTCCCACAGTTTTCAGTTAAGGCACGTCTCGCGAGTCCTCAGTTACATCAGCATCAACATTGTAATATTGTATCACAAATATTACAATGCCATTCACATCGTTTATGTAGACATTAGATACTTATATTGCTGAGTTTTATTGATATACATGTGCATTTAATTTGCTTCTTAAATTTAACCATGTAAAGAATGAGGTCATATCAGAATAGGGTATTTTACTCTATACGAGAAAAAATCTATAAATATGTTATTGAGACAGTTTAGGCATAAAGCAGTCGGAAAATGTAAGTTTTAGTTCATAAAATAACAAAACAAAATTTTTAAATTCAATTCAAAGTTTTCAGTATTTTTAATCGGTTTTAAAACACCGTGAAATAGTAGCGGCCATGTTATTACGCCGTACGGCTGTGTAAACAAAAAATTGACAACTGTCAGTCAACCGATTGGCGTAATATAGGCTTTGTACTTTTATTATTTTCGTAACCAACGTAATTTTTTCATTATTACATCTATTACAAAATATGCTTTTGATTATTTTTAAATGATATTCAATTATCATAATTTAATATGAGCTCATTTGATACAAAACGAACTGACGTCATTTACGCTGAGCAATATGGCGTCCAGTAAGAGGAGTTTTCGTCACACTACGCGCGAAATTAGAAATTTTAAAATTTAGATGCATTTTTATGGCACTTATCGATTGAATAATAATTTTGTGTTTTTTTTTGGTGGCATATTAGCACTACAGAATTTCATTGAGACACTTTTTGACAAAAATGGGTGTAAATACCCTATTGGGTGATCTAAGTTTATGCATAAAAGGCACTGAGTTATTATTACGTAGTAATATTAGTTCAATGATAAAAGGTAAAAAAAGTAAACATCATTTTCTAATCATTTTCTATTCTGCATTTTCTAATCTGAATTTGTCTGGAGATCGAACTCGACCCAGTGATTACCGAGAACTACCCTACGCTACTTTACGATTATTGTTAGTACTTATTATTATTTAGCTGTATTGTGTACCTAGCATGCTTCCCGTTTTGATAAGCTAATAATAATAATATAAATACGTATTTATTATAAGTAATGCAATCACAAAAATAAAAATAAATTAATGAAGATTGACTTGAATTTATTTTTAACTAGCTGATGCCCGCGGCGTCGCCCGCGGCTTCGACCGCTTGACAAATTATATACTAAAACATCCCTCTTGAATCACTCTATCTTTAAAATAATCCCGCATCAAAATTCGTTGCGTAGTTTTAAAGATCTAATCATACATAGGGACAGACAGACGCGGCGGCGGGACTTTGTTTTGTAATATGTAGTGATTTCTTAAACTTTTCTTGAACTGGGGATAGTTCAACAAAAGTATAAGGAATTAAAAATCAATTATATTTTAATAATACTTTTGTACTAGCGTACCATTCGAACAGTTTTTCGAATCAACGTTTACGGGATAACGTCATTCGCTATAGCGGTTTTCGAATCAATGAGTTTTCGTGGCGTGGCGTACCACTCGTAATTTTTTTCGAAATAGCGTGCGTCTAAATAATGTCATTCGAATCTTCATATCACTCTCCCTAAAACAGATTCAGAGTTTATCAAAAACATACATTTACATTCGTAAGTTGTGTTATTGCATGTGTAACATGTGTTTAAATAAAAGACTCCCACGATTTCCCATACAAAAAAGTCTTACTACCAAAATATTATCTCGACACATCGTGGCCCGAAAAGAAAACTATGGCATGTCAATGTCCGCTAGTGTTCAGAAATCGGAATGACTCAAAACATGACAATTCAAGTAAAAGGAATACTTATTCCACCCACTAAATCACTACTGTCATCAGTGGCAAATCCTCCTATCCTCCTAATAGAAATGTCCTGTCTCAGGAACTACAAGGGGTAATGGGGTTTGCGTGACGCGTCCCACAAGGTCGGTCTGCCACTCTAGAAGGGGTGAGTCAGTGTTCCCATCTTCTTGACACAGATTTTCCCAACACAAAACAAAAATTGTAACAAAGCATGAAAATATTCTGAGACATTATATTATTATTATATTTTTTTTAATATTACATAGGTACCAAGTTCATTGTAGATTAAAATTCTAACTGCTGAAACGAATTTACGAATATAATATAAGTTTATTTGATTTCCCGATAAAAAGGGTGTATTACAAGGGGGTGGTAAACTGGCGGGGAGGGGCGTGCGTGCACTAGGGATATGCGGCCCGCCGGCGCCAGGAGTTGGATCGATATTCCGGCCCACAGCTCACTCTGTCGAGTTGGAGTCGCGACGCGCTTGTGTGGTGTGCCGTTCCCCAAGTTCCGTGCTCGTGTGTTCGTACCCTTACGATTTTACAGGACCTCAGTGTTGTGTATTCTATACGTTTGGAGATGAGATAGTCCTCGCTAGCTATTGGTATGTGTATTTGCAAATTTTAATGAATGAGGCCACTGTTCCATTTAGGGTTACAGGTTTCCGGTGTTTAGTGTCTGTTACTTGTTGGAAGATCAATAGTGAGGTTTACGTGGTGATGTCACTTTGGCGTGTTTTTTAGTATATTGATTAATACATTTTTCGTAATGTTTTGTTCTGATACAGCATAAGACATTTTGCACCGTAATCTATGTAGACAGTGCTTCGTATTTATTTTTGTCTGGTTCCCGAAAAGATACCGAAGATACCTCACCAATTATAATTATTTTCTTTCGCAAGTTTGATTACGAACATTTATTTTACTATAGGAAAAATAAGTGTTGAAGTGTTGCACAGTCGTAACACGCCTAGCTAACTATTCCTAATCCTAACAAAACATAGCAAAAACTGTTACTACATAGAAGTAATTCTGGTGGCAGTTATCGCAGAATAAGAAATTGTACTGTATTGCAGGCATTAACCAGACAAGACAAGATTGCTTACATCCTAAAATCTACCTAGCATTAAAATGTCTTGACCTATTTAGTTTCCCAGTCCGTCTACGGACCCCAGAGGCTGACTGTTGCAATAAGTGTCTCCTACATCTGTTAATTAGTTGTTAAACCTCTTGACCCGTGCATTGAAGCATGTATTTAAGACTGATGTCGTTTTATCTAGACGTAGATTCCAGACAAATTCACAGGATGCGTTCAGAAATCTGTCGTTATTTGCAGAGCGGTTGCGCCCCGCCCCCTCGCCGTCATCGAGGTCACTCGCGCAGACGTACTGAATCAACTGTTCGTTATGTACTGGTTAATGTTAGGATTATAATGTATCGCTGTACGTACCAGTATTGCAAACCCAAAATATTGTTTAACCGTTCACCAGCCTGGTTGAAAAAAAAATTGCTAAAGTGCCTATGTCGAATTCAGAGCAATATCCGCATCTTATGTCACATTTCGAAATGTTCTTGAAAGTCCTTGAATAAAGCCTTAAAAGATTAAACCCAGCACTAAAGAGTCGCAAAGTTACATCGCATGATATCATACATTAGAACATTAATTTATCGTGTTTGATGATGTCATTGGTAACTCAAACATTTGGTTGAATAGTTTCTGGCGATGTAGGTACCTATTTAAAGAACTTTAAAAAGAATATGATAGAAATACTTGAGATATCCGATGCCACACCCTTTAGTTATGAAGCGACACAAAAACATAGTTTTACGAGAGGTCCCTTTACCTACCTAGTAGCCGCAAATCCGCAATGACAGTAGACGAGGAATTCTTGCCATGATAATATAGAAATGAGCGCTGTTGACTATACATTACATAGACTGCTAATGACAACAAATAAAATGTGAGCTCATAGTCTACCTGCTCACATGAAGTGACCATTTATCGACACATTTTGAGTTCACTATTTAATTCGAATTTTTCGTCATAATTTATTGATGTTTGGTCCAACCTGTGGGTGGCGGACATCTAAATTTGCACGATGATCGGTCACTTCGCCGCAAAATGTATTTCACTTCACACATTTTATAATAAAAAGGAATTCTTACGTAGGTACACTATAATTAGCATAAGTCTACGGTAATGATAAATTGCTGAAGTTCATGTTTATCTTGACATATCGGCAAATTTCAGGTACCAAAACAATTTCTTCGGTTCAGTTTTTAATTTGACCTTTTATGCACTTAAATTGCGCAAGAGTGCTTACCGGTTTCCAAGGATAATAAAGATATCGTTTGTACTTTTATTTCGTTGGTTCTATCATTTCAAGTGGCGCATACAGTTATCTCCCCCAGCTTGTTATAAACATGACCTTTCAATTGACCCAAAAGCGTACCATCTTTGTGACATAATGGTTGAACGAATTATTTGGACATGTTATTAATAGCTTTACAAATTAAGAAAATAACAAGTAAGTAATTGGCCTTCATGAGAATCAAATGAAGACATTTGTTAATAGAGCTTAATCGTAGAACACGTTCATGGGTGGTTAAAGAACTGCTTCTTATCGAACAAGTCTACAAAGCCAAACTTGAAGGCCACTAATCTGCTAATTACAATTAAAACCTTAGTTACCTATACCTACAAAATTTTATGCTAATTGCTATACATACACACATACTTTTTATTCAGATAAATCGGCTTCCGATGGCTTAATAAACCTTGAACGTGACAGAAATGTTGTGAGTCAATAATAATGTCAGTAGGTAGGTAGGTACCTAAATACATTTAAAGAATCAGAAGACATCATTGATCGGAGTTATGATCACGATAAATAATAGTTATATACCTTCAGAACGTTTCCCGAACACAAAGCCACGGTTTCTGAGGAATCCAACAGCACTTTTTATAGAAATCTATATTTAGAGAGTTATGGCCAGTACGAGCAGAATCGAGCCGTGAACTACTGGACAAAGGTATCCGTTAATGAGCGAACACTTTAGATATACATACTTGACAAAGCAATTCATATTTTTGTGGAGATGGACCCAATTTAAAAGTAACAGATGTCTTTAAAACTATGCTTTTGGTACCGACTTAATCGGGACGTTATGTTGAATATTACAATTCGGTATTTCCCCTTCGATTTTAGTACCTACTGCGTAGGGAATGCAATCTCGTACGAGATTTCCGCCTAGCGAGATCTCGCGAGACTCAAAACCCAGTCTCGCGAGATCTCGCAAATTACGGGATCTCGCGAGATTGGGAGAATCGCAATTAAAACATATGCAAATGCTTGTTTTAAGAACTAGTAATTGACATGATATGTAATTAAATAGAAACTGCGTTGCTTAGTTATAAAAATAATGTACGTTTTATTTTAAAAATCAACAGAGTACTTATTATTTTGTCTCTAACTCTAATAACATTTGTTTATGTCTATAATTATTATACCTACTGTAGCGAATTAGTTCAAATTCTTACAATATTGGTAACAAAACAATAATTATCTATATTTAGTCTTTTGTAAATTATTACTTTAGTTTCAATAATTAAGAGTAATAGGAACATTACTTATGGTAAATAAATACAACAAAACAAAAACTTAACTTCACAAGTTCTTAAATAAATGTTGTGAGATCGTATTAATCAAATAAAAGAAGTTTAAAGTAGAAGTCAGATGAAGTTATCAAGGTACGGAAAGGCAAGTTAGTTTGTCTGAAAATGGCTTCTCAAAAAACACATCATGTCGAGAGTATCATCTGACAGACGACTTCTGATTTTGCATGCCAAATACCCTGCTGCTGAAAAAGCTCGTTCTGCCTCAACACTTGTGGGAACCACGGTTGAGAGGCAGTTATGTACGAAGTTTAAAAGTTCCCCTCTTACTCCACCAGCTTCGTACAAATTCATTTCTTTTTTTATTAAAATGTCTGCATTTGTCGATCTCGTTATCTCGCGAGATCTCGTACGAAATTTGACGAGATACAATCTCGTAAAATATGGCCGGGATCTCGCGAGATCGGGATCTCAGCGAGACGAGATTGCATTCCCTACTACTGCGGGTAAACAGTGAGGTACCTATGTACATAGAACAAGAACTAAGTTAACAAATTTAATGAAAAAAAAGCGGCCAAGTGCGAGTCGGACTCGCCCGTGAGGGGTTCCGTAGCAGGAAGTAACACAATACAAAAGTTTTTACATTTTTATATTTGAGTTGATTGAATGAATGGTAAATCGGGTTTACGATTTATGACGTATTAAAAAAAAACTACTTACTAGATCTCGTTCAAACCAATTTTCGGTGGAAGTTTACATCATATACAATCATATATAATATTTTTTTTAGTTTTATCATTCTCTTATTTTAGAAGTTACAGGGGGGAGACACATTTTACCACTTTGGAAGTCTCTCTCGCGCAAACTATTGAGTTTAGAAAAAAATTATATTAGAAACCTCAATATCATTTTTGAAGATCTATCCATAAATATACTATACTTATAGTTTCGGAAAAAGTGGCTGTGACATACGGACGGCCAGACAGACAGACAGACAGACAGACAGACATGACAAGTCCATAAGGGTTCCGTTTTTTGCCATTTGGCTACGGAACCCTAAAAAGGTGGCAGCTACGCAGTTAAACCTAGATATATTTAGCATTGTCAATGGGGTCCATATTGGCTCACCTAAAGTTCTTTACCCGAAATTATACTTCCTAAGGATTTGTAATCCGAATGATCAGTCTTCCTAAAATGTTTCATCCTAAAGTTTTCATTCATACTATTTGTAGTGCTACCGGTGATGTTCATAACACTCATGTTTCCGAAAACTGTAATTAATAATATCATTAATGTAAATATATTTAAACTCCTACTGTTTTTTATCATAACGCTTCTATCCCTAAACATAATTACCATAATATTTTCACTCATACTCCGAAGGAACATTTACCAAGCGTAATAAAAAATATATGCGGGTAGAAGATGATATTTATAGTTTTAATTTTTTACAAGCAAGTATGCAGCATACAAGTAAGTATGCAGCATGCAAGCAAGCATGCAGCGTGCAAACAAGCATGCAACATGCAAGCGAGCATGCAACATGCAGCAGGCATGATTTCTGTCACGGCTCCGGCGTTGCGGGGCTCCGGCGGTGCCACGCGAGCTTATCGTCGCAGATGGTATTCACGCCGGCCAGCCTCAGCCGCGGCGGAGGGCCTTAAAACCACCTGCTCCTCAGCTCGCGGGCCGCCTCGACCCTCCGCGCCTACGCGGATTTAAATTACACTCTAGATGTAGGGCAGACAAGACTACGTGGAGTCGGTTTCGCAGCGATTCGTTTCTGTCATTAACTTTTGTAGCACGACTTTTTAAGACAGTATTTTAGTTATTGTCCATTTATATATATTTTCGTTGAAATCAATTCCATGGAAAAATACACTGAACAAACAATATTCGTTAAAAAATAATTCTATTGTTTGATAAGTTTGTTTAACAAAAAAATGTGAATAAAAATTCATTGAATTGTGTTTCTGTGAAATATGTTTCATTGAAGTAAATAGTCTTTGAAATAATAATAGTCGAAATAAAATTATAAGAACCAAATATTATATATAAAACATTTTCTGGGAAACGAAAATCTATGACATTTCTGTCTGCGAAACAAGAGGACACCGTTATACATGTTATGTGAAAATAAAGTTACGAAAAATTAATGTATATAATACTGATTAGGTATTATGAATAAAAATAAATCTAAACAAAAAAGATATGACTTTGAATAATAGTGTAAAAGATGGCTATGTTGAGAAAATATAGGAAAACAAATAAAAGTATAATAGATGTTTATTGCTACTGACATTATGAAGTTGAATGCTTCGGAATTATGAACATTAGGGACAGAGTAGTTAGGAATAGGGTATTACACACATTTTTGAAAAGTGTCTCAATGAAATTCTGTAGTGCTAATATGCCACCAAAAAAAAACACAACATTTTTATTCAATCGATAAGTGCCATAAAAATACATCAAAATTTTAAATTTTCTAATTTCGCGCGTAGTTTGACAAAAACGCCTCTTACTGGACGCCATATTGCTCAGCGTAAATGACGTCAGTTCGTTTTGTATCAAATGAGCTCATATTAAATATGATAATTGTATATCATTTAAAAATAATTAAAAGCATATTTTGTAGTAAGTGTAATAATGAAAAAATTACGTTGGTTACGAAAATAATAAAAGTACAAAGCCTATATTACGCCAATCGGTTGACTGACAGTTGACAATTTTTTGTTTACACAGCCTTATGGCGTAATAACATGGCCGCTACTATTGCACGGTGTTTTAGAACAGATTAAAAATACTGAAAACTTTTAATTGAATTTAAAAATTTGTTGTGTTATTTTATGAACTAAAACTTACATTTTCCGACTGCTTTATGCCTAAACTGTCTCAATAACATATTTATAGATATTTTCTCGTTTAGAGTAAAATACCCTATTGTGATTGTTAGGATGAAAAATGTTAGGAAGAACATTTTCGGATTTACAATTATCGGAGTTGAAATTTTAGGTGAACTTTGGCGCACCCTTATCAATGATATCAAGCTAAATTTCTTGCAATTAAAATAGGTAAGTATGTAATACTATGTAAGTAAGTACCGAATTGAAAATGGTTTGTAAGCGCAGAAATTTGGATCTCTGCAAATACACCACAATCAAACTCTAGAGTTTCCAAAACGTGCCACGAGCTTGCGACAGCAAAATTATTTAGAATGATTCCCTTCCCTTCACATTTGATTGCATCTCAACCGAAATTACTAACGATCAAAGTCCGAGGCCCTTTCACGCTTGAGTACCAAAGGCGTTAATGTTACTAACAAAAGGCGCACACTATTACTAGCTTTCTACTCTTTCTGTCAACAGTGCCTCATTGTGCTTACTTCTTTGTTTATTATTTTATTCGACTCTGTTTGAACTTTATTACTTCCAAAGAATTTGACGTGTCAATTAATACTGTTCTGTCTTTTTCATCTGTTTTTGCCAAGTCTTAAAAGATGCTTCTCTTAGCATAAAATTGTCTTAACATTTAGGACCTAGACCAATGGTACATTTTTAACATACTTACTACATATTTTTAACTGCATCATAAGCTCAATCACAAAATAGGTTCATGCATGTGTATTTCCCAAAATTAGCACGCTTTGGCCCAAATTCCCAAATCCAATAAAAGACGTTACATCCTTTTAATATTTAAAGTAAGACATTCAAGCAATTGAAAATCGTGTTTAATATTCCGGCAGTAGAGTCCTGAGTCTCCCTCTACCGGGGTCGTCGACCTCGAATCCAGTCCATGTCTTGCACTCGCCGACTCACGTAACAACCGCTTTCTGAACATACATACACATAATGCTAGTACACGTATGTGTTGCATGTGCTACCCAAAGAGCTGCGTGAACTTACCCACCGACAAGTTTATTTGAATAATTTTCCCTTTGTTAGATAATCGGGTTATCTTGTCTTGTCTAATCCATAATCCATTTAAGAAACAAGAGGTTTTAAAACTGCAGATTTACATACAATCCCAATCGATTTTACGCTTGCCTAGCTCAATAAATCGAAGCTCATTAAAGCGGTTACAAATTGTAAAAAAATTATAGCACGCAAGGAAAAGCTCATAGAAATGTTATTTTGCAGTTGGCGAATCAGAAATGGGTACTTCAAAACTTACTGGCAAAACCGGTTAAAGTATACTCAGTTGACGACTTGCCAATCTGTTCTGTGCATTAACCTGGTACGTTTCTAATTTCAGTTTATTATTATGGCAAATAATAATGTTGTCCCATTATTACTCTCATATTTCTGCGGCAGTAACTAGTCTTTATCGGTAATACCGATATCTTCACCGTCATGTATGTCCCTTGCAGTAGAAGCGGAAAGTGTCCTATTAATTCCAACTTTGAAAGTTTTCTAGTTCTTATCTCTACCTTCTTATACAAGAAGTTACTACAAGTACTACATAAGCGTTAAATTACGGAGTTGCAGTAAGTACTATCAAATAATTTTCAAATCGC
Source organism: Charanyca ferruginea (assembly GCA_947361185.1). Classification (NCBI taxonomy): domain Eukaryota; kingdom Metazoa; phylum Arthropoda; class Insecta; order Lepidoptera; family Noctuidae; genus Charanyca; species Charanyca ferruginea. Next base: position 53,594,829 of record OX376055.1, on the reverse strand, counting down.
GAACAACGTCGTTAGTATCACCTGGTTACTACACTTCCGCTTAATAAATATCGAAATGTCATGAGAATTCAATAGTACTTAAGTACTTGATTCACTAGAACAATCTGCCGTTTGTTGAACATCAATTTTGACCAATCAAGCCGGATTGTTAACCAAGTCCTCCTTTTCTGATACATTGTAAACTCGTCATGAATGGACTATGATGTAATATTTATATATTGAACTGAAAAATTTTGCTTAACAACAATTTAAACCACTGAAGTATCTATTAGGATAACTCCAGGAGTACTTAAATATAAAGTAACGCTGATACCTTTTATCAACGTAAAATATAGACGTAGGAGCAGGTTGATGTTATTTATTCAGAAAATATTTACAAAGTCAAGGTTAAGTATGGTATATTATATTACTACATACATACATTCGGCATGCTGTGAAACTGAAGTCAGTAAATTTACCATGTTTACGGTTGCGTTTAAAATGTTTTATGGTTATGGTGCATTGTGTATATTTTTCACGTTAAATTATTCTGCGTTGCATCATTCATCACCATTTTAAATATCGCACCGAGGCCAGTGTTTTACATCTATAGAGGACTCACTGTTATGAATGTAAGCTTTATTTAGCTGAAACAATGGAAGCCCTCATTGCTACCAGCTTTCAACTTCCTTTTCAGAAATGCAAGCGGCGAAGCGAACTTGACCCACAATGATAATTATTATCAACTGAAAAAAAGAAAATAATTCGAATGTACAATTTTTTTTATAAATAAATAAAGAACTACGTTTATACCGAACATCATTAAGATAAAAGAAGATAAATATCCCAGAGAAATGAGAAATGAAAATAAAAAAATATAAACCAGAGAAATGGAAAAAGTTAGATTTATAATTTTGGTCAAGTTTAATGAATTATAAAGACTGCAAATTGCAGTAAAGGGATAGCTTCTCAAAGATAAGAGTTGCTATCTACAATGAGGGTATCAAGAGATCTTAATAACACAATGTATAACGGTACTACGGCTTACATTTCACTGCTTAATACTTTCGACAACCAAAAGATAAAAATATTTTTATTACTGGCTGTCATATCCTCAACCATTTCTCACCACATCATATTTTGGGATGTTGTGTGCCAAGATTAAGCAATTTCTTTGAACGTCTCAAGACGGTGTTGTGTATTGACGACTACAGATTTCTCTACCGGAGTATTATGGAAAGTGTGTTCACGTGCATTTGCACAAAGAATTTCATTGCTAAGTCATGGCTTGTGAATAATTCATAGTGCATTATTAACACGAACGAACGGCTATCATACAATGGTTACCTATTTTCTTTTCTCAGAATGAATGTAAGTGCCGTTGATTCTAATGGTTCGACTGTTTGCAATACTTAAGAGTCTTGGCTGTAAATTAATTCGCCTTATTTGTTGTTGAAATATCAGTCAACAATCAACGCACAATTGACTCACTGGTATTATAAAAAGGAGTTGAAAGATTAACGTATGCAAAGCAAATATAAGTTGAATTATGAACATGTTAGTGGAAAGCAGGTAAGAGTGGAGGCAGATCAAGGATTAACTGAATGATTAAGTGCGAGAAGAAAAAAGAGAAAAGATTAAGCGCTAGGTGTAGGGTAGGTGTAGAGTAGGTGTAGGGTAGGTGTAGGGTAGGTGTAGGGTAGGTGTAGGGTAGGTGTAGGGTAGGTAAATAGGCAGGTAAGTAGGACAGGATAACGTCTGTCGGGTCAGCTAGCGAAAAACGTTAATAAGTACTGAAAAATTAACGTTCAAATGTTAGAAAAATTACTATTAATTTAAAAACCTAATTGGATAAGTTTATCCAACGTATGCACTCGTTTGTTGTTTTAGATGATAGAGTTACTCGTAACTTGATACTTACATGATTGCCCGAATGACCGACGTCTAACAGAGCCACGACTGTCCATTTGTAAAATTAATATTGATTGGTCAACAATCAGCTAGATTAGATTTCTTTTCCGATATATATGATACTGGCATTCCTATACGTACCACCATAGGTATAAATATTATTTTTAATAATACATAATACAGTATGGGTTTTGGCAGCGTATCAAAATATGGAATTTCAGGAATTTTTAATGATCATCTTTTATATTCGTTGTATGAATTACCATTAGATGCTCAACAGGATATAATAACAGTTCCTCCATAATTGCTCCTCATTTTGTCTAATGTTCATTTTCTCTCGTAAAATATTTTAATAGGGGCCAAGACAATATCCAAGTTGTTGGTTCTGCCGTCTGTTCATAATTTTTATGGCCGCTGTGAGTTATATTGACCTAAATAGGCGATAGCGTCATCGCACCACCGAGGCTAACCTCTTGCATGTAGGCGTGGCAACTGCACATTGCGTCGCCTTTTAAAAGAGAGATAAAAATTAATAAAAATGTAAAGAAAATTATGATAATTTTTAAGCAAGCCAGCTTTTAACTCGGTGGCGTATTTCAGTAGTATGTTTTGGAATTCATGCTTAACGACGTCTTTTCTCAACAGTGCTTTGACTTATTGTGCCGTAGGTAGACGTATAGCGTGTTAGTGTTACATTCGTAGTAGTGGATTAGATGGTAGCGTGCAGTGCATGTGTTGCTATAAAACCGGTCGGTCGCGCACAAACAACAGAGCCGGCCTTCGCCGCAGTTGCCGACGCCCGGGGTGACGTCACCACGCTTATGTCATTCCATTAACGACTATGATTGTATGCTGTAGCCAAATCGACCTGCAAACTTAACACGTATCTATGCAAAACAAGTCATCTAGAAGGACTTCTTCATTGCAATCATTTCCAATTATACTTACCCACGTCAGAAACAAAGATAACTTCAACCGTCAAACATTCTCGTCGATTTAAAGATGATTCGTTATGCATGACTGTATACTTCTGACGCCAAAATGTTTATTTAGAACAATGGGTAAGCAATATCGGTCAGTCTCGTCGGATGCGCTAGTAATACCGATTGGCTTACGTCACAAATTAGGTCTGTGTACAGCACATTTCATTGATATGATTCTTGATCATGTGATCCTAATATGCTGCATCCTGGCCAGACTAAAATAAACAGACATTGCACCATAGCTTGTCACTTGATACATAGAAGCACTGTAAGTTATCATTGGGTTCATATGGTTCACATTATTTAAGGGTAATTTAAGAGGTTTTTAATGAAGCCCTTCAGACAGTCGCGTGGAAACACGGCTTGTTTTACCCACAAAATAAACAGTAAATAGTACTCAAACAAAAAGTTCATAATGGCCCTGAGAGACCTATAATCCAAATGACGTTGGTATAACAGACATTCGTGGTTGGCAACTGACAAATGAGCCGCATCCTACTCTACAAAGTTCAGTGGCGACTCCCACGCTCTATACTCATTGACGCCTATCTTACCAGAGCTGATGGTGCAACCATAATAGTGACAAAAATATGTCATAGTAAATTACAAGATTGGACCTTTAATAAAGTAAATGCTGGCCTGGTTATGAAGTTATAAAAACTATTGAATATATAGCTCACGTGAAATCTGCGTTGTCCAATCCAAGTGGTCTATCCATTATTTTGATATAAACTGATGACCGACGTTTAAAACTCTGAATCATTGACCGCGATCCCTCAATTCGACCAATTCCAGTATCTTAACACGCGAAGTCTAAAAATAAACAGCAATTTCGTATGATCTATATACCGATACGTGCTTTCCAATGTCCGGTCAGTGACGTTTGGGCGAATTGCCGCGCCACTTGCCACCCTCGCATGGGCCAATCCATTCCCGAAGGATCGATATATTTGTGCTGAAGTCCCACCTAACATGATGGTCTATACTTAGTGTTCTATTTACTCGGCCTTCGATGTATTTACGCATTAGTAGGATTGGACTTATTTCCCTTTCAACATCAACTTGGGATGTTTTTCAACAGTCGAAATTGTTTGTTCATTATTTTTAGACTGATTCCGATTTCGTCACTCAAATTATTTAGCAATCAGATTTATGAACAATTAAAATTTTCTCTTGGTTTTGATGTAAAACTATGATGTGGACCGGATATCCTTTTGTTTCTGCTGCGTAGTCATGTTTCGTGTCAGTGATGGTTTTGTTTATTATTTAGAACATGCGGTTGTGGCTCACGTTGGAGGGGGAACGTTTTCACATGAGGGAGCATTTTGATTACGACAGCTAATTAGCCGTGAGGTCGTGAACGGCCAGGCGTAGCATTACAAGCGTGGTTTATGCTTAAAAAAAAATGTAGTAATTCCATAAAATCTGAGCTCAGTACCAACTCACATAAGGATATTGTCGCTTTTCATACATGGAATTACCTAAAAAGTTGCACACAACTTTACTTATTAGGCAAATATTATGTGGTCCTTACCACTGCGTACTGAACGCGCGCTGTGTTAAAGTAAAGTAAAGTATACAAGATAGTATACCCCGACTGCTAAACAATATCACTTCATTTTAGGAACGCAAAATTCTTTACATATTAATAAATAATCAACTGCAAAAATATAATTATACATATAAATATATAAATTGTTATAACTCATTAGTTAGCACAGTTGTGACTTTGTGAGTGTAACTCACGCGACTCGGCTTCGGGCGCGGTTCTATATTTGGGTTAATGGATTCGTCCGCGCACCGCCACCAGCATGGGAAGTGCCTGTTAGCTGGTCCGTCCGCTTTACCGGTTCCAAACCGCATGATCAAGACCTACTTTACCTTTGAGGAATATAGCAAACACACCTGGATTTTGATATACCTAGGCGAGGCTTTTTTCGTCTGGTTTTCCAAGGTTCTGTTCTAAGTTTGAGTTCTGTATTAGATTTTTTTCCCACCCATAGTCTTATAGACAAACACAATATGTGTGTCTTCAAATCGTTTCCAAGTGCCATGCTGGGACATTCACACATACGTGTTTTTATTTCGGCGAATAGTTGAGTTCATCTCGAGACTAGTTTTGCTGAGTTAATGGCTCTAAATATAGAGGCACTCGTGATGTCAGCACACATCTGAAGCTAGGAAATTGTGCCACTGCAGATTTAAATTCATTATTTGTTTGTTTACTTTGATAATTTATCGTTATGAAACTGTTGATCTAAGAAATTTAAATTTTGTACATGTTATTATAAGCATTATGGCATCGTACGTCAAATCGTTGTAGTTTTAGACATCCAAAATAAAAATATCTGCAGAGTACTTTACTCGACGTAGTAGCAAATTAAAAACAGACTAATGTTACTTGGAATAAAACTGAAGGTTGATTAAAAAAACAAACAAAAGAATCTACTGCGGTTAGAAATGCAACACAAACTGGCAGTAGTAGTACGCGATCCGCAACCGTCCTACTGTGACTATGACGGACCGTAAATACATCCGTACATAAAAATGAACAGTTATTTCTAGTCGATTGAAAATAGACTTTATTGTTTTCAGAATAAAACTCACGTTTTACGTTAAGTTTAACGGGATGGAAATGATAGAAATCGCAACGCTTCCTGCGGTTGTAGAATGGGAAATGAAAATGAATGCACATAATTATGAATGAGTTGTGATTTGTGTGTGTGTTTTGATGGAGAGATTGCTCATTCGTGGTTCGCTTGGATTATTCCTTTTTGGTACATAATCATCATCTATTTTTCAAATGCACAATATTAGTAATAAATTAGGTATTTATTTCCAGTTTTTTCTTGTTATCCTATTATACGAAGATACTTGCTTTAGCTGAACTGTTGGGTTATTGTGGCTTTTTCTTATTTATAGACTGTTTCATTGTGTTACCTTCGTTTTATTTATGATATAATTTATTTATTATCAAAAAAGTGTGAAAATCACTTGTCTGACTTGCATCTTACTAAGAGTCCAATTGACCTTTCCTTAAAGTCACATGCTTCAATGTCCCTTTAACAATTCATTCTAAATTTTGCTTAGAGACACTCGCGATCGTAAGCAAGTTGTTTCTAGTGCACTAACGGTATTCTCGCTAATACGTTTTACATAATATAAGAGTAAACGTGAAACAGCATACATAACTCGAGTATATACGTAATTACCTACTTGTAACTTGCGTGCCATTTCAATACTTTTTACTTTGTATTAGTAGTAGCACTCGAGGAAGTCGTAACTTCTAAGATATTACAGTTAATTTATTAGATGTTGTCGTTACTACAAGTTTCCAAAGACAATTTAACAGGTAGTAAATTCATTCATGAGTAGTATTTTATGAGACTTACGTTGTGTGTGGCTGTCTCAAATAATAAAGTAATGAAATATAATCAAATAGATCCGTTAGGTTTAGGCTACTGTTTGGAATGACAATGATTTGATTAAAATCCTATTTAATAACGCTTGTAGTTTTTCCAAAAATTACATCAAGCTGGGTTGCTATTGTTGAACTTCCGACTTCTGAGTCAGAATCATGAAATACTCTAATGTAATTATTCATAAGTTGCAAACGTCGACTTGCACGCTAAGTAACATTTTAACTATTCAGACTATACTTTTGATTCTAAAATGTAATTCACATTTTACCATAATCGACTTCAGCACTTCAATCACACAATTCTGCAACAATATTAGATTATTTTTATTTAGGCATTTGCTGTGGTACATGAAGGTACGATTTCTTACCTATAGGTAGGTATCTAAAACAGCTCTTAAACGACTTGCAATTTAATGGAAGTCTTTAAGCATGCTATTCCAAACTGACACAGGAATTAGGATATCCGCCGCCCAAAGCGGATCGTCCACTTATGAATGTATGACGGCACTGCGTGTCCCCTCGCAGTGCAGATTGCGTGTCGTCTAGTCATTTACCAGACGCGGTAAACATTAGGGGAGGGTCGTTGCCAGTACCTAGGCTATTTGTTACTGTCTTAGTGTCTCGCCATTTCGCCACGCTCTTTATGATTCAAGATAAGAACCGCGACAGAATATTTGAATTGATTATAATTCTTGCTAAAGTTGATGCGAAACTCCGCTTGTTTTGATAAATCTTTGGCCGGGCTTCAGTCAGCAGAAACGCCAAATAATTTTTGATTTTGGTCAACTACACGCGTTATAAATTGCATTTTTACTTTTAACCGTTCACAAAATACTTACCTTCTTCCCAAACCTTAAGTTTCTGGCATCGTTTGGAGAAATTCATTTGTTGAGACGACCAATCCCTTTCTACGTTGCAATCCAATCTAAAGCAATATTACTTAAGTCTCATGGTGATTCCACTGCTAAGTAATTTGCTGTAACGTGCTACGATTCCGACCTTTAAGGCTGGGTTTATAAGCGCTCTGTAGTTTAGGTGTGTAGACGAGTTCAAGGGTAGACAACGCCCTAAATCTTCGAAGAACGAATGAATATCAAAGGTTAACATAATATAGCGTATATATTCCTTGAAGCCGGTGATTGATGTTTTGACATGTCGGGTTCTCGTTTATTTAACCTTTATCACAGCTCTTTTGGAATTTTTCAGGTGGTTCAAAGGATTTGATAAGTAAGCCGAATTCGTAATCTTTGTGACTCCAGAATAAACCGAAAAATAAAATATTACTTATCACAATTTTCTTCCAGTTTACGGTACCTATTTCATGATGTAATGGCAGGCTATGGTGTGCTATGGTGTATCGACGTCGCCATGTCTGCCTGCCGAGGTCAACGACCGTACCGACTAGCCTATTCGATACACTTGCTTTGTTCGACTTTGGTTGTTTCTTTGAATCGTGCTAGCGCTTTAATCTAAGTTTATGTAATGATACTTACCAACACTGTTTCGTCTCTCTCTGATTGATAAATATTTCGATCGAACTGTGGGCTTGAATTAGATTTTCTCCTTTATAGTTTTAGATTAGCTCCTTAGTAGTTGCGTGAATTCAAGTCTCTATCTCTTCTTTATTTAAAACCACTACCTACAACTTTTTGCCAGAGAAAAAAATACATTCCCTCTAGTGGTCGAGTTCCAGCTCCTATAATAATCATTGGAATTCAATCATAACTGTTCAGTTCGTCAATCATGCGTGACATTCGTCTGCTGCTTGTATGGTACAGAATTATTCAATTGATAAATTGAATCCTACACACATACCTAATAGGTACCTATATGTTTCTGAAACGAGACGAAAGCGTATCAGGGTTGACCGTGAGACTAAAACAAATCAAAACTATTTCCAATAAAACAGCTCAACAGTTCGAGTATTTAATTAAGCTGATATTATCAGTTATCTATCACACTATGAATATAAAGATATATTACATTAAACTGGTTTATCTTGGAAACTGGTCTATCTTTTTTTTTAAGTTAATCCTGCACTGAACATTGATTTTAGATTAATGATTCAGCTATGAAAGCATGAAAGTATTCTTTAGACAAAATGGCGTTGAAAGATCGGTTTGCTCGCCATCTTGAGCAGCTATAGCTAGTCATTAATGATAAGATACCTATTGCCGCCTGTCAGGTCTTTAAAATGCAGTTAGCCTGCCATTGATAAGATACATTAAGCACTCACCAAAAACCGGTATTTTTTGAGGTGTACGATCTCCAAAGTTTTAATTTGCTATGACATTCAAATTCGAAATGTAAATATGAAAAACACATCACATTACGCCTTTAGCAGTTTCAAAGTAAAACTTGATAAAAAAAAACATGAAGAATTATACGAGCATATTTTTATGAATTTTAAACCAGCTGTAGAACTTTCATGTCTCCTCCAAAACCTCGCTTTCCATAATTAAAATTATCCTGTTCATTTCGTTTCTGTTTGGTGCTATTTGATTAAATGTTCTGCATCTAATCGTCTTTATTAACTGTATGTAGGTAAATAGCGTCATGAGAATGGGTGTTAGTTATAAATAGAATGCTAATTATGTAAATAGGACTTCGTGACGGACCCACTACGTGATGGAAAGTGCGAAACCTCAAGCAGTTATGTTGTAATGGTAATTGTTACTGATACCCAATGCAACAACTGTGCAGCTTTTTCTCAGAAACCACTTAACACGTACCATTGTAATTTGATTGGCATGTTATATTATGCTTAGGACCTAATTTGACTTTTGCAAATCAACGATTTAGCTTAACTGTAATTTTGGAAACTAGCATTCTAATACTCAATCTTTGATGACATGTTTTTTCTTTCGTATCGGCAGCGGCACGTACCTATTATAATTTTTTAACGTACCTACATAAATATACATGCTCTGAATTTTGATTTGATTTAGCTGTAGTTTAGTTCAGTCTGTCTTATTCAGAATGATGATAATGCTTCTGATAACAGTTTCACGTAGGTATTTTACTTTAGTATTTTCGTTCATGTCCCAGAATCTTGACTGATTTCACATGAGATTATGTCTGTGTGCCATTGTTTATTCACAGTTGCGTATAAAACAAAAACTTGTGTGAATTGTTGGCTTTTTGTTTTATTAGTGACGTCTGTCTCAAATGCTGTGCTCGTTGGGAATATTAGGTGATGTAAAAATTTAAAGATCCATTGTGTCGTATCCACACATAAAATAACAACTTTATGACAACTCGTAAAGGCCAGAGACTGGGTAGAACAGAAGTTCAGTATAGAGACACAACCCTAATGACGAAGCATTAATTTAATTTATCAAATAAAAGTCCTTGTATGTCATATCAAAAGATCGACATAGACGGCCATTTTATTACATCCTTGCTCATTATACTCTCTTAAAAGATAAGCATGGCCTCATGACATGATAACACAAGAGGCCTAAGCGTGCGCAATTCATGTGGATACTGGCTACAACATAGATTTCTATTGTGGCTGTCAGCTCGACGGACCTTCGTTAACTGAACCATTATGCGAGAAGGTCAACCTCACTGCCCGACTGAGTTATACCCATATTACCAAAAACGTTAACAAATCATTTGCCGACTTGACGAATAAAATGTAAACTTTTAATAGTTAGATTGGTGGCCTTTTATAGAGCCATAAGTTATTACTTTTATTATCCGTCTTCATTTCATGCTACATTTCTTGCTTATTGAACAGTGTATCGCATTCGCAGCCGTTCTACATCTACGTGATTCGGACACCGCTATCAACAATTATGACGAATAAAAAGTAGATGCGCTCAAATTATCTTCAATTTGTCAAGGTTAACATCTAATTGTAACCTTAGTGAGTAACATCATCCATGAACTACAATTTACAAAGTTGCTAAAGCTATGAGGAGCTATTCATGAACAAGAAATCTCAATTGATGCGGATTCCGCGCTGGAGTGTAAATGAGTCACAAGTTACGTAACCTAGCATTATTGATCCTGCTGTGTACAACGTCAACGCTTTAATTTCGGAACCTGTTCTGTTGCAAATTCCTCACACTTGTGGGTGCTAAGAGTAACAACTGTGGAAATTAGCTGCACTATGTCGTAATTATTGTTGTGTGTCTAAACGCATGTGTAACGCATTTTGTGTTTAGGAAGTAATACTGGTCATAACTAAGCTAGTCCTTGTGACATTTCGTCTTTATTAATGTACCTGCTTGTTTGTTTGATCCAATTCAAATAAAATGGCTCATCGACTTGGTTCAGTTACTTAGGTGTGGCTATTAGTCTTGAAAGCGGTTATCTAATCTTATCACCGGCCGGCAGCGTGATGTCATTTGAAATAACACAAATATTATAGAATACTCGGTGTCTTTTGTATTGTGTAAGTATGCAATTTGTGAAGCGGTGTTTTTGGTGCAATCTTGTTTTCTATTACTGGTAATTTTTACGGTTATTGTTCGGAACATTCAAGGTAACTTAAACTTAATTAATTGTTGCAATTTTTTTTTTTAATTTAAACTTGCATTTGTCAATGAAAGCGGAAAACTATGGCTTCAAGGACTGTCTAAACTGCCCTCAATTTGAGTCTTATTTCTGAATGAAAATAAATAAACGCATTGTATTAGGTCGTTACATGCTTTAAGTTGGTTACATTTGAATAAACATTATGCATTTTTCTTGACTCGTTCATCTTTTATTTTAATATAGGTACTGACTGACTCACAATTCAAGGTCCATTAGTCTATATTTAGTATCCGTTGTCAATATCAAGATCATTATTTGTGTTTTTGAGGTAGGTGTAAAACTTAAATAATACTTGTCTGACCATAATGATAGAGGTGGTTCCAGTATTGTATGCTGGCTATTCTAAATATCATAGCAATGTGTAGTTTGTCTGGATTCTATTTTAACTTTTAAAGCACTGTCCCTGTACACCCATTAACAACGATTGACTGATTTATAAACAATCGATATTGATCTATTCTATTAGGTAATTTAATACAGGGAATTAATACGTGAATACTCCCTAATTTTGATCATTCTGACTCATTAAAATAAATAAATAAATTATTTTCTATTTAACTTTAAGTCGTTATTTGATATGCCTGGATGAGAGCCAAAAGGGAATTTAAGTCAATGTTAACGCTAGGCAAGTGGAAGTGGTTGGTGACCGGAAAACCAACCCGCTCGCACCGTTGAAACCGTCACCGGTCACTGATCACTGGTTTAGGGTGGTTGGACACAAAAATTCTGCAATCGGCGTAGTATCTTTACGTTATATCGACACGGTTGGCGCAGTGGCTGAGCGATCGACTGCTGCGCAGCGTGTTGCGGGTTCGATTCCCGCCCAGGGTAAACATTTGTGTGATGAGCACTTGTGTTTGCCTTGTGTCTGGGTGTGTTGTTTATCTATATATGTATGTATTTACAAAAAAAAAATATGTATTTGTGTATGTATATCAGCTGTCTGACACCCATAGTACAGGGTCTCCCTAGTTTGGGGTCAGATGGCCGTGTGTGAAAATGTCCCCACATATTATTATTATTGTTATATTACCTGTCTTTGTTACAGTTTCATCAAAAACCAGTTTGGCTCGTAAATATACGGCCATATTAGCATCTAGCAGATGGTTCCTTGAGTGGAAACCGTGCAAACTTAATAACGTGAATACAATGTTGCCTATCTTTCAAAAATAATTATGTCTATTTCCATCTGTGGTTACTAAGTCACTAACGAATATTTTCTTATCTTTCCAGATAGTTGAGCGTGGCGGCGAGGTAGAGGTTGGTCGCGATGACGACCGACATATCGGTGTCCCGCTGGGACCCGTCCATCGGCCACGGCCAGGAGATCATCGACGAGTTCGAGTACGATGGCGGCAACTCGTCGTCGAGGCTATTCGAACGATCGCGCATTAAGGCGTTAGCAGGTGAGAACATATTTATCATTTCTTCTGTCGTTCTACTACGCAATGATAATTCATGATGCGGTAAAAAGATTTGCCAGTCAGCAGATTCGCTTTGTAGAGGATCTGATTGCCCAAGGTACGTCTACATACGGGTTGTGTACTAGTGATGGCTCTTGTTTCGTCTATTTCACATAGTATCATTCAGGCCTAGATACAGTATCCGAAGGATAGGTTGTTATGTGTTCTGAATTTATTTCTAGGTTCTTGCATTTGTCGGGTGTAATTTTCCAAATCCTCATTGATAAATCATTACTTCTGGAAAACTGTTTAATTATTGAATCTTTTTGTATATCTAGGATTTCCTCCTACAGGGTATTTTACTGTATACGAGAAAAAATCTATAAATATGTTATTGAGACAGTTTAGGCATAAAGCAGTCGGAAAATGTAAGTTTTAGTTCATAAAATAACAAAACAAATTTTTAAATTCAGTTCAAAGTTTTCAGTAGTTTTAATCTGTTATAAAACACCGTGAAATAGTAGCGGCCATGTTATTGCGTCATACGGCTGTGTAAACAAAAAATTTAAAACTGTCAGTCAACCGATTGGCGTAATATAGGCTTTGTACTTTTATTATTTTCGTAACCAACGTAATTTTTTCATTATTACACCTATTACAAAATATGCTTTAATTTATTTTTAAAAGATATACAATTTTCATATTTAATATGAGCTCATTTGATACAAAACGAACTGACGTCATTTACGCTGAGCAATATGGCGTCCAGTAAGAGGCGTTTTCGTCAAAATACGCGCGAAATTTGAAAATTTAAAATTTAGATGCATATTTATGGCACTTATCGATTGAATAGAAATTTTGTGTTTTTTTTGGTGGCATATTAGCACTACAGAATTTCATTGAGACACTTTTCAAAAATAAGTGTAATACCCTATTGGTTTACTGGTTTGAAGCTTATGTTTTCTTCATCCTGATGTAGGTATGCACAGATATTTTCCAATACATACGTAAACGCTCTACGTAGCTTACAGTGGAAAACTGCCCTAAAACAAACCTTTTTGTGGTACCCATCTATGAATAGCAAAGGTGGCCTTTCATCCACCCCATCGCTTTGCGTAGGTGTTGTACTCAACAGTAGAAATTTTCCGGCTGACATGACTTGGGCAGCCTTTTGTCTACACAGCTTTTAGCAAGCCCATAATGGCACTCTTTTCTTACGTGTAACATGTTGAAAGAAAAATGGTAACCCTTTAAGATTTCAACAATAGCTTCTATTGAACAGTTGGTTCCAAGCATGGCTTTGGTTCTGCCAAGTGAACTTCGATAAGTGGTTGAATAATGATGACATTTTCCATGAATATCTTAAGTGCTGTTATTATTATTCATTTAATCATATAAATTAATCACAAGTACCAAGCAAAGAAGTTTTTCGATATATTATATGTGTCAGTACTTACACCTTATCGATAAGATCACTTATCGAGCTGATTGGTATGACATGGTACCAGAAAATTGGGCTAATGTTACGATTAAGTCTATATTACGTTAATAATATTAAACTATGTTCTATGAAAATAGTGTTACTTCGAAGTAACCAAAGGGTCGATAACCTACGGATGCAAATAGACTTATCTAAAATTGTTGGATTATTATAGTTTTAGATAACACCTCAGAGGTCGGAACCTTGACTTAATATAAATATTTTATTATTTAAACTATATTTTCCATTGTTGTTTCATTACGCCATGCAGCAGCTTATCGGACATAACGAACCGACGCATCTGTTTTTCCGTATAAAACTATGGGGTATCAAACAATTGGTTCTTATTTTTGAATACGCGTAAAATAGAATTAGGCACACGTGTTCAAAAACATTACACAACAAACAGATAGTCTTCAATACCTCACAGCTTATCGATTGATGAAAAGTGTTATCTGTTACTTCAACCGAATCTTCTCGTTGAACCAATCACAATTTACCGGTTTAGCCGTAACCTGGGCAATATTGTTAAAAAAAGTTGATTATGTGTCATACAGTGTCAGTTGTTAACACAAATGTGTAACAAGATTATCAATAGTGTAACGAATGTGCTAATAAATTAAAACCTGCCTAGTGTTGTCGACATCTGGCGCATTGGTATCGAATATCCTTGTCCAGTGGTAGTTGAATTTTGTCGCTCTAATTCTTCTCGTCTTTTGCCTGGTTCGTTGGTTCAGTCGCCGCTCGTCACTGGCGACATGACATCCACCGAGGGATATGAGCTGATAAAAAAAGGAGTAGATATTGAAGTGCCCGGTTTAGAAGTGTATTATGACAAGGTCGTGATAGAACTTAGAGGTTTGTAGTGTTGTGTTATCAAAGTGCTCCTCAGTGTTGTGCTTAGTTTGGATTGCATCATTTTGGATTTTCTTTTCTCCATCGTCGGGTGACAGATAAGTGGTGGTGGTGCCTTTTAAATTCCTTCCATATATGTTATTAAGAATATTAAATTTTTATATAATACAACGTGCAGATAAAATCTGAGTTTCCTACTTAATTTTCCTTATTCATCTACATTTAGTTATTTCAGTAGCTTCAGCAAAATCATTTATGTAACTGGAAACTTTTAATTGAATTCCTTTTGAATGTGCTAGAAAAAGATAATTTTGTGAGATAATTAACGATTTTGGTGCCCTTTTGCCAGTCATTAATCTGTTTTGTCTGACATAGTAACTGAGTGTATTAGCTAATTTTTAGGGAGTGACCACTGACCTATGTGATATGGTGGACCGTTAAAGGTGCGTAGACTATGCACATTTTTATTTAATAATCTCTGATACTGCAGCACAGCACCCTGCAAATCTAGGACTGTGCTTTCCGCTCTGAAGCGTGCGAATAGCAATCTGATCCATATCTCGAATTACACATATTATATTCCGAACCTAACACCTTATTGGAGTATTGTCGTGTGAGTTATTACGATGTCGTCGGCGGTCCTGGATGGGCAGGAGCCTCCACTGCCGAAGACTCGATCCGCGAAGCCAGCTATCTGGTCGCCGCGGCGCGGTCGTCCCCACTGGCGGTTAATGTGTTAACATTCCCTACTTCTTTGTTTTTATCTTTTTCTTTGTAATTTTTATGAGTGCTTATTATGTGCATTACTTTTGGTTTTCAGGTCTGTCTATTAGAGAATTTTGGTTACAGACGTTTCTATCCTTTGATGTCTATCAGAGTAATATTCCCTAAGGCAACGTTGTTGGCTTTGCTTCTAAATTATGTAGTTTCAGTACTATGACTAGCCTATATTTATAAGGCTTCTTAGGGAGTACCCCAAGGGATGATTCTGGGTCCACACCATATTTAACGCTTATACCTTATTCAGAAGTTGGTTTGTATTCATTAGTCATGCATGTATAACTTACAAATGTTATTTCTTGACAGACGAACGAGAAAGCGTGCAGAAGAAAACTTTTCAAAAATGGGTGAACTCTCACTTGGTGCGCGTCGGGTGCCGTATCGGCGACCTGTACGTCGACATGCGGGATGGCAAGCAACTCATCAAGTTGCTCGAAGTGCTCTCTGGAGAGAGATTGGTGGGTATCTGCATTAATACTGAAACTATTGCCAACGTACCTTTTTATCCCCGTAAGTCCTGACTTATAACTAATTTATGTCAGAGATGTATGTAGATACATTTGGCTATTGACATCTGGTTTTCTTTGATGAACATTTTTAACCGACCTTTAAAAAAGAAGGAGGTTCTCAATTCAACATGTGTATATATTTTTTTAATGTTTGACCACGCATTTTCAGAGTAGTCCGGTTTCGATGATTCTCTTCTAATTGATGTGTATACCTCAAAGTTGGTGGTCCCAAATAAATTTCAAGAAAATATACCACCCGTAAGGGTAGAAAACTAAAGGATGACTGATTTTTTTAGTGTCACCGTTGCGTAATTAATTTATATGCTAAGAAGTAGGCACTAAAAATCGAAAAAAAAACTTTTTTACTAAAAAGACAACCGCCTTCAAAAATTTAAAATTTTATTAAAATGTATTTAAATTCGCAAGTTCGTGGCTATACAAAACAACAAGCAAAACCAAACGAACGAATTTAGTTATTTTTTACTTTTTGAAGGTGATTGCCTTTTTTATAAAAAAGGGTTTGTCATTTCATTCTGAACTAAGTATTCCTCCTTATGATAAACGCAGTAACGTTGTGCCCGACCAACATTGCCATCCACATTTTCCTTTTGAATTCCAATCTGTATCTACCTACCAGTTCTAATTGTGTTAGCGTCACTTCAAGCCATGTTTAGCACGTCTGGTGAACGTAAATGATACCTAACTGTTGCTAGTATAGTAGGTTTAAAGTTTAAGTTTCTATAGAAAAGATGTGATTTATTTTTCTATTATCCCCTTTTAAACTTTCAAGTCTTGTAATAAATAAATAAAAATGTTATCGTGTCTCAAATATTGCAGCAACATGTTCTATTGAAGCAGACTCAGTAAGTAATTATCAATGTTTGTGTTGGGGTTATCTCGCTCTATCCCTGTTTTAACAGCAACAGAATACGATCATGATATTGTTGGTGAAGTCATTATTTTGTTTGATAATTAAGTTATCATTATTTTGAGAGGAACATTAACAAGGTGCCTTCCTTTAATTTTTGTAGTTCAAGTTCATGATAATACGACTCAAGTTCCACTGTCACGTAATTTACAGTGGTGGTAGTTAGAAACCAACCCACTTACAAAAACATTAACAAGCCTTAATCGGTGTCATTACTCCCACTATAGAGCCTAAATCTCTAACTTCAAGTAATGTATGTACAAGCGTGTTAAAATAATTATTGCCTATTGTATTTTCCATGGGCTTAGTTAGAGTACGCTATTGCTATGAAGTTAGGTACAAAGCATGGTTTTTATGTTTCCGATTAAGAAAACAATGAGTTTCTAGTGCGTATCTAAATTAGTCCCCTATGTTACGGATTCTGATAATCCGTACGGGGACTATAGTTAGGCATTGAATTTATAAATATTTGAGAAATGGATTGAGGAACCAATTTGGTTTTATCTGTCAACAGTCGGATAGAACCACCTCCTTTTCGTCGGTCAAAAACCAATAATCTCTCTCTCTCTTTCTCCTGGCTATTATTCCAATTTTATGGGGTCAGCCCTTCTAATATTTTTGCGCCACACGGTACGGTTGTGGGTTGTCTGTTGGGTTGAGCCGCTCGCTAGCAATCTAGCATGTCGTTTTTTATGGTTTGTAGCCATGTTATTGGTGGTCGTCCACGGCCTCTTTTACCTTCTACTTTATTATAACCCACAATCTCTCAAACATTTAATAAATTACGTCAAATCAATTCAATACGATATGCCAAATGTATTACATTACTACCCTACAAGTTTGAAGTCCCAAACTTATGCTTACAATAGATTTTAAATGAATCAGCGTTAATTATTGGAAATCAATACAGTTTGAGAATTTTTGACGTAAGTACGTTTTGGCAGGACTAACCCCAATTAATTATGAATGACTCTAGCACTTTGACCGTGACTTCGTCTGCATGAATATTCTTGCAGATCCCTTTATTTTTTCAATTAAAAAATAAGCACGATAACGTAGCTTCCTATTGGTAAAAGAATTGAAATCGGATGAGTAATTTCGGAGATTACCCTTACATACAAACAAAGTTTACCTTTTCATAATATTAGTATAAATGTGCTAGCGGCCCCTTGTGTATCCGACATGACAAGTGCATACTGTATACACTTGCAAAAATGAATTCAATATTGCTTTTCGCGTATTTTTGATCATTAACTTCACAATCACAACGCTTTTCATGAAATAGCCTATAAAAGTTACGATGACTCGGCAAGCCCTAAGCTATTTACTACATTTTCATGTCCTCATTAATCTCATCTTATGGGCTGTGTGAACCTATAAAGAAAGTAGAAAACTAGTACAGGGACGTTAAACTATTTCTGCTTACGTGTTTATTTTTTTTCTTTGGTTTAGGTTTTTAATAGCTATTCCCGGACAGTATGAAATGTCGTAGTTAACGTTTTGACCGCCACAGTCATGTATGACATACTTCTATACGTAATTTCATAGAGTATGTAACATAACTTGGCGCTAAGGGCACGTTTTTGATTTTTTGACGTGACGGTTAAAAGGTTAATGTCAAAAATTGAAGCCGTGAGACTTATTTCAATACGAAGGACTTAAATCATCAGTCATCTGCTAAAGTTTTCTTGTAGGTGTGTAGTGCCAGTTTTTTGAACTAATACTTGGTAAAAAAGACATAAGGTCGTGTTTTGTTTGAACTTTCTAAGTTTGAGGATGAACAGTGCCATCACCTACTTCAGAGATAACTTAGATGGTCTGTAAATCTTTTTCCTTCCCCAAATGTGATACTTGTGGAGTTTATGAACGACGTACGTAATTAATTGGTGATGGAAGAAATGTATTCAATTTCAAGTAGAAAGTAGAAATTATTTGACAGATTATGTTTGGACAAATTACAGGTCGGAATTCGAAAATGTACTCTCAAACCCTAACAGTGAGAGCGGTTGTCTTTTGTCCAAACATCTAAACCCTTACCTATGCCGGTTGCAGACCATTTTTTCACACTTGTGTGTAGACTGCAAACTATGTAAACAAGTATGAAAACCTGTGTCAGCTATGCGAGCCAAGCTAAACTAACTTAGCTTAGCTCTTGGTCTGCAACCGGCATTATTGTCCTTACATAGTATAAAACAAAGTCGCCGAAATGTCTGTACGCTGTAATTAGATAATTCTTTTTTGTTGTGTTCGGTATCGCCAGGCCAAGGTTTTTGTATGAAAGAAAATTTCGGAAATTCGAAAAAAAAATTGCATCCGTGCGAAGCTGGGGCGGGCCGATAGTGTTGTAAAAAAAAACCTAAATAGCGTTCAAAAGCGATCATGTATAAACGAAACAGTCTAAGTCATTGAGTTCCTCTCATTGTATTTATTCATGTTTCAAATTCAGGTTCTTATACGTACATAAAAAGCAAACAATAGCCAGCTTCGACCTGTAGAACCGGACTTTATCCAGGCTTTGGCGACGCGATCAAGCCAAAATGTGTACTTGGAATTTTTGTACAGTCAAGGACAAAAATATGTAAACATTTACACTGAAATCTAACGAGATTCTTCCAAAACGTTTAGTCTACAATTTTAAAGTACATATTACTCTTATTTTACAAACATGTATGGCAGATACTGTAGTATCTAAATTTCATTTTCTACAACTCAGGGTTGTGTGTTGCTATTCTTATATAATCTGGTTGGCATTTTCAGTAAAATGTTATGAAAGTTTGTATTGAGAACATTCCCATTAATTCCGGTGTGGACCCGCTTATATGTATAGCAACCCTCATAAAGATAGCTTAACAGAAACCATCTTTTAAATTTTAAGTGTAGATAGCTACTTACATATTTTGGTCGTTGACTGTACTTACTTGTCTTGCTTCATGAGCTGTGTAGAATAAACTGCATTATTTATCGTCCTCTGTTCTGTTATTTACGACCTATGCAGATGTCCTAGGGACACTGCAAGTCTCTAAACTTGGAAACATGCATTGTAGCATTTATAGCAAGGGTTTTTTACGATTATAATGTTGTATGTCGAATTCATAATTTTCAAATTTACACAGGGTAGACTTAACAGTCAAAGTCAAATTTATTTCAATTAAACCATTAACAGGCACTTTTGTATTGTTAAGGAGTCTGTTAGTTAGTTAGAAAGTTGAAGCTAGTTGCTCGTTCCAAACCGTAAGTTTCTATGGAGAAGAATGAGCAAGAAACTCCACGGACACTTCTTTAAATCAAGTTTTTACAAAATACTGGTTACAATATTCTTGTTTCTTCTTTGTGTAAAAACAATGTAGGTGAACAGCAATACAAAACATTAATAAAAAAAAATTGTTAAGATAAAAACCATGGCAGTCAATAATTTATTGACTGCCATGACATTTATATTTACTATTTTTTATATATATCATTTGAATTAAAGTCTTCTTTTGTATTCCACTTACTCACACAATCAACGTCCAAATAGACCGCTTAACGCGGCCGATAATCACGAATAAAAAGATACTCCATACCACATGCCTAAGCCATGCTTAGTGATTAATGATATTGTATTGAAGTCGTCGTGACAAACATCACGCGCCTGTCACCTTTCATCATTCAATGCGACTTTATAATGTTTATTCTATCCTCTCTGATAGTTAAACATTACTTTAAGTTCTTGCCTCCATAACTTTTTATGTCAGCATGTAACATGAATAAGACCTAAGAAACGGTTAAGAGACCTATTTTGAGTCTCTTTTCTTCATCATCATCATATCAGCCTATTGCCGTCCACTGCTGAAAGTAGGCCGTAACCCGGTCTTAGGCAGCGGATGGATGCAAGGTTGGCATTCTCTGGAGAAGGCCTCCTTTCTTAAAGAATAATATAATAAAGTGTTGATAAAATTCATTTTTGTTAAAATTATAAAATTCATGTTTATTCTTCATGAGCTGTGTAGAATAAACTGCATTATTTATCGTCCTCTGTTCTGTTATTTACGACCTATGCAGATGTCCTAGGGACACTGCAAGTCTCTAAACTTGGAAACATGCATTGTAGCATTTATAGCAAGGGTTTTTTACGATTATAATGTTGTATGTCGAATTCATAATTTTCAAATTTACACAGGGTAGACTTAACAGTCAAAGTCAAATTTATTTCAATTAAACCATTAACAGGCACTTTTGTATTGTTAAGGAGTCTGTTAGTTAGTTAGAAAGTTGAAGCTAGTTGCTCGTTCCAAACCGTAAGTTTCTATGGAGAAGAATGAGCAAGAAACTCCACGGACACTTCTTTAAATCAAGTTTTTACAAAATACTGGTTACAATATTCTTGTTTCTTCTTTGTGTAAAAACAATGTAGGTGAACAGCAATACAAAACATTAATAAAAAAAAATTGTTAAGATAAAAACCATGGCAGTCAATAATTTATTGACTGCCATGACATTTATATTTACTATTTTTTATATATATCATTTGAATTAAAGTCTTCTTTTGTATTCCACTTACTCACACAATCAACGTCCAAATAGACCGCTTAACGCGGCCGATAATCACGAATAAAAAGATACTCCATACCACATGCCTAAGCCATGCTTAGTGATTAATGATATTGTATTGAAGTCGTCGTGACAAACATCACGCGCCTGTCACCTTTCATCATTCAATGCGACTTTATAATGTTTATTCTATCCTCTCTGATAGTTAAACATTACTTTAAGTTCTTGCCTCCATAACTTTTTATGTCAGCATGTAACATGAATAAGACCTAAGAAACGGTTAAGAGACCTATTTTGAGTCTCTTTTCTTCATCATCATCATATCAGCCTATTGCCGTCCACTGCTGAAAGTAGGCCGTAACCCGGTCTTAGGCAGCGGATGGATGCAAGGTTGGCATTCTCTGGAGAAGGCCTCCTTTCTTAAAGAATAATATAATAAAGTGTTGATAAAATTCATTTTTGTTAAAATTATAAAATTCATGTTTATTCTTCATGAGCTGTGTAGAATAAACTGCATTATTTATCGTCCTCTGTTCTGTTATTTACGACCTATGCAGATGTCCTAGGGACACTGCAAGTCTCTAAACTTGGAAACATGCATTGTAGCATTTATAGCAAGGGTTTTTTACGATTATAATGTTGTATGTCGAATTCATAATTTTCAAATTTACACAGGGTAGACTTAACAGTCAAAGTCAAATTTATTTCAATTAAACCATTAACAGGCACTTTTGTATTGTTAAGGAGTCTGTTAGTTAGTTAGAAAGTTGAAGATAGTTGCTCGTTCCAAACCGTAAGTTTCTATGGAGAAGAATGAGCAAGAAACTCCACGGACACTTCTTTAAATCAAGTTTTTACAAAATACTGGTTACAATATTCTTGTTTCTTCTTTGTGTAAAAACAATGTAGGTGAACAGCAATACAAAACATTAAAAAAAAAAAATTGTTAAGATAAAAACCATGGCAGTCAATAATTTATTGACTGCCATGACGTTTATATTTACTATTTTTTATATATATCATTTGAATTAAAGTCTTCTTTTGTATTCCACTTACTCACACAATCAACGTCCAAATAGACCGCTTAACGCGGCCGATAATCACGAATAAAAAGATACTCCATACCACATGCCTAAGCCATGCTTAGTGATTAATGATATTGTATTGAAGTCGTCGTGACAAACATCACGCGCCTGTCACCTTTCATCATTCAATGCGACTTTATAATGTTTATTCTATCCTCTCTGATAGTTAAACATTACTTTAAGTTCTTGCCTCCATAACTTTTTATGTCAGCATGTAACATGAATAAGACCTAAGAAACGGTTAAGAGACCTATTTTGAGTCTCTTTTCTTCATCATCATCATATCAGCCTATTGCCGTCCACTGCTGAAAGTAGGCCGTAACCCGGTCTTAGGCAGCGGATGGATGCAAGGTTGGCATTCTCTGGAGAAGGCCTCCTTTCTTAAAGAATAATATAATAAAGTGTTGATAAAATTCATTTTTGTTTATTCCTATAATGTCTGTTATCGACTTATAATCATTGGTTTTGCTTTTCTTAAGATAATTGTAAGCTCGTCGGATTTACGGTTTTAAAGAAACGTGTATTCTGCGCCCTCATCTTGGATAGCATGTTATAAAACTTGTAGCATAATGTTCAAGATGAGAAGTGGTCGAGATATTGTATGTTATCATCCACATTATAGAAACGCTATGCATCTATTTATTCAGCCTGCATTCACATTGCTGAGAATAGGCCTGCTTTACGCCACCTTAGCTGCTCCTGAGCCAATCCATTGCTGCTACGATCTACGACGTACCATCAGACCATCTAGCTATTGGTCTACCTGACGGTTAGAAATGACTTCTAACTCTTAGAATGCTAGTTTTACCTAAGAAATACTGTATTTAGTACCTATATTATTATATTAAAATTTTATTTCCGCTTGCAGCCTCGTCCAACAAAAGGCAAGATGCGTATCCACTGTTTGGAGAACGTGGATAAGGCGCTGCAGTTCTTGCGCGAACAACGCGTACATTTAGAGAATATGGGCTCCCACGACATCGTCGACGGCAACCCGAGGCTCAGTCTCGGTCTTATATGGACCATCATCTTGCGCTTCCAGGTAAGCAATACTATAGTTGTTACATTTCACGAACGCACGTTAATTATTGCAACCTATACCGTCAACAATGACATAAGAGTCACATATTGCATGGACTATACATACTCACTAATTAGTACCTGTATAAATATTTCATGACCTTCAGTAAGTGCGGATAGCTATACTCGCTAAGCTGGTTTACTGACACGTGCCACTGCTCATAACATCAAATTTTTTGCAGTTGGTTAACTTGGCAGTCAAATAACATCCATATCAAAGATGTCGATAAAATATAATTTATGTCTATTGGTCACAAGTTCACAACCTAATTGTGAACATCACATAGATTACAGTTGATATTATTCAAAGCATTTCAAGATCTCTTGTTTACGTTTAAGTCCATTTACTCACACCTTATTGATTTCTTGTCTTTTAAAGATTACATTCCATATTTTTATTGGTTGTGTGGAATGTGGTGCTCACCTTTATTATTACCATTAACAATATGCATTACTGACCTATTATCCCTATTCAATATACCATCGGAAACGTAACGCATAATTTAACACTTCAAATAATTTGTAAAGATTTTTATAGGGAAGGAAATTGTTAATAATAATAACCTGATTAGGGTAAAATGAATTTACCTACATTGATATATTGCTCTCATTTTAGCACGCATTCACGCATGTCGTATGTTTTGTTTCGAAAAGTATTGAGTACATATTTTAAAGGGTTTTATTTGCGTGCCTACATGAAGGAAACGCTGAGGCCGCCTATTAAGTGTTGATCCATAATTCCAAAACAGTGTTGTCTTGGCTGTTTGTCTTCTCTAAAAAAACACTTTGTATGGGCTCTGAAAAAAAATTTCTGTAAAATTAGATTTTATGTTGCTTTGAAATCAAATGGAATCTATAGTAACTCATTTGAGTTGGCACACAAATATCATCACATCAACATATTCCCATATAAAATCTATTGGGAACTGTTATACTTACTTCGTGATTGGGAATCATGTTTTGACAGTTCATGAAAAGTATGTCAATTAGTTGTTGGTGTCTAATACTACACTCGTATTATTCCAGCCCAGTGTATGAAAGAGATTGAGCTATACAAAGCAACTACTACCATCCCTTTTCTCAACGCATAGCACTTCCCATGTTCTGAATTTAAATTCCCTTACAGATCCAAGACATCACAATCGAAGAGACAGACAACAAAGAGACTAAATCCGCCAAGGACGCTTTACTTCTGTGGTGTCAAATGAAGACGGCTGGCTACAACAATGTCAACGTCCGTAATTTTACGACCTCGTGGCGCGACGGACTCGCGTTCAACGCCATCATTCACAAGCATAGACCCGACCTCATTCAATTCGACAAACTGCATAGAAGCAATCCTATGCACAACCTGAATAATGCCTTCAATGTCGCTGAAGAGAAACTTGGCCTTACTAAATTGTTGGATGCTGAAGGTGAGTGGTTTGGTTGATAGTACCTACTTACACAGGTTATTTTATTAGGACTCGGCTAAAAACTGTCGTCTAGTTTTGTCGTTTTTAAAAGTACCAAAGTTAGAAAAAACCTATGAAATTCACAGTATGTTCAAAAAGCTTGAAGAAAATGACTACTTACTGTCTCCCAATTTGATCTGAAATTGATAAGCAAGCTAGCGCGTCCTAAGGTCTCCTAAAGATTGTCTTGGCAGAAAGTTGTCCCACATCATGGATATTGTACATATAGCATTACCGGCTTTATTTATGATCTCTGTGAATCTATTTTTCAACATTTCCCCCCTCTCCGCAGACATTGCTGTCGACCACCCCGACGAGAAGTCAATCATCACATACGTGGTGACGTACTACCACTACTTCAGTAAGATGAAGCAGGAGACGGTGCAGGGCAAGCGTATCGGCAAGGTGGTCGGCATTGCCATGGAGAACGAGAAGATGATGCAGGAATACGAGTCGCTTACCAGGTTTGTAGATCATTAACTTTAATAGATAGAGATAGCAAGATGACTTTAACGCGTGTGTAAAAAGGAAGAAGATTTGTAGAAAATGAGCTTAGCTGCTAGATTTTGGGGGAGATTTTTGCACATTTTGTTGAATATATAGAAATTGCTGGGCCACTGATTGGCTGGATAAATCGTAAATCAATTAAAAAAGATAGTGAAAAAGCAATGCATTAAACACTTTACTTGTAATATCCTCATCACCTTATGGGTGAATATAGCAGATATATAGTGATTAGTAGTAAATAAGCCATTACAACTTTGACCTTACACAGTTACTTACAACAAAAACTACAATCGTGGAATGAAAATTTCGCAATCATTGCTTGTAATAGTATTGTTGTAGCGCAAAGTGTAATAAATAAAATGATAGCCTGAAGATAGCTAATTCTTACTTTATAAGTAACTAAATTTTATGTTTGTGTTTCAGCGATCTCCTGCAATGGATCGAGCGTACCATCGAAGCGCTCGGCGATCGAACATTCGCGAACTCTCTCGAAGGCGTTCGTCAGCAACTGATTCAGTTCGCCAACTATCGCACCGTGGAGAAACCACCCAAGTAAATATACATCCAAATGTTCAACTACAAACTGAATGAATAAAAGAAAAGGTCCTATTTATTTAGAAGAATTTTCATTCAACCTGTCTGGCGAGATTAGCATGACGTATGAAGTGGGAGTAAAAATAAACGACTCTAAATTTACGCGTTGCTTGCACTGTTCATTCATTTCCGTGAAAATAAACAATGGCTGTAAGAGTGTTGCAGAATATTGCAGACTTTAGCATTGATAAGACTAATTGTTTTTATATTTTTACTTTTAGTTATGCACACCATACCACACTCTTACAGTTTTTTAATAACAAAAATGTGTCGACTCTACCCACTTGCTTATGACATTTTAAAAGTCGTAATTCTGTCGTCATAAATAGAATAAAGTTTTTATTTTACACAAATTCCATAATGTCCATTAATTCCACAGGTTTGTTGAGAAGGGCAACTTGGAAGTCCTCCTCTTCACCTTACAATCCCGCATGCGGGCAGCCAATCAGAAGCCGTACACGCCGCGCGAAGGCAAGATGATCCATGACATAAACCGCGCGTGGGAGAGACTCGAGAAGTCCGAACATGAGAGGGAATTGGCTTTGAGGGAGGAGTTGATTAGACAGGAGAAACTAGAGCAACTTGCTGCCAGGTATGGTGTATTTATTTTTGCTTGTCTTAGTAAATTAAATAAAAAAATATGGAAATAATTCAAATTCTTCCTTCATATTTTTACAGTCTTATGCATCTCATTAGAAAAATGTTTCTAACAGTTTAGAAACATTTTTAATTAATGTTAACAATTTTTTTATCGCGTCTAGAGATATTTTATGTCGGTTACATTGAGTGGACTAGCTTTGTAAGACGACTAAAACGCCACGGTGCATAACTCTTGTATACAAAATATTGTAAAACATTTATTTTAAAAGAGTAACAATGGAGTTTCGTGCCCATTCTTCTCCATACGAAACTACCTTTTGGAAGGGGAACTAGAGTCTATTATTTTTTCTTGTATAGACGCCAGCACATCAAGCTATACCATTACTTTCAAATTTTCCCAATTGAATATGGATGCTGATAAGCAATAGTGTGTCAACCCACAAAAAGTAACATTTGGATATTTTGATGTATTCTACATACATACATAAATACATCAAAATATCCAAATGCTACTTTTTGTGGGTTGACACACTATTGCTTATCAGCATCCATATGAACCTTATGCTTTTGTAATAAAGTTGAACATCTATCAAAGAAATTTGACAGATTGTTGTAGCTTATATAGAACGTACATGACGTTCAAAAGTGCCTTTAAATGGGGTCATCGTAATCATCACGTCAACCTTTAGACGCCCACAGCTGGACATAGGTCTCCCCCAAGGGGTTCAACCGTAATCGCCTTACTTGGCCGATGCATGTTGGCGATCACAGTAGGTGTTATGATACTCAGAAGGACACTGCTGCCTATCCTCTAGTCAATATCCCTCTGTCGTCTTCTACGACACCCACGGGTAGAAATGGAGGAAATGGTGTAATTGAAATAAATAAATTAATATTTTTTACATTACAGATTCAACCGCAAAGCACAGATGCGTGAGACGTGGCTGTCTGAGAACCAGCGTCTAGTCAGCCAGGACAACTTCGGCTTCGACCTTGCGGCTGTGGAGGCGGCGGCCAAGAAACATGAGGCCATCGAGACCGATATCTTCGCCTATGAGGAGCGCGTACAGGCCGTTGTTGCTGTGTGCTCTGAGTTACAGGCTGAGAGGTATGACGATATTTTGTTTTCTTACATTGGAAGCCAGTTGTCAATACAAGTAATGCAAGTAGTGACAAACAATCTTATAAAACGCCAGATTTTAAAAATCGGCCTCAAGTTGGCCTCATGTCGCATTTTGTATGAGGAAATTACTGGCGTTTTGCCATGTAAATTAAAAAGTTGGGTTTCATTTTTGATCATAATTGTACTTACTTATTGCTTAACTGCTGTAACGGAAATAACTGATAATTTGCTATCCCGCCAATTTAACGTGAATAAATAACTAGAAATTTTCAGAATAGGTACTCTAGTAGCTACTCCCTTCAAATCTTCATATGTTTTTCTTCCCGAATCCTAACCAATGAAACTCCTCAGATATCACGACATGGAGCGCGTGTGTGCTCGTCGCGACAACGTGCTACGCTTGTGGGCGTACTTGTTGGAGCTGTTGCGAGCTCGTCGCGCCAGGCTCGAGCTGTCTCTACAGCTGCAGCAGAACTTCCAGGTCTGTACTTACATACAATAATCATCACTGGTTGTTAGGTTGAGCCTGCAAAGATGTGAATGTTTTGAAAAAGTAGCGGTTTTCGTTCGTTAATTCAGCAAACCTGCCCTACACAATTGGATATTACAAAATACATGGCTGTATCATGGCTATTAAACAATAAATTCGAGATAAAGCTTCTCTAAAACATCTTATTTTAGCCCTGTAAAATCTATACATTTTCAATTACCAGACTGTCAAATTAAATTTTTACTTGCCTTGAAATCAATAAATAATTAGTCAAATGAATGACGTCACAGTTTGCTATGTCATTTTAATAATTTATAAAAAGTATGTTAATGTATTGATTGCAAAGAGTTCTGTTGTAACCCAATTCTTTGCTGGAAGTAAAACTGTCTCTAAATATAAAAGTGAGAGGCGGAGATGTATTTTTTTCTGCCAGACCTCATCTTTTTCAAGAGCTTTAAATACCGCACACAAAAACAGTTTACTACAGATGTCGACAATGATAATGTCTGCTAGAAATGTCATAAACTCGACAATTTCATTTCGTAATATTAAAACAATAATTTCCATCCACAGGAGATGCTATACATCCTGGACTCAATGGAGGAGATCAAGATGCGTCTGCTGACTGACGACTACGGCAAGCATCTGATGGGCGTCGAGGATCTGCTGCAGAAGCACGCCCTGGTCGAGGCTGATATCAATGTACTTGGAGAGAGGGTTAAGGTTTGTACATATACACTGATAATTAGTATGTCCCTTGAAATGTCCTGGAACACCGTTTCACGGGGTTTCCTGATTGTTTGATGCACTAATTAGTGCTGCCTGTTCCTAATGGGTTGTGACGAAAAGGAATAATAAGCAAAATTACAATTGCACCGAAAAATTATTGCGAACGACAGACGTGCCGTAAAAAATACTTTGAATATGATTACTATTGTAAAGACAAAATGGAAACAGTTGCCAAGGGTGCCTACCTAGGCTCTAATTAAGAGAGAAAAGTTTGGTAGACCCAACTGAAACTATTGTTACGTATTAAAACGTTTATAAGTTTATAATGTGATTTTGTTTCGTGCTTCGACGTAATGTATTCTTTTATTTGACGGCAGCGGCTATGATTGATCTGCTGAGCTGTTCTACAATACAGCTCAGATCCTAATTGTAAATACCTCTGTTTAACAAACTAACAAATCAATATTTTTACCCTGTAGGTCGTAGTAGGGCAGTCGCAGCGCTTCCTGGAGCAAGAGGAGGGCGGCTACCGGCCGTGCGACCCCGCCATCACTGTGGAGCGCATACAACAGCTGGAGAACGCCTACGCAGAACTGGTGCATCTCGCTGTAGAGCGCAGGTAACAGACACTACATACATGTAGCAACCTTGTGAGATGATAATTGTATTGACTAGGAAATGAACACTGAAATGTCGGCCGTTAGAGATGAATGGAAGGAAAAGTTGTAATGTGAAGAGCTCTGGTAGGACACTGGTATGATTAT
Organism: Charanyca ferruginea; assembly: GCA_947361185.1. Taxonomy (NCBI): domain Eukaryota; kingdom Metazoa; phylum Arthropoda; class Insecta; order Lepidoptera; family Noctuidae; genus Charanyca; species Charanyca ferruginea. The sequence continues at coordinate 53,565,079 of OX376055.1, read as the reverse complement.
AGTATGACGTTATCGGTATCAAAATGTGTGTGTAGTTCACGACCATTGCTGAATATTGAAATTATATTACAGAGATGGAAATATCACTGGGTTTTGTGAAGGTTGCTATATTCCGGCTTAATCCGACTGCCCCTGTATTTATTTAGAGGCATTTAAAACTCCACTTTGTCTGCTGGACATTACAAATGTCTGTAAGTAGGAGGCAGTGGCGAAAAACTATCAAATGGCCTACATTCATTAGTCACACAAAATAATTGCTTATAATTTCTTATATTAGGCTGATAAGTTAATACAGTGTTTATCCATGCCATATTTTCTCCTAACAGAAAGCGCCTGGAGGACAGCCGCAAACTGTGGCAGTTCTACTGGGACATGGCTGATGAAGAGAACTGGATCAAGGAGAAGGAGCAGATCGTCTCCGTCGATGATATCGGACATGATCTTACTACCGGTAACTATATTATTATGTCATATTGTCTCTTCAAAAGAATAGAACATAAAAATGGAAAACCTAAGTTTCGTCATAGTTTTAATCTCAATAGGGTATTACACCCATTTTTTACAGTTATTATTATTACAGTCTCAATGAAATTCTGTAGTACTAATATGCCACCAAAAAAAAACACAAAATTTTTATTCAATCGATAAGTGCCATAAAAATGCATCAAAATTTTAAATTTTCAAATTTCGCGCGTAGTTTGACGAAAACGCCTCTTACTGGACGCCATATTGCTCAGCGTAAATGACGTCAGTTCGTTTTGTATCAAATGAGCTCTTAAATATGATAATTGTATATCATTTAAAAATAATTAAAAGCATATTTTGGAATAGGTGTAATAATGAAAAAATTACGTTGGTTACGAAAATAATAAAAGTACAAAGCCTATATTACGCCAATCGGTTGACTGACAGTTGACAATTTTTTGTTTACACAGCCGTATGGCGTAATAACATGGTCGCTACTATTTCACGGTGTTTTATAACAGATTAAAAATACTGAAAACTTTGAATTGAATTTTAAAAAATTGTTTTGTTATTTTATGAACTAAAACTTACATTTTCGGACTGCTTTATGCCTAAACTGTCTCAATAACATACTTATAGATTTTTTCTCCTATAGAGTAAAATACCTTATTAACACAAATCAATATTATGATTGGAAATAGGGCAAATACCGGACAGGTCCGTGTCAGTGTGGTGCCAATATATATTATTGCGTCTGCCTTGGAATTAGCTACATTGTAGGGGAGAAAGACGATTGGGTAGATGACACCATCAATCAATTGACATACTTTTTATGAGCAGCTGTTAAAACGCGATTCCTTATAGATATTGTATGGCAAAAGCAGACTTTAACGTCACTTATTTGCCAACTCAATTTTCTTGTTTATTTATCGATTTTTAGGAGAAGGGCAGCAAATGGACAGACTGGATCGGGTTTCCATTAATTAGGGACATAAGCAACTAAAAAGCTAATTTGACAATAATTCCATATCCATACTTGTACTTATTACTTATTTACTTATTTTACTTATTATAATACAAATGCGAAAGGTACTCTGTCTGTTGCGCTTTCACGACGAAACGGTTGAACCGATTTTAATGAAATTTGGAATGAAAATAGTTTAGAACCCTGGGGAAGGACCTAAGCTACTTTTTAATCCGCGACTTCGTCTGCATCCACGATAACAGACATTCACGCGGACGAAGTCGCGGGCAAAAGCTAGTTTAAAATAAATCGGATTATCTGAGCTTTAATCAAGTGTTTTTTAGAGTTTTGTAGAGTTCGGTTTTGGAATTATTGGCTGATGGTGTCATCTACCAAATTACAGACATCCTGTCGCCGTTGCACTCGATATTACGTCATTTGTTTTGACGTTCCGCCTTGTCTAATGTTGGCCTTGTCGAACCAAATCGATGTCGCTTACACTAATGACTAAACTCACAATCGACACCAAAGAGAAACTTCTCTTTGGTGTCGATTGTGAGTTAATACATACCTATGTTACTTTTAATAATAATAATAATATGTGGGGACATTTCACACACGGCCATCTAATCCCAAACTAGGGAGACCCTGTTGTACTATGGGTGTCAGACAGCTGATATACATACACAAATACATTGAAATACATTCTTAATTAGATAAACAACAACCAGACACAAGACAAACACAAGTGCTCATCACACAAATGTTTATCCTGGACGGGATTCGAACCCGATTACTAATGACAATATTCTTTTACCCAGTGTACCTGCTGATATCCAAGCACAAGGCGCTTGAAGCCGACGTGCAAGCTCACGAGCCGCAACTGATGAGCGTGGCTGCTGTGGGAGACGAGCTCATCTCGCAGGGACACTTCGGAGCTGACAGGATACAGGTAACATTTGATTTTGATATTTCGGACATTGAATATGCAACAGATGATCAATAAATGGATGCGGGCAGCATAGGACAGGTCGTTTTGGCAATTTTAGGAGGAGAAATGTCCGTGATTGGGCGAAGGTTTTCCAACCAGTAATGCAAATTATGTACACTGTTAACTAATTATAAATAAATAGCCGAGAAAAAGAAAAAAATAAGAACTTCTGCGGTGGACGCGTTTAACAATTTTTAAATTGACAGATCTCCCTTTCTAGTCACCCTATTAATTTTTGGGTATGTTAATGCCACTGAAGCAGCCATTATGTTTTCGTATTTCCCATTACATTTAGCAATTACCAGGAAGATATAACAAAATATTAGTTACCTGCCTACTTCAGTACTGTGGAAATTTTCGAACTCTCCACAATCCAGTATGCGTTTAGATTTATTTTATTTTATTTATTATGGGACAATAAACAGCTACAATATACAAATAACAACAATATGGGCATAGTAGGAGTATTAACAATATTGCAGCCCACTACATTATCCGCATGTTAACAAAATTAAGACTAGTTAAAAAGTGCCACTAGATTAGCTACTCTCAATAAGATATATTAAATAAAACGCTGATATCAATTTATTGCGTTGTATTAACAGTCACTTATTTGTATACTTCTGCCAGCCCTCATAGCGGACTGTCAAGTCTTTATTCGAATTTAGAACAGAATAGGGTATTACACCCATTTTTGAAAAGTGTCTCAATGAAATTCTGTACTACTAATATGCCACCAAAAAAAATATCAATTTTTTTATTCAATCGATAAGTGCCATAAAAATGCATATAAATTTTGAATTTTCAAATTTCGCGCGTAATTTGACGAAAACGCCTCTTACTGGACGCCATATTGCTCAGCGTAAATGACGTCAGTTCGTTTTGTGTCAAATGAGCTCATATTAATTATGATAATTGTATAACATTTAAAAATACTTAAAAGCATATTTTATAATAGGTGTAATAATGAAAAAATTACGTTGGTTACGAAAATAATAAAAGTACAAAGACTGTATTACGCCAATAAGTTGACTGACAGCTGACAATTTTTTGTTTACACAGCCGTACTGCGTAATAATATGGCCGCTACTATTTCATGGTGTATTATATCAGATTAAAAATACTGAAAACTTTGAATTGAATTTAAAAATTTGTTTTGTTATTTTATTAACTAAAACTTAACAAAAAAAAACATTTTCTGACTGCTTTATGCCTAAACTGTCTCAATAACATATTTATAGATTTTTTCTAGTATAGAGTAAAATACCCTATTGGTCTCTTTACTAATTTGAAGTAATAAACTATATAAATAAGGTTGAATATGGATAAGCCAGCCAGTCTTTACAGTAACCATTATAAATGTGCATTTGTATGTACAGGACCGTCTCCGCGACATTCTGTCTCAATGGAACCACCTCTTGGACATGGTGTCTCTCCGCAAGAACCGCTTGGACGCCGCCGTCCGTTACCACCAACTGTTCGCTGATGCTGACGACATCGACAACTGGATGTTGGATACTCTTAGGTATGTTATATTTATAGTAACACCTTTAGAAAAATCTTGTGCATTCATTCTCTAGCTGCGATTTAGTTGGTGATCTTTATACAGGTAGTTGTTTTAGTGATCCGCCACCTTGTTTTATTTTTATTTAATTATAATTAATAAACGATATAGATTGCGTTAATTTAGTTTTCGTACACTCAACAGTAAAATAAACACAATTCATTTATTTGAAAGCGATTTACGTAAAAGTTATGCAATTTGGTTGCTGAAGTGTCTGGTTTAGGACATTTGTTTTAGTCAGTACTAACTATTCTAGAACACATTGATATTTTTGTAGATAATGTGTGGTTGAGTTTGTTTTAAAAAAAATAACAGCAACCAACCTGTATGGTTAAAGTTGTAAATTAATACCCGTATTCTATTGTTACGTTCAGGTTGGTATCATCCGAGGATACCGGCGTGGACGAGGCTCAAGTGCAAAGCCTGCTGAAGAAACACAAGGACGTCACCGACGAACTCAAGAACTACGCCAACGTCATTCAGCAGCTCAAACAACAGGTATGCATTACTATCGATAAGTATTTAATGTATTTCTTTTTTGTTTGCCTACCCTTTGTGGCATACAGGACTGATCTTTATTTGATTCAGCCTTTCGTCAACGTAGAAGTCAAAACTGTTAGACATATTCTATGATTTACGTCAATAGTGTAGTTTACTTTGGAGTTTCTTGCCCATTCTTCTCCATACGAAACTACAGTTTGAAATGGGCAACTAAATTCAAATTTTCTAATATGACGTTCAAAAGTGCCTTGTGATGGTCTAATTGAAATAAATTATTTGATTTGGACTTTTTCTGTCAGTGAAAGGTTTTTGTTAGATTGGGCCTGCACTTTCAGAGATTACCTCATAGAAACAAAAATAGATTACCTATATAGCTTTTTTAGCTTCCAGTCTAACCAGTCTCTAGTCAGAGACTGCCTATCTGAACTCTACAACCTAGTTCATCATATATTTCCCTTTACCCTGCAACCTAGTTCATCATATATTTTCCTTTACCATCCCAGGCTCAAGAACTAAGCCCCTCAGACGCAAACAGCGCCGAAGTCCGCGAACGCCTCGCCGCCATCGACGCTCGTCACGGTGAGCTCGCAGAACTTGCGCGTCTACGCAAGCAACGTCTGCTGGATGCGCTGTCGCTGTTCAAGCTGCTGGCCGAAGCTGACGCGGCCGACCAGTGGATCGCGGAGAAGGACAGGATGCTAGACACCATGCTGCCTCCTAAGGATATCGATGATGTGGAGATTATGAAGCACAGGTTAGTTTGGTTACCATCCAGCTGGAAGCAGGATATAGGGGTCCCGAAATCATTGCCACATGTCTGTGTGATTGTCCTGTGATTTTCGCATCCAACTGATTCCTTCGAGCATAAATGCACCCAACACCTACAGACCTTTTTGAAGGAGGACTTTTGGCCGAAAGGTGTCGTATATCGACGTTTCCGAGGACGGTTACGAGACACCACGCAGCGAAACACGACTAAGATTTTTTATTTTAAGATTATTTGTGTATTTTTTCTATGGGCCTCAGTTACCTGACAATAAAATTTATTATTATTATAAGTAGGGTCGTCGGTCCACCAATACATGGTGGAAGGAACACCGTGACGCAACTTGTACCATAGGTTCAGTATGAAATCGTCGATGAAATTTTCGTCGGTTGGTAAAGAAGCACCTGTTCCATAGTAAAGTTATTTTTTTTTACTTGTACGTATGTATATCGACTACCGTGTATAGCGAGTGCGACAGTATTGATGTTCGCACCTTGAAACTAAAATATTTTTTACATGTATTCGTTGTCCACAGATACGACGGTTTCGACAAGGAGATGAACGCCAACGCGTCCCGCGTGGCCGTAGTGAACCAGCTGGCTCGTCAGCTGATCCACGTGGAGCACCCGCAGGCCGCGCGCATACAGGAGCGACAGGGGGCTCTCAACGGAGCCTGGAGCGCGCTCAGGGAGAAGGTACTGTACCTTTACTTTATTTTTGTGAAATTATCAAACGTGTGTTTAATGCACTTTAAACTTAAATATAAGTATCGTGTTTTCGAAGAAGAAACTCAATGTTATACACGATAAAGTTCAGCTCCAAAATACTCTAAGAACAAAGGTTAAGCGCCCATCCCCATCGGCCGAACTTCGACGCGAGCGTGATTGAATTTTTTTTCGTTTCAACCAACGCAAAACTCGAAAACAAACGAGTTAGTGAGAATGCGAACATCGCCGGAAAACTGGCTCGCGGAGATTTCACATAACTTGTTCCAGGACATACGTGTTTTTAAAAAAAGCCTTACAAGTTTTTGGTAAAAATGTTTGTAATTTAGAATCTCCATTAAATGTGCAAGGTTTATATGAAGCTGTTTTTCTACTTTTTCAATGTATGAGTGCATTATGAACGGCCAAAGTTCAGATAAAAGTGTGCAAAAAAACTGATTTTTAGACGTGGTTACTGAATTTGTTTCTCAAAAATGTTTATTTTTGGCTTCATACGAACTTAGATTTTAACTGTGGTGACATCTATCGCACATGATTCGAACTACAACCGACGTTTCCTAGATCGCGCAAGCAAAGCTATCCGCGACATTAAGATGTATACAAGATCCCGACTACAACCGTTTCCCTCAATTACAGGAGCCCCTTTTTACCTTCGCAACGAGAACCTCCATCTCGATCTAAAAATACCCACCATCCAGCAGTTCGTGAAACGCTCCGCCAAGCGCTTCTTCGACACTGCTGAGAAGCACTCTAACCCGTTAATCGTATCGGCCGCCCGGTACACTCCATCCCGTATTAGTAAGACTGGACGACCGAGACATACTCTGACCGACCCTGACAATGCTATTACTCTCCTCCAGGAGAGCAATAAGGCCACCAGTACAGTTAAGAAACACAGACACAGACCGCCGTCATTCCGTCCTCGCCGCCGAGGCCCGCCGCGACGACCCCGTACATCCCCTCCCTGACCCTTGCTCGTGCCAGCCCGCGCCGCTGAGCCTGTAGTTTTAAATTCGTCCCTAAATAATGGAAATCCGATCCAGCCTGTCCCCTTGCTGTCCTCCCCCAGCGACGCCCTAAGCCGAGGCTCGTACCCCACAGGGGGTGCCCTTAGCGTGTAGTCGCTTAGTTTGTAAGCTATTCTGCCCTGGCTGGAGGCCCTAAAAATAATAATTTTTAAGGCACCACAGGAAAGTCCTGTTAAGCAGCCGACAACCTCCTAAGTTGACCTGCGAGATGCCAATCCGAAAAAAAAAAAAAGACTACAAGCGTCCGGCAGTAGCCCACCAGACACAACACCCGTCTGGTCGGAGGATCCTCCCCTTTTCAATAGAGGATGAAGAACTTTACACTCAGTTCCTCATACCTCTAATAACACACACACTAAGATACCTCTGTAATAAAAATATTTGGAGAATAATTTGTTATAACGCCGTAATCACGTACGGGCGTTTGTGTGGGAAATAGGAAGGGATGGGCGCTCTTAATACATACTAAACTTGAATATAACTATCGTAGTATAGAAGAAGAAACTCAATGTTAAACAAGACATAGTTCAAAATTCTTTTTACATTTTTAATTCAAACAGTCTAAAATACTCTAGGAACAAAAATTAACGTGCTTGTTATTGAACGCAGGCTGAATCAAAGAAGGACGATCTGAAGTCAGCCCAAGGAGTGCAGACCTTCCACATTGAGTGTCGCGAGACTGTGTCCTGGATCGAGGACAAGAAGAGGATCCTGCAACAGACCGACAACTTGGAGATGGATCTCAATGGTGAGCATGTTACATTTTTATTCTAGAAAAAAACAAAAACGAAATAACAAAAATTGATGCCCTGTGAACAACGAAATAAATAGAGACGATTCTTTTTCTTGTTCTTTTTCTATAACGGGTCAAGTTATAATTGCGGGTCTTGAGTTTTTTTCGGTTCAGAGGAAGTCCCCAAAAAGAGCGGCTTAGCGACTTTGTAACAATAAAACAGATTGTCTTCTAATATAAATAGTTTGGATAGATTGCGAACATTGGTAGGCACAATTTACACGAGTTATTCAGATCATCGCATGCGCAACAATACTACATAATTATAAAGTTAAAGGTGAAACAATAGTCATGTAATGCGATCGTAATGAACGCGTTGTCTTTGGTTTCCTAGATGATGCGGTTACAAAGTCAATAAAAATAACTTACTTATTCTTACAAAGTTTAATACAGTTGATGGTTGATTCTTATCGTAATTTCATAGTTTTTACAAATAATTTTAACTTTTTTGACAAAGTGAAGTGATAATATATATTAAAGAATATAGCGTTTATTTCTGCTCTCATTTGTAGTTTTTCCAACTAAGAGCCGTTTGAAATTTCGAATTTCTAGCTAAAAGTAATTCCTTTTTTTGTTTTATCTTTGTTACTAACACTTTGACCGCGTTTATTTTCTCAAGGATCCATATTTTTTTCAAAATATAGCCTATGTTACTCAGGGAAAATGTAGCATTCTAATGGTGAACATTTTTTTAAATCGGACCAGTACTTTTTAGTTAAATCGTAATTAACAAACAAACAAATCTCCTCTATATAATATTAGTTTTAATGTATAACGAGTGTAAAAAGACTTAACGAAGCCAAAAGGTACAATAGTTATTTGTTATACAAGAGTGCAAAGTTAACTTTTCATTCCACCTCAGCGAGGAAATGACTAAATGCAAAAAAAAAAACGTTTACAAAGTCTGAGTTTTTAACAAATTAAAAAAAAGTTGTATGATATATTCGGCACCATAGAGGTAGCAGTAAATAGGTTTAATGTTTTTTTTTAATTCACAAACTTAGTGCACACGATGTTCTAAATTCAATTTACTTTATCCTCTAGAGAATAAAAACGGCTTTTCCACTCAGATATTGAAGATAAATTTACTTTATCCTCTAAAGAATAAAAACGGCTTTTCCACTCAGATATTGAAGATTAAAAATACTCTTTCCGAGATGGTGGGATGAAAATGTTCTTTTCATCATCGTGAATTAAATTTTTGTTTTGAAACATAATCCTTGTGACGTAGAAATTGAAGGTCAAAATTAGCGTTGATTTACGGGAGCAAACATTTTTGCTCAATTTTAATTTGTTTGATGGGCAGTATCCGTAGTTAGGGTCATACACCACTCATAGGGTCATACACATACTATGTGGGTGATAAACATATTCGGTACGGCATTTTTGAAACAACGATGTCTAATGCCGAACCGCTTACGTGTATAGCGAGCGACCCGTAACGTGATGTGTCTTTTTACACCCCGCAAAGGGTGCATAATATCTCGAATATTATTATTATTAGTATTTTTATGTTAAGTATTGCTAATTACCCGTTATGTGATGTGTCTTTTTACACCCCGCAAAGGGTGCATAATATCTCGAATATTATTATTATTAGTATTTTTATGTTAAGTATTGCTAATTACTACATGTTACAAATCATGCATGCTAATGAAAAATCTAAATATTTGTACGGCTGAAATGCCGAATATAGTGAAACTCTCCTAATCTTAAGACCTATGTTGGCTACCTATATTCTTGCAAACAAATATATCATTCATTCATTCAATACTAGCAGTTCAATAATACCTCCCGTCGCTTCGCAGGTGTAATGACCCTGCAGCGCCGCCTGTCGGGCATGGAGCGCGACCTAGCAGCTATCCAGGCGCGCATCTCGTCGCTGGAGAGCGAGGCATCCGCCATCGAAGGAGACCACCCCGAGGAGGCGCAGCTCATCAGGGACCGCGTCACCATGATCACCGACAACTGGGAACAGCTCACGCAGATGGTATGTACTTCATGTACAGTTTTATTTCAATTTAATGCTATAGCTGCGGCGTTTTGGCATAGCAATATCATGGTCGTCGTGGAAAGGGAAATTTCCTTAACACATTCCGGCGCGGTCCTTTATTAGGGAAAGACAGTAGAATTTTTCATACAAAATCATAATACTGTCACAACCGTACCAACAATATCACAGAAAAACAAATAGTTTACCTAGGGAAGTAGACGGCTACAACCGTATCCGTATATAGGCGTTCTGGCAGGGTCGTATGAAAAAAACTCTAACCGTCGCTCGCGTGACACTGACTTCTCAGCAGTATGACGTTTCATAGCAAACAATCCGGCTGTTATAAAATCTGTTTATATGTGTGGGCACAGGACACTTTTAGGGCACATAAACCACTTGTTTTTGACAGTAAATGAACGTGATCTCAGCCTTATTGCTTTGAGAGTAAAGTCTATACAATAAGCAAATAAATTTTACGCTGCGGTAGCCGTGAATGACGTAAAGAAAGTAGGTAACTAATAATACGGCTGTCGCCGTACTGTCATTTCACGAAGGTATGAATACGGTTACAGCCGTTATCGCGCCGGAATGTGTTAATATCTCGTCGTAGGAAACTGAATAAAAAACAATTTATTGATTTTTCTTAAATATGATGACGAATACGATGAATATCAATTTAATGATATTTGTTCTCGATTTTGAAAATGTTGGTGGGTCAATGACCGCTATTCCCACGTTGAAACGATTTTTCTACAACTACTATATCCAAGATAATAAATAATACTAATCATAAACTTTACTCTTAGCTCAAAGAGCGCGACGCGAAGCTGGAAGAGGCAGGCGACTTGCATCGCTTCTTGCGCTCCGTGGATCACTTCCAGGCATGGCTCACCAAGACACAGACCGATGTCGCTTCCGAAGGTGAGTAAACATCTTGCCATTCGTAAATTGGATGTATTTAAATACAGCAAATGTGTGTTTCTGATTAGGCCACATAACATATTTTGAAGTTAACACCAAACTAATCCCCTTATAACAGACACGCCGTCAAACTTGGCGGAAGCAGAGAAGCTCCTGTCTCAACACCAGACCATCAAGGAGGAGATCGACAACTACAAGGACGAGTACGCCAAGATGATGGAGTATGGCGAGAAGATCACTGCCGTACGTATTCCACGACAACTTCTTTTTTCCCTTGTTGGTTGATAAGACTGACCACCCTGACTGCGCTGGGTGTACAATTCGTCACTATATAGAGGGTATTCTCCGGTCACAGTACTGGCAGATTCAGGTTTATCTAAAACAGAAATGTAAACCTCTGTAGTTGCAAAAAGCTTAGACTGGCCGTCAATATAATTATTGTCAGACTGTGAGCGACTCATGCGATGCGAGCGTGTAATGTAAGAATATATTTAATAATTTCCTTTCACTAATTCTTTTAAACAGGAACCATCAACCCAAGACGATCCTCAGTACATGTTCTTGCGCGAGCGTCTCAAGGCCCTTCGCGAGGGCTGGGCCGAGTTACAACAGATGTGGGAGAACAGACAACAGCTGCTCACTCAGAGCCTCGAGCTGCAACTGTTGCAGCGAGACGCGCGCCAGGCTGAGGTGCTTCTGTCGCACCAGGAGCACAGGTATGTCATTGTACAAGACACTACTACGGTTTGTACTGCTGTATAGCAAAATATCTGCATCTTGGTAGAAATAGAAATGGTAGTCTCTAATAAACTCATTGTATAGTACTGACGAGATATATTGTTCACAGGCTAGGCAAGGCGGAACCACCAACCAATTTGGAACAAGCCGAAAACACCATCAAGGAACACGAAGCTTTCCTAACCACCATGGAGGCTAACGACGACAAGATCAACTCAGTGGTACAGTTCGCGAACAGACTGGTCGAGGAAAGGCATTTCGACGCTGACAAGATACAGCGCAAGGCAGAAAACATCGACGCCCGCCGCAACGCCAACAGGGAAAAGGCGCTCCAACAAATGGAGAAACTCCAAGACCAACTACAACTGCACCAGTTCTTGCAGGACTGCGACGAACTTGGCGAGTGGGTACAAGAGAAGAACGTCACCGCACAAGACGACACATATCGTTCTGCCAAGACCATTCACTCCAAGTGGACCCGCCATCAAGCATTCGAAGCAGAAATTGCGGCTAACAAGGAACGCCTATTTGCCGTACAGAACGCCGCAGAAGAACTCATGAAGCAGAAACCCGAATTCGTCGAAATCATCTCCCCGAAGATGACCGAACTCCAAGATCAGTTCGAAAATCTGCAAACCACAACAAAGGAAAAAGGAGAACGCCTATTCGACGCCAACCGTGAGGTTCTCCTCCACCAGACCTGCGACGACATCGACTCATGGATGAACGAACTCGAGAAACAAATCGAGAACACCGACACTGGCACTGATCTGGCATCTGTCAATATTCTCATGCAGAAGCAACAGATGATCGAGACACAGATGGCCGTCAAAGCCAAGCAAGTCACCGAACTGGAGACTCAGGCTGAATACTTGCAGAAGACTGTACCTGACAAGATGGACGAGATCAAGGAGAAGAAGAAGTCTGTCGAGCAGAGGTTTGAGCAGTTGAAGGCTCCGTTGTTGGATAGGCAACGTCACTTGGCCAAGAAGAAGGAAGCGTTCCAATTCCGTCGTGACGTCGAGGATGAGAAACTATGGGTCCATGAAAAGATGCCGTTAGCTACAAGCACGGACTACGGCAACTCCCTGTTCAACGTACAAATGTTGCAGAAGAAGAACCAGTCGCTGAAGACCGAGACTGACAACCACGAGCCAAGGATCTTGACTGTGATCTCTAACGGACAGAAGCTGATTGATGAGGGACATGAGGACACGCCCGAGTTCAAGCAGCTCATTGAGGAACTTACCGCGAGGTGGCGAGAATTGAAGGGTGAGTTTACATATACATATTTTTATTTAATCCAGTTAAATTGCAAAGTTTACATCGGCAGTCAGTAAATCATGTAAATTTTTGTTATTATATTTCTAACTAGCTTTTGCTAACGAGGAGATCGTGGCTAAGTAAAAGCCGTATAGATCGATCGGTCAAAGGTTAAGCTATGCTTGCCGCGGTCTGTCTGTGGATGGTAACCATCTATTTCATACTGAGTTCCCTCCGTGCCTCGGAAAGCACGTAAAACCGTTGGTCCCGGCTGTCATTTGTAGATCTTTGGCAGTCGTAAAGGAAAGTCAAAAGCCTAAAAGTCTGACAACCAGTCTTACCAAAGGGTATCGTGTTACCCAGTAACTGGGTTGTGGAGGTCCGATAGGCAGTCGCTCCATGTAAAACAGCCGACCCCAACATAGATGAGAAAAACTAGGCAGATGATGACTAGTTATTGCTAGCGCGGAAGTCAAGAAATATCTAAAATACCATCATATACAAGAAATATTTACATTGAAACTTTGAAACAGATCTAAATCGTTCGTTTGTTGCAAATAGATCAGAAATTATCTACCTTTTGCAAACATACAAAAGTACGGTTTTTCAGGTTATTTTGCCGACCGAAAATATAGAGATAATCTAATAGCAGATGGCCTTAAATAACAATACATTTTATTCCACAGACGCCATCGATGAACGCAAGAGTAAACTGTCCCAATGGGAGAAGGCACAGCAGTACCTATTCGACGCAAACGAAGCCGAGGCTTGGATGAGTGAGCAGGAACTGTACATGATGGTAGAAGATAGGGGCAAGGACGAGATCTCCGCGCAGAACCTGATGAAGAAACATGAGATCTTGGAGCAGGCCGTCGATGACTACGCACACACTATCAGGCAGCTGGGAGAGACTGTACGACACCTTACTGCTGATGAACATCCGCTCAGGTAAAGTGAATATTTCGACATGACTATTCATGTATAGCCTACTAAAATCATAACCTTTCTGTTGGACTTGCCGTAGTCGGGGAAAAGGTGCCTCTCGTGTAGCATATGACTTAAAAATTAACTGGCCAAACGTGGGTCACGCCTCCGTCCCGTCGCTGCGTCGCTTTTGGTAATAAAGGCGTGGCTTTTACATGACCTTTGTCTTTCCTAATTGGCGGCTCTATCAAACAGTCTATGACGACACGGTTGGCGCATTGGTTGTGCTATTGTCTACTGCGGTTCGATACCCACACGGAAAAAATATTTGTATGACCTACAGATAGTTGTTCGGGATCTGACTGTTTGTGTATGTGACTATAATATATGTTTGTAAACGCACCCACGATACAGAAGGGGTTCTTAGAGTGGAGCAAGGTGAAAACAATTGTCACATTTGACATTTTGCAATGTAGGTAACATACCTACGTGAAAATGAATCTAAATTATATCAGCCGAACAACTTCCACTACTGGAAATAGGCACACAATGGCTGGTTCAGTAATGCAGTGATATTATTGTTTTATAACATTATATTTTTAACCTCACAGCGAACAGATCTCCGTAAAACAATCGCAAGTGGACAAACTGTACGCTGGCCTGAAGGACTTGGCGGGCGAGCGTCGCGCCAAGTTGGACGAAGCGTTGCGACTGTTCCAACTGTCGCGAGAGGTCGACGACCTCGAGCAATGGATCACCGAGAGGGAACTTGTTGCTAGCTCGCAAGAGCTGGGACAGGACTACGATCATGTTACTGTGAGTATATTAAACAATACTAGCACGTTGCCCACGTGAATTTTCTCAAGGATCCCAAATTTTTCAATTGATTAGTATATCCTATATTACTCATGTTATTTACTAATGGAATTTTTGAAATCGGTCGAGTAGTTTTTGATTTAAATCGTAACAAACAAACCTTTCCTCTTTATAGTATTAGATTAGATACTATTGTCCCACTGCAGGGAACAGGTCTCTTTTCATACAGAAAAAGCGCTAGGATTGATCACCACGCTTGCTCAATGAAAATGCTCATAAGACTTCCTTATTATATAGGAAAATCGGGGCTCAAAAGAACAGGTTACGGAAGTAGTTGAAGCAGTGACGTTAGTTCATCATAGGGATTTTCATAGAGACATATTAATGAACATACGTCTTACATTATAATAATATTGTCAAGTGGAAACGACACCATACAACTCAAGAGCAGTATTAACTACCCAAGATTTATTTGACTTAAAAGTATTTGATATCATCGCTACCTTTTCAGTCTCATGGTCTACAAATATCTGTCTCTTTAGATTGGATTTTTAATTGAATTGAGTTATCATGTATCACATATTACCATCTAACAACAAACCTTCATTACAGTTACTATGGGAGCGCTTCAAAGAATTCGCCCGCGAGACACAAGCAGTTGGTTCCGAACGCGTGGCGACCGCAGAACGTATCGCCGACCAGATGATCGCTATGGGACATTCAGATAACGCCACCATCGCGCAGTGGAAGGAGGGACTCAAGGAAACCTGGCAGGACCTGCTCGAGCTCATTGAGACTAGGACACAGGTTAGTTGGATTTAAGACTATAGGTCTAGGTCCTATAAATTCAAAATCGTATACAATTATTATGTCAAACGCTAATGTTGGTCGTAAAACGTGGCAGCGAGACATCGAGATTTAGTAAAATAAAAATAAGTATTTTGGCATTCAATATTCTCATACGTCATCTGATGATGATTTACGATCTGTTGTACATGTGGAAATATTGGATTCATACAAAATAGACCTGATCTACCGTGGGGTGTCTAGGCTAGAATAGCACCCACCCATTTCATCCCGAGGGTGTCGTAGAGGGCGACTAAGGTAAAATCCAGAAGTCGGGCAGTAGCGGCTTCCGTGTACTCAACAACTTCGCTGCGATCCCCAAGACAGCTACCAAGCGACTTATTACTATTATGACTACTAACCCCCCCCCCTTATTTAGTAGGCCTTTGTTCAACAGTGGACGTCATCTGGCTGATGATGAACCAAATACCATCTCAGTTATTTTGTACTAAACTTTTCTCCCCCTCCAGATGTTAGCCGCATCCCGCGAGCTTCACAAGTACTTCCACGACTGCAAGGATACGCTGCAGCGTGTCAACGAGAAGGCACGCGGCGTCAGCGACGAGCTCGGACGTGACGCCATCAGTGTCGGAGCGCTGCAGAGGAAACATCACAACTTCATGCAGGATCTCAGCACTCTGCACCAACAGGTATACGATTGTCATTATTGGCTACATGGGCTACTCTGCAAGTCTGCATACAACTATTTGTATTTTTAAAGAAGAGTATACACTCGAGCATTTATTTATTATAACGTATTGAGCCGCTCTAATGTGTAACAATCTGAATATTGAGCATGATGCTTGACGCTTTCTTAAAACTTCATTTTACGAACTTACGATCGAATTTGTGTAATTTTTCATCGAGCATACGCGACCTACAGATTTAATATATCAACGAACAGTAAATATACAATACACACATACAATCCGGTAAGCTCACTCGTCTTGAGCGTTATGTCGAACACAGCGTTCGAGCATTCGTAGGGACGTTAAATGTCATAAATGCTTTTTAAAATTAGATTTTTTGTTCATATTGTACCATTTCTAAGAACGTTACATTAAATCGAAATGCTAGAGAAATTGCTCAGGTGTAGGTCTAAGTCACAGATATAGATAGACATAGATAACGCAAGAGCAACTACTTTGCGTGCCTATTTTTGTGCCTAACGTACGGAAAAAAATCGTACGTATAAAAATAAAGTAAACGTTTCCTTTCATTGGTAAGTCATTTTGTGATTAATATTATGCGTAATTAATTTAATTTAATAATTGTCTTTTAAATTAATTACGCATAATGCAGGTATTACTGAGGAGTAATACCTGGTAATAAGGAAATAAGGAATAATAAGGAAAAACAAAACATTCGTATTACATTGTGACGTCCAAAAAATGTCACGCTTGGTTTTCATACAGATTGTGATACTTGCGTTATCTAGGTCTATCCATATCTGTGGTCTAAGTGCTAGGTTCATGAAACGGTTTATGAGTAACTGGGGCGCAGGTGGAAGCGATCCGCAGCGAGTGCGGGCGGCTGGGCGCGATGTACGCGGGCGAGAAAGCGGCCGAAATATACTGGAGACACTGCTCAGATGTATCAGGTCTAAGTGCTAGGTTCATGACACGGTTTAAGAGCTGTAACTGGGGCGCAGGTGGAAGCGATCCGCAGCGAGTGCGGGCGGCTGGGCGCGATGTACGCGGGCGAGAAAGCGGCCGAAATATACTGGAGACACTGCTCAGATGTATCAGGTCTAAGTGCTAGGTTCATGACACGGTTTAAGAGCTGTAACTGGGGCGCAGGTGGAAGCGATCCGCAGCGAGTGCGGGCGGCTGGGCGCGATGTACGCGGGCGAGAAAGCGGCCGAAATTAACTGGAGACACTGCTCAGATGTATCAGGTCTAAGTGCTAGGTTCATGACACGGTTTAAGAGCTGTAACTGGGGCGCAGGTGGAAGCGATCCGCAGCGAGTGCGGGCGGCTGGGCGCGATGTACGCGGGCGAGAAGGCGGCGGAGATCACGCGGCGCGAGGCGGAGGTGCGCGAGGCGTGGGCCGCGCTGTCGGCCGCGTGTGCGGCGCGCACCACCAAGCTGGAGGACGCCGACCATCTGTACCGCTTCCTCAACCAGGTGCGCACGCTCGCGCTGTGGATGGACGACGTGGTGCGGCAGATGAACACCGGCGAGAAGCCACGGTACGTAGGACACATTCTGTACAGTGTAAGCACGTACTAATTTGACCTCATTGTGTCAGCACTTTACTTGCTACGAGTGGTCTTTAGTACACGAATATCACTCAACTCGCGTGCACTCATTATCATTCAATTAATTTCATCATCGATCAATAAAGTGTATAATTACGTACTCTTGCGTATCACTCAAAACTATCATCATTGAAAGGTGTAAAGACCCTACACATTCAATTTCTATACTCCGTTCACAATAAAATAGGGTGTTACACCCATTTTTGAAAATTGTCTCAATGAAATGCTGGAGTGATAATATGCCACCAAAAAAAACACAAAATTTTTATTCAATCGAAAAGAGCCATAAAAATGCATCTAAATTTAATTTTTTTAAATTTCGCGCGTATTTTGACGAAAACGCCTCTTACTGGACGCCATATTGCTCAGCGTAAATGACGTCAGTTCGTTTTGTATCAAATGAGCTCATATTAATAATTGTATATCATTTAAAAATAATTAAAAGCATATTTTGTAATAGGTGTAATAATGAAAAAAATACGTTGGTTACGAAAATAATAAAAGTACAAAGCCTATAATACACCAATCGGTTGACTGACAGTTGACAATTTTTTGTTTACACAGCCGTACGGCGTAGTAACTGGCCGCTACTATTTCACGGTGTTTTATAACAGATTAAAAATACTGAAAACTAAGAATTGAATATAAAAATTTGTTTTGTTATTTTATGAACTAAAACTTACATTTTCCGACTGCTTTATGCCTAAACTGTCTTAATAACATATTTATAGACTTTTTCAGTAAAATACCCTATTAGACATACACACAAACCTTTTTTACAGTCCCTTCAACCGATTTTGACTTCTATTCCGTGGGCTTAAGGATGACATTAGAGGCAAAAAAGTGGTTACAATAACAACTGTTTACTGCAGTTGCCATTTGTCATGCTACCAACGCAATATGAGTTAAAATCGGTTGAACGGACTGTAAAAAAGGTTTTTGTAAATGTCTAATCTTATTTGTGAACAGGGTATAGTTATTTTTGTTTTTTATTTTATTTTATTTATTTAAGGAAAAACAAACAGTAACAGCAATAAGAAAATCATAATATCTAAGTATTTCATTCTACGTTCTCCATTCATGTAATCATGAAAAAGTATTTAAAACTAGCTATATTGTTAGATTCGCGTCAATTGTTAAACTATTGTGTCTGCTAATTGGACAGTTGAGCTCTAGATCGTCCCAGAACGCATATCTGGATTCTAGTTTTCAAAGAAATATGTTTCTTCTGTTGGGAAATTTTAGGAATTGTTTAAGGAAACTTCGAAAATTCTAATTACTACAATGTAGCCTAGATTGCGAACACATTTGAAAGGGGCGAAATGAACATTTAAATAGAATTGATCTTATAACTACTTACAAATTAAGTACATGCTACTAATGTTTTGATCATTATAATCTAGCATGTATTTAGGACTTCTGTGTCCACAATCTCATTTCATATTAAAATTGAATGATTCTGGCGTTTATATTGACCAAGATTATTTTTTTCCTAAATAACTTTAAAAAAATGTTGTCACAATACTGCTCATAATATTTTTTTTTATCTAACTCTTCATTTCTCCTACAGTGACGTAAGCGGCGTAGAACTCCTAATGAACAACCACCAGTCTCTGAAGGCAGAGATCGACACTCGCGAGGACAACTTCTCAGCTTGCATCTCCCTCGGACGCGAACTATTAGCGAGACAGCATTATGCGTCATCTGACATCAAGGAGAAACTGTTGCAGCTGACCAATCAGCGCAATGCATTGTTACGACGCTGGGAAGAACGCTGGGAGAACCTCCAACTTAGTGAGTATATAACATGTCATATTTTATGGTAGAAATTACAACTGTCTTGACAGAAGCCGTGTGGTGCCGGCCGCGAATAGCACCTCCCCATTTCTACTCGTGGGTGTCGCAGAAGGCGACAGAGGGACATTGACCAGAGGATGGGCAGCAGCGTCCTTCTGAGTACCATAACACCTACTGCGATCGCCAACATGCGTCAGCCAAGTATGGCGATTACTGCTGAAGACCTATGCCCACCAGTGGGAATCTAAAGGTTGACATGATGACCGACGCCTAGACAGTTTTTATGTTTTATTTATCCAATGTTACATCTATCATTACAGGTTTTTTAAATCCTAATGTTACAGTGATACTTATTCCAATGTTATGCCAACTTATGTAAACATTTTGACATCATTATTTTAATTTTGCAACTAATTCCAAATTGTTCGATATTACCCTGAAGAATATGTACCCTTAAGGATCTAATATCAAAATATTCTTTCAGTCCTCGAGGTTTACCAGTTCGCTCGCGACGCGGCCGTGGCCGAAGCATGGCTGATAGCTCAAGAGCCATACCTCATGTCACAAGAGCTCGGCCACACCATAGACGAGGTCGAGTCGCTCATCAAGAAGCACGAGGCCTTTGAAAAGTCGGCCGCCGCACAGGAGGACAGATTCTCAGCGCTACAGAGGCTCACTACCGTATGTATTGGATATTGTATTGCACGGAAACATTGTAATGTGGTTTTGGTAGCTTATTGGGAACGCTTAGTAGATTTCAAATTAAATTCAAGGTGTTTTTTACTGTCATGCGGGATTGGCATGCAGGCGTGGCATATTTTACCTTTTCATATTAAAATACGTAATAGGAATCTAGGCTAATCCGCATGACGTTAACAACGCCATTATTGATAGAGCAATCGCTCGCAAATATAAGACTGGTAGTTGAAATAACTAGTACCTAGATAACGTAGTGGTAATACTAATTTGCACTTTTTTTTTTTGCATGGTATGAATGACCATAATTGACTTGGACAAGATAATCAACTGACTATTTACTTTCAGACAATATTCTCTGACTAATAAATTGATTAAATATTTAAAATAAATAAATAAATTGGCTCTTTTACATAAAACATTGTTTGAATTTTCTCATACTAAAATATTTGATCAATAAGATACTTTTACAATGCACGCTTCGTGATGTTGGTTGGTGTTTGTTTCACTCTTCTAATTTATTTTTTCTTATCCACTACTAGCTTGAACAGCGTGAGTCTTCAATGTGGCCTTGTGCACAGCCTTGGGATAAATGTGACGAATCCGACTTTACCTACGAACCCCCTCCCACCATCCACTCACATGACCCACAAACTGTCACCATCGACAACAACGAACGACCCGTCAGCCAGATAGTCGAAGAAATTATAACGGACAGTAACAAATTTCAAATACCGGAGAAAATAAAAGCTAGAGTTCTAAGTATAAATTACGCGAATAATCAAAGAAAAAATGATTCTTATCTATGGTCCGTGTCTATGAATAATCGCAATAGTCTGTCAACGATATCAGAGACTAGTTCAGCACCAATCTCTCCGCCAATGTCGCCCTTGTCACCTGAAATATACAGTTCAGTTTTCTTTGAATTCCCCGATGAGGCGGAAAAGGCGAACGAATACTTAGCATGCGTAGACTTAATACTTTGGGAGAGGTTATCATACCAAAACGTGTATCCAAACGTCTCATTGTTAAGACATAAAAGCAGTAGTTCCTCGAAATCAAGTTTGAAACGGTTTATTAAAAAATGGTCTAAAAAGGTTAAGCCCGTAGATTCTGACATAAAGGGTGAGGTTGCAGTATTGTCTCTGCCCGGTCTGACAAGTAGTTCGAAAGCAATCAACGACCTTGGTAAAGAAGTGAAGAGCATTCCTTTGAGTTCATCCCTCCTCCTACTATGCCAGACCCGAAATCTCTTATTCCCTGAAGGTGCATGGTACTATAACTACTTGGATAGTGTAAGTGTGGTGTTTGGTGTATTGCATGTACTTAAGCTTGCATGTTGACGGCATGAATATTAAATAAACCGTAGAAAAACTTACCTGCTTGGCTTTCCGGAACTTGGTTTCAAATTAGCATTTATTTTTGTGGAAGATGACCTTGACTGCTGACATACTTGATTACCGTAGTGACTTATTCCACTGATAATGACTGGCAGTAAGTACTTCGCCGTAAAAGATGGCACATCCAGCTGGAGGAAAATCTGGTCATTATCAACGATCGAATAATCGGATACATATTTACCAAAACTTAATTTATCGCTAGGCAAGTACGGATACGACTTAGTTATGTAACCAGGGTTTTGTAAAAACTTGATTTAAAAGTGTGTCCGTGGAGTTTCTTGCTCGTTTTTCTCCATAGTAATCATTGATTTGAAGGAAACATTCTCGGAATTCCGGGATCGCGTTTCAATTCAAGTGCATATTTTCTTTCGCATAAATAGCCACGCTTTTTGCCCTATTATCATAAGAAAAATTACATCTTTGTCGTACTTAATATTGATAAATAAACTGTTTCTAACCCTAGTAATGAAATAAAATATTATTTATATAATTTTATTCTCGAAATCACATTTTTTATACAAATGTCCTAAAGTTTAGGTAAATAGGCATCCTAATATCCGATCGACAGATATGTGTCAATCTTATCCTAAAGCTTGAATTGTGATTTGTGCCCGTGGGGTACTTATATGAAAAGACGGATAAAAATTGTTAAAATATCCTCGCTACATACTAAAGCCGAGCACGAACTAACTAACCCCAACAATACCTATCTCTCTTCACATGCTAACTGTCTCAACAATTCCAGTTCGAGGTGAAAGAGAGGAAGCGAAGGCAGGAGGCTGCGGAAGCCGCGGAGCGAGAACAGCGCGAGAGGGAAGCCGCGGAGGCAGCCGCCGCAGCAGCCGCCGCACAGGACGCGGTCGACCGCGCGCAGACGCCGCAGGACCAACAGCCGCAGGGTATGTGTCTCTACACTAACTATACTGACAGATGAACTAATTAACAGTTATTATTTCTTTGATATGATAATGTCATCGCACACCATAACAGCACGGCTCCAAAAAAATTGCCTTTTAAGTTAGAACTTTAAATTGTGTGCGTTAAAGTATTGTTTATGACAAGATAAACAACCCGCGGGCGGCGCGCTGACAGCTGATGTTTGGAATTTTCAAAGCGATTCCGGCCGAGTCGTTGCCGTGTCGGAGGAGCGGTGCTGTAACAGTCTGCGATGAACATTTAAAAGTTCGATTATCGAAGTGATAGTTGTCGATCTCTAAAGGTCTTATTAGGTTCTGTGAAAGCCCAGTCAATACATGCAGGAAATACCTTGTCAGAGTGTTTCTGCTGAAGTTTTGTTAAAATGGTAACACTCGTTTCAGTGCGATGTGGTTTAAACTCTTGATTTGCCGTTGATCTGGCTTTTACAGTAACATATTCTTGTCCAAATAAGAGAACATTTACCAAACAATATGATTTTTAATTCGATAATTGGTATGATTTAACTTCCAAATAAGTTAGTAATAGGTTTTAATTTTCAAGTAATATCAGTGAAATCAATAGACGACTAGTCAAAAACACAGAAGAACATTTCATTTCTAAAAGAATAACATCACTTCGTTTCACGGATTGCAATGTAAGCACGCATGTGTAATGTATTCTTCTAGCACTGTCGAAACAAAATACCAATCAACTGTTCAGTATAAAACGACATTTAAAACTTCCACTAACTTTCACCATAACGGTGAATGCTGCTTGCATATTGCAATAACACTTACAATTAGATTTTTTTATGAAGTATAATTTTATCTAAAAAGAAAGTGTAGGAATTTTTACTTTAATTAAAAAGAGATTAAGCACATTTCGCACTACAGCCTAAGAAGGCTTTACGGCAATGCTTGCCGCTTTACGTGTGAATTACTTTATGCCCTTTTTATTCGCTCATTCAGTCGACTAACGAAACCGATACAAAATATGTAAGTTTGCTATCGACTCGATTATCGAAACGATACATAATTCTCGGTTCCGTTATTCGATGGAATATCGTGGTAACAAAGGGCCGTTACTTACCGATGTGTTGTCCACACATGCACACGCGTAGTCGTAAGGAGAACATCCACTAAAGCGGCTGAGAAGGCCCAAGAGCGACCGCATTCCCAGCCAGGTAATAAGAGCGCTTATTATAAACCTACCGTTGTAAAAATATACCCGGCTGCTGGCATGAGCTTCTACGGTAGTTTAAAATGGGTGTACTCTGTATTTCTGTCGGGTTACACTGCGCTCGAAATAGTTAGAAACACTTGGGGAGTTAGATTTATAACTGTGATTAATTTTATTATTAGCTTGAAAGCTTTTATTGTACGTATTAAGGAATTTTCTTTCGTGTAGGTTTAATTTTGTAGGTTATTTTTACGTAAACCGTAGTTGGGGTTCTAGCACAGTTTTCTTTAATTGCACGATTTCAATTTATTCTTCACATTACACAGCCTCGTTTTTTTAAGGTGATGGTTTTCTTTCTGTCAATTCATCATCATAAATATTACAATTATCATTGATTCATTTCAATCATCGTTCGGGGTTTAAAACCTTTACATTTTAATTAGGAAAAATATATTTTTACTGTATGAATGAAAGTCTACCGGTTTTCTTATTGTTTTATACCCCGACATTTTAAAGTCTTACTTTCATCGTATTTTTAGAATATAGTTTATACTTTTCAAATATAACCGTATATATTTCATTATACACTATATTGTGTCGTCATACTGCTAATCACGGTGATGGTTTGATACTCTGTCTCTCATGTCTGTACTGTCTCTGTTTCATTTTAATAAGGAGTTGTCATTTCATACAGAATCCCTGCTAGTTTGGTGGTTGTGTTCTTAAAACGTATAATTTTGAAATGCATTTGTATCACAAACTAAAACAAACGAAATCCCAAACAAAAACACGTTTGGTTATTTTTAGTTCTATAACGAGTGTGTATAGAAAATAAAAAATAAAAATTGATCAGTGATTGTGATTTGCCAGGATGACATGTACAGCATTATCTCTTCTTCACAAGAGAATACAAAAACATTTTGTCGCATTCTAATGTTACCCTAGCAGGTCACATTAACACTATCTAGTGGGGAAGCTAACTCGAAAACTCCTTTCCAGTATTTTTTTTATATTATATTACCTCTAAGTCGTGTTCGATGCTTTCTGTATTCTTGTACAAATGGAGCTGACTCCAAGGTACGTGTCACACTGTATACATACTCGCTTCACTGTCTTTTGCTTTCTATATTAAGCATTCGCTTTGTCTTATAGCTTATATATTTATACGATGTACAAAGTAAGTATGTAAACAATTATTATAAATAATGGGCACAATTCTTGTCATCACTTTTAATCACTTAACACGGGGCTATATGGTTTACCATTGATTGCTTAAAAAAGGGATTTAACTTGCTTTATTTCATTATAAAAAAATAAATAAATTGAATATGCAGAGAATTTAGGTAGGGTATTATGTTAACTGGAATGTTGACTATCTCTTCTTTAACAAGTACGTAATAACTTGGAAACTTAATTTCTCTATTGAAGTAATAGGTAACTCTTATATTATGTAGCATGTATGTTTATGTTTATTTACATACAACTGTGTACACGCGTTTAAAGATTTTATTCGAATTTCTTTTAAACCTACCCCTATCTATAGCCCTCTGACTTTCATTTTGGGAACAACAGACATGATATTATGATTGTGTTTTTCTGCATTGAAAAATATTGATACCATGAAATTTTCTAAGTCGAGGTCGTCACTGAAATTCAATAAAGTAAGATAACCGTGTACGCAGTCCGTAGCATGTAGTAATACGTAACGTAAGCATGCGCAAGCACGTAGTGTAGACGTAACTAGCACGTAGATGTAATGTACGCATGCAGAGCTGGGCGAGCAGTCCCCCGGTCCCGTTACCCCTGCCCCCGCCGCCCTCGCCGCCACCCCGCAAGCCGTCACCGAGACCGACTCCCTGACCCGACCCTCGACCTCAAAACAGACGCCCGCCAAACCTGCACGCCTGTCCAGTGAGTATTTAGTAGTTAACGAACTAGATCTTATAGTGATTGTGGTGTGGTTCAAATTTGAATGTGCTTGATTTTGTGGTTTAACAACAATAAGTTACAAAAACAAATCTTCAGTCATTTAAGTTAGTCACATACTTCAATTATTTTATTTGTAAGGAGTGACCAATATGAAACGTCATGCTCTGGATCTCACAACTCTGTCGGGTAGTTTGGTCGCGTAAGTTTTTTTTCAGTCAGAATTAATTAATAACATCCATCATTTAATTTATAAATGCTGTCTACTTCAATAGAGGCAAAACTACATTCAAACGTGGATCACGACTAATTAGTGTAAATGAAACTCTTAACCCGCTGTCTAGTAATGGCGAAACGGTACCCTAACATGTACAGTGTATGTGTACCTTAATCTGCATGGTAACATCTGTGTTTTTGTTATTTACACCAGTGTCAGGTTTTACGAAAAATGTTTTCAATATAGCATGAAAACGCTTTTGTTTTTGCTGCGACGCAATTGTTTTATGTTGCTTTCAATTATGTTTTGTTTTTTTTTGTTTTCTCCCTCGATCCTTTTACCTGAATTTGCGGCCTGTCCTTTGATAAAAAAAAAACGTTATACCTACCAAAACTCCTTTGCACAACCTTTTTTGTAACTTCGCACTTTCCTTGGTACCCTGCCTATTCCTTGTCTGGCACGTACAGCACCCGGAACAAGTTCCACACCGGCCACGCCGTCTAGTTCCGGTAAGGTGAAGTCGCGGTCTCGAAGCAAGTCGCCCTTCAGGAGTTTCCGATGGAAAACGGCGAAGAAACTGCTCGCCGGAACTCATCATAGCGACGATGAAGGTATCCGTGGTAGGGGACGGTGATGGATGGACGGGGATTTCCTCTAAAAGGTTTTAACCTGTAGGGCCAGTTTGAAATGTCATACACATTTTGTAAAGGGATGGAATAAACGAGTTCCCTTCAATTCGGATGACAAGCTGATAGAAGAAAACCTATAATTTGTTACCTCGTATAACTAGAAAAAATAAAATTATTGGTCCAATTCCGAATTCACGATTTTTGGTCAGCTCTTATTTTTTAGTCCACGTGTCTCACAATTTTTTTTTTCACCGTATGCCAGTTATTTACTGCGTTAGTGAGTAGGTAAACTTAGAAAAATATCAGCTTTTTATCGTATAACATTATCTACTAGCTTTTGCCGCGTGGAAGTAAAGTATATCATAAAACACATGACTCACCTATGACAGTCGGAAATAGTGTAGCTTTCTATTGGTATAATAATTTTTGAAGTTGGACCAGTATTTCTAGAAATTACCTGTTACAGAAGGAGCTCGTGGCTAAGTAAAAACCGTACAGATCGATCGATCAAAGGTTAAGCTACGCTTGCCGCGGTCGGTCTGTGGATGGGTGACCATCTCTTTCATGCCGAGCTCCCTCCGTGCCTCGGAAAGCACGTTAAGCCGTTGGTCCCGGCTGTCATTTGTCGGTCTTTGGTAGTCTTTATGTAGTCAGAAGCCAGAAAGTCTGACAACCAGTCTTACCAAGGGGTATCGTGTTACCCAGTAACTGGGTTTTAGAGGTCCGATAGGCAGTCGTTCCATGTTAAACACTGGTATTCAGCTGCATCCGATAAGACTGGAAGCCGACTCCAATATAGTTGGGAAAAGGCTAGGATGATGATGACCCGTTACAAACAAACGTTTTTACTCCAAGAGTCCAGATAGTCCATCCACAACCGTCCACCCGCCGTTTACGCCTTATAATGTGTTTACGCCTTATGATGTGTTTACGCGATGAGCTTTGTTTGTGCTGTTATGTATGTTACGCGCATGTTTTACTTTCCTAGTTAAGCCAATAAATCAACTTTATACGCGTGGCTTTCATTCAAAATTGTTAGGTTCGGACATGACGCCTGCGTATCAAACCTATCACCTTTTAGAACAATAATAATTTAATAGGAGCAATTGTATTATTAGATGTTAGATAAGTCTTGCGTGCTCTGAATTAGTTGGCTTTTGTAATGAAGAATTCCTGAAGTAATCAAAAACGTTCAAAATTTAGTTGCAATCAAAAATTAATAAATGTCAATAAAATGCAGAGACATTAGTGGCATCTTTCACAGGTTGAAACTAGAATGCAAACGTTCAGAAGTTTGTGGAATACTCCCCTTGATGTCGTATACAAAATACCGTTTTTTTTTAAATAACCTTGTAGCATTCAGTTCCTCTTTATTTAAAAAGTCAGCTGATTTGAGGACGTGTGAAATTGGATGTTTTGTTTAAGAACGTGTGTACGAAGTAAATGTTGTGTACAGAGGGCGCTAGTCCCGCGAGTGAGGACGAGGGCGTAGACGGGACCTTGGTGCGCAAACACGAGTGGGAGTCTGCCGCCAAACGAGCTTCCAACAGGTAATCATACATTTGATTTGCTATATTTTTGTTGCATTTAATTACCGCTCTTTTATAGCGATAATTGATACAGTTACTATTAACCTGAACGATTATCGGTCTATTAACTTATAGACTAGGCAATTGAGTAAATGACACAAACCTATAATTCCAAACTTAAAAAAAAATCGCAGGGCTAACATAGCCCTGTAAAACCGATGAATTTTTAATTTACTGTAATATTTGATTTTTAATTACTTTGAAACCAAATAATTATGTAGTTAGTTAATTGAGTTGGCTACACTCTGTCCACTGGCTTAATCGTTTTATGACAGCTGCAACTAGTGAACAATATTTATGTTTTTGTAAAAACTGATACGCATAACTGTATTATTATGTCTGTAAGAGGTCATAAAAAATAAGATAAACCAACAAGATAGGGCAGTTAATATATTTATTTTATAACGCATTTTTAAGTTAACCTAAGGTAATCGGGAATAATTTAATTCTAAGGCAGCTGTCAAAAAACCAATAACCCAATGGACAGGGTATAATACTACCTACAAGTGACGACGCGGTCGTAAGTATGAATTGCCATTCAAAATCTATGGGAGAATCATGTTTGCACAGTAAAGTATGTCAATTGATTAGTGTTGTCATCTACCCAATTGGGGAGTAGGCACATATATCTTCATGGTAGGCACCACCAATCCGTTGACATACCTTTTATTACCTGTTAAAATGTAACTCCACCATATAAAGCAATAGCAAACTGTGACGTCACTTATTTTCCAACTCAATTGACTAATTATTTATTCATTTTAAAGTAGGTTTTCAGAGTTTAAATATAGTGTTTTTTAGGAAAGTAATGTCTTGGAATTATTGGTTAACCTATTGACCGCCAGGTCAAAAAAACGAAAACGGCGCCAAGCTACGAATTAATGCTCTATGGAAGTACGTTTCTTAACGTAATACCATAGAGAAGTAATTCGCCTGTCATGTCTGTCATGTATTCGTGACCGTGGCGTACAGGGCACGCGCTTGCTTGTCGCACATTTGTGACAATGGCGTCCAAAGATTAATTATGTCAAATGTATCTAGTCTAATGGTGTTACACAGTAGATATCATAGTGCCACAATCCCACATTTCGCACTAGTAAAAAAACAATATAAAAAAAAATACAAATACGAGTGGAAAAATTTATACGTGTTAAATATCCACAGATCATGGGACAAGGTGTACGTGGTGGCCAAGGATGGTCTCATGTCGTTCTACAAAGACCAGAAGGCGTACAAGTCGTCGCCCGAGGCACACTGGCGCGGCGAGGCACCGCTCGACCTCAACGGTGCCGTCGTCGAGGTCGCCGCCAACTACACCAAGAAGAAGCATGTCTTCCGTCTTAGGTACGACTTGTTTTTATAAAGCTTTAGTTAGATACAGTAAACAGTCTATAACTCGTGTTAGAGAGATAAAATGTCTATAGTATGTACAGTCTGCTCCACTTACATTTTGTAACGAGCAACTAGCTTCAACTTTCTGACTAATCGACTCCTTTCACGTTGATACATGACATTTCAAAAGAGTTTGTACATTATTTAATGGAAAAACAAATTGCTTTGATTTTTTCGACAATAATTGTTCTTCGATTGATTGTGTTTAAATCAATCGTCCGATTTAAAAAAAGTAAATTTATTGATTTCTGGTCGAATTTTAAGACAAACTTTTGTTAAAGTTACCTCTGTAGATTAATTAATCTAATATATAAAATTCTCGCGTCACAGAGTTTGTAACAAAACTCCGAAACGGCTTGATCGATTCTTATGAAATTTTTTGTGTATATTCAGTGCGTCTGAGAATAGGTCGTAAACTATTTTTTTTTATGGCATTACAACGTTTGCCGGGTCAGCTAGTATACTATAATAAAATATCTATTGCAAAAAAACTGATGTCTGACTGTTCTAAACTTTTGTTAAAGTTACCTATATATATTATATCCACAGTAATAATATAAATGTGAAAGTAACTTCGTTACGCTTTCACGATGAAACGACGGAACCGATTTTAATAAAATTCGGCATGAAAATAGCTTCAATTCTGGGGGAGGACACGCTACTTTTTAATCCGCGACAGCCGACATTCACGCGGACGAAGTCGCGGGCAAAAGCTAGTATACTATAATGACGTATAAGCCGGTGCAATAGAGAAAGGAATCTAAAATGGCGGCATGTACTTGCGTTGCCAGATAGTACAGTTAGCATATAAAATTTCAAGTTAAAGTTTTTTTTTCAAATTAAAGGTAATAATAACAAGACTGGGTCACATTAATTTCAAACTAGCTTCTGCCAACGGCGAACATAAAATATTCAGGTTTGCTTACATTTTCATTCTACTAATTAGCGATTATCTCATAAACACTTGGACCGATTTACATAATTTAAACGAGAAAAGTGGTTGTAGACCTATACCTTTTATTTGGCACCAAAATCGTTATGATATCTCAACAAACAAAAAAACACATTTTCAAGTTCCATAACTATTTTTTTCTCGGTTGTTTCGTCTGACGGTACGCCTGAGAGTGAGTAGAGACGGCACTAGTGTGCGAGCGAGAGAACATGATAAGCGCCGCCATTTAAGATTCTTTTCTTTAATGAACCGGAAAATTGTGTTCCAGACTGAGCAGTGGCGCCGAGTTCCTGCTGCAGGCGGCGGACGAGGCGGACATGTCTCGCTGGCTGGAGGCGCTGCGCATGCGCGCCGCCGCCCCCGCCCCCCGCAGCCACACCCTGCCCGCGCCCGCCAACAACGAGCCCAAGCGACGCTCCTTCTTCACGCTCAAGAAAAAGTCAGTCAACCTCCTCTCTCAGCTATACGCTCCCTAGGGACTGCACTGCACCGCATGCCATGTTTGTACCATCACGTTTAGGCGATACGGGGCTTTTGGGGTTTGCTACTCGTATCACACACAGTGCGTCGTTTTACAGTATGGAAGGTAGAGGTGTCGAAACAAACGAATAGGGTATTTTATGAGAAAAATCTATAAATATGTTATTGAGATAGTTTAGGTAAAAATCAGTCGGAAAAAGTTTTTAGTTCATAAATTAACAAAATATTTTTTTAAATTCAATTTAATTTACAGTTTTTTAAATCTGTTACTTAATAATGAAATAGTAGCCGCCATGTTATTACGGCTGTGTATACAAAAAAATGTCAACTGTCAGTCAACCGATTGGCGTATTTAAGCCTTGTACTTTTATTATTTTCGCAACCAACGTAATTTTTTAATTATTACACCTATTACAAAATTACACTTTAATTATTTTTAAATTATATTAAAATAGCAATACAATATTTAATTAGGTAAAAATACAACAGAGTTATGGCGGAATGTATATGCGAGTCGAGGTTCGCTTCGAACTCTCTAAGAACAAGAGTGAGCGAGACAGCATTATACAAGTGACTCATTTATAACAGAAGGCGGCAAATTTAAACTTATATTAACTAGAGGTAAACTAAACGGGTTCCCTAGATGTAACGCGAGGGCGTTACTTTTAGCACAGTTTCCTACCTAGTTTAAGTGACAGTGATCACATAACTGTAAGTGTTGTTGAAGCAATAAATGATTATTATTATCTCATTGGAGGAAAGTTGAAAGTGTCCTGCTTAGCTTTATGCAGCAAGTAACAGTTCCAAAACCCGCCAAAATGGCGCTAGCATAGGCACAGGGTACGGTATGAATGTAGCCATAGATCCGTGAATGTTGCAACTGACGGACTGAAGTACGCCGAGTCCGAAGATTTTTACCCGGTCACTATTGTAGCGCCACCCTTATGTGGTAGATTTTAACGGACACTTTCATACACAGAGATCGTGCTTCTTACCTCTACCCTTCATATTTTACAGGCACATTTCACGACCGTATTGCTAACTGTATAAAAATCAAAATTGAATGTCTGTGATCTGTCGTTTTGAGACGCACGTCCTGCTATTTTGATCTTTATATTGTTGACCGTCTGGTGTAACTTTGCTTGTGAAATGACTCGTGCACTGTGTTGCCAGCTTTAGGTTCTTCTGTTTGCGATAATGATGTCCGAGTTTTTTTTTCCCTGCAGGGTTAGCCTCTTTTAGACGATTGAAAGTGGAGCCAGGATACATTTTTCAAAAAGATTTGACAAGTTTCCGCAATTTTTCATACATATACACTATACCGAGCAATCTTCAAAAGACATATACTAGGCCCCTCAGGACGTCTTTGGCGGCAGCCAGTTGGCCGAATCGTCCATAGAACCATTTTAAAGATAGCGTTTATTTTTCTTCATTAGGCTGCGTTCCTTGGCGCTTGAAGAGGCGTCAGTTACTCTCATCTCCTTCCTTTGTTCACCATAAAAAGCTACTAGTAAGCTGCATGTGGGTATTTCAGTTCCTGACGATGGTTTTTAGGGTTTGTCTACCTTAATTTGGGTTTATATTATGTTCCATTTAGGGTCGCTATACACATAAACCTAGTTGGTTCGACTTTCTTAATACGACGTCGTATTAAAAATGTTGAACGGAACTCGGCAACCCGTTTAAGTGTATAGCAACCTTTACGTTTCATTTTCCAGTCGAGACATTTTAGTGGTGTCCCTTTCTGTCTTCAGTAAAAGCTTATTTTGAAGCTTTTACTTTTTGTCCTACTAACTCTGGTCGTAATTTTCAGTGTTAACATTTGTCCATTGATGTACTTGTTTTAATTCAGACATTTCACTTCACCACGCTACGAAACTTGACACTTGCATTATGTTATCGAAGACTAACCTAACGTAGGTTAGTTTTTTGTCGTACTAATTCAGGTCACCATTTTCAGTGTTAACACTTTCGTCCATCGTTGTTCTTTATTTTTATGGTTCTGACATCTCACTTCACCACACTTCGAAACTTAACACTTGCATTATGTTATCTTTGACTAACCCTGTTAGCTTTCCTAATCTAAGCAATATAACTCGTGCTTGCTGATCTTGAATGCTTTCTATTTTTTAATTTGTATTTGTTGATTGTCGATATCGTCGTTGGTAGTCCAATTCCGCGTAACTAACATTTTTTAATACCGCGAATGTACACTTTCGATGATTTTAAACAAAGTCCAAATTCGCGGTATGCAACTATGTTAGTTACGCGGTATTGGACTATCAACGACGATATGATAATTAGGTATAATGTAATTTGGATGGCACGGCCTCTGCTATTGCAGAGTTTCTATTTGCGGCGGCTGTGACCACTTAAAAACTGGTTGACCGTCAGCTTGTTGCTTGCTATCCAATGATAAAGCAAAAATTTTAATAGTTTATAATGTTCACAGCTAAACAGTTAAGGAGCGTGTGGAGGCGGGTGCAAGTTTCCTCATTACGCTCGCGCGGCGGCCTCGCGTCGCGTGCAGTGCGCGTCACGCCCGCGCGGCGTGAACACGTGCCGTGTGTCACGCCCCGTGTGTCACGCGCCGTGTTCACGCGCCGTGTGTGAGCACGCACGCCATGCACGCGCCGACGACGGACGCCGCGCATTTCTCACGACGCTTGCAGCTGTAAGCTTTGCTAATGACGAAATTGTCGACTCGCGGCACTATCGACCGTCGACACGGTTTAATGTTATTATTATTAATATTATTTTTTTGTTGCGTACGAAACGTTATTTGAGACTGTTCGGTATCTGAGTGTTCGATCGTTCGCCCTCGTAAACCGTATTTATTGTTCGATATTCGTATCGAAGATTGAAGATATTATAGTAGATTTTATCCTGGTATGTACGATCCCACCCCTCGAAAGTGTAATTGTTATGATATGAAACGATTATGATTAAATGAAATACATATTATTATTATAAAATTCTAAATGCGTCGCTATTTATACATAGATGATTTTAGTGTTTAAATTCAGATTGAGAATATATATTTTAATTATTTATAATAAAAAAAATGGAGCTAGTGTAATGTAAATTCAGTTGAACTAGAAATGTATGTCGTGCGATTTACTAATGATTCAAAATAAAATAATAAAAAAAAAAGTTTTAAACTACTTATTAACGACCAATCTAATACCAATCGACGGAATTTGACTATCGCATTTGATAATGTTTAACTTAGCTAAGACGACGGAGGATTGTAACCGCATTTAAATTCAATAGACGATTTCCCAGTGGATTGACGTTTTACTAATTATATCGACAGCTTTGCGACATCGGAGCAATGCAAGATATTTATAACGTAAGCTACGTACATAAATTGTATTTAGATTTAATTTTCATTATAAAGTGTCTTCTCTCCGGCCATCGGTCGCCGCAGTCCTCTTACAAATGCCGCATTTAAAATAATAATTATCAGATTTCTTCTTAGATTCTCGTTGTTAGTGAAGGGCGAGTAGAGATAGTATAGTCGGTACTGTAGCGTGGCGGGCGCGGCGACCGGTCGTCAGTACATAGTGACCCAAGTTGTAAGTATGCTTGATCGCCTCATAAGTGCTTCTACGAAATGACGTATTTCTATTATGAACATTAATTTTGTAATGATTATTTTTACTGCCAATTTCACAAATTGTTCATTTTTATAAGTAATAATTAACTATGTAACTAAATTTCACATTTCATAATATTACGTACACACATTTTTAGTTCTATTCGTGTTATGGTTATTGTATATTTGGCGAGTGTGGTGGTGTTCACCAAAGCGCGTTTACTTTATGTCGCCGAACTACTGCCACATTGATCACTGCATGTTTCGTAAACCTATGTTTATACTTATTTTATTTTAAAGAACTTTCTTTATTGATGAGAATATAAAATAAATGATGTTTTCAAATAATTTCGTGTTTTTATTTGTTATTTTAAGTCCTGCTGGTATGTTCAGACAAGTTAATTAAAAATGTTTTAAGAATTTGTAATAAGTCTCTATATTTTTTTAACCAAAAGTTATCCAGAGGTAAACAAGACATAAATGTTCTATATGAGTACCGTTCCTTCTAGGAATTATTTTAAGATAAAATCTAGATTAACCTTCATGATATTGAAATAATACAATCTACCTCACTGGCTTCGAGAGTATGAGACTAGGACTGCCATTCCGGTGTGACTCGGCCCTTAAAGTATTTCCTGTTATCATCTTTCTGTTATCACAAGATATTGATATCAACTATCACATTACTAACACTCAAAATTCGTCACATCAAGAGATAAAACAGCATTTTCACACGTTGATCTTCTCATTACTCGACAAACTTCTCAACTCAACATCTCACAAGTTTTTAGTATAAAATGTTAGCTAAATTAATATATTTGTGGCCTCTGTTAGTGCTGGGTGCCAGTGGCAGTGTGTGTGAAGGTGGGGGATGTTCCAGGCGCTCTTCTAGAATTGTGGGGGGAGAGAGATCCGAGCAGAACGGGAGACCATTTCAGGCAAGTCGTGAGAAATTGATTGGCAAGACTTGTTGGCGGAAAAACACTAAAGAATATTTTATACTTTGTCTGCAACATAAAACCACACCTTACTCCTTGAAAGGGTACCTAGAGCTAGAGGTGTGTGGTACTGATATTTAGCCAGGTGTGGGCCGTCGTACCAAACGAGTTCTTGGATGTCCAGTAGAGATCGCTGTCAGCAAGCGTATATTTTATAACGTGGGAGAACGACCCGAGATAGATGAACTGCGCTGAGACAGACTATGTAGATGCGGAAAGCGGGGGACCAGATGTTGTGAAGCAATTTGGGGGAGGCCGATGCCCAACAGGCAGGATTCAATGATTGCCTTAGTAGTAGGTAGATATTTCCATACACTCACACCTGAAGTATATAGATGTGTTTAAAACACACTATTTTGTCAGTTGTTTTCAAAAGTGTCGACCTGTATTGAAAAAAAATATACCAGCCTATTATTTTCAAAACCCTCTTGTCATACAGAAGAAGAGACTAGCATTGGTTTTTCATGTTGTGTGCGTTACCCCAGCAAAATAATGTCGAAAATAGTAATTTAAATGTTACAGGCAATTAGTTCTCCAGCTTCTGTAATTGTTGCGCACATTTTTAAATTTGTTGCACATATAGATTTTGAGTTATTCCACAAAAACATTTCCTGCTGGGGTAACATTACCGCAGCCAGATATTTTCTTTTATAATGGGAATATTGAAATAAATATTAGCCATATAATTAGTAATCTAGACGAGGTAAATGTTGCAACTTATTTTGTATTTGTTCTTCCTTCGACTGCGATGTTATCCAAGATTTTGCTGGAGTAACGTTTGTGGTTTTGCTGGATCTCTGAAACGGATAAGCAGATTCTTATCATCTTTTTTACATGACTTCTTAAGAATTAGTTTGAATTAGTGGGGTAATAAAAAAACAAAATTAATGCACCATTCAAAGTTTAATTAATTAAATATAAAAACACTTCAATAGGTCCTAACACTTTGAATAAGAGCTCGAAAGACTTACTTTAAACGTTGTTTACTAGCATAATGTACTGCGCGGTAGCTTTTTTGTAACCACCTTAATATAGTCGGGTTATCACGGTGTTGCGCTTCCTATTGGCTTTTATTTTATTATCTCGTTAATTATTGTATGTACTACGCTGAAATTTTACAGGAATATAACTGAACTAAGTAACTAATTATTGATATATCATTTAGTTTATATATTCACATACAGGGTTATCGGAGGCCAAATAACTAAGCGCGCATTATGACCGTCAAAGTGGAGAACTGAATTTCATCATAATTTGTTTATTACTAACAGGATACTAATGAAACTTCACATACATTTGAAGACAGATACAAGCTACAAAACAACGTTTAAAGTAAGTCTTTCGAGCTCTTATTCAAAGTGTTAGGACCTATTGAAGTGTTTTTATATTTAATTAATTAACCTTTGAATGGTGCATTAATTTTGTTTTTTTATTACCCCACTAATTCAAACTAATTCTTAAGAAGTCATGTAAAAAAGATGATAAGAATCTGCTTATCCGTTTCAGAGATCCAGCAAAACCACAAACGTTACTCCAGCAAAATCTTGGATAACATCGCAGTCGAAGGAAGAACAAATACAAAATAAGTTGCAACATTTACCTCGTCTAGACTACTAATTATGTGGCTAATATTTATTCCAATATTCCCATTATAAAAGAAAATGTCTGGCTGCGGTAACGTTACCCCAGCAGGAAATGTTTTTGTGGAATAACTCAAAATCTATATGTGCAACAAATTTAAAAATGTGCGCAACAATTACAGAAGCTGGAGATACTAATTGCCTGTAACATTTAAATTACTATTTTCGACATTATTTTGCTGGGGTAACGCACACTTTCATGCTTGCTCAAGGTGGATTGGCGATTTCAGTCTTTCAGGTTTCCACATGACGTTTTATTAAAATGCTTCTTTCTAAAAACTTTACATTCAGGTGGCCTTATATTCTCGAGTGGGCCCAACAGGAGAGCTGGGTTTCTGCGGCGGTTCGCTACTCAGCCAGGAGTGGGTGGTCACGGCAGCACACTGTTGCTTCCACGACGGAGAACAGGTCGACCATGTGCAGGTACAAACGTGGTGACTAAATGATTGCGATTATTCCCGATCAGTAACACCTAGTCGTCAACACTGTTGACGATCGGGGAAAAAATAGAATATCGGCTTTTCCATAATATGAACACAAAAGTATGGAACAGAACAGCTGTTTTATTTTGGCGATTTCAGTATTATCTATCTACATACTACTCAACTATTTTTTGTCTGCTCCGTTGGTCTCGTGGTTGCAGGCGCGACTTCTGTGCATGGAGTCCTAGGTTCGATTCCCATGTCGGTCAAAAATTGTTATTAGGTTTTTACATTAGGAATTTCTCAGTAGAAGCCCGAGGTTTGGAAGTTGTTGGTGTAACAGCCCCGTCAGATTGCCTTCCCATCGAACTATGAGAGTGAGCAAAGAGCGAGAGGGGGGGGGGGGAGGGGGTGTGTGTGAGTGAGTGCGAGTGTGTGAGAGTGAGTGAGTGAGAGTGAGCGTGTGAGTGGTAGTATATGTTTGCGCACAAACTTGTGCAGTATATCTCCTGTGTACTTCTTATTTGGCTAGTCTCGATTAACCGATAGGAATTCGGTCGAGAGATCATAATTATTACCACTGTTTCCAGGCCATTCTCGGCGCACATTCGCTGTATGGCCGCTACGAGAATGGTCGTCGAGTGGTTAACGTGGCTGAACTGGTCATCCATCCCGGCTACGACCCGGACACCTTCGCTAATGACATCGCACTGCTCAGGCTCGCTAACGTTGTGCAGCTTTCGGGTATGTTTGTAACTGTAAGACTTCGCTTGTAGAAAATGCCTGCTAATTATGTGTAAGATTATAACGTCCAAACAAAATACCTGTACAGGTACACGATGAAAATGAAACAGCTGTTGTTTTTCATGAGCAGTACCTACCTACTTTATCTTGACTTTTCCAGACATGATCCAAACGATCCATCTACCGTACCGCAACATATCAGCATTTAACTTCGCGGGATTTGCCGGTACCGTGTCCGGATGGGGTATTGCAGCTGAAGGTTTGTAATTTGTATTTCACATTTTTAATGTGTAATTACCTAATAATAATTTTACTAAGAAGTAGGTACTCTGCACTAGGTTGGTATTAAGAAATTGTGAAACTAAAACTTACCTACTCAAAAATAAAATAGGCAGTTATGGAAACTTATATGAAAACTTAAGACTTTGGAATTACTGTTTTTATTTTGTCATTACTATTCGTCCTACTACAGAAACAAGTTCCGTTACTCGCCGCTAGATGTCACATACTACACACACACACTACACATACCTACTACATGTTATAATATGCATTCAATTTAAAGCTGTTTTGCCTTAGATCTTTGATTGATATTTCTGTAACGAGATCATAGCATGTGGGTCACGCAAACTCATAAGTTTTGCAGAACCCACAAAATTAAGCGCAAGTTATTCAAAAGATCAAAAAATACAAAAACAAGCTGAGATGAATATCATTTTCTACCCTACAGGAGTGACCTTCATATCACCCACACTTCGTCAGAAGTTGATGACAGTGATAACAGACTCGCTGTGCAGTGTACCGTACTTCAACCAACTCCCTCAGAACATCATTTGTGCTGATGGAGCTGCTGGTACTTGCAAGGTAGGTAATAATAATAGTAGTTTCCGAGATACTATTGATAACAAAAAAAACCCAGCTTAACACTTTGCCTGACCTGGGAATCGACCCTAGGACCCCACGCTAAGCAGTTGTCACTTGCGAGACCTGTGAGGCAGTCAACTACCGTCTAACTGTCAAACTGGCAAGTTAACTGGCACACTTAGCTTCAACTCTCTGACTAACTGACCGACTCCTTGACAATTCAAAAGTGCCTGTAAATGGTTTAATTGAAATAAATGCTTTGACTTTGACTTTGACTTTGACACTACTTATACACAGCTTTAAATAATTAAAAAAAAACGGTCGCTTTTGTACCGTTTGTTTCATAAATTGATTATTGGTATCTACTTGGTACCTAAACATACCTACTTATAAAGCTACTTATTAGGTATAAAAAAAAACCTTTATTTCAGACTAATGTCCATAGTTGTGTTAGTATTACTTAAGTAAGTAAATAGGTTAGTATTGTTAGTTTTCGTAATTACTTAATTACAATTTCAGACCTAAGACAGTCCCCACCCAGCGGCTCTGGAAGGGGCAATCCGGTCTGGCAGCAATCATTTTCACAATGTTGTTGTCACTACTATGCAGGCGCTGCAGTAAGGAGGCCGCTTTCTTTCGCATGATGGCGTGAAAACCATCTGTGCGAGCCTCCGCGAACATTCCCGACGCGCTACAGCGCCATGGCAGTCCCAACAGCATCCTGAATGCATTATTAAATTGAACACGCAGGGCATTGTAGGCTCGGCGCGTACATGACACCCACAGGCCGCTCGTGTAAAACGATTGCCAGAACGCCTTAAAAAGAGTTACTTGCATAATAAATTTTATTGATATAACATTTTGTGCATTTCTATGCACACAATTTACTTAAATTTATAATTTATTTAAATTAATATTAATTGAATAAATTCAATAGTTAGGATTCTTAATAGGATCACCTTCAATGATATGACGACACGGTTGGCGCAGTGGCTGAGCGATCGACTGCTGCGCAGCGTGTTGCGGGTTCGATTCCCGCCCAGGGTAAAGGTTTGTGTGATGAGCACTTGTGTTTGCCTTGTGTCTGGGTCTTGTTTATATATATATGTATGTATTTACTACAAAAAAAATGTATTTGTGTATGTATATCAGCTGTCTGACACCCATAGTACAGGGTCTCCCTAGTTTGGGGTCAGATGGCCGTGTGTGAAAATGTCCCCACATATTATTATATTATTATTATTATTATATTATATCATTGATCACCTTCATTTCATTCATAATAGGATCCGCCTGTCAAGACCCTTTTTTTTTAAATGTACTTAAATAAACAAAGAATTTACCTATCTTTTTCAGGGTGATAATGGCGGTCCTTTGACGATATTTTACAACGCAACTGAAGAAGATATTTTGGCAAGTATCACTTAGAGAATTTATCTCTTAGAAAAGGTTTTATGCTCGAAGAAGTATCATTACCTAATTATAGGAACCTACTATTATTATACCTGCTTAGTTTTTGCATTAGAGGCAAAACAGCACCAAACAGAGCAACCATGAGATGGTTATCAAATATGTATTTTTTATAACTCAGATTCTCGAAACATAAATAGATAGGTTAGTCTTTGGCACTACACTTGGCGTATTTGGCCTTATTTGAATAATACATAATCGACATCATTTCAATAAGTGTAGGGTATATTTTAACCAAGTAACGCAATTATTTGTACAAATACACCAAGTGAAGTGCCACGACCATAGAGTAAACTAGGCTGTGCATCTCCTAATTTAATCCTTTATCTTTTTAAATTACCTATTGGAAAACCCGTATAACTCTATCCGCTCATTTCTCTATCCGCTTAGTATTAGGCTCCTACAATCTTTTGATCACACATTTTTAACTGTCTTTCTGTTGTATTTCATTTCATCATATTCATATCATTTTATGCCCGCGCTATCTGCGGAGATAGGTTTTCTTTTTGCGCGGATCCCTAATTCTTTTCCTTAAAATAATGTTATGTAAGTTACCTATTAACTACTCCTTATAGCACCAGCTATCTGCTTGTGTCCCGTTCCGTCAAAATCGGATCAGCTGTTTCAGAGATTAGCGGTTATCAGATTTAACAAACAGACAAATAAAAAACAAGTTTTTTTGGTATAATTGCCATGATTCATATTATTATGCATTTATTAAAAATCTGTTATTTTGACATCACATCACATCACAAACAGAAAATTCAATTTATTTTTTTAAGTAAATGTATAAGATTCGCCACAACCCGGGGCGAGCATATTGTGTCTCTGTCTGCGCTGACCCATCATATAAGTGAGATAGTAATATAATTATAAGAACTGATATAAATCGGTACCTATCTCTTTCCTGTTGTTATCGTAACAAAAAACGTAGGACGGACTGGCTCTACTGGGTAATCTTTAAGATGTGGATTAGTTGTGGACACGGATGGCGCAGTGGTTGAGCGATTGGGTGCTGAGCTGCGTGTCGTGAGTTCGATTCCCGCACGAAACAAACCAGGCATTTTAAATTGTGTCTGGAAATGATAGGCCACTCTTGCGCTTACCGCCTGAAATATTTGCATGGCCTACATACAGGTCAAATACCTGTCCGGTCCTGTTCCGGGTGAGGCTGTTTGTGTATGTGAGTTTATATGTAAGAGTTCCTAGTGTAGGGCAACGTATTTTTAAAAAAGAAATAAAGAAACTTAGCCAGTTTTTCAGTTGGTACTAATGTTACCACTGAAAGATAATTAACCTGTGCTATACTTGAAATTGGCCAAATGCACAAACCGTGCGAAGCAAGAAGAAAAAAAAAACCTGTGCTGTTTTTTTCAGGTCGGTGTCGCAACATTTGTCAGTGCTGGTGGCTGCAACGAGGACCAGCCCTCAGTATTCACCAGAGTCCAACGATACCTCGACTGGATCAGCGAAATTACTGGAATAGAAATTATTTAAAAAAACGTGTACTTTATTGTATCTGCTGTGTTTAATAATAAAAATAATCCTACTTTTATCTTATTTTGGCTGTTTTTTTTTGTGTTTAAGTTTTTAATACTCGTTAAGCCGTATTACCGTGTGTAAGGTAGGTATTTCTCTCAGGGGCGTTTGTGGGAGTACTTCAATGATTCGACGCACGACTAACAGTAAAGGTTATATATATTTGGACGTTACAACACACTTTAGGAATCACAAACAATACAAAACAGTAATATGACAAAATTATATGCGTATCGCGGCAAAAGGTACGAACCGGCCGGCGATTAGCAGTCCACTGTCGTTGGCGGGGGCGCGGGGGTGTTATGTCAACTCGATTTTACCGCGCTTAAGGGGACGTCAGAGCACAAGTTGCACGTTTATTTAAGGCCGTGTTACACGTGTTATTTAATTTAGGTACCTACTTATTTGTAAGCCGTTTTTTCCCAGATTAGTACTAGATTAATACTAATCTGGGAAAAACTAATTTTATAAGTACCTTTACGGTAATCCATATAGGTATTTACGACAATAGTTTTTGAAGGTATGGTTATGTATTCAGCGTATAAATAGGTATAATTATAACAAACTTTTAACATAATATGGAACCAATCTTTTAAGCGCGTAAAAGAACAACTGTCTTAAGGTTTGCCAACATTCCTTCGACTGATTACTTATTTATAAGTAGTATTTTTCAGAATAAGCCAATAAAAAATATAACCCCTAGATGAAAAAGTATACCTATGGGCACTACTTCGGGCGTGTCTCTGTTTATTTTGATAGGTATCTACGAGCCACGTTTTCATTATCAACTCGTGTTTTAGTAATTTATTAATAAAAAAAAAGTCGCAAGACTTTGATAGCGTGCAGTCGGTATCTACTGCATATTGGAATATCCGATGATTAAAAGATTATGCTACAATCAGATCTTAGATACGGAATATAATCATGATGTATAGGAAGTAATGTTTAGGATCTTTAGGTAGGTAGATAGGTGCCTATCGAAGCAAGAGGTAACGAAAGAACGGAGTAAGAGAAGAAAAGATGTGGACGTTGTAAGCCCTAGTATAGGTACACCCAACATACTATTTTTGCGTGCAACATGCAACCCTTTTTTGTCAAAATGAGACGAAGTGAACAACAAA
The DNA here is from genome assembly GCA_947361185.1 of Charanyca ferruginea. Classification (NCBI taxonomy): domain Eukaryota; kingdom Metazoa; phylum Arthropoda; class Insecta; order Lepidoptera; family Noctuidae; genus Charanyca; species Charanyca ferruginea. Next base: position 53,521,949 of record OX376055.1, on the reverse strand, counting down.
TAAGTCAGTCTGAGCAACTACCATCGACCAACTTGTTTATCAGGACAAGGCAATTTATGCAATATAGTTTCATGGGAATTCATTTCATACAAACGGTGGGAGAGTGACCAGTCCGCGACGAGCTCTACAGGGTCGCGCGGATGGCGGGGCGTGATCGTGACCTTTCCTCAGGGAAGCCGACAAAAACACTAATATTTACGTTTCGGAAAACTCAGATTATGAAACAAAAGGCAGATAGACCACGCGGAACACTGTGATTGAAGCTAAAAAAGCAAATACAAATTCAAAAGCGAATACCTGCAATTTCGTGATTGTATTCGCTTTTGAATTTGTATTTGTATTTTTATTGGTTTTTTTTAACGATCCGGCGTTTCGTGCTATACTGACTCGTGTCAGTACAGCACGAAGCGCGTTGTAGGTATTCGCTTTGAATTTGTATTTGCTTTTTTGGCTTCACTGTCAGTGTTCCACGCGGTCTATCTGCCCTTTGTTTCATAATCTGAGCAGGAAAAACGAAAATTTTACTAGTCTAGGGTATTTTAGGAAATAAGCTATAATTCTTCCGACCGAATTTTTAACCCGATTAATTTTCAATTAACTGTAAAATTCGATTTTAAGTTTCTTTGAAATCAATTAATGGTTAGTAAATTGATTTGGTAAATAAGTGACGCCACAGGCTGCCATATTGTCATTGTATTGTCATACAAAATCTATAGACGAATCTCGTTTTGACAGCTCATAAAAAGTATGTCAATTGATTGGTGGTGTCAAGTACCCTATTATTACATCACTAACACAGCGGGGTATACAAACCGATTGTTGGGTTTAAGTTATTGTTCTGAGATTTTTTTTGGGAAAAGCCTAAGTAGTTACGTACTATTCCCAAACCACTGCAACTCATGTAAGTCAGAATCAGAACAGTACCGACCACCAGAAAAGCGCCGAGTTAGAGGTTTACTGCAATAATTAATCGATTAAGCGAAATAGTCGATTGTGTATGACAAAGGAGCTTATAGAGGAACAAACGACACTTTTCGAATAGAAGGGATGAAAAAAAAATTATAGGTATCAACTCAGATTATGAAACAAATGCAGATAGACTGTGCGGAACACTGAGAGTGAAGCCACCAAAGCAAATACAGAAACGCCTCGAAGTGGACGCCATATTGCTCTGCGGAAATGACGTCAGTTCGTTGTGTAAATAAATGCGCTGATATTATATATGATAAAAATAATCAAAATAATACTTTGTAATAGGTGTAATATAATTAAAAAAGTATGTTGATTACGAAAATAATAAAAGTACAAAGCCTATATACGCCAATCGGTTGACTGACAGTTGTCAATTTTTTGTTTATACAGCCATACGGCGTAATAACATGGCGACTACTATTTCATGGTGTTGTAAAACAGATCAAAAAATCTGAAAACTTTGAATTGAATTTAAAAATTGATTTTGTTATTTTACGAGAACTAAAACTTACATTTCCCGACTGCTTTTTGCCTAAACTATCTCAATAATTTATATTTATAGATTTTTTATTATATAGATTAAAATACCGCTGTACTGACACGAGTCAGTACAACACGAAACGAAGCATTGTTAAATAAAACATATACTAATACAAATAAAAATGCAAAAGCGAATACAATCACGAGATTGTAGGTATTCGTTTTTTAATTTATATTTGCTTTTGTGGCTTCACTTGCAGTGTTCCGCACGGTCTATCTGCCTTTTGTTTGATAATCTGAGGGTATCAAATTCAAAAGAAGAACGTGATCGTCAGTAGCACAGAACACATATACCCCTAACGGGGCTAAGCTCAGCCGTCCAAAACTTATTATGTGAGGGTAATTGGAAAAAAATAAACCATACACACACTACACCACATACACTACGAACCAAGATAAAGTATAGGCTAGACTTAGAGAGATTGATAAAGTATTAGGTGTGTTTGGATATTAGAACAAAGCATGATGGATAACAAATGACACATAGATTACTATACTTATAAACAAAGAAATTATATCTATCCACTTCTAATCAGCATTGCTCAGTATGATTAAAATATGGCTTATGTTTAACGAACCTCCAGATATAGTAAATGACCCCCAAAAATAGTAAATGATCACTAACATTTAACCAAAGTATTGTAGAAATGTATGAGTTTGACTGTAAAAAGCGATTTGGTTCTGGCGTAGGGGGTCACAGTTCTAACCTAACCTAACCATGTCGGATCCGCCCCAGGGTGGACTTAGGGTCATCAGATTTGGTGACTAAAATTTGGTGATCATTTACTATTTTTGGTAGTAGTTTGGTGATCATTTACTATTTTTGGTAGTAATTTGGTGATCATTTACTATTTTTGGTAGTAATTTGGTGATCATTTACTATTTTTGGTAGTAATTTGGTGATCATTTACTATTTTAATTAACATTGGTTCAGCCGTTTCGTCGTGAAAACGTAACAGACAGAGTTACTTTCGTATTTATAATATTAGTATGGAAGTATGGATTAGTATCCAATGGATTACTTAGTACTTATCTATAAGTCTGCAGTGCTATTTTGTAACAATCTCCCTCTGTGAATACCTAGGTGAAGTGAGTGCTAGGGATTGACAAAGCAGAGAGACAAATGACAGCTCACTTCACCTATACCCTGTTCACAATAAGATTAGACATGAACGCAAACCTTTTTTACAGTCCCTTCAACCGATTTTGACTTCTATTCCGTAGGCTTAAGGATGACATTAGTGGCAAAAAAGTGGTTACAATAACAACTGTTTACTGCAGTTGCCATTTGTCATGCTACCAACGCAATATAAGTCAAAATCGGTTGAACGGACTGTAAAAAAGGTTTTTGTAAATGTCTAATCTTATTGTGAACAGGGTATAGGTGTTCACCGAGGGTGATTGTATCAGAATAGACATACTGAAGTCGCCAATCCGCCTTGAGCGCACGTGGTGATCAATGCTCGTACCTTCTCTGTTTGAGAACAGTAGGTCCATTCTGTAAAATTCAAACAACAACTCGCATCTCACATCGCTATTCACTCTCACTAAGGTTCAAAATGAACTTGATATATTTGACACTTTGAATCGGGTTCGCATGCGAAGTGAGCGTCGAAGTGACAGGAAAATGACCTTACAGAATGCCACTTCTTACCTGTCAAAATCTCCCTGTCAATTTAGTTCAACTCGCAGACTTCGAAGTTTAGAAACAGAATCACACCCCAGGACTTTACCCTGGAGTTGGAGTTCAACTCGCTGACACGCTCGCAAGGGTGGCGATAGTGTAAATTCTAATTATCAACCGAGTTTTTAGAATGCCAATAAAAAACTCACAGCGGATTCAGATTCGAAGTTCAGACAATAGAATGAGGTCTTACAGAATCACACCCCTGTAACTCTAAGGGTAAAAGTCGGATAGTTGTCACACTTTTTGAAATAACTTTGTAGGTATGTCTCAGTTCAAAAAGCAAAATATCTTATTTGTAAAACCCATATAGGGAATAGTTGCCTAATCCATATTAGTTACGTTCAGCTACCTACATGTTGTAGGTAATAAGAAATAAACACACTCATAAGTTTATCGCATTCAGCTGATTCCCGCCCGGAGCCTTACTTAGTCTTGGGTTCATATTGATGGGGCCGTATACCCACGTTGACGCTCCTTTCGGCCCCTCGGGCTTAATGAAGTATTTTATTATATTCGGGCATACCTACTTTTTTATTATATTTCCTAAGTTCCTGCCCACAACTGTTCCTGTACACATGGGACCGGTTGCACGATATCTATAACTAATTACGTAAGACTTCGCACTGATTTTTCTGTGAAGTGTGTTATTGATATCGAATCCAAATATGATAAATGTATTAATGTAGGTATATAAATATTAATAATGAAGCACGTGTATTCGTGACTCATCATAATCATTACCAAGGATTTTAAATATTGTGTAGTCATTCGAAAACTTTGTTTTGGTCAGCACAGCACGGTTTGCAAAGTTTGTGATTTCAGCAAAGTTTTGCTAGGAATACAAGCAAGGCTTCGCACGAACAAAGTGGGGAGGTCCCGAGACTTCGAGACTTTTCAGAAAATTAGAATCGAGTTCATTTTTAGCCAGATAAATCAATATTTTTTTTTTATTTATGTACGTATTTTTTTTTCATTAATAACGTTAAGGAAGTCAAGAAGGTAATTGTAAGTCATCACAGCTGCAGAGTTTGGTGGCGATCGTTAACCAAAACAAGCGGTGATTACAATAAATCAGCAGCATAAAGTTAATAATAAAAAAAGTCATACAAATCGTATGTTTATTCGTTTAATTTTTTATAATGTTTCCATACTTTTGGTTTTCGTAAAATGACTACCTACAATAGATACGACTTCGACAAGCGTGTCTCGAGTCTTGAGTCGAAAGTCCCGGGACTCGAGACAGAAAATATCTCGGGGTTTCGGGACCAAAACCCTATTATAAAGGATGATTTTCTTCATCGCCTTTTCAAATGTTAATTTTTTACCTTCCTTTTATTGGAGCATAAGACAAAAGGCGAACAAATGACTATAGTTCTTAGGTTATAATGTTGAAATAACTGCATTTTAATGATATTTTTTATGTAGGTAAATGGATAGTTTACATTGTTTTGTATTTAGCGTTAAATAACGAAGGTTATTGTATGATTTACATGCCTTAAATATCTTACTACTTATCAACTAAACCACAAAGTACGTAAGGCTGCGGCGCGCCCGAGCAGAGAGACCACTCAGAACAAACCAGAACAAACCGCCATTTTTCGCACGCACACATTGACATTACGTTTATAGGAATTCTCAATTTCTCAAGCAGTTTTCAAAACACACATTGACTTTAGTTTCGGAAGTCGGTGGCAATACAAAACAACAAACAGAACAAAGCCACTGAATTTCGAAACTAAAGTCAATGTGTGTTCTGTGCTAAAGTTATTTTTCACTTTTTAGTTTTTGAATTCGGTTGTCTTTTTTCTAAAAAGCTTTTTATTTTCCGCTTTTTAGTACCTCCTCATCGAAATCTATTAAGAAGAGATTGAAAGTTAACTACTACAAAGATTGATGAACTATAACGTCGTCTATGTTAAATTTTTGGGTATTTGTTGATTTATCAAAAAGCGCTGAATCAATTTCGATAAAATTTATATGGGACCACCCCTGAAGCATACACTATCCATAAAAAAAAGAATTTTCAAAATCGGTTTACGTTTGCCGGAGAAATCGCGTAACAAATCGCGCACATACTTAATGCAAATTTAAGACTTATACGGTTTTCTCATGGATCCCATTGTCAGAACTGGACCAAAAAAATGCGACCACACGGGACGCACTAGCTTTCAAATAAAAAAAGAATCATCAAAATCGGTTCACCCAGTCCAAAGAAATCAGGTAACAAACATAAAAAAAAAACAAAAAAAAAAAAAAAAAAATACAGACGAATTGAAAACCTCCTCCTTTTTTGAAGTCGGTTGAAAATTTGCGAGTTCCAACCAGTGTCAATATTTCATATTGTCACAAATAAAACCTACAGAGTCAATACAGTAGCAGCCCTAGTCACTCTGGCAAGTTTAGGTAGGTAATTATTTTTGAAGATGGCGGGAGCGGTCCTTCTGTAATTATATTTTGTGACTAACCATACATTTTCTGTATACCGATATCTCTATTTTTTATTGTTTCCTATAAAACTGATTAAGAACCGATGTTTAAAAAATGTTAGTCATTATGTGAACAACATTTTTCTTTTAAATAACTATTAGTGTTGTTTTATGGAGTTTTAATCAGTTTTATTCTCCGAAAATGATGTTATTCATTCCAGCAGGTGCAACCACGTACCTATAGGTAACAGGGTGCAACAAGAGGGTAATTTGCAAGAGGGAAAGATTACGTGGCGTTCTTACTTTTCGGCTGACATAGGCGGTCACCGGACAAGGATGCTTCGGCTCGGGAAGTACCCGCGCCATATGGGCTGGGAGGCAGCGCCCGGTTACCAGCACTTAAAGACACGGCGTAGCACGTTTTGGAAAAGTACCCAGATTAGGCACCGTAATTGGGTTTTCTGAAATACAAATAAACAATTCATAAAGGTATGAACCGACAAGCGATACGATTGAAGTTATTTATTTATCCTCGAACTGGAAGAGTATGCACCAATTCAATAAATAAATAAATCACATAATAAATACTGAGTGAATTACTTACTTAACTTCATCTGTTGTTAACTACGATCATTGAAAATGCTGAATTGAAGACGTCACAGGCAGCACAAATTGCAAAATTCTATAACAAAAGGAAGAGATGTACAACTAGCAGTGGGTAGGACTTTGTCTGCCAGTGCTGATGATATGATGAGTAACAATCAAAACTACCCATTTTGCTTCTTTGAAGTGGCCCTAGTGATGTACTTATGCAAAGGTGGATAGAAAAGAAAGCGTTTCTTTAGTCCTATCCACATCTGAAGGGCTGTCGGGCGCTGATGGTGAACGTGAATAATTTGCGGTTGCAGCAGCACATCACAGCAACTATTTGGGGATGCATAGGAACTACTGCTATTGACCTACCTCAACTCACGTATGGCAGCAAAAATAACCATACGTTTTATGCGTTAGAAGTTCGACATAATCGTCCATTCTGCCTGGACAGAGCTTGACAGGCACTATTGCAGTCGATTGTGACGTATACCATCTCGGCCTCGCTAGTCTGCTAACGCCTTAAACCGTATTGTTAGATTAGATTATAATAATGTTAAGGAAAACTTGCGATAGTATCTACTAATCAGTTGAAAAAATTATGAAAGATTAACTCAGATTTAAAGTACACAAGGTATATAAACTGCTTGACATAAACAATTTCTCTATAAGTGTGGATTTATATTAATAACAATGCGTGCTCTATTATTTGGTTTATCGTTAGTTGTTTGTGCTTCCGCTTTGGTAGAAGTACAGACTAATTATCATGATAGTGTTGGAATTCCTGCTGCGGAGAGGTTAAAGGCACTTGAAGATGAGATTTTAGCGAAGAATGCTCAAGTTAATAACAGGATTGTCGGTGGAGCTTTAGCTCCCGTTAACGCACACCCCCACTTTGTAAGTACAATTTATAAACAAAAATGAATACTGGTCTCTCCGACCCTTGCTCAAGCCAGCCCGCGCAGCTGAGGCTGTAGCTTTAAATTCGTCACCAAATAATCAAAATCTGATCCAGCCTATCTCTTTGCTGCCCTTGCCCTGCGATACCCTAAGCCGAGGCCCGTACCCCACAGGGCGTACCCTTAGCGTGTAGTCGCTTAGTTTATAAGTCTTTGTGCCCTGGCTGGAAACCTTAAATTCACTTTAAAGGACCACAGGAAAGTCCGGTTAAGTAGTCGACAACCTCGTAGGTTGGCATGCGAGATGCTATTCCGAAATAAAAAGTATATTTGTCCTCTTTACGTTTGAAATTGGATTGATTCTATTGTGATGAAACTGGAGAGTGGTTCTGCGTACGCAAGGATTACTGGCCCAAATAAAAGAAAAAAACAGAAAGGAAGTCGCGGGCATCAGTTAGTTGGATAATGAAAGCAAAGTGCCACCTTTATTTAAATAACTTGTCTTACGCAGGGAGGATTGTTGATCGATTTGTTGGGTACAAGCTCCAGATCCGTATGCGGTTCCTCGCTTGTCTCCCACAACCGGCTGGTGACGGCAGCTCACTGCTGGTTTGATGGCTCGAGACAGGCGTGGCAGTTCCTTGTAATTCTTGGATCCAACTTCCTATACAGCGGCGGGGAACGCATCGCTACTAGTCATGTTATAATGCACCCTCAGTATTTTCCGCAATTGCTCACAAATGATATCGCTGTGATTTACTTGCCCTGGAGCGCTAATATCGATTTTGGTGAGTCACATTTTTCAAATTTTGTAAGGCTTTATTATTATTTTTTCCATTTCTATACTCGTTAACTATTATTTTATTAAATGTTTGCATTGTTAACAGTTAACGTCAGACCTATAAGGTTGCCCAATAATTCAGAGCTATGGAACACATTTGAGGGACATTCGGCTGTAGCTGCTGGCTTTGGCAAAACTAGTGACCGTAAGTACTTAGTTTATAAGCGTACCGTAGACCTTGATATGGTAAAATGTCTACCATATATCAGTGATATCCAATCTCCAAGATATAGGTTCTATCTAGTTTGTTAATCACCGAAGGAAACCTAACTAATTTTTGATGATTGTAACTAGCTCTATGTAATCCAATATGGTACTTACCTACTTCTGTAATAGTAAAAATAAATGTATTCTTATTCTCATATTATAATTGTGATATAAACACCTTTAGTCTGGTCGTTTAATATTTAAAGGGTTTGAAGTATTAAAACTGCAATTCCATCGTATTCTTTCCGCAATGAATCCCATAAAACATCGATAATTGTGATGATCATGCTCAGAAACTCAGTCTTTTACCTTGTTTCTCTACTACCTTAAGCGGTTCTAATTAGTATTTGGAAGGCTTGTTTCAAAGCATTGTAATAATTAGAACAAGTTGCTTAATGTTATTGTTTAATGTTAAAAAAACAAGTATTTATTTAAGTATTTACATTGCAGAACAAGCCGCTGCTTCGACTGTGGTGAGCCACGTTTCTCTGAGGGTGATCAGCCATGCTCAATGCCAACCTGTCTTCGTGGCTGGATATGTAACGCTCAGTACTCTCTGCACCAGTGGTGCTGGAGGCGTGGGCATTTGTGGTGGGGACTCCGGTGGACCCCTGGCTGCTTATGGCAATGACGGACAACCATTCTTGGTGAGCCTCAGTTGACTATTTTTAAAAGTCTATGCCACAATTTTCATTCGCATACTTAGGAAAGATTGTGATTCTATGTGTTACAACCAAAAGGACTAACTGTGCTTCGAGGGGGAGCTTGTTGAGGAAACTAACAAGAAACAATATCTACTTTAATTAATATTATACATGCGAAGGTAACTCTGTCTGTCTGTTACCTCGTCACGGTATAATCACTCAACTAAATTTTTGAACTTTTTTACCTTTTTAGATCGGTGTCAGCTCCTTCGCTGCGCACAACGCCTGCCAAAACGGTCATCCATCAGGCTTCGCCCGAGTCACCAGTTTCCACAGTTGGATCAGCCAACACGTATTTTAAATAACATTGAAATGTACATAAACTAAATGATAATAAATCTGATTAATATAATAAGTAAATTGAGCCTCTTTTGATCGATTACATCTTTATCGATAAATTCTAAGAAACATCTTTCATTTCCTATCCTTCAAGAGTATGTTTGCAAGTACTTCGATGATTTTAACTGCCTTACTTGACGGCGTTATAACAATTAATTTTTCTCCAAATATTTTTAACACACGGGTATCTTGTGGTTAATATCTAGGTTCCTATGTAACGAAAATACAATTTTTTTAAGAAACAAATTCAGTAAATTTGACCAAAAATCAGTGTTTTTGCACAATTTTTATCTGAACTTTAGCCTTTCATAATGCACTCGTACAAAAAGTAAAAAAACAGCTTCATAAAAACCTTGCACATGTAATGAAGATTATAGATTACAAACATTTTTACCAAAAACTAGTAAGGTTTTTTAAATAAAAATTATTATTATTATTTTGTATACAAACACATATTTCTTGTAACATGGTTTGTGAAATCTCCGCGCGCCAATTTTCTAGCGATATTATCGCATTCTCACTCACTCGTTTGTTTTCGAACATTGCGTTGGATGAAACAAACAATTTTTCAATCACGCTCGCGTTGAAGTTCGACCGATGGGGAAGGCCGCTCTTTGCTCTATGCTCATACCGAGTCATACGTCGTCTTCTTTCTTTTTGTTTTTATTTTAGAGTTATGTATATTTGTGAATTATTATTTGGACTAAATGACTTCTTTTCCTTACTTTGTGATGATTTCGGGACCAATTTTCATATCTTACGCAATCAGGAGAGAACAATTTATGTTGTGTCTTTTATTGTTTCGAACAAACATTCTTGTGTTTATTTTTATGATTAGATCAGATTTAATGAGCGGAAGGTATATAAGTGGAAAAATAACTGTCGTTCACCACAATTAAAGAAATATTTTTATATAATGCGTAGTCTGTTAGTATTTGGTCTGGCCCTGGTGGCTTCGGCGTCGGCGTGGGAAATTGGGGCCGGGTACCATGAAGAAGTTGGTATACCCCTCGCTGAGAAGATCAGGGTAGCTGAGGAAAATATCTCGACCGGGGAAGTTCAAAACAGGATTGTGGGCGGTTTTATCGCTCCAGAGAACTCACATCCTTACTTCGTGAGTACCTTCACTTGATAAAGTGACAACACTGCTACTATATACCTACCTACCTCAACTCAGCAAGTTAATATTATGATGATATTAAAAGTACGAATTTTATATACAGAAAAAGGCACTTGAAGCTTTTAGAATTTCAAGGGGGGGGGGGCGGACAACCGCCTCTCTCTGCCCGCCCTTACACACCAACCCAAAAAAATACCACTAGAAACGCAATCGCGGGCATCAGTTGGCGCCTATATATAACATGGTGGGTTGATTTTTTGACAGCATCAAGGGACCGTAGACTTGAGTATGTGATTTTGATTTCAACTCGATAACTCTACGCGTTCCCCAGATAAAGGGTCTTGACAGACAACCAGACGGACAACAGAGTGATCCTATAAGGGTTCCGTCTTTTCCTTTTGAGTTACGGAACCCTAGAAACAGGAACGAAGTCGCGGGCATCAGTTTGTTGGTTAATAAAAGCAAGGGCACCTTTATTTAAGTTACTTTTCTTACGCAGGGAGGATTGTTGATCGATTTGTTGGGAACAAGCTCCAGATCCGTATGCGGTTCCTCGCTTGTCTCCCACAACCGGCTGGTGACGGCAGCTCACTGCTGGTTTGATGGCGAGAAACAGGCGTGGCAGTTCCATGTAATTCTTGGATCCAATTTCCTGTACAGAGGCGACGAACGCATCGCTACTCGTGAAGTCTTTATGCACCCTTACTATTTTCGTAAATTTTTCATGAATGACATCGCTATGATTTACTTGCCCTGGAGCGCTAATATCGATAATGGTGAGATTACTTCTCGTTTATTTTTAACTGACTTCAAAAAAAGGAGATACGCATAACTATTACGTCTAGTTCGATTGCGACGATTGATGATTACATTTTTAATTATTATTAGGTACATTGAATGTATGAATTGTTTACAGTTAACGTCAGACCTATTAGGCTGCCCAATAATTCAGAGCTATGGAACACATTCGAGGGATATTCGGCTGTAGCTGTTGGCTTTGGCAAAACTAGCGACCGTAAGTACTTTATTTGGTGGTCGACGGAGTACCTGTGGCGGGGGCTCCTATTTCTGTCTGCAGGGTTTATAGGAAACTAACCAAACGTGAGGTCAACCGTCTTCTTTTGGTTCAAAACCACAAAAACATAGAAAATCAGGTTAGCGAACAGTCAGGCGAGGCGTCTATTAGGTATTTCATACATAGTTGAAATATCCAATTCCTTAAAATACCATTTAAAGATGAATCGTTTGTTAGTGCATTTAATTAAACGATATGTTAGTCTGTTCTGGGGGCACGGTAGTGCTCTCGCCAAGACGAATCAAACGAAGTGTAAGGGCACTACCTACCTTTTCTCGAAGCGCTTTGTCGTTTTTTTTTAACCCTCCTGACTAGACTTTGGATTTTATCAGAAAAAAAAGTCTAGGGGTATGATATTAATAGTGGACTTATTAAACATAATTATGAAGTTTCAATTACATAGCTCTTATACTTTACCCCCCATTTACACTCAGCCCCTGCCACTGCTCCTGCCGCTGCCTTAAATACTTCTGCGCGAGTGTCGAAGCGAGTGAGTGTTCACACTCAGCCTTCATAGTTCTTTATTGAACGAGGAGCGCCGGGCAATGGCAGCGGCTGAGCAGTGGCAGCGCGAATGACCTGTTTACAATCTCGCGCTGCCCACTTTCCTGCTCACTTCCCTGCCCAACAGGGCTGAGTGTAAATGTGGCTTTATATTGTATTGATATCTAAAAACCTCGATTTCGTCACTGACTCATTGATGAGCATCCAAATTCTTAGGATACTTCCTGAAGTCCTAGAAATCTGAAACTACAAAAAGAAAACGAAAAAAGAATATTGTCGTAAGCAACTTACAAAAAGAAGTGAAAGGGTACATATTAGAATTTCGAAAATTAATATGTTTAGAGTTAAAATGTCAATGTTCATAATAACGAAAATTAAAATATCGATTGTATCGTAATATCGAAAATTGTTATACCTAAGTCTGAAATGTCTAACATTAAAATGCCAAGTAATAAAAATATCAAATGATTCAAAATGTCGATAGTCATTATAACTAAGTTCAACCGCCTTCTGACCCAGGTGCTCACCATCAACGTCCTGCCTCCCTATGGCATCCTTCAAGTGTACATAACTGTCAGCTCTCAGCTGCACCTGGGCCCTGTTTCATAAACTTTACAATCCGACAATTTTGTAAATACATATTTGTAAAATTGTATGACAAGTGCTGTTTAATAAACCTTACAATTATGTAAGAATTTTACAAGTAAAAACATTACAAATTTTACCAGTACAGTTGCTGTTTAATAAAAGTTTACAAGTGTAGAAAACGCCTGTAGATTTCGATGACAATATTGTATCTACAAATTTGTAATTTACAATTACAAATTTGTAGATATTAAAATATCTAGAATTTGGTTTTCTCATTTTTCTATTTGTTTGATTAGTTACGAAAGTAGCACAGTAACAAAATCACGATTCTGTATTTAATATAGGGGAGTCCGTTTCTACGCAGTGAAGTAGTACTCGGGGTGGATCTGCCCTAAATCCATCCATAATCGACACAACCTAGCTGGGGGGTTTATGTTGTACACACTCGTCTCATATGACGCATTCGGATAATCAGGTCATCAAATATGCCTGTTATCACACTCGTTGGGCTTGTTCGACGCCAAGGATCAGTAAGAAACCGGTCGACAATGCCATCAAGCAACTCGCATTATATGAAAATAAGGATGTCTAATTAGGTAAATTTGCTGAATATTCAAATTCGAAAGGCTGCATTTCTCTTAGAATCCTATTCAAGATCATGTCCTAGTTTCGTTACCAAATATTCGATGGTAGTTTTGCTAACCCGAAATTAAAATCTGTGACAGAGAGACTACAATATTCTGGGATGGTTTTTCAAAAACGCTGATACGTGTAATGTCCCTCGTCAATAGGTCAACCTTTCCGTCTCTGTATTAACGTCTATACCAATTTCTCATCCCCTTTTTTACCCTCTTCTGGGATGATTTTTCAAAAACGCTGGTACATGTAATGTTCCTGATATAGGTCAACCTTTTCGTCCCTGTTTAGCGTCTATTCCAATTTTTCATCCCCTTTTTTACCCTCTTCTGCGATGTATTACAAAAACTCTGATACATGTAATATTCCTGATATAGGTCAACCTTTCCGTCGCTGTTCTAGGGTCTACACAAAAATTTTATCCCCTATTATTGTATCCTCTTCTAGAATAATTTTTCAAAAACGCTAATACATGTAATGTTGCTGATATAGGTCAACCTTTTCGTCCCTGTTTTAGCGTCTATACAAATTTTTCATCCCTTGTACCCTCTTCTGGGATGATTTTTCAAAAACGTTGATACATGTTATGTTCCTTACATAAATCAACCTTTCCGTCTCTGTTAAGCGTCTATACCAATTTTTCATGCCCTTTTTTACCCTCTTCTGGGATGTGTTACAAAAACACTGATACATGTAATGTTCCTGATATAGGTCAACCTTTCCGTCCCTGTTTTAGCGTCTAAACAAATTTTTCATCCCCTATTGTACCCTCAATCAAAAAATCAAATCAAAAATCATTTATTTCACTAACAATGTTTGCAAAAACAACATAGTGATTGGAGCCTCCCTTTAAGCAAGTAATGCCTGTGTTGGGAGACTCCGCTCTTCCATACCGATATTAATAGATAACATAATTATAATATTTTTGTGAGAGTATGTGTGTTTGTGTGTGTGTGTGTGTGTGTGTGTGTGTGTGTGTGTGTGCGTGTGCGTGCGTGCGTGTAATATGTGTGTCAGCATGTGTAGCGAGGTGAGGACGTGCCATTGCACATCCACCATACTTAAAACAATTGCATGCAACAGTCCAAGCGGACATATCCGTGCATTATGATACATGTGTTAACAGTGCTTCTGTTTCGTCATAATTCAAAAGTTTTATCCAACTAATTAAAGATTTTTTACAGTCATGGTATTGTTTAGTATATATGTATATTTTCATATTTATCCTATTATATAATTGGGCAGAACGTTTTCGTAATTGTATTCTAGCAAAGCGAGTTCGTGTTTGGGGAATTTGTATAATATTGTCCTTTCGTCTCTTTGTTAATTTGGAGGAGTCGAACGGTAAACTTTTGTGCGTTTTCAAGATGGTCTGTATAATATATAATTTCCTCACAGAGAGCAGGTCACTGATCTGATATAATTCGTCTGTATGATATCTCAATTTCTTAAAATACATTATTTTTATTAATGCTCGTTGTGCACGCTCAACGTCTAAGAATTTTGTCTTACTAGCCCCTCCCCAAACAGGAATGCAGTACGTCAAAACTGGCTGCACAAGAGCTATATATATTTCATTTAAAAGATTTCTTGATGAATTGTGGCGTGTATACAAGGTTTTTGGAACGACATGTCGTAATGAATTAAATAACCAGCTTAGCTTTCTGACTCTGCTTGTAACTTGTTCGAGATGTTGGTACCAAGATAGCTTTTGATCAACAACCACTCCTAAGTATTTCGTATGTGTTACTTTATCTATTGTTGGACATTTGCAATTCAGATTATTTATATTATCACATTGATGAATTTTTAATTTAAAGTTTTCGACAGGCTGGGTACGGTTATTAATACTAAAGCATATAAAGTTGGTTTTTGAGGTGTTCAATGTTAGTAAATTACTTTTTAACCATTTGGCAATTACAGTCATACCTAACTCAGCAAATACTTTGACCTCCTTCCAGGTTTTCCCAGAAAATACAACAGCTGTATCATCGGCATATGTGAAAATTTTGGCATTTTTGATGTTCAGATTACAGTGGGCGTTAATATAGGTCAAAAATAATGTTGGACCTAGTACGCTTCCTTGAGGCACGCCGTAAGATACGTGTGCGTCTTCACTAATATAGTCACCAACTCTTACTCTTTGTTTTCTATTAGAAAGATAGTTACGAAGGAGGTCTAGTGGGATACCTCTTATTCCGAATTCTTGTTCTAATTTGTTCACCAGGGTCGGAACAGAGACGGTGTCAAATGCTTTTTTCAGATCTAGGAATACTGTAATACATTTATTTCCATTGTCAAGACTGTCTACTACTATACTTGTAAGAGCACTTACTGCATCCTCAGTAGATAAACTTTGTCGGAATCCATACTGGCAGTGTGATAGTAGGTCAAATTTATTTAAATATTTAAGTAGTCTATTATTTATAAGTTTCTCTATTATTTTTGAAATAGTGGGTAAAACTGATATGGGTCTATAATTATTGACATCGTCTCTGTTTCCACCCTTGTGAACTGGTGTAATAATGGATTGTTTAAGAGGTTCAGGGAATATGCCTGTTCTAAAACATAAATTAGCAAGATGCGTTATAATCGGAACAGCTACCCTACTTATATGCTTTAGAAAACTAGTCGTTAAGTTGTCCCAGCCAGGGGCGCTTGACGTTTTTAGACCAAATAAGATTCCGTTAACTTCACTGAGGTCCGTTTCGAAGAGTACAAAAGAATTGGGTTGAATAGACAAATTAACTGTCGAACTAGGGAGGTTTGCGTTTAACTGTATATCCCGAGCTAGCTGTTCACCAATATTTACAAAAAAGTCGTTAATAAAGTTAACTGAATCGATCGGGGATGATTTTAAGTTCAACAGTTCACAATTTTCACTTTTAGTTTTGCTAGAATAAGTTATAGTTTTTATATTTTTCCAAAGTAGTTTACTGTTATTGACTGTTTTAGCTAGAAGTTCTTTTTGATATTTCCGTTTTAGTTTTTTGATGAGATTGTTGCAGTAATTCCTATATCGGATATAAGTGATTTTTAGGACTTCATTGTGCGGTTCATTTTTGAGACATTTTTGCATTTTATTGCGGTTATGTATACAACGTAGGATACCGGGGGTGATCCACGGTTTAATTATACGCTTAGGACAAGGGATTTTTACAATATCAGTGCCTATTTGAATAGACTCAGATAATTTATGCAGGAAAAGATTAATTAACTCTATAGGGTCATCACAGAAAAGTAGTTCAGAAATTTTGTGTTCTTGGAGATATTTGAGAGCGTCTTCATAATTTACAGTTTTTCTTGTTTTTGGAGCAATTTGGATATTCTTTATTTTAGATATAGAGAGAAAAGTAGTGTAATGATCCGTGATTGAAGTGTGTAAGATACCAACAACTGCTGTCAATTTATTTTTATTAAATTTTAGCATAAAATGATCCAAACAGTTATTTTCCCTGGTAGGCTGTGTATGTCCAGGTAGTATACCATATGCAGACAGCATATTAAGGTAATTTAATCTATTTTTACGCTCATGACTCGGTTCCGAATCCTTTGGTCTAATATTAATATTAATATCTCCCGCTATAATAATGTTTTTTTGCAGGGGTAATGTGTCAAGATGTTTGCCAAACGAGTCGAGGAAGTTATCAATATTAATATTTGACGGCGACCGGTAGATGCACAAAATAGTGAAGTTAAGAACATCTAATTGAAGGCATGATGCATGAGTTAACTTAACTTCCCTGACCTTACATTTTAGTGTATTTTTAATGTAAACAACTACACCGTCGTTTTGATTTAAGTGGTGGGTCGAAGTGTAAGAATGATAGTTGTTCAGTTGTGGTATCTGTTTATAGGCACTTAATCTACATTCCGTTAGAATAATGACGTCAGTTTCGAAGGCAAGAGAGGATAGCGTGGTCAAAAAACTGTCAAAATTACAATATATGCTCCTTATATTTTGGGATATAATCGTCAAATCATTTCGTTTTACTTGAATTCGTTTAGCGAGATCGGATGAGTCACATTCAATAATGCGTGTAATTTCAATATTGTCAATTTCATTGAGCGTATTTAGTGTTTCACCCATTGTAGGTATTGTAAATGGAATAATTCGTCATTACTAGGTTACTATAAAGATAATTAACAGTTGTATTTAATAGTTTAGTAATACATGAACGGTTGTAGTTACAATAATAACTTAAAAATATCGCAAATAGGATTGTAGTACGATCAGTAAATAGGACAGTGTGCCGATTAAATGTATGTATTATTAAGTAAACAAATGATGAAGTGTAACATAATGCACTGTATCTATTTGTTACGAGAATCTGTGTACATGTGTATATGTTGATATAGTGTGTCTGGTATAGTGTAAAAGTGTGTTTATCAATGCAGTTAAGTGTGATACATATGCTTTTAGAATTAAAGAAAAAAACAGTTTGAGTGGGACATTCTATGCCCACGTTAAACAATTGAAAAGAATTGCAAAATCGCAATGAATTATTTATCTTATGGTAGAAGTGACATTGCATATTTAAAGGTAGTCACGGTTTTAATTTTAATTGATGCACCTGATCCCTGATCTAATAGTAACGGTCGGTGACTGTTCGTCTTTTTTTATGTAAACCTTACCATATGCTGTCCAACAAAACTTGTATGCGCCAGACTTTGATAAATCTCTGGCAAGGAAAAACAATCGGGACGCCTTGGTGGTGAGTTGCTCAGCCAGGAAGATAGGGGTGTCTTCATGAGTTTTGAGTCCCAGGTGTTTACAGGCGAGTTTTGTCTTGTTTTTAAGATTGAAGGTCTTTCCCATCTTCAGTATTTCAGCTTTCAGGATAGTGGAACTAGTTTCCACAACTATCGGTGTGTTAGGACTATCAGTTTTCTTGCCACGAACTCTAAAAATATCATTGATATTGTGTTTGTCCATCTTACATCCTATACTGCTAGACAGACAAACAACCATGTCCATAAGGTCTTCTTTGGACTCGTTGGATTTTTTTGGCACATTTTTTAAGACGAAATTAGCTTTGCGGCATCCTATTTGGATATCTTCTAGTTTCTGTTCCAGAACTGTAATATGCTGATTACTTTCCTTTGCCTGACTCTCCAGTTTCACGATTTTCATTTTCAATTCCTCATTTTGCTGAGTCAGTGATGTTATCGAATTTTCAATGTTTATATTCGACTGCTGAATTTGTTTGAGAGTTATGTTAATTTCATGAATCTCACTTTCACGTTTTTCCGTGAAGAGTTTCATCATTTTCTTCATCTCCTCCTTAAACTCGTCTAACTGCTGACCAATCGAAACATCTTCTCTGCTACGCTTGGCTCGTTGAAATACGAAGCTGGGTGGTGATTTGCAGTTTCCTGCCAGGTTTATGTCCGTATCCGAGATAGACTTGTTCATGGATGACTCCATATTCACTGCGAGCCGATAACGAGAAATGTAGTCTAGGTATTAGCGATGTAAACACTGCACGTAGCAGAATCGTAGCCGATTTCGTCGTGCGTGAGCGATGACGTTGTCGTAGCACCGAAGATCGAAGGAGCGCACCGAGTGTGATAACGGGCCGCAGGCAGCGATGCGGGAACGGGATAGCAATTATGACCACGTTCTCTTTTACTCGAGACGCGCGGGGGACACTCGGGTACACGTCACTGAGCTGATTGACGGACAAGGTTTGAACCAAAGAGATAACTATTACACTAATCAATAGGTAGCACTTTCGTATGCAATTAAATTTAATTTTTGCGGAATGAGCGATAACACGTCTGTATTCAATGCTGGTTCGGACGAAAGAGACCCTCCTCTGGGATGATTTTTCAAAAACGCTGATACATGTAATGTTCCTGATATAAGTCAACCTTTCCGTCTCTGTTTTAACGTCTATACAAAATTTTAATCCCCTATTTCATCCTTTTCTGGGATGATTGTTCAAAAACGCTGATACATGTAATGCAATTCCTGATATAGGTCAACCTTTCCATCCCTGTTTTAGCGTCTATACAATTTTTTCATCACCTATTTACCCTCTTCTGGGATGTTTTTTCAAAAACGCCTTTTGGTTGGTAATTAATAATCACGTGTATCGTGATTATTAATTACCAACCAAAAGGCTAAATACAAATGGTTTGAACTACAAAACTAACGGGTTTTTCCATTTATACATTCATCCCCTATTTTACGCCCTCAGGGATTGATTTCCCAAAAACACTGAAACACGTGGTTTTTTATTTTTTAACCAGAATGATAAACACCAATTTTTATGGTTTAAACTACAAAATGACGATTTTTCATACAAACTTCCATCCCCTATTTAACTTCCTTAGGGGTTGAATTTCGAGAAATCCTTCCTTATTCCTTGTCTACATTATAAAGCGAAACTCTGTGCAAAATTTCAGCTTTCTAGGTCCAAGTGTTTGGGCTGGGCGTTGATGAGTCAGTCGGTCAGTCCTCCTACGTACCTCAGTGGGGATTTCTGGACGGTGTTTTTTTAGATTCCAGTTTTCCCCCCCAATGAGCACTTTCGAGGGGGATTTGTGGAATAAGTATTTTTTTCGACTCCAGTTTTCCCCCTCAAAGGGGATTATCAGAGGGGAATTCTGAACTTTTAATTTTAGATTCCACTGAACCCCCTAAGGGGGCTTTTAGGGGGGATTTGTGGAATAAGCCGGATTCTCTCAGGGGGGAAAAGTGGAATAACCCAACTTAAGTAACTGTAGCGACGTTACTTTCAATTTTTCTTAATTATACCTAAGCATTATTTGTGATAATTTAAAGATTATTCTGTAATACCTACTTACCTATCATAATGTAGTAATTAATATATCCAAACTGAAATAAAAGTATCTTGTGAATGTAAATGTTTTTTTTTTGCATTTAGTCATTTCCTCGCTGATGAAAAGTTACGTGTTGCACTCGAGTGCAAAGATTTTTTACCTCGTGCTCTTTTGATTCCCTCGCTAACGCTCAGGATTCTAATTTTAGAATCCTTGGCTTGCTCAGTCATCAAAATTGAGCACGCGGTTGAAAAGCAACTTTGCACTCTTGTTTAACAAATAACTATTGTACAGCTTTGTGTTTTTATTGAAAAAAAATACTGTATTCATTTTAGTATTTACATTGCAGAGCAAATTGGTTCTTCGGCTGTGTTGAGCCACGTGTCACTGCAGGTGATCAGCCATGCTCAATGCAAACCTGACTTCGACTTTGTAACACTCAGTACTCTCTGCACCAGTGGTGCTGGAGGCGTCGGCATTTGTACTGCTGACTCTGGCGGACCCCTGGTCACTAGCGGCACTGACGGACAACCATTCTTGGTGAGCCTCAGTTTTATATTTTTAAAACTCTCGAAAGATTATTTATGTGTTTACAATCAAACGGGCTAACTTTCTTACTATGCTGAGTACAGTAGTTTAAGGCGATGATATACGCCGGCGACCTTGAGCTACCAGAGAATCGTATATGCGCTGCGTCCAAAACTCTCAAAGTTTAGTCGAAAAAAATTATTAGAAGATAGTATTCTTTAACTTAAAAAAAGGCGTATACTAAAAGATAGATAATAAAATTGTCTGAAAGATAGTCAAACTTTCGTATAGAATTGTATATCATTTAAAAATAATTAAAAGCATATTTTGTAATATAATAATAATATAATATAATATGTGGGGACATTTTCACACACGGCCATCTGACCCCAAACTAGGGAGACCCTGTACTATGGGTGCCAGACAGCTGATATACATACACAAATACATTTTTTTTTTTTGTAAATACATACATAATATAGATAAACAACACCCAGACACAAGCCAAACACAAGTGCATGAGTGTTTGTTCTGTGTCTGGGTGTTTATCTATAATATGTATGTATTTATAAATTATATAAGTATGTATATCAGTTGTCTGGTTACCATAACACAAGCTCTGCTTAGCTTGGGACCAGATGACCGTGTGTGAGTTGTCCCAAGATATTTATTTATTTTTTTTTTTTTTTTTAAGTGCTCATCACACAAATGTTTACCCTGGGCGGGAATCGAACCCGCAACACGTTGCGCAGCAGTCGATGGCTCAGCCACTGCGCCAACCGTGTCGTTGGCGCAGTAATAGGTGTAATAATTAAAAAATTACGTTGGTTACGAAAATAATAAAAGTACAAAGCCTTACCCGTAAATGTGGTGTGTGCCAACTCTTCGAAGTTCAACTTCTCGAAGTTGTTGCGCCAACGCAACTACTTCGAGAAGGTAGCCGATCGGAGGGTGCATATAAATATTCCTTGTAGATTTTGTGTGATTATCAATGTTTTGTCCGCGTCAGACACAACTTCACAATTTAATTAAACTATTTAATATGAATTTAATCAAAAATATTCACATACTAAATGATTAAGAGAATGTTCTAGTTTAACATATATTTTTTTCAAATCATTTACACTACACATTTTGACGTGATTGTCAGTTTAAAATCTGCAAAAGTCGCTAGCGCCTTTAATAAATGGCATTGAGAAAGAAACGAAAAACAATATCTTCAATACTTAATATTATAAATGCGAAAATGACTCTTTCTGTCTGTCTGTACCCTCATCCCAGTTAAACCACTGAAAAAAAAATCGATCACAAAGGTCATTTTTTAATCCGTACTTTCATTCAGAGACATTCATGTGATGAAGTCGCGGGCATGAGCTAGATTGCCGTGGGTTTCGTAGTTTCGTATAGTTTCCATCCATTGCGTGCAAAGATTGTCTTTTAAAAAACTTTTCTTATATTCATAGATCGGTGTCAGCTCCTTCGTTGCGCTCGACGGTTGCCAAAAAGGTCTCCCATCAGCTTTCGTCCGAGTCACCAGTTTCCACAGTTGGATCAGTCAACACGTGTTTTGAACAATAAACTATAAGATAATAAAGATTCACTTATGAAGAAAATTGAGCTACTTTTGTTCGATTTCACCTTTTATCAATCAATTCTATATTTCTTCTATTTCCTATCCTTCAAGAGTATGTTTGCAAGTAATTTTAACCTCAGATTATCAAACAAAAGGCAGATAGACCGCGCGGAACACTGAGAGTGAAGCCAAAAAAGCAAATATAAATTAAAAAAGGAATACCTACAATCTCGTGATTGTAGTCGATTTTGAATTTGTATTTGTGTTTTTTTTTTTTTTTTTTTTTTTTACGATCCTGCTTTGTGTTATACTTACTTACTCGTGTCAGAAAAGCACGAAGCGCGTTGTAGATATTCGCTTTTGAATTTGTTTTTGATTTTTTGGTTTCACTCTCTGTGTTCCGCGCAGTCTATCTGACTTTTGTTTCATAATCATATTGGGATAAAATCTTTAACATAAAAATCTATATAAATAAAAAGAAAAGTCCTGACTGATTGACTCATCAACGCCCAGCCGAAACCCTTGGACCTAGAAAGCTGAAATTTTGCACAGAGTTTCCCTTTATAATGTAGAGAAGGAATAAGGAAGGATTTCTCGAAATTCAACCCCTAAGGGAGTTAAATAGGGGATGGAAGTTTGTATGAAAAATCAACATTTTTGTTGTTTAAGTCAAGTTATCATTTTGGTAAAGAAATGATAACTTGAAAATACTTATATCAGGAACATTACATGTATCAGCGTTTTTGAAAAATCATCCCAGAAGAGGGTACAAGGGATGAAAAATTTGTATAGACGCTAAAACAGGGACGAAAAGGTTGACCTATATCAGCAACATTACATGTATTAGCGTTTTTGATAAATCATCCTAGAAGAGGGTACAATAGGGGATACAAATTTTGTGTAGACACTAGAACAGGGACGGAAAGGTTGACCTATAACAGGAATATTACATGTATCAGTGTTTTTATAATACATCCCAGAAGAGGGTAAAAAAGGGGATGAAAAATTGGGATAGACGCTAAACAGGGACGAAAAGGTTCACCTATATCAGGAACATTACATGTATCAGCGTTTTTAAAAAATCATCCCAGAAGATTGTAAAATAGGAAATAAAAAAATTGTATGGACGCTAAAATAGAGACGGAAAGGTTAATTTATATCAGGAACATTACATGTACCAGCGTTTTTGAAAATTCATCCCAGAAGAGGGTAAAAAAGGGGATGAGAAATTGGTATAGACGCTAAAACAGAGACGGAAAGGTTGACCTACATATATGAGGGACATTACACGTATCAGCGTTTTTGGAAAACCATCCCAGAAGATTGTAAAATAGGATATGGAATTTTTGTGTAGACGTTAAAATAGAGACGGAAAGGTAGACCTATAACAGGAACAACCAGGTGCAGCTGAGTGCTGACAGTTATGTACACTTGAAGGATGCCATAGGGAGGCAGGACGTTGATAGTGAGCACCTGGGTCAGAAGGCGGTGCTCCAGTCATCTTTTACCGGGGGACCACGCTATATGCACGAGCGTATAAAAGATGCCATGATATATCACATAATCCCCGATGGAAAGAGATCACAGATATATATTTTTACCTGGTTAAAAGTCACACGATCGCCACGACATTATTGCCGGGTATACCACTTAAAGGTGAAAAAGATGATGGCTCTTCTGACCAAAGGTACTCCGTTTAGGGGCATGCTTTTCTTTATATACTCAGTGGAATGACAAAAACGAGGTCTTCCTCACATCCATATCTTGCTGTGGCTAGAGCAGCGTATCAACCCAGATCAAATCGGCAATGTCATTTGTGCAGAAATATCTGACCCTAAACAAGACCCTCTTCTTTACGATATTGTGAAGGCAAACATGATATATGGTCCTTGTGGAAGACAAATCACCCTGCATAAAAGATAGTTGCTGCACTAAGAGGTACCCTCGACCACTTCTCAAGGACACCTAGACAGGAGACTATGGATATTCGCAATATAGGAGGAGGTCTCCAGCTGATGGTGATCACACAATAAAAAATAGTGAAAGAAGACATTGTTTACCTGGATTAACATATAGGGTACTTTTAATACCGGTAGTACACTTATTATTAAAATATCCCACGATCACTATCGTGGGATATTTTCCGACATCTGCGCGGGCAAAACCGCGGACAAAAGCTAGTATATTATATTATTAAAGTCGGGTTTGTTCGAACACTTATAACTCGAGAACGGCTTGACAGATTTTGATGGTTTTTTATTTGTTATATTTGTCTCCGTCCCGAATAGCAGAATAACTATTAAAATTACAACAAAACAAAGAAAAAAAGAAAGAACATTTTCCCATACAAAATGTTCATGGGTTTCGTAACTGTAAACTCTCCTCCAAAATAAAAGAACGTAATTAAAGGTAGGTAGGATAGGTAGGTTAGGGTAGGTTAGCCGTTAGGTTGCGGAAGTATCTCCAGTTCCCGCGACCCCCGACGTAGGTGTGAGATGGAACACCGGGGTGGTTTTTAGTCAGTAAGAGTCTGACAGACCCCTCCGCCCGCCCCAGGGCGGAGGACATCCATGAGGATTTTCCACCCCGTATCAAAAAAAAAAAAAAAAAAAAAAAAAAAAAAAAAAAAAAAAAAAAAAAAAAGGTTAGCCGTCCGGGAGGGAGTCTAACACCTCACTCCCCCCCCCTGACCAGAGAGGTGGCCGGCCGTAGCGGGCCGGCACGCCGGGGGTTGCGGAAGTATCTCCAGTTCCCGCGACCCCCGACGTAGGTGTGAGATGGAACACCGGGGTGGTTTTCAGTTAGTAAGAGTCTGACAGACTCCTCCGCCTGCCCCAGGGCGGAGGACATCGAAGAGGATTTTCCACCCCGTAACAAAAAATAAAAAAAAAGGTAGAGTAGAGTAGCTAAGTAGGTAAGGTAGGGAAGGTAAGTAGATAGGGTAGGGAAGGTAAGTAGGTAGGGTAGGGTAGGTAAGTAGGGTAAGGTAGGGGAGGGTAGGTGGGGTAGGGTAGGGTAGATAGGTAGGTAGGGTGGGGTAGGTAGGGTAGGGTAGGTAGGATAGGTAATGTTGGGCAGGTAGGTAGGTAGTTTGGTAGGGTAGATATACAGGGACAGGACAACATCTGTCGAGTCAGCTAGTACCTATAATACACACATCAAAAAAAGTTTGCGACCAATCGACTAATTTGAAAAATCGAAATCTTATTTATGGTGTTCACCGAGGGAGATTGTAACAGAATAACACTGCTGTCCTCTTTACTCACGCGAAGTTTGATCGTCACTGGTCATTATGTGTGTTCACAGTGCGCCATTTTGTCAGTTCATCATGTCAAATATGTTTTGCGATTTTTACTATAGTTAAAAATATCGAACCAATAATTGGTCGATGGTAATGCATTGCAAATAGAATTTCGTATGAAGAAGCACTGAAAATGTTAGGTAAGGCTTTCAGTGAATCGACTTTATCAAAAACACGTGCATATGCGTGGATAATCCATTTAAATGTGGTCGAAATGTGGTGTAATTTGCCTCGTTCTGGTCGGCCGTCAACGTATTTCATTTAACTAACATTATGTTGCTTTAATAAAGGAAATGGCGACTGAAAATCGTCGTTTCAGTCTAGGAGAGATAGCTGCTAAAGTTTCTATTTCATACTGTTTAAAACGATTGTTTTGGCATGAAATGTGTTGCTGCTCGACTAGTGCCGAAAGATTTGAATCGTCTACAAAATCTCAATCGCGTAAACGTTGCTGAAGATCTGTTAGAAAGAGTCAATTCCGACCCCACATTCATAAAACGCATTGTTACTGGTGACGAGACATGAGTTTACGAGTTTGACATGCAAACCAGTCAACAAGAATTGGAAGGGCGCCTTCTAACTGAAAAAAGATAATTTAAAGGAAAATTCGCGTCAACTACTGAAGTCAACTCCAAAATAGTTAGTAATAGGGACGTCCCGAGACTCCGACATTTTTATCAATAAAATATGTTTTTTATTATTGTATTTTTTTTATTACCGAAATCAAGTAGGTATGGTATGTCATACAAATAATATGTCTAATCGTTTATTTTTTATAATGTTTCCACATTTAATTTTTGGTTTTCGTTTTTGGCCATAAAAATACTACAATAGGTTATCGACATGCGTGCCTCGAGTCTTGAGTCGAAAGTCGCGAGACCAGATACATTTAAATTTAGAAAATGTCTCGGGACTTCGTGACACGAGTCGTCCCGGGACCTAAACCATAGTTAGTTATTTTCCTCATCGCCTTATCAAATGTATTTTTTTATTACACTCTATTTATTATAGCGTTACAAAAAGCGACGAAATAGCTATAGGTATTAGTTTATAGTGTTGTAATAACTGCATTTTAATGATATGTTTTTATGTAAATTGTTTTGTATTTATCGTGAAATAACAAAGCTTATTGCATGATTTACATGCTTCAAATAATTTATTACTTATCATCTAAACTAGCTGATGCCCGCGGCTTTGCTCTCTTAACAAATTATATACTAAAACCTATTACCT
Source organism: Charanyca ferruginea (assembly GCA_947361185.1). Taxonomy (NCBI): domain Eukaryota; kingdom Metazoa; phylum Arthropoda; class Insecta; order Lepidoptera; family Noctuidae; genus Charanyca; species Charanyca ferruginea. Next base: position 53,495,396 of record OX376055.1, on the reverse strand, counting down.
ATTAAACCTCTTGAATCACTCTCTATTAAAAAAACTGGCATCAAAATCCGTTGCGTAGTTTTAAAGATCTAAGCATACAAAGGGACAAACGCGGCGGGGGACTTTGTTTTATATAGTGACATCCATTTTCAGTATTCCGATATCTCCAATTTTTTTTGTTTCCTATCTGATTATGACCCGATGTCATACTATTAAGTATTCTGTGCCGATGTCTAAAAAATGTTAGTCATTGTGAGCAATATTTTTCCTTTTTAAAAGTATTAGTGTTGTTTAATGGAGTTTTATCTAATACCTTAAAAGTTAAAACTATCAATTCTTGTATATACACACATCAAAAAAAGTTTGTGATCACTAGAGCTGAAATATTTTTTTAAATTAAACTTTATCAAGAAACATTCTTTGTTGTGTGTTTTCTTTAAATAGAAATACCCTGTTTGAAATTAAAAAGAAAAAAACTATTTTTTATTGTTTATAAAAGAAAATTGAGTAATCATAATGTAATTGTAACAGAAATTTGATAGAAAGAAAAAGACTGTTTAACCTAACTTAACAACAATTTATTAATAAAAGGTTTATATTCAATATAATATAACTTCTCCTTTGGCTCGAACATGCGAAGATCCTCATGGGCATGCTGAGAATCAAGTTATCCAGCATTTCTTGGGGTAACCTGTCCCATTCTGGAATAGCGGCTTCCCTGAGCTCTGACACTGTCTTGGGACGTGGCTGACGGTTCCAAACAGCTCGCTTAAGAGCATCCCATGCGTGCTTTATTAGGTTTACGTCAGGCGGTCAGTCTAACCTGGTGTCGTCGTATTCTCGGAGAGCAGCATTGACTCGTTGAGTTCGATGGGCGGGCGCATTATCATCGACCAGTACAAATTGGTGCCCATGGTTTACTCGGAATGGTCTGACAATTCCATTAATAGCAACTGCTCAATACATGTCTGCTGTCATGAAGCCTTTGATCCCGTATCGAGGATCAAAGGCGTTCTAGCTCCAATCATAAAACCACCTCAAAAGTACACCGATTTGGAGTCCCAGTGGCAGTTCTTTGCTTTTCACGGTCTCCAGATCTTCTCCAGACACAGTCACGTCGGTTATCTGGATGAGTACTGATTCGCGATTCGTCAACGAAGAGACAGTTATACCAAATGTTTTTTTCTTCATTTTGCTGAAGCCTAGTCCACTGCAATCTCCGTTGTTGAACTACGCAACGGATTTTGATGTGGAATGCGGTATATTATCAACTTTTCCCTTGATTCCGGGCAATTTCCTTCCCAGTGGCGTATGGCTTATGTCCGTCCACTTCCTAAAGTTTCTAGTCCCTCACTTCCTAACTAATTTCGACCAATTTTCATTCTCCCTTTCCTGTCTAAAGTGCTCGAGAGTGCTTCTCGAGGTCTGTGTGCACAAGCAGCTTTCAGGGTTTGTCCATCGGAACAACCTTGTAAGCTCATTCCTGTCTGGATTGAGGCCTGGGCACAGCACTACCTCCGCTCTCCTTAAAGTGACTGGTGACATTAGATAAGCAATGGGTGATACTAAGGTCACTGTGTGAGTTTTAATTGATTCTACCAATGCTTTTAATTCCGTCAGTCATGATATTCTCATATCCATTCTCTCACATCTTATGGTTTCTTCCGAGGCGCTGGAATGGTTCTCTTCTTATTTTCGGAAACGTCAGCAGTCGGTTCGCGTTGACGACAATTCGTGTTGGTGCGTCCTGGAAGCTGGTGTCCCATACGGCGGTATCCTTTCTCCATTGCTATTCTCTATCTTTATTAATTTTATTACTCACTGTCTTCGGTGCTCGTATCATCTTTATGCCGATAATCTACAATTGTATTCAGCTACGCGGGTGGAAATTTTGACGGGCGCTATGAAAGATGAAAACCGAGACTTAAATGCTATCAAAGATTGGTCTGACAGATTTGGGGTGGCCGTACGACCCCTCAAAATGTCAGGCCATTATAATTGGAAGATCGTGTATGATGGGTCGAGTGACGGTTAGATCTCTTCCTCGGGTTATTTTTAATGGTACTGACATCCCCTTTAGCCAAAGAGAATAAAACCACAGTCTTTGCCATTAGCCCTAGCGTAAAGGATCTCGGTTTGCATCTTGACTCGACACTTGGTTGGCAAAGTCAGGTTTCTAGTGTCAATCAAAGAGCCAACGGAGCTTTGCGATCCTTGTATCGTCTGAGGAACTTTTTGCGTGCAAAGACGAAGACTATGCTTGGGAGGACTTTAATTTTACCTATAATCGATTATGGTGACGTGTGCTACTTTGATTTGAACGCGGTTTTGCTAGATAAGCTGGATAGGCTCCACAATGACTGCATCAGGTTTATTTTTAACTTGAGGAAATATGACCATGTGTCAAGCTACAGGTCTGAATTACAATGGTTGCCCATTCGCCAAAGAAGAAGTATGCGTGCATTGACAACATTGTTCTCCCTGCTCAACTCTCTCTCCCCTCCTTCTTATCTAATGTTACACTTTAATTATCTATGTTCCTCACATGCTAAGAACCTGCGGTCTTTTAATAACCTTCTCTTACTTTGCTCTTCTCATATTTCTGATTTTGTTCATTCTTCCTTTCATATCCAGTCCATTCTTCTCTGGAGTGCGCTTCCTCTCGATATCAGGACGGCCACCAGTCTGGGGATCCCTTCTTTTCGCATAATGTTCTTTTTCTTAATATAGTTTGCCATAACTATTTTAGCATAATTGGTTTTGCTATTATAATACTTTCCCATATTCTTTTTTTGGCATTCAGTTTATGTTGGCATAATTATCTTGAGGGCTAATTTGTGTTGGCATACATTTTTTCGCATAATGTTACTGTGCAAATCTATTGTGCCACGCTAAAGTATTGTCTTAAAAATTCAATGTGTTGTGCTACAAAAAATATTGGCAGAATCGAATCGCTGCAATACCCTCTCCACGTAGTCTTCTCTGTCCTATCCCTAGAGTGTAATCTAAGCCCGCGTAGGCGCGGAGTGCGACGCTTGTCACTTTAAGCTCGCGTATGTTGCGTTGCGTTTGCGTTTAAGTTATATTAGATCTTAAAACTTTATGTAAATGGATAGGGAACATTGCGAATTTATTTTCAGCCCAAATGAGCAGAGTCATCTCATAAACCTCTTTTCTTTTATTAATAAAATATATATCTATACAAGGTGTAACGTTAAACACGCAAAACCTCAGACACCCCAAATGATTTTTAATTCAATTAACCTAATTCTGAAAGAAAAATAAACATAAAAAGAATATAAGGTTTTACGTGCTGTTTTAGTTTTACCAAGACTCGTATTTACATTGAAATAAGAACTATTATTATCACGCGTATGAGAAAATTTAAATTGGACGACAACCATTTGTTTTTGTTTACCTATTTTGGCAGGTTTGCGCACGTGATGGCTTGACTTATTAACAGGGCAACATGTATAATGAAGATTTTTTTGAAAAATGTGACCTATTTAAAAAGTGTTTCAATTGATTCTGCTCGTTATTCTAATCAAACTATTTTCAGGTTTTGCGTATTTGACGTTACACCTTGTATATATAATATGGGTATTTATATGTTTATATCGGTGTTTATATTCCAGAATTTAATTACGTAGGTATGTGTAGTTTATATTTTTTAACTTTTTAAATATTACTTTTTGTAATGCACCTGCCATGTTATCTCTTCACCACCCTTGTTTGACTGGTAGAGAATGACGCCTTTGTAACTTTGTGCATGAAGTATTAATAAATAAATAAATAAAAAGTACTTAATGACGAGTTTTGTTCTATGCTCACCCTTTTGTTTTGTTGGTAATTTTGTTTTTATTAACCGACTTCAAAAAAAAGGAGGTTATCAGTTCGACCCGTATGTTTGTATGTGTGTATGTATGTATGTATGTTTGGCCGCGATTATCTCCCGTTTAGCTAAACCGATTTTGATGCGGTTTTCAGAAAAGTGTCTGTTACATTCTGGAGAAAGTTTTAGTATACAACAAACAGTAATTTATTCAGCGCTTTTTTAAAAAAAAAACAACAAAAACCGAGAAGACTGTTTCGTTATTTCCATCTTTGGAGGACTTTCAATATCCGTTTTAACAGTGTTGCCGACTTCAAAAAAAAGGAGGTTATCAGTTCGACCCGTATGTTTGTATGTATGTATGTATGTTTGGCCTCGATTATCTCCCGTTTGGCCGCGATTACCTCCCGTTTGGCCGAACCGATTTTGATGCGGTTTTCAGAAAAGTGTTTGTTACATTCTGGAGAAGGTTTTAGTATGCAACAAACAGTAATTTATTCAGCGCTTTTTGAAAAAAACAACAAAAGCCGAGAAGACATTTTCGTTATTTCCATCTTTGGAGGACTTTCAATCTCTGTTTTAACAGTGTTGCCGTTCCTTAATGAATTTGGGTGATAATGAGGCACTGAAAAGTGGAAAAAAAAACTTTTTTGAAAAAAGAGAACCGTCTTAAAAAAAAAAGGCTTTGTTCTGTTTGTTGTTTTGGATTGCCACCGACTTCCGAAACTAAAGTCATGTGTGTTCTGTGCTAAAGTTATTTATCACTTTTTAGTTTTTTTTGAAGGCGGATCTCTTTTTTCAAAAAAGTTTTTTTAAAGTTATGTATATTTGTAATTTATGTCGTTTAGATTTACAACTTACATTAGTTGATCAGCATTTATTAGGACTAAATGCTAATTTTTCCGTACTTTGTGATGACTTCAGAACCATTTTTATTTGTCTTACGTAATCAGGAGAGAACATTTTATGTTGTGTCTTTTATTATTTCGAACAAACATTTTTGTGTTTTTTTAAATGATTAGATCAGATTTATATAATATATAAGTGGAAAAATAGAGCATGTCGTTCGCCATAATTAAGGAAATATTTTGATATAATGTGTGGTCTGTTAGTATTTGGTCTGACCCTGGTGGCTTCGGCGTCGGCGTTGGTGGAAATTGGGGCCAGATATCATGAAGAAGTTGGTATACCCCTCGCTGAGAAGATCAGGGTAGCTGAGGAAAATATCTTGATCGGGGAAGTTCAAAACAGGATTGCTGGCGGTTCTATCGCTCCAGAGAACTCACATCCCTACTTCGTAAGTACCCTAACTTGATAAAGTGTCGATATAATCTTCTAAATCATGGAAATGATGTTAAGATGTGTGTCTGTATCACATTTTTTAAATTACAAGTCTATTTAGTTTACAGTATTCATACATATATAAAGCAATCAAATGGATAGATTAATTGTAGTCTAAGCTTTAATAAAATTTATGAGGGAGAATGTATAAGGCATAGATATGTTTTTTTATATTTCTATGGTAAAAAAATGGAGTCAAAAATTTTATAAAACCTAATTATATTAATTACCAATATTCCTATTCAGATAAATAAATCTATCTATCTATCTATGTATCTATGTATCTAGGTGTTAGAAGTCCACCACAATCCTCCATTCTTCTCGGGCGGAGAGTACTAATATTTATACTGTGGTGATAGACACCATTGCTACCATTGATTTTTATTAATAACAATGCGTGCTCTAGTATTATTTGATTTGTCGTTGGTGGTTTCTGCTCCTACTTTGGTAGAAGTACAGACTAATTATCATGATAGTGTTGGATTTCCTGCTGCGGAGAAGTTAAGTTAGCGAAAAATGCTCAAGATAATAACAGGATTAATTGTCGGTGGAGCTCTGGTTTCCGTTAATGCACACCATTGCACTCGCACTTAGTGAGTACAATGTTTACATACAAATTTATTGTACTCACAAACCTGTATGTTTGTCCTCTTCGACTTTCTAAACGGTTGATCCAATTGTGATGAAACTGGAGGGTGATGGTTCTGCGCAAGAGCGTCGTCGCAAGTTGATATAATGATGATAGTAAAAGTATGAATTTTATATACAGTCAAAGGCACTTAGTTTTTGGCATCTCTAGAGGGGGGGGGGGGAGCAACTGCCCCTCCATGCCCCCATTCGCGACGCCCTTGGTTCTGCGTACGCAATAGAAAACACCAACCCAAAAAAAGCCACCAGGAACCTTTGTCCAAATTACCTACTTTTCTTACGCAGGGCGGATTGTTGATCGATTTGTTGGGAACAAGCTCCAGATCATTATGCGGGTCCTCGCTTGTGTCCTACAACCGGCTGGTGACGGCAGCTCACTGTTGGTTTGATGGCTCGAGACAGGCGTCGCAGTTTCTTGTAATTCTTGGATCTAATTTCCTATTCAGTGGCGGCGACCGCATTGCTACTAGTCACGTCATTATACACCCTGAGTATTTTCCTAAATGGTTAATAAATGACATCGCTGTGATTTACTTGCCATGGAATGCTAATATCGATCATGGTGAGACTATTTTATTTTTTATCATAGGCATTTACATATAACGTAATTATTTATTATCAACCGACTCCAAAAAAAGAGTAGAATACGGAATGTTGACTCACAAAATATCGATAAATGCTACTAAGATGCTACAAAATTGCGATGCACGTCATCGCAATAGATCTTCACTGCGATACTACTAGACTTCGATGCACGTTACTGCGATAGATCTTCACTGCGATACTACTTGACTTCGATGCACGTTACTGCGATAGATCTTCACTACGATACTACTTGACTTCGATACACGTTAACGCGAAGAATCATTTTTACGGAGCTAAGACTTCGATAATGTATTGCGAAAGATCGTTACTGAGAAACTATTGGACTTCGACATACCTACTCTTCTTTCTTTCTTTAAGCTTAACATATCAGTACTTAATCTGCTGTCAATCTAAGAAGTCCGATTTGACGTTTCTTCATTCGAACTTTGTACCTATGAACGTCTACGTCATCATCATCTTCATCATCAGCCGAAAGACGTCTACTGTTGAACATAAACCTCCCCCAAAGAACGCCATAACGAGCGGCAACCTGCGTAAGGGATAGAAAAATAAAATTCATAGGTAATCCTAATTAATAACTATGTTAAACCCATACCCTATAACTACTAGTATCATTCGTAAGCATCATGTTTAACATAATGTTGTTAACTTTATATTAAAAAAATGCACAAAAAAACACAAATTAATCGTTGATCAAATATGAAATATACAATCAAAGTCAAAGTCAAAGTCAAAGTCAAAGCATTTATTTCAATTAAACCATTTACAGGCACTTTTGAATTGTCAAGGAGTCGATCAGTTAGTCAGATAGTTGAAGCTAGTTGCTCGTTCCAAAACGTAGGTAGGTCTCTATGGAGAAGAACGAGCAAGAAACTCCACGGACACTCTTTTAAATCAAGTTTTTACAAAGTTTGGTTACATTCTTGTTGCTTCTATATGTGAAAACGATGAAAGTAATCTAACAATACAAAACACAAAAAAGAAGTAAGATAAAGTGGCATCTAATCCATGGCAGATAAGAGCTGACCAATCTCCACTGACAGCGCCCGTTCACGAACATGACGCGTGAATCAGCACCATTTAGCTCAACCATTTTGAAGGGAGCCGAATGATCCAACACACGCGCCACCATCAGCGAGACATTTGAGCGAGCATGACAATACTCCCAACCGCCATGTTAATTTTTGTCAAACATAAAGGTATTAATATACATGGCTCCATGGTATCCATGGTATTCATGTATTTAAACATAGATTTAATTTATTACACACAAAACAAATCAATATAAAAGATGGCATAGATATTTTAACGTATTAAAATGGCATTGCATACATACTTAAGCTATAAATAAAAAGAAGAAGTAAGACAATTTTTCCCCTGGTTATTAATTGGTTTATTTATGATTTTCAAGCGTTTTTAGGTACCAGGTTTTGCCTGCGGCTCCATAAAAATTATTCTTCGCGGTGAAGTGTATCGAAGTCAAATAGTATCGTACCACAGATTATATAATACTAACGATCGTACTGAAGAACTATCGCGGTAACGTGCATCGAAGTCAAGTATTATCGCAGTGAAGATCTATCGCAATAACGTGCATCGCAATTTCATAGCATAGTAAGTAGTAGGTATACATTTATCAATACATATTTTGTGCGTCGACATTCCGCACAAAACTCCCAAAAAAATGAGGCACGTGAAGAGATCGGCATATACCCGGTAAAAACCCAGGCTTCGGGAATATACCCATTTATACCCATTTTTAATTTATACCGGGTAAAAATTAAAATCAATTTTATTTACACTACTTATTGTAATTTTCAATAGTTGCCTCAAGTGCGTACGCGCCGCGCCGCGAGTCATCACTTCATCAGTTGTCGGTCGGAGGCGCGTACGCACTTGAGGCAACAGGGCGAGCCGTGCGTGCCTCAGGCGAGGCTGCCTCTAATCCGTACGCACCTACGTTTAGTCATAGTTTTACGATTTACATTCAGTATTTTTCAACGGAATTGTGCGAAGTTTTGTTCATATTATACTATAAAATAAGGTAAGTCAATTTTAATTCATAATATATTGTAAATAATATAGAATGCACACTGCCCGCTAAAGCATTCAAATAAAATCACATTTGGACCTTCACGATTTATAGTGTAGGTATATTACTGTACTTTTAACAATATAATAATTTTTGGACTTATAAGTCTAGATGAACTTGGCCCACGTGTTATTTTCTAATATTTATTTTCATTTCAATTTTTCATATCGGGATTCGGGATCGAATTAACAACCGTCAAGAAATCATATTTAATAATATTTACTAAACATAATGTTACCTTAAATCCATTATTTTTTGTTTAGGTAATGGCAAAAGGCAAAAAGAAACAAGATGAAATTTGGAAAAACTATCGTGTGGGTCCTGCAAAATCTGTATTTTGCAAGTATTGTGATCATAAATATTAAATAGTAAACGTCAACAAAAGGGGAGGTCATTTAGTCAAATGTGATAAGTGAAAATGTAAATGTAATGTGAATGTAATTTTGGTATTGTTGTGTTGATTATAATTTAGTGATGTTTGGTAATTTAATGATGATGACTATGCTAATCCCTACAAAATGACTAAAGTAGGTAATTGTGATATGTTAGGTAATAATATATACTATAATAATACTTTAGACAATGTTACTTTAATCTGTTGATGTTACTAAAATTCAAGGAATTATGAAGACAGGTTAAATACGCTATATTAGGATCAAAACCAATTATGTCATTTTAATATTGTTTGATGATTATTACTTACTGTATATTACTACTGTGTAGGTTGCATTGTAATTATTGTATTTAGTACGTACCTACCTAATTGTTAATCATTTACTTAGGTACTTGTTTTGAAATGGTTTCACGTTATATGTAGGTATATGTTACTTATCTGTATAATTTTAAGGTAGTGCAATCAGTACAGTACTTAGTATTGGTTTTTCTTCTAAATAGTTTATTTTATTTGAAAATTAATGTTGATTAAAGATTTAAAAGAGAGATTAAACTTCATTTTATTTGAAATCAATATTTTATCTTCAATGGTCAATGTGAAAATAACATGGTAGATCGTAGTGTGGCGGAACATTATTTATTTCATTTCTACGTCTTTTACCTTCATTCTTCCCGCTACGCTTCGCTCGCTAAAATCACTCTTAACTGTCTTACTATACGGGTTAAATTCCCCTGTAGCGTTAGTATAGTTATCTCGCATAGCTATACTATAGTAGTATTAATGACGAAGCCAATTAAATAATATAATGACAGTTTTCATTTTTTACCCGGTATTTTTTACGAACACCCGGTAAAAATGGGTATTTTTTTTTTAATTTTTTCCTATTTTACCCTTTCCTTCCAATTTTTACCTTCCTAATTTTTACCCACTTGCCCATCTCTAGGCACGTGTCCTTTTTTTACAGTGTAGTTCGATTTCGATGATCCTTTTTTTTCATGTAGGTATATCTTATACTTCGATATAGTGTATCTTCGTCAAGGTATATAGAATATTTTATAAAATAGAAATGTCATGAAAATTTTCCACCTGTAAGGGTGGACAATTAAGGAATGACTCAATTATTTGGTGTTACTGTTTCTCAATTAATTTAGATGATAATAAGTAGGCACTAAAAAGTAAAAGAATAACTTTTACATTTTTGGTTATTATTTCGTTAAATGCATTGTGCATTGTTTGCAGTTAACGTCAGACCTATAAGGCTGCCCTATAATTCAGAGCTATGGAACACGTTTGAGGGACATTCGGCTGTAGCTGTTGGTTTTGGCAAAACTAGCGACCGTAAGTATTTGGAGGTCGACGTAGCCCCGCTGAGCGAGGCTCCTATTTCTGTCTGCAGGGTTTAAAGGAACCTAACCAAAAATAACGTCGGAGTACCCTTGACGTCGACTGTCTTCTTCTGGTTCAAAAGCACAAAAACAGACAAAATCTGATTTTTGAACAGCAAGCGCGCAGAGTTATTAAAATGTAGGCGAGGCGTTCGTAAGTGCAATTAATTTTAGTTTAATCAAAATTATGTCAGCTATCTATGTGTTATGAAAATATGTGAATCAATCGTAGTTATATCAAAAATAGAACAACTTTAGATATTATGAAACGTAACCATTTAATGTAGGTATGTATATTGTTTAAACATGAGGGTATTTTGTTAAATAACTGTGCAGTTTCAAAACTGTGCTCCTTCCTTTCTTCCTGTGTTTCTCCTGTCTTTGGTAAGACTAGAAAACTAGCCCGGAGAGTGCTACGTTGGGTAACTGGTTTGTATACTTTTGTTGAGGGCTTTATGGATAAAAAACCCGTGTGTTGTAAATATATGTTCAACTGCCTAATGTTCATTATTTATGTTTTTTTTTAAAAATTGTGCTTGTTGGTGTTAAATATTGGTGCATGGTGGACATCCCACCCATACGCACAAAACGTTTTGGGAACACATTCATTGTACGTACTGCTAAAGAGTGGAATTCCCTTCCCGAGTGTGTGTTTAACTTGGTACAACCTGGGAGTCTTTAAATCAAGAGTGAATAGGTTTTTTCTAGGTAAGCGTGCTCCATCGTAGACCGCATCAACGCTTACCATCAGGTGAGATAGTGGTCAAACGAATGCCTATCATTTGTAAAAAAAATGTTTTGTTTTTAATTTTGTTTTGTGTAACCTGGACATTGGCTTACTTCGTCTTGGCCGCGCTGTCCCAAACTTCGACTAGATATAGCAGGTGTGGTTTTACTAGGACGTTTCATTGCAGATCAAACCAATACTTCCACTGTGCTAAGCCACGTTTCACTGCGGGTGATCAGCCATGCTCATTGCCAACCTGTCTTCGCCTTTCTAACACCCAGTAATCTCTGCACTAGTGGTGCTGGAGGCGTCAGTATTTGTGGTGGGGACTCTGGAGGACCCCTGGTCGCTAGTGACAATCACGGACAACCATTCTTGGTGAGCCTCAGTTTTCTATTTTTAAAACTTTTTGCTGCTTTTCCACTCGCATCCTTAGGAAAGATTATTTACAGTTACAATCAAATGGGCTAACTTTCTTACTACGCTAAATACAGTAGTTTAAATAAATGGCACTGAGAAAGAAACAAAAACAATACTATTAATAATATAAATGCGAAAAATACTTTGTCTGTCTGTACGCTCATTCCACTGAAACCACTGGTTCCGTACCTCAAAAGGAAAAAACGAAACACTTATAGGATCACTTTGTTGTACGTCCGTCTATCTGTCCGTCTGTCCGTCTGTCTGTCAAGACCCTTTATCTCGAGAACGCCTGGAGGTATCAAGTTAAAATTAAAACCATACTCAAGTCTACAGTCCCTAGAAGTAAAAATATCAAACTTCTAAATTAACGTGAAAAAAAAATACGGCCATTTATACCGCAAGAAACGTATATTTCGACACTCATAAGGGAATCAAAATTTATAGGGTACTTCCCGTTCACCTGGAACTATAAAATTTAGCGAGTAATTTTTAAGATTTAATATTGTCTTAATACTACAAGTACAGGGAAAAGTCTGAAAACTGTACATTTGTCATTACTTAAATCATAAAAATATAATCTCTATTTAAAGTACGAAATCTATCATCGAGGTATGCGCGTCATACTTATTGTATGGCTGACCAAATCACGGAATTTGAACGGAACCCTCGGCGAGTCCGACTCGCACTTGTCCGGTATTTTTAATTCGCAATTACATGATAATCGACATTCATGTGGAGGAAGTCGCGAGCAGAAGCTAGATTTTTAACATAGTATTGCATTATTTCGTATATTTTCAATCCATTGCATACAAAGATTCTCTTATTAAAAACTTTTCTTATCTTTTTAGATCGGTGTCAGCTCCTTCGTTGCGGTCGACGGTTGCCAAAAAGGTCTCCCATCAGGTTTCGTCCGAGTCACCAGTTTCCACAGTTGGATCAGTCAACACATGTTTTAAACAACATTTTAATTTATACAAATCAAAATAAAATAAAATTATTTACAATTTTCTAAGAAAAAGGCAGGGAGCTCAAAGATCATCAAAAAACTCGTCCACATCGTTGTCAACGGGAAACGTGCCCAACAGGCTGGCAGCATTGCCACGTTGTATGGCAATGCTGATTCTTTGACCCAAGAATAGACCAGCCTTCGGATCACGTGAAGAGTCGACCAGCCGCTTGGCGATTTCATTTTAATGTAATAAACTATATGATAATAAACCTGATTCATCTATTAAGTAAATTGAGCCTATTTTTATCTATTTCACCTTTTATCAATAAATTATATATTTCTGCCCTTTCCTATCCTTCAAGTTCAAGAGTATGTTTGCAAGTACTAAGATGATTTTAACAGCCTGTACCTAAACGACTTCTTCAAAAATAGCATTAGCTTACTGCACCGCTATGGAGGCTAGGAGTACCAGGCCAGTAACTACCAGGCTATTTCAAAAAATATTTGACAAGGTGTTTCCCCATCTGCCTAGTACCAATCATCCTTGACCTCGGTCGATTTAACCCTGCAAATTACAAAGGGGTCTATTCGGCTCATAGGGAGAAAATACCTACGAGGTTTTCCCAATTACCTCTGGTCATTGTGCCAAGCTACCAAAGCAAACAATTTTAATCGGAAATCTATGCTGCGTGGTGGTTCACTAATTATAATAAAAAATAATATTAAATTTAAGTCTCGCAGAGACATTGTTGCACTATCAGTTGAACATATTATTGAACTGTCCTGTGTTGAGCTAGATAAGCATGTCATAGTGTGCGTTTACAGACCCCCGAATCATCATAACTACTCTTTATTTGAGTCTATAATGGAGGATGTTTTGACTAAGCTTGTAACGGGTAATAAATCAATAATAATTTGCGGAGACTTTAATATTAATATTTTAGAAAATAATTCAAGTAGCAGTAGATTTATAAGTCTCTTTAAATCCTTCAATTTGTCAAATGTGTTTTTAGAACCAACACGAATAACTACGACCACTGCTACGTGTATCGATAATGTTTTTTGTAGCTGCGACTATTTAGATAAAGCTATTGTAAATTATCTTCCTTCTGATCACAGCGGTCAAACCGTTGCTTTTGAGTCCAACACACCCTTGCAAAAAATACAGATTCAGTCAAGACCAATAACATCTGGTAATTTAGATAAATTTAAAAAGACTTTAATAAGTAAGTTACCCGTTCAGGACCTTAGTATGAATAATGGTAATATTTTATATAAAGAATTCTTCTCAGTTGTGCAAACTGAGTTTCAGAATATTTTTAAGAAAAAAACTAAAACAATTTGCCCTAAGTTTTTATTCAGTGACTGGGCAACTAAAGGCATCAGGAAAAGTAGGGAAAGACTTTTAAAGCTGTATGGCCTTAAGCCTTATATTAACACTGACACTTTTAATAAGTATGTTACTATTTATTCTAAAACTTTTAAAAATGCTTGTAAGGCAGCTAAAGCGTTATACATTAGCAACAAAGGAAAATCGGCTGATGATAAAATTAAGACTGTTTGGAAAGTTATTAATAATGAAACAAATAGGAACAAAAGACATAATACTGACTACACTCTGGAGACTTCCAGTGGTCTCATAAGTACTAATATAGAAGTTGCGCAGGAATTTGCAACATTCTTTACCAATGTTCCTATTAAAACTACTGAAAATTTGGATTCCTCGCCGTCACTTGCTTTTAATTTATTAAGTTCGAATGTTCCAGCCTGCCCCACGGAATTTAAATTTAAACATATAAACCCTGCAATCGTTATAAAGACTTTTAAACAACTCAAGATCAAGGCTACTGAAGATTTATGGGGGATGTCTACTAATGTTTGTAAATCGGTTATTGAGACAGTGGCACCCTATTTAGCTTTCATTTTTAATATGTGTGTAGACCAAGGGGTTTTCCCGGATTTAATGAAGTACAGCAAGATTATACCACTTTTTAAATCCGGCGATTGCAAGGACACGAATAATTATAGACCCGTTTCAGTTTTGCCGGTTTTCAGCAAAGTGTTTGAAAAAGTAATGCTTAACCAAATGCTCAGTCATTTTAATTGTAACAACATCTTACATGACCAACAGTATGGTTTCACCAGAGGGCGTTGTACTACTGACGCCGGTGTCACCTTAATTAAGCATATCTTTAAAGCATGGGAGGATTCGCAAGATGCTATTGGCATTTTTTGCGACCTCTCCAAAGCATTTGATTGTGTAAATCACGAAACACTGCTCTTAAAGCTTGAGCATTACGGACTGGGTAAACAAGCGCTTAGCTTAGTAAAATCATATATAAGTGATAGACTGCAGCAAGTTCAAATAAATGGTGTTAATTCATCAGGCTTAAAAGTAAAAATGGGGGTACCGCAGGGCTCCATATTGGGTCCGTTCCTCTTTTTAGTTTATATAAACGATTTACCTCATTTACTGAAAAATCAACCACAAATGGTGTTATTTGCTGATGATACTTCATTGATTTTTAGAGTAAATAGACGGGCACAGCACCTTGACGACGTAAATGACGCCATGCTTAAGATTCATAATTGGTTTACTGTAAATAATTTAGTATTAAATGAGAAGAAAACTAAATGCATAAGATTCGCTTTGCCGAATGTTAAGAGTAATGAATGTAACGTTGTATTGAATAAGGACATACTTGAATTCGTCGAAAGGACTGTTTTCCTAGGGATTACGCTTGATTCCAAGCTACAGTGGGGTCCTCACTTAACATCTCTTGCAGGGCGGTTAAGTTCGGCCGCTTACGCTGTCAGAAAGATCCGGCATTTGACAGACGTGGATACCGCTAGGCTAGTATATTTTAGCTATTTTCATAGTATAATGTCTTACGGTATTTTGCTATGGGGACGGGCTGCAGATATGGATTCTATTTTTATACTGCAAAAGCGGGCTGTCAGAGCAATCTATAATCTCCGCAAACGCGAATCTCTAAGAGAATTGTTTAAACAGATTAACATCATGACGGTACCTTCTCAATATATATATGAAAACATTATGCATGTTCGAAAAAATCTTCATCTTTTTAATAAAATAGGTGACAGACATAATGTTTATACTAGAAATAGGAACAAATTAGATCAGCCAAGCTTCAGATTGTCAAAAGTACATACTTCTTTTATGGGGTACTGTGTAAAATGCTATAATAAAATACCACTTGATATTCTACAATTGAATGAAAAACAACTTAAAACATGTATTAAACGCACACTATGTAGACAAGCATATTATAAGTTAGAAGATTACATCAATGATAAAGATGCTTGGCTGAATGCTGGTCCTGCTCCACAGCCAGTTTAGGGAATTTCCAAATTGGAAGAAAAGGATGTTTCCTACCCCTTTTTCTATTGACATGAGTAACGAGTATCGTTATTATTATATATAGATATTTTTAAATTATTAACTTACTTATCACACTTCATATGATAAAATAATATACATTGGAAACCTTAATTTTGTATAATTTAGCAGCATTATTTCAATTTTGTAAATGTGAATACCATGGAGCCATGTATATTAATACCTTTATGTTTGACAAAAATTAACATGGCGGTTGGGAGTATTGTCATGCTCGCTCAAATGTCTCGCTGATGGTGGCGCGTGTGTTGGATCATTCGGCTCCCTTCAAAATGGTTGAGCTAAATGGTGCTGATTCACGCGTCATGTTCGTGAACGGGCGCTGTCAGTGGAGATTGGTCAGCTCTTATCTGCCATGGATTAGATGCCACTTTATCTTGCTTCTTTTTTGTGTTTTGTATTGTTAGATTACTTTCATCGTTTTCACATATAGAAGCAACAAGAATGTAACCAAACTTTGTAAAAACTTGATTTAAAAGAGTGTCCGTGGAGTTTCTTGCTCGTTCTTCTCCATAGAGACCTACCTACGTTTTGGAACGAGCAACTAGCTTCAACTATCTGACTAACTGATCGACTCCTTGACAATTCAAAAGTGCCTGTAAATGGTTTAATTGAAATAAATGCTTTGACTTTGAATACAAATTCAAAAGCGAATTGGTAGCTACAATTCGCTTCGCGCTGTGCTGTCACGAGTCAGTACAGCACGAAGCAAAGCATCGTTAAAAAAAACAGATACTAATACAAATAACAATTCAAAAGCAAATACAATCACGAGATTGTAGGTATTCGTTTTTGAATTTGTATTTTCTTTTGTGGCTTCATCCTCAGTATTCCGCACGGTCTATCTGCCATATGTTTGATAATCTGAGATGTACAAGAAGGTGTATTTATTCCCCTATAGTAACTTTTGGTTTTTGGGAGGGGAGGGGAAGATTGGAAGGAGGAGCTCGTGGCTAAGTTAAAGTCGTACAGATCGATCGGTCATAGGTTAAGCTACGTTAGCTGCGGTCGGTCTGTGGATGGGTGACCATCCCTTTCATACAGAGTTTCCTCCGTGCCTCGGAAAGCACGTAAAGCTGTTGGTCCCGGTTGTTATTTGTAGATCTTTGGCAGTCGTTACGGGTAGTCAGAAGCCAGAAAGTCTGACAACCAGTCGATGATGATGACAACCAGATGACGGAGGGGAAGATCCCAAAGGGCTATCTAATATGTAAGTAGATATTTTGCTAAGTTTGCACGAAGTCTCAAATTAAACATGGTTTTATTAACAGTAGATTGTGATGTTTTGAGGAGCATTTTTCGTTTCTTACGCAATCAGGATTTTACAAATGTTATGTTATCGATGTCCGTGGTTGTGCTTGACGTTATCTTTTAATCCGTTTTAACGGGTCAGAATCTCGTCTTGTGTAAACGTTCTTTGATGAATATGAGTAATGAAAACGAAAAATTTAATCCTTTCCCAGATAAGATATCCAACAGTTTACCCATCTTGATAAAACTAATCAGCTTCTGGTTTTATTATTGCGGACGAACATACTTGTGTTTTTATGAGTGATTACATCAGGTTTAATGAGTAGAAGGTATATAAGTGGAAAAATAACTGTCATTCGCCATAATTAAGGAAATATTTTGATATAATGCGTGTTTTATTAGTATTTGGTCTGACTCTGGTGGCTTCGGCGTCGGCGCTGGTGGAAGTTGGGGCCGGATACCATGACGAAGTCGGTTTTCCCCTCGCTGAGAAGATCAGGGTAGCTGAGGAAAAGATTTTGGCTGAGGCAGTTCAAGACAGGGTTGTGGGCGGTTCTATCGCTCCAGATAACTCACATCCTTACTTCGTGAGTACCGTAACTTGATAAAGTGTTATTAAAATCTTCTAAGTTATGGAAATATGTAAGTTAAGATATAGACTTAAGTGTATATAATTTATATAAACATCTAGTACACTCCAGTACATAATTGATAGTATACAAGTTAAGAATAAGCTTCAAAATACATAGTGAGCTAACTTTTTATTGAAGAACAAAATATCTAGAATAAATTATCAATAGTACCCAATTGTTTTTTTAAATAATTAGGTAGGTACTTCATTTACCTATTTTCAAAAGTCTAGTATTTGACTTATTTAATTTTCTGGTTTATTGCTCTGGTTAATTTTATTTGATGTGATTATATTTGATATGAAAATAATATTTTCGTACATTGCATTAGACAACGTTTAAGTTGCGCATTATAAGACAATATATAATACAGTATTGATGCATATTTTCAGTGCTAGTTTTGTTAAAGGTTTGTTTAAAGAAATATTTAATGGATGTAAATAAATTGACTGGTGATAATTTTTTTGTAGTGCATATAAAAATAAGTCTTTTCAAAATACTTAGCGTGTGTCGGTTGCTTAGTTTTGTATACATATCTGTTCCTCAGGCTGGATTAATGATCGAGATAGTCGGTGTGACTACTGGTTATTCAGTGTGCGGTTCCACACTCCTGTCCGCCAACCGCCTAGTGACTGCCGCTCACTGCTGGTATGACGGTCGCAGGCAGGCATGGCGGTTCACCGTGATCCTCGGCACTAAGCAGTACTTCACCGGTGGCACCCGTATCGCTACCACAGACGTCGTGATGCACCCTCAGTACACGGCAAACACGATTAACGACATTGCCATGATTAGGCTACCTACTAACGTTGCATTCAGTAGTGAGTGATATCTCTCTTGACAGATTTGTATGGTTTGTTATTGGTGCCCATTCTGTTGTGCACGAACTAAATTTTAAGCTATTTATATCTCTTTCTCTCCAATAAAACAAGAAAGAGACGTAAATTAATAAGAGCTGTCAATTTAAGTCGATCTAAAATGTTCATACAATATTATAGTTGTCATTTCTGAACGTATTGATTAAAAACACCGCGAAGTTCAAGGGAAAAGCTAATTCAACATCTCTAACTTAGTCGTTGGCTGTCGCCGTCCTTTTCTTCAGCTGCCTGGTAGTAAGAGATGCCAAATGCCTAATTTGAATTTAGTTTGTGACCAAGGGAATCGGCACCATTGACTAGTAATTATCTATCTACTTTATCGTTATTTTGTGAGATGCTCTAGTACTTACTTACATTGAAATTTTTATAACGTTAAAACGTTGGAGGAGGCCATGGCTAAGTAATAGCTCATTATGGTCAAGCTACGCTTGCCGCGGTCGGTCCGTGGATGGGTGACCATCTATTTCATACCGAGACCCTTCCGTGCTTAGGCAATGACGTTAAGCCTTTGGTCCCGGGTGTCTCTCATCTTTGACAGTCATTATGGGTAATCAGAAATTAGAAAATCTGACAACCAGTCTTACCAAGGGGTATCGTGTTACCCAGGAACTGGATTATGGAGGTCAGGTAGGCAGTCGCTCCATGTAAAGCTGTATGCGGTGAAACTGGAAGCCGATCCCAACATACTTAGTTGGGAATAGGCCAGGCAGATGATGATGCTGAGTTGTTGACTTTCTTCATATGTTCGATTCGAATTATGTTGTAATTCTAGGTTAGGCCTTTGTTACCCTCCAACGGGTTATAAAAAAAAATATATATACAAATACAATTATATTTATTGGAACAAACATAAATTACAATTTTTTGTGTACGTTAATACTGCGTTAGTTGAATAACTGTGTCGCAGTTATTAGCGCCCACCCCACGAGCGAAAGACAACTTAGTTCCATAATAACAATTTAGGTTATACTTAATGAATTATGAAACTTAAAAAAAATCTAAAACTTATAGATAAAACATAGCTTAGTAATAATGGCACGAGTAGAAGAGTTAGTGGGTGTGTGTTAGTGTGTGAGTGAATGTGTGTATGACAGAGTGTGTGTGTGAGGGAGGGTGTGGAGTCTGGAGGTGCGTGCGTCTGTACGTGTGTGGGAGTGGTGGGTGTGTGTGTATGCGGAGGCTGTGATATGAATATTTATTTAAGTTTGTATGAAGCTCTCTAATTCCTCATAAGTTAGGTTTTGGAGCCATTTTTCAATTTTTTGTTAACACTCTCGTAACAAGAGCGGATAAATATTTAATTTCTTATTAATTTGGTTGTAAAGAACAGGACTTAAAAAGTTATAATGTCTTCTCACTATTTGTAGATTAACTGCTTCTGTCTGACATATTCTGTTAGCTCTACGTTTTAGGGTATTGAGGTTAGGGTCATATTTTATATCAGAATGCTTACGTAGCAATATGCTTATCACAAATGCTTGTCTTACAGTAGGAACTTTGCAAAGATCATACAGGTGCTGCGTGGGAAAGCGAATGGGTTTATGTGCCATGACTTTTAGAACAGCTCTTTGTGCTCTTTCCAGACGAAGTAGTAGACATTTTCCAGAGCCTCCCCACGCGGTAATGCAGTAGGTTATAATAGAATGTGCTAGTGCAAAATATACAGTTCTTAAAGTGTTTTTATTAAGTTGATTTATTTACTCAAATATTTTAAGATTTATTATTACAATTTCAGACAGTATTCGGCCTATTAGTCTTCCTACTGGTTTTGAACTGTTTCTGACATTCGCTGGAAGCTGGGCAGTTGTTGCTGGATATGGCAGAACCAGTGACCGTAAGTTCATATACATTCATAGAATTTTGAATAAAGTAACAGTATAGTAGTATCATGTATATTAAAGTAACAGTTTCACTATAAATTAATAGCAGATTTAAAACCTTTTGAATGCGGTAAACCATGTTTCTATCATACTTATCTATATATTATCATCATCATCACTAAATAATATGTATAACCTCAGAAACTTCTCTAAAACAGATTATCATATAATAATAATAATAATTATGTGGGGACATTTCACACATGGCCATCTGACCCCAAACTAGGGAGACCCTGTACTATGGGTGTCAGACAGTTGATATACATACACGAATACATTTTAAATACTTACATATATAGATAAACAACACCCAGACACAAGACAAACACAAGTGCTCATCACACAAATATTTATCCTGGGCGAGAATCGAACCCGCAACACGCTGCGCAGCAGTCGTTCGCTCAGTCACTGCGCCAAACGTGTCGTCAATATGGTTTTCACCAATAGAAAAAGATATTATCTAAGAAAATCTACCGTATTATGTATTTTTACTTAGGATGAAATCCTATTTTTTTTTGCAGAGCAAACAGGTGCAGCTACAGTAGTAAGTCACGTCAGAGTACAAGTGGTCAACGAAATTGATTGCGCCGGTATCTACGGCCCTAGCTATGTCATTCACAGTACTATCTGTACCAGCGGTCAAGGCCGCGTCGGCCCGTGCATTGGAGACTCGGGCGGTCCCCTTGTCTTCGACCGAAGTGGAACACCCGTTTTGGTAAGTGTAAACAGCCTGAACATTGGCCACCTTTGAGAGGGTTAAACTGCTCTTGAGTATAAACAATTTTTACATTGGGATTGGGACTCTACAAAAATGCACTACATGTCCACATCACGATCAAAATGAAGCGGTTGTTACATTTTTATTTGTTTGGGTTTGGTTGTCCCTCACTAAATAGTGGTTGAAAATATATTTGTGAGTATTTTCACCCCTAAGGGCGGGTTGTTTCAAACAGTCGGTTAACGTTACATACGGACGGTTAAAAAGTTAGTATGACTGATGATGTTTAACGTACGTTAAATGTAACGGGTTGTTTCATGGCATAAAAATCCGTCAGTTACAAGTTATTCAAAAAGACATTCCATAATATTTTGATGTTTGAAGTAACTGTTTGGCAACTCAAAATTACGATGACTGGTTGGTTATGGTTATAGTAACTTTTTGACGTATGATTTTGTGAAACAACCCATTTTTTTTATTTGACAGATAGTTAGCGCCATTTTTGACTATTACCGGTCAGTAATGGTTAGTTGAAGCAACCCGCCCTTAGATGGCTAATGAGTTAAAGTCACATTAGTATTAGTAACTCTACTAGCAAAGGCATAAGAGCCTCGACGAGTGACAAAACTTGTCAGACAGATTGTCTTGACAGATCCTTTTCCGCATCCTGGACAGTCAGCTTCGATACCACCATTACTGACTAGCTAATCTTTCCATAACGACATAAGTGATTCTCGTGTCAACTCTCGTGCCGACTCGAGAAAGAAAAGAGAAGAAATGTATCATATAGCTTAGTCAGAAGTTGGAAGGCCTAACCGCAGTCCTGATTAATATTTGACATAATATTCGTTTCCTTCCAGATCGGCGTCGTCTCCTTCGTCTCTGGTGCTGGTTGCCAGGCTGGCATGCCTGCAGCATACGCACGTGTCACGAGCTTCAACAATTTCATTCTGCAGCACTTGTAATACCATGAGACTGATTTCCCTAAATACATGACATTTAAATTATAAGCAAATTGTTATCTCCTTATTTTACTAATTATCCCCCTTAGGGCCCTATCAGGATCCGAGGTATTTACGATCCCAAAGGTTTTGCAAAGTGTAGGGTAGTAGGGGTAAGTTAGTTAAGGACTATCCACTCATAATCAGGGCCGTGCCCGGAACGTGACAGGGCCGTAGCCGTGCTAAGACCAGAAGCCGTGCAGAAGGGCTGCGTCAGGGACTTTTTGTTCACACACGTCAGGGATGTGACCGCTCCGTGGACAGGCCCCGACCTTCCACCTGTACCCCTCATGTTACCATTTTGTAATAGAAGCGTTACGCATATAATGTGAAGCTGGAGTTCATATAAAATGCTCACAACAATATTATTTAAGCACGGTCACGGACACGGTCCGGTCACGTCCCGGGCGCGGCCCTGAAATGTGTGGATAGAGCTTAACTTGTTTTTTTTTTACTTTAAGATGAAACAGTTGCCCCACACTAGGAATTTCTCCTGTGTGTGACAAACATAATAAACTCACTTACACAAATAGCCAGACCCCGAAACTATCTGTAGGCCATACAAATATTTGATCCGTGCGGGAATCGAACCCGCGACACGCAGCGCTGCAGTCTATCGCTCAACCACTGCGCCAATCGTGTCGTCAAATACAAAATGCTATATTATGTTATCTAACTTATCTGTGATACAACGTTATCAAAGGTTGTATTGAAAAATATGCCGAATATTCCGACCCGTTTATAGCAATCCTTGTCTTGTTTTTTTTTGTTTATTATAAGCATCGATATAATAAATTATAAGCCACGCGGAGACACAGAGCGTACCTTAGAGATTCCAAACATGGACCACTCGCGGTAGTCAGTTTCCAGTAGTGGTCAGTCAGAGTCATTAGTGGTCAGTCAGAGTCACCAGTGGTCATCGACGGCCACTTTCACTGCTGGAACGACGGACGCAAACCAGGCGTGGCAGTTCGTAGTCATCCTCGTCTCTAATTATTTGTCCACTGGTGGTACTCGCATCGTCACCACTAAAGTAGCGATGCAACCCCAGTACAGTACGGTCAACGTACTATCTTGGCGCGCATGAAGTTAGCTGATTAGCTGCGCAGTAGACAATTTCGTTCCTAAAAGTTCCATTGCGCAGCCAAACAGCTAACTTCAGACGCGCCAAGATACGTTGACCGTATTGTACAGTACGCAAAGGAGATAAGTATCCATGTCGCCGGAAACAGTTGAAGTTTACTTAGAAACCGATAGGTTTTTATAAATAAAATAAAATACAATCAATAGAGAATAAACAGTTCAATGATTTAAGAAAATTTCATTTGAAAGTCCCCATTGGTTTCTAAGAAATCTTCAACTATTCCCGACGACATGGATACTTATCTCCTTTGCGTACTGTACACAGCAGACAACCTGGACAACGACATAGCCATGATCATGCTGTCTACAAGCATGTTATTTAGCATTGAGTAATCTGAAGTAATCTATTTCATTTTAAAGATTAGACGTAACATGTTATAATCAGATGAAAGATACTCGTAGCTATCATAAATAGATTTGATTATTTTGTTTTTGTCACCTTAATTACACATTATTATTTAGTATACAAATTAGGTACGTAAAAATTATCAATTTTAGTGATAAAAAGTGTGCTACCGTTATAAAAAGTAAATAAATAAATAATAAATAGTGAACAAAATTACTATCATACAACAGGAGTTCATAATTTGTTGCTTTGGCTAAGAGGTTGTATTTCTGCGCGGGTTCTTTGAATTGGAGCATGGATTAATTTAAGTAGTTTCCATTTGCTTTTTGGTTAGTCTTATGCCGTTCTTTAAACTATTCATAAGTTCCTGTAACGTATGCTACCCCTAACAGTAGGTCCCATATTACATGCAATCTCACCGTTCTCTTTTGTGTGTGGGATTGAAAAGTAGATGGATTAAAAAGTGAGGCTACGTATTATTGGGAGAAGTTCGAATATGCCCAATTTTTCAACATTTCAGACAGTATGCTGCCAGTAGCCCTTACCTTCTGATGCGGATCTGTGGAATCAATTCGTTGGGAATTGGGCAGTTGCCGCTGGCTTTGGCAAAACTAGCGACCGTAAGTTCTTGTTAATTTACTACACGGTTTTCATTTCTCATTACCACCTAACTAAACACAAACTTAACTATGACATCTAGACCACATTGTGTTCGGTCTTCTTCAAATTCACAACAAACAACATAATGCTTTGTTTGTAAAGTTTTCAACGAATTATTAATGAAATGGCCAGTTTGATAGATAGTTTTGCTTTCTGGAGTAGGTAGGGCTCAAGTAGGTACTTGAATCTAAACTCAAGGCAACCTAACCAGTAATGAAGTGTTGATTTTTTAATTTCAAACAAATCAATAATATTTACAAGAATAATAAAAAAGAATACCTAGAATATTAAACTATAAAAAAACTAACATAATAAGGCATCTTAGAATTCGTCCACATCGCCGTCATCTGGAAATGTACCCAAGAGACTGGCGGCATTGCCACGTTGGATGGCAATGCTTAATCTCTGACCAAGGTAAAAACCAGCTCTTGGATCACGGGAAGTGTCAACAAACCTTTTGGACATTTCCTTAAAAAGAAAATGAGCACTGGGACCCCACGACCCGAGGGTTTCAACCTCAAACGGCTGGAAAATAATGTTCACACCAAGGTTACTATACTTTCGCCGTTTGAGGTCTTCTGCAGCCGCTGCCGCAGCACCAGCACAGCACGCTGACCTAGGAAGATGGGATGGCGCAAGAGTATCAACGCACGTAGCGTCCCACACTAAAGGCCTACCCAACTTCCAGGGGAATAGAGACATGTCGTCCGGTCTCTTGCCATCGTCGCGTGCCAAGCCGTTGGGTTCTAAGACAGCCGGAACGCCGACGGCGACAAGAGCACGACGAATAATGTCATTAACATTCGCGTGCCGCGCTATGCGACCCGCACTCCGGCGGCACGACAGGCCATGATGTCCGAGGCTGTAATTATTTTAAGTATCTAAATCTGAATGAATGAGGTAAAAACATGTTTTGTTCTACAGAACAAGCTGGTGCACCTTCGATCGTGAGTCAGGTTAAGTTACAAGTGATCGGTGTGTAGCAGTGCCAGATAGTCTTTGGATGCAATTTTGTCGTCTAGAGGCGTTTGCGGCTTGGGCGTGTCCGGCGGAGACTCCGGAGGTTCTATCCTTGTGAACAAAACGGAACACCCACTTTGGTGAGTGCACATAGGACATAGGTACCAATGACGAAAGGTCAAGAGGGAAGCCTAAGCAAAAACGGCTTAAGTTTTAGTAGTTATGCCATTTTTAATGCAGATGGAGTAGCTGCTGTTCCGCTCTTTCGGAGGGAAGCCGGTAAAAATCGAATAGTAAGGAGGTCGAATTGTCGGCGACAGATCGTGTGTTTCTCGTGAGGAAAGAAGATGTAGTACTTATTCGTGTCGTGGACCCCCGTGCGTCCGTCATGCTGGAATTATTATAAAAGAAACCTAATTTCTAATGCTCTGATTCGCTTTCATGCTGACTTTGTATAACACAACACAACATCGACTGACGTCACTCGTAGCGCCCCATTTTGTTTTTCCTATACTTACATAACCTTCAAATTTCATGGTTTCAGATCGGTATTAGTTCGCTCGTCGTTGCTGCTAGTTGCCGGCTCGATTTTCCCTCGGCCTTCGCTCGTGTCACCTCGATGCAAAAATGTTATCGAACAATACATGTAAATTATACAGTGAGACTGACGTACTTAAATCGAAAAATATATTACATTTATATTGAAAAACATTTTTGTTATTTTGTATATTAATAAATCTTATTTTATATATAACTAGCGGTGCTGGCAGAGGCTATACGCCGGGTCCAATTGTGAATTTAAACCATTCTCGAATCCACTGGAACACACACCAACAAATTCATCAAAATCGATCCAGCCGTTTAGAAAGAGTTCAGTTTCATACACACGCACAGAAGATTTTTATATATAAGATTAAAATTTTAAAATTATTCGTAATTATTCGTAAAGATGATTTTGAATAACAGTGTTGATCTATTAAAATATTGAGCGCATGAATCTACCTATATCTTTATCTTTACATAGTCAGGGCCGTCTTTAACCTATTGGGGGCCCTGGACACAATCAGATAAAGGGGCCCCTATGACCTAAACTCTAAACAAAGCACTATTTTGTTAGTATATTGAGGTTACAAAGAAAGTAGATAAGTAAAGTTCTAGATGTATTTATATTTATCTACAATGACAATAAGTCGACACTAATATTAAAGAGGAAAGATTTGTATTTATTAGGTACCCTTCTAGATTTGAGATGGACAAAATCTTTAACCACTTCTTCACTTACATGAACGTTAGCTACAAACTGGTTAATTTCTCTTGAAGCATTGCACTTCTTCATTCTTTTTTATTATTTTTAATATGGAGAAGGAAGGCTCCCCACTGCAGTTACCATCATGCTTAAAAATAAACTCAATATGGAAATGACTTCAACTTTGTTTTCTTTTAAAATATGATATATTTACAATAGACTCTTTCTTCCTTCATTTTCACTATGAACAATTTTCAAGCGTTCTGTTAAATGCATATACATTCAATTACTAACTCTTTCTCATATTAACGTCTTTATAACAGATTTCAGGTAATTCTGTGCAACTTTGTCTCAACTCATCAAAATGTAGCTATAGTCTTCAAGCAAAAAAATAAACGGGAGCGTTGTCTAATGTTCTTATGGGTAGAAAGGTTTCTACTTCGAATTTCTCTCTTCCGTACCATTGGTTTTTTTTTTAATATTGTTATAGGCTTGCGTTTGACCGCAACTCACCTGATCTTAAGTGATGATGCGGCCTAAGGTGGAGCACGCTTGCCTAGACTAAACCGGTTCACTCGTGCCTTGAAGATACCCAGATTATATGTATCGGGGAATAGAGAGGCGGGCAGTGAATTCCACAGTCTGGCAGTTCGCACAATAAATGTGGAAGTAAAGCGCTTGGTTCGAGACCGTGGAACTTCAACCGTATAGCGGTGACGCTTTGCCGTATCCCTGAAATGACGGCGCCATCAAAAAACTGGAGTAAGTTTCTACGACTTGTCTTGTTCTTTGAGATAGGTCCTTGTAGTCAGATTCTGGGTTTTTTATTCCTTGGCGGACGATTCGATAATCAAATTTATCCCTGAGGTAAATAATAAAATCATCAAATGAAGTAAACAAATTTGTTACAACGTCTAGTGTTATTGTTTCTTTCTGAACATAATTATCTACTTGTTGGTCTCTTCTTTCCAATATAGGTAGAGCTCCAAATTTCCTCCAAATATTAGAATAAATTCAAAGATTCCCATTTTTCAGAACAGATTAAGAGAGTCGTCTCTAGTTTTATCGTCTTTAGCCATGAATATCAGAGTTATAATTTGTTTATGACCGTACTGCAAGGCGCTTACTGCATCAGCTCGGGCTAACCATCGGGTTTTGAAACACTTTTGACAACTTTTTTTTACCTAGGTAAATGCTAGGCAGTAAACGCTGTAAACGCCATGTTGTATGGCAATGCTAATTCTTTGACTTAAGAATAGACCAGCCTTCGGATTACATGAAGAGTCGATTAGCCGCTGGCGATGTCAAGATGGGCACTTGAACCACATGGCCGCCACATAGTCTCCACCCCAAACAGGTCAATTAAATAGCAGCCAAGAAGGTTATTATATTTGCGCTGTTTGGGGTTTTCGGCACCTGCAGCAGCCGCCTCAGTACAATACGTCGTACTAAGAAGATGAGATGGCGCAAGGATGTCGACACAAGTTCCGTCCTACACCAAAGGCCCAAGTTCCACGGCATTATAGTTATCCCATTTGGTTTCTTCCCATCGTCGCGTGCTAAACAATTGGGTTCTAAAATAGCAGACACCCCGGTGATGGCAAGAGCACCACGGAGGATTTCATTAATGCTGGCGTGCCGTGCCATTCGGCCTGCGCTCCTACTGCAGGATAGGCCATGGTGTTCAACACCCTGCCCTGGAGTTGTGTACGGGAGGCACTGCGCTATCATCGTTTGCCTTCCTACCTCCGCCGCATAGTTGGGGCTTATTTGCCTGAGAGGTGTGTCACCTACGTGGGACGTGATGGCGAGCACCAGCGCCGTATGTCGTGCGGTGTTCCGCAGGGTTCCGTCTTAGGACCGCCCCTGTGGAACATCGGGTACGACTGGGTGCTGAGGGGCGAGCTCCAGCCGGGCGTGGACCTGACGTGTTACGCTGACGACACGCTGCTCACGGCCCGAGGGAGCTCGTACAGGGAGGCAGCGTTGCTGGCGACGGCTGCGGTCTCACAGGTGCCGCCGCCGGGATCACACATCGTGGTCGGGGGGGGCCAGAATAGCTGTCGAGTCCACCATGAAGTACCTTGGGTTGGTGCTCGACAGCCGATGGGATTTTAGCCCTCATTTCCAGCGGCTGGCGCCCAAGTGGTTGGGCGCGGCCGGGGCGCTTTCAACGCTGCTTCCCAATCCGGGGGGCCCGAGCGCCGTCTGTAGGCGGCTCTACGTGGGGATCGTGCGATCGATGGCCCTTTATGGGGCCCCGATCTGGGCGGCAGACCTGACGGCCGGAAGCATTGCCGTGCTGCGAAAGCCGCAACGAGCGATGGCCGTCAGAGTCTTCAGGGGATATCGCACGATCTCCTACGAGGCGGCTTGTGCACTGGCCGGATCCCCGCCTTGGGACCTGGAGGCGAAGGTACTCGCGTCACCGTTCCGGTGGCGCGAGGAAGCGCAGGCGCGGGGCGAGCGACCGATACAGCGACACATGGAGCTGCGTCGGTCTCAGCTTCGCGAGGTCCTGGTGGCGGAATGGCGGGACAGGCTTTCGCGCCCTACCGAAGGCCTCGCCATCATCGAGGAGGTCCGGCCGGAGAGCGGACAACGCCCTCTTCCGTCCCCCCTAAATGGGTCCAGGGGCGGCAGACTCGGGGACGTCTGTCGCCCCCCACATACATGCCACCAGCCGGGGATTCCGGAAGTATCTCCAGTTCCCGCGACCCCCGGCGTAGGTGTGAGATGGAACACCGGGGTGGTTTTTAGTAAGTAAGAGTCTGACAGACTCCTCCGCCCGCCCCAGGGCGGAGGACATCCATGAGGATTTTCCATACAGTACCAAAAAAAAAAAAAAATGGTGTCCGAGGCAGTCGACAGCTTCACCACACTGACAGCGATGCGGAGCCCCGCATGGAGCGCCCAGACGCAGGCATGTAGCGAGACGGAAGGTAGTATCACTCAGCATGGTACCGATGTTGGGTGACGGAAGTGCCTGAAGCCAGAAGCCCGGCTCCCACTCACTCACAGCCAGTACGCGGTCACGGTCACCAGAATTGGTGGACGTATTGATTAGATTATTCCGTACCAACCTTCAGGGCGGCTCATGCCACTGTCTCTGGGAAGATAGGTTCACGGGCCGATCTGTATCTGGGCAAGCCACTTTCCAGGCGTTCACCGCATCAGTCAAGCACGGCACTTCAAAGTCAACCAGTGATGGGGATAATTTTGAATGGGTTAACTTTTCGGTGCGGTGGACAGAGGACAGGAACGCCGGTAATCTGACACTGGAAATTTTGCGGACGCTGAGACCACCAAACCGAATGGGTAGTGTGGTTTGTAGCCACGCTCGGTCATCCAGGGCCACATTTAAAATTGATGTTAAAGTATTTTTATTCATTTGATCAATTAGGTCCAAGAGGTGTGGCTGCTTCCACAAAGATGAAGAGCAGAGGTAGTATATACAATTTGGGCCAAAACAACAACATCTAATGAGGGTAAAAGTCGAATGTAGATTAATTTTGGAAAGTCTATGCGAAATATACTTTTTTTTTTGTTAGCCTCCTCTGTCCCACTTCTGGGCAAAGGCCTCCCTCCATGCCTTCCATCTTTCCCGATCCTGGGCCTCATCACACCTGTTTTGAAGGAATCCGTCCAGTTCGTTAAATAAATATAAATATCATTAAAGTGTGTAATTTTTTCTTCAATAAAAAGTGAAAAACTATCTTCCAAAATAGGAGAACCCAGGAGATGTAAAGAACTTTTGCCTGAAATTCTGATGTATGGGGCATTAAATTTCTCTAAGGTCCGGTCCGGTCTGTCAGTAATGTCTGCAAGGTATAATTCACATTTAGAAGGGTTTACTTCATTCATTTTTTTTTAGGACCTGTTATTCCATTTCGTCAATATATTCATTACAGATATTTGCTGCTAAATAAGAAAATAAGAAATGTTACCTTTTCCAGGATTCCCAAATCTTTTTTAAGTGATCTATAAATATTTGATTAAATTCACTCAGTAACTCTACACATCCTAAATAATTTCCATTTTTGGAAGTTCCGAGGATTTCATTGTCACCGCGAAACGGAAGCAATCTCGATGTCAAAAATTTACTACTAATTTACAACAGCTACAATCCGTCTAAGGACATTTCTCCAGGAATCCACTTCTTTTTGATGTTGAGAAGTCTTTATCTAATCTACCAACCGCTTTACTTTGTGCCAGACAAGTCATCATAGTTTTACTGGGCTATTTTGATGTGTTAAAATTATATGATTAGTGTGCTTCCAATCATTAAATTCAGTCAAAGAGCATAGATTTACTTTAGAAGGGTTTCTTACAGAGTTTTTTTTTAACTATATGAAAAACTAATTCTCTGACTATTTTTATTCAAAACGATGTAGTTACAGTGCACCATTAAATTGTATTTTTACCGTTCGATTTTTTCAAAATATATATTTTTTAAATTATTAGATATCGGTTATCGTTTGGTGATCTGGCAATTGGGGGCCCCTATCGACCGCGGGGCCCTGGGCTAGTGCCCATCGCGCCCAGTGGGGAAGAGGGGCCTGTACATAGTATAAAACAAAGTCGCTCCCGCTCGGTGTCTGTACGCTTACCTACATCTTTTATACTACGTAACGGATTTTATTGCAGTTTTCAGCAATAAATAGAATGATTCAAGAGGAAGGTTTATATGTATAGTTAGATCTAAATTGCATCAGTGAGAGAGTGAGAAGCCGGGGTGGGTCACTAGTAGATATAAAATATCTCTTATTTATTATAACAAGTTTTTTCCAAAATAAGAAAACCACGTTAAAAAACCTAAAAGTGATTAAATAACTTTAGCACAGAACACACATTACTTTAGTTTCGGAAGTCGGTGGCGGTGGCTTTGTTGTGTTAGTTGTTGTTTAATGCTACCGACCTCCGAAACTAAAGTAATGTGTGTTCTGTGCTAAAGTTATTTATCAATTTTTAGTTATTGAAGGCGATTTTCTTTTTTTTGTTTAACTTTTTATTTTCCGCTTTTTAGTATTGCCGTAACATCCAAATCTATTAAGAAACGGCGACACACTTAAAACAGAGATTGTAAGTCCTCCAAAGATTAAAGACACTAAAACGTCATCTATGTATTCTTTTGGGGATTTTGTTGATTTTCTTAAAAAGAGCTGAAATTGAAAAATGTATATGGGACAATTTCGGAATAAACCACATTTGAAAAAAAAAAGAATTTTGCAAATCCGTCTATGAATGACAAAGTTATACCCGAACATACATACATAAAAAAAAATATATATAAACATCCGACGTGATAACGTCCTCCATTTTGAAGTCGGTTAATGAAATAGATAGATAAAATCAGTCTTAGTGCTGACACCAATGTGTACACCAAATATCAAGAAACTGTCAGACTTCCAATAGAATAAGGGTATAAGATTCAGTGACTGTAAACTAAACCACCAAACTAAACTATTAAACTTGACTAAGTTTAATGGTGATTTCATACCCGCTAAATTGATAACCACCTATAGGTACCTACTTCCTTAATACTTACCTGGACTATATCATTCATTACGGCTAGACTAGGTTTACAGTTAGGTAGATAGGTATCACATACCAATTATACCAACCTAGTTACAGAACAGTTATACAATCCATTTTACAGGTTTTTTCAGGACGCGATTTCGATGAAAATCTTATTATTTTAATTCGAAAGTCATAGAAATAATGCAGCTCCAAAACCACTCTTTCAACAATTGGGGAAAACAAGCACTGTTTGAAAGACAAACAATAGTACATACTCATGTTTATGC
The DNA here is from genome assembly GCA_947361185.1 of Charanyca ferruginea. NCBI lineage: Eukaryota > Metazoa > Arthropoda > Insecta > Lepidoptera > Noctuidae > Charanyca > Charanyca ferruginea. Next base: position 53,463,083 of record OX376055.1, on the reverse strand, counting down.
TATTGTTTGTCTGCTGTTCTAACATTGCCTCACTGTCACTGTCGTTCAAGTGAGTACTCGAATAAAAAAAGGGCGCGGCCCGGAAACGGGCTGAAATAAATTAAAAACCTAGAATAGCAGAATACCTCTCCACCAGCAAAAAAAAGGTCGGAAAGTATTCATTATGAACATACACAATACAAGTTGGCCTGTTTAGCAAATCAACCTACACTGTACCCCGAGATAAAAATTGAATGCATGTTTACATAAAGAATTATTTAGATAACGATCCCTCAGAATGGGTATTCAGTGTGAATGTTGTGGGAACCGATAACCGATGAGGAAGAAAGGTTCTGGAGTGGCGACCACGAACTGGAAGATGCAGCGTTGGTAGGCCTCCCACCAGATGGACCGACGACATTGTCAAGGTCGCGGGTAACTGATGGATGCAAGCGGCAGGTTGACGCTCGTTGTGGCGTTTTATGCGGGAGGCCTTTGTTCAGCAGTGGACGTCTTCCGGCCGATGATGATGATGATGATATTATGGGAAAACCTCCCGTAATATTTTTAACCCACCTTTAATCCGTACCCGTATCCGAGATTAGGATATCCAACGGTTTTACCCGTCTTGATAAAACTAATCGGCTTTTGTTTACCTATATAATAATATAATTGAATTGAATGAATAATGAAACTTACCAATCATCGATTAATTACGTATGAATGATTAGATCAGATTTAATAAGTGGGAGTTAGGTATATAAGCAGCAAAATTTTGATTCTTCGTAATTAGGAAAATTGATTTCACATAATGCGTGCTCTATTGTTGGTCGGACTAGCGTTGGTGGCTTCGGCGTCTGCAATTTTGGAAGTTGGGTCTGGATATCACGAGGAAATCGGTATTCCTACCGCAGCGAGGATCAAGGAAGCTGAGGAAAAGTACTTGGCCAATGCAGTGATAGACAATAGAGTTGTGGGTGGCGCTATCGCTCCCGCCAACGCACATCCTTATTTCGTAAGTTACTTTTTTTTTATTCTACCTATTTTTTCAATACTGAAAATCTTTTTAATTATTTGATTTATCTTTCTTTCATTGTGCTTTTATTTGTTTTCTTGTTGCGTAATGATTGAATTATCTTTGTTAAGGAAAAATCAAAGAATCAATCATATCAGGAATTATTAGCAATTCAGAGTATGAGAGTCTAAGTACCTAAGTAAATCTCTGTACAGCCAACACGGTCCACTATATATCACGGTCTAGTGGTTAGCTATAAGCAACAAGTGGTTAACATCAGATCCCATCATGACCTACGCCTGTTGCTAGCTATGTTAGCGTATTTTGCGGGTCTGCATCCTATGATGCAGACCCTCCGAAGCCGTTTCTTGCGAAGAATCCCAGGAGCCCCTTTTTACCTTCGCAACGAGAACCTCCATCTCGATTTAAAAATAATGTCATCATTAAAGTTCATGAAACGCTCCGCCAAGCGCTTCTTCGACTCTGCTGACAAGCACTCAAACCCGTTGATCGTATCGGCCGCCTGGTACACTCCCTCCCGTATTAGTAAGACTCGACGACCGAGACACACTCTGACCGACCCTGACAATGCTATAACTCTCCTCCGAGAGAGCAATAAGGTCACCAGTACAGTGATAAACCAGTCATTCCGTCCTCGTCACCGAGGCTTTCCGCGACGACCCCGTACGTCCCCTCCTCGACCCTTGCTCGTGCCAGCCCGCGCCGCTGAGCCTGTAGCTTTAAATTCGTCCTTAAATAATGGAAATCCGATCCAGCCTGTCCCTTTGCTGTCCTCCCCCAGCGACGCGACGCCCTAAGTTCTGGGGTGTGATTCTGTAAGACCACATTCTAAACTTCGAATCTGAATCCGCTGTGAGTTTCTAAATTGGCATTCTAAAAACTCGGTTGATAATTCGAATTTACACTAGTGTCAGCGAGTTGAACTAAATTGGCAGGGAGATTTTGACAGATAAAGTATGAGATGACGTAAGAAAGAAGTGGCTTTCTGTAAGGTAATTTCCCCGTCACTTCGACGCTCACTTCGCACTCGAACCCGATTGTAAGTGTCAAATATATCAAGGTCATTTTGAACCTTATGCAAAATGAGAGTGAATAGCGAAGTGAAATGCGAGTTATTGTTTGATTTTTACAGAATCGACCTACTGGTAGAGGTCGAGAGCGAAACTAAAATGCTTTGCTTGTCTTGTTTAAAAATTGTACCACTTTAAAAGAATATTATTTATTAGAGAATAAAAAATTGTCATTACTAGTTTAAAATCTCCTGGTTTTCATAAAATAATTCTTTTCCGAGTTTCAACAGAGCCTTTTGAATGTATATAATGTTTGTTTAGGCCGGCTTGCTGATCAGTCTGATCGGTGTATCTGGTAACTCAGTATGCGGCTCTTCGCTTCTGACCGCCAACCGGCTGGTGACAGCGGCTCACTGCTGGACCGACGGTCGCAACCAGGCGTGGCAGTTCACTGTGATCCTCGGCTCCAATCTGCTGTGGACTGGTGGTACCCGCATCGCTACCACAAATGTTATCATGCATCCTCAGTACACAATCCACAATCTGAACAACGATGTCGCCATGATCTTGCTACCTTATGGTGTTCAATTCAGCAGTGAGTATTCCAAAGTTATCTATTTAAAGGCCGGGCCTGACTGTTATAAACAAGCTTCCAACAGGGGTCACCTTGGTGGGAGGCTTGTGGAGCCCACGGTTGGTGTTTGCGTCCACACTGGTTTACAACAAGGCTCCCACCTCAGCGTGTTGTCGACTCTTTGATTACAACGGCGGTATCCACACAGAGGTTGTTGAAGGTCAAACGATTTTTTGTTGCAAACAAGTGTTTACACTGTTGTAAACTGCCGGTGGAGACCGGTGTGGAGGGCTTGTTTACAACAGTCTGGCCGGGGTTTAATTCCTACATGCATAGGTAGTATTATTCGAATATGCATAATAATAATAGTGTGATGGTAACAATTAATTATTTATGGTCGTGGGTTTTTTAGTCTCGTATTTTAATTAATTAAATATACCTACAGTTAGGTCCGGTTATGAGCTCGTGGCTAAGTACATTCGTAGATCTTTGACAGTCGTTATAGGTAGTCAGAAGTCAGAAAGTCTGACAACTAGTCTTACCAAGGGGTATCGTACCCGGTTATTGGGTTGTGGGTCCGATAGGCAGTCGCTCCATGTAAAGCACTGGTATTCAGCTGCATCCGGGTAGACTGGAAGCCGACCACAACATAGTTGGGAAAAGGCTAGGCAGATGATGATGATACAGTTAAGTCCACCTAGTTTGGGAATCACCGTCTTAAGAGCGCCCTTCCCCATCGAATGAACTTCAACGCGAGCGTGATTGAATTTTTTTTTGTTTCAACCAACGCAAAGCTTGAAAACAAACGGGTGAGTGAGAACGCGATAACATCACAGGAAAACTGGCGCGCGGAAATTGCACAAAACTTGTTCCAGGACATACGTGTTTTTCAAAAAAGCCTTACAAGTTTTTGGTAGAAATGGTTCTAATTTAGAATCTCCATTATATGTACCTACAAGGTTTCTATGACGCTGTTTTTTTGCTTTTTCAATGTATGAGTGCATTATGAACGGCCAAAGTTCAGATAAAATTGTGCAAAACAACTGATTTTAGGACGTGTTTACTGAATTTGTTTCTTAAAAAAGTTTATTTTTGGCTTCATACAAACCTAGATTTAAACCACAAGATACCTGTGTGTCAAAAATATTTGGTAAATAATTTGTTATAACGTCGTAATCAAGTACGAGCGTTTGTATGGCAAATATGACAGGTTGGGCGCTCTTAAATGTACTTTTATTTGTTACAATAAAATATACTCTTTGGTATTAGCCCAATTAAGTATTTTTGTAACTGAGTGTAATTTTATTCTTATTCTTATACATATAGTAGATGGTCCTACAGTTTGGTATATCAGATTTTAGAACCCACCGTTGAAACATGAGAACCAAGTGTCTACAGAATCAGCCTTACTTACTTTGTGCTACAGATAAAGCCATCTCTGTCGTTGTTAATTAATTATTTGTTTGACTAATTTATGAACATTTCAGATAGTATCCGGCCAATAGCCATTGCCACTGGATCAAATCAATTCGTTGGAAACTGGGCAGTTGCAGCTGGCTTTGGCAGAACTAGTGACCGTAAGTTTTTGTAAAACAGCAAAATCATAAAATTTATAATTATGTTCCAATACAATAGTTCAATTTCTCGTGTTGACTGTAAATACTTAGGTACGGAGTTAAAACCGTACACAGTGGGCCTGCTGTCACTAAACATCATACAATTACCTGCGTGATCTTGAGTTTAGAAAGGAGTGAATATTATTATCGTAATTAAATAAAAGTGTTCGGGTTCTCTTTGCAGGGCTCACCTTGTTTTTAGGGACCCTAAAAATAAATTTTGAAAAGAATAATAATTGAAAGTTTAGTTTAGAAATATTTTACAATAAAGCAAAACTTTTTCTTTCTATTCCGCAGAGCAACAGGGCGCGTCTACAATCGTGAGCCACGTTAACTTGCAAGTAATCAGTTTGCAACAGTGCCAGATGGTCTTCGGAAACAGTTTTGTGGTTCAGAGCACGATTTGCACCAACGGCGCTGGCGGTGTTGGCGTGTGTGGCGGAGACTCCGGCGGTCCCCTCTTTGTGAACCAAAACGGAAATCCTACTTTGGTGAGTAGATAGACTGACTTCCAACACGCTGTCAACTATGCCGTAGTACTATTAAGTATTCTGTGACGCTGTGTAGCTAGCTGGTGTTTGAAGTTCAACTCCACTATCACCGGCACCACCTTTATATTTTTCTACATGCCCTGTTGACTGTGATTAATAAATAAATAAAACAAAATACAGCGAATATGAAGTCGTATTGTCGGTGAGAGGTTGAGTGATCGTCGTGATCCAAAAAGATTTATCTTGTCGTTCACCAGCCAGCATTCTACTACTACTCACAGCATCTACCTTTAGTTGCTTCTGTTTTTATGTATGAATTTGTCAATGTTTTAGTTTTTTTTAGCTTTCATTATATTTAACAAATGTTTTTCATATTTTTAGATCGGTATCAGCTCCTTCGTCGCCGCAGCTGGTTGCCAGCTCGGCTTCCCCTCGGCCTACGCTCGCGTCACCAGCTTCACAAACTTCATCCAACAATATTTGTAAAAACAATGAGACTGACAAGAAATACATTAAGATATAAAACAAATCTGTTGTCTTCTTATTTTGTGTCATAATGGATCTAATTATTGAACATACAACTTTCCTAAATAAGCTATGAAAAAGGCCATACCATTGAGGTCGGGTAATTACCCGAACTCATTGGTATGGCTTCCAAGTCGTGAAGGTAATTGGGAATTTCTGTAAAAAAATCAATAGCGCCGATTTCCTTGTTCACAAATTAAAATTAGACAATTGATATCTCATACTACCAGTACCAGGCAGCTGAAGATAAGGCCGATGATAGATAAGAACTAAGTTAGAGATGTCAAATTAGTTTTTTCCTTGAACTTCGCCGTGTTTTTCATCAATACGCTTTTTTTTATATTGGAATAAATAGGCTTGCGTTTGGCCGCAACTCACCTGATCTTAAGATATGATGCGGCCTAAGGTGGAGCACGCTTGCCTAGGATAAACCGGTTCACTCGTGCCTTGAAGATACCTAGATTATATGTATCGGGAAATAGAGAGGCAGGCAGTGAGTTCCACAGTCAGTTCTGAACTTACAACTACTTATAATTGTATGAACATTTTAGTTTGAACAACTTAAATTGACAGCTCTTATATCTATGTCTTTCTTGTTTTATTGGAGATGGAGAGATGGAGATATAAATAGCTTAAAATAAGTTTCGTTCATGCATAACAGAATTGGAACCAATGTCAATGGGTTTGGCCAACTACATAGATGATATCTGATCTTCTATACTAATATTATAAAACTGAAGAGTTTCTTTGTTTGGTTGAACGCGCTAATCTCAGGATTTACTGGTTGGAATTGAAAAATTCTTTTTGTGTTGGATAGTCCATTTATCGAGGATATAGGCTGCTATAGGCCCATGCGGAACCGGGTCGGAATAAAACTAAGCACTTATTTGAACCTAGACCAAGCAAAGCTTACACATCGATTCTATAGCACTAGACTACCTAACCTACTAATCACATATCCTACCTACACCTAATTATTGATTGCTTTGACTTTATCAAACGATAAGGTAAAGTTAATCAAACCTATAAATCTTAATTAATTTCCTTTCTTGTCTTAATTCGTCAATTTTTTGAAACTTAGGAGTTATCTAAAATATAATCTAGCTACCTACATGGTGTTAATTATTTATTTTTAATCGTATAATAGGTGATTCAATCGGTGATAATAGTAATTTTATGATTTGATCTGTTGAACAATCAATCAATTCTTTCAATTAATCACAAAAGCACGTGCTCAAATATGCACGTGTGCGCGTGCATACTGCAGGGCAATCCACTCAAAAAGTGTCACGAGAGGTGAAATAGGTAAACGAATGCCATTTTGGTAGCAATAATTATTATAATATCTTAGGTTGTTGAACCTTAGAGAACTGAACTTTAGTGGATTTCACACCAATGACATATCATCACTCGTAAATCGTGATAGCAAATAGTGGTTAGCAATAGCCAGTTTTTAAAGGTAGGTCTATTTTTTCCCTAAAAATAAAAAAAGGGACCAGCCACCTGGTTCGTAAAACATACATAGATAAAGTTTTCTTTGAAATCGATGTATATTTTCGAAATAAAGTTTAATTAAATAATAAAAAAGGCCATTATTGAATTAAATACTTACATCGAAACATTCGAAGTCATACGTTGGTTTCTGATAAAACTAAAACTATATCTGATGGCCTTTTTCTCTTTTGTTGACCGTATATTCAGCTAGTAGTCACCGACCGGTGGTAACGGCTACGCGATAGCGGCAACCTCTGCAATAAAGACGTATCTTCTTCTTAGAGTGTCGATGGCAAACACAAATATGTCACCTGCTCATGTGCGAGTGTGGATGTGTGTGTTTGTGTGTTGAGTTTGTTCTTGTCAGATTCCTTGTTTGGCCTGGAATTCAGCCACGGTAACGAAACGCGCTGATGCAGTAATTAGGTCCGCACATGAGCAGATGACTGCAGGCGCAAGATAGAAGGTGGACCATGGTCTGCGACCACGGAACAGATAATTCTATTTATCTTTTCCGTGTCTGCGACCAACCTTTAAAGATTCTCTTTGATGGGCGCGGAGTCGGTTTAAAGATTTCCAGATTGGTCACGGCAACACGTGCCCAGATGGGAGGGTCTCCGATGGCTCCATGAAAAAATTACAGAGGGTTTAAATCTACGCTCCAATGGTCGCATCTGTGTTGCCATCAGATGGAACCACGCATCTAAGATAACTTTTCCGACTTTTTAATCTCTAGGGTACAGAGCAATAATTATGGATTGAGTGGCGTGGGTCGTTTTCTATTTTCGCTTTTTCTATGCGGCTAGTCATGATCGCACGAATTTCTGTAGGTGCAAAGCCGATTAGTGCGACATTTTGGTTTGTCATCTATAACTACATGACTGTGGCGGTCAAAAGGTTAAACTGCCTCGTTGGTCTCGTGGTTGCAAGCGCGACTGCTGAGCATGGGGTCCTAGGGTGGATTCCCAGGCCGGGCAGTGTAATTAGGTTTTTCCATTAGGAATTTCTTGGTAACAGCCCGGAGTTTGGAAGTTGGCGGTGTAACACCCCTGTGACTCGGTAAACCAACAACCGGCCGATGAAGAAGGGTTCATTCGTGTGGTGAAGAAAAAGCCTACTCGTCGCAAGTGTGGAAGCGAGGTATAAATATGTGTACTACTTTAATTTTTTGTATGTTTAATTTGTATATTTATCTATGGGGCATAATTGGCTCATAATAAAAAATATTATAATTATGATTCTCATTCTTTTATTTCGTGTACATATTATATTATATTTTTAATTATTGGTATGAAATAAAAACATTTAAAAATATAAAAAATAGTAGCCTACCGGTATCGGGAACAGGGTCCTGACCGGTGGTCAGGGTTCCTGAGAGAAGCATCTCCTAACAATACGCGCCGTGTCCAGGAGTACTGCTTTTTGTATTAAGCCCTAGATATAGCTACCGAACGAGAGCCTCCTCAGAAGTTGGTCGAGGCTCTTCGAAATGATTCCATTGGCCGTCACGACTACCGGCACAAAATTATTATTTATTACTAGCTGACCTAACAGACGTTGTAATGTCAATCGATTTTTAAATTTTCTTACCGTATAAACCTTCCCTGAACTTTCCCGAATATTTCAAGACCACAATTAGCCAAATCGGTCCCGCCGTTCTCGAGTTTTAGCGAGACTAACGAACAACGATTCATTTTTATTAAAAAGATAGATTAAAGCACGCTAAACCGTTCTGCGCCTGATCTCTATCAGGCATACACACATCAAAAATAGTTTAAGCTGATAGGTACCTATAATTTTTTAAATTGAACCTATCAAGAAAAAATCTTTGTTGTGTTCTCTTTAAACAGAAATATCCAGTTTGAAATTAAAAAATTAAACTATTTTTTCTTCAGGGATTTTCAATATTTCTAAAATTTTTTCCGGCAAAAAAAGTTAATACGTTTTAAATTTTTTTTTTACAAAAAAGATAACCGCCTTCAAAAAGTAAAAAATAACTTTCAATTCGCAAGTCGGCGGCTTTGGTTTTGCTTGTTGTTTTGTATTGCCACCGACTTGCGAATAAAAAGTTATTTTTTACTTTTTGAAGGCGTTTATCTTTATTGTAAAAAAATTTTTTTTTCGCTTTTTAGTGCCTACTTCTCATCATAGAAATTAATTACGAAACGGCGACACCAAAAAGAATCTGTCATCCCTTAATTTTCAACCCTTAGGGGTGGAATATTTTCTTGAAATTTATATGGGACCAAATTTGAAGTATACAATATCAATTAAAAAAAGAACCATCGAAATCGGACTACACTGAAAAAAATTATGCGTGGTCAAACAAAAAAATAAATATAAAAAAAATTAAAAAATGTTTATAAAATGAAAACTACTGGGCCAAACAATGTTAAATTTTTGTGGGACCAAATGGCAACTATTCCGCATCAAACTAAAGAAGAATCACGTAAATCGGATCATTAATCTCAGAGTAATCGATGTACATACATAAAAAAAAAAACTAATCGAATTGAGAACCTCCTCCTTTTTGAAGTCACGTTTTTTTTCATACAAATGAATGTATGAATCTCGCCATGATTCTTTGATAGAAAGAAAAAGACTGTTTAACCAAACTTAATTTTCTTGTCTGTTGTGAATTGTCATTCCATCGGACTGTAAAAGTGAGGGAAGGGAGAACGCACCTGCAGTGCTATTCTGTTACAATGTCCCTCGGTGAACACCTAGGTGAAGTGAGCTGTTATCCGATTGTAGTGCTTTCTAAATCCCTAGCATCGAGACAGATGCTAGGGGCATACTGCTTGCGCACACTTGTGCACTGTTTAAGGTGTATTATCACCTGCGTACTAGGCTAGTCATATGATATGGTCGGAAGTTTTTTCTAGAATGGAATTTAGGGATTAATTTAAAGACGAGATATCATTCAAGCTCCTTTATTTTGACCAGGTACTTACAATGTGTTCACGAAAACTATATCTTCTCTCAAGCCAAACAGGCAGACATACAGTGATAGATAGGCAACATTTATTACGATCTTGCTTAAATATTTAAGTTAACAGTACTTACAATCATATTAGGACATAGATTTTTGATATTGATAAAGGTAATGCCACATCACATTACAGTCGAACACAAAATGTCGATTACCGAAGACAGATAACGTAGAAATTAAAAAAAAAAATTTGGACTTGTTAATATTCTCCTATGTGAAGTTGAGATTATTTCTTTAGATATAAAATTAAATGGATAAAGAAATTTTTTTATTTTATTTTTGTTTTCAATGATCTTATTCCAATGGGTATCGTATCCAGTCCATTCATTCAACATTTTATTATGCACAAGTCGGTGATTTCACTATTCATAATTAAAATGTGCGGCAGAAGCATTCGCCATAAATAATTTTGCAAACCCATACAATAAAGTTTATTTAAAATTACAACAATAGTTATTTTACATACTTAATATCATGCGATTATTTGTTATTCTTAATGAACATTTAAGCTTTCCCTGCTGTCGTGTTTAAAAGTAATAACAAATTTATGACTACTACATGTTGAGACTAGAGATAGAACTTAAAACTAACCATGTTATATGCCTACAAGTTCGAAATTAATGGGATTAAAAAAAAAACATAATTAGCTGGTTTATTTCGGGCACACTATAACTAGAAAGCTAAAAACTAGTCTGTAAAATAATAACAAAATTCGATGATTTTTGAAATAAAAATGACGAGTTAAGGTCAATTGTTAAAATTAAAATAAAGCAACGAATCCTAGAAGCTGATATTTAATCACTATTTACAAGCCTCTTTTGAGTACCTACATACCTTAGTTTATATTAGCTAAACGTTTAATATGAGAGGACAATTCCACTTTTCAATTTTACATATATATTTTTAAAATATTTACATTTGAATTCACATTCTGCCGGTGACAATTGATGACAATATGACAATTTACTCTAAAATAAATATACAATTTTAATATTCGAGAGATAGGTAGGTAATTAAAACAACAAATAGTTACGTAAATCTTAAAAGGAAGCATTAATTAAACTATTTTAATGATATCACAGTTCATTTATGCAAATAAAGACATATTTAGGTGAATATATATTATACACTTGGAATTAAACACCAAAAGAATTGTTGTTATGGCAATGATTTGAACATTTCAACTGAACAACAATATTTTTGTTTAATACATTTATATTGCTGTCATTAATTTAACATAACATAGCAAATAAAAATAATAGGGATATCAATTGTCTTGTAAAATGTGTTTTCTATGTTAAGTATGCATATACAAGATGAATATTTAATATTATTATTTAAATTTATTGAATACTTTACTCTATTTGAAATGTGAGTTAGACAGTTCGATAAAGGTGCTTTAGTCAATAACAATTATTACTGTAATGAGCAACAATACTAGTTAAGATTCGATACCTAATGATATTTAAAATATCATTAGGTATCGAATATACCTAATGATATTTTGAAATATTAGTCAATTTAATATCAATTTATGCTTACATTTTACGCGATTTTAATAGTATCGATCGACGATAGTATGGCCGCACCTTTATTCGTCCTATCCGTGAGTGCCACCGAAAATACCTATTTAATAAATTTATTCTAAGTGAACAAAAGTACAAAATAGAAAAGTAGGAACACAAGGTTTCGTTTTATACAATGAGCAAAAACGTACGCACACATAGACACGGCTTACGTGCAGCTAGCGTGACCAGGCGTCCGGATAAAGTCGAACACATTACACAGTCAGGCATTTTGGTTGCGTGTCCGGCTAAATTAGAATGCGTCCGGCATGCCCGGCTTTTTAAATTTGACCATTTTGTTATTATTCTAATTCTAATTGGCAATTCATTCGCGTATTTGTGCAAATATTCGCCTTATTTATATCCTTATTTTTTATATAAGGCGAATATTTGCACAAATACGCCAAGTGCCAGCATAACATTTGTCTGTGCTGGTTTCCACTCCGCCTGCCTCACCTTGAATCGGGAGGGCAAGCGAAGCAAAGTGGCTATTCTGTCCGGCTTTTCGATCTTAAGACCTGAAGACTTGCCACGAGCTCTTAACGCGATCCATTTTAGGACCTAAATTGACATAAACAAAATACAGAAGGTCCTAAAATGGATCGCGTTTGAATCGCATTAAGAGCTTGTGGTAGGTCCCCTGGCTGCCTGGCAACACGGCCGTCCGTACGCGCATATTATACGTGTATGGTACCTGTTTCTGCTCATTGTGTGCTGTCTGCCTTCTGTTCCTATCCATTTTGTGAATATAATATCTGTGTAGACAATGATATGGCCTAGAACCTGTTACAAGTGTATAGTGCGAATGTTGAAATGTTGAATGTGTTCAATTGTTTTAGATTCAATTGGCTAGAGTTGTGTTGTGTTTATGTTGGACACAGCACTTTGAGGATGTAGTCTGTTAATAGCGTGGGCACGGTCGGGCTGTCCTCGTTGATCGCCTTTAGAACTGGAAGAGAGAACAATTTTATTAGTATTTTGTTTAGACTATCAGTAAGGATGGTTGGGTGATTGAAGAGAATTGACAATATTTGGAGCGACTATCTAATATGTTTATGTTACTTGTAAAATGATGCACGACGAAATGAAAAATGAATGATGATGAATCACGATCAGAAAAAAACAAGTGGAAGTGCCCACGCAGCTATCCTTAGTGAGGCACAATTATGAGAGAATATTTATAATAATAACAGGCTTCGTCAGTTGCAATAAGGCTTATTTTTTTTTGAACAACAAATGAGCATTTCGTTAAAGTTGACTTTCTTGTTCATATAAAATTAGAGACTTATTACAACGGACGAAGGTTGTTATTATTTTACATATACTTCCGCATAATCGTGACACGCGCGGTTAAGCTGCGAGGGCACTTCCACTTGTTCTTTTTTTGTTCCGTGTGATGAATGATGCTGATTATGAGTATGACATAAAATTATCTTGTCACAAAATATTACAGTTTACTAACATAATTATAAGATTATTGATTACTAACTAGGGGTGTAACTTTACGGAACCGACATAATTATTGCTTACTAACTAGGGGTGTAACTCTTTACGGAACCGACTCACTGATCCGGGTCATTGAAGTGATTGAAAAGATTGGTTCAGTTCACTGGATAAAGTATGAAGGAAGATTGATTTTATTTATAATCTCGCATACCACAATTCGTACAGAGGCCAGCACATCAAACTACAACAATCTGTCAAATTTCTTTGATTGGTTTTCAACTTTATTACTAATGAATACGGTTCATGTTCAATTGGGAATATTTGACAGTTTGGGATAGCATGATGTGCTCGCGTCTGTACACTTTTCAAAATATACTACATTATAACAATGTTTCCACGTATCATTCCACAGTATGGAACGCCCAGAAAACAACGTTGTATACATAACATCCCGTATTTAATATCCTTTGAGCTGATGATCCAAATGAAACGTCATATCATATAAAAATGATACACTATGCCCACGCATATTACTAACCCATTACGGATGTAAAATAAAGTTATTTTTAATAATTTTCTTCTTATTTCCATCTCCTAGAAAACACACACCCCATGGAACATAACACGCCATAACACCAAACATTTCTCTATTGAAATCTGCATCAGTGTATTTCGGTGAAGCAGTGAGTTTTAGGCGACCAGTCATTTCACCAAGATACTAACAAGAGTCCAAGTGTAAGTGTAGATTGACAGCTCATCTAAAGCTCACTTCACCTAAATTCACCGACGCAGATTTTTACAGAATAACGCTGTAGGATTGAAAGCGACATAACAATTACAGTTTTTAGAATTAAAATTTTACAAAAGTATATATACCTACTCATGTGAGCGAAGCCGTGGGTACAGTTAGTGCTCAATAAATTGTTATTAATAGATTGTATCATCATCATCCTGCCCTCATCCCATGTTACTTGGGGTCGGCGCAACATGTTTTGTTCTTCCATTCCGTCTTGTCTAACGTAATGCTTTCACTGACTCCCTTTTCATTCATATCATTCTTCACACAATCCATCCATCTTTTCTTTGGCCTTCCTCTCCCTCTCCATCCATTCACATTAATATTCATAACTCACATGCATTTCATCCCTATTGGTAGATTGTATATTGTCTAATTAATAAAAATAAATAAAACTTACTCTTAATGAGCACTTGGAGCGACTGGTTATCTGGGGGCCCGTTGTCTAGGTGGAACGGTATGACTGTGGTCAAGTACTGAAACAAATAAACAAAGATTGTTATAACTTTTTTATTTAGGACCAATTCTTCCTCAAAATTTTCAAATGCTACGACTTCTGGAAGCCAGAATCTACAAAGTATCAAAAACGCTGAGATAGTAAAACTCCTGGAGTTCCAGAAATCGAAAAAAATATCGTTTGAAACGAAATCTATCACAAAAGAACACTACACTTCTACCATGTACTAGTAGAAATGATTTCTGCTACATAAGTTTTATTCTAAAATAATGATATACAGTATGGCTTTCAGTATTAATAGGTAATGCATAAAATCGATTTCTATTATATTATGGCTGGAGAGTTTGCTTAAACGTGCTAATCTCCGGAAATTCTGGTCTTTAGAGGAATGAGGAACAGACTGGAAAGTTCCTTATCCTCCGTAGAAAAGGGAGGGCCCTCCGACCAGACGGGTGTTGTGTCTGGTGGGCTACTGCCCGACAGTTGTAGTCGGGATTTTGTATATTCCTAATGTTGCGGATAACTCTGCTTGCGCGATCTAGGAAACCTCGGTTGTAGTTCGAATCATGTGCGATAGATGTCGCCACAGGTCTGATTCAGAAAATTCTTTCTCTATTAGTAAGCTACGGTATCCCTGAGCGCTATAGTTTATATTAAGTTAACAAAAAGTTTGTGATGTGTAAGAAAATTCACGCAGACGAAATAGCGGGCAAAAGCTAGTGCATTCAAATTACTGAAAGTCATATTGTATTTTCTCTTTGAGTGAAAGAATGGAAAAGGGTTTTTCCATTATTTCTGTCTCTATATTCTCTGTAGGATGGCCTCACCATAAGGTGTGCCATCAAAACATTAAATAATTTTGTTAGATGACGTTAGGTCTCTATTGGTGTTTATGGTCATGTAACACAGATAAAAAATCCCAATTTTGGCAAAACGTATAAATGAAGTAGTCTAACTCTCATTAGTCATTTCTCTAACGCAACAAAGGTCATAAATAATCGATTAGTGTTAGATTATTAACTTATCATGGACTATCGGTGGAACAGAGGCCCAACAATCCGTAACAAGGGACTTTCACTGTACAATTGTCACTATTTCAACTGTTACACAGATTTCTAATCAGTTACAGCAATTTAAGAAGTACATAAAATAGAATGACACCACATAAAACCACACAAGTAAGGTACCAATTTGCAGTGCTAAAAAAAGGTCTATGTAATTATTTTCCAGGGGATTAAAGGGCGACTAACTATTTGCTACTAATTTTTTTTAGCAATTTTACATTAGATGAGCTTCAAATCGCAAGGAAACAAACAAAGTTAACAATTGATTATTAAAACTAAATTAAAACAAAGTTAATAACTGAATAATAAGCTGCTACTTTCTACATAAAATTATCCTTCGCTGTAGCTTCCAACCCACTATTTCGGTGCTGGCTTTTATTATTTTTTAATCCCAAAATAAGATTAATTTGTCGCCGCGTTAAACACACGTAAAAAAAAATTGTGATCAAATAGCTGTTCTCCGCAACCAAGCTTCTAAACATTATCCTAAAGTTAGACTTTCAGGATTCTGAATATCAAACACCGGAACCGATAAATCTCACCGACAGTGCCATAGTAAAACATGCTCTGTGACAATTTTAAGTGCCATTGGGACCCTTATAATGGCTTATAATATAGGGAAACAAGACGGACGAATGAGCGAGAGCTAACAGGGCCCCCGTTTAGCTCTACCTAAAAGTGTCTCAAAAGAAATAGTAACAAAGTTTCTTTACCTTAGACTCAGAATGGCCACCACCCAAATTAGGCGACCTTGGGGGCTGTGGCCTCTTTTTCTTCTCAATATGGTACTGGCGCCTCTTATTCTGAACAGCCAGCAGCAGAGATATGAACGTGTTCTTGAGCTCCTTCTCGTATTCCAGTTCGTCACGAAGAGCCAACTCGGCGATTAGGGTCTCCGAGAATTCACGGATCAAAACTTCTAACTCCATGAAAATTTCGTTCAGTTGAGCAAGCGAGTATGTGCGCAGTTCTGTAAAGTAAATAAAACAGAAGATTTAAATATGTTATAACCGAAGGTTTAAAAATAAATTAACCTGTATAAGGTCTTGAAGTAGGTAGTAATAAAGATTCCACATTAAAGTTAAAACTAGGTTGAAGAGTCAGTGATCTCATTATTGATTTTCAAAGATTTTCTTGTGCATTGTTCATTGCTTTTTTTGACTATTTCTTACTTACTTATTGTACCTAATACACTACTACGTAATACAAGAATGTCAAAGTCAAAAGTCACAGTCAAATCATTTATTTCAATTAGACCATTAAAGGCACTTTTGAACGTCATATTAATTTGTAAAATTTGAATCTAGTTGAATCTAATGAGAATGGATCCCTACCCAATAAATGAAATCGCAAAAGGTACGAGACAAAACTCGTCTATAAGGAAAAGTTGGATCAATACGTGGTATTGATCCAACTTTTGTCTGATTGATCAATACTCAATAAATTGGATCACATAAGGTAGGTACGTGTACAAAACTTCTCTTTGAACAAAAGACACGTGATAGAAGACATTACATTTTCATTACATAGACAGTAGTAGATTGAATTTCAGCTTAGTTTCAGACATAATACGATCGTCTACTACTCGTATAGAATTCATTATTAGATGTTGAATAATGTAATACCTACTAACGCAAAAAGTTCGTCTCTATTCCAAGGTGAATACGTGTGTTTTAGTCTGAACAAACTTTCATACTAGGTTTTGATACAGTTCGGGAATAGCACACATCTGTTGTTCTTCTACAAGATTTACTAGACATACTAATGTTTACTACCGTACTAGTTCGTACGCAAATAAATTAATCAGATGTTTTTAAACCCTATTTGAGCTAGATCGTGATTTATTTTATAGTTTGTAATTGGGTTATAAAATACTTTGGCTCTTATTTGATCAATTAATAAATTGTATGAAAAAATAAACGTTTTAAGTGCTTCTGTATGTGTGTGAGGTTGAGGAAACAGAGTGATGCGCCAAATTAATCGCAAACGCAGGGGTGAACGCACTCGAGCGAAAGAATCGGTCAGTACGCTGCTCCGGGCATCGGCAGAGCGTATACTCAATTGCACGCCCATAACGAATGACGACAATCGAGCTTTATTGATCAATTTATGATTTACTTTCACACTGAATTTTACACATAAACTAGTTTACAGACACAAAGAGCTACTGAAAGTAGAATTAATCTGTAGCATTGTTTGAATATTTAAATTTTAATTGCAACTGTATCGAGATTAGACTTGTAATCTGTTATGCTTTCTAGGTATGTACAATGGCTTTTTTCGCGTTCTTAGACAAAAATATATCGTTAATTTTGTCTTATTTGCAGCCTATATCAGTGTTGTTAAAAATAACATAGGTAGGCGTTTGATGAAACGCAAAAACACAAAGGCAATTCGTAAACATGTATGACATGTTTTGTTTCAAAAGTCATATGTTTCAAAAGTCATATATCTACTTACACAAAAATAATTATTAAGAAACAAAACATATTGTATTATTTGTAAACCAGGTACATATTGTTCCTACCTTCGACTACCTACTCAACGTTATGTCATCAAGTTATATAACTTATGCCTTTGTCAAAAGATTCCCACATTTCTCACGCATCAAAGTGGTCTCAACAGCAATAATATACCTTATGCTGGGGCCACACTAGCGTTTAACGTCAATGCCCATTATCGCGATAGTTATTGCAATAATTTTTACCGCATTAAAGTGGGTGGCTACACTTCAACGGTCAACATGAATGCTCATTATTGGCGATAAAAACGGCGTTGAATTTACTTCAATTCAAGCAAGATGGACGTCGACAGAGCTCTATATTTCATGAGTGTAAATTTATATTATTTGACTTTATTGAATCATTACCGAATAAAGAGAAACCGGAATCAAAAATAAAGAAGATGGTGGATGATACAAATGCACAGGAATCGTACAGGAAATCCGTCGGAGGCAAATCCGTCGTACAAAAAACAAACACGTCCGCTCCCGTTGCGCTCTCGACGCACACTGACAATACGTAGTGTGGCCACTTCATCGCATCAATTCTCGCGTTAATCTCTTTGATGTACCGCCACTTGAGCTATCGCCTAACGCCGACCGGCATTGTTAATGTCATTGTCAAATTATCCCGTTAAGTTGTGGCTACACCTATGGTTAACGTCCATTATCGCGATAATTAATGGCATTTCCCGTTAGTGTGGTCCCAGCATTAGGTTGCACAGCAATTACAATTATTGTGACAAAAAGTTAAAAATTGCCTCAAAATCAATTATGTCATTGGATGCAGAAAAACATGGTACCAACGCAAGTTCCCATTAAAGATAATACAAAATAAACCGGATTGGTTCACATATAAACTGAAGCCTAGAAAACTTGATTCTTTAGGAGAGTATCTACTCAGTATATTATAACTGTTTATTATAAGATTTAAGAAGGAATAAGTGCACGTTGTTGAAAGTTTCACCAGCCGTTATTAATTTTCGGAAGTTATGTATACGTTTTAGTTCAAAACGTGTTGATGAGCTTTTAGGAACGAAATGTTTGCTAAGCAAACATTTATAAATACCTACATAATTATATATTATGTACAATTTTGAATTGTTACTTATTAATTCGATGTGGTAAGGAGGCAACTTGACAATTTAGTAGTTGGCCATGTGAAAGGAAGAACAGGCTGTGGTAGATCACAAGCCAGATGGACAGATGTGGTGAAAGATGTCTGCAAAGGGAATTTCCAAACATTTGCCCGCATGGCCGAAAATTGTCCAGCATGGAGAGCGATGGTGACATACAATGAAATGACCTTATGTGGCCACGACTCTCTGTCATAAGGATACGAAGGGAGAAAAAAAATTGATTAGATGTCTATATATTTATTTAAACTTCATGCACAACATACAAAGGCATACTGAATGTTTAATGATGCCCTGTTTCTGAGGTTGGTGGTGTAGATATCCGAAGTTTATCCCTTTCAAACTGTATTGCCCTATTGCTGGGCAAAGGTCGCCCATTGCCTGATAATAAAGTTATTATTATTATTAAAAGCTTTCTACACTTTTCTGTGTTGTCTTCTCTGGCCTGTTTTTTTTATACGATAATGCTATATGTTCTCTTGTCTTTTGACCCAACATGTCTGATTCTGAATGGTTGACACTTAGTTTAGAAAGAACTTTAGTTCACTTTGCCAAATAAAGAGCTATTAAGAATTTATTTGAATAGGTAGCTCAGAAGCATAAGTCCCAACTTTGCAAGTGTTGCAATCAAATTAAATGTATTTCAAGAGAGGGACTATTTTTGGACTTTAATTAATGTTAAACCAGAGTGATGGAGCTGACAGATCTATATTTATCTGTATGACGTCCTCACATTAATGTTTCTTATAATATTTAGCAGACATCGACGCAGGCACATGATTCATTCGCGGGATGTTTACGTCCAATTAACAATATTTGCTTTGACCTTCGTACGTTTTAAACCATTAGCTGGGTACCTACTGGTGGTAAGACTGATGAAAGATTTAAACGCGAGAAAATATAGCGTAAAATTATTTATAGCGTTAGAGAAATATTATTGCAATAAACCAATTATCGACATAGTATATAAAATTAATATTTCTAGCAGACTAAAATTCGAAATATGAATTACAGGCTCTTCTCTAATCTTGGTAGATCATAACATACGTATATGCGGAAGAGGGAAATAGAAAATTAATGCGAAGAGAAAGGAGGAAACGCATGTGACCAAAAGAGTTTTGAATATTAATGTGGATGGACGGAGAGTGATAGGAGGGCTAAAGAAAAGATGGATGAATAGTGTGAAGAATGATATGAATGAAAAGGAAGTCAGTGAAAGCATGCCGGTTGACAGGACGGAATGCAAGATGAAAACATATTGCGCCGACCCTATGCAACATGGGATAAGGGCAGCAAAATGAAGATGAAATGGAAATAAAAAATAAAGAAAACAGATAGGGAACTATACCAGCGACCTACCCCGCATTAGTGTACAGCGTCTATGACAGAGGATGTATAACTATTAATACAACAATTCTCTAACTAAATGATAATGGAAAACCGTATCAAGTCCGTGGGTTAGAAGTAGTTACCGGAGAAACAACAGACGAAAACAGTGACTCTGCTTTATACTATTTAGATATAGATATCAGAAAAGAGACTAGACATTGAAGGTATTATAGGTAGGTGCTTATAGCAGGAATCAAAGTTTTACGACTCATACGTTAAACCCATTAAGTCAATGAACTTCCCCCAGACATTGAAAACTAGAATTATGGAAGCCTTTGGATCTGTAATGACGTAGGTAATGTCGGTGTACTCACTGTCTTCATAGAGCGGCGCGCTGAGAACTTCCTTCCCTTTCTCGAGAGCCTCATTGTACTCAATGATGTCTCCTTCTGATGATGGAGTATCTTGCATCATGTCGTCTATCTCTTGAATTACCTGAATTCGAAGAAACGATTTAAAAACGTTAATTTTGTATTTAAAGCTGGTCCCAATAGTGGAACTGTAGTAGGTAATTACTAGCTAATCGTTCAAGAATTTGTTGGTTAAGTTTTAACAACTCACATGGTTCAATTTTTAGAATTTTTCTAAGTTTTACACCGGAATTAGGTCGGTCGGTATTGTAAAGATTGCATGGTTACGGCATGCTGGTCGAAAGCATTTGACTAAACATTCTAGACTTGCTCTAGAAAGTATTTTGAATTTAGAAGTGTTTTCGGTACCGTAAGGCTCAGCATGGTCTGAACTCTTCTCTCTGGTCTGCGTCAGCCGTTTCGCGTGGCAGTGACGCATATTTCTGTCTCGGACGTTATTATAGTTTTATTTTTATTTTAAGTTGGTTTTCTACAACATGTATCCACTTGTTATAGTTTTAGGTCTTGTTGTACAAACGATTTTGTAATGTGTGTCACTCACTGAATAAATGGTTTTTCTTTCTTTCTTTCAATTTTGGTGAAGCAATCAAATTGAATGTAAACTATAAAAGTCATTCATTCAATGTCAGCCATGTCATTATTTTGTACGCCTTTTAACCAAAGTGAATCAATTTGATTGATCTATCCATGTAATACTGTTATTTGTGTGTGATAAAAACGATACCCAAAGACCTATTTCTGCTCATTGTGATAAGTAGGTAGGTACTGTAGAGACTCAGGCCGGTTTAGACATCATCGTCATCATCATCATATCAGTCTATTGTCGTCCACTGCTGACCTAGACATATCCAACCTTTGATTAGTCTAAACTAATATTATAAGGAGGAAATGTTTATTTAGTTTGTTATGATTTAACTCAAAAACTACTGGTCCGATTTCAAAAATCTTTCACCAGTCGAAAGCTACATTATTCCCCTGAGTAACAAAGGATATATTAAAAATTGAATAAATGGGATTATTGAAAAATATCACGCGGACGAAGTCGCGAGCAAATTGCTAGCTTATTATAAGTTAAACTCTATTTGAAAATAAGGACTTGAGAGTCTGCTACGAGGGTTGACAAACCGGTTTTGAATAAAATACTTATAATAATTTTAATTAGACCAATATGCGAACTTATACGAAGTAATAATGCAAATTGTGTATGTAGTAGATTGAATCCCTCGGCACAGGAATCACAGCCCAGTGATTATCAGTACTTACTGAAAAAAACAAAAGAAGCGAGTAACCGAGGACCTAGTAGTTCTGTAGGCACTTTGTTCTAAGCTTACCTCATCAGCAGTCTTGACTGGGCACTCGTGGTCCTGATGCAGGCCCCCCAGGATTAGGGCATGCATGCCCAAGTCTGAAGCCACAGCCTCGTCTTCTGAGCTGTGGATCTCGTCGTCAGGTGTCATTGAACTCTATACAACGGAATACTTGAAGTTAGAGGCGAAAACCAAATCTACGTGCATGTTGTAATGTTTGGCCTATTTACTGTCGGGCCAAAAATGTTGAAGTTCAAAGCTCTGCTACGTATGAACATGTGGTACGACACTCGAAGACTCAAAGGTGGCTCAAAGATGCAAATTAGGAGTAACTGAAGTCCTTCAATCAATGAACTGATGAGAAAACGGCGCGATAAAAATTAAAAATATGAAAACACCAACTATTGTTTTTTAGGTGTGTTCACACACTGAGTTTGTTCATTAATTGCCATTGTGTCACTGCTAACAATTGAGCTTGTTATAAACCTCATTACTAAAACTGACGTTATTCGTTTTAAGTTTATAAAGAAAAACAAAAACATAATTATGCAAAGTACAGACGCCAGCACATCAAGCCATACCAAACTGTCAAATATTTGACATATTGTTGTACCTTGATGTGCTGGCCTCTGTACATACTAAGGTATATTTTCACTATCCATCATTTAATATAACACCAAATGTATGGTGTGAAATATCACACGCGTTTTAGTTTCACAAACTGCGATTCAAGCCTCAACAAAAACTGGAACACCCATTGCAGTTTTGATGAGCATTACATTATAATGATACATCAGAATAATTTCATTTTCCCACGAAACAATGAACAACGTTATCCCAGCGAATTTTTTGTCATCAGGCATCGTATAACCAAAAGGTAAAACGAAAGAATCTCATAAAAATGATATACTTATATGAGAAGTTACTTAAGTTTTTATACTTAATTATGTAGTTATAATTGTGAAAATAGTATATTATATTATTATTAATTAGAAATTCAGTTTTAAAACTGATCTACAGTAGTTAAGTATTGACGTTCTTCCGTTATTTTGACAGCATAATTATGTTGGTTTCTAATTATTTTCTAAACAATTTCATGATGATATTATTACCTTTTTCTCATTAAGGTTCAAGGTAGGAATATGCATTTTCCTGGAGAAGGATTTTGTCCAGTCAATCGGAAGAATGTTTCCGAAGTTTCCTGTGATTGTCCACCACATTCTGGAAAAAAAGAAACACAAACATTAATTATTATGTAAATTTAACTTAATTCACGAGTATGTATCAACTTTTCAAATATCTTTTGAGTACAGGAGCTACGGGTACAATAAAAACTAATGAATCCTAGAATTCCATCTCCAAGTCGAAGAGATAAAGTCGGTACCTACATTCGGTGTCGAATAATATACCAGTTTATTGGAACTCCGTTTGAGTTAGTTCAAATACGACGATATCATCTAAAGCCAGCATGATTTATGAAATAGTTTTGGGTGCGTATGCGTCGGAGGGAGATTAAAAAGGCCTCTGGATACCAAGTTTATTATTCTCTGGAATTAGTTACGCTTATAAACTATTAAAGATTACACCACGTACATACTACAATTAAACGATAGAGCGTTTATAGCCGTCGCTTCATTACTGTAAGACGGGATGGAATTCTCGTGTGAAGACGGCTCACGGTCTCTGTTTAGTCATGTTATATAAGATATCAATTTAGTGAAGAATTTCACACTAATGAGATGTAAAGACGCGAAATATCTCAGCAACAGTCAAATACTTGAAATTTAAACATTTAGAGGTTAACATAACATTGTTAAAAACACACACTAAGTGGGTACCTTATTACCTACCTATCTTATCTTAATAATAACAACCAAACAAAGTAGTCACGATGCACTTTGCACTAGAGATATAAGGAAGGTCCTTATACAACATATCTATTAGAGGTTACAAACTTGAATTTGTGAACCTTTAGTTAATTCCCCGACATCCTGACTTTCCGACGGCGACGCTGGGAAGAGCTCAATTGCGTCAGTTCCCAATTATTTGCCAGCAAGGTCGTCGTAACTACGCCGAGCCGAGGTTTTATCATTTACGGCTTTAGTTTTATAGTTTCATTTCTTTAGATAGACCTCAATTTATAGTCACGATTCTCTTTGATCGCTTTGAACAATTTTTGAAACTTGAAAGCAATACGGTTGTTTGTACGAATGATTGTGGTTTGGATTTGCATGACTTTGGTTATTTAGAGTAATTGAATCGCATCGGGGCTTTTGTTTCGGCAAACAATCGAAAAGATCCATCAAGAGTGGGTGCAACGATAAACAGTGTACCTATTTCTCAGTCACTCAGTATCATGCCAAGGTGCTTGTTATAAGTTGTTGCAACGTTATTGCTATTTAGTACCTAGGTACCTGTTGTAATTGCTTGTAAGTATTATTTTGTAGTTGTATTGGACATGTTGAGGATCATACATGCATGATCACCTAGTCGTGCCCGTGAGTCAGCCGGAGGCATAAATTGGCGCTAATTTGAGATCTCGCGGCATGCTACCGCTCAATTGAGCAATGTGTCACTTCATATCACGTATAAGTCCTGCATCTGATCAGGAACTCTGTACGTTTGCATGACTAATTGAATTGCTGAACAATAACATCAGGGTTCTACGCACTAGTAATTAAGAGATATATAGTTTCAGGAACAATTTGGCCATTTTTGAACAATGAGATCTTTCGATCTCTTTAGATCAGTTCGATCGTTTCTGAAAATTCTACTTTGGTGAATTTAGGTGAAGCTTCGCGGATTTTATTAAAATGGATGGGTTAGAATACCAGTTAACACATTTTTCGCTTCTTGTGCCATTTGGAAATAAACACTTTCTTTCAACACCAACCGAGTAGTCTAATAAAAACGCCTAGAAAGAACTAAATGCTATTTTCGGCTTCACAGCAGATGTAGCTACGAGTAGAGCACCTATATGTGACCTAAAAAACATTGGGGGTCTTTGAAGTTATTTTAGATCTAGAAACAGTGTCAAACAATATTGAACAGCTAGCTAACTCTAGAAAATACATAATATGTAGTTGAAGAGAGATGGGGTCTGGATTTATTAGGTACGAAAACAAACATTTTTGGTACCTACCCCAATTGTATAGTAGAAGATAAACAATACTTTGGAACCATGGTTCCATATTTGTAAGATACAGCCATGTAGATAAACCTGGACAGAATCAGAGTTGACTTCTATTGTTGTTTTAGCGCAACCTCAGGTTACATATTTGGTGATCTAGCCTAGATCGACATCTGTCATATATGACTACTTAGTCTTTGTTTGTTGTTATTTGTGTCATGGTGCAATTGTGGGCCCATAATGCCGAAACATTTTTACGCTACTATTCATGAACGTTATGCTATTTGCTAATTTTTTAACTTCTAGCTTAAGTTTAGTGCTAGAGTTTGAGCTTTAGTGTGATTTATTTCTGTGGTCCTGTTCTTATCTCATCTAAAATCTTATCTCGTACATAGAGTCTGCATAGCACGTCGTGCGTGTAAAAGTAAGGGGAACACATCTTTTTGTTTCTCAGACAATACTTCTATTACGTCAGTTGGTATAACATTTTTTTAAGCCTCCGTTATTAGCATATGAGGAGGCGAATTAACTTACTTAAAATAATGTCAATAGCATGAGGTCTGTTGCGGTCGTTAGCATTGCGTCAGTCTATCAGACCATATGGCCATCTGTGCTGATTGTAACGACACCCAACGATGTCATTTTTTGCGTGTTTGCCACATTATTATCACGTGTTAGCAACACATTCTTTTGACTAACTTTAAAATGCCACTTCCAGTAGTATCCAAATGGATTACAGCAATAGCAATGTTTGAGTTAAGACAAAACATTCGTAATGTAAATATTTAGTCTGTAAGTGCAATCGTTGCCTCGAGATAATGTTTCGTCTTTCGTCGTTATTGTCTCAATGGTGAAGGAATTATTCGAAGCTTATTGTTTATTTATTATCTTTAAGATGGTAGATGGAATTAATGCTTTCAAAATAACCATTGTGAATATGAATTCCAAATCAAAATCGATTAAGTACCTACTATAGATTATTCTTGGTTTTGACATGTTACAAGATTATGTTGTAAGGTTTGGGTGTCTTATTTTCATAAATCTTTTTTCTATGAGCTTACAATTACCACCTTCTGAGAACCGAATGCATTGATTCGACTTGATGTATTTTGTACACTCAGGTTCGTTGCAGATTAACTGTTTGTTAATTAACTTTCCCCTTGAGTATACCCTGACCTATAAGGAACTAGCCTAAGTGAAAGAGCTATAATAATATCAAGCTATATTAATAACGCTCATAGAAACGAGGTTTGCATAACTATTACCAACCTAAAGAAACAATAATATTTTTTGACTTTCCATAAACCACATAACATGATGGGTTACTGTTATCACGTCTTTGGTTTGGGATGACTAACATTCAATTTAGTATTTTCCTTTCTTAGCAACGCAAATAAATATAGGCAAGCTCGACCATTCTGACTCATACTTTTCTCTAGCGTAGGTGCATGCATGCGACAATTCAGGTCTTACAATCCACCAAAAAAGTCTACCACGCGTGAGAGGTCGCTAAACGTGATCAAAAATGGCCGGTCCATTGGCCCGAACGGTTTCACCATACCTCTTATGGTGTGTACCGCTAAGCTATGTTTACTTTTCATATTAGCAAATATGATTTGAATACGTCTTCGCTGTTGCATGTAGGCATTACATGCTTTGTTGACTGTGATATTATCTGCACTTTATTTTACTGCGATGAAAAGGAAAAGATATCGTTGAATGACTTACGTATCATGTTACAAATTACGTGTCGTTCTTTGAATATTGTAATGAGACTATTTATGTTGAGCTATTCTTACCTGCTTCTTTCTTACCTATAGGTATTAACTGTTTCTTCTTAATATTAATCTTAATAATGTTATTCTCGTAAAGATCTTGAAGTTTCATCTCAATAGTGAACCTACTTAGAAAGAACTAAGGTACCTACATTTCATAAGATTCTCAAACAAATATGACTTGAGGAACCTTAAACGGAACATAAAGCTAGCTACATCAAGCGTTAAGAGTTAAACCATTAAATACTTCATAGCCATTACATTTACACGTCACTCCCACAAGGACGATTCAATTTAGTTTAATTGGTTTCATAACATAAGGTATAAAAAATTGCTCAATGACCTGTAAAAAATACGTCTATTAATTTGCATCAGTTCAAAATCAAGCCTAGTTAGTAGTGATGCAGCAATATCTAAATTGTACGTTATTTAGCTCATTGGAAGTCATTTGGTAGCATTGGAGAAACTGATGATATGTCATCGGGAATTGAGGTTCTCAATTTGCATCATTTTATTTATGAATAAATTGAACACGATGGACTGTCGTGGCCACTTGTGACTGACGATAACGTTGTCTGTTGCGCACCAGATTTCTCTCCATAATTTTGTTTGAGTTCAATTATGAAAAATGATCCCAGATTTAAACGACTTTGATGGTGTCAAAATGATAATTGCTTTAATTTGTCGCTATATGTTTCTATATTT
This sequence comes from Charanyca ferruginea, assembly GCA_947361185.1. Classification (NCBI taxonomy): domain Eukaryota; kingdom Metazoa; phylum Arthropoda; class Insecta; order Lepidoptera; family Noctuidae; genus Charanyca; species Charanyca ferruginea. The sequence continues at coordinate 53,435,725 of OX376055.1, read as the reverse complement.
GAATTAACACTAAAAGTTAAACATAATGCAATATAAGTAGGTACACTTTGCAAATAGGGCGACGTTGTCCTTATAGAGCAAGTATTTAATTACTAAAAAGCATATCAAGCTAGTAATCGTGGCGTAGGCTGATTTAAACATGACCTCACAACTATAAAAGGCTAGCATAGGTAAGCCGGCAAGAAAAATGGCGCCTATAGTAAACGATGTGAAAAAAATAACAATCGACGGACTTGAATCTGCGTTTTAAAAGTTTGGTAGTCGCTAACCAAACTTTTAAAGCGCAGATTCAAGTCCGCTGATGTGCAAGTTAACAGTAAACCTATACAACTGTGAGTATTTAGTGGATTAAAGTAATAGAAATGCTATAATGACTGTGTGAAGTGTTTTATTATGTTTCGGATTATGGCTAACGGCTCTCAACGTGAGAATTAAATTCGTGAAGATGAAAGAATTGGGAGAAAAGTAGAAGATACCTATAAATAATTAGGTAGGTAAGTTTTCATTGCATTTATTTCGTGACTAATATCAAACATGTGTTTTGTGTTTCTTTCCTTAAATATAGGTATGTATATCAATCAGTTTGTAAATGGATTTGTTGTACTGTGATTTATTAAATGATATTTCTTCCTTCCTTATTTTAATGTGACACATAGAAAGTCCTGTGGGGCCTAACTAGATTTACAATTCAGCTCTTTCAGGAAAAATAATTATTTATAATCACTTATAAACTGTGATATAATACAATAATTTAATTTTTATAGTGAGACGAGTTCTGAATTTTATTACCGTATAAACAATCTTTACCTTCGTGTTTAAAGGGCGAGAATTTCAAACGTTTTTTTTCCGTGTAAACTCAAAGATTTCCTGCAAAGCCAACTATATAAATCCGCATTTACAGTGCTGAAGTTCTTACATGAACATGCATTCCGTAGCTAAAGGAGGATAGGTACGTAGGTACCTACAGATAATTACATTTTCAATCTGGTACTTACCTACCTACTTATCTTATTAGTGATTTTTAAATCTAATTTTACGGTCATGTCGGCACAATAATAATACAGCCCTTCAAAGCCGAGCAACCGATTAATCGATGTATCGATTTCTCAGAATCGTCTTTCTTATTTTACAAACCAATCGAGCGTGAATCGATGATTATAAAGGGTTGCGTATATGCACTGATGACGATGTGTGTACGTGTGTAGGTGTGTACCATGTATAAGACAGTGAGGCTAAACAGTACGTCTACTTTTAATTAATTTTATAATAGTTGATAACGGTGCTACATGAATTTTAAATTCTTGATACTTACTTACCTTATAACATTTTGTTGCATAAAAAAATTAATGCATTTTACCTGAAATTCATCTTGGGGCAACATGAATAAATAATGAAGAATGGTGAACTGACAGAGATCTCTTAAATATCGTTATTTTTACGAATAGCTAGTGAAGTCGTGCAAATAACGAAAATTTTATATTACATATTCCGGTAAAAAATAGGTGAAGTTATTTGGTTTCCTATCATGCAATCCTCGTATCTCAGCAAACATTTTGGAATTTATTGCACTTCCGTACGGGGATCTACGGGGACTACTTCACGTGTAGAATCCGAATAGGTGCACCCAACCGAGGCAGCGATATTGATTGATTTCATTCCGACCTCGCCGCCGAGGTCCCTCGCGACGACCCCGTAACGCCCCCCCACCCCCGACCCTTGCTAGCGCCAGCCCGCGTCGCTGAGCCCTTAGCTTTAAAATAGCCCCTAATTAATGGAGACCCGATCCAGCCTGTCCCTTTGCTGCCCTCTCTCAGTGACGACCTAAGCCGAGGCTCGTACCCCACAGGGGGTGCCCTTAGCGTTGTCACTTAGTTTATAAGTTTTTGCCCTGGCCCTAAAAATCACTTTACACAGTAACCAACCCTCAGGTAGAACTGCGAGATGCCATACAGAAAAAAAATAAAAAATAAATAACTTACTAACTAATAACATGTTAGTTTTTTTAATAGTGAAAATAAATGAATATGGTTCCTTGTCTATGTTTGATGCTATAGGCATTAATAATGTGTACACTTTTTAAGGCACCACAGGATTGTCCGGTTAAGCAGTAACTAACCCTCAGGTCGAACCGAGATGCCATAAAGAAAAAAAAAAAAAAAAAATTAACTTACTAACTAATAACATGTTAGTTTTTTAATAGTGAAAATAAATGAATATGGTTCCTTGTCTATGTTTGATGCTATAGGCATTAATAATGTGTAAGTATATGCCGTATCATTTGCATACATAAACGAAGCAGTGAAGGTGAATAAGTATGTCCAATGAATGAATAATAACTAGTTGTGGGTTACTTTTGCATCAGCTGATGTCATGTATTTTTAGCAGCCTCATTGTTGGCTTATTTTAGATTGTTGGAAAACGGCTGCAATCTATAAAAATGGAGTATTTTTTTTTTTTGTAAATATACGATTTTGGATTCTAATGGATTAAATTCCTTTTTGTGCAAAACTATTTTTATCTGTTCCAAATTCAGAGCAGACAAGAAATAAAGCAAAAGAACATCGAGTCTGTTTGGTCGCTTGAAGCTAAGGTTCCATTGCTTCCAAGAAATCCTGTGTGACTGGATTTTGGTCCACGGATTCCTTGACCGAAAAGGGCAGGCGGCTAACACAAAGTGTTTACACAGTGGGTAGTTACATAATGTTACTTTTATTAGCTTTTAAGAAAGTGGTTCTTGAGCTCAAAATTGGAATAGCTACGTATTTTACAATTAAGTTTATTGTAGGTAAGTATAACGTGAGAAATTAAAATCCACTTCGTAATATTGGAGTTTATTTGGGTAGGTAAGCACTTAAGTACTTACTTATCCTTTTATTTGTCATACTTAAATCTTAGAACGTACCTACGCCAAGTTATCTAACTACCTACTTACATAGAATTCAGACTTATTCATTATTTGACATTAATAACATTGTGACTGTGTTAAAACGGCATTTGCAGTCATCCGGGGAGATAAGAGTGAATGAGGTTACGAGTAGTTCACATCTCAATTCCACATAGGTATGTACTCAAATAAGTAGGTATCTGCTACAGGATGACGTGTTTTATCTCAAACAAGTCATAGGTCGCTCTCATCATTCCAAAAATATTACTTTGATTGGGGATGCTTTGATTAAATATCGCGTTTTTTTTTTTAAAACTACATCATTTTAACCGACTTCAAAAAAGGAGGAGATTCTCAATTCGACTGTATTTTGATTTATTTATGTTTGTTGCCTCAGAACTTTTGACTGGGTGAACTGATTTTGATGATTCTTTTTTTTTATTTGAAAGCTGGTGCTTCCCGTGTTACACTTTCCTCATTCATCTTTAGAGTACTTACAATCTCTGTTTTATCTGTACCTATTGCTGTTTCTTAATGGATTTGGATGAGAAGGGGGCACTGAAAAGCGAAAAAAAGCTGTTTTATAAAACAATCGCCTTCATAAACTAAAAAGTGAAAAATAACTTTAGCACAGAACACACATGACTTTAGTTTCAGAAGTCGGTGGCAATACAAAACAACAAACGGATCAAAGCCATCGACTTCCGAAACTAAAGTCATGTGTGTTCTGTGTTAAAGTTTTTACTTTTGAGTTTTTGAAGGCGGTTGTTTTTTTGTAAACAAATTAGTATCATCTAGATGCTCGATCTAAAATTGAGAGGCTATCCGAGAAAAAGAATAATCATTTTATAATTTTTCAAATTTTTTTTTGCTATCATGTGTATGATATCGAGTAGGCTTGATTGTGTGTTTATGAATCACTGCTGCAGGGTTTCGGCAGGGATTGTCACCTTGCGGCACTCTGCGGCAGTGATGTCATAAATTGCTTCTAATTAATTCTGTGTTTGTGTAAGTGTTACTAACGTAGTTTGTAAGTATATTATTACTAACACTATGAGTCTTGATGCTCGAAATGAATGATTATAATTATTATTAAGAATTGTACAGTAATGCAGTAATGTCAAAACTGATCAAACTACAGGTTGATTTTTCAGGCACCGTCCAAATTTTTGAAAAACCCGTGTAATTGAACCACTTTCTCCAAGGAACATGGGTCAAAATATGAAACAAATATCGGACCTCCCATACAAAATCCATCAGCTGACTATTGATTTTGCATGGGACGTCCGATTTTTATTTCATATTTTGACCCAAGTTCCTTGGAGAAAGTTGCTCAATTTCACGGGTATTATCACCCTGAAAAATTTGGACGGTGACTGAAAAATCACCCTGTATTTAAAAGTCGACTTATCTTTTTATTCATATTGGTGTAGGTACCTATAAGAAGAAATCAATTGCAACTGTTCCTACTCTGTATTCATGCTCGTGTGAATCCACATGTAGATTCAATAGAAAATGATTCGTAGTTTTTGATTGGACATGACTGAGTGACATTGAGGGCGACTTGATCGTTGCTCGAAAGGCCAGCGTACAGTACAAGCTTCCAGTAATTGTGGTGTACAGTCAAACAAACGATTTGGTATACAGACTCCAACTCAACAACTCCCACTCTCTTCAACTCTCCAAGTTACGTCAAGTTAATTATCATAGCTTGATGATTGTAATTATTATAATTCTGTAATGAAAATATGACGTTTATGAGCTTTTCTAACTTGGAGAGTAACGTTGATGATTTTAATTATTATAATTTTGTAAATGAATTTTGTTACACCCGCTAATTTTTTTTTAATTACAATACAACCTGATACTGAGCTGAAAATTGCAAAAAACGTATGATTTTTATTATTACACGGGCTGCTCTGGCGCATCCCCTTTAATAACTTTATGAGAGTGATGTAAAAGAATAGACTACCTACTCAACATATTAACAAAAAGAAAGTTAGGTAACTGTTTAGCTATCAAATAGCTTATTCGACTGTACTTAACGAATAGATATCGTAAACGAAAGAATCATTATAAGTAGAAACTTTCTTCAATCATCATTAGATAACTTGTTAGTAAACAACTTATTGTTTACAGACACACAATCGGCAATAAAGAACTGAGAATCGTACCGATAGGTTAGTCGACATTTTTTATACTCCCACGTAGTATAAAATTGACAATCTAATTTACATCTTATTTGAATGGCTATAACAGTTTTCTTACAATAGCACTGTTGACATTATAGAGTAATAAATAACCTATTGTCAACAGGAGTCTCCCTAGAGGCAATATTTCATTGTTAATATACCTTACTGACCTTTTAATGTCGTAACCTTTGAAACTTTTTCTAATTATTTTACGAAAATGTAGGTACCTATGGTATTTTACATAGATATAAGACGTTTTTTAGGTTTCTATGGTATTTTATGTCAGATATGTTTAGGTATCATTTAATAAGTAAGTGTAATAAAAGGTGTAAAAGGTGTGTTTGTAGAATTTAAATTGAAGTAGGTATACTTCAATTTAAATTCTACAAACACACCTTTTATGCCACGAGTCTATTTGCATCTCAAACTATTCTCGGAAATTACTGCACTGATTAAGGTTCGGATGGCACTTCCAGGTCAGCATATCAGTTACCACTTCAAGTTTCAAGTTACAAAAACAAATGTTTGAAAGAGAAGTACGGTACCTTCCTACTTACCTAACGTTTCTTTTAAAACATCTGGTTCATAGATAGGCAAGTACCTACTTCTATTCAATGTTCAGAAACAAAAAACCTGTGTATGACATTGTAGGTAGGTACTCTATTTAGACCACTTCACGAAACCTCATTTTAATACCACGTTGTACGGTTTATATGAAGCGATCTCGTAATAATAAGTTTATGACAAATAAAAATTAGTAGGTACTAATTAGTAATTAGTTTCTGTTTGGTGCAGTCGGCGCCGGCGACGGCTCCACTCTTCAATTAGGTATACAATTAAGTGTCAATGGGAGAGCGTTAATCTTACTGTGTACCTACCTACCTATTAGCTCCTAATTGAAGGGGTGTTATAGATCAATAATTCCCCGAGAATGGTATAGGTAAAGGTAGGTATTAATCTACACTTGGCAAACTGTGAAGAAACCTTTTTCTATAAACTCCTTGCTTTCATACAGATATTCCAGGCGAGTAATAAATAAAATGCCTTTGAATGTCATAACTTCACGAGTCAGACCAATACAGCGGCAGTTCTGTATACATTTTGAGTCTAACTAAAGAACAATAGAAACATGTAAGGTGCGTTCCCTTTAGCGTGTTTACAAGTTTTAGTGCTAATAAACCTGCGGTATGGTCTCGACGCTCGGTTACAATAAGACCACCCTGACCATGGAACGTCATAAAAAGGGACTTTGGAATTATTTTGGGAGGATAGGGAAAACGGAACCAACCAAATTTCAACTAGCCAATATTACAAAAGAATCATCATCATCATTTTGTCGGAAGAATCAGTATCCATAACTGGGTCCACTGTTACTCATGTTAGGTATTTAATCAAACGTGGAATAGCTACTGAAAAGAACAGAGACAACAGGGTACTATCTCTACCCTCGTTCCATAATAAAATCAGTGCGAGAAATCCAACACAAATAGGTAAAAGAAAAAACCACAACAGCCTATTCTAAAGTTGCACGGCGAAGGCTACACACCGAATATGGAGTACGATGCGTTATCGATCCGTGTTCCAGCGACCGCAGCCCGTTCACCCCAGTAACCCCGACGCCGACTGATGGGCGCCGAACAGGGTTGCCATTTTGTAATAAATCGTTGCAGCAGTTTAGGTTAGGTCACTGGTTTCATTATTGTACTTGTATTGTGTTTTGCTTTCAGTTAAATGTATTTTTGTGCTATCTTCAGCTTGGGCTGAGTTCTCATCTAACATTCGTCATGGACATGATATAGAATGTATTATTATGATACCCACTATGCCACAATGCTTTTTTGTGATGTTTACAAAGTTACCTACATCCCAAAAGACCGTGGAAATAGGAGAACCAAAGAAGTACCAAAATATTTCTTTAGTATCAAAGAATATTCAGATTAGTAGTTACATACCAGTTTACTAGAACAAATATTTTTGTAGTTATTTCCAATTTAGAATCCAGAAAATGCGATCAATATGGATTAAAAGCGAATATCGGGAATGGCAAAATAGGGCAACTTGTTTCAAAGTACAATTTCAAGAACTCCAAAAAAATAATCACAACAGACAAAAGCACCTATGGCACGACAACAGTGTTTTACGACTACGGTCGCATGTGAGTCTTGTGTTGATATTGTGGGTCAAGTAGGCATATCCCTGTAAGGTAAGAAATCCGTAGGTACGCCTTCTGCCAATGAACATTACTGGTCTAATAAAACATTTTATCTTGAGATTTGAGACCCATTATCTAGTAAAATTATGGTGCCACATACAGTTATATGTAAGTGTCGAAGTTTAAGCACTCTATTAATGAAATACTTACCTAATCGAATAACTGTGTGCAGTCAAGACACGATCTGGTCCACAGATTTAATCGAGATAATCTAAATAACACACCATCGACAATCAACAGCAAGAGATACTTATCTAATCTTCGCGCTTTTATCACGATTCTTAAAAATAGTTTAGAAGTAACCGTACTTTATGATATAATTGGGCAGGAGTTATGCACTTTTGTAACTTTTCATCGTAAAATTGGTGTCAACGTTGGTAATAAAAAACCGAGTGGCATAATGGCGTCTCGGGAACGACAAGATTTAAATATAGAACTTTATATCAGTACCGCCACGAGTCCACTCAAGTATTTTTTTTTAATTTTGCTTGGCGATGTCACTAACCGAGAAGTGTGAATGGGGCCGACGCGAATAGAAGCTCTCTGGTGGTATACTTACAATATTTGTAGACGATATTAAAATTCCAGACTTTCATATAACGATTTTGCGGATAAGTATCGAATAGACTTCTTGGAATTGCGCTATCTGGTTGTTTTAGCAATAAAATTCGGAACGTGCGTCTCTGTAAACGTCATTTTGAACGCCATAAAAAAGCACCTTGTGCTAGAAAGCAAGACTTCGAAGCAATAATTTACGGTTCACTAGCTGGTAAGACCGTGTATTGGTTCCCAAAATAGAGGGCAATGTTTACGTTTTTTTTTGTGGAGAGCAGGTGCGAGGTACTATGGAAGTATGGATCCACAGGGAGCAGGTAGTGACCAGACTAACCTTATTGCCCACTTCCTTTATAAAACCGTTTAAAAATAAAACAGAGGCGTAACCCTAATGGATAGGTGTTAAAGTCACGGACGAAAAAATATTATGGTACCGACTTAAAATTTTAGAAGAGTAATGTAAGAACGGTATCGAATATTTAAAAAGCACGTTTTCCTTGAGCAGCATTTAGTCTTTTCCCTTTTTTATGTGTGTAGCATTAATTTATAGGGAAGCGTTAAGTTGGGCACTTACCTACTTGAATAAGGTAGTGTCGCCGAAGATGGCCCGGCTCCTAGGATAGCCCACATTTAAAAAAATACAGTTATGATTATTCGAAACATTTGAAATTTCGTGGGTGTATGCTATTGGTACTATAGACAATAGTGCAAGTGTGTTTCATTACCGGCGCGTCGCCATTTTGGAGACTGATGGCAGTTTGCTTGTTCATGTCAAGACGATACACTTTTTATTACCTGCATTATCTAAATCCTTTTGAAAATTAACGAATTTAAAACAAATCTCTTTGCTCTAAAATGTGAATATTCATATTTAATCTATTTATAAGCGAAGTACAGGTGAGTGTTATTATTTTATTTCCTTTTTTTGTATTTTTACGAGATTTTACTCAACCCGGGTGTAATTTCCTATCATGGCCCATAGTATAATTCCCTTAATGAATGACATCAAAAAAATAAATTTTAGAAAAAAAATCTGATTTATTTTTATTTTTGATAAGTTACTTTCAATATTGATCTCGAAGTAAAATTTTATTTTATTTAGTGGTTTGTTTTTATTTTATAGTTGATTTTCATTTTGATAGATTTAAGATAGCCCACATTTAAATTTTTGGTTGATTTTTTTTACCTTTTATGAATAATGTTATGGGAAGTATGTGTTTTTATTTCGATGTTTTATGTTAAAAGTGTTTAAGAGTTTATAATGCATATACTTTCATTAATATTTTTCGGGCCATCTTTAGCGACCAGCTTCCCAAGATAGCCCAATAACAAGTTTCTAAAAAGTGTTTACATTTGTGTTAAAATGCCAAAGACTGTACTACTTTTTTATTAGATATCTTGTTTCTCAAATAAATATATTACAACTTCCATTATCTTTTTTCTTTACTTTACTTATCTGCAAGATTTTACGAGGTTTTGAAATTAAGCGGGCCTTCATCGGCGCCTGTACCTTAGATGTCTTAGTTTGATTAATGATCAGGATTTCTTGGGATTTATTTTTAAGAAGTTTGGTTGAGTATACCGGTTAATTGGATGATGCAGTGAAAATATCTACTTAACACACACTAGAGATTTATTGATATGAGGACGCTTGGCTGATTTATTGATATAAGTAGGTACTTTTATTGCGTATAAAAATTATCTAATCTTCTTATTAATCAAATGAGTGAAGGTGTAAGTAAGCTTACAAAAGGTTATTTTTCTTAATTAGGGTAGATTTGTGAGAACTCCCAACCTTTAGAAACATTATTTGAAACCTCCATTTGATTAACTAAGTATCTGTCAAAATTCCGATAATGATAGTTATAATATACACTAAAGCTATATACGACAAGATAGTCTCTAGACTCTAATTAGTATGCTCGTACGCACAAATGGAAAGTGAGAGTGTCCGTAAGTTGGGAGCAGTTAACGTGGGCACAACAACTTGTCCACATAAAGAGACAAGAGCAACGCATTAGCATACGGCCTTTGGTGCCTTACAAATCGAACATCACGATATGCCGCCATCAAGTTGACTAATGTTCGAGTTGACAGAATAACGGTAGCTTTCATAAACGTAGCATGACAAATGTACCAAGGCACATTGAACAGCAACTGAGTTTCCATCAACTCAAGAGGATAGGTACAGATAATTTAAAGTTATTAAAACCTTTTTGCTTTAAATGCTGAAGATAAGAAATCAAAATCTCTGTAAACTTTTTTTTGTAAGGTTTTGTTGTCATGTAAATATGAGCACACATTATATAATATTGTCATATATAGGCTCCTTTATGTAGCTAAATTGTCTACTTTCAAGAGTTTATGTTTATCCCTCCTCACAAGGTTTTGAGTAGGTATACAAACTCTAACATTCTACAGTCGCCAGCCTTAAGTTATTGTAGGTACTTAGCAAAGCTGAAATTTTAAGAAAAAATAGACAAATGGATATATTGTTATAGTAAAAAAGGTATGTGCAGTTGCTAGTTTTAATGTTTGTGTTCTCATCAATCATGCTAAAATACAGGATAACTAAATATTGATGTTTATATAAATAAATTAACATTGGACTAACACTATATCTAGAGGTGAATGATAAATGAAAGTACAAACAGGAACACCCTCACGATCCCTCTACGTCGCAGCCCAAAAAGGAACCATGGTAACGTTGAAATGTAGGTGTAATTATCACTTTGAGGAATTTCTAACTGCTTTGATTAACCTCTTGTACTTCTATAAAAGGAGTGGTAAAGGTTTTTCGGATGCTAATAAAATCCTACGTGCAGACAGCATGTGCCTGAGAATTTATGTCAATATCTACACTGCCTACATAGACATGGAAACTCAAACACCTAACACTTTAACTCCTACGCAAGGTCGAAGCTTTGTACACAAATCTATGTTAGATTTAAACTTAACCACTCAGCTGTAGGTCAAACGGCTATTAAATGTTAACTTAAGAACGGATGTTGTACAAATATTATGATTTCATTACCTAATAGTCTGGTAATATTGAAGGTGACAAATCATACGCTCATTCAAAATCATATTATGACAAAAACAAACCTATGTAGACATATCACTAAGAGCAAATTATATGGTAAGTCAATACAAGATAATATATAACTGACATAATGTGTATCCATTAGGATATAACTGAAATAATGTGTATCCATTGGGATTTCAATAGCTCCACCCCCAAAAGTCGAAGTCAATAGCCCAGCCCACTTAGTACACACGCAAAATGAGGGTACTTTGTGTAATTAACCCCCTTTTCCGCCCTCGTCTAGAAGCACCCACGTATTTGGTTTTAGGTAAACCACATCAATATTATGTCCTCTTTCCTCTTCATGTTAAAACGCAGTTATTGTTTCTACTATCTACGTCGAAGGACAATCCCTAGTTACGTAAGTGGCCTGATTTGTATAATAATGTAGGTCGCCGACACGACGCCAGCGTAATACGGACGGTTAATATGTTGTGGAAGATTGCCATTAAGTGCAATTTGCTGCTGCATCGGCATATTTATTAGCCCATAATGTAATGATTTCCACAATCATAAAGAATGGTCTAGATTTTTTGATTTAGTGCTTCCGAATGTGTTATTTATTGCTTATTTTAGTTCACGCAAAGGGTACCCACTGCTTTATCGTTCATGCCGTTGACTCAACTGAGGGAAATTGTCGCTATTATGGTAATCGCATGCAGACCATTTGCCAAGTATTACACAGTTAAGACTGTTTCGTGTTACTTCAAAACGTACCTTTCAGCTATAGTAACAAAACCTACAGTTAATTCGTCAAAAGCGCTTTCATTTCCTAAGGCAAGAAAACGAGAACTATTCAAAGCGTTTGTATGCGCGTCTGAGTTACAAAATCATGCATCCATTGGGTTTCATTTTGCACGAGTTTAATTTCTTAGTAAACCTTGATAAAACTTGATAATAAAACCTGAAATGATTGTCTAACAAAGTATAAATTAGTTTGATTAAAGCAAGGCATATAGGTAAATGAAATAGCGTCGATACTCGATAGGTATGAAGGACGGCCAAGTATCTATCCAAGGCTGAAAGCGCTCGTAAATGCGACACTGAAAGAATCATGGCCAGATCCATACATTCATTTGTATGAAACATAAAAAATAATTTAGAGGGTTTAAAATATTTTCCAATGTAAGGAATACATACTTAGGCACCATATTTTTAAACTCCAGCATAATTAAAATATTACGAAATGAAAATAGCACTTTTCGTTTCATCTCGATGCCCATTTTGTGTTTATAAAAAAAAGAAAGTGACAAGCGACGTTAACGGATCTATCAAATTGGCAGACAAGTTATGTGACAAGTGTGTGGAAAAAAATAATCATTATTTGTGACATTATTCCCCTTAAAACGATGCAATTTCAGTGTAAGATCTGCGAAACGGCGACTGTCAGTGTCACTGTTACTGTCAGTCGCCGTTTCGTTCTGAAATAATGAGCTTTTTGTTAAACTATTCACTTTATTTGCGGGGTATTAAAAATATTGTAAATAAATAAATAAATAAAATAAAATAAAATTCATTTATTTCGGATAACTAAATCCATATAGCCTTACACTATTAAAATACAAAATACAAGAAAACTACACAAAACAAAACAAACATAATACACTAAATTACTCTCCTAATGAAGGATCTCCATAGGGGAGAAGAGATCCTATCAGCTAAAATCTTCAGAATTCCATTGCAGCTGCCACGCATTCTGCGGATCAGGGATACTGTTTTCTTTCAAATGACGGAATGAAAGCCATCAGTGCGATACATTACAAACATTCCCGATGCACTACAGAAGCGAGGCAGCCCCAACATCATCCTGAAGATATTATTTATTATACTGGACGCGCAGGACATCCAGCGATCTTTTGGTGTAACTGACCCACAGATTTCCCGTATAAAAGCTTTGACAATAGGCCTTAAACAAGGTTACTTTCACTTGTTCAGAGCAGCGGGTAAATGCCTGAAGATACTCTTTAGGTACCCAAGAGTATTAGAATTAGAATTTCAACTTCTCTAAACATCTTTATTTTCTTATACAAACCCTGCCACGATTCTTTTTACTGTCAATAGCTTTACTACTTAACTACCAACCTCTTTGCTGTCACATAGTTTCTAAAACATTAAAACATGCAGTCGTAAGTCGTAAATTACAAAATGAAGTTTTAAGTCAAAGCAGTTTTTATTGTCTTTCTGGATGATACTCGTTCAATGATTAGTATTCTATTTTATTGTATAGTTATAATATATTGTACTCTTTGCAATAAACTGCCAATATGTACCTACCTATGACTTGCAATTTCTAACGCAATGACAATTCTTATGCAATAGCGTCATTAATGCTTTGTTTAAAACCTCTTAAAGCATAATAGGTACATTCATAGCACAGAAACATGTAGGGGTCATTGTAGTGGGGAACTTCAATGACCCAATGACAATAAGTATTTCTTATATGACACGAGTCCATTGTACCTACCATTTTCTTCTGTCATCTTCTATTATGATGTAGCACAATCCCAGAGTTCAATCGAATTGATGAGAAGCAAATAAACAAAATAACTTACGTCGCTTTGTTTAATGAGGTTGCAACTATGTATCAATGGACTATTGATTGACATTCATACTTTGCGTCGAGTCAGTTGAACATCGATCGTGCATTTAAATATGCGTGCGTGTGCGCTGTGTTTCTTTTATCTGCGGTATAGACGCGATATCGAGTGTGTAGGAGTACCGCCCTTGGCGCGCCTCATATTTGTTATTCATTAGAACATTTTGAAATCTTATCTATAAACATTCACTAACAAATTGCTTGTTTACTTTATAAGATAAGTAGTAGTAGTACCCACGTTAAAACTATAGTGGTTACTGCAGAGTGCAGTACCTTCTTTGGGTTAGTGTTTATCGTCATAAAACTGTAGGAAAATAAAATTAATGGTTGACAAATGTCTATTCAATCAACGTAAAATTACTTAAAGATCAATCCATTTATAATTATATAACCTTATTTCCGTCTACAAAAACCCGTGTTACAAGAAAATTAATGAATCTCTATTTAGATTTTAGGTAATGTATAAAGTCACGTCAATAAAGATTATTTATTTGCTTTAAAATTGCAATATTCATTAGCGTTTTGTTGTTTCAGCAAAAGACATCGTTATCGCTTAGCGAACAAAGGAAATGGTACTAGAAATACAGGCTTTTATCGGTAAGGTGATGAGTTCAACGACCTCATCAATGTTCTTTATCTTATTGTTAGTGCTAGACTAAGGTAAAAGATAACTGAGACAACTTATGCAGAAATATGTTAAAAGATGCGCGTGGGAACGATTTTACTGATCACGTAACCAGACTACCTACCTACACAATTTTTTTTTGCTACAGCGCACTACGTCCACGCTATTCATAGCTGCACTTTAATTTTGTGAGAAACAACAAAACGCGAAAATAACTAAGTAGGTACTCTCTTTATCGTTGATGTTTGTGTGAAATTTTGAAAGTAAAATATACCAACGCTCATTTTTTCAGCGGATGATAATATTGTTCACTGACATTTCAGAGGATTTATGATGAGTTTGTTTGTTTAAAATGCACACTATTTCGGCATCGGTTATGTATTAATGTAAACTGTTTCCACTAGGAAACCATTACTCCTAGTAACAGGTTAAGAAATAAATAAATTGTTTGTAGGTAGTTGTGTTTAAATTTTATGAACAAATCAGGCAAGAATCAAACTTTGTTACTTTCTACATTGTCCAATGAACCGAACTGAATTAATGTTGATATGAATCAAATGTGTACTAACTACTTACTTACCTGCCACACTGAGACAGATTTATTGTCTGAAATGAAAGTTGTTTAATTTAATGAAAAAACAATGTCTGATGATACAATTGATCACGCATAGTCATTAATATAAGGTCTATACTTTGCCAGATAGAGTACTTCAAAAGATGGGTCTAAATGAAATTTCTTTTCAGCAAAAAAGTGGGTTTAGAAGATTTAATCTGCCTTTTTGTTTTTATCTCGCAGAAAAAAATACTGCTAAGAGCTGAAGACGACAATAAGACAATAGATACTTTGCTGGAGAGCACGTATTGTCCTCTAAACCAAGCTCGACTGAAGGCACGAATAAAGAAAAAGCAAATATAAACCTAACTACTTACTTACTTAAAGTATTACACCATTCTTCTTGACTTTGCATAATCTAAAGCTACTAGTGATTCCCGCAACTGTGCTAGGCATCCGTATAAAAACCATAAACATCATCGTGTTATTTACCGATATGTTAACTACTTCATTGGAAACAAACTTAAATTAACTAGAGTGAAGCGTAAAGGTGAATGTCCGGACGGAATACTGATTATTTTTCTGCGTTTGATCTTCAGAGATTGCAGATTGTATATTCGATTTGTGCAATTTAGCTCCTGGATATGAAGATCAACCATTTTCGCTTGGCTTTCTTCTTGAACTGTAACTTTCTATTTCTGGTTCTTAGTCTTGATTGAACTACATTTCACAGTTCGCTTCCAAATCAAATTTACCTGTCTTTTTTAGGTGGTTTCGTTTTGCTTAGATGACTTCTTCCAGGTTTGCTTAATGCATTTCTTTGTAAAATTCACATTCCAAAATGAGATCGCAAAAGCATTGTAGTAAATATAGTACAAAGTCGTGGGAGTTCCAATCAGTTGGTATGACGGCAGACTAGTGCACTTCAGAGGCTTCCTAAACGCAGGTTTAGCTACAGTGTTTCATTGGACTACATGCTACTACTCAGTGGGATTTATTATTAATGTATTACGTCAGTGTAGACAATATGCTGTCCCAGATTTTTGATCCCTAGATGCGCATCAATTGAACTATTACAATGAACGGAGAAAAGTAATGGTCCTATTACGAAAGAGTATCATCGTCAATCAAACTACTATTACCATTATAAAGTAGTCATTAGTGAAGACGTACGATGACTTGCTCCACCGCTCTACAATATTAAACGTCCATTTCAAACCAGAAATCTTGGCTTACGTAACGAAATGATTATGTTTTTTATATAAATCTTATTAAGCTATTTCCTTCGTATGCGTGAATGTGAGTGACAGGAGGAAATTGCAACACTTGCTTCACGAATTTTCTTTCAGGCGACTGATTAGGTAGGTACTTAAGTATGGTACGTACGCCATTTTCTTTAAAAAAAATATATAGTTATTGCGTTGTTAACACGTGTTGTATAAATTTACCAATCTTGACCTTATCGACGAGTTACATAAATATTGTACACGGTTTCCAACAATATTGCAAGTGTTGCAATGCTATATCTATAGGCAGTTAACAATTATAGCTAGGTTACACCTAACTGTTTTATCTTGATTTCTTGTAACAGTCGGTATATGGGTAGTGTTAGCGCCAGGATTCGCGCCGGTCAAACCGGTCGTCGTCCGCCGTCGGAGAATGTACTACAATCCAGTTCGAGCGAGTCGACCTGACTTTCTTTAGCTCCTAATACAGCTAACTTTAAATCTTAACCTTTTTGAACACCATAAATGTTCAATTTGTAGAAAACGCCAACCGCTAACACGTTGGAAACACGAAAATATCTTTGGTCGTCGTAAGGTATTTAAATTATGTATCCAAAGGAACTTCGGCTGATATAATAGTTTCAACGTTCGTCGACACAACGAAGGAAATAGGTTTGAATTCATAGTCATACTCCGTGTTCAGAAGCATTATACAATTTAGGATAGTTGCTGTTTTGTTTTCATTAACGTTTTCATTAATTTTTGCTTTTTTTTTGTTAAACAGGTTGTTTAACGTTCTTCGTTTTACTGATACAGTGATTGGATTATTCTATTCATCATCTAGATCTAGATGGTTGTGGATTATTTTATTCATCATCTGGATCACTAGATCACTGATTCACTGCTGTGTGCTTTTTAATTCCAAGATTATTCTACATCTAGATCATGGGTTTTAACATAATTATCATTACCATTTTTAACCCCCGACGTAAAAACGACGGGGTGTTATAAGTTTGACGTGTCTGTGTGTGTGTGTGTGTGTGTGTGTGTGTGTGTGTGTGTGTCTGTCTGTGGCATCGTAGCTCTCGAACGGATGAACCGATTTTGTTTTTGTTTTTTTTATTTGAAAGGTGAATTAGTCGGGAGTGTTCTTAGCTATGTTTGATGAAAATCGGTCCAAGATGGCCGCCGCTACAAAATAGCTAATCACATATTTTTTCACAACTCCATCAATATGGGTATCAAATGAAAGGGCTTCACTAGTAGAATACTTTACACTATGATAAATTTTAAGGCCAAGATGACCGGCACCACAAAATGGCGAATTATATATACCAAACGCATTCTCAGGGTGATATCTTTAATATCAAAAAAGATCCATGTGACGAAATACAACTTTAGACGTATCTACAACTTCTCAAAACCAGACTAAATTACATTTAAAAACTTTCAAATAAAAATTAAATTAAAAATTTAAAAAACCCCCAACGAAATAAGTACCTACATAAAAGCAATTATTTAAAAAGTAAAAAATAATATCTTTTGTTGAGCCATCAAATGTTTGTTCGTTGAAATGGCGCTATAATGTCGCGGCGGGGTACCGCTAAGTCAGCAATAGCTAAATAGGTAAAATAGCGAACTCATGGATTTGCAATGAGATTTGACTTACGCGGTACCCCGCCGAGACATTATAGCGCCATTTCAACGAACAAACATTTGATGGCTCAACAAAAGATATTATTTTTTACTTTTTAAATAATTGCTTTTATGTAGGTACTTATTTCGTTGGGGGTTTTTTAAATTTTTAATTTAATTTTTATCGATATTTTAGCACATACCGGATTTTTTGTAAAAAAAATAATATATCAGCCAAAAGCGGGGCTTTTGCCATAATCGCCACGCTTGGCAGGCATATATACCTACTTAGATAATTTTTTATCTGACAAACACACCCAAACCACCTTAAGTAGTCAGGTAAGTTGTACTGTGGATGGTGAGGACAAAAAGGCAGTTTTATTTTATTTTCGATTATTTAATGTTACTTACGCATAAATACTGCAACAATATCACATATCTTTCCCTTGTTATGATTTAATGTTGTGCATGTCAATTAAAAATAGCGTGTACTGACATTGGTATTGATCGCGCCGCAAGGAAATTCCAGACTATTTCAGGGAAGACGTAATTAGCGTGGCCAGTTTTAGTGCGGCAAGCTTGCTGCTATGTCAAAATGTGGTTTTGTTTCACAAATACCTAAGCTTACCTATACCTACGTTTAATAACGAGTACCATGTAGGTACATCACGCGGCACTGATTTATCCTCAACTAGGTACCTCAAAGCCGTGCGTGCGACATTATAAACGGCTGTCACTATCCTGCTGCTTCAAAAGCACCTTTATCTTACAAGTCATGTTAGTATATGAACTCTCAAGTAGTTTGGGTTGCAAGAGTAAAAGAGATGAACATCTATGCGTGACCGTTCTTACGAGTCAGGGATAAAGCGGACTGTCGCGATGCGATACATAAATCGATAGGCGTCTCAAATCGTGCGTACCTTTAAGTCATGTATGGAATAAGTTACACTCGGAGTTTAACATCTGAACAGCTATAAATCATCTTTCTTTGAAGATTATATTGACGTCTTTGTGTGTGTTTGTGACCTATAGTATGTACGATGGAGCATGCGTATAAGGCAGGTCTCAAGGAGAACGGATGGAAGCGAGGAGGGGGAGACTCAAGAGGTCCGGATGGAACGGCGACAGAGCCCGTCCTTGAAAGATTTTGTTTGGCAAGGTTACGTGTGTCGGGCATATTGTATAAACGTGTGTAGTTCATATCTAATCTTTTCATTTGTCTCAGAAAAAATACATTATTTTAAATAGGTACCTGCACTATTCAAGCGTGTGTACATTATTTAGTCTTTCAGCCTACCCAGGTTGAATCCTGCACTATTCAGAAAGTAATGAATTACGCAGCTATTAATTCCCCAAACTGATTACTCACTGGTATGACCAGTAATAAGTTACAGTTTTAGTCATACACGGAGTCATACAAACAATCCCGGACCGGATGACGTGAATCTCGCGAAAATAATCTTAAGGCGAGGGCTGTATTTATAAACAACGTTCAATGGTGTGAAGTAATCCACCGCAATGGAAAAGAACCATTCCGAATTGAAGGGATTTAAAAACACACACTTGGGTTTCTTGAATAAACAATGTTTATGATAATGTCTTCTTTAAGCAGGCGAGGATCAGTGTCGTTGAAAGCTTGACAATAAAAGATTTACCTACTGACTCACTTTAGACCTGTCGAAAATAGTTTTATTACCGTTTCTATACTTATTCTTATTTCTGAAGAATTGAGATAAAGCAAAACAGCTTCTTAACAGTACCTATGCCATATTGTAACGGTTGATCGGGACCGGTAGAGATATAATGGAATTGTGCAAAAACTGTCACGTATGTCGGTTTTATAATCGTAATCATCATCAATCAGTTTGTTGGAAACTTTTCTGTAGTCTCACCGTGTGGTCTCCTCCACAAAAATAAAATTAAATGGCTTTGGCAGGGAAATCATAACTTCCTTTCAATTAACAATATAAAAAAAAAACCATATTCACTAGTCTAAATCCTAATCTGCTTAGACAGCGAACGTTATTGATTTGCGTTTGGATTTTGGTCAAGTTTTTTTAAAAAGCTTAAACTATGATTATATTGCGAGTAGGCAAAATATCACTATAATACAACGCGAGACCACCTCAAAACAATGTGAGCCGTGTGAGTTTGTGCAGACAGTAGTATAATCTATTTTAAATTGATGGAAGGTCAGCGTATTGAAATGAACACCAGCACGCCACCGCCCGCCGTGCACATTGTGTTAGAGACGAGCTGCAGCGAACACGATGTTGACGCCTAAAATATTGCGGTTATTTTTCAAGAAAGACTTTGTGACAGTTCAAAATAAAGTAATAGGGAACAGATTTATTTAATAGTTATCTATAGGCTACAGCTTACGGAATAAGGAAATTTGTCACTTACATTCATCATTCATGAGGTTCAAGTATTATCGGAGTTCGAGAAAGAAAATTGAACCTTCAGGAATTCGGCAAGGCACATCAACAAGCACATTACAACCTGAGCTTCTGCACTTGTACTGATTTTATAAATAGCCATGCAGCAATAAAATCTGCAAAATACGGCCATATTGTAAGGTGTTGTATTGCGTTGGCGAATTCAAGGAAACAGCGACATATGGCCTGCCTGGGAGTGGGATGCGTCACACAGTGAAACTCAGGTCTGACTGATAATAATTAATATAGTATATCTACCTAAATTATATGGTATAGATTATATTACAGTCCGTATCTGTGCAAATGACTAGGAGACATTTCGTCATAAGTTCACAAAATAAATGTTTTAAATTGAACTTCACAAGGAATCAAGGATTTATTAGGACGTAACAGTTATTGAATACGTATAGCAATATGTACAGTTATACGAAAAAGAGTTGTGTCGTAAATATAATTTTACTCATTAAAATATTAGACGTCAATTAGCAACAATTTGGTCATTAACATTCTTACGTAAACATGTGCTCTACTTATACGTAATGCAGCTTATTTTTTAACGGCAATAATGGCGACAAAAACTTGAATCTTTTCGCAATATAAAGAAGGTTTTTGGTAGGTTGTGGGATTGATAAAATTATTCAAATTTCGTATTGTTGATTAAGTTGTCCCTGGGGGTCTGGATGATTAATTTGGTTTCTATAACATTTTGTTGTTATTAAAATGCTCGTCAAACAATGACAAACTTATAGCATCTGCTTTTCATATTAATCAGTTTCATAATTGTAATTTATTTTTATATACATATATTATAACATACATTCACTGTTTTTGTCGTTATCTATTTAATTTAAGCAATGTTTTTCTTGTTTTTTCCTTAAATCTACATACGGTAATAGCATGATCCTATTATAGACAGTAGATAGCATAATTTATGATCCTTATAGGTTCAGTTACTACCTTAATCTATGTAGTCATCAATGTAATAAACTTGTGACAAATGAATCGGTCGTATTTGCATTGTTACCACAAACCCATCCATTAACAAGTGGCTAACTAGAGGATTGTATTCAAAATCACTACGCTGAAAGCTATGGTCGTTGCACCTGGTTTACTCGAGCGTGTAATTGGTACGGCTTACGCCTGCCAGTGTTTTTGTGGCTGTATTACTTGCTAATGAAGCCATTGTCAGGGATATTGATGGGTTTACAGATACGAGAGACATTTATCCTGTTTAAGTTTTCCGCAGTCAGCTTCAACCAAAGAGAATGAAACCACCTTTGGCTTCAACAGATGATTGAGTCGATTAAAGTACGATCGACACGATTCGAAATCTCAGGGCCTAGTGTGAGTTTCTATTTGTAATTCAAACGTAACGTTTTAACGTAAACGAAACGATCGCTTATGTCAATTTGTATGGTATAATTTTCAATACAAATTGGAGTTTACGTTAACGCGATCGAGTTCGAATAAAAACTCACAACTAGGTCCTCTGTAGCGACGAACGAATAACAATAAATGTAAACCACACTGGTTACATATGCGTCAAAGACAACTACTTGTCAAAAAAGTCATGACGTCATATTTTGAAGTGATGACGTAAACACTCATGAGCAGTAGGAGTATGTTCATTACATAAACATAAAATGATTACGTTAAAATTGCCACAGACCAAGATAACTGCAACTTGCCACTAACTTTAAAAGCAGATTTCTAAAATATTTACTAGAGTTGCTCATCCATGTCTTACTCACAAAAATGCAAGAACTTCTTTGTTCACCCACGTACCGCAATTTCCAATCAGAAGTACCTACATAGGTAACATAAAATTCTAAAAACCATAAAAGACATCGCGGTGCTATTGTCGAGTTAAAAACTCTATTCATATCATTAAAAAAGCAGATTATAGTCATAAATCGATTTTATGCATTCGAGAAACGGCCCGAGTTCATTTTATCTGACATTTTGGGGTCGAAAAACTAGAGAGAGAACCAACATTTTTGTATAATAGGACAACGAGATCCAAATTAGACCAGCTTCAAAGGCTTGAAGACAATTAATATTCAACGGTAATGTCCACTCTTACGAAGAATCATTTGTCTTTATTGATCGACTTATGGAATTTTCAGCTTGTTTGTTGAACATGTGATTAATGGTACACCACGTGTACTATGTACGAGTAGATTAATGAAGACGACCTTTAAGTTAGTTACGAAATCATTTTGAGATGACGCTCCCAAGATAATTTCCGAACATATTAATGATGGAAACGGAATCCGGCGCCAATGGTGGTAAACATACCTTCTTTCTATAAAAGCTATAAAACCACATAAAGAACAGGCCTCAAGTCTGCTATTACAATAGTGTCAGAATGGTCTATCATTGATTTCATAATTGTTGATTTTGACAAGTTTGGTAATCTACTAGTATAATGGCGTCATTATGACTTTCCAATGGTCAACCACTGACACGCCATTGAAAGAAATGATATAGAATGGTAATCTCGTACAAAATGACAACACAATGACTGACTTAGACGGTAATCTGCTAAAATTTTGACAGTTCCTTTGATCAGTGACCTACCATTAGAACGTCATTGTGCAGTCAATGATCGACCATTATGAAATTAGCAGATTACGAACTTTTAGCAAAATTACAATGGAATCGTGTTGGAATGATGAAATTATAAAAATAGCAGACTTGGCCCCCAGGTTGACAATGAACTGTGTACCAATTAAAAATAATGTTCAAAGAAGATACTGGCCCAAATAAAGCTTTACATTTTATGGCGTTCTCGGATTGGATTGAGAAACACGTGAGAATGCCTGTATTACCTGAAGTGTTAGTAATTCAAGCTGACTTTCTGATAGGAAGATTACATACACGATTACCTGCGTAATTCAGAATTGTATTCTTACGCTATGGATAGAATAAACTACGTTAGGTACATTTTGACTTTGCCGGTCTATGAACCGTCTTCTAGCTGCAATTATCCAAGAGGGACTGTAGTATGTGGGTAGTTGCGAAGTGCAGGTCATTGACCGGGTGGATGCCCACATGTGTGGGTGCCCTGAGAAACTAGGCTTTACTTTATAACCTACTTTAACTTTTATTTCTTTAGTATATTGCAAATCGATATTTTTACCACATGAAGTACGAATGCACAGACTACATTAAAATTGCTACAACATGTAGGTACAGGGTAAGATAAAAATTGAGAACGGGAACATCAGTATAGTAGTAGTTCAGACATTAAATGCATAATTAGTTAATTCCTTTTGTTTTATGCTAGGCAGGTACCTAATTATAATAATATTGAATTAGCAGGAAACGTGGAGACAGTTTATTAGCTTACTTGCGCGGTTGCGGCAAAGTGTATGCAAATAACAAACGGTTTGCAGTAGACAGACAGTATGCTAATTCAATGTTTCCATCGCTAGATCTAGGTCACATTTCCTCTGGGGAAGAGTACCCAGATTAAGTGCAAATGGTGACGCAGTTAGCGCGAGATTAATTTTGCACAATTTGGTTTAATTTGAATGAATTTGGATGTATTCGAGGGAGGCCAATGCTCAGATAATTTTCAATCATCGTAGAATTTTTAAATTTTATTTCTATTATTATTAATTTTTACTGTTGATAATATCTTGAAGGCAGGCGCCGTTAGGTACATGTAGGTAACATGATTGTTGATGAACATAACACACATGATTAGATCATGTTTTCAATGCATATTGCTGTTATTTTTTAGAAAGCCTGCTTCGGGAAGGCCACACAATTAACCACGCTTACGATTAAGATAGACACGCAAACTTAATTTCGTTTGGAAACTGAGACAGGGTGCAACATACAGGTTGCGGTTACGAAACAAATTTCGTGCACGAAAATGTGCGTAAGGTCATAGGTTACTTACGCAATGCAGCAAAGGTTACAATTACACACCCCACCGTAAGCAATAAACTTCTGATTTTATGTAACAAAATACACGTAAAAGTTTGTTTGAAAATTTCACAATGTGGGAGGAAAAATAATGGAGATTAAATGGATCTAATCTAAATAAGAAATGGCTTGTTCGTTTAGTATTCAAAACGACACCAATTGGCTATCGCGACGGACGTGTGTCGTGTGCCAGTGTCAATGTGAATTTTTGTGAATAATAAGTATGACAGAAATGTTAATGATTTTAATAATATTTACTGCATTATGCGTGTGAGAGTTAATAGCGAATAATAAAAGGGAAATTTATAAATACATAAAACGACTAACGTAATTCCTATTCAGCGTGAAATTTCTATTCTGTGATTAAATCACTCATAAATAGAATGTTCGTGTTTTTATGTCTAAATGTAAAATATATTATAAGGACAAAAAAATGAGGCATCGAATGCCACTGACACGCAAGAAAAATAATTTTAAACGATATTTATAATCGATTCAGACACCATTATTTTCGGGGCTTGATACTGCTAGTGGAACGGAACTCACAAGTATAGCAATGAATGACAATGAAGGTGATCAATGTGATCATAAATCATAATATTTTGATGAGCTATTAGTCCAAAATATTGGTTCCCATTATAAAGGTGTGGGCTAGTGGTTCAGATTACAATAAGGTTTGTGTGGAAAAGATTTGAGAATACCAGCGCGATGTTTGGGAATTTTCATCATAGTTATCATAGACTAAACAAAAAGATGATACAACTGTCAATTCTCCATTTTTATCCGATAAAGTTTAAACACGTCAATGTATTTCAAAACATTGTCTTTGCAGCTTTAGAATTAATGAAAAGATATTTATTTGCCAAAAGGAAGTATAAGTACCTTATTTGTATAAGTGCGTACATATGCCATAAAATATGTTGTAGTTATAAATATTCAAAAGAGTATTGGACAAGGTGTTCCTTATAGTCCTAAAGGCAAGGTGGGGAAGCCATCTGCGGCCACTTGCGGTCGAATCACGGTAGAATCAATGCACACCTGTCATGCAGTTCCAAAACTTTTTGTTAAGGATTCAGTTTTCTTAACAGGTGCTTCAATTTAGCAGAGTTTAACAAGTATTGAAATGACGCAAAATTTTGCAAGCATCGGTTAAAATATTGCTAATTTAAAAATTTCAGTAACCAGATTTCTATGATTATTTTTAAAACTTGCGCGGGATTGACATACTGCTGAAATGATTGTTGACTTCTGTCGATGATGATGATGATGATGACTTCTGTTTATCTTTCATTTATAGTTTGGCAAGAAATCTTTTCATATAACGATTGATTTTAAGTAAATATGCAATTAGGAAATCTCCAAATAAATTTAATTCCTACAAATCATTCTAATGACTTCACGTTGATTGAACTAAGAAGCTACAAAGTCTCGATTAACAATTTGGAACCTCTTTGCGAATTGTTCTCATTTAAAATTTACGTGTTTCCTGGCATTTGGGTCATCTGGATCGACTCCAAAAGATTTAGTTTGACATATGAGAAAAAGTTATGTTTACAAAACGACTTTGTATCATATATCTGCGGAATTATGACGAACCGGTTAATTAATTTCGAAAAATTGTTTTACAGGTGATAAGTTCCTATTACTCGTTTGAAAGTCTTCTACAGTACAGCATAATTATGCTCTAATACTAATTAGTTATAAAAGAAAAGATAGAAAGAGTGGGAAAAATAGAACAATGTACCTATCTAATGAATAATTGAATCTCGTCAACTATTCATAATGCTCAAGGGGAATACAGCAGACGACAGCAAAAAGCTTTTACATTTTCTATAAAACAATAAGCTTATGTGAGAGACTTTTACTTTATCTTCATACTCACTCGGGTCATGAGAATAGATGCAGATGCTCGAGTCTTGATGTGATTGATATCTCTGAGAGATAGATAAAAGGTATACACCGAAAAGAATATTATGAGGTAGAACTGCTGTAACATGATAGGACGACCAACTATAGGCACTGTAGGAACCTATTTTTAAACAAACTATACATATGTATGTAGGCAGGTATGTTGTTACATATACATACCCTTTAATTAAATCAATTTTCGTGCTTAGCAATACGGGCGTTAATTAGAATAAAGGTAATATAATTAGGGTCTTATTTAGCATACATTCAATCTTGTTATATTTGCGTGTCGTATCGTCTAACACACGGAACAGATCTGTTCCGTGGTCTAACATAACTTCAAGTTGGAAACAAAGAGGGTGTGAGGCAGGGGTGCGATGCGTCATCGCGACCACTCCAGCCCGCGCCCCCTGCGCACCCTCGCTCCAAAACATTGATCGATCTCACTGCCACAAATGCCATGCGCAAAGCCCGCCCTTTTTGTTTATATTTCCTTTTATTGCCATTTATTATTTTATAATTATGTCTATTCTTTTATTAACATCAATTTTACAACATTAATTTCAAAAACATACCTACCCGATATGTTCGAAAAATATTTAAACCTGATGACTTCACAGATGATATCATAATACCTAATAACACGCTCTAATTAACAGTTTATTAAGTGTTAATTGGTACTCACTGGCATTCGTTCATGATCTCCTCCTGGCTGCGAACCTGCACTGGAGCCAACTTCTCCACGCTCTCCTCGTAGTTGCCAAAGCACTTGGTGATCTTCTCATCAAAAGTATTCACCAAATCTTCAAGCGAACCGGAGAAAGTCTCCGTGAAATTATCTCCTTCACCGTTTGGCATATTGTCCTGTTTGCACTTCACCGGTTTAGGTTCCTCGTTGTCGTTTATTTTGTTGGAGTCAGTTTTAATTTTGACCATTTCACTTTTGATATTTTTAATGTTGTTAAGACGTATGTCATTGCCATTTATGGTTTTTTGCGGGTAATCAGCAGTGGAGAGACAGTCATCCGCCTCCTCGATTTGCGCGAGAGGCGCTTCGAACTCGAGCTCGGCCATTCTGCCAGCCGCTTCTCGCATGACCGTACAACCACTCGCGTTGTTTGACGCGCGTACACTGACTGACTGATCGCTAGCTACCGACAGTCCGACACGGCGAGTCGCGACGCTCTTGACGCTTCTCGCCCGCCGTCCCTCGCGGTGGTCGTCCGTCGATTCCGATTTCCGTACAGTACCGGCCGCGGCACGGGCGGCGGCGTGGCGATACGGTGGAGGCGGCATCAACAGTGGCGAACAAAATCAGTTCAGCCACAGCATAAATATAAGTAATTTAGCTATGTTATTACGCCGGTAAAGCTAATAATTCTCATGCAAAACACAATTAAAATAACTTATTATTAACTTGGTATCTAATAAATAACGGGATATCTAATAATAAATAAATAATAGGTAATAGGTACCATTCAGTAAAATTAGGTAGGTACGAGCAAAATACAAGCAATTAAAGAGAAAATAATAACATAAGTAGGAGTAGGTATGACCATTTGGCAAGTATTAGAGACGAGAGTATATTCATCTATGAGTGCAAGCTAGCTAATAGACTCGGTAGGTACTTACAAGCCTTAAGTACCTAGGTACCTACTTACCAAACTACTTTTGAAAGACGTTTTACAATGCATTCTTATTATTTTTGAATTCTTTCTTTGATTGTTCGAGTTCGATACATTGGATACACTGGGATACCTACACTGTGCCTACACCATGTCCATAACCTTAGAATAATTAGGTAGTTACTTCCGTACTTCTAAGGTTGTTGGGCATGGGCATTTAACTCACTGTCGTCACAGAATAGGGACACACCACATATTTATTTGGTTATTAACTAATGAGTAGACTTTGATTGTATATCAATTCAATAGGGTAATGTTATTGTATAATAATAAGACAATTTCAACGGTTAAGGATTTTCTGCACTTGGTTTTCAACTAAACAAATCGACAGACAAGCTCTTAATTTACGCGCCAGATTTCGATGACATAAGACGTTTAGTTACCAGCTTTTAAAAAATGTTTTAGCGACTGTAGCGATCAAATCTTAATATTACATTTCAAATTAATATGATGAACATGATTGGAAAATTATTCTGTAACGTAAAAAAGTAATTAAAAGACATTGCAAAAATGTTTCATGATTAAAAATGGTGAAATACACTTTTGTTTTTTTATAAGATTCTTTGTGGCAATGTTTGTAACAAGATTGTTATCAGTTTTGTTTTGACGTTTGACGTTTGACGTTGACAATGTTGACATTCCATCAGCAGACTTCTTATTTATTTACGTCATTCATCATTGTTGGGACAAAAATGGAAATTGTAAAATAATAACATGAACTACTTTCAAAACATAATTAGATAAATTTATATCGTGAAAATCGTTATGTTTTTTTTAAAACGAAATTTAGACCTCAGAACAATAAGGTTATTTCTCAGGCGTTACAGGTAAAACAATCATGAATCCAAAATAATAATAGTCTTTCTAGGTTTCTAGGAATATCATCTTATTTTTATGCGTAATTCGTTTTCAGTTCAGCCAGAAAAAATCACTATGAAGTCCTTAATCTACGAAGAAATTGTTCTGATAAAGAAATCAAGGAGGCATTCATACAAATGAGCAAAGAGGTAATTAATTCCTCTATTAGAAATTGATGAAGCTTGTGTACAAAAAAGTGGATTTCGGCGTTTCTAAAATGATCATCATTATTTGTCCATTATTGATTATTTATCATCAATTTAGTCTTGAAGTTTTTACTAACACATTATGTAATTACAACAGTTACTTATACATGAATACCTGAACTTTGCCTCTCACGGGCTATTTAAAAAAAGGAAGGTGGCTAAGTAAAGTTTGTTTATGTTTTAAAGTATCATCCTGACAAAAACAAAGATGCAAAAGCACAGGAGAGCTTTGTGCGCATTGTCGAGGCTTACCAAGTGCTGGGCAAGCCTAGCAGCCGTGCCCGATATGACAACATGACACAAGCTGAATCTTACAGTCACACAGCATATGCGTCCTCCAATATGTACAGATCACATGTACCATACAAGTAAGTGTGTAATGTAGAAAATTCAATAGATTATATCCATTAAGTTTGCAGTAAAACTATATTTTTGTTTCATGTCATCAATTCAAAATTTCTCATGTTGTGTGCAAATTGCAGTTCTGTTTTAAATTACATAATTATCAAAATTACAAATTTAATTTCTCAGGCTAATCACCCCTTTATTAAACAATGTATATACTCTACTTATGTTAGATGACAGAGTCACATATTATAATGATTTTTCTGTAATAACAGACAAAAGCTATCACATGAATCGCTTCAACCTAACATCATCCTTTAAAATAGTCATATTATTAATAAATATCTTACAAAATATAATTCTTCTGTACCTAAGTATATGTGTTTGTCACCTAACTCCTAAACGGCTGTTATTTTGGATGAAATTTGGGTCCCTGGATGATTTGAAAATACAAATGGACCCGATAGGTGGCGCTGCTGTCAGGTTCTGTGTTTGGTTTTGTTTTCTGAGCAGGACGTCTGCTGGGCCCGCTACATTATAAAAAAGTAACATAATTTGTTCTACACTCTAGCTTACGGAACAACCCACAGTACAGTTACAGCTACTACGAAAGCCCAGGTCCCAGGCCAAGAAGCACAAATGATAATGTATCTGCAAAGAAGGTGCCAAACTACATGATCATAGCTATGTGTACCGGAGTTGCATTGCTTGGGATTATACTGCAAGTTTTTATTATTAGGTAAGAATTATGTTAAACACTGTATAAACACTATAAACACATATAGTGTTCATACAGCTATAAAAAAAAGAAAATTGAATATCAGCATCCACTGCTGGGCATAATGCTTATTCAAGGCAGTGTGGTAATTTTAGACTTATACATATTTTTATAAGTCCAGGTTTACAATATTTTCCTTATGATGTCCACGACAAACTTAAACTTACATATTCATTGAAATGGTCACATTGGTAGTTGTCTGGTAACAAACTCTGTGGAATACTAATAATAGTAATATATTTATTTGTTCAGACTACAAAAGAGGTCCACTTTGTTAGTGACAATATTACTTAGCCTATGTTAGTACTTAATACCCTATAGCCTATGTTAGTGGCCGAGTGGACAAGATCTGTTTTAGTTAAACAGATCTTGTCCACTCGGCCAATGCCCACATAAACGGGCTCTCTGCCCGGGTGACTATTGAGTGCAGAATGACGTTGCAACTGTCACTGATACTGCTTAATAATTTTCACTACACACCAGACCACCTATAATAATATAATTATAATAATAATAAATGTTTATTATCTTCCACAAGTAACACTAATTAACTAGAACTTAAAAACGGAAGAAAAAATTATAACAAATTAACAATGTTCATTCGTGGGAGATTAGTGCCTGAACTAAGCCGAGACCTGTGTTTCAGGACACCAGGGACTCCCCCTTAGACGTTTCTGACCTATATCTGATGGGTGGGTCAGAAGAAAATAATAAGAATGCATTGGGTTTTTTATATATTCTATTCTACATTGGAAGGAATGGAGAAAGGCCTTTACCCATATTTGGGACAGTGTGAGCTATATTTAATAATGCCACAAATATGACTATGAGCGTCAGTCGAAACATAACATTACCTACCCGACATTTTCTGAAATTCCCTACCTTATTAACAGTTGAATACTTGACTTTTTCAGAAATTTATATGTAACCCAACGACAGCAAGCTCAAGAGAAATCAAAACGTCTTGCAGAAGAATTGGACAAAGTGCGGCAGGCCGCTATTATGAATGGAAATGAGGTATCATCCTTTGTTTATATTATTATGTACTAGCGTCTTCCCGCGATTTTGTCTGTGTGGAAGTCGGATATACCAATCATATCCTTTGACATTTGGCAATAGTGTAACTATCTATTAGTAAAAGAATGTATAATACAATCGGACCAGTGATTCCAAAGATTACCTCTTACATACAAAAAACAAACTTTACATCTATAAAATAATAATAATAAATCATTTATTTTTAGGTTATGAAGACCCATAGATAGATACTTTAATCTATGTACTTATACATATAACAATTGTGTTAGTAAATTAAACTTAAAACTATTTATTATCACTTAGGGCGGGTTGTTTCAAACAGTCAGTTAACGTTACATACGGACGGTTAAAAAGTTACTATGACGTGAGATGTTTAACGTACGATATATGTAACGGGTTTTTTCATGACATAAAAATCCGTCAGTTAAAGTTATTCAAAAAGAGATTCCATAATATTTTGATGTTTGAAGTAGCTCTTTGACAACACAAAATTACGTTGACTGGTCGGTTATAGTAATAGTAACTTTTTGACGTAAGATTTTGTGAAACAACCCATTTTTTTGATACGATAGTTAGCGCCATTTTTGACTATTTCCCGGTCAGTAAAGTATAGATGAAGCAACCCGCCCTTAGTTGCACTAACTCTTTGTGCGTTCTGGTCGCACTTGTCCGCGAAAGCGGCGGCGGCGGCGGGGCGCTTTATGATATTAGTATATAATAATAATATGTGGGGACATTTTCACACACGGCCATCTGACCCCAAACTAGGGATACCCTGTACTATGGGTGTCAGACAGCTGATATAATACATACACAAATACTTTTTTTATTTTTTTGTAAATACATACATATATAGATAAACAACACCCAGACACAAGGCAAACACAAGTGTTCATCACACAAATGTTTACCCTGGGCGGGAATCGAACCCGCAACACGCTGCGCAGCAGTCGATCGCTCGAGCCACTGCGCCAACCGTGTCGTCGAATATAGTATAATATACAGGGTGTTTGGTAGATCGATGCAAAGCCGTATAGCGGAGCTAGTATAGACTATTTATAACCATTGTCGTATGAGCGGCCATTGAAATTTTTTGGAGTGAATGTCAGTTATACTAGTTGTGTTTATATTTTTATGTGTTTATGTATTCTTTTCAGATGCAAACTCGCCTTTTACTTGACAAGATCGTGGGTGCTGCGAATGCAAACGTTGCAACAGCGTCCTTAGGGCAAGCACTAGCGAGCGAAAAGAAGTAATTAACTTTCACTTTTTTACGTAGAACAATCATGCCCGTTTTGATTAATACTAGGCTACCTAAATGTAATTCCTGGATAAATGGCGCTGTTGGATTTTCAACTCTCGGTACTGAGCCGTGCGCTGAAAACCAACCAGTGCAATAATATTTAGATATTCAATTTAGGAGTCGTCTAGTTTTCGTGAAGACAGGTGTCAGAGAAGTAATTAACATAGAAAGAGTCATAAAAAGATAGACACAGCAACATGTTATTAAACGTCACTTTCTTCTAATTGCGAAATATCCTGTGGGTTAAAAAGAGACACAAATAGGTTTCAAATTCTGGCTGTTTTGTCAGCTGCACGTCTTATTTTTAGAAGACACTGATATAGTGTAATAACATATACAGTTGGTAAAGTTGGCCGTCTGGCGAGGTAACCTCAGGGGACGTCATGTAAGAGCGCGGCTACAAAAACTAGTAGCCCATCGGTATCGGGACCAGGGTCCAGGACCGTTGGACAGGGCTCTAGAGAGGAGAATCTCCTAACACAACGCATCGTGTCCAGGAGTACTTCTTTCTGACTCAAGTCCTTGATCCAACTGCCCGACGAAAACCTCCTCAGAAGTTCTGCAGTGCCAGAACGACCCCATGGCATTATCATCCACAAGGTGTGCATCAGCCACAATTTGGTCCCGACGCGTCGCTAACAAGCCCTTTAAACCGTTTGGAATGTGCGATTCTGAGTGTTCCGCTCCTTTCGCCGTTTGTACAATTGTACCGACGAATACGATTTGCCCATGCACAGATCTTTTACTTCAGACTATAATCTGTCCCCGAGAATACCTGCCCCACAAAGCGCATCAGTCTAGACTCTAGGAGCGAGCATTAATTGCCCGCCCTAAAGTAGATTAGCATGCCGATGAGTGCTCTAGCCCAACCATTACGACGCTTAATGCTGGTACAGCTAGTTTTAGTCATGCAGCTCCATGCAGCAGTCCAAAACAGTTGGTCAGCTGCGAATCTATGGCACACATCACCTTGTTTGTGCATGGGCAAACTAGGTAATCGTGGTTTATGTTCAGGCGGCGTAGAGCAATACTCCCGAAACGCATCCTCTAGAGCACTCCTCTATCGTGTGTACTGGGAACTTACGGCTCATCGCCATCATTACTTACCAACGCGATCGAGGTGCGTTGAAGCATGGGTAAATATTACGATTGCAACCGCAACCAGTGGCGAAGCAGGTGTGACGTTATCACTCCGTGCTTCGAGAGGTAGTCCATCAAGTATAACAGTGACTGGATGGATGGTTTCCAACTGATCATCTAGTCCGCCGACGGGTACACTACATAAATACGAAACTTTTATTTCGAAAGACAGAAATTTGAATTTCAAAATACCGATTTTCATAATTCCGAATGGTTCAAAATTCCTAATACTACTACTCCGATTTATTATTCATCCTATTTTATAATTGCAAAAATTCAAAATTCCAAACGTTTATAATTACTATTCTCAAAATACCGAGTTTCAAAAGATCGAATAAACAACAAGTCCGACATAATGAAATTTCGAAACATCAAAAATACGAATTCCGATTATTAAAATACCGATTATCATTTTTTGCAGTGTATTAGTTCTCATTTTAAATTGATTACTTTAAAATAAAATTATTTTCTTTCGAATAAAAATAATTTATTTCGCTGGTCACAATAGGGTATTACCACACCCGCGACACGTCATACAAAGGAAACGATATAATTGCCTACACTACTACAAAAATAGCAGACTGTATGCGTGCGTGTGTGCGCGTTAATATCGCTAGGGCCGTCACTGCCACCGCGTGCGTCTCAACACAAGTGTTTCTCTCTCTCAAGTAGGTACTCGATTCTTTCAAAGTTTGAAATTTGAACTTCTAAATAGGTAAGTAGGTACATATCAAGAAGTTTGTAGCTTTAGCTAAAATTCGTCATCCCCTCAAAGTAATTTCCTCATTGCATTTAGGAGGGAATGGCGGTTGATGAGGGAATGATTTACACAGTATTCTACAATACTTTTAGATTTTTTATGTATTTTTTCCAACTTATATTTCATGGTATTTAATTTAAAACAGGTACGTGCATGTATACGTCATAGTTTAATTTGATAAAAAATCATAATTTCATGTATTATTATTTGTTTATAAATAATATTGTATATAAAATATTGAATCTATTTAATAATATAAGATATTTCGATTTTCTTTTTCACAAATGAGCGAATACTCATTTCTACGCCACGAGTCAGCCCTTGAACTAGAAGACGTTGCCAGAGCCAATGCGGCGCGGGTAGACGTAAGGAACAGTGTTTCGGTGGGGGACGGAGCGTGTCGCTAACTCGCTACTGTACGATAGTACTAATACTTATACTGGTTATTACACCCATTTTTGAAAAGTGTCTCAATAAAATTCTGTAGTGCTAATATGCCACCAAAAACACATTTTTTTTATTCAATCGATAAGTGCCATAAAAATGCATCTAAATTTTAAATTTTCAAATTTCGCGCCTAGTTTGGCGAAAACGCTTCTTAGGCTAAGAACTCACGATGCGGTTTTCACCCGCGTCCGGCTGCGGTTGCGGGCCCGTAGCTTCTGTCGAATGCAGATATATATGTAAAAAACAAAAGCACATTTCACGACGCGGTTTACGCCCGCGGTATGCGCGGTATTCGGCTCCCGCTACGGGCGCGGGCGCGTGTGAAAGCCGCATCGTGACCTCTTAGCCTTACTGGACGCCATATTGCTCAGCGGAATTAACGTCAGTTCGTTTTGTATCAAATGCGTTCATATTAAATATGGAAATTGTATATAATTTAAAAATAATTAAAAGCATATTTTGTAACAGGTGTAATAATTACAAAATTACATTGGTTACGAAAATAATAAAAGTACAAAGCCTTTAAACGCCAATCGGTGGACTGACACATGACAATTTTTTGTTTACACAGCCGTACGACGTAATAACATCGCCGCTACTATTTCATGGTGTTTTATAAACAGATTAAAAATACTGAAAACTTTGAATTGAATTAATTATTTTGTTATTTTATGAACTAAAACTTACTTATAGATTTTTTCTCGTATAGAGTAAAATATCCTATTTTATTCTTACCTAACCTAACCCAAAAGATTCTGGAGAAAAAGAAAACAAAAAAATATTAATACACAAATGTTAATGAAAAAGTAGACGTTTTTAATTTACATTAAATGTTACTTAAAGATTTAGAATTTTTTTTTTTTTAGCTGAATTGTATCCAAATTTTAGCAGTTTTTCCGAACCCCCAATTATCCGAACGCATACCTTTTCGGACCGAGAACCCTTCGAGCATATGATTCTTCGAACATATGAAAATCGGAAAACAAACAAATCGGATTTACGACATTCGATTAAATCAATTTCGTGATTTTAAATAATAGACATTATAATTCTTAGGTATTATGAAATTCGGACTTTTGAATATCGGAATATCGAAGTTCGGAATATTTGGGTGTTCCCTGCGCCGACACGTTAACAGTTGGCTCAAGAACCTGAAACAGAAAGAGCATCCAACGGTACGCAGTCAAGATACTTCCCCCCTCTGTAGCCCCAAAGTATGAGCGCATGACACTTTCATTGACAGATTGCGTCCAGCTCATGCACTGCATACTTCTACCGGAAGCCGACGGCCAGCTTCCTGCCCGTCGACGTACAGGTGTTGGCGGTATAGACGGGGAGAAATACACCCCGCTCGAGCTCGACACAACTGCCGAGGCCGGTGTCACAGCACCCACTGTGGTGGGGCTGGGTTCCGAAGGCGGCCAGGCAAAGTTGAGCGACGGGTCCGGAGATGGTAGGCTTGCTCGACGTGCTCTCGTTAACATTATTATTCACGTTGTTATGTTTAACCTTTTTTCAAATAAGTATTTTTGTGATGGCGATGACTTCATGACAGATGTTATATAATTTTCACTATCTGTTGCCACTATATAAGAAGTCTATTTTAAAGCTGTTTAGTGGAGTGCCCACAATGAATATTAAATTGTAGTTTTCGAATGTGTGTAATGTGATATAATTAAATTACTTTAAAATGAAAATAAAAATGAATGGTGAAGTTATGACGTGCAATGTAGCCAACTTTTATTATTATCATGTTTTTATTTTATTTATTTATTAGCTTCACCTATGAATATGTGAATTTTGTATCTCGAATTTGACCAACATCTAATTTTTGTATCGATATGAAACTTTTAATTTTTTACATACGAAGTTTCAAATCGATTTCGATATAGATTGCCAATGACAATAAGTTGATATCAGATATGGTACCATCGAACTGATTAGATGAGTACATTATCAGATCAGTTCCAGTTATCTTCCACATGGCCAAAGTAGACCTCAAGACAATTCTATTAGGCTCAAATTCAATTAGGATACGTTGTTTCGTTATGGAGTTCCTTTGCCGACCTTCCGGCTTCATCATCACATCAGTTCGATGGTACTATTGAATATTGTATTGTCATCGGTATTACATACATTTGCAATGTTTCAAATCGAGAAGACGATAAATTAGAAGTTGGTTAAATTCGTTTTTTTCACATTCTACTATTACGGGTGAAGGTAATCAATATTACCAAATACACAACAAAACAAAAAATACTTACAACCCCCTGCATATTGTTGGTGACTAGTCGATACTAGTAGTCTGTCGACTAGCATATGTTATTACACTATGGTAATGAGCTGTTGTGGCGTCTATTGAAATCTTCATACTCGATCTATGTTAATGCTAATTCTCTAAAGGTAGACCATTAGACTATAGATTTGAATTGAATTTTAGTACATTTTAGACGACTCGAGGAGTCGATAAATCCTTGGCGATAGAAAATATGTAGTTTGTTTGATAATTTATTATGTTTCATGTATACTGTAGACATTTATTTTGATATGATTCCTGTTATTTTAGAATAATATAAAAGTAACTTTTTCTAAAACTATGCAATGTTGGCATAAAAAAAATGCGCATAAAGATTTTTATTTTCGGGATATCATCTTGAGTTTTTGTTTTTAAACATTTTAACAGGAATCGTTGTAAATATGTACATTAAGTAGACCAAATCTAACTTAATTCTCAAAAGTGCAATAATTAATTCGTTTAGAAAACAGTGTACATTATGTAAATATAGAGTAAAAGTTGTTATATGTTTTGTAAATCTTTTCACTCTTTACAAAATGTCGTATATTATGTTGAAGTTGTACCTACCTCTGTAATTAATATCTGATGTACATAATAATTATTGTAGATTTTGAATAGTACATAGTTACGAACATTGTAATATATTTTTGTATTGTGAAGACAGAAATTGTTGTTTTGAATCGTATCCCTGGTATTATAAAATGGAGTACATAATCATGCCAATCGAAATTAAAAATACCTTTATAATATCTGTTGTGAAAATGAGATGGTGCTATGGGTCATGTATAGCTACGTCTCTCTCTCTTTCGGACTGACAAAATGGCGGCCTTAATCGCCCATTGGCCACTTAAACCACCTCTTATCTCCCAGCTTCGTGGATTGATCTGTAACAACTACAAATTAAGACTGCGTTTACGAGACAGCGGGGCGTTGTGCGAGTATGGTTGTCTAAACATAGATTTCTATATTGTACTGACGTTTCCGCCGTTTGTTCCAGCTGTCATTCCTAGGTCTGACAGTCGTTATGGGTAGGCAGAAGCCAATACAAAACAACAAACAGAACAAAGCCACCGACTTCCAAAACTAAACTAATGTGTGTTCTGTTCTGAAGTTATTTATCACTTCTTAGTTTATGAAGGCGGTTGTTTTTTTTTTTGGAAAATGGTTTTATTTTCCGCTTTTTAGTATCGCCTTGACATCCAAATCCATTAAGAAACGGCGACACACTTAAATCAGAGATTGAAAGTCCTCCAAAGATTGAAGAAACTAAAACATCATCTATGTATTTTTTTGGGATATTGTTGATTTTTTCAAAAAGCGCTGAATCAATTTCGATGAAATTATACGGGACCATTTCGGAAGAAACCCCTTTCGAACAAAAAAAGAGCTTGGCAAATCCGTCTATATATGACGGAGTTATGCCCGAACAAACATATAAAAAAATACAAACATCCGTATTGATAACCTCCTTTTTTTGAAGTTGGTTAAAAACCTATTAATATTCTATTACTTAATAACTGGGTTGTGAAGGTATGATGGGCAGTTTTCAGATTTTAAAATTGTTCATGGAGTTTCTTGCTCGTTCTTTTCCATAGAAACTTACTGTTTGGAACGAGCAACTAGCTTCGACTTTCTGACTGACTGACTCGTGACAATAGGGTATTACACCCATTTTTGAAAAGTGTCTCAATGAAATTCTGTAGTGCTAATATGCCACCAAAAAAAAAACACAAAATTTTTATTCAATCGATAAGTGCCATAAAAATGCATCTAAATTTTAAATTTTCAAATTTCGCTCGTAATTTGGCGAAAACGCCTCTTACTGGACGCCATATTGCTCAGCGTAAATGACGTCAGTTCGTTGTGTATCAAATGAGCTCATATTAAATATGATAATTGTATATCATTTAAAAATAATTAAAAGCATATTTTGTAATAGGTGTAATAATTAAAAAATTACGTTGCTTAAGGAAATAATAAAAGTACAAAGCCGCCTATATTACGCCAATCGGTTGACTGACGGTTGACAATTTTTTGTTTACACAGCCGTACGGCGTAATAACATGGCCGCTACTATTTCACGGTGTTTTATAACAGATTAAAAATATTGAAAACATGGAATTGAATTTAAAAATTTGTTTTGTTATTTTATGAACTAAAACTTACATTTTCCGACTGCTTTATGCCTAAACTGTCTCAATAACATATTTATAGATTTTTTCTCGTATAGAGTAAAATACCCTATTCAGGAGCCGACTTCAACATTGGTGGTTAAGGGTAGGCAGATGATGATGATGATGTTTTCTCGTAACAGAACCAATAAGGTTTTCGTCGTCGACCGCGCCGGCGCCGGTGGTGAGTCGCACTCGGCCGTCAATCTGATTGGCTGCCGCTGCGGTGTGTTCTGCAGTGGGACTTGCAGCACGCCTCGCTAAATGTCTCGTAAACGTCTGTCTTGTTTATGGTAAGCAGTCTTAATTAGTAATGTTTATTACTTGTTAGTACAGTGCGTCGGGGGACTACAAGCCATAAGTACTTAATCTGTACTAAGGGCGGGTGGTTTCAAACAGTCTGTTAACGTTACATACGGACGGTTAAAAGTTACGTGAGTCGTGAGATGTTTAACGTACGTTAAATGTAACGGGTTGCTTCATGACATAAAAATCCGTCAGTTAAAGTTATTCAATAAGAGATTCCATAATATTTTGATGTTTGATATTGCTGTTTGACAACACAAAATTACGTTGACTGGTCGGTTATAATGGTAAAGTAACTTTTTGACGTAAGATTTTGTGAAACGACTCATTTTGTTGGATTGACGTTAGTTAGCGCTATTTTTGACTATTACCGGTCAGTAATGTATGGTTGAAGCAACCCGCCCTTATATTATAAATGCGAAAGTAACTCTGTCCGTTACGCTTTTACGATGAAATAGCTGGACCGATTTTGATTTGATTTGAAATTTGGTATGAAAATAACTGGAACCCTGGGGAAGGATATAGGCTACATTTTAAGAGGATTGTGAAGCTGTAAATGTTCATACAAAAAGCGATAACGTTTTACCCCCCGTAAACTGTTCAATTTTTATTAAATCTAAATATCAAAATTGTTGACTTAAAAACTTCCTCGAGCGTTTTTATTTTTTGAAATGAACTCATCTGCATTTCGTAAAAAGAACAAAGTAGTACTGACCTAGTAGAGATTGTACTGAATCTAATGAGATCAAATTTATCTCATTTTGTAAAGGTTTAGGAGGGTAAAAACATCGCCCAGAACAATATTTCAAGAAAGGTGATGTAGTTAATAGCCTCCTAGACTTGCAACTCTCTCTATCGCAAACGATACATCCGCGATAACCGACATTCACGTGAACGAAGTCGCGGGCAATAGCTACTTTACAATAATGTAGTAATGATAAAAAGAAAATACCTGTTGTTATCATTACTACACTCTGTTCACTGGTTTAATCGTTTTTTGACAGCTGCAACTAGTGAACAATAATTATGTTTTTTGAAAAAACTGATCCGCATACCGGTATTATAATGTCTGTAAGAGGTCATAAATAAGATAATCCAACAAGATAAGGCAGTTTATATATTTATTTTAAACATATTTATAAAAAAGATCTTTTTAAAAACAAGCTTTTATTTAAAAATAAAAACGTAACCAAAAAAAAGAAGAAAAAAACGCGAACTAAAATTAAAAAAATAAATTTAAGTGACTCATACAAATATAGATTGTATATAATTGATGTATATAAATATTAATCTTTTCAAAATGTTAAAAATATAAAATTTTAAAAGCTTAAGGAACTGATGTACGCTGTCCGTTATACAGGTGTACTGCACAATACTTATAAACATCAATTATTTACAATCTATATTTGTATGAGTCACTTAAATTTATTTTTTATTTTTTGTTCGCGTTTTTTTCTTTTTTTTTTTGGTAACGTTTTTTTTTTTAAACAAAAGCTTGTTTTTAAAAAGATTTTTTTTATTTTTATTTTATTTTTTACTTTTTAGTCTTAAAGATTTATTTTATTGTTTCCTTATTGAATTTAGTGTGATATTATTAACTTTATCATGTTCTACTCTTTAAGCCCTTTCATTTGATACCCATATCGAGGGGATTGATAAAAATTATGTAATCCACCATCTTGGAGCTGCAGCCATGTGGTATTTAGTGTAATGTTATTAACTTTATTGTTTTTGACCCTTCAAGCTCTTTCATTTGATACCCATATTGAGGAGGTTGAACATAAAATGTAAACCGCCATCTTGGAGCGCCGGCCATTTTGAATTTGGTGTTATGTTATTAACTTTATCGTTTTCTACTCTTCAAGCCATTTCATTTGATACCCATAATTAAGCCAACCAACCAATTCAACCTGAATTAAAAATGTAATCGGCCATCTTGGAGCGGCAGCCATGTTCAATTTAGAGTAATGTTATTAACTTTATTGTTTTTGACCCTTTAAGCTCATTCATTTGATACCCATATTAAGAGGATTGAAAAAAATATATAATCCGCCATCTTGAAGGGGCGGCCATATTGAATTTAGTGTGATATTATTAATTTTATCGTTTTCTACTCTTCAAGCCCTTTGATTTGAGACCCATATTAAGGGGGTTGAAAAAAAATGTATTCCGCCATCTTGGAGGGCCGGCCATGTTAAATTTAGTGTGATATTATTAATTTTATCGTTTTGTACTCTTCAAGCCCTTTAATTTGATACCCATATCAAGGGGATTGATAAAAATTATGTAATCCGCCATCTTGGAGCGGCGGCAAAATTGAATTTAGTGTGATATTATAAATTTTATCGTTTTGTACTCTTCAAGCCCTTTGATTTGATACCCATATCAAGGGGATTGATAAAAATTATGTAATCCGCCATCTTGGAGCGGCGGCCATATTGAATTTAGTGTGATATTATTAACTTTATCATGTTCTACTCTTTAAGCCCTTTCATTTGATACCCATATCGAGGGGATTGATAAAAAATATGTAATCCGCCATCTTGGAGCGGCGGCCATATTGGAATTATAACAATAGTGAAGTAGGCAATGAGTATTGGACATTGTATTGTCACCAGAACTAAAGGTGCATGCAAAATTTCAGCTCAATCGGATAACAACAAATGGTCGAAAAATGGTTTGCAAATTTTGAAAGGACAACTTATTTACATACATACTTACTTACTTACATACGAACAGTGCAAGCTAAATAAAAGCTTGTAATAACACATTTTAAAGTTAACTTAAGGTAATCGGGAATAATTTCATTGTAAAGCAACTGTCAAAAAACCAATAACCCAATGGACAGGGTATAGATACTCAACGAAAAATTTACTTTTTTGGATATTCTTGATCCTTTCATTTGTAGAAAGCATTCTACTCTATGTTTACGTTAAGTATGATTACGTTACAGAAGTTCGTTGCCATCAATTGTCACAGAATACGGATTATCAGATCAACCTAACGCGACAGAAGATTGGAATATAAATAAAGCTGAATCAAATACCTCTCTACAAGACTTCATCGGAAAAGTTTTGTCTGATTTGATGGAAAGCTAGTACCTACCTAGTTTATGTTTTTCATCAAAATCATGTTTGATAAGCAGCTAACAACGATTGTAGGTAGGTACCTACTACTTGATCAGAATGCAATGTAAATTATTTATTTTGGTAGTTCCAAATTTTAATGAAAAGTGTTTTAGTAAAATAAAAATAATGTTATAATGGTCCTGTCAATATTGTAATATTTTGTATCTTATCTACATTTTTCTTATTTTTTTTTAAATGTAGACCACAGGGTTGATAGTTTTCGTAGGTTTAATAAGAGGTGCCTATAAAAACAGCTGAGGGCGGACATAGACGGACAGCTCGATCAGTGGGC
Organism: Charanyca ferruginea; assembly: GCA_947361185.1. Classification (NCBI taxonomy): domain Eukaryota; kingdom Metazoa; phylum Arthropoda; class Insecta; order Lepidoptera; family Noctuidae; genus Charanyca; species Charanyca ferruginea. The sequence goes on along the minus strand of OX376055.1, from coordinate 53,393,127 downwards.
ATTGATCAAAATACACGGACAACTTCAGTAGTCTAAGAGTGAAGCCACACTGCTCCGTTGCGTTGCGTTGCGACGTCGCAGCGCAAGATTTGGACGCACTGTATACCACACTACTCCGTTGCGTTGTGTTGCGCTGCGCACGTGTTTTTTTCTGCCAGTACAAAATTAACTACGTAGCCGCTCCGCATCACCTCCACCCGCTTCGTCTTGGCGACGACGCAATACGTTGGACAACGCAACGCAACGGAGCAGTGTGGTAAGTTTTTAAATTTATATTATGTAAAATGACGGAGCGTCATCGCTCCGACGACGCAACGCAGCGCAACGTAACAGTGTGGGCGAGGCCACAACACTGCGTTGCGACGCCGCATCGTAAAAATCTATTACACCGCATAACTCATCGTAGAAATTTCGGATGCGCTGACGCAATGTACAAATCTGCAATGCGAAGACGTGCTATCGATCAGTTGGTGCCCACATTGAACGAACTGATGGTTAGCGTCTTGTCGTACGATGTCGTATGGGCGAGGCCACAACACTGCGCTGCGGCGTCGTATCTCAAAAACGACGGCGCACAGTAATACAATGCGATGACAAATTTCTACGATGCGTTGTGCAGCGTCGTAGAAATTTCCGATGTGCTGACGCAACGCAGTGTTGTGGCCTCGCCCTTTGCGATGAAATTTTTGCGATGCGTCAGCAGTCGGTTCCTACTGCTAGATCAGACACAGGTGGACGGGTGGCTTGACGCGGAGGTGGGATGAAAAGCGCGGGCGAAGGGGATAACTGCGCGATAGCAGTTCGAGACGTCAGTGGTGTAAGTATGCCTGGCAACTGCTTGACCGCATGATGAAATTTTACCGTGCTGCTGACCGCCCGAAGCAGTCGCAACTGCTCGAGCGGTTCCATGTATGTGTGTAAATAGTATTACTATACTACGGTAGTTACGTCGTACAGACGCCAGCACATCAAGCCAAATTTTCCCTATTGAATATGAACCTTATACTTTTGTAATAAAGTTGAAAATCTATCAAAGAAATTTGACAGATTGTAGTAGCTTGATGCGCTGGCCTCTGTACATTAAAAAGGCAAAATAACAAAAGTAATAACAGTAATATAATTTATTATCTAAACACTAACAACAAGGTGTTTCAAGTTTACCTCATAAAATTTATTTGCATACATTTGTTAAGTACCACATTATCATTAAAATGCATACCTACTGGGGCTACTGGTAAGTAAGGGCAACAACTAAAGTCGCATAACACTTTAGTTTTATAAGTTTGCATTATTAAAATAAAAATACTGAAATAAAGAAGTGACTGTTGTTATCAACTTTCGTTGCTGTCCGTACATAACTACCTATTCATTGTGTTCTTAGGCGCAATTTGATAAAAGCATAATTTATTATGGCATTATCTCTGTAGCTTATTAATAGTAGGTACTTCAATAATCTACAAACGAGGTATACAAGGTAACTTATTTGTAAAACAATAATAACCTCGTTGAACAGTTCATGATTCTAGAGTCATTAATTCCCCCATCCCCATTGCATCATCAGCTTCACTATATATGTATACGGCGAAGCGTCACCGGCTAGGTATATGGTTCAAGTTCCGCGGTCTCAAACCAAGCGCTTTGCTCTCACATTTATTGTGCGAACTGCCAGACTGTGGAATTCACTGTCCGCCTCTCTGTTCCCCTGTATAATCTGGGTATCTTCAAGGCTGGAGTGAACCGGTTCACTCTAGGCAAGCGTGCTCCACCTTAGCACCCCATCATCACTTAATATCAGATGAGTTGAAGCCAAACGCAAGCCTCTTAGAATTAAAAAAGGGTTGACATTTTCCGTCGATTATAAAAAAAGGGGTTGTTCCATACAAGTAAACAAAAAACTTTTTTGAAAAAAGAGAACCGCCTGCTAAAAATATTTAAACAGTGAAAAATAACTTTAGCACGGAACACATTTTTTTAAGGCGGTTCTCTTTTTTCAAAAAGTTTTTTTTTTCCACTTTTTAGTGCCTCCTCACCCAAATCCATTAAGGAACGGCAACACAGTTAAAACAGAGATTGAAAGTCTTCCAAGGAAAGATGAAAGAAACGAAAACGTCTTCTCGGTTTTTGTTGTTTTTTTCAAAAAGTGCTGAATAAGGTTGTGTTTGTTGTATACTAAAACTTTCTCCAGAATGTACCAAACACTTTTCTGAAAACCGCATCAAAATCGGTTCAGCCAAACGGGAGATAATCGCGGACAAACATACATACATACATACAAACACACGGGTCGAAATGAGAACCTCCTTTTTTTTCAAACGGAAAAATAACTTTATTCCTTTTTGTCCTACAGAATTTCAGAAAGAATGGCCTTATAGAATGGGCCCTTGCAAGCAGGTACTCTTTCTTACTCGTAGTCTATGATGTTTTTCAGCGACAGAAACAGAGTAGTACAGACAGCGTCATCATCTGAATATCACTCACACTTTAAAATTACTTTGAAATGGGAGTATGGTTACTCCCATTTCAAAGTAATTTTAAATGTTGCTATCCGTACCAACAGAAAAATCAAAGCTGATCTATGCGATGAAGCGAAACTGAAGCTAGAACTATCATATTTATGATCTATAGTTTATGCTAGCCGTTTTTCTCAAACAGAATCTTAGTGTATACTCTGTCGTCGACGTGCGGTGGTTCGGGGACAATGAGTGGACGTCCATCCAGCTTGATCTCGCTGTATGGTGCTGAATACATGCAGGTGAAGCCGAGTTTCTCGGCGGACATGGCTGAGTAGGCACTAGACGTGTCCATGCGGAGAATTCTGACATTACGTTTCTTTGCCAAGTTTCTGAAATGGTTCGTAAAATAAGATTATTGTAATGTATGTACTTAAACATCACGAATAACTAATTTTAAGTCAAGCGGTTTCCTTGATTACCAAAGTGCGACATGTTTACCATGGTGTGCGTCATACGCACACCACAGATGGACCATTTAAAGGGTCACATTAAAAGCAGAAAGCGTATGCTAGGTACTTTTAATTTAACCGATAACCGACCTAGTACTATTTCCATTTTCCAAAAAAAATGGTGATTGAAATAATAATGCAACATGTTAATTTCTCCACTAAACCAACATTCTTGTGTCACTAATATATTGCTATACTCGTATCACCAAAATACTAATAAGTAAACCGTAACTAACAGGAGGTCGAGCTGACAGGCCTTTACGAAGTTAATATGGAGGTATCTACTCATTTATATGCAAATGAAACAGCCAAGAACCTCTAAAATTTCCAACAATTGGATTTTTTACGGTTGTCTATCCGTCTTGTCATATTTCGATACACTAGTTACAACGTTTGTAAATGGTTTAGCGTCACAAGATTCCTATCTCAGTAAATATTAGATATCTAGATTGTTAAGTCTGCACGACACACCCTTTTGCCCTAAAAGAACGTACACCATCTCGGTCCTCCACAAAGTACTCACTCAGTCTCAAATAACAAAGCATTCATAATGCCTTTCTTCCTCCAATTTGGGTCTGTGGCCGCGATTTTCACATCCAGCAGTTCATGTTCACCGGGGAACTTCTCCCAAAGCCTGGAGCCTTCCTCACGTTTCGCTAGCACGTATAGAATCTTCTGGAACTTGGGATTTTTACACTTTTCAGCCAGGCTTACGTAGTCGCTGCCGTCTTCTGCCTGAAAATATTTAAAAGAAAGAAAGACGTTTATGCTGCAGTAGGTAAGTACATTTTGATTAATTACTCTTTTTTTTATAAATAATAGTTTTATTTTTTAATTTCAAACAGGGTAAGTAAGTACTTATTTCTCTTTATAGAAAACACACAACAAAAATTTTTTCTTGATAAATTTCAATATATTAAATTATATCGGCTTATGCTAGTGATCACAAACTTTTTTTGATGTGTGTATATTTAAAAGTATATCGTCGGAACTTAACAAGTTATGTACCTACCTCTTTCAAAGCACTAATACCGCTGACCATAACCCCGACGATATTGCCTTCGCTGTCGACAGCTTTGAAGGACCAGCCTTCTCCAGGTAGGTATTGTCTGCAGTACCCTTCAAGCTCTGTGCAAGTACCTTCAGTGCATAGCCCGACTGCTTGGTTCATCGGTTCATCGATGAAGAACGTTCTGGAATTTCAAAATTGTTGGTTGGTACTTTTGCCCGTTTAATGAAATTGAGAAGTAGACACCTAGTTATGGTACTGTTCCGTAGTTTTTACGAGGCCTTGGTTGTGCAAAACACTGGTATTCAGTTGCATCCAGTAAGAATAGAATGTAAGTAATATATTTAGACTGGCTAATCTAGTTATGTACGACCTTATTTTAATAGTTTACTCTCTACAGTTGAAATTGTATGATATGAGCTCTGTACGAAAATAGAAGGATCTTGAATGAACCTCGTAGGAGATTATTAAGTCCCGTTTTGGCAGTCTGCTACGAGATCCATGCAAGTAAAATTTTGGCAGAATCAATAATCCGAGTTTAATGTCGGTAGATAATAATAGTACTTTATTGTACCAGGGAGTATAATGTCCCTATAGTAGGTACCTACCTAATATTACCTACTTGATGTCGTTTCCAATAAACTCATAATTCCACTTACCCCCGCAATAATTCCAGGATGACCTCCGTATCACCTGCTTGAACCGGCTTTATTTCATAACCTGCCATTGTATGCTCGAACCCTGAAAACAATAGCCGACAACCTTTGTAATGCTTTCTACAAACCTACAGAACCTACCTACATTATGATGTTCGTGACTACATCCTATGTCAAAAAACAACCAACTAGATGAATGGTACAAAATATTCGTAACGTCATTTGGCGCATGTGTTTTAAATAAAATAAATATCTCATGAGACAGAGCCGCTTATTGCGTAAAACTCTTGGGTACATTATCCCTCCCATTTTGACAATTCAACGATTTACACAGTGGCATTCTATCATCTTACAACGGGCATTCTATCATCGCAGCACGCGCGCGTTTTCACCGGATCAACACAGTGTTGATAAAATGGGGCCAGGTCACTGGAACAACTTGTGACCCACGGATGCCCCTCCAGTCAAAGGGGAAAATCTACAAGTCCGTGATAAGACCTGTCGTACAGCATGGATCGGAATGTTGGAACGTGAAGAAGGATGCGAAAAGATTGCATGTAGCGGAGATGAGAATGTTGAGATGGATGCGTGGAGTGATCAGAATGGATAAAGTGAGAAATCAATACTTATACTATAGGCAGTTTGAAACTGACGCAAGTGACCGAAAGGTTGAAAGCGAATCGTTTGTCTTGGTATGGGCATGTAAAGAGAAGGGATGAAACGCATGTATCCAAAAGAGTTATGAATATAAGTGTGGATGAATGGAGAGGCAAAGAAAGGTCAAAGTAAAGATGGATGGATTGTGTGAAAATGATATGAATGACAAAGGAGTCAGTGAAACCATGACAGTTGACTGAACGTAATGGAAGAAGAAAACATATTGCGCCGACCCCAATGGGACAAGAGCAGGAAGATAATGATGATAATGATGAAAAATATATATTTATATATTGAATTTTTGAATCGTGTCTTAGACTCTAGACCTAAGTAAGACGGCTAAAATGGCATAGCGTATAGCTATAGCGTTATTTAAATATCGGGCAGTTCAATTTTTCTAACTCGTGAAGTAATGGATTGTGAGTCCAAGTCAACATGAGCAGGATTGTAAAAGTGAATGATTTAAAGTGCAAATCAAAGCACGACGCTACTCTATCAAGCACAACACCACTCGAAACAGAATCAAATGAAAGCAGGTCGGTACATACATAATAAAGGCACCTCGGTAATATGAAGGTTGTATGTATACCAATACAACCAAGACAAAAACGTTTAAATAAGTTTCCAAACATACAAGCGAATTCTAGGACTTCAAATTCAAAGAATAAGTAAGCTATCTGATTTTTTGAAATGTAAGGACTCGTGTTCTTGGCTTCCGTGGTTAGAAAACGTCTGTCTGTGTTTCAATCAAGTGTAGTTTGGAGCCACACATCCACTAGGTACCTACCTACTGTGATCACTAGTAGAGTGGTCACAATCACAAGTCACAGTACCTACGGGTAGTATTAGGACCATGAAAACGCCGCAAAGAATTTGTTCTGTACTATCTACACTAGCACAACCGATTCCTTTTATACAGACTACTGCATAAAAATGATGGCCTTTGAAGTAACGGCTAATAGATTGCTTGACAAGAGAGCAGATCCTCCAAATCTTCATATTAAATTGTCATAAAATGCTAACGATAATCTAACCACGTAAAAAAGACAGACACGTGCTACATTTTGTACCTATTTACTTTAAAAAAAACGTTGGGACACCGTTATGTGAAACAATCTGAGCATTGAATTAGGTATTAGCTCAAGTCTCAAGTCCCTACCTAATCTGCGATAAAAAATCCCAAACGTCGAACATGAACATCGATTAGATCTTAGATCAGACTCAAATTTTCCACTTTAGTTATCTATAGCAATCCACAGGTCAACAACCTACCTACTTATTTCCTATTCTATTATTAAATCAATTAAGTATTGTAACACTTAAAAGTGTAATTATGCAAGCATAGGTATCTTATTAACGTCTATGCTGTCTGTACCTATTGTAATTAAAATGTTCGTTGTAGCTTACCTACAATAACTTTTTTTTTTCTATTGATAGGCATACGTTTGACCGCTATCTCACCTGATAGGAAGCGATGATGAACTGTGATTATAATAAACACTAGTAAATAACGCAAAGTTATATATAACGTAACTTGGTGAATCCACAACACTGTTATTTGGGTACTTAATCAATAAGTGACAACTAACATTCCATTCAATAGTACTTCAAGAACAGTAAATAAAGTTTTTCTAAAACAAAACAAATAAAGTTATTGTAATTTAAAAACAAATCGCTGTAGCGTACGGCCAGCGCGCAACTAGAATAGATAATGTTTTGAACGCTGCGCGTACACATTTACATATTAACGGTGAAAGATAAAAATAATATATTTAAGGCGAATACGATGGTCTGTTTGTTTATCTTATCGTTTAATGCGTAATACAGAATATTATTATACGCTTGGCAGTACTTATTCGGTAAGTATTTGGGAAATCCATTTAGGTATGTTTTACAATGAAATTGACATAATTTGTTAGATAAATATAGATACTTACTTACACATAAATCACTGAGAGGACTTGTCTTTAAGTAACAAGTAACATTTATTTTCATTTACCTACTTAAAGATAGAATGAGTAACCCTATACCTATTGCTTGTGGGCTTATCATATATTTCAGAATTTTCAAGTAGGTTAGTGATATCAATATTATCAAAGCGTTGTGATGGTCAATCACAAGCTTGATAAACCAGATAACATTGATAAAAATATTGCATTTTTATTGTGTTGTTTAAACAATAACTCTTAAAATAATTCCAATAAGTACCAATACCAATTTAATTTGTAATTATGATAGCTCATTGCATAAAATAAAATTGCTTATTTGATATGCGCATTAGGTTAACCAGATTACCGTTTACCAATGCAGCTATTGTAAAATTATTGATTACCTATTATTTAATATCGACAAGAAACGAAATTATACCTATGGAGATGGTATAATGTTGTTTCTTGTCTCTCTAGTTACAAAGTGAGAGCCAAGAGCCAAGAGTATAGCAAAGTAAGAGATTACCTAAGAGAGAGGACTCGAGAGGTGTGGAAAAATTATTTCCAACGAATAGCGGGTGTATCATATTAATCTTCCTTCTTCCTGTGGTGAGAGCGTGGGGGAGCCATTCCTTAATCTGGGGACTGACACTTTACCTAAATTCAGCGAGAATTTTCTTTATAGAATATATACTAAGTATTCGCTCAAAATTAATTTCGAAACCTGTATATGTTTGATTTAAGCCAGTATTCTCTCAGAACAGGGGAAAGGCCACCCTACTTTGTCTCTCTCTATCTACACTCTTTCCATTTTACTCTATCTTAAGCCAGTTTATAGCAAAGGAGTCCAGTACATCCGGCCTTCTCCTTCTGGGTTTAAATAAAAATAAGTAGTGGATGTAACAGAGCCTTAAGTTTCACCGAATAAGTAGTGGGGATCCGTCGCGATGACCGAAGCTTGGCATTCTGTGTCCGTATATTTACTAATCCTCCTGCGCTCGTCGAGATTTGAATAAGTACATAACATTGTGACCGGTACTTCAACTCTAATGTCAATAAATAAATAAAATAAATAATAAAAAAAAAAAATAATAAAAAGTGAAACAGTTTCAAGGTCTTTGTGGTAAACAAGTTTTCTGTCTGATGCATCAGATGATTCACGGTATGTTTATTGTGTCTGCTTCGTGTGTTGTTCAAGTTGTTGAAAGCCTCAGTGGATTGTAGTGAAGTCTCTCATGCCTAGCCTGTTATAGTTCATATCTGGCCATCGATCAAAGCACAGGATATTTTTCTCTTCTTCTACACCTGACTATAAACTTCTCATGGGAGAGGGATCGCAGTTTTGTCGCCTATAATAACACCCACCCGTGAGCTGCATTCACATTTTTTTTTAAATAAGCAGTAGATGCCAAAACGACTAAAGCTTTAGCATAAAATGAATATCAGTAAGTCCTATATACCTACTTAGCAGTAAAGTTTTCAATTGAATACCACAATATTTTATTCGCTGGTGTCAACTCTCTATTTTACTTTATCTTGATCTCTGTTTATAGTAAAGGAGTCCAGTACATCCGGCCATAGGTTCATCACAGAAGTGCTCATTTAAATACCTGCGTATACATAGTCGTAAGGTTTTTAATTGAATGTCTCAACATTTTTATTCTGTTTTCGACTGGGTCTTCGTAAAGTTGGACGGGTTAACACATGGACTCTGCCATATGCGGTACTTCTTAGTGTTTATAAGTAGCTACACCATCTGGTTGCCACTCCAATGAGACGATTTCAACTTGTGACAATTTATTAGGTTTGTACACAGTAAACAAAAGAGACCAGTCGTCAAGTATTGTTGAAGATTTCTTAGAAAAGGATATTTTTGAATGAAATTTCATTAAATGAATAGAAAATAAACGGTTTATTAATGAATTTCCGTCAATGTTTCAACGAAATATTCAACTGTGTCTGACGACCCTGGTAACTAATCTTTTTTGTTGACTGTACTTACTTATAAATATTTCTTCTTATAGTTTCTAGTTATAAGAACTATCGGCATAGAATCTACGTGTTGCGCATATAAATTGTAGATCATACATTAAGCACAGCTTGTAACACATAAGTATTACTTAATAAAATAAGGTACATACCTACTTACAATTCAATAAAACTTTGCTACTGCGCAGTGTCATGAGATAGGACAATTATAATAATAATAACTCTTTATTTGGAACTTAAAAATATACATAACAATTGTAATATGAAACGATGATAGCTGCAGTAGTTAGGAACTGTGGCACAACTATCAACGCCCACCTCCAGACACAAATGTAGAAATAGTTCCAGGTTACAAATAATATTTTTACAAAGTTAATAGAAAAAAACTTAAAATATGAATGCGTAACATCGATATAAATTATGTATTCGTTAAGTGTTTTTGGTTATTGTGTATGTACTGCGTAGTAAGGTGTGGAAGGTGTGGGGGTGTGTCTGTATGCAGGGGTGAGTGTAGTGGTGTGAGTTTGTGAATATTATATTTCAATTAGTTTTTCTGTTTCTTCATAAGTCTTTGCTTTTAGCCGTTCAGTCAATTTCTTTCTAAGAACAATCCTTGTGAGAGGATGTATTGTCATTGCCTTATTTATTTTGTTATAAAGTCTACATCTAATGTGTCTAAAACTGCGACTCACAGCTACAGTTCTACAACGTTCCGTTGCACAAATTCTGTCCGCGCGACGTAATACAGTCGCACATTTTGGGTCATAGCCTCATAGGGCAACTGTCCATGTTTTCGGACAACTGTTTGCAGTATGAAGAGCTGTCTCACAGTTAGGACTTTGCAGAGTAGAAAGTGGTCATGAGTTGGGAGTTGGGTCATCTGATAGGTTTAGCTGCGATAACCTTTAACACTGCTCTCTGCGCTCTTTCAACTCGCAACAAAGTTGTTTTAAGCGCTCCTCCCCACGAGGTTAGACAATATCCCAGGACTGATTGGGCCAGTACATAATAGATAGTAATCAGGCAATCGAAATCCATGACTGATCTTAATTTCTTGAAGATGTAAATTAACCTTCTCACACGAGTGACGTTGATTCTACCTGCATTTTCCAGTTTAAAAGATTGTCAATAACCACCCCCAATTAAGTAGAAACTTACAACCTACGTACCTACTTAGGTATAGGTGTGTTTTTTTTTTATGAAATTACAATAAAGACTTAGTAATTCTAAACTCGCCAAACTTTAACGTTTGATGGCGAGAGGCGCTCTTTTACCACCTTATGTACGGTCACCAAAGGAGATAAGTATCCATGTCGCCGGAAACAGTTGAAGTTTACTTAGAAACCGATAGGTGTTTATGAATAAAATAAAATACAATTAATAGAGAATAAACAGTTCAATGATTTAATAAAATTTCATTTGAAAGCCCCCATTGGTTTCTAAGAAATCTTCAACTATTCCCGACGACATGGATACTTATCTCCTTTGCTGACTGTACATATCTACTACCTCATAAACTCGTATTTCTGATTGTATTGTACGGTCAACGTAACTTGGCGCGTCTGAAGTTAGCCGATTAGCTGCGCAGTAGACAATTTCGTTCCTAAAAGTTCCATTGCGCAGCCAAACAGCTAACTTCAGACGCGCCAAGTTACGTTGACCGTATTGTAATCCTGTATAATATTTTTTTATGTTGTCTTAAGTAGGTACTCTACACTACGACCCAAGGAAGGAACTAAGGAGAGAAGCACGCCGGTAATACCAAGTTTGATGAATACCCTTCTAGAAGTGCCACCTAAGTACACAGTTAAAATTATAAAAGCAGTCATAATTTGCATTAAGTAAACTTTACTCTTGACCATCTATTGCCGTGCTAAAATTAGCTTAATAGAGCTGTAAAGTTAATTAACCATAATTAGGTATGTGTTGTAACCATATGTCAAACTACTACTACTAATTTGCAACTGTAACACTCATTTATCCGAAAATTGATGTTGTTGTAGGTAAAGTCTTGGATTTTGTAGCTTTTATCTCTGAATAAGCAGTCAAACAGCGAATCCCCATTTAATAATAATAATTTATTTGCAGACCGAGGTCCATACTGTTAGTAGATACAATCAAACTTATCAAAACTAATGTTAGTACATACAATGACGAAATAAAACAAAATTTTAAAATCGGATCACTAGTTTTTGAGAAAATCACTTTCTTACAATATATACGGGACAAACAGAGAACCACCTTTTTATAGTCGGTTAAATATATTAAACACAAGCTAAGTAAGAGTCGGACTAGTTCAAAAAAGAGTTCTGTACCACCGTACTTTATTTAAAACTAGCTTTTGCCCGCGACTTCGTTCGCGTGAATGTCGGTTATCGCGCATGCAGACGAAATAACGCATTAAAAAGTAGCCTATGTCGTTCCCCAGGGTTCAACCTATCTTCATACCAAATTTCATCAAAATCGGTTGAGCCGTTTCATCGTGAAAGCGTAACAGACAGAGTTACTTTCGCATTTATAATAACGGGTGATTTTTTAAGAGGTATAGGATTTGATTTTCAAAAAAAACACAAAAAATTTGAAAAATTTGATGAAATCTTTATTGGAATCGATAGAACGATCAATATAATTTAATGTTTGAAGATGATTTCATGCAAATGCTGGCCGCGGCTCCGGTTTAGATGGCCCATTCGCATGGCCCAATTTCGGCACACTCTCTCCAACATATCAGCCGGTATATCACGAATAAATGCTTCAATATTGGCTCCCAGTGCGTCAATCGTTGCTGGTTTGTCCCTGTAGACATGTGCCTTAACATGGCCCCACAAGAAATAGTCCAAAGGCGTTAGATCACACGATCTAGGCGGCCAATTGACGGGCCCAAAACGTGAGATAAACTGTTCACCGAAGGCGGCTCTCAATTGGGCCATTGTTTCGCGTGCCGTGTGGCATGTGGCACCGTCTTGTTGAAACCACATGTCAGGCATGTCAAATTCTTCCATTTTGGGCAAAAAAAAATCGCCAATCATCATAAATTGGAAGAAGTGCGCGATGCACTCTCTTAACCGAGCATGCATTTTGATAGTAAAATTCAATAATTTGCAAGCGTTGTTCGTTCGTAAGTCGATTCATGGTTAAATTATAGACCAAACTGAACATGTTGGACAATGACACAAGACACGATTCACGCGTGATCTGTCAAAAACAGTGTTGCCAAAAAGATACCAGCAAAAAAATCACCCTATATTAGTAAGTATCTATAGTAAGTATGGATTACATACTAAGAAACACGTTTCTTGTTACCAAAATTTGTAACTTTTTTATAATTTGATGTTATAGCGGCCATAATAACACACACCGAATTTTAATAGGTACTTATTACGGTTCGAAAGGTACAACCCTATGACAGACAGACGGACAAACAGACAGCGGATTCTTTCATTTAGATTCAGCACCATTTGGGCACAGAATACTTAATAGTACTACGTAGTATTTGGGTTAACATTTCTTATTGGCGAGTGCGTCTCTACACCTACATTATAATAAACGATAACATAGTTTTAGGATATTTTTGTATAATCATTGCCAATGATACAAGCATCGCTTCTGCTATGGCTCCTATATCCGACGCGTCCGGTCGTTGTCAAACTAAAGAAGTAGAACACGAATAATTATAGTTTATTCTGCACAAACAAAACAACACAAGACAAAGTTAAAACAAGTGACTTATTCATATTATGCATTTATTACGTTACATTATTTACAGATCACAAATCACAAAAGCCTGCCTGGGATCGAATACACGATCTACTTGTTAGTCGATGCTTTTAACACTAGGCCATTCCTGTTTCCATATGCGCTGATCCAATTTATTTAAGATAAGAGTATAGAGCAAGGGCAGGATGAACTTGCTTTACAGTTTAGTTTTACCTTATAATAATTTGAGATAGACACAAGCCTCAAGATGTGGTGCCTCCGGCTGTGGACCGTCTGGTATTTCAGAGTACATAACGCCGTAGATCTTTCTATACCCGAGTTGCTCAGCTGCGCGGGCGGAGAAGCACGAAGATGCGTTAAAATATACGCCACACGCGTCGCTTTTTTTCGCAAGACATCTAAAAATAGAAAACTAGCTTTATATTAGGTACTCTAACCCATCTAATAGAATGCTAACGTCAGGTTAGGTTTTCCAATATGCGTTAGACTCATGCCCAAACCCGAATTAATTTGGTCAAAGGAGACGATCCAGATTCCTTAGGAAAAAAACCCAAGCTAAGCATCTGTTTTGTATCTAAAATTTTAGAGGATGAATAATAAGTAGTTGAGGTATCGTGTTAAAAAAAAGAATGGAAGTTTACGTTACGGCGAAACGAAATGACTCGTGGACTCAATCAATCAATTCCTTTGCTGGAAACCAAATGTCCTTCTGTCGGTTTCTTTCTCTAAACGGTTTATACCAAGATGGACAACTAGACAGGTCTTTCACTATTCCTATGAATTGTGAAATTAACATTGCCTTATTTTGTCCAATACCAATTTCATAAGATGGTCTAAATACTGAGATTTAATTAATTCACGAACTCCGTCTCTTTAACCAGCATCTTCATTATATTTCGTTTTCTCCACTTGGGGTCAGTGGACGCAATCTTGAGATCCACCAAGATGTTGCAATTGCTTGGCACCTTTTCCCAAATCCGACTCTGGGTGTCTAAGTGCATCAGTACCCGGAGAATGGATTTGAATTTAGGATTTGCGCATGCTTCTATGTCGTCTACAACATCTTCCTGTGAAGAAAGAAGTGAACATAGATAATTTTGATTTTTCTTCTTCAGAATCGGCAGCACATCAATTAGAGAAGCGTCCAGATAAAAGAGTCCCAGTAAGTCGATTCTGTTAAATTCAAACTAGTACAACTCGCATCTCACATCACTATTCACTCTCACTTCGCGTAAGGTTCAAAATTACCTTGATATAATTGACACTATGAATCGGGTTCGAGTGCGAAGTGAGCGTCGAAGTGACGGGAAAATTACCTTACAGAATGCCACTTCTAACGTCATCTCATACTTTATCTGTCAAAATTTCCCTGTCAATTTAGTTCAACTCGCTGACACGCTCGCAAGGGTTCAGTTCATCAACCGAGTTTATAGAATGCCAATCAAGAAACTCACAGCGGATTCAGATTCGAAGTTTAGAATGAGGTCTTACAGAATCACACCCCAGGTAAATAATTCATCTGTCTAGAACATTGTTGATTACAGCTTTGATATAATTACGCCTTTTTATTTGGGTCGCTGCGTAAGTGTTGCTACTCACATTTTTGCATACACGTGAATTGATGACAACTCCCACCAATTCTCCTTTATTATCAACAGCCGCCAATGATATTCCTTCGTCCATGGCTTTAGCTACGTATTCTTCCAGCTCGATGCACCGATCATTTGGACCATCCAGCAATTTCACCGCCTGGTTCATGGGCTCGTCACGGAAGAACAACCTGGGAAGAAACGTTTGAAGGTGAGGTTTTAATTTTCTTCGTATTGTCGATCACTCCAGAAGTATTTTTTTATATTTACTTAGAACAAGAACATAGCCACTTCTCATATGCACAAATACTCATTAGAGTATACACATATTAGACGGTGCTGTGTGGTAGGTATCCTATTAGGGGGCCTGGTAATGGTCCCAGAAATCCATTGGATGCAAAAAGAACGTGACTGGTCGATTTGTAGCAGTGAAATCTTTCGTTCTAGTCTGGGCTGGACAAGGTGTAATGTAAACGGTTTCGCATGTTACCTATCTCAAATTTGGATGAACTCATGTAGGTAAACATTTAGGTTTGACTGTTGCTGTTGCTGCTTGCGTTGTTTGTTGAAGCCGTTTGATGCCGGCCGTGAATAACACCGGGAGATTTTATTTCTACCCGTGGGTGCCATAAAAGGCGACAGACGGATATTAACCAGAGGATAGGCAGCAGCGTGCTTCTGAGTACCATAACACCTACTGCGATCGCCAACATGCATTAGCCAAGCATGGGCGATTACGGTTGAATCCCTCCCCAGACCTAGGGGTAGCCCTAAGCTGTGGCGTTTACAGGTTGGCATTATGATGATGGCGATACGAAGAAGAATGATGTTTTTTTACCTATTAAGAAAATCGATCGTGTGTTCTTTATCTTTAGATGTGAGTGTTTTGATGTGGAAGTGTTTCTCTGGTACCCTCCTCATGATGCTACGCTTCACCACCAGCTTCGGAACCTGGACGGCGAGCACGGAAGAGAAAAATACTGAAATATTATAAGTTTATCCAACCGACAGCGCAAGATGTAGTCGTAGTCAAATTTTGGTACTACAGGTTGACTTTAGTTACATAAGTACTTATTGAGCACATTATGAGTAGAATCCGTATGCATGGAGCGCGCAGCACCACGCTGTCCACCATATCATCTCAACTTTTGATCTCAAAACTATTATGTATAATGAGTGCAATAAATAAATAATGCTCGATTCCTGTATATATACTCATCAGTAATACGCTAGAAATAAAGATTGTAGTATAGAAGGAGACTAGAAGATTATAGTATAGGACTTTGTATGGAAGGAAAACTACTTATACAGTTTGAGGGAGCTCAGCTTTACAATAAGTTACCAAAAGATATTACAGACCCATTTCTAGGGAAACAGTTTTGAAAATACTTTTTATAGGTTGAAGTTGTAACATTGTTGGTTAGCCAAAGCTAACCAACAATGTCAATTTTAACTTTGTATTTATAACTCGGTAGTGTTTTTTTAAGTTTCTCATATTTAGGTGAAGTATGCTTGTTCATTTTGAAAAGTAAATTCTCTAAACCGGTATTACGCCAATCGGTGTTACGACAGTTTGACTGCTCTAACTGTGCTCTGTGGGGATGCAAACTTGCTACATAGGTAGGTACATACATATTGCAAAATATCTCGTCGTCGCACAAATGTAACACATAGGTACAACTTACATGATTGTCTATTATTGTCAAGTCTGTAACAACACTATTGTATTATGTAATACACATGTCATGGTGAACTGTATGTGCTAAATAAATAAAAATTAAATTAAAAACTTAAAAAAACCCCCAACGCAAAACATAAAAGCGATTATGTAAAAAGTAAAAAATAATACTTTTGTTGAGCCATCAAATGTTTGTTCGTTGAAATGGCGCTATAATGTCGCGGGGGGGTACCGCTTAAGTAAGTCAGTCCCTTAATTTCATTCACTGTCTATTAATTTACCAGCATTTCCGACCAATTTGCTTCGATATTATCAAATTTTTGTTGCGAATCTAGTTGTTAATCTTGTTGCAAATCTAGTTACCATCAGTTCGCTATTTTAGATATTTAGTTATTGCTTTAAACTTAGCGGTACCCCGCCGCGACATTATAGCGCCATTTCAACAAACAAACATTTGATGGCTCAACAAAAGTATTATTTTTTACTTTTTACATAATCGCTTTTATGTTTTGCGTCGGGGGTTTTTTTTAATTTTTAATTTAATTTGTATTTTAAATTTTTTAAATGTAATTTAGTTTGGTTTTGTGTGGTCAGTGTGGTCACCTATAATAATATGTTTGAAAGCAAAGTAAACATCCGGTATGCGTCTAAGATCCCTACCGCAGCAAACAAAAGAGCTGATAACTTTAAAACTGCTGAACCGATTTTGATGAAACATGTCTAAGAACCATCGCTAGAGAATCTACTTTCAAATAAAAAAACCGCATTCAAATCGGTTCACCCGTTAAAGAGCTACAGTGCCACAGACAGACACACAGACACACAGACACGTCAAACTTATAACACCCCTCTTTTTCGTCGGGGGTTAAAAATAAAAATATACTTAACCATTTTCTTAGTGGGTGGTGATATAAGTTTTTAAACTGAAAGATTTGAATTCTTTAATTTATTTTAATAACTTACAAGTGGCCATCGCTTTTTGATGTTCCTGTTAATATAAGACACACACAGTAAGCTTATTTTTCTGATAATTTTGTTACCAATTCAGCATTTAGATACCCACTTTTGATAATAACTGTATTATTGCAAAAGAAAATACATTGTAATTGATAAGCCATCTAGATATTTAAATAAATATTTAAATACAAAAAAAAATTAAAAAAAATAAAAAGGTTCATATAGAGCTCATACCAAAAAATATATTATAAAAAGCTTTTTTACAAAAAAAACCACCGCCTTCAAAAACTAAAAAGTGAAAAATACTTTGTTCCGTTTGTTGTTTTGTATTGCCACCGACTTCCGAAACTAAAGTCATGTGTGTTCTGTGCTAAAGTTATTTTTCACTTTAGAGTTTACGAAGCCGGTTGTTTTTTTTTTTGTAAAAAAGCTTTTTATTTTCCGCTTTTAGTGCCCTCTTCTCATCCAAATCCATGAAGAAACAGCAACACAGTTAAAACAAAGATTGAAAGTACTCTAAAGATTGAGGAAAGAGGAAAGTATAACGTCGTCTATGTAATTTTTTTGGCTATTGTAGATTTTTTTCAAAAGCGCTGAATCAATAAAATTTATTTGGGACCACAAGAAAAGCACCAGCTTTCAAATAAAAAAAGAATCATTAAAATTGGTTCACCCCGTCAAAAGTTCTGAGGTAACAAATATAAAAAAAAGAATACAGTCGAATTGAGAACCTCCTACTTTTTTGAAGTCAGTTGAAAAGGTTAGGTATAGAATTGGGTCAAATCACTTGATTTTGCTGAGTCCTGTAGACCAAATCCCTTTCTGATAGCTTTAACACCAACGGAAAAACCAAATTGTATGGGTGATGAAGATATGCCAACTGCACACAATAGGGATTTGGTCTACAGGTTCAGGAATTCTTCCCCTTCGTTTTTTGTAGACATGGTGATAATAACCTTAAAACACATTCAAATGAAGATATATGCTCATTTTAAAATACTCAGAAAATTTTCTTCTTCTGTTCTCAAAGCGTAGTATTTTCAAGTAAAATAGTTCATAATCGTAATAAGTGGATGAACCCAAAGTCTTCTTTTTAGGGTTCAGTAGCCAAATGGCAAAAAAACGGAAATCTTATGGATTCGTTATGTCTGTCTGTCTGTCCGTCCGTATGTCACAGCCACTTTTTTCCGAAACTATAAGAACTATACTGTTGAAACTTGGTATGTAGATGTATTCTGTGAACCGTATTAAGATTTTCACACAAAAATAGAAAAAAAAAACGATACATTTTGGGGGTTCCCCATACTTAAAACTGAAACAAATTTTTTTTTATCAAACACATTCGTGTGGTTTATCTATCGATACTACTTCAAAAATGATATTGAGGTTTCTAATATAATTTTTTTCTAAACTGAATAGTTTGCGCGAGGGACACTTCCAAATTGGTAAAATGTGTCCCCCCCCCCCTGTAACTTCTAAAATAAGAGAATGATAAAACTAAAGAAAATATGTATGATAATAAATATGATATTCATTACCATCTTTTTACCTTTCATTCAATCAACTAACTTTTATATTAGGTATGTTACTTGCTGCTGCGGAACCCTTCATGGGTGAGTCCAACTCGCACTTGGCCGCTGTTTTTTCTATATCTATTAAACAATAATAGCATTGCAACACTCTTTTTGCGATCCATGACACTGCTTCTTGCCAGTACGGTTGAGTACCGTCGAAGGTATGGTCACCCGAGCCAAAGCGAGTCAAAGCTTTGTCGCACGAAATCGCGTCGTGCTGCAGCACACCCACGACACACCATAGAAATGAAACGATTTAATTACCTACCTACAACTACTACCAAAATAATAGACTGTACAAATATGTGCGTGTGTGTGCGTGTCTACGCGAGAGCACGTTCGACGTGGGAAGAGGTGAGGTGAGGAACAGTGTTCTGGAGGAAGGCGAGGCGTGACGATACTGTACGGTAGTACTAATATTTATACTGTGACAGTAGGTTGCTGCCGATTACTGCGTCACGATACGATGTCGCAAATTTGTGTGGGAGCCCGTAAATCGAGGCTGTTAAGAGCGTGTATTCGATTCGTGACGAAAACTGCATGTTTTCGCGTTTTGCCCGAGCAATATCGTAATGATGCGAGCAGATTAGTTAAAGACAATTACAGTTTTAAAAAGACTAGGTCTTGATTTAGGGAACAAAGTGAGTAAAAGTATAATAAAATTTTTAATTATGGTTTTTTAAAGCGATGACAGACAATCCTTTCATAGCGTTTTACGAAAATAGACGTCAGAGTTAACTTTCAGGACGAATACAACCATTACAGTATGCCAAAATATTATGTTTTATACGTTTTTCCAAAAGGATACACTTACAGTCTTAAAGTCTACTACAGAGACAAAATTACGAAAATATTACTATTGACGCCACACACGGACCGCATTTCAACATCGACATCAACAGACGACAGACGGACCGCATTTCAACTGCAATCCAACCGCAAATTGCAGTTCAGATGCAGTTTTAATGCAGTTGACACGAATGCAATAGTACTGCAAACCAAACGCCACGCCAACACACAACTGGACTGCAATTGGACTGCAATCGGGCTGCACGTTTGGTTTGCAGTTACCATTGTATTGTACTAGTGTGTGTCAATGCTGCTACGCCGTTCTAGCAATCGTTTAGATTTTGAGTTGCGCTAAATCGAACACGCGCCCTTAAGTATAGGTCATATTTCCATGCTGCGTTGATCCCAAATATATTTAGATAATCGATACTAGGAGGATGATGGAATTTGTCTAACATATTACCTTAAAACAATTTGAGATAGACAGAAGCTTCAAGATGTGGTGTCTCCGGCTGTGGTCCGTCCGGTATTTCAGAATACATAACGGCGTAGATCTTTTTGTACCCGAGTTTCGCGACTGCGCGGGTGGAGAACTTAGAAGTTACTTTTACCTGAACGCCGCAAGCACCGCCTTTTTTCGCAATTTGCCTAAAAATAAAAAACTGACTTTATATCAGACTTACTGACTTTATTATAAAAAGTGTAGGTACCTAGGTACCTACACTTTTTAATGCAAATGTCAGGTAACGTTCTTCAATATGCATTAATTTCTGCCCAAACTATAAATAATAAGTAGTAATTTTCTAAACCATTCTCATCGCTCTGTATGGTATCAACATATTTTTTATTTGCTCAGAGAAGTTCGAAGATGTTAAATAAACCAGTTGTTGGTTAAAATATTCGTAATTAATTGTATAATACCCGCACAATTATCACTAAACCTAAAATTTACAAATTATAGTACCTAACAGAAACAATATGTAAACAGTTGACCACCCAATAGAGCGATGGTGATAGTGAGTAACAGTAACTATTCTTCTTACTCTATAATCTATGATACCTACTACAAATTACCTGTACATTTTGTTCCATAACCTTTGAGGATTCGTATTAAAAAAGCTTGGCAATACAAAACAACAAATAGAACAGCCAAGCCACCGACTTCCGAAACTAAATTCATGTGTGTTCTGTTTTAAAGTTATTTTTCACTTTTTGGTTTTTGAAGGCGGTTGTCTTTTTTGTAAAAAAGCTTTTTTATTTTTCGGTTTTTAGTACTTCCTTATCATCCAAATTCATTAAGAAATGGCAACACAGTCAAAACAGAGATTGAAAGTACCTACAAGGTGAGAACATTACAACATCATCCATGTATATTTTTTTGCTTTATGTCGATTTTTTCAAAAAGTGCTGAATCAATTTCGATAAAATTTATATGGGACTACCCTTGAGGCATACCCTATCCACCAAAAGAATTTTCAAAATCGCTTTACATTTGCCGGAGAAATCGCGTAACAAATATACAAAAAAAAAAAAAAACATAGACGAATTGAGAACCTCCTTCATTTTGAAGTCGGTTGAAAATTAGGGTTTACGTTAATTACGGCGCAACGAAATGTCTCAAGGACCCAATTTATCAACTCAACCTAACGCGATAAACCCCAATAATTCTGCTGTATAGCTATCCCTAAGTTTTGGCGATCAGAAGACTTGACGTAGTTTCTCAAATGCTGCCCAAACCAACTGCCTCCTTCCGTCGGTTGGAAGTCGTCCTCCTTCTGTTGTGTCTTCCGACATGGACGACTAGACAGACATGTCTTTCACAATCCATCAATGATATCTGATTTAAACATGACCTTATTTTGTCCAATACTAATTTTATAAGAAGGTCTATATGCCGAAATAACTCTATTAATTCACGTACTCAGTCTCTTTGACCAGCATCTGCATTATATTTTGTCGTCTCCTTTTGGGGTCAGTGGAGGCAATCATGAGATCCACCAAGACGTTGCAGTTGCTTGGCACCTTTTCCCAAATCCGACTCTGAGTGTATAAGTGCTCCAGTACCCGGAGGATAGATTTGAATTTTGGATTTGCGCATGCTTGTATATCGTGTGCACCATCTTCCTGTGATGAAAGAGGTGAACATGAATCATTCTGTTTTTTCGACGTTATTTTCGAAATGCTGTATCGATCACAAAGTCAGAATCAGTAGATCAATGAGCGTCGAGATAATAACAGTCCTAGATAAATAATTTAACTGACTGAAGCCTGTGCTGCGATCACAGCTTCGAAATATATAATTATGTCTTATTAATTAAGTATGTGCCGGCCACCGTGTATCTAATTTAGTGCTTACATTTCGGCGTAAAATTGTATTGATGACAAGTCCCACGAATTTTTCTTTATCATCAACAGCTGCCATTGATATTTCTTTGTCCATGGCTTTTGATACGTATTCTTCCAGCTCGATGCAACGATCATTTGGACCATCCAGCAATTTGACCGCCTGAGATAAAGGCTCGTCACGGAGAAAAAACCTGGGAAAAAAACGTTTAAAACTGAATTAATTTTTTAACAAAACTTAGCTACTTTTCAGATGTATATTTGGCGGCGGCGTGGGTAGATAGGCCTCTCACAAGGAGGATTCTTGACATTGACTTGACTTCTTCAATCTGGAGAAGGTTGCGGAAATCCATTGGATGCGAAAACCACCAACCGACCGGCCGACCGAACGACCGGTTGATGTCTACTAGGTCAAGCAGTGGAAGCGTAAATCGCAACTGTTTACTGAACTATGAAATAAATATATAGGATTCGTTTTATTACCTTATAAGAAAATCGATCGCGCGTTCTTTATCACTAGATTTGAGTCTTTTGATATGGAACGCGTGTGGTACCATCCTCGCGAGGCTACGCTTCATCATCTGCTCCAGAACCTAGACGGCGAGCACAGAACAGAAAAATGTTATAATATTGTTGGTTAATCCACCGACTACAAGCTCCATACAAAATGAAATAAAACGTATCTTTGTTTCTGGGATTACAATATGAAGCAAGACCTCTGATATTGGATATCTATTGGCAGTGGTGAACACGTCAAGTGGACCGTTCGGCTTGTTTGCTATCCAAAAGGCATATAAAATACAAAAAATAAGAATAAATAGACCGCACTGTAGTACGCTGTCGGGAATTTTCGCTGTTGTTCTCAAAACTATTAACCATAATAAGTGCAATCCATATGTCCATAGAAATATTATAAATGCCAAAGTCACTCTGTCTGTTTCGCTTTCACGATGAAACGGCTGAGCCGATTTTGATGGGTATGAAGACAGCTTGTACCCTAGGGCCTTCCCTAGGGTACAAGCTGTCTTCATACCTGTGTAAAGTAGCTTACGTCCTTACGTAAGCTACTTTTTAATCCGAGACTTCGTTTGCATCCACGATAACCGACATTCGCGCGGACGAAGTCGCGGGCAAAATCTAGTGAATATTATCATCATCTTCCTGCCCTTGTCCCACTGTTTCTTGGAGTCGGCTCAACTGGACTTCTTCTTCCATTCCGTCCTGTCAACTGTCGTGATATCATTGACTCCCTTTCATATCATCCTTCACACAATCCATCCGCCTTTTCTTAAGCTTTCAGAGGAAAACCGAAGAAATGATGGATGGATGAATCAGATGAATGGAGAGGAAGAATCCTCTCCATCCATTAGTGTAAATTCGGGGATATATTAGACATAATATATAAATATTCATCATTTTCTATTTGAAGGAGCGGAAGAGCTCGTGGTTAAGTAAAAACCATGCGAATCGACCGGTCACGATGTTTAAGCTACGCTTGGTCGATCTGTGATTTGGTGACCGTATCCATTTCATACAGAGACCTCTTCGAGTCTCGGAAAGCACGTAATACCGTTATTCCCGGCTGTCATTCGTAGATCTTTGACAGTCGTTATAGGAAGTCAGAAGCTAGAATATCTGATAACCGGTCTTACCAAGCGGTATCGTGTTACCCAGCAACTGGGTTGTGGAGGACTCAGTAAGACCGTCGATCCATGTAAAACACAGGTATTCAGTTACATTCGGTCAATCTGGAAGCCGAACCCAATATAGTTGGGCAAAGGCTAAGCAAATCATGAATCATTTTCTATGGTACACACGGGTACTGTAGCCGTGTGTACCAGAAGATTTTATTTATTTATTAAAACTCCATGCACAAAATTTAAATAAACATTGTACAAAGGCGGACCTAATGTCTTGGGCATTTTCTACCAGTCTACCTTAGGGTGATGCAGAGACAAAACGTGGCAGGTGCAAACGAAAAGAAAATTTACAAGAATTAAAAATACTAATAAATACATATAAACATACATACAAATAAAATATAAAAAGTAGAGAGAGCTAAAAATACATCGATGGAGAAATACAATAAATCAATTGTGGGATGAGTCTGCCAACTTCCTGTGCAAGTGTTCGCGGGCTTTTACCTTAAATGTTTTATACTAATTGACAAGAATTCTGTAACTTATTGTAATAACTTACAAGTGGCCATCGCTTCTTGATGTTCTTGTTTACGTAAGACATACGCGGTAAGCTTATTTTACGGAACATTTTGTTCCAAATTAGGCATTTATGAACCTACTTGTGCTAATAGCTGTATTGTTGCAAATGAAAATATGTAACTGTACGTAATTGATAAGCCATCGAAACATTTTAAAAATAGCTATAAAAATAGAAATTATTAAATAAATAAAGTATAAGTTTAATAATAAGACTCATTTAGAGCTGAGTAAATGCTTCAAGCTCTGTATAATTTTGTACTCTCTGGCTCCAAGTTTTCAGTTGATGCCAAAAAAACAGATAACTAAAAGGTCACAGAGTTTTAATAGACAAATAAAAAAAGATGATAGGTGATGAACAAGAAGCTTATATAGATAAAAGTGGAGGCAACACTCTAAATACCTAAGTGAAGCCAACTGTGGGCAGACGCTCTCTTTCTGAATGCATAGATAAGATTAAGAAAACACATATCACTGTCTCGTTCTTATGTATGCATTCAGAAAGAGAGCATCAGCCCACAGTTGGTTTCAAGCTTTTGTTCGAAGTGTTGGCTCCATTTATACCTATACCTTCATGGTGATGAATGATAGAATGTGACAATGACTTGTGCAAAAAGGTTACAAAATCGTCACATGTAGGTCGGTATTTACTTACAAACATGTTGTGCCAATGGCAGAACACTCACATCCACTTCGCTCATATTATTTATTTCGTTTTAAGGTTTTAGTTATTTAAATGGGTGGGTAAAATACTATATAGGATAGTGATGGTATTTCCAATTTGTAAACCTACACGAATCGAATCGGCAGTTACTACTTCCCAATAAAGACCTTCAAACATTGTCAATGAAGAAGAAACGAATGAAGGAGAAATATCGAGGATTTTTTTTCCCTCTGCCTTGAATGTTCCGAAGTATTCCAGTCGGGTTCCAGTGGTTTACATGGAGCAACTGCCTATCTAATATCCACAACCCAGTTACTGGGCAACACGATACCCTTTAGTAAGATTGGATGTTATAATTGCGGTCTTACCCGTAACTACCATTCCAGAATAACACCGTGACCAACGCTTTTACGTGCTTTGCGAGCATCGGGGGCAATCTATGGTTGGTGGTGTGATAACACCACCAACCATAGATTGCCACCAACTCCCAAACTACGGGCTGCTACCATCGGTATAATATGTCGCGTTGCTACTGACCTGTTGCTGCTAAATGGCGACGTATTCAAAGTTGAACAAATCAAAACTCGTGAAATAATTTCCACAACATATTTATTGCGATAAAATTACAATATTTACAGACTAATTACAGTAATTACACAATATTGTTGTTTTCACCATCCATTTCATTTTGACTAAGTCTTACTTTGTAAAACATTATACACGTGATGTACTGGGTACAGGTTTGCAAGCGGGTGGTAGGATTATTTAAAAACATTTGCTATGAACAGGAGTGCCGCAATTTATAAGCTTTGCTTCAAAATCTAAAAATAAAATGGAACTGTATTACAATTACATTTATTTTGCACCAACAATAGTTCTACTAATCTATATAATTAGACGTCTCTATTGCCCACAACATAATTATGCTGGTAAACGGATCTCGAAGCGAGAGTCGCTTCACTTTATCAGTGGAGCGGAGAGGCGCGGGAGCGGGTCATACGACCGGTGCCGCGGGAGTATACGCGGCGCCGCCGTTCCGAACTCCGTGTGATCCTAACGGCAGAATGGAAGGAACGACCTGTGAACCCCAGCGCATAGGATCGTTAGTACTGAAACCCTTCCGGTACTCACAGGAGTACTTCCAATCGATCTTGAGGTGCAGCGACGTGCTGTAATGTACTATTCCACTCGAGAGGCCCTGGCCGCAAGCTGTTTAACACAACGTGACCGTGCTAGAATCTCTGAATTATTTAAACCGCAAACTGACGTTTGGAAGGAACTTCTATCTAAATGGCAATGTAGGTGGGATAATTCCATCTAGGGCCGACACCTTCATCAGTTCTTTCCATCCGTTCGTGAGCGGTTGGCCAGGACTTGACTGGAGGTGGACCCCTGTGTTCCCCAATTTCTCATAGGTCATGGCAACTTTAAGATTTTTTTTTTTTTATGCTTGTTGCTTCGCCTTTGTGTCAATGTGCTGCACATCATATCTTATGGGAGTGTATTCTTTGGCAGAATGAATGCAATATTATGTTAGATAGTGTACAGGCTACACCTTAGACACATAAACTAGAGCAAATTTCCGTGTGTTCAACCGTTTTTGCCATACCTATTGGAATCAAATGTAACAGATCACATTTTTGGACCCATTAAATATTGTTAATTGTGTAGGGGCCATACTGGAGAATTTGGCGGGGCTTAGACCGCTGCAGAAGACAGAACTCGCCTACATCATTAGCAGGTCGTAGCCTGACGGGGGGGCGCGGTGCATGTGCGAGCGAATCCTGTACCCCCGCCCATAGGTCGGTCGAGGAACACCGTGGTGGTTTAACCGGTAAAAGACCGGCACTCCCCCGTCTTTCCCAGATCATTTTCCCCATGATAAAAAAGGTATGTAGTTTGGTAGAGCAAGTATGTAGGTAGGTAGGTCGAGTGAACAGGACAACGTCTGTCGGGTCAGCTATTGAATAATAATACAGCTTCAAATCATCTTACAGGTACTTTGCTAAATTGCTAAAGTATACAACTGCAATCCTAGGTTCGAGTAAAATCACACCTCGGACATGTCATACAAAACTTGCAAAATAATTACCTATTACTACTACAAAACCAAATGACGTCTGTACACGTGCAAATGTGTGCGTGAATTTTAGTAGGGTTGAATCAGTTGGATGTCGTGGCGTACAAAATGGCGCGAAAAGTGCAGCGCTTTGCGTCGGGTGAACCGGACGACGACGGAACTACCCGAACGTTTCGAGCATTATTATGAAGTGGTCTTGTCCGAGCGTTCAATTATTTATTTCTTAAAGAAATAAAATAAATGATATTTGATTTTGAATACTCGGATTTGTAATGACATAAAAGTAATATTATAATATTTATTATGTAAAGAGGTTTATTTATTCATCAATAATGGTAAATTAAGGTACCTACCTACCTAATTACAAAATATGGAATTCACGATCACCCCGTACCATTACGCGGCAACGCTTTTTTTTTTCATTTATTTCGGAACCAGTCCATGTATACATGTTAAGTTCAAAAGTATTAAAAATAAAAATTAAGAATTAATTAAAATATTACAACAATAATAATAATTACAATGGGGCGACGCGACAAGGTTAGTGCGTAGGGTACTACTTTTCAATTCCAAGAATGAATAGAACGTGAAAGAAAGAGACATAACTACATAACTATGACAATAAAGAGAGAGAGCAATATTAATAGCTGGTAATGTTGGTATGTTATTATTACGGAAGTTTTAATTGTATTATTATAAAACGACGAAAACATGCAAAATAAATGAATCATCGAGATTAAAACTAATAAATAAAACTTAAAACAAAATAAATCGCAAAATTGTGTGTTTGTGTCAGCAGTACCTACAGCGCTGCAGTTATTACGATTTTGAGCGCCCTGGCTAAAGAGTCGGCGGTTAGCCTCTCCAAGTGCGGGGTGAGGGTGCGGTATCTGATATAGCGCGGGGAAGGGAGTGTCCCTTCTGTATGTAGTACTATTAAGTATTCTGTGGTAAAATCTAGCCCCTTAACAAATTGAAATATTTGATAAATAAGCAGAGTAATATACATGTTTACCAAGCATGTAATCTAAGTGAAGATGATCAACCTGTTCGAGCGCTAAACCGAAAGAAGCCTTGTTATAATTAAATTACGCGTTTATTACGGTAAATTATATTATTTACAGTTCATAATGAACATTGTTCACTTTTATTGTTGTTATAAAAATCCCTCTCTGGTATATCGAATACACGATATACAACTCGTAAATCGAAGCTGTTAATAATAGGCCATTCATGTTTTCTTACTGCGATGATCCCAAAAAAAATCGGTTGAGGGTATTTGGCAATGAGAGGATGAAGGAACAATCCAATACTTTTACCTTAGAACAATTTGAGATAGACACAAGCCTCATGATGTGGAGCCTCCGGCTGTGGTCCGTCCGGTATTTTAGAGTACAAAATGCCGTAGATCTTTTTGTACCCGAATTTCTGGACTGCGCGGATGGAGAATTTAGAAGTTACGTTCGTCTGAACGCCGCATGCGCCGCTTTTTTTCGCAAGACTCCTAAAAATGTAAAATTTACTTTATATCGGGTAACTTAACCCTTAGTAATAAAATGCAAACGACAGATTCATCATCATCATGTCAACCTTTGAACGCTCACTGCTGGGCATGGGTCTCCCACAAAGGTGGGGGTTTACAGCCGTAATTGCCATGCTTCGTCGTTGCATGTTGGCAATCGCAGTAGGTGTTATAGTTCTCAGAAAGACGCTGCTGCTTATCCTCTAATCAATATCCCTCTTTCGCCTTTTAGGATGCCCAGGGGTAGAAAATGTGCGTGGCGTGGCTTTTAAAGCATTTTTTTAAGGTAATGCAATGGCCGAAAATGGCAAAAATAATATAAAAAAATGCGATTAGTTCTTATCAGGTTTATTGTGAACGCTTTGCTATAATTACTGGTCCTGCAACTGAAAAAAACCCTTTCGCTAGGAGTGCTCGTTGCTGGGAAGAGCAAGTCGCTTGAGCAAGTGCCGTGTCTTTACAATAAAGCAAAACACATTAGAGGATTAAAAATTACAGCATTAGCAATACTAAAGAACTTCCAGCACTCGTTTCTGCCAACGCTGTCTTTATCTTGCAGGCTGTTGCACTAGAAAATTATATACGTGTCGAATCTGCTTAAAAAAAATAGTTAGAGAGAAGAGACTGTTAACCTCGGACCTGATTCTACATTGAAGTTGACGCTGCATCTGCCTGTACTTTAGACATAACTTTTGAATTTTATTGGTTAACAGATCGGTGTAGTTACCTATATTGACTTACCTGTTCACATCTGCTTGCCAGGTAGTCATGCACAGAAAAAAGTAGACAAGCCTACCTAGGCATATTTTGTGTGTTAAAAACTATCAGTTGAGATGAAATTCATTCGGTTAAGAAAAGAGTGAAGGTGATGAAAGAAAGTTGATTAAAATAATTTAATTAAAAATAGCTATGTAAACTTTTCGATAGGCAAGTTATCATAGGTATGTTTGTTAATAAATTATATATCATAAAAAAATATGTCTCATCAAGTTATCTGATGGGTGAAGGTCAATCTTCCACGTCTCCTCTACTAAAAGTCACTATAAAAACATGTTGACCACAATCAATCTATCAATGGCTCTATCAGGTAACTTAATATTATTCACTATCATCATTACGACAGTGAATAATATTAAGTAACAACTTTTCTTACTGTATAATCTGTTATAAAACAAATTAGCGCCGAACCTGAGTAGTATATTTTGTTCAATAACCTTTTTTTTGGGACAAGTCCGCCACACTTTTCTTAAACCACTGCAACTCCTGTAAGCCAGAACCAACAGAGGCTACCACGAGAAAAGTGCCGAAACAATGAAGCTCGACGAGTCCCGGAGAAATAATTGAACTGTCTCGGATCCCACAACGAAATTAATCAGAAAAGACAGCGGAGGAGTAAGAAAAATTGTTCCATAGCCT
This sequence comes from Charanyca ferruginea, assembly GCA_947361185.1. Classification (NCBI taxonomy): domain Eukaryota; kingdom Metazoa; phylum Arthropoda; class Insecta; order Lepidoptera; family Noctuidae; genus Charanyca; species Charanyca ferruginea. The sequence continues at coordinate 53,363,381 of OX376055.1, read as the reverse complement.
TGAGGATTCGTATTCAAAATCATCAGGGTCATTCATGGATTACGTTTGTTACGGTGAAACGAAGTCACTCAAGGACTCAATTTATCAACTCAATCTAACGCAGGCCTCAGCTGAATAGCGACCCTAAGTTTTGACGATGAGAAGACTTGACATAGTTTCTCAAATGCTGCCCAAACTATTTGTCTCCTGTCGGTTTCTTTCTCTAAGTTGTGTCTACTGAGATTAATGACTACACTCATGGCATGTCCTTCACAATCCATCGATGACATTATTAAACTTGAACTTATTTTGTTCAATCCCAATTTCATAAGAAGGTTTACATGCCGAGATAACTTTAATAATTCACGTACTCTGTCTCTTTAACCAGCATCTTCATTATATTTTGCCTTCTCAAGTTGGGGTCAGTGGACGCAATCTTGAGATCCACCAAGATGTTGCAGGTGCTTGGCACCTTTTCCCAAACATGACTCTGGGTGTCTAAGTGCACCAGTACCCGGAGAATGGATTTGAATTTGGGATTTGCGCATGCTTCTATGTCGCCTGCAACATCTTTCTGTAAAGAACGAAGTGAACATAAAAAATCGTTTTGATTTTTCGACGCTATTATCCAAATGCTGTGTCGATCAGAAAGTCAGAATCAGTAGATCAACGCGTCGAGATAATAACAGTCCTATACTCCATTTACAATAAGATTAGACTTTAAAACAAACCTTTTTTACAGTCCCTTCAACCGATTTTGACTTCTATTCCATAGGCTTAAGGATGACATTAGAGGCAAAAAAAGTGGTTACAATGACAACTGTTTACTGCAGCTGCTATTTGTCATGCCACCAACGCAATATAAGTCAAAATCGGTTGAACGGACGGTAAAAAAGGTTTGTGTATATGTCTAATCTTATTGTAAATGGAGTATAGATAAATAATTCAATCGACTTGAAGTATGTTGTGCGATCACGGCTTCGAAATACATAATCATGCCTTTTTTGTATCGGCCACCGCGTAACTAATTTAGTTCTCACATTTCGAAGTAAAAGTGAATTGATGATAAGTCCCACGAATTTTCCTTTATCATCAACAGCCGCCACCGATATTTGGTCGTCCATGGCGTGTGATACGTACTCTTCCAGCTCGGTGCACCGATCATTTGGACCATCCAGCAATTTCACCGTCCGGGCTAAAGGCTCGTCAGGGAGGAAAAACCTGGGAAAATATTAAGTGAATAAATGGTTTGAAACTGGAATGGTCTTGTAGATCATTCCAGTTAATTTCAACAATTCGTAGTTATATTTCAGACGCACAAATAATCATTATCCCATATGTGCCGGTGCAGTGTGGGTAGATAGGCCTCCCACAAGGTGGACTCTTGACCTGGAGAAGGTTATACAACGTCTTAACGTTAAGGTGGATCATGTTTCGTCACATAAAAATACATTGCCGTACCGTACCTTACAGGTATCAAATACTAATGACTGCGGTTCCTTAAAGTAGTAAAATTAACTGTGACGTGTATCGTGATCATACATCATGTTAAACGTCACAGTTAATTGGACTATTTTGTAACAGCAAAGTTAAGTTTGTCTTTCAATCCGACTTATTTTCCGTGCAGTTTATGAAGTTCAGTAATGTTATTTATTTTTATTAAAGCTGTAAAATTATCTAAGTGTACATACGTAAGTCTTATTATAAATACGTAAATAAATATTATTTTGGTTATTTTGTACGTAATATTGTGCAGCGGCAGTAGAGGTACGGACCCCTTCAAGTCCGGCTCGCACTTGAGCGGTTCTTTTACGTTTACGAGAAACTATCATGCATTTATTTTTTTCGGAAAATCTTCTTTGTGTGGAAATCCACATGAGAAATACGACTCTTCCAAGTAAAATACCTGCACTCCAAGTAAAAACAACCTAGAGTAGGAATGAGCCTATTAGTCAAAATCAAAGCCAAATTTTTATTTCAATATGACCATTAAATCTAATAGAAGGCGCTTTTAAACGTCATTTATATAGAAAAAAAAAATACTGAGCAAAGCTCGTTCGCCCAGGTACTCATATAATCGTAAAAACGACATTACACATTTATCGGGTGACCCACCCGGAAAATGCGTAAGCGCCAATTCTGTTTGGTAACTGTTTACTAATGTACTGTGACTATAAAATAAATCTATAGGATTAGTTTTGTTTACCTTTTAATGAAATCAATCGCGCATTCTTTATCATTAGATGTGAGTATTTTGACACGGAACGCCTGTGGTACCTTCTTCGCGAGGCTACGTTTCATGGCCTGCTCCGGAACCTATATGGTGAGCACAGAACAGAAAAATGTTATAATACTGTTGGTAAGTAAGAAACATACAAAACGTAGTCTAACTTTATTTCTGGAATGGCAATGCAGATTTCTGATCTCTGGTATTGCAGATGTTTATGCAGTGCTGACCACATCAAATTCATCCAATGACATAAAAAAAATGGAGCGCGTTGTAGCATGCTGTCGAAAATGTTCTTTTAGCAGTCATCATCTGCGTAGCCTATTCCCAACTATATTGGGGTCTGCTTCCAGTCTAACCACATACAGCTGAATACCAATGTTTTACATGGAGCGACTGCCTATCGGACAATCTTCGGGTTTCCTTTAAAAGCTGAAGAAAATTAAATGGATGAATTAGATAAATGGAGAGGAAGAGTCCTCTCCATCCTTTTTAAGGTCCCATACCTCGAAAAGAAAAAACGGAACCCGTAGAGGATCACTTTGTAGTCCGTCTGTCTGTCCGTCTGTCTGTCAAGACCCTTTATCTCGGGAACGCGTAGAGGTCTCCAGTTGAAATTAAAACTATATACTTAGGTCCACGGTCCCTTGACGCTGTAAAGAAATCAAACTTCTAAGTTAACGTGAAAAAAAGATACGGCCGTTTATGTCGCAAAAAAGTACATTTCGGCACTCTCAAGGGAATTAAATTTTTAGGGTACCTTCCGTTGACCTAGAACTATGAAATTTGGCAAGTTACATCGCCTTATACTATAATAAATACAGGGACCAGTCTGAAAACTATACATTTGTAATTAAATCATAAAAAATATTTTTTTTATTTATATCGCGGATGCAGACGATGTCCCGGATTAAAAAGTACCCTATGTGCTTTCCCAGGGTTCAAGCTATTGTCATACCAAATTTAATCAAAATTGGTTCAGCCGTTTCATCTTGGAAGCGTAACAGACAGAGTTACTTTCTCATTTATAATAATAAGTATGGATATGTACTACTTTGTACGGAACCCTCGATGAGCGAGTCCAACTCGCACTTGTCCGATTTTTTCTTCCTGCCCTTATCCCATGATTCCCATGTCGGCGCAACGTGTTTTCTTCTTCCATTCCGTTCTGTCATGCGTTCACTGACTGCCTTTTCATTCATATCATTCTTCACACAATCCATCCATCATTTTTTGGCCTTCCTCCCCATCTCCATCCATTTAAATTAATATTCATAACTCTTTTAGTCACATGCGTTTCATCCCTTCTCTTCACATGCCCATATCAAGATTTTTTTCAACTTTTCTGTCACTGGTGCCACTTTTAAACTGCCTCTAATAAATTAATTCCTCACTTTATCCATTCCGGTCTTTATCCACTCTACACATCAATCTCAACATTCTCATATCCGCTACTTACATGCAATCATTTCTCATATATCTTCTTCGACAGGTCTTATCACGGACTTGTAGATTTTCCCTTTTAACGGAGGAGCTGCAGCGGCTGAGTAAAGCCGACCGGATCGACCGATCATGACGGCATTTCATACTGAAACCCCTCTGTACCTTGGAAAGCACGTCCAAGCATATCCATTGGTCCCGGCCACGGGTCCCAGCTGTCATTCCTAGATCTTTGACAGACGTTTTACGTGGTCGGATGTTAGAATATCTGACAACCAGTCTTACCAAGCGGTATCGTGTTACCCAGCATCTGGGTTGTGAAGCTCAGATAGGTCATCGCTCCATGTAAAACAGGTATTTTGCTGCATCAGGTTAGACCTGAAGCCGACGCAAACATATTTGGACAAAGGCTACGCAGATGATAAATCATTTTCTATGTAGGTGGTGCCAGGAGTTATTATAATAATAGACGAGACTTCTGTAATCTATCGTATAACTTACAAGTGGCCATCGCTTTTTGGTGTTCCTGTTTATGTAAGGCACACTCGGTAACCTTATTTTTCTTATCATTTTATTACAAATTAGGCGTTTAGATATCCACTCGTGATAATAGTTGTATTATTGCAATTGAAAATAATTGTGTATATAGGTATATTAAAAGTAGGTATAAAAATAGAAATAAAGTAAAAGTTTAATAAAAAGACTCATTTAGTACAGCTAGGTTATTGCTCTGAGTTTACAGCTGATGCCAAAAAAAAACAGATAATAATTAAAAAGTCACCAGAATTTTAATAGACAAATAAAAAAGGTGAAAACTGATGAATGATAGAATGTGGCTATGAATTGTGTTCAAAAAGGTTTAAAAATGCTTAATGTAGCTATTGACTAAGAGCAAATCTCCCGGCTACGACGGACTCAGTATTAAACACCTTCAGCACGCGGGCCCGCATATCTCGAGAGTGTTGGCTTTATTTTATTTTCTGTGTGTGAGTAATTCCTACTTGCCACCCGACTTAATGAAAACTGTCGTAGTGCTTCTGGTTAAGAACAAGACCGGCGATGTTGCCGACGTAAATAACTACAGGCCTATTTCACTTGCAACGGTTGTAGGCAAAGTGATTGACGGCTTGCTTGATACTCAGCTAGATAAATATCTCTATCTGCATGACAATCACTTTGGGTTTCGGCCCAAATGGTCCATTGAAGCTGCAATACTGAGTTAGAAGCATGTCGTCAGATATTATACTGATCGAAAAACTCCCGTGCACACGTGTTTTGTCGATATGTCCAGGGCCTTTGGATATGGTGTCATATAACATCCTGTGGGAGAAGCTGGGGGAAATCAAACTGCCCCCAGAACGTTTGAACATTTTTAAATACTGGTACAGACACCAGTATGTCTATTCTGTTACAATCTCCCTCGGTGAACACCTAGGTGAAGTGAGCTGTCATCCGTCCGTCTCCTTTGTCAATCTCTAGTATCGGCAAACCTCCTTCGGTGAACACCTAGACCTAAGTGAAGTAAGCTGTCATCCGATTGTACTGCTTTCTAAATCCATCGCAGCATAGTAAATGCATCGGGACAGATAACAGCTCACTTCACCTAGGTGTTCACCGAGGGAGATTGTAACAGAATAGCACTGCAGATCAACGGCGTCAGATGAGCGGGTACAGCCATATAGGTTCGAGTGCGGGGTGAGACAGGGGGGGCTGACCTCTCCTGCGCTCTTCAACCTGTATGTGAACGCACTTTATTGAAGGGCTTAGCAGCCAGCATGTCGGCTACCATGTGGATGGAGTGTGTGTTAATAACCTCAGTTACGCGGACGATATGATGTTTTTAATTGCGTCGGTCTGTGGACTAAGGAAGTTGATTGGAACTTGAGAAGAGTATGCCTTAAGCCATGGGCTGAAGTACCCTTAAGAGTAAATTTATGGTGTTCGTGGCGGATTTAACAAACTCTTATGATATACCACCTGTGTGTATAAATAGTGTTCCGCTTGAGAGAGAGGAACAGTTATAATACCTGGTTCACATTGTTACGACGGACCTAAAGGACGACACAAATATTGAGCAGGAGCGAAGGGCGTTGTCGGTCAGGGATAATATTGTGTTAGCACGTAGGTTTGTGCGTTGTTCGAGGGAGGTCAAAATAACACTCTTTAGTGTTTATTGTACAGAGGCCAGCACATCAAGCTACTACTAACTTTATTACAAAAGCATAAGGTTCATATTTAATTGGGAAAATTTGACAGTTAGGTATGGCTTGATGTGCTGGCGTCTGTACATCCCTCTACACGTGTAGCCTGTGGGCGAAGTATTCTCGTGCGGCGTACAGCGCCCTCTGCGTCCAGTTCAATAACGCGTTTTGGTCGATGGTGGGGCTGCCCCGCTACTGCAGCGCGGGGCAGTGCCTACGTTGTCCTAGCGATGATCGCGTACAGACTGAATCCGGCAATGCTGTAGTAGGCATATTGTTACTCGATAAGCGTTAGTCTGTTTGTTTTTTGAAATTGTGTTTTTTTGTATGATGTCTCTGTGTCCTGTGGCTCGAAATAAACTTAATAATAATAATACGTTTTTATTTTTATATCAATATTTAAAAATTTAATTTGTACCTAAATGAAATAAAAAAAAGTAAATAATAATACCAGCCTATAATTGTCCCACTGTAGGGCAAAAGTCTCTTCTCATACAGAGAAGGTACGAGCATTGATCACCACGTACGCTCAAGGCGGATTGGGGATTTGAGACTTATATTAATTATAAGTCCAGGTTTCCGATACGATATTTTCCTTCACCGATGTCAATGATGTCAAAGATAAATTTAGAAAGTACATATGAATTGAAAAAGTCACATTGGTACTTGCCCGGTTTTGAACCCACAACCTCATGCATGAGAGGCGGGCGCCTTAAACATTAGGCCATCACGACGAAATAAACTTATTTTATTTTATTTATTTTTAAAACAGTTTAAAGTCATCACGTGTGGGTCGGTTTTTTCAAACATTTTGTGCCAATGGCATTGGTCGGGCAGAACACTCACATCCACTTCGCTCATACTAAGTATTTATTTAGTTTTAAAGTTTTAGTCATATGAATGGGTGGGTAAAATGCTATATAGAATAATCGTATTTTGACTTGAATCGAATCGGCAGTTACTTACCGATAATGACCATCCAACATTGTCAATGAGAAATGTCGAGGAATTCTTTCCCTCTGCAGCCTTTTCTGAAGTATTTTGGGGTCGCCTTCCAATGTTTTACATAGAAGGACTGCCTATCTAACCTCCACAACCCAGTTACTGGGTAAGACGTTACCCTAATAAGATTTAATGACAAGCAGAAAAACCAAAAGGGGGAAAGCAGAGTCGCTCAGTATCGAGCGCGATTAAAGGCGCTGTCATGGACCATGAACAGCAGGTTCCACCGAAGAACACATGCGTTGGGGACGGCTTCATCAAGGTGGAGAGAAAGAAGAAGAAGAAGCCTTCTTATCGCAACCAGTGTGGGACGGCACCCGCCGGATCTAACATGCTGCTACGTCCTGCGGTACCGACGACGCAGCTGTACGTGTCCCGTTTGCATCACTCTACAAAGACTGAGGACATCGTGGAGTATCTACGGGTGAAGACCAACTGGACCTTGAGGGTGCAGAAGTTGGAGGCGCGCCATAACACCAATTTCAAGTCGTTCGTAGTGCGCGTTCCGACTCAACATTTGGTGACCTTCCTCAAGGAAGAGTTTTGGCAGAAAGGTGTGCTGTATCGGCGTTTCCGCGGTCGGCTACGTGACACCACGCAGCGTAACACGACGCCGTCTCTTCGTTTTTAAGTTTATTGTTTTAAAATATGCATTAGTTTATAATTATTGTTTTTATGCTTATGTATGTAATGTGTTTTATGGGTCTGAGTAACCTGATATAAAGGATTAATAATAATAATAATAATAATTTTGATTCTCTGACTACCCATAACGACTATCGCAGATCTCTGAAAAACAGCCAACGCGACCGGTTTTACGTGTTTTCCAAACATCAGGGGTATCACAGCACCCAACCCCAAAGTACGGGCTGCTACTGACCTGCTGTTGCTAAATGTCGAGGTATTCGAAGGTGATCAAATCAAAACTCGTGAAATAACTTCTACAATACATTTATTGAGATAAAATTACAATATTTACAGACTAAATCACAATATTGTTGATTTCACCATTCAGTTTATTTTGACTAAGTCTTACTTTGCAAAACATTATAAACGTGATGTACTGGGTTAAAACAGGTTTGCAAGCGGGGGGTAGGATTATTAAAACATTTTCTATAAACGGAGTGCTGCATTTTTTAAGCTTTGCTTCAAAATGTAATAAATTGAGTCTTTATTCGAGAAAAAGACCATTATTTAGCACTAACATATAGTTCTACTTATCTCTACAAAATTAGATGTCTCTATTGACCACTACATATTCTGGTGAAAGCGTTTACCTTGCTTTGACCACCCGAGCCAGCCATCACAACTATTCTAGACCTAATATATTTAAAAAATAATCAGTATATTACATTATTAAGCTAAATTAGGTACATTAAAATAATACTACATTTTTAAGGAACTACAAATACTACTACTAGTCTGCTACACGAAACGATGACAAGCCTAAACATAACATTACAATTTCCTGATAAACGTATTGCTATTATATTTTTCTAGGCACCGCTAAACTAATACTAATAATAAAGTTATGGAATGAAGAACACTGCGATGCCTGTTTAAATATTTAATAAGCAAAACTTATAACTTAAGATGACAAAAATCATGGTTAACCTTAGCTGCCAGATCTTGTTAGAGAGACAATTATTATAATCCTGCACGCGATGTCACATTTTTACATCTCTCATGACCTTAATGTAAATAGTAAATTTGCAAGTAAACTTAAGCAGAGAAATCTGTCCGTCTGTCACTTTTAAGCTTCAAATTTTTATCGAAGAGAAATGGAACATTGTACTTAAATATACTTAATATATATCTATACATATTATAACTTATTAAAGTCGGCATTTATCCTCTGTATTTGTGTTCGTTTGGAGTATTATCAGAAACCACTGTAGGCATTTTCATATGAGTTTCATCAATGGTAAGAGGAATTTTCTAGGAAGGTTTAACTTTAAAATAAGTACTATTTTGAAATAGCGAAGCCGTGGCGGGTTGCTAGTTCAAAATATCGATGCAACATCGATCCTACGAAACAATGAAACTGACTCTTTAATGGGCTGATATCGGACCGATTCAATAGTATTCAATGATCCATTCTCCCAGACAGAAAGTGTAACGTTGACAGGCGAATATAATGCGGAACGTGGTTGCTTCACAATGCCAGCATGAGATTCTTTGCAGTGTAAATCCAGCTTAATTGCGTTTCCATAATAGCCTACTTATATTTGTCAGGTCCAATAATTATTAATTCATAATATTATGATACAGTTTTAAAACATCTTATTTACAGGTAGTTACTTTGTTACACTGCTGTATTAAATTTGCAATCCTATGTTTGAGTAAAATCTAGGAGTAACGTGCTGATATTGATAATAGTTATCTAATGTGAATTAATATTTTTGATCATCGTGCCTTGAAGAAGTTCATTTTGTTTGTGCATGTTGTCCGGGTTCTGAAAAAGACAATATAACATATTTTTCAGTAGTCAAAAGAAACACAATATGTATGTGTACCTATATACAAAAAACTGTTTACCGACACTGTTTTGAGATTTCATAAAAGTATGTAAGGCCTTCAACAAATTGAAATACATAAAGGCTAAATGAGCAGAGTAATATAAATATTTACCAAGCATGTAATCTAAGTGGAGATGAACAACCTCTTCTAGTGCTAAACCGAAAGAACCCTTATTAGGAGAGCTGAATTTCAGAATTCTCTCTACTATAAGGATCTACTCACACCGAAACGCAACGCGAGATAGCGACGCTTAAAGAGGCCAGGGGCCCTAGACATATTACCCAAATTGACAGACTACAATCGATAACGCAAATATAAATCGAACCAAATGTATGGGATCATTCCCATACATTTGGTTTCATATTAGCGTCATCTTAACGATAAGTGACTTGATCGAAAATCAAAAATTAATTACGACGAGGCGTTAATTATTGTAGAAAGAGAAACGATATGAAATGTTTGTAACTTGGCTGGGAGGCTGTTGTTTCGCGTTGCGTTAAAGGCATCGCGACGACGCGAGGTGCATCGTGAAGCCGCGTGACAAAGCACGGGCTTAGCGGACTCTTGTACGCCGTGCGTCTACCGGCGAAGTTATTGAAGCGTATAAGTATTGGACTTTTCTCACTGAAATATTTACCTTTTAGTGCAGTAAATAAAGTTCTATATTTTATCGCTATGTTAAAAGTGTACGCGTCATCGCATCGCGTCTCGATTTGAGCTGATCCTAACTTTGCAACGATTCATTTCAAGTTCGTCTTACCTTAAAATTTCTTGAGATAAACACAAGCCTCAAAATGTGGTGGTTTCGGCTGTGGGCCGTCAGGGATATCAGCATACTTAATGGAGTAGACCTTTTTATAGCCGAGTCGCTCGGCCGCGCGGGCAGAGAAAGCTGAAGTCGCGTCCATGCGAATGGCGCCAGCGCCATGCTTTTTCGCGATACGCCTGAAACATTGAAAACGAACTTTAGATACCAAAGTACCGATACCCAGTGTGAGCGAAGTGCTCCTGACCAGACAATGTCTCATTTACTATAGTCCAAAGTGTCCCTACACCTGCACTGTAGCGGACTATATAAGGCGCGCTGACAGATGATGAGTCAGTCGAGATTTGGATTCTAACTAGCATCATAATAGTATAACTTCAAAGTCTACCAGTCCACAACCGGGAGTCGGTAACAGTCTTCAATCGAGCCGTCGAGCTGACGCGTGCCTGCAGCTCCTAGGGCGGATCCTACTGTTAGGTCCGCCTGGGACCTCTGTTCCCGAGCTTGGAGCTGACTGCGCGCCAGTCCTCCTTGGGTCTGATCCTGATTGCCGTCCAGGCTGGAGCCTAGGCGGCGCTATTTACCTATCTACAGTGCGTTTAGGTTAGTCTCCAATATAATTATGTTTTTCTACCCATCACATCTTTCCATAACTTATTAAATTTTATATGTGCAAGTCTACTTAGCCTTTTATTCAGTAGGATTTAGTAGATTTGTTTGCAACTGGGTCCAAGTTCTCTAGCAAAATCTAGTTATACTAACTAATATTATAAACGTGTGGGTTATCTCTGAATCTGCTCATCCACATATAATTCTTTCACCCTGCTACTTATAGGCTATATTATATTATCGTTAAAAGTAAATGGTGTAAGTACCGATTAAAATAATAATAGCAATCTAATCATGATAAAAATAAATAATATCCTTTTTTTCTACACAAAGCAGTAGCTTTCTACATGAAGCAGTAGCTTCATGGACCTTTGTGGAGAAAAAATTGTTTTTACTTAAACATATTACTATGTTTGCTGTGACATACCTACTTAATAGCCACAAGTCTTCCTGGAAGCGAATACGACAAAATATTTTTTAATCACTTGGCAGTCAAGGAAGCAATCATACATGTAGGTACTTATGTAATTTAATCTTACTAAGTACTTGTGAATTGACCTCTACAACGAATATCTATTTTACTCTTCTTTTACTTATTCACAAATGATGTACGGTACTATACAGGATGAAATTGAATTCATTAGAATTTTTTTAAGAAGTGACTCAGACCTGAACTACTTTCATTATGGAGCCAACTCAAACAGCGCGATAAAAAACAGCTGTTCCATACATTCTGATGTTTTTTTTTCGCGCTGTTTGTGTTGGCTCCATAATGCAAGAAGTTCAGGTTCGTGGTCTGAGTCACTCCTTAAAATTTTGCTAATTAATTCAATTTCATCCTGTATATATGATAGTGCTTTCCTGCAGGCTTTTCAGCTGCTAAGCAATTTTCAAAACGATATTTTGATGATGTAAGCATTGAGCGTCGTGGCGATTGACCGCTCAGACGGAAAATTCACGAGTATTGACCTCAATTTGGGTTCCGTAGCAGGCCATTTTGGTGACAAGTTTGCTTCTTTGAGTCTTCGCCTCACTCTCTGCTCGCTGACAGCCCTCCCTCGAGCTTCTCTGAGTTGCTGCTGCAAGTCCACGCCGGTCAGATGCCGATAGGTCACATCGGCCATCTCTCACCGAAGTTCATCGCTGTCGTTGAGATCTTAGTCTCCCTGAACCACTTGTATACCTTCGAGTTATAAGACTCGCTTAGATAAAGATTTCGAAATATGTTGAGACAACCCTTGTTGGATGACGACTTGAGCGGCTTCTATAAGTATGGTTTCCATTTTCTTTTAGCTTCAGTATTCCCAGTGATGTGAAACATTGGACTGATGACTAATTGTCATAAACGTCCACTTTGTATAGGGTTTAATTAGAACAAACAAACATTATGGTACTTTGTTTTTAAAATTGATGTCATTTGTTTTCACGTTCTAAGACATAAGATGAATAATCTTAGGTTGAAAGCTAACAAATTACCTTTCAAATGATGTACCACAACCACAATCCATAGTTCATTGTATAGAAATTGAAAAAATTGTTTAGAGCAACGCGCGCTGGAGTGATTCCAGTTTATTGCTCTCGAGTGTACATTTATAATCATTGAGTAAGACTAATTATAACACAATCGTACTGTACTGTAGAGTCCTATTTAGTTCAATTGGTTCGTCAACAAATAGTTATGTATGATTACAAATTCCTATTTAATAAGACAGATTTAAGTAGTGTAGATTTTTGTTATGCATTTTTCCTTTTGGATCTGCATTATTGTATAACGAAAACACGATTACATTGTCATAGAATCAGAATAGTGTCTTATCGATTTACAGATATTATATTGTACAGAGGCCAGCACATCAAGCTACAACAATCTGTCAAATTTCTTTGATAGATTTTCAACTTTAATTCCAAATTATAAAGTTCATATTCAATTCGGAAATTTGACAGTTTGGTATGATTTGATGTGCTGGCGTCTTGTCTGGTCAACAGAATGTAATTTTAGTAATTGGGTACTTGACACCACCAATCAATTGGCATACTTTTTATGAGCTGTCAAAACGAGATTCTTCCATAGATTTTGTATGACAATAGCGGCCTGTGCCGTCACTTATTTACCAACTCAATTGACTAACCATTCATTGATTTTAAAGCAACTTAAAATCGAATTTTACAGTTAAGGGCGCGTATTCGATTTAGCGCAACTCAAAATCTAAACGATTGCTAGAACGGCGTAGCAGCATTGACACACACTAGTACAATACAATGGTCTGTTTGTGTGCATCAGAAAAAAAAATATGCACGAAATAAGCACGAATCATTGAAATTGATCGGCAAACCACAGCGCGCGATGTTTTACAGTGCTTTTTAAAATAATTGTCTAAAACAAATGAGCCCGTATAACGGACTGAAAAATATTCTGTATATTAAGCATAACATTTACTTTCATTAAATAAATATATCAGTTATGTTTTTATTCAAATACTGGTGAAAAAAAATTGACAAAGTGAACCGATTTTCTACTTTTTAAACATTGTTTTTTAATACATAATAGTAATATTTTCGTAATTTTTGACTGTAGCTGTCTTTATGACTGTATATACTGTTGGAAAAACGCATAAAACCAAATATTTTGGCATATTGTAATGGTTGTATTCGTCCTGAAAGTTAACTCTGACGTCTATTTTCGCAAAACGATATGAAAGAATTGTCTTCGCTTTAAAAAACCGTAATTAAGAATTATACTTTTACTCTGTAGCTGTCTAAATCAAGACTTAATCTTTCTAAAACTGTAAATTGTCTTTAAATAATCTGCTCACATAATTAAGATATTGCTCTGGGCAAAACGCAAAAACATGAAGTTTTCGTCACGAATCGAATACGCGTTCTTAACTTAAAATTAATCGGGTTTTCGGGTCTAAAGTAAAGTGTATTTTAAGATAAGTTGTATTTTGGAATTTTTGGTTAATGGCGTCAACAACCTATTGAGTACTTGACACCACTAATCAATTAACATGTCTTGTTATGCACAGTCAAAACGGAATTCTCCTGTACGAGTAGATTTTGTATGCCAATAGTAAAATATGACGTCACTTTTTTGCTAACTCAATAGACTTTTTATTGGTTTAAAAGCAACTTAAAATAGAATTTTACAGTTATATAAAATTATTCGAGCTTTCAAGTGTATTTAGAGTAGTTGAATTTTGCGGCGTTGTCATTATTTATTGCTTAACGGTTTCACTGTCAACTACCCAACTTTCCTGACAAGATTCCGGGGTATGACAACACCAATTTCCAAAAGGTTACTGAGAATTTTCTCATAACACTTTACCCGACCGAAGAATCGACATAAACACAAATTAACTAAGTACAGTCTCGTGACATAGAGCGTCCTTGTGATGTTATAACAATTGCACAAGACACACGTGGACATAATAAATACGGAACTATTGTTACGCTGGGTTAACATTATAGCAGGAAGATTTAGCTGTTTGTTTGTATTTACTACTTAAAACCAGAATTAAAATATACAAATCTTTTAATAATAATATAATGTTCATAAAAAAGGCGGGAGCTCAAAGGGCAATTACTATTATTTTTAGTGTTTAGTTAACTGAAGTGGCATTAATTGTAAAATGGAGAAGTGGTCGAGCAAATGGAAGAAAATTGGCAATTGTGAGGTATAATCATAATATAATAGGCACAGAGTTAGTCTCTGTACTTATAGATTGTGCCTATGCACAAGCAGCTATGTTATTCTGTAAGAACTCACTTCAGATCTCACTTCTGATTCCGCGGTGAAAACTGTTTTAGGTAGTCTGTAACTCGATGAAAACTACGCTAGCGCTACTAAGTACTGGCATAGGTGAAGCGAACTATTATTTCTTTACTATTTAATCGAAAACCAAATACTTTTCACTTCTAGTAAGTGAAATCGGAAATGAGATAGGATTCAAATTCGCGAGTGAATTCTTACAGAATTGCACTGCTGATCTATACCTACCGGTCCTTTAAGCTGCTGTTTGGTATAGTGGTTTTTGGCAGTAATTTTTCTGGTATTAGAGGATATTTTGTTTTTGATAACTGAACAATGAATGACCTAGCATTGAAATTAGCTAGTTAGTACGTATACTTTCTTAAAATTTCAGTCAAATATAAATCTCCTAAAATTCTAGCGACTCTGGAATCTCGGTCCAATATGTGGGTGCTCATATCGTGGTGTACATACCTAATAATGACATGTCATCCATGACAGTATCAGATTGACTGTTGAGGTTGAACCACTTGAATATCAAGAACTTTAAATTACGTGACCAACCCAAAAATATAGAATATAATTCCAATATATTTCAGATTTTTTTGTACCATGACTATTTACAAGCCAGATAAATACCCACTTCGGCGGTTAGAGACATCAAAGTACCGAGACACTTACCTAGACACGTTTGTGAAAATATTTATTGAAACACCGTGGGTGTTTCAATAAATATTTTCATAAACGTGCCTACTAACGAAGGTTTGCATGGATAAATAAAGTTCATTAGCTATTACATTTTATTCATGAACACGTTTAGCAACATTTTATAATATTGGCTTACCTTTTAATGCTTAAACGGGTCATGCCGGAAGGAATTAGTTACAATAATATGTATTTCTAAAACGGTCAATTAAAATTAATTGGTGTTTAATGAAGAGATAGTTTACTAGGTAAATATTGGTTGTAATATGAGTAGTTAGTAAATAATTAATCAGATCGATTTGTAACTTTGTCTTTTTTTGTCAGTCAGTTTTATTCTGTTTTTTTTTTAATGTTATTTTTGTTATGTTATTTTTGTTTGAACACTGTCTGTGCACTGTGAACTATCTGTTGTGACGGACAGTTTCCTTATCTGAGGGCACACTGGTATGCAATTTTTAACTCTAAATTACCTTTCATGAACATTACTATCTAAGTACACATATTACCCTACTACCTTAGGGGGTTTACGTGTATCCTCACCCATCAGATTCCAGGGTACCAAAGAGGAACTGCGGTCGATTTGCAGAGGTCAGATGAATTTTCCTCGGGAAAATTCTGGCCCTATGGTGCGATGCGGTGCGAAGTGCGACGCAACGTTGGCAATTCAAAATTCAGATAAAAGACCAAATACAAATGTGATATGAAAGTCCGACTCGTACTTCATCATCATCAGCCTATTGCAAAATAAATGGGGCTGCGATCTCCGGGGAAGCTTTACGTTTAGCAGTGAACTCGTAGGTACTTAGCCGGTTTTTATTCCGAGACATTACTACGTCAAGATGATTTCAATTATGTCATAGTGGTACTAAAATTACGCAATTACTGTGTCTTCCTATTATGTAATGTCTTCATACATGCGTACAATAACAATTCCATTACATACACAGCTGATGTGTCTGTGACAGATAGATTCTTTGTGTTCGTAATTATTACGTTATTATCATGGTTGTGGCGCATTTTTTTGCCATAACAAGCTGCATTTTGCTTGAGGAATATTTGTGGTCTATGTTACAGTCAAAACTCTTAACCGGTCAAAACTAGTTTTAACTGGCTTGAGTCAAAACCCTCATTGTGATAAAACGCGTTTCCGCTACAATTTTTTTTACGGAACGCCCTAGTTGTACGAATCACTACAAAATAAAAGTTATTTAAAAGAGTAAAAAAAAGTGTGTACTGGGACACAGAAGAAGTGAAACTTCACTGCTGCCGTCTCTCACTACGCGATATATCGCCTACCCCCTCCACGCGGCCGTAACAGTTTTTCGTGACAGAAAAATCCTAATACCTGTCTATATAGAAGTTTCACTTCAAAAACCGTTAAAACCGTTAAACCGTTTAAAAGTACTATTGACGGTATTTTTAAGTTAAAAGTAGTTTTGACCCCCCCCCCCCTAAATTAAAAAAAAATAACAATTTGTGGCCTCCTTCCATTCCTTCCATCGGTCTCGACTTTTAGCTACTTCTTGCCAATTCTTAAGGAAGCTATCCAAGTCATCCGGCCATCTCTTACGTGGTCTACCGCGGCCCCGTCGTCATTTCAGGGCACCAATTTTGGGATTTACGGGCCCATAGGTCGTTCGGCATGCGGCAGACATGCCTTTGCCCTGCAGTGGGACAGTACAGGCTAGATTTAATAATAATAATAAAAATTAGGGGCAGTTGGTGAAAACGGGCATAAGAGATTTGACTGTAACATATACATATGCCTATACCTATGTAGTATAGGTATCTACATATTTCATTATGATAGCACGTACTAGTCGAAGACAAAGGATATTTTTCAGTGACTTAACGTTATTTTATGCTACTCTAATGATCCACATGAGCTTGTTTTTGGTGCGGGGACGAAACATTTTCCAAGTTCCTGTAATACAGGTTAATTCCTAGCACGGGACTGGGTCTTGCTCTGCTCTCCACTCTAACCATGCCATGTCTCTGTCATTTATATACTGCTTCAGTATATAAGTTTTATGTATTCAAAATGTTTAGCTCAGTAAAGTTATAATTATTATTTGTTTACAGTAAAAAAATAAAACTATTTTGTAAAAAAAAATCATTTGGGTACAGTGATTTTTGAAGTGTGAAGCAGTCAGCCAGAAATTTTAAGCTTGTTCCAAACAAAAGGTTTTTATGGAGAAGAACGAGCTAGAAGGAGTTTCTAGCTCGTTCATCTCCATAGAAACCTCTTTTAACATGTATTAAATATAACAAATTTTTCAGTTAGTGTTCGTTTTAGCCAGTCTCATGCGCCATAGGATGACGTGTTTGCCATCAATCGGGCACAAAACCATACTCTGGGCATTTCTTCGTATAGGTATCTACCTATACAAAGAAATTCCTATAAAAAAAAACCCGTAACACAATGCCCGCCCTGAGCATCGCATACCAAAGTCAAAGTCACAGTCACACCAAGGAACTTATCCTTAGAAGTTGCGCTTGCGACTACTAGATTAACGAGATATTTTGATCTATTTCTTGTTACTATTTTACAACTACATATTATTGCATACTCAACGATTGTGATTGACCAATTATAATAATTATTGCGAATAGCTACTGTAGACGTCCTCGGGGGTTTTATTTCTGGGATTAAATTGTTCAGAATGCAATTTACTATATCAATCGTATAACGAGCTTGTATAAAAACTGGGTGAGTTATAAAACAAGTAGGTATCACAAGCAGGTTTGGTTAATTTTCATCTAAAAATGGGTCAGTACTGTAAACGCTCATCTTGAGGATCCCTTACGTGTTTTATATATAGAGGAGGTTGGATCACTTCAATCAAAGAGGGACCATGTTGTAATCACTCTATTATAGAATTGTACGTCAGCCTCTGATGGTTATAGGCACAACAGTGCCTCGTGCCTCAAAAAACAGACTAAGTAACGCTTCTAAATACAAAAAGTTCTAGAATGTATCCAGAGTATTCAGACGAAACATTTAGTCAATGCTTTCGGCCAATATGCCATGGCATTCAACCTTTACAGTACCTAGGTGGTTTAATAATGTAAATAAACAGCATCTATCCTTATCACTAATTACCTAAATTCTGCACTTTAAAAGTCTTCTAGGGGGCCACGAGCGAGAGAATTGTGGCGATATTGTCGTCGTGCCACGTATTTCTATACACTCTCTTAGAACGTGTCTACACACGGCGATGTCATCGCGGCGATGCGATGAGTGGCTGAGTGCGAGCGAAATGTCTATTACTTATACTGTGGTATTACAGTCTATTAAGGGGCTATTTAACGACTTTTACAGATTTTAAAGTGACAATCACGTCAAAAAAATGATGTGAAAAAAATATATGTTAAACTAGGACATTCTCTTAATCATTTAGTAAGTGAATATTTTTAATTATATTCATATTATATAGTTTAGTTAACACGTGAAGTTGTGTCTGACGCGGACAAAACATTGACAATCACACAAAATCTACCAGGTATAATTAAACGGAACTTACACCATCTTACAGACAATTTTATTATCTATCTTTTAGTATACGCCTTTTTTTTAATTTTGAAAGAATACTACTTTTATTTAATATTTTCGACTAAACTTTGAGAGTTTTGGACGCAGAACTTCGCCATGCTTAGCCGATGCATGTTGGCGATTTAAGAGAATGTTCTAGTTTAACATATATTTTTTTCAAATTATTTACACTACACATTTAGACGTGATTGTCAGTCTAAAATCTGTAAAAGTAGTTTAATAGCCCCTTAAGACCGATGATAGAAGCGCGGAATCGTCGCGATTCTCTCGCTCGTGGAGACGGCTCTAGGTTGTGGATCGATCCTTTGTCAGGATTACGAGGACAAGAGTCCAAACGCTAATCCAAAGCTTCCTAGTTAGCAAACAAAGTCTAATATGAGTCTCTTTATACTGCGCTTATCAGAAAAAATATTAGTAGGTATGTTACATTCATTTCATACGTAAGTAGGTAGTGCCTGTTTAAATCTTAAATAAGTGTGAGTTCCGGTATGTAATCAATCAATCAAAAGTTTTTTTTTGCTTATAAAAAAACAACAGTTCAATTACTTATACCCAATGATATTATACCTACCTACGTTTATACGAGTAAATAACACGAGAACTCGTGACAACTGATTAGTTGATATAGGTTATTATTGTATCAATATACAAGTTTCATTTTCTATTATAACTAAAAAACAAACCTATCAAGAAAAACCGAGTACAAAGTTAAAAATAATTTAAGTTCCGTAACTATCCTAGCAATAGGGCCCACCCACCCATTTTTGAAAAGTGTCTCAATAAAATTTTGTAGTGCTAATATGTCACCAAAAAAAACACAACATTTTTATTCAATCGATAAGTGCCATTAAAATGCATCTAAATTTTAAATTTTCAAATTTCGCGCGTAGTTTGACGAAAACGCCTCTTACTGTACGTCATATTGCTCAGCGTAAATGACGTCAGTTCGTTTTGTATCAAATGAGCTCATATTAAATATGATAATTGTATATAATAAAACTACAAAGCCTATATTACGCCAATCGATTGACTGACAGTTGACAACTTTTTGTTTACACAGCCTTATGGCGTAATAACATGGCCGCTACTATTTCACGGTGTTTTAGAACAGATTAAAAATACTGAAAACTTTGAATTGAATTTAAAAATCTGTTTTGTTATTTTATGAACTAAAACTTACATTTTCCGACTGCTTTATGCCTAAACTGTCTCAATAACATATTTATTGATTTTTTCTCGTTTAGAGTAAAATACCCTATTAGTATCTAGTTTTGGCAGGCGTATTACAAGTTATCATATTGTATTTTTTCGAAACTCGAAACACGAGCACTGAACATCTGAAGTTACTAATAATTTCTTTTTTCGCCACAATATCACAAAATAATTTTCCGAACGAATTTCGGTCACGGAGGCCAATTTCAATGAAGACTAGCCAAGTACGCAGAAGATATTATAGCGTAAACACAAACTCACTCCAAGTGCAGTGAGAGTTAGGGCTATATTTCACTGGGACACCATGGTGGCGCAACCAGTCGCCGCCACCAACAAAATGTATGTACCAAACTACCATGATCTCAGTGAAATATAGCCCATAGAGTGGCATACATTTTGTTGGTGGCCGGCGACTGGTTGCGCCACCATGATGTCCCAGTGAAATATAGCCCGAAGAGAAGAGTCCCTAACTCTCATAGTCTGATGGTATGGAAATCCGACGTGATCGGAGAGACATCCGACGGCTTTACGAGCTTTCCGAGCCACGGAGGTGTTACTCAACTCTGGGTTGCTACTGAGAAATTCGAAATAAATAATAATAATAATAATAATATTTGGGGACATTTTCACACACGGCCATCTGACCCCAAACTAGGGAGACCCTGTACTATGGGTGTCAGACAGCTGATATACATCCACAAATACATTTTTTTTTGTAAATACATACATATATAGATAAACAACACCCAGACACAAGGCAAACACAAGTGCTCATCACACAAATGTTTACCCTGGGCGGGAATCGAACCCGCAACACGATCGACTGCGCAGCAGTCGATCGCTCAGCCACTGCGCCAACCCAATACTACTTTGCCCGACCTGAGAATCGCACCCAGGACCCCATGCCCAGAAGTCGCGCTTGCAACCACGAGATCAATATGGCAGTCATAATACAGAGTTATCAGAAAAGTAAAAAAACATATTTGTTATTTAATATTGTGTGACAGTATTCATCAGCTGATGATCAGCTGCCTAGCATTTTCCTAACTATGTTGAGGTGGGGTTTCAATCTAACTGGATGCAGCTGAATACCAGTGTTTTACATGGAGTGACTGCCTAGTATATAGTACATCAAAATTATTTAATGACTAGTGTTAGTACTCAGCACTGCAAGTGCAAGCCTTGAGGTTAGACTGAAGATGAACATGTCATAGACTAAGCTTGCACTATATCCAGAAATACATCTACTTTTAAGCTAAGTGGTCTCCTTCGAGGCAAGGTAAAATAAGGAAGAGCTGTTTAAGAGCGCCCATCCCCATCGAACGAACATCACGCAAGCGTGATTGAAAAATTTTTTGTTTCAACCAACGCAAAGCTCGAAAACAAACGAGTGGGAGAGAACGCGATACCATCACAGGAAAATAGACGCGCGGAAAATTCGCTAAACATGTTCCAGGACATACGTGTTTTTAAAAAAACCTTACAAGTTTTTGGTAAAAATGTTTGTAATTTAGAATCTCTATTACATGTGCAAGGTTTCTATGAAGCTGTTTTTTTTACTTTTTCAATTTATGAGTGCATTATGAAAGGCCAAAGTTTAGATAAAATTGTGCAAAAAAACTGATTTTCGGACGTGTTTACTGAATTTGTTTCTCAAAAAAGTTTATTTTTGGCTTCATACAAACCTAGATTTAAACCACTAGATAGATACCTGTGTGTTAAAAATATTTAGGAAATAATTTCTTTAAACGCCGTAATCGCGTACGAGCGTTTCTATGGGAAAAATGACGGGATGGGCGCTCTTAAGGGTGATTTACCTATCCCCCTAAAACGCAAGCTAATGGACATGTGCATTTTCCCCATCTTGACTTATGGTGCACAGACATGATCTTTGACGAACATCCAGAAGTCCAAACTCAAGGTTTGTCAACGAGCGATGGAGCGCAGCATACTTAATGTTAAACTTACAGACCACATGTGAAATACCAGAACGCAAATTGTCGACGTAGGTCAAAAAGCCGCTAAACTGAAATGGGACTGGGCGGGGCATGCCTGCCGTATGCCGGCTAAGCGGTGGGCCCGCATATCGCAAGACTGGAGCCCTGACACAGTCAGGCGGAGTTGCGGTAGACCAAGTAGAAGCTGGCGGGGACGCCTAGGATGGCTTCCTCGCGAATTGGCGGGATGAGGCACAACACCGAGAGAAATGGAGGGAATGGAGGGAGGCCTTTGCCCAGGAGTGGAACAGCAACGACAAACAAACAAAAAATGTTAGTAATTAAATTAAAAAGGGTACACTTACGTCCTCAAATGGTATGGATCCTTACCCAGTGGCTTTGCTCTCCTACTTTCACTTTTGCTGTTCCCGACAGGGTATTGTGGACTCTGTCGGGAACAGCAAAAGTGAAAGTAGGAGAGCAACGCCACTGGGTAAGTTCATCTCTGTAAAACCTACCATCTAAGTTCACATGTGGATGCAATAAGTATATTGAGTATTGAGAATTGAGTCCCACCGATCTCGGAACACGCTTAGAAGACTATTGAAAATACCAAACTGATTATTACATGACACAGTTTCGAGGTTATTTGGAGCTACAATGGTAGGTACCTACTCGTATCTTTGACTTCTGGTAGTTAATGTAACTTTGCTAAAACACATGAAGGCTTCTAAAGTCTATAGGCATTGAACTCTTTTTTTAATCTAACTAGTTTTATTTATATCCGTCTTTCATTAACAAAACAATGAGACTCGGTCAAGGCGAACTTGAAGTTATATAAAAATAGTTTATTTAAATTTAAAAAAATAGTCACATCGCTTTACGATACAATCATGATAAAACATATTTTTATTACTTTCGTAGTACGTATTGTAGTATGTAAATAATAGATATATCGTTATAATAAAAAGGTTTATGATATTTTTATTAAGTTTTTAAAATCGCATGCTATTTGAAACTGCGGTTAGCTGAATATAGAATAGAATATTATTTATTTCCAAGAGCGTCGCCAGGACTCGCCAGCTGATGGCTTAGGGGGAGGCGGGCAAGTTGATATATGGTGGATAAGAAAAGGATGAATTTTAAATACAGTCAAAGGCACATGAATATTTTGGAATCTCTAGGATCCCCCCTCCCTACCTCCCCCCCCCCCCTTGGCGACGCCCTTGTTTATTTCTGAGTATATGGTAGGTACGAGTACATCGAGGCGTACAAATACCCAGTCAGTAATATAGAGCGAACAACTACCTATTACTACTACTACAATTATTACTATTACTGAAACTGGAGGTGGATGAATAGTTTTGGTAGCAATATGCTGCAAGATGTTAGTTATCGAAGAACTCTACTAGAAAATATACCTTTGGTCTACGGAGTCTGAGAACAAAAACAAAACACTACTCACTCAGATTCTTCAGCCAAAACCTTCATAATCTGCCGTCCTCTCCAGTCGGGGTGCGTTGACGCAATCCTGAGGTCCATCATGGTATTGACACTGTCTGGCACCTTCTCCCAGATCCGGGCTTCGTTGCTCAGATGAGTCAGCAACCGCAGGATGCGCCTGAACTTGTGATGGGGGCAATTTTCTACTTTGTCTGATTCGTCTTCGACGTCCTGGGTAAAAAAGAATGAAGATATGAATACGAGATTTTTTTCCAATACCACTTGAATTTGTGTACTTTGACGGCGAAGTGGCTGAGCGGTTGGCTAGTAAGATACGTGTCGCAGGTTCGATTACCGCTTGGAAGCAACACCCCATTTCTACCCGTGGGTGTTGTAGAAGCCGGCAGAGGGATATTGACCAGAGGATGGGCAGCAGCGTCTTTCTGAGTACCATAACGCCTAGGTACTGCGTTTGCCAAAATGGCGATTACGGCTGAACCTTTGGGGAGATCTAAGCCCAGC
Source organism: Charanyca ferruginea (assembly GCA_947361185.1). Classification (NCBI taxonomy): domain Eukaryota; kingdom Metazoa; phylum Arthropoda; class Insecta; order Lepidoptera; family Noctuidae; genus Charanyca; species Charanyca ferruginea. Next base: position 53,339,517 of record OX376055.1, on the reverse strand, counting down.
AGTGGGCGTCTAAAGGTTGGCATGATGATGGCCTATAGGTTCCGGGTCTGGTTATTCGTGTATGTGAGTTTATACGTCTGTAAACCCACCCACGATACAGGAGAAATTATAGCGAGGGGCGGCGGATAAATGAAAACATAAAGAAAGACTTTTCTCATCTGTCAACATAAGTAGAGTAAAAGTAAGAGTACGACTTAGAAATCTTGTTTAAAACACAAATTATGAGCTGAAAATGGAAAACCTTGATCTTAAGAGAAAGTTGTGACAGTATGCCTATTCAGTCTTTTCCACAATTACATTATAAGTTCAATTACAATTTATTAATTGGCCACGATGCGACGAGCCAATCAACAACATCAACTTAATTATTGAAGGATCTAAACGGATGTTTGATCTCTATCTAGGAATGACAGTTCAATGTACATCTCAAACTTATGCTTTATAGAACAGGTTTAAAATTAATCGGCAGTAAATATTAAAAAATTGAATATTTACCGCTGATTAATTTTAAATCGGTATTTAGTAAAATTCGTTTTTTTTTTTCGATAAATCTTGACGAGGCTTGGTCATTTTGGCTGAGCTAAAGCAATTTCTTTTTTCTCCAGGTTAGAAACTCGTTAATTGAACGGCTTTAGTTCAAGTCATCATACAAATAAATATCGGTTAGGTCTTGAAGAGTGGTAAAATTGTACCTACTCGCTTTTAATTGGACGTAGTAACAGAAAGTAAAATAATTGATAGTTTTTTCTAACGGTTAGTTCTTTATTCACTTGTATTCTAGTCAGTCATAAAAATACTAATAGATTAGCTCATATGTGTCAATTTTCAAAATACTCCAAATACAACATCATTACAGAAAATTATCATTTAAAATTCAAATCTTGATTACTCAAAAATAAAAAGATTTTTCAAAAAAAAGAAAACCGCCTTTAAATACTAAAAAGTGATAAATAACTTTATCACAGAACACACATTACTTTACTTTCGGAAGTCGGTGGCAATACAGAACAACAAACACAAAGCCACCGCCACCGACTTCCGAAAGTAAAGTAATGTGTGTTCTGTGCTAAAGTTATTTATCACTTTTTAGTTTTTGAAGGCGGTTTTCTTTTTTTTGAAAAAGACTTTTTATTTTTCGCTTTTTAGTGTTGTCTTAACATCCAAATCCATTAAGAAACTGCGACACACTTAAAAGAGATTGTAAATCCTCCAAAGATAAGTAAGGTAAGTAATTTTTTTGGGAATTTGTTGATTTACTCAAAAAGTGCTAGATCAATTTTGGTAAAATTTATATGGGACCATTTCGGAATAAACCCCTTTCGAACAAAAAAAGAATTTTGCAAATCCGTCCATATATGACAGAGTTATGCCCGAACATACATAAAAAAAAAAAAAAAATACAAACATTCGAATTGATAACCTCCTCCTTTTTGAAGTCCGTTAAAAATTACTGTTTGTAGGTTAGGTCGTTTCTGGTTGACTACGACTACGACAATGAAAGGACAGTTTCCGCATTTTCTGTAATGGCAGGCCACTAGGTTATTATGCAATTGATTCTAATGTCCCGATCGTTGGAGCGCATCGGTCCGTCGAGCGGAACCCTTTCCTTTCCGCCCTTGACTTCATTTTAATCGTATTGACGTTATGATGGAATCTGAGGACGTCTAGAGTAGTCCTTGAAGATTTATTTCTATGGGAACGAGAATTGAAAGGAAATTGAGCGTGTTTGTTGGAAGTATTTTATAAACTGCTTACAAAAGTAGACTAAGTGCTTCCTACGTGGCGTCTGGATATTCTGGCGGCCTGGCGACGTTGCCACTGTAATGTACACGAGTAAACTGAACCTCGCTCACTCAGTCGCCAGTCAGCCGCCATTTTGGACGCTCGATCGGAATATAGTAGTTGATATTGTTGTAAATAATGAGTAATGTGTAATATATGTAATAATATATAATAATAATGATAAATAAAAATAATAAAAAGAAATTCAGGCTATTTTCGTAAATCTCCATACAGTTTAAAAAAATACCACTTCGGCTTCTATCTGATATAAGGATGAACTCATAGTTTCTTTTTTTTTTTCTTTTTTTTCATTTTTCTGCGACGTATGTAACAAAGAAGTGCGAAGTGCGTTCTTCTACATCCATTCCTGACGGTCGTAAACGAACTGACTGTCGACTTGTCGAGACGCCATGGCTACTCGACTTGGCGACGTTCGGATGCCAGAAGTAGCCAGGCCTGCGCCGCTGGCGACGTCCCAATGGCGTCCTAATGAGGCAGAGCTCTAAAGGGCTATCCACACACAAATCAGGGTACAACAATTTATCATTTTGTATAAAACAAAATGGTGACTGAGGGGCACAGATAGAAGGTCGCGACCTGTCCACAGCCCGATCACATCTCTGACGTGTGTGAACAAAAAGTCCCTGACGGGACTCGGATGCACGGTGTTAGCACGGCCACGGCCCTGTCACGTTCCGGGCACGGCCCTGTCACGTTCCGGGCACGGCCCTGATATGTTTGGATAGAGATTCGTGTCCAATTCAATAACGCATTCAGAAAACTGATGGGGCTGCTATGGCGTTGCAGTGCGTCAGGGATGTTTGCGGCGGCGCGTGTAGACTGTTTTTATGCTACAATGCGCAAGCGCGCGGCATCGCTAGTAGCACGGGTCACGGCCAGCCCCAACAGGGTTCTGGGGTGTGATTCTGTAAGACTTTATTCTAAACTTCGAATTTGAATCCGCTGTGAGTTTCTTGATTGGCTTTCTAAAAACTCGGTTGATAACTCGAATTTACACTAGCGCCACTCTTGCGAGCGTGTCAGCGAGTTGAACTAAATTGACAGGGAGATTTGAGAGATAAAGTATGAGATGACGTAAGAAGTGGCATTCTGTAAGGTAATTTCACTTCGACGCTGACTTCGCACTCGAACCCGATTCAAAGTGTCAAATATATCAAGGTCATTTTGAACCTTATGCGAAGTGAGAATGAATAGCGATGTGAGATGCGAGTTGTTGTTTGAATTTTATAGAATCAACCTACTGAATATGATAGCAAACAGCGTGGACTGTCCGTACTTAGTTCACTGCTGTAGTCTACATGCACCGTCCTATAGCATTAATTACTAGCACTTAGGTCTAAGAATTTTGTTACTAACCCTATATGAGTATTTTCTTTAAATAAAGATGTATTATTATTATTATTAATACCCGATATTTCGTAAAAAAAATAAGGTCATAATTGCCAAGCGCGTGGCACCTTTTGTATTGTTCCAATAACACAAATTCGTAGTTAAAAAACAAAGGAATATTTTACTAACTGTACCTGTAATAACCAAGAAACCAGAATATCGTACCAATCCTACCTAAGTGTCTTACATTATTCAAGACGAACTAAATAAGAGTACTACACTAAGCCGATTTCCTTTTAAGGAAGTTTTCATCGATTTTCTGCTCCTTGTAAATGAAAACTTGAGGGAAAAGCTTTGTTCCTTTGTGCACAGAATATGAAATCTTGTATATATTTGCATAGCTTGTTGTTTCAAACTATCGAATTTCCCCTTCCATTGCTATACAGTTTCTCTAGCCTTGTCCCACCACGGGGAAAAGGTCTCCCCATCCCTTTTCTACACTTTTGTTCGCTCAGGCAGAATCTACATAAAAATATAGACGTAGGTAAATATTTCAAGTCCAATTTATTATTAGATTAAAAGGGTTTGGGTAGATGACACCACCAATCAATTGACATACTTTTTATGAGCTGTCTAATCGCGATTCGCCCATACATTTTGTATGGTAATCTATACTTATGACGTCACTTGTAGGTTGTCATTTGCCAACTCTTAGACTAACTATTTATTGATTTTGAAGCAACTAAAAATCCAATTTCACAGTAAATTGAAAATTTATCGAATTTTCAGGGCTATATATTCTCAGATTATGAAACAAAAGGCAGAAAGACCGTGCGAAACACTGACAGTGAAGGCAAAAAAGCAAATACAAATTCAAAATCGAATACCCACAACGCGCTTCGTGCTGTACTGAAACGAGTCAGTATAGCACGAAACGCAACATCGTTAAACAAAACAAATACAAATTCAAAAGCAAATATAATCACGAGATTGTAGGTATTCCGCACGCCTTCTGCTGCTGCCTTTTGTTTCATAATCTGAGGCTATATTCAAGTTTTTTTTAGAGTTATATTTTGGAATTATTGGTTAACGGTGTCATGATGGATGACAAAATTCAAAATATAAAACCTATATATCACAAAGACACACGGACACAAATATGGCAAAGTGATTGTTAATAGGTACTTAGTTAATTGAAAACCAATGGTTCCGCGACAGTAGGTAACCAACACCTGCACGGAAGTTCATTGCCATTATTATCCTGCACACGTTTTTATTGTGCCATATGTGTAAGAAACGAAGGTAGGAACTACTTCAACAACAAAACTGGGTCTGTCATTAAAAAATATAAATTGTTTACCAGGCGTTGATGTCTTTTGTTAGAAAAAAAGCTTTTTTACAAAATATACAACCACCTTCAAAAATTAAAAAGTGGTAAAAGGTTTGAAGGCGGTTGTCTTATTTGTAAAAATGCGTTTTATTTTCCGCTTTTTAGTACCTCCATATCATCCAAATCCATTAAGAAACGGACAAACTAAAACGTCGTCTAAGAATAGTAGAATAGTATTTTGGGTTTTTGTTGTTATTTAAAAAAGCGATGAGTCAATTTAGATAAAATTTATATAATACACCTGAGACATACCCTACCCTTCCATAAAAAACAAATTTTCAAAATCGCGAAACAAACATAAAAAAATAGGAGTCAAAATGAGAAAAAAACAACAATAATAATAGTTTTCCAATTATTAATAGACAGGAAAAAATTAAGATTTCGTCTTATCTTATTGGAAACCAGCTTCAACATAGTTGCGGAACGTGCAATGAGGGAACGAAAGTAAAAGCTACGGATATAAGTGAATATTATACAATTAAAACAATATCACATAAAAAATATCATCCAATATTTGGAATAGGAAGCTCATAACTTATTGATGTTAGTGTATAGGGCGCCAAAAATTACCTAGATCAGGTCCTGTCCGTGGTCTAAAGCATCTACTGTGTCAACACGTAAACAACGTAAGTCAACGTAATCTTTCAACATTTGGTCCTTCATTTCTGAAATCACATCGACGACTCCTGCACTTTCAAAATGAATACCGAAGGATTTCGACGTTGTATAAAATTAGCTTTAAATATTGAAATACTTACATTTCTATGTATAAGTGCATTAATGACGATTCCCACAAACTCTCCATTATCATCGACTGCTGCTAACGATACTCCTTGTTCTATGGAACTGGCTGCATACTCCTCAAGCTCAAGACACCGACTGGATGGGGTCTCCAACAAATTCACAGCCAGGTTCATAGGCTCATCTCGGAAGAAGAACCTGGAAGATTAATAGACGTTAGATTTTGGTGATGGGACTACTTAATAATTTTATTATAGCAATACAAAATTTCAAAATCAAAATTTATTTGTATGAAAAAAAAAAAGAATCATTTAGAGGGTTTGAAATATTGTCGTTTCATCTCGTTGCCCATTTTGTGTTTATAAAAAAGAAAGTGACAAATGACATTAACGGATTTATCAAATTGACTGGCAAGTGATGTAACAAGTAACTGGAAAAAAATATATTTGTATCATTATTTCTTATTATTCCGTGATTATTTCGATGCAATTTCAGTATAAGAACTGCGAAACGGCAGCTCTGCCAGTATCACTGTTACTGTCAGCCGCCGTTTCGTTCTGAAATAATGACCTTTTCGTTAAACTGTTCACTTTTAACATTTATTTTCAACTCTAATATAATGCTGAAGAGTTTGTTTGTTTGTTTATTATGTTTTTGATTGAACGCGCTTATCTCCGGAACTAATAATCCAAAACGTTGCCCCAAACTAGGAATAACTCCTGTGTCGTGGGTGCGTTTACAAACATATAAACTCACATACACAAATAGCCAGACCCGGAACAACTATCTGCAGGTCATAAAAAATATTTGTCACGTGTGGGCATCGAACCCGAGACACGCAGCACAGCCATCAATCGCTCAACCACTGCTCCAACCGCGTTATCAATTTCCAATTATTTCGCTAATAGGATCGTTATCCTTGAGAGCTAAGAGCCAAGCCCAGTCGAACCTGACGAGAAAGAACCAAGCCCAGGTAAACCTGGCGAAAAAGAACCAAGCATAGAGTAGCTCTTTACACACTTACCAGTTAAATCAATAAAAATTGGAACCCATCAAGAAAATTCACGTGGAAAGCTAGCAATATAATCAACTAGCTTTTGCACGCGACTTCGTCCGCGTGAATGTCGGTTATCGCGTATCCAGATGAAGTTTCGAATTAAAAAGTCAAGCTATCTTCGTGCCAAATTTCATGAAAATCGGTTCTGCCGTTTCATCGTGAAAGCGTAACAGACAGAGTTACTTTCGCATTTATAATATTAGTATGGATAGTATGGATTAAATACGAAAAGTAATATACCAATCAGTGTTCCTGATTGAGTAATTCGAACGTCATTTCGGAACCAACACGTCAGAGTGATCAAGGTATGTACTTATTTTATTGTACGTTATCACGAGTATGTCACGTAATAAGGGAGTTGTTTACCAAACACCATAATAACGCAACGAAGTGAAGGTCCATACCTTGTACCTACGTATGTACGTACGAATTTGTTAAGTATTTTAATAGCTATAGTGTGTTCTATATTTAGATATGCCAAAGTCCAGAACGAGGAGGCGCGGTCCATATGTATATTATTATAACATTGTCGCGTTTCCCGGTTGCAAATTCAGAGAGGGCGGTGCATGCATGGTGTTATGACTAGTTGAAGTTCAATTAAATGTCACACTGTCCCTTCGTGTGTCAAGAAGCCAAATATTGGTCGCTTGTCATTGTTTAACCATTGTGTCTCCTAATTGACAGTTGAGCTCATAACTTTAAAATATATTTACCGAAGTCAAAAGTTTCATGTTCTTGTTGATCGATGTGTTCTTTATATCATTAAAATAATGTTATTTTTCATCCCACCATCTCGGAAAGAGTATTTTTAATCTTCAATATCTGAGTGGAAATGCCGTTTTTATTCTCTAGAGGATAAAGTAAATTTATCTTCAATATCTGAGTGGAAAAGCCGTTTTTATTCTCTAGAGGATAAAGTAAATTGAATTTAGAACATCGTGTCCACTAAGTATGTGAATTAAAAAAAAACATTAAACCTATTTACTGCTACCTCTATGGTGCCGAATATATCATACAACTTTTTTTTAATTTGTTAAAAACTCAGACTTTGTGAACGTTTTTTTTTGCATTTAGTCATTTCCTCGCTGAGGTGGAATGAAAAGTTACGTGTTGCACTCGAGTGCAAAGATTTTTCACCTCGTGCTCTTTTGATTCCCTCGCTAACGCTCAGGATTCTAATTTTGAATCACTCGCTGCGCTCGTGATTCAATTTTAGAATCCTTCGCTTGCTCGGTCATCAAAATTGAACACGCGGTTAAAAAGCAACTTTGCACTCTTGTATAACAAATAACTATTGTTGACGATACGGTTCCCGCAGGGTGGCTGCGCTGCGAGTCGTGGGTTATATTCCCGATCGGAACAATATTTATATAGCCCACAGATATTTGTTTCCGGTCTAGCTATTTGTGTAAGTGAGCTTATATGTTTGTAAACGCAGCCACGATACAGGAGAAATTCCTAGTGTGGGGCAACGTTTTTTTTTCCTATTTGTCAGTATTTCGTCTTGTTGTTCTGTAGTTCTGAACCTCCCCGTTACCGAGATATTAATAAGTTAAAGTTTCAAATTTTTTTATTATTTTTAGTTCCGAAATTAAGAAGCTTTAATTACCCTCACGATCCCTGCACTATTGCATGCACCCGTAAGGACAATGTTTTGGTACAATATACATTTCCTGCTATCGTAAACAGTGATCATTCCCACCATTAATAAAAGTTTTTTAAAACATGCACAGATGTTGAAGAAGAGAAATAGGCCTTGCTCAACATCTGCAGCATCACAGAAGTTGACTGCGAGAGGCAGATATCTTCAAAAGAGGACTTCTTCAAAAGAGGAGTGATTGGATTTTTAAAGGGTCGGGTCTGTTGCAGGCAACAGCAGGAGCATAAAACGCGCATAAAGGTGTGTCCAAACACAGCGCGGCAGCTGCGCGCGGCATTCGCTGGACACAAATTTGCCACGCGACTAGCTTATACATATCCAGAAATGTTTGCGCGGCACAACTGCGGGACATATCCGAGACACGCCGCGCGCGCTTTTATTCCGCGTTCAGACCACAATGAAAGCGGCCGCGTGTGTTGTAGCTCTGCTTATATTTCAATATGAGCCATATATTCCAATTAGCGAATAGTTGCTTCGTTATCCATATTGATTGTTAAATTAAATTAAAATGCGTCCACACACAATCACCGACGAACGAACAGTAACACCGTTCGCGCGCAGCAATTAGCTCGCGACGTCCGCGCGCGGCGGTGTCGTCCAATCATAGGGCGGGTCGCCGCGCACGTTTGCCGCGCTGTGTTTGGACACACCTCAGATCAAGTACTTTACTTGATCTGAGTGACACACCTATACAACAACGCAACGCGCAACGCGTCCATAGGTTATTGTCAAAAGTCAAAGTCAAATAATTTATTTCAATTAGAACGTAAAAAGGCATTTCGGATCGACAAACTATTAGAAAATTTGAATCTTATACTGTGATACTCTTTCTATGACTGCTATCAGGGAGGCCGTATGCCAGTTCACCACGATCGTGGTAAAAAAAATCTTACCTCCTAAGAAAGTCGACCGTACGTTCCTTGTCCTTGGAAGTGATGGTCTTGACGTGGTACGCCGGTTCTATTATCTTGTTGATATTCAGCGCCGCCACTTGCTCCGGTAGCTTGTCTGCAAGCTGGGAAAGAATAAGGGTTTATTGTTTGTCACAGGTAAGGAGTGTGTGTTTTGTGTATTGGTGATGCAAATAAAGGTGATAGAGAAATGTTGTGACAGCACTACTGCTGTCGTTTCAGATTAAATAAAACTCACACTGTAAACTCTACACTTTACAGGGTGACTTTTATTTAATCTGAAATTATATGAACCTAGAACATCAGCTGATCCTTACAAAAATATACAACCATCATTACTCCCTGAGTACCCCGATCCCCGAGGCCCCCGTCCCAGAGGAACCCGATATATTTTTATCGTGATAAACTCAATTAAAAGTCAGTTTTAGCTTAAAAGTACCGTCAGCAGACGATATATTAAATAAAATTTTATTAAGTACTAAAATTATTAGTAACATAATTTAAAAAATACGCAATAGTTTCACTTTCAGGAATTATTTTTTTATAATGTAGCATAGTAAATAGTTAACTCTAAAGTAATCTTTTAACATGCAATATCAGTTTCACTTTCATTATTTTTTTTACAGTACAGATAATCAAAAATGCTTTTAAAAATTGATTAGCAACTTTAAAATAACAACATTGAAATAATTATTGCTGCCATAAATTGTAAAACATATTTTTTAAGTATGATTTGATAAGATTGTAACATTTATTTTATATTTTTGATACATTTTATTGTAACTGCCTCTATTGAAACTATTTTCTAGATTGTACAAAATTTTAAATGAACTACTTTTCTCTTTTGTATTCAAACACATGCATTTAATCACTTTTTATGTCAACCGTGCAATTTGAAAACAAAAGAAAAAAAAAGAAATGTAATAATATTTATCGTATTCGGGGTACTCTGGGACGGGGGCCTCGGAGATCGGGGTACTCAGGGAATAACCCTTGCATATATTATGTTGTCTGTTGCATTACAACAAATTATTTCTTGTCCGATTGTACCCTCAATTCCTAGGATTTGATCATATAGCGTGTCTCATCACTTTTTATGACACCTTTTTTTTAGGTCCACCAATCGCGCCTGTGAATTTCATGTTCCTAATAACAATAGCTTTATGTATAAAATTTTCTTAAAGCTGGAGACACACCAAGGAATGTCAAGGTGTGGATTATAGATCTAAATGGATAAATTGTTTAAATGCCGTGTTGTCGCGACAGCCTTGCCATGACGACAACCTGCACGTTGTCTTACTGGATGATAATATTATAATCTACTAATTCATTGTTTTGTTTACTTGTTAGTTTATGAATTTCTTGATGTTGCACTGTTTCAAGTCCCTTATAGCTAGGTCTTTCACAAGCTTGTTGGGTTTAGCATTAATGCTGAGTAGTGACTATTAGATATTGTTGTAACATTGTAGGAACGGTATCAATAAAAACTACACTATTTTTCTGTTTTATTTTAATTAGTTTCCTTCAGCGAGATAGGCATAATAATAATATACAAGCAAAGACAGAGACAAAACTTAAAATCGCGTGCTTAATAATAGACTGACCTAACTCCAAAAAATATTTTTTTGCCGCAAAATTCACCATTGAATCAGAATTTAGATCAATTAAACATGGGAGATTCTTTCATAAGAGCTTTACAACGTTTTAAAAATTTAGAAAAAAGACTTCACAAAGGCACTGTACTTTTTAAAGATTATAAAGACTTCATTGAAACCTACATTTCAATGGGTCATGCTAAATATATTGATATCCAAACTTATGATTTGGAAACTGGTCAGGTATACTTTCTGCCACCCCATCCAGTATTTTGACAATCATGGCTTGCCTCACATAATGGTTTATAACGTTGTAACTTCATCTAGGAACGTGACTTAGTAACGAATCCGAGATAGATAAATAGATAGCGTTAGAACTTCTTTTTTGCCTGAATCATTTTGGACCTAAACCATAGTCGGTCAGTTTATTACTGATGTTTAACTTTTAAGTAGTTCAGTGGGATACCTACATAGTCTCGTAGTGGGCATGATAAGACCTACCTACATACGTACCTACAAACATATATAAGCTGTAGCTACCTAGTTATACGTGTAAAGTGTCACAACTTGTGCATATTAATCTTCTAAACTGCATCATCAACACAACGCATAGTCTTATCATGTTTATCAAGCAATATTACAAATTAATTGAATGGATTGTGTGGCGCAGTAGCATAATATTATTAAAGTTTATGCTTTCAAACTTGCGTGTGGTTTGAACTATATAGAATAAGCTACTAAATTAATATGTGTAGTGATTTATTAAGATGGATTAGTATATAAAAAACTTAAATTTTAGGGTGTTACTACACCAATCGATCGATCGTCGATCGATGCCATCAATCGACATCGATCGATGTTGATCGATAGGTGTGGTAGCTTTGGCTGATCGACGGGTACCGTTCCACTAACTAATCGATCGATTGCCGGCCGATGGCATCGGTCGACGTCGATCGTTGGCATCGGTCGACGTCGATCGATTAACCTCAGGTATACCTATCCATCCGTCCGATCCTCCGTCGACGTCGACTAATGAATTCTACCATCGATCGATGCCGTCGATCGACGATCGATGGATTGGTGTGGTAGAAACTATCGATCGATGTCGACTAATCCATTCTACTATCGATCGATGCCGTGGTTCGACGATCGATCGATTGGTCTGGTAAACCCTTAGAGTTTGTTATCAGAAAACGGCGACGACGATTTAGAATTTAATAAAACAAGAAAAATAACAAAAAACTTACTCAGTATCCTAGCATAATTAAGGTTAGGCTAGTGAAATTTAGGGGGTTTTGCTTTATTTTTTCTAAATCGTTAAAAAAGTAAGAAAAGAAAATATACACATTGTTAAATACGTCATAACAGTTTTTCTTCGTATTAAAGGAATAAATAACTATTTAGCCATTTACAATTTAACATTGAGAAAGCTGGCCGTATGCTATCAAAACTAGTCGGACGAACCCGGCAACATAATAGGTAATCCGTTTTTTTTTCTCAATTTACAATTTGGTACTTCGATTTTATCCACCTTATCTATTTTTGTCACAAAGCAGCGTTGCTATGTTCAGTTAGAAGAGTTAATTACAGCCACATGCATGAAACATTAACCTTATTTATGGTATTGACGATGTCTACAAGAAAAGGTGATTGGCACCACAGGCACATCAGGTGGGTTCAATGCTTATTTGCTACACAGACATTAAAAAAAAAATTGCTACAAAAGCATGTTTAAATCTAAATCTACGGTACGTAGTACATATACTTATCGATGCGTAGAAAATATTTGAGTAAACAGTACATCATTGACTCCACTTAGGTACACGGAATTCGCCAATTATTGAGAAACACTAAAGCGTTAGAAGTATTCAACTGACGTCTTGTTGCTTATTGAAGAATAATAAATTAGTTTATAATCTGTAAAAGGCAGTTGCATAACCACACGTACCATAATAAAATACTTCCAAATCAAACTCTTACTAAAAAAAAATATCTGTGTGTCCTATCGGTTTGCTGAGACTCTGGTTAGTTTAGTCATATTCAACATTTTTTAAATAGTTTATTAAGTACTTCAACGAGCCCGCCACGAAGGCTCATAGGCTCAATTAAAGTACCTACAGTTTCAGTTCCTTCGGCCTAATCTCTGGTAGGTACTGGTCTACTGGTCCGATTCTGCAAATTCATTCGCTATTAGGCTAGTTATTAGTTACTCTATACTTGAGTGGTCTACGTAGACTCTGACAGACGTGGATACCGCTAGACTAGTCTATTTTAGTTACTTTCATAGTATCATGTCTTACGGTATTTTGCTTTGGGGACGGGCTGCAGATATAGATTCTATCTTTATTCTGCAAAAGAGGGCTGTCAGAGCCATCTATAATCTCAGCAGACGCGAGTCTCTAAGAGAATTGTTTAAACAAATTAATATCATGACGGTACCTTGTCAATATATATACGAAAACATCATGCATGTTCGTAAAAATCTTCATCTGTTTAGTAAAATAAGTGACAGACATAACTTTAATACTAGAAATAGGAACAAATTATATCAACCAAGTTTCAGATTGTCAAAAGTACATACTTCTTTTATGGGGTATTGTGTAAAATGTTATAATAAAATACCGCTCGATATTTTGCAATTAAATGAAAGGCAATTTAAAACATGCATTAAACGCACACTATGTAGGCAAGCATATTATAAGTTGGAAGATTATATCAATGATAAAAATGCTTGGCATAATGCTGGTCCTGCTCCACAGCCTCTTTAGGGAATTTCTTAATTGCAAGAAAATTATGTTGCTCACCCCTTATTATTGACATGAATAACGTGTACCGTTATTATTATATTTACTTATTATATTTTATCTGTCGAATGACATACTTACATACATTGGAAATTTTAACTTTGTATAAATTAATAGCATTATTTCAATTAATATGTAAATGTGAGAACTATGGATCCATTTATTTATTCAATGTGTTTGACATAAATGAGCATGGCAGTTGAGAGCATTGTCATGCTCGCTCAAATGTCTCAGTGATGGTGGCGTGCGGGTTGGATCATTCGGTTCCCTTCAAAATGGTTGAGCTAAGTGGTGCTGATCCGCGCGTCATGTTCGTGAACAGGCGCTGTCAGTTGAGATTGGTCATCTCTTAACTGCCATGGCTTTTATATTAATTTATTTTTAATTAGAATGTTTTGGATTTCTCTTCACTTACATTGTTTTCACATATAGAAGCAACAAGAATAATGTAGCCTGGATTTTGTAAAAGCTTGATTGAAAAGAGTGTCCGTGGAGTTTCTTGCTCGTTCTTCTCCATAGAGACCTACCCTACGTTTTGGAACGAGCAACTAGCTTCAATTTTATTTTGACTATTCAAAAGTGCCTGCAAATGGTTTAATTGAAATAAATGCTTTGACTTTGACTTTGACTTTGACTCTATATATTACTATCAGGAAATTAAGGACCTGTAAAAAAAATCACGCGGGTGAAATTGCGAGCAAAAACTATCCATAAACTAGCTCAATACACGAAATATAAAAATTTTTACACACTTTTAATTACACTAAAATCAGCTGTTCTATCTATATAAGGTATGTATTTTAGTAGGGAAAAACTGTATTTTTTTTATACTTCAAGGCGTTCGTGGTGCATGTACCGAATTGGTATTTGCCCCTCGTCATGGAAGATAACTTTTGGCCGCAGGACGTGGTGTTCCGCCGCTTCCGCGGACAAGTGCCACAGGACAGCACAAAAAGAATTGAGTGCAAAGTGAAGTGCTTCTTAAGGCTCAGTCTCTGAATATCATAATCGCAAAGCATCATATTATCAGAACATCATATTCTCAAAATATCATAATCTCAAAACACCACATTCGCAAAATACAACATTCTTATGACACCACATTCAACGTACAGTCCTCAAGCGTTGAGCTGTGCAGAGTTGGGCAAAATTTATTCGTATAAGTATTATTATCGGTAGGTTTAAAAACGCGTGTATTTAGTTAAGCTTTTTTTAGGGAACCAAAAAGTTTTAAGTTATAAAATATGTATGTTTATGATAAGGTATTTATCTATGGGCCTGAGTAGCCTGCAATAAACGAATTATTATTATAATAATTTTATTCAGAATTATTCCTTTAGTAAAAGTTGTTGGTTTATATGACTACTTTCACCCTCTGCAGGGTATGGAGTAAAATAAACGTCAGCCTGTATTTAATAAAAGCGCGGCGCGCCTATTTAGGAAGGCCTTATCAACTTATGGCATTATTATTACAGCCTTTTGCATACCGTATTGTATCCGGCTGTGTCGCCTTGATTAAATCCAATAAAATTATGTTAAACCTTTATGCAGCTGAACTAAGCTTCGGTCACAATGGCCGATATTTTATTTATAGTTGAATTTACCGTTTATTTATGGTTTTACCGCGTGAAGACTTACTTCCCCCCGACTGAGCCTAGGGCAGCCGAGGGTAACTTGAAGAGATATGTTGATGATTTGAATGATTATGATTGTGATGCATATTCGATATGGTCCCATCTTTGTTTTTTATTACCATACAAGCTGTTACTTCTTGTACATTGTAAATATCATTATAAAATTTGCCTATCCACTTAAGGTGCTACCCCGACCAAAAGTGCGCTTTTCTTTGTTATTTAGGGGCTATTAACTCTTTAAATAAGAGAAACAAACTACATCTAAAAGCATATTAATTAATGTTCAATATCCTATCATCACATTCCACCTTCTTATTTATTTTTTATGTACCCTATTATACACCTAAATCTCCCTGTAAAAAAATGACTAAAATAATTGAAAACATGTATCTTTTGCTAAAGTTGAAGTGCTATTCATTTGAGGATTACAATAATAGGTAATAGGGAACTTAAAAATCTTGATAATTCACGTTTTATTTTATAACAAAAAAAACCCAAAAATTGTGCGAATTTCAATGCTGCGGCAAAGAGAAAATGTATGGTCAAGGTTATTTGGTCAGGAAGCGTTGGATTCCTGTCAAATTAGTTCACGTATATGGTACTAAGTGTTTTTACTTTGATTCGCCTGTCAATGGATAATGTTGAAAATTTCGCCGTAAGATAAGTAGTAATAATAATTTTATTGAGCAAAAACATTTTGAGTACAAAATAACTTCTTATAAATTATAGAAACATGGCATGTTAGGGTGGAGATCAGAGGAAGACTCATTCTCATGCTAGGAATTAACCTGTATCACAGGAACTAGGCAAATGCTCCTTCCCCGCACCGAAACCAGCCCAACCAGCCCAACCAGCTCAAATGGATCATTAAAGGAGCATACAAGAACTAATTAAATTCCCTTATTAGGCATGCCTGTTGATAGGGAATCAGTATTTAGGTAAGATGTATCTGATTGACCGATTTGTATAATTATTAAATATCTTCTCAGTGTGTTTAAGCCTCTATACTATTAGCGTGAACTATTAACAAACTATGTATGTATCTGTGCATAGGCAGGAACAAGCAACAGTCGGCACCGGATTGATTTAAATGCAATTGATTGTGAATTAATGGATAATTCCGACCGCTGTCACGATAAACGACTCTAAATGCATTGTTACTGTTAGTACATAATGTAAGTTTTAATATTAATGAATGCTCGAACTGAGGAATGCACTAAGGTAGTTAGAAGTCTAGAAATAAATGAACTCACACTTAGTGCTTACATTTTTGACATTGGAAATGTTTTTTCATTCGCTCCATGTAGGCTACGATTTCACGAAAAAGTGCGATCCCCTTATATCTCGGAGAGTTGAAAGATATGATATTCAAAAAAAAAAGTTCAAAAGACGCGTATTCACGAGAGCTGTAAGATGCAAAAATAATTATTCGAGAAAGTAAAAAACGAAAAGAGTTATGGCCGAAAAGTGAAAAAAAAACAATTTTTTTTTCGATTATGGCGCGCGATATTTTGGAAACGAAGAATGATATACAAAAATTTGAGAAACAGTCCTCCGGACAATTTAAGTCAGCTACAATTTGAGCTTAAAAAAATACCATCGGATTAAGGATTTGCCCTGTAGCCTAACCTTCTTGAAAAAAGTCAAAAAGGCAGAACGACATTTTTCACATGACATTTATGACTTCCATGTTTCGCAGAGTTCGTTATCGGTGTTTGTTATGAATTATCGGGAAGCTTTTCCTTAACCCGACTTTCGCGTCACTCAGCGACAATATTTTTTCGAATTTCGTAGATTCATTTCCAATGTGCTCGATAGTCGTGTGAGGTACGAAATCTGTGAATTTTTTTGTCTTCTTTCGTTCAAAGGCTAGGAGATAGCCTTTTCCTAACTAAGTTCCCACCAGTATTTTATATGAAGCGACTACCTGCCTGATCTCCACAACACAGTTAGGTACTATAATAGGTCACACAATACCCTTTGGTAAACTGGCTGATCGCGTAATTGTTTCGAAAGTTTGAAGTGTCAAATCATAGAATTAAATACTGTGTAAAAGACTTATCAATATTCCGACAACGTGCTTTCTGTTATTGAAAATTACTTTCATCTTCCTTTTTCGCACTGTTTTATTATAATTACTAATTCAAAGACATAAACACAGGCGTGTGGTGCTAGCCGCGAATAGCACCACCCCATTTCTACACGTAGGTATCGTAGAAGGCGACAAGGGGATATTGACCAGAGGATGGGCAGCAGCGTCCTTCTGAGTACCATAACACCTACTACGATCGCCAACATGCATCGGCCAAGCATGGCGATTACGGCTGAACCCCCCTTGGAGAGACCTATGCCCAGCAGTGGGCGTCTAAAGGTTGACGTGATGATGAAGACATAAACTAAACCACCAAAATTTTATTTGATACAGCCTTGCATTGTATTGGTGTAATTAGAGTATTATAAGCAATTAAAGTAATTTACATTTCGTGAACGGATACCGAACGTCGCGCAGACAGATGTATCCGATCATGAAACTGTATAGATGTAATATAGGGTAATAACACTTGGTGATTGATTGATTAATGTTAAAATTTTGCTTTTGCATGTGTCGTTTCGCCTTGAGCAAGCGTGGTAGTCAATACTCTTGCCTTTTCTGTATAAGAGGCTGTCACCACACCCGCGACACTCCATAGAAACGCAACGATATAATTGCCTACACTAATACTAAAATAATAAACTATACAGATAGGTGCGTTTCCAGAGCTAGTCGTTCGACGCGGGGAGATGTGAGGAACGGTTTCAGAGGGACGCGGAGCGTGTCGCTACTGTACGGTAGTACTAAAACTTATACTGTGCTGTCACACTGCAGCGCAAAAGACACTACAGGCTTGAATAATATTTTAGCAATAATTTAGATATAATACCTAGTATATTTTTACCTAACATGCCTTACACTATATTATTCGTACTTATTCCTTCAATAGAGAAATAGAGAATAGAGGCGACTAAGGGACTTACCAGAGAATGGGCAGCAGCGTTCTCTGTGCCTTTGTAACAACCATACTGCGATCGCCAACCCGCCTGCCAAGCGTGGCGATTATGGCAAACCCCCCCCCATTCTAGGGGGAGGCCTATGTCCAGCAGTGGACGTCTTTCGGCTGAAATGACGATGATGATGATTCCTTCAATAGGTAATGTCCTTACTAGTTTAATTGTTTTTTGTTTTTTACTTGTAATAATTTTATATACCTATGTACCAATATTTGCGCGCCCCACGTGGCAGAATGTGATGAGATTATTTAATAAATTTAAGACCATATATCATATTCTGACAAATAAATTTAATGAATTTGAATTTGAATACAGTCTGACAATGATTGGCATTATTTATGTGTGGTTCTCCTACATCGGTCAGAAATCAGAATACTGTTCAATACGTATTGTAGTGTATTTTTGTAAGGAAAAGCTGTAATTTTTAGAAAATTTCAGAATTGGTCCCATATTAAAAGTTGTTCCTATTATTCTTAGCTTATCAGCTCGTGTATTGTGCTAAAAGATGTAAGTACTTAAGGTAATAAACAAAGAATAAAACCGTTAGGTACATTAAAGATTATATATTTATACCTATTATGCAAATTTCTTCGGACCTGCATAACAATAGTGGGAAATCACAGTTATTTTCCGCTGATCCGGTAGGACCACGCAGGACAATAGAATGAATGAAGTAAATATAATTAGAGCTTAGTGTAATTACTAGCACGTTGCACTTAGTAACAATTTGTAGCTTAATAGTTGTTGTTAAAACTAGAACAGTTTAGTAATGGTGATTTAAGGTAAACGGTGCCTAAACTAGTTTATTAAGTAATACAGTTAGCAGCGAAGATTGACTAAATTACTTTTTTATTAAATAATTGGCACTAGTGCTCAACTTGTTTTAGGGACATTGCTAAGTGCCTGGTCGACTCTTCACGTGACTAGAGAGCTGGCCTTTTCTTGGGCCAAAGAATTAGGATTGCCATTCAACGCGGTAATGCTGCTAGCCTTTTGGGCACTTGTACCATTGTGAGCGATGCGGATGAGTTTTATGATGCCCTGTGAGCCCTCCACGCTTTTTTTAAAATAAAATATTTTTTTTTTATTCACACTATTATTAATTTATATTTATTGAAATTTTTAACACTTTTCTTAATTTAAATTTATTAAAATTTATTTTCTATTTTGTAGTTTGGTTTTCTATAAAAAGCGTGCTTTTAGGTTTTTTAAACTATTGTTTACTTTTTACTTTTTAGTTTGAAAAATGGAATAATTTTATCTAATTAGTGTATTGTCATCGGTCCTCGATAAATCTACAAAGTTTGAACGAAATCTGGCATTTTAAAGTGGGTCAAAATCGCGCCCAAAGAAGTCGGTTACAAACAAACATACAAACATACAGGTGAAGCTAATAAAAAGCGTGTAATAAATAGAGCCGTTGGTCCCGGCTGCCATTCGTAGATCTTTGGATCGTTAGTAGTCAGAAGCCAGAAAGTTTAACAACCAGCCTTAAAGGGGTATCGTGTTACCCAGTAACTGGGTTGTGGAGATCAGATAAGCAGTCACTTCTTGTATTAAGTTATTTATCACTTTTTAGTTTTTGAAGGCGGTTTTTTATTTTTTTTTGCAAAAAAAGGGTTAGATCAATTTTGATAAAATTTATATGGGACCATTTCGGAATAAACCCCTTTCGAACAAAAAAAGAATTTTGCAAATCCGTCTATATATGACAGAGTTATGCCCGAACTTACATAAAAAAAAAAAATAACCTTCGAATTGAAAAGACTGGTATTCAGCTGCATCCGGTTGGACTAGAAGCCGACCCCATGCACTTCTCCTGTTTTGTGGTCATGAAACTGACGTCATTTTATCTCCAATACATTTTCCACTTCGATGACTATGAGATAATGGCGAATTACCATTCACGACGAACAATACTAAAAATGGCATAGTTGTCAAAGTGTTTCAATAATTCACGTATTTGACAGAGTTTTTTTCATCATTTACATAATTAATTGAACAATTACCACGATCTAATAACGTTTCAGTTGTCTTAACCTATCGAATGATACCGTGCATGTTAAGAACCAATATTTTATTATTTACCGACAGTTATGAATTGTAAATGCTTATTCAATAAAGTATTTAAATTGCAATTTTATGGATAAACTAGCTTTTGCCCGCGACTTTCGCTCGCGTGAATGTGTTCGCAGTCGCAGATGCAGAAGAAGTTGCTGAATGAAAAGTAGCCTTTATCCTTCCTTGTGATTCAAGGTCAGTCTGTACTAAAATTCATCAAAAACGATTCAGCATTTTAGCCTTGAAAGCGTAACAAACAGAAAACAAACTGTCTTTCGTATTTACAGTATGGATTCATTTAAATTCCTTTACAGACCTTTGTTGGGTACACTACAGTCTGTAAGTACAACTGCCTTATAAAAATCAACTCTTGACATTGTCACAAATACTTTTGATTAAGCCAATAGTCACGATTTACCAGAAATGCGGTAGTAATATGTACTTTATGTACCGGAAATAAGTGCACAACTTCTATAGAAACTCCTTAGTAAGGATATACTGGTAATAATGTTAGCCGCATTTAATAACAATGTATAATAAGATCGCGACTTCCGTATCGCATAGGACAATCAGGAAAATGTTTAGTGTGCAATGTGTGGGATAAAAAACGAATACTATAAAGTTGCTTAAGTGTATTTCGATTCCCGCCCAGGGTAAACATTTGTGTGATGAGCACTTGTGTTTGCCTTGTGTCTGGGTGTTGTTTATCTAAATATGTATGTATTTACAAAAAAAAAAAAGTATTTGTGTATGTATATCAGCGGTCTGACAGCCATAGTACAGGGTCTCTCTAGTTTGGGGTCAGATGGCCGTGTGTGAAAATGTCCCCACATATTATTATTATTATTTAAAGACTCGCCTATTATGAAAGAACGTTAACTATTTGTAGAATCTAGAATCACCCGCATCCAATATAAAGTAAATATTTTTTTCAGCCAGACTGTGTGTATGTGGTGGTGTGTGTGTGTGTGTGTGTGGTGTTTGCGTGTGGGGACTGCCTGGCCTTTCTGTTCTTTGATAAGTATAATCTGGGTATCTTCAAGACACGAGTAACCCGGTTACTCCGGGGCAAGCGTGCTCCACCTTAAGTCTCATCATCACTAGCGGTCAAACGCAAGTTTACGCAAGCCTATTAGAATACAAAAAAGTGCCTATAGGAAGAAGTAGTATCGATAGGCACCCAGCTACCATAATTATTTAATAAGCAAGCTTACTAGATAGTATTTACCATTAACAATCGCAACAATTGCATTATTAGCACAAACATCAGGCAGTTTTTCTTTTTTGAAAGCATAATAATATTTACTTTTACGTGCAACTTCGTCCGCGTGTTTTTTTAGGGGCCCTGATTTATCTGTTAATAAAATATAGCCTATTGTACTCAGGGATAATGCAGTTTTTTTATTGGCGAAAGTATTCACAGAATTGGACCAGAAGTTACGGTTTAGTCCCATCTCGGTACCTTCCCATCTAGGCACCCATGACAGATAGGTACGGGAATTTTTCGTTGTCATGATAAATTGGCCCGACTTAAGCAAAAATGTTCCAACCCACAACCACGACAATTTCGAGATTTTGTGACCTCTATGTGCTCTAAATATGGTATATAGGGTGACTGGTAATTAGTGTACGATACTTAAACACGTGATTGTGTTCATGATAACAAACAACTTTCCCGAAGAAAAAATGTTTTTTGTACTGGTTCACTTTACGTCACAGGCGTGCGCGCGCGTTAATTTCATACGGCTGTTGTGTTATTGTGATAAAAGTGAACCAGTACAAAAAACATTTTTTCTTCGGGAAAGTTGTTTGTTATCATGAACACAATCACGTGTTTAAGTATCGTACACTAATTACCAGTCACCCAATATTTTAACATATCAAAGACTCATAACTCTCATGTTCCAATCCACAGCTGAAATGTCGAAGACGAAACTTTAAAGTCAGTTATCTCGAAATGAGGTTTGTGTGGTTTGGAACATTTTTGCTTAAATCGGTCCATTATTAATTCATGGGTGCCGAGATGGGACTAAACCGAAGTTTCGGAGATTATCCCGAATTAGGTATCACAAACTCAACAAAATTTATATTATATGAAGTAATGATAGTATTAGTGAAGGGATAGTAATGATGATAGTTTTAGTGAAGTGATAATGAAATTAAAGTGATAGTGAAGTGATAGTGAAGTGATAGTAAAGTGATAGTAAAGTGATAGTGAAGTGATAGTGAAGTGACAGTGAAGTGATAGTAAAGTGGTAGTGAAATGATAGTGAAGTGATATTGAAGTGATTGTGAAGTGATAGTAAAGTGACAGTGAAGTGATAGTAAAGTGACAGTGAAGTGATAGTAAAGTGATACTGAAGAAGTCAAAGAGAATAAACAAATAAATAACATCACGACAAATAAATAAATACACCTAGCAAATATTCAACTCATATTTTAGAGACATTTTGTTTTCTTTATTATTTACAAAATAATCATTTAGGTAGGTAATTAAGTACTCAATTATATTTCAAATATTATTCAATTATGTACATCAAGTTATAAGCTGAACAAATATAATTAAATCATAAAGTAAGTAGTTAATAATCAAGGGATTGAATAAATACATTTATGAATAAGTACATCTAGTAGGTAAATATAATTAAAATATTTATATTTAAACTAGGTGCTAGTGATAATTATTCATGTTTCAAATGAAATATTTTTTTAGATGATTCGGTATGCATATAATTCAAACATATTCTGAAAAATAAAAAATGTGTTCTATTATTGACTCAGGTAATCAGTTAATTGCCTATTATATTTTTCGCGTGGAAATAATACAATTTGAATACTGGTCGCATAGCGCGGCACGCGAATATAAATGACATCATTCGTCGTGCTCTCGTCGCCGTCGGCGTTCCAGCAGTTTTGGAGCCCAACGGCTTGGCACGCGACGATGGCAAGAGACCGGACGGCATGTCATTATTTCCTTGGAAGTTGGGTAGGCCTTTAGTGTGGGACGCTACGTGCGTCGACACTCTTGCGCCATCCCATCTTCCTAGCTCAGCGTGCTGTGCTGGTGCTGCTGCTGCGGCTGCAGAAAACCTCAAGCGGCGAAAGTATAGTCACCTTGGTGATAACCTTATTTTCGAGCCGTTTGGGGTTGAAACCCTCGGGTCGTGGGGTCCGAGTGCTCATCTCCTTTTTAAGGAAATTTCCAAAAGGTTAGTTGACACTTCTCGTGATCCAAGAGCTGGTTTTTACTTTGGGCAGAGGTTAAGCATTGCCATCCAACGGGGCAATGCAGTCAGTCTCTTGGGCACATTCCCAGATGACGGCGATGTGGAGGAATTTTTTGATGCGTTATTATATTAGTTTATTTTTGGTTTAATAGTTATAGGTTTTTCTTTTTTTAATTGTACGTGTAAATATTGTATATTTGTAAAGTTGTTTAATATAAGAATCATCACTTAAAATAATATATTTGAATACTTAATTCAATTGTTCGTGTTAGGTTTATATTTCGGTGCACTAATAAAATGAACAATATGCGCAATAAACTATGTTTGCAAATGTAAAATTAGCCATATTATATATCATCATCATGTCAACCTTTAGACGTCCACTACTGGGCATAGGTCTCTCACAAAGGCCTGCACCGTACCGATCGTCAATTTTTATCGCCTTCCCGGGCATCAGCCATCTTTCGGTTCCGACCAAAAGGGGTGGTCGGATCTTCGCCTGGAATATACGGGAAGTACCTGTCTCTGCAGAGGTGTTAATAGGCGTCTGCAACCCACGACCTATAAATTTGGTGTACCTCCGACTGTGCTAGCGTAATAAATGTTATTTTTTATTGGCACACATCTGTTTTATTCATTTACCGATTCTTAGGAAGGGAATAAAACGGGTGGAAGCTACACTGACCTACCTGTGTACATCTACATACATTTATATAGACAGTGAAGAATATATTTTCAATTTTTTACCTACTCAATAGTTAAAATTTCACGTCCTAATGCAGGCAGGCATTTAGTTACACATTCATAACTTTTATAAATAATCAAATAAATTTCAATCCAAAGTAATTTACCTACAAGACGTGATCAAAAACGTCATCTGAGCACACAAAAAAACAGATTGGTTCCGTCGTTTTAAAAAAAAAACGCAAAAATAAACTAAAACACAAAGGGAACCCAAATGTGTCAAATAATTAGAACGGCAATTAATAAATTCACGGTAATAAAGCAAGTGTATTTGCGCAATTTATAACACGCTCCGACATCCAATAGACGATTATTTTAGTTAAGTAACAAAGTCGAGCATCTAATGAGAAGCGGTCATTGCCATGCCATAACGATTCTATGTCAAGGTTCTTGCATTGCGAACTTGCGACTGCGCGCACGTCTCGTCGTAAGTATGGAAATGGCTTAATTTTGCATGTAGGGCAGGGATGGTGAACTTTTTGACGTCATCAAACCTTTTTCTATACTAATATTAAAAGGAGGTAAGGTTTGTTTGTTTTTTTTGTGTTTGTAACTGGTACCTAATTTAGTAGTAGGCTAGTTCACGTGACTAAAGAAGTGCTGTTGCAGTGCAGTTGTACCTAGTTAAGTTTCGGTCAAAACAACGCTTTTCGTATTGTCTACCGCTGTCAGACACGCTCGCGTCAACTTCGCGTCACGCGAGCGCAATAACGGCATCCTACTGTTGCGCGTCTTTGGTGCGTGCTTCGGAACGCAACATGATCGGTATTCTACTATTCGTTTGACGTCTCAAAATTACAGTTAAAAAGCACTAAAATCAGTACTGGGATTTTTTATGAAATTATGATGAAATCTGTACTGATATTATTTTAATATTATAATAACTTCATATTCATTGAAATGTAATCGATTCTGGTCAATTATTTAGTGAGTAATATTTTTTCTCACATGTGGTAAGTTTGATTGGTGTACAGTTGACGTGCAGTTCACGCGCAGCTTACGCACAGTTCAATGGTTACAAGAATACCGTTTATCACTCAAACTTGAGCTTAACTGCGACTGCACTACAACTTCATCGGTGCGTCATAATATTACGTGAATTAGCCCTCTGGAAGTAGGTACCTTCTTCCAGAAATTAACCTACTGGTCCAATTTCAGTGGTAGACACGGCTACACATCAAGTTATATATTTCCAGTATAAGCTGACCTCACATTGTACGGAAAACCTATACAATTCGAGATCAGCATTAACTGGAAATGCATAGCTTGATGTGTAGCCGTGTGTACAAACCTACTTTATTGCTGAATGCTATAGAGTATGTTTAACGGTATTTGTCTTCCGAGCTGACGAAGTCGGGGGCAGAAGCTAAAGCTAGTTTAATATAAATTAAAGTACCTATCTTATTTTCAATAATACGTAATAGTTTGTTAATTAATAAATGCAATCAGTAGATAAGGCCAAAATTAGATCAAGTAAGGCGATTTAAAATCAATTAATGTTATTCTATTTCGGATATTCTTGTTCTTGAATCAGGTTTTAGTTTTTAGGCTGTGGCACTTTTCATTCATCATAAATTCATAACAATTATTTTAATATCTCAGTGTTTCTGCTCGATGCTGCGATTGATCCAGTATCGAGCAGAAACACTGAGATATTTTATTGTATTATGATTTTGTAGAAAGTGCTTAAAGAAAGTTAGGTTTAGGTATGCCTAAGGCAGTCAGGTTGGGTTTCATATAATTCGATTATAAGATCTAGGTGTATCTAAATTATCGCGAATAAAATCTGTTATAATACTTATTATCGGAGTAACTGAAGTCATACAAAAAAACTGAAATGTGATTTTGTTAATTTCTAATTAAGTTTTAAAGTTAGTTAACTATGTAGGTAGGTATGCCATTATTGCCAACTGTATATTTTCAAGGCGTGGGAAACTGGAAAGTATCAAATTGTGGATAGGTAGTACCTTCCTAGATACTACACTTGAAAATCAAAAAAATAAACATGTAAATATTTTATTTTAAAAATTAGTAAATCAAAATTAATTATCACTTCCGCGCGGAATGGTCTTCAATAAAATTATGTAAAAATCAAAATAGGGAACTTAAATGAAACTTCGTTAATTTTTCACATTCGTAAAAAACTAAGTCTGTTTAGATCCTCATAAATTGTAATTGAGGAAATTAATTGTACTCACTTTTGATGTTATCTTAATGGTAAAAATTTACATATATGATATTTATTTATCTAAACTAAAAATGGGTGTATTGACACACTGATAAAAAATATACAGATAAGTTCTGTATATTTTTAATTAGTGTAGTATATTTTTAATTAAATGTTGAAAAAATATGTACAATGGAGGGCGCACAAGGTATTGAAAAACTCGTCCGCATCGCTCTCATTGGGTCAAGTGTCTAAAAGGCTGGCAACATTACCACGTTATATGATCCAAGAAAAGACCAATCTTCTGGTACCTACCTGAAGGTTAGACCTGCTGCTTAGCAATGTCCTTAAAATCAAGGTGAGTACTCGGACCCCATGGCCCTAGTGTTTCAACCCCAAACGGCTCAAACATAAAGCCCAAGAAAGTTGTAATATTTACGCCGTTTGAAGTTTTCAGCACCTGCAGCAGCCGCCCCAACGTGCTAGGAAGATGGGATTGCGCAAGGGTATCGGCACAAGTTGCATCCCACACCAAAATAGGTACAGCCTAAATATTAGCATGCCATATACGTGACAACGTCATGCTTGAATATTAATTTACAATTAAATAAGAAGGTATCTACAATGAGCTAATTGATTAAAAACTCTTACATAACTAGAAGCTTTGTCAGCCAAATGACGGAAATCTTAAATAAGTATTATGACATAATTGACATTGTGTTGTGTTAAGAATGATCCAAACAACTAACGGATCGCTGAAGTGTGAACGGTCCGTTTTTAGTAACTTCCGGAATCTTTATAAGTCGTCTTAAATATCTATGTAAAAAAACTGGGCTGGACTACACATTTTTAATGCTTGTTTTCAATTCTAATTAACAGCCTATTTTCCGCATTGGACGCAAGTAGACATGCAAAAAATATGACAACAGTTGTTGACAGCAGTAGTACCTATGCGTTAGTTTTACGTACTTCAACGTAAGTAATCCAGTCCAGATGTAAAAAGAAGCCGGTCAAGTCAAGTCTGACTCGCGCACCGAGGGTTCCGTACAAATGTGTAGTTACTGGTTAGATTACCAACTCCAAAATAAGTTTTCACACAAAATGGTTTCGTTTTCCCTTTTGAGGTACGGAACCCTAAAAACAAGTAAGTAGGTTGTATTTGCGTAACCAGTACCCACGAGAACATACTCTATTTTTGATCAGTTCCGCATTAAATTTTTTCTACAGCAAAAACGGGTCAATTGTATAACAATATCTAATTCCGAAGATAAAAAAAAATCTGTTAATATTAGATAGTAGCACGACACTTGACGGAAGCCTTTTATTAGGTCAAATTACACATATTTAAAAAAATATTTATGCAAATATCGCTGCATCTTTTCATTCATCTTTCACCTATGCAGAAAACAGATTAAAAGAAATTAAATTAAAGTTTTTTACACGTTTTTACGAGTTTTTACACGATTTCTAAACTAAAAAAAGAACTGTGTAGTCAATCATTTTGCTTCTTCTATCAATCAAAAGTTAAACATGAATTAAATTCATCGTTACACAATTACGGTAGTCTAGTATTTTTTTCATCGAACATCAACATCATTGAGGATCCCCTAAGCAACAATGGCCAGTCATTATTATCAGCAGCAGGTCGATTTTGGATAGGTAGAACTCGTATTTTTATAGTATTCTATAAAAATAAAAAGAAGTAACTATAATGAAGATAATGATATTCTTAATTCGTTTCAAAGACATCGATGTCTAGGGTGGATCGAAGCAAGTGCCTACTTTGAAACGAATTAAGAATATCATTAACCTCTTTCCAAAACAGAGTGATCCTTTTGTGAAATGCACGACCCCTTTGCTTTCCAACAATAATATATCCTCTGATATTGTTCGAAATAGGTATGTCTTATGGAGAAAAAACGCTGCCACAACTCCTTTAGCCACCTCCATAATGCGTAACCTTGGGTTAGATGCTATCTATCTATTTACAAAGAAAAATGCAACACGGAACACAAAAAAATATTTGAATAACTGATTGTGTAGCGAAAGGCGATCATCGAACTCTGGGCCTTGGTATTGAACGTGAACAAGGTCCGTTCACCGCCCGCGTAGCGAGAAAATTGTTTCACGTAATTATTAGTGTTCTTACATAATTATCTCATAAATGTCCATTGTGTGATATTATTTTTTTTTATCGAAATTATGTAGGTAGATATCACTTTTAAGAAATATATTTTTTTATTTTTATTAATTTGCTGCAATCGGCGAGGAACGAGCTCTACGCCGGGGACCTTGAGCGACCAAAGAATACTATTAAAATTATAAAATTAAATAAAAGATAGTATTCTTTAATTTAAAAAAAGGCGTTTACTAAAAGACAGATAATAAAATTGTCTGTAAGATAGTAAAAGTTTCGTTTAAATATACCTGATAGATTTTGTGTGATTATCACCGCGTCAGACACAACTTCACGAGTTAATTAAACTATTTAATATGAACTTAATCAAAAATATTCACATACCAAATGATTAAGAGAATGTTCTAGTTTAACATATATTTTTTTCAAATCATTTACACTACACATTTTGACGTGATTATCAGTTTAAAATCTGTAAAAGTCGCTTGTTAGCGCCTTAAGTAAAAGTCGGAGAACGGATCGAACGATCATGGTTAAGCTAAGCTTGCTGCGGTTGCTTCGAGGATGGGTGACCATCCATTATATACTGAGACCTCCCAAAACACGTAAAGCTGTCATACGTAGATCTTTGACAGTCATTATGGGTAGTCAGAAACCAGAAGCTGACAACTAGTCTTACCAAAGGGTATCGTGTTACCCAGTAACTGAGTTCTGTAAAACACTGGTATTCAGCTGCACCTGCATCCGGTAAGACTGAAAGTCGAACCCAACATAGTTGAGAAAAGGCTAGGCAGATGATAATATATCCTCTGATCTTAAATAATAATAAGAGAAATCTCGAAAATCAATGTAAAATCAAAATATGAAAAAGTCTTTTCAAAAAAAGAAAACCGCCTTCAAAAACTAAAAAGTGATAAATAACTTTAGCACAGAACACACATTACTTTTCAATTACAAATTACAATTTTGGTAAAATTTTTATAGGACCATTTCGGAATAAACCCCTTTCGAACAAAAAAAGCATTTTGCAAATCCGTCTATTTATGACAGAGTTATGCCCGAACTTACATAAAAAAAAAACAAAAATAAACATTCGAATTGATAACCTCCTCGGTTAAAAAATGCATTCGACTTTTTCGATTCTACAAAGCAAAATTACACGTGCTGCCTTTGCTTTTATTAATAAGCGCATGAAGATGAAGAGTTTGTTGGTTTCTTTGTTTCACCGCGCTATTTTGTTTGACGACACGGTTGGCGCAATGGCTGAGCGATCGACTGCTGCGCAGCGTGTTGCGGGTTCGATTCCCGCCCAGGTTAAACATTTGTGTGATGAGCACTTGTGTTTGCCTTGTGTCTGGGTGTTGTTTATCTATATATATGTATGTATTTACAAAAAAAATGTATTTGTGTATGTATATCAGCTGTCTGACACCCATAGTACAGGGTCTCCCTAGTTTGGGGTCAGATGGCCGTGTGCGAAAATGTCCCCACATATTATTATTATTATTATTCTCACGAATTAATGGTCGCATTCTAGGCTATATTTTAATCTAAAAATATTAGGAATCCGTAAGAAAATTGACGCGGACGATGTTACGGGAAAAAGCTAGTACCTATTTGATTGAACAGAAGTACATATTTTTCAACCGAGTTCAAGAAAGAAGGAGGTTCTCAATTCGACTGTATGTTTTTTTTTTTTTGTATTATTGTAACACGATTTCTCCGGCAAATGTGAATCGATTTTGAAAATTCTTTTTCTTATGGAAAGGGTATGCCTCAGGGGTGGTCCCATATATTTTATCGAAATTGAGTCAGCATTTTTTGAAAAATCAATGAAATCCCAAAAAAAATCTACATTGACGACGTTTTAATAGCTTCTTCAATCTTCGGAGTACTTCTGTTTTAACTGTGTTGTCGGTTCTTAATGGATTTCGATGATAAGAAGGCACTAAAAAGTGATCAATAAAAATCTGGTTTACAAATAAGACAACCGCCTTCAAAACCTAAAAAGTGATAGTTAGTTAACTTTAGCAAAGTACACACATGACTTTAGATTTGGAAGTCGGTGGCAATTAAAGACAACAAACAGAACAAAGCCAAATCTAAAGTCATGTGTGTACTGTGCTAAAGGTATCTATCACTTTTTAGATTTTGAAAGCGGTTGTCTTTTTTTTTAAGCTTCATCTTACCGTGGTCTGCTGTAGCACATTTTATTTAAAACAACTACAACATATGTAATACATACGGTTAACAAAACTTAAAGCAGTAATGTTGCAGTCCACTGCATTATCAGAGCAGATGAAACATATTTTAAAATCAGTGGTTGCCACTAAACGAGCATTACTATAATTAACAAAATATTTTGAAAAGATACTCGTAAAAAAAATGGTTGCATTTATTATTTAAATGACTATGACACTATCATTATAACATTATCAGGAACAACTCGAAGCCCAAGTAAATATACGTTTACGTGAATAAATACTTAGGTAGTTTACTTCGCAGCGTAATTACTAACAATTTTATTATTATTGTTTAGCGCAGGCTGGGAGTAAGCCTTGACCATGACAGTAAATCAAGTGGAATGTGATTATAACGCTTATTATTATGATTTTCTGCAACTGCCGTCTCATTTTTAATTTAAAATCGGGCAATAAAATGCAAAATGCTTGCATTTGCTTTTTAATTGTGTATGTATATCAGCTGTCTGACACCCGTACTACAGGGTCTCCCTAGTTTGGGGTCAGATGGCCGTGTGTGAAACGTACCCACGTATTATTATTTCTGGGTTCAGAAAGTACTTTGACATAATTTTCTTGCACGAGATAAGGTCATAATAGGAAGAAAGAGAAAAAAGACGAGTTGAATAAAAATGTACTAGGTAGGTAAGTACTAGGTAGAAAATGTAAACCAAAATAATAAGTATGTTTAATCTTTTATCGCGGGAAAAATAAAAAATAAAACTTGTTCTTGTTCTCTAAAATTTTCACCAAAGGTTTTTAATTTCTGCCTTTTGCTGATCATTGATGGTTTTCTAAAACCTTGGGTGTGTGTCTTATCGTACGTATAAGTACCAAACTGGCATAAATCGTACTTAGATTTGCCGACATAGACCCGGAGAAAATTTTGGTTGAAAACTGGTCAAAAGATAGCACCTTGCTTAAATTATCTGAAGGGCAAAGAATTGTCAGTTATTATAAAGTTCAAAGCAAATCGCAACCCGGACGCAAATCCAAACTCCGTGCTGTTACGAAGAAAATCGCGGTTACACCTTTTTCATTAGATATACCGGAACTGATATCATAAGCCCGGATTACTTACGCCTCGTACTAAGAACTGCGTTTTTATTGTACGCCGTCATACTCATGATAGGTATTTATTTATTGTGTGAACTAGCTTTTTTCCGCGACTGCGCCCGCGTGTACTTTCTTGTAGATTTTTAATTTTAGAATTAATTCATAATCTGCCTTGCTTTTTCCCAAATAGGTACCTATTATGTTGGGGTCGTCTTCCAGTCTAACCGGATGCAGCTGAATACCAGTGTTTTACATGGAGCGACTGCCTATCGGACCTCCACAACCCAGTTACTAGGTAACACGATACCCCTTGGAAAGACTGGTTGTCAGACTTTCTAGCTTCTGACTACCCATAACGACTGCTGTAATTTTGAATAAAATATAAAGTGTAATATTTTGAGATAACGTAGCCCCATAAGCGAAATAACTTTTTGAATCGGAGTTTCGGAGATTACCTAGGTCAAAAAAAATAAAATAATAATAATAATAATATTATGTCGCGACATTTCACACACGGCCGTCTGACCCCAAACTAGGGGGACCCTGTACTATGGGTGTCAGACAGCTGATATATACATTTTAAATACACACATACAAAGCAAACACAAGTGCTCATCACACAAATATTTACCCTGGGCGGGAATCGAACCTGCAACACGCTGCGCAGCAGTCGATCGCTCAGCCACTGCGCGAACCGTGTCGTCGGTAAATTAAAGTCTTCAGCTCCGCAATTTTGACTATAGATTTAAGAATGTTTAATTTTATATCAAGTTTGTACTGATTTAAGAATGCAATGGCAGCACGTGTAGTTTTGCTTCATCGAATCGAAACGTTCATTTAACAATGCGGTCTCTATTTTTTATAGATTTGCGGGACTTCTCCTACTAACTACTAACTGCCTAGAAATTAGCAGTAGTTCCTTAGATTAGCATGTTCGAACAAACAAACTCTTCAGCCTTATAATAATAAGTGTTAGTATAGATTGTCTGTCCATGTCACGAACTGATATCTGCATCACAAGGCCAGTTAAGGATATGGCTGAAGATATATAAGCCAATTGTTTGTGAGGTGATGTCAGCTATACAATTGAAGTTAATATATTCACAAGATAGGTAATGCAATTATGGGAATTTAGTACTGTAGTGAGTACAGTGTTTTAGCTATGGTTTCAAAAGTTATCGCTATAACTTGCATCTTTTAGTTGCAATAATAATAGAAGATATTTAATAATCAATCCGTGATCCAAGAGTTGATTTTTACCTCGGTCAGAGTTTAAGCATTGCCATCCAATGTGGCAATGCCTGGGCATCGCCACGTTGGAAGAACGAAGAAGAACGAACAAAGAGACTGGTCTCTTGGGCACGATGTGGAGGATTATTTTGATGCTTTTTTGTATTATTTTCTTTTATTAGGTACCTAGTTTAATCGATTTTTTTAATTTTTTTTTAGTAATAATTTAAAATTTCGATTTTATAGTTTCGAAAATGAATAAATACGTAAAAATAAATCACTAAGTACAGAAAACAATAATCTACAATCAGGTACTTAGAAAATAATGTATTTCGTCCAATACGCAGGCTTAACCATGGCTGACTGAACACATAAAAGAATCCATTTTCGCGTGATGATAAGCGCGCCAACCAATTAATTGAAAACGGAGAGATTAAAACATAAATCTAAGTGTGAGGCAGAAAACTCTCGTATAAAATTAATTACATATAGTACCTACTTTACATGCTTTTTTTTAATGACGATTATCTATTGCAACTACTGCAGTAGATAGATTTTCGAATAAGTGTATCCTATTCCATTTTGGTTTAATTTTATATGGTCAAAGCCCTGTTGGTGTCACCTGAATAAAGCCTTCTAACTAAATCTATACTAATATTATAAAGCTGAAGAGTTTGCTTGTTTGTTTGTTTGGTTGAACGCGCTAATCTCAGGATCTACTGGTTCGAATTGAAAAATTATTTTTGTGTTGGATAGGCCATTTATCAAGGAAGGCTATAGGCCCGTGCGAAGCCGGGTTGGGTCGCTAGTAAATAATATATGATTAATGAAATTAAATATTGATCCGCGGGCTAGTATCAGTCCCTGTATCTATTTAAATAGGATTATGCCTAGTAATGAGTATGTACAGTCAGCAAAAGAAATAGGTATGCAGGTCATCGGAAATGGTTGAAGTTTACTTAGAAACCCATGGATATTTTCGAATGAAATTTGATTAAATCATTGAAATGTTTATTCTCTATTAATTTAATTTAATTTTATTCAAAAATATTCATTGGTTTTTAAGTAAACTTTAACTATATCTGACGACCCTGCATACCTATTTGTTTTGCTGACTGTACATTAATTAAGAATTGCAGTGGCTTTATGAAAAAATAATGCAATTAATTCGGTTTTTAGGGACTAGGCAGTATTTTTCTTTCTAGACCTTCGAAATATTCAAATGTTGAATAGAATCCCAGTCACTCTCACAACAGGCCTTGAGTTACGGCTAAATACACAACGCTGGGTACTTGCCGATGTCGCATACAATTCTGTTAACTCAGAGAAATGCACGGTTTTAATATCATTGCAATGTTAGCTAAACAAATTCATTCATAAACTCATATTTTTTTTAGATAGAATAAATACTTAGTTACAATATTTATTTTCTGCGTAAGTAGGTAGAAATTAGTTGTTAATAATGTAGGTACTACTTGTTTGTTGTTTTATTTTATTTCAGTAGTACATTATTAGGATAACAGTTGTAATTAACAGATTTTGAAGAAAATAAATACAAATGTCCGATAATTAAAATATCTAATTCCTACCTAGAAACGTAATAATTATGAAAATAATTATAAATACCTAAGTACCTAAAAATAAATGAATCCTTCACGAATCATAGCGTTCTAAATTGGTGATTAATAAAATTTTAAAAGTTAAGAAAATTCTCATCCTTTTTTTGAAAAAGGATATGAGCTAAGCATGACCTCAATACCTACCTATTCTTTACAACGTAACGAACGCAATGGATGCCAAATAGTGCAGTTTAAATTTAGAATGTACTGCACTAAAATGCAGTAGGGCTATTCTGCAAGTCTCACAGTGAGTTATAAAATTAAAGATAAAGTGAGCTGTCATCCCAGATAATACCTACTAAGGATTGCCAGCTCACCTCAAACTCACTTCACTTCACACCAAGAGACACGTTCAAAAAATAACCCTTGCCGCATTTATTTTTGGAATGAACGATTTTAGCCTACTGATCAATTTTTTTTACAAAAAATTCAATTACATGGCTATTTAATTGATAATTTCATTATATCCTAATTTTTTGAAATTTTCGGATCTTTACACTCTGTCCACTGGCTTAATCGTTTTTTGACAGCTGCAACTAGTGAACAATATTTATGATTTTTGTAAAAACTGATACCTACGCATAACTATATGTATTATAATTTCTGTAATAGGTCATAAATAAGATAATCCAACAAGATAAGGCAGTTTATATATTTATTTTATAACGCATTTTTAAGTAATCGGGAATAATTTCATTCTAAGGCAGCTGTCAAAAAACCAATAACCCAATGGACAGGGTATAGTTCAATTTATTCAGTGTGATGGATAAC
This sequence comes from Charanyca ferruginea, assembly GCA_947361185.1. Taxonomy (NCBI): domain Eukaryota; kingdom Metazoa; phylum Arthropoda; class Insecta; order Lepidoptera; family Noctuidae; genus Charanyca; species Charanyca ferruginea. Next base: position 53,304,293 of record OX376055.1, on the reverse strand, counting down.
AGGGAGTCTAAACCTCAGGGAGTCGAGTTGAAAATTAAAATTAATGAAGAATAATTGTAAGGATCATGCCTTCAGTACAGTTATAACACTGACCTAGTTATCAATTATTATGTTATTGAAAGGTACCTACATATTATTAGATTAATTATCTTGAGACTAACAGTGGAAATCAAGGTGAAACATCTGTACCGACCTAATAGAGGGAAATTGGTACTCGTAACTTGATAAGGAAATATGAAGGTATATATGGTGGTACACATAATATAATATTTCTATATTGCATCGGATTAGATCGATTAAAGAAAGAAATCTGAAAATATGCTGTTTATTTTGCACATCAAGTTTTTTTTATTAATTTATACTTCACGCACAAACGTACACAGGCGGACTTAATGCCTTAGGCATTCTCTACCAGTCAACCAAGAAAAAAAAGGAAGTAGGTGTTCATTCTTAAATTTAAAAAAAATACAGCTTTCCTAAATAGTTCAAGCTAAAATTAAAATTAGACGGTAGATGTATTTAATTTTTATTTTCTCTGGCTTGAGGGATTTTTGAGTACCTAATTGATATTTTTGTTTGTTCATTTGATTATGTCATATTTAGTCAATTATGCTGATTTTCTTGGTCGTGTAAAGTGTTCTTGTTTGTGTTCTCAAAATGTTTCATTCGTTTTCATTAGCAAAACTTACCGTATATTTATCGATCCTTGCATTTTCTCGTTCAAAATGCCTTGTTTCTTTCAAATTCACAATATTTCTAGCACTTGTAACAGCCATATTGACGTATTAAACAATTTTTCTCGTAAAGAAAAAACAATAAGATCTGTCACTTTTCGCGCGCAAACCCGGGTGCGTTCCGTCTCCCTGCGTTCCTCGCGCCGAGATTCCAAATTCGAATGGTTGTGAAACACGGCGCTTCTTTTATATAAAAGCTGTACGTATCGTTATAGCTAGACATGAATGCGCCCCCGCGCTCTTGTCCCTTTCATTCTCTATTCAGACTATGCAAGCAAACGCGTACTACTGTCCCACTTTAGTAATTGTTTTGTCTAAACAAACCCAGCAAGCACAGGATACGTCTGGATGTACCTACTGAAATATGAAACTGGATTAACGAGATGTTATCTTAGCCGTTCTTCAATTATTTTAAGTGCACCTATTTATTTTATGTCATTTCATGTGTGCTATTTGTTTATTTACAAACTACGTAGTTAGTCTTGGTACAAATTAAAAAACCAACAAAAAAAGCTAAGCGTGACTGAAATAACTCCTGTTTATTTTCTTGGGGAGGTGAAAAAAGTACTATTTCAGTAGGAAATGCCCCAATATAAAAGTAATACCTACCTAGCCATAGGTCTAACCTTAGTAACAAACGCTAACAAAAAAACATCCGAAATTAGTAGTCCTACACAAAAATAAGTCTCATTGATTTTTTTAAATTAGATAAATAGGTACTGGCTCATTAAATTAATCGGTTATAGACAATGTGTACACAACCCAATTACTCAACTTAAAAGACCAAGGTTCGCTTAGGACCTAAATATCTGATTTTATTTTAAATATATTATGTACCTAATTATTCGGTTGACGAATGAACTGAGCACCATTTAATCATTTAGAATTTAATTATTTTTCAAAGCAGTATTTATTACAAAATTACATCAAGCGATATTTATTGCAACGTTACACGCAAATTGTTTGTTTGCACTTTAAAAAGTTAATTAAATTAGTCACAAGTTTTTAAATACAATAGTTGTTTCATTTCATAAAATAATTATGAATTATTTGTGAGAAATTATTCAAAGATAATAAAGTAATAAATCGTGAGTACTGTATTTTTCCTTCTATTTTATTAAGAACGCTGTGCACGTCAGTAAATGATGTAAACACTATAGTCCATGTCTCTGTTCTCTGTTAGGTAATTGTAAATATTTGTGTTGTTGATGTGCCTTAATGATAAATAAATAAATGAAGATAAAATCTCGCCTTCTATCTTCGGAGGAGCAAGCATCTTCTGCAGAGTTAGGTACCTACTTGAGTTCCTACATATTAAGAGGGTATGTTTAACCGGTTATTCTCAACCGGGTAGGTACAGATTACGACACTGAGATGCTATTGAGTAATTCATAATCATATTAAATGACATATATATTTTGTTCTATTTAAACCATTCAATGGTGTTTTTCAGAGCCTGAAAGATCCCAAAAGTGCTCTTGTATTAGGTACTTACATGAAATGTTTGGAGTTTATTATTGTGAGATGAGCGCAGATGAGCTGGTAAATGTCGTTAAGTACTTACATATTACTTATTCAAATTCAAATTCTTTATTTCAGACATACGTCCATAATCTTCCGTGTGTCTGTCCGTGGTAATATGTTGGCCCGCAGATTTGCACGGTGTACGCATGAGGTTAAAATGACCCTCTTTCGAGCCTATTGTCAAACTTTCTACACCTGCAGTCTGTGGGTCAAGTATACGCAGGGGGCATACAGCGCTCTGCGTGTCCAGTACAATAATGCTTTCAGAACGCTTATGGGGCTGCCGCGGTTCTGTAGCGCTTCGGGTATGTTTGCCGATGCGAGGGTGGATGATTTCTACGCAATTATCCGTAAGCGTTGCGCCTCTCTGCGGCACAGAACACGGGGTAGCTCCAACAGTATGCTGAGGGCATTATGTGAGCGGTGGGACTGTCCAATGCTCGGCCGATGGGTGGGACTGCACACACGTCGCAGCCAGATAAGTGGACAGATACAAATTGTGACTGTTTTATTTATTTATTTATCTTTATTTCGTCATTGTATGTGTACTAACATTAGTTTTAATAAGTTTGAATGTATCTACTAACAGTATGGATCTCGGTCTGCCAATAAATTATTATTATTATTCTCGTTTATTCATTTTCTTAACATATTAAATTACATTTTTAAATATTAGTAAAAAAATAAATAAAAACATTTAAAAATATAAAAAAATAGTAGCCCACCGGTATCGGGAACAGGGTCCAAGCTACCGGTGGTCAGGGCTCCTGAGAGAGGAATCTCCTGACTATACGCGCCGTGTCCAGGAGTACCGCTCTCTGTATCAAGCCCTTGATCCAGCTGCCCAACGAGAGCCTCCTTAGGTGTTGGTCGAGGCTCTTGGAAATGAGTCCATTGGCCGTAACGACTATCGGCACAATGACTGCTGTATTCACATCCCACATGTCGACAACCTCGCGAGCCAAGTCAAGATACTTGATTTGTTTATCTTTCTCGGTTTTCACGAGGTTCTCGTCATGCGGAACCGCTATATCAACAATCATTGTGCGACGCTCTAATCGATCTATCACCACTATGTCAGGTTTATTGGCAACAATAGTCCTGTCAGTGATGATAGATCGATCCCAATACAATGTGATGTTGCCATTTTCGAGAACTGGGTCGGGCACATACCTGTAGTACGGTACTTCCGATTCCACAAGCCTGTACTTTAGAGCAAGTTGCTGGTGGATAATCCTAGCTACAAGGTTGTGTCTATGCAAGTAGTCTCCGTTAGCCAGACGAGAGCACCCAGAGATAATGTGTCGGATTGATTCTCCCGGTCGGTGGCATGCCCGACAAATGTCAACCGTGCCGTCCTTCACAATATACCTCCGGTAGTTGTTCGTCATCATAACTTCATCCATAATCGCACAGACAAAACCTTCGGTTTCCCCAAAGAGATCACCGAATCGCAGCCAGGATACGGACGCCAAGAAGTCTACATCAGGCCCATGTAGGGCCCGGTAGAAGCGCCCGTGAAGCTCCTTTCTCTGCCATACCTTCTTGCGGTCATTAGTATCTAGTACTACAGGTTTGCGCCAGTTCTCGTTCGCTAAGGAGAGCGGGGTGAGGCCCTTGTCCACTGAGACCACATCTCGATGCATACCCACGTCGGTTTTAAGGAAGTACTCCCTGAGACTGCATACCTCACGGTTGTGCAGGGACTTAGCATTAAGAAAGCCTCGGCCTCCGCACTTCCGTGGGATATACAGTCTCATTACCGATGACCGTGGGTGATGCATCCGATTTGCGGTCAGCAATGTACGGACCCTCCTATCCAGGGCGTCAAGTTCCGTCTGAGTCCACTTGAGTATGCCGAAAGAGTACATCAAAACCGGCATGACCCATCCGTTGAAGGCGCGCACCTTGTTTCCGCCTGATAAAAGACTATTTAACATTTTATTCAGGCGGCCAAAGAAGCGCTCCTTCAACGATTGTTTCATGTCGGCAACATTGATGCCTAACGCTTCCGACATACCCAAGTACTTGTAGGTTTCGGTTGAGGAGAGGGATCTAAGACGTATGGAATCCGAGAGTTGGGTTCCCACGGATTCCATAATCTCCCCTCGCTTCACATGCATGACTGCACATTTGTCCACACCAAATTCCATCCTAATGGCGCTACTGAAAGTTTCTGTAACTTTCAGTAGCTCCATCAGTCGCAAATTGTTGGGGGCAAAGAGTTTCAGATCATCCATGTAAAGGAGGTGAGATATGACCTGACCTCCTCTTCTCAACCGATACCCTAAACCCGAACCCTCCAGCAACGTGCTTAGAGGGTTCAAGGCTAAACAGAACCATAGTGGACTTAGACTATCACCCTGAAATATACCTCGCTCGATCCTTATCGGTTCGCTATTCTCCCGGATCTGCCGACATCCTGGATAGCGAAGGACCGTCCTCCATTGCCCCATACATGACATCAGGAAGGTGCGTAGAGTTGTACCTCATGAGCCATGTATGTGGCACAGAATCATAGGCCTTCTTATAGTCTATCCAACATGTCGACAGATCCCTTCGGGAACGACGAACCTGCTGGTTAATGGCCATATCAATGAGGAGTAGCTCCTTAGTACCACGAGACCCATTTCTACATCCATTTTGAGAGGCAGACATGATTGAATTTTTGTCAATGTGTTCGTTAATTTTCACTCTCAAAATGGATGTAAGAACTTTATAGACCGTTGGCAGACAAGTAATCGGCCTATAATTTTTGGGTTCCGTAGTACTACCAGATTTATGGAGCAGGTGGGTTATTCCAGTAGTTAGGAATTGGGGCAATGATCCTGACTCTAAGGCTGACTGGAACTGAGACGCTAAGTGAACGTGCGATCTTTGAAACCATTTTATCCAGAAATTTTGCAGCCCGTCCGGCCCTGGAGATTTCCAGTTAGGTAACGGACGGACTGCACGAGCTACATCTTGAGGGCTTATGGTAATTGCCCCCATTTCTAGTATTGGATCACACGCTCGCTCAACCTCCCGAGTCCAATCGCCCTCAGTGTGGCTGACAGGCACCGACCAGATGCTGCGCCAAAACGAACACATGGCAGCATCATCCGGCTGGTGCGCATCAGCCACGCCTTGGTCCGGTCGCTCCCAAGTCCTATACACCCACCTCTCATCACTCTGGAATATGCGATTCTGAGTGTACCGCTCCACTCGTCGCTTGTACCGTCGAATACGGTTTGCCCATGCACAGATCTTCTGCTTCAGGAAGTCGATACGCTCTGTGATGCAGGACAAATAATCTCGAGGATTGATATCAGTCCCCGAGAATGCCCGCCTCACAAAGCGCATCACTCTAGGGCGCGTGTTGCCCTCCCTGAAGCAGATAAGCTTGCCGATGAGTGCTCTAGCCTCACCAATACGACGCTCAATCCTGTACTGCCATGCTGGTACAGCTGGTTTTGGTGGTGCAGCTCCGTCACTGTTGGGAAATTTTACATGAGCTACACGACATGCTGCTACAGCCGCGCAGTACAAGATCGAGTGGGTATCAGCGAGGTCTTTGCTGCTGTCAAAATAATTTGACAGCTGCGAATCTAAAGCACACACCAGCGCCCTATTTTTCTTCTTATTATTATTATTATAATCTTAGTATAACCAAATTACTTGAAGACTAATGTTAGTAATTTATAAAGGGTATACATCCTCAGCTGGTGTGGATCTTTAACCAGTGGCGCAGCAAGGGGGAGTCCCACCGATCTCGAAACACGGTCAGGAGACTATTAGGGGCGGCGCGCAGCCGGCCGGCCATGGATGCGGTCCTTTTTCTTATTATGGCGTAGAAACGTAGAAATCATCCGTGTGCGCCTCCGCAAACATACCGGACGCACTACAGCACCACAACCCAACAGTATCCTGAACGCGTTATTGTATTGGACACGCAGATCGCTGTATGTCCAATATGTTATGTTTTTAACTAATGTAATTGCAAATGGTCGTTTTATGTTAACCATTAACTTGGCAGAGACTGTAAAGCATTTAAAAAAAAAATATTTTATATATTTGGGTTGTTACATGGCAAATAGACACCCGAAAAATAAAATAAAAATTCTAACAATATTTGTTTTGGAAATATACAATGTATGTAATTATGCACACTGCCAAGTTGTCATGCATAAATCTTTCGGAATCCATGTGCACTGTAGGACACACTGCTAGATTGGTAGAAAATAAAAAAATAAAATGTTTTATGTAAATATTTATTTATGTAGTCTCAGAAACATTGATAGCTTAATCAAAATTTATAAAATCACAGACTTCGTTTTTTTTCTTAATAATTAAAGTTTTATCGCAACAATAATAATTTATATTCTAAGTATGATATCAATCAGTCAGTATGCACAAGAAAGATAAACAAATTTACGAAATAAGGGTAGGTAACTAACAACTATATGACCCCATTTTTACCCTTACTACTTCTTGTGATAATTATAAAAACAGTTTCGATCTTCAACTAAACAACAAAGCCTCACTTGGCATTGCAGACAAAACAATTTAGTTTGACCCTTTTACACAAAACCTACATTGTGCTTTGGATGATGTGGCCTACTTAGTCATAACGCGTATCTGTCTGATTTTCAGGAATAACGATTTTTTTTTAAGTTTTCTAAAATTACCGTAGTCAAACCATTTGACAACATACATTTTTCGTTGATTTGAAGTGATTTGCGAAAATGATCCGCGGCGTTTCTTCTTCAAAAACTTATTGGTAGGAAGTTTTTTATCAACTCCACGAAGACGATTCGGTGTCACGGTCACCAAAGAATATATACCGTATTCATTTCTCAAATACAACGATGGCAACGAATGTGTACACAAACTATCGCCACCGTCTGAAGGACTTATTACTTCATCAAGAGCGGAATCGCTGCCAACACCATCTGAGCTTGCTCCTGGTTATGGAACCACGGCAAAATTGTTTGTGCTCTTGTCCCAGCCTAAGAAGGCAACAAATAATTACTATATATATTTATTTTCAATACAAATAATTTACATTTCTATAGGTTGATAATTAAGTATTTTATTGCCAGTGTATCTTCAAATGCACATTGTAAAAGTCAGGTCATGATATGGTAACATGGCAGTGTGCATTTGTAGATACATGAATATTGATAGTCATAATTTAGATAAAAAAAAATTTACTTTGATAAAAATTTGTTTCGTAAACAAAAGAATGCACTTTCTGTCCAATAATAACTACATTTATTTATCGTATTTAGCAATTAATTTGGGATTATAATCTTACCTTGCTCGTAGACTCACGCGCACGCTTCTCCATCTTTCGATCTACTGACTACAAATGTTGTCAAATGTAATAAAAACTAATATTTCTACAAACCACAAGGGTCTCATTTAACGGTTTAAAACAAATAAAAATTAAAAATTAAAAAAAACCCCCAACGCAATACATAAAAGCGATTATGTAAAAAGTAAAAAATAATACTTTTGTTGAGCCATCAAATGTTTGTTCGTTGAAATGGCGCTATAATGTCGCGGCGGGGTACCGCTTAAGGCGAGGTTTTCCTACCGCATACTATTTTGAAGGGGGTGAAGCAGAGGAAGTGACGGCTGCGTAAAGGAGAGCGCCCCGCAATGGCATAGAATAGGTAAGCGCTGCAAGCGTTGTACAGCGCGCTGTACTCAGCGTAAAAGCGGCATGCAGCGGCGCGCGGGCGCTGGGCGCTGCGTCGAGCTATATTTTGTAGCAACGAAAAACAAATTTATTTGTTGCATTTTAATGTATTGACCAACACTATTTTGGGTTATAATTACGTTATAATAATGTGTCGTTCTTTTCTTAGACTAGGTCTTTTCTTATTACTAAACGTGCTCGCTAATAAATAAATAATAAATAAATAATAAATAAATAATAAATAAATAATAAATAAATAATAAATAAATAATAAATAAATAATAAATAAATAATAAATAAATAATAAATAAATGATAAATAAATAATAAATAAATAATAAATAAATAATAAGTAAATAATAAATGAATAATAAGTAAATCATAAATAAATAATAAATAAATAATAAATAAACAATAAATAAATAATAAATAAATAATAAATAAATAATAAATAAATAATAAATAATAAATAAATAATAAACAAATAATAAATAAATAATTAATAAATAAATGTCAACGCTACAATATTTTATAGGTGCTATACCTAGTTATAATTACACCTAGGTACATATAATTAGGTAGGTAGGTAGGTATATAAACTTACTTTTTAATTTTGCCTTTATTCAGATAAATTTGAAATACTGTGTAGGTAAAAAGGGAACACACAACCACAACACACATCAAAGGAAAGGTAGGTACAGACCAGCGTATCAAGCTACAACAATGTTAAATTACTTTGATAGATTTTCAACGTTATCACAAAAGAATAAGGTTCATATTCAATTGGGAAAATTTGACACTTTGGTATGGGTTGATGTACTGGCGTCTGTACCTACCCTTCTAGTTGTTTCCTCGTAACAAAAAGTACAAAGACGGAACAGGTTAGGATTTTATTTCATAGTAGTATACCTACCTACTTAGCGAATGAACAGAAAATTGAATTTATAAGAAATAAGTAAATAGGTACTTACTTGCAAAATTGCCTATGAGATTTTATGCTGGCACTTCACATGGCCTATTTGTGCAAATATTTGGTCAGTGAGTAGTCTTACAAAATCGACTTTATTGCAATAACTATAGGGTACATTTCATTGCATTGGAAAATTGCCTATGAGATTTTATGCTGGCACTTCACATGGCGTATTTGTGCAAATATTCGCCTTATTTGGATAATACAAAATTGACTTTATCGCAATAATTATAGGGTACATTTCATTGCATTGCAAAATTGCCTATGAGATTTTATGCTGGCACTTCACATGGCGTATTTGTACAAATATTCGCCTGATTTGGATAATACAAAATCCACTTTATTGCAATAACTATAGGGAACATTTCATTGCATTGCAAAATTGCCTATGAGATTTTATGCTGGCACTTCACATGACGTATTTGTACAAATATTTGCCTGATTTGGAAAATACAAAATCGACTTTATTGCAATAACTATAGGGTACATTTCACTGCATTGCAAAATTGCCTATGAGATTTTATGTAGGCACTTCACATGGCGTATTTGTACAAATATTCGCCTTATTTGGATAATACAAAATTTACCTTACAGTAATTGAAATAAAGTCAATTTTCTATTATCCAAATAAGGCGAATATTTGCACAAATACGCCATGTCAAGTTCCAGCATAAAATCTCATAGGTAATTTTGCAAGTAAGTACCTGTTCATTCGCTAAGTAGGTAGGTATACTACTATGAAATAAAATCCTATCCTGTTCCGTCTTTATACTTTGTGTTACGAGGAACCAACTAGAACGGTAGGTACAGACGCCAGTACATCAACCCATACCAAACTGTCAAATTTTCCCAATTGAATATGAACCTTATTCTTTTGTAATAACGTTGAAAATCTATCAAAATAATTTGACATTGTTGTAGCTTGATATGCATGCCGCTGTACCTACCTTTCCTTTGATTTGTGTTGTGATTGTGTGTTCCCTTTGGTATAAAGGGAACCCTTTGTTGTGTTCCCTTTGGTATATATATACACATTATTTCAAATTTATCTGAATAAAGGCAAAATTTGAAAGTAAATTTATATACCTACCTAATTATATGTACCTAGGTGTAATTATAACTAGTTATAGCACCTACAAAATATTGTAGCGTTGACATTTATTTATTTATTATATATTTTATTTATTATTTATTTATTATTTATTATTTATTATTTATTATTTATTATTTATTATTTATTATTTATTATTTATTATTTATTATTTATTATTTATTATTTATTATTTATTATTTATTATTTATTATTTATTATTTATTATTTATTATTTATTATTTATTATTTATTATTTATTATTTATTATTTATTATTTATTATTTATTATTTATTATTTTTATTCAACTATTATTTTTATTTTTTATTTATAATTGATTTATTATTTATTTATAATTTATTTATTTATTATTTATAATTTATTTATTTATTATTCATTTATAACTTATTTAATATATAGGTATTTATTATTTTTTTATTATGTATTTATTATTTATTCATTATTTATAATATATCATTTATTTTTAATTATTTATTTATGTTTTATTTATTATTTATTATTTTTTTGTTTATTTATTTTTTTATTATTATTTAATTATTATATACTTATTATTTAATTATTATTTATTTATTTATTATTTTTATTAATTTATTATTTATTATTAGTTATTTATAATTGAATTATTATTTATTTATAATTTATTTTTTTATTCATTTATTACTTATTTATTATTTATTTATTGCTAATATTATAATTATATATACCTATGGGAAATGTTAGTAATCTAATTATGTATTATAAAAGTAAAGTGAGTAGGCAGGCACTTACCTACCATTTTTGTAACATATAAATCGGTATTCCTTTAATTTTAATTTTATAAATCTTCTTCCATTTATTTTATTGCCCATTTTAATAATTACCTAATCACGGGGACGAACTTAGACTAAAATATTATACGTATTATTTTTGTACAAAATCGATACAACCTTCCGCTCCGGTGTCTCGACGGGTACTGGTTGACGGTCGGGGCCGTCGGAGGGAACGCGACCACCCGTTAGATTAAGGATTTACGTAGGTTATTATTAATTTGTGGGAAAATTATAACGTAAAAGAAAAAAGTTTTTTTCCGAGATTTTAAATAATAACAAGCTACTTCTATTGGTATAACTTTCATATCATTTAGTGATGAGATCTCGAAGTAGTCGATGTTTTAAGTTTTAAATTAGGGTTGCCTTTATATATTTTTTCTAATGAGTAAATTGTTATTAATCATGTTTCTGTCTTTCCGAAAGACTAGATAATATGTTATATTTTGATAAAATACCAATTTCATAATTCTAGGTTGATCTTAAAAATAAATACAGCTGTTCAAAAATTAACAAAAATTGCTAAAATTCGGAATACCTCGCCTTAAGTAAGTCAGTCCCTCAATTTCATTCACTGTCTATTAATTTACCAGCGTTTCCGACCAATTTTCTTCGATATTATCAAATTTTTGTTGCTAATCTAGTTGTTAATCTTGTTGCAAATCTAGTTACCATCAGTTCGCTATTTTAGAATTAGATATTTAGTTATTGCTTTAAACTTAGCGGTACCCCGCCGCGACATTATAGCGCCATTTCAACGAACAAACATTTGATGGCTCAACAAAAGTATTATTTTTTACTTTTTACATAATCGCTTTTATGTATTGCGTTGGGGGTTTTTTTAAATTTTTAATTTAATTTTTATTTTAAATTTTTTAAATGTAATTTAGTTTGGTTTTGTGTGGTCAGTGTGGTCACCTAATATGTTTGAAAGCAGAGTAAACATCCGGTATGCGTCTAAGATCCCTACCGCAGCATACAAAAGAGCTGATAACTTTAAAACTGCTGAACCGATTTTGATGAAACATGTCTAAGAACCATCGCTAGAGAATCTACTTTCAAATAAAAAAAACCGCATTCAAATCGGTTCACCCGTTAAAGAGCTACAGTGCCACAGACAGACACACAGACACACAGACACGTCAAACTTATAACACCCCTCTTTTTCGTCGGGGGTTAAAAAAACATTATTACCAAAACTATTATCAAATATTTTTTCACAGTGATGAACAGTTACCTACACATTAACACTATACGTGTTTACATCATGCATTATTCAATCGCTAAGTCTGCTAATGGACGCGCAAAGGCATTCATAGTTTGTTTTATTATGAAGAAGAAACCAACAGTACACGGAAAAGACAAAGCCTTAGGTGTAACTGAAGGTAGCATTATACTAATTATGTAATTAGGTTTAATTATGTAGGTATATGCTACACTGTACAGGTAGCAGTCAAACGATTTTAGAGTTATGACGGTATTCATCTCACAGTAGTTTAGCACAAATTAAATAACTGGAAATAACATAAAGGTATTGCCACAATAAGACTGGCATCTTAAACGAAAAAAAGAATTAAAATAAAAACAATTGATAAAGGTATTCGATTTGAGTCGATTTTTGAATTTAAAACCTTCAAAATAAATTAATATTTTTTGCAATTTAAATATCGAACGAATCAACTTGACTTTTATTCTGCACCCTCTGTACGACTATTGGCACTCTTGGTTACTGGTTAGTCCATTCAGCAAAATAAATTATACGCAAAATGAAACAAATATTAACGAACGTGTGTACCTACCTGAGTTTTGTAGGAAGTAATAGGCCAGTATTTATTAATTATTCACATAAAAATTCTTACTTTGAATCTTCACATTGCCTATTTCTGTTGTTCTTTTCCGATAATAAAGCGTAGTTTCCGTAGCGATGCAGTCTTGCGTAGCGACACGTGGCGTCGCGTAGGGCAGCGTAGCGTAGTCTAGTCCTTAGTAACATCCGCAGGAAACATAACTGGGTAGGGTTATATTATACTTAGGGTTCCCTACAAAAAAAACGGAACCTTCATAGGATCACTCGTGCGTCTGTCTGTCCGTCAGTCTGTCACAGCCAATTTGCTTCGAATCTACTGGACCAAATCAGGCGAAATTTGGTAGGATGGTGAAATCCTGTGACCCAATCACAGATGTACAAAGTACATAAAAAAAAGGGTCATTTTCTTGGGACTAATTAGGAAATTAAAAAGAAAAGTTTTGCAAACCTTACAGTGTCATATATTATTATACTAGCAACCCGACCCGGCTTCGCATGGGCCTATAGCCTTCCTCGAAAAATGGACTATCCAACACAAAAAGATTTTTTTCAATTCGAACCAGTAGATCCTAAGATTAACGCGTTCAACCAAACAAACAAACTCTTCAGATCTCGCTGTTATTATTGTAAAAATATTAAAATAGTTTTGATTTTATTCATGAAAGGAGACTAAAATTGACCTTTACTTGCTAACCCTGATCTCAAACTAATGACTGTGAATGACTGTGATCTCTGAAACTAATGAGCCTAAAATTTTGAAAAAAATACACAATATAGTTCATTGCTTGTAAATTACAGCAAAACCTATAAGAATTCTATCAATTGAAAATAAAGATTTAATTAAAACATTTTTGACTTTGGCATTGTACTCGAGTTCAACTCGCACTTGGCCGTTTTTTGATGTGAAACATCTATAGCCGCACGTAAAACCGATTTCTGGCGTGGCGACGCATGCCGTGGCGACGCGTCGCCACGCTATATGATGGTATATATATACAGTCTATATGCAGTAGTGTGAACGGTGTGGCGACGCGTCGCCATGCGCAATCGACTGTGCGATTACCGAAGTCACTGATTAAACGAATTAAGTAGTCACGATTTGAAATAAATTCGTAATTTTTTGTATTTAATGAAAATAAATGTTTATTCAATAAATAGTCATCGTTATCTGGAAAAAAAATCGTAATATTTTATTTTATCATTATGACATATTTAGTTCCTATCACAATCTGTTCTTTTCTGCATATTACTTTTACAAAATAATGTCAAGGTTTCACATATGCCTCAAAAAAAAAAAAAGAGGCGTCCCGTGACGGCTCATTTTTTTTAATAGAAACAGTATTATCTTCATATACTTAGTCATCATCATCATAACAGCCTATTGCCGTCCACTGCTGACTGGGCTTGTGGGATCGACGATTTAAAGTAATGTGTGTTCTGTGCTAAAGTTATTTATCTCTTTTTAGTTTTTGAAGACGGTTTCTTTTTTTTGAAATATCTTTTTTTGTAAACATATAATGGGCATCTGAATGAAACGATAAAAGTGTTATTTTCGGCGGGGTTTTAAAAATACGGTAAGTATATCAATCTACATTGTATTCTTCACATTAGAAAGTATTTTAAACCCTCTAACTTATTATTTTTTCATACAAATGAATGTATGGATCTCACCATGATTCTTTTTGTATGGTCTACAGATAGTATTGTTCCGGGTCTGGTTGTTTGTGTGTGTGAGTTTGATGTTTGTAAGTAAACGCATCCACGATACACGAGAAATTCCTAGTGTGGGAATACGTTTTTATTAAAATAAGAATGAGAATTATATTTAAATCTATGATTTTAAACATATAAATCATATATTTAACAAATAAATGAGAATAAAACAAATAAATGTACAGTTTTGTTTATGTAACTTATTTTGTAGTAAAGTGACTACTTAAATAGAATTATGATTTACATACGTGTGTAATGTTTTGACTTACAGGTATGCTAATAAGTACTACTTATTGCCTTGTTTTTGTCTAGTCTTGAAAAAATGCGACAATTTTGTTTTATTTTTTGCCATGATAATTGTGACAATCATCTTCTACACATTATATTATTATCAAACAGTTCCGTAACTCACAGACAAAGCACAGCTAAACATTTTATACAGATACAATAAAAAGCTTCTTTTACAAAAAAGACAACCGCCTTCTTGAAAAATAATTTCAGCACAGAACATTTTTAATTTTTAATTTTTTGAAGATGGCTGTCTTTTTTGTAAAAAAGATTATCATTTTCCGCTTTTTAGTACCTCCTTCTTAACACATTTAAAACAGAGATTCAAAGTACTTCAAAGATTGAAGATAACAGAACGTCGTCTATGTCATTAATTTGATTTTTTCAAAAACTGCCGTATCAATTTGGATAAAATTATATGGGATTCGAACGGAAAAATTATAAAATTTATATGGGACCACCCCTGAGGCATACCCTAACCATAAAAAAAAAGATTTTCAAAATCGATTAACATTTGCCGGAGAAATCGCGTAACAAACATACAAAAGAAAAAACATACAGTCGAATTGAGAACCTCCTTCTTTTTGAAGTCGGTTGAAAAAGAGGGTACATGGACTAAAACAGTTAATCAAAAACCATTTCTAGGGTTACAAAAAGAAGGTTCACAAATAAAAATACAGTTGAAGTTATATTATTTATCCGTGGATTTTAGTAATACTTGCCTACTCTGATTATTACATTATCTTTCTCAATACATACTAGGAACCCCACGTGAAAATACACAACACAATAATTAGGAAAAGCCCACTAAAATGAATATTAAATACACGTAAATATTTCAAAAACTACTAAGTATACCCATTGCTACTATTCTTATTCGCTGCATAGCACATTGTTCGTATTCACTAACTTTAGCAACCTTTTACTTCAAAGTAAGTTGACACGTCTTGCTTGAGTTCCACATTGTTACCGATGGTAGAAGGTTAAAACTACGACTTGTGTATTTGTTACTAATGAGCGTATTATATAAATGTACCTACCATGGTACACAAACAGTAGCTTAGTAACTTTGGCTGATTATATACTATGTTGCTTTTATAGGTAGCTCTGCTGTTACTAAGTACTGACAGAATAACCTAAAATTTTAATTTCGTAATAAATTCAACATGGCCCGATGGCTACCTAATTCAA
Organism: Charanyca ferruginea; assembly: GCA_947361185.1. Lineage (NCBI taxonomy): Eukaryota > Metazoa > Arthropoda > Insecta > Lepidoptera > Noctuidae > Charanyca > Charanyca ferruginea. The sequence continues at coordinate 53,288,466 of OX376055.1, read as the reverse complement.
ATGGGACTAGGTAAGACATGTCTAGACCGAGATCATGAGAAGGCCGATCCAGCTCGGAGAAGAAGGCGTCGAGGAGGTAACAGGAACGCCGAATCCCCACCGGCACCAGCGCCGGCTGCTCTTTCATGGCAGGCGGACCTTTGAGGTATGGGCGCCTTTGAATGGGGATAACAGAGTGGTCACCTGGTACTCTGCACAGCGAGGCTTAGGGCTTGCCCCTTTACAATCTCTCCAGGGACCACCCACCAGAACCTGTGCAGCACAGGTAGGGTTCTGTCGGTCTTTTAAGAAGAAACGGAATCCATATGCAGATGGTGAGGTGGTTTTAGTGAGGTCAAAATCCTACATTCCATGGTCTTACACCCAGTCCCCGGATTGGGAGCCCTTTGAAGGTCACCCCACCAAAAATTACAAAAAAAGGTAGGACACACCTTCCGCTTACGGGTTCAACTGTACCTAGGCATAAGTAACACAGTGCTGGTGCCCTGAGATAGCGAGATGGACAGCGGATGGAACGAGATGGTGGGGTGAATTGGTCGATTCTTGCAGAACTGGAAAGTGGAAGCACAGAATCACGAAAGATGAATGAAGTGAAGAAAGGCTTTTGCCCAGGAGTGCTACAGATCGAGCTAATGGAAAGAAACGAACCATACCAGTGAGGTTTACGATCTACATTCATAATGTGCAGAATCCTTATCCATGGGCGCAATAAGAAATCCGCTTTAATTGAGCTTAGATCTATGAAGTGCATTCTCTGAATGAGAAGAGGCCTTTGCCCTGCAGTGGGACAACTATAGGTTGGTAGGTATTATTATTATTATTTTTTTTTTACGAAGAAAAAATATCTACTCCATACATTTTGACGATTTATAAGAACCAGAAATGTATGAAACAGCTGTTTTTTCTTCGCGATTGTGTGGTCATAGTAAGAAAAGTAATTAATAATAATAATAAAATAATAATAATAATAATTGTTTATTTCATAAAAATGCACATACACAAAATATCTTAGAATTTAAAATAGAACATAGAATGCTCATTTGCCTGAACTAGGTGGAACCTGTGTTTCAGGCTAGGAAGTGCTTCTATATATTTGTAATAAATTAACACTAAATTACATTAAAAAACAAACTTAAATTAACGTAAAGCTAAATATTACCTATGTAGACACAAAAAAAAAAAAAAAATATATCTGTTAGTGCTTTTATTTGCATACTACGAGCAAGTTTTCTGTCTGTTCGTAAGAAATAGTTTTTAAATATTGAAAAATTATATTTTTACAGTGAAAGTAATTCAACTTATAAATACTTAGTTCTCTATTTAATCTATTGTACAGAAATGGACCTAGGAATGAAAAAAACCTTTCTGCAAAGACATGTTTTGAAATCGAATTTGAATTGCATACTATATCGTTCCGTCTCTTGTTAGTATTATGATCAGCATTGTAGGTAAGCAAGGTGTGCTGTTTTATTACTAGGTGCATAATGAAAAGCTGACGCACAGTCAACACATTGCAGGATTTATATAATAGATGTGTGGGAAAGAAAAAGGGTTGGAAATTGGCTACTTTTAAAATTGCTCTCTGGGCACGTTCCAGAGGAAGTAAATTAGTTTTTAGTGCTCCACCCCAGGAAGTAATACAATATTGAATTATTGATTGGCCTAGGGCTAGATATATTTGATTGATTAATTTCGGGTCTGCAATTGATCGTAGCTTTTTAAACACATATATTAATTTACGAGTACGTTTGACCAGACTTTCAATATGTTGTTTAAAAGAGAGAGTGTCGTCGATTATGACCCCGAGATATTTAATATTGCAAGTTTTGATGATTACAGGACACCTACACGTGTTGACTGGCCTATTTTCACATTGATGTGCATATAGGTGAGGGTTAGTAATATTAAATTGAGACTTGCGCATGGAGAAGTGAATATATTTGGTCTTATCAGCATTTAATGTTAGTAGATGTCTTTGAAGCCACGTATTTACAGTATTAAAACCTGATTGAGCGTTTTCGTACAGTTCGGTGCTAGTTTTTGCGGTAAATATTAACGCCGTGTCATCAAATTCATTTGCCATAATTAATCATTTTGTACCAACATCATTATTCCGAGGCTGGGTAATTTCCATGGCACATGTAGGCAATAACTGCTAATAAAGTCATAATTTTAAAAACCTACCAATCTTATTTATATTTAATTATGTCCTAACAGAAAGTAGGTAATAATCACGGTGATTTTATAAAGGTGCAAATTATTTACCAAGAAGGTGTTTAAGAATTGCTGAATTGTTTTTATTATTGTTAACTATAAGTTTGATTAGTGTAGTAGGTAGGTAGTTTTTCCTACACAATGAATTCTTACTACCTACAATACAATTACCATGCAGTCTGAAGCTATTTATATAGCGGAAAAAAAACACAGAAATTATAGTCGGATAGGTAATTACTAAATTGAAATGTCGTGTGTCAGTTCCTGATTTCATGAGGTTGTTAGAATAAACAATATCAGAAGGACATACGACATAATGTAACCCCAATTACCTACGTAAAACAGTAGATTTTGAAAAAAAAAAAACTTTATTAATCGCTTCCTAAATGTTTGAAAAATTCATCTGCTCCTACAGAAGTCAATTAATACAGTCGAATTTATCAAATGTCACCGAATTCAAAATACAAAATAATTTATGAATCATCATCATCATTTCAGCCGAAAGACGTTCACTGCTGGACATAGGCCTCCCCAAGGGGGGGGTTTTGCCATAATCGCCACGCTTGGCAGGCGGATTGACGATCGCAGTATGGTTGTTACAAAGGTACAGAGAACGCTGCAGCCCATTGTCTGATAAGTCCCTTAGTCGCCTCTTCCGACACCCACGGGAAGATATGGGATGGTGCTATTCTTTCCGTCCGACACCACACGGACTCGACTTTATGAATCAAAGTCAAAGTCAAAGTCAAAGCATTTAATAACGCTGATTATTCATAAATTATTTAGTATTTGCTTCGACACCACGAAGAAGAATAAGATAATTAAGTATGAGGAGTTTATATTGTGATGCAAACAACGTACTTAATATTTTTCTAGTTTTAATTGATGGAGAGGTCAAACAAAACAGTGGCATGGCAACATTGACTTGTATAATGGCCTATTTAAGATAGAACATAGAACCAACTAGAATCGACTGAAACTCAATTATTATTTTTGCAAAGTCATAAAAGTAATGTCTCGATCTCTTAATGAAGAGAATCGATTAGTCACTCACTACCATAGATATCCGACTCACTACCATCATGGACCAATACAATAGACGTACTTAAACGTGGTGAAGAAGCGAACGCATTGTGTTTTATATCGTATGCAAGTCAAAAAATATTTAAAATAATTGACAGCCAGTCGGTCAGAACAGTGACGCTTTTGTTTAAAAAAAAAACAAAATTAGGCTTTACGTTGACAGGCGTTTACGAGTTAACGTCAATTAACTGTTAACCATTTTACATTCGCTATTGACCTGCCTAAATGTTATTGTAAAAGTAACTGTTTGCGATTTTTTCATCTATTCTGGATTTATTATTAAGTTACTCTGTATGGTTATCTCATGTTAATGAAGAGGTTACCAGTTCTTGGAACATTGCATCTGTTTAAAATCTAAAGACCATTTACATACTTAATACACTACACACACTCAGTACACAGAACACACTACAGTTAAGAGATTGGATCAAAACACTAACTTTCTTCAGAGAAATGGTTCAACGGAGTTGTTATTGTAACATTGGTCGTGATTTTACCAAATCTCTTAGGGATTTGGTCAAATTCTTAGTTGTACCTTGTCCCTGCGACACAGATCTTGGAAGATCCTAGTTTTAGCTAGGTATCTCAAGCTATTGGGATTATTCGGGATACTTATCTAGGATGTATATTTCAGTACTGAGTGGAATGCAAGTCTGAATTTATGAATGTTGCTCTATACCATATTAGATCTAGCATGCTTCACCATGAACTGTAACTTCATTGGATTAAATGGTATCTCAAAGGGCTTTTATAAGTTTACTACCTAAAGTTACTGATTACATATCCAAATTGATAGCATACACAGAAAAGCAATGTTTTATAAGTAAAAAGGTGTAGATAGGATATAAGCCGTGCCGTACCGTGTGGTGTCACCCCATTTCTACCCGTGGGTGTCGTAGAAGGCTACAGAGGGATATTAATCAAGGGATGGGCAGCAGCGTCCTTCTGAGTACCATAACACCTACTGCGATCACCAACATGCATCGGCCAAGCATGGTGATTACGGCTGAACCCCACCTTGGGAGAGACCTATGCCCAGCTGTGGGCATCTAAAAGTTGACATGAAGGTGATGATGGTGGAGGATTTAAGCGGTCCTCGAGTGGTACGTTGAAACTAATAAACTATGCTTATCAGCTCACTTGAGCTCAGAGTCACGTCTGCAACAAAGGATGTATGTTGTGTCCCGAGTGTCAGAATGCGCTCAAAAAGAACCGAAAATGACGTTTTCCTAAGTCTATGACGTCTCCTTGTCATCTAATATAGTGCGACATTACTATATTACGATATTTCTGTAATGCGTTAGTGTGCTATTTTTGAAGTTCCTTTTTACTTGTATGCAAAAAAGCAATTTATTTTCTCTTTCACAAACTCTCAGCGTCCGTTGATTACTCGTTTCTATCTGTGTGCAACTATGTATGTCTATCTGAAAGCTCTTTCATCACGTTGAAAACGGGCCCGACCTCCCCTTTCAACTCGCTCCTACCCCGAGTTGCAGAGGTACGAAGAATGAATTGAGAAATGGAGAACGAAAATAAAGAAAGAAATAAATTATTTTTCTTTTTCGGAATTGGGTAGAAACTACCATTATCCTCAATTCCAAGACCTTCTCTAATAGAACTGGATTTTAACCCTAAAAACCCTATTCATTTCCAATTAAATGTACAAATAATAGTTTTGAAATCAAAAATAGTTAATTGACTTGACAAATGACTAACTACAAGTGACGTCATAAGTATAAATTGCAATACAAAATCTATGAGGGGATTGCGTTTTGACAGCATATAAAAAGTATGTCGATTGCTTGGTGGTGTCAACTTCCCTATTGAAATGAATAAGGGCCCTATCTCACTAGGACACCATGGTGGCGCAACCAGTCGCCACCAACAAAATGTATGCAACTCTAGAGAGTATCTCACTTGATGTCCGCTTGGTTGCGCAACCAACCAGCAAAAATTCATACCATTTTGTTGGTGGCGGCGGCTGGTTGCGCCGCCATGCTGTCCTAGTGAAATAGAACCCTAAAGTAAGGGATCCCAGAGCGTGCTTGCGTGTTGCAGACTTGTGTAGCCATATTTTGGTCAATAAGTACTAATACTTGATGAAACTTTGTAGATAGCTTAGGTTTTAGGTCATTTATATTTAGACTTAAAAGTTACTTAGTTTAAAATTTTAGGGAGATACGTATCTAATTCATAATTGGAAAGTCTGGAAAGTCGAAGTCAAATCATTTCATTTTAGACCATTAAAAGGCGCTTTTGAACGTCTTATTAGATTTGTATTAGTTGTCCATTCCAAAAGGTACGTAGTTCTGTATGGAGAAGAACGGTCAAGAAACTCCTTACTCTTTAAAATAAATATTTTATAATATTTTGTATACAGGAATTATTATTATTTGATGCGAATAAGTACGTTGTATATTGCATAAAACCCACTATCTTAGACTATGTACTAAGTATTAGGAACTATTTTAAGATAACTTTTTTTTAACTCTATTTGTTTTGTGCGTAGGTCGTACTCACGAAGTTCGTGGTCGTACTATTATTCTAAGTTACACCACGGTAATGTAAAGTAGACTATAGGTAAGTAGGTAGGCATTAAGTCGCTTTAGTGCTTAGAACACCTTGGTGACATGTCATGTATTGTAGTTCCGGAAGACGGAAGGATATCACTTAAACGTCAATTTAAGATTTATGCCTCATCTAATCTATACTTAATAGTATAATTTTAAAATCTTTGTTTGTTTGTTTTTTATATGAACGCGCTTATCTTCAAAACTACTTATATGATTTCGAAACTTCTTTCGCTAATAGGTGGCTACGTTATACCTGAAACCTATGGGCTACATTTTATTGTCAAAAAATTAGTGATTCGTAAGGAAAAACGTGGACAAAGTCGCGGTCAAAAGCTAGTCTTAGGTATTTATGCAGACGTGAGCCTTATAAAGATAACTTTAGTCATTTGTCTTTCTTATCGGTTTACACTGCTCTATCTATACTTGTTTCTACCTAGTCAGAGTATGTCATAATAAACTTCCGTAGTACAAGAATTAATAGGAAATTGATCAAGTCACACTAGCTATTGTTGCTTATAATCTTACAAGGTTTTATAGGCTAATAACTTGTTTGTTATAGACGAGATTGATAGTTACTTCAAGTGTTTTATGTTCTTAAAGAATGCCCACGTGTTACTTGATCATTAATTATCACGTGGCAGAATAATGTCATTTTATGATGGGCCAGTCTTCCCCGCAGCCAAGTTTCTGGCTGGTCAATATTTTTGCAATTGAATAAGAAGATTTTCTTTTTTTACCTTTGCTGCTCTAGGAGTTATTCCTGTATGGTGTGTGTGTTTACAAACATGTAAACTCACATAGACAAACAACGATACTAAGAATCCTCTATGGGCCATAAAAATATTGGTACAGTGCGGAAATCGTACTCGCGATAAGCAGCGTATCAGTCAATCGTTTAGCTACTGCACCAACGCCTAATGTGTCGTCTATAGCTACGTGAAAACACACAAAAAATATACTATGCCGACATCAATATACTCCTCCTGCACTTGCCCCATATTCCTTGCCGTTCGTTCCTTGGGGTTTTCTTCTTCCATTCCATCCAAAATTTTCTTTCACAATATTATTCACACAATCCACCCCTCAGTAATCACAAAGATGGGTGTGAAAATAATCTTAAGATTTTTTAAAAAAATAATTTATTCGGAAAATAAAGTACAAGTTTGACACAAATTATAGTACACAGTTATCACTACGGGACATAAAAATTTACTACAAAAATAGTGTGCGAGAGATGGATACAGTGCTGTCAATACAAAATTTGAGCCCTGACTCTTAAACTAGGAAGATCCTGTATTTTAGCCTAGGAGGCAGTGTCTTTGCATAAACAGTGAACGAGCAAAACAGTGCAATTCTGTAAGACATCACCCGCGAATTCGAATCCTATCTTATTTCTGATTCCACTTAAGTGAAAAAAAAGATTACCCTGTTAAACTTAAGTTTATTTTCACTCAATGAACTTTGATAAAGATGTTGCTGCTTCAATCCGCGTCGCCCTTGGAATGCAAGGTTCTCACTGCGCTCGTTACAGGGGGCCATTTCAGAGTACGTGGCGTGGCATTCCTATTGAATAATAATTTCATATTTTAAATTATTTCAATGTTCATATTTTTTTTAAAATAGTGGTTAGTTAGAAGTCATTGAATACATGAAGTGGGCTGCCGTTGTAAGACGATTAAAATGCTACGGTGTAATTGTATATCATCATTATGTCGACCTTTAGACGCCCACTGCTGGGCGTAGGTCCATAATCGCCATGCTTGGTCGATGCATGTTGATGATCGCAGTAGGTGTTACGGTACTCAGAAGGCCTTCAACGACACCCACGGGTAGAAATGGGGTGGTGTGTTCGCGGCCGGCACCACACAGCATCAATCATTGTATATAACCTGAAATATTCGTAGATCCCAGGTTGTTTCTCATTTACATTCCATGTTTCACGTGGCTTGCATCGCCGAGCGCAGTGAAAACATCCCCCTGTACCGCTTGCATAGAGTTAGAGTTCCCCAGAGCGGATGGTTTGTTGTTTATTTAGACATTTTAGAGTTTTTGTATTTGGATTATAAAGCTGTAGGTATAGTGCGTGCCACGAAAGATGAGACTTGACACAGACTTGATTTGACTTGCGCAGTACTCGATTTAAAGAAATTTACCTTTAAATCGAGTACTGCGCAAGTCTGTGTCAAGTCTCATCTTTCGTGGCACGCACTATACCTACGTGAAATTTTAAAATTAGTATAACCCCCAACTGTCCTATTATCACTTGCGATTGTTTAGCTTTTAGTTCAGTTCATAAATGGCACGTTTATGGAACAGTTATGGATTTTCTAAAGCCTTAGTGTGTAAACACACTATGCCGAAGTTACGCGACCTAAGTTCGGCGGCTGATTTTACGTTCCGACGTATTCGGCTGATATGACACACCATAAGTGCCGAACTTACGCGGCAGAAATTCAATTCCGCAACTTTGTGTGTGTATTCAGTGTCTCGAGCGCTGTCGTGGCGTCGTGTCGTGTTATCTACACAGTTGGACAGACAGACGCAAAACAAAGTGATCTTGTTATTAATGTGTGCTCACATAATAAGTTGCCGCTGAACTTACGCCCGACCGAAGTTAGGCTGTACGCTATGACGCGACGTAATTTCGGCATGGTGTGTCGTCAGTAATTCAAATAGCATGGCAGGCGTAATTGTGCTGAACTTCGGTCGCGTAACTTCGGCATAGTGTGTTTAGACACTTAAAGACTCGGGATAATACAACCTATGGTCAATTAATCTTTTATTTAACAATCGTTTAGCGGGGCAAATCTATTGCTTATCGGAATACTTTTTGACTGACATAAACCGAATTAAAATCGTATATTGAATTAATCATACTTAATAAACCTACTTATTCTGATCGTGGAGTATGTCCGATCGAAGACCAGCTGGACCTTGAGGGTCGAGAAGTTGGAGTCGCGCCACAACACGAACTTCAACTCGTACGTGGTGCGAGTTCCGACTCATGAGACCTTCAAGGTCCAGCTGGTGTCTTTCCTCAAGGTAGATTTTTCTCAAATGTGTCGCATTTCGACGATTCCTCGTAAGGGAACGCGACACCACGCAGCGCAATAAACACCGTCACTTCGTATACAATAGATTAATCATATTTTTTATTGGTTTTTATAACTATGTTTGATTGTCTGTAAGGTATATATATTATGTGTCTTTGATACCCGAAATAAAAGATTATTATTAATGAAAATAAGAAGATTGAAACAATTGATTCCTTTTGTACGGAACCTTTCTATTATTGCTGTGGTATAAATATATTATATTTACGGGATAATGAACATGCAGAAGGGTGGAGTAGGCGCTCTCGTTATAATGACGCGAATGCTACACTGACGAATGAACGATGACGATGTTTTTATTATTAAACCACGATTCATCCACATTTTATATTATTTTGACTAGCATCTGCCTGCGACTTTGTCTGCGTAAACTTCAAAGTTAACCCAAAGTTCTTAATTTTCCTACGGGAACAGAAAAATGCAATAAAAATTGGTTTGACATGACTGTGTTAAGCTAGATCAATATATTTTGTGGACCTACTTTTAGCTAATTCCGCCGTGAAAGATTAACATTATTTAACATACATCCTTCCAAACTTTCGCATTTATAATTTGTTTTTTTTTTTACATTTGTACAAATATAATACTTAGTTAAATACCTATTACGGTTTAGATGAGAATCTATTTTGTGTGGTTCGCATACAGTATGTGAAATCACTTGTTATCTATTCTCAAAGTTCGACTTAAGTATGGTAGCTACATTGCTGAACTTTGAACTTTGCAGAGAGTAAGTTAGATATTTAACTTGACTATGATAAAATGAGATCCGACAGATACTTAAATGTACAACCGCAGATAATTGCGGTTACCCACTTTTCAACCATAGGCTAGGGTGAAAAGTTGACCATCATTGTCCGCGGTTGTACATCCGGGCATTCTCGTTGAGCTAATCATCTATTTCTCTTTTACCTGGTTCGTGTAGATAAGAAAGATGAAGATATTAGCTTGGTCCCGGAGAGTTTGGAACGGTAACTCGTAGGGCTGCTAGGGATGCAGTCTTCCGGTATCGCTTTTTAATATAATTTGGTTCCGGAGTCAGTAATTTAGAGCAGAGTATTGTGCCCTCACTATGTCGCACCTTCGGTAAGGCAAAACTTATAAAAATGTCTTAAAAATGCTAATGTGGTTTAGAAACACCCTTTTAATTGGAAGGACACAAGGACGTGTATCAAATTCAGTTCAAAGTCGCCAGAGAGCAACAGTGTCTCTCATATTTGGGCATTTTGACGCACATAATACAACACACAACACACACACACACACACAACACAACACGGTTGGCGCAGTGGCTGAGCGATCGACTGCTGCGCAGCGTGTTGCGGGTTCGATTCCCGCCCAGGGTAAACATTTGTGTGATGAGCACTTGTGTTTGGCTTGTGTCTGGGTGTTGTTTATCTATATATGTATGTATTTACAAAAAAAAATGTATTTGTGTATGTATATCAGCTGTCTGACACCCATAGTACAGGGTCTCCCTAGTTTGGGGTCATATGGCCGTGTGTGAAAATGTCCCCACATATATTATTATATTATTTATTATTATTATAATAATTGGCGCGACGAAATGTCAGCGGTCTGTATCGCTGTCACTCCTACAGTAAAAGCAAAGCTATAACAATATTTATAATATAATGTAAACAATATTTTAAATTGCTCTCCTGTAAAGTCACTAATAGTGCAGTTATGCCCTTGTCTTACCGAAGGTGCGATTATATGTCCGGCTTAGAAATTCGCATTAAAAACTACATCACAAACACTCACAATGAACCGCCTTAGGTGTCAATACAGCAGTCGGTGACACTAACAACCTCGGCTGATGGTAATTGATAGCTACTATCATTGCGATCTCATAATCACATGAGGAAGTCGATTCTTAACTGTCAGAATATTGCAAATTAGACAAACAAATGAGTAATTCTTATCACCCCGAGCGGCATTTCTTAAAGACTCAAAGCACAAAGTACGTAGTCTGCGGCGCGCCCGAGCAGAAAGACCACTCAGAACAAACCGCCATTTTACTCAAGCACACATTGACATTACGTTTATAGGCAATCTCAAGCAGTTTCAAGCAGACATCAGTCTCGACTGTCACGTTTTGTCTAAATGAATAAATGAGAGACATTGGCATTTCATGACGAACGGAAAAAAATGTTATAAAAAAAAACTTGAGAGGTGTCAAGGGACACCCGGATGGAACGAAGTTCCTTTTGATTAATTAGTGAAGGAATTGTAATAAAATTTTATTTTTTTGAAGTTATAATAATATTTTTGAGCGAATAAACTTAGGTACTAAACATATCGCCGTAGGTACCTAGTTCAAAGAGTTCGCCGCGCCGCCTTTAAATACATAAACATATTCTACGAAAAGCGAATTCGGACTTTATTTTGTAAACGTAAACGGTTAAAAATTGAAATTTTACCAAACTAGGTATGATAAAATTATTCTGAGAAACGTATAGGCTGGTGCCCGACCGGACAATAGGAGCTATGTGCAACCGAATTTCACGGTTAATGTGTAAAAATAAGGTTTTAATTCGCTCCAATATTTTCATAGAAAAGCCGCCATTCAACTAATAATGAACTCTATTTGACAGTTCCAACGATTCAATTTTTCTGTTCGAATTGTCTGCGTTTGTGAAGTAATAAAAATAGCAAAAATAAGGTTTTAATTCGCTCCAATATTTTCATAGAAAAGCCGCCATTCAACTAATAATGAACTCTATTTGACAGTTCCAACGATTCAATTTAGCTTATTATAGCATGTCGTGACAACTTTTCGTAAGATGTTTTTCCGTCTAGCCCCCTTTCACAACGCGCGATAAGGAACTTCGTTCCAAAAAATGCAAAGAGTTCCAACCAGTGTCAATAAAATTTCATATTGTTACAAATAAAACCTATAGGGTCAATGCAGTGGCGGCCCTAGTGAGTCTGGCAAGTTTAGGTAATTATTTTTAAAGATGGCGGGAGCGGTCCTTCTGTACTCTCTATATTTTGTGCTCAAAGCTAGTCAACATGGTGCCACACCACCAACTTCAAATCTTTGGATGATATTGGAAAAATGACATGGAAAAACTCAATAACACTAAGCCCACATTGCGAATCGGTCCCAGGACTCCTAGGTCTGCAGTCTGGCTTGACCAATAGTAACGGGGCAGTTGAAATATGCACATATCCAACAAAAAATGTTGTAAGTATAATCATTTTTGGCGGCAGTAATTAGGCTAGAATTGGGAATTTTACTTAAACATTGAGTAAAGTAATCTGTCTGATCCGAAAAGGAAAGGAATCACTATGAAAAAAATCCGGAAGATCCATACATTTTGTCATAGAGCAACGCGGTACTCTGGCCGGACGTGTGCGACCGGTATTTCACGTTGCTTTATTCTGTCGAGTTTTGGGTGGATAATGTATGGATGAGGTGATTATTTTTTGCAATTAATTCAGGATTGATCCCACAGTCAAATTCGTTCATAATTTTGAGAACAATGAACCCTTTTAGTTTCAGACAGGATTTTCTTTCAACATTGTATACATCTAATGATGATGATTGAAAAATATTTACATAAAGCTGAATCGTAACTACGCAGAATTTGTTACTGGTGACAAAACCCTTTATTGTTCTGTTGTCTTCAAATTTCCAAGCCCCTGGTACTCATGGCATTTCTGCGACGCAAATGACACATCGTGGGTAATATCATGTATCGTCACGTCATTCATTAACTTCAATTGGATACTGACGTCATGAATAATCTTTAGAATTAATTAACTTGCCACTCCGTCTGTGGTCTATAAATCTAATATAATGCTATGGAAATCTAACTCCCAAGTTAGATTTCCATAGCATTGGTATAAAAATATGTGGGGAACATCAGTTATTTTTAATTGAAGATAAAGTGTGCAAGCTTCTGCGGCATAGCAAACATAACATTACGCTTGATATTTGTATTTTTCGAAGGCTTGAACAGAGGTAGTAGGTACTATAATTAGCTTCCTTGATTAGTTATGTTTATTCTTAGTTTGACATATTTTCGAATAGTCAATCCGTGAGTGTGACAGGTGGTTTTTCATTAAATAGTTCCAATAATTATCCTAATAATGATCATCATTTGCCTAACCTTTTCCAAAGTATATTGGGGTCAGCTTCCAGTATAACAGCGACTGCCTTCTGACCTTCACAATACATCATTCCGACCTCGCCGCCGAGGTCCCTCGCGACGACCCCGTAACGCCCCCCCCCCCCCCCCGACCCTTGCTAGCGCCAGCCCGCGTCGCTGAGCCCTTAGCTTTAAAATAGCCCCTAATTAATGGAGACCCGATCCAGCCTGTCCCTTTGCTGCCCTCTCTCAGTGGCGACCTAAGCCGAGGCTCGTACCCCACAGGGGGTGCCCTTAGCGTAGTCACTTAGTTTATAAGTTTTTGCCCTGGCTGGAGGCCCTAAAAGTCACTTTTAAGGCACCACAGGATTGTCCGGTTAAGCAGTAACCAACGCTCAGGTTGAACTGCGAGATGCCATACGGAAAAAAAAAAAAAACTTCACAATACAGTTACCGGGTAACATGATTCCCTTTGGTGAGACCGGTTATCAGACAGAAAATTTGGTGATCAAGCCCCTATACTAGCCCATACTAATATAACTTGGCAGATGCATTAGGTACTGTCAGGATTCTCGACTCTATATCGTCTTGATAATAAGTCCCAAGTTTAGCTGTGGACGTCAAAATTTTGAAATAATGACCATCTTTCACATGACATAGCCGTGGAACAAAATATAATTTGAAATTGACATTAAACACTTGAGTAAAACCGAATTTAATTATCGTTTCTAATTTCTGAATCAGGTATCTGTATAGATTTATAGTAGCTCTAGATAACTCAATCGGTATTTTATCTATTTACCAATTACAATAAATATTAACTGAATGTAGTATTTACGTAAGGACAAAGCGGTGTTTGTTTCCGTTTTACGATTATAAGAACTATGTGCTAACCTAGATTTATCATCATCCTGCATTCCTGCCCTTGTCCCATGTTACTTGAGGCGCAACACGTTTTCTTCTTCTATTCCGTCATGTCCCCTTTTTTTTCATATCATTCTTCACACAATCTCCTCTAAAGTCTTCCTCTCGCTCTCTTTTTCTTCCTGCACTTATCCCATATGTTACTAGGGGTCGGCGCAACATGTTTTCCTCTTTCATTCCGTCCTGTCCAACGTCATGCTTTCACTGACTCCCTTTTCATTCATATCATTCTTCACAAAATCCATCCATCTTTTCTTTGGCCCCTCTCCCTCTCCATCCATCCAAATTTATATTCATGACTGTTTTAGACACATGTCACATCCCTCCTCTTTACAAGCCCATACCGAGACGCGCGATTCCCTTCCAATTTTTCTGTCACTGGTGCCTCTTTCAAACTTCCTCTTATAGATACTCATTCCTCAGCTTATCAATTCTGCTCACTCCACACATTTATCTCAACATTCATAACCTAGATTACATTATTTTAATTAATTATTTATTGATATTGATATTAAACCGAAGATATTGTGTTACCTAGTGTTACGTGTTATCTAACTAAACATAATTAATTCAATAGCCGTTCAGTCTTGGTAATCTATGATTTTGTAATTAATTTAAACTGCACGCACAATGCCCTAATAGATATTTAATAGGTATGCATGTATTTTATCAAGCCTAGTTTATGTCAACAGTTATAATTACGATCGTTTGTTATTGAAATGGGTCTAGCAAGGTCTCAGGTGCGTAGGAATGGTACTTATCTGTTTATTAAGCCTAGCTAGTACCCACAGGCCATCTAGATTACTCTTATTAGCCTTATTAGAGAAATGTATCACGTCGTGATGCAGGACACGTATTACCGTAGGAATACTCTAGTCCTGCACGCGTAGCATGACCACGCTATCTCTACGGAAGAATAGACATACTGACAGCAAGAATAGGCCACTCAGTACAGTTTGTCTATTCTTCCTGTCAGTATGTCTATTCTTCCGTAGACATAGCGTGGTCATGCTACGCGTGCAGAACGGTAAATACTTATATTTTACATGAAAGTGTTTAAGAAATGAACATAATATAAAACGGTTTTTATTGTTGGAGACCAAAGAGTCATAAATGTATTGTCCACCGTTATCTAAACGGTATTAAAGTAGTAGTGGACATTTATTATGTTCAAATTTGAATCAACGTAGAAATTGAGCCACGGACATGCTAGAAGCCTGTCGGTAAGCTACTGAGCCACCCTCATGAATAAAATATAATTGACTACAATTACAATATTTTCATGCGGTTGGCTCTTAATATTTTTTTTTTTCAAAATGTCATAGTTATACTCATATTGACTCCTAAATTCTTTCCCAATTCATTAAGTGCCATACCTTAGCGGGAAGCAGCCAGGTCGCCCTGTCAACAAAATACACGGTTGGTTATGTAACCAAGTGAACTTCTGGTGAAGTACCTACTCTACCATAGAGCTGTATATATCTTATTAGCAGTGCAAACTGCAGCAACTTCATAGCCTCCCGGTGAGGTACGACCCTTTGGGTTGATCCAGGTGTTCGAAACTCAGATGTGTTTTTCAGCCATCCAGTATTTTGAAACTGTTTGTACCTACTTATTTACCTACCTTACCGTGTTGTGCCGTGTGGTGCCGGCCGCGAATAGCACCACCCCATTTTTACCCGCGGGTATCGTAGATGGCGACAGATAGATATATTGTTCAGAGGATGGGCAACGCAGCGTCCTTCTGAGTACCAAAACACGTATTGCGATCGCCAACATGCATCGGCCTAGCATGGCGATTACGGCTGAACTTCTCCTTGAGGAAGACATATGCCTAGCAGTGGGCGTATAAACTTTTTAAATCTATCGTCTTGTGGACGATAGATTTAATGTGATCCAGATGTGATTCAGATCTCTGTTTTCAACCGACTTCAAAAAAAGAAGGAGGTTCTCAATACGACACGTTTTTATATTTTATTTCATATTTTATTTTATGATACATTTTTTTTAATATTTGACTACGCGTAACTTTTTCAGTGTAGTCTGATTTCGATGACTCTTTTTTTAATTGATAGTGTATACCTCAAATTGGTTCCATATAAATTTCAAGAAAATATTCCACCTCTAAGGGTAGAAAATTAAGAGACGACTGAAATTTTTTGGTGTCACCTTTAATTAATTTGTATGATAAGAAGGAGGCACTAAAAAGCGAAAAAAAAAACCGTTTTAACAAAAAAGACTACCTCCTTCAAAAAAGTAAGAAATAACTTTAAATTCGCAAGTCGGTGCCAATACAAAACCACAAACAAAACCAAAGCCGTCGACTTGCGAATTTAAAGTTATTTTTTACTTTTTGAAGGCGATTGTCTCTTTTGTTAAAAAGGTTTTTTTGCAGAATAATTCTAAATTGGCCTTTCATTTGTTTATATTGTGTGTGACTTTAGCTTTATTTGAGCAATAAATACACACCTCAAATGCATTTAAACAGTGTTGTTTTATCCATAAATCTAAATTGCTAATTATAGGTTGACCGAAACGTTAAATTTTACACTGTTGGAGCATAATAAATCGAGACATTTCGTTTAAGTAAGTATAGCTTTAATTTGTGTAAGTACTGTTATTTTAAAATACTTTGTGTAAAACCCTTGGTTCTAATAATGTTATCGCGAAAGTATTTTTTTTATTTAATGGGGCATTAAACAGTTAAATATAATATTTACTAAAACTGAAAGAAATTTTACTACTTCATAAAATTAACTAGTAGTTTGCCCGCGACTTCGTCCGCGTGACATTCTCAGGGATCCCTAATTTTTTGACAATACAATATACGAGTAGCCTATAGCACTCAGGGATATCGTAGCTTCCTATTGTTGAAAGAATTATTACAATCAGTTGAGTACAATACGGTCAACGTAACTTGGCGCGTCTGAAGTTAGCTGTTTGGCTGCGCAATGGAACTTTTAGGAACGAAATTGTCTACTGCGCAGCTAATCGGCTAACTTCAGACGTTACGTTGACCGTACTGTAGTTTCGGAGATTACCTCCTACTTACAAACTAACAAACCAAAATGTAATATTAGCTGTGATTTAACCATTTATGTACATGCGTTTTCTTTACTTTTTAATTTAGTACATTATGTTTTTTTAACTGTGTCGTCAAAACGTTTGATTCCACCTTGTAAAATATCAAGTTACAGTTCACCTTTGTAATTAATATGAACCATAGTAAATAAATAAAATAGACCACCAGCCACCGCTGGTCTGTTGCTAACCGGTAACACAGTATCGTGAAGTATGCATAGGTAGTACTGGTTTTACCTATATATATAGGACTGTGTAGTAAATGAGTCATACTAGGTAGTGGATAAGAACGTAAGAAATTGTTGCATTATTAATTTATTAGACTAAGTCCGGTTTTCAGTGGGCATTCTGTTCGAATATCCAGAAGAAGAAAGAAGTTACTTTGAAAAAAAAAGTTCTCTCTGCAATGTAACAAAAAAAAAATACAAAAAAAAAGATGGAGACGGTTGTTTTGAGGTACCAAGAAGAAAGGTAAGTAAAGGTTTGGTAAGTATTACAGAAAGAAAACGGATTCAACTGCCTTTGGTGTATTTAAATTAAATGCTTAAATGCTTCTTTGTGTCGATAGCAGTAAAACAGCCCTCCTTCGTAAAAGTATTTATCAAATGGCTCCAGTTATTTTTAATAAAATTCCGCGACGAATGAAGAATCTGGAAAGGAAACTGAAAGAATTTTTAATTCATAAATGTTACTATTCCACAACTGAGTTTATGGAGGACACCATTGACATTTAGATTTTGTTTTATTTTAGTTTTTTATTTTACAATATTACATTTTGACTATTAATATTTTGACATTGGTAATTGTATAATAAATATCGTAAGGAATAAATGAATAATTATGTTGGTATGTAAGTAATTGAATTATTTAATTTTAAATGTTGTGTCTGATATTTCGACAAAACTAACTTTTGTTATTATTTGTATGCTCTCGAGCAAAATGTAGAAAACTTACCATCTTATTATAAGACCTTAAATGCTAATGTATTGAAACCTACATTTACGAATAAATTTGATTTGTTTTGATTTGATTTTGATTTGATGCGAAAAACATACGGATTTAACTAATGTCAGTTGAATCCGAATTAAATTACATGCGTAAAACATTCCTACCTCCTACCGCATTCTAAAATTAAAATTCGCTGTATAAAAATAACTACGTACCTACATTTTTATAGCTTGAAATGCACCTGCCTGCCATTAAGTTCGCCTGTGTACTTTTTAATTACAAACTGAATTATTTATTTTTCTATCCTATTTATTAGCTAGACGACATCATAATTGGTTATATCCTGACTAAATCTATGTACAACAATATAATTTGAATAAATAAATACTTAAATTAAATTTTATTTCAGTTTTTGTCGCTTTTAAGTTATGGCAATGTTAACAAGTTTATATTTCATACCAAAAAACGAAATGTCAAGTACTTTTAATTTCAGGAAAATAGATAATAATGTTTATAAATATTTACATTGTTGAAACCCACTTACAACATGTAAATACTACCCACATAAATCTTTATAGGAAACTAGCTTTTGCCCGCGACTTCGTCATCATCATCAAGTCAACCTTTACCCTTTGTCCTGTAGCGGGGGCTACAGGACAAGGTCGCCATGCTTGGCCGATGCCTGTTGTTGTGTTATGGTACTCAGAAGGTCGCTACTGCCCATCCTCTGGTTAATATCCCTCTGTCGCCTTCTACGACACCCACCACGGGTAGAAATGGAGTGGTGTTATTCGCTGCCGGCATTCAGGGCTCGTTCGCGTGAATGTCGGTTATTGCGGATGCAAATGAAGTCGCGGATTAAAAAGTACCCTATGTCCTTCCTTAGTGTTCAAGCGGTCTTCATACCAAATTTCACTAAAATCGGTTAACCCGTTTTATCGTGAAAGCGAGTTACTTTTGTAAATTGTAGTGGTAGTAGTGGGCGTAGTGGTATACTCGTAAACTTTAAAGAGGTAAAGTTTGTAAGTTTAGATATAGGTAATCTCCGTAACTGCTAATCCGATTTCAGAAATTCCTTCACCAATAGAAAGCTACGATATGCTCGAGTAGTAATAGAAAGTTATATTTTCATCAAAAAAATTGAGTTAATAATAATAATAATAATATGTGAGGACATTTCACACACGGCCATCTGACCCCAAACTAGGGAGACCTGTACTATGGGTGTCAGACAGCTGATATACATACACAAATACATTTTTTTATTTTTTTGTTGAGTTCTTTAGAACTCGACTTGTGTAATTTGGAAAAGATACTGGCTCCTGGAACACAGATACGGGTAGGTACTCATTAAACCTGGAGTAAAGGCCGGGTTTCACTTTTTTGTAAAAGGTTATTTTATGCCAAAAATGTAATTATTTATTATAACCTCGGAGGGGCTGTTAAGCTACACTTGCCGCGGTCGGTATGTGGATGTACTACCATCCATTTCATACCAAGACCCATCCGGGCCTTGGGGTCCCGGCTGCCAGATAGTCTGACAACCAGTCTTACCAGTGTTACCCAGTTACTAGATTGTGGGGTTAGCTAGGCAGTCGCTTCATTTATAAAACAATGGTATTCAGTTGCATTCGGTTAGTTATGTAATAGTAACATAATCTAACTAGCGACCCGACCCGGCTTCGTCTGGGCCTATAACCTTCCTCGATAAATGGACTATCCAACACAAAAAGATTTTTTCATTTCGAAGCAGTAGATCCTGAGATTTGCGCGTTCAACCAAACAAACAAACAAACAAACTCTTCAGCTTTATAAATAAGTATAGATACGAGTATATAAAATTCTCGTGTCACAATGTTAGTTACCTTACTCCTCCAAAACGGCTTGACCGATTCTCATGAAATTTTGTGTGTACCTATATTCAGTAGGTCTGAGAATAGGTTATGGGCTATTTTTCATCCCACTAAATTAGGGTAGGTGTAGGGTAGGTGTAGGGTAGGTATAGGGTAGGTGTGGGGTAGGTGTGGGGTAGGTGTGGGGTAGGTGTGGGGTAGGTGTGGGGTAGGTGTGGGGTTGGTGTGGAGTAGGTGTGGGGTAGGTGTGGGGTAGGTGTGGGGTAGGTGTGGGGTAGGTGTAAGGTAGGTGTAGGGTAAATGTAGGGTAGGTAAATAGGTAGATAGGGACAGGACAACGTCTGTCGGGTCAGCTAGTATTGTTATAATTGCGGGGTAGGTGTGGGGTAGATGTGGGGTAGGTGTGGGGTAGGTGTGGTGTAGGTGTGGGGTAGGTGTGGGGTAGGTGTAGGGTAGGTGTGGAGTAGGTGTGGGGTTGGTGTGGGGTAGGTGTAGGGTAGGTGTAGGGTAGATGTAGGGTAGGTAAATAGGTAGATAGGGACAGGATAACGTCTGTCGGGTCAGCTAGTATTGTTATAATATTTTATATTACTAGCTTTTGCCTGCGACTTCGTCCGCGTCAAATTCGGTTAACGCAGATTAAAAAGTAGCCTATGTCCTTCCCCAGGGTTCAAGCTATCTTCAAACCCAATTTCATCAAAATCGTTTCAGCCGTTTTATCGTTAAAGCGTAACAGTCAGAGTTACTTTCTCATAATATACAGTACTAGCTTATGCCCACGACTTCGTCCGCTTGAATGTCAGTTATCGCGGATGCAAACAAAGTCGCGGATTAAAATGAAGCCCATGTCCTTCCCTAGGGTTCAAGCTGTTTTCACACCAAACTTCATCAAAATCGGTTCAGCCGTTTTGTCGTGAAAGCATGACAGACAGACAGAGTTACTTTCGCATTAATAATATTAAGTATGGATAATATGGATTAGGTATGTAATAAATATTCAGATCTACGTGACTATACTGATGGAAAGGTTACAATGCAAAAAGTACTATCTTACTAAGAAAAGGCCATTTGCTGTGTCAGTACATGAACTAGGTGCTCTTTCGTGGCTCAGTTGGCAATGACCTGTCAGATGTCTAGACTTTGTCAGGAAGGAACCTTCGATGGTTATCGTGACCTTTGGGCTTTATGCTGATCCTGTAAGATTGTTTACTGGTTCTGTTTACTTGGAGAAGTGAAAGTCGTATTAAAATTCGAGCAGAATGGAAGTTTGTTCCCAGTTTTGGTTTCTGTAGAGACTTGCCCAGCAGAGAGGCTTTATGTAATGAAGCCATAACTATTTAGTCTATGGTTAGAACCTTCTGGAAATATATTTGAATAATTTATAAGGATAGTTTTTATACTATAACATGTGAAGTCAGTTAGTCCGAGCTAAGCTCAATGCTGCGGGCTACCTAAAGTTTTCCTCTCGCTTATCTGATTAATATAATCTTCTACAAGTCGATCATATCTTTCATTTAACATAGCTCAGGCCTACAGTAATTCGTACATATGGTACAAGTGTAGCCCAAGTGTTACAAATTGGTGGAGGCGCCGGGTATGTTAAATGAAAGATATGATCGGAAGGGTACTTATACAAAGTATCACTTGATTTATTAATTCTGAGAAAAGATATAAATATTAATAATCTATTCTACTCAAGTGTATTGTAATTGATACTATGTCACGTTCTGTTTAATTCCAGACATCTACCTACGTACATATTGAACGTTGCTGGTAAATAGGCAATAAATGAGCAGTATGGTTGGCATACATTTATTGCGGCATTTGGGGCTGCGGCCTAGGGCCCCGTGAATATATAGGGCCCCCAGCCCCTATTGAAGATAATGGACAATAATAATATTATAAAAAAGAAAACTGTCGTAAACATCATTATCGAAAACGGTTTTTTATTTGATAAAATGGAAATTAGTTGCTTATTAAGCAGCCCTAAGTAGGCCAGGCCCCTCACAAACTCATGGTCCGCCTCTGACACTAAGCACTTTAAAGAAAAGTGTGGTTAACTAAAAACAGTAAATCAAAGACTGTACATACATTACATATGTATAATCAATCTTTGCTTTACTTCACCAACTTAATTCTCTGTAGTTAACACATATTTTCAATAATAAAACGGCAATTACTACTTGTTTACGCACAAGAATGGAGTTTATTTAAGAAAAACTCATTGAGAACTTCAACTGTGTATAATTTGATTTAATTTAGAATTTAGTTTGCGGAGCCGAAATGATAGTACAGAATTTTGATAGCCAACACATAAAAAATATACACGCTACCTTCGTAGTAGTAAATATAAAAAAAAATAGGCGTAGACGCAAAACACACTACGAAGACACTTTGCATTCAAAATATGAGCAGGCGCGTACATAAACTCCCCCCGTTGAAGGGCGCAGGTCTTCAACCTTGAAGATCTTCACACGTAGGCAGGGGACACATGCGAACTAGAGATCGACGCACGCAGCCCTTGGTTGTATTGATGTCTGCGACTCGGGATATGCCATCTGGTCCAGGGAAAAGTCTGGCGATGCGTCCGAGGCGCCAATTTAGTGGTGGTGTATTATCTTCTTGTAGGATGACAAGATCTCCGACGTTTAGCTTCTTAGCATCGATCTTCCATTTGGTGCGTTGATTGAGTTCGGAGATATATTCCTTTTGCCAGCGCCTCCAGAAGCCTTGCCTTATTTGCTCAAGGCGAGCGTACCGGCTACGATGGGTTGCATTGCAGTCGTCTTGAATTATGGGAGTTGGCAGCGCATTGAGTGGTCTGCCAATCAGAAAGTGCCCTGGGGATAAGGATAGGAAATCGTCAGGGGATGAAGACATTGGACACAAGGGGCGACTATTTAAAACTGCCTCTACTTGTGCGAATAAAGTACCTATTTCTTCATAGGAAAGATGGGAGTTTCCCATGACTCTTTTGATGTGGTATTTAGCAGACTTTATTCCAGCCTCCCAAATTCCACCGAAGTGAGGGCTGTAAGCAGGTATAAATGAAAATTTTATTCCTTCCTCTGATGCAAACTGAGAAAGAACTTCACTGTTTAATTTTAGAAAATTGCTAAGTTCCTTAGCGGCGGCAACAAAATTTCGTCCGTTGTCAGAGCAAACCTCCGCTGGTCTACCACGACGGGCAACAAATCGACGAAATGTCATAATAAAGGCTTCTTTAGTTAAGTCACTGACGGGTTCTAAATGAACGCATTTAAAACGCAAACAAATAAATAGACATAAGTAGCATTTTACTAACCTAGCACCACGGCCCTTGCGGTTTAATATAAAAAAAGGACCGGCGTAGTCAATGCCAACAGATTTGAAAGGAAAGTCCACGGAGACACGGTTTGTTGGTAAATTGCCCATTTTTGGGGATATGGTTTGCCCGCGAACACGCACGCAAGTAACACATCGCCTCACAACGCTTCTAGCTAACCTTCTTCCGTTTATAGGCCATACAGATTCTCTGACCGTTGCTAGCAATAGCTGCGGGCCAGCATGCAAGTTTCGTAAGTGTTCGTGTACAAAATAAAGTTTTGTTACATAATGAGAAGAGTCCAAGAGTATTGGATGTTTTTTATTAAATGAATAATTAGAATTATGTAATCTCCCCCCAACTCTTATTAAATTGGTTGTAGGCTCAAGGAAAGGAGACAAGCATAATAATTTAGATTTAGGCAGTAATGATAATTTTGATTGAATTCTTTTATATTCAAGAGGAAAAGATTGTTTCTGTGAAATTCGACAAATAAAAATAAAGGAATGACTCAACTCATGCACTGTTAAAGGGCCAGATAACCGATTAAGTCTATTTGATATTTTTGAATTGTGTAAAAAGCGTAAAAGATATGCAAATGTTCTTTGTAATTTAGAAAATTTTGAAAATCTTTTAAAATCGAATGTTGATTCAGGTAAATTAATATAATGACTTTTTATTTCAGGTAAATCAATAAATTTTAGATTTTGATGCAGTATAGGCCATTTTGATTCATCATTGTATAAGAAAGACGGGCCTTGCCACCACATCAGATTGTCGCGAAGGTGATGAGCGTTTAAACCTCGAGAAATTAGGTCAGCAGGATTAACGTCAGTGGGAACATGACGCCAGTCCTTTCGATTAGTAAGATCTAAAATCTCAGCTATTCTATTCGCCACAAATGTTTTTAGCTTACTTGGGTCATTGTTTATCCAGCATAGTACGATATTAGAATCGCACCAATGTGTAATTTTTGTAGGTATAAGTCTTAAGGACTCAGTAACTGATCGACATAAATTAGCTGATAACAACGCCGCGCAAAGTTCGAGGCGAGGTATGGTGGTGGGCTTTATAGGAGCCACCTTGGATTTCGAACATAATAACCTCACCGTCACCTCATCGTTTTCGTTCAGTGTTCGCATGTAGATGCAAGCTCCGTAAGCAACTTGCGAAGCGTCGCTGAACGAATGCAGTTCTATGGACTTTGGTGGGTCACCGATTACTCTTCGTGGAATTTGCAGATCTGCAAGTAACGGTAAGTTTTTTGAAATTTCATTCCAATTTCTTTGTATGTCTTCAGGTACCGGTTGATCCCAATCAATTCCCTTGATCCACAGCCTTTGAATCAATATTTTAGATTGAATTATGCATGGGCTTAATAACCCAAGTGGATCAAAAATACGAAGTGATTGCGACATTATAAATCTTTTTGTTATTATTGTATCATTTATGTTATTATTTTTTACAGGAAAATTGAACGTGTCATCACTTGGATCCCACCCTAGACCAAGAGTACTAGAGGATTCACTCAAGGTAAGTTTTTCTTTTGTATTAATTTCTATATTATGGAATAATTTAGGTAAATTAGTTTTGTATTTTCGTAGGGGGAAACAAGCTGCATCTAGAGCAGTGGAGAGTGCCTTTTGTATGTATACTAATTGATCTTCATTGTCTGACCCGGTAATGACGTCATCGACGAAGAAATCATTTTGTATTATTGTTTTAATTAACTCGTCATCACACTCTTCTCCTACCTGCCACAGACATTTAGTACTAAGATAGCTGGCACTTGCAGTACCGTAAGTGACAGTATCTAATCGCAAAGTTTGGATGGGCTGCGACTCATCTTCTCTCCATAATATTAATTGAAGATCACAATCACTTGGATCCATAGCAATTTGTCTATACATTTTAGCTATGTCTCCAGTCAAAATGTACTTATATTGACGTGCTCTAACTAAAATGGAGAATAGAGAATTTTGCAGATTAGGCCCAACCATTAAGATATCATTTAGAGAGTAGCCAGAGGTTGTAGGAGTTGAGCCGTCAAAGACTACCCGAATCTTGGTAGACTCACTGTCCTCCTTGAATACAGCATGATGACATAAAAAGTATGAAGGATTTGGAATTGCAACAGGGGACTCTGAGAGATGTCCTAGAGTTGAATATTCACGTATAAATTCTACGTAATGTGACTTTAGCGTCGGATTTTTCCTAAATCTTTTTTCAAGATTTTTGAAACGTTTTTTAGCTTGGTGATAAGAATCACCGAGACAGTCAGGAGAGGCCTTTAGTGGTAACTTCACTCTGAATCTGCCATTACTCAAACGAGTTGTGGTTTCGTGAAATTGTTTTTCACATGCTATTTCGTTGGGGCTGAGAACCTTTCTTTGAGGAAGACTCTCGAGTTCCCAGAATTTAGTGAGCATTTCATCCAATTTGTTGCTTGGAACAATTGCATGATTGCATTGAATATTTTGACTGTAATTTTGTGCATTAATAGGGCCGGCTATAAGCCAACCTAATTTAGAATTTTGTAATTTAGGATTATTTGGGCCTAGGGAGCGTTGTCCGCTGACTAGTATATCCCAGAAGATATCTGCACCAATGATCATCTCAATGGAAGCAGGTTCATTGAATTTAGGATCAGCTAATATAATACCCTTAGGTATTTTCAGATGACGTATATCGACGGAAACCTTTGGAATGTCTCCGGTAAGTTGATTGAGAATATAGCAAGACAACTTAACTTGGTAAGTGCCATGAATTGATTTTAGGTGAGTAGCACAACATTCTAATATTGTGTCACATTGATTATTTCCTATTCCTATAACCTTTAATGCATTTAATGGATTACATATTAAACCTAATTTTTGTTGCAGAGATTTTGAAATGAAAGTGGATTGGCTGCCACTATCTAACAGCGCGCGAACCCTTTCAGTTTTATTATTTAGAGGATTGTAAACTTCTATAATGGCCGTAGACAAAAATACATGAACATAATTTTGTTGAGAGAAAGCCGCTACGGTCTCCGTTTTACCATCGTCAATTGAATCTGTTGCGCTACAGTTAGCTGGTACGCTAGCATCGTGGAGAAGAGTATTATGTCTTTGGTTGCAATGCCGACACGAGCCCATGCCGCACTCAGATGCAGGATGACCTTGGCGCAAACAATTAGTACATAATTTATATTGGGTTATGCATGACATTTTCTCTTGAATGGATTTTGATTTAAAAGTAGGACAATCATAAATCCTATGATTTCCATTGCACACTACACACAGATAAACATTTGAAGAATTATTACGAGCCTGTGATGTAGATGCAAAAACATTGGTATTTTGGTTACGGCTTGATTTATTAGAAGAATATTTATTGTTATTTGATTGAGATTGATTTGACAAGACACGCGGGTTTTGTTGTGATTTAGAATTATTGTTGTTGTTGTTTATAGATTTATTTTGATTAAATGATTCTAGTACATTAGCGCGATCAATTAAGAATTTATTAAATTGCTCTAAAGTGGGCACGTCATTCACGCAATCTATCGTGTTGCGATATTCTTCCCATTTTAGTATGGTACGACTATCCAATTTAAGCAATAAAATAAATATAAGCAACATGTCCCAGTGGTCTGTAGGTAGACCTAAACTTTTTAAAGCTCTTAGATTTTTAGTGACGTTATCAACTAAACACCGAAGAGACTTGTCTGATTCACGCGTGATTGGTGGAATATTGATTAAAGAATCTAAATGATGATTCATGAGAATTCTTTTGTTATCGTATCGCTCGCAAACCTGTTTCCAAGCCTCCTGGTAATTAGCCGAAGAAACTTCGAGATTTGATATGACACGTGCAGCGTCACCATCCAGATAAGAGACTAAATAATGAAACTTATGTATATCTTGAATGCGCTCATTTTTATGAATCAAACTAAGAAATGTGTCCCGAAATTCGAGCCAGCGGAAGTGTGATCCATCGAACTTAGAAATTTGTATTTGAGGTAATCTAAAACCCACGTATTGATGATCCGAGTCCGCATTCACAAGGATAGATTGACGGCGCTTACCATCATCATCACTACTACATTGTTGTAGTTCTGTTTTGGCTATAGCTATATTTTGAACTATATCTTGTTCAATGCGTTCTCGC
This sequence comes from Charanyca ferruginea, assembly GCA_947361185.1. Classification (NCBI taxonomy): domain Eukaryota; kingdom Metazoa; phylum Arthropoda; class Insecta; order Lepidoptera; family Noctuidae; genus Charanyca; species Charanyca ferruginea. The sequence goes on along the minus strand of OX376055.1, from coordinate 53,261,127 downwards.
TCATCAAGTTCTACTTCAATATTTGGAGCATTTAAAACTTCAATCTCTGTCTGCAAGTCGTCAAACCTTGTCGACAATCCTTGAAACTTAGTTAATCTTAAATTCAATTCCGCAAGTTCTATATTTGATAACTCAGGTAATTTACAAATTTTTTCTAAATAGGTTTTAAATTTTGTAATTTGTCCTTTAATCGAACTACGTTTTACTAGTAATTCTCTTAAAGACACCTTGGCAGAGGATTTATCGCCACCCTCATGCGTCATTTTGAAAAGTAAATTAAATAAGTCAAGCGTATAACTTTAGTATTATACTTAAGACTAGTAGAATTGAATATAGCGACAATGTTTGAACGGATTTAAAAAGGAATAAAAAAAAAAATGATATTCTCACGCTCCTCCTTCGGTGGAAATTCCTGGGAAACTGGACGCGGCTGGCTGCAGTGCCTCGCTCAGCAGACGGGCAATGATGGCTGCATACTCAATCAAGAGAGTTTGCCAACAGGATAACGGCTGAAAATTTCGGCAAATCGGTTTAAATATAGGGAAAATACCGAATATATCGATGTAGGAGTATGACAATTAGAACTATGATTTTTTTTTACTTATCAGTACGTAATTTTGAAAATGAATTTAAGAACAAGGATTCGAATATGGAAAGATAATTTAAATATTATTTTTTAGTGGACGGTCTATGTAGGTACTTTTATTTACCTTTACACTTATTTAGCATGTTAAAACCTATAAAATTAAGAATATAGCACAAATAAAGGCGTTTGGAACAGGAATTTAGAATGGATTACGTATGGAATATGGAATTTGGAAATTGGTTTTACTTTGGTAGGTAGAACGGAACAAAGGAAGGCACTTAACTTTGTGATAATGATGACTCGATGGAATTCCGGTACGATCTTTAGCTGATTCGTTGGCACGGAAGACCAGCCTGGCCTTGGTTATTGTAGTAACCTCCAAATGTCCTTCTTCTTGTATCGCTGAGTATGACGCAACTCGTGTATTGCGTTACTGGTATTGTATTTTTGAATATTTGTCCTGTCACGGTCGCCAAATTTCTTGTTTACGCACAAGAATGGAGTTTATTTAAGAAAAACTCATTGAGAACTTCAACTGTGTATAATTTGATTTAATTTAGAATTTAGTTTGCGGAGCCGAAATGATAGTACAGAATTTTGATAGCCAACACATAAAAAATATACACGCTACCTTCGTAGTAGTAAATATAAAAAAAAATAGGCGTAGACGCAAAACACACTACGAAGACACTTTGCATTCAAAATATGAGCAGGCGCGTACACTACTCAATTAATTACACATACGCATTAACTACATTGTAACAATCTGTCATCGCTACAATAATTGTTATATGATTGCTGGTATGTTGTTGGTTAATTATTGTCAATAAATTATATTTGAAAAGTACTAGAGGCCAGTCTTTGCCAAGAACGATGTTGAATTGAGAGACAACTTATCTGTAACAAAGGTCTTCAGAATAAAGGGACATTCTATGTTATTATTGAAGTATTTAAAATTCCCGTCATGCACCTTGTACAGAGGGCCAGCACATCAAGCTCCAATAATCTGCTAAATTCTTTGATAGATTGTTTGTTAACTTTATTACAAAACCGTAAGGTACATATTCAATAGGCATTTTACAGTTTGGTATGGTTTGATGTGCTGGCGTCTGTACATACACTAACTTACAGAATATTAATAGGAAAGTTATTTGCACTAACATAATTTGGCTTTTTGACATACACAGTTGAAATTAGGTATAAATTTGAGGTATACTTTTATTACTAAGTGGAGAGATACAGGATACTAGTACAGCTACCATACAAGAAAACTGTACTCGTACTTACTATTTATTCTCTAGGAATTGTCTACATCAGAAACTATTTTCTACAACAAGAATCCGATCCCCGACATCCTCTCTTCAGATATACAACAGTTTCGGGTGGACTTAAGAGTCGGAACAGTTTTGTTCGGAGCACACAGGACGAGACCAAGTACGGTAAGATGTAAGTTGTGAGGAAGAACATCACCCACCACCACCCAACTTCGTTCTACCCCTTGAACACCTGCCACTAGGAAGTGATTTGCAGTGACCTATAGAAACCGTACAATAGACTGCAGTGCAGCACACCCAAGTAGGCTGCTGCAAACACAACCTTGCAAAATGGAGGATTATAGATTTCACCGACACCCAGTCTGAGTGCGGTGCTTAATACAGTGATAGTAAGTGGGCTATTCTCTGGTCAGGAGCAAAGTCTCCCTACATTTGTACCTTAAAGGACATGAAAACACCACCAATGCTGGCTACTTACTGACCCCAAGTAGACTAACGAAGAAAACTAAACCACATTATCCTACCTTTTAAATTATCACGTTATTATTTTTTAAGCTTGTAACTAAAAGTAATATGATAATCTATTCATAAATTATGTCAGCTTCATTGTATTACGATCAACCTTCAAAGTAACAAATCCGAAATTAAACCTAGCTTTCAAATCTAAGCCTAAAACATTTCGGTTCTTACATAGTCCTTATTAATATTGATGGCTTCCGGAATCATAAAGTCTAGATTTTTTTATGGCTACTAAGAATCAAGGCAATGTGGAGTTTGGTGCTGTGAAGTTTTTTTTTTAATGGGACAAGCCTGCGACACTTTATCAAACAACTCATATAAGCCAGAATCAACACTGGCAACCACTAGAGAAGCGCCGAGGAAATGATTCTGGACGAATCCCGGAAAAACTATTCAACTATCTTGGATTCCGCAACGAAATTATTTAGAAAAAAACAGCGGAGGACTAAGAAAAAATACATATTTTCCACATGAATAAGGTGTGTTGAGTTTTTTTATCATTAAAAGGCTGGTTTGACCACTATGCAGGTCGTCTGATGATGGTGTTCGCTTGCAAACCTTATCCAGGGGTTCCCAATATTTTTTTATACTAGGTTTGTAATTTTTATGCGACGCCCTTCAAAAAGAGGTGTTTGTGTGTAGCTCTAGCAGATATTAAGATTACCTATCTTTTATTTAATCAAACCAAACTCTAAAGATTTGATGACATGGTTGGCGCAGTGGCTGAGCGATCGACTGCTGCGCAGCGTGTTGCGGGTTCGATTCCCGCCCAGGCTAAACATTTGTGTGATTAGCACTTGTGTTTGCCTTGTGTCTGGGTGTTGTTTATCTATATATGTATGTATTTACAAAAAAAAAATGGATTTGTGTATGTATATCAGCTGTCTGACAGCCATAGTACAGGGTCTCCCTAGTTTGGGGTCAGATGGCCGTGTGTGAAAATGTCCCCACATATTATTATTATTATTTGTGGTTTGTGATGATCCAAGATCCATCGGTCATGGTTACCGTGGTAAGTTCGTGGATGGGTGACCATACATTTTATACCGATACCCTTCCGTGCTTTGAAAAGCACCTAAAGCCGGCCGGTCCCGGCAGTCAGTCAGAAACCAAAAAGTCAGACATCTAGTCTTACCAATGGGTATCATGTTACCCAGTTACTGGGTTGCATAAGTCAGACAGGCAGTCGCTCCATTGGTATTCATCTGCGTCAGGTTAGACTGGAAGCCGACCCCAAAATACAGAGTTGGGAAAAGGTTAGGCATCAACCTAAAATGAAATCCATCAAACTTTGTCAGTATTTCAAAGTAGATAGTTATTTAATCACATATGGTTATTTGAACAACTTTTCACGCGGGCAGCCGCGGGCGCACTCGGTTTAATTAAACATGTCATTGTCACCGAATCCGTGTCCACAGAAAATCCGTCTCCGTCTTTCGGCGAAAGAGACACCTTAGTCTCATTATGTACAAAAACGTTTTTGCCATAAGGACGTACTTGCGGACGCTAAGTATCTAACTGTATCTTAAATTACGGGAATACCGAATAAAAAATATCTAATTAAGGTACCTTGTTAGTATTACAATAATTTATTACTGAAGCTTGTTTAGTTAGGTGATCACTTGAGTTTATAATATAATCACTTCATTTAACTTGTCATTGAAGTGATTAATTTGTTGGTAGCACTACTTATTTTAGATTAATGAGATGTATTTTTTTTCTTGCACTTCTTATTTTAGAATGTTTTTTTTAATTTGCGTCATGTTTTGATCTAAATCGATTTGAATAGGTAATTTTATTTTTTGCCCGTAATATGGTAGTCTGGTTGCAATAGAACACTAATACTAATTAGTGTTCTATAGCTTCTAATCTTTCATTGACTTGAATATGCCCTGGCGGTTTGGAGTATATCATGCTCACTTGAATGTCTCGCTGATAGAGGCGCATTTAAATCATTCGGTTCCCTTTAAAATGGTTGAGCTAAATGGTGCCGATCCGAGCGTCATGTTCGTGAACGGTCGCCGTCCTCGATTAACGTGCACAACTTGTAACATTTTTCTCACATTTGTGTCCCGTAGATTAAATATCAATGATCATCAGCATTCTGTTCCGCACCCCCAAGCAGCCCGAGCCCAAGATTTTCGCCTTCCTCTTGCCCTTCTCTAACGGCGTAAGTTTCCTCGCTTATACCTACATCCTAAAGTAGCAAGTAGATATTCTATTGATTTTAAAATAGTGTTCATGGAGTTTCTTGCTCGTTCTTCACCATAGCAACCTTTATCTGTTTGGAACGAGCATTTTTTTTTTTTTTTTTTTTTTGTACGGGGTGTATAATCCTCATGGATGAGGGGTCTGTCAGACTCTTACTGACTAAAAACCACCCCGGTGTTCCATCTCACACGGGTCGCGGGAACTGGAGATACTTCCGCAACCCCAGGCTGGTGCCGGCCCGCTGCTGCGGGCCACTTCTCGGGTCAGGGGGGGGAGTGAGGTGTTAGACTCCCCCCCGGACGTCTTAGAGGGGCGCGCGTGGAACACTACGCGCCGCCACCTCGCTCGGGTCCTGGTGTATGTGGGGGGCGACAGACGTCCCCGAGTCTGCCGCCCCTGGACCCATTTAGGGGGGCCGGAAGAGGGCGTTGTCCGCCCTCCGCCGACGCCCGGTGCGCCTGCTGCGGGCAGGGTGGGAGGTTGAGATCTCCCTCTCCCTTTCCGCAGCCTCCTTCTGCGACATGACACTTTCGCAGAAGGAAACCACCGCGTCCCAGGACTCTGCGCTGTCGACCATCGACTCGACCACGACCGACAGTGACAGGTCACTGCCTACTTCTGAGACGAGGGCACGGCGCGGCCCCTCCCAAGCGGCACATTCCGCCAGCGTATGCCGCGCCGTGTCCTCCCGGCAGTCGACGCAGTTGTTTGGAACGAGCCTACTTCAAATTTTGAATTGACTGACTCGTTGACAATTTAAAAGTGCATGTAAATGGTTTATTTAAAATATTGAAATGATTTGCGTTTGAGTTTGAAAGTTTGTTTGTTTGTTTTGTTTGATCGCACTTATCTCCAGAATTACTGTTCCAATTCGGAAAATTCTTGGAGAGATGAAAAGGAACCTACGTTATCCCTAAGTGCTATAGGATAGGCAAAACGTTATTTAAAAAAAATAGGATCAAGATATGCAAAGACAGAAGATTGACGTGGCCGCAAACAACATTGGTGGGCTATTCGGAAAATGCGTGAGTGCATCCTAAAATTAAAGTGTTCTTTGAGAAATAAAGTAGGATTTTAGTGGGTAGAGTCTATCATTAGGATTTTCACACATTTTTGAGTTAAAATAAAGCATTGCATCTAGCATAGACAATAAGCTAGGCATTACATTATAACTGTATAATGCATAACAATGCATAACCCGTTAAAACACAATGTTGTGTAAAACCCGTTAAAACACAATAGAACAATAAACCGCTAAACCTGTTTCCGATCAGCTTATCAAAATCTATTAATAGATAAATAGCAAATTATGATGTAGGTAAGAATTTAACTGAAGGTCTCCGTACGATTATAGACGAATAAATCATGCGGTATCAAGTTATAGATCCTAGGCAACCATAAAAATGAGAGTTTGGTAATCCATATCAAAACTTACCGGGATATAGATATAGTGGGATATAGCGGGGCTGATAATTAGTGACCGATATAGGTAGGTACAACATGAATTTTAGTCACGTTCCAAATTTTTTAGTGTAGTAGATAGTACCCGTGAAATTGAACAGCTTTCTCGAAATATGAAAAATATATCGGACTCCCCATGCAAAATAAAACTCTCCAAGTTAGAGAAACTGTAACGCGGCGTCTACGCCGTTTAAAGCGAATGCGATCGCGAAGCGATCCGATGCGGTGACACGCGATTTCAACGCGAAGCGATGCGAAGCGGCGGCACTGTCCTACGTGCGCGTGAACCGCCCGCCGCTCGCCTTGGTTCAGTGAGCTGTGTACATGTCATGATACAATAATAACCGGTTGTGATAATTTTTGTTCCCTTTATCCCATAATATAGGAAGTTCTTGTATAGAATTATATTAAAATTTCTGCTACCCACATTATTACAAAAAAAAAACCACGGCACCGCACGCCAAAATGTCAAGCCAACTGATCGCGTTCATTTTGACAACGTAGGACACTTCAATATGTTTCGACAGTTTGTTTTCGCGCCGCTTCGCGTTCGCTTTAGACCGCCTACGTAAGACGCTGCGTAAGGGCCGGGACACATAAACACGATACGACGTCGTGTCCTACCACGATGCGGCGTCCTTTCACGATGCGACGTCGCGTCGTGGCAATCTACGACGAGCATCATAAAAAACTACGTCGCGACATCGTAAAGTGCCACGACGTCGCGTCGTAGATACTCACGATGCGTTCCTGTGTCAGTGACACAGTTGTTATTCAAAATTCAAAGAAGAAATGGGTGGATCCAGTATCTTCTGAGTTTCTGTCTTTTCTTTATCCATCTTCTTAACAACAGCAGGAGCAGGACGCGTCTAGTGCGGTCCATTTCTCGAAATTAACTGCGACAATTCACCCTGCATTGTATCGACGGCGTCGTGCCGTGTATCGTGGCACGTTACGATGTCGCGACGTAGTTTTTTACGATGCTCGTCGTAGATTCCCACGACGCGACGTCGCATCGTGAAACGACGCCGTATCGTGGTACGACACGACGTCGTATCGTGTTTATGTGTCCCGGCCCTTAGGGTGTTACTACACCAATCGATCGACGTTGATCGATTGGTGTGGTAGTTTGACTGATCGACAGATACCATGCGACTAACCAATCGATCGATTGCCAGTCGATGGCATCGGTCGACGATAATTCATCAGTAATAATAATCAAGCAGATCGATCGACGTCGACTAATCCATTCTACCATCGATCGATGCCGTCGATCGACGATCGATCGATTGGTCTGGTAGAAACTGTCGATCGACGTCGACAAAATCCCTTCTACCATCGATCGATCGATTGGTCTGGTAACACCCTAAGACGCCGCGTAAATGTGCCTTTTTCATGAAAATTTAAAAATATGACGTTTACGAACTTTTCTACCTTAGAAAGTTATGTGGATGATTTTAATTATAGTTATGTAATAATTCTGTAAATGCATTTATTTGTTACTCTCGCGAATATTTTTTTTTAAACTTAAATCATTTACTTCTAACTACCTTTTGCCCGCGACTTCGTCCGCGTGAATGTCGGGTAGCCTATGTCCTTCCCAAGGGTTCCAGCTATTTTCATGCCAAGTTTTATTAAAATCGGTTCAGCCGTTTCATCGTGAAAGCGTAACAGACAGGGTTACTTTCACATTTATAATAAGTAAAAAGTAAGTACACTTTTGAATTGTCAGAATTGTCAAAAAGTTGCAGCTAGTTGCTCGTTTTAAACCACGATTCCAAACAGTAGGTTTCTATGGAGAAGAACGAGCAAGAAACTCTTTTATTATTACAATACAACATGAATGTACACTGTCCCTTTGCTGCCCTCCTCTCTCTCTCTCTCTCTGTCACTTAGTTTATAAGCTGGAGGCCCTAAAAATAATGATTTTTAAGACACCACAGGAAAATCCGGTTAAGCAGCCAACAACCTCATAGGTAGACCTGCGAGATCCAAAAAAAGAAACTAGCCTATTACTATCCTACTGCCGGGCAAAAGCCTCTTCTTATACAGAGAAGGCACGAGTATTATTGATCAGCACGGTTGGTCACGACGGATTGGCGATTTCAGAATTACTCGTACAGGACATATATGTGGGTACACGTCCAGGTTTCCTCACGTTGTTTTTCTTCCAAGATAATCTTAGAAAGTAGCTGGTACCTGAATTTTGTAACGTGTGCACGGGCTTCAACTTTTCTGATTAACTGACCGACATATTGACAATGCAAAAGGGTCTGTAAATGGTTTCATTGAAATGAATGTTTCGACTTTTTCAGTCTCGGCTGATTGAAACTGGAAATAAGAGAAAAAAAACCGAATTTGCAATTTTGCAAGCTCACGTGGGGTTTTGTTCGGTAAGAGTTCGACATAACCCTTTCCTTAGACTTGGGTATACATGAGGATTTCCGCACGAAAAAAAGTTTTCATTACGCATAACTAGATATGTACCTCCAAAAAAATGGGGCTATGCAGTATGTGTGTCCTGGGTCAGTACTACAGTCAATTTAAAAAAAAAATAGATAGTGAGCAGGTAAAACCTAACCTTGAAAATATTATGTAAGTACTTACTTAAGACGTATCTATTTATAGTTACTATTGAATAATGCGTAAGCATACACGTGTCAGTTATTAGATTGGTTATTGTAAGGTCATGCAAGACCACTAAGCTCGAAGACGGAAGGCGGCTGCTAAACTCACCAGGTTCACTCGGGCAGGTTACTAGGCAATATTATAGCTAGGAATCGATAAATCGGATGCATATTAAGTAGGTACCTAATTTGAAGTCTGCGGTAGGATAGTATGGATTCTAGTAATAATTGATTAGAAGAAAACAAAACGGGGATTCGGGGATCTCGTATCAAATCAACTGCATATTTTACTTTTAGTCAACTGTTTTTGTTTTACCATTAATATTAATAACCAGGTTTTTTGGCCTATTTTTATAAGAAAAATATTAAAAGGTATCAAAATAAATAAAAAAAGGGAGGTGTATCTAAACGTAGTCATAAAATTAAATCATGTTAACAAGATTCTATGTTTAGTATCGGATATTTTCGATAAAGATCTCTCGATCGGATATCGTTCCATAAGCCAATACCTGAATTTAGGTAAATATCCATTTATTTCTTTGATCTTCCATTCTTTTCTTTGCCACACACTAGGAATTCCTTTTGTATCGTGGCCCGTAGCGTTGCGTTGCGTTTACAAACATATAAACTCACATTCACAAACAACCATCTGATCAAGATCTCTGGTTATGACCATGCTGAGACCTTTTGATCTCGTACAGAACGTTCTTTTGTGTATTACTCGACTGGACAAGAAGGATTATTTTGTGCCTTGAATTTCATGCCGGATTCAAACCCACACAGTTCTCAAGATGCAGTGGCCATTTCCTGTAAGCCAGAACCAACAGTAGCGACCACCAGAAAAGCGGCGAGGCAATGAAGCCCGACGAGCCCCAGAGAAACGATTAAAATGTCTTGGATTCCGCAACGAAATTATCAGAATAGAATAGCGGGAGGACTAAGAGAGAAAACATATAAAGTATTTTCCACTTTCCACAATATCAAGCAGGAGACAGAACAGAACTAGGCCAATAAGCACAAACTCTACTGCGAATGTGGGCTCTCACGGTTAGAAAACTATTTATCTTACACATCATACAACGTAAACACATATATAAACACATAGAATACATTCCATCACGACGTAAAGTTACAAACATCTTCCCTCGCAAAAAGCATAACAGCAAACTGGCCCAAAGATCTTACGACGTTATAGGAAACCATTTGTATAATCAAATTAATAACAAAATACATTATTCCAACTTACCAGACATAAAATGAAACTAGCCACAAGGGAGTGCTAATGAGCTTAAATTGTGAAGATAGTGAAATGCTTCTACTGACACCCACATAAACCCATCAACTGTCACATGATTTTTCACACACACCGCACATCACCCATACTCACACGCACACTCTCACATACTTACTTACTCACACACACACTTACTCGAATCTCATACACAGGATACTCTGCACACTTTTTAAACAGACGTTTTCAACTGGGAGAAACACAGTTGTCAAGCACCACGTATTACAATTTAACATAATTAGTGGGTCCTAAAAATGTAGCTGTTACATCCAAACGTATCCAAATTTGTAACCAGCACGTAGGTACTACCACAGTATAAATATTTGTACTACCGTACAGTAGCGACACGCCCCGTCTCCCTCCGAAACACTGTTCCTCACCTCTACCGGCGTCGAACGTGCTCTCGAAACTGGCTTCTAGTTCTCGCGGCGCGTAGACACGCACACACACGCACGTATTTGTATAGTCTGTTATTTTGGAGTTGTGTAGGGAATTAAATCGTTTCGTTTGTATGAAGTTTCGTAGGTGTGCTACTAGCTACTACTAAACATTCCGCCCAACCCTTCCGCCTCGCTAATTGAACTAGTAAATCGGATGTATCAAAAAGTCGGTAACTTCAATACACTCTTGGCCTTGATCAATGCTTCAGTTTTTTGTCAACCCATTTAACGTGCAGCGAGTTCCTATAGGTACTTTGTGTTGTTTACTTTTTTTACAGTGACACAAGGAAAACCGAAATAAATACGTAGGTAATAGGCAGACCATGAGGTTTGCACTTTTTGTTAGTATTAGAACCTTGAACCCATAGCGTATCTAATTGTTCGTTAAGGATATTACGATTTTTCGTGAAAGGAAGTTCATAAAATCTGTAACAAAATAATTTCAAAGACATGCTTACTCATCAAGTATCTACCTATCGTAAATCGTAAAGTCGCTCTACTTTGTGCTTCTAAAAAGACGTTCGTCTGTCTTATACAGATTCTTATTGTTAACTGTTTGGCTGATTTTGACATTTCAAGTTGATACCTAGGTAAGTATAATTACACCTACCTACTCCCAAAAAACATACTAAATGTAGTTTGGTAGGTACTTAGTCAGTTTCTGTGGCAGGCGGAAAACGAAAAATTCGTGTAGGTATTCCCGTAAATTCCCGTAAATAATATTTTTGTTTCCGACCGTCCCATTCGTCCCACTAAATAATTTTAAGCGTAAATTGTATAATCGTTGTTTCGTAGTTTATTTTCAATTCTTTTTCTACTATCCTACCTAAGTATCATACCAATTGCACTAAAAAAGTCCATGGAATTTTCTTATAAGGATAGAAGATACAGAAATATAAAATAGAACGGAGAAAATAACAAAAACATGGTTCCCACGGTATGCTCAAAAAAAATATTTCCACCTTAGAAACAGATTAGGTGCCGTACTTATGATGCCTTAAAGGGTTTTTCACAGTTTTTTTAGCTAGCCTGTGATGTCCCACTGCTGGGCAAAAGTTACAGTGTGAAAAGCTAAAAAGCATGTGCACATGACTCACACTGAAGTAACGATATTTTTTTTTAAGTTTTCGCGATATTTTTTTTTCTAACGCTAACGCTAACATTTTTGTGCGCAAGGAAAAAAAGATTGTTGGTGCAATATTTATTTCAAACCATTTATTTTCGTTTTATGAGTATTACATAAATATTTATCTACACACATCCTTTCTAGTTCTAGTCTATTAAATTATACCTATATAGGTAGGCGTCTTAATGATAAAATGTGACCTGTAGTGAACTATCTAACTGGGTAGGTAATTACTAAGTCATCGGAATTGTTATGAGTTATTAATATTAACTAGAACTTAGTAGGTCATCTATAGGTACCTATCTAGCGAAATCTAGGTTCTCGTTTTCGTTTTACCTACCGTGTTCCGAAAAGATCCTGATTTTATGATGAAGTCAGGAAATGGAGCTTCCATTTCCAGACCTCGTCATAAATGTGCTGTTTGCTTCGAAATGGGCCTATTTATTAAACTTTGTTTAAGTACTTACCTATTTATTAGATGACTAGGTAGGTATATACCTATGCATACCTACATTACCTACATACTTTCAATACCATTTCTGATGACAAAGCGCGCGCCCGGGCGGTAAGTACTTACTTATCTTTTTTTTTTAATTTTTAATTCAAGATAACCTTTACCGAGGTACTACATTCCACAAGGAGTTTTTTCTACAGGACCTGTCTTCGACCAATCAAATGTGTGGTTAAAAGTAAAAGCATTACAGCAGTACAACAGTAGGATGGAGTCTTCTGATATTCAGAAAAAAATCTAACCAAATGTCTAAAACTGATGCATGACTTTATCAATCGGCGGACTGTCAAACCAGGTTTTCATGATGCATTCATTTACAAGACGAAAAATGGCATAAGTAACAATAGGTAGTGTACCTACACCACTTACCTCCATAATCGCCTTTGAATCCCAGAAAGATAGTAAAATCACAAAATGTTCTGATCACTGAATGCCCAGAAGATAGAACGCATCCGAAATTCTGTTTAGGGTCCCAACAGTGCGGGACAGGGAACTGAGACCGAATGATTGCAGGATGATAACACCGGATGATAGTTCGCTATCTATTTTATTATTAGGTGACGTATTTGAGGGATATGCACACTCATCGAGAACTGTGATTTTGTTGGTATCATAGTAGGAAAGTTTATAAGTCAATGCAGGTTTAACATCCCATGTACAGGATGTAAGAGAATTAAGGGACTAACCACACTTATTCTGCTCAATTCAGTTTTTGTCTATAGAAAACATCAGTTTTGTACCGCATGCGTTCAGACGCGGAAAGCTGTGCGGATGCGTAAGGATCTCCATACTAAGCAGCAGATGTTGTCTATGGGCTAAAACTGAATTGAGCTGAATAAGTGTAGTTAGTCCCTAAGACTCTTTTTAAGTCGGTAGGTACTTAGGTATTTTCGAATGTACATACCTATTGCTGAAAGTCCCTATCAGCTTAGGTGCACATGTTGGATCCCAAGCAACATCCTGGCTTACAATGAAGATATTCTCTGCTCTATGGATAGATAATAATTTGTGGCATAGCTAGAAACTATATGTGATATTGGGATAATATTTATCATGTTCTCAACTCTTTCGAGAGAGGTGAGGAAAGGTTTCAGAGGGAGGCGGAGCGTGTCGCTACTGTACGGTAGTACCTACTAATATTTATTCTGTGCTATTGCCGTCCACTGCTTAACGTAGACCTTCCCTAGAGATCGCAAAACCACCCGTTCTTGGGTAGCTCGCATCCATTCGCCATCTATCCGCCTGTCAATAAATGAAGATACTTAATTCAATTAAGGTTTATTAATTCTTAATATTTTTTTAATAACACAATCAATATGGATTGAGAACAACGGATTAACTCACTGTGTTGCCGAGTTCGTCCGACTAGTTTCTAAGGAACTCCTTGAGAAAGCTGGCCGTATGCCATCGAAACTAGTCGGACGAACCTGGCAACACAGTTAGTAAATCCGTTGATCTCAATCTATAATGTGAAACAATACTCATGTTTCGTTTAATGAAAAAACACAATCAACCCAAAAAAAAGACTTATAATTTTTTACCAACATTTTATAGTTTTTTATTTATTAAAATTTGACAGGCGCCTAATTGTCTTGGTGGAGTTGCATCTAGCAAATTACTAACGTTAAGGGAGCACCGATTTACTTGTCCATTGTAAATTAAAGTGAATACTTAATATAGTTTGTCGATGACTGTACTGACATATATTAGTTTCTATAAAATTAATCATAACATTGTGCGCATTCAGTTTTGCTTTTTGCATACATATATATATATTTATGTATGTTCGGGCATAACTCTGTCATATAGGTAGACGGATTTGCAAAATTCTGTTTGAAGTGAAACTTCTATAATTAACAGGGGGGTATTAGGATTTTTCTGTCACGAAAAAGCGTTACAGCCGCGTGGAGGGGGTAGACGATATATCGCGTACCTAACTTTCCACATGTCCGTTGAAGTTACACTTCTACTATGTGTCCTAGTAGGTACACATTCCGACTTTTTTGTCCGAAAGGGGTTTATGCCGAAATGGTCCCATATAAATTTTATCAAAATTGATTTAGCTCTTTTTGAGAAAATCAACAAAATCCCAAAAAAATTACATAGGTAAGTGCCTACATGTTTTAGTTTCTTTAATCTTTGAAGGACTTACAATCTCTATTTTAAGTGTGTCGCCGTTTCTTAATAGATTTGGATGTTAAGGCATATTACCTACTAAAAATCAGAAAATAAAAGTTAAAAAAAAAACCGCCTTCAAAAGCTAAAAAGTGATAAATAACTTTAGCACAGAACCTACATTAGGTATGTACCTACTTTAGTTTCGGAAGTCGGTGTCAATACGAAATAACAAACACAACAAAGCCACCGCGCCACCGCAACAATCAATACTGCATAATGTGTTTACACAATTCGTCGACTAAAATTTATAAAAATAAAATAAAAATTTTGCCTCACAATATTTATACTCCTGTATCGTGGGTGTGTTTACAAACAATAACTCACTTAAGTAGGAACATAAACGGCTGTTTGTGTAGACCCCGAACCGCAATTGTAGGCCACATAAATATTTGTTCCGTGCGGGAATCAAAGCCGCGATCAATCGCGCAATTAATCAATACGATCAATACGTGAAAACTTTGGTCCCCTTTTAAACCAAAATTTCGCGCACGGAGAATAATGAAATAGGTAGTTACATAGTTCAAGTACCTATATATTTAACTAGCCACCTGACCCGGCTTCGCATGGGCCTACTATAGCCTTCCTCGATAAATGAACTATCCAACACAAAAAGATTTTTTCAATTCGAACCTGAGATTAGCGCGTTCAACCAAACAAACTCTTCAGCTTTATAATATTAAGTATAGATGGAGTAGATAAGATAGTAGGTATAGATAGAGGAGTGTAGAAACCTAAAAAAAAAACTGTCTGGTTTTTGACCACTGGGTTACCACTAGTAACTCTAAAACTATTATCTAAATATTTTAGAAGCATCCAATTGGAATAAATTGTCCTCATCCTTGCACCGAATTTGATCCCGTGTTAAAAACAATTTTCTTGTTGTGCAGCCTTATTATATTATTGAGAGTAAAGTGTCAAAGTGGATAACAGATTTTGGTGTAGCAGTTGTCTTTAGTAAGTAAGTACTCACATTTTTTTCGCTAGATTTAAGTTTAAAAGTAAATTCGGATCTATTGATCATGGATAAGCTATGCTTTGCTGCAATCAATAGGTACGTGGAGGGTGACCATCCGATACTCCTCCGTGCCCAGAAAAGCTCGTAAATCCCGGCTGTCATTCATAGATTTTTGACAGTCGTTGTTATGGGTAGTCAGTCAGAAGCCAGAAAGTCTGACCACCAGTTTTAGCAAGGGGTATCGTGCTACATTTTTTTATGCCCGGTGGAAATCTTCTTGGACTTCCTCCATCGTAGGGGTGATGGAGGGGCATGCAAGACTTACCGGCTAAAACCACCGCGGTGTTCCGCCTCTGCCTATGGCCGGGGGTGGGGGATTCGCATAAGCATTCACCTCTCCTCCGGTAGGCCTTAACCCTCTGTTCCTCAGCAGGTCCCACGTCCCCGTGCGGCCATAGTAACTAGGTTGTGGACTTGTGGACGGCAGACAGGTAGTCGCTCCATGTAAAACACTGATATTCAGCTGCTTTCGGTTAGACAGGGAACCGACCCTAAAATGACTGGGAAAGCTATGCAGATAACTTCGCGCGTGCTATGCGTCATCGTTCGTTAGTTGTTTACGTTATAGCGAACGTGTTTACGTGTTCTTGTTAGGTAGTTCAGTAAGTAATGTATTTTTCCTGAAACTTTTGTTAATTTATCATTTCAACTCATCATATTGTTGACCTGTAGGTGCTTTTTACGTGCCTATAACTTTGGTCCTGTAAATAAGTAGGTAGGCAATTAAATTTGCGCCTAAATCTATATTAAAGAAAGTAGTTTTACACTATTTATTACTATAAACACACACACACACTATTTTTTTTTTTTTTTTTTATTTTTTTTTTTTTTTTGCTAAACTGATTTGGATGAAAATTGGTGGGGAGGTAGCTGAGAACCAGGAGACAGACATAGGATACTTTTTTTTTGTAGGTATAGTGTAGGAGTAGGGTAGGTGTAGATAGGGACAGTACAACATCTGTCGGGTCAGCTAGTCAATACATGAATCTCAATCCCCTATCTTGACCCCGCAGTATTTGACTGCTGGTTGTGTAATTCGATTCGCCCTCTAAAGTTAGCTGGCAGAATCGGCCATATAGGGTCAATTCATACTAGCGCAGAATTGAAGCACATCGAAGCTTCAAAATCTTCACAAGTAAATAAACCGAAGTTCCACTCTCACGCGAATTCTATCGAATACGCGCGCATTCGCATGCTTTTACATTTGTAGTGATGGATATCAGTTGCCAGTTGACTCTCGTAGTAAACTCGTATAAAATGGTTGGTGGTGGTAACCAGTTTCCATATCACTGAATGACGATGCATTGTTCGTGTAGTAGGCACTTAGATTCGCGCGAACGCGCACGCACCAATCAGCGTTGGTTTCACTCCGACGCACGAATTCTGTCGAATGCACGCGAATAGGGTTGCTTACTTACGCAAAGTTAATCTCAGAGGGCGCCACCGAACTATAACGTAAACACTAATACTCTATGGTAAACACTATAAGCGCGGTAAAATTCAGAAGTTGCGGTGTGAGCGTTTTGTTGTAATATATTATTAATATTATTATAAAAAAAACCGGACAAGTGCGAGTCGGACTCGCTCACCGAGGGTTCCGTACGTAGGCACATATCCATACTCATATAATAAATGAGAAAGTATTTGTCTGTTACGCTTCCACGATGAATAAAATAAAATACAATGATTGAAAATAAACATTGAAATGATTTAATAAAAGCCTCCATTGGTTTCTAAGTAAACTTCAGGATACTAATCTCTTTTGGTGACTGTACATTTTTTGCGACATAAACGGCCGTATCGTTTTTTCACGTTAACTTAGGATTTTTCACAGCTCCAAGGAACCGTGAAGTTAAGTATATGGTTTTAATTTTAACTCGATACCTCTACACGTTCCTGAGATAAAAGACAAAGTGATCCTATGGGTTCCGATTTTTCCTTCTGAGGTACGGAACCCTAAAAGTCCACAACAGTTGTGCATAATAAATAATATTTACAATTTTCTCAATATACAAAGAATAGAATTTTGATGCTCAGAAAAAAAATATCATCATGTCAATCTCACTTCCGTTGGTTGACGTCATGAAGCTTATAAGCTTCTTGGTCAAAACTATCAACCATAGACAAAGCTTTACGGTCGCGTTCAAATTAGAATTTTAGGGTTACTAGTTTCGTCAGAACCGATTGTGTCCACAGGTACAAGCGTCCATAGGAACAGCACTTGCCCCTACAGATAAACTAGAGGTAAAAAGGTAACAAGTAAAACAACATTTCAACATTGACTAATCTATATATTTCAGACAGGATATCTCCACTTAGCCGGCACGTCCGCGTGATAGAAGTTGCACTCGATTTTGTTAGCACAACTCTTGCCGTAGCGGCACGGCTTCGGGTGGTAAAAGTGACATGCTGGGTTCACACAGTTAGGGTAGAACTTGCACATGTTGGGCACTGCCGTTGTTATTGTCTTGTAGTTCGCCGCTGGGACTACGTGGGATGCTGTGGAAAACAGTTATATTTTGTTAAACGTCCTTAAAATCCTAATAGGATTCTATTATACACAAGGACATTGTATATTTCAATCATTAAACGACCATGACGCTGATTCCCTTGTTCACAAAATAAACTAAAATTGGCTAAAAACAATTATTGACATCTCTTACTGCCAGGCAGCTGAAGAAAAGGACGGCGATAGATAAGAACTAAGTCAGAGAATATGTCAAATTAGGTTTTTCTTGAACTTCGTCGTGTTTTTAATCGATACGTCCTGACATGACAACTATTATTGTATGAACATTTTAGATCAACTTAAATTGACAGCTCTTAATATCTGTCTCAAAAGAGATATATATATATATATATAGCTTAAAATAAGTTTAGCTCGTGCACAAAAGAATAGGGTATTACACCCCAAAAGTGTCTCAATAAAATTCAGTAGAGCTAGCCACCTAAAAAGCACAAAAATTTAATTCAATCGATAAGTGTCATAAAAATGCATCTAAATTTTAATTTTTTAAATTTCGCGCGTAGTTTGACGAAAACGCCTCTGGACGCCATATTGCTCAGCGGAAATGACGTCAGTTCGTTTTGTATCAAATGCGCGCATTTGATACAAAACGAACTGACGTCATTTCCGCTGGCAACTGATATCTATCACTACAAATGTAAAAGCATGCGAATGCTCGCGTATTCGAGAGAATTCGCGTGAAAGTGGAACTTCGGTTTATTTACTTGTGAACATTTTGAAGCTTCGATGTGCTTCAATTCTGCGCTAGTATGAATTGACCCTATATGGCCAATTCTGCCAGCTAACTTTAGAGGGCGAATCAAATTACACAACCAGCAGTCAAACTACGCGCGAAATTTAAAAAATTAAAATGTTGATATTAAATAATGGTATAATATAATTAAAAAATAATTAAAAGCATATTTTGTAATAGGTGTAATAATTTAAAAATTTCGTCAAGTTACGAAAATAATAAAAGTACAAAGCCGATATACGCCAATCGGTTGACTGACAGTTGACAATTTTTGTTTACACAGCCGTACGGCCGCTACTATTTCATGGAGCTGAAAACTTTGAATTGAATTTAAAAAATATTTTGTTATTTTATGAACTAAAACTTACATTTTCCGATTGCTTTATGCCTAATATCTCAATAACATATTTATAGTTTTTTTTCTCGTATAGAGTAAAATACCCTATTGGTAGGTACCAATGTCAATATCTCCATAATCCTATTACTTTATAAATGCTTAAGTTTGTGAAGATGGATTTTTGTTACTCTTTCGCGCTAGAACGGCTGAATGGAATAAGCTGAAATCTGGCACAAGTTTAGATATTGATCTAGCTTAACACGTAATATTTATCCTGCTTGTTCCCGTAAGATAATTTGGGACTTCGGCTTTATAGTGAAATCTGCGTAGACAGGGGACTTTGGTTTAATTCCAATTATTCTCGATCAGTAACACCACGTCGTAAACAATCTTGACGATTGGGAAAAAAAGTTCCATTCGTTCACAGTGTTGGCGATCGGGACCTTTTTTCGATTATTCCCGTTCAGTAATGATTATTTCTGATCAGTAACACTCCGTCGTAGACACTGTTGAAGATTGGGAAAAATGTTCCATTCGTTCAGTGTTGACGAACGGGACCTTTTTTTAATTTTTCCCGGTCAGTAAGGATTATTTCTGATCAGTAACCTTGTCCTAAACACTGTTGACAATCGCAACTTTTTTCCCATCGTACACATGCTTAGTTAAAGAGTCAAAAAACGTAAGAAAATTTGAACTTAGCGGGCTGACCTGGCACATCCCCCTTAACAAACGCAACTCACCAATAACAGGCGAGGTAGGAGTAATGGGCGGGGTCAAGGCGTTGGGTGCGTGGGAGTACACACAGTTGCGTCTTGTGCAAGCGGCGGCGAACTTGCAGCGAGGATGCGCGAACGCACACGCGTTGCCGTAGCGACAGAGAGGGAAGGCACGACACCACACTATCTTGCGTTCAGCAGCACTTACTAAACACAATAGAGAACGTTTATGATATAATTATTAAGTACATAAAATATTGCAAATTATGTTTAGGAACTAACTTTGTGGCGATAGATTTCGTACAACATGCGAACTACAACATAGCGGTATCAAAGTTTATCTCGATAATTGCTTATAGGTATACAAAAGCCCGACAATCGTTAGGCAGTAGATGGGTGATGGATGTTATGTCTGGCCCACCAGACATCAATCTGGTCGGAGAATCCTCTCTTTTGAATTGAAGATAAAGAACATTGAACCCTCTTCCTCATTTATATCTAAAGCCCCACCATAACTTTATTGTTCGTAATGACAATGACAACTGTAACAGGACACTGTCGACTTTGTAATTACTGAAATAAGGTCAAAAATATAATAAATATGTGCTGCATAATAGTTTACATAGTAAATAATTTGTACTCACAAGGCGGCACAGAATCATATTTATGCGTATTAGTAACAGTTGCAACTATCACGTGCTGATCACTGCTCACACTTTCCGTCCTCTCCCTCACTCTCTCAGACTCCTTTTCCTCTTTCTTCTTATCGACATCAAACACTATAGGAGATGCTCTCCTCTTTTTCGCTGGAGGAACATTATTATCGACTTTTAATTCTTCAGTATTTTTCCTCTTTTCCACATTTTCCTCCTCTCTTTTGATAATAACTTGAGTATCGCTCTCCTCACTCGTATTACTAAGGCGTTTCTTTTGAGGTGGTTCTATTTCTTTTTCTACCGGCGTTTCTTTCAGTGTTGGTTCAATAATTTCCGGTGTTTTTGGTTTTTCCTGTTCTGGTTTTTTTAGTTCATCTTCTTCGTTGAGTAAGCCTTCGGTGAGGAGTTTCTTTGCCAGGAAAGCGTTTGGGTGATAACCATCCATTGTGACTATGAATTGAGTGTTCTTGTCTTTGTCTATTGATGGGTTGTGGATGTTGCTGTAAGAACAGAAATCAGTTATTTAGTTACAGATTTGAATATAGATATTTTATGTAGAGGCCAGTTCAACAAGCTACCTCAATCTGCCAAATTTCTTCGATAGATTTCAACTTTATTACAAAAGGAAAAAAATCATGTTTAATTGGGAAAATCTGACAGTTTGGGATAACTTGACGTGCTGGCATCTTTACGCCTTTAGTACACCGAGGCGTTAGTATGCGGCAGCGAAACAACGAAAAAACTGTCAGAGTATGGCAGAATTTCGCATACGCTATGTCTCACTCTAACACTAGCTACATGAAATAGTTGCGTCTTTGTCAGTATTGTTTCGCAAGGAATTGCGGAAATCGTCGTTAAACAGACCCAGACGTTTCGCTAGTGGTGTTTCGCATCGGAAGGCGCCATGTGCAGGAATTTACGGGATTTGCTGGATAGATAAATGATGGAATACTCAGTGCAAGATAAATATTATATTTTCGTGTAAGCGACAAAGAGTAAAACAATCGCGCACGTATTCTGTCGGTGAGGACAGAATTTCGCACCATGGAAGCCGAAAATATTGAAATATTTTTGAATACACTTACAAATTATCCCGAATTATATGCAGTTGGTCACGCAGATTACATAAATGCGAACAAAAAAGAGGTGGTATGGAGGAAAGTTCAAAAAAAGACGGGAAAATTACAATTACATTTCTTTGCGAAAAAAGACTGCAGTTTCACAACATTCCGCAGATATTTTGTTACACAGTAGTTCCGTAGTGACTCGCTGCCGCATACGAACGCGTCGGTGTACGTTACAATCAGAAAATGTATTGTTTATGTGAATCACATATCGACGTATAGGTTATCGCACACTATAATCAGCACTGCTTCGACACAGCAAATATCTTGTCATTCAATATAGAGCTTTAAACAATGTGCATTAAATCCGCCCGCGACTTTACAGTTTTTTCTTTCGGAATCGATTTTGCGGCGAACCAATGTATAATTTTCATTTAAATCAATTTGCTAAACCAGTTCATCAATCAATCATCAATTTGTTAAATCAATTTACATTTAAGTAGCGATTTATTTTATGTACAGACAGGTAAACAGATTGTTCAACAAATCGACTCGTAAAAGCTATTCGTTATCACCACCATATTAGTCGTAGCAAGTCCACTGCAGGACAACGGCCTATCTCTTTCCAAAAGAAGCGGCTAGCATCCAGCGTGTTTCTGCGGTCTTAATCAGGTCGTCGGTCCAACTTGTGGGTGGACGTCCTATGCTGCGCTTGCCGGTACGTGGTCTCCATTCAAGAACTTTGCGGTTCTAGGACCAGCAGAAGTGAAGTTATTATGCACAAGATAATTTATCTTACATAGTCTCAATGATGAGCGTGTCATCTTTCCTGCTAGCGGTCCTGCCCTCGTTCCGTCGTGACGGTGTGTAGTCATTGTTGATGATTTTCTTAGTAATAGACGCCGGTATGTACTCGTCTCTATCGATATCACTCGCCATTCTGAAAGGAAGGAGAATCATTCATTCTTTTGCAATTTTTTTTTAAAACGTTTGCCCTCCCTGGCCATTTCTCTTGTGCCGTGGGTGCGTTTACAACCATTTAAACTCACATACACTATAAATATTTGTATCGTGTAGGAATCGAACCCGCGACATGCAGCGCAGCAGTCAATCGCTCAAGTACTACGCCAACTACGTCACCCACAACACCCACAAAATAAAAAAATAAAATTTAAAATCCCCGAAAAAAGAACCAAGAGGTGTGTGATCTATGCCCAGTAATACACTCACCAACAATACTGAAAATACTTCTTTAGCGTTCCCCCAACAAAACTTCTCCACAAAATTAACTTTCTATTACAAAAAAACCGCGTCCGAATCGGTCCATCCGTTTAGAAGCTACGACGCTACAGACAGTCACACAGATAAACAAATTGACAAAACAGCTACGAATAATGTCTTATTTTAGATTTTCGAGTCATTGTCCATTTCCTTGTTATAGTATACAGACGGCACATCTTGCCAATCCAAAAATAAACTCAAATTGAATTCAATCAAATTGTCCCAATTAAATATGAACCTTATAGTTTTAGAATAAAGTTGAAAATTGATTAAAGAAATTCGACAGATTGTTGTAGCTTGACGCGCTGGCTTCATCATCTACAGCTACTTACTTGGAGCTCTTATCATCATCGCTATCCATATCTCCGAGACTGATGCTATCTCCTCTATCCATCTCTTGCAAGTTATCTGCGGGCACTTGTATGACAATCTTCTGTGCGTCCACGCAGCGACGCATCGGTAGCACGAGCGCGCGTTTTATTTGAGGCTCGGCTTCGGTTCTGTTTGGTGGTGCCTGAAAGAGATGATTCCACCTATACTAATACTAGCTGACCCGACAGACGTTGTCCTGTCCCGATCTACCGAACATTTGGATGGGGGATGAAAAGGGGGGGAAAAAGGGGGATGAAAAATAGATGTTGGCCGATTCTCAGACCTACCCAATATGTACACAAAATTTCATCAGAATCGGTCAAGCCGTTTCGGACGAGTACGGGAACGAAAACTGTGACACGAGAATTTTATATATTAGATGATAACCCAGACGACAGAACGAGAGGAGGGGGAGAGGAGTTTCGATATCACGACGGCCACCAGTCGGTATACATTTAAGCGGTAATTGCGAATTTATTTTCAGCTCAAGTTAGCAGAGTCATCTCATAAACTTCTTTTCTTTTATTTTTATATAATTTATATTCGTATATGGTATACCAGAATGATATATCTATGTATATGTGGGAATCGGAACGCATCCAGAGGTATGAAAGAGCAAGTGTAGTGTGTGTGAAAGAGAGAGAGAGAGTGAACGGAAGGAAAGGATGAAGGAGGGAGAGATGCGAGGACGCCATTAAAAATATAAGACGAAAGACTGTGCTATCTACATCTAAAAATAAAAGAAAAGTTTAATTGCTACGGAAGACTTTATTTTCTTCACCCATTCTAACCCACATAATACGTAGTTTATATTTTTGATGTGTAACATCTATAGCCGCACGTAAAACTGATTTCTGGCGTGGCGACGCGTCGCCACGGCATGCGTCGCCACGCCAAAAATGTGAGCCGTCACGGGACGCCTGGCAGATGTGAAACATCGACATTATTTTGTAAAAGTAATATGCAGAAAAGAACAGATTGTGATAGGAACTAAATATGTCATAATGATAAAATAAAATATTACGATTTTTTTTTCCAGATAACGATGACTATTTATTGAATAAGCATTTATTTTCATAAAATACAAAAATTTACGAATTTATTTCAAATCGTGACTACTTAATTCGTTTAATGTGACTTCGGTAATCGCACAGTCGATTGCGCATGGCGACGCGTCGCCACACCGTACACACTACTGCATATAGACTGTATCATCTGTGTCGTCTGTGTCTGTATCGGTGTGCTGTGTGTGTGTGTGTGTGTGTGTTTATCATATAGCGTGCGTCGCCACGCCATAAATCGGTTTTACGTGCGGCTATAGATGTTTCACATCAAAAATCGTAATATTTCATTTTATCATTATGACATATTTAGTTCCTATCACAATCTGTTCTTTTCTGCATATTACTTTTACAAAATAATGTCGATGTTTCACATCTGCCAGGCGTCCCGTGCCGGCTCACATTTTTTTTTAATTATTACTTTGTTTTTGCACCCGCCATGTTATCTCTTCACCACCCTTGGTTGACTGGTAGAGAATGCCTAAGGCATTAAGTCCGCCTTTCTACCTTTGTGCATGAAGTGTGAATAAATAAATAAACATCTAGGTCCTTACGTTTAATAAGCTCTTATGTGCATCAGCGACCGCTCTGAGCAGCAGACTGTTAGCGGGCGTGGCGACGCGTGGTCGCGGTCGAACTCGCACGACACTGGCACAAGTCGAGCGACATATACGATTCTCTAGCACCGACACTCTGGAATAAGAGAATAGAATAAACATTAATTCCATCATCGGATGTGCAGAGATACGGCGAAGCGTCACCGGTATAATTAGTTGAAGTTCCACGGTCTCAAACCAAGGGCTTTGCTTACACATTTATTGTGCGAACTGACAGACTGTGGTCAAAGTCAAAGTCAAAGCATTTATTTCAATTAAACCATTTACAGGCACTTTTGAATTGTCAAGGAGTCGGTTGTGGAATTCGCTTCCCGTCTCTTTATTCCCCGATACATATATCTGGGTATCTTCAAAGTACGAGAGAACCGGTTTATCCTAGGGAAGAGTGCTCCACCTTAGGCTACGTCATCATTTAAGATCAGGTGAGGTGCGGCCAAACGCAAGCATACAAGACAATAATAAATAATCAAACCTAGAAAACCCTAGTTAAGTCATTGACTGCTGGGCCAAAAAAGTTGAATGTAAAACCTCCATTAGCGTCGGTCACCGGTGACCTACATGACGTTCACACCCACTATTAGCCACACAACACTGTAAAACCTAACCCTAAATTAAAAAATAAATAAGCCAGCTTATTGAGTAAAATAGCTTCACTTACTTTGATGTCAGCTTTTTTGGAAGCGGTTCTGATTTGTCAGACACATTATCATCGGATACAGAACTTCTCTTCAAAGGTTCCGCGGGACCTCCGAGCCGACTCTTGGCTGACTTAGATTGGGGCCAAAAGTCTGGCTCTCTTTCAGGCGTAAACCTAAAAATAAACGAGTTAATAATAGCACTAAGGAGGTTTAACGTTGGCCAAAAACAAAAACACATTTGAAAAAAAAATAATTATAAATGAATTAGAGCCTTTTGGCAGTCAATGTAAAACGAAGAATATGATGATAGTTTTATAAAGCTATTTTACCTAAACAAAAAATATGGCCAACTTAAATGAAATGGTAAAGATAATTAAATTAAGCTTGTATTTATTCTTACTACCTCAAATTTTTAATTTAACAACCTTTCGGGACTCTCTGTCCTCGTTTTTGATTCCCTTTGTTTTGCTTCTGGAACTTTTTTTGGTTCCTCACGGACCCCTAGCCGGTCCCTTACAGGCCTTTTGGGGAGTTTGAGTTCTATTTGAGGAAGAGTTTCAATGGGATCTTTTGGGGCGTCCTTAGGTACTTCTAAAGGCGGGGAGGGAGGAAGGGTAGGAGTTTTTACACGCTCTATTGGCGGTGTCACGGTTACGGGAACCGGAGGCGCCTGTTGAGATATTTCCTGAAAATAAAGAGTGTATGTTGTTTTATAATAATATGTCGTAGAACATTCCATTCAGATGACATCAAATATTTGCAACATTGACGGAAACAAATGTATACCTGAAACACATCTTCAGCAAAATCATTCATCAATTCTTCAGCTTCAGTCCTAATATTCAAAAAGTCTTCATCATCTGACATAGAATCTAATTGTTCTGCCAATTTCTGCTTTAGACCCTGAATTTTAGCTTCAATTTGAGTTATTTCCTTTATATGTTCTTCTTTTGGTGCACCAATGGATGATACACTGGTTCTGATAGGTTCATCATCCACTATTTCTACATCTGTCTCTGGCTCAGTTTGTGATGAGATAGTTGCTGGATCAATAATAGGGAGAATAGGCCTTTTGACTTCTTCCACAATAGGTTTTATTTCTGGCCTTATATCCTCCTGAGGTGCTTCAAGACTTATTCCATGGTTTTTTAATATCTGTCCCGCAAACACGTCTGTTATTGAAGGTTCAGAGTTCTTCTCCATATTCATCAATAATGGAGGTATGTTTGGACGAATCATGTCGTGGTGTTTACTCTTTCTTTTAAGTTTATGTACTTTCTTGTCGTCTTTTTTGCGTATACCCTTTTCTTTATCTTTTTTCTTTGACTTTTTCGAGTCACTCTTTTTTTGTTTATCTTTTGATTTCTTTTCTTTTGTTTTTCGCTCTTTAGAATCCGCGCTTTCTTTACTTTTGTCGCTATCTGCCGTTTCTGTAAAATAATAGTAGATACGATTTCATTGTTTGTATGTATCTATGTATACGTATACGTAAGATAGATACATAATGTTTCTTCGAAAATTACACATCTATAAAAATCAATTGCCGCCGATTAGTTATTTTATTTTATTGTATCCGTAATTGTCAGGACAAGGTTTATATGAATGTTTTTTTTAAGAAAATCGACCGGATTAACCGGAGTTTCAGCTGGTATTTTTGTATGAAAATCTCCCGTGCAGAGGGCGGATAGTTAGTTAGCAGTTCAATTAGTACATACTTTGAGGAGTAGCTACCGTCACCTCCTGCAGCTTCTTCAATACTTGGTGTAGCCAGTTGACGAACAACTCGGTGTTGTCGCCAAGAAACAGCTGTAGGTCATCTTCCATCTGGGCCCGCGTTCGCTTGTTTGCTACCATTACCATGACATAGTCAGGCAGTTCATCATCTATAAAATATAAATATGTTTACTTTTCAGGGTCCTGTAATCAACACCATACCCGTATAGTTTCACCATGTCCGTCCGTCTGTCTGCAGTTCAGCTCAAAGACTATTAGAAATAGCAAGCTGTAATTTGGCAAGAATATAATAATATAGCCACGCAGACGAAGTGGCAAAATTTTGCCATTAGTTGTGTCACAACACGCATTTGGCAGGTTTTTTGTAATTTCACGAGCACTTACTACTTACTATCCTACTACTATTATAAACGCGAAAGTTTGTGAGGATGGATGAATAAAGGGATGGGTGAATGGATATTTGTTACTTGTTTCATGCTTAACCATCGATCACTAATAAAAGAACTAGATACACAATCAGCGACGAAAAGGGCCTCACCAAATAAGCACCCAATTGAACATTTGGGTGCGCTTTTAATCTAGTTGCATTCGAACGCTCAGACGGTTTACATGTCTCAGTGCTTGTTTAAAAATTGAA
Source organism: Charanyca ferruginea (assembly GCA_947361185.1). Taxonomy (NCBI): domain Eukaryota; kingdom Metazoa; phylum Arthropoda; class Insecta; order Lepidoptera; family Noctuidae; genus Charanyca; species Charanyca ferruginea. The sequence goes on along the minus strand of OX376055.1, from coordinate 53,233,515 downwards.
AAAATCACACATCTAGGATGCTAAAAAGGATGAAGTTTCGTATTTTCGGTGGGTATTAATATTATCAATATATTGTTGTTGTCATTGTATTGTACAAAACAACACAATGACAACAATGTGTGTTATTGTCAAGAAATAATAGTAAACTCATTTTTAAAAATTAAATTGCAGGAGTTATTAAGCGTCTCAATTGTAAAGACTCAGTAAACTTATTATTCATATGCACAATCATGCCTATTTAAATTGTTCGGTTCATGTGCGTTGACTCTGTTCCATTTGTTGGAGACGCTGTTGTTTTTACTTTTTTTATTTTTTATTAATAAAGTATGATGGTTTGTTTTGTTTAATACGACTTATTTACTGGTTCTTTAGATATTATAGTAATATTTTACAGATTTCATCAAACCTTTTAATCTTATTTTTGTTTACTTAGTGAATGTAATAAAATCAAAAATGTGAGATTAATTATGTGTTTATTAGCTTTTCTCGAGATCCAGTGAGATGTGGAGAATGGATATGAGTTCTTGGACGTCAAATCGTCGTCTTTCTTCGTCGTTTCATTAATAAAGAAATGTGAAAACATATTAACATTTAGGCAAATTATAATTATTATACCATATTATACCTCTTATAATTAAAATGCTAATATGTACTATTCTGTGTATTACATTAAGTTTATAAAACAGACTATTAATAGTACAGCGTAAAATAAAATATTGGACAGTTCGACTCCACACTCATTTCTTGTTCTACCGGCGAGCCTCGGGCGTAAAATTTAATTGCTTTTTTTTGACACTTTGTAATTCTGGCTTTAAAACATGCCTGTAAGGTTGAATTTGTTTTAATGTATGTTGACCGGTTGGTTTCAGTCGCAAAAAATGTGTTTTTTTTGTAAATAGCTTTGTGAATACAACTTTAAGCATGACAGTTAAGGTTTAATTTACCATAATGGATATTTACTTCTATTACAATTACCTAAACACAATCGGAGACAGTTTGAAGTGAATTTTTGTATGGGATTGTGTATCTAGTTCTTTATTAGTGATTGATGTGCTTAACGGTCAAACAGAATTAGGTGAAATTTGGTTATTGAAAGCAAACAAGCAAGCACACGGGATTCTTTTTTTGAGGTTTACGCAGCCATAGTCGCGCACAGAAACTAGAAAGTGAGACTATAAACATACATTTCATGCAGAAAATAGTCAAATAATAATAATTTGCAATAAAAGCTTCAATTGCCTATCTATGTTTCTGTAAGAAGCTAGGATTAAAGTAAAAGCAGTACAATTTGGATTTGTAATATGTATATTACATGCAATCTATATAAATAAAAAGAGAAGTCCTGACTGACTGACTCATCAACGCCCAGCCCAAACCCTTGGACCTAGAAACCTGAAATTTTGCACAGAGTTTCCCTTTATAATGTAGACAAGGAATAAGATCTTAATTCGAAATTCAACCCCTAAGGGAGTTAAATAGGGGATGAAAGTTTGTATGGAAAATCGTCATTTTTGTAGTTTAAACCATGACAATTTGTGTTTATCATTCTGGTTAAAAAATAAAAAAACACGTGTTTCAGTGTTTTTGGGAAATCCGCCCCTGAGGGCGTAAAATAGGGGATGAATGTATAAATGGGAAAACCCGTTAGTTTCGTAGTTCAAACCATGAAAATTTGTATTTAGCCTTTTGGTTGGTAATTAATAATTTCATGTATCAGCATTTTTGAAAAATCACCCCAGAGGAGGGTAAAACAGGGGATGAAAAAAAATTATAGAGACTGAAAGGTTGACCTATATCAGGAACATTACATGTATCAGCATTTTTGAAAAATCTTCCCAGAAGAGGGTAAAATAGGGGATGAAAATTTTTTATAGACGCTAAAACAGGGACGGAGAGTTTGACCTATATCAGGAACATTACATGTATCAGCGATTTTGAAAAATCATCCCAGAAGAGGGTAAAATAGGGGATGAAAAATTTGTATAGACGCTAAAATGAGACGGAAAGGTTGACCTATATCAGGAACATACTGAAAAAACACCCCAGAAGAGGGTAAAATAGGGGATGAAAAATTTGTATAGACGTTAAAACAGAGACGGAAAGGTTAAACATTATCAGGAACATTACATGTATCAGCGTTTTTTAAAAATCATCCCAGAAGAGGGTGAAATAGGGGATGAAAAATTTGTATAGACGCTAAAACAGAGACGGAAAGGTTAAACATTATCAGGAACATTAAATGCATCAGCGTTTTTGAAAAATCATCCCAGAAGAGGGTGAAATAGGGGATGAAAAATTTGTATAGACGCTAAAACAGAGACGGAAAGGTTGACCTATATCAGGAACAACCAGGGGCAACTGAGGGCTGACAGTTATGTACAAAAATGTATTTAGCCTTTTGGCTTCACAATACTGCTATAGAATAAATCAAAATTCAATGTTAAAAGTCGTATCAATTAAAAAGGTCACAGAATTAGAATAAAAAATAAAATGTCAAGTCATCCATACTTCCATATCCATACGAATATTAAAAATGCGAAAGTAACTCTGTCTGTAACGCTTTCACAATGAAACGGCTGGACCGATTTTAATGAAATTTAGGATGAAGATAGCTTGAACTCTGGGGAAGGACATAGGCTACTCTTTAATCCACGACTTCGTCTGCATCCGCTATAACCGACATTCACGCGGACGAAGTCGCGGGCAAAAGCTAGTGTAGAATAAATGGTATGTAGGGCAAAGTGTAACCTAGCAACCTTAACATCAACACATACATGCACACATTGCATACTACAATGAAAGTCAAGTTTGTGTTCATGCAGGCTAATCGCTGGAACTATCGGTCGATTTATCATCATCATCTTGTCAACCTTTAGACGCCCACAGCTGGGGTTAAATCTCCCCCAAAGGCGGGTTCAGCCGTAATCGCCATGCTTGGCCGATATTGGCGGTCGCAGTAGGTGTTATGGTACTCAGAAGGACGCTGCTGCCCATCCTCTGGTCAATATCCCTCTGTCGCCTTCTATAACACTCAATAAATGTGGAACCAATCTCATGGTTTGAGACCACAGAATTTCAACCAACTGACATTCAAAGTAGGTTCATAAGTAGCCATTTAAATTCAATTGAACATAACAAACTAGTACAGTGTTTTGTTTGTCCCAACACAACATGGCTTCTACTGTTCAAAAAAATTTAAATTCTTTCACGTTTATAGGTAATCAAATAGATATTGTATTAGAGTTAATAATAACAATAATATGTGGGGACATTTTCACACACGGCCATCTGACCCCAAACTAGGGAGACCCTGTACTATGGGTGTCAGACAGCTGATATACATACACAAATACATTTTTTGTAAATACATACATATATAGATAAACAACACCCAGGCACAAGGCAAACATAAGTGCTCATCACAGAAATGTTTACCCTGGGCGGGAATCGAACCTGCAACACGCTGCGCAGCAGTCGATCGCTCAGCCACTGCGCCAACCGTGTCGTCAAACCGTCAACCGTCAGAGTTAGACAAACCACACATGATTATCAAAATTTGATCTATTTTTCTAAGGAATTAAATTGATTTAAGATTTTTAAATGACTAGCTAGTAATGGTTGGTTTAGGCAGAACTATGATCAAGTAATTACAAAAATCATGAGCACCACAACCATGCATCCATTCCATTCCAATTATGATGACTTTCATCATCAAAAATAAAGAAGCTCTTGACATGATAACGTCTTATAAATCTATGAACACCAACTCGACTGAAGCCATTATTTGCTTATCTTAGCCATTATATTTCTTTATGACGTTGTCACGTAAAACTATCGTCCGTAAGTCGACTTTACACACAACCAATTTTTTTTTAATTATATAAAACTGATATATATAATAAAGGCAATGCTAACAACAACATTTTGAGGTTATTTTAGAAATTGAAGTCCAGATGTTTGGAATTTGTCAATTTCAGCTATATTTTCCTAATTGCTTTACCTATTATTTTAAATGATAGGTACAACTTGTTAAGCTCTTTATTTGAGTCATTATTACAGTAAGTAGACTCACATTTGTTTTCAACAATCATTACAATAAGTAAAAAATAATAAAAAACTGGCCAAGTGCGAGTTGGACTCGCCCACACAAAGGGTTATGACCATTATCTATACAACATTAGACACTATTTTGTAACTATTTTTTTAGTATCAGGCACAAAAATGGCAAAAAAACATGTTTTTAGTATTTGATGTTATAGAGGCAACAGAAATACATCATCTATGAAAATTTCAACTGACAGCGAGATGAACAGTGGAGTCTCAGTAATAGGGTACTGTTTTACCCTTTGGGTACGGAACCCTAAAAAGATAATTATGTAATTTATATACACTTCAATTAACAATAATACATTTAAAATTACTCTGAACTATGTCAGCTCTTGAAAAGATAGAGCTTTTTCAAGATTTAGCTAATCACAAATGTGAAAAATGAAATTTTATTAAAAATAATATACAAACAAAACATAATATTAAAAACAATACAAAAATATCCTCAAGTTAGTCATAATGACTTAGCTTGAGGATATTTTTCACAATAAAATAGTTTATCTATGTACCTATATTATAAAACAATCTAAAAATTCACCATGACAAACTTTATTATTGTCAAAAATGCCCTCAAGCTGAGTGATTAATTTATATGATGAATGGAGAGGGGGAGGAAGTGTAAAAAAAGATAGATGGATTGAATGAGAGAGGGTAAAAGGAGTGAAACAGTGCATTGGTTGATAGCAGACAATGGAAGAAAAAAATGTGTTGCACAGAAGTTCCAATTGGTGAAAAAACCATTCAAACAATGAGATACAGTTCTTACCCTGCTGCCAACTCTCATTGACAAACGTCTTATACCTACAATATGAAGCCATACATAATTTATATCGAAGTAGCTACCTGAAGTTGTTTTACTTACCGACATAGCATCCTAATTCCGTCAACTTGGCCTTGATGGCCGACTGAAAGTAGAATATTAATAATCAATTCACTCATCATCCTTGTATGTCATAAATTCGTGTCAACAAATGCGGAACAATTTCGTTCCTGAAAGTATTAGGTTTGTACACCTATTTAGGCACTAAGTTATAGTTTTTTAGCGCAAATACAATATCAGTCAACCTTAATATTAAGTTATGGTGCTTAATATGGTGTATATTCAGCTATTTACCCGCATTTTTTGGCCAATTTCGCTGCCGACGACATCCATTTTAAGTATTTCTAACAGTAACACTACACTAAATTATATGAAATGCACACAACTAGGACTATTTATTTACGTTAAATAACATTTATTAAATACATTATGTTGTTTATTAGGGCAGAAATAATAATTTATTTGACTTAGCAGTATTCACGCTTGAACAAGGTAATTTTCTATTTTTGACATTTGATTGATTTGACGTTAGTCGTTAGGCAATTTCTTTTGTCATTTTGACATTTCCTTGAAAGGCGTTATGTTCTACGCAGTGTAATTTTAGTGTCTTATTTTTATTGGGTTGTAGATTGTAAGCCAGTGGTGGTAGTGTCACCCTATTTCTGGTATTACAGATTTGGTACCTATACTAAAACGTCTTCCTTCCGTCAGTCCTCTTTTCTCTTGTAAATAATTATTGAGTTACTTGTCCCATAGCAGTGGCAAACATCTGAATTATATCGTCACTGGAAAGCGCCAAAATGGTGCTTTTGGAAAATAAGGTATTATTTTTTTTTCTTTTAATTTATATCTTTTTAGTTTCATTCCGATTTAAGTAAAGTGAAAATATAACATTATTATTAAAAAACAGTACCTATTTATGACATTTATCTCTATTTCGCGAAATAGTAGTCGCTTTAGCAAAAGTTTTGAGTACAATACGGTCAATTTAACTTGGCGCGTCTGAAGTTAGCTGTTTGGCTGCGCAATGGAACTTTTAGGAACGAAATTGTCTACTGCGCAGCTAATCGGCTAACTTCAGACGCGCCAAGTTACGTTGACCGTACTGTAAGTAATAGACAAATGTTAATCAGGAAAAATAGCATTTTTTTCCTGTGTAGGTAGCAGTTGAATTTGATATTTATATTTTTATCAAAGATAAATTTATTTAGGTCTCCTATCATTTATAGCCTTCATCGGAAGCTCATGGCTGAGTTCGTCTAGTAACGCGGTGTGTTGAATACCTACTTCTCCTGCACCAGAGATTTAGTGTCTTCAAGCGTACCTATTGCTGACATCGTCGCTTCCTGTTGGATGAATTTGGTGGAGCGGAGGCAGCCCCAGCGTAGCATCGAGTGCTGGAGTGGTCTTCATAGAACCTGTTGTCGCCATACAGGCTGGTCATTGCCTACCTACCCTGAAGTTTATTGCAAGCTATTGGTTGACTTGATTCTCGGCCTCCTCACCAAAGACCTTTATGTAATCATGGGGGCGGACTACTGCCATAGTATTATTTTAGGGCATAGGCCCCACTCCTTACCTAAGGTACAGGCGCCAATGAAGGCCCGCTTAATTTCAAAACCTCGTAAAATCTTGCCGATAAGTATAGTAAAGAAAAAAGATAATGGAAGTTGTAATATATTTATTTGAGAAACAAGATATCTAAAAAAGTAGTACAGTTTTTGGCATTTTAACACAAATGTAAACACTTTTTAGAAACTTGTTATTGGGCTATCTTGGGAAGCTGGTCGTTGAAGATGGCCCGAAAAATATTAATGAAAGTATATGCATTATAAACGTTTAAACACTTTTAACATAAAACATCGAAATAAAAACACATACTTCCCATAACATTATTCATAAAAGGTAAAAAAATCAACCAAAAATTTTAATGTGGGCTATCTTAAATCTATCAAAATGAAAATCAACGATAAAATAAAAACAAACCACTAAATAAAATAAAATTTAAATTCGAGATCAATATTGAAAGTAACTTATCAAAAATAAAAATAAATCAGATTTTTTTTCTAAACTTTATTTTTTTGATATCATTCATTGAGGGAATTATACTATGGGCCATGATAGGAAATTACACCCGGGTTGAGTATAATCTCGTAAAAATACAAAAAAAGGAAATAAAATAATAACACTCACCTGTAATTCGCTTATAAATAGATTGAATATGAATTTTCACATTTTAGAGCAAAGAGATTTGTTTTAAATTCGTTAATTTTCAAAAGGATTTAGATAATGCAGGTAATAAAAAGTGTATCGTCTTGACATGAACACGCAAACTGCCATCAGTCTCCAAAATGGCGACGCGCCGGTAATGAAACACACTTGCACTATTGTCTATAGTACCAATAGCATACACCCACGAAATTTCAAATGTTTCGAATAATCATAACTGTATTTTTTTAAATGTGGGCTATCCTAGGAGCCGGGCCATCTTCGGCGACACTACCTTATTATTTTCCTGCATTGCCTGAAGGTGATGCAGACCCTGTTTATTTTGTTTTTAGATGGTTGCTTCAGTTTCACTTACAGTCTAAGATGACCCGTAGGTATTTTACTTGGCCAGCTGGAGCTCGGTGTTGAACAGTTTGGGTAGGTAGGTGATAGTGTACCAGTGCACATTTTTGGGTGAACATGACTAGCTCTGTTTTAGTGGAATTAACTGAGAGATTGAATTGCCTGCACTAACGTCACATGCGTAGTTGTGTGTGAGGTTGTAGATGGTCCTGGGTCACTTTCCCTAACACGAGGATGGCGAGGTCGAATGCGTAGCTTATAGTGTAGTAGCGTTCGGCATTGAGACTGGTGTTAAAGTCGTTGATCACAAGGTTCGACAGTGTTCAAGTGCGGACAGCACCCCTCCTGGGGGGCAGCTCCTGGCTATCATGGCCAAATGCTGCTCTTCTCAAGCCGGACTTCATGTTTACTTTGCATTTTGGTTATCCAGTCAGTTTATTCTTGCTCTACCCCGTGTTTGGATAGGGCGGCGCTGATGCCGAGGAAGCTAATTTTGTCGAAGGCACCTTCGATGTCTATAAAAGAACCCAGGTAAGAACCCTTTTGTGGATGTCCTCCGATCCTTCTGACTTTTAGAAGTTGTTGATGTACCTACAACTATTTTTGAAAAAAATAATAGACTTTTTTGTTAAAACGATGTGCATATGCTTTAAAAAGAATGCCTTATTTTTTCTAGTACAAATGTTATTGCATATTTAACACAATAGGGTATTACACCCATTTTTGAAAAGCGTCTCAATGGAATTCTGTAGTACTAATATGCCACCAAAAAAAACACAAAATTTTTATTCGATCGACAAGTGCCATAAAAATGCATCTAAATAAATCAAATTTTGCGCGTACTTTGACGAAAACGCCTCTTACTGGACGCCATATTGCTCAGCGTAAATGACGTCAGTTCGTTTTGTATCAAATGAGCTCATATTAAATATGATAATTGTATATCATTTAAAAATAATTAAAAGCATATTTTGTAATAGGTGTAATAATGAAAAAAATACGTTGGTTACGATAATAATAAAAGTACAAAGCCTATATTACGCCAATCGGTTGACTGACAGTCTGACAGTGACAATTTTTTGTTTACACAGCCGTATGGCGTAATAACATGGACGCTACTATTTCACGGTGTTTTATAACAGATTAAAAATACTGAAAACTTTGAATTGAATTTAAAAATTTGTTTTGTTATTTTATGAACTAAAACTTACATTTTCCGACTGCTTTATGCCTAAAATGTCTCAATAACATATTTATAGATTTTTTGCTCGTATAGAGTAAAATACCCTATTTAATTTTCTCTAACGAAATGAGATTAAAAACAAATACTTAAAAAAATGCTAAAGCGCCCACTATACCTACTTAAATATTTTGCGAATAGTTTTGTTAAAGCGCCAAACAGTTTAATACCACAGTAGGTACCTAATGACTAATAGCTAACTGACTCTTAATCAATAAAATTCAAATAATTAAAATTGCTATTGTGACAATGTCATCCAAATCACAAAAACGATAAAATGCTTATGACGTTGCTGTTGTACAAAGAATGTTGAAAGGACAAAACTTTCTAAAGGGCCTCTGTCCTAAAAAGGGGTTGCTAAAGCGACATTTGTTCAAAAAACATCGGAAAACCGTCGCTTTAGATTCTATCTTTTAATCCGGGGCATACCTACATTTTTACAAATGCTAAAGCGCCAAAAATTTGCTCCGATTATCGTGAAACCTATATTTAATTTAAGGTTCACCTCTTCACCCCGCACCAACACGACGAGCCACGTACTATTTACAGTATATAACTTTATGCTCTTTAACAGAAGGTACACATTTCAGTGAGAGAATTCTACTACAAACGCCCCGCAGCTACGTGCACGCGTGGTAAGGAAGACGGGCTCTTGCAGACTTGCGGCAAAGCGCAGTCAGGGTTTGGCGGGGTTTATGTGGTTCGATTTGTAGCTGTATATTGCGAGTAACGGTAGGTACTGGAACGGTGGACATAAAAGCAGACTAAAGTGTAGGTAGAGCATTAAATAAGTACGAAGTTGGTATCTAGGTACCTACCATTCATCAACATATCAATCTTTAGACGCCCACTATTGGGCATTGGTCTCCCCTAAAGAACTCCACCTGTTGACCTGTGTCAGTCCCGCGCCGCGTTCATCCAGCGGCTTCCCGCGGCATGGACCAGGTCGTCGGTCCACCTTGTGGCCTGCCGACTCTACCTACTTACATTAATTAAATTTTCTTTTGTTTAATTTTATATAAATTAAACAAAAGAAAATTTAATTGGCCATCTCGGATTTAGGCTCTTGGGACTGATCCGTTATTTGAGTGCGAGCGGAAATAGTCATACCTAAGCCCCGGCTCTGTTGGGATCACTAGGATCACTTTAATTCCCTTTCATTATAATGCCGGACATTTTGTGGACTTTCCTCAAAAGAAAATGTCCTCATGTCCAACATTGTACCTACAAAGGCATGTACCTACCAAAAGGCAAAGGGTAAAAACAAACAAATCATTACTTAAAAATCATTTTATACGACCTATATTTTTCCAACAACCTTTGATATTTTGAAATCATACAATAAACACAGTACTTAATAACAAAATAATAAATACGAATCAACCAGTTATTTACACATTTATTTATTACTATTATTTTTCGAGAAATTACTTACACAATAACATAATATGGCATAATTAGGTCCCTATTGGTAAATTACATACATAGGTAGGTACAAGTACATTGTTATAACTTATTGATTACAAAATACTGGTATGTAATCTAAAAATAAATATATTTTAGTCATACAGCTACGTAATTATTTTGGTCTTGGAATAAAATAAGCTTAATTTTATTTAAAACTTGATTCATCTTTGGCCGCGAAATAACATGGAATGTAATTCTCTAGCGATAAATTATTACAAAAAATTGCACTCTTTTGTGCGTGCAAAATATTGTCAATAATTTCCAAACTTAAAAATACGGAATGTAGGATTTTAAAAATACAGAGTGCCTATTTATCTTTTCAGATAGTCGTAGTATAGGCCCAAAGGCATTAAAAAAAAAACAAAAAAAAAACGAAATGTGTGCTGGGACACATACGTACTTTGTGGTAGAAGTGAAACTTCAACGGACAAGTGGACAGATACGCGATACATCGTCTACCCCCTCCACGCGGCCGTAACGATTTTTCGTGACAGAAAAATCCTAATACCTCCCGTCTACAGGGTGGGGGTGGCAATAGTACAAAAAAGGATCCTGGTAGGATTTGGTAATTTGGTGTAATTGTTTTCATTGAGCATTAATAATATTAAATTATGACGCCACAAGTTGCCGCTCTTCACACAAGTTAGAAAACCAATATTTCATAATGGTGTTTTATTTTGGTTACATTTTTATGCTCTTTAGTATATCTGAACAATTTTTTTTAATTTCCTTTTTAGGATTTATTTGATAGTTTCAAAATATTCTTATGAACTAGTATTACCAGTATTATATTTTTTTTGTAGTATCGTCGTCCTCACCCTTTATATATAAGTAGATGTAGGGTACATTTTGATGCCAAGTTATCCACAGGTACTTACTGTCGATAGACAAAACCCCTCAACAACTGCAGTGTATTCACTTTAACTTTGTGATAATAATAATTTATCAAGTTATGAGAGTATAATGGAAGACAGAAAACTTATCTAATATTGATATCTAAAAGTATTAGGTACTTTAATACTAGAAGTCACCTATTTACATTATACTTATTAGGTAGGTATGTCGAATATCGCTTACTTGTCGCTCATTATAGGACGGATATAATGATATTAAGTTTCAATTAAGTAGGTAGGATATACATGTACCTAATAATTCAGAAAAAAAAGAGAGCATCTTTCCCTACAATCAAAAATAATCGAGTTGTTGTCCTTACAGTTGGTTTGGTTGTACATAGGTACATACCATAGAGAGTTTACTAAAATAATTTCTATGTAATACCTGAGGTAGGTATTTACTTATTAGATACATCAAGTGAACATTAATCATGCACCTACGACGTGATCAATCAATACTGAATACTGTAATGATAGGTCATTTAGTTAAAAATCTTAAATGCAAAAAAAGTATTTGGTATCAAGTCTTGTAAATATCTTTGGTATGTCTTATCAATGAGCGACAAGTCGCTATACATTGGTTTGTTTATCACTTCGTAAATCATCTATCTGGAATCGAGTGAGTTTTGGCCCTAGACTTGTCTGAGATCCAGTCATCAGAGGTCTGATAGAAGGTCCAGCAGATTTTGAACCAATGTTGTGTTGCGATCCCATCGTTTGAGGTCGAATGTGTGCAGATTTAGCATCAATACTTTGTTGCGATCCAATTTTTTGTCCAGGAGGTCGTTTTCCGATTTTGGGCCCAAAGCTGACGGTTTCTGTGGCTGGTCCGATGCCTTGAGTGGGACCCGCGCTGTGAGAGTTGTAGGGCCTGGGGCTTATCTTCCGCCAGGGCCGGCAGGGGCCAGGGTGCCCCGAGGGTCGACTCTCGACTCCCCCAATGACACTTGGCTGAGCGCCGTTTGCGTGTTGTTGTAGCTCATGCCATGACGCTCGTTCCATTTCTCTAAAAAGAATAAAGGACTAGTTTAACGTTGAATGAGGTTCAACACAGAGTTTAGGAAGCGGTAGAAATTGGATATAATTAACTGAAGATGCGAACTTTGAAGAAGGTAGGTATATAGGTGTAGTTACTGTGGTTGTGATAGTTTTAATCATTGTTAGGTACCTGCGTGCACACATTAAGCTGACTCAACATGCAGTTAATGAGACTATGAACATGATACAATGCGCTGTATGGTAAAAGTTCGGCCATGACGCTTCTAGAGACTGAAACTATGTTTTGGGTAGAAAAATAAGTTGTTTAACAGCACTTCCTTGAAATAACTTCTTCTTCAGTAAATTTGTAAGAACAAAGTATAGTAGACAGGAGACTTATTTACAATTAACATTACTTATTAAATAGGGTAGATGACACCACCAATTAATTGACATAAATTAATGAACGAATTCATGTTTTATTCACTTAAAAATTCCATAACGCTAGGTACAGTGCGCCACAAAACTGGTTACGCAGTCTAAGATACTTTTGAGGAGCTGTCAAAACGGGTTTCCCCGAATAGATTTTGTATGGCAATTTATACATAGGTATGACGTCACTTGTAGTTAGTCATTTGCCAACTCATTTGACTAACTTTTTATTGATTTAGAAGTAACTAAAAATCGAATTTTACAGTAAATTAAAAATTAATCGAGTTTTCAGACCTAAAATCAGATGTTTTTTTAGAGTTGTTTTGTCTTGGAATTATTGGTTAATGGTGTCATCTACCCAATTATGTATTCAATAAGTCACTAAAGATCATTAAGACATGTCCAAAACACCAAAGCCCGGAAGCGTCACCGTTGCCAATAGCGCGTTGCATCGAATGATACCTTCACGGTCTGACATATGAGGCGAGAGCCGACGTGCGTTCCGATTTCTTGACGCCTTGGCATGCGACGGGCGAGGATGGATACGCACCGCTGGTGAGGCCCGAAAGTCTTGCCAGAGGGCAGCACAGCGCCGCCGCGTACGCCGCGCGGTACTGAGCGTTCATTATCACGTAGATGATCGGGTTAACGCATGCGCTCGCGTACAGCAGAAGGTAGCCCGTGATGTGGAATACTGAAAAAAAATAACGTTAAGTATTATTTCGACCAGCCTTGTTGTTGCTGGTGAAGAGTGGCACACCATCCTGTCTTAATCTTTAATGGTTAGGGTCGCAAAAGGTTTTCTTCTGGCTAACGGCTTATCAAAATCAACTCCTTTAGTGCTGAACGTTGGTCTTTTATGTTTTAGGAAGATACCTCAGAACCTCGACATAGAGCACTTTTCCAAGATAAGATATTTAGGGATATTATAAATTGCATATCAAATAAATAATCGCCTATCAATACATACTCATCATTTATATTCTTTTTTACATCAAATAACTTAGTTCACTACAAATAAACTAAATGTTTAACAAAACTCAAACTGCAGATAATTCGAAATTATACATCAATATGACATTACTTTTTTCCTCACAGTTAAATTTATTTTTGTACAAAAATACTACATACATAGCATAAATACTGACTGCACAGCAAATTTTCCATATTTCATAGCAAAATAACTATCCCAGTCGCATATTAACCAGTAAGTACAACAAAACCTGTTCATCATATTTGTCTTAATTTTCAAGAAGCCATGCTCGGTAAATTTAATGATTATTATAACAAAAAAATCCTGTCACATTGCATTATTTCTAAAAGCAGAACAAATTAACTGACAAATTAGAAACGAATCGCTGCAAAACCGACTTCACGTAGTCTTGTCTGGCCTACCCCTAGAGTGTAATTTAAGAACGCGTAGGCGCGGAGGGGTGGGGCGGCCCGCGAGCTGAGGAGCAGGCGGTTTGAAGGCTCGCCGCCGAAGCTGTGGTGGTGAGCGTTAAAACCATCTGCGACGATAAGCTCGCGTGGGGCGGCCCAGACCCCGCAGCGCCGGAGCTGTGACAGAAACAATGCTTGTGCATGTTTCTGTCATGTTGGTTTCGTCGTCTTGCTTTGTAAGACCCGCTTTAATAATTCAATAAATTACAATTTTGTATCTTATTTTATATTTTTTTTGCTGATCTCATTATGTGGTAATTAATAAATAATAAGACGACTGTGACTAATAAAATGCTGTTTTAATAAGAAAAACTGCTGTAAATAATATAAAAATAGAAGCTATATTTAAAAGAAAAAGAGTTAACATGTATAATGTGCATTAAGATTATTAGCTGTGCATTGATGAAAAAGCTTTTGCTTTAGGAAAAATCGCTGTACGCTGCGAAAATAAATTGTAGTGTGTTTAGTGATATTTTGAGTTTAATATTTTGCTGTGCAATCAGTAATTTTGATTGGAATTCGGAATCTTATTGCATAGAAAAAGGATATTTTTTGATTTGCGTTTATATCATACCCTAAGATATATCGCACTGAATAATGAAAGGTATTACCCTGTTTGGAACTGACAATATTCTACTGCGTTCCTTAAAGAAACTCTAGGTAGAAAAAGCGATAACCAATTTTAATGGTACCTTAGGCTAATATCATTAGTTTGGTTCCCTAACACTTACCAGGGTAATGCACATGATTGTCAGCCACCTTCGCAATAGTGATGGGCAGGTAGCACACAAGGAAGGACAAGAAAATCGCTAGCACCATCTTAGTAATCCTCCACTCGTTCCGTCTTGCTTTCGTCTCTCTATTGTCTTTGATAGTAGACCTCTTGTCAGTACTGTTGTTGAGCGTGCCGGGACTGGTATGCTGAGATCGCTGGTGCTCCCGCATTCGCTGTTCTGAGCTGAAATTCAAACAATAGTGTGAAATAATATTCTGTTTATTATAAAGCCGGTACTGCATTTCCGACGTCCATTTAAAGGCTTCAGCGGCCTCCTATCTAGTCTATAAGGCCAGTGAGTACATATTGGATCCAGTTTCTTGGTCAGGAGCGATCACAGGGTGAGTGATTTCTTTTCTTAAAACAAAATCAATATAATGTTTATTTGAAAGTGATTATTTTAGTAAAAAAATATTTATAATAGTTATTTGGTACCATATTATTTATTCATAGTAAAATGAAGTTTCTAAAGAAAAAAAAGGAGCATAATATCTGTCATATCTACGGCTATACAGAAGCAAGTCATAAGGTTTATTAAATGTGTTCAGTTAGTACACTGTGTGTACCTCTCAGCAGTTTTTCGCTACACCCCTCTTTATCATAACGTATGAGGGTTAGTGCGTAAGACTGTAATATCATATCACATTCGTCCAAGAAAGTTATGACACCAAAGTGTAAATGGGATTTGTCGCTCTAGGCTAAGTTATGATGAGCAAAAATGTCGTCCTATCTTCAAGAAGTTTAGTTCATTATTTCTTGTTACTTTCTGTCTAGAGCTTTCTTAAAACTGTTTTTTTTTAGGTTTCCGAGCCATATGTCTCACTCATACTTTCTGAGCTAAGTAGTCGGGTAAAATAACTCTGCAATAAACGACGACGTTTGTGGCTAAATAAATGGAAGAGCAAGTACCAGGCTGTCATGATTTGTATGGAGGTGTATTTATTCATTATCACAGTTAGTTGCAGCACGTGGTTTAACGTTGTTTCGACGTATTTCCAGTTCGTGCCGTTTAATGTTTTGTTCAATCATAATAGTGTGTTTCCAAGCGTTTAATGAACTATCTCTTACATTGATATAATGTAGACATACGTATAGAGTACCTACATAATAGTAGAAACGTGACAATCGACTCGTCATCTAAGTACGTGCCATCAACTAAAGGTTTCAAGATTTCATAGGTCATCAAAAGGACTTCATTACACTTGTAATTGTCTTCAATGGTTATGAAGATACTAACGTCCTTCTTTCAGTAACTTTCATCAGTTCTAGTTACCTACAACCTACACTAAACTTCTTGCTGGAGTAACTAAAATCTTTGAAGGATTCTTGCACCTAAGGGAATCACTGTGAAATTGTAGTCGGTATGAGTCCAGCAAACCATTTGTCTTTTCCAGATGGAGGATGGATATCCATGAGGACCGACACCAACGGACTAACTTAAAAACAAAAGAACATTACCTGTGCACCACCCAGAAGATCCTGGCGTAGCATATAAAGATGAGTAGTGCTGGTACAATGAAGGCGATGACGAAGAGGGCAGTCTTAGCTGAGCGTCCGTTGCTATCGGGCATTATCGAGCAAGTTCCCAATTCTGGGTCGTAGTCGAATTTACCTGCGTAGAAAGGTTTTTAAATGTTGGCCATCATTCAGCAATAGTCATGTTTGCCTTAAGATCATGAGGAAAATCAAATCATCATCTGCCTAGCCTTTTGGCAACTATGTTGGGGTCGGCTTCCAGTCTAACCGGATGCAGCTGAATACAAGTGTTTTACATGGAGTGACTGCCTGTCGTACCTCCACAACCCAGTTACACCGATACCCCTTGGTAGGACTGGTCGTCAGAATTTCTGGCTTCTGACTACCCATAACGACTGCCAAAGATCTACGAATGACAGCCGGGATCAACGGTTTTACGCGCTTTCCGAGGCACGGAGGAAACTCTGTATAAAATGGATGGTCACCCATCCATAGACCGACCGCCTTGACCGATCGATCTGTTCGGCATTTACTTAACCACGAGCTCCTCAGTTATAAAATTAAGTATAACGTTCTTTTATATCTTTGGATGAACAGCAAGCTTCAAAACCGAAACACAGCCACGCTGTTTTGCTGCAGTAATAGGTGTGGTGGTATTCATTTCAAAAATTTAGGTTTGATTAATGATAAACGTGATGAAAACTTACCCCATACTCCAACAAGGGTGGGTATCTGCATACCGTACGAGAACATCCACGAGAACACGATCATGAATGCTATGTTGTGTTTGCGGTACACGCGCGCGTACCAGCTGTGGTGGGCTATCATTATGTACCTGACGGATGATAAATGACAATAAATACTTTTGGTCTATTCATGGGTCTGCCATCGGTAGGACGGTACTTAGTGAGAAAGGACCGGGAGGATTCATTCTGGAGATAAAGTCATTGCAGTCTATTATAATAGTAGGTTTGCTTGGTCTGGACCTTGCTGTATAAATATGTTTTTCCCATGATATTTATCACTTGTGTCTGGGTGTTGTTTATCTATATATTATATGTATGCATTTAAAATGTATTTGTGTATGTATATCAGCTGTCTGACACCCATAGTACAGGGTCTTCCTAGTTTGGGGTCAGTTGGCCATGTGTGAAAATGTCCCCACATATTATTATTATTATCACTAACTTTTAGCCCGCGATTTCGTCGGCATGAATGTTGAATTCATTTTCAAATTTCATTATGATCGGTTCAGTGGATTTGCCGTGTAGTCAAAAATGAGGAATGAGGTAGACGTGGTACATGGTATTGAGGACGTTACCTACAATTCACCAGTTCACATGTTTCACCAGTGATAAAAGTATACCACAAATGTTATCAAAAAGAGATAATACTTTCGCATTTGTGGATGAAAATGTTTTCTGTCACTAAGTAAGAGTACTAAAGCACCTATGATCATATTATGTATAATCGTTATTAAAGAGAAGAACCGGGCATGCATTATGGCTTGACATGAAGTCAAATAAACGAAACAAACTTCCAGCGAATGCATGAAAGGACACGTGCGCCCCACGGTCAATAGACTTCACCATAGGCATGTCAGTATAACATTACCTACAGATGAAGACAATTTCCAAAGTTACAGTTACTTTTTTCCCCTATTTATAAACGTTACCAACGATTTTATTTATAGTTCTGATTAATGAACGTTATTTAGTAAAAGGCCGGACCACACGCGATGTAATCGTCGACCTCTATGGGTTACGGACAATAGCGTGTCTGAATTTGCATTGGGTATGGCTGTTCGGATAATGTGCAACGTATTTGTGTCCAGCAATTATAAGCAATTTAGTACAGACGAGGAAGTTATTGTTGTGTTCGTGTTGTTCCTAATGTGGATTCTATAAGCCTGAAGACGATAATATTTCTACTGGCATAGGAGTTAAATCCTTGTATTACTACGCTATAGGTTGTCAACACTATTTGAATGTCTGGATAATAATTATGTTTCTTCTGTTTTATGGTTCCGTATGTGTAACCTACGCACCAGGTACAAGACAGAGGGCACTCATAGGTAGGTTTAGTTGACTTTGTGTCGTTTCGAGCTAATCTCCGGAACTACAAGTCCGATTCTGTTTTTCTTTCGCTATTATGAAGCGACGTTATCCCTTAGTGCTATATCTTATATTTCATTTACAAAAAAATACAGGAATTAAAAAAATGCACTGCGTAGTCGCGGGATAAAGCTAGTAGGTAATACAAAAAAGACACGCACCTTTAGTACCTGATTAAAATAAAGAGAGAAGAGATTTAGATTAAAGTGGTCAAAATATTTGTTGTCCTGTGGGGACAACCATAACTATCCACTCTTAGGTAAGTTCTGAACCTTATTCAACCTAGCATAAACATTTCATCCTATTACCTCTGCTTCCTTCTCGTGGTATTATTGCCATAACTAATATCAATTCACTCGACAAGCCACCAACTGAGGCTTGTTAATGCGATTAGTCTGTTATGATAATATACTCAAGGCCAAACGTGAGATGAATTCAGATATGCTTCGTAACGAACTTAAAGACCGTCTCCAATTGGTCAATAACTTGGCTGTTTGATAGATACTACGTGATTGTTTGGGGCAAATGTTGGTGTAGAAACGGAAAATTGTTTAGTAACCTTATTTTGTATAGGCCAAGGTCAATTGGGTATTGATACTAATGTTTTGAATTTCACCAATCGATCAGCAAATCGTGGTTAAAAGCTGTCAGTAGGTATCAGGCTTTTTTAACCCCTAAAACAGGTGTATTTTAAGTATAACTTGTTTATCTAAGAACCGACTTTATTTTAGTTTTTAGGGTTCCGTACCTCAAAAGGGAAAAACGGAACCCTTATAGGATCACTTATTTTGTCCGTCCGTCTGTCTGTCTGTCTGTCTTTCAGCCTGTCAAGACCCTTTATCTTGGGAACGCGTGGAGGTATCGAGTCGAAATTATAAACCATATTCTCAAGTCTACGGTCCCTTGATGCTATAAAGAAATCAACCTTGCCAACCAACGTGAAAAAAAATACGGCTTTTTATGTCGCAAAAAACGCATTTATATTATTAAATAGATTAAAGTATGAATAGTAGGTATGGATGTGTACCTACAAATATGTACGGAACCCTCGGTGGGCGAGTCCGACTCGCACTTGTCCGGTTTTTTATTTGTAAGGTGACTTGATTGTGAGTATCCTTAGCTATGATTCAAGAAAATCAGTTCAGCTATTTGAAGATTATAAACTGTTTTCTAGTTTATTTGTTTAATTTTGACGTGATAACGTCTTATAAATCGATGAACACCGACTGCACGCACGAAAAAGTGTCACGTTCCGCCTGAGCCTGAGCGTGCAAGCGAGAGCGCGGAACAAGCGATAGAGAGGCACGATCGGCCCAAGCAATAAACTCCGCCCACCTCGACGGAAGCCATTATTTGCTTATGTTATATATGTTAGCCATTATGTTGCATTATGACGTTATCACGTAAAACTAGCGTCCGTAAACCGACTTTACAGACAACAAATTTTTTATCTTATGTATGAATTGAAGTGAATATCAATATATTCACTTCAATTCAGTTGAAGCCGGATCAGAACTATTATCCATGCGTTCGATTTCGGTTTAAAGAAATTTTATTCTCATAAAAAAACAAACAGTCACTTACATGAGAAAATAGTTTAGAAAAGTGCTTAATGGGATTGTCGTTCATTTTAATTATAATATGTGGGTACTTCTTTAGTACATTCAGAAGTAATCCGCTATTGTTAATATTTTTCGACTACATGGCGAGCAAGTTTTACTTTGAATGCATTAAAGGAGCTTACATTTTTAACCATCGACGGTAATTTGTTATAAAGTTCCGCGCCTGCATAAGTAAACATTGTTTTGCCGAGTTTCGTTCTTATCTTGGGTAGAACTAAAAAACTGGCTCGACGTGAACTTCGCTGTGTTACTTGTTTCAACCGTACAAAGGATATGTTAGTATGGAGTGAGTGGTTTAATATTTTTCGGACAAGAATGCAAGTGTGGTAAATGTATAATTGTTTTATGTTCATTAGTTTTGTTTCCTGGTATATTTTAGAAGTAGGTGTTAATAAGGGATAGTGGAATAGTATTTTTATAATTTTATTTTGCATGATTTGAAGTTCTGATAGACTGGTTTTGGCAGCGTTGCCCCAAATCTCTATCAAATAAAGCAGGTGTGGTTTCACCAGCGAGTTATAGATGGAATAGCGAATTTGACGCGGGATACACCGGACAATGCGTCGAAGTGACCCAACTAGTGATGAAAGCTTTGTTCTGATGTGTTCGATCTGTGCATTCCACGTCAGGGCACTATCCATTCTTAAGCCAAGATACTTTTCGCTATTTTTTTTTTGAAGAGTTATATTATTTATTTGTAACGGTTGATGAGGTGGGATTGTTTTATTCTTAGCTTTGAATATAACATAGCAGGTTTTTGAAATATTGATTGTAAGCAGATTGTATTGAAACCAGGTGAACAGCTTGTTGAGGTCTTCCTGCGCTTTAGTAATTATGTCCTGTATCGATGATCCGAAATAAAAAAGACATGTATCATCCGCGTATAAAGCTATATGGCCATGCAGGCCTAATTCGTGTATATTATTAATGTAAATTGCGAAAAGTAACGGAGCTAATAGTGATCCTTGCGGGACCCCACATTTGATAGGCAGTTGTTGACTTTGGGCGTTTCCTGATCTAACTATTTGAAATCTATTTGCTAGGTACGATCGAAGCAACTCCAGCGCCGGACCTTTGATATTGATGCTTTCTAACTTTTTAATTAGCAATTTGTGACTGACTGTGTCAAATGCTTTTTTTAGGTCGATATATATACCGAGCACTATTTTTTTGTTATCTATGTTCGACTTGATTTTGGTGACTAGATCAACGGTAGCAGCAAGAGTGTTGCTTTTAGGTCGGAAACCGTACTGACGTTCGAAAAAGAAGTTAATGCCATTGAGATACTTTTCTATGCGTTTGTGTATTACTTTTTCCAGAATTTTAGAAAGTACGGGAAGAACTGAAATCGGTCTGTAGTTTCCAGGATCCGTTTTAGGGCCGGTTTTATGTATTGGTGTTACTTTAGCTATTTTTAGGGTATCGGGGAACTCGCCATTTTGTAACAATTTGTTGATGCTTGTGGTTAGGTTATTGACAATTAGGTTTTTAATATTCTTGACGGTTTTGGTGGTGATTCCGTCAAAGCCAGCACTAGAGTTTGAGTCAAGATTATTGATTATTTCAATTATTTCGGTGTTACTACATGGTTCGAGGGTGGATAGTTCTGAGGAAAATTGGGTATGAGGAAGGGCTTGAGTAAAGTTGTCATGGAAATGTTTGGGAATTTCATTTGCCAGGGAAAGGCCTATGGTGGCAAAGTATAGGTTGAATTCTTCACAGATCTCTCTTACGTCAGTTAATTGTTTGGAGTTTACTATGAGTTTCGGGGGTATACTGCTTTGTTTGATTTTGTTGTTGGCAAGGTTGTTAACCAGGTTCCACATCTTTTTGGGTTTATTGGTACATTGATTAAATTCATTATAGTAATAGCTGTCCTTTGTATTCTGAATTAGTTGCGTTACGTAGGTTTTGGTTGAATTGAATTCTTCTTGTATTTGTTCATTTCCCGGTTGTTTTTTTAATTCTGTCCATAGGTAATTTCTTCGATTAATGCCATAGATTATGTCTTTACTTATCCAGTTCTTTTGAGGTGGGTTCAGTATCTTTGTTTTGATCACCTTGCAGTCACTAATGTGGTTTTTTAGGGTATTTTCTAGTCCTATATAGTTAGTCATATTTTCGTATAGGTTCGTTTCTTCAAGTGAGGCGTACGATTTAGTTTTGAGTACCTATTAAAAGTGTGCATCCACCTTGATGATATTTCAATTTCTTTACCAGACATTCTGTGACATGAAGAAGGTAAGCATCATACTTAACTACTTAAAATCCTGAAAGCAAACCTTCTTAAGATGTTAAATCTCTTACAACAAGAAAAATCTAAAATCGAAGTTCCTTTCACAAAGTTTCGCCTACAAAAAATTCTTAAGCAAATTCTTACGTGTTCTGAATATTCATTTAGTTTGTTAAACACAATACCTCCCACGAGGCTGCTTACCTGTTCAAGGTTATGAGGGCGATGCTCAGGAGAGAAACACCGACATTCCCGTACCTCAGGAACGGGACCATCTGGCATAGCGCGAACCCATGGGACCAGGTCCTCGTCCAGAATCCTGATATGGCGAATGGGAGCACTATGGCGCAGAATAGGAAGTCGGCTATGCAGAGACTGGAATTGGAATTATTAGATTAGAAAGGATTGAATGGTTATTTGTCACTGAAAATGTAATAATAATACCAGCATATTTTTGTCCCACTTCAGGGCAAAGGCCTCTTTTTTATACACAGTATTCTGAGGATTGATCACCACCATTGCTCATAAACTATATCATGCTTCGTGACACAAACTATACATAACTGTATCAAGCCTAGTTTTGATTCAAGCTGTTGGTATACAAAGCGTATTGTCAATTGGTATTTGAGGGCCATGAATAAAGCGGAAACGTTTGTGGGACATGCGAAAATATCGAGTTACCTATTTGGACGTCAAACGGATTGTGTAAAGGCCATTCGTTTCGCGGTTTTATGAAAGGAATCGTGCTAATGAAAACAATATTAGAATTATGTACTGGAGGACCAGAATTTAATCTTAATGAATATTTAGAGTAATTTTATTATGCCATGGTAGCTTCGAACCGCGACTTCGATTGCGTAAAATTCTGAATTAAGCATAAGTCCTAAATTATTCCATGGGGACGCAAGAACGGGATAAAACTCCTATGTGTTAGATAGATCAATATCTTTGTGTGCCTAATTTCAGCTAATTCTGTTGAGCCGTTGTTGAGTAACGAACATCCGTGTATATGTCCTCAGAAACTATTTCGTTTATATATAATAGTAATATGAAATAGGATTGCTATACTCCATGCCAGACAAAGCAAGAGTTCGGAAGCTGTCACTACAAGTTTAGTAGCGATCCTTATAAGAATTACTATGTTGATAGATGAGCTCCTAAAAGGTTAGTCTGTATCGATAACTTTGAGAGGTGAAACATCGATCACGATAGGGCAACCAAAAAATTGAAGGGTTTTTATATAAAAGGTCTTTTGGGGATCATAGGGCAAATTACTACCCATTTCTGAATAAACGTTAATGTACAAGGTGGGGCAAAATTAATGTCATAGTTGATGATGAATCATTTTACAAATGGCGTTAAATGTCATTGTGCTTTGACGTTTACCTTATAGACAGAATTAATTGACAATAAGCAACGAAGCGCTTCACACCCGAAGAATATTATTTTATTGTTACTGCTAATTTTATAGAAACCACGTAGAAATTGAAAACAACAGACTCCAAAGGTACAAGTTATGTTACCTAGTTTGGGAGGCAGTTGTCTCAGACTTCTAGGTTCTTTTGTAGGTACAAAATAAATTATTATTATTATTTGACTTATTTCCGGTCTGATGTTTTAACATCGTCGTCATTTTCCTCGTCGTCCTGCATCATGTGCGTTAACAATTAAGCGTTTGGCTGAGCGTCACGTACAACTCTATTGTTTAATCGATATAATTTTTTTCAACTAAATGTAGTTCATTTTACACCTTCAACTAAACTCCGTGAAACCAGACCCCTATTGTTTTCGTCTCACAAAATGGCAGCCAGTTCACATATATATATCCTATCTTGTTACCTCTGGTTTTATAGCCGTCGTATTACATTGTACTAAACTTGTTCATATTCATAAGATCTGTCTATTTTTATTGAAAATCAGGTTGTTGTTCCAGAATTTGAACATACCTATAGAGTTAACGTTCCTACCTAAGTACTATAATATTTATTGCAATTACATCATGCATTACGTTGTGATTACGTACAACTTGTGGTTTTGACGATTTAATTAGATTTTTTTATTTTATTGAATGTAATTACATGGGTATTTAATTACAATAAACATCACAGGGACATCACCGCTGATCATGGCTGAATTATGGATGAATAAATAAAGTTGGAAAATTGTAGTGAAAAAAAACTTGTTTTTGTGAAAGAAGAACCAGATAAAGATAATATTAAAATACCTACTAATTATAATTATCTGCGATTTTTGACGATGTTTTGGTAATCAATACTCAAAAGTAGCACGACATTGCTTAAGCTATTTTAGTATTAGCCAAGAGCAATGAAAATGAACCAAGTTTTGTACCTATTGAAATATAATATTTTTTCAAAAAGCCCAAATAATATTGAAGAACTGGGGTGAAACTCCGTGAAAGATGTTTTTACGGTAACTAAACAATCACAAAGTTTCTCGTGTAAGTAAAAGTTATAGATAAAATTAGTTGCCAACTTTCCCACCTCACAAATTGGTAGATTAAACTGATTTTCTGAGGAACAACAGTTAAACATTTTGTGGTTGCTTTTAGAAAATTATTGCTGGAAAACTATTACGAACTGTTATTGGAAAACTTTGATTAGGGACGATTAGAGTACGTTTTAATGTTTGTTAAAGTGCTTTAATTATGTTTAACTGAGGTGTTTCGGTTTCGACTCGATAATTTTACTTCAAATGGCACTTCGTAATTTTTTGAAAGTTTCCGGCGTAGGTATTTCGTCCTACCACCTAACTATGAGGCAGATTGAAAAACAAAGCTGTTCTTGGTTGAAAGCACCACAAACAAAATAGTTTTTTGAAATTATACATAATATCATCATTATCAATTTGTACAATTAAATAAGTTTAGACTTAGTTGCCTGATAGTTTAGTGATGTTTATAAATTAAGGACTAGTAAATGTATTTACCTGATAATAAAAGCAGCAGCTACATTTCTCACTTTTGGACACTTCAGTAACGCGACAACCGTGAGCAGGTTTCCGAACAACCCAACCACCATTATAGTTCCGGTCACCACAGCAGCAAACGTCAACAACCCTGGCGAAAACCTGGAAACGTACCAAATTATTTCATCCACCCAGCAGTACAAAAAGTAAGGTTGGTCAGACATTTTGGAAGGCCAAATGAACTTTGAACGATTGATAGGACGTATAGGCTTTCACTAATCTCTTTTCAACAGTGATAATAGTATCGATGTAGTTGATAACAGGTCCAATTACATAGATAAAAATGTGTCATCAAAAAGTTTGAAAAAACTTCAGTTTTTAACTGTCTCTCATTAGGACAGGAGAGAGAGAGAGAGAGAGAGAGAGAGAGAATTGATATTTATTCTAGTTTTTTTTTTAATTTTATTGTAGCTGAATTATGCAATTATCAGAATTCTACTAAGTATATTAATATATTATTTTAAAAGAGAAATATAAAGATAGTGTTCTGCCCGCAGCGAGGAGGTAAGATCCAAGCTGACGATGGTTAGGGATCAAAAGAGGATCACTTACAATGCCGGTCGTGTTCAAGACGATCGCTCTTCATTCAACTTTTTTAATAATTATGCGTAGTAAGCATTTTAGACTAGTTAGGAGGACAAGCATCCCCTCCCCTTAGCAGCCCCTTATTCGGTTTTTACCTTCATCGTTTATAGGCTAGAGTTTCTCAAGATAATGTTGTTGTATGTTAACCGAAAAAACCTAGAAACGATTTTTTAATGATGATCAAATATCTTACTAGACCGATGGCATATTTGACTACAGTCATACGGATACCGTGCTTCTTTGCAGCACCAGTTTACCTTATCAATAATCTGGTTATACCCACTAAATTGTCTTCTGTTACCGTGGTAAATAGATCAGATAATATTCATAACGGATAGTAACCGGGTTGTGCGGTTTAGTAGACGATATCCTGCTCGGTTACAATAATGGGAGTGTCATACAGGATGTGCCTCGTGCGATGCTTTGACATGAGTTGTTTAACAGATGACTTGCCGCGCGTGGATTGAGGATGGGGCTAATAATGTAAGAAGGTTTGTATTTATTTATTTACTAGCACTTTGCTCGCGACTTAGTTCGCGTTTATTTTCACAAGGATCCCATTTTTTTTTTCAAAATATAGCCTGTTACTCAGGGATAATGTAGCATTCTAGTGGTGAAATAATTTTTAAAATGGGACCTGGAGTTTTTAAGTTAAAAACTGTAACAAACAAACAAGCAAATCTTTATAATATTAGTACCTAGTAGTTATCCTAGTAGATAATTATTAAGTTATAGATTTATTTATAAAAAATGTCATGTCAACAATATAAACACTAATAATAAGGACATTAAGGTTTTAGTGGACTAAGGCTAGCGTTTATATCTATTTCAGACACACATATTTGCTTATCGCAGTGTCCGTTCTGGAAAATTATAGCAGTTTTCAGCTGTACTAAGTAATGTTGTATAAAAATTTTAGGCTTAAGTAATCGTTGTCAGGTAAAGTTTGTCTTATCGTTTCAGGTTTAAGACCACAGAATTTTAGAAAAATATATTTTTTCGCGTGTTCGGCAGGACTAATAGCTAGCTACAGGCCTGGTCCTAATGACTCAAAAGATTAGATAAGATACCAAATATTTTTAAAGTTGTTCTCGCAAAATCCAAGCTTGGAAAAGTTTTCAAGTTGAACGGTCTCTAGTCTATGAACTGTTTGGTAGTTTTGTAAAAGGTAAAATTTTCGTCGGTAAGAAAGTTACCCGTCCAAAGCGTTTTGAACAGAAAAGATAAAATTTACCTACTAGAAAATATAAAACAATGAGTCGAAAAATATAAAGAGGATTTTCAAGGTGTCTTTTCCAAAAACTGTGTTAGAATCGCTAAGAAATTTTTAACTTATTTAAACAAATATTTTAAATAGAAAATGACGAAGTTAGGTAGGAAAAACCAAATAAAAATAACACACATTTTCAACGGGAAATGGGTTTTAAAAACTGAATGTTGTAGCTTATTATGTGAGCCGAAAAATGTTTCAAACATTAATTACAAAATGGTTGCAAAGGGATCTCGTAATTAGCAATGATATTAAATTAAACAGATATGTTATGAGCGCCCAATTTTGAAGATTCAAAAACGTCCTAATTAGGACGTATTGCCTTTAGTCTGCGTCTCGCATGGCGACGATTGGTACGCTTTGTTAAAGCAGCTAAAAAAATAAAAAAATGCTATTTTGTATATTTAGAAAGTGTACCAATTATGATACCAAATTTAATAAAGCACAAGGGATCTCTTACCACATGTAACTACGCAATATACATCGATTTATTTATATATTTCAATTATTTTCCTAATATTCTTATATTTGGAGGTTAGAAAAAAGAAAGAAATGGAAATAATTTTTTTCACGTGAGTAAGACAAGGACGCGTTCACTCCGGACATAGAATAAAAGTACAGATGCGATATCGTAGGCAGTAAAGTCATTGTTTACCCACAGTTCTGTTTTTCTTTTTTCTAACCTTGTTTCTAAAAATGATGAAATAAAACAAAATGATTAAATATTAATCATTTTGTTTTATTTCATCATTTTTATACTTTATTAGAAATTAAACAATGTGACAACAGATATTTAATATCCTTTCTTCGTTAAGGTTATCCAATGAAATCTGGCTTCAAGAATGGATCGCATTTGTTCGTAAACAAGAAATGAATTTTATTACAAAATAAATATTTTCTACTCTATATATTATTATATATATTCAAATATACCTTTAGTCCTGTTTATTAGTTGTTGTAGGTACAAACTGCGTGTATAAATGTACTCGCGGTGTGTACCGTCTGTCTCGTTAAATTTGTTATTCTATGATGCCAAGACGCGGTGATTGGTGGCCAGGATAATGTTTGTTAACATTCACGCGCAATTGATAACACTAACTGTCTCTTTTTTTCTTATTGGTTTTTTCAACCCATCCCTTTTCAACATTTTGACTTGTAGTGAATTGTAAAATGAATGAAAAGTGTGTATGTGTGCAGCCGCTGCTGCGCGGAACACTTTTTTCGTTTGTTTTGTGAATGTATAACATATCTGTTTATTAGAATATCATTGCGTAATTAGTATTTTCTTTAATGTTTTATTATACTTGCAACTCTCTTAGCCAGGATATAATATTTTTGTAGAAATTGCAGTAATAACAGGAGATATAAGTCTGGGAATATGTCCTGCTTTTCAGAACTTTATTTTTGTTTAAACTAAAAATCATGAGACGTTACTTAATATATCCTGATCTGTTTACTACTAGAATTTCAGTGATTGTTTTATTTGTTGTTTGCTAAATCTGATGAACTGATTAGTTTTCCAGTGTAGAAGTATATGTCGTCTGTAAGATAAAATTCGGCAAAGCAAACAAACCTCTTAGCAGTATTAATGATTACATCCTTATATTGTCTACTCTGTCAACCGACTTCTCTATAAAACACTTCTTCTACCGTATCATATTTATATCCTTTATTCGCAAAGCCTATAGTCAGGGAGCTAGGTACCGGATATCTTTTATACCTCAGACTTCACTACATCCCGGCTTTTGATCAAATTAACAAAAGACATAATAATGGATGTCCGGTTCATTAAAGCGTTTTTTAAAATTTTGAATTATAAATCGCTGTAATGAGATTTTTGAAAGCTACAAAAAAAGGCTAGAAAAAGAAGAATCTTACAGGTTGATGATTGTTCACGTGGTAACAAGGGCGTCGCCAAGGGGGGGCGGTAGGGGCAGCTGCCCCCCCCCTAGAGATTCCAAAAGGTTCATGTGCCTTTGACTGTATTTAAAATTCATACTTTTCCTATCCACCAAATATCAATTTGCCCCCCCCCTAGGCCATCAGCTGGCGAGTCCTGGCGACGCCCTTGCGTGGTAAGGTGTGTTTACGTTGTTCTCGCCAAGAATAAAGTCTAAAACTACAATACTGAATTTGCTGGGCCAACTATCAGAATTAAGTAAACGACTTAGTAACCCGGTCCCAATTTCGATTTTTAAATAATCATCACTGACATGAGTAATCGAAATAGCAGTGATCGGTCGGATTTCGTAACGTTAGGTATCTTAATATGGATATGCCTTTACATCCGACTTAGTCGGAATTTAATACGGCCAATTTAATTATAAAAAAAAAAAAAAAAAAACTACATGGTAAATGCATTGTGTATTGTTGCAGTGGTTGATGAGAGCTTTATAAGTCATTTTTACTAGGTTTATGCAGAAGAAAGAGACAAAATGATATTTCGTAAGCATTGTCTCTTTCTTTTCTACTGTTCCCTATGCAATTGGGATTTCGTATTCCTTACTATATCTGTATACTATATTACTTACTAAAACAGCAAAAAGATTTTAGTAATAAAGAAATTAAAAATACCTAATAAAGAATTTCAACGTATTGCAACGAAATAAATATTTATTTTTGTCTGTAGAAAAATTGATTATAACAAATCATAAAATCCCGCTTCCCTTGGCTTATTCATATTAATACAACGTTTAAGGTCATTCACTCTAAGTTGCACTACCTATTCCGATCACTGGTTATGAGGCACTTAGCTGCAGCTAATTAAAACAAAAGTAGGAATGTACTGTTTATGTGTAACTACATAGTTAAAGTCATAACAAATCTGTGGAAATAGGTAGAAAATATCAACAAACCGATGTGACAATGAGTTGGTCACGCCTGCGTCACGAAGGACCGAAAACAATAGATCGTGACTTAAACAAACGGCAATCGCGTATTTTGTCGTTTAAGTACAAAATATTTAAAGGGTTCCGTTTCAAAAGGACAAAACCTAATGCCTATTTAGGACCGCTTTTTGTCCGTCTGTCTTTACCTTTCGACTTTGATTACTTACTTGGATAGTTCACTTGGCTCCACCGCTGCACTGTCGTCTGTAAAGTTCATAATGTCGTCTGCCATTTTGGACCTGAAACAATTGAAGATATTTCTAATGAGTAAAATTATTACTGAAAATCCGGTATAAAATAAATGTTATTCTAAAATACCCGTCAAAGTAGATATAATTTATGTATTACCCCAAGAGAACCAAAACAGGATAAAAAATATTCTCATGTAGATCAATATCTACATGTGTAGGTACCCAATTTCAGCTAATTAGGTACGTTCAGCCGCCGTGTGATGCCGGCCGCGAATATCACCACCCCATTTCTACCCTTGGGTGTCGTAGAAAGCGACAGAGAGACATTGACCAGAGGATGGGCAGCAGCGTCCTTCTGAGTACCACAACACCTACTGCGATCGCCAACATGCATCGGCTAAGCATAGTGATTACGGTTGTCTTTTTTGTCGTTGTCCTTTTCTTCAGCTGCTAGGCAGCAAAAAATGCCAATTGTCTCATTTTAGTTTAGTTTGTGAACAAGGTAATCGACGCCTATATGACATAGGCGCCGATTCCCTTGTTCACAAACTATTGAGTTTCAAGATTAGTTTGTACTAAACTTTATCAAAAGGGAATCAACGCCTATATGACATAGGCGCCGATTCCCTTGTTCACAAACTATTGAGTTTCAAGATTAGTTTGTACTAAACTTTATCAAAAGGGAATCGACGCCTATATGACATAGGCGCCGATTCCCTTGTTCACAAACTATTGAGTTTCAAGATTAGTTTGTACTAAACTTTATCAAAAGGGAATCGACGCCTATATGACATAGGCGCCGATTCCCTTGTTCACAAACTATTGAGTTTCAAGATTAGTTTGTACTAAACTTTATCAAAAGGGAATCGACGCCTATATGACATAGGCGCCGATTCCCTTGTTCACAAACTATTGAGTTTGTACTAAACTTTATCAAAGCAGTGAAAATATAACAAAAATAAATACGTCTGTGCTTTAGACCACACGACTGAAGTAAAACTTCTTTAGCTCCATTTATATGTAGGTATGTATCCCTTTGCAACTGGCTATGAGAGAAAGAGAGAAAGAAAATGTGTGCTCGCACCTCTCTCTCTCTTGCCCATACAGTAATATACGAAACGTAACTCTCTCTCTTTCTATCTTCACTAACTTATGTCTCCCTCTCAACTTCCGTTCGCCTCGCCCGATCACACTTTTCCTAACGCTTTCATCACGCATTCACCAGCTTACTCCCCAAATCAAGCGTGCGTAACTTCAAAAACAGACTCTTTTTCCCATTCATAATACCTATTAGAATGGATAGTAGAAAGTTGGATAAAATGGAAGAAGGTTTTTTTTAATTTTTTTTCCTCTATACTATCTCAATTAAACTACATATTGGTACCTTGGTACATCTTGTCTATTCCTTTGATACGTTGCATCAACTCCGGTTACCGAAACAATGCGACTTGACCCACACAATTATTAAGATCAAGTCAATGAATAGACTCGTGACGTCTCTGACTCACGCTGACAAACCACGGCTTCGGAGTAATGGAGGTAACGCACCATGATTCCGGATACTTGAGCAATAATTGTTTTTGTATGTCTTGGAATGCGATGTAGGTACCTAAGTGGGTGTTGGAGCAGTTGTATTGTAACAAATGACTGACGTGCATTTGACACTTTATTCCGGACACAAAAAATCATAGAATCTTAGTAACATAGAGAAACTTATCACCTAGTGTTAGTAAAAATCAACCTCCGCACAAACTGCCGTATTATCGGAGAGCCGAAGCTCTCAGCAACAGTTTTCAGGATGCTGTTTTGACTGTCCCTCACCCACCTCAGTAGCGACGCGGTTTTTAGGGTTCCGTACCAAAGGGTAAAAACGGAACCCAATTACTAAGACTCCATCACTGTCCGTCTGTCTGTCTGGCTGTCTGTCACCAGGCCAGGCAGTGTGCTGCATATCTGACCTCCACAACCGAGTTACTAGGTAGGTTATCCTTCCATGATTCCTCTTGGTAAAGCTAGTGGTTCTGGGTTTTGGCAGCCGTGACTAACGGCTTTACGTGCTTTCGGGTCTCGAAATGTATGATCACCCATCCACGGGACAACCGCGGCAAGCGTAGCTTAACTATGACCGATCGATTCGTAGTTAGCCACGAGCCCCTTTGATGTTTTTTGAGTAGAATAGTTTACATTCCTTTGTATTTATCGTGACCCAACGATAGCGTCACAGCGATGTTATGATTAATGGAATATAGACATTCATAACTTGACCTAAAACAATTAACCATCAAGCAAAACCAACATAATATAATATATGATATCTCTCACGCAAATCATGTGAAATATAGCCTCTTGTCGTGTAGCGCGGCGCTCCTCACGTCATGAGGTCATGCCAAGCCCAGCGAGCCATCAACCGTGCACCGACATTGTTCCATCCGAATAGGCACGAATCAGGGATGTTATGGAGCTTCGTAACTGCATCCGAAAGTATCGGATATCCGAATTAAAAAATATCCGAAAAAATTACCCAATCTGATATAAAAGTTTCGCATAGGGACGGTGTTTAAATGAGACATATAATAGCCGTTTGTTTCCATAATTTTCTTAAGACATAATTTCCAGCCTGGCAACTGAACTGGACCACCACTGAGGGGGATGCGTAATCTCGCGGTTAACAAAATTATTTTCTTTTTATAATTAAAAATCTAATATCATCATCATCATCTTTCAATGAACCGCCATGATTTTACTGACTCAATCCATCCATCTTTTCTTTGGCCTTCCGCTCCCTCTTCATCCATCTATATTAATTTTCACCCTTTTGGTCAAACGCGTTTCATTCCTTCTCTTAAAAATCTAATATCCGATTTTTTTTAGTTACCGTCTATATATCCGTATCCCACAGATCCGAAATTTCCCATCCTTAACACCACTGTACGAAAACGTAGAGGACAAAATACCATAAACATTGGACTGAATATAAATTGATGCATCCGTCATGATTACATGAGTCAGTTCAATTAATCAGTACGGCACAAAAAGGTGGAAAAGAGGATGGGTTCATTTTGATTTGGCTCAGACTGGAGGTCACTTTAACAATCCTGACAAGGTCACCGCTTTCAGGACGGATACTACCGAATTTTAACGGGGATTTAACAAATATGCAGGAGATATTATAGCGCACTAGCACACCTACGACACACGATACAAACGAAACCATTTAATTACCTACACTACTACCAAAATAACAGACTATACAAATACGTGGGTGTGTGTGCGTGTCTACGCGCCGCGAGAACTAAATGCAGTTTCGAGAACACGTTCGACACGGGAAGAGGTGAGGAACAGAGTTTTGGAGGGAGGCGGGGCGTGTGTCGTTACTGTACGGTAGTACTCATAGATATACCGTACGGCAATTCGACATGACTGGGGAGAGATCGTGAAGGACCAAAGGGCTAATGTGCTTTCCGAGACACAAGGGTGTTACAGATACTACTAGGTAGGTTTAAAGATAATATATTTACACCATTAAGCTCGTCACTAAAATATATCATATTACGATATATTTTTTATAGTAATCTTTGAGTGACCACAGACGCGGCTATAATATATATATTTATTACGTCACCAAAATATGTGGACAAATCACGGATATCGGGACAGATATAGCAAGGCATATTAAGTAATATCACAGATATAATACTAACGTGTAATATATATTTAAAAATCTGAAACAAACAACGACCGCATACTTATACGTAATAAGGGAGAAATAAGGTCGAAAATATAATATACGTATGTGACGGGCTTTTAACAACAATTTCTTTATCTTCACAAACTTGTTTGTGAGGATGGATGGTCGAATGGAGGTGCTTAAACGGCTAAACGAAAGTAGCTGGAATTTGGCACACACATAGATATTGATCTACCATAGCATGTAGATTTTTTTTATCTCGTTATTGTGTTCGCGAGGGATTTTTTAGGACTTTGACTTAATTAAGGCCCAAATACTCAAATGCTACTCAAGTTTAAGTCAGTGCAAAAGAGACTATCACTTTATGTCAAAGTGACTGTGACGTGTGTAACGGCATCTTAAAATTGAGTAGCGATTGAGTATCTGGCTATCAGCTAGTTTCCTATAACAAGGTTTTAACTAACAGTATTCTTCATTTGAAAATAGCCAATATTATACATACATTGTTCCTAGCAAAGGCCGTGTGTAACGAAGGAATACACGCATGAAGCAACTAAGTAATACCTAATATTATGCTATTACCTTTATAACCATTGTGAAGGTAAACTTCGTATTCAATGTTGGTGACGTTTATAACTCGGTCCACTGATCTTTTGTCTTTACTACTGTATTACTCAATTACATTCTTGTTATAAACATTGTTAAACTTGAAGGCTCTTTGTAGGGAAATTCGATCTATTTTATTATGATAGACATTGACACATCTAGGTGCGTTCTTTTCATTATTCTATCCTTCGAATATAACCTACTATTCCTTTGCAACATGTACTCAAATTGACTTACGATATATAGCCCTACCTTTCCTGAGGTACCTACACGGTGCGGGAGGGGTGTAGTGATGTGATACGAGAGCTCACTGATACATCAACTTGTGACCACTGTCACTCCTGCACCACGCAGCTACATCAGGAACTGTCTCAGTTAAACAGTCGTGCTATAGGTAGATTGATTCACGATAAACCAAAAAATATTAAATTCTTAAGTTGCTAAATGATACTTCCTTATCAGTACATTTCTCCATTCACAAAGTGTAAAAACGAGTATTGCAACATTTATTCACGTTGCACAAAGAAGCACAACTAAAATGGCGTCTAATTAACGCTAGCTTAGCGTTAGCGTCGGCGCATACGGTACAATTGTTTGAATTGCTTGCTCCAGCGCCAATTTGGACCACTTAACGCAACTGTTGAAGATAATGCATTCATTTAAACTTTGGAAATAATCATATTAAATACGGAGTGTTTGTTGTGTGCTGTGTGGTTCACGATCATCTATAGACTAGATTATAAAGGTTGTTCTAATTTTGACAAAGAAGCATGGAAGATTTCCTGGAGTTAAACAAAACTAGAGGGCCGACCTATTCTTGGGCTAAAGATGATTCTTTAGCCCAAGAATAAGTCGGCCGATGCATTGCCATACAACCTGGCAATGCTGCCATTCTTTTAGGCACTATTAATTGAATGTAGGTACAGAATAACACTATTATTATTTATGAGTTTTGTTTAAATTTAAGTTATAAAATAAATAAATATTATTGTTGACTGTAGGTGCCTACCGTTACTCATCATACTCAGGTGGCTGTACTAGGTAAGGACTACTAGGTACTACTAGGTAGGATACTGCTATCGCGAAAGTTTTGTGAGTCATACAAGCATGAATTAAAAGTACTAGGTATCCATTTACACGGAAATTCAACGATTACAGCAAAAGAGAAAATAATTTGAATATAGAAATACAAACATCTTAAACTTCCGAAGTCATCTGTCGAAAGTATTGAAGTTTATCCTATTATTGGAAAAGCCAAAACTGACCCGGAAATAATTGAATATAAAACAGAGATCAAGTCACATTGAATTTGTATAAAAAACTGGAATACCTAATATCTTTTGGTGAATTTGTTTTGATTTTCTTTTGTATGAAATATAAGAAAGCTCGTATTCCTTTGGCTTCTCAGGGCAATGTTCTAGTAAAGCTGTTTTTCTTTACAAAGAGTTTTGTGATTCCATTGTATTGTAAGCTACTTTTTTATTAGGTCAGATTATTTCATTTACTGTAGTCGGTCTTCTAATGCTTAGGTGCTTTTTTATTTATTGAAGTAATTCAACTGTGATTATTACGTGTGAATAAACCCGAAGCAATTTTTCACGCCAACCTATATCTACAATATTACAGGTAGGCGTGAAAACCTACATAAATTCTAACGTATTAGTGGTTTATTCACTTACTTATTATTGGTAATTGGTATAAATACTGTTTAGTGATTTATTAAACTAAACTGGTAATATTGATAAAACATAAATAAACAAAAATGAAAAGGCATTGTAAGTAAGCAAAAAATCACTTAGAAATATTCAGATCAGAATATTCAAATGGGAATAATTATACAAGGCTTTTAGCATTAAAAACATAAATATTTTTTAAAAACCCGAACCTTGAGGGAGAGCGAAAAGGCTGGTTAGATAATACAAAGTAAAAATTTAAAAAGAAACAAGATTAACATTCCAAAAATATGCCAGCATAACAAAAAGAAAAACTCAAATTGAACGTCAGAAAAAATTATCCCACTAAAGAAGATCCAAGCTTAGTCCAATGGATGCTTGATTACATTTTCCAAGTTTTCCACGAACTAAAAATTTCCACGGCAACAAAACAAGAGCTACACTTACTCGATACGACTTATTTAGAAACTCCTTCGAGAGCTATTACCACAGGAGAAGCAACTTAAACTCCGGGACAAGGAGTCAAGTTTAGATACTACCTGAGCTAATGGATACCAATGTGGTCTTATTTTTAGAGTACATTCTACTATTTGAACTCGCGTGGGTTTCACTGATGTTATATTGAATCCTGTAGTGCCCATCATTATTTCCCCAACTATGTAGGGATCGGCTTCCAGTCTAACCGAAAGCAGCTGAATACCACTGTTTTACATTGAGCGACAGGCTATCAGAGCTCCACAACCCTGGTCTATAGAGCTAATCTGTTACAATCTCCCTCGGTGAACACCTAAATGAAGTGAGCTGCAGTGCTATTCTGTTACAATCTCCCTCGTTGAACACCTAGGTGAAGTGAGCTGTCATCAAATTGTAGTGCTTTGTAAATCCCTAGCATCGAGACAGAAGATAGCTCACTTCACCTAGGTGTTCAACAAGGGAGATTGTAACAGAATATACATACTGTCATCCGTCCCGATGCTAGGGATTGACAAATCAGACGGACGCATGAGAGCTCACTTCACCTAGGTGTTCACCGAGGAGATTGTATCCGAATAGACCTACTAAAAAAGAGCGCTCACCGCTGTGCCTTAAATGTAATATTATTTTGGATGTATTAAGAAGTGCGCGCAAAGGCAACAAAAAATGTATTAAAAGCGATTTTAAAGTCGTGGTGTAAAACCCCGAACCTTGCTCGTGTTGTAGCTTTAAATTCGTCCCTAAATAATGGAAATCCGATCCAGCCTGTCCCTTTGCTGTCCTCCCCAAGCGACGCCCTAAGCCGAGGCTCGTACCTCACAGGGCGTGCCCTTAGCGTGTAGTCGCTTAGTTTGTAAGTTATTTTGCCCTGGCTGGAGGCCCTAAAATTAATAATTGTTACGGCACCACAGGAAAGTCCGGTTAAGCAGTCGACACCTCCTAGGTTGACCTGCGAGATGCCAATTCGAAAAAAAAGAGTGGTGTATAAATCATGTCACAGTGTAGGCTCTAAGAGTGAAAACTTATGAATTGACAAGTTCTCTAACTTTCACGCATTGAAAGATAATCAGAATACTTTGCTACCATATTATATTGTCAAGCTCTACTTGCATCCATTTTTAATTTCTCATTTATTTTTTTATTGTAGACCAAAATTGTGAAGTTGTATATGTATAAAATGTATGTTAAACATATGAAACGACACTGCATGGACTGTTTCCTTCATTACCTTCATTCAACTTTATGATAATTCAGTGAGTTTTTTACATACGGTAATGCAGACGGAATTGTTGAATGTTTTGGGACTACGCAGTCCCCGAACAATACCTGCAATTGTGTCTCTTTATAGTGTCTACCTACCCCTCTTCTGTACGTTTACCTTGTTACTTATGAAATTCCTGGGCTATAGCGTGTTACGGCACACCTTTACATTCTTTGAATTTTTGTTCTTTTATTTAAAGGTATTTTTTTAAAGTCGTTCGAAATTTTGCAGGATGTTTAATTTGTATTTAGTTTTAACCCAGGTAAAAGCCTTTTATGTTGTAAACTTTGACTTTCTGTTCTGTAAGGAAAAATCGGTTTTACACTATTACTTTTCTCACCATTTTCTTCATTTTCTTTGAAGGTGAAAATAGGAACTTTTGGTTATAAGAAAATATTTCTATGAAGGAAACTCCTTTTGACATTATTGGCCTTCAAATCAAATTGGCTTCAACCTTCAAACAAATGTTGAACTAAAACAGTAGCAGTAGGAAGTCGCAGTGGAAGTCGGAGTTTAAAAGGCTTCTTTGAGATCAAAGTATCGTATATTGCGACAGAAAGCTTGTTTGCAGAAAACCCGAAGAGTTTCCAGTTGGATTGAACTTGGCAACAATTTGTTTTATGAAGATGTTATGTATGGCTTTGACGAGCTTTGAGTAATTTATGACAGAAAGTGAGATTTTTGAAAATAATATTGTATTTACGCAAATTTAATTTGGTTATGATGATACTAACATATTATTATACTAAAATAATGTGTTGATAACCATTTAAACATAGATAACTTAAGCCTGTTTCGTTTATGCATGTCATTTATTCCATTATTCAATTTGGGTTTCGAATGGAATTGTTTTTTTTTTCTATTATTATATAATAGGTTCAATAAATAATTTTGAGCTTTCAGTTCGATAACTAATAAATTCGAGTCAGTTGGAAAATTATATTAAAAATGAGATGGACACATAAAATGAGATTACTTTGGTATATACTTAGGTAGATATTAAATATTTGTAATTGAGTTTAGAAATACAGTCATTAAAATGTAGATATCTAGTAAACATAATAAGTAAGAATAATTCGAAATTGTTCCAGAGAAAGGGTTAGAGGACCTAAATGTTAACACCCACAGCTACATAAGTACTAGTTAATACTTATTTGCATAACACAAGAGGAAAGAGCAATGTCTCATTCATCTGCTAATGATACGTAGGCGTTAGTCAGAAGTTCAAATTGTCTTAATGAAATCCGGTACAGAGAACTTTGTGTAAGGCGAGGAAATTAGCGAGAGAGGTTGTGTGGAAATAATAAGATGAATTAATAATAGACAGCTTTCCCGTGGGGTGCCCGGGCCGGAATAGCACCCACCCATTTCATCCCGAGGGTGCCGTCGAACGCGACTAAGGGAAAATCAGGCAGCAGCGGCTTCCGTGTACTTAAGGCGACGATATACGCCGGCGACCTTGAGCGACCAGAACAAAACTCTCAAAGTTTAGTCGAAAATATTAAAAAAAAGATAGTATTCTTTAACTTAAAAAAAGGCGTATATTAAAAGATAGATAATAAAATTATCTGTAAGATGGTAAAAGTTTCGTTTAAATATTCCTGGTAGATATTGTGTTTTTAAATTTTGTATCAGAAAAGAAAGTGACAGTTTCAGTTTAAAGTCTCCGTTAAACTAATGTTTATTTTGTGCATCTCACCGTGAATTACCAACAACCAAACATAGTAAATCATACGTACTTGACAATTTTTCACAATAATTTTTCGTGCGACTTTCATTCTAGAAACGGGGGTCTAATAACATGAAGAGGCAGATGAAAGGAGTATATAGTTAGTAAAATCGAATATGAATTAGAAAAAAATAACGAAAAATAAAGAAAATGTTTTAAAATTGCCGACTACCTACATAAGGTACAGCGCGATTTAAAAATGACCTCTCTGAATACGAGACGAGTGGCTGCGCAGTAACAATTTTACGTATCAGCGGGAGTGAGGGGCGGGGTACTGCGCAGCCAGTAGCACACTTCACATCGAACTGTACCTACATGATAACCTGCTTGTATTCCAAGGATTCGATGCTCTAAATAAACATCAAAATGAACTCAAAAGTCTTCCAAATTAAGCGTCATTTCATTTAAACCTTCTTATTGTGTCATCGCTCACTTTAGCTTCAATTTAAATACCCACGAGATCCCGTTGCACCGACAATTAACCAATTTAGCGCGACAATAAGTGGATAATGTCCATTGTTCAATAGAGGAAGCACCTACGCAACTAGTGTCTTAAAAAAGGTAACTAATGGTGTGATACGTCGTATTTATACCTACAATGGTATTGTGTGTGTGATTTATTATGCGAACTTCCATACTGTGGAATTGACTGCCCGCCTCTCAGTTCCCCAATAAATATAATTGGGGTATCTTCAAGGCACGAGTGGCCCAGTTGATACTAGGCAAGCGTGCTCCACCTTAGGTCGTATCTTCACTTAAGATCAGGTGCATTGCGGTCAAACGCAAGGCTATTAGAAAAAAAAGTTTTTAACGAACAAGACAACCGCCTTCAAAAAGTAAAAAATAACTTTCAATTTGCATGTCGGCTTTGGTTTTGCTTGTTGTTTTGTATTGCCACCGACTTGCGAATTGAAAGATAATTATTTTAAACCTTTTGAAGGCGGTTGTCTTTTTGTTAAAAACTTTCTTTTTCGCTTTTTAGTGCCTACCTACTTCTTATCATACAAATTAATTACGAAACGGTGACACCAAAAAAAAAACAGTCATCCCTTGATATTGTACCCTTAGGGTGGAATATTAGCATGAAATTTTTATTTGACCAAATTTGAGGTCAATTAAAAAAAGAATCATCGAAATCGGAATAAACTAAAAAAAGATATGCGTAATCAGCCACAAAAAAAAAGTTCATAAAATGAAAACTACTGGGCCAAACTATGTTACATTTTTATGGGACCAAATAGCAACTATTCCGCATCAAACTAAAGAAGAATCACGTAAATCGGATCATAAATCTCAGCGTAGTCAGTGTACCTACATACATAAAAAAAAAACAATCAAATTGAGAACTTCCTCCTTTTTGAAGTCTGTTAAAAATATAGACAAATACTATTCTTCTCTTCGTGTTGATGGAATTTATAGGTATGAGTTGACAAATGTCCAAAAGTGCAGGTGTATGAACACTTTGGATTTTCTATTAAATGGGGATCAGACGAATTGAAAGCCTTACTATGAAAGTTGTTTATCTACATAGACTTCTAAAGATTTTCAACTTCTAAAGATTTATTTTTTTATTTTCTCCCAGGATTCTCTAAAGGCCATCATATGACATTTCACTTTTGTTGTCGTCTTTTGATACTTCTACTATTTGAATATAAAAAGTTTTGAATTATTCATGCATATTGTTATAAAATAATTTTCCCTCCGTGCCTCGGAAAGCACGTAAACCTGTTGGTCCCGGCTGTCATTTGTAGATCTTTGGCCATCGTTATGGGTAGTCAGAAGCCAGAAAGTCT
Organism: Charanyca ferruginea; assembly: GCA_947361185.1. Classification (NCBI taxonomy): domain Eukaryota; kingdom Metazoa; phylum Arthropoda; class Insecta; order Lepidoptera; family Noctuidae; genus Charanyca; species Charanyca ferruginea. The sequence continues at coordinate 53,192,201 of OX376055.1, read as the reverse complement.
GACAACCAGTCTTACCAATGGGTATCGTGTTACCCAGTAAATGGGTTGTGGAGGTCCGATAGGCAGTCGCTCCATGTAAAACACTTGTATTCAGCTGCATCCGGTTAGACTGGAAGCCGACCCCAATATAGTTGAGAAAAGGCTAGGCAGATGGTGATTGTTATAAAATAATTTGGCTAGCAAATGGGCATTGCTTTTCGAAGTTTTGATTTTATTGGAATTCAAATAATATTTCTTATAATAATACATTTTTGAGGCTTAGACAAAAGCCCGCATTGATCTAGGGCTTTTTTTTAAAGTAACATCAGGATAGTAAATATTCCACTTTACAAAGACTGGTACATTGTTACCCTCGCTGAAGAAAAGAAAACTAAAGAAAGTCCTGGATTATACCTACTCCAAGAGCCAACTGTAAACACTTAATTATTATCTACTAGCGACCCGCTCCGACTTCACATGGGTAGCGTTAAATTATAGCCTATTCATAGTAATTCCTCTTTCTATTGGTGAAAATCATATATTAATCCGTTCACAGTCGTTTTTGCGATTAACTCGAACGAAATATCTATACATAGCGCAGCGGGTTCCTTTTAAATAAAAGCACCCATTTGCGCTATGTATACTTACATATTTATTATATTATTTTGTAACACGATATAAAAGAAATTTCTTCTGTGGGGCAGCTTTTTCAAAAACAGAAAGGGATAGTATTTTTGCAATACCTGCCTACAGCTGACACTTTAAAACAGATAGTTTGATTTGTAAATTATTATATTTCAATGTATCATTGTTTAATATTGCATCTTTATCTCCCAATGCATATCTATTACAATATTCAATGCATAATAGAGCATAATATAGGTGTCGTAGAAGCGATAATGATTGCATTAGTACCAATTTGTCGGTCGTTGTCCGGCCACCACCTACACTGATTAGAGATAATGTCCCCTCTGTTATGAATCAGACAATAAAGTAATCTTTGATTTATGAGTGTAGGAAGAGAATGGTTATGGGCACGCTTCATATCGTCATCCGTCCCCGGATTAACACGTAGCAGACCTGGGGAAGCCAATCAAGGAAAACCTCGTGAGGAAATCTGGACTTCATCATCATCTGTCATACAGGCGTTGTTTGCTTAAAGGGAGGCTCGAAACACGTCGAAACATGTATCATGTTAATTGCGATAATAAACTATACCCTGTTCACAATAAGAATAGACATAAACACAAATCTTTTTTACAGTCCCTTCAACCGATTTTGACTTCTATTCCGTAGGCTTAAGGATGACATTAGAGGCAAAAAAGTGGTAACAATAACAACTGTTTACTGCAGTGGCCATTTGTCATGCTACCAACGCAATAGAAGTCAAAATCGGTTGAACGGACTGTAAAAAAGGTTTGAGTAAATGTCTAATCTTATTGTGAACAGGGTATATTTGTATAGCCTTTTCCCAATAATATTGGGGTGGGATTCCAGTCTAACTGGATGCAGCTAAATACGAGTGTTTTACATGGAGCCACTGCCTGACCTTCACAAGTGTCCACAACGCAGTTACTGGGCAATACCCCTTGGTAAGACTTGTTTTTAGACTTCATGGATTCTGACTACTCATAACGACTGTCAAACATCCACAAATGACAACTGTAGGTCGGTTCTGTAAAATTCAAACAACAACTCGCATCTCACATCGCTATTCACTCTCACTTCGCATGGTTCAAAACGACCTTGATATATTTGACACTTTGAATCGGGTTCGAGTGCGAAGTGACGAGGAAATTACCTTACAGAATGATTACTTACTTTATCTGTCAAAATCTCCCTGTCAATTTAGTTCAACTCACTGACACGCTCGCAAGGGTGGCGCTAGTGTAAATTCGAATTATCAACCGAGTTTTTAGAATGCCAATCAAGAAACTCACAGCGGATTCAGATTCGAAATTTAAAGTGAGGTCTTACAGAAGCTCACCCCAGGGCTATACGTGCTTTTGGAGGGACGGAGAGGTCTCGGTATTAAATGGTTGGTCACCCATCCACGCACCGACTGGGGTAAGCGTTGCTTAACCATGGCTGATCGATCTATACGGTTTTTACTTAGCTACGAGCTCGAGCTTAGGAAGATGAGGGAGTCTGGACATTTTTTTGTATGAATGTACTAATCTCCTACTAGTCCAATTCTGGAAAACCTTTCGCTAATAGGAAGATTACAAAAAAGAATGTTATATTATTATATTTTCTACTTCCCCTTTGAAGGGAGCAGAGATGAGTAGTGGTACTTTTGTCACCAGTTATATAAGGGTCAAGTTATAGGTCCTTTATCGTTAATGCCTACTACACCGGGGAAGGTCAGTTGTCAAATACGGTTTGCCAATTGTAATCTGCGTGCTTGGCAACTGGGCTGCTCTCAGTTGTAAACGTCCCCTTGTGCCTATTAGCCTAGTTCTGTTCTATCACCGGTTTGATATGGGGGGAAGTGGAAAATATGTTTTTTTTCTTACTCCTTCGCTGTTACGTTGCGGGATCCAAGACAGTTTTAATGTTTCTCCGGGACTAGCAGAGCTGTAGTCACCACTGTTGATTCTGGTTGCAGCGGTTTGGCAATATTGTGGTGGATTCGAAACATAAAAAAGGGCTTGAATTCAAAACACGGACTGCTACTGAGAAACGTCGACGTCGCAGTCGTCGGCGACGTGACGTTTTTTTTTTTAAATCTTAATATTGAAAGAACCTAGTAACATTTTATAACGGTACCTATACACATTTTCTCAAAATTAGTTACTTACTTTTTAATAGGGTATATCCACAGGCAATGGTATGTAAAATTTTGCTTAGTTACATAAATTACATACATACAGATAGTGTGTTTAGTTGTAAATTTAAAAAATTACTCATTATTTACTTAAAAAAAAAACTACTTCTTTAATTTCGCTGAAATAAATAGAATTAGTCTTTAGTGTTTATTAAACGGAAAAATATAGTCTTCTACTTTTTTCTAAACTTTTTTTTTATACATAAAATTAAATATTTTCCTTTGGTCTTTTGTGAAACAGACTATTGTAATTAACCCGCTCATTTTATGCTAAACAACGCAGAAACAATTAGCATAAAAAAGTTGAATAATTAGAAAAAAAATGTTCTTGCCTTTATTTTAAGGATAAGGTAGGTAGGTACCTACATTGTATCTACTTGTATTGGAAAACATAATAATTCACTTGTTGACACAAGAGAGGGCTTAAAAACATGCAAATTTTTGGTATTTTGCGGCGGAAATTCATGTTAAAATATCTCTTGTTTTTTTACTTGCTTTTAGGTTTACACTAGCTTTTGCCCATGATTTTGTCCGCATGAATTTCGGACCTCTTTTTAATATTAAAATAAATAAAAATGCTAATAGAACTTAGTGATTACGTAGCTTTCGATTGGCGAAAGGATTTTCAAAATCGCAGATTACCGCGTTTAAAGAAAGATTTAAACGGCTCTATAATAATATAAGGGCCCTTTTCCTGTCATGCGTATTTTTACCCGCGCGCGGATCTGGTCCGCATGCAGGCTGCCCGCATCCTATCATTTCATACATGTTTTTCCTATCATGCGGGCAGCATGCGCGCGGAGCGTGGATTGGCTGCGGGCTGCGGTCCCCGTGCATGCTAACCAGCACGCGTAGCATGACCACGCTATGTCTACGGAAGAATAGACATACTGATAGCAAGAATAGACAAGTCAGTACAGTTTGTTTATTGAAGGCAGCCTAGAAGCCTTCAGTGTTGTTTGTACTGTAAAGCGGGTCGCACGCATGGTCACAGTACGCACGAGTTTAGTCACTGGCGACAACCACGACACTGCAGAGGAGTTGGCGATATAAATCATATATAGATACAACATCTGATATATCTGCACAATATCCAATACCTATGTATCGGAAGGCACTGAATCTATATATCAGGTATCTGCGTACCTATAGCGTTGACGTATGTAAGCGTCACAGAACATGCACAGCAATATCGTACCGTAAACCGTATAGATCTATGACATTCGATTCAAACTGATTTTGCCTTCGGTCGGATACCGACATTACGACATAATAGAGAACGAGCGAGAGCGCGATACGCTAATGTCTAAAACCAATTTTGAACATTATTTACAGAGAGATGGAGTTTAATACCGAATACATCATTTTCTAAACACTTTTAATTAAAACAAAGAATTTTAAATCATAGAGTATGCTAAATAGAAAGTAATTTTTCTCTTTTTTGATCCTTGACCTTGATTTAGCTTGATGCATAATGTCCTCGTGTTCTATTAAAAAACGTAAAAATATTTGAATTTCACGGCCGACCACCATTTACCATAAATAATAAATAACTTATGTAGTTAGTCCTAAGTCTGAGAAATGTATAAACAATAAAATTTATAAAAATGTAATGAAAATAAATAAAAACTGAACCGACTGCACCAGTTCCATTTCAGCACTGCCAAACATGTATTGATTCGCTGATTTCAAGTAAAGGTTACAAAATACCTACAGTTACAAACTGATGTAATAAATTAAACAAATCCGAAACCTAAAAATAATCACAGGAGGTACGTAGGTATTCAGAATTTTATTACACACAGATTTCAACCGATATATGGATATTGAAATATATGGATACGATATCCGATATTCTAAACCGATACATAGGTACGATTTGGTATAGTGTAAAAGCGATATTGCCCATACCGGCAAACGAAATCTTTGTCCTGCGTGTGGACAGGAGCGTGCTATTACCCGCATGCGGATCAGATCCGCGCGCGGGCGAAAATCGGCATAATAGGAAAAGGGCCCTTAGGTATAGTACAGATTTATTAGAATAACATTTTCCATATTACCTATATAAGTAATATGAGGACATTCAAATCCTTTTATGTAATTTAGGTAAGTACCTATACTGGTTTATTAAATGAGGTAAGTACCTTAATTAAAAATTTGATAATATTATGCACATTGGAATTACCTATAAGCATTGTTTAACAATAAGTATACCTACCACTTAAACAAAAATTAAAAACATTATTAATATTTGCGGTAAGTCCTGCTTACAATCGCATGAGTAAGTGTGGGGAATATACATAATGAGCAAGAGGTTCTATTAGTATCTACTATTGATATCCGTGAAGCTTCAATGAGTCATCTTGACCTTAAAATATTTTGAAAGTGTTTCCGTCCTAAGATCTAAAATGCGATGATACTATTGGATTGGTGTATTTTAAACAATACTCTATTGGTAAATAATAATAATAATAATAATATTATCTTTATTTTCTCCCACAAAACAAGACTTAATACGATATAAATTAACTAAAATAGTAAAATCAGTTTCAGTTAAGTGTATGTGCGGAGCTGGTGTCTATTATAGGAATAAACCTGTATTACAGATCACCAGGTCCTCACCCCACGGAATCAGGTATAACATAACAAAGAATTTAAATAGAGACACGTATACAAGAATTTAAGTGAGACAAGATATTACTTTCGTACCTAAAAGCTAATTCGCCTCTTAGCGCGAAGGTTTGTATGTTAGAGCTGGAGGTGTGGTGTGTATAAATTATTATTATTGTCCTGTAAAATATTTACTTCAATAGGTATTCACCACAGGTTAATGTTTAAATTAACATTACCTATTAATGTAGATATTAATTAGTCAAGTGACTGGAGGCATGAAGTCTGTCACTGACTCACTGCACAAAACAATGTGTTCAAAGAATAATTATGTAAACCCATTAAAAAAAAACACTTCTGTTCTATAGTCTTGCTATGATGACAAAATAGTAATGTGTAAAATAAAATAAAACTAGTTAGTTAAACATTGAAAGTTGATTGAAAGTCTATACAAATTGATGTGCGTAGTTTTTTTTTAAAACCTATTTTAAGTAAGTCAACTTTAGACGCCCACTCTCTCAGGTCTCCCCCAAGAGAAGGTACAGCTGTAATCGCCATGCATGGACGACACATGTAAGTAATTTATTTTAAAAAAAGTTAAAATAAGGAATACGGTTTGTATGGTATTTTTTCAATTTATACCAAATAGAGCGTAAAGCTAAAAAAAAACAACCTTAACAATTACATAAACAAAGATATAATGGACAACCGCGTCAAAGTGACGAATTGACGATGACTCATTGACTCAATAATGACCGCTACCTGAGACGAGAGAATGCGCCTGAGTCAGCTTACTGATTCATACCAACATTGGGAAACTGACGTAGTACACGATTTGCATGTTACCCTGAGATTAGTTTAAGTAAAATGTTACATGGTGGTTTAAGTTATAATTCCATCGGAACCGTGACGAACTCAGTTGTATTTTTCAATACGACCTACATGAGTACGTCCTCTTTTTTTCTAAGTTGATTCATTAAGTAATACCTAAACGATTCATATGTTGCCCCTACAATACCTCGCTAAAACCCCGCTAAAACGGCACTTATGCGCAAAAGTGTCGTCTGCATGGCTCCTACTCTTTTCAATAAATTGCCTAAACGTTGGAAGGAGTTAAATAACAATGCATTCAAACGTCAATTAAAAATGTTTTATTGAAAAAAGCCTACGGTTCACGAATATTTAGCCGTTAAAGTTTTTGATTGACGCATCTGACTTTAATTAATACAGGATTGTATATATTACAAGTTTATGTTTGACATACCAGATGTTTTGTATTATTGACATTATAATTTTTGTCATATTTTGAATCTTGACATTTTAATATAATTTATAAATTGTTCTAATTAATATTCTTTGACATTATAATTCTTGGTATATTTGAAACATCGACATTTAAACATATTTATGAACGTTTTAATTGTAATTAGTAATTGCAATGTTTCAGTATTTGATGTAAAATGATTGAATGTTTCTTTTGAAAATTTGTATGCCGAAACTTACGGCTAAACATGACTGGACTTTAATCAATGAACTGACATAAATCTTGCATGCTCTTATATGTGTTCACATGTTCAACAAATAAATAAATCTCATCTCACCTATTAATAATTAAATTGATAACGAATTATTAATTTATTTATACTTCATGCTCACAGGTACCACAAAGTACGTAAGGCTGCGGCGCGTAACCTTTTTATTTTGTGCAAGTACAAAGGCGGCCTTCTCTACCAGTCAATCAAGGGTGGTAAAGAGATAAAATATATATGTTATATCATATACCTATATAAATATACCTATACTTAGTTTGGCCATAAATACTGTTACAATTCAAAATAGGAAAGATATTACATTTGAATTTTGAATCTGTCATTTTTATACGATTGTTCATTTAGTTTTCTAATTTTGGCGCCAATACACTGTACAATATTTTGCGATATTAAAATGGAGTGGGTTGAGAAAGAGAACCGAATCGCTGTGATTGCATTACACAAAGTTGGTATGGAGCCAAATGCAATTTTTAAAACTCTCCATACGCTTGGTATTAGTCAAATGTTTGTGTACCGGGCTACTAATAGGTACAATGAGACCTCCTCTATTTGTGACAGAAAAAGATCTGGCCGTCCACGTAGTGTTCGTACGAAAAAGGTGGTCAAAGCAGTAAGGGAAAGAATTCGAAGAAATCCTTTCCGAAAGCAAAAGATTTTATCTCGGGAGATGAAGATAGCACCCAGAACCATGTCGCGTATTTTAAAAGATGACTAAAGACTTGCAGCCTGTAAGAGACGCACTGGTCATTTTTTAACTGATAATTTAAAAAAGAATAGGGTGGTAAAATCGAAACAACTACTGAAGCGGTACGCAAAGGGAGGTCACAGAAAAAAATTGTTTACGGATGAGAAAATCTTTACAATTGAGCAACATTTTAACAAACAAAATGACCGTATTTCTGCTCAAAGCTCTAAGGAAGCTTCCCAATTAGTCGTCAGAGTGCAACGTGGGCATTATCCAACTTCAGTGATGGTTTGGTGGGGTGTTAGCTATGAAGGAGTGACTGAGGCATATTTTTATACATATCAAAACATCGTCACAAGTGTATCAAGACCTAGCCAAGGCCTTTGATACTGTTTATATTCCCATTCTTATCAGGAAGTTAGAATTAGTTGGTGTTCGCGGGATCACCCACAAATTGCTAAAAGACTACCTAACTGACAGGGAACAGAGCGTAAAAGTGAGTGATTATGTGAGTGAACCTGAAAACAATTTATACGGTGTACCCCAGGGTAGTATCCTTGGGCACAGGCCCAAGGATACTTCCAAATCATTAATAATAATTATTATTATTAATTTACAAATCATTAATATATATTAATGATTTGTGTAATCTGCAGTTAATCCACGGTCAAGTAATTACTTTTGCAGACGACACAGTTCTCCTATTTAAAGGACAATCTTGGAAGGAAGTATATAAATTAGCCAATGAGGGTTTTACTCTGGTGTCTACATGGCTCGACCGCAATTTATTAACTTTAAATACACAAAAAACAAAATACATTACCTTTAGCATCCAAAATAAGACACAACCGCCATTAAATACCTTTCTAAATATCACACATGCAGCCAATCCATTATCTGCTCATGCTACTACTCACTTTCTAAAACACAGTCAATAAGATATCTAGGATTAATTGTGGATCAAAACCTAAATGAATGAGCACATAATGACCTCTACAGCCAGAGTCAGAAAAATGATTTATGTCTTAAAAAAAATCCGTCACTTTTGTAACAAAAAAATACTAATAACACTTTATTATGCACTTTGTCAATCAATTTTAACATATTGTATCTCCACATAGGGAGGCTAATCTAAGTCAACAACACAACAACAAGTCATATTTGCTTGTAAATGTATGCAATATTTAAGTCCATTCTTATATAATAAAATATCAAAATACGTCAACCTACGAAATACGACTTCATTTGCCTGTAAGAAGCTTCTTATTGAATATTTAAAACAACTTAACTACGATAAAACGGAAGAACTATTGAAAAGCTTGAATTAAACACACTCATACACACACACGAACATACAACACACCATACAAAAGTCTAAGCTCATATTCAAAATATCACGCTCACACACACACACACACACACGCTCATATTTCTTGGTCAAACATTTACTTATGATTAAATTCTAAATTTATTAATTGTGACTGCAACTATTAGCTATGTTTAGGATAGTTCCCACATAAATAATAATTAATTTTTATAGGATAAAATTTTAACAATATTGTCTACAAACTTTACATATATTACATTATTTTTGAACACTACCTGCATAGTGATCACTTCTGTTCGTTAATAATGTAATATGTTCTGATGCCTACCTCCTTACGCTGGAACACAAAGTCGTTGAATCATAATTGTGAAATAATAGTGGAATACTTACAATTTGTATTTTAAGTAGTTTGTTTGTAAGAGGAAGACTATCCTACCGTGATACAGTTTCGACTAGTACGGAGGACAGTGTGAATTGAATACTACAACCTAAATAACAATATCAGTCATCATCATCTGCCTAGCCTTTTCCCAACTATATTGGGGGCGGCTTCCAGTCTAACCGGATGCAGCTGAATACCAGTGTTTTTCATGGAGCGACTGCCTATCGGACCTCCACAACCCAGTTACTGGGTAACACGATTCCCGTTGGTAAGACTGGTTGTCAGACTTTCTGGCTTCTGACTACCCATAACGACGGCCAAAGATCTACAAATGACAGCTGGGACAAACAGCTTCTACGTGCTTTCCGAGGCACGGAGGGAACTCGATATGACAGGGGTGGTCACCCATCCACCGACCGACCGCGGCTAGCGTAACTTAACTTGTGACCGATCGATCTGTACGGCTTTAACTTAGCCACGAGCTCCTCCTAAATAACAATATCAGTGTAACTAATAATTAGTGAGTGAGTTATAGTGCTTGCATACGTACTCAATAATTATCTTGTGACGTTAAAGAACAATATTTTTACGGCGTTAGAAAAGGTGAGAAATATAATATCACATTATTGGTTAGTATTTAAGTGCAGGAACGAACGTTGTTTACGTATGTAATGTCTACTTAACAAATGTAACAAATACCTAATTACCTATTTGGTTGTACTTTTCTGAAGCAAATAAAGTTATTATTATTAAGATACCATTCTTGAGAAGGAAATCAAGCCCCTTAACAACACCATGTTCAACGTGAACGTTTCGTACTTCATCAGAGCTGAAGACTGGGCGTCGTCTAGTCCCGGTCTTAATCTGCTGGATTATGATTTATGGTAAGTTTTAGAGAGTACGGCTTGCTCTAAACGCAATTTGGAGTCCCTAAAACAATCCATACGATTGGCAGTGAAGAATTTTCCCATGGAAAAAGTGCGTGCTTCTATTAATAACTGGCCTCAACGTTTAAAGGACTGTATTGCAGCCAATGGGGACTACTTCGAATAAAAGTAATGGTAACCTATATTGTTTCCCATTTTACTTTTAAGCAACTATTCTTACAGGCCTTCCCTCAAAAAAGAGTGTTGTATATTAGATATTCGCTCAATGTCACTCAACATCACCCAAGTTAGGGAACCGATATGTTATCAAGTCAAAACAAACTCCGAAGATCAAAAAACAAGATTCGCAAAACCACCAAACACCTTTTTCCTTGACCGAGTTTCACTCTCAAAGAGGTTACGATGTACCTTCGATACCCAAGGGATTGGTCACGCCAAAAAGTTTTGTAAATAGACCCAAGACGTTGGTCATTCTCTATAGGATGGATATGTTATTCAATGTTTTGTTATCTTCCCGATTTTGTGTAAAAGAAATGTTTGTATAGAGGCTACTACTGTTTGTCAAGCTACTTCAATCTATGAAATTTCTTTGATAGATTTTCAACTTTATCACAAAAGAATATGGGGAAAATTAGACAGTTTGGGATATCTTGATAAGCTGGCGTCTATACGTATATGGGTAATCGCTTATTATAACAACACCGCACACTGCATCAGCAGCTGACAACGCGCCGCCCGCCCGCAAGCCAACACCATTTTATTATCTTGCGGCTTGCCATTAAAAAAATATCGTCGCACTATTTAAGCCCTGACTTGATTAGCAAATTATTTTCTGCGTCGGAGCCGTGCCAAACAAAACAGCTTATCATACTCTTTCACTCGCGCAGTATGGCGAGTAAACGAGAAGATTTTCTATTCATTTCTTTGATAGTACGTGTTATACTAACATATTTGATTTACCTGAACGAGATAAGTTAATATCTCGAAATATATTTACAAAGGACGGTATAAGGTAAAATATATAATGATAGGGTTCAAAATGCATAAATTTTATTGCAGGTGGGTAAGAGTGATAAAGAGTTTAAAGGTTATGAGGTACTTTTTGATGATGACACCCTGGATGTGAACCTACCAAACATTTTATTATGCCGATGTCGAAGGAAATGTGTCGTCAGTGGGTGTCACAGTTAATGATTAAGGTTCATAGGTCTACCTACTAAGCGATTTTTATTGAATGAGTTGTTTCACTACATTAAAAATGCTACCTATGTTACATAGCATACATTTCGGCTCTCTAGAATGTATCATAGAATGTGTTGTAGATATAATTTTCTTCAATTGCCATTACGATATTATTTATTATTATCGCTATTACATAGTGTTAAATGTCAGTTTATTTAAATAAGTAACATTTAAAACGTTATTGCCCGTTGACGTTAATGTTTGTTAATGTGTTGCGTTATAGCCTAATAAGGTACTTTTTACCCCGACTGCAAGGAAAGGGTTATGTTTTTCGCGCCGGTAAAATAAAATAAAATATTCTTTATTACCTGATATCTTCCAAACTACTGATCGGATATATTTCGATAGGGTATCGTGAGATTCGTCTGACGTGACGTGACGAAGAAAATAGGCTGCTGGAAAATGCCATTGTTTAAAGTTTAAAAAAAAAGGTTTTTGTCTAAAGCTATAATATGGGTATCAAATCCAAGGGCTTATTTTAAGGATTCTAAAAATGTATCATCATAGTAATAATTAAAAAATAAAAACAAAAATCACATATTAAATCTATTTTTTTTTCGATATCTGCAATGTGGGTATCTGTATCAAAATAAAGAGCTTACTCGTATTTTAAGGATTCCAAAAAGATATTACAATGCCTTAGTAATTTAATAATAATACAAAAACACCGGTCAAGTGCGTGGTGGGCTACGCGAAATTTAGGGTTTCGTCGGTGCCATAGATCGTTACCATACTTACCCATATTCGGTCCCTATATATTATATTTTTAAATTGTCGCGCCATAACAGACACCACCGATGCAATTGTCGCTTTTGACGTCATTTAAAAATAAATAATAATAATAATAGTAGGTACCTATCTACTTATAACATTTATCAATATCGAATTATTTCGTAATGTAACTTAACATTACTCTATTTTAATTTAATCAAGGTATAGTTGGTAGCAAATAACCTATTTATAATTATAATTATAATGATAGTGTTTTTCAATTCACCAAATAAATTTGTCAATTTCTACATATTTTTAACCCCCGACGTAAAAACGACGGGGTGTTATAAGTTTGACGTGTCTGTGTGTGTGTGTGTGTGTGTGTGTGTGTGTGTGTCTGTCTGTGGCATCGTAGCTCCCGAACGGATGAACCGATTTTGTTTTTGTTTTTTTTATTTGAAAGGTGAATTAGTCGGGAGTGTTCTTAGCTATGTTTGATGAAAATCGGTCCAAGATGGCCGCCGCTACAAAATAGCTAATCACATATTTTTTCACAGCTCCATCAATATGGGTATCAAATGAAAGGGCTTCACTAGTAGAATACTCTACACTATGATAAATTTCAAAGCCAAGATGACCGGCACCACAAAATGGCGAATTATATATACCAAACGCATTCTCAGGGTGATACCTTTCAAAAAAGATCCATGTGACGAAATACAACTTTAGACGTATCTACAACTTCTCAAAACCAGACTAAATTACGTTTAAAAACTTTCAAATAAAAATTAAATTAAAAATTTAAAAAACCCCCAACGCAAAACATAAAAGCAATTATTTAAAAAGTAAAAAATAATATCTTTTGTTGAGCCATCAAATGTTTGTTCGTTGAAATGGCACTATATAATGTCGCGGCGGGGTACCGCTAAGTCAGCAATACCTAAATAGGTAAAATAGCGAACTCATGGATTTGCAATGAGATTTGACTTACGCGGTACCCCGCCGCGACATTATAGCGCCATTTCAACGAACAAACATTTGATGGCTCAACAAAAGATATTATTTTTTACTTTTTAAATAATTGCTTTTATGTTTTGCGTTGGGGGTTTTTTAAATTTTTAATTTAATTTTTTTTCATTAAACGAAACGTGAGTATTGTTACAACACAGTGAGTTCATTCGTTTTTCTCAATCTATAATTTGTACAGACGCCAGCACATCAAGACATACCTAACTGTCAAATTTTCCCAATTAAATATGAACCTTATGCTTTTGTAATAAAGTTGAAAATCTATCAAATAAATTTGACCGATTCAAGAAAAAGGTTTAAATAGGCATAGTTTGATATTGGTTTGTGTTCATTTGTTGAAATATAACGATAATCAGTCGGGACCCATTATAGGGAAGATTTGAACCGGTCTAGATTTTAATGGGTCCCGAACTCCTGACTAATCAAATCGCTATTGGTGTGGTTTTCATTTCAATGATATAGTTATTCAACGTTACTAAACATAATTCTAGACTACAGGACTTGTTTATTTCTTTTCCGTTTTATATAAAGTTTACTTTTTACGCAGTCGGGTTTTTTATTTTTCTAATTTTTTTTTTGTTATAGTATAAGTATCTACATTTTTTTCTGATTTGAATGTCGTATCATTATCTCTACTTAAACTAACAGTTATGAAAATGAAAGTGGATGGCTGAAGAGAAAAAAGGAAGGCCAAAGAAAAGATGTATGGGTTGTGTAAAGAATGATTATGCAAGAGAAGGGAATCAGTGATATTCAGGACGGAATGGAAGAAGAACATGTTTTTCGCTGACCTGAAGTAACATGGGGCAAGGGCAGGAAGATGGCGATGATCGTTATCTCCATATCCCTATATATTGTCATTGGGTTTTTCCATCAGCAGATTCAGATTCTCAGTAGCCATCCGTAGTCTGAATTTGTGCCAGGTTGATGACAATGAACCCTTCAACTGTAACATTGGACTTAAACATAACTGACAAAATGTGGGTGAAGTAGGTATATATTGGGAGAGTTCTGGTGAGGTATTTTAAGAAGAAACGGAACCCTCTCCATGTGCTAATGGTGACCACTGGGATGATTTCAGTGAGGTAAGAATCCCACACTCCCCGGCCTTATCCCCAAGAACTGGTCGTCTTTTAAAGGTTTCCCTACGAAAACAAAATATGAGATACGTAACTACAACTCTTGAATAGGTATCATACTTTGTCAAATAAAATAACAAAGTCGTCTGTAAAAATGTTGGCATCATATCTTAGCATCCATAAATACAGTTCACTAGATGAATGAACAACAGATAACCAGGTCAAGATACGAGTACCTACGTCCCTAAACGATGTCTCGATAATACATCAACCATTCGTTCCCTCACAATACTAGGATATAATCGACCTCAAACCGATTTCGATAGCATTGCGATTAACCTAAATCGAGAATCGAAAACTTAGCGGGCTATATCCATTACTCAGTATTATTACGATTTATTCGATTACTTGAGTTTATGTTATGAGATGGTAATGTGGTGTTTATTTGATTGTCTTTCTTTTGATTGATGGTACTTTTTTTTTGGTGCTGGATATTTTCCTATAGATCACTAGCTTCTGAACGCGACTTTGTTCACGTAAAACTCAAGTAGGTAGTAGTAGGTGGTGCCGGTCGCGAATAGCACCTCTCCATTTCTTCCCGTGGGTGTCGTAAAAGGCGACAGAGGGATATTGACCAGAGGATGGTCAGCAGTTTCCTTCTGAATACCATAACACCTACTGCGATTGCCAACATGCATCGGCCAAGCATGGCGATTACGGCTGAACTCCCATTGGGGAAGACCTATGCCCAGCAGTGGGCGTCGAAAGGTTGACATGATCACACCATGAAATATAACTTGTGACACTTGGTAAAAAATTGGTAGCTGTTTAGTGTAAAGTATTCTGCCACTGTCATGTGCGTCAACCCTTAAAAAAGCTTAATATCTACATAAATGAATAAAAAAAAATGAGTTGTAATAATTTACCCGTATTTAAGCAATATAAAAATAAGTGCTCAAATTAATGTTATACCTTTATTTATAAATTCTAAAAGGTTTACACACTAATGGAGTTATTTTCTGCGAACCACTCAGTGGTTTTAACCTCTCAATGGGTTTTTCGCTTCAGTTTTTCACTCTGAGGATTTTTCTTTTAAATAAATAACTGACATAAGCACTAACAGGTGCATTTAGTTTTAGTATTTAATCCTCTCTTAAGTAAAATAAGTAGTTCCTTTTGTTTAGATTAGATAATTACTTAATTACATTATTTAATTAAATATTTAGATAGCGTTGCGTAGTAAACGAATATTTGTACTAAGATAAGGAAATAAATAGATATCTAAAGACAGTATGATGTAATTTAAAGTCTGCTTCAACAGAAAGGAGAAGACAGAATGTCTCTGGTATATACTTAAGTATTTGTTATTTTATAAGATGTTGAAAAATGGCAGAAGTCAGTATTTAAGTGTTAAACGACGTAGTTGTAACAGGATGACGTCATATAAACAATGTATGGTTGACATTATGACTTAAGTTTACAAAGCAATTATCCTTATAACTTACAAATACTGTTTAAATAATGGTTAACGTCTGCTACATTGTACATTTTTGAAGCGGTCTAACTTTATACAACGTTTAATAAGTAAAACGGTGTCCATTTGTCGAGCAGCAGCTATCCTGAAGTGAGCTAGAGATGAGCTGTCAGATTGACAGTACATCTAAAGCTAACTTCACCTTAATTCATCGAGAGAGATTTTCACAAAAGATACCGAGTTATAAAAGATAAATAGAACAAAAGAACAACTGCACCAAGAAAGTCAAAAGAAAGTCAAACTATAACATCAGTCTTCAATACAATTCCTCTTTCTTAACTTATTGCTACTTGGCAGACGGATACCTTCCTTTACTCCATTTCTACGCTTCTTAACCCAACATATATCTCACTACAAACCATTAGACAATATTCAAGACAACATACTATGAAAAAATGTGTTCTCTATAACCTTTATTTCAAGTGCATCAAGGACAAAATTGCATTACATCAGCCACTGTTACGTAATTTGTACAATCGCTCTGACGAATACTCAACATATTCCGGGCAATTGTTATCAAGCAACCGTAGAGTTTAATCCTGTTGAAATAAAGGTGATTATCGTGTGATATATTTTAGTAGTTGTGGTTAGTATGTGTGGTGATAGCAATGTAATGGCATCAGCAACGTAAATGAGGGAATTAAGTGACGTGGAAACGTTATGTATTAGTTAAATGGTGACGAGCAGTTGTTACGATACTAGTTCTTTATGTAACAAAATCAAAGTCTTGTGTAATTTCGTTTTTCCAAAAAGTGCTAAAAGGTTGAAACATTTTAAGCCAATACACTTTGAAACAAAATTGCGGACGTCCCGCCGCAACATAAAAATTTTCAACATGCCACGCGTCGCGTTTTTCACGTCATACACGTTCAGCATCGTTCACGATCTTAGGAAAAATGATCACCACAAGTTACGGATGGTACCGTACCACGCCACACCGCTTCAATGTGTGTCGGCCCAATCATAAATTAACATTAACATTAAAATGTGATCGTGATAGGTACACATTTTCCGAATTCCCTGCAGTTACGACAGATCATCTGCCTAGCCTTTTCTCAACTACCTTGGATTCGACTTTCAGTGTAAATAGATGCAGCTGAATACCCGTCTTTTATATGGATCGACTGTACTGACCTCTAAGACTCAGTTATTAGGTAACACTATACCCCGTGGTAATATTACGGGACCAATGGCTTTACGTGCTTTCGGAGATACGGGAAAATACACTCCTCAAAAATACCTCCTGACACAATCATTCGTAGGTACATTTTCTCATGCAAATACATAACAGATACTTCTGAAAGAAGATGAGATCGTAAATACATCTACATAGTTACTTTTTTACTTTGTAACTTATTACAGTTCAGTGGCTAGTCCATCGTCAATACTATTAGGATTATGGTAAATCTCTCCTAGATTTATGTTCGGGAGCGTTCACTATGGCCACCCTATTTCGGCTTTATTTAAGGGAAGGGACACACTTATTTTGTTTAGATTAGATTACGCTAGTTTATGATTTTTGTTTGGAAGCGTTACTTAAATATCACGGAAGAGTTTTTTCTCTAACGAAATAGTAATGAAATATCTTTTACAGAAGTAGTTTTATTTTATGCTAGACTATGTATTCAATAGATAGGAACGATCGACGTTCCAATCTCTTGCTGAACAGTACAATATGCAAGATAATGATGTTCTACTTACTCTTTCAAAGATTCAATCATTTAGGTAGGTACTTATATAGATAAAGGCAATAGATGAAAACAGAAGATGCAACAGCGTATAAAAGCATAAGAATATATCACATCACAATCAAAAACTTACTTACTTTATTGCATACCGGTAGGTTAAATACTGCAATGAAGATACAGAGGGCAGCACTATTACCTCAGCGATTTATTTCGGGTAAAAAAAACCATGCTTAGCAAATCATTGTCCCATCACTAGTCTAACGCTTCCACATAAGATAAAAAAATAATCGAAATACCTTTAAACATCACTGTCTCTACGTTGACTCATCCGTTACAAAGTTAAATCGCTTACGAGCGTAACAAATATGGATTTGCTCTGATTCTTTCAAGCAACAAAAAGAACTTGCTAACATGTATCTATAATCTTAAAGTCGGTTAAGCTGAGATAGTCGCGTAGTAGGTAAAGATTTCTCGTTTTGTAATCAAGGTAAGAAAATTGGAAAGTGGAAAATCGATTTATGGTTCAAGAAAATCTTTAAGGTGGTAATGAAAAATCAAGCTCTATAAGCACCTCTATCAAATCTTATTTTGACGATGCAAAGTTGCTGTTTGGTTGCTGCAATATTTTTTTTTTATTCGTAAAATCCTTTAAAATAAAATCAAAATCTCTCAATCTTAACTTAGCTTTTTTTTCTACTCTTTTCCTTTTGGTGAAACTCATAAGGCAACGTTCCTAGTTGTCCTAATTTCACCTGTTTCCTGGGTGCGTTTACAAACTTACATTATACGAACAACCACATTGTTCTTTCAACTTATTATGCATCTAAATTACACGGCTACTAATAACATTTGGTTGGATAAGGCAAACCAAGCATGACACACGTGAACGAAATGGAAATAAAAATGTATGATTCATCCATTGACCACTGGAAACCATTCACAAATATGGTAATATTCGATGAGCAATCGTCCCAGTACGTGATTCGAGTAATCATCGAATAAACAAAGTGATATGCTAATTGGTTGTTGTTTGCTTATGATGTTATCTTCATCTTGTCGTATCTATCACTATAGCCGTAGATCTACAGTGCGCTAACGTAAAAGTATTCGATTTAAATCGATTTTCAAATTAGTAATACGAATATTCTAGAATACTCTATATAGTTAGAAGAGGTGACATAAAATCTACCCCCTATTTCACTAAGAACTTATTTTAATTATAAAAACTTATTTCAAAAAACCAAACAACCGCCTTCAAGTACTAAAAAGTAAAACATAACTTTAATTTCGCAAATCTGCGGCTTTGGTTCTGTTTGCTGGTTTGTATTGCCATCGACTTCCGAAATTAAAGTTTTATGTTTCACTTTTTAGTCCCTACTTTAATTCCAAAGTCAGTCTTTAATTTTCCAAATTAATTAAGAAACAGTACCGAACAGATTAAGTCATCTCTTAATTTTCCAACCCTAGAGGTGGAATCTTTTCATGATATATTGGACCAACTTTGAGATATAGGTACACTATCCACTATACTGTAAAAAGTTACGCGTGTTCAAACATAAAAAAGAGAACCTCCTCCTATTTTAAAATCGGTTAATAAAACAAATCCAACACAATTTTTATAATTTTACCCGTCAGGCTAACCGAAGTCGTGGTGTGTATAATGAAGACTAATGAAGTGGGTGTAACGGCGTGTGTAACCAGCTTAGAACGGGTCAGTTCATTCTTAATCGCCCTTACGTTTACGACTGATGCACGCATCCATTGTTATTGCTTGGAGAATGTCTGTAATGTATGCTTGTTATGTGGCGGTACTGTAAAAGTTGTATGCAAAATGCAACCTTGTGTGCCTGTAAATGGTTTAATTAAAATAAATGAAGTTTTTACCAAACACTCTAACAACTACCAAATTTAAAAAAAAGCTGTTGTTTTTTTTTAACTACATGATTGTGTCATAAGTATAATTTGTTATACAACATGTATGATGGAATCGCGTTTCGACAGCTCGTAATGTCAATGTCGATTGGTGGTATCATCTACTCTATGCCCAATCGGGTAGTCTTTCTCTAGTCCCACTAGTAACTAAGAAGACGTCACACACAATTATATTACAATCACTTACGCCCTGCGGTTAGACCAGAATAGAATTCCAACCCATTGGAACAAAATGTGGCTCCTCCCGGTCTATCACAGACACAAAAGTCTATTAAACTTTTTGGATACTGTCAGTAAGATCTATAAATACAAATAAATACGAAAATATATACCGTTAGGTTATCGTTATTGGCGTTATCAGCTACATAGAGCCGTATATACCTAGGTATTAGACCCAAAATCACATTGGCCTACGGATATCTCTCAGCTGTAAAAAATATAGTTAGATACAGATCTAGGGTCAGGGGAGACCTCTTTACAGTTTCCGCAGGGACGTGACCTAAGAATTGTTGCACAAGGAACCTGCCTGTATAGCGCCTGTTAGAGCACATCCCTGGTACGATCTCTTAGATTCTCTTAACTGAAGTAGTATTAGCGAGGTAAGAACCTCACACCCCCCGAATTTGTCCCCAAACACCGTACCTCCCCCTCACCTTGCCTTTTGAAGGAATCCCCTCGAATACAAAAAAGGTACCGATTAGAACGTTGTGTTCCAAAGCTCTTATTTCATTCCCCCTCGATACACCGAAGTCTGAGCTTAGCTGATAAGAATCGTCTATAATACCCCCTTTCAATGGTTTGACAACCAATACTACCAAAGCCTAAATATGACAGGCGATCGTTTCAATCTTCTAATACCATCATAGTGTTTTGGCTAGGCAGGCTCTAACAGTAATAGATTGATTACCACTTGTCAAGCCGTCGCCCACAAACAAACATTGTTTATAGAGGATCTTGACGCGTGGGAAGACACGCAGCCGCCGGTTCTATCTTCAATACAATGTTTTTCTTCCACTCTTAACCGATTCGACCACCCGAAAAGTATTTTAGGAAAATAAAATGGACTTCATAAACTCATGAGAAAGACTGTTCAGATTTAACCGACTGGCTTCAACCTACACAGTTTAAGCAAAATTTGAGGAAAACTAAAACTGGCTTGTATCAAGCACATAGAATAGATGACAATTATACCGATCTGTGCTAAAAATTGTCTGGGGTGTGGAGATGCGACATTCAGACATTTGATTTTTCTGAAAGATCTCTAATCCGTATGTAGTTAAATAAAAACTGGGTTTGGGAAAAGTAAAGTAAAAAGTAAGTAATTTAATGGCACCTGAAGACAAAACAAACATGAGCGGCTAATTCATCTCAATTTCAATTCACGAATTTCTAATTCTAATCCCATTTTCTAGTTATATTGCGATTTCGGGTTCAGAGAACTCTTCGCACTCAGAGATTTTATCTTTTTTTTTTATCCCAAAATAAACAGGCTTATCAATCAACCAGGCGCCACACCTCGGTCCGTCACTTTGCTAACATACTCGGTAAAAATTAGGGAACTTCGGTACATCCATCAATGTTATTTAATCACACGTCGTCGAATATAAGAAAAACTTTTTAGGTATATGAACATAATATTATATTAACGAACTAATAGAATTACATCTATTTATGAAACAGCTTAATTCATGCCTGTTAAGTATTCCCCAAGGATTTTTAGAGGTGGTGTAGTTTACACCCACATTTTCACCAAATATGTTTAGATTGTAAGTAATGGGGTAAGCCTATACATAATTATATTGCTAAAAACCGGGCACAAATCTAGATTTCTACTGCAAAATAGCTAATAGAAAAACTCAATAACATATTGTCGGGATTGGAGGTCAGACTCAGGAACCCAAGGTCAGCAATTGCGCTTACGACAACTAGATCAACGAGGAAGATGAGATCTAATTCTAGAATCCTACATATACGTCCTAAGCTACCTATACATGTGCGGGTAGGTATGCGTTTTGAAGAGAGGATTTATGAATTCAACAGGTGTTATGTTACCCAACAAAAGTTAGGTAACATAAAACCTTTCAAAATCTAAACAGGTAAAGACTACCTGAGAACTTAAGTTATGGTTTTTTTTTCGAAAATACTCTTAGTACATCGGCCAATGGAAACTAATGTTCATTCAAGCGATACGCACCCTTATTTACCTCATACAAGTACGATATCGGCTTATAGAGATTATGTACCATCACGCTACGCTATGATGTCCCACTAAATATAAATAAACTTGTCTGTTTATAAAGTGTTTAGAATTTCAGAATAAATCCTACGCAGATACGCAAACGAAAATTATTGCGGGGTTTTAATACAACGTTTTTACGGCAAATAATATTAAACTAACAAAAATATATAGTAGGTAGGTAAATTATGTGGGTACCCTACGCTGTTATTTTAGCCGTTTTGTTTACTTAGCCTGTTTAGTGAAGAAAAAAAGCTTTTTAAATTATATTAGTCAATGTATTTAAAATGTTATTATTATAACTATTAACTACGGGGCTGTATATCGCTCATCATCATCAGCCCGCGACTTTTTCAATTTATAAAATATATAGCCAAAGTTAATCAGGGATAATGTAGCATTCTAACAGTGAAATAATTTTTGAAATCGGACTGAGTTTATTCGTTACAAACATACAAAACGACAAATCTTTCCTGTCTATGATATTAGTGTAGAAGAAGTGTTGATTAAATAGAGTTCAGTGTGTGTTTGTTCAGGCTAATCTCTGGAACTACTGGGCCTGTAGACTAAATCCCTTTTCTGTTAGCGTTAACGCCAACGGAAAATGAAATTGTATGGAGTTGACGTTTGCTTACGCGATGTCATGTGACGCAAGTATGTCAACTATTTGATTTTTCAGTCGGCGTTAACGCTAGCAGAAAAGGGATTTTGTCTACAGGCCCTGGTCCGTTTCTGTAATTTATTTCGGTAATAGGAAGCTTACGGTATCCCTGAGTGTTATTAGGCTATATTTTAATATCAGGATCCGTAAAAAAATCACGCGGTTGAAGTTGCTGGCAAAATGCTAGAACATTATAAAAAAAAAAACCTTTTTTTAATAATCTTTTACCCAAGGGCCCATCTCGAGCGCGAAGAGTAGCTGGTATACGTAACCTATATCTGATTTATATTTTTTTAAATTAGTAATACCAGCATTGCAAATACATAATATTTATTTAGTTTGAAGACCATATTCACATCAATATGCTTGCCTTAAATAAATAAACATAAATTCAGTTTATTAACAGTCGTTTAGTACGTGCGTGTTTGTCAAATGTAGCTATTAACTCGTGTTTCTGTGCCCATGGCTTTTGCGAGTCACATAATCAATCTCGATCATTCGCCGTCGTTTAGGTGCTTTTCGGGAGTTCCCGATTAGCTTCAGTATCGAATGGCAATGGCAATGGTTCTTATTAACTGACCATTCTGCGGTAGTTTGCGACTGACAGTGGTATGTGGTGATTGGCATGATGATGATCTGGATTTCTCCCAGTTGTAAACGTCCCTTTATGCTTATTGGCCTAGTTCTGTTCTGTCTCCTGCTGATTTGGAGGGAAGTGGAAAATGTGCTTTTCCGTTGTTCTTAATTTCGTTGCGGGATTCAAGACAGTTGTAATATTTCTCCGGGAATCGTCGAGTGTCATTGATTCTGTGTCTCCACCGTTGCTTACAGAAGTTGCAGTGGTTTAGGGGTAGTGGATCGGGCTTGTCCCGAAAATCGATTGTCACGGAGATCAGATTTTAAACGGTTTTAATTAGTAATTGTTATTAGCCTTCACCGGTTAGTCATTGAAGGCTGACAGGATAGAGGAAAACGCCCAAGTAGCCAAAAAAAAATAGGTCTCGGTTACACGACATATATGGGCCGGTATGCATAACACGTGTTGAACATTAAAATTCACAACGTCGTTCAAAATCCGTGCCTTGGAGTGGAAGACTTATTTGAATATTCTATTTTAGGTTTCCCAGTAATTACCATGAAGCAGAGAAAAGAAAGAACAATGGTTGCTGCAAATAATTTTAGCTTATAATAGCCTTCTTGAAAGCTATAGCCGTTTGCTTTTTTAATGGAATCTCTATGGACATGCGTTCGATTCCTCATCTTGTTTTTCCGGACATCGCCAAGCGACTGATCGACTCTTCACGTGACCCCAAAGGCAGACCTATACTTGAATCAAAGAATCAGCTATACAACGAGGCAATGCTAACAATTGGTAATGCAGGCATTTTGAGAACGTATACCATTGACAGCAATGTGGAAGAGTCATGCCTTATGAGCTCTCTTTATTTACTTGTAAATCATTATAAGTCTTGTATATATTATGTACTTAATTATGTCTGATTAAATTGAGAGTAGAAAGACGGATTAGCACAGGCTCGAAAGGTAAACGTAACGTCTTTGTCTGAAATTGTTTTTTAATTAAATTTACTTTAGTTTATAATTTTCTTTTTGAAGTCTCTCCTATACTCCTATAGGTGGTAAGTGATAATGCGGCCTAAGACATATGATGTTATAATATACGTAATGATAACTTTTTTATATCCATCTAGTTATAATGTGCATGATGTGGTCTCCTATAATATAATTGAAGGAGCTCACATAACACAAACATTTTTGTACCGAGTGTCATGCATCCGTGTATCATTTGTTGGAGATCCTAAATAAATAAATAATAATATTTATTTACTTTGAAGGTTTTATTCGTATAAATTGTTTATGCTACAGGATAATCGTATTTTCAATTCGAAAATCGATCCGAATCGAATACTTTTATGTTACAAAGTGCGTGCTAAGTCTATAGCTGTTTAAGGATATTTGATTTATTTAGGTACTCATTCTGAAACAAATAGGTATGCATTCACAGGATAAAAATATTATTATATTATTAAAAAAATGCTGTAATAACACGCAATACGATTCGTTTTTATGTGATTGTGATATGCTTCTAATTTTGGAAAAAAAACCTTTAAGTTGATAGAAAATGTAAATATAACAACTTCCGTGATGGAAATTCATGTTCCCGAAGTGTTTTCGGCTCCAAAAGGTATTTTAACGTGGTACTTATGTAAATTGTTTTAGACTCGAGGGAATATACAGACACACACCCTCTCCTCTAATAATTGTATGAGCTTCAATAAGTTTAAGTTAAGCGCCTTCCTAAATGCTGTGTTATGCTATTCTCTTTGTAGAGGTCTCTTGTGAATCGGCGAGAGAAACTGAATGTTAGATTGTTTATATTTTCTACATGATTAATTTAAATAAATAACTCCGACAGGTGAAAAAAAATATAATACTTACAATGTCATTTTAGCGCGATACATTTCGAGTCCAGCAGCGCTATTCTGTTACAATCTCCCTCGGTGAACACCTAGGTGAGGTGAGCTGTCATCGGGTTGTGGTGCGTGTGTAAATCCCTAGCATCGAGACAGAATAGCACAACTGTATATCTATTCTGTTACAATCTCCCTTGGTGAACACCTAGGTGAAGTGAGCTGCCACTGATGCTAGGTGATGCTAGGGATTGACAAAGCAGACGGACGAATGACAGAGCACTTCACTTCGGACGAATAGCTCAGTTGCAGTGCAATCCTGTAAAAAATCACCCGCGAATTCGAATTCTATCTCATTTCTGATTTCACTTCGTAAATCATTTGAAGTGAAAAGTACCTATTTGATATTCGCTAAAATAGTACGTCAAATTAGTTTCACTGTTCTCACTTAGTACCTAATACCTTTTTTTTTTTTTAATACCTAATAGACTACTTTTAGAATACCTAATACAGTATATTCACCGTGAAATCAGAATGTCATTTTTTTTGTTATTCGTGTTTCCTTTTACTGTTTTTATTTGCCGGCTTATTAAAATTAATCGAAGTCATACAAAGAATGTGTCATTTGAATTGTAAATCTACATGTTATTTAAGTTTCCCAATTACAATTCTCTAACCTCGTTGGCTAATTCGTCAGTGGCCCAAATTCTGGTCCCGAGAGTTCAAAGGGTTATATCAAAACTGTGATGGATAACGTGTTTCTACAGTTTGTAATTAATATCAGTTAAGATTATTAGTTATGTAAGCTGACTGACTGTATCCGGAACGCTGGCAAGATATCGGGGTACAGACAACTTGAGTCAGGGAATTTTCCATCTTCGAAAACATTTTACAATCTATGTAACCCTTTCCCAACTTTGTTGGGTCGGCTTCCAGTCTAACCTGATGCAGCTGAATATCAGTGTTTTACATGGAGCGACTGCCTATCAGACCTCCACAACCCAGTTACTGGGTACGAGTAACACGATACCCCTTGGTAAGACTAGTTTGACAACTAGTCAGAAAGCCAGAAGGAAGGAAGCCAGAAAGTCTGACGACTTTCTGGCTTCTGACTATCCATAACGACTGCCAAAGATCTACAAATGATAGCCGGAACCAACGGCTTTACGTGCTTTCCGAGGCACGGAGGGAACTCGGTATAAAAGGGATGGTCCCCCATCCACAGACCGACCGCGGCTAGCGTAGCTTACGGTATACTGTATATACTGTACGGCTATAACTTAGCCACGAGCTCCTCTAAAAAAAAACTACTTGTATGTGCGAAACAGGTATTTCGATATCCGTGGGTATTTCCAATTTTGAAATCGATCGAATTTACGTTACGTTTATTCTGCGGGCTTCATCTAAATTTTTTTTTATCATGTACCGTACAAAGCCTACAGAAGTAAATGTTTGAATCTCGGTGTAGCTAAAATCTAGGAGTGTTATATGTATTTATTATATTTTTGTTATAATTTTAATAATATTATATTCTATGTATATGTTTATTGTAAGAAATAGTGAAAACTATGGACTTCGTCTGAATAGTAAATGATTTGAATTTTTATATATATTTTATTGTGCCGAAACAAACTCAGGACAACAAAATTATGTCGGTTGGTTTTTATGATAGTGGGCAACCATTTAGCTAAAAGTTTGTTTTACGTCTTTAAATAAGTCTATTTAATTTTATTTACCTTTGAACATTCTTGAAAATATTTTATCAAGCATTTCCGTTTGTTTTATGGAGCAAGTAGGTTGGTAAGTAAGGAAAATATTTTAATAAGCATTATGGTGAAATTGGTTCAATGGTTCGCTGCATTCAATATGTGGGTTGATGTTAGATTGAGCGTTTGTAGGAACTCTTTATTGTGCTCAACGAACTGGAAATATCAGTAGAAAGTATTGGCGTATTCATGAATAAATTTACTGTTGTAATTGTTATAGATAGAACTATGAAAATAATTTAAATTCATTTCACAAACACACCACAAACATTGTAATGACCTTAAACCTTTTTTCCCGCTTTTTATTAAAATAACATTATTTGAATAAAAAGCGGGAAAATATGGTTTCCTTTGCTTAAACTATCCTGATAAACTGTAAAAAAGAACAAAAAACATGCGCATGTGTGTGTGTGCTATAAATAACATGTGTACCTTTAAACCTTCTTTAATTTTCAATTAATTTTGTCTAATCGACGGCACTTTATAACAGAATAAAAATAAAACTGTAGCAATAAAGATTGTTTTCACTTACAATTGAATGGTCCAGTGACCTTCGTACCGCGGTCCTTTTTTATGCCCCTTTTTACTTTAATAACCCAATCAGTGGTAACAGTTATTTCAATACGAGAACCCTAAAATGGTATATCAAATGAAAATTACACAATTTGATTCCTTGTTAAGCATCAGTTGGACTGTGGACACTGTAATGGATGGCTAACCGACAATTAAACGTAATTGGTATCATTCGAGGGGTGAAGGACCAATGCGGGCATTTTACACTGGCTTTTACAGTTCGGTCTATTTGTTGCAATCATCAAACTCGCCCGAAAGTTGCCAGCAATGTGGAGTGTCCCTAGCTCTGCCAAATACAAAAGTTGACAGCAATGTGGAGTGTCCCTAGCTGTGCCAAATACGAAAGTTGCCAGCAATGTAGAGTGTCCCTAGCTCTGCCAAATACGAAAGTTGCCAGCAATGTGGAGTGTCCCTAGCTCTGCCAAATACAAAAGTTGCCAGCAATGTAGAGTGTCCCTAGCTCTGCCAAATACGAAAGTTGCCAGCAATGTGGAGTGTCCCTAGCTCTGCCAAATACAAAGAAAATGTGTGGAATAAATGGTAGAATTACAGAAATTAGAGAAAGCCCACTCTACAGTTTTGGCATCAGTGGGCAAGTGGTAGTTTTATCCCCATTATGTCTGGCACTATAATGTAGGTCTATGAAATTTAAAAATTCCATTGACTTTGATTGGTATTGGTATTGTTTTCAACATAGTGGTACTCTATTCTAGTGATACTCTACCTTGCATAAGCATAGATAAGCTATTAACATCTCACACACTGTGTAACTCTCTGTTGGTAACCTACCAATGTTTATAAATAAAGATTCGGATTTTGATTCCGATTCTGATTTTGATTCTATCATCTCAAAATGGGTCTAAATTCAGAATATGCACTTGCTGGCTAAAAGTGAAATGAAAACCTCATAATATTATAATATATGTATGTAAGTATCTTCGCTTACAATTACGTCTACACGCTTAAACGCATTTCATTCTAATCCGTTCAGCCGTTTTCCGAGTTGGCACATGAGTAGTTCAGGACGTGGATTACGACGACACATAATTTGATACTTTTTTATCCTTATGCTACTTTCATTGCAACCTTCTTCTAGTCGTTTTGTGGCCCCCACACGGGAAAAGCAGCAGATAAAAGCTAGTCGTCTTAAATAATTCACTATATTTCGTATTTAACTATTTATTTTCTTTTAAAAGGAATAGTATTACGTGGGTAGTATTCTATGAAAGGCATAGTTAAGTTCAGCTGAAGTAAGCTGTATATGACGTAGGTATGATGGCATTTAACTAAGAAATACACTGTGAACTGTATCGATGCGACGAAACGATAAGGTTTAGTAGATAACATCGATTTGCTGATTTAAGATTAGCTCGTCCCGCGTTCCGATATTCATTATACACCAGGGGGCCAAGTCTGCTATTTTTATAATTTCGTCATTCCAACACGATCCCATTGTCATTTAGCTAAAAGTTCGTAATCTGCTAAATTATTCATAATGGTCGATCATTGGTCGGTCGAATTAAAAGCAACGACTGCACAATGACGTTTTAATGGTAGGTAACTGATCAAAAGAACTGTCAAAATTTTAGCAGATTACTTATGTCAGTCAGTCATTCAGCAGTCATTTTGTACGAGATTACCATTCTATATCATTTCTTTCAATGGCGTGTCAGTGGTTATACTTGTCATGTCAGAACGTATGGATTAAAATCACGGCGAAGTTTAAGAAAAAACAAATTTGACATCTCTAATTTAGTTTTTATGTGTCGCCGTCCTTTTCTTCAGCTGCCTGGCAGTAAGAGATGCCAATTGTCTCATTTTAGTATAGTTAACGACAGCCGGGACCGCCGGGACCGCAGCCGGACTTTAGGAGGCACGGAGTGGTCTCGGTATGAAATTAATGATCACCAATCCACGGATCGACCGCGGCAAGCGAAGCTTAACCACCATGACCATACGATACGTTCGGATTTTACTTATTAGTCACGAGCTCCTAAGCACGTACAGACAGCGTCATCAACTGCCTACCCCCTATACGAAAAAAATGTAATGCGTGGGGGATAAGCAGTTGATGATGCTGTCTGTATGTACTACGCACGCACTAAGCATGAAGTAAAATCCGGAAACCATTACTTTAAATTGAACTATATTTTATACGACAGTCTAGTTAGTGTGGTAACTAATTATTATTTCATTAATTGGCCCATTGGTGGTCCATGGGCCACCCGTATTTACTTACCTAAATATAGAAACCTGCCGCGTAGAAATTCTATTTAAGGCGAAGTTATCAGTTGCATAAATCATTATTCAATTAGTCTAGCAGTCAGTAGTATGCAACAAAGCACATAGCTCATTCAAGGTCAAGACCTTATAACGAGATAAATTGTGTGACTAATTACGACAAATGGCATCTTATTTACTCAACTGTAGAGTATGCGTTTGTGATAAATGTTGAATTTGACTCCAAGGGTTATCGTGTCCACTGTTTATTGTTAGCACCCACACTTCGTTTTTAAGCACCATGTGGCCTAGAACTCTTTAAATATTATCTGTTGGGTTAATTAAAATTATTAAAAAAATAAAAAAGCATCACAACATTTGAAGATAAAATGTAGATAAATAAGCTTAATTTATAGAATAAAAAACTTCTATTATTAGCACGTAACGGTTTGTTCCCGGCTGTCATTTGTAGATCTTTCACAGTCGTTATGGGATGAATAAAGAAAGAAATAACAAACGAATCACCCGTTTTATTTTTGATGACCGGTACAGCAGTTGTACGCATATTTTTTTTCAGGTAAATAAGAATGAGCTAGACATAAATTCAAAAACATAGGTAAGTACATAAGACTCGTGGCAAGTGGATCCCAGCATGCTGCAGGTGCTCGATGCTGAGACCGTTATGCCCGGGCGATTTTCCCTTAACCATGTTATGTCTATCGACTATAAATAAATTATGATGTTTAATTGAATCTCGACAGAATTATTCAACATCGGAGGCTGGCTAGTGTTGATTCATCGAATTGTTTATTCATAATAGTTAATTATATTCTGATAAGTCTAAACCGGTTTAAGTTTGAGTCACTTGTGACTTGCTCTGCTTCGAAACGTAATGGCCAAAGTTTCGTAAGAAAGTTCCGCAGTTCAAAATTGGATAGATACAAGGTATATACATTTCTTAAGGTGCTCTGGGGATTAAACGATATAATTTTTTTTAAGTTAAAACTTACCTGAAACTTTGCTAAATAATGTTTAAATGATTGTCTTTATATAGAAAACTACGTGACCGCGACTTCGCCCTTGTGATTTTGTATACGGATCCCTAATTATTTTAATAATAGGTAAAATATAACCTGTTTGTGCGAACTGCCAGACTGTGGAATTCACTGCCCGCCTCTACATATAATCTGCCCCGATACATATAATCTGGGTATCTTCAAGGCACGAGTGAACCGGTTTATCCTAGGCAAGCATGCTTGTTATACTCGTAGAGTTGCGGTCAAACGCAAGCCTATAACAATATTTTAAAAAAGACCTATAGCAATAAGGAATAGCGTAGTTTCATAACAGCGAAAGAATTTACAGACTCGGACCAGTAATTCTAGAAAATATCCCGGAATCGTTATGCATTCTGGGTTAATTTCCAGAATTACTGGTCCGAGTCTGTAAATTCTTTCTTAAAATCCAAGGAGAGTGCAGAACATAACTAGAAATTCACTTCACTACATATATTTTAAAGAAGTTTTTGCCCACGACTTGTCTGCGTGATTGTCGGTTATCGCGGATGCAGACGAAGTCGCGAATTACAAAGTAGCCTTTGTCCATTCCCAGGGTTCAAGCTATCTTTATGACATCTTTATCAAAATCGGTTCAGCCGTGAAAACGTAACACATAGACAGACAGAGTTACTTTGTCATTTATAATATTAGTATGGATTTTAGTAGTCAAGATAATGTTCTTGTCCTAAGTCGCCAAAATTAACTATTTACTCAATGATTTCTAACAAACAAAACATAAGTAGGTACGTTAAATAATGTAGAATTACTACACATGATTGCTATGAGCAACGATAAACATTACCTGTCACGATTTGCTGTTCGGCATGAATGCGGACACAAAGAGAGTGGAATGTATTCAAGTAAGGAGTTGTTTGGACTATCTTCTGCACTATACTTTGTCCGCTTGGAAGTCAAGTAAACCTACCACAAAAGCCTATGGCTCTCAGCAAAAGTGTAGCTTTCTACAAGTGAAATACTTTTTATTAATTGAAAGTAATTTTTTACTTTTTGAAGGCGGTTGTTTTTATTTAAAAGTATTTTTTTTTCAATTTATAATACATATTAAAATTCTTTGTCATTCCTTACCTTTCTAATAATAGAGTTTAACATAATACACCATAAAGTTTGCTGTTGATATAATTATATTGGCGGGTGGAAGCACCGATATCCTAAACATTGCCACCGTCTGATATCAAAACAGTCATTCGTTTATTTCACCTTTAAACGCGTAAATAATACCTTTTACACTAACGTGGTTCTTCTTCGATCACATCGTGTGTGTTCCGTACATAACACACGATTACTAATATGCACAAAGACGCCATTTTACATAAGCGTGAGTCAGAGGTAAGGCATGGTATTGGTTTTAATAAAGATGTAATTTGCGTAACTATGCAAGTACGTAAGTAAGAAATGTCGTGGTTAATTGGCTATTGTAATTCAACAAATATTCTAAAAGAATTAGCCAGCCGTATTTATGTATCCTTTATTTTAGGCAACCAAGGCCCATAAAACACAATACATATATAAGTATAAAAACAATAACTATAAACTAATACATATAGTAAACAATAGACTTATAAACTACTGCACACAAAGTGACTGCGTCATGGTACGCCGTGAGGTGTCGCGTAGCTAATCGCGAAAACGCCCATACAGCACACCTTTCGGCCAAAACTCTTCCTTGAGGAAGGTCACTAAATGTTAAGTCGGAATGCGCACCACGAACAACTTGAAATTAGAGTTATGCGATAAGTAGGCTTCTTTTTCTTTCTCTCCACCTTGATGAAACCGTCCTCAACGCATGTGTTCTTCGGTGGAACCTGCTGTTCGTGGGCCATTATAGCGCCTTAAGTCGCACTCGAAGCTGACTCTGCTTTCCCCCTATTCGTATGACGTTGGTAAAAGTGCAGGAAACCAACAGAGGAAAATCTTGTTGTTACTTTATCTGGTCGTAATGTTCGGTTTATATAAAACGTTATTAACAAATAAAAACAAGTTATTAAACTACATATTTTTCTGCCAACTATGAATCTAAACGAATTCAACGACTCCAAACTCAGTTATTCTACGATTAGTTAGGCCAAGTTCCTATGACCACCATATCATCACATCATCACAATATTTTTTTTCACCAAATATGAGTCAACTATTTATAGAGAATTAAATGAGCCTTAATACGAAATGGCGGCTGAAAGTTGTTGAGGAGTTGGTTGCTTCGGAGGCTGTCCTCTTGTCCGCCCTTATTTAGGTAAGTGTGCCCGCCGGGTAATAAGTAATACAATCCTCTTTACATTCACCAAAAGAAAGAAACAGAACAAGACCTGTATCCATTACAACGTCTGTGGAACAATGTGTCAAATAAGTAACGTTTTCATGCTTTTTTGAAGATGACGTGCATTTTGTGCCGATATTCTGGCTATGTATTATTTATAATAATTTTACAATGGACAAACTGTTCCCATTTATCGGGCCAACATACCGGCCTCCCAGAGATGAGCACACTGCTGCCTGAAGACTTGCCTGAATACTTGTACGAGGACCTGATAAAAGAGAGACCAGAGCTGGAGCCTATTTTAGGTCCTTTAAGAAAGACAAAAGTTCGGAGCTCTGTGATACCCTACCTAAGGAAAACAAGAAAAACTGTCTTTCAGCAACAAGGTGACACAGTGTCCGTTACCGTTCCGTCTGTTTATCATAGATTTGAGTATTATGGTCACCCCGTGGAAAAAGCGGACAAGAAGGACAAGTACAGGAATACTACTAGTACTACTGCACGGTACATATACAAACCAGTAGACCTGGTCGAGTACAACTCAACCAAAAGTAGATCAGAAGAGAGCTTATCCTGTATGCTGCCGTTCATAATGAAAACTAATTACAGTACAAACCTCTTAGTAACAAGTAACAAAACTATTAATGTTAGCCGAAGACAGTTGGATTCTGACAATAATCCGGATAAACCTACGTGGCCCTTATCTCCTATTGTAGGACGTTGCTATACTTGTGGCGACAAAGAGTACAAATTACCCGCTAGTTCAATATGTACCGATGCTTTTGAATCCCCAGATGGGCAAGCAAGAGCCATGAAATCATTTTTTCGCAGTATCTGTTACTACAACTTTGAATTGTTTAACAGAGCCGACACCCGAAAGGTCAATATCAAGTGGCAAAACTATACTTTTGAGAACAACCCGAGTCTTAAAACAAAACGGCTTAGGGTTAATATAAGGGGATGCTTCAAGAGGTTTTTGGATATTGGGACGCTATACACTGCACGAGGCTGTCGGGAATTGTGGCCGGACCAAAGTGGGGGACTGGCAGGCAGTAGATTTTCAAAGATGGAATTAATGCTTAGGAATCATATGGACCAGTGCGTAACCAGCCCGTATGCGTCATTGACTCCGTTCTCGCGGGGAATCTCACTGTTCGCTCGCTATCATGTGTGTGTGTGTCCTGGCAGATACTGTAATAGAGCTAGTGCTAGAAAAGCTTCTAATAGGTTTATATTACATGTATCTCATTTATTATATATTTTTATTATGAATCATTTATAATAGTTCATTGGTGATTTTGTTTCCAATTTTAAGTGCTTTTTCACACTTAGTGCCGGCTGACTTCCCAGATGCACGTTTGAAAAATCAACATAGTGATATCGGCAACGGTGATCATATTTTTAATTATTTAAGTCTATTGTCATTTATAGCTTTGTAATAATATATTTAATCTGTGAATAGAATAAACTATGTTTCTTTTCTTTTTCTGTTGCATATATCTACCTTCTCGCCCGTACTTTATACACGTGAAAGTCTGAAAATATCGCGGTGGTAGTTCATCATCATGTCAACCTTTAGACGCCCACTGCTGGGTATAGGTCTCCCCCCAAGCGGGGGTTTAGCCGTAATCGCCATGCTTGGGCCGATGCATGTTGGCGATCGTAGTAGGTGTTATGGTACTCAGAAGGACGCTGCTGCCCAGCCTCTGGTCAATATCCCTCTGTCGCCTTCTACGACACCCGCGGGTAGAAATGGGTTGGTGCTATTCGCGGCCGGCACCACTCGGCGGTGATAGTTACACTGAGCCATCGAATTATCGCCGCGATGATATCGCCGTGTGCAGATTGATTCATAGAGTTTCTACTGAATTTGGTGGCTCGGCAAGACTGTCGCCGCTATTCTCTCGCTCGTGGAGACGGCGCCTAAGGCGACCATAGCATGACACATGATAATTGTACGAACATTTAAAAGAATTAAATATGTACAAAGCTTAAAAGTAAATTAAAAAAATATATATATTATGTACATTGGACGGCTCACAGGGCATCGAAAAACTCGTCCGCATTGCTCACAATGGGACAAGTGCCCAGAAGGCTAGCAGCGTTACCACGTTGAATGGCAATGCTAATTCTTGGGCCCAAGAAAAGGCCAGCCCTCTGGTCACGTGAAGAGTCGACCAGCCGCTTAGAAATGTCTTTAAAAACAAGGTGAGCACTCGGACCCCATGGCCCTAGTGTTTCAACCCCAAACGACTCAAACATATAACTTCCAAGAAGGTTGTTATATTTTACATCAACTTCTATTGACAGCTCTTATTAATATCTATCTCTATCTTGTTTTATTGGAGAGAAGGAGATATAAATAGCTTAAAATAAGTTTAGAAGGCGCACAACAGAATTGACATCTGTATCTCCAGTTAAAAAGTATGCACCTCGTCGCGTTGCATCTCGGTGTGAGCTACCCTTACAGTAAATAGGGACTATTCCCTTTATTAACATTTTTGAATCCCAGGGAAAGATTGATACCTGCTATACCTCTATTATATTCTGTTTAACATACATAATCTAAGTACCATTAAGTTTGTAATCCATTCTGGAGTAGGCACAGTAATTAAGTAACCGTTATCATGAACGCTTCATGTAACAGCTGATCGCTTTCGCGCCATTAATTATGGCGAGGTAATTAATGATGCGGGCTTTGTTTAAATTACAGAAAACATGGTGAAAATGTAAATATTCATGACGTACTGAAAAGTTGTGTTTTTTTTTTGTAATTTAGATTTTATTTTCAAAACATCTTTTTTATAACTTAATAAAACTGTATTAAATATAGACCAAGCTTAAAAATTAAAATAATAATATGTA
Organism: Charanyca ferruginea; assembly: GCA_947361185.1. Lineage (NCBI taxonomy): Eukaryota > Metazoa > Arthropoda > Insecta > Lepidoptera > Noctuidae > Charanyca > Charanyca ferruginea. The sequence continues at coordinate 53,156,656 of OX376055.1, read as the reverse complement.
TTACTAGCTGACCCGACAGACGTTGTCCTGTCCCGATCTACCGAACATTTGGATGGGGGATGAAAAGGGGGGGAAAAAGGGGGATGAAAAATAGATGTTGGCCGATTCTCAGACCTACCCAATATGTACACAAAATTTCATCAGAATCGGTCAAGCCGTTTCGGAGGAGTACGGGAACGAAAACTGTGACACGAGAATTTTATATATTAGATGTACACCTTATAAATATAAAAAAAAAATCGAGAATCGCTTTTTCTAAAATGTTGATGAAACGCTCAGTAGCTATATCCCTGGTATAATTTGTAATTAATATTTAACAGCAGCATACCAGATATATTATATTACAATAGATATTAGTTCTGCTAAGACGAGTCCACAATCCCACAATCTCTCAATAATTAAATTAATTACGTCGATCTAATTATGTCAATTGTGTTATGTTACTATCCAACAATAACATTTCAATGTACAGTCACCAAAAGTCGTCGGATATAGTTGATGTTTGCTTAAAAACTAATGAATATTTTTAAATAAAATAAAATAAAATGAATAGACAATAAACAGATCATTAGTTAAATTAAATTTTATTTGAAAGCATCCATCAGTTTCTAAGTAAATTTCTACTATATTCGGCGACCCTAGTATCTCTCTTTATAACCGACTTCAAAAATAAAGGAGGTTCTATGTTCGACTGTATGTATTTTTTTTTATGTATGTTTACCGATTTCTCCCCCATTTGTGGACCGATTCTCAAAATTCCTTTTTTACTTTGAAAAAGTACCTATACTGCTGAGGTGGTCCCATTGACAAGTCAAGATCTGATGACGTAATTCCAGGGAGATCGAGGGCAACCCTAAAATGTTAAAGGTGTTAAAAATGTTTTATATAAGTTATTGAGACATTTGCATATGGTCATCATCATCTCATGACGCTGAGCTAATGAAGGACAAAAGACAACCGTCACCAAAAGAGAAAATGAGAAAAAAATGACAAAAAAGACAACCGCCTTCAAAATGTGGAAAATAACTTTAAAGTCGCAAGTCGGTGGCAATAGAAAACAACAAACAAAACCAAAGCCGCCGACTTGCGAATTTAAAGTTATTTTCCACTTTTTGAAGGCGGTTGTCTTTTTTGTCATTTTTTTCTCATTTTCTCTTTTGGTGACTGTTCATTTAACAATTATGCTTTGAATAGATGTATAGATTTTATCATTATTCAAGAGGAAGGTTTATACGTATGATTTGATCTACATTGCACCCGTGCGAAGCTGGTGTGGGTCGCTGGTATATTATAATGTGTGCCAAATTTCAGCTCATTCCGTTGCCGTTTATGCGTAAAAGAGACAAACATCCATTCATCATTACAAACTTTCGCGTTTATAATAGTAGTATTAAAATATCAAACAAATCATGCATTAAACCAAAGTTTGAAACCTCTTCACCTATTCGGAGCTTAGGACCAACAATTCGAAATACCCACATTCGTCATGACCTACGTATCATCCCTATTTCCCTTTACATGATTCATAACTGAGTCCAAATTTATTATTTCCTGGCGTTATATTTTTCTTACATTTTCATATCAGTTAACGTAAAAAATACGAGTATAAATAAAAATAATGTGCATCTGTTTATTATTTATACCGCGGAAGCAGTTTCAGTTTTGCCCGAATATAGTATATTACATATTTGGGCATCGATAACAATGATTTACGCGCGGTTGTTTTTAATAATGTGTGTTTTGTTTAGACTATTTTCGTCATGTTGGTAAAAGCTACCATATTGAAACAGAAACCAAACCATAAACACGTCTTGTTTATTTTTCACTGCTCAGATTTTAAATGAGAATTATTAATAATTTTAGTTTTAAACTTTTTTCCAAAAAAAAAACACGATAATTAGGTTACCTAATTCTCGTTTTTTTTGGATGTATATTAAAAGGGACATCAATCTTTATCTTGAAATCTCCTTCTGCCCTCGATCAGCTTTAGCGTGAGAATATTTGCTACTGTCACATTAAGTATCTGCTTGCTTTCATGATCCCTATAAAGTTAACGAACTTTTTTATAAATATGACCTGATTATACTGAATAACCTTTAATTAATAAAAATGATACACCCTAATTAGATAGGAATGTCAAAGTTTGAATGTTCGTCAGCTTAGATGTTTGTTACTCAATCGCGAAATGCTGAACGCATTTGGAGTGCATTAGGCACACAGACCATAGCATAAGAGCAACCTAAACTTAAGAGACACGTTATTTCCGAGTAGGGATATGTAGTAGGTTCCAAAAATAAGAGTGAAACGCGGGTAACAGCTAGTTAGAAATAGTTATGCGCAATGCTACAGAGGATGATTAAAATTCTAAGTGCTTGAACAAAATAATTGTGCACATGTGCAGATATTATACACTGAAATTACTAACAGTCGCAATTTTCGTGCAGTAAGAGTTTCTGCATTGTTTCTAAGCTATAAACATGGCCAGTGTGCACTAGGGATTATTTAACACTCTCATTTGAACTAAGTGGGGCTCGTTTGATCACTTTGCATGCGCCACGTGCAATATTCAGATGTCATGGCCTTTCACATTGAACAACAATACGCAGCGGTGAATTTTTAATTTTATTTACGATACGTGAGTTGCTGTTTTATTTCTGAAAAAGGGTTTGTCGATTGATTTTTGTCTTGTCTTGAACACCTACCTAGATTGAAAGCAAATCAAGGATACATGAATGTAAAATGATGTATTTTTCTTAATATGTATTCCTCACCAAGTGTTTCAAGTCAAGTGTTTTTCTTCACCAAGGGGTATCGTGCTACTCAGTTACTGGGTTGTGGAGGTCAGTTATGCAGTCGCTCCATGTAAAACACTGGTATTCAGCTGCATCTGGTAAGACTGGGAAGCCAACCCCAGCATAGTTGGGAAAAGGCTAGGCAGATGATAATTATAAAAAGTCAGCTAATCCATAAATTTTGTCGAGTTCATAAGTTCGATCATTGATTTTTTTGAGACTTCAGTGTTGGTCGTATAGTAAAAGTTGTTCATAATAATGAGTTCAATGTACCACTTTTCAGGGTTCTGGTCAAAGTTGACTAAGCAATAGCTCCCATTGTGCTTTAATTGGACAAAACTAGATATTCTACAAAACGGTCGACACTTAGTTCTAGTATGTGAATGCCTTTACAATTGTCGCAATTTGAGCAGAAGTAGTGAAATTAGCTAATAGTTTCAATGGTATTGAACGCTCGTCTGGCGAATTAATGCTGTTCTAAGCACTGTTCGATGTGTTACTATCCTATTTACTTAATTAGTTCATAGTTTAAAGTAACTGTTCTCCGAATTTGTTTTTTGTTTTATAATTAGGCTACCTAACTACCCTAGGGATCTTCAGTTTTGTAGAATCGTTTAAAAATGTAGAACGTGTAACTTTGTTAATGAATATGGTAGGTGATTACAAATAACTTATATTCAAATTCATATAATTTGTTACCTACGTTATATTGTGACTAAGTTATTTAAATAGGTACTTGTAATATTTTTACAAGACACCTGAATTTCAGGCCGTTCAGTACACAAACAAAGACAGAGACAATACTCAATTTAGTACACCTTTCATAAAACGTGGGTTGGCCTATATGCCGAGTAAATAAATAGCCGACAATTTATACAGTCGTTTAATTTGTTCAAACACCCTGAACAATGTCGTCTGTAATAATGTTATTATGAAAGTACTGTATTGTGACGTCAGCATTGTTTTACGTTGTGTTTTGAAACTATTTTGTCTTGGTTTGTAACTTCAATCGATTTCCTCGACCGAAATACCCGTGTTGCACGTAATATTTATATTCAGTGTGAAGGCTTTATTGGTATTTATTTATTTGGTTTACCAACAATTGGTTACACTGGTATTAGTAACATGTAGGATAAGTTCATATTGAAGTGTAACAATCACTTAATGGTAAACTCCGCATGCATAACGAGGAAATAAACTTAAATAGGTAAAAATGCTACATAATGCTAAATACTTGAAAATCATCACATACATAATTTAGAATAAACTTATTTTTACATATTGATGACTAAAACTATTCGGGTATATATTTATGAAAAGTGGCCGACTTTCAACTTTCGTAAACCATCAAAGTGAAGATCGATTTGGTCACTGCAACTATTTATGACCTTGCATAATCTCGCATAAGGAGAATTAGCGCCTAGTACAGTTCTTCTCAGCGGTGGGCAGAGTGGTGTTATTGGATTACGAAGAATTCTTGAGGGTGCACGGAAACAGAAATTGTAGTAAATGGGCCATCACTACCTAATATAAATTAAACTCCTCGCCTCTCTACGATATCTGGTACAGTCCTGCTTAACCATGTAAACTTCCTAGGTAGACTGTAACCTAGTTTAGGTTTAGGTACCTGATTCGATATTTTAGGTAGGGGTACAAGGTAAGTACTTCTACACGGATGTTCATGTTCGATAACCAAGTATCATCGAACATAGCTGACCTCGATTTTGGAACATTTCGGTTCAATTTCGAATTGTAAGTCTCCAGTCATGACGGTCTACACTTTCGATCTTACTCGATTAAATGTAAAGTCCTCGAGAATGTACGCACGTGTAGAACCATCATTAGACATCTTATCATGACACACCCCCTCACCCCGATAAACCCCGACATTATATCCGGACATTATTTGGTATCATTTTTATTATATTTTGTTTTATTTATTTTATTTTGGTAGTTGGCTGGCTACACTCACATATGTGTATTAAAATTTTGACTGCACTGAAAATTTTAAAATGGTTTGATTTATAATTATGAATAACGAAAATACGGCGGCAGCCTCAGCATAGCTTCCAGTGCTGTCGTCAGATTGGTCCTCATGCAGCTCGTGGTCGCCATGCAGGCTAGTCTTGCATACGCTGAAGTTTATTAGAGGCTGTGATTAGCTTGGTCCTCGGCCACCATACTATCGACCCATAAGCAATTATAGGGCGTATCGCAGCGCTATACAGCCACAGAATTATTTTAGGGGATAGGCTGGGGCCTATCCCCTAAAATAATTCTAACGCATTCTTCTAACGTATAATTTTCCTGCGTTGCCAAAAGGTGATACAAGGTGGATTATTTAAACGTAAGTTATCGCTACTCTGGCCCCTACGATACAGGCGCTACCTAGTTAAGAAACCACTATACAAAAAACCATGTTACTTAACTAAACTAAATTACTATAGGCATATTTATATAATAATATAATTTTATTTATATTAGGATTTCTAACAAAACATATACACTAAACATTACATATTGTCATAGTATTAAAGTATTTCATAGATACTCCTTCACTTACAGGAGACCACAGCATGCACAATAAGATAAACAACTAAGCTAACAAATTAAATAGCTAATAATAAAATTAATTTCGAGGTATACCTACTTAACTACTTATTATAAGGATATACTTTGTACCAACGGACCAATAAATTATAGGTACTTAGCATACAAATAACTGGTCCTTCGGACTAAATAATTGTATTGTATAACTTGTTGTTGTTGTTGTTGTATTGTATTGTATTGTAATAATTGTGTTGTATTGTGTAGCATACGCATAGTGTGTACTTCTATTTTGGTCAAGTTCAGTCGTTAATAAACACATAGTTAACACTGATATAATATTGATCGTAATAACAACTGTTTCGGTTTGTATCATCATGTATTTTAGAGTTCACCAACTCTAGACAAATAGTCTGAGAGATATATTGGCATGAGAGTCTTTTGGCTCAGATTCACAACAACAATTTCTAAACATTAAATCACAGTGATTTTATAGTTTTCAAAATTAAATTATGTGAATAATTGGATACTTACTTATATATTTTTATGAGTTCCGTGAACATTAAAGAGCTGTTTTGTTTGAAGGGATGAATTTATGAATGTAAGATTCGTTTCGAGGAAACCTTTGAACGCGGGACGTCCTACGTCGCGTCCTAAGAAGTTATTAATGTTTTTACACATAACCCTCTAAATTTATACTTGCTTATGACTAAACGTTACTCTCACAATTTCCTGTTATTTAGTCTTTGGTATAAGTATACGTATTCATTGCGTTGATCGTTTTAATTTATGCGCGACATTCAAAACTTTGTGGTAAACTTAAAATTAACTATGAAGGTATTACTTACTGGATTTAAATTAATGACTAATATTTAACTTTCAATTAAATATAAATACAATAACATGTTTATTAATGACAACTTGAAGTGCGTAAGCAAACATGTGACAATACGATAATAGAACTAACAGAATTAATAATGCCCAAGTACCAGAAACTGTATTTTAAAATCTACTTAAAAACTTAAAAATAGATGAGCACCCGATGCAATTATAGTAATGTGAAAAATAAAACAGATTTTTGTTTCATCATGCTAATTTTCGAAACTACTGGTCCTATACTAAAAAATCCTTCTCTAATAGGAAGCTAATGGCCAAATACTCAAACGATACTCAATATTGAGATGCCGTAAGTCTCGTGCTTTCTCTATCACTTATGTCAAAGTGACTGTAAAGCCTAGTATTCACAGGCCCATTAACTGGCCGACAGCGAAACACAGTTACTGTCTGGCAGCTACTGGGACCGTGAAAACCAAGTTGAACTAATACTGAGTCAGTTGCTGTCGGTCAGCTACTTCAATTAGTTTTTTCTACTGTCCACTGACCTTCCCCCACTCCCAAATTAGCAGGATGCCATTGCCAGAACTAGTAACACAGAAGGTAGCTGCGTACTGCTGTCTCCTATGACAGTACAGTACAGGCAGCAGAATGTACAGTTGCTGACTACTGGGTGGTCAGAAACTGGGCCTGTGAAAACCAGGCCTTAGATCTTAACATTGAGTAGCGTTTGAGTAATTGGCCATAAGTCTAAGTACTACTATTATCCCTGAGTGCTATAGGCTACAAATTTAATATAAAAAAATTGGGATCCATATGAAAAATAAACGCGGACAAAGTTGCGGACAGAATCTAGTCTGTCAATATAGAGAAGGGAATAAATAGGATAACAATGAAGATGAATTTTGTGCGTAAATAAATACACAGTACCCAATATCCTTGTAGCCTTAAATATCGGTGAGAATGAAGATAGGAAGTATCCAAATTAGGAATGAATGACTGTCATAATATGGAAACGTTTACCCATCATTTGCTGTGACGACGGACATCCGATGGAACATGTTTGTTTTATCTTCCAAAGGATATCCTAACGTGGTATTTTTAGAATTAATGTTCTTATTATTCATGTGCTTGTAGATCTTCAAGCAATTATGTTGGATAGGAAATGTATTGGATTTTGACAAGTGGTTGTCATCATTCTTCTAAGTCCTTTCTTTTTAACAAGCTTTTTACTTTTACTGCTTCTTCTTTTCGAATAAAAATGATAGTTTATCTTTGATTATTTTATCGCGACCTCAGTGGCGTTTTGAGTGCCTACTAAAGTGCAGGTGTAAGGAAACTTTTGGCACTGTAGTATCGTCTGGACTGGACAGAAATGTTACCACTTATTAATTAAAATTATAAAGTAGGTAGGTACGGCCGGACAAGTTATTTGGTTTACAGGCACAAATATTCATCTTTCTACTACACTCACAATATTTTAATTAATTTTTTTATCTTGAGCAGCTAAATACCAGAGATACCAATTGTTATTTATATATTGTTTTTTAGTGTAGTAGAAAGGTGAATATATTTACCGCGTTTGCTTGTAAACCAAATAGCTTGTTCGACCATACCCATCATGTAAACCCTTTTAATAAAAGCATCTAATGATGCTCGTAGTAAAAAAACTTAGCAAACACTTGGGTTCAGCGTAAAGAGATCAGCTTAGATTTAAAATTAATAAAAATCTATCACAAATAGAGTAGAAAATTATGACCAAGATTTCCATACTCCATACTAATATTATAAATGTGAAAGTAACTCTGTCTGTTACTTACGCTTTCACGATGAAACGGCTGAACCGATTTTGATGAAATTTGGTATGAAAATAGCTTTGACCCTGGGAAGGACATAGGCTACTTTTTAATTCGCGACTTCGTCTGCATCCGCGATAACCGACATTCACGCGGACGAAGTCCCGGGCAAAAGCTAGTAATAATATAATAGGGTACACGACTAATCAATGATTATAATGATGATGAATGTCGTGAAGGCCCAGTGGGCACGAGTAAGGACCAATGTGACATTGAAATGAATTTGAAAAAAAAACACATGTAAGTATGTACTTTCTAAGTTTATCTTTAACATCACTGACATTGGTAAAGGAAAACATCGTGAGGTAACCTTATACTTCATATAAGTCTGAAACTGCCAATGCCCCTGCCTTCTCTGTATGAGAAGAGGCCTTTGGCTTGCAGTGGGACAATTTTATTATATGCTGGTATTTTTATATGACCAATCAATTGACATTACATAAATGTGCTCACAAAACGCAATTTTCTATGGCAATTTATATTTATGACGTTACTTTTTGTTAGTCATAAGCCAACTATGCATTGATTGATTTCAAAGCAAAATTTTATAGTATTTGGTTTTCAAGGCTAAAATATTGTTTTTAGCCTTGTTTGGTTTTTAGTTTATTTGGTCATTGGTGTTATCCACCATATTTCGTGCGAATTTACTATCATGCAGGTTTTTAATTACCTACCTATGCAATTTTGAATTTTATTTTATCGTCAATTAATCAATGAAAAGAGACTGTTTTAAACCTAATAATATTGTTTCTTTTTAAAATATTTTAGTAGGTTTACGTTTGGCGCAACTCACATCATCATAACAGATGTTGCGGCCTGAGATGGAGCACGCACGCCTAGGATGAACCGGGTCACTAGTGCCTTGAAGATACCCAGATAATATAACTTATTGGGGAATAGAGAGGCGGGCAGTGTTCTGATATCGAAGAATAATTGTTTCTTTTTAGTCTTTGCTTGAATGTAGTGTTTATTCAAACATTCTACATAGGTATGTGTAGTATCGATAAAGCAATAATATTGTTACATTGTTCTACGAATCTACAATGTATTTTTTTTTAAATAATTGTTCAATCTAGTGTTTTAGTTTCACGTAAGTACTTAATCTTTTCTTGTGTGATAATTAGATATGTTATGAGGAACATGTTCATTGAATAGGTCTACATACTCTAGTACCTAAATATAAAATTGATTCCTTGACCCGCCGGCAAAAAATTAATTAACATAATTCAGGAACGGAATTACGGATTACTTCTGTACGTAAACTTTTTTATTTTCTTTATAAAATATGCACCTACGTACTTATTTGTTTCATAAAAATGTGGGTAGTACTCACCAATTTACTGCAAACAGAAATAAACTAGTAATCCAATGTCAATTTGTGTTTGTCGAATCAATTCCGGGCCAGAATCGCTTGATTTCTTTGAACACGCATATCAGAGTGTAATAGAATATTGTCACAAAAATAATCCTTATAACGTATTTAAACGTTTCTGTCATCACAAAACTTGGTTATCAGAATAACTTTCACTGTAACAGACGCGAAGAATTTTTGTTCGTTAAAAATGTGTTCGCGCCAATTTATTTTAATTATCAGCACAGACGTGCGTCGTCGTCGGCACCATATGTCACACTGACTTAACGACGGTAGCTCACAATGCGCTCGCGCACGGCGCACGCATTGTCAATAAAATTGTACACATTTATTTCCACAATCAGTTAATCAATACTCAACTCTTAGGCTACGACATACAGGTCAAAATAAAATCAACAAGGCAGTTAGTTAAGTTGCGCGAGTAAACGGGACAGCATGAGTCATTCTTTGATCCACAGCTGGCTTCGTCATTCATGAGTGGGTCTCATAATAATTTCGCATTTATTACGTCAGTTGAGGGCCTATATTCGAATGATTTCGCTAATATTTTATTGTATTTTCACAATGGTTATGTTTTTTTAGAGCGGTGTAAATGCATATCCTGATGTTGTGAGTCAAGTTTTAATGTCTAGTCTTGGAACCGTTAATTGCCAACATTTACAAAAATGGTCAAACTGTCATTACTTACCGGAATAATCAAGGATACTCAATTACACGGTATGCAGTAATTGTTAATAGTTAAACAACCGATCTGTAGGTACTGGGACAGTCAATAAGTAATTCTTATTACCTCTTGTTGCAAACAATAAATGAGCTATTCATTAAAAGTATATAGGTATTTTTGCTTCAGTTGTTTATAAAAGGTTGGGACGGGCGTATTTTTGTTTTGTATAAGTAATGATTTATTAAAAACAATCAATAATATTCATGGAAGTTCATTCAACTAAGTAACAGCCAAATTGATTGCTAGAAAATGGTTTTTCTTTTTGTGTGAAAAACACACATGTGGTCACGTGTGCATTCAACAGTACAGAGGATGTGGATCATGTGGAGGTATGTCAATTAAGTAACGTAGGTAATAAAAGTAGTCGTACAAATAAGCAGAAACTTGGACTTTTGATACATACATCTGTAACCCGAAAACTTATAGACATGGTTCAGAACAAAACAAAAGAAAATGGGAATAACATGTCATGTCATAGTGCTACGCTAAGTCGCGAGTTCGATCCCCAAACGCATCAAAAAATTGTATAGGTACCTACATTTAGTTGTTCCGGGTCTGTTTGGTGTTGTATGTGAGTTTATGTTTGTAATTATAGTACCCACGATACAAGAGATATACTTAGTTACTTATACTTACGATCAAAATTAAAAAAAAGGAAGACAAAAGATGTAACTTTGTACTTCGCAAATTTATACAACCAGAATAGAATAATTCATTTTTTGTTTCATGACACACATGCCTTAATCATGTTTTAATAAATTGCTTACACAATACTTTAATAAACTAAAACTAAAACAAAAATAAATTATGTATTTTTCAAACTGGCCATTATTTGCAACTAACAGCAATATTTTGGGTCTTGTTATCAAAAATCATTCGTCTTAAGACAAGTTCGGTTCAAATGGTTACAAATAGTCTATACTAGCTCCGCTTTACGGCTTTGCATCGATCTACTAACCATCCTGTATAATACAACAATTGCGTAGGATGGTTTTTTTTCAGAATGTTAGCTTTACCTACAACCAATCTACTTAAATTTTATTGTCTTAATTGGGAATTATTAGTAAAATTATATTGTCTACAGTTACAATTAGGTAGGCACAATAATTAGGTGAGCAGTAAGATTACAGGGCAGCTTACCGTTTTGGACGATAATAGAACGTGTTATACGAACTCCCAGAGGTCATTAAGTATCACTCAACGGCCCTCTAAATTACCCTTAAGGTATAATTACACTGGTAATTAAAAATGAAATGTCGTTTAGGGTCGCACGTTAAAAATTAATTTATGTTTTGAGGGTAAATCAGGATTTAATGTGAAAGAGCTTTTGTTTCGTGAAGATATGAAATTGAATACCTCAGGTATTCAGTTGCTGCCTTTTTTACAAAAAAGACAACCGAGTTCAACGTCTTAAAAGTGATAAATAACTTTAGCACAGAGCACACATGACTTTAGTTTCGGAAGTCGGTGGCTTTGTTATGTTTGCTGTTTTGTATTGTCACCGAATTCCGAAACTAAAGTCACGTGTGCTCTGTACTAAAGTTATTTACTTAACACTTCTTAGTTTTTGAAGACGGAAGTTATTTTCCGCTTTTTAGTAACTCCTTATCATCCAAATTCATTAAAAAAAGGGAGAAACTACAACGTAATCTATGAATATTTGTTTGGGTTTTTGTTGATTTTTTCAAAGAGCGCTGAATCAATTTCGATGAAATTTATATAGGACACCCCAGCCTGAGGCATACCCTATCCATATAATATATTTGCCTGAGAAATCGCTGAACAAACATACAAAAAAAACGTAGTCGAATTGAAAACCTTTTTTCTAAGTCGGTTGAAAAGGGGTTGATGAAGTAACCAGTGCTAAATGGAGATCCAAATCGGAGTGTAAGTAGGTACTGAACAGAGTTGAGCTATAGAAAAAAAAATAACTTGGCAATAGCGGTCAATGACCCACGTTCATTTTCTAAAATCTTCATCAATCTTCATTAAAAAAAAAATGGAAGCAAAGATCGTTAACGTCCTAAATTGATATCTATATATCCTCAACAATTTTACAAATGAAAAACGATTAACAGATTTTTGTTTAGTTTCCTCCGAAGAGATAATATTAAGTTGTACCCTTTGTTGCATAAAGTTTTTTTTTAATTAATACAAATAATATAAAAAAATATAAAGTTTAAAAACTAAAACCCGACCACAACAAAAAGTAATCTAAAAAGTACAAAACAAGAAAATATTTCACACAGAAATCAAGACATAGGTACAAAATGGTCAAGGTAAGCCGTGGTTGCATGCCTGTATCCCATATGAGTGCGATGAACATGAATATAATGGCATGCAACCACGGCTTACCTTGACCATTTTGTACCTATGTCTTGATTTCTGTGTGAAATATTTTCTTGTTTTGTACTTTTTAGATTACTTTTTGTTGTGGTCGGGTTTTAGTTTTTAAACTTTATATTTTTATTTAAACCATTTTGGAGTCACAGCTAAGTATTATATATTTAATAGGTACTCAGAACCCCTTTCCAATGATACTAAACACGGTATGCGTATCTTACTTTATTTGGTAATCTTTCCTTTTTTTTACAATAATTTGTGACAAATTACCACTAAATATTATATAAATTTGAAATGTACTAGTGAACCCCTTTCCAATGATACCAAACACGGTATGCTTGTCTTTATTTTTTTTTTAATATTGCTTTTTTTGTCCGCCGGAGGGCGCCACATTGGATTCGGTGATACGTCATATAGCCTATAACCAGCGGACAATCAAGACGCTTCTAACGATACCTCATTTGTTCAGTTCTGATAAGTAGTTTAGGAGCTATGAGCGTACAGATGAACATACATACATACATACATACATACATACATACATACATAGCCTGTCAAACTCATAACCCTCCTTTGGCTTTGCCGTAGTCGGGTAAAAAAGGCAATGACACAATTGTCATATCAAAACTATTTTTCTATAGGTAGCTTTATTAATTTAGTGCATATCGATTCAAAGATAATAAATGAAGAAATATATCGGACGATATCTACACAAATTAAAGAAAAATATATAAATTAAGTACTAGCTTTTACCTGCGACTTCGTCCGCGTGAATGTCGGTTATCGCGGAAGCAGACGAAGTCGCGGATTAAAAAGTAGACTATGTCCTTCCCCAGGATTAAATCTATTTTTATACCAAATTTCATTAAAATCGGTTCAGCCATTTTATCGTGAAAGTGTATCAGAGTTACTTTGGATTCGTATGGATTATTCATTCTGTAAACGAAAGTCAGGGTGATAACCGCGTTAAATATAATGTTTTTTTTTAACACTAGAATTTGTAGATATAGGTAGATACTTAAGTTTTTAAATTGCCTAGAGCTAATTAATACTATTGATCGGATATGTGAACTAAAAAGTCACCGGTTTATGTCAATAAAATAACACCGATTTTATGTTTCTGCAAAAAATCGGCGAACTGCTTTCACAACAATGTATCGAAAAAACAAGTAACGATCTCATTTTCATCGTTTCGTAGTGAATCGCAGGCCAGCTCTCTTTTTTATCACAGTTAGCGTTTTTTTAAAAAAGAAAGTAGTATTATGAACTTTCTTATTTACAAAAACGCCAACATTGATAAAAAAAAAGAACGATGATGATGATGATGAAAGTATTTCAGAGAGCTAAAAATTACCTATATGACTACTACTACTAATTTTAAATATGCCGTTAAGTCTTGTACTGTCAGAGGAACTTTGACATAAAGTGATAGAGACAGCACGAGATTTAAGGGGCTATTTAACGACTTTTACAGATTTTAAACTGACAATCACGTCAAAATGTGCAGTGTAAATTATTTGAAAAAAATATATGTTATACTAGTACATTCCCTTAATCATTTAGTAAGTGAATATTTTACCCGACTACGGCAAAGCCAAAGGAGGGTTATGATTTTGACAGGCTATGTATGTATGTATGTATGTATGTATGTATGTATGTTTGTATGTTCATCTGTTCGCTCATAGCTCCTAAACTACTTATCCGAACTGAACAAGTGAGGTATCGATAGAAGCGTCTTGATCGTCCGCTGGTTATAGGCTATATAACGTGTCACCGAATCCAATGTGGCGCCCTCTGGCGGACAAAAAAACCAAGATAATAAAAAGAAATTAAGACAACCATACCGTGTTTGGTATCATTGGAAAGGGGTTTACCAGTACCTTTCAAATATATAATATTTAGTTATGACTTGTCACAGATTATTAAAAAAAAGGAAAGATTACCAAATAAATTAAGATACTCAAACCGTGTTTGGTATCATTGGAAAGGGGTTCACTAATATCTTTTATTAAATATATAATACTTAGCTGTGACTTGTCACAGATGGCAAAAAAAAAAGATTACCATATAAGTTAAGATAAAGCACACCGTGTTTGGTACCATTAGAAAGAGGTTCACCAGTATCTTTCAAATATATAACATATAGTTGTGACTTGTAATGACATAAGCTGGGAGTACCTCCACGCGGTGATGACGGAAACAGTTTGAGAACTGGCCAAAACTCCCATAATAAGAACTCTGCGCTATATGCCTTCGGGCTTATGTTGTTATATTGCGTGCGTTTGTGCCTATTCGTTGTGTCGTTGTGTACCCGGTAACGCAGGGAAGCAACCACAGTTATCTTACCTCGATATCATAATATTATCTGCCTATTCGTTGTGTCGTCGTGTACCCGGTAACGCAGGGAAGCAACCACACCTATATTTCTTCGATATCTTAACATTATATGAAAAAAATGGCTTTATCTAGAAAAACAAAAAACGCGTCACGCGTTGCCGGCGCGAGAAAAAATGAATCACAAGAAAGTACTGAAGCTAGAAGACAAAAAGACAAAATTAATAAAAGAAATTATAGGAACACACAGCCAGTACACTCTAAATTAAAAGATCGTTTAATTGCGAAAAAACGAGCTGTAATTCTTCGTGAAAAGGAAAATTCTCAAAAGAAACTCATGCGCTTACATAAAGCGAAGAACTACATTTCTCGAATACGATCGCAAGAATCGCCAATTTCTCGATCGCAGCGGTTAAATTCATTAAAAACACGTGTTTCCCAAATAAGATCCTTAGAAAGTCCGAATACAACAAAAAAAATACGACTCAAGTCCATGAGAATTCACGCCTCTCAAGTACGTGATCACGAGTCTCCTTCGACTAGACAATCACGACTTGAGTCTATGAGTATTCACGCTTCTGAAGTACGTGATCAAGAGTCTCCGTCGACTAGACAGTCACGACTTGAGTCTATGAGTATTCACGCTTCTGAAGTACGTGATCAAGAGTCTCCGTCGACTAGACAGTCACGACTTGGGTCTATGAGTATTCACGCTTCTGAAGTACGTGATCAAGAGTCTAAGTCGACTAGACAGTCACGACTTGAGTCAATGAGTATTCACGCTTCTGAAGTACGTGATCAAGAGTCTCCGTCGACTAGACAGTCACGACTTGAGTCTATGAGTATTCACGCTTCTGAAGTACGTGATCAAGAGTCTCCGTCGACTAGACAATCAATCAAATAGAGATATCAATCTCGGTAATTAAAAAAGATTCGATATATTACCTGTTTGATTCCCATTCAAGGGGACCTAAAGGATTTGTGGCATCCAGTAGAGGATGTGCAATGCTAATGATGTTCAGTACAATTGAATCTCTTGCTGAGCACCTGCCTGTTGTTCTTCATACAAGAAGACGCAGAAACCTCCAGTATTGCATAACTTCTGTTAACGTAAACTTGCCTACATCTGTTCACGTGTCTGGAAATGTGTCGCCTTTAGACATGTCTCTTCATCAAACCACCGTTAATGCACGTGACCTACTTATAAACAACCACAATCAAGGTAACGATGACATCTCTGCCAGTTATTCCACTAATAATGGCCACATTAACGTCACAATGTTAATGGCCAACGAGTATCATATACCGAATATCACGGATGTCATAAATAATCCTGTGGACAGTGATACACCCCTGCCAATTCACGATATTCGGAGGAAGACAGCGCCGCCCATAAGCCTCCTTGTAGAAAAAAGAGCTGAGGAATTAGCATGGGTCAAATTGTTCCCTGATGGAAAAAATGGTCTACATGAAGAAAGACAATACAAAATAACACCATTGGAGTACTTTCAGACTAGAGTTATGGGAAGTGACAAACGTTTTCAAACAATAGAATACTTATTTTATGCTCTGTCTGCAGTAGAATTGTTAAGAGCTTGCCAAAATGTATCTGTATGTGGAAGACTACGACAAGACGGGATACAGCCGGAAGATTTAATACAAAACTTACATTTGTGCATGAGAAATATTAGAGGAACTTCTTCCTACTGGCACAGGGCTTTTACAGAGCTGATGGCTATGGTCAGAAACTTAGGGCCACCCCACTTCTATCTGACATTATCATGTAATGATATGAATTGGCGGGACATGTTGCAGGCACTCTTAGTAGCAGATGGTAGGCCTAATTATCCTATCGACGATCTGACATATAATGAAAAAATAAGACTAGTGGAATCATATCCAGTAACTCTGTCGCGCCAGTTTATGTTCAGATTTAATGCTCTTATGCGTGTATTAAAAAGCAAATCTAATTACATATTAGGACATGAACTGGTTGATTACTGGTCGCGGGTTGAATTTCAACTGAGAGGATCTCCACATATTCATATGATCGTGTGGTGTAAAGACATGCCAGATTTCAACTCGCCAGCAGGAATCGATCTGCTTGAAAATGTGATTACATGCGAAATACCTGAGCATGATTCTGAACTAAAAGATCTTGTAACCAGACTACAAACCCACAGACATACGAACGAACGGACTTAATAAAAATCCGAATTCGTGCAGGTTTGGATTTCCAAAAACAAGCTCAGAAAGTACAATAATATTAGACGATAATCAAGCAACTTGAAATGGTGGCAAATTCTATAAATTGAAGAGACGCGTGGGGGAAGCAATGATAACTAATTATAATGAGACACTGTTACGATTATGGGGTGCTAATATTGACATTAAGCCTGTGGTTTCGGCCCTTGGAGTTGCGTATTATATTGCTAAATATATTGCAAAATCGGAACCAACGAACCTGCAAACCGCAATAGCGGAGGCACTTTGCAGAGTTAGAGAAAGGGGAGGAAATTTTGGCCGACAAATATTTACTGTTCAGAATTGTTTACTAAACCATCGTCAAGTGTCAGCGTCGTAGTGTGCATACCGATTGTGCCATCTGAAGTTACGCGATAGCTCCCGAAAGTCAACATTCGTCAATACTTGCAAGCCTGAGCTCAGATACAGAATGTTACGTTTTGATTCGGATACAGTTCAGCCTTGCAAAAACATATTCGAACGTTATGAAAGTCGACCACAGAACTTACAAGAGTTGAGTCTTGGTGAGTTTGCTGTCTATTATGAGCCGATGAGTTCTATTGTATATCAACAGGATGACAATGGAGACGCGGATGCTTATGAACAGGAAAACGAAAACCAAGGACCGATCATAAATTTGATGAACAGAATGGGTAAAATGAAAAAAAGATCACGGCCAGCAGTTCTGCGAACTCGATATTACACCGCTGACTCGGATCCTGAAGCGTACTATTACAGCTTGCTAGTTACACATTGCCCATTCCGTAGTGAAAGTGACCTGTTAGAAGGATACGACAATGCCAAAGATGCTTTCTTGGCCAAATGTAACCTTTTAAGACCACTTCATACTACATATGACAATGAGCTGTTATCCCGTTGGGAAAACGAAATACAAGATGCGCTTCGACGACTAGCAGCTGAACAAGCAGCTGACTTGTGTGCCAATGATAATACCACCAATTATCAGGCGTCGATATTACAACCACCATTTCATGACATTGTTATCCAAGAAGATGATTTTGAAGAAAATGCTGTTATAGACAATATGTCTGATGAGGATTTCTTGAGAGGAGTCAATTCCTTAAATCACTATCAAAAGCAATTGTTTGCTAAAGTGAGTGACAAATTACGAACGAATACTAACAGTGATCAACAAAACTTACTTCTAATGTTCATTACTGGTGGAGCTGGAAGCGGAAAAAGTTTCACTC
The DNA here is from genome assembly GCA_947361185.1 of Charanyca ferruginea. NCBI lineage: Eukaryota > Metazoa > Arthropoda > Insecta > Lepidoptera > Noctuidae > Charanyca > Charanyca ferruginea. The sequence continues at coordinate 53,138,399 of OX376055.1, read as the reverse complement.
TGAAACTGCTAGTCAAACAAATTCGAAGACTATCTTCAAATACAAGAGTAACAATCACAGCTCCAACTGATGTTGCTGCCCGACTGGTCGGAGGATGCACCTTACATAGCACATTCATATTACCCATTGAAAAAGGCCAAGCAGTTGCATTGAGACCGCTAACCGGAGATCGCCTTCAAAGGGAAAGAAGTAAATGGCGTAATATTGAGTGGGTTTTAATAGTCGAGGTCTCAATGGTGCCATATTCTACAATAAGAAACATTCACCTGACACTCCAAGAGCTTAAACAGAATAACCGTGTCTTCGGAGGAGTTAACGTTTTAGCTTTTGGTGATCTCATGCAGTTACCCCCTGTCGCTGCTACACTTGGTGGCGCATATTGCTTTAAACAGCCGGAACATCTTGCAGCTGAACCACATTTGTGGAGAATGATCGATTTCTGCGAACTTAGTCAAAATATGCGCCAAGCAAATGATAACACTTTTGTAGATATTTTAAACAATATCAGAGTAGGGAAGCTGACCTTGGAACAAGTAGCTAAATTGGACACCAGAAAAATTATTAATAAAACAGCCGAAGATGAAATAGTACATATATTTGCAACTTTAAAACAGGTAAGCGCATATAATAATAAGATGTCGGAACGCTTAGCATCACGAACCAAAACGTATAAGATAACAGCAATAGACACATCAACTGAGTCGAAAACATACGGGCAGACACCAAAACCCGAGCACATACCTAGTGACCCCAACAGAACTGGGGGTATAATAAACATTATCGAACAGGGTATCGGTTGCCGAGTTATGTTGCGCAGAAATTTGAATGTGAACCGGGGCTTGGTAAACGGAGCTATGGGAGTGGTGAAGACCTTTGAATGGCCTGCCCTTCGTCGCGATCAGCTGGAACACGGAGAACAGCCAAGCGCTGTTCTCATACAATTTGACGACGCATCTATAAAAGCAGATAATGACGGTCTTATCAGAATCGAGCCTTGTCTCACTGAATTCGACGGATTAAGGGGATCTGGAAAAGTACAGCGTAAAATGCTTCCGTTGATTCTTTCTTGGGACTGTACAGTCCATAAACTACAAGGTTGTAGATACAGCAGTTATTGATTTAGGAAAGTCATTATTTACACAGGCCAGGCAGGACAGGCCTATGTCGCTCTCAGTAGAGTTAAAAGCATAGAGGGATTGTTTATAAGTGCCTTGGACCATAACAAATTGCTTAAAAATCCACATGATAATCGATCGCTTGCAGAATTAGATAGATTAAGAAATCTTTCCAGATTCTCTTAATTTCTGACGGCTGTGCAGTACATTTAAATTCCAAAATGGTTCAAATAAAAAAATAAGTTTAAAAACTAAAACCCGACTACAACAAAAAGTGATCTAAAAAGTACGAAACAAGAAAATATTTCACACAGACATCAAGACATAGGTACAAAATGGTCAAGGAAAAGCCGTGGTTGCATGCCTGTGTCCCGTATGGGTGCGATGAACATGAATTATAATGGCATGCAACCACGGCTTTACCTTGACCATTTTGTACCTATGTCTTGATGTCTGTGTGAAATATTTTCTTGTTTCGTACTTTTTAGATCACTTTTTGTTGTCGGGTCTTAGTTTTTAAACTTATTTTTTTATTAATTATATTCATATTATATAGTTTAATTAACACGTGAAGTTGTGTCTGACGCGGACAAAACATTGACAATCACACAAAATCTACCAGGTATAATTAAACGAAACTTTCACTTACTAAATGATTAAGAGAATGTTCTAGTTTAACATATATTTTTTTCAAATCATTTACACTGCACATTTTGACGTGATTGTCAGTTTAAAATCTGTAAAAGTCGTTTAATAGCCCCTTAAGAGCGTTTACGTCTAGCGCGCGACATCAAGGTTAGGTAATTTGAAATAATCGCGCTCAGCGATTTTGTAGTAGTTTTTAAATATTTATAGAAAAATAATAACTATAAATTAGTTGAAATTTTACAGTGTATGTTTTACAGAAGATGTTCTTCTATTATATTAAGCTAATACTGTATTAAATTAAGTAAGTTATATTGGTGAAAAAAACATTTTAATTTCACATTGTTTGAATTTTAGTTTATAATAGTAAGATAGATACCTAAATCGTAAAATCTTTTTAACTATTTTCCTAAGGATCTTTGCAATTGATAAAATGTTTTTGCTAATTAGGTCTGTTAGCGGTTTTATATATTTTAGGCTTCGAAACTGACGCCTATAGGGAAATTTAGAAAACCTCAGTTAAGTTATCTTAATAGAATGTACAAATAATCTATTATCGTTTTCTTTACTAACTATTGAGACAACGAAATTCCCTAAAGTTTTTGGTAAATAACATATTTGTAAAATAAGTGATTGATGGAATTAACAGGTTTGAAAAGTACAGTTTTTGAGCTAAACAGCGCTTGGACGGCGTAAACGCTGTAACAGCATCTTAGAATTGAGTATTTGGTCATTGGCTTTTAAACCACGAATTCTAGTCAGATTAGCCAGGTCGGTCGCAGCGAAAAGTCTCCTGAGGTAGGCTGGCTGGTTTTCAGTTGATACCGATCTTCAGTGCATATTATATTATGCACCGTCTCTCCGCAGACCATGGGCCACCTTTTATCCTGCATCGGATTAAAGAGTGTCCATTTGGTTTCTTGCTAATTCTTCTCCATACATAACAACACTATGTTTTGGAGCAAGCAACTAGATTCCACTTTCTGACAAATTAAAAAGTGGCTGTAACTGATTTAATTGAAATAAATGCTCTGACTTTGATTTTGAATCTGTATTTGCCATTGATAAGCAAAGAAGAACCTGAATTTACCACAAAACACAGTGACAACCATTTTTGTTTTAACAGGCCCTGAAACCGAATATTTTATACATTCATAAATTAGCAAATAATAAACGAGCATGAAACGGATATTTTCACGCACGACTTCAAATTAACTTCGGTACGTAAAACTTTCGAATTCACACCGTTGAACTTTAATACGGCTGCGAAATACTCTGTTGAGCTATTCGACACAAGTAATTGATTAAAATTTACGAATTTCAAGTGAACATTCATGAATGTTTCACGTTTAGTAATGGTTAACAACTCTCTGTAAGTTGCAGCAAGTTACTAGACACGATACTTGAACTCACGCAAATTGAATCATTTCAAATTGTCAGACTGAATTTGAATTGTTTATGTTTGTAACTTACGATTTTATGTGAAAGGTATTTACGGCATGAAAGTGTTTGGAATGATAATATTTCAACCTAACTACTTTAACTGGTTTTCATGTACATTTGTCTTAATTGTCCTAAGTAAAATTAGTCTGGCCATAAATACTGTTACAATTAATAATGAGAAAGATTTGAATTAAAGATTTTTATTTGGAATCTGTCATTTTATACGATTGTTCATTGAGTTTTCTAATATTGGTGCCAATATATTGTACAATATTTTGCGATATTAAAATGGAGTGGGGTGAGAAAGTGAACCGAATCGCTGTGATTGCATTACACAAAGTTGGTATGGAGCCAAATGCAAATTTTAAAACTCTCCATACGCTTGGTATTAGTCAAATGTTTGTGTACAGGGCTATTAATAGGTACAATGAAACCTCTTCTGTTTGTGACAGAAAAAGATCTGACCATCCACGTAGTGTTCGTACGAAAAAGGTGGTCCAAGCAGTAAGAGAAAGAATTCGAAAAAATCCTGTCCGAAAGTAAAAGATTTTATCTCAGGAGATGAAGATAGCACCTAGAACCGTGTCGCGTATTTTAAAAGATGACTTAGGACTTGCAGCGTATAAGAGACGCACTCGTCATTTTTTACGGTACGCAAGGGAGGTAACAGAAAAAAATTGTTTACGGATGAGAAAATCTTTACAATTGAGCAACATTTTAACAAACATAATGAGCGTATTTATGCTCAAACCTCTAAGGATGCTTCCAAATTAGTCGACAGAGTGCAACGTGGGCATTATCCGACTTCAGTGATGGTTTGGTGGGGTGTTAGCTATGAAGGAGTGACTGAGCCATATTTTTGTGAAAAAGGTATCAAAACATCGGCACAAGTGTATCAAGATACCATTTTTGAGAAGGTAGTTAAGCCCCTTAACAACACCATGTTCAATAACCAAATATGGTCCTTCCAACAAGACTCGGCGCCGGGTCATAAAGCTCGGTCCACGCAGTCTTGGTTGGAAGTGAAAGTTTCGGACTTCATCAGAGCTGAAGACTGGCCGTCGTCTAGTCCCGATCTTAATCCGCTGGATTATGATTTATGGTCAGTTTTAGAGAGTACGGCTTGTTCTAAACGCCATAATAATTTGGAGTCCCTAAAACAATCCATACGATTGGCAGTGAAGAATTTTCCCATGGAAAGAGTGCGTGCTTCTATTGATAACTGGCCTCAACGTTTAAAGGACTGTATTGCAGCCAATGGAGACCACTTCGAATAAGCTTTCTATATTTTAAATTGTTTTATATTTATGTATTAAACTAACACACTGTAAAAGTAATAAATGTTATTTGCAAAAATTTTTTTTTTTCTTCGTGACAATATTTATGGCGAGACTAGGTAATTGTTGCAGGACCAATGGCTTTTTGTGTCTTCCAAGGTGCAGAGCTAAGTGTATCACATCATCATCATCAACTTCCAAACTCCGAGTTGCTACAGAAAAAATTCTAATGGAAAAGCCCAATAACACTTTTATTACATGTCTGTGCTTTTGCCAAACCCTGATCAAACCTAGAACCCCACGTTCAATAGTCACGGTCAATAGTGGAGTACACATTAAATTCATTCAAAGGACTTTTTAGGTCAGTTACTAGTCATAATAAATAAAATAAAATCTTTATATTTCAGGCATAACTGTCCCATAATATTGTTAGTGCGACTTAAAACTATTTTACGTTTAAAAATACCAGGAGGGTGTGGTCCACCTTGTGCGCGATTCTTTAAGGGAACTGTTTAAGGAAATTAACATAATGACGGTACCTTGTCAATACATCTATGAAAACATAATGTATGCTAGAAAAAATCTGCATCTTTTTAGTAAAAGAGGTGATAGACATAATTATAACACTTGAAATAGGGACCAACTTATAGTTCAACCAAGTTTTAGGCTGGCTAAAGTAGATACTTCTTTCATGGGGTACTGTTTAAAATGTTACAATAAAATACCTCCCCACATTGTTCAACTAAATGAGACAAAATTTAAGTTATAGATACATAAAACGCACACTATGCAGCTGAGCATATTATACATTGGGGGAGTACATCACTGATAAAAATGCTTGGCTGGGTGCTGGTCCTGCTCCACAGCCACAATAAGGGTTCATAGATTAATTGATTAGCATTTGTAACTATGCCTGGAGAGAGAGAGATGCGGCGCCGCAAGACAGTGTGAAAGCCGTCTGTGTGTGCGTGCGCAAATATTGCAGACGTACTACAGTAGTGTGGGAGCCCCACCAGCATCCTGAACGCGTTATTATATTATAAAATGCCTAGAAATTCAAATTTCCCCATACACAAGGTAGTTAATATTCCCCAGAATGTATGAGTATCGGTTTTATTCTTGGTAAGCGATCTTTTATGGAGGTTATAAAGTGAAGAAGGTCGTAAACGATGCACCTTATAGACGTTATAAACCTGCAATCTTCGTATCCACGTGTAGAAGTTATATTATAGAAGTATATAACAATTTGAAGATGATATTGACTTATGAGAAATAAATGCAATTTTGTAGTTTACTGGGGCGCTCGCGTTGTATTGGAAAATATAGCTTAAATGTATTAGGAAAAGGGTGGAAATTTCCTCATCGCTCATTAAAAAGGAAGGGTCCTCCGACCAGACGGGTGTTGCGTCTGGTAGGGTAGGTATACTGCACGATGGTTGTTGCTGGGATTTTGTGTATATGCTAATGTCGCGGATAACTTTGTTACTGCGATGTAGGAAACGCCAAATTGTAGCGCTCATATGGTACGATAGATGTCGCCACAATCAAGGCGATGTTTGGCCTGGCCATCGGATATCTATGAGCCTGGCGCTCTCGAAGTACAGACGTACTATATATCAATATAGTATTTTTTAACGATTTCCCCGCGTTATTTGAAAAAAAACCTCCGAGTACACCAGAACACATTAGGATCCGGTACAGTAAGTCTGAAGTCTTACAGTACTGAAAGATTTTATGCGTTTCTATTTACATATTCATAATTTATCTTATAAACCTTATGCTGTTCTATATAAAAGTTACAATGGGTGCAAAAAGATACGTTACATCATCATTTTTCAACAGAAAGACTCCACTGCTGGACATAGACCTCCCGCAAAAGGGGGGGTTTTGCCATAATCGCCTTGCTTGGCAGGCGGGTTGGCGATCGCAGTATGGTTGTTACAAAGGCGCAGAGAACGCTGCTGCCCATTCTCTGCTGAGTTCCTTAGTCGCCTCTTACGACACCCATTGACACCATAAGGTACAAAACGGATACATATCGAAACTGAAAGTTACATGTCCTACCCATGGTTGCGACATTCTGGATTCTGGAAATCTTCTGGTTTATTCTTTATTTTTTTGGGTAGCCCGCTCACCATTCCTAAACCACTCAAACTCCTGTAGGCCTCCTGTAGTCCAGAATCAATAATAAAATAATAATAATAAAACCATTTATTTTCAGGTTACAAAGACCCATAAATAAATACCTTAACTTAAGTATACATTATAACAAAACAAAATCAAAGTCAAAGCATTTATTTCAATTGAACCATTTATTTTTGAACTTTTGAACCATTTACTGGCACTTTGAACTGTCAAAGAGTCAGTCAGTTAGTCAGAAAGTTGAAGCTAGTTGCTCGTTCCAAAACGTAGGTAGGTCTCTATGGAGAAGAACGAGTAAGAAACTGGTCCTGCTCCACAGCCATAATAAGGGTTCATAGATTAATTGATTAGCATTTGTAGCTATTCCTGGAGCTGCTGAAGATGTAGATCTACATGATCTTTGCATTGTATAAACTCAATGTGTTAATATTGTATAATTTTTCATAGCACATACATGTGAGCACTATGTTCTTTAAAGCTACCATTTACGAGGTATGTCTTTCATTGACTTGAAGGTACCCTGGCGGTTGGGAGTATGTCATGCTCACTTGAATGTCCCGCTGGCGGTGGCGCATGTGTTGGATCATTCGGTTCCCTTCAAAATGGTTGAGCTAAATGATGCCGATCCGTGCGTCATGTTCGTGAACGGGCGTCGTTAGTTGGGACTGGTCATATCTTAGCTGCCTCGGTTATTCTAAATTTGTTGAATTGCTTAATATGATTGTATTTTCATCTAGACCTCTTTTAACGTACACGACTTGTTACATTGTTCTCACATTGTACCCCTAGATTCAATATGAATGATGTAACCGGAATTTGTAACATATTATTGATTTTAAAAGAGTGTTCATGGAGTTTCTTGCTCGTTCTTCTCCATAGAAACCTACTGTTTGGAACGAGCAACTAGCTTTAACTTTCTGACTGACTGACTCTGACAATTCAAAAGTACCTGTAAATGGTTTATTTGAAATAAATGATTTTGAGTTTGAGTTTGACTTTGACTCCACGGACACTCTTTCACACTCTCACAACAACAATTGTGTTAGTAAATAAAACTTAAAACTATGATAATACGAGTAGGTATCATTTCATTGCACTAAGTCTTTGTGAGTTCCGGTGACACTTGGCCGCAAAAGCGGCAAAATATTATATCCTAAGGCCAAAAGCTTTCTTCCAATACCTGATGCAGATATCATGTTGGAATGCGCACCAGAAACGCCTTAAAGTTGACGTTGTGATGTGACTCCAGCAACTGCACTCTCGGCGCATAAGTAAGTATAACCCGGTTCATTAAAGAAAGGAATCTTAAATGGCGGCGCTTATCATGTTCTCTCGCTCGGACACTAGTGCCGTCTATACTCACTCTCTCGCGTACCGTCAGACGAAAGAACCGAGAAAAAAAAATAGTTATGGAACTTGAAAATGTGTTTTTTTGTTTGTTGAGATATCTTAACGATTTTGGTGCCAAATGAAAGGTATAGGTCTACAACCATTTTATTAAATTATGTAAATCGGTCCAAGTGTTTATGAGATAATCGCTAATTAGTAGAATGAAAATGTAAGCAAACCTGAATATTTGATGTTTGCCGTTGGCAGAAGCTAGTTTGAAATTAATGTGACCCAGTCTTGTTTTTATTATCTTTAATTTGAAAAAAAACTTTATCTTGAAATTTTATATGCTGACTGTACTATCTGTCAACGCAAGTACTTTTAGCCTTTGGCGCACGTACTTTATCAGTAGTGGCGACCACCAGAAAACCGCCGAAGCAATGAAGCTTGACGAGTCTCGGAGGCGATTCAACTGTTTTTGAACCCGTACCGAAATTAATCAGAAAAGAACAGCGGATGAGTAAGAAAAAACCGGACAAGTGTGAGTTGGACTCGCTCACCGAGGGTTCCGTTTAAAGTCCGTGATTTGGTCACCAATGCAATTATGACCACGCATCCATCGATGATTGATTACGTACTTTAAATAAAGACTAAGTACCTATATTTTTTAAGATTTAATAACAAATGTATAGTTTTCAGACTTTTTCCTGTACTTGTAGTATAAGACGATATTACTATTACTATACGATAGGTATTATTATTCTAGGTCAACGGGAAGTATCCTATAAATTTTGATTCCCTTGAGAGTGTCGCAATATACGTTTTTTTGCGGCAATAAACGGCCGTATCTTTTTTTCACGTTAACTTAGAAGTCTCCTGCTTGATTTGGAGGGTAAAATATGTTTTTTCTTACTCCTCCGCTGTTATTTTCTGCTTAATTTCGTTGCGGGATCCAAGACAGTTGAATCGTTTCTCTGGGACTCGTCGAGTTTCATTGCTCTGGCGCTTTTCTGGTGGTCGCCACTGTTGATTCTGGCTTACAGGAGTTACAGTGGTTAGGGAACAGTGTGGCGGGCTTGTCCCAAAATAAAAAAAAAAAGTAATTAGACGTTTGATTTTTTCACAGCTTTAAGGGACTATATTTAAGTACCTATCTATGGTATTTATTTCCACTCGATACCTCCATGCGTTCCTGAGATAAAGGGTCTTGACAGACAGACGGACAGACTGACAGACGGGCAACAAAGTGATCCTATAAGGGTTCCGTTTTTTCCTTTTGAGGTACGGAACCCTAAAAATACCATCTCGCTATGAAGATATTGAAGGTCAATATTCTAACCTAACCCTTTTTATGCTTTTTTACGAAACCAAGTTTTAAATGTTATAAGTAGATAATAACTAAACTTAAATACCCGCACGACACCTATACCTTCTGTAGATAAGCACAATGTTAGCGTGATTATTCAAACAATAAAATTCGTTTCTCTGGAATAATGTTATGTTACTTGTATGGGATGATTAACAGCTATGTAACTAGTGTTTTTACTCGCCGCATTTGTTGTCTAAATATGTAGGCATTTATGGTAGGTACAGTACGATTCAAACTTTATGGCGGTTCTGAACACGAGGCGAGTGGCTGCGCAGTATCAATTTCACGTGTCAGCGGGGGTAACGGGCGGGGTATTGCGCAGCCAATAGCGCATTTTACAGCCGCCATGACGTTTGAATCGAACTGTATGATAAATAGGTAAGTCATCATCTTGATTACCCTTTTCCCAACTATGTTGGGGTCGGCTTCCAGTCTTACCAGATGCAGCTGAATACCAGTGTTTTACATGGAGCGACTGCCTATCGGACCTCCACAATCTAGGTACTTGGTAACACGATACCCTTTGGTAATACTAGTTGTCAGACTTTCTGGCTTCTGACTACCCATAACGACTGCCAAATATCTATAAATGACAGTTGGGACCAACGGCTTTACGTGCTTTCCGAGGCACGCAGGTAACCACGACCCACGAGCTCTTCTATGGTAAATAGGTAAGTACGGAACTGTAAATAATGTGTCCCGGTTTTTATAACCGACTTCAAAAAAAAAGGAGGTACTCAGTTCGACCCGTATGTTTGTATGTATGTTTGTCCACGATTATCTCCCGCTTGCCTGAACCAATTTGGATGCGGTGAAAAGTGTTTGTTACATTCTGGTTTTAGTATACATAAAATAGAAATGTATTCAGCGCTTTTTGAAAAAATCAACAAATATGAAAAATTTATACATAGAAGACGTTTTCGTTTCATCTTTGGAGGACTTTCAGTCTCTGTTTAAACTATGTTGCCGTTTTTTAATGGATTTGGGTGATAAGAAGGCACTAAAAAATGAAAATAAAAACTTGTTACAAACAAAAAAGAGAACCGCCTTCAAAAACTAAAAAGTGATAAATAACTTTAGCACAGAACACACATGACATTAGTTTCGGAAGTCGGTGGCAATACAAAACAACATATTAAATAAAATGGACGTTCACCCATCCACAGACCAACCGCTGCAAGCTTATCTTAACCTGTGACCTATTGATCTGTCCGGATTTTACTTAGCCACGAGCTCCTCTATGGTAAATAGGTAAGTACTCAACTGTAAATAATGTTATCCGATTTTTTTCACCTATGTTGTAAAAGCCAAGTCACCTCACAGAATTCAGTGATTTCCCCTCACAAATCTCAATATCAGCAAAAAAGCCACAACTTAGTGGACCTAAAACATATAATTTTCCACCTTTTTACACACAATTCACCTTCGTGACATTACTGTCACGCTTATCGCAGCCTTTCGGGAAAGTTCCCGAGATGGTCCCAAGCGTGACGTTCCATGATTTATTATGAGACGGAAACTTTTGCACGGTTTATGTTTTTGAAGGTTTACTAAAGAAATTCACCTTTTGTGCCTAGTTCGGAACTAAAGGATGCTTTTTTATTACTTAAAATAACAATGGGTTTCTTACTGTAATACCTGTAGGTAAATACATAGATATAATATTCTTACTCCATATTATTTTGGTGTTTAATAAATTATTTACCTATGTTACACTCACGATAAAACATCAAAGCCACCAATATGTAGGTACTATTTGGAGTAGATATTGTTTCTAATAAAAATTATATAGGTAGAGTACCTACAGGTAGTGTTTATTTCGGATTGTATTTTTTATGCATACTATATGAGGTCAGATTTTCTTGATACAGTAAGTGACACGAAAAAAACAAAATACAATATTCCACTACCACAACCAATTTTGCTGGAAATTACATCAGAAAAATACAAAACAAAACAAGTTTTAGTATTGTATTATTATTTCACAGATACAGATAAACTTCCATTCAAATCCTTTCTTTCCTAGAGTGGAATAATTAAATAGTCATTTTCTCTGGAACGAAATGAGAGCAATATTTTTTGGGGCGCGTTATCCGGGGAATGCAAATCCATTTTGTTTTTAACGGATTTTTCATGAAAATAAACAAATGTAAGTACCCATTTTAGTTTATTAGTATGGTGTTTCTTTTATTTGTGTAAAAGGGTTAAAATAAAAACACAGGAAAATCAAATCATATGATTGAAAGCCCATATCGACCTTTTTTTTTGGTACGGTGGAAAATCCTCAGGGATATCCTCCGCCCTGGGGCGGGCCGAGGGGTCTGTCAGACTCTTACTTACTAAAAACCACCCCGGTGTTCCATCTCACACCTACGTCGGGGGTCGCGGGTTGTTTAATTGTTGGTTAATCATTTAGGTTAGGTTAGTGAGTGGTACAGTTTTAGACCCACCATACCATCAGGGGTATGGCCAGTGGTATGGTGGGCCCGCAATGCTCCAATATTCGGTACCTCGGACAATTGTCCAAGTGGATGGCGAAGTCAACCGAGACGTAACACATCGGATCAACGCAGGATGGATGAAATGTCGACAGGTCACTGGAATAACTTGTGACTCACATCCTTTAACTTCAGGGGCTTAAGGGGGACTTAAGGGGATCCCTTAAGTTAAAGGGGAAAATCTACAAGTCCGAGATAAGACCTGTCATACTGTATGGATCGGAATATTGGGCCCTGAAGAAGAAGAATAAGAAAAGATGTAGCGGAGGTGAGAATATTGAGAAGGATGTGTGAAGTGACCAGAATGGGTAAAGTGAGAAATGAATATATTTATTAAAGGTATCTATAGTTTCAAAGTAGCGCCAGTGACAGAAAAGTTGAAAGGGAATGGTTTGTCTTGGTATGGGCATGTTAAGAGAAGGGATGAAACGTATATAACTAAAAGAAGTATGAATTATTGATTAAGTATAAGTGTGGATAGATGGAGAGGGAAAGGAAGGCCAAAAAAAAACATGGATGAATTGTGTGAAAAATTATATGAATGACAATGGAGTCAGTGAAATCAAGACAGTTGACAAGACAGAATGGAAGAAGAAAACATGTTGCGCCGACTACAAGTAACATGGGAACCACAAATAAGATGATGAGTGATAAGTTAATTTGTGTATAATTGTACCTAGTCTATTTCAAAAGAATAGCTTAAACCATGGAATTGTCATTCAGTACTTATTATTCAGAAAATCCGGATTTGGAACTCGAGTTAAAATGTACGTATATCCGGATTTTTCGGATTACGGATAATCCGGATGGCATTACCTGGGACATTGAATGATGATGATGTATTTCTGTAGTCGCTATAACAACAAATACTAAAACAGACTAAAATAACTCCCTCAGATATCTATGGGGCTCCCATAGAACAAACGTGTTTTTTTGCCGTTTTTTTTGCTCGGTGTCTAAAGTTGTATAGATAATTGTACGGAACCCGTCGTGCACGAGTCCGACTCGCACTTGGCCAGTTTTTTTTGGTAACTTTTGCCCTCGACTTCGTCCGCGTGAATGTCGGTTATCGTGGATACAGACGAAGTTGTGGATGGGAAGTAGATCGTTCGATCTACCTCAGCTCCCTGAGAAAGGCCAGCAGCGCCTTGTGTCCTTTCCCAGGGTTCAAGCTATTATTCATACCAAATTTCGTCATAATCGGTTCAGCCATTTCCTTGTGAAAGCGTAACAGACACAGTTACTTTCGCATTTATAATTTAAGTATGGATTTAACTTCCACGTGGACAGAGTCGCAGGCAGAAGCTAGTGAGATATAAGATAAAATGGCGGCCGATAAAACCTCGACGTCTCAGGAAAGGACGCAAACGGTTTTTGTGACAAATTCTATCGTTTATCAAACAATTTGCAATGTTGATGACGCGTGTCTCGGTTTGATAAAGAATAATTATTTCCGTGAGCGAATTCAGACGCCAGATTTATTGTCAGGTGAAGCCATTTAATATTAAAAACAGCTCGTAAATTATTTGTGGCGCATGATACTTAGCTCGTTTTATTTTTGGCTGAATTTTTACCGGAATGTGGTTTGGTGATAAAATACAAAATACTGCCGTAATTAAGGAGATTTGACAGAAAAACAAGGTGTATTCCCGTTCATCCCACCGACTTCGTCCCCATCGTGGGACGAACGGGAGATTACAAAAATAATACCAATTAAAGTTCCCGATCGTCCCATTCGGGATTTTAGAGGGACGAATGGGAATATGTTCTTAGATTAGTGGCATTCGTTCCACTAAATAAGTAATTATGTGCGTAAAGTGTTTAATCGTTGTTTCGTAGTTTACTTTCGTCATAAATTTTTCACATCACAAGAGTTTTGGAACAAACACAATATGTGCCTAAATGATGACTTAGCATGACTTTTTTATGTCATTGGATTACAGACAAGCTATGGTCTACCTAATGTTAAGTGATTAATTTTTTTTTATGGGACAAGCCCGCAACACTACTCCTAAACCACTGCGACTCCTGAAAGCCAGAATCAACAGTGGGCGACCACTAGAGAAGCGTCGAGGTATCATTACCTCGACGCTTCTCTAGTTTCTCCGGGACTCGTCGAGCTTCATAGCTCGACGAGTCCCGGAGAAACATTGCATACTGTCTTGGATCCCGCAACGCAATTAATCAGAATAGCGTTAAGTGGTTAGTGTCGCCTATCATCATTATCGTCATCTGATGGAAGACGTCCACTGCTGGACAACGGCCTCCTCAAAGACAGGGAGGGGGGTTGGTCATAATCCCATCAATCGCAGTGAGGTTGTTAAGTACACGGAAGCCGCTGCTGCCAGACTTCGGATTGTCCCTTAGTCGCCTTCTACAAAACCTTGGGATGGAATGGGTGGGTGCTATACTGGCCCGGACACTCCATGGGTTTCGCCTCCTATACACTTCTGCAAATCTAGTGATCCGTTGCTATCCCAGACAAAGAAAGTTGAAATGTCTTTGCCTGTAAGTACCTACACTGGCGGCACCCATACCCTTCGACCGGAACACATAGTATGGTGGTAGTATAGTCACGTGCATAAATATATATATACAGATTAAAAAACTCAAAAATAATTTTCTCGTGAAATAACTATTTCAACTTATAGATATAATCTATTTTATAGTAGCAACCTTTCAATAAATTGTTTAGGAGAAAATCAGTTTAGAGCGAGACCAACTGTTTACATGTTTTTGATCGTGACTGTACATCCCCGCGTCTAAAACGCTCTACTATTACTTAATAAAAAATTTATTATCATACCTAATTGTACCCCCCCCCCGCCCCCACCTCCTTATTGCTCGGTAAGTACCTCTTCATAACACATCAGGGACGTGCGATGCGATGCTCGAGGCTTTTAAAGTTTACGACCGCTACAATATAGCTGTCTCCCTTGTCATTCATGAGGTCACTTAATCACTACATTTTATAAGACCAAAATCCCCGTCGCGTCTGTCTGTCTGTCTGGTCGCGATTAACTCAAATACTACTGAACGGATTTTCATGCGGTTTTCACCACTATACATGATGTTCCGGAAAGGGGGTATACATCCGAAGCGAGGTCAATGTACTCGTGAAACTGAACAACATTGAACAGAAAAAAAATCGAAAAAGAAATTTTAGATTCCAGTCTCCATACAAAATTTAGGCGGCAAGTTCAAATTTTCTATGAAGAGTCCCAATTTTTTTTTTTTCTTTTTTTCTGTTGAATGTTGTTCAGTTTCACGAGACCTATCTTCGGATGTATACCAGGGGGTATACATCCGAAGAGAGGTCTCGTTCCGATACACCCAGTACAGATTGATTACCTAATGAGTGGGGATGAGTGGTTTAGGTTTATAAATTGTTAAGGTTTTGTGATAATTGACGATGATTGTTAAAGGTGGCGGAAAACGTCATGGTGTCTGGGAGCTATGTAGGTAGATGGCTATGCTCTGCTAACCGTGTGCCGTCGGGGCGGGTCACTAGTTATTCTAAAATTTGCTGCACTCACCTAAAGTTTATCAAACTTATCACTTGACTGACAGACCACTTTAGTACAGTCACTAAAAAAACTGTTGACTTTATATCTGTGATTCTCGACAAAGCAAATTTTTTTATGAACATAATTTTGTGTGCTCTTTTGAACATTATTTACGAATGCATTGCAATAAAAACAAAATGAAACGCCGAACATAGTTGTGATTACCATAAATACTTTATTGTTGCGTTTTATTGGGTGATAAAATAACATTTTACGGCGTAGCGTCCAAAATGCACTATGTTAATAACATTTGTTTGGTCTTATTTTACTGCAGTACGGTTAGTAAAACATTATTGCTGTCGGCGTCTGTACATATTAATTTTTCGCTCGTCGCACAAATTTAATATTAATGTCAATTTGTTTATCCATTTAAAGTTTAAACCACAACTATTTATCCACGTCATTTATTTTGTGGCAAAATACAATTTTGAAAGACAAAGAGCAAAGTACAACCAATAACAATGTGTTAAATTAAGTTCCGGAAATTGTTATAATATTTCAATGAACACAATTAATCTATTTTTAACCGACTTAAAAAAGAAGGAGGTTTTATGTTCGACTGTTATGTATTTATGTTCATTTATTTCTCCAGCAATTGTGGACCGATTTTCAAAATTATTTTTTAATGGATAGTGGTCTTACTTACGTGGTCCCATGTAAGTTTAATATAATAATAATAATAATAAATAAAATATAGCTGGCAACACTAAACGTCACGCATTGACTCTTCATTATACATACGTTTTAAATTAATAAAATTATCTAAACACTACATAAAACTGATTAAACCATCAAATAATATTTGGCCACGCATTGGAACTATAAAAATAAAATATCAATACATAATGGAACTAGATGTACAAAAGTGGTTGAAAAATATTTTATGACAGTTGTCAAATGGAAATGAAAAATGAAAAATATCAACGAAATAAATATAGAAGTATATCTTACAGTACCGACATATACATTATTGATGGAAATATACAAAATGAAATTTAATACTGAAGAACCATAGAAGTAAGTACATAATATATCGATGTGAAGAACGATGTTGACGCGAGCAGCGATACGACGAGCACGCCCACCATCTCCGGACCCGTCGCTCAGCTCCGCCTTGCCGCCGCCGGAACCCAGCCCTATAGTGAGTGCTGTGACACCGGCCTCGACAGTTGCGTCGAGCTCGAGCGACGAGTACTTCTCTCCGCCGACGACGCCACCACCTGTACGTCGGCGGGGACGACGCCGGCCGCCGGACAGCTTGGGGCCTCGAGACCCTCCGGTCTCTGATAGGGTCCCCGCTTCCGGTGGAAGTGTGCAGCGCATGAGATGGACACAGTCTCTTAATGAAAGTGTCATGCGCTCATACTTTGGGGCTACAGAGGGGGGAAGTAACCTGACTGCGTACCGTGGTCGGATGCTCTCTCTGTTTCAGGTGCTTGAGCCAGCTGTCAACGTGTCGGCACAGCGACTGTCGGATCAGGTACGGGCCATCCAGCGTTATCATATGCTGGATGACGTTGTGCTTGATCGACTACGCCTTGAATCACGGAGTAGTCACGTCACGTCTGCTTTGCCACTAGTTGCGGTCGCGGTACTATCGCAAGATTTACCCAGTGCTTCACCGCGACCTGACGACGGTGGTGAAGAGGATAATGACGAGGCTATATCTGTGAGTACCCAGTACAATGATCATTTGAGGAGTGCTTTGGAGGATGCGTTCCGGGAGTATCGTTCTACACCGCCTGAACTAAGGCCGCGATTACCTCGTTTACCCGTGCACAAGAAAAATAGGGCACTGGTGTGTGCTTTAGATTCGCAGCTGTCAAATTGTTTTGACAGCAGCGAAGACCTCGCTGATACCCACTCGATTTTGTACTGCGCGGCTGTAGCAGCATGTCGTGTAGCTCATGTCAAATTTCCTAACAGTGACGGAGCTGCACGACCAAAACCAGCTGTACCAGCATGGCAGTGCAGGATCGAACGTCGTATTGGTGAGGCTAGAGCACTCATCGGCAAGCTTATCTGCTTCAGGGAGGGCAATACTCGCCCTAGAGTGATGCGCTTTGTGAGGCGGGCATTTTCGGGGACTGATATCAGTCCTCGAGATTATTTGTCCCGCATCACAGAGCGTATCGACTTCCTGAAGCAGAAGATCTGTGCATGGGCAAACCGTATCAGACGGTACAAGCGGCGAGTAGAGCGATACACTCAGAATCGCATATTCCAGAGTGATGAGAGGAGGGTGTATAGGACTTGGGAGCGACCGGACCAAGGTGTGACTGATGCTCACCTCCCGGATGATGATGCCATGTGTTCGTTTTGGCGCAGCATCTGGTCGGTGCCTGTTAGTCACACTGAGGGCGACTGGACTCGGGAGGTTGAGCGAACGTGTGATCCAATACCAGAAATGGGGGCAATAACCATCGGCCCCCAAGACGTAGCTCGTGCAGTTCGTCCGTTACCTAATTGGAAATCTCCAGGACCGGACGGGCTGCACAATTTCTGGATAAAATGGTTCCAGAGATCGCACGTTCGCTTGGCGTCCCAGTTCCAGTCAGCCTTAGAGTCAGGATCGTTGCCCCAATTCCTAAAAACTGGAATCACCCACCTGCTCCATAAATCAGGTAGTACTACGGAACCCAAAAATTATAGGCCGATCACTTGTTTACCAACGGTCTATAAAGTTCTTACATCCATTTTGAGAGTTAAAATTAACGAACATATTGACAAAAATTCTATCATGTCTGCCTCTCAAAATGGATGCAGGAACGGGTCTCGTGGTACTAAGGAGCTACTCCTCATTGATATGGCCATTAATCAGCAGGTTCGTCGTTCCCGAAGGGATCTGTCGACATGTTGGATAGACTATAAGAAGGCCTATGATTCTGTGCCACATACATGGCTCATGAGGGTGTTGGAGTTGTATAAAGTCGATGCAATTCTGCGCACCTTCCTGATGTCATGTATGGGGCAATGGAGGACGGTCCTTCGCTATCCAGGATGTCGGCAAATCCGGGAGAATAGCGAACCGATAAGGATCGAGCGAGGTATATTTCAGGGCGATAGTCTGAGTCCACTGTGGTTTTGTTTGGCCTTGAACCCTCTAAGCACGTTGCTGGAGGGTTCAGGTCTGGGCTATCGGTTGAGAAGAGGAGGTCAGGTTATATCTCACCTCCTTTACATGGATGATCTGAAACTCTTTGCCCCCAACAATTTGCGACTGATGGAGCTACTGAAAGTAACAGAAACTTTCAGTAGTGCCATCAGGATGGAATTTGGTGTGGACAAATGTGCAGTCATGCATGTGAAGCGAGGGGAGATTATGGAATCCGTGGGAACCCAACTCTCGGATTCCATACGCTTTAGATCCCTCTCCTCAACCGAAACCTACAAGTACTTGGGTATGTCGGAAGCGTTAGGCATCAATGCTGCCGACATGAAACAATCGTTGAAGGAGCGCTTCTTTGGCCGCCTGAATAAAGTGTTAAATAGTCTTTTATCAGGCGGAAACAAGGTGCGCGCCTTCAACGGATGGGTCACGCCGGTTTTGATGTACTCTTTCGGCATACTCAAGTGGACTCAGACGGAACTTGACGCCCTGGATAGGAGGGTCCGTACATTGCTGACCGCAAATCGGATGCATCACCCACGGTCATCGGTAATGAGACTGTATATCCCACGGAAGTGCGGAGGCCGGGGCTTTCTTAATGCTAAGTCCCTGCACAACCGTGAGGTATGCAGTCTCAGGGAGTACTTCCTTAAAACCGACGTGGGTATGCACCGAGATGTGGTCTCAGTGGACAAGAGCCTCACCCCTCTTTCCTTAGCGAACGAGAACTGGCGCAAACCTGTAGTACTCGATACTAATGACCGCAAGAAGGTATGGCAGAGCAAGGAGCTTCACGGGCGCTTCTACCGGGCCCTACATGGGCCTGATGTAGACTTCTTGGCGTCTGTATCCTGGCTGCGTTTTGGTGACCTGTTTGGGGAAACCGAAGGTTTTGTCTGTGCGATTATGGATGAAGTTATGATGACGAACAACTACCGGAGGTATATTGTGAAGGACGGCACGGTTGACATTTGTCGGGCATGCCACCGGCCGGGTGAATCAATCCGACACATTATCTCTGGGTGCTCTCGTCTAGCTAACGGAGACTACTTGCATAGACATAACCTTGTAGCTAGGATTATCCACCAGCAACTTGCTCTAAAGTACAGGCTTGTGGAGTCGGAAGTACCGTACTACAGGTATGTGCCCGACCCAGTTCTCGAAAATGGCAATATCACGTTGTATTGGGATCGATCTATCATCACTGACAGGACTATTGTTGCCAATAAGCCTGATATAGTGGTGATAGATCGATTAGAGCGTCGCGCATTGATTGTTGATATAGCGGTTCCGCATGACGAGAACCTCGTGAAAACCGAGAAAGATAAACAAATTAAGTATCTTGACTTGGCTCGCGAGGTTGTCGACATGTGGGATGTGAATACAGCAGTCATTGTGCCGATAGTCGTTACGGCCAATGGACTCATTTCCAAGAGCCTCGACCAACACCTAAGGAGGCTCTCGTTAGGCAGCTGGATCAAGGGGTTGATACAGAAAGCGGTACTCCTGGACACGGCGCGTATAGTCAGGAGATTCCTCTCTCAGGAGCCCTGACCACCGGTAGCTTGGACCCTGTTCCCGATACCGGTGGGCTACTATTTTTTATATTTTTAAATATTTTTATTTATTTTTTTACTAATATTTAAAAATGTAATTTAATATGTTAAGAAAATGAATAAACGATAATAATAATTATCTTTATTTCAGACATACGTCCATACAGTTGTTACAACAGATAGCGTTAGTAAAGTTGTTACTTGTACACACAAAAATAAAAAGATGTTAGTAATTTGTTAGTAAACAAACACGGAAACACAACAATAATAATTTTACTACTATTTCCTATTTCTGTGCAGGTGTACACCTGCCCAGTACACAACAAATGGACTGTCCATTTTAGCTGCTAACGTTTAATGAAAAATGACTAAGCACTTTTTGAAAATATGAACTAAAATGGTTTCGGATGTTAGGAAGGTACAAAAATGCGGAAAATAACGCGTCTTTGGTGGCAATACAAAACAGCAAACAGAACAAGAGCCGCCGACTGCTGCGCAATGGCTCTTTCTTATTCAGAGATGCCATCAACATTGATCACGACGCCCTTAAGGCGGATTGGTGATTTCGAATTTATATTAACAACTGCTTCCTCACGATGTATTCCATCGCGGATGCCAATGATGTCCAAGATAAATAAAAAAGCGGCCAAGTGCGAGTCGGACTCGCCCATGAAGGGTTCCGTAGCAGCAAGTAACATAATAATATAAAAGTATTTTAGAAGTTACACATTTTACCAGTTTGGAAGTGTCTCTCGCGCAAAGTTTAGAAAAAAATGATATTAGAAACCTCAATTTCATTTTTGAAGACCTATCCATAGATACCCCACATGTATGGGTTTGATGAAAAAATTTTGATTGAGTTTCAGTTCTAAGTATGGGGAACCCCCAAAATTAATTAATTTATTTTACTATTTATGTACACACAGTAGACAACACAGGAAAAGAACATTATAAAATATGAGTACATAGGTACTGCTTATTTCTTAAGAAATTTCTGCCAGCAGACCTGCAAAAGGAGAAATGAAAAAAGAAACATAGACTATAGTGTGTGAGAAAATACATATAATAAAACAGTAACAAAACTGTGTCTGTACATTGAAAATATTAAAAAAATAACTATTGAGGGGGGTTTAGGAACAGTAATAGAGCATGAATCCAAAAAAAAAATTCTGTCTGTTTGTCTGTTTGTTTGTACACGCTAATCTTCGGAACTACTGGGCGGATTTGTATGATTTTTCTTTTGTTGTATAGGTATGGGCAACATATAGGCTAATTTATCTTGGAAACTTTAACACCTGATGCAGAACCGCAACAGACCAGCTAAACTATAAGAGATACAAAAATGGTACCATAGCAAAAATTGTTCCACGTGATGAGCATTTTCTGCTGAGAGAATAAATTTGAAGATCTGGAACACCTGATGTGGAACTCCAAGAGCCCAGCTACACCATGACACATATAGGAATGACGTCTTAGCAAAAGTTGTTCGGTCTGATGGGCATTTCCTGTTGACTTATAAAAATCGAAGATCAGAAACATCTGATGTGAAAATGAAAGCTATCACTAATTTCACTGTATCTTATAAAATAACATAAGCTGGGAGTACCTCCACGCGGTGAAAGCGGTAACAGTTTAGGACTGATTTTTGATGACGATGGTATATCATTGAAAATTTGACTCTACTGGCCAAAATTCCCATTTATTTTTTTATTTTATTGAATAAATATGCCTTCGGGCTTATGTTATTTGGGTGTTAATTTCCTTTTCCATTTATCTTCGTGACACGGTAGCCTACCCGGTAACGCAGGGGAGCAGTCACTTAGATTTTAATTGATCAGGTATCTTTACAATAAAACTATAACCATGCCTAGAAAGAGGTCAAATCTTTCCCAATGTTCCAAAGGAGCTAAAAGATTGAGGATCATAAGATCCCAAGAATCTACCGAAGAGCGTCAGGAGAGACTTGATGCTGTTCGAGAACATCAGGCTGCAACTCGCTCCGTGGAAACCTCTTCAGATCGCGAAGCACGCCTGCGTTCTCAGCGTATTTACGCATCTACATCCAGGTCTCTAGAGACCAGTGAAGAGTATGCGTGACTGACCGCTGATCGTGAACGTCATACATTGTCTCGCGAGTCGGAGACGTTCTCGGATAGAGAATTGCGCTTGAGTTCTCAGCGTACCTACGCATCTGCTGCGGAAAGTGATGCGCGACTGTCCGTTGATCGTGAGCGACATGCATTGTCTCGCGAATCGGAAATGTTTACCGATACAGAATCACGCTTGAGTTCTCAGCGTATTCGCACATCTACTAACAGGTCTTTTGAACCGAATGATGAACGTGATGCACGACTAACTGCTGATCGAGATTATCATACACTAGCGACCCGACCCAGCTTCGCATTGGCCTATAGCCTTCCTCGGTAAATGGACTATCCGGACTATCCAACACAAAAATTTTTTTTTTAATTCGAACCAGTAGATCCTGAGATTAGCGCGTTCAACCAAACAAACAAACTTCAGCTTTATAATATTATATGTAGTATAGACTGTCCCGAACACGTACACAACAAAATATTCATAATCAGTTAGAAAGTGAGAGAAAAAGAATTGCTGGAGTACGGCATGAAGAGACAGAAGAAGAGCGCAACGAACGTTTGAATTCTGATCGACTTCGACATTCTCTGAACAGAATGTCGATATCATCTGAAGAATCGGATGTGTCTCAAGATATAGCCGTAGGTCATGGCGACCTTCCTTGGGTTGGTAAGGAACGGAGTTCATTTACGTATACTCCTATGATTGACTACGCCACATATTCCGCCATCGGAGGTATGATTCAAAATTGTACTTTTTGTACTTCTGGAATCATCTCGCGCATCCCGTTGTTTTCCCGTCCCCGGGCTCATAGAATTCGACATCAGACGTTTCAGATCTTCGATTTTGCCGACCCCGTTGTCGCTGGCGTGAGCAACAGGATCCGCGTACGAAGTCGCGGGCAGTAGCTAGTATTATATTTAAATACACATATAAGTAAATATTAATATATACTTATATAAATACATAATGCTAAGATATATAAACTAATAAAAATATATATGTATTTAATAAATCATAATTGAGAGGAAAGGTAAAGCTCTTTCACTCTGGTTTTGAACAAAGAAATTGTCTTTAAATCACGAATGCTAGGCGGAAGTGCGTTCCACAACCTTACAGCATGAACGGAAAAGGAATATGAGTAATAGCTGGATTTATGAGGATGGGATTTAAGTAGGGATCTAAGGTGCGATCTACACGGTGCGTCAGTAGGGCGGGCATAAGAAAAACGCTCGCGCAGGTAAGAAGGATAGGACGGGTTGTGTAGGATATTGAAGAGGAGACATAAGATCCTAGTGTTCCTGCGAAGGCGGATTGGGAGCCACTTGAGTTCTTTGCGAAGGTGGGAAACGTGGTCATATTTACGAAGACCAAACATAAAGCGAATACATAAATTTTGCAAGCGCTCAAGCTTATTTAATAACTCCTCAGTAGCATCCAGGTAGCAGGCATCGGTATAATCTATTATAGGCTGAATAAGCGTTTGAGCCAACGAAATTTTAGTCTTCAAAGGCAGGACACTCTGAAGGCATTTCAGCGAATGAAGAGAGAAGTGTACCTTACGGCTTACCTCATTGACTTGAGCTCGCCACGACAGACAGGAATCAATAGTTACACCCAGGTCTTTGGCGGTATCTGTATAATCAATGCGAACACCATCAAGGTGCAACGGCATCAAAGATGCAACAACGGCCGCACTACGAACAAATCGGCTGCCTATGACCATGGCCTGAGATTTAGTTGGGTTGATTTGCAATCCAAAAGACTTAGCCCAAGCGCTGATACAAGCCAGGTCATGATTCATAGCAGCAATGGCAGAATCGGCATCAGCTACAATAAAGTGCCGGTAGAGCTGCAAGTCATCTGCATAAAGATGGAAATTGGAAGAGATTACACTGGTAACCATGTTAATGAAAATTGAAAATAGAAGAGGAGAGAGAACGCTACCCTGAGGAACACCCTCGGTGAGGCAACACCAATCAGAGAAAACCTCATCAAGGCGAACACACTGAGAGCGCCCCCGAAGATAAGAAGTGAACCAGGCTAAAGCAGAAGACGAGACATTTAAAGATTTGAGGATACCTAGTAAAATGTCGAAATCCACTGAGTTGAAGGCACTACTGAAGTCAAGCAATACAAGAACGGTAAGTGACTTACTCTCTATTGCCCAGCGGACGTCGTCAGTTACTTTCAAAAGTGCAGTGACAGTACTATGACCCGAGCGGAAACCAGATTGGAAAGGGGATATTAAAGAGTTCGACGTTAAGAAAAATGTTAATTGTTTATGAACTGAGTGCTCAAAAACTTTGGAAAGAAAAGGGAGAATAGAAATAGGTCTAAAGTGGGATAGCGAGGATGGATTGTTAGTTTTAGGTAAAGGTATAATGTGTGCCTGCTTCCAAACAGAAGGAAAAGAGCAACAGGAAAAAGAATGATTAAAGATGTAAGTAAGAACAGGAAGTAAAGTTGGAAGGATAAGAGTAACCATTCTTGAACACAACTTATCGTTCCCAACTGCAGAAGATGTAATCGCAAGGACAGATTTCTTAACATCATCTTCAGAAACATCACTAAAGTTAAAAGGAGAACATTGAGGCAGCGGCAAACTGGAAAGGTTCTCCAGGGTCACAGCTTTGACAGACGAATCGAGAGAAAAGGGAAGGAAAGAGAAATGTTTATTTAGATCGTTGAGGTTTATTGTTTTTTTTCTATTTTTGTGTGAAAATCTTAATGCGGTTCACAGAATACATCTACTTACCAAGTTTCAATAGTTTGTATGGTTCTTATAGTTTCGGAAAAAAGTGGCTGTGACATACGGACGGACAGACAGACAGACATGACGAATATATATGGGTTCCGTTTTTTGCCATTTAGTTACGGAACCCTAAAAAAGGTACAGACAGCGCGAGCGTTATCATCTGCTTACCTCCTATCTGATGAAATTTTAATACGTGGGGGGTAAGAAGTTGATGACGCAGTCTGTACATAAAATAAATTGAAAAAGTCACATAAGAACCTGTGCGGTATCGAACTCGCTATATTAGGCATGAGAGACGGGCGCCTTTAAGTACCAGATTTAATAACAAATCACACACACAAACACAAAACCAAGTAAACTTGGCTTCGTGCAAGAACCTCTTTTTCCCAATTACATGGCTGTGTCTGTCTTCATTTTGACCAGCTGAACTAAAATAGTAATTGTTCGCTAAGAACACTTGCTAGTACCGAAAACCAATATTTACTTCTGGACGCAATAAGACAGAAATAGTTTTCTCCGAGAAACATCAAGCAGTTCCAAACTAGGTTGACGACCGAAAACAAAAAAAAAACACAAACATGAACACAATTAGATGGAGGCTTACCCATAATTAAAACAAATTCATCTTAGCTTTTTTCTTGGACCAACGTAATTGTTAAATGTCATTGAACTTTGTCAGCCTAAATCACAGAGTACCCACTTTAATTCAAAACGCTCTAATTAGGTTGTTTCGTAAAGAACTACCCATCTATTTTGGACGTGGAATTTTTCTTTATTAATCTGCTATTAATATTTTCTTTGAAAAAACTTGGGTTTGGTGTCCATTTGTTTTTTCGCTAGCCTGGGTAAAGACCTCCCCCATATCTTTTCAGGTATTCTTGTCTTGTCAGTTCTCACAGTGTGTGTCTAGGTCATCTCACCACCTCTTTGACGCCGAACATCCTCAGCACACCCATTGAAAGAGACTTTTACCCAGCAGTCACTGTTAACCCAGGAACATTATCTAAAATAAAATAAAAAAGAGGGTTTTAATTTAAATAATTAGTGGTACAGAACTAGTAAGAGACTGCAATTAATTCAGTCACTGAAATGTGTTTAAGTAGGCATGTCCTGAAATACAAAATCACTTTAAAAATAAAGGACCTTCTTGTTTTCTCAAAACAAATGAACGCGGAATTAGAGTACAACCAAAACACAAAAAAAGTTTCAACCTTTCCGTGGGCCATAACTCCAGTCAGAAGTTCCGACCTTTGTCTGGTCACCGAAGTGTCTGGAGGTACTGTCATCTTAGGTCATTCATCATCTGCCAATAAGCCTGTTCCCAACTATGTTGGGATCGGCTTCCAGTCTAACCGGATGCAGCTGAATAGAATCGGCGACTGCCTATCGGATCTTCACAACCCGCGACTGCCTTTTAGACCTCCACAACCCAGTTACTGTGTAACACGATTCTCGACTTATAGTTGTCAGACTTTCTGGCTTCTGACTACCCATAACGACTGATAAAGATCTACGAATGACAGCAGAGACCAAGGCCGGGACCAACGGCTTTAGCTCGTTCCGAGGCACGGATCAGGGAACTCGGTATGAAATGGATGGTCACCCATCCCCAGACCGTCCGGGCAAGCGTAGCTTAACCTTTGACCGATCGATCTGTACGTCTTTTACTAAACCACAAGCTCCTCAGGCCATTATGTATTCTATATCAAAACCTAAACAAGAAGATCTCTTCCTGCAATTCCATTTGTTTACCATAATCTAGGTCCGAGATCCTGGCTCCTAAATAGTCTAGTTATGAACGACATGCGGTCCCCGTGCAGGGGGCCACATCCTCATTAGAAAAAAGGGGGCTGAGCAAATGGCGTGTAACACATCGGTCCAAGGTGACATGCATTCAGTGAGTGAGAAACTCATTGTGACACCGTTTGTTGAAGGAAGTTGGTTGGATTGTTGTAATAATATGTTTATTAAGGTACATTAGGTACTACTCGGATATTTAGGCAGTCAATTGACACGAAAAGAAGTAGGAGTACTGACATAATTATGGACGGGACATGAGATTACTACGTCTTCATTTCCTATGTTTGGATTTTTTTATAAATTTCGAATTTTGGAGATATTTGTATGAGATGTTTCGGTTCAAATGCTGATGATCTAGGTAACAATATATTCCTATTAAGTTATGGGAGGTTTGTCCACCTAGAATTTAACCCCAATATCCAGCATATTTTTTAACATAAATAATTGCTCATTTCTTTTTTCTACAAGTTATGGGGTCAAATTACTACAATTTCAAAATAGCTATACCAATACTCCATTTATAATACCATTAAAAAAAAGAAGCTGATAAAAGCAGGTATGCAAAAATAATTATTTCAAAGATAAGTTTAAACTTATTTTAATATAATTTTGATAAATAGATCTAAGATAGTACTAAATATGGGCGTATAATATTATAAACAGAATAAAAGACTTTTAAAGATTAGGTAACATATTAAATTTGGTAGAATTACAGTGAAACGAACAACGTTCCATGTATTGTTCATCCCTGCTTCTGTTAGGTTTTCAGCATTGACACTGTAATTTTAAATTGGAATTAATTAAACAACTAAATGAAAATCACATAATTTTAGAAGATAAATTATTAGAATAGTTACAAATACACGTGACAGCTACTGTAAAAATAGATTATAATAAATTCGGTGTCTATCGTAACTTTAGCATGTTTATTGTACTTTTGGTACAAAGTGTCCATTAAATAGAACCTTTTTTAACTTCTGTCTAATGCTATTTTAAATGGAGTATAGGTAAGTCATTATATTATTGACGGATTGTTTGAAATAAATTAGTTAAATTAACACAAAACCGAAAATAAAACCAATGAAATTCAAAAATAAAAGTAAGTTTACAATCTTTCCTTTTTCAAATTACATAATACTGATAAATGGCCAGTAAGTAATGAGACAAAATTATAAGTATATTTAACTTTCCTGTAAAATGTTCGTTAGTGTGTTATCTGTAGAATAATTAAGACAGTTTGGCAGCTTTTATATAGTACTTAACACCTATTTTCTATTACCATATTTCTTACCCAAATAAAAGTTATCTGACGATAATCGGATCTCTGAATGTATCAGTGAACAGAGTTTGTACGACTTTACTTATCAACTGTTATAACTAAGTACTATAGGTAGGTTCAAAATTGTATTTATAATTTCAACCCACAAAATTGTCTGTTCTTATTAGGTCATCACATTTACCTACAAAAAAATGAAGTCCTTATATTCTCCGTAGCAGTTTAGATAACTTTTGAACTGTACTCTGTGCATTGTCGTAGTACAAAGAAACTTGTTAAAAGTGATAGTGAATCGCCTATCTACCTACATAATGACTGGTTCACAAAAACAGACCTTTTAAAGGTCGGACCCAAAATTGTTTGATAATATGAACATTACTGTGAATTCAGGAGAATAGAGAAGGCTAAAGGATTGAAAGGGAACGGTGATATTGCTTCATATCTATGCAAATTATGGGTTCCACAAAATTGGAGTACAGATTCACCAGTATAAATTAATTTGGTGAAATATTAGGGATTCAGAATGAATAAACATATTTTAAGAGCAATTTGTTTAATTAATTTTCTTGGTGAGTCGGATTTCTTTGCCGGTTGATGGTAATATCCATAACTGTAATATTCATAATATCCATAAACCGCGGTTTGGTTTTCCTAAACCTTATTTTTAAGGTCATCTGATTTTTGTATTATCTGTGAATCTATGACTAAAACAATAGCATTTTATGGGATAAATTAGTAGTAATTTGTCCCATAAAATGCTATTGTTAAATTGCAAAAGAGAGAGAGAGAGATTTATTGTGGAATTAAAAATATTAGTAGTAATATTTTTAATTCTTGAAGATTTAATCTTCAAATTATTGAAAAAAAGTTACATGTAAGTAAGTAGTTAGGTTGGTAGCGGAAAAATTTCGGCACAGATATTTTTGCGCACGTCAGCATGGCCTTGGCCATTTCTAGATCTTCACTCTTAAGGACCATTTAGTGCCGTATAAACGTAGATAAATATTACAAAGTGATAATTATATTGAAGGTTTAATGGCTCTTCTACACGGGGCTCCGACCATCTCCAATAGATAAAAACAGTTTTTTGGGCACCTTTAAATCTGTTACGACTGGGATTAAAGAGGCTTCCATTTCAATGGGATAGTAAGTGATAATATTTTATGGAGACTCTTAGGTTTAAATAGCAGCTTGAACTAAAAGCAGTTGCCATCAATTTTGTTGGATTCCCAACGATTGTAATTAAAATAATCAGTCAAATTGTCAAATACAGGTTTTTTATTTAACTCTCTCACAATTTTTTCTCAAATATCATGTATTTCGAAGAGAAAAAATGCTATGCTGAGAAAAATGCTGCTACTGACAAAAATGTTTGGTATTTGCGACATTTATGTCTATGTCTGGTATTCGCTTTTGAATTTGTATTTGATTTTTTGACTCTCAGTGTTCCGCGCGGTCTATCTGCCTTTTGTTTTATAATCTGAAGTTATTTTGATGAAAATATTATGACATACAATAAGTAAAAAGTGACAAATAGCAGTCGTAAGAACACAATTTTGGTACAACGTTTTATTTCACAAGCAATTGCAAGATGTCGACGAGACGACGTAAATGTGCTGTATCTCTTATTTGTCAAAGTATTATTAAATTGGTTGGATGTGAACTTGAATAGCATGATGTGTGAAGACTTATGTACAGTCACGAGCAAAAACATGTAAACAGTTGGTCTCATTCTAAACTGATTTTCTCCTAAACTATTAATTGAAATGTTATGAAGATACGAATGTTTACAATACGAACGTTTTTTGAAACTTTGAAACGAAGTTTGAAAACTAATATAAAATAGGTTTTATCTATCAGTTGAAATAGTTATTTAACGAGAAAATTGCTTTTGAATTTTGCAATCTGCAATGCAATATCATATTTATGCTCGTGACTGTACACAATGGAGCCGATTCTGTTGTACACGAGCTAAATTTATTTTAAGCTATTTTATTTCTTTCTCTCCAATAAAACGAGAAAGACACATATATTATTAAGACCTGTAAATTTAAGTTGATCTAAAATATTTATACAATAATTTATGGTTGTCATGTCGAACGTATTGATAAAAAACACGACAACTTAAAAATAAAAACTAATTTGACATCTCTAACTTTCTTATGTCGCCGTCCTTTTCTTACGCTGCCCGTGGTACCTAAGAGATGCTTTTGTTTTATTTTAGTTTATTTATTTTGTGAACAAGAGAATCGGCACCAATGTCGATCAATTTTACGAAGGATTGAGAAATATCTAAACAATAATAGTTGTAGATGTTCTTGCTGTTTGGGTTATTAGGTAGAGCCTAATACCTAGCTCCAGTTTTTGACGACACGGTTGGCGCAGTGGTTGAGCGATCGACTGCTGCGCTGCGTGCCGCGGGTTCGATTCCCGCACGGAACAAATATTTGTATGGCCTTCAGATAGTTGTTCCGGGTCTGGCTGTTTGTGTATGTGAGTTTATATGTTTGTAAACGCACCCACGACACAGGAGTAATTCCTAGTGTGGGGCAACGTTTTTTTTAAAAAATAAAAAATAATAATAAATAAATAAATAAATGAGGAATTCCAGCCTATTTATCGAGCGGTAGGGCAAGTTAGAACTGTCAGATTAGCATTATTATACCTAATGTCAGATTGCTCAAGATGTTGTTTTTCTCCACATCATAAAGACCATAATTCAACATGATTTTCTGAATTCTAAAGTAGCTTACTAGAAGTTCTCAAGTTGAACGTTGACAGTGATAGAATTTAAATCCAATTACCAACTCACACGCATGTTAGCTTTCAATACCAAGCGTGTGATTACTTATATCTTAATTAATATAAAACACGCCCTTTTCCTGTTCAAAATACTTGATCAACAAAACGTCTTTATTCAATACGCAAAACTTAAATTATTCTAAAAACTTCTTAATTTACTTTTCTTTACATGACATTGGGAACTTAGTCATAAGTATTTAAGTCCTTACTTATGCTTAGTTGTAAGACAATTAAACGTACGGCGTAGGTCTTAATTGCCTGTTAATTGCCATACATGCGGTTAAATGTAATTAGTAGCCAAAGTTCAGAGTAAATTCGAAGAATTGACTTAGTGAGCTGCGGGAAGGATCGTCTTGAACGCCTTAAAAACTTCTGAACGCTTAATTTACTGTCTGTAGATTATACAGAAATAATTCCTATGTTTGAGAAATTATTAAGTGAATAAACGTTGTAAACGGAATTGCTGAGCGAAAAACACATGTTTACAACGCAGGTTTAATTTTGCACGAAATTTGTATCTATACATACACACATACAAATTATTAAAATGAAAGTGTCTCTTTGTAATGTTAAAAAAACAGCTTAAATAATAAAAAATCTATTTACAACATTTTTGCCTGTCTGTCTGTTTGTTCCGGCTAATCTCCGAAATGGCTGGTCTGATTATAACGGGACTTTTACTGGCAGATAGTTGATATTATCAGGAGTAACATAGGCTACCTATTTTATTTTAAACCAAAAACATCAGCTGGTTGTAAATAAAGCATAGGTACAGCCACTGACCGCCAGGAACTGTTAGTATACAGAATTAAAAATCGGTTCGCGTTCTAATCGGTTCCATCTTTTTGGCGTGTGCGTTTCGACCGCGCGGCCACGGCGATATTTCGAAAAAAAAAACTATTCCAAGATTATGTAAAATTTTGTAAAAGTTGATTCCCAAAACCATAAATTTGTCGAAGTTATGGTTAAAAAGTTATAAGGGTTTGAACGTGGCCGCGCCATTGAAACGCGGAGAACCGCGCGGCCACGGAGATCTTTAAAACTAAGCGTAGCAGAGACCTAAAATTCAGGTAAAAAACAGATTGAATTTGTAAAAAATATGTAAAAATACAGAAAAAATCCTAGGTTTATATTTTAGGAGCTGCAAGACAAAAACCCCATGGCCGCGCCATTGAAATGGTGAATAACACTCTAGCGCCGATATCACGCTGAAAATGCATCGCAGACGTCTGAAATTCATTGTAAAATCTAGATTTTAATTTGTCAAAAATGTAAAAAATATACAAAAAATACCTAAGTTTAGATTTTAGGAGCTGTAAGACTAAAACCCCATGGCCGCGCCATTGAAACGGTGGAAAACACGTTATCGCTGATATCTCGCTGAAAAAGCATCGCAGGGGTCTGAAGTTTTTTGTAATACCTAGATTTGAATTTGTCGAAAATGGAAAAAATATACAAAAAATACCTAGGTTTATATTTCAGGAGCAGTAGTGCGGTATCGTGTAAAAATAAGTTTTAATTATCTATCGAAGAAAGTAAGTATTAGTGAGATTTTTTTTATAAACAACACCTATTAATATGTAGAACTACCGATAATATGCAAAAGATATTTTTTATTCATAATACAAAGCCTTGTAATGTGTTTTGAATATTTCGATAGGGTGACCATGCCTTGTTGTTTACAGAAAACTTTCCACCTGTTGTAATAGAAATCATGTCCCAAGGATTCTAAATTGAATTGAAATGAAACGAAGAGATACATCTTTATTTCTTTAAAAATCACAGAAATAGTTAATTATTACACATACAACAACAAGAAACTTCGGTCAAGATATCCTACTATTAAACTGGGGCAGCGATTTATGAGCAATTTATTGTGATAATTTTATATTGAATAAATCTGAAGAAATGTTAAATTCTAATAAAATATCAAATTTCATAATCGTGTTTCTTGCATTTTACACGGTAATTTTACTTTTTTTTTTTATTAATGTACGGTATGTTTAGCTTGAAAGACTTTATTTTCAATCAATCAGCACGGTAGTTGATAATTTGAAACTGCTAACACTGGTTCCAATGAATAGATATTCCGCCATCGCACCCTGTCTTCCTTCCAAAGGATTTTTATTCAGGCTTTTCCAATTTAAAAATCTGTTTAAAATGCAATAACGAAACCACGAGATTTACATACGAATTTAGTAATATTATTTTATTTGATCTCAATGGCACAGACAAAATTATGCTCGAAGAAATACCTCATTACATCAAAATAAAGCAAAAAATATATAGACTGATAGGTGCTGTGGAATATCTTCCCCCGGTTGTAGGTCTGATTGGTCATTACAAGTGTCATTGCTTAGTAAATAAATCCGGAACGATTTGTTACGACGATAATAAAACCGGAACGCACGCAAATTCTGAACAACCTCTGACAGTACATAATTTAACATATGGTCTAATAGATGACTAAGATATTAAACATCAGGGTAATATTATACTTTACTTTACAGTGGGAATAAGCTCGCTAAGTGGGAATATGCAACCACTTTTTTCTTGACCCTCGATTTCTTGGTGGAAATCTCAAAAATATTGACGTTTTATACGAGATGGGTACCTTATTTTATAGTTTTGGTTTGTGTGAAATGTAATTTTTTGTTGCATGATTTCGACAATTGTGTCCTCTCCATGAGGTCGTATTAATAAAAAATATTTATCGTAGTGTGAGAAAACAATCAGTGATTTATGTGATTTTTAAAAAAATGAAGATATATTATTATGTTTTTGTATCTCTTCGTTTCATTTTAATTCAATTTAGAATCCTTGGGACATGATTTCTATTACAACAGGTAGAAAGTTTTCTGTAAACAACAAGGCATGGTCACCCTATCGAAATATTCAAAACACATTGCAAGGCTTTGTATTATGAATAAAAAATATGTTTTGCATATTATCGGTAGTTCTACATATTAATAGGTGTAGTTTATTAAAAAAAATCTCACTAATACTCACTTTCTTCGATAGATAATCAAAACTTATTTTTACACGATACCGCACTACTGCTCCTGAAATGTAAACCTAGGTATTATTTGTATATTTTTTCCATTTTCGACAAATTCAAATCTAGGTATTACAAAAAACTTCAGACCCCTGCGATGCTTTTTCAGCGAGATATCAGCGATAACGTGTTTTCCACCGTTACAATGGCGCGGCCATGGGGTTTTAGTCTTACAGCTCCTAAAATCTAAACTTAGGTATTTTTTGTATATTTTTTACATTTTCGACAAATTAAAATCTAGATTTTACAATGAATTTCAGACGTCTGCGATGCATTTTCAGCGTGATATCGGCGCTAGAGTGTTATTCACCGTTTCAATGGCGCGGCCATGGGCTTTTGTCTTGCAGCTCCTAAAATATAAACCTAGGATATTTTTCTGTATTTTTACATATTTTTTACAAATTCAATCTGTTTTTTACCTGAATTTTAGGTCTCTGCTACGCTTAGTTTTAAAGATCTCCGTGGCCGCGCGGTTCTCCGCGTTTTAATGGCGCGGCCACGTTCAAACCCTTATAACTTTTTAACCATAACTTCGACAAATTTAAGGTTTTGGGAATCAACTTTTACAAAATTTTACATAATCTTGGAATAGTTTTTTTTTCGAAATATCACCATGGCCGCGCGGTCGTAACGCACACCTTTTTGGCGATACATCAGCACAAACAGACCAAAGGCTTATATATAACTAGAGGGCCGGGCAGATTTCGAGCAGAACTCGACTGCAGCGCCACCTAAACCGGTACAGCCGTTTAGGAGGAGTTCACTTTCATACACACGCGCAGAAGATTTTTATAAAGATGTTAATTTTTTATATGACAAGAGGTCTATTCTGTTGAAGTCTCCCACGATAACTTTAGATAAAGTAGTTTTGACGTATGCTGTCAATCTCTGACATGATGGAATCAAGAAGCTTATAAATAATTTATTTCATTTATAAGAAACAAATATACAATATTTACACGTACAATAAAAAAAGAGAAAAACCTATAACTATTAAACTACTAGCTTATAGATAAAAGTGGAGGCAACACTCTAAACACCTAAGCAGATGCACAGAAGCAGAAGCAGATGCTCTCTTTCTGAATGCATACATAAGAACGAGACAGTGCTATGTGTTTTCTTTATCTAATCTATGCATTTAGAAGGAGAGCCTGCCCACAGTTTGTTTCACATAGGTATTCAGAGTGTTGCCTCCACTTTTACCTATAAGCTTCTTGGATGGAATGGCAGCTCACTTCAAGCTTACTTCACATTAATCCACTGCAGAAATAATAATAATAATATGTGGGGATATTTTCACACATGGCCATCTGACCCCAAACTAGGGAGACCCTGTACTATGGGTGTCAGACAGCTGATATATATACACAAATACATTTTAAATACATACATATATAGATAAACAACACCCAGACACAAGGCAAACACAAGTGATCATCACACAAATATTTATTCTGGGCGGGAATCGAACCCGCAACACGCTGCGCAGCAGTCGATCGCTCAGCCACTGCGCCAACCGTGTCGTCAATCACAATCAAAAATGTATGTTGCTATCAATATAGTATTAATCACATCGTACGCCGACGTCGTTGTCGCTTCTGAAATCGGAACATGAACGTCCAGGATGTCGCTTCTGCCAAAATACTCTGTGGTACCTCAATCAAGTTGTACCTTCACTACATCAAACGTTGCAGGTGCATTTTAATGAATTTTGCAGAAACCATATATTATGAAATTTTTGCACGTGTAACATAGTCGCGTGATGTGTTGGTACTGAGTCAGGCTCATATCAAAAGCTGCTGCAGCGCTGTTTTTATGCACCAATTTTATTCTTAGCTGCTGAAGTGATGTATCTTCGAAATGTTATATTTCATGTGTCTCATCACATCATTAGCATGTCAACCTTTAGACGCCTACTGCTGAGCATAGGTCTACCCCCAAAGGAAGTGCAGCCGTAATCGCCATACTTGGCCGATGTATGTTGGCGATCGCAGCATGTATTATGGTACTCAAAAGGATGCTGGTGCCCATCCTTTGCTCAATATCCCTCTGTCGCCTTCTACGACACCCACGCCACGGGTAGAAATGGGGTGGTGCTATTCGCGGCCGGCACCACATGACCACTACATCTCAAAATCTGCAAATGCAGGCAATGTGTCTATAAATCTATAAATCAATGAAATAAAAAAGTTAAAATACAATATAAATGGTATATCTAAGTATGTATATCTCATTGTAGAAAAATCGTTTTAACCTGGCAACCGTAACTGTAATTGGCTGGAGAAAATGAAGAATGCTAGAAAATGACCCACTTAGGTACATTTTCTAGCATTCTTCATTTAAATTAACGGAAATTACACCCAACACCCAACAACATCCTATACATTTTATTTTTATTTATTTAAGGAAAAACAAACAGTAGCACAATAAGAAATAGTCTTAATATCTAAATATTACAATTTAACAATCATGCTACCCACTAGTTGTAGCGTTGTACTAGTTCTAATCGCTCAATATATTTTACATAAAATGGGTTCCAAATAGGAACTGCAAACTCTAACTGTGGCCTAATTATTGATTTGTATAAGTACAAAAAGGTCGACGAATATCCCTGGAAGATCTCATGACGAAACCAAACATTTGATTGGCTTTGTTAACAATTTTTCTATAATTATGAGTATCCAGATGGAACTTCGAATCTAGCATAACACCAAGATCGCGGAGAGAACTAACTTTATTAATGAGCGTATAGCAAGACGATAGTCGAACTCAGTGATATTTTTCTTTTTGGTAAATGTTATAACATGACACTTTGGAAGACTAAGATAAAGCTTATTAGAAGAGCAGTAGTTAGAGAAACGCTCTAAATCATGCTAGAATTTAAAACAATCGACTTTGTCAGAATTAAATCGTCTGCGTATAGAAGAAATTTTGAATTTTGAAAACAGTCTTTTATGTCATGAATGTATATAATAAATAATAATGGGCCTAAATTGGAACCTTGTGGTCCTCCGGAGGTGACCAAAAAAGAGCCAGATTCAAAGCCATTAACAACTACCTTTTGTGTTCTGTTAGTTATATAAGATATAAACCACCGTAGAAGGTCCCCTCTGATTCCATTGTAAGCAATTTTATTAAACTTAGTAGTGTGTGATCAATTTTATCGAAAGCCTTCTGAAACCACACACACCAACACCCTATGCACTCTACAACACCCAACAACCTACCAACACCCTATATTCCCGAAAAGTTACCCAGAGGTGTACTTTTAGTACACCAACAGTTCGGCCTATTGCCATTAACTGGGCAGAAATTAAAACTCAGGGATGCTCGTCCTAACTTGATTTTCATCTTATTCGACATCATTACAAAACAAACAATAACGATAAATAGTCTTTTGTTCAATTTCTTACGAAGAGATATTAAGGAAAGGGCGTTAACCGCTATTGCAGTGCTAAAACGATTTTTCTATAGTAGCGTAGCCTGGATTTGCGATGGGTTTATAGCAATGGGCATGCTTTTGTTGCATGGACTATGCACCTCTGCCCAACCCTTCGGGATATACAGACCTGGTATTTATGTAGGTACAGAGGCCAGCACATCAAGTTAGGGGTAACAATTGAATATTAACCTTGTTGGGGAACAAGGTTCAAATTCAATTGAATTTTTTTTACTAAAAAGTAACTACTGTGTATTATTTAGTACCTACATCATTTTACCATGGCTAAAATTATGAGGATAGATGCAGAAATATGTCATTAAGAAGGTATTCGTACTTGGTTGCTTAAATGCTGGGCCGTTTTTCAGGTATCAGGTTATCATCATCATATCAGCCTATAGCCGTCCACTGTTGAACGTAGGCCTCCCCTAGAGATCGCCAACCAACCCGGTCTTGGGCAGCCCGCATCCATCCGCTTCCAGCCACCTTCTTCAAATCGTAGATCCATCATGCCGCAGAGCATCCCACACTACGCTTGCCCAAACGCTGTCTCCACACTAAAGAAAACTGCGAGGTGTCAGAGCCCTGTGTAATTTAACATGTGTATCTGTGTGTCTGCCTGTAGCATCGTAGCTCGTGAACGGATGGAGCGATTTATACACTGTTTTTTTAATAGAAAGCTGATCTAGGTAGAAGGTTCTAAGCTTATGTAAGATGAAGATAGGATAAGCCCAATCCGACGATATATTATCAGCATTTATCTGTGCATAACGGGTCTTCTCGTAATGAAATAATTAAAACAAAATTAAACTAAAAAGTGTCCCGACAAGAAATATCCTCCCGTCTTTTTAGAGGGGTTTTTTTATGCCGAGGTTTTTTTTAAATCTTACAGTAAATTAAAATCATAACCCTTTCCTTGCAGTCGGGGTAAAAACCATCAGACAATTTCTGTAGGTCATAACTTCTACCACTTCTACCGGACACTTTGAAGGTTTGGACTTTAGGAAACGCCTGCAAAATGTCGCTTTCAGTGTGCTCAAGTTTAAAGGTAATAAAATGTCAATGAAACTAAAGTGCAGGAACTTTCAGGCTTCAACTGAATAGCTCGTTTACGAGGGTCATGACGCAAGTTGCCATGGTAACGCAGTTACACTTTGCAGGATTTTCGCGTCTGCGTTATTTAATTAAGTTTTACATTTCCCTCTTTTGTAGTTCGGAGATTCGCACTCGATGTAGTTGTTTTATTGAGTAGCTTGTGTTTGCACAATCATATTTCACGATTAGGGTTATAATGGTTCAAGGGAATGTTTTCAATAACATCATGTTTCATAAGAGCGTGTCACACATACAATGCAGCCTGCCGAGACGTCGACTTCGATATTTTCAACACTACCAACATTAAAATTAAGAAATCTCTGTGTATAGCTTCTTCTTCGAAAACATAGCATAGTTTATCTGATCTTACTTTTCCTATTTTTTCGATCTTATTTATATAAAGTCGCTGTCTTCTACCTTCTTGTGCCTACGAATATGTATTTTCTATCTGTGAAAACTTTTAATTGGCCTTATCGTTGTCACTATTCTATCTTATTTTTATACCTAGCTGTAAGTTTTCCAAATAAAAATAAAATAAATAAAATAGTGTG
This sequence comes from Charanyca ferruginea, assembly GCA_947361185.1. Classification (NCBI taxonomy): domain Eukaryota; kingdom Metazoa; phylum Arthropoda; class Insecta; order Lepidoptera; family Noctuidae; genus Charanyca; species Charanyca ferruginea. The sequence goes on along the minus strand of OX376055.1, from coordinate 53,099,477 downwards.
TCTTTCTAAGATTCCCTTGGACATATCGGTGAAAGAAAACATTGTGAGGAAACTTGCACTTATCTATAAAATAGTATCTTATTATACCGAGCTTTCTTCTGGCCGATCTTTAACATTCGTCACAGGTAATCCGAAGCTTGTAAGTCAATCTGATAATCAGTCTTACCAGGGGGTATCGTGTTACCAAGTGACTGAGTTGTGGAGATCACATAGGTAATCGCTCAATGTGAAATACTGGAATTCAATTGGATTCGATTAGACTGGAACCCGATCCCAAAATAGTAAAAAAAATGCTAGACTGATGATCGTTCCTGTCTGAAGATCTTTCTCTTCTCTTCTTAGTCGTTAACTGTTGGTCTTGGGGCGTCGTTCATAACTGCGGTTGCAACCTTCGCAATCCTTTCCCACCGGGCTCTATTGGCTGCATGGCGAGCACATTCTGCCACAGAGATATTGGTGGCAGATTTGATGGAGTCTGTCCATCGGGTTGGCGATCGACTCTTCCCTGAATCACCAGACTTTCTAAGGAAGGAGATGGCCAGAATTAACCTGTAACCATAAGTACCTATCAATTTATAAGTAGTTACTTATTCGCGCCTAGATCTATGACTTGTTGCTACACATTCTAACGTAGGCGTTTCTCAAGTCAATACAAACCAATTTATTTTCCCTGAATTATGAGATTCATAGGTTCGGCAGAACTAGGCGGTTCCAATATTTTCTGATCATTGCCATGAATATTGGCAAAGGTTTGAATTATTGCTGTTGACCCCTACATTTTACTTGTGCTCCGAAAATCATAGAAACTTCATCGTTCCGCTCCGGTGATCTGTATAAATAAAAACTGGCCCTTCTTGTTTACTTTTTATTGGTTTGAAGTAGTTTCTATATATGATAACTACACAACATATACTTACTATGTTAATTTTGCGATGATTGAAACGATATGCACGGAATGCTTGGCCTGTGGGGTGTCCGGGCTAGAATAGCACCCCCCCATTTCATCCCGAGGGTGTCGTCGAAGGTGACTAAGGGAAAATCCGGAAGTCGGGCAGCAGCGGCTTCCGTGTACTTAACAACTTCACTGCGATCCCCAATACGCCTGCCAAGTGTGGGGATTATTGAACCCCCCCCCCCCTTATGGGGGAGGCCTTTGTTCAGCAGTGGACGTCTTCAGGCTGATGATGATGATGCACGAAATGATTATTTATGAGCTAAATTTAAATTGTATCTTGTCTGAATTTCCAAAATATGTAAGGTAAATACGGTATATGGTAAATAATTATAATCTGGGTATCTTCAAGGCACAAGTGAACCAGTTCATCCTAGGCGAGCTTGCTATACCATAGGCCGTATCAGATGAGGTCAGAGGGCCTGGTGTGAGTTTTAATTCGAACTCGATCGCGTTAACGTAAACTCCAGTTTGTATTGAAACTGGAACAGCGCAGTCTAGTGGCAAACACATATCACTGTCTCGTTCTTATGTATACATTCAGAAAGAGAGCGTCTGCCCACAGTTGGTTTTACTTAGGTATTTAGAGTGTTGCCTCCACTTTTATCTATAAGCTTCTTGGGTCAGTCCTACAAATAGTCGGTTGCTTAAGGTCCCCCTTGTAGGTCTGACATTTAAATTGATTATTTTTATTTACAAGTTGTCGATATATAGGAACCACAATTATTGCATACAAATTGACATTAGCGATAGTTTACGTAAACGCGATCGTGTTCGAATAAAAAGTCACACTAGGCCCTCTGGGCCTCAAGTCTGCTATTACAATAGTGTCAAAATAGTCTATCATTGATTTCATAACTGTTGATTTTGACAAGTTTGGTAATCTACTAATTATAATGGCGTCATTATGGTCAACCACTGACACGCCATGGAAAGAAATGATATATAATGGCAATCTCGTACAAAATGACAACTGAATGACTGACTTAGGCGGTAATCTGCTAAAATTTTGACAGTTACTTTGATCAGTGATCTACCATTACAACGTCATCGTGCAGTCATTGCTTTTAATTCGACCGACCAATGATCGATCATTATGAATTTAGCAGATTACGATCTTTTAGCAAAATGACAATGGAATCGTGTTGGAATGACGAAATTAAACAAATAGCAGACTTGGCCCCCTGGTGAGTTGCCGCCAAACGCAAACCTGTTAGAATGTAAAAACAAAAATACTTTGTTACTAAAACGGCTTGTTAGGCCTCGTGGCGCACTGTCAAGTCTTTCTCAAATACGAACAAAGTAAACTATTTATACCAAAGGTACGGCTAAATCAGCTAGTCTCTATAAGTGTATAAACATACGAAAAATCAGCTATGTTTTAAGTCCTATGTAGGTGTGTTTAAGGAGGTAATAGGCGAGCCTATTGTCATCAACCTAGCACAACTCAATTATTAACTACTTCCTATTGGCTACTGATTATCTTACGGATCCCTAATTACAGCCCAAACACTCAGGGATGACGAAGGTTCCTATTGGTGAAAGAATTTTTGAAATCGGATCAGAAGTACCGGTCATTACCCCTACTTGCAAAGACATTTTACCTTTTTACAATCTATACTAATATTATAAAGAGGTAAAATTTGTTAGTTAGTTTGTATGTAGGGGGTAATCTCCGAAACTACTCATCCGATTTCAAAAATTCTTTCACCAATAGGAAGCTACATTATCTCTGAATACTATAGGCTGTATTGCATTATCAAAAAATTAGGGATCCTTGAGAAAATTCACGCCAACGAAGTCGCGGGCAAAGTTCTGGTCTCTAATAATTATATAAAAATCTCATGTCACAGTGTTTGTTATAGAACTCATCCGAAACGGCTTGACCGATTTTTAAGAAATTATTTGTGTATATTTAATGAGAATAAATAGACCGTAGACAATTTTTTTAAATTTATATGGCATAACCGTTGTCCGTGTGGTGTCGGACGTAAAGAATAGCACCATCCCATATCTTCCGTGGGTGTCGTAAGAGGTCGCCTAAGGGATTTACCAGAGAATGGGCAGCAGCGTTCTCTGTGCCTTTGTAACCACCATACTGCGATCGCCAAACCGCCTGCCAAACGTGGCGATTATGGCAAAAACCCTCCCTTGGGGAGGCCTATGTTTAGCAGTGGACGTCTTTCGGCTGAAATGATGATGGCATAAGATCGTTTGCCGGGTCAAAAAGTATTAGTAGGACAGAAATTTTGATTTCCATTAGGAGTTTTTCAGAATGCTGAGACCACAAATTATACTGACCTTTTAAGAAATAATATACTTCTGTAAAGATTTTGTTAAACTTAAGTAGGTTGGTTGTCCAAAAGTTTTCTGTCGTTACGTTAATATTTGATTTCAGTTTGGCATTGCGGAACTTATCAGGGTTCAATGACTCAGAAATAAAAGTTATTGTTATGCTTATATCATATTTCAATTTTTGGTTAAGACGTTGAAGGTATTATTGAACTTCAGAGTCTTTAAGAGTTGCATGTGTGGGTGGACCCAAATCAGTGTTCCTCTTCTGCGTACATTGGTCCTATCTTACTTATAGTTCAAGAACTCCGACCTACTTTATTGTAGATAACTGATATTTTGAGAACCTATATTATGTTTAGAAAGGAATGCATACTTGCTAGATTTAAGGCTAAGCTTTTTTCAGATATCAGAAACATACCTGATATTTCAGTCTTGCCAAAATGTCGAAGGTATGGCGATTTGTGACATTTCAGTCCAGAAATAGATTGGACGAAGTCGCGGGACAAAGCTAGTGAGATATAATTAGATCAATTCAAAGTTCCAATTAATGCTAAAGAAGTACTTGTCATGACTGACTGTTTCACCTCTGTGATTGATTTACCTTAAAGTTTCATTAGCTTTTCTTAGAAATTGAAGTAATGAAGTAGCCGAAGGCATTCGTTTGATGAATTAATTAGCAAAATAATATTCTAAACCAATTACGAAAACTTATTCATAATTTCTATAATGAACAAAACGGTTGATTCTTGTTCACTATACACCCAAGTAACAAAATTTGGTTTTATAAAAGTTTTGAGAACATTTTAGAGCGTGCTATTAATGTTCATGATTATACTATAATGGAACAATAAACATTTACAGAACCCTAATAAAGCCCTAGTTTTATCGCTGATTTATTCTATAAACAATACTGTAAGGTTCTAACGGTGATAAATCAGTTCTATAGTTAAAATGTAAACCATGTTTATAGTGCTATTTTGCACCTGAATGATTCCAGTAATCTTTTTCAATACGGTTGTTCATTCAGTGTTCCCCAAGAAAACAAAATATATTGGTAAATTATGCTTTATGTCATTTGACATCGTTGCTTAACGTAACATGTAAAATGGGACATCACAAAAAACCTTCATGGAGCGTAATTTTGCCATAACTTTCAATTGCGAAAATAATTGTATCGATAAAATTATTATGCTGATTTCAAATTTGTCAACGCGCCCTCATAATTTTCGTATTTTAATTAAATTTAAAATGATAAAATAATCACTTGTTTCGGCCATGGCTGCTATAGTAAACATTGGCTCCAATCGTGTTGCTATTGTGTTATTGTGGCAGAAAACAGCAGCCATATTTTCACCGAAAATTATTTAAGTTGTTTAGCAACTGCACCAGGAGTTGCTATGGTACTATTTAATTCTATAGAAGAGTTTTTATGACTTTTACAGAACTAGCCCCATAGAAATGTCGAGGGAATTATAAGAAGCTAAAAGGTTACGTTATGGTTATGCAAGGAACTTTTATAGTGCAGATTGATCCTGTAATAGTGATTTTGATACTGCTGCAATACTAGTACTGTAATAGTTATTTTGCCGCTTTATTAGTGCAAAATAAGTACATTAAAGAGTCAGTAAGGTCGTCTTTAGTGCTCTTTATCTTATAGAACCAAAATGACCTGTTAAAAACCTTTATAGTACAAACAGTCACAATGGCTGACATGATAGGCCTACTATATCACTGTTTGGTGATAAAACGCCTTGGTTATAGAAGCATTTGTTACCCATTTCTATGGTTTTAAATTTAACTAATCAAGATGTAATCAGAACAGAGCAATATTTAGGTCTTTGATAAAATAATAAACTTGGACACAAGGTCTCCACTCAACATAACGTACATATATCAAAGATTTGAAAGTCCTTCGACTTCCGTTTTCTCAGATACTTACGCAGCGATCCCAAAATAATGTTTTACAGCGTTGTTCCATTATCAGCAAATAAAAGCATTCATATTAAAATTAACAGGACTTCTAAATAACAATATTACTTCAACATAATAATAATAATGTCGCCATTTCATTCCTCAAAGTTTATTGACTTCGATTTGTAAAATCAAATAACGTTTTACTCAATTGTTTGAGGGTAATAATAAGATATCAGGATATTATTAAATCTTCACTGCGTGGGTATTCCTATAAGGCAACTCAGTGTAATGAAAACAGATTTTAATAAATAACAAATACCTTTACGATTTTCGCATTATTAAGGCTGTGGCGGAGGTTTTCTTCTTGAAATCTTTATAGGTAGGTATTTTATTAGGAAATTTACACAGAATTATAATATACTAGCGGGCTTGGCAGACGTTGTCCTGCAACCCGACTATAGCGCCACCTGCCGGGTCCAATTGTGAATCTAAACCATTCTCGAACCCAATGGAACACACACAAAAAAAAACATCAAAATCGGTACAGCCGTTTAGTAGGAGTTCACTTCCATACACACGCACAGAAGATTTTTATATATAAGATACTTATATGAAACTTATAAATATAGAAAAATATGATGGTACCTACAATGGAAGACTTATAAGTCATAAACTCGTCCACATCGCTTTCAATGGAACAAGTGTCCGAAAGACTTACAAACTCAAACCCAAATCATTTATTTCAAATAAACCATTTACAGGCATTTTTGAATTGTCAAGGAGTGCGTCAGTCAGAAAGTTGAGGCTAGTTGCTCGTTCCAAACAGTAGGTTTCTATGGAGAAGAACGAGCAAGAAACTCCACGAACACTCTTTTAAAATTAATAGAATATTACAAATTTAGGTTACATCACTCATGTTGAATTTACGGGAAATAAATGTGAGAAAAGTGTAACAAGTTGTGCACGTTAAAAGAGGTCTAGAGACAATCATAAACGTTTCAAAATTAATTTAAAATAACCGAGGCAGCTACGAGCCAATACAACGCCATACAACATTATGCACGTTGTATGGCAATGCAAATTCATTGGCCCAAGTAAAGACCAGCTGTCTAGTTAATAAAATCTATATTATGTTTAAAAGCGAAATACCACTTACCGATTAACCATGAAATCTCGGAAACTACTTGAACTATGAAGCTGGAATTTGGTAGGAGACTTCAGCTAAGAACCTATTTGACTTTGACTTTCACGAGGACGAACGCGTGGGCAAAAGTTAGTAAATAATTAATTAAGATAGTTAAAACGGGGTGAATAGGGATGAACGGGTGTTTAACTTTAAGGTGGATTTTAACGTTAAAATAACATAGATTGTTGACAAAAATTACTCTAATGAATTGACTTAACAATATATTTTTTTCTAGTGTAGTTTAAAATCGTATGCGCTGCGTCCAAAACTCTCAAAGTTTAGTCGAAAAATTAAATAAAAGATAGTAGTTATTCTTTAACTTAAAAAAAGGCGTATACCTACTAAAAGATAATAAAATTGTCTGTAAGATAGTACAAGTTTCGTTTAAATATTTCTGGTAGATTTTGTGTGATTATCAATGTTTTGTCCGCGTCAGACACAACTTCACGATTTAATTAAACTATTTAATATGAACTTAATCAAAAATATTCAAATACTAAAAGTTTAAGAGAATGTTCTAGGTTAACATAAATCTTTTTCAAATCATTTACACTACACATTTTGACGTGATTGTCTGTTTAAAATCTGCAAAAGTCGCTTGTTAGGGCCTTAAACGTTAAAATCTTCTTTAATGTTTCGTCCCGATTCACCCCTGCATCACTATTCACCCAGTTATATGGTACTTATTATACATACCTACATAAATTCGTACCTTTTTCTCGTGACGGTAGGTAAGGATTACGGAACACTACCTGTTTCCTCTGTTAGTGAAATTCAGGTAGGCATGCCACCGTGCCCGCTATCGCAGTGAAGGCGTTGGTATGGCTATACCTTAAATAGAGGTTTGGTACATAAAACTCAGTCCGGCGAGTCATATTATGGCACACGCTAAGAAATATTTTTTAAAGGGTCGCCGTTTTCGAAATCGATAAGGAAGACTATAATATATAATACATCATCTAACTCAGGAATATTATTATTCTATAATTAATAATAATGCTTTTTGCATATTTTAATAATCGTGGTTTTTATGCAAGCTACAATGTATTTGCATGTAATTATTATAATTCCTGTACACAAAAAATTTAAAACATCTATTTTAAAAGAGTTACTCTCAGATTATCAAACAAAAGGCATATAGACCGTGCGGAACACTGCGAGTGAAGCCACAAAAGCAAATACAAATTCAATAACAATCTCGTGATTGTATTCGTTTTTGAACCTTTATTTGTATTACCTGGTATTTGTTTTTTTTTTAACAATGCTTCGCTTCGTGCTGAACTGACTCGTATCAGTACAGCGCGAAGCGAATTGTAGGTATTCGTTCTTGAATTTGTATTTGCTTTGGTGGCTTCACTCTCAGTGTTCCTCTGAGGAGTAACTATAGAGTTTCTTGCCCATTCTTCTCCCTACAAAACTACTTTTTGGAAGGGGCAAATAGATTTAAAAACGTTTAAAGTGCCTCTCATAGCTGAAATAAATAATTTGATTTTGACTTAGATTATTTACTAGTGTCAGTTGCCGATGGCAAAAGTGTTATGCCTTCGCTGTTTGTGTTGCCGCAGTTCGATGACCAATTCGACCGGCCGTGGAGATTGTGTCAAAAGGTAATTCGTATATACCATAAGGCCTAAAACGCACAAGCGTTTGGCCGTGATGCATCGTGCCGTTGCGGCAGGCGGCAGTATATTCTGTCTACCGCAACGGCACGCCGTCTTCCCGCTTATCGACACGACTAGTCTATTGGCAAATAAAAAAAATAAGAAGCTATTAAAATGCTAAACAGTTTTTATTGTCATTGTACTTTTTGTCTGTTGTTTTCTTAGCTGTCAAATAAATTTGACCAACGGGAAACAAAATTCCCGTTGGAAAGACTAGTTTGACCATCAATCTGTCCACTGGGAAAAACCCACTCTATTGCAGTCAGCCGCGTTTCGTCCTCAGTGCTTCTAGCAATATTGGACATGATAGACGTCGAAGAAATTGCTGCAGTTATTTATTTATATTACTGTGGAAAATGTTGTCGTAAAAATAAACAGATTTAGGATACATCCTCTACTGGAGATAAGACATGACACAGCAGAGAGATTAATGTTTTTATTTCAGAATTTGAAGGATTTAAATTCTTAAGATACAGTAGAATGTCAGTAAAATGACTGCACTTCCAAGATAAAGACCGAAGCGGTGGACGGCTGGCCGCAAGTCAGTGCGTTGTTGGTGCGTTGTTGGTGCGTTGCCATCACGCGGTTTCATTATAAACATTAAAGTGCGGCCTGCTGCAACGGCATGCCTCAATACGGCCAGTCGCTATAGTTCGTTCGCGTTAAGAATGCAGTGAGTCATTAGTGCAAAATTTAAATCAGTTAACACAAATGACAGGACACAACGGTTGCGTTCGAAGCAATGCCTTCAACTGTCATTGTGAACTTGACTTTGTAATTTGAAAAGATTTGATTGGTTAGGGGGCGGGACTAGGCCGACGGACAATGATGACTCACTGCATTCTTAACGCGAATGTAATGTAGTGCGTTTTAGGCCTAATATATCAGGGTCAAATGTCGTTAATTATTCTAAATTTCCGGCCAGTGATGAATTGAGGGCCTCATAATTATTGTTATGTATGTTGGCAATAATACTTTTTATTACGATTTTTATTGAGAACGGAAGTAATTCGTGATAATAACTTTATTATAAGCTGAAACTTCAAGCTAGGCAAGCAAGCAAGGGGGTAATACCTATTACAACTTGTTTTTTTCTTCAGCTGCTGATTTAGCCTTCTAGTTTACTACTTAGATTTCACATTCTTAGCTTCACCAAATTGCAAAATCAAATTCTGTTAAGGAAAAGTAATACAGTTTATTTGCATTGCAGATACCAACCATCCATTTACATAATATTATGTTCCAAGTGGTTTTATTTAAAAAACAAAACATTTATTTCTTTGTTTATTTTACATTTTCCATCATATTTCCCCAAAGTCTGTTAGAAAAAAGATGAAAAGAAAACAAAGCCAATAGACACCATCAGATATGGTTTATCTTAAACACATACCAGAATTATGATACTTCAGGGGAATGTTTTCTGTGAATGACTTTATTGGGTATATAAAATAAATGTCTTTGTTTTGCTTGATTTTGATTGTCAACACTATTGATATATTACAAGATTATAACGATAGCATAAAAAAAATAAGTCTTCTTTTCTTTCCATTCAGCTTTGGACAGTAAAATGTTTTGTCTTTTGCAGGTAATTTGAAAAAATAAACACAAAATAAAAATTAAACAATCATGATGAAGTACAGTCTTTCTCATACGAATTATATTTAATATTACTTTTTGTTAGTTTTTCACACTGTTTGGAACCATTTCTAATTATTTTTCATTAGTGGTATAAATGCCAAATCGAGTGGCTAATTACTACACATATAGTACATACGAATAATTTATACACATGCTTATTGTAGTTGGTTACGTAGAAGGAAAAACGAACCTTGGCAGATCACCAATCCTATGGACAGATGTGGTGAAAAAGGTCTGCAAAGGGAATTTCCAAACATTTCTACCTGGGAAAACCGTCCAGAATGAAGAGCGTTGGTGGACAATACAACTAGTTCACGTGACCACACAATCAGACCCTCAGTCATGAGGATACGAAGAATAAGAAGAATAGACTCAAATGCTCACCATGTTCAAAAAATCTTGCTGCCTCTGGTAACTTCAATCAATTTGACAGGGATGCAATGATGTTGTATTTACAACTCTGTTTATAGCGCTATAGAGATACATTGCACGTAAAAGTTTTTTTTTAGTGTTAATATGTAAGAGCCTCTTGAAAATCCAATCAATATCTAATATTGTCAACGTACGGTTCGTTTTTCCTTCTGAGATATGGAACTCTAAAAATAAAAGACCAACATTCGAATATTTTTTATTTATACTTGTATTTGAATAATAATAAACGGTATACATATTATTTTATAACACGTGATATAATTCAAATGATTTAATTGTAATGACACAACGCATTCAGAAAAAAAACATGATATAATTCTATTAGGTTCAGAAAAGTGTAGATAGCAGACGCAGGGTAGCATATACGGCTAGGGTAATACTCGCCACTGCCACAAACTTACTTGCTCGATGCTTGGTGAAACAATATTCGATTTTACAAATACCGTGCCTGTGGGTTATAAAGGATTATTAATATCCTACTATACTAGGCTACACTACTTATCTTATATATAAAGATCTTCTGTGCGTGTGTATGAAAGTGAACTCCTCCTAAACGGCTTCACCAACTTTGATAAAATTTTTTGTGTGTGTTCCAGTGGCTTCGAGAATGGTTTAGATTCACATTTGGACCTGGTAAGTGGCACTGTAGTCGGTTTTTTTTTTATTTTCAGGGCAGGACAACGTCTGCCGGGCCTGCTAGTTTTTATATATAGCACAAAGCAATGTGTCAGTTACACCAAACTCCAAAACGGCTGGACCGATTTTCATGCTTTATGATTTGTCTCCGCCCCGAACAGCAGAATAACTATTAACAAAATTGGAAACACTCACGAAAAAAGTAGGTAGGTAGACAGGGTAGGTAGGTATAAGTAGGCAGAAAGGTAGGTAGGTAGGAAGGAAAGTGAGTAGGTAGGTAGGTAGTTTGGTAGGATAGGTAGATTGGGACAGGACAACTTCTGACTGAACAGCCCCTTATAATAGCTGTGTGACGTGATGTGGCAAGAGCTCACTAATAAGCCAACTTGTGACTACTGTCAGCCCTCCCAAACCGCGCAGCTACCTCAGGAATGGTCTCAGTTAAGCAGTCAGTCTAGAGGTATTGTTAAACATTTCCACCCGGCCGAAATGTTTCATGTCCCTGTAATTACACCGGTACTTTTCCGGATGAGTTGCTTCTCAAAATACCCACTACTTTAGTACTGCCGTACAGAAGCGACACGCCCCGCCTCCCTTGAAAACACTGTTCCTCACCTCTTCCCGCGTTGAACGTGCTCTGGAAACTACTTTTAGTTCACGCAGACACACACACGTAATTGTACATGCAGTCTGTTATTTTGGTAGGAGTGTAGGTAATTAAATCGTTTCGTTTGTATGGAGTGTCGTAGGCGGGCTACTAGTAACAGTTACTAGTATAGAAAAATTCGCATATATATTTTTAACACAATAGAAATCAAATTATTTTTTGAAAATGTATGTCTAATTTCAGATATTCTGTCCTATTTGAAGCAACATCATTGTTCCTCTTAAACATAATATACCTACAATAAGATTTAATTAAACTGTATGTTATAATTATAGCTGAACAACAAACATTAATTTACTTTGATTCACACAAACATTGCAAAATTACTTTAGGGAGTGCGAGTGCTACGAGCTGCGTAGCACAATGCTACGCCACGCTACGACGCCTACGCGGAGTGAAATCATTTATATATACGACTAATGAGCACAGAGTTAATTGTTGTTGCATTGTTCTGAAGGCGTTTCTAAGCTGGCTTTATTGTTACTGCAATGTATATTTTCAACAATACTTTCAGTGTGTCCCGGCTATAGTCCATATTGCTGCAATAATTTTGATATATTAAAGGATACAGTCGCTCCGCTTTTTAAAAAAACATGAATAAATTGCTCGTCTGTTTTTTGAATATTTGACTACGTTTAAGGTCGTTGATTGTTACAGCGCTCATTAGATACATCATTAATAAGAGAAAGTTATCATGTTCTTGGTCATCAGCTTGGCCATTTTGGTCAGCTTGGTCCAGTGCAGCACCAGTTCGTTTGGAAAGCAAATAACAAATCTTGGGAGAGACATATATATGCCCAATAGGGTCCAACATCGGTATCTTCCAGTTGAAATAATGATGAAGATGGGATACCAAGTCCATAAAAGTCAAGCTTAACATAAAGGAGATTTACTAGTGGCAGGTCAATTTCACTCATTTTGTAAATCATTCAACGTGACTTATTACCCACTACGTCATTTCCTCATATTGTTCATATTTGTTTTATTCTAATTGGATCACGTACTTAATGAAAACAAGGCCTATGTAATTGCTGTAACAATGTTTTGTACGAATGGAATGTATTCACATAGATTTGTTAGATATATTAATCTTTTCATTACAGGAAGCTGTAGCGATGGGATTATAAGATTTAAAAAATCCGACATTAATAAATTGTTTGTATAGGCCTATAGATTCACAGTGTGTATTTGTAATTAAATTGAACAAATCCCATGTTTTTAATTAAATGTCACAAAGGTTAAAAATACGACGAAATTAGAAACACTCCGTATATGACATTAATATCGTGGTTACATGAAGGCAGGGAAGGGGAATATTAATTGACTGTACTAAATAATAATTTTAGGTGAATCCGCAACGATTATTAGAATTGTTATTATGTTCTGTTTAAATAGGAACAGGTTTAGGTAATACTAATAGTACCTTATTTATTATTTGAGTATGTCGGAGTTGTGAGCGGAGAAAGCAGCATGCGACCAGGTTTTGTTAATTGATGACCCTTTTTTTTTTATTAGTATGTAAGTAAAAGCTGTACGACTTTTCTGTCATTTGTAGATCTTTGACAATCGATAGGGTAGTCACAAGTCAGAAATTTACTGGGTTCCGTAGGTCGATCCTGAAAAAACTCAAACAACAACTCGCATCTCACATCGCTATTCACTCTCACTTCGCATAAGGTTCAAATGACCTTGATATATTTGACACTTTGAATCGGGTTCGAGTGTGAAGTGATGGGGATACCTTACAGAATGCCATTTCTTACGTCATCTCATACTTTATCTGTCAAAATCTCCCTGTCAATTTAGTTCAATTCGCTGACACGCTCGCAAGGGTGGCGCTAGTGTAAATTCGAATTATCAACCGAGTTTTTAGAATGCCAATCAAGAAACTCACAGCGGATTCAGATTCGAAGTTTAGAACGAGGTCTCACAGAATCACATCCCTGGAGGTCAGACAAGCAGTCGCTGCATATAAAATACTGATATTCAGCTGCATCCGGTAAGACTGGAAGCCGCACCCAATATAAATATAAAGAAATGTAGCCTTCTAGAGATTCCTCTTGGAAAACGAATTAATAACCTGAATGTAATAATATATACTTCATAAAAGTATATAAATGAATATTAAGCAAAAGTAGAACAAGGTGTTTACACAAATATTATTATTATACTCAAGTAACAAAACGAAACATAACAAAAGTCTCTAAGTCCAAATTGGAACAAATAAGTCAAAACAACACTTGTTCTTGTATTTCAGCATTAACCTAGATTCAAAGTAATTGTTCTATCAAATAATATAATTATGAAAGACTAGCTTGTGCCTGCGACTTCGTCCGCGTGAAAGTCAGATATAGGTATCATCATAAAATATATTCTACTAGCCTTTGCCCGCGAATTCGTTCGCGTGAATGTCGGTTATCGTGGGTGCAGATGAAATCGCGGATTAAAAAGTAGCCTATGTCCTTCCCCAGGGTTCAAGCTATCTTCATTCTAAATTCCATCAAAATCGGTTCAGCCGTTTCGCCGTGAAAGCGTAACAGACAGAGTTACTTTCGCATTTACAATATTAGTATGGAAGTATGGATGACACCCGGCAATAGTGTAGTTTTCTATCACTAAAAGAATATTTGTAATTGGACCAGTTGGACGATTCTGTAAAATTCAAACAACAACTCGCATCTCACATCGCTATTCACTCTCACTTCGCATAAGGTTCAAAATGACCTTGATATATTTGACACTATGAATCGGGTTCGAGTGCGAAGTGAGCGTCGAAGTGACGGGCAAATTACCTAACAGAATGCCACTTCTTACGTCGTCTCATACATTATCTGTCTAATTCTCCCTGTCAATTTAGTTCAACTCGCTGACACACTCGCAAGGGTGGCGCTAGTGTAAATTCGAATTAACAGCCGAGTTTTTAGAATGCCAATCAATAAACTCACAGCGGATTCAGACAGACCGTAGTACCGTAGGCCGCGAATAGCACCACCCCTTTTCTACCCGTAGGTGTCGTAGAAGGCGATAGAGGGATATTGACCAGAGGATAGGCAGCATCGTCCTGAGTACCGTAACACCACTGCGATCGCCTACATGCGTCGGCCAAGCATGGCGATTAAGGCTAAACCCCCCCTTGGGGGCGACCTATGTCCAGCAGTGAACGTCTAAAGGTTGACATGATGATTGGGCCCAGTACTTTCAGAGATTACCTCGGACCAACAAAAAAAAACACATTTCAAGAATTGCTAAAACAACCAGTTCCTGTAAAATGTTTTAAAACCAACATTTTACATACTAATCAGAACTACATATATTAATATATGTACAATGGGATTTGTACCACTCAATGAAGGCTTTAAAGAGTAAAATCATGTTAAAATCAGAACGGACCACAGTTTATGAAGAAATGTTTCTATGGTTATACCACCACCTCCACAGATAGACCGCGCAGAACCCTGCCGCGCGGTCTATTTGCCGTTTGTTTCATAATCTGAGCCACCATCAAACTTTAAAGGTATAGTATTTTTGAAGGAGGACAAACTATATCAAATTCAGACATATTTTACCCAGGAGGCATGTAACACAAATATAAATATGTAATACAAAAAAATAGACACACAATTACAGACATTGTTTTCATTTAAGAACTCGCTTATATTATAGCGAGTTTCTAAATGAATAAAGCATAGTTTTAAAAGCAGTTGTCTTTTTCTTAAAAAGGGGTTTTTTTAGAGAGCCGCACATCACCGCCCTCGGAACAGCGGGCAGCCCTATAACTGTCCTGACGGAGGGTTATAGCGTCATCAGGGTCGGGGTTTCACGATGGTTCTACCGTAAAATTATAACGCCAAGTAGCGTTGCTATGTTCTAGTTTATAGGGTAAGTATTGGTGTTAATGTTTTTTTAAATTATTCTAATAGGCTTGCGTTTGACCGCAACTTACTTGATATTAAGTGATGATGCAGCCTAAGATGGAACACGGTTGCCTAGGATGAACCTGTTTACTCGTGCCTTGAAGATACCCAGATTATACTTATCAGGGAACAGAAGGGCGGGTTATGGTTACAAAAAAATAGACACACAATTACAGACATTGTTTTCATTTAGGAACTCGCTTATATTATAGCGAGTTTTTAAATGAATAAAGTATAGTTTCTAAAGCAGTTGTCTTTTTCTTAAAAAGGGGTATTTTTTTATCTGATCTTAAGTGATAATGCAGCCTATGAGGTGGAGAACGCTTGCCTAAAATGAACCGGTTCACTCGTGCTTTGAAGATACCCAGATTATATGTGTCGGATAATGAATTCCACAGTCTGGCAGTTCTCGCACAATAAATGTGAAAGCAAAACGCTTGGCTCGAGACCGTGGAACTTCAACCATATAGCGGTGAGGCTCCGCCGGATTTTTGCTCGTCCGATGACGGAATAGAGATGGGGAATTAAATTGTGTAATTCCAAAGCACACACTCCGGAATATACCTGATAAAACACCGATAGGCTGGCAACGGTGCAGCGATGTTCAAGGCTTTGGAGCCTAGCCCTAACCAGGGAGTAGTTCTTAATGAGACTCTTGGCACGTTTATCAACTTCCGTCGACTCCAAATTGCATTTACAGGCACATGAAACATTTCAACGTTGTCTTTAGCATGGCAACACACCGACAGTGCTATTCTGTAAAAATCTACCTCAATGAATATAATATTTAATATAATAATAATATAATAATAATATTTTTATTTAGAAATGACTTGAAAAAAGAAATACATTTTTGCTTAAATATAAATTACATTTCTAAGACTTCCGTGCCTGAACTAGGTAATCCTGTGTTCCAGGCGAGAAGAGCTAAATAATGTTATAAAATTAATAACCAATCAAAAAGTCAATTCAAAAGAAAGTTGACAATTTATAGACAACAGTTGAGTAGCTTAACTAATATATCTAAATTTAGTAAATATCTAAATTAAGTGAATTTAGGTGAAGTGAGTTTAAGATGACTGCCTCACTGGAAACGTGATATTATTGGATTTTTCCATTAGGAATTTTTCCAGTATCAGCCCAGAGTTTCAGGTGGGCCGCCTGCTTGACATTCAATAACATAAAATGATTGAAATGAGAATTCTATGAATTGAAAACTGCTAAATGAAATCTCAGAAAGATAATTATGATTTCACCAATCAGTGATATCAAGAATGACGCTATCGAGATAAAGCAAAAGTTCATTGACCTGCATCAGTTTGTAATCATTTTTAAAACTTCCAAGTCAATTTAGGTTTTTCGACCACAGTGAAATTCTGAATGAAAATAACCATACAGGTTATACCTGCTAAAACTGCCACCTCCATTTTTTTATTTTATAATTGGTTTGTTTCTATTGAAAAGGTTGGTTTATTTTCAATTTGTGCTTTAAAATGTCGGGTACAAATCAAAGGATCAATCAATAATCCAAGGGTAAAGTCGAACGCACACAAAAAAATCAGGGTAATTTGCCCAACCGTTTAGAAAGAGTTCAGTAACGTATACACGTACTGATTTTTTATATGTTTAAAAATTAACGAAGCTATCAAAATTCAAAATTAGGAGATGCAAACAGATAGGATTGAAACACGAAAAAAAAAACTCTATGTTAATCCCATAGGAACCCGTGGTACATACAGTAGTGGTAGTGGTGATACATGATTGAGTTACAAACATGCAATGATTCTTTTTTCTGTAAAAACATAGTATGTTTTGAAATTATTTTAGTACAATTTTATTACCTTATCAACAATATTCCCAGCAAACAACAGCTGGTGCCGATAACAACAGTGTAAGTTATAACTGTGAGCCATATTTCAATGTAAGCTCGTATAACTCCCTCGATGATATTGTATGTTAGCTTTATAATTATGACTAGAGGTGTTATAAAGGGGTCCATGTACCACAACGATTCGGGTCATTTCTATTTCCTCCTGAAACCAATTACGGGCAATTAATTTCTTACCGATATATGAAGCAAAGTTGTTTTGGTATCTGTGTCATTTTGATGGATGTATATCCGTATCCATGTATCCAATGGGCTGTACGAATATATCGCCCTTAGGTAAACGATCGAGGAAACATTCATCCAAATCGATCGTAGGTCATTAATTAGGGCCCGAATACCCGTTATAGTCGAAGAGGCAAGCCATTTCAGCATAGTGATGAGGAACGCACTACGATTTTTAAAGCATTCCATTTTTTTTGTTGTGAACTTTCATTTAGTGTTGACAAATAATCGCTATTTTTTCCTTTCTTTTTTCTTTTCATTTCCATCATCGGGTGACCAGGCATGTGGTGATTTAGCACCGATATAAACCTACCCAACTCAACCAACCACCAATGCACCCATTTGCACGTATTTTTTGGGAAACGCACAAATAAAATTATCACTGTGCACACAGCTACGGAGTGGAACTTCCTAGCGAAATGTAAGACCTACAACAGTGGTTGACGGCTGACTGCAAGTCAGTGCTTTATAGACTTCCGTCGTAGACCAACACCACCGCCAAGCGCTCCGATTGTCTTGGAGCTGTGGCGGGAAGCACATCTATTGTTATGAATTTGTAATTGCTGTCGCATATAACCATCAATATAATGGAAAAGAAATGCTTGTAATTGACGACGACATGCGGTGGACCGCAGTAGAACCGAGACGATACGGTAAGACGAAATACTACTACTACGAGCCCGCCCCCAAGTTTGTTGTAGGCCTAAGTTTCCCTGGCGGAGTCTGTGTTCTGAAAGTCTTGAGGTTGAGAGTGAATATGTTGCTTCTAAGCAAGTGTGTACCAAGTGAAAATTACTAACTTTTCTATCAATATTATAAAAATGCCGATATTGGTTGATACTGAGCTGCGCACCAAACTCCCATGCGGACGCCCTGAGAAGACTGGGAAGACTAATCTGCTTCTGGAGGGAGGCGGGCTGGTTGGAGTAATCGGCCGCCATAGCTCACGTACAATGGTCCATTTTTAAAGGGCTAAGTGCGGAAACCAAACCCCCCAAATATAGATCATATTGAGCTGCGCGTGTTCATTAAGTTTTATAGTGAAACACCCAAAACCAAAGTTGAAAGTTGCGCCAGTGACAGAAAAATAGAATCAAAGAATTTATTAAGAACAAGTTTACAGTCATAAGCACAATATAAATCTAATAAAAACACCAAGATTGGATTGTGAGACAAAATGTGTGTGCAATGAAAGAAAGAAAGAAAGAAAGAAAGAAAAATAATTTATTCGCCCTCCAGGACAGAAACACACTAAAATAAAAAAAAAACAAGAAAACGAAAGTTGGTCCTGTATGAGGCCAAAAGGCTCCTATCTCAGCATGGTGTTGTAACATTAAAAAAACGGAGTGTGAGAAAGGGAATCGTTTGTTTTGGTATGGTCATGTGAACAGGGGGTATAAAACGCATGTGTGACGGGTTATGAATTTAAAATTATGCAACAGCAATAAACTAGTAACACTAATAAAGTTATAGGAACTACTAAGTTAAATGGTAGACAGATAAAACATTTATTTAGTACACTCAAAAGACATATCACAACACAAAAAAATCAAATCAAATAATTCATCCATACTAATCCATTCTAATACTAATTACGAATTTACTAATTATTAATGACTAATAAAAAAATATTCTAATTTACTAATATTTACTCATTTACCAATTTTACTAATATTCATATCCATACTTTTCTAATATTATAAAAGTGAAAGTAACTCTGTCTGTTACGCTTTCACGATGAAACGGCTGAACCGATTTTGATGAAATTTAGTATGAAAATAGCTTGAACCCCGGGGAAGGACATATGCTACTTTTTAATCCGCGACTTTGTCAACATCCGCGATAACCGACATTCACGCGGACGAAGCCGCGGGTAAAAGTTAGTGATTTAAAGTGCGATGTGCTTCTCAAAGTTGCACCAAATTGGAGTTCAGCTCAGCATGTGTCAGGCAAACATCCTGACGCTGATATTCTGCTGAATCCCTGCAGTGACATACGGACGTGGAGCAGATGAGATAGATTGGTGCTGAAATTGATTGGTGCTGAAATTATTTACCTTATGACTTGATACTTTTAATGTCTCGGCATTTCAACAGGGAGGAAAAACTATTTACCGGTACTTACCTACTTATTAAAACTGTTGGTTACAAAATTATCATATAAATCACGAACTACTCCTTTTCATCATGATTTACGTGTTCATTTATATATTTTACAAGGTGCTTAGAGAGGACCTAAATATTCAAAATATACAACTTCTCATAGCTTACAGAGTTCTGTCATAAATTGTCTGTGGCGTTAAACAAAGAGTCCGGAGCTAAGAAGTATTACTGAAACTATTAACATTTAAAATGAGACTGGTATTTATGTGGCTTCTCTAAAGGTTTGTTTTGTATTGCCTTCTTAGACTTTACATAATTTTAATCATAATTTAAGATAGTCGCTTATATTATTATTAAAATTATGTAAAATCTCTCACCCAAAATATTTCGAATATTTGAAGGGGAAATAATCGTTAACAAACTATAATTTCCACGGTTTAAAATACTTAAAGGTAAAGGTAACAAAAACAATAGTAACACGACGTCGATTTAACAAGGCGCCGCAGTATAGAGATGTCGTTGAAAGGTTTTCGAAGAAACAAAATTCGAAATATGGCTTTCGCGCTCAGTTAGGAATTCCATTCGTGGGACATTGAAAGTTTTAGCAGATGAATAAATATGGCGGTTTGAAAGGTTTTGAATAGAAAATATTATGTCAAACTGTCATAATTTTATTAGTCGCCGAAAAATAGATGCCACGAACATTCTGAATTAAAGTTATAGTTACTGTACGTAGTTAGGTATTCGGTTTTGAAATAAGTGTATGTTTACCTAGTGCGGTTTTTCCCAAAAGTAGGTAGCCTATCAATATCGCCAGGTACTTTACATAGGTACCATAGAACACACTCCCATACATCACAATACAAAAACATGTTTAAAAAAGAACATAAGAGCACAAGAGAATTAACGGCATATCAATACCATTCAGATATTGATGGCACTTTAATGCCTTGTAAATCGACTCCGAAAAAAATGGCGGCGATATACGAAACGTCCTAAATATTACGGCTGTAAGGGAGAAAAGATTTCAAAACGGATTCTGAGAGCATTAGATGGTAATGGATAATTTATAGTCACGATTTAGGAGCTCGATTGAGATATCGAGAAAGTTCACCCGTATTTTCTTTGCCTGAAATATTAGCTGAGTTGAATAAGTTTTTCAGTATCTTCTTGCTTGATTTACCTCGTTGAAAGTGAATATTTATCGAATTTGCTAAAGTGTTGTTTATAACAATGCTGAATGTTACTTGTAATTTATTGTTTTCAGGGTTGTGGGAACTTAGATTATAAAATAACTAGCTTTTGCCCGCCACTTCTTCTGCGTTAGGCTAAGCACGCACTACGAATTATAATCGTTGCAAATAATAATCGCCAATCTGTGAACAATACCAATACTCTAGAGTTCGCGCACTGCGAAAACAATTCGTTTGCGACTTCCCGTTTATTTCATCGGCTTCGTTTCGCATTTTTAAAATCACAACGAATTAATTTCGTAGTGCGCGCTTAGCCTTAGAGTCGATTATAGTGGCAAATTAAAAAGCTTTTTAATTCGGTTTTCTTTTAGCAAAACTGACAACCGCCTTAAAAAAAATTAAATTCGCAAGTCGGTGGCAATACAAAACCAAAGCCGACTTGCGAATTTTAAGTGTTTTACTTTTTAGTTTTTGGAGGAGGTTGTCTTATTTGTAAAAAAAAAAATATGCTTTTTAGTGCTTACTTCTTATCATACTTAATTACGAAACGGTGCGACCAAAAAAATCAGTCATCCCTTTATTTTCTAGCCTTAGGGGTGAAAAATAGTCATGAAATTTGTATGAACAACTTTAAGGTATACAAACATTATCAATTAAAAAAAGAATAATCGAAATTGGACTATGAAAAAAGTTATGCTTGGTCAAACATAAAAAAAATATAATGTCGAATTGAGAACCTCCTTCTTTTTTTGAAGTTGGTTGAAAATTTGCCTATGTCCTTTCTTGGGGTTAAATCTCAGTCTGAACCAATTTCAAAAAATCACTTTAGTAGTTTAGCCGTACGAAACAAACAAATTACTTTCTCATTTATAATAATACTACCTATGAATTAATCTAGGGGTAAAAAGCGTTTTTTTACAAGTTAAAGACTTGTAAAAATCGTCATGACATTCATAATAATAATAATTGAGCAGCTGGATCAAGGGCTTGATACAGAAAGCGGTACTCCTGGACACGGCGCGTATAGTCAGGAGATTCCTCTCTTAGGAACCCTGACCACCCCAGTAGCTTGGACCCTGTTCTCGATACCGGTGGGCTACTATTTTTATATTTTAATGTTTTTATTTTTTATCAATATTCAAAAATATAATGTAATATGGATTTACGATGAATAAATGAGAATAATAATAATATGTGGGGACATTTCACTGATGGCTATCTGACCCCAAACTAGGGAGACCCTGTACTATGGGTGTCAGACAGCTGATATTCATACACAAATACATTTTAAATACATACATAAACACAAACAACACCCAGACACAAGGCAAACACAAGAAATTCCTCTCAATACACTATTTATAGCGTTAGGTAATAAGTCAGCGCAGCAGCGTTGGTAGGCCCCCCACAGGTTGCCGCTCGTTGTGCCGATAGGGGAGGCCTATGATCAACAGTGGGCGTCCCCCGGCTGATGATGATGAGTTATTAGTCAGTTTGTGGTGGTTGTTTTAGAAATTATATGAGAGAAAATATAAGTAAAGTTTAGGTATAAGTAATAGATTTTGTTTAGTTTCACCGTCCCTAAAGACTGAGAACTGGTGATTATTAAACCCAAATATTTTATGCTATAAAACAAAAAAAATATACGAAAAACTGTTTAAAATTCTAAAAGGGCAGAATTATATTAAAAACTCTATCAAAATCTTCAAAAGATGTTAACAACCAAAGAACCAATTTTACTCTTTTCACAAAACAGAACAAAGTTTTAATGAAATTGCATATAATTTTAAAAGATATCAACGAAGTTTAAAAATCTTAACAAATATTAGAAATGTTGTAAATGAATAAACTGTAACTTTGAAATACATTTCGTTGCATTAAAAAGTTTTAAAATATACATCTCTCTGCTTGCTTAAACAATATCTTCAAATAATGGTTAGAAAATTACTTTCACTATATATTTAAATGTTTAAGGCTTTATTGTTGATATTATTATCATCATTTCAGCCGAAAGACGTCCACTGCTGGACATAGGCTTCCCCCAAAGGGGGGGTTTTGCCATAATCGCCACGCTTGGCAGGCGGGTTGGCGATTATTATACATACAATAATATCATCACTCACTTATAAATTAAAAATCGGAACCCTTATAGGATCACTTTTTTGCCCGTCTGACTTTCTGTCTGTCAAGACATGGCTTGTTCACTTTGAAATTCCACAGTACACTCTTTTGATCTCCTTTTACATTCCATACGGTGCCTTTAAACTGCGGATAAATATAGATTTAAATAGGTAAGGCAGCCTGCACACAGGCAATTAAGGTAGCGACCTGTGGTCAAAAATCAATATTATCATAAATAATATTGATTTTTGACCATTATTTTAACAATAAAATCAATATAGAAATTAACCATGTTTGAGCTGCATAAGGATACCTATAATAGTGCAATAAGATTTTTACAGCAACACCTAATTTAAAATAAACAATTCAGGTTTTTCATAATTCCATTGGAGTAATGTTATTTGGCTAAAATTAAGTTGGAAAAAGAGATACATAAAATTATAAGCCTAACATACTACATCCATTTTAGCAGGAACGAGAAATGTTATATTATAAGTGGCAATAGTTCCAAATTGATCAGAAAAGTTTCATAATCAACCTCAATGGTGCTAATAGATTTTTGATCACAAATCGCGATAGAAATTAACCATGTTTGAGCTGCATAAGGATACCTATAATAGTGCAATAAGATTTTTATAGCAACACCTAATTTAAAATAAACAATTAAGGTTTTTCATAATTCCATTAGAGTAATGTAATTTGGCTAAAATTAATTTGGACAAAGAGATACATAAATTTATAAGCCTAACATACCACATCCATTTTAGCAGGAACGAGAAATGTTATATTATAAGTGGCAATAGTTCCAAATTGATCAAAAAAGATCGTCGATGATGATATCGTAACATTCTTTGAGCGTGGACCAGAGCATTCTTTGTAGTTGTAAAATTTAGTGTTGTAGGGACCCTGGATCAAAAATAAAATAAAAACGATTAAAAATTTTAAGTTCTAGCGGAGGCGAAGAATAAAGAGACTGAATAACATACAAAAGAAGAAGGAAAGGTTCGTACCAATTAAGAAGACATATTCACGAAGAAAATTTGACAAGAAGGAGTAGACCAAAGCAGAGGTACATTGAATACATAAAGGTCAAATTGAAAATGTTTGAGCTCGATATAGAAGTAGAAGATAAGAAAGAAGTAACATTTTCTTAGCACAGATGATGATAAATCGCAAACGAGACTACACCAAGCCCAGTTCGTAACTTGAAGTAGTAGAATCAAACTTTATTGGTGATTATGTTAATCACTACGTATTATAAAACGAAGTTCCCCGCCGCGTTTGTCTGTCCCTATGTATGCGGGTTTTTTTTAATATATAGAATAATTCAAGAGGAAGATTTTAGTATAATTATAATTTTTCAAGCGGGCGAAGCCGCGGGCATCAGCTAATGATAAATTAGAAGTGATAAGTAGTTAAAAGGAATAGAAAGCTCTTGCCCTTATGTCTAGATTACTTACATAGTTATTTGAATTTCTTGCCATAGGAAGTTCCAAAGAAGTAGCACGCGATACAAAAATTGAAATCAGAATTCTCTGTCTGTCAAGACCCTTTATCTCAAGACCGCGGTGAGGTATCGAGTTGAAATTAAAACCATATACCCATACAGTCCCTTGAAGCTGTGAAAAAATCAAACTTCTAAGATAACGTGAAAAAAAGATACGGCCGTTTATGCCGCAAAAAAACGTACATTTTGACACTCTCAAGGGAATCGAAATTTATAGGGTACTTCCCGTTCACCTATACGTATATACGTTATATTACTATTATACGTAATCAATCATCGAGGTATGCGCTGATCATAGTTGTATGGGTAACCAAACCACGGAATTTGAACGGAACCCCCGGTGGACGAGTTCGACTCGCACTTATTCGGTTTTTTTTATTTAAAGGTTTAGTAAGGGCAACATTTTTTGAATGTTGAATTAGCAAAGCTCCAAAATGCTCAACTTTCAGCGCTTCCTAACCGTTCAACTGTTGACATGACTCTTGGACGCTTGCCCTTGTTGAACTATTAAATTTGTCTACTAAATGGACAGTTAAACTCTTAATGGTTGAGCTAAATAATTCTTACTAATCTCCTGACGAATCTAAGAAACCCGATTTGACGTTTATTTTTCCGAACTTTGTATGAATGTCTACGTCATCATCATCATTACCGAAAGACGTCCACTGTTGAACATAGGCCACCCGCATAGAACGCCACAACGAGCGGTAACCTGCGTAAAAAGTTGAAAAATTAAATTAATAATCCTAATTAATTCATAAGTTACCCATACACTATAACAACGAGTATCATTCGTAAGTATTAAGTTTAACTTTCAATTGAAAAAATGCATTTAAAAAACACGAGTTGATTGTTGTTAATATTCAAACATGACATGTCAAATCCGAGTTCTTACATTGTCAGGAATATAGCTACTACACATTGAAGACAAGTGTACTTACCATAAAACATAGCCTATGGCATTCAGCAATAATGTAGCTTCATCTCAGAGAAAAATCTCTCAAAAGTAACTGAACTACTTCCAGAGATGACCTCTTCTACTACAAGATAAGAATTCCTTTGCCAAACATTTGCATCTATTTTATAAGAACGTGTATATTATCAGACACAAGACAGCCAAAGGTCCAATGTACACAATAGCGACTGTAGACACGGGGCTGCGCAAAATGTTGAACATAATAGACAACTCCAGTAAAGGTGAAGTGGGGAACGAGTACAAAAGTCAAAAAGGGTAACTAAACAAACAAGACCTTACTAAGGCCCACTTGCCCCTAAAACTTATCTTAGATTTAGGTGCTAACACGAGATCATATTACAAAATGTTATACATTTTTGGGCCAATGTTATCAAGTAACTTAAGGTTAATATGATAAACCCCGGCTGGCGCAACCGAACTTAAGAATAGTCTAAAATTTATGCGTTAACTTCGTGTATATCCCTATACCTACTCCGATACCTACTGAAACATAATTTTGTTACCCCATTTATTTACTTGTAATACTTTCAACATTATAAACTAATATTCATCAACATCGGTCTAGCTTTTCCCCAAATATGTTGAGGTCAGCTACCAGTCTAAAAAGATGTAGCTGAATACCAGTGTTTTACATGAAGCTTCACAACCCAGCTACTGGGTAACACGATACCTGGTTGTCAGACTTTCTGGCTACTGACTACCCATAACGACTGCCAAAGAACTACGAATGACATCCGGGACCAACGGCTTTACGTGCTTTCCGAGGCATGGAGGGAACTCGGTATGTTTAATCGGTATAAATGGCCTATTCTTGGGCCAAAGAATCAGCATTGCAATGCAACGTGGCAACCCTGCCAGCCTACTGGGCACATGTCCCGTTGACAGCGATGTGGACGAGTTTTTGATGCCCTATGAGCTCACTTATTATTTTTTATTTGCACATAATTTTAGTTTTTATTTTTGAGTTTTGTAATATAAGATGTAAAGTTATGTTAATTAAATCAACTTTAAATATCTAAATTCGTGCCCGCGGTGTGTCCGGCTAGAACAGCAGCGGCTTCCGTGTACTTGCGTACACGGAAGCCGAGGAATCCAAGCGTGGGGATTATGGCAACCCCCCCCCCCCCCACCCACAATGAAAACTCCGCTCGTTGTGGCGTTCTATGGGGGAGGCCTTTGTTCAGCACTGGACGTCTTCCGGCTGATGATGATCTAAAATCGTTTCAACGACTACGATAATGGTAGATATTTTGACGTCGGTATGTTGGTTTGCTTTGACAGAAATAAACCCATTTGGTCAAACGTTCTAGCTACACTAGTTAGTTACCAAGTGTGGCAACAAGCGAAACAGATCCCAGCTCTGTGGCTTTGCACTAAGCGATATGCCCAACAATTCCTTAATGGGTACGGTCGACCTAAATTTAAACGTAAATAATTAAGTAAATTGTGCTTTTAGGGAAATTGGTTATAGATGAGTGATTATTTATGGACGGTAGGATGAGATTATAATAACTTTAAGCGGACAATTGGGACACTGTTATCATTTATCAATGAAGTTAGAAAACTGGGAAGGAACTGAGTAAAATAAAGTGGATTGCTTTTTAAGGTATTTCGGAAGGTGTTTCCTCTATCTCCATGAATGAATAGTTGAGGTTCGTATCCCGCTTTTAGAAAACAAGATACTTAGAATTCATTGATAGGCACTGTCACTATTCTTAATTTAGCAGGCATATTTTAATGCTCAAACCCATATAGTGCCTCTCTTTAATTTATCTTGAGTTTATTATAAAGAGGTAAAGTTTGAAAGGAACAGGGAGGTAACTTCCGAAAATTTTGATTCCCTTGAGCTCAGATTATGGAACAAAAGGCAGATAGACCGCGCGGAACACTGAGGGTGAAGTCACCAAAGCAAATATAAATTCAAAGGCGAATACCTACAATCGCTCTTTGTGCTGTACTGACACGAGTCAGTCCAGCACGAAGCGCCGGATCTTTAAAAAAAAACAAATTAAAAAGCGAATACAATCACGAGATTATAGGTATTCGCTTCTGATTTGTATTTGCTTTGGTGGCTTCACTCTCAGTGTTCTGCGCGGTCTATCTGCCTTTTATTTCATAATCTGAGCCCTTGAGAGTGTCGAAACACGTTTTTTGCGGAATAAACGGCCGTGTCTCTTTTTCACGTAAACTAAGAAGTTTGAAATTCAAGTAGGAAATGTACAAAATGTAAAAAACCCTGTGATACAGTTTCCACTTGGTCGTTATTATTAAATAGGTACTAGCTTTTCCCTGCGACTTCGTCCGTGTGTATGTCGGTTATCGCGGATGCAGACAAAGTCGCGGATTAAAAAGTAGCCAGGGTTCAAGCTATTTTCACAACCAAATTCATCAAAAGCGATTCAGCCGTTTCACCGCGAAAGCCCTAACAGACATAGTTACTTTCGCATTTATATTATTAGTATGTAGATGGATATTATTATTATTATTTATTATTCTTTTATTGGTATGTATTACGTGCGCAACGTGACAGTTTTCAAGTTATGATTCTGTGACACAAAATATGTATGTTTATATTTTGTGTAACAGAATCATAACTTAATAGATATAACGTTATATAAGGATCGCGATCTTCCAGGTAATATAAAATTAAGTTTAAGTTAATATCGGTGACCCTAGTCTATTACATTGTTATGTCCCAGAAGTTAACTTGAAAACTGCCACGTTTTGTACCACTGAGTGTAATTCATCATAATGATACCGAGTCCCTATGGAAGACATGTTGAAATATTATTTTAACTGTTAATAATAAGTAGGTAATGAACACATTTTCAGTGTGATGAAACGTACAATTTACGAAGGTATATTTCGGGTGTACAATTGTACCTACATAAGCAAAGTAGGTCTTTCCAACTAATATGACATAATGTCACACCTGTATGAAAGTGGTAAGCAGAGAGGTAGGTATACAATTGTTCACCCAGATTATTTATTATTATTATTTATCCTACTAATATTATAAATTCGAAAGTGTGTGAGGATGGATGTTTGTTACTCTTTTACGCAAAAACTACGAAACGGATTATGGTGAAACTTTATAGTACTAAGCTTATACATCTGAAAAATACATAGGCTACAATTTATAAAGACTGTGTAAAATTAAGGTGATAGAGTAATAGAAGTGGTAAATTCAGTATGATACAACCATTGACGAATGTTACAACTTTGGTATTACTACCAGGGAATCATGAATCATTTGAAGTTAAGTTTCCTAATATCTTCAGTTTTAAGCTCTTCTATATCCAGGTACTAGGACTGAGGAGGAATGTTTGTCCTCTATGCTTTCCTGGGTTCTAAACTTTAATGTAACATCACGAGGTTGTCTTGCGAAGCCCGCGAAGGGTAAACACATCGAGAATGAAGTCGCGAGCAATAGCTAGTTCATTCATAAATATAAGGTTTTCCCATACACTAGGGTCTATTTTAGCATGCCATGGCCTGAGATTAGTTGATCATCTTTCAGCTTACGCTTTATGTTTTACTGTTTATTACGGCACTTAATGTCTACAGGTTTAGTAAATTGAGTATTGTGAAGGAAGCGGTACGCCTGCCATAAAGGTTATTTTTGCGTGGCACTTGAAATGATTTTAATTTGGTTTGTAATTAACAATTATTCAGTACTAACTGTGCCCGCGTCTTTGTTCACGTGACTGTGTATTTCTTTCACTTTGTAAATCGATAGAAATATGAAGTCAGAAATATAATATTTATTCACATTTTTACGACGATGGAAAAAAATGTCTTGATGTTTTTAAAATGATTCAAAGGCATTATATTGCGATACGACGGCGACAAAAATCATCTAACTTATCAGAAAGAATAATTCACATGTGTACTAGATAGTGAATTTTACCAAAAAAACTACCAACATTTTCCTGCATTTATCTCATGGTACTTAGAATTGGCGCAGCACATTTTCTTTTTCCATTCCGTCTTGTCAACCACCAAAAAACTATACCAAATGAAAAACGAAATAAATCTGTTCAATTTGCATGATAAAGCAAATTGGTACCACTTTCTTTACAAACTTGGCTCAAGCCCAAGATACAGAGAGCTTTTAATATAGTTTAGATGAACATTTTCTTGTAAACAGGAAAGCCGGAGGCATAATTGCCTGGCTTTGTACATTTAAGCAATACGAACCTCATACGGAGCCGGTCGGAGCCTGTTGGTGTTTGCTTACTCCCTGAATATTCCTCATAAAAGATTATGGTTTCGTTGACGTGAGGCTCATAAACTGTTACGTGTTTGTTTAAGTTAAACTGAGTTTGTTTACAACCTATACTAATCCTTACATAGTATAAAACAAAGTCGCGGAATTGTATGTACGCGCCTAACTCCCGAATGCTGAACTGCACCAAATTGGATAACTCTTTTTTTTGTATTCAGTATTTTTTTTTTTGTTTTTTTTTTAGTACATATCTGTATGAGAGAAATTTTCAGAAAAACGAAAATAAAATTGCACCCCCTTGCAAAGCTAGGGCGGGTTACTAGTGCAGTATAAAACAAAATCACTGTATGACCTACTTTCTCCAAAAAGACTCAATATTTTTTGTGTGGTTATATTTAGTATCATTTAGATAATAATTTATTCTGAAGGGTCGGTGTATCTTATAACGTATCTTTGGTCTGCGTGTATTTTCTTACAGATCACTATCACAACTATTATTATATCGATTATTATCATCGCTTCCCATCAGGTGAGATAGTGGTAAAACGTATGCCTATCGAATGATAAAAAAAAAAAAACAAAGGCCCCCGACGCGTCTGTCTATTTGTTCGCGATAAACTCAATAAAAGCTGCGCAAGTGCGAGTCGGACTCCGCACGAAGGGTTCCGTACCATTATCTTTACAACATCAAGCAAAAAAAACGGCAAAAAATCACGTTTGTTATATGGGCCCCCCTTTAAATATTTTATTTTGTTTTTAGTATTTGTTGTTATAGCGGCAACAGAAATACATAATTTGACAAAATTTCAACTGTCTAGCTATCGCGGTCCTTGAGATACAGCCTGGTGACAGACTGACGGACGGACAGACGAACGGACAGACGGACGGACAGACGAACGGACAGACGGACGGACAGACGGACGGACAGACGGACGGACAGACAGACGGACAGACAGACGAACGGACAGACGGACGGACAGACGGACGGACAGACGGACAGATGGACGGACAGACGAACGGACAGACGGACGGACAGACGGACGGACAGACGGACGGACAGACGGACGGACAGACGGACGGACAGACGGACGGACAGACGGACGGACAGACGGACGGACAGACGGACGGACAGACGGACGGACAGACGGACGGACAGACGGACGGACAGACGGACGGACAGACGGACGGACAGACGGACAGATGGACGGGCAGACAAACGGACAGACGGACAGACAGACGGACAGACGAACGGACAGACGAACGGACAGACAGCGAAGTCTTAGTAATAGGTCCCGATTTTACCCTTTGGGTACAGAACCCTAAAAACTAAAACTATTAAACGGATTTTCATGCAGTTTTCAGAGTGATTCATGAGGAAGGTTTTATTGTATGACTTATTAAGGTTTTGTGTATATATACACAATCAAGGCGATTGAGAACTATGTAGATGGCCGTTCTGCTACACGTGGGAAGCCGGGGTGGGTCGCTAGTTTTATAACAAAATATAACCTATGCCACTCAGAGATAAAGTAGCTTTCTATTATCGAAAGAATTTTCAGAATCGGACCAGTATTCCCGAAGATTGGCGCGTTCAAACAAATAAACCAACTCTTTAACTTTATAAACCAACTAGCGACACGACCCGGCTTCGCATGGGCATATAGCCTTCCTCGATAAATGGACTATCCAACACAAAAAGATTTTTTCAATTCGAACCAGTAGATCCTGAGATTAATGCGTTCAACCAAACAAACATGCAAACAAAGAAATAAACTCTTCAACTTTATATTATTAGTATAGATAAACCAAAATAAATAAGTACAGAACCACTACATTTTTTTAAATTTTACTTACTTTTTTTTTTGAGAAATATATGTCTGAAACCTTAGATACAGCACAAAAGTCTCAATTTTATAACATGTGACCACATTAGTAATTGCAATCCATGTCAAGCATGAGCCATATTATAATACACTTTTCAAATCCAGCGGAATACTCGACTGAATGGAAAAGCATTTACATTTGTTTAAGTATCGATCTTGTGTCACTGGTTTGAAGTGCTAGATTAGGATATTTAAATGGTGAAACAACGTTCGAGTTTTCGAGAAAATTGTTTAATTATGTGGGATTCCGGACGTTTTCCTCAAAGCTGTTACTCAAAATTCTCGAGTTTCAGTCTCGTTTTAAAACTCGTTTTTGTGTACGAAAAAACAACAGCATTGGGAACATTATACACTGATTACGCTACACGACAAACAGTAAATCAGTGGGTACATGATACAAATCGACCGGTGTTCATTCAAACTTTGAATCGGTTGATTAACAAAAGACGCTACTTAATTGGTTAACTTGGAGAACTTTGCCGCATCCTTAATCTTTAATGCATGGTGAAGAGAGAATATCTTGTTTTATTGACTTTACTTTCCTTTGGGAGCCATTTTGTGTGTTTAGGAGTTCTTTACAAGGTGTCTAGTTTTGTTAAACTTTACAGCAAGATCTTAAGATGAGGTTTGTTTAAACAGTCGGTTTTCCGTTTAATTATTATATTGCTTAACAAACTTTTTTTTCTTATAATTATAATTTTATTTGAGAACTATGTTCAATGCTTACTTACACAATTAATAATAAAAGGAACTGAATTAAATTTAACTAAGTAACTTAACTAGTATAACTTTTTACTAAATTAAAATTATTTTCTTGACAACATGAAACTGTGCTTATTTGCATAAGTTTTTATGATATGTAATTAGTTTTGAGTATAGTTATTAGTTTAATGCAGCTGTAAAAAATGCCACAAGACTAATCTTGTGGCTTGGCTTTTTTATGTATTATACTAGTAAAATACATCAAAAAAGTTATTTTTCATTCATTGTGGCCAATGCGTTTCTCGCTTCTTTTGTTCCTGCCCACGCCACCACTAAGTTCTCAGAGATGAGTTGTACTAGGCTAGCAAAATAAAGTAATCCTATTGGTGGGTATCACACGCATTTCTCGCGTCGCATCGTCGTACAACCCTAGTGGAAACGCGCCCTTAACGTACCCTCTAAGACACGAGATTAACACACAACCTACTTCATAACTGCTTGACGCTGCTGACGAAAATTCACGGACGGAAAACTCCAATGTTTACCCTTGGTTTTGGCCTGACTGAATCGAACGTGGAACTTTATGACTTGCGCACACTGACGTGACGGTACGTTTCGGCAAGGGACTTTTATGTCCAGTCGGGGGTTGCGGAAGTATCTCCAGTTGCCGCGATCCCCGACGTAAGTGTGAGATAGGTGGTTTTTAGTCAGTACAGTCTGACATACCCCTTCACCTGCTCCAAGGCGGAGGACATCCATCCATGAGTCATGACTTATGACTACACGCACACACACCTTCCACTTACTCACCACATATGCACATACCTCACACTAACTCCCTACACACACACTCACTCACTACACACACACTTACACCCTAAGTACACCTCATCATACAGGTCATTTTAATTTATTTATTTTTGTTTTATTATTATTTTACTTTTCTTCTCTAAATTAGAGTCTGTTTTTATTTTTATGTTCGCCACCATTTCTTATTACTAAAACGTCCGAGTTAATATAATTATGGCTTTGTTTGTTTACGAAGAATCACTGACTCCTAAGTCACACCTAGTTTAGGAGTCAGGGTATTCAATTTATTGTAACCTAGTAATAAGCCTTATATAATGTTCCTAGGTTGATAAGTACTGAATGTGATGGCTTTTTGGTGAAATAAAGAATTTATTTATTTATTATTTATTTATGAGATTTTTTTACCCCGGAATAAAAAAGGAACTTTTATGTAAAACAACATAATACACCTTAAACCATGACATTATAGTCGACATTTCAATGATAATCGTTGTATCTACAACATCAAATGGTATAAGTACGATTTCGTGTCAAAATGTCAACTATAATTTCTTAACGTAATGACAAAATATTATATACCTTATAATGTTTTGCCATACCAAAATTCCTTGTCGTGCCGTGACGCTAATGTGCGCAGGTCCTTATGCTCCGCAGCCACTCACCCTGTATTCTACTTCGGTATTACTTATTTGTATTTATGTCAATATTTTTTAAAGAAACAGCAATGGCAGGATTTATAGAGTGCAGACCACGTATCTGATAGACAAACATAGTGGGGAGGTTGTCTATGTGTGAGGCGAAGAAGATGGTGCGATGACCGTCTGGGTGGCTTAAAAGTATCTAAGGCGAGGTTTACTGTGTAGGTTAGGTTATACATATGATCTTATGAACTTCAGTCTACGCTGATATTTATTAAAAGATTGTTCACTCGATCATTCACTATTCACTGGCAGTAACTACAACCCTTTTTAAGCAAAACTCCGTTGATCCCGTTGATCCCCCCCATGATACAATCACTAAAATCGATGATCGAGTTTGTGGTAGAATTGATCTTGTTTTTGATTTAAGATGAGCCGTGATTTCTCAATAATTAAATGAAACCAATTCATTATACCCAATATGTTAACATTGCCATCCAGAAATAATATATGTACACATTCAAAACTTATACTAAGAATAGATTTAAAATTAATCAGTATTACTATCAAAGAGTATTAAACATCCAAAATCAATTATTTAAAAAAATGGAAGAAACTTTGGCGTCGTTTATTTCGTTATGGTATAACTAAACCCGATATATCGGCACAGTTGGCGCAGTGACTGACTGACTGGCTGATGCGCTGCGTGTCGCAGGTTCGATTTTCGCACGGAACAAATATGTGTATGACATATAGATACCTGTTCCGGGTCTGCCTGTTTGTTTAAGTAGGTTTATGTATTGTTTGTAAACGCACTCATGATACAGGAGAAATTCCTAGTCCTAGCCACTAGGGGGGGGGCGGGGGGTATATTCATATTTTTATACTAATAAAAATATGAATATAATGTTTTTTTCATATTTTAATAAAATAAAAACGTTGGGTTTCGTGAAAGACCTTGGACATGGTCTTATTAATAGCCGTAACAAAAAATACACAATGGCATAGTTTTTTTCAAGAATCAGGCATGCGGACAATATTTTCGTGTTCTAAAAAAATAGAAACCATCAAGCCAAGAAAATGATATTTTTATTACTACCTACGAGAGGGTATAAAATTTTGTTACCAGGGTATTGAGTATTTGATGAAAAAGGTCAATTTTGATAGTCAAGGTTTACGTGAGCTGGCGGGCCGTCCATTCGAATCGCATCAACTTAATATTTAGCCTATATAGCTCTTATATTTAACACCAGTGTAGACAAAGGAGTCTTTCCGGATCTGATGAAACACAGTAAAGTAGTACCGTTGTTCAAATCCGGTGATAGTAAAGACCCCAACAATTATAGGCCTGTGTCGATTCTGCCAGTTCTCAGCAAGGTGTTTGAAAAGTTAATGCTCAATCAAATGTTGCGTCACTTTAATAAAAATTCCATCTTTCATGAACAACAGTATGGTTTCACCAAAGGGCGTTGTACAACTGACGCCGGTGTCACCCTGATAAAGAACATTTTTAGCGCCTGGGAGGAATCACAAGATGCCATTGGAATCTTTTGCGACCTCTCAAAGGCGTTCGATTGCGTTGACCATGAGACACTTTTGCTGAAACTGGAGCACTACGGGGTTAGTAAAACATCTCTTGATTTACTAAGGTCATACCTGAGGGATAGACGGGTAAAAGTACAGGTTAACGGCGTGAACTCATTGGGGTCTGAAACGACTATGGGCGTTCCTCAAGGTTCAATATTGGGTCCATTTCTATTCTTAGTTTATATAAATGATTTACCCCAATTGTTTCAAAATCAACCAAAAATGGTGTTATTTGCCGATGACACATCATTGATTTTTAAAATAAACAGACGGTCACAAAATCTAGACGACGTAAATGACGCTATTCTTCAGGTTCAAAATTGGTTTACGGTAAACAATTTGGTACTTAATGAAAAAAAAACCAAATGTATTCAATTCATTTTACCAAATGTTAGGAATAGTAAATGTGACATCATACTTAATGGAGAGAAACTGGAATTTACTAGTCAAACAGTTTTCCTAGGAATCACGCTAGACGAGAAATTACAATGGGGACCTCATATAACATCTATTGCGGGGCGACTAAGCTCCGCGGCTTATGCTGTTAGAAAGATAAGACAGTTAACAGATGTAGAAACTGCGCGTTTGGTCTATTTTGGCTACTTTCACAGCATTATGTCGTATGGTATTTTACTATGGGGTCGGGCTGCTGACATTGAATCCGTTTTTATTTTACAAAAAAGAGCTGTCAGAGCCATTTATAATCTACGTCGCCGCGAATCTCTTAGGGAACTATTTAAAAATATTAATATAATGACAGTGCCTTGCCAATTTATTTATGAAAATATTATGTATGTAAGAAAAAACTTACATATGTTTAATAAAGTAAGTGATAGACATGACTTTAATACTAGAAACAAGGACAAAATAGCTCAACCATATTTTAGATTGTCTAAAGTCCATACATCTTTTATGGGGTACTGTGTTAAGTGCTACAACAAAATTCCTAGTGATATATTACAACTAAGTGAAACAAAATTTAAATCATATATTAAAAGTACACTCTGTAAAAAAGCTTATTATAATCTAGAGGACTATATTCAAGATAAGAATGCTTGGAAACATGCTGGCCTAGCTCCATAGGACGATCGACAGTCTAGACAAAATCGAGCCGATTGCTAAGTTAAAATACCTAATTTCATACTTAGTATAAATATGTACATAATTATATATATTTGACTCTTTTTATACACTGCTCAGGCTCACATACTGATTCATTGTTTGTTAAAATATAAGGAGTGGTCGTCTACTGTTTCAACATTTTGTAATAATATGTGAACACTGTGTATCTATGTACATATAACTTAGTCTGTCATTCCTTAATCTGTGATACTTTGTACACACTTTCAAATGCCTAGTGTTTTTATGCAAGGTACATCGTATTTACGTATAATTATATAATTCCTGTAAATGCAAATATTGTTAACATCGTTTTTAAAAGAGTAAGTATGGAGTTTCTTGCCCATTCTTCTCCATACAAAACTACCTTTTGGAATGGGCACCTAGAATCGATTTTTTTTTCTCATTTGACGTTCAAAAGTGCCTTACAATGGTCTAATTGAAATAAATGATTTGACTTTGACTTTGACTTTGAATAAAGGAACTTGACCTAAGGATTAAATCAAGCTTACGTTTGGAAATAAAAAAGTAGGTTGTGAATTGTTGACACAGTAAAATTATTAAGAGAGTGACTTCTACGTTATAGACTGAGAAAAACGAATTAACTCATTGTGAATGTAGCCGGGTTCATCGAGCTAGTTTTTCTCAGTCTATAAAGTGTAACAATACCTACTTACGTTTCGTATAATGACAATTACTTCAATAATATAATAAGTAAGTATACCGCGTATAAATGATCTATACAAATAAATAAAATTGAAGTGTCTGTTTGTAATGTCCAACAGCTTTATACTAAATGCATGTGAAAGTAAGTATGGTACCTATCCCAAAAAAACTATTTTAAAAAATTTTGTCTGTCTGTCTGTCTTTCTGTCTGTTTGTTCCGGCTAATCTCTGAAACGGCTGAACCGATTTTGCTGGGACTTTCACTGGCAGATAGCTGATGTTATAAGGAGTAACTTAGACTTACTTTTATTTTAGAAAAAAAAATAGGGTTCCGTACAAAAAAATTAAAACCCCGCAAATCCATGCAAAAATAATTAAACCCCTGCTGACAACCGACAATTACGCGGACGAAGTCGCGGGCATCAGCTAGTTGTTAATAAAAATAGGTACCACGTCTTTAAACGTTTATTTTGGACATTACTTACGTGTTTCTTTATCCTCTTCATTTCTTCGAGGTTTTACTTATTGATCACAGTATATATGACTAGACAACTGCTAATATATGGGCGCTGTCGGTGTTGGTAACATCTAAAAAGACAATGTTATGGCAACATTAATTATAAGTATTTTTAATTTCGTTTGGCAATCTCGCGCTCTCTCGCTTCCGTATCAGAATTATTTTTGTGTTCTAAGTAATTCAAATATCAATTGTGAACAAATTGGAGTTCATACAGTCGGTACTGTCCCCTGAATCTATGACAACCCTAAAATCGCTAAGGCCGATTAATTCTTAATTAATAGCTCAGCAGATTGGACGTGAAATTAGAAGGTCTGATGTAACATCTTAGGGCGGGCATACACGGGCAGCTCGAGCAGTTAGGCATTGACCAACATACACGGACCACTTGAGCAGTCATAGTTAAAGGCTTGAAGCTGCCATTGATATCTGCTGCAGCCGTCGTCGGTTTCAACAGATCGATTAGTCAGTAGAATGAAGATCGTGGGTGGTGGAAATAACTGAGCCGGAGCAGTCGAAAGCTCGAGAAGTCAGCAAATGAGTAAATTCAAAGAGTATAATCATCATATCAGCCTATTGCCGCCCACTGCTGAACGTAAACCTCTCCCAGTGATCGGCAACCAACTCAGTCTTGGGCAGCCGACATCCATCCGCTGCCAACCACCTTCTTCAAAGAGACTAGTAAACTAGAAATAACTAGTAGTATGCTGCACTGTACTGCTGACCGCCCAGAGCAGTTGCCACTGCTTGAGCGGTTCCATGTATATATGTAAAAAAAGCATTCACTACGCAGTTGCAGCTTGAAGTAGTCGGTCCGTACCGCTGCGAGCTGCCCGTGTCTAGCCGGCCTTAGTAAGGGCCATAATCGCGAATGAATAGCTGCTATTGTAATTAACTAATTATATTAAGTTATTGGGAACTGAGGTTGATTCGTGAAACAACGTAGGTAGAAATGTGAGGAGATATTATGTAAGCTCGGTCATCAAATGAAAGGTTCAAAATTGCCTGCACCTTTAACACTTGCCGATCAAAACTTCCTAATTAGTTGTAAAATTACGGTAATTATAAACGAATTACTGTAGGGCATTAGACACCATGTAGGCACCTTTCTAATGTTATACTACTGAGCGCAAGCGTGACTGAGAATCGTTCTAGGTTTAATTCCCAGCTCAAGCAAAAAATGGTATTGTGTTCTTCCATTAGGAATTATTGGAGTTTGATTGAAGTTGTTGGTGTGACGCCCGTGCCTCGGAAAGCACGTAAAAGCCATTGGTCCTGCATCTGATCTCCCGGACGTGTCAGATTGCCGTTCCATCGGACTATGAGAGAAGAGGGAGATTGAAGAGGGAGTGCACCGATGTTTGGCATACACTTGTGCACTGTGTAATCTCCTGCGCACTTGGCTGCACGCGTATGACTTGTCTATTCTTGCTGTCAGTATGTCTATTCTTCCGTAGACATAGCATGGTCATGCTACGCTTGCTGGTCTTCATTGAGACTGGCCACTGTGATCTAAAAACGAGTAAATAATTATTATATTTCCAAACTAGCTGATGACCGCGACTTTGTTCGCGTGATTTTCGGTTATTTGTAGAGTTTTTTTTTGCACGGAAAACTGATTATTTTTCTAAAACAAAAGTAGCCTATGTTACTCCTAATAGCATCAGCTATCTGCCAGTCGAAATCAGACTAGCCGTGTCGGAGATTATCCGAAACAAACACAAAATATTTCCTTCAATTTTATTTGTTTGACATATATCTATATTCGGACCGATGTTCGGATATTTACATCCTTGAAATTATTTGGCATTAAAAAGTCATTGACATTAGGTCAGTGGGTTACTATCGCCAAATAACACCAAATTAGGGCTGGGATGTCGCCAGAAGCGGCAGATTAAAATGGGATAAATGGAACTCAGAACGGAAGTTGGTTGAACTCAAAGGACACTTTTATAGTACTAATATTATGAATTGATTGATTTTATAACATATTATTTGTCGATCATTTTATTATATTACGTGGACTGTTCCAGAAGTTGTTAGTGAAATGATACTTAAATAGAATGATTATGGGAAAAAAATATACCAGCTTTCGAAACATTTAACAAAACTTAAATTGTGGGAGGTCGAAAAATAAACCGCCGAAATGCTTCGACAGCATCGTTTGCAGAGATAAATTTTCGCCCATGAAGCATTTTTCAACCGTGGTATGTAAAACAAAATCGCATGGTGCTTATTTGTTAGCAAATAGTTCATTACCTACACCATGCTTGGGGTATTATCGTTATTGTCATCGCTACTCGAGATATAGGTACTCGAAGATACGTTAATAGGTACTTGATACTGATAGTTTTAGCATAAATAATAGATATGGTTCAGCCATGTATTAGTTCTTAACGAGTGCCTAGAAACAGCTACAGTGTGTTGTGTATCCATCTAGAACTTGAAAAGTAAGAATTTACCACTTTTGTTCTTTTAAATACCTGCAAAGATTTTGAGAGAACTTTGCCGAGCAGTGACATTAAAGGAAGGTAAAATAAATAAAATAAAATATGTTACCATTCGTTTTCAAAAACACTTTCATTTATATATTATGACACTCTAACAATAAAGTCTTGTGACTTTATTGTTAAAGTTTTTTGACATTTAATAAATTGATACTTCCTTACATCATCATCTGCCTAGCCTTTTCCTAACTATTTATATATTATATTTGACTGCGTTAACAATTAAACAAGTAATAAGAATTAGTACAGGATTCAAGTCTGTGAGTCAATTATTACGTTATTTACGTTTTTTGGTTCCCATACGTCATAATTTAGTAGGGTTTTAATTTAGTACTTGATCCTTCCGCATCAAATAGTATTTTGTACATCTATGCATTTATGGTAATACGTTTTAAAATTCCGATCATTTCGATATATGACAACACCAGACACGGTCGTCAAATATTGGGGTCGGCTTCCAGTCCAACCAGATGCAGCTGAATACCAGTGTTTTACATGGAGCGACTGCCTAATATTCGACCTCCACAACACAGTTACTACAGACTTTCTGGCTTCTGACTACCCATAACGACTGCCAAAGATCTACAAATGACAGCCGTGCTTTCCGAGGCACGGAGGGAACTCGGTATGAAAGGGATGGTCTGGCTAGCGTAGCTTAACCTTTGACCGATCGATCTGTAAGGTTTTAACTTAGCTTGGTTTACATTTATATATAATACCGTCATCTTGTCACTTATAGCACAAAGTGAAGTATATAAATATAAATTACCCTGTATATTTTGTGCTAGCGTGCACTGTTTTATAGTTTTATGTTACAACTTACAATGTTATAAATTGACAACACTAATGGCCAAATATTATTATTATAAAATTGAGTAACGTTTGAGCTACTCAATTTTAAGATGCCGTTAAGTCTTGTGGTTTCTCTATCACTGTATGTCAAAGTGACTGTGACAGCACGAGACTTAACGGCATCTTAAACTTGAGTAGC
Source organism: Charanyca ferruginea (assembly GCA_947361185.1). Classification (NCBI taxonomy): domain Eukaryota; kingdom Metazoa; phylum Arthropoda; class Insecta; order Lepidoptera; family Noctuidae; genus Charanyca; species Charanyca ferruginea. The sequence continues at coordinate 53,058,525 of OX376055.1, read as the reverse complement.
GTTTGAGTATTCGGCCACTGGTGATAAAAAATTGTATAAAGGATATTACATAATATATCTTAAAATGAATAGGTTACAGTACCGTCAAATGCTGTAACATTGCCTACATGCTCAACATTGCCTACATTCTAAAAAGTTAAATTATTGCCGCTGAGAAATGTTTTTTTGCCATATAGATAGCCGACTTGCTTTTAGTAATACCATACACAGCAAAAACATTACAGCGGCAATAATTTAACTTTTTAGAATGTAGGCAATGTTGAGCATATAGGCAATGTTACAGCATTTGACCGGTACGAATACACATGCAGATGTATATTAAAATACATGGATCTTAAAAAGGACCACGTTTATCATTGTCGTCTGTTATTCTTACTGCAGATGTGTTACGGGTAGCAGTGATCAGAAATTAACTTTTTCTAAAGCCTTACGCTTATTTAGAAAGTTTTGATTACAATTCCAAAATCTCAACAAAAAAATAAATCGAATTTGAAATTCACCCATGCCAAGGGTCTAATGGGCGGGTCGCTATAGTCCACAATTAATTTATCTATGGATTATTTTTCTCTAGATGACCATCCGCTGGGGTATCGTATCTGCGGGCAAGATTAGCAGCGACTTCGTGAATGCTGTCAACTCTTATCCCGATAAAGGGGATCAAGTGATTGTCGCAGTTGCAGCCAAGGACAAGAAAAGGGCCGTTGAGTTTGCAAAAAATCATAACATTGAAAAAGTATTCGGTTCCTATAAGGAAATGGCTGAGAGTATCGATATTGGTATGTAAGGAACTTGACTCTGCCATCTTTGGTACAAAATGCATTGCCAAGTTTTCATTATAACAATAATGCCATTTTTATAAACATTAATTTCAGACCAGTTCCATATTTTTGTAAGCAATATATTTAAAAAAGAATTGCACGTTTAAAAAGACGACACAAAAAATCCCTATAAATTATCTTGATGTGACGACGCTTGAATCCTAATATTACTAGGAGTGTACCTAAAGTAAAGTAAAAGGCCCAACAAATTTCATTTTATTGCTTTTCAAAGATTATTTTTGTGATTTTTAAATGTCTAATTTATTGTTGTTTCTTTGCAAACTTTTTAATTTGAGAGAAAGACTCGCTAGGTACAACGTTAATACTTCAAAGCAATCATTTCAAGAATTTAACTAGAATTAAGTACCTACGACTTTTGTGTCAAAAAATATTTTTCATCATAATGGAAAAATGCTGTTATTTTCCAATTGGCTTATTCAACCTTCCCTTAACCATTCAAATAAGTATCTATAAAAATACTGCGTCACAGATACACACAAGTTTACATAACACCTCTTTCTTTAAAAATAAAGTCAGTATTGTAACAATTAAACTATGACATGAAACCGCACCTATCTTGGCAGCATGGGAGACTCTGACCTGATCGATCTGCAAAAACATCTAGTAGATGGTACTGCCACGAACGCGAGTGTGTAGGAAGGTCGATATTTTTCTGATGATTTTGGCAAAGCCTTCAATCAACCTACGTCCCAGCAAACATTCCTGACGCACTACCCGTACTCTGTGTACACTACATCGCCACGGGAGCCCCAATCTGAGTGCATTGCTTTAAGGCGACGATATACGTAGGCGACCTTGAGCGACCAGAGAATCGTATGCACTGCGTCCAAAACTCTCAAAGTTTAGTCGAAAAAATTAAATAAAAGATAGTATTCTTTAACTTAAAAAAAGGCGTATACTAAAAGATAGATAATAAAATTGTCTGTAAGATAGTAAAAGTTTCATTTAAATATGCCTGGTAGATTTTGTGTGATTATCAATGTTTTGTCCGCGTTAGACACAACTTCACGATTTATTATGAACTTAATTAAAAATATTCACATATTAAGAGAATGTTCTAGTTTAACATATATTTTTTTCAAATCATTTACACTACACATTTTGACGTGATTGTCAGTTTAACGTCTGCAAAAGTCGCTTGTTAGCGCTGTAATGGACACGCAGGTCGCTGTATGCGCGCTGCGAATAACTCATCCACAGGCGGTGTTGAAAGATTGGCAAAATGTTTCAAAAAGTCAAACTCCGTGCAAACCTAAATAGTATGTTACTATGGACAGCCAGGTCAGGCCAGAACAGGTTATTAAATATTGGTTTTGGTTTGTCAAACATATAGACAATCTATGGATTGGGCAAAAATTTTGCTATATTCAAGAATTACTAGATATTTTTCAAAAATATATTTGATACTAGGAAAACTAACAAATGTGTGTAATACTTACACGTTTTATAAATACACGTAAAAGTAAAATAATATGATAATAAAAAAACATGCTGTCAACTAGAAGTGTGCCCAAGAGACTAACGGTATTACTACGTTAGATGGCAATGCTTTGCCTCTGGCCAAGGTATTTATTAAACGATAAAGAATAAAGGCAATTGTGAGTAAATTGTATGTAATTCTATGATATCACAAGGTCGAGTGATTTTATCAGTTTTTGTTTCAATGAGATGGCAAGTATGTACTTAGAACTCGTCCTGGGTAAGGGCTGATAACAGCCCTTACCTACTTTAGTGAATACTAGCACTTGAAGATAGTTTATACCAACAATACAAATCACTAAAATAAACCTTCCCATGCCTTAACATTCTTGAATTAGCAATATTTGTAAAAATTTAAAAATTAATTGTAACCATACAGAAACCTACAATGAGATTTCAATATCAGAATGTATTGTGCAAGAGAGTATTTCATCCTCCTCCTCAAGTCGTAAGCTCACTGCTAAGCGTCGTGATGCTCCTGTCCACTTCTCCACGACAGATCTGCTTCCACCACCCTCGATCCATGGCATGGTTTAGAGCATCTGTGATCGCCGTGAGTGGTCGCTTTTGGCTATTTGGCAGGACCATCTAGTCGGGCGTCCACAGGGCGTTTTCCTTCTAACTTCCCCGTGACAATGAGTTTCTCCAGATTGTCGGAGGGCTTACGAGCTATGTGGCCGAAGTATTGCAGCACTTTCCTAAGGCAGATGCTCGAGAGCCTATGCGTTATCTGTAGCTCTTTAAGCATCAAGCTGTTCGTTTTAAGGGCTGGCCACGGTACTCGTTACATTCGCCGCCAGTACCACATCTCAAAAGCACCGATACGTCGTCGGTCTGGTCTGCCATTTTGACGGTTCATGATTCTACTCCATACAATAAGATGGGAAAGACCAAAGTTCAAACGATGTAGATTTTGGTTCTTTTGAGTACGGTTCGATCTTTCCACACCTTTTCGAGTTGCGTCATAGCCGATTTTGCCATTCCAATGCATCGCCTGATTTCTCCTTCTGTTCCACCTTTATTATGAGAGTATTTAAAACTAGTTAATTTAAAATAAAGTGTTATTTATACAGCACCTGTGATCTTAAATGAAATACCTGACTATATCAAAAACATAACGGAAAACGTAACGTTATGCATAAAGCCTCACATGAAAGCGACACGATAACAAGAATAGAAGAATATAAAGGCCAAGCTTTTTCCCGCGATTTCATCAGCGTGATGATAGTTATCACTGACGCAGATGAAGCCGCGGGTTAAAAAGAAGCCTAGTGATCGAAGATCGACTAGGAGAGGGTGGTTAATTGAAACACTGGAGTGCATCACGGTAATGTGTGAATAAACCACCCTCTCCAGATCCCTTGCTTGCCAGATTAGTTCTGTGGTTCTGCCATCAGGCAACAAGCAGAGACAGACGGAGTTATTTGCATTTATAATATTGCAGCATTTTTTTTTTATTGAAAATATCATTTTGGTTTCAGATGTAGTATATATTGGCGCTTTGAATCCAGATCACTTCGAGCTTGCTACTATGTATCTCATGAGTGGAAAACATGTGTTATGTGAGAAACCTCTATGTATGAACTCACATCAAGCCAAGTTTCTAGTTGATCTTGCTAGGGAAAAGAAACGGTTTCTTATGGAAGCAGTGTGGTCACGTTTCTCTCCTGCATACGCAGAAATGGAAAAGGAGATACTAAATGGAAAAATTGGGGAAGTCAAGTTTTTGGAAGCCAACTTGGGATTCTTTAGTGAAAGTGAGAGGGTAAAGTGAGTGAACTTCTTATGTTAGCAAATCCTCTGTATTTTTTACAGAATTACGACTCTGTGCTTCTGTTTAACCACCTAGAGGAAAGAAGCTATCTAGTTATCTAAAGTTTGTTTTTGACCCAAAATAACAGAATCAAAAATATTTGGAGTAAGTACTTACGTCTGAAAAATGTTTTGTTTTAAGTCTCATAATTATTGTTTCTAGTAAAAAACAATATGGCGGCAGTGCAGTCCTTGACGTTGGGGTGTACGTGCTGCAGTTATCACAGTTAATATTTAAAGAATGGCCAATCAACGTACAAGCTGTTGGCGACTTAAACGACGATGACGTAGATTACACGGAAACTATTATCTTGGAATATGGGGGTGGTAGACGGGCCGTACTCAACACTCACACTCAATTGGAGTTGTGTAATCAAGCGACGATTTACGGGACAAAAGGACGCATTACGGTAAACTATAGTTTCCTCTAGATATTTCTGGACTATTTTTTATTTAATCACAAAAAAACGATATAGGAAATCATGGTGAGGAAGCTGGCATGTCCTATGATCTAGAGTAATTCGTGGATTAGCGGTTCACTGAGCTAATCCCAGTGAGAGTTATAATAGGCCAATTAAGTATTCTAAATATTCTTAAACACGGTCTTGATGCCCGGATAGGATAGCCCGGTTCCCTTTTTTGGTATGAGAGATAGGTGTGTCGATATACTTACCTACTTAATTAAATTCTGATATTAATGTTATGCAATAGCTTTGGCATTAATTAAGAAGAAAATTCACTTAAAATAAATTTTAAGTTGTATTTCAGTAAGTAATAATAATTCTAACAATTAAAAAACATTTTATTTTAGTTGAAGCCGCCGTTTCACTTCCCAGACAAAATGATTTCCAGCGATGAACAAATAAAAGAATTCAAGCTACACACGTCAAAAATTCCATACAATTTTGAAAATAGTGCGGGTTTGGTATTCGAGGCCCTTGAAGTTGCTAGATGTATCAGAGAAGGTGGGTTTATTGATGATTGCTAGACTCGAAATTGACCTCCATCACCAGAAAGAGCACGCTTGCCTAGGAAACTTTCAGGTACTTATTTAATGGAAGTGGCAGGCTCAGGCGGGGATGGCGGGATGATCTGGACTCCTTCAACAAAAACTGGTCCCAAATAGCTAATAGAGAAAGTTAAAAGGAGAGTGGAAAGACGTTTGCCTTGCAGTGGGAAGATTCAGGTTGAACATAATAATAATATTGGGTGTGAACAAAATTAGGTAACCATCACATACCCAGTACGGAAAATACAGTACTTAGATCATCTATTATTTCATATCTGTTTATCACTATCATAACATATTAGCGAAAAACTAAAATAATAGGGCATCAAAAAATTCCTTCACATCGTCGCCATCAGGAAATGTGCCCAAGAGACTGGCGACTTTGCCACGTTGGATGGCAATGCTTATCCTATGGTCAAGGTACCTGCTTCCAAGAGCAGGATCACGGGAACTGTCAACCAACCTTTTCAACAAGTCCTTAAAAAGGAGATGTGCATTCGAACCCAACGACAAAGGTGACTATAGTTACACCGTTTCAGGTTCTCTACAGCCGCGGCAGCAGCTGAACTAGGAAAATGGGATGGTGCAAGAGTATCGACGCACGTAGCGTTCCACACTAAAGGCCTACCCAACTTCCAAGGAAATAGACATGCCTTCCGGTCTCTTGCCATCGTCGCGTGCCAAGGCCGTTGGGTTCTAAGATAGCCGGTACTTAGATGAAAGAGCTATTTCCAGCCTTACTTTATCTGTAGAATTTGTGTGCCAGTAACGATAGTCAGACGACGACTATGTATACCTATTTCAAGGGTTCTACGTTGTTTCATAGCTAATAGTTTTATAGAATTTCGATTCTCATAACATTTTTCTCATACTTTCGTTTCATAGAATAATCAATACGCAGAATACTTACTATCAAGGTTTTTAAATCATTGATTTTTGTTTCACATAAAGTTTATTGTTAGAATATCATATCATAGAATAACAAATCAAATATTCTTTATCCTTATACTTTTTATTTAATATAAAACTTATTCCCAAAAATGGGAGTCTCAGTTCTAACCAAACCTACCGCGCGTCGTGCAAGTAACCATGTAGCATGCAAGCAAGCATACAGCGTGCAAGCAAGCATGCAGCGAGCAAGCAAGCATGCAGCATGTAAGCTAGCATGCATCATGCAAGCGAGCATGCAACATGCAGCAGGCATAGTTTCTGTCACGGCTCCGGCGTTGCGGGGCTCCGGCGGTCCCACGCGAGCTTATCGTCGCAGATGGTATTCACGCTCACCACCGCAGCTTCGGCTTGCTGGCCGGTTCCGCCGGCCAGCCTCAGCCGCGGCGGCGGACGTTAAAACCACCTGCTCCTCAGCTCGCGGGCCACCTCGCCCCTCCACGCCTACGCGAATTTAAATTGCACTCTAGGGGTAGGGCAGACAAGACTACGTGGAGTCGGTTTCGCAGCGATTCGTTTCTGTCATTAACTTTGGTAGCACAACATAATGACTTTTTAAAACAACATTTTTGTTATTGTCTATTTATATACATTTTCGTTGAAATATATTCCATGGAAACTAACTAACTAACAACAAAAAAAAAACAATATTCGTTAATAAATAATTCTACTGTTTGATAAGTTTGTTAAACAAAAAAATGTGATTAAAAATTCATTGGATTGTGTTTCTGTGACATATTTTTCATTCAAGTAAATAGTATTTGAAACAATAATAGTCGAAATAAAAATACGAGAACCAAATATTATTTGAAACATTTTCTGGGAAACGAAATTCTATGAAATTTCTGTCTGCGAAACAAGGGGACACCCTATTTCAAGTCATTTCAAAGCTTATAATGATTTATGTATTTTTTTATAGGTCTGATAGAATCACCACGGATGACACATTATGAAAGTTGTGCGTTGGCCGGTCTGGAAACCAAAGTTCGAGAAATTTTAGGAGTTCATTTTGATTGTGACGATGATAACATCACGTGTCACCTATTTTAAAAACGCCTTTTAAACGTTTTTTAAAGTCTTATTGATAAAATAATAAGTCTGTTTTTATTAATAAAAATGGTATGTAGTTATATGTTGAATTTCTAGATGTACCTAGTCACATTTTTTTGGAACTAAAAATGTGTGATCACAAACTTTAATTTTATTTTTAACCGACTTCAAAAAAAGGAGTACGTTCTCTATTCGTCTGTTTTTTTTTTGTATATAAGTTAAACTAGGATTTAAAACAGGTATCCAACGAAAATAAATGTGTTACGCTGTATCACGGCAATTGTTAATCGATTTAAAAAAAATATCATTTTGGAGTGGGGTTTTATTATATTTTGATACTGTGTACTTCGTATAGAGCGCAATTTTCAGTAAGTTAAATTTTTATATCAAGAGAATGCCAGGGCAGCCCGCGAATTTCAAATTTTCTCACGTTTTAACTCTCCAAGTTAGAAAAGCTCCTTTTCCCTCGCTCCTCCTTCCTCCGAGCTTTTCTAACCTGGAGAGTTAAGTTGATGATTTTAATTATTATAATTCTGTAAATGCTTATATTTGTTAATCCCGCGGATAATTTTTTTACCATACTACTAAATACTGAGCCTGAAATTGCAAAGAACGTAAGAATATTTGAGTTTCCCGGGCAATTTTCGACCCTATCACTTTCACCTTAATTTGCTGTGTAGTAACCCGAAATAAATAAATAAAAATTTCATGTAAATGACCTGTAAGGGTCGAAAATTGGAGGATAATAGTTATTTGTTATACAAGAGTGCAAAGTTGCTTTTTAACCGCGTGTTCAATTTTGATGACCGAGCAAGCGAAGGATTCTAAAATTAGCGTTAAGCGTTAAGCGTTAAAAATTAGAATCCTGAGCGTTAGCGAGGGAATCAAAAGAGCACGTGGTGAAAAATCTTTGCACTCGAGTGCAACACGTAACTTTTCATTCCACCTCAGCGAGGAAATGACTAAATGCAAAAAAAAAACGTTTACAAAGTCTGAGTTTTTAACAAATTAAAAAAAAGTTGTATGATATATTCGGCACCATAGAGGTAGCAGTAAATAGGTTTAATGTTTTTTTTTAATTCACAAACTTAGTGCACACGATGTTCTAAATTCAATTTACTTTATCCTCTAGAGAATAAAAACGGCTTTTCCACTCAGATATTGAAGATAAATTTACTTTATCCTCTAGAGAATAAAAACGGCTTTTCCACTCAGATATTGAAGATTAAAAATACTCTTTCCGAGATGGTGGGATGAAAAATTAGTTTATTAAATTATTAGGTCCTTACATATGAAATTGCCGATACTTAATACTGGCAACTGTGAAATCAAATATTTTATGTTTGAAGAGGAATTCCAAATTCAAAATTATTTCAAAATAAAGACTAAAGAATATTGTTTTAAAATTCGTGTTTCATTTGTTTTCACGTCATTTGTTTGGGCTTGAAAATTGCTATAGCAACAACAATGGAGAAATTAAAAATTCGCGGTATTTACGAATATGAGTTCTACCGTGGCACCAGTGCAGCAGAAACGGCTCGAAGGATTAACGACGTGTACGGGACAAGCACCGCTAACGAACGAACGGTGCGTTTTTGGTTTCAACGTTTCCGTTCTGGAAATTTTGATTTACAAGATGAGCTGGTGTCATCCACTACAGCTTCATGAGATCAGGCCAGACGATTACTGCAGACATGTATTGTCAACAGTTGCAAACAATGATGGAAAAGCTCACCATTAAACAACCGAGACTGGTCAATTGCTCTAGCCCATTGCTCCTTCAGGATAACGCTCGACCACATACTGCACATCAGACTGTCGCCAAGTTAGAGGAGCTGCGTCTGGAAACTCTGCGTCACCCACCATACTCTCCAGATCTTGCCCCAACCGATTACCACTTATTCCAAAATTTGGACAACTTTTTACAAGGAAAAAAATTTAATTCTGATGAGGCAGTTAAAACAGCCTTCAAGCAGTTCATCGATTCTCGCTCCCAGGATTTTTTTACCAAAGGGATCAATGAGCTCCCGATAAAATGGCGGAAGTGTATCGATAACAATGGTGCATACTTCGATTGACTAAATATATAATTTCTTTAAAAAAAAGTTATTTTTAATTTTTTGATACCGAGCGGCAATTTCATATGTAAATACCTAATATATTATAACTTATTACAAAAAAAAATAAACCTTCAAAAACTAAGAAGTTTTAAATTACTTTAGCACAGAACAATGTATAACTTCAGTTTAGAAAAAAAACATACAGACGAATTGAGACCCTCCTTCTTTTTGAAGTCGGTTGAAAATCGACGACTCTGTTTGTTGTTTCTTATTGCCACAGACTTCCGAAACTTACGTAACTTTTTACTTTGTAGTTTTTGATGGTTTTGGTTTTGGTTTTGTTTTTTTGTAAAAACAGTTTTTTACCTATTAGCAATACAGTCTTACTTGTCATAAAAAGATATCGGGGGTATATTGGGTGATTATAAATCGCGGAATGCGCTTGGATCAGCTCGATCAGGGTAGTCATGCAGTACCTAGTGCCTGGAAACGAGCATCATCAGCAAGATAGTACCTACGCAAGCCTTAGGGTGTTACCAGACCAATCGATCGATCGTCGATCGACGGCATCGATCGAAGGCAAATGGATTAGTCGACGTCGATCGATAGTTTCTACCAGACCAATCGATCGATCGTCGATCGACGGCATCGATCGATGGCAGAATGGATTAGTCGACGTCGATCGAGCTGCTTGATTAGCCGCACCGTGCGTCGTCCGCTCCCCATTATCACTTGCTGCCCGCCTGCGCCCCGCGCGCTAATTAACTACCTGGCCTGCTTGTGTTTATGTGTCTTCTGCGTTTGCGTCTCCGTAATAATAGTACGAGCAATATCGAACTGGCCAATGCGTCCACTTGTGAATACATTTCGAAAGAAACTAATGGAATATAGCCAGGGTTAATAGATCGACGCCGACCGGCAATCGATCGACGTCAACCGGCAATCGATCGACGTCAACCGGCAATCGATCGACGTCAACCGGCAATCGATCGACGTCGACCGATGGCATCGATCGATAATCGATCGATTGGTGTAGTAACACCCTTGGAAACCCGGGCTAGCAGAGGACGATCGGGGTGCGTCTCATATCATATAAAGTTATTTGGTATATTTTCAGTTTAACGTTCACAAGATATACCTAATAAACGTGAGATATCCCAACTGTTGGTATAATTTCTTTACATATAACATTTTATATACTCTAAAACTTATTTCGTATAACGTTATTGGATATAACGATTATTTAATCGAAAATCATTAAGTCTATCGTTTCAAATATATACTTTGGCATAACCAGTTTGGCATTTAGTTTTGCCATTATAATACTTTGCCATATTTTTTTTTTGGATAAATTATCTTGAAAGCTAATTTATTTTGGCATTAATTGAATTCGCATAATGTTTTTCGGTCCCGGAACATTCAAAAAGTTTGTATTTTAGCTGAAAATTTGTTTTAAGACTTTTAGAGATACTTTTTCAGCAAACGAATGTTTCGTTTGGTCGATATATGAGCTTTTTGAATTAAACGTAAGGTTATTTGAAAAGTACTAATAAAATGCTTATAAGAAATATGAATGTCTCGACTGAAAGCCTCAAAACAAAATAGGGTCCTGCTGGCTTGATAAAAGGTTTGCAGGTAAATAAATTATTTTTCTCATTAAATAATAATTATTTCAAAATTAAACTAAGGTATTTTAAAGGTACTAATACACCGCTAAACGGGACCACATAAGATTTGTCTATAAACCTGCAAACAGCAGAGGGTCCTGCTGGAATATAATTTAAGATTTCGCTGTAACAATTAAGGTACTATATTTTTACTCATACGATTCGGAAGGTACTGAATACTACGCACGTTAACATTTAACACCCAATCGGATTAAACGTAGGGTCCTGCTGGGTATTGTAACAATTCTACTACTTTATGAAATAAAAAGCTATGTAGAATTGTACGTTAAAATTTTAATAGCTCTCACAAGAATGCGATGAGTATAAAAACAGAGATATAAAAAACACTAACCTAGACGCACTAAGTTAGGCTGAGATTTCCAGGCTCCACAGCCTGGCCGGCAAACAGGATCGGCCGAAGATAAGACTGCAACGGTCGGCTCCTAGCTTTGGGACGGAAGTCCCCGGGGATGTTAACAGTAAGACCCGCCCTGGGAGCAGCAGGCACGCGACAGCACGACGGCACGACTTAGGACCGTTACCGACTGTTGGTTGTGGACCGGTAGACTTGTAGTAAGTAAAGTAGAAGTAAATCAGCGTGTTACTTAAGCGACAGCGAAATCCAGACTCCCATTTGACAGGTTTCTTTCCTGTCGGCTCTTCCGAAATTCATATTACTTTCCAAGTATGAATTCTAATTCCAGAACGCCTGTATGGTCAATTGGTCATATAGCGGGGTATTATAGTACCGGCCAGACTCAATTATTGTAGACTGCCAGTTATTTTTATTCGATTAGTGCGTATAGGATTTTTAAGAACATCAGATATATTAGCGGGTGTCCAGCTGTTTAGTATAAAACACAGCAATACACACATATATTCGACATCAGTTTGAAGGTTTTAAGTTATAAAAGCCGTAAACTAATTAAAAGAATTACTGACAATTGCCAAGATTGACAACTGTCATTGACAAACATGTCATAACAAAACATTATTTATTTTCCAGATGTATAAAAAGAGAGAGACGTTAGACGAGACGAGCATAAAGACTGTAAGTACCTTTAAAGGCCCATTTAAAGTATAAAAGATTCCATGAATCTATAAAAACAAGTATTATAACATGTAGACAGCAATTATGAAGAATGATTGCATGCTTATAAAAAGTAAATATAGTATGTGTTACAACATATACTATAGTATACAGACATGTATATGGGTTTAATTACACTATCGAATAAAATTAAACCAACAACTATTATAGGATAATCGTATTTCTAATTCAAAAATCGACTCGAAAATAATACTTTAATACAAACCAACGTAAGTCCACTAGTGCTAGGCCTAGCAGTGTTATAACTTGCACTAAGCTAACACTGTCATTGGCTAGTTTGACACGATAACACAAGGTACAGTTTCTAAATTCTTCAAATTTAATTTATTTCTAAATGGTTTAAAATGCATAAATATGTATAAAAAAGTGTCCCCTTTTTATATTTTAAAATTTCATTAAGTTTCATTTCATATTCATAAAAATACATGATAACTTTTGTTCTAGATATAAAAGTAAGAGGTCATGTTGAATATGTCTTGCTTGGGGCCATTTTTAATGTTAGTCATTTTTAATATTGGACACTACATATACCAGACGCATCAAACTGACAAATGACCGCCTCACTGCGGTCATTTGAATTTGATGCTTCGGTGTCAGGCACCGGTAACTGATATGGCGGTTACCGTGTAACACAGTTATTCTGTAATAATCTCACTCTGTGAATTTAAGTGAAGTGAGATGTCAATCCTTAGCGTCAGAATGACATTTCATCCCAAGCTCACTTCACTAAAATTAATCGCGGAAGATTTTTACAGAATACGGCCGCAATACCCTAATCGCAGGCCATAAATTTCAACTGAAACGCTCATTCAGTATAAATCCAGTCTATCGAAGAACTAATCCGGTACAATACAATAGCTTGTTGTGGTAAATAGCGGAGATTATGCCCTTTTCAAAATGGGGACGGGGCGGAAGTAAGGCCTGCTTAGTGTTAATACTCCAGTTACTGTTGATGCTTGAGATAAATAATGTTTAGAATAGTGACAATAAATAAAAGCAAAAATACAATAAGGGCTTCTGCCCTCAACTTCGTCCGCATGAAAGTAAAATCCATACTTACTTATTTTAATATTATAAATACGAAAATAACTCTCGCTCGAGAGGAGCTCGTTGGCTAAGTTAAAGCCGTACAGATCGATCGGTCAAAGGTTAAGCTGCGCTAGCCGCGGTCGGTCTGTAAATGGGTGACCATCTCTTTCATACGGAGTTCCCTCAGTGCCTCGGAAAGCACGTAAAGCCGCCCCGGCTGTCATTTGTAGATCTTTGTCAGTTGTTATAGGTAGTCAGAAGCCAGAAAGTCTGACAACCAGTCTTACCAAGGGGTATCGTGTTACCCAGTGACTGGGTTGTGGAGGTCCGATAGCGGTCGCTCCATGTAAAACACTGGTATCCGGTTAGACTGGAAGCCTACCCCAATGTAGTTGGGAAAAGGCTAGGCAGACGAAAAACTAAAGTTACTCTGTCTGCTACGCTTTCACGATGAAACGGCTGAACCGATTTTGATGAAATTTTATATGAATATAGTATGAACCACGATAAAGGTTGACTTTTTAATAAGCGACTTCGTCTACATTCATGATAACCAACAGTCACGCGAACGAAGTCGCGGGCAAAAGGTAGTATAATTATCATAAAGCGTATTACTATACTACTTCTATACTCGGCAATAGTGTCATTTTCTATCTAGGAAATATTTTTTTTTATCTGATCAATGAAGAACCCTTACGAAAATATCTCTTTATAATCTTAGTAGGTACTTATAGATAGGTACTTAAATGTGTCAAATGATAAATTTCTATTGATTATTTTTTCTGAAGAAGATAATGATCTATTAAAAGCGGTATTTTTATTACGAAACAATACAAAAACATTGCTAGTTGTACCTACTTGCCATAGGGACAAATTCTAAGCGACATACTCTTCTGTCCTCTAAATGTTGGCCATGCTAATATGGCGTAGGTACCCAGATCTAGCAAGCCTGAGATGTATGAGCTATAAGATCAGAAGCTTCTAGAAGGTAGAACAGACTATGGAAGGATTAACCTATAATCAATATTAAATCTCAACCAATTTACAAAAATAACTCTCTCGGAATCAAATCAAACGCAAATCAATTTGGGATCGTACACGCGTAGGTGAATCACATAACATTGAATACGATTCCGCCATATATATCGATGGGTTCCGCTTTCTTTTCAATGCGAATAAATATAGAAAATAAAATATTTTGTTAGACTCATTCACTGATCACTCGTGAGAGTCCTTAGTAGATAGGTAGGTAAAATTTTAATATGATCAATATGATTTATATTGCTTAGCAAATTAAGGGGTTTATGTCAGCCCCATCGTACCTTTTTACAAGATTCTTCATTATCTTAGCAGATTGAATGGTTCATGTCAGCCATTAATAATCTTGTAACTACATATTTATTAGATTTATGAATGCTTTGCATTTCCTTATTATACTTTACCACAAAGTACGTAAGGCTGCGCCGCGCCCGGATTTTGTGCTTTTACCAACAAGGAAATTAGTTTCCGCGCTTTTCAATAAAATATCATTTTCATTGTAACGTTTGACATTTTAGAACAATCGGAATGAAACGTCAATATTACCGTTCCTAAATTGAATTTTGAAAAGGTTTTAAAGGATTCCCTCCAGGATCGAACAGCAATATACAACAAGATTAATGTTTAAGCCATAGAATAAATCTCCAGGTGATTGGATTGTGACCTTTCTGGATTAAATCGCTTTTGTCGATGGACAGAATGAGTATTTTTACGACAGCTGGTGAATTGTGATGTTAGAAGGATTGTAGAGGCTCTGGCTGGTATTACCATGTTCAACCTTATTTTAACAGTTTATTTAGTCCCATGAGATAATCACTATTCGAATATAGAACGATAGGACTTGACAGTCCGCTACGAGATTTTTACTTTAGTTCCAATTAGTGTTTATATTATCGAGGGTAGAGGCACAAAATATAAAGGGTACTTACAGAAGGACCGCTCCCGCCATCTTCAAAAATAATTACCTAAACTTGCCAGACTCACTAGGGCTGCTACTGTATTGACTCTGTAGGTTTTATTTGTGACAATGTGAAATATTGACACTGGTTGGAACTCTTTGCAATTTTTATAACAAAATTTGCTTGTTCGTCATGACATGTCAATTACATCATTTATTCATTTTGACAAAACGTGACAGTCGAGACTGAAGTCTGATTGAAACCGCTTGAGAATGTCTATAAACGTTATGTTAATGTGTGCGTGTGAAAAATGGCGGTTTGTTCTTAATGGTCTCTCTGCTCGGGCGCGACGCAGCCTTACGTAGTTTATGCTTTTTTGGTTTCAATCAGACTTCAGTCTCGACTGTCACGTTTTTTCAAAATGAATAAATGATGTAGTTGACATGTCATGACGAACAAGCAAATTTTGTTATAAAAATTGCAAAGAGTTCCAACTAATGTCAATAAAATTCCATATTGTCACAAATAAAACCTACAGAGTCAATGCAGTAGCAGCCCTAGTAAGTCTGGCAAGTTTAGGTAATTATTTTCTAGAATGGCGGGAGCGGTCCTTCTGCTATAAATTTTGTGCCAAAAGCGTCCCAAGAAATTCAAAACTCGTACAGTATCGGCGTACGCGGTAGATAATATTAAAACCTACTTATAACATAAAGTGTTAGAAAAATCCTCTCGTAAAGTACACTGTAGTGAGCCTTTTATATTGTACTAGCACATTTTCGCGTGCAATATTTGGGCGGAAAACAGAAAACTCACTCAAACTAAAATGAGATCATAAAAGGAGGCTGCATTCCGCAATAAGAACCGCAACCATATCGCGTGTTGCGGCAGCAATAAACAAAACCGCATTCGAGTATTTCATATAAAAATAATTCGGTAAACATTTTGTGGCGCAGTGTACAGACGCCACGCACATCAAGCCATATTATGAAACTAACAAATTTATCCAATTGAATATGAACCTTATCACTTCGCAATAAAGTTGAAAATTATCTTGACTTGACTTGAATTATCATGAAAAGACTTGAATGTAGTTCATTAAAAGAGCGCATCATTTAAGTTTTTTTTCAATATTCAACTGAATTCAAAAAAAGAAGCTTGTGTATTCGTGCTGTATCCTTTTTTTCTTTCTTGTTTTGGTATGAGAGTATGGTTAGGTATTATTTACTCTCCTGTCCATAGTTTAAGAGGAACTTCAACCTCGACAGTGGCTTCTTTATTGTGGACAAGTTCTGATGGTATTTTAATAACCTGTGTTACAAATATTGTTTGCTGTATTTATGTAGATAATTTATAAAAATATGATTGTTCATGTCATATTATAACAGACCAGCACTTTCCAAGCGACTTCGTTCGCATGATTTTACGATTCTGCGTGGACGTCGGTTATCGTGGATACAGACGAAATCGCAGATTTAAAAATAGCGTATGTCCTTCCTCTGAGTTCAAGCTATCTTCATTCCAAAGTTCATCAAAATCGGTTCAGCCGTTTTATCGTGAAAGCGTAACAGACAGAGCTACTTTCGAATTTATAATATTAGTATAGTATAGAAGTATAGATAGTATAAAAGCTCTTCCAATTAGCGAAATAAATTTAAGAATCGGACTAGTAGGTACTTAGTTCCGCAGATAAGCGCGTTCAAACAAACTTTTCATTATCATTATCATCATGTCATCCCTTAGACGCCCACTGCCGGGCATTGGTCTCCCTCCAGTGGGGGTTTAGCCGTAATCGCCATGCTTGGCCGATGCAAGTTTGCAATCACTGTAGGTGTTATGGTACTCAAAAACACGCTGCTGCCCATCCCCTCTCTCCCCCTCCCATCCCCCTCTGTCACCTTCTACGACACCGACTGGTAGAGTGGGGAACAAACTCTTCAGCTTTAATAATAATAATTGACATAGCAGTTCCGCATGACGTGAACCTCGTGAAGGTCGAGAAAGACGAGCAGATAAAGTGTCTTGACTTGGCCCGCAAGGTTGTCGACATGTGGGATGTGGACTCAGCGATCATTGTGCCGATAGTTGTCACAGCCAATGGCTTAATTTATTGCCAAGAGCGTCGACCAACATCTACGGAGGCTCTCGTTAGGCGGCTGGATCAAGGGCTTGATTCAGAAGGCAGTACTTCTGGACACGGCCCGCATTGTCAGGAGGTTCCTCTCTCTGGAGCCCTGACCGCCGGTAGCTTGGACCCTGTTCCCGATACCGGTGGGCTACTATTTTTATATTTTTAAATGTTTTTTTTTATTAATATTTAAAAATGTAAATTATGTGTATGTATGATGCATAAATGAAAATAATAATAATATCATTTATTTGCTAAAAACATGGTATAAAAGATGGTGATGTTAGCAATGTGTACAAACATGTTTTGCCTAAAATTTTACATGCATAACGAACAGTCATTATACGATTTTATGTTCCAGGAACTCCCTAACACTGTAAAAACTGTTAGCAGATAGCCATTTATACAATTTAGTTCTGAACAAACTTGTATGTAATATTTTTAATTCATTTGGTATTCTATTGTATACCAGGACACACATAAACATGCAGTTTTTATTATATTAGTATAGATAAAAAAATACATTTTTCCCTTATATCTGATACATCTTTTTAAACTTAAAAGTACAATTATAATAGTTATAAAATACTGCACAGGACCATTGTAACTGCCCATACAATTTAATGATGCAATAAAAACTGTTTCGCAAAATATTAATACAACGCCACACATTGTCCCAACTTAATAAAAGCTAGGTAATGAATTTCGAGAACAGACGAGAAAAGTCACGTACAAGATATATTTGGGTCAAGGCGACCGCAGCCGATATTATCCTGAACATTTTAATGATATTTTCTCCTATATTAACTGGAAGAATGGAGTCTAATAGCATTATTAACTCTGAATCTCTCATTCATTGCTGTTACTATGTTTCTTTATACTAGCCAAGAAGTTGAATCTCGTATTCATTGGGATGCTCGCGTATTCATTGTTTCCCTTTAATTAAGCAACAGTCGTGAAATATTGTTCCCTGACCATCAAACGTTCCTGGTAACAAAGTTGCTCCGCTATTTAGCCTTTTCTCAAATAAATACGATTCAAGGAGTACAAAATTTGTTCCTATACCTTGTTTTTCCTAAACATTATCGGTCAATCACTTTTTAAATATTGCTATATTAATTAAGTAACCTATAGATAATTCATCATCGAATTTTCTTGTAATTCAAAAGTAATTTAGAATTCCACCCTTTCCAACATTGGGAATAAAATTGCGACACAGAATTGGGAAATTCCCAATAAATCGTCCAAATAATACCGGATTTAGTAAAGGAAACTGACGTTATCAATTAATCAAATGGTTCGTTAAACAGAACATAGAAATAGCTAGGATTACAATGTCAAAGTGACTTTGGGATCCGCTAAATTCGGCGAAAGTTTTCGATTACGCGACCTTTTCAAGGACCTAGATTGATGGATTGTATATAATTGAAGTAAGTACGCTAATCATTCAGATTATTTTAAAAGAAGGTTTAACCGACTGAAAAAGGAGGTCATGCGAAATATTTAATATGTAGTAGTAGGTGCACCCTTCTTACCTCGGAAGATTACAATCAAGATGGTACGAAAAAAGCTGCTGTGATTTCTTGTTACCCGACTGCGCCAGAAGGAGGGTTAGGTTTTTCGAGTGTTTGTATGTAAATTTCTTTGGCACACTCTGTAGCCCAAACGGCTTAATGGATTTTGACTTGAGAGGTCATTCGTCTTAATTGTGTAAGTGACACTGGGTACATCAAAATTAGAAAAACTACACTGGCCGTTTTTAGGCGCCATATTAGTGTTTTCAAAAAAAGTTTTTTCCTCAATACCTATCGAGTGGGGTATGAAAATAAAGGGTTTTATAAATAGCGTACAAATATATAAACAACGTATATGTTTAAATGTCATTTGGTATGACAAATGCTAAAAAAAAACAAATAAATTAAGGTTCGTTCCCTTCGAGTTCCTTTACGTCGAGTCTGAGAGTTTATGGCTTGAAAGGTGTCGTTTCAGTCGTCTTAAAACAAAGGGTTTTATAAATAGCTTACAAATATATATACAACTATATGTTTAAATGTAATTTTGAATGAGAAATGCTAAAAAACAACAAATAATTTAAGGTTGGTTCCCTTTAAGTTGAGTTCCTTTACGTCGAGTCTGAGAGTCTATTGCTCTTGCAAAATATTGCTATTTTACGCTATCTAATTCCGTTATGTCGAGTTTATATAATAAGTACAGTCAGAATATTAATTAAAAGCCAGTATCATTAAAATATTGTTTATTATTTGTTTTTTAACGTTTCTCTACACTATAATTTACTATGATGATATCAGTAGGAAAAAAGATTAAATGTTTTCGAGAATTTGAAGAGGTTCCGAGAGGCTCAGAAGTATTATCTTGACTATGATCCTTTTTTAACTCCCGATCCTTGCGGCTCTTCGCCGTGTAAACCCCTAACGCAATTTAGGACATACGAGCGGAAAATGAGGTCATGGTGGGAAAAGCCAGGTGCAGAATACTGAGCATGAGTGGACTTAAGAGAGGGACAGGGTATTGGGACTAAGTCGAGCCACGTGTCATACCATGAGATATTAATACAAGTAGGTTGCATAGGAAGAACATAAGCGTCTAAAAGACTCGATTATATGTAAGAGTTTACGGGAACGAGAGGTTGGTTTTTCATATTCTTTGATATGATGATTGACTGCCCCGTTGGTCTCGTGGTCGCAAGCGCGACTGCTGAGCGTGGGGTCCTGGGTTCGATTCTCAGGTCGGGCAGTGTTATTGGGTTTTTCAATTAAGAATTTCTCACTAACAGCCCGGAGTTTGGAAGTTGGCGGTGTAACACCCCCGTGCCTCAGAAAGCACGTAAAGCCGTTGGTCCTGCGCCTGATCTCTCTCCGGTCGTGTCGGATTGTCGTCCTACCGGACTATGAGAGTGAGGGAAGAGGGAGTGCACCTGTGTTTGCGCACACACTTGTGCACTATAATATCTTCTGCGTAATTGGCTGGTCTCCATTGAGACTGGCCGCCGTGACCGAAATCCGGTCGGAAGATTACGTTACATTATCTTTGGATGATATTATCCATATCAAAGGTGTTAAAACCCTACTTGGTGTTGTCTATTAATGTCCGCCCGCCATTGACTACTTTTGCAACCTTAAGAATCAGTAGGGTCAGTGTATGCACATTGCGTCATTATGGGCGATTTCAACACAGACCTTGCGCTGCCAACCTGTCGTTCCCGTAAACTCATACATGTCATCGAATCTGTTACTCTCTTATGTTCTTCCTCTGCGCCCTACTCATTTTAATATCTCAGGGTATGACACGTGGCTCGACTTAGTCCTAACGACCTGTCCCTCTATTGTGTTGGAAATAGGCACTCAGGGGAGGCCTGTAAAGTGAAGAAGAAGAGGCAATGATTTTTAAAGAAAAATCTCTACGACGATTATTAAATAGCAACACAACCTCCTTCCTTTCCAATTATATCGTTACGGATAAAAACGAAACCGGGAAGTGGGGTAGGTGGTAGAAGGAAGATTGAGGTATGTACCAACTCTTACAAATCAGAACGGCGTGAACGTTGGCATTAGAAAAGGTGTCTTACAGATCACTGTAGTAACTTGGCACACATTGAGCATTGTTATGGCAGACGTTAAACAAATGATCATTCTGTTAACTGAAGCTCTGACGCACAAAGTCACCAAGGATGTCGGTTATTGAACTAAAACTTGCATCAGCGAAAGAATTAAAGGAAGCATTGGAAGCAAAAATGCGACTAAGTTATAATTAAACCTTTTGATGCTACACCAATATCTGTGCACCACCCACTAACAACACCAGTAAGACAATACATAACAACATGGAAGAGAAAAAATATAAATAAATAATAAAAAGTTCAGTCAGTTCAAAGTTCAGGTTAGTTCAAGGTTTGGGGACCAAGCTTGGGGACCTGGTGCACTGCGCCGCCTCCGATAGCTACGCCACGGAAAAGCGGGGTACAGAAACTCGACGTTAAGAGAGTAAAAACGGAACAGAAATCGTAGTCTGGACGTAGGGATAATAGAAGCGAGGCAAGGTTCTCGGCTCGACGTAAAGGGAGTTTTCTAAATTTTAAATTGATTCACTACGAAAACTAAAAAGATTAAAATAAAAAAAATATTTAAAAAACAAAAAACCCGACTGCGTGTAAAATTGTTAATATAATAAATTAGGTAACTCAAAAGATAGAAATAAGTGAAAATTTAAATATTTTTTTGGTTTTCAATCATCGTGGTTGACAGTGTTCACAAAGGCAGTCGGAGGCATCAAGTTAAGGTTTAGACACTTTCAACGGATTTGATAACAAAATACATATTGTACATTTTTGATGCCTCCGACTGCCCTTGTGAACACTGTCAACCACGACGATTCAAAACCAAAAAAAAATATTTAAATTTTCACTTATTTCTATCTTTTGAGTTACCTAATTTATTATATCTATTAAACCAAAAATAAACTAATATAATAAGGCATCAAAAAATTCCTCCACATCGCCGTCATCGTTTAATAGTTATAGGTTTTTCTTTTTTTAATTGTACGTGTAAATATTGTATATTTGTTAAAAATAATAAAAGCTTTTTTCATTTATTATATTAACAATTTTTCACGCAGTCGGGTTTTTTGTTTTTTTAAATATTTTATTTTAGCCTGTATTTTCACACTGCAGGGCAAAAGTCTCTCTACTCTCCTTCCGCTTCTGTGTATCAAGGGCTATTTAGGACCAGACTTTATCAATGGAGTCTATCTAGGCTTCATTAATAAGTAGTAAGGGAGGAAACGGCGGGATTATCTAATCCCGCCATTTCCTTCCTTAGCCTGCCGCGATGTCGTATGCCATGTAAAGGGATTCACTAGGTTACGCGTGTCTGTGATTGTTACTGAAATTTCAACAACCAATCACAGAGGTCACAAGCGTTTTGAGGCTTCATTTGAGAAAGTAGGAGTTAGCTTATTTGTTTAACAAATCAATCTTTATTTTAATCGATAAATACTACATAGTATCAAAGACGTCGAGGGCGGCCCAGAAAGAGTTGTCGAGATGACCTGGGCACGTACCACTAGGACTGGATTGAGCCTGCGCTAGACAAAACTTCCTGAAAGGACTTTTGGGAGGCCTTTGGCCAGCAGCAAAGGCTATTAGACTTCCGTAGGTACCCAAAAAGTGTCACCGTGATCGTATTACTAGGCTTCGTTGTCAGTCCGTCTGCAACAGAACTTAAACACTTGAATTTTTCCACAGTCTCGAACCAAGCGAATCATCTCCTTATGTTGGACCAGCGCGGCCACTCCCTTCTTAAAACATCATTACTGACCTTACGACGGCCCGTGTAGTTTTATCCAAGGTAATATTATATTTCCTTCATTTCAAAAGGACATCAAAAGACTATCTTTCTCAGAAGGACGAAATCGTTTTCAGTGGAATGATATAAAAGGTGATTTGCCATATTTTTCCTTGTCGGCTTGACTTCATACATTTCTTATGATCTTGAAACGCAAGATGACCTTTTGTCTATTCTCTTCCGTTTTATTCAGAAGAGTCGTTGAAAAACAGGAAAGAGAAAATAATTGAATTCTAAAATACACAACCAAAAATACATATTGAATGAATATAGGTACGTTTTCCAAAACCATTTTGCACAATATGTATTTTCGATAGGACACATAGTTTCTCTGTCCATGAAGCTAAGTTGGTACGTGACTAGTTCACGGACTTCAGGATTGCCTACATCTCAAAACAATGTTTGCGTACTAAAATCAAAGTTAATATTTGGACAAGATTTGTTTCAAACATTCATAGATCACGACCATTGTCTTTGGCATAAAGATAAGACAAAAGACAGTTTCATAATAAATTGCTAGTAGCGAAATATTTTAATTTTGTTTTAAACCCTTAATCACGTTTTTCGGTTGGTAAAAAGTTACCAACCGAAAAACGTGATAATACGTGGGATGTTCCAAAAATTGTTAGTGAAATGAAAAATAGTTAGAATACGAAAAAAGTTTATTTATAGCTTCTCAAAATATTTCCCTCCAACCCCAATGCATTTTATTTGGGCGAATCAGCTTTCAGAGCATTTAAAAAATGTATCTTGGTAAGTCGAAAAATAACCGCTGCAATGCTTTGACGGCATCGTCTGCAGTGTTGAATTTTCGCCGATGAAGCATTATTTTTACCCTGATAAAAAAAATCGCATGGAGCTAAATCTGAGCTGTACGGAGAATGGGGTAACATTATTTTGTATTCCTAAAGTATTCAAATAGTCATTGGTTCTTAGCAGCTGTGTGAGTGAGCTGGCGCGCTTTCTTAGGGCCAAACCACACACGCTACTTTTAGCATCGGCGATCGGCGATTTAGTTGCATTTAGAAGCTAAACGCAGCGACTAAGCATCCCATAGCGCACTACTAAAACAGCGCACAATTATGGAGTCTTAAATTACAATAAGTAATAAAATTGCTGCAAATGCAATGCAAGCAAAGCATACTTACTTTTCGTCAAGAAAATTATATACAATTCAGTCATTTTTTATATTATTTATTTATTTTCTACAGTTAAATCAATAGGTATTTACACAGAGTGCTTGCTTTACAAAATATGTCAGATGGCTACCTGCCACTGTCAATGTAATTTTCACTTGTCACTCACCTAAAGCGTTTCGTTTGTCACGGCAACATGGGTTGCTTAAAATATTATAATTATATTATTTGTTTCATCGCGTGTCGTGCGAGGTCGCGGGCAACCGGTGAATGCAAGCGGCAGGTGCCAAAGAAAACTTTTATTGCTGCACATATTATTTCCCTTTCATAAATAAGTATATTTGAGGCTGAAGTGGAATGTATAATGTATGTAATGTAGTAGAATTGAGTTAAAATAGGTAGATCTACTAAAAAGTTGGTAGATGTGACAACACTGTACACGGCGCATGCGCGAGGGACACCTCCCTTCACCTCTCCGCCAGCCGACTAGCGTTGCTATAATATCGATATAAAGTATCAGTAGACCTATCGATAGTAGTACTATCGATATTAATCGATAGCTCAGAACGGAGCAATACCAGATTAACTAATATAGTTATATAGTTATATAATATAGTTCCTTGGCAATACTATTGAATGAGTGTGATACTATTATTATATATTATATTAATAATAAAATGTAGATTATCAATAGTTTGCCAATTTGCAATAGGGAGGTAGGGTAGACTGGGTACGATTGTGACAATTTTCATTTGATCGCCTGTAATTTTGTTAGATGCAATGCCGAGGTCAATCCAGCACGACACGCAGCACAGCGGCCGAGCGCGATTATGCCAGTTAGCTAGAAGAAAGGTGTAATATTATTTATGTCACTACTACTATGTCACCCTGAAAATATGTCACTAGCGTACCCTGAAAATATGTCACAATCGTACCCGACGCACAAAAAGCAATCGTTATGACAATACAATGTATTGTCAACACAATCACAATCACTGCTATTAAACTTCTAATGTATAATTTATAACGAAGAAAGACACTCATTACTCTATCTGTGCAAATATGACAACAATTATTATAAGTAATCAAATAAAAATACTTATAACGCGCTCTGCTCTGATACACGTTTAGACGGTCCTATCTCTCCCCTTCCACCCAGTACCAATGTTCAGTAGGGAATATCTATGTATTCCTTACAGTTTCACTAATGACGACTGATGACAGGGTACAACCGTACCCTGGCACGATCGTACTGTAGAGAGTTTGTCCAGCAGAGAGGCTTTGTCTAATAAAGCCATAACTATTTAGTCTATGGTTAGAACTTTCTGGATACTTTAGAATATGTTTGAATGATGTAGAATATAGCTTTGATATTATGACAAGTGATGTCAGGAAGACCGACAGCTCTACTAAGAGCTAAAGGTCATGTAATCTTACCTCTCGCTAATTAAAATAATACCGTAAAACGGGGCTATTTAGGTTTGGGGGGGGGGGGGTATTTGGGACAACCCAGGATTTCGTACAAAAATATTGATAACTTTCGTTTGATGTTTGGTAGGATTTATTTTATAAACTCTAGCAACGCATTTATAGTTTACGTCATATTGTCACTTGTCAGTTTCAGTATATTTTACAGTTTAGGTACAAATTTTGGTGAAAGAGTTGGAGACCGTTTTTTACTTAAAAATTTTGGTGGCAAAACTTCTACCACAGCGCAAAATCCTAACTGGTAAGAGTGCTGTTGTTTTTAAATTACGAATATATATATTATAACGATGTTTTCTTTCTTGTATATAATTCTGATATAGTTATAGTTTTCGATTTATGGTTGAAAGTGTGTCTGGGGTTTTTTGGGACACCGATGCGGGGCTTTTTGGGACAGTCCCAAATTGAATTGAAAAGAACTTGTACGACACGTGGCTCTTAGAAGGCCCAGAAGACACAAGATACAATAAATCCAAAAGCGGGTGGTTTGATTCCCTATGTTTTGAAAATTGGTTCCAGACGATCATCATTCCATATGCAAAAACGAAAAAGGGAAAAAAGATTGTGCATACAGGAGATAACCTCTCGTCGCTTTTCTCGCCTAAAGTATTGGAAGATTGTAGAAAATACAACCTTACAAGGTGTGCTTCCAAAGGCCACACACATTCTGCAGCCTCTTGATGTTGCCTTTTTCGCTCCTTTAAAACTTGTATTTTTTTGTAAAATTTGTAAGAATTTATGATTAATGTTTAGAAGTTTTGTTTTACTTGGATGTAAGTACACAAGTGTATGTAGAAAAGCTTTAAGCTCCATTATTATTACCACTCATAGAAGTTTATCTACCTTTGCAATAAAAATATTTTTGAAAATAACATTTTTTTTCTTAAAATTCTACCAATCTCTCAAACAAAATAATTTTTTCATGTGGTAGGTATTTGGTAGTCTTTGTCCCAAATATAGACTCGTTAAAAGTGGCTGTTTTGGCTCAAAATATGAATTATATATCTGTTTTTAGTCCTGTCCATAATAGCCCCAAATATGCGATATTTGGGATAGCTTCATTTTTTTTTTCTTTTTCTATTTCTGTTGTAAGTAGCTACTACAAATGTATATCTGCAGAAGTAAAGGGTTATCCGAGACCCATTCAATTTTTTTACCATAGCATTTTATGTGATTTTAACAAGATATATGTTAAACTATGTCAAAATGTGTCCCAAGTAGCCCCGTTTTATCGGTATAGTCTTCTGAAAGTCAGTAATACCTTTCATTTAACGTACTCGGCGCCTCCACCACTTGTAGCGACTAGGCTACACTTTGTAACGTACTCGTTACAGTACCGGATCTAGGTTTCGTTAGGGTTACGGAAACTCTACTTATAGGAAACGTTCTAAAATCTTGAAATCTTCAAGATTTTATAACGTTTTGTGTAAGTAGAGTTTTGATTAGTAGATTAGAACTACTTCAGACCTCGTTCACTGACGTAACCAATTACGCTAACGGAGTATAATCTCTGCGTAAGCTGTCGTGATGGCATGCATGGTTTATTAAGTGAACAAAGTTTGTTTCGAGTTTAGTTTTTTCTAATTTAATTGTAAACCTCGTATAGGAACAAGTGTAGGTCACCAAGAATGGAAGATATGGATTTGACCATATCATTTTGTTTAGCGGGATGCACTCTAATCTTTTCGAGTGGGTTTTGGTAGAGTGAGGTTGGACATAATGGCATGAGCGTATTTCTTGTTCGTTAATTCTTTTAATTGATTACCCCATGCGACATGGATTAAACCATCTCTACAGAGACGTCCTCATTGTCATTTCCCTCTTTAGGGTAGGGACCTTCCGATAGGATTAGGTAGTTGATAGGTTAGTTAGTCAATTACTTCGTAAACTAGTATTGGTGTCCAGAATGTTCAGTACATGAATAAAAGCTACTAGTCCCTTTTATTCATGAAGGGGGCGTAGCTGATGTAGAGAGTTTGTCCAGCAGAAAGGCTTTATGTAATAAAGCCATAACTATTTATTAAATAGTTATGGCTTTATTACATAAAGCCTTTCTGCTGGACAAACTCTCTACTACAGACTAAAGTCTATGGTTAGAACTTTCTGGATACTTTAGAATATATTTGAATGATGTAGAATGTAGCTTTGATATTATGACAAGTGAAGTCAGGAAGACCGACAGCTCTACTAAGAGCTATAGGTCATGTAATCTTACCTCTCGCTAATTATAATAATATAGTCTTCTGAAAGTCATTAATACCTTTCATTTAACGTATCCTAGATCCGGTACTGTAACGAGTACGTTACAAAGTGTAGCCTAGTCGCTACAGTACCCAGTTTACCTTATGTATAAACAGCGATGTAATTAAAGAAAAGCCATTCAATTAGACTACTATAGTTTTTTTTATATTTTTACCGACCTATGTTGCTACAGTTAAAAAAGAAAAAAGATAAAAAAAATTGAAAATTGTTGATTTTTTGTTTTTTTATTTGATTGATTGATTAATTAAATTAATATTGAAATATATCATTTTTGTAATCAATACCATTGCAAATCGGTAAGCTATCGATAGTCGACTATCGGTCAGCAACACTACAGGCGACCAGCGTCCGAACGCAAAGAGTCGCCAAAACGCGATGCAGCATCGATACAGTCGCATAATCGCCGATCGCGGATGCTAAAAGTAGCTAGTCTGCCCAGGCCCTTAGTGAAATAAAAGAATGCCACGGACACAGCTCTGTAGGTCATTCACTATACAAAAATATTTTAAAAAAGGTAACACATAGGTGGCCAATCATTTTCACCAATGAGATTTGTATTGAAATTATAGCCGTCAATTCAAAATAATTTCAATAAAAAAAACTATTTTGAAAAAAGAGAACCGCCTTCGAAAACTAAAAGGTGATAAATAACTTTAGCACAGAACACACATGACTTTAGTTTCGGAAGTCGGTGGCTTTGTTCTGTTTGTTGTAATTTCTTACGTACTAACGTAAGAAATTGAAAAAATTAAATTCATAATCCTAATAATTACTATATTACAACAACGAGTATCATTCGTAAGCATCAAGTTTAATTTTATATTGAAAAAAATGCATTCAAAAACACGAATTACTCGTTGATTAATATTCAAATATGATAATTATGTCAAATGGAACTTCTTAGATTGTCAGGAATATAATCAATTCGTTCTGACATGACAACTATAATTGTATGAATATTTTAGATCAATCAAATTAACAGCTCTTATTATATCTGTCTCTTTCTTATTTTATTGAAGAGAAAGAGATATAAATAGCTTAAAATAAGTTAAGCAAGAATTGGTACCATTGTCTACCCAGAAAACACAATAGCAGCAACTTTATATATACAGTACATGATGTAAGTATAATAGAAAACAACACATACCTGATTTACTAACAAAACAAACATAATGTTATCTACGAAAACTAGTTTATAACTTCTTCATAAACAGAACTTTTACAAAGCTAATAGAAATTCACTCAATTTCCTGAACACGAGACAATAATCACAAGATAATATACGGACTTTTGGAAACTTTTAATGGAAAGCTAACTCGATGCATGTCAAATGAAATGAAAAAGTTAAATTGTTTTATGTCAATCGGAATGGGTCACGAAAAGTGGGATGGATGATGACAGCTTGTATTTCAGACATATTTTTTTAGTACTACCTTTTGCCCGCGACTTCCGCGTGAATGTCGGTTATAGCAGATGCAGACGAAGTCGCGGATTAAAAATTAGGGTAGCCTATGTCCTTCCCCAGGGTTTAAACTATTTTCATATCAAACTTTTTAATTCACGACTTTGTCTACATCCGCGATAACCGATATTCACGCGGACAAAGTCATGGGCAAAAGCTAGTTATAAATAAATAAATATCTTATAAAACATACCTATATAAAATCAACTATCACTCTTGAACGTAAGCGGTACTTTTGGTACCTGATACCTGAAAAATGGCCCAGTATTGAAACTTACACATTTCTCAACTAATATATTTTCAAAATGTCAGCCATGGTAGACGTAGGTCTGGCGACTCTATAATCTCAGTACATACAACGAGACGTCTATTCACCTAAATTGAGTCTAGAACTACAGTATAAAAAATTGGTAATGGAAGGCTGATGTCGGTGTGGGTTCAGATCTCAAATGTTTTGCGATATAATGAATGTTTTGTGTTCACGCTCTGGATTAAAACGATTAATCAACCCAATGATTCGACACTTCCCTCTGATTGCGACTAGAGCGTGTGGTTTAAGTATTACGGATACTGGGATGTAAGAGACGATAAAATTAACTGTCAGATGATTTTAAATTCATCATTCAGTTGATAACTGAGAAAGGTGAGAAGTCTGGAAAAGGTGAATAACCTCAGCAAATAATATTACAGACAAAGCATTTGATTTAATTTATTCCCGTTAATTAAGCAACAGCTGCTGTAGTACGGTCACAAAAGGAGACAAGTAACCATGGGGCCAAGTCTGCTATTTTTATAATTTCGTCATTCCAACACGATCCCATTGTCATTTTGCAAAAAGTTCGTAATCTGCTAAATTCATAATGGTCGATCATTGGTCGATCGAATTAAAAGCAATAACTGCACAATGACGTTCTAATGGTAGGTCACTGATCAAAGGAACTGTCGAAATTTTTGCAGATTACCGCCTAAGTCAGTCATTCAGTTGTAATTTTGTACGAGATTACCATTCTATATCATTTCTTTCAATGGCGTGTCAGTGGTTGACCATTGGAAACTCATAATGACGCCATTATACTAGTAGATTACCAAACTTGTCAAAATCAACAATTATGAAATCTATGATAAACCATTCTGCCACTATTGTAATAGCAGACTTGAGGCCCTGATGGATGTTTGTGAATAAAATAAAATCGAATCAACAAGATCTATCGGTTTCTAAGTAATCATCAACTGTATCCGAAGATCCTGGTAACTTATTTTCTTTGGCGACTGTATATTGTTTGTAGCGAATTGGCAACTAGCTGAAAAACAAGTTTCACATCAAACTTTTCAACACTGCAAGACTGCTGTTAGCAACAGGTTTACAGCAACACAAATACAGGTTGCTGCGACATTGTTGCACAACTTTTAGGCGAATATAAAAGGTATTTAGTTTTGTTTTAAAATGCATAGTCATTCTAGGGAATTAACTTAATCAATTGGTATGAGTACCGACATCGATGAAGGGAAACATCGTAAGGAAACCTGGATTTCTAATTAATATAAGACTGACATCACCAACCCGCCTTGAGCAAGCGATGGTGATCAGTGGAACAATAACAGGCTGGTATTATTATTATTACTAGCTCCCAGCTTTTTAAATATTTGAATATCAGTGATATGTGAATGCGTTGTGCTGTACGCCTCTGAACTCAGAATACTTAGTAAGACTAGGCTAAGTGATCCGCTGCTGATGATGATGATGCCATCTTGCCGTTTTCGGCTAAAACTCCAATGCGAATTTCTCGTCTTGGTGGTTGGCTTAGTTGTACAGCTCTTTTATGTGCCCTCACTTGACTGGAAAACTTCGATCCGAGTCATCCCATATTACAGTACATAGATAATAAATAGACACAATTATTTACCAGCATTACAGTTAACATTTCAGGAATATTTTATGTTACAAAAATATTAAATCTCTGTTTATGTATTTTATTTTATTACTTCCATTCACTGTGCGGTGTTCCTATTACATGAAATGCGGAGTAATTAATTACACGGTTCGCTTTACGCTAATGTTCTCAGATGTTTTAGGAAAATTCTATTAGAATTAGTTACGAACTAAAACGTTTTCTATTAATACATAATTACTATGTATTTTGTAAATCTCTTCTCATTAGTATTGAGGTTTAATGTAAATAGGTATGTGTATTCTTCATTATGAATTCCTTATAAAAGGACCAAACTGAAATTGCGAATATAATATCAACAGTTTCATATATTTTGTTTGTCTAAGTGTATACAAATGTGCATTTTCTTGAGGACAAACTTAGTAAATAAAACAAAATATTTCCTAAGTTTGTCGCGGCTGAAATTGCATGTTTGCATGATACAATACAAAGTTTAAAATTGCACTCCATCTGAGTGTACGCTTTAAACTTCAAGCACGGTTGCCGCTTGCAATGGCACTCTGAAACTCCTTTATGATATTATACTATTGTTTGTTTGTGGAGACATACATTATCATATTTCCGAGTATAAGTTACTTTTAAAGACACAACCTTTATCTAAGTAAGGGAATTAAAAAAAATATTGTTGACTCTAAAATTGCAAATTGTTGTATTTTCTAACAGATCGAATATGAAAACTAGACCACTATACCTACCACAATGGCAATGGACTTTATACCTACAGAAAATATAAGGGATGAGTACCAGGTGTTCAAGTTTCTTACGTCTCAAGTTAATTTATATAAGTAAGTACTTATCACTAAATTCATTAATTTTTTTTTACCGTCTGCCTATTCAAAGGTATTCGATTCATCTGACTTACAAGTACTACGCTTTATGTTCTATGCGCGATCTCTCCGCTAGAAGACTTTAAAAAATCATCATCAAATAATGTTCCGTTTTGACGGCGTACGATTCTACGGTAGCCCTGTGAAACTTGAGTAACTAGACCAAACTTACAATCTGTTTTTGAAACCGAATAAAACGCCAAGATATTTGTTCTTAACAGAAAAGAAGTCTATTTGCATACCTAATTTAGGGGCCAAACGGAAATGAGAGCACGTACAAAAGCGGTAGAAAAATATTCGCAGATAAATTGAATAAACAATCGAAAGGTCGAATACCTTTGCACAGGATCAAGTGAAAATATTTGATGGATTTGACATTTTGATTAAATTATTTTTTAGTTTTATCCAATCATTGCCAAGGCAGTCGTAGATACGTATTCAATCAATTTTAATACCTGTCTTATGTAAACTTCATCAAAACATCAGCCCGTTGCTTAAAGTTAAGATTAATGATTTACACCTACTTAGCCATACATTTTTTTTTAAGTAAAGGGTTCATAACCCAAAAAAGTTACTTCAAAAGTCGTTAACGATACCCAAATTCAAAATAAAGGCATTTTCCAACACATTCTTCCTAAATAACATGATGGAATGTTTGTCAAAATTAAGCCACAAAATTAGCGCCACGCCCTAAAATGACACTTCACGTTCCTACGTTGTTCAACATAATAGGAAAGGCCTATAAAAGCAATTTGCTTGCAAGTGGCTACGGAGGCGTTTTCAAGTACAAACGGCAAAATTTTCAGGTGCACAGCTAAAATGAAAATAATGTTCTAAATCTGTTCATAAATGACGGAGTTCTGAATTAATAAACATTTTAAAAATACAACGAAATCGAGAAGCTTCTTCCGTGTTGGGGTATAAAAACAGACGACCATAATAGGCAGTCTTTTATTAAAGAATGTCTCTAATAAAAGACTGTATGTATTTTAAAAATCTAATCGACAATTGGAGACATGCTTTAGAACCGAGTCACACCGGAATGGCAGCGGCTGGCAGCGGCGCGGCGAGCTCTTTCAGTGTGAAAGAATTTAAAACTTTATCTACATACTTAAAATACCAGTATCGTTCGAAAAGCTTGAAAAGATCGCGAGGCCGCCCGTGGCGAGCGAGCGGCCGCTGGCAGTCGCTGGCGTCGCCGCCGGCCGCTGCCATTCTGGTGTGACTCGGCCCTTAGCTAAAATGATAGTAATGATAATAAAGATCTACTTTCTCCACATGTAGTAGATCACCTAGAAAAGCACACCTCAATTTTTGTTTTAGTTATTTTTGACAACGTGTGTAGTGTTCATAATATGGTGTGCGATTGTTCAAGCAAAGGCAAAGTGCAATGGAAGCACTTTAATACTTTTCAGGATTTTCCAAACGACCACTGTATAGTATCGATAACTTTAAAGGGTAAAACATCAGATAATATACCTATTGTCACTACTACCTACTGGGACAGTAATGCAGGCTGTAGACTAATTACTTTCGCCGACAGTACATCAAAAAGGTTGACGCCTTATAACGAGATGACTCGCGGTTAAATATTAGCACAAAGGAGACGCCGACGGCCCTTCGTTCGCCGCGGTTTGTTCACAGCTTAAGTACTTCGATTCGAGAAGGAACGTTCGCAAACAATGAACCATGGGGATTTGTGTGCGGTCGTTGGCATACTGCTGATAAGAATACGAATTGTTTTCTGATATTTTTGTGAGATCGCCAATTTCGATTGTCAGATTTCGATTCAGATTTGTCCGGACAAGGGCATTCTAGTTTTGTGGTAACCGTGCAGGTCATTAAACTACGAGATTATAAATGAATACCACTAAAATCTTGGACAAGTAACCATTTTTTTCGTAATTCACTTTTGTATTCCGAGTAGGTTAAGCTATCTTATCTTATATTTGCATATTACGCTAATACAAGCTAGGTTTAAGATTTACCATCGACAACGCTACACGCTTACGTAGGAGTAAACCTTGATATTAGGGCAAAGCAGTCCTAAAGCACACCTATATACACACTACATACTACTTGGCATAGTTTCACACGCATATCAGGAAACACATACCAGCAATTAGTTCCACTATTTAGATCTGACGATGCGAAGTAACTCATTGTCTCTAACATTTTCAAAATTATACATTTTCTGGAACTGAATATTTTTTATAACATACGTATGTTAACTTTAGGGGGGAGCTCGTGGCTAAGTAAAAGCCGTACCGATCGATCGGTCACAGGTTAAGCTATGCTTGCCGCGGTCGGTCTGTGGATGGGTGACCATTCATTTCATACCGAGTTCCCTCCGTGCCCCGGAAAGCACGTTAGGCCGTTGGTCCCGGCTGATATTTGTAGATCTTTGGCTGTCGTTAAGGGTAGTAAGGAGCCAGAAAGTCTAACAACCAGTTTTACCAAAAGGTATCGTGTTACCCAGTAACTGGGTTGTAGAGGTCCGATAGGCAGTCACTCCATGTAAAACACTGGTATTCAGCTGCATCTGGTTAGACTGGAAGCCGACCCCAACATAGTTAGGAAAAAGCTAGGCAAATGATGGAAATATATTAACTTTAGTGAACCGATACTACAAGTTAATTACGTAGCATAGATTCTACATTGTCTAGTGAATAGGGGCGGCAACTGCGACGTTTAATTTGCAACACGTGTTTACATTTGAACAGTGCCTGAGCTAAATGAATTCCGTTTGCACGTGCCCTATTCGTCACCACGCACACACTATAGTAAAAACACACGCTACCGTGAAAAACAGGAAAAAGAGCGAAACTGGATTAACAGATGGACAATGATTCTGTTTTAGAATACAATAAATTTTACTCACCTACATAAGATAAGTGCGCCTGAGGGGCCCACAATATATGAATGGAAATAACTTAAAACCTTCTTACAAAATAATGAAACCGTTATAAACCCTTTTATTTCCACATTTTTTTATACTTATTTTCGGTTCGGTGTAAAATAATAAAGTAGGTAAACGCCCACGGCAGCTTAGCGAGGAAACCTGATGCGTGAAAGCTGTGAATTTTTATTTACAATACCACACGTGTAATCTATTTTGTTAGTAAAAATCTTTTATGTTTTTTCAAGTGGAAATATTAAGGGTTTATGTATAAGAGAAATGCCTGTCATGCATGAGGCAAGTACCTGTGAAATTTTCAATTGATATAAGGCATTGCCGTTCAATGTGCGGTTACGGCGATGTGGAGGATTTTTTTAAGGCTGCCCATCCTCTGGACAATATCCCTCTGTCGCCTTCTACGACACCCACGGGTAGAAATGGGGTGGTGCTATTCGCGGCCGGCACCACACTGCTCAGTATATCAGTATGTACAGCATGAGATTCTAACAAATAAAGGTGTTACAGACTAAGTGCACATGATTAAACGTCAAAGAAACAGTTGCAACACATCATCATCCGCCATAAAGAGTAGTAAGTATTAAAATAACTGTGTGCGGGCGAAAAGCGCGAAAGAATAGATTAATTTATAATTACGAGACACACATAATTGAGGTTTTTATAATATCCTTTTGTATTTCCTAAACTTGGTATGAAATAAATGATACAAAGACAAATACATAAATAAATATATACATTCAGAATAATAAAAAATTCAGAAAAAAATGCAAATTAAAAATGCAATTGAAATGGAAATAATAAATTTTATGAATATGTACGGTAAATGTGCCATTTTGATAAGAATTGACCATTCCGAGAATTAGGCTTTTTGAGAATTGGCCATCCCGAGAACTAGGCTTTTAGAGAATTTGCCATTTTGAGAATTAGTCCTTTTGTGACTCTGTTGCCATTTTGAGAATTAGGCCTTTTGCGTCTAAACCCACTTTTATATTTTCTGCGTAAGTACGCAAGGAAGTACTCAAGGAAGGCCTTGGAAGAATTAAACCTATATTTAGGTAATAATATATATATAATCCTACAAATACATCATATAAAGCAAATTAATATCAAAACTTACTAAATTAGGTCAGAGATATTGAATCTCGTAATCAAAGGAAACTTTGGGTAATATCTGCTAAGACATACCTACATACCAGCGTGAGCTTCTATGATAAGAAGACCTATATTTAGAACGGAGCTATCTGTTAGATATAATACACAATTAGGTAGAAATTAATTAATAACATAAATGATATTGGATATGTTACCTATACCTAAAGGGTGGGTACAACGATACGACAAAAAAGTAAAATACTGGTAATACTAGTTCATCCTAATATTTGGAAACTATCAAATAAATCCAAAACGAATTTAAAAAATAGAATCAGGTATACTAAAGAGCATATAAATGTAACCAAAATAAAACACCATAAATATGAAATATTGGTTTTCTAACTTGTGAGAAGTAATATTTTTAATGCTCAATAAAAACCATTACATCAAATTATCAAATCCTACCATGATCATTTTTTGTGCTATTGCCATCCCCACCCTGTATATAATAATAATAATAATAATAATAAGCTGCAATATTAAACACTTGCAGAATAGTCAGAAAGTTCATGCAGATAGAAGAACACGAAATAAATCCTCATCACAATACACCATCATGAACACACAATCTACACACCACACGCTACATTTTCTTGGCTTTGGCCCGTAAATGTAGCTAATACCAGCCTCGAGCTGAGAAGAACAAACAACACACCTAAATAATAATAATAATAATAATAATATAATAATAATATGTGGGGACATTTCACACACGGCCATCTGACCCCACACTAGGGAGACCCTGTACTATGGGTACCAGACAGCTGATATACATACACAAATATATTTTAAATACATACATATATAGATAAACAACACCCAGACACAAGGCAAACACAAGTGCTCATCACACAAATATTATGGGACAAACAATAACTTAAGAGATATGAATTCAACCTATAATTAAATCTAATTACCTATACAGAAACATAATTATGATGTCATCATAATTATGTTTCTGTATAGCTAATTTGGTTGGCGCAGTGGTTGAGCGAATGACTGCTCCGGTGCGTGTCGCGAGTTCGATTCCCGATCTAATATTTGTATGACCTACAGATACTTGTTCTGGGACCGCGGTTTGTGTATGTGAGTTTATATGTTTGTAAACGCACCCGCGACACACGAGAAATTCCTAGTGTGGGGCAACATTTTTTTAACAAAAAGAATACGGGTTGTCAAACTGTTATTAATCTCTAGTCAATTTTTTATAGGTCCATGTTTTCTTATTTCCTGTTCATTTTTCATTTTGCATAAACCTTGCACTCGTGCAACCGTGCAGTCTAAGGGCCGAGTCACACCGAAATGGCACCGCAGCGGCCGGTAGTTTTGCTGTCAAACCATTTTCAACTTTATCTCTAAACGTCCAGACATAGTATCGCTTAAAGATTTGTGCGTGGCAGCTCGTGACGCCGCGCGGCTTTGCGAGCCGATGACCTCCGAAGCGATACTATGCCTTGACGTTTAGAGATAAAGTTGAAAATGGTTAGAATTATGGGTAATTTTTCCGCACAACACTGGCAACACTTCATTGTAATAAATTAGGTTATGAAAATTTTTATTCGGAGATCGATTTACGTAAAAGTAATAGATAATAATGTTACTATTTACATGTGAAATGTAATTTTATAACATTCATCAAACCGTCATTTTTAAATATTTCTTGCGAGCTGTGTTCAACGGAGCGTGACCTTGAGCACTGACGGCTCGCTGCGACTACTAAACCATTTATGGTAGAGTATGAATACTCGTACTTTTGAAGCTCGTACTAGGTTTCTATGCGTTATTATTCTAAGGCCGCCAGTCTCTTGGGCACATTCCCTGATGGCAGCGCTGTGGAGGAATTTTTGATGATTTATTATCTTAGTTTTATAATTATATAGGTTTTGTTTTTTTATTTTTCGTGTAAATATTGTACATAACTATACAAGTCTACAATATAAAAAAACGCACGCTAAGCGGAAGTGGGCCGGCCACGTCTGCAAACAGACAGACGGTAGATGGAGCAGACAAGCTCTAGAGTGGAGACCACGTTTGGGCAAGCGTAGTGTGGGACGCCCTGGGGCACGATGGACCGACGTTTTGAAGAAGATGGCTGGCAGCAGATGAATGCGGGTTGAACAAGACCGGGTTGGTTGGCGATCTCTGGAGAGGCCTACGTTCAGCAGTGGACGGCTGATATGATGATGATAAAAAAACTAAATATTCATTCCTTTCTTTCTTCTATATTTTATTTTACAATTACAGTTTGATGTCATATTCAAGGAGCAACACCTCGCTGCCTAACACCATGACGAGAAGTCGGAATTACATCCCCTATGCGCACTTCTATGATTTGCTATAAAATCTCTATGACAGACAGACGCATATAAAAGTAAGTGAGCGTATAAAGTTTCTGTTTTGCCTTTTAAATTACGGAATTCTGAAAATAACGGCTGTTAAAATCTACACATGGTAGATCTTAAGATCTGTACAAACAACAATAATTTGAAATCATAGCCTAGCCTTTTGCTAACTATGTTAGGGTCGGCTGCTGGTCTAACCAGCTGACCATTGGAGCGACTGCCAATCTTACCTCCACAACCCAGTTCCTAGGTAACACGATATCAATTGGTAAGACTGGTTGCAGATTTTCTACCTTCTGACTATCTATAACGACTGTCAATGATCAACAAATGACAGCCGGGATCAACGCCATGGCTTCAAGTCATGGCTTCATTTCAAAAGGAAGGATACTCCCATTAGAACATTTTAAACAACCGTTCATGGAAAAAGCAAAAGTAGCGACATCTGTCAAAATTCATACAATGTCGACTGGGTCGCGTTGCCCGTTGGCCCTCAACTGTCATTTTTAGGGCCAACGCGCTGGTGCCATTTGGTCGTGCGGTTAGCCTGGTCCTTACGCAGTAATAGTTGCATACTTATGTCAATGCATCAAGTGCTTTCCGAGGTACGGAGGGATCTCGGAATGAAGTAATTTGAAATATAATGAAAAACAATAATTATAAATATTTTAAGGAAAATCACGAGGGGCGTAAATAGAGGAATTAACTAAACTTAATCAAACTGCACAGTCATACTCCATATTGCTCCTTTTCCAAAACAATTACTTTTTAATGAGTTTTCAATATCAGCTTGTTGCTAGAAACGAGAAACTTAACTTACTTATTTGTTTGGCAGTACGCAATATGAACGTCAAAGTTAAAAACTAAGTAGGTTAAGCGTTTGAAATTTGAATTTCTATTCCAACTACATTTGAAAAAAATATGTTTTGAAAAACATTTAGAAACGTCTTGGTACAGACAGCGTCATGAACTGCTTACCCCCACATGCATTAAAATTTCTGCGGATAGGGGTAAGCAGTTGATGACGCTATCTGTACAAGAAATTAATGATGACTACCTCATTGGATAAGTGGTCGAAAGTGCAGCTGGTAAACTTAGGGTTCCGGGTTTGTTTCCCTGGTCAGATAATGCTATTGGGTTTTATCTTCAGGAATTTCTCTATAGCAACCCGGAGTTCAGATTTTTGTTTAATTTAGTTTGGATCTGAACACAAGGTATATATTTCTACCTAACCCTTTGGGAAATACAGCTGTGATAAAATGAAATGAACTTAAAAGCTTAACCTGTAACGCTTAAAGTGTATAAGTAAAAAAAATATGTTAATGAATGAGCTACTATTTTAAAATACAGTACATAGAACTGTACTGAAAAGAGTTTAACTGACGAGATTTCCCTACTACCTAAGTCTAATTAGAATGTTAATGAAATAACGTTACACGCAATATATTCATGAATATTATTATGGGACCCATATTTCATAACATAGGTTAAGCTAGTATTAGTCGTGAGGGCCCAGTGGTTAAGGCGGGGTTCGCAACCGGGTGCGAGCCAAGTACCAATGTGAATTTTTCTATTTCATAATGTACTTTCTTAGTTCATCTTAGACATCACTAACAGCGGTGGAGGAAAACATCATGAGGATACCTGGACTTAGACTTGATTTATAAGGCTGAAATCACCAATCCTCCTTGGCCAGGGGAGGATTGGCCTCTTGGAAAGGCCTCTTCTCAGACAGAGAAGGATGCCTTCTCTGTCTGAGAAGTGGCTCATGCCTTCTCTGTCTGAGAAGAGGCCTTTGCCTTGCGGTGGGACAATAGGGTATTACACCCATTTTTGAAAAGTGTCTCAATGAAATTCTGTAGTGCTAATATGCCACCAAAAAAAAACACAAAATTTTTATTCAATCGATAAGTGCCATAAATATGCATCTAAATTTTAAATTTTCAAATTTCGCGCGTAGTTTGACGAAAACGCCTCTTACTGGACGCCATATTGCTCAGCGTAAATGACGTCAGTTCGTTTTGTATCAAATGAGCTCATATTAAATATGATAATTGTATATCATTTAAAAATAATTAAAAGCATATTTTGTAGTAGGTGTAATAATGAAAAAATCACGTTGGTTACGAAAATAATAAAAGTACAAAGCCTATATTACGCCAATCGGTTGACTGACAGTTGTCAATTTTTTGTTTACACAGCCTTATGGCGTAATAACATGGCCGCTACTATTTCACGGTGTTTTAGAACAGATTAAAAATACTGAAAACTTTGAATTGAATTTAAAAAATTGTTTAGTTTTTTTATTATTTTATAATACTTACATTTTCCGACTGCTTTATGCCTAAACTGTCTCAATAACATATTTATAGATTTTTTCTCGTATAGAGTAAAATACCCTATTATAAGTAGGTATTATTATTATAGGTCAAGCTAAAGGTTAACTCAATGAGTGTACAATACCTTTTATTTTTTAAATTAAACCTTAGGCGGACAGTATACGTATTACTATGGCCTATATCATAGCAAATCTATATATCAAT
Organism: Charanyca ferruginea; assembly: GCA_947361185.1. Classification (NCBI taxonomy): domain Eukaryota; kingdom Metazoa; phylum Arthropoda; class Insecta; order Lepidoptera; family Noctuidae; genus Charanyca; species Charanyca ferruginea. The sequence continues at coordinate 53,018,024 of OX376055.1, read as the reverse complement.
TGTCGCATGCATGAAAGATTACATGCACCCATTGAAGTTTGCAAATCAAGTCAAAGTAAGTTGATACCGCGGGCCCATTTTCATCATCATCTGCCTAACCTTACCCCAAGACTAAGACAAGTCAAGTAAGACTGGTTGTTGGACTCTCTGACTTCTGACTACTCATGACGATTGTCAAAGATCTACGAATGACAGCCGGGACCTTATGTGCTTCCCCACGCACGTGGAGGTCTCGGTATGAAATAGATGGTCGCCTATCCATGGATCGGCCGCGTCAAGCGTAGCTAAACCACGACCGATGACTCGGCTTATTTACAGTATGATATATTTGGACCTCAAGTTAGCAACTAACTAACTTTATGTAATGCACCTGCCATGTTATCTCTTCACCGCCCTTAGTTGACTGGTAGAGAATGTCTAAGGCACCGCCTCCGCCTTTGTACCTTTGTGCGTGAAGTATTAATACATAAATAAATAATAATAATAATAATAATCTTTTATTTTCAAAAAAGCCATTTACAATTTCGTCCATCTCAAAGAAACATAAATAAAGAAAAAAATGACAAAATACAAAGTACAACACTATGCATTTTTGAGACAGAGTGAACGTCTGTGTCCGTGCTAGTATAAACTGTTTTACAGATACAGGCGCCTTCCTCTTACAGTTCATTCACAATTTGCTGTACTTGGTAGGAATTTTGGATAGCATAAAAACAAAGTTTAACAAGTACTTAACACTTATTACAATGTATGCAAGCAAGGAATGGGTGTGTGTAGTGTAGGTGTATGTATGGGTGTGTGTGGTGTGGGTGAAGTGTAGGTGTGTGTGGTGTGATTGCATGTGTGGGGGTGTGTGTATTTAGTTGTGTTTTTTTAATATATATATAAAATCCATAATTAAGGAGCCATCATATAAAAACAATAAAAAGTTATCTAGGAGCTATTTCACTCTATTTAACTTTTAGATGCGTTCGCGTTGGTAAGATTTTTTAGCAAAAAGTTGTTCAGTCTCATCGTACGTTAATTTTTGGAGATAACTACTAATTACAGTTTTACATTTAAATTTAGTTAAAGAATATACGTTGCAGGTTTCGTTTAAAGTGTTATAATGGTGGCTGCTAAGATATGGGTAGCTTCGCCTCGCCAGAGCAGTTTTGGTGGCGACAGGTGGGCATACAGGATCTTTACGCCGTTTATTTTGCTCTAGTAACCTTGGGTCATAGGTCAAAGATGAGTGTACACGTAAAGTGATGTTTAGTGAACAGAGCTGTCGGATAGTGAGTACATCTATGTCTTTATAAAGCTGGGTGGTCGGGTACCGATAGGGTTTGTAAAGCATAACTTTCAAGACAGCTCTTTGGGCCCTCTCAGGACGAAGTAAATATGTTTTATATGTACCACCCCAGACAGATACACAATAGGTAAGAAGTGACTGAGCCAAGGCAAAATAGATATTTTTTAACAGTCTGTCGGCAACTACATTTCTTAGTTTTTTAAATAACTCTAAGTTAAGATTTTCCGCAAGTGAGCCTCTTTGACTTGACGATTTAACCAAGCGTGGTGAAGAGATAACATGGCAGGTGCATTACAAAAAGTAATAATTAAAAAGCTAATTTCCAGTTACTCATTAAATTGCTGGACTAGCTTAAATCATAATAACCAGTTTAATAGTAACAGTCCGAGGCCGAGGATACAATTACCAAAGATTTGCGAGCAACTGAATACCGCTCGTTATTTATAAACAATTCGGTGCAGACCGTGATGTTTTGTGAAACAAGACGTTTATAAATACAAGCACGTCATCTAAGAGCTGTTGTTGAATTTGCTTGAATTAATCAATGTTGGATATTATGGACCGAGATCCATGAGTCTTTAGACCTACGTCATCGAAGACACGGATCTACGGAGCGCGGATCATGCGTCAAGTGAATACCGGGATTCCAACTCATGGCAGCAAGAGGAACCTTGGGGTTTTAGCCAGAATGAGTCCGACATAACCTTCCGGGCTCCACAGACGAAGGAGAATAGATAGAGAAATATGTTGTTAAAAATGTATGCGTACTTGCTTGCTTCAATACCGGGCCTTTTTTCAGGTATCTACATTACCCACTAACGTTCAAGTGACACAGCTGGTTTTTATATATTATATGTTTTAAAGCAAAAAAAAGAACGAGACTCGAAAGCGTCTGGCTGATGTAATGGCCCACGGAAAGAGTCTGGCAATAATGTATATTAATAATCCAGTCAATACTTTACTTGCAACATCAGTAAGTAAAAAATCTTTTATACCTAAAACCTCAGATTATGAAACAAAACGCAGATAGACCGCGCGGACTACTGAGAGTGAAGCCAAAAAAGCAAATACAAATTCAAAAGCGAATAGCTAATAATATCGTGATTGAATTCGCTTTTGAATTTGTATTTGTATTTTTATTTTATTTTTTTTGAACGATGCGTCGTTTCGTTCTATACTGACTCGTGTCAGTACGGCACGAAGCGCGTTGTAGGTATTCGCTTTTGAATTTGTACCTATTTGCTTTTTTGGCTTGACTCTCAGTGTTCCGCGCGGTCTATCTGCCTTTTGTTTCATAATCTGAGCCAAAAACCAGAATAAGGCCCCAGCATTGAAGTGAGACAGAAGGCGTACGTGCGTAGCGACATATATTCCTCTATTTATCCTCAAAATTTGAAATTACATACGGCTGGCGACTCTGGGATCTTAGAGCAATAGAAAAATTCTGCAGCAATTCCCTTCATTCCCAAAATCTTCCTTCAATCCCAAACACCCCAAAAATCAGCTTTTGTATAATTGTATTTAGACATATTTCCTCGGAACGAGAGTGAGCTTAGAGCCTAGTTGCTTGTCTAATCGAAAAATACAAAGATCTTTTGCATAACTTGAAATGAAAGACAATCGGGACCCCGAAATGAACATTTAAAATCCAATTGAATCTCAAACTACTGTAATATTTTATTTAAATTCAGGACATTTCAACTCCTTCACGATCATTATTATCTAACATCCGTGAGTGCTATAAAGGGATCAAAGTTACGAAAACTAAAATTGGTGGTAGTCATTTTATTTAAATGATTACAGTTGAGATTAAGATGAGGGTTTCAAAGTCAAAAATGGGAGCCAGGATTTAGATTAACGGTTTGCTTATCAAATTTGTGACATAATTTGGTAAAGGCTGTTTCAGAAAATAGATGAAGCTGTCATATATGTCGTATCCGGTCAATAGTACGAACGTGGAACGAATCGCAAGCCCGCCATTATCGAGAACACGTGATCTACCACTACTTTTGCCGCGCTTCTACAGAGTCGTGATGTTTTCAGCCCACAGCGAGCAGGACATTCAGAATCCAGTCTGATCACATCGGAGCTAATACGTCCCGATACTGTACTCAATTCGTTGTGTTTAAGTTTCCACTTGATAACTGAATTTAACGGACTAAATCCTGACGATCCGACATATATGTAATGTAAACTAATAAAAAAACTAATATTATACAGGGAAAAAATGTATGTTTGTTTATAACGAATGAAACAAAAAATACTTAACCAATTTTAAACAATATTTAGCCGATAGAAAGCTACGTAGTCTTTTAGTGCTATAGGCTAAATTTTGTCATCAAAAAATTAGGGATCCGTAAGTACATTCAAGCAAAGTGCTAGGCGTAAAAGAAAAACCAAATCTACAATTCAGACAATAACATAAAAACGTAAAATAGCTTCTTTTCAAAACCTGAAACTTTTCTTAAATGACTGTGCAAGTTCATTCTAATTATTCCCTTGACGCGAAATCAGGCGAAAAGGTTAAAAAACCTTCTAATACTTAGACTTTTTTTTACTTTCTACGTGAGCTAATTAAAAATACATTCCACGCAAATTGATGGATTCAATGACTCTTTGAGATAATTGGTACCGAACTACTTACTTTTTACCGATTTTTTTTTTCACCTACCATACCTTCTCATGCACTTAGGCTCAGAACTTACGATGCGGTTTTCACCCGCGTCCGACTGCGGTTGCGGGCCCGCAGCTTTTGTAGAATGCAGATATATATGCAAAAAATCAAAGCACATTCCACAACGCGGTTTACGCCCACGGTGTGCGCGGTTGTTTGCGGCTCACGCTGCGGGCGCGGGTGAGTTCTTAGCCTTAGATTCCAAAGTTGTCAGACCGTCGTAATTTTGGCCAGGCGGAAATTTTGAGAATATTTAGAGAATCATGCAGTTGCAGGCAGGTTTTGGCAGCGGATGGATATGAGCTGCCCAAGACCAGGTTGGTTGGCGATTTCTGGGGCCTACGTTCAGCAGTGGACGGCAATAGGCTGATGTATTCATGTATGTAAGGAGAATCGGAAACTGGAAGGCAAGTAACCTATAGAGAAAGGAGTCCAAATTCCAATGCTCTGGACTGATCAGATCCGCCACACACTCAACATAAATATTGCCGAAAAGGTTCACGTTGCTGAAAGCCGGAACAAACAGCGCAATATCATCTGTGGAAAGTTGGTTCCCTGATGGGTCAAGACATCGTCGCCGTCATCTATAACTGTCGCCAGAACTGAGTCCCCAGCGTGTCATATCTACTATAAGGCTGCTTAATGCCCTCCTGACCACCAATCCTGAATGTTATCTGTTTTCTGACGAATGGAGTAGAATTATGCTTGTATGTATGTCTGATGTTTTGTGAGAGAAAGTACTAGTAGTTCTGGTGTTCTGGTTCTAGTGGTTTTGGTAGTTCTTCTAAGGTTATTCCTCTTCCTCTTCCTCTATAATAATATTAGCATTTGAAATATTTTAATATACCTTCCTTGTTTCAATCTCTGTGTTAGTGTAATTGTTATGACCGTTTCAATTAACAATAAATTACCCCCGGCATTGGGGAAATGTAGGTCGATTCTGTAAAATTCAAACAACAACTTACATCTCACATCGCTATTCACTCTCACTTCGCATAAGGTTCAAAATGACCTTGATCACACTTTGAATCGGGTTCGAGTGCGAAATGAGCATCGAAGTGACGGGGAAATTACCTTACAGAATGCCACTTCTTACGTCATCTCATACTTTATCTGTCTAAATCTTCCTGTCAATATAGTACAACTCGCTGGCACGCTCGCAAGGGTGGCGCTAGTGTAAATTCGAATTGTTAACCGAGTTTTTAGAATTCCAATCAAGAAACTTACAGCGGATTCAGATTCGAAGTTTAGAATGAGGTCTTACAGAATCACACCCATGAAGGAAGGAGGAGTAATTAAGAAGATATACATACATGCAAGAATAACGCTGACCCTTTTTCAGTCATCAGGTACGTTGTATCTATCACTACATATTATAAAACAAAGTCCCCCGCCGCGTCTGTCTGTTCCTATGTATGCTTAGATCTTTAAAACTATGCAACGAATTTTGATGTGGGTGACTGAACTGGTAGTAAAACATCTGATATTATTCTTCGAGTCTAGTCTAAGCGGGTCGATTAGGCATGGACCCTTTCATGTATGTCTTACAAGATTGTTATAAACTAACATACATAATTGTTATTGCAATGTAGGTGGGATAATTCAGTCAAGGGCCGACACAGTTCTTTCGTTCGTTCATTTCCATCCGTTTGTGAACGGCTGGCTAGGACATGGCTGGCGGTGGACCATTGTGTTGACGAATTTCTCGCAGGTAAAAGGTCATAACATCAGTCAGACGCATTAAAGGTTCGAATTTTAAAGCCACTACAAATTTTAACCATGCTAAAATAACGATACGATACGACGGTACGAGGACGTCATTACGTTACGATACCTATGGTACGACGATACGATATTTATACGTCAAAAATGCCAAAAGTTTTGCACTCTACAAACCCATAGATCTTAACACGTTCAGACCGGCACCTCATCAGTAGGTACTTGGTATCCTACGGCGCAAATCTCCCTATGGCCACCGGTGGTACATCACCGCCCCATGAACCAAAAATCTTGCCGGGCGGGGTGCGCCACCGGTGGAAACACACAGGATTGCACAGGAATTATGCTTTCTCTCTCTTTCTTAAGTTAGTATTAGCACAGATCATATAATACTAAAGTATAGTATTAGTTTATTCTCTTATTATTGTTTTGTCTCATCAATCAGAGCCGCGAGTGCCGTGCTGACGTAATAAAATAATTTTCATTTTATACTATCCATGATGGCATTTCATTTTATATTTATTTGACTATTGATAAAAAAAAATATTATTAAATTTTATCAACGTTATTTAATATTAAATAACTTGCATTTCGTACAATTAATGTTGTGATTACGTCATTTTTTTTTCTAATACTTAAATAAAAATTTTCAATATTGATTTTTGTTTACTTTTCGAAATAACATCCAACTCCTGAGCTGCACTATGAAAATTTGTCAATTTTACTAGGCGGGGACGGTAAATACAACACTTTCTCTCAAAGCGGCGCGAATTTCTTAGTATATTGAAAGTATAGTGTGATGTGGCCACCGGTGGTGCACTTCGCCGTGTCAGCAAATACTCCGTGCTCCACCGGTGGTACACGCCGGTCTTAACGTGTTAAGAGCTTATGTTAGCTACCTATATTCTTGCAAATAAATATAATATAATTCATTCAACGTCAATCTAGCGACTGTCAGATCTTAGACTATTATTGTATGAATAGAACAAGTGAACTAACAACTATAAATAAATAAATAAAATAAAATCATTTTATTTCGGACAACTAAGAACTAACTAACTGACTAAGAACAAAGTAACTGGTTTGCACTTAAACTCGATTGTTAGAAACCTAACTAAAGTCGAATTAAAGAGAGGATCACCCATTACCAAGAACAACGAAATACTAGGGTACTAGCGGGCCTACAACGTCTGGCAGGCCGCCTGCCAGACGTTGTCCTGCAACCCGACTATAGCGCCACCTGCCGGGTCCAATTATGAATCTAACCCATTCTCGAATCCACTGGAACACACACTAACAAATTTATCAAAATCAATCCAGCCGTTTAGGAGGAGTTCACTTTCATACACATGCACAGAAGATTTTTATATATAAGATAAATCTTCTCACAAATTGCCTTACTATGGTGGAGGAAGTATCGGCCGCCACATCCGTCAGGATGGTATTGTGACTGCCTCTAATTCTGCTCAGGAGCGAGACCATTTCCTTGCGAATGATGGCCTGTATGGTTATGTATGGGTTACATTTCAGAGGCACTGCAAAAACGAGGCAATCGCTACAGCATCCTAAAGTCCTCCTATAGTTCCTCGGTAAACATACAAGTTCTCATTCTTATTTTTGAGAAAAATGTGAATAACTGTATTCTGGGCTCATCATACATCCAGTCAGTCAGTTCGTAGTCCTTAAAAGGTCATAAAATAAAATTACACAGTTTGTGACTTATTGCATACAGTTAAACTGTAAGTCGTCGACTTATTCGAGTCAAAGTTAAGCAAATAATGAACCTTAAATAAAGTTTATGAATGTTCCTTTCACACTAAGTTTTGCTGCAACAAAATAAATTTGAGTTATGTCTAGTCACCAACAAATTTATGCAAGAAACTAAGCTGCGATTAGCACTGTCTCAACCCAAAACTTTTTGACTGAATAACTAAAGGAATAACTTTTGAAGTCTGAGACAGCGACGAGTTGGATATACGAAATACAAAATGGCGCCTACTACACAAACCCGCGGTTACCGTATATAAGAGCAGTGATATCGAGTTTCAGGCTATTAAACGCTTAGGACCGAGTGACGCCAGATCGCGAGATACTGTTGCAGTTGTTGGTTTTCCTTTGTTTATTGAGATATGTATCTACCTTAAACAAGACACTGCCAACTACAATATTGAACTTGGATTGTTTTATGGGAAGAAAGAAAGTTGCGGAGTAATTGCACACAAATGTCCAAATTGTACCTATATATCAAAAATTGTGGTCACCGACGTAGCTTACCGTAGCAATATGGGCAGGCAACATCGCTCGAAGAACTCATAACCGATGGGGTAGAAAGAATCTCGAGTGGTGACCACGAACTGGAAGATGCAGCGTTGGCATGCCTCTCACCAGATGGACCAACGACATCGTCAAGGTCGCGGGTAATCGGTGGATGCAAGCGACAGGTTGCCGCTCGTTCTAGCGTTCTATGGGAAAGACCTTTGTTCAACAGTGGACTACTTCCGGCTGATGATGATGATGATCACCAATTCAGGTAAAACCGAGTTTTCACTCGTTAACAGAACCCACCTTTAAATAAAATACGCACGTTTGTTAATCATTACTATATATTATAAACTAGCGACCCGACCCGGCTAGCTACCGTATTCCTGAGTGTAATAATTAATAAGCTAAGCTATTAATTTGAATTTCATTTTGACTACTTCTTTTATGTTCAGTTAAGATGATTTGTCTTAAAGTCATGATTATGATTCCCCAAATTCTGCTAACTAACTAAATATCGCCCTGACTGCCTCAATTACAAGCAAAAGTTTTATCTCTAAACTTGCTACATTTTATGTAATACTCGTATGTATGTGTATGGCAATTGTTTTCAGGTTCAGTCGGACTGCAAAGTATCTATAAATTAAATCAAAGAAATAGAAAAGTAAAAATGTTAGGGTTAAAAGATAAAACGTGGGTGCACATAATAATTGCTTAATCAACAGAAATATTTAATTTAAAACATACCTAATCATTCAATAATCATAATAATAACAATAATTGATGGATTGATACCTGTTCAGTAGTTTATTCATATGACCGATAATCTGTTCAAAATAACAGACACAAGGAACACCTGAGTTTATCCAACAGTCTATTAAATAAATCAATAGTTTTATAAACACAAAAACTTTTCGAGTGTGCCGTGACTAACGGACATCGCTTTTATTTTTTTACATTCTACCATAAAAACTATTCCGCAAAAACTAACTATGTGTAAACTTTAGTCATAAATTTACTCAAGTTGCCACATAAATCTGGCTTCAATCAAACTTAGGTTCTAGTTTAGGCATGCAGAATGAGCTGAGGTTACACTTCCAAATTAAGAAGTGGTGACTCATATAGGAGGCGTGTTTCCTGTGACAACTCCTTGTCATTGTCAGGTGCTTTTCATCTGTTTACTGATGTGGTTTCCAAGTTTGATTGGAATCATTTCTTGTTTGTCGCTTATATGGTTTTGTTATAGTTTTATCAGATTCCTTGGTATCGTGAACTAGCACATTCCCCGCGTCTACGTTCCCGTGATTTCTGTTATGGGTCCTTAATTATTTGATAAAGACGTCGTCCTGTCCCTCTACCTACTTACCTGCCTATTTACTTACCCTACACGTACCCTACGCCTATCCTACACCTACCCTACACCTACCCTCCTACACCTACCCTACACCTACCCTCCTATACCTACCCTACACCTACCCTACACCTACCCTACCCTACACCTACCCTACCCTACACCTACCCTACCCTACACCTACCCAACACCTACCCTACACCTACCCTACACCTACCCTACACCTACCCTACACCTACCCTACACCTACCCTACACCTACCCTACACCTACCCTACACCTACCCTACACCTACCCTACACCTACCCTACACCTACCCTACACCTACCCTACACCTACCCTACACCTACCCTACACCTACCCTACACCTACCCTACACCTACCCTACACCTACCCTACACCTACCCTACACCTACCCTACACCTACCCTACACCTACCCTACACCTACCCTACACCTACCCTACACCTACCCTACACCTACCCTACACCTACCCTACACCTACCCTACACCTCTCCTATAGCCTATGTTACTCAGCGATAATGTAGCTTTCGGTTGGTGAATGAATTATTGAAATCGGACCAGTAGTTTTTGTGTTTATTTGTTACATACAAAAGTACAAATCTTTCCTCTTTATAATATTATATTATACTCTTTATAATTTATTATAAGTATATAGTATAGATAAAATATAGCCGTTAGCACTCAGTGATAACGAGCTTCCAATTGGTGAAGATTTTTTAGAATCCACCAGTAGTTCCGGAGATTAGAGCGTTCAAACAAACTCTTCAGTTTTATTATATTAGTATATATAGATAGATAACATTTTATCATGAAACTTATGATGTAGTTAATAAAATAATTAAAAAAAAAAATAGTTAATAATAATAGTAATTATTATAATTATTTAATTTTTTATTAAAAAATAAAAAATAATAAATAATAAATTGTCCAACACAGGGGAAAAGCCTTTTCCGATACAGAGATAAGCCACGAGTATTGATCACCACGCTTACTCAAAGCGGTATGTCGATTTCAGTCTTATATTAATTTATAAGTTCTGGACCTCAAGTCTGCTATTACAATAGTGTCAGAGTTATCTATCACTGATTATAATTGTTGATTTTGACTAGGTAAGCTACTAATATAATGGCGTCATTATGACTTTCCAATGGTCTACTACTGACACGCTATTGAAAAAAATGATATAGAAAGATAATCTCATACAAAATGACAACTGAATGACTGACTTAATCTGCTAAAATTTTGACAGTTCCTTTGATCAGTGACGTACCATAAGAACTTCATTGTGCAGTCATTGCTTTTAATTCGACCAATGATCGACCATTATGAATTTAGCAGATTACGAACTTTTAGCAAAATGACAATAGGATCGTGTTGGAACGACGAAATTACAAAAATGGCAGACTTGGCCCCCAGGTTTCCTCACGATGATTCCTTTCACCGAAGTCGGAAGTAATACCTACAATGTATTAATTTAATTTCCACACTTACATTAACTATGACTTTTAAAACCATACTAAAAACCTTTTCTCTTATACAAAAGTTGAGCAACATTGTCGCAGCAACCTGTAAGATAAACTTTAAAGGTATGAATTTAAAATGTAGCATTGATACTTTCCCGAATTCGAACCACCTAACTTTATATGCATGAGAGGTTGACGCCTTCACGGAACCACAGGGTAATGACGACACAACTTTATAGGAAACACAATTTATTATTAATTAAATTAATACTTTCGATAAAAAGAAAATATTTCTACACAAATTTTCCATCTAATATTGCATCTAACCGAGCAAGGGCCTCAAAAATCTGAACTACCTACTTACTTACAAACCAATTAAACAACAAATTAACTCTAATAGTATCAAACGACCTCGAACACCACAATTATTGCCCAAGCACTCAAATTATAAATACAATTTTATTTGTTACAAAAAGCTAATCAAAGTTCCCCATTAAAAACCCATAGAAAAGACTCAGCAGCAATTTCAATTAAAATGTAAACGTTCACAAATTAAAATGTCTGACGAACAAATCATTTAAATTGAGCTGCGTTTAGATTGTTTACGTTGCAAATGAACGGACGTGCAAACTCAGTGTCTAAATACATAAAAGGCCTCCAGAAGTAGCCGCCTACCGAATATTAATTAGCCTTTAGACTATCTGCATACATTTTAAAAGCGAACCACGTCGGCGGAACTTGAAATTTCTATGGCTATTCGCAAGAGGAAATGGCGAATACAGTTAGACTAGCAAGATGATTGATTACGTTTTGCGAATTATTTATTGGTATCTTTTCTGTATGGGTATTGTAATTTGATTTTGACCGGTCATCTGGGTTAGGTTTGGACATTGGTAATGTTATGTGTTTTTAACTAGGTTAGTACCATATCGTAAATGTGTACAGTTTGTCTTGAATTTAGACCCCATGGTAGATACATTGCATTCATTTAACCTTCGGCAGGCAACACTTTTTTTGCATACAGAAATGGCAACAGGGGTGACCCATCACCCCACACTTTTTAAAATCAATAAAACGGCAATGTGTAAGATAATCAAACTTATTCATTATAAGATCAATGGCATATACAATTAAAAATATAAAAATAGTGTTAATTTTGGCACCTATCATTTCGTATTAGTATTCTTTTGCTTTTGATTAAAAAGAGTTTAAGCAAATATCCTTACGATGTTCAGAGCAAGCAGGCAGAAGGCATTTTGAGCAAAAAGTTCTTACTTTTTTATCCCGTTTTCTAGCGCAAAGTGTGCATTTTGCTTGTTTCTGCAACTTTAGAGGGGCTCACCTTGAGGAGGGTCCTGGTTTATATTTAGAATATCATGTAAAGTGACTCCTAATTCTCGTGGCAAATTTGTACTCAATCGAGACTCTATGTGCGATTCGGCCAATTGTAATCCTAATTTCTCTAAATAACTGCTCCGGAACTGGTTGGCAGGAGTGTTTGGATATTTAGTGTCAATATAAATCACCATAGAATTGATATCAGCTTGATCTAGCATGCTATTAGAAGATTCGAAGCGGCCAACATCTGGTATCTCTGGTGGTGTTGATCTTTATATTTTGATGCATGTCGCGTAATTTCATGATGGATATATCAACAACATTGATAAAATAATGAAAAAACTAACTGAATTGAATCCATAATAGGTTTGCTGGATAAAGTAATGAATGCATCTCGTTCCGTTTTTGACCGCATTATAACACCCTGGTATTCCACTTGAATATTGTGGAACTGATGGCCAAAGAGGTCCGTTTTTACTTTTTGACACATTAGTGCGTGATTGTGCCAACGGCACATCCTCGTTGTCACTATATTCACATTTAAAAATAAAGTCCTCCTGCTCCGAGTGCACCAAAACATCATCATCACTTTCGGAGATGTCACCATCTTCCGAACGGCACTCATCATCCTAGCTAGCATCAACAATCCCTTGCAAGTAGTTTTGAATCTGCTTATCCGAAATCGAAGTAATTCTTACCATAAAAACCAAACATTTATTTCAGTATCACAAAAAAAAATAACTTACGTAATAAGCAACAGGGGTGACAATTCGCCCCAGCAATGTCAATATAACAAAAACAACAACTTACCGCGACATGCTGACCAGTGCGACTGATTGCATTCACTCTCGTTAGAGAATAGATCGAGCGTTAGAAATGGACAAAAAAAACACCATGAAAATATTGATACTTTTTTCGAGTAGTGGGGTGACGAGTCACCCCGGTTGCCATCCTAAGGTTAAGTTGTTTTGATGTTATACCTGATTCCGTGTGGTGAAGACCTGGTGATCTGTAATACAGGTTTATACCTATGATAGACACCAGTTCCGCACATACACTTGACTGAAATTGATTTTCAACCGACTTCAAAAAAGGAGGAGGTTATCAATTTGTCTGTATTCTTTTTTTTATGTTTGTTACCTGATTTCTTTGGACAGGGTGATCCGATTTTGATGATTCTTTTGATTGACTTGATTGATTTTTTATTTGATAGCTAGTGCTTCCCGTGTGGTCCCATTTTAATTTGGTCCAGTTCTGACAATGGCATCCATGAGAAAACCGTATAAGTCTTAAATTTGCATTAAGTATATGCGCGATTTGTTACGCGATTTCTCCGGCAAACGTAAACCGATTTTGAAAAATCTTTTTTTATGGATAGGTTATGCTTCAGGGGTGGTCCCATATAAATTTTATCAAAAATTGATTCAGCACTTTTTGAAAAATCAATAATTACCCTAAAATTTGACATAGACGACGTTTTAATTTCATCAATCTTTGTAGTAGTTAACTTTCAATATCTTTTTAATAGATTTGGATGAGAAGGAGGTACTAAAAAGCGGAAAATAAAAAGATTTTACAAAAACGACAACCGCCTTCAAAAAGTGAAAAATAACTATAACACAGAACACACATTGACTTTAGTTTCGGAAGTCGGTGGCAATACAAAACAACAAACAGAACAAAGCCACTGAATTTCGAAACTAAAGTCAATGTGTGTTTTGTGTTAAAGTTATTTTTCACTTTTTGAAGGCGGTTGTCTTTTTGTAAAAAGCTTTTTATTATGTTAGCTTATTTCTATCGTATTTAAGTCTTGTTTTTGTGGGAGAAATAAAGATATTATTATTTCGCTATATTTCACTAGCTAGTCTGTAGTGAATGTATAAAATAAAATTCGACTAATAGAATTAATACCACAAATAATCGGATTTGAGCGAAATAATCTTCTATAGTCTATAGAGACATTGTAAAAGATAAAGAACAAATCTCTAGAATGAATCCTAACGAAATATAAACGTTCCCATTCCTTTTCCAATCAAAGAAAATTAAAAAGACTAACAATTCAACCCTCGCCATGAGCACGTAGGTAAAGGTTGAAGTCGTTGGAATTAAATCAGACTTCTAACCCTCTGTGTGTTTAGTCCTAGACACTTGAATAGTGGTCTCGGAATATAGAACAAACCAGAAGGCCCATACGGACATCATTCAGACATGCTACGCACAGTGTTCAATAACAAAACCAAATAACGTGTCTTCACTTCCGCATTATATGACTCTAGCTATAAAATATAAGTACCATGTTAAGAGCGCCCAACCCGTCATATTTCCCATACAAACGCTCGTACGCGATTACGGCGTTATAACAAATTATTTTTCAAATATTTTTAACACACAGGTATCTTGTGGTTTAGATCTAGGTTTGTATGAAGCCAAAAATAAACTTTTTTGAGAAACAAATTCAGTAAACACGTCCGAAAATCGGCTTTTTTTCACAATTTTATCTGAACTTTGGCCGGTCATAATGCATTCATACATTGAAAAAGTAAAAAAAACAGCTTCATAGAAACCTTGCACATGTAATGGAGATTCTAAATTACAATTTTTTTTACCTAAAACTAGTAAGGCTTTTTCAAAAACACGTATGTCCTGGAACAAGTTTTGTGAAATTTCCGCGCGCTAATTTTCCTGTGATGTCACGTTCTCACTCACTCGTTTGTTTTCGAGCTTTGCGTTGGTTGAAACAAAAACTTTTTCAATCACGCTCGCGTTGAAGTTTGTTCGATGGGGATGGGCGCTCTTAAGAGCGCGTATTCGATTCGTGACGAGAACTTCATGTTTTAGCGTTTTGCCCCGAGCAATATCGTAATGATGTGAGCAGATTATTTAAAGACAATTACAGTTTTAGAAAGATTAAGTCTTGATTTAGGGAACTACAGAGTAAAAGTATGATTTTTAATTATGGTTTTATAAAGCGAAGACAATCCTTTCATAGCGTTTTACGAAAATAGACGTCAGAGTTATCTTTCAGGACGAATACAACCATTAAAGTATGTCAAGATATTATGTTTTATGCGTTTTTCCAACAGGATATACAGTCTTAAAGTCTACTACACAGCCAAAGTTACGAAAATATTACTATTATGTATTATAAAACAATGTTGAAAAAAAACAAAATCGTTTTACTTTGATAATTTTTTTTCACCAGTATTTGAATTAAAAAATAACTGATATATTGAAAATAACGGTTATGTTTAATATACAGAACAACAGACTTTTCAGTCCGTTATATGGACTCATTTATTTTAGACAATTATTTTAAAATGTGCTGTAAAACATCGCGCACTGTCGTTTGCCGATCAATTTCAATGATTCGTGCTTATTTCGTGCGTATTTTTTTTCTGATGCACACAAACAGACCAGTGTATTGTACTAGTGTGTGTCAATGCTGCTACGCCGTACTAGCAATCGTTTTGATTTTGAGTTGCGCTAAATCGAATACGCGCCCTTAAGGGGGAAAGTAAATTCAATGTAAGTTTATTCAATGTGCATTCACTTCAAACAACATATTATTGAAGAGAAGTGTCCATCGTACCAGCTCTATGCATAAAGCGCCATATGTGTTGTTGTCAAGTGTTTCCAGAAAATGGAAGAAAGCACATGCAAATGTTAATCCTTGTGTCCTTTATTAATATAGTAATATAATACAGTAGGTAGATCTATCGAGCTGATGTCCACAACTAAAATAAATATTCTTCACTATATCAGCCTATTGCCGTCCTTTGCTGAACTTTGGTCTCCCCCAAAGACCGCCAGCCAACCCGGTCTTGGGCAGTCCGCTTCTGTCCGTTGCCGCATCGTACAGCAGGGTGTCCCAAACTATGCTTGACCAAACGCGGTATCCACTCTCCAGTGTGTCTGCTTCATCTACAGTATGTCCATCTGCAGACATGGTCGACCACTTTCACTTCAGCGTGCTGATTCGACGTGCAAAGTCGGTGACTTTAGTTCTCTGGTGAATGACATCATTGTGAATTCTATCCACCAGAGCAGTCCAGAGCATCGTTCTTTCTATAACACACTGAGAAACCTTGTTGTAAATTTGTGGACCAGGCCTACGGTGAAGCGTTTGACTTACGAAACCAAAACGTTTACAGTAAACGCCGAATTTAATCTAAATAAGTATTACCTTCTGGTTAGTTCTGTATTCTATGACAAACTGTAGGTATGTCGTCAGTCGTCACGTTTCGCGTCGTTTTCTAATTTTTAATCTAATTTAACTGTACATTGGGGAGCAGTTTGCCATAAGACATCTTTAATTTTTAAACTACGACTACTACATCAAATTAGTTTTGAATGGCTTTATACCGATTGGTGGGAGGCTAATAAACTTGCAGTTTAAATTACATAGAAATATATAATTAGTACCTATAATTTTTGATTGGTCATTTACATGTTTGGTCATGTTTTGCTAAATGTATAACAAGATTTGTTAGTTGCTAGATACCTAATCAACGAGACGGTGTTGGTTTTGGGAAAATATAATAATAGTAAACAGCAGTCATTTTAACGTTACAAACAGACAGCTTCAATTTTATTTATTTTGATATAGTTAAATCTCAAATCATAATCTCTACATTCGGTAACTGTACAAGAATGCAATAGATATCTAATAAGACTAAAACACTATCATGTTAATTAAAAAGAACAATGGGTAAATTTGTATGGACCCCGTACCCACCATGTAGTCGGTCTGTCGTAATTAGTTAGTACTTGTTTGGAACTGTTTTTGAGCGTGCGCGCATATCTTAGTTTATTTTATTCGAACTTTTATCTACAACCTAAGCTTTCACATATTGCTTAACGATTGGATTAAATATTACTCACCTGCTTCGACGCTAGCGCAAAATAGTTCGAAGTACCCAGTTAATGGATAAAATCACCAAAACGTCGAATGTGTGTGGGTCGATTTAACTAAGGATTTTCGGCATTTTCAACTTCGAATATCTTTTTTTCCCTGCAAGCTACAAAGTTGCCCCAGTACAACAAAAATATATTTTCAGATACCTTTCGAATGGTACCAATTTTAACTTGCTACAAGGTGGGTACGTTTTGTTCCATGTTCTTTAATGACAAAAATACTTTATACCGAATTACAAATATAAAATACCAGCAGATATTATTTTTACATTGTTCCAAATATTATGTAAATGGTATCAGGGGAGATTGAAATAAATTCTAATAGGTACAGTCACCCGTGTGTATTTCCCTGCTCTATATTATTCCCAGAAGCAAATGTAAGTGACACGCGAATTGACGCGACAGAGGTAGGAACACGAAGTGTAACGCTTACCTAAACTGGAAATTTATGAATAATACAAAATTATTAAGAGTGAAGTGCCTGGAAAAAGAAACCTCAAAATTATACTATTTTTTTTTATAAAACGTTGGGTAACGTTTTATAAAAAAACACTAGGAATTCTAGAAACTCACAAACACACACAACCAGACCCGGAATAACTACCTGTAAGCTATATACATATTTGTTCCGTGCGGGAATCGAACCTGCGACACGTAGCGCTGCAGCCAGTCGCTTAGCCACTGTACCTAAAAGGTTTATGGAAGTTTGATACACTTATGACACGGACGAAGTCGCGGGTGAAAACTATAAAATTAAAATAAAGGATACTGCGAAACTCATCGAAAATTTCTAATCATCAACATCTGCCTAGCCTTTTTCCAACTATTTGGGGAGACCCCCAAATAGTTGGAAAAAGGCTAGACTGTAAGCAGACGCTTACAGTGTAACCGGATCCAGCTGAATACCAGTGTTTTACATTTAGCGACTGCCTATCTGACCTCCACAAACCACTGGGTAACACGATATACGATGGTAAGACTGGTTGTCAGACTTTCTGGCTTCTGACTACCCATAACGACTGCTAAAGATCTACGAATGACAGCCGTGACCAATAGCTATACGTGCCTTACGAGGCACGGAAGATTCTCGATATGGAATGGACGGTCATCCATCCACAGACCGACCGTGGCAAGCGTAACTTAATTTTGACCGATCGATTCGTACGGCATTTACTTAGCCACAAGTTCATCAACAATATCAAATAATCAATTGAAATTAGAAAAAAAAACAATGAAACTAAATATAGATACCTAAAATCCGTACCTTCACTGTAATACAGGAAGACGTGAACGAAATAACAAGAATATAAAACGGACGACAGAACGGAAACACGGGTCAGAGGCATATTGTAAACAGAACCATGCCGCGGTGTTTTTCCTTAGTTTTTATTCAACTACGGTAAAGGCAGGAAGAAGTAGGGTAGGTAATGAGTTTAACAGTACATGAACATACATTTATGTTAGTATGTAAAAATCCTTTAAACCTAGATCCTGAATGCATATAATTAATACTATTAATTAACTCTCGAAGCTGCTCCATCATGGCAAGGATTTAAATAAATTCTAATCGTTCTCTTTTCGAGTTGTCATTAAACTTTAATTTAGTCTTCCAAAATGACCAATATTTCGAATTCCTAGTCTAAAACATCATCATTAGCCGAAAGACGTCCACTGTCGAACATAGGCCATAGAATGCCACTAGTGGGAGTCCTACCAACGCTGCGTTTAAAACCTATTTATTTGAAAAGACGAAATTATAATACTTACTAAGAAAATATTTTATACTAGCCACCGGACCTGGCTTCGCTCCCTTTAGCCTTCCTAGGTAAATGGACTACGCAAAAAAAAAAATATAATTTGAACCAGTAGATCCTGAGATTAGCGCGTTCAACCAACCAACCAACCAAACAAACAAACTCTTCAGCTTTATAATATTAAAGTGTAGATTATGTGTTACTGCACACACAATACAATCCGACGATAGTTAGAAAAAACTTGTAAAGGAAAACGTTTTCATTTATGTATGATGCAGGAACCCCGATTATCTGTTCATTAGGAGTGTCTAGGAAAAAGAAAATGACATGACTAATAGCTTGTCCCATTTTAACCCCGCGTAGGTAACTCTAGAAATCACATATTAACATTTCAACTAACTAACAAAAGTTACTAAAAAAAGAAAAGTATTTATTTTTAACGACTTGAATTTGAGTCAGTTAATTAAACTTTTTACTGTATGTAGCTGAAATTTAGCAGTGAACAGCAATTAGAGTCATAAAACCTCACTAAATAATGCCTACCCTTTCAAACTGTTCGAAGTAAAAAACATATGGCAGCTATTCGGAAAGTTATTTACCGTGTCAAAGCGTAGATGACTAGGAGGAAAACGGACAAGAAATAACCTACATATTCAAGAAGTTTGTGATGAAAGTAAATGCGCTGTAAATAAAGAAAAGTAGTCTGTTACTATTGGTATTTGTACGTAACCTAGGTATAGTTTCTTAGTCACCGCCATAGGCAATAAATACAACAATTCAAAATATATCAGTTAGGGCGCGGTTGTACGTACCTCAATATTTTCAAAAAATGGTTTCTTGGATATGCGAGTATAACGCAACGCAATGAAAATCATCATCATCATCTTCATTTCAGCCGAAAGTCGTCCATTGCTGGACATAGGCCTCCCCAAGGGGGGGTTTGCCATAATCGCCACGCTTGGCAGGCGGGTTGGCGATCGCAGTATGGTTGTTACAAAGGCACAGAGAACGCTGCTGCCCATTCTCTGGTGAGTCCTTTAGTCGCCTCTTACGACACCCACGGGAAGATATGGGATGGTGCCGTTATTTACGTCCGACACCATACGGATGAAAATATCTGACGAAAAAATCAGTGGACAGAGTAGCGTTTAAAGAAAAATTTTAACCGCATAGAATAGAAATAATTAGTTTGATATGCTCAAAAAAATGCGGAAGTTGCTTTACAAAAATAAACTAAGCGTCGAATATCTTTTTTTTAAGAATTCTAATAAATTTGCTTTTTTTAAACCTTAACTAGATAAATTTTTAATTTAGTTAACATATTCTCAATAATCTAAAGAAAACTCGTAAAAAAAATTCGCATTCGCAGATTGATCACATCGTCAACACAAATATTCTTAAAATTTTCAATCATAATCACGCAGATGTGTGAGTGCAGTTGTAGCGTTTAAAATCGTAGCAAGTCCGCACCTTAAAGATGAATACATCCCCCATTGGGTTGACTAGACAAAGATCTAACAAACTAAACTATCGTCTCTATTCTTACTCGTAATAACGTCGCTCTAAAGATAAAAAAAGGGACAGAAGCTGAACCAGCATGTTACTCAAAGGTGAAAATTGGACCCGCATAGACATTCATGGACACTGTTTACGTTGCTATGCGTCCTTATCGAAACGCCAATCTAATCGGAAAGGTAAATTGTGGACTGTCGATATTCCATTTCGATAGGCACTTGTTTTTGGCTTGAAAAAATATTAGTTGAGACAAAATAACTAGATCTCAGGTCATTGACAGTGTTTTAATTGTTTGTTTAAGTTTTATGTTTGTTTAATTAGTCATCTAGATGATAGTACTATGTTGTAGCTAGTATCAATACCAACTGTATTAAGTTACCACAAGAACACTGTGACACATACAAACCATGAACTTAAATATTTTCAATGGGTATTTTTTTGCTCAACCGACCAAAGAAGATCAGCCTAACTTTGGACCTAACATAAATTTGAAAAATTTCAAATGTTTACGTATACGTAATATTCTATATTTACTGTTCAAAACGAAAATACATTTTTTCAGAAAACCTTGCATGGTTTTAATAAATACCTACCCTGAAAGCATGACCGTAAGTAACATTAAAAGTTTGTCACAATATAACCTTTCTGTCATCCTTTATAATTTCAGCCTTGATTTTAAAACTCATCGAATTAAGAAAGTTTTATTATGGCAAAACTATTAATAGTTTCAAACTAACGCGCGGATTATTCAAAGTTGTGTTACCTCTACGCTTAAATAACAGAGTTCACTTTAAACTACTTATCACTGTATGTGATATACAAACGTAACTATTACCTACAAAACCGAGATTACTTTATGCTTTCCAAAACCTTATAAATCTTTTTTATTAAAACTCTTAAATTAAACGCCAAATAAATACACAAAATCAAACTTTTTCTATCCGTAATGCAATAATTAAAGTTGCCCTTGTAATTGTACCTCCGCTCCGCAGCTCCGATCCCTTTGGCCCTACCAAAGGACTGAGAGCACTTAACGCTGAGGCCTCATCCCTCCAGAGTTGATTGACCCCGCGCGAGCCTGCGTTTGATAAAAACGCTGGGAGGCCCTACCATGTGCTTATATTTTCAGTCAGTGCTACTGAAGGAAAGCGCCAGTCGGCAACGAGCCGTCGCAGACGACGCACGTGTCTACGCGAGCCGAGAAAGCTCAGCGCCGCGTAAATAACTTCGAAAAACAATACGAAAAAATCTAGGCTATCTTTATTTTATGTTAAAAATAACTAGAGGTGTAAAAATTAATGTTTTAAATTTTGTGCGAAACTTTTAAAGCAATCAATTTGAACTTAAAACTTTTTGTGCGTTTGTGAGGAGACCATTGCTCTGACATTTACGTTGTCTTCGCACCTAATCACTGTTGAAATCCGAACTTGGAATTGTCCGCAGTGTATTGTACTATACTCTCGATCGCATCTGTAAACGTGCTCGATGAAACGTAAACGATAATGTGAGGACATAATAATGAATGTTTTGTTGATATAGTTTGAAAACAATCGCTCTTCGGTGCGTGTAGTGGTGATTCAATTTTATGCTTTGACTGGCGGTTTCCTGCGTCGACATCGAACGGAAGTCGCCGATACGAAGACCGTGTAAAGTCAGTTGGAAATAGCAGCTCGGTTCATCAACAGAACGGTAGGTAAATGTTTGTTTCCAATGAAAATGTTTGTTGTGGCAACAATTTCCATTATGAATGTATGTACAATGTTTAACCACTTTTACTTGCACACGTTAAGAATCAAAACAAACTTCAGTTGCATGTTTGGTGTTTCCATTTGATGAGGGAAACATATTTCGGCGATGCATTTCGTTACGTCATTGAATTCGGTTTAATTGTACACGTGGGACGTTGCTATGGACTTGGTACATTAATTAGAATTCCTTTCACGTCCGCATTGGGAATTTGATTAGACATAATATTTTGTGACAATTTTATGACACGAATGAATGTGTATCCAACCGTACTAAAGTTATTCGTTGAATATTTTGACGTAACTCGTGAACGTGACCGGTTTGTTATTATTTTTGATAACGGAAAATATGATTTTATTATGAAATGACACAATTGCTGGTAGTCCAAATATTTATGTGACACATCATTTGTCAGAAAACATTCGGCATTTTTTGGACTGTACAAACAAGGTGTAAAAATACTCGGCCAAGCGTAAATAAACGCCTTCCATATATATAAATAAATATTATTGGGAAGAAATAAATGCTTGGAAACTACTTTTATTTGTAGTACTTATTAAAAACTACCTTTCAGCGTTTCATCACACATAAAACAAATCCTAGTTTCTAAGGATGATTGCAAATTCGAACGCTGATTGGTTAATGTAAGAGAAAATTTATAACATGATTATTCTGGTTAGTCAGGATTTCGACTATTAACCAAGTAACAAGTCTGTGAGTGCATTACGTTCAGATCTACCAATAACGATGTGCGACTTGCCACTTATCCTGGAAATACCAGATTTATGGATTGTTCTGTTTTCACCAAATGCTCTCTTGGACGCCAAGCCTAACTGTGATGTGTTCGCGGACGAATGGAAGACGATCTTGTCAGTATGTTTGGAGTATTGTGAGATGAGCGGGTAAATGTATTATTTTTTTTTTTTTTATCACAAACACAACTAACTTTACAGGTTACAACCGACTGTGATAGCGTGGTACTTAGTTAAATCTTATTACGTATAGCATAGTAAGTACATACAATGTATTTTTTGTGAAATCATTCAAAGAGCAAGAAAACAAATCAATTCTTTTTTCATTATTATGTCTTTAACTAATGTAATTGGCATTATTTAACAATTGCAATGATCGTTTTATGTTAAAGATAAATAAATAAATGGGAATACCAAGTTCCAAATTAAAAAAAAACCCGGCCCTTTGTAATCTTCCTGGGGTTTTCATAAAACGCCGATTTTTTTTATAATTCTACGACACTGTATGTTTATGGGTCATAGAAAAAGATTGTATCCATAGACGATGCTTCCCAGATGCTATAATCATCATCATTATCAATTTTATGGCTATTGTAGTGTCCGCTCCTACTCGAACAGAAGTCTATTTTTAGTAGCTATTACTTTTTAGGGCAGATCCCATCACCATTACTATTATGTAGTATTTATGTTAGATTTCTATCTCTGCTCTCGGCTTTTGTTTCAAGTTTTACGTGTAACGCTAATCAGATTAATAATGAAAGATTAACTGTTTATTTTTGTTATTCTATCAATTTGGCAATAGCTTACTAGGTGAGATTTTCACTATATTAAAATCGCTTTTTGAGTTCTTTAAAAATATTTATTTTGACTTTATCTACTAAACATAATACTTACTACTCGTGCATTCGTCATAAGTGGATAAAGAACTTAATACGTATACTTGGTTACAATAATTAATACGTAAACTTGACTTAACTAATATACAGTTAAGCTTAGATTTATGTAATCTAAACTAATATTATAAAGTATAAAGAGTTGGTTTGTGTATGTTTGTTTGTATTGGATAATCTCAAAAAACAAACATACAATTAAAAAAAATATCTTTCACAAATAGGAAGCTGCATTATTCTTGAGTGTTTTACTCGTAAGTTATATTTTATTAAAAAAATAGAGGTTACCTAAGAAAATACTCGCAGACAAAGTCGTGGGCAAAGTGCTAGTTACTTACTTATAAAAATATAGATTGAGACTCTCAACAGCCCTTAACCCTTTTTCCCTTTACCCCCGTGACACTTAGGTACTGCTCAACCAAGACAAATAGGAACCTGACAAATGTAAAAGTTAATCAAATTAACAATTATTAAATTATAACTGCCCTAGCTTTGCACGGGTGTAATTTCGATAATAATGTGAAAAAACAATATCAAACAATACGTATAAACCTTCCTCTTGAATCGCTATATCTATTGCTGTAAACTGCATTAAAATCATTTGCGTTTAAAAGATCTAAGAAGATCTAAGAGATCTGCGAAAAGTTTAAAAAACCTAGACGTAATGACAGCGGGAGTGACCTTGTCTTCATCATTTCAACCTTTAGACGCCCACTGCTGGGCATAGATCTCCCAAAGGGGGTTCAGCCATAATCGCCATGCTTGGCCAATGCATGTTGGCGATCGCAGTAGGTGTTATGCTACTCAGAAGAACGCTGCAGCCCATCCTCTGGTCAATATCCCTCCGTCGCTTTGTACGACACCCACGGGTAGAAATGGGGTGGTGCTCTTTGCGGCCGGCACCACACGGCTTACACATTTACGACTTTGTCTTATACTATGTAAATAAAGTTTTTTCAATAACACAATCAATCCAAATAAGATAGTTTTTCAATTTAAATACATTTACATTTGACAGGTGCCCAATAGTCTTGGTAGAGTAGTACCTACTAACAATTTAATAACTTAACAAAATACGACATTCCGAGAATGATTTCCAATGTTGTATAATCATTACCGTCTACTGATCGTAAGACGTAAACCATGTCTGCTAAATTGTTTAATCAAATATAGTGAGTCGATCATCGTGTTGGTACATTGATTTGCGTATCATGATCTTTGTCATGCCTATAAATTAGAATGTGCGTATTTTGTAATACGGAAGACGTATGAGTAATAAACAATATGTCATAATGTTTTTTAAAAGTCCACCAATTCACTCCGTTCCTATAACACTAAAGAATAGTTACTTTCACTAGTCGTACTATTGTTTGGTAATTTCTAAATTAATTTACTTTTTAGAAACTAAGCATGAATACCAAGTACATTTTGATGATAACAGGTAGGTAGGTACAGACGCCAGCACATCAAATTATACCCAACTGTCAAGTCTTCCCAATTTTTCTTTACCTATTCTTATGCAATAAATTTGAAAACGTATCAAAGAAATTTGACAGATTGTTGTAACTTGATGTGGTATTTTCTTTTTTATATTTCTTGTAAAAAATGGACGGGAGAAATTGCCAAACTGTGAATCTTCCCAATTTTTAATAAAACCCGGAAATACCTACTCTTCTATAAGGGCAAAAGTTTAGGAGTAGAACCTTTTTAATTTTAAATGCTTATGATCCTCAACACCGTATATAAAGATGTAGCCCTGCCAACGACGGAGAAGTTTCCTTGGTTAAATTTTAATAATAAACGGACGATTTAAAAGGATCTTACGACAAAAAGCCTAGGAACAAGTTTATGAGGAAAGATTTTAATAAAGAATTTATAAATGTCGATATAAAAGTAAGAACACACTTCAAAACTAATAATAATAATAGCTAGTTGTGTTCTTGTAACATTTATAAGGTTCTTGCGTTCCAAGGGAGGCGCGGAATGGAGCGGCGACATCTTTATCAGAGATCATTCACCCTAGCGCAAAAATGTGTTTCTTAATATTGCAATCTTAATGTTTTCAGCATGTAGCAGTTTGTAAGTATTTAAAAGCCACTTAATATTAATTCTTCTTTCATATTTTTACGGACTTACGGACCGCCATTTTCTTTTTCTAATTAATGTGAACAATTTTTTAACCACGTGAAGAGGTATTTTATGTCGACGTTTGTAAGACGAATGAAATGATGTATTTAAAATTAATCAAACTTAAGTATACAAAAACAGTACAGACGTCAGCGCATTAAGCCATACCAAACTGTCCAATTTTCCCAATCGAATATGAATCTTATATTTTTGTCATAAAGTTGAAAATCTATCAAAGAAATTTGACAGATCGCTGTAGCCTGATGTGCTGGAATCTGTACACAGCTTCGAAAAATGGGAGACCTTTGATGCGGGTTGGGTTGGTTCGGTTTAACAGAATTAAACAATTCATCGTTTGGTAATGATTGCCTGATTGCCTTTTGCCCAACCGTGGGCCAGAAATACCTGCGTTATGTATAGGTACACATTAATTTAATTCAAAAATACGCGCACTGGTTTTGATACCGGACGTTACCGAAATGCTTTATAAACATTTGTACGTAATTTATTACTAGTATCAAATTGTAAAGGAAAACATGGCACACTAGCACGATCGCATTAAAATGAAATATGTACTATGTGTATGCTCTATTTACGAAAATTACACTGATATTTGCAATGTGATGTCATTAACATACCTATAGCTCAAAGTACGTAAGGCTGCGGCGCGCTATATTTTGTGCCTATAGCTTCAAACGGTCAAAAGAATTATTTCAACTGATCTTCTAAAGCTCTGTAGGTAACACAATCTAGCTTGGACATAACTTCTAACGTGAATACGTCTTTAACCCATTTATGCCCGCTGTCCCCATTTGAGGCACAAATACACAGGTGGAGGATAAAGGTTGATATGATGTTTTTTTTTTGGTAAAGAGCTGAATAACCGCACGGATCGATCGATCAAGGTTTAGCTACACTTGCTGCGGTCGGTTTGTGAATGGATGTCCATCCATTTAATACCGGAGTTCATTCTGTGCCTTGAAAAGCACGTAAAGCCGTTGGTCCCGGCTGTCATTCGTAGATCTTTGGCAGTCGTTAACCAGTCTTAAAAAGGGGCATCGTGTTACCCAGTAACTGGGTTGTGGAGGTCAGATAGGTAGTCGTTCCAAGTAAAACACTGATATTCAGCTGCATCCGGTTAAACTGGAAGCCGACCCTTACACAGTTGGGAAAAGGCTAGGCAGATGATGATGATTTAAATGATTTGACTTTGACCTTAATTATGTTCTGTAGGTACCTTTATGTGAAAATCAACAATAAGCAACCGTTTAGACCTCCAAATCTTATAGCATACAATACCAAAACCCCACAAGTGTTTACTGAATATTATCGGATAACGGTTGGACCCAAACGAGTCCTCAGAAGCTAGTAAATCCCTAAACATATTTATTAATACTTATCCTAACGAGTACGCCCTAAGGTCAGGGTCAGGGGTTTGTTTGAGATAGAATCCGTTTATACTAAAC
Source organism: Charanyca ferruginea (assembly GCA_947361185.1). Classification (NCBI taxonomy): domain Eukaryota; kingdom Metazoa; phylum Arthropoda; class Insecta; order Lepidoptera; family Noctuidae; genus Charanyca; species Charanyca ferruginea. Next base: position 52,990,740 of record OX376055.1, on the reverse strand, counting down.
TGATATACAAATAAGAATAATAGGTTTTGGAATAATATAGTAATAAAGCTGGTTAGAGCAAGTAGGTCTTACTTTTGAGTCGTGAGGTCGAAAACTGGCTGTCACGAAATTTACTTTTTGCTATTCGGTTCGTTTCCACTGCGCTGAAATAGTTAAAAAAGCATAGGTTTTTTTTTTATCTTTTGTTTTAGGGGCTTTTGTTCTTGTAAGAACATGTCAGCCCCGTTAAGTCACATCTCAATTACACAACATATTGTATCAATGAGAGATATAAGTAACAGGACCTCACTGATGCGTGAACATCTTAAATAAAGTGGCAGCAGCGGATGACGTAGGATTTGCTAGAACTGATGTAAATGTACCAACATCCATCATATTTAATTTAAATTCACTCACCAGTAATTCTCTGGTTACTGCATATTTTTAACAATAACAATTATATGTTGTGCATCATCCAACACCCCACATACTTAAAAGCATCGTGAGACAATTGGTTCGTTCTTTTTTTTGACGTGACAACGTCTTATAATTCGATAGAGCCGGCTGCACGCACGAAAAAACATGACTCATGCGGCGTTACGGCGTTACGGCGTTACCTCGCTCTGAGGTAACGCCGTAACGCCGTTATCACGTTCAACTATCGTCATTAAACCGACTTTACAGACAACCAATTTTTTTGACGTGACAACGTCTTATAATTTGATAGAGCCGGCTGCACGCACGAAAAAACATGACTCATGCGGCGTTACCTCGTTTTGCGGCGTTACCATAACGCCGCTCTGAGGCGTTCCATGTAAGGCTTGAAGTGCAAGCGAGAGCGCGGAATGAGCGACAACGAAGCACAATGAGTGAGCGATGCGTCTGCGTGGACAGCTGCTATACTATAGTACATTTACATGTTTTGATCGAGTATCAAGTGCAGTGAAAAGTGAATGTGATGTCAATTGTTTATAGCAACGATAATTACAGCGATAAAGGTAATGATTCTTTCGCGTTGTCACGTTCAACTATCGTCAGTAAACCGACTTTACAGACAACCAATTTTTTTTTTGGTTTGGCCCGTCTTTCAATTTTAGAGGGGGCCTGAATTCCAGCAACTGGATCATTATAGGAAGTTTATACGTAATATGTCTGTAAATAAGTTACGATTTAATCCTAACAAATAATACCTAGTGCTGAATACGTTCTCATAGTTTTAGCTGCAATTATTATTGCACATTTCATTCCTGTTGGTTTTGCCAAAAATCTACTCATTTTGCTTACTAAAGTAGTTGTTTAATCAGTTTTGTCAGACAACGATGATTAGATGCCGAAGGGTCTTTTAACGATAATTAATTTAAAGAGAGAAACCCCCTCCCCCGCTCCGCCTTTCCTAATGAAGAATTGAGATACAAAATTTTAGGGTTGCGGGAATAAAAATACTGCAGTCTGACATCGGTAGAATGTTTTAAATTTTGTTCTTTTAGGGTTCCGTACTCAAAGGGTAAAAACGGGACCGGGAACGGGATATTACTAAGACTCCACTGTCCGTCTGTCTTTCTGTCTGACTGTCTGTCACCAGGCTGTATCTCATGAATCGTGATAGCTAGATTGTAGAAATTTTCACAGATGATGTATTTCTGTTGCCGCTATAACAAGAAATAGGTATACTTAAATAAAATAAATATTTAAAGGGGGCTCCCATACAACAAACGTGATTTTTTGCAGTTTTTTTACTCGATGTCTAATGTCGTATAGATAATAGTACGGAACCCGTCGTGCGCGATTCCGACTCGCACTTGGCCAGTTTTTTGTTCAGTCTAAACGAGACATAGACGGACAACTTTTCAGCTGCCCCAGGCAAGACAAGCAACTGAAACTTTCAGTCAATGAAGTTATATTTAGCTTTAACCTAATTTACATAGTTTAGATTTTAATTATAAAGCTCTAATTAAGGATATCTTTGGAAGTTTTTGATAGAATTTATTTTACTTAAATAAACTTTATATTAAATTCCTGTCTGATACCGTCAATCTGTCTTTATTCGTGGGTGTCTGTCATAAACTGAACAACTGACATTTGAGTTTTATGAAATTATAATTTGTGATTATAAAAAGACTAAGTATTAAATATGTTCCAAATCAACTCGGAGACACAGTGATTATAAAGGTCGATATTTTTCTGATAGGTGATTGACGAATTTTTTTTATTATTAAAACAAACACAACACACTTCAAATACAACAAATCGAAGCGATGAAGCGGGCTAAGATGGAGCACGCTTGCCTAGAAGTAACCTCTTCACTCTTGACTTAAAGACTCCTAGGATGTAGCTATCAGGAAACACAGACTCGGGCAGGGAATTCCACTCTTTAGCAGTACGCACAATGAATGTGTTCCCAAAACGTTTTGTGAGAATATCTTTTCTGAGTTCAAAATAGATACCTAGAACTTAATATTTTTTGTACAGTATAGGCGTAGGTAGTATTAATTGTTACAGACTATGGAGAAATTGCAGTACCTTCATTGATTTTAATGTAGACAAACAACATGCACACAATGGATCAATATGTATATCTACAAACATAATAATAACGATTAAGTAACGTTTAATATTTAATCAGATTTACTTTTATAAAAAGCAAATCACCATTTTGCTTTTAATTCAAATTCTATCCAAATATATATAGAAGTTACGAAGCAATTGAGTAACAAACACACAGACTATCGCAATTTATTCTAAACACAAAACCATTGTCATGCATGTCTGTAGTGTTTTGAATCAACAAATTGTGTCTTCAATTCGTACAGCAGTTTCATTTAAATTTGGTAGCGCGTAAACATTATGTTCCTAATCAAGCTATTTAAACAAACATGGTCTTTTAAAATCAGTTGGCTTTAAACTTTAATTTTTTTAACATAAGATATTTTTGTTGAAAACATGAATACAAGACATGGTGTCATAAAAATACAATTAGCAACTGCCATACCTAGTTTACCAGAGGTCATGAAAAAGTACAAAATACACCAGAGATGCTAAGTACATAATTATAAAAAAGTAAGTTGATATGACAGAGATTGTCTCTATCCGTCAATTATTCTTAATTACAGTACACAGAATACAATTTTTCCAGAGGTCATGCAAAAGTACAAAATACAAAAGAAATGCTAAATACAATAAATATAAAAAAAGTAAGTTGATACGACAGAGATTGTCTCTATTCGTCAATTATTCTTAATTACAGTACACAGAATACAATTTTTTTTTGTATTTTGAACAGTTTTGCTTTGTCGACCGTTTCAAAGTACGGATTTTTTAGCTTTCGTTTATTTATTGAGGTTTGCCAACACCGTCTGTGTACATTATTAATTACCAAGTTACCAAACATTATTAGTACCTAGTTATAACTTTGACTCGGAATCACACAGTCGCTAATCATAAAGCATGTCTATAAAAAAGATGAATACATATAATTATATTAAAAATATACACCCCATCCAATAAAATATTTTCTTTAAATCAATCAACAATTGCCGCATATATCGTGTAACAAACACACAAAAATATATAGTCGAATTTAGAAGCCTTTTAGAAGCTATTAAGCGGAGTCCACATTTTTAATAAAACGTTAACTAAGGTTGTATGGGTGGCTGGGCTGGGCTGATGAGCTGGCAATTTAAGTTGATATTAAATGTTCATACAATTATATTTGTCATGGTCAGAACGTATTGATTAAAAAGTGGAAAATAAAAACTTTTTTGAAAAAAAGAGAACCACCTTAAAACGAAATATTGATAAATAACTTTAGCACAGAACACACATAAAGTTTCTAGTTCCCTCTTTTTAGTGCCTCTTTATTACCCATATCCATTAAGAAACGGCAACACAGTTAAAACAGAGATTGAAATTCTTCCAAAGATGGAAAGATGGAAGAAACGAAAACGTCTTCTCGGTCTTTGTTGATTTTTTCAAAAAGCGCTGAATACATTTCTGTTTTTTGTATACTAAACCTTCTCCAGAATGTAACAAACACTTTTCTGAAAACCGCATCAAAATCGGTTCAGCCAAACGAAAGATAATCGCGGACAAACATACATACAAACATACGGGTCGAACTGAGAACCCCCTTTTTTTTGAAGTTGGTTCAAAACACGGCGAAGTTCGGGATAAAACTAATTTAACATCTCTAACTTAGTCGCCGTCCTTTTCTTCAGCTGCCTGGCAGTAAGAGATGCCAATTGTCTCATTTTAGTTTAGTTTGGTTATTGAAAAACGGAATAGGCGCGGAACAATAGCAACGGAATCGAATGCGGGCTCACATAAGTGTACACGCCATTACTACTATTGATTTAAAGCTGTCTTCTCGTACATTTACGTGGCCATAACGTTCAGCACTCTCTAAATCTGTTGGACGAGCCGTTTGATCGATAGTGTTTCAGTTCAATCTTAGTTCCATTCCGTTCGGCTCAATGAACAAGCCCCAAATATATTTGATTTATGGTCACTTTATGGACGTGACAAAACACGATCTATGTGAAAATAAATAACTTTTTATTGTTGCTATCTTCATTGTTTTGATCTCGGCATTGTTTATTTTAATTTCCTTTGAAAGCTGGTCTTTGATGGATTAAGTACTTTCTTATTATGCTCAAAATGAATGCTCTGTAGTTCTTTGAAGGTTCTTTTTATTTAGGGGCAATTTTAATAACTTTTAAACGTTCTTATTCAAATGTCAGTCTCATGGGCATACAAACGCTATAAAATTTTAAGATCTAAAGGCCAAATACTCAAACGCTACTCAATGTTAAGATGCCGTTAAGATTCGTGCTGTCTCTATCACTTTGTGTCAAAGTGACTGTGACAGTGAACTGTGATAGAAAATTTAGTAGCGTTTGAGTATTTGGCCGTTGATCTGTCAAAAACGCTTCCATTTATTACAATTTTTGACAAGATATTGACATTGACTGTCACTGACATGAGATTTCGACTAGATTTTGAACGTTTTTAATTTGTAGAATTCAGTAACCAGACAAAAACACTCGTCAACACAGTCTTCTCCATTTTCCTATATGGGGCAGAGACAAGGACACTTAAAGCTGATGATCGCCGACGCCTTTGAAGTGTGGTGCTGGAGAACGATGCTCCAGATCGCCTAGACAGCGCTTAGATCCAGCCAATCGATCAAATCCGAGGCTCTCCAACTCATGACTGCGGTGAATCTTTGAGTTCTTTAGACACATTGTTCGTAAGTCCGGTGATAACCTCCAGATATTTATAGCTACCGGGAAAATGGAAGGCAACTCACCTAGAGGAAGTAGCACAATGCGCTAGACTGACCAAACTGTTTCTGGTTTACATTGCAGTAAGCCGGATCAGATATCGCAACATCGTCCGTGGAAAGTTGGTTCCCTTATGGGTCATTCCCCCAGCATAGAGGAAACTACGCAAAGAGGAGAAATTTGTCAAATTGGCCATCAGAAGGCTAGGTCTCAAAATCTTATAGCAATCTTATCTCAACGACGTCAAATCAGAGGCACTATTTATAGATTGACACTGAAATTGGAAGGCAATCGATCCTAAGAGTTAGTAGAATTGCTCCCCTTAAGGCTAAGAACTCACTATGCGGTTTTCGCCCGCGCACGCGCCCGCAGCGGGAGCCGCAAGCAACCGCGCAGACCGCGGGCGTAAACCGCGTCGTGAAATGTGCTTATTTTTGACATAATATATATCTACATTCTACAAAAGCTGCGGGCCCGCAACCGCAGAAGGACGCACCCGCGCTCGCAGCGGGAGCCGCAAACATCGCGCACACCGCGGACGTAAACCGCATCGTGAAATGTGCTTTTGTTTTTTACATATATATCTGCATTCTACAGACGCTGCGGGCCCGCAACCGCAGGCGGACGGGGGTGAAAACCGCATCGTGAGTTCTTAGCCTAAGACTTCTTGTTACCTAGATACCCTTTGACGATCAGAAAATAATAAAAACGTTACGAAATTTTGAATACTGTCTGGGAATACCATTTTGTACCTATCTACCCTTCACCTAAAAGGTCTCAGTTTCAATTTAAGACATAGAAAATTCTTCACACTAACAATATCAGCGAAATTCGTAACTCAGATAAAACTAAAGCCTTTCTACAAATCCTTTGAAAGTCACAGAGCGCATATCAACGAAACGTTACGTAAACGGACGTTTTATCGTAGCCGGCAAGCGCTTGACAATGTATTCTAAAATAAAACCCCGCTGTACACAAATCCTCGTAAAATGTTCACTTGTTTGTACAAGACAGCTCCTACGGCTCCTACAGTATCAGTATTGTACACGGAACTACTTTGTAAAGGTATAATATTTTGATAACGAAATATTTTTGGATTCTTACGTAAGATAAACAATTTTCAGTTTACCTGTAAGGCGTTACGTTTCAAACAACAAACATTTCAAGTCATGCACCGGAATTGATAATATGATTATTTTTCTCAGATGTACACAAAACTTCCAAAATAATTTACTTATTGAACAGAAACTTTTCCAACAAAATCTATTAATTGGGAATAATCATGGATTGCATTTAAGCAAAAATATTAAAGCAAGAAACGGATGAAGAAAATCGTTCAACAAAAACTAAACGGTACTAAGTATATTAGTCTGAAAACAGCTTTTTGTTAAAATAGGGGTGTTTGTGCGAAGCATCATATAGCTAAGCTACTAAAGTTTTGAACGCTCATTAAAATGTCTGCAGAACTTGGTCGGAACCTACGAGATATCTTTCGACAAATCGTCTTGCAAACTGCAAATTAGCTGTTTTATCTGATTTAGATTGCTTGATTTTACGGACTTTCTTCTTTGTTAAATACTTGAATTACTTGTATAATATTTGTTTACTTTTGTGTCATGTTATGTCTACTTAGAAGATTTTTAACATGACGTCTAAATCATAAAGGAATATGCTGATAACAAAGTATTCAGATGCTTTGTTTGTGAGTTAATAAGCTACTTTAAATCCTCGTTCCCTTTGTATACAAATTTATATTTACTTTGTGTATAGTCTTTGTCTAGTAATTAACTACTGAGATTGCATTTATTTTAAAAAATGCAGAAAATAATTTTGTGAACCACTATCAAACTTTGTTTGAGCATTTTAATCCTGAAAGTTATTAATGAGGAATCTTCTTTGAGAATATTATGATAATTATGTATTAAAATATTCATTTTATGAGTAGTATTTATATTTCGTACCAGACGACGTTATTAAAATATATAATTTGATTTGTCTTTATGAAAACATAAATAAACACCATTATAAAAAAGTTAGTTACATGAATAATGAATTAAATCACAGAACAGATAAAAGAGTCTGTGGAAAAAGTAATATCTAAATAAAAAAACGAATTTATATAATGAGTAAACCAACAAATAATGAGATTGTTTGACTTTTCACCACATCCCAAGTAAAGATTCTCAAGTATTTTTTTTTTTTTTGATTGCCTCAAAAAATATAACAACATCGAGAACATAACTTACATAACATAATCAGACGGACGGATGACAGCTCACTTCACCTAGGTGTTCACCGAGGAAGATAGTAACATAACAAGTTATATATAAAAAAAAAACAAATAAAGAGCAGGCTCTTGATTTGTTTTTTTTTTTATATATAACTGCTATTATGTTACTATCTTCCTCGGTGAACACCTAGGTGAAGTGAGCTGTCATCCGTCCCGATGCTAAAATATTGAGAAGTGCGGGACGCATAGCGCGGCACGCGAATATTAATGACATCATTCGACGTGCTCTCGTCGCCGTCGCATCGTCGCACGTCGAATGTCCCTATTTCCTTAGGCCTTTAGCGTGGGATGCTACGTGTGTCGATATTCTTGCGCCGTCCCATCTTCCTAGTTCAGCGTGCTGTGCTGGTGCTGCTGAAGCGGCTGCAGAAGACCTCGAACGGCGAAAGTATAGTCACCTTGGTGATAACTTTATTTTCGAGTCGAGTTTCTTGGGTCGTGGGGTCCGAGTGCTCATCTGCTTTTTAAAGACTTGTCCAGAAGGTTAGTTGACAGTTCTCGTGATCCAAGAGCTGGTTTTTACCTTGGCCAGAGGAGAAGCATTGCCATCCAACGTGGCAATACCGCCAGTCTCTTGGGCACATTCCCTGATGGTGGCGCTGTGGAGGAATTTTTTGATGCCCTATTATTTTAATTTTTTAGCTCATGTTATAAGTTTTCAAATATTATTCTTTCTTCTTCACTTGTTGAAAATTCTTTCACTTGTTGAAAGCTACATTATCAGTGAGTTAAGTGGGTTATGTTGTATGGTACATTTTAATTCCATGCGGACGAAATCGCGTGCAGAAGCTAGTTGTAAATCATTTCCAAGACAACGATTAAATTTTTTTTTGTGGAGGAGACAAATAGTTGAGATTTTGCTCACAAAATTCTAAAAAGAAACCAATATTCCGAAAGAATCGTCAACGTAGGCACACATAAAACTATTATTATATTCCTCAGAGGGTGCGAAATCGTACAAAATACTTTTGCCTCGAAATCTTCTCTAAACAAGTTAAAGAAAATGTCTGGAGATATCGTATCGAAATTGAAACATGTTGTAGTCATTTTAAATGTATCTTTACTCTACTGTAGTTTGTAATCTACCACAGTAAGAAACAGTGGCGAGGAATCTACACAATTGAAATCCTGCCAGCTGTCCGAAACATCAGCCACTTTACCGCCATTTACAAATGGCACAGTCAGTAATATCTACTGTGTCTTCATCATCATCTTCTTGTCCTTGTCCCATGTTACTTGGGTTCGGCGCAACACATTTTCTTCTTCCATTCCGTCGTGTCAACCGTTATTCTATCACTGAATACGTTATCTTTCATATCATTCTTCACACAATCCATTCATATTTCCTTTGGTCTTCCTCTCCATCCACATTTATATTCATAACTCCTTTGATAACATGCGTTTCATACCTCCTCTTCACATGTCCATACCAAGACGCACGATTCCTTTTCAACCTTTCTGTGAATGGCGCAACATGTAATCTGTTCATCCGCATGAATTTTCTTAAGGATCCTTATTTTTTTAATTATGTAATATAGCCTGTTGCTTGTTGCTTGGTACTCAAGGATAATGTAGCTTTCGATTGGTGAAAGAATTTTTGTAATCGGACCAGTAATTTTTGTGTTAAATTGTAACAAACAAATCTTTCTTCTTCATAATATTAGTTTAGAAATTATTATTTTTAGTCAGACGATAGATGGTGTTACATTCAGAAACGTCAATTGTCTACCTAATATTGTCACTAATAGAACAAGCAAATATGTGCTTAGTCTTCGGGATCCTAATTATGTATTTCGTACTAATGATGTACTTAAACATTGTCTCAAACATACGAAAAATTAAGCCGTAATTAATTACTTTTTTGATTATATCTTAGAAAACATCTTTCGTGTTGAAATAAAAGATATTTCTAAGTAAAACCTAATCGAGAAGTTTTATTACTCTTGAAGTATTAACGAATTCAGATCACATAAGAATCGTCGAACACGATATCCATGACCCACTTTCCATCAATTATGTACACGAAACTTTTACAAACTTCTGTAATTACGTTATCTGATGAGCATTACAGAGAATGTCGGACAACAAAAATCTCTAAGTTTATTATTCTGTTTCGTCCAATATTGATGAACCCATAATCAATTTAGGAATCTTGTTCGCCCCTACATGAGAAATAGAGGTTTTATTTTGTATTAAATTGCTTTTATTATTCTTGTAGTTTGTATTATTCCTACCTAATCATTATTATATTTTCTCTGTGGACATGAACGGAAAACAAAATATCTACAATATCTCCAATGAAGATCTTATCGTTGATGATGATGAAAACAATTCAACAAACATTCAGATAAACATACTTATTGTTACTTTTATTCAGCTCGGAGGAGAAAAGCACATTTTGGCACAGATCCATACCAATTAGAGACAAATTTAATATCTTAGGTCCACATCGTCTTTTTAGGGTTCGTACTGAGTGGTGGTGGTAAAAGAAAAGAAAAAAAAGTAAAACATGTTAAAATGTATACACAAGGAAAGTATTTTTTTGCTCGATCTTAATTGAGCGGTGGTACGGATCCTTCTTGAGCGGGTTGTGCGTGTTCAACTCGTACTTGACCAGTCTTTGTCCCTACTCTTAACGGGACATTAGATACCTACACCTTGGATTTTTCAGTCTTTTCTTTCGTGTCTCATATTATTAAAGTAAATATCTACGCTTTTTTAATACATTTCGTTAATTGAATTTCTAGAAAAAATATGTGGAACAAAAAACGTTTGATTTATTACTTAGACCTGAAAAAGAATTCGTCAAATCACTTTACGTGGAAGATGTTTCTGAAGCAACAGCAAGTATTTAATATTGGAATTTTTATTAAAATGACCTAGAATAACAGGTATTTTCTTTAGTAGGTCGTTTTTTTCAATTACTTCTTCATATTATACTAGCTTTTGCCTGCGACTTCGTCGGAATCAATTTTCTTATGGATCCCTATTTTTAGGGTTCCGTACCTCCAAAGGAAAACACGGAACCCTTATAGGATCACTTTGTTGTCCGTCTGTCTGTCAGTGTAAAGACCCTTTATCTCGGGAACGCGTAGAGGTATCGAGTTGAAATTAAACCGATATACTTAAGTTTACGGTCCCTTGAACCTGTGAAAAAACCAAACTTCTAAGTTAACGTGAAAAAAAGATAAGGCCATTTATGTCGCAAAAATCGTACATTTCGACACTCTCAAGGGAATTAAAATGTATAGAGTACTTTCCGTACTAATACTATGAAATTTAGCAAGTACTAACGTCTTATACTATAAAAATACAGGGAATAGTCTAAAAACTATACATTTGTAATTAAATCATTAAAAAATATATACTTTACTAGTGGACCTGGCAGACGTTGTCCTGCCCTTAAAATAAAAAAGTCCTACAACTCGACTGCAGCGCTACATAGCGGGTCCAAATGTGGATCTAAACCATTCTCAAATCCACTGGAACACACACAAAAAATTTCATTAAAATCAGTCCAGCCGTTTAGGAGGAGTTCACTTTCATACACACGCACCGAAGATTTTTATATATAAGATTTATAACAAGCTTTAGTCCGCGATATGGTCCGTGTGTACCCTATGTGCTTTCCCAGGGATCAAGCTATTTTCAAACCAAATTTCATCAAAATCGGTTCAGCCCTTTCATCGTGGAAGCGTAACAGACAGAGTTACTTTCTCATTTATAATATTAGTATGGAAATGTACCTACAAACTTGTACGGAACCCTCGATGAGCGAGTGTCCGGTTTGTCCGGTCACACTTGTCCGGTTTTTTTAAATATTAAATAATAAGTAGTCACTCAGGGTTAACGCGTGACTATTATTAGTTATTAGTGTTCGTGTGAACTATTACTACTATTATTTTATTTCGAAGATTATCTGCTACCTCAAACTAACAAACTTTAAATCTTTATTATATTATTATAAATAATATAATATAATACATAGCTGAGTAATTTTGTGTATAGTACTTTTCCAAAATTTCAGCACGCTTTGTTATTTTTCACACCTAAAATGAAAGTCGATTTCCAACGTTTGCTGATGTTTTGTGTCTTTTCACACCCCCTAATGTGAAAAACGGGCATTTCCAATAAAAAAATGGAACGAATTTAAGTACATTTACTCCATGCTCTCGCTTTAGGTCCTCCTTACAAAGTTAGTTTCACACCACGTAAACGTCATTATTCACGGTCATAGAGTTAATATAATAGGCTGTTGTATGTGAGTCCTTTTGTAGTTTCCTACGTATACAATTTCATTTCAGCCTCTGTCTGGAGTATGTTCGTCATGTCTTACTGCCACAGAGTATATTTGATTACTACTGTATAAAAGAAAATGTAGTTAAATAGAGTTTATTAGTACGTGTACGAAATGTTTAGGCATCTCTTATAAATGGTAATTTGTATTCTGGAATGCTTTTGTTAAATGTGTTTTTATATTAAAATACTTTCGTCTGTCATCGACTTCGTCCGCGTATATGTCAATTATAATAATAAGCAAACATTTACTTCAGACCATATTGAATCCATATAAAGTGTTAGTAAAGACTTAAAGACTAATGTTAATAAACTTAAAAAATATTAATTAACGCCCTGGATCGAACCTCAGACTACCCACGCAGTATGTAGTACATACTCGTAGACGTATGAAGTCCGACACAGTGACGCAGCATCGGGCAATCCCACCTAGTGCAACGCGCTCTGGAGATCGTTGGAGCTGCACGCATTCGCTTCAGGATCGAGGCACACCGCTTTCGGATGATGGCCTGAACGCCACATCAGCAAACATCCCCCATGCACTATAAAACCGCGGCAGCCCCGCCAGAATCCTGAATGTGTTGTTACTGCACCCGCAGGGCGTTGTAAGTCTTTTGCGTATACCTAACCCACAAACTGCACGTGTAGAATGATTGGCGTAAGCTCTGAAGAGTGTCGTTTAAACTTGCTTGCTACACCGTGCAAATCTGCGGATCAGCATATTACATCGGACAGCCGCGCGTTGCGTATGACATAAAACATATCCTATGTATTAAGACACTCGACAATTGACCAGTATTTCCTCCTAGAGAAAAAAATACCTCATTAGAACCAAACATAACTAGTATTCATATTAGTATTAGTATTGGTTTTAGTGTTGGTATTAGTATTGGTATTAGTATTAGTATTAGTATTGGTATTGGTATTAGTATTGGTACTAGTATTGGTATTAGTATTGGTATTAGTATTGGTATTAGTATTGGTATTCGTATTGGTATTAGTATTGGTATTAGTATTGGTATTATTATTGGTATTAGTATTGGATTAGTATTGGTATTATTATTGGTATTATTATTGGTATTAGTATTATTATTATATTATTATTATTATTGGTATTAGTATTGGTATTCGTATTGGTATCAAGAACCCGATATTTGGTTAACTATGTAGTTGGTCTATCTCGTTGCTTTCGTGGCGAACATAAAGACGTAGGCCTGGCTGCCGGGTGTACAAAGATCCGCTCTAGCCTGTCTCTTTGCTAAGCCAAGATCCTACCAGACAGAGGGTGCTCTTAGCGTGTAGTCGCTTAGTTGATTTATTTTTTTGCCCTGACAGGAGGTCTTAAATTCACTTTAAGACACCACAGGAAAGTTTTTTAAAGCAGCTGACCTGCGAGATGCGAATCAGAAAAAAATACTAATGTGCCTGTTGAGATCAAATAACCGATCGCGCTAGGTATTATAAAGTTGTAGGTACCTTTATGGCACTATTTGAGGAATAATAGCATGATGTTTTGTAGTTACTAACTCGTTAAATTGATTTGTCCATTAATCTTTTTCCAAATTAATACTACTACCTGAATGAATATTTATGGAACTTAGCAGGTGGCGTTCTGCAGTTTCTGCATTGGATAAATCTGAGTTTTAAGTTTAAATTTTATGTAGGTACTAAGTGCTATTTGACTGCAAATTACCTGATCTTAAGTGATGATGTGGCCTAAGGTGGGGCACCCTAGCCTAGGATAAACCGGTTCACTCGTGCCTTGAAGATACCCAAATTATATTTATCGGGGAACAGAGAGGCGGGCAGTAAATTCCACAGTCTGACAATTCTCACAATAAATGTGGAATCAAAGCGCTTGGTTCAACTTCAACCATATAGTCATATCTCTGCTCGTCTGATGGTGGAATGGGTATGGGGGAATTAAATTGAGTAAAATGTACCCGATATAAGATTATGTATCATGTCCATTTAGATGATACGTAAGAGTTGTTAGTACGACAGTACCAAACTTGTACTTGTTATTGTTGTTGTCTATTTTGCTTGTAACTGACACGCGCCGAGACATTTTCTCTCAGGTGTAAACAGATTCACATTTCCCTTCCGAGATGACATATAACATTGTTTTGCCTCCGAAATCAATAACAATCGACGTCAATTCCTTCCCATGGGCAAAATAAAGTAAAACACCTTTTTCCATACCGGTGTGTATTTCCTGAAATACCATTTTAGGTTACACCTATAAACGTTCGGAGTTTTGTTTTTAAAATTGTATTTTTTGGAGTGTGATGAGTGCTATTGGTCCTTCCTTGTTCGAATGAAAATGTTTTTGGCACGAGTGTGAAGTACTTAATTGATATTTTTAATTAAAAGTGATGATCCTATCCCCGCGAATGGCTGTTAATGTTAGCAAGAGTCATACATGGGTCTCCTAATAGAGTGATACGCGACCCACCTGCGCGTTTGAACATTTTGTTCGTGATTTGTTTTCCGAACAACTGATCGCACCAAACGCGTTCCACATTTAGACAGAGCGCCGCGCCGTATGAAAACACATAATTTTGTTAGTTGCAGATTGCATATCAAGAAAATTTAATTTAATTTGAAAAGAAAACATTTAAATACTGAACTAATTTTGCTGTAGGTATTAAAATACTGTTGTGAACAAAATAATTAATTGAACAAAAAATTATGTTACCTACTTTATAAAATAACATGTCTTATGTAGCAAAGCCGGATTATCTGTAATTCTGAAGACACGGTTGGCGCCGGATATCTATAGTTGGCGTATCGCAGGTTCAATTCCCGCACGGAACAAATATTTTTATAGCCCACAGATAGTTATTCCGGGTCTGGCTGTTATTGTATGTGAGTTTATATGTTTGGAAACGCACCCACGCACATGCAGAAGAAATTCCTAATGAGGCTGAGGGTATAAAATTTAGGACTATCCTATCTCGGACACTTTTCTTTATTTGAGATTGTGCATTTTATTATCCAGTGCTTATACGGACCAATAAAGATTTATGACTATACAGGTAGGTAACCTGAGCACCTAAAATTTCAGTTCATTCATAATTCAATTCAAGCATCGCTCTTTTATTACACCCATTATTGCTTAAGTGCGTTGAGACCAGTCACCTAATTAGCAAAGTCATTAAAACAGTTTCAAAAACATGCGGGATTCCATTACTAAAATTAGTATTGTGTACACGCAAACTTTTTAGTGGTTTGACGAACAACGCGGGTTTACGTTTTACAGTGGTCCAAAACTGAGACTCCTATAGATCTAGCACGAACTGGCCAACGTAAAAGTGGTCGATTAGAAGAAAGAGACTCTATCGTATTGCATTTTGCCTTAATTTTGTACGACAAGCACTACTATCATAATCAAAAACACAAAAAAAGATCTCATCTTCCTTCCCTTATGGATTGTTCCCACTTGTTCTACTAAACAGTTCTACGGTAGAACTAGTGGGACTTTTTTTCCCAGTAGTCCTACCATAGAACTAGTAGAACAAGTGGGAATAAAAAGTACCATTAAGTAGTTCTACCGTAGAACTGCGAAAGAATTACTTAGTAGAACTAGTGGGAATTAAAAGTCCCATTACTTTTACTATTTGGTAACACCTAACATCGTAGAACTACTGGGAAAAAAGTCCCTCTAGTTCTACCGTAGAACTGTTTATTAGAACTAGTGGGAACAATCCTTTCTTATACCATGTTACTTAGGGTCGGCGCAACACGTTCTCTTCTTCCATTCCGTCCTGTCAACCATCAATAATTATATCAATAATCCATATTTTTAACACACAATAGTATTTTAACTTTATTACATCTAAATTTAAAAATAATTATACCTAAAATGTATAAATAAAAATAACAATATTATGTCATTATCAAAGAGGAGCTCTTAGACGATTCGCAAACTGCCCCGCATGACGCAGCGTGATGCGTGGCGACGCAGTCACGCGCGCGTTTTTTTAATACAAAGAGATACTTTCAAGCAACGTAAGATCACGCACTCCCGCGCTACGCTGCATGATGCGGGGCAGTGTGCGATTCGCCTTAGGGTATCAAAAAACTTGCCCACATCGCTGTCAATGGGACAAAATCCGTATACGCTAGCAGCATTCCCATATTGTATAGAATAGGCTAGGGTCACAAGAAGAGGCGTCCAGCAGCTTTATATGGACAAAAACACAAGTAGTATCTCACGCAAACCACAAAAATGTCAGCATACAAATGTCGTTAACATTCACTTTTAGAGCCTTGTATCATCAGAGACTATCATCGCTGTTCCCCTCTCTTTCATCTGATCCCCCATTCATCTAATGTTTGGTATAAAAACATCACGCTAATAGTTCCTTTGCTCTGGCGATCGGAAGTCTATGGGGGATCTTTAAAAATACCCTCCATATCGATGCGGTATGGACGTAGGTATATCATAAAATAAACTAAGTTATGGCCCTGCCACAAATAGCCCGTTAGAATAGCCCGCGTCCGTTACAGGGTTAAGTGCGTATGCGCATTAATATTGCCCTATTAAACTTACTTGTTTTTGTTAAATTATTTACATGACAGCATTGACAGCATATGCAGCTTTCATAATAATATTATGCATAATTAAGTCTAATTACTTACTTAATAATTTAGGTCAACCAAAAGGCTGCTTTTATCACATTGAGAATCATTTACTTTTTTCAATTATTAATTTTCACCAATGTCCAAATTAAAGGATCATCGCAGGATTTGTACAAAAAAAATATAGATGTGTAGAGAAGTTGAAATTCTCATTCTTATACTCTTGGGTACCTCATTATTTCAGAACGAAACCGCGGCTGACAGTAACAGTGACACTGACAACCGCCGTTTCGCAGTTGTTAAACTAAAATTGCATCGTTTTGTGGGAAATAATGTCACAAATAATGATTAATCAATGTACTTTTTTACTTGTCTGCCAATTTGATAGATCCATTAATAATTGACATTACTCATTACTTTAGTCACTTTTTTTTATAAACACAAAATAGGTAGCGAGATGAAACGAAAACTGTTATTTTCATTTCGAAATTTTTTAATTATTTAGGTTTTTAAAAATATGGTAAATATATCAATCTACTCCTAGTAATGTATTCTCTATATAGGAAATTATTTTAAACTCTCTAAACGATTTTTTTTTCATACATATTATGAATGTAGGGATCTCGCTATGATTCTTTAGAAATGACATAACACAAAAAAACCACAACGATAATCGCCCGTGACCGCTTGCGAATACACAAGGTTTTTTTTTTGTAGAACAAAAAATAGTTAATCCAACCTTTACCTATAGTATTTTCTCGAATTCATGATAAAATTATCACTTAGGATAATCCGGGATCAGATGGAAAAAGGAAAATTGAAAATAAATGGTCGATTAAATAAATCGCCAATTAATATTCAGGTAACTTACGCGTTTGTACGATAGTCGAATAAAACGATACGATGTTAAATCGATTTATGAAGAGGTACTCTAGCTGGTAACTGCAATAACTGTGTTTTATGGTGAAAGACAACGAGTTGCTTCCTTCAAAACTGCCCACAACTTCGTACGCTTGAATTGTCTTACGAAAAACACACTTTTTTTTTTAATGCGTCCATTACTGCCCGTGGGGTGTCCGGGCTAGGATAGCCCC
Source organism: Charanyca ferruginea (assembly GCA_947361185.1). Lineage (NCBI taxonomy): Eukaryota > Metazoa > Arthropoda > Insecta > Lepidoptera > Noctuidae > Charanyca > Charanyca ferruginea. The sequence continues at coordinate 52,973,218 of OX376055.1, read as the reverse complement.
ATTTCATCCCGAAAGTGTCGTAAAAGGCGACATAGGAAAAATTCGGAAGTCGGGCAGCAGCGGCTTCCGAGTAATTAACAGCTTCACTGCGATCCCCAAGACGTCTGCCAAACGTGAGAATTATAGCAAACCCCCCTTTCTACAGTGGACGTCTTCCAGCTGAAGATTGATGTTGATGATCCATTACCAAAAATGTAAAAAAAATCTTTCTAGTTTACAATAAAACGAAGCTTATGATTTGATTAAAGCCAAAACCACAAACACCAGCTTGTTACAATTTGCAATTGTCCACGTTTAACTTCGTACTTACCAAACTGTAATCAGAATTACAATCTATTAAATACCACAAAACCTTAACAGTAGGATCCGATTGAAGATTTTCCCTCGTAATTTCACTGTGGATTAATAGCTGAAATTCGTTATAGAATGGAATACGAGACGGAGGAATGGTTCCACTACAAGTAACGAGCGGCTATCCTTCAACGTTTAATAGCACTCAACAATCTCAGCAAAGAACGGCACAAGATTCCCATTTAAAAATATAGTCTTCAATCAGGGTCTATAACCTTTGCCGCGTATAACGAAATGCCTGAAAAAAACATCATGAAAAGGACCAAAAATGCTTTAGGCAGACACTATTAATTAAAGTAAAAAAGTTATACCATAAAGTAAGGAGATAGATATTACAGAGGTTCATAAACATTTTTACTAGCAGACATTACTTCAGCTATTTCATATCTGTCAGTCCATATTTCTTTTAGCTAGTGTGTCTCTAATATCTTATTACGATGATGACAATGTTTGATTCAATTTCATTACAGGTATAAAAAGCTTTGGCAAACATAACAAATGTTGGACTTTATTTTTGCTCAGCAAAACATTGTAAATGATGAACAAAATGCTTCTTACACATGCAGATTGGGATTCGGTCAAACATTGCTAATTTGCCACGGACTAAACTCCAGGCTCATTAGACAATCCAGACTTTGGACCTAAAGACTTACTTCCGAAATGTTGGTCCTTCTTAACTAAAAAGCTTTTAAATAGCCTTTAAGTCTTGCCTGACTTGACCCAGTTAGTCTTCAAAGAGAATGAAGTCTTTACTATGATCGTTCCGCCTTTTTACTTGTTAGTTTTATGGGATATATCGCTTTTACTATTCACTTTGAGTCTGTGTATTCTTTACTGCCATAGTTAAGCTGCGACATTATGTAAAGTAGTTTTTCCTTCCGTACTTCATGTGAATAGGCTGAGTAGTTCACAGTTCAAAAACACAATACTTAAATAGTTTCGGCGAGAAGTAAGAATAATCTGGTGACTTTGGTACAAATGTTCAAAAAAATTTATACGTAGCTCAGAAGGACCGGGTTAATGTACAAAAATATTATATACGCTAATTGTTGCCCTATTTAATAGTTTAAGAAAAACTACATTAACTAGTATCAATCACTTGGTTTTCCTTAATCCGTCTGGAGCCGAGATTAACCAAACAATAGGTACTAGTAACGAGGGCAGAGTACAGAGTGCTCTTTCTAGTCCACAGTTTAGACTAAAAGGTTTTAATTTACTGGCTCTTCTCTTGGTCTTTAAGATGTAAAAGGTCTGTTCCATTTATATCACCATCTAAATTATTCCGTTTATTTTTGCTTAAAACTATGTACTCTACAACTAAGCAGAGAATAAAAAACTCATCTTCAAAATGTTTTATTCCTTTTTCTAATATCTTCTAATATATCTTCACACTACGATCTCTCCTGTAGGTCGATTCTGTAAAATTCGAACAACAGCTCGCACCTCACATCGCTATTCACTCTCACTTCGCATAAGGTTCAAAATGACCTTGATATATTTGACACTTCGAATCGGGTTCGAGTGCGAACTGAGCGTCGAAGTGACGGGGAAATTACCTTACAGAATGCCACTTCTTACGTCATCTCATACTTTATCTGTCAAAATCTCCTTGTCAATTTAGTTCAACTCGCTGACACGCTCGCAAGAGTGGCGCTAGTGTAAATTCGAATTATCAGCCGAGATTTTAGAATGCCGATCAAGAAACTCACAGCGGATTCAGATTCGAAGTTTAGAATGAGGTCTTACAGAATTACACCCCAGTATCGTGGGTGCATTTACAAACATACAATTTCACGTATATAAAACTGCCAGACCCGGTACAAGCTGTAGACCATATCAACAAATATTTGTTCAAACCATTGAGTTGTACGTAGTACATATAACTCAATGGTTCAAACGCGCGATCGTATCGTATCGTGAATAGCGATAAGTAGACCTTAAATTTGGCCTATCTGGCTGTGAAGTTACCCTATTATCTCTAAAAATATTATTAATGAATGTCTCGTTATCGTTGATAATCCTATGTCACTTACGTCGTTGCCAATAAATCGAGGTCGGGTCTCCTCCATAACCTATAATATTTTATGACTAGTCTATACTGCCATTCTTAACTACATTAGTTTTATGGTGTCTCGGCCTGGATTATTTATATTAATAATATAATTATTGGCTGTTATAAGTCCGCAGTCTCAGACTCTTTACTTGTACCTACTTTTTTGGTCTATGTGAGATATTTGGTAGAATAAGAATATCTTCGTCCCAAACAAAACCTAAAACAACGAAAATAAAATATCTTTATGTTTTTCTAGAAACTAAAAAAATGCGGTCCTAGAATACTAAGAAATAGAAATAAATGAGACACATCAAATATAAGAGATATTCTAGAAATTGTAAAAGTTTTCTCAATATTTATCTATTTACACAAGTAAACATCGAAATATTACGAAAATAAACATTTATGAGAGCCTATTTCTCTTCAAGTTTCATTTAAAAAAGAAAGATTTTATCTCACCAAAAGTTTGAATGTAAGTATTTATAAAAAGTTTTAACTAAAATAATAATAGTAGTAAATCAGAATATTTAAAAACATATTAGTAACGTAACTATAAGTTTTTATTGGTATCTCCTAACTATATCTGTATTCAAACAGAATATAGCAATCACAATGAACCCAGCAAAGAGAACACACTCGAATCAGTATTCAAGAAAAGCTCTTGTAATAAAACAGACTATCCCCGCCTTTTGCCTCTACAACCGTAAAAACAGTTGTTTCTATTTATCGTAACTCGTAAACTTCATCCTTATTAAAATTTAAATAAATACTTTAGGATCTTCTAGAAGTACTGCATGGCTTACTTTTTCTAAATTTAGGATATATTTGTTATTTTTTCAATTGGCACCCAAACATCTAGTACCCAGTTGTGTCTTTTTATAAAAAAACCTGTTTCGAGTGATTTTAAGAGTCTTTAAAATTTTTGTTTCGGATTCAGATTTAGTAGATTTCAATGAGACGTTTGTGTATTTACGACTTTTGCGAGTTTTATTGCGTGAGTAATTGTACATTACTTTTATGAATAACTAGCGACCCGGCCCAGCTTCGCATGGGCCTTCCTCGATAAATGGACTATCCAACACAAAAAGATTTTTTCAATTCGAATCCTGAGATTAGCGCGTTCAACCAAAGAAACAAACAAACTCTTCAGCTTTATAATATTAGTATAGATATTTAAAAACAAAGAATACTCACTCTCGTGAATGTAATATTAGCAATATATTCATTTTCCACCTAAAGGAGACCCGCAATGTCACTATAAGAGCAAATAGTTACATTACGCACGTATCGATCTAACTATGTGCATCAATCATGGAGAATACCGATCAATTAGTTGTGTCGGGCTTTAATTTAGAGGTGCCAACACGAACCGACTAGTAATTAAACATAGCTAACTACACATTTATAAAGGTGCTTGAACCCTATGACATACCATCAATGGCAATCAGGGAGGATAATTACTCAATCTTGTTAATGATAAGGTAGTGCTCGAATTGTCATGTCGTGTTGCAGTGATTTATGTAGACCGGCTAATAAGAGACGATGACTAAGGGATTAATGTAAGACCTTGCGAACAAGTAACTGAAAAACACCAGCATAGTATTGACTCACTACAGGGCTAAGGCCTCTTCTCAAACAGAGAAAGCACGAGCATTGATCACCACGTGCGCTCAAGGCGGATTGGCGATAAACAACAACACAGGAACACTTAGGACTATATTTCACTGGGACACCAATGTCGCGCAACCAGTCGCCGCCACCAACAAAATTTATGCCACTCTATAGAGAGTATATCACCTGTATGTCTATTCTGTTACAATCTCACTCGGTGAAGTGAGCTGTCATTCGTCCCGACGCTAGGAATTGACAAAGCAAACGGACGGATGACAGCTCACTTCACCTAGGTGTTCACCGAAGGAAATTGTAATAGAATAGCACTGCTGGTATCCGCTTGTTTGCGCGTAAACTGTATACATTATTTTTGTTGGTGGCGGCAACTGGTTGCGCCAGCATGGTATCCCAATGAAATATAGCTCTTAAAAACTCTAAAGATCGAAACATATTTATCAATAGTCGTAAATATGGCTTGTTCCAAATATGAAACAACTTGCTTTAAACCATAAACAAAACGAATTTATTTGTTTCTTATCGGGATTATCATTTCATTTCATTAAATGTTTTTTTCTGCAAACTCAAATCAACAATGTTGAGTCAAATCAAACCAAATCAAATGTCTTTTAAATAAAGCATAATTATCTTTTTGATTTATAATTAATTATACTGTAGAGCGTAAAAGTGGAAGCCATAAAAAGGCCAACTGAAAATGTCGCTTTAATCAGTAAAGAAAATAATAGCACACAATATAAAGTTTTCTGTACCTCAACTAACTTAAAGCAAATGCCAAAGATTAAATCTTTTACTCTTTGTTGCCCCGTTAGTTTAAACTTTGAGTAAATTGAAATTTTCTTGGAAACAAACTAATTAAGAACAGTATAAACAATTAACACGTGTCTCGAATACACTTGTGTGGTTAGCTGGCGAACGATTTATAAATCCTTCATTAGCTACTTAGCGATGGCGGTTCTTATAACTTACTGATTTTTATTGGTTTTTAAAACCAATTTCTACCTAAAAACGTTTTGAAATCTAACTGTTGCTTCATATCTAGCTTGCATATTCTAAGTAATACCTTTAAGTACCTAAAAAATCTGCCAATTTAGACAATTAGCTATTAGTTTAATTTTAGTGTAGTTTTCTAATCTTTTGCGCTTGTGGTAAAAATGGAGTAGGTACCACAGGGTCTCATTCTAGACCCTTTTCTGTTTTTGAGATTTAATATACACAACAATATTATCGATCATAATATACGTTATTTGGTATTGTAAATGATTTCAATATAACTAAGATAAAAGTCTGTGTATTGAAGAGACCCTGAAAGTTCAAGGCAACCAATGCCGTTCTATTAAATTCAAATACATATAATGTATCGTAATAGGCACACGTGGAAGCCTTTCAAGAGTTATAGTAATATATCTAACAATGGAAACTACTATGTAGGGTAGGTAGGTACAGTACGCAAAAGAGATAAGTATCCATGTCGTTGGGAATAGTTGAAGATTTCTTAGAAACCAATGGGGGCTTTCAAATGAAATTTTATTAAATCATTGAACTGTTTATTCTCTATAAATTGTATTTTATTTTATTCATAAAAACCTATCGGTTTCTAAGTAAACTTCAACTGTTTCCGGCGACATGGATACTTATCTCCTTTGGTGACCGTACCTGACGTTAGCAGAAATGTTTGGAAATAAAAGTAAAGCAGAAGATATAAAATTTCCTGTTGGTTTAAATACATGACATCATATTTGTAATGTAGGTTTTTATTGTAAGAAAGAAAACTGTTTCTCTTCAGTCTTGGCTCTTATATTGCAAGTAAAAGCAAAATCTCGAACTTACTTGCAATTTCTTCGAATTGTCGCTATTAAGATCTAGTAGATAAACGAGTGAATGGAATTTAGATTTTAAGTACCGTTCAAAAAAATAAACAGCCGAAACACCACAATCTCACGAATATATTAAGCAAAATGACGTCATTCACTTAACGACATACTGTGGTACCAAAACTCAGGCATTTATATTTAAAAAAGGAATGGGGAATGGGCTATAAAATTTGAACGCGACGTACGAAAAATTCTGTACTTTTATTATGTCTGACAACTGAACGTGAGATTCTTGTCGAGAAAAATATTTCATGAGACGTCTAAGTACCTTTGCAAGAAATTTTCTTAGCCGTAACCGAGTGTATAAAATTCAATTTTCCTCTGTAAATGCTCCAGACATAAAGAAGAAAACGACTTTGTTGTACCTGTTTTCTTGATTCAATTACTGCATAAAATATTGACAGTTTAATAGTCTGTCTGTCCAGTGATTGATTTAGAGATGTAGAATCGGTTATTTCTCTTTATTAGAAAAAGTATACTATATTTTATTTATGTTAGTGTTTAATGCAGAGTTCACATAAGCTGAGTAGCTAATGTTTAGTACTTTGTCATATTTATATAGCGAAAAGGGGACACGCTTAGGTATTATAGCTACTAATGACTAATGGGTACTAAGCTCGTGTTATGCTGTACCTACTCATTTAGTGCTTAACAACCTGCTGACAAAATAAAAACATTGTTAAGGATATCGATACCTCCAACTTCAAACAAATCGATGTTACAAAGTTTTAAATCCGTGCCTGTTTGTTCTTGAAAGTTATGCATTTAATTTTGTTTGAATCCAATTTCGGATATTGAATAATTTATCTAGCTGGCTTTAGACAGTTAAATGGAACTTTACTTTTCAAGTATTGGCGTTGACAACTCTGTTGAAGATGATTGACATTTAAAATAATACCTACGTTTTGCTTGTTTTAAGTTCTTTAACATTTTTCATGCATAAACAGTAGATGGGATACAAAATCTTCTAATTAGGTACTGGAGCAGCATAGCAAATTTACTGCTAAATCCTACGTTAGTGAAGAATTAATCGATTGATTACTACGTTCAGTCCCGGATGTCCTCCTCGAATCGCATTTACGATACCATTTCTTACAAACACCAAAAAAGCTTTTTTACAAAAAAGACAACCGCCTTCAAAATCTAAAAAGTGATAAATTATCTCTTTGTTCTGTTTGTTGTCTTTAATTGCCACCGACTTCCAAATCTAAAGTGATGTGTGTACAGTGCTAAAGTTATTTATAACTTTTTAGATTTTGAAGGCGTTTGTCTTTTTTTTAAGCTTTTTATTTATCACTTTTTAGTACCTTCTTATCATCCAAATCCAGTCAAGAACACAATCAGCAACACAATTAAAACAGAGGTACTCCAAAGATTAAAGAAACTATTAAAGATTTTTTGGGATTTAATTGATTTTTCAAAAAGTGCTGAACCAATTTCGTTCAAATTTATATGGGACCATCCCTGAGGCATACCCTATTCATTAAAAAAAGAATTTTCTAAATCAATTCACATTTGCCGGACAAATCGCTTAACAAATATACAAAAAAAAAACATGCATTCGTTTAAAAAGAGATACGTAACCAGGGTCGTCATATATCTAGTTAGGTTATATGTGCAGGGTTGTCATATACTCGTACATGAGATATAGTTGAAGTTTAATTGAGAATACAGTTCAACGATGTAATTAAATTTCATTCGAGGACGTCATTTTTTTATCATATTAGTTTTTAATTTAATAGTTATATGTTTTTCTTTTTATTATTCGTGTAAATATTGTCCTTAATTAAAAAAGTGAGTAAACTTGAACTATTCCTGACCACCTGGATATTTATCTCTTTTGGTGACTGTACCCTTCCTCTTCTTTTAGCGCAAACGTACCTAATGCTGACTACCCTCATTCAGAGTACACTAGCAAAAATATGTCATAATGTATCAATATGTAAAGAATGTGTAAATGAGTTCTATAAAAATATTTTAAACTTAAAAGTGTTAGTCGCCGATCAGAGAAAATCATTAGCTGACTTGAGCTTAGCCTAACTCCCGTTATTGATAAAAGAAATGTGTTTTTTTATATAACGCTCGGACTAACCTAACGTTTGAATATCTACTCACAGTTCGTTACTTCTATATCTAAAGATAAAGTTTTTCTGACCTCAATAATGAATCCGAAAAAACGGTCTCACAAACTCACGCATCATAAGTTTTAGGTCGCGTCCGTTTCCCTTAACACACAAACGAAAACCGCCTTTAAATAAAAGCAGTACTAACAAATGGCCTAAAATTAACAATACCAGCCTAAATAAATGTCGTAATTAAAAATAAACATGGCTTTTATTATCCTACTATTTATTATGTTAAGACACCGCAATAGGTCTTGAGGAAATGGCTTTCAGAGCTTAGGGCGCGTTTTATTATCCCCGACAACCAAGTTAGGTAGTTAGGACTTCAACTCGAATGCCTGGATCGTCTAGCGGCCGTATGGACGCAAATAATGGCTAAAGTGCTATACTTGAACAACGAGCTATGTTTGTTATGGAAGGAGTGAGGTCTACTTTGTATTTAAACCTGTTTTCAGTAAACTGAACGAAGTATTTATAGGTATAATAAAACCCATAACGGTGCTAAAGATAAATGTTCTCTCCATCATCGTAATATTTTTTTTCGTATCTTGTCTGGTCACCTTCTCCTCACGGATATCCTACTTTTTCCAATTCAACTACACTATTTCCAAATCAGTGCAACTCCTGTACGACAGAATCTACAGTGGCACCTACCAGAATGGCTCCGAAACAATTAAACTCGACGAGTCCCGGAGAAATCATTCAACTGTCTTGGATCCCGCAACGAAATTAATCAAAATAGAACAGCAGCGGAGGAGTAAGAAAATATGTAGAAGGTCTAAGTGTCGACTTTTAAATGATATAATTAAAATTTAAATATCCCTGCGACCCTTGGACAATTGTATAACATGGACCCCATAAGTAGTTTTTTTTTTGCATGCGTAACATAGCGGGCTACTTAAACAGTAGTGATTCTTTACACCAAAAATAAAAGTCGTGTCGTACTGACATAGCTCTCAGAATATGCAGTGGCAATGGTCACGCCACATCGCTCGCAGAACCGATAACCGATGGAGAAGAAAGATTATTGAGTGACAACCACGAACCGGAAGACGCAGCGTTGGTAGGCCTCTCACCAGATGGACCGACGACATCGACAGTGTCGTGAGTAACCGGTGGATGCAAGCGGCAGGTTGCCGCTCGTTGTGACGTTCTATGGGGGAGGCCTTTGTTCAATAGTCATGGACATCTTCTGGCCATTGATGATGATGATCATGATGATGATGATGAAGACACGTTTCCCAGCGACAATTTTTGCTCAAATGATGTGACTCAGTGTGTTGGGCATGAGTAGTTAGCGGCTTTGTAACGAGTATTTTTACACCCGGCATTTAAAAACAATAGATAGAAAGAAAGAAAAAGTATTTATTCGCCCCCCAGGACAAAAACACACAAAAAAAACATTAAAAAAGAAAGAAAACGAAAATTGGTCCTGTACGAGGCCAAAAGGCTCCTATCTCAGCATGGTGCTGTAACATTAAAAAAACGTCACAGCGCTGATATTCTGATAGGGCCCAAAGTGATGCCACGGTCAGATACGGATAATAAAAAAAAATAAAAAATAAAGTGTAAACGATAAAACAAATATAAATATGTAAATTATAGTAAATTCGAAAAGACATATAAATAAAATAATAATAACAGTAAATTACATCTACACCCCACGTTACCAAACTGTTCGTCAATCTGTATCATGACTTTCATTTTAGATGAAGTAACTAAGCGTTAAATCTAAAATTTTACGTCTCGTCTCGTCGATCAGGGATCTTCAAGGCAGGAGTGAACCGGTTTATCCTAGGCAAGCGTGCTCCATCTTAGACCGCATAATCACTTAAAATTAGGCAAGTTGCGGCCAAACGCAAGCCTACTTATTAGGATATTTAAAAAAACTCTAACTCTTAAAATCCTACTTTCACTAAGTCACCTTTCTCATTCAAATAGATATAAACCCAAACCGAGTAACGTTAGTTTGATAAAGGTCAAAATGCCAAAGCAGAAAATATTTGAAAATTGTGCTATAATATAGACACAATCTATATATGGTAATAACCTCGGTCATATATAAACGACTTCCTAACTTATTTTGCGAAGGAAATAAGTACTTTATTGCCACTTAAACCAGACACAAACACAGAAAACGTTCATAACACATTTTCTGTTCATAAGTTTTCACTTTATTATTGTTTACGTTCAAAACCACAAGTTTAACGCTAGTTTCTGAAATACTATTTCAGTTTTGTTTTGGAGTGAATTTTAATTAAAGAACTTGTACAGTTAGAACATTAATTAGTAGGTAAATGGTACTCGAAAAGTTTGAAATACGTGCCTCAATATCAAACTACGTTTCGGAATAAAGTTTCCGTATTGGCTTTAGCAGGAAAATACTTTGAAGATTTGGAAAATTTTCTTCTTTTTTTGTAGTTCGTAGAAAACTGTTTTAGTCGATCAACATTTTTGGTACTATACACATTGGTACGTAAGTTCTCATAATGTTTTCGATTCACGTCTGTTTTCAAAGATTCGGTTACCAATTCTCAATACAGTGTTCCGGTTTCCTTACTAATGTGGATTCAATTTCATATCTGTTTACAAATGAAAAACATTTGAGCTTAGCTTAGAATGTTTAAATTTTGAATTACCTACGTAATCGTTTACTTAGGTACACCTACAGAATGAATTTTACAAGTGTGCGTGTATGGCTAAATTCGAAACACCGTAAAATGAGTTTCGGCTAGATTTTTATGAAACCTAAAACGGGTTTATTGAATTTTGACTAGGCGCCAGTGTGTCTTCTAATTTTGGAGTTTGTGAGAAAAATACCTCAAACAGGTAGGTAAAAATTCCCCTATAAAACTAGACTGAATTTATAACAACATCTTCTGCGTAGCCCTATTCTAGTAGCGTTTTTGGGGTCGTTTACCAAACTAACCGGATGCAGCTGAATACCAGTGTTTTAATAATAATAATAATATAGTGCACTTATTTTTTTTACTAATATTTAAAAATATAATACAACAAAAATATATACTAATAAAATGAATAAATGAGAATAATAATAAAACCATTTATTTTCAGGTAACAAAGACGCATAGAAAAATACCTTAACTTAAGTATACATATAACAATATAACAATCGTGTTAGCGACTACCTATCCGACCTCCACAACCCACTTACTGGGTAACACGACACCCATTGGTATAACCAGTTTCTAGCTTCTGACTACCAATAACGACTGAAAAAGATCTACGAATAACAGCCGGGGCCAACACGGCTTTACGTGCTTTCATTATTATGTATTTTTTAGCACAATTTAACTACATGAAAGTGCTAATTAATAATTTCTAAATCCAAAAGACTCTTTCCTTGACATAATTTTTAGTTTAATTAATTGCCATAAGTCATAAACTAATAGGTTTAAAAAAACATTTAGTAACCTACTTACCTATTTAATTTCCAATTAATCACTTAAGTCGGTGTATTGTGAAAGTAGGTTAAAAAAATATAATAATAATTTTAGGCCAATATAGAAGGCTTGTGTATCCCAATGTGGCTTAAAATAATTGTATTTAAAATAAGCGCTTAGATAGAGCTACCAGATAAACAAACAACTCCGAGGACAACTTTAATGAATTTCTAGAGCCTCTCTAGTTTATCCACAGAAACTTTGTGACACCTACCCTGTAGCTTTAACATTGCCTTCGTCACAAACTTATTTAATTAAATTATTATAAATTAACTTCAACGTATCGTAAACTACTTAAAACTTTCATAGCTCGTAATTCCGATAAGCATCTCACTAATATTACATTTTGCTCTGTAAATAAACACCCCTCTAACCTCTCTAAACCTCAAGTATTCATAGTTTAACACCTAAACGGTACTTAAAACTAATTTTCATAACTTTCATACCGGTTTAGATAATCAAATAAAATTCTTCCGTATTAAAACAACCCTAAATTTTAACGCTCCCATAACTTTGTGGACGGACTAACATCTGGCTAAATCTTCGGCGGCCACAATAAAAACGAAAGTTACCGATCTCACACGAAGTTAACCGACAAGCAGTTAAAAGGAATAAAAATAAAGCTTGGCGCAGACGGCCTGGAATCGAATAAAACGAATGCAGAAGTGCACGTGCGCCGCGGTAGCCATGTCTTAAAATGAACAGAGGTGAAAATAGATAGGTATACATTCGCGTATTGCTCTATTTGCTCCGTCAAACTAACATGCGGGTCTATTATTTTTCTACATGACGTCATTTCTCACGGTGACGTCCATATTCTATTTGATAGGGACAGTGATAAAATCTGGCAGCGAGCTTTAACAAGCGCGGACCTGAAAAAATCTACCTACGCTAAAAACAAGGGTATGCAGTGCCTGGTTTTTTTATGGTATCAGATACTGAAGTTGTTTACGAGTATTGGTGTCTGAATTCTGATATGATATAACAAATACTTTTTGGACAATGTAACTGGCTATAGTAGAACGAGGTTACTTATGTGCGAAACGAGTAGGTACCTATACCCAGTTTAAAAATCGTTCGAATATACTTAACGTTTGCTCGTTGCGAGCGTGCTTATTGCGAGGCTTTCTGAGAGCTTAGTGTGAATTTTTATTCGAACTCGATCGCGTTAACGTAAACTCTAATTTGTATTAAAACTGGAACAGCGCAATCTAGTGGCAACAATAGGAACCACAATTACTCCATCCAAATTTACATTAGCGATAGTTTCCGTCATTCTGATGACATATCACAATAAGATTTAGCACGAGAAGAATTTAACACAAAAGTTATTTCATTAACTCATTCGAGAGAGACATTCAGAGAATTAGGCTTTTTGAGAATTTGCCATTTTGAGAATTAGTCCTTTTGCGCCTAGACCCTCTTATCGAAGTGTTAAACAATAACCGAATCTGACCTGCTTGGAAACCTTCAGGGTAACTGTTACAAAACATGAAGGTGTAAGGGTCAGATTTCGGATTCCAGATTCAGGTCAATCCATGTAGGTACCTCCAAAAGTGTCTCCATGTTCTAGTCACGACAAAGTGATTAAAACTGACGATGTTCGGGAGATAACCTACTTTGATTGGTGTTATTTTTAGGCCATCAAATTAAGCCAAGGTTTAGTACAAACAAACAGTATTAATGGGATTAGATGCAATTAATGTTTTATTTCATTACGTAAAATAGGGACAAGTCGTGGGTGTCTTCAGCCTACAAGTAATTTAATTATGTCAAATTTTAAATAACACTGTGCTAAAAATGTCTGGTCTACCATGAAAGTTAATTATGTTTATATATATATAAGTTGGGGGAGGCCTATGTCCAGCAGTGGACGTCTTTTGGCTGAAATGATGATGATGATGATATATAAGTTGTGGCTTTTATTACCAAGTTGCTAAAATACATCAGTTTTCGGGATTTTTGAACATATTAGATATATGAACAAAATTTTACAGGGATTTTTAAATATTGCGTTCTGGCTAGCACACTCTAACTATGATTTGTAGTAATCAAACAGCTTTCCTTCAATGTCGAGAAGTTACGATGGTTACCTACGATGTAGGAACTGCAGTCTAACAGCAAATATTTTTTTAAATAATTAGGTATTAAAACTATATCTACATACTGATATTGTTTGCTATTTGTTTAAACGCGTTTCACAAAATTCCCACGGTTTATTATTTATTACGGTTTATTAGCCACGGTACCCCTGAGTGATATAGGCAATATTTCTTTTTGACGTGATAACGTCTTATAAATCGATTAACACCGGCTGCACGCACGAAAAAGTGTCACGTTCCGCCTAAGCATGAGCGTGCAAGCGAGAGCGCGGAACAAGCGATAGAAAGGCACGATCGGCCCAAGCTATAAGCTCCGCCCACCTCGACGGAAGCCATTATTTGCTTATGTTATATTTGTTAGCCATTATGTTTCTTTCAAACTATCGTCCGTAAACCGACTTTACAGACAACCAATTTTTTTTAATAGTGACGCCTTTAAAGGAATTCGCGAGCGAAGTCGCGGGCAATAGCTAGTTATACTATACAACTGAACAAGCTGAAATAACTTAAGGAAATCTTAATAAACTCGAGCAAGAGACGAAATATGCTCACAATGAACGGACTATGCCGCAAGTTCCCTTTACTGAATATAGCACACATATCTTCGTAAATTTAAGCTGTCGGCGAAGAAATGAAGCTGGCGATCTTTGAATAGGCAGCGAGAGATAAACTTAGATCGTATAGGAAAAATTTAAACGCAGAGTTTCCATTTAGATAAATTCAACATAAATTCCATTTTTGAAAAGTGTCTCAATTATATTCTGTAGTGCTAATATGGCCACCAAAAAACACAAAATTTTTATTCAATCGATAAGTGCCATAAAAATGCATCTAAATTTTTAAAGTTCAAATTTCGCGCGTGGTTCGACTAAAACGCCTCTTACTGGACGCCATCTTGCTCGGCGTAAATGACGTCAGTTCATTTTGTATCAAATGAGCTCATATTAAATATGATAATTGTATATCATTTAAAAATAATTAAAAGCATATTTTGTAATAGGTGTAATATTAACATGGCCACTACGGTGTTTTATAACAGAATAAAAATACTGAAAACTTTGAATTGAATTTAAAAATTTGTTTTGTTATTTTATGAACTAAAACTTACATTTTCCGACTGCTTTATGCCTAAACTGTCTCAATAACATATTTATAGTTTTTTTCTCGTATAGAGTAAAATACCCTATTGGTTCTTTTTCTGGTGTTATGTTGCATGTACTTGCAGATTTAATTGTAGAATTTTGATGCTTTTCTATTTAACATTTTGTAAGTTATAGGTATAACTTGGTCTAAAATCCCAGTGTCGCTAATAATTTGTAATTTTGTTATGGCTGAAATTTTAGACAGACGAATTTAAAAAATGGATTTGTTTCACGTTTTTGTTTGAAGGTTTGGTATAGCTTGATGTGCTGGCGTCTGTAGAATCGGCGTTACGGTACAAAACCACAATAAGCTGGTATTATTATTGTCATTTACAGAACTAAGCCTTCTGGTTTTACTTGTTTTATGACAGAATGTAGAGCTAATATCCAATACGTGTCAAGCATTTATCTTTCATTGAAAAATACGATTTTTGCCTTCATTTTCTGCAATAATGTCTTTTTCTGTGTTATATTGTAGTATGAGGATATGTGTGTGTGTGTGTGTGTGTGTATTTTAGACCTACATAATTATTATTAAACAAGTCACTATCACATTCTTCAAGTTAAAATTATTGTAAGACCTTTTATATTACTTTTAATTTTTGCTAATACTTCTTTTAAAAAAAAACATCATGCGCCACACTGGGAATTACTCCTGTGACAACTATCCGTATACACATACATTATACAAATATTTGTTCCGTGCGGGAATACTGGAGACTGATTCCTTCAGGATGATAAATTATAGGAAGGTACCAAATTATTCATTTAGATACTTTTAATTTTTGTTTCTCTTTTTCTTGCCTTAACGCATAAAATCTAAAAATATGTTAGATTCAGTGAATTAAATCAAACGTCAAAAATATAGTAACCTTATTGTTAACGTTATTTTCGAGTCGTTTGGGGTTGAAACACTTGGGTCGTGGGGTCCGAGTGCTCATCTTCTTTTTAAGGAAATGTCCAAAAGGTTGGTGGTCACTTCCTGTGATCCATGAGCTGGTTTTTACCTTGGTCAGAGGTTAAGCATTGCCACCCAATTATCTGTTACCTACATATTCACATGACGGCGATGTGGAAGATTTTTTTGATGCCTAAGTAGTTGTGTTAGTTTTTGAGTTTAATACGTTTTATTTTTTATTATTCTTGTAAATATTGTATAAACTTATAAATGACGTCTTAACGAAATGTCATTTATTCATATGATATAAATTAAAATTAAAGTGTTATCTAAACTAACACTTCATAATAATAATTTTAAATTAAAGTCATGGCGCCACTCTCAGTGCTTTTGGCTATATTTTACTAACAAAATAATTTTGTTTTCGACTATGTTTTTTGACATACTTGACTTCTACGAGGACATTATGGTAGATTTTATCCTCTTGGAAGTCAATAGTAAAAAAAAACCTTCAATATAAAAAGATACCATATGGGGGGAGACATATACGTTCAGCAATGAACGGCATAGGCAGATTATGATGATGATGATGATGGGGGGCCTTAGACATCTTGCTAGTCAACCAAGAGTAGTGAAGAAATAATAAAAAAAAAAAAAATAAAGCCTATTTCATGTCATACTTGGTATGCGTTGCATGTCGAAGAGTCTCCATTTAATCATAGAAAAATGACGGTAATTAAAGGCTCCGCTCTTTCCTTAAATTATGAACTGTACTAATAATATTTCTCAGTTGTACCGATATTAGGTACACCCACGGAATAATTATTATTCCGTGGGTACACCTACCAGAAAAGTAAAGGTAATAAAAACCCCTAATAGAGTTTTGCAATTCTGACATCATTGGTCATGAAAACAGCAATACCTGTTACTCAAGGAATTATCTTTATTTTCATCCTTTTACGAAGAAGCTTGTAACATTCCACTCTTTAATAGAACACTCTTCAATAGCATTATTATTATACCTGCCAAAAAGAGGGAAATGAAGAAAGAAACTTGGATAAGGATAATTTGGAAAAATATTAAGTTAAAACAAAAATAGACATATAGGAATAAGAAAGACTTTGATGTTAACTTGGTAAAAAGTTTGCAACGTTCTCTTGTACTTTCTGTGTCTCTAACATAGGCCTTGATCATCATCTTTATGTCAAGTTTTACACGCCCACTGCTGGGCATAGATCTTCCCCAAGGGGGTTTCAGCCATAATCGTTACACTTGCTGATGCATGTTAGCGCTCGCAGTAGGTGTTATGGTATTCAGAAGAACGCTGCTGCCCATCCTCTGGTCAATATCTCTCTGTCGCCTTCTACGTCACGGATAGAATTGGAGTGGTGCTATTCGTGGCCGACACCATATGGCACAAGTGTGAGGCACGAGTGTAAGGCCTTGATAAGAATCTGTAAAGACTCAATAAAGCAACAAATACCTCAGAATCAAACTGAACATTAAAAATCACTTCTAGCCTTGTCTTGTATGGAATGCCGTATATATTACGTTTACATCCTTTATAAATGTCTCTATTACTTGCAAATTCATCCAACATTCACATCCAAACCTATGCATGTAGCGCAAGTACATCGTTACGTGTGTGGCCTTCATAACTTTATGTACTGTATTGTTTTATTTAGACTTACAAAGAACTAATTTATTGTTAACCTATCAACACACCTATTATTAAGTGCTTAAGTATCCTAAATCAATAAACACAGGTAGGCTTCCAATGAGAACTCTTCATCAAACATAAGATGTTCTCAGAAATAACAATGTAACAGTGGCAGGTGTAATATTAATAATAACAAGCGGTAATATTATTAACAAGTGGTAATTACGGTTGGACCGTGGGAGCGCTCGAACTTCTGTTTCTGTGATTAGTGAACATATGTTAATTATGACCAGTGAATCACATTACGATTCACTGGTAATTGCTTTTGTAATGCTAATTTTAATTGCTAGTTTGGATTGTAATTAGATCACGTTAAAGTTTTGGACTTTGGGGTAGGGTGTTATTGAACTTTACGAGAACGAAAACAGTATTGTTAGACGAATACAGAACCAGTTTTGTCTTGTATCAAAACAATTGCTTAGTAATGTTTTGAGTCAAAATACAACTAGGAAATTGTTTTGATACGACATTATTCGTAACAAAACATCTCATCGTGTCATAGTCGACATCTTTGATGGATAATGCGCGGCATTATGGTACAATAGTCTGTCAAAAGAGAAAAATCCTACCAAAAAATCATCATCACCATCATATCAGCCTATTGCTATTGTAGTGAACCAACCCGGTCTTGGGCAGCCCGCATCCATCTGCTGCCAGCCACCTTCTTCAAATCGTCATTCCATCATGCCGCAAGGCGTCCCACACTACGCTTGCCCAAACGCGGTCTCCACTCTAGAACGTGTCTGCTCCATCTACCGTCGGTCCGTCTGCAGACGTAATTTCCACTTCAATGTCGGTGACTTTAGTTCTCTGCCGATGGCGAATGACTTCATTGCGAATAGGGTATTTTATCAAAAAAAATAATTAGTCCGTCAGATAGATTTCTAAAAAATATTAGACACGTGTTTTTTCTTTTTTCACTTCGCCAGTAAAAGTGTACTGACATAGTTGTCAGTACACTTTTACTGGCGAAGTGACGTCACAAACCCCACTCATGATCTTTGATGCGTTTTATCTTCGTCACTTTTTATTGATTTCGTAAAACAAAAAATACGTATCCAATATTTTTTCGATAATCTAACTGAAGGACTAATTAGATTTTTTTGGTAAATTATTCTATTTTATCAGGGAAACCTCGGGCATCGTTCTTACACAACACGCTGAACAACCTTGAATTTGTGGTCCACGGCCACGGTGAATGTCTAACGTAAGTCTGGGATTGTGGGATCGAAGATTTAAAGATATCACGTAGCTTTCCGAATGCCGCCTAGCCCAAGCGTATCATTCTGTTCCAAAATTATATATCAAACGAAATGTTTCCCGCGACTTCGTTCACGCGATTTAATTTACAGGTCCCTATTTTTGCCTAAAGCAGGGATGTTGTGGCTTCTTATTAGCGAAAGAATTTACAGAATCGGAGCAGCAGTTCCGAAGATTACGGAGAGGATTACGAAGCTCGAGCGAACACAAACTTAACTTTAATTTATAATATGTAGTGATGATACTGATAACGTTGTAGTGAAGTTCTAAAACTTATCAATATTCACAGTAGCTGTAATAAAATAATGGCTCGTGTTACCATTATCTACCCCTGAAATAGCTATGCAAATGGAGTTTATTAAAAGAAATTGAACATGCTCCGAAATGGGTGGGAGCTTGAGTTTTCTAAATGGGACATCGTATAATAGCTCACAGACACTGACGAGTTTTTTTAGGGCGTGTGAGGATACATGTTGAAACAAATGTTAAACGGCTAGGTATATTAATATGTAGAAAAAATAAAATGTGTTAGGTACGAACATTTAAGTAAAACAATTTTTATTTTTAGTTTGCTCTCAGAGATCGTGGTAATTTTTTTGGATGTAGTTAGGAACTGTAAAGGTTGTAGTCCAATGCAGCCTGGTCAAAACTAGTACTGGCTGAAAAGAATATCCAGACACTCAGGTAGATTCTAGAAGGCGTTTAAATTCAAATAGAGGGCGATTGCTTTTCGTATCACATTTCGATTCGTTTTGGCTACATTGGAAGCGCGTCTTCATTAAAAACCAGCTTCTGCTGGCGATTTTGTCCACGTGTAAATAAAATATACCGTAAAACAAATCCTATTGTACTTGGCAATAGTGTAGCTTTTAATCGGTGAAAGATAATTTGTATTTGGACCAGAAACGAAAAAAAAAACAACCTGTTTACTATAGTAAATAAGGATAAGTACATTAGAATAAGTCGCTCGAACCTTTCTATTGTGTAGTCTGGTCCAACCGGTAGGGTGACACCGTCAAGACTTCCCAAGTCTGAGCAATTATAGTGAAACTTTTTACGTTACAGTTGAAAAAGAATATAAATTAGAACTAGGTACTACATAAAATCTCTTTCAACTCTATGGATCAATCGAAGTTCACCCACAAAAGGCCCAAGGTTCCTTACGATAGCAGTTCTTAATTTAACGGACCTCAGATAAAAGATGTTCTTCATCACTGCTTGATTCATGGCCCAGAACTAATTTTGTTTTTCGCTTTGAATAAGTGTATAGAATTAAAATGAAAGAACTCTGATAGGATTTTGAGAAGTAAGTATTTTTTGACGCAGGGTTCGGGCGTAGTCCCATTAAAGAAATCCTTTGAGCCAGTTTGTAATTAAAACGCCCCAGAACACAGAAAAAACCTTTAAAAATAAAATGACGTGTAACTTTTTCCAACCATACATAATTATTAAAGTTTTATGAATATCTCGATTTGATATTTTTGCATCTGTTTGCATCAGTGTAATGCAAAAACTTTTGAACCATAAAAACTAACTAAATAAAATTAGATATTCTGTACGGTACTAAAAAAGGTGTATTAAGACGTAAAGTTTAACTACTACTGAAAATGTTGTAAAAACTAGGTTTTTCATTATTATAGAAAAATAAGGATCGCATTAGCTAATGGATTTGATTTATCATAAAGGTGAAAGATAAAGAGATGATAATAAAATGGTATTTTCGTGTTATGATTTCTAGTACATATCTGCTGTACCACAAAGACTATTTGTCTCCTTCTTCTAGTCTCGTTCTTTGTCTAAATTTATATTTTGTTCTAATAATCTAACGTCTATCGATTTAACTAGAACCTTAGAAATATTTTCTCATATCTGTGACTAGAACCACGGACTAGAAAAAAAAGAAGGACTCCGCGCCACGCATATAAGTAAGCCAGACCGTTTGTACTTACATGCCTCACTCACACATTTACATCATAGTCACGGACTAGAAAATACAGGATCCCGCGCCGAAGTACCGACTACCGACCGTACCGATCTATATGTGCGTCTCGGTCCGGCGTACTTTAGGTGTTTCACTTTTGATATGTGTGGCGTGGATAAATAAATTAGGTAGGTACTCATTAAAAATCGAAATAATGAATATTTTGCTACATAATTAAGCATCAAATTTTATTCATTAATAAACTTGGCAGATTTCATCCACACTGGATGGAATCTGTTCTGAAATGGTTAATTGAATGAGTTTCAAATGTAAATTATAATGATGATGTCTGAAATATTTGAAATATGGTTTGCCATACATGTTAAATGGACCTTGGAACATAGTTATTCTGGCTGTATAGAATAGAATATCTATACGAAGGTAAATAAGCGAATGTAGACAAAGTAAAAGGAAGAAACATGTTGGAACTACCCTAAATTCACATAAATATGATAAAATCTATTAGGGCTTCCAAACACATATACAAATTTTTATAGGTCTATGTATGTATGTATGTTTGTATGTATATTTGTATGTATGTCTGTGTGTGTTTGTATAGATTTACACGTATTTCTCCGAAACTATTAATCGGATTGTGACCGTTCTTTTAATTGGATCATTTTTATTGGCTTACATTCACTTCAACTTAGGTAACAGTGCCAGTTTCATTCAAATCAGTTCACCGGTTACCAAGATATGGACTAGTACGTGTCATTGTAGTGTTACCGTTTTTATAATACCGGTCTCCATCCATGGAAAGTAGTATCCCATCAGAATCGTTTTCATGTAAAATATTGCCAAGACGCGAAATAAATGGCTCGCACTGTCAAAAAGTTATCAGAACTCTACCTATACTCTACTTTATTTGCCCTAACTTCACAAACTCTACTCCTTAGTCAAAATATTTATATGTGACTAGGCCGTTTCGCTACCGTTATATGGGCGTAAGGTGAAAAATGTATTCACTGTTCATTACTTTACTTTTAAACAATAGTTCTTGTAGTAACGAAACAGCCAATCCACCTACATATTTTAACTAAGGTGTAGAGTTTGTGAAGTTAGGGCAAGTAAAGTAGAGATTATTGGTCTTGGCAACATTATACATGAAAATGTTTTTGGTGGGATTTCACTTCTTTTTGTAAGTTGCCTAAGACAATATATTTTTATTTTGTTATTTTTTTCTAGTTTAAGATTTTTTTGCTGCTTGTATACTTACTAATACTAGCTTACATACCAAATTTCAGCTTTCTAGGACTCCAGGAAGTACCCCAGAGTTTTGATGATCATCAATGAGTCAGTGACGAAATCGGGTTTATTTAGATATCAATAAATTCTGAAGTATTATAAGAGCTATGTAATTGAAACTTTATATATTTAATAAGTCTACCGAGATTTTTGTTTATCTGGCATAATCCAAACCCAAGTTATGAGGGTCTACAAAAACGACAAAGCGCTTCGAGAAAAGGTAGTGCCCCCAGATTATTTTATACCTATAGATATAAACTGTACATTTGCGCTGCACGTCGATAGTCGCGTAATAATCAAAATATCAAATTGATATTTAAACATTAAATCTCACAGTCGACAATACACTGTCAAAGTGACACTGACAGTACGAGACTTTACTGCATCTGAAAATTGAGTAGCTTTTGAGTATTTGGCCCTATGATTATACGTAAATGCATTGACAAATGACCATACTAATGACGATACGTCCGATGCATTCCGTAAGATTTGAGTCCACCACACAAAGATATGTTACGAGTTAACATGAGCAGTACTATACCTACCTGTACTTTAAATTCATGCCATCCCTTACATTTTATATCAAAAAGAAAGTGACAGCATCAATTTAAAGTCTATTTTAAACTAATGTTGATTTTGTGCAACTCACTGTAAGTCAAAATAATAGTCAGCTCGCACCGTGGGCGATAATCTACATAATTCGTTCAGTATTTTTTACGCCGCATCCTTAGATTATTAAACAAAGGGCAGATAGACCGTGCGGAACACTGCGAGTGAAGCCACAAAAGCAAATACAAATTCAATAACGAATACATACAATCTGGTGATTGTATTCGCTTTTGAATTTTTATTTGTATTAGTATTTGTTTTTTTTAACAATGACTCGCTTCGTGCTGTACTGACTCGTGTCAATACAGCGCGAAACGAATTATAGGTATTAGTTTTTGAATTTGTATTTGCTTTTGTGGCTTTACTCTCAGTGTTCCGTACTGTCTATCTGCCTTTTGTTTTATAATCTATATCGAGGATGTGCAATCGACCATTCACAGTTCGCCAATGTCTTGTTTCGATTGGATCGAGTGTAAAAGGGTTTAGCCCATGGCTTTTTATCGAACACTTTCCATTATCGGCCTATCCGAAAAAACCCCGACTTTTCCTATGATACTTTTTCGGATTGGAATCGACCGTAATGGCTCACTACCATTATCTACTCGATACTAACGGTTAACTGTATTTGCCTCCAATGATACTGGACCCATAATTACTGGATCTATTATTGTCGGACCTTCTTTCGTGGAAGCTTAGATAACTGTATCTATTTAGCTTATCTTGTAACATCACTATTCGTACTACTATATTAGGAATGGGAATAATGATTGAAGGAAAACAGTGGAATATCTGAGTACCTCCATACTGAAATATTCCGCTGTGTTTTTGCGACCTTTTCCCATATTTTCCTTTGGGTATTGTAAATGTAAATAATTTATCTTCAAGGTTACTTCCCTTCTCAATAGTTGCCTTGTTGGAAACAAAAGGATCAAGGAGACCTTGTCTAGGCGCTACTTAGATTTGACTTCAAAGCGCTATATGCCTGAGGGAGCTGTTCTGTGAATCTTTCTCACAAGATGGCGCGTTAAACCCCTTAAGTTAGTTCTCCGTGCCTATCACAGAAGATGTGCCAAATATAATCATAGATGACGTCTCGTCATCTCAAAGTTTCTTTGAACCACCACGCATTGATAATGGAATAAAAATCTCTGTATTTAATCATTAAATATTTTTTTACGAACTTTTTCTTACCCGCTCCAATGTCAACGGCCGTAGCGCATTGTGTCTGCTACACACATGGGTACGCTGAACAATTAATTGCTTCAGTGACTGTCACTCAAGCGTCTAAAATAACATGCCATGCTCGATGGCATTTCCTACCCATAAAACAAAAGAAGAAAGTATTTTTATGGATACTGAAAAAAAAAGATCAAGTGTGAGACAAAACCGTCAGTTAAGCGCACGATGGTTAAACGGTTGGGCTATAGTTATGACGATTTCTGTTTTTTTTTTAAGATGTGTTTACAAACAAACTCACATGCACACACAACCAGACTAATCTGACCGACCCTGACGGTGCTATAACTCTCCTCCAGGAGAGCAATAAGGCCACCAGTACAGTAAACAAACACAGACACAGACCGCCGTCATTCCGTCCTCGCTGCTGAGGCCCGCCGTGACGACCACGTACGTCCCCTCACCGACCCTTGCTGAAATCCGATCCAGCCTATCCCTTTGCTGTCCTCCCCCAGCGACGCCCTAAGCCGAGGCTCGTACCCCACAGGGAGGATGCCCTTAGCGTGTAGTCGCTTAGTTTGTAAGTTATTTTGCCCTGGCTGGAGGCCCTAAAAATAATATTTTTTAAGGCACCACAGGAAAATCCGGTTAAGCAGCCGACTACAACTACCTGTAGGCCATACAAATGTTCCGTGCTGGTATCGAACCCATAACACGCAGCGCAGCGGACAAATGCTAAGCCACTGAACTAACCGTATCGTTAAAAGGAATGGTGATGGCTTTCTGGCTCCTGTTAGTGAAGAAACGGTTCCAATTTGTGGTACTGTTAGCTGTATTGTCATCAACGTCTTACTACCCAAACATCACTGGATTAACTGCGCTACCTGTATTTTATTTATTTAAGCCTTTATTGCTGCAACTAAACTTACAGTACTTATATTATCATCACCAACTTATAAACTAACACATCGGGTTGCCTTGTTCAGTGATCTCCGTGTCTTGTGACACATAGCCCTCTTCCAGCTTTTCCATTCTTCTCTTTCTTTGGCTTTCCTTGACCAGATAGCCCCCACTTTTCTTATGTCATCTGTCCATCT
Organism: Charanyca ferruginea; assembly: GCA_947361185.1. Taxonomy (NCBI): domain Eukaryota; kingdom Metazoa; phylum Arthropoda; class Insecta; order Lepidoptera; family Noctuidae; genus Charanyca; species Charanyca ferruginea. Next base: position 52,948,497 of record OX376055.1, on the reverse strand, counting down.
TTTTGCCTGTCTGCCTCTTTTTCCTTTTACCGTCGCGTGGTTGCCATTCCGTTATGACTTTTGTCCATTTTGTATTCGCTACCTGTATTTAGTGAATTCCTAAGACCTTCATCTTACATTAGTCCACACGGAATAGAGAAAACGAGTGGAAGTGGCTACACAGCTATCCCGAACGTGTCACTGTTATGCGGAAAATGTATAAAATCATAACATCTTTCGATAATTGTAATAGATCTTAATTTTGTATGAACGACAAATTCTACTTTAACGAAAAACTTATTTGATGATCATACTATATTAAGATTTATTACAACTGATGAAGGTTGTTATTAATATACATAATTTCCGCATAATTGTGTCACGCGCGGGATAAATGCGTGGGCACTTCCACTTGTTTTTTCTATTCCATGGTAGTCCACCACCGTTTGATCTCATTATAATTTCGCTTGAAGAGTTATTGCCTGCAGCCACAAAGCCTGACAAAATAACAGAGTCGGGGCCAAAAACATAATAATATTTTTAGGGATGATAAAGCCGTGAATCAGTCGATTTATTCATTGTCACAGAAGGTACAAAACAGTTGTAACATGGTCACCCAAAAACAGTGCGAATAAAATAGAGATGTTTTTCGCGTTACTCATTTGAAAAACGTGGCCGAATAAAATTACTATAAGTCATGTTTACAAACACTGCGTAACAGTAAAAAGAAATTGTGTGTTGACCACGTATTATGTTCATATCACGACATATCGTCACATGTTTTGTAGTACAGGACCAGTGTTGCCCTATTTTGTGGGAGTAAACAAAGTTTATTGTATCCAGTGGGTTAGTAAGGATAATACAATGCTAGGCGTCTCGCGATGATAAAAGTTCTAGTAGGTTTAATTAGCACAAAGTTTGCAGTATATTATGGTAGTGGAACAATCAACAAAGCCTATCGTAGTCATCCAGTTCTTCGCCTTTCTCATTCAGTATTATGTCCTAGTGCTAGTAGTGCTCTAGAACACTTTAGGTAGTAACAGTATTGTTAGTTATTTTTCTGTAGGCATATTTTTTTGTTCTCTAATAAACAGATTTAGTCGATTAAAATATGTTTCTTCACATAACTAGGTTTTTAATAATATAACCTCAATAAAAAACGAAATTCCTGTACCCTAAGAGAAGCGCGGATGTACCAGGAGACCATAAATCAGGTAGCACTATTACGAATGCATAATAAGCGCGCCTCCATGCGCCAATTTGACGTGACAGCACCGCTACCCATCGTCAGTGACACTGCGTGTAAGAATGTATAAACCATTACTTTTATCAGTACTGGTGGCAAAATAGAGAACTAAAATTAAATGTATTGAATTTGACAGGTTTACGATATCTTCCCCTTACGAGCAGCGCCGTCAAGACATACACATTAAAGTTGTCGGTCGGACTCACAGGTACGCTCGGTCAGAATATGTTAGTAGGTTCAAGGGATCGCTAGCGCCCTTTAACACGTTGAACGCCATGGGGGATACCGTGTGTCCGACGCTAGTGGAGGTTTTACCTTCAACGTTTTTGGTTCGGCAGTCAATGGCGGCTTCGTAAGATAGGCAGCTTTTCGTACATGTGTAATCATTAATTGGTGATCTTTTTCTATAGGTACGTGAAGTTTCATACTGCCTACCTACTTAATTTTTAAAACAGTAGGTACAGATGATGCAATAGCCTGTGCCAATAATTCGATTCTTGCCATATGCTATAGATGGGTGAACAACCCATTGCAACGACTGACATGCCAGATTTGATACAAAAACGAGACTTTTATATCTACCTCCATATCACACCGGCAATGCTTCTGACAGTTACCGTCCTGAGAGTACCAACATCGTACATATTTACAATCTCAATGGGATAAATTAAAATAATCATCATTACTAAAACAATAATGTAGGTAGTTTTTTCAAAAAAATATGAACATAATATTTTTAATTGATATTACGCAAATATAGTCTTTTACGTCTGAAAGCAAAAATTCAGAACTTGAAGATGAGAACTACTTGTAAAATAAACATAGCTCGCGATAATATTTTAGTTATGCTTAGTTAAAGTTCAGATCTGAGGCACTTCAAGTCTTTTGATGTAAATTTTAGCCTTCAAAACTATTTAGAAAGTTTTGTTATTCACCAAAAAGATTTCGGATATCTTACTTAATTTTACAGTATTTATTTTCATGAAAATGCATATATTAATGTGAAGACTGACATCATAAGTACGAAATATATGGCTCAGAATAATCTCAAACACAGAGAATAGCCGAAAAACGTAGCCCCGTTTTATAAATCTTGTTACATCAAGAAGAATGTGTTACAAAAGCTTGTAAAAACGTTTACACAACCCTCGAGGCTCGCTGCTTACATTTAAAACTTTACCGGAAAAACTTGCCAACAAAATGTTTCAACAAAAAATAGAACAACCTATGTACACGCTGAAAAACCATAAAGGTTCTCTTTTCACCTCTATTGTACAATAGAGGTGTTAAAAAAGAAGTTAAAGGGACTATAAAAAAGTGGTAAAAAAACTGACCGTTTCTGGATATGTTTTTGTATCCGCATCCGTATTCACATCGTGTAACTAGCGAACTACTTTTGGTACTGTTTTCACTTTTATAGTAGCTACGGCGAAATAAATGTAGGTACCGTTTTACGATGTCTACATAAATAAATCACAGTTAGAATTCGTCATACAGCTCGTAAAATAACCCTCTAAATAACCAAGACCTAGATTTGGAATTGATAAATTAGCTTGGTTGAAACATGAGTTAGCTGCCACAAAGTGGATCATTACCAGCCAATAATAAATTACATCATATTAACTATAATAACAATAAATTAATCAGCGGCTAGACTATACTTTTTGCAAACTCATAGAAAAGATTTCGATCCCGATTATAAAATGAGCTGCGTCTATCTTAATCAATCAACTGAAACAAAATAAATTCTTTATTCAAATTAATAAACAAAAACTTTTGTCTTTATTTACCTACACTGACACATTATATTACCCTGTTACACGAAACGGAACCACGGGCCATATCTTACGAAAATCTACGCTCATAATACCCATGGGTACGTTCAAACATTGAATGAAAAAACCCTTTTCGGTAACACATTGACAACTTCCGAAAATGTCGCATATAATGGACACCGACATCCCATCGAGCCTGTGGAGTCTTTTTGTTCACGTGTATTACGTGAAAAATGGTTCCGGGTTTGACGCAGAAACTCGACCTGCATTATTTTATTTCATACCTTTTATCCGAACGGCGTCCCCGAGGAACATTGAACACGTATATACCCTAGTCTAAATATGACGACAGAAGTGAAAAAAATTGATATACTATTATACTTTTTATTGATAGAATCTGAAGGTAGCTGAATTGTGTACATACATTCTATCTAATATTAAAAAAGAACGGAAGGAAACTTGCTACCTTAACGCGAAATCTCGAGAACTTCTTGACCTATGAAGCTGACATTTAACAAGTAGGTAGTTTATAAGTAGGAAACGATAGCTAAGATGGAGTTGACTTCAAAACCAAGTTAATTTATTTATATTAATTAAAATAAATCAGTTGAACTACTTGTCTAGTTATGGGATGATTGTCCAACTTAAAATAATGGTTGACAACTGAAGGACCGTAGACCCACTGGATGGATATAATAGTTGGACCATGACCCTACAACGGATTTATAAAAGGTGTACCACAAATCTTAAAATAAATCGAAAGAAAAGAACGATTTACTGCCAGAAGATAGCAAAACAACACCATCATTATACTGGCCAAAAAAGTTTACTCACTCGCAAATGATGTTAGTGTTCGGAAATATTTGCGTCTATTCTATTGTAATATTTTCGTGAAAGCCCCATCTCCGGTCCGAAAGACGATTAATCATATTTCCATACTAATTCACATCCCACTGAGCGCTGTCTGAATGTAATGCGGACTCACAGCCTTTCCTTATCTGTTTATTTCTTTAGCCACAGGAGACTACCCTCCATTCAAGAAAAACTGATCTCTATCTGAGCTATCAGAGCTTGGTTGTTGTACATGTCTTTTTTTTCTTGAGATTTTTTGAGATAAGGTCTAGGTCCATTATCACAGGATTCTTCACTTAATATTATACCAAAAATACTTCTTAAAGGATCAAGAGCTCACCTTTTTTCTAGCCGGGTTTTTATTTAATCATTTTATAAGATTTTCTTTTTTGTTTAAATTAAGAATGTACATACAACTGAAAGCTGAATTTGTGGAATGTCTGCACAATGCAGACAGTGAGAATTTGTTTAAGTTAAGCATTGTAGCTTCGTCATCTTGTCTAGAAAATAAGACTCATTGTGCTTCTCATTCTGGAAAATTGCTTCGTGAGAAAAACTTTGCTGAGTCTTGGAAAGAAGTGGGTTCAAAGTATCATTAGACATTGCAGAGCCTTAATGACGTTTAAGCTAAATCATTACTTAAATTGCAGTAATTATGTAATTGTGTCCTACACCTACACGAATTTTGTAGTTAAGTTTTACACTATCTTTGAAGCGAAATTTCAGGTTCTACCACCAGCTTTATCCAGCGAACTGGATAATTCAAAAGTTATCGCACTTCTCCGTCTACTGAAAAATATTACTTTCTATTATAGAGCCAGTGACACAAACAAATGAAATTCTTCACTAATGTATTTCGCTCTAGTTACATTTTATGTTCAGGTATCTCGAGCATTCCAAACATTATAGATTTAGATTTCTCTCTAGTTTCTGCATTCATTTGAATCCATGTACTAAGGTATGTTCTCAATGTTTTCTCTTGATGACTACAAAATGTGGAATGTAAGACATTATATGTATAAGCGGAGCGCACGTTTTGAACTTTAAACATCCAAGTTTGAACATCAACATTAGGGAAAGCTATTAGTCATTACGCAATTAGTCTTCTAGAAGGAGAGTCTAAATTGTGTTGCTTTTATCTCGATTCCGTAACCAGAACGATATTATTTCTATTATTGTTTTAATAGATCAGTTACGTATATATTGTAGGTTCATTTGCTTGTTTTTTTTTTATGAAAAATGTGTTCAATGTTACAACTAAACTTTGAACACCTGTACTGTTAGATGCCCCGGTAAGCGCAAGGATTTCCGTGTTCCCACTTAAAATAAAAATCGTTTTTACTTTTATTTGATGAGCAGATTTTGGTGTTAACGGCTTTGTGATGTGCCTTGTTACACTACGTATTATAATCATTATGGTCCTTAAAGTTGTAAAAATCAACTAATTATTTTAATCACCGCAGAATGAAGGAGGCCTTACTGGAACAAGTAGGAGCAAATGTAATGCCCCCCATGAAATTTGCAAAATACCCAATCGTATCAAAACATTTTTAAAATCTGCTCCGTCCAATTTCCTTATGCCCAAAGTATTCATTACAAGTTGAGCCTTTCACGACTCCAACAAAAGAACAAAATTAAACACTTATAAGAAAAATGGAGCCTACATATTTTATAAAGGAAATCGAAAATTGGGAGATAAAATATAAAATTCAGACGTAATGACCCTTAGCAGAAACACACCCTCAATGTAATTTATTTGGGCAATACATGAAAATGACGAAGGGGCCATAAAAGGCACATTAATGCCGTCGCGGCGACCAGATCTGGAATCTTCTCAATTTCCTAATGGTTCCATAACAAATGTCATCGGGAGACGACCAGACGAGTTTCGTGCGAGAATGGACCGACTATTATTACAGCCAATGTACTAGATGACAGCGTTCGACCTAGATTTCACGCTGTCTGGACGCGCTAACAATATTTCATATTTTACGAAACTTGACTTTATGTAAAAAAAAAGTCTTCGATGAGTGTACTCTTGTAGCCGAATTGATTATTACTGGGACCTACTTTCATAACGTTTCTCGAGTACCAGCTACTATGCTCGAGGTCAATTCAATTTTGGCAGAAGTATAATTTCAAGGAACTTCGGATTGAAACTTGTAAATTCGAGCCATACTTGAGAATCCGACTGTTTTACTAATTAATAAAATAATTAAACAACTTCAGGAAGCGTAAGAGGTTTAAAAGTGATTACGAAAAGTTACTTGATCGTATTTAAAATAATTGACAGTCTCACTTGACAGTCACACGTTTTAACAGTAGGTAAGACAATTAACGACAAGGCGGATTTTAAAATATATCTACGGAATAAATTAAGTTTTTAGAAAATACTGATCCCACACGAATTGACCAATGTACCTGTTTGTTGTTACGTTCCGAAAACTTATATGGGTAACAAAGTTTAGGTTTACAACAACATAAACCTTGTGTTTAATATCAACTTCACAAGTCGAAAAAATATAGATATACCTGCGACCTAAATTCCACTCTGTGACAATTAAATGAACGAAACTCCCACGATTTAGATATACATATAAATATAATCACAACGTTATGTCCGCGGGAACATTGTTCTCTTAAATACTTTTTTTTTTAATTTCCACGCGGCGAATGTAAAATTAATACGAAAAGCGTCCGTCCCCATTTGTTCCATTCTTTTTGCAATCTAGGTGATTAAGATCGGAAAGAAATATAATTTTAGATAATGTCACATGTACAAAGAAGCACATCAAATTAAAATGAGCGTAGGGCGGTAATAAAATTAACATAACCTTTTACTGCTCGTAAGCAATTTGGCCATTTTCGTAGCAGTAACATGTTAAAATGTTCCTGTTTTCATTGGAGGGTATAAAATAGGAGTTTAAAACCCTATAAAAGTAACTGAGATTGAGGTCGTGTGTATAATGTGTGACGAGAAGATAGGAAAACAAGGAGGCTTCGGAAACGAAGGTTTCCGGAAATTACTGAATCATTTATCCGAACGCAAAATGATTATGGCATAATTGAAATGAAGTGGAACAAAAGCCTGCTTAGGGATTATTGGTGAGTCGGGGCAGGTTTCGAAACGTATAGAAACATTGTGGCTTTCAGAGGTTAGTCCAAATTAAGTACTTAGGTACTTTAATGGTCGGGAGTGTTGAAATTGATCCCGTGTGTTATCCTACAATTAAAACTCATTGCCAGTATCCCAATCTGGAGGAAGTTGGTTGCTATTTCCGTGTTCTGGTTCCTGAATTCCGCTTAATGAGTTTTTGATTGGATTCGATTTGGATACCGAATTCAAATTAATGCTTTGCTAGTTACACTATAATCTGAAACAGAAGTAGTTTGGTTAATTATGAATGTAATAAAAGTGGTTTAGTTTTGTTTCACTTCTCAATAATAAATTTTCATATATTTAATTTCGCTGCAGTATCCTACTACTAATGTAAGCGCGGAAGTTATAAGTAAGTATAACATGAGGATGAAGTAGGGAAGGAAGCCGTATGGTGCCGGGCGCGAATCATCATCATCATCATCATTTCAGCCGAAAGACGTCCACTGCTGGGCACAGGCCTCTCCTAAGGGGGGGTTATCCCATAATCGCCACGCTTGGCAGGCGGGTTGGCGGTCGCAGAATGGTCGCGAATAGCACCACCCCATTTCTATCCGTGGGTGTCGTAGAAGGCGACTGAGGAATATTGACCAGAAGATGGGCAGCAGCGTCCTTCTGAGTACCATAACACCTACTGCGATCGCCGACATGCATCGGCCAAGCATGGCGATTACGGCTAAACCCTCCTTAGGGGAGACCTATGCCCAGCAGTGGGCGTCTAATGGATGGATGTTTGTTACACATTTACGCTTAGATGAAAATTTGGTACACATAGCTTAACCAATATAATTTGTATCCCACTTTTTGTTTAATTATTCCATGAAATCTTCGCAGACGCGGTCTGGAGCTAGTTATTTAATATTCTTACAAAAGTCGGATAAAGATATTTTTTAACGTAAGCAAAACCATGTAAATTATTTATTTTGACACAATTACACGAGAGCCGTTGGAGCAGGCCCTAACCCCTTCTCAGACATCAAATCCTTTAACCGTATACATACGAGCATCACAAAAAATCAAGCGGATTACCTCTGAGCCTTACAAGTTAAGGTCAACGGAAATAAATCTCCTGAACCCGGTGGGTACAAGAAGGGTTATTTAGCAAAAAGAGGCTCAACGAGGAAAAATAATAGGTCAAGTATCACATTGTTAGGTAAAGGTGTATGGACCTACTTAAGGGGGATGCGATGAGGTAACCCACTACTCTTACTATATGGATCAAAATAAAGATGCGCGAAAGTTACAAAAATTCATGGACAATACAAATGTATAGATACCTAGCACTTTAGTCACGTTTAGTCATATTTTCCATTCATAACCTAAGTTTATAGAAAAATAAGTCAATAAATTATAATGAAAGTCGAAATTACGTATAATATGTGAAAGTAGGTACGTTAAACAAAAGAGAACCAAGGTCGGCAAATGTAATTGAAGCTTACTTAGAAACCAATGAATGTTTTCGAATAAAATTTATTTTAATTTATAATTCACTAGCTTTTGCCCGCGACTACGTTCGCGTGAATGTCGGTTATTGTGAATGCAGACGAAGTTGCAGATTACAAAGTAGCCTATGTCCTTCCCCAGGGTTCAGGCAATCTTCATGCTTTTCATTAAAATCGGTCCAGCCGTTTCATCGTGAAAGCGTAACAGACAGAGTTACTTTCGCAATTATAATTTTAATTATAAATATTAAGTATGGAGTAAATGGAGCATAGCTGCCTGGTTGGTCTCGTGGTCGCAAACGCGACTCCGTCCTGGGTTCGATTTCCAGGTCAGGCAAAGTGTTATTGGGTTTTCCGGTTAAAAATTTCTCAGTAACAGCCCGGAGTTTAGAAGTTGGCGGAGTAAAACCCCTGTACCTCGGAAAGCACGTAAAGCCGTTGGTCCTGTGTTTGATCTCTCTTCAGTCGTGTCGGATTGCCGTCCCACCGGACTAATGAGATTGAGGGAAGAGAGAGTGCATCTGTGTTTGAACACACACTTGTGCACTATAATATCTTCTGCGTACTTGGATGATCTCCATCAAGGTTGGCCGCCGTAACCGAAACTCGGTCGGAGAATTACATTTACATGGAGTATGGAAGTCTGGATAAACAGTTCATTAACTCAAACCATCCACCTGTCTGTGTTCTAAATAAACTTCAACTATATCCAACAACCCTAGTTGTTTACCTCTTTTGTTGACCGTACCTCCTCTCTGATTAACATGATTATTAATCAGAAAGCAAGTAGGCACATACCTATATATTCTAAGGGCTACAAAAGGCAAAGAGCGCCATAGAGTAAAATTTCACTGCCTTAGGCGATTGCCCTAGGACTGTGTACTTTACTGATCTAAGGTTTGGACAAATGTCAACCATTTGCCACTGACATTAACTGTCATCTCGAGGCAATAAAGCTGTTAGCAAACACAGAAGGGACCAAGTGACAGCGGTTCAAGTGAATAATGTTACCTATGTGTTACCGTTTATAAATGGCGTGCGTGGAATGCTTAATTGATTGGCCTTATGTGCTTGACGTGATTTTGATTGTTTCATTAAGATTATGTTATATTGTAGATTGCTTATAGGTAACGGCACGTATTTTAAAGCGATGGTTGAGCATGACTCTAAAATGTAGTGTTTTAACCCAATCTTCTCCATATTGAACTTTTATAAGGGGCGTTTAGAATTAATTCTTGTTTTTATTCTTGTAAATTTTAACGTTAAAAAGTACCTTTTTATTATAGCCTTATTGAAATAAATGATTTCATTTTGCCTTTGCCTTTAGATTGTTATCGGAGTTTATTTTTGAGCAATGATTCTTTCAAAAACCCGTATTGCCTTGCAAGCAGGCGCAATATTATTATAAAATAACATTTCTAACATTTGTTAACTTATTTGTTACAGATTACTCCGTTAATCAATTGCGTCTAAAACGTCAAAAAGGTAAGTTTTTGTAATGATTAAGGTGGCTCCCAGACAGACGCGGCCTGTGGTGGCGGCCAATCGGGGGCCACCACCGCAGGCCGCGGCTGTCTGTGAGACGTTTCCTACCTACACTTTACATTTACCATAAACACATTAATAATTAATTACATGACAAATATTTTGTGTTACTCACATTAGATTTACGTAAATATAATTCATTTAATTCATGAACATAATTATAATTCATCTAGGTATCCATACAATACAATATTAAACGCTATACCGCACGAGTATCTGTGTAGGTATTTACCGAAAATGAAAACGATATTTTCAATCACAATGTCGATGCCGTAACAATACAAACATTGGCTTTATTTGCTTTTAAACGAATTACGTGACACAGCTATAACAAATATTGGCACCACTCCGACCAACGTCCTATTTACATAACGAATAGCCTCTCGAACTCGCCCTGGATACAGAAGTAATTATGTTTTTACATCGCCGAGTAAATAACAGTTATAAGAGAAAATACGATTAATTATAAGGATTTTTTCCATGGCAACCGATTTATAAACCCACGGCAAAGAAAAAACATTATAATTTAAGTAGCATAAAGAACCTCAATATTTCTTTTTTTCTAACAAGCAAAAGAAATCATTTCAATTTGATTGAACATCAAAGCAGTAAATTTATACCTACGTAATTCTAATTATTATTTAAATATTACTTGAATAAAAAACCAATGATAAAAATTTGAAACATATTATTTTGAATTTATGTTCGAGATATTATTAAAATTTACGTTTAATTAACCGTGAAAGAGATCCTTGCTTTCCATTAAATTTATTTTAATTTAATTATAATGACAAACGTGAGCTTAATTATGTTTCATGGTTCAGAAACATGAAATGTACTAAATGGTATAACACCATTTCGTATGTTTAAAGTTTGTTAACCGTGCAGTATTATTAAACGTTAATTAAATTATATTTACTCCTGATACATTGTAGTTAATTTAGATAGAGGATAACAAAGATTGATACTCTTTGTTCCTCTAATAGTAGGACTAGTAGGTGCCTTATTTTATTCCAAGAATCATTATAATTCCTCCCTCTATTAATTCCTCGCTTATCTGTTTTATATCGAAAATTCGGTCCTAATGGTCGGTCAGCCATTTGATAATAAGTTAATATCTCCGATAAAATGGGTCAAGCCCACGGGAAATCTTTTTATAGACAGGTAAGCCGCCTGATATCAAAATTTTCAATATTCCCTCAGCTTTCATGTTATCCTTTTTCGGGAAAAGAATTTATGCGAAAGGGTCAACTAATTTTAGGAATTTTTCATTTTTAGGCACTAATAGACAAATGAGTCGTGTTATTGTTAAATTATCCCACAACTAGCGACCCGCCCCGGTTTCGCACGGGTGGCAGAGCATAGCCATCTACTTATATAGCTCCCAGTCATTAAATTTTTTCTCGCCACCATCAACAATCATTGTCATATTTCAGCCAGTTTACGCAAAACTATAACAAATTATACACCTAACCCTTCCTCATAAATCACTCTGTCTGTTGGTGTAAACCGCATGAAAATCCGTTCAGAAGTTTTTGAGTTTATTGCGAACAGACAGACAGACATGGTCGTTGAACAGAGGACTTTGTTTTATAATACATAAGTATTTGTAACTTAATAATTCAAAGTTAAATACAGTAGATCTACGGTTTTCAAAGACTATCTAGACTTCGCAGATCAACTTGACTATTCAGATTATCATAACATGCAATTTATTTGACATTCTAAATTCCAGTCTGTTAAAGTGTTGATAGTTTCAACCATAGCATCCAAGTCTTTGACAAAGTATTTAAGTACTCAAGTTTAAATTCGCTTCACTTATTTCAGAGTAAGGAGAAACTTTTCAAGACTGGAGTTTTGGCCTGGTCTGCACTGTCATCTGACATTGTTGAACAAAGTTATGCATTTTGATTAGTTAGTTCTGTGGTTTGGCAAAGTTGGTTTAGCTTGTGAGTGCATCTAGGTATAAACCTAGATGCACTCACAAGCTAAACCAACTTTGTTGCCAATTATTTTGGGTTATTAAAATGCTTGTTTTGTAACCGCTGTGGTGTAGTTAAAAAAAAATTACGCCATTTTGTTCTTGCATGTCATTTGCAGTAAAAAAAAACTTAAGTTCGCTTTACATAACTTAAATCTAACTACCTTGGTTTTTGTTTAAAGTTAGTTAGGATGTCGCTCGTAGATTCTTTTGTTAACAAGAAAATTGGTGTCGAGAAGTTTTAGAACATAAAGAACTTTCTTTTAAACTTAACTCACATAAATCTTTTAGAATTTCTTTACTATATTTTAAAAATAAGATTAAATAAGTGTCCCGATGTTATCGCAATGAAATATTTTCCATAACTGTTATCTCTAAAAGATTTAAATTTGTTATGGTATTTTGGTCACACTGCAATGGTGTTAGAGCTCATTATTGTACACATCATTTGAGATTCTACGAGGGCAATTTATATTCCCGTATTGTACAAATTACTAGTAAAATTAACATTGCAGTGACCATTTTATTATAAAAAAGTACACCTTCTTGGAAAAATAATGTTTTACGTAGAAAAATCGCCTCGGAGAAATTTCTACCTCGTACCTACAAAGGGAAATTGCCTTAATCACCAACCACTTCAGACGAGTTACATAAGACCTATTTGGCTGATAAATGAAGAAGTCAAGTGATCCAAATGCCTTTCTGAAACTTCCAACACATTAGGCTAACGTACGTCATTAACTTGGTGGTAGGTAACTCAAAAAGGAGTTATACAGAAATGTTTGCTTTATGGAAATGTGACGTATAATTGTACCTTTTTGTTTTGGTACAGTAGAACCAGCTATTTGGTATACGGGCAAAAATATTCATCACTCCACTGCACTGTCAATTATATTTTTTATTGAGTGTGTTTCTCAACTTTTTAATAATATTTTCCTGACCGTATCTCGATCACGGTGGCCAATCATAATGAAGACTAGACAAGTATTCAGTAGATATTATAGTGCAGAAGTGTGTGGGCAAACACAGGTGCAGTCTCTTTTCTCTCACTCTCATAGCCGACGGCAATCTGACACGACTAGAGACGCAGGACAAACGGCTTTAGGTACGTGCTTTCCGTTGCACGTGGGTGTCGCACATTAACTCGAGCTGCTTGCTACTGACAAATTCTTAACAGATTAACCCGACCCCTGTATTGCACGACCTGGGAATACCCAAGGCCCCAAGCTCAGCAGTCACGCTTGCGACCACGAGACCAACGGGCCACTACCTTTTTAGGCTTTTTAAACTTTTTTAGCTTATGGCATGCAAAAAAAGAGATTTAAAAAAATCTATTCTATTTGTTGTATAATAATCTATTTGTTGTATACTAAAACCTTCTCCAGAAGGTAATAAACACTTTTCTAAATACTGCATCAAAATCGGTTCAGCCAAACGGGAGATAATCGCGGACAAACTTACATACAAACATACGGGTCGAACTGAGAACCTCCTTTTTTTTAAGTCGGGTAAAGAATTGACTACTTAGCGTTCTCACAACATTGTTTAAAGTAATTGCAAGTCAGCTGCCTGTGTGCCAAATAGCTAATTCAACTGTACTTATTTGTGATTGGAGAATATTTAAGGACCATATAAGACGTAATCGTAATCGTATAAGACTACAGGCGAACCCCAATCTCTAAATATAACATTATGTAGATTTCATCCAAGTAAACCTATCTTTCTTTCGTATCAACTCCGAAAATGGCGTCACTGGTTACAATAATAAAAAGTAATGTTATCAATATCATAAAATTGAGATAATATTATCCTAATAAACACTGAACTAAGCTAGGCATGTGGCAATTCACTGCTAGAAATGAACCTTAGCAAAATTACAATACACCCGGTTCTCTATTGCCTTTCGAATTCAGCCCTACGTTAGCAAAATTGTGGACATGAAATATAATGTAAAGCTATAGTGCTCGATTAATATACTATTCAGCCTTTTTTTTACATCTCTACCCCTATATATCTAGTTTGATTCCACGGGCAAAGCTATGGCTAGTTTTCGTCTTCTGACTAGCCTTAACGACTGTTATCGGTATTTGAAAGACAACCGGGTTCGACAACTATTTAACATGATGTATTTCACTGTACTTCTGGTATAACTGGGTTTAGTTAGCTGGAACCAACTTAAGCCAAGATGTCATCCATTTTTCGTAGTATTTGTAATGATTCTGGATATTGAACAGTAAATAAATATAATATTATTCTCAGCAATAGTTTTGGATCTATAATATTGTTTATAAATTTGATTTCTAATTTAGTTGTAAACATAGGTACCTGCATTAATTTGACACTAAGATATTGTAACAGACTTTTTCATTTTATTTTATTGTATACGATATATGCGTTTTGGTTCAAACTGTAAGCTTATTGTTACGATTAAATAAATAAATGAACCTGGAATGGAATGGATGGATAATTACGACCATCGCTCTAGTCAAGTCAGTCAATCGAAATAACAAGGTCTAATAACTCACAGAGATCCAACTGTGTCACGGAAGTGATCAGGTTTGGCTACAACACGTTTTCAATCACAAAGTCTGACTAGAGATTCAGAGTTTCTGAAAATTCTCTTTTAGAGAGACCCTCTTATTGAACACCTTCGATTAGTGATCAGAAAACTGTTATTGCTGATAGAAATGTAACATATTTGGCATATTGAATTAATTTGTTATTTTTAATTAAATTTTTGCAAGGTTGTGGATTTTGACAAAACTAAATTTAATTGAGATCTAGAACTGTATCCAATGATACGGGGCTCTGGCCTCTAGGAAATGAGGACACATTATACTCATAATACCGCGTAACCCTTTAGAGTTCATGAGAATGACGGAAATGTAAAGTGAGCCAATACATTACGAAAACTGTATTTAAAACTTTTGTGGAAAATCTTTTAATGTGAGTTGCATGGGGACTGCCGTCGTTTATTTTTGCCGCAATGGCTACAGAAAATCAGAAAATTGTTGGTTTTACCTTACCTTACGCCGTATGTATACTTCGCGTTGTCATAAATTATAATAAATGATTATTACCATAGATAACTGGTTCATATAAAATTACTGGGTGATCTTACTGCTGTTATAAACGCCAAAATTTGTGAAGATGAATTACTTTTCGGGTCTGAGACGTCTTTATTTCCCGTAATTTATTTACTTACGTGAGAAATATTCAAGTAATATAAAAACCTTATTGACTACCGTAGTTTTGACAAAAAGTTACAATATACCAAATATATTTTAAAAGTAGTAATCGACAGCTAAACGTAACATGGGTATACCGTGGTATAATTTTGAACTGTGATTTTATTGTACCTCTACAAAATTCAAAATTCAAATTCAAAAATCATTCATTTCAATCCATCAGATCAGATCTTCCATTTAATAAAACATTAAAAATTTAATCATAATAATATGTAAATAAAAATACTGAAAGTAAGTAATAAGTAATAAAAAGTAATAAGTAAAATCAAAATTAGATATCTACTATCATTAATATTAAATTAAATTCATAACAATAAATTAAAATCATACATAAAATCAAATTAAACAATTGAAATAAATACAATCAAAATGGACAAATTAAATTAAATAATCATATAATCAAATTACAATCACAAAATTAATTTAAAATGATGAATAATACGAAGACGAAATCGCGGGCCTAGAAGCTACTACGAGTACTTATAATTTTTTTTAATGATTTCTGTCTGCAGATATCAAAATATTTAAGACGTAGTTTAGGCATGAGTGATTATTTTTTTGCCTTAATGGCCAAATGGAATTGTCCCACTTGAGTTTAAGTATGTCTCTCTGTGTACAAAATAATGTGAGCTAGTCTGGTGCCAGCTTATAATGTACTAAAGAGGATTATATACCGAAAAAAATAGATCTCGCCGTTAAGCCTTGTATATTATGAAAATGAGTTTTCTTTTGTGTTCATATTGCTTCGATATTTCATATTGGTAAAGTGTTTACCAAACTATGTTGGTATTAAAATTGTTTTTCGCTTATCGAACTTTGTTTATTGACTTTGCCGTATTAAATTATAAAGGGTTCGATACTTTGAGGAAGTATTAGATAATGGACCACATTACATAATCTCTATTGAAAATAGCAAATCTTTGTTCATATACGTTTGGCCTACGTTCAGCAATAGACGGCAATAGGCTGATATGATGATGATAATGATGATACGATATACATATATATTACGATAGATATTCATGGGTGCATACAATTGTACTGGGATCGTGACGATATTTAAAGTTCAGTTTTATATCAAAAACTAGTTTTCGTAAAAAAACGGAAAAAGTCTTTCGAATTGAATTGAAAAAAAATATCGTTATCATGGGACATGTGTAAACGGCTTCTTTAAGTGTCATTTTACACCTGTTATTATTTTATTCGTAAATTCCTGAATCATTTCATCAACATTACAGCCGGGAGACGTTCACTGTTGAACAAAGGCCTTCCCCATAGAACGCTACAACGAGCGTCAACCTGCCACTTGCATCCACATGGTGGGAGGCCTACCAACGCTGCGTCTAAGTCTTTTGAAATATTTATTATTCGAAACATTATCGAAACATTGACGCTACGATTATCGATAGAAGCGGCTCAAAATAAATCGATATAGGAACTAAGCGCACGCACTGAATGCAAAGTACGAAATGATATTCACTTGCATATTAATACCTCATCTGACTATTGGCACGGAAATGACATCATTCACAAAGATACGAACAAATGTTTTATTAAACTGTAAATGTGTTATTAACTTACGATAGGAGTATTCTTTTATTGTTTTAATCATAAATATTTGCAAACAAATGTCTTTTACAAACGTTATTGCCGATGTAATCGATTTCGGATGTCGTATTGTATATTTATAGATTTGAGATGTTTGTGTGTAACATGCGTGTTTCCTTTACAGGATGGATGGCCACAAAAGCGTAGAAAAACGACTGTAACGATGTGAGCACTTGTCACATATCGTGAGTCATGGCACCATTCTTGGCCATAGAGAAAGAAAAAAATCAAGCCCTATTCCAATTTAGAGCTTATAAGTATTGCTTTAAGATTCTAAATATGATTCTCTGTGTGTCTATTGTGTCTGGTGAAGTGAGCTGTCATCCAACCGTTTCCTTTGTCAATCCCTAGCATCGGGATGGATGACAGCTCACTTCACCTCGGCGTTCACCGAGGGAGATTGTAACAGCATAGCTCTACACTTCTCGATTACTTGTAGGATTTGTGTAACTTGGGAAAATTAAGGCAATTTTATTGTTTTAACGGACAAAATTCATTCTTTTTAGTGGCATCTTTATAATAATTAACATTCTTCCACTGGGACAAAATGGGCTCTATCATATGATATCACTAGCTATAGAATTTCTAAACTCAAAACCTAATGATAATTCGACGACACGGTTGGCGCAGTGGCTGAGCGATCGACTGCTGCGCAGCGTGTTGCGGGTTCGATTCCCGCCCAGGGTAAACATTTGTGTGATGAGCACTTGTGTTTGCGTTGTGTCTGGGTGTTGTTTATCTATATATGTATGTATTTACAAAAAAAATAAATGTATTTGTGTATGTATATCAGCTGTCTGAGACCCATAGTACAGGGTCTCCCTAGTTTGGGGTCAGATGGCCGTGTGTGAAATAAATAATAAATATCTATAAATATCTTGGGACAACTCACACACGGTCATCTGGTCCCAAGCTAAGCAGAGCTTGTGTTATGGTAACCAGACAACTGATATACATACTTATATAATTTATAAATACATACATATTATAGATAAACACCCAGACACAGAACAAACACTCATGCTCATCACACAAAGTTTGTCCTGGGTGGGAATCGAACCCACGACCTCCGGCTTAGCAGTCAGGGTCAGTGACCACTAGACCAACAGGCCCGTCAATAATGTCCTCACATATTATTATTATTATTAATACAAAAAAAAAAAAAAAAAAATTTACCTTTTTTCAATAACAGCCTGTCTGAGGTATCAGCAGCTTTAAATTAATTCTTCAAAAAAGTATGCTCACAAAAATCCCATAACTCGTCCGTACGTAAAATCATGTCCACGCGAGATTCATACAAATTACTTTCCGGTACAGATATTTCCAAAAAAAGGTGCCTGAAATAAAGGTTGATTAATATCTGGGACATTCTGAATACCATCATTTATTGAAGGCTGCACGACTGTGAGTACTTGTTCAACGTAATAACACAAATGAAATGTATTCATATGAGTTCGGAGAGGAAAATATTTTTGTAGGTAAAGTACAACATCATAATTTTCTTTTGTGATGTTTGGCCACCGGTTATGATAGAAGGATTTTTCGTCATGTGGGTTTTTTAAATGTCGAAAGCCTCATGTATTATGTATGAAGGAAACGTATTTTAGTGACCAGTCAGACTTGTACCGCAGACTTATCTTTTCATCTCGACAAGATGACCCACTTTCGTAAGGTCAGACAATAGGGAAGAAGATCAATGGTATAGAATAGAATGTGTGTATATACATAAAACAACAACTTAATGTTAAGAGGATATTCTCGACAGCGTGCTGCTGCGCGCTTCATAAAAACCGGGTAGTTATATTTTGGTGAAGCCATTTATTCCCTTGACGTCGAGTCGCACCACATCGAGTCACCGCCGCCACGTGGAGTCGCCGCTACGTCGAATCGCCACTACGTTGAGTCGCCGCCATGTCGAGTCGCCGTCACATCTACTTGTTCTTTTGATATTTCTTAGGATTTTATTTTAAAAACATCTGCCTGGTGCCGCCAGGTCGAATGTGACGAAAGGTACAGTCAACGAAATAAATTATTTAATTATTACAGTCTAAATAAATAAAAATATTATAGTATAGACTGTATTATGATTTGAATAATTTATTGCGTTGACTGTACCTTCCGTCACATTCGACGCGGCACCAGGCAGATGTTTTTAAAATAAAAAGCCTAAGGAAATATCAAAGCGGCGACTCGACATGGCGGCGACTCGACGTGGTGCAACTCGACGTCAAGGGAATAAATCAGCCCCACCACACTATTTCCAAACAAATTGTGGAAAATTAAAGTAAGTGAGTATCTTCGTATATCACGTACAAGGTCACAGAAGATTTGATTGTCATACCAGTTTAAGCTATAAGTATGGCATGAGCGGTACATACAACCCGTGGTGTCTCTGTAACACTTGTTTGATAAACATTTACGAATTCTTATATTAACACTTAACACTTTCACTATGGTCATCTAATTGAGTTTAGAAACTTCTACTACTAAAATGATTAATTAACAGAGAGCCATATCCAACGAAGTCCACTAATTACCTAATTAAGCTTAGTGGCAGTCGACTGCAACTTGGAAGACTTATAGACCCGTAAAATGAGATACTAATTAGATCTGATTATAGAAATGTCAGAATTGCTTCAAGTTGTGTAATAAGTCATAAGCCCGTCACAGACGTAGCTATAATATATATTAATATACGTCAGACGTAGCTATAATATATATTAATATTCGTCAGACGTAAGGCAAATTACGATCAGCTATAATATATATTTTTACTACGTCACCAAAATATGTGGACAGATATAGCAAGGCATATTAATATAAATTCCAAAAATGTGAAACAATCAACGATCGCAGACGTAATAAGGGTAAAATTATATTATTATATTATAGCTACCGTGTGTGGTGTGGTGGCTTGCTATAATATATATTATAGCTACGTATGTGACGGGTTTAATATTGGTAAGTAAAAGGTCATTTGCTCGATGAAATGTTACACAAATTCGCTCGTGGGTTTAAAATAAAGTTGTAACAAAGCGTCGAGAGTCTTGTTCTTTGTTTAATTCATAAGAGAGCGACTCGATATTACAAGTGAATGTTCTAGTGAACAGCTCTAGTGTATACTCACCTTTAGAGCGAGCGATGACTTTTAGATTTTACTAGGTCAGTGGTTAGGTGACTGTCCATTTCATGCCGAGTCCTTCCGTGATTCGGAAAGCACATAAAGCCTGTTGGTCCCAGCAGTCTTTCGTAGATCTTTGACAGTCGTTTTAAGTAGTCAGAAGCCAGAAAGTCTGACAAACAGTATTTTCAAGGGGTATCGTGATACCCAGTAACTGGGTTATGGCGATCAGATAGGCAGTGATTAGATTGGAAGCCGTCCATAGTTGGGAAAAGACTGGGCAAATGATATGTTATATTTTACTCGACTGAGCCTGAGCTAGCCTGAGCCTAGAGCTTAACTAGCTCTATAGCCCTATAGGAGTGAATAACTCAATGGCTAATAGTTTGCCTAAATCATTATACTGCAAAGATGTTTTTGAGAACTGTAAACATCTGCAAATAGAGACGTGTTTGATCAAGATTTATGTAAAGATTGACGTACCTAAGTAAATTTTATGTTAAATAAACAATTATTGTAGCTATTATACGTTTATCTTTATACAAAATTACTTGAATATCTCTTAGGAATATTGAGTAAAGCTTAACCCTTTACGAAAATGTCAAATATCTTTTTAGAGTTTTAAAATACCTTGACATTTTTAGAATTGGCCCCAATACATAAGTTACGATACAAGATTTTTTTTAGATATTTTGGTGACATGCCATCTTGATTAACTCATGTTGAAAGCAAAAATGTAGGTATATGCCAGCCACCTTTTAATTGTATAATGTAATTAATTAATTACTTTGTGAAGAAACCCACATTTCCTTCCACGGAACCGGTTTTATACAATACCGTAACATTGTTTGACGTTTTCCAATGGTCCGCAAATCTGGTATAAAATTGTAAAAAGGTCTTATTGTTAACATTGCGGATTCTCGAAACCTCTAATTACGTAAAGGGTAGGTACTACCCTGATAGACATAAATAAAGGTACAGTTAGCATCAAAAGTTTGGTAACCTGTTTATTAACAAAACTGGAAATATTATTTTCAAGTATTGAACAACTTGCTCCTGTGGTAAATATGAAAATGTTATTTATTAAAATGCTGACCTTACCTTTAACACAAACAAAATTGTACCTACCAAATCTTAGGCACGTTTTCCGAATGTGAATGCTTTCATAATTAATCCAGGTTAGAGGTAAAATGGTAAATGTCATGCAAATAATATGTGATTTATTACCGTTCCCAGAGTAAAGTCAGAAATTACGGAGAATTTATTACCTTATTCGAATTCAGATACCGGTTCTGATCATTAGGAACTAATTTATTACCCATGGCACTTAGAAAGCTCACTGAGTTAATTTAGGCCTCTTCATTAAAATAAACGTTTAAATAATTAAAGTTAACTAAAAGGTTAACGGACAAAAATACTCCGGTGGTCTAAAAAGCGATCTACAAACAAGGAACTTCCGAATCACTTTTAGAAGCCAATTCGTTTTTTGGGAGGCAATTGAATTCTATTTTTAAATTCTTTTGAGATCCAAGTCAGCTGTTACGCTGATTGGCTTACAATAGGGTAGTCACCAACAATTGACATACTTTTTATAAGCTGTAAAAACGCAACTCCCACGTAAATTTGTGTATGCCAACTAAATATAACATCACTTATTTGTCAACTCAATTGTCATTGATTTTGTAGCTGCAAAAAATAACTTTATACAGGTAATATCAAATTGAGCGGGTTTTAAGGGATTGTCAACTACCGATACGCGGCGCGATTAGGTATTTCCAAAAATGCTATCTATTACATACCGCTCGCTCTGCCTCCCTCCAGGTGAATAATACGAATAGGTACAAATGTACAATCTGCCCCTGCCCCCCAACGAGAAGAAAGAGTTGCAAGTCTAGAAGGCGATTACCTACATTTCCTTTTTCAAATATGATTTTGGGCGATAACGTTTTTCCCCCCCTAAGCCTTTACGAAATGAGACAATTTTGGTCTCATTAGAATTAGTACACCTTAATCACGATCTGTACGTTTTGCTTTTTTAATAATTCGGTACAGTATAATTTAAAAAGTAAAAATGCTTGAGGAAGATTTTAAATAAAAAATGTAGATATTTAGATGATAATTACTTCTATCGTACGCAATAGTTTTTTTAAATAAAAACGTACAGAGTCTATCTATCTTTTTCAAAATATGAAAATAGGACTAAGGTTACGGGAAAATTTACAGCTTGACAATCCCCTTTAAAGTTAAAATAAAATGCTTTTTGAGAAAGTTGTATTTTAAAATAACTACCTACTTTCCAGTTTTATGACACCTAATCTACATTACAAAGGTCGTATCTTCACTTGCAAGTACAAACAGCAAGTATGGAAATGTGCACATTTCCATGCAATAAAACTTTTAATACATCATAACTTTTACAAAACAAAAGAAGACAAACGCACATGCGTTGTCCCCATTTTATCGCCATCAGGAAGGATTCAAGCATATCAAAGTATATCGCCGTCCAATATGTTCGACATGTGATGGCCGGTAAAAGGAACAAAAGAGCTGTCCCTTTGAGACAACACGTGTGGTTAGTGTGGTGACGACGACGCTGAGAAACGATCACGACTACCAATTAGATACATGTGGATAGGGTTAGCACACATATTTTATTTTTATTTTTTAGTATATACTTGTTTAGTTTTAGATTTTGTACAATGTGTATTTACTTTGTGCGTCGCTTCCACGATAGTAAATGACTTTTCTTTCTTTCTTTCTTACATAACTATAGGAGTTATGAGAAAATATTTTTTTTTATTTAATTCCTGTAAATGCAAATATTGTCAACATCTTTTTTAAAAGAGTAAACTAAGTTTGAAGTTTCTTGCCCATACAAAACTACCTTTTGGAATGGGCAACTAGAATCATTTTTTCTCATTTGACGTTCAAAAGTGCCTTATAATGGTCTAATTGAAATAAATGGTTTGACTTTTACTTTTAACTTTCACCCACACAAAGATGTTCGCCAGTGCCGTGGGCGCATTTTGCAAACATCCGGGACAGCTACCTGAAGGTCATACAAATATTTTTACCGTGCGGGAATAGAACCCGAAACACGCACCGTAGCAGCCAATCGCTCAGCCACTGCGTTAACCGTATCGTCGAAACTACGGAGTTTTCCGAACGACAAATGAATGCGAAAAATAAATTATCAGTAACCAATAATAGCAGCTTACACGCGCTTGGCAAATTTATTTATTTATTTACACTTCATGCACAAAGGTACAAAGGCGGACTTAATGCCTTAGGCATTCTCTACCAGTCAACCCAGAAATTGACGTTTATCGTTCGCGAAACCGAAGGGCAATTGTTGTGGGTCAGATTAAAATCAAGATCCATTACTAATAGTAACAAAGCTGAAATGCGACTAAATTATATCAATTCGCCATGTAGACATTTTTCGAAAAAAATGGATACTAGTTAAAGATTTCATCTCGGATGTCAAAGCCAAATCATTTATTTCAATTATACCATTAAAATACACTTTAGAACGTCATATAAAAAAAAATGATTCTAGTTGATTTTCACCGTATACACGTTATGTCAGAAAAAGTATTTTTTGTATGAAGCAACAATAAAACAGATTGTCAGATTTAAAGAAATAACACAGGCTGTAACAGAATTTACGAGTCACGTAACCTATTCAGTTCCTACTTACCTACCCACTAATACATCTTCTAAAACATGAATAACTCCTCTACTTCACATTAATTTTCCGAGTGTGTTAAAACCGATGATTTACTAAGCCTGGTTTCAGTCGACCGTCATCAGGCCAAACAAAAACCGCGGAGAAAATATTTCAACAGTAAGAAAAGGCTGCTATAAATCGCTACCCGTTTTATGTAAAATTTCATTAGGGCTTACCATTGTAGCATTGAAATGAGGAAATGAGAGATCGAGTGGCAGCCCTGACAAAGGGCACTGGAACCGTTTGGCTCTGAGCCCGCGACTGTACCGGTTACATGACAGATTTCTGAAGATAAATCACGCGTCACGATTTCGGTTTACCTACTAGTGAATAATTATTGCTATTTGAATTTGTATGAAATGAGATTAAGCGGAGTTTTTATCGCCAGCTAGCGTTTTTCCTGGACTTCGTCCGCGCGAATTTTAATACCTAATTATTTATGCTTAATAAAATATAGCCTTATAATAATAATAATAATAAGTATTTTATTTCTCTCCACAATAAACGTTGCAGACATTGTTACAATTTCTAGTTATAGATATAGTTTAGTTTACCGTGGGAGACTGGTGCCTAAGCTAGGCTTTAAGGGCCTGTGGTTCAGGTCACCAGGTCTCCACCCTCTAGCAGTTAGATACATTTCGGTATTTAAACAAGTGCTAAACAATTTAGATTTACTTATGTGATATAACAACTTTAAGAGTCTGTTGCTCAACATGTAATAAGTTTAAATTTTGAGTTTAAAAATAATAAACAATAGAGTTGAATTAAATAAAAAACAAAACAAAGTGAGGAAAAAAAGAACTAGTATGGTTTGGTATTATAGTAAGGGATAACGTACCTTCCTTTTAGAGAAATAAATTTTAGAATCAAACTAGTAATTGCAATGATTAGCACATTGAAATAAATAACGAAACAAACAAAGAATAATCTAATTTTAGGTGTCTTCTAAAATTCGATTATTGATGATTGTTGTTTTTTTTATGGAAAATATGTTTTTGACAAATATCAGAACACAACATGGAAAAGACTACGTTCAGCAATAGTCATATTAAAACGACATTCATCTTAGAATACCCACAGTATTATAAACTGTTAGATAAGACCCTTCCGACAAACTTTTGCAAGAACATTAAGGTGTAACGTGTCTATAAACTACCCAACTTCGACTGTATGCTGAACTAAATAGAAAATAGATTGAAGCAACATTTATCATCGAATACCACAACTATACCAGATATTATTATTACAAACTAATTTCATCAACACTACGCTATATACTGTGAAGTAAAAGTTATTACTAACGTCAAAGGAGATTCTACACATAACAAAATGGACAGAAGTCATTTCCACCAATATGGTCACATAATACTTTGCGTAAAGAACAAAAGCTATTCATTACGGCTTTCTTCCATGCAACATGATATATCTGACTTAATATTGTATACTGAGATTGCTCGTAAACTGGCCTAAAGCATTGTTCGTTTGACCCATATAGTGCAAGATAAACTGCCCCCTTATTCCTATACTATGTCAATGTAACGAGGGGTCACGTTGCACTGGTGGCTCTCTCGTCAGCATGTATGTGCCAACGACCGCTCCAATTCTCCGTCATGTATCAGGAATTAGACACATGTAACATTTTTAAATACCCGCTCTTAATTAACCGAACCGGCAAAGCTTAGGTAAATAGGTTGGCTCAAAATAACGTATGACTTCGATTTACAGATGTGTAATATTCCTTATTTTTATTTTATAACTTTTAATGTAAACAGGTGGTGAAACGATTCGACGATTGATCTTGATAAAATTTTTGGTATTAATAAAACAGTGGGCGGGGTTTTACGTTCTTATGCGATATACCTAAATGTCATGAAAAAGTAATTAAAAGTTTGAAAGGCATTTACATTGGAGGCGTTGGAACGCGCTTGCCTGAAGCAGTCGTGATATAGAGTCAACATTTTGAGCCAGGTGTAGAAACCTAATGAAACGTAACAGTGGTTCAAGTTTTATGAGAAATCGGCATCAGAAAAGAAAAAAAAAGAAAAGAAAAATTGTTTATTTGTAACCTCGTACAGGTAAACACAACATAAAAAAAGGGTTATATAAAACAATAAAACATAAAAAAAAGCCTTATGAAACCTGTACGAGACCAAAAAGGCTCCTGTCTCAGCACAATGCTACGACATGAAATGTCGCAGCGCTGGTATTCTGACAGGGCCTTGCAGAGATGCCACGGGCGGCCACAGTCATGACTTAAGGTAAACAAATAAAAAAGTTGTAACAATAAATATCTACAAAAATATGCAAGCTAACATTATGTAAAAAATATGTAATATGTAAACCCGACATAACTATTAATTATATAAAGTTATTAAATACAATAAATAAATAAAAGTGAATAATATACATAAAGCTTTTTTTTTTAATAATAATGTTGATAATGTTGCAACTATCGGCCAATGTGTTTCCACATTGTTTGTCTATGCCGCTGGCGTTGTGAGAGGCATATTGTATTACTCTGTGGTTGTGAGTTTGTGAGTTTGTGACAAACAAAGGGACACCGACGACTCAAATTGACAACAAACAAATAAAACTAAAAAAGTGTATTATGTCTATGTAGTATTATGATAAGTTCATTATAATAATTATGTACTGTAATCTCTTATGTGTGGTGTGGATCACGACAGGGAATTTGGTCAGTGGGTCGTCTTAGTTTTTAAAGCGAAAAAGAGTTATTCCTTATGTTAAAGCGAACAACAAGTAATATTAATAACATAAAGCGGTATACGGTGATCTGTATGATTGAATAAAAGAAGAGAAGACACTCGCTGCCGAGTTTCACTGAGGTCAGCATTCCCAGCTACGTGCAAACCAAAGGTAAAATACTTCAGCTATTATAGTCCTTTTGTTTTTGTAGTAGGTGTTTTTTATATTTTAAACTAAAGGTATGGACTGTTTTTATAGCACGAAAAGGAGGTGGCAAATCGTTCCAGCAGAAAATGATATCATAGCACAACAAAACATTACACATCAAAATTAGTAAAAAAATGTTTTTGTTTTTATAAGAGTAAGTTAAAGCTGTCTACTATCTAAGCTAAGCTATCTAGCTACTATGATAAGCAAAATAATATATTTTATGTCACGCTAAAAAAAAACTGTTTGAATAATAGTTGGTGTTTTAGGGTTGACTAACAAAGATCGACATCTGGGGATTTTAGTAAAAAAGAACATTCATCTTAAAATACCCATACCAAATACCATCTTAAATTGATACATAAGACCTTTTCCACAAACTTTTTCAAGAACATTAAAGTGTAACATGTATATAAATCGTAACACACTAACTTTGACTGTATGCCGAACTAGATAGAAAATAGATTAAAGTAACATTTATCATCGAATACCTCGACTATACCGGATATTATTATTACACACTAACGCATAACTTTATTTACGCATAACAGCATACGCATAGTTCTTTAAAGTAAACTTCTCTAATTATAATAATGTTTAAGCATAACATTATAAAGCATAATTTTATTTACGCACAATGATATTAACAGTTCTTAAAAAAATATTCCAGGTCGACGGAGCAGATTTTTCTAAAATCTTTTACTAAAAAATCATACTGAAGATTTGATATTGTTATTGTTGTTTACAAGGTTCACGTTTAGCACTACTCGAGTCCTGCATATCTATCTAAGTGCCTTTCGGAAAACAATTCGAATGCGCATGATAACACGTTTCAAAAAACAGTTTTGTAATAATTTAATACAAACAGGGAAAGCAAAACCTAATCTGGTTAAACCTTTAAAGGATCACAAGCTTAATGTTCTGTAACTACATACAAAATATTCCACCCAAATATTACTAGCTTGGGCAGAACTTCGGTCACCGGAGCGAGCATTTAAAGGGTAATTTGCATTCTAAAGTCCGTCCGTAAATTCAGTGTTCTATCGACTATTGCGGTGAACCCACAACGTTTTGGATTTAGCATATGTTAGTAATGCTTAGCGCTAAACTTTGACCAAATAATTTAATCTGCTTTAGTATTTATGAGCCCTAAGCCTATGTTTAAACAGATTCAGTAATTTGTGTGCTTAGCTTTGTGTGCTTCGTTTGGAAGTATTTCAAGAATATAATCTACAATAATTTGTATGACTATAACTTGTCAGACATTGATATCTTATTATTTAGTACCCCGACTGCAAGGAAAGGGTTATTTTTATGTTCTGCCTGTACTGTCCCACTGCAGGGCAAAGGCATCCCTTTCTCCTTTCCAACACTCTCTGTCTAAAGCTAGCGTAGACCAATCCCTCCTGTAACCATCAAGCTCATCCAGCTATCTTCGCCTAGTAGACAGACCTAGGCGAAGATAGCTGGATGTGCCACGTTGTCGCTGGATGTTTTCCGGGATTCGCATTGTGGTTGTTTTGGCCCATGATCGTTCGACTTGCGGAAGATTTGGCCGGCCCAGTCCCACTTAAGCTTGAAGCTTGTTCATCTCTTACACAATCGCAAACTCGTAATAATTATGTAACTAGGCTGCTCCCTAAGTACCATAGAATTAAACTTGAAGGCGATTGTACAGTCAGCATGCTCCATTCAAAAGTAGTTAATAAGTAATGAAACTTATTAAAATTTTGTAGATAGGATAAGAGCACTAATTGTGTATGCTTTCTAACTCCTTGACAATTAAAAAAAGCCTGTAAATGGTTTAATTGACATAAATTCATTAGCTTTGACTTACACTTGACTTTGACTTTGCTAGTGGTTTGCAGTCAAGTTATTAAATTTTAAAATTATACGTACCTAATTCCAAATGTCTTCATGGGGCGCGGTTGTAGGTCCACATAATAATGAGAAATATTTTCAACCACAATGAATTAATATTCTATATTTTAAACAGCGGCAAGTAAGTATTAATAACTGCACAAGATCTATGTAAAATTGATTTCCAAATAATAAATCCTAAAGTGTGACCCATTTACCAACATTTGTTGCATTAGTTACGAGTACATCGGCTTTGATCTTTCAAGTTCTTGGAAATGTACGAGTCAGTTCCCGTGACACGAAAATCGAATCACACGTGTGTATTTAAATCATAATATATTGTAGTTTGCTTTGATTTAATTCTTGAAATCTGGTTCTCATCCTTGAAATATTATATTTTTTTATATCTGTTCCACTTACCAATGAATTTAGGAATAAATACTTCTCGAAGTGTTTTATTTCTGCCAGCTTTGAATGTCATCTTATGTTTCAAAAATCATCCTTGGCTAAACGCCGCCAGTTCTTTGAGCTTATCCATCTATTTTCGGGCCAAATATCCTATCCACCTATAAATTGGTTATTGGCTATCTATTGTCTATACTTTCCTTATGTCTGTGCCTTTCTAATTACTTACTTATGCTTTACACAAATAGTTCTCTATTTTATTTCATCCACCTTCTTATTAATCATCATCTTCTTTTAGTGCTTCTCCATCTTCTTTTATGTCTTTGTCTTTTTTACTCGCAGTTTCCTGCTTGATCATCTCCATAGGAACCTAATATTTGGAACGAACAAATAAGCTATAACTTTCTGGCTCCTTGACCATTCAAAAGTGCCTGTAAATGGTTTATTTGAAATAAATGGTTTTGAAAGTGAGTTTGAGTCGTAGACTAAAGTAATGTTTTCCGTTTATTTTATGGCAAAATATTGTGGCAGACCATTCTTCCCTAAAGCCGTAACATGATAAACAATCCATCAGGACTGTGTCACTAAATACACAATACCATCCACCCAATATAGACCACGATAATAATGGAAAACACGTGTTTATAAGATATCAAGGCACGTGCTACCATTTGATCTAAATACTGCATAATGCATCAGTAATGACAGATTGTAAGCAATCTACGAACAACGTCAATAACCTAGATTTCCTTCAATTTTGGAATGATATTGTGTTTATAGCTTCAACTGAGGTTTTGTCTGATTGGGTAATAATGAGCAATTTTCAGATATTCATGGCAATGCTGCCAGACTTTTGTGTCCCGTTGACAGCGATGTGGATGAGTTATACTTAAAGGACTATGAGCTCCCCCCTCCTTTTTTTGAAATTGTACATAAATTTAGATATTATTTCTAAGTTTTAAATACATAATTTTTTATGGTTATTTTTAAAGTATAGTAATTTCTAATACCAACATAAAAAGTAGGTTAGTAAGTTCCAGCTATGTTGCATGTCGGTGCCAGCTTAGGTTCTCAAAGAATAAGTTCAATCTTTGTTAGGAACGACCCCGTCCTAAGGTGTTTTCGTCACATGTTTTATTTACATCGTGGTCACAACCAATCAGAGTTCACCAAAGCAGCTAATTAGACCCCACCCATAATTTTTCGACACGTTATTAAAATATGGATTTGATTATTTATTAGGTTTGTCGGAGGGAAAATATGGATGAAAATGCGTTAACTTTACTGTTATTATAATAGAGCCTCTGGAACGATTTCCAGAGGCTCTATTATAATAACAGTAAAGTTCTCGACTCAAGCTTTTATAATCTATTATGTTTTTCTGTCCCAAAACTCTGAAACGGTCTTCGATCAACAGGATGTGGTCAAACACATCCGATAAATATAGGAAAATATGATATTGTTGTTGTATAATATTGTTATTTTCTAGAACACTATGAAAGGCCCAAAACCTGACGCAACATTATAATAATAATAATATGTGGGGATATTTCACACATGGCCATCTGACCCCAAACTAGGGAGACCCTGTGCTATGGGTGTCAGACAGCTGATATACATACACAAATACATTTACATACATATATAGATAAACCACACCCAGACACGAGGCAAACACAAGGTATATATTTTATATTGCGGGTAGGTAGGTACTATTCTCGCACACCACAATATCTGGTAAAGTACGCCGTATCTTCTTCTTCAGCAACCTTAAGACATCCACTGCTGGGCATGGTCTCCCCCAAGGGGGGTTCAGCCATAATCGCCATGCTTGGCCGATGTACGTCGGCGATCGCAGTAGATGTAGAGTACTTAGAAGGACGCTGCTGCCCATCCTCTGGTCAATATCCCTCTGTTGCTTTCTACGACATCCATGGGAAGAAATGGGGAAAAAGTACGCCGAATACCATTATATAAATAAAGATCTATTGTTCCCTTTAACCCTATAAAAATGCACTTACAACACGATCAAAATGATGGTATTTCAGCGTTGGTCCCACTGCAAAAATCGAATTCACAACTTAACCCCCTGGAATACAGCCAGTAAATTAAAAATAATCGTCTACGTTCCAGCCTACAATATTTTTATTCTCATCATAAACTGCAGATCAAACAAAAGACCACGCCATACTCAAAGTTTTTATCAAGCCACATATTGCAATATAACGCGGGCCGGAGACCGCCAACTATGTTTTTTGTTATGAAGGGACTAACATAACATCCATGTCATAAAATATACGTTTATGTAGATAGCGCCTGAAGAACCCACTCCTTTTTGAAGCCCTTTGATATAGGAAAGCTTCATAGATAACCAGAGGCTTAACTACATATTTACACGTCAAACAAAAAAAAGTTAAAAAAATGTAAATACTGGGCCAAACTATGTTAAATTTTTATGGGACCAAATGGTAACTATTCCGCATCAAACAAATGGAGAATCACATAAATCGGGTCATAAATCTCAGTGTAATCGGTGTACATACATAAAAAAAATACCGAATAATCAAATTGAGAACCTCCTCCTTTTTGAAATAAGTTAAAAATTACTACCAAGTAAGAAGTAATCTTAAGTGAATTTTTATTTGACACAATGACGATAAATAAGGATACCCGTGTTGGCTTTATTATTAATTAAATTCTTGGAAGAGTCGTTTGATTTCATTTCTAAAACCCAAACATAAAGCTTTTCTTTGATGTAATATAGCAGAAAAAAAATGTTATGTTTCAGTAAAAAAATGTTTAAGACTCTTAGACTAAGCCACCACCAAGGTACTGTGACAACTTAGAGGTCTCATTAGGATTGTTTACGTAGGTACCTCTTACTGTTTATACTAAAATTAAACTCTGATGACGAATAAGTATATTATGATAATTATTGAAACTAATCAATGAAAAATAGCCTGCTGTTTAGGCTGACTGTCAAGTCACTTATTGTTCTATTTTCAAAAAGTGTAATTAAATTTTAAATAAAAAAATATTAAAAGAGGTTGGACATGGTTTTACCAGCCAGAACCTCTACAGTGCCTACTCGTTGTCTCTTATATTAAAGCCAAACAAAATCCACGTAGACACATCGTCCGCATAACCTTAATCATATTAAGTTAAAAACTCATCGGCTTTGACGTCCCATTAAACATCAGTACGTCATCTGGTCGAGACACCCTCGAGGAAAATTTTATTACAAAAAAATGAGGGCCCGTCCCTGACCCGAATACTAGAAAAATTCCATCCATCGACAAAATGTTACACGGACCGAAAGTTTAATATTTATTATTAATTATATGCAAGTTCCGGTGTAACATCGTTCGCGGTTAGATTTCATAGCGGCTTGACGTCACATCCCTTATTTATTGGAACACTGGGTAAAATACATTGTCTATTATTGAGTTGAAGGAGGGTTTATGATAAAGAGAGTATGGGCCGAATTTATGAGTGTTTGTAAACAGTGTTAAAATCAATTTGTTATAGATATTGTTTTCATCAAGTTTGCCTCCAAGATGCTCGTTTGTTTTGGATAAGGAAGTTTGTAATATTTCAGAAGCTTTAAACTTGGAAAACTGCCCGCCCCACCCCGTTATCTGGCATGTGAAATATCCATGTACTAATATATTATATCTTTCCCTTTTTACAAGAATCCTTACACCCGAGAAGTGCGTTCATCCGCAAATGCGTAATTGAACTTTCACATTTAATAATTTAGTTGGATGACTACCAAAAGACTCATACCAGAAAATTAGCTATCCAGTTCTGTAAACTGATGTTCTAATATTATGTTTAACAGCAACTAATGCCAAATTGTGTGATATTAACCATGGAAATATAAATAAATATTGCAACGTATGTGCGCAGGAAATTATTTAGAAATTGGTGTTGCTTTAATAATTTCTTAGTCATTTCGTAATCATTAAAATATATCGGTAAGAAATTAATAAATAAAATTGTCAGTCAAGTCATCGAAGATTTATCAACAAGTACTACCTACTTCATTGTACTAAAATATACCTATATTATTATTATTATTATTACCTATTTTAAATAAGTCTGACACGAAACTCTTTCTAGAACTCAGTGTAAAAGTAAAGGTAAATCATTCAAGGTAAAGGCTCGCGAGCACTTGCATAAGAAGTTGGCAGACTCGGCCCACAATTGATTCGTTGTGTTCCTCCATCAGGTATTTTCAGCTCCCTCTACTCTTTTATATATTTATATATATATATTGTTTGTATGTATGTATATATGTATTTATTATTATATTTTGTTCTTAAAAAATTCTGCACCTTTGCACCTACCATGTTTGGTAGAAAATGCCCAAAGCATTAAGTCTGCCTTTGTACAGTGTTTTTTACATTTTGTGCATAAAGCTTTTAATAAATAATAAATAAATAAAAAATATCAGTGCCCTGCTGAAGGCACTGATATATTTTTTTGGCGATACTACCCCCGTCCCATGACATTGCATCTATGTATAGGGTAAGGTATCTTTAGAAATCGCACTCCAAAAGATAAAAACAAGTCGTTGTCCTCTCCACCACAATAATATAATTTATACAGTAGAAAATTTCATAGCATATCATTACACGCGTCTAACATCAGAGAAATTATTTCTCAGAAAACCGATACCTACTCAAGAGTGCTGAATCAAAACTAATTGGTTTTGCTACACAGCGTACCTTATACTCGGGTCTACGTACCAATTACCAATGCCACGGAATAAAATATCCGTACAGAGACGTAACTCAATGTTTACCTAAAACAGCGTCCTATTGCGTAACACATTTGGGATACCAATCCCTTTCAATAATAATACCAGCTGATTATTATCCCACTAAGGTCAACGGCTTCTTCATTTATGTCATCATTTTTAATTTTTGTATCATAGATGTGCATAATGCTGGCTCAAGACGGAGTGGCGACTTCAGATTCGTGTTGGAAAAAGCAGGAAAAATTCCAGTTTCTTTCAAATTCCGTTGTTTTTTCAATGTTTCTTCCGAAAATTTCCGAAAATTGGCCCGTATATATTAACGTTATTTTTACCGAACCGAAAAAATCCGAAGAATATGAAAGAAACGTGAAACATTTTTTTTTTTCAAATACGTGATTAGTATATAAAACTTAGGATATCTGCTTTAATTATTCCCATATAATAATAGGTACGTTTTTTTTTTTTAATTTCAAGACATCAATCAAAAAATACGAAAGTATTCTGTATTTTTTCTATGAAACATGCGAAATAAACGGAATAAAAACCACATTTTGTTTTTTTTTTTTTTGACATGGATGTGTTTTTTTTTGCTTTTTCAACGCTGCTTCATTTTAGTTTTGCTCACACTGTTTTCCTTCACCGATGTCAGTGATGTCCAAGATAAACTTAGAAAGTTCATATTAAATAGAAGAATCATATTAGTACTTGCCCGTGCCCCGTTGCGAATCCCAAAACCTCGTGCCTGAGAAGTGGACCTTAACCACGACGTCCAGAAACAAGAAAAAATTGTGCGGTCGGGGGACCCCCGTAAGGTACGAAGATCCTTACGTACGTGTCTGTACAAATAAAAATATATATGTCATACATTAACAAAAATATATATATACATGAGCACGCCTGCTTGTAAGCTCATTTGTTTGTAGTAGGCTCGATACACGCACACATACTCACACGCATTTCGTTACGTGACGATTTCTACTAATTCGCACTACCCGTAAGCCGTGTTAACTTCGTTCCAAAAATATTTTATTTATTGCTTTATTTCAGGTTGCGATCAGACAATTTTGTATACATAGGAACCAATGAAAGCAGTTTTACTAACAATTTCTTTGTTCAACGTTTAAAACGTCCAGAAACAGGACATTAACAATTTTCAGAACTACAACTTTAGTTTCACTTCTGTACATTCTTAATCTATGATAACACTCGGTTCAGTTCAATAATTACTAGAGAACATACCTATCTACTGTTTGAAAAGCTTTATATACCAGATACATAAGTACCTAACACCCTATTGAGTAACGGGTATTGTAACGTTCGGTCGTAATGTATTGTGTTTCCAATTGTACTTCAAAGGAAATAAATCAATAGTCCTACAGAGAATTTATATAGGTTTCCTCTTTTTGTACAATGTATTTTCTTTTTACGTTAGTTAAGGTAACAGGGAGCTAGGTTCGTTTTGGGGTTCTCATGTGTACGTTCCAATAAGCTATTTATAATTATTAAAATAATAGGTGGAGACATTCCACACACGGTCGTCTGACCCCAAACTAGGGAGACCCTGTACTATGGATTTCAGACAGCTCATAAACAACAACCAGACCCAAGGCAAACACAAGTACTCATCACACAAAAGTTTACCCTGGGCGAGATTCAACCTAATATTTGGTTTACAGGCAAAAATATTCATATATCTACTAGGCTACTAATATTTTTTTATCTTGAGCACGTTGGTACCAGTAAGTGAATTGGAGGTGAACTGTCATCATCACATGATTTTTAATAGTACTGCTGAGGTAATTCAGTCAAAACACGCGTATTGATTGTATATATTTATTTACTCTTTCATCGTATATTATTCTTAAGATCTTATATGTTTTAACTCTTTCATCAAAACATCTTAACAGACAAAACCCTGGTACAAAAACAAGCAGAACTAAGTGGTTTTTCTTCGAAACACGTTAATAAAAATGACCACACAAGCGAAATGATTGCACATTGTGTGGTGAATTATTGTGCACCGCAGTGTAAACATACCTTCTATAATGTTACGCGCAGCCTTGCACAATATCATGTGAGAACAAACAAATACTGGTAAAGGAAACAGCATTAAATGCTATTTTCAACTTCGTTTATTTACGTTTGAAAATAAATGCAAATGAAAACTGTTTATTAACTGTAAACCCTTTATTTAAAAAAACATTTGATTACCGAGAGACTACGAAATGTATGCAATAAAAGCAGTTTAGTACGTAATAAAAATTGTATGTAAGTAGGTTAATTTCCTTAAACCTCTTTTTTTCCTACTACGTATTGCCAACATCATATGATAAAAAAATATCAGTTTCCACAGGTGACATGGAAATGTAGGAGTGTTAGTAAATACTCTACCATTTTCATTCTGCGAGTGTAAATAACGTTTAGTAAATGTACACATTTCATGTGTAATTTCCAAAACCTGGTTTGACATGCGTATTTAGCAGAGAAGCAATATGTTTTTCAGTTTCATAAAATACTTTACGTTAAACTGTTTCAATCTACCACCATTTTGACTATACTAGCTTTGGACTAACGAATGCAGACGAAGCCGCGAGATCAGTTCCCCTTCCTGATACTGCCAGACGTAGGCAGAAACCAGTTTGCCATACTTCTTCACATCACACAGCATTTGCGAGAAGACAGTTTTATGTAACAAGCAGTATACTTTATAATAAAGTTAATAAAAAACTTAATATATTACATTTAAGCAAACAAGATGCTAAGATCACAGTAAAAAGATGGTTATTAGATATTTCGATATTATTAGATATTTCGTTTTTAGGTAGTCCAATTGGACTACCTAAAAACGAAATATCTTTTGTCTTCAGAAATATATTAATTAAACATACACGCACGTACGCAAGCACGTAATCACATACACACACACACACACACACACACACACACACACACACCACACACACACACACATACACACTTTATTCAGTACTTACGTTATAATTATTACTTTATTGTTTTTCAGTTTTGTTGTCTTTTTACCCGACTGCGCCAGAAGGAGGGTTATGTTTTTCGGGTGTATGTATGTATGTATGTATGTATGTATGTATGTATGTATGTATGTGAATTTCTTTGGCACGCTCTGTAGCTCAAACGGCTTAATGGATTTTGACTTGAGAGGTGTCGTTTCATTCGTCATAATTGTGTGAGTGACACTGGGTACATCAAAATTAGAAAAAATACACTGGCCGATTTCTGGCGACATATTAGTGTTTAAAATAAAAATATTTTTCCTCAAAGCCTATCGAGTGGGGTATCAAAATAAAGGGTTTTATAAATAGCTTACAAATATATAAATAACTTATATGTTTAAATGTAATTTAGAATGAGAAAGGCTAAAAATCAACAAATAAATTAAGGTTCGTTTCCTTTAAGTTGAGTTCCTTTACGTTGAGTCTGAGAGTTTTTAGCTTGAAAGGTGTCGTTTCAATCGTCTTAATTGTGTGAGTGACACTGGGTACATCAAAATTATTAAAATTAAACTGGCCGACTTTTGGCGACATTTTAGTGTTTCCAAAAAAAAAATCTTTAAACCTATCGAGTAGGGTAGGTTTTATAAATACCTTACTAATATATATACAACTATTTGTTTAAATGTAATTTGGAATCAGAAATGCTAAAAAACAACAAATAATTAAGGTTGATTCCCTTTAAGTTGAGTTCCTTTACGTCGAGTCTGAGAGTCTATTGCTCTTGCAAAATATTGCTATTTTACGCTATCTAATTCCGTTACGTCGAGTTTATATAATAAGTACAGTCAGGATATAAATTAAAAACCAGTATCATTAAAATATTGTTTTATTATTTGTTTTTTAACGTTTCTCTACACTATAATTTACTTACTATGATCATATCAGTAGGAGAAAAAGAAGAAAGGTTTTCGAGAATATGGCAGTTTAGCGATTTCTTTCAGCTTTGAAGAGGTTCCGAGAGGTTCAGAAGTATTATCTTCACTAGAAGGAAGAGGTTGGTTTTTCATATTCTTTGATATCATGATATTATCTTTGGATGATATTATCCATATCAAAGGTGTTAAAACCCTACTTGGTGTTGTCTATTAATGTCCGCCCGCCATTGACTACTTTCGCAACTTTAAGAATCAGTAGGGTCAGTGTATGCACATTGCGTCTTCATGGGCGATTTCAACACAGACCTTGGGCAGCCAACCTGTCGTTCCCGAGAACTCTTACATATCATCGAGTCTGTTAGTCTCTTATGTTCTTCCTTTGCAACCTACTCGTTTTAATATCTTAGGGTATGACACGTGGCTCGACTTAATCCTAACGACCTGTCCCTCTCTTGTGTTGGAAATAGGTACCTACTCAGGGGAGGCACCGTAAAGTGAAGAAGAAGAGGCAATGTTTTTTAAAGGGAAATCTAATAATTAAATAGCAACACAACCTCCTTCTTTCCAATTCTATCGCGACGGATAAAAACGAAACCGGGAAGTGGGGTAGATGGTAGAAAGAAGATTGAGGTTTACTCTTACAAATCAGAACGGGCGTGAACGTTGGCATTAGAAAAGGTGTCTTACATTGTTATGGCAGACATTAAACAAATGGTATTTCTATTGACTGAAGCACCGACGCACAAAGTCACCAAGGATGTCGGTTATTGAACTAAAACTTGCATCAGCGGAAGAATTAAAGGAAGCATTGGAAGCAAAAATGCGACTAATGTATAATTAAACCTTTTGGTGCTACACCAATATCTGTGCACCACCCACCAACAACACTAGTAGGACAATACATAACAACATGGAGGAGTAAAAATATAAATAAATAATAAAAAGTTCAGTCGGTTTAAGGTTTAGGTTAGTTCAAGGTTTGGGGCCGAGGAGCCCGCTAAGCTTGGGGACCTGGTGCACTGCACCGCCTAGCCCTCCGATAGCTAGTGCACGGAAAAGCGGGTACAGAAACTCGACGTTAAGGGAGTAAAAACGGGACAGAAGTTGTAGACTCGACGTAGGGATAATAGAAGCGAGGCAAGCTTCTCGGCTCAACGTAAAGAGACTCGACGTAAAGTTTTCTAAATTCTAAATTGAATCACTGCGAAAACTAAAAATATTAAAATAAAAAAATTATTTAAAAAAACAAAAAACCCGACTGCGTGAAAAATTGTTAAACTCAAAAGATAGAAATAAGTGAAAACTTAAATATTTTTTTGGTTTTGAATCATCGTGGTTGACAGTGTTCACAAAGGCAGTCGGAGGCATCAAGTTAAAGTTTAGACACTTTCAACGGATTTGAAACATATTGTACATTTTTGATGCCTCCGACTGCCTTTGTGAACACTGTCAACCACGATGATTCAAAACCAAAAAAATATTTAAGTTTTCACTTATTTCTATCTTTTGAGTTTAACAATTTTTCACGCAGTCGGGTTTTTTGTTTTTTTAAATAATTTTTTTATTATTTCTCTCTTTTTATGTTATTAATCAATTAAATTAGTAGTACACCATGTTTTTAGGTTATAAATTATAAATTGTCAACTGAATGCTATCTTCTGAGATACAGGCCTCGCCTAGTTCAGAAGATAGAGTCAAAACCCTACGTTAACCTCCCTTTACCACCACAAATGATGTTGAATAAATTTTATATGTTGTAATCCTTGTTACTAGCTGGTGAGAAATAAACAATTTGTTTTTATTTTTTTTAGTTTTACCAAATGTCAGCAATATCGGTTCAGTTATTTATCCGCGAAAGCATAATAAACCATAAGGAAACAAACTAACTTTCGCATTTATAAGATCGGTATGGATAAAAATCTCAGCAAGGCCAATTAAGTACTCCAACAAATAACTTATTCGCCAAACAAAAACCATTTATGTTGGACAGCCAAATACATCAGAAGCCTCAACAAATGAATCAATTCGTGCAAATCCGCAAATTCTCAGACAATTTATCTCCTAACCTCCAATCGGGAGAAAAACGTTGCTAATAGAGACGAAATAAGTTGTAAGCACTCGGTAATTTATGGACACCCTACTAGCAGACTATAAACCTGGATTGCGAATAGATCTGTACAAACAAAGGTGGGGAAAGTTCGGCAGCAGGTGAATTAATTACCTATCGCTTGGTTACCCTTGTTATTCATGGAAGTGATGTACAAAGTAACTTGCTTTTGTGGCTAAATTGGGAGAGAATATGGATACTTTTTTATTCAGGCACTTGCCCACCACACTATTTTTAAACCACTGCATCTCCTGCAACTAGAATCAACCGAAAGCAATGAAGCTCAACGAGTCCCGGAGAAACAATTCAACTGTCTTGGATCCCGCAAAGAAATTAATGAGAAAAGAACAGCAGTAAGAAAAGAAGATTTTTCCACTTTCCTCCACAGCCGTATGCCGTGCCGCCGTGTGGTGCCGGCCATGAATAGCACCACCCCATTTCTACTCGTGGGTGTCGTACAAAGCGACAGAGGGATAATGACCAGAGGATGGGCAGCAGCGTTCTTAGTATCATAACACCTACTGCGATCGCCAACATGCATCGGCAAAGCATGGCGATTATGGCTCAACCCCCCCTTGGGGAGACCTATGCCCAGCAGTGGGCGTCTAAAGGTTGAAATGATGATGATGATGATGATGAGACATAACAGAACTAAGCTAATAGGCACAAAGAGACGTTGACAACTGGGAGCAACCCAGTTGCCAAGCACCACGGATTATAATTGTGAGCTGTTACATTTGATTCCAATAACACGGTACAGCAAAATCGATTGCATAAATTAGTTCTAGAATATGGATTTAAACAAAAACAAAATTTATGTAAAAATATCTACCAGGTAGAATTGATTCGAACTTAGTAACACCGCCATAACCGGCAATTAGTCTTTCATACAGGGCAAAGTACTTCGGTAACACAGGTAACCTATGGGAGATCGCCAGTGGCGTCAAGGCGCCTTGAGGAGCCTGGGGTAGAACGAATGATTTACTTCCCACCTGTACGAAGTGGAAAATATGTTTTTCTTACTCCTCGGCTGTTCTTTTCTGATTAATTACGTTGCGGGATCCAAGACAGTTGTAATGTTTCTCTGGGACTCGGCGATCTTCATTGCCTCGACGATTTTCTGGTGGTCGCCTGGTCGCCAATGTTGATTCTGACTTTCAGAAGTTAGAGTGGTTTAGAAATAGTGTGGCGGGCTTCCCACCTGTACGCAGAATACGTGCTGAAGCGTAGAGTCGCGGAAACCAGCCTGATATACTACATATAGTATATGTCATATACTATACCCACAACAAAAAAAATAAGATTATTTTTATCAAACCGTGGCTACACTTGCGCGCTGACAGATTTGTTGCCCTTGGTGTATATGGTGTTTAATCTCCAATGCGTAATTATTTAATTATTTAATTAATTGTTTTAATCACGAAGGTCATAACTTATCTTTCATTTCCTGAATGATCGAACAGGATAATAATAATGTGTACTCAATAAATGATTAATTAATTACTTTGTTTGTTTTTAGTAGTAGATAATAACGATAAATACTGACAATTAATCATTTCTAGCTGAATTAATGCTAAAACATTTCGATAATCTAATTTGAATCTTAAACCAGCTTAATAATTTAGCCTATCGAAACCTAACAGACGGTAAAACGTCCTGATATCTAAACCATTATAACCAGGCAAATTCCCCAGTTTTAATAAATTCAAACCGAACCGATTTCAATGAGAGATTAAACATTTCAGACAAAGCCTACGTAGGCTCGTTAAAAAATGAAAAGAATTGGAATCGAAGCACTATTGAATAAAAATGGCCGACTAATTGTTACTTACAAACAAAGGCGCGAAGGGTACAAAGTAATTATATCTCAATTAAAAATGTTTCAAATCGAAAAGAAGTTACGAGTGTTAAAACCTAATTCTTTAATATCTTAAATTCTTTTAACTAATTGTAAATAAATACAATATTATAGGAAAAACTCTGTACGCAAAATACGCGCTGAGACGTGGAGTTGTGGACACCAGCCCGACATACTACTACAACAATACGAAAAACCACAATTTAAACTTTGATTATTCCTGTAATCTAAAACACCTTGAAACCATGTTCTAGCATCCTTGTTTCAAATACTTTTTACATAGGTATTGCGTAAAAATTTTGAATAATATAATAATAGGTTCCTTTCTATTCTATTGTTTCAACATTCATACACCACAAAATGAAAATATGAAGCAATCTTCAAAGTCAAACACATTTTATTTCCGTATAGCTGGCTGTATTTACCTTTTCAAACAGTTATTTTCGTTTATAATGTTATAGTACTAATATAAAGCTGAAGCTGTTTGTTTGTCGCTAATATCCGGAACTTCTAGTCGATTCTGTAGAAAAAATACTTACTTAATAATATTCTATATTTTCATCATCATCTGCAAAGCCTTTTCACATCTTGGGGTCGGCTTCTAGTCCAACCGGATATAGCTGAATACCAGTGTTTTATATGGATCGACTGCCTCTCGGACCTCCTCAACCCAGTTACTGGATAAGACTTTCTGGTTTCTGACTGCCCCTAACGGCTGCCAAAGATCTACAAATGACAGCCGGGCCAACGGCTTTACGTGCTTTCCGAGGCACGGAGGGAACTGGGTATGAAAATGGATGGTCACCCACCCATCCACAGACCGACCATGGCAACCTTAACCTCTGATCGATCGAAGAAAATTCACGTGGACGAATTCGCAGGCCAAAGCTAGTGTTAAATAATCTGATAAATAAGAATTCACTTGCACAGTAGAGATTAAAAATAATGAAAACTTTTGATTCTCCGATTGAATGTTAAATAAATATTTGCTTTGAACAAGCCCTCGCTATTAAGCTATACAACTACAAAGGAGATAATAACGCCTTTATCACTAAAATGATGTTGTTGAGAAACCCTTGACACAATACACTCATCGATTACCCAACAGTTATGAATGACGCAAAATTACGCAATTTTTCCCAAAACCCGCTTGTTATTACGTGAAAATCTGCGAAGGAAGCCTCGCCCGTCTGATTTATTCGCACACTTTATCGTTTGCAACCCGCTTTAGTTAGTAGAGTTTTAGATCATATTTTACTTTATTATTGTAATCCAAGTTTTGCGTACAATGTTTTTGCAAGTCCCTTTACTCGAATATTTTGTGGTGTCGACAAATTGTTTGCCGCAATGTGGGCCAGTGTTTTAGGGTTATTCGGCTTGCGGCTGCGAATATCATTTACTTAATCTGGATAGTAATTATAACTTATCGTAGTACATGCTGTCTTTCTATGTGTTTATGTGTAAATTCCTTTTTACTTTGTCT
The DNA here is from genome assembly GCA_947361185.1 of Charanyca ferruginea. Taxonomy (NCBI): domain Eukaryota; kingdom Metazoa; phylum Arthropoda; class Insecta; order Lepidoptera; family Noctuidae; genus Charanyca; species Charanyca ferruginea. The sequence continues at coordinate 52,905,521 of OX376055.1, read as the reverse complement.
GTTGTTGGCATGAACTATATGTATGAGCATTATTCGTATACAGAATAGGTGATAACTAACATGATCACCATACTTGCTTAAGGCGACCTGGCGTTTGACTAGCTTTTGCCCGCGACTTTGACAATGTGAATTGGGTAGTAAACACCATTAAGCAATTGACTTACTCTGTATGAACTGGCTAAAGCCTCATAGATTTTGTATGGAAACGTATCACGTCACTTGTAGGTTGTCATTTGCAACTATTTAACTATTTATTGATTTTAAAGTAATTAAAAATCGAATTTTACAGTAAATTGAAAATTAACCGGATTTTGAGGGTTTTAATCAAGTATATTTTTAAATAAAACATCATTAACCAATAATTATAAAATGGAACTCCTCTAAAAAATATAGGTACTTAGATTAAAACCCTCAAAATCCGGTTAATTTTCAATTTACTGTAAAAATCGATTTTTAATTACTTTAAAATCAATAAATAGTAAATAATATAAATAATATGTATATTTTTTTAATTTGATCGCGCTAATCTCCAAAAAACTAGTTAGATTCTGAAAATTCTTTCGCTAATAAGAAGCGACGTTATATTATCTCTGAGCACATACATTTCGAAACCGTAAGCAAATTCATGAGGACATAGTTGCTACTAAATTTAGGTTTAGTAAGTCTGTCTTGAACAATATCGTATGGAATATCGAGCTTCTTTCACATTTAAAATTGTTACATAAATATGAGGCGAATATACATAATCATGTACCTAGTCTGATACTGTCTAGACATAAATAATATTAAACAAAAGTAGAGCGAAATTATTACAATATCTACACGAACACAATTAAAGCTAAACAATACAAATATTTTCGTCTGGATATGAAAATAGTTAAACAAAAATATTGTACCTATAATAAAATAAAGAAACACGATTATTTTATAAAGAGTTGAAGTTTCCATAAAGTTTTCCGAACATAGACAATTTGTTGGTTTAATATACGATTACGATTAAATAGTTTGTTCTTAGCAATATCAGATGAAAATATTTTCTTGTTTTCATACTTTTTAGAACGTGATTTTTCAGTAGTCGGGTTTTAGTTTTTAACCGACTTCAAAAAGGCGGAGGTTATTAATTCGAATGTTTATATATATATTTTTTTTTATGTTCGGGCATAACTCTGTCATATATAGACGGATTAGCAAAATTCTTTTTTTTGTTCGAAAGAGGTTTATTCCGAAAAGGTTCGGGGTTTCATATAAATTTTACCAAAATTGGTACAGCCCTTTTTGAGAAAATCAACAAATTCCCAAAAAAAATACTTAGACGACGATTTAGTTTCTTCAATCACTGGAGGACTTACAATCTCTTTTAATTGTGTTGCCGTTTCTTAATGGATTTGGATGTTAAGACAACACTAAAAAGCGAAAAATAAAAAGTTTTTTCAAAAAAAGAAAACCGCCTTCTTTTTTTGAAAAAACTTTTCTTGTACTTACATTTTTATAATATTTATACATGCCGCAGGGAAAGAGTACTTTGATTTGATCAAATCACCAATTTTTTTGAGGGAAATGACGAATGACAGTTGTTACTGTATCATCTGACATGATTTGGCCAAATCCCTTAGGGATTTGCTCAAATCCCTAATTGTACCATTTCCCTGCGACATTCAAACTAATATAATAAATGCGAAAGTAAGTTTGTTTGTACATTTTCATGCCTTAACCACAGTCACTGAACCGATCATCCTGAAATTTTGCATATACGTTTTCAGGTGTACAGAAACGAACATAGGGTACCATTCATACTGAATAAAGTACTGTTTCCGAGGAAAACAACATTAACGTTCTTATGATAATAGATGACGCCACGTGTTTTTCGAATCCTGATTAAATTATATTATTACAAGCAGCGAACAACCCGCAATTATTGCCTAATTACAAATTAACGCGAGCAAAACCGTGGACAAAAGCTAGTACATATAAAAGCAGTAACTTACTAATACATAATTCAATATTAAAGACGAGAAATAATGAAATCCTTGAGTTACGCAGACGAAATCACAGACAAAAGCTGAGTAGTATCCCATAATAATAAAGACGATTCGAAATAGATTTCTACTAATGTGGTAACCAAAACCGTAATCGTTGCTAACACGAACTATAGGCATGATAGATGATATTCTAACGGTTATTCCCGTGAGAGATAGGCCCTGTCACCGACGAATACCGTCGTAATCCTTTACTCTGACGTTTATAACCTGCACGAAACGGTAACCAACTAAGCACCTTAATCTTTTTGGTCTATATACAGCTAATAAAATAAACTATGTGATGTATTCTGCTTTTGAATGATGTAGGTTATCTACACTAATATTATAAAAAGAAAAGATTTGTATATTTTTTATTTTTGTAAACGAATAAGCTCAAAAACTACTGGTGTGATTTTTTTTTTCCCTATTAGAATGTTACAGATTCCCTGAATAACAGAGGCTATATTTATCAATTGAAAAAACCTTGAAACATCCTTGAAAAATATCACGCGGATGAAGTTACTGTACTTATCCTTCTACTATTATCAATATGAAAGTTGAAAAATGGATGGATATTTGTAACTCTTTCACGCTTAAACGGCTGAACAGTATTAGCTGAAATTTGGTACACGTATAGATATTGATCTAAATTAACACAAAGGATCTATCCTGTCATTTTGTTCCCGAAGGATAATTTCGGTAGAAGTATATACGCAGACAAACTCGGCAGAAGCTCGGTCATATTCATATTCAGTGATATATATAAGCTGATTATATTTATTTTTTTGTTTCAACGTGTTAATATCTGGAACTACTAAACCCTATTATAAAGCTACATTTCTACATCAAGCATGCATCATGCAAGCAAGCGAGCATGCAACATGCCGCAGGCATGGTTTCTGTCACGCTCACCACCGCAGCTTCGGCTTACTAAAAATGCAGCCTTTGAGTAAGTACTTTACGCTATATTTTAAATTGGTATATATATAAAAAAACCACGCGGTAGAAGTCGCAAGCAAAAGGTAGTAATATTATAAAGATGAAGAGATGGTTTTTTTTATTTGCTTATGCGCGCTAATATCCAGAAATACTGTACCGAAACTGACAATTCTTTCGCTATAAGAAAGCTAAATTATCCATGTGTGTGTGTACTTTATTATCAAAAACATTAGGACGTTGACAAAGTCGCTGTGAATTATCAGTTCTAGACACGTAACTAGTGTAATGTCTCTTGGGCACATTTTGACGGCGACGATGCAGAGGAATCTTTTGATGTCTTTTTGCTCAGATTATGAAACAAAAGCAGATAGACCGCGCGGAACACTGAGAGTGAAGTCAAAAAAGCAAATACAAATTCAAAAACGAATACCTACAATTCGCTTCGCGCTGTACTGACACGAGTCAGTACAGCACGAAGCGAAGCATCGTTGAAAAAACAAATACGAATACAAATAAAAATTCAAAAGCAAATACAATCACGTGATTGTAGGTATCCGCTTATGAATTTGTATTTGCTTTCTTGGCTTCACTCTCAGTGTACCGCGCGGTCAATCTGCCTTTTGTTTTATAATCTGAGCCTTTTTTAATAGTTACCTTTATGTTAAATATTATGCATACTTATCTAAATAAATCTTTACGCCTAATATTTAGGCTATGTAACTTAAGGGTCAGGCCAATTTAACTTATAGCCCGCGAATTTTTTCGACTAAACTTTGAGAGTTTTGGACGCAGAACTGATGCAGAACGGACGCAGTCTGCGTTCAAAACTCTCAAAATTTAGTCGAAAAAATTAAATAAAAGTAGTATTCTTTCAAAATTAAAAAAAAAGCGTATACTAAAAGACAGATAATAAAATTGTCTGTAAGATGGTGTAAGTTTCGTTTAATTATACCTGGTAGATTTTGTGTGATTGTCAATGTTTTGTCCGCGTCAAACACAACTTCACGAGTTAATTAAACTATTTAATATGAACTTAATCAAAAATATTCACTTACTAAATGATTAAGAGAATGTTCTAGTTTAACATATAGTTTTTTCAAATCATTTACACTGCACATTTTGACGTGATTGTCAGTTTAAAATCTGTAAAAGTCGTTTAATAGCCCCTTAAAACAAGTTTAGCCTGTGCACAACAGAATTGGCGCCATTGTTTCTTTCCCACATTTTTATTCAAAGCGGTTTTGGTAAAAGAGAAAAATATGTTGTTGTCTGTTTGTGATGTCGCGCACGTTCCAGGAAACAAATAAGGGTGATGGATATATACTGTTTTATTATATAGTAGGTAACAAATAGAACATACCTATAACTGTATAATAACTATAACTTATGGGCTAGGCCACACTCTGGTAATTTTTTTTTATATTTAAACTAGCACTTCGTCCACGTGATATTTTTTTTGATAATGAAGATTTTTTTAAATAATAGATAGCCTCTACCACTCAGGGATAATGTAGCATTCTATTGGTGAAAGAATTTTTGAAATCAGATGAGTAGTTTCTAAGATTATCCTCTACATACAAACAAATTTTACCTCTTTATAGATATAGATATAAAAAAGTTACCCCAAAATACGAACTTCTCGTTTACCTTTACAAACATTCACAAACCAACGCCTGCACGCGTAGCATGACCACGCTATGTCTACGGAAGAATAGACATACTGACAGGAAGAATAGGCAAACTGTACTGACTATTCTTGCTGTCAGTATGTTTATTCTTCCGTAGACATATCGTGGTCATGCTACGCGTGCTGGAACTACTTATAGGCCACACAAATATATATTCTGTGCCGTAATCAAATGCGACACATAACACACCAGTATCCCTATACCTCAGTAAATTTTTCACCATTTTACATATTGATAGATGATGTACTTACTTATTTTCAGAAATTAAAATAGATTCTCTGTTAGCGAAAATAATTTCTTCCCCGGAACAAAATGGGACTGGACTATAAATAGGCGCAATCTGTACCCGACGTATTGGTAACGTACGTAGTCGTGAATCAATCAACTTGATCGAATCGTGACGCTGACAAACAACTGAATTGGATTATAAACTGGGCTTGATTGGATTTAAATTTAAATTTAAAATGTTATTGTTACATTAGAATGAACTCTAGGAAATTAATTTATTACGGCCGGCGACTAAAGTCGTTAAACAATTCAGTTATCTAAACCCGAGCACTATGAGGAAATACGGAATAGCTGTAAAATTTAGTTAAAATATCGCTAAGCTGTTCTGAAACGGTGACAAGCAGCATGTCATACTATTTAGTGTCTATTTTGATGATATATAAAAGTAACAATAAAATTGACTTTTATAAACATACGACTGACGAAATGCCTCTCACAGTAGAGCTGCCGGCTTCTCTGTCGTGACTGAAATTTCGGATTACCATACAATTATTTTGATTGACTACAAGAGCTATAGATACAGTCATAATTTTCCAATCTAAACTAATATTATAAAGCTGAAGAGTTTGTTTGTTTGTTTGGTTGAACGCGCTAATCTCAGGATCTACTGGTTCGACTTGAAAAAATATTTTTGTGTTGGATAGTCCATTTATCGAGGAAGGCTATAGGCCCATGCGAAGCCAGACCGGGTCGCTAGTTTATGATACGAAAAAAGAAAAATGACATTTATGACACTTAGTTAATTTCCAAATTGAACAGAACTTTTTTCCTTAATTAATAAATTAGTTTGATTAACTTCGATTTGATCTGTTTGAAAGCGATGCATGCCATGAGAATGCGATGTGATGGAAAGCGAAGACACGGGTCAAAGTAAACGTGAACGAGCATCCCTGGTTCCAAGCTTTACATATCTATGCTAGTACCTATAAAGTATGCTGTAGCTGAAAATCAGCGTCAGATGAAGCACTTTGTGCTGAGCTGAGACCTTTTTGGCATTATAATTATGGTTTTCTGTTTTTTATAGTTTTAATTATTTTAAAGTTATGCTAATAAACGCATCTTTCTTTCTTTAAAATCAACTTATTAATAATAAATAATTATACCTCTGGCCGCCCCCAGAGAATATTGAATCTATTATTAAAGCACCTTTAGTGGTTAGATAATACTGAACACTTAAGTATTTGCCTGAACTGTCAAAATAGTTTATTATCCCCAAGTTCTAACAGTTACAAACTTATTTAAATCTCGAATACTTCTCAAGTGGGTCAATCAGAAAACTTTTTAAGAAAAGTTCTCACTAACTGTCACAAACTGTCTCTTCGCTTTCAAATGTTTCCTATCATCTCTTTTTAATAAAATATTTATGTTTCTATTTAATATTACTCAAGAATGACTTTATTTTAATAGAATAATAATTTTATTTTACTAGTACTTTTTTTCATTTTAGTGGAGTACTAGCTTTTGTTACCGGTTTCGCCTGCGGGAAGCTTGGAAATTTTTCGACGAGAACGTAATAGTGAGATAAAAAGTATTCTATGTTTTAATCTAGGGCATGGTCCACCGGTGTCCCAAATTTAATCCAAATCCATTCAGCTGTTGAGGCGTGATTGATGAACAAACATACAATCTTAAGTAGGTTTTACCCTACTTTAGATTGTATGTTTGCACACCCGCGACACTCCATAGAAACGAAAGGATATAATTGCCTACACTAATATAAAAATAATAGACTGTACAGATACGTGCGTGAGTGTGCGTGTCTACGCGCCGCGCGAACAAAGACGCAATTTCCAGAGCTAGTCGTTCGACGCGGGGAAAGGTGAGGAACGGTTTCAAAGGGAGGAGGAGCGTGTCGCTACTGTACAGTAGTACTAATACTTATACTGTTGTAAAAGTCTTGGTTGTCATTGACATATCTATTAGTTGAGTGGGGAGGCTCTATCTTTAGATATTTCATTTAGACTTTCAATAAACGTTCCAAACTTTTGGAATTCACCACTGAAATAGACATTTAGATAAAATCATAATTTCACAAACTTGGTTTACGAAGTTATCAATAGACTTCTGTTACATTATTACAGAAAACCTTTTATCGCTACGTCAACAGAAGTCTTTAACAGAAATACTCTTAACTTGAATAAAGTGACTTCTAAACTTGGCAGTGACTTCAATTCATTTTCAACACTCAAGCACATGTTAGCAACTTCACGAAGAGTGTAGGCGTTACAGATGAAAACAATAATTTTAAATTCATAAGTCGAACAAAAAAATTTCTTAATGTTTTGCGAAAGTACACACGAAGTTGTTAGTTTGTGACTTTTGAAAATGATGTTATTTAAAAATTTAATCTTCTGTATTCGCAGACAACGTCGCTTTCAAAACACTAACTAAATATAAGCTGCTTCTAAATTCCTAAAAACTAATAACAAACTCATATTATTATTAAAAACGGGTGTCTGTTACTTAATATTGGAATAAAATTATGTAAATAAGATTCCAATATTATTTTCTATCCACATAGAATCTCTTATTATTGCGAGAATGTTTATTTTTGTTGAGGGAAATTCTGCGAAACCTCTCTCACGAATCTATAATACTTTCACTATGCCCCTCTGCCAGGCTTGAATAAATTCATCTTTAAGAACAGTTCATTTTTCTAGAGTAAAAAAAATACTGGCTGAAATGATTGCACTGTCTTCATCTGATTCAATCAGTTGCTAGTTTACATCGGTAAGGGCATATAGGACAACATGTGGACTTGATGATACTGATGGAAATGTATCCGTAAACAGGAACTGTTATCCGCAATTTGTAGACTACAAGTCCTCCTTGGTGGCAAAGCATGTTAAGTAGTACCTTGACATATAGGCTAACTTTTAATTCACTGAATATCTTTCATGGTTCCAACTATGAAATATGAATAAAATTCAGGGATTTCCTAGAAAAAATCACTACAACACAATCACAAGCATTTTCGCTTAAGTATTTTGAATATATTATTGAAATAGAAAACATTACTTATTTTGTAAGTCCACTGTCAATTCATTTTCATGAGATACCTATAAATAAGCTTATGAGGTATAAAGAAGGATATTATTTGTGTTAAATTTCGTGCGATGCAATCTGTCCAACAATAGATTATTACTCGTACTAACATCATCATATCAGCCTATTGCCGTGCACTGCTGAACGTAGGCCTCCCTCAGAGATCGCCAACCAACCCGGTCTTGGGCAGCCCGCATCTTTCCGCTGCCAGCCACCTTCTTCATTTCGTCAGTCCAATGTGTCGCAGGGCGTCCCACATAGCGCTTGCCCAAACGCGGTCTTCACTCTAAGACTTGTCTGCTCCATCTACCGTCCGTCCGTATGCAGATATGGCCGGTCCACTTCCACTTCTGCTAATACTACGCGCAATGTCGGTGACTTGAGTTCTCTAACGAATTGCTTAATTGCGGATTCCACTGAGCATCGCTCTCTCCGTAGATTACTAACGCTTATATTCAACGCCTCTAGTATAAACCGGTTGTTTGAAGACCAAGACAAGACCCATCACCAAGCCGAATTCTACACAATCTGTACAATGTTTAAAAAAAACGTAGCGTCACTCTAGGAATTTCTCTTGTGTCATGGGTGCGTTTACAAACATTTAAACTCACATACACAGACCGCCAGACCCGGAACAACTATCTGTAGGCCATAAAAAATATTTGTTCCGTGCGGGAATCGAACCCGTAGACGCAGCGCAGCATATAAGTCAGTCAACCGCTCAACCACTGCGCCAACTGTGTCACACCCGTTATGAAACATAAACTTAACGTGAGAATTTTGGGTACCTACAGCCAATAGGGTATTACACCCATTTTTGAAAAGTGTCTCAATGAAATTCTGTACTGCTAATATGCCACCAAAAAAAACACAAAATTTTTATTCAATCGATAAGTGCCATAAAAATGCATTTAAATTTTTAATTTTCAAATTTCGCGCGTAATTTGACGAAAATGCCTCTTACTGGACGCCATATTGCTCAGCGTAAATGACGTCAGTTCGTTTTGTGTCAAATGCGCTCTTATTAAATATGATAATTGTATATAATTTAAAAATAAATAAAAGCATATTTTGTAATAGGTGTAATAATGAAAAAATTACGTTAGTTACGAAAATAATAAAAGTACAAAGCCTATATTACGCCAATCGGTTGACTGACAGTTGACAATTTTTTGTTTACACAGCCGTATGACGTAATGACATGGCCGCTACTATTTCACGGTGTTTTATAACAGATTAAAAATACTGAAAACTTTAAATTGAATTTAAAAATTTGTTTTGTTATTTTATGAACTAAAACTTACATTTTCCGACTGCTTTATGCCTAAACTGTCTCAATAACATATTTATAGAATTTTTCTCGTATAGAGTAAAATACCCTATTGTAAGTTAGTCTCTCTAGGACCTTCTAAAAGTGAACAATCTGAATAGAACAATTGTTTACTGACAAAATGTACAAACATTTAAGCATAAGAGACATTAAGAGACATATTCTGGGCGTCCATGACGTCGTGTACAATTTTCGTTTACATAAGTTTACGTCAGTGCCCGACAATGTAGATAGATGAGTACTATAAGCCACGCTATTATTGTTCTTGTACGTGTCTAATGCGTCCTCACACTTAAAGCATGTTTAGGCTTGTTTGAATGACACGAGTTGACAGTATGACAAGAACCCTGAAAAAGAGAAATGAGGTTAGTAGACACTTTGTGTTTGTGAAACTATTTTCGAGGGGCGCTAGAGGCCAATTTAATGTTTCAGCAAACCCAACAATAAACTGCTCTTTCAAAACCCTTTTTAAAAGTACCGGTTTACTTATGTAACGTGTTTACTCAAATTACATTTTCTTTTTGATTTAATGTGGGAGATTAGGGTGTTACCAGACCAATCGATCGATCGTCAATCGACGGCATCGATCGATGGTAGAATAGATTAACGACGTCGATCGATAGTTTTTACCAGACCAATCGATTAATCGTCGATCGACGACATCCATCGATGGTAGAATGGATTATTCGACGTCGATCGAACTGTTTGATTATTATTAGTGATGAATTATAGCCGGAGTTAATCGATCAACGTCGACCGATGCAATCGCCCTGCAATCGATCGATTAGTTAGTCGAACGGTATCCGTCGATCAGCCAAAGCTACCACACCAATCGATCAGTCGATCGACGTCGACCGATGACATCGATTGGTGTCGTAACACCCTAGTGGAAAGTTTGGAAAGGTATAAGGGTGGAAGGGTGGAAGGCTATGGATTCAGTACGCGGTGTAAATATGCTACATTTCCCATTCCATTTTGCTGTCCTACGGCGGCGCCGCGAGAGAAGCGATGCGGCGGCGCTTCGCTTCTCTAATGTTTCGCACGCGTTGCAGCGTCAACACCATCCTGAGCGTGCTCAGCCACAACGTGGACAGTCCCCTCCTTTTTTTTTTTTTTTTTTTGGGACAAGCCCGCCACGCTATTCCCTAACCACTGTAACTCCTGTAAGCCAGAATCAACAGTGGCGACCACCAGAAAAGCGCCAGAGCAATGAAGCTCGACGAGTCCCAGAGAAACGATTCAACTGTCTTGGATCCCGCAACGAAATTAATCAGAAAAGAACAGCGGAGGAGTAAGAAATAGTTATTTGTTATACAAGAGTGCAAAGTTGCTTTTTAACCGCGTGTTCAATTTTGATGACCGAGCAAGCGAAGGATTCTAAAATTGAATCACGAGCGCAGCGAGTGATTCAAAATTAGAATCCTGAGCGTTAGCGAGGGAATCAAAAGAGCACGAGGTGAAAAATCTTTGCACTCGAGTGCAACACGTAACTTTTCATTCCACCTCAGCGAGGAAATGACTAAATGCAAAAAAAAACGTTTACAAAGTCTGAGTTTTTAACAAATTAAAAAAAAGTTGTATGATATATTCGGCACCATAGAGGTAGCAGTAATAGGTTTAATGTTTTTTTTTAATTCACAAACTTAGTGCACACGATGTTCTAAATTCAATTTACTTTATCCTCTAGAGAATAAAAACGGCTTTTCCACTCAGATATTGAAGATTAAAAATACTCTTTCCGAGATGGTGGGATGAAAAACATATTTTCCACTCACAGACACACACTCACAGGACAGTCCCCTCCTGGTGCACTGGGCTGGGTCCAAGCACAAGTGCGTGTGCCCGGGGCACCAGTGGGCGGCAAATACTTCAAATATTTAAAAAAAAAACAGTCATCCCTTAATTTTCTACCCTTAGGAGTGGAATATTCTCTTGAAATGTATATGGGACCGAATTTGGTATACACTATCAATTAAAAAAGAATCATCGAAATCGGACTACACTAAAAATTAAAAAGAAATGTTCATAAAATTAACACTACTTGGAAAAACTATGTTATTTTTTGATGGGACCAAATGGCAACTAATCCGCATGAAACTAAAGAAGAATCACGTAAATCGAATCATAAATCCTCCTTTTTGTAGTCGGTTAAAAATTGAATGAAATTGAAACGATTCATGAACACAGCGTTTCTATATGAAACACTAAATTAAATTCCCCTTTTGTCAAATCAGGTGACTGCATTTAAAGGTAGCACTTTTCACAGTTATTTAATATTATGTCATTCTTCATTTATAATATGTAGCGACTTTTATTTGAAAGTCCTCTTGTCTGCAAATAACATTCAACAAACTCAAATCACCAACATTTCTGCCAATTAGTAAAGTTTGAGTTTTTTGGATTTATTAATAAAAGACATCCTAATCCCTATTATTTACTAGAAAGAGATACATGGTTTTGTGAGTCTATCTGCCTTTAAAGTTTATGTAGGTATTCATAGTTTTGTTCATCGTTACGTCTGTGATGTGAGGTTTTAAGGATGCCTCCTGCAGTGCTATTCTGTTACAATCTCCCTCGGTGAACACGTAAGTGAGCTGTCATCCAATTGTAGAGCTTTGTAAATCCCTAGCATTGGGACGGAATGACAGCTCACTTCACCTAGGTGTCCACCAAGTGAGATTGTAACAGAATAGACATACTATAGTAATAACTTACTCACTATAATAATAATAATAAATATGTGGGGACATTTTCACACACGGCCATCTGACCCCAAACTAGGGAGACCCTGTACTATGGGTGTCAGACAGCTGATATACATACACAAATACATTTTTTTTTTTGTAAATACATACATATATAGATAAACAATACCCAGACACAAAGCAAACACAAGTGCTCATCACACCAATATTTACCCTGAGCGGGAATCGAACCCGCAACACGCTGCGCAGCAGTCGATCGCTCAGCCACTGCGCCAACCGTGTCGTCAAATGCGTCAAACAATGCCTTTATGACTTTTTTTATGAACACGAATTTTAATAAAAAGCAACTAATTTTGTAGCCATTCTAGAAACTAAACCTGGCGATGATCGCAAACAGACTGGATTGCCCGTACATCCGGCAATGCTGTAGTAGGCATATTGTTACTTGATAAACGTTGGTCAGTTTGTTTCTTTTGTCATTTCAGCTTTTGTATGATACCTCTATGAGTCCTAATCCTCGAAAGAAACTTATTTTTAAGACGTTTAATTATTTACATTTATGTACGAGCCATTAAATACCGTCCGAAGCGTAGTGGATTCTGGTATTTGTTTTGACCACTAGGAAGGGAGTTAGCTATTTTATAAGTGACCGTGGCCTGCAGGTACCCATCTCACAAAAACCACAATCAAAACAATGGTCCGTGTGGTGTCGGACCTAAAGAATAGCACCATCCCATATCTTCCCTTGGGTGTCGTAAGAGGCGACTAAGGAACTCACCAGAGAATGGGCAGCAGCGTTCTCTGTGCCTTTGTAACAACCATACTGCGATCGCCAATCCGCCTGCCAAGCGTGGCGATTATGGCAAAACACCCCCTTGGGGAGGCCTATGTCCAGCAGTGGACGTCTTTAGGTTGAAATGAATGAACGAATTTAACAACACTTACTAAAGCATCACAATCGTATCATCAATAACGCTATTAGTTTGTATCAAGTTAGTTATCAGCAGCAATACCCCTCCCCCACCTCCCAAAATACCCCTGTAAACCCTTAAACAGTAACACCATAATACCTATTTACGTGTTGCGATAAGGGTTATAATAACAAGGGTGTTCGTAATATCCATAATAACAAAGGGCAGAGGGCGATCAAGGCGGGTGATGAAAATTAACACCCAGGAGCCGTACGACTCAATTTGTTTGTGTAAACAAACGTGATTACTACACATTTACAAAAGCCTTGATGAAGGCGGTTCAGTGAGTAAACAGAGCTGTAATACAGCTACAATTACTTTTAATTAGCTTTTGTTGTTATTTTGTAACGTTAACTTTTTGTAGTAGATATCTCCTTAGCCATATACCTATGTACAGTCAGCAAAAGAGATAGGTATGCAGGTCATCGGAAATGGTTAAAGTTTACTTAGAAACCGATTGATGTTTTCGAATGAAACTTCATAAAACCATTGAAATGTTTATTCTCTATTAAATTTATTTTATTCTATTCAAAAACATCTATGGGTTTCTAAGTAAACTTTAACTATATCTGACTACACTGCACCTATCTCTTTTGCTGACTGTACCTATTTCTCAAAAAATAATCGTTTCCACATACTAGGAATTTCTCCTGCATCGTGGGTGTGTTTATAAACATATAAAGTCACTAGCTTTCGCCCGCGGCTTCGCCCGCCTGGTTGGTTGATAAAAAAGTAGACTATATCCTTCCCCAGGGCCCCAGGCTTCAGACTATCCATATCAAATTTTATCACAAATGGCTCAACAGATTTGCCGTGAAACATACATTCACACAGATAAGCAAATGGACAGACAGATATACTATTATTTTTGTAGATGGTTACTTAATATAGCAATTTCACTAAACTTGCCGTATGTTAGCAGCACAAAATAAAAACTGAAAGGATTATAATATGGTACATGGGTAATTATCGACATGCACATACACACATACACACACAATTTTGAACTGGCGATAGGAAGTAAAAGGACCGTCTCGATGGTTTTATCCTTGTACTGTGAAGGTCGGGGAAAGTCCTGACATTCAGACAATTTTATCTGCTCCTAAAGCAGTTATATGAAAGCACGTCTTGCATTTTCTTATTCTTCTTCAGCGAGACTCATCTGTTTCATTAGAGAAAAGTTCTCTCAAAGGTTGAACTGGCTCGTCTATAGAAAGAATGGCTACTTTGCCATTCCATCTACTTCTTCTATCCACTAAAGAGCTCCGCAAAATTTGCAATCTTCATCTCAAAATCAATCATCGCTTCTTTATATAAACTTGTGAGTTTCATAATCAAGAGTCTCGTCAACTCAAATGCGGCTTAACCAAACACCTCCCACTCCCAATGTTTGACGTCCCTGTGGTGCCCTTTCAGCAACAGCACGTCTGTGAGATTCAGACGCTTCAAAGGTTTCAGTGGTTCTTTGGGACGCCATGTAAGTCCCGTCGATTTTGGGACTGTTCTGGTGTTTCCGCAGCCCGTTGTGACACCAAATACTCAGCATGCTGTTACCATCGATTTTGGGACTGCTCTGGTGTCTCCGCAGCCCGTTATGACACCAAATACTCAGGAAACTGTTGATCCCGATCTTGGGACTGTTCTGATGTCACCGCAGCCCGATGAGCCACCAGATACTTCGCATGCCGTTGACGTCAAACTTGAGATTATTCTGGACTCTGAGCAGCCCGTTGAGATGCCAGATACTCATCGTGTTGTTGACTTCGATCTTGGGATGGTTCTGTCTCTGCAGCCCTTTATGACACCAAATACTCAGCATGTTGTTGCCGTCGATTTTAGGACTGCTCTGGTGTACCTAAAACTAACTGTTATTCTTAAACTGTACATACATACGTGCATACATTGAACGTACATACGTTCAATGTGTAAGTTAGAGTGAAGTTAAAAGAATATACTACAGTTAAAATAAGTTACAACAGTTTTTGTGAGTTCATAATTTCTAAAACCATGTCGAGCTTCAGTCTGCACAGAGAATGGAACGGAGTCTGTGAGTTCATTGCTATTGTGAAATAAAATATTGTTTTTGACGGCATTACTCTTATTGTGTGGCAAAGAGCTAGTAAAAAAGTAATAATAAGAAGTAGAATAGTAGATTGTATGACAAGGGAGCAAAATAATATTTTTACGGCGAGGGCGCTATTTTGAATCCAGAGCGAAGCGAAGGATTCTCGAATAGAATCCCGAGCATAGCGAGGGATTCTAAAATAGAATCCTGAGCGTAGCGAGGGATTCAAAGTACATCGCCTAAGCGAAAAATATTTTTGCTCTCGAGTCATATACTCTACTTTTCATCTCCTTCTATGAGATAATATTTCTCCCGGGATTTCGTAGGTAGCTATTAAGTTTTGTATGACGTTATTAGCCTCTATTTTTATTGTTTCAGGAGTTAATGCACTATCACTTTCAGAACTCGACGTAGATCTATTTTTTTTTTTGCAAAATACAATAAAGTCTGTACCGATTACAAGAACAGGGAAGTAAATCGCGGGCTTTTATTTTATTTTTTTAGTTACCGCGCCTCCCTGCACAACCAGTAATTTATACAATTTGCGTTCGATTTCAATGAACGATTCATATTCCAAATTCAAATCTCATTACTACCCGCTAAAAAGTCTAGTGCAGAAAAGAGCTACTTTGCTCCCGATTACAGAGGACCAAAACGACACTTTTCGAATAGAAGGGATGAAAAGTTTATTTTTACCAGCTTTTTATTAGCTTCACCTGTATGTTTGTATGTTTGTTTGTAACCGACTTCTTTGGGCGCGATTTTGACCCACTTTAAACGGCCAGATTTCGTTCAAACTTTGTAGATTTATCGAGGACCGATGACAATACACTAATTTGATAAAATTATTAAAAAAAACAAAAAAACAAAAAAAAAAACATAAGTCGTTCAAAATTAGTTGCCGAAAAAACAGCTATTATATACTAGGAAGGTACTGCACAAGCGCCCCTGGTAGAATAAATGTACATAATACTTATAGATATAACCAAACTAAAAAGTAAAAAATAAATAATAGTTTAAAAAACTAAAAACACGCTTTTTATAGAAAACCAAACTAAAAAATAGAAAATAAATTTTAATAAATTATTTTATTTTAAAAAAAGCGTGGGGTGCATGGTGTCAATAGTTATAAATATTTTATTGACAGATATGAGTAGAGTGATTATCATTTTGATAATATCTTAAAAAACACCCCACGCTTCTTTTAAAATAAAATAATTTATTAAAATTTATTTTCTATTTTTTAGTTTGGTTTTCTATAAAAAGCGTGTTTTTAGTTTTTTTAAACTATTATTTTTAGTTTTTTTTGAGCTAGCACTTTTCAAATGTTAAAGTTATAAAGACAGACAATAGAACGTCATCAGTATTACAAATGCAAGCGGGTGGCGTCTCGCTTACACAAATACAGATTCTATTTCATTAACACAAGTACAGACGCCAGCACATCAAGCCATACCTAACTGTCAAATTTTCCCAATTAAATATGAACCTTATGCTTTTGTAATAAAGTTGAAAATCTATCAAAGAAATTTAACAGATTGTAGTAGCTTGATGTGCTGGCCTCTGTACATAATAAGTAACATGTTACTTATGGATTAATGATTTTTCGACTGCGAACCATTACACATCCTTGTTTTTAGTTCAACAAATGTCACGGGAAGCTAATTTCGCTAAAATACCGATTTATACCTATTAAGACGTATTATAAGTGATACGCACGAGGACCTCGGTTGCTTTGACCAAAGAGACTAGCTAGTGAAATGTTTTTGACTTCGACGCACTAGCTCGCTCACCACAAATGGCACACACACAATATGCGGGTAGATTTAATAGTAAAACCAAATCTACCCTCATTTTTATCTTTTCCAAACATCATCTTAAACGGTAGTCTGTGGTATTAATAAGACTAAGTAGATACTCCCTAGTACTTTTCGGTTGGCTTTGTTGAGTGACAGCCTCTAAACTATCTTGGTCTACTCCTTTCTTTTCTTATAAAATGTTACTTTTGAAAATACTGTGACGGAGGTCTCGACAAAAATATTCGAAGCCATCGGTAACGTTGACGTGTTGGATCTGTCCCCAGAGTATAAAGGTACCTAAGTTAGTCCTAGAAGGACTAACAGCGCCGTCTAGACTTTGGCAAGGGGACCGGTATGACAAGTTATACAAGTCTGTTTCAAAATAATAAATCACCCAAGTGTATTGTGGTTTTTTGTACCTTTTACGGTCAAATCACACCGGAATGGCAGCGCAGCGGCCGGCAGCTTGCCTGCAAACCGTTTTCAACTTTATCTCTAAACTTCAAGTCACTTCGGAGGTCATCGGCTCACAAAGCCGCGCGGCGTCACGAGCTGCCACTCGACGCATGCAAATAAAGCAATACTATATCTTGACAATTTGAGATAAAGTTGAAAATGGTTTGATAGCAAAACTGCGCCGGCTGCTGCACTGCCCTTCCGGTGTGACTCGGCTCTTAGTGCTATACACCAGGCAGGGGGCCGATTCTATTAAATTTTAGGAACGTACGCATTTAAATCTCAGTCTCAATCTGTCGAAAAGCCTCTGATCATTATCATCATGTTGACATGATGATAATGATCAGAGGCCAGTGGGCGTCTAAAGGTTGACCTTTAGACGCCCACTGGGCTGACCATGCTGGGCAAAGGTTTCCCCCAAAGGGGGTTCAGCCGTAATCGCCACGCTAGACCGATGCATATTGGCGATCATACTAGGTGTACTCAGAAGGACGCTGCTGCCCATCCTCTGGTCAATATCCCTCCGTCGCCGTCTATGACACCCACGGGTAGAAATGGAGCGAACGAATAGCATTCGCGGAACGAAACGGTGACTGACAGTAACAGTGACACTGACAGTCGCCGTTTCGAAATCGAAATTGCATCGTTTTATGAGAAATAATGTCATAAATAATGATTATTTTTTCCACACACTTGTCACGTCACTTGTCTGCCAATTTGTTTCTTTGTTTTATACTTAAACACAAAATGGGCATCGAGATGAAACGAAAAAGATTTATTTACATTTCGTAATTTTTTAATTATGCGGGTGTTTAAAAATATGGTAAGTATATCAATCCACGCCTGGTAATGTATTCTTTACATTGGAAAATATTTTAACCCTCTAAATATTTTTTTTTTCGTACAATTGAATGTATGGTTCTCGCCATGATTCTATTTATTCTATTAAAGAATTATTTATAGAGACTAAATATGCTCCAATGTGATGTAACGCATACCTATAAGATTGCATGCTGTGTATCTTTAGCAAAACATCATACTAATTTTAATGTAACACCTGTAATATCATGTTTTAATGCGAATAAATTAATTTTAATTTTTGAATTTGAATTTACGACTATATTTTGATCGTTTTTAATTAGTAGAATTGACCTTGACCAATATTGAATACATATAATATCAAAGACAATACAAACTTCTTTTTATTATTTATGACCTAATAGAATCAAAGAGTAAAATAAACAATCACATATTCAGTATGTTTTATCAAATTGAATGTTCATTGGTTGATCAATGACCATGACTCGGAAAACCCGAATTTGAATTACGAAATTGTTTGAACTCTCTCAGAATTGTTTGTCAAACTTTCTGAAAAGCCTTCAAAAGCTTAATATCGGAAGCTTAAAATAAATAAAAACATGATACCTACTTTAGGTATCATGTTTTTATTTATTTATTGCTTTCTTTTCCCATCTTCCTAGTACAGCGTGCTGTGCTAGTGCTGCTGCTGCGGCTGCAGAAAAACTCAAACGGCGAAAGTATAGTATCCTAAGCGATAACTTTATTTTCGAGCCGTTTGGGGTTGAAACCCTCGGGTCGTGGGGTCCAAGTGCTCATCTACTTTTTAAGGTTGGTTGACACCCGTGATCCAAGAGCTGGTTTTTACCTCGGACAGAGGTTAAGCATTGCCATCCAACGTGGCAATGCCGCCAGTCTCTTGGGCACATTCCCAGTTGACGACGATGTGGGGGAATTTTTTGATGCCTTATTGTCTTAGCTTTTTTTTTGTTTTAATAGTTATAGGTTTTCCTTTAGGTAGATAGGTATCATGTTTTTATTTATTTTAAGCTTCCTTGAATATGTTTGCTTGAGCTTGAATATATTTTCCAAGTTAGGTGTGTTGGTGACTATGGCTAATGGGAGCCAAAATGATTCTTGCATTTTGATGAATGTAGTTACAATTTAGGTCTTTTACATCAATCGAACTAACAATAAAAATGTCAGTATACGTTTTAGTAACAAAAAATAATAGCGTATACATTTGAATATAACTACCTAATGGGTATTGGGCAATGGGGCAGATTCGTGCCATTCTCCTTTTATGAGGCAAGAAAAACATCAAGTAGTTACCTATTTTGTTACATAAGTAGATAGTTGTAAAATAAAAGAAAAAATGTTTATAGCCTACAAAAAGTAATTTCAAATGTAAGAGACAAGACTCGCAGTATTATATTTATTCAATTGCTAAAACAAGAAATAGACCAAAACAAATCACGTAATCGAGTTCGAGACACAATCACTTTTCAATGTTAATAATATTATGTTGTGTTTTAAGGATAGAGACCGTTGACCCCGATGTATGGGCGTAGAAAATCCCTATGCCAGGCGCCGATGTGTCGATCTCAGCGGGTGTTTAGATAGACTGGACGTGACTGTACACTGCGTTAAGTTCACACCATGTATGTACATGTGAGTGGAAAAGTTAATAATGTACATGATTTAAATGGAGTAAGGAATGAGGGGCTTTGTTGGCGAGTATAAAATTACAGTGACACCTAAAATATAAATCTTAGATAATATTATGATTTTATTGTGCATTCATTGATGGTTACAAAAAGATCAGGTGCAGATGTTATTAAATTAGGACAAACCCGCCATACCATTCTCAAGCCGACCACCAGAAAAGCAATGAGTCCCGGAGAAATTATTTAACTACCTTGGATCCCGCAACGAAATTTAAATCGATCGGAGGAACTCGTGGCTAAGTAAAATCCGGACAGATCGATCGATCAAACCATCCATTTCATATCAAGTTCCCTCCGTGCTTCGGAAACTACGTAAAGCCGTTGGTCCCAGCTGTCATTCGTGGATCTTTGGCAGTCATTATGGGTAGTCGGGAGCCAGTAAATCTGACAACCAGTCTTACCAAGGGTTATCGTGTTACCCAGTAACTGGGTTGTGGCGGCCCGATAGGCAGTAGCTCCATGTAAAACACTGGTATTCAGCTGCATCCGGTTAGACTGAAAGCTGGCCCCAACATAGATGGGAAAAGACTAGGCAGATGATGATGGATTCTGTAACGAAATGAATAATAAAAGAATAGCGGAGCAGTTATATAAAAAACATTATTAGAAAAAGAAAACCGCCTTTTTTCACCGCCGATTTTCCACTTTTTAGTGCCTCCTTATCATCCACATCCATTAAGGAAACACAGTTAAAACCGAGATTGGAAGTCCTCCAAAGAAAGATATGAAAACGTGTTCTCGGTTTTTGTTGTTTTTTTTCAGAAAGCGTTGAATAAATTTCTGTTAGTTGTATACTAAAACCTTCTCCAGAATGTAACAAACACTTTTCTGAAAACCGCATCAAAATCGGGTCAGCCTAACGGGACATAATCACGGACAAACATTCACAAATACATACATACATACAAACATACGGGTCGAACTGATAACCTCCTTTTTTTAAGTTTTAAGTCGGTTAAAAAAATATTTTCCACTTCCCTCATTATCAAGCAGAAGACAGAACAGAACAATGCCAATGGGCACAAAGGGACGTTTACAACTGGGAGAAGCCCAGTTACCAAGCACCACGGATTATAATTAACATAATCAAGAAGTCCTAAAAATGAGCTGTCACATTTGATTGTAATAACAAGTACCTATGGCAAAATCACTAGAACGCACGCAAATTTGTTCTAGTTTCTACAACTTCTACAAGGTCCGCATAATAAACAGCTCCGAATATAACCTGTACGCTACCTAATGTAATATTGCGTTGCGTTAGATGGGCATAAGTTCTTCAGTTTTAAATCATTAGTCCCACTGAATTTAATTTAGTATCGAACTTTCCACGAAGCGCCCGTAATTTGATTTCCTCAACCCACAGCTCTAAAAACATTACTTGGAAAGGTCATTTAATTTACCAACTCTGAGTAATCAGTGGCAATTACCTAGGGTGTAAAATAAACACCTACTTTTCATTAACATTAAAGTTAACTAGTTGAAGAGTGAATGTCGTCATAGTTCAGTGGTTAAAGCGCCTATCATGCATGAGATTGTTGAGGGTTCGAAGTACCAATGCGACTTTTTAAATTCGTACCGATATTATGTGTGTACTTTCTAAGTTTATCTTGAATCTTATATCGGAGAAGGCAAACATCGTGAGAGAACCTTTATGTCGTTTCTGTAAAATTCAAACAACCACTCGCATTTCACATAGCTATTCACTCTCACTTCGCATAAGGTTCAAAATTACCTTGACATATTTGACACTTTGAATCGGGTTCGAGTGCGAAGTGAGCGTCGAAGAAACGGGGAAATTACCGTACAGAATGCCACTTCTTACGTGATCTCATACTTTATCTGTCAAAATCTCCCTGTCAATTTAGTTCAACTCGCTGACACGCTCGCAAGGGTGGCGCTAGTGTAAATTCGAATTATCTACCGAGTTTTTAGAATGCCAATCGAGAAAGTCACAGCGGATTCAGATTCGAAGTTTAGAATGAGTTCTTACAGAATCACACCCCTGGACTTAATATTATAAATGTGAAAGTAACTCTGTCGACTAAACGACTTATATTAAATTAGCTTTTGCTCGCGACTTCGTCCGCGTGAATGTCGGTAATCGCGGATGCAGACAAACTGGCTATGTCCTACCCCAGTGTTTAGGCTATTTTCGTACCGAATTTCATCAAAATCGGTTTACCTGTTTCATCGTTAAAGGGTAACAGACAGAGTTACTTTCGTATTTATAATATTGTATGGATATAGTAGGAAATATATTGTAATATACTATGGAGAGATTAGTATGGATTTATCCTCGCTGTATTTCTTTTTACCTCTTAATAAGTATTGTGCAGATAAACATTTAAGTACTACATACAAATACTATGCCTAAAACACACAAATCAATTCAATGTAAATCCACTCACAAATCTCCATCTAAAAGATCCCATTAATCCTAGTTTACTGGCACTACTCCAAGCGACAGAATTTAACGGTACAGTGGGAAACTACATGCATGAACACGAATACAGATATCCTAGATATATCTTACTGTTGGGACTAGAAGAGGAAACGTTAAAAGCTCCTGTACTATAAGTATATATTATGTATCGGATGGGTCCTACCTAGACAACAAAATTTCAGAAGGTCGGTCCATACAACGAGTGCAAATAGGCACACATAGAGATTATCTGCAAGATCTTTGGTTGAAGTTTCACGGTCTCGAACCAAACGCTTTGCTTCCACATTAATTGTGCGAACTGCCAGACTATGGAATTCATTGCCCGCCTCTCTATTTCCCGATACATATAATCTATCTTCAAGGCACGAGTGAACCGGTTTATCCTAGGCAAGCGTGCTCCGCCTTAGGCCGCATCATCACTTAAGATCAGGTGTGTTGAAGACTGAAAAAAAAATGGGTGCGTGTACTTATGTACGAGCGTGAGAAGTTATACTTCTTTGGCATTATTAAAAAAGTATATAAGCACAATTTGAATTGTAAACAACGCCATCTCTGACGTACATGCTGAACTACTTACTGCCGAAGGCAGTAAGTAGTTCAGCATGTACGTCAGAGATGGCGTTGTTTACAATTACTCCCGTGAGAATTTTGTGTGACGCTGTACGCGCGCATGCGCGAATCGTAAAATTTCACTCTCATCAGTTTTTCATAACGCGCCTAAAGAAGTATAACTTCAAAAATGCCTAGCCATTTCCCAACTATGTTGGGGTCGTCTTCCAGTCTAACCGCATGCAGCTGAATACCAGTGTTTTACATGGAGTGACTATACCTGACCTCCACAACCCAGTTATTGAGTAACACAATACCCCTTGTTAAGACTGGTTGTTTAACTTTCTGACTACTGACTACCCATAACGGATCTACTAATGACAGTCGGGACCAACTGCTTTACGTGCTTTCCGAGGCACGGCGGGGTCTCGGTATGAAACGGATGGTCACCCATCCATGGACGAACCGCGGAAGCTTAGCTTAACCATAAGACTTTTACTTAGCCACGAGCTCACATGTAGATGTAGATATTAATTCCAATTATTGTCCCGTAGGGTGTCCGGGCTTGAATAGCACCACCCATTTCATCCCGAGGGTGTCGTCGAAGGCGACTAAGAGAAAACCCGGAAGTCGGGCAGCAGAGACTTCCGTGTACTTAACAACTTCACTGCGATCCCCAAGATGCCAAGCGTGGGGATTATGCCCCCCCCCCCTACCCCGCCTCTCATGGGGGAGGCCTTTGTTCAACAGTGGACGTCTTCAGGCTGATGATGATGATGATTATACCACTCCAGGGCAGAGACCTCATCTCATACAGAAAATGCATCAGCAGTGATCACTAAGATTGCTCAAGGTTTATTGGCGATTCCAGACTTATAGTTAAGTATTAAAAAGTAAATGATGTTCAAGATTAACGTAGGAAGTACCTATATATGAAATTGAAGAAGCCACATTTGAACTGGCCCGTGCCACAGATTAATTAATAGTTCCCGAGCCCGGTTGCGGACTCACAACCTCGTGCATAAGACGTGAAGGCGAACTAATTTATCTTAACCTATCTCAAACGCATGCTAGTTTGCACTCATAGTTATATCGCTTATTGCATTACGGAGACCTTCTGTACTTTTCTTTTTTGTGCTCTTAAAGGTAGAACAGGAAACGGTAAAAGCTCCTGTACATAAATAAATATATGGGTCCTAGACTCTCTCAGGTACGAGTATAAGAATTTTAGACAAGGAATTGTGTGAGGATTCGAGCTAACGTGGCGCGCTGAAGGGGATACTAGATAAGGTGTTAACATCAATTTCTGAGACTACTTTGAGTAAGTTTTGGAATTTATTTTGCTGTACTCGTACTAACTTGATACCCATGAAACAATCCATACTTCCATACTTCCATACTTCTACGAGTATACTAATATTATAAATGTGAAAGTAACTCTGTCTGTTACGCTTTCACGATAAAACGGCTGAACCCTTTTTGATGAAATTTGGTATAAAAATAGCTTGAACCCTGGGGGACGACATAGGCTACTTTTCAACCTGCGACTTCGTCTGTATGCGCGATAACCGACATTCACGCGGACGAAGTCACGGACAAAAGCTAGTATTAAATAAGCTGAAGATTTGGTGGAAGGTTCCAACCTCGAGATGTAAACGTTATAAAAGAATCCTACTACTAAACGCAAAGGATGGATTGATGTTCGTGACTCTTTCACTCCTAAACGGCTGAACGAGATAAGCTGAAATTTGGTACACGTATCTAGATACTGATCTAGTTTATCACATAGGTTTTTAATTTTTATCCCGTTATAGTGTCCCCGTGGGATAATTTTAGGACTATAGTTTAACTCTAAATTCGCAGACGCAGACGAAGTTCCGAGCAGAAATCATATTATAATCGCTAATGAATCAGCTCTATTCATAATTAAAATAAATAAGAAGCAACTACAATTTAGTCTACATAAATCTCATAACTGACCAACAAACAAGACGAGTAAAAAAACACAGTTTTTCCTCCTCACTGTGTTCGCACTTCCTCAATAACACTTAGACATAAACCACCCTCTTCAGAGATATACTCGTAATACCCATAAAGGTACAAGCTAATATGCTATAAAATATTATCCACAACAAAAATCGCACCAAGTTCTGAGGGAAATATCATAAAAACCCATACTATCTTCCATGATAGATGTTTACTTTCAACAGTGGATCTGACAAAGTTATTTTGTTATTTATATAAGTCGCAATCCATCTTTCAGATCATAATTGAAATCTAAACCACAGCAATATCTGTTTGGACTTGTGGCAGTTGGTGAAAAGTTTTCGTTGAAAATCTGAAACGCTTTTCTCGATAAATGTTTGAACTAGCTGACTGTGAGTCGATAGCGGTACGATGATATATTAGTTCGCATCTTTGGACCAATCAGGTTCACGTACGATGCACAGGGTTTGTGTGTGTGTGAGGTTGTTGTTATGCAAGTTTTACTGTGTGGCAGTTTCATATACTTTGGTACTTAAGGTGATGTTAATAGAGGTAGAATAAGATTCTTTCGAGAATTAAATTATTTATATAAATGGGTAAGTACATTGTTTCACAACATCGCAATCCTCAGTTGTGGTTTTGTTACTGGCAACATCTGTTTAGGTTTACAGACTACTAGATATTAAACAAAAAGTAATATTTTACTATGGAAACAAAACTTTAAGTGTATTAGAGGGCGGGTTGTTTCAAACAGTCGGTTAACGTTACATACGGACGGTTAAAAAGTTACTATTACGTGCGATGTTTAACGTACGTTAAATGTAACGGGTTGTTTCATGACATAAAAATCCGTCAGTTAAAGTTATTCAAAAAGAGATTCCATAATATTTTGATGTTTGAAATAGCTGATTGACAACACAAAATTGCGATGACTGGTCGGTTATGGTAATAGTAACTTTTTGACGTATGATTTTACGAAACAACCCATTTTTTTGATTTGACGATAGTTAGCGCCGTTTTTGACTATTACCGGTCAGTAATTGTTAGTTGAAGCAACTGTATGCTATATTTTTAACAACCCGTTACATTTAACGTACGTTAAATGTAACGGGTTGTTTCATGACATAAAAATCCGTCAGTTAAAGTTATTCAAAAAGAGATTCCATAATATTTTGATGTTTGAAATAGCTGATTGACAACACAAAATTGCGATGACTGGTCGGTTATGGTAATAGTAACTTTTTGACGTATGATTTTACGAAACAACCCATTTTTTTGATTTGACGATAGTTAGCGCCGTTTTTGACTATTACCGGTCAGTAATTGTTAGTTGAAGCAACCCGCCCTTAGAGTCCAATTCAACAAACATTTGTAGTGCAAGTCTTAACCTGCGAATAGATTTTGAATTTTTTACAGTATTTCCATTGAAATATCAAACATCAATTTAATTCCTAGGATAAAATATTTTATAGCAGGAATCATACTTTATACATTTATCCAAGACTAAACATAATCAAAAATTACTCAAATTAAACCTTATCATTTCTAGAATAAAGCCTTTGACGCAAACGATTTCAGTTCTTAGTTAGATGACGTTCAACATGCCCCAGAATTACATTTGCAAATGATGTCACCTATTCACAGTAATGTTTAAGTGAATCGGGGCTGCAGAACGAAATAAACCCTTCACCCACTTGTGTACATAAACCTAGCATTAGTTAATGGGAAACACGACACGCTTGCAACTCAAAGAGATAGGCAGAGACGTACTGTCCTATTAAAGGCGAAAGTGTTAGGGTTGTATGACAATATAAAAAAAAAATGTTCATAAAATGAAAACTACTGGGCCAAACTATGTTAAATTGTTATGGGACCAAATGGCAACTATTCCGCATCAAACTGAAAAAGAATCACGTAAATCGGATCATAAATCTCAGCGTAATCGGTGTGCATACATAAAAAAAATACCAATCGAAATGAGAACCTCCTCCTTTTTGAACTCGGTTAAAAATAAGATGCGACAACAAAACACAACACAATTGGACATTTTGGTTAAGCTACCCTTACCGCGGTCGGTCTGTGGATGGGTGACCATCCATTTCATACCTCCTTGCCTCGGAAAGCACGTAAAGCCTATGGTCCCGGCCGTCGTTCGTAGATCTTTGACCGTTATTGGTAGTCAGAAGCTTGAAAATCTGACAACCAGTCTTACTAAGAGTTATCGTGTAACCCAGTAGCTGGGTGTTGGAGGTCAGACAGGCAGTCGCTCCATGTTAAGCACTGGTATTCAGCTGCATCCGGTTAGACTGGAAGCCGACCCAACATAGTTGGAAAAGGCTAGGCAGATGATGATAGGTTATAATCATTGAAATCAACATTAAGCCCGTCACATATAGATCATCATCATCATCATCATCATTTCAGCCAAAAGACGTCCACTGCTGGACATAGGCCTCCCCCAAGTGGCGCCACATTGACCGGTCCCGTGCGACTCGCATCCAGCGGATCCCCGCAACCTTTACCAGGTCATCGGTCCACCTAGTGGGAGGCCTTCCAACGCAACGTCTTCCGGTTCGCGGTCGCCACTCTAGAACTTTTCGACCCCATCGGCCATCTGTTCTGCGAGCAATGTGCCCTGCCCACTGCCACTTAAGTTACGTCACATAGATACGTAATATATTTTCGCCCCTATTACGTCTGCAATCGTTGTTTGTTTCACATTTTTGAAACATATATTAATATGCCTTGCTATAATAATATGTGGGGACATTTTCACACACGGCCATCTGACCCCAAACTAGGGAGACCCTGTACTATGTGTGTCAGACAGCTGATATACATACACAATATTTTTTTTTTTGTAAATACATACGTATATAGATAAACAACACCCAGACACAAGGCAAACACAAGTGCTCATCACACAAATGTTTACCCTGGGCGGGAATCGAACCCGCAACACGCTGCGCAGCAGTCGATCGCTCAGCCACTGCGCCAACCGTATCGTCAATGCCTTGCTATATCTGTCTATTTTGGTGACGTAGTAAAAATATATATTATAGCTACGTCTGTGACGGGGTTTACTCTCTATGTTTGAATAACCTGTTCGTGCCAGTTTGCCAATTTAATGAAAACGTGACGTTTGTGGCCAATTATAACTTAATAGCGACCCGCCCCAGCTTCGCACAGATGCTATGTACTTAGATCAGACAATACGTATAAACCTTTCTCTTGAATCACTCTATCTATTGCTGACTGCATCAAACAGTGGACCAATATTAAGCTGAAGTGATGATGATCATATGATGAAAAAAAGCTTTTTACAAAAAAGACAACCGCCTTCAAAAAGTGAAAAATAACTTTAGCACAGAACACACATTGACTTTAGTTTCAAAATTCAGTGGCTTTGTTCTGTTTGTTGTTTTGTATTGCCACCGACTTCCGAAACTAAAGTCAATGTGTGTTCTGTGCTAAAGTTATTTTTCACTTTTTGAAGGCGGTTGTCTTTTTTGTAAAAAGCTTTTTATTTTCCGCTTTTTAGTACATCCTTCTCATCCAAATCTATTAAGAAGAGATTGAAAGTTAACTACTACAAAGATTGATGAAACTAAAACGTCGTCTATGTAAAATTTTTGGGTATTTGTTGATTTTTCAAAAAGTGCTCAATCAATTTCGATAAAATTTATATGGAATCACCCCTGAAGCACACCCTATCCATAAAAAAAAATTCAAAATCGGTTTACGTTTGCCGGAGAAATCGCGTAACAAATCGCGCACATTCTTAATGCAAATTTAAAACTTATACGGTTTTCTCATGGATGCCATTGTCAGAACTGGACCAAATTAAAATGGGACCACGCGGAAAGCACTAGCTTTCAAATAAAAAAAGAATCATTAAAATCGGTTCACCCAGTCGCCAAGAAATCAGGTATCAAACTTAAAAAGAAAATGAAAAAAATACAGAAGAATTGATAACCTCCTCCTTTTTTGAAGTCGGTTGAAAAGCGTATTCGTTTCTGTCGCTTTGAATTTTTATGACCATAATTCTATAGTCCCTCGCAGCACTGCTACCCCATTATGCTGAGTGGTAGCCGGCTTGTTATAGTCACACCATACAGCTGCCAAATAATTTCTATCCTGCCTTTTTTATTATCATCATCTCAGCCGAAAGACGTCCACTGCTGGTAATAGGCCTCCCCAAGGGGGGGTTTTGCCGTAATCGCCACGCTTGGCAGGCGGGTTGGCGATCGCAGTATGGTTGTTACAAAGGCACAGAGAACGCTGCTGCCCATTCTCTGGTGAGTCCCTTAGTCGCCTCTTACGACACCCACGGGAAGATATGGATGGTGCTATTCTTTACGTCCGACATCACACGCACTTCACTTAACTGTGACATAAACAATTTTCGTTTCTTTCTCTATACCTACTCTATATGGACGAACCTGGTAACTCTCCGGCGTATGTAATTACTACCCCTTGCTTGGATAGTAAACAGAGACAGGTCTATTTTGCGATATACATTTCCTTAGTATTTATGTATCATCAATTATGTTCCTTTGCAAGGAAAAACGAAGGTAATTGAGTGTCAATCATATCACACCGCTGTGAATGCTTGCGTACGAGCTACGATATTCGTGATATCGACAATATGATACTTAGCACTTATATGAAATGTAATTAATGTTTTTTGCGTTACTTTATTTCCCTGTTACGAAACTTCGTTAAAGGCCATGAAATGTTGGAACATTGGTAGGTTTACTGAAAGTTAGCAAACTATCAGAAACAGACTGGTTTTGCTTAGATCAAACTGTCAGATAGTTGGAGCACTGAACTTGAACGTTACATATTAATATGCAATGAAGTAACACTTTTATTTAAGTTCTCTTAGTTAAGGTTATTCATTTCATTGTTTTTCATAATTTGAAATTGGGCATACTGTAAGAGGATCTGAAAAATGGATCAAATCTGTCATGAATTGGTACCCCATAAACAGGAAAAGAAATCGCGGAGGCCAATTCAAAAGATGGGAAGACGACATAAAGGCCGTAGCAGGAAAAAAGTGGTCAAGAACTGCCAGGGAAAGGAACGATTGGAAAAAGCTGGAAGAGGCCTATGCCAAAAAAGGGTACCGATACGATTGTCGATGAAGTATAATTAAGTTAGATATAAGAAAAACTGTTAAAACTATCCGAAATAAAGGCTATTATTATTGATAGTTAAGGTTATTATCCCAATGCATCACTTCATTGGAATAATGGTATATTTATTTTATATTTTTTATTTACTTAATTAAGGTTAACCAACAGTTGTTACAGATATTTTACAAGCAATTGTGTCTTAAATCTAACTGCACAACCAATTACAGGCAAACACCACATGCAAAAAGCTCTTTTAAATTATAAAATTAATTTTGAAGACTTTAAGTACTTAAATTCTAGATATTATTTTAAATACAATACTATACTAATTACATACTGACAAACGTCGAAATTGAGTCTGCGTAGACGTCAACCAGATCCCGTTCGTTTACGAGTTTGCACATACGGGATATAGGTATTTCGTTATTTTGTTATATTTCTACTCAAAGAAGCATGCATCTATTCAATATCTTCTTAGAAAATAATCGCAATTTACCTGGTTGTCGTAACTTAGCCTTTAAAACATTAATCGACCAACCATATGGCACATAGCGCAAAAAATATCAAACTACCAAAAAGGTCTAGATAATAGGAAATTGGGTTTAAGCATTAGTAAAACGTAAGAAAGGAGTAACCGGATTTTATCGAATTCCCCTTTCACTTTCGGAGACTTTAAGTCTCATAATTCATGATTTTTCCTTCTACCTCGCCGTCCGTTGTTTGTTTTCTAGAAATAATTTTGCAGGTGTATTGAGAAATGGATTAATTTTCAGCTAGTGAAGTTAAGTAAAAATCTATCAGACTTACAAAACAGTTATCATATATGATCATATGACATATAGGTATTTGTGTCTGATCATTAGTTTCCATGGTACATCAGGCACTTCTTTTTTTTGTGCTGGCCTCTACTGTCCCACTCCTGGGCAGAAGCCTTCTCGATTCGTTTCCCTTCTCTCAAAGTTATGCCTCATCTCGCCAATTTCTAAGGAACCCATCCAAGTCATCCCGACATCTCCTCAATTAGAGGCATTTGATCAGTAACACTAACTTTTAGTATACTTAACAGTTCCAGTATACTTAATTTCGACCGATAATATTATATTTCCTAAATACATTGCCAACAATACCCACTTTCAAACATTCTCTTTACATTACATCCTTATCCTTAGAAAAGCAGTATAGGCTACAGACAGAAAAACCCTTAAAAAGGTAAGCAGCAACGAGCAAAAAGAGATAACAATTTTTACAATGTGTTTTAATAGCTTTTCCTCGCAATATCATCTGGGTGAATTTTTCCATTCCACAATCTCATTTAAGTTTATTTAAGTTTAAGTTGATGTTAATTAAAGTAGCCTTAGCATAAAATTATACGTTTCATTATCTTAAGTAACACGTCTTGCTATGGAAGAGTGGACTCTCCTAACACAGGCAATGGTGCCAATTCTGTTGTGCACGAACTAAATTAATTTTAAACTATTTATATCTCTTTCTTTCCAATAAAACAATAAAGAGACATATATTACTAAGAACTGTCAATTTAAGTTGATCTAAAATATGCATACAATTATAGTGGTAATTTCAGAACGTATAGATTAAAACACTGCGAAGTTCAAGGGAAAAACTAATTTGACATCGCTAACTTAGTCCTTGTCTATCGCCGGCCTTTTCTTTGACTGCCTGGTAGTAAGAGATGCCAAATGCTTAATTTTAATTTAGATTGTTAACAACGGAATCGGCACCACTATCTGCCTAAAAGGAGGATCCAATCTAAAATTTTTGTTTTAGGTAGTCATAACTAGTTTAACTGATAAACATTTTTTTTTGTATATTGAAGTATGTCGTTATAACCAAGTGGTTAAGACACCCGATTCTCATGCACGAGGCTGTAGGTTCGTAAACGAACACGAGCAAGTACCGTACCAATGTGTCTTTTTAAGCGACTTCAAAAAGGTTCTCAATTCGATTGGTATTTTTTTTTACGAGTATGTATGTACACCGATTACGCTGAGATTTATGATCTGATTTTCGTGATTCTTCTTTAGTTTGATGAGGAACAGTTGCCATTTGGTCCCACAAAAATTTAACTTACTTTGGCCCAGTAGTTTTCATTTTATAAACATTTATGTTATTTTTTATTTTTATGTTTGACCACGTATAACTTTTTTCAGTGTAGTCCGATTTCAATGATTCTTTTTAATTGATTGTGTATACTTCAAAGGTCCCATATAAATGTCAAGAAAATATTCCACCTCTAAGGTAGAAAATTAAGGGATGACTGAATTTTTTGGTGTCACCGTTTAGTAACACGCACTAAAAAGGTAAAAAAAAATGTAAGCATAAACGACAACCGCCTTTAAAAATTAAAAAATAACTTTCAATTCGCAAGTACTTAGGTACTTTTTATCTTGGACATCATTAACATCGGTGAAGGAAAACATCGTGAGGGAAACTGGTGTTATAATTAATATAAGTCTGAAATCGTCAATCCAACTTGAGCGCACGTGGTGACCAATGCTCGTGCCTTCTCTGTATGAGAAGAGGCCTTTGCCCAGCAGTGGGACAATTATAGGCTGGTGGTATTATTATATTGAAATCTTGCCTAAAGCACTCAGGGATAACGAAGCTTCGACTAGCGAAAGAGCTTTCTAAATCAGAGCAGTTATTTCGGAGATTAACGCGTTCAAAAAAAAAACTGGCCAAGTGCGAGTCGGACTCGCGCACGAAGGGTTCCATACCATTATCTAGACTTCGAGCAAAAAAACGGCAAAAAATCACGTTTGTTGTATGGGAGCCCCCTTATATTCTGTTTTTAGTATTTGTTGTTACAGCGGCAACAGAAATCATCATCATCTGCCTAGCCTTTTCCCAACTATATTGGGGTCGGCTTCCAGTCTAACTGGATGCAGCTGAATACCAGTGTTTTACATGGAGCGACTGCCTATCGAACCTCCACAACCCAGTTACTGGGTAACACGATACCCCTTGGTAAGAATGGTTGTCAGACTTACTGGCTTCTGACTACCCGTAACGACTGCCAAAGATCTACGAATGACAGTCGGGACTAACGGCTTTACGTGCTTTCCGAGGCACGGAGGAAACTCGGTATTAAAGGGATGGTCACCCATCCACAGACCGACCTTTGACCGATCGATCTGTACGGCTTTAACTTAGCCACGAGCTCCTCCTCGGCAACAGAAATACATCATCTGTGAAAATTTCAACTGTCTGGCTATCATGGTTCATGAGATACAGCCTGGTGACAGACAGCCTGACAGACAGATAACGGAGTCTTAGTAATAGGCTCCCGTTTTTACCCTTTGGGTACGGAACCCTAAAATCTAACAAACGAGTCTGCTAAGGTATAGGTTAAAATAATACTGCATCTGCATCTTTTGTATTGCATACTATAGAGTCTGCAATATAAAAATAATATATTAAATGTTTGCAAACATTTCCTTAACACCCTTACTTAACCCACTTTCTTCAAATCACGATTCTTAGAGCTGTTTTCTTTGCGTTTCCACTCGATTCATTTGCTGCAACGATTATTGATTTTCCGATGAATGTGCATTGAACTGTACTTGATAACGAATAGAATCGCTTGCGACGAGGTTTATTTTTTGCTTACAGCAGTCGTAATTCAATCCATATTCGTATTTCTGTACGAATATTATAAAGAGACTGACACTTTCCTCGCGACATTGTTCGCGTGATATTTCTTACGGAATCCAATTTTTTTAATAATAATAAAGTGACAACGTAGCTTTCAATTGACGAAAATATTTTCAAAATAGGACTCGCAGTTCTGAAGATTACCGCGTTCAAACAAACAAACAAGCTCTTCTTTTTATATATTATACTAACACTTTGCCCGCGACTGTGTCCATGTGAATTTTCTCAAGGATTCCTATTTTTTTCAATTGATTAATATAGCCTATGTTACTCAGGGATAATGTAGCATTCTAATGAAATCGGACCAATAGTTTTTGAGTTCATCATCATCATCATCATCAGCCAATAGACATCCACTGTTGAACAAAGGCCTCCCCCATAGAACGTCACAATGAGCGGCAACCTGCCGCTTGCATCCACCGGTTACCCGCGACCTTGACGATCTCGTCGGTCCATCTGGCGGGAGGCCTACCAACGCTGCGTCTTCCGGTTTGTGGTCACCACTCGAGAACCTTTCTTCCCCATCGGTTATCGACTCTTCGAGCCGGCCCATGGCCTGCCCATTGCGACTTCAACTTGCATATTCTGAGAGCTATGTCGGTGACCTTAGTTCTTTGGCGAATTTCCTCGTTCCGGATTCTATCGCGCAAAGAAACTCCGAGCATAGCTTTTGAGTTAAATCGTTACAAACAAACAAATCTTTCCTCTTTAGAATATTATTTTAGATAGTAAAGATAAAGTTTAGTTGTTTTTTTATTTGTTAAATGTAATCTCTGGAAATTCTTTCACTGATACCTGCACTATTGCTACACTATTGCTGAGTGTCACGGGATAGGTGTAAAGTGAGGGCTTTTGCCCCCGACATCATTAGCCTGAACGTCGGTTTTCCCTATGCCCGTCCCCAGTGTTCAATCTATCTATAATATATTTGACGACACGGTTGACGCAGTGGCTCGAGCGATCGACTGCTGCGCAGCGTGTTGCGGGTTCGATTCCCGCCCAGGGTAAACATTTGTGTGATGAGCACTTGTGTTTGCCTTGTGTCTGAGTGTTGTTTATCAATATATGTATGTATTTACAAAAAAAAAGTGCTTGTGTATGTATATCAGCTGTCTGACACCCATAGTACAGGGTCTCCCTAGTTTGGGGTCAGATGGTCGTGTGTGAAAATGTCCCCACATATTATTATTATATTATTATTATTATTATCTTTATATCTGAAGCTTCTTGGGCGATTGGTTCAGTGGCTGAGCGATTGGATGCTGCGCTACGAGTCTCGGGTTCGATTTCCACACGAAACAAATATGTGTATTGCCTACAAAAGTGTGATTCTGTAAGACCTCATTCTAAACTTCGAATCTGAATCCGCTGAGTTTCTTGATTGGCATTCTAAAAACTCGGTTGATTATTCGAATTTACACTAGCGCTACCCTTGCGAGCGTGTCAGCGAGTTGATCTAAATTGATAGGGACATTTTGACAGATAAAGTATGAGATGACGTAAAAAGTAGCATTCTGTATGTCTATTCTATTACAATATCCCTCGGTGAACACCTAAATGAAGTGAGCTATCATCTGACCCAATGCTAGGGATTTACAAAGCACTACAATCGGATGACAGTTCACTTCACCTAGGTGTTCACCGAAGGATATTGTATGAAAATAGCACAGCTGTAAGGTAATTTCCCCGTCACTTCGACACTCACTTCGCACTCGAACCCGATTCAAAGTATCAAATATATCAAGGTCTTATGCGAAGTGAGAGTGAATAGCGATGTGAGATGCGAGTTGTTGTTTGAATTTTACAGAATCGACCTACAGGTAGTTATTCCGGGTCTGGCTGTTTGTGTATTATATGAGTTTTTATGTTTGTAGATGCACCCACGACACTGGCGAAATTCCTAGGGAAAGTAAAAGAAAAAAGAAATAAACAACCGGACAGTCACATTATTAACATTAGTATGGATTTAACTTCCACGAAGTTCCGATCAAAGTTGCGGACTAAATCTAATAAAATATATTAATGAATTCTGTTTTCCTTTAATTCAATGAGTTTAAGGTTTGAAGGTAGCTAAACTGTATCCTTACATAAGTTATTATCTAATTCTTTGCCTATATATTTTTTTTACAATTTATCCTTATTTACGATGTTATTGTGTGGTTTGCGATGCCTTCACGCTTCAACCGCTCAGCTAAACGTCATTCTCACTCATCTGACGCATGGGTATTTAGTGGTACCTTAGTACTAAAGAGGTCATTAGCATGCTGCAAAGGAAACCGCGACTGATGCGCAGGGACGGACCGTGAATTTGTGGGGCCCTGGTGGGTTATTAACTACTTGGGGCCCCAAGTAGTGCTTAATGAATCAACTAATTGCCATTTTCCCAAAACAACGGTTTTCGATAGCTTTCTTTTCAACCGACTTCGAAAAGAAGGAGGTTCTCAATTCAACTGTATGTTTTTTTTGTTTTGTATACTTGTTACGCAATATTGAAATGCAAAGCGATTTTTAAAAATCTTTTTTAAATGGATAGGGTGTGCCTCAGGGGTGGTCCCATATAAATTTCAGCTTTAAAGATATTTATTATTATTGTAATATTACCGGGGCCCTGAGCTGCAGTCCAAAAATCCCTTATATAGATCCGGCCCTGCTGATACGGTACTTTACCATAACGTATAAGTACCACGAATTTCTTTTCTCATATTGCCTTCGATTCGGCTTAATTCGATAACTTCCTGGAGTGTGATATTTGCATGCGTCGGGTATAACCTTTAAATTACTTTCCCTCCGCATGTGGTGGCATAATAATGTCGTTAATAAGTTCACGCATTATCATGAAAGCCTGGCTTTTTCAGCGGTAATAGGGCGGAATTTAAGTGCGAAATGCACGTTTATCTTATCTGGAAGTACTTAAGCGATGAAATATAAGTTTTAAAACGTTTTATAAATAGAAAAGTTGTATACTAACATAACGCTTTTAAAAACACTAAAGGTAAGATATGTAATAATTATAGAATTTCAAATAATTATAGATGTCTTTAAGATACGATGAGCCTGGCATAAGATTAAATTACTCTAAAAAAAAAGTATTTTTTGTCGTGAGAGATGGCCCAGTGGTTCAGGCGCCCGCCTCTCATGTCCAGAGACCAAAGCTACAAGAATCTTCAAATCTTTGATAGATTTTCAACTTTATTACAAAAGAATAAGGTTCATATTAAATTAGGAAAATTTGACACAACTGGGCACAAGTAAGTACCAATGTGACCATTTCAATTTCATATGTCGATACAGACAGCGTCATCAACTGCTGCAACTGCAACCCCCGAAGAAATTTTAATGCGTGGGGGGTAAGCAGTTGATGATGCTGTCTGTACTTACTTCCTAAGTTAATCTTGAACATCATTGACAACGTTTAAAGAAAATATCGTGAAAGAATATCAGCGGTGAAATTTTAGTGGTTATTTTCCCGAAGCGAAATGATTTTGTCTCAGTACTACAATCGATTAATAAAAATATTAAAATGAATTACTAAAAAAGGCAGATTGAGAATTGTGGAAAACTAGCGACCCCGAACCAACACTGATACAGCGCGAACTGCGCGAGGTCCTGTGTTAACGAAGCACAATACTTACTTATGACGACACGGTTGGCGCAGTGGCTGAGCGATCGACTGCTGCGCAGCGTGTTGCGGGTTCGATTCCCGCCCAGGGTAAACATTTGTGTGATGAGCACTTGTGTTTGCCTTGTGTCTGGGGGTTGTTTATCTATATATGTATGTATTTACAAAAAAAAGTATTTGTGTATGTATATCAGCTGTCTGACACCCATAGTACAGGATCTCCCTAGTTTGGGGTCATATGGCCGTGTGTGAAAATGTCCCCACATATTATTATTATTATTACTTAAACACTTATTCTAATTTTCTCTTCACACTTTCGGGTTTACTACCGTTAAAAGAGGAGTTGATGTATATTTTTTTAATTATTTCATAAATAAAAACCTTATTTTCTAAGTTTAACTCTATGAATCGATAGTACTACCACAGTATGAGTATTAGTACCTACTACCGTACAGTAGCGACACGCTCCGCCTCCCTCTGAAACCGTTCCTCACCTCTCCTCGCGTCGAACGATTACTCTGGAAACTGCGTTTTTGTTCGAGCGGCGCGTAGACACGTACACACACGCACGTATTTGTACAGTCTGTTATTTTAGTATTAGTGTAGGCAATTATATCGTTTCGTTTCTATGGAGTGTCGCGGGGGTACTACTGAGGGCAAATCATTCTGCCGCGGGAAATGGACCATTTAGATTTCAGCTTGCAAGTATAATTAATATAAGTCTGAAATCGCCAATCCGCAATGAGCGCACGTGGTGATCAGTGCTCGTGCCTTCTCTGTATGAGAAGAGGCCTTTGATCAGCAGTGGAAGAATAATAGACTGATATTATATTATTAGGTATTTCTATAAAGACGAGAAAATGCAATAATAAATCTAAAACAATAAATTGACTTCTAAAATACTTCATAAGTTTTAAAATCTCAATTGAATTCACGTCCCATGTTTCCCTTTGAAGATCACGGGTAAGTATTTATTTACCTTAATCCCAAAAACCCAACAAAAAAACCGCGTCTTATTTACCCAATCCATTCATTCCCACGCTCAGCTTACATACATACCCCTTGCTCCAGTTAGTAAAATAAACAATTTATTTACATACAACAATTATGCGCCCACGCAACAGAATTTCCCTTACGCAAGTGCCTAACACAACAACAAAATGTAAATCACCTCAACTCACATATAGGATCTATGCAAGTAGGAATGAATTAAATAAATACAGTCTGACGTCACGCGACAAACGGACTCATCTTTTACGGCCTAATAACGGCATTGGTATGGTAAACAATAATTCATTAACACTGCTAGCTCTCGACCTAAAAACCGGAATTAGGTCGGTGGACATCCCTAAGTGCAGGCCCCGAAATTAGCGTGATTTATAGGGTCAGAGCGGCGATGTGATGTGGGGGCTTACATGTAAAAATTGTGGTGTAATGTTATGGGTTTAATGGCCTGTTTTGGGACACAGTAACCACTGTTACGTCTCACCCTAAACTGGGAAACGTAACTATCCGTTTAGTTTAAATCCCTAGGGAATTATTACCGGCTTACTGTTACTTCCTATTAGCAGTCTATATTGAGTCGGTCCAAAACTTAGCCACGAGTTTTGCTGCATTAGTAGCATTCATAGATTTCTAAAGTCTGCGAACATTAGGGCACGCGGGACGCGCTAACAGGTGTCCCATAATTTAAGGCGATAATTACGACCGCACTACCGACGAGCAACGAGTAGCGAACATGAGCAGCTGGGGATTCGTATGCAGTGCGCCCCCAACATTCAAAGTTATATATTGAAAAATAAACTTCCACTTCGCATAAAAATGTACACGAAATAAAAAATAATTAAAGTGTCTGTAATATAATAAAAGTTTCATAAAAATATGCCTGACAGAATTTTTGTAATTATCAATTTTATGTCTGCACTAGACACATCATCAGTAGTTAATTAAACTATTTAATATGAACAGAATCTAAAATATTGAGATAAAAAACAATTAAGAAATTTACTAGACCATAGAATATTTTTTCAAATCATTTACATTTCTCATTTCGTCGTCTTCAGTTTAAAATCTGTAAAAGTCGCTTATTAGCACCGTATGGAACAGCACTACATTTTACGTACACGTAACATAGGTAACCTAAAAGTACCTCTAGGTACCTCTAATACTTACCTCAAGTTAGGGAAGTTGACAGCCTTTACAAAATGTCAAGAAATAAAGGACAAGCTACATCGTTAACCTATTCTCAATAATTAAACAAAGCCTTATTACACTTAAGCGTACGGCTTACTGCCGTAGCTACTTTATAGCCTGATCACCTACTTTAGCTACTTAAGTACCTAACTACTGCTACTACGCTAAGTAGGTAATTATTAAATTAACAAGCTCTTTGTAAATGGCTGAAATAGTTACCTAAGTTGTTGTAAAAACATTTTTGTGGATAGATTCATAAATAGGGTGACTGGTAATTAGTGTACGATACTTAAACACGTGATTGTGTTCATGATAACAAACAACTTTCCCGAAGAAAAAAGTTTTTTGTACTGGTTCACTTTTATCACAATAACACAACAGCCGTATGAAATTCACGCGCGCGCACGCCTGTGACCTAAAGTGAACCAGTACAAATAACATTTTTTCTTCGGGAAAGTTGTTTGTTATCATGAACACAATCACGTGTTTAAGTATCGTACACTAATTACCAGTCACCCTATATAATGATAGTATTAATAGCTTTCCCACTAGGTCGTGACAATCGTAAAGCTACATTTCAGTCAGAAATCACCGCTCATCCCTGTCTTGGGCAGCCAACATTCATCCGCTGCCAGCCACCTTCTTCAAATCGTCGGTCCATTGTGCCGCAGGGAGTCCCACACTACACTTGCCTTGCTTGTGTCAGCTCCATCTA
The DNA here is from genome assembly GCA_947361185.1 of Charanyca ferruginea. Lineage (NCBI taxonomy): Eukaryota > Metazoa > Arthropoda > Insecta > Lepidoptera > Noctuidae > Charanyca > Charanyca ferruginea. The sequence continues at coordinate 52,865,377 of OX376055.1, read as the reverse complement.
CCGTCTGTCCGTCTGCCAACTTAGCTGGCCCACTACCACTTCATCGTGCTTATTCGACGAGCAATGTTGGTGACTAATTCTCTGGCGAATGACTTCATTACGAATTCTATCCATCAGAGAAATCGCTCTCTCCATAGCACGCTGAGCAACCTTAAATTTGTGGACCAGGCCCGGATTACGGGTACAGGATTACGGGTAGGACGCACAGGTTAAAGAACCGAGGTCGAAGATTTGAAGATTTCACGTAGTTTCCCGAATGCTACATTATTAGTAACGGAATATTTTCAGTAACTGTGTCCCATGAAATCACAATAAGATACCCCGTTTGTGACAATGTCAGTGTCACTTATAACTACTATCTTCTGCCTGCGACTTCATCTGCGTAAACTTCAAAATTAAGACAAAAGTCCACAATATTATCCTATGGGAACACACGTCACACACCGATAATTTATGTGTACCAAATTTCAGCTAATTCCGTTCAGCCGTTTAAGTGTGAAAGAGTAACAAAAATCTATCCATCACAAACGTTCGCGTTTATAACATTAGTAGGATATGTATATTTAAACGCGATTAACATATTGATGAAACTGAGACTGTTACAGGAACAAGGATCCATCTTTAATCAATTGTCGTAATTCGTTTCAAATGCAATCCATTCATTTACAAGCGCCCTAAATCCATCACCATAAACTTAAGCTCTAATCCGCTTGTTTCGCGGCCATAAAATTTATAAAGACGATACGGATACAATGAGACCGTGATAATGTTTACGGAGATACAAGCTCTACTCACCACGCCCCACGCATTTTTCCCCGTTCCTAATTGAAAACGGCTATCCCCAATGGCTATGCTCTGTTTCCCTCCTAATTTAACGTAACATTTACTGCTACTTATAATGATGGAGATGAATGTTGAGTTGTTTACGTAATGCAATTTAGTTTATGAGATACACTTATTTGTGTGTGTTTTGTTTGTGTTTTTATGTGCTAACCTATGAGATGTTTGTCGGTAAGAGCGTTTATTTATTTATACTTCATGCACAAAGGTACAAAGGCATTCTCTACTAGTCCACCAAGGGTGGTAAAGAGATAACATGGCAGGTGAATAACAAAAAAGTATTCGTTAAAAAGTTATAAGTTAAAAACTACACATACATTTATTATATTCTGCGTTTGCGCACATTTTAGGACTCTCTCAAATCCCAACCATTAATTAGAAATATCTTGAGTGATTGATATAGATAGATAGGTACTAGAGACTGAAAACAAGCTATTCTCTTTCGTAAATAGGTTGTAAATGATTTTGATAGAAGGATCTGCAACTGTGTCCATACTTGGGTATTGCACTTGCATTTTAAAAGTCTTGCAGATAATGAACGTTTTTATACTGATGTAGGTGAAGAATGGGGGTGTTGTCAGATCAGATAAGTTGCTCTACGTATAACACTGGCATTCAGTTGCATCCAGCAGAACTGAAAGCCAACCCTGAAACAAAATACTTGGACAAATGCAGAAGTTGATAGAGGTTCTTGGGGACTTAAAGATATTTAAGATTAAGATTAAGATTTATTTATTGAACAAAAAATAGTTGGACAGTCAAACACTTACAAACAACACCAGCGTAGGTATACAATAACAGCGTATTACAGTTTTGTAACCATTAGTGTTTTATGCAGTATTTGTATGAACTCAACTCTGGTATCCAAAGATAGTTTTAATTTGATTTGATTTGTTTTTTTTTTGAGGTTTGATGTTGCTCTCGGCCTCTTTTCCTCGCCTCTTTACCAAACAGTAAATTGGATGACCTAAGAGTACAAAATACCAAATCATAAATGGGCATTCATGCTGACATGCTAAATTCTACTAAAAATAACTGGTATTGGATTGTACTTTGAAATTGAAGGTAAATACGTACGTATTTAAGTACGTCGTCTAGATTTAGTTGTAAATACAATGTACACTCGGCGTCACAAAAATCGCACCTCTTTAAGAATTCCCTTCAAAGTCATTTTAACCCTATTAATCAATGGTATACATATGACTATAAGGTATAATTGGAAAGGCAATTTATTTAAATTTCAGAATAAATCAATGGATTTGGTTTTTTGTTTACCAGGGAATAAAAAAAAGCAAGCTAATGCAAATGATTAAAAAGTTAAATTTTATTTTATCAGCAAAAATTACAACAAAGTCCTTAAAACTAACTTAAAACCTAGTGTTACCCCCCCTAGCCCTGATGACTGCTTCCATGCGTTCTCTCATGGACCTTATTAATGTGACAACAGTCTCTTGTGGAATGTTGTCCCATTCTGCAACGACGGCATCTTGAAGGTCTTGGAGAGTGGTAGGGGCAGGATTTCGTGCCCGTACTCGCCGTTTCAGTTCATCCCAAAGGTGCTCAATAGGGTTCAGGTCTGGACTTCGCGCCGGCCAGCGCATAACAGGGATGCCAACTTCTTGCAGGTAGTCTCTTACAATTAAAGCGGTGTGACAACGGGCGTTATCGTGCATTAACGTGAACCCACTGCCAACAAAACCCGCATAAGGGACAACCTGCTCCTCTAAGATCTCTGTTATGTACCGAGCAGCAGTCAGCGACCCTTGCCCGCGAGCACTTCCAGTCCGAGAAACACACACAAGGTTCGTTTTACCGTCGATTGACATGCCGCCCCAGAACATGCACGAGCCACCCCCGTATTCCACTGTCTCTTGAATACAGGCTTGTGCGAATCGTTCCCCTTGCCTCCTATACACTCTTCGACGCCTGTCGTTGCAGAAAAGACACACCCTCGTCTCATCCGAGAAGAGCACAGCCCTCCATTGGTCTATTGTCCAATCCACATGGTCACGGGCAAATTGCAACCGGTCTCTCCTATGCTGTGCAGTCAATTTGGGCCCTGTAGCAGCCCTATGAGCTACAATTTTCTTCTCCCGCATTCTTCTTCTAATCGTGGAGACGCTTACAGAAGTTCTGCGAGCTGATCGCAGTTGTTGTTGCAGCTCAACAGCATTGGAGAACCGATTACGTAAAGACGTCGAAACAATGAAGCGATCGTCTCTTTCGGATGTGCACCGTTGTCTTCCAGATCCACGTCTTCGGATATAGCCACCAGTCTCTTGGAAACGTTGGAACACTCGTCGAACGGCAAAACGACTCAAGTTCAGTTGCCGAGCAACATCACATTGCCGCATCCCTGATTGCAGTAGTGCAATGACTTGAGCGGCTTCATCTGCAGTGGTATCCATCTTCTGGGGTATTTTTCTTGCTGTAGCTGTTCACGTGTGTTCACTTCAAAGGTTGAATAGCGAATGACCCACATTTATTTTTTTTTTTTTTTTTTTTCTGAATGGCATCTCGCAGTTCAACCTGAGGGTTGGTTACTGCTTAACCGGACAATCCTGTGGTGCCTTAAAAGTGACTTTTAGGGCCTCCAGCCAGGGCAAAAACTTATAAACTAAGTGACTACGCTAAGGGCACCCCCTGTGGGGTACGAGCCTCGGCTTAGGTCGCCACTGAGAGAGGGCAGCAAAGGGACAGGCTGGATCGGGTCTCCATTAATTAGGGGCTATTTTAAAGCTAAGGGCACAGCGACGCGGGCTGGCGCTAGCAAGGGTCGGGGGGGGGGGCGTTACGGGGTCGTCGCGAGGGACCTCGGCGGCGAGGTCGGAATGACGGTAATTTGTGTCTGTGTTTGACTAATGTGCTAGTGGCCCTATTTCTTTCTTGAAGGAGGGTAATAGCGTCATCTGGATCGGACAGGGACCCACATTTAACCCGGGTCGCCCGTTTTATACCCTTGTAGGGAGGTGCAATTAGTGGCCGTTGTAATGCGTATTTTGACAACATTTTTTTTAGCGTTACGTGCTAATGAGATCTGTTGTGTTTAGGAATTCTAACTGTTGTTAATTTAAAGGTCGTTAAACATACTTTTAATTGATACCAATATTAATTGGGTTTAATGTATTCGTTACTGGCGGGACATGTTTTAAACTTATTTTCGAAAAGGTGCGATTTTTGTGACGCCGAGTGTAGTTCAGCAGCCATATCAGCTCATATGAATAGAGTTAAGAGGAAAATACTGTGACGCTGACGTAATTAAAGCAAGTGTTAGTTAATTGTAATAAACACAGGTTTATTAAGATTTATTATGTATAGGTAGGTTCATGTTACTTATGTTACTCAAAGTGGAAATATAATAATAATAATATGTGGGGACATTTTCACACACGGCCATCTGACCCCAAACTAGGGAGACCTTGTACTATGGGTGGCAGACAGCTGATATACATACACAATTTTTTTTTTTTTTTTTTTTTTTTTTTTTTTTTTTTTTTTTTTTTTTTTTTTTTTTTTTTTTTTTTTTTTTTTTGTAATTACATACATATATAGATAAACAACACCCAGACACAAGGCAAACACAAGTGCTCATCACACAAATGTTTACCCTGGGCGGGAATCGAACCCGCAACACGCTGCGCAGCAGTCGATCGCTCAGCCACTGCGCCAACCGTGTCGTGGAATATAGTACGTACCTATCTATTTTTGTTTATAATTAAAACAATTTGCGATGATCAAAATCACACCAGCATACTTGCAAAAAAAAAACAGTATTTTGTAAACTTTCTCTTGCATAGTAAATCTTTTTTATTTCTTACTAGCTGCTATCCGCGACTTCGTTACCAGAGTATTTTTTTTTTTTTTTTGGTCAGAAACCTTTGCACAATAGGTATACCCCAACCAAGTTTCATAACAAGAGGATGAATGGTATATGGAGCACAGACACACAAGCTGTCATTTTAATTTCTTACCTGTAGGTACACTGTTTTAATTAAATAGAAATAAATTAATTATAAAATAAAGCAACAGTTAACACCTTTTACTAAAAATAAAACAGTCGCGTAATAAGGTATTTTACCAAAAAAAATCGAATTAGTCCGTCAGTTAGATTATCGAAAATATTGGATACGTATTTTTTGTTTTATCAAATTAATAAATACTGACGAAGATAAAGCTCATCAAAGATCATGTTTGTGACGTCACTTCGCCAGTAAAAGTGTACTGGCATAGTGATGTCACACAAGTTTTCGACGCACTGTATCGTCTTCATTTTTTGTTTACGTGAAAAAAGAAAAAACACGTGTCCAATATTTTTTAGAAATCTATGTGACTGATTAATTACATTTTTTTGGTAAAATACCCTATTACTGCATACTCGCGAAATGCACGATAAAGTCACAGTCTAAAAAATATAGGTAATAAACGTAATCATCAAATCATTACGAGTACCTTTTCCCGCATTTTCCTTATAAAAAATACCTCTTTATTCAAAACATGGCATTGTACTAGTAATCTGTGGTTGTGGTTTTTATTCCCCCCCTTGCATTTCCCCCTGACATCGTTATTACTGCCGCGAAAGCAGTTATTGTCCTACTTATTTTTATAGCCTATAAAAAACAGAAGCTCTGAAAACATTATCTGTAAGATGTGAAATCTGTGGAAGAATAATAAAGTTGTCAAACAGACTATTTATTACATAGTAGGACTTTGCCCGCGGTTTCTTCCGCGTAAATTTTGCTGCAGATTTATAGATTTATTCAGTAAAATATAGTTATTGCTATGTTACCTAACACACCAGCACATCAAGCCATATCAAACTGTCTAATTTTCCCAGTTGAATTTGAACCTTATGTTTTTGTAACAAAGTTGAAAATCTATCCAGGAAATTTGACAGCTTGTTGTAGCTTGATACACTGTCCTCTGTACGTATCTTACCTATATTACTCGCTAATATTATAGCTTTCAATAAGTTAATCTAATCTCTCTGCTTATAACATTACTTTAGATGTTGTTTTTTGTAATTAAAATGATTATTCTGAAAAAATACACACACACACACTATACACATAAACGTTTACGAAGTTTTATACGATAGTGTTAAATTATACCTATCTTACAGTGTTAGATTTTTCCTATTTAAAAACGTTACATAAGTAAGGTTTTTAAAGGAAATTATAAATCGAAAACTAAAGGTTTAAATCTCAAGGCTCAACAATGCTTCAATTAAATTCTCTAATTTCTCAAGCACGGTATACTATAATTACTAAAAGTTTTGTTCATAATAAGGGCTCTAGTGAAACTTTCGACACGCGTAAGTACCTACCTAAGCGAACTTCATAGAACGTTTTCTAAAATTTAATCACTAATCACCTTTTCTATTTTCTGATTTCGATAAAACTTGGAAGGTTTTAAGAGCGTTCATCCGTTAGAACCATCCTGGAGTCAAAATTGGTGATTTCCGACGGACAATAACACACTAATGTGTTTAATTCGTAGATAAGATATTGACGTCAAATTCATAATCTAGAGCATGGCTGAAAATATTTTGAAATGTTCGTATAGTTTTGTCATAAGATTTATTTAAGCCTTTTTAAAACTAGCGCTCGATGGTCTACGCGGATGCTAGATAATAGTAAAACCATATACGACAAACTCATAACAGTATTACTGTTAAAAAAGCAATGACATTTACTAGTGCATGACTGAAAAAAAGTCAATATTACTGTAAGTTTACATACAAGAAAAGTATACTCAAAAGTGCCATTTTTAGCCACCTTTCGAGTTATTAAACGTGTTAGTTTGGAATTAAATCAGTGATATTTTATGTTTTTTTAGGCCTTGTATATGAAACCATTTACGTTCTAAAACATGGTTTATATATTTATTTAATAACTTATACATTTATTTTACTATAAATTATTTAGTACTACTATATAATCGGCACTGAAACGCACCACCGCTCAGTGGCAGCCGAGGCGCGCCGCTCTGGAGTAACGCTCTTAACAGCGCGTATTCGATTCATGACGAAAACTTAAGCTTTTTGTGTTTTGCCCAGAGCAATATCGTAATGATGTGAACTGATTATTTAAAGACAATTACAGTTTTCAGAAAGATTAAGTCTTGATTTAGGCAGCTACAGAGTAAAAGTATAATTTTTAATTATGTTTTTTTAAAGCGAAGATAATCATTTCATAGCGTTTTACGAAAATAGACGTTAGAGTTAACTTTCAAGACGAATACAACCATTACAGTATACCAAAATATTATGTTTTATGCATTTTTCCAACAGGATATACAGTCTTAAAGTGTACTACAGAGCCAAAATTACGAAAATATTACAATTATGTATGTATTAAACAACAATCCTAAAAAAGTACAAAATCGGTTCACTTTGACAATTTTTTTTCACCAGTACTTGAATAATAAATCATAACTGATATATTTATTTTATGAAAATAAGGGTTATGCTTAATATACAGATTATTTTTCAGTCCGTTATACGAACTCATTTATTTTAGACAATTATTTTAAAAAGCACTGTAAAACATCGCGCGCTGTCGTTTGCCGATCAATTTCAATGATTCGTGCTTATTTCGTGCGTATTTTTTTTCTGATGCACACAAACAGACCATTGTATTGTACTAGTGTGTGTCAATGCTGCTACGCCATCCTAGCAATCGTTTTGATTTTGAGTTGCGCTAAATCGAATACGCGCCCTTAATGAACGATTAACTGCATCAATTAATTAACAGGATGGATAACACAGAATATAATAGATACTGTTGAATTTGTTAGGACAAATGAAACCTCGAGACTTGTGAGGAAGTAAAGACTGGGTATGGGCCCGGTTTGTAAAAAACCTAAGAACAGAAAAAATAACTGCCACGCACACTGCTGGAATTGATTGGCTGAACTAACAACAACTAAACAAATCACTAGCCGTATTTGACGTCAGATTAAACTCAGTCGATTAAGTTTGACATCGGATTAAAAATACAGTTAAATTCAGTCTACTTCCAATACAATATGACAACAAACTCGTATAATAAAATTCAACCATTAATATTAATAGGGAACTTATCTGACTTCTTTATCTTTCTCAAATAAATAAAGTAGGTACCACATTTAATTTGAGTAATTTTATCCCAACCTACTTGGATTACATAGCTTAACATCTACTAACAGTAGCTAACAGTGTTGTTAAATGTCCAAAAAGGTAAAAACGCTTTAATTAAATGTGTAAAGCTCTAAAACACTCTTAATTGCTCTGAAAAACCAATGGTCGCAACATTTTGGGATCGGTTTTTAAAACTTTTTTTGTAAATCCATTTCAACCCAAAAAGGATCGCGTGTAATAACAATTAGACAAAGCTATTAATTGTTACCCCATCAGGCAACATTTTCTGTTGGGGAAATAAAATAAGTCATACAAAACCCAAAAACTGTAATAGAATCATACTTTTCCGCTCTATACCTTTTTATATCAAAACAATAAATTAATTTGTTCACAGTGATAATAACAACGAAAAGCCTTTTCTTTCCCTAAAACATTAAATTATGATTTCTTGGGCGAAATAAAATATAAAATATTTTGTCTAGAAAAAGAAGAAATCATTTTGTAGGGTACTTAAATATTTTTGTGGGAATAAAACGGATCTTTCGTAGAGTTGCTATGTCATAGTAACAAGGTAAGAAAATTAATTAGATCATTAATTTAAACTGTCAGTTTCTGTGACAAACTTTCTTTGTCATGTAAAATGTTTTTGATAAAACAGAAACTCTCTATGATGTTTTTGCTTCTTCTAAGAATTCTCTTGACCTTATTTTCAGGTGTTAATAATTAAAAAATCGGATTGGTCACTTAGACCTTAGTCCAAGACAGCGTGAATACCTACAACATTTTTAGCAGTAGGGGCGCTTGATCACTATTCAACCGTATGCTCTAATAACAGTCAGATATCTATGTGTCGTATCCGGTCAATAGTATGAACGTGAAACGACAAATCGCAAGCGTGCCATTATCGAGAACACGTGATCAACCACCACCATTTTGGCGCGCTTCTACAGAGTCGTGATGTTTTAAGCCGACAGCGAGGAAGACATTCCGAATCCAGTGTCTGATCGCAACGGAGCTAATACGTCCCGAAACTTGTGTTTTCATTGCACGAAACCCATATTCTGACAGAATCTAACGGACTAAATCCTGACTGATACGACATCAGAACTGGGATCACATCGTGCTAATGAATCCACACGTGGGGAGTTGAATAGTAATACAGTTCGGGATCGTTTCCCACTGCCGTTATTTTCCGATTCAATTTCACGACTTCTGGTTCATCTGGTTCTGGTTCTTGGTTCATCTCGTGTGAAGGGCGAAATAGAAAGGATGATGGAAGTCGAAGTCAAAGCTAAAGTCAAAGCATTTATTTCAATTGGACCATTTGCAGTCACTTTTGAATTGTCAAAGAGTCGGTTAGAACTGTAACCGTAAGTACAAGTACGCTCACGATAGACTAAAGATAATGCCAGATAATCAGAGTATTACAGACGATGTTGATGATGAATTTCATGGGTTTGTTGACCATGCACATAGAGTACAGATTGAGGATGTATGGTGATTGTTGGAAACCATGAAGTCATGGAGTGATTTGGCGATCCTGTAGGGATGCAAATGAATGGTTGTGTAACTGGAGGTTACTGTTTATCAATCACATGCGGCTCTTTGTTTTTACGCTTTGTTGACATTTAGAAACTGCTGTAAATATTATAGTCGGTAATGATCTGAAACTCTGAAACTAACTTGTAGTTTGTAAATGTCAATAGAATCTCTTTTTTATAAAGAGTTGAGATTACAATTGATTTCTCGTTTTTCATTTTGGTTTTGATCTTAACTAACTTATTCGGTTCAGGAGTAGCCGAGCTATGATACTGTGCGAATGAATATTGTTTCACAGGGACGCGTGTCCCGTAGGATGACCGAGTTCGGAAGATGCCCGAAGGCCAAGTACAAATTGAGATTGTACACGAAATAGATGATGAGTTTTATGGTGTAAACAGGTTCTCGGTTCAGTGGGTCGTAGACTATACCAGACTATCGTAGCCGTAGCCTGTTGAAAAGCTTTATCTAAAGACAGTGGAGTCAAGTGTTGACTTGGTATTCCCGTGGGGAATAGTTTGTGTTGTTGACCACGAATGAGATACCTGAGGTGTTGTTTACCTTAATTATTTGAATTTGGAATCGTTGTACTTGGTCTCGGTAATCTCAAAACTAGATAGTTCAAGTTCGTAGTCTAAAAGTCTAGTTTTTAGTTTCTAATTGAGTTTTATTTTAAACCGCTTGTTATTTGAGACGGGTTTTAAAACGTGTGAAGTCCTTTTAAATATCTCATCAGTCATATGAGTCAGAATTGGACGAGCAGATACTGTGGCGAGATTTTGTATTTTCCACATTAACAATAGACGAGGTAGTCGGTGAAAGCATTGCAGCAAGCATTGTGGTTGACGTTGGACAGGACGAAACGGAAGAAGAAAGCATGACGTTGAACAAGTCGGAATGGAAGAAGAAAACATGTTGCGCCGACTTCAAGTAACATGGGATAAGGGCAGGAAGAAGAAGAAGAACAACACACAAGGACGTGTGTCAAGCAGGATGGCCGTGTCGTATCCGGTCAATAGTGTGAACGTGAAACGACGAATCGCAAGCGCGCCATTATCGAGAACACGTGATCAACCACCACCATTTTGGCGCGCTTCTACAGAGTCGTGATGTTTTCAGCCGACAGCGAGGAAGATATTCAGAATCCAGTGTCTGATCGCAACGGAGATAATACGTCCCGAAACTTATGTTTTCATTGCACGAAACCCATATTCTGCCCACATGGTGACTGAATCTAACGGACTAAATCCTGACTGATCCGACATATGAATAACAGGATTCAAAACTGGTGTGGTTATAACATAAAGAAGAAAATCTTAATTTATTTATTCCATTCATGAACCTAGATAGGGTCCAGCAATACTTAGTTTTACATTCGGTTGCACAGATACACTACATTGGATTTTACAATACATACATAAACCTAACCATTAATCATGACCATTACTATCACAGCTTTGTAAATATCAACTGTTCAGTCTCCCAATAGACCATTATTTTCTTCCTGTACCTTTTCAAATTGTGAAGAAAAGTCACACAGTCGCCCAAATTGTTTATTCTTAAGACTCAATAATTACGTTTAAAACAAAGACGCTTTCACAAAATCCTCTATACAGTCAACGCAGTTAAAGCAACCCCAAATTAGTCGAATTCAATTACAGCCATCTTAATCCGATCACATCTCAATTACTCTATAACTACAGACTGCGAACTCACTGGTTCTTGTTGAGCTAGGGCTGACAAGTTAAAAGCTTGTCGTGGGCGAACATTTGAATCAATTGTGTGGGTGGTGACAGCCCTGTCAATAACCTAACAGCATCTCGATTTAACCCTTTTGGGGCATGCAATTTATAAAATGGATTCCACAGATTACTTTACTGCTCTGAGGCATATGAATATTGTGAAAATTTATGTTTTATAATATCATACTTACCAAATAAATACAGAACATATTTATTTTTAGATCTTTCCGTATATAACGTAGTCCGTATGTAATAAAACCGTCATCGGTACAGTGACCTACTCTACATATGGCTAAATACAGTTTCGTCTCCGTTGAACCTTCTTAAAAAAAGGAAAGACGAATTTCTCTTCAATATCAAAAAACTGTTTGCCGTTTTGGCAAGTGATTTTTCTGCTCAAATTTTGTGCATGTAATCCAACATTAATCAGTTCATAATAATTATGTACTTTCTAAGTTAATCTTGGACATCAATGACATTGGTGAAGGAAAATATCGTGAGGAAACATGGACTTGTAGGTAATGAGTATAAGTCTGACATCGCCTTGATTAAGCGAGGTGATCAGTGTTCGTGCCTTCTCTGTATAAGAAGAGGCCTTTGATCAGCAGAAGGAATATGGTTTAAGAACTTTATTTTCTCAAAAGAATTATACAAAACTTGTGCGGTCGAGGGGCCCTCGTAAGGAACGAAGTTCCGTACGTACGTGTCCGTACAAAAAAAAGACAATATATAAATATATATATATATATATATAAATAATAATAGCTAATAATATATATATATATTTAAACACGTGCAGGCGAGTGCACAGCACGTTCGTATATATATGTATGTATATATACACGAGCAGGCGAGTGCGCAGCACGTTCGTGCTCACTTTTTTGTTTGTAGTAGGCGCGATACACGCACACATACATACACGCATTTCGTTACGTGACGATTTCTACTAATTCGCACTACCCGTAAGCCGCGTTAAGGAACTTCGTTCCAAAATTGCTTATTATTTGTTAAACATCGTAACAAGGTTTATATCAACATATTTCAAAGATAATTAAATTAAATAAAATATAATCTACTAGCTATTGCCCGCGACTTCGTCCGCGTGAATGTCGGTTATAGTGGATGCAGACGAAGTCACTGATTAAAAAGTAGCCTATGTCCTTCCCTGGGGTTCAAGCTATCTTCATACCAAATTTTATCAAAATCGGTTCAACCGTTTCATCGTGGAAGCGTAATAGACAGAGTTACTTTCGCATTTATAATTGGATGGCCATTAGGCCATCCATACTTAATAATTACATATTAATACAATATATATATATTATTAATTACATATTATTTAAATGACAAAATAAAATCAACCTTTTCTGTTGACTGTACCTACTTTTTGTTCAGGATAAACGTCATAGAACTGTTATGAATTGCTTTTGTATCTTCTATATATACATATAATAAATCGGTAGAAAAGTCGATATTGCAAATCAAAAATATTTCAAAAAAAAAATATCCACCGGTCACCGAGAGAAGCCATTTTTTTATAGCATTTTTGGATGGTTTGTCTGTTTGTGCACGTATGACACGTAAAATATACGAAACCAATGTTGATAACTTTTATACGTAAAATTTGTACGCAACTCGCAGTATTACTTGGTTTTTGTTTCATCGCAATCGGTTCAATCTATCAAGAGATATTAGATATAGATAATGATGGATTCGTGTTAAGATCAGCCACGGAATTCATCTGTCAAGAGCACATACTTGCATTTGTTATAGTCATTAATCCGGTCTCAATTAGGATATGCGGTGCCGGTGTTGAGTCCTTATATTATAATAAAGTACCTGGGCGACCGAGCTATGCTCGGTATTTTTTTTCTTCGTCTTATTTAAAAACTAGCGACCCGACCCGACTTCGCGTCGCGCGCCTCTAGCCTTCCTCGATAAATGGACTGTCCAACACCAATAGAATTTTTCAATTCGAACCAGTAGATCCTAAGATTAGCCGTTTAACCAAACAAACAAACAATCAAACTCTTTAGCTTTATAATATTAAGTATAGATTAAACCTAGCTATATCGATTTATCGCCCCCGAAACCCCTACATACAAAATTTCATGAAAATCGTTGGAGCCGTTTCCGAGATTCAGATTATATACTTATATACAAGAATTGCTCGTTTAAAAGTATTAGATACAATGACAGTATTTAGCGTATACAACGTAAAATTTGAAAACTGTGAACCGTTGAATGGAATCGTATTTACCACCCCTATAGCGACTTGATGAAAAAATATAATTTGACCCCTTTGAAGTCTACACGTAGTTTTCTAGAAACTATGTTTCTATACGATCTGTGTTGTGAAGACATTTAAAAAAAATCGCAATGTGTGCTGGGACACATAGTAGAAGATATTAAGTATTCTGTGGTAGAAGTGAAACTTCAACGGACAAGTGGAACGCTGTCGGCGGTCGCCTCTCACCACGCGATATCGTCTATCCCCTCCACGCGGCCGCAACGCTTTTTCGTGACAGAAAAATCCTAATACCTACCCCCGTCTATATAGAAGTTTCACTTCAACAAGTTGTGCTTTGTTGTTCCTAGAAGTATTCAGGGACGTGAAGTGACCTGTTTTCGCCGTCACTCCTAGTCGCTTCACAAGCAATTTTATTAAGTGTTTCTCTAATTTGAATATAGATTCAAATTTTAGAAACACTTACTATTACACACACACACTTACACTTACACTTGCTATTTGCACTGTATGTTGGACTATTGTTTTACACAATTCAGAATGTATGCGAATAATTGTCTCTTCTCTTCTAGTAGTTGTAATTTACTATTTATTTTATTTCATGCAATTATCTATTAAGTATGTCACCTCATCAACATTGTCTTTGTCTTTTTGCGTATTTGTGGAGAACGATGTTGGTAGCACATTTGTATAACTTGCTATATTCTATTCTTTGTGTAACATATAACGTGTAATTGTTGGTTCTTCAAAACAAAGAATATAATATAATATACAAATTTAAAATGTTTAAGACGTCGCCATCTTACGACTAAAAATAGAACGAATGTTGATAGTTGAATTCCATATTTTATTTGGCGTGGTGCATATGACGTCATTCTTTGAATTGCGATGTTAAGATTTTCCGTGAAAGAATAACCCTGGCCCGTGTTCGCATGTTGTTCTGAGATTCGTAGAGTCCTGAAAATTCCGAAGAAGTTTATTGTACTTTAAATTTACTATATTTAAAGTAGGAGCTAAATAAATCTAAAGTTTTCGATCTTAAAACTATAGATTTACTTATCTCTTAATTTAAATATACCTAGTAAATTTAAAGAACTATAAACTTCTTCGGAACATTTAGGACTCTCTCTACGAATCGCAGACAAAGAGTACAAATAATATATACAGAGAATCTCAGAACAACATGCAAACAAGGGCGAGGGTTTAAATATCTGGGAATATGTTTCTTCAAATCAGTGGATCTGATTTGAAGGAACTATATTCCCAGATATCTAAAACTTTAGATTTACTTATCTCTTAATTTTATTCAAGAGTGTGGATCATCTACACACACTCTTGAATTCTTGATTAAAAAGTTAGAAGTTTACTTCCGATAAGTACTTACGATACCAATACTCTTTATTTATTATTTCTCTTTCAGCGTATTTTACATAGAAAACCTATCAATTTCCGAAGCAATGTCGCTGAACACCGTGCATATTAATATACTGACTGGAAGGGACAATTAATTACAATACGTGGAATGCGGATTCGCTGTAACAGCCTACTTTTAGCACGAAGATTTGTGGTCGTGTGTTGATCCTGACAACAAGGAGACCGTTGACGCTATCAAGGATGTAAAGGCCAAAAGCAAGATTATCCTCCTGATCCAACCGAACAGAACAAGCAGAGAGGGCTCTGAGTAAGCGGGATGTGTGGACAAGACTTAAGTCTGCGTTTGAAGAGTCCGGATTGAGCAGAAAAGTACCTTTATTACACGATCTCATTAATAGAAGCCAAGATAGCTGTACCGATATGGACGATTATGTAATTATACTCTTCATTATACTAGTAACTACCGCTCATAAACTGTGAAATATAAGTTTCAATATTAACGATGAATGGTTGGGTGCTTTAATATTAGCAGGTTTGCTAGAACAGTACAAACCTATGATAATGGAAATAGAAAGTTCTAATGTCATAAAAAGTGCAGATTATATTAAAACTAAGTTGTTATAAGAAGTGAAAAAGGAATATGATACTACTGTATTGTACACAAAGCATAGACACCTACAGAAGAAAAACTAAAGTCCCTAGAATAACTAGAATAAATTCCATGGAATAAACATGCGCATCCGAGTAACTGTTTTGCAAATAAAAAGGAAAATTCTAATACTAATGCAGTTACTTCTGCATGCACAACAATGTACGGTTGTGATTCTGGTGCATGCATGCAATTGACAAAAAGATTTGATTGGTTCCGTGAGACAAAGACACCTCCGATACAAAGTATAAAGGTGGCCAATAGTTCTTCAGTGAAGAAGATTCGAAATTTAGATCTCAATCTTTGCTGTAATGAGGGTAAAGTAAATGAAATCCAGGTGCGAAACATTTTTTTTATACTAGAACTGAGTACTAACTTATTGTATAGTTAGCTAGATAGTTAAAGATGGGTGTCAAGATAATTTCCATAGTTTTGACTGTAATAATTACAATATAGAAAAACAATTAGCAGCAACGCGAGACTAATCAACAACATGTATAAACTGAATACTGTAGGAGGGGGTGCAATTCTTATTGCTACTGTTAGCCTTGATAGTTTCGATGTTTAGCATCGTAGAATAGGACACCTGAATTTTATGTTGATCCAAAAAAAGTTAGGAACTTGTACTGAAGGAATGAACATTCCAAAAAAATGATTGTTAATCATGTATTCCCTGTATACAAGGTAAACAAACTAAATTACTGTTTAAAAATGAAGGGTCAAGAGCGACATCACCACTAAAAAGTGAAGAAAAGAAAAGTGTTTGTATACTTTTTAATGGACAAAACAAATATAACTTTAGTTTTCCATAGCTTTAAATGAGGAGTACAAAATGAGTTGAATCAGAATACTGTAATAAAGTTTTATTGAAGTATCTTTCAGACTGCGGCAGCATCAAACTACGACGCCGCCGCCGTACAGTCACGAGCATAAATTGCAAAATTCAAAAGCAGTGTTCTCGTGAAATAACTATTTCAACTTATATATAAAACCTATTTATAGTAGTTTGGGATCAAAAATACCCTATTCGTAACCCCATAACATCACAATCAATAGTTTAGGAGAAAATCAGTTTAGAATGAGACCAACTGCTTACATGTTTTTGCTCGTGACTGTACACACCTAGGCCTGTAGACGAAATCCCTTTCTTTCTTATCCTTTCTTTTCTTTCTCTTCCCTTTGTTAGTGACAAGATTAAATTGTATGGAGTTGACGTTTGCTTACGCGATGTCACGTGATGCAAATATGTATGTCAACTGCATACAATTCGATTTTTCTGTTGGCGTTAACGCTAACATAAAAAGTACTTTTTCTACAGGTCTGAACAGAACGGTTTGAGTGAGAGAAAGAACCGATATCTTGTAGTAGTCTTCCAATTTCATACAATATAGAAATTAGAAGTCTCTAGAGATTTTCATCATAATTTTGTGAAAAGGTACAATGGATCTTGGCAATTCAGACGTATCGTATAAGCCATTAGGTATACCTACTCTGCAGACGACAATTCGCAGTCGTATCAATGAAAAGTCATTGACATAAAACGTCGAATTACTATAGTATTCTCTGAAGCTGCTAAGGTCACTGACTACGGTCAGTATAAATTAATTGTAACCTTACTAACATAACTACAGCATTTCCTACTATTCACAATTTAGATTTAGAGCAAAGGCACTTAATTCAATTGACTTTGAAGCCGGTAAGATTTATGTGTCCGTAAGGAATCTTCTGATTACATTTCCTACGCTAGCCCTCATTTTATTTGTGGAAGTAGTCGGAACTATGTAACATGATAAATTGGGTTAACCCCCGTGTCAACCCACCTTTAAATTTTTTTATGTTGGGTCTTCCTTATCAAATCCTGAAAAATCCTTTCGCATAGCTACGTTGAGATGCTGAGTTACTAATGGTAATTTTGTAAGATACGAGTAAGTAAATTTTCTCAAGAGTCTATAATTTTATGATAATGAATTATAGCCTAAAGCAGTCAGGAATAACGGATAATTCCTATGGCTGACTTTTTTTAAAAATCTGCTTGTAGTTTCTGAGATTACCCCATACATACAAACTTACAAACTAACAAACTTTTACCGGTTTATAATTTTAGTATAGATTATCTATAGGCTTTAAGTACTCGCACCGAAAAAAACAGAGGGAAAAGAAAAAATCAACATTTTATCTACAGAAAAATACCTACTGCATAAACTATCGAAATAAGTTCACTCACTACTTGTCGTCATCTCTCATTTAGGCTCCATGTCCTTGAGATGTAATTGGGAACGTTAAGGTACCATTTCTACTGAAATTAAACTCTAAAATCATTAAATGGTAATTATTTAAACTACTCAATAAAAACCCGCTTTGTCAGTCTAGTCCCGCGGACTAAACGTCAAGTCTTTATCTTTATAAAGAATAAATATTAAAATAATTTTAAACATTGTTCAACTAACCAGAATCTCTACAGGGCCATATGTTGTGAAAAGTTAAAAACGTGAACAAAATCAGCAGATTATTGTTATTAGCTGCTGCGGTAGTTTGACGTGAATATTTTAAGTAGATAGTTTTGACTTTTTAAATCAATGATAAGTACCTACATACATTTATAAAAACAATGAAGTTAGCTACGAATGTGTGAATGTCTCCATCACTTTTCATTTTACGTTCCACTGCACTCTCTGTGGTTATTTCAAACACATTACCGACAAAACACTGTAGTACACTGCAAAATGAAAACTGTAACAGAACTCTATTAGGTTTCGCCACTACAGTATACCGTACCACATACGTGAAATTACACGATACGATACTTGAGGCGAAATGAAAATGGTCGTATGTGTGCTTGTATTTGCTCTAAAAACATACGTTTGCTACCGCAACTCACAAGCCATGCGATTCTTGGTTGACTGGTAGAGAATGCCTCAAGCATTAAGTCCGCCTTTGTACTTTAAAATGCGAACTTAGGGCCCTGGGCATTCTGTGCATCTTTATCTTTAGTTAAATAGTATAAAACAAAGTCGCTCCCGCTGTCTGTACGTATTGATCTTTTAAACTACGCAATGGATTTTAATGCGGTTTTCATCAATAGATAGAGTGATTCAAAAAGAAGGCTTATACCTATAGTTTTATCAATATTGCACCCGTGCGAAGCCGAGGCGGGTCGCTAGTGAAGTATTAAATAAATAATTTTGTAACCGATTAAAGCATCGTAAAATTTCGAGCTTGCATAACTTACAATTTTTTTTTTCATTTAATATACTGTATCAAACGAAAACGATACATATTCAGATGGATTGTAGATTACAGTTTTTTTTTACATTTTGCAAATTCATGAAGAACATTTCAGATTACCTAACCATTCAATTTATGAAAATAAAACAAAAAAGCCGGTCAAGTGCCAGTCGGATTCACGCACCGAGGGTTCCGTACAAAACAAATTTACGCTTTTCGGATTTTTTCTCTTTATTTGTGTTTGCTTCTTGCCAAATTTCATGATTCATTGTTTTGATTCCCTTGCGAGTGTCTAAATAGAAGCAAAAGCGAGGCATAAACGGCCGTATCTTTTCATTGCGTTGACTTAGAAGTTTCTTTTTTTTCCCTTGGCCAAGAGATTGCAGACTTGAGTATTTGAAATTAATTTCAACCATCAAGTTGAAATTAATCAACCTTTGCGCGTTCCTGACACAAAGGGCTCTAGCAAGTCTCTCTCTCGACTAGCAAGACGGACATCAAAGAGATCGTATTTATGGGTTCCGCTTCTTTCCTTTTTAAGTACGGAGCCCTAAAAACATGAGTTATACAATTTACCTATATTGTTGTTTTAGCAGCCATAGTAGCAGATGTGTACACACACTCTTTGAAAATTTATCATCATTAAAATCATGTATAAAAATCTACCTATTACGGTTCAAACGATACAACCTGTAACAGACGGACGGAGAAACAGGCATCGGAGTCTTGGTTACAGAGTCCCCGAAACTCTAAAAAAGACAAAACACAAGCAAACATTAATACTGGAACTCTGGATTCCATGCAATCCTGCTAGTTCTACTGCAAATGTCAACGCATAAAAGATTTGCAGCACTATCAATTACTCAACGTCTTATATACCCGCAATCCTGATACCTCTTAAGTGCTTGGATGCCGGACACTGACCGGGATCGATTTATCTCATATTTAAGTACTTGCCATCTAGGGTTACGACATTTTGATGAAAATTGTGGTAGATTTTAAAGGGCCTTAGCAAAATTTGAAGAATGCTTGACTGGTTTTAGAAACTCTTGATTTTCACGCTGTCGTGAGTTGAATTTCGAGATACTATATTGACACCCCTAAGCACAGTTACAAGGTTTATTTTAAATACTAACAAAATGGATTGTAATGTCCGAAATTGAATAAAAGTATAATAAGCATAATGTTTCTATTTCTGTTTTGGTTAAGATAATGGCTCTTTCGAAAACACAATACGATTTTTTAAGTTTAATAAATTTTTTTTTTTCTTAATAGCATCAATCAGATTATTCTTAGCAGTGCGGTACCAATAAATAATATACATTATGATATTCAACCTACTAGAAACCTATTTAAATACCTTACAGGAGAAAGAATTCTCACCTATATCTCTAAGCAGAATTTCATAGAGTTGAAATCTGACTCGAAACCCAGTTTCAGCTAGAGTTGAAGCAACCATCAGGTAGCCATATAGCCCGATCCACTATGACAGATATTCCCAAAAAATTAAATTATATTTCAAATCCAGATAATATCAAAATAAGATAATAATATAAATAAAAGAGAAAATACATTTAATGTTTTTTATAAAAGGAAGAACAACTTTATATTATAAATAACAATGTCGTTACACAAATTACAATTTATGATCTCCATCACGATAAGAAGTATTGTAGACGTAATAAATACCAAAATTGACAATAGGAACAACCAGCTCCATAGTCTCACGGACAATCACCGACTCACAAAACAAACACACCATTATCTTCTTTCGTAACTCTCATAACCGTATTTACATTGAATAACATTAAACGAGTACCCATTTATTTATTCAGATACGGTGGAACGCAGCCAGCGGCAGCTGAGATACGAGACGATACGAGCGCTTCCTGAGCAGCTGCGACCCTATAACCTCGCACATCGACAAAATGCCTTATCACCACAATATTACCAACTTACTGACCGGCACGAAGGTTCGTTATCAGTCGCCAACGAAACCCCGCAACGTAAACATGGGCATGAAATAAGTGATGAAATCTGTAACGAATGATGTGCGTTAATTTTTTACGATGGGTGATCTGCTACCGAGTATACCGAGGAGTACGTTCGCGAGTGAAGTAGATGGGGGGAACTACAGCCTTGAAGGTGCGGGGGTGACGGAATACGGGTCTGATGCGGACCTGGCGGCAGTGGAACTGTTTCGTGATTATCCGGAGCCTCTGCTGCGCTTCGCTTCTGTGTGCTGCGTTCTCTTCATGCTTGTCGGCATCCCTGGCAACCTTATCACCATCGTTGCGCTTGCGAGGTGCAAGAAGGTCAGTAGTTTCAAAAGAATATTTTAAAAATCTTTTTTTACCATATTAGGCTGTGACTTTTTGCTACTAAAAGCAATTAAACGATTTTATAACAGGGGAAAGGTTAGCATCATTCAGATAAGATCCAGAGACTATTTCAGTACAGGGCCACGTAATTTAGACGGGCAAGACACTATGAGTCAATTTAAAAAATTGTCTGATAGTGGTTGCAATATTGCGCAAACAACCGTTTTTTTTTTGCCCTTTCTTGTCATATGAAAATTATGTCACATAAATTAACCGTTATATAAAACGTAGATAACTTTTGTTTGTACTGAATTGAAACCAAAATATCGTATTGCAATAAATACCTAAATCTTTTTACAATTCGGTACAAACAATTTTGATTTATGGACTAAATGGTGCTGATCCACTTGTCATATTCGTGAACGGGCATTGTCAGCTGAGAACATTCATCTCTTAACTGCCATGACTGCACTTTACCTATATTGTTTTCACATTTAGATGGAACAAAAATAATGTAGCGAAGATTTTGTAAAATTGCAATGAGAATCCGTGAGGTTCCTTGCTCGTCCTTCTTCATAGAGACCTACTCGCATTTTTAAACGCGCAACTAGCTTTAAATTTTCTGATTAACAGACAGACTTTTTGAAAATTCAAACCGTCAAGCAAAAAGTCAAACCATTTGGATTTTTCAAGGATTAAACCATTTGGTTTAATTAAAATTAATGTAGATAAAAAATGGATGAATTGTGTAAAAAATGATTAAAATAAAAAGGAGTCACTGTTGACAGGACGGAATGGATGGAGAAAACTTGATGCCGAGTGACACGGTAGGTATGCCCGATCCGAATAGATTTTCCAGAAGATCGATTCATGGCCGTATGGCCATCGTATGATCTACCGACTTTTTGAATCGATTCAACGGGATGTTGTCTTCGCCCAGATCGAATCGTACGTCTCGAAGATCGTAATAAAAAAATCGTAATAACTAAAACCTAAACGTTGGCCGAAACGTACCGTACGAACTACAACAAAGTAAGATTACTTAGCTTCATATTGAATGGGATTAGTTTCCAAACATCATTCAAATATTAAAAGCGGTAATGTATAAGAGTCCCACCAAAGATTTTAAGTTGTGCTTGCCAATATTAGGTGGAAATCATTGTGACGCATGCCCAATATTAAACTATGTTCTTTATATTTCAAAACTAGTTCATTAACAACTATACAAACAATTTTAACAAGTTTACTCAAGTGTACGCTAATTGCACATTCATAATTTAAGAGCAAACGAATAAGAACAAGGAAACGTTCAAATTATATTCCACTAAAAACTACATAGAGTTTTACAATTCTAATTATGTCATTAGATAAAATCTTGATAACTGTGTAAACTTGTTAGATAAACTATTATGATGGTCAGTTCTTTTATCTGACAGGTATATTTGTTATATCTTCTCTCATAAGATAGTCTAAATCCTTTTACAAACGACATGTTCAATATTTGTAGTTTTATAAGTACCTATTAAAGATTACTCGCCAATGTTACTACAACTAAATTTATTATGGTCCTGAACTAAGCTTACATTACTTTTCCTTTATTGTTTGGAAAATCTTAAAAGAATAATGATTAAGTTTATGTCATTAATAATGTTTTTGAGAAATTCGCAAAATTCTTTTGCAGAAAAACTTAGATCGTATCATAATTTCAAATCCCATGAAACCTACAGATTTTCATGTCAACAAATAAGAGAAGATTTTGTTTGATCCGTTTAAAAACATAAAACCTAATTGCACATAATCTTTCTTCTCAATATTCAGAAATATCTGCCTCGAAACCAAGCTTCGCAAGAAGTCACATTGTATGCATCGAGTTCAAGTATTATTAATCTTGTTAAATATATTGATGTAATAAATCAGCCTTTTAAAGAACATTAAGACTGATTCTTCAAAAATATTAAGTTTAGTGCAACTTGCTAGTAGGAATGTTAGATCAGTAAATCAAACACAGAACACAACAGCAGCAACAGCAGCAGCAGAACAGCAGGTTAAGTACTGCATTGTGCATGAAACCATTGGCAGATGGCTCGCTCGTCTGGCATAACGTCATCTATCGAGCACAGTGACACGGAGCGGGTCGGAATTTTTCTAATCTTCTAAATATTCCGAAATATCTGCATCACAACCTTGAAAATAATGTGCAATTTATTACAGTGTTAGTCGAATTTGAAATATTTTAATTTAGTCCCTAGACGATCACAAATACTGAGAATTTTTCTATTTAATTGATCCCTCAGGATATCACAACTCTCAAATGTCTGTCAGAGTGAACGAACCATTGCTATTTCCTTAAAACTGTTTGAGCAATCCTCATCAATCGTAAATCAATGCACCTAATTACAAATTAAACTCCGCAGTGAATCTTGATTTATGTCCCACATTAAACGTATAATCTATTTACTATTTATGTATCAATATTACCGTTTTAGAATGGAGAAATACTATTGAACATTTATCTTGAGATAACTGATATTGACACTTGCAGATACGTATACAGCCATTGACTAATTGACTTTGTTGTGTTAAATAAACAATGATATAACTTACGAACCGTGAATCATAATATCAGATCGTAAATGTCTTTAGATGGACATTGGCCTCTTCTTATTAGACAATAAACATGCGTAGGAGATGTAGTGGTATGTATTACCAATCCTAAGGCAAGTGAAAATTATATTAAGATTGAAGCTAATTATGTATTTGGGCGAGAGGTATCTAAATTGCTTACATTCAGTTGATATAAAATCTGACTGACGACTTATCATTTGTTAAAAAATACAAAGTTAAAAAAAGATGTCACTGCCATGTTGTCTTTTTTCGTGACATTATCTGATATTCAAGGAGACAAGTACACGTGTCCGTATCTGAGGTTCTCTGGCGTAATCTAAACTCACGAACAATATTAATTTATTATTTCATTATTAACACGCACGTTTTACGCAAAGTATTTATTATGCTAAGATATAATTTTTATGTCAAGTACGCGTTACATTTATGTTCTCCTTCGGAAGTGATAAAGATAACTGTATAATATGAGATTTGTGAACCTCAGTAATACTACTAAAGTCTTAAAATAGAAAAGTATAATACTCTACTACCAAGTGGAGACGTGATTAATTCGCCACTAGTGATAAGAATGACAATAAATGCAATGAAATATTGCACTCTTAGCGTAGGTCAGTGATCGCCGTTCTCCCAGTATAAACAGAACTAACAGACTTAATTCACTTCTAGTATACATTCATGTAAATGAGTTAAGCTTCCAACTTGTCCACAATAAAATAAGTGTATCAATGAATTCTGAAAGTGCCGTTGAACTTTGAAAACTTTCTTAGATAAGTTGAATGAACGATCAACATCAACACACGTGCCTAAAAGCGGCCATTGTTAAACATCCATAATAGCCCACTAAAGAAAACAATTAAAAACATTGTTCTAAAAACGTTTCTAATTAGTGAGCATACAGGAAAATTATTGCTGATTCTTGATATTAAAAATATTTCGTAATTTCAACACAAAAAAGTGGGTAAAATTTTACAATACCTAACTTTACAATAAGCGATGATAAAAACAGATGTGGGAACAATAAAAACTTTATTTTTCCTTTTGCAGGTTCGCAACGCAACCGCTGTGTTCATAATGAACCTGTCATGCTCCGACCTTCTCTTCTGCTGCTTCAACCTGCCCCTCGCTGCGTCAACCTTCTGGAGACGGTCCTGGGCCCACGGCAGGATCCTTTGCCGAATGTTCCCTCTCGCCAGATACGCACTGGTCGCTGTCTCCCTGTTCACCGTCCTAGCCATCACCATCAACAGATATGTCATGATCTCCCATCCACGCCTCTATCCCAAGTGAGTATATTCTAATTATACATTTGACACAATCATTGTTTATGACGTATTTGATATTTAACGAGGAAATCTTGAGTCATATTTTGGTATTATCATCTCGTACTAGGAAAATTAATTAACTCTTCCGCACTTGTTAATTGTTATTCGTTTGTGTTGATAACATTTGGCGTTTGTTTTCTCAACAGATTGTATCGACGCCAGTATTTAGCAGTAATGGTGGCGAGTACCTGGGCATTCTCCTTCGGTGCGCTTATAGCCACATGGTTGGAGAAATGGGGCAGATTTGGTTTGGATCCCACAATAGGATCCTGCTCAATACTTCCTGATAAAAATGGTCGCTCTCCGAAGGAATTTCTCTTCGTAGGTGCCTTTATGCTACCCTGCCTGGCCATAGTAATATGCTACGCTCGGATATTCTGTATAGTCAGGGAAGCTGCAAGAAAGTCCCGTGCCCCAGCCCGAGGCAGACTAAGACCGGGCTTAGAAGACTCCGCAGTTGGATCAGCTTCAACAGCTTTAGAACGATCACCTGGTCCTGAAAATGGTATTAACCATGTGGCTCCGCCTCGAAGGGCACTACTTGCGCCACCTGCTTTACACTGTCCTCCGACACCGGGACCAGAGCGCTCGTCGTCATCCGGTGTTGACACATTAGATGGCCATGATGAAGAGTGCGCTCTTGACGCAAAACCTCGAACACCTAGCGGCGGAGAAACCGCTAAGCGTCTTCGACAAGCAGCTGTCGCACTAAAACGATCGCCGGCCTCTGTGAGACCACCTCGTCTTACACCAAAAGACAGAAAGCTTTTGAAGATGATAATGGCAATAATGCTGTCATTTTGGGTGTGTTACTTACCAATAACTTTAACAAAGATATTTCGCGAGTTCACGTCGCATCCAGCTGCGAATATAGCTGGGTATATACTGATATACTTGACGACATGTATCAACCCTATCATTTACGTGGTGATGTCGTCTGAGTACCGGCAGGCGTACAAGAACCTGCTGATGTGTCGGCGGTGGGCGTGACGTTCGCCCGGCGATGGCGCCTCCGAGAAGCGCCCGCCGTGACTAGTCGTAAATCGCTGGACAGCCTGAATAACTGCAAATAATGGACACTCAAGTACATGTGTGTAAAAGATAAGTGACCATAAACTTGTGTACTGTAGTGACAGTGGCAGCGTTAAAGTTATTTGTGGATGCCTAGAGGACGTTCAGTTACGTAGACAATTTTGTAATCGCGAACCGTCCGTGGTTGTGTTTAAGAGTGGGAAGGAAGCAATTAGAATGTTTTATACCGAAGTAGTTTAAATACAATGTTAATATATCTTAACTTATAATCTCGTAAAATGATACTCAGCTACGGCCAGCAGGATGCCGAAAAAATTATACATCCTATGGCCGTGTTATTCATCTCATTCATGTATGTATTTAGTGATTTATGTTTTTTATCATCAAAATTATGTGTATGATTCATGGTTCATATCTATCTGTATATTGTAAAACATTGTTAAGCACTTATGTTCGGAACTTAGCAATAGGTCAACGAATATGAATAAAGTTGGAAAGCAATATTAAAGTATAGAGGACGCGTCAGGTCAATATGGTAAATCGCGGTCTGGTGTAAATTATCAATCTCGAGCATACCCATGACAGTTAAATTGACTCATTAAGGAAAATAAAATAAACAAAAGCTAGTTACAATACAGTCTCCGTATTCATTTGTAGTGGAATGTTTGCCTTTGAGTGACGTGTGTCGATTTGTGTTATTGAAAATGGGTGAATCTTCTATGTGGGGTAGTGTAAATGCCAGTGCGATACCTGGCCTGTCCTCCTACGAGACTGACGCGGAACTGGCGGCGATGCCGCTGTTTAAAGACTACGACCAACCGCTCCTGTGCTTCGCGTACATCAGCTGTATGGTGTTTATGCTCATCGGAATCCCTGGCAACCTCATCACCATCGTTGCGCTGGCAAGGTGTAGAAAGGTGAGTCTTGTCTTAGCAAGTAACACACCCGATTTATTCCACCATGTTTCAACATTGTCGTAAGAGCGTTTGTGGAGATAGATAGGTAGGTACTTTATAAGGGATACATCTTCATTTACAACTATTACGCCTTGCAAAACCTTATTATGCTAGTATTGTATTGCCTTTAAAATGGCGGAATATGCAATTTTATTGAAATTGATGAGTAAACTCCAAATCTCAATATTTTTAGATTTGTGATTTTAAGCTTTATTAGTAGCACTGTTAAAAGTGTTTCTTTTACTTTATTATAGTATGATTCATAAACGTAAATAAGTAAGCAGGCGTTTCTAGTAAGTCTTAGACAAAACAATTCAGTCCGAAGTCAAAACAGCAGGAGATATTTCAAAAATACAACTTTGAAAGCTGTTTTTCTGCGATTGTGCGCGCGCCATCTTTGTTTTCTGTTCTGTCAAAACACAGCCTTGAGTAGTCTTGACTCAAATACGTAGTATTAGTTATTGTTCTTTGACTCAAGTCTGTGCATAACCTACCTACGTCAACTTCCAAAGAATACCTATAAGCATCTCACACTAAAGCTCGTACCTATTTCTTTTATTCCCAGTCCACAAAGGTAAATGTACTTCCCACATTCTGGTTCAATGTGATAATATAATTTACTCGTATAATTGTATGGCATAAATAGGAGTAAATGTACAGGAAAACTATATTGTAACCACTGAGGTGATATTACTACGCTAGTAATATTACCACAGTAATTGTAACTGATTTACTAGAAGGATATCTTTGACAAAACTACGCTGTACGATTTTATTATCTACTATCCTAGTAATACGTTCTAAGGTTCAGCGCAAGTAGAACAGCAAAATGCTCGAACAGTTTTAATTTATAAAATGATAATGGTAATTAGCTAAAACACGTCATAAATAGAGTTGAAAATTGGGTTAATACGAGAAAGATACCTAACAATTGTGGTTTTACCTGTGCTCACCGTAATAATTGTGTTATAGGTAAACATAAGCGTTTAAAAACCAAAGATGAAACATTGATATTTAATAACTAAGTCAAGTTAATTTAAAAACAATCGCAAAAGCTATCTCTGAAGCGAGAACAATATCCGTCAATGATCACGTACCATGTAGAAACCAGTAGAGTACGAACGAATATTACTGGACTTATAATACATACACTTACCAGTATCTACGTAATTGATACACCTACCTATTTCCCACAGTTACCACATAGTTATTATTGAATCCAAACATTTACATTTTACGCCAAACGGTATTTGTAAATACTTGGGGTGAAAGATTACATTGTTATGCCGAATTGGTAATTAGGAAATAATGTCTGTAAATCAATGAGTATGTAGACGTAGCGCAGATTAAGATGAAATCTAAATTAACTAGCATTTTGCAACTCAAATACCTACCCGACCACGCATAGAGTTTAAACAAGGAAAATCCCTTGTACAGATTTTCGCCCTTACCCCTCTACCAGGTACCTACATAAAATTAACTTACCTATATTACATTTCTTACAAGATTAGTCAAATATTCGTAATAAGCTTCATTATTTTAAGTAATACAAACTGTTTCCCCTTTATATCTAAAAAATATCACTAGGTAATTAAATAACCTAATAACTATATTTATTTGGCTGCTTTTAGAGTAAAGGCCCAACTAACGCCATTTAATTTAAAAAAAAAATAACTGTAAGCAAGATACGCATAAATGTAAATATATGAGTAATTTTCAATACAGTCAAAGGCACATGAAACTTTTGGAATCTCTAGGGGGGGGGGGGGGCAGCTGCCCCTACCTACCTCCCCATGGCAACGTCCTTGAAGTGAACAAAGCTTCAAAAATCAAACACTTCATATAGAACTGTAAACAAACCAGTTAATAACCAGGTCGAAACCTATAATGTAAACCTTGTCATATGTGTGTTTGTCACCTGTTGTAGTTGCCTTGTGAATAAATAAAAATAAAATAATTCGAAAAGGGAAAGAGTCATTGATGCCTAACCATATTTACAACAATAAACTTTGCTGCGTCTGATAACAGTTCTGCTTATATGCTTAAAAATAGTCCTTGGTCGTGAATATTAGATCTGGGAATAAGTTGGTTCAACCAAGTAGCTTTATTGTTCATCCTTATCAGTCAGACGACAGGTTGACGTGACGAGATGAACGTTTTGTTGTAATCCATGTTCACATTGTTCACACCTCTACCAACATTGTCATTATTAAAACACATGTACCTATGTACTTTTTTAAAACAAAATAGAATATTTTAACCGATAGGTATACTATTCATTTAGCATAATCTCAAAATAAATATAATATTTACATAATAAATAAATAAAAATCGCATCAAGTTTGTCCGCATCGCTGTCAACTGGTAATATGCCCAAAAAACTGGTGGCATTGCCGCGTTAGCTGTCAATGCTTAGCCTTACCATGGTAAAACTGGGGTGTGATTCTGTAAGACCTCATTCTAAACTTCGAATCTGAATCCACTGTGAGTTTCTTGATTGGCATTCTAAAAACTCGGTCGACAATTCGAATTTGCACTTGCGAGCGTGTCAGCGAGTTGAACTAAATTGACAGGGAGATTTTGACAGATAAAGTATGAAATGACGTAAGAAGTGGCATTCTGTAAGGTAATTTCCCCGTCCCGATTCAAAGTGTCAAATATATCAAGGTCATTTTGAACCTTATGCGAAGTGAGAGTGAATAGCGATGTGAGATGTGAGATGTGAGTTGTTGTTTGAATTTTACAGAATCGAACTACTGGAGATCTAGCTGTGCTAATTCAACCAATAGGATTTACGTGCTCGGATGAAAAAGAGTTAATTCACACATAATAAGGGTATATACGCACAAAGCACATCTTCATAGACTATATGCAAATCGGAGCGGGTAAAATGTGCATAATACTCGATCCGCTACCAAATCGTTCGTAGCCTAGCTACCCCGAACAACACAGATGCAAAGCCCTACCGCGTAGTGGCTTTTCCCATCAACTCAACTTGTTATTTCAAATATTTTCCTTTAATTCAACTCGTGAAGGAAAAAATATGGAAAGTACGCCTTTTGTTCTCATTAATAACTTAAATCGTAAGTTGGTACCTCATATTAATTATTCACATTAGGTATAGTACAGGTATATAGGGTAGGCAGGTATATATATTACTACACCTACACCTAAGAATATTGTAAAAGTTCTGATGGAAGAGGAAAACGTGGACACTAGCAAATATATTTATCAATCAATCAATCCATCAATCATGAATTGCCAGCCCAGAGCGTTGACATTAAACACGTAAAGGTACTCTCAGTACAATGTTTACTTAAACAAACTGCGTGACAATGTTAAGTAAAACCACATGAATAACCGCGTACAATGACGAAGAGTTTATTGTTCGGTCTATGACGAATAACCGTTATTGACGTCACCAAATAATGCGTATTTTACATGAAATTCTATAGTAAACTAATGAAAACAATAATAATTTCCACCTTACTTCTAGACGTTGCCTTAAGTTAAATAACGATTAACGTCTCCTTAACCAAAGAGACTCGAAGTTTAAGAAATGTTTTTAAGCAAAAGGTATATTGAAAGAAAAATATCTTAATCGATATCGGTATCAAATAATGGTTTCATTTATGAAATTGGGTTAACCAATTATTCAATTTATTACGATCATTATAACTATCTTCTTATAACTCCCAATTAGTTTTAGTTTTGCCAAAAAGAACCGACCCACAACAATAGTTTTCCCATTTTCCATTATTTAGTTTTGATAGAACTCATCATCATCTTCCTGCTGTTTTCTCATGTTACTTGGAGTCTGCGCCACACATTTTCTTCTTCCATACCCGTGCTGTCAACTGTCATGATTTCCGTCTCCCTTTTCATTCATATCATTCTTCACACAATCCTTTAGCCTTCCACACTTACATGCATAACTCTTTTGATTACAGTTATCTACAGTTTCAACCCTTCTCTGTACATGCCCATACCAAGACAAGATTCCTTTTCAACTTTTCTGTCACTGGCGCACTTTGGTAGAATTACGCTCAATTACAAACAATTGTGTTTACCTTTACGACGTTTCTTTGAGCTTTTGTTTTTAATATTAAAGTACACCTTAGGAGTTTGTAATGTTGATAGAAATTAGTACAATTATTGTACTTTAAAAAGCTCCTGCATTTTGAAGTGGTTGAGAATGAGTTCCTGAACGTTTGCCAACTATACAAAGAACTTTGTAAGTTTCATAACGTATCTTCTACCTTTTACAGGTCCGCAACGCAACAGCAATCTTCATTATCAACTTGTCCTGCTCCGACCTGCTGTTCTGCTGCTTCATCCTGCCCCTGGCTGCCTCCACTTTCTACAACAAATCCTGGGCTCATGGCAAGATCCTATGCGTCATGTTTCCGTTCGCAAGATACGCGCTGGTTGCGGTGTCCCTGTTCACAGTCCTTGCCATCACTATAAACAGATACGTCATGATATCGCATCCAAGCCTTTATCCCAAGTAAGTTTTATTATGTTTTTTTAACGAACAAGATAAATATTATTATAGTAGTGGCAACTGCTCACATAACTTACATTATTTAATTTATTAATAGGGACAAAAAAAACATTATACAAATATTAATAAAAATAACATAATTGAATATACCTATCGTCATTTTAAAATATAACGTTTAATCTTATGCTACCTTAACCGATCCTTCCCCCGAGCTACCTTAAGTGATCATATTCGCCATTTGCAATAATTTGGAATTATTTCGGTACTTATCTAATAATAAATAGTATGTATGTATAGAATATTATTCAATAGAAACATTATGTTTTGTCAACAGATTATACACGACCAGAAACATATGCCTGATGATCGCATCTCTCTGGATATTCTCTTTTGGAGCATTAATACCTACGTGTCTCGGGGTTTGGGGCGAGTTCAGCTTGGATCCCATAACTGGTTCCTGTACTATCGTCCCTGATGATAACGGTAATTCACCAAAGAAATTCCTCTTCATCATCGCCTTTTTACTCCCAAGCGTGGCGATCATTTCGTGCTACGCCCGAATACTATGGATTGTCAGAAAAACAGCAAAAAAATCGCGAAGACCTGCCACTCAAATGAAATCATTAAGCATGAGTACGACAACAATAGCAACGAGAATCGTGGACTTGGACAAACGTCCATCGAGAAACACAGTCCCTACTTTTCCTCTAGGGTGCTTTATGCAAACAGGAGCTGAACTATCATCCTCTATCGAAAGTACCCCGTCAGAACCAGAGAGACAGTCCACTACTCCTGAAGTCAAAGCGCGTTCTCTTGGCGATGAAAACAAAAACTTTCGTCGTAGTTTCATAGCCACGATGAGATGGACTACGGCACCAATGAAGCCACGTCTTCCTACGAAGAAAGACAAGAAGCTATTGACCATGATTGTGGCTATCATGGTCTCTTTTTGTGTCTGCCACCTGCCTATCACGTTGATGAAGACAATATACTTTGAGACTACGTCGCATGCAGTAGCTAACGTGTTCGGCTACGTACTTATATATTTCACGACGTGTGCAAACCCCGCCATTTATGTTGTGATGTCCAATGAATACAGACAAGCATACAAAAGTTTGTTTAAATGTAGACGGTGAGATTAATTGAATTTTTCATTCATGTAAATATACTCAGTAGGTTGAAATATGTAAATTTTGTTGAACAAATGTTAGTTTGCAAGTCAGCCGTAATTGTTATGGCAGAACAATGAATTGGTAATTGAGTTAATAATGAATTAGTTTAAAGTTATTGGCTTAAAACAAAATACGATATTTTTAAATAACGAATAAGCCAAAGTTTACATTTTGAGTGATACATAAACTTCTCTCTATTTAAATAATATAATTAAAGAAAATAATAGGTACTTTACTCCATACACATCGAATATAGAAATTGATTATTTCCAAACAATACTGTACATTCCGGTTAAAAACAAGCAAGAAATTCAATTGCCATCACAATAACCTTCAAAGCCAGTACGATTCTAATCTATATTACCATTTAAATGTACATATTTATTACCTAAGCTTTAGCAATAATATGTAAAAAACTTTACCTAACATAACTTAAGAAAGCAATCAATTTACTCAGGTAGTGTAATATTATATTATCGACTAATATAATTTAAAATTTCGGTATAAATTAAAATGTTCGCAGTAATGGTGAATAGAAAGGTTCTTGGTACAAAATTCAAATCGAAATGGCTTTCCAAAAAAACTATTATGTCCTAATATTTTAAAACTGAAGAATTTGTTTGTTTGTTTTTTGGTTAGAACGCTCTAATCTTCAGAACTATTAGTCCGATTTTGAAAGTTCCTTCGCAAATAAAAAGCTACGTCATCCCTGAATGAATGAATTTATAATTCAGTTAAGAGAATTTGAGAAATATGTATACCAATTTTAATTTAAAAAGGAACTGAAGCTTGTTACCTCTATGTAGTTAATACAAATCTGTATGATATTATAATCAAAATACGATTACTCACTCATGTACGATCTACTACCTACCTATAAAAATAAGATTTATACGATATATAAATAATATATTCATAAGTATTACGTTAAATCTAGATTTTTTTATATAAACAAAATAACCGAGCTAGATAGTTCGGGTTCTAATGAATAAAAAAATCGAAAACCTCTTATTTAAGGTGGCGATTGTTTGTCGCGGCTATTGACACTTTCGTGTAACAATCGCGGTTAAATTCACGTAATAATCATAGAAAATACGCCAGTTATTTTTCAACTCTATTTCCAAAGGAATAGAAATCATTATGAACAATATTTCCTTATTTTTGCTGTTAACTTATGAACGATTTGCTTGTCGTGGCAAATAATAGTCACCTAGTCGTAAAGGTGTTTCGTACTAGTGTACAATATCAATGTGTGATATTATTGTAAATAAGGAGGATGTCAAAGACATAGAAATAAAAAGAATACGTTTCGATAACGATTAATATTGAATCGAAGACGGTGCTGTTTCGTTCGATTGGACCTGAGTATACAGTTGAGAGACGCAAGTTGCTGATAGAAATAATGTTAATCTCTTTGAGACCTAATTCTCATTCAAATATGGCAGCATTTTGCTTAAACTTGTTATTAGTTAAGTCAATAATTAAATTTAATATAGCTTGTAAAATACGATATTGACATCGCTTTGGTTCAACAATATTAATACAAAATGTAAAATGACGACCATTCCAAATGATTGTCTGTTTTCGACGAAATATTAAAATGTTACTAGAGTTTAGAGTTAAATGTTTTATATGATAGATATATTAATAGTAGTGAAATAAGTCGTAACCGAAGATTTCCCAAAGATATGTTATAATTGTATAAAGGAAATTTATTTAGTCCATAGGCGGTTTTACTGTATTTATTTAACTTAGCATATTTCAAACATACCAATTTATCAAAATAATGTTCACCTACTACGAGACGAAGAAAATATTATTGAAACTTGAAATTAATTGAGCAGAATTCCCTCTGGTTAAACACGAAAGCTCAAATACGTGCTTTGTTTAAATTATAATCTTTGGTAGCAAACGAAAACATGTTATAAAGTTTGATATGGGTCTGATAGGATAAACTTTTGTTACCATTTCAATTTAGAACCACAGAAAATGTACACACTTCAATTCCTCTGATTTATATGAAAGCTTCCCCAGTTAAATTAAATTACGAATGAATGTTTCCAAGCTGTCAATGCAATTTTGCACGGTTGAGTAACTTTAAACGTACACTGTTAGCCTAAAGCTCAGTTTCCATCGATTAGCTAAGTGTGGGCTAAACTACTGTAAAAGGTACCAAACATTGCAATTTTAAAATTAGCACGTGAAGGAATTCGATATTCGTTTTTTTTTTAATTTCGAACCTATATATATACAGGGTGTCCAGTAAATAGCACGACATACTACAGGGGGTGATAGCTTGGGTCAATACCTGTCAAAACAACACAATATATGTTAAGCAAAATCTTACGGATTTACAGTTTTACAAAATTTTCCGAAATATCGAAAAATCTCTACCTTGAAACAGATTTTTAAGCATCTCATAATGAAAAAGTCCTTTTCTAGTATTTTTTTTACATCAAATTATTCGTAAAGAGTTACTTTACTCATTAATAAGTCTTTTTTCTAACAAAAACAATAATGTTTTCAAGAAATACAGTTTTTTGTTTAAATTTTCACAGAACAATTTTCGTATCGCCTAACTTTAACCTACAGTGGTGAAAAGAAATCCGTAAAGTTTTACTGAACATATATTGCGTTGTTTTGGTAGGTATTGACCCAAGCTATAACCCCCTGCAGTATGTCGTGCTATTTACTGGACACCCTGTATATAGTTTAGAAAGCATTATTAATTTTCATATAACAATTTCCTAGCATTGGGCATACAAAACCTGTTCCTTTTATTAAGAGAAAATTTCTCAATGTGTAGCTAAAACTGTGGTCAAATGTCCTAATAGAATATCTTATTTTTGTGTAGATACCAAATGAATAATTTGTAAAATATTATTTTAATATTCCTAGATTATGTGAATTCGAATAGATTACGCCTATTTATTTGTTTTACGAGTTAATTTACAAACGGGCTGTGAGATAATTATTTGGTGATTTGATATTATTTCCTAGAAATAAACCTAAATCCAAAAATGTCTGTGAAATAAGTTCCTTTAGATGACTAATGAATTATTGACCACAATTGGAAAAAAACAACATGACACATGAAGTTGAAGTTGTAAACTAAATCAATTAATTGTTTGCGTTACCGACTCTGCGTTACTAAGAAGTTGTCTTCTAAACCACCAAGAACCAAGGTTTAAGCTAAAATCAGGTCAATTTGAGCCTTGTCAACAATGATACTCTCATAGCCCGATCAAGTCGTATAGAACTGTTATTTTAAATACTCGATTGTATTACGTATGAGAATATAAGTAAAACACCAAGACGTAGGTACCAAAGAACCAACACTAGGGGCCATAACCCTTAAGCCATTGTACTTACCAAAGATATGATTAAAAATAAATTGTAAAATATTAAATTTTTTATTGGTTTTATTTTACCTAACTTTGTTATTACCACATGATAGTAATTAGTTACCGTCTCGTATAAGCAATATCAGGGCATAACAGGTGCGTAGCCTTATCAGAGGTAACGCTGACATATCTGTGCGGGTTCGATTCCCGCACGGACAAACATTTGTATGGCCAACAGATACTTGTTCAACAAGTAACAAGTATCTGAATTTAAATGTTTGTAAACACACCTGCGACACAGAAGACATTCCTAGAGTGGAGCCCGCCCTCATACTCATAAAACCGGAACACAGCAATGATGTAATAGTCTAATGCTGGTGTTGCTGTCTAAGAGTTTTTAATAATGAAAACTTTTTTACAAAAAGACAACTGCCTTAAAAATCTAAAAAGTGACAAATAACTTTAGCACAGTACACACATGACTTTAGATTTGGAAGTCGGTGGCAATTAAAAACAACAAACAGAACAAAGCCACCTTTTTATTTATTACTTTTTAGTACCTTCTTAACATCCAAATCCATTAAGAACCGGCAACATATTTAAAACAGGGGTACTCCAAAGATTGAAGAAACTAAAACGTTGTCAATGAACATTTTTTGGGATTTTGTTGAGTTTTGAAAAAGTGCGGAGTCAATTTCGATAAAATTTATATGGGACCATCCCTGAGGCATACCATATCCATAAGAAAAAGAAAAAAGGCTCAGCTGGATAAATCTACTGGTAGTGTTACCGACTGAAACATAAATCTGTGTTACCAGAAAATCTATAGATGAGTACTTTGCCCAACAGTAGGATATAAGAGTGATCAATAGATGCGTATTTTGCCCAGCAAAAGGATATAACAGAGTAAAGTAAGTAACAGGAATACTGCAATTAGGAATATTTCTACGGAAGGCAGGTAAAAATCTTAATGCCTGAAGAATATTTAAGTAGCTTTAACAAAAAAGTTCAGTCCATAAAGTTTCTGTTTAAAAAGATAAAATCTAAAGAAAAGCGGAAGTTTTGAATAATAAATTGGTCGGCCTACTTGTGACTGAGTTTTAAGGGCCAATTTCCCGTAACTGACATGTAACAGCTGACGATCGTCATTTATTTGAAGTTAAAAATGTGGCTGTCAGACGGTACCCAAGAAAATTAAGTCCTAATATTTGACTCATTTCTTAAGCCAACAGAGTAACGGATAATTTAATTATAACTTAGTTCTAGTCATTTAGGACTACATTATGTATTATGTAGATTCTGAATTAATTTATAGCAGAGCGTGATTTGATTTGATTCTTAGTTCCAACGAGATAATGATAAGGTCTTAAAGGCCGAACCATGCCAAAAACGTGGCAAGGGTTAGAAGGACATACATGGGTAGTTGGTAACCATCAGCTCAGCTTCACGAACAGCCGTCACGTTTCTGGGTCAATTAATTTGCCAATACCGAAATAGATTTTTTCCTATACTGCGATATGCGGGGATGCCGAAATAGGGCGAAATTGACCTGCCCAAAAAGGCATTGAATTACGCCACTAATGGACTACCCTAGGCGAATACCATATTTTATTCATTATCCGGTGACCTTTAAAATGTATTGGAAATACCTATTTAGGGTTAAATGCCTCCTTGGTCTCGTGATCGCAAGCATGGGATCCTAGCTTCGATTCCCATGTCAGGCAAATTAGGCGTTTTTGTATCAGACGGGTTATTCGGTTTTCCATTAGTAATTTCACAGTAGCAGCCTGGATTGAAATTCGTGAGATATTGTAAAAGGCAGATTACGGTAAATAGATGACACAATGTAAACAAAAGTTGTTGAGGCAGTAATTTAAATATGTTTTCAAGACCACCAAATAGGTACTAGAAAAATTGCTAAAAACTGGTCGATTCTATGCCAAAACGTGTTGGAGAAGTAGTAAATTTAAGGGCGGACATATTTTTTCTCATTTATCTTCATCTATAAATATTTAACTATCCTAGCTACTTATACTCCATTTATAATAGCATTAGAAAAAAGAGGCTCATAGAAGCAGGAATGCAAAACATTTTATTTCAAAGATAAATAACAAAACAATTTTAATTAAAATGGTTTCATAATAACTTTAATAAATAGATCTAAGATAGTACTAAATGTGAACGTAATATAAACAAAATAAAAGTCTTGATAGATTACGTAAGGTAGAATTATAGTGAAACAAAGAATATTCCCAGTATTTTTGACCCCTGCTTCTTTTAGGTTTTTAGCATTGAAACTGTAATTTTAAATTGGAATGAAAGAATATAACTAAATGAAAACTATATCATTTCTTAACATAAATCATTTTTTTTTTTTTGTCTATTGATAGGCATACGTTTGACCACTATCTCACCTGATGGGAAGCGATGATGCGGTCTAAGATGGAGCACGCCTGCCCAGAAGTAACCTATTCACTCTTGCCTTAAAGACTCCCAGGTTGTAGCTATCAGGAAACATAGACTCAGGCAGGGAATTCCACTCCTTAGCAGTACGCACAATGAATGTATTCCCAAAACGTTTCGTGCGTGTGGGTGGGATGTCCACCGTGTGCCGATGGCGCATCGCCGTACGTCTTGTGGTCCGATGATGGAACGGGCTCGGCGGAATTAAATTATGCAATTCCGTCGCACACTCCCCAAAATGCAACCGATAGAAAACCGACAGGCCAGCAACTCGGCGTCGATGCTCAAGACTTTGGAGCTTTGACTCGACGAGCCTATCATTGCCAATGATCCTCTTGGCTCGTTTCTCAATTGACTCTAGGGCATTAAGCTGGTATCTGGCAGATCCGTCCCAAAGATGAGAGCAGTACTCCATACACGATCGAACTTGCGCTTGATAAAGTTTAAGCAGCTGTTCCGGCGTGACGTACCGTCTCACCTTTGCTAGGATCCCCAGCTTTTTGGCAGCCACTTGAGCCTTTGCCTCTATGAAAGGGCCAAAATTGAGGGTTGATGTTAACGTAACACCAAGAAGCTCAAGTCGGTCGGTTATCGGCACGGTTACACCTCGGAAAGATGGAGCTGGGTGGAATTGGCTCCTTTTAGCGGAAAAGAGACACGCTTGGGTCTTAGCAGCATTGAACTTGACCAGATTGGCGTCGCCCCATTCAGAGACAGCCTGTAAGGACAAGTTCAAGCGCTCAACCATCGCCTCCCGGAGAGACCGGATCTGCGACCCACCAGCTCGTGCGTCGGAAACGTATCTCTCAGCGACAGTGCTGTCGTCTGCATACCTAAAGGTACCGGGTTTTAGCAGATCATTAATATGCAGCAGGAACAATGTTGCTGAGAGCACCGACCCCTGAGGAACCCCGGCATTAATATCCAGCAGTCCGGACGAGCAGCCATCTATGACCACTCGAATAGACCGATCCCTCAGGAAATCTGCAATCCAATCACACAATCCAGCGGGCAGACCGAAGGAAGGAAGCTTATTAATAAGGCTATCGTGCCAGACCCTGTCGAAGGCCTTTGAGATGTCAAGGGAGACTGCTAGTGCCTCTCCATGCTTCTCGATGGCCTCACTCCAGATGTGAATGGCATACGCTAGTAGATCCCCAGTTGATCGATTTCGGCGGAAGCCGTATTGTCGGTCACTGAGGATATCATTCGCTTCTAGGTATGCCAGGAGCTTACGATTCAGCACCCGTTCCATACTCTTACAGAGTATGGACGTCACCGAAATGGGTCTATAATTCGACGGGTCAGCCCGACTACCCTTCTTGGGCACGGGCTGCACGTTAGCTTGCTTCCAAGCCATCGGCACTTTCCCAGTCTCAAACGACAGGCGATATAAGCGCGTCAAGATCGGAGACAACTCAGGCGCACAAGTCTTCAGTACAATTGCTGGAATCCCGTCAGGGCCACTAGCCTTGTTCACGTCTAGGTTACGCAGTACCCTAAGAACGTCCTTCTGATGAATGCTTATGTTCAACATACTCGACTCGCATCCAACAGAAGAAACAGGGGGCCTCGCGCCACCCGGATCCAGACGTGACGATTCCGCAAACATAGAGGCGAACAAGTTAGCTTTCTGCTCAGCGGAGTGGGCCAGCGACCCGTCGGGTCTCAGCAGTGGTGGTAGTGAGGGGCGGCAGAAGTTCGATTCGACCGACTTAGCCAGGGACCAAAAAGCCTTACTACCTGCTGGGTATGAAGCAAGTTTGTTCCCTATTCGGCTAATGTGGTCAAACCGAGCTCTCTGCAACACCTTCTTGCAGGACTTGGCAGCCCTGTTAAAGGCTCTCTTCTTCCGGCTCACGTCACTTGCTTTGCGAGTGCGGGCGTCAACCCATGCTAGGTACGCTGAATGTTTTAGCGCATTAGCACGAATGCACTCAGCACCAAACCATGGGCGAGCTTCGCCAGACATTGTTACGTCTGAGAACGGAATATAGTACTCCATCCCCCTCCGCAACACATCCGTCACGGCGCCATTAAAATGGTTACTTAAATGCAACTGCTGTAAAAATAGAATATAATAAATTCGGCATCTATCGTAACTGTAACATGTTTATTGTACTTTTGTTACAAAGTATGCATTAAAAACAACCTTTTTCAACTTCTGTCTAATGCTATTGTAAATGGAGTTATAGTACACTCACAAAGAGTCGAAAGCATCGGAAGGGTCTTTAAGTAACATCTATTGGGTATAATATACATAAATTATTTATCCGAATATATAATTTACTCATTTATCAAAAAGATATCAGTCTAATTAATTTGATAAATGTTTTGAATTTAATTATTTCCTTATTTTGCTATTGAAAATACAATTTATTTCATTAGTATCGTTTATTTATGTAGTTAATTAGTAACATTTTCTATTTCCGTAATAAATTCCAATATAAACAGAATTCAATATTATTAAATCAAAGCTTCGTAATTTCGTTCAAAATTGAATAAATATTTTCAATCAGAAACTATTTAGCGCCGAAGCAATTAAGCTCGACGAATTCCGGGGAAACGATTCAACAGTCTCGGATCCTGCAACGAAATTAACTAAAAAAGATCAGCGGAAAAAAACTCGCTTTCAACTAACAAGATACTACTGAGAGATAGAACCCCAACTAGAACTCGTATGCTACCGAAAAACACTTACCATTAGGACATAAGCTCAGAGAAGGCCAAAAACTTACTAAAACTGATTTATCTGAAACTAAATCGCTTAACATTTGCTCCGAAAGTGAAGAAATAGGTCCAAAATCATTTTGAACGAAAATAAGGGCAATGGGACACCTCACAGATTTCCGATAGATGAAAACATCAGTCAGCGTAATGTGTCGTTCTATCATGTTTGCCTCGTGTGACGACACGCTCCTACAATTTAAATAAATTGGCCAATTTATTTTCGGCGATAACATTTTCTCACCTATTAGGAACGATGGTTAAAGGAAAACAGCAGTTTCCTGCCCCACCTTCGATAATAAATCTAAGGAAAATAATATGGGATTGGTATTAATGGTGAACATTGAACATGCCTAGCGAGTCACGCATAGCTGTTATGTTAATTCAGGTCAGTGTGCTAAGTTCAGGAAGTAGTGTAGGTACTAAAGTCAAGCTGTTGCTAAAGATATTATACCTATAAGTTCTGACGTCAGTGTGCTCTTGGTAGGTTGCGTTATGCATACAAAGATATCTGTGATGAAATTGCTAATATTCCAAAATTCCAATCATGCACAATTTGCGTAGTAATTAAAAGAATTAATAAAAATTTGAACTAAATTGGGCCATATCATGGCGCCTGTCTTCAGAATCAATAGTTGTAGATATATTTCCTTGTTCAACAAACACATACCTACCTACTAAGTATTACAAATGCGAAAGTGAGTTTGTGCGTTTGTTACACTTTTACGGATAAACTACTGAACTGATTTTGATGAAATTTGGTACAGATGAAGCTTGAACCCCAAAAAAGGACATAGGCATATAACCCGCAACTTTGTCTGCATTCGCGATAACCTCCAGTCACGCGAACCATGTCGCGTGGAAAAGCTAGTACCTACAGGTAAATATAAATCTATAAATATGACTAGCGGAAGCTTAATTCCAAATTACGAATATAATTGTAAGCAGCAATCAGAGCTGGAAATTCTCTACTGGGCAATCCATATCAACAGGTGATACTATCAAATTATCGAGGGTTGTGCCAGTCAACGACATAAATACAAAATATAATGTAAAAAACACTTCTAAAGGGGCGCTAAGAGAGTTGATACATAATTATCATAATTTTATCGAGATGAGCTGGTAAATCCCTAGCGCTAAACATACGAAGGTTTCTAAGAACCTACTGGATTTTATTAAATGCAGCTGAATATTTTCAGCTATACTAATTACACATGAGGCCAATGAAACAACGAGCTTCAACAATGGGATGAAGATGATGATAAACACAATACTAATGTTTCAAAGTAAAAGTAAGTTAAATGTAGGTAGTTTCGTATGGAACAGAATGGTGAAGAAAATCCATAGGCACTATAGGGACAGGACCAATATTTCCTATTGGACAGTTGAGTTCGTTTATTCATAGCATATGCAAACTGTCAAGTTCTACTTACCTATTTCTAAAAGTTTAATATCATTACCTATTAAATTATTCTAACAGTTTAGTTGTACACCTCAGATTATGAAACAAAAGTCAGATAGACTGTACGGAACACTGACAGTGAAGCCATCAAAGCAAATTCAAATTCAAAAACGAATACCTACAATTCGCTTCGCGCTGAACTGACACGAGTCAGTACAGCACGAAGCGAAGCATTGTTAAAAAAACAAATACACAAATAAAAATTCAAAAGCGAATACAATCACGAGATTGCAGATATTCGTTATTGAATTTGTATTTGCTTTTGTGGCTTCACTCGCAGTGTTCCGCACGGTCTATTTGCCTTTTGTTTGATAATCTAAGTTGTACACCTATATTAATAAATAGGCTTAAATCTTTAAACTTTTGAATAAAAATTTTACGTCACAGGGATACCCTCTTCTAGGGCTGCAACTTTTTGACTGACTGACTCCTTGACAATTTAAAAGTGCCTGTATTAGAAATAAATGATTTAAGTTTGAGTTTGAGGGGTATACCCCACTTGGTAGAAACTAAGTTAAGGGAAGGTGAAATTAGTGGAGCGGCTAGGATCCTTTTGAGTAGTGATGTGGTGGCATCGTGTTCTCCAGAAACGCTCTCAGTTCTGGAGAGTAACCCCCCAGATGGCCTTTCTTTTCCCGACCCTCCTGACCCGGTTAATCACTCCTTCACCGTCACAGGTCGAGAGTTGGTCGCAGCCTTTTGCTCCTTTCGAAGCGGTTCCGCCGGCGGCCTTGACGGCTTGACTCCTCAACACCTAAATTACCTTATTTGTTCAGGCGCTGGGGTAGCTGGTAAGTTACTTTTGAAGGCGCTTACGGCTCTGATCAACTTTATACTCTCCGGCAAGGTGAACTATTCCATCATCGACGTTTTGTACGGGGCCAACTTATGTGCCCTCCGTAAGAGGGATGGCGGAATTTGTCCCATCGCCGTGGGTACTACATACCGGGTACTACGTATGGCAGCCAAGATTATTTTACCGTTATGAAAAGACAGAGAATGGAGGTTACTTACTTTTGAATATAGTATATTAACCTGATATTTTTTCTCGGAAATGTCATACATTTGTTTGTATTTAATCGTTGTACCCCCAACATATCTACGTTTAGATCTGTATCTGCAA
Organism: Charanyca ferruginea; assembly: GCA_947361185.1. Lineage (NCBI taxonomy): Eukaryota > Metazoa > Arthropoda > Insecta > Lepidoptera > Noctuidae > Charanyca > Charanyca ferruginea. Next base: position 52,821,593 of record OX376055.1, on the reverse strand, counting down.
ACACCAAATTGTGGGAACTAAATGCTCAAAAAAAAGTTCTGACTTTACAAGTCAGAACATTTGTGCCTTCTGCTTCAGCAGAACATTTAAACGAGACAATTATTAATGTTGCTCCCCAAATTCTGGACAAGGGTAATTCCCAAAAGATAAGTGTGTTACATCCGTAGCAATCACAACGCTTCATATGTAGTACAATGACCCCAGGCCAGCCAGTTTTTCCCACTCGTAATAACACAAGTGACAACCGAGACTCGCTTTATCTACCTCATCGTATTTTTCCCTTCGTTCCGCAATAACAAGCGATTTAATATCTCGAGTAGGTACCTGGCAAACAGTCCATGACAAATATTACCTCGCCTGAGGGCAGACGGGGACTAAACGCCCCCCGATGTAACACCCCCTGATGCCATCTCCCCCAAACGATTTGTAAATTGCTCTATTAATTTAGAATCCTGTGAGATGTTATCGCCCGTGAAATATTGGAGGTGGCACGAATTTAGGCGAGGATTTTCAGCGGTTTCGTGTTGCCGTGTGTTGACAAATAATCACCTACGAGGTCTAGACAAATGTTAGGAGATACTGGTGACATTAAAATAGCAATATTTTGGTGTCTAGTTAAATATTTTTTAGAATGTTTGTACCTCCATTTTATCTTTAGGTTTCTTTAATGCTAGAAATAAAACTTAGAACAATGCTTGCCTTTTAAAACTCATATGGCCAAATACTCAAACGCTCCTCAATTTAAGATGCCGTTTAGTCTCGTGCTGTCTCTATCACTTTATGTCAACGTGACTGTACAGAACGTGACAGTACTGTACGAGCGTTTGAAAATTTGGTCATTAATTATATATTGTGTAAAATTAAATTAGTTTAACACGCCGTTTAGGTACCCAATGAATAAGATGAGCCTTTCTTAACTTCATGATCACCCAAGAAACAAAAGAATAAAATTATCCTTTAAATACTACAGAACTGTTTGTTGCCTTAGTTTAAAGATTTATTTTTTATTATTCAATGTAAGTAGGTGCTCTTTTTTGTCTTGCTGCTTCTGTCTGCCTGCTGGACAAAGACCTGCCCGATATCCTTCTGGGTCTTCCGCGGCGAAGCGATACCGTCCATCTTCAGGCACCTATTGCGTGAAGACTCGTTGCCCAGCGGGCACTGTGCATGCGGCTGACGTGACCCGCCTAATCTAACGTAGGCAATAAGGCTGTCGGGCTGAAATAAGCCTGACAGCAGTTATGCCCGTTTCCTTAAAAAAGTAAAATCAGTAACTTTCTTTCTAATTTATTCCATTTATTTATTCCCCCCAACATTTAAATCGTTTGATCAAGCAGAAGCAAGATCTTAAAATAATCCCCGAAAACAACGTCTATTCAGAATTCTGATTACTTTAATTAAACTAAGACTATGATTCAATTTATATCTTTCGCTTTTGTGCTTCATTAAGTACATAAATTTTACCTGAACTCTAATCATTTTAGGACTCATAAATACACAGAATATAAGGCCTTTTCACCTAATGTAATCCTCCACCTCCTTTTAAATAATGAAGTAACCTAATCTGCTTCTAATAAAACTTGGTGATTTATTATGTTAATTTTCTGTTATGAAATAACGGCTTTAAAAATCAATGTTAAATCCTTCTACGATTAATTTAGGAAAAGTAAGCGTTTGTCCTCACGAGCGATTTTTTTTCACGTGGGTGTTATCTCTGGATTTTCAACGCCTGGCTCATCATCAACCGTTGAAAATCTATACTAATATTATAAAGAGCTAAAGTTTGTAAGTTTGTAAGTTTGTATGTAGGGGATAAACTCCGAAACTTCTCATCCAAATTCAAAAATTCTTCACCAACAGGAAGCTACGTTATCCCTGAGTGCTATAGGCTATATTGCATTATCAAAAAATTAGGGATCCTTGAGAAAATTCACGTAGACGAAGTCGCGGGCAAGGTGCTAGTCGCTAGATAAACAGGACACAAACACACATGTTTCCATTATCACTGTTTTTAGAAAAAGATCAGTTACAACAATCTTATAAGCTTTCATCTTTCAATCACTTCTATTATCTTTTATTTCTTCTATTTATAACAATTTTCTTGGAAACCAAACAAAATACAAAGGCAATACCGTCTCTTGAAAAAAATATATTTTTATAAAACACAAAAGTAGATGTAAAAAAACTAGAACTCACAAATTCAGGAATAGTGGACATTTCTTTAGCCTGGCCAAATTATGAACCATCCCTACTTTGATTCACGTTCAGAAATGGTACTGTATAAAAAGTTAACTTACACAATAATTTATCCCAAAATTATACAGTTTTCTTTCAAAAAATAATGTTGGACAAACTTTATTTGTACCAAGTTCCTTCTATTCATTTTAATTTCAATGTTGCGGAAAGAATAGGAATGAATAAAACATTTTTGGTCAAATATTTGCAATGAAAGGTAAAGCTTATGAATAACAAGCGTCCCCAAGGGAAGCAAGTCAGTGCCCACTTTATTTTCATGTTCACGCTTCATTTATTTTTCCAATTAGATGATCCGTTGTTGAATTTTCTTTCAATAACAGTCCGAGAAAGTTCATCAAAAGTCAATAAAATAATGTTTCTACCAACGAGAGCATTAGTTCGCCCTTTTACTGTTTTTCTCTTGTATTCTTACTTTCTCTGAGCTTTTGCAAGAGATTTACTACGAGTTTATTTTTCCTACGGATCCCTTTATTTTGTTGTAAAATATAGCACTCAGGGATAATGTAGTTTTCTATGAGCGAAAGAATTTTTAAAATTCGACCAGGAGTACCAAAGTTAAGCGCATTCAAACAAATTCTTAAGCTTTATAATATTTGTATAAAAGTATATACCAAATAAATAGGTAATAAGTTCCTCGCAAAAAGCACTAGGTACCTACGTAGGTAATAGCCTAGCCGTGTCCACGCAGTCCTGCAGTGGACAGGTTGAAAAATTGGTTTTTCGTTTAGGACTGACAGTATTTGTATATTTTTTTCACAAATCATCATACTATCCAAACTTAGTCAATCTTAGATAACATAATATTAAGATTAGTAGGCTAAAATTGTAGCCAAGTTGAAAACACAATTTACAATTTGTAAATGCTCAACAATTTACATGGTAATACGGACTCAAAAAAAAAACAACAAACGGTTTCAAACGCGTAAATGATGAAGTCGACTGAGGAACAGGTTGGAGTCAGAGTATGTTTGTAACTGTACATACGCTCTCTAGAAACTATCCTTACTTTCACATACAGAAGCAACAAGAATAATGTAACCAGAATTTTCAAAACTTGATATATCATAGTGGAGTTTCTTGCTCGTTCTTCTCCATAGAGACCTATACCTACGTTTTGGAAGGAACAACTAGCTTTGACTTTCAGACCTACATGTTCATTTCATCATTGGATCCTTTTTTGTTGTGGACCATACTCTTGTACATCATCATTACTATTGTAGTGCTTTGTAATTTCCTAACATCGGGACAGATGACAGCTCACTTCACGAAGGTGTTCACCGAGGGAGATTGTAACAGAATAGACATACTGGACGATACGCAGTCTTGATTCGTCGCCCGCGTTATTCGCGTCATAAGTGAAGCTGCGTTTATTCGCGTTTAGATAGGCCGATCATGCTACACGTCGGCATAGTATAAATGTTAGTACTACCGTACAGTAGCGACACGCTCCGCCTCCCTCTGAAACCGTTCCTCACCTCTCCCCGCGTCGAACGACTGCTCTGGGAACTGCGTGTTTGTTCGAGTAGCGCGTAGACACGCACACGCTCGCCCGTATTTATCAGTCTGTTATTTTGGTAGTAGCGTAGGCAATTATATCGTTTCGTTTCTATGAAGCGTCGCGGGTGTGACGTCGGCAATACGGATACGGTGATCAGATCGGTCAAATGATCATATGTAGATCCGCCTTAACGTAATTGCCTATCTGGACGGGTGATAATACGCGATCATGATACGCAGTCTTGATACGCCGCTCGCGTCATTCGCGTCCAGATACAATGTTACTTAGTTTGATGGACAGTAAGTGAAGTTAACGGCTATGTGATATATCCTTTTACACCCCGTTAAAACGGCGTTTTAATACGTGCCTATAACATTAGTTTTCTGTTTCGATATAAAAAAGCTGTTAATTCCATTTTTTCGTTACTATGTCACCGTAGAATTAGAAAATTGTTTTATGTCAAATAGATACAAGATAAAGGGACATTGTTTCACATAAATCTTGTACTTGATTTTATGAATAATATCTTATATTTTGTCTTGAACACAAAAAAACAACTGAAGATATTCGCGAATGGAATTCCCTTATCGGATCTCACTTCCAGACAACTTGTCTACTCTCACGTCGTGTCTCGTTGTCCACGTGATTGATTACGAGCACGTGAACATACCTTACACAGCTTCTGTTATGTTTAGGACGCAGATGCTGACTGTTGTATAATGTCCTTATAGTAAAGGCGTATGATGTATACCTAATAAATATAATCCGTAATAAATAGATGGAAGAATGTGGACGACAACAAATCTCACAAATGATAGTCTCATAATATACTTGGGAAATGGTACCAACAATTAGGGACTTGATCAAATCCCTTAAGAATTTGGTCAAAACACGGCACGGCACGGCACGGCACGACATGTTACGAACGAATTACGATAACAAATCCGTTAGGTCATTTCCCTGAAGAAAGTTAGTGATTTGATTAAATTCCTAATCGGTTTTAGTGAAATAGTGAAATAACCAAATAGTCAGATTAGAGATTTGATCAAATAACTAACAAATTTTCAGGAATATTACCAAATCCCTTAGGGATTTAATCAAATCCCTAATTGAATCTTTTCCCTGCGACATGTTATATAAATAATAATTATGTCACTGAGTGAAACACATGTTACCAAAAGAGTTACTATAAATATAAATGATGAATGGAAAGGGAGAGAAAGTTCAAAGCAAAGATGGATGGATTGTGTGAAGAATGATATGAAAGAAAAGGGAGTCAGTGAAAGCATAACGGTTAACAAAACGGGATGGTAGAGGCACAGCATACATATTAGTACTACCGTACAGTAGCGACACGCTCCGCCTCCCTCCGAAACTGTTCCTCGCCTCTTCCCGCGTCGAACGACTGGTCCTATGAACTGCTTTTAGTTCGACGCATAGACACGCATGTGTATGCATGTCTATACAGACTGCACAAATGTACGTACACACGTACATTTGTGCAGTCTGTTATTTTAGTAGTAGTGTAGGCAATTATATCGTTTCGTTTCTATGGAGTGTCGTGGGTGTGATAGAGGTTATGGACAAGAAACATGAGACAAGGGCAGGAAGATGATAATGAGATAAATAATATGTTCAATAAATACCTCAGATTATGAAACAAAAGGCAGGTAGATCGCGTGAAACACTGAGAGTGAAGCCAAAAAAGCAAATACAAAATTATAACGTCTTTTATTTCATAATCTTGACCCTACTAGAACGAATTTGTTGAGCGAGGCGTTATATTAAACTTAGTATCACCGCAGTCTACCCTACGTAGTGGATTTGTGTGCCATCTAAACGTAGTGGTAATAGCATATTACCGCTTTTTACGACTATCTCGGGAAAAGGAACCGTTCATTAAAACTCAGAAATAGAATTACGACAAAAGTATGACATACTTAGCAATACTTTTAGGAGAAAATGTCATAACTATGTTGTCTGAGAAGTTACTACCCATTGGGGATAAAAGTTATGATGAACCACGTTTTATACAAGTTCTAGTCACACTGTACCTACACACAATCTCGAATTCGTAACGGCTTGGATATTTTAAAAAAATCCTACTCGACACTAGAAATTTCCTAAAATGTACTCACATAGACAAACAAACTTTAAAAATATGTGTTCCCTGCGAGAACCGAACCCGCGACACCGAGCACAGCATACAACCGCCTAGCCATTGCGCCAACCGTCTCTTCACGTTAGTAAAATAACTAAAATCACGTATAGGTACGTTACTCAATCTCGACACATTTTTCCTTTTTCTTTTATAGAAACACATTTGGAATCCATTTTCTACACAATACAGTATAATAAATAATAAAAGGTTTTTCAAAAGATGTATGAGAAATAAAAATCACAGTCGGTTGTAATCTCGGTGATCACGCACAGTTTCTATTGTGGCTGCGAGGATGACCTTCCCGTATAATCCCGTCCGTCATGCGAAGTTCAATGTTCTGATCACAGAGTAAGAAAGAAACCTGAAGTAATACTTCATTTTTACCCGACTACAAAGAACGACTGTATTTAAAATCTAGACCGGCTCAAATCTTCCCAATAATGGGTCCCGACTGTTCAAATCGCTATTGGTGTGGTTCTTATACTTCAACGTCAATATTACTAAACATAATTCTAGACTACAGGACTTATTTGTTTCTTTTCAGTTTTTATTTAAAGTTCACTTTTTACGCAGTCGGGTTATTTATTTTTGTAGGTATTGTTTTTTTTTTATTTAGTTTAATATTTTAAATTTAGAAATAAATCTATCGTCATTCTTTTCCTTGCTGGGTATATTTTCATTAATGTCATTTACATCCTTTAAAACCTTTTAAAATCGAACTTTTTCACAATTCTTGTGCGCATCGCTGGTCACTCCATTCATAATATCCTCCATATTTCTGACGCCATTTAGCAAGCCTGTATCCCATATGAGTGCGATGAACATGAATTATAATGGCATGCAACCACGGCTTACCTTGACCATTTTGTACCTATGTCTTGATTTCTGTGTGAAATATTTTCTTGTTTCGTACTTTTTAGATCACTTTTTGTTGTAGTCGGGTTTTAGTTTTTAAACTTATTTTTTTTATTTAAACCATTTTGGAGTGACAGCTAGGTATTATATATTTAGAAGGTACTAGTGAACCCCTTTCTAATGATACTAAACACGGTATACGTATCTTAATTTATTTGGTAATCTTTCCTTTTTTGAAATAATTTGTGACAAGTCACAACTACATATTATATATTTAAATGGTACTAGTGAACCCCTTTCCAATGATGCCAAATACGGTATGCTTGTCTTCTTTTTTTTTTAAATCTTGGTTTTTTTGTCCGCCAGAGGGCGGTTCATTGGATTCGGTGACACGTCATATAGCCTATAACCAGCGGACGATCAAGACGCTTCTAACGATACCTTATTTGTTCAGTTCTGATAAGGAGTTTAGGAGCTATGAGCGAACAAATGAACATACATACATACATACATACATACATACATAGCCTGTCAAAATCATAACCCTCCTTTGGCTTTGCCGTAGTCGGGTAAAAAGACAGCCGCCTTCAAGAAGTAAAAAATAACTTTCAATTCGCAAGTCGGTGGCAATACAAAACAACAAGCATGAAAAGTTATTAAAACCTTGAAATATGTAATTGATTTTGTAAACCGTGTAAATCATATAAATAAATAAATAATTCCCATTCAACCGCTCGTACATATTATGGCGTTATAACAAATGTTCCTTTAGATATTTCGAAGAAACTGGTATCTTATGGTATTTATGTAATAAAAAATGAACTATTTTGAAAAACGTACTCAGTACAAACGTCTGAAAAACAGTTTTTTTGCACCAATTTTATCTGAACTTGGCCGTTTATAATGCACTTATACAAGCGCACACTCAAAACAGCGTCATAGAAACCTTGCACGTGTAATGGAGAGTCTTCATTACAAACATTTTTACCAAAATCTTGTAAGGCTTTATCAAAAACACATATATTTCCTTGAACAAGTTTTGTGAAATCTTTGCGCGCCAATATTTGTACGATGTTATCGCGTTCTCATTCCCTCGTTTGTTATAACCACAGATATCTATGGTTATAACCAAGAGCCCTCTTAAGCTCGCGGAATAAATATATCAAAAACAAACAACTGAAAATTGATGGCAAAATACCTGCGTAATCAAATATTCTAAAATCCGATAATTCCAGATTTTTCTTAGAAGACGAAGAACCTTTAAACTTTAAAGTTCAGGTTAAAAGTTTAAAACTTCTGTAACTAGCGTAAAACCAGCTTGACTTAAACTTACGAGAGTTCCTAAAAGCTTACATGGTAACTTTAGGGTACATCCCTTAGAAGGAACTTACAAACTATTTGATACCTAACTACTGTCTATATTGGAAGTCGTTGGGCTTTTTGTAGAATTTCTCTAGATTTTTCCAAATACAATAATTCTCCTGTCCTGTTTTAGTACCGCATACCTTCTAAAAAAAAAAAATAGGTTTAGCGACTCTTAGATTTTGGACCATAAACGATAAATCACTTGCTTCCAAGAAGCAAGAAAGCTCGCCTGACGACAATATTTACCTCAAATAATAGAACGATGTCATCGGCAAACGAAACTGACACCAGGAAATTAGAAAGCAGAAAATATATTTCGCAACAACGTGCCTACTTGATATTACACTGTCAACGTTTTTACAGAAAAAGTGGAAAGTAGAAGAAATTAAATGTACCTAACCTCTTTGAACAGAATCACGAAATCAAATCGCTGACACGCCACAAGCTGTCATAAAACTAGGGCTGAAGAAATAAAACCGGACAAGTGCGAATTGGACTCGCGTGGAGGGGTTCCCTACGATGAACATGCTGTCCATCATGATTCTTCAATAACAAACTTAACATGGATGGTTAATTTTGATCTATAGTCTAGTCTTATAAATATTTGAAGCCATGGAATGAGGAACAAAGTACAATTTTTTTTCAAAATTTCTAATTTACCTTTCAGTAGCCACCATATTAATTATTTATTTATAAATCTACGTTACACCTCCGTGTTTGGATCACAGTAATTCATGTATGTACCGTTCTACTTAATCGGTCCAGTAGATTCGAAGAAAATTGGCTGAGACAGACGGTCAGAACATCTGAGTGATTCTCTATGGGTTCCATTTAGTCTTTCGGACGTACGGAACCCTAAAGGAAACTATGGCTCAGGTTCTTGACAGCAAAATAAAAAAGTGGAGAGTGGATCAAATAATACCTCTTGTCTGTAATGAGGCCGTGAAACCCCATCAATATCACACACAGACTTGAGCTTGGTCATACGAATCCGAGACATCCCTTTTTCGGTTTCGACTCACGTAAAGGCCCCAGGATCAAATTTCCCCGTAATAAATGTGGGTATTCATTCGAATTAAATATTTCTGACCCCTGGCCCACCGGTGGCCAGGTCGATCAGACAATTTACTTCGATTTCAACTGTATTACGTTTCTTCTCAACTCAACTTTATAAAAGCGTAAGTGATTGTGCGATGTTGTTTTTTCTCAATGGTCATAACTCCCAATAATATTTTCGCTATAATACCAAAACGGTGGTAAACTACTCACTTTAATAGAGATCTCTATTTTGACAAGAAAGGTCATTATATTAAACGTATTGGTCTTTCATTAGTCATAGGATTGCTTGGCACGTAAAAATTCATTAGATCGAACATAAAAGTCTGCGAGAGTATTAATTTCCTAGAATATGGAGGTAATAAAAATGACGGACTAACAAATATGGGCTATACTTCGTTATATTTTATGTCTTACTGAACATGTAAACATTCTGACCACCAACAAATTACTGAGAAATATTTATTTCATAGTAACAAGGCCGAAAGAATATTAATTTCCGGAAATTCATATTTAATTGAATGTGATGAGTAAGTAAATACTTTGGAACAACTTGCTACGCTAAACTTTATCCCTATACTGAGCGCAGTAAATCATGGAACGTAAGGCGCCCCCAGGAGAGCGTTTAGTGGTTTATTCCTTGTTAACCTCAACGAAACTGGCCAGATAAGTCTCATAGATTCAGAAGTCGCTTTGTGCCGCTTAATAAATTGTGTTTCGAAGCAACCGAGCGTGGATATCGTGGTATTTATGACTTCCAGTAAGCAAAGAAATAATAACCGCTGAGACTGTAATAAAACGGCTTTTTTGGATATTATTGGATAAGTTAGGCGGCTTTTTGTAATAAGGCTTTATTTATCTGAATAAAACTTGGATAAATAAGATTCTATTAAGCCAAAAAATCAGAGCGGACTTTTTGCCAATCGTAACAATCAGTGGCATTCGGGTCGTTTAGCAAAAAATCTGTCTTCGAACTAGTCTAATCGTTGAAAACAATTAGACCCATTTCTTCTCCAAACAATTCGAACAGAAAGGGATTCCGTTCCTAAAAACAGCTCTAAATACGAAGTTTAGCGTCATCAATCTCCTGCCAACTCGGAATCCGACAATAGTGGGTGACTCGGAGCCGCCACCAATTAGGGTCACGTTTCGGCTCCGTAAGCACCCTTATCACCCTTCAGTCAAATCCAAACACTCACCGAATCAATACTTCGGTGTAAATTGTTGAATAGACAGTAACTTTTCGATCGAAGTTTACCTTCTTAGTACCTGTCAAACTCAATTATTAAGTTTCATGAAGCGACAGTTACTAAATTAGTATTTATCGTCGCTTTGGGTACGTTTGTTGACTAATCAAGTTCTTGGTATTGCGACGAATTATACCCTGTTCACAATAAGATTAGACATTTACAAAAACCTTTTTTACAGTCCGTTCAATCGATTTTGACATATATTGCGTTGGTAGCATGACAAATGGCAACTGCAGTAAACAGTTGTTATTGTAACCATTTTTTTGCCTCTAATGTCATCCTTAAGCTTACGGAATAGGAGTCAAAATCGGCAGAAGGGACTGGAAAATAGGTTTGTGTTTATGTCTAATTTTATTGTGAACAGGATATAGGTAGTTATCATTGAAAGTACCCAGTAAAGGCCTATTCAAACCTGAGCGATATTCGCTGCCGCTGTGGGTAGAGGTACATACCGCGCGGGAGCAGCGGCATGCATCCCGCCCCTCACAACTCAATACCGCTTAGGTCTGAACAGTAATATTACCGCATACCCACTGGGTTTTCTCTGCCGCAGACGGTAGCGAATACTGCTTAGGTATGAATAGACCTTAACCCCGATACCGCGGCTAAACTTTTAAAAGGCCTAATAAAATTACTAAATCCACCTGCATTTTTCATAATGTTTCAATTAATAGACATACATATTCATATTGGCATAATTACCTATACCAGTTTTGACGAAATTACTGTATTTATGATTTAAGTAAACTAAACTTACGGTCGATTCTTGGAAAAGATTTTTCGCCCACTTACCTTAACGACGATCGTGACATTTTGAACACCCCAGTTCAGTCAATGATTTCAGATTTCAACTTATTATTTAATCAATGACGGAAATGAAAATTGTGATCCGTATATGCTTCTATTACTATGACCGCTAAAACAACGAATAAGAAAATAAAATAATAACGTTAAAAATTAAAGGGTGCCCCATACAATTTACACGTGTTTGTTTTTGTCGTCTTTAGGTCGATTTTAATATTTTACTTTAATAAAATGCAAGGGCCTCCCCCCATTCCCTCCATTTCTCTCGATGTTGTGCCTCATCCCGCCAATTCGAAGCCATCCAAAGCATCCCGCCATCTCCTTGGTCTACCACGTCTACCACGTCTCCGCCTGACTGTGTCAGGGCTCCAGTCTTGCGATTTGCGGGCCCACCGCTTAGCCGGCATCCGGCAGACATGCCCCGCCCAGTCCCATTTCAGTTTAACAGCTTTTTGACCTACGTCGACAATTTGCGTTCTGGAGCGCAGTGTGGTGTTTCGTATGTGGTCTGTAAATTTAACATTAAGTATGCTGCGCTCTATCGCTCGTTGACAAACCTTGAGGCCTTTGCCCAGGAGAGGGGCGGTAACGGCTAGTTAAAAAAAAAACATTAGTATTGATAACATATGGCACTGAATCGTGGTCCTCAACTGCTGGCCCCCTAGAAAAGCTCAGTCACGCAGTGACCCACGGAGCGAGCTAGCTAGGAGTTTCTTTGCGCGATAGAATCCGGATCGCTCGAAGAACCGATAACCAATGGCGAAGAAAGGTTCTCGAGTCTCCTCCCACCAGGATGGACCGACGACATCGTCAAGGTCGCGGGTAACCGGTGGATGCAAGCGGCAGGATGCCGCTGTTGTTGCGTTCTATGGAAGAGGCCTATGTTCAACAGTGGACGTCTTTCGGTTGATGATGATGATGACATTAGTACGAAACCCCTATGCGCGAGCCCAACTCGCAATTATTCAGTTTTAATTACTGTCAGCATGTGTTAAATTTTTACATGTTTAATAATCACGCAGAAAATAAATCGATATGCTGAAACAATGTGAGTGTCCGTGAGAATACAATGCGATACGCAATAAAAGCATATTTTTTTATCATTGTTTTTCTATGGCTTTCCTTCAACCGGTCATGTTACTGGCTTTTTGCCAGGATTCGATTACATACGTATTGAGGCCATTTTGCTGTGATTATCTCCAGCATAACTTGGAGGTAATTTAACAAACCAATATTTCCTTAATGTTTGGTAAAAAATAATAAACCAGACATGGTAGTATTCTAAATAGTGTTGACTCAGGTATAATATTTGTGTTCTAATGTAACATATTTAAGTTTTGTTGGGTATGGGCTTTGTAAAAAACATTGTTAATACTTTTATTTATTTGACTACAAAGGTCCAATTGTTAGTAAAAAGCAAAAACTTAATCTACGGGTTAGTAACTTATCTAGAACCACACACAAAAGACAATAGGTACATTATGAACGGCACTCGTCGCAACAGTACATCAAAATGCCTCAGCATTAAGGCATTCAGATGTTCATCTAGGGCTTTCAGAATGCTGTTGAAACTGCCATGCACTCTAATAAGAAATGAAGCAGTCTTTTTTTAATTCTACGGCTTTTCAGTTCTACTCACACTTGACCGTTTTTTTCCTCGTTTTTCAGTCTAGGCGCCTCTAGTATTCCTATAACATTTTATGTATATTCATTACCTATAACTATCGTCCTGTGTCGTTAGTTTGAAAATATGAGTATTAAGTATGTCTTTAAAAGAAAACTGTTCCTAGAAAATCCTATTTCTAGACACTATATTCTTGTATCAGCAATCTTTTCATAACATTATTTCAAATTACCTATAAAACATAATATAATGTAAAAACTATCCCATTTTTTGGATTTTCAATATATTTGTACCTATTTTCTAAAATAGAAGCAAATCGTCTATCAGCACGTAAAGTAGCCATAATAAGGTAAGTGCACGTGTACTGACTGATACCACTATTAAATAATAAGGTAAGTGCACGTGTACTGACTGATACCACTATTAAAATACACCGGTTGATAAGCACGTGCATATCCGTGGCAGGTAACTGTTATAACACACATTGACCCATTTTACTCCATCAATTCCTGTTAAGTATAACGGATGCCTACCTGTTTAATTATAAAATAGTATTAAAACAGGAAGAATGACATATTTAGATTAGAATGTATAAAAATCACTTGCCATTCTAAACTAAAAAATAACATGGCATCTTAGCAAAGTAGACATTTATGTACAGTGTATTGAGTAGTTATTTTATTTTATTCATTTATATAACTGCATTTTAGATTTAAAAAAAAATGAGTGACATTATAAACCTCACTTTGTGAAACTTGCTATCATACTTTTAACGCTTCTGACTTTCTGTAATAACAGTGAAAGATATAATGACAATATAAATGTACGAAACACAATTTCCCTACTATCACTAACGTTTAATATAATTCGTTGTACTGTATACGTAAGGTAAAACAGAGTTTAAAAAATAGCAATTCCATTTCAGTGCATAAAGATAGGTATTTCTGAAAGAAACAAATAAGTCTGTTATCTATTTTGAAATAAGAAACTTCAAATAGGAATATTTTTATAACCAGACAAGCAGTTCCATCTCCGTTCTATGAAAGCTACTGAAAGTATCATGACATTCTCAAAAGCGCAATTATTTATACGTTATGCTGCATTGTTGAGTTCTTTGCAGGAGCACACACAATGCACGATATATTTGACTTATTCTTATATTTTCGTCCTTTTCAAAGTGGCATTCTTTGTTAAGGCTTTTCAATCTTGAAAGGATGTACTTCGTCTGAGGAGAATTTCAAAAGGTATGATGGATTCTCTCGCTGTCTTAAGTTCGCCCTCACAAATTATTTTTGTCTCTTTTTCTAGGATTTTTCCCTGGAGATAAGTGTTCAAGAATTCTTGCAGGTTATCAAATGGCATGCTTACTTAGGAGAAAGGTTTGAGAGGTAAATCAATATTGGAAATGGACATTACTTTAGTTTGAGGTTAAAACAGCAAAAAAATGGGTGAGTGGAGGAGGCCTTTTAGGTTTTAGCCTACATTAACAATATAATAATTAAGTCATCCTAACCTAGTTTTAGTAACAACAAAATATTATGTAACTTTTTTCCTCATCAAAAACCAAAACAGAAAAAAATTACGTAAGTAAACCAATCCCTGAAAGTGGACCGCGAAAATAAATCAAAGTTCTTATGGACCCTCGGATTTATTATATTTAGGGATATCACAGACCCTTCACATGTCAGAAATAGACCCAGAGATGTATCAATAAACCCTAATCCGGCCTAGTTTGTATTCGGAGCTCCTTGTTCAAGTGGTACCTACTGAAATAGTTTATTATGAAAAAAACGTACCTATAGCTTAGTAAAGTAAAAGTTTGACGTATGCGCACTCTCAGTTTAATCATTAGTGTTATTTCATTAAAGAGAAAAGAAAATATCGTTTGTAAGTTTGTTTGTAATTAACACATTTAATAAAAAGTAACAAATTAAAAAAAAAATTGTGCGATCGGGGGACCCCGTAAGGAACGAAGCTCCTTACATACGTGTCTGTACAAAAAAAAATAAAAAAAATATTTTCCTATATATAAATAATAATAATAAAATATATATATATATAAATATAAAAATAAGAATAACATTATATACACGATTGCTCGTGTGCTCATTTGTTTGTAGTAGGCTCGATACACGCACACATACACACACGCATTTCGTTACGTGACGATTTCTACTAATTCGCACTACCCGTAAGCCGCGTTGGAACTTCGTTCCAAAAAACACTTTTAGGTTAGATAATTTAGCTTCAAGTCGCGGGCAACATGCTATTATTTAGATTTAGGGTCTAAAATTGCCAATCCACCTTGAGCAAGCGTTGCGATCAAAGTACATGTCGTCTCTAACTTAACAGTCGTCTTTAATTTGATTATGTTTTTAATTTAATTATATCTGTTTATGCAATTATGTTATTATTCAATGAACTTAATATTATTCTGAATGACTAACTTTTTAATTTAATTATTTCTTTTAAGCTATTGCATAGCTTTTAGCGCGGGCTTTGAGCACGGCGACCGAATCAAGAAATTCCGTAACGAAAATACAACCTGACGACACCCCCCACTCCGCCTACCATGTTGTTCGACCGAGCGTACACTTAACGTGTATGTATAAGGTAATGATACACTTTTGACTTTAAAAGTCAAAGTCAAAGTCAAAAGTCAAAAGTCAAAAGTCAAAGTCATAAGTCAAAAGTCAAAAGTCAAAGTCAAAGTCAAAGTCAAAGTCAAAGTCAAAAGTCAAAAGTCAAAGTCAAAAGTCAAAGTCAAAGTCAAAAGTCAAAGTCAAAAGTCAAAGTCAAAAGTCAAAGTCAAAAGTCAAAGTCAAAAGTCAAAGTCAAAAGTCAAAGTCAAAAGTCAAAGTCAAAAGTCAAAGTCAAAAGTCAAAGTCATAAATGCTATGCAATAGCTTTACCGCGGCAGTCCCCGAGTGCCACAGTGTTTTTATTAAGCAATTATTTAGATGTTGAATGTATTATTGTTATTGAATGACTAGGTTTTAAATTTAATTATTTCAAGTGATTAATCAATTTTTTGATGTGCACCGACGTCTCATCATTAACCAAATTGACTTGTAATTTTTCTTACCAATAAATGTGTTTATCTGTTTATCTCTTTAAGAGAAGAGGCCTTACAGTGAGACAGTAATAGACTTTTATAATATATTGACGTTATATAGCAGAGAGAGGAGCTCGTGGCTAAGTAAAATCCGTATGGATCGATCGGTCGTGACGGATAAGCTACACTTACCACGGTTAATACAGGGATGGGTGACCATCCATTACAAACCGAGGCGTTTACCCCTCCGTGCCTCGAAAAGCACGTAAAGACGAAAACGAATGACAGCCGAGCCGACCACATTCGTTTATCTTTGACAGTCGTTATATCAGTCAGAAGCTAGAAAATCTGACAACCAGTCTTACGAAGGGGTGTCGTGTTACCGTGCAACAAGGTTGTGGACGTCAGATAAGCCGTCGCTCTCATGTAAAACATGACCCCAACACCTCACCAAGACTGGAAACCGACCCCAACATAGTTGAAAAAAGCCTAGATTGATGTTATATAGCATTGGCTTAAATTAACATTATGTTCATGGAAAAAATGCTGAGAAGTCAAATTGCAGAGGAAATTCAACACGAACCCGACGAAATACTTGTTTATTCATAATTAAGCACGAATCTGCTTTCATCAAGATTTCACGTAACAAAACAAAAGAGGCTCAGTAGGCAAACAATACAATGCTCAACGATTATAAAACGTGTACCACAAATCGGTGTCCTAAAAATACACAAAACTTTTTTAATAAAGAAATTAATGCTTTCATGGAATGAAAAACAGAAAGTCCCAGAAAAGGTCGTTATTTACACGGAATAATACAAAACTGACGAACAATGTTCATTTAGGACATTCGACCTATTTTTGTGATAAGTGGGCGCTCCGTTTCCTCAACCAATTTTAGGTTTTCTAAGTTATATGTTTCACAGTATGACAATACGTCAAGCTCAAATTACGTAAAATTCATTTCCACCATATTTTGTAAACAAAAAAATAGGTTTCGAACTAAATTTTCCTTTGGCCCTGTTATATTTACCTGAAAAATCAAGTAAAACATTCTGAATTTGTAAGGTTTCCGGAACGAAAAGAAGTGTGCCAAGCCTGGATTTTGGTATTATATTCTTTCTTTTTATACCGTTTTCCTCCCCAATCTGTTAATGGAACCGCAATTAAGTGATAAACAACTGAAATTATGTTTTTTTCCAGTATCGCTACAGGTTCTAAACATTAACAACTTTATGTTTGTGATGACAAACGAAAATCGTAAAATTGAATTACATTGCGACTAAATAATTATCTACTAAACATTATACTGCCCTAACCTAACTTGTACCTAATATTTAACTTTCATTGCCCATTGTTTGACTAGCATAGGCAAACATAGGTTACCTCTTAGCTGCATCGAAGTAACGCAATATCACAAAGTTTGTGACTTAAACTACTGGTTCTACTATCGCGAAACTTCGGCTAATGCATTAATAGAGGTAATACGACCTGCGAGCTTTAATAATAGGTATGTTCCAACTTTGAACACGAATCTATTTGTTAACCTGATGTATACACTCATCAGGTTTTAAATACCGTTCGAGCGGAAATTGTGTGGAATATTCTACTGAATACATGCCGAATGTATGAATTACTACTACAACTAAACTAAAGGAAACTGGAAAAATCGGTGGAGAGCCTTATATAAATAAACGCTATGCGCTCACTCCTGAAACTCCTCCTGAAAATCGTCTATAACCAAACACATTGGAGTACCTATATTGTTTTTTTTTTTCGATAACCTCACTTTAGCTTACCATTTTGTAAAACTTTGCCTTTGTCATGATTGATAAAAGTTTTTCAGAAGCTGTTAAACCACAAATTAATCCATCTGAAAAAAACATTAGAAAGAAAATACAAGCACAGGCGGTTAGGTACATAATACATCTTACGAAGATTACACATTAAAATTGATATATTGTGTTCTTCTTTTCTGCACCGTAAGAGAGATATGAAGAAAATATTGATGACTTAAGCCATTACTGCTTACCATGCGTAACAAAATAAACAACGGATCAACTGATACAGAGTTTCCTTTCATCTGCGGAAACCTGAATTTACACGTCATTAATTCTTTTCGAAGGTAACGTTACATTCTAATGAATCAATATAGAGCCACAGAGTAACTATATCTAAGGACATCAAACATACAATCGACGGCAATAACAGACAGGCTTAACGGGATAGTGCACATAGCAGAATAAAATAAACAGCTGGCCCTAGTAATAACTCTCGCGATTGCCAACTGTATTCAATTAGACTGTGGCTAAACTAAAGCTGTGTATACACTATACTTTCCCAAAGATTCCTAACCCTGTAAACAACGAAAAGTGCCAAAGTCATTGAAAAAAAGAAAAGACTGGCAACAATCATGAAAGTTCTTAAGACACAAAATTCTTTCCAACCAATCTGTGACGAAAACCAAACATGGTTTGCTCCTCCACCTTAGTCGGTCCCACACGATTGAGCAACTTGACCCTTTTTTTTGTGATCAATGTCGCTTTTCCAGTGGTCTGTGGTCTGGAGCCTTATGGAGTGACGTTCACCGGCACTTCTAGTTGTTCTATCACTAACCTTGAACATATTTTTGGGGTATGTCCTCTTGGTTAGTTGCAAGCATAGTGAACACCATGCTTAAAATCATCTAAATACGCAAAGATACGCAAGTAGGTTGCACAGTTCGCCAACCCTTATATCCCTTCAGACTCGCTCCAGTTCGTCCGTTATATACGGTTGTCCGAAAACGTCTATCTTTCAGATACGGATAATCAATTAACGGTACAGGGTAATCAATATAAGAGACGGATTCATTGGATTATATGACATGAAAAGACTGTTGGATTGATCTATTACTGGCCATCTGTAAGCTTTGTAACAAGATTTTCGTTAAGAACTAAAATGATTACTTTTTTTGGTTCTATGAACAGTCCCTTTTATTTTACTCTGGAAAATTTAGAAAATACATTACTATTCTGCAGACTCAATTTTCGTTACACCCTAACAATAATTACCTAACTCATTATTACTTACCTACCTAGAAAAATACATTATTAAGTGTTATGTGGCTACGGTTTGTACTAGACATTTTATATATAAAATAATCCTGCCTTTTCCTAAAAACCTATATTCAATGTTGAAGTTGAAGCATAACAATAAAACTACAAAGCATTTCAAGTAATATGAGTCATTTTTCCATCAGAAACACCTAATATTTTGAAGGATACAAAGACATATTTCATCACAGAATTGAGGACGACCCGAATAATACAGAAACACGAATAAACACCAAAAGGAACCGGGATATTCCAATGACCTTTACAGGAAAAATTTCATTGTTACGTAAGTGACATGGAATTATTGAGTAAATGTAAATGAAAAGCTATACTTATTCTCGTAAACAAAACAATATTTGTGTTATATTTCGAGGGTGCTATGATATTTCAGAGGGTTACGAGATGTTGTCACATAATTTTCTTTGGCAATATCTATTACCACTTGTGCCAATCACGTTGTATTACAACAAACAAAAGGGAAAGTTTACTGAGTCTTGTCTATGTAACACGCCTGTCAATAGAAGTGTTAACATTGTATAATGGTAGTTATATAAAGAACAAAGATGTTTCTATAGAACACTTACATGTAGTAACAAATTGAGCGGTTGTAGACCGTAAAACGTACCTATACTCTGTTCACAATAAGATTAGACATAAACACAAACCTTTTTTACAGTCCCTTCAACCGATTTTGACTTCTATTCCGTAGGTTTAAGAATAACATTAGAGGCAAAAAAGTGGTTACTATAACAACTGTTTACTGCAGTTGCCATTTGTCATGCTATCAACGCAATATAAGTCAAAATCGGTTGAACGGACTGTAAAAAAGGTTTTTGTAAATGTCTAATCTTATTGTGAACAGGCCATAGTAGTAACCTTGTTAAATTGCTTACATTGATTCTACATTAAAAGGACCGAACAAGAGGTAGAAGATACCTTAATACAATCATCATGTCTACCTTTTGGACGCCCACTGCAGGGCATAGATCTCCCCTAAGGGGTGGTTCAGCCGTAATCGCCATGCTTAGCCGATGCATGTTGGCGATCGCAGTAGGTGGTATGGTACCTACTCAGAAGGGCGCTGCCGCCCATCCTCTGGTCAATACTGATATTAAACCAGCTATATTTCTTCATTCACAAAGACATTAGTGAAATCACTTCTCTTAGCTGTCGATTTTATGATGAATTAGGTTCTGCCTGCGACTTTATATTGACAGTCTTAAGCTTGTACATTTTGATCCTACCTAGTCACTTATCAAAATATATCTTTGAATATGAGACTGAAGTTGAAAGGCAAAAAGGGAGAGTACAAGACGAAAAGATCTCCAAATGAAGCAAGTACCTCACCTGAATATTGTAAAGCATAGCGCCTACCATTAGATCATTAAAAATATTCAATAAACTGCCGACAGAAATGAAAAGTCTAGTATATACAAGTGGGTTTCAGAATAAGCTCAAATGGGTCTTGTTAAATAAGTGTCTATATTCTATTGATGAATTATAAATGAATACAAAAGTAAATTAATTTTATTGACTTGACATGGTAATTTTTTATATATTGTATGAATTGACTTATGACATTAATTTTTATATGCTTCTTTTTTGTATTAATCTTATTATTATTCTGATTTTAATTTAACTGAAATCATTGTAATAATTAAAATATGGATTGCATGCATGATGTATCTTTTTTATTTAGATACTCATAGAATTTCAGACATGATGTAAAAATCGTTATTGAATAAATGAATTGAATTGAATGTATCTAAGTACACTTCAGAATTTGGCCAAAATTCCAAATTAGCCCACGGGAACACAAAAATGGGATAAACAGATCTATATGTGTGCTTTGGCCTTTCATTCGTACATTTAAGAGTGTGAAAGAGTCACAAACATCCATCCAAACATCCTCATACATTTTCACGTTTATAATACATAGTTGAATTATTTTATTTTAGGTAGATAAGAGGACTCTTCCGCCCACTGTCCGTCTCTTAAACATAATCCTTAGTTGCCTTTTACGACACTCGCAAGGAACATTGTAGGAGCTAATGGACTAATGCTATGCTCTATGAGTGCCTACGGTTGTTAGGAAGATAGTTCCGTAAAGAACTTCCTTTTAACTAATTCCTTCCTTCTAATTTAGAGCAATAATAATGCTAAAAATTTACAGAAAATGGTAAGGGTATTTCTCAGATTACGTGCAAATTCGACGTAATACTGATAAAAAATGAATGTTTTTTTTTTTGATACCCATGAAACTACGAAATAAATAAACACTGCTATGTGATTAATTTAAAATTACACACATTTTACCTAAAGATATTGGCTAATTAGTTTTATGGTGACTGATGGTAATGAAAAGTGTAGTATAAATGACATTCATAATTTAAAAAACAAAGAAAGCATGCTTTTTTAAGCTTTTTTACCTAATCATTTGTGTTTTTATTATTATTAAATATGTTTATAATAGTATGTACTTACTTGAACTTTTGTAAATTCAAAATTAGTCAAGTGAGAATTGTAACAAGCCTAAAAACAACTAAAACGACTGAGTATGCTTATCTTCCGGCACTATCATCAGACTTATATTTCTTGCTTGTGCTATCATTATTTTCAGTGTGTTTTTTTTTACTCTATCTATCCTTTATCCTTTCTTTTTTTATCAGTAGTTTGCCTATCTGTTTCCTTGAATTACAAAGCAATCTATTTATATATTTATTTTAGATGATGAATGAATGATTGGGAAGATAATGTTGCGACTAATTAAGACCCAAGATGAATCACAGATCAGATTAAGATTCATCTTGAGTCTGACAAGAAGACCTTTCTAATGGGTCTTGATTTGTCGCAACATTTTTAACCCAATCATTTGTTGAAATTAAAGCATTAATTATTATCTCCTGTATTCCTGTATCCTTTTCTGTTTTCTTTTTAAGGTGTCGGCAGGTATTCATCTTCCATTTCTTTCGTTGCATACTAAAGCAATCTGTCTCTCTCAAACTATCCCTATAGGGCCCTATAGGGGGCCCTGATCTTAACTTATGGTGAGCCTAAGGTGGAGGACTCTTGCCTAGGTTAAACCGGTTCACTCGTGCCTTGAAGATTATAATTTAATGTACAACAAAACATCTAATCGTCATTTCTTAATTACATGTAGATAGACAGATAATTTCTGAAAATTTAATTTCCTGTTTTATTCGTAATTGTGGCTACGGGGAAATCAACTGCGCAAAATTTGAGAAATGGTTCTTGTCTTAATTTCATCTTTTTGAATTTCTCATTGGTAAAAAAACCATTAAAGTTTGGTCAACTTACTTGCAATAATACTTTTAGAAATCTTGGAACGTGAAATATTTTTTTAAAGAGATCTTTTTCACCGGAAGGCCTAAAGAAAAGCCAAGCGTAAAATCTCTTGAAAGTTATGTAAAAGTATTTATCCATGTAGAAAAGTAATAAATAACACGTTTTTATGAGCTGTTAGTACACTTGCTGAGTTGTAATGTCTTGAAACTTCGCATCTAACTTACCATGTAAGTCTTGTAAGTACTTTATTTAGTACAACAACAAACATATTCATTTTCCACTTTATATACCTACTTACTACTATTTGTTACATTAGCAATTTATGTCGGAGAAATGCTTGTTTATATATTATGTGTACTGATGCCATCAGGAACCTATGTAAAGCGATTCTTTTTTTGCACTAGATTTCCCACTGCCAGGCAAAGAGTTCCCCCGAGTCTCTCAGGGCATTCTTTTCTTGCGCCATCTTGAAACAGCCTTCGCAATGCGTATCTAAGTCATCTCACTACCTACTTTTGGGCAGATCTCGCCACGCCGACCATCTTCAGGCTTCCTTTGCGTGGAGAACTTTTCCCAGTGATCACTATGCATGCGGCAGACGCGGCCCGCCCCATCCCATTTGAGTCTGGCATCCTTTTTGGAGCACAGCGTGGTGTTTCATACTCCGTCTGTTCTTTTTATTTCCAGAATGCTGCGCTACATAAATTGTATTATATAACGCTCTAATGGGATTAAGTCACTTCAGCCGCATGCACAATTATCGCTGGGTAAAGTTCTTCACGCAAAGCGTGCCTGAAGATGATCGGCGTCGGCGAAGCCTGACCTATAACACAATATTTTCTTATGATCAATAAAATTGAATTGGATGTCAACTAATGAAATGATGATGCTTAATAATAATAATAATTTATTTAATTTAGATTGCAAAATCCATATATGGTTAGTAAAAGGCTTAACCTAATGTTAGTAAAACGACACTTTATACAAAATGGAAACAACTGACACCTACGTGTGCAGCCGTATCCAGTGCGCCAGCATGGGGCTGTCCCACCTATCACACAATGTACTCAGGATGCTGTGCGAGCTAGCACGCAATCTACTGAGAACAGAAGCGCATCGTTTCCGTATGATGGCATGAAAACCATCCACCCTACCACCACCACCCTACTTAAGAACACCAAAAACTCTTTCACAGAACCTACCAAAGTACCTACCAATCAGACAAAAAAGACATCCATTCTAACTAATCTGCGCAATTACATTCGTGAATTTGGTTTTATCACCGATTCAATCCGGCACACGTAATTCTGTATGTGAGCCCGTCCATACCAATTTATTACCTGACGCCGGTTCCCAATCCCTGAAAAAGAGCATTAGCTTCAACGTACAGACACATGAGTAGATAGGAAACAGAGACCGAACTAAGCTTTATAAGAGAGCTGTTGATTGGTTACCTATAACAAGTGGTGGATTCAGTGTGGCTATGACTACGCGTGGCACTTGCACTTTTATGTAATCGGGGAAGTACCTAGTAATTTTATTTGACCTATTATCGTGCATAATAACTCGTTATTCTTATAGTACAGAGGCCAGCACATCAAGCTACAACAATCTGTCTATATTTGATAGATTTTCAATTTTATGACAAAACATTAAAGTTCATATTCTATTGGGAAAATTTTTACTGTTTGGTATGGCTTGATGAGCTGGCGTTTGTAGGTCAATGTATCCATGAGATGTCTCGCAAATATATGGATTTATATCACATAGCACATAACATTTTCAAAACTGTGGCGCATGCCTTATCCTATAGAACCCCCATATTATTCCATCTCCGTGGCTCCTCCACGCAGCACCGCTCGAGCGCCGAGCCCCGTCCCGCTTCCAGTGTCTGCAGCCCCGGTGAAACCTCTGCAGAGGGGTTTCGCTAGCGTCTCTGCGAGCGCCCCTGGCGCTGCTAGTATGAAGCCTGTGCCCGTAGAGGCACCGAATGCGAGGCGGATAATGGGAATGGTTTTGTGTCGGTGCAAAGGAAACGCCGATCACGGAAGAACGCGAACCGCTGCGGCAAAGCACCAACGGAGCCCGATGTAAGTCTGCGTGCCGCTAAGCCGAACACTGCGGTGTATACCTCCCGCCTGCACTACACCACTAAGGCGGAGGACATCGTGGAGTACGAGCGCCGAAAGACGAAGTACACGCCGAGGGTGCAGTTACTGGAGTCGCGCCGCAACGTTAATTTCAAGGCGTTTGTGGTGCGAGTACCGAATTGTTTCCTGCCCCTCGTCATGGAAGAAAACTTTTGGCCGCAGGACGTGGTGTTCCGTCGCTTACGCGGACAAGTGCCACAGGACAGCACAAAGACAATTTAGTGCAAAGTGAAGTGCTACTAACAATAGTCTTAATAAGTCTTTTCTACTAACAAAAGTTACAATTTATAAAATATATATGTTTAGGTTAAGGTATTTATCTATGGGCCTATGCAGCCTGAAAATAAATGAATTATTATTATTATTCTAAACTCTGTCTTATGTGTAAAAAATCTCCTTGATAATGGAAATGGAATACCTTTTTAGAATTTCTACCGATCGTCCTTCTACCATGAAGGGGGAGTGCAGAATCTACTGCAGATCATGAGAGATGAAATCTCTGTTAAATCTACTCTTTGGTGTGGTAAAAATTAGTTCAACGAAAAACCGATTATATTCCAGACGTATAGGCTTTCAACCAAACGATATCGGTTGCCTGGACCGTTTGAAAGGGATCTGATAAATATTTTATTCCTAATTGATCACACTAACGAGTGTAGCATACAAAGCTGTTGGGATCCGCAATTATACCGTTAACAATGACGATAATTGTTATTGTGGATTACGGATAATGAATTCGGATAACCATAATTGTGAAAGGTGTTTCTATTATACTTTAGCTTTTAATTTGCGCGCACAATTTACTGTTTTGTCAATAGGATACATTGTGCATAATAATAATATATATACACTTATGAATGTAATTAATAAGTGCTTGTGATTGTGTTTCGTATGGCGTCGGACGTAAAGAATAGTACCATCCCATATCTTCCCGTGGGTGTCGTAAGAGGCGATTAAAGGACTCACCAGAGAATGGGCAGCAGCGTTCTCTGTGCCTTTGTAACAACCATACTGCGATCGCCAACCCGCCTGCCACGCGTGGTGATTATGGCAACCCTCCTCCCCCCTTTGGGGGAGGTCTATGTCCAGCAGTGGACGTCTTTCGGCTGAAATGATGATGATGTCGAACGTCATCAAACATTATTAGAAATCGCAAACAGATCTCAATAGTTCGTTAAACCAAACTGTTCTTGCATTAATTCAGATCCACACGACATAAAGACTTATCAAAATAGAACAATAACAAAACACTACATAACTTTAATCCCGATCGCTCTGCATATACCGAAATAAGTACAATGATTACATTTTTTGTTTCTCGATTATTCAATCGAATACCTATTCAAATTCATCAACCGTTGAAGTCTCATACGCAAAACGCGCAAACGCGGAATTGTTTGTATTTCATTTAAATCGATCATATCGAGTAGAAATAGGTTTTTAGAACGAACCTTTTACTTGGTTAGACATATTTTATACAACCCAAAATTATTTAGACATTTATAATATTTCTTTTTTTTTTCATAAATATAAGAAGTGTCTGTGAGTAATAGGGGTAAAAAGAAATATGCGAGAAAATAAACAGTGAGAACCAATGTATTGGAAATTGAAGATAACAAAACATATCGAAAAGGCTTTTACTTTTTTATTTAGCTTTATCGAGTAAACGTGGAATATTCAATGTTTATCCAAATATTTTTAATGTTGCAAGATAGGTATTAAAAGTCTTACATTTTTGTGACTATATAATTGTGAAAGTCTGTTAGTGTGATTTTAATCAATGGTATTTAGCAGTAGAAAATTTGGAAGAAATTCGACACACCGAATACTTTTACACTTTCAAGCTAGGGAAACCACTGGCAAAAGTTAGTTAACAACAAAAATTTCTTTAACAATATCTTTATTCTCATGATAAACCTGAGTCTCCAGTTTATGACATTAAACTTGATATATCTAAGAGACCCGACTGCTAACGTGAAGAATTGAGATCATTTATAACACAAATAGCCTACTTTGTGGTTAATACGTAACATAAAGTTTGTCTGAGAACCTTTTGTTATAAGTGCGTGGTAGGTACCTACTGTCGAAAATCTTAGATACTACAGACAACAAAAATCATTTTCTTATGTTTTTTATTTTTCACGTTTTAGTGCCTATTTGGTGCCAGTCACGAATATCACCACTGTCTGTCGAGAGTGCCAGTGTCGTAGAAGGCGACAGAAGGATATTGACCAGAGGATGGGCAGATACGTATGCCCAGTAGTGGGCAAGTAACATGTTGTTGACATGATGACATCATGAGTGCCTACTTCTTATTATGCAAATCCATTAAGAATGAGTAACACTAAAAAATAATTAAGTCATCCCCTAATTTTTCACCCCTAAAGATGGAATATTTTCATGGCATTTTTTTTTTAAATCCAAATCGGTTATAAATACAAAATCGAACTGTCATGAAAACTTCCTCCTTTTTTTAAGTCAGTTAGAAGCCGCTCCTTCTTTGTTTTCTGATTCGGGAGTTGCCTTATCTCGTATAGCGGCAGTAAATAAAACCAATACATTGTACCTCAACCAAGCGATCACTTGTTTTATACATACATGTTTACACTTCAAAGGTAAGCAGTACATTCGCATTCCACACAGTTTGTACAGTAGCCTATACAAAACTATTCAGCCAGCGTGTAGTAAAAGCCTCCGATGTATCTTTGAGGGTATTGTAGCATTAAATTGAAGTGAGTACGGAAGCCGCGTAATAAGACTTATCAATATTGATCTGTTTACATCTGTAGAAGGTCGACGTAATTGGATTGTTGATAAAGGAAAAGAACAGCGATGTGATGTGTGAACTTATCACATAAAATCAAACGAGATTTCTGAATCTTAATAAGGATGAAAAAAACCAATGAATACCTACTTAACACGAAATGTAAGTTACGCAACTAACAATTATATCTGCCTACAATCGTTCCACTGCAGAGCAATATGCAATAGCAATAGACGACACGGTTGGCGCAGTGGTTGAGCGATCGACTGTTGCGCTGTGTCGCGGGTTCGATTCCCGCACGGAACAAATATTTGTATGGCCTACAGATAATTGTTCCGGGTCTGGCTGTTTGTGTATGTAAGTTTACGTGTTTGTAAACGCACCCACGACACAGGAGTAATTCCTAGAGTGGCGCAACGTTTTGTTTTTTTAAATAAATAAATAGGCCTCTTCTCATACAGAGAAGGCATGAGCATTGATCCCCAGATTTGACCAGGATTGGCGATTTCAGATTTAAATAATAAGCCCAGGTTTTCTCACAATTATACATTGTCACACATTCACGGCTTCACTGATTTCAGTGATGTACAAGATAAACTTAGAAAGTACATCATCATATCAGCCTATTACCGTCCACTGCTGAACCTGGGCCTCCCCCAGAGATCGCCAAACAACCTGGGCATATATGAAAATAATAACTATGAAATTGAAAATGTCTCGCTGGCATTTGCTCGTGCCCCGTAACCCACAACCCACGTAACTAACAATAAATAATAGGTTTAAACCACAGATATAGATAGACCTAGATAACGCAAGAGCAACTACTTCGCGTGCCTAGTTTAGTGCCTAGCTTACGTTCAAAAATCGTAAGTAAAAAAATAAAGTAAACGTTTCTTTCCATCGGTAAGTCATTTTGTAAATATTCATCATCATCATCATTCCAGCCAGCAGGGTTAATAACCCCCCCTAGGGGGGGGGTTGATTTATATTATGCGTATTAATTAAAAAAAACAATTATTTTTAATCTAAAACACAAAACATTGTGACGTGTTAATAGACAGTCAAAAAATAGCACACTTGGTTTTCATACAGATCACGATACTTGCGTTATCTAGGGTCTATCTATATCTGTGGTTTAAACCCAGCAGCGTGATTACGTAACAAACACCCAATCACAACAGTTTTAATTTACATGGAAAAAATATGGTTGGTGTATGGAAAAGGATGCAGGCAGGAAACCGGAAAAGATGACGCTACAGAGGATAAATAGAAGTAGGGAAGCACCACTCACTTTTTATAATTGAAAGAAAAAAAGAAATTTGCCAAAAACCTTATGTTCAGTTAATATCAAAGGAAAAATAATAGAACTGTGTGTTATCCTTTAACAAATTCAGATAATGTTAACATCGGATATCACTCTGAAAAAGTATTCCTACATATTTCTTTGATAGTCGGGAATCATTTTCATGTTGTATTCACGAATATCAACAAAGAAATATAAAGAAGTCTTTTATATTCTATTTCCTACCAGGAAGCCAGTTTTTGTGGAAACATGAATTTATCAGATGAAAGTACTTGTATGAAATGTTATACATATTCTTCGTGAAAACCTTCATAAGGAATTGAAATATAATCTTCAATCTATATTCTGATTCGGAAACGGGAAGAAAATAATTATGAGCGTTTACGCTGCACGTCCGTATGGTGTCGGACGTAAAGAATAGCACCATCCCATATCTTCCCGTGGGTGTCGTAAAAGGCGACTAAGGGACTTACCAGAGAATGGGCAGCAGCGTTCTCTGTGCCTTTGTAACAACCATACTGCGATCGCCAACCCGCCTGCCAAGCGTGGCGATTATGGCAAAACCCCCCAAATGAATAGCGCAACACAAAAACGGCCCCTAGTACCCGGCAGCTCGTCTAGCTTCGACTATGGTAGCGGTCGAGGTTACGGCGTGGCAAGGGGTGCGAAGAATCTCCGGAAGGGATCAGGCTGCCTACACCGACGACTTGACCTGGCAACATACAACACGCGTACACTCCGGACCGACGAGAAGATAACGGAACTCGAAGAGGAATTGAGCAGGCTGCGATGGAGTATTGTGGGATTATCTGAAGTCCGAAGAGAGGGGGAGGACACGATAACCCTGAAATCCGGCAACCTGCTCTATTTCCGAGAGGGTGACCGGCAGTCCCAGGGTGGCGTTGGGTTTATCGTCCACAGGTCCTTCGTGAACAACGTGGTGAAGATCGAGAGTGTGTCGACCAGGGTGGCGTACCTTATACTCAGAATATCCTCAAGATATTCGCTGAAGGTCATACAGGTCTACGCCCCGACCTCGGCACACCCCGACGACGAAGTGGAGACCATGTATGAGGATATCTCTAAAGCCATGCATGGTTTCAAAACTCGCTTCACCGTTGTCATGGGGGACTTTAACGCGAAACTGGGCAAACGAGACGGTGATGAGCTGCATGTGGGGCAATTTGGGTTTGGACGTCGGAATCGCCGGGGTCACCAACTGGCTAGTTTTATGGAGAAGGAGGGTCTCTATATGATGAACTCCTTCTTCAGAAAGCGTGAGCACAGAAAGTGGACCTGGCAGAGCCCTGATGGTGCAACTAAAAATGAGATTGACTTCATCATGTCAACCAAGAAGCAAATGTTCAATGATGTCTCTGTGATCAATTCGGTGAAAACCGGGAGCGATCATCGCATGGTAAGAGGCACATTGAACATCAATATAAAGCTTGAAAGGTCTCGACTGATGAAGTCTACGCTCCGTCCAGCACAGGTCCAGATTCAAAACCCCGAGAGCTTTCAGCTCGAACTCCAGAATCGTTTCGAATGCCTAGGAAGCTCAGTGGACGAATACAACGACGAGTTCGTGGAAACTGTCCATACGACTGGGTCTAAGTTCTTCAAGACACGTCGTGCAGATAAGAACAAAAAACTCTCTGATCGTACTCTCAAGCTTATGAAGGAGCGGCGTGAGATGATCTTGCAGTCTTCAGATGAGGCGTGGAAATACCGGCAGCTCAATAGACGGATCTCTAAATCCTTGAAGAGCGACCTCCGCCGCTTTAATACCGAACGTATTAAAGACGCAATTGAGAAGAATAAAGGCTCCAAGGTATTTGCAAGGGATCTGGCTATTGGGCAGAGCCAGCTCACGAAACTGAAGACCGACGATGGCAGGATTGTGTCCGCCAAACCGGAGCTTCTGAGGGAGATCGAGAGATTCTATGGGCAGTTGTACACGTCAACCAGTAAACCCGTTGTAGATCTAGCGAACGACCCAAGAGCTAGACTAACCCGACACTATACCGAAGACATCCCGGACGTCAGCCTGTACGAGATTAGGATAGCTCTGAAACAGCTTAAAAACAACAAGGCACCGGGTGATGATGGAATTACGGCCGAACTCCTGAAGGCGGGTGGAAAACCGGTACTTAAGGCCCTTCAGAAGCTGTTTGATTCCGTCATACTCGAGGGAAAAACGCCACAGGCATGGTGCAGAGGTGTGGTGGTACTCTTCTTCAAAAAGGGCGACAATGCTCGGTTGAAGAACTATAGGCCCATCTCACTTCTGAGCCATGTCTACAAGTTGTTTTCAAGAGTCATCACGAATCGTCTCGCGCGCAGGTTTGACGACTTCCAGCCTCCCGAACAAGCCGGTTTCCGAAAAGGCTTTAGCACCGTAGACCACATACATACGCTGCGGCAGGTTATACAGAAGACCGAAGAGTATAACCTGCCTCTCTGTTTAGCGTTTGTGGACTACGAGAAAGCATTTGATTCGATCGAGACTTGGGCTGTACTGCAGTCTCTCCAACGGTGCCAAATCGACTATCGGTATATCGAGGTGTTGAAGTGTCTATACAGAAACGCCACCATGTCAGTCCGGCTTCAGGACCAGACCTCGGAACCTATCCTTCTGCAGCGAGGTGTGAGACAGGGAGACGTCATATCTCCGAAACTGTTCACCGCTGCATTGGAGGATGTCTTCAAGTTTCTGGACTGGAGCGGGCTAGGCATCAACGTCAATGGCGAGTACATCTCTCACCTTCGGTTTGCCGACGATATAGTGGTCATGGCTGAGACCATGGAGGACCTCGGTACAATGCTCGGTGACCTCAGTAGAGCTTCCGAAAGAGTGGGTCTTAAAATGAACATGGACAAAACCAAGGTCATGTTGAATGCCCATGTAACACCCACTCCTATCAAGATCGGAGACTCTACACTCGAAGTTGTAGACGATTATGTCTACCTGGGACAAACGGTCCAGTTAGGTAGGTCTAACTTCGAGAAAGAGGTCAATCGTCGAATCCGACGATTGACCTCTCGGCTGGGCAGCGTTCGGGAAGTTGCGTGGTATCTTCTTGTCCAACTTACCGCAGTGTCTCAAGACGAAAGTCTATGACCAGTGTGTGTTGCCAGTGATTACATACGGGACCGAAACGTGGTCGCTCACAATGGGCCTCATCAGAAGGCTTAAAGTCACCCAAAGGGCAATGGAGAGGGCTATGCTCGGAGTTTCCTTGCGTGATAAAATCAGAAATGAGGATATCCGCAAGAGAACCAAGGTTACCGACGTAGCCCGAAGAATTGCCAAACTTAAGTGGCAGTGGGCAGGGCACATTGCTCGCAGAACAGATGGCCGATGGGGTCGAAAAGTTCTAGAGTGGCGACCGCGAACCGGAAGACGTTGCGTTGGAAGGCCTCCCACTAGGTGGACCGATGACCTGGTAAAGGTTGCGGGGATCCGCTGGATGCGAGTCGCACGGGACCGGTCAATGTGGCGCCACTTGGGGGAGGCCTATGTCCAGCAGTGGACGTCTTTCGGCTGAAATGATGATGATGATGATGACGCTGCACGATATGTCATACAAAGTTTCAAGACCAAAATTTTGGAAATTTATGATTCTATTTAATTCTTAGTAAGTCTAAAGTCTCAGCTGAGAACATTTAGAAAAAGAGTTTTGTAATCAATGATTTAAAGTTAAATATAACTTAGCTTCTTGTATGAGACTCCGTGCAGCGTAAACGCTCATAAGCTATGAATGAAACTAATTTCAGTAAATACTAATGCTGCTAAGTGTTGTGTTTACGGCTAGTGTAAGTACTACTACATATTATTACATGATAATACTGCGACTTCATGACTCCTTATGTTTTCGTCGTTTTATAGCCAAAGGACCAGTTACTATTTCAGATTCAGTATTGTTTTGTTGTCTGCGCACAATTTTATCGTTTTCTCAAAATATAGAAGACAAAAATTATCTTGCTCACTTGGTCCACTCTTATGATAGCAAATATATGAAAGCATAAGACAGTCCATTCTAAGACTTGTTTTATTAGTTGCTTGATTAGCTAGATTGCCTAGAACCTAATAATCAATATATTTACATTGATTATTAGGTTTAGGTAATCTTTTCACATTTATAACAAAATCCACAGTGACTATGTATTTTTTATTTGTACCTAAATATATAGCCAAATCGTCACTTAACTTATGAATCTGAATACATAGAGCCTTTGGTTGAGTTCTGAAATACCACTACTATAAAAACCGAAAACATTTCAGGCAATGTTATTGGGTTCAATATTGTACATCTCATACATAATAATAGGTATGTAGGCTTGTGCTAGGCAAAATATTGACAATAGATAGTGGAGTGAGAATTCAATTCAAACCATCTGAAAAATAAAAACTTTTTTTCGGAAAGCGTTTTATACCTTTACCTAATGTCAGTTGCTGTTAAATATTGTACCCAATAGTTTACTTTGGAACAGCAACTTTCGAGTACTCTTTACAAAATATGGTACTTAATAATTTAACCAGTAATTTATTACTGAAAACGGTAACAAAACTTTTAATCTTTAGATTATATTAGTGCTACTAAAATTTGATAAAAAGGAATAAAACATTTGCGAACGATGAGCCGACTTTACTAACAATCTAGAAATATCGTATATCGTTATTTTTTGTCATTTCTTTTTTAACCTACAATCACCTCATTCGAGTTTTCCGAGTTCAAACAACGCCCTGAATATGAATGTAGGAAATTGGAAAAGCATTTATGAGAACGGTATAAGGAATCGTCGGTATAGCCGCGAGAAATTGATAGATTTATCACAGGCAAGGGATTGGTTACGGCACATTATTGATATCAACCCAAATTCGGCATTGCCTTTTAGTATGAAGATATATTACCTACCTACCCGGATATATTGATTTATCTTTGAGCAGACCGTAATCACGGACTGGTATTTGCACATCAATTCGAAAAGGTATGAGCCTTTTTTTGACGTTCATCCAAACCATTCATTATAGAGGCATTCAAACAAAGTCTAATAGGGTACAAATCGTAACCATATACAAAAAGCTGATCCGCGAAATCCCCACTGAATAGAATAAAAGCCTGTCAGAGAAAAGGTTGATTTGTAAAATCTAAAACACGAAATGCTATCATTTAAATCTCACATTACCGGTGCAAAATGATATGACGTTAAAATAATTTCAATATTGGCGTCAGAGACAAAAACCTCTCGAGGGACGAACCGTATAAAATACGAACATTATTCAGACATCGCTAGACAACGTTTGACATGCATTATGTAAGTACAAGACTGCTTCTGATTTCTGCGACACATTTTTTTAACTGTGATAAGTACTAAGTTTGATACAAAGTAAAATATCTATTTAGTATGTGTAAAGCTTTATTATTTCTTAAATAATATCGTATGCAGTGGAAATGTGCGATATTATCTAAGAAATAAATTGAATAACACATATAAAAAGAATAGTGCAGCGCAACCTGCGCTTTACAGCGACTTCACAAAACCTAATGCGTAAATTTGCAGCGTTGCACCATTTTCACTAAGGCCTAGTCTACGATCCGCGCGTCGCAAAAAAATCGCTGCTACACTTCTGCTTCACTAAAACTATTCCTTTATTAGAATCTGAGCTATCGTTCGTCGAACATCAACTGTTGTTTAAAACTTACATACTTAACCTAACTCCAACACTGTTCTGCTAATACCAGTAGCACTTAAGTACTAAGAAAAACAAAGTCAATAAAGCACTAACGAAGTAAATGGAACGAATAACAAGAACAATTACGTAGGAAAGCGGTCCGTTACAGATTTATGACTGGACAAATGTTAGATAGGTACTGCCT
Organism: Charanyca ferruginea; assembly: GCA_947361185.1. Taxonomy (NCBI): domain Eukaryota; kingdom Metazoa; phylum Arthropoda; class Insecta; order Lepidoptera; family Noctuidae; genus Charanyca; species Charanyca ferruginea. The sequence goes on along the minus strand of OX376055.1, from coordinate 52,787,169 downwards.
CCTCTTACGTTTGTACACGGGACAAGGCGATTCAGACGTCCAGCTCGTAAATACGGATTAGGTTTTAAAAGTGGCTCCTATAAACAAAGATAAGCGCTGAGCTACTAAATAAACTCGTTTTAGGTAACTCGAAAATGTCGAGAGAAGTAATTTGAACGAATTTAGTGTATTTGTGGTCTGTATATGCGGTCAACACGCGATGTTGCGAAGAAAAAAATACATACCAAAATGTTGGATGTTTTTGGGTCCTTTTTGAGACCTTAAATTAATTAATTATTAATATTAGACAAGTGTGACATCACCTGAAGTCCCTATTAGTATTTCATTTGTTCTTTCGTTTTGCTAATTAAAGTTCATTATTGACTGTAGTAAATGTTCCATAGATATTTTAACTAAGTCTTCTTAATTCATTTTATTTGTTAAATTTTGCATGCTAGCATAGAACCAAATGGCGAATTGTGCACTATAGTAGATGCTATACTTACACTTGTCATTCATAATACTATTTAACATCCTTTTTTATTGTTTTCTTTATATAAACTCATCGAAATGATCTAGATACGTTTCGTTTTCATAGAATTAGCTGAAATAAAATCCTATGACTTGTATGACAGTTGTCAGTTACTTTTCTTTCTCTCTTACTGGTTTTCTGGATTTTGGCTTAAATAACTTAAATTATTTTCATCAATACGGTTAGCTCAAATATTGTATTTTATATGTAATTACGATTATTTACTAAATAACTTAATTATAAATTATATTTATAAAATTGGTTTTATGGACATGGTTTTATGAAGGAGGTCAGATATATCCTGGCCGACTACATTTGTCAGATGGAATGATTATATAGCCGCAAAAAGAAACTATATTCGAAAACCCGGAAGGAAGATTACTTTGACGGAGACGAGTCAGTCTATAATTGGATTCCAAACGAGCATCATCAACTACTGAAGTTGATGGATCAACAGTCATCAAAACTAATCAAGGCTGACGAACTGACGCGTGCCTGCACTTCCCAGAGGGTCCCACCAAAGATCCGCCTGGGACCTCTACTCCCAAACTTGGAGCTGACTACGCGCCTGTCCTGACCTCGTCTTCCTGCCTGCCTGAACTCACCTTCCTGCCCGTCCTGCCTGCACCTGCTGTCGACTTCCTGAGCATCCTCCTTCTCGACCCATCCTCATCATTCTACTACCTACACCATCGTACCATACTAAGAGTGCGCAACAGGTAGACCTTTTTATAATTATATGTACTTTTTATCTTATTTAGTCATTTTACTTATTAAATTTTATATGTGCAAGTCTGCTTATCCCTTTATTTGCTAGGATTAAGTAGATTTGTTACAGTTTGGCGCCCAACGTGGGGCCCTATAATCATTCCATCTGACACGTGTAGCCGGCCAGCTGTCATACAAGTCATATCATAAAATTATTAATATTTTATTTCAGCTAGTTTTCTGAAAACGAAACATATCTAGATCATTTCGCTGAGTTTATACAAAGAAAACAATAAAACAGGATGATAAATGGTATTATGAATGACAAGTGTATATTTACAAGCATATACTATATATCCTAGAACAAAAATTTTGTTAAGGTTAAAGTATTACAGCATTCACAAAACATTCATAGCTCAATCAAACACACCGACATCTTACGAAGTTAGGTCAGGTAGGATTTACATTTTTTCTGTCGTCTTCCTGATCATCCTCCTTCTCGACCCATCTTCATCATTCTACTACCTACACCATCGTAGGTACCATACTAAAACTGCGTAATAGGTAAATCTTTTTAAATTTATACGTATGTATTTTTTATCTCGTGTAGTCATTTTGCTTATTAAATTTTAAATGTGTAAGTCTGCTTATCCCTTTATTTGCTAGTATTAAGTAGATTTGTTACAGCACTTAGCACGTGCACTCATGGTAACTATATTCATTGTCCCCTATAATAATTATGTGGGTAAGATTTTACTTAACGATCCTTTCTAATTACACTTTTAAACATGAAAGCCACAGAGAACTGTTTGAAAAACAACTAGATACAATCTTGTAGAAATCTTGTAGAAAACATAAATCCTCACCACAATATTGTCTATGTCCTACTTTATGTCAATGAAGTATTTAGGACGAATAGAGAGGAAATTGCATTTGCCAGTATAATGAGATAAGGTGCATGCTTGCGACTACATATTGCTGTTAAACGAAGCGGAGAACTAGGGTATGCATCTGCTTGTACACATTGTACTTCCGTACGTTTCAGTAGGATAAGCCGGTAAAGGCAACAATAATATTGTTCGCTTTGTGTTACGGTTTATTCATTTATACTTAGCACAAAGGTACAAAGGCGAACTTAATGCCTTAGGCATTTCAGTCAACCAGGTGAACAGATAACATGGCAGGTGTTTATCAAAAAAGTTAAAAAGATATAAACTACACATTCATAATTATATATCTGGTATATCATATACCTATATAAATATATGCTTACACATATCTATGTATTTGCATGTTTTACCTATGGCAAAAAGTTACTCTACTAGGTACATACATATTCTTTTCACTGCTTAGCAGAATAGAGCTTATTTACAGAATTTTATTAGTTAAAATCATCAACATAACTCTCCAAGTGAGAAAAGCTCGGAAACGTCATAATATATTCGAGCCAACCCAAAATATTTTAATAATTACGTCAAACGAATTCAATATGCCGAATGCGTTACATAAAAATCCATTAAAAACCGGTCAATCTACTCGTACATCCAAAACTTATGCTTAGAATAAATTTTAAAGTGAGTTAAATTTACAAAATTAATTTTAAAAAATTGATTGTCTGTAAAATCGGTTTACGGATAGTTTTACGTGATAACGTCATAAAGAAACATAATGGCTAACATACATATATAACATAAACAAATAATGGCTTCCGTCGAGGTGGGCGGAGCTTATTGGTTGGGCCGATCATGCCTCTCTATCGCTTGTTCCGCGCTCTCAGTTGTACGCTCAGGCGGAACGTGACACTTTTTCGTGCGTGCAGTGCAGCCCATAGTGGTGCAGCCGGTGTTCATCGATTTATAAGACGTTATCACGTCAAAAATTAAAAATAAATGACGTGTGTCGCTTCTTTTTGGCTAAACAAGAAGAATCTATATGTAACAGTTGCAAGGTTCAAACTCCCAAAGCAGAATACAACTAGTGTAGATAACCATGTTCTTAAAGATATTATAGGTACAAACAATCTTTTCTTCTTGAGTGAATGTGATATTCGATCAAGCATTGACTTTTTCCTTTAATGTAGTTCCTGTTGACCTGTCAATATTGCCCCAACAATGACCCAAAGGCCTCTTGGCCCAAAGGTCTCTTTTGATGTCATCAAAAGAGACATTGCAATTACTTCAAATAAATATTTGCAAATATCGTTTCACTAATTCTTTGCTAGGTTAAAGGACAATAGTATTTAAAACGGACGAATGGATAAAGCTATCTTTTTATTTATTGGATATCTAGGGCAACGAGATAATCATCGATTTCATCTAAACTAATAATAATATATTATAAAGAGGAAAGATTTGTTTGTTTTTTTGTTACGATAACTGAAAAACGACTGGTCCGATTTCAATAATTCTTCACCAATCGAAAACTACATTATCCCTGAGTGACATAGGCTATTTATCAATTGAAAAAATTAGGGATCCTTGAAAAAATTTACGCGGACGAAGTCGCGGGCAAAGTGCTAGTTTTGTAACACGTTACTTTTGTTGATCTCAAATTCTAGACATCTAGGTTATACAAACTGCAAAATATTGGATTCTAAAGTCCGCATAGAGAGAGACAAGATGTAGAAACAATTGCGGCTACTTCAATGACATCCTACTTATACAACCTACCTCAGATCTAATTGGAACCTTTACTATCACCATTAGAACGTACGTTAATTCAAATGCATGGCCAAGTCAATCACGGTAATTACACTAATTGCCCGTAATTGGTTCAAATCTAATGTATTCCACTAACTAGGGATCCCAATTGTAGACATGCGTAATTACTATTGATTTATCTCATATTATGAAACAGAAGGCAGATAAACCGCGCGGAACACTGAGAGTAAAGCCACAAAAGCAAATACAAATTCAAAAGGGAATACCTACAATCTCGTGATTGTATTCGCTTTTGATATGGTATTTTTATTTGTTCTTTTTAACGATGCGGCGTTTCGTGCTATACTGACTCGTGTCAGTACAGCACGAAGCGCGTTATAGGTATTCGCTTTTGAACTTGTATTTGCTTTTTTGGCTTCACTCGTAGTGTTCCGCGCGGTCTATCTGCCTTTTGTTTCATAATCTGAGTGATTTTTATTGTAATCATAGAGATAGGTACTACGACGGTGTCTACCTGTCCATTTTATGTCGCCTATTCTATAGAAGGGTTTATGGGGATTAGAGATTCTAGAGCGCTCAAGGTCGTAGGACTTTCGATAGTAGGTCTTTCCATTCCATTATACCCTCAATACCGCCTGTGTTAAAGAATATAATTCTACATAATATCATGTCCCAGATAAAAACCTCGCTTACCAAAATTTACCTAAATAGTTAAATTGCCATTTCCCTAATGGTATATTTCGTATAACAATATCTTTCATACAAAGTAGCAAAAAAACTCCAAAGAAATAATTCTCTTACACCAAAAGTACTGCGAAAAAAGTAATGTATCCACTTACTGCGTACACTGAAGGATCACCACAGTTGAGCAGTACATTACTCCGCTTCACACGTAGTCAATAAGGCCGAGATTCGTCCGGCAACGAAATCTAACTTTGTGCTCAACAAGACGCCAACTTCGTAACGAGAGTTGTGTTACAAGTTTCACGATACGAAAAGGTTTAGTTTGATAAAATACTATCCTTTGGCTTTACAGTGTAATGTTACATCAGTGACCATTTAGTAAGAATTGATTCAATACAATCCGCTTTGTGAAGAATTTTTAAAGTAATTTGATAGTAAATCGCTTTAAAAATTAATTGGTCGCCATCCGCAATTTATCAAACCAAATATTTTTATAATATATCCATTAAAGTCTTTCTGAAATTTCCAACCGTATGGCCGCCTACTCGTATAACGAAGTTTATGGATAAAAAAGATTAAGCTTATTCAACACCGGAGTGGTTATCCTGAGAATTTTATTGTGCGGAAATAGGCTAGCATCATGAATAAAGGTCATGAACTTAATAATGGGCATACAGTCTACCTAAGGAAAAGATAATGGCGAAATCCCAAGAAATGGCAGTACCGAAGATAAAAATGCGGAAGCCAAGATCAAAATTGAAAAAAAAAATCTGTAACCCTCTACAATAAATTCCCTACAAAACATTCCGCCCCTTTTTCTTAACATAATGTAAGTGGAACGAGAATTCGCGAAAAGCTTTGTGAGAACTCGGTACACAGAATTTTTTATTATTATATTTTACGCACGAAAATAATATGGCGGCACAATAATTCTCACCACGAGTCCCACTTAGTTGAACGTACATTTTTCCTCATGTTTCCCTCTATTGTGTTTGTGGCGGTGTGTTGAACAATACACCTCTCAGTCCAGGCTCGCTTATTATATAAATTTCATTATTTCAAATGGTTTACTTTCTTTTTCATGGAATTTAAGTCATCCTCGTCGCAATGTATTTCATTCCGCTTTCATTTTTATTAAATTCCGTTTCGAAATTATGCAATTGTGGCATTTAATTTATTCGGCTTGAATGTGCATACTGTAATCAAGATATGTTCGTATTGTTAAGTATACAACGTTAGGGCACTGTTAATAAGCACATTGTTATGAAGATTTTATGGACCAACAGAAGGCGTCATGGTGAGACACAATTTATCCAACGATTCATACTGGCCCTGGACTGAAACAACTAGATGTCATGAGGCCTTTGCCCAACGGTGGGATAATGCTGGCTGACAGTAGTAGGATTCTGCAGTATATTAAGAAGTAGACGTTGTTATCTAAACAACCTAAGTACCAACCATCAACCTGCCATCAACCCACCCATCATTATCTTCTTTTTTTTTGAAACCGACAATCCTCGAAGATCATTTAAATATTTTTTCATTATACAACGACCCAACTTACTAAACAGCCATTCGTTGATGTTAACTAGAATAATTTAGCCATTTTGGCGTGTTACAGCAATAAAAACCGTTGAATAGCTCTCTAGGGAGAATAAAATGGCGACCCTATAACTGTCGTAGATGTCAAATGGGCTGCGGAATGGTCCACTATCACCTCTTTGTGCAACAGACAGAACGTGATATGTTTTATGTTTATAGCCGTTTTTATCTAGAGAGCACAGGTATACGACCTGAAAATAGATAAAAGTGTGGGTGCCAGTTCTCTTTTTTCAAGTCTGGTATTAAATTGCAGCAGATATTGAAACTGAGATTGAAACTATACGTCTGGCAGCTATTTTTATTTGATTTATGAAAGGGAGCAAGTGGATAGCGTATTAATATGAATAGAAAGATATAACTTATTTGTGAATATTAAAGCTTATTTTCAAATATTGAAGATACAAACAGACCTAGGAGTCAGACAAAAGATAAACAACTACTCCTAGTCAATAACGATAGTAAATATTGATCGATCTAGGATATGAAAGCCCGGTCTATACAAATAGTACTTCCAAGCTCAATAAGCACAACATCTCTCAAAGTCATAAGTGGGCGATTTTTTATACTTGAGGAACATTTTGTGTACGCATCTGGTTTTTTACATTTATAGATTAGAAATACTTAGAAATGGAGACAATTCACTTTGTGTTTTTTTTAAACTGCACCACGCTATGAATTTCTTCATGTGGGTGCGTTGACAAACATATACACTCACATACAAAAAACTAGACCCGGAACAACTACCTGTATACAAATATTTGTTCCGTGCGGGAATCAAACCCGCGACACGCGGCGTAGCAGTCAATCGCTCAATCACTGCGCCAACCGTGTCGTCAATGATGAATAACGGGTATGATGACGACGAACTACGAAGTGTGGTGAATAACGTGTGGCGTTAAGATCAGGTGAGTTGCGGTCAAACGCAAGCCTATAACAATATAAAAAAAAAAAAGAACGTGTATGATATTATGTATAATGAATTAAAAAAAATACTTTATTTCTAACCTCGTTAATTCCAAAATTTGTTAGTGGTTAGTAACAGATTGTGCTTAATTAACTTTAGGGCTTTAAAATCGGATAGGTGCTAGACAATTTTTAGAGGTAGGTACACTATATAAATACGAAAAACTTTATTCCGAAAGTCAGAATAACGAATTTCAAAATACCGATTTTCATAATTCCGAATGGTTCAAAATTCCTAATAAAAAAACTCCGATTCATCATTCTTCCTATTTTTATAATTTCAAAATTTCAAAATATCAAACGTTTATAATTACCTACTATTCTCAAAATATCGAGTTTCAAAAGTTCGAATAACAAAAGTCCGACATTATGAAAATTCGGAACATCAAAAATACGAATTTCGATTATTAAAATACCGATTAGGTATCACTGTTTGCAGTGTTTTAGTTGTCATTGAACTATGATTGATAAGGTACCGCAGCTCCGTTCGCTTCGCTCACTCGCCTTCGCGCTTTAATAGTCACAGTTCTAACCTAACCTAACCCAAATGATTTACCAACAATAGAGGGGATCAGGCACTCGGCGGCCGCTACCACGGCACCCCTCGCTTCGCTCACTCGCCTTGGCGCTTTAATTATTATTATTATTATTCATTTATTTCGGACATAATCCATATAATGTGTTAGTAACAATTCTCTTAAATCTATGTTAGTAGGTACATAATGTAAAAAGCACAAAAATAAAACAATTACAATCGTCCCGTCACTATTCCCACCCAGTATGCCTGTATGGGACAGTCATGGTGCTACCGCGCATTCTTTGAAATAATGACGCCACTTTCTTTCGCATTACAGCGTGGAAGCCGTCAACGCGCGCATTTGTAAACATTTGTAACGCACTACAATAGCGCGGCAACCCCAACAACACTCTGAAAGCATTATTATACTGTATACGCAGGACGTTGTAGGCTCGTTGCGTATACCGAACCCACAGGCCGCTCGAGTAAAAAGATTGGCAATACGCCCTGAAAAGTGTTATTTTAACTTCCTTAGTACATCGAGCGAACCTACGGGCCAGCATATTGCTCCTTACCGCCAACGCCCGGCGTTCTTTTTCTATATCTGAATCATCTTTTAAGTCCTCCGTGACTGGATGACCCAGATATTTAACCTTCTGCACAACTTTCAATGCCGTTCCCTCGACCAAGATCGGAGGCACTGTACTAGGTCTCTGATTTCCTGCCCTAAAAATCAGTACCTCACTTTTCTGTGTATTATACCTAAGACCATGCTCAGACGCGTAGCGTTCACAGATACTAAGCAATGTCCTCATGGCGTTGACCGAGGGGGCCAGCAGAACCATATCATCCGCATAGCTATGTTGTTGACACATGTTCCGTCAATGTAGCACCCGACATGTGTCCTGCTGAGCTCCTCGATCAACTGGTTCACATATAAGTTCAAGAGGCCGGTAGATGTGAGGCCGCCTTGCCTTACACCACATTCCAGCCTATATTCGTCAGACAATGTATCCACACATCTCACCTGGTTAGTCTGGTTTTTATACCAGAATTTAAGAATTCTGTTACATTCCGTAGTCATGCCCGTTTCCTCTAGCTTTCGCCACAGCATGTCATACACAACTGTGTCAAAAGCTTTTGACAAATCGAGGAAACAGGCATATATCTCGTGTCTTCCTCTCCGTGTAATACCTGACAGTATGATTAAGGCATAAAATAGCACTCTCAGTGGATAGTCCCGCCCTGAAACCGAATTGTGCGTCATGTAAATGTAAGCACCCACTGAGACTCTGACTAAACAAACTGTCAAGTATCTTCGCTGTTGTTGTAGCAAGTGAGATAGGTCGATAATTTGTCCTATCTGATACATCCCCTGTCCTGTTCTTAAGAACAGGTACAACCAAGGTTTCCATCAGCGATTGCTGTAAGTGTGAGTGACCGACCGATACACAGCGTAAAAAACATAGCTAGTACACGCGGCAGATGTACACCTGCATGCCTGAAATGCTCGATACTGAGACCGTCATACCCAGGAGAGACTTACCCTTTTTCATCCGTTGAATTGCCGCGACAACGTCTTTTGCTGAAAAGCGTGTTTTTCTCTCGGGTATGCCGACCCCAGCACCGCCTGTATCGGTCATTGCTGGCCCTAGGGGAGATTTTACCCTAAAGTGATCTCTAAAATTGTTAGCAATACCTTTAGGATCACTGATGCCGCCGACGCTCACAGGTATGCTTTAATGGTCTCAGTTTTAACCTAACCTAACCCAAATTATTCACCATCAATAGAGGGAATCTGGCGGTAATGGCTATTGTTATAGCCTAACCTCAAAAGGATTCAATAACAGTAGATAGTACCCGACACAGGTATACGTAAATAAGGAGAAGAAAACACAAAAAAAAATACATTAGACTTTAGTAGATAGAGTAGATATATTATATGCGTACCTGAAGTGAATCAGAATCCTAATTTTAGCATTTATTCGAAGTATTGAAATTCGGAATGTCGTTTTTCGGACCGAAAACCCATCGAACATTTGATTCTTCGAACATTATGAAAATCGGAAAACAAACAAATCGGATTTACGACAGCCCATTATCCCTACATCTCTCTTTTTTTATCCGTGTAACTAGTGAGAGTTGGAACTATATACAATAAAATGCATTTTTCTCAGTTTTGCTATTGTGAGTTGTTTTTTTTTTCGTGTTTTTGTTTTATGATAAAGTCGTTGGTAAAATCACAGAAAATACGAATATCGTAACAGAACATATTCACCGGCACAAGCACAACCAAGCGAATGAATTGCCGTTTGAGGTCATGTTTGACAGAATCTGTCAAACATGACCTCAAACGGATGATGACATGTATTTTAAAACCTGACACAATGTCTTTTTATCCATACTAAACTAGTGAGAGTTGGAAATAAGTGCAATAAAATGCATTTTTCTCAGCTTTGCCATTGTGAATTTAATTTTTGAAGTTATACTTCTTTAGGCGCGTTATGAAAAAATGATGAGAGTGAAATTTTACGATTCGCGCATGCGCGCGCACAGCGTCACACAAAATTCTCACGGGAGTAATTGTAAACAACGCCATCTCTGCCGTACATGCTGAACTACTTACTGCCGAAGGCAGTAAGTAGTTCAGCATGTACGGCAGAGATGGCGTTGTTTACAATTCAAATTGTGCTTATATACTTTTTTAATAATGCCAAAGAAGTATAACTTCTCACGCTCGTACATAAGTACACGCACCCATTTTTTTTTCGTGTTTTTGTTTTATGACAAAATTACGATAATTTTGCAATAAAACAGTTGACTGTAACGCGTAGGCCCAAAAGTGGGCTTTCTCCTTTCGTGATTTTAAATAATAGACATTATAATTCTTAGGTATTATGAAATACAGAGTTTTGAAAATCAGAATATCGAAATTCGGAATGAAATATTATGGAATATTTGGGTGTTCCCAATTTTTAGTAGGTAATACGTCTCTTCGTCTCTTAATATATATAATTGTTATATTTTATTTTATGAAGTAATTTCTTTTAATTTTCCTTAAAAAGGCGGTTTCTTACATTTATTCATTGTGGAAATAGCGTGTCACACTCTAACAAGTAGGTATTACATATTTACTTTCTACTATACATAAGTAACTTGTATATCTTATTTTTATGTCACTTTATCAATATTTCCCTCTTTCACAGCCACGTTACTTTGAAGAATATTTCTCAAAGAGACTTTCTATTTACTTGTTCTATTTTACTTTCAGTTGCGTTTGCCTACTGATATTTGTATGGAATTGGTACGTTGATTACATGTTTTGGTAAAATTCCAGAATTTTGTTGACGAAGTCGGTAGATATTGAGATGAAAACATTATGTAAGATGTGAATTGTATCGCTTGTAGGTATATCAATGAAGAAGGATTAATTTACATGTTTCGGCAATAACGGTAAAAGACTTAGTTGCCATGTCACGTATTTACGCGCTTATACTCCATTTATAGCATTAGACAAAAAGTAAATACAATCATAATTCACTAAATAAAATACAATTATTTTAAAAACAAAAAAAAACAAAATGGTTATATAAATGCGTGCGGCAATGCGTTTTACTGATATTTTTTCGAACAGACGGCAGATGGACCAAACACTCTTTATAGTGGACCGCGTTTGGGCAAACGTAGTGTAGGACGCCTAGCGGCACGATGGAACGATCGGGCTGGCAGCGAATGGATGCAGGCTACACAGGCTGGCATCAGTGATATTTTTTAATGTAAATGGCAAATAGTTTACATAGCTTTGTAGGTATTTATCGTAAATAATAGAGCTTATTCATTACATGCTAGCATGACTAGCATTAAAATAGGTATAGTGTTATAAAGATATTTTTCTAATGATAAAATTTATAGAGTATTATGTACACTTATTTCTGTCAGAAGTGGTGTGACAAGACGCGATTTTTCATTTCGGCGCAATTCTTTAATCATCGATCGTGGTAAAGTGCAAGAACTGCGCATCGGATAATTTTCGAAAAATTATATACCTAATTTTCAAATTTCTTTTGCAGAACTTCAAAGAAAATAATAAAACCTCGCGTAAACAACTTCTGATAACAAATAAAATATCCAAAGATACTGATCTTTCAAGCTTTAGGATCATTTTTCCTCTTACTTGGGATTCAAAACACGTTGATTCGAACTGATACTGGGCTTTTACGACAACAAACAATGGAAGGTATGAATATGGCCGCGTTACTATCTGTATAAATGTACAATACGAAAAATATTTTAGTGTAAGTAATGTACTATATATTTATGTGTAGGTGTAGAGAAAAGCCTGGCCAGGCCCATCATGGCATTGAACGGCTAAAATAAACGAAGACTGGATAAAACTGGACAAGGCCTTTGTCGTAGAACACAATTAATAAATAAACATGCCACTCTGTAGAAAAGCGTGGTGCTGGCCGCGAGTAGCACCACCCCGTTTCTACCCGTGGGTGTCGTAAAAAGCGACAGAGGAATATTGACCAGTGGATGGTCAGCAGCGTCCTCCTGAGTACCATAACACCTACTGCGATCGCCAACATACACACATGACATTTCCCAAGCGTAAAAATTGACATGGCCATTTATACATAGGTATGCAAAATACAACTTTTAGTCAATGCTTCTTTGATGCAACCACCTATATTGATATCCGAAGGCGCGTGCGTAGGCAGCCACGGACGTGTGGATTCAAATGACCTTTTCCAGCGTAGGTAATTCAATTGCTTACATTAGTTACATTACAAAGTTGTTAACCGTTATTAGGTGTAACTTTGACATTTACGTGTAAAAGGGCACACTATATTAAAGACTCCAACCGAGTGAAAAGACTTTAATTTTCTTAAATAATAACTACCTACACTAGTAAGTAAGACATGGCGGGATGACTTGGATAGCTTCCTTAAGAATTGGCAACACATAGCTATAAGTCGAGACCGATGGAAGGAATGGAGGGAGGCCTTTGCCCTGCAGTGGGACAGTACAGGCTAAATATAATAATAATAATAAAAGTAAGCTATATGACTAAACAATGTAACTTACCATTTTTGTAGTATCCTAATAATTTTTGGTTACCATTATCTTTCTAGAAGGTAGAAAAATAGAAATGATAAATCATTAATATTCAAAGCCAACACATTTTCTCCTCTAATTAAATCATTTCTATAGAAATAATAAGTACTATTATTACTGTTCCTCCTACACACCTACACACAATACCTATTTAGAACACAGTAAACCCATGTCAACCTTTCAGCCTTATGTATGCCTGGTACTTATTTGCACGTTCTGTATCACACTCACACATTTACATAAATGATAAAATATAGATACTAACTAACGCATACATGTGAGCTCCAACAACACGACACAACTTAGAAGTGCCATCGGCAAAATTCGTCAAACACGTTTACTTTTCATACCAACTCAAGCAGAAATGACAGAGAGCGTAAAACCAACACTTGCCAAGTTAATAGAATGTGTGGAAAGGAACTATACGATTAAAAAAAAAAAAAAAAAATGTTTTTATTGTTTCTCAAACATTTGTTCTACAACACAAAATTGAGGTAACCCCGTTAAGTTATAAAGATACTTGTGATGGGGCTACCTCGCAGCTTCCCGTGGCTTACTAGCTACAATGATGAGACATAAATAATAACAAAAGATTTAGGTATTAGAATGTTACAAAGATTGTTTTAGCATGTTCAAGTTAACGTATAGTGTTTATGTGTGTGTGTGTATAGGTGTGTGTACCTGTGGGTAAGTGTGCGGTGTGTGTGTGAGTATGAATGATGATGATTAAATAACTGTAGTGTGTTGTGATTGGGTATAGGTTCTTCATTAGCATATTCTGGTTAATAAAAGTTCAATTTCATCATACGATTTCGATTTAAGCCATTCCGTAAGAGTATTTTTACGATTGCTATTACAAACTTTGGTCTTACGATGAAATACGTCGATGGGACATTTAAGGTGTGTCGTACTATTAAGGGGTAGATCCACGTAGACTACGTAGAGTGACACGGAGGATTTCAGGATTACCACGGTACGTTTAATAGTGACGTGTTGTTATCCCTATAGCTTGCCTAGTAGGTATCAAGCCCACCAAACATCAGACAGTGGTAGGTATTATCTGGCTGTAGCTACCGACTAGGTGCCTTTAACGTCTGTAATGGGGACGGCAGATAAGAGGTGTTTTCTAAACTACAGTGACAATTCCCCATTTGCAATTCTCATGAAAATGGGCCAGCCTATTAATTGTCTCCAACCAGACACAATTGCGGAGTTAATTCTGTTACTTAAACGCATGGAGTCCAGGTGGTGATTTATAAGGTTACTCTTTCCTCAGTTACCTTTGTAAGAATTCTCATATAAGTGGACTAGTCTATATTGCCATCAACAAAAAAAAAACAGTGTTTGAGCTGCTACTACCCGAAAATAAAAATAAACACATTATATAGAGTTTTTAAAGTTGGTTACGTACCTACTAGCAAAATAAATTGTAAAATTCTGCAATAAAATGATTTATATATATTCATTTGTAAAAGATAGCAGATAAATAAATAGTTAACAGACATTATTCATATAGCACAAAAAGCGACGTTTTGATCTTACCGATCAAAATCCAACCTCCCTATCTATTATTTTCGTCCGTCATGCGAAGATCTGTTTGATCATTCTGAGACGTTTGATTGAGCCAGAGCCAACCGTCAAACACAGTACCTAAGGAATAATGGACTTATACAAGTATTTGTAGTCTGAAATCTTTAAGCTGACTGGAGCAAATTCATTGAAGATTACTCAACAAATTAAATTGAAATTTTCTTGCTTCAGCAAGAATGTAATAAGTAAGTTTATATCAATGAGACTCTTTTAATCAAAAAAGACAACCGCCTTCAAAAACCAAAAAGTGAAAAATAACTTTAAAACAGAACACACATGACTTTAGTTTCGGAAGTCGGTGGTTCTATTTGTTGTTTTGTGTTTCACTTTTTGGTTTTTGAAGGCGGTTGTCTTTTTTGTAAAAAAGCTTTTTATTTTTCGATTTTTAGTACTTCCTTATCATCCAAATCCATTAAGAAATGGCAACACAGTCAAAACAGAGATTGAAAGTACAAGGTGAGAACATTACAACATCGTCCATGTATATTTTTTTGATTTCTGACGATTTTTTCAAAAAGTGCTGGGTCAATTTCGATAAAATTTATATGGGACCACCCTTGAGGGGTACCCTATCCATCAACAAAAGAATTTTCAAAATTACATTTGCCGGAGAAATCGCGTAACAAATTTCCAAAAAAAAAACGAAAATAAAAAACATACAGACGAATTGTGAACCTCCTTCTTTTTGAAGTCGGTTGAAAAAGAAACTTGTTCAAGGTGTATGGAGGGCGTATAACACAAAAATCTTAGGTGACGTTACATTTTCTCCGTAACCACATCTACCGAAAGCCATGTTATGGAACTTGGTTCCAAAAAAAGGATGCCTGCCTAAGGTCATATTTACACTTTTATTGAATGTCTGAATTTCAGTAGGTATTGTACCTACACGTAGCAATATTTTATGTGTACAACGTACAATTCTATCTCCAATCAAGGCTGGTCAATAGCCTGTGGTAGAATAGAGATGGTTATCCGACTTTCGGGCTTTTGAATGCGCCTAACAAGCTAACATTTTTTTTCTAAAAAACTTCTAGCTTTTACTCATTTAGAATAGAAAGGGGATCTACTGTCTTCGAAATCAATTGTTAGAATTTCTTAGCTGTCTATATGGAGAGGAAATATTTGTTCAAAATAATAAATATTCAGTTGTATCCAAATCGTGAAACCTCACTTCGGTATGCAACCTCTTTATTCTAATATAAATACATAAGACATCAGTTACTGGCTATTTAGTGTTAAAACAATGACAATGCCAATAAAGTTTTTCTTTTAATTGTTTTTTTTTTATAACCTAAGGGCAATTTTAAAACAGCCAATTTTGTAATTATGATTATTTATATAAAATAGAAACTTTTTAACCTCTGTGCTCGACAAGATTTTGACATTTGACACATCAGTTGACTTGGCAGGATGTTGGGAATTACGACATGTAATTCAGGAATTTATATCAATATTTAGCATTCGATTTTTATGAAAAATATGTTATTTCGGCTACTTTGTGGAATAAGTTTGAGGCAAATATCTTTATTTATAACTTGAGGCCAGTCAAACCGCTTTTGTTCACCGCGATATTGATGTTAAATAGATTACCTACTACACTCTATCCAAAAGATAGGCAACTTAGATTAGCTGTCCGCCCCTAAGACGACCCACTGACCGAAACTAGGTACATAAACCACCTATTCGCTTGCTGAAAAGATGCAAAAGGACAAATTTAAAATATTATCATTTCATCTGCATTCTTATTTTTAGCCATAGAAGTATATGTACATACCTATTTATGTATAAATCGATGTTTTTAGCACTATTCATTAAAACGTTATTAAAAAAATACGATCAAATCTTAATAAAATTCACACAAAATTGGGTTGCAACGTGACATTTCTTAGTGGTGACTGTCCACCCAAGTTTCGTATTTCGATTCAAAATTAGTGGCATTCAGTCTAATCGTAATCGCAATTAAAATGAGGTTGACAAAAAAAGAGTTTGACTCGAATGTATACTCTTTAATTATATTTCTAACTATTAATTTTCATAATATTTTATTAATCAAAGGCCCGTAAAGCGTAATAATTAGCGAAACTATTTTTAATTAACTAATAAATTAAATACAAATTTTAAATAGGAGGAGGTTCATAAGTCATTAATTACATAATACATATGCAAAAATCTACCAAATCTGAACCAAATTCTTTTTCTAACTCGGATGTCGAAGGAACTCAAAATTTTGTCATGGCCGTCTGTCAGTCTCGCTGTGGGTCTGTTTGTCACAACCTCGTAAATTCTATGTTTTTAGCCAATTTCGACTAGCTCCTTTACAGTGGTGGCACAAGCGATTGTTGGCAAGGGGTTGGGGGGGGGGGTTTGTTTAGAAGGCATCACAAGGCGTTACATCTCAAGCTGCCGTACTGCAGCTAAGGACATAATTTTAAGGGCTGTCAGCCTGTCACTTACTGTTGTTAAAGGTTATTTCTTTCATGGAATTTTCTTTATCTTTTTTAAGTTCCTGAAAAATCGAAATTCAAGATTTGGGCGGCTCTTACGATTTGTGCTTCTTCGTCATTGTTTTGATGGTTTTAGGGGTTACCTACCTAAAATTAGGTCAAAATAAAAATTCAAAACGGCAGTCATAATAATTGAACATTTTGATAATGAGAATCGATTTCATGACTTTTGGGGGTCCTAATCATGAAAATGTAGGTACTTTATCCGTTTAGGATTACATTATTTATATATTTTTTTTCATGGATCAGGTAAGAGGTCGATCACTTTCAGATTTATGGGGGTGTTAGATAAATTCTCTCATCTGTCGACAGGAAAGAGATAAAATTTCAATTTCTAAACACACACAAAACAAACAGGGCAAGCTAATTAAAACCGTTTAAAAACTTGTTACAACTTTTATCAAACTATTTAGTTAAGCAACCACCATCACCGCCAATCTCAGACCAATAAAAAAGCAAGCGAGCAAGCGAGGTTAAGCTATAATTTTTTATAAAATACTATCTTTTGATCTGATAGATGAGCGACAGAGATCATAAAAAACCTACTTAATAATGTAGGTATACTAGGCATTCTGTATCAAATCTCCACATAAGAATTATAGAATCAAATTAAAACTCACAATAAAATAATACAACATTTTTGAACAGTGAACACATTCCAAATTTATATTTTTAAGATGTAATTAATTTCCGATACGACATTTAGGTCATTGGTCCTTCCATCGTCCGATAAATCTAGAACTCGAATCCGATGAATCAAGAACTATTAAAAAACATTGTAAAAAATCATATAGATAATATTACAATTAATGGTTATTGTAATTTAAGCGCAAAAAATAATTTCATCAAATTTTCAAGTATCAATTTCTGATATTCCTCATTTTAATTACGGTACATTTTTAACCGACTTCAAAAAGGAAGAGGTTATCAATTCGAATGTTTGTATTTTTTTTTTTTATGTATATTCGGGCATAACTCTGTCATAGACGGATTTGCAAAATTATTTTTTTGTTGGAAAGGGGTTTATTCCGAAATGGTCCCATATAAATTTTACCAAAATTGATCTAGCCTTTTTTGAGAAAATCAACAAATTCCGAAAATATAAATATTTCGTGCTGAGATTATGAAATAAGTCAAACAAACGACAGATAGACCGCGCGGAACACTGAGTGAAGCCAAAAAAGCAAATACAAATTCAAAACCGAATAGCTACAATCTTGTGATTGTATTCGCTTTTGGATTTGTATTTTTATTGTTTTTTTTTTAACGATGCTTCGTTTCGTGCTGTGCTCATGTCAGTACAGCACGAAGCGCATTGTAAGTATTCGGTTTTGAATTTGTATTTGCTTTTTTGGCTTCACTCTCAGTGTTCCGCGCGGTCTATCTGCTTTTTCTTTCATAATCTAAGATTTCCTGTTATTGTTAAGAATTATGCATTTCATTGTTGTTAATTATATTTTGAATAACATTTGTTAATTTTTTGACCTTAACTTTGTAAAAATGTAAACAAACACGATTAGCGCCAAACTTCTGACTTTCTATCTTAAAAACTTTGTTACCACTACTAATTTATGTTGAGCAATGGTTGAAATTGACAAATAATTAAATGCTTATTTATTCACAGCTTCTGTACATGGAGTTTGGTTGCCCGAAATGCACAATTTTTATGTTGTTTAGCCTCGACTATCAGGGTCATCAAAATGGCGATGGTTGCATTTTAACACTTAAACTTTCAAAAGGTAAATTCAAATACTTGCGTGCTAAATCTAAATGATTGAATGGCGCTGACATGTGAGCTTTTTACCAAACCCCTTTAATTAATGCTCACTCGCAAGTTTTGATGGGTAACAAATTCAATATTTACACTTTTTTATTTTTTATCAGGATGACGTATGTGTTAACTCTGGGGTCCAATTGGAACCACTACCGAGCAGGGAGGTTTGACAGTTTGGCTCCAATTGGATGCACTTCCGAACTATACGGTTAAAATGTCAATTTCATGTTAATTTAAATGATCTAAGATGTCAATCCATACTTTCATATTGTTAAACAGATTTCATGCAATATTAATAAAGGTAGTCCATATTAATTTTAAATATTTCCTTCATCATCATCATCATTTCAGCCGAAAGACGTCCACTGCTGGACATAGGCCTCCCCCAAGTGTCGCCACATTGACCGGTTCCGTGTGACTCGCATCCAGCGGATCCCCGAAACCTTTACCAGGTCATCGGTCCACCTAGTGGGAGGCCTTCCAACGCAACGTCTTCCGGGTCGCGATCGCCACTCTAGAACTTTTCGGCCCCATCGGCCATCCGTTCTGCGGATACTATATTACTAATATTACCTTGAACTTGAATTATTCTAAAATTCTTGAATACCTAAATCTCCAAAAACACTTTTACTCACTACACCTGATAGTTCTATAGAACTTTGTCCCACATTAAAGCCTTTCAAAAAAAACCAGAATGGATTACTTAGCTAACATAAATATTCACATGCATGCCTTTTAAACGTAAGCAATCTTTTAGGGCCAATAAATTATTCCACATATTTTGGCTGTAGGGACTTTGCTTTGAAAATGAAATGAACACCCATATACGCTTTTTGAAGAAGCTTGTGTACAACTTAGCTGATAAATTATTGGACAGGATGATAAATATCTACTAAGTAGTAACTAACAAACTACTAAGTCCAGGGATGTCCATGTGTCACTTGCCCTTTGTCTTATTTACCCAAGAACTAGAGAGTGGAATGTCAGATTATGTCACACTCTTTTAGGAGTACCGATGAGAAAAAATACAGTAACCTAAGTGGTAAATACGTAGTCCAGCTGTTTTATGATAGGAACTCCATGGAACCACCCCTGAGACATACCCTATCCAAAAAAAAAAGAATTTTCAAAATCGTTTTACATTTGCGAAAGAAATCGCGTAACAAACATACAAGATAAAAAGAAAAAAAAAACATACAGTCGAATAGAACCCCCTTTTTTTTTGAAGTCGGTAGAAAAAAAGGTCGTCCGGGGCAGTACCTATTTCTGCCGCAAAGCAGCGTTGCTGTGTTCCGGTTCACCAGGTATAGGTGACTGGCGGTGTAACAGTTACTTAGTTACATGAGACATTTCATCTTTGTTTCTGGGCTGACAGCGCATTGATAAGTATCTACAGACTTGCTTCATCCAATAACACAAAAAAAAATTCATCATCATCAGCCGGAAAACGTCCACTATCTAACAAAGGCCTCCCCCAAAGACGGGTTGCCATAATCCCCAAACTTGGCAGGCGTCAAAAAAAATGCGTTTATCAACAACAAAAAATAATCTCTTTTTAAAATCAGAGTTAAGCCCCATTTACACGGTGTAATTTAGTTGCCTGTTGAATGCAATAAATTGAAGCAACAATGAAAGTTGCACCGTCTGAACAGTGTTTAGACGATACAAGTTATTGATTGCTTCACTTTAATTGTATGCAACAGGCAAGAAACTTGCTTTATGTAAATGGGGCTTTATGGTCCTCTAAGTTCAGGTGTAAATGTGACAGATTTAAGCCCCAATTCCAAACTCATCAGAAACCTATAATCTACGTTATTATTATCTTAATCAGCTTCTCATAGATAATTTGCATAATACCTACGTGTAGCTTGAATCTCCAAATTTACACTTGCAGGCAGCAGGTAGTTTGTAGAGTTATAGCTGGCCAAACTTAGGCCAAACAAGCCGGTAACTAGATATAATTCAGTTTCATACACCCTGAAGATACAATAAATATTATTGACTACGGAAACTCGGAAACTCGTCAATAAGAAACTTAAGCTGCGTCTGTTGTGAGCTAAGTTTTGGCAAACTTTGACGAAACCCGATGAAAACTAAGTTAATAGCCAGTTAACACACGGTACTGAGAGTTTCAGTTAGTTCAGAGTTCAGTTTTAACGATTTTAAGAAGTCTGGTGATTCTCTACATACTTATATTTTATTTTATTATGTTTTGTATTCCACACTGTAGCACTTACTACCCACTTCACTAGTTATCAATTGGATGTCGTGGTAGCCCAGTGGTTAAAGCACCCACCTATTATATACAAGGTTGTGGGTTTGCAACCAGGCACGAGCAAGTACCAATGTGACACTTTATCAATTTTATATAAAATACATATGTTAAATAGGTAACAAAAAACGAGTACAATTAGCTTGTCTTCCTCCAACCTCTGCTTCTGCTCATCAACATCTATTTCGAGTATATTATCAAGTTCTTGTGTCATAAACTAGACCCAGAAGCCCAGTCTTCTGGGTCTTGTCTGTATATATATCAGTTGTCGAGGCCAATTATGCTCCAATGTTGAATCGCCATTAGAAGAGGATTCTTACGATATCAGCAATTATACAACTGTGCATCGCTCTTTGAACAATTTACTTGTACCCGGCAGGAAGAAGAAGAAGAAGACAGTATGCTTGATGTTCCATTAGATGATTATCAATCAGACGAATAATTTTCCCAAATTACCTACTCATAACTTACACCGCCTTCATCATTTCCAATAGTACTACTTTTTTATTTGATACAATATTTTTAACTCAACAGGACCACAAATAGATCGTGAAAAAGGCCTACCGGAGAAGCCACGTTTAAAAAAAATGCGCGAAGTACTGTGGAGATCTGATGTGTTTCTGAGATAATAGCCATTAGATATTATACTCTATGACGGAACACTCAGCAAACTTCTAGAATAAGTTTGAATAGTAGACTTGTATTGTTTTACGTTTTGACATTAGGACTTCCTAGCCTGATCTTGTCACGGGCACACTTCAAGTATCTGATAATATAAACCAGTATCAAGTTTCAGTGCTTTTATTTATAGAATAAACCTATTACGATCACGCATATCCCGGTACCAGTAAGAATCCTCCATCAGGATCTCTTACAGTACACTACCTACCTCACGGGTGGGCGGAAACGTGTGCATTTTATGAAGAACACAACTTTTTCAACTATTTACATCGCTATATCTCCGAAATGGTAATTCAAGGAAAAAAGTGTAAAATCAATTTGAGTAGGTAATTATTGCTTGATAAACAATTTTGTCTCACCAAAAATGCAAAATACCGATTTTGACTCTGAATATATTTTTTTTTTGCACACCTCGAATCGATGGGAACTTTTGACAATTTATTTGTAATAGTGTTTCGAGCATCCGTACCAATTTTCAGCTTTATGCGAATTCATGTAAGTTACCCCTATTTCTTAAACTAATTTGACCGGGCTACAGTGCGATTAGATAGTTGTTGTGCATGTCTGTAATAGATGTACACTAGCCTTAGTCCACTCAAATGTTAATATAATTACTTGTGCTTATATTGTTGACGTGCCATGTTTTAAATAAATAAATAATAAATAAATATAAGTCTGAAATCGCCAATCCACCTGGAGCAGGCGTGGTGATGAATTCTCGTGCCTTCTCTGTATAAGACCTTTGCCCTGCAGTGGGATAATTATAGGCTGGTATTATATATACCAATTAAGTACACGTGTTTAGCATAAGTCATTTACTAATATTATTATTAGACTAGCTTCATTTTCATTCATGCCATAATTATAATCTTTCATCATCCCTAGAGATGAGACTCACACGAGGAGTCGTTATCAAATCTAGGTAATTAGGCATGTCAATACGTCATTGAGTTCGTGAACCGATAACTTAAAGTGAATCCCACTTATCTTAGTACAATAATTGTGAGGTTAATAGATAAGAATAGTAACATCAAGTGCCTGCAAAGGCCAAGTTCTATACTTAATACAGCTGTATACCAAAACACGAATAAAGGTGCTTACTGTGCTTAGCTAAACCGAGAGTCGCATTCTATTCCTGTTTTTTTTATATTGAACCATACTTGGGAAGTTTCTGGATATGGGGGATATTAAAGGTCCATTTTATTTTATCAAGCCTTATTCAAACACGGAGAGCACATTACACTACCTGTCCCCGGATAAAAAAAAAGTCAAATTTCTTGTACAAAAAAATTGCAAGTCAATCTCACCATTAGTTAAAACCAATATTTGAACTTGGCTCCCCACTGCCGTGCATCTTCAAAACTTTGTTGTAGTTTTATCCTGTTACAATATAATTTAATAGATCAGAAAGATATAAACAAACAATGAGTGAATCACGTCATCTCAGATGAGTCCCCGTTTTATTTGGCACAGAGAATTTACCACAGATAATGAAACTAGTATAAATGATCAGATTGGAATTGAAGAAGGCACAGTTTCAAACAGTTTATTTTGGTGTGAAGAAGAACCTTACAGTTTTAATATAAAGGTATATATATTCAATACTTTATACATACATTACGGTTCAGGTTTAAGTACCCTCATTTTATTTAGTATTTATTTATCTAATAACTTTAATTGTAACGGCTTAAGCTACTTGTTAAAAACATTAATTACTTGAACACTCAGTTTTTAAATATTTAATTTAAAAATTGAGTAGTCTCATTGTGCACATTCAATTTGGGATACGGTCTATTCTACGTAACAAAAATCTTTTTTCACACCTGTCTTAAATCTTCAGATATTTGTGTCAATTTATAAATGTTTTGATTTTTATTTTGCAGGTCACCATGCAGTCTCTGGTTCTATTGTGTTTTGCTGCCCTCGTAGCTTGCGCACACGCTAAAGTGCATTATCGGCGTCCTCCCCCAGGGTTTGTAGTAGGCCATCCAGATGCGGCCTTTTACTATCCTCATTCGAAACATGGCCGTCATCCTAGAGATTTGACTTGGGAAAGAAGTGCTGGTGGAGGACGAGTCTTCGGTACTTTGGGCAGCACGGATGATTCAATATTTGTAAGTACTTATAACTGATTGCAAATGTGGTGCTATTCCTCAAACAATGCGACACCTGCTATCCAAGTCTTGCGAGCACGCTTCAAGAATTTGTGGCACCAAACTTGTGGCTAAGTTCTGGACTAAGATTGCCATCGACACGCTAAACTTTTGTAAGTATAAGACCCGCGTGTTTAACTTTAGTAGCAAGTCCTATTACATTTTTTGATAACTCTGGTAGATATTGCGTATAGGACACCAGGGCATTCTGATAAGACCTTTAAGATTTTGAACTGTATCAGTTGGGTTCCAATCAGCATATTTTTGAAAATGGTTGTGACGTCATAATTTTGCAAAGTTTTCTTCCTTTGGTGCGAGCGAAAGATAGAGCCAGGCCATATAGGTACCTACGTCTAAATGACACCATGCCTTTTGTCTCTCTTATAGTTTGAATTTTCTAACTAAAATATCTTTCCACAGGGTCGAGGCGGTTACAAGCATGACATCTTTAATGACCATCGTGGTCATCTGCAGGGTCAAGCGTACGGCTCCAGAGTACTCGGTGCTGATGGTGACAGCAGTATCTTAGGAAGCAAGTTCAACTGGAACAATGCCAACGATAACATCAGAGCCGGCGTCGATATTCATAAAGAGATTGGTCGCGGGAGTGGTGTAAGTATACCGGAAGGTTCTTTTTTATGTTGGATTGATTGCTTCATTGGTAGAATAGATTAGAATAGAATCATGAATTTCAAGAACATTAAGATCTTCACAATATACTACCGTTGCCGGTGTAGAAATATTAAAATTAAAGGGTACTACTTGAATTAGCAAATTTTTTACCTTTTGTCGTCGATTTTTCTGGCAATAGGGTTACTACCTATCGACAGATGTATTGTATTCTTTTAATGACCATTTTGGGGAATACAGGCGTGATATGTTTTGCTGTGATTACCTATTAAAATTTCTGTTTTCCCATTTATTTATGAACTCGCTTCATTAACTCGTAGTAGAAATCTGTTTAAAGCCATTTTAGAGCTCTTGACGGCCAACGCGGTTAAATACCGTAGTACCTTGGCGACCGAGCTTTGCCCGGTATTTTTTTTTATTCAAGTTTTTTTTTTTAAATGAAACCTAGCCAGATTGATTTATCGCCCCCGAAACCCCCTGCATACTAAATTTATTTCTCTCTCTCTCTCGCTCGTTTAAAGGTATTAGATAGAGTGGGAGCAGATGAAAACATTAGAATGACATTATTTCTAGTCGTCAAAATAGCCAAGATCAACCTTAATAACTTTCAGTCAAAAGCTAAAACTGTAAATTCTCGATATTTCAGATGGAGTTAACCGGTGATGGAGTATGGAAACTTGACCATAACACTAGATTTGTCGCTGGAGGTAACTTGCACAAGAAGTTCGGACATAATCAGCCAGAGTTCGGAATTCAAGGAGCTATTGAACATGATTTTTAATTAGACTAAGTGCCTATCCTACCCCTAGCCTACACATAATTAATATTTTAGACATCTTCATTTTCATCAATCTTCTATTTATTATTATTTTCAGCCTGTAGTGTCCTATTGCAGGGCAAAGGCCTCCCGTTTTCCTTTCCAATCCTCTGTTCAGAGCTAGTGTGGACCAATCCAATATTCTGTGTACAAGAAAATAAAAAGTGACAGACGCTAACAGACGCGACGGCTTCATTGTTCTTCTTATATAAGAGTTCTAGCATCTTCCCCGCGACTTCGCTTGCGTGATTTTTCTTACGGATACCTTAATAATAAAATATAACCTATAGCACTCAGTGCTAACGTAGCTTTCAATTGGCGAAAGAATTTTCAGAATCGGTCCAGTATTTCCGGATATTGGCGCGTTCAAAGTAACAAACAAACAAACAAAAACTTTTCAGCTTTATTATATTAGTACTAGCAACCCGACCCAGCTTCGCATGGGCCTATAGCCTTCCTCGATAGATGGACTATCCAAAACAAAAAGAATATTTTTTCAATTCGATCCAGTAGATCCTGAGATTAGCGCGTTCAACCAACCAAACAAACAAACAAACAAAAACTATTCAGCTTTATAATACTAGTATAGATTTGTTATGAAATATTATTTATAATTTAAAAAATTGAATAAATATGACTACATACTTAGGTACCGTATATTAAAATGTAAATATTTGTTGTAAATAACTCTGTGAATAAGCATGTAAATAAATATAAAATAGTACTTAACCTTTATTTTTTGTTTTCAACCTAAACTCGTCTTCATATATTGTATTTCGATTTTTTATTTACATTATCTGTGGAAGTTTGAAAAAAATGGCAAATTGTGTGAAGTTACCACGTATTTACCATGACTGTTGACATACATACCTAATATGAAGTAAAAATGCACGTACGTAGCTTTTTTTTTTTTTTTTGTTACGGGTTGGACAATCCTCATGGATGTCCTCCGCCTGTCAGACTCTTACTGACTAAAAACCACCCCGGTGTTCCATCTCACACCTACGTCGGGAGTCGCGGGAACTGGAGATACTTCCGCTACCCCCGGCTGGTGCCGGCGCGCGTGGAACACTACGCGCCGCCACCTCTGGTCCTGATGTATGTGGGGAGCGACAGACGTCCCCGAGTCTGCCGCCCCTGGACCCATTTAGGGGGGCCGGAAGAGGGCGTTGTCTGCCCTCCGCCGACGCCCGGTGCGCCTGCTGCGGGCAGGGTGGGAGGTTGTGATCTCCCTCTCCCTTTCCGCAGCCTCCTTTCTGCGACATGACACTTTCGCAGAAGGAAACCACCGCGTCCCAGGACTCTGCGCTGTCGACCATCGACTCGACCACGGCCGACAGCGACAGGTCACTGCCTACTTCTGAGACGAGGGCACGGCGCGGCTCCTCCCAAGCGGCACACTCTGCCAGCGTATGCCGCGCCGTGTCCTCCCGGCAGTCGACGCAGTGGTGACACCGGGCGTCCGGCTCCCTGTTTATGCGACACAGGTACTTCCCGAAGCAACCATGCCCCGAGAGCACCTGCGTCACCCGAAACGACAGGGAGCCGTGCCTTCTCCCGAGCCAGCGCTCGAGCACTGGCCGAACCGCCTCGATGATGGCGAGGCCGGCGGTAGGGCGTGAAAGCCTGTCCCGCCATTCCGCCACCAGGACCTCGCGAAGCTGAGACCGACGCAGCTCCATGTGTCGCTGCATCGGTCGCTCGCCCCGCGCCCGCGCTTCCTCGCGCCACCGGAACAGTGACGCGAGTACCTTCGCCTCCAGGTCGCAGGGCGGGGATCCGGCCAGTGCACTAGCCGCCTCGTAGGAGATCGTGCGATATCCCCTGATGACTATATTATGTAGGACAATGTTGTTCTTCCCACACCTCAACCTGCACCTTGATCCTGAATTAATTAATTTATCTTGCGTATTTTCTTATTATGCATTACCTACTTCCTCAACCGTACAACCAAATTACATGGTCTAAAGGGAATATTTTGTCTCCATAAAATGCTCACGATGCCAAGCCCTTTTAGCCCAGCATTTTTATATGAATGGATAAGTTATACCCACCTAAAAATACGTCTAAATCTTAAAATTCATTATTAACTTTATGGATAAATAGTGTGATTTATCACGGTGGAAGTGACATTGTGACGACAAAAGGGCTGAAATTTTTCGTCGGTTATAAGACAAATCAGCTGTTACATTGCAGCTATGTGGACATACCATACCATAACATCTGTGGAGGCTTGTTATTAGCAACTGGATAATTTATTGTAGTTATGTACCTATTATTATGTAATTAGTCTGTAAGCCTTCTTAAAAGTAATAAAAATAAAATAAAGATACACAAAAGAAAGAAAAACCATTCATTCACGCGAAAGCGACGCACATATTATGTAAACATTGTTACAAAGCCTAAAACTAAAACAAGTGGTCACAAAAAAATAAAAAGATTCAATACATGTTGACTGTGTAGGTGTTGTGCCTTTGTGTAGAACAACCATTTTTTTAATAATAGACTATGACCATTTGACCATTGATTTAGTCATTGACTAAATCAATGGTTAAAGTTTTCTTCTTTCAATAATTGATGGTTGGTGGTGATCTGTTGGACTTTGAATATATAGGTGTTTTTAATCATTTTTAAAAAGGAAGCAAACTGTCTCGAATGTTTTAGTGTCTAGTAAGTTTTTTATTTTATTTTTTATAATGATCGTTTTCATATAAACTTTCCAGACGATTATTTAATTTGTGAAGTTACTAACAAATAGCGTGGCGTAAGTACCTAATGGTGGCTCCATCTGTCTTAAACAAACGGTGTTTACACCAAAGTTATTAATTCAAGAAGGGATTTGTGGGAAAGTGATGGATGAACCTGTCTTGCAAACTTAAGCCTACATTGAGAGACTAAACTGAATGGGCGAACTTGCGACAGTCTGGCTTGACAAATATATCATTCTTATCTAATCATGGAATCTAAACACTGACTAAAGCTAGTGTACAGTACGCAAAAGAGATAAGTATCCATGTCGTCGGGAATAGTTGAAGATTAAGCTGTCTACACACCGAAGCCGCCGGGCCGCCGGCACGAACCCGGCGGGCAAGGCCGGCGGCCTGCTGAGAACGGCAAGATCGTAAAAATCAGGCCGCCGGCCTTGCCCGCCGGGATCGTGCCGGCGGCCCGGCGGCTTCGGTGTGTAGACAGCTTTAGAAACCAATGGGGGCTTTCAAATGAAATTTTATTAAATCATTGAACTGTTTATTCTCTATAAATTGTATTTTATTTTATTCATAAAAACCTATCGGTTTCTAAGTAAACTTCAACTGTTTCCGGCGACATGGATACTGATCTCCTTTGGTGACCGTACATAAAATGACAAAATAAAATCTAGATTTTATTAAAGTGGGTGGAAATGACGGCGAACGCAATTCCGCGATCTATTCTTGAACTTAGTGCCTATTTGCAAAAACCGTTCCATAAATCCGCTTCAAAAATTATAGTTTGAGCACTATCATTGCAGTGATATTACCGCCTTAGGCCGCATCATCACATCTGGTGAGTTGCGGTCAAAATATTAAAAATTCAATCAAAAACAAAAAAAAAGGCTCGTTAAAAATCTGAAAATACTAGCTTCAGCCCGCGACTGCGTCCGCGTGCTTTTGTCCTTCCCCAGGGTTTAAGCTACTTTCATACCAAATTTCATCAAAATCGGTTCAGCCGTTTCATCGTGAAGGCGTAACAGACAGAGTTACTTTCGCATTTATAATATTAATAAAGTAAGTATGGATTATTCAATAAGAATGACGCGTAACGTTGTTTAAAGCACCCTGTCACAAGCGCGGTCTGGGCCTTGCGTTCCAAGGACGGCGCGGAATGGACCGGCGACATGTTTATAAGAGTTTTTACCCTAGCGCAAAAATGTGTTTCTTACTATTGCAATCTTAATTGTTTTCAGTATACAGTTTGCAAATAGTTAAAAGATATTAAATTCCAATTCTTCCTCCCTATTTTTACGGGCTTGAACCGTCAGAAACATTTTTCTAATTAATGTTAATAATTTTTTAATCGCGTCTAAAGGTGTTTTATGTCGGACACATTGAGTGGACCATCTTTGTAAGTCGACTTAAATGCACATGCATTTAAGTCGTCTTACAAAGATGGTCCACGGAGTATACATATACTCCGTGGCACATATGGGGTACAGAAGCCGGCACATCAAGCTACAACAATATGTCAATTTTTATTTGATAGATTTTCAACTTTATTACCAAAGTATAGGGTTCATATTCAATTGGGATAACTTGCCAGTTTGGTATGGTTTGATGAGCCGACGTCTGTATATTTTATGTTTTATTTTATTTTATTTGTTAGGGACAAAAAACAGTTACATGCCAAGCTTAACAAAAAAATCTTAAATTAGCACGATACTAGAAATATAGTTATACATAATATGTTCCATATTTATGTTACTACACATGTAACCCACACCACGTAACCACGATTTTACAAAAAAGAAGTTGAAAGGAAACAGACATACCTGTATGTATCATAAGACTGTTAAGATGAGAGAAATATATAAAAATGAAACATTATATTTAAGAAGTTAATAACTCTATTGCTCTTGCCTTAAAACAATGTTTGGAAAGAGCAAATATGTCAAGTTCCATAAAGTGAGTGTTATATGCATCAACGAGGTGACGAAGAGGCACGCGCACACCAGCGTTAGTCCTGCACGAGTTTGTGTGAAATAGTCAAGTCACACTCCACGAAGCATACCAGATCTAGGTACCTACTATATAATTTAGACTATTGGATAAAGGAATGCAGTCGAATCTATTATTACATATACCATGCAACATCATTACACCTTACATTATGTATAAGGTGATGCAAATACGATACGAATGCGACGAGGGAAACGAAGCGGATATTGGTATGCTTAGCTCGTAAATCTTGGAACTGTCACGTGAACATATACACTTATACGAGAATAGGGCAGTAGGGTATTGTGTAGTAAGGAGGACAATAAATTGTCTGAAATACGCAGTAGTAAAAGTCACGTAGATATAGGTAGATAATTCAATACCATTTATTCTACTTTAAAGGACTTTTTTTCATAAGTTTGCATTCTGTTGACATCACTGACCACCCTGATGTATTACAGTAGGGCCTCGATAATCCGAACGCCCAAAATTTATACTCTGTTCGGATGTACGCAGCGTTCGGATTATAGAATGTAAACAGTAGCAGTATGTAAGCGTCACGTGTTTTCTTTTCTTGGATGTTGAAACCATGTCAAATGCACAACAAAATGGCGGAATGGCGCGCGGACCGATCAAGTACAATACGTATAGCGTCCAAAAAGTTTAACTCGACACTAAAATATGCGCGTGGCATAGCGAGTTACTAAGAAACGGCAGATGCGCGGGGGCAGGGGGTCCTTCGGATTATAGAGGCGTTCGGACCAGGTTCGGATTATCGAGGCCCTACTGTACATAGAAATAGAAGATTACAAAAATACCTTGCTATATCCAACTTATTATTTAAATTCTTAAACTCAGCTGCAACGCCATGCTACCGTAGGAATTTAAAAAAACACTTACACACTATTCATTTGATAGTAGGCAAATAAAAAACAAACAAAAGCCAAGGCGCAAACTATGTATTTCAATCTAGCTGACCGACAACAGATAGTTGGACATTGTACCGTATACGAGTAATAAATAACCGGTATAGCTGAACAAACAAAACATCACTCTGGGACAGTAAACTTGAGACATATTTCTTTGCGAAGCTTCCTTGTGGTAACACAATAGTGGGTGACACAACATAAAAATGCCGAAAAAGGTTCAATGAACACAATAATGCCCTTTAACACAACTAGATAAGAACACTTATCGCTTAAACGTATGCAAAAGCTAGTGCAGTAGTGCAAGGCTTTTCTTAATTACGTAAATCGTTACGTAGAAACTTCCATTTATTTGTTAGTTCCTTATCAAGTAAGCCTTCTGTACAGTAATAATGTTTGCTACGAAGGCTACGCTTGTAGCGTCGTAGCGCCGTAGCTGTCTACGATGCCGACTTATTTGCTGCCTGCTACGGTTACGTCGTAGATATGTATCGCGGGCGTAGGCGATAGGCTACGAAACCACTCGTAAAACACAAAGTTTGTATGTAATTTTGTTCGTAAGATAAGCATACATTAAACGTAGATCTTTTACAATCTAGCTAACGTGTTTAGGGTTTACAGAGTATCAGAATTTAAAATATTAATAAGAATTTAAAGAAAAGACTACCTACCATCACAATTTTTTTTGGTATTATTTTTAAAGGTTCAGACAAAAAAATAACTAATTTGTATTTTTATTACGTAGGTATTTTCGCTGGATGCACAAATTAATTGAATTTTCCAATATAAAAAACGGAATATGTACAAGCCAGATACTTTACTAAAATTACTTAAAAGGTGGTAACGTGTTACAGAATTAATTACGACTACTTGATAAAGGAAGTTTTTATAATACCAAATTGCCTTTTTTTCGGAATTATGTCTGTAACCGTTTAGTACCTATTGGAAAGAATAGATAATTTTATTCCATTAGCTAATAACTAAGAATTTCATTAGCAATCGATATGATCGTTACCAAGCAATTACTGAGAGTTATAGGTACCTCTTTGGAAAAAAATATCTTCATTTTTTTTATTTTTTATGTAGTAGGTACCTACCTACTTTAAGACCGTGCTGACACAGATTAACTAATAGTTCCTTTGGAACAGATAGTTCACTCCATAGAAAAAGATAGATACCTAACGCTATAACTGCCTACAAAAATATGACAGCCGCTCGTGCGCGCTAAAACGTACCTTACGCACACGCTCGAGAGTATCTACTACGTTGTCTTACGTGGTGTCGGGCGATCGCCTGCGTCAAATTACTTAACGCTAGGGCTGTCTATGTTATGAAATGATTACACAAAAGAATAGGTGAATAAAAAACAGTTTTTACATTTTAGTTTTTTACAGTTGGCTAGTTATTGTGTTTATATTTTGAAAAATAATAAGTAAGTAAAATATCGAACCAAATCAATACGTACCTACTTATAATTACGTACTATTATAAAACTTTCTTCTTAACATTACCCAAAGAACTCTCTATTATAAAAAAAAAGAATTAACAAAGAAAAAATAAATACAAAATAGGTACCTAATTACCTTTCCTCCTCCTTAGGTAATGTAAAAAAGGATAAACTTTTGTTGGTTGTTTTGTTTTGATAGCTGTCTACACTGCAATTTGCACGACTACCCATTATTAAGGCTGCGGACGCAGTATCGTACGAAACTATTAATTAAACTGTATCGGAAAAAAAATATCTGTGGTATACGTACACTTAGCGAGCGCGTGGCATCCCGACTGGATTTTGGACGTTCGAACGAACGCGAGCCGTAGGTACTTAAGCGCGTGACCTTAAACGAGTGACAATACTGTTAGATATCTTTACTGTGGTGCTGAGTCTTATGGTCCCTGATCGTCATAATAGAGTCGGAGGTTTTTTTCAAAATGGTAACGGGAAACCGAAACAGAATACTAGATACCTATATGAATTTAATACAAGTGAATACTTTATTTATTTAATGCATACCCAATTCAAACCAATTATTTTTTCTACAGATGATAATAATTATTATAATTATGTAAAATTTGGATGCCAAAATTAATGGCAGAATAAGAGATCAACATACTATTTTTTAAGAACATTCTGTGCCTTATTTACGCAAATAAATGATTTCGATTTTGATTTATATTGATAAATAGCACGTCTGCACTTCGAGAGCGCCAGGCCATACAAAGCTTTGATATAAATATAAGCCTAACGCTTCTAAATTGAAACACTGAAGAACTGACTGAAGAACTGTCCTATTTTTTTTTTTTTTTTTTTTTTTAATCATTTAGTCAAATGCTTTCGCCCAACATGCCATATGCATGCAATCTTTACAGTACCTACTTAATCTTACACAGTGAATGACGAAATTGTGTTAAACTACCCAAAGACTAAATAAAAGTTAACTATGGTGTTCAATAATGCAAAACTAAGAAATGATAAGTGACCTGTGAGTACCTACGAGCCTTCAACATTACCTAAGTTTCACTAATTAATTTTAATTCCCTTAAATCTAAGGGGTTGGTTACCAAGGTAACTTCTACGATGTACGAAGCACGTCTCAGTTTTAAAGCCTAATACATCTAGGCTTTAAAACTGAGGGAAGGTTATCTTCAATATAACGTCTTATATCTGAGACCAATGATATTATAATAAACAGATATGTTATGAGCGCCCAATTTTGAAGATTCAAAAACGTCCTAATTGGGACGTATTGCCGTAGTCTGCGTCACGCATGGCGACGAGTGATACGCTTTGTTAAAGCAGCTATAAAAATAAAAAAAATGCTATTTTGTGTATTTAGAAAGTGTACCAATTATGATACCAAATTTAATAAAGCACAAGGGATCTCATACCACATGTTACTACGCAATATACATCGATTTATTTATATATTTCAATTATTTTCCTAATATTCTTATATTTGGAGGTTAGAAAAAAGAAAGAAATGGAAATACATTTTTTCACGTTCACAAGGACGCGTTCACTCCGGACATAGAATAAAAGTACAGATGCGTTATCGTAGGCAGTAAAGTCATTGTTTACCCACAGTTCTGTTTTTCTTTTTTCTAACCTTGTAATATTTAATTATTTTGTTTTATTTAATCATTTATATACTTAATTAGAAATTAAACAATGTGACAACAGATATTTTTTATTCTTCTTTAGGCTTCAAAAATGGATCGCATTTGTTCATAAACAAAGAAATGAATTTTATTATAAAATAAATATTTTCTACTCTATATATTATTCTATATATTCTATTATACCTTTAGTCCTGTTTATTAGTTGTTATAGGTACAAACCGCGCGTATAAATGTACTCGCGGTTTGTACCTTCTGTCTCGTTAAGTTTGTTAGTCTAAATAGTCTATGATGCCAAGACGCGGTGATTGGTGGCCAGGATAATGTCTGTTTACATTCACGCGCAATTGACAACACTAACTGTCTCTTTTTTTCTTGTTGGTTTTTTCAAGCCATCCCTTTTCAACATTTTGACTTGTAGTGAAATGTAAAATGAATGAAAAGTGTGTATGTGTGCAGCCGCTGCTGCGCGGAACACTTTTTTCGTTTGTTTTGTGAGTGTATAACATATCTGTTTATTAGAATATCATTGTCTGAGACTGTCTACGTTGACATTTTGACTGCCTTCTTATTTGTTAAGACCTGGCTCAGATTTGCGATAACAGTGTAGGAGAGAAAGACAGTAGTAGTAGTATAGTCACCAAGACTTTATGAAAAGTAGCGAATAAGGACAATTTACCTACCTACATTTAGTAAATACATATAAGAGTGATTTTTAATTCGATGCAATCCTTGCAAAAGTTAAAAAAAATACTTAATAAGCAATACTTTACCCTCTCTTACCAAATATATTATATTGAAATCACAAGCCAAAAGTCACATACAGCCGCAACCACATTGTTTTGAGTGCGTTTTTTTTGCATGGACGGTGATTTTTCACACTGAAAATAACTATAGCACAGAACACACGTACTTAATAATTTTCGTCTAGTCGGTGATTGATCAGCATGCAAAAAAAGATGTAGAAGTTTGTAGAGAAAAGAACAATTTAATACTAACGTTTCAAAAAATGGTAGGTACAAAATAATCGTCTTATCAACTACTAGTATTGAAGGCTATTTGATTGTAACCAAGGCCGTTATTATTAAAGTCGATCTGAATAGACAACCCTCATAAAAAGTAAGTCAAGGCTCTATTTTGCTCATTACTTAATTATCTCCATTGTTTCGTAACGTATGTCGACGATTGGTAACTTAGGTAAATACCTACTTATTATGTAACGACCTTACATTTTCTAGTACTTATCAGGTCAATCCAGTCAATAAATTACTAGGTTACTAGGTTTCTAATGTTGTTGGTAACCTATTACCAACAACATTAGAAATAATGGATAAATCACTGGCCACACAATAAAATATCTCTTCATTTAGGAATCCCAATCAGCATATGTTTTTCGTGAGTTATTTTTACAAATTCAGTAATAAAGAGAGAAATACCGCTTAGATCGCTGTTAAGAAATATTAGTGTAGAGGAGCGTTTTACGACTACATAACGTCAGCAACAGTTGTGACTATCTAAAAAGAAATAAATTAGAGAAAATGGTGGGTGGAATTTATTGTAAGCAAACATTTCATTACAAATAAAATAAATGCGTTAAATCTAAAACATAACCGCTTCGAAAGTCATTAAAAAGCCCTAGAAACTTCCATTCCCTAGGCAGAACTAAACCAATAAGCCCAACAATGCTAACACCGAAACGACCAAATAACTCATAAACGAATTTGTAACGTAGCCCTAAATCAAATGATAATATCTTTTTGAAAAGAGTTGTTAAATATTTCCTATTATTCCGCCCGCGCTTGGCAATAAAACGAAAAGTTTTAGGTACTATTTAGGTACGTTCAACTTAAGGTAGGCACTGACCGCGCCGTGTTACTGGCTCAGAATCAACACCCTATTTTCAATGGGAACCTAAAAACCTTTGTTCCCTCTGCTCAAATTAAACTTTATTCAAAAGTAGCGCTTGGAAGCCGAGATTGTTTTCGTACAATAGATTGGTAGTATTTCTTTAGATCATTAGTATCGATTTGTTGTTACTGTTGTCACACGTCACAAATCCATTGTAGAGGTACCCTTGTA
The DNA here is from genome assembly GCA_947361185.1 of Charanyca ferruginea. Taxonomy (NCBI): domain Eukaryota; kingdom Metazoa; phylum Arthropoda; class Insecta; order Lepidoptera; family Noctuidae; genus Charanyca; species Charanyca ferruginea. The sequence goes on along the minus strand of OX376055.1, from coordinate 52,751,175 downwards.
CTTACAAATACTGGAGTTAATAATCATAGGAATCTTAATGGAAAACAATTTTTGAACAAAGAATTGTATGGTCAATTTGACAAACACATTTTGAAGACCTACTTCTTAGGATTGGAATGAGATAATGTAATTATAATAGTGCTCGATCTACATCCACTAAAACACGATGTTCTAAAGTTCCAACCTAGAAAAAGGGCGGTCTTAATATTGAACCTTGAGGAACGCCTATAAAAACTGACATGACATCATACAAGATTTCGCTCTGCTGCAAAGGCACTGAAACCTATTATTTCAACTATTCATTACAGCGAAGGCTGGTTAAGATTTCATAAAATGTGGATTTGAATTAAAAGATCTTTCTTTTTATGAGTGTTCTGATCCATTCAAATGTCAGGCTATGTTTTCTTTTTACGTTATTAGTAAAAACAAATTTCTTAATAATTAATTACGGTCTACCCTAAAAGACTAAAAGCAACTCTAACTTAATATGTTACGTGATCAATTATGTTAAAAAAAGAATAGTGGCCATTTGGACTTTTACACAAGTCCGTAGCACTTTCTTAGAGTCAAAGTCAAAGTCAAAGTCAAAGCATTTATTTCAATTAAACCATTTACAGGCACTTTTGAATTGTCAAGGAGTCGGTCAGTTAGTCAGAGAGTTGAAGCTAGTTGCTCGTTCCAAAACGTAGGTAGGTCTCTATGGAGAAGAACGAGCAAGAAACTCCACGGACACTCTTTTAAATCAAGTTTTTACAAAGTTTGGTTACATTCTTGTTGCTTCTATATGTGAAAACGATGAAGGTAATCTAACAATACAAAACACAAAAAAGAAGCAAGATAAAGTGGCATCTAATCCATGGCAGATAAGAGCTGACCAATCTCCACTGACAGCGCCCGTTCACGAACATGACGCGTGAATCAGCACCATTTAGCTCAACCATTTTGAAGGGAGCCTAATGATCCAACACACGCGCCACCATCAGCGAGACATTTGAGCGAGCATGACAATACTCCCAACCGCCATGTTAATTTTTGTCAAACATAAAGGTATTAATATACATGGCTCCATGGTATTCACATTTACAAAATTGAAATAATGCTGCTAAATTATACAAAACTAAGGTTTCCAATGTATATTATTTTATCATATGAAGTGTGATAAGTTAATAATTTAAAAATATCTATATATAATAATAACGATACTCGTTACTCATGTCAATAGAAAAAGGGGTAGGAAACATCCTTTTCTTCCAATTTGGAAATTCCCTAAACTGGCTGTGGAGCAGGACCAGCATTCAGCCAAGCATCTTTATCATTGATGTAATCTTCTAACTTATAATATGCTTGTCTACATAGTGTGCGTTTAATACATGTTTTAAATTGTTTTTCATTCAATTGTAGAATATCAAGTGGTATTTTATTATAGCATTTTACACAGTACCCCATAAAAGAAGTATGTACTTTTGACAATCTGAAGCTTGGCTGATCTAATTTGTTCCTATTTCTAGTATAAACATTATGTCTGTCACCTATTTTATTAAAAAGATGAAGATTTTTTCGAACATGCATAATGTTTTCATATATATATTGACAAGGTACCGTCATGATGTTAATCTGTTTAAACAATTCTCTTAGAGATTCGCGTTTGCGGAGATTATAGATTGCTCTGACAGCCCGCTTTTGCAGTATAAAAATAGAATCCATATCTGCAGCCCGTCCCCATAGCAAAATACCGTAAGACATGATACTATGAAAATAGCTAAAATATACTAGCCTAGCGGTATCCACGTCTGTCAAATGCCGGATCTTTCTGACAGCGTAAGCGGCTGAACTTAACCGCCCTGCAAGAGATGTTAAGTGAGGACCCCACTGTAGCTTGGAATCAAGCGTAATCCCTAGGAAAACAGTCCTTTCGACGAATTCAAGTATGTCCTTATTCAATACAACGTTACATTCATTACTCTTAACATTCGGCAAAGCGAATCTTATGCATTTAGTTTTCTTCTCATTGAATACTAAATTATTTACAGTAAACCAATTATGAATCTTAAGCATGGCGTCATTTACGTCGTCAAGGTGCTGTGCCCGTCTATTTACTCTAAAAATCAATGAAGTATCATCAGCAAATAACACCATTTGTGGTTGATTTTTCAGTAAATGAGGTAAATCGTTTATATAAACTAAAAAGAGGAACGGACCCAATATGGAGCCCTGCGGTACCCCCATTTTTACTTTTAAGCCTGATGAATTAACACCATTTATTTGAACTTGCTGCAGTCTATCACTTAAATATGATTTTACTAAGCTAAGCGCTTGTTTACCCAGTCCGTAATGCTCAAGCTTTAAGAGCAGTGTTTCGTGATTTACACAATCAAATGCTTTGGAGAGGTCGCAAAAAATGCCAATAGCATCTTGCGAATCCTCCCATGCTTTAAAGATATGCTTAATTAAGGTGACACCGGCGTCAGTAGTACAACGCCCTCTGGTGAAACCATACTGTTGGTCATGTAAGATGTTGTTACAATTAAAATGACTGAGCATTTGGTTAAGCATTACTTTTTCAAACACTTTGCTAAAAACCGGCAAAACTGAAACGGGTCTATAATTATTCGTGTCCTTGCAATCGCCGGATTTAAAAAGTGGTATAATCTTGCTGTACTTCATTAAATCCGGGAAAACCCCTTGGTCTACACACATATTAAAAATGAAAGCTAAATAGGGTGCCACTGTCTCAATAACCGATTTACAAACATTAGTAGACATCCCCCATAAATCTTCAGTAGCCTTGATCTTGAGTTGTTTAAAAGTCTTTATAACGATTGCAGGGTTTATATGTTTAAATTTAAATTCCGTGGGGCAGGCTGGAACATTCGAACTTAATAAATTAAAAGCAAGTGACGGCGAGGAATCTAAAGTTTCAGTAGTTTTAATAGGAACATTGGTAAAGAATGTTGCAAATTCCTGCGCAACTTCTATATTAGTACTTATGAGACCACTGGAAGTCTCCAGAGTGTAGTCAGTATTATGTCTTTTGTTCCTATTTGTTTCATTATTAATAATTTTCCAAACAGTTTTAATTCTATCATCAGCCGATTTTACTTTGTTGCTAATGTATAACGCTTTAGCTGCCTTACAAGCTTTTTTAAAAGTTTTAGAATAAATAGTAACATACTTATTAAAAGTGTCAGTGTTAATATAAGGCTTAAGGCCATACAGCTCAAAAAGTCTTTCCCTACTTTTCCTGATGCCTTTAGTTGCCCAGTCACTGAATAAAAACTTAGGGCAAATTGTTTTAGTTTTTTTCTTAAAAATATTCTGAAACTCAGTTTGCACAACTGAGAAGAATTCTTTATATAAAATATTACCATTATTCATACTAAGGTCCTGAACGGGTAACTTACTTATTAAAGTCTTTTTAAATTTATCTAAATTACCAGATGTTAATGGTCTTGACTGAATCTGTATTTTTTGCAAGGGTGTGTTGGACTCAAAAGCAACGGTTTGACCGCTGTGATCATCGAAGTCTGGTATAATTTACACAAACAATATGTTCATGTGTTTTAAGAACATCATTATTACTATTATTCATTCGCTTTGTACACTGCACTAATTCAAAAGGGTTAGTTCTTTTTAACCTACGCACTAAGTCCGTGTTTTCTAGCAGCTGGATTGCCTCAACATTAACCGTGTCGGTAAAATCAGTGCTACCACCCATCCGCCACCGCTCCATCAATCTGGTTTCCACGTTTATCTAAGTCATCGAGACAGAATATCAGGATCACTCGACAGATATCAGCTTCCCGAACAAGCCGGATTTCGTCGCGGCCTCTCTACTACCGACCACCTTCACTCTATTAACCAAGTTATTAAAAAAGCATGTAGAATTTCAGCTTCCACTTTATCTAGCATTCGTAGACTATTCAAAAGCTTTCGATAGTATCAGCCATAGTTTAATTTTTAACGCCCTAAAAAACGAAGAAATAGACTCTACTTATATTCGCCTCTTGCAATATATCTATAGAAACAGTACAGCAGCCATTAAAATTAGTAATATGACAGGACCGTCTTTTCAAATAAAGAAAGGAGTCAAACAAGGAGACCCGCTATCCCCAACATTATTCACGGCAGTACTGGAGGAAGTCTTCAGAAAGCTGGCAGCAGGCTGGGCTGAGAATGGCATTATGGTCGGACATATCTAAGAGATTATCTAATCTCCGATTTGCCGACGATATTGTTATCTTCGCAGCATCAGCCTCCGAGTTGACACAGATGCTAGACGATCTTAGCAAGGCAAGCCTAGAGGTCGGACTTCGGATGAATATGTCAAAGACCAAGTTGATGACAAATAGCACACATCGCAAGATCATAGTGGCGGGTGGGAATGTAGAATACGTCGATGAGTATCTCTATCTTGGTCAAATAGTCTCTTTCCAGGCAAGACAAAGCAAAGAAGTGGCAAGACGCACCGAAAACGCCTGGAAGAGCTACTGGGCCAAGAAGGACCTTATGAAGGGCAATCTTCCACTGTCCCTTAAGAGTTGACTCGTCGATGTGTGTATTCTTCCTATCCTCACATATGGCTCTCAAACATGGTCTTTGACAAATCAGCAGAGGACCACGCTCGCGGTTTGCCAGAGAGATATGGAACGGAGTATTCTGGGCATAAAACTTTAAGACCAGGTTAGGAATACCACCATCCGTTCCATCACAAAAATAGTTGATGTCATTAGGAAAGCTGTCACGATAAAGTGGAATTGGGCTGGACACATCAGCCGCACGTGAGACGATCATTGGGCCAAACGCGTGACCCAATGGGTCCCTTTATTTACATGGCATGCGACATCGCGGCAGGCCCAGGCAGAGATGGCGGGATGAACTACACTCTTTTGACAAAGACTGGTTTCAAATAGCCTTTGACAGAGAGAAGTAGAAGGAGAGTAGAGAGGTCTTTGCCATGCAGTGGGAAAATACAGCCTGAAAAGAACAAAGTCGGTGCTTGTGGGCTTCAGCAAATTTTTGGATAATGGTGGTGACAGATTGCATTTTAAGGTCACGGTAAAGGTCGTCATTTCTTATGTAAGTACCATCATTGACAGCATCCCCGAGTACTTTATTTTGGAATTCTTGGATTATTGTGACGTAGCTTTGTTCAATAGAGCCTCAAACTCGGATACGTCTAAATTGGCACCAGAATATGCTTCTTCATCATCATCATCATCATCATCATCATCATCATATCAGCCTATTGCCGTCCACTGCTGAACGTAGGCCTCCCCCAGAGATCGCCAGAATATGCTTGTATAGGATTATTTTATTATGTATTGATAGACAGGATTTCCTACCGAGAAACCTAACTACATACTTTTATAACGAATATAGAGTTCCTGTCTTTTCTTTTTGCTATAAGCTCTCCGACGCAACTTGGCATCGAAAGTTATGCCAAGGTATAAGGCACAACGACGAAACGTTTCGCGCAGCAAAAAAAAAAAAGTAAGCAAACACGCATGTTATTTATGTAGATTGGGTGATAGCCCAAGTGTTAGTTCGTGAAGTCAATTTTTTTTTTTTCTAAGCCTTTAAACTTTGGTCACAGATAGTTGAACTTTTTTTTGCAATGCAGTCGTTTTCCAGTTCTGGGATGTCACATGTGTACAACAAGTACAACATTGGGCCTAGCACACTTCCTTGAGATACACCAGCTTTTGTTGCTTTTAGTTGAGCTGAAAAAGTAAAGAACCACTCAACATGTTCGTTTTATCATTTCATAATGACGAAGCTGTCAACAAAATCTATGGCATAAAATCCATTTTTGGGGTGTAAAATTGAAAGACACCCACTTAAAAATCCCAACCTCATTTCCCAATGCAAGATATGCCAGGCATATGGGCATACTCATAAATAGCGCAGAAAGAGCCGAGCTGTGTAAAATGGCAAGCATCTTACAGCCGACTGTACCAAATCCGCAAGAGAAGTCAAAATGTGTTCACTGTGGTCTACCTCACCCTGCCAACTATAGAGGGTGTGAAGTAGCTAGGCAGATCAAAGTTATGAAAAATAAAAATATTAAATGAAACTTATGGTACCAACGACCCAACGGTCTCTTCCCTTACGAAATCATGACAAACAAACACAGAAAACAAGTGTCCAGCCAACTGCAAAGCCCATATAAGTACACGACACTGAGTCTTATGCGGAAGCTGCACAACAAAGATCACAGAATTTGAATCTAGAGGATAAGGTTAATGTAGCGAAAGAGATTTCCGCCGCAAAAATCGTCTATTATGATTGGCGGTGGTGTAGGCATTTTTTCGACGTAAGTCGAAAGTTCGACGGGTTGTTGTTTTGAAGAGACTCTTGGCCCTTATTCAGTCTCTTTAGCTAGTTCATCCTCGTCTATGCAATATTCCACGTAACTTTTAGCAGGCTAGGCAAATATTGTTTTCTCGCTTTCCAGTTTTTCTAAGTGTTCTTTAGTTTGTTATTTTCCCTTCAATCAATTTAATTCTCCTTGAAGAGTTTGTAGGTACTTGTTCCTGCTATTAATGTGATCATTCAGATTACGTTCCATACATTGCAGGATTTCTCTGCCTGTTTTCTCCTAGATGTGTCACTTTTCAGGTAGGTTTTTATCTTAATAGAGTTTGTAGCTATTATTTTGTTGTATAGCGAGTTTAACACCCAAACATTTAATTATTGTAAACACTTCATGATTTCCGCACTGCAGAATACTCTTAACTAAAACACGCAATCGTACGTCTGTTCACTATTGCAGTTAAACAACAACTGAGTCTATTCTAGCAATTCTATTGGGATACACAGATGACTTAATTCAAACAAAATGTATTCTCCATATGATTTTATATCAGAAGGTTAAAAACTTATATTATTTAAGGACTAGATACCATCAATATGAAAAATCACATGAAAACACACAATGTAAATTGTTAAATTAGCTCTATTGAGATACTTCACCAATCCACCAGAACACTAAACTATTCTCACTTGAATTAGAATATTTCATGTCTACATCAGTTGCCGATTGTTCCTTTTCATTGTCAGAATCATCTGATTCCAAATCTTCTATGGTAACAGTAGTTTTATCATTAGTTAATTCAGGCTTCATTTCTCCTGAGGTCAATGGAGTTTTACCAGCACTTTCATTTTTAACACCACTCTTAGATTTCTTTTGTGGTGAGAGCAGCGGATCTATCAAGTGGAACTGTCCAGAACCCGTCGCTAAGATGGGACGTAGAGGATGTATTGAGACGCTGTTGCAACAATCTTTGTGAAGTGGGAACTGGAAAAGAAGATTGATTATTGATTGAGAAGATTTATTGCATTACTCTAATTTCTGACTGTCAAATCACACACAACAATTAACAACCTAAATTAAGTAAGTGAGAGTTAAAATGTAAACTTTTTGTTTTTTCTATAGCACTCTGCTCTGTATTCTACAACCAGTGTGATAAATCCATACTCCATACTTAATATACTTTACTAATATTATAAATGTGAAAGTAACTGTCTGTTACGCTTTCACGATGAAACGGCTGAACCGATTTTGATGAAATTTGGTATGAAAATAGCTTAAACTCTGGGGAAGGACATAGGCTACTATTTAATTCGTTAGTTCGTCTGTATCCGCGATAACCGGCATTCACGCGGACGAAGTCGTGGGCAAAAGCTAGTTGAAATACAAATCACAGCATCAATATACAAACCTTATATGTAGCATTATCGCCTTGATCTTGAGTAGTATCCAAACTGGATTTCCAATGCACTTTATTTTGATCCCATACTTTAAGTACTCCATCTGTACCTCCAGTCACTAAGTGCCTGCCACATGGCGAGATATCGAAGTAAACTCTTTGGTTAGTATCCACTACTCGAGATAGTATGTTGAGTGGTCTTCGGTAGTACCTGATGTCCCATATTAGTAATCTATGGTCCTTCCGCGCACCTGATACAAGATGTAGACCATCTGGTGTGAATTTTACTTGTGTTACTCCACCTGGAAACAATTGGTAGAATTTTTTAAATCAAATGTCTTAGAAATCCTAATATATGAGGGCTTAAAAGCTATCCACTAAAGATAGTTTTAAAGCTGCACTAAAATGTTACAGTATCCATACTACATTGTAATGCTCATTACCATTTTAGTGCAACTTTGCAACTTCTTGGTTGGAAACAAGAATGTGGTACATTGCATTTTCTGCTGGCACTTTTTCTTCTTTGGTGTATTTGTGCAAATATTGGCCTTAATCGGATAATACAAAATCAACCAGGCGACACGGTTGGCGCAGTGGCTGAGCGATCGACTGCTGCGCAGCGTGTTACGGGTTCGGTTCCCGCCCAGGGTAAACATTTGTGTGATAAGCACTTGTGTTTGCCTTGTGTCTGGGTGTTGTTTATCTATATATGTACGTATTTACAAAAAAAAAATGTATTTGTGTATGTATATCAGCTGTCTGACACCCATAGTACAGGGTCTCCCTAGTTTGGGGTCAGATGGCCGTGTGTGAAAATGTCCCCACATATTATTATTATTATTATAACCTAATTTCACTCATTTTAGGGTATATTTTTATTAACCATGTAACGCAATTCATTGTAGTAATTTGCTAAGTACCAGCATTAGAAATAGTCTGTTTGTAATGTTGTCTCTCTTTAGTGCTCATTATACAAGAGTAACAGCAACAGCATGCTATTTATGCCCAAATACTGTACATAATATATACTTAAGTATCATTACTTACCACCATGACCATGCATTTTCCCAATACTCTTATAAGCACCCATTTCATTAACATTATATAAACTTATACTTGTATTCCAGGAACCAACAGCTAGTAGATTGTCACTCATATCAAAACATGCAGCAGGGCTTTGAACTTTATGTTCTGCAAAATCTCTGCCTGGCCTGTGGATTTTCAAAATGTAACATAAATATGTTGAAGGGTTAGTAACAGTTAAATAATTTTAAAAATATAATGAAAAAACAAGAACGAAATAATCTTTATACACGCCAAACTATCACAAATAAATACTTTTAAGTTAAAAAGACGTCACAATGGGAAACAAACCAACCTTAGAGAAAATCTTCCGGAATACATTCAAAAGTTGATTGCAAGGAGAAACAAGGCCAAAAACATAGCATGGTGTCTAAGATTAACAGACAGATACAACGAACTCAAGAGAGAACATAACAGATTAAAACGTTATTTAGCCAGAAAAATTGCAAACAGAGAAAAAACCTGGAGTAAGGTTTTAGAAAATAAGGTAGACAACAGAAGAAAAATGTGGGATATACAAAGAGCCATGAAAAGACCACCTCAAAGGCTTCCACGCATAGAAAACTGTAACACAGAATTGGAAATCATTGATAGTTTAGTAAACACAGCAATCATTCACACGTCTGATATCGCTCATGAAGACGAAAATACAGAAAACTACACACCATTCCAACCATTAGAAGCGACATCACACGCAGAGTTAAAAGCAGCCCTTCGAAAGTTCAAAAATCAGAAAGAATTATGGATTATATTAATAACACGGGATACTTCCCTAAGAGATGGAAAGAAAGCACCTGCATTTTCTTGCATAAACCAGGAAAAGACTACACACAACCCAAGTCATACAGACCCATAAGCCTTCTTATCATGGGCAAATGGGCCGAACGCATTATTCTTTCGAGAATAAATACGGAAATCAACGAACTGATTCCTGAACACCAACACGGATTAGTTCGTCAATGAGGCACAGGAACACAAATATTGACGACTGGCAAATACATCACTGACGCCTTGGAGAAAGGACACAGTGTGGCCATGATATCACTGACCTTAGCAAGGCATTTGACTCCATAAATCATAAAGGTCTTTTAAAGAAATTGTATGACTCAGGAGCTCGTAATAACATTATAAAAATAATAGAAAATTACCTATCAAAAATAACCACTAAAGGCAGGTTTAGAACAATAACAGGAACAGAAAAAGACGTACCACACGGCGTTCCACATGGCTCTATTCTGGGACCCGTACTTTTCAATTTATATGTTGCTGACATACCAAAACCACGAATTGCTGGTCAGATGCTCTCCCAATATGCAGATGACCTATGTATTCTCAACGCAGCGGAGAAGCCAGATCATGCCACTAGGCGTACAGAATGGGCTGCAGAGGAAGTTAAACATTATTACAAGAGATGGGGCCTCCAATGTAATGTGGATAAAACTGAGTGTATCATGTTTTCCCACAAAAGACCTAGGCGAGGGAACATAAACAGCGGATACAAAAATTACATTAAATAAAAAAATGAAAGGATTGAATACAAGAATCAAGTAAAATACCTCGGTGTAGTATTTGACAAAAGACTATCAATGAATAAACACACAAAAGAAAGAGTAGAAAGGCTTAAACGAGTAAGAGGCGCCCTAAACTCCATCATAGGGTACCGATCCAAAGTGAACATCGAAACGAAATTACTCATCATACAGACATGCCTCTTGCCGGTACTCGATTATGGAGTCATCCAACTCCTACCTAGATACAGCAAGAGCAATCTGACGAAACTAGAAAGACACTACAGAATGGCACTGAAAGCTGCAGGCGACTTCCCACGTCGCACTGAAACCAAAACCCTCTGGGAAATGCTTCAACAAGACCTGTGGCATCTCAGAGCACATGACAACACACATGATCGTGATATGATTGAAAACCTAACTTTACTGACGATCAGCGGCCTAGAAGATCCCGGTCCCGCTTAAACGAAATATGGACAATTCAACCCATTCCTTTTCTCAAATAGAATAGGCGACATAGTATATGTAAACAAATCCGAAAAAGGCAAACCGCTCCACCAAAGAACGTCCCTCCCCCGTCAGCAAAGGCTTTGACTCGCAGAGTCACTCATAGTTTATAAGTAACTTCAGATCTAGGACCAGATGGGATCTTAAATCCAAACTTCTCACAGTTGCTTTATATAATTCAACCGTGTGTGAAAAGAATTACACAAAAGGTTGCAAAAGATCCCCTCCCGGAAAAACTGAGCCAAATAAAATACATCGAATGCACTTGTAAAATTTTGATTTTTAAGTGACATGTAACTCTTTTTGTTAGCCAATGAAATAAAATAAATATTCTATTCTTATAATATTATTAATGTCCCCACATATTCACAATGGGAGGGCTTATAGCTGACAATATGAAGGTAGTCTGTAGTGTACTATACATATTATATAACTCTTGAAAGTTCTCCGTAGCAAAAATTCTGAACATAAATTATACAAAAATATTGGTAACATCTGACAAAAAAATTGACGGAAAAAAATCACGAAAATGACATTAATAATACAATTGACAAACTTATACAATGGCTAAATAATAATAATTTAAAAATTAATTTGAATAAATCAAAATACATACAATTTAATCAATCTCATAATACAAAATACAATTTTAAACTTAAAATATTGAAAATTGACGAAGTAAATGAAACAAAATTTTTAGGAGTTACTAAAGACCAAAACTTAAATTGGAAAGCACACGTAGAAAATATATGTAACAGGATAAATAGGTTTGTATATGCCCTAAGACAAATTAAAAATAAAACTGATATAAAAACAGCTATAACATGCTACCGTGCATATGTAGAATCGATTTTAAGATACGGTCTTATAATGTGGGGAAATAGTACTGAACGAAATAGAGTGTTTGTTGTGCAAAAAAAATGCATCACAGCAATTTATAGGCTAGCGCCTGATGAGTCCTGCGAGCCAATATTTAAAAAAATTGGTTTATTACCGCTACCGTGTCTTTATATATATGAAATATGCATGTTTGTGTGGAAATATAAAGAATATTTTGTAAAAGAGTCTGACGTAAGCTCTAGAAATCGGAGAGACCAAAATAGATTAGTTTTTTATGACACTCCCAGACTGTCCAAATACGGCAAAAGTTGTCTAACTATGTGTGTAAGAATTTATAATAAAATACCTAGGGAACTTAAAATCTTAAATAATAGACTATTTAAAACCATATTATTGGAATGGCTCAATACCTACCGATAACTTTTACTCCCATAAAACATTCTTTGACAATAAATTTTAAAATAGGTTATGACTCGATTTTGCATGCTATAGTTCCAATAGCTAAACATGTTTGTACTTCTGTTTTAATTGTAAGACCTATAAATACCATGTTTAAAGCAAATAAAGAATTTGAATTTGAATTTGAAAAGAACATCAATAGTTAGAAATGCATCAAAATTCTCTCAAAATTTTTACCAGACTTGCTAACAGTTATTCGAAAGCTTAACAATAAGATTTATATTATTACTAGCTTTTACCCGCGACTATGTCTGCGTGAATGTTGGTTGTCACGGATGCAAACGAAGTTGCAGCTTAAGAAGCCTATGTCCTTCCCCAGGGTTCAAGCTATTTTCATAGCAAATTTCAAATTGGTTCAGTGATTTCATCGCAAAAGCAGACAAGTTATTTTTGCATTTATAATATTAGTATGGATAAAAGTACATAATCACCTCTCCACATCAAAAGTTCTAATGAACTTCTTGTATCCAGCAATAATCCTTCTGCCATCTTTAGTAAAAGTCACAGAGATGGCTGGTTCCATCTGATCAACAGAATCAAATCCTCTGTATGAGCACCGTAGTGAACCATCAAATGCGTCCCACATTTGCACCGGTCCATTCTGTCGGGTTGTTATCCAACTGAAATTTGTTGGATATTTATTATTATTATTATCATCGGTTTGTAACTTTCTACAAATATTACTTTATTTTACTTTCTAACACAGAATGAACTAGTAATGTATGGGCAATGGACCCAAATAGATACAGCAATAGTTTAAAATCTCCTTTATCAGTGAGCTTAATGATAGCATGGTAGAACTTATCACTTTATATTACAGTAAGTAGTAGATAGAGTTTAAAAGACTCACTAACCAACAACTTTCAGGTACTGCGCTGTTCATAAGAGGGAACCAGCAGAAGTCATAAACTAATCCAGCTTCTTTGACATGGATTACAGAATCCATAATATCTATAATCCGGTCTGGAGCCACATTATCCGTATAAAGGTCTCGAGATAATTCCGTCACATGTACCCCGTCATTATTAACTACACTGAGGCAACATGTACCGTCCGGTGACCATTTACAACCGCGCAAGTAAGGCTGAACGCATTGGTTTGCCTTTTTATGACGTGACCAAGTAGAGTTTGAAAGTTCTATCAGAGTTTCACTCTTAAATAAACTTGGATGTTGGTACACAATCTCTTCAGGAGCCAGTGAGTTTTGCTCACTTTCTACGCCGTTGGTAATGCTTGCACCTTGGTTTAATTGGTCGCCGGCATCGACTGCATCAATTTCCATTGATACGTCCCCCATTTTAATAGAAAAATAACATTTAAATCATATTATTACATTCTTATAACATAGGCGTCCAAGAAGTGTGAGTCTTATTTTCCCGTAAAACAGGCAGGTCTTTGATTGACACTTTTGACAGATGACAATGACTGACCATCATTGGTTGACAGATGAGCCGCAAGACTTGCTGTCGACTTGCACATGAAGATATAGGTATAAATGGAGTTAGCATTTGGAACAAAAGCTTGAAACCAACTGTGGGCTGATGCTCTCTTTCTGAATGCATAAGTAAGAACGAGACAGTGATATGTGTTTTCTTTATCTTATGTATGCATTCAGAAAGAGAGCATCTGCCCACAGTTGGTTTCACCTAGGTTTTTAGAGTGTTGTCTCCACTTTTATCTATAAGCTTCTTGGACTTGCATCACGAATCTTCTAGATAAAAGTGGAGGCAACACTCTAAATACCTAAGTGAAACCAACTGTGGGCAGATGCTCTCTTTCTGAATGCATACGTAAGAACGAGATAGTGATATGTGTTTTCTTTATCAACAACATTAAAACAACACGTCACTGTCCCGCGCACTTCCGAATATAATGAGCTCTAACGATCGACACGATATATCGTCTAGCCGCTCCACGCGGCCGTAACGCTATTTCGTGACAGAAAAATCCTAATTCCCCCCGTCTATATAGAAGTTTCACTTCAAATAATCTGAGGTACCTACTTTATGTACATAATTATTATAGGTACGTCGCTTCTCGGGGACAGTATTGAAGAAATGTCGCCGCAGTTAAAATGTAGCTTAACATGTTTTAAGGCTAAATGCTCTTAGGTTGCAGGGCATAATGTTGTTCCAGTGTAGCTTATTACATGTTGCATAAAGTCTAAATTTCAGGTTGCAGCGCGTGATGTTGTTCCAAAGCCGGTTAAAAAATTATAATTGAATACCGCACTGTTTTACAGATTGTCCATTTGGCAACACTGCTAAACAAGTACGTCTGATAGATAGTCTGTTTAATAGCTGTGTGTCCAGCTGCGCATCCATGAGCTCCATGACCCATGACCTGCGCTGCCACTCTATAGACCAAGCTACCAGTTCTTCTTCTTCTTCCTGCCCTTATCCCATGTTACTTGGGGTCGGCGCAACATGTTTTCTTCTTTCATTCCGTCTTGTCCAACGTCATGCTTTCACTGACTCCCTTTTCATTCATATCATTCTTCACACAATCCATCCATCTTTTCTTTGGCCCCTCTCCTTCTCCATCCAACCAAATTAATATTCATAGCTTTTTTGGTCACATGCGTTTCATTTCATCTCTTCTCTTCACTCTTCACCAACCAAGCACTAAGCAGTGCTACCAAGCTACCAGTTGCCAAGTTGCCAACACCAAAATGGGAAAAAGACTTTTTTTTCCTTAGTCTGAGGAAAAAGAAAAGAGAAACCTTATAAACACTAAACAGCTGTCAATCTGTCAGTCAGTCAGTAAAATTGACACACTATATTGTTGGTTGCTTGTCTGTCAAACTCAAACCATATTCTTCAATACTCGATCGTAACGGAACGACGATAATATCCTATCTTTTAATTCAGTGCTGTTAAATCGGCCACTGAATGAAATACTTAGTAAAATCGTAATGAAACAATGAAAACAAAAAACTCCCGCGAACTATTTTGTAATTATATTTTCGATTGGTATAATTTTTTTTCTTTTTAGCATAACAAATAAGTGCGTCAGATGTTTATAATAAAATCGTTGCAGATGAGAATTAAGTTCTTAGTACCTACGTGGTTTGCGTTTTGCGAAAGGGAGTTTTGCGAAAGGGAGTTTGTCGAAAATGGAGTTTGCGGAGTCGCCGGCAAAGGCTTCGCTGTGCTGTGAAGGGTCGCAGGATGGTGCGCCTCCAACGTATGCGATGTACGAGGCATTGAAAGATTCGTGCCAAAACAACGCGACCTATTTTCAGCCAGACGACACTGAAAATGGGCAGAGATTGTACCAGGGCTTCATGACTCTCATGGATCATGTAGACACTGTATGGCCTTTGGTAGATCATGTGAGAAAGGTATGTACACACATAATTAATTCTTAATACTGTTGGTGAAGATGTTTTGAAAGTGAATCAATGGATCGAAAACTATCTGTACTCGTAATACATACCTATTAGAAGTTTCTATTCAAAAGACAAAAGAAAAGAGGTCAGTCACAACATGGGCAAGACTCTCTAATGTATTTATAGTAATACCAAATAATAGCTGTATCTTTTAAAATAATTAATTTGTTAAAATACAACTGGATTATTAAAATATTTACTGAAACAATTTGACTATCACACTTCCTTGTGTGTTTATCTCAGAAAATGATTATAAATTACAATATTCAAAGGAATTAAATTCTTATCTGCATAATATCAATAATCAATCATTACATACAATTACATTGTTAGCATAATTACTTTTTATTATTATTCTTGCATACATTTGATTAGAAATTCTGTTGTTACAATGTTCATTATGTTGACAGCCATTAGTATATATTTAACTAAAATATTTTAGGCACAATACTAAATTATTTTAAGCATAAAATAATTATTACTACGCACATATACATTATACTAGGTATGTTATACCTACTGCTACATATAATGTTTATCATCATAGAAAACATATGTTTTATTCTAAACAGATGCTTGTAACATCATATTATCACATGATTTGATAAGGAACCATGTGGTTTCTATTATTTTGTAACTACATTGGTATCTTAACAAAAATCTTATGATAAACACATAGCCAGACAATGTGTATATGAACTTTGTACCATATCTTACTCATGAATGATTCACTGGGGAAAATACTGAACTAATTTTGCAGCTGGTATAAACACCAATTCACAAAATGTACCTATTTTGTTAAATGTCATATTTTGTTATCAATGTTTTGTATGTAGAACATGATGTATGTGCACATACATTGTTGTTAACTACCTTTGTATGCTAATTAAAGGCAATAATTAATATCATGTGTAAAGCTATACATAATCATTAGAATATATATCTGTTTAAGGTTGCTCCTCTGTATGACTTTGATGCCGAATCTCCGGGCAATGGATACCGCAGCTTTGTTTCAGTGGTTGATTCCTGTGTGCTCCATGGCTTAAAACTGAGCAGACAAGTAAATACCAGTAGAGATGCACTGCTGTTTCGGAAAGGACATTTTGTGAAGTAAGTTGTCTTTAGGATTTTTTTTTTTAAATTTTATATCAACAGTATTCAAATATTTATAGTAATTTAAATGCTAAATTGCCTCCAAAAACTTAGCATTATGACTTGCAACTGCAGATTAGCCCAATATACCTTTTGCTAAATAGATGAATGGCTCTATCTAAATAGAACTCAACATCATTTTATTCAGACTTCAGTAAAAGTCTTATTCTTATCTTACCAAAGTCAAAGTTCTCACAGCAGTAAGAAGTCATATCAAAATCATCATAAAAGGTTTCATGTCAAGCTTTTCTGCTAATAGTATCCAAAGTAACCTATACCTAAAGCCATTGTTTCTGTCAATCCTAAACAATCACTTTCTATAATGCACCGTAACTCCACACCTTAGAATCTCTTATCCTACTGTAAATATTAAAACAATAATGAAATGAATATGATTTGGTAATACATTCATCAAGAAAAGTTTTTCCATGTGAATTGTTTTTTTTGTAAGCTTTTGATGTCCCAATTCTACTTTCCAGGAATTATTTTGTTAAAGGAGCTAATTCCCTATTATAAACTAATAATATTGAAGTCGAAAATTTTCACTTCACAAAACTATTAATAGCAGCTGTTCCCAAAAATAAATGCATAGAATGTTATACAAATATTTTACTTTTGATGATGTCTGTACCTACACAGTAGGATCTTGTTAACCACAAACTTGCGTAACTAGTTATTTCTTGTTTACTTTTTGCCACTTGTGGCAACAAGAAGATCAAGGCTGATATCCTATGGATAGCAATGATAATGACTAATCCTTAGTAGCCATATAATGCTGGCACTTCATAAGGCGTATTTGTACAAATATTCGCCTTAATTGGATAATATAAAATTTACCCTACGTTATTGAAATAAAGTCGATTTTGTATTATTCAAATAAGGCGAATATTTGGACAAGTAGGTACGCCATGTGAAGTGCCAGCATAAAAGTTAGGCACATGTCTTATTATGTGACGCGGAACATCTAATTATATTTGTATTGAATCTTTTACCTAAACTAGAGAGCCACGTAGCGTAGGTACGATTCGTCGATACGTAGTTATTTTCATAGAAATGGTATTTAAAATACCATTATTAGATATAGGTAGGTAATAATATATTTAATTATGTAGGTATCTGTATTAATGCCCAATGTAGGGTACCTACTCTGGCTAATTTAGCCGTATCCAACCTTATTTAATTAGCTCATTTTCCTATTTGAATTTATAACTGAGGTTATTGTTTTTAATTAGAATAAATACTTGACAGTCTGTTACGAGGGCTGTAAGGCGGTTCTATCTATCTAATTATACTAACAATAATATAGGTACCTATAATGTTTATATGTTGGTCCTCTATGCGCTCCTAAACCAAAGACTCGATTGTGATGAAAGTTTCGTGGGTTGTTCAACGAATGCCCGCGAAGGTTATTGACCCAAAAAAAATACATTACCTATAATAAACTCCGGGAACGAAGTCGCGGGCAGCAATAGTAAAATATAATTAGCTCGGTATAGGTACGAAATAAGAAGGCAAATTCTGTTTAAATCAAGCCGCATGAATCCCTGGCATTCACCGGTAACGTAATTACGTCATAGTGGTTGCAGTACCTACCTACTTAATTAGTACCTAGATAATAAAAGGCACTGGAAAACTAAAAAAATAATGAGGTTGACCATAATGAGTAGGTAATGAAAATTAAATGCATAAAATGCATAGCTATACCGTTTCCTTCTACTGTGTTATCTCACGCCAGAAATAGCAAGAACACAGAAAATGCTTTTACTTAGTTACTTATCTATCATTCTTATCAAAAGAACCAAGATCAGATAGTCTACGTGATGACAACATAGTTAACACATACGATATATAACTATAGCTCTCAAAAGGCGATGATAGAGCATTCATTTGGAATGTGCATTTTACATGGAAGGTAAAAGCTTCCATGCATCAAACAGAATCTTTCTTTTTGTTAAAAAAATCCGCCAAGGGTTCCGCACCACGTTTTATTTTATAGTCTGAGGTAGGTACCACCGTACAATATTAAGATCGAGCTGAAAACTCCGAAATAAAACTGTTTCTTTTATGGGGACCTCCCTGGTGTGTTAAGTAATACCTACACACTCTGTAAAAAGTTCAAATGTCTGATCTGCGACTGAGGGACAGACAGATGGATGTACAGACTAGCGAGAGCACTAGACCTGGGCCTCAAGTCTGCTATTTCAATAGTGTCAGAATGGTCTATCATTGATTTCATAATTGTTGATTTTGACAAGTTTGGTAATCTACTAATATAATGGCATCATTATGACTTTCCAATGGTCAACCACTGACACTCCATTGAAAGAAATGATATAAAACGGTAATCTCGTACACAATGACAAATTAATGACTGACTAAACTTTACGAACTTTTTACTACTTCAGATTGCTTATACCATTTATAATCATCATTTCTACTTACGGGTTTCATAATAATGGCAATACGAAAATGTCATTATAACAATTCTACATATTACGAGACCATTGACCGACCAATGATCGACCATATGAATTTAGCAGATTACGAACTTTTAGCAAAATGACAATGGGATCGTGTTGGAATGACGAAATTATAAAAATAGCAGACTAGGCCCCCTGTGTTTGGACCCTTTGGGTACAGAAGATCAGGTGAGTTGCGGCCAAACGCAAGCCTAAATCAATATAAAAAAAAACCGTTAAAACGGTGAATGCTCAATGTTTTGTTAATAGTTAATATTTAGGTCTGTCAGCGGCTTAACTGTTTAAACTTGTTTTTTTTCTTAACGCATTTTCCCTTATTATGTATCGCAAAAATATATTTCTGTCAATTTACTGGTGAGTGCATAATCACCCACAAAACCTGTATAACAAATACTCTTATAGAAGCTAAAAGTTTCATGTTCTTCCATTATTGTGACCAATTTTTTGTTCTGGACTATGCCTAGCAAACTTGTGGTTACGGAAATATTGATAGGTATTAAGACAAAAACCGGACAAGTGCGAGTCGGACTCGCCCACCGAGGGTTCCTTTCAAATTCCGTGATTTGGTCACCCATACAATTATAACCGCGCATACCTCGATGATTGATTACGTACTTTAAATTAAGACTAATTTTTTATGATTAAATTACTAAACGTATAGTTTTCAGATTTTTCCCTGTACTTGTAGTATAAAGATTGCTTGCCAAATTTCATAGCTCAAGGTCAACAAGAAGTACCCTATAAATTTTGATTCCCTTGAGAGTGTCGAAATATATTATGTTTTATGCGATTTAAATGGCCGTTTCTTTTTTCACGTTAGCTTAGAAGTTTGATTTTTTCACAGCTTCAAGGGACTGTAGACTTGAGTATTATGGTTTTAATTTCAACTCGATACCTCCACGCGTTCCCGAGATAAAGGGTCTTGACAGACAGACAGAGGCACAACAAAATGATTCTATAAGGTTTCCATTTTTTTTTTCCTTTTGAGTTACGGAACCCTAAAAATGTAACTTTAACCAAGTTAAATTTTTTGTACGTTATTATATAGACTACTTTTAATACCCACACCACCCCTGTACTGTTGCATGCGCACAAAATCACGTTTTGCCGTTACATCGCGCGAGATACCATAAACAATCAGACCAATAAAAAACTTTTTTATTGGTGTGAGCATAAACAGTGATTTTTCCGATCCTAAATAAAAATCGTTTCCCAGCAATAATTTTTGATAATGAATGTTTCTTAGCAACCCGTAAAAATCGATTTGGCGAACATACAACAATAGCTTATTCAGATCTCAGTCAGATATTTCGTCTTCGTATTATTATTGTTCATGAAAACCGATGCCAATTTTCAGTCTCTTAATTGCATTCGGAGAAGCGTTTAAATAGCATTTAAGACAACACTATTGCGATAATGATGACGACCTGGTTGGACCAGTTGCCTCTTAAATTCTTAATCCTTTCGTATATAGAAAGTAAGAAAGAAAAACCATTTATTCACGACACCAACCATTTATACATATTTTTTTAATAGTTTAAAATGTTAAACAAGCTAGGTAGGTACCTATTTCTTTCATTGCTTTGATGTCCTCCCCGATTACTATTCCAGCGCAAACGCAACGTCTAATCTACTAAAATCTTAGATTTTTCTTTTTATTGTACTTACGGTTTATGTTTTTAATGTAGTAGGTATTTACAATTAAGTCTTACCTGTTATTAGTTGCTTTTTATTTTTAATCAAAGCAGTTTGGAACGTTTTTCTACCCCGCAATCATCGACAAAGATATATATGCTACTCGTGGGAAAGGAACTACATAGGTATCTGCCGTGGGAATTAAAACTTTTGAGATTTAGGTAGGTACTGTAGCGACTAGGCTACACTTTGTAACGTACTCGTTACAGTACCCGGGAATCTACGCTACGTTAAATGAAAGGTATTAACGACTTTCAGAAGACTATATTATTATAATTAGCGAGAGGTAAGATTTACATGACCTTCAGCTCCTCGTAGAGCTGTCGGCCTCCCTGACATCACTTGTCATAGTATAAAAACTATATTCTACATCATTCAAATATATTCTAAAGTATCCAGAAAGTTCTAACCATAGACTAAATAGTTATTGTTGCTTTACAAACTCTACAGTACCTACCTACTATTTTTAATTACAAAAATAAAGCATTTAATCTACAATAGGTACCTACTTACTTTGCAAAATAATAAACGCAATATACCCACCTACTAGGATCGCTTCGCTTCATCGTAAACATGCCTAGAGAGACGAGAACTCAATAGTAAATAAATAGGTACCTACATTGTTATTCCAACTCTCTATTTTGTTATTCGTGATTTGTGTGCGCACGCGCATAATGATAATTTATCCTAATGAATAATGATTATATTTTGTTAGATATTGTTGATGTAGGTAGCTGTTGAAACCATTTAACGGCAGTATGTTCATGGTATGTTATTAACTTGTAAATGCATTCCGCTACTCGATTCTCTGACATATAGGTAGGTAATCCATCAGATGCCCCTACGTCACTACTGTATTTGTGGCAAAGAGAAATAAACAGCTTGAGCTGTAGGGGAAACAAATGCGCGTGAAGTCTGCAGAAATCTTGTTCAAGACGCTAAAATCGTTGATTTATGGGACATTTACTACCTTACTTAAAAAGTGAAAAAAAAAGTTTTGAGAGAATACATATTGCTAAGAGATTCTCCATCTTTCCACCATCACCTTGCCTCACTTGTCCCATGGTATTTGGGGTCGGACAACACATCTTCTGCTTCCCTTCCGTTATTTCAACCTCTTGCTATCACTGCTTTTCTTTCACGTCCACACAATCCCAATCAATCTTTTCTTTTAGCCTTCCTCTCCATCCATCAACGTTTATAATGGTAACTTTTTTAGTAGCCTGCGTTTTTTAGTCTCACCCAAGTGCTATTTTTGTCATACACAAAATAACCACCATTATTTGAACCATTATAGTAAACATTATTTGAATTTTCTAGGGAGGTTGAATCCTGCGGGCAATTACTAGCGTCCCTGGGCACATGTCTTCATCATCTACACACGTTGTTATCGTGGGCACCTCAAGGCGAACTGTTTCCTTCGGAACCACACACGCCTGAGGAGTTGTTCGCGCAGGCAGACACCATTAATCAGTATTGTTTCTATGGAAGGTGTCTCGGATTTCAAGTAAGTGGAAACTTGTAAAGGTATATCGGTATATCTTGGAATCGAATTGACTATCAACTTAAATGGTCCATATGTTCGAATGACGACTATCATTATTTATTAGTCGTGTGGAATGGCTATAACACGCCAGTTTGTAGTGTCAATCAACTGTAAGTTATAGTATTACCACAAAAGTCAAAACATTTGTTTGTGGTTATACAAAAGATGGTAAGTACATTATTGTTAGTGCAGGGACACATTTCGCCACAATCTGGCATACAAATATTGAAGCAATACTCTGCACAAAATGAACGTACATAAATGATTTATATTGTCATTTATTTGTCAAGCATGTTACATACAAAACTACCTGTAGAGTAAAAGTATTTTAGGATTGCAAAATATGGCCTTTTTAGGGTTCCGTACCTCAAAAGAAAAAAAACGGAACCCTTATAGGATCACTTTGTTGTCCGTCTGTCTGTCTGTTTGTCTGTCAAGACCCTTTATCTCGGGAACGCGTGGAGGTATCGAGTTGAAACCATATATTCAAGTCTACGGTCCCTTGACGCTGTAAAAAAAATCAACCCTCAATGTAAACGTGAAAAAAAGGTACGGCCGTTTATGTCGCAAAAAAACGCATTTCGCATTTAAGTAGATTAAAGTATGGATAGTATATGGATTAGTATAGAAGTATGGATATGTTCCTACAAATATGTACGGAACCCTCGGTGGGCGAGTCCGACTCGCACTTGTCCGGCTTTTTTCACATAACTTTGGTAGAGTGCCAATCATGAAATAATCTGAAGTCCAATTAGTAACTCAATGAATTGCAAACACGTTGGAATAGCATTGTTAATTAATAGAAGCAAAGTTCGAAATGATCTCGTCTGTTGAAGATGTTTACTTGAATACGTTATAAGTTTTTGTTGGTACTTTTTTGCTCTCCTGTTTAATTTGTTCATGGTTGGTGGATGGCTTAAACCACCCGTGGACCTAGGATCATGACCACCCGGTCTTAATCCTAGGTGGCAGAGTAATGTACCTAGAGAGTTTATGTTCTTTGGTTGTGCAATGAAATAATATAAGATGCACATCGAGTAGGTACCTGTTTTCTTAAGTACGTTTTAATGTGCCAATCTCAACATGAATTGTAAGAATATAATATCGAACTGTATTTGGCACCTAGGTTCTTGCTATGTTTATTTGCACATTAGAAGACATATTTTGGACACGTACGAGGCCATTTCTGCATCTCAGTCTCTAAACTATTTTTAACTAATTACTAATACTTAGGTAATTATTAATTAATTTACTAATTACTCATATGACAAGAAATGGAAATAGCCTCTTCATGTGTCAGTATGTGCCTTGGTTTAAAAGGCCAACAAATTAAGGGCATTTACCAACCTACAACCATAATACTGCATCATTCTACCTTCAAACCAACCTTTACCCTAATCTTAAAATTCTATTCCAGTTCTTACCTTCGATGCGTGGCATACTGAAAGGTATATCAATATGTATGGCGGGTTTCTCGGAGGCGTACTATTGTCATGGCAACCTAATCAGCTCCGTATGGACCGGTGGACAGTACCTTATCGACCCTGAGTTGAGAGCGAGGAGAATCGTTAACATATCGCAGTCTGCTAGTATTGAATTCTGCAAGGCATTCTGGTTTTTAGCTGAAAGTGGTATGTTTTTGTTTTCTAATATTTGTAAGTAGATTTAATATTCAACACAATACTAGAATCACTGGCCGTAGGGTCAGAAGGGAAAAGCTTAGCGTAGGGGAGGCAGACCTAAACTAACACAGGGCTCGCACAAATTGTAGATAAGGCCAATAGAAATACATAATCTTGACACTAAAACGGTAAGTTTGGTAGTAAGGAAGGTAGACCTATACCCAGCTGTGTGGATGATTCCGTGCTAAAATGAAGATAATGCTAAATCTGATAGAAACCAAACAAATGAAGCTACGAATCGGTGACAATGCGCAAGCGTTGCCCTCGCGGGCTCACACTTAACAAACTGTTTTGCACAATTCATTTTAATGACATTCGCAGATTGATAATTCTTTTCATCACAACTAATTGATAGTCATGAATTCTTTGTTGATATACAGACATGTATATGACAATATGACCTTGCCATTGAGTGGAAATTATGTTTTACATAACAATTGACGCACAATGCACTCGTATTACGCGTTTTATGTCATCAGTTCTGCATCATCCTTTCGATTATATTCTTAAGAAAAGACCGTTTTGCGACAGATGGTTTAAATATGTATTCCTTTTGAGATAAAAAAATACATTTATTCCAGACTATTTTTTTCATATTTTGTTAGTAACAAAGGTCTTAAGAACAATTTTAGTGCCATATTAATAAATAATTAAATAAATTAATAATCAAACAATTCAAATTTTAATAACATTAATATTACGAATTATTATTTAATAATTCGTAATAGTTCATGTAGTTTAATCTCTAATGACACTCTTGACTTCCAAACTAAGTCAAACTTCAAAACTATTATCTAACTAATAACTTAAAATACCTCGTGATTTATCTACTGGTATAAGAAGGCAACTGTTTTAATGATTTGTAGAGTTCAGTGGGACAGGGTTCAAGGTTATTCATAAAACAGTCATATCTTACTATGGAACATTCAGTGTAGTAAGAATTACTTCATTGTATTTTATTATCACTCTGATTTCAATATGATTGGAACCACGTGTATAATAAATAAACAAAGATTGATTGGTTGTAATTGTCGCTTTAAAAGTGTAGTATATCGCAAGCGTGACTGCTGTGCACGGTTCCCACTTCGGACAAAAGTTATATTGAGTTTTTTAAGAGTTTTCTGGAGCTATATTAGCGGGTTACGGCAAATATTCGTTTTAACGCGATGAGTGTGGCCGATTAGATCGTTGTTACAACGCGTAGTATTTAGGCGAAGACGATTACTATCGCGACACCTTCGATAAACTGGCGCGCATCAAAGGGATTTGTGCGACAATATTCGCTTGGGTGGTAGCCACCCAAGCGAATATTGGACGACGCTGAAGTAACGTAGGTATACACCTACGTTACTTTAGTGTCGTCTAGACTTTGTAGAATAATCTTCGTAAGCCTAATGTAGACAAGAACATCGCGTATGCCATACACGATGTTTTAACGAGCCAACGCGATACGAATCTTCGCCCGCTAATCTACATTAGCGGGCGAAGATTCGAATCGCGTTGTGTCAGGCCCAGCATGAGTAAGAACTCGGAGTTTGAAAGTTGGAGCTGTAACACTCTCTTTCCTTGGAAAGCACTTATAGCCGTTCGTGTTGGTTTTGTCCTGCGCCTGATTTCTCCCCGGTCGTGTCGGATTGCCGTCCGATGGGACTATGAAAGTGAGGGAAGAGAGAGTGCACCGGTGTTTGCGCACACACTTGTGCACCATATTACCCATATTACTGACGTACTTGGCTAGTCTCACTTGAGATTGACCGCCGTGAGCGTGATCTGGGCGGGAAAATATTAATATGTAGCACTTTTTCTATATAATATAATAATATAATATGTGGGGACATTTCACACACGACCATCTGACCCCAAACTAGGGAGACCCTGTACTATGGGTGTCAGACAGCTGATATACATACACAAATAAATTTTTAAATACATACATATATAGATAAACAACGGTTTTTAACTTAATATATGTTTATATTAAGTTAAAAACCTTAGTTGTGAAATAAGACTACTAATTAGGCACGCTTGTACATACATATTATCATAATTATTATCGACCTGACAAGTAGATAATTGTAATGTCAATCAACCAAAGCGAATTGACCAATCTTACGTTTGTACCTACTTCCAGTAATCGGTCATTGCATATTAATATTTTTGAACATAGGTATTTAAAATTCTGTAGTCACGTTTTATACCAAACACAATCGGAGAGAGAGAAAAGTAATTTTTCGGCATCCACATGTTTTTTAAAAGTTTGACAGTAAGAGCTAATCTCCGAAACTACTCATACGATTTCAAAAAATCTTTTATTAATAGAAAGCTATATGACCAAGTGTCATAATAACATTAAGTATTTGTTAATATCTGCCTTTCACGCGAACGAAGTCGCGGGCAGATGCTAGACTATCTATCTATATAATAAAAATGAATTTCTGTTCGTTAGTCTCGCTAAAACTTGAGAAAGGCTGGACGTATTTGGCCTTGAAATATTGAAGTATTGAAGGTTTAAACGGTGAGAAAATTTAAAAATCAATTTACAGGACAACGTCTGTCGGGTCTAATATTATAAGACTGAAGTTCGTTTGTTTGATCGCGCTAACCTCCGGAACTGCTGAACCGATAGACCTTTTTTCGCTTTTAGAAAGCTACGTTATCCCTGAGTACTATAGACTATATTCTATTTTTAAAAAATGGGATCCGTAAGATAATTCACTTGGACGAAGTTGCGGGCAAAAGCTAGTTAATAAAAAATAAAGGAGTTATGAATATAAGTGTGGATGGAACGCCAAAGAAAAAATGGATGAAATGTGTGAAAAATAATAAGAATGAAAAGGGGTCAGTAAAGCATGAAGATTGACAGGACGGAATGGAAGAACAAAACATGTTGCACTAACCCCAAGTAACATGGGGCATGAGCAGGAAGATGATGATCCGTAATCTTAAAGAGTAACGTATGGTACAGACCCCAGCACTCGAACATGAACCTTATTCTTTTGTAGTAAAGTTGAAAAACTATCAGAGATATTTATCAGATTTGTGTAGCTTGTACGTTTAAAAACAACAGTAGGTATCGTCACAGTATATTATAAAATGCTAATGGTACGAATGAAGTATTTTATCATGCCGGCCGTGCCGTTTTTACCAATCAAAAGACAATGCCAGAAACTCTATAGAACTTTGCCCCACTCAATAAAAGTCATATGCAATATGTAGCATCTTACTGTTTATTTATTGCTGATAACTAAACATTAGTCTTAGTGACTATAGATCTTGCAGTTTCCGTTTAAATTTAAAAACAATAATGACATTAATTATAGGTTAAATTGTATTTTAGGTAAAATGAGTTTGTATTTTGTGGGTAGGTATTTCGTAATCCGCAAGTTCTAAAGAAAAACAATTTAGTATAGAAAGGTTCTATATTGATTACAATTATTTTCATTAATTTACTTTTCTGTGCATGGGTTACTTTTTCTGTACATGGGTGGGGCAGGATCTGGCATTGTCATTTGTTTAAGCGTACCTAATATTATTACTATAAACTAGTTGTTTAGTACATTTTTAGCGTATGAAACGTGATTTTCCGTATAAGTTTATCGCGTTTGTTTTACCTACGTGTTGGAACGTTAAACCTAACTCAATGCAATATAGGGAAAAATAAAACATAGGTACGTAGGTACAATTTAAAATAGAACATGTTTTGCACAGGTACAAAAGCTTTAAATTTATAATTATACCAAATATTATTGTTGAGTAATGGAGACTAGGTATAGTAGTCACCTATTATTACCATTTATAAATATCATTACACAAAGAAAAACGTAGAAGTAGGAATGCTAAACATTTTATTTCAAAGATAAGTTAAAACATGGCGTTGTGGCATTCCATGGTGATGATGATGATGATGATGAAGTTAAAACAATTTTTAGTTGAAATCGATTATAATCGAAATTAGATTCGATTCGTAGCTCAACTCGTTATAAAAAAATTGCGATTGGCAGTTATGTCGGTCATAGCTTCTGTTTTCGATTCAAAGTCACAAATTACTAATTTGTGAAACTAACTAAAACTAAACCTAATCCAAACTAATTTCAATAAAACTAAACCTAATCCAAACTAATTTCACTAAAACTAAAGCTAATCCAAACTAATTTGAAATTAGTTTGGATTAGTTTTAGCTAGTTTTTATAGTTATATCTAATTTTAGACTGATTAACATCATGACGAGTTAATTCAAAGGTCGTTCAAAATCGCCATTAATCTTTGTCTTTATCATTCAAGTAAAAACTATTTCATGAAGTTTACGATAGATAACAACATTCAAATGAATCAAATTACATCCTGCTTGAATACTCAAGTATTCGCGTCACGTTTTGCTAATGCTATACAACATGTATGGGATAATCGCGTTTTGACAGGTCGTAGAAAGTATGTCAATTTGATTGGTGGTGTGATGGTGTCATCTTCCCTATTATAGCCCGACCGCTTATTTGAGATCGTTCCTGAGATAGCTGTGCGGTGTGAAAGGTGTGTGGTGACGTGATGCGAGAGCTCACTGATACATCAACTTGTGAAAACTGTCACCCCTCCCGCCCTTAGTTAGGCGGTGGGACTATAGTATCATCACATTACAATAACTTATATTAAGTCCGCCTTTGTACAGTCGCCAGTACATCAAACCATACCAAACTGTCAAATTTTCCTAATTGAATATGAACTTTATTTCTTTGTAATAACGTTGAGAATCTATTAAAGAAATATGACAGATTCTTGTAGCTTAATGTCTGCTTCTAAACCTTTACATATTTATTTATTTAAAACATGGCACGTCAACAATATAAACACAAATAATTATATTAACATTTGAGTGGACTAAGGTAGTGTTTACATCTATTACACACATGCTCAACATTTTTTTTATTTGCTTTGTATGTGGTATCACTGACTAATCGCACTGTCAGTTACAAAATTTATTTATTTATCAATTATAAAATGCATTCAAAAAAGATATATATTGAAATTGTGTAAGTAGATAGAAAAAAATACATGAAGATTAAAATAGGAAATGCAAAAATAATAATAATAATATAATTAATCAATAATGTGAAGTTTAAATAATGGAAATAGTTCAAAGTAATGTCAAAAATGTCACAAAAGAATACTAATACAAAACAATGTAAAAATACTAATAATTAAATCTTTGTGCATGAAGTATAAATAAATAATTAAGATATGAATAAAACCTTTAAAGTTAATGAATGTTATGTGCAAAAAGGGTATTTCCAATTAAGGAATTCAATCGGATTTATATGACGTCTTTCCGCGCGCTCGTGCTAGATCTATAAGTAAAATTGTAAGTATTTTCGCCTAATCAATACATTTATTGTTTCAGAGATAATGAAGAGGGTTCCTAGCCTAATGTCCTCACCAGTAGCTGTAAACAAACTTATAACCATCCCTCCGGAACCAATCGTTGTTACCACAACTGAGGGCAAGGATATCACAGTATTGCCACCCTCTGTACATATAGGATTACAAGGGTTGAATGTTAGACTTATAAGTGCAAATAAAAGGATGGGCATGGTAAGTTAGATTTTGTTATGACTTGTATAAAAATCGACTAAGTAGGCCCTTTTTATGGCAACACTAGAATATATTACCTAATTGAAGTTAGTTTTACCAAAACGAACCAACCCACACGCCTAAATTTTACTTGATTTACCAAGAAATTGAAGACAAAAGTAAGCACAGTCATCCGCATAATAAACCTCTTTTCTTTTATATACATATAGTTTTAATAGTTTACTTTTATCTTTTTTATTTTGCACCTATTATCTCTTCGCCTCCCTTGGTTGACTGGTAGAGAATAATGCGTAAAGCGTTAAGTCCGCCTTTGTACCTTTGTGCATGAAGTATAAATAAATTGCAATGATTTTGGATATTGAACGTCAATTTATTTGATATCAATTCTAAGCTTAAGTTTGAATCGTACTGTTCTTACTGCATAGTAATGTTACACATTTGGCATGTTGAATTAGTCCCCAACTAGCAAAAAGATCGTATACGCAAAACTCACGGTTATGGATCGAAAAACACTTGTTTATAAGATCCTATTATGTCAAAACGGCGTATAAAAGCAGTTTTCTGGATTTTTTTAGCATTCAACGCTTTTTGGCTCTGTAAACATGTCTAGTAAACGTGGACTCGACGAATTCATATCGAATTTACTCGATAACTATATAAAGATATCTCTCGATCGCCTTTATGCAACCGTAAGTCGTATGACAGCTCTTTGAAAGTAATTGAATTGCTTAGGTATTGGTCGTAGAACTAGCTTTTATAGCACTATCATTCGACATTTAATTATTCCAGTATTATTGTAGAGTAAACGCTGATCATTCAACAAAATAGCATCATAGTTACTATAACAGCACTTCATGTCATATGATAGCTTTCTGCAAGACTTTCATTCAACTTAACTATTGAAGTTGAGAAAACGCTTTAAACTGATCTATTACGGCCCCAAAGGTTCTCTAAACAATATTTGAAAACCATCATAGATACAACGTAATGGAGGTATGAAAGTTCAGTTAAATAGTACTGAACACAATCAACATCTACATTAGCTGTAACCACTGATAAAAAACGATCAAATAATATATGAGTGCGGGTTCTGTAGGAAATATTTACGCGTCTACTGAAATTTTCTAAACCGCCAACTAATAAAGTGACTCATAGTCATATATTTATTAAAATAAAAGTCACTCTAAATGTTTGTTAATGTATGTACTTTACATTCCTCTGAAGTAATAATGACAGTATTTTGTTCTAATAATAATTTAATATTTTACGTTATGGAGAGAGAAAGAGTCGATTGATTGCAACCTCACTGTTTTTTTTTTACTATAAGTTAGTCGAATGAAAGCGGTTCGACTCACTAAAGAAAAGCTGATGCGTGAAATAATGGCATACTGATGTATATTATAGGACTAATAACATTCGAGTTGCGATTACTTTATATTCTTTCGACTTTTTGACTATTCAGACGATAATGTTACGATATTTACATCACTTATAGCAGATTGTTCGCGACAGTAGCTCGCGGCGGAGATGAATAAAAGGAAATATGAAATAAATGCAGCGGACTGTATAACATGTATAATGATTAAAAACTAAGTAGAACAAGTAAATATGCTAAAAGAAGCGCGAGCGTGGCCGTGCATGAAGACGTGGCGTGTCGCGAACACCGAGAGAAGTGCGCCCAAATCGCGTTGAGAGAACGTGCAAATTTCTTTGATAGATTCTCAACTTTATCGCATAAGAATAAGCTTCATATTCAATTGGGAAAGTTTTACAGGTTGAATTGAATGAAATTAAATTGAATTGAAAAAATAACTGAAATAGAAACATGTTTCAGACTTTTTTACGATATGTTTTGCTAGTTGGGTTGAGGTAAGTATTTAATTGAATTGTTGAGGGACTGCGGGATTACTCGTTTTGGAAAAACTAAGTTCAATTAGTAATAGGGAACAAAATTATTAACATTTTGACCGCCACCTCAAAAAAGCTAAAATACTTACTCCATAGGATTTATTTATTTATTTGTTCTTAAGGCACATCAACAACATAAACACAAACATTTACAAATAACAGAGAACAAGGACATGGACTAGTGTTTACGTCAATTATAGACGTGCACAACATTACATCTGTCTGTCATATAGTCGTGACCGTGGCGTGCTGGGCACATTTTGGTTTGTCATCTATACATGACTAATAAGCAGATACAATCAACTTAATAGATAAACAAAACCCCTCTTTCTCTCTCCTACTTACACTTTTGCTGTGCCCGACAGGGACCACAATGTTCATTTTGCACCTACCATTTAACATCACATTTGGATGCAAGAAATATATTAAGTATTGACTATGGCGGTCAAATTGTTTGCAATACTACGATATTACGAAAACAGCGAAAGTAAGATAGTAGGCAATCGTCTATAATTTGCCGGTAAATTGACAAATAAGGAACAACATACATAATTATATGTTTAGGCTATTTATAATTGTTATCTAAAAAGTTTTTCACAACTACAGCTTCCCTCAGAGATGAAGGTAAATAATAATTAAATGTATGTAACTTTAAGGTTTTAGAACTTAGACGAGCTAATCATTTTAGACTTGTTTACACCCTATGTAGCTTTCATTGTAGGTAAGACAAATTAGAACAACCGATATTTTTATGAAACCCTGTTTTTTTATTAATGATAAAAATAATAAATGATAGTATGTTGCGATGTCCCATAGCATTAATTTTACAAGATGTTTAACGCTTCAATACGGTAAAAGACACATGACATAGCCGATAGCTACATATTCTTCTCATTACATTACGTAACATTAAGCAAAAGAATATTACTTGAATACGACCTTTAATTTTGGTTTGAAAAGTTACCGAACCGCGCAATGTAAAAAAAACCTGTGCTTAGAGGTACGTGCAACAGTACAGGGTTCCTGACGTGTTTAAAGTTTAGCCATAATATCTAAAACTTATCTTCGAAACAATTTTGCTTTGATCTTCAATTGTTCCGCGACCGCTTAACTGAGACCGTTCCTGAGCAGCTAGCTCAGGAACGCGGTGCGGGATGGGTGACAGTTTTCACAAGTTGACGTATCAGTGAGCTCTCGCATCACGTCATCACACCCCTTCTGCACCGCACAGCTACTTCACGAACGGTCCCAGTTCAGCGGCCGGACTATAGAAGGTTCCCAGGTATACCTAACCCGGAAAAAAATAACGCAATGATGGGGGAAGAACATGTAAATTTAGGCTTTGTTAAGTGTCTTTTTACACCCATTATAATGTAGTTTTGATTTCTTATTCTCCTGTTATCCCCAAGTGTAGTGCTTC
Organism: Charanyca ferruginea; assembly: GCA_947361185.1. NCBI lineage: Eukaryota > Metazoa > Arthropoda > Insecta > Lepidoptera > Noctuidae > Charanyca > Charanyca ferruginea. The sequence continues at coordinate 52,718,212 of OX376055.1, read as the reverse complement.
AATTTGATTGACAGATTGCAATGCTATGAAATTTGGTCAAATTGACCACATTTGGTCTTATTATACGATGAAGGCCAATGTACTTTTCGCACGGGTACAATGTAGATACTAATGTGGTGTCAGTGTGAAGTGATTAAAGAGGAACAATTCCATCTTACATTATTTAGTTATATTTCAAAAGAATAAGACAGCATTTTCGATGAAAGCTCTCGACTTATTTCTTCCGACATCTTGAACAATCCGACATATTACACACATTTTTGAAAAGTGACTCAATGAAATTCTGTAGTGCTAATATACCACGAAAAGAAAAACAAAAATTTTATTTAATCGATAAGTGCAACAAAAATGCATATAAATTTTAAATTTTAAAATTTCGCGCGTAGTTTGACGAAAACGCCTCTTACTGGACGCCATATTGCTCAGCGTAAATGACGTCAGTTTTGTATCAAATGAGCTCATATTAAAAATGATAATTGTAAATCATTTAAAAATAATTAAAAGCATTTGTAATAGGTGTAATAATGAAAAAAATTCGTTGGTTACGAAAATAATAAAAATACAAAGCCTTTATTACGCCAATCGGTTGATTTTTTGTTTACACAGCCGTACGGCGTAATATCATGGCCGCTACTATTTCACGGTGTTTTATAACAGACAAAAAATACTGAAAACTTTGAATTTAATTTAAAAAATTGTTTTGTTATTTTATGAAGTAAAACTTACATTTTCCGACTGCTTTATACCTAAAATGTCTCAATAACATATTTATAGATTTTTTCTCGTATAGAGTAAAATACCCTATTATCGTCATATTTCAACAAATTAACACAAAACAATATCTAACTTATAAACCTTCCTCTTGAATCACTCTATCTGTTGATGAAAACCCGTTGCGGAGTTTACATAATATAAAACAAAGTCGCTTCCGCCCCCATCGGTCCCTCTGTATGCTTAGATCTTTTAGACACTACGGTAAACAAAATACCTGTGGACATATGCAATACCCTACATCTGTTATTACATATTCAGGCAGGCGAAGGATCGTCATCCCTTCCACCGTCCGAAGGCGTTCTTTTCCACTGCCATGGAGGAGGGTTCGTCGCTCAAAGCTCCAAGTCCCATGAGACGTACCTTCGGGAATGGGCCGCTAAATTGAACGTGCCTATATTATCCGTAGACTACAGTTTAGCGCCCCAAGCACCCTTCCCTAGGGCGTTAGAGGAAGTTTTCTACGCATACTGTTGGATGCTGTCTCATTTTAAGGATATTGGTACTACTGGTGAGTAATTTTGAACAGTTTAAATTTATTTGCGTGTAATTTTCATGAATTTAAAAGCAAAAAAAAAAACACCTGTTAGTAAGATCACTTGTTGATAAATAACGTAAGAATAATTAAAGTATTTATTCGCTAAAAACCTTCCAATTTTTTCCAGTTTAGGCACCAGTCTTTCAAAAATAAGTACAACTTGTATCTGTAGACTAAGTAAGTTAAGTTAAGTTCAATACTTAAGCGTGATAAGAGAATAAACATTTATTCTAATCTAATTGTAATAGTGTTTTTAAACGACTGTCCAAAAAAGGAGTCTATTCCACTGTCTTTTTTTCTAAGACAGGTAAGGATAGGATTGGTAGGTTCTTTTAATATAACCACAACTCATAAGGCATCAACCTCATAAATGTTCATCTCCTCAGGTAAACGAATAGTTTTCGCGGGGGACTCGGCCGGAGCAAACCTAGTAGCCGCTTGCACATTGAAGATATTAACCTCAGGGTTACGAAGACCAGAAGGCATGTTTCTGGCATACGCACCGCTTATGATTAGCTTTGTGCCTAGTCCGGCGAGATTGCTGTGTCTGATGGATCCCGTACTGCCTTTTGGGTTCATGATGAGATGTCTTAAAGGTACGTTCACTTATCGTCCTTATTACAAACATGTTAGTGTTAGTTTCGTTTGCCAATGCTTTTTAATAAGTTTCAAATGGTATTTTCCACGAATGTCCTTGTGAAGCGTTATTTAATTTATTTAGGACCATTTTATTTCTTATTGATGAAGCTAAGCAATAATATGACTTTCTGTCTGTAAAGTACGTGACATTTTGCTTTGTCATCTCTGCCTGCAAATCGATCGTAAAGATTTAAATTCGTCTGCGCTTTTCAATATGTAGGAAATTATCTGATCTTCATATATTTTTCAGCGTACGCCAGTCCCAATACGAAATCTGATGATGGTAGTGGTGGTGGTGGCGGCAGAGGTAAAGATGACAAACATAATGGTGGGACGGTTGTATCGAGCGCTACTACGCCATTAGATAGCAACGGTTTCCTTAGAGTAAGCCCTTCACAAGGTAAGTTCATTTCATTAACACTAAATTATAAAAGCGAAAGTAACTATTTCTGTCTACATGTATGTTGTCTCATCACGACAGATCCACTAAACCAATCGTGATAAAAATTACCAAAGAGGTAGCTGGAGGAATCCATTGCCCACTTCTCTGTTCCCTGATAAGTATAATCTGGGTATCTTCAAGGCACGAGTTAACCGGTTCATCCTAGACAAGCGTGTTCCACCTTAGGCTGCATCATCACTTAAGATCAGATGAATTACAACCGTTTTGTGGGGCTTAGTTTATAAGTTATGTAACATTATTTTGAACTTATCTATACTAATATTATAAAGCTGAAGAGTTTATTTGTTTGGTTGAAAGCTAATCTCAGGATCTACTGGTTCGAATTGAAAAAATCTTTTTTGTGTTAGATAGTTCATTTATCGAGGAAGGATATATGAACATATAGCCCATGCGAAGCCGGGTCGGGTCGCTAGTAATATATAATAATAAAACAAATAAACAATGTTTAGAAATAATGATATTATTCATATACCACAATAGTGGTCACCCTTTTGAGACTTACTTTATAACATATTGACAATATTTGTCCAGTGACCAAAACACACCTAGTTTTAAAGGTTACCTAATTATTACGCGTCTATGCGTCATCCATTTTATGTCAGAAACAAGAGAAAACATACAGGGTATCAATAATATTCACAGAAGGCATAAGCGAAGGTCCGTCTTCATTCGAGGAGGTGTCTCCGTCCGACTTGGCAGAGCTGCAGGCTCACAAGTCCGGTAGCGAGCGGAGGAAGTCTTCCGACACTACCATCAGCGCCGCCTCACTACAGAGCGAGCATACCGCCACAGGTAAGTGACAACGCGACGCGGCGACGTGACCATAGTATGGTCCATTATGATTATTATAAACTTAATAGCTGACCCGACAGACGTCCTGTCCCTATCTACATACTTACCTACCTATTTACCTACCCTACACCTACACCTACCCTACACCGATTAAAAAATTAAAAATAAAAGTATCCATGTCCTTCTCCTAGTTCTAAGCTACCTCCCTACCAATTTTCATCCAAATCAGTTCAGCCCTTCTTGAGTTATAAATAGTGTAACTAACGACTTTCTTTTATAATAGATTCTGTCCTTGGCAAATCGCTACTCGTTTGCCCCCGTTTCCTGCGGTTTTGGCTCAATCCTTTAAAGTCACATACAACAATAATTCCCTTCATTTTGACAATCCTTTAGAATAATAATATTATAAATGCGAAAGTAACTCTGTCTGTTACGCTTTCGCGATGACACGGCTAAACCGATTTTGATGCAACTTGGTATGAAGATAGCTTCAACTAAAGATTAAAGAGTAGGACATAGGCTACTCTTTAATCCGCCACTTCGTCTGCATCCACGATAACCGACATTCACGCGGACGTAGTCGCGAGCAAAAGCTAGTACAATGTAAATTATATCAAAGATGTGTACTTTTTAATGCCTATCCTCTTATCCTATAATTCCTTAAATCCACTTTAACGCCAGGTTACTCGTCATGTTTTTGCAAAGGAAGTTTTTGCAGCTTGAAGCTTGGGCATCCTTGTAAGTACCTAAAATTTGCATAATATTACAAAACCAGGAAAAAGGTAGATTGAGGAGATTGCAACTTTTCCATCTCGTTAAGCACAACACCCTTTAGACAAGCATTATACAAGGTGTGTCAGGACGGTGGACTTTCTTTTAAAATAAACCAATAAAATCCAATTGTTTTTTTGAATACAATAAAGTAACGCACCAAACGTTGTTTCATATTATATAGTCCTTACGTGGTTCTGACAACTGTCAACCGTCCTGACGCACGTTGTATAGTGAACTTTTGTTGTTGCTCAGACTGGAATTGTCTTTGTGACTGTGTTAGAAAATATCCGCCGATAACTGCCGACTATGTACAGAGGCCAGCGGGTCCATATTGGCTCACCTAAAGTTCTTTACCCGAAATTGTACTTCCTAAGGATTTGTAATCCGAATGATCACTCTTCCTAAAATTTTTCATCCTAAAGTTTTTATTCATACTATTTGTAGTGCTACCGGCGATGTTCATAACACTCATGTTTCCGAAAATTGTAATTAATAATATCATTAATGTAAATATATTTAAACTCCTACTGTTTTTTATCATCATAACGCTTCTATCCCTAAACGTAATTACCATAATATTTTCACTCATACTCGGAAAGAAACATTTACCAAGTGTAATAAAAAATATATGTCGGTAGAAGATGATATTTATAGTTTTAATTTGAGGGTATGATTATTATTTGGGGGTATGCTTTACATAACGTACTGAGTTGTGTCTATTGCTAAGTTCAAACCTACTGCGCGTGCGTGCAAGCAAGCATGCAGCAGGCAAGCAAGCATGCAGCATACAAGCAAACATGCAGCGCGCAAGCAACCATGCAGCATGCAAGCAAGCAAGCATGCAGCGTGCAAGCAAGCATGCAGCATGCAAGCAAGTATGCAGCGTACAAGCAAGCATGCAGCGTGCAAACAAGCATGCATCATGCAAGCAAGCATGCAACATGCAAGCGAGCATGCAACATGCAGCAGGCATGATTTCTGTCACGGCTCCGGCGTTGCGGGGCTCCGGCGGTCCCACGCCAGCTTATCGTCGCAGATGGTATTCACGCTCACCACCTGCTCCTCAGCTCGCGGGCCGCCTCGCCCCTCCGCGCCTACGCGGATTTAAATTACACTCTAGATGTAGGGCAGACAAGACTACGTGGAGTCGGTTTCGCAGCGATTCGTTTCTGTCATTAACTTTTGTAGCACAACATATTCACTTTTTAAGACAATATTTTAGTTATTGTCTATTTATATATATTTTCGTTGAAATAAATTCTATGGAAAAATACACTGAACAAACAATATTCGTTAAAAAATAATTCTACTGTTTGATTAGTTTGTTAAACAAAAAAATGTGAATGAAAATTCAATGAATTGTGTTTCTGTGAAATATGTTTAATTGAAGTAAATAGTCTTTGAAACAATAATAGTCGAAATAAAATTACAAGAACCAAATATTATATGAAACATTTTCTGGAAAACGAAATTCTATGAAATTTCTGTCTGCGAAACAAGGGGACACCGTTATACATGTTATGTGAAAATAAAGTTACGCAAAATGAATGTATATAGTACTGATTATTATGAATAAAAAGAAATCTAAACAAAAAAGATATGACTTTGAATAATAGTGTAAAAGATGGTTATGTTGAGAAAATATAGGAAAACAAATAAAAGTATAATAGATGTTTATTGCTACTGACATTATGAAGTTGAATGCTTCGGATTATGAACATTAGAGACAGAGTAGTTAGGAATTGTGATTGTTAGGATGAAAAATGTTAGGAAGAACATTTTCGGATTTCCAATTATCGGAGTTAAAAATTTAGGTGAACTTTGGCGCACCCGAGGCCAGCATCAAGCTACAACAATCTGTCAAATTTCTTTTATAGATTTTCAACTTTATTACAACAATAGTAAGGTTCATATTTAATTGGGAAAATTTGACGGTTTGGTATGGCTTGATGCGCTTGCCTCTGTGCATCTGCAATCCCAGAAGTATCACAAATGCGTTGCCATCCTATGGACAAAGCTGAAATGTATCATAAATTACACCAGTTCCCAAACCTTTTTAACTCAAGCATAGTTACCTGCTCAATTGGTACAGTGGTATAAGTATTCTCTTTACGTCACTTTTATTTTACCTACAGGCGCTACACCACCTGATGAGAAGTCTCAGAAGTACGTATCAGACTTCCTCGAGAGGTACGTGTTGGATAGCGACACGGATTCAGAAGGACGCAGGATACCTAACTTTAAACCTACGTCACAAGCTCACGGCGAATCTCACAGGTACAAATATTCTGTTTACGGTAACCGGGCGGCAACATGGCACATCATAGCTTTAGAAAAAGACTAAAGTCTTATCATTTACAATTTAATTGCGAGAAAAAAGTAATTGAATATAGTTGCCCCTTCCAAAAGGTAGTTTAATATGCAAAGCGGGCAAAAATCTCCACTATTAAAAAAATAACTAATGCAATCATTTGTACAGGTATATTCATTAAACTATTCTAACAATGTAAAGAAGATTTAACTAAAATAATAACCACAATTGGTACAAACAAGGAATAGAAAAAACAAGTAGAAGTGCCGACGCAGCTATCCCGCGTGTGGCATAATTATGTAAAATAATAACAACCTTCAGCAGTTGTAATAAGTCTTAATTTTATATGAACAATAGATTAAATTTTGACGAAAAGCTTATTTGTTGTTCATACAAAATTAATACTTATTACAACTAACGATAGTCGTTATTATTTTACATATTTTCTGCATAATTATGCCACACGCGGGATAGCTGCGTCGGCACTTCCACTTGTTTTTTTTCTATTCCGTGGGGACGAAGGTACTACAAATTAGGCAATGACAGCTAAATTAATTATCTTATACACATTCAGGAATGACAGAGCCGACGGTCCACAAACTCGAACTTTTTGTAAAGCTTGATGTTAGCTATATTACGGCCGATATTATACCTACATGTATATATATGAATGTTTGAGTCGTTTCTGTTTTCTAGAACATTGACATAAGGTTTGAATCACAATGACTGGCGTGTTAGTGAAATATAATATTGACTTTTGTTTTGAGATTGCGTAGTGTTATTTTTTGTTGCACCGATTAGTAATAACAAATTGTTTTTATTTTTATAACCTTTTTACATTTATTGTTTAAACAACCTGCATGAAAAGTAATGATGTCATTGTTTCGTTCATTTTAAACTCCACAAACATTTAAGATAAATTGACGTATTTATCAGGTAAACCGTTTACAAAAATGTCACCCATGTTAATAACCTACATACAAAGTTTGATGTGCTAACAAGCTTGTGCGTTGTTTATAGGGAGCCAGAATCTGAAAACTCTAGTACGTTAGTAGGGGAACCACCCTTAGTGGACGACAATGACAATAAAGAAAATAAGAAGAGGATAAAGACGAGGTATATGAACATTAAAATAGCATAACTAGGCGTTGCCAACGTTAGCGTAGTCTGTGCGAGGTTTAAGTAGGACTCTCCGGGTCATACTTATAGAATACATAGGAACCAACGGGACAGGGATGCCACGCAGTGGTTACCTGTAGACGGGCGTCGTCTCGTCACTGAGCCAGGCCCAAGAAACGTTGTCGCAACGACTGGCTGTTTTGCCGGAAAAGGCACAAGACAAGGAAGAATAGTATATTATCAGAGACCTTTGCCCAGCAGTGGGATAGTGCAGGTGATTAGCGAGAAAAAAAACGCCAGTATCCGACAAAAGAATCGACGCAGCACGCGTAGCATGACAACGCTATGTCTACGGAAGAATAGACAAACTGAACTGACTCGTCTATTTTTGCTGTCAGTATGTCTATTCTTGCGTAGACATAGCGTGGTCATGCTTCGCGTGCTGATGTATAGTTAAAATCACTTTATTAATTACTACATATTTGTTATAATTACCGTAGAATAAGCGAAGCAGCCACGGGTTTCATGGGTGCCATGTCGTCTCGGCTAGCATACATCACAGGGTCGAATGCGATCTCAAGGCCAACGAAAGACGAGTAAGTATTTTATTTGAACTCAATTCTCAATATCTTTATTGCTTTTCCATAAGTATAATCATGCATAGGATAGGTGGTAGGTGTTAGTTATCATTATGGATCCCGTCGGGCACAGCAAGCTTCCTCTCTTCTTCCCTAGAAGAAAGAAAGCTCTGTTTTTAGAAACTATTAAAGTCTGTACGCAAATTCGCCTTTTAAAAACATTAGGCATACCCTCAATAATCTCATTCATCATGCCAACATTTAGACTCCCGCTCGACGGAGCGGCATAGGTCTCCCCCAAGAGAGGGTTCAGCCGTAATCGCCATGCTTGGCCGACGCATGTTGGCGCAGTAAGTGTTGTGGTACTCACCCCACGTTTACACCAAGGTATAATACATGTATTCTACAAGTTTTATGCAATGTCTGTAATATCGTGTCTATCGAGTCACACTCAAATACAAGTATAAACATGTTTTAGACAAAACTTGTATCATACTTGTAGTATGCAAATACTTGTTTTGAACAAGTATAAAACATGTATCTGTCGTTGGTTTTCTACTACTTGTATTATACTAGTTTTGTCATTCACGTCAAAAGAAAATACTTGTTTTTGTGCAAAATAATGACTGAAATTGAAGAAACGGCTGATTTTTATTTACAATGGAAATTATGGACGCAGAGGACCTTTACCTCATGTGTGCAGTTAATGTATGATGATGAATCTAGCCTACCTACCTACCCTACTTACCTTTCCTACCTACCTACCCTACCTACCTACCTACCCTACCTACCTACCCTACCTACCTACCCTACCTACCTACCTACCCTACCTACCTACCTACCTACCCTACCTACCTACCCTACCTACCTACCCTACCCTACCCTACCTACCTACCTACCCTACCTACCTACCTACCCTACCTACCTACCTACCCTACCTACCTACCCTACCTACCTACCTACCCTACCTACCTACCCTACCTACCTACCTATGTTATCCAAGTAGCTCGGATACAGTCAAAAACTTGTATGCAACAAGTATTTTACAAAAAATTCAATACCCTACACAAGACAAGTATAAAACATGTATTTAAAGCTAGTATTTTGCTGGTGTGAACGCTGTTATTGTATGAGACAAGTATAATCTTGTCACAGACTCTGGTGTGAACGTAAAAGTGGTTTATACATGTATGAAACTTGTAGTCTAATCCGGTGTGAACAAAAGATAAAACAAAACATGTATAATACATGTATTCTACAAGTTTAAGACAAGTTGTGTCAAGACATGTATTGGACATGTTTTATACAAGTTGTGTATTTGACATGTATTATACTTGTTTTTTGGTGTAAACGAGGGTTCAGAAGGACCCTGCTGTCCATCCTCTGGTCAAAATCCCTGTCGCCTTCTATGACACCCACGGATAGAATTGGGGTGGTGCTATTCGCAGCCGCACCACACTGATAATTCGCAACTGAATAATAGTATCAATACCCAATAAAGCCATTTCATTGATGCTGTGACAAACGTGGCCAACTACTGGGCCCAAGTGCTGTAACAAAAAAAAAGCATTAACTTAAACTATCGATTCAAAAAGAAGTATAACCTCATTCTAAAATGCATATTCTTTTAAAGACTCCTGTATTTGACAATAATCGTCCCTACTATTTTATGTAGGCGCCACGCCGTTAGAAAACATCAGAAGGCGCCAACATAAAATAAGTTTATTCGATTGGCTATTCTTGTTCTGGTGGTTGACCAGAACAAGTCAAAGTCAAATGTTATGTTGTGTATGTGTTCGTAAACGCACCCATGTATATGAGAAATTCCTACTGTGGGAACACCGTTTTTTTAAACATTACAATTCTACAGTCTAGCAGCGCGCACGAATCTGGACGCGTTGATAGCCCGCAGTCCGTCCGATGAGTTCATATTCTCAGTGCCTCGGGACCCGTTCCTGTCGCCGTACTGGGCCGATGACCATCTGCTCACAAAGTTTCCACCTGTCAGAATACTGGTAAATACATATTTCTTGACTTTAGCTTTATACTACTTACTACCAGAATTTTAGGGTAATATTAAAATTGATAACTAAGCATTTTATTTTGTGTTAGTTCACGCAGTATCTCTTCTAGAGATAAATCTAGACGACGAGACGACACGGTTGACGCAGTGGTTGAGCGATCGATTGCTGCGCTGCGTGTCGCGGGTTCGATTCCTGCATGGAACAAATATTTGTATGGCCTACAGATACTTGTTCCGGGTCTGGCTGTTTGTGTATGTAAGTTTATATGTTTGTAAACGCACCCACGATACAGGAGTAATTCCTAGTGTGGGGAAACGTTTAAAAAAAAAACATCTTATTATGGTATCGACAAATGTCTCCACCTGTCAATTCGGAGCTCCTTGGTCTTTCAACTATAAGTTTATTATGAGCGCGTGTTTGTTAGCTTACTCTTAAGCTGGCACTTCACATGGCATATTTGTACAAATATTCGCCTTATTTGGACAATACAAAATTTACTATATGATTATTGAAATAAAGTCTATTTTGTATAATCCAAATAAAGCGAATATTTGCACAAATACGCCATGTGAAGTGCCAGCATTAGAGTGGTCGCAGACAGAGCTTGAACGGTTATTATTGACAAACAGAAACATTATGATTAAAGTATAAAGATAGTTTATTTCTGCATTAGAGACAGTGGAAACAGCAGCAATATGCTCGAGAAGTTTTCGTTTATTAATTGAAAATAAACTAAAATCTATCATAAATTGAGTTCAGAATTGTGTGCTCTATATACATAATTCCGTTCGGCATTTTATAACTTGCACGCAAGTGCAATTTTCAACACTATTTCCGTTTAATTTTAGTTCATTATTAATTTATCAATAAAACTGCTCGATTGCATTGCTGGGTTCACTGCGCTGATCCTTATTCCACAAATTATTACTTGTATTACAGACGGTACATTTGGACCCGTGTTTGGATGACTGTGTCATGTTTGCAAAGAAACTGAAGAATCTCGGCAACAAAGTCGGCATTGAAGTATTGGAAGGATTGCCTCACGGATTCCTTAACTTTTCACTTGTAAGTGACTCGAACCTAGTTTAGAATTCTGAATACATATTTAATTTATTTAGATTTAAAAACACTTGAGAAAGAAAAACTTACTTGATTTTACTGAGGTTTGATTGGCAAATACACTGGGAATAGTATTTTACTATTTAGTGTTGCCAGTTTTGTAAAAAAAAATGTAAAAATGCAAGTAGTATTTTTTTATTAACGATTTCGAATTTTCTCCAGATGGCCAAAGAAGCGAACGAAGGTTCGAAGCTGTGCATCGAACGCATCAAACAGCTCTTAGACCTCGAGAACACTGCAGGTGGGAGGGAGAACGAGCAATTATGAATGTGCGGCCTCTGCTGTCGTTCGTAGACTAGGCTTTAGTACGTGCCTGAGCCTAACAGACGTAAGCACAGCGGGAAAAGTTAGTAGGTACACTATACGCGACAAATGTGAACTCAAACGATTATACGATCAAAATCGGTTATCGTAACGATTCTTACTAAACTTTTTAATCGACGTAGTCGAGTGAATGTGAAGTGAATATTGCGGTAAGTACCAGAAAGCAACAGCCACTTAATATTTAGTCGATTAAAATTTAATTGGCAATTTGCTCTGTAAGCAGAAACGACTACTTAACTATAGAAATGCCGACTAATGAGTCGATTATAAGCTTGTTTAGAAAATAATGAGTTTCCTACCACTCATATGGTAGGAATATAAAGATTGCTTGTAAAACATGTTGGAACTCTCAGATTCCAAGTTGAATCGTCTATTCGCGTAAAGTTTCGCTCTGACCAATTTGTAACAAATTACTTTTACGAATTTCGTTTAAGTTTGCAATAAAAACTTGCTCATGGCAATAGAACATATTACTTGTCCGATGTCGGCATATATGTAAGCGAATTTTAGCTAAATTATATGAGGAAGAATGTACCAATTTGAAATTTTTATGTAATTAAATGCAACTGCAAATAAGCACTTAACTGTAATACAAATTGAAATTCTTAATGTATTAAACAATGCCAAATTCCAGAATGGTAATGTCAATTTAAATAAGATAATTAATATTGTAAGAATATTATAATATTTAAAACATGCGTTAAAACTAACACTTCGTCCTACTAACTGTAATTTTTCACCGAGCTGTGTTGATGTTTGTATCGACGGTGCAGTATTGTATGATGTGCAATCGATAGTTCAGTATTTTAGCGAACAAGCTACTGTAGATACGTATTATTAATTACGTAAATCACAAATAGATTGGGCTGAAAAATACTTTTTAACCCATATTTATTACGTTTATGTAACGTTTCAAAGAGAATCTGATTTCAAACTTTAGGTAGTTACGATTATAATGTGATTTAATTATATTTATGGTCGTTTATTTTATTTTCATCACAATTCTGTTGTTATGGCAATATTTTTATAGTTGACATTATCTGTCACAGTGTTGCCATATGTGATAACACCAAACAACACGGGAAATGCATTTAGTTAAAATTAATATTTAATATTTATATTTTCTCTGTAATTCTCATTTTCCCTCGCTAGTGTTGTGAGCTTTATTTAATTGATCAATCATTGTGTTGTAAAAAAGCTTTATCTATTTATTATACTATAGGAGTGTCAGTGATTGTGTTTTTATTAATGTTTTTAAAATAAGGTGTTTCGATTAATTGTTATTGAGGCTAAAATCTTTTTGTTTGAGAACTTTATTGTTTTACTACGGATTATTATTTGTGGCGCTACAGAGCCACGCGTGTGCGAAGGCCGCACGCAACGACTGTTATGCACACTAAACAACAAACAAACTTTAACAAACATTGCGTGAAACCAATCCAGGCCCCTTATTCACAACCATTCGATACGTTTCCGTGTCGGTAAGGAACCGTATTCGACAATCTCATTTCCGACTTCAGTTTTCGTATCGAATGTGAACTGTCAAAATTATTCGGTTTCGGATTTGTGAATTGCGTTTGAAGGACATCATCGATATCTTTTGACTTTCGATTCGGTACGTAATCGAATCGAATGATTGTGAATAAGGGGCCTGGGCCGTCGTGCACGCGTACTGTAACCTTCATGATAATATACTCCGCAGCTATTTCTTAGGATGTTGTTGTTTTTTTCTCATTTGTCATCAACAAGGTTTTATTTATTTAGCAATATTACCACAGTCTAACTACTTATTACAAATAGTCTAACATATCACATATCTAACATAGCGTGGCGTACATAATAATTTGTTAAAATTGTGTTAACTTTAAGTATACTTATTAGGTACGATGCATAGAGAAAATTTGAAAGTTAAATAATAATAATATTATTGAATTGCGAATGGAATTGTTCAAAACAGAATTTGATTCTCGATCAAATATATTTCAACTGCAGTATGTATTTACTTTAGATAAATGAATGGTCTAGTAACACCAAAGTTATTTTGCTTTAGGACAATATATCCTTATCTTCAAGGCTTGAGAAACTTAATATTATCTACTTAATAAGATTTTTAACTTTTCTTTTTTTTTATATTTCTCCCTATTTATTTGGAATAAACTTTATGGACCATACTTATATCATGTCCATAACACCATATAATAAAAAAATGTTGAAACATAGAATGCTCAATTCTTCGTTGTATATTTTTGATAAATTTATTTTGTGAAATGAATACGTATTTTATATGTAATATTTAAATTTCAAGAGGAAACACTTGGTTGAATAAATCAAGCACAGTCAGGAGTCGGCAAATCTTACATTGTCCATCTGGCCAAGGTATTCGGCAGATGAAATTCACTGCGCGCTCTTTTCATTATGATAATATAAAGCATTTTTTCCACAGCTGTGTTCAATTATATCATTTTCTTAGTTGAGCTAGTAAGTTAGTGTGTACTGCAATCTTAAATCTCAAGATTCTGTAGCGAGTTGTCTTAGAGAACGCATAGCTTTAGAATATGCCTAATATTTTGTTATGGTATAAGATACTAAATGTTTTCTTTATATATCTTTGGAATCTGATTACTCAGTAGAAGTGTTTGCTTTGAATGTTTACGTGTTAAAGTTTATAGATATCCATATTATTGTCAATGTCTAGGTGATGATTTATGTTTTCTTTGCATTTTGTGCACCAGTCCTTTGGGTACAATTTTCGTTTCTAAAATGCCTTCTATCGTATCGATGTTCGTAATCAAAATTCGCTCTCTGGTTTCGACTTAGTATATTGTCAATGTTTCAAGAACCGATTTACAAAGTTATATGCAATAAGAATGCAAAGATAAACTGTGTCTGTGATAGCGAATTGAAGCTTTTCGAAAGCATAACTAACAGTATTCTAAAACACGAATAATAAGTACATCATGTAATATAATGTTGTCTGTTTGTGTATTTATGAAAATGTAATATAAAAATGTATTTAACAATATTTTTATAGAAATAAAAGTATCCATAAAGATATTAACTTATTAAAAACTTGCAACGTTTTATTGTTAAAAATATCTGATGATTTTAATAGATTGACACTTGAAATTAGGCCTTACGGAAATGGATATAGATGTTAAATTATAATCACGAACGAAATAGTTATGATCTATTATCCATAGTGGAATATACCAACTATACCCTGTTCACAATAAGATTAGACATAAACACAAACCTTTTTTACAGTCCCTTCAACCGATTTTGACTTCTATTCCGTAGGTTTAAGGATGACATTAGAGGCAAAAAAGTGGTTACAATAACAACTGTTTACTGCAGTTGCCATTTGTCGTGCTACCAACGCAATATAAGTCAAAATCGGTTGAACGGACTGTAAAAAAGGTTAGTGTAAATGTCTAATCTTATTGTGAACAGGGTATAGTCAATAATGACAATATTGTACAATGTCTTATTATTTCAATAAATGAATGCAAAATATGTTGTGTGTTACTAAATGACCAACCCGTTCATACAGTATGCCAATTAAAACTTAAAACAATGTTTCCGCAAAGTTAAAAGTTCCGTAACCTACATAAATTCTAAAAATAATATTGACTTACAGTTACAATATGCCTACAATATTGAGTGGTATTTTCAGGTCACGCTACGATCAAAAGAAAAGTAATTAAATTTTATGATATTTTAATATTCATAAAATCTTGCGACTGCTCGACGTTCGGTGGCCTAGTTATTTGTATCGTTTGTAAATGCGTGACGTGACAACGGTGATCCTTCACCCGAAATTGGAAAGTTCTTTAACAAAATATAATGAACTTATAACATGGCTTTTAAAAAAAAAGTTCAATAATTCACATGACCTATTTACTTTCCACGTGGAACGCCATGGGGGACACCCAATGTGTCCGACGCTAGTGGAGGTTTTACCTTCCAAGATTTTTGGCTCGGCAGTCAATAACTTAACAATGTAAATAGGTAATAATATTAATGTAAGTAAATATTATTACTAGATTAGTATGTAGGTATCTCATTGAATGAACTGTAATGTAGTAAAGGGACATAATTAAAACAGTTGGCCCCAAGGGAAAGAATATGATTTTGAAAAAGAAACGTGTCCGTCAGGAGACCCCCGTCAGGAACGAAGTTCTTCACGCATTTCTTTTTACTCCGAATTATATTTGAAATGCGGTCTGTATAGTTACTTGAGTCTCCATACTTGCCCGCACACACAACGACACACTAGAAAGAGAAAGGCGTATGGTGGGGGTATAACTTAAAAATCTTACGTGACATTACATTTTCTCCCATCTAGAGATGGGCATATACCCGGTAAAACCCCAGGCTTCGGGAAAATACCCATCTATAACTACCCACTTTTAATTTATACCGGGTAAATATTAAAATCAATTTTATTTACACTACTTATTGTAATTTTCTATAGTTGCCTCAAGTGCGTACGCACCTCAGCCCGAGGCGTGCCTCGCGCGAGTCTGCCGCGGCGCGAGCCATCAGTTGGTCGGAGGGGCGTACGCACTTGAGGCAACAAGGCGAGCAGTGCGTGCCTCAGGCGAGGCTGCCTCTAATCCGTACGCACCTACGTTTAGTCATAGTTTTACGATTTACATTCAGTTTTTTTCAACGGAATTGTGCGAAGTTTTGTTCATATTATACTATAAAATAAGGTAAGTCAATTTTAATTCATAATATATTGTAAATAATATAGAATGCACACTGCCCGCTAAAGCATTCAAATAAAATCACATTTGGACCTTCACGATTTATAGTGTATATTACTGTACTTTTAACAATATAATAATTTTTGGACTTATAAGTCTAGATGAACTTGGCCCACGTGTTATTTTCTAACATTTATTTTCATTTAAATTTTTCATATCGGGATTCGGGATTGAATTAACAACCGTCAAGAAATCATATTTAATAATATTTACTAAACATAATGTTACCCTAAATCCATTATTTTTTGTATAGGTAATGGCAAAAGGCAAAAAGAAACAAGATGAAATTTGGAAAAACTATCGTGTGGGTCCTGCAAAATCTGTATTTTGCAAGTATTGTGATCATAAATATTAAATAGTAAACGTCAACAAAAGGGGAGGTCATTTAGTCAAATGTGAGAAGTGAAAATGTAAATGTAATGTGAATGTAATTTTGGTATTGTTGTGTTGATTATAATTTAGTGATGTTTGATAATTTAATGATGATGACTAATCTGTTGATGTTACCAAAATTCAAGGAATTATGAAGACAGGTTAAATACGCTATATAACTGTATAATTTTAAGGTAGTGCAATCAGTACAGTACTTAGTATTGGTTTTTGTTCTAAATAGTTTATTTTATTTGAAAATTAATGTTAATTAAAGATTTAAAAGAGATATTAAACTTCATTTTATTTGAAATCAATATTTTATCTTCAATGGTCAATGTGAAAATATCATGGTAGATCGTAGTGTGACGGAATATATTTATTTCATTTCTACGTCTTTCACCTTCATTCTTCCCGCTACGTTTCGCTCGCTAATATACGAGTTAAATTCCCGTGTAGCGTTAGTATAGTCACCTCGCATAGCTATAATACAGTAGTATTAATGACGAAGCCAATTAAATAATATAATGACAGTTTTCATTATTTACCCGGATTTTTTAACGAACACCCGGTAAAAATGGGTATTTTTTTCTTATTTTACCCTTTCCTTCCAATTTTTACCCACCGCCCATCTCTACTCCCATCACATCTACCGTAAGTCGCGAAACTTCGTTCCAAAAACAAAACGCAAATAATAATGAAATGAAACATCATAAAATGTTAATCATGTTTATTATACTAATAATGCTAGGGTTGCAGTGAACATGATGTTTAACAAACGTTATTGTTTACAGGGTAGACTTGATAGGGGTCGACAATTGACTTTTTGGTAACAATATTATACAATGACTACTTACAGATGCCATTTAGAAATTAAAACCATTAAGTAATTAGACCATGTAAAAATCTTAACAAAACAAAAATTTCAATACAACTCAACATAAATTAAATAAAATTTATTTTTGTCGTGCAAAGAATAAGCGTCGATAAAAAATGTTTAGTTCAATACTACAGTTTATCAAAACCCTCGCTTTCCTCATTGCTTGGAAAACAAATGCATCGATATGAAATACCAATTAATTGCGAGGTGATTATTAACACTTCCGTTCTAAATTCGAGAACATACAATTTTATAGGGAATTCATGACTACAATATTAAATACCACAATATACAAGTATAGTAAAAAACTGACAGAAATTTAAATGTCGAAATAGTTAAAAGAATGTCTAGAGCTAAGCATTATCCATTACTTTACATAATAATATACTTATTTAAATCATGAAAAGAGTTAATTTACAAGTTGAATGCAATTTTATAAGTCATAGAGTCACTTGTAAAAAGTACTAGACTGTAATGCATATATTGTAATGTAGTCAATACATTTATTAAATATGCATGCGTTATTATGAACATATCTGTACAACATTATGATACTGAGTGGAATATCAGTCATTTCTAGTACTATATTTATGGCCTCATGCGTCCACAACCACAACTTATTGATTAACCCATCCGTTACAAATATATCTTAATGTAAATCAATCCTGTATGCACACAGTGTTTTTATTATGATTCTTACACAATATGTTATCACTTGTTTCACATTTAACAACCAAGTTGAGGCTTTTACAAGTACAAGTTTTGGATGAGGTTGTGTATTCAATCGTGTCCATTGGTTTTTGCATGTGATATGGTGCCATTGAGTAAAGTTGCAAGTAAGGAAAGTCGTGGTTCTCTAATCGTTTTCTGTAGCACATGTGCATCGGCTGGTTCTATTCTCTTGTAGTAGTGCTCTTTAGTCTCGACAATCTCAAATCCAAACTTCTTATAAAAGTCTATTGCACCCTCATTGTTCACTTGGACATGTCTGAAAAAGAAAAAGTTTATTTTTATATTCACCATCATCACAGCAATTTGTTTCATCCTATTATTGAGGTGGCAATGAACCAGCTCATCGTTATTGTTACAGCAGACAGAGAACTACTACAGAACAGTAAGGTCCACCAAAGATCTCCACATATTATAAGTGGCTTACATTTTAGTTACACAATAGCCACCATCCACACTTTAGATATTTGCGAATGAATGCCGTATTACCACAAATTAAGGCGTTTTTTTGGGGAGAATACTACCCGGGATGTTCACCCATGCTCATTCTTGAGCTATATTATACCCGCGGAAGAGTAAGTCGATAACCTAGATATATTACCCCATTATACAAAAGTAAGAGAGCAACCTCACTATTGTTATCATAACAGACATATAAATGGAGAGCGGGCCTGTATAACATAACTGGTGAATATGTTAGACTTGCATGCAGATCTAAACTGTGATAGATTGAGTTGATTAATAGATTGACCCGTAGTTGTGTATCAATTTGACTCAAGTATCTTAGGAGACAACTTGCATATGTATATTTGATACTATAGACTAACTGGTACTTGTCTTGTTCTAAGATGTTCTGTAATACAGACTTGGGATTGATAAAATGATATTTATTTTATAAACACAAATCCATACTAATATTATAAATGCGAAAGTAACCGTCTGTTACACTTCACAATAAAATGGCTGAACTGATTTTACTGAAATTGCCCATGAAGATCCGCGATAACTGACATTCACACGGACGAAGTCGCGGGCAAAAGCTAGTAGTAGGCTACTAGCTTTAAATAACAGTTCCACATTAAGTATTTATAAGCTAGATAAGTTCCTATCTATCTACTATAAGAAGAAACTTAGAAACAATCTAAAAAGGTCTGAAAAGGTCTCACAGACATTATAATGATCAGATTGTATGAAAACCATGCAGGTGATGTCAGAAATAGACTTTTGAGCGTAGTAGTAGTTTGGCTGAACCCGAAAGAAGATTGCGGCAGAGCCAGCAGTGGTAAATGAATAGATATGACATGTAACAACTATCAAATCTATTAGAGAGAGACAAAGACAGTTTAGAATTGCTCAGGGGGAAATGGAGAAAGCAATGCTTGGAGTTTCTCTGAGGGATAGAATTCACAACAAGGAAATCTGGAGGATCACCGACATTGCTCGCAGAATCAGCAAGCTGAAGTGGCAGTAGTCTGGTCATGTCTGTCGCAGGACCAACCCATGGAACAGACTTGTCTTGGGGTGGACACCGCGAATCGGTAGGCGCTGTGTGGGACTCCCTCCACCCCGATGGACCGATGACCTGAAGAAGGTAGCCGGTGGTGGCTGGATGCGGAAGGCGGAGGACAGGGAAAAATGGCGCACCATGGATGATACTTATGTCCAACAGTGGACCACTGGTAAGCTGAAGTGATGATCAAATCTATTAGGTAATTGAACTATCATCATTATGCAGTTTGTGTTTTTTGTAATGCTTCAGTCCAGCAGTTAATGTTAAAGGAAAAAGTTTCTCTTATACTGGCATAAAAAAATTATTAAAAGCATGTTGTCATGAAAAGATATGCCAATATACAAGGTAGTGTATGCTGATTGATAATGATTTTTAGACAATATTTAGCTTTGCCGCTTACAAAGGTTTTAATGCAATAATAGTAAAGCCTTGAACTGTTTAATGCGAGTCACTGCATGGGGAAAGGGTTAAACAGCAATAGACAATTTTTATCTTATTTTATTTTTTTTAAGGACAACAAACAGCAGTATGTAAAACAATAATCTAAATACTTATTAGTTAACAGGAGTAGCATATTCACTGCTAACAACATTATCCACAAGTTTATTAATAAACAGAATAGCTATAATTTGTGACCAAAACAAAACCTAAACATTTCAAATGAGCAAGTGAAAAATAGTCTTATTATAAACACATTAGTTTTGTGTTAACTAATTGTATTCTAATGAGCAGTAAATATTAAATCTTATAATTAGTTGACTATACCTCAAATGATTGATAACCTGCTTTTCTCTTTACCAGGCATGATTTTTAATTACATAGTACAGACATAATTGAAAGTAATGTTTATTCTAAAATTTATTAATGACTTTTTCTTCTTTTCAACTCAATGGTTGTGTCTAATATTTTATTGTGTTAGACTACTTGACCCCAGTAGGTAGCCACCTTAATCGCAGCAGCAAGTGGCGTTTTTAATGTGCTCTAAGGTGCAAGTGAAAGGGCACTTTGGGCTCTGTAGTAAATGGGCCATTGTCTGGTCAGGAGCACCGCACTCACAGTTTTATTAATGACTTAATAAAACAGTTTATACTAACTATGAAATTTTCATTTGAATGAAATAGAAAGCTTTGAAATTATGGTCTCTTTTCTTTAATCTTTTCAATCTGTGTGTCCTTGACATCATTCAGTTAGATAGATGGCAATGGCATAATGGCATATTGTAACATTATAGGTCTATTAATTTCAAGTTAGATTGTTGCTACAAGAATCAATTTACTGATAAGTGAAATCCTATTTAACTACTCTAGGCATGTTTATATGTGGGTATATAAACTGATAAATATGATATAAAATGCGACAATGACTTGGTTAGCAGTACCTACCTACTTGTAAAGATTCATAACCTTCAATCTATAAATATACATAAGAATATCATTTGAAACGCATGAAAAATACCGCTTTCAGAATCTATAAAGGCATTTTAAGGTATACTTACAAGAAAATGCTGTCGAAATTGCCGTCCTGTTCAACATACTTGAGCACATGTTCCACCATAAGAGTACCAATGCCCAGTCTTCTGTATGGGTACAAACAACCCAAGGTCATAATATAAAGTCTCCGCGTGCTCTCCGACGTGTCTATTCTACAGCATACTGCTCCCACCACGATATCATTATAATATGCTAACTTGGCCAGTTCACCCGCTTCTAAAACATCTTTGTAGAATTTATCGTTGTAAGACACTGGAAATACGACTGTGTTTAACTTCTTCAGTTGCTTTATATTATGTGGGGTCACATCACCGAGTTCTATTTTAGCTCTGAAAAGGCAAATGTATTCCTTTATTGGTAAAATCGCACGATTTTACGGACGGACATTGCGCTACATTTTATTACCAAAAATCACGGCACAGGTTATTGATAGGAACGAAAGGGAGACTAAAATCGGCGACAAATAGCTTACCTAGTCATTTTAATAACTATTCTAAAAATTAAACACTACAATTTAAAAACTAATCTAACACAGTTATATCACACGAGATCACTCCCGCCATCTACCAGTTAAGCTCGCTCGCCGCTCGCTCGCTCACTCGCTTCGCTAATCTTCGCTCAAGCGACAAATCGAGTTTTTGACAGATTATTACATTAAAATTTATTCCATGCACCAAATACACTATGTGTTCCATGTATTCGGTATCAAAAGATATACCGTAATCGGAAAAAAAAGTTTATTTATACCAACTATATTTTTTGTCTTAAATAACTTATTTAAGTTTTATTACATACAAATATTTTTGAGCTTTCTTTTCTATAATTTTTTAGGTCTTTACAATCATCTAATTTTAAATCTACCAAAGCTGAAACGTTTTTCACACGTCAACACTAAACTATTCGTTCAGAAACCACCCTGTATATTTTTTTCTGTCGTTCAGAATATTATTATTGTTATTTATAGAGACTCAACATTATCATAAAATAAAAACATACTCTATTTGATATTTGCATATTGTAGGTAATCTAGTCTAATAAATCATAATCATAATATTTATTAATATCCATACTTTTTTAAACATGTTCATCGGGCGCCAAATTCAAATGAATTCAACCTTCCATTGTTTTTGCTTGTCAAAAAATCGACACTCGGTTAAAGGTAATAAATATTTTCTCGGTTTTTGTAAAAGGTATAAAGTGTTAGATACAATATAAATAAATAAAAAATGTACCTAAATCAAGTCCGGAATATTCAACTATACGCGAGATTAGGATTAGTTAACATCCAGAGAAGATGTACCGCGTCCGAAAAAGCTATGTTGGATAGTACGAACTTATCTCAAGAAATGAACACCACACCGACACGCTCAGCTTCTGTTGGTATATCAGAAGCTTCTAAAGCTTCTATGAATGAGATGTTCCCAGCAACGCGGGTAATGCCAATGATGATTAAAGAACCCATTGTGTTGTCATTCGAGGAAGTACCTGGACCAAGAGCATTCAAATATATTTCGAATTTTCGCCAGTACATTTCGGAAATGGGTACTCAACTTACAGTAGGTGTGCTTACGATGGCGCTTAATGTGGGTACGTACTTTTGAATTACCTACTATTTCGTATTTATTTGTCAGAGGGTCGCTTATCTCTTCTGCCCCGCTATCCGGGCGACAATGTAGAGCTCTCCTACGGTATATAGGAATTATATGAAATTAATTCCCATGAGCTCCTGACTGAAACTTAGAAGAAGAAGTTAGATATAAAGAAACTACGATCAAGCTATAGCAGATTGAGAATTTACAGGAATAAAGGTTGAGGAAACGAAAACGACTTTACTTTTGATTATATTATTATATAATCATTAAATTAAGTACCTAAGTAGGTACTTATAACAGAATAAAAATGTTAGGTTTTACAGGTACTTATATGAACACTAAAAAGCCACTGAAGAATCTATCAGGCCTCTTTGACATTTATGGGCCTGTAGTTCGTTTTGTTAGTCCTGTGGGTGGGGACATAATCTTCATCAATCACCCGGAACATATTCAAAAAGTCTACACCATGGAGGGCAATTACCCGATAAGGTCAACCTTGGACTCATTGGAAAAATACAGGTTGCAACACAGAAACATGTTTTACGGTGGATTATATTCTATGTGAGTTAACAACAATTTATTTTACTGATGAATGTCCCGAGTGCCAAGTGCAAGTTTTTCTACCGATTAGAACGTGTTCGACAGCGTTGTGGTTTAATTAGTTTAGCGCCGTCTAGTGAAAATAATGGGAAACACAATTATTCCATAAAAAATATAGCTAACGTTAACGCCATTGACCGTGTTCAAATCAGTATAAAATTTCGCACTTTGCACTCTTGTGGGCCAGGGGGTGGGGCAGTGTAGTCACACTAGTTATCGTATGCCGGCGATGGGCGACAGTCGTCCCATTCAGGCTCATTGACCTACAGTATCCTGTATCTACATGTGAAAGCAATGTGTAGGCATTGGTCGGCTTTTACCTATAAACAGTAAAACCTCGATTATCCAAACGCTGACTTAGGGCGGGTTGCTTCAACTTTAACCATTACTGACCGGTAATAGCCAAAAATGGCGCTAACTATCGTCAAATCAAAAAAATGGGTTGTTTCACAAAATCATACGTCAAAAAGTTACTATTACCATAACCGACCAGTCATCGTAATTTTGTGTTGTCAAACAGCTACTTCAAACATCGAAATATTATGGAATCTCTTTTTGACTATCTTTACTAACTGACGGACTTTATGTCATGAAACAACCCGTTACATTTAACGTACGTTAAACATCGCACGTCATGGTAACTTTTTAACCGTCCGTATGTAACGTTAACTGACTGTTTGAAAACACCCTTAGTCACCCTCAATTATTCAAATGTTGGCGCGTATTTTGTTTTGTTGTTAATCCGGTTACGGAGATTCCGCGCGCAATTTTAATGTAGGTATAAGTACCTACTTATGCTACTTATGTCTTACATCGCGCGAATAGAAACATGTTGTTATGTAAAAATGTATTGTTTTCATTTGATCGTGTCCCAAAATACCCACATTTCAATTATCCGAACTAGTCTCCGTTCTAATAGTTCGGATACTCGAGGTTCTACTCACAGATTTTGAAACAAAAGGCAAATAGACCGCGCGGAACACGCTAGGTATTCGCTTTTGAATTAGTATTTGCTTTTTAGGCTTCACTCTCAGCGTTCCGCGCGGTCTATCTGCCTTTTGTTTCATAATCTGAAGTTCTACCTCCTGTAATATATTGCTATGCTATACCGACAGATTTCACCCAGTATACCCATAAAAGATTTAAGTCCTAATAGAATTTGGATGACATTAAAATTTATTCCAACATTTGCCTAGCCTTTTCTAAATTATGTTGGGGCCGGTTTCCAGTCTAACCGGACGCAGCTGAATAGGTCAAGGGCGCCGACTCCGTGGGGGCTCGGGGGCTCGAGGACCCACGAGAAATAAACAGTGGGTGCCGAGAACCCCTGAGAATAGACGTCAAGAAACAGATCAGTAATCGACCTTTATAGATGGGCGTTTTTTCATTACCCGACTACCCGTTTAGCACAGTGGTTTAGAGCGCGATTGAAACGCAAGGGTCGCGGGTTCGATTCCCGCACCAACATAAATGTTTGTTGATGAAACAGATATTTGTGTTGGAGTGTTTGTGGTACCTTCCTTGTTTCTGGTTTCCATAGTACAAGGGAAAAACCTTAATTTGGGACCAGGACAATGTATGTGATGTTGTCTCAATTTATTATTATTTATTAACGATGCGGGCAACGGATGCCAGTTACTGATGCCGTATTCGTTATAAAAATGTTCGTTTTTCGTTGCGCAATGCCGATGCCGTTCGTTTTTCGCCATTTTCACCAAATGAGCATGAGCACCCATGAGGTTTTCTAAAAGCCGGCGCCCCTGGAATAGGTATCAGTATTTTACATGGAGCGACTGCTTGTCTGACCTCCAAACCCAGCTACTGGGTAAAACGATACCCCTAATTAGTAAGACTAGGGTAGTCAAGACTTTCTGGCTTCTGATTACCCTAACGACCCGTCGTAGATCTACAAATGACAGTCGAGACCAACGGATTTACGAGCTTTCAGAGGCACGGAGGGGTCTCGGTATGACATTAATTTAAAGAATATAAAGTTAAGCAGTAGCATTTACTATCTTCATATGCATCTATATCACTACATATTATAACTTCACTACACTTCACTACATATTATAAACTAGCTGATGCCCGCGACTTCGTCCGCGTAATTGTCGGTTGTCAGAAGGGGTTTAATTACTTTTTCATGGATTTGCGGGGTTTTAATTTTATTGTACGGAACCCTATTTTTTTCTAAAATAAAAGTAGCCTAAGTTACTACTTATAACATCAGCTATCTGTCAGTGAAAGTCCCATCAAAATCGGTTCAGCCGTTTCAGAGATTAGCCGGAACAGACAGAAAGACAGACAGACAAAAATGGTTAAAATTGTTTTTTTGGGATAGGTACCATACTTACCTTCATATGCATTTATTATAAAGCTGTTATTTGGACATTACAAACAGACACTTCAATTTTATTTATTTGTATAGATGTATAGATTAAAGTTGAGTTCGTGTTAGTTCGGGCTAGTCTCCGAAACTACTGGTACGATTCTGTAAATTGAACCAGTAACTGCCTTCCATATGCATACGTCAATAATGTACCCAAAACTAACCCGAAAATTGCAGTCAAGGTGAACAATGGAGGCGCCAACGAGCAGCCATATTAAATCCACTACAGAGCTCTGTTGAACATCATATGGTTGGAATAAATGAAGTGTGCGACAATTTTACGCTGAAGATATTTAACTTGCGAAACTATCAAGATGAGATACCAAAAGACCTCTATAAAGAGCTTCACAAATGGACTTTTGACTGTATGGGTAAGATTCTCATTTTGGAAAAGTGTCAAATGGAGCTACATGATACATTTTAAAGGTGTAACATTTTAAATTTGGCTCACTCAACATTTTTGGAAGATTGGGTCAATTCGGAGTAGGTAGGACGAATATTGTGGCTATTATTGCAGGCCCACTGGTGGGTGCCCAGTTGTTCGTCTGTTTCCTAAGTGTATCTTGGACATCACTGACATCGGTGAAGACAAGCATCGTACGTGAGGAAACCTGCACTGGGCTGACCTGGCCTTGAACAAGTGTGGTGATTAATGCTCATCCTTCTCTGTATGAGAACAGGCCTTTGCCCTGCAGTGGGACAATAACAGACTGATGTTATTTAACCTTTTAACCGCCCGACTTCAAAAGAAATCAGTGGTCGTGCCTCCAGCGCCCGTGAATATTATTAGTAGGTAATTCATCTAACTTCGGACATTATTTTTAGAACTTCTAATTAAGAGACTAAAGTGTATTCAATCGTAAATGATTACATAATAAGGTATTTACTTAATATAAACATCTTCATCCTCTAGAATACAGCGTAATGAATTAAAAAAACAGACTTAACGAACTGTCGTAAATATACGACGCTGGCGATTACGCCAGCGTCGTATAAGTATTTACGATTTATATTTACGATTTATTTTTGTGTCCATTAGGACACAAAAATATTTTTCGAATTAATCCGACGTAAGCAGTTAAAAGGTTAAGCCAAATCAACAGCAAGCAACACCAATTTGGGGCTTGCAAACCTCGTGCATACAGAACCGAGTCTAGCTCTACTTACTTACATTGCAGGATTAGTACTATTCTCAAAAAGATTCACCATGCTGGACACGGAGCTTGTCTACAGTCAATGCGACATGTCTTGGCTATACCACAGCTTAGATAAAGCCACTGATGCTATCATCAAATGCGAATCTGGTCTCCACCTCTGGAAATTATTCGCGACACCTAATTGGAATTCTCTGGTGAAATATTGCGACAGCTTAGATAAGTGTGTACTATCAAATTAAATCTTGTCATCTCCATGTCAATCATCGCCATGAATGGCTTCCCATTTAGGTCCAATCCTTAGTCAAATCTATTGGTCCAAGATCCCAAGGCCCCAAGACCTTACTTATTTTCTGATGGACAAAATATATAAGTAGGTACAATAAGTAGTATTAGTGTGTACAGTGAACGTAGACATGCCTGCTAGCTTGGGCCCACGGCCAATTTTCAATAAGAAGATTTTTGTGCGTAGCTCAGGTCTAGCAGAAAGTATTTATTTTATTTTATTAAAGTAAACTCAAAATTTTGTTTTTTTAAGAGTTCCTGCTTGTCCAACCAATAAGAAGCGACGCAATTGGAGAACTCTAGTTATATAGTATACCTAGCTTACAGTTATCTATACTTCATAGGTCTCACTTCTCAGCTTAAGACACCAGCTCTCAGCAGCTTCAGGTCTGTAGTAGATAGAGGATTTGGTTACTTTTGCTGTTTTTCAAAGTGCCTTTATTTTACAGTTTGATTGGAAAACATGTCATAGAGGTGGAACAAGCACTTTTTATGAAAAATAAGAATGAAGCAGCTGAATTTAAGTGTGAGTGGGATATAATTATTGTTATTCTAGCTCTACTATTAAAATAATTATTTTGATAACGGTGTCCTGTATAGGCGTGTACAGACTGATGAAACGAAACATAAAATGTATCATGCAATGAAAGAATTTGCCGTATACACATTGCTGCATCATGAAAGGTGTACACATTATCACACTGTAACAATTTTTCATAGTTTGGACGTCTGGCGCCGGCGCCGCGCAAAATGTGCAGTTCATGTGCACGTTACGAGCATTACCTACAAGGAAAGATTTTCTTTGCCTACAAGCCACGCGCGGTGTATTCCGTGATTTATCGGTTTTTCGAACGAACACACACAAAGGAGCGCGCAGTGTGCGCGTCAGTGCGGACGGTCGTTTCGGAAATTAGCACGTGCCCGCAACGAACATGAAGAGACAAAAGGATACTGCGTGGAGTGAAGAAAAGGCACTCTCCTTGATAGATGCGTACGAACGACGTTCGTGAAAGATTGTGGAACCAGCAAAATTAAAACTTTACAAAAAAATCGCGAGATGTGTGGTCGGAGATCACAAAGTCGATGTCAATGCAATAACAAAATTGTTAGTCTTTTCTCTTCATACCGTTACGAAAAGCTGAAGAAAAAAAATCAAGTACTCGCAACGGAATGGCGGAAACAGACTTACCGGACGTTCGTAGTGAATGCGCGGTAAGAGCTCGCTAGGCGTCCATACTTAACAGAGAACATGCAATGAAAGGCAGAATTATACATTTCATGTTACATTTCAACAGTCTATACACTGCCTTAACTGCATTATATTGAACTGTTCGGTGCTCAATATATTTATACCACACAGCCACATATATTGCCATTCCAAATGTTATATTTTCCTACAGATCAAAATTCTTTAATCAACGCAATGCTTATGGCAGAAGACAAGATGAGTGCTGAGGATGTAGTCACAATTATTATGGACATGCTTCTAATTGGAGTAAACACTGTAAGATCATATTACTATATTCTTTAAAAATCCATAGTCAGTTCAATATTGATGACCTCATACTCACATTATATACACACACACACACACACATACACACACACACAAACACACACACACACACACACACACACACACACACACACACACATACCATACTTACATTTTAGAATAATTGAAGATATTTTTTGTTCTTGTCCTATTATATTTTAAGTGAGACTGTTTATTACCTTAAGGCAACTAAATAGTATGATTGGACTATCGTGAATATCCGGTAATAACAATCATAAAAATATTTTCTTTGCAGATTACTTCTTCAATGTCTTTTCTTTTGTATTACTTAGCTAAGTATCAAAGAGCACAAAAGATATTATACAAAGAAATAGATGAACTTGGTGCCAGTTTGGACCTTAATGACATAAAGAAGATCATAGAAGCAACTCCTTATCTTCAAGCATGTATAAAGGAGTCTTTGCGGTAAGCAGCAAAATAACATAAATGTTTTTATATTATGTACAGTAAACACCTGTTTTTTCGGTTTTTTTTTACATTTTTTTTAGATTTTTTAAGCTATTGCATAGCTTTTATCGCGGGCTTTGAGCGCGGCGACCGAATCAAGAAATGTATATGGTATATATAATCATAATATATAATATATAATCATAATATATATATCTATTATATAAAAATAAGTCGGGTTTTCCTTCCTGACGATATAACTCCAGAACGCACGAACCGATTCCCACGGTTTTGCATTCGTTGGAAAGGTCTCGGGCTCCGTGAGGTTTAGGGTAGGTGTAGGTTAGGTGTAGGTAAATAGGCAGGTAAGTAGGTAGATCGGGTCAGGACAACGTCTGTCGGGTCAGCTAGTATATATATATATGTAGGATCGTCAGTGGGCGATCGAGGAGGAGCGCCGAGTGGTATAGTATATCGTCAGGAGTATGGGCGTTCTCATTATCCCATTATCGATAAACAAGACCTGTAAAAACAATTACACACTATTAGTAAAGAAAACACAATGCAAATGGTAATCAGTAACAAGAATAAAGTAAGTTCAAGGTACAGCAACAATACAGTTAATCGACCAGACCATTAAGGTCCCACAGTTCGTACAGTGGCGAAGCCACCCAATGATAAACGAACAAACCCTTAAGGTTTATAGTTCGTACAGCAGCCTAAGCCACCCAATGATAAACGAACAAACCCTTAAGGTTCATAGTTCGTACAGTAGCATAAGCCACCCAAATACAAAGTGTATCGCTCGCTAGCAGCAAGCCTATACAGCTATGTGAATATACAGCAGCGCTGTACCAGGTAAACCGACAGTATTGTCGGGAGCAGGAACTCTTTACTGAGTCGAATCCGAGGATCGACTGCCATACTTACGGAGTGCACGCTCTTTGCAACCTCTCCATACAAGTCTGCCCATGCGCACGGAAGTGCGTCACGCGTTTACTTGATACAAAACACTAAAATGTGCTGAATCTAATAAGATCTGTAATCAAATAACACAATAATAATTGTTATGAATAAACAATAGTGATTTCATAAAGTAATTCGTTTTACATTCAAAGTAACGTGTCAACAATTGTTTTGAATAAACCCATCGATAACAATTATCGAAATAAAGTAACCACAAATCAGTGTGCACACACAATTAATCATGTTTCGAATTAATAGACAATAATTGATAGTAAAATCACATAAATTAACAATAAGAAACACAAATCATAACAAATTTAGTTAACACCCACAATGTGATTAATAAACTGTCTCCGACACGGCCAGACTGACATTCTACACGTCCTCGTGTAGTTATAAAGTTCTTGGTAAATATCGATCGGCCTTTCTGACAAAAAGCTTTAATTAGCAAAAGGTATGTTGCAAAGAAAAATCCTGAATTAGTCCTGAAGTAAAATCATTAGCATAATTTGCATCATAACCAGTCAAAATAACCATACTGTTACAGACAATACATAGCTCAACAAATCAGCCGAAATCACACCATGGGATTCGACAAGTAACTTGAAGTCGAATAGACAACCCGCATAGGCGTCAACATAGACAACCCGCATAAGCGTCAATATCAACATTCAAATACAAACAATAGTCAACATAGACATCTCATTTCAGCTATAGTATGTCAGCATCAGATGAATCATCATCATCATCATCATCATTGTCAACATTGACATCATTAACAGTTACTGATGGACATTCAGGGATTTTTCGTTCATTGTTACTCAAAGATTTTGTCAAATATCATTTTGGATCTACAACCAAAGTCTTCAACAATAATGTAGCCAACAAAGTAATGCAGCCAACAAAATAAAGTAGCCAACAAAATAAAGTAGCCAATAAAATAAAGTAGCCAATAATAAAGTATCGAACATCAAACTTTCGGCTTCCAGGGCTGTTTGCTTTCTTTCACGGGATAGAGTTTAATTTCTTACTCCACATCAACAGTGTTACGGCAGTCCTGCATCTTCAGACGTTCTTGGGTGAATAGTTTATCTCATCATCTGTAAACAATCAGAAAAGAGCTCAAGTAAACAGCTTACGAGTAACGTTCGGTCATTCTGATCAATTTAAATCAAACACTACAGACCTGATATCACAAAACAAGTTTAATATCTTACCACACATGTAATTACCTTATTACCACACATGTAATTACCTTATTACCACACATGTAATTACCTTATTACCACACATGTAATTACCTTATTACCACACATGTAATTACCTTATTACCACACATGTAATTACCTTATTACCACACATGTAATTACCTTATTACCACACATGTAATTACCTTATTACCACACATGTAATTACCTTACCTCACAACACATGTCATTACCTTACCTCACAACACATGTCATTACCTTACCTCACAACACATGTCATTACCTTACCTCACAACACATGTCATTACCTTACCTCACAACACATGTCATTACCTTACCTCACAACACATGTCATTACCTTACCTCACAACACAGTTACTTTTCAGATAAACTATCCCTCAAACCTCAGAATCACGCTACCTATTTGTTTAGCTAAAAACTATTTGACATAGTTGTATTATCACTGATTTATATTCAGATGGAATATCAGTATCAATTTTATTCGGAGTTTCAGGAATAGAGCATAGCTGTTACAATCTCAACTTTCGTAATGGTAACAACACTTTCGGTTATAATAACCCCAAAATCTAAATTTAATATCTCACGGCATAATATGATACTATGATTTGAATAAGCATTCGGTATTAAATGAAACTTCACTTTATATTGACCATACAACTAAGTTTGCCACACATGTATCAGTAATGAAAGTACATTCAAACCCAGAGTCACAACAAAATGGAAGCGTCTCACCAGATAGTTGTAGAAAGAACATCACATCAGTGGTGGGTACATCACAGTTATCTTATCACGGACTTCAACTTATCACGGATGATTAGTTGCTCGAAAACCGACTCACAGTATCTTTACTCGAAGCTCCCGGCTGTTCTCCGGTAGTCACTAAAGTGACATACTATTGTACCTGGTTTGAACCTAAGAGGGTTGAGAAGAATTAGAGAAGACTTTCTCTTAAGATGGGACAAGACACTCAGTTCTTGTTGAAGTTTAAACCTCATGTAATTCGGTAGTAAATGCTAGTAGATGAGCACGGGAAATGAAATTTCAAAACATGGGCCAGTACAGTACAAACAGCAATTTGTTTGACACTTAGGTAGGTAAATAAGGGTAGCGGTAACTGTTGGAGTACCTATGTAAAATCAAACAATGAAATTAATGTGGGTAGGTGATTTATGAATGACATTAAAACAGCCTTAGCTCAGCGCTAGGTAATCCCAAGAGAGGAAGCTGTAATAACAAGAGTGGAAGAGACATACGATAATTAGGGTAGCCATGCGGAATCATTAAGAGGCTATCCCACTTCTGATGTAGGATCGTCAGGTGGGCGATCGAGGAGGAGCGCCGAGTGGTATAGTATATCGTCAGGAGTATGGGCGTTCCCATTATCCCATTATCGATAAACAAGACCTGTAAAAACAATTACACACTATTAGTAAAGAAAACACAATGCAAATGGTAATCAGTAACAAGAATAAAGTAAGTTCAAGGTACAGCAACAATACAGTTAATCGAACAGACCATTAAGGTCCCACAGTTCGTACAGTGGCGAAGCCACCCAATGATAAACGAACAAACCCTTAAGGTTTATAGTTCGTACAGCAGCCTAAGCCACCCAATGATAAACGAACAAACCCTTAAGGTTCATAGTTCGTACAGTAGCATAAGCCACCCAAATACAAAGTGTATCGCTCGCTAGCAGCAAGCCTATACAGCTATGTGAATATACAGCAGCGCTGTACCAGGTAAACCGACAGTATTGTCGGGAGCAGGAACTCTTTACTGAGTCGAATCCGAGGATCGACTGCCATACTTACGGAGTGCACGCTCTTTGCAACCTCTCCATACAAGTCTGCCCATGCGCACGGAAGTGCGTCACGCGTTTACTTGATACAAAACACTAAAATGTGCTGAATCTAATAAGATCTGTAATCAAATAACACAATAATAATTGTTATGAATAAACAATAGTGATTTCATAAAGTAATTCGTTTTACATTCAAAGTAACGTGTCAACAATTGTTTTGAATAAAACCATCGATAACAATTATCGAAATAAAGTAACCACAAATCAGTGTGCACACACAATTAATCATGTTTCGAATTAATAGACAATAATTGATAGTAAAATCACATAAATTAACAATAAGAAACACAAATCATAACAAATTTAGTTAACACCCACAATGTGATTAATAAACTGTCTCCGACATATATATATATATAGGTATATTTATGATATATTTATATAATACTAGCGGGCCCAGCAGACGTCGTCCTGCTCTGAAAAAAATCCGACCGCAGCGCCACTTACCGGGTCCAATTGTGAATCTAAACCATTCTCGAATCCACTGAAACACACACAAAAAAATCATCAATATCGGTCCAGCCGTCTAGGAGGAGTTCACTTTCATACACACGCACAGAAGATTTTTATACTTATATAAGATATTATATAAAATGCTATGCAATAGCTTTACCGCGGCAGTCCCTGAGTGCCACAGTGTTTTTTTTTCTTTGTCCATATCTTTAAAAATATGTACAGTAATAGCAATTACCTGACCCACAGATTTTTTAGAATACGAATCGATATAATTGTTTTATTCTTAACATATATAAATTACGTGTCACGTTGTTTGTCCGCGATGGACTCCTAAACTACTTAACCGAATTTAATGAAATTTGTACACCGTGTGCAGTTTGATCCAACTTGAAAGATAGGTAAGGTGTAGGTAAATAGGCAGGTAAGTAGGTAGATAGGGACAGGACAACGTCTGTCGGGTCAGCTAGTTCTTTTATATTTTTCTACCATTTGAGCAAATTAAATAAAATATAAAAGAATTATAAAATTCTACCGATTAGTATTCTAAAAAATCTGTCGGTCTACTAATTGCTATTGTTAACATTATTTTTAAAAGAGTAAGTAGGTATACAGTTTCTTGCCCATTCTTCTCTATACAAAAGCAAATCTTACTTGACGTTCAAAAGTGCCTAATAATGGTCTAATTGAAATAAATGATTTGACTTTGAACTAACTGTACATACGTAAAAAAACATAATTCTGTAGTTTATTTTTTCATTCAAAAGAGTAGGTATTATAATTATAACTCCTGTTTTTCCCGCTGCCAAATAATGCGGATTTTTCTGTAAGAGCGCAAAAGAAAACAAAAAGCATTGGTATTCAGCATATTATAAAAACGTTTAGGTTTTAATCATACTTTGGCGCAAATTTTTCAGTCAAAAATATGCAGGGTTATTCACAACTATTTCAATAGAAAATCATTCTACGTACGCACGTTTTACAATCATATTTCGCGGTATTGACGCAAATCGGGGGTGTTTCACGCTTTGAAACGGAGCACTTCGGTTTTATCCGAAATTTCAGTTAAATCTCAACTATTCCCAATCGGCCCCCGTCCCGATCGAACCTTCGAAGGATCGTACTGTACCTCTAAGGTACCTACACAACACAACTTATATTCTTTTGTTTTACAGATTAGTTCCCCCAATCCCAGTGTTGACAAGGATTCTACCAAGAAATATAACTATCGACCGATATAAGTGAGTACAATTTAAATGATAATATTTTCTATGGAATATGTTTTAACAGCCCTTAATTAAGCATATTATCCGTTACAAATTATTGATATTTTTATTTACAGTATACCTCGTGGTACTCTAATTATAATGTCTACACAAGATGCATCCCTCAAAGAAGGAAACTATGAAGATGCGGCAGTATTTTACCCAGAAAGGTGGTTGAAGGGAGATGCTCAGGAGTACCATGCATTTGCTTCAATACCATTTGGTTTTGGTGCCCGAAAGTGCTTGGGCCAAAATATTGCAGAAGCTATGCTCTCCCTGATGACTATCAAGGTAAATAGAGATTAAACATTTTGATTAATAATACGTTAAACGCCACGCCTAGTGGAGGTTTCACCTTTAACATTTTTGGCTCGGCAGTCAATGAGTTAATCAGGTTTGTGAAAATTACAGGAGTATGAAGTAGTATTACGAAAGCTACCATTTACGAGGTATATCTTTTATTGTCTTGAATATACCCTGGCGGTTGTGAGTATGACATGCTTACTTGAATGTCTTGATGATGATGATGGTGACGCATGAGTTGGATCATTTGGTTCCCTTCAAAATGGTTGAGTTAAATGGTGCCATGCGTGCGTCATGTTCGTGAACGGGCGCCGGCAGTTAGGACTGGTCGTTTTGTAGCTGCCTCGGTTATTTTAAATTTATTTTGAATAGTTTGATTGTGTAGACCTCTTTTAACGTTTTCCGTGCGCAAAATACGCGCTTAGTCGTGGAGTTGCGGACACCGGCCCATCATACTACTACTACCTCTTTTAACGTGCACAACTTGTTACATTTTCTCACATTTGTGTTCCATAAATTCAACATGAGTGTAGGTAACCTAAATTTGTAATATTAAGTAAATTTTAAAAGAGTGTTAGTGGAGTTTCTTTCCATAGAAACCTACTGTTTGGAATGAGCAACTAGTCTCAACTTTCTGACCGACTGACCCCTTGACAATTCGGAAGTGCCTGTAAATGGTTTATTTGAGTACAGTAGAACAGTATTTGCAACATGTTTCACTCGGATTTACCAATCGTGTTTCACTCGGATAAAGTAGTAGTATGACGGGCTGGTGTCCGCAACTCCACGTCTCAGCGCGTATTTTGCGTACAGGTGGGAAGTAGATCATTCGATCCACCCGAGCTCCTCAAGGAAGGCCAGCAGCGCCTTGACGTCGCTGGCGATCTCCCGCAGGTTCCCTGGCTGACCGAAGTACTTTGCCCTGTATGGAGCGACCTCAGGGCAGTTCAGAAGCACATGGGCTGCTGTCTCATCCGCCCGCCCGGCTCTGCACAGAGGGCTGTCTGTTACTCCTATGACAAAAAGATGTTTATTAAAAGACCCATGACCAGTTATGGCGGCTGTAGCCGCACTGTGGCCACACGTAGCTGTTGTTTGGACAGTCGTAGGGCTTGCCTCGTGAAGCGGCCCTCAATAGCAGGAATTCCTTTCTTGGCCTGCCCGCACTCGCCAAGTTCGGTCCACAGTCTTTGGTGTAGATCCTTGGTACGTTTTCTTACCATGGTGCGTAGGTGACCAAAGGGGAGTGGCACTATGGGTTCCGGACCCACCGCGCTTGTACTCGACCCCCTTCTAGCGAGCTCGTCTGCAGCATCGTTCCCACGCGAGCCGCTATGTCCGTTGATCCATTGAATGGTTATATCATTGAGAATACCCACCTTGTTTAGTTTTTGGTGTCATTTGTATATTAGCCCGGAGTTGACCATATAGCTGTTTAGAGCTTGTAGTACAGCCATGCTGTCCGACAGTATGCAAATAGGTTGTCCTACTACCTGCCTGTTTATTATAGCTGACGCTGCCAGGAAGATGCCCATGCACTCGGCCTGGACCACAGTGTTGTAAGCACCTAGTGGTGTTGCTATATGTATGTTGAGGTCTTCCGAGAAAACCCCGGCCCCCGTGCCGGTGCCTGTTTTAGAACCATCCGTGAATATCCGCAATCTGTAGGGCGAAGGGGGGCCTTCGCCTTCGCACCGCCGATCCTCATACAGTTGGATTTTGTATTTTTTATCAAAGATAAATTGTTTAGGTATCCTGTCGTTAATAGCCTTAATTATCGGAAACTCCTTACCAAGTTCCTCTAGTAACGCGGTGTGTTGAGTGCTACTCTTGCTCCAGAGATTTAGTGTTTTTAAGCGTAATGCTGCCGTTGTCGCTTCCTGTTGTATGAATAAGTGAAGCGGCGGCAGCACTGGAGGCCATGTTAGGGCTCGGAGGGTCGGAGTGGTCCTCATGCAGCCCGTGATCGCCATGCAAGCCAGTCTTTGCATACGCTGAAGTTTGTTGGTGGCTGTAATTAGCTTGGTCCTCGGCCACCATACCACCGACCCATAAGCAATCATGGGGCGGATTACCGCGCTATACAGCCATAGTCTTATCTTAGGGGATAGGCCCCACTTCTTACCTATCATTTTTCTGCATTGCCAAAAGGTGTTGCAGGCCCTGCTTATTTTGTTGTCTAGGTGGTAGCTCCAGTTTAACTTACTGTCTAAGATGACCCCGAGGTATTTTACTTCATTGGCCAGCTGGAGTTCGGTGTTGAACAGTTTAGGTAGGCGGTAGGGTCCTACTGCACGTTTGTGGGTGAACATGACTAGTTCGGTTTTAGTGGGATTAACTGATAAATCAAATTCCTCGCACCATCGCTCCACGATGCGTAGCATTCCCTGACACAAGGATGGCGAGGTCGTCTGCGTAGCCTATAGTGTAGTAGCGTTCGGCATTGTTTGTTGATTAGGATGTTGCTCACCAGGTTCCACAGGAGAGGGGATAACACCCCACCCTGGGGGCAGCCTCTGGCAATCGTGGCCGCTTGCTGATCGTCTTCAAGCCGCACTACACGTTTACTTAGCATATTGGTAATCCCGTCAATTAGTACCTGTTCTACTCCATGTTTGGATAGGGCGGCGCTGATGCTGGAGAAGCTAGTTTTGTCGAAGGCCCCTTCGATGTCTATAAAGGTCCCCAGCAGGAACCTTTTTGGGTGTATGTCCTCCTCAATCCTACTAACCACCATGTGGAGAGCAGATTCTGTCGATTTACCTGAGCTGTAGGCGTGTTGATTACCGTGTAGGGGTATGTTTCTTAAAGGCCCATCTCTAACTCCCTCTCGCATAGTCTTTCCAATGCCTTCAGCAAGAAGGAGGTCAGACTGATTGGTCGGTAGGATTTTTCATTTGTATAGTCAGTCTTACCTGGTTTAGGGATGAATATAACCCTCACTTCCCTCCATCCTATGGGAACATATTGGAAAGCCAGACACTCAAGCTCATTAAAGGCAGCAATCTGTCTGTGACCGAGGCACCACCCCACTGTAGTAAGGCGGGGAACACCTCGTCTGGGCCTGCTGCTTTGAAGGGATGGAAGGACTGAATGGCCCATTGGAGTTTTTCCAAAGTAATCATCCTGTGTGCATAGAGCCAGTCGTTGTCTGAAGGTGTATGGGTTGCACCTGACCAGTCTACCGTCTGTGTATCTATCAAAACCCGCCTCGCTTCGTCTGGTGATGTTGTGAGTGTGTTGTCGAGCTTGCGGAGAGTGGCTACTTCTGGTGTGTTCTGCTGTGCCAGTATTTTCCTTACCACACTCACTCGGATAAAGATGATTTACCAAATGAAATGGGTTCAGAAATTATTACAGAGGGCAAGAATAGAATCCCACTTTTTGTTTGAACAATTTGTGTAGTAAGACAAGCAAAAACAATTTTATATGTTCAAACTGTTTGCAACTTTCAGATTATCAAAAAATATAAACTTGAATATCATTATGGAGATATTGGATCAACAAGAACTTTTATATCAAGACCTAATAAGGAATTGAAAATAAGGTTTGTGGACAGACCATAAGAGCATTTGCACTAAATTATTGATCCAGATATGGAGATATTGGGACAACAAGAACCTTGCAAGGCTCAATAAGGCATTGAAAATAAGGTTTGTGGATGGAGCATAAGCACATTTGGACTAAATTATTGATCAATTCTTTGACTCTATTGTGGCAAATTATATAATATAGCAATACGTAGCCTAGTGTTGTTAGGTGATATTTTGGTTAAAAACTTTGTTAACTTAAAATAGTTTAATAATGTTTACTAATTTACATTGTAGGTAGGTGTTCCATAACAAGTTCTTATGTAATAAAAGTTTAAAAATTACATTGTTTATCATTTCTAACTGTTAATCATACATAGGGTTTTATAGGTTTAAGGAAATCTTAATTATTACCTAAAATAATTATTATGCCACTACCGCTGCCGTCTTGAGGAAAATATGTTTAAATATTTTCCTCTTGTCATCTCCTTAGCCTCTTCTAGCCCAAGTTGGTATGCAAGGTCATGGAGCTTCTTGACTTCCATAATCAGACCACTTGTAGACAGTGACCCCAATTCTGAAAAACAATCATAACAAAACTAAAATAACTGAACATAGTTATGATAAAGATTGGGTGTGACTTTAGGGAAACTATAGCTGTGTGCTGACAAACATGTACTTTAATGGGCAAGTCTTGACTAAGTAAATAGATATGTGGTTTTAACCACAATTTTAACATCATGTTGTTGGATCCTACTCAATTAAGTAGGGAACCACCAGGAATACAAAAACAATGGTAAAGCTCAAGGAAAAGGCCCAACAAAAAGACTTACGCTGCATGTAGTTATAATCCTCCTTTGTGGCCCCTCTGCTCCATGATGGAGGAGACTGGTTGTTACTCGGCAGGGGGGCGAATTCCGACACTCCAGGAACTACAAATGATGAAGATGAACATTGAGATACATCGTCAGAATTCACTACATTTACATTATAGTCGCTCATTGCAAGTTAAGTTTAAAAACTGGTCGTTTATAACCGAAATACCAAACAAAATAATATCAAAATCATTAAGATCGGAATGACAACATTACAAAAGAAAATGTTACGCGCGACTTTTGAAAATTTATTATTTGTTATTAACCAATTTCATATGTTTTATGGTGATTAACATTATTAAAACTATCATACTTTGCTCAGGCCACAATTCTGGAGAAGCACGGTCAAGTTTTTCCGAGCTGAACAAGCTTTCTTCTAACGACGTCAATGGAATATCATCAGATGGTGTTGGTTCTGAAACAACAACCGCGTTAATAAACAAAAAACCTTGAAGTAGCGACGCTGCGTGCAACAAATTACACAGATTTAGTAGTGCCGCGTTGGCTACACATAAACAAATTGCATAAAGTACATTATAGATTTAATTATCAACAATTTTACCTTCTTGAACAATAGGATTTTGTTTCGCGGCCATTTTCCAATTTTTGACAGTTCTCAAATTAAAGACAGCTAAAACGAGATAAAATTATAAATATGAATAGACAAAGAAGTCTTTAAGGCTAGGAGCATAATTATGTCAGATCATTGTTTTTATTTTGTTGTGTGTTTTATACTTCGAGCATAAAACTTCTTGAATTGCCAAGGCAACGAATCATCGAACAACTTTTTCTGCCACTTTATGCAGGAGACGAGGGAAACATGTACAGCACACTACGAAAAGAATCATGGATTCATGGCAGGATTTGTATAAAAAAAATAAAGATGTTTAGGGAAGTTGAAATTCTAATTCTTACATTTTTGGGTGCCTAAAGAGTATCTTCAGACATTTACAATATTTTTTAAACCCCGCAAAAAAAAATTTAATAATTTAACGAAAAGCTTATTATTACAGAACGAATCGGCGACTGATAGTAACAGTGACACTGACAGCCACCGTCCCGTCAGGGTATAAATGTTCTGTGGCCACCGTTTCGGAGTTCTAACTCTAAAATTGCATCGTTTTATGGTAAATAGTATCACAAACAATGATTATTTTTTTCCACACACTGGTCACATCACTTGTCTGCCAATTTGATATATCCGTTAACGTCGCTTGTCACTTTCTTTTTTTATAAACAAAATGGGCGCGCTCCATCTTAGACCCAAGAAGCTTATAGATAAAAGTGGAGGCAACACTCTAAATACCTAAGTGAAGCTAACTGTGGGCAGACGCTCTCTTTCTGAATGCGTACATAAGATAAAGAAAACACATATCACTGTCTCGTTCTTATGTATGCATTCAGAAAGAGAGCATCAGCCCACAGTTGGTTTCAAGTATTTGTTCTAAGTGTTGGCTCCATTTATACCTATAACTTCATGCTTAGACCGCATCATCGCTTCCCATCAGGCGGAGGCGAGATAGTGGTCAAACGCATGCCTATCAATAGATAAAAAAAAAAAAAAAAAAAAAAAAAAAAATGTGCATCGAGATGAAACGAAAAAGTGTTATTTTCATTTCGTAATATTTTAATTATGCGGGGTTCCAAATTATGGTAAGTATATCAATCTACTCCTGGTAATGTATTCTTCACATTGGAAAATATTTTAAACCCTCTAAATTATTTTTTTTTTTCATACAAATGAATGTATGGATCTCGGCATGATTCTTTGACATTCACGCACGAATACATGCTCCGTATTGCTACAAACCCACACAAAAATAATAGCAAACTCTAATAAAAAATACATACACATTGACAAATTTGAATGTATTTACGCAATTATCCTATGACAACAAACACAAAGTGCTAGTGATGTGACATAAACAACGAGTGATATTTCATTCTTTGTGTATGAATGAATGAACAAAATTTTCATGTTTTATTTTCTTGTATGTGCACTTACCTAATTTCACCAATAAAGTAGTATACGCAATATGATTAGTGAGTGACCTGTGAAACTGCGTAGGTAGCTAAAGGTAATGACAAAACAGTTTATAGTACACTACGGAAAAATAACGATTGTATTCAATGTAAAAGTTTTATTTTTAGATGATTATAATGCCCTGTTACTGGATCTGTGCCTTTCCTATAACAAATACGCTACAAATGGGTAGAGACCCCATGCGTGGTAGACGAACTGGGGATAAAATAGTAATGGGGGTAAAATAGTGGCGTACGTCTTACTGTTCATATTAAACTAGATTCTAATGTACCCATAGTCAGAATCAACAGTGGAGACCACCAAAACCAAAGTGTAGGTCTTTAAAATAAAGGACAAAAAACTGAAAACCTCACAAACGAGACGAATAAACAGTTATTTTTTATTAGCCTTAACCTTTATGGGAAAGTATTGATATTCATTCTGAAATTTTATTCTTCATTCACTCACGTCCCAGCACTATGCAAATCCCAACCCTGTACTACGTTTCCGCTACCAACGTACCACTGTATCAAAGAGTGTAATAGTAACACTGTATTTTTCTATTATTAAAGCGTAAATAATATTTTGACATTGTACTTAAATAAAACCATTTTGATGTATAATTTGTATTTGCCTGTGGTAGGAAACACCATGGTTTCGTAAATTAGATGTGGCAGATCGCTTTTTGCAGGACGAAACTGCACAATTCATCATTCTTTAGTAACACTTATTTGCGACACAATATGATTCACAATTACACAATGGCGGCGGTAGCGAATGAATTAGTTTTATATAACGAGAATGGTCGAATGGTCAATTAGGTATGAATTCTCTAAGGTCAGACTAAGGTTTTATACTTTTACATCAGCTTTCTGATACTTAGTTGTAATAATTCTGATTATTTGACTACTTTACTGAGATTAAGAAGTAAAGATCCAGTAATTTGGAAATACCAAGAAAGCACAGCTGCCACGAGCCATCTCACACATGGCAATTTGGTTACTGTAATTTCTTTGTTAGCTGTTAGCAATTTGTGTTCATTCAGATTCATTCACTGCATACTAAGTTTTGAGTGCAATAATATAAGATAGGCCATTTTTTTTGGGTGCCTTACCTACCTAAAAAAAAAATGTGAGCCGTCACGGGACGCCTGGCAGATGTGAAACATCGACATTATTTTGTAAAAGTAATATGCAGAAAAGAACAGATTGTGATAGAAACTAAATATGTCATAATGATAAAATAAAATATTACGATTTTTTAACCAAATAACGATGACTATTTATTGAATAAACATTTATTTTCAAAAATTTACGAATTCATTTCAAATCGTGACTACTTAATTCGTTTAATCAGTGACTTCGGTAATCGCACAATCGATTGCGCAAGGCGACGCGTCGCTACACCGTACATACTACTGCATATAGACTGTATATATATACCATCATATAGCGTGGCGACGCGTAGCCACGGCATGCGTCGCCACGCCAGAAATCGGTTTTACGTGCGGCTATAGATGTTTCACATCAAAAAGTTTTTTAAAAATATCGCTGTTTTGTGTGTAATGGCAGTAGCACATACATTTTTGTTACTCCCTGACTAGTGAATTGAACCTAGGACCCCAGGTGAACATTGCACTTACGAACACGAAGCTGTTATATTCTAATAAATGTTATGAACATAACAAATGAAATAAAATTGTTATTTCAACTTTTCATTTATGAAATACCATAGATATTTTAATTTTTGGGACAAGTGTGTTCGTAGCCTTACTTTAAATTATCAGATTATTTTTTACTTTGGCATCACACAAATGTTGCTAGATTATGTAATTTAATTACTACTAAATTAATTATTTGACTTTTTGGGACTTTTTTTGGGAAAATAAATACATAATTGAGGTCGTTTTATTGTTATTATTGTATTGGTATAATATGATTTTGTTTTCCATTAATCACTTCTAAATTTTTAAAGAATAGCTTGCACTTGAATTATTGCGGTTGTTGGTACGAATTCAATTTTTATGATATCAACACTGTTTTAACTTTACAATTTCTTTCTTCCGGTTGCCAACACAAGGCAAGGTAGGTTTTGTAGGAAAAGCCACATGGTTTTTAAGCGAAATAATTATACATTAAATAATATAGTGCTATTACTTAATAAGTTTGTACCCCAAGGTAAGGTTTGTATAATTAATATGCCAGTCTTAGCCCCTGGAGGTGCGAAATAACCAAAATTTTAAGTGCACCGCAACGCGC
This sequence comes from Charanyca ferruginea, assembly GCA_947361185.1. Classification (NCBI taxonomy): domain Eukaryota; kingdom Metazoa; phylum Arthropoda; class Insecta; order Lepidoptera; family Noctuidae; genus Charanyca; species Charanyca ferruginea. The sequence continues at coordinate 52,674,267 of OX376055.1, read as the reverse complement.
ATGAAATGTCATGTTGTATTTTGTAGATATAAATAAAAACCAATTTTTGAATCAGTGCAGTGCTGAAGTGGTCTCAAATTAATATAACAGAGTGACGGAATCATTTAATCTTTAAAGTTAATAGATGTGAACGGCAATCGCACATCGTTGATAACTCTCATTTCTCATCACTCATCATAACCTTACTTTTTAATGCCCACTGTGCAGTGTAATAAACATCTAATTATCAAATTAGTGTTTAGTCTTACTTAGTTAATTTTATTTTTACTCAAAATAAACCTTATGTACTAATCAGCTATCTATTTTGATGTATTGTTTAGACTTATACCAATGAATCTCTAAGTAGAAGTTGTTTGGGAATCTACAATACAGGGTTCTTCAAAATTATACTTACTTAACTATTCAGGGAATGCAGGCGTGATGTCATGTTATAATAAAAGTAAAATTTGATCTCAATGTCCATTAATATTTTAGATGCGTTCCGTCACATTGAAGGATGTTGAACAGGACAAGGTCGTCAAGACCGTCGCTGCCCATCTGAAAAAGTAAGTAGTAGTAGCAGCACCACTTTTCTGGAATTACTAATTCTTTGAGACATTAAAGGTTGTACTACAGAGATTTTAACCAATAACATGTACCTTTTATTCCATTTTCATATTCAAATAAAGGATATGACAGCTTCATAAAGAAGGAAAGATTAATTCATGATTTCATGCATTATTTTTCAGAACAGGTAAGGTCAAGGTGCCAGAACACATGGACCTGGTAAAAACCGGTCGCTTCAAGGAACTGGCTCCTTATGACCCCGACTGGTTCTATGTACGGTGTGCCGCTATCCTTCGTCACATCTACATCCGTTCCCCTGTTGGAGTCAAGACTGTCACCAAGATCTTCGGTGGTCGTAAACGTAATGGAGTCACACCCTCACATTTCTGCAGGTAATGCATTTTTTTTTGTTCTTTTATTAACATCAGTTTTTGCTAATAAGCATTTGACTTTTTTTTTTAATTTAATCAACCTGTTAGTATTTTGCATAACTTTGAATTGCCTGTAATAAGCATAAAATGAGTACATCGGTGATATATTCAATTTGTGAAATGATTTTAAGTTAGTACAATAAATTTGAATGCACACTACATAAATGGAAATAAAATCCACTTACGCATTGTGTAGTTAATTAAAATTGTTCATTTTGTTGTAGACCTATTTTTTCTCTTGTTTCTCAAATACTGGTATGGTTTTAAAAAGACCTTGACAGTAGGGATGTGGGAAGTGAGAAAAAAATATTGATATATCAATATTTATTAAAATGACAATATTGACGTCGATATTTCGGCGAAAAATATCGATATATCGGTCAAATTTTTAAAAGATTTTGCGTTTTATAATAATAGTGTATTTAGCTCAATATTATCAATAGTAATTTTTATACTAAATGTACACTATTTGAATGTACGAAACAAAAATCTCAATAAAAATGAAAGTATTTTTCCAGTATTCCTTTTTATTAGGCAATAATTACAAAAATATGAAAAACCAAAAAGCTATCTTCTAACTAATATTTTTAAACCTATTTATTGTATCAGACAAACCAGTATTAATCTGGTAGGTAGCGAAAGTGGAAAATCTCTGCTGTTAACATGCTCCAACAATAGATTTGTAAGCTATTAATAATTAAAATTTCAACCTCCAGATGTCATGACCCAATTGGGTAGGTAGTTGACACCACCAATCAATTGACATACTTTTTATGATGTCAAAACGAGATTCCTCCATACATTTTGTATGACAATAGCGGCCTGTGACGTCACTTATTTACCAACTCAATTGACTAACTATTAATTGATTTCAATGCAACTTAAAATCGAATTTTACAGTGAATTGAAAGTTAATCAGGTTTTCGGGGCTAAAATAAAGTGTATTATAAGATAAGATATATTTTGGAATTATTGTGTTTGACATAAATGAGCATGGCAGTTGAGAGCATTGTCATACTCACTCAAATGTCTCGCAAAATGGTTGAGCTGAATGGTGCTGATCCACGCGTCATGTTCGTGATGAGATTGGTCAACTCTTAACTGCCATGGCTTTTATCTTTTTATCTTGATTCTTTTTTTTTTATGCATTGTATTAGTCTTTACCTGCATTGTTTTCAAAGCACATATAGAAGCAACGTGAATAATGTAATCAGTATTTTGTAAAAACTTGATTTAAAAGAGTGTCCGTGGAGTTTCTTGCTCGTTCTTCTCCATAGAGACCTACGCTATGTTTTGGAACAAGCAACTAGCTTCATTAAAGCGATCCAACACACGCGCCGCCATCAGGGAGATATTTGAGTGAGCATGACAATGCTCTCAACCGCCATGTTAATTTATGTCAAACACATACATATAATTTACTTTATAAATAGCTCCATGGTATTCACATTCACAAAATTGAAATAATGCTGCTAAATTATACAAAACTAAGGTTTCCAATGTAGGATTATCAGGTTACATTTCTATTTGGTGTTGAGAAAAAATTAATAAATTTTTAATAACGATATTTGTTACTCATGTCATAAGTTAACCTTTAACTACTGAGGTGGGGGCCTCTCAGGCCTCGAGAAAGTAAAATTGTTACATTACTTTCCCTCGCGCAAGCTCAACGGACCAATTAGCAGACACAATAGTAAAACAATTGACGGCGATCGTCAGGAGGCTTTTGTACGGATGAAGGGATAACACATGCGTATCTTCTAGTACCTTCGAGTTTAGTTGCGCTGAGGCTGTCAATGACTGTTCTAGTGTTTACGCACGCAATACAGTAAATAAATTCATTTTGAAATTTTTCGTGGGCCTCTTAGACCTCACCTCACTATTTACGTAACTTTTTTGTAAATAGTTTTGATTTGGTTATCGTCTATTTTTGCAGTAGTTTGAAAACGTTTACAATATAGAGTCCAGTACGTTGTCTGGGAGAAAACGGTCTGTTGGTAATAATAATAACCAACATGTAGCAATAATTGTGCCAGGAATTTAAACAACGATTTTAAGACAGTCAATAATTCGATACTTTTATGGGAAATATCGCTAAAAATGGGCGCACCAGCCACTCTCTAGAGCTGTTGAGTTTCTCAACACAATATAATTAGACAAACTAACTTCTTAAACAATCGTAAATGATCCTTCAATTTGCAAAGCAAGTTTACCCAGATTTAATTTTTCATTAATTGATGTCTGTTATTTTTTGTTTCCATAATAGTATTACAATTACTGATGCGCCATTTGCTAGAAAGACTATTTAAAATTAAGATAGTAAGTTAATTTATTGATTTATTTAAATAATTTTAATGAATACTTTGTAATTTATGTGATTTATGCCAAAAAATGCTTAGTGTTTTCTAAACTTCGAAATAATAGTTATTTATAAACAAACAAATTACACAAAAATAATTTTATTTTATTTAAATATATCCACTCAAGCTTATTATTAAACCCTAAAAAACCTAAAGATTTTAAAATATAAGCACATATATACAGGCCTCTGAGGCCCCCACAACTGTGTTTACGTGAAAGTAAATCTCCACCTCAGTAGCTAATGGTTAAAGTAGTCTTAGGCACCCGTTTGCATTTAGCGAAGGAAACGCGGCGCGGCGCTGTGTCGACAAAATTACGTCAGTTTAGTTACTATAGTCGACGGCGCAGAGACCAACTAAACTTGAGTTGGTCTCTGCGCCGTCGTTAGCGTAGTATTTACGGTCGCCTTGACGTCACTAACCCTAGGCGCATGTACCCTGGCTCAGTTAGATAAAAATCGACTACTAAGAGCCAATTTTGACGATCTTTGCCAAAAAATAAAATATTTTAAACAACCTGTATACGAAAATATGTCTTATTTACTTTTTTTTTATCTTTTCCAGATCATCGGGCAGCATTGCTCGCAAAGCCCTACAAGCCCTCGAGGCCCTAAAAATGGTTGAGAAGGTTCAAGATGGAGGTCGCATCCTCACTGTTCAGGGTAGACGTGATCTTGACAGAATCGCCGCACAGGTCCGCCTAAAGGCTAAGCAGGCCGCCAAGCAGCAAGTCATCGTTCTGTAATTTTATGACTAATAAAAACATTTAAATCTTATACAGTTGTTTATGAAAAACGGTGTTAGTATGTCCTGTATGCAACATACGCTCTGAGACATAGAGTTGTGGATTTCAGCCCGTTATACCATACTCGTACCTCACATGTGAAGGTTGGCGACTAATTAAAAATACCTACAATAATAATTGCAATATACGTCAATTGTGCAACTTCTTACATCCATTTTTAGAGCTTTAACACGTTGACTGCGGGCGAACATTCGCTACGCCGATCGCCAGTGCGGCTGGCCACACAACTGGTGTGTTGGCCGCACAGCCGAAACGCTTTTTCGTAAACGAGACGAGAGTGCGGCCGCACACGCTTGGCGTGTGCGGCCGTACTTTACGCCAGTGCGGGTTTACGCGCTTGGCGTGTTTTACTACGCGTGTGCGGATAACACATACGGTTGTGTTTCATAATTTTGCGTCGACTGTGCGGGCGCTCACATACGGTTGTGTTTTTCGATTTTGCGTCGACTGTGTGGATATTTTTTAGAAATATTCACACGATTTATATTAAATATAAATAAATAAATAATTACTTATACATTATAGATCAGTTATTTTTCTCTCAAGACTTAAAAATGTAAATAGTATTGCCCCCCGATTATGTAGGCAAGTATGAAAACTAAGGGTTCTAAACCAAAATTATAAATTTATCTAGGTTTGTTACCTAGTATTTATACATATTTCAAACACGTCAACATTGGGACTTAATAACGAAAATAGCAACGAAAAAAACACACCACATGCGTTTTCCCGCAGTCTTAGACGGAAACACGCTCTGCGTGTGACCCGCACTGGCGTAAAATTCGGCCGCCACACAACCGTATGTGTTTTGCCGCACTAGCGTACCTTCGGCCGCCACACAACCGTATGTGTTTTGCCGCACTGGCGTTTAGCAAAATACTAAAACACATACGGTTGTGTGTGCGCCGCACTCACGTATTTTTGTTGAAACACAAACGTATGTGTTTTGCCGCAGTCAACGTGAACACATTGTAAAAAGTTCTATCATGTCTGCCTTGAAGAAATCGACAAAGGAACGGGTCTCGTGGTACAAAGGGAGCTACTCCTCATTGGTATGGCCATTAACCAGCAGGTTCGTTCGTCGTTCCCGAAGAGATCTGGTCCAAAAGTTTATGCATGCGTTACCTATTGAATAATTATAATAGTATTTTTTATTGTAGAAAAGAACTACAAAAATAAACTTTTGTTGGATGATATTTTTTGCCATAATATTCAATAATACCTACTTAGACGCTTTTTAAACGTTTTTATCTAATACATTTAAACGAGCAATATATATCGCGGGTCTCAAACCATAGGGGCGTACCCACCAAACTAATAACTTTTCTTGTGATTGACCTAGCTTGTTGTGTTTTTGCATGTAGCTATATATTTACACTACGATTATTATGGGATGCTTGATTTTAAGGTATTCCCGCTATAACACTAGTTTTTGGTTGATAAGTTTAATTGGCATGCCGACTATACGGTAAAACTCCGTCAAAATTCTCCCAAAAATGCATGGATGTTATGGACGTAAAACCCGTCTCCTTAAATTATTAATATTTATACAAATATTAAATGTTACCTAGTTGGTGACTTAAAATATTGCAATTTAGGAATGAGAACCCATCAAAACTACCGTCATTTACGTGATTTTAAAAAATCGTACGCCTGTCTGGCTTGTCATTAATATTGAGAGGTATTTGAATTCAAAGTAGAAGTATAAACCATTTTTGTTCTACAATCTGTATGGCCCGACACGTTTTCCTTAGTTTACTCAGATCCAAGTAAAAAAAGGTAGAAAACGCACGGCCTTTGTTATTTTAGTGAAGCCCTCAGATACTTGATCTGAGATTCTAAATGAGTTATCTACCTTTTTTTACTTGATCTGAGTTGGTTTATAATAAAATTGAAAGTCGTACGTGCATACGTCTATAATATGGCACGTCAAAACTGACTTAATAAGCAATAATATTTTTAATTAATAATATACGGCTTTATGGCTTGAAAATAATTATAGACTGTCGTATCTTACGGCAAACAATATTTTGCAATTTATACAAAAAGTAATAAATATTAAAATAGAAGAAAAATTGAGGTTATGTATTGCTTACAGTAGAATGCAATGGCATTAAAAACGAAAAATCGCATTTTAGCGTGTACGCGCCTATGGTTTGAGACCCGCGATATATTATGTTACCGGCAATCTGTATAATCCGGTATTCCAATACCTAGGCAAGAATGGTGTCACACTTTCTAGCGGTGACATGACTTTATACGAACTTCGGTGTAAAGACAAAAGTACCTATGTAGGTACGAGAAATGCACGTAATTGTACGCCAAACAAAAAAAGCGTACTTTAAAGCCTTCGCAGAAAACAATACTTAATCACCGTGTCACCGCCAAGAAGTACATATTCTTTCTAGCGGGCTCTATATATTTCACTATGTAGGTAGTATTCCACTTTTAGACTTTGTTATGGGCCAAGAAAAATGTTCGGAAAGTGTATGTTCAATTTCTATAGCAGTCTGTATCTATACTCGTTGGTATTTTAATTTGATAATAAAACATTCGATTATAAATAATTAACATGAAAGATATACCAAATCAAATAACACCACAGAATAAGTCATACAAACATAGTTATCCGACATACAAACTATTATCTGAAACATAATACCCATATCTTTTTGTAGTCGACTGTACCTACTTAAGGTACAGTCGACTACAAAAAGATGTATAGACATTTTGAAAGTTATAAAAATATGTATCCATTGATGATGTTGTCATTGTTTGTTACAAATACTAGTAGACATGATGTATGCCAGATTTATCAAATCAAATATATTTACTTCGGATTTTAAAATTACATCCATAGGTGTTAGTAGCAATAAACTGAGCCTAGTGTTAGTACATTTTTTTTATTTATTTTATTAATTAATTTAAGTATGCATGAACACTCATCCACTGCTTCAACAGTGGAGACCTGTTCGCCAACACTTCGAGGATGCCGTTTGCTGCGGTGCCACTCTCCTATTATAAAATGTACTCTGTGGGTGCCACGCACGCGTCTGAGTAGCGAAGCGCTTCGCTTACGTATGATCAAAGAGTATAGAGTAACTATAGGGGTGTGATTGCATATAAGCAATCAGTGTGCGCCTCAGCAAACAGGTAGTGGACGCACCGCACCGTTTCTTTGTTCATTCATTCATGAACAAAGATTGAAATACCACTCATTGTTTATGTCTATCACTAGCACTTTGTGTTTGTTGTCTTAGGATATTTGCGTAGATACGTACGAATTGTCAATGTGTGTGTGTTTTTTTATTAGTGTTTGCTATTATTTTTGTGTGGGTTTGTAGCAATAGGAAGCATGAATCTGTGCGTGAATGTCAAATTTTCGTAGTGTGCTGTATGTGTTTCCCTCGCCGCCCGCAAAAAGTGGCAGAAAAAGTTGTTCGATGATTCGCTGCTCGAAGTATTTACAGGAAAAAAACACGAACAAAAGAAACACCTGTAACAGCGTAACTACTAAACTAAAAAAAAAAATTGTGCGGTCGAGTAACTTCGTTCCTTACGTGTCTGTACAGTGGACTACAAAGAGATGGATACCCCCTAAAGTTACACATACATGTACCCATTTAAATAAGTGTACATACTTTGTTACAAATTATTGTACACATGAAACATGACGCATATTGTATTGTCTCAATGTGCCTAATTAATGTACACAGTAAGATGGACACTGTAATGTGTACGCTCTGAAACAAATTAATGTATTCACACTTAATTACAAAAATATGTAGACAAGATACGTTCTAATTTAAAATTTCAGAAATTCTGTCAAAACCATTGAAACCTCTTTGGGTGGTATAATACGTGTAATAGTTTTTTCTGTTATGATGACACTTATAAATCAATATCTTGTATACAATATGGAACTCACTTATATGCAATAAATGAAACCCCAAGTAGTAATAGTCCACAGAAGTATAGTAGAATTAAATATTCAATTAAAAACCGAAAATTAAAAAAGTTAAATTTTCAAACAAAATAAATATCAAAATAAATTCAGCTAAAGTAAACACTCTGTTTAAAGACAACGTACCTTGACCCCGGAGCGAATTTTACATTTAGGCAAGTAACTAGAATAGGTACATAACAGAGTCGTGATAGTTTGTAGTTTTGCACTTCGTGGCAACGTCGTTTTTCAGTTTTAAGAGGATTCAAGTTCATTGAGTCATTGACTTAGTGATCCAATTCTACAGAGTGTTTAAATTTGTTCAAAATTAAAACTCTACTTTTTGACCTAATTACTGGACCGATTTCGTTATTTTTTTTTATATCGTCAGAAAAGGCGATAACAAGTATGTCGTATAATTTATTGCATATATGTGGTCCCCATTCTGTATACGGCTTGACCGATTCTGATGAAATTTTGTGTGCATATTGGGTAGGTCTGAGAATCGGCCAACATCTATTTTTCATCCCTCCTTTCCCCCCCTTTTCTTCCCCCATCCAAATGTTAAGGGTTAGGGTAAGGTAGGTGTAGGTAAGTAGGTAGATCGGGACAGGACGTCTGTCGGGTCAGCTAGTTCATATTATAAAGAGGTAAAATTTGTTTGTATGTAGGGTGTAATCTCTGGAACTAATTCCTCTTTGGACAGAAGAAAACTTAGCTTAATTTAGGTCGACGTCAAACCCTGCAGACAGAAATAGGAGCTCCGCGCAAGATTTATAATTTCTTGCCAAAATGTGAAGTAGATCTACTATTGTTATAAGTAAAAGAATATTATAGAAAAGTTATATTATTAAAAATTTAAACTATTGAATCATAAAACAATTTTATTGGAACTTAAATCGATGTCTTGCATCGATTTAAGTTCCAATAAAATTGTTTTATGATTCAATAGTTTAAATTTTTATCTATGTCCAAATAATGTTACTAAAGTTTAGTTTCTGTATGGAAGAAAAAACAGGTTGAATAGAAAACACCTTCTTTTTATGAGTCGAGTGAGAGAAAAATAATGTAAAAAAGTGGCGAAAATAATTTGTAACTTTGTAAGTCAACTTCGATAAACAAATGACACGCCAATGACGTCATGCACGATATGAAAGAGAAACCAAGTATTTCCGCACTATTCTAAAATTTAAAAATAGAATATTAGACCTGTATACATACCTATTATTGTTACCAAATATGAATACATTAATTAGTTTCAGAGCGTACACATTACAGTGTAATTTTAGCTGTGTACATAAAATTGGCACATTTGATAGGAACATAAATCTGGCATACATCATGTCTACTAGTATTTTTAACAAACAATGACGACATCATGAATGGATATATATTTTTAACCGACTTCAAAAAGGAGGAGGTTCTCAATTCGGTTGTTTATTTTTTTATGTATGTACATCGATTACTCCGAGATTTATGATCCGATTTAGGTGATTCTTCTTTAGTTTGATGCGGAATTGTTGCCATTTGGTCCCATAAAAATTTAACATTATTTAACGCAGTAGTTTTCATTTTATGAACATTTTTTTATTTTTTTATATATTTATTTTTATGTTTGACCATGCATAACTTTTTTCAGTGTAGTCCGATTTTGATGATTCTTTTTTTAATTGATAGTGTATACCTCAAATTTGGTCCCATAAAAATATTCCACCCCTAAGGGTTGACAGATTTTTTTAGTGTCGCCGTTTCGTAATTAATTTCTATGATGAGAAGTAGGCACTAAAAAGCGAAAAAAAAAATTTTAACATAAAAGACAACCGCTTTCAAAAAGTATAAAATAACTTTCAATTCGCAAGTCGGTGGCAATACAAAACAACAAGCAAAACCAGAGCCGCCGACTTGCGAATTGAAAGTTATTTTATACTTTTTGAAGGCGGTTGTCTTTTTTATTAATTTTCTTTTTTATAACTTTCAAATGTACACATGTTTTTGTAGTCGACTGTACAAAAAAAAAATGTGCGGTCGGGGGACCCCCGTTAGGAACGAAGTTCCTTACATACGTGTAGAGTCTATACAATAAAAAATAAAAGCACGCACGCCACACGCGCACGCTACGCACTCGCCTGCTGGTGTGTTCTTTTGTTTATATGTTAAAATCATTGATATCGATAATATCGATATCGAAAAACCGAAAATATATATTAATTTGTTAAAACCATAGAACATTTTATTTAAGCATATTTTTTTTTCTATTTATTTTACCTGCTATTACTATCTAAATCTAATCAAATATAAATAACTATTGCAACAAAACTGCAAATGTAATTTTACAATCAATGTTATTTATTTTGTTACAAAGATAAATGAAAAAAGTTTGCACACAGCGAATATACTATTCAACAAAATATGGGCGTATATTTTGTAAGATATTTGATGTTAGGTGTTATGGCCGGCACTTCACATGACGGCGTATTTGTACAAATACTCGCCTAACTTGGATAATACAAAATGTACCCTATCCTTGTTGAAATAAAGTCGATTTTGTATTATCCAAGTAAGGCAAATATTTGCACAAATACGCCATGTGAAGTGCCGGCATTAGAAAACACAAAACAGTGTCACAGGAGACCCGCCTTAAGTAAAACATATTTGACATGAAAAATATTTATGTGACTATTATCTTCGCTGTGTGCTTGCTATTACTTTTTTCATCTATCTTTGTAACAAAATAAATAACTTTGATTGTAAATTGCTTTTGATTTCCCTAATTTTTACAGAGCTATAAAAATAGTGAAAATATCGATAATATCGATAATTATCGCGTTGGGGCGATATATCGAATATCGATATTTATCTGCCTTCAATATAAATATCTATATTTCAAAAGACTTTGCATCCCTACTGACAGCATATGCTGCCGAACTTACCTACAAAATCCTCCATTCGTTCATGAAGCTGTAGATTCCACCTTCCAATGCAATGAAATGTCTAAAGCGCCTTATTCACCATCCACCTTGCTGTGCGTCCCGCCATGCGCCATGGTCATGCACGATCCAAAAGTACCGTGAATAAGCTTGCTGTACGTTAATAATTATTATTAATTAATAAACATGACATGTATTGTATCCCTTATTTACACATACTATAGTATTATGTTTAACAAATACTATATTTACTTTTTATAAGCATGCAATCATTTATCACAATATTGATGTTTACATTTTATAATACTTGTTTTTATAGATTGTTGGAATCTTTTAGTATGCAAAAATAGAATAAAAGTACTTACATTATTGTCCATCAGCATTGTCTGCTAATTAAAGCTAATTTGATTCCCTTTTTATAAATACGGAAAATAAATAATGTTTTTGCTATGACATGTTTGTCAATGACAGTTGTCAATCTTGACAATTGTCAGTAATACTTCTATTTCGTTTACGGCTTTAATAACGTAAAACCTTCAAATTGATGTCGAATATAGTGTGTATGGGGGTACACTACATAAATACGAAAAACTTAATTCCGAAAGTCAGAAATACGAATTTCAAAATACCGATTTTCATAATTCCGAATAGTTCAAAATTCCTAATATGGCAACTCCGATTTATCATTCATCCTATTTTTATAATACTAAAATTTCAAAAATCCGAATGTTTCAAAAGTTTCAAAAGATCGAATAACATAAAGTCCGACATAATGAAAATTCCGAACATCAAAAATACGAATTCCGATTATTACAATTCCGATTATTAAAATTCCGATTATCTTTATCGTTATCGTGCAATCGTTTATCGTGCAAGCAAGCATGCAGCATGCAAGCAAGCAAGCATGCATCATGCAAGCGAGCATGCAAGCGAGCATGCAAGCGAACATGCAACATGCAGCAGGCATGGTTTCTGTCACGGCTACGGCGTTGCGGGGCTCCGGCGGTACCACGCGAGCTTATCGTCGCAGATGGTATTACGCTCACCACTGCAGCTTCGGTTTACAGCCTCAGCCGCGGCGGCGGGCGTTAAAACCACCTGCTCCTCAGCTCGCTGGCCGCCTCGCCCCTCCGCGCCTGCGCAAATTTAAATAACACTCTAGGGGTAGGGCAGACAAGACTACGTGGAGTCGGTTTCACAGCAATTCGTTTCTGTCATTAACTTTTGTAGCACAACATATTGACTTTTTAAGATTATTTTTGTTATTGTCTTTCTTTTTTATTACAAGCTTTTATTTAACTTCACTTTTGTATGTATGTTTACAAATCTTGCAGGGATGATTTGAACCACTTCCAATAGACCGATTGAGCTGAAACTTGGTATACCTACGTAACTTGGATGACAATACAGTAATATGGTACCATGGAGCTGGTCTGATGATGAGGTTGGACGGTGACCATAGAAACTTCGGTTCCTATGGACCGATTGAGCTGAAATTTAGTATGTCTTTGTAACTTCGGTAACAATACAAAAATATGGTATCATGGAGCTGATCTGACGAAGAGTTGGAAGATGCCCATAGGAACTCCGATTCCTGTGGTCCAATTGAGCTGAAATTTGGTATGTCTTCGTAACTTCGGTAACAATACAAAAAAAAATATGGTATCATGGAGCTGATCTGATGAGGAGTTGGAGGATGCCCATAGGAACTGCGATTCCTGTGGTCCAATTGAGATGAAAGTTGGTATGTCTTCGTAATTTCGGCAACAATACAAAAATATGGTATCATGGAGCTGATCTGATGAGGAGTTGGAGGATGCCCATAAGAACTCAGATTCCTGTGGTCCAATTGAGCTGAAATTTTGTATGTCTTCGTAATTTCGATAACAATACAAAAAAAAATATGGTATCATGGAGCTGATCTGATGAGGAGTTGGAGGATGCCTATAGGAAGTCCGATTCCTGTGGTCCAATTGAGCTGAAATTTTGTATTTCGTCGTAATTTCGGTAACAAAACAAAATATGGTATCATGGAGCTGATCTGATGAGGACTTGGAAGAAGCCCGTAGGAACTCCGATTCCTGTGGACCAATTGACCCAAAATTTGGTATGTCTATGTAAGAACGAGGATAAAAACAACGTATGCAGCGAACAACAGCAGATGAAACGATAGAACAACGAGATATCCGTATTAATTATATAAGGAAACATGCGTCAGAGGTAAGAGCAACTGAGACAGACAAACAGCGAAAGACTCGTACCGAAAGTGTGAGAGCACATGTGTCACAGACAAGAGAAACTGAGACTGATGAGCAACGGAAGGCTCGCATTGAAAGATGTCCAACTAAAAAGTTAAAAATAAATTAACGGTAAAAAAAATATTTTAAAAACAAGCTTTTATTATGCACGAAAAATTTAAAAAATAAACTAAGACATTCATAAAATTCGTAGTTTCTTAAACTTTAAAAGTAACAACCTACAAAAATGTTCAGTTTAACTGTTCGATACAATTAGTGTCATCAGTAGAAGTATGATACATAAACATATATTATCTATAACCAGTATATTATTATTCTTACGCGATCTAAAAGCTTGTCGCGGCCGAGGAAATTGCGCGACAAGCTTTTAAATCGCGTAAGAATATTAATATACTGGTTATAGATAATATATGTTTATGTATCATACTTCTACTGATGACACTAATTGTATCGAACAGTTAAACTGAACATTTTTGTAGGTTGTTACTTATAAAGTTTAAGAAACTACGAATTTTATGAATGTCTTAGTTTATTTTTTTAATTTTTCGTGCATAATAAAAGCTTGTTTTTAAAATATTTTTTTTACCGTTAATTTATATACCTATATATTTTAAAATAAATTCCATAGAAAAATACACCGAATAAACAATATTTGTTAAAAAGTAATTCTACTGTTTGATAACTTTGTTAAACAAAAAAATTTGATTAAAAATTCTTTGAATTGTGTTTCTGTGAAATATGTTTCATTCAAGTAAATAGTCTTTGAAACAATAATAGTCGAAATAAAAATACAAGAACCAAATATTATATGAAACATTTTCTGGGAAACGAAATTCTATGAAATTTCTGTCTGCGAAACAAGGGGACACCATTTTCAATATATATGCGTAGCTGAATTGAATCAGAATCCTAATTTTAACAGTTTATTCGAAATATTGAAATTCGGAATTTCGTTTTTCGGACCGAGAACTCATCGAGCATTTGATTCTTCGAACATATGAAAATCGGAAAACAAACCAATAGGATTTACGACATTCGGTAAAATAACTTTCGTGATTTTAAATAATAGAGATTATAATTTGTAGGTGTTATGAAATTCGGACTTTTGAAAATCGGAATATCGAAATTCGGAATAAAATATTTCGGAATATTTGGGTGTTCCCTGTGTATGGCTGTATTTTATACTGAAAAGCTGGACACCCCCTAATGTATCTGGTGTTCTTTAAAATCTTAAAAAGCACTAATCAAATAAAAATAACTGGCAGTCTACAATAATTGAGTCTGGCCGGTACTATAATACCCCGCTATATAAGACCAATACGGGCGTTCTAGAAATAGAATTCATACTTGGATTATTATGAATTTCGGAAGAGCGGACAGGAAAGAAACCTGTCAAATGGGTCAGTCTAGATCTCGCTGTCGCTTGAGTAACACGCTGATTTACTCCTGACTAAACTTACTGAAGTCTACCGGTCCACAATCAAAAGTCGGTAACGGTCCTGAGTCGTGCCGTCGTGCTGTCGCGTGCTGCTGCTCCCAGGGCGGGTCTTACTGCTAAGATCCGCGCCGTCCCAAAGCTAGGAGCCGATCGCGGCAGTCTTATCTTCGGCCGATCCTGGTTGCCGGCCAGGCTGTGGAACCTTTTAGCCTGGAAATCTCTACCTAACATAGTGCGTCTAGGTTAGTGATTTTTTAATTCTGTGTTTTTGATACTCATCACATTAAAATCTTTCTTGTGAGAGCTATTAAAATTATATCGTACAATTCTACATAGCTTTTTATTTCATAAACTATTAGAATTGGTACAATACCTACACTGGCGATGCGCATAAGATGTCGTGCACTTCGTTTCTTAGGAACAATTTTCTGCAACTACCCTTGTACTACTAAAACTGTTAACTGTTAGTTACGAAATTCCAATGTAATTTGTCATAGTAGGTACAAACCCGCTACGCCAATCGGCTTCATCTAATTTTAAGTTATAATATTGTATTTTCTCTGCAAGTGATTATGTCAATCTTTTGAGAAAATAAATGTCTAAAACCGTAATTGTTTGCTGGACTTGCTGGATCCATTTTGCGTCCAGCGTGCAAGACGTTTGCGGTGGTGTGGCCCCCACACCACCGCAAACGTCTTGCAGCTGGATAGTGAATAACGCCGACGTTTGTCAGACCGATACAGCGTCGTGGATAAACTTGCTGTACAGCAGATTACATAGAACAGCATTTTTGTGTCGCAAGCTCAAGGACTGCACGTAAAAATGTATAGGGATACACTTTTCAGATTTATTGGAACGTAGTTTCTTATCGCGCGTTGCGAAAGGGGGCTAGACGGAAAAAATGTAACGACACTTTTAGCTATAGTTGTAAGTCGTGCGGCGTGCGCGTGTTTCTCTGTATGTCTCTCTCTCTCTCTCTCTCTCTCTCTCTCTCTCTCTCTCTCTCTCTCTCTCATAGAAAGCAAGCCAGTTATTAATTGTAAATAAAAATAATAAACAACAACATGTTGTTGTTGTTTGTTGTGTATTGTTGTTATTTGTTATTGTGTTGTTTGTTGTGTTAGTTGTTGTTTTGGGAATGTTGTTTCTGTGTTTGTTGTTATTATTGTTGTAATTGTTGTTGTTGCTGTTATTGTTGTGTGTTGTTGTTATTGTGTTGTATTGTTTGTTGTGCGTTGTTAGTGTTGTTGTGTTGTGTTGTTTGTTGTTGTTGTAAATTGTTGTCGAAAGGACCTTCGTTCCATCCGGGTGTCCCTTGACACCTCTCAAGTTTTTATTTATTAGAATGCTTTTCAACGATGAGTACACTGTTACTTAATAGTTTGCATATTGTAAACTTAATTGAATCTAAGTGCCTCATCACTTATAGAAAAGCACAGCATGCACTACATTATGTGCAAGTAATTAAACAATTAAAATAAGTTTTTTAAAATGATGAGTACAATGACCGCTATTAGTTTTTACGCTATACAAAAAGTAATGTATCACCTACTGCCCGCGGCTACACCCGCACCCGCACAGATCTCAGTCATTAATTTCGTATTGCCGCGGGAACTAAACCAATGCTTACCATCGACTATTTTCGTGCAGAGTTCTTTTCGACCAAGAACTTTTGGCGTGGTTAATGACAAACCGCAATATCATTATTCGCATACGTTACGTATCATGATATCAACAAACTTAGACGAGATATTTGTTCAGCCTAGGCCTTAATGGTAAACAGAATGTAGATATTTATAAATAAATCACTAAGTGGAAAGCTACTACTTATAGCGATGTCCTAGGAATGGGAATAAAATAAAGGTTACCCTACTTAGAAAGAAAGGGTTGGCCCACAGAGAGCGAGATAGTGATACATAGTGATAAATAAGATAAAGAGTAAATGGTTTTAAGCAACAAAATATATGTGTAAGTCATTCAGATTTAGATTCATTAGACAGTTGACTTTTAGATGTATTTACTTTAAATCTATGGAAACTCCAAAGAGTTTCCAGGCATGCAGTGGCGGCGTAGGGTAGATTGGCACCCCGGGCGTATGTGTATAGAGCACCCCTAGGTACTCAAAATAAAACACCAAATTATACTAAAAATGCATACGAGACCATATTTTAACATATTATCAAAATTGAATTTCCTGTTTCTATTAATTGATAAAATCGAAAGATTGGTTAGTCGCGCTTGGCTGGCTCATTGTAGACCAAGTCAGTATGATTTTATTAATTTAAACTTTCAAAAGCTTGTTTCACATGAAGTATCTAACCAAATTGTTATAAAAATTGAAGACATGCTCAAACCTTGAAACAGACTCAAAATAGCCCCCAATTTACATTCATCATCATCACTTCCGTGTTTATTAGGTCCACTGTTGGACATAAGCCTCCTCCAAGGCGCGCCAGTTTTCCCGGTCCTCTGCCTTCCGCATCCAGCCACCACCACCTTCTTCAGGTCATCGGCCCATTGGGCTGGAGGGCGTCCCACGCTGCGTCTACCGATTCGCGGTACTCTCTACTCTACTCTAGGACAAGTCTGCTCCATCAGCCGTCGCGCCATTTCAGCTTACTGATTCTGCGGTGTCGGTGTCGGTGACTTTAGTTCTCCTCCGGATGTCCTCGTTGGGAATTCTAGCTATCGCTTAGGCCTTAGAGAAACTCTAAGCATTGCTCGGTTCATTGCCCGCTGAGCAACTCTGAACTTGTGAACTAGCCCCGCTATAAGTGTTCACGTCTCGGCAGCATAAGTCATAACAGGCAGGACGCACTGGTCAAAGAATTTCGTCTTCAGACTCTGCGGTATAGGCGACGAGAAGACTCGACGAAGCTTACCAAATGCTGCCCACCCCAAATGCACCCTCCTATCGACTTCTCGAAGTTGGATCGTCTGTCCAAGGTAGACGTATTCCTGGACCACTTCGAGCAAGTTGCCATCAACGGCGATCAGCCTTGGCTCGACGTGTTGATTGAACATAACCTTCGTTTTGTCCAAGTTCATGCTGAGGCCCCCTCGTCTTGAGGATCTGCCATAATAACGATGTCGTCGGCAAACTGGAGATATGTGATCTACTTACCGTTTATGTTAATGCCCCGCCCAGTCCAGTCCAATGTTTTGAAGACGTCCTCCAGCGCGTTGGTGAAAAGTTTCGGAGATATAACATCATCTTGTTTCATCTCTCTGCGCAGCTGGATTGCTTTCGTATTTTACTTGAACGGTCATTGTAGCCCCACCTGCTTTTAAAAGCTCAGTCGTAATGTCCGGAGCTTTGCTGTTTTAAGCTGTTCCAGAGCCGCACTAATATCGCTTTGGTCAACGTCCGGGATATCCTCGTCAATTGGGCCCTCGGATCTTCGGTACCATGGGAAACAGGTCTCACCGCTTGAGATTTGTACAGCTGTCCATAGAACTTTTGAACTTCCACCGAGATCTCTGGTTTAGAGGTGACTGTTCAGCCGTCATTTTGCATTGAATCTGAGAAACTCCAATGAACCGCTTCTTGGGCAGAAATGTTGGCGGTTTCCAAATGGCGCCTCAATTGTAAAATCTCCAACACGATGTATTTTTTTAACAGAATTAGAACCATACCACGATTCCACGAAAATCTTCTTCGGGTGATGTTACCAACATTTTATGCTAAGTTACACTAAATGTTACCAGAATAAAATCCATTGCCCTGTAATGAATGATGGTCTAGTTCTTCGTAAAATCTGTCGTGACATTCTAACATTGCTTTCTGCAACTCCTTTGGTAATGCAAAGGAGTAGTTAGTAGTTAGTAGTTAGTTAGTACTCCTAGTTTGGGGTCAGATGGCAGTGTGTGAAAATGTCCCCACATATATGTATATGTATATATGTATGCAAGTTCAGCATCTCGGGCCATTTCTCCAGGCATATGCGTTCGAAATCTCCTCTTTCCTCTTTTTCCTTCAATCCGAATGTCTAAATCCTCTTTAATATTGTTGCGTAGCAAATAGCCCTTTCCACTATTTGATTGCGTTGACTTCGAATGGCGGCACCACACTTCGTTATGCGTTATTTGCTATGCGGATACACTGTATTCGCCAAATATTTGTTATGTGAGCGTACAACAAACACGCCATCCACACTTCGTGCCTGTGTGCCAAACATATGTGGTGCGTTTGGCTTTTGAAAAAACAAAATGTAATGTATTGACTGTGGCTGCTACTTTTACAGATTAGAGTATATGTCCGACACGACCACCGTAAGCGAGCGAACACGAGTGAATGAGTAAACGAAGTGTGTGCAGTCGACACGCATATTCTGCTTATTCATGTCCTTTGAAGTGTGTCTAAAAACCGACAGGTGGACGGATAGGCGTATTTGCTATTCGCGCTTATGCGTTATGCGGGCGAATAAAGCAAATATAGACGAATAAACCCTCCACACTTCGTCGTATGCGGGCGAATAAGGCGCATAACGCATAGCGCATAGCGAAGTGTGGTGCCGCCAGAAGAACATTTTTTAAGGGCTTTAATTTTTATCACACGCTTTTCCAACGATAGCCCAGATGTTTGTATGTACTTTTCTGTCTGATTAACTTCTAGTATTTCACACTAAAAGGAAAGATAGCATAGAAAACTGAAGTCACAGAATTGATGCTGCTTCTCTTGTTTCGACGTTTTCTTTGGGGTGTTAATAGTGGTTTAAAAGCGTCGTGATGAGCACTCCATCTTGTCTCTGATAAATCACATAACGGACACTACTACATTTATATTTTCCACCGATGTGTGGATGATGAAAAGAACGTGTAAACTTTTTCTACAGTTCTGAAAAACATTAAACCTTGAAGTAACGCTCCCAAATGAGAACACTCGCTCTCAATAATTATATTCGAAAAAAGATATGAAAATAATATGGTTTCGATGCGTTTCAAAATATGATATTAGTAAGGAAGTTGACAAGCGTAGGTAGTTATTTATTGAAATGTCTTTATAGAGCGAGATTTTGTGTGCATGCTTTGGCTGTTCAAGTAAGTTTTCGTTGTCACCCCTTGGTGCTTGGCACCCGGGGCGGACCGCCCCCTCCGCCCCCCCCTTACGCCGCCACTGCAGGCATGCGACACATAGATATGGCTTCAAGTAGGTATTCGAAGTGTGGACTCCATTTTAATCTACAGCTTCATGATAGTGAGTATGCCACGTACAGCGCCGCGGCCTTGAGCGGACGTACAGCGGGAATGAATGATGTATCGTGAATAAGGCGCTTAAAATGTCCACAGAACATATATACTTGAATGCAGTGTTGCCAATCTGTGGGGAATTCCCCAAACTGCGGGGATTTTCAGTCCTATTGGGTAATTAGTGGGAAGACAGTTTGTGTGGGGAAAATGCGGGGAATTTAGACATTTACACTAGAGCTGAACTAAAAAGTAATAAAAGTAGTAGGCAGATCTTGTCTAGATAGATAATTGGTCAGCAAAATTTACAAACAGCGCATTTTAATGGTTTAAATTAGATGATATAATACATAGCAAGAAAGCGTCAGAAAGTGTTGAGAATTTGAAAAAAGATCTTATGTTCCTCGTTGTTCGATCGCAGATTTTTGTACATTTTTCTTTTGTTTGTGCTGTTTTTGTTTATGAACTGACTATGGACATTAGTATGTTGTGATTTTTCGGACACATTATTTTCATTTATATCTTTAGTGAATGACTGAGTGAGGATCTCGTGGCTAAGTTAAAGCCGTACAGATTGATCGGTCAAAGGCTAAGCTACGTTAGCCGCGGTCGGTCTGTGGATCTGTGGACCATCCTTTTCACACCGAGTTTCCTCGATGGCCTCGGAAGACACTTAAAGCCGTTGGTCCCGGCTGTCATTTGTAGATCTTTTGCAGTCGTTATAACCATTACGACTTCTGACTACTCAGTCAGAAGCCAGAAAGTCTGACAACCAGTTTTACTCAGTTGTGTTACTAAGTAACTGGGATGTGGAGGTTCGATAGGCAGCCGCTCCATGTAAAATACTGATATTCAGTTGCATCCGGTTAGACTGGAAGTCGACCCCAATATAGTTGGGGAAAAGGCTAGGCTATCTATAGAGAATGACGGATTAACTGCCTTGATTAAAATCATTACTATTAAAATATCTTTGACTTATACGAAAAGTACTTTTATTTCTTTGTTGAATACTTTTGGGGAAAATGTGGGGAATGTCGATATTATTTTCCCCAAAATTTGTGGTTCTGTTTTTGGGTAATGTAGACCGTCGAAGTCGGCAACACTGCTCGAATGTCAGTTTCTTTCTTTAGTTCATTATTTTTTTTAGTCTTTGTATTTTGTTTGCTCGTTCATTAGTAGTTTGCTCCTTTGCTCGCTCGCTGCTAACTTCAGATTGCTTCGGATTTTGTCTCTGTCTGTTTAGCGCAGATAACACACAACACAGCGGAATTTTTAGTTTCATTGAATTATTGGATTCGATTGGATGTGTTTGGATATGCAGTGATCACAAAATGTTGTTGGTATTTGGACGAGGTATCGGCTTTATTGTTTTAGTGTGTTTGTTATCGTGCGTCGTTTCTTTGCATCAGTATGGGACACCGGGCAACACATTGTACGTGGCTGAGGATTCGCAGCAAAGTCGAGGAAAATTGCAAGTTATCAATAGAAACGCCGATGAAGATAGCCCTCGTTTTGAAAGGAGAAAACGTGAAGCGACAACGTTAACAACTCCCGCTATTCAAAAAAACATAAGTACATGGGTAATGGTCACTTTATTGATATCCATATTATTAAATCCTGTTGTTCCCTTTTGATACTTTGATTTAGGCTACTGGAATCCGTTGTTTTCGTTACAATATTATGTAGCAAAAATTAGTTAGCAATAAAATTATGTATTGTTCACTTTCGACTATTTTTATCACTGAATGACGACGTCTTTTGTCTGAAGACTGAAGTTTCAGCGCAGAAGATTGTGTCCATTATTTCTTTATATTTTGTATGTAGTAAATATAGTTTTCTATTTTTAATTAGGTGTAAATAGTCACTATGACTAAGCATTTTTTAGGGTATTTTTATTAGGTTTAGGTATGAAAATATCAATTGTGGGTATGTCATGTTAGAGATGAGTTATTTGGTTACCTTTGAAAATAAATAAACAATTTTGAAAAATATTTGCCCCTCATACAATTTCTGTTGTAATAAATATTAAATTAATTATTACAGATTTTATTTAATACCATTCTAATTCTGATTGTGTACTTGACACCATCAATTATTAATTGATATACTTTTTGTTTTATATGCTTTCAAAGATCTATTCCTCTTTAGATTGTGTATTTACCCATGCCTAAACAATTTAAAGAGGAAAAGATACATTTTTAATTCATATCCAAATACCTATAATTTGAAATAGGAAACAGTATGAGATAGGATACTTTCTATTTTACTGCAATCTAACAAGCCGTAGTATTTTTTACAAGCACTGACTTTAACTTTTACAGCCATACTTTCACTTGTTTTAAAAATGTGAAACTTACTTTCAGAAATTAAAAAGTAATTTCTTCCACAGACAACACATCTAAATGACAGTCATCAGCAGCTGATGGTCCATTGGGTGGGTGAGGGGTCAAATGTCATCATCTGTCTAGCCAGGGACTCGAGTCCTAGGAACAAAGGAGGTGTATCACCATCAGCACTGTTTATTTCCTATGACTATGGGAAAAACTTCACCAATAAGACAGAGAGCTTCAGATTGGGAGATGCCCCTGACACTGGCTATGCACAGCTGGAGAAATTCTACAATCATCCAAAGTATCCCGAGTTTGTGAGTATTTTCTTCATTTAGCTTTTGATAGTTTAACTCATCAGCATCTTCAGTATCAGTAGAGTATCGTCTTTTGCATCTATACAACACTTATGCATTTTTTATATACTTCAATATTATTTATGGACAAAAGTTATAATAACTGTGTGATGGGTATGCAACAAAGTATTACATACTGATCATTAAATTTTTTATCTATCATTTGTATTTGTGACAAGTTTTTACTTCTGGTATTGTTTGTATTATTTTATCTTTTAAGTAATGTTCTGTCTCTTAAGAACTTTGTGTTGGGGCATTCCCTTAAAATGCAAATATCTGTCAATTTACATAGTTGGTTACTTAATGACTCAATAATGTCTTGAGGAAGTAGTATTTAAAAAGTAATGATTAATATTTAATCTTATTGATTCAATATTTAGGTATCTAATAGATATAGTTGAACATAGAGTCGTTTTTAAACAGTTTTTCCTGCTTAATCTGTGTTAAAAGTAATTAGAAGTTTGATATAATCCGGTTGTTTTAGAACCTGCTACAAGTACCTATCTAAGTGATTTTTTAATTATGTTATTGAGCTTAGTTTGTTGTACCTACCTACCTGTATAATATTATAATAAATTTAATTGTTTGATGTGAACATGTAGGTATAGTGTATAAAAAATACCCCCAAATTGTACCTACAGTTTTTATTTTGAAAAAAAAAAATTTCAAACGATTTTCCAAATAAATGATACAATATTATGATTGTGAAGTGTTATAGTAGATAAAAAAAAAGCACACAACAAAAGATTAAATAATTATTGGTTCTTTTATCTTTTTTTCTATGTTTGCCAATGATATATTAACCCATTACAGCATAAAGTTTGATAAAGCAATTAATTTGATTTACTTATAAAATAACGGTTAAGTTGTGTCAAATTTATAGTTTAGTTAGAAAAAAATAAACATATTTATTATAGTTTTGATTTTATAGCCCGTCCGATATATCGGACGCTATACACGGCGGCCCCTGATGCTGGCCCTAGAATGGTATAGACAGAAATGAATAATACAGATATTTATTAGAAAAAAATATAAATAACTAGGACGCATATGTTATGATGACAAGCCCATCACATGATAGTTCAAAAAATATTTAGGGTAGAGGCCTACATCACATTAGAGACACTTGAATTTAGCTTCTCCACATTGACTTGCACAGCGGCGTTCTGTGCTTAGACGTACAATCCAATGCTTTCCCCATCATCTAGTGGTAGACAACGGTTTAGCAGGCCTTTGGCCTTGATGCGGCTGCGATCCATGTGTGGTATATATCTCCTGGACGCGAACAAAGATTGTTGTGTCTCTTCACCACCAACACATCTATAAAGTAGGCAAAAATTGGCCACCACCATTTTCTTATACCTATGCATTCTTGTACGAAGATTCGCAACAGCTAGATCACACTTATCTACAGTGCCCATATGCTTGTTATAGCTAGCTATAGCTATCAGTGAGGGTTAGGGTATTTTTGCCTTTTTTTCTTTTGACCAGCAAGCGGCGATTGTCAAAGCCCAGTTTTCTAAGTTGGTGGCTACCATAACCACATTGTTGTCATTCCAGCGACAGACAAACACGTCATCAGATACCCTGTAATCGGTGGTGCCTCATTCTTTTAGTTTGAATTTCTTTTAGCAGACAAATCTCAACACGAGTAGCGTATTGTGCCAGTTGCATACTTGCATAGTACTCCGACTCTCGCAGATGTCGTATCAATGACTACAATGTAAAAATGTTATCAAAATATATCTTGATACCAGCTATGTGCTGGCAATTTTCGGGTCTCTATTAGACTGAGATCCACATCCTCACCTAATCGAAAATCTCTTTTTTCTGAACTTTTCCCTGTACCTATAAGAACTAAATATAAACTGTATATCAACTCTGTTGAATAGGTGGCTCAACACAAATAAACTTCTCTGTCTCATCTATGTACTCGCATTCCAACTAAAGTTTACATAATTTCATGCAACATCAAGCTGTAAAAAAACAAAAAGAAAAATACCTTATAGTCCGCTGTGCATAGCGTCCGATAAAACGGACGGCATCAAAAACACATAGATAAGCAGCAAACTAACAATTTTCACATAAAAATAAATGTTATCTCTAAATTACTATTATTATTAGAACAATTAAAACGAACTTCCAAATCATTTATCATAAAAGTAAATAATAATAAACAAAATAATACTTAACGTTTTCTCGAAACAGTCCGACCGCGAGCCGCCGTTTTGGAAAATGACAAATTACAGTCGATATGTCACTCAATCAATAAAAAACAAAGTTTTCAGTGTAATAAATATAGATTAAACTTTCGTTCAAAAACAAAAAACTATCAAATATTATTGTTTTCTACCACTTATACTCAAATAAATGCAGTCCGATTTATCGGACGTTATGCTGTAATGGGTTAAACGCGTGCTCATATTGGCAATATTAAAGCAAAAGTGTCGCGGCTAGGTATTGTGACAATTTTAAGGAAAAATGCCTTCATGTGTGTATAAACGATGCACAAAATACAAAAGACAGACTGACCTTTTCTTGGCCTTGACTGTATAATTGTATATGCCTACTGGTAGGTATATAGATATAAAAGTTTACGCCGTTTTAAAGTGCACTAATGTTCGTGTAGGTATGTATGACGCGTCTATTTATAATACGTCATTGATCTTTGCAGCTGAAAGTGATGGGTATTTTTACATCTACCCCACAAAATAAGTCAATCTTTTTTATGAACATTCTCTATTTTTTCACTATCCAAACCATCCAATACCCATTAAACCACAACACAATTTTCCTTCCCTTATAAAATAAAGACAATTAAATTGCTTTTTGAATGACATTGAATACCCATAATTTTAACAAAAGATATAATAAATAAATTATATAAGTACCATACTGCACTATTAATGTGATTTTTTTGTTTGCCTCAGGATAATAATATGCAAGAGCCTTTTCATTATATTTAACAACAAACATTGATAACATTGTTTATCAAAAGATAATATTTTATTTACTTATGTATTTTAAATCTGATATTCAGTAATAGTGAATAATTTATTATGAATAAGTTGTTACCTTAATCAATGGGTTTAATTACATTCACAATAATGATTTCAGGAGGGATTACCTAATGTTTTTTGTTGATAGCATAACAATTTGCCATCACTCTTAAAATTATGTTGTACTAGCTGACCCGACAGACGTCCTGCCCCTATATATCTACCCTACCTTTCTACCTACCTACCTACCCTATCCTATCTACCTACCTACACTACCCTACCTTTCTACGTACGTAACCCATGAACATTTTGTATGGGATTTTTTTATATTTCTTTTTCGTCAATTTTTCAATGTTTTTAATGTTTATTCTGCTTTTCGAAGAGAAATACAACAAATCAAAAACCATGAAAATCGGTTCAGCTCGAGTTATAAGTAAGTGTTCGAACAAAAACGCTACTCAATTTCTAAGAATTAAGACATTGGAAACCTATGTACCTATCTAGAAAGTATTTTTATTATAATCAACTAAGTTGCCGATTGTCAATTTAAATAATTATAGAGATTGTAACAAGTAAATAAAAAGTATTTAAATGATCATATACACGCTGAGACGTGGAGTTGCAGACACCAGCCCGTTATACCTACCCGTACTATGGTCTCGGCATTCTACCCAGAAGGGTTATCCTTTTAAAGTATAGAGACAAACATGCATTATTTATCAAGTCATAAGCTCAGTCTGAGGTCATAAGTTTATTCAACTTGTCTTACGTAAATGTCAAGAAATTATATGGTTTACTTAGTGAATATTGGTCTTTGTTATTACGACAGCCTGTTTTATACTAGTCTTTAATAAATGATTAAGACGTAGGTAGATAGTGTCGACCGAAATAGAAAAAAATGATTTTAAAGATTTTCTGACATGTAATAGGTAGGTACCTACCTACCTACCTATCTACATAAAATAAACTAACAAACCTGCAATAATTATTACATTATGTAGAGATAATAATAGTAATGCCCTAATAAGGTAGGTACCAGAACTTGATGTTTAAAAACATGTGGTTATTTGACGAAATTTCGGATTATTTACTATGATTACAATACCAGTAATGTTTGGCGAGTAGGTAGGTAGGTACCTAGTATGTTTACAGTTTTGTACCATTATTTAAGCGTGCCGTTAAATTATGTTGTGTATCTAGGTACTTTGGTGTCTACATATGTGAAGTTTACAGTTAGGTTTGTTATGTGAGGCGATGCGAAGCAGACTAGTTTTTTTGCTCTTTCTAATCGCGCTTAGAGAGAGATAACTAAATCCGGTATTCCGGTACAAAAACATTAATTCACGCCTTTTCATCATGAGGGTAAGTAGGCGCGTGGCAGTAACTACTTACGATTACTAACAGCAATGCTATTTATTCTACATTATTTATAACAATCTGCCACGGTGAAATCTAGCTCTAGCTGAGGTGAGCGTTAATTGAATGTTAGGGCTTGACATTTCAAATCGATATTTGAAATTATTATATTTTTGCAATTTTTTGGACCACTTTATTTGCGTTAATTTTTTTTATTACTAAGGCATTGTTCACACCCAACTTAACGCTCGCTGACAGCCCGTCACAATCGGCAGTCAGTCGGCGGCCCACTAAGATTATTATTATTCATAAAGAATCATGACGAGATTCATGCATTCATTTGCATGAGAAAAAATTATAATTTAGAGGGTTTCAAATATTTTCCAAGAATACATTACCAGGAGTAGATGGTTTTACTTACCATATTTTTAAGCCCCCGCATAATTAAAATAACACGAAATGAAAATAAGACTTTTTCGTTTCATATCGATGCCCATTTTGTGTTTATAAAAAAAAGAAAGTGACAAGCGATGTTAACGAATCTATCAAATTGGCAGACTAGTGATGTGACAAGTGTGTGAAAAAAAGTAATCATTATTTATGACATTATTTCCCATAAAACGATTCAATTTGAGTGTAAGAACTGCGAAACGGCGACGGCCATTGTCACTGTCACCGTTTCGTTCTGAAATATGAACTTTTCGTTAAATTATTCACTTTTTTTTTGCGTGGTTTTAAAAATATTGTAAATTCCTGAAGATACTCTTTAGGTACCCAAGAGTATAAGAATTAGAATTTCAACTTCTCTAAACATCTTTGTTTTTTTTTGTAAAAATCCTGCCATGATTCTTTTCAACTTTGCGCTTACAGTCAGCGGCTTACAATACGTTTGGTGTGAACAATGCCTAAGGCTTTGTTGACTATACAAAGCAAATGTAAAAAAAAAATATTATTGTTTAAAAATCAGCTGAATTAATATAAATATAGA
This sequence comes from Charanyca ferruginea, assembly GCA_947361185.1. NCBI lineage: Eukaryota > Metazoa > Arthropoda > Insecta > Lepidoptera > Noctuidae > Charanyca > Charanyca ferruginea. The sequence goes on along the minus strand of OX376055.1, from coordinate 52,646,346 downwards.
TTATGATTGTAATGCTTTGCCGATCCCTAGCATCGATCGGGTCGAGTGAGTGTCATTACACTCACTTTACCTACAGTTCACCAAGGGGGATTGTTATGGCCGGCACTTCACATGGCGTATATTGTGCAAATATATGGCGAATATTTACTTGGATAATACAAAATCGATTTTATTTTAATATTTTAGGGTACATTTTGTATTATCCAAATAAGGCAAATATTTGCACAAATACGCCATGTGAGTGAAGTGCCTGCATTACAGAATAGCATTGCAGAAAGTGATGAGTCCACGTCGAAGTAAATAGGGAGGTAGCTACGTATACTTTTTGTAAAATTGAACATTATTTGTAATTAATTAATTCCATTAATTTAGATTAATCTCACAATAATTTCCGGTATTCTGACAATAATGCATTAAATACCGGAACTCGGCATGAAATGATTAATATTAAAATGTACAGGAAAGGATCTGTAGTCTGTACAGAGGAAACTGGACGGTATGACGTCATGGTGCTACATGACGTCATACCGTCCAGTCACAGTAAACCAGTTTCCTCTGTGTAGAAGTTATACCCCAGCGTTAATCTGTGCCCCAGCTTCCGATGTCCGGTAACGTTCATGAATATATAAAAATACAAACTAGAAAAATAAAGACATTATTTGTATACTTTCATAAAAAATTAAATTAAAAATTTAAAAAACCCCCAACGCATAACATAAAAGCAATTGTTTAAAAAGTAAAAAATAATATCTTTTGTTGAGCCATCAAATGTTCGTTCGTTGAAATGGCGCTATAATGTCGCGGCGGGGTACCGCGTAAGTCAAATCTCATTGCAAATCCATGAGTTCGCTATTTTACCTATTTAGCTATTGCTGACTTAGCGGTACCCCGCCGCGACATTATAGCGCCATTTCAACGAACGAACATTTGATGGCTCAACAAAAGATATTATTTTTTACTTTTTAAACAATTGCTTTTATGTTATGCGTTGGGGGTTTTTTAAATTTTTAATTTAATTTTTATTTGAAAGTTTTTAAATGTAATTTAGTCTGGTTTTGAGAAGTTGTAGATACGTCTAAAGTTGTATTTCGTCACATGGATCTTTTTTGATATTAAAGATATCATCCTGAGAATGCGTTTGGTATTTATATAATTCGCCATTTTGTGGTGCCGGTCATCTTGACCTTGAAATTTATCATAGTGTAAAGTATTCTACTAGTGAAGCCCTTTCATTTGATACCCATATTGATGGAGTTGTGAAAAAATATGTGATTAGCTATTTTGTAGCGGCGGCCATCTTGGACCGATTTTCATCAAACATAGCTAAGAACACTCCCGACTAATTCACCTTTCAAATAAAAAAAACAAAAACAAAATCGGTTCATCCGTTCGGGAGCTACGATGCCACAGACAGACACACACACACACACACACACACACACACACACACACACACACACAGACACGTCAAACTTATAACACCCCGTCGTTTTTACGTCGGGGGTTAAAAACATAATCAATCGTCATTATCGTAATGCACTGCTCCCAATTTATTTACTTCCATTCATCTCAATTCTCAAACCGTCATCTTAGTGTTCTCTTCCTCCATATATTCAATCAATCCATAACATCTCTATACGACTATACACATAAAATATCGGTAAGTGGGTACTTAAAGTGTATGATAATTTGATGTTCTACTTTTCTTCGTAGTGCGTATTCATGGACTCGACGAATAAGAAACTGTTCTACACGAGTGATAATGGACGCAACATCCACCGATCAGACCTGAATTTCCACCCTAGCGAGCTCTCGTTTGACGACGAGTTTCCCGATAAATACGTCATCTTGGACAAAGTTGACAGCAAAAAAGTAAGTGTACAACAATTCAGCTAAAACTTATTTCCTATCAAATTAGCTCAGAATCAGAATCTCAAAGATTCATTCAATAGTCGATTCGTCGTTCGATCGATAAGATACCACACTGTTAAATATTTTTGTATTAATTAATCGACTGTCGAATTGTTAGTAATTTATTATATCGATTCGACATTCGATAACAACTCATTGCCATTGCGATCAATTTCAAACCAGCGACCTATGTAATTATTTATGTGCCTAATAGATTTGATTCGTCAATCGTGATTCACAAGTTAGGGGGCAGTTGTGTCTGGCTGTGCGTGGCACAATAACTGAGGACATGGCCGAAGGGATATCACCAATCATATGGTTATACACCGCCGGTTTGACCGTCATGCGGTTAGGACTGTTCTTAATGGTTGAGTGCATGTTTAGATGTAATATATGCTACATACACACATGTGTTGATGCAGTATTTGTCACTGACAATCAATCTTGTTTCTTAAGTGGTTTATTTTTGGATTGTACTCTTTTCTTTTGTTCTGCGATATGTCTAAATTAATTGTCCTTAGCTTTAACTAGCGGCTTCACCGGTTTGAAGGTAGGAAATAATACCGCAAGAACGTTGAGAACGTATTACTAGACTAAAATGTAGATCCAAACACATTGACATTTATGGTACATATTTTAGTAGAATATTACGATCTGCGCAGTGTGACTGAGCGATTGGCTGATTGGCTTCTACACTGCGGGTCTCGGGTTCGATTTCCGCACGTAACAAATATTGGTATGGCCTACAGGCACTTATGAACAGTAGACATTCATAGGGTGGGGCAAAGCTATTTCATTCTTAAAATTTATATTGCTTTTCCGTTTCTTTAGCTGTACCTGACATTGGACGGCGGCAAGACATTCAAGATGATCCAAAGTTTCGTGAAGACGTTCTTCTGGTCTTCCGGGCCTAGTTTTCCGAAGGTATTCTACATGGAGCGATGGAAGCCAGACGACACAAGTACCGTGTTCAGTGCTAGTGACCCTACGGACTTGGTCAATGCTAAGATACTATTCGAAGACGCCAAAGACTTCCAGATCAAAGGCGATTTCATGTTCGCTACCAAACAATCCAAAGAGGTGAGTTTTTATGTATTTTTTATTGTTTTCGGGAGGTGTATTTTTTATTATTATACTGAGTGTACTTGAGACCTTATATGGCATCTGCAGTTTAATGCAAAAACATGACTAGAATACGACGTTCCGTTATGTAGTTCCAGTGCCTACGTTCCGAGTCCATCATAAGATCTGTGGGCTACTTCACGTAACTAAAGAAGTGCTGTTGCAGTGCAGTTTCGATCAAAACAACGCTTCTCGTTTTCTCTAAAGCTGTCAGACACGCTCGCGTCAAGGTCGCGTCACGCGAGCGCAATAACGGCATTCTACTGTTGCTCGTCTTTGGCGCGTGCTTCGGAACGCAACATGATCGGTATTCTACTATTCGTTTGACTTCTCAAAATGACAGTCAAAAAGCACTAAAATCTGTACTGGGGTATTTTTTAATATTATAATAACGTCATATTCATTGAAATGTAATCGATCGATATTTTTTCTGCCATGTGGCTATTTCACAAGTAAGTTTGGTAGTTTGGTTGTCGTGCAGTTCACGCGCAGCTTACGCGCAGTTCAAAGATTACAAGAATATCGTTTATCACTCAAACTTGAACTTAACTGCAACTGCGCTACAACTTAATCGGCGCGTCATAAAATTACGTGAATTAGCCCTCTGTTCGATGGTACCATATATTGTATTGTCATAGGTATTTCATTTATTTGCCAAGTTTAAATCGATACGACAATTATAAGGGGGTATAAATTCGACTCTCAAGATTTTTTATATAGCAAGCTTTATTAGCTTCAGCCTACAGCTGAAGCTAATAAAAGCGTGTTAATAAAAATAAATTATTTTGCCAAAGTGAAAGTCAACAAGCTTCCCCACGTAGGTTTGTGTCGTAAGATAAAAATATAATACTGTCGCGGCAACAAAAAATATTAAAACGATGTTTTTCCAAAGCGTTTTTGCTCTTTACTAGATAAACAAAAACTAAAAAATACTTGAGGCAGTCGAGGGAAATGATCATACATCAATCAATCATAATGTCACCTTTGCTAAATCAAAATATTGGTGTTTGGCGATTGTATTCGGTATTCACGTCAATTTTAACTGATGATATTAAATCGGAAACTCAACGCTTATTAGTCGTCGCAAACTATAAATCTTATTCACTGAGCTCGATCTATTGCATTATTTATTAAAATATCTAGACTGTGACGTCTTTCACTAAGATTGAAACAACGAATAATAAAATGTTTAAATGGTAGACGATATTTGAAACCCAGAACAAATGGTCACTCTCACCATACTGGCAGCACAGGAAACATTTAATAAACAAGGTACCTTTATTATATCTGATAAACTTATTCCTACGCGCGAACCAACATGAACCCGCTTGAGTCATTCCAACAACCAATTTCTCTGTATCCCAACAAGGCACTCTTTATTTGAAAAAAAACTTCGTTGTCTCAAAATTCTTGTCTCTTGTGTCTTTGTTTCCGATTATTCTGTCTGTTATCGGTCGTTAACTCATACGAAAGTAACATGTGATGACATAGATAATTATAATTTATGCAGAACAACGCCGTTCTATCAATTGTTTGCACACATTCGCACAGCGTTGTTATTGATCGAAACAAGATAGACATGCATTAATAAATTGTTTCGTAGACAATACAGAAACAGTTGTGTTTACACTACGAACTCGAACTTTTATGCATACAATTATGACTACACAAATGTCTGATTCATCAAAATGACGCATAGTCGAAACAGATTGCATAGTTCAATGAAATCGCCCAACTGCTTAAATACATTTATTTGGTGTCTAAATAGGTTTACCGGGTAGACGTGTATGAATTTGATAACCAATACCTTCTGTGGTAAGATTATTTGAGAGCACACTATGAATGAAGTATCCTAGGTTGCATATAGTTCTTATTTCATTAAGGAGTTGACACACGGTATAATTCTACTTATATAATCCATATATTTTTACTTCGTGTTTGCACTAGAGGTTGAACAACCTTTTAGGTACAAATAAAACTATGTAGAAAATCAAACTGTGTCACAAACCAATGAGTAAACCAGGATTCTTGCTAACTTGCTTTAGGTACATAATGGACGGCTTTGAGTCATCAATTAAGTGTCATCCAGCAGTATGGTCTCTCGTCTTGTTAGTCCACCCCTCCGTGCATGTACTAAATAATGTTGTATACGTCGCAAGGAAGTGCCTTGTCAAGCGAATAATACGGCAAATTGTCCAACTCCTTGACGGCCTGTAGTGTTAGTACACGAATTACCCGAATCACCTCAGTTGATACGATAATGTGTGCACCACTTTACGCTTATATTATGAGTTCTATACTAACTATACTTGCGCTGATGCGTTAGTTAGGTTATTGACTTGACTGTTTGTGTTGAAATGTCGTCTGATAGTTCAATGCCTGTGTACGCAGTCTTGGCGATCTATTTATTGCCTAGTAACCGTAAACTGCTAATGTAATTGGTATATAATTTTGCTTGATTTAACTTTTCCTTTTCTGTTTATATCCAGATCTTACGACAGGGTAGCGATTACGACACCTGCATTCGTGATGAGGCTGATTAAAAAGCCGATTCTCAGCATTCATTTTTACTCAATGTTACGGCGTATGGTGTCTTTTTGCACTGCGTTTAAAGCACTAGGTTTCATTTCCAGGTCGGATAATGTTTTTAGATTTCTTTTGTGGATTCTTCAAGTGGCAGTCATGCGAGCTGCCTAATAAGAATTACAATAGAGGTCCTATTGCAATTCTTATTAGGCAGCTCGCATCTCTCTCTGTCTGTAATTATGTATTATAATAATACGACGCTCAATCATGTATTCAACTATAATGCTTAAAGGATGAATAATGCATTGTGAGAAAAAGATGGACTTAACTAGCTAGGAGGTCTGCTACATAGTACTTGGTCTAAAGTAGAACGGTATTATAATTTTAACACAAAAAAATAACATATCAAACATTTAGCGCGGTTTGAATTGACTTACAAGATAAAATAATGAACCGTTACCAAAAATTACTATTTCTTTTTAAGAGCGCTCATCCCCATCGAGCGAACGTCAACGCGAGCGTGATTACATTTTTTTTTTGTTTCAACCAACGCAAAGCTCGAAAACAAACGAGTGAGTGAGTACGCGATAACATCACAGGAAAACTGACGCGCGGAGATTTCACAATACTTGTTCCAGGAAATACCTACGTGTTTTTGAAAAAGCCTTACAAGTTTTTGGTAATAATGTTTGTAATTTAGAATCTCCATTACGTGTGCAAGTTTTTTTTTACTTTTTCAATGTATGAGAGCATTATGAACGGCCAAAGGTTAGTTAAAAACTGTGCAAAAAGCTGATTTTCAGACGTGGTTACCGAATTTCTCGTTTCTCAAAAAAGTTTAATTTTGGCTTCATACATACCTAGATTTAAACCACAAGATACCTGTGTGTTAAACATATTTGGAGAATAATTTGTTATAACGTCGTAATCACGTACCAGCGTTGGTATGGGAAATATGACGGGATGGGCGCTCTTAAATTGGCAAATTCAACATTTTTTTTTAATGATTTAATACCATAGAATCAAATCAGTATCCGAGCATTCTACATATTCGAGGCGATACTTGTGAATGAAGTAACGGGAAACAAAATTATGTTTGTTTAGTTTTCCTCCACCTAATAATGTTTATTACTTATTTAATTATTTTAATGTGAGTATAATAGTTTATCAGCTTATTTCTCCTGTATGTAAAATACATACGTAGTAGTAGTAGTAGTATGACGGGCCGGTGTCCGCAACTCCACGACCAAGCGCGTATTTTGCGTACAGAATACATACGTATTAAGGATTTTGATAAGCCATGTGGATATTTTTGGATGTCGTCTCGGAAAATGTGCGCGTGCAATGTCGTAGTCTTGACGTCAGAGTGAGATGCACTTCTGTAGAATGAAAACAACGTCCGGCTGATTTGTGGTTTTTTTTTTATCAATGCTTCAATTCAGTACCTACTTAATTGATGTTCAGTACTCCATACAGAAATTCAATTTTACAGAAACAATTTGAAGGTAAAAAAAATTTAAAAACCGAATTCATAGATTTTATGCAGATGCAGAGAAGCGTTCGCTATTTGCCAAAGTAGGTCACTGCTGTTGTTAGGTATGTGTAATTACAATAATGTGAATATGCAAATGTAGTTCTTGAACTTTATGCTACGTAATTTTTCGCTCTATCGTCATTAATGTTTTACCTACTTAAAACGGAAAGTGATATATTATTCTTCCGATCATTGCGATATTTTTTTGGTTCTAGAGTATACGTTCCCATGAAATAGCCAAGGTTCCCTTAAACCTGGTACCTTCTGAACTGATATAGGTAGAAAGTCAAAGTTTTTTTTTTCACGAAGACAGCTTTCAGTATTATAAACGTGGTAATGCTGCTAGCCTTCAACGTGGTAATGCTGCTAGCCGTCTGGGCACTTGTCCCATTGTCAGCGATGCGGACGAGTTTTATGATGCCCTGTGGGCCCTCCATTGTACATAATATTTTTTTTTAATTTACTTTTAAGCTTTGTATATATTTAATTACTTTTAATGTTGTTATTTAATAATAGAGAATAAACATTAACCTTTACAGCCGAATTCTAAAAAACAAATAAAAATATTATAAACTAAACTTTAAAAATCCCTGCGACTCCTGTATTATTTCATGGACACCCGTACGTAAGCACAATGTTTTGTGCGTTACATTGTGTGATTTATCACATGAACAATTACAATCATTTCTCAGCGATCATTTTGGCTACTGTTATAGTTTAATAGGTGTGGCTATGATGTAACTTATTACAACCTGTATTACGCTGTTCTAATCAATAATATCTAACTAGTTTCTTTCGATTAATTTCTGAGAAGATCGGAGTGTAGCTTTTTGTATAGTCTGCAACTTGTTTACAATTAATTCACCGACACGCCCGTTACTAGCTTCGATTAGGCAACCGCAAAACATAGAGGCTTCTGAGAAACCTGTTTAAAAATAGAATATCATATTTCCTTGTGTTGTAAACTTGATGAAATTATCTATCTTTTCTAGTAGTTACTTTTTGATTTGTTATCCTTATGTAGGCAATGTTGAACAATATCTTATCAAATAGTTTACACGTCACTTGCTAAAATATTGGTTAAGTGTTCATGTTTTGATCTAATGATCGTAGATTGATATTGACTAAAGTGAATCGAGATCATTAAAAATATAGTAAATCTTGAGCTGGCCTTTTGAACCTTTTTGAGTCATGATACCGTCGTTTATCGTGCAAGCCTCTTAAACCAACTACATAATTTATTGCTCCGTATTGATTGAAACATTGAAGACCCACTTGAATCTTTCGAAGAAAAAAAATGTGCCTGGCTCATACTTAGATGAAGTGGAACAAACATCTCTATACATTTCTAGAAAGGTCTGTTTACTCCCGATCGATATTAGAGCCTGATGTCATTGTTTACGTTATTTTAAGTAAGTGTATTGCAGGCCACATAAACAACACTTTCAAGTTGTTGTAGCTAAACTTTTGTAACATGTTTGTGACAACTAACAGAAATTGGTTCTAATTTTACTACAATTTGCCAGCGATCAGCTCTCCGTCAAAAGTTGATTCATTTCCCACATATTCGTTTTGCTTTATATTTATGTAGTTGGCATGAATATGTACCTAGGTAGGTACTAACTTTTTCCATTTTTAGAACGTCATGGAAATGTTCCTGTTTATTTAATTTAACTTTTTGGCTGCAAATAAATAATATTTTATTTCTAATACTAGTACCTACTTACGTAGATGATTATAAAATTATAATTATATTTATATTTAGGCACCTATGCATACCCTATGACTACTCCTATGAGTCATATACATAATATGAATTGCTAGAATAGTTCTGTTTATATTATGCAAAACAATAAATATTATTAGAAATATTTTTCAAATAAATTTTAACTGTGTCTGTAATAAAGAATATATTACCCTTGTGGCATTTGCGATGAGGGAATTGAATTAATTTAAAACAGATTTTAACTTCCAACCTCTAGCTTAGTTCTGAAGTAGGTATCTTCTTACAATCTGTTTTAATTTTTTACTTACTTATGTCTAATACTACTTATACTGTGCTTATGTGTGTGCGCGATGGTTGTTGGCAACTCCAAAAGTACGTTGCAACATTGTTTAAAACATTGTTGACGTTCACTTAAGATTAGAAAGAGATAGGTACCTACCTAATTGGGCAATCCGACCTTTAACACTAAGTTTATCCTAATTTATCAGTCTATGGTATTTTGAGAACAGTCACATGGAACAATTAATTTAACTCATTCTAATCTAAAGTAAACGTCGACAATGTTTTAAACAATGTTGCAACATACCTTGTGAGTTATGTATACGTATAAAATATATTAGGCAATGAAAAGGTAAACATGTATATCTATTTTAATACTTTATTTTCAAATGCGGAATGAATTGGACTTGATAAATCGTAAAAAAAAACTGCTTCTGTTGATATTTACGATGAAACTTAATCAATGCTTGAATAATAAATTCATTTACATAGTTCTTTTTAGCTGCAATTAAAGTTACTGTTACGAAAAAACATGTAAATAATATGCATTTAAAAACTTCGAGGTCAAGTATTACATAGAAACTGGTTTGCACATAAAAATGAAATAAAATTAAAAGCGCTTTGAATACTTCCAAGTTATTATCCGCAACTTTTCAAGTCGAAAACAAAACATTAGGTCCGTTAAGTTGTTATTACTTACTTTGAGTACCTCAAGTATCTTTAAAGTTATTGTTATGCTCATGAAGTATCTTAGCGACCGGTTTTATTACTAAGTCATTACTGTCTTAGCCCGTTTTATTATTATTTTGGTCGTAAAATCAATAATATAACATTTGAAATACAATAATGTAGAACCTAATTATGTAGTTAATTTTGCCTATTATATTATTTTGTATAATCGTCATACGACTGACTGCCCTTTAATAGTGTTTATCAGGAACGAAGATTAGTTTATGTCAAACCATACATTTCAATAAAAAGCGTAAGGCACTTATGAGTGGTCAAGCAATCGATCAGTTAGTCAGAAAGTTTAAACTATGTAGGTAGTTGCTTGTTTTAAAGCGTAGATAGGTCTCTATTGAGAAGAACGAGCAAGAAACTCATTCACGGACACTTTTGTAATCAAGTTTAGTAGCAATAGTAGTTTATATGAAAACAAGTGCAAGTGTAAGTAGTTACTATGAAAACACATTTTCATTACAGGTCTTTGAAAGCGCTCAAACGTCCAATCTGTAACAAAATTTTGAATCATAAGCATATGATTTGTTTACTAAAAAAGTCGTTGGTAACGTCAGCAAACGACCATTTTTGTTGAGCTAAGATTTGAAAGAAAGTTCGAGATTGGGGGTAATTGAACTGTTTGGGCGTGAATTTTGACATTTATAAACCGGTTTCATCGCTGTAACGCCAAGTTTCTAGGATTTAAGGTTTTATAAAGTGTCTCAACTATAATGACGCAGGCATAGATAATCACTCCTTTGTCTAATATTTGGTGATATCGTCTTAAACGTTGTCTGTACCACGACATGTAGTACTGTCTACATGTAGACTATGATAACTGTTATGTTATTGTAAGATGACGCGTTCGATTTAACGTTTTTCCTTGTTTTCTTTCTCTCTTCTATTTTCACAATCTGTCTCAGTACTATTGGACATAAAGCAAATTTTTTGACGTGCTTAGATGTCTTGCTCGCTATGTGTCCTAGGACACGTCTTATTTACTTATGTAGCAAAATAACTATGTTGCTAGGTTTGTCAGGTGTATTCTTGAGGTATTATGTACTTAAGCCTTCTGTCTGGCCCCTGTTCCATCCATAAGATGGCTTGCCAGGATGTTTGGGTGACACGGACTTGCTCTATAGTACCTACTTACCGCTATAAACTCGTGTTGTTACACTCCACAGTCCATACTATTATACCTATATTTATCCACACTATTATTTTTGTTCCAGAGAAACACCCTAGACCTATACATTTCACACCAAAGAGGTCCTTTCTTCAAGGCAGAGTTCCAAACAGAGTTAGATCTAAGGAGGTTCCACATAGCAGATGTAACTGACAAACGCATATTTGTCTCTGTCATGCACACTGATTCTCTAGCAGACCTGTATGTGTCAGAAATAAGCAACAATTTCACGCAGTACAATTTTGTTCTAAGTTTGGAGCAGATATTGTGCTACTTCCCTGATGCTAACTGGAAGGACAGCTGGCTTGAGTAAGTAAAATTTTTTATTCACTCTGAGGTAGTAACGGGTGTTTTTTTAGAGGTTTGGTTTTTAAATTGGCAACACTATTTCTAGTGATTATCAATTTGACAGTTAGTGGTATATTTGTGGTCAGTACGTTTTGCCATTTCGCAATGGATAGACTTACTTCAGAACAACGCTTGCAAATTGTACAAATTCACCATTAATTTATTGCGGGAAACATTCGAAGAGCGCATAATTTCGCGTAATGGACCTGTTAGCTGGCCTCCACGATCGTGTGATCTTACACCTATGGATTACTTTCTTTGGGGATATGTGAAGTCACACGTCTACGCAGATATTCCACAGAAGTTGGACCACTTGTAAGCCAACATTTGCCGCGTTATTGACGATATACGGCCCAGTTGATCGAAAAAGTGGTCAAAAATTGAACTTCCCGATTACGCTTCATTCAAGCCAGCCGTGGCGCCCATTTGCCGGACATCATTTTTAAGCACTAATGGCATAAGAATATCTTTGAAATAAAACCAATATCATGATAATGAAATTTATTTTTAGGTGTTTTATTTAATTTTGAATTTGTATAAGTACCTCTAAAAAAAGCACCCTCTATATGGACAATTTTAGGATTGAGGGTTTGAGGGGATTTATATGAAAATATTTCAACCTTTTCCTGTACACTATTAATTCCAAATAAACACTGTTCACGTCATTTGGTTGTCCTTTTTCCCTATTGTATGACCACAATTTTTTTTAAAACGTATTTAAATGCAAATACGTAAAAGTCATTATTAAAGGGAATTACTCTAACATTAAAAAAACCTTGGTACAAGGATGACGAGTATTTTGGCTGCAGAATTAATGTATTTTTGTCTCAGGAATGTCAGTTAAAGGTGACACTGATCAATCATCACCATTTCACTGCATATTTGTCTCTCGTATGTTCTTAATTTCTAAATATGGTAGTAAACAAAGCATGGGTCACTTTCAGGGATGTTACAGAAGACTCCTTTACTGACTTGTATCGTGTGGAAGGATTGAAGGGCATCTACATAGCTTCGCGAGTGGACTCGAAGGCTCCCGTCGCGAACATTGGACCGGAGCATCTGATCTCGCTGATAACTTTTGATCATGGCGTCACATGGTCCCCTATCAATCCCCCCACTGAAGATGAAAATGGTATGCTTTTGTTTCTTATAATCCGACCAGTTCTTACCTACAGAGATCCTACAAAAAAACATCCAATTTTACTTCTTTAAAACATTCGTTTCGATTTAGAAAACTGAAAACCAAATTCTTGATAGCAAACGCTAAGGAAGATTTTTTTCAGTCAGCTTACGAAACAATCGTATAAGTAGAGAAAGAAAACAATTGGTATAAGTACTGCAAGGTTATGTGATGTCGTTATCGAGTTACATTGCTTTGCTTGCCTTGGTAGCGAACTAAATTATAATTTCCTCTTCGTTGCAAAAGGTCACTGTTTTGTGATGAACTGCCAGTATAAATATCGAGGTTTTTTTGTTTTCCTTGTTTATCAATGTAAAAATAATCTGTAAAATAATATTTTATAGGTAAACAGCGCTGGGGTTATTTAATTGGCACATGCTGGGTAATATGCAAAATTCACGCCTCGTATTGTGATTATGTTCGAGAACAAACTCTCAATGTAGATATAGTACCTACTCTACGTTCCGCAAATCGTGTTCTATCTCATCATGCTTCGCCTTTTCACAAGTATGTTGGGGTCGGCTTCCAGTCTAACCGAATTCATCTGGATACCAGTGTTTTACATGGAGCTACTGCCTGTCTGCCCTCCAGCTACTGGGAAACACCCCCTTGGTAAGGGGTATCGTAACTGGTTGTCATAATCTGATTTCTGACAAGATCTACCGTGACCAACAACAGCCAGGACCAACGGCTTTACGTCCTTTCCGAGACACGGAATGTTAGGGATGTTCACCCATCCACGGAACGATCACGGCAAGCGTAATTTATATATGCATAAATAAAGCTTTAAATGACCAAATACTTTGTAGGAGGAAAATAAAAGAATGGTTGGAACAATTGAATGCCTTTTTTGTACTGTTTTGACAATTATTCGTTTATAGTAGTCACTGGCAATAGTCACACATTTTGAAGAGGTTTTTCCCTAACAGTGGATGTCTTTTTGCCTGAAACTTGTTTAGTTTTGCACAGACATATTCCCAAAAATCATTATTTTCACCAATGTTGTTCATCATCATTATACCTACTGTTTGTTCTCAGGAAAACCATTAAACTGTCACATAGAAAACTCATGCAGTCTACACTTATGCCAGAAGTTCAGTCAGCTATACCCAGTCACAAGGTAAGAATATCATTCAAACTCCTTTCATCTCTTTTTAATTTGCCAGAAGCATCTGTTTCTTCAACCACGTTCAAATATGAACCTAATGCCTAAAGCTTAAGGTATATTTTAATGTAACTAGTAAATGCTTTATAGTGTATTATCTAGAACAATTGTTACCTATGTACGTTGCCGTATCGATAATGTAGTACAATAGTAAGCTAGTATTGCCGTAATGTGGTGTAATTCCGATAGTCTATTAATTAGTACGGCCTAAAACAATAGACTTATCGGTCCAATATATAATTATGTTACGACTTCTTTGTACCTATAAAAATAATTCAATCAGATTTAGGGAAATACATAAGTACTTGTAATATGAAGAATAAAGATATCTATTTAATTGGAACATACTAATCAAGAAAAACGAATTACGTTTTAAAAAATAGGTGCAATTTATAAACTAGGTTCTGCACGCGATTTCGTCCGTGTGGAGGGCAAGTATACCATAATACATAGCCTATGACACTCACCAATAAAGTTTCTTCCTATCAGAGGATTTTTTTATATCGAACCAGGACTTCCACGGATTACCTCTTACAAACTAAAAAAACAATTTAACTTAACTAACCTTTTTTATAATATTAGAATAAATGGTGAATAAGAATATCTGTTTACAGTAGAACCTTGATTATCCGAACTAATTGGGGCCGAGACTAGTTCAGATAATCGAAATGTGGGTTTATTGTGACAATAACACAATTCCTTTTTACATAAAAACAGTACATTATGTTAAAATTGGACATACATATTGAAATATGTATAAAACACCAGAAAAAATCTCCGCAGACTAACGTTGGATTGAACAAAGCGCGTTTGAACTTTGAAAACGCTCGATACCTACATAGGCGCAGCGGCAGCGAGCAATAAATTCGCGCCAACGTTCGGATAATTGAGCGTTCGGATTTAAACTAAGTCATCGTTCGGATAATTGAGGTTTCGGATAATTGACGGTTCGGATAATCGAGGTTCGGATAATCAAGGTTCTGGTAATCGAGATTCTACTGTAATTGGAAAATAATAATCAAGAAAAACTCCAGGATGTGACACTTTAAATAGACGTAGTTTATAATTATCAAATATTGAACATGGGCTTTCCCAATCACTGCTACCATGAAAGGTCTAACTAGATGACTACTGTTATCACAAGAGTTAGTAGTATATAGGTAGTCTCATGTTATGAGTTTCCGTGTACATCTAAGGGAACAAAATTTCAGATTTGTCGCTTTTTTATACCATTCATGAACAATAATGGAAGCACTTAGTAATCGTCTCCGCTCTTTGTTAAATATCGCATCAGTTTCTAAGGTTTTTTTTACCATTCAAGTCAGGAAGTCGTAACGAGGTAAATTTCTGATTACCTCGGTAATGTGCACATTAGCAGCTACATAAATATCTACATGTAGGTAGGTACATGGTAATTTAATAGTTCTTCTCTTTCTTCTTTTGGATCAACCTCAACCTCATAATTAATCATTCAATATTATCCGTGTAAAAAGTAAGTTGCTAATGTTGCTATACACATAAGCGTCTCAGCACATTCCGTTCGGCATCATAGCTACAGTACGATTCAAACTTACGACTCTGAACATGGGCGAGTGGCTGCGCAGTAACAATTTCTCGTGTCAGCGGGAGTGAGGGACGGCGTACTGCGCAACCACTAGCGCACTACACAGCCGCCATTAAGTTTGAATCGATCAGTAGCATGAAAATACAAATTGTGCGACCCGCTTATGTGGATAGCAATCCTGAAACAAACGGCCTCAATAATAAATCATCTAGTTTACGATAGCAATATATTGACGGAAATAATTAACATAATTATCAGCGGTAAAAATATTGAAGGTAAAGATATACTCTTGCACGTTTACTTTTGCCATATTCGCAATGTCACCTTGAACTCTGTTTTTGAAGCCGGTGTCTGGCTATGCTAATTATCTCTTTGACTGTTTACTGCACACTTGCATAGTTTGTTGACCTGATTGACATAGGATGAAATTATTTATAGGCTTAAATCGGCTCAATTGTTACAGCAGTGGTCATGTTCTCTGGTCACCCGTTAAAATGTAAAAAAATAATAGTAATGAAAAGATTTATTTTTGTAAGAAAATTAAATGTTGTGCGTTTCTAAATAGTTATGAAGAAGAGCCGGCAGGAACCGCTATATAAACTCTTTTCAATAAATTCGTTCTACAACATTTTTGATACAATAAACTGTTTACCTTGGATTTCTCAAGAAAGGTTTTATTACCGATATTTCAGTTAATAAATATTATTAGTTTCCACTGTGTGATCCACTGATATAGTTATTTCCTTAACCCGCCTTATTACCTACTTCAGTCACGATTTTGAATACAAAGAGCTGGTTGATGAGTTAACTAACAATAAAAGGTACTGTAGATTCCATATTTCTCGGAAACATTATCAATAGAACTATGCTCCCCTAATATGACTCATTTTAAGACATATGGTGTTGTTCAAAGGTTGTGGATCAAATAAAATGTTGTTATCATTTTAAAAACCACATAAGCAATACTATCAAATACAGTGTAGGCTAATGTTAATATAGCATATTAGTCATGTTAAACAAAGGGATACTTTGGAATGTTTTTACATTACTATAAAAGTAGAACCAATATGTTATGTAAATGTGTAAAAGATAGTAGGTAACACAATGACATAGTTTTAAAACTTTGTAATTCAGGCTAGGAAATACATTTGCATAATGTAGATAGGTATACTGCCAACAAAAAATGTGCTTACTTACCCGGAAAATGCTTGGGCGACCGGTATTGGATTAATACCTATATGGCGCTAAATTATAGCGTAACAAATTAATAATAATATTGTGCTTTATTATAATGAATGCTGATAAAGATTAAATTGCTTGCAGCCCACCAGGAAATGTGGTTGCGAACGGTTTGAGGTAAACTCATGAAAATAGAGTACATTACATTTTGCTTTTTATTTAATTTGCACTGCACGGTCATTGTGTTTTTATTCATTGTACTTAAGAACAACATTTATAAATTATTTGTACCGTTTGTGATTATATTTATTTAATTATGATTTTATTCACTCATTTGTTAATAACATTCCGTGATGTCAATTGTTTTATTAAGGTTGATGATAGTAGAATAACGTAGAACCCGTCGAATAATCATTTTTATTTGATTTGAGCATGGTGTACATTTGTGGGTCATTGGTGAAAGATCATTCTTTCACATAATCATGTTTTTGAAACAGGGAGGCATATTGATCGTTTGTCTGGTGTAATATATTTCGTAGTACAAACACTTGGGTATCATAATATATTTTCTGTTATAGGTCAGCAAGTATAATGAGCTCAAAATCAGCTCCAGGCATTATAATGGCAACTGGCGTCATGGGCAAATCTCTGAAAGGCATTCCCGGAGTGTATATCAGTAGAGATGCCGGCTTGACGTGGAAGAGGATACTCAAAGACTACTACTTCTTCAACTACGGGGACCACGGCGGTGTCTTAGTAGCAGTCAAGTACTTCAAAACTCGCGGCGAAACGAGAAAGATATTATATTCCACTAACGAAGGCATCGAATGGAACTCTTATCAGTGAGTCATTTAACGCGTTTCATGTTATCAATATTTAATTAATTTATTTGTCGTTATTAACAACATTAATTTGTAGGTTCAATGCCGATGACCTCCGCATCTACGGACTGATGACCGAGCCAGGAGAGAATACAACAACGTTTACAATGTTCGGCTCGGCGAACGACCAGCACCAGTGGATCATCATCACAATAGATCTTAGGAACACTTTCACACGTAACTGTACCGATGACGACTACAAGTACTGGTCGCCGTCGCCTCCAAACTCATCAGTGTCTTGTGTACTGGGTTCTAGAAACACTTTCCAAAGACGTTTAGCCCACACTAACTGCTACAACGGAATAGATTACGACAGACCGTTCAAAAAAGAAACCTGCGAATGCAGCCGCCGTGACTTCGAATGTGATTTCGGATTCATGCTCTCTGGCAACGAATGTATTCACAACAAATCATCCAAATTCGATCCCTACTCTATTCCCGTGGATTGTCAACCAGGACACTTCTACAAACGAACTAAGGGGTACAGGAAAATTGATGGGGATGTCTGCACCGTGTCTGGTTACATGGCGTATGTCCCAGACAACATTCCATGCCCCCTTGAAGAGCCAACAGAATTCATGTTGGTTGCCTCGGGAAGTAAAATCGCTCGCATAAATCTGTTGGATAACTCGACCATTTACCCTGTAGTAAACGAAAGGAACATTGTTGCTATTGAATTTGACATAAAGAACAATTGCATTTATTGGGCGGATATCGAATTGGACAAGATCAGTCGTCAATGTTTTAATAACGGCACTGCTCAAGAAGTGATCGTTGATAGAGACTTGGCCAGCATAGAAGGAATGGCTTTTGATTGGATTTCTAACGTTTTATTCTTCGTCGACGGTTTGAGAAAGAAAATTGAAGCCGTCAGGACAGATATGATAAAAGAAACCAGAATGAGAGTTACGATTTTGGACTCGAAGGTTTTATCAAGACCGCGCGGTATTGCCGTTCATCCTAAGGCAGGTTTCCTGTTTTGGACCGACTGGGACAGGAACAACCCATCAGTATCGAGGTCAAATCTCGACGGTACGGACGTTAAGAAATTGTTCGGGAAGCCAATTGTCCAGTGGCCTAATGGTATAACTATCGATCAAATGTCGGAGAGAATTTACTGGGTAGACGCTATGGAAGATTACATTGCTAGCTCTGATTTGAACGGCAAATACTTCAAGCGGATTCTGTGGAACGACGAAAGAGTAACACACCCATTCGCTGTCGCAGTACTGAAGGACAAGATGTATTGGGACGACTGGAAGGTGAAATCGATATTCGTTGCTGACAAAGATGCTGGATCGAACGTCATGACGATTAATGACTCGTTCGCCGGTTTGATGGATTTGAAAGTGTTTGCTCACTTTGTTCAACACGGCAGTAACGCGTGTTCGTACAAGAACACTAGTTGTGATGCGATATGTCTCGGTGGGCCGGGCAATACCTTCAGCTGTCTGTGTCCCGACGGACTGACCATGGTCGGAGGGAAATGTATGTGCGCTAATAACACTGAACCGTACGCGAACTTGACCTGCCCTGAAACAGCTATCTCTACTTGTGGACTTGTAAGTACAATTTTATACGGATTTACTATTTAATTAATCAATTCAAATTTTTCACAAGTAATATTGAAAGGTTTCTTTTGTTGTGAAAATATTATCAATTTTATCAATGTACGTAACTGCGTGCGTCAGATATACGCAGATTACGTGGTCTAGAAATAATGATAACGTGAGAGAGATTACCGTGATTTATGTTTTGAAATGTAAACAACAGCATTAACATAGGATTCTACTACTATATAATAATAATAATAATAATAATTTGTTTATTCATGGCAACTAGGCCCAATTGTTACTAACAATGCTTAAAACTATTATTAGTATATAAACACAGAAAACAAAACACCAAAAAAAATTGCATGGTTAGCTGTGGGGTCTTCTGACCAGCACATCCACAGCATGCGACAACCAAGGCGAATCATACTTTTCTATTAACTTAATTAGGATGCCGTCATAATTATGCGGCCATTACATAACTTGGTTTTACATTGTTTATCTTCAGGACCAGTTCCAGTGCCAAAACAGCAAGTGCATCTCATCATTCGCTCGGTGCGACGGTAACAATGATTGTGGAGACCTCTCCGATGAGATCGGCTGTCTTTGTGTCCCGCCGATGATTATGTGCGATAATACTAGGTGCTACCTCCCCCACTGGAAGTGTGACGATGACATTGACTGCGCGGATATGAGCGATGAAAAAGGTTTGTGTTCTTATCTTAACACTAGCGACCCGGCTTCGCATGGGTGCAATGTAGATCAAACTATACGCATAAAACTTCCTCTTGAATCACTCTATCAAATTTTAATAAATACTGAAAACTGCATTATAATCCGTTACGTAGTTTAAAAGATCTAAACGTACAGACACCGGGAGCGACTTTGTTTTATACGATGTAAAGATTAGAGCATTCTTCCAACTAAGGATGAACCCAAATGAACGTAATTTCATTTTCACAAGGCGGCGACTCAAAATGAGTTGTCGGTTTTAGATTAATAAAAAATACGCGTCTCTAAAAACGACTTGCAACTCGACAAAATTACGCTTGTTTAGTCTTACATTACATACATTCAACTGGAAATTACAACTCATTTTACGGAACCGCATGCTACGGTCGAACAAGCTAATTGGTTTGCGGGCAAAAATATTTATCTTTCTACTACACTCACAATTTTTTTTTTTTTTTTATATTTAGTGCGTAAGTACCAGGGATACCTACGTGCTCGAGATAAGAAAATGGAATAAAATAAAATATTGTGAGTGTAGTAGATAGATGAATATTTTTGCCTGTAGACCAATTAGGTTGTTCGACTGTACAAACACATTTTGTAGGAAGACGAATACTGCTTATTATGCTACTCAAAAAACCAGACAAGTCCCTTTCATCATGTTACATGTATAATTATGTAGTATGCACGACGACATCAAGCACTACAGCTTGTATATATACGTTGTCAAAAATTAAATATAATTAGTAAATAATACGAATTAATTGTATCAATGTTAGTTCTTATTCAAACCTGAACGTATCATTGTTCAGTACCGTTTATTTATACAATGGTCGTATGTTATGCACTGTTCTTTGTGTGTCAAATTATAAATAACAAACATAATATTAATATATTTTAATACGTTGACTGCCCGGCCAAAAATGTTGAAGGTAAAACCTCCATTAGCGTCGGTCACCGGTGACCTACGTGGCGTTCAAAACTGGTCTGTAATTATTTCAGATTGCGGTCACCGTAACTGTTCTGAAATGAAATTCCAATGTGACAACGGTGATTGTATTGAAAAACGATGGGTATGCGACGGTGATAACGACTGTAAGGATGGCTCCGATGAACGAAACTGCACGGTAAGCGACTGATTATTATTTCTCCAGCCTATGAATATTACATACCATTTCACTCAGGAATTTTACAAGACTGCGATACAGTTTTTAATGTAAAGAATACAAATGTCTATGCTTGATATTAATGCGGGATAACAATATTGGTCGAACAAACGATCAGTCTGTTACACCAATATGAGAATGTCATACTCATGGTTTTATATTTAGAAGTTTGTAATTAGTATTGAATTGCTAATTGCTAAAAAATATTAAATAAACTGCAGTTCACAATTGATTTAAATCTTTTGGAGTACAACATTGTTAATTGCATATAATATGAAATACTAGCTTATGCCCGCGACTTCGTCCGAGTGAATGTCTGTTATCGCGGATGCAGACCAAGTCGCAGATTAAAAAGTACATATTATATAGCCTATGTCCTTCCCTAGAGTTCAAGCTATCTTCATGCCAAATTTCATTAAAATCGGTTCAGCCGTTTCATCGTGAAAGCGTAACAGACAGAGTTACTTTCGCATTTAGAATATTAAAGTATGGAAGTATGGATGGTATCACGTCACAAATCTACATTGTTTAAAGATAATAGAATTTACGATACTGGTCGGTAATTTCGATACGTGTTGCACATGTCAGGATGGCCGAGCGGTCTAAGGCGCCAGACTCAAGGTTTCCTTACGCACTGAACGTGTGTCGAGTTGTTCTGGTCCTCTCTGAGGGCGTGGGTTCGAATCCCACTTCTGACAAACTTTTTGTAAATGTTTCTGATATTTTTGTGATATTATGTTGATTAATATTATGATTGTATTTTGCGTTGTTTATGATGATAAGGTTTTTTAAATCAATTCTATGTTGACAATTTGAAGATTTTATAGAAGCATGGAAAAATTAAGAGTAATACGACATCATCGTAAGTAGATTATAGATAGGTATTCATAATTATTAAACAATAATTATAGGACAAAGTTTAAGCAAAGTAGTTGTGTATGATAATATTGGGCATTGGATTTATAATAGTATCCATATTTACATATACTACATTGATTTAGATAGTTAAATAACCGCTCACACGTTCGCGCGCGCAGCCAAGCAGCGCGTCTAACGTCCAGCCGCGCCGCCGCGCGGAGTCCGCGCGACCGCGTGAGCGCCGCGGATGCGCCTCAACTTAAACCTTATTGTTTAGCAAACTACTGCAGTTACATCAAAGTAAAAAATACGTGTGTATAGCAGAAACTGTATAGAATCGACATAAGAGAAAATTTAATTACAGCAACCAGTTAAAGTACTCAAAAAAAAAGTCAAACTTGAGAATATGTGTTGATTATCAGTAAAATATTTGTTCTTACTAAGTTTTTACCTATAATTTTGTACTTTGTGTCTATAAAACCTAAATAAAATTAAACTAGACTACATAAGCTTTTTTTTGATACCCCCAAGTCATTTTTTGGAATGTTCTGAGTACCACAACAAACCAAAACTAACAACTCATACCCACCTCAATTTGATGGCTAGTGAAATTACGGCAAGATGGCCGCCCGTAGGGCTCTCACACATGAGATGATGGCACATGATTTATTTTGTTATGAATAATTTATTTTGTGTTTTTAGTTGAAATTACAGAATAATTTATTTTGTGTATTTTTTTTTATTTACTTATAAATTTATAAGTAAATAAAAAAAATTGTGGCATTTCAACTAAAAACACAAAATAAATTATTCTTAAATATACATTATATAATATAATATATAATATTATATATATCGATTATATAATATAATATATAATATTATATATATACATTTCTAAATAATAAAAATAAAACATTTAAAAATATCTTTATTATAATATTTATTTGATATATTACATTTTTTAGTAGACCGAATTGTGAATCTAAACTTTACTAGTTTCGAATCCACTGGAACACACACAAAAATTTCATCAAAATCGGTCCAGCCGTTTAGGAGGAGTTCAGTGACATACACACGTACAGAAGAATTATATCCCCCAGGGCTCCATACTATCCCCTCTTATTTTAATGCTGTTTACCAGTGACATCTCCAACAGTAAGAAGGCCCAGTTGGCTCTTCATCAGTTAAAGACTAGCAGGCCCGGCTGACATTGTTATGCACTGAAAATAAAAATAAAAACCAACTGTAACAAACAAGTTCATAAAGTTCATGCTGTATTTGCAAATGAAACTTATTCGTGGGAGTACGTAATGTAGGCTAACATAGTGAATTTGACACAGCAAAACCATCAAAGAATCATCCAACCATAGAATGGTATAGCCATTCTCAAATCCACTGAAACACACACAAAAGCTAATAATTAAAATCATGAACAAAACTCTCCAAGTTAGCAAAGTTCCAGCAAATACGTTTCTTATTACCATACAATACAACTAGATTGGGATTCAAATTCCGCCCGGGGTAAAGCTTTGTGTGATGAGCACTTGTGTTTCCATTGTGTCTGGTCTGACACCCATAGTACAGGATCTTCGTAGCATGTGAAATGTCTCCACATATTATTATTATACGTACTTACTGATTTCGATCACACGCAGCAGCTCCTCATCCTCCGGAGAAGCAGTAGACGTAGCCGTGCCCTCTAGTTCATCAACTGTAACAAACAAGTTTTGTAAAGCTCAGTATCGGGTTGTATTCGCATATAAAACTTAAAGAATATTAATTATACATTCATACATAATTATGATTCATAAACTTGGTAGACGAACTGACAGACTTGACTTACAGTTTGGACTTCAGAGAATAGCAAAGTGAAATTACATCAAGTAGATTGTAGTGATTAGACAATACAGAAAAAAACTTAAACCAAAATTTACCTTGTTGGCCGTTTCCTCGGAGGAGCATCCACTCCCGGAGGATGAACTCTTGCCGGACGCTAGCTGGCAGCGCATTCACTCTGCGCTGCGTCAGCTGCCTCTCTGCTCTTGCTTGAGACGGAGGGTCTTCCAGAATGGCACTGGCAAAACATATAAAACATTGTAGATATATCTTTAAAAATATACAGCATACAATACCTTGTTATTAAAAGATACGTACGCCTGTGCACCTGCACCTCGGCCTCGTCCTTTCCTACACCCTCTTTATCTCCCACGTCTGTCCCTGACATGCCCTGGCATCTGCCCTTAATTTTCTTGACTTGTGGTTCTACAAAAATAGATACATTCACTTTTATTGCAGGTTTCAAATCTAAAATATGAATATCAATCACACTCATGCTTTTACGTTTGTACGAGCCCTTCTTGCGAGTCTTACCACTGGTGTTTCGGCTTCCAGGAAAGCCCCTACTGACGACCTGTGGAACGTAATTAATATCACATCGAATCTAACCTCATTTCGTTATATTTTTACTGTCTAGGTGTGTGTAAATACTAATAATGAACTAATTTCCATATTACGGGCATTCAATTAGAAGTTTATTTAGTAAATCATACAAAAATAATTCGAAAATGCCCCACACCCAACACGGCGTCATGTCCAAGTTTTGCATTTCGAGATTTTCGTTTGCAAGAGACTTTGAACCAATTACATTTTTAGATATTCGTAATGCTTGAATCTTGAGGATTTTTTTGATATGATACACAAATACCATGAGTTATTAATAAAATTGTACTTACATTGTAAATCCAGACCACGCCACCGTTTTGAAAAATTTCACTTTGACATTTTAGCATCACGTTCAAAATTTATTTTGTCGATGGTTTTTAACTTCGGAAACATTAAGCGACTTATTCACACACGCGGAATGAAGTACAGCGCCCCCACAGATATTTTTTGGAAGCGTTCGTGGAGTTGCCGCTGTATAAAAGCGATTTAGGGCCAAAAAGTCAACTTAGCTTTTTAAGTTGCGGGAACGTACGGCCCGGAGAAATTATTGGGTGTATTTTACATACGCGAACGTCACAGCGGCTATAGGTAAACAATCTTGTGATGTCTTTTTAATATAATGTGCTTGTTAAAATTCCGATATTTCTTGCAAACAAAGGCCCTAAATTTTTTTTTGCATTTGTAATATGCAAGCAATACATACTACATATTTGAGACTTTAACATGCAAATAATAATATGAATAAAAACACATATCAAGATTGATTACCTTTATTTAAGAGCCTAAACCTTTGTAGTATAAAGTTAACTTTTCCTTAGAAAAGTATGGATACGACTTCTAGAAATAATTCATTTTATGAAAATAATCCCGCGATTTCGGGTTCGCATAACAATTTAAGTTCTTTATTCTTGTTTATTGAACTTAACTATTAAAGGTACCAAGATAAATTAAACTAATGTGTATAACATAAACCTATTACCTGTTCTCACGGTTTTCTTTTCGATACAAAAGTCCATTCCATACTAAGCCAACACCTGAAATTATTCCCAGCCATAATTTTTCTTCAACAGTTACAAACCAAGCGTCCAGATATAGTAGAGAGCTGCTCCGGCAACGGTTTCGCCTGCAGTAACGACAGTAGCATGTGTATCCCCAACTCTTGGGTTTGTGATGGAGAGAAAGACTGTGATAACGGGGAAGATGAACGGGAACAACGGTGCAAGGACTCCACCTGTGCGCCGTATATGTTTAGGTGTCCTAGTGGGAAATGTATATTTAAATCTTGGGTGAGTGGTAGTTTTAGCAATATTTTTTCTTGACATATACAAGGTGGCACTGGATAGATGTACGACTTTAAATTAAAACGAGCACAGTACTAGTCCATTGAAACATTTTAAATCACGAAGATTTGTAGTTAATGGGTAATATAAAAATTGCATTTTTCAAACAAAATAAATAGCAGAATCAACTTCATAAAAAGAAAACACGCTCTATCTACAAAATGTCACTTTTCCATGACGGCGCGCCGAATACCTAAAGTACCTACCTACGCTGCTTACGCATAGGTACTTTAGTCCGAGACCAACAAAGCACAAACTCAGATATATATCATGTTTAGAAATAAGAAAATGAAAAATAATTTCCTGTGGCTAAAGTATTCATTAGATGTGATTGATTTTTTGTATACGGGTAAAGAACATGACTTGACCTTGACATGACCTTACGTGGTTTAAAGTGTAGTCAACCGTCCTAACACACTTTGTATAAGACACTTGAAAAATAAACTTAGTACGTCTTCTGTAGGAATATAAAAAAGGTCGCAGTGTAGTACAAAGAAGTGCATAATTGTTATACTATCGTTTTCAGATCCAAATTAATTTATATAAATGTTTCAGTTGATTATATTGAATACTTGCCAACACTAAATGAGTTTTCAGCGTTTCTAGGTTCTGCCTGACAGTTGCTTTATTATTCCTTTTAATAGGTTTGCGACGGCGAAAACGACTGCGGCGACGAACACTTTTCTGATGAGAAGAACTGCTCCAACACCAATCACTCTAAATTGCTCCCTATTCCTGGAACAGAGAAGCCTAATTTCCCTAACAACGGAACCTGTTTAGAATGGATGTTTAAGTGTGACAATGGCAACTGTTTACCGGATTGGTGGAGATGTGATGGTATCAATGACTGTGGAGCAGGCGATAGGTCGGATGAGATCGGGTGCGGAATCGAGATGCCCGAACTAAGGCCGGTGACGCCCGAGAACAATACGCCAATTACTAGGAAGTGTGGAAAGAACGATTTTACTTGTGCACCGGGTAAGTAAAATGGACTTGCTTTTTCGGTTGTTATAAGTCATAGGACCCAAAATAAAATTTGAAATCATTCGATCAAAATTATGTCGTAAGTTTTGAAGGGGTTTTGAAAATATTTTCGCTCAGATGCATATTTTAATGCACCAATAATTATAGACAAAAGTGTTTTCCAGAATTTTACGTGGCCGTCTCGTTAAACCTTTAACTGTCCTACTCAGTGAATAATATTAGTAATTCATCTGATTCAATTGTAAATGATTACTTAATTAACTATTTAATTAATATAAACATCTTCTTGATAGAATACAGCGTAATTAAATAAAAAAACAGAATTAACGAGCTGTGTGAGCGGTATTTGGTCGTAAATATACGACGCTGCCGTAATGGACACAAAAATATTTGTCGTATGTCGTAAACTGTTTAAAGGTTAACATTAAAATTTGTTTATTATTCTGAATTCTTAATGTAAGACGAATATAACTGATGTTTCCATCTACAGGTCTTTGCATCCCGCTCCAATGGGCATGCGATGGCGCTGTTGACTGCCTGGACGGTTCTGACGAGCGAGACTGTCCCTCCCGTAGCCTCACCTCCCCCCGCTGCGGGCTCATAGAGACCCCCTGCCGGGACGCGAGCGCCTGTGTGAGGACCGACCAGATCTGTGACGGAGTGTTCAACTGTGAGGACAAGAGCGACGAGATCAACTGTCCTGGCACCTCGGTACGTATTTGTAGAAGACAGTAAAATACAGTTTATACTTTATATCCTTAAAGATCTTTTGGGGAAGGAGGAGATACGGTTCCTTGAAATTAATGCAGTTGCCATATTTTTCTTTCTATATATAAAGCCTTATTAAACTGAGATATGTGGACACAAAAGGGGGCTACCGTTTTGGATGGTCTATCCACGAACAAACCACACGGATCAAAGTATTCATTTTCCACTTAAACGAACATGACGACACGGTTGGCGCAGTGGCTGAGTGATTGACTGCTGCGCAGCGTGTTGCGGGTTCAAAACCCGCACATGGTAAAATTTTTGTGTGATGAGCACTTGAGTTTGCCTTGTGTGTTTATCCATATACGTATCTATTTATGTATTTGTGTATGTATATCAGCTGTCTGACAGCGATAGTACAGGGTCTGCCTAGTTTGGGGTCAGATAGCCGTATATGAAATGTCCCCACATATTATTATTAATATTATTCGTTCAACAGAGCCACAAACCGACAGTAGAATGCCAGCGAGGTTTCTTCATGTGCGACGATGGAACGAACTGCGTATCTCTAATAAGTGTCTGCAACGGCAGGCAGGACTGCTACGACGGCACGGACGAACTGAACTGTACCAGTGCACCCAACGATAACACTCATATGTATCAAGTGAGTCGAGTGAGTTAAACTGTGAAAAATATGCCTTTGCTTTTCTTTCTGTGTTTGTCATGAAAGTCGAAGAGAGATAGACAGAGGTAGAGATAGAAGAAGATAGGTAGCAGGTAAACGTTTCATATTATAAGTTAGGGAACCGGTCGATGAACATGATGAGTAGTTGTTTGTTTGTTTAAAAACATCGACAATGTCCAAAAGATCTTGTAGGCTTTTAATTGTGTAACAATATTGACTACTGGCATCAAGCGAAGTGTTAAAACTTTTGACCGCTACGTCAAAACAGCAAAAACGTGCCCTCGACGTCAATCTAGGGTACATACTCTATGGAATTATGTATAGAAGTCTGTCATGTAGTCGTGACCGTGGCGTGCTGGACATATTTTGGTTTGTCATCTATTCATGACTGCCTGTCAAAGGTTAAGGAAATATCAATTAAAGTCGATATTGTTACCAATCCTTTATACAAAAGCCTTTTTTAAATAATTTATTGTTTTCCACTGCTGGGCATAGGTCTCTCATAGGCTCCCCACATATTATTAAAGTCATTGTAATATACCAAATCAATAAATCATTCAAAATTGTTTTATAATTACTACCCAAGTTTCGAGCATATGAATAATAATACTTGTTCCTCAGTTCCTGAGTATCGGTGTAGACCAGTCTTCAATAAACTCGACCAGCTTCCTCATCTCGTGTTGGATGGCGCAACAGAAGACGGTTCTCTACAGTTTCCTGCCGTCCATAGCGAAGGTCAGCGATGGAGTCTGGACTAATAAGACTTGGACCAATGATAGTATTTATAGGCAAGTGATTTTTCTTCTGAAAAGTAGTGCTTTTTCATCTAATTGTCACTTGTAAGAATTTTATTTCTTTATAGAGACTTGCATTGATAGTAAAGTTCAAATTTATAAGCACAATGACGTAGGTCAACTACAATAATCGTCACAACATCGATGTTACATAACAATATTTTGTGACATTCTGACAGACGTTTTCCAATAAAAATGTCTAATTGGCAGAACGGTTAAAAGTAATTTGAATAATCTGCATAGCATAGTTTTCTATGTTCATTTTTTTTGAAGAATCTAGCGTTTAATGGTTTGTCTTAGTACCTACATGATATTGACGTAATTGTGGTGTCTCTGTCATAAAAGCCACTAATGAAGCGTTGAAGCAAAAGAAGAAACAAATATTAAATGTTAAAAATATCGTATGGTATTAAAATTTAAATGGCAATAAGCACGAAAGTTAAAGTTGTAAGTTTGAATATATGGGGAGTAATTTCCGAAACTACTCTTATGAATTCAAAAAATCTTTTACTGATAGAAAGGTGAAGTATTGCCGAGTGTCATAGGATAATATGCTTTATGATATTTTTGACATCCACTCGGATGAAGTCTCAGGTATGGAATAAATTGAGTAAGCAGTAATTTCAAGTAAAGTATTATGTTTTTCATTCCGCATGGTATGATTCATTACCGTCTAGTCGACTGCCGAATGATTTGCAGTCGGTTTCGACTCTGGCATTGACCTCAGCAACCTATAACTGTGTTACTGATACGAGATTTTGGCCAAGCATTACATAATGAATTATTTTTCTAAGCAAATAAAACGTTATCAAACAATACGGTGATGCCATCCTTAATAATGTTTTCACTAAATGTTTATAACTTTTTTTTGTCTATAGGTTTACAGATTTGGAGCCGTATACCAATTATAATGTGACGTTCTACATTCGAGACAGCAAGTCTAACAAAACTTATGCGTCTATGAAATATGTTAACACCACCACTGGAGAAGGAGGTAAGCACAACACTAGAACATAACATACATTAGTAGGCATGTAGTAGGCAGTTTTTATTTGTCTAAATCAAACGGCTAAGCATGCATGGTCGTTTACAACATATGTGGAATTTCAAAATTATGAGCTATTCCAATTATGATTTAGTCATCTAGACATGATAGCCTGTTAGAATAGCTTTTTTTTTGCTTTTAATTCTGAAACTTTATAGGAGGTTTTCCACATTGTTCTGCCAGCCTCATCATAACTATTTTGACTCTAAATGTACACTTGGAGTTAAACTTGTGGTAAAATATTGATAAATGGGCTAATGTCTTAGGTATTCATTGACATTTGTCATATTCTTTAGGAGCTGTCTCTATTGTTTCTAGAACACTCCATAAGATGATGAACGAACATCATCAATAGTTCCGTATGTTTCACGATTTGGTGAATGATGAAATAGTTTAATATTGGGCACGTGGTAATGAAATAAATAAAGCATTCGATAATTGAATGTTGTAACGTATTGGAGCTGTCAAATAACATGCTTTCTTCTTCCACAGTACCATCTCCACCGGTTCGCCTGAGCGTTCGTCAGCTGATCGGTCGCCGCATCAACATAGTATGGGACAGGCCTGAGGAGCCGCGTGGAATCATTCGCTACTACACGCTGTACTACGCCCCACCCTTACCTCCCGTCGACAAAATTATACAAGCCACGGACAGCAAGTCTGTGTCCTTCGATGTGACTGGATACTTTGAGCCATTCAGTAATTATTCGTTCTGGGTAAGTTAGATCAGCTGTTGTGACAATTTTGTGCAACTAATATTTATCATCATCATAATAATCATTATCATCATATTCATCATCGTCATTATCATCATCCTGTCCTTGTCCCATGTCACTTGGGGTCGGCGCAACACTTTTTCTTCTTCCATTCCGTCCTGCCAACATGCTATCACTTGACTTCCTTTTCTTTCATATCATTCAATCGTTTATTTCTTTCAATGCAAGTAATATTATTAAACGAAATATTATTGTTTGACGTTTGCGGTGTTAAAACCGAGTGAACCCTTTTAAGTTGAAAGAATCATGGCGAGATCCATACATTCATTTGTATGAAAAAAGAAAACCATATAGAGGGTTTAAAACAATTTTATTTCCAATGTGGAGAATACATTACCAGGAGTAGATTGATATACTTACCATATTTTTAAAACCCCGCATAATTAATTTCGAAATAAAAATAATACTTTTTCGTTTCATCTTGTTGCTTATTTTGTGTTTATAAAAAAAAGAAAGTGACATTAACGGATCTATCAGATTTGCAGACGAGTGATATGAATCGTTTACAATTGCGGAGTTTTGAAAAAGTACATTGATTAATAATTATTTGTGACATTATTGACTGTCAGTGTCACTGTTACCATCAGCTGCCGTTTCGTTCTGAAATAATGAGCTTTTCGTTAAACTATTTTCTTTTAATATCCATTTTTATTGCGGGGTATTAAAAATATTGTAAATGCCTGAAGATACTCTATAAGTACCCAAGAGTATAAGAATTAAAATTTCAACATCTCTAAACATCTTTATTTTTTTTTGTACAAAACCTGCCATGATTCTTTATGTAACTGTCGGTTAAGTTATATATTAAAAAATAATAAATTGTAGTACTTTTTCAGCACATTGTCAACTCATGTTCTTTACAATGTACTGATCATACCCTAATACTTTTTTATTTCCTTCGTTTCTACCCTTAAAATTCCACTTGTAAGTTGTCACCATCTCAGCAACCAGGTGCAACTTTTAACCTTGTATTATAGAACATTTTATAAATGTTGCCATAACCGCAGGTAACAGCGACCAACAACGCCTTCACATCTAAATCCTCCCAAGTAATGAACATAACGTTCGATCCCGCCAACGATGTCGATGACCTTGTGAACGCAAGCGTCAAGCGATTGAACGCAAGCGCAGTACAACTCGACTGGCATCAGATTAGGAATGTCGATGGGTACATCGTAAGGACGAGACTGCCTCCAGAATACGCAGTTCGGGAACCTGTTACTACTAAAGCGAATAATATTACGCGTAAGTATTTAATTTAATATATTAAGAATTAGGAATACGGTGTTGCGCTCCAAGACACAAACAGCCAAGCTTGCGTGGGACTGGGCCGGGCAAATGTCGAACGGATCATGGGCTAAAACAACCACAAAGTGGGTCCCGGTAAACATCCAGCTACATAGTGGTAGACGCAGGCGATGATGGCGGGATGAGCTTGACGCTTACAGGAGGGATTGGTCCACACTAGCTCTGGACAGAGAGGGTTGGAAAGAAGAAAGAGAGGCCTTTGCCCTGCAGTGGGACAATACAGGCTGAAAATTAATAAATAAGATAATAAGAGTACAATATTTTTGTCTTCAGTTATTGTAAGCCTGAAAATGTACTGATGCTTGTCGGCGACCATATTAATATGACCATGGCCATGTTGTTACTATAATTACTTGTCCGTCTCCAATGTTGACGTTACAAGTCACAACCTATATGCGCAAGCTGCCAAGAATTACGAAAGGCAGTGACTCACTGTCGGCTATTATCAATTTCTGACAGTTTTATATTAATTACATCGTATCAAAATAATCAACAACATAATATCTTGTCCATCAGTAACCGACCTGCCACCTGGCGCGCTAATATTCATCGACATAAGAGCCTACAAAAACAAAGTGTACGGAGACCCATTCACTATCCCCATACGCACGGAAGGCGTCAAGGGCGAGATCTTGAACTTCACCGCCATACTGTCAAAGGAGAAGAAGACTTCGGTTCAAGTGGTGTGGTGGCCCCCTACTGGGGAGCAGTACAAGGGCCAGGAACTTGAGTACGAGGTGCATTACACTAATATGATACACAGGAGGACTCATCCCGGGGAGATGTCCAATGGTGAGTGTATTTTGTTTATACTACTTTTTTTTAACTGTCCACCAAACATTGGGATTTTTTTTTTCTCGTTTTTGTTAGAAATAAAGAAGAAAAAGATAGAAACACCTTTCATTCACGTGAAAGCGGCGCACATATTATATAACATTATAACAAAGCTTAAAACTAAAACAAGTTAATCATGATATTAATTTGTGCGTGTCTCTTTTTAAAACTCTATGCAACATTTTGTTATAAAAATTATGATTTACTTATAATTTTTTATTTTATGCAGTAAAAAGTTACATAATATTATTATATTCTCGTAGAACACCAGAGTTCGAAACTGAATCCTAATAAATACAAATGTGTAACAATTTTTACTAGTGGTAGAGTTATTGAGTTAGGACGACGTCGATATCTATTATTTATTTATTAGACAATATAGCAATATAACATATTGTCTAATTGTAATAATAATTAACTAATTAATAAATAATTAACTAATTGTCAATTAATTAATATATAATAATAATTGTATTGTGTAATTGTTGTATTGGTATTTATTTATTAGACAATATACTAATATGTTGTCTAATACATAAATAATATATAGGAAACACTGAGTATTAGGTGATTTCTGTTTTCAACATTCAATTAAACTGACATTATCAATACAATTAACCTTACTCCACGTATTTTCATTTTATTTTTTACTGTCCAACAGATACAAGGATTATAACGAAAAACACAAGCGTGCTAATAGAAGGTCTGCATGCGTGCGAGAGCTACGTGTTCACTGTGGGACTACATGGAGGACCGCTTGCCAAGTTCGTGGAGATCATCACGAGAGAGAATGACAAGTAAGATATAACGAACTGTAAAGGTGCGTACGGATAGCGCGTACATTGGTACGCGTAGTCGGTTACGCGTGTCCTGGAACGCCATGTCCATACCTGCAGCTACGCGTACACTCTTGGGGAACGCGTACCGCGTGAGCTAGCTCGCGCGCGAGCCGCCGTCAGTCGGTTTTTGGTCGCGCGTCAAATAGGACGCACACGACCGGGTATATTTGGACGGCAAAATGAATAGACACGCGTGTTCTTCGAGTTTGGTTTGTTTGTTTGGCGCTAAGTTTGTCGGAGTCATGGCGAATGACTGGGGCTCGCGGAGCGCTCTGGATCGATTGACCTCGCGTACAGGTTCGCGGCAGTCCGTACAGGAGCTGTACGCGTATCCAATGTACGCGTGGACAGTGTTTCCAACGAACGCGCTATCCGTACGCACCTTTATACTAACATTCTTACGTTGCAAAAAAGAGAAGTTCTTTGTCCTGCATCTCTCTCTCTCTCTCTCTCCCTCTCTCTCTGGAACAATAATAAGTATGTGGGTTCCACTGCTGGGGAACGACCTTCCACAGTTACTATTGCTGAATCTAAATTTTCGTAATTAAAAACGTTCTAAATCTAGCCGCAATTTAACTCTACGAAAACCAAAAAAAGAAATCACTGAGAATGCTATAATTCTTAAAAATACTATAATTACTCCCCT
Source organism: Charanyca ferruginea (assembly GCA_947361185.1). Classification (NCBI taxonomy): domain Eukaryota; kingdom Metazoa; phylum Arthropoda; class Insecta; order Lepidoptera; family Noctuidae; genus Charanyca; species Charanyca ferruginea. The sequence continues at coordinate 52,612,312 of OX376055.1, read as the reverse complement.
TGTGGTATCCCATCCTAATAAAGCTGTCTTAGTTCGTCTTATCTGATAATACCATAATATACTCATAAAGTAAATTGTGTCACTTAGAGCTCCGGTGAAGAACTTGCGCGTTGAATACAACGAAGAAAAAGCTGAAATGAAGATCTTATGGGACGCCAGCTGTGACGCTCTACGTAAACCGGCCACGTATTTAGTGAGTATATTTTATAGGCTTGAGACTATACGGCAAATAATTTAAGCTTGCGTGAAAAACGGAAATATGTACAGTCCACTTGGAAGAACGTAATAAGTAAGTTATAACTTATGTATTGTGTGTTATATACTTACTTATATAACCGTTGCGATTAATAATAAATAAATGTATAGAGCGCGGGGGCACGTTTTCATACCGTGTTTGTTCAAGTTTCTTGACTGCTATTATGCTTACAGTATAAATACTTGTAATTGGTTTAATTGGATCCATTCAATCTTGAGAAGGATGATGAAGCCATTGAAGAATTTGATAAAGTATACTCTTCTTTGAGCTTGTTGCAGATTTTCTCTGCAGATAAATCAACAACGAGTTTGTTTCATCTACAGAGCCGTGGTTTTGATAATAAGGATAAAGCATACTGCGAGAGTAATAAAACTGTTCAAATTTGGAATTAATTCTACTGTATTTTCTCATCTTTCAGCTGGACATAACAGAACTGACTAACAAAAAAGAGAGTCACTACGAACTCGTGCCGTCGAAGTCTTCTAGCAACTCGCACGTCATCGTCAATGTACCGGTCGGTGGGAGGTACAATATCTGCGTACATGTGAGTATAATATTCTACCAGTCAACTAGCACTTTGCCCGCGACTTCGTCCACGTGGTTTTTCGCGGGAAATTCTTAATTTTTGATGATAAAATATATCCTATAGCACTCAGGGATAACGTAGCTTCCTATTGGTTAAAGATTTTTTAAATTGGATGAATTGTTCCTGAAGTTACACCCTACATAAAAACAAATTTTACTTTTATAATATTAGTATAGATTAATTTTGAATGTTTTATTGAAATGTATAGGCAGGTCCCATGTAATGCGGAGTCCCTAAGGTAGCTTCGATCTGGATTCCTTGACAAATAATACGCAACATACTATTTTGTTCATATGAACAAAATTGAAGTTCATGCAAATAGTCAGCTTAACATTGTAGTTTATTATGGTTTTTGTTGTATATTTGTATAAACAAGTGTTAGTTTTCTGCTCAATCGTTAGCACTGACAGCCCGAGGCGTTGTCTTAAGAGCGCCCATCCCGTCACATTTCCCATACAAACGCTCGTACGCGATTACGGCGTTATAACAAATTATTTCCTAAATATCTTTAACACCCAGGTATCTTGTGGTTGAAATCTAGGTTTGTATGAAGCCAAAAATAAACATTTTTGAGAAACTAATTCAGTAAACACGTCATAAAATCAGCTTTTTTGCACAATTTTATCTGTACTTTGGCCGTTCATAATGCACTCATACATTGAAAAAGTAAAAAAAACAGCTTCATACAAACCTTGCACATGTAATGGTGATTCTAAATTACAAACATTATTTCCAAAAACCTGTAAGGCTTTTTCAAAAACACGTATGTCCTGGAACAAGTTTTGTGAAATTTCTGCGCGCCAATTTTCCTGTGATGTTATTGCGTTCTCACTCACTCGTTTGTTTTCGAGCTTTGCGTTGGTTGAAACAAAAAATTTTTCAATCACGCTCGCGTTGAAGTTCGTTCGATGGGGAAGGTCGCTCTTAATAGAACGCGACTTCGCGATCAAAGCAGGTTCGCGTGAATAGGGTATTTTACTCTATACGAGAAAAAATATATAAATATGTTATTGAGACAGTTTAGGCATAAAGCAGTCGGAAAATGTAAGTTTTAGTTCATAAAATAACAAAACAATTTTTTAATTCAATTCAAAGTTTTCAGTATTTTTAATCTGTTATAAAACACCGTGAAATAGTAGCGGCCATGTTTTTACGTCGTACGGCTATGTAAACAAAAAATTGTCAACTGTCAGTCAACCGATTGGCGTAATATAGGCTTTGTACTTTTATTATTTTCTTAACCAACGTAATTTTTTCATTGTTACATCTATTACAAAATACGCTTTTAATTATTTTTAAATTATATACAATTATCATATTTAATATGAGCTCATTTGATACAAAACGAACTGACGTCATTTACGCTGTGCAATATGGCGTCCAGTAAGAGGCGTTTTCGTCAAACTACGCGCGAAATTTGAAAATGTAAAATTTTGATGCAATTTTATGGCACTTATCTATTGGTGGCATATTAGCACTACAGAATTTCATTGAGACACTTTTCAAAAATGGGTGTAATACCCTATTGTAGTCGTACGAATCCGCGATCAAACATACTGTTATTAAATATATTATATTTAGTATAATATTATATATTATATTATAATATTATATCAGTATGTTTGATCGCGGATTCGTAATATTTCGAACATGTTATGTAATAATTAAATAGCGCGATGCGCTCGCGCGACTAAAATTCTTTGTTATCTATTCGAGCAAACTAAGTTCGTACGAACGCGCGATAAACATGTTGATGTCGAATAGGTGTCCTAATTGAATTCGCACGATAATTGCGTCGTGTCGTCGGGGAGCGGGCGGAGGGAATGATCGCATAGTCGCGTTCTATTAAGACACCAGTTTTTGCTATCGCGATGGTCGCAAGGTTTACCCGCGTGATGATCGCGTAGTCGCGTGCTATAATGACTTAGCGAATGTGCTAACGGTTCGTTGTCAATTTAGCGACTAGTATCACATAGTATCAAGTATTTTTTAAATGTTTAGGCCGTGTTGTGTAGTCAGCCCTACATAGCTGGCTGCTTAAACTTTTCATCACGATAACCTCTCTTCGTAGGGCTGAAGCAAAATATGTAATAGGGTATTTTACTCTATACGAGAAAAAATCTATAAATATGTTATTGAGACAGTTTAGACATAAAGCAGTCGGAAAATGTCAGTTTTAGTTCATAAAATAACAAAACAATTTTTTAAATTCAATTCAAAGTTTTCAGTATTTTTAATCTGTTATAAAACACCGTGAAACAGTAGCGGCCATGTTATTACGTCGTACGGCTGTGTAAACAAAAAATTGACAACTGTCAGTCAACCGATTGGCGTAATATGGGCTTTGTACTTTTATTATTTTCGTAACCAACGTAATTTTTTCATTATTACACCTATTATAAAATACACTTTTAATTATTTTTAAATGTTAAACAATTATCATATTTAATATGAGCTCATTTGATACAAAACGAACTGACGTCATTTACGCTAAGCAATATGGCGTCCAGTAAGAGGCGTTTTCGTCAAACAACGCGCGAAATTTGAAAATTTAAAATTTAGATGCATTTTATGGCACTTATCGATTGAATACAAATTTTGTGTTTTTTTTTGGTGGCATATTAGCACTACAGAATTTCATTGAGACACTTTTCAAAAATGGGTGTAATACCCTATTGGAACTGCTAAGTAAAACATGTTGTTTCTTCATCCAGGTGAACGTAGAAGACGCAGCAGTACAATGCACCCAGGTGCGCAGCCAGGGCCTGCAGCCGCCCAGCGGAGTGCTCGCGTGGTTGTCGCCCAACGGACACGTCATGGTCAGCTGGGATGGAGGACCGCCGCACAAGTCAGTTGCTTTTGTTAACATTCTTATTTAGGTTTAGTTCTGCGAAAACATCGATCACTAATAAAAGAACTAGATAAACAATCAGCGACGAAAAGTGGCCTCACCAAATGAGCACCCAATTGAACATTTGGGTGCGCTTTTAATCTAGTCGCATTCGAACGCTCAGACGGTTTACATGTCTCAGTGCTCGTTTAAAAATTGTAATAATCACATATCTAGGATGCTAAAAAGAATGAACTTTCATATTTTCAGTGGGTATTAATATTATCAATATATTGTTGTTGTCATTGTATTGTAAAAACTATATTTAGTCAAGAAATAATAGCAAAATATTTTTTTTAAATTAAATCGTAATAACCAGCAGGAGTTATTAAGCGTCTCAATTGTAAAGACTCGGTAAACTTATTAATCATATGCGCAATGCCTACTTAAATAGGGTATTATACTCTATACGAGAACAAATCTATAAATATGTTATTGAGACAGTTTAGGCATAAAGAAGTCGGAAAATGTAAGTTTCAGTTCATAAAATAACAAACAAATTTTTAAATTCAATTCAAAGTTTTCAGTATTTTTAATCTGTTATAAAACACCGTGAAATAGTAGCGACCATGTTATTACGCCATACGGCTGTGTAAACAAAAAATTGTCAACTGTCAGTCAACCCATTGGCGTAATATAGGCTTGGTACTTTTATTATTTTCGTAACCAACGTAATTTTTTCATTATTACGCCTATTACAAATTATGCTTTTAATTATTTTTAAACGATATACAATTATCATATTTTATATGAGCTCATTTGATACAAAACGAACTGACGTCATTTACGCTGAGCAATATGGCGTCCAGTAAGAGGCGTTTTCGTCAATCTAGGCGCGAAATTTGAAAATTTAAAATTTAGATGCATTTTTATGGCACTTATCGAAAGAATAAAAATTTTGTGTTTTTTTTGGTGGCTTAATTGCACTACAGAATTTCATTGAGACACTTTTCAAAAAGGGGTGTAATACCCTATTGTTCGGTTCATGTGCGTTGACTCTGTTCCATTTGTTGAAGACGCTGTTGTTTCTATTTTTTTTATTTCTTATTAATAAAGTATTATGGTTTGTTTTATTCAATAAGACTTATTTATTGTTGCTTTACTTCTACTTAAAATAAAAAATGTGAGATTGCGCAGTACCCTGCTCCTCACTCCCGCTGTCACGTGAAATTTTTACTGCGCAGCCACTCGCCTCGTGTTCACAGCCGCCATTAAGTAGGAATCGTACTGTACCTTGATTCATTTTAAATTTTTGCGAAGCATAGACTTTTATAAGCGTATGTATAAGCAGAACTTATCTTTATATACTTCTAGCGACCCTCCCAAGCAGAACTTATCTTTATATACTTCTAGCGACCCTCCCTTAACAAATTTTCGACCTTCCTCATGAATCAAAGTCAAAGCATTTATTTCAATTAAACCATTTAGAGGCACTTTTGAATTGTCAATAGTTAGTCAGAGAATTGAAGCTAGTTGCTCGTTTCAACACGTAATATCACTCTTATCTATTGCTGAACACGGCATGAAAATTCATTCCACAAAAATATTAAGACAAGACACAAGAAAATAAACTAGTACAAAGTACAACGCCGCGACGACAGTCACAGACGCGGCCGTGTACTTTGTTTTATAATATTTAGTGATTATTTGTTACAGTGTGTATTTTCAACCGAATTCAAAAAAGGAGGAGGTTATCAATTCGTGTGTACATGTTTGTTACCTGATTTCTTGGGACTGATCCGATTTTGATGATTCATTTTTATTTGAAAGCTAGTGCTTCCCGTGTGGTCCCATTTTAATTTGGTCCAGTTCTGACAATGGCATCCATGAGAAAACCGTATAAGTCTTAAATTTGCATTAAGTATGTGCGCGATTTGTTACGCGATTTCTCCGGCAAACGTAAACCGATTTTGAAAGTTATTTTTTTTATGGATAGGGTATGCTTCAGGGGTGGTTCCATATAAATGACAATGCCAGATCCTGCCCCACCCATGTACAGAAAAAGTAAATTAATGAAAATAATTGTAATGAATATAGAACCTTTCTGTAGTAAATTGTTTTTCTTCAGAACTTGCGGATTACGAAATACCTACCCACAAAATACAAGCTCATTTTACCTAAAATACAATTTAACCTATAATCAATGTCATAATTGTTTTTAGATTTAAACGGAAACTGCAAGTTCTACAGTCACTAAGACTAATGTTTAGTTATCAGCATTAAATAAACAGTAAGATGCTATATATTGCACATGACTTTTATTGAGTGGGGCAAAGTTCTATAGAGTTTTTGGCACTGTCCTTCATCGAAATTGATTCAGACTCTTTTATAAAATTACTAACTCAATTCTACCCCCTTTAGGAACGAATTTGAAGTAATAGTCTCTACGAAAGAGATTCCGGAAGATCTACTGCACCCTACAGACGACATGAAGACGATGAGGGCAGAGATGTCGCCGTGTCTCATGCAGGCGCCTGATGACGTCACCGGACCGCTGTACGTCGGCGTCAGGACCGTGACGCCGGACGGGTACTACAGTGACCTGAGTGAGGTGCATACCTTGGAGATGGAGGGTGAGTAGGAAAACAGTTTTGTTTTTCTTTGGGTTTTTTTGATGTTATATGATGTTTGGTAATACAGATAGTTCAATCCACGAAGACGCGCCCCACTATTTTTTGGTCGAGGAGGCCGCGGGGTGTGGGGAGTTTTCTCCGGGCGTATATGTCATCGTAGTGTGCGTGCACACTTTCATACACAATTCATACGTATCGACAGCACTACAACACTAGCGAGAGGATGCACACTTGCAGTTCAAGCTATTAGGAAAATGAGTGAGGCGCGTCTTCGTGGATTGCACTATCTATACAAAGGTTTTTGTAGAGCATAATAAAGCTTATTTTGGGTTTGTCGTATGGCGTATATCCATTGCGATTGTCAGAGGAACTAGTAATCTACTCTATTGCTGTCCATCATTCTAAAGACGATGGCGGCAATACTAAAATTCACACCATAGTCTCTAAAAAAAAAAATTGAAAAAAGAAATAATAAAAATAATGATTAGTAACAGAAACAGCATCATACTAATATGAAGCTGTTTCTGTTACTAATAATTAATTTCACATTTAAAATCAAAACATTGCTCTTGTTAGTTAGAACGGAATTACATAGAAAACGCTGTAAACCTAACCAAGAAGATTACATAGAAACATTGGATTATTACAGACTTAGTCCGATAGTACACTGGAACTTGATATTTATTTATTTTATAGAGTGATTAATGCTCGTACCTGCAGTTGGACAGTTGTAGACTAGTATTATATATATTTTTTTATTCACAGGATCAGAAATACCAGCTCCATCGGCTCTTCGCGCAATGTGGTGGGGCTGGGGCGGAGCTCTCATGGTGTGTGTAGTACTGGGCGGAGCCCTACTGCACGTAGCGCTTCGCCACAGGAGGCTGGCGCGGTCCTTCCTAAGGTTCACCGCACACACGCCGCGGTACGACAGCAGGAGGGGACAGGCTATCATCGGCGACCATGGTCAGTGTTCGTTTAATTAACTTTATTAATACATTGACTGGAAATTCCTTTTATAGATTTTGTATTCTTCATGATTATTAAGAGCGCCCATCTCGTCATATTTTCCATACAAACGCAAAACAAACTATTTTCTAAATATTTAAAAACGGGACCCTATTACTAAAACTCCACTGTCCGTCTGGCTGGTGGCGTGCAGGCTGTATCTCATGAACCGTGATAGCTAGACAGTTGAAATTTTCACAGATGATGTAGGTATTTCTGTTGCCGCTATGACAACAAGTACTAAAAACAGTATAAAATAAATATTTTAGGGGGGCTCCCATACAACAAACGTGATATTGTGCCGTTTTTTTGCTCGATATTAAAAAAAAGGAACCGGTACGGAACCCTTTGTGCGCGAGTCCAACTCACACATGGCCAGTTTTTTTTTAATACACCACCGCTATTTGCCTAAAATCTCGTAGCAGAAATCAATAATAAGACATTAATTTATAGCCATTATGATATCAAAATGAAGTGAAAAATAATACTTTATTGAAAAACATATTAATGGTGCTTATAAATAAACTTTATTTTTGTTCTAGATGACGACGACGTGCCTCCCATCCACGGGTTCTCCGACGACGAGCCGCTTGTGATCGCGTGAGCTCTCTTGCGCCCGCGCCGCCCAATGTGATGTAACCGTGATCTTGTCAAAACAAAAACATAGTATTTATTTTTTCATAAAACATTTTAATTGACAAATTTTAGTTTGTTTGTGGTTGTCAATTTACGTCAGTCACTATTGGTTTATTACAACTGCCGTGACCGCGTAGGTATTCAAACATCGAGAGTGCAGCGATATGTTTAATTTTTATTTCAAACGCCCCGAGTATTATTATGTTATTCAGAAACAAATTATATTATTTTAGATTTTATGTCGTTGCGTACATTTCTCTAACATCGGGTGGGTATACATACATTAGCCGAATTAGTTTTCAATGATAAGGTGTCCGTGAAATGTGCACAACGCGACTTTCGGGCTGTAAATGGTAAGACTTGTTAAATTATGTTTATTATCTGCGTAAAGACATAGAAATGTAAGTTTTAAGTTTCCGGACATATCGGAATCGTTGTAGGTAACATGAACAATTCTCATTTCATTATAATAATTCGGCACCAAAGAATATAAGTACAACGTAAAGAGATATTAACATCTATGCTGAACTGTTGTTACATTATCATGGATCTCGACATTCCCAATGTGTTTGTGTAGTGTTTTTTACTTTATTACTTTAGTTCCTAAATAACGTTTTAGTGCCGCGTCATCTTATTTGACCAGTCTCGTGAAATTGTTATGTTATCGTTATATGACTGGATTCATATATTATGTAAACTGTAAACATTAAATAAATAAATGTTTAAAAGTCCAGTATTGTGATTTTATTTTTACAATGCTACCTATTACTCCGTACTGTTCTTAAAACCGACAATAATATTACATGTCTATAGTTGTGGCGAATTAGCATGGTGGTAGCGGTCATAGCCCTTCGTAGACAAAAAACGAAAAAACGATTTATTGTTATTAATTAGTGGGGTGGGGGTGGGGTTGGTTAGGAGAGCGTCAGTGTAAACTTCAATTTGTACTGAAACCGGGACAGCGTCGTCCAGTGAACACAATTTCACATAATAAGCCAACGTTTACGCGATCGAATTGGTTAAAACAGTGTACAGGAACAGAGTGGAAAGTTCTTCATCCTCTATAGAAAAGTGAGGATCCTCCGACCAGGCGGGTGTTATGTCTGGCGGGCTACTGCCCATGGCCCAGTATATACAAATGTACTCTGTGCTACTGCCCGACGGTTGTTGTTGAGATTTTGTATATGCTAATGTCGCGGAGAACAGCTTGCGCGATCTAGGAAACGTCGGTTGTAGCACGTATCATGTGCGATAGATGTCGCTACAAACTCACACTAGGCCCCCAAGACATTATTTCCATTTTGGAAATAAAGAATGCCAGAATAAGTACGCGGGTCTATGACCGTTACTGCCATGTTATAATGCCGCAACTATATCTATATTGGAACATACCTTTAAAACTAATCGTTCAGCACGCTAATAGCCCGCATCGCCCACTCGTGCACAGGCAGTAGGACCAGCGTGCTGTCTCGAGACACTGCGACTGCTACCGCAGCCTGGCGGCCGTGCATGCTACAGATCAATGAACCGCCTATGCCCGTCTGAAAAATAAAATAATGCTGATAGTGTTATCTGAATGTTTGGTCTTTATGCTCTTCTTTTTCCTTAGGACAGTTCACAGATGCATGTAAATGAACTAGATACTAATCTTCCGTAATACCATCTGCCTAGCCTTTTCCCAAATATGTTGGAGTCTGCTTCCAGTCTAACCGCATGCAGCTACCAGTATTTTTAGAATACCAGTATTTTACATGGAGCGACTTCCTGTCTGTCTGACCTCCACAACCCAGTTACTGGGTGACCCCTTGGTAAGACTGGTTATCAGACTTTCTGGCTTCTACCTTGACTGACTACCCTTAAAAACTGCCAAAGATCTATGAATGACAGCCGGGACTAACGGTATGAAATAGATGGTCACCCATCCATAGACCGACCGCGGCAAGCTTAACCTTTGGCCGATCGATCTGTACTTCGTTTACTCAGCCACGAGCTCGAGATAATCCTCATAATAGTAGTTCCAAAAATTAAGTATGCGGTTTTTTATCATATTTTTGCAATAATTCGAACTTTCTAAGAAGCTACCAAAGACCTATCTGGAATACCTATTTATTATGTCAAGCACCCCACGCTTTTTTACACACATTCAAATTCATTAACCATCATCAACTGGTGGATTCTTTAAAACAAACTATTCTTATTTCAAAATTATTTTCTACCTTTTAGCTCGGATTGAAATTAAAGTGTGTTTTTTTAGTTTTTTTTTAACTATATTTTTTACTTTTTGAAGGAGGTTGTCTTTTTTGTCAAAACGTTTTTTATTTACGCTATAAAGTGCCTACTTCTTATCATACATATTAATTACGAAACGGTGACCTCAGTCGTCCCTTATTTTTCCACCCTTAAGGGTGGAATATTTTCATGATATATATGGAACTTTGAGGAATGCACTGAATACATAACAATAAAAAAAAACATCGAAAGCGGACTACACTGAAAAAACATATGCGTGGTCTAACATAAATATACGTGTCGAAATGAGAATCTCCTTCTTTTTTGAAGTCGGTTGAAAATGAATTGCTTTTCGTCTCATTAAAACTCGAGAACGGTTGGACCGGTTTACCTAATTTTGGTCTTGAAATATTGTGGAAATCCAGAGAAAGTTTAAATGGTGAGAAAATCAGAAAAAATCACTAAAAATGGAGTAGGTTGTAGGTAAGTAACCACACAGAACGACAGACATTGTCCTGACAACGTCTGTCGGGCCAGCTCAGGTCAGCTAGTGCATCTCTCTATATATAACCAATACTTAGTCACTACTACCTACCACACTACACTACTATCATTAAAGAATTAGTCACTCATTTATAAAAGCTTCTGTGAACCGTCCTAAGGGAAAAGAATCCTATTAGGGAATTTTGATTGCCAATATTTATGGCGGTCGTACGTAACATTCTATTTACAGTCATCGCAGGCAGTAGCAATCTGTTCTATATTTTACATTGATAATGAACTAAACTACAGAATTAGAATAAAATAAAATAATCCACGTGTCAGGGCATTTTTATTGTGTTTGTAAAACAAAAAGCATTTCCTTTTTTCTTTTCCTATTGTTTAACATTTTTCTTTCTTTATCTATCTACCTACACCATGTTTAAACAAATAAATAAACTTACTTACTTTACTAGAAAATTTAACGAAAAGTCAGAATTTCCAAATCGTTGAAACTGTTGCAATAAACACAAACAAGTCAAATGTCTATCAAAATGACTGAAGCCACAAACATGAAACAGTAGTTAGCCACTTACCACGGTGCTACGCGCTTGCACAGAGGCGCACAATGCATCTTTCGGTACGTTGACTCCGTTGAGTGACAGGCGTCCGTTGCATGAGTGGATGGACGCTCGCTGCCATCGAGACTTCGGGCGCATAGCTGAAATAGAAGCACTGACGGTTACCATGTTGAATGGCATATTCATATTGCCTAGTGTAAAGTGTAAATCTTAAATATAAAAATCTTCTGTGCGTGTGTATGAAAGTAAACTCCTCATAAACGGCCGGATCGATTTACATGAATTTGTTAGTGTGTGTTCCAGTAGATTCGAGAATGGTTTAGATTCACAATTGGAGCCGGCAGGTGGCGCTATAGTCGGGATGCAGGACAACGTCTGCCAGGCCCGCTAGTTCCCTATATAATTAAAGGAATAATAGGTATGTGGCCGTAGGGATATTAGACACAGGGCCATCTGACCACAAACCAGGCAGACCCTGTAGGGTAGGGAGGGGGAATGGCGTTCACTTAAGGAAAATAAGTTGTATTTTTCAAAATATTTATTTTAATTCAAAATTTTAAAACGTAGCATGTTCTTAAACTATTCAGTAAACAACATTTTAACACCAAACATATATATCTTTCACTTATAATTAATAGGAAATTATTATTAAAAAAACAGGTTTGAGCGCCATTGCCCCTGACTTTGGGTAATGCCGCTCAGGCTAAGGGGTAATGACGCTCAAACATGTTTTTGGAAAAATATCTAGTAAGATCCATTTTCATTACACTACTAAGCACGAGATCAACCTTAAACAATAAAGTAAAGTCTACAATCACAAATTAGCATCAATTATACCTATTGGTACGTGAGGTAAGCCTTATAATTATAAATTAAAAAAATATAGTTATTATCTTCAATACCAAATTATCTTCAATTATTAATATTAGAGGTAATCACAATAACAAATAGTAAGAGTCCGAGTCCGATCCATCTGCAGAATCCCATCCAGAACATAGATGATGATGAGACATGATACCATGAGACCACAGTCCGCGGGTGGTAAAGCCCGATACCATATCTCGTTATTTTTACCAATGCATTAAAATTTGTTGTAGTCTTCATCATCCACATCCATTTCGTCACTGTTGTCGTCACAAAGGTGCTCTTCATCTTCATTACCTGAAGAATTTTCTTCTAGAATCTTTCGTTTGTACAAGTTTTGTCTCTTATTCTTCTTTCCTTTATCTTTTTTTTTGTTTTGATTTTTCAGTGTTAATAAATTTCGCAGTCTTTTTATTTTCTTTATCTTGTAAAATACTTTTCATAGCAGTCACAGTTAATATGGTAGCATTTCGTTTTCTGTTTCTTTGGGCTGGCTTAGAAGATGGTGCAATAGTTGGCGTCGTTGATATAACAGCAAAAGATACAGGAGTTCCGTCTTTGTTCGTCAAGAAGTTTTTGGTTAAAATTAACTGCCAAATCAGATTCGGAGCATTGATCCTTTTTTGATGGACCTGCCAAAGGAGATGTATGTCCAGAAATTACACCCTGAAAGTAGATATCTATGTTAAATTGTGTTGAGGCTTTTCTAGACATCCCTTCTTCGTTCGCAGTTTTAGCAGATTGAAGGTCTTTTTCGCTCCAAGCCGCTTTAGCGGTAGTACGTGGACGATTTCTGGACATGTCTATAAGAAAATAAAACAATAAGTGATTATGGGGTAATGGCGCTCAGGTGAGCGGTATAACCCCAAACGGCCGTTTCGTGTTTAACTTGAAATTTATAAACATTCATATACAATATTGTTCAAAATTAGTTACATCATCATAAAATAGAATAGTTTTATACTCAGAAAAGTGATATCAATAATTATTAAAGTATCAAAAGTCTGGACTTACCGACGAAAAGACCGATGTGAAAATTAGATCAGCGCGAGCGTATACGGAGAAACACACTTCACAGTCACAAGTCGCGAGCTGACTGCCCGTACACGTCACTGTCTGTTAGAGGTCCCTATCCCCCGTGCTTCATGCACCGCGGCGTGTTGCTATATTCCATTTTGACAAAGATACAGAGGTGAGCGCCATTACCCAGTGAGCGCTATTCCCCCTGCTTACCCTACTATGTGTGTCAGGCAGCTGATATACATACACGGATATATGTATATATAGATAAATAACAACCAGACACAAGGCGCACAAAAGTGCTCATCACATAAATGTTTGCCTACCCCGGGGTGGATTCGAATCCGCAACACGTTGCGCAGCAGTCAATCGCTTAAGAGGAAACACAAGGGCCGTTTTTCCATACAAACTTAGTCCCCTGTTTCCTCCCTGGATAATGCCAGTAGATCAATTATTTTTTTTTGAATATCCATGGCTACTATTGGCATGTCCCTATGTTTTCCTTTTTCTCATAAATTTATTATTAAAAGAGATATGAATATTCAAAACCTAAAAAATTGGCATGATTTTCCGCTGTGTTCAAACATTCAGAAAACAAATTTGATTTGATTATATAAAAAATAGAAAACATAGGAACACGGCAAAAGCCTTTCTTTATTTTTTAATGAAACAAGCAGTTAAATCGGTTAAGTTTTGGAGAAGAAATCAGGGGACTACTAATCATTGATTTTGTGTACTTTTAATAGGTATTTTCGGTCAAAGCTGCAGTTGTCTCTATCGCGCTCTGCGGTTCGTGTTCGGGCATCGCGCGACAGCAATAGATTTTACAAATACCTAATTTTCAATTCGCTAGCCCGTGGTATTTCCTCTTAACCACTGTGCCTACCGTGTCGTAGAAAGATATAGAATACCCTCAATATATCAGTGAGGGCCATCAAATCACGTGCCGTTTTTAGCACTCCGTGTGTGTAATGCATAGCAGACATTTCTTGACGCAGTTTTTTGCTTGATGAAATGAATAAAAAAGTAGTAAATAATAAACTTACTAACAGCACAAAAATGCAGGCTTAACCAGAGACTGTTTTAGAGACCTCACAAACCCGCACAAAAGTCTGAAGTGTTTGTAAGGCCTTACGCTCAAGGCCTATGTTTACCAAAATAAATAAAAATTAGAGACCTTTTGCTCAGCTAAGCTTATGTCCACTAGGAACGAGGAAATCACTGAATATTATATTTTTTAGGTTTTCTACGGTTGGCACTGTGGTTGAGCGATCGACTGCTGCGCTGTGCGTCGCGGGTTCGATTCTCGCACGGAACAAATATTTGTATGGCCTACAGATAGTTGCTCCGGGTCTGGCTGTTTGTGTATGTGAGTTTAAATGTTTGTAAACGCACCCACGACACAGAAGAAATTCTTAGTGCGAAGCAACGTTTAAAAAAAAAGAAAAAGGAAGAAAGATAGTATAAAACAATGTAGCTCGCGCTGTCTGTATAATCTTTTAAACTCCGCAACGGATTTTAATGCGGTTTACATGAAGAGATAGAGTGATTCAAGAAGAACGTTTAGGTATATAGTATGATATGGGTGGTTCGTAATACATTTTCGAGAACGCCTCAGACAGTTAAGTAAGTACATATAGTCATTAAATGAATATAATTTGTAGTTGTGCGAGTTGCTCCTACCTTGATCAAAACCACCCCAACCGATGAACGTGCATTCGTCTCCCAGCTGTGGATTAGCAAGACAGGCTGGCTGCAAGTTTGTCCCAAGTCTGAAGGGTCGCTTCCAGTACTAAGGAGAAAAATAAACATACACGCTAAGTTCGAATCTCCAAGAAAATCTTATACAAAGTAGGTGCTATGTCGGCGTGATAATTTCACTCGTGATGTTACTAACATAAGGTTTAAATTAGGTATTTTACTGCCAAACTTTTCCGTTAGAGGCGCCACTAAACTATAACGTAAATAAAGTGACATTGACAAGATGATACTTTGGTCTGTGAACCAAAATTATATTGTTTAGCTTCCGTAGCAGCTTTTCTAATTTCGGAATAGTTAGAAGTCCGTTATTATCCTCCAATTTTTAACCGACTTCAAAAAGAAGGAGGTTCTCAAGTCGACTGTATGTTGTATTTTTTTTTTGTATATTTGTTACGCGATTTCTCCGGCAAATGAACAATCAGCAAAAGAGATAGGTATGCAGGGTCGTCAGATATAGTTAAAGTTTACTTAGCAACCGATGGATGTTTTTCAATAAAATAAAATAAATTTAATAGAGAATAAACATTACAATGGTTAATTAAATTTTATTCAAAAAATTCCGTCTGTTTCTAAGTAATCTTCAAATATTTCCGATGACCTGCATACCTATCTCTTTTGCTGACTGTACATCGATTTTGGAAATTCTTTTTTTGATGGATGTATACCTCAGGGGTGGTCCCGTATAAACTTTATCGAAATTGGTTCAGCACTTTTTGAAAAAATCAACAAATACCCAAAAATTCGACATAGACGACGTTTTAGTTTCTTCAATCTTTGGAGTAGTTACTTTCAATCTCTGTTTTAACTGTGTTACCGTTTCTTTATGGATTTGAATGAGACGGAGGTACTGAAAAGCTTTTTTAAAAAAAAGACAACCTACAAAAACTGTAAAGTGAAAAATAACTTTAGCACAGAACACACATGACTTTTTTCTAGTTTCAGAAGTCGATGGCAATACAAAACAACAAACAGAACAAATAAGCCACCGACTTCCGAAACTGGAAAAAAGTCATGTGTGTTCTGTGATAAAGTTATTTTTCACTTTTCAGTTTTTGAAGGCGGTTGTCTTTTTGTTAATAATATTACAATAAAACACTCGTTACGTGACATCTAAAAAATAGGAATTTTACCACTCTAATAGTGTTAACGTTACAGTTCGGTGGCGCCCTCTGAGATAAGCTTTGCGTCAGCAACTCTATTACAGTCACACACTCGCTAGTGAAATGCAACAATTTATTCTAAATAAATGACTCACCAAAATAGCGAGGTTGTTGTTAAGCCGACCGTGCTTGTATTGGGGATGTAAGCGGTAGGAAATGACTCGGCTTCTCGACCGTGACCTCTCGTTGAGGTTCCAAAGTCCTGTGATTAGTGTGATGTCCCCTGGGGAACTCCTAGTGGTGAGAGAACATAGATTATTCTAGTTATGCTTATGACCGCTGCGTAAAATTGACGACGATATTTATAATTACGTAAATGTTCTGGAATAGTTCAATGTGTAATTTAGTACGAGTAGATAAGATACAGAAATACTTAAATACTTGTGGCTATTATGGCGACACGGTTGGCGCAGTGACTGAGCGATCGACTGCTGCGTAGCGTGTCGCAGGTTCGATTCCCTCCCAGGGTAAATATTTGTATGAGCACTTGTGTTTGCCTTGTGTCTGGGTGTTGTTTATCTATATATGTATGTATTTAAAATGTATTTGTGAATGGTATATCAGCTGTCTGACACCCATAGTACAGGGTCTCCCTAATTTGGGGTCAGATGGCCGTGTGTGAAATGTCCCCACTTATTATTATTATTCGCGAAAACTTGCACTTTTTTTTAGCTTTTGGGTAGTTTTAAGCTACATCAACGGGCCTAAGCCAAGTCAATATAGCGTGTGGTGAATTTTTACGTTATAGATGGGTGATGTAAATAGACGTCGTTTTCGTCATTTATTATTATTATTACTCAAAATAACTACGCACATGCACAATCACTCAAATTCCGAACCACGAAGTAAGTTTTGTATAATATATATACTTACCTACTTCGTGGTCCGAACAAAGATCTGAAGATCTGCACAATCTTCGATCTTGATCTTTGTCTAAATAATCTGCAATAGTCGGACTCAATTGATTTATTTTAAGCCGTCTACCACTGAATTAAAACACGAAAATGATATCTCAACTCAACCACAGTGGCTTCCATCAGCCTTAGGCTGCGTTTCCACCAGGAGGTGCGAGGATGTGTAGCGAGGGATGTGTGTAAAACTAGCCAATTACAGTGCTAGCTTAGTATGAGTAATGACAATGGAGCGGTATCATTGGTCATTATCACACACATTGCTCGCAACACATCTCTGGTGGAAACGCAGCGTTATTACGTAACACTCAGGTACAATCACAATCCCTATCATTTTAACAATTCAACAATACTTATTTACTTTGCTCTACAACGTAACACCGCAAGGAATACTATTTTTAACATTTTATTATTAAATATCGAAATACAGCAATGTGTGTCACCAACATTGAGGGGATTGTGAATATCACTTAGTTACTCAGTAGGCTAAATAAAAATAGGACGTATACGAGTTTAGCGCCATTAGTCAATCCTAAAGGGGCCCAACGTGGGCTTCGTTTAAGTAACAATAATGATAATATTTGGGGACATTTCACACACGGCCACCTGACCCTAAACTATGGGTGTCAGACAAATACATTTTAAATATACACAAATACATTTTAAATACATACGTATATAGATAAACAACAACCAGACACAAGACAAACACATGTGCTCATCAAACAAATGTTTACCCTGGGCGGGATTCGAGCTCGCAACACGCTGCGCAGCACTCAATCGCTCAACCACTGCGCCATACGTGTCGTCAAAAAGTATTTCTGTTCTACAAATATTACAGGGAATACTCACACTGATACACTTAATTAGAACATCCGAGTGCTCATCTGCTTTTTAAAAACTTGTCCAAAAGGTTAGTTGACAGTTCTCGTGATCCAAGAGTTGGTTTTTACCTTGGCCAAAGAATAAGCATTGCCATCCAACGTGGCAATGCCGCCACTTTCTTGGGCACATTCCCTGAAGGTGGCGATATGGAGGAATTTTTTGATGCCCTATTATTTTATATTTTTAGCTAATATTTTAGGTTTTCTTTTATTATCCATGTAAATATTGTATAAGTTTATTAAATAAATAGCTCCTACGCCAACAAAAATAAAAATAGCACATTAAGGATTACCTACCTGTGAACGCAGTCGGCAGCTGTGATAGCCGCCCTAGGATGAATGAGGGTCGCATAGCACTGTATGGTATTCAGCTTACGAGTTGGTACCACCAGTGCTAACCAAGGATGTGAACCGTTTTCAGTATCACCTATTTGTTTACCTGTAAGGGTAGATTAATATTGAAAATGATGGAAAGAGGCCGCGCAATAGAAAGACTTCAGCAGTTACTACAAATACACCTAAAACTGGTTAATTCTTTATTAATACACAATAACAACCACCAAGTACCTGAAACAAATTCGAAGTCCTTGGGGTTACAAATGCGTAAATGAGCTCTCATAAATTCATATCAATCCTTTAACTGTTTAGATGTTATTATAGAAAGATGATTTTTTCAATGTAGTTAATTCTATTTATATCTATTAGGTATATCTATATGGTTTCTGGCGCCACTTGTGCTGTGGTTGTTATAAATTAAAGTATAAAGGAACTAAGGAAAAAGATTACCTTTGTTTTTCAAACCAACAATCTTTAAAGTCTTCCCACAATCTTTAAATACTTGGCGGTCTTCAAAATCTCCATCACTAACGTCAGAACTTCTATCAAAAGATCCGTCCACTAATGATTCCCTGCTGTCGTTGTCTGCAAAGCTCTCTGTCGTCGTTGTTCTTGCTATTAAAGATGGCAGCTTACTTTTATTTCTCATTAAATTAAGGAGTTTAAAGTCTTGTAAAACGTTGAAGTCTGGGTTGGATTGGTAACTGATGGTTTGGCTTTCTGCATTATAGTTCGATTCCTCTGATGCAGTTGTCAGTTTTATTGGCTTCCGTCGTGGTTTTGATTTTTTATCATTTCCTGAAAGAAGAACCATAATCAGACATGTTAATGTTCTACGAATAGAACTCAAGTAAACGTATATATTGTAAGTTACAAAAATACCTGCTCTAGGATCAATAGTCGAATATCCAAACGAGCCACTATCATTATCTTCATAATCGTCATTACCTCCGTAACCTGTGTCTTTAGGTTTATTATTGAAAAATGTCCAATCAGGGGAACTTTGACCATGATCAGAATACAGCCCAGTAAGGCCCGGTTTTGGTACTTCTACTTCATAATCTTCAACATAATCATCTGAGGTGTAATCGTATCTCGTGTTCGATTCTTGTTTTTTTTTGTTTGTGTGTTTAACATTTTTGACGTTCCAGTAGGGATCGTCGTAATCGTAATCTGGTGTAGCAATCTTTGTCTGTGTATCAGGCTTAGATTTGTGACTTTGATGTGCATATTGACGTTGTAATAAAACCTCTCTTTGCTTTTGTGCAAAATTTTCCTTGTTCGATCTTTTCGGGCGTTTAATTTTCTTTATCGTATCGGGGAAAATGATTTTTGATTCATCTTGGTTTTTACTTTGTAACGGTAACACACAGCATATTTTGTAGCTATCAATGTTTATTTTTCTTGAATCTCTGTTAGAACAACAAATCTATGAAATTATTGATGCACAAAACTATGGTCACTTGTTAATTAGTGTACAGAAATACATAAGAGTAGAAGACAAAACGAACTTACTTGATATCCATCACAAGTCCGTTGTTTCGGTTGCATTCAGTTTTTTTCATGAAAGTGCATATATTTTCCGACTGCTTTTCTTTATAATTAATATTGAACGAAACTTTGTCATTATACAAAAAAGCATCATTACTAACAATACTTTCAGTACTGTTTGCACTTACAGTTGTAGGTGAGGCAATTGAAGTAGAAGAAGTATTAACTGAGTCTTTCCATACAAAAATATCATTTTCAGGAAACTTAAAAATGAATTTGTCTCCTGTCTCAGGAGAATCAGTTTGTTCTTCTACAGATTGCAGCTCTAATATGCTATTATTGTCTACGTTATCATTATAAACCTTTTTGTCTTCTTCGGGCCACTTAATAAAATTATGACCAATTATTTCGTCACTCGTTTTATCTAGATCACTTTTACTTAAACTAATACTTTCCGAAGATTTCACAACACTATTAATAATAAGGTTATCATCTCTGAACACGATTTTTGCACTTTCATCTGTATCGAACTGAGTCAAATTCTCAAATTTTGGTGGTGGTGGTTTTACGCCTTGGATTCTGGCTAACTTATCGTTTAACCACCAGAAATTACCATCAACTTGAGCTAGAGAGAATTTTATCAGAATAATATAAATAAGAGATTGCGAGAGCATCGTTTATTGTGTGTATACTCGTTAGCTAGAATTTAGATCAAATGCAGGATGTTACACTGGTTGCTATATTGTCGCGTGATTTCAATACAATGCACTCGTCTATTATTTGACGTCAATTATGTTATTCGCGATCAATGTGCTATGTTCCTGCGCACGTCCTGTGACTGTAGATTTATGTCGAGCACTGAACTGACCGGCTTTTGTTTTGGTACAGTTAAATTAATACAGGGCTTACGCAACGGTACTATACTTAGGTACTAGTTTGCTTTTTTATGTTATTTAGGTACTGGTGCAGTACCTACCTATGTCTATTTTGATGCCTTTTAACTGGTAATTATGACGTTTTTTTAGTTTGTCTTAATGTAAATGTTTAGTTTTTGCTAACTCATCATTATGAATAATTTTTAAAATGGCAGCAGTTTTATAAATTTTGACAATCGTATAAAATAGCTGATTTTCTTTTAATTTAATGGTTTTTGAAAACAAATAAATTCTTGAATAAAGTTGTGTTATTTATTAAAAAGTTAGGCAACCACTTTGAAAATACTTCAGATAGAATTATATTGGACGAAGCTGGAATGAATTAAATTGAAACTTTCAAAGTGAAATGCTTGAGCCATCAAATTCACTTTCTGCAAACTGGTCAAAGAGTAGGTATCTACTTAGATACCACTTAGAGTTTGATCAAGTTCTGTAAAGAAAATCAAAGTTAAGATGATTTAATAATTGAAATAACTGTTTACTGCAGTTGCCATTTGTCATTCTACCAACTCAATATAAGTCAAAATCGGTTGAACGGACTGTAAAAAAGGTTAGAGTAAATGTCTAATCTTATTGTGAACAGGGTATAGGAAATTATTGTTGAAACAAGTATATAACTACCTACTTTTTAATGTCTTACGCATATAGTTTACATTGCTTTGTATTTCTCGTTTATCTTAGTAAATAACGAAGCTTAGGACATGCTAATATTGAAATCATTTTGACTAATATTATAAATAATGAAGTACAGGTAATGTACCGGTTCTTATTTACTAGGGATTTTTAACCCCCGACGTAAAAACGACGGGGTGTTGTTTGACGTGTCTGTGTGTGTGTGTCTGTCTGTGGCATCGTAGCTCCCGAACGGATGAACCGATTTTGTTTTTGTTTTTTTTATTTGAAAGGTGAATTAGTCGGGAGTGTTCTTAGCTATGTTTGATGAAAATCGGTCCAAGATGGCTGCCGCTACAAAATAGCTAATCACATATTTTTTCACAACTCTACAATATGGGTATCAAATGAAAGGGCTTCACTAGTAGAATACTTTACACTATGATAAATTTCAAAGCCAAGATGACCGGCACCACAAAATGGCGAATTACATTTTTTTTTTCACGACTTCCTCAATATGGATATCAAATGAAAGGGCTTGACTAGTAGAATAATGCATACTGTAATGAAAGGGAATGAGGAATATTAATTAACTAACGAAATGAAAACTAAAAACTTGAAAATTAATTTTATAAACTCTAAGGGCCAAAGCACCGGTTCCCTGCTGTTTAAACAGCCGACTGTTTAAACATAGGGTAGACTGGGTACGATTGTGCCAGAGTACGGTTGTGCCAATTGGACGTAGTTACGCAAAAAGAATCCAATCCACACTTTTTCCAAAATTGAAAATATTTATACCAAACGCATTCTCAGGGTGATATCTTTAATATCAAAAAAGATCTATGTGACGAAATACAACTTTAGAGGTATCTACAACTTCTCAAAACCAGACTAAATTACATTTAAAAACTTTCAAATAAAAATTAAATTAAAATTTTAAAAAATGTTTTGCGTTGGGGGTTTTTTAAATTTTTAATTTAATTTTTATCCATTGTGGTTTATATCATTGTTGAAAAATGAAATATATGTTTTTATATAAGTATGCATTTGTTTTTTTAAGGCGCCAAAACGTGCAATTACCTTTTAAAAAAATCATTTATTTAAGTACTTGTACTTCATGCACAACGGTTAACTGAATATGGTTTTTGGTGATTGTGTTTTTTGAAGAAACAAACATTCAAAAGTAGTTTACGAGTTCAATCTGCGTTAGATATTAAATGAGAACAAGATAATAATGACCCTGACATGAATTGCAAAGTAATAAACAATTTGTGAGTCATTTTAGATGTCAGGGGTCATAAGATAGCACTAAGTTGAAACTCGATTAAGTTAAAATTAAAGTAACTACGTAGGTATCTATCTATCGCTTTTCCAACGAGTAGGTTGCTTAGTATACGTACAACGTGTTTTTCGCTTGGTTTTATTATAATCTGTACAAATAAATAACATTGTAGGTAGAGTACCTATGTTTGCAATATTAAAATAACACCTTTTTAATTAATAACGTATCTGAGTGTTTACACGGTAGGTACTAATAACAAAAAAGCATTTTTTTTTGTCTGTTTTTTCCGGTGAATCTCTTAAACGGTTGGTTCGATTTTGAATTTCACTGGCAGATAGCTGATCTTATAAGGAATAACATATTTTTTTTTTTTTTTTTTTTTTTTTTTTTTTTTTCTGTATGGCATCTCGCAGTTCAACCTGAGGGTTGGTTACTGCTTAACCGGACAATCCTGTGGTGCCTTAAAAGTGACTTTTAGGGCCTCCAGCCAGGGCAAAAACTTATAAACTAAGTGACTACGCTAAGGGCACCCCCTGTGGGGTACGAGCCTCGGCTTAGGTCGCCACTGAGAGGGCAGCAAAGGGACAGGCTGGATCGGGTCTCCATTAATTAGGGGCTATTTTAAAGCTAAGGGCTCAGCGACGCGGGCTGGCGCTAGCAAGGGTCGGGGGGGGGGCGTTACGGGGTCGTCGCGAGGGACCTCGGCGGCGAGGTCGGAATGACGGTAATTTGTGTCTGTATTTAACTAATGTGCTAGTGGCCCTATTTCTTTCCTGAAGGAGGGTAATAGCGTCATCTGGATCGGACAGGGTATGACGTGGACGACGGGTCCTGCTAATACGGGAAGGGGTATATCGGGCGGCCGCTACGACGAGCGGGTTGCGGTGTTTCTCCGCTTGATCGAAGAAGCGCTTGCAAGCGCGCTTCATGAACTGACGGATGGTCGGGAGTTTGAGATCGAGATGAAGGTTCTCGTTGCGAACATAGAACGGGGCGCCCGTTATTTTTCGCAAGAAACGGTTTTGTAAGGTTTGCATTCTGTGGAGACGGTATGCCTTTACGTGTGCGAATACAGCACAGGCGTAGGTCATGATGGGACGAATGCACGCTGTGTAGGTACGCAATTTGCACTTGAGTGACAATTTGCTACGTGCATTCAACATACAGTGAAGTCTACCTTGAGCGAAAGCGGCGCGCGAACGCGCCTGCTTTATGTGCTCCGCGAAGGTTAGGTGGCGGTCGAGAATGACTCCTAGGTATTTGGCTTGCTTCTCCCAAGGGATAGGCTCGCCGAACATGGATATCGGACTGGGAAGGGAGGGGTTGATGCGTGGTTTGGAAAACAGCACTGCCTGACTCTTAGCGGGGTTGACTGTGATTCTCCATCTCCGGAACCAAGCGCCTAGTGCGTTTGCGGAGTCTTGGAGGATGCGGGCTATGCGGACTGGGTTGGAACCAGTGCAATAAATGGCCGTGTCATCGGCGAATAAAGCCAAATGAGCCTGTCTGCTCTTTGGAATGTCACTGGTGAACAGCGTGAAAATGAGAGGGGAGACCACGGAGCCCTGGGGGACTCCAGCACGTATGGGACGTGGAGACGAGAGTGCCCCTTCGACGCGATAACGAAAGGTGCGATTCGACAGAAAGTCTCGTAAGATCAGTACGAGACGATCCGGCACACCCAGTAGGTATAGCTTGTATATTAAGCCATTGTGCCAGACTTTGTCGAAAGCCTTCGCTATATCGAAGAAGAGTGCACCGGTCTTCAAGCCTCGTTGGAACCCAACGCTTACATGCTCGACGATGCGGTGGACCTGTTGGACGCAGCTGTGTTCGGTACGAAAGCCGAATTGCTCGTCGGGAATAAGACTCTTAGCTTCGACATAATCTTTGAGACGCTTATAAATAAGTCTCTCGTAGATTTTGCCGAGGGTGTTGAGTAAACTAATGGGGCGATAACTAGAGGGGTCAGACTTGGGTTTGCCTGGTTTCGGAATGCCGATAACAGTGGCTTCTTTCCATGCCTGAGGAAAAATGTTGTTGCTTAGAGCGCCATTGAAGATGGCGGTCATTAGCATTATCAGGGCGGCGGGTAGGAGTTTAAACACCTTATTGGTGATGCGATCAGAGCCAGGGGCTTTGCGGGGTTTCAGCCTCATGATAATGGAATAACATAAGAACATCGATATATTATGTAGGTACTACGCATAAGAAAAAAACCGAACAAAAAAATTGATTAAAATTATTTTGATTCCTCTAGTCTTTCAACAAAATCTTTCTCTGTAGACACTACAGGGATTGAAATTCCCAAAACCGTATACATCGATAACATTTTCCGTGTGTAACGTATTCGATGACAAATTAGTTTACTTCGGAGCGTCTCCCCTGGCAACTTCCTCAAACTCTTGATAAGAGTTACTCTAAAAACTTCTTGCAGTTTCCAAATTGATTTCGATCGAAACTAGAAACTTAGTGCTGGCAACCGATAACTTAGTTTGCAGGCAACTAACGGGAATTTGTTTTCTAGTATTCATTAAACTTTTGCAGCTGTTATTCGTTCCGAAGCTATTGCGATGTGAAGTGGAAAGGATGTTGCAGTAATGAAAATTTCTCTCTCCATTATATTGTCTTTCATTGTTTTCAAGTTTAAAATCGATTGAGACTTGTTAAGTCCATTGACTCGACGAAGTTGTTAACTGATAAATATTGTGTTACAATGAGTTTTAAAACAAAACATAAATTTGCAGAAATGGATAAAGTCATTTTCGTCTTGTCTACACTAATATTATAACGAGGAAAGATTTGTATTATTTTTGTATGTTTGTGACGAACAAACTGAAAAACTACTGGTTCGAATTCAAAAATTCTTTCACCAACAGAATGCTGCATTATCCCTGAGTAACATAGGCTATATTTATTAATTGAAAATTTAGGGATCCTTGAGAAAAATCACGCGGACGTAGCCGCGGGCTACAAAGTCTGGTTGTTACAAAGGCACAGAGAACGCTGCTGCCCATTCTCTGGTGAGTCCCTTAGTCGCCTTTTACGACACCCACGGGAAGATTTGGGATGGTGCCTCGGATATCTATGGATGGTGCTATTCTTTACGTCCCCATACGGTCGATGGGACACTGTATCGGGCATCGATATATATGTACTACCGGGTGATATCTAATAATGATATTATCCGAATAGATTTTCTACATACTGCACTCCTATTTTTCTCCTATAAACATTATGGCTCTTTGTGCCTAAGTATACGTAATTAGCCTAAAGTCATCTTTATTTAAACTTTTCAACGCTTCTTAACAAAATTGACTAGAATATCTACACGATATCAAAGGTGTCATTAGGAGTACTTTTAACAACAATAATAGTCTGGTCTGTTACTCAAATTGTGTGATTCTTTCTTTACAATACCACCTCAGACATTTACCTACATAAGTCTCATATGATCTAATCATTACAAAAAACTGTACCTATAAACCTTAAAATAAACTTTGACCTCCGGGTTTGTAATTTTGTTTCCGCTCAGAGTAGTCGGTTAAGAACCATAGATTTTTTTACTGCGTAGGCTTTTGCCTACTATATTGGGGTCGGGTTCCAGCGAATGCAACTGAATACTTACCAGTGTTTTACAGCGACTGCCTATCTGGCTTCCACAATCAAGTCACTGGGTAACACGATACCTCTTGGTAAGACGGGTTGTCAGTCTCTCGATGACTAACCGTAACGACTATCAAAAATCGACAAATGACGGAAATTGATCACCCATCTACGAACAGACCGCGGAAAGCGTAGTTTAACCTCGACCAATCGATCTGTACGGCCAGCTCTTTAGAAAACACCGAGCTTTTCGAGTTTAAAAAAAAAACAACGCGTTTTTAAAGCGCTACATTTAACCTATGTACAGACGCCAGCACATCAAGATAAACCAATCTGTCAAATTTATTTGATTTATTTTTTTCTATATTACAATACGATAAGGTACATATTCCATTGGGAAAATTTTACAGTTTGGCATGACTTGATGTTCTGGCATCTGTACATATTTACAGAATACCTAAATGCCATTTATCAAACACTAGCGACCCGGCCCGGCTTCGCATGGGCCTATAGCCTTCCTCGATAAATGTACTATCCAACACAAAAAAGAATTTTTCAATTCGAACCAGTAGATCCTGAGGTTAGCGCGCTCAACCAAACAAACAAACAAACTCTTCAGGTTTATAATATTAGTATAGATTCTCACGCCAATTTCGTGAGATTTACAAAGAGATAGTTGAAAGTACAAAATTATTCTTACATTTAACAATGTGCACTGAAGTAAAATTCGTATGGAGAAGGCGGCTAGAGTTCATTAGAACAATTAGAATGCATAGCTCGCTCTCTCGATTTACTTTCGGTTCAGTGAAGGAAATTGCAATGGCAGATTTTTTCAAGCGTTCTCTTGAATCGACGAGTTCTTTTATTGAATAACAAGCGCTGGTTTCCTGCTTTGTTGCCGTCGGAACTACCTATAAACATATATACGTATAGCTTTATGTGGTGGAGTAATGTTATTTGAGGACAGAAGGTAAAAATAAGTAGATTATAAATGAAGTGGTTTAATGGAGTAACCATTAAACCACTTCAACCACAACCACAAAAAAGACAACCGCCTTCAAAAAGTGAAAAATAACTTAAGCACAGAACACACATTGACTTTAGTTTCGAAATTCAGTGGCTTTGTTCTGTTTGTTGTTTTGTATTGCCACCGACTTCCGAAACTAAAGTCAATGTGTGTTCTGTGCTTAAGACTGCGCCGAGCAAAATAATTCAAAACAGTCGTCACTGTTAAAGTGATATAATCAATACTTTTACCATAATTGCCATAAAAATATGTAATGAATACCACAGTGAATGTGTTAACCGATTATCGTTGGCAAAAAATAAGAATACTGTTTAATTTAATAAACAAAAATACGTAAAGTTGAACAAAAATCTTTAAAAAAATCTCGTAAAAAATCACAAACTTGAATTCATATTAATCTTTAACATTCATACTACAATTTGTAGTTTTTACATTTTCGAAATGTCGCTTAGTTATTTTATTATTAATTTTTGTTTTAATTGACGCGCTGTTTTGAATCATACATACATACGTTGCGTATGATTCAAAACAGCGCGAAAAATCAATAATAAAATAACTAAGCGACATTTCGAAAATGTAAAAACTACAAATTGTAGTATGAATGTTAAAGATTAATATGAATTCAAGTTTGTGAAAAAAAAATACAGTTTACTAACAAAACTCAACTAAATACGAGATTTTTTTAAAGATTTTTGTACAACTTTACGTATTTTTGTTTATTAAATTAAACAGTATTCTTATTTTTTGCCAACGATAATCGGTTAACACATTCACTGTGGTATTCATTACATATTTTTTATGGCAATTATGGTAAAAGTATTGATTATATCACTTTAACAGTGACGACTGTTTTGAATTATTTTGCTCGGCGCAGTCTTAAGTTATTTTTCACTTTTTGAAGGCGGTTGTCTTTTTTGTAAAAAGCTTTTTATTTTCCGCTGTTTAGTACCTCCTCCTCATTCAAATCTATTAAGAAGAGATTGAAAGTTAACTACTACAAAGATTGATGAAACTAAAACGTCGTCTATGTAAAATTTTTGGGTATTTGTTGATTTTTCAAAAAGTGCTGAATCAATTTCGATTAAATTTATATGGGACCACCCCTGAAGCATACCCTATCTATAAAAAAAAGAATTTTCAAAATCGGTTTACGTTTGCCTGAGAAATCGCGTAACAAATCACGCACATACTTAATGCAAATTTAAGACTTATACGGTTTTCTCATGGATGCCATGGTCAGAACTGGACCAAATTAAATGGGGAAATGGGACCACACGGGAAGCACTAGCTTCCAAATAAAAAAAGAATCATCAAAATCGGTTCACACAGTCCCGAGAAATCAGGTAACAAACATAAAAAAAAAAACAAATAAAAAAATAATTGATGAATTGATAACCTCCTCCTTTTTTGAAGTCGGTTGAAAAGTAGACCATTAAAAGGCACTTTTGATCGTATTAGCTCCAATATACATATTTTCCTTTGGTGACATGATATCGGTATGATTAATATAAATATACTTTATCAAGCCATACCTAACTGTCAAATTTTCCCAATTGAATATGAACCTTATGAATTTGTAATAAAGTTGAAAATCTATCAAAGAAATTTGACAGATTGTAGTAGCTTGATGTGCTGGCCTCTGTACATAGTTACAAACAGAAATGATACAAACGTTACAGAGTAAGTACTGGGTGTACAGTCACCAAAACAGATAAGTTTACTTAGAAAGTGATGGAAGTTTTCGAATAAAATCAAATTAAATTAATAGAGAATATAGAGTTTATTCAATTAACTACAAACAAACTAAAAACAAACACTTTCTAAGTAAACTTCAACTGTATCCGACGACTTGGTTACTTATCTCTTTTGGTGACTGTACTTATGCATAGAAATAATTAACGTGGAATAATAATTAATAAAGTCGAGACGGTTCGTGATTTAGGAGTTACGTATGATAAAAAATTGACATTCTCAAATCATATAGATCTTGTTACTACCAAAGCTTACAAAAACTTAGGAATCGTCCTTAGATCCTGCAAGGTATTTAAAAATATTGAAGCCCTTAAAACTGTATATTTTGCGTATGTTCGCAGCGTCCAGCGTCGTCAGCGTCGTTCGAATAAAGAAAAATAAAATAAAATAAAACGTATACGTAGCACCTGCGCTGGGTACCTACTGGTAAAAAATACAAGTCGTCATTGTAGCTTGGCAGAAATTAGAGAAATATGTAACGTGTATGTCGAGGAGTTTGTAGTTTTTCAGGCATCACGTCTAATACGTTTACAACTTATAATTTAAAAAAATAATTTTATTTCGAATACTTTACTTTTCAACCGACTTCAAAAAGAAGGAGGTTCTCAATTCGTCTGTATGTGGTTTTTTTTTAGTTTTAGGCACGATTTTTTCCATCTTGTTTTAAGTATTGAACGTAAATATGCGAACGAAATTTACAACACGGAAGCAATGTCTCGAATAGTTCCCGAATCCGTTCCGTTCGACCAGGAAGATTTGTGCGGGCGCCGTGAGAGCATTCCGAGGAAATAGTCGCCTTCGACTCGACGACGGTGCCAGCCAGGACCTATGCTCTGCGAAATATGGACACAGAATAGGTACAAAGAAAGATAGCGAAACAAATTCAGTTCAATTCAAAATCGTCCGATTTCTATGTACTCTAAGGCTGCGTTTCCACCAAAGATGTGCGAGGTAGATGAGCGGTGCGAGGATGCAAAGCGAGGTTGTGTAACGATATGAGTGTTTCTACCAGAGGTGTGCTAGGCAGCTGAGCGGTGCAAAGATGCGTAGTGACACTGTGAAACTGCGTGTAAACCATGTGTAGCGGGCTCTTTTCAGATGCGAGCGAGTCCACTGATCCATATTTTCCGTAAAATTCACATCTGCTTACCTCTAACAAACTCTGTCTAGTGACTGCTAGTAGTTTCTCGCTCACTTCTATCCTTTGCACACATCCGTCGCTCATATCTCTCGCACACATCCCTCGCTTATTTTGTACGTATAAAAACCTCGCTCTGCTAAGCCATTTCCACCAGAGCTCCGCTGAGCGAGGCTAAGTGTCGGACGGAAAGAATAGCACCATCCCATATCTTCCCGTGGGTGTCGTAACTAAGGGACCAGTGAATGGGCAGCAGCGTTCTCTGTGCCTTTGTAACAACCAAACTGCGATCGCCAATCCGCCTGCCAAGCGTGGCGATTATGGCAACTCCCCCTCCCCTTGGGGAGGCCTATGTCCAGCAGTGGACGTCTTTCGGCTGGAATGATGATGATGATCCCTCGTTACGCATCCTTGCTCATCTCTGGTGGAAAGCTTTTGACTAAATGTTTCGTCTAAACACTCTGATTTGCTCCTTCTTTGTTATATAAGAATCTCCGACCGATAGATCCGGTACTGTAAGGCTCAGCGCGATCTGAAGTCTTACAGTAGGCTAGTAGTACGGCTTTAACTTAACCACGAGACCCGCAATAATAATTTAAACACGAATATGGTTAATGATCGAATATGGTTTAAGAAATTATGTAACCGTGTGACTTCAAATATCTAAACGGTGGTATGTAAATCGTGATGAAAACTTCACCTCAGGATTCAGCCCATGATTTTAGACCCCCTTATCAGAGACCATTTATCGCTCGGTGATTCATATAAAATTAGTTATGTTATACAAAAGTGCAACATCTACAATTTTATACGGTCACAATATGTATAGAACAGCTGATTTGTTACACCGTGTGTATGTGACTACCCTGGTTACTAATCTCTTTTGATGACTGTACCAGGATTTTGCAAATAAATAATTGATTGATTGATAGGAAATAAATATAAAACGACTCTAAATATTAAAATGCTGAACGTATAATAATATGCCGATGTACCTAGGCACATAAAAGCTCCAAGGTTTTGCCGACCTTGACATCTGCTCGACCTTGAAGTTCCTAAAAAGTCTCACAAAATATTTGTCGTAACAACCTCGTCGACCGAGCGTCTAGGGAGCCATATCTTTGGCTAGAAGGTCACATTTCTTATTGCTTTGAACCAACCATTTTTTACGTATTTCCCTGGAAATGTTGTATGAATAAATTTAAACAGAATTTTGATAAAATCCGTGGAAATAAGGTCGGGTTTTTTTGGTCTACAAATTTATCGTAAATGATGGTGAATTATGTTCTCGGTGAACATGGAGATTACACCCATTTCATATTTTCATAATCAAGAATTGTTAAATAGTTGATGGTAGTTGTTGAGGTAGGTAGTATTTTTTTGTAATAGTTGGTGGTAATTGGATCCGCTTGGCAGGAGTTAGGAAAACTCTTTTTACCCTATAAAGCTGGTAGGGGTTGGGTCCCCGAATATAACGCTATCACTTTTATTAAACGGTAATGCATATATTTTTCGAAAAATGCATAATATGTTTTTAACCTCAAATCAACTAAAAAGTTAAAACGAAACGTTGAAATGGACGACTGACACCCAGATACATTTATTGGAACAGATTTGGGTGTCAATCACCCATTTTAACGTTTTAAAACAGAATGTAAAAAAAAGTATGCCATTGCGTCATTTGTCGCTGTTATCGAATGTATTGTTATTTTTCTTTTTAAAACAACCTAGATATCTATATATGCTTTGAAGAAAGTTAGAGTACCCTCACTGACCGTGTGCGTGTAGGAAAGGCAATGTTACTACTGTTACTAGGAGAACTTAGGATGCAAAAACGAGCGAAGCGAGCTCGGGACTGGTTCACCCCGACTTAGGTTAGGTTAATTATACTGAAACGGCGTACGGTGAAGACGCGTCGCAGGCGCAGAGCAGGCGTGGAACAGATAAGGCACGGACGCAATTTTAATTTTATCAAAGATCGAAGAGACGGCGCAACTAGTCATTATACAGGCTGACTTTATCGTGATAGCATGTCTTCCTCTTCAGACGATGAAGATGCGCTGGCTTTGCTGCAACTCATTAATGTGCAGAGACACCGAAGATATTGGGTGCACCCTGTGTGGAAAACGTCACAAGAGCATAGATATTTTAAAATACATAATGGCAAAATCATCAGAGAATATCTTACAACCTACATGACAACTCGATTTCCGATTCCATTTCAAAATAGACATAGTTAATAAAATAAATAAAAATAAAGTTGCACCGACTTTTAATCCTATTTCTCTCCATATTTAATCTTGTACATTTTTATTACTGCACTCCGGCTTAGTATGATCGTAAAGAGCTGGATATTGTTCAATTATCTCGCAGAACTCTACATTAAATTCACTATCGTCACGCATTTTTCTGCTCATACTGTATAACAAAACGACGTGTTACTTGCGCCGCTTGCGCGCCTCTCCAGTCGCGACTGCTAGCGACGCGGAACAGGCGACGAAACGACGTGCCTGCGCCGCGCCGCTTGAGCATATTCACAACGTAACGCCTACCTACATTTTGAATTGAAACGTTTTAAAGCGGCAAGATGCCTGTGCCGCGCCTTCACCTTACGCCGTTTCTGTGTAATTGGCGCCTTGGTCTAGGGAGCGAGCGAAGTGAACTCATACCCCGCCGTCCCCTTCGTGGTCATGTTAATATAGTAACTTAAAAGTGTTTTGAGGTTAGGTTATAGTAATTAGTTTTGCTCAGAAACGATGCGTTACTTTTTCATGGGAATAGTGCCAGAGGAGAGGGGGCTCTCGCTCTATCCACTTTAAAAAATATCTAAAACCTAAAGGATTTAGATATTTTTTTTTTAGTTCATAAAGTTTTCTTAATCCAACACCAAACTCATCATATGACAACACCCTGAGGGTTCACCAACACGTGTCACTAACCACTACGATAGTCAATTGTTCATTCATTTTCGCGAGATGTTAGCGCGGGCGCAATAAGGGAGGACGCACATCCGACGGAAGATGCTTCGAAATATCACATGCTCGACGCGTAGGTATTATGTGTGTGAAGTTGCATTTGTGTACTGTTCTAGCGTTACGCAGCGAATCTTCCGTCAAACATGCTCCTATCCATCCCATGAAGAATACTTGCATGCTGCCAACTCGGCAAATCACGATCGGCTGTAGATACACGACTGTCCATGTCCATGCATTGACCTACTATGAATCTTATAGCTCGGTTGTCTAACTAATTAAACTATATGCGGGTAGATTTCGTAAAAGTAAACAAATGTACCCGCTATTTCATAAAGTAACATTCTTCTAATCTACCCACACTTACATTACGATCGGATCTATTTCAAATTGGAATAATATTGATCTTTTTTCAATATTTTGAAATGGGTTGCCAGCGTTGCCTTATACATAATAAAAATTCGCACAGGTGATCATTTATCAACTACATTCTACATTGTAGCATGATTATGGTATTTGTCTAGTGGACCGTAAACATTTTATTAAGCCTTTTATTTCGTCATGATTAATTACATTTACGTCATCAGCAAAAATGTTTATAGCTCCTTTGTTCCAATTACGACATTCACTGACTTCATTTCGTAGAATGTTGATATCGAGCTTTAGGTATTAGTATACTTATATAAAATTTCATTCCTTATTGACTAATATATTACCTAGTACTTAATGTTTGCTGTTCGGTGAACACAGCAATATTTTAAACGTGAAAAATGTCACGCGATTTGGTGGTAATAAGGATAACAGTATATTTTCATGTGCTACAATTTTTATTTACACCGTTATTACCGGATTCATATTCAACGACCGGAGGTAAATAAAACCATACGACTACACGTGATATCACTTGCATATTTCACAAACTGTGCTATTCAAATTCACTGCAGGCGCAATCCAACCCTGAAATAAACATAAAAATATGCTTATGCACTGTTTGACTCTGGTTCAACATAGTCAAGCGATTTTGCCACTTGTAATGTTAAGCTCTAAAGTTTACCACGTAAAGTTTGGTTTTGCTTGCGCATTTTCTGTTCAAGCTTTCGCCAAATCCCTTTTGGATGTGTAGTAAATTCAGGGCTACGAAAATAGAGGTATAAAAAAAATGAGAAATGGCGCACTACAGTGAACGAGCATTACTAACACTATAAAGTTTCCTAAATGGGCGTTGGTCTAAAAAAAGAAAAAAAATACCTATAACTTTCATCCCGCTATGTTAGGAATCCCTAGCATAGTGGGACGTCAGCTTACCTCAAGTTCACTTCACCGCAGCACTGTAGATCAAGGTTTCAGCGGCAGAATGCCAGTCATCAATTTATTCTATTTGGAACGTCTGATCCAATTCGATTAGTATGTTCTGTTGATTAAATTACTTTCTCTAATATAAAGTACAGACAGCGTCATCAACTGGTTATCCCTTACGCATTAAAATTCCTATACTAAAAGGGCGTAACCAGTTGATGACGTTGTCCGTACACAAGGAGAAAAGTGTAACGCAAAACTCGTAAAAGGTGAGCTAGCAATTAAAAAATAAAAATTATTATATTTAGACTTTCGGAAGACCCTTCGGAAGTCAAATATACCATGAAACATCGTACCCCTATGATACCCGGCAATAGTGTAACTTTTTATCAGCAACAGTTTGTTTGTTATCAGATCAGTATTTTTTCAGCAGAAAGACGTCCATTGCTGGACATAGGCCTCCCCAAGGGGGGGGGGGGGGATGGTTTGTCATAATCGCCACGCTTGGCAGGCGGATTCGCGATCGCAGTATCGCTGTTACAAAGGCATAGAGAATTCTGCTGCCTATTTTTTGGTAAGTCCCTTAGTCGCCTCTTACGACACCCACGGAAAGATATGGGATGGTGCTATTCTTTACGTCCGACACCATACGGACAAGACAGACAATATTACACAGACACACACAGACAATTTTACCTCTTCATAAATATTTCTTTAGGTTAAATCTGTCTATTTCTATAGGTAAGGAACCCAAATATTAAACCTAAACTCGTCAACATAACGATGTGTTGACGCAGTTTTCAGAGCCCAATCATAGTTTGTATAGCTGCAAAGGGACTGTAACATCGAGTGCGGTTTACCGTCAAGCGCCACCCTATTTAGAATTCAGCGCCGATGGGAAGGTCCGCACAAAAATCTACATTTTTAATACCGTTGCCTTCTTCAGCACGAAATGTTACACTCATAATCTCAATCTAAGTGTCTACAGATGCTGTTAAAGTTTAATTTTTGTGTAACCTTAGGGAGAATGTTATTTATCTTTTAACTCTGGAGTTTATAAGGGGCGTTTGTCATTCAGGGAATAAGGGAGCGAGGAGAGATATGGTTTCTTTCAGCTTTTGTGTATTTTTTGTTCTAGGTAATCAAATGTAGATAGCTATACATGCTTATGAGCAATTTGCCAATAAGTACTAAACTTAACCTACTATGGAGAATAAATTATTACAGAAACTTTCCAAAAACGTCATATCTGTTGGCAATTTCTATTGTTTTGAGTTTTACTAATGCGCGTTCACGTTTGCGCAGTTTTATCGATCGTGTCGCGATCGATAAAACTTCGCAAATCGGTTTGCACAGTTTAATCGCTGCGATAGATCGTTACGTGTGTAGCTGGCATAAGCTATCACCATTACTGCAGACCCATGAAGTCAGTATTTACATTATGACCAGGCCCATGTCATTCCGAAAACCCACAAGGTATAACCAAACGCCAATGCCAAGGCCAATGCTTACGCCTGTGTTCACCACCATTTAGGGCTTAGCACACCGCGTTTATTACACGCGTCGTCAACGTGCGTTGTAGGAATGAGCTTCGTTAATTTATTAAAATAATAGAGATATAGGTACCTACTTAATAATAATAATAACAGCAGTAGGACAATAATAGACTGTTAT
This sequence comes from Charanyca ferruginea, assembly GCA_947361185.1. Lineage (NCBI taxonomy): Eukaryota > Metazoa > Arthropoda > Insecta > Lepidoptera > Noctuidae > Charanyca > Charanyca ferruginea. The sequence continues at coordinate 52,576,352 of OX376055.1, read as the reverse complement.
TTTTTTATTATTAAATAGGTTTAACTCTCTATTTAAAAACCGCGGTGTGCTTAGGCCCTTAATCATACGATTACATATTTAAACAGTTTTATATTTAAAATTTTCAAAGGAAAATTGACATAAACAACAGTTTAAATACATAATCAGTCAAATAAAAGTTGGTGAGCATGGGTCTCATTTTAACTTAAACTTAATAAACCGAGTCACGTAGTCTTCACTAACGCGGCAACACTATATTCAGCTCTCCTCTATAAACACTGCAGTGATTCTAGGAGCTAGCTGTTCCTGATAAGCACAAAGAAACTGCTGGCTGCGTCTGCACGGAACTCGTATGAAACTTAATTATTTGCTGCAAGGTTTTCACAGATAGGTACGGCTTGGTCACAAAATTGGAAAGCTACTAAGATCTTCTGTTGTAATACATTATTTTTGTTTATGGTTTTTACAGTTTGTTTTAATATTATAGAAGATAAAGAAACACGTACATAGCTAGACATAGGTTATTAATATGATACAGCTATGCGAGTCCTGACTTGTTAATTTCATAATTTCACTAAAACAGTTTAGAAATTTAATCGAAACACTAACTTTATTCAGGGTTATTGTATCATCTGCTGTGATTTGATCAAATCCCTAATTGTACCAATTCCCTTGCGACTGATGACTTCTTGTTATTGAGAAAGGCAAAACAACCCCACCCCCTCCCCTCGGGGGAGGTCTATATCAAACATGTAGATAATTTATTTCTGTTTGTTTTTGTTGATACGAGTCTTTAATGACACAACTTATATTTCTAATTATTTACTGTTTGTTACAAGTTAAACATAACTTACAAGATCCAAACTATTTTTATTTTTGTCTGAAATTTTTGCATACACTTTTATTATTTTATAATTACCCTCGCTAGAATTGTCATCAAATCATCAAAAGATAAAAAAATATTCACTAAGTATCTGTATTCTTATTTCTTATAGTCATAAGTCAGTGTTTTATTTAGTAGTATATTGCAAATTAAGTGAATGCGTGTGAGTGTTTGTGAACGAGGAAAACTGACCTGCCGTGATACAGTTTTCACTAGTACGAAGGTACGAAGGAAGAGTGAATTAAGAGCGCGTATTCGATTCGTGACAAAAACTTCATGTTTTTGCGTTTTGCCCAGAGCAATATCGTAATTATGTGAGCAGATTATTTAAAGACAATTTACAGTTTTATGCCAAAATATTTTGTTTTATATTTTTCCAACAGTATATACAGTCATAAAGACAGCTACAGAGCCAAAATTACGAAAATATTACTATTATGTATTAAAAAAACAATGTTGAAAAAGTAGAAAATCGGTTCACTTTGACAATTTTTTTCACCAGTATTTGAATAAAAAGATTACTGATATATTTATTTTATGAAAGTAAATGTTATGTTTAATATACAGAATATTTTTCAGTCCGTTTTACGAGCTCATTTATTTTAGACAATTATTTTAAAAAGCACTGTAAAACATCGCGCCCTGTCGTTTGCCGATCAATTTCAATGATTCGTGCTTATTTCGTGCATATTTTTTTTTCTGATGCACACAAACAGACCAATGTGTCAATGCTGCTACGCCGTTCTAGCAATCGTTTAGATTTTGAGTTGCGCTAAATCGAATACGCGCCCTTAAGCTCAAACAACCACGTAGCGTCCACAGGTATTTACAACGACATACTTAACTATGGAACGACATATTTTATTGTACAAGTAGACACAAATCACATGGTTGTTTGTGTAAGGTTTGTTCTTTTATACTGTCAATAAACCATATACTTAAAAAAAATAACGGTGGACGTCTTCCGGCCGATGAACAGCTTCGAACTACTGTTTACACATTACACACACACATTACTTATAAATAGCAAAAATCTGTACAGGCACCCACGAAAAAGGAGAAATTTCTTATGAGGTTGCCGTCTCCTATATCGTGGATGCGCTTTTTAAAAAGAAAAACAAAAAAAAAGCATTGTCTCACCTACCGATCTTATGCTTTGTGCATTCGTCGGATACTTGATGAAGTACCGTTTATGTCGATGACAGATGATTCATGACTGAGAGACGCTAGCCTCCATCTTCTCTTTTTCCTTTGATAGGGAAACCTTGAGGCGCACAGATGTAAAGAATCGAGAACTACAACAATTATAAGTGAACTTTTTGAAAACACGACGTCTGTGTTCAACCTTTTAAAATAACTTGGCTCTGTGGCCGATAGAAATATGAACACCCGATAATATTACTAACTAGTTGGACACAACATATCCCACAATACCCATTTCCACCATAAATTCCCCAGGTATAAAATCCGGATGTGTGACGTCATTTCCTCCATATTTAACGTACCGTTTCGATAGCGAAATTGAAACTAAATATTTGCGATGGAAATTGAATATGGTAACGGTGACCATTCATCATTGTCTCGCAAATTCATTTCGTATTAAACGGACGGACACATTTTAGAGCATGCATTGCTTTTTGACCACGGAAAAGGCTTTGTTCGGGGCCACTAGTTCTCGGTGGCAGACAACTCGTTTTTTGTATCAGGTTCCATGGTAACCCGCGGCGTTTAAGTGTACCTACCTATGCAGAGGTATTTTTATTTTCATTTATGTATCCTATAATGAATGCTATCTAAATGGCGTAATATTTATTTATACACTTTACAGCCCGTATGTTGGTATTTTTATTATTTTTTCAAAGAATAGTTTTTCAGCGCCGTTTTTTTTTTACAGCAACTTTGAGATGGAAATAAAAAAAAACTGTTTAAAATAAATGAGTTTTACAAAAAGCACTTTTACGAGAACTGGCAAAATTTCCACCTGCCGTACCTGTCTAACCTCTATAGCTTGTACGAGCAATGATCGAACATTGAACTCAATGCACTGCTCTCGACTAGGACCCACGAGGGACCAATGAACGTGAAATACGGGCCGCAGTGGGGACACCCCTACGTTCGGAACATTGAGGAAACTTCTACCACTAATTAAACTACATAAAGTGATATTTATTCACATTAGCTCGTCTTTAGACACGTATTTTGGTTTTGTTTTGGTCCCGAACTAATTTGTGTTTAGTAGCCAAGACGACTTATGGGTAAGTTAGGTTATGATTACGCATTGGATAATCCAATGCATATTTGCCTAAACTTCAGATGTTGGCTTAGTGCGGAATAGAATTTGGTATCTAAAAAAACTCGTGATTCTAGTTATGATAATCGAGAAGTCGCTCTTTTTAAAGGAATAATGAAGACCTATATTTTATTTAGCACAAAATGGTCGGTCCCGATGAAAATATAGGTTTTTCGGTGATTCTCAGTTTTTTTAACATTAGAACTAATATTTGGAATCACGCGATACACTAAATTCAAAAATTAAAAGAAAGACTAGTAAAGTGAACAGATTAAATTGAAATAACTATAAGACAGAATATGATTTTATAGTAGTTTGTCTACAATATATGCATAAATAAACTATATTCCTCTGCGCGCGCATATAAGAATCTGCAATTATTTTTTATACGTACACTTTTTCCTTCCTGAAGACGCACCATTTAAATATTATCTTCTTTCTCATACGGTCTTTATAAACAGCAACAATCGTTTGTATCACAGCAATTAAGCAGACATTATCATGTAAACAACATGCCGAGTCATTAAAAAGAAGTGGCGAATCTGGAGTAAAGTGGCGTAGCGCCGTAGTGGCGAACCGCGTACCGCGTAGTAGTGGGCAAATGAACATTACAGTACGCCATTGTCTCCCCAGAACACTAATGAACGACTAACGAACTGAGACAAGCACTTTGCGACGCCTTTCTGCTGCCGGTCTTAACAACCATGGACAATAAAAGTGCGGAACAAAAATTATCAAGCGCGTTTTCGCGATGCCTAGTTTGTGTTCTGTTTTATTTTTTAAGTTTTTGATTTTTCAAAGAAGATAAGACCAGGGGTGTGATTCTGTAAGACCTCATTCTAAATTTCGAATCTGAATATGCCGTGAGTTTCTTGATTGGCATTCTAAAAACTCGGTTGATAATTCGATTTACACTAGCGCCACCCTTGCGAGCGTGTCAGCGAGTTGAACTAAATTAACAGGGAGATTTTGACAGATAAAGTATAAGATAAATAAAATAAATAAATAAATATCTTGGGACAACTCACACACGGTCATCTGGTCCCAAGCTAAGCAGAGCTTGTGTTATGGTAACCAGACAACTGATATACATACTTATATAATTTATAAATACATACATATTATAGATAAACACCCAGACACAGAACAAACACTCATGCTCATCACACAAAGTTTGTCCTGGGTGGGAATCGAACCCACGACCTCCGGCTTAGCAGTCAGGGTCAGTGACCACTAGACCAACAGGATGACGTAAGAAGTAGCATTCTGTAAGATAATTTCCCCGTCACTTCGACGCTCACTTCGCACTCGAACCCGATTCAAAGTGTCAAATATATCTCATTTTTCTCATTCTCATATGGTCATTTTGAACCATATGCGAAGTGTGCGAAGTGAGAGTGAATAGCGATGTGAGATGCGAGTTGTTGTTTGAATTTTACAGAATCGGCCTACTGGGGTTGAAACAAGTGTTTTTATTTTTGTAACTCGCTAAGTAAGTATCTAGCAATGAACTTGTGACTAATATGACTTTTTCAAAGTTGTGTACCTAACTAACTTCCACTAATAAATGAATGTGGAAAATCTAAAAAAGTAGGTAAGCCGTTGAAGAAAATTCTGTTCCGAAATCAGTATCTGATTTCTTCCCGTACTTAAGAGCGCCCAACCTGTCATATTTCCCATACAAACGCTCGTACGCGATTACGGCGTTATAACAAATTATTCTCCAAATATTTTTAACACACAGATATCTTGTGTTTAAATCTAGGTTTGTATGAAGCCAAAAATAAACTTTTTTGAGAAACAAATTCAGTAAACACATCCGAGAATCAGCATTTTTGCACAATTTTATCTGAACTTTGGATGGTCATAATGCACTCATACATTAAAAATGTAAAAAAACTGCTAAAGTTTCATAGAAACCTTGCCATTGGAGATTCTAAATTACACACATTTTTACCAAAAACTAGTAAGGCTTTTTCAAAAACACGTATGTCCTGGAACAAGTTTTGTGAAATTTCCGCGCGCCAATTTTCCTGTGATGTTATCGCGATCTCACTCACTTGTTTGTTTTCGAGCATTGCGTAGGTTGAAACAATTTTTTTTTCAATCACGCTCGCGTTGAAGTTCGTTTGATGGGGATGGGCACTCTTAATGTTAAATGTTAATATTTCCGCTGGGAAATATATTTTTAACGTTTAAACCTCAGATTATGAAACAAAAGGCAGACAGACCGCGCAGAACACTAAAGAGTGAAGCAAAAAAGCAAATACAAACTCAAAAGCGAATACCTGCAACGCGCTTCGTGCTGTAGTTACTGACACAAGTCAGTAAAGCACGAAACGCCTTATCCTTAAAAAAAAACAAATAATAATACAAATACAAATTCAAAAGCGAATACTATCACGAGATTACAGGTATTCGCTTTTGAATTTGTATTTGCTTGTTTGGTTTCACTTTCAGTGTTCCGCGCGGTCAAATCTGAGGTTTAAAAACGTGTTTTAATAAGCAACGTTTAGAAGTAAAGAGGTCAGTAATTAAGGCAAATGCGCCAGGGTAGCTCGCGAAATTCAATTTTGCTTACGTTTTTTGCAATTTCCAGCACAGTATCAGGTTGTATCGTAATAACAAATAGACGCAGGAGTAACAAATATGTATTTACAGAAATAATAATTAAAATCATCAACACAACTTTCCAAGTAACATAATCCTTAATAAACGTCATATTTTCATTACATACGCACATTTACGGATTATGATAACTCGGAGAGCTATATTGATGATTTGAATTATTATGATTGTCTAAACACAAATCTGTTGCTCCCGCAATTAAGTTTTGTATTACCATTAAACTATAGGTACAGATACTAGGCTGAAAATTAAAAAACGTTAAGAATAGTTGAATTTCGCGAGCTACCCTAGCTATAATTTGTCACTGTATTCATTTTCGGTACCTAAATATTGGATAAAAATACGCTACAATAAAGAATACTGAGTAAAAATTACTAATATGAGATCAATAAACACAAACTATATACAAACATACAATTTTTACAGATAAGTATAATTTTAAATAAACAGGAAAAGTAATGATTTAAGTGGTACATAATATTTGCGTAACACTAAGGCATGACTCACACTGGGACATGATACTGTTTTGTCTTCACTGTCCCGATGAAAGTAATATTCAGAAAACATTGTTTACTTCCATGATTGGTCTACTTACAATTAATAACAAAATTAATAACTTTTCCTTTTTAATAGTTCCAACTCATTCGTATCAACATGAGAGGAAAAATATAGGTACATCACATACTTAACCGTTAACCATGCTGCATACGGCTTATCAAAGAAACATTGAACTAAAATTATTGTTTAATGTCAAAAATCACTGTGAAGTAGCGCGCTATGTAACACAGGCAGAACATTCTGCTTTTGAGTGCATGCTACAGTACAGGGTTCGTAAGCGTATTTAAAGTTCACTTTAATCGTAATCTGCGTATCCAGAAAGTTTCCAGATATGGTCTGGTCAATCAACTATTATATATTATTTCTTATCTGTTTAATGCAGTTAGAAATACTACGTTTCAATGTCGCTGAAACTTTTTTATGATGGCCTCATACAGACTCTTGTAAGCCTGTCGATATTCCCTTGACATTAACACGTAGATGATGGGGTTCATGCAAGTGCCCAAATACTCCATCAGATGGGAGAGTACATTAGATATAGGTTCACACTTATGCTCCTCGTATGCGAGTCTCGTCGCCATTACAGGCAGATGACAAACGCAGAAAGATATCATTATTGCAGCAATCATAGCACATAGCTTCTTGTCTTTACTTGTAAGGGCTTTCGGCCCGATAAGTTTCCTCGTCGGTCTAAACGGAGCCTTGAAGTATTTTTCGAAAGCTTTTTCTTCATTTGGAGATTGAGGAGCAGATATATCACTGCTGGCCGGTGTTTTGACACTATCAGTGGTACTGCTCCCAGGACTAGAAAGACCGAAGCAAATAAGTGTTTTCCCGTCAGCAGTTGAAGTTTCGGAATGAGTTTGTGATAGTGGCAAGTGTTTGGGACATGTAGGATTATTACTCTGAATTTTCTTTGCATTTCGAACTACCCACCATATTCGCGCGTAACATAAGACTATAGTAAGGTATGGCCCCACAAAGGCGGCAACCAATAAAAACATTTTCGGAGAATTGCCGTTTCTACCTGGCATCAAAGTACAGAATCCCCCGTTGGGTTCCAAGTCGAATCGACCCCATGCCCCAAAGTTAGACGGTATGAATATTGCTAAAGCCGATACCCAGATCATCAGAATACTCATTGATATGTTTCTTCTTCTATACAACCTGAAATAATAAATAAATATCAAGTTGAATTATAAACAATTGTTAATGTTATTATTTGTTTGCTTTAAAATTTACGTACGAAAACATTGCCTATCAACACGATACACTTACTTGGGATACAGTAGTGGATGACATACAATGACGTATCTGTTGATGGTGATGGCCAGTATGGTGAAGATAGAGGTGCTATTCAACACAAACTTGAAGTACGCATACACGCGGCACATTACCCACCCATGGGTCCAATGACCCTTCGCGAAGGTCATCGCAGTCATCGGCAAAATGAAACAATTGAAAATCAAGTTGCTGGTGTGTAGGTTTATAATGAAGATCGCTGTAGCATTCCGAACCTGAAAAAGATAAACGTAATATTAATTGTCAGAACTATATAAATAGTTTCGAGTCAGAGCATACGACAATTATACAATTCGCCATGTAAGTTTAGACACTGGATCGGACAAAAAAAGACAACCGCCTTCAAAATCTAAAAAGTGATAAATAACTTTAGCACCTAGTACCACAGAACACATGACTTTAGATTAGGAAGTCGGTGGCTTTGTTCTGTTTGTTCTCTTTAATTGTCACCGACTTCCATATGTAAAGCCGTGTGAGTAACGTGCTAAAGTTATTTATCAACTTTTAGATTTTGAAGGCGGTTTTCTTTTTTGGAAAAAAACTTTTTATTTATCACTTTTTAGTACCTCCTTATTATTAAAATCCATTAAGAACCAGCAACACAGTTAAAACAGAGGTACTCGAAAGATTGCAGAAACTAAAACGTCGCCTATGTAGTTTTTTTTGGGATTTTGTTGATTTTTCTAATGAATTGAATCCATTTCGATGAAATTTATATGGGACCACTCCTGAGGCATACAATATCCATAAAAAAAATAATTTACATAATCGATTCACATTTGCCGGAGAAATTTCGTAAAACCACATATAGTCGAATTGAGAACCTCCTATTTTTAAGTCGGTTGAAAACAATATTCACGAGCGTCATAATTGACGATATCATAACGTGCTTTAAACTATCCTACAAAGTTCTCGCAATTATTTTTAAGAGCGCCCAACCCGTCATATTTCCCATACAAACGATCGTACGCGATTACGGCGTTATAACAAATTATTCTCCAAATATTTTTAACACACAGGTATCTTGTGGTTAAATCTAGGTTTGTATGAAGCCAAAAATAAACTTTTTTGAGAAACAAATTCAGTAAACACGTCCGAAAATCAGCTTTTTTGCACAATTTTATCTGAACTTTGGACGGCCATAATGCACTCGTACATTAAAAATGTATAAAAACAGCTAAAGTTTCATAGAAACCTTGCCATTGGAGATTCTAAATTACACACATTTTTACCAAAAACTAGTAAGGCTTTTTCAAAAACACGTATGTCCTGGAACAAGTTTTGTGAAATTTCCGCGCGCCAATTTTCCTGTGATGTTATCGCGATCTCACTCACTTGTTTGTTTTCGAGCATTGCGTAGGTTGAAACAATTTTTTTTTCAATCACGCTCGCGTTGAAGTTCGTTCGATGGGGATGGGCGCTCTTAACTCGAAACCAGAGATAATAACATCGTCATGGGTTATTTTTAAATATCATTAAAAAATATGGTTATTTTTTACTAATGTTAGGAAGAAACAAACACGCTCACACTTCATGACCTATCTACCAATCAATAATTAACTAAATGTAAAATTACCGATTACAAAAACCACTAAAATAAATAATACCGATTGAAATACGGAAAATAATTTCTTAACAATAGGACAAAAAACGACAGATATACTACCGGCAAGATATTTCAAAAATGAGATGACATGACCTTTTTACGTTGTGATGCTAATTTCTAGAGACTATTGTTCGATTTTCGTGAAAATATTTTCAATGTATAAATCCGTGTTTATATAATAATAATAATATAGTAATATGTGGGGACCATTCACACACGGCCATCTGACCCCAGGAGACCCTGTAATAGAACACGGTCTGGGTTGTTGTTTATCTATATATGTATATACTGACACTCATAGGGGTGTCAGACAGCTGATATATATACACAAATACATTTTTAAGTATATACATATATAGATAAACAACAACCCAGACACAAGGCAAACACAAGTGCTGAGAGCATAGTACGATCTGGTACCTATTCACATACCTAGAAGAAGAACACCGCATTCAAAGGTGGGAAACGCTGAACATTATAAGAGCTGTACTGACCTTTCGGTACCTAGCAAGTGCGACAATGGTGGTCAGATTGCCAGGTATGCCGATGATCATGAAAATCACGCAGCACACAGAAGCAAACTGTATCAATGAGTTCGTGTAGCTCCGGAACAGAGTCACAGTCGCCAGTTCTTCGTCTGACTGAAATTCTATCCCGAATTCCGACCTCACAACACCACCTGCACTAATGTATTCACATGCTGCCATCTTCCTAGTTTATGAAATCTTACAAACAGCTGACAATTTAACAAGGCACTAGAGTCTCACTATAACTTGTCAAGCGTTGACGCAATATCTATCGTTGCGAGACTCTTGGGAGTCTACAATACATTATACTTTAATTTGAAGATTCATTATTTAACTTTCGACTCCATTCACTGATCGAATATTTAAGGTCTGCCTTGAATCATTACAGAACTGTTACTGTCCTGTTTAGTGGATTAATTGCATGTTTATTATCATGTAACAGTCATTATTCTCTAATAATTCGTGTAAGTGCATATAAAACGTTTACCCTGTGCGTCAAGTTTTGCTGTGGTTTGAAGATTATTGTTCAGTTGGTACGGGCGTAAGTATTATAAATATGTATGTTAAATAATTAATTAGTTGGTTCACCAATATTGTATAATGTGATGCCTCATCAGTCAGGATTACATTAATGAAAGTATCAACATCGATGATCATGAATTGACTGGGGAAGAATATAATTATTATTATTATTCATTTATTTCGGACAGAATCCATATAATATTAATGTGCTAGTAACAATTCTCTTAAATCTATGTTAGTAGGTACATAATGTAAATATGAGAAACCAAGTATTAGTTAGCCAAGTCACTTGCCTAGAACTTCTGTTATCTTTATTATAATTATATTTAATACTGTATTGAACGGGTAGTTTCAGAAGTCTAAATACTGGTTCTTTAGATAATCATTTTACTAAATTGACACATAATTATTGGTTTTATTGTCAGGTTTTATAGCTCTTTATATTTCTATGTTCTTTAGGCCTACGAGTATTAGAATTGATTTAAAAACCTGAAATGTTAATGTACATTCGTTGTTTGCTATAAGTACAAATACACAAAAAAGAAGCACGTTATTTCATGAGAATAAAATTGAAAATCCACTGTAAATAGCGTTCTTGTTTGTAGATAATAATAATAATAATAATACTTTATTGAAAACAACGTAAGAGCACATAATTACATAAAAGCCCTGCCTCCTGAACTAGGTTTTTAGCCTGTATCTCAGAAGACAGTTCCCTACCAGTTTACATTTTACGAAATGCTTACAGAATTTTCAGATGGTATCTAAACAAAACAGAAAAAAAGTAGAAAATCTATTAATAATAGTTAAATTTAAATTAAAGCAAAAGGAAAAAAAATATTTAAAAGCACAGTTGATTTAATTTAATTTAGTGCGCCAGTGGTGTGGTGATAAATGTGATATGTGTGTGTATTAGCTGTGGTGTGTGTTTGGGTGATGTTGTCTTTGGTTATGTTATTATGTATATTAGGTATGTATGTAAAAGATAATAAATACTTTTGTGGCCAGCCGCGTTGAAATTCTCATTGTTTCTGCTCCGCCTGTGAAAAGTTATGTACATACCTACCTATATTTTAGTAACATAGTTTAATCTAGTTCTATACCTTGTATAACATAAATAAATAATAATAAATTATTGACCACTTGGAAAGGAGGATGGCGAGGCTGGACCCACGTAATTTAAAAATTAACGGAGCACCGCGCTCGGACTAGTTTATACTAATTATAGTAACAAGTATAAAAGAGTTCTATATAAAAAATATTGAGTTACTAGAGAATGGGAATTAAAAGTTATTAATTATTTTAGTTTATTAAAAAATAAGTATCGTGCAGTTTCCGAACGCAATGTTTTTTACGAATTACATTGATACATTCCAATCTACACTACTGATTTACCCTCTTAAAATACTTAAGTACGTTTTCGCTTGGCAGATTTCCTTTTTATTTTACTTACATCTTGTTAAATAAACCAATAACGTATAAAATAAAACGAAACATAAATACTGTTATAAACAGTCCGTAAAAATAATATAAATTATTTTTCATCCCACCATCTCGGAAAGAGTATTTTTAATCTTCAATATCTGAGTGGAAAAGCCGTTTTTATTCTCTAGAGGATAAAGTAAATTTATCTTCAATATCTGAGTGGAAAAGCCGTTTTTATTCTCTAGAGGATAAAGTAAATTGAATTTAGAACATCGTGTGCACTAAGTTTGTGAATTAAAAAAAAACATTAAACCTATTTACTGCTACCTCTATGGTGCCGAATATATCATACAACTTTTTTTTAATTTGTTAAAAACTCAGACTTTGTAAACGTTTTTTTTTTGAATTTAGTCATTTCCTCGCTGAGGTGGAATGAAAAGTTACGTGTTGCACTCGAGTGCAAAGATTTTTCACCTCGTGCTCTTTTGATTCCCTCGCTAACGCTCAGGATTCTAATTTTGAATCACTCGCTGCGCTCGTGATTCAATTTTAGAATCCTTCGCTTGCTCGGTCATCAAAATTGAACACGCGGTTAAAAAGCAACTTTGCACTCTTGTATAACAAATAACTATTAACAGTAATGAAAACATGGAACGTAAAAATGGAACGTCAGTGTCGAATTGTCATGTCATTTGATGTCATTGTCAATTCATTGAATTCATTCCATTCCATTGTTTGTGTTTAATAGCTAACGTGGGTGGGATTCTAATACTATTTTTGCGATTTTGTGGATTCTTGACAATTTGGCTTTACCTTTAGACTGACGACCGACTAGCAAGTGATTTGGAATTTCTCAACGGTTAAAATGCGTTGTGTTAATAATTGAGAATTGCTCGCTTACCGAGACATCGTTTGTCTGATGAACGTGATCAAATAGTTGAAAGAGTGGGTGTATCCGCGTGATGTAAGTATATTCATGTACTAATTTGTTTAATTTCATGAACACAAATCATACAAATATAAAATAAATGGAGCAAGCAAAAGTAGAGATTTCGTATACAAATATGTAGTTTCGTATATAATACTCTTATCATAATTATGCTCTTCCTGCTTGTCTTGCAGTATTGGGCAACACAGGAGCATCTCTTAATCTTCTGGAAACGGAACGCAGCGTTCTAATGTCAACATCGCTCCGTAAATCTTTAAGAATAATTAATTGTTTTTCTTTCTATTAGTAATCGACAGACTACACAAGTGCAATAGGCGTTCGAAACAGTATCAGTAACAGTGTTATCCAACTCAAAAACCTTAGATTTCGTCATTATATGCTATTAACAGTGCAAGTACATAGTTAGCAGTGATCATGGATTATCATGGACATTAAACCGATAACATCACAATAACAGGTTGGCATTCAAACATTTATAATATTATAACAAAACAAAATTAAAAGTTGAATCAAACATTCAATCTCAGCAACAAAAGTTTACCAAAACTATCTATCTGTAGCAGTTATTCATTTGAAATTATTAATTTTCTCTACGTAAACAAAGGACAGCTGATTGCTATAGCCAATCACAACATTACAAATTTATAACTGACAGAAAAATCTTCGCCCAGAAATCCGAATCCTGTACAATTTTTGGATTTAAACACTAGTCTTTTGCGACTCCTTACGTTGCGTTTCATTTAACGAAGAACTTTTTATGCAAAGGAGATATTAAATAAAAATGGAAGATTATAATAATATTACATACCGTACTCAATTACAAAAAGATTAATCAACACAAAATGACTCAGATAATTCGACGCTCTTTGATTCAACAATGATGAGTTTGCCAAATACATCAATAAACACTAGTCCAACTTCACCTAACTTGGAAGACAAAGTTAATAAATTGTCGTATGAGTTACAAAGAGCACAACAGGAGATTGAAAATCTAAACAGGGAAAATTTTCGGCTAAAATCAGATTTACAGGAATATTTACAGATCATAGAAACCTAACCACAACCCACACGAGGCACGCCACAACGAGGCATGTTACAAGCTATTGAAGAAAATTTTACAAGTCACTTTAAAAATTACTGTATTTATACTTCACCAAATAGTAACATAAAGCAACTTTTACAGGGTATAAAATCAAAATTACGACATTTTAATATGAATGACTATTGTATTATTTTATTAGGGGAGACTGACATCAAAGACAACGATAACCTTATTAACTTAGTTAACGTAATTAATGAATATTTAGTAAATGAAACACACAAAAACATAATAATATGCCCACCCACGTATATACGTGGGTGGGCATATTATTATGTTGCCCCTCGAGTGCCCCTCGGATATCCGAGGGGCACTCATTTACAATCATAAGGTAGAATTGTTTAATAATCTACTCTTTATGGACATTCAAAATAAAAAATATGCATATTTTTTTGACTCGAACTACGGGTTAACATCGGACATGTTTTCTGATAGATCAGGCAAATTAAACAAAGCTGGTATAGACTGTATATTTAGAGACATTATGAATGGAATAAAAATCGACATAGAATTGTTCCCTTATGACTCGTCTAGTGACATGAATGGACAAAACTCCCAGTTTTTTCTTTTATAAAAATATACGCATTTTACACCAAAATATAGCAGGTCTCATTAACAAATCTGATATTTTGACGGTACATTTAGAAGAATTAGCACAAAACAATAAACCCATTGACGTGATATGTGTAACTGAACATTTTATGACGACAGATCAAGAGAGTTTAATTGACATACCTAACTTCCGCCTAGCAACAAGTTATTCTAGAGACGTAAAAAGGGGAGGAGCATGTATATTAACTAGAATCGGAAAACAATATACTGTGATAAATACTAATTGTTCTATTAAAGGTATAGTAGAATGTAGTGCTATAGAATTAAATGAGCATGAACTCATAATAGTTTGTATATACAGAGTGCCAAATTCATGTATAAACGTATTTTACAATACTTTAGAAAAACTATTACGACAAATATGTGATAACACCAATAAGAAAATTATTTTATGTGGAGATTTTAATATAAACATCCTCAAAAGAAACCGCCATGCTTTGGATTTTGAACATCTACTAGAAAGTCACAATTTAAAACTAGAAATCAGACGACCTACTAGACTTTGTAGTAACTCTTGTCTTGACAACTTTGCTCATAATATCCATAGATGCAAAAGTGAGGTAATTGAATTTGGTCTATCCGACCACACAGCTCAATTGTTACTATGTCCTGTCAAAAAAACTTGTGTGATAAAATCTTGGCGTATTAGAAGACGCGATTATAGTAATGAAAATCTTTCTAAATTTAAAAATTGTATTGACAACTTATCGTTTTCTGACATTTACCAAACAAATGACCCAAACGAAGCTTATGACTGTTTTTAGACCTTTTTTATGTTTTTATAACTTATGTTTTCCATATCGAACAATAACGAAAACATTAAACAAAAAGCCTAAATGGATATCCAAAGGTATTAGAACCTGTAGCAAAGTTAAAAGAAAAATGTTATGGCAGTATAGGATTAATCCAACAACACCTAATAAAAATACTTTTAAGCAATACTCTGCCAGGTTTAAAAAAGTGGTTTCCCTTACCTTACACAAAAGTCACAAAATAATTATTATATAAGAACATCGCAAAACAAATCAAAAGCGACTTGGTCGATTATAAACAAGTCTAAATTTAATTTTCCCAAGGAGCCTATTACTGAAATATTAAAGGATGATATAAAGATTAGAGATCCTAAATCGATTGCAAATCATTTTAATGACTTCTTCATAAACCAAGTATCACAATCAGATCAAACAAATTATACAAAAAACAACAAACCGAATGAGTCTCGACCCACAAACCAAACCCCTCAAGTAAAACAATCAAATCACAAAATAAATACAAACGTAAATTCAATTTTTCTTTCACCCACAACACCTGAAGAGATAGATAGAGAGATAAAACAATTAAAAAATACTCACAGCGTGGGCGACGATGGGGTCTGTACCAAAGTAATAAAATACGTATCCCAGTCAATTGCAGGTCCCTTATGTTGCATAGTAAATTTATGCTTTACTAACGGAATATACCCAGAGAAACTTAAGACATCTATCGTCATTCCACTCCACAAGAAAGATGGTAAACGAAATATGGGGAACTATAGACCGATAGCATTGATCCCTATTTTTTCAAAATTATTTGAGAAAGTTATATATAGCCGACTATACGGATATTTAGAGAAATATAAGATCTTAATAGACGAACAAAAAGGCTTCCGCAAGGGTAAATCGATAAATCTTGCCATTTATGACCTACATAAAACTATTCTGACTGCTATGGACAAAAGAAACCCAATATGTGCCATTTTTATGGACATGAGTAAAGCCTTCGATCGTGTTGATTATAAGATATTACTGCAAAAACTAAACATGTATGGCATAAGAGGTATAGGGCTAGAACTTATCTCTTCATACCTGTTCAGTAGAAAACAAATTACAGAAATTACACAAATATGTCATAAAACACCAAATGAAATTAAACATAGATCAAATATAAATACCGTAAAATTTGGAGTGCCACAAGGTAGCGTCCTAGGCCCCCTACTATTTTTAATATACATTAATGATCTCCCTAAACATATCAAGCATCCAATGGTGCTCTTTGCGGATGATAGTACAGTGATAATAAAATATGACAAAGAAAATAATTACGAAAATGAAATCAATCAAACATTAAAGTCAATAATTCAATGGTTGACCAAAAATAATCTTAAAATAAACATGGACAAAACTAAAATAATTCACTTTCAACAAAGGACACAACCTAAAAACATAAATGCCAGTTATCAAGGCAAGATTGTACAACCAGTAACAGATACTAAGTTTCTTGGAATCCATATTGATAATAAGCTGTCATGGAAAACGCATCTAGAACATGTCTGTAAAAAAGTTAATAAATCCTCATTTGCTCTCCACAAACTCTCGAAGATTGTTAACAAAGAAGCCGTATTAACTGCCTATCACGGGTTTGTCGCACCTATCCTAAGATACGGTGTAATATTTTGGGGTAACTCGGTCGATAAAGAAATCGTGTTTAAAGCCCAAAAGAAGTGCATCAGAGCAATCTGCAACCTAGATAGTACCACTAGCTGTCAACCACACTTTAAAAAATTAAAAATTCTGACACTGCCTTCATTATATATTTATGAACTAAATTTATTTGTAAAATAAAATCCAGACTATTATATGATTATGTATAAAAGTGAATATAGACAATTACGTGACAAAAAAAAACTTGAAATAGAAATAAAGTACGGAAAAACAGCATTATTCAACAAAAGTGTTCTTAGTATGGCATCATTGGTGTACAACAAACTGCCGGATGATATCAAAAAATTATCTATTCCGCAGTTCAAATCTAAACTACACAAGTTTCTAGTTCATAAGTGTTATTATAATGTTAAAGAGTATTTAGAGGATAAAAATATTGTAATTTAATAGTATCAACAAGTATCAAATAAAATTGAAATGAGTGACATGAACATGAGTATCGTAATTTAGTAACTTGAATTTTCCTGACATCTTATAACTTTTGACATTGTATAATTTTTGAGGTTTTATATTTTTATAATTTTTGACATTCCATAACTTTTGACATTGTATAATTTTTGACATTGTTTAAATTCGAACATTTTCTAAATCGTCTTTACTATTTTTATGTTTTAACTGAGTTTCAGAAAATTACTGCTGTAGCGCGGGATTCTATGACTATGGTAGGTACGGTGTTGGTACTATGTAGGGTCATGACGCGCGCGCCCCCGCCTCCTCCGCCGCCCGCGCCCCTTCGCCGCTGGCGCAGGAGAAGGGACGCGAGCGAAAGGGAGAGAGAGCCCCGATCGCCGACTGGAACGGACGTACGACAACGATCCTCCGCGACTCTCAGTCGCGACCATAACTTTTGAATTGTTTCCAAATGTAATTACCTAATAGTAATGTTTAGTGTGTTTCGATCAATTGTTTTTGTGGATAAATCAATAAATGATTGACTTTTAAAGCAGTGACTTTAAACTGGCGCCCAAACTAGTGGCTCGAACCGTTACGACCGTTAATGATGTGATCCAGTGCCTACGTGACTGAACGTGTACCTACTCACCTTGTTAGAAATAGGTTCGGACATTCGACCTTACCGTTGTCATCACTATCGTGAAGATGCCGACAACGAGGAGAGGAGAAGCGCTCCGTCAGCAGCGAGGAGAGGATGAGGATAACGTCACGCTCACTGAAGAGGAGGAGAGCGTCATCGAGCGTGGCCACGCGGACGAAACCGCGAGCGCCGGCTCAAGGTCGACACAGCAACCAGCTCCTCAGTTCCCCCCAGACTTCCTATCCACGCTGATCGATACGATGACGCGTGCGCAAGTGGAAGCTAATAGAAGCCTCATCAACTCACTGATGACATCTAACGGCGAATTCAGGGCTTCCACCCCAGTAGGGGTCTCTCCATACACCAACGCGAGCAGCGGAAGTGCCGCTGCTGCAGCCGCGTCGCGTGCTGACGCCAATTTTACAAGATGCACGGCGAGATTCGACGGGTCCTCCCTAGACGCTGAGGTCCTGGAAGCATTCCTGGACGCCGTCGAAGTATACAAAGAGTGCGCGGCCGTGAGCGACGAGCACGCCCTCCGAGGATTGCCGATGCTGCTGGAAGGCGAAGCGGCAGTATGGTGGCGCGGCGTCAAGGCGTCGGCGGCCACATGGCCGGACGCAATCGCACGTCTCCGCGCGACCTACGGCGTGGTGCAACCCGCGCATCAAGTACTACGGCAGATCTTCGCTACGGAACAACGAGAGGAAGAACGTGCGGAGGTGTTTTTGTGTAAAGTGCGGGCATTAATTGCGAAATTACCGTATAAGCTCGACGAAGTAGTGCAGGTAGACTTTTGCTACGGATTACTGCACCGACGCGTAATAAAAAGCGTGCCGCGTGATTCTGTACGTAATTTAGATGACCTATTATATAAGGTGAGGATCGCGGAGGATACATACAAGGCGCTTAAGGTAAACAATCCTGTTATAAATAATAATATGAACCCGACCCCGCAAACCAAAACATCGGCGGGGGTTATTACCAGCCGCAATCTCACGGAATCGAATTCGAGTTCGACTGCGCCGCGTAGCAACAACAAGAATAGGCCCCGTTGTAGTTATTGCAAGTTATTTGGGCATGTTAGTGACGAGTGTCGTAATCGCGATAAGGCAACTATTTATAAAAACAATAGCGACACAACGCATAAGGAGTTACGTTGTTATGGTTGCGGTAAACAAGGCGTCGTGAGGTCGAAATGTGATATTTGCGCGAAAACATTGTCTAAACCAGACGAAAAAACATCTTTCAACACGGTTGATGTAGATTTTTATTGTCATGGCGATAGTAGTAATAATAACATTAGTAATACGAGTGATACCACTTCGTGCGTTGAAATAACGAATATGAGTGCGCGCGAACGTCACCCGATGGTAAATATTAGTGTTATGGGCCGTAACGGAGTGGCGATTGTAGATACCGGCGCTACGCATAGTATTATATCGACTCTTAGTAGATTCAGGAGTTCAGTTTAGCGAAACTAAACGTTTCGTACGCCTAGCTGATGGCACACAAGGGTGGAGAGACCTGTTGTCAGCCGAGGTAGATATTATAATTGAAGGTCGCAGGGTAATGTGTCAGTTTTTAGTATTACCGGGCAGTAATATTAGGACGCTCTTAGGCGTAGATTTCTTGACCCGGGCCGGTATGGTGTTAGACGTCGCCCGACGCAATTGGTCGTTCTCGGGCAGTGCGGAACGTTGTTATGATTTTGTTTACAGTTATACGCTCGACCCTACCGATGCGGACCTATTGCGCGCCGCATCCACTGAGTTATCTTTGCGCCCGGATGAAGGTTCAAAATTAACCCCCGAGCAGCGGCGTACACTTGACGCTTTTATTGAACACCGCGCGCCGCAGTTCGCGCGCGACGGACTGGCGACCGAGTTCGCCACGCATCGTATAAAGGTGAGTGCACACCAAGAACCTATTGCTTGTCCACCATACAGGATGTCACAAAATAAGAAGGAGGCTTTGCAAAAGGAGCTTGACAAGCTGCTGCGAGATGACATTATTGAAGAGTGCGAGTCACCTTGGGCCTCCAATGTCGTGCTTGTGGGTAAGAAGGATGGGAGTTTAAGGCTTTGTATAGACTACCGGAAGCTTAATGCGGTGACCGAGCCCGACCGGTACCCCCTACCACGCGTCGAGGACATACTGCACGCGGCCAAGACCAGTGAGTATATGACCACCCTTGACCTTCGCTCAGGCTACCATCAGGTCAGCGTCTGCCCAGAGGACCAAGACAAGACTGCGTTTACGTCACCACTTGGTACCTTTAGATTTAAGCGGATGCCGATGGGACTGCGAAATTCGGGAGCCACATTCCAAAGGATGATGGACCGGTTCCGGTCAAACCTGAAGGAGGTGGAACTACTGGTATACCTAGATGACCTGATATTGCTGTCGCCAGGGCCCTTCGAGAAGCACCTGGCTGACCTGGAGGCAGTCTTCGAACGACTGGCCATGTTTAAGTTGAGAGTCAATAGGGATAAGAGCTTCTTTGCGAGGGAGTCTGTCAAATTCCTAGGTCACGTTATCGTGCCGGGCGGTATCCAGGTGGACCCAGACAAGACAGCGGCCATTGACAACATGGCTGCCCCTCAAAACGTAAAACACTTAAAGTGCTTTTTACAGACGTCGAGTTGGTACCGACGCTTTATTAATAATTACGCGGAAGTCGCGAGGCCCCTTACTAACCTCCTGAAGAAGTCGAGTGTTTGGCGATGGGACGCTGAACAACAGGAGGCGTTTGAACGCATCAAGTCTCTTCTCATGTCCGCGCCCATTCTCTGTCAGGCAGACGAGTCGAAACCCTTCGTTCTTTGCACTGACAGCAGCGCTTATTGCCTTGGGGCTGTTCTGATGCAGGGGGAGGGACACGATGAGAGGCCCATAGAGTACGCAAGTCGACTTCTCACTAGCGCCGAGAAGAACTACTCCACGACCGAGCGAGAGGCTCTCGCCGTCGTGTGGGCACTTGGTAAGTTTCGCGGCTATGTAGAAACCGCGAAGGTTACGGTTAGGACGGACCACCAACCCTTACGGTGGCTGATGAGCCAAAGGTCCCCTAGTGGCCGACTGGCCAGATGGGCCCTTACTTTGCAAGAGTTTGATCTCAGTATCGAATACACACCCGGTCGCTCGAACGTCGTCGCAGATACTTTGTCGCGACCTGTCTGTTCGGAGGATCAGAATGAGTGTGACATATGGATGGCAGTAGTCGATATGCCGAAGAGGAACAGCGGTGATATCCGCAGCAATCAGTTGTTGGACCCAGAGGTTCGTAAAATTATTGAGGACATGGAGTCCGACGAACCCTCTAGGGGGAGACCATGGTCTGACCGCGGGTACACCATATCTGACGGTATCCTCTACAGGTACAGCTTGGAGTCGGACGACGGAGAAGACTGCTGCTTAGTCGTGCCCGAACATGAACGCAAGCAGGTCATGGCTGACCTCCACGACGCGCCAACAGCTGGTCATTTCGGTGTGGAGCGCACATTAAGCCGCGTTCGTGCGAGGTATTTTTGGCCTGGCATGCGCACGTTCATCGCAAACTATATAAAGGAGTGCGTGCCTTGTCAGAGATATAAAGCTGACAACCGCAAACCGGCAGGGCTGTTGCAAACCCCCGCTGTGTCACGACGATTCGAGGTAGTCTCCGTGGACCTGTTCGGCCCGCTCGTAGAGACGCCTAATAAAAACAGGTGGGTGCTTATAGTAGAAGATGTCTGCTCGCGCTGGGTGGAATTGTTTCCTCTGGAGAATGCCACCAGTGTCGAATGTGCCCAGACTCTCGCGAATGAGGTGTTCCTCAGATATGGAGTGCCACGCCGCCTTATCAGCGACAACGGCGTGCAATTCGTGAGCGAGGTTATGCAGCAGGTCTGCCACGTTCTGGGAATTAGCCAGTCGCTCACACCTTTTTATCATCCCGAGGCTAATCCTATAGAGAGGAAGAACCGGGACCTCAAACCTCAGTTAGCTATGCTCGTAGGTCACGACCATACTACATGGGACGTGCATCTCGCCGCAATCAGGTTTGCTATGAATTCCGCGATTACTAGCAGCACAGGGTATTCGCCGGCGTACCTCACCTTCGGGAGAGAGTTACGGGCTCCTTCCGACTCTGCGACAGACATGAGGGCGATCGTAGAACACGACAACTTCGTGCCTAACATTATGCCGTACTTAAAGAAGATGGCTGCAACCCTGGACCAGGCCAGAGACACTCACGAGAAAGCGCAGGCCCTCCAGAAGGAGAATGCCGACCAAAAGAGGAGGCCAGCGCCAGAATATAAGGTAGGCGACCTAGTATTATTGAAAACGCAGGGACCTAACGACGCAGGGCGTGGACAGACTGCAAAATTTATCCCGCGTCGTGACGGCCCATACAAAATCGGGAAGATTATCAGCCCAACCACTTACGGTCTGGAGAACGTACAGACCAGTAGGAACGTAGGGAAATATCACGTTTCGAACCTCACGCCTTTCGCTGGTCAGGTAGAGCCTCCCATCCGAGAGAAACGTAGACGTGGTAGGCCGCGTAGGTTCTTAGACTAGCCCAACTGCGAGGACACTAAGTTAGGCTAGAGGGGGAGGATGTAGCGCGGGATTCTATGACTATGGTAGGTACGGTGTTGGTACTATGTAGGGTCATGACGCGCGCGCCCCCGCCTCCGCCGCTGGCGCAGGAGAAGGGACGCGAGCGAAAGGGAGAGAGAGCCCCGATCGCCGACTGGAACGGACGTACGACAACGATCCTCCGCGACTCTCAGTCGCGACCATAACTTTTGAATTGTTTCCAAATGTAATTACCTAATAGTAATGTTTAGTGTGTTTCGATCAATTGTTTTTGTGGATAAATCAATAAATGATTGACTTTTAAAGCAGTGACTTTAAACTGCTTATTTTTATATTTATAATATTGTGATTGGTTTTATTTATATTGGTTTTGGGATTGGATATTACTTAAATTTGCACGCCTCATTAGGTTATAATGCAGTGTACTTTCTATGCTTTTATAACACCTTACAAACATGTATTATGCAAATAAATGATTTGATTTGATTTGATTTGATTTGAATATAATAACAACCTGAAGTATTTTATAATAGGTACTGCAGATTACGGTCAGTGGGTCGTCTTAGGTACTGCTTGTGGTGCACAATATTAATAACATTTTAAAATAAAATACTGCACCGGTATCAGGACCCAAGCTACCAATGGTAAGGGCTCCAGAGAGCAGAATCTCCTAACAATGTTGTATGACTAGGTGTACCACTGATGAAGTACAACTTCGCAGGCCAAGTCAAGGTACTTGATTAGAAGAATATTACTATTTTTGTATAACCACACTGCTAGCGTAATAACCTGATGGATAGAGTTTTTGGATAGTCTGTTCTTTAATCTACTCAGTATGGGTACCTGTACCACACATGCTTTGGCGGCATTGAATGTGGTGGTCACTTTCTTAACCCAGAAGCTAAACATGATTATAACTTAGCTTGTAAACATTTTTTGTGTATCCTTAACCATAGTAATAATATTTTTAGGTAACTGGAGACAACTATATTTGTCACTCATGTTGGGAGTTGATAAATAGTAACCCAAATGATGGTCCTGACCATGAGACCCAACCACAACCTGGCCTTCGTGATGTATGTGCTGGATGTGGCAGATAGATTTTGAGAATCAGGAGCAGGCTAGTTGTCCGACCAGAGATGTCTGAAAGGGAAACCCAAATAAGAGACATTGTATCGGAATGGATAAGGCCCCGCCAGGTTGGTAATGAAAACAATTTATATAGGGTTACTGGTAAGCCTAAGGTAAGGTTACTGTCAAGGTCTCATCACAAGTGGGCTTTTTGGATGCCAACCTTACCAGTAACCCTATAAACATTTAATATTACAAATAATGATATGAAATATCATTATCACACATAAAAAATTATTATTTTTGGCAACATTTTACTTTTATTGTTTCAGTTAACCTTAAATGAGGACATATGTGTGCCATACTATTTACGGGCACAGAGAGTGGTGGACAGTTCTTATAGAAGTTCTGCTGTGGTTTCACCTTCTGCAATCAGTCAACCAACATCTTCTCAACAGACAGAGCAAACGGTGGAAGTTGAAGAGGTTGGTCCATCAACATTTGGAAATCCATTAGTGGAAACATCTACTGAACAAATATTGCCCACAAGAAGAATATCTGACACAGCAGAGGGTGAAGAGGCTAGTCCATCCACCTCAAGACGTCCATTACAGGAAACTTCTGCTGAACATATTATATTGCCCACGTTGAGAAGAGCGGCTGATACAGCACGGCGCTGCTTGTTTTTGGAGGGCAATGATGCTGAAAAGCGACATATACCTGATGGGCTAAGAAAACGAATTATAAAGGATTTTAATTTCTATATTCCTAGCAATGCTAGAATTTGCAATTTCCACCTAGGTAACTATTTATTTGGCAACCACCCATTTATTCTAAGTGCCCGAATTAAATCTAGGCATATAGGTAGCAAGTCCTATTATACATACATCGCACTAGATAGGAGGCTGGAGGGGCGAAATGCCATATTAGGATACTATTGTTATTGCCCCGTGGGAACATGGACAGTGGGCTATTGCTCTCATGTTATGAGCATATTGTGGTAGATGGGCTATGCCAGACACCAGAGGTATGTCGCTGCACCAGCTGCCTTCTTAGATAATCTTTTAATTAGATAAATCAATACTTACATACTAAAAAAAAAATATCCAAGATTCACAACAATTGTATGTCTTCAATATTTTATAAGTCATTATAAAGTAAATAAAAACGATTTCTTTAAAATATATTTTTATTTATTTAACAAACCTCTAGTTTCAAGCAGAGCAAATATGCTTATTTATATTATATTCTAGGAGATCTAACAACTGGACTCCTTATCTAGTCATATTGTGTACCTTTACCACTTTAAAAAGTTATTACTATTTTATGAACCTTTTCGTAACGAGGGTTGATGTCTGTAAACCTAGCCAAACCCCTGAGCAGCATAGATTGTGTGAAAGATGATAGGTATGGTAGGTAGTAAGGGGGTGAATGCTAAGATGATGGCTTGTAGAGATGTAGATATGAGATGAAGAGGACATACTGTGCCGATGGATTGGAAAGAGCAATAGGATGATGCTAAACTACATATTAGCTAGGTTTAACCTGACCACAATCTAGTTTCTGGACAAGTAATGGGAGGACACCCTAGAAAAATCCACTGAAAATATTAGTGATGTCCTTAAAAAAGTCAGGCGCAACGCGCGGACGTATGTTCGTGGATGAAGTAAAAGAAGTAGATACCTACCTATTACGAATCGTAGCAGATGGCGTTCTGTAGTTTCTACCTACCCTCACGGGATATAGGTGTGAATTTAAGTAAATATGTATGAATAAGCCATTCTACTACTGAATAATAGGCCAATAAGTACATGCCCAAAGTACTTTAAGAATATTTTAGGTTATAATCTTCTACCGTTCATATCTTTTTTCTCCCATCTTCTATAACTTACT
Organism: Charanyca ferruginea; assembly: GCA_947361185.1. Taxonomy (NCBI): domain Eukaryota; kingdom Metazoa; phylum Arthropoda; class Insecta; order Lepidoptera; family Noctuidae; genus Charanyca; species Charanyca ferruginea. Next base: position 52,550,908 of record OX376055.1, on the reverse strand, counting down.
TCCCATTTGCTTTTTGGTTAGTCTTATGTCGTTCTTTAACAATTCATAAGTTTCTATAATGTATGCTACTCCTAACACTGGGTCCCACAATACATGTAGTCTCGCCATTCTCCTTTGTAAACTTTATTAGAAACTATGTATAAGGCCGAGATTATATTTATGTACACACGGCTACACATCAAGCTATACATTTCCAGTTTACGCTGAACTCGCATTGTATAGAATTTCCATAAAATTAGAGATCAGCTGTACTTGTGTAGTACAAACTGACCTCGCATTGTACGGAAATCCTAAACAATGCGAGATCAGCATTAACTGGAAATGTACAGCTTGACGTGTAGCCGTGTGTACAACGTTACTTAGCACGTGTATTACAAGAAAAAGAAAAAGCCGTACTTTTGGTATTCATGGATAATAAAAGAAGGAATAATTGTGTTTCTATGTAAAAAGCTAGGAAATAAAATTTAGAGCACATAATCACATTTATGTTACACACTATCATTACAATTTCATTTAAAACTTCAACTATCACTTTGAAGGCTTTGTCATTCTCTAAAGAGTGCAGTGATCCTCTTTACATATATTCACACCGATGTTTTAAAACATTTCAGCGTCATCCTAACGAATTTCGGAAAGTCCCATCTTGTATGCGATCCTAATGGGTTTGTAGTTGGTAGCCGTTGATAGATTTACCAAAGAACCGAGAACCGAGGTTACCGACGTAGTCCGAAGAATTACCAAACTTAAGTGGCAGTGGGCAGGGCACATTGTTCGCAGAACGGATGGCCGATGGGGCCGAAAAGTTCTAGAGTGGCGACCGCGAACCGAAAGACGTTGCGTTGGAAGGCCTCCCACTAGGTGGACCGATGACCTGGTAAAGGTTGCGGGGATCCGCTGGATGCGAGTCGCACGGGATCAGTCAATATGGCGACACTTGGGGGAGGCCTATGTCCAGCAGTGGACGTCTTTCGGCTGAAATGATGATAGATTTATATGTGAGAGCAAAAAGAAAGCAGATTGCGAAGCTCAGAAGTCCATTCGGATGTATTCGACCGACACTCGGATTATGCAGCGGCAGCGGTGTAACACGGAGTTTCTTGTTAATGACGCTGCATTTGATGCTGTGGAGGTTATTAAAAATACGATATTCATTTGTATGTGACATTTTTTTTTCTTTTAGGGTTCCGTACCTCCAAAGGAAAAAAAACGGAACCCTTATAGGATCACTTTGTAGTCTGTATGTCATAAATAAAATAGTATTTATTTATAACTAGCTTTTGCCCGCGATAACGTCCGCGTGTAGGTCGGTTAACGCGGATGCAGATGAAATCGTGGATTAAAAAATAGAGCTATGTCTTTCCCCAGGGTTTCATACCAAATTGCATCAAAATCGGTTCAGCCGTTTTTCGTAACAGACAGAGTTACTTTCACATTTATAATATTAGGATGGAAGTATGGATATGGATTATAAAGTATGGATAGTAGGTATGGATGTATGGATATGTACCTACAACTTGTACGGAACCTCGGTGGGCGAGTCCGGCTCGCACTTGTCCGGTTTTATTGTATGTGATAGGTAATGATGTCAAACAATTACTGAAAATACATAGAATGCATACAATTTCTGACTAAAGATTATGTATTGATGACACAAGGAAGGATATAAGGACATACAAGTTGTAAATTCAATTCAGCAAAACTCATAGTTAGTTCTGAGCCAACTTAATATAGACTGCCATGGACACGCTAAGAAAAAGAAATGGTCTTTAAAATATGACACAATTGGCAAACTGGTACAAGTTGAAGAGAAAAGTGATCTTGTATTCGGAAAGCTTTCTCATTTTAGCTAGACACTTGTGTCTAGTCATAAAAGTTTATGGCATCATTTCTCTTTTGAACTGACTTCAAAAAAGAAGGTTCTCAATTCAACTGTATGTTGTTTTTCCTTTTTTAACCGAGTTCAAAAAAAAAGTAGGTTCTCAGTTCGATCTGTATGTTTGTATGTATGTATATATGTATGTATGCATGTATGTTTGTCCGCGATTATCTCCCGTTTGACTGAACCGATTTTGATGCGGTTTTCAGAAAACTGTTTGGTACATTCTGTAGAAGGTTTTAGTATACAACAAACAGAAATTTATTCAGCGCTTTTTGAAAAAAACAACAAAAACCGAGAAGACGTTTTCGTTTCTTCCATCTTTCCATCTTTGGAGGACTTTTAATCTCTGTTTTAACTGTGTTGCCGTTCCTTAATGGTTTTGGGTGATTAGGAGGCACTAAAAAGTGTAAAATAAAAACTTTTTTGAAAAAATAGAACCGCCTTTTAATTTTTTAGACTATTTTTGAAGGCGGTACTATTTTTTCAAAAAACTTTTTTTTGTATATTTGTTATGTGGTTCCTCCAGCAAATGTGAATCGATTTTGAAAATTATTTTTAAAATTATTTTAAAAATATATATGAAGAATGAATTTATATGGGACCACCTCAGGGTGGTCCCATTTAAATCTTATCGAAATTGATTCTGCACTTTTTGAAAAACGTTCAACAATAGCCCAAAAAAATCTACATAGACGACGTTTTAGTTTCTTCAATATTTGGAGTACCTCTGTTTTAACTGTGTTGCCGATTCTTAATGGATTTGGATGATAAGAAGGTACTATAAAGTGATAATAGTTATTTGTTATACAAGAGTGCAAAGTTGCTTTTTAACCGCGTGTTCAATTTTGATGACCGAGCAAGCGAAGGATTCTAAAATTGAATCACGAGCGCAGCGAGTGATTCAAAATTAGAATCCTGAGCGTTAGCGAGGGAATCAAAAGAGCACGAGGTGAAAAATCTTTGCACTCGAGTGCAACACGTAACTTTTCATTCCACCTCAGCGAGGAAATGACTAAATGCAAAAAAAAAACGTTTACAAAGTCTGAGTTTTTAACAAATTAAAAAAAAGTTGTATGATATATTCGGCACCATAGAGGTAGCAGTAAATAGGTTTAATGTTTTTTTTTAATTCACAAACTTAGTGCACACGATGTTCTAAATTCAATTTACTTTATCCTCTAGAGAATAAAAACGGCTTTTCCACTCAGATATTGAAGATAAATTTACTTTATCCTCTACAGAATAAAAACGGCTTTTCCACTCAGATATTGAAGATTAAAAATACTCTTTCCGAGATGGTGGGATGAAAATAAGTTTTTTTTACAAAAAGACAACCACCTTCAAAATCTATAAAGTGATAAATAACTTTAGCAAAGAACGCACATGACTTTAGATTTGGAAGTCGGTGGCAAAAAAAGACAACAAACAGAACAAAGCCACCGACTTCCAAATGTAAAGTCATGTGTGTTCCGTGCTAAAGTTATTTATCGCTATTGGATAAAGCCGCCAGTCGCCAGATAAAGGGTCTTGACAGACGGACGGACAGACAGACAGACAGACGGACAAAAAAGTGATCCTACAAGGGTTCCGTTTTTTTTTTGAGGTGCTAGGGTTCCCCTAAAAAAGAATCAAACGCCGCAACCGTACAGCGAACCCATCAAAACTACAATGTATAGTTAAATACCTATTTAGTTGATAGCGTGCAGTACGAGGATTATGTAAACAGCAAGCTAGCAGTAACAGCTCGAAGCCAGTTAGTGGTTCTAACAGAGTGTGCGTCTGTTTGTCGAAGGCACCAGTTACGGTAAGGAGATTAGTCCACGGTGACCGCATAGCTTTCAGCCAAATGAGGTGATTAGCCGAAAACCGTTTTGGGTAACATTTTCGGTGTTTCACACGGTCATATGAAGTTTATTTGTATTTTGGTTTGTTGACTAGGAAATTTGGAGATTTGGTGACAATTTTATTTATTTATTTTATTTATTTATTTATTTATAGTTAATTAAAACGGCACAGGTCCAATTACATTAATTAACATAGAATTTAAAAAATTAAAATAAAATAAGCATTCAAATAACATACAATACAAAAATTAAATTCAAAGATATACAATTCGTGGATAAAATTATTAATAATTATTTGAGTAAATGGTTGAATCAATTAAATACATCACATACTAACAAGTAAGTTAAGTTTGAAGATATACCAAAGATATAATATAATAGAGATAGCCGCAAAAAAAAACGGTAGTGAATATCAGAGGACGTCTTCCAGCTGAATGATCAAGACGATGATAATGAGGAGAATACTGATTGCTAATTCAAACTATACTTTGTATATTTAAATACAATTATTTTTTATTGTACTTAATAGATTACTCTGGCTCACACACTATTCATTGTTTGTTGGAATAGAAGGAGTCATCGTTTACTGTATTCATAATTGTAAATATGTGAACACTATGTGTCTGTACATAACTTAGCTGTATTTTCTTAACTTGTAATACTTTGTACATAACATAATATTATATATGATTTTTATACAAGGTATATCGTATTCACGTAACGTATTATAATTCTGGTAAATGCAAATATTGTAAACATTTTTTTAAAGAGTATGTATTTTCCCCCATTCTTCTCCATACGAAACTACCATTTGGAATAGGCAACTAGATTCTTTACAATATCACGTTCAAAAGTGAATCTAATTGAAATAAATGATTTGACTTTGACTGCAATGACTGCATTATCACGCTAAGATAATTACATTATATTAAAATCAAAAGAGTAAAGACTATTACTACTTCTGCTCTCTGCAAATGTTCAATGGTTTACCACTAACAAGAATACTGCATTCTATTATTTTTCTCGTGTAATACTGTAAGTTTTCTTCAAGATTAGATTAATTATTTCAAACTTTGAAGAATACTAAACTATCCAAATAAGCTTTGGGAATAACCGCCATTTGCCAGCAAGCGATGATTTCGAGAGGGAATTAATTTTAATTTAGATATTAATTAAAGCGGTAATACAGATCTCTTGCTAATTACGTTAATTACAATTATTTGGTCATTCTATGAAATTCAAGTAATCCAAATAAATTAGGTATAATTAAACATTTCTGAGATAAAACACACTTGAATAAGCTAGCTAGCTGTTATTTTCATTCAATTTTGTCGGTAGGTAAATAATAATATATAATACTTAAATTAAATGAAAAAATCATGTTAGCATATCGACGATTTTTTGAGTCGTAAATTATAGCTCTTCATGACAAACTGTAATACTTGTATAGATACAATTACTCGTTGGTACCTAGATAGATGTCCGAATAATGTCAATTTTTTTTTCAAGTATCTTAAGTAAGTAGTTGGTTTAAAGCTTGCCCAAAGTTATTTTGAACTTTGTATTTTAGTACCTCTATTTAGTAGACATACTCATACTATAATACAGCCATACCTTTTCAGTCGCATCGTGGAGCGATGGTGCGGGGAATTCGATTTATCAGTTAATCCCACGAAAACCGAACTAGTCATGTTTACCCACAAACGGGCACTAGGACCCTACCGCCTACCCAAACTTTTCAGTACAGAGCTCCAGCTGGCCAACGAAGTAAAATACCTCGGGGTCATCTTAAACAGTAAGTTAAACTGGACCCAAGCAGCAAAATGTAGTCTAGTAATGGTTCTAGAACCAACATTTTATTAGGATTATAACGGAATAGTAAGCAATTATAACCACGGAAAAGGGCCCAATTTATAGGCGTATTTTGCCTGATTTAATATCTTTAGTAGACTTGGTGAATACCGCTTTGCCCAATAACGACCTTATAGTTGGACTACGTAAAACTATTTGCTCCCGCAATGCTAACTATCAGCGCTTAATGGAACCAAACACGACAATAACAAATCTCTTACAAGCTCATACCAAGTGTTGTGAATTGGTGGATTGTTGCTGCTCACATTTGTAAAAATGAAAAGTGATAAAGGCAAGTTATTCATCCATTTCTTATTATAAATATTATCTAGGATATTAATTATGAGTAGAGTGTTAACAATAAGTCAAGATGTATATGTTTCAATCTGCATGGCGCACGTGTATTTTCTGTGAAGTATAATAAGTTTTTTATCAAGAATTTTACACGCCCTTTGAAATTAGCGTTTTCATTAAGTTGAATTTTAAAATAATGTTGGTTTCAGTAAGACATACAACGAAAAGTCGCCATCTTGACAAAGTTGGTTTTCCCAAATACATTAACAAACCGCTATAGGCGTACTTTGTTTAAAAATGGTAAATAAGAGAACCATTGCTTGGCCATATTGTCTGTAATTAGAGTTCCGTAAATATTTCTGTAACTGGACTGTTATTTTATATTACTATTAGATACCTATGTCTTATTTTAATGTTTTTTGTTTAGGTTAGGTCAGCATTGAAAATGTAATATTTCTGGACGTCGATCTTTTTACGATCATAAGGGATTTTTGAGCTTTTGAAACTCTACGTGAATATTTATTGTTGTCTCACAAATGTCGTGGTTGTAACTATAAAGTTTCAAAAAGTCTTTCAAGAAGGCCACGACACTTCTTCACACGACGACATATATTTTGATTGACTCCACTCTAAATGGAAGACAAAGTATTCAAAACTATTAATGTTCCTGTATACATGACCGCTGTACTGTTGGAAACGGCGCGCATGTCGCGAGTGTGGTGTACTTTTTATCGTGGGCAAGACATTAGGAAGGAATAGATGCACCAGCAAGGTTTTTAGACGATGTTACGATTGATATTGATTATATTGAATAAAATGTGAAAAAAAAGTGTTTTATTTCTGATATCAACACGTTTAAACCTCAGATTATGAAACAAAAGTCAGATAGACCGCGCGGAACACTGAGAGTGAAGCCAAAAAAGCAAATACAAATTCAAAAGAAATACCTACAACGCGCTTCTTGCTGTACTGACACTAGTCAGTAAAGCACGAAACGCCGTATCCTTAAAAAAAAAACAAATAAAAATACAAATAGAAATTAAAAACTGAATACAATCATGAGATTGTAGGTATTCGCTTTTGAATTTGTATTTGCTTTTTTGGCTTCACTCGCAGTGTTCCGCGCGGTCTATCTGCCTTTTGTTTCATAATCTGAGGTTTAAACGTGTTTTAACAAGCAACGTTAAATGTAAAGAGGTTCATGGGAATGGGCTGAAAATTAAAAAAAAACGTAAGAATAGTTCAATTTCGCGAGCTACCCTGGTGCTTTCACGCCTTAAATAATAATTCTATTACGGTCATTGTAAACAGTAACAAAACAGTAAAAAAAAGCCAGTTCTTAATAAAATTCTTTTTAATTTATTTTATTTAGGTACCTTTAACAACACTAAAAACTAATGAGATTACAAACTAAACTATAATAAATAATAATAGGTACTTGAGAGAGGTATTTACTTATTGGCTTCTAACCTTCGTATCTGTTGCCAAAGAATGAGGCGACTAGCTCTTTGCCGATATAGTTTACCCAATAGGATCATAATCTTTCACTGTATTAATTTTCGGTACCTAAACGTTGTTTAAAAATACCGAGTAAAAATGAGTAATATGAGATCAATAAACACAAACTATATACAAACATACAATTATTACCCATAAGTATAATTTTGAATAAACAGGAAAAGTAATGATGTAAGTGGTACATAATATTTGCGTAACACTAAGGCGGGACATGATACTGTTTTGTCTTCACTGTCCCGATGAAAATAATATTCAGAAAACATTGTTTACTTCCATGATTGGCCTACTTACAATTAATAGCTTTTCCTCTTTATTAGTTCCAACTCATTTGTTTCAACATGAGCGGAAAAAAATACATCACATGTACTTATTAACCGTTAACCATGCATACGGCTTATCAAAGTAACTTTGAGCTAAAATTATTGTTTAATGTCAAAAATCACTGTGAAGTAGCGCGCTATGTAACACAGGCAGAACATTCTGCTTCTCGAGTGCATGCTACAGTACAGGGTTCGTAAACGTATTTAAAGTTCACTTTTGATGTTGAAAACTTATTTTCGTAATCTGCGTATCCAGAAAGTTCCCAGATATGGTTCGGCCAATCAACTATGTCGGTAGCGAGGCTGACTTTCTTATCTGTTTAATGCAGCTAGAACTACTTCGTTTCAATGTCTCTGAAACTTTTTTATGATGGCCTCATACAGACTCTTGTAAGCCTGTCGATATTCCCTTGACATTAACACGTAGATGATGGGGTTCATGCATGTGCCTGAATACTCCATCAGATGGGAGAAGACATTAGTTATAGGTTCAGACTTATACTCCTCGTATACGAGTCTCGTCGCCATAACAGGCAGATGACAAACGCAGAAAGATATCATTATTGCAGCAATCATAGCACATAGCTTCTTGTCTTTACTTGTAGGGGTTTTCGGTCCGATAAGTTTCCTCGTCAGTCTAAACGGAGCCTTGAAGTATTTTTCGAAAGCTTTTCCTTCATTTGGAGATTGAGGAGCAGATATATCGCTGCTGGTCGGTGTTTTGCCACTATCAGTGGTACTCCCAGGACTAGAAGGACCGAAGCTAATAAATGTTTTCCCTTCAGTTGAAATATCGGATTGAGTTTGTGGTAGTGGCAAGTGTGTGGGACGTGTAGGATTATTATTCTGGATTTTCTTTGCATTTCGAACCACCCACCATATTCGCGCGTAACATAAGGCTATGGTAAGGTATGGCCCTATAAAGGCGGCAACCAATAAAAACTTTTTCGGAGAGTGGCCGTTTCTGTCTGGCATCAACGTGCAGAATCCCCCGTTGGGTTCCAAGTCGAATCGACCCCATGCCCCAAAGTTAGGCGCCATGAATATTGCTAAAGCTGATACCCATATCATCAGAATACTCATTGCTATGTTTCTTCTTCTATACAACCTGGAATAATAAATAAATATCTAGTTGAAGTATAAACAATTGTTACATGTTATTATTTGTTTGCTTTTAAATTTACGCACGATCACATTGCCTATCAACATTATGATATGATCACTTACTTGGGATACAGTAGTGGATGACATACAATGACGTATCTGTTGATGGTGATGGCCAGTATGGTAAAGATAGAGGTGCTATTCAACACAAACTTGAAGTACGCATACACGCGGCACATTACCCACCCATGGGTCCAATGACCCTTCGCGAAGGTCATCGCAGTCATCGGCAGAGTGAGACAATTGAAAATCAAGTCGCTGGTGTGTAGATTTATAATGAAGATCGCTGTCGCATTCCGAACCTGAAAAAGATAAACGTAATATTAATTGTAAGAACTATACATATAAATAGTATCGCGTCAGAGCATGCGACAAATAAACAATTCGCCATGTAAGTATAGACATTGGATCGGACAAAACAATATTCATGAGCGTCATATAATTGACGATATCACGACGTGCTTCAAAACTATTCTACAAAGTTCTCGCAATTATTTTTAGCTCGAAACCAGAGAAAATAACATCGTCATTGCCCATGACGTCTTTGACCACGTATGGTCAGACTAAAGTTGTGGAAACATCACCCACCGCCACAGAACTTCTTTCAATCCAGGAACACTTGGCACTCGGAAGTGATTTGCAGTGGCCTAAAAGGGAAGCGCTCAATAGAGCGTGCTCACAACAAGGCCGCTGCAAATACAACCTAACAAAATGGGGGATTATAGATCCAACTGATACCCAGTGTGAGTCCGGTGCTTCTGACCAGACAATGACCCACTTACTACAGTGCCCAAAGTGACCCGTCACCTGCACCTTAGAGAACATTAAAAACGCCACTAATGCTGCGATTAATGCAGCTCCTACTGGGCCCCTAACCTAACCTAACCACGGATATGAGTCTAACACAAAAAAAAAGAACACAACCATCGATTTGCAACGAAGAAGACCACAGTATCATAATCACAAAAGCCATCTCTTTAAATAAAAAAATGTTTTTTATACTGGTTCACTTTTATCACAATAACACAACAGCCGTATGAAATTCACGCGCGCGCACGCCTGTGACCTAAAGTGAACCAGTACAAAAAACATTTTTTCTTCGGGAAAGTTGTTTGTTATCATGAACACAATCACGTGTTTAAGTATCGTACACTAATTACCAGTCACCCTATATAATGAATTGAAATAAACTGCAGCCCGAAAATAAAACTATAAATGTGGTGTATAGGTAAGGGGGAGGGGGGATTTACGAAAATAACAACATCATTTTTTTTACAAATTGGTGCTTTAAAATAGGCATTTTCTGTTGACTGAAATATAAAAATAGTTTGCGTTCAACATCATTAAACTTCATATCTTCATAACCACGCGGACGAAGTCAACAGCTAGTAATTGTATAAAGTATAATATTTTGGCCAAAATATATAAATTCTTGCAAAAACTTGAGAATAACGCCATTTCAGACTACGAGTTAAATTGTGGTAAATTAAATTCTTCCATCACCATAATGGTATTGCTGTATCTGATGAAGGACTAAGCACAATATCAATTTATAAATTATTTGCAGGTATGTTCTATAGAATATCAATATCATTTAAAATTGTAGTCAACGATGACAGTCTATGTAACCATAAAATAACCCATGCCCTTATAAATTCGCAGAAGATAAACTATAGTTTAAAAATAACAGTCCAACGTCTTACCTTTAGATCCAAATATTGCTTTTCGATATTTCGATTTTTACATATCATTAAATATTATGATTATTTTTTACTAATGTTAGGAAGAAACAAAAACGCTCACACTTCATGATCTATCAACAAATTAATAATCAACTAAATATAAAAACATCGATCACAAAAAAGCACTAAATAATACCGATCGAAATACGGAAAAATTTTTGCCATTCTCACGTGATAGGACAGAAAAAAAAAACAAATATACAGACGGCAAGATATTTAAAAAATTAGATTGCACGACCCTTTGGGCCTATAGCCTTCCTCGGTAAATGGACTATTCAACACAAAAAGCATTTTTCAATTCGAACTAGTAGATCCTGAGATTAGCGCGTTCAACCAAACAAACAAACTCTTCAGCTTTATAATATTATTTTATATATAGTACAGATAATAATATGTGGGGACAATTCAGACACGGCCATCGGACCCCAAACTTAAGAGACCCTGTACTATGGGTGTCAGACCGCTGATCTACATACACAAATACATTTTAAATACATACATATATATATATAGATAAACAACAACCCAGACACGAGGCAAACACAAGTGTTGAGAGCATAGTACGATCTGGTACCTATTTATCCAACCGATAGGAATACCGCATTCAAAGGTGGAAAATGTGAACATAAAAAGCGCTGTACTGACCTTTCGGCACCTAGCAAGAGCGACGATGGTGGTTAGATTGCCAGGTATGCCGATGATCATGAAAATCACGCAGCACGCAGAAGCGAACTGGAGCAATGAATCCGAGTAACACCGGAACAAACCCACAGTCGCCAGTTCTTCGTCTGACTGAAATTCTATCCCGAATTCCGACCCCACAACACCACCTGCACTGATGTAATTACATGCTACCATCTTCCTAGTTTATTAAATCTTGCGAACAGCTGGAAATCTAACAAAGCACTATATACTTGTCAAGCGTTGAAACAATTATCTACCGTTGCGAGACTCCCGGGAGTAACATTATACTTTAATTTTAATTTGAAGTTTCGTTATTTAATTTAGGACTTCATTCACTGATTGAATATTTACGGTGTGCTCTCAATCATTATAGAACTGTTACTGTCCTGTTTAGTGGATTTATTGCGTGTTCATTATCATATAATAGTCATGATTCTCTAATAATTCCTGTAAGCCATTTTAAACGTTTTCCCTGTGCGTCAAGCTTTGTTGTGGTTTGAAGATTACTGTTCAGTTGGTATGGGCGTAAGTATTCTATATGTATATTAAATAATTTACTAATTGGTTGGTTTAACAATTTTCTTTAATATGATGCCTCATCATAGTCAGGATTACATTAATGAAACTATCAACATCGATGATCATGAATTGACTGAGGAAGAATATAATGTTTAATAATAAAAACCAAGTATTAGTTAGACTTCTGTAATTACACCTACCCTACACCTACCCTACACCTACCCTACACCTACCCTACACCTACCCTACACCTACCCTACACCTACCCTACACCTACCCTACACCTACCCTACACCTACCCTACACCTACCCTACACCTACCCTACACCTACCCTACACCTACCCTACACCTACCCTACACCTACCCTACACCTACCCTACACCTACCCTACACCTACCCTACACCTACCCTACACCTACCCTACACCTACCCTACACCTACCCTACACCTACCCTACACCTACCCTACACCTACCCTACACCTACCCTACACCTACCCTACACCTACCCTACACCTACCCTACACCTACCCTACACCTACCCTACACCTACCCTACACCTACCCTACACCTACCCTACACCTACCCTACACCTACCCTACACCTACCCTACACCTACCCTACACCTACCCTACACCTACCCTACACCTACCCTACACCTACCCTACACCTACCCTACACCTACCCTACACCTACCCTACACCTACCCTACACCTACCCTACACCTACCCTACACCTACCCTACACCTACCCTACACCTACCCTACACCTACCCTACACCTACCCTACACCTACCCTACACCTACCCTACACCTACCCTACACCTACCCTACACCTACCCTACACCTACCCTACACCTACCCTACACCTACCCTACACCTACCCTACAAATTTATTTTTTTTTTTCTCTCCGTAAGAACCTTCTTCGTACTTCAAGGAATATTATAAAAAAAGAATTATCCAATTTGGTCAAGCGGTTCGCAAGTTATGCGCTTACCAACACATTTAGCGATTCATTTTTATATATAAGATAAGGCCGAGATTATATTTATGTACAACGTTACTTGGGAAACAACATTTAAAGCCTATATTTACATTTCAAATTATTCATCTTATTATCTTACGCACTACTAACCATTAAAATATTGAATAAAACTTCAACTATCACTTTGAAGGCTTTATCATTCTCTAAAGAGTGCAATGATTCACTTTACATATTATAATCTCACCGATGTTTTAAAACATTTCAGCATCATCCCAAGGAATTTCGGAAAACCCCATCTCCTTGTATGCGATCCTAATGGGTTTGTAGTTGGTAGCCGTTGATAGATTTATATGTGAGAGTAAAAAGAAAGCAGATTGCGAAGCTCGGAAGTCCATTCGGATGTATTCGACCGACACTCGGATTACTGCGGCGGTGTAACACGGAGTTTCTTGTTAATGACGCTGCATTTGATGTTGAGGGGTTTATTTAAAATAAGCTTTCTTTTATTTGTGTCATTTTTTATTTCTTTTCTTTCTTACGGTTCCGTACCTCAAGGGGAAACAACGGAACCCTTATAAGATCACTTTGTTGTCCGTCTGTCTGTCTGTCTGTCAAGACCCTTTATCTCGGGAACGCGTAAAGATATCGAGTTGAAATTAAAACCATATACTTAGGTCCACGGTGCCTTGAAGCTGTGAAAAACCAAACTTCTAAGTTAACGTGAAAAAAAGATACAGCTGTTGATGTCGCATAAAACGTACATTTCGACACTCTCAAGGGAATCAAAATTTATAGGGTACTCTCCGTTGACCTAGAACTATGAAATTTGGCAAGTAATATCGTCTTACAGGGAAAACTCTGAAAGCTATACATTTGTAATTAAATTATAAAAATATATTCTTTACTTATAACGAGCTTTTGTCCGTGTGAATGTCGGTTATCACGGATGCAGACGAAGTCCCGGATTAAAAGTACCCTATGTGCTTTCACAGTATTCAAGCTATTTTCATACCAAATTTCATCAAAATCGGTTCAGGCGTTACATTGTGAAAGCGTAACAGACAGAGTTATTTTCTCATTTATAATATTAGTATCCACCTACAAATTTGTACGGAACCCTCGGTGAGCACGTCCGACTTGCACTTGTCTGGTTTTTTGATGTGAATGGTAATGATGTCAAACTTAGTTACTGAAAATAGGTACATAGAATGAATACAATTTCTGACTAAATTTGATTACACGAGGAAGGATATAAGGACATACAAGTTGTAAATTCAATTCTGATTCTGCTTTCTTTATTATTATTATTAATTTAATTTTATGATTTTAATTTAATTTAAATACATATTTCAATTATTTAATTTTAATGATAATAATAACATTAATTTTTTTTTGTGTTATTTGATTCATTATTTCTATTAAAATGGAATTTTAGATTTAATTTTATTTTAAATTGTAATTAATGATCTGAAAATGGTTGAAATAAATGATATTGAATTTGAATTTGATTTTGGAAACTCATAGCCAAGTTCTGAGACAACTTAATATAGACTGCCATCGCCACAACCGTACAGCGAACCCATCAAAAGAACAATGTATAGGTACTTAGATACCTATTAAGTTGATAGTGTGCAGTACAAGGATTATGTAAACTGCAAGCTGGCAGCAGGAGCACGGAGCCAGTTAGTGGCTCTTTAACAGAGTGTGCGTCTGTTTGTCGAAGGCACAAGTTACGGTAAGAGATTAGTCCACGGTGACCGCATAGCTTTCAGCCAAATGAGGTGATTAGCTGAAAACCGTTTTGGGTAACATTTTCGGTGTTTCGCACAGTCATATGAAGTTTATTTGTATTTTGGTTTGTTGACAGGGAATTTGGTGACAATTTTAATTTTGAAGATAGGCATAAAGATATAAATTGTATAGAGATTTCGGAAAGAAATGGTAGAGGACGTCAGAGAGATCTTTTAGCTGAAGACGATGCTAATGAAGTGAATACTGCAATTACTGCAAAAACTGCATCATTACGCTTGAGACAGTTAAACGTCCAGTTTATTACATTATACCGTATCAGTAAAACATCTGCCAAAAAATAAAGACTATACTACGTTTGCTCTCTGCAAATGTTCAATGGTTTAACACTAACAAGAATATTATGTACATTCTATTATGTTTGCTTATGTAATACTGTAAGTTTTCTTAAAGATTTGAATAATTTAATTAATATTTCAAACGCTGAAGAATAGTAGAGTATCCAAATAAGCTTTGGGAATAACCGCCATTCGCCAGCAATCGAAGATTTCGAGAGGAAATTCAGTAACGTTTTAATTCAGATATTAATTAAAGCGCTGATACAGATTTATGTTTACAATACGATAAGGGTCCGAAGAATCTTGTTAATTACGTTAATTATAAGTATTTGGTCATTCTATTAAAGTCAAGCAATCCAAATAAAAGTATAATTTAACATTTCTGAGATAAAACACACTTGAATAAGCTAGCTAGATGTCATTCTCATTCAATTTTGTCGGTAAAAATATATAAAATTAAATGAATAATTCATGTTAGCATGTCGACGATATTTGAGTCGTAAAATATAGCTCTTCATGACAAACTGTAATATTTATGAAGGTATTGATACTATCACTCGTTTTGTAGATAGATGACTGAAGAATCACACCTTTTTTTTTCAAGTAACCTTAGAAGTTGGTTTAAAGCTTGCCCAAAGTTATTTTGAACTTCGTATTTTAATAGGTCTTCCTACCTCTATCTAGTAGACATACATAATACAGCTATAGCTTTTCATAACAAAAAATATCAAACTTTGTGTAGGCTTACGAAGAAATAACATGCATTGGAGTAGGGAAATTTGGTTTACATTTTAGCCGTATTTTCCTTCTCATCAAGTTTTTCCTACAAATATCTGTATGCATGTGGTTGTAAATAAATAAAATATCAAAAAGGGCGTATATTTACCGGAGTCAACTAATACATCTCAAACAGGATCCCGTTCCGGGATTGAGAGTAAACCCCACGGATTTCCTTATCGCGTTTTGGCGAAAATTTATAGACTGTGAAAATTCTGTGTCTCGACAGATCGGTGTGAAATGACAAACGTGACCCGAATGGTGAGGTAAGGCTTGTTCAGACTGTGAAGAGAGAACGGGCGGTTTTAAATGGGTGCTGTTGTGGTATGACATTGCATGCGCGAGGCGTGGAGAGACACATCATAAATTATCTACTACATATTTGCATTTTTTTATCGAGTTTTTGCGGTGTAATGTAAATAGGATTATAACATTGTTTACGGTTTAGGGATTGCTATTTTATTATAACATAGATGCGTATTAGAAAAGTAAGTATATATAGAAGGGCTTACCTTTCTTATTTGTGTATTTTTTCAAATGTGTTGTGTTGGTATTAAAGGCACCTTTGTCGCAATATATCATTGTCAGTTGGTCTGGAACTAACCAAACAAGTGCCTCGCTGTGCAGTCGAACACTTGTCCCTAAGCAAATATAAACTTCTATGACAAATTGTACGTGCTCGAAGTCACGTTTACACGTGCTGAAAATATTTAAACTTCTGTTTTACATTTTACTCTGGTCAAGTCGTGAATGAAATTTACTGTGACTACTCATATCAGAACTATCAGTTTGTGAATTTTTGACCAAAACTTACGAACAGACCGAGTGTAAGGGCAATTTTTGTCCTTTGTATAATGTGGTTTTCTGTGGGCTCATGTCTCATATAATATTAAAATTCATATAAGTTAATAAGTCACGCGCTATTATCACAAAGGACTGACCTTGAACTTTATTTAGAAAACTTAGGCATTAAGTCCTCCTTTGTACCTTAGTGCATGCAGTATAAAGAAATAAACTTACAGGTATTATCAGAGAATACTTAGACATAAAAAAATAAAAATGTGAATGTTGTTTCACATCCAATAAAACATTTTTTATTGATTTGTAAGAACTTGACCTTCTATCTAAATCTTGTGGTATGAGAACATTACATTGCCACCCAGTAACTACAGCCCGTAACCTAATGACTGGTTTAAGTACGTCTGCCCAAAACCATTATTCCTCAAATTACGTAAAAATAAGTATTGTGGACTTTTAGGCCGGCCATACGTGGGCAGCTCTAAGTAGTCAGGATCGAGAGACTTCTTTAAGCTGCGACTGTAGGTATAGTTAAATATAGTCTTCTATTGACATACATAATTCTGGCACAGAACACAGACCGTGTAACAGTGTGACAGTTCTGGCACTGGGGGAACCCAGTGAACTTTCATGGTGCGGTCAAGCAGTTACCAGGCATACACTTAGTTCTTGGACTATCTACTACTCTATCCGCTACGCCCGCACTCTTCATCCCACATTCGCATCGCGCGCGCCTCCCGCTCACCTTTCCCTGATCTAGAAATTAAAACCGTTGTATTTGATCATTGCCTAACTGTTCGAGCCGCCCGTTTGTGACCGCCCTTAGAGACTGGCTTGTTTAGTCATATTCAACCTTATTTTATTAGTTCAAATTCCTTCGAGAGGTCCTCGTTTCTAAATTAGAATAAGGGTTCTACAGTCCGCCACTAGAACAGACAGACAATTTTAGTTTAAAATAGAATATAATAATTAGCTCAATAGGTATACGAACTTATAAGGTAAATTGTGTTTAAATGAAGTAGATTAACCCTTTGACTGCCGTAAACGCGGATTCACGCGAGACACAATTTATTTTAATTGTGTCTGTAATTAGGTACGGGATACGAATGGTTAAACCTCCGGTACCGTAATCACGTCATAGTGGTTACAGTACCCACGTTCAAAAGTATTCCAAGGTCGCATCAAAATAAATAAATCAGCGAAGTTATACCCTGCGTCGGACATGAGCGAAGCCTTCGCTGGCATTCGATTTAACGGTACATTTACCACTCCTTGAACAGTCAAGATAAACGGCAAACATCAGACGGACACAAAGTAGAGAAGAAGTGAATATATCCTCTATTCACATTACGTGTGGCCATTATCTGCGCTTATAAAAGGGTCTAAGGGTGTGGTGAACCTAACATGTCCCGCGGGGGCATTATTTATGCCCGCACCACGGGACAGTCCTACGGTCTCCCAAGATGTTCGGCCTAAAATATGGGCAACGCCGCCCAACTTCCGAAGAATAATGAGTGACCCAAATTGTGTGCTTTTGACAACTAATGGTAAAAATGTTTGCTTCGTTTTTGCTGGACCTTGCAAGCTTAAGACTCGTATTCGTATAATCATAGATCTTAAATCTAAAGAGCTCCATTGCGTAATTCCGAAGGCCTAGTTTTTCTCTTCTAATTAATAAACTCCTACAGTCTGTTCAGTCTTAACTTAAAAAAATCGATTAGGCCGCATGATATTTTATATCTTATACAAACTGTGTAGGCAGTCCAAAATCCTGTAAAATAAAAATATAGGTCCTTGGTTTAATTAATCAATAAATACATTTTTACAAGAGTTTTGTAGCTACGCTCTTTTCTAACATATTCAGGCTTTTACCGAATGTTTGAATTTGACGAAATGGGGCATCCCGTTGGATTCGTCTGCATATAAGAATCCATGTTATCTCATTGGATTATCCAAATGTAACCAAAACATGTCGTAGTGATGTCCACGACATGTTGGGTTGGTTACATAATACCTTAAGTCGAAACTTGAAATAGTATTAGATAAGGCCACGAAGAAAGTAACACTATTAAGTATAACTGTTATACTTACTGCGTGGGTAGGGCTTAGGTGAATTCTGATGTATAAAAATATATTTTCGTCTATCGTCATCATATTTATTATTTATTTATTTATACTTCATGCACAAAGGTACACAGTCGGACTTAATGCCTCAGGAATTCTCTACAAGTGAACCAAGGGTGATGAAGAGTTCATGGCTGGTGCATATGAAAAAGAATATTTAAAAAGTTAAAAACCGATAAACTTACGACTATAATTATATACTACACATACATAACTACATATCTGGTATATCACATACCTATATTATACATATATATATTTATAAATATATTATTTATATATTTTCGGCCTGTATTGTCCACTGCAGGGCAAAGGCGTGCCTTTCTTCCTTTCATCAGTCTCGACTATTCGCTATGTCGGCCAATTCTTAAGAAAGCCGTCCAAGTCATATTTATAAAGGTTTATTTTTATTTTATCACCCCTTTGATTTGGTGACCTGATAATCACCGTGTTTCTTTCCTTGGATAGGCTTAAAATTGTTTATACAGCAAGTGATTACAGATCACGTCATAGTACCTATTTAAGAATTTTGTGAAAACAGCATAGAAACGGTGCAGATATTCAAACCGTTTTAATAAGCTCCCGTGTAAGAATGTTTCTTTTTAGAAATACTTTAAAGGTATGTTTAGAATTTGCCTGGCTTTCAGCTTTTATAGGCTCCGACATTATTTTTATAATTTCAAAGATTCTCATTTCTGTATACTCATGGTACGAAGTCTTTTTATGTGATTTTATGAAATGCCTTTTGAAGATTTTAATCTCTCCTTAGGAAGCAAGTTGTATTTGTAGGTACTTATCACAAAATTAATTTGCTGGACAAATTGTTTGTTAAATTACATGGGTAATAATTTTTAATGTTAAGCTTAATAACGACAAACTAGGACAACAAAATACCAATTAAATTATACGCAATCCGTTTGACATTAACACACGATTAACATAATCTACAAAGCGTAAGTATGATATGACAAACTTCAGATCAAAAGCGACGGTGGCGCCACTAGTGAATAATTAGCGAACCAAATCGGTCGTTTGATTCGAACATTTTTAAGGAAAGTTTGGCTGTTGGCTTGATGCAGAAGAAATGCGGCCGCTTGCGGACAGCAAGGCTCGTTTTCTGCAAGGGCGATTAATTGAACAAAACTGTGAATATTGAGTGCTTTGTGGAGCACATTGTTCTATATTTATATGAGTTGATAATTATACGTTTTTGAACCACTTACAGTCAAGTCGTAACTATAGTATAAATATTACTATTAGTACTACCGTACAGTAGCGACACGCCCCGCCTCCCTCCGAAACACTGTTTCTCACCTCTTCCTGCGTCGAACGTACTCTCGAAACTACTTTTAGATCAAGCGGCGGGCGCGGCGCGTAGACATGCACACACACGCACGTATTTGTACAGTCTGTTATTTTGGTAGTAGTGTAATTAAATAAATCGTTTCGTTTGTATGGAGTCTCGTTAAATAATATGCAGTAGAAATAAAATTCGAACGAGGCTGTTGGTGTAACCATCCATACTTTCCATCACAGTTAAAGATGCTGTGGAGACCACAAGTTTTCAAAATCTGATAACTAAAATGCGTATACCTCAAAAATCATAGCGGCAAAATAACGAAAAGCCACTCGTAATAGACAAATTAATAATAGGTTTAGCAAAAAATATATTTCGCCTCAGCCATTTTGTTAGGAAAATCCGTTAGTCACGTCTTAATACAAAAAATAGGTCGGATAAGACATCCGTGTTCTAACGTTGTACGTGACGTAATTTCTTTCAGTTAATTCTACGACTGGCGCAGAATGTGAATTAGCAGACAAATCTCTTCTTTATTATTTTTTTCTAGATCAATGCACATATAATTATTATGAGTCATAAGTATTTACCTCTTTATACAGGATACATTTTTAACCAGTGCGTAAATTCTAGGGGCTGATTTTAGTGCTCAAATACAACCACTTTTCAATGGGATCAACATAGAAATCTCAAAAAAAATAACCTTTTCATACTTAGTGATCAATCAGTTGTTGCGATTTCTATGAGGAAGGAAATTTGTTTTTGAGATTTCGATATTGGTCTCATAGAAAAAGTTGTTGGTTTTGAGCACCAGAATCAGTCTCTAGAATTTCCGCACTGGTGAAAAAGATATCCTGTATAACGGCTGTCTTATCTCTTTATTAAAAAAAAATCTCTTCCAATATAATTCACCTCCATTATGCAAGAAAATTCAGGGGCTCGTGGCTAAGTAAAAGTCATGCGTATCGATCGGTCAAGGTTAAGCTACGCTTGCTGAGGCCAGTCCGTGGATGGGTGACCAACCTTTTTATACTGGGACCCCTCCGAGCCGCGGCAAGCACGTAAAGCTGTTGGTCCCGCCGGCTGTCATTCGTAGATCTCTGACAGTCGTTATGGGTAGTTGAAACCAGAAAGTCTAACAACCAGTCTTGCCAAAGGGTATCGTGTTACCCAATAACTCTATGTAAAAGGCAGTTGCTCTATGTAAAACATTTATTCAGCTGCGTCCGGTTAGACTGGAAACCGACCTGATTATGACCGTAAGAAAATATTGCTACAAACTCAAACTCAAACGTTTATTTCAAATAAACCATTTACAGGCACTTTTGAATTGTCAAGGAGTCAGCCAGTCAAAAAGTTGCAGCTAGTTGCTCGTTCCAAACAGTAGGTTTCTATGGAGAAGAACGAGCAAGAAACACTATTAACTATTAAAAAATCAATAGAATACTTATTACAAATTTAGGTTACATCATAAATGTTGAATCTTAGCTATAATATTAGAACATCGCTTGCAGAAACTTGCTATACAAGATTTAGTTTTAGCTACCTTGTAGACAGCAGTGTAGGCACCTATTTGTATTATGCCCATCCTCCAATTTAGTTTTATATGACTAGTTGACGCGGCAAACGTTGTTTTGCCATATAATTTTTTATTTATTTTTTTAATTTTTTTTATTTATTTGGAACAACTAACAACTACATAATGAAGGTATATAAAAAGAAGACTTAAAACTAATAATTATGCAATCCACTGCGTTATTCACAGAATACTATTAGGTTTTACAATTTTACGCTAGTATATAAAGATAATTTAGTAAATCTATATTTTACAGTAAAAAGATAAAGCGCTTTAAAAAAATAATTTCATACATGTCGAAGTAATAAAAGAACGAGGAACAATAAAAGTGTTTACAAAATTCAGCTTTCTAACTGTAAAGCTGAATTTTACAGTACAAAAGTTTAGATTCAATAAACCACGCTTATCTGCTTAGAAAGGAGATATAATATCCGATTCTTTGATCGCTTCAAGGATAGTGCATTTATATTTACCATATGTCAAACAGAATAAGGCAACATTACTAAAGAATTTATTATAATTATTAGTAAGGCGCCGTAGAGGAGCACGCAAGCCAGCATTTGTACGACAGGAAGACACATAAATAAAAAATCCCGGACAAGTGTGACTCGGACTCGCCCACCGAGGGTTCCGTACATATTTGTAGGTACATATATTCATACTTCTATATATACTAATACCTACTATCCATACTTTCATATCTACTTAATATTATAAATGCGTTATTTGCGACATAGACGGCCGTATTTTTTTTTCACGTTAACATAGAGGGTTGATTTTTTTACAGCACCTAGGGACCGTATATGGTTTTCATTTCAACTCGATACCTCCACGCGTTCCCGAGATAAAGGGTCTTGACAGACAGACAGACAGACGGACAACAAAGTGATCCTATAAGGGTTCCGTTTTTTCCTTTTGAGGTACGGAACCCTAAAAAATGCCTAACTAAATAAACCTGTATATAAATAAATAAAACAAAAAATCCGTCAAGCCGTTTCGGAGGAGTTCGATAACAAACTCGAGATTTTTATATATTAGACTAGCGACTTGTCCCGGCTTCGCACGGATGCAATGTAGATCAAACTATAACAAATAAACCTTAATATTGTAATAACTGCTTTTGCACCGCACTACACTTATAATGGCAGCTCGATCATGTTGGTGACGGAAGTAACTGGTGCTTATAGCACAGGAATCCTCCTAGTTTAAGCCCATTTGCACTTGTTCTGTATCTTGTCACTAACGCATACTTAAAGTCTAATATATGGTACACATAAATAAATATTCTTATTTATTCATTATTATTATTCTCATTTATTCATTATATATACATATTTAAGTTACATTTTTAAATATTAATACAAAAATAAAAATATTTAAAAATGTAAAAAATAGTAGCCCACCGGTATCAACAACAGGGTCCAAGCTACCGGTGGTCAGGGCTCCTGAGAGAGGAATCTTCTGACTATACGCGCCGTGTCCAGGAGTACCGCTTTCTGTATCAAGCCCTTGATCCAGCTGCCTAACGAGAGCCTCCTTAGATGTTGGTCGAGGCTCTTGGAAATGAGCCCATTGGCCGTAACGACTATCGGCACAATGACTGCTATTATTGTATATGTAGATCGTATGATGAAAACCGCATTAAAATCCGTTGCAGAGTTTATAAGATTTAAGCGTACAGACACCAGGAAAAACTTTGTAAAGATTAGAAAATAAATTTTCCTTAAACTTATGGAACTATTAACTTATTAAACTATGGAACGGAGTATTCTGGGTATAAAACTGCAAGACCGGGTTAGGAATACCACCATCCGTTCCATTACAAAAATAACTGACGTCACTCGGAAAGCTGTCATGCTGAAATGGCTGGACACATCTGCCGCATGTCAGACGATAATTGGGCCAAACGTACAACCCAATGGGTTCCTCTACATGGCAAGCGACATCGCGGCAGGCCCAGGCGGAGATGGCGGGATGATCTAGACTCCTTCGAAAAAGACTGGCCCCAACTAGCCCTTAACAGAGAGAGAGTTGGAAGGAGAGTAGAGAGGCCTTTGCCCAGCAGTGGGAAAATCCAGGCCGAAATAAAATATAAATAAATAAACTTATCATTTTGGCCAGAATATATCAATCGTGCATCCGTTATTGTCCATATGAGGTGCACATCAGTGGTGTGTTTAGGGAACAAAGTAAGGGCAAGCCCGACAGATGAGCTAATGATTAAATACCTACTTAGAGATATTTTCGTGCTTTTTGTGTTTTTTTTTATTGTCTCGCATTATTGATTGCAAGCCTGGCTTTTGGGCTTTAATGGAAGGCACGCCACTGGTCCACATCACACTACGTGATTTCTCTGAGGGATGCAACAGGCCGCATCTGTGTGTATCTGTGCCGCATCGCCGCTTCGCACCGCAACGTCAGGCCGCGTTGGACGTTGCTTCGAAAGACAAAGGATGTATTTTATGGTCTACAGTTACATTCATGGTAGAGTGAGTGCATCAGAGAAGATAATGGATATTGAAGAGATCTTCACTGTTCTGTTTTAAGCAAGAATTATTTATTTTGTAAATGGACTTTCTTTATAAAATGCGGTTCGTTCGAACAGCTAAGAATTTTCAAGATGTCGACCGCCTTACAGGTTGCATAAGCATTAAGTCTGACTAGATACAGTTCGCGAACTATTTTAAAACAATCCATACTAACATTGTAAATGTGAAAGTGAGTTTCTGTCGTTTTCACGGTTAAACTACGGAACAGTTTTTGATGAAATTCGGTGTTGACTAAGCTTGAACCCCAAGAAAAGACATAGGCTACTTGTTAATCCGCGACTTCGTCTATATCCGCAATAACCGACATTCACGCGGACGAAGTCGCGGGCAAAAACTAATAATTTAATAAAATCGCACACTCTCTCTTTGCCTTTTTTAGGTACTCACGAAACTACCCTTACGGCATCCAGTAGAAATGCAGATATTTTAATTTCACGTGAACAATGAATACAAACTGCGTGTCATCATGAAATATTTATTACCTTACATTTGTATGTAATATGTTAATTAGTGCACTATTATGTAACATAACGTAATAAAAGTAAAACCATTTTTATGATTTTTCGTACATTTTTAAGTGTAGGTAACGCTATTAACGTGCCTGCTTTGTAGTTGCGTTGTGCAACCGCGGATATGCAGCCGGAAAGCGCCTTGGCTTACATTTGGCAATAAAAGCAAAAATATGTACCTACTGCTCTACGACGGAATTTCATACCAACCTCAGCACTCCTGAAATGCAGAATGAATAACTAGTTTTTTAATTTTCTAAATTGTTTTACTAACTAAATATTTCATTTTATTTTCAAACCATTTAAATACCACCAAATTGAATATATTCAAAGCTTAAAAATAATTAAAAAATATATTATGGAACAGTGAAGTTTTCACAAGGCATCAAAAAACTCGTCCACATCGCTCTCAATGGGACAAGTGCCCAATAGGCTAGCAGCATTACCACGTTGAATGGCAATGCTAATTCTTTGGCCCAAGAAAAGGTCAGCTCACGCAAAGGTCTGATCACGTAAAGAGTCGACCAGCCGCTTAGCAATGTCCCTAAAAACAATTACTTACCAACTTGAATTTATTTCAATTTAAAGCCAGACTGAATTGAAAAACTTACATTGGTACTGACGGGGCATCCATCCTGCAACCTTATGCATGAGAGGAGGGCGTCTTTACCACTGGCCATCTGCACAGCACATGACATATAGTTTGCAGGCAACTAACAAAATCTAAACACAATTCGTTTATACGTTTATAGTAAAAAAACTTGGTGATGTTATTTGCTAATCCGTAGAAGAGATCTTAAACTTTATATTATAGGTACTAGTACCGCGACTTTGTCCACGTGAATGTTCTTTGCCCTTTTTTTTTTGATAGTAAAATTACCACTAGGTACGGGATAACGAAGCTCCTATTAGTCAAATAATTTTTGAAATCAGATGAGCTATTTCTGGGATACATACAAATAAACACCTCTTTATTATCTTCTAATATATAAAAATCTCGTGTTATGGTTTTTGTTATCGAACTCCTCCGAAACGGCCTGCTATGTTATTCTGTAAGAACTCACTCCAGTACTCATTTCTGATTCCGCAGTGAAAACTGTTTTAGGTAGTCTGTAACTCGATGAAAACTACGCTAACGCTACTAAGTACTGGCATAGGTGAAACGAACTATTATTTCGTTACTATTTAAGCGAATACCAAATACTTGTCACTTCAAGTAAGTGAAATCGGAAATTAGATAGGATTCGAATTCACAAGTGAATTCTTACAGAATTGCACTGCTGACCGATTTTTATGTTTTTTTTTTTCTTATTTCCCGCCGTCTGTCCCTCTGTACGCTTAGATCTTTTAAACTATGCGGTTAATAATAATATAAACATCAATAGATGGAGTGTTTCAAGAGGAAGGTTTATAAGTAGTATGATCTACATTGTGCGAATCCAGGCGGGTCGTTATAATATATAATATAATTATTTAAAACAAAGACCCCCGCCACAACTGTCTGTTCGCGATAAACTCAAAAACTACTGAATGCAGTTTTCAAAAATAGTGATTCATGAGGAAGGTTTAGGTGTATAATTTGTTAAGGCTTTGTGTAAATTGACTTAAATATGGCGAAGTGTTGAAGGTGGTAGAAAAATCATGGCAACAGGAAACTATATAGATGGCTCTGCTACCGGTGAGAATCCGGTGCGGGACGCTACTTTGAAACGCATCCTATGATATTAATTATGGCAATAGTGCAGCTTTCTATCAGTGACATATTTTTGAAGTGTAACTTCTATGCGACTTCCTACAAGGTTGCGTTAAACGCTTAACGCTACCATACGCATGCGTAGTATCCTTCCTATTTTCATTTCCACATTACGAAGTTTCACAGCTTCCGCGCGGAGGGACTCCATGCACTATTTTTTTTGTAAACAAACCAGCACTGATTTCCTCTTACAAACAAAAAGCAAACAAACTATACTTCTTTATATTATTATTAGCTTTTGCCCGCGACTTCGTCCGCGTGACTGTCGGTTATCGTAGATGCAGATGAAGTTGCGGTTTTAAAATCAGCCTATGTCCTTTCCCATGGTTTAAGCTATCTTCATGCCAAATTTCATGAAAATTGGTTCAGACGTTTTATCGTGAAAGCGTAACAGACAGAGTTACTTTCGCATTTATAATATTAAGTATGGAAGTATGGATTGTATATACCTTTGTATTTATATAAGTATGGAAGTGTGAATACTAAAGTATAATAGTATATTATAGTATGGATGTGTGGAAGTACCATAATAATCCAATACCTAATTGTGTTGGTAAATTGATTATCTGTAGGCAGACGTGACATTTACATAATTTAGGTTATGTTTTTATTTATTTACACATTTAATTTGTGTTTCAGTTTACATTATGTTAGTTTAGTCAGTTTATTAGAATTATGTTTGTAAAAAATGACCTTGAACCAAATGTAAACTTGTGCTTGGTTACCGATGTGTGTGGGTATCTCTCACTTAAACAAGGAGTTGTTTTTGTAGCACTTACTTCTATTGTAAGTATTAAACTTGATGATAGATGAAAGATTATTATGATGATTATATTTGCTGCATTTATAACATACGGCATTGTAGCTAAACATTCAATTTATTATCTCTATAACATTGGCTAAAAGAAAGAACCATAGAACGCTAGGTAACATTAGCCAAAGATGCAACAACGATTAGAGTTAGGTCAAGTCACACCGGAATGGCAGCGCAGCGGCCGGCAGTTTTGCTACCAAACCATTTTCATTTTTATCTCTAAACCTCAAAGCATAGTGTATCGCTTCGGCGGTCATCAGCTCGCAGAGCCGCCCGGCGGCACGAGCTGCCGCTCGACGCACGCAAAATTTTAAGCGATATAGTATCGCTTAAAATCTTAATCTTGACGTTTAGAGATAAAGTTGAAAATGGTTTCCCATCAAAACTGCCGGCCGCTGCGCTGCCATTCCGGTGTGTTTTGACCCTTACAACAACGCACTTGCGGCTAGTTCAATGCGGCGTGCCGGTGCGACAGGCCGCAGTATATACGGTCTGCCGCAACGGCACGCCCGTATTCCGGCTAACCGTGTCATCTCAGTTCTATTCACGAAGTAAGTATCAGTCAGGCCGCCGCATGTCGTCGTCATTATAAGTATTTATTTTCCATTATATTGAGGGTTATATGCGACAGCAATTACAAATTCATAACAATAGTTGTGCGGCCCGCCGCAGCTCCAAGACAACCCGGTTGACGGCTACCTAACTGTCAAATTTTCCCAATTAAATATGAACCTTATGATTTTGTAATAAAGTTGATAATCTATCTAAAAAAATTGACAGATTATAGTAGCTTGATGTGCTGGCCTCTGTACAATTGTTGTTGTGTGTGTATGTGTGTTCTATTGTACAAAATATTATAAATGCGAAAGTAACTCTGTCTGTTACGCTTTCACGATAAAACAGCTGAATCGATTTCGATGAAAGGTATAAAGATAGCTTGAACCCTGGGGAAGGACATAGGCTACTTTTTTATCCGCGACTAGGTCTGGATCAGTCTGGATCCACGATAACCGCCATTCACGAGGACGAAATTGCGGGCAGAAGCTAGTATCATATAAAAATTGAAGTGCGGCCTGTCGCAACGGCACGCTGCATTGCGGCCAGCCGCAAATGCGTTTTTGGTCTTAATACTCTTACCGAAAAGACTGCAGAATTTGTAGAGAACAGAAGTATGCCAAATAATAAGCTAAAATCTTGATAGATACATATTTTTGGGCTGGTAATGTTAGTAGGTAGAAATTGCAAGGTCTGGGATCGACAACGGCAGCAGGTGTATTTTCATCGTTTTACCGATGAAAAGGCCTTATTGCTGACTAGCTTCTGCCTGCGATTTCGTTTGCGTAAACTTCAGAATAAGGATTGTTCTCACTAGTTCTAATAAACAGTTCTACGGTAGAACTAGTGGGACTTTTTTCCCAGTAGTTCTACGATGTTAGATATTACAAAATAGTAGAACTAATGGGACTTTTTATTCCCACTAGTTCTACTAGTTCTTTCGTAGTTCTACGGCAGATCTAATGGGACTTTTTATTCCCACTAGTTCTACTAGTTCTTTCGCAGTTTCACGGTAGAACTAATGGGACTTTTTATACACACTAGTTCTACTAGTTCTTTCGCAGTTTCACGGTAGAACTAATGGGACTTTTTATTCCCACTAGTTCTACTAGTTCTTTCGCAGTTCTATGGTAGATCTAATGGGACTTTTTATTCCCACTAGTTTTACTAGTTCTTTCGTAGTTCTACGGTAGAACTAATGGGACTTTTGGTTACCACTAGTACTACTTTTTGATTTATTCCTAAATAATAGAACTATTAAAACTTTTACTTCCAAATAGGTCAACTCACAAAAACGGGGTAAAAATTATATGTTAAGCTAAATCAATATCTACAGGTATTGTCAGCCCGTTACCCGTAATACCGTTTCAAAACTTTCGCGTTTGTAAGACCTACAATGCACTTGCGGCTGGGTTCAGTACATTTCCATTTTTATATGCAACCGTATGATATCAAAAGAAATGCTTATAATTGGTCACGACATGTGGCGGACCGCAATAATAATAATAATAATAATATGTGGGGACATTTTCACACACGGCCATCCGACCCCAAACTAGGGAGACCCTGTACTATGGGTGTCAGACAGCTGATATACATACACAAATACATTTTTTTTTTGTAAATACATACATATTATAGATAAACAACACCCAGACACAAGGCAAACACAAGTGCTCATCACACAAATGTTTACCCTGGGCGGGAATCGAACCCGCAACACGCTGCGCAGCAGTCGATCGCTCAGCTACTGAGCCAACCGTGTCGTCGAAATAGAACCGAGACGATACGGAATATGGCGTGCCGTTGCGGCCGACAGCATATACTGCGGCCTGCCGCATGGCGGCTAGCCGCAAGTGCTTGTTGTAGGTCTAATAGGATAAGTACAGACAGTAAAAGAGATAGGTATGCAGGACATCGGAAATGGTTGAAGTTTACTGAGAAACCGATGGATGCTTTCGAATAAAATTCAATTAAATCATTGAAATGATTTATTCCCTATTAAATTAATGTCATTTTATTCAAATAAAGTTTACTTAGAAACCTATGGATGCATAGGTTAACTATATCTGACGACCCTGCTTATCTATCTCCTTTACTGACTGTACATAGTAGTTGGAAATTAAGATGACGATGATTCTGTACATAACATGCATAGTTCCTTAGATTTCAGTAAAATATTGCAGATTAATTTATTTGTCAATTTCACGGGTTGATTTTCATTTAAGGGCGCGTATTCGATTTAGCACAACTCTAAATCTAAACGATTGCTAGAACGGCGTAGCAGCATTAACACACACTAGTACAATACAATGGTCTGTTTGTGTGCATCAGAAAAAAAATATGCACGAAATAAGCACGATTCATTGAAATTGATCGGCAAACGACAGCGCGCGATGTTTTACAGTGCTTTTTAAAATAATTGTCTAAAATAAATGAGCTCGTATAACGGACTGAATAATATTCTGTATTTTAAGCATAACATTTACTTTCATAAAATAAATATATTAGTTATGTTTTTATTCAAATACTGGTGAAAAAAAATTGTCAAAGTGAACCGATTTTCTACTTTTTCAACATTGTTTTTTAATACATAATAGTAATATTTTCGTAATTTTGGCTCTGTAGCTGTCTTTATGACTGTATATACTGTTGGAAAAACGTATAAAACAAAATATTTTGGCATATTGTAATGGTTGTATTCGTCCTGAAAGTTAACTCTGACGTCTATTTTCGTAAAACGATATGAAAGAATTGTCTTCGCTTCAAAAAACCATAACAAAAAATTATACTTTTACTCTGTAGCTCTCTAAATCAAGACTTAATTTTTTCGAAAACTGTAATTGCCTTTAAATAATCTGCTCACATCATTACGATACTGCTCTGGGCAAAACGTGAAAACAAGAAGTTTTCGTCACGAATCGAATACACGCTCTTAAGGGGCTATTAAACGACTTTTACAGATTTTAAACTGACAATGACGTCAAAATGTGCAGTCTAAATGATTTGAAAAAAATATATGTTAAACTAGAACATTCTCTTAATCACTTAGTAAGTGAATATTTTTAATTATATTCATATTATATAGTTTAATTAATACGTGAAGTTGTGTCTGACGCGAACAAAACATTGACAATCACACAAAATTTAGCAGGTATAATTAAACGAAACTTACACCATCTTACAGACAATTTTATTATCTATCTTTTAGTATACGCCTTTTTTTTAATTTTGAAAGAATACTACTTTTATTTAATTTTTCGACTAAACTTTGAGAGTTTTGGACGCAAAACTGATGCAGAAAGGACGCAGTCTGCGTCCAAAACTTTCAAAATTTAGTCGAAAAAATTAAATAAAAGTAGTATTCTTTCAAAATTAAAAAAAAGGCGTATACTAAAAGATAGATAATAAAATTGTCTGTAAGATAGTATAAGTTTCGGATAATTATACCTGGTAGATTTTATGTGATTGTCAATGTTTTTTCCGCGTCAGACACAACTTCACGAGTTAATTAAACTATTTAATATGAACTTAATCAAAAATATTCACTTTCTATATGATTAAGAGAATGTTCTAGTTTAACATATATTTTTTTCAAATCATTTACACTGCACATTTTGACGTGATTGTCAGTTTAAAATCTGTAAAAGTCGTTTAATAGCCCCTTAAGAGCATGAAGCACGGTTTGTTGAAAGATTTGTTTGTTTCATTTTGCTGTGTATTTAATCGTTACAATGCATTGTTTTATATAGCGTGTCAACATCAGAGTTTTAAAACTAGTTAAGTAGGTGCAGTTAACAGCAAAAGTAGATGATCGAATCAATTCGACGCCACACAGTTCTGACGCGAACTCCGTTCATTAGAGTATTGAATTTCTGATTTTGATCATCTACTTTTGCTGTTGACTCTACCTATTAAAAGATAAAATGAAACTTCAATAATATTCAGATGTTTCAACAAAACATATTAAATAAACTTTGTTTATCCTGTATCAAAAATACCCACATTACCTATATCTAACAGGTATTGTTTTTAAAATATTTTCCTTTTATACCTAGCTATGATCATCGTTCTTAAAATACATTAGGTATTCTGGCTTATAGGTTTGTAAAAACAACCATTTTTGTATGCTTGGTAAGTAGGTAAGATTCGGTTTCCAATAAAGCGAAAAAGTGAAGATCTATTAATATATCTCGTAAAGAATCACTGCATTGTGTGTAGTGTATTACATTACGTTAAAGATAAGGCAATTATAAGATGAAGATAAATACAATACGGGTCTTGGATCAATATTTTTAGTTAGTAATTAATCAAAATCATTTTTTATTTGTACAACATAGATAGACAGTGAATACAGTTCAATTAAAGTTTATTGGTCGCTATGTTATGCCAAGAGTCGCAAATATGGTTGGATGCGATGCGAAATAAGAAAAAAATATTAATCATGCGAGAGGTAAACACAAATCAGTTGGTAGTATGGTAGGTATGTCAAAATGAATAGAATGATGATTATTAAATTAATAAGTGGTTAATAAACTTAGTGTTAATAAGGTTAGTAGGTACTTAATAACTTCTGAGGAGTAAAAATAGCGGTTTGACATATTTTCTATACATAAGCTGTCAAACCGCCATTTTTACTCAGGTTTTAGAAGGTTTAAACGGTAAGAACATTGCAAAAAGAATTGACAGGACAACGTCTGTCGGATCAGTTAGTCATAAATAATAATAAAAAGAACAACAAAATTATCCTATGTGTTAAGCTCTAGCTTAACACAATTAATTAATTGAAATTAATAATTCCGTTCAGCTGTATAGGTGTGAAAGAATAACAAACATCCATACATCCTCACATACTTTTCTTTCTTTCTGGCAAGAATAATAATAATAATAGTTCAATTCTTTTTTCACAAATATTGTTGCCTTACATTTAAATTAAATGGGTTAGATATTTGAAGGCAGCATCTATTGCCGAGCTAGGTGAAAAATCTGTATTTCAGCATTAAAATTCTAAAGGTGTTACCAGACCAATCGATCGATCGACGATCGACGCTATCGACCGATGGTAGAATGGATCAGTCGACGTCGACGTCGATTTGTGTTTACCTCTCGCATCATTAATATTTTTTTCTTATTTCGCATCGCATCCAACCATATTTGAGACTCTTGGCATAACTTAGCGACCAATAAACTTTAATTTAAGAACTGTATTCACTATATGTACGTTGTTTCTAACAGACCAATCGATCGATCGTCGATCGACGGCATCGATCGATGGTAGAATGTATTAGTCGACGTCGATCGAGCTGCTTGATTAGCCGCTTCGCGCACCGTCCACTCCTCATTAACACCTGCTGC
This sequence comes from Charanyca ferruginea, assembly GCA_947361185.1. Lineage (NCBI taxonomy): Eukaryota > Metazoa > Arthropoda > Insecta > Lepidoptera > Noctuidae > Charanyca > Charanyca ferruginea. Next base: position 52,517,915 of record OX376055.1, on the reverse strand, counting down.
CCGCCAGCGCTCCGCGCGCTTTTGCGTCTCCCTAATAATAGTACGAGCAACATCGAACTGGCCAACGCGTCCTCTTGTAAATACATTTCGAAAGAAACTGATGGATTACAGCCGGGGTTAATTGGTCATCGTCGACCGATGCAATCTACCGGCAAACGATCGATTGGTTAGTCGAACGGTATCCGTCGATCAGCCAAAGCTACCACACCAATCAATCGATCGATGTCGATGGGTCGATTGGTGTTGTAACACCCTAAGACTAACTGTGTTTCCAGATACTATCAATAGTTGCACTGCTCACGTCGTTGATCTTCCTCGTTCGAATATCGTATCAAAACCTGAAGTACAACACAAACCCAGTGCATGCGGTCAACCTGTTGTTTGCACTGGTCTGTAGTAGCGCCTCTTTGTATGAGATTACCATATCTGTCCTGCTGCTGTTGTATATACGCTACTCATTTATGGTAAATATGTTGTTGATAGCTAGTAGTTTTTTTAGAATTTCGTTTCACATAAAACTTTTCGCATAATTTCGTTTCACAGAATAATCAATACGCAAAATCTAGTCTATTTTTATACATTTTCATTGAAATATCATGGAAAAATATACCGAACAAACAATATACGTTAAAAATAAAAACATTTTTACTTTTTTTTTGTTTGTTGTGTTTTGCTGTCTGTCTGTTTGTTTGTCAGCTAAGGGCGGGTTGTTTCAAACAGTCGGTTAACGTTACATACTGACGGTTAAAAAGTTACTATGACGTGCGATGTTTAACGTATGTTAAATGTAACGGGTTGTTTTTTGATGTATGAAGTAGCTGTTTGACAACACAAAATTACGATGACTGGTCGGTTATGGTAATAGTAACTTTTTGACGTATGATTTTGACAAACAACCCATTTTTTTGATTTGACGATAGTCAGCGCCATTTTTGACTATTACCGGTCAGTAATGGTTAGTTGAAGCAACCCGTCCTAAGTTTGTTAAACAAAAAAATGTGATTAAAATTATTGAATTGTGGTTCTGTGAAATATGTTTCATTCAAGTAAATAGTATTTTAAACAATAATATTCGAAATAATACAAGGACCAAATATTATGTGAAACATTTTCTGGAAAACGAAATTCTATGACATTTCTGTCTGCGAAACAAGGGGACAACGTTGTTGATATTATGATTATCATAGACTATTTCTTAGCGGCTTCCGTGTACTTAACAATTTCACTGCGATCTTCAAGACGCCTGTCAAATGATGTTGATGAGTCAATTTCTTAGTCAGATAAACCAGATAAACACATTTATTGGTAAGAAAAATTACAAGTAATTTTTTTTGGTAAACGATGAGACGTCGTCGACGGTATACATAAATAAAATAAATTGATTAATCACTTGAAATAATTAAATTAATAACTTAGTCATTCAACAACAATAATACATTGAATATTGGAAATCATTGCTTTATAAATAGAAATAAATAAATTAAAAAGTTAGTCATTTAAAATAATATTAAGTACATTGAATAATAAAATAATTGCATAAACAGAAATAATTAAATTAAAGACATAATTACATGAAAGACCCAGTCACTCAATAACAATAATAAATTGAATAATAAGTACAATTGATTGATTAATATTTAACACAATTTCCATGACTTAATTATTAGTTATCACTTGTTTCACTGTCTGTCAGCTCTTCTATGGAATGAAACGCTTTTTGAGTCAGCCAGCATTTGAGTTTTGCTTTGAGTCATTCTTTATTAGCGGTGTTTTTACGTTCTCTCAAAAGCCTTTCACGTGGCCCCGCCCTCTTTTAGACTACTTGCGTTTAAATCCCGATTATTCAATACCTGTTAAAAAAGCTGTTAATGTTTTGTAACTATTTGCAATCCGATTTAACTGTTTTTATGTAAATTGCCAAAAAAATACCAGTTGAAGGGTTTTTGGGTCTCAAATGAAAAACGACTCACCTGACTCATTGGTCTTTGGGGTCAGAGGGCCTGGTGTGAGTTTTTATTCGAACTCGATCGCGTTAACGTAAACTCCAATTTGTATTGAAACTGGAACAGCGCAGTCTAATAGTGACAACAATAGGAAACACAATTATTCCATACAAATTGACATAAGTGATAGTTTACGTTAACGCGGTCGAGTTCGAATAAAAATTCACACTAGACCCTCTGAACACGTTGAATACGTTGCCATCCCAATGAGAAAGCTGAAATGTCCCATCTACAGTCGTCAAAGGAGTTAAGTAATCAGGGTCGTCTATATAATTGATGTTTACTTAGAAACCGAAAGATGCTTTGAATGAAATTTAATTTAATAAATGAACTGTTTATTCTCCATTAATTTATTCAAAAACATCCATCGGGTTCTAAGTAAACTTCAACTAAGTATATGCGACGACCTTGGTTACTTACGTGTATCTCTTTTGGTGACCGTACCTGGATTTACCCATACCCTGCAAACCGGAATACAGCAACGCTGCTTTATCGCAGAAATAGGAATGGTGGTAGCATTTTCTGGACTAGCTCCATTACAAGAAATTCTACTGTTGGCTCATCATCATCTGCCTACCCTTTAACCAACTATGTTGGGGTCGGCTTCCAGTCCAGTGCAGCTGAATACCAGTGTTTTGCATGGATTGACTTCCTGTCTGACCTCCACAACCCAGTAACTGGGTAACACGATACTGACTGGTAAGACTGGTTGTCATAACGACTGTCAAAGATCTGTGAATGACAGCCGGGTTATTGCTGGCAAATAATTCAATACATATAATATTACTACTACAGATTTTGCCTATGTAAAATCATTTCATTTTGGTTGATTACTAGACCTACAACTCTCTTGCGGCTGGTCACAATGAGGCGTGTCACATGCGGCAGGTATATGCGGTCAGCCATGCGGTCTACCGCAATGGCACGTTGTATTCCGACTAACCGTATCATCTCGATTCTATTGCACTTTGCCGCATGACGTCGTCAATTGAGCATGCATTGATTTTTCATTATATTTATGGCTATATGCGACAGCAATCACAAATTCACGACAACATAATAGATGTGCGGCCCGCCGCAGCTTCAAGACAACCGGTTGCGGTGAACGGCTGGCCGCAAGTCAGTGCGTTGATATCATACGGTTTCATATAAAAAAACCAACTGCCTTCAAATAGTGATAAATTACTTCAGAATAGAACACACATTACTTTATTTAGTTTCGAAAGTCGGTGCCAATACAAAACAACAAACAGAACAAAGCCACCGCCACCGACTTCCTAAACTAAAGTAATGTGTGTTCTGTTCTGAAGTTATTTATCACTTTTTTTGTTTTTCAAGGCGGTTGGTTTTTTTTGGAAAAAGTTTTTATTTTCCTCTTTTTAGTATCGGCTTCACATACAAATCTATTAAGAAACGGCGACACAGTTAAATCAGAGATTAAAAGTCCTCCAAAGGTTGAAGAAACTATAAAACATTATCCATAAGTTTTTTGGATATATTGTCGATTTTTTCAAAATGCGCTGAATCAAATTCGATGAAATTTATATTCAATTTCGAAATAAACTCCTTTCGAACAAAAAAAGAATTTTGCAAATCCATCTTATATGACAGAGTTACGCCCGAACATACCTACATAAAAAAGAATAAAAAATATACAGATATCCGAATTGATAACCTCCTCCTTTTTGAAGTCGGTTAAAAAATTGAAACGGGTACCGCATGCGGCACGCCGCAAGTGCGTTGTAGGTCTTAGAGAATGCCTACTAAGACATTAAGTCCGCCTTTGTACATTTGGTAGCATAAAGTTTAAATAAATCAATAATTATGCATGTGTTTACAACTCTTTCACTCAGGAAAAACATTATGTTGTACTTACGCTGTGGTTCGTGTCCAACATAAATTTCCTGGTACTGTTCTTCGGCTTACTCTTGGCGAGGAGCATCGTTTACTGGTATGCCGGAGAATACACGCAATCATTTTTCACCATCGCCCTTGGAATCTTGTATGAAGGTAAGTACCTTAACTACTTTTATGGGGAGTTTACTGACTGTTGTACACACAGAAGTACACACAGCACACGCAGCTGGGCTTCTCCTAGTTGAAAACCTCTGTGCCAATATGGCCTAATTCTGTTTTGTCTCCTGCTTGATTTGAGGGGAAGTGGAAAATAATTATGTATTTCTTACTTCTCCGCTATTCTTTTCTGATTAATTTCTGTACGAGCTACGCTTCTCTTCTGTGCATTTCTCTAACATAGCGTTTAAGTGTAACATTTGTGTAATAATATTCAGTAGCAATAAATCCATCAAGGGAATCTTTCGTCCTCTCATTTTTTAACATAACATACTTAACAGGTTTACATAACATTTTCACTGTAAGTTGTAATGTTAACTTACCCCAACAATTTCATTGCGGTATCCAAGACAGTTGTAACGTTTCTCCGGGACACGTCGAGCTCTATTGCCTCGGTGCTTTTCTGGCGGTTGTCACTGTTGTTTCTGGCTTTCAAAAATTGCAGTGGTTTTAGAAATAGTGTGGCGGGCTTGACTGTAATAGTAATATTAATAGTCATATTATTATATTGTGGTCAGTAAACTGAAATTGGCGAACCACAAGCCTAATAAAATTGTTCCTGCCCTTATCCTATCTACAAAGTTCATTAAGATTGATTATACTCAATTTATAATAGCATTAGAAAAAAGAGGCTCATAGAAGCAGGAATGCTAAACATTTTATTTCAAAGATAAGTTAAAACAATTTAAATCAAACTTATTTTAATATAATTTTGATAAATAGATCTAAGATAGTACTAAATATGGATGTTTAATAATATAAACAGAATAAAAGTCTTTAAAAGATAAGGTAAAATTTTAATTTTGGTAGAATTACAGTGAAACGAATAACGTTCCGGGTATTGTTCATCCCTGCTTCTGTTAGGTTTTTACCATTGACACTGTACTTTTAAATTGAAATTAAATATACAACTAAATGAAAACCACATAATTTGAGAAGATAAATTATTAAAATGGTTACAAATACGCGCGACAGCTACTGTAAAAATAGATTATAATAAACTCGGTGTCTATCGTAACTTTAACATTGTTTATTGTACTTTTGTTACAAAATGTGCATTAAAAAGAACCTTTTTTAACTTCTGTCTAATGCTATTGTAAATAGAGTATAGTTATATCAAAATATGACTATACCCTGTCCATTGGGTTATTGGTTTTTTGACAGCTGCCTTAGAATGAAATTATTCCCGATTACCTAAAGTTATCTTAAAAATGCGTTATAAAATAAATATATACAGTGCCCTATCTTGTTGGATTATCTTATTTATGACCTAGCTCTTACAGACATTATAATACAGTTATGCGTATCAGTTTTTACAAAAACATAAATATTGTTCACTAGTTGCAGCTGTCAAAAAACGATTAAGCCAGTGGACAGAGTGTAGTTTAAAAATAAACTAATCATAACTAATCAATGTGGATTGCGCTGTCAGGACTAATTGTCAGGAGTTTTGTTCAAGAGAGAGTTGAGTGCTAGATCTTTAGCATTATGACGACAACAGTTTTCTTTATTTCAGTTGCATTTATTTACTTTACAATGATCGTCAATAGTTACGAAACTTCATTGGATCCTGATACAATTAACTATTAGCAATTGTGAAGCTTCAGTTCGCTACCAACCACTGAAATAATTGGTTTTAAATTCATTCGTTGCGAAGAACGCCTATTGTCGTATTTTATTTTTTTATGAGGTGCGGCAAACCTAACCTTTAGTGCCTCTCCAGCAAGGTGCGCTTTGATGTCCACTCCGCAGTGAATTAGTTCAGGCGCTTCTATACGGTGTACCTTATTATGATAGAAACTTCAAGCATGACATGTTGGGCATTTTTGTCAAACAATTTACTATCTGTTAAAAATGTGCAAGTGCAAACGTCAAGTAAACACTATTTGTGATAAATGTATCAAAATGTTTACCCAAAATCCAGGTTGACATTGTAAAAAGAAAAATCAATTTATACTTTTATATTTTGAATAAAGTATTTTTCATCAGAGACATGTTTTCTTTGAATCAGCATTTGAACAGATTAATCAAATTATATCATTGAATCGTTAATGAAGAACATCTTAATTTAGGGATAACGGACGTATAAAGCATAACTCGTTAATTATTTAAGTAAATGCGGAGTTTATCTCCTCTGTAAACTCGAGTTGAAAGTGAATCGTCTTTCTAAATGATCAAAGACTTTTAAACGAACTGTATAATCTCTTCATTATTAGATTATGTACGTGTCTAATTATCGACCAGTTTTCTGAAGAAAGTTTATGGAAGTTTGTTAACGGCAGGTTCTAATTAATATCTATATAATTAATAGCTTTGTTGGATGAATGATATTCATCTTTGACTCAGAGTATGAATTTCTTTTTAAGTGACAATAAAACATCTTTACGAGGAAAAAAAATCTGTTCATTTGATGCCCAGTTTGTTACTTAATCTATACATCCATACAAATAAATAAAATTGAAGTGTCTGTTTGTGAAGTCAAAAACTAAATGCATATCAAAGTATATTTGTTTTTTTTTGTATGCCTGTCTGTCTGTTTGTTCTGGCTAATCTCTGAAACGGTTGGACTGATTTTGACGTGACTTTTACTGGCTAGATAGCTGATGTTATAAGGAGGCTACTTTTATTTTAGGGTTCTGCGCAAAAAAAAGCACCGCTGGTAACCTAAATTCACGCGGACGAAGTCGCGGACATCAGCTAGTTAATAAATATAATTAAATGCAATGTCACGGAGGTATTTATCGCCACAGATATCTGTGCTTCATTGGTTACTAAAAAAATAAACGGAAGATTCAAATCAAATCACAATTATTTCTAAATATCATTGGCGATACGTCCCTCTAGCAAACTGTTTAGCAAATATCGATTTCAGATTGGGTGCCAAACTGCAACGTTGGTACCTACTATGATGCCTACTAGTTTTCCATGACTAAACTTAATATAAATCTTGTTTATCTTCATTTATCATCTTGTAAGTAGATGTATTTTGTGAACCGCATTAAGATTTTTACACAAAAATAGAAAAAAAAAACAATAAATTTTGGGGGTTCCCCATACTTATAACTAAAACTCTAACTTTTTTTTTATCAAACCCAAACATCAATGTGGCATATCTATGGATAGGTCTTGATATTGAGGTTTCTAATATCATTTTTTTCTAAACTAAATAGTTTGCACGAGAGACACTTCCAAAGTGGTAAAATGTGTCCCCCCCCCCGTAACTTCTAAAATAAGAGAATGATAAAACTAAAAAAAAAATATGATGTACATTATACCATGTAAACTTCCACCGAAAATTGGTTTGAACGAGATCTAGTAAGTAGTTTTTTTTTAATATGTCATAAATCGTAAACCGCAATTTACCTTACTTGCTGCTACGGAACCCTTCATGGGCGAGTCCGACTCGCACTTGGCCGCTTTTTTTTCTAGGTTGTGTTTGCAGCGGCCTACCTACAATGATAATGTCTGACAATGATATAAACATGCATATATGCAAGTTTAGTTCCACTCCGCTTATTTTAAACTCAACGCATCCTTAAGATCATTGCTTCCATGCCATTAAACCTGAAAATACTTAAGAATGTTACTAGAAGCACTGTTTCGTGAAATGCCATAGCATCACGTTCAGCAATAAGTCGTAGTCCGTTGTAATCTAAGCCAGAGCGTTTGGCAGCCGCACTATCTTGTCGTTGCCAAACATGCCATCTTTAATAAATTTTACTTATAATGGTCCAAGTGTCTTGCAATTAAGATGATATTAATTTGAATGCTTCTATTTAAAACGTGAAGTCGGAAGTCTTCGGAAGAGCTCTTAGTATTCATGTATAAGTAGGTAAAACGAATGTTGCCAGAAACTACTTATACCTATATTAAATCCACGTTGTAAAAATGTTCAGTCTAATAATATTGCTATTAAAACTACACATGGGTGAGATTCAAAATTATTATCGTAAGCTTTGAGATCGATTAAAAGTTTCAACATTTTCAAACAATTAAGTCTCAGTTGGAGGTCTTCCTGCAGGGGTAAATGTGGTGGTTTTTGCGCCTTCTATAAAAATAGTAAGCGTGCACCGTTTAAATATATGTGTCGTTATGTTTTATTTACCCGCATCATCAATTTACAAAGCATGCATGAAAATTCTGCAGTTAAACCAATAGAAACACCACTAAAATTCAGTTAAATTTCTATTTCCCTCTAACATTATAGCACAACAAATTCCAAACACACTATAACCGTAACTCGCATGATGATACATACTGTGGCTGCAGCGCTTAGTTTCACAGCATGGTGTAATCAACGCTAGAACGTTGGAACCTTGAGTCGTGCGTATTTGGCAACGACATTCTATCTCAGCTCAATGCATCAGCCGAGCGGCAAGCAATTAGGACGGGCCGCGTAATACGCGGGGAGCTGATGAAAAATTATGACAATGTTGTTGATCGCCAATTCTTTATAAACATTATTAGGTATTTACTAAACCTCCTCTAAATGGAACTTGCAAGTTACTTCAAGCTTGAAGTCACCAATGTCTAAGAACAAACGCTCTCACGGCACTGATGTTCAAATTATATTTTAAAAACGATCTTAAAAGATACGAGTTGCTTACTGCTATAGAATTACCTAGCTAGTATTAGAAAATATTTGTACACCATAAATGTATGAGACCATGAGAAGGGCAACACCTTATTGTACTATATTCTTACAAATAAACTGTTGTTTCTTTAAATATCAGATAAATGACAATCTTATCGAATCGATGGTTTAAGTTTAATCTTTTTTTAAGAGTACTTGAGCCCAGTTGCCAATTCTTTATTTTTATCAAGATATATTAATATTAGTGTAGGCCTGTAACTGGCGATCATACAGTTTGGCTGCTCTGCCTACTTATTATGTTTATCTATGGTCTGGTCTCGGGGTCACCACTGTAGAGTCTGTTGTGTATATTTGGTAATTGTTGATAAAACTCTTCAAACAAACACAGCTCTAACAATAATTAGGTTTATTACTTAAATAATCAAATTATATTTTTCTACACGACGCGAAGAGAAAAGTTAAGTCAGTCGATGTTCTGTTGTTCCTTGTTCTGCCAGACCATAGATAAACAATAAGTAGGCAGAGCAGCCAAACTGTATGATCGCCAGTTACAGGCCTACATTAGTTTCTTAATTTTCTTTCACCACTGCCGTTTCACTACGCCAGGCAAACTGCAAGAAAAATAAGTTCTCTAACCCCGGCTGTTTCGACCTCCTTCGTCAACTAGGACAACAAAATAAAAACTACAACTACCACCAATTCGCGGTGCACACATAAAAAGCCCTTAAAGTTAATACAGCAGTAAACCGTCTACGTCACAGATTGGACGTTTCCCTTATGACGTCATTACCGTTACGTTAGTAGATGCTTGTAGCAGCGCGTTACGAGCAATCTAACGCGGATGAGGTAATTTCAGGGTTGTCAGCTGCAAAATTGACGCTGGATTTTTAGCTTGGGATTTTCAATTTGACAACCATTATGCCCTTGTTATTGTTAAGTTTTGGTAGATTAATAGGTGAGGAATTTTGCATGTTATGTGTAATGGAAGGAGAATTTTACCGATAGTAGTATCACATAAATAATGTACAGAGGCCACTGTACATTAAGCTACTACAATCTGTCTTTTTTTGATAGATTTTCATCTTTATTACAAATTATTAAGGTTCATATTCAATTGGGAAAATTTGGAATGGCTTGATGTGCTGGCGTCTGTACTCACTAGATTCTTGGACTATACAGACTGATAGTCGTCGGGTACGCACAGTCCACGCAGATGCCTGACCCCTGGATCTCTCGTGGAAACATCGGGATGCCCCTTCTGATGACTCGTTCACAAGCCCCTTTTGGAAAAACAGAAAAATGCTTTAGTACATCGCGAAATAGTACCTCAAGAAATATTGTCCAGCTCCAGCTCTAAGTCATCGTTTTATCAGCCCGCCTACTGCACCAACTCCGTTGAAGTAAACCCTGGTCTATATTATGCGGTTTTCAAATGTTAATTTCTACCCGTCTTCTACGTCCGCGTGGAAGTTGAGTTTACTATTAAACAATGACGCTCATCAATACTGTAGTTTTCTATCACTGAAATAATTAGGGTTCCGTACCTCAAAAGGATAAAACGGAACCCTTATAGAATCACTTTGTTGTCCGTCTGTCTTTCTGTCAAGACCCTCTATCTCGGGAACGCGTAGAGGTATCGAGTTGATATTAAAAACATATACGTAGGTCCAGGGTCCCCTGAAGCTGTAAAAAAATCTAATTTCTAAGTTAACGTGAAAAAAAGATACGGCCGTTTATGTCGCAAAATACATTTCGACACTCTCAAGGGAATCAAAATTTATAACGTAGGTACTATAAACAGACTTACGTTCTCGTTTATAATATTAGTATGAATGTAAGTACCTACAAATTTGTACGGAACCCTCGATGAGCGAGTGCGACTCGCACTTGTCCGGTTTTTTTTTATATTTGGACTACGACTGCCAGAGATACAGATACAATAACAGAAAAACACACAAACTTTACCCCTTCTTAATTAATATTGACAGACATCAAAAATATATTTGCATGAATACCTACACATTGAAGTAACTCAACCCTGATGAAAATTCGCGACGTGTCTGATAGTGGCGTATTCTACTATGCACCTACTATAAGTCATCTCGGTACGTACAACATAGATGCAACGTGAAATTGGGCGGAGTGATGAAAATTGTTAATTACTGCTGCTAATATAGCTGCGAAGTTTCATATTTAGATGTAGATTTGTACCTATGTTGCGAACATTTGCATTTGATGCTAATAAGTCTTAGGAACTCCCGGTGCTGTAGGTTGACAGCCGCAAAAGGTAACAGGTGGACCCTTCACCTGTAAACCAGGTGGGCGGTGACCACGCCGGTGACACGTGAAGAACTGCGCAAACAAACCAGTGCCCCAGCCAGAGGTAGTTGAGGTAAACGTGTAGTTTTAGTTGGTATGAGACTGACAGATTACTTAAGAGCGCGTATTCGATTCGTGACGAAAACTTCATGATTTTGCGTTTTGCCCAGAGCAATATCGTAATTATGTGAGCAGATTATTTAAAGACAATTTACAGTTTTAGAAAGATTAAGTCTTGATTTAGACAGCTACAGAGTAAAAGTATAATTTTTAATTATGGTTTTTGAAAGCGGAGACAATCCTTTCATAGCGTTTTACGAAAATAGACGTCAGAGTTATCTTACAGGATGAATACAACCATTACAGTATGCCAAAATATTATGTTTTATGCGTTTTTTCAACAGGATATACAGTCCTAAAGTCAGAGACAGAGCCAAAATTACGAAAATATTACTATTATGTATTTAAAAACAATGTTGAAAAAGTACAAAATCGGTTCACTTTGTCAATTTTTTTTCACCAGTGTTTAAATAAAAACATAACTGATATATTTATTTTACGAAAATAAAGGTTATGCCTAATTTACAGAATATTTTGCAGTCCGTTATTCGAACTCATTTATTTTAGACAATTATTTTAAGAAGCACTGTAAAACATCGCGCGCTGTCGTTCGCCGATCAATTTCAATGATTCGCTTATTTCGTGCGTATTTTTTTTTCTGATGCACACAAACAGACCATTGTGTTGTACTATAGTGTGTGTATGCTGCTAGCTCCTACGCCGTTCTAGCAATCGTTAAGATTTTGAGTTGCGCTAAATCGAATACGCGCCCTTAACACACCACAGGGCGGAGGAAATCCATGAGAATTTCCACACGCCAAAAAAAGGTAAGAGGCCTTTCTTCACATGGAAAAGGCACGAGGATTGGTCACACACACCACTTGCTCATTGCGTGTTTGCGATAATTTTTTTCATCGTGATGTTACGATGCTGCCTCGTGGTAGGCATGAGGTGGCTAGGGGAACGGAGGTGACGAGGTGGCGCATGAATTATAATATTTAGGTCTGGTTTCTCACCAACTTTCCTTGTCTTTGGTCGTGATTTGGTTACCTGTGGCTCACATTATATTTTCAATAAACCAGACCCAAATATCATTCATGGGACTCGCGATAGTTTTGCAGAGACTCTTAGCCTCTATTTTCCGTGACAGTGAGTTCAAGATAAACTTAAAAATTTGATTTTCAAGAGTTATATTGGAGTGAACTAAGTGACTTTTCTAAATTCTCTTAAACATTTCATATCTACAGAACGAGAGAAGACAAAATGTCCACAAAGTTTATTAATTAAGCAACAAACAATATGACACGCGCAGTGAAGCTACAATGTTTGCAGCATTATTCTCATATTCATTCTGTATGCTTGAATTTTGCACATTCGTACAGACGGATGGAACGCCTTGTTTATGCATAAGCCTTTTGCATATTCTGCTTGGTAGCTCGACGCGTGGCCAATTTGCTCAATTTAGTATTGCGGCCGAATACTTGAATAATAAATGAAACTCAAAATATACAATGTATTGTAATTGTGATGAGTTTTTTTTCGAAAATGGCGAGTCCGTTACGTGTCGAGACTGTATCCAATTTGCAATTAGTTTAAAGTTAATGTTGATCGAGTGACGGTTATTTTTAAAGCAGGGCTGAATTCGATTTTGATGGCAACGAATCTAATTTAGGTAGCTTGTTAGTCGTTAGGTGAAAATAGAAAATTTATATTGTAGGGAGTTGATGTGTTTCGGAATGTCTCATGAAAGGAGATGGTTACCGGTTTTATTATTTTGGTAATGGCAGCAACTAAACAGGATATCGTTTTGTTATTTGGAACTAGCTTTTGACCGCGACTTCGTCCGCGTAAATGTCGGTTATCGAGCAAAGGTCCAGTTGAAAACCAGCGTCAGGAACAAGTGGTCTGGCATTTTATGCTGAACTGGGCCTGTTTGGCGCAGCCGTGGGGCACACAATAATGTTTTTTATTTTAGTTTATATTTTGTTAACCCTTTTATTACTGTTTTTGTGTGCACATGGTCTGTGTCAATAAACATTTTTCTTTCTTTCTTTCTTTCTTAAGTCGCGGATTAAAAAGTATCCTTTGTCCTTCCCCAGGGTCCAAGCTATTTCCTCGCCGAATTTCATCGAAATCACTTTAGCTGTTTTATCGTGAAAGCGTAACAGACAGAGTTACTTTCGCATTTATAATATTAGTAGTAAGTAAGTATGGATTAGAAGCTTTAAGTAATTAGGTATATAGGTACATACGATATAAATACCTAGTCTGCCTACTACTAAAGTTTGCGCTTTAATACAAATATTTTTAGGGCAGCTACGATATACCTAGTACCGAAAAAAATGTCCGACATAATATAACATAAAAAAAACAGCTAAACGTCAAAATTTATATCCACTTTGTCGACCACCAAAAAATTGTTCTGCCCCATGAATTTTATACACACAGTCATAAAATAGACGGTATAACTAACATACGTTAGGATTATAGAGATTAATATGCGGACAAACCCGGCTTTACGAGCTAGCCTCCGTTCTATGATGAATTGGTTTGTGGGCTGACGGCCGTGTGGTTTACGTCGATATTTTGTCGTTTATGGACAAAAGATATGACCGGGGTATTGACATTAAATTGCGTTTTTTTTTGTATAAACTTTTCTCTGTTAGTAAGCATTCCCCTTACATTTTTGGGGCCGGCTTCTAGCCAGTTAGAAGTTGGATAAAAAATATGTAAGTATCGTATGTGAAGCTTCAGCAGAAAGGTCACTTGAGACAGACAGTATAGCTTTTGATAACAGCTTCTCTGCAGTCTTTTCCGCAATAGATTAAAAGTAACTTTAACATTTGTTTTGTTACCCGTGCAGCTCATTATTATTATTATTATAATTGTCAGACAACATTCAGTTTTTCATGTTCCTTAGCTAAACTAATTATCATGTCAACCTTTAGGCGCCTACTGCTGGGCATGGGTCTCCCAAGGGCAGGTTCAGCTGTATTTGCCCTGCTTGACCGTTTGAAGTTGGCGACCGCAGTAGGAGTTGTGGTACTCAGAAGGACGCTGCTGCCCATCCTCTGGTCAATATCCCTCTGTCGCCTTCTATGACACCCACGGGTAGAAATCTTATCAGCTTATCAGGCATATATGAAGTGCAAATTAATTTTATACACCATCATGAATTTCTGCGTACATAATCTGACCTGGCAACATTCACTTCAATATGTATGTGTCAATTGAGGCAAGGGTGTGACCGTGGAACTAAGGCCATCATCGTCCATAATGTAACCGTCATCGTCCATAATTGCCGGCTGTGTGTAAAGGAGAGGTGTTGACGTAATCTGCGAGCTTACACGCACGGTTTGAGGTATCAGTCGTAGTCCCATTAGGAAAGGTTACTCTCTTGTTAAACTGGTTGTCTTATCGCATAGTCACCTCTATGAAAAGTTTTGGGGGTTTATTAGCAGTTACATCAGTCTATAATAACCCCTTATTGATCTGTTTTTCACTCCCAATGATCGGAGCAAGTACGTACCTGAGGTACTCTTTTTGTTTTAAGAAATGTTATTTTATGATTATTGAAGCGAAAGTGCCCGTAGAACACAGGACAGGTGGGTTACGAAAATTCGTGATTTAACAGAAGGTCATAAAGTCAAAGGCATTCAAAACCAGAACATAAAGCCATCATTACATATCATCTGCCTAGCCTTTTCCCAAGTATATTGAGGTCGGCGTCCAGTCTAACCGGATGCTGCTAAATACCAGTGTTTTATATGAAGCCCTCCACAACCTAGTTACTGGGTAACACGATGCCCCTTGGTAAGACAAGGGGCATCGTGTTACTGACTGATTGTCAGACCTTCTGGCTTCTGACTACCCATAACGACTGCCAAAGATCTACAACTGACAGCCGGGACCAACGGCTTTACGTGCTTTCCGAGGCACGGAGGGAACTCGGTATGAATGGGATGGT
Source organism: Charanyca ferruginea (assembly GCA_947361185.1). Taxonomy (NCBI): domain Eukaryota; kingdom Metazoa; phylum Arthropoda; class Insecta; order Lepidoptera; family Noctuidae; genus Charanyca; species Charanyca ferruginea. The sequence goes on along the minus strand of OX376055.1, from coordinate 52,502,899 downwards.
CATCATTACACATATGAATTTTTTTTTTACGTTTTTCAGGCTATTCTTGTCCATATTTTGTTACAAAAAGGGGTAAGTACTAAGATGTTAGAACCATAAAAGTAAATTAATCCCTAAGCACTTTTACTACCTCAAAAGACTCTCTACGAACACATCTAGGCGAAGCTCCCAACAAAGCTTAATGTTAGTTAACAAAAGCATTATAGGCATCTAACTGTGAAGTGATTATTATCTAAGTTAGGGACATCTCTCCGTACATGCGGAAAGTCCCACGTCATTAAGATTTATGACTTAGGTACTTTAAACTTAGCTAACTTCACGGAATAGTTTGCTAAGGGCACTGGATAGGTATTTGAGGAATTTAATATAAGTACGTATGTATATTTTATAGTTTTGAATAGCACGTTAAAGCCTAATCATATTGATAATTTATCTATTGCTTTTAGCTAGGATATTAGTAAAAGTAAAAAAATCTTAATATGCGAGTAAGAAAGAAACTGAAAACGGTACAGAAAAACAGTGTAATTATGTTTGGCTTCTAGTCTAACCGGATGCAGCTGAATACCAGTGTTTTACATGAAGCGATTGCCTATCAGAGGGCTAATTCACGTAATTTTATGACGCGCCGATGAAGTTGTAGTGCAGTTGCAGTTAAGTTCAAGTTTTAGTGATAAACATTATTCTTGTAATCTTTGAACTGCACGTAAGCTGCGCGTGAAGTGCACGTCAACTGTACGACAACCAAAGTCTACCAAACTTACTTATGGTGTAGCCAAATGAGTGAAAAAATATCGATCGATTACATTTCAAATAATATTAAAATAATACCCCAGTACAGATTTTAGTGCTTTTTAACTGTCATTTTGAGACGTCAAACGAATAGTAGAATTCGGATCATGTTGCGTTCCGAAGCACGCACCAAAGACGCGCAACAGTAGAATGCCGTTATTGCGCTGCGCACTGCACTGCAACAGCACTTCTTTAGTTACGTGAATTAGCCCTCTGACCTCTACAACCTAGTTGCTCGGTAACACGATACCCCTTGGCAAGACTTGATTGTCAAATTTACTAGCTTCTGACCTATAACGACTGCCAAAGATCTACGAATGACCGTCGGGACCAACGGTTTAACGTGCTTTCTGAGGCATGGATGGGTCTGGGTATGGAATGGATGGTCACCCATCTACGGACAGACCGCGGCAAGCGTAGCTTAACCATGATCGATCGATCCGTATGGCTTTTACTTTGCCGCGAGGTCCCACTTATTGTACTTGTTGTATACAATATTAAATCAAAATGTTCTAGAACAAATACAAAATCCTTTTTATATGGAAAAGCTATTGAACTATTTTATTGTTTTATATTCTAAATCTATAATTTTAAATAAAGAATCTAAAAAGAAGAAGAAATCATAATTTAATGTACCGTAACAAAAAAGATTTCGATTTTTCATAGTGATCGCAAACTTTTTTTTGATGTGTGTACGAATAGTGGAATAGTATTAAAGTAAAACAGTTTTCGCTCTGAGATTCAACAACTACCCGGATTCAGCTTTTCATTATTGAAACAAAGAATTTCGTTACATGTGGAGGTAATGTCTGCTCCGGGGCATTTTTCATTTAATTTCTGCCATAATGACGTCATAAATTACACAACACTCTTATCTTTTCCCCACTTTTAAATTAAACTCTGTTTTTTAAATGTTCGTCCGTTTTACGCACTGCATTATGAGTTTTATTATTTATCTTTTGAAGGACTGGGAAAAGTGAATTTATGCTTTTAGCTATTACATAATGTTGAACTCGGAGTAAATGAAGCAAAAATTATATAAATACAATAGATATTAAAAAAATTAATAGTTACGTAATTTAACTTCCGTATTTTCTTGCGTAGGTTTTTATTTGATTTATTTTTAAAATACTAAGTACAACCCCAATTCATAATTAGAATCAAAATATTTTTGTTTTTCTTAGCTGCTTACACATTTACTACAACTTGAATTGGGTGTGTAAACGAATCATTATCACAGATATTTCAGTTTTAGAAGAGTAGGGGCTCCCAGCACAGGTATTTCTTATACTTAAAAGGAGACCCCTATGTTAGATTACTGAAGAAGTTGTAAAATTCTTGAAATAAATAAATAATTATAATTATTCTCCCCCAAGTCCTTCCAGGATCTTTTATCCAGCGCCACCTCGAACCAGCCCTCGTGGTATGCGTCTAGGTCATCTCGCCACCTCTTTCTGGGCCGTCCTCGGCGACGCCGTCCATCTTCAGGCACCCATTGCGTCCCACTGCTTTGCCCAGTAGTGGGACAGCACAGGCTAAAAAAAAAAAAAAAAAAAAATATTCTCACTCATTTATTTCATTTACATATTATTTATCGGTAAAAAATCATCATCTGCGTAGCCTTTTCCAACTATATTGGGGTTGGTTTACAGTTTAACCAGATGCAGCTGAATACGAGTATTTTACATGGAGCGACTGCCTATCGGACCTCCACAACCCAGTTACTGGGGAACACGGTACCTCCTGGTAATACTGGTTGTCAGACTTTTTGGAGTACCCAAAACGACTGCCAAAGATCTACAAATGACAACCGGGACCAACGGCTTTACGTGCTTACCGAGGCACGGATGGAACTCGGGATGGAAGGGATGGTCACCCATCCATAGACCGACCGCGGCTAGCGTAGCTTAACCTTTGATCGATCGATCTGTACGGCTTTAACTTAGCCACGAGCTCCTCATATAGGTAAAAACTAAAAAACTTGAAAAAATATAAAAAAATATAGCCCTCCGGTATCGAGAACAGGGTCCAAACTACCGGTATTTATTATTATTATTAGTTAATCCCTTGGAGCTTTTACAAAAGCAGACATCTTACCGAGGCACGGATGGAACTCGGGATGGAAGGGATGGTCACCCATCCATAGACCGACCGCGGCTAGCGTAGCTTAACCTTTGATCGATCGATCTGTACGGCTTTAACTTAGCCACGAGCTCCTCATATAGGTAAAAACTAAAAAACTTGAAAAAATATAAAAAAATATAGCCCTCCGGTATCGAGAACAGGGTCCAAACTACCGGTATTTATTATTATTATTAGTTAATCCCTTGGAGCTTTTACAAAAGCAGACATTTGTTCCCAAAACTTACAAAAACCTGTCAGAGGATTTTTCCATTTTCTTCTACACACACAAATCAATAAGTGCAAGCATAAAGCCGAGTATGTACAACTTGGGTACATAAATCTCTGTTAGCACTGCGGGGTGCGCCCCACTCAATTTACTTCTCCTATGGTCATGGTCACCCTTCTGAGATGAAATTACATCAGATACTGCTTACATCCCTTATCTTACGGTGATTTAGAAGAGATACGTAATTTATGTCATTGTTAAGATAACAGATTTGTATTAAATTATTTACGCTGTTGCTCTTTTATGGAGTAAAAGGCAATTGTGTAAAGTGTTTTTTATCGTTGGCAACTCTCTGGTAGGTTGTGCGTGGAAAATGATACCAGAGAGGTAACTTTTGTACTTACTCATTGGGTGTTTTTTTACACGTAGCGGTGTTAATTAAACGCACATTGTGCAAATCCTTTATTATTAAAATAGTTACTTTAGAAAAGTTGTGGATACAAGATAATTTACACGGACAGAATTACACATTAACTAATATTTGAAAATAAACTTCCGATCAAATCAGTTCATCCACATTTTTTGTTAAACAATACGAAAATGTATTGTATGTAATACCTGTACGTAATTCGTATGAATAAACAGCAATGTATAAATGCAATAAAAATAAACGGTGCCATTCGTCAAATAGTTGAACAGTTGCAAAGCCGTTGCGTCCATAAAATAAATTCAGTCGTTACCGGAGATAATAACTCAATAAAAACTGAAGTATACACAGGAAGTACGGATTACCGACTATATATCAACCCTTGTGTTGCCAAGTGTGTTTATTTTTGCAGGATTTCTCGATACCGGTTCGCTTTTCGGGCTATTCACAGTTTACGTTTGCCATCGAGTGGCTTGTTTTCGCTTGAAAATTTTCTAGCGTAACTTGTACATACTTTTATGCTGCGCGCAATTTTAGAAATGCGGTTTCACCATTTTTATTGAAGTTTATTTATTTTGTATATATTTTGACAGCAATACATCCGGATTACGTTTTATGAACGTACTGAATAGGTGCAACAATGATTCGTTTTTTCTGTCGAATGTCCTCACTTAATTTTTCATGCACATTTTGGTTCTTATTTCCTTTCTACAGGAGCTGGCAACACTAATCACTGTTTTATGGAAGTAATTAAAGAGCTCGTAGCTCGTCGGTGTTTTTAAAAGTTTGCGAAAAAAAGAGTTGTAAACGAATATTCTTGATTAATACTAGTGGTGTGCTCGTGAAGAATATTTGACTGTAGAATGAATTTTTCTTATGATTTTTTCAAACGTTTTGTTTATTATTTTATTGCATTAGCACCAGTAAAAAAATTCAAACTGTTTCGGAATTGCGGTGCTTTTGTTTATTTTCTCGGTTTTCTGTTTATCCCTTTTAATGTTCAGAAGCAAAATATGGGTCGTTTGTCGTTGTTTCACTATAGTGTCTCCTAATTAGACAGTTGAGCTCGTTTATAATTCAATTCTTTTGCCGAAAGTATACATATTAACTATTAAATCCCTGTTGTAACAAAGTGATATCCTAGTGATCATAACAGTGTTAGTTAACAGTTGCTTTATCTTGCGGTGTACGATAGAGGTGCGCCATTAGAACTGCGCCAAGCTAATGAAGCAGAGCAAAGTTTAAATTAAGTATGCTTACTTTCTTTGCACACAATGGAGTTACCATTAAGGAGGTTGCCAACCGGGAAAATGGCGGCCGTGATGAAAAGTCGGTATTAATGACGTTAGATAGAGAGAAGTCTAAAATTATAGAAATAATGGCGAAAGCTCAGATTATAAAACAATAGGCAGATAGACAGCGCAGAACACTGAGAGTGAAGTCACCAAAGCAAATACAATTTCAAAAAACGAATACAGTCTTGAGTTAGTACAGCACGAAGCGCCGCATCGTTAGTACATCACACGTTATTCCAATATTTTTGAGAATAATGCCGTCTTGTGTTTTTAAACATTGTAGGAACTGTTCCCAAAAACAAAAGAAAGAAGGTGGAGTATCTTTTCATACGTAAATATTGATAATTTGGAAATTATTTTACGTAATTATTGTCAGTGACATCTTAGAACACAAAACCTTAACAAAAATCCTTCGGTGTTGCTGGTTTATATTGAAATATTTACCCCCTAAATTAGGAAATAAGCATAGGATACAGGAATAGCGATTTACAAAAACATTTATTACGATTAGTGTTCTATTTACCGCGCATTTTGCTTGGTATCAGGGACTTGAAAACGAAATTAATTTCGTTCTGTTACACTTAATGTTTTCACGTTACGTTTCAATATTTGTAACGTACTAAAACCGTAAACTAAAAATAACGTTATAGAATATCATTTTCATAGAACAATTTAAAGTTACATTATTTTTCAGTAATAAAGCTACAAGAGAACCGTTACAGATTAAAGACTTAAGGTCCTTAGAACAATGGAAAATAGAAAATATGTGGGAATATGAGCTGAGCATGGAAATAAGCACAACATATTATACCTATAAGATTCAGAGACGAAACTGGAAACGTTATCGGTATCGTAATAAATAGCGTTTATTTCGTTATTGAGTATAACGAAATAATATCGCTATCAATAAATAGTTCTAGATTTTGGTCCGTTTGTAGCGAGTGAAGCCACAAAAGCAAATACAAATTAAAAAACGAATACCTACAATTCACTTTGCGCTGTACTAAAACGAGTAGTAGCTCTTAAACTACCTGTGACAGTGTTATCCTCAGTTTTTATGAAGATTAGACGAAATTAAAAGTGATAATACCCATAGTAATGTAACTGTGAATTACGCCTACAGAAGTGAACATTATAAACTGTATGTACAATATTTTAATATTCTTAATCAATATCAAAAGATTTACTCTAATAACAGTGGAATCACACATATTTTGAGTGCTTTTTACGAATCTCAATGAAGATGAATTCGTTTTTTATTTGAAATGGTGGTGCACTACAACGCCATCTTACATCTAATACTTGAATCAAGTTGAGCTGTCCTCCAAACGGGGTTGCCAAGACTAATAACTTCATTACAATAAATAAATATTGCAAAAACCGACATCTGTTGGAGCAGTTACCAATTAAATAACTTACTGACGTCATTGAATCACAATAGAAACGCAATTTTGTCAACCTTGTACTTAAGCGATTGGTGCAACGGCTAGAGGACTTGCTTTCCGTGCATGAGGCTTCATGTTCGAATCCTACGAGTGTGAAATATTTTTGAGGATTTATTTGTATTTAAAAAATGAATTATCTGAATAACATAACATTCAGGCGCACACGTACGCAGTCGGAATCAAACAATGATGTTAGTGATGACATTATTTCACAAAGTTTGGAACAGACTACTAATAGTTTACCAGAAGTATCGGAAGATGAAGATAATGATGAAATAAAAATATTAAAGGAAAAGATAGATATTTTAACTTCTCAACTAAATAGCGCGCGCAAGGAGATTGAATCATTATCGTTAGAAAATCATAATTTAAAGAAACAAAACGAAGAATCTAATAAGCAAAATATGGTATACAAAAAAATTGCCAATAGTCCAGTGAAAGTAAAAGTGACGACACCTAAAAATATTACAAAAAAGCTCACAAAAACCAAGCAAACGCAGACAATTAGGATTATAGAAAATGACTCCGCATCGGTAAATAACTTGAATAGTGGAAATGACAGCAGCTTAGGCATCACCACTACAAAAGTCATACGAGACACACAAAAATGCCCCAGTAAACCTAAAATATGCTTAATTAGTAGTGAAACCTCAAACGTGTTATATAACATTGCTACCACTACTGGTCTACAAAATTACGACATGTGCCACTACCGTAAACCTAAATGTGGATTGGAACAATTATTGGATAAAATTGACGGAAAAGTAAAAGACTGTACCCACTCTGATTTTTGTATAATTTATATAGGTGAAGAAGACTTTCATAAAACCCGTAATTATATAGAATTAGTGATATTCATAAGAGAAAAATTGCTAAACCTAACCCACACTAACTTTATAATATGTTTACCAACTTTCAAATATATGGAAAACGCTAACATTATGTTTAACAGCCGCATTGAAACATTTAATAACCTTCTGTATATGGATACAATTACACACAGCTATGCACACATCTTAGACTCCAACCTAAATCTGCCCTACAGTTATGATACATAATTATAACTTACGGTATAAAACCTTAAACAAACATGGCTTAAAAATTGTTGTGTCGGATTTGCAAAACCTAATTATTGACATATGCAACCTGAATATTGCGCACTCAGAAGTCGACTACTCCATTCTAAATCAGAAGAAAATCTCTACAAACCCTAAACCAATAAACTCTCAGTTTTTTCTTCAACAATCTTAACATATTTCACCAAAATATAGCAGGATTAATTAACAAATCAGATACACTTTTAGTTAAATTAGATGAATTGTTCCATCAAGGAACCTTAATAGACATTATTTGTATAACAGAGCATTTTATAGAAGCTGGCTATGAAAATTTAGTTCACATACCGAATTTCAGCCGAGCGGCTATTTTTTCACGAAATACAAAAAGAGGAGGAACGTGCATCTTTGTCAGAAATGGACTACAGTATAAAGAATTACCGGATATAGCTAAACAATCAGTTCCGGGGATATTTGAATGTTGTGCTGTGGAGCTATTATCGTATAATATCATAATCATTTGCATTTATAGGATACCCAAACATAACTTGTCGGTTTTTTACGAAAAATTAGAAAATATACTACGAAAACTTAGTCTAAACCCAAATAAAAAAATTATATTATCCGGTGATTTTAACATAGACGTACTTAAGAGAAATAAAACTACTTTAGAATTGGAACATTTTCTTCTACAATTCAATCTAAAACTAGCACTTTACAACCCCACTAGACTGAGTAGTAACAGTTGTATTGATAACTTTGCTCACAATTATCAAAAAGAATGCAAAGCAAAAATTGTTGATTTTGGTCTCTCTGATCACACGTCTCAAATTCTTACTGTGCCTATTGAAAAAACATGTAAATTAACCCATTGGAAATTCAAAAAGCAAGATATCTCTACTGACAACCTAATGACATTTAAAGCTCACCTTGAATGTTTATCTTTCTCGGAAGTATTTAATGCTAAAGAGGCCCATAAGTCTTATGATAGGTTCATGGACGATTTCTTAATGCTCTATAGACTTTGCTTTCCGGAAAAAACAGTCAGCATAAAGACTAATAGGAAAACTAAATGGATATCTCGTGGGATAAAAATCTGTAGTAGAAAACAAAGACAACTACTTTGGAAATATAGATGCAATCCTGACATAAGCAATAAACAAACTTTTAAAAAATATACTGTATTATTTAAAAAAATAATACGTTTAACCCAGAAGTCGCAAAATAACCATTTTATAAAGAACTCTCAAAATAGATCGAAAGCAGTTTGGAAAATAATAAATAAATCTAAATCAAGATTGCCACATGATACAATAACTGCCATACAAAACGATCAACTTTATATAACGAATCCCATTGACATTTCTAATGAATTTAATAACTACTTTGTTGACGAAATCGAAAATAATATACAAAATGACATGAAATTGACTAAACAAAATAATATTGAAAATTCGACAGCGCAATCACTATTTATGTTACCTGTTTCGACGACTGACATTATTAAAATAATTGACAATCTAAAAAATACAAACACAATTGGTTATGATGGTGTATCTACTAGAGTTATTAAATATGTTAAAGAAATTATAGCGCCACCTCTTGCACACATAATTAATTTATGCATCACTGATGGCATATTTCCGAAAAGTCTAAAAAAAGCCATAATTAAACCTCTATTTAAAAGAAACGACAAAACAGATGTTAAAAACTATAGGCCAATAGCAAAACTCTCAGTATTTTCAAAAATACTTGAAAAAGTAATTTATAATTCAATTTATATGTACTTTGAAAAGTTCAACCTATTCTGCAAGGAACAAAAAGGATTTCGTAAAAATCATACTATTAATATGGCACTGTACGATTTATTATCTCATCTTATGACATCAGTAGATAAAAATAACCCAGTATGTGCAATATTTAGTGATATGACTAAGGCATTTGATTATGTAGATCACAAGTTATTACTGCAAAAATTACATGGGTATGGCATAAGGGGCAATGTTCTGAAACTTATTGAATCATACCTTAGTGACAGATATCAATACACGGAAATATCTAGAATATGTCATAAGACTAAAACGCAGATCATATACAGATCAAAACCAAGACACGTAAGATATGGCGTGCCCCAAGGTAGCGTGCTAAGTCCGTTATTATTTCTGATATATATAAATGATCTGCCAAAAATAATACGACACAAAATGATCCTATTTGCCGATGATAGCACAGCTGTTATAAAGTGTAATGATGTGACAACTTATCAAAATGATATTAATAAATCCCTTCTCAATATCATCCGTTGGATGAATAATAATAATCTGGTAATTAATTTAAACAAAACTAAGGTGATGCACTTTCATCAACGGCAACCACATCCAAATATCGACGTAACTTATAATAACCACAAAATAGAAGAAGTTAATAATGCTAAGTTTTTAGGTATTACCATCGACAGTAAACTTACTTGGAAACCCATGATAGAAGAACTTTGTAAACGCCTGAGTAAATCTGCTTATGCACTCTTTCAGTTATCAAAAAAGGTGAATAAAGAAACGTTACTGGTAGCATACCATGGACTTGTAGCTTCTGTGTTACGATATGGCGTAATTTTTTGGGGGCAGTCGACTGACCGTGAGCTTATATTTAGGATGCAAAAAAGATGTGTCAGAGCAATGTGTAATTTAAAAACAACGGATAGCTGTAAACCCTATTTTAAGTCTTTAAAAATACTTACCCTCCCAGCATTATACATATTGGAAACTGCGTTGTTTGTGAAAAGAAACACGCAATTATTTGAAAAATTATCTGCCACTAAAAAAACTCCATTGCGTGCCCAATACGTGAATAAACTGTGTCACCTAAAATGTAAGACCGCATTGATGCGAAAAAGTTTTTTTGGCATGGCACCTAAAGTGTTTAATAAAATTCCTGATGACATAAAAAACATGACATTATATAAGTTTAAAAAAGCTCTTATCAAATTATTAATTGACAAATGTTATTATAATCTAGACGAATTTTTGAATGACCAATTATTAGAATAAAAATGCATGTTTTTACCTTTTGATAAGAAGCACTATGACTAATTAATTATATTGTATTTGATGTTTCATTTTTTTACTCTTTCTTTTCATGTGATAATTAATTTTAAAATATATATAAATAATAATAATAATAATAATAATGTACCTAATGACACCTAATGGGTCACTTATAAATTTGTATGTCGTAATTATGACAAAACATAGCGCACCCACAATTTGTATAAAAAAATCTATGTAAACACCTATGTTTCACAAATAAACTGATTGATTGATTGATTGATTGATTGAGTAAGTACAGCACGAAGCGAAGCATTGTTAAAAAAACAAATACTATAATAATTCAAAAGCGAATACAATCACGAGATTGTAGGTATTCGTTATTGAATTTGTATTTGCTTTTGTGGCTTCACTCGCAGTGTTCCGCACGATCTTTCTGTCTTTTGTTTGATAATCTGCGGTAACAACATTTTAAATATAAAAAAGACAAACGCTTTCTTAAACAAAAAATTAAAAAAAAATACTCTAAAATCGGAAGTCGCCGGCCAAAACCAAACAAATTAAGTCATCCCTTAATTTCACCTAAGCATAAATTTATCATGTTCCGATATTGTTCCACTATTTTTAAATCAACATCTTCTGTTTTGTTGTCTGAGATTAATAAATTCCTAAACTAGGTACCTGCATTCAATTAATACAATCTGACTCGACAATGTATGTATATCATCTTGTCTGCACTTTTCTGCGACACTAAATTATTTAATATACTTAATGAAATATTATGGATAATTATTTTATCATTATCCTGGCAACCGTAAACGCACACAGAGGCAACGTGTTTGTCAAAAAACCGTGCTTCCCATGTTTGTTCCGTTCCGTCTATCTGCCTGTTGTTTTATAATCTGAGGGCGAAAGGGGATAATTTAATGGTAAATGGGAAAAAAATAATATTAATATTAAAATGTCTTACTGTAAGACTGCTTCTTTTTCAGGTAAAACGAGCATTAGTGATCACCGTACTAGTTTATTGAGTTAGGACATTATACTTTTTTATGACCTTGACATTGTAAACGATGTTCTTTTTCTAAATGTAGTCATGTTCACTATTCTTTTTGTTCAGCCGAGGGCACTAATCCAGTTACAGAAAAGGATTTCACAAAAAAATGGAACGCAATTTATTACAAGAAGCGACAAACGGCTTACACGAGTACTCGAGCAACTTACCTCAAATCAAACCCACGTCGGAACGCACGCGGCATTTTTCCACCGCACCGAATTTTACTCAATAATACTATAAGAAAGATGGCCGACACGCGGCCAAGCCGACCGTGGAGGGAGTACGCATTTATCACAGACATCCTATCCTGCTGGGTTACCAGGGATTTAAACAAGGACTCCTTGGAATTTGGATAAAAATACCATTCTATTTTTAAAAAATGTTTTTTCTATGGCAGTCGATTTTGTGTACGGGTTGGCAGTTTTATTTTCGCATTGAAAAGGCTCGTTATATTTGCCTAAATAAACCGTTTCGTTTTGTAAGCTACTGTTTACCCTCACATTACTGAATTTCTGATAAAAATGAGATTTGATTAAATTTGTTTTTTTTTTAAACTCATAAAAATAAAATGGAGCAGTAGATACTTACTGGACAACTTTTTACAAATTTAGCTAACTCGCGTTTTTTAATAAAATGGTTCCTTTCAAGTTTTAAACCACTAAAATAATGTTATACTTTTAACCAAATCACTGACGATTTAAATTCTGTAGGTAACTTAATATTTAGTTATTATAAATGTAGGAACCGACCGTCAGCGTTTTAGTTCAATAGGGTCAGCCAGCGGGCAGCAGTATCCACAAAAAGGGGTGGTACAGAGACATATTATGAACCATGTGAAAAGACGAGACTTCTTTGTACAAACCTTTATTAACATTTATTACTTCGTCGCTCTAGAAAGCTATAAGAATTTTATTTAATAAATCCACAATAACATGGTTTTCAACCGGCTTCAAAAAAGATGGAGTTTCTCAATTCGACTGTATGTGTTTTTTTTTGTCCGGCAAATGTAAATCGATTTTGAAAATTCTTTTCTGATGGATAGGGTGTGAGTCAATGAGGTACAACAAAATCCAAAAAAAAAAATTACGCAGAACGATGTTTTAGTTTCTCCGTTTCTTAATAGATTTGGATGATTAGGAGGTACTAACAAGCGGAAAATAAAAACATTTTTTACAAAAACGACAACCGCCTTCAAAAACTAAAAAAGTGACAAATAACTAGTTTCGGAAGTCGGTGGCAATACAAAACCACAAACAGAACGAAGCCACCGACTTCCGAAACTAAAGTCATTTGTGTGTTCTGTGCTTAAAAGTTTCACTTTTAAAATAATCAGTTCAAAAAGTTATATTTTAAGTATCAACTTCTCGGATTAGGTACTAAGGTTTTAAATTTCCGCGACAAACGTCTTAATAATAATACCTACGAACCTTATATGTTTCTTTGTCGTAAAAGTATAAAAAACTATTTCCACATTACCTAATATTTTGGGGCTCGTAGCTAAGCAAAGCCGTAGGGATCGACTAATCATGGTTAGACTATGCTTGCCGCAGTCAGACAGTGACGGGGTGAACATCCATGTTATAACGAGATTGTATAAGTCAATTCTCGTATGTATATGACAACAATCAGACACCTAACAGTGAAAATAGACAGAATCAGGCTAATTACTCCCAGATACCAGCCAAGGTCTTGCTGTGCCTTTTCATTATTAGGTAGAGCTGCATTTAGGTTTAGAAAAACCACCTTATTTTGCGTTGACTGACACATTTTTCACCGGGAGTCGTTCGTTTGAGATAAGTCCGTAATTAGAAGTTATCCAGTGACTGGGTTGTGAAGGTCAGAGAGGCAGTCACTCCATGTGAAACACTGGTATTCAGCTGCATCTGGTTAGACTGGAAACCGACCCCAACATAATTGGGCAAAGACTAGGCGATTGCCACAGAGTGTAGCTTAAAACGTAAGCGTAAATAAACAAGACTAAACCCACTTTAAAAACTAACATCTTACTCATTAACCAACAACCATTTTCCCAACATATTTTTCTTCAACAGAATAGAGATTAATTTAATGAGAGTAAAACAATTTTCTTTGTGGTCTCGTGCACTAAATCCTGTCTGAGAGTAAATTCAATTTAAAGAAGTGCGCGCTAGAGTTGCTTGCTTTAGGAACGGCCGCAAACCGTATAACTACCTATTTAGTTTTAAAGAGGATTTAAAAAACCATATTTAAAATAGGTTTATTTGTTTTTTGTTATTTTTTTAATTCCGTCGAGCCCGTTCCATCATCGAACCACAAGACGTACGGCGATGCGCCACCAGTACATGGTGGACATCCCACCCATACGCACAAAACGTTTTGGGAACACATTCATTGTGCGTACTGCTAAGGAGTGGAATTCTCTGCCTGAGTCTGTGTTTCCTGATAGCTACAACCTGGGAGTCTTTAAGTCAATATTGAATAGGTTACTTCTAGGCAAGCGTGCTCCATCTTAGAGCGTATTATCGCTTCCCATCAGGTGAGATAGTGGTCAAACGTATGCCTCCCAATAGTTAAAAAAAAATGCCATGTGTGAAATGTCCCCACATATTATTATTGTTATTTATACGAATATTAATTGTCTAATTTCTAATTTACTGAGGAAATCCTATTCAAGTAGGGTAGCAAAATTCGTTAGTACTACAATGTGGTGTATTAAATACCAAAGCGTAATAATTACTATTATTAATGACTAGTCGTTTTTTGGAGGCTTGATTGATTGCGGCAAAGAATATTTGCATCTTATAATTGCAACTTCTTTAATAAAAAATTTACCTAAAAATTATAATACAACCAAAAAAAAAATTAATCTTGGTAAAACTGTATAAAATATTACGATTACAATTTTATTCGCACGATTTCCGACAGAACAATAACAACACTTGCAGCTTCGTATAAAATTGTGTGAAAACGCGTCTGCATTTACAGTATTGCATGAAACGTTATAATAGTACGGTATTCAGCCTTTTGTGTGGCTTACGCCGCCGGTTTAATATGGTATTTTTTTTTACATTTCATTATTAATTATTATTATTTTACTCTTTCGTCTTTGCATTTTGGTTTCAATTTCAAATGTTAAGTTTGAGTGACAAACTAACCCATTATATTATTTCGAATTAATCATAAGCTGGCTTCCACACTCCATAAGTACTCATATTATTAATGCGAAAGTAACTCTGTCTGTTACGCTTTTACGATAAAACGGCTGAAGCGATTTTGATGAAATTTGGTATAACGATACCTTAACCTTGGGGAAGGACGTAGGCTACTTTTTGGTCTGCGACTTTGGATCCGTAATAACCAGCATACACACGGACGAAGTCGCGGGAAAAAGCCAGTACACAATAAATAAACAAAACTACAAATGTTAAATTCAATTGTATCAAATAAATGCAAATATGTACCGCACTAGAAATGTAGCCAATTAAACCAATTACAAACTACACATTTTACATTGCTTACCTACCTTCCAATAAACACGGCAATATCCATTCAAAATCATAGAACAACTAACGTTAATCCGGTCTAATCTCTTTAATTAAAATATTATTTAGCTAGCACGTGTTCTAATTTTCAGTTTAGAGGAACTGAGTCAGGCTGTAATGTCCATTAAGGCGCCCCCGCAATTATAAGTGGAGGCCTTATCTTTATTAAAGCGAGGACGGTTAACGAGCCTCGGTGTGCAGTCTGCAGGATAAGTAAGTCACTGGGGTTCATTTGTTTATTTATAAATCTTATAGAACACAAATAGTTCAGTTATACCCTGTCCATTGGGTTATTGGTTTTTTGACAGCTGCCTTATAATGTAATTATTCCCGATTACCTTAAGATAACTTTAAAATGTGTTATAAAATAAATATATAAACTGCCTAATCTTGTTGGATTATCTTATTTATGACCTCTTACAGACATTATAATACGGTTAGGCGTATCAGTTTTACAAAAAAACATAAATATTGTTCACTAGTTGCAGCTGTCAAAAAACGATTAAACCAGTGGACAAAGTGTACAAATATGAGATAATATAAATAGATCATACAGTTATACTATTTACATATTGAAATGAATAATGACTCCGTGAGTCGATCAATTATGAAAAACGATAAGAAAAAGAATTTAAAGTGTTCTAGAGACATTAAGTGAACATGTATAGTTCAAAAATTTTAGACACATAATGCTTTAATATTTTTTTAAAGATATTATTTGTACTTTTTACATTAACCATCATCATCTGCAGTGCTATTCTGTTACAATCTCCCTCGGTGAACACCTAGGTGAAGTGGGCTGTCATCAGTCCCGAAGCTAGGGATTGACAAAGCAGACGGACGGATGACAGCTCACTTCACCTAGGTGTTCACCGAGGGAGATTGCAACAGAATAGATATAAATCTATTCTGTTACAATCTATTGTAATCTATTGTGTTCCTAGGTGAAGTGAGCTGTCATCCGTCCGTCTGCTTTGTCAATCCCTAGCTTTCACCGAGGGAGATTGTAACAGAATAGATTTATATCTATTCTGTTACAATCTCCCTCGGTGAACACCTAGGTGAAGTGAGCTGTCACCTGTCTGTCTATTTTGTCAATGACAGCTCACTTTACCTAGGTGTTCCCCGAGGGAGATTGTAACAGAATAGGACTGCTGATAGTTTATTACAATTATAACATCGCTCCTTTTATAAAATGTTTTTCTTGACATAATCCGTCCATCTTTTTCCTCCTCTCCGTCCATCTACATTTGTATTCATAACTATTTTGGTCCCACTCGTTGTATCCCTCCTCTTCATATGCCCATACCAAGACAGACGATTTCCTTAAGCATTTTTGTTTTGATATAGACATAGCTTAAAGTCGCGACCGATGGAAGGACTGGAGGGAGGCCTTTGCCTTGCAGTGGGACAGTACAGGCTAAATATAATAATAATAATAATAATTTCCATGAATGGCAGAACAAGTGTTTATTAAACTATTTTATTTTAAAGGTCACAATATTTTTCCGTATTATCTAAATACAGATTTAATAGGTTAATAATAAAAAAACGTAAAAAATTAAAAGACCATGGAGGCCTTCAAAAAAACTAAGATTAGAAAGTAGTTAACTTAAGAACTTCTTTTCGCAACAAAACGTGCGAAGTTCTTCACATAAGAAACCTTATTTTGAACAAAACATATGCCTCCAGCAAACAAATAAAACAGACACATTGTCAAGGTCTCGGTAACTTCTTGTAAAAGCAGTAAAGTAACAGGTTACACATAAAGTTAAGTTACTATTTAATAGTCGCAGCACACAAGAAAGCCGAATAGAATTTCAAAGAAATCGCTGTCATGTTCCTACGTGCCTAGAATTATTTGCCATAAGTTTCCAGACAACTTTATTTTGTTTCCAGCAGTTTTTGAAGTCGTTTAGCAGAAAAAAACCGGGACCATATTGTAAGGAGAATTTCTTTGCTGGGAATATTATGGAAAGAATTCGGAATGCTTTCTTTCTGACGATTATTACAGAACTCCAAGTCTAGTTGAGGATGTCATTTTCGAAATCTGACTGACGTGACTTTCAAATAAAGGGCCTAGCACAAACGTTACGTCTGCGTATAGGCACTCAGGAACTTTTTTGGTGCGGGCATTTTTTATTTTTCCAAGCTGTATGGATAGGGTGCCCAATTCAATCCATAGTTCCATATTATAAAAGTAACTCTGTCTGTTACGCTTTCACGATAAAACGGCTGAACCGATTTTGATGAAATTTGGCATGAAAATAGCTTGAACCCTGGAAAAGGACATAGGCTAGGCTACTTTTTAATTCGCGACTTCGTCTGCATTCACGCGGACGAAGTCGCGGGCAAAAGCTAGTAATATATAATTTTGTTACTTCCTCCGTTAGCCGACGAGTCATACAATATGCATGTTATTGTGTCCACGAAGTCTTCGTGATTGTGTCAGACCCCGACGCTGATGACATTATTTAAATGGCATCGGTAACCATAATTATGGCATTAATTCATCTTACATAATTTCCATTAATTTCTATTAGTTTAAATACCTTAGTAAGTATCTATAGATCCGTAAGTACGCAATCACGCCTGCAAGAGTTTTCCTTCAAGTATCTTTCTACCAAAACGAAAACAGATAAAATTCTCCACAATTTCCTTTCATATCTTCGCAGCGTCAAGAGCGACGATATCCCGGTGCAGCGGTTGCCATCTTTAATGGACGGAAGGCCGGATGTTCAGAATTGTTTTAGCGAGCCCATCGCGAACTAATAGGGTCTGCCTTCAACAATTGGGTTAGTTCTAATGAATTGAAGTGTAATGGTAGAACGAATTGGACGGAGATATTGATGCAATTTAAAGGGTTTTTTGTTGTGTTTTTAGTACTGCTGAAATGTTATTGTTTTTTTTGTATTACATTGACAGTTACGGTTAGTAGGTATAGGTATTTATCAGAGATGTGCCGACTAGTCGGTAAAGCCAACTATCCAACCGCTATCGTAGTCGGCGACTATTCAGCAAAGAGCGCGAGCGGCTTCTAACTCTGTATGTATTAGGGTATTTTACCAAAAAATCTAATTAGTCCATCAGATAGAATTCCAGAAAATATTAGACACGTGTTTTTTCTTTTTTCACGTAAACTAAAAATAAAGACGATACAGTGCGTCGAAAACTCGTGTGACATCACTATGTCAATACACTTTTACAGGCGAAGTGACGTCACAAACCCACACTCATGATCTTTGATGCGTTTTATCTTTGTCAGTTTTTATTGATTTGATAAAACAAAAAATACGTATCCAATATTTTTCGTTAATCTAACTGACGGACTTATTAGATTTTTTTGGTAAAATACCCTATTACATTAACTGAAAACCTTGATTGTTTATACATAATTTTATTTTATGAACAATCTTACACATTTTGAAATGAAAAGTAAAGCAACCTTTCCTTTAGTGATAAGTTTCTAAAATTACTCCTCTATAACAACTAGGTACTTGCTTGTATCTCTCTTATAAAAATCCGACACACTCGTAGACGGCGGTTGCGATTTGCGCGCGGATCAGCTGTAGGTATACGAAGCGTCACGGGAATCCCGTGATCGGCTTGGCTGACTAGTCAGCCTCTTTAAGACCGAGTAATCGGCTAGTCGGCTTGTCAACCAAAGTCATAATCGGTACATCTCTAGTAGGTATTATATTTTCTCCGCACTCTAATTCTGCTGCAAAGCACCGTTGCTATGTTCCAGTTCAAAGGGTATGGGTATCGGTATGATTACAGGAGCTTGAGACATTTAAACTTTGTTTGTATTCCCAGAAACGAAGTCCACCAGAGGCTTTGCAGATGTCAATAGACATGGTCATCCCTTAGGGCCGTTTCACACCGGAACGGCAGCGGTCGGCAGCGGCACGGCAAGCTCTAACAATTTTAAACTTTATCTACGTAATTAAAAGACAAGTGATACTGATCGCTGGAAATGTCAGAAAGCCGCGCGCTGCCGCCGGCGGCAACGATGCGATTGGCTCCGCCAGTCTCGCCTCGTCGCGTCGCGCGTCGCTTCCGACCACTGTCGGCCGCTGCCGTTCCAGTGTGAATCGGCCCTTAACATCAGGTGAGCCGTCGACTTCGGCTTGTTTGCTAATGTTTCCAAAAATAGTGAAACTAATAATTTTTTACCAAAATTAATTTTGCTGCGGCTCTGTCATATTAATAACTTTTCAATAGGCACTATTTCCCTTGCGCTATTTCCGCTTTACTCTCAAAAGTTTTGAAGCAAATCCAGAGGTTATAACTATTTTCATAATATAAGTACAAATCGGAGTGCAAGTCCATTATAATATAATAAAAAACTAGAGAGGTGTCAAGGGACACCCGGATGGAACGAAGTTCCTTTCGATTAATTAGTGAAGGAATTGTAATAAAATTTTATTTTTTTTAAGTTATAATAATATTTTTTTTATTATTAACAAATATAATGTAATTAAAAGACAATTTAATTAAACGTGCCCGTTTATGTATCGAGCGAAATGGACTCCATATTGAGCAGTTGCTTCGATACAGGGAAGTGTAAATTTTATACCTAATAGGTAAGTTTTTTAATTAAGCCAAAGTTGATTAAAACTTTGTTTGTGAATAGCTCTAATTTATTTAAATAGGTTACCTATAGCACCTATAGGTACCTACGCCTGCCTGCCTTTCTTTTTCTAGCAAAAGAGTACCTACTCACTTACCTACTTACAACTACAAATAATTCGCCAATGATAAAAGTAAGTACCACTACCTACCTAGGTACCCACCTAAGCTCCCACTGGCTTAATTTAAACCAAAACATTTTAATCAAATCAAAAAAAATATTATTGTCGCTAGTAAAACCTAGAGAAAAGTACTCTGTGACCTAGAGCGATAAGGTGCAGTGGTTACCTACTGACGACCGCGACCGATAGAAAGCTTATGATTACCAAACCCAAACTTTCAATAGGTACCTACTAAACAAAACATAGAAGTTGGTACAGTAACTACCTACCTACCTAACCTACGTATTCTATGGCTTAATTATCGACTTAAAATTTACACTCGTTTTCACAATCCACACAGTCTCACAGTGAAAGGTGGACTTATCTCGTAGGTCGTTATCATCGGAATTATCACGCAATGATAATTCCGATGTCATTGAGGTAGGTACCGCCACTATTTGAGCGAATAAACTTACGTACTAAACATATCGCCGTAGGTACCTAGTTCAAAGAGTTCGCCGCGCCGCCTTTAAATACATAAACATATTCTACGAAAAGCGAATTCGGACTTTATTTTGTAAACGTAAACGGTTAAAAATTGAAATTTTACCAAACTAGGTATGATAAAATTATTCTGAGAAACGTATAGGCTGGTGCCCGACCGGACAATAGGAGCTATGTGCAACCGAATTTCACGGCTAATGTGTAAAAATAAGGTTTTAATTCGCTCCAATATTTTCATAGAAAAGCCGCCATTCAACTAATAATGAACTCTATTTGACAGTTCCAACGATTCAATTTTTCTGTTCGAATTGTCTGCGTTTGTGAAGTATAGCAAAAAGTATCGTGACAACTTTTCGTAAGAATTTTTTCCGTCTAGCCCCCTTTCACAACGCGCGATAAGGAACTTCGTTCCAATAATCATTTATTGAATACAACGTCACATTTACAATATATATCTTACAATATAAAATAGATCACGATTGCATATTTGCCTTAACTAGGTTAAACCTGTGCTTCAGGCTAGAAAGTGCTTACTACTTGTTATAATAAATTAACCCTAAATTACAATAAAACTTAAATTAAAGTTGCCATGAAAAGCTTGTTGCATTGAGAGCGGTCCAACGATACCATTATAATTTGTTAACGTAAACAAATATAAGCGTACAATAATAGCCGTCATTTTAAAACCATTTATTGTGATAGCGACCATCCGTAACGTAAATAATACAGTTTTGTGCAAATGTTCCAAGTGATGATGGTATCGTATTTAAATATTTAAATAAACAATTTATTACGGCTATAGCTCGGACATTGGCGGTTTATATCATATTGGACATTCATTATGAAGGCAAATAAAACCCTCTTTAAACATGATATTGTTTTAACCATATTATGTTTCGGGAAACTCATTAATACATAATATGATTAGAACTTTCCGTTGATTTAAAACTTTTGTACAGAGGCCAGATGTATGCTACAAGAATCTGTCAAATTTCTTTGATAGATTTTTAAGTTTAATTTCAAATGAATATGGTTTATATTCAATTGAGAAAATTTTACAATTTGGCTTGATGTGCTGGCGTCTGTACAATAATTTAAAATTTACTTAGAACGTCAATACGTAGATCATGTACGTATTATTTATACTAATACTAGCTTTTTCCCGCGACTTCGTCCGCCTGATTGTGGGTTATCGCGAATTCAGAAGAAGTCGCGGATTCAAAATAACTAGTTATACCAAATTTAATCAAAATCGGTTCAGCCGTCGTGAAAACGTCAGAGAGAGGTACTTTCGCATTTATAATATTAGGTAAGGATTAGAAAACTGAAGAGTTTGTTCATTTGTGTTGTACGGTTCCGCACTTCAAAAGGATAAAAGGAACCCTAATAGGATCATTTCGTTGTCTGTCTGTCAAGACCGTTTTTGTCAAGAATGTGTGGAGGGAGGTATCAAGGTAAAAATTCACACCAAATACTTATTTCTGCAGTCCCTTGACGCTATAAAGCTCCAGAGTCAACGAAATTAAGACAGCCATTTAAGCCTTATAGTTGAACACTTTGCAGGTTAATCAAGACCTATAGGGTATTTCCCACTGACTTAGAATAATGAGTAAAGCACAAGTGAAGGAAAAATCGAACCGAAAAACTTATATTTTTTTGTCAGTTTCAATAAGTTGTCGTACGGTGTAATTATTAGAGGACCATCACGTACTTCGTCATGGAGATGATCACGTCCACGTCTAAATTCTCCACACCACGAATACACAGAGCTCCGATATGGTGCTTCATCACCAAATGCCAATTAAAGTCTCTGGCAACTCTCTTGTTGCAAAGTCACAACGAAAATCATAAAAAAATATTGAACTAAAATGTTCACGAGTTAAATTCGTTTCGATAGCGACACACAATTTTCGAAAGGACGTCACAATTTAAAAACAAATGACAGTCACGCAAATTAAATAGTAACATTTTCCCAAATAGTTCCATTTTCGAATTCCATAATTGTTTTTTCATTTTTTTCTTGTAAGTGGCCGGATTCAGAAACTTTCAGTATGCTCCACGTATCCCTCCTCTTTTCTACTCATGGGTGTCGTATAACGGCCAAACCCAATTACTATTCTATCTCCAATTTTGACATACTGGTAATAGAAAAACCTATCTGTCTGTGGTTATAGTGTCCCAATTATTTGTTAGAGAGTAAGAAATCTTACCGGCACACGATATCTATCGGTGAGAGGGTCTGTGGCTTACTACGGTTAACTATTTGTATGAATAAGCCAAAGTATGTGTCCCAATGACGTGCTGACAATTATTTGTTTGATAGGGTGGTAACTAATGGTAACAGACTTGTTGATCCGCCGAATTCTAGGAATAAATGGTTTGATTTTTAAAATAAACTTTATTTATAATCTCATGAAACCTGTCCTACTCAAGTTAAAGGACTGATTTTGAAATATTACCAGAGTTATCCCACAAGGAAATTGCTTTTGAGGTCCTATAATATAGAACCAATAACAAACAATAAAAACCGTATCGATCATATGACCAAATTAACTTGTAATGAATTTACATATAGATTCCATTTACATAAATCAATAGCAAGTTATTTAATCAGGGAAGTAATTACAAAAAAAAACATTTTTTTTTGAGTTTTAAATTGTCAATTAGGTACGTTTAATTCCTACTCTCTAGCCTTACCGTTTTGTTTAGCAAAATGTAGTCAAACCTTGTATAATGTTCGAGTTACTCGCAAAGTTTTATATTTTATGTAAACTATAACTAAATCCAGTAATTTAATATTTTAAACATACATAAGTTTTTTATAAAAATCACGTTGTTTATGATGATGTTGGTTGTAACGAAACACACGGGAGGGCCACCCCTATCTATTGTTTCCGTCACATAGATAACCGTTATTGATGAATGTGAGATACCGATCAAACATAGATAGAAACATATGGTCTTTCAGCGGTAGTGATCTACATTTCAGTGAAGGTAGGTAATTGGTTTCAGCCGTAAGTCGACAGAGGAATATTGACCAGAGGATGGGCAGCAGCGTCCTTCAGAGTATCATAACACCTACTGCAATCGCTAACATGCATCGGCCAAGTATGGTGATTATGCGCTGCTGAGGAAACCACGATGATGATGATGATAATGATAATAGCACTTTTGCAAACAAAATCTCAGCATAACTCCATAAATAAAGCATCGAAAAGTTCAAAGACATATGGTTCCGCGCATTGACCGAGTTCAAGCGGACTTTGTACGTAGTCCTGAATAATGTAGTACGGATGGCCCGCAGCCGCCAGCTAAACCAGAAAAATGGAAATCGTAATACTGTTGCATACTCTGGATTGTGTGAGGCGTTGCGGTTTTACTGTGTGTTATCTACATAATAATATCCTGACTGAATTTAGTTCACGACAGCCAAGTCTTGTGGTTTATATCAAGGGTTCTATGTAAAAACAAATAAACTTTTTTGAGAAACGGTCTCAGTAATAACGTTTGATAATCAGTTTACTGCACAAATTTTATCTGAATTTTAGGCTTTCAAAATGTACTCATACATTGAAAAGTAAAGAAAACATTGTCATAGTAACTGCAACCATGTAATAGAGCTTATAAATTACAAACTTTATCACCAAAAACTTTTAAGGCTTTATCAAAAACATAACTTCTTCGTAACTATATCCTAGAACAAGTATAGTGAAATCTCCGCGCGCCAATTTTCGTGCGGTTTTATCGCGTTCTCACTCACTCGTTTATTTACGAACAATGCGTTGGATGATACAAAAAAAAACAAACATGCTCACGTCGACTATTGACAGATCGGGAAGTGTGAAAGAGTAACAGATATCTATCCATCCTTCCTCACAAACTTGCGCGTTTCATAGTAGTAGGACATAAATTATTATTGTGTACACTAAACGTCACACTCACATTTCATTAATAAATAAATAATTGACAAGAACTAAAATAAAAGACATGAAACTTACTTTTATTTCAATTTGATAATAAAAGCAAACAAAAACGCGTTTTATTTTTACAGTCTATGCAAACAAATGCTGGAGTAGCTACGCCGTAGGCGCATAGGCTCGTAGGCGCGTAGGCGCGTAGCACGTATTTTATTCTTTCAAAGCGTACGATAAACATTTCTCTTTCGAATTTCCTATCGTTGCATTTATGAAAACAGAGCATATTTGAACACAAGTAATAAAAAAAAAACAAGTTAATGACGAATTTATCCTTTTATTTAGCTTTTCGTAATGACGCAATTCTTGCACACAAATGCAGGTACATACCTAATATAAAATATTAAACGATATTAAGAAACTCCTTTTTACAGTGTGTTTGAGTTTATTTATGGGTAGAGGAAAACTCTACAGACCGTAGGCGACCTTTCGACGCACATCTTAAAATAGCCTTGATGAGTCATCTTATTTTCTCAATAAGTAGCTTTCCGAACTCAGAGCAAGTCGAGTTAATAAAGGGAGTGGAAGTTAATAAAATTATAGGCTTAATTGAGCCAAAAATATGGAGTATCGGCAATAAACAACGTTGATCATGATTATTAACCGCGCCGTGACACAGCGGAGGCTATTAAAAGAAGGCGCTTGTTACACCGATGTTCGGCTGTGCATTTTTCGGCACTTCGTACAAAGTTACAAATAAATTTTAGATGTTTTTCCTTCGATGCAAAGGTCAAAAATGAGAATTCTAGCTGTAATTAAATCCTTAAGTTTCATAAACCAATATTTTACCAGTTAGTAAAGATAAAGTATTTTCGTTTATCTATTTATTTATTTAAAAATTACTACCTACTTACTTAATTAATTGGCAGCTCTCAATGATTTTGTGAATCCTATTTTAACTATTTCAATCACAACATTATCACGTGACTGTGAAGTGTATAAAAAACTAGCTTTTTACCACGACTTCGTCTGCGCAGCCCTCAGAATTTTATTAAATCAACGTCGTAAATATGTTCTGATTAAAGATATCCTACATCTTAAGACGATTATCATCATGCGGGAAGACGTCCACTGTAATGAACAAAGGCCTCCCCCATAGATCGCCACAACGAGCGTCAACCTGCCGCTTGCATGTGGATGCAAGCATGGGTTACCCGCGACCTTGACGATGTCGTCGGTCGGTCTGGTGGGAGGCCTACCAACGCTGCGTCTTCCGATTCGTACTGGCCACTCGAGAACCTTTCTTCCCTATCGGTTCTTCGAGCGATGTGACCTGCCCATTGCCCTATCGGTTCTTCGAGCGATGTGACCTGCCCACCCCCCTGCCTGCCTTCTGAGAGCTATATCAGTGATCTTAGTTCTTCGGCGAATTTTCTGTGTTAAGAGAGATGTGGCTAAATTTCAGCTAATTTCGTTCAGCTGTTTAAGCATCAAGAGTGACAAGCATCTTTACATCCATCAATACTCACAAACTTTCACCTTTATAATAGTATTAGGATCAATTTACATGTATGACGCACGAATAAACCCTTATACACCAATTACGCCCACACTACGGTGTGCAACACATCCATTAAGGGTAAACAAGTTATTAAATAGGACACTCCGGGGCGTGGTGGCTGTGTCATTATGAGATGTGGCGCCGATGTGGCGGTGGTTGTACTATGGTGCAACAAGCATCATGGTTGGAAGGACGAGATAGATATGACTAAGTGTATGCCGTAAAGAAGTTATGCGTACCTATTAGCTGAGGCGTTGGTACATTTTTTAACCGGCTCCAAAAAAACGAGGAGGTCAACTCGGGTTTTTTAATGCATCAATATTTCGCATATCTTTTTACCGTGAAGTCCGATTTCGATAATCCTTTTTTTAATGCATAGTACATACTTTAAAGTTGGTCCCATATAAATTGTATAATATTCCACCTCTAAGGGTAGAAAATTAAGGCCTGGCTGAATTTGTTTGGTGTTACTGTTTTTAAATAATTTGAATGATAGAAGTAGGCACTAAAAAGTGAGAAAAAAAAACTGTTTTACTTAAGAGATCAAAATCAAAAACAGAAATGTAAAAAATTACTTTAATTTTCGAAGTCGGTGGCAATATAAAACAACAAACAGAAACAGACTATGGCGGCTGAATTATGTAGCGCTGGCGACTCTGGGATCTTGGACCTTAATGTACAAGTGACTACTGACTATGAACTTTTAAGTTTTAAGGTAAGTACTGGTAATCGGCAATTCGATACTCCTTCTTTACAAATCGATGGTTTAATCTTTTTTAGATTTCTTTGGTCTTTTTCATGCTGAAAAGGTTTTAAGCTTAGATTAAATCTGAATTTGAATTAACGTTTTCCTTTTACAGACCAATTGTTAAATCACATCGTAATGATGTCCGTTTTAATCATAAATCAGTGCAAATAAACGAAAACCGCAGAACATTTTAGCTTATTATGCAAATCATTGACGCTGACCTCATTTCTGAGAGCGTTGATGCTGATGTGACACGTTCAGTCTATGAGCTGTCCAATCACTTTTATTCACATTTTCATTATTCGTTTGAGCTTTTTAAAAGTCATTGTGATGATTTACTCGAACTATATTGATACCGGCTTTTATATTTTCACCGGTCATGGCCCAGGCCCAGGCCAGGCTTTGCACGTGTGAGATGTCGATTAAACAATACATATAAACCTTCCTCTTCAATCTCTCTATCTATTGCTCATAACTGCATTAAAATCCGGTACGAAGTTTAAAAAAACGCGCGCATACAGTGAGAGTTACTTTGTTTTATACTATGTAGTACACACGCAAAACAGTGCGCTTACGGTTGCATCCAAATGTGTAGTTGTTAGGTATTTAAAGATTAAGTAGCTATAACATTTGAAACTAATGTTAATTAAAAAAAACGTATGCCTTTCAATATCTTTGTAACTAGGACGTTCCTAGGTATGTTAAAAAACAAAATAATGATCCCAATGATAGAATTACTTATTATTTTACAAAATGATAACTGCTATAATGTTTCAATTAATAAACACGCATGCAGAAGTGTACATACATTTCAATTGCAACGATACATCGACACAAAAATTGCAAGTTTAATAAAAATGTCATCAAAAACGAAACAATTTACAAGAGAATGGAAAATATTTCAACTTATCGAAAAATAATACTGAACAAACAGGAAAATAATTTCCTGCCGGTAAAAATTGTGTTCTTCCGATTTTTTCAATCCTTTTGAATTTCGTTGTCAGGAAAAGCTCGTTGGAGGATTATTTTTAATATTTTGGTGAGAGGCACGTTTTGTCAATAAGGGACACTCTTCCCTTTCCGATTACTTTGCGTCAATACCTAATGTAAATAAGGGGTGAAGTATGACATTCTTTAGACTTTTTTCTCTGTAAAATTCAAGTACCTATGTTTCCTCTCTTATATTTGCTTTCCCATTACGCGTTGTCATATGGAAATCTGAGTATTGAACACCGACAACGTATGAATGAGTTCGAATTATAATAAAACGTGTTCGTATTTTCTTGTGTTACGACGTACTTGCTTGTAAGTAGTTACTCGCTTTTAGAAATGTTTTTATTATACATAAAAAGTAATTGCTGTGAAGATTGCAGTGTTCTGTTGGTAAAATTGTTTTGGCGAAATAGTTATTGATTGAAAATATTTTTTCATAAGTTTGAAGTCTGCATTCATTTTAATAAATAGGATTATTACCATTTAAAAAAAAAGTAAAGTAAGCAATTTCCCTGAAAGGCGAGTTTTCACTGCTTACATACTCTTATTGCATCTCCGCTTAAAATAAAGCCATGTCTCACCGAACACAACCGCAAGCAAGCCGTTGCCTTCACACAGATAAAAAGCCTGCACCCTAGGGATGTACCAAAATTAAAGTTCACACTTTCTACAGTCATAAATAATGTCAGGACCACAAGCTGACATTGCCGATAAAGGGGCCAAAGTGAAATTGCCACCAGTTTACCTTCGCTTCCCACCTGCGGGGCGCGGCTCGCGGCTTAGCCAGACAATGTAATGTATGGAGCCATTTGTTATAATTTGAGACGAATTCCACAGCAGAACATTCACCAGTAGATCAACTCAGCTTTCCTATAGACCCACTGAGATGTGTCAGCGGATTTCGGGTGGAGTTTACAAAGTCTGTGTCGCTATTGGGTTCTTGATAGACGTGTTTGCGTTGGTTCTCAGAATTTAAATTCGTTGAGTCTGTTTTAGATTTCAAAGCGTTTCATATTTTGAATGAAACAATTTAATCGGGCAGTTTTAATACAGCTTTTGCGTAATAACAATAGAGAATAATTATTAAATCGGAGCTTCTGAAACGTGAAGCATTGTAACAGAGGATGAAGTAGTAAAGTCTACGAAGACTAACAGATTGAATTAATCCAATTTGTACCGACCAGTACCTAGTTATATTGTTTGAAATTCTTCTATAACTTTATAACTTCTAAAATCTACGACGTGCATGCATAATTATCCATTAATAAAGAGTTTTATTTTTCTTCACAATAATTGTGATAATCTGTACTTATAAAATAAAGTCACAAAGTTTAACGTAGGTACGTGTAGTTACTGGTATTCAACATTTACTACAACTATTTAGTGACAGAGCCAATGCGCGAACATTGATTTTCACTGTCGGCTTAATAAAAGCCTGTAAATTAACGGGTGAATGAATTACAGAGCGGCGGTAGTGAACGACTGATGTGGATTAAGTCGAATTTTTAATTAAATTTTGGTAAAAGATTAATACAGGACAAAATTTATGACGTATGTTACGTTTCCATTCCGATTTTGTTCTGGGTATAGCTTCTTTCGTTTTCTTCTCGTAAAATTAAAACATCCATACTAATATTATAAATACGTGTGTGAGATTATTTGTTAGTTACGCTTTCACATCTAAAGTACTGAACCGGTTTTGATGAAATTTGGTCCAGACCAGGTTTGAACCCCAAAGAATGCAATAAATTACTTTTTTATCCGCAATGACCTACAGTCACGCGGACTAGTTAATTCATAAGTATCCATCCAAAAATAAATGAACAATTTAATTAGCAAACCTTCAAATCTAATTATTTTTTCAGTAGCTTCAACCCGCGACTTCTTCCGCATGGAAGTCAAATCCTTACAAAGTATAAGACAAAGTCGCTGAAATATCTGTACGCGCATAATTTCCGAATGAATGCAACAAATTTGATAATTCTTTATTTGTTGTGGTAGCTTCGGTGTTGTCCGGACAAGGTTGGTAGGAAAGAAATTTACGGAAATAAAATAAAAATGCATCGTGCGGAACTGGGGCAGGCTATTAAACCATAAAACATATACCTACTATGACACTATGACAAGTAAGAGTCTAGCTTTCTATCAATAAAAGAGTTTTTGAAATCAAACCAGCCCTTCCAGAGATTAGGACCTCATACGAACAGAAAAACTTTACCTTTTAATAATACAAGTACCATTATGCTTCTACAATAGGAAACTAGGTTTTACCCTAGAAGACCCTGTTTATGCTTAGAAATATGGTGACCGAAAAGTTGTATTTCGGTAAAGCTGTGAAAACTAAAAGCAGGTAGCATTAGACCATAAACACACGAATCCGACCGAGTGTAAACTTTCCAACTGTGGGACTATCGTAAATTTAGAACGACACTAAAATCGGGTACGCGAGGAGTGGCATTTTGTTTTGCACTACAGAGGAATAAATAAATGAAAAATTAGTTTAATAATATATTTTTTTTATTCGGAAATAGATCTGTTTTAATAAACCTATTGTTATTAATAAGATCTTGGATAAAAAGTCTCAATGTTATAATTTTCAGCCGAACGATGTTCACTGTTGAACATACCTCCCACCAGATGGACCGACGACATCGTCAAGGTCGCGGGTAACCGGTGGATGCAAGCGGCAGGGTGCCGCTCGTTGTGGTGTTCTATGGGGGAGGCCTATGTTCAGCAGTGGACGTCTTTTGGCTGATGATGATGTTATAATATAATCAGTATTCGTATTGATGAACTATAAAATAACAATCAAAGTATTACCGGTGTATAAAAACTTACATGTCTAAATCGCGCGCCGAATTTCCACGCAATTGACCACTTCATTTTCTACTTACTCCATGTCTTGAACAAAACTCCCATTTGAGTAATCCTGGCCTACCTACCATGCATTGTTTATGAAGTACCCTTCCGTGTAACATCTAAATCGTACCTGATAGATTTCATTAAACCTTTTCAAACCGCACATTGTTTTTCTCAAAGTTGGCTAAAGTATTTCAATTGGTTTGTTTGGGGCATTAGGTGCGTGCGTATGGGCATTATATATGGCCCTCTCTTGACGGCACACGTAGGTATTTCATTACGACCTCTGTACGACCTTTGTAATTTTAACTTTACTTTGGCGCTGTAAGCTGAAATACAGGTTCCTCCTAGTTTGGCATCAGTTGCTAAAACTTTTGTGTACAAAATACTGTTATATCATAGCATCTATCTGTAAATCTTAAGTACTTTTTTTTTGTGGAATAAAGATTAGTATTATTCACATTTATTCATTTTATACACATATTCTATTACATTTTTAAATATTAGTAAAAATAAATGAAAACATTTAAAAATTTAGTTATGAAAAATAGTAGCCCACCGGTATCGGGAACAGGGTCCAAGCTACCGGTGGTCAGGGCTCCTGAGAGAGGAATCTCCTAACAATACGCGCCGTGTCCAGGAGTACCGCTTTCTGTATCAAACCCTTGATCCAGCTGCCCAACGAGAGCCTCCTCAGATGTTGGTCGAGGCTCTTGGAAATTATTCCATTAGCCGTAACGACTATCGGCACAATGACTGCTGCATTCACATTCCACATGTCGACAACCTCGTGAGCCAAGTCAAGATACTTGATTTGTTTGTCTTTCTCAGTTTTCACGAGTTTCTCGTCATGCGGAACCGCTATGTCAACAATCATTGCGCGACGCTCTAATCGATCTATCACCACTATGTCAGGCTTATTTGCAACAATAGTCCTGTCAGTGATGATAGTTCGATCCCAATACAACGTGATATTGCCATTTTCAAGAACTGGGTCGGGCACATACCTGTAGTACGGTACTTCCGACTCCACAAGCCTGTATTTAAGAGCAAGTTGCTGGTGGATAATCCTAGCTACAAGGTTGTGTCTATGCAAGTAGTCTCCGTTAGCCAGACGAGAGCACCCAGAGATAATGTGTCGGATTGATTCTCCCGGTCGGTGGCATGCCCGACAAATGTCAACCGTGCCGTCCTTCACAATATACCTCCGGTAGTTGTTCGTCATCATAACTTTGTCCATAATCGCACAGACAAAACCTTCGGTTTCCCTATAGAGGTCACCGAAACGCAGCCAGGATACGGACGCCAAGAAGTCTACATCAGGCCCATGTAGGGCCCGATAGAAGCGCCCGTGAAGCTCCTTACTCTGCCATACATCCCTGCAGTCATTAGTATCTAGTACTAAAGGTATGCGCCAGTTCTTGTTCGCTAAGGAGAGCGGGGTGAGGCCCTTGTCCACTGAGATCACATCTCAGTGCATCCCCACGTCGGCTTCAAGGAAATACTCCCTGTGACTGCATACCTCACGGTTGTGCAGGGTCTTAGCATTATTATTATTAACTATGTTTGTGCGTATGAATCAGTGACTGACTCCTTGACAATAGAAAAATGCCTGTAAATGGTTTATATGAAATGAATGGTTTTGAGTTTGAGTTTATGCTTCTGTTGATCCGACATACCTAAGGATTTTAATGGAAGTCTTCAAATATTATTTTCATGTACGTATGGCATATTATTATATGCTATGGACAATTTTATATATTAAGTGAAAACGAATAGGAGAACACTAACAAGCTTTAGTTGATGGTACTTATTAGAAATTTAAATTTTAAGCCTTCCTCATGAATTATTCGGTAAGTTTCAAACACTGAATTTGCATATACCATGTTGTATGCATGTAAGGAGTAGGTAAATAAACAACAATATACTATATGGAAAATACATGTATTTACTATATTACTTATACTGTCTCTACAAAGTTGTATTGTTTTTATAAAAAAATAAGCTCAAACGCTTAACAAAACTTTACCCAAACGACGAGATAAACCCAAAAAGTTGAAATTTGTCGCGGAAATATGACGCCAAATGTGTTCGTCTGTGCCACAGTTTTTATAAGGGAGCGCTATCTACCGAGCACCAGTATAACCTGACACCTCATGATGGCGCTTCTTGCAAAAGAAAACGTTAAAAGCGAGTCAAATCAGTTCAGTTTTTCACGGCACCGCGATTCAAAATATACTTGCCTGTCTGTAAGTGCGATTTCCGGGACATTAGGCTTGATTCGTATTGAGAGGCGACAAAAACTCGACACAGATTTTCACTCAGCCCCTGTAACTATTCTCTGAAGAGAGACGAACCGAGTCAACGTGAAAAAGGTTGGAATTTTAGATCTTTATTAGAAGCGATTGAAGTTACCTGTCGGCGCGATCTCAATCTGCTGAGTAAGGTCAACTTTGGAGAATAAGAAAATTATACTTAATAGATACCTATATATACTGTATAAAAGGTATAGCTATTGTTTTTATGACGTCATTTAAATACGCGCTGAGAGGTATAGTTGCGTCATACTACTACTACTACTACTAGGGCGCCTGATATTGTTAAGGTTAGGGTAACCTCTCATGTATAAGGGTGTGGCAGGGCAGGGCAATTACAATCATCATCTTCTTGCCCTGGACCAATGTTACTTGGGGTCGGCGTAACACGTTTCCCTTTTTTTACATATAATTCTTACAAAATTCATACATATTTTCTTATGCTTTCTTCTCTCTCCCCATTTACTTTATTGCTCCGGTTCAAGTTTAACCAGGCATGTACAAATGCAACATTTTCAATTTAAATGTACTTTCTAAGTTTATCTTGAATGTCACCAACGTCAGGGAATGGAAAGCAACTTGAGGAAAACTGGACAATTAAATTATGTTTGAATTCGTCAATCCACCTTGATTAAAGCTTATTATGCCTTCTCTGTCTTACTTACGAGAAGAGACCTATGAAGTGGGACATTAATAGGCTGGTGATTATTTAGTCATAAAATATAGAAGTGGCCCAATATCTGCGAAACGGTGTTCAATATTCGAACTGAACCGAAGAGTAGGCTTATCAAGTACGCAGCACTGTTTACATTGCCCTGAGTCAGCATTTACTTAAACAAGTTCTTAACAGTAAGTACGTACAAATTATAAGAAGGTTCTAAAATTTTACTACTGGCACTCAACCATAAGGTTTTAAGATTAGAGCTAATCAGAAGAACTTACTTCACGGATTTGAATGTGAAATTAGGAGTTTTAGTGCCGACCGCCGACCCAGATGCGGTGTCAACTTAAGGACATATAATGGGCCCCTAGAATGCCATCCAAAAACTTACGTTTACGCAGTTTATTAGGTCGGGTACTCACTACTCGAAAAAATGTTGGATGAAAATTAGAAGCGTACGACATTGCGCTTTGAAAACGCGAACTTTACCAATAGGTATGATTGCCTTCGTCCTTAAGAAAGTAGGGATAAATACGACTCCTAGGTATAGATTATGGGAAGTACGAGTGGAGGAGAACTTCGGGATATCTGGTGAAATGCACCGATGCATTTTTTTGTAGCGTTTCCACTGGGAAACACTACAGTACTTGTTACTCTACATTTGGTACATTTTGTGAAGCCGAGACCTGCTAGTCTGGTACACCTAAGTATGACAGCGTAAAACAGAGGACGCAAATACAATTAAGAATTGAGTACCAATTATTTTTTTAAATGTTCTAATAGACTTGCGTTTGGCCGTAACTCATCTGATCTTAAGTGATGATACTGTTTATGGTAGAGCACGGTTGCCTAGGATACACCGGTTCACTCGTGCCTTAAAAATACCCAGAAATAAGCAAAACGGTTTTCATTCCACTGTATTGGGAGACATGTCCTTCCATTCCAAGATATTAACTTCACAATAGCAACATTTTTTAAGATCATGATCTATTCGTAATGTTATGTTCTTGTTGTTTCATGCTGAAACCCTCCGCGCGTCGTAAAGCCTTTGGTCCCGGCTGTCATCGTAGATCTTTGACAGTCGTTAGTCGGTAGTCAGAGACCAGAAAGGGGCAACCGTGCTCTACCATAAATCTAAAATGTTACTAAGGGATATTATGTTGCCCAGTAAGTTGGTTGTGGACAGGCAGTGCAGTTGCATCCGGTTAGACTGGAAGTAAACCCTAACTTGAGAAAAGGCTATGCAGAAGTGATGTGTTTACTCTAAAATGTATCGGTTAGTAAGTACGCAGCTTAATTTTACAAATAAAAGAAAGAGTACCTACTCAAGTAATTTTTTTATCGTTTAGCTTTTAATTGCTTCTAGCAATACAGAGGCCTTTGTCAAACTACTGGCTATGTAGGATTACGGGTTTAAAACTGAAGTTTCTGAAATATATTTTGTTGCGTTTATATTAAAGTGACTATCCCACTTACAGTTCGCAGACGACATTATATTATTCGCCGAAACAAAGGAGCAACTACAAAACATGCTCATAGACCTAGAAAGAGGAAGCCGCAAGGTAGGCCTAACGCTGAACGCCTCCAAAACTAAAGCACTAACAAATGCGTCCGAAGACCCCATCATCATACACGGCGCGTACCATTGAGTATGTCAAAGAGTACACTTACTTAGGTCAACAAACAACGACTGATATAATGTCAAAGGAAATAGACACCAGAATTGGTAATGCATGGAAGTGCTACTGGCGACTAAAAGAAATTATGAAGAACAAAGAAATCCAGATGGCTGTCAAATCAAAACCTGATAACACCTGCGTGCTACCAGTTTTAACCTATGGCTGCCAAACCTGGGCCCTCAACAAAGCGCAAAGCAAAAAATTAGAGGAGCATGCTGAATCTAAGAAAATCAGGCAGAGTCCGAAACAAAACCATCAGAAATCACACTAAAATACAAAATGTAATACGGAAATTAAAATGGCAATGGACGGGACATACAATAAGAGTCATCGAAAAGTGGAACAGAAGCATAGTGTCTTGGTACCCTAGCAATAGGAAAAGCAAACGAAGCAGACAGATTCGACGGTGGGAAGACGAGATAAAGGCGAAAGCAAAAAACTAAACCGAGTAGAGTGGAAAGAAATGGAGAAACCCTTTGCCAAAGCTAAGCAAGCAGACGGAGTTGTCGATGTCATCGACTCAGCAGAGCCAATGAATTAAGATTGTTTTTTGTAAAAAAAATCTGTGTCTGAATAAAGGCTATTATAATATTATTATATTAAAGCGACTTATGAAAGAGAAACAATAAACAATGGTGTTGTAAACTGAATTTTGGTACGGTTAATTTAAATGGAGATTAGTCAAGTGCACAGGAAATATTATAGTGCACAACGTCTGCGCAAACACGTTCCGAGGTACGGGGGTGTTACACCGTCGACTTCCAAACTTCGGGCTGTTACTGAAAAATTCCTTATGAAAAAACCCAATAACACTTTGCCTGGCCGGGGGATCGAACCCCCGAATAAGTACAAGTGACGGAACAAATATGTATGTACCTATGACATACATGAAGTTCTTACTCCTCCGCTGTTCTTTTCTGATTAATTTCGTTGCGGGGTCCAAGACAGTTGAAATCGTTTCTCTGGGACTCGTCGAGCGCCATTGCTTTGGCGCTTTTCTGGTGGTCGCCACTGTTGATTCTGGTTTACAGGAGTTGTAGTGATTTGGGAATAGTGTGGCGGGCCTGTCCCAATTAAAAAAAAAACATATAGTTATTCCGGGTCTGCTCGTTTGTGTATGTGAATATATATGTACGTAAACGCACCCACAATATAGAAGAAATTCTCGTTCATAAGGTAAAAAACTTCTTTTTAAAATATGAAAATATTTAGTTTAAAGTCAGAAAAAAAGATAGGTACGCAGGTCATCGAAAATGGTTGAAGTTTACTTAGAAACCGATGATGTTTTCAAATGAAATTTAATTAAATCATTGAAATAGTTATTCTCTATTAAATGAATTATATTGTATTCAAAAACATTCATCGGTTTCTAAATAAACTTTAACTATACCTGACGACCCTGCATACCTATCTCGTTTGCTGACTGTAGCTGCCATTTAAATTTACATTTACTCCAAATGTTAACGAAAAATCTACCGACCGTCTTTGAAGTTACGTAATGTTCAGGTGAAAAACTAGTTCAATCACCTCTCTCGGTAACCGTAGCAACGAATAAGGAAATCTCGTCATATACACAGCGCCCCACAGCGAGGCATCGTATCGCATTTTCCAAGTCATAAAACTAAGTGGATTTGGCGACGTTTCAATAACTTTACTACGGATCTCCGAATTTCCGTGCGGCGCGGTGTTGTAGGTGTTATATCTAATAGCCGGCCGGCAACATTGTACACTGTACCAAATAATAGCAGTCGTAAAAATCAAAATAGTCGTAAATTTAT
Organism: Charanyca ferruginea; assembly: GCA_947361185.1. Classification (NCBI taxonomy): domain Eukaryota; kingdom Metazoa; phylum Arthropoda; class Insecta; order Lepidoptera; family Noctuidae; genus Charanyca; species Charanyca ferruginea. The sequence goes on along the minus strand of OX376055.1, from coordinate 52,466,171 downwards.
GTTATGTTGCTGTAAAAGCTCTTTGAGTTCATCTAAAATGTTGGTGTGTTTCATGTTTAATAGTTGTTTCTAAAAGTGTTTATAAATTATTCGGACTTCAATAAAAACGATGGGGTGAAAATGTGATTTAATTAAAACTCTGTATCGGTGCAATGTAGATATGGTGTCAGTGTCGAGTGTTTAAATATTACACAAAACAATATTAAAACATGCGTACATACCACGATACTTCGTGGAACATACTTTTCTTTTGAATCACTCTATCTATTGATGAAAACCGCATTCAAATCCCTTACGTAGTTTAAAAGATCTAAAGCGTATAGAGGGACAGACGGGGAAAGCGACTTCGTTTTAAACTTTTTTTCTGGTATAAGTATCCACACCATTCCCAAACCACTGCGCACTTCTGAAAGCCGTAATCAACAGTGGCGACCACCAGAAAAGCGCCGAGGAAATGAAGCTCGACGAGTCCCAGAGAAACGTTACAACTGTCTTGGATCCCGCAGCGAAATTAATCAGTAAAGAACAGCGGAGGAGTAAGAAATACATTTGTTTTATTCTATGTAAACTAGTAAATCTTTACATAGTATGAAACAAACTTCCCGTGGGGTTTCCGGGCTAGAATAGCACCCCCCCATTTCATCCCGAGGGGGTCGTCGAAGGCGACTAAGGGAAAATCCGGAAGTCGGACAGCAACGGCTTCCATGTGCTTAACAACTTCACTGTGATCCCCAAGACGCCTGCCAAGCGTGGGGATTATGGCAACCCCCCCTCCCTATGGCCTTTGTTCAACAGTGGACGTCTTCAGGCTGATGATGATGGAAGTAGTAAATAATATATTGAACTCAATCGAACTACTTTTGAATAACTTCGATAAACAAATTCACTATCAGACATATTGCTTTTCTAATACCCATCGAATTTCGTTTCATTAAAGATCACAAATTGTTTTCTTAGATTACGATTAGGTAAGTGCTGCGCGAGTCAATATACAATATACTGACACAGAAATCGAAATACGAACTAATATATTTCACAGATCCACATTCAAATCCACATATAGTATATACGCACATGATATCTCTTTAATCCCAAAATATAGGGCGCGGCAAAGAAAAATCAAGTTTGCTAGTGTGTGTGTGTGTGTGTATGTGAATCTTTAATAAAACTATTCAGTGACAACCCTCGACCCATGCAAGGGGTGAACGACACCACGCATTTTTATGATATGACTACGTGATAATATTGAAGTGGTACACATTTGAATTTTTATGAAATATACCACAAGTACCACGGTATTTGTAAGTTGTAAATTGGGGGGGATATTGGCGATAAATAAGAAATTGCAGTTGATTATTTTCTTTTCTTCTCGTGTAGAGTGTTGAGATAAAGGGTTGGATTTGTGTAGGTAGTTGAGAATAAGGCATCTACCTATTTGTTACTTCCTTACTGTAATTGAAAATAATATAGAAAATAGAAATATATGGAAATCAATTTTTTTTTCTACTACTATAACAAAGGCGAATGGTTTTTCTGTCACACTTAATACAGTACTTAATTAATTATAATTACACTTAATATTAATAATTATATTAACGGATAATTTACAACTGGCTTCATTTTGAAGTTTAGGCAGACAAAGATAATTTTAGGTCAACGGGAAGTACCCTATTGGTATTCATATCCTCGTGAGTGTCAAAATAAGTGGCTCAAGACGTAAACGGCCGTATCTTTTGATTGCGTTGAATTAGAAGTTTAATTTTTCTCTGCAAAAAAACAAAAAAAGCAGACGTTTTTGATATTAATTCCAACTTGATAGCTCTACCCGTCTCTGAGAAAAAAGGTCTTGACAGACGAACAGACAGGCAGTAAGTAAAACATAGTGACCCAATAAGGTTCGGTTTTTCCTTTCGAGGCACGATACTGGCACTACTCAAACACGATAAAGGCAGGGTTGATTCAGAGCATCGGTTATCGTTAATAACGTTTGAAATTCAGTAAGATGTGAGAGCATGGATTATATAGTTACAGAAGGCCAAAGCTGGCTGTCAGAGCCGCTAGTCTGTGTTTAGCTAAGAAACTGTAATCTAATATAATTGTGTAGGCTACTTTCGGATGTATTGAGGGCTAACCCTCGGTTCCTTAAAAATTGAGACAAACGTCTTTTAAAAAAAAGAAAATTATTATTTATTATTATTTTCAGCCTGAGAGAGTTTATTTTTTTATTTTCCGGTAACACTAAAACAATTGATCAAGGAATATTTTCAAGAATTTTGATTTATATGGAACCACTCCTGAGGGGTTACCTATCATAAGGTCGAAAAATATTTGACCGAATTTCATTTCACCTAAAACTTTTCAACTTTTCTCGTTTCGTATTTTTTTACTTCATCGAAGTCACGTCTGCCACTGTATCAGTTGACCTATTATCAATTCGCTTTTTTTCGTTGCGCCGACGTTTCATTTGGTTGAAAAACGTTTTACCGAAGTTACACTTAGCCGAATTAACATTTGTTCGAACATTCGTTATATCACTGTTTTAATTACCATATTTAACCAAACGCCTAGAAGTAAATATGTCTGATATTGAGTCAACGATAATCGGTACTCTACCAGCAAAAAAAAAATACGTCGTTAAAGAAACGAAAAATCAAAAACTTTTGAAAATTAAAGACAATTTGAGTGAAATTCAATATTTGGAAGAGCTTTCAAAACTAATGTATTTATTACACTGGCGTTATAGAGAGCTAATTTCAGATTAGTTTCCTACTATTTTGTTTCATTATATTATTATTTAAATGTAATAGCACTTAATAAAACAGGTGGTCACAGTACTCGTAAGAAGGTTGCAAACAAAGATTCTTGCTTCAAGCATGCAGCATGCAAGCAGGCATGCAGCATACAAACAGGCATGCAGCATGCAAGCAGGCATGCAGCATGTGAACAAGCATACAGCATGCAAGCAAGCATGCAGCGTGCAAACAAGCATAAAACATGCAAGCAGACATGCAACATGCACAAGCATTGTTTCTGTCACGGCTCCGGCACTGCGGGGTCTGGGGGGGGCCCACGCGAGCTTATCGTCGCATATGGTTTTAACGCTCACCACCACAGCCTTGGCTTACACTCTAGGGGTAGGGCAGACAAGACTGCGTGAAGTCGGTTTTGCAGCGATTCGTTTCTGTCACTAAATTTTGTAACATATTGACTTTTTATAACACTATTTTAATTTAATGTTGTAAATGCTACCAAGTAACCGGCTATATATTTGTGATCAAATAATATTCCGTAAAATGTTGTAGAAAATATGGCAAATAAATCATTTGGCAAATGAAAATAGTTCAAAAGAGACTTCGGTCAATAGGAAAAAGTTATTTTGTAAACATGATACTTCGATGATCTAAAAATATGTCAAATAATGCATATAGCAAAAAAGACGTCGGTCAATAGCTTTCGGTAAAGTGAAATTCGGACAAAAATAATTCGGAAAAGTGATCGGTTCCTCTCTAGAGGCATACCTCATTCACCATTCTTGCCTATTCATTAAAAAAAAATATTTTCAAAAATCTACAATTACGGGAGAAATCACACCGCGCACATGCAAAAAAAAGCATACCTACATTCGTATTGAAAACCTCCTCCTTTTTAGAAGTCGGTTAAAAATAACATTACCGGCTGCAGTGATTGGCTGTGTGATAATTAATTAATTCAATCAACAAAGACCGTTACCATTCGCACCAGTGGAGAACCCTACCTACACCCACCAAATAAGTATTGTGCCACCCTGCTAGCGATAGTTTCTAAAAGTACGGCGGTCTCATATACTAATAGTTAGTTATCTCAGGTTTTCTCGACTTAGGTATTAATATGTGGATACTTTGGTGAGCTGCAATAGTGATTATAATTTTTAGGGTTCATTTTACTCCATGATTAATATAACAAATCAACTTCCTATCTGAAGGCATTCTTTCATATTATACAGGCTTATAAACGCACAGCGGCAATGAAGCTATACATTTCCAGTTTAAGCTGATCTTTCATAATACAAAAAGTCTATACAATGCGAGTTCAGGTTACACGGGGAATGTGTCATCGCGTGTACGTCCTACGTAGAACAGCCTAAAGTAACCGCTCCATTATCTAGGGCTTACTAATAACGAAGCTTAGCCTTTTCACGAACATTTTTTTGCTTTCATAAGTCAGTCTGGCGGAATTTAGGGTATTAGGGTTAGGTAAAAGAAAAGTAGATAAATGTGAAATCGGCAAAAATCCTACAAAAAATTGGGAATTGGGAAACGTTGGCTAATCTTCTTTTGTCTTTATTCAAGTACACAAGATATATTTTATATAATTCTTTTGAGCGTTCAAAGGAAGTTCTGAATAAATATTCAGAACTAATAATAATAATAATTAAAGTAATAAAATATAATAATAATATTATTATTAGTAATAATATAATTGTAACTATATAAGATATAAGAGCACATTGCCCGCGACTTCGTCCGCGTGAATTTTCTCAAGGATCTATAATTTTTTGATAATGCAATATAACCTATAGCACTCAGGGATAACGTAGCTTCTTATTGGTGAAAGAATTTTTGAAATCGGATGAGTAGTTTCAGAGTTTACTCCCTACGTAAAAACATAGGAACATACAAACTAAGGAACAAATTTTACCTCTTTGTTAAATTAGGGTGTTTTTAATGTCGTATGTATTTAAAAAAATATTTGTGTATGTATATCAGCTGTCGTGACACTCATAGTACAGGGTCTCCCTAGATTGGGGTCAGATGGCCGTGTGTGAAAAATGTCGTCACATATTATTATTTCATCACGCATGCGGCACGGTAGTCTTATTTACGGCACGAATTGTAAAGCCGAGCCAGAGCTCACCGCCGTCAGTATTTAAGGACTTATCACTTGGTGGCAGGAGGAGCACAATTTTTTCACATAATTCCTTTTTATAATTATTTTTTTTTGTGTATTTAAAAAACAAAATGTAATAATAAATAATACGGAAATAAAACTTCTGACAAGCAATACAATATTAGAAATACTAAGATACTCCCACCGTCCCGTACTTATAAGTACTCATCCTCGTTCACTCATCTTTCCAATCTCTTAAGGAAGCACCCATTTCATTCCAATATGATGCAAATCCCATAGATGTTTCATTCGGTGAATAGTTGAAATATTAAAGGTAATCCGCTTAGCTTTGAGAAAATACTTTGAACTTTGAGTCTATCTCACGCATTAGTTCGGCTCTGAATATCCAGCAGAAGCTTTGCTCTCGATTTGAGTGGTATATGGAGATAGTTTGATAATAGTATGTTTGGATGTAAAGTGTATTATATTGTAGGGATTATACGAAGTTGATGAATAGTTTGCAAATTGTACAGTCAACAGCAAAAGTAGATGATCAAAATCATTTAATTTACTAACACTAATTTATATAATTGATTACTAGTTTATTTATTAAAAGTATGTGATTGTCACACACACTTTTAAATCACTTCGACGCCACACAGTTCTGACGCGAACTCCGTTCATTAGTATTGCATTTCTGATTTTGATCATCTACTTTTGCTGTTGACTGTACCAAGTGGAGAGGAAAGTAGCTGATATTTTTTATCGTTGACAATTTTATAAAATCGAATATTAGATAAATATTCGATTTTATAAAAAAAAAAATATCGTTGACAATTTAAAGTTCATTCAAATTCACGTTAAAGTTTTTCTAACCAGGTTTTGCATTTTTGTATAAGTGTCTGGTTTTAAATAAGTTAAGAAAGGCGTAGGCCCTCAGAACTTGCTATACAGATACACATGTGTGCGTAAGCCCAAGGGTGGAATAGTCAGGTTGTGGGACAAGCAGATGATCTTTTCATAACTCGAGCTGGCAAAGAAATATATAACCTGTGTGTTAGCATTTTAAAATAATGAATGAAGTATGATATATCATAATATGATATATACATATTATGTATACTTATATGATAGACTACTACTTAGCTTCAGCCCTTCCTTCCCTGCCTTCTGAATTCGTTAGCGTAGGCTTTAGAATTAAGCCAATGTCCTAAATTATTCAATGAGTATACAAACACTGTTTTTAAGGAAATTTCCAAAAGGTTAGTTGACACTTCTCGTGATCCAAGAGCTGGTTTTTACTTTGGGCAGAGGTTAAGCATTGACATCCAACGGGGCAATGCAGTCAGTCTCTTAGGCACATTCCCAGATGACGGCGATGTGGAGGAATTTTTTGATGCCTTATTATATCAGTTTATTTTTGGTTTAATAGTTATAGGTTTTTCTTTTTTTTATTGTACGTGTAAATATTGTATATTTGTTAAAAATTATCCAATGAGTATACAAACACTGAATTACAATTGAGGCGGTGAGCACCAGAGTGGCCTATCTTTTCCAGGCACAACTAAAATGCTTTGTGTCTGAAAAAGATAGGCCACTCTGGTGCTCACTGTCTCAATTGTGCTATGCGTAACTAAGTCAATACTTATATGTGAGCCAAATTTTAATTAGTTCCGTCAAGCGTAAAAGAGTAACTAATAGGTACACTCACAAAATTTCGCGTTTAAAATAGCAGGAGGAAGTAGCATATTAGGATATTAATACAACTGAAATCGCTGTTATGGAATGTGATAATTAAATACTTTACTAGACACTAGTAACGTGATTAATCTGTTTTCTTTAAGACCATTGTACCATAATATAGTTTAAAATAAATAACATTCTATTATATTCTATTCTACTCTACTTACTGAAATAGCTAAAATGAAAACTACTTTCATTTTTGAATACTGCTGCCCATATCGATCATCATATTCATACATATAAATTGAATCCTTTGATGTCATCTGAACATCACATAGTTTTATTATATAGAATGAATTTGAATGTGATGTTGTGTTTTTACAATTTATTGTAACACCTAAACCATATAAACGTTTAGAAATAAAATACTTGTGATTTCTAATACCACGGAATATGTTTATTTTCAGAATAGTCTATATTTAAAAAATAAAAACATATACCGTGGTATTACAAATTACAACAGCAGCCCACTTCATATATCCAATGACTACTAACATTCTTAAAAAAAATTGTATTTAAGAACATTTGAATAGTTCAAAATATGAAATACTAGCTTTTGCCCGCGACTTCGTCCGCGTGAATGTCGGTTATCGCGGGTGCAGACCAAATCGCGGATTATAAAGTTAGCCTATGTCCTTCCCCAGGGTTCAAGCTATGATCATGCCAAATTTCATTAAAATCGGTTCAGCCGTTTCATCGTGAAAGCGTAACAGACAGAGTTACTTTCGCATTTATAATATTAGTATGGATAAAGTACGGATTATTCAATACATGACGCGTAAAAAGTTTACAGCCTGCTACGATCGAGGTCCTTGAGATCCAAGGGCGGCGACATCTTTATCAGAGTTCATTCACCCTAGGACAAAAATCAGTTTTTTACTATTGCAATCTTAATGGTCTGAGCATGTAGCAGTTTTTAAGTATTTAAAGCCACTTAATTCTAATTCTTTCTTAATATTTTTACGGACATAAGTCCGTCGGAAACATTTTTCTACTTAATGTTAACAATTTCATGGTTTGCGTTTAATGGTGTTTTATGTCACATTAGGTGGGCCACGTTTGTAAGACGACTAAAATACCACGGTGTATAGTTAGAATTCAAATACTTCCCGATTAGCCTATTCTTGAAAAATAAATGAGATACAAGTGTAGGCCATCATCGCCAATCAAGTAATATACTTTTTATGCGGTGTCAAAAAAGGTATCCCCGTAGATTTTGAATTTCAAAATTCTGCTATTGTATAATATAGTCTTTTTTTAGATGGTGTTTGGGAATTATTGGGTCATTGTGATTACACCCATATTTACAAAAGGAACTACATAATTAGCCTTTTTACAATGGTCAAGTGGCCCAATTCCAACCACTTATGGACGTTCCCAATTCGAGTGAGTGCAATCCATTAGCAAATCGAGATGCGAGCAGTCGGCATGCAGATTTAATTTCACGACTATAATAGATGTCTGCACTTCCCCTTTAATGTAAGGGTGCAATTCATGACTGTGGATGTTACTCCCCATTGCTCCCAAAATTACAAGTGTTTTTAAATGACTTTAGAATAAATCGGGCATAGTATGCCCTTATCAACCAAATTTCCTCAAAATTAGGCTAAGTATATAACACTTCAATTTATTCTAAGTTGATAGTCTGTAATTATTCTAAGTTAAAGCCTTCAAGGCAATAGAGTTCAAAATGTTGCACGAAATAATATTAAAATTTCACACACAATTGTCACTCCGATTGGTACCACCTGATTGCTGGAATGACGTAGCGTCTGCACATCCACTATCTCCAGCTCCTCGAATCTCCACTAGTTCCTGATCCTGACGATGACCTCTGGCACCGTCTGTAGTCGCACGCCGCTCACGCTGCTTCCTGACGAGTTTGCTGCTGCTGTCTGCTGCTTTCACCACCGCGCTGGCACTGCTTCCAATGTTTGGCTGGGTTGCGCAAGCGATCCACTTGCCCAGCCAATCTTCACAAAAACACCTCCAGATTCTTCGATCCGGCTCGAAGGACCATATGAACAACCAGTTCACTCCACTGGACCACACACACTAGGTGGTCACAGACACTGCAGCTCTCAAACTGTCGTAACTAGTGAGATCATTTTGGCGTAACAAATGATGCGACCTTGTTAAAGAGCGGAGAATCTTAACACCGACTTCTATCGGCACACAAGTTAACAAATACACTCCTCTTAACTTGATTTTCTTCTATGATGTCGGTATTTGTTGCTAGAGAGGACCCGAACCTTGACCGCTTAATAATTATTAGTTGAAACGAAGCGTAAAGTCGTTTATTTGTTTGTGTGTTTTGTTATGTTAACGAAATAAAAAACTTTTTTGAAAAAAGAGAACCTCCTTAAAATAAAACTAAGTTTTTATTTTTCACTTTTTAGTGCCTTCTTATCACCCAAATCCATTAAGGAACGGCAACACAGTTAAAACAGAGATTGAAAGTCCTCCAAAGATGGAAAGATGGAAGAAACGAAAACGCCTTCTCGGTATGTGTTGTTTTTTTTCAAAAAGCTCTGATTAAATTTCTATTTGTTGTACTAAAACCTTCTCCAGAATGTAACAAACATTTTTCTGAAAACCGCATGAAAATCGGTTCAGCCAAACGGGAGATAATCGCGGACAAATATACGTACACATACATACATACAAATATACGGGTCGAACTGAGAACCTCCTTTTTTTTTAAATAGTTAAAAATTTAAAGGTCATGGTTTTTAATTTCAAAATGATACGGTGGAAATGAAAAATATTTTTTTTTTGAGTTACCGTGTATCATTTTGAAATAAAGTTGCTTGACGGAAATCTGACTAACCACATGTCTAGAAATAGTGCCCTTATTCTATGTTTAAAGTTGAATCGAATTTAGTTACATTGACCAAAATAAAACTAGATAATCTTTGTATTTAGCGCGTAGCTGAGCTGCACGGCGAACTCGACATCGTGTCAGCCAAAATTCGACGTTAAGCTCAGTAACTGTTTTTGCGTATCGACTATCGTTTTTCATAATGCCAAAAGCCGTTACTGTTGCCGTCCGTTTAACTGTCAAAAGTGTCAAATGATCTAACCTTGAGTAGGTACGCACTGTCGCAGCGTCGAGCTGTGTAGGTTGTGTTACTCAGAGAATAGCACCACAGATACCTAAAAAGGATCCAGAACAGTAGTGAGCAACAACACTACATAATTCTATTTCTATTTTCAAAATTTCAACCATACTTAAATGCTGTAGTTAGGTCGGATATATATCTATGGTCTTAAACCATACATTTTCTGCTTTTAATTAGCTATCGTCGACATACTCGTAATACTGGCCGAATTTAATCGCTAGAATTGAACAACAAGCACATGGACTGTTTACTAAACGAACATGCACCAAATGAATTGAACTGAATCGGTTTTATGCTGTAACAATTGGTTTACTCTAGAGACTCTGTGGAAAGTCTCTATTGTAAGCATTGTAAGTAGAATTAAAAGATTTAGGTCAGGTTAAGATTTAAATTCTGAAAGATTGTGGAAGTTCTGTTGTTCGTGTTAACCTGGTTGAACGGTATTGTACCTATAGTATTGTAGTAGAATATCATCCTCACAGATATACAGCATGTGGGGTATATAACATCATTGTGTTTTATCTAACTTTCTATATGTACCCACTATGTACTAATTGTTTACAACAGATTTTGTATATAAGAAACCGACTTTTCCAAATAAATTCATTCCATACTCAACCTGCGTTTACGTCTCATCTTCATACCCTGCGTATCCGTCAATATGGACACTGAATGTAGGTATGTGTCCATACAATACCTTACTATATGACTCTGTCCATGTGGACTTGGTTGATTTTTCAGAAGCTTAGAGACAACTTCGACCACACTTGTGGTTAGGATATCCGCCTCTCATGTACGAGGTTGTGGGTCGCAACCGGCACAAGCAAGTATCAATGTGGCCTTTTTCATTTCATATTCTTTTACTTTCTAAGTTTATCTTGGACATCACTGACATCGGTGAAAGGAAACATCGTGAGGACTCTTTTTTTTTTTTGTTGCGGGTTGGAAGTCCGCATGGTCTTCCTCCATCGTGGGGGTGATGGACCCCTCCATCACTCTTAATCCACCGCGGTGTTCCTATGCCCGGGGGTGCGGGATTCGCATTAGCATTCAGCGCTCCCTCGCTTCAGGCCTTAACCCGCTGTTCCTCAGCGGGTCCCACCTCTCCGTGCAGCCATTCCCATGCTGGCCGCACCCACTCTTGAGTGGCGCGCGTGGAACACTGCGCCGCCAATTCGGGCCTATCTGGCCGGACGACAGACGCCTTTAGTCCGCCACCCGCAGGCCACCTCTCAAGGAAGTCGTAGATCGTTTTTCGCCCTTGTCTGGCGCCCGGTGCGTCTCCTGCGGGAGGGGAGAGAGGATGCGGCATCTGTCTCCCGCTCGGCAGCCTCCTTTGCAGACATGACATCCTATCGTGAGGAAGCTTGTAGTTATAATCAATGTAAATCTCAAATCGCCAATCCACCTTCAGCAAAGAGTGGTAATCAATCGTGTCCGTATGAGAAGAGGCCTTTGCCTTGCAGTGGGACAATAATAGGCTGGTATTATTATTATTTATTGATCACACTTTACATTGTAACAATTTTATAAATATTCACAAGTATATTCAAAACACAGTAATGCTACTTATCACCGAAGTATGTTAGAATCTGTAATAATATCTCGAACGAATTTTACAAAACGCTCTGATTACCAAAGGCCACTTAAACGGGCCATATTGAAAAATAAATTACCAACACAAACAACAAAGTAAAATAAGCCTCATGGAAAAAGTTTTTGATCAACGTAATCAAATACCTATTTGCATTTACGATCCCTATTCAAATGGAAAAGATCCGGAACTAACTTTACTTTCAAAGTCAACCAATTACGGGTCTCCAAATGTTTCCACATCACAAACTTTTGCGAAGAAAGAATTTAAGAAAGAAAAATCCATCATTGAGAACAACCTTGAAACTTATAAAGGTTTAGAGTCTAAATTGTAACGACTTGGGTAGCCTTCCCGCATTAAAATACCTTAGAAAAGGGGGTTACCAGCTGATGATTCTGCCCGTATGTTTGTTATGTTTGATTTATATACTTAGTTTCAATAATACTTTTTTTATGTGTCTAGCTCAAGTGTGGTAGAGAATGCCTAAGACATTAAGTCCGCCTTTGTATCTTTGTGCATGAAGTATAAATAAATAAATAAAATAGCCCGCCGTACTTTTCCCAAAATTCCTGTAAGTCAGAAGAAACAGCGGCGACCACCAGAAAAACGCCGAAGCAATCAAGCTCGAGGATTCCCGGAGAAACGATTCAACTGTCTTGGATCCCGATACGGAATTAATCAGAAAAAAACAACGGTACAGCGGAAAATATATTATCCACTATTAAGCAAGACAGGACAGAATGAGCCTGATGTCCAAGATAAGTCACTTTGGTACTTCCCTGATAACGAACTCGGAATCTCCCGCATGAAAGGCGGGTGTCTTTACCGCTTGACTATCATGCCACGTGAACTGAACGCATATCTCAACAAATAAACATATCTCAAATTACTGACACTTAAAATACAAACAAGAACAAACTTACAAGCAACATTTTCTGTAAAAATTAATTAATGGCGACGGAGCCTGACAAGAGTCGTGAGCCAGCAACGAAACCACTGGCTGCTCATGAAATATTCAGCAGACAAACAGACGTCAGGTGGGTGCACGTGATCGCCTTAGTAGACACCAAAACGATTACAGCGTGACCAAATAAACAAGATATTGGACGATACAGGGTTGTACCGGTTAAATACAGGAAAGGAAGTAAAATATTTAATAACATACCCAACATACATACAGCCATACAGTGTGGTGCAGAAATACTAGGAGGGCTGACTCCAAATAAATTGTGATAATAGCCGGGAGAAAGAAGAAGAAGAAGAGAACCTTCATAGTATGCCTACTAATAAAAAGCGAAAAATAAAATGCTTTTTTACAAAAAAGATAACTGCCTTCAAAATCTAAAAAGTGATAAATAACTTTAGCACGTAACACACATGACTTTAGTTTCGGAAGTGGTGGCTTTGTTCTGTTTGATGTTTTCTATTGCCACCGACTTTCGAAACTAAAGTCATGTGTATGCCTCAAGAGTAGTGAGGCATACCCTATCCATCAAAAGAATTTTCAAAATCGCTTTACATTTGCCGGAGAAATCGCGTAACAAATATACAAAAAAAAACAACATACAGGCGAATTAAGAAGCTCCTTCTTTTTGAAGTCGGTTGAAAAAGACAAACAAGAACAAAAACACACTGGGTGAATAGGTACCAATAGTGACTAATCTGTTAGTCGAAGTACACACCCAACTAACAGAGTATACACAGCCAACGACAGTCTATAGGCAGCTGTTCAAAGACGTCAGATTTGGAAACACATGAATATACAATCGACCAATGCTGGTCGGATGAGCCGGTTCAAATGCCTAGACATGTTGTGAAACTTAGATAAGATAGTCTGTTTGTGGTCATAAACATAGGCTTGTAGAGATGTTTTCCAGAAGGATTTAATAAGTGAGAAATACTGACATAAGATTTAAAACAAATTGTTTCTCACACTTTGAAATTACCTTTAGTCTTAGTTGAATTAGCTTGGTAATGTAATAATACGTTTCATCAATACTTATGAATTAAATAGGTATTGATTTCATATTTGAAAGTCTGTCAATTTTTTTGCTTTTTATTGTTTTAAATGCTTACTTTTATCTTCGACAGTCAGCTGTTTTGCTTCCCTACTCTAAAAATTTTCCGGAGAGTGTGTCATATTTTGATTGATGTGTGTTCGTGTGTCGATTATTGGATGATGACAATCCTTATGTTTTATTTTAGCAACGCTCTTGACATTTTCAGTGAAGGTCACGTTTTTAACTATATTACTATTGGATCTATGTAGAGGTTCATTGGGCATAAAGCTCTAAATCAAGGAGTGGACGTCCTGAAATCTGTCTGGCACAAGCACGTAGTCTCCCCAGGTTAAATTAAATCGTATATCAATATTAAAATGTGCTTCTAAATTATGATCTTATAGGTTCCAGTGCCAGCTTAGTCACTCCTTAAGAGTTTTCAATAGTAAGAAGATCGTATAGAAGCTTAGTTTAAGTTTACCTTAAACCTGAAAAGGTGTCATTGTACTCATAATTTATGAACATTCTTTTTTTTTATGAGACAACACGTACAATCATGAAAAAGAAATCAGTTTATTAATTTATGTTCGCATAATTCGACAAACTGTATGATCAGCGGATACTTTTCTTGCGATTTCGGCGTTGAACCTAAAAGTTATTCATATAATAGTTATTCCGCTTTTTGAGTGTATGGCAAACAAAAACTATGGTTGTATATTATAATGTTAGATTAATTGATCTGTACCTACTCATAAAGTACCTATACTGTCAATTGGAATGTTCAATTTATCATGTGAATACTAGAGCTATCGTAATGTATACAGTTTATCTTACGAGAATATAGGGGGTTATTACACTATTTCTATTTCTAAATTTAGTCTAGAACTGTCAAGGTCCAATACCACATTTGATATACCAACGCCCCTGTAATACCTATCATGGTTAATAAACATAGTTACCAACGCATAAAACATTTACTTTTTACGTATATTACATTTACCTAAAACATGACATCCCAATCTCACCCCTATTAACACCAAATATCCCTATCTATTTGCATGTTTATTTATCCGTAATGTAAGCTGTAAACTGATTTGTCAAAGATCAAGTTCGGAGCGTACAAGTTGGCTTGCCTCATGAATATGCAAGCTCGGGTTCGGACTGGTTTGCCAAACTTATATTAAACGCATCGCAGAGACAATGATCGTATCGTCAAATATTGCTTAGCCAATGTGGGTAGAGGTTGGGGTTATTTGTATGCTTATAGATGGTTTGTATCTTTCGTCTTTTGGTGGGGAACTAGATTGTAGTGTAATTATATAAAATAGTAGTAATAAAATATAGTTACCGGGAAAATAGAACGAAAGCGACATAGAGGAAGACATAGAGACTTCTTCTTATTGGAGACTGACCAGATCTGCACACTCAACTGAAATATTGCCGAAGCGGTTCACATTGCTGAAAGCCGGAGTAGATGGCGTAACATCGTCCGTGGAAAGTTGCAGGTTCCCTGATGGGTCAAGACCCTCAGCATTGGGGAAATGACGCAAGGACGAGATTATAGTGGTGGGAATAGGTGGTAGATGTAGGTACGTCATTTTTGTAGGTAAATATGTTCCGTTTATAATTTACCATTTTTTGAATGTTGGGGTCAGGATAATTTCAACAAAATGTTTCCAATACCTTCGAATTAGGTAGAAGAATAATCGCTAACATTCGGCAGTAAGAAATTACAAGATAACAGTAGACAAGAACACACAACAATAGAACAATACCGCTGGCAACATAAAAGCCATAGAAAATGATAAGGATAAATATTGTGTCTATCAAAGTCAATTCAGTTGGGTCGTAGCCTAAATAACAGAAACTATGAATAGAGAATTCCGATAAATGTCTTTTTAATTAAATTAGCTTTAATAAAACACGAAACCAGAATTTGTTTTCGTAAAAGAAAATACAATTTCCACGTCCACTTTAGATTTTAAGTGCTTCCCGACATTCACAATACGCCAATCACGAAAAATCTAAAACTAAACTAAAATAGTGTTGCTGCCTGCAGTAGCCGCGGATAAAAATGAAATTGACACTACAACGGGCATCTCTAATCCCGTTAGAGTCGCCCAAATCGGGAGAGCCAATCAGATCGGCACTGACAAGGATTTAACAATATTCCTATATTTCATGGTACAGTTACTCGATGGGCTTAATACGATAATTCCATTTTTTACGTCATTTGGTACGTCATTCGAGTCGCCCTACAATGACATGTGTATATTTTATATAGGGCGCGTACATTCGTCACGATGATGCACACAGTCATTTCTGTTCCCCTATTGTGATTGGATATCAAACGGTTATTTTACTGCAACTCTCGTTTATATGTTAAAGTCGATGTCACGACGTTTGACACGTGTTTAGCATTCGACTTAACTGCTATTGTTGCAAACGATTAGGGGATGCTATTGTTAAAATTGTTGAGCAAATTAAAGTGTTTTAATTTGCTAAGTAATAAATTAATTCTACAGATGTTTTTGCTGTGTTAAATATTTTAAGTGGTATATTTAAATTTGGAAATTGCTAGGCTATATTAGTTTAATTTTTAATAAAATCATTAAATAAAATAGGTGCCAATTTAATAATATAACATACAGAAATAGTTTTAACAAATAAACACATTATATTGATAAAAGATTTACGAGTCACAATTTATGGTTTAAAAAATAAAACACATATTCATTGCTTAATGCATTCAAATAATTTAATTAAAAACTTAGTTATTCAATAACAAAACGTAAAATAATAACAATGGGTTACGATTACGTTATATGTTAAGGAAGATAAAAAGGAAAAATGACACATCCGTAAATCAAGAGCTTTCCCCAGCAGCGGGACGATCGATACTGCCTAAAAGTTTCTTGTACTTGTCCTTAATCTGTGTAACATTGCCAAGTCTTCAAATTAAGATAATATACGATCAAACGCCACTTCACAGATACTAACGGATCAATTGAATTGATTTAATTGATAGAGTTATGTTTAATTCATTCGTGTTATGCAAATCAGTTGGAGTAGCGTGTTTGAATTAGGGAATGTGTTAGGTCATATTATAACATGCGTACTTAATTACCTTTGCTTGTTTGAATAGTATTATTGGTACGGATTGAATTACAATGTTGATATTTGGCGTATTTTGGGTATTCATGTTGCTTTGTTTGAAAAAAATAACACAATTTTTACTAATCAAGGAACATCATCTTTAAATCTTTAAACAACATCTTTAAATTACAATCCGATGATAAAATAAAGATAACGGTACGTAATAATAAACTTTTTAATAAAAATAAAGCTGGTATTAGACGACACGACCCACGTGCCAGCCGTCGCCGCCTGTCATCTAGTATGACATGTGAATGACAGCAGGGAGCCACCGGAATGAAATGACATTGCATTGTCGCGATTTGTATGCATGAGAAAGAACAGCGATGAAACAGCCGCGGTAAAAGGGACAGCCTGTATAGAGAAATGTGTTGTGCGAACTTATGCAAGATTTTTTTTATGATAATTATATTTTTGTTTAATTTTTTCATTTGCGCTGTAAAAAAACTAAATGTGAAGAAAGAAATAAAAGCACGGAAATAGCAGTTTTGAGCGTGACAAACTGTGAGTGAAAATTGTGTGGACTCCATTTTCTATATATGATTTCCTTGTAAGGATTACATTGACATACAAAAAATACTTGTAGATGATAACGATGTTTGAATATTATATCATAGTCAAAGTAAGTCGGGGTTTTAATTTATTATGCCCGGATACCCATTTTTTCTAAAATAAAAGTAGCCGTTAGTCCATATAACATCAGCTACCTGCCAGTGAAAGTTCCATCAAAATTGGTCCAGCCGTTTCAGAGATTAGCCGTTTCGGAACAAACAGACAGAAAGACAAAAAAAATATTTATTATATAGTACTGTACTAATATACTTTGATATGCATTTAGTAAACAGCTGTTATTTTGATATTATAAACAAACACTTAAATTTTATTTATTTGTATGTATTGTATAGATAATCATGTAGTGGAAATGAAAACTGTCGGTAATAAATTCGGGATTCTATGAGTTTGCGACTTATTCCAAGTAAATTCTTTTGAATCTTTTCAATCTCTGGGGAACTAAGATGGCAATATGAGTAAAGAGGCCGCTTAACCCGCTATTCACGACGTCTATTCACTGTGGATCTATAAGCATTGTCGATCTCCAACGGAAACAGGTCAGCTGCAAATATTGAAGATGCATGTTAGGTAATATATATGAAAGCTATCTATGACATTAGCTTGGAAGAAGAAATAATACATTTTATATATGGATGTGCTGTGAACTTATATACTACACAGTTTCGGTTTTAAATGACAAAATAAATACAATGCTTAGTTGCCCATCTTATATATAAAAATGTTCTGTGCGTGTGTATGAAAGTGAACTCCTCCTAAACGGCGTAACCGATTTTGATGAAATATTTTGTGTGTGTTCCAGTGGATTCGAGAATAATTTAGATTCACAATTGGACCCGGTAGCTGGCGCTGCAGTCGAGTTATAGGACTTTTTTATTTTAAGGGCAGGACAACGTCTGCCAGGACCACTAGTACTTTTATAATAAGAACTTGCTTATACTCGGAATTTCGTACGCCGGTCGGTATGTCAAGTACACACGGCTACACATCAAGCTATACATTTCCAGTTTAAGCTGACCTCTCATTGTATGAAAATTCTATACAATGTGAGATCAGCTTAAGCCATAAAACGTGGTCTATGGCACGAAGGAGCAACGTGGTTAGCGAAAGGATTTTCAGAAAATGACTAGTAGTTTTAGAGAGTAGCGAAACAAGAAAACAAACAAACTTTTCAGCTTCATACTACTAATTACCACGTGACTTTGTTCACGTGATTTTTCTTATGGATTCCTAATATTTCTATTATAAAATATAGACTATAGCACTCAGTGATAACGTAGCGTCCAATTGGCGGAAGAATTTTCAGAATCGGACCAGGAGTTCCGAAGATTAGAGCGTTCAGACAAACTAACAAATAAACTTCAGCTTTATTATATTAAGTTTAGATTAGTATACATATTATATAACCTATATATCTGTATTATAATATTATAAAGAGGATAGATTTGTTTCTTTGTTTGTTACGATTTAACTTATAAACTATTGGTTCGATTTAAAAAATTCATTCACCATTAGAATGCTTTATTACCGCTGAGTAACATAGGCTATATTTTGAAAAAAATTGGGACCATTGAGTAAATAAACTCGGATGAAGTCGCGGGCAAAGTAATAGTATATTATATGAAGGTAGTAAATAATCATAACTCCATTAAATTTCTGTTCCGTTCCAAACCGTTGGCTAGTTGTATGAGTTCCAACATTATCGTGATTAATTCAATATTAATACACAGGCATTCAGTCCCCGTCGGCCATAATCAGATTACCCACTTGCAAGTATATATCGACGTTTATTCAAATGGCACCAGCAGAGGGGCGGCCTATTTAATTACAAAGCTAGACGCAGTCACCGGTGCGTTCATGTGTGTTGTATTGAACCAACTCAGTCCATTTCTCCTGGCCATCATGTAGATACCTACAAACAATTGTATGATGGAATGTTGTGAATTTTATAGTACCTATCTAACAGAGTCAGTCAGAATGATATTTTGAAAAAAAATACACATTTTGAGGATTTTTATGACAAAATAAAAAGTACATAAGTAAAGTCACCGACTTAGCTCTCAGAATATGCAAGTTGAAGTGGCAATGGGCAGGCCACATCGTTCCAAGAACCGATAACCGATGGGGAAGAAAGGTTGTTGACTGGCGACCACGAACTAGAAGACGCAGCGTTGGTATAGGCCTCCTGCCAGATGGACCGACGACATCGTCAAGGTCGCGGGTAACCGGTGGATGCAAGCGGCAGCTTGTCGCTCTTTGTGGCGTTCTATGGGGGAGGCCTTTGTTCAACAATGGACGTCTTTCGGCTAATGATGAAAAATGAAAAAAAAAATGAAATGAAAAAAGTGTTTATTCACATAAATAATTTGTTACACGCTATATTTACCTCTGCCAAACTGCAAAGCAGTTTGTTGGCAGACGTAGCTCCGTTTTTAAAGAAGAATGATGAAGTATTATAGACAGGGGTTTTTGAATGCCAATAACTACATAAAATGGGTGCTTCAAAATTAAACATATTCCCCCTCCCTAGATAATATCTACGTCGCTTTTTATGGGGAAGGGCCATAATGGCTGTTAATGGGAACACTATGTTTATTATTTGAGTAGATAACTAACGGTTTAGACAGATGTTTTAAAGATCGATCTACTAATCCATATTACCTAGTATACGCCCTAGTATCGAGACAAAGGTGGCGTCAAAAATATGGATGGTCATATTGGAGCTATATCATTGCAGTATGTATCCACTTTACCAAACGAATTCTTTTTAAAAGCATCTCTATTAATACGATACCGTAAGTCAGTCATGATCATCCACCATGAAGGTATCGAAGGTTAGAGAATCTATAAAAAACCCTAGATTAAGGCTATGAATATTTATCCCACCTGCCACTTCGCATTACACAACCAATAACTCATGGGAATTCCATCGTTTTATTTTTCCATTCCCCACGTCTAGTAGGCCAGTCTGATCAATCGGTCAAAAGGAATTACGCAAGACCGGCCAGGTAGCTGCTCCATATTCCGTCGGCAATGACCTGGATATTCATCGATCAACCCTTGTGGTAGGTCGCAAGTCGTGTGGGCATCGCGTGACAAAACAGCATTACGGTAAACATGTTTCACGCCGAAAATTCGAGAAATTACTTACGTATTTCTAGGTTTGCGAGTTCGTTATTGAATAACTTTTTTATTTGATTTCTGTTGGAATTCAGCTGCCGATGTCGAATAGATAGGTTACATACACGTGTAAAAAGTTATTCTGTATGTAGTATGAGCTCAAAGGCTTACCTACATAAAGACGGGCTAAGTAGACCGCAGGGTTTTTTGTAGACACGTGTAAGTAAACTTATACTGTGTTCAGTGGCGTGTTTTCCATTAAAGCCCAAAAGCTAGGCTTTTCAATCAAATCAGTAATGCGAATTGCGAGACAAAAAAAGCACAAAAATAAAATACGTCTAAGTAGGTATTGAATCATTATCTCATCTGTCAAGGTCTTCCCTAACTTTGACCCCAAAGTACGCCACTGACTGTGTTAATAATACCGTGGTCGACTCAACGTTATAAATAAAATTAATTAGTAGGTAGGTTATTAAGTAGGTTGCTCGGGTTTTTAGAATTATTGTTTAACAGTTTTTGAACCAAAGTATGCAGTGAAAATCCCTGTCTGTATTTCTACTTATCCATACTTAATACTTATCCATACTATCCATACTTAATATTATAAATGCGAAAGTCACTCAGTCTGTAACGTTTTCACTACGAAACGCTTGAAACGATTTAGAAAACGGTATCAAGATTTCAACTAATACCTAAGAATACTATTATGTTATTTAAGTTTCTCATATTTAAGTGAATTAAGTTGTTCTTTTGAGAAATAAAAAAATCTTTAAACCGAAGATAGCTTCAACCTTCGAAAAGGGCATAGGTATTTGACTTCGTCTGCATCCGCGGTAACCGACAATGACGTGAACGAAGTAGCGGGCAAAAGCTAGTTATGACTGTTCCTTATTGTACCTGAAACTTTACAGGTAGCTATACTATCCACGTAAATACCTATCGGTTTTAACTTCGTCAGACTTCCTATTACTTATTCTTTTTCCCAGTGGCACCAGGTACTTTAGCACGTAACTAAGTTTTTAATTGTTTCTGCTTGCACCGCAGATTGCAACTGTGTACCGCACCGTGCACGTAGCAATACGAAACAAACGCCTGTAGATTTTATGATAGCAACACGTATTAGCAAAACTTTTGCCGTTAAAATTGTTTAGGCGAATAAAACTAAACTATGTTGCGTGTTCAACTTTAGCTTAGGTACTAAGTAAACTAAACTAAGTTATATATTGTGTAGAAATGGAGCAGTAGTTAGTATTATAGTAGCAACAATGTTACTTATATAACTAAGTTTGGATGCACTTTATACTAAGGTATTTCGACAGGAGCGTCGGTGAGGGCGATACCGCAAGTAAATATGTTAGTATTTTCCAATTAAGAAATATCCGAACTAGGTAGGCTGAATGATAAAGATAGGGTTGTCACATCTATCCTACTACCTACTTACTATTATAAATGCAAATGTTTGTGATGATGGATGGATGTTTGATTGTTTGTTTGTTGTTTGTTTGTTGTTTGTTTGTTGTTTGTTTGTTGTTTGTTTGTTGTTTGTTTGTTGTTTGTTTGTTGTTTGTTTGTTGTTTGTTTGTTGTTTGTATGTTGTTTGTTTGTTGTTTGTTTGTTGTTTGTTTGTTGTTTGTTTGTTGTTTGTTTGTTGTTTGTTTGTTGTTTGTTTGTTGTTTGTTTGTTGTTTGTTTGTTGTTTGTTTGTTGTTTGTTTGTTGTTTGTTTGTTGTTTGTTTGTTGTTTGTTTGTTGTTTGTTTGTTGTTTGTTTGTTGTTTGTTTGTTGTTTGTTTGTTGTTTGTTTGTTGTTTGTTTGTTGTTTGTTTGTTTGTTGTTTGTTTGTTGTTTGTTTGTTGTTTGTCTGTTGTTGGTTTGTTGTTTGTTTGTTGTTTGTTTGTTGTTTGTTTGTTGTTTGTTTGTTGTTTGTTTGTTGTTTGCTTGTTGTTTGTTTGTTGTTTGTTTGTTTGTTGTTTGTTTGTTGTTTGCTTGTTGTTTGTTTGTTGTTTGTTTGATATGACTTTGGACTTTTGACTTTTACTTTGATTACACTTTCACGTTTAAAAGGTTGAACGGAATGACCTGTTTGGCACACATTAGATATTGATTTAGCTTAACAAATGGGTTTATTTTTGTATTCCGTTTTTGTTCCTGTGGAATAATATAGGAATTTGGCTTTATTCTAAAGTCTAGCTAGTATATTATATATCCCACATAGTTTAAAGAAATAGTCATAGTACCAGGCCAGCATATCAAGCAACCCCAATCTGTCAAATTTCTTTGAGACTTTTTCAGCTTTATTACAAGAGAATAAGGTCCATGTTCATTTGGAAAAATACGAAAGTTTGGGTTTGAAATGCTGGCATCTGTAGGTACTGAATTGAGAAATATGCCTGAAATTATGGAACAACAAAAGAAAACTATATAAGAAATCGGTTTCCTTACAAATAATTATATTTATCGATTCGTTAAGGAGTGAATCCGCAGAATCCCGTGTTGATTAAACGTCGAGAGCCGAGGCGGGTCTTCCCATTCCGTCTGCCTACAGGGAAAGCCGCAAAATCAATCAATTTGTTGATTTATCTAAGGCTCCACAGAGGCGTGCGGTGACTACCCCTTTTTCTTAGAACAATATTTTAATCTATAATTCTCAACTGACTTGAATGATTGTTGCCATACACTTGTGTTTATTATACATAAATGGTTGATTAAATTGAAAAGTAATTTTTATTATATACCTTTATGTGTGTTTATTCAATTAATACATCAATCAATCAACTGAAAGTATCGCAGTAATAAATCAATCAACTCAATCACAGGTTATATCTTGACATGTTGTGAATAATGCGAATATGGAATAACAATAATAAGTACCAACTTTTAATAAAATATTGCTTACTAGCTGTGGTGTGCCCGTATATATTTTTTCTCAAGTGAGTGCTCAAATTGCAATGAATCGTAGGTATCAGTATAACAATGAATCGAGAAAATAAACATGAAAATGACATTTATGTGGATATACATCACATTTTCCGTATGGTGTCGGACGTAAAGAATAGCACCATCCCATATCTTCCCGTGGGTGTCGTAAGAGGCGACTAAGGGACGTACCAGAGAATGGGCAGCAGCGTTCTCTGTGCATTTGTAACAACCATAGATAGATACAGGTAGATTACAAACTCAATAATGTATAATATTTGTATGTATTTAATGTATTTACTTAGGCTATTTATAGATATATATATCTATAACATTTTGTGCCCTTACCTACCTATAACTTCTTCGAGACTTTAGACTTGTTAAAACATTCAGTTGACCCCGTTTAAAGCAAACTTGGTCACTTATTTACTACCATTTAATATGGGCACTACAGGCTAACAAGCTATTTAATATGAGCTTAAACACTGGCTAAACGCTTGAGTGAGTTTGTCTAGACTTTAAGTCGCCTATGTCTTGGTTAGTTCCTATCTGGGAGGCGGCCAATGTCTAGACATATCGCAACGACTCTTGATGCATCATGACATGCATACTGTGCGTAGATAATGAAAAAATGTGTTTATACTATTGAAAGCACTGCGTTGCAGTTACCAGAATTAACTTTGTCCGTCAGTTTTTTTACTTCCGTATATCTAAACACGTGCCACACCTGTAGCCCCTGTAGGTGGCCAGCACATCAAACTACCTCCTTTGATAGTTTTTCAACTTTATTAAAAAGGATAAAGTTCATGTTCAATTGAGAAAATTTGACAGTTTTGGATAGCTTGACTTGTTGGCGTCTGTACCTTTTCAAAGGGTAGCGGTTTCATGTCATTCCATGTTAAACAAGCAGTTTCATTTCATTCTAGTTTCATTCGGTCTAGTCAAGTTTTCCTCTTGTATTCTTATTAAAAGTATTGTATTTTAGGCATTGGCTGTGAAGTGAGAGTTCTTCACGCATCCTCTCGAATGTCGATGATACCGTATAGGTGCATTAGCAGCGGAGGTTAGACCTTCAACATTTTTCGCCCGAGAGTCGTTTATGTTTCTCTCAATGAGAATGGGAAGGAGATTCTAGTACCAAACATTTACTATAATATTTAAAGGCGACAGAGGGATAATGACCAACGGATGGACAGCAACGTCCTTCTGAGTACTATAACACCTACTGCGATCGCCAGCATTGGCCGAGCATGGCAATTAAGGCAGATTCCTTCAACCCCCCCTATATATACCTAAGTCCAGCAGTGGGCGTCTAAAGGTTAACATGATGTTGAAGATAATATTTACCGCTTTGCTTAGTATTTATTATCGATCTGCTGGCATCTCGTATTCGGTGCACCGCCAAGCTATTAGAGCTAATCGGATATTGCTGTTACTTGAGCTTGCAAATTGTTAATAGGCTATATCGGAGCAATTATAGACAGGTACGCGCTATCTCCGTCTTGGACGCGGCAGGCAATCGATTGGAGTACCTACTTAATTGCTTGAGATAATTAGTTCATATCCAACTGATCTAAATACCTACTCCGCACGTAAGACTGTAAGTCGATACGGATTCTCCGAGTGCATTGTGCCGCTGCCAGAGGGACTTTAGTTCTTTTAAGTTTTTTACGAGAACTCCGTCATCAAAGCTTTGTTCCAAAACTTTTATGACAATTCTTTCTCTTGAAAGAAACTGAACGAGGCTTTGTTAGTTTGTTCTTAAGATTGAATAGTAGACATAAAGGCTTTAACCGATATATTTTGGCAACTTTTATTTTCAAATCCCTATCCCGTTTATCATTCGTAGATCTTTGCGGTCGCTATAGGTAGTCAGACGCTAGAAAATCTGATAACCATTCTGACCATGGGGTATTGTGTAACCCAGTAACTGGGTTGTGGAGGTCAGACAGGCAGTCGCTCCATGTAAAACACTGGTATTCAGGTGCATCCGGTTAGATTGAAAGCCGAATCCAACATGGTCGGGATAAGGCTAGGCAGATGATGATATCTATGAGATAAACGCTAAATTAGATAAACGATAAATTAGAAATAAATATTCGACAGTTCGCCAAGGAGTCTGTTATGACGGTTTAGAATAAAGTAAAATATCATCATCATCATCATTATCATTTCAGCCTAAAGACGTCCACTGCTGGACATGGCCTCCCCCATGGGGAAGTTTTGCCATAATCGCTACGCTTGGCAGGCGGATTGGCGATCGCAGTATGGTTGTTACAAAGGCACAGAGAACGCTGCTGCCCATTCTCTGGCAAGTCCCTTAGTCGCCTCTTATGACACCCACGGGAAGATATGGAATGAAGCTATTCTTTATGTCCGACGATACCACACGGACACGGACGAGTAAAATATAATAATTTAAATTAGATCAATGTACGAAGTAATAACGCAAATAGTGAATCAATTCAATCTAGTTGAGTGAATCTCCCGGCTAAACGAAATAAAATGGTAGTCAGCAGTTATGTGAGTGACGTCCGCGTATAGCATCGCACGTCGCGTCCTACGACCGCTCCGCATGTCACTAACAAATGAAATGTGAATAATGGACTGCGAAACGCCGTACGAATTGGAAATAGCAACCAAACACAGCTTACATACAATTTGAAACTGTTGTTTTCACATGGCGCTCTGGAATTTTGTTATTTTACGCGTCGTCTTTGCTATTTTCGCGTTTTTTTCTTTCTTCTCTCAGTTTTAATTTAAGTGACTTGGGCGTGAAAGGAATTGTCCTGTTGCTGTTTCTAATAAATGGTGAAGAAAAGAGGTTAGTAATTTTATTAAAGTCTGCTGGCGACTTGGCGAGACAAGGGTTAAATACGTTAGGTTACCTACTGTTACGTAGTGTAGTACTTAAGTACACACTATTGTAGTTAAGGAAAACTATAAGATTACATTAAAAAAGATTTAAGTCATAAAAAAAACTAGCCAAGTGCGAGTCGGACTTGCGCACGAAGGGTTCCGTACCGTTATCTATACAATATTAGACATCGAGCAAAAAAACGGCAAGAAATCACGTTTGTTGTATGAGAGCCCCCCTTGAATATTTATTTTATTCTGTTTTTAGTATTTGTTGTTATAGCGGCAACAACTGTTTAGCTGTCACAGTTCATGAGATTAAGCCTGGTGACAGACAGCCAGACAGACAGACGGACAGTGAAGTCTTAGTAATAGGGTCCCGTGTTTACCCTTTGGGTACGGAACCCTAATAAATAAAATAAAAAATAGGAGAATCGATTGTACATAACTTGATTTTAAGGATCTCATTCGCCAACGTCCATACTACGTTGAATACACCGGTTCTTGTCCGATCACCGAAGTTAAGCAACATCGGGCGCGGTCAGTACTTGGATGGGTGACCGCCTGGGAACACCGCGTGACGTTGGCTTTTTATCATTTTTTAAAGATTTCTGTAATTTTTTTTTTTATCATACATTTTTTTAGGTGACAGACAATTTGTGAATAACAAGAAATGCTTTGAGCTTTTGAAGTGTACTGTCGCTTACTTTGAATCTACGAGTGTCGAAAAAAAAAACTAAACGGTAGGTGCGAGTGCTCATCTACTTTTTAAGGAAATTTCCAAAAGGTTGGTTAGACACTTCCCGTGATCCAAGGGCTGGGGTGTGAGTCTGTAAGACCTCATTCTAAACTTCGAATCTGAATCCGCTGTGAATTTCTTGATTGGAATTCTAAAAACTCGGTTGATAATCGCCACCCTTGCGAGCGTGTCAGCGAGATGAACTAAATTGACAGGGAGATTTTGACAGATAAAGTATGAGATGACGTTAGAAGTGGCATTCTGTAAGGTAATTTCCCCGTCACTTCGACGTTCACTTTGAACTCGAGCCCGATTCAAAGTGTCAAATATTATCAAGGTTATTTTGAACCCTATGCGAAGTGAGAGTGAATAGCGATGTGAGATACGAGTTGTTGTTTGAATTTTACAGAATCGACCTACTGGTTTTACTTTTTTTTTTAGTTTTTTGTAATACAAGATTTAAGTGTAAATTGAATAAAATTTATCTAACAGAAGAAATAAAACTTTTAAAGCTACTCAGTTAGTATTTACAAAGTCTCAACCCAGTCCACCTTATAATCAAGTAGGTCTTACATTTTATAGTCACCAAAACCACAAAGTACCTACCTAAGGTTGCGGTGCGAGATAGTAACCAATGTCGTTGGATAAACCTAGCAGAAGTTTATTTAGTGCCGATAGATATTTTTTTAAAAATAATTTATTTTTATTAAACAGTTGTTTATTCTTTATTATTAAGTAACTAGCTTTTGCCCGCGGCTTCGCTCGCGTCTAATTTGGTCTGCCACATTAAGTTACGCGACATTTTTTTTGAATACTTTTTTTTTAATGTACCTTCACATCGTACATCCCAGATTTCTAATTTCAAAATTAGTTTCCATACAATCTTTGAACTCCTATACCTAATATTTAGAAGGAATCCATTGAGGGTAGAATTATCTGAATTCCTTTCTAAGTGCTCATTACTTTAAGCTATAATAGAACTCTGCAAATTTCAAAATGCTAAGTCTAGTGGTTTCTTCATCAATCTTTACCTGTATGGTGTGTTTATGCAAAGTAGCCCTATGTCCTTCCCCGGCCTTGAGATTATCCTATCCAGCACAAACGGATTACTTAACACTGACTAACAAACAGGTCGGACCAATGTTACTTTTATTTAATCACTACATAGTATAAAACAAAGTTGCTTTCTTTGTCCCTATGTCCCTATGTATGCTTACATCTTAAAACTACGCAACGGATTTTGATGCGGTTTCTTTAATAGATTGTGGTATGTAATTGGAATAGGTGAACATCTGTGTTAATTTATCTGTGTTTTTACTGCAATATGCTCCTGTATACTATGCTATTTGATTTTTTTGGTTCACCGTAAATATGTAGGTTTTGGGATTTAGATACACGTGAGCAAGCTACGTATAGCTGCCCATGGGAAAAACAGGGCGTGCCTAAATGTATCCCCGCTACCTTCAAAGTTTGCCCTTGCGATTTATTAATAGTCATAGAAAATGCAACTTTAAGTGGGAACTGTAAACGTTTGAAATTGAAGGGTAAGTTATTGGGTATTATTGGGATGCGTGGAATAAGAACATTTTCACCTATAATAACTATATATCTAAATAACGAAATCTACGATCCTATATTTAAACAAACAATAAAGGACAATTCTTATGCGACTGAATTAAAAATAAAAAGTAATTAATCGCTATCTAGGATAAATGACCAAGAATAAATGACATGACAATAAAAATGCCTACAGAACACAACCATCAATGACGTCTGCCCGCCGCGCCGCCGCCGCCGGCCGCCGTTAGGCGCTCCGTTCAAGTCAATCTTAACGTGATAACTTTTAAACTATTCGGCCAAATTACTTAGTGTGAAAGACAAAGTTTATCTACATTAAATACTTAATGCGAGAAATGTATTAATTTTGATAAGAGTTTGATAATTATATACTAATATGTGCATTGTAAAATAGTACCAAATTAAATTAAATTTATGGTTCACAATTTTGGTCGTACTGGCTTGCACATAAAATGTAGATATATGCTGTCGCGGACTTTTATTTAGACCTACTTAAGACAAACAATCTTGCGTTACATCATCTTTATGTAACTCCATTGGTTAAGGCAGCGCACGCCAAGATAGATCTCAGATGGAAGATTTTTTCCGACTTAATTGACACGTATCGTTATATAATGACCAAAATTACATAAAATCATTATAAATTGTAGCCTATGTGTTATTCTGATGAATAACCTATATTACTGTAAAGTTTCATTCAAATCGGTGCAGTAGTTTTTTCGTGAAAGGGTAACAAACATATACACACACCTACATCCATCCTCACAAACTTTCGCATTTATAATATTAGTAGGATACCAGCCTATTACTGTCCCACTGCTGGGCAAAAGCCTCTTCTTATACAGAGAAGATACGAGCATCGATCACCACGCTTGTTCAAGGCGGATTGGCGATTTTAGACTTATATGAATTACTAGCTTCTGCCCGCGGCTTCGCCCGCGTAAAAAGGAACGACTATCCCAAGGGAACATTATACGTTAACATTATCGGGATAAAAAGTATCCTATGTGTTACTCCAGGAAATGGTTTAACTATGAGCAAATTTTCATGCTAATCTGTTCAACGGTTTACGCGTGATTGAGTAACAAACATCCAAACATCTTCACAAACTTTCTCATTTATAATATGATGATGATGATGATGATGATGTAGGATAAGTTCAGGTTTCCTCACGATGTTCATTCACCGATGTTAATGATGTCCAAGACAAATTAAAAAAGACTCTATTACTATTAATTTTTAATTCAAAATCATTCATCGGTTTCTGTAAACTTTAACAATATACTTGCCTACGACGACCCTGGTTTCTAATCTCTTCTGGTGCCTGTACCCCTGAAAATAAAGGTTCTTTAATAAAAAAAGTACATAAATCGCGTTATCCCTGAGAAAATAGCCCCATTTTTATAGGTCTATAACGTATAATACTAATTTATATCCATTACGTAACCATAAGTTATAATCAGAAAAAATAACTCGTATCCCGTATACCTATTTCTTTTGTAATAAAAGCTTCAATTCACGGTTTTACTCTGTAATTACGAAACAATATTCGTATTGTAATTGGGTGTATGACGCATGGACGCTTACCACTTATTAGGGAATCTAAAAATAGCTACAAAAATCTTAGAAATGTGTTTTAAGTATTCATAAAGTTGTCGTAAAAAATGCTAGCTATACCTTTCAACTAATCCTTAGGTAGTAAACTTTACAGCTTGAAATTCAGGTAGTTCAGCAGTTATTGCTGCCATGGCTTTTATATTAATTTATTTTTAATTAGAATGTTTTGGATTTCTCTTCACTTACATTGTTTTCACATATAGAAGCAACAAGAATAATGTAACCAGGATTTTGTAAAAGCTTGATTGAAAAGAGTGTCCGTGGAGTTTCTAGCTCGTTCTTCTCCATAGAGACCTACCCTACGTTTTGGAACGAGCAACTAGCTTCAACTTTCTGACTAACTAACTGACTCTTTGACTATTCAAAAGTGCCTGCAAATGGTTTAATTGAAATAAATGCTTTGACTTTGACTATTAAAAGACCGGTATTCTTGCTGCCTAGGTATTTCTTGCTCCTCGTTGAGTCACTAGTTCAGTAAAGATTAATTCTCCGTAAATATAAATAAAAAAGAACATTAAGTTCCTTCCTATACTTAAAATAATGTATTAGCAAAAAGCCAACGTCACACGGTGTTCCCAGGCGGTCACCCATCCAAGTACTGACCGCGCCCGATGTTGCTTAACTTCGGTGATCGGACGAGAACCGGTGTGTTCAACGTGGTATGGACGTTGTCAATAGAAATCCTGAAAGTAGCATTCTATTTGTTACACTTATTTCAAACAAATTTTTATGAACTCGATTTTTTTAATGACGCCTTATTTGCTATTAAAAAAATCGCTTGATAATGACATACCTTAATATGAACATACAATATTTAACAGGAGAGCATTTTTTAGGTTTGATTAAACATCTTTTCATTATAATTGGTTAATTGATAAATGTACCTCTTACAAATGACGTTTTTATACAGAAAATTCGATTTATTGCCAAGTTAAGTAATATAATCGCAGTTTTTGAGTTATGACATTCTTGTCGCAAGTGAGCGAAATTATATAGGATACCTTCGTATAGACAAGCACTTCCAGAGACCTTCCATATCTGATATATGGAAAGGCAAAGGCAACGTTAAAAAAACTCTTCTACCAAAAGTCAGTCGGCCTCAAGACAAAAGACACAATCGCACTGTCATGAACCCATAAGCAACTCCCCGACAATCGAAGAAACCCTTACATTGTAACATTCGCGGGACTGCATTAGGCCTACGTTATGAGTCGGAAAATGCGACACTTACCGACAACGAGAGTTTCTCCCTATTTATGACGTCACTTGATTTATTGCCAGCCTCCCCCGCGAGACGTTTGTTATTCTTTGTGTTGAGGGCAATGACCTTTGTGACTCAGCATTCAACAGATATCTCAAAGTGGCCAAAGTCTACTATTATCTTTTTCTAAGACCGTAATTGTTGAATTAATGGGGTGTGTGTTTTAATAATTGAATAGCTACTGCAGAAGGTGTTGAGTTCGTGGGATCCTCATTACTTCAAGTATTCATTATGTGTTAAAAGCTTTCTTTGCCTTTTTGTCAAGATTTTGTGAATCATAATGTGATAGTTATGTATTTGAACTGTCAAGCAAAATAAAAAATGCAGTTAAACCTATGCTCAGTGGAGCATGGAAGCTACTTATGCACGGTTAACTGAAAGGCCGGTTACAAAGTTTACACACTATTCATACATTGTGTTCAGTTTAAGTACAAATTAATGATGCTTCATAATTATCGCAATGTCAACTAGGACCATGTACTTAGTATACAATCCATGCCTAGGACGATTTGGGTTATGGTTTCGGACCCAATTGTTCTCAGAAAGTGATAAAATTGTACTTTTTACGCTTATTTTTATGGCATGTCACACGGACAGTTACGTGAATGTATCAGACGTGATCAGAATGATGTGTCACACGCAAAAAGTTCAGATTTTATCACCTAAAACATAAAAAGTGTTCGCCAGAGACGTAAAAATAATGACTGCAATAAATTCGGACTCTGGTCGACTATTGAGGCTCTTTTATCAGTACAGGGTACTATTTATGTACTCTGAGCAGGTCCTGGGTTTGATTTCAAGGTCGTGCAGTGTTTTAAATTGTGTTATTGGAAATTTCTTAGTAGCACTTCAGATACCGAATTTGTATGCGGTTGGCCAATATATATCCATTGTACTAAGGACTTGAATATGCTCTTCTCGTGGGCGATGCAAGAAGCGTTTTACCAATCAAACGTTCGTACGGAGAATACAGCTTCGTGGAAACCTCACAGTATGTTTGTGGGTGTAAGTACCCAATACATGGAACTAAATACCTATGAAATTGCATTTACGAAGTAGTTATGGTATGTAATTAGTGATGTAGGTTTGATAATGTCCAATGTGTTAAGGATGATTTTCACTAAACGGCTCGCATCGCATTGGATCGGAACGGATTTTACCATCTTTAAACTATAATTAATCGTGTACACAGTATTTTAAGTTTATATTACCAAACCACGCAGAGCAGCTTGACCGCGGGTGTCTTCCGCGACATGCGATCGCAGCCGAAAGTATTTCGTTCGCCTGAAAATGCTGTAATTATTAATTGTGTAAATGGACACATCTTTTGACATTATTAAGCCTGTCATTTTCAGATGGTCATTCCTGTATTTCAGTTGTTCTAATAATATTTTCTTCTAAGATTAACCCTTGATAAAACTATAATTGGCACACCATCCTAAGTAGGTACTGTCCTTTGCGTAGCGCCAAGATTTATTTTTATCAGTAAATATATCTCTGCTTATGTCTATTTTTACCAAAACCTTATTCTAGAGACCCATTTCGCAAGGATAGGTATTTCGATCAAATTTCACAACCATTTATCATGTTCACACCGTGCATCGAATACTATCATCCCTTAATTTCATGCATGATCACCGTACCATATTGGTATATTTAGAATTTTGTTATAATATTCGTGTACCTTAACGATGGGATGTTCGGATAAAGTTGGTGGAGTGTGAGTAATCCGTCGGGACGGGCGGGGGCTTGGGCCCTGGTGGGGTTTTGCTACCCTCACTGTGTCTGTCGTATGCTGTCATGGAGTCAGTGGCTAGCTAGGATGTGTTACTTTTATCTTGTTGGATTTTGTGTAGGGTGTCGTTTTGTTTACTCGTTGGTACCCCCCTACGTACTGCTGAAAAGTAAACTTTATAATAAGGTAAAAACATTCCTTCGGTGAATTTAGGTTAGGTTAGCTGTCAATCCCTAACAGCTGTGATGACACATGACAGCTCACCACAAACTCACATCACCAAAATGTTTGGGGTTTTTAAAGATTGGTCAGATAGCCCCTGAGATCAGAATAGGATCGGAATAATACGGATATTGTTCCGCTGGAACTAAACAGCTTACGTTTTCCTGTGTATAATATTTTGAGTTCATGTGAATAAGACATGCTTGACCTATTTAAATTAGAGATTAGATAAAGAAATAATTGAGTGTAGGTTTAAACCATACATAAAGGGATTAGTATTTTCAATTACCGATTTTAATTTTAATCTTTGCACAAGGCATACATACAAACTCCCGATTGGGATTGGCAAAGGTTATCAAAATTAAGTAAAAAAATAAGTATAAGTATTTGTTATCTTTGAAGGTATGCAAATTCCGTCAGTGTTATTTGTTTGTCAGAAATATTGTGATAAAATTATGAACGTAGGCACCGGAGTGGTAAGAAATAAGTTACCGGATTGTTTGGCCAGAGATTATGGGCTATGAATGGATCGTATTGTTACCTTAGATATCAGAAATATCTGTAAAGTCACTAGAGCTCTGCTTCCTTCGTTAAAGTATCAATCCATACTTCATACTAATATTATAAATGTGAAAGTAACTCTGTCTGTTACGCTTTCACGATGAAATGGCTGAACCGATTTTGATGAAATTTGGTATGACAATAGCTTGACCCCGGGGAAGGACATAGGCTACTTTTTAATCCGCAACTTCATTTGCATCCGCGATAACCGACATCCACGCGGACGAAGTCGCGGGCAAAAGCTAGTATCAAAATATTTTACAGCCCGCATTTGACTCGACTTTTTTTATGGGACAAGCCCGCCACTCTATTCCCAAACCACTGCATCTTCTGTACGCCAGAATCAACAGTGGCGACCACTAAGAAGCGCCTAAGCAATGAAACCCGACGAGTCACGGATAAATGATTCAACTGTCTTGGATCCTGGATTTGACTTGACTATCTAGTATTAACAGCAGAATTCTCTATTAAAATACAACAAAGCAAAGCATAGTATTGAAAGTGAGCTAATATTTGGTTAAAAAAACACTCATTGTCTGAATATCGGCTGATGAGGTGCGCCCAACCTTTTGTATTACACAGTCATAGGTATCAAATTTATTTGTTCTGTTAATCGACCTCTCAATATCAGTACGTGGGGCGTACTTTAATTCTATTTGTGCAGTCAAAACAAGGGTCAGTTCTGATCCCTTTTCAATTAATTTATCCGAATAACCCGGGGCCCGTTTTTTACTCTGTTACCATTTGGGCAAATCGAAAATGCGAGTACATTGTGGTTACTTGACGAAGTAACAGACTGACAAAATTATTGAGTTTGCTGTTGAATTGGTGAGTTTGGCGATGGTTTTTAATTGCTTGTTTGTTTTACTGGAAGTAATGAAAGCCCTCTTGAGTTTACGACTTGAAAATGGAATGTTTCGTAAAGATAAAACTTGAAACACCGGACTCTTTTCAAAACATAATTTTACTAGAATGTTGGGAGCCTATGTTTGAACTTATTCTTGGATGAATATGTGAACAATGTGAACATAGCGGAAGAAATAATTATACTTATAAAAATAATTTAAACGAAAATATTCTTCTAAGTTTAATAAAATAGGAAGTCCGTCCTAATATGTATTTTGTCCCAAATACTTAGCCTACTTTTCTAAAATCTCTAAAACTGTAAGAATGAAACTATAAGCTAATTCGTGTAAAATAAAATCAACCTGTATTCAGTAATCGGCTTTTGATTGAATGAAAATAGTAAATACCTACTTACTCCAAGTTATAAAAACTATAAACGATTTCTACGTGACATGGCTTGGCTTTTAGAATAGTAATAAATTTTAGCATTTTACTCTAAGTACTTAGATAGGTTTTTTTTATATTCTTATAGGCTTGCGTTTGGCCGCAACTCACCTGATCTTAAGTGACGATGCGGCCTAAGGTGGAACACGCTTGCCTAGGATAAACCGGATCACTCGTGCCTTAAAGATACCCAGATAATATGTATCGGGGAATAGAGAGGCATGCAGTAAATTCCAGAGTCTGACAGTTCGCACCACAGATATAGATAGACCTAGATAACGCAAGAGCAACTACCTCGCGTGCCTAGTTTCGTGCCTAGCTTACGTACTAAAATCGTAAGTAAAAAATAAAGTAAATATTTCCTTCCATCTCGGTAAGTACTTTTTGGATTAATATTATGCGTAATTAATTAAACAAAAAAAACAATTATTTTTCATCTAAAACCCTCAGTAATACCTGGTAATACTAAATTTAAGAAAAACAAGGCATTGTGACGTAATAATAGGTAGTCAAAAAATGGCACGCTTGGTTTTCATACAGTAAATGTGGAAGCAAAGCGCTTGGTTCGAGACCGTGAAACTTCGACCGTATAGTGGTAACGGTTCGCCGTATCCCTGCTCGTCCGATGATGTTGTGCAATTCCAAAACACACTCTCCGAAATGTACCCGATAAAAGACCTGATAGGCTGGCAACGGTGCGGCAATGTTCAAGACTTTGGAGTCTAGCCTTAACCAGGAAATCGTTGTCTATGAGCCTCTTGGCACTTCTTTCAAACCACCGTAACTTCTGAAAGCCAAAACCAACAGTGGCGGCCACCAGAAAAGCGCCGAGGCAATAAAGCCCGACGGGTCCCGGAGAAAACTGTCGTGGATCCCGTAACAAAATTAAGCAGAAAAGAACAGCGGAGGTTTAAGAAATACATATTTTCCACTTCCCTCCATAACAAGCAGAAGAAAGAACAGAACTAGGTCAAATTGTTATAAAGGGACGTTTACAACTGGGGGGAGCCCAGCTGTCAAGCACTAGATTAGAATTAATATTACTTAATGGACCTTTTCGCAACTATGTTGGGCTCGGTTTCCATTCTAACCGGATGCAACTGAATACTAGTGTTTTACATGGAGCGACTGCCTATCAGACCTCCACAACCCAGTTACTGGGTAACACGATAGGTAGGTACCCCTTGGTCAGACTTTCTGGCTTCTGACTTAACGACTGCCAAATATATACAAATGACAGCCGGGACCAACGGGTTTACGTGTTTTCCGAGGCACGGAGGGAACTCGGTATTAAAGGGATGGTCACCCATCCACAGCCCGACCGCGGCTACCGTAACTTAACCTCTGACCGATCGATCTGTACGGTGGTATACTAAAATTAATGTGAGCTGATATATTATGTGATTCCAATAATAGATATTTTCTGACTCCTTCGCTGCTCTTTTCTGATTAATTTCGTTGCGGGATCCAAGACAGTTGAATAATTTATCTGAGACTAGTCGATCTTCATTGCTTCGGTGCTTTTCGGGTGGTCGCCACTTTTGATTCTGGCTTACAGAAGTTGAAGTGGTTTGGGAATGGTGTGGCGAGCTTGTCTCATTTTCAATAGGTATTGCAGAAAGGCTTGCACGCACGGAAATTAGTATTAGTTACTACAAGATCTGCATACAGCTCCAGATGTAACCTGTACACGCTATCTAATATAATATTGCGTAATGCGTAATGAAAGCTATGCGACGCTGAATCTTGATACAATTGATTGATTGATTGATATGAATATTAGGTACTGTATCATTTTATTGAAGTACCTACCTAATAATAATTGACGAAGTGATCTCAAGCGTGACAGTTCAAGTATGAGGGAGTTCCTATGATACCCATATGTGAGGGGTCACCAAGAGAGACGACGTATTTATTCGTTTTTATATTTCACAATATTATACACACATAAATATATCGGCTTTATGTTTATCCTTCCATTTTTCAAACAATAATAATCAAGAAACGGGACAATAATAGGCTGGCTATTATTATCCCGCTGCAGGAAATAGGCCTGTTCAGAGAGGCACAGGTACAGGCACAGTAAAAGGCAGAACCGTACAATTTTAAAGGAAGTTAGTAAAATATCCTACCTCTTCTTTAAATGTAAAAAATATTGCTGAGCGTACCGTTGTACGGTAAGCAATTCAATTTGTAAATCAATTTGTGATTAGATATAAACAATTGCGTTATTAATTGATTATGTTAGGGTTCTGCAGTAGGTAGGTACACAAACTAATACGTATCGTTAATTTATCACCCATTCGCACAGAACGTGAATATGGTTTTTTTTTTCAGTGATGTTTCTTTAACCTTAACCTGGATGTTATCGGCCATATTCAAAATATGATAAAAAATGGAAGCCTGCCTAAAAATGGAGTCTGACCATAATAATTGCTATCAATTGCCCTGTTTTTTTTTTGAATAATTGCTTTTTACCATTTCGTGTAACTTTCACCTGATTTCTCTAAAATTGCGCCACCGCTTGATAAAATACCCTCATTATAGATTACGTTGTCAAATAAATTTAATGGTGCGTTAAAGAGAATTATTCTGAGTAGTGAGACATTTTGATGTAAAAGGCGCGGTTCATTTAAAAGTACTTTATAATCTATTGTATACCATTAAGTGGAATTTACGAAAGAAACTTATAAGAAAACTAATTCGAAAGAAAAGTGATTTGAAAATAACTAAGTGATCAAACTTCGAATAGTAACAATAATAGTAAGTAGATATTTAGAAGAAAATTAGGGAAAGATCTCATCAAATAGCGGACTAACTGTAAGTTATAAAGCTTTTTAACAAAAAAGACAACCGCCTTCAAAATGTAAAAAGTGATAAATAACTTTAGCACAGAACACACATGACTTTAGTTTCGGAAGTCGCTGGCAATACAAAAGTATTGCCACCACTTTTTTAGATTTTGAAGGTTGTTATAATGCTATTTTTCGCTTTTTAGTGCCTCGTTATCATTCAAATCCATTAAGAAACGGCAACACAGTGAAAACAGAGATTGAAAGTACAAGGTTGAAAAAACTTAAAACATCGTCCATGTACTTATATTTTTCAAAATCGCTTTACATTTGCCGGAGCAATGGCGTAACAAATATACAAAAAAGAAGCAACATACAGACGAATTGAGAACCTCCTTCTTTTTGAAGTCGGTTGAAAATAATTTTCAGTAATATTTTTTTTGATGGCACGTTGCTTGTCGCTGGTTTTATTCCCGCACGGAACAAAATATTTCGATGGCTTACAGGTAGATGTTCCGGGTCGGGCTGTTTGTATATGTGAGTTCATATGTTTAGAAACACACCTACGATACAGGAAAAAATCCTAGTGTGGGGTAACGTTTATTAAAAAGTAATAAATAAGCTTAATCACTTGCTTAAATTGACGTGTCAGACGATGGTGCTTAAATTCAGCTAGGCCTTCTTATGGCTAAATGATGAAGATTTATTTATTATTATTATTTTTTATTTTTTTTTTATTTTTTTTTTTGTCGATAAGTATAAAGAAATATACTTACTTACTGTCGGCAAATCTTAAGTAGGTAAAGGTAGGTTCTAAGTACCTTTATTTACGTTCTGCCGTTTCTATCCCATCAAAAGCAACGGTAGTCATTGTTGCACGCAACTAGCACCATAGCAAAGCAAATATTGTTTAAAAGCTACGGTGAGGCGTGAAATAGCGTGTGACAGTGCCGTTATCTGTAAGCATTGTGCCTTCACTCAATATTATCGATGTATGTGTGTGTATTTACGTCTTTTGGTTGAGTTTCAGGCTGGAATTATGAAAATGTACATTCGAATCTATTTTTCATACTTATATGGCAAGCAATGTGATTGGCATAGCAAGTGTGAGAAGAAAAGACACAAACAAAATAGGGCATTTTACCAAAAAAAATCTAATTAGTCCGTCAGTTAGATTATCGAAAAACATTGGATACGTATTTTTTGTTTTATCAAAGGTGACGAAGATAAAACGCATCAAAGATCATGAGTGGGGGTTTATGACGTCACTTCGCCAGTAAAAGTGTACTGACATAGTGTTGTCACACGAGTTTTCGACGCACTGTATCATCTTCATTTTTTATTTACGTGAAAAAAGAAAAACACATGTCCAATATTTTTTGGAAATCTATCTGATGGACTAATTAGATTTTTTGTTAAATACCCTATTGGTAGATGTGAAATATCAATAGTATAGAATTTAAGCATAAAATCCAAACATTTTATTAATGTTTTCTCTGTAAGTGAATTTGTAATTCTTTTGAGAAAATAAATATCTTTAACCGTAAAGGATGGTTTATTAAGGAATTCTATTTTTTTTTAAAGACCTCGATTGTATTTTTTTCTTAAGAACCCGGCTAATCAGTCGTATTAGATGTCTGACATTACAATAAAACACTGTAGATTAATGTTATCAGTAAGATTTGTACCTTCACTCAATATTATCGTATGTGTGTATTTACGCCTTTCAGTTGAGTTACTAGCTGACAATATGAAAATGTACCTATCTATATTCGATTCTATTTTTTATATATGACAAGCAATGTTGATATCAACAATTTTGCCGATGTCAAAAGAGAATTGGCATAGCAAGTGTTACAGAGAAAGACAAATACAAAATTGAACAGTCGCGGGATAACTGGCAGATGTGAAATATCGATTGTATAGTAAATATGCATGACTGGAAGGTTTATTAAAGAATTCAGATTTTTTAAACTCGGCTGATTTGGCTTTATATGGTTCACATAAATAAAACACTGTAGGTTGCTCTACGTATTATATGTTTCACATAAATAAAACACTGTACCTAGGTTTAATAAAAGACTTTGGTTTATACAGTTGGACTCAATGTATAATTGTATATCCTATTAGGTTAGTACTAGGGACTGAAACAAACCAAGAAGATGTAATTCGGTATTTACCTACTCATGATAATACGATTTTGTTTAATGAAGGAAGTGCATGAAATTACTATTTACTACACATAATTATAGGATTTAAGGAAAAGGGATAAAAAAAATGCCATTGCTACATAATTATAGGTACATTTCTGAAACATACATTTCTGATCTTTTATACTTCCTCACAGGACAAATGAGTAATTTTTGAAATGAGGAAGTATCTCGTATCTGTATCGTAGCCATTCAATATTATGCCTTTATGGAGCTGTTTGAATGGCTTACGATGAGTAACGATGAAAATAGTTTTGATAACTTTCTATTTCCTGTAATGAATAAAGGGGCGAGTAGAATATTATGACAATATTGAGATCGAGTAAGTCATGTGTGATTAAAGTGAGTTTAGTAGGTAATATTTTTGTGGTTTTTATAAGATAATGTGTATAATAGTCTGCAAGGTATATATGTTATGGGTATTTTGTTACCCGAAATAAATTTTATTATTGATTATTATCACCATTTATTCATCATATTTACCTATACATTACATTTTTAAATATTAATAAAAATAAAAACATTTTAAAATATTAAAAAAATGGTAAAATAGTAACCCACCGGTATCGGAAACAGGGTCCAAGCTACCGGCGGTCTCTAGAGAGAGAAACCTCCTGACAATGCGGGCCGTGTCCAGAAGTACTGCCTTCTGAATCAAACCCTTGATCCAGCCACCTAACGAGAACCTCCTTAGATGTTGGTCGAGGCTCTTGGCAACTAAGCCATTGGCTGTAACAACTATCGTCACAATGATCGCTGAGTCCACATCCCACATGTCGACAACCTCGCGAGCTAAGTCAAGATATTATTATTATTATTAAAGTAAAAGTCAAGTAATTTATTTCAATTAGACCATTAAAAGGCACTTTTGAACAACAATTAAGGGGCAGGCACGAGCCAACTAGCGCCACCCAAAAAATTATTCCTGTATAGGAGTTACAAGTTACATTTAAAAATTCTAAACTAGTAAATTTTCTCTAGTGCCTATTTTTGCGTAATTCAAGAGAATTCTTGAATTATGAAATGCAAAATAATGGAACCATGGATTAACCATTCGGTTAATATCCGCTAATAGTGGCCACTTTTGGCGGTAAGCACTGGTAATTTACTAGTTAAGTACAGGTTTAGATTTTTTAATTTGATCTGATTTAATAGTAAAAGAAATAAAATGATGGGTGGCGATAGCTGGTTCTTGTCTGCCCTTTAAGAAAAAAAAAAAAAAAAAAATCTATTTGCCGCTTCCAAAAGGTAGTTGCGTATGGAGCAGAATGAGCAAGAATCTCTTTTAAAATAATTTTAATTATATAATTATATGTGACTGTTTTAGAATTAGAATATTTACAAAGTATTACAAGTTAAGAAATGACATTAAGTATTAAGGTTTATTCTGTAAAAATCTCTCTTTATAAAATTTACGTGAGGTGATAATGAGGTGAGCCTTTGACAGGTCACCTCTAGTTAACTTCACCGAAATTCACCGAAGACGATTTCTACAAAATATCACTGTACTTAGTTCGTATTACGTAGGTGCCTATAATACTGTATGTAGGTATGTTAGGAACCACTAAGAGCTTTGTCAGATCTGCGACGCACTATCTAGGTTACAACCTAGGTAACCCACATACCTACGTTACAAATCCTGGCAAGTTCACAAATACGATAACTTAAGCTCGAATATGTCGGCTAAGCGGTACGGTTTGGTGGCTTGACCACTTCAGAATGGCTGGTTTTTGTATTATTTGTAAAATAAAATAGAATCTTTTATTTCTGAGTATAGGTATGGTACTTACATTAAGATTTTAATATTAAACAGCTTCACATATGGCCGTTGCCGGTGCAGAATAATTACCAAATTCCTTATCAGCAAACAAATTTACAATCGAATATTATTTATAAATTGTTTGCTATTTTACAAAAATATGGGCATATAATAAATGGGGGGCTCGTGGCTAAGTTAAAGCCGTACAGATCGATCGGTCACAAGTTAAGCTACGCTAGCCGCGGTCGGTCTGTGATGGGTGACCATCCCTTTCATATCGAGATCCCTCCGTGCCTCGGAAAGCACGTAAAGCTGTTGGTCCCGGCTGTCACTTGTAGATCTTTGGCAGTCCTTATGGGTAGTCAGAAGCCAGAAAGTCTGACAACCAGTCTTACCAAGGGGTATCGTGTTACCCATTAACTGGGTTGTGGAGGTCCGATAGGCAGTCGCTCCATGTAAAACACTGGTATTCAGCTGCATCCGGTTAGACTGGAAGCCGACCCCAATATAGTTGGGAAAAGGCTAGGCAGATGACGATGGGCATATAATAAATATAAGTTACATTCAAAACCTTAACTCTTACTTTTGACTGGCTTCAAGTGCGTTTTCGCTGCAAAGATTAAAATCAATAAGAATGACTTCAAAACAAACTCTACTCTTATATTAAGACACTGCAAAAATTCTCGTCTCCCGTATGCTTGCTGTTACTGCCAATTGTCAGGTCGCTTGGCCAGTGACGTATTGCCCAACTTGAACTTGAAGGTACAGTATGTGCTTTCCGTTTGTTACTACCTACCTTCTTTGAAGGTCAACATGTTATATTCTAGACACCATGTCGGCTTCTTAGCGAAAAATGCCCATTCCTATTCATTTAGCAGACGAAAAATCATTTTTAGAATAATCAAACCGTAGGATTACAACAGCGGTACCTATCGATGTCTCAAGGTTCGTGATTCGTGACTGGCTGGTACCGTGGTACCGAGTATTAGCAGTACCAGCGATCATGTATTATTCATGGCGCGCTTTGTAATCAGTCACAGGTGCCGATGTATCGACGCCACTGCGATATTTTTGTCGCGAATTTTTTTTGGCACTTTTTTTGCGGCGATTTTTTTTCATTTCTCGCACTCGGAATGGTAATTTTTGTTCCTTCGGGAGTTTTGGGCGTAAAATATTGTGGGAATCAGTACCTTACCTATCAAGAGAATAATTTTAACTTCATGTTGAATAAATCCCTTTTTTTTCTCTACGTTTTAATCTACCTTGCCAGTA
This sequence comes from Charanyca ferruginea, assembly GCA_947361185.1. NCBI lineage: Eukaryota > Metazoa > Arthropoda > Insecta > Lepidoptera > Noctuidae > Charanyca > Charanyca ferruginea. The sequence goes on along the minus strand of OX376055.1, from coordinate 52,423,195 downwards.
AAATTATCTTCACCTTCACCTTTATTTTCAGCCATGATTGCACTCTTTGTTAACACTATCTCGAGTCCGTTAGCTCTATAAAGAGCCTATTGAATTGTCACGATTGCACTAGCTATCGATTTGTCGAAATTTCTCAGCTTGTTACCAAATTAAGTGGACCGTACCTATTTCATTTACAAATATACCATTGTCGAAATGACGTTTTCAATACTTTCAATTCGCGCAACTATTACCTACTTACTTAAAAAATATTAGCTAAGCTATCGCAATTTTTTTATAAACAAAACATATTCCAGCAATAAAAATCGAATTAATGAAAATGAAGTTCGCATGTATGAATCTAATAAAAATGCATTGATGCAGGGCTGCATTGCTTGCTTAATAAACTATGAGTAACTAACTAGTTTTGATCCTTGCATGTTCCATCTCACGCTGTGAACACAACCGCGATACGAGCGACGCTCCGTAGTTCGGCGCACGTCCGTCACAGCGCTGTGTCGCCCCCGTCGCGGCAGTACTGCCTGGCGCTTGACGAGAGTGGACGTACGCTTCCAGCGCTCCGCACTCTAGTTCAACGCACGAAACAAGTTTCACAATTTAACTTCGGACAATTCTATAAATATTTAGATACACATCACAATGGACTTGAGTGATCATCTAAAAATAACTTTTTTCAATATAATTCCTTAATTATATTTTACTTTTCTTGTGGAATTTGTGGCTTTATTATCAAGATTGAAAGATACGGTTCGTAAAGGTGGAATAGAAACGCGAGTGAAATTGTTTATTGTTTCAAAAGACAATCCGTTGAGGAGTTTGAATTTTCTGTTGTTTTTTATTGTTTACCGGGACGCAAACCTTAGCGTGTTGAAAAGAGACAAGATGAGGTCCAAGCGTGCAAGAGCGACAGGTGTGGTTGCTTTAGCGGTTCTGTTGGCAACTATAACAGGTATGTTATTTCACCACTACCGACGATATTCTTTATTTTGATTTCGTTAAGGGTTTATAGAATCTAGTTTGCCTTGATTTTGATCAAGTGAAACCATATTTTCAAGAAAACACCTTCGTTATACACTAAACTATGTTTATCAAACTTGATAACAATTTTTTTTCTGATGTTGGCACTGCATTGTGAAGTATGTGTGATTCATTCAAACAAGTTTTGTTTGAGGTTATGTTTTGATGAAAAAGGTTGTATATTTATTTTAAACTTTGCACGATGTCTGATATGCACGATGCGTGAACAAAGCAGAAAAATATTAAAGTTACACCAACTCTATTATACTTTTAATTTCATGTTTTACAGTATTCAAGAATTGATTAACATCTAATCACTTACAATTACTACCTAAGTTCTAACATTAAGTACCAATTAACTTCTTCTAAAGAAACACGATTAACTCTCATTAGAAATCTGTAACAAGAAGCAAAATTCACAACAATTCGGAAAGCCCTTAAATTATAAAGGCATCGTTGTTGCATGTACAAAATAAGATCCTAACTATTCCCAACCCCATAAATGCAATAATTAACAAAAACTACCAATTAGCCATTGTGCAGTCTTTACTTGAGAAAGAGAACAGTAATCATTCACCTAGATCCGAAGCGAAAACAATTAGAAACTTCAGTGGATTGTCGAACGTGACGATTAGCGACAAGCCAAGGCCTAGTTGTGCAAAAACCGTTGTAGTCCGTTATGCATTGAACGGGTGGCTACTACGGAAGCCGGCTTTCCAGGAATAATTGCGAATTAAGCCACATTTGTTCAGAGCGTAACCAAGCGTTTCTTTCTCATCGAACCGAGTCAATCAATTGGAAATCTATATTCCTACGCTTATATTTTTAACAAGCAAGCTTATATTTTTCCACGAGCCTGCTGGAATAATAATGAAATGGTTGAAAAAATGTATGTTGCTGGAGGTTTTGGGGTTTTTTTGCCATTAGATGAAATTGGCAGTAATTCTCTCCCTTCTACTTTTATTCCTCAACCAATCAGGATAACTTTGTCTTGATGCAGCACAGCCGTATGTCGGGAGGGCGTTTTTTTATCTATTTTACTGTTTTAGGGGGGATTTAATAACTGTAGTACCAAAATTATAACACCCCTTCCGGTTTCCTACTTACTGGAAATTGAAAGTTTCATATTACCCGAGTATCAACATTATTCAGTCTCTCTTGACATAAAAAAATGTCAAATTGTTTAAACTACTACAATTTAAAAAATCTGTTCAATCCTGACAAAAGATTTTGGACTTATAAAAAGTGCCATTAAAATAAATTACTTTCAACTTTGATTATATTTAGTTTTGATGTGAAATTGATCCCTTAAACTTAACTAGGAATAGTGAACAACTCAAAGAGAGGATTATTTAAGTGTTAATTAAGTTGAATTTTCATCTCCGCAGTATGGATGAAAATAATATTTTTGATTCAGTGATAAAACTTCGATAATATCGGCATGGTCTCCGGATCAATAACCTGGCATCGCCTCGCCGAGCGTGAGAGCTTTCATTACCTATCTACTGTAATGAGTATTAAGTTAGCAAACTATAGTCTGAAGATATTGCTAGGGAATTGCACTTCAGATAAACCAGTAACAAGTATACAGTACCTATGCCATTATAGAGAAGCTGTTATCACGAACATTATTAACGAGAATAATTTGCAAGCCGAGGATGTGTTCTATTAAAGGTTAACTAACTATTGAAACTATCTTCTCCTTATTCACACACGGAACACAATGCATACAAATTCTAAGCATCTGCCGTGTCATTACCCTGAGTCATTTAAGCCTGTTAACGCAGCGAGACCGCTGTAATGGCATGTTGACGGCACTTTCCACGGTCATGACCGTTTGTGATTATGACTACCAATAAGATGCAGAGATATTACTTAACATTTCAGTTAATATGAAAAAAAACGTCTCATTGGTCTTATGGGACGCAGCTGGAGATGATGAGGTTCCGAATTCGTAAGACGAGGAAGGTTGTTGGGAGATTGAGTTGGAATCGTGCCCAGTTCCTAGATGACGGAAACTTTGCTCCCAATCACATAAAATCTAATACTATCATTGGTCAACCTGATCCTTCGAAAACGTTATGTTATAGAAAACGGATGCTATATGAAAGTCAGCTGAAGCAAAACAATGACTAATCGAAACGACTGAAATTATATGTCATCCTATTTCCTTGTCAGAATATCCGTCACAATATTTCTGTCAATGCAAGCATTTATTGGAAGTAGTTCGTTACTTCCTTGAATTATTTTAGTGGATGTATTCTAGAGCTAATATGAATTTACTCTCAGGATAATATCGGCTACTGGAGCTTCCTGGACGCGAATAACTTGGGATCTAATGCGTTTCTGATTGTGCCACAATGTTACTGTTGTATTTAGAGATGTTACAATTTCTACAGCGTCTTTATCGGCTTTATTATTAACTGTAAACTCATGTCTACCACATGTGAATGCATTTAGAAAAATGGTCACGTTTACTAAAACAATTTTCACATCAACATACGTGTTAGTAAATGAAGTAATTTTACATCTAACTGTACGGACGCATGATGTGGGTCATCTTGATGAATCATGTGAACTCAGACTAACACGTTAAATTGCCTTACGTTACGTGACATAGTAAACTTGTACTAACGAAGACCAGAAAGGTTTCTGAGAACGTAAGACGAAACTGTCACATAACAGGTAACTTTATTACTTTTCCGTTTATTGTGTAAAGAAAAGTGGTTTAGTAAATTGAACTGAAATTGCTTTAGATGATTAGAAACACTTCGATATGAGGAAAATATGTTCTTCCGTACAGTAGTCATGATATAAAAGATCATGATGACAATTTTGAAGACACACCACAAGACACAAGGCTATCAAGACAAGTATAGGATCACCCAACAGAATCTACGTTTATGCACAAGACCGTTGAATTACAATTCGTGTTCGATCATGAATACACAAGCTGGTCATTAAGTAAACAATACACGTTTATGCTACAACCGGCCAGCACGTTACTGGGCTATGTCATCAATTGATAAGCCTTATCTAATCTAGTACAGGTGCTTCCCTATCGGGGACGCATTCGACGTAAACCGTCCCAGATAAGGTGTCGACGAAATTCCATGCAAAAACGGACGGCTAAATTACGCAAATGTTTTTGTTGACACCTTGTATTGTAAAGCTTATCTTGGAGCTGTTGTGAAACTTATCTCAAAGGATATAATTTTAAGAAAACTTGGATAATATTTAACAGAACAAGATATGAACTTCTTAGGTAGATAGCTAACGATGCCAGAGATGTCATAAACAAAATGTCTTCAGGTGATAAAATATTATATGCTACACATAAACCCGGAAATCCTAATGAGTAAACAGAATGGGCAGCAAAACATAGGTAGTGGAAGTTCAGCGGAATTTTGCAGTTTAATACCATAACCATTTGTACTGATTATTATGACAAAACTTTTTACTACGAGAAATAAAGAAGTTCAAGGTTAATATGTAAGAGCATTGGTGTCATTATACCTATAAACTTTCTATATTACATAAAACTGTCAAGGTTATTATTAAAAGTTAACGTCTTGGAACGATCGAATTACATTAGGCGCCAACCCATATCCTCTGAATATAATAATACACGGCCTACGTGCGTATTATTAAAGCTACAGAACTTTTTGTTTAGTAACTTTTTGTTGGCGCTGAATTATAAAAAAGAAAGCAAACATCTAAAAAAAGAATCGTTGACGGCTGAATGAGTGATTTAGTGGTCGCCGAAGTACCTGCTCCAATTTTTTTACAGTCTTTATTCACCAGTAAGTTTCACTGCCAAAGTTCAGAATTGACTATCTTTTTCTATTTTCCAGGATATCGGTTTCCGTTTCCCTAAGCATCGCGTCGCTTTCGTGCGGTGGTTGAGTTAATAGTGATAAAACCGGTAGTTCAGACCGGTTCGGACGACGGGATGTCGGGCCTGACGATTTTCGCAACATTACCTTACGCAGGAATGTCGTATGAAATGTTTTTGTCCTCTGTAGATTATTTGGTATTGTATTGTAAGCTGTTTTTGGGATTGCGGGAACTTACGAGTTTCTGGATAAGGTTCGAGACAAGGAAATTGTGTGACCTGCTTTGTGCTTTTTTGAAGCCGAATTGTGAAATTCTGGGTAGAACCTCTAAAATTTCAATAGCATTTTTGTTGTAAGAAATACGCTACTTTTGTAATATCAACCAACAATAACTTATAAATGTTCTGTATTATTCGTTCTAGTTTCATAACACGCTGGTATGTTTTTATACAATACACCAGTTAGTTAGGTACGGCTAATTGTCTGATAAAATTCTTGATAAAAATTGAATGTCTAAGGTAAAATGAGATTGTGGTACTAATCAGTCATTTATTTCAAGATCCTTCATTCCAAGAGATATGAATTGTGGGTGTGCCAACGTAATTTCATCGGTTCTTTTTATATATTTCCAACTAAATCATTCAGAACTGCGAGAAATCAGTGTTGTAATATATATTTAACCATTTGAAATACTTGGTAATGACATAGTTCTAATATTTAAGTTGAAAAAACCCATCCCTAGCACAATCCATTCAAATAAAACCATACAATACACATGAACAGAAACGTCACAGACCGTTACCAACTTACTGTTACGAAAATCTGAACAATTAGTTCTGCCTTTGCTTAAAACATTTTTAATTCGTTATACTTGCATCATCATAACACAGACGAAATAAGTAAGCATTATACAGTCAATTGTAAAGAGTAAAAGTGAGGCTTTCTAATTCGTCTATATTCAAAGCAAGGTTCAGAGGTCCACCATGAAAGTTAAGAGCACTAGAATTTCACGAATCATTTGTCATTCAATTGCAGTTTTTATCCCAAGGTTACGATAGGTCGTGTTGCAAATAACTCAGTGTACTGCGAACTAAAACCGAAATCGTGTAACGTATCTACCAGCCACCGCCATGGTTTGTGTTGTTGCTTTTTTGTTATAGCTGGCGTTTCATGGTAGACCGATTTCCCTTTGTCGAGATCGGAGGTGTGACCAATTTTGATGTCATAATTTTAGATTTCTTTCTAAGAATATCACTGGTTCATGGTTTGAAGAGTTTTAATTGATGCTCTCGTTTCAACTTTTTCTAATGTTCAGGCGCCACGGAAGTGCGAGCGATTTATTCAAACGTGTATCTATTTCCTATGAAAATTACAAATTTTAGATATGTTCACATCTAAAAAAGCAAGCTCTTTCAGTAGTGTTATAGAAATGTTTGTGGTTATTCATGTCGGCAATGACGGCTACTTAAAATATTTTTATAGTCAACTGAGCCGACGAATCTGCGATAAAAAATTGATCCACTAGTGCTTGTAAGAAATCAGACTGAACTGATTGCTGCCAATAATTCGTTTGTGTCGCTAGGCGAACCAATAAGAGGTCTCCTAGGTTCATTGGAAGCTGCGTAATGATCTATATTCTTGTGGAAACAAAACCTACTTTTATTTTCTGCAGTTCGTTATAACCTCCTTAGTAAATTATGTAACATTTTCCACTTAAGTCAAGTCTTCCGAATTTCTGAAGTTAGATTTTAGCATTGACGTGGTTTGTCGTTTGTAGTTTTGTTTTCAATGCTCTAATCTTGTTACTTGACAATTACAGGTAAATAAAGGCCTATTGTTGGCCAGAACTTTCATAAACTCGGTAGGAATGACGCACAAGACTAGCATGAAAGTATCTCACTGTAAAAGGTTAAAGGATCAACTATTTTCATCGTTTAGAACAATGTTAGTTTCATATTCAAACATCAAAGTAACATTGTGTTCCGTAGTGATTGTTCTCTCAACGGTCTAATGGAGTGTAGTGAGTCAAGGAATAAGAAAACTATTGAGTCGGCGACGTACGAAAACCTCGTAAATTAAAAAGTAGTCGTAAATCGTTTGTTTTTGAGTCTCCTTGTAATATTATACTTAGTTATGATATTACAAAGACACTCAAAAAAATTATTAAACGATTTTATTAATTATTTCATCAACAGTAAGCTACGTTATAACGTGAGTGCTATAGTATATAAAAAGTAGTCGTAAATCGTTTGTTTTTGAGTCTCCATGTAATATTATACTTAGTTATGATATTACAAAGACACTCAAAAAAATTATTAAACGATTTTAAAAATTATTTCATCAACAGTAAGCTACGTTATAACGTGAGTGCTATAGTATATAAAAAGTAGTCGTAAATCGTTTGTTTTTGAGTCTCCTTGTAATATTATACTTATGATATTACAAAGAGACTCAAAAAATTGTTAACCGTTTTTAAAAATTATTTCATCATCAGTAAGTTGCGTTACGAATATAACGTGAGTGCTATAGTGTACTGATTATCAAAGAATTTGGGATCCGTAAGAAAGTTCACGCGGACGAAGTCGTGTGCATAGTGCTAGTTTATAATAAAGAGAACCCAAAGATTAAAAAAAATGATTCAGAAGACTTTTTTTTCCCTCTTGTATAATTTCGTTTGACACTTACTAGGTTTTTACTCGGCGCCATCGAGAGATCGCCAGATCTATTTGAATCTTCTTACTACAAACAAAGGTACTACATGTGGTAATCTCAATGCCTTTATATCCTTTTCATTCATAGTAGCAACCGATTAAGAAGCCCATGATCCAAGAGGCCTTCCTTACATAAAGCTATAAAAGTGTGCGTCAACAGCTGACAAATACATAGTACCAACACATAGATATAATAGATTCATTTAACCTAATTGATACTTACGCTGACGGTATCAGTGGGAATGCGTCGTATCAATCATTCTACCAATAAGCGTACTCATTAATGAATCACTGTTTTGACGGATGTCCGTAACGTGTGAAATGTAAAATGTGAATTAGATGTGATGGCCCGGATATATAGGTATTTTATGGTAGCATAAAGATTAAGTTGTAAATTTGTTATTAATAGAAATGTAAATTTAATTGAGTGTCTAGCAGGTATAAATAAGTGTTAACAGACGATGTTCAAACTGGCTTAGAATAATGTTTTTATTTAATGACTTTTAGTTATACCGGTTGTATGTATGATTATTCTACAAACTTGGCTAAGTAGTGTCTATCTAAAGTACTCGCACCGCATTGCCTTATCTTGAAATGGATTTGCGGTAACTAAGTGGCCAAACAAGCCAAGTAGCGCCTACAAGGTCTGGATATTTATTAAATAAAATATTTGTGTAATACAGCTGTTCTGTAGTAATGTGACAACATAATACTTTATTAAAGCCTAAACAAACTACGAAACAAAACCAGAAGTTGTTTAAACAACACTGTCATGACACTAGAACAGTTGAAACTGTCATCATTACTTAACCAATTCAGAGTTTAGATAGTCGAACAGCGAATCATGTCACGACTATAAAGATGTCACATGCAATGTTTTGACTTCGTAAATTGTTTGAAATTGCCAGCACGGGCTTATAGATATAAAATCTCCATTGTACAATTGGTCTGATGAGACATGGACTCAGTACGCATAGGTACTTGGTCAACGTTTGATACATGAAAGACAACGGGTTAGCTCGGTACAATGTAGCAAGCAGAGTGTGTCGGTGAGACCGGCCGCGGCCGCCAGCCGGCGACCAAGCGTCCGTGAGCCTTGACGGACTCACGGACTTGCATATTTACTACACGTTATACAAGTTTTTCGCATCCTCCCATTTGAACAGAAATGCTATTCTGTAAAAACTCACTTCAGTGCTCACTTGTGATCCGTGGTGAAAACTGTACTAGATATTCAGTAACTCGTTGAAAACTACATTACCGTCACTAAGTGAGGACACAGGTCATAGGGTTGATCTAACTATTTTCACAGCTTTTTGACAGTGAAATCGGAATTGAGATAGGATTCAAATTCGCGGGTGATTTCTTACAGAATTGCACTGTAGTCTTCTTTGAAGTTGTGCTTTTGTGCGTACGTCTTCAGAACGTAGTAGTCTTTAAATCAGTTACTAGTTCGCAATCTTCGCACGGTGGTTTCTGTAAGCGAGGTAGACCGTTAAAGATATTTAACGGTATCGTTCGTGTAAGACCAGAAAGCGAAACGGCTAGACTAGCTTAGGCGGCTTCCATGTATTTTATAGCTGAAATATTTAGAATTTACGTTGAATTTTATTGATTTTGCTTTGCAGTTATTGTGCGCAATAAAATTAATTGATAAAGGGTTTTTGGCAATATTGGAGGTGAAAATGTTGGGATTTCTCACAAAGAGACGGTAATTAATGCAATACTGCAACGGAAACATAATTAAGACTTAACAAGCAATAAAAGCACGAGAAATATTTATGTATATTTTATTATGATCGTACACGACATAAATAAATTGTTATTTATTAGTGACAAATTAAATTAATTACCATGTTGAATTGATGTTCCAATTAAAACAACGTATAGTGAGAAAATCCGTATGCATAGTGCTGACGTACCAGTTAATTTGTTAAAATTAATTAAATCTTTTGAATTGGTTTATCGGACTTTATCGGTATACTTTGAACATGAAACTATCTGGTTTTGTTGATTAAATTACTGTTAGTGGGATTTAAATGACTCGGTAGCCGTTTTATCTATTTAAAATTAAGTAGGAACTAATTAAATAAAGATATACAAGGTGGAGATGAAGATATGCCAATAAAATAAAGCAATGGTAATGATTTAAGTTACTAGTTAATAAGTTTCAAAATATTCTTATGAACTAGTATTAAATAAAAATAAATAAATTTACTTCAGATAATAAAATCTATATAGGCTTAAATTTTTAAAATTAAAATACAAGTAAACTACAACTAGAACAAAACAAATACAATACACTAAATTACTCTTTTAATGAAGGATCTCCATAGTGGAGAAGAGATCCTATCAACTACAGTCTTCAGAACTCCGTTGCAGCTGCCACGCATTTTGCAGATCAGGGATACTGTTTTCTTGCGGATCGTCATCCGCAAGAAAACAGCACTGATAGCTTTCATGCCGTCGCATGAAAGCTATCAGTGCGATACAGTGCAAACATCCGCGATCCACTACAGAAGCGAGGCAGCCCCAACATCATCCTAAAGATGTTGTTATACTGGACGCGCAGGACATCCAGCGATCTTTTGGTGTGACTGACCCACAGATTTCCCCTATAAAAGCTTTGACAATAGGCCTTAAACAAGTATTACTAGTGCTTTAATTTTTTTGGCGTATCGTCATGTCCACATTGTATTTAAATTTTTCGTGCTTTCAAGTATCTAGCTACTTAATTATTATTTTTTTATTAAAGTCATCAATAGCACTATACATTAAATATTGGCAGTTACGTATAAACCTTAGGTATTATGATAATATTGCCTAATCCGGTTCCGCATGGGTATTATCGTCATATTTCAACCATTTTACACAAAACCTTAACAAATTATACACTGAAACCTTATGAATCACTCTGTCTATTGATAATAGCCGCATGCAAACCCGTTCAGTAGTTTTTGAGTTTATCGTGAACAGACAGACAGACAGACGCGACGAGGACTTTGTTCTATAATGTGTGGTATCAATCTAGATATTTATTATATGTAAGTTATTAATGGCTGCTAAGTATTATCATTTCGAATTTTTAATGAAAATATTAAGTAATTACAGCTGTTTTGACGTTATAATAGTTTCTCTATTACAACACTCAATTCAGTAAAAACTGATATAATTAGCTCCATAGAGACATAATTAGATATTTAACCCACATTAACATTCATCAGCTCACTTTGTCTTTCGTGTCGGCATCATTTGGTTCAGTTGGTATAGTTAAATAAATATTTAAAATAAACTGGGAAAAAAACGAAATATAGAAATAAAAAAGAAAAAATAGAGGAATAAAGAAATAGAAAAAAAAGAAAGAAATAGAGAAAAAGAACACAGGAGAAAAAATAGGGTAATAATAGTAATAATAAGGGAGAAATATAGTTTATAACTACGAAAACCTGGAATGCTCTAGAGTATCGAGTATCGGCTCTTCAGTATTTTGGACTAAGAGGTGACAAAATATCTGTCTTGAAAAAACCGAAAACATAGGTAATCTCAGCCAGTTAAACGAACTGTCACAGAAAGAGCCTCCACTCCAATTACCTACATTCACAAGCCAAAAACGCAACACAGTAGAGTGAATAAATGTGTTTTTGTCACAAGACTCAACGGGTGACAAATGGTTTATAGAAAATTGAAGGCAACAATACTCGCAGATACATACTTGCGAAGTCGCGACATACACAAACGTATCTGTGTAGGTATTATTTGTAGAAGCATGAAAAATATTTAGAGAATCTTTATTTATTTTTATACAATGTTCAATATTTACACTAAAAAATAAAACCTATAACTATTAAACTAAAAAAAGAAAAAAAACTAAGACAATAAGGCATCAAAAAATTCCCCCACATCGTCGTTAACTGGGAATGTGCCCAAGAGACTGGCGGCAAAATAACTTGTTTCGACTTCGACTTACCTACTTGAATAGTACGCAGCCTTCGATTATTTACATTGTTTTAGGGTAATAAAACATCAATAAGATCACTGAAGCGGCTCTAATCGTAAAGTGTGACGAAACGGTTTTCTCTTACTGATGAGGCAGAACATCTGTTTCAGTTAAACATACAAAGAAATTGAATAATTATTATTGAAAATAGAGGCCAGTATAATTGAAATTGTAAATTGTCTCATATAGTGGGAGTGCACAATATTTAAGGGGTCAAGGCACTTTGAGGCAGATTCAAATCGAAGCACATTCGCAAAACTTCGCACGATGCTGTGACTCGTACAAATTATTTTTTTTTACACTTTGTATGTTATGTAGTGTTAATAAAGTTCAAGTTGCTTTAATTCCGCTCCAACGTGCCTTGACCCTAACATTTCTTATGGAAATGCGTCATGTCATGTATGTGTAAATTTAATCTTGTTGGAACACAATTTTTTTTAAATATTTTTATAGGTTTGCGTTTTGCGTTTGCGTGTCATACATTCGATATCACTCAATCAACTATTACCAAAGAAAATACCTCATTATTAAACCATCAAATACCGCCAGCACAGCAGGAAATTGCGCCATTCGGATTGTCATGCAAAAACCTCCAGAATGTTTTAATAAAGCTTACCATCTGTTTAAAACTATGGCCGACAAAAAAGAAAAAGAGACCGCGAAAAAAGGGCGCGCACCAACCAAGGAGCGAGAGAAATGCAATAATTTGCATTTTATTTCCCACACACAGACACAAATTTCGTTCTCGTAACTGTTTCCCACCATTGTTGTTCCCGTATAATTGTACAATGTTAATGATTCCACGCGATCTTCACTATCTGCCTCACATCTCTGCCTCGTCCCGTGAACACTGGCCGTTATAAGCCAGTTTACTTTTAAAACAATGTTCAAGTACTTATGTCTCAATTTTTCACACCTTGTTAGGGCTGCGTTTCGCATGTCTTTAATTATCATATTTCGACAAGAATAAGACGTCTTCGTGTAATATATTGGTGCTAAAAATGAAAGTCTTGCATGCCCGTCTAATAAAGTGAGTAACGCTCCAGTTTTCGAAAGGTATTTATGACGTTTTCACTTACACTTACGTGCCTTAATCACGTAAAGAATACCCATAGGAATGCCTTTATTTTTATATAATTTCTCTGTTCCCAGCTTCTTTTTAACTGTATAGAGGTTGTTATTTATTCATATGATATTGTGCCTCTGTAAAACCTAAAGGTAAAAGCCTCTTCAAGGTCCGTAATAAAATCTTACGTACCGCAGAAAGGTCGCTTTATGAATGGAACCATTTCCTGAGGTCATATTCAAGATGATCCTAAAAAGTAACTGCAAAACAAAATAGAATGTTATGAGAATGATTTATGAACTTCCTTGGAGGAACATTTAAGTTATTCGTTCCTAAACGTAACGATGGCAGAGCTTAATAGGCATGACTTGTTTGCGGCGCTATGTCCTGGTAACTTTGAAACAAGCAACTTAAAGTTAGAGAGGACTCAAGACAGTAGTTGGTCATCATAACTTCTCCCTTGTCACATCCTTATGTAAACGAACTTGGAAACTTCCTAAAATAGCTTAAGTTTTTAGGACTAGTTTTATTTAAAAAAAATATGACAGTAATATAGTAATAGTAATAGAATTTTGTGACATTCAACAAACCAGTTGTTACATATGTAGTAAACTGCAACACTTACCTACACGGTTAAAATGTATGGACCAGCTAAATTACCGACGAAACATTTTAACAAGTGTACTAAATACATGATTTCACCGTGTACATTCAATGAAGAATAAGTATATCGTTAAAAGCAAGCATCCTTTAGATTGTGATTGCAACATCGTACTTTGAAAAATATACTGATGAATTCATTGTTAAGCCATGCTACTCGTAAATACGAACGACAATTGTAATTAGAAACCTGATACTTCAACCTGCTAAGACTGGGATAATAAAACTAAAAGTCCAGGATTCGCAATCATTAACAATAACAACCTTTCACGATAGCTTAAAAATATTTGCAATGAAACAATATTTCACAATGAACAATCCGATGCATTCTCCGAGAATGCATTCCAATAAAACAATTCGCTCTCATTGATACAGAAACTGAATAATTCAAGTACTTTCACATTATCTCTCCGTAATGATTCATTGGTATCTTTATGTGGCTATTTTGGATCATAAGTGGAGTGATAACCATGGCTGGAGTACCAATCGGAGGAACATTAACCGAACAGGAAGAGAGGGTCCGTGTAATGTTCGATATTAAACGCCTCCGCTTTGATATGAGTGGCTAACGTCTTCATCTTGATAAGGAGTTTGGTTGTTGTTTGGACTCAATGAGGTCTTGGTTCCTTTGTTGTTTCTTTTGATTGATTTTGGGAATCATATCTTATTGTCTTATACATATATGTTTTCATATATAATCGAAGAATTGTTCCAAAAAGTTGGTAGCTTAGTGAGATATTTTTGGCGAAACTTCAACATAGAGTTAGATGATAATATATTTTCGTAATTCAGAAGAGTCAACTACGCATTTAATGCCAAGGAAACATACAAAACACATTTTTTCATTCTTATAAGCAGGAAATCACGAAAAGGGACAGAAACAGGACCATAAAATTTCATGCAAATCTTATCTGAAGGAAAAAATCTAATTCAGCAACTGCTCCTGCTTTCCACATAACGCTTTATGAAGCAAGCAGCGCAAAAAGGATTTCACATTAACCACGGTAGATGGAACTCAAAGGTTATGTAAGGAGATCGTTGAACAGGAAACCGGCACAAGGTCAGGGCAACCTTCTCTGTGAACGTTTTATTTACCTCCAATATTTACTAAATATATCGAAATATTTATCTGCCTGAGTGAAATTGTAAAAGATGTGTCACATGTTATTTTCCCACATTATGAATATGTTTCGTGTGCGTGTAGAATTGTGTTTAGTCTGCTTCTGGGTAATAGAGATGTATCTATAATATTTTTAATCTGTTTAATCTTTACTCTTTGTAAGATACGAGTGTCTTCTGACTTTGTCTGGCCAATGGTGCCCGATTTTCTCATGTTTGTTATCTGAATAAAATGTATTGCTGGTACTTAGTTTATGTATAAAAATACGAAAGTTACTTTTCAAAGTTGTGCCAACTTGTTATCTGCCATCACCATTATCGTTTACTTTGGCAAAAAGGCGAGCAACAAGTACTGATTTACATTTCTTCTATGTTTTCTCAAGGAAATACGCCATATAGGGAAAATACAATAAAACAGGACATTATCTCGTAAGGAAACTAGGACGGCAGACTACATTATTTTCATACCCAACTTATATGCTTCGCATCGTGTGGTCAAGTGCTTAGGCATTTTATTAGCAGTTTCAGTGGTTTTGGTGGCACTGGCTCGCCTTTACGACTGTGACGTCATCGAATGTATGCTACTTTGGCCGCATGCCAACTGATAGCCACTCGACCCGGCTTACCCCGATGCTTAATGCTCGGGTAATGACCCACCGTTTCCAGCAGGTTTCCAGAAGTTTCCTCGAGTGGTCATAAGTACTATGTAGTCCGTAAGTAGGTTACGTTGAAAGGGTTATAACTATAACTAAGACGAGTCATTTGATGATGCGATAAAGTCGTTACACTTATGAGTTAGCTCGCTTTAAATGTGATCGTTGAGTCTGAGTTTACCAACCATTTATGTTGAAACTCACTTGGTAATGGCTTCCTTCATTCTACTTTTTCTTAGCACCATTAGGAAGAAAACGATTATCTTTCTCATATTCCTTCTTTAAACGATGTAATTAGTTCAAAGCGGTTCATTAAATCATTAAGATAAATCTCGGTAATACTTCAGAAGCATCTGTAGCGGGCCGAACATAGAACTTGGCGCCAAAAAGTTTCGAACAAGGCAACTTGACAGTTGGAAAGCTGCTTCCCTTTTCAATCAAGTCAGAATTCGTTTTGTTAGCTAAAGGTAATTAGTCTAACAACAATGAAGGTTAGTCGCAACCGTGATAAGAGGGTTGTCAGCCTTCATAAATATTAATGGGGCCCACTTGTCTTTGTCTTGTATTAAAATTAATGTGTTCAATTGCTCGTAGCGTAACTCGTTCACAGAGACCCCTTTCGCAGTGATATTATAATTTTTCTTGCCGAAAAAAGGACTCGTCATGCTCTTTTGTTTTGGTGCCCTTGCATTTGTATATGAACTGGGAGTTGTATTTCACAGAGATGGTAACGAAGTATAGAAACAAGAATTTGTATCCATTGGTCAATCATATTCAAAGAAAATATGAATGGAATGTGTGTAGATGCATATAAAAGTGAACGGAGTCTGTGGTATCATGACGACAGAATGGGATGGCAGGAAGATGATGATGACGGTTAATAATATTCACGATTAGGTGAAGACAATTATTTCCAGAACAAAAAGAACTGACCAATAAATTAATCTTAACGAAAAGACTGATACAAAAGAAGATGCAATTATTATAATATATGGTTATGTTCCGTTCAGCATAGTCACATAACGAAAATTACCGCCAGAGTCATGCTGAAAATAATAGACAATAAATCTAAATGAAATGCATTTGTATGAAAAACCGTATATCATCATTAAACATGTAATTAACTACGATGTTCACGCTTGAAATACAGCAGTGAATAAAACAAGTGTTCAAATTTTATAAATTAATGCCATTTTGTGTGCTCACAGTTCTCATTGGTTACAGAATTCAGATAAATTTACATTTTTGTCACTAACAATAGTTGCCTATCTACTGGAATTGAATTGCAAAAATTTTGTAGTATTGTAGTCAGAATTAAATTTTGTTCCAAATCTAACATTCCTTAGTATTGTAATGTTTGTTTGATTACCGACATTTACGTTTACTATTTTATAAAACTTGTCAAACGGTTTTTTTGGACTGCTTTAAATGTGACTTCTTTGATTTTAATGCTTTTATCATACCATTTTTTTGTTGGCGATTACGGTTGAACCCCCGCTCCCTTGGGGAAGACCCATGCCTAGCAGTGGGCGTCTAAAAGTTGACATGAAGTATATGGTAAACTAAATCTTAGCTGTACTATTTTAAGCTAATCTAATCTAAGCTTTAGATGGCATGATGAAACCTTTACAATAAAAGAAGACCCAATTGATACAGGGGTCAAAAAACCGTTTGACAAGTTTAATAGTAAGTGTGAAAGTCGGTAATGTAACACAGATTCCAAGACTGCCTTCAAAAAACTGGCGACGTCACAAAAACTAGGTTTCAGTTTCATTCATTCAGTTTTTGCTCGTGAAGTAACAGCTGCCTGTAATCTTTTAGTAATTACCTACAATCATATTGATCGTATTTGTTACTAGTATTAAAACTGTACTCAAGTCAACTTCATTATTATTGTCCTTGATCTAATGGTCTTCCTCTAATTATATGCTCGCGACTTCATCTGACGGAGACGAAGTCGCGGATTAAAAAGTAGTATAAATTCCCTTTTCTGATCCCAAGCCACTTCTTCATCTTTCATTAGGATCGGTAATCATTTTGCTGTAACTATATAGGTAATAAACTAAACGCCAAATTTTTTTTTTTTTTTTTTTTTTTTTTTTTTTTTTTTTTTAAGTAACAATCACGTCAAAATGTGTTTTGTAAATGATTTGAAAAAAATATATGTTAAACTAGAACATTCTTTTATTCATTTAGTATGTGAATATTTTTGATTAAGTTCATATTAAATAGTTTAATTAACTCGTGAAGTTGTGTCTGACGCAGACATAACACTGATAATCACACAGAATCTATCAGGTATATTTAAACGAAACTTTCACTATCTTACAGACAATTTTATTATCAATCTTGTAGTATATGCCTTCTTTTTAAATTCAAGATTACTATCTTTTATTTAATTTTTTCGACTAAACTTTCGAGAGTTTTAGACGCAGCGCATACGATTCTCTGGTCGCTCAAGATCGCCGGCGTATATCGTCGCCTTAATCGTTTCTCCGGGACTCGTCGAGTTTCATTGCTTCGGCGCTTTTCTGGTGATCACCATTGTTGATTATGGCTTACAGGACTTACAGTGATTTGGGAACTGTTCCACAATGACTGCAACTCTGATTCCACAAGGAAGACAGTTAATCTCGCATTTTAATATTAGTATGGAATGTATGCATAATAGCGTTTAATTTGAGGCGCGTGCTGAAGTATGTTGATCTAATCTGAAATTGCTTTCGTTAAGCACAGCCTATGTTAACCTTATTATTTTACTGTACCTAGTCTATTGTAAACAAAACCATTCGTACTTTATAGGCTAAGTTAATCATGATCGGAATTTTAAAACGTGCTGTATCAATAATTTTCAATTATCGAAAGTAATGACTCAGCATAATAACTGTCAAATAATTTTCTTACAACAACAATTGATCATGTAAAAAGTAGGTACTTGCTGTAGATTTCAATTTATATCTACAAGTACACTCTACAAGCACAGAGCCTAATAAAAACTTATTTACTCCATTAGTACTCATAAAATTTTATATGTTTTTAAGTAAAACTGAGGCGTGCTTAATGTGTCATCAAGCGGTTGTTTACGACGTTTCAACGAGACACCGCAATTAGGAACATCCCGGGGGAGGGAAGTTCCTGAAAGTTTAACAGTACTGCAAGATATGCTGGCTGAGCACCTATAAAAATGCCGAGTGGTACACCAAATTTGACGGTATAGTTGTTAACGATTGTTTACGTAAAACTCAGTTTAAGTGTTCTTAGTAAAACGAGGTTTTGTTTTGTAAGTAGTGTTCTGTTTGGAACATCAACAGACATACTCTAATTTGGGAGCCTTGCTTGCATTCAACGAGACTCATCTGAAGACAATTAAACTATCCAGGCGTTTAAAACAGTCATTTCTTAAATTCAGTTCGTTCGTTCTTCATAGTCTTCAGTAAGTAAAGTTTTAAATTACACTATCTCGGTTTTAAGCGATGGAAATCTTTGTTCAGGCCTGAAAACTTTAAACTTGTAGTAGCTTTAATTGTGAAGTTGCACTTCGTACCTAGGTAATGCATAACTTTTTATATTATTCTCTTGTTCTACGGTCTGTGTTCATGCTATTATTTGAAGAGGAAAACATTTATTTCAATTATTTAGACCATAGCAATATATTAGGGTATTTATGTACAATATTTACACGAATAATAAAAAAGAAAACCTATGACTATAAAACCAAAAACGAAGACAAAAAATTACTCCTCATCGTCGTCTTCTGGAAATGTGCCCAAGAGACTGGCGGCATTGCCACGTTGGATGGCATTGCTTAACCACTGACCAAGGTAAAAACCAGCTCTTGGATCACGGAAAGTGTCAACCAACATTTTAGACATTTAAAAACTAAAAATGAAGGGAAAAATCCAACTTATACAATACAGTTAAAGTTTTGGGTGGCAAATCAAACATAACTTGAAAACAGTTTTCCCTAAACCGGAAACAGAAGTTACACTCCATTTTCAAGAAACATATCAAGTACATACGAATCTTCGCTTCCGTGTACTTATAAGTACTCCAGCTTCCTCCCAAGAAAACACACTTCCGTCAATGAAATCAGTCCTGAACAATCACACCCGCGTGACATTTCACACATCTCGGTCGTGTTCGTGTACGCGGCGGGCGGTGACTCAGTCATTAATATGTGTCTGTCTGGGTATTATTTGGGCAACTTTTATTGACGTTAACGCACAACGTATCCGGCGGGGTCCCAGTGACGTATCGCGTTACTTCTGAGTAAACAAAGGGGACAATTAGGGTTTCAAACTTCATGGAGGAAGTGGGACGTTGATTAAAGTTGGACATTAGTGAGTGTACGTTAGTTGCATTCAGATGGCCCGGTTTATGATTGTTATTTGAATAGCTACTGCATGGTATGATGTCAGACATGATCTGTTTGAGTTATGTGTAACATGCATGTAGCATGTGCAGATAAAGTTATTGAAGGATTTGTAATAATAATGTTACTTTATATATTTATATGTTCTATGTTTCTACGATTATTTAAAAATGTAATTTGTATGTACGGTCAGCAACTAAAGTTGATTAACACTGTTACATTTACAATTCATCTAAATGACACAAAATAATACGATGCCAATACTTTTCAGTATTTCAGGTCATAGTCAAAAGTTTAATTTAAATTGATTTTCCATCATATCCTTATTTCATTGAATATTATGCTCAATAATTATGATTTAAAAATCCGTGTTAATCGACTTTTGTTGCTGAACGTACATAAAACGCCATTATTTCAGACCATATTCTTGTTAGTAACAATATACTTAAAACTTAATGTTAGTGGTAACACAATTAAATTATAACATGAAGCTGAAATAGTGGTTTTGGGCGAGAAACGGTGCATGCGATTTGAAGAAACTTAAAAAAAAAAATATGTACCTTCATTCAAAGTATTTGCGAAATACGGATATCTGGCATTACGGTAAACGCATAAAAGAGTTTGCAATCCGATTTTAATTGAAAAAATCATAATGGATTTTTTTACATTTTGAGCCCGAGCAGTGACGAATTTATGATTAAAGCGGAGCGAAATGAACCAAATCCATTCAATATTGAATCAGTTTATTAAATCAGAATCCAAATGATAAATGTAACTATTTGACGATTCTAACGAAGTGTCCTAAGTTGACATAGGAGAAAATCACTGAGATTTATTTTTGATAAAAATGTATTACATATTTCGTTGAGGCTAATTTTCATCTTTTAGGAGTTATTGGACATACATTCAAGTACTAAGGTCACATGAGCTGTGTAAGTAACTTAAAAACTTGTAAAACAACATTTCGTTGTTACCTATTAAGTAGGTACAGCCGCCAGTACATCAAGCTCTTCCAAACTGTAAAATTTTCCCAATTGAACATGAACCTTATGCTTTTTTAATAAAGTTGTAAAACTATCAAAGAAATTTGGCAGATTGCAGTAGCATTGATATGCTGGTCTCTGTACCCACAATCGATTCACAAACTTAACTAACGTTGAGCTGCACAAAATCAACATTAGTTTCATGCCATCCCTTATATTTTTAAAAGAAAGACGGCATCAATTTAAAGTCACATTAAACTAATATTGGTTTTGTGCAACGCATTGAAAGTGTAGGATGTACATGTAGGATCTTAAAGACTAATGTTGTTGCTCCCAGTAATTTTCAGTTCATCCCAGCTTATAAATTAACGGAGACATTCAGCTAATTGGTACAATTACGAATGCGACACGGCCGCATTCCGTGGCTTACCATTGTTATCTAAACGATGCCATTTTATTATTTTAAACTGCAAGCCCGTCTGTCACTGGTTATGTAGAGCATAAATTATTTGGATTCGTCTTTTGTTTTTATTGTACACTGAGATCCAAGAGTAACGAGACCTACGTCATTTTAGCACTAATGATTTTTTACCGACTTCAAAAACGGAGGAGGTTCTCAATTCGACTGTACCTATGTATTTTATTTTTTATGTTTGTTACCTCAGAACTTGCGACTGGGTGAACCGATTTTGATGATTCTTTTTTTTTATTTGAAAACTGGTGCTTCTTATGTCCCACATACATTTTATCGAAATAGATCCAGCGCTTTTTGAAAAAAATTAAATAGACGACGTTATACTTTACTCAATCTTTAGAGTACTTTAAAAAAAAAATGTTTTAACTGCGTTGCCATTTCTTAATGGATTTGGATGGGAAGAGGGCACTAAAAAGCTGAGGGCACTGAAAATAAAAAGCTAAAGGCGGTTGCTTTTTTTTAAGATAAATAGAGGAATATCTAGTTTTACTTGTTTTAACTCGAAGTTATGTGACCTCGTTAGCTTCAATGCTAGGCCCCGTTTCAGGTATCAGGTATAAAAGGTACCTTACTCACTTAGGTTCAAATAATACGACTGGTTTCTATATATATATATATGTTTTACACGATATTGTCAAGAACAACAAGCATCATACCTACCTTTCTAAGAACATTTATCTATATCTGTCCTCTAAATTTCACTCATACTAAAATGACGTGGGTCTTTGGGACACGTGGATCTTGGAGTATTTATTCTGTGCCAAAAACGAGGTGTTTAACCCTAGCGGATCATTCCGATCGTTATAAACTACCAATAGGCACAACAATAGCTTCAACTGAATCACTAGAGTTGCCATTAAAATGTTAATTTTCCGTTATAATTTTAATGAGTAGGAAATATCGCAATTCAATCTTAGTCATGCGGACATATTTGGTGATTTTTTTACTGTTTTATTTATGCAACAATTAATGGTTTTATAAAATGTATGTGTCATTAAAAATCTATCATCATGTTGGGGTCGGCTTCCAGGGTCTCAAGTCTGCTATTACAATAGTGTCAGAATGGTCTATCATTGATTTCTTAATAATTGTTGATTTTGCCAAGTTTGGTAATCTACTAATATAATGGCGTCATTATGACTTTCTATAAGTCAACCACTGATACGCCATTGAAAGAAATGATATAGAATGGTAATCTCGTATAAAATGACAAATGAATGACTGACTTAGGCGGAAATCTGCTAAAATTTTGAGTTCCTTTGATCAGTGACTTACCATTAGAACGTCATTGTGCAGTAATTGCTTTTAATTCGACCGACCAATGATCGACCATTATGAATTTAGCAGATTACGAACTTTTAGCAAAATGACAATGGGATCGTGTTGGAATGACGAAATTATAAAAATAGCAGACTTGGCCCCCAGGTTAACTGGATGCAGTTGAATACCGGTGTTTTACATGAAGCGACTGCCGGTCTGACCTCCACAACCTGGTTACTAGGTAACACGATAGCCCTTGGTAAGACTGGTTCTGGCTTCTGACTATCTTTAACGGCTGCCAAAGATTAGTAAATGACAGCTGCGACCAACGGCTTTACTTGCTTTCTGAAGCACGGAGAGGTCTCGATATGTAATGGATGGTCGCCTATCGATGGCAAGTGTAGCTTATCAATTCGAACGGTTTCTACTAAGCCACGAGCTACTGTCATTAAAAATCTATGCTACATTAAACTTTTATCACCAAGTTGGCGAGTTATTGAATGTTTAAGAAGGGTTAACGTTGTCCGCTTGCCAACTGTCGTCGTACCCAAATTTCGAACAGTTTGCTTGCAATTATTAAAGCACGTAGCGGGCTTCGTTTTATACAGGAGGAAATAATGCCAAAACGTGTTCACGGAATTTCTTTAAAAAACGTCCTCGAACGGGTATTATTAAACATTCTTTACTTGAAATAGCTTTTTAAATTGCCTCTTATTTTTATAAAATATGAGCTGGGACATTAGTGTCATGATTGCAAGTTGTGGTTTTTGATTCTATGTAGATAAAAAGTATCTGTGAAATTTCAGAAAATTGTCTAAACCTACTTAATATTATAAAGAGTAATCTCTTGATTCGATTTCAAAAATAATTTACTGATAGGAAACTACACTATTCCCGAGGCTTCGTTTTATTGTTGTCATAGCTTTTCGACGAAGTCGCGGGCTAAAAGTAGTGTTTAATATAGCTAAAGTCTGTCTATGGTGCTCTCGAAAAATAAAAGTTTGTCAAATATTAGACAACCAGGTACTGGCAGGTTTTAGTGACAGACAGGTACAGTGTACAACTTCGTATCATACCTTTTTGTTGCAAAGCATCACTGATGTGTAAGGGTATTACTACACCAATCGATCGATCGTCGATCGAAACCATCGATCGACGTCGATCGGCGTTGGTCGAATGGTGTGGTAGCTTTGGCTGATCGATAAATACCGTTCGACTAACCAATCGATCGATTGCCGGTCGATGGCATCGGTCGACGACGATCGATTAACCCCGGCTGTAATCCATCAGTAATAATGATCAAGCAGCTCGATCGACGTCGACTAATCCATTCTACCAACGAGCATTGGTCGACCGACCGTCGATCGACGATCGATCGATTAGTCTGGTAACACCCTAAGATTGAAGAGTCTGAGAGCCCGGGAAACAACAGATATAGTAGAAAATAATCTGACACATTGCAATGAGGCTTAGGTGGTTACATTGTAGGTGGAAGTACAATGAAATACTTATCCAGGCTAAGGAAAATAAGCCTTGAGTACCTAATATTCTTTCTACGGAATTTTAACTTAGTTTCAGTTCTAAAATTATTTGCTTTTAGCGTCGACAGAGAAAAGGGGGCGTGGTAATTGTGTTACCACAATACATTAACCCCCACCTGCTTACGACAAAGAAAAAATATATTAGCTCTATTTGCAATCGGAAATTGTATCAGTTGGCAAGAAAGTGCCTGGCGTTATAAATAAAAGCCTTATGTAGGAACCTTCGAAACTTAGGAATAAGGTTGACATTTAATTTCGTTGGTTTAGACTTTTGGCTGACTTATAACTTACTTTTCTACAATTTTTTTCGTTAATGAATCGTGAGTATTGTTACACAATATATACTGAGAACAACGGATTAACTCACTGTGTTGCCGGGTTCGTCCGACTAGTTTCGATGTCATACGGCCACCTTCCTCAAGGAGTTCCCCGCACTTGTCCTTGCGGGCGCAACGCGCGGCCGCGCGCATCGTCCGCAGGAACGCGACGGGCCGCGGGCGGTCTCATCCTGTGAAACTCCGTTGTCCTCTGTTCTATAATGTTTTCTACAATTGTCTATGTGATATTAGAAAACAGATACTATGCAATATTATTAGTTTTAATTTATCTTGCTGCGCCCTAACTGGGTCATGTACTCACTAGTTTTAAGCCTAGCGTGTAACTGGTTGTATACATTGTGCATTCAATAAATAAATAAACATCTATTTAGGAAACGTATCTGTTTTTCTTTGTGGAAACTGATAACTTATTTCAATAAGTAACACAATATAATCGAACACTATTATAAATATTCCATCATCATATTGTAGTAAACGACTTCGTAGATTATCGCGAGGTAGGTGGGTAGGTATAAGTACGTGTAGGTATACGTGGTATATATTAACGTGTTTCTGTACGGCGTTCTTGGTTCGATATTAATGGTAAAACTCAATTTATCCGAGCAAAAAGCGTCAGTAATAAATAACTCGGCATACCAAAGAAAATTCAGCCCTCTAAATAACCAACTCCATTGGCATAAAACTTAAACTACGAGCGGAGCAATTTATGAATTTACCAAGTTAGCTTACTTACTTTCTTACTTCAATGAAAGCGCTCCAATAAATATTTCAAAACACAATTTACTTTTAGCAGTTTAGGAAGGATGTAAGTGACATTTGTGTTTCTATAAAGCTATTGTGTTGTGTAATATACCTGTTCGGTGTTCGGGGTTCGTCGCGTGCTCGAGTTTTTGTAAAGTTGGGTACTCGTTCCGACTTATTTAACCTTTTGTGCGAGGTGACGCAGGGTAGAGCGCCTTGGGAGGAGCTCCCATGTTGATTGAAGATACGCCATACAATTGTACCGTAATAGTTCCCTATTGTCGTGCTCTTGTTGTGACACATTTTAGTCAAGTTCTTTAAGTTGTTGTGACTCCGAAGCCTGCCATTACATATGCATTATGCAACTTAAATTGTCAGGAAATGAATGTTATTTTAGTCTCGAATTATATTTAGATTTGTATATGTTTTGGTCATAGATTTACTGTAGTGTCGCTTTGGTTTCGACATGGGAGATGAGCACACAGCTGTAGAGTATTAATTGGTCTGTAAAACGTACAATTTATATTAAGTAGTGTTTTGTGGGGACGCCTAAAGACATTTACGAATATGTACCGCCAAGTCAATTAATAACTTGAATAGACTCATTTACTGTTCCTAAAATATGCACCAGTTTTGCGCCGTATTCTACTCTCAGCAACCCCACCGACCGCCAAATTGCATAACAAAGAAAAAAACAAAAGGCAGCCCGAACAATGGCGTGATTGACGTATAGTGAGTCTCAGGAGCGATCGTCATTGTTCCTACTCTGCACTCTGCAGGAAAGTCGAATTTCGGAACCGCCCTATAAATCTAACCTTCTTTCGTCGCACATTGCGGTAGTGCGAGGTTCATCGTAACAATTACACTGCATCTCTAATAAGTGTGGGCGATGCGCTGCGACGTCGTGCGGTCACCAACCCCTCACAGCACGCTGAACATTGACTGCGCCATTATAAATGCCTCGCATGTCGTCATAATAAATACCATCACTAAATACCTTGTTGCGCCACCGCCTTTAAGTACGTACTAGAGCCCAAACAATTTACACCATGAATTATGTGCATCTATATCGAGGGCCCTTTGTTTTGCTTCCTCGTATTCAATCCTCATTAATCTATATACAATCATACGAGCACGGATGAGCATTGAAATTCATTATTCTTACACCCTACTCCATTTGAAACAACTACTGTCTAAGAATATTACTTAGGTAGAACTGATCGGATTTCAAGTGCATCTTGAGATGCGGATAATTTTGTAATCGGAGACAGCATTGAGATGCATCAGCTCACTGTAAATCCCGTTAAAGAACGTCTTGATTGTGTCTTTTCTTGCGTACGAGTACTTAATTGGTTAATTAATTCTAACACGGTTACTCATGATTTATTTCCACTTTTGTTAAACAAGAATTTTATGTGAGAGAAAACTGTTTTATTTTTACACAATGGCTACTGTATAATATGCACACTCACAATATATAGCACACTCACTAACACACTAGTTGGCTCGCCAACGCACCACCGCCCAGGCCGGCAGTCCAACAACGACTGACCGCCCCACCTATCGCACCGGTATTTATAACCGAGCGACGTATGCGCCCGAGACAACGTCATAATACTGTTATCGGTTTGTAGCGTGATATACTGATATCTACATACACTACATCCCTTCCTTGTTTTAACTTAGTTGGATGTTACCACTTGACCAGCACCTGCACCTGTCCAATCGCCTAACTACGCACTCTCGCCGGCGGCCCACGTTACACTGACTCAGTGACACTAGACAAGACACGGGCAGCGTATGTACCCACTTACATACACTACATCTCCCTCCTTTATCAAATTAATTGACGCAACCAGTGTTTTTCAAAAACATACATTGCTCATCCACCCGACATCTTACGACTACTACAAATTGATTGAGTAATCATTTTCCTAATCAAATCACCCTCCGGAGACCCAAGGTGCCCGCCTGGACTTCCTGGACGCAACCACAGGATTCACCCTCAACCCTCCGCGACAGCACCGCACCGTTGCGCTCCGCCATCCAGACAGATCGCCACTGATTATAGACAGTTTGTCTCACAGTCATCAATAACGTTGACGAGGGCAATGGATACCCCGTCCCATGCGTTTTGTTACAACCAACGACACTATAAACAATCATGATTTTTATAAAAATTGTATATGTTTCAAATAGTAAATCATTATACAAGATTTGACTGCATTTTGCTAAGCAAAGCGGTAACGCTGTAGTGTAGGAATTAAACATAATTGACAGTTTAAAACTCAGGAAGTAATCTGGTTGAGTCAATAACTTATTGTTGATTTACTTAAATGGAGTTTATTTGTAAATTCAATACAGGTTAATTTACTCATATTATACGATTTTAATTCTGTTATTAGTTCTATGTGATTAAACCTCTAAAGCACTTTCCCAGGGGATAACTCTGTTATTATAACTATCCTAACTAAAATCAGTACCTATTTTCACTTGAGTCGGACATGTTTTATGAGAATATAATTTATCCCTGCAATTTGGTTCTTTCATACAAATAGTTATCATCATAGACCCCCCCGTTGGTAAACAACGTGTGCCAGCATGATTCCATAGTCTTTCACAAATCTTCGGGACGTTTCAACCAGCGACAGATAGGCCTCTCCATCACCAGTACGATAAAACTCGAGATAGAATAGGTTACCGGGTTTGACCGTAACTGCGAAGAGCTGTTGATATGATACTAGCGCCTTCGTTCACAACCCAGACAAATGGCATCTCCCACCGCCAGGCAGCTGAAGAAAAGGGGGCGACAGACAGGAACCAAGTCAGAGATGTCAATCAGTCCCTTCTTGAACCTCGCCGTGCTTTCAATCAATACATCCCGACGTGACAGCTGTAATTGCATTAACACTCCAGACAGACTTAAATGGACAGGTCCTATCAATATCTGTCTCTTTCCCGTTTCTATTGAAGAAAAAGATATAAATAGCCAAAAATGAGTTCAGCTCGTGCACAACTGAATTGGCACCAATAACCTCCAAGCCGGATTATTTGTACCAAGTTCCTTGCATTTGTGACAATACAAAGCTGAGGAAGGTGTTGAAAAAGCCATGGTCACGAAGCACTCCGATGTCCATGAAACCGTTGCGACCCAAATCCCTTGCAGAGCATCTGGGATCCGTGACTGAACCAACCCGCCAACTGCATGACATCATACACAAATCGCATGGTGCTATTTTTTCAAATAAACACCAACGGTTTAGATATCTACGTAAGCAGATCTGAAACACAAACATGTAACATTGTTTGAAATAAATAAAGCAGCTGAATACAAATATCACCAGTTATTTAGTTAGATCTCGGTCACTTCCATAGGTGGGCTCAGTCATTAATGGATTGTTGTAAATATCAGGATAGTGTAACTTCCTCAAATCCTTGGAAATTGCTGAAATGAAAGTATTAAAGTTAGCTAGTACTTGTACCTGCCCCTTGTTTTCTGGTTGCCCCATGCTGGTCCCTTGTTGTGTTGTGTTGTTGTCCTCCATTGTCTATTCCTCAAAACCTCAAATATACTAAAATAATGCAGGCCTGGAAACTCCGGAATCCCAGTCCACAACCATTATATACATTAATCGAAGGTTCCTTGAGATCTTTTGTTGGAGAACTTTAGTCCGCGCATTAAACTTTGTTACAACGCCTGACAACACCAATCCATCCATCTACTTGATGTCCGCATGTCACTGCAGGGGTTCAGCAAAATATCAGCGTCACGTGTTTTTTCTTGATAAATGCTAAGCTGGTCTCCCATTTAGTGCACTATTGAGTTTCTCTTTCATCTTTCTTCCAATCATCTATTTTCTTCCGTTCCTTCGCTCTGTACTTTCATCTTAGCTTCTCCTATCCATTCGAGTGCAAAAGAATTGTATATACTACAGTATGTTGCTACAGGAAATTGCTGTAATAAACAGTGAGTTAAGTGGAAGAGTTGTTTCCATCTTCTATACAGACTATACACACATGACGCTCCCACAATAATTACCATGATGAAATGACAGAATTATCATAAAGTTTATTCCAAGCACTTTCTAATTTAATGGAGGTTTTTCCAACCACTTTCCAATTTAATGGGGCTACTAGCCACACAGAATAAACCCATTGTCATTTATGTTTAATACGTAATATATATGTATATTATGATTACTCTGGCTCACAAACTAATTTATTGTAGTCGAAATATGAGGGGTGGCTGTCCACTGTTTCAATATTTGTAAATATGTGAACACTATGTATAAATAACTTAGCTGTCATTTCTAGATTTTAATACTTTGTGTTTACTAGTGGTTTTTATGCAAGGTATTCATGTACAATTATATAATTTCTGTACGTACAAAATATTGTAAACATTTTCTTTTTAAAAGTAAGTATGGAGTTTCTTGCCCATTCCTCTCCATACGAAACCACAATCTGGAATGGGCAACTAGATTCAATCTTCCCAATATGACGTTTAAAAGTGCCCTTCCATGGTTTAACCGAAATAAATGATTTGACTTTGACTTTGTTTAGTTTTCCTTAACCACATCCAGTGTGTCCAGTATGTATACAAATAGGAACAACTACTGCTGACCTGTTTTCCTTATAAAACTGTCAATTTAATGACCAGTAGGTATATTCTACTGCAAGCACAGTCGTTTCCGACAAATCTCAATTTAATGACCAGTAGATATAATCTACTGCTTTCACAGTCGTTTCCGACACATGTCAATTTAATGACCAGTAGGTATGAGCTACTGCTTTTACAGTCGTTTCCGACACATGTCAATTTAATGACCAGTAGGTATGAGCTACTGCTTTCACAGTCGTTTCCGACACATGTCAATTTAATGACCAGTAGGTATGAGCTACTGCTTTCACAGTCGTTTCCGACACATGTCAATTTAATGACCAGTAGGTATGAGCTACTGCTTTCACAGTCGTTTCCGACACATGTCAATTTAATGACCAGTAGGTATGAGCTACTGCTTTCACAGTCGTTTCCGACACATGTCAATTTAATGACCAGTAGGTATGAGCTACTGCTTTCACAGTCGTTTCCGACACATGTCAATTTAATGACCAGTAGGTATGAGCTACTGCTTTCACAGTCGTTTCCGACACATGTCAATTTAATGACCAGTAGGTGTGAGCTACTGCTATCACAGTCGTTTCCGACACATGTCAATTTAATGACCAGTAGGTATGTTCTACTGCTTTTATGTGCTTCTTAATTTGTTGTTTTAGAACATCGTGTAGGTAGCACAAATCAAGTAACCAAGCTTGAGGTCCCCAGTTTGACTCCCATTTGATTTTGAAATACAACAATCTTCTTCTTCTTCTGCCCTTAATCCATGTTACTTGGGGTTGCCACAACACGTCTTCGTCTTGCATTCCGTCCTGTCCTACCTCATGCTTTTACTGACTCCTTTACCATTCAAATTATTCACACAATCCATCTATCTTTTCTTTAAATAAATTGATTTGATTTGGCTTTCCTTTCCCTCTCCATCCATTCATTTTGGAATGTAACAATTTTATGTATATTTCCTTCCGAATAATTATCTACCTGTAGGAGACTGTTTTTTATCTGCATTAAAGAGTAGAGAATATAACAAAGTTGTGTTCCTCTTAGATAAGTTCTTTGTTTTCTCAGAAAACATTATTTTTTTCAATCTACCTTAATAAATAAATGTTATTTTCTCTTTTTCTTATAAACATGAATAATCGCCATTATTACGCATTATTCTATTTCTCTTTTTTTTTAGAGTTTTGTATTCTAAGAAAAACAACATTATTTCAATCGACCTTCAAAAATAAATGTTACTTTCTCTTGTAAACATGAATAATCATCATTATGACACATTTGATTTATAATAAAATATAAAAACTCACGGTTTTATCCTCGTCGCCAATGTATAATATGCACACTCACAATATATAGCACACTCACTAACACACTAGTTGGCTCGCCAACGCACCACCGCCCAGGCCGGCAGTCCAACAACGACTGACCGCCCCACCTATCGCACCGGTATTTATAACCGAGCGACGTATGCGCCCGAGACAACGTCATAATACTGTTATCGGTTTGTAGCGTGATATACTGATATCTACATACACTACAGCTACAATTGAACAAGTTACGGTGGACCATGAATTGTACAGCTTTTTATCTTCGCGGCCGTATTTCTATTTTAAGCGCAGGTATCTGGTAGAACCAGGCAATCTCAACAACCTCCACTATTCTCGGTTTAAAATAAAATTAAAATCTCTATTAAATTCTTCGTGGCTTGCAACCTTTTTTAAAAAAAAAAACTTGGTGTAGGAACGAGTGACGGAATGTCAAGTGTCTGTGGCGAATTATTTTGAACTTGGAACGTGAATTGCATCTGTGTATTGCCTGCCATTATTATTTCGACACGAAGAACTTTAAGCACAAAAAAAAGAATGCCACTTGACCGGAATCCTTCCCACATCGGTGGTCCATAATCGTGCTATTTTCAGATATAAGAATGTGGAAAGATTTGTCACATGTGAAGGAATTCATGGTCGTGGGGGTCGTTCAACGACCGTGCCGACCTAAAAACTACCCGACAATGTGGTTGCGATGCGGAACTATACAGATGAAGGATACGAGAAATTGTTTATTGCTTACGAACGTCTCGCCCTGGGTGGCTCTAGACATCGTCGCCCATTGGGTGACTTCTTTTTTAACTGCGCGAAATTTTATTTATTGATTCCATTCCTCTTTTGTATTTCTGTCAAGGAAATTTCTTTTGACTCATTTATACATTTTTCACCAATGTTATCCTGAAAATTTTACTTTACATAAAAGATCTTTGCCTACCGGTAGCAACACAAAAAGTCCAAAACAACTTACAGTACAGCAATTTCGAATATAAACGAACTCTCTAATTTTTACGGGCATAATTAATTAAATTCTATAACAAACTTTTATTTTAAAACTCATCCGAACCTGAACATTTTACAAAGGAGAAGATTTAAACATTTTCACGAAATGAATTCAAGTGCTCTTACTTTGGCTTTAAACGCTTCTTTTCAATGAGGTTGATTCTGAAGCGCGGGATGGCTGGCTGCGGTCCAAAGTGCTTTATTTTTTATGGCCTCAGGACGCCCCTAGCAACATTGGAGACGACCGATCCGGTCAAGTGGTCCTGACTTTTTGTACGTCTGCGCTAAGATTTCTTTAAAACATGAAATCTCATAAATTTTAAGTAACATTTCTCTTAAGAACGTGCGATGCAACGTGTACATTGCTTTCGAAACCGATCGCTTGTATTTTATTGTTATCGGTTTTGTAAAACTGTGACCTGAAAATTTAAGTGAATCCTACATAAATTTTTAGTTCACACGTGGCGTATTCACGATAAATATTTTTTTATAGACAAAGCGATAAGGATATTTGTACTGTTATTGGTTTTGCTCTTACAAAAGATCTGGGAGCCAAGTCTATTTTTATAATTTCGTCATTCCAACACGATCCCATTGTCATTTTGCTAAAAGTTCGTAATCTGCTAAATTCGTAATGGTCGATCATTGCATTGGTCGGTCGAATTAAAAGCAATGACTGCACAATGACGTTCTAATGGTAGGTCACTGATCAAAGCAACTGTCAAATTTTTTGCAGATTACCGCCTACAGTCAGTCATTCAGTTGTCATTTTGTACGAGATTAACATTCTATATAATTTTTTTCAATGGCGTGTCAGTGGTTGACCACATTGAGTTATAATGTACTACATAGTTGACCATTGGAAAGTCATAATGACGCCATTATATTAGTAGACTAGCGACCCGACCCAGCTTCGCATGGGCCTATAGCCTTCCTCGGTAAATGGACTATCCAACACATAAAGAATTTTTCAATTCGAACCCGTAGATCCTGAGATGCGTTCAACCAAACAAACAAACAAACAAACTCTTCTGCTTTATAATATTATAGTATAGATTACCAAACTTGTCAAAATCAACCATTTTGAAATCAATGATAGACCATTCTGACACTATTGTAATAGCAGACTTGAGGCCCAGGTCCTAATTTTCTAACTTGAATTCAGCAGTATGAAAAAAACTACACATTTAGTTAAAAAGTTAAAAATTGCTACAAATTTCAAACTTTCACATAGATGTGGCGAGCTATATATTGCTTATAAAGTTGAACATTTATCATAACGTTAAAGTTTACGGTAAATCATAAAGTTATTGCAAGTTACAGCCCATTATGCTTAAGCATAGGCAATTTTATGGTTGTTTCAATATTGTTACATCTTTATGTTCTGCGTAATTTAAAGTTCTGTCTGTAGACAAGCTTTTATTAATTTATATAGAGAGATAACAGAACAAAGAATATGATAAATAGGATAGTATATATTTTGTGTCCATCGGATTGTGACTAAGATTGACTTTTCAACCGACTTCAAAAAAAGAAGGAGGTGCTCAATTCGTCTGTATTTTTTTTATGTTTGTTACCTCAGATCTTTCGACTGGGTGAACCGATTTTGATGATTCTATTTTTATTTGAGAGCTGGAGCTTCCCGTGTTCCCTTTTCTCCCTCCCTCCCTCCCAAAAATTTTACATAGACGACGTAATACTTTCTTCAATCTTTAGAGTTCTTTCAATCTCTGTTTTAACTGTATTGCCGTTTCTTAATGGATTTGGATGAAAAGGGGGCACTAAAAAGCGAAAAATAAAAAAGGCAACCGCCTTCAAAAACTAAAAAGTGAAAAATAACTTTAGCACAGAACACACATGGCTTTAGTTTCGGAAGTCGGTGGCAATACAAAACAACAAACGGAACAAAGCCATCGACTTCCAAAACTAAAGTCATGTGTGTTCTGTGCTAAAGTTATTTTTTACTTTTTGTTTTTGAAGGCGTTTTATTTTGTAAAAAAGGTTTTTTAAAGAGTAGCTGGTGTATTCTGTAAATATTTCCAACGGTACATTTAGGAAATGTGAGTTTTTGGTGAGTGGTTGCTTAGTACAGATAAGATAGCGGTGAATGCTTATGCGAAACCCGCACCCCCGGCCATAAGCAGAGGTGGAACACCGCGGTAGTTTAAGCTCGTAAGAGTACGGCATGTCCATTCGTAGCCTCTACGATGGAGGAAGTCCATGAGGATTACCACGGCGCAAACGAAAAAAAAAGTTAAGGGCCTGTAGACAAAATCCCTTTTCTGTTAGCGTTTACGCCAACGGAAAATGAAATTGTATGGAGTTGACGTTTGCTTACGCGATGTCACGTGACGCAAATATGTCAACTGCATACAATTTGTTTTTTTCGTTGGCGTTAACGCTAACAGAAAAGGGATTTTGTCTACAGGCCCAGATAAGATGACACCTTAAACTCATTTTACCTAAATTCACAAAGATAGTTTTTTATAGAAAACCGGCTGTTTCAAATATGCTTAGAAATCGTCCCTGAAATATTGAAATACTAATTAATTGATTGATTCATTGATTGTTTTAATTTTTTTTTTCTGTTTGATGAATATAATTCAACTTGTACTAGTGTTGGTGGACATTGCGAGTTTTTTATACGTCCTACTGTTCTTCAATATCTTTTTTGTCTTAAAATATTTTTTCCCATTGAATATTATGCGTTGTATTTATAGGTGTATTAACGGTACCGCAAATGTTTTATGTCGTAAAATTGACACTTTTACACCTACCCTTATCAGTATTTACGATGGCACTTTATTTCAATAACCTTGGAGTAAAGCTACGCGGAATATTGATGGCTGCAACTTTATGTTTTAGCAGAACACATAAAATATTTAATTTGGAAAATGTAATCGATGTTTGAATGATAGATTTTTGAAGTATGATCCCGGACTATTCTAAAACATGTCAAAATGTATCAATTTATTAATATGTAATTCTATAGTAGAGTAGGATAGCTTTGAAAAGAAGGAGAATAATTATGATTCGTTTGTTTGTTTATACCTTAGCCAGGAAAGGAAATGGCGATGTAAGCATCAGTTACCGATGAAATAATTCCTTTGCAACGGATTGTTGGAATCACTTGAAATTGTAGAGTGGGTAGTATGTTATTTCTTTTTTGCTTCTGCACATAACGTATAAACATGCCTGTGTACCCTGGCTAGCCTACTTTTAGTAGGAATATACTGCCTCCTGCCTCCTGCACCGGCAGAATATTACTATTGAAACTAGGCTTGCCAATTGCCAACTGGGCACGAATCCAGACTCCCGATAAATAAAATTCGGTGAAAAACTTCAATAAGACTGTCCAATTCGAATATCGAATTCAGCACCCTACGTGCGACCACATTGATGAATAAATAATAAGTAAATGAATTAAGCTTAGTTCTGCAAAAATGAGCCAACCCACTTAAATATTCCAAATGTACATTACTGTCCACGTATCCACCATAAATAGTTTAATCAATGTATATCCCAAACTTATTCTTACTCTAGATATAAAATTAATCATCGTTAAATGGTAAAAATGCTTACAATTTTACTTCGAAAAATGGGACAAGTTTTGACGTGGCGTGGTTCATTTTAGCTGAACGAAACCCAATTACAATCACGTGAATATAAATAGTCGTTTATATAATTTTATGAAGCTAGAAACACAGCTTGTCATGTTACAAATCAATTATGTACCTACCTACTGAGTGGCGTACCATAGAGATACGTTCGACATAATGTTCGACATGCAACCTTCACCACAAGGATTGGCAGACAGTGAGATACGTCAACACACATTATTATAATTTAAACACGGAAACAGAATTCCATTACCTGCCTGTATTTTGTTCAGGAGAGAATTTTTGAAATTCACATTCGATATTTAAAAGTTTTGTTTTATTTTACAAGTGACACCTTTAACATTAATCTTTTTTATTTATTTCTGGTGCTCTTATAAAATTTAAAGGAATAACTTATGTTTTTTGAAATATTTAAAAGTAAATTAACCCATCAGCAATCAACATAGCAATTGACATAGTAAGGTGTTGCCGTTATTCAAATATATCTTCTAATTAAATATGGCAACAAATGGCGACTACTTACCTACAGATATTGTTATCAGCTTAGCTCATAAAGTTTTTGTGAGCACAACACAAACAGTGTGACAAGAGCCACTACGGGACACTGCTGCTTAAGCAAGCACATGTCCAACCTGGGGCTAAGTGATACGCGAACTTGCAGACGCTGTAAGGAGGCTGATGAAACGCAACTTTATCTTCTGGGATAACGCGGAGCACTAATTCACAAGCGCAACAACCATCTGGGCAAACACCTACTAAGCCCGGATGATATAATAGAGATTGCCCCAAAGCAGATCCTGCAGATCATCACAGCTGCAGGGTTTGGTGGCGATCTCTAACCAACACAAGCGGCGATCACAATAGATCAATCCTGGTCTCAGTGATACCATAGCCGCATTAAAATAATAAAAAAACATACTAAGTTCATCATCATCATCATATCAGCCTATTGCCATCCACTGCTGG
Source organism: Charanyca ferruginea (assembly GCA_947361185.1). NCBI lineage: Eukaryota > Metazoa > Arthropoda > Insecta > Lepidoptera > Noctuidae > Charanyca > Charanyca ferruginea. Next base: position 52,386,895 of record OX376055.1, on the reverse strand, counting down.
ACGTAGGCCTCCCCCAGAGATCGCCAACCAACCCGGTCTTGGGCAACCCGCATCCATCCGCTGCCAGCCACCTTTTTTAAATCGTCGGTCCATCGTGCCGCAGGGCGTCCCACACTACGCTTGCCCAAACGCGGTCTCCACTCTAGAACGTGTCTGCTCCAACTACCGTCTGTCCGTCTGCAGACATGGCAGGCCCACTTCCACTTCAGCGTGCTAATTCGATGCGCAACGTCGGTGACTTTAGTTCTCTGGCGAATGACTTCATTGCGAATTCTATCCACCAGAGAAACTTCGAGCATCGCTCTCTCCATGGTTATACTAGGTTACAGATTTCGAATTAAGACTTTTCAACCGACTTCAAAAAAGGAGGAGGTTATCAATTCGTCAGATTTTTTTTTTTTTTTTTTATGTTTGTTACCTTATTTCTTTGGACTGGGTGAACCGATTTTGATTATTCTTTTTTTGTTTGAAAGCTAATGCTTCCCGTGTGATCCCATTTTAATTTAGTCCGGTTCTGACAATGGCATCCATGAGAAAACCGTATAAGTCTTAAATTTACATTAAGTATGTGCGCGATTTGTTACGCGATTACTTCGGCAAACGTAAACCGATTTTAAAAATTCTTCTTTTTACGGATAGGGTATGCTTCAGGGGTGGTCCCATATAAATGTTATCGAAATTGATTCAGCACTTATTGAAAAATCAACAAATACCCAAAAATTTTACATAGTTGACGCTTTAGCTTCATCAATCTTTGTAGTAGTTAACTTTCATACTCTTCTTAATAGACTTGGATGAGAAGGAGGTACTAAAAAGCGGAAAATAAAAATCTTTTTACAAAAAAGACTGACTTTACTTTCGAAATTCAGTGGCTTTGTGTTGTTTTGTATTGCCACCGACTTCCGAAACTAAAGTCAATGTGTGTTCTGTGCTAAAGTTATTTTTCACTTTTTAGTTTTTGAAGGCGGTTGTCTTTTTTATAAAAAGCTTTTTTTGTAATATGTAATACCTAGCTGTACATCAGTTTGTCGTCTTGAAAATATTATCGTCTGCAATGTAAAACTCGCAACCAACTTACGAGTAGGTACTTCCAAAAGTCGTTGCTCATACAGATGATATATGAGATGCACATCTAAATTCAAATGTTCTATTTTAAGACCCACTTAACAATCAATTGCCACCCAGTGCGGTCATAAATTAATTTAATTAACAGCAGGAAAGAAATATAGACGAGAAAAGGACGCAAGTACCTACATACACTGATCTTAAAGTGTCATAAAGTTCTATTACTCTTGTCATTGTATCCTTTACAGCATTTATTAATGCTGCTGGTATAATAACCGTTGTTTGGCTAGAGCCCGGTTGTGATCATGATCAAGTTTTATGGTATTAATTAGTTAAACAAAGATGGCGGGAAGGGATACGGGAGTTGATTTAATTGTTAGGAACTTGCTGTGTCATGGTGGATGAGTGCGGTTGCTAATTAGTGGTTTACCAGATAATACCTTTGAGTACCGTTGGTACTGCTGCGGCAAGGAAAATAATGCTTGGAATAAAAGTTTTAAACTCTCCTTTTAATCTTCACAAATTTCCTTAAATAATAATCTTCTTCTAATAGTTTGACGACACGGTTGGCGCAGTGGCTGAGCAATTGACTGCTGCGCAGCGTGTTGTGGGTTCAATTCCCGCCCAGGGTAAATATTTGTGTGATGAGCACTTGTGTTTGCCTTGTGTCTGGGTGTTGTTTATCTATATATGTATGTATTTAAAATTTATATGTGTATGTATATCAGCTATCTGACACCCATGATACAGGGTCTCCCTAGTTTGGGGTCAGATGGCCGTGTGTGATTATGTCCCCACATATTATTATTACTATAGTGTCTCTTCAACTAGTAATAATAATACCAGCGTATTATTGTGAGACTGCACTGCTGATGGTTTTCTTTTTCGAATGGTGTAGAGAACTGGTCAACCTAGGAGGTTGGCGGTTACTTAACCGGACTTTCCTGTGGTGTATATAAGTATGTGTGTATGTGTATAAGTCTGAAGTCGCCCCGCCCAGAAGCGTGATCATCAATCCTTGTACCTTCCATATACTAAAAAGATTTGCTCGTGCTTCGTGCGTTAAAATTCGTCCCTCAATAGTCAAGATCCGATTCAGCCTGCCCTTTTGCAGCTGATCTTAAATAGGCTATTTTACTAAAAAAAAACTAATTAGTCCGTCAGATAGATTTCCAAAAAATATTGGACGCGTGTTTTTTCTTTTTTCACGTAAACAAAAAATGAAGACGATACAGTGCATCGAAAACTCGTGTGACATCCCTATGTCAGTACACTTTTACTGGCGAAGTGACGTCATAAACCCCCACTCATGATCTTTTATGCGTTTTATCTTCGTCAGTTTTTATTGATTTGACAAAACAAAAAATACGTATTCAATATTTTTCGTCAATCTAACTGACGGACTAATTCGTTTTTTTTTTTGGTAAAATGGCCTATTTTGTTTGTGTCTTTATTATATATAATTAGTTTTTTTTTAGTAAAATACCCTATTTAAGATCAACAGCAAAAGGGCAGGCTGAATCGGATCTTGACTATTGAGGGACGAATTTTAACGCACGAAGCACGAGCAAATCTTTTTTGTATATGGAAGGTACAAGGATTGATGATCACGCTTCAGAGCGGGTTGGCGACTTCAGACTTATATTGATGATAAGTCCAGTTTTCCTTACGATGTTTTCCTTTATCGATATCAGTGATGTCTAAGATAATAATAATAATAATAATAATATGTGGGGACATTTTCACACACGGATAGATAGATATACTTAGAAAGTACATAATATATAAACATGACCGTGTTACAGATTATAGATTGAGAAAAACGGATTAACTCACTGACTGACTGACTGAAACTAGTCGGACGAACCCGGCAACGGTTTACGCTCCGTTCGCCCTTGGATCTTGTCCCTTTCGATTAAAATGTTCCACTCACCCCGTTTTTTATTATTTTGGTGTAGTGATTCGCCCCTTGCGGCATTTCCTTGGGGCGAACGGAGCGTAAACCGTTGCCGGGTTCGTCCGACTAGTTTCAGTCAGTCAGTGAGTTAATCCGTTTTTTCTCAATCTGTAATGTGTAACAATACTCACGTTTCGTTTAATGAAAAAATGACTGTGTTAGTTATCAATAATATCTATGTATTATTTTGAGGTGAATTCAAATATTCTCACGGTTTTTGCAATTTTCAGTTCAGTATCTAGTTGTATGGTTATAAAAAAAATATACGCGTGAGTAACGAATATGTATTTACAGAAATATAATCATTCAAATTATCAACATAACTCTCCAAGTAAAGCTTGTTTCACAAATAACTATAAAACTAAAAAAAAACTAATACAATAAGGCATCAAAAGATTCCCCCACATACCGTCTACTGGGAATGTGCCCAAGAGACTGGCGGCATTGCTTTACCTCGGACAGAGGTTAAGCATTGCCATCCAACGTGGCAATGCCGCCAGTGCCTTGGGCAAATTCCCAGTTGACTCTCCAAGTTAGAAAATTTTGTAAATGTGCCTATTTAATAAATAAGAGTAAAGCCCTTATTACACTTGGCTAAATTAAGTCAACTAAATTCAGTCGCTACTGAATTCAGTTACTACTTACTACTACTACTTACTTACTGAATGCGATTACACTTTATTGAATTCAGTAGCGACTGAATTTAGCCGACTGAATTTAACTAAGTGTAATAAGTAAGTACTATGTTAATGATATTCTGTAAATGCATATTTGTTATTCCCGCGAATATTTTTTTTTAATACAATACAACCTGATACTGAGCTGCAAATTGCAAAAAACGTAAGAAATTTTGAATTTCGCTGGCGCATCCCCCTTAAGCATGTTGATTACGTTGTTTGCAAACCTGTCCATCAAAATGCTTAAGTTGGCGAAACTGGTCCTAAGACAACTGAATTTCTCATCACAGTAAACCCACGCGCGAAGTCATGTGCACATTAAGTTATTACCATAACTAAAAGGTAACATAATGTGCCAACTTCCACCTTGAACTAACAGTTTGAATATCAAGACTCAAACATCAAAGTGCTAACAACTAAGACAAACACAATTTAAGTCTCATTACATACAGACGTTGCTCAAACTTACTAAAATATACATTAAAACTTAGATTTAGTACGCGTCTATAAATTATTCACTAATTAGACACAAGTTTAGGTCGTCAATTACACGAATTTTGATGCTCGTTATAAGGAAGTATTAAAATACGGATTACAGTGACGCTGTTCAATTAATCAGTTGATTAAAATCTTATGGATGTTTAACACATTTCGGGCGTGTTAACAGTCTGTTAAGATTTAATCTTCTGTAAATGTTGTTATTTAGAAAGTATATGTTTACCTACTATGTAATGTTTGTCATAGTTCCGGTTGATTAAGAATTTGTTTTGCATTTTACTATATAATTACTAGTGAAAGAAATCGAGCGTACCTAGGTACGGTATGCTAAATCAAATTAATATTGTATTTCAATTATACTTAATGAAATTTAAGTAACCCACGTTAAAAGAGTTGAAACTCAGCAGCTGAGAACGTCAAAAGGCGGTTAAATTTAATCCCCCGTTATGTTAATCCAGTCGCATTAAGTACGGGACTACGGTGTTAATAATTATGTATGTTAATCTTGTTGCAGGTACGTGTCCAGGGCATTCGGCGGTAAAGTAATTATGAAGAGACCTTTTTTTAATTTATGACATTTTCTTTTTTTTCCGCTCTCGTTTAACCTACAAAACGGCAATGTTAGGTAAATGTTTGTGAGTTTATGGTAATTTACTTGGTTTGGAAATTCAACTAAGTTAACAAAACTAAAAACACTTTGTCAAAAAGATTCGATACATTTAAACTTAGGTATATGTGGCTCAATAATCATAAACAAATAAACCTACATAACGTACCTCCTTTAAAAGAAAAAGCTTGAATTCCATTTTCAAAATAAGAAATAAACTAAACTCCATGTTAAACTTTCTTTTGTTACACGGTAGGCCCGACTTTACAACGGCGGAACAAAACGAAGTTTTCACAGTATTTGATAAGATCCTAAGACCGACAACAACCTATTCAGAAAGTTTTCCCTTTAGCGGAGCGATCATCAGTATGTTTTCTTATTAAAACTTAAGGCGGATACATTACCTGTTGTCTTCATCCGAGTTTACCGTTAAATACTGGTGTTAAATGAACTGAGTCGTTCGAACAAAATTCTACCTAGCCGTTTTAAAACTATTATAATTGAGTCGGCGTCCAATCGAACCGGATTCAGCTGAATACTAGTGTTTTACATGGAGGACTGCCTACCTGACCTCCACAAACCAGTTACTGGGTAACACAATACCCCTTGGTAAGACTGGTTGTCAGGCTATCTGGCTTCTGCAGCTGAGTTGATCATTGAGAGAGATAAATTCATGCCACCTATGATATGAAATATATATAATTAGAACAGAAAATCACAGTAGCTCCGTTTTCTAAGGCTTTAAGAATTTAATCCGTTGTCAAAACTCATATAATTGTACGGTGTTTTTTGTGATTTTTTGGCCTCGATCAGCCTTTGAGGACCTGAGAGACAGTCTGCATAATAGTCAAAGGCGTCGCCTGGAATTTGGAATCTCTACTGGGGGGGGCAACTACCGGCCCCCGCCCCCCCCCCCCCCCCTTGGTGACGTTTGATAATAGTCCTTATCGCATGTTACTGTACAAAGGCTATTAAACAATTTCATAAAGGTCAATTTTTCTCACTGTAATCTCACGTTTGGTATATAACTGACAAAAAAACGTCGGACTTGAGTTGTGGGAGTTACAGATCAAGATGAACCTTTGAGATGTCAGGATGAACTAGTGAAGACGTTATCTGAGTTTGAACAAAGCTGGTCTAAGCTTGCAAGTGATTTTGAATCTTACATACACAACTTTTGTAAACGTGTACTGTTAGGTATGTATGGCCATGCACCATTTGACTTGTTATCGAGACTAAGAGTAAGGGTCAACTTTGTTAATTGATAATGAGCAAAAAATTATCACGAATAGAGTTGATAATTGTGTGCAAAATATTATTCTGCGCGTCATTTAACTTGTACGCAATTATGTAATTTTGAACACTATTTCTGTACATTTTAGTTAATTTTCAAATAATCAATGAAAACTGCTCGATCATATGCTGCTCAGTCTGCACTGCCCGTAAAGGTGAATCCACACGGAGCAAGTAAAGTTACAGCAAGTGCTACATTCATTGTGTATGTTACATGAACCGAGTAGCGCATACGATTGTGCAAACCTCTCGTCGCGCGCGCTGATAAGGACCGTTTGCGTCTGTGTAAAGAAAAAAGCGATCAGGGTCGCAAAGAGTTTGTTTGCCTACAATTTTCTAGTAATACTCTCGTTGCGAGACTGTGACGTCATCATAAACACTAAAGAAATTCGTTATTTTATTGTAGCATTAGCTTTTACCCGCGATTTCGTCCGCGTAAATTCGGTTATCTGCAGGGTTTTTTTATGCACGAATCATATAATAAAAGTAAAATATGTTACTTGTGATAGAATACCGTCAAAATCGGACCAGCCATTATGGAGATTTGCCGCAACAAACAGAAAGACAGGCAGATAGACCGTCAAAAATGTTAAAAATAGTTTTTTGTTATTAATACCATGTAAATATTAAAATGCATTCAGTAAAACCTGGTATTTTAAGATTACAAACAGACACTTAAATTTTATTTATTTGTATTTGTTTTAGATATAGATTTCTGGAAAAAACTAACAGTTAGGTACAAAAGTAAGTTTATGTGAGTAACAAAATTAAAGCCAGTTTTCACAGGAAGAAGAAGTTATAAATAGGTACAAGAAGTAGTCGACAGAGTAAATTACCATAAATATGTTTGAAATAAGAGGTATGTCTAATAATAATATGACGATGTGTGCAATGCACAACCGCACTTCGCTGAGAAACCGCGTGTTACCACCAGTCTAAGAAGGCTTTTAGCAGGATTAAAAGCCGAGCTGGATTTAATTTAAACAGTATTTGCCCAGTCACCATACTACGCGGCTTTTATGAAAGATGGATGTGATTCTCGAATGAGATTCACGTTCTCTCTTCAAATTGTAAAATTTTACTTGAAACTGTGACGAAGCTCGCCTTTTTTATTAGGTTATATTTTATTAAATTGTTAATTTAGATACTGTCACGTCCGCTCTCTTGAGGCCTTTGACTTTTTTAAAGTTATGAGGTAGCTTTCTGAATTATAAAGTACTAGACATTATAAGTTATAATTTGAGTTTTCGCTTTATCCTTTTCCACGCCTGAACTGAATATTTCTACAACTATGATTTGCTTTGAAATTAAATCTTATTAACACAGTAGTAATGAACATATTATTCAGGATCGCAAAGGTCCATTGAAGGAGGGATATTAATTTGACCGAATATTTTTTTTTCTAATGTTGAATTTTATGGTTAAATAATATTTTATGAGATAGGTATTGTTTAATATAAGTGTATAACATCGTCTTGGAGTAATCTGCACGATGTTATGCTTAAACGCCGTGAATAAATAAATAAATATTATTAACAGAAACAACTGTTGCAAGTGAAACAAAAGCCCCTATTATACACACCTTTCTATTTACTATCAACTCACAAAGAGCGTCATCTGCTCGCAAACAAAAGACTGCCGTCATATCTGGGGGATGTTTCTATAGATAACCATATATTATATCGACACACGATACTGTTATAAAGAAATGTTTTGAGAAGCTCGTAGGAGTATTGTTGGTTTTCTTTTGTTTTGATACGTATTACTGACTCCCTGTAAACGTTAGGTACGTTTACGGGGTGTTGTTTTCTAAGCCCAGAAATAGTTTGTTTAAGTAAGTGTACAAATAATAATAATAATAAAAAACCATACTTAAAATTATATATGCAAAAGTAATTCTGTCTGTTACGCTTTCACGATGAAACGGATAAACCGATTTTGATGAAATTTGAAGATAGCTTTAATCCTGGACAACGACATAGGCTATTTTTAAATCCGCAACTTCGTCTGCATCCGCGATAACCGACATTCACGCAAACGAAGTCGCGGACAAAAGCTAGTAAATACACATAGAGTAACTTACCAGTAACTGTAACACGGAACAGGAGAAAAGTTGAAGAACAAATTTAACTTTAACGAAAAGCATATTTGTTGTTCATACAAAGTTAAGACTTATTACAACTGGCGAAGGTAGTTATTATTTTACATATTTTCCGCATAATTATGACACGCATGGAATGCCTGCGTAGGCACTTTGTTTTTTCTATTGCGTATGCTGTAATTTGTTTTAATCATAATTATACAATTGTGTGCCCGCGTTTTCTCCAAAGAAAATCTAAGACAAATTAATGTGATAAACTTTACAGCGCGCGTAAACTGCTGTTATTGGTTGTTGTTAATTCAGTCGACCAATCACAGCAGGCTTATTGTCTCAGGCATATTTTATCAATCGTAAAAATATTGACCCCTAAATTATAAAAAAAAAACACTTTGTAAGTTAACGCTCGGAAATGTATAAAAGTTTTTAAAATAAACTACACCTAGGTGTAGTTTACACCTAGATGGCAGTGGGTAGTGGTACTCAGCCACACCACCCGTTCCCATCCAGGTCATCTCCAGTATAATATGAAGCCATAAATTTCCCAGCTGGTCAGGCTAGTGTTATCACCTTCATAGCACCTACCTCCTCACAGAATTCATGTGACACAGACAATGGTTATTGTCGCCTGCCCACGGTGATATAAGACGACCATTACTTACATTTTGGGGAATATTATGAAGACATCTTGAATAACGTACTCGTAATACATGAGATAGAAGATGTAAATTGGCCTGCAGTGAATCAGGCTAATAAAGATAGATAAATAAATGATAATGCCGGTTTAATTATCAGTTCAGCTGAATAAGAAAACAATATAGAAATAGAAACAGAGGAAAATGTAAACATTACCAAACAATGAAATAACCTCGTATTTCATTGTATAATGTTTGATATATTTTCCTCTGTTTCTATTTCTATAAAGCTGTCATCTATAAATTGAAGAAATGAAAGGCGTAAAAACAACAGTTAGGCGCACAGGAAATGGTAATCACTCGTTGGTTCCGTAAAAAGTAAATGAGCAATGATAACATTCTTTTGACTTTCATTATCCTTAGAAGTTTTGCTATAATACCGTAAGCTACAGTGCACGCAAAAAATTCAAAAGAAAAAAAAACACTTCTATACATAGGTTTAGTGTAATAAAATATAAAAAGTTAGTCTATTCGCGAGTAGATTCTAGTGTTTCAAAGTTTCACTCTTCATTCCCAAGTTGAAGGTCGGCTGAGTTTGTATCTCCTACAAAACAGGTTCGCGATTCCAGTATTTTCTTGAATGCCAAGGCTATACATTCCTCTCGGACGATCGAGATTTTACCGAGTGATTCATGAATAAACTCCCACAAATTCCCTTGCTTGGCGTTTAACGGCTGAAATGTGAGGAATTTTTATAAGAAGTATGTACTTCTCCGCAAGGAAGACGACCGCGTATGAATTATGCACTTGATGAAACATTACACGAGCGTTCTGACCGGGGTCAATGACCTATCTATATGGACGAGATGACAATATAAAAGTCGGGCTCTTATAAATGTGTGGGTTCCGTCCGCATTGTGCGCCGTGAATGGAGATGCATATTTTTCTATTCTAGATACTGTTGCTGAATGATTTTTCATATTTTCCTTTGAATGTGTTTCGGCTTCAGCCTTGCGTTTTCTTGATTTACCGTTCAGTTTATAACTGAAAGTGGCTTTGCTTTGACTAGTAGATACACAAAATCTTTTACTTTCCAATTCAATAGCAATAGGAAAAGTCAATTTCCTTAAAATGTAGGTTCTATAAATCAATCTCCTTAGAGCTTTCCATCCATTAGAGAGACCTGAATCCATCTTCCCTTTTAGTCTAGGAATCAGTCAGTTTCAATTTCCCTCAAAATATAACGCTTCGCAACTCATTCAATAAAAGAAAAAATATCCAATAACTTGGTCACTGTTCGGATACGTCAAACACTAAAAGGATTACGTCATCGCAGCATGAAAAATAAAAATTGATGTGGGTGTGCTTAAAAACGTATCAGTCAAAAACTAGACTGAATAAAAACTGGATGTAATCCCACAAGTGGGCTAGGGAGCTCGGTTATCGTCGTGAATAAAGTCCTTCTAAGACCCGACGTGACAAATTACTCTCGTATCGGTTTTCATCGGACACTTTTTATTCTGTGTGAATTTTCCGCGGGAATATTTTTTAGTAGTGAACGGCCATGATGAATGCTTAGAGATTTTTTAGTTCTAAAGGTAAATTTCGTTAAAATACAGTTTATGCGTGGTAGGTTTTTATTGGCGGATGTGATCCTTTTATGTTACATGAAGAAAAAGTTCACAAAATAAAAAATAAGTTTTTTCATATATTTGTATATTGTGAGCACAAGCTCACAATATAAAATTTTATGAAAAAACTTATTTTAATATCAATTTTGTAAAAACTACAAAAACACAAAAGTGTGTTTTTGTAGTTTTTACAAAATTGGTATTCTTTTATGACTGTTGTTCTATAAGGCGGCAGTCCAGTCAACGTTACACTTAGGCAGTGGTTTTGGATATGATTCTTCAATCTAGGTTATAAAATTCATACTAAAATAAAAAAAGTTAGGGTTCGGTTCTGTTTTGTTGCCACCATAAACCGATGAAAGTGAACATATAACATTTTTATTAAAGAATTACATTTTCGTTCCTTCTAGATAAACGTACACGCATCAACGTCCCTTATTTGGATAATATTTACGATTTCGTTGAAACATGCTACACGCGATCCTAATAAAACTTTTATTGGTTCCCATTAGAATTCTCTTTTACGATTTTGTTTCAGATTATACCTGGCCGGCACAAAATGATATAAAGTTTGACCCAACATGTATACCTACCTTTTAAGGGCTTGTAAGTTTTTAATATGCATTAAAGTGCTTTACATATTTATTACCTGTAAATACTGTTAGGATCACAAGCCTGGGGCAATCTCAGCACCCACTTACTCAACCCTCCGATCTGCTCAATTCACTTCACCGTTTTATGTTTTACTAAGCCATACAAACACGCCCAAGCCTTTTAGCGTTTCGCGCCGATCCATTCGTTGTATCCCTAATCCAATTCAAATACTGACCACATCATTAATTCTCTACAATATCGCACCCTCAAAAAGCTTCGTCTTCGATATTTCAACGGGAACTATTTATATTTCTGGAGCGGTGTAACAAAGGCGCGGGCCATAAATAAAGGTCCCCGCACTCTACCCCTGGGGATACCGCCTTACTGCCTTTGATACCGTCCCTTTTCTTATTTTGATGCGGTCTAATGTAACTGACTCCTCTGTGTATCACTCTCTTTGTACGCACTTCATAAATCATTACCTGTTCGCGAGAGTTGTGCGAGTTTGTGAGTGGCAGGTTCTCTCGTAACATCTGTTAATGCAGTGTCAGACATTCTAGACGAAAGTGCTATAGGTATATCTTTAGGTGCAATCAAATTGTAGGTGATGTTATTGAAAACAATGATTTGCGAATTAAAGTTAAGTTCGGTGATAAAATAAATTGTTGTTTAAATCAAATTATCAAAAAAGTTATCAACGAAAACAGACAGTGTTGTTCTGGAAGTTACTAAAGATACGAAAATAACGTTACCGTTTATTAAATTAGTAAATATCACTACTACACTAATACAATAGAGATACATTTCACGTAGTTGTTTGTAAGGTTTCAGTGGCCGTATCAATTACACATTGAGGAAACTGCTAAAGGTACAGCTAACTGTTATTAATAGTTAAGTTGGATTCGACCAAGTCTTGAGACTCATGTCTGGGGAGATCCAGAGGAACTAATATAACTTCAATTTATTGCTAGCGTCTAGCAACTCAAAGCGGGACCAATGTTTATGATTGGAAGCCGTCAGCTCAGCTGTAGGTTCAATACGCTCGTCATGTCTTAGCTAAGTCGTTACTAAGAACTTCTCTAGGATATTCACATGTGATTTGCAGTACAAGTTCAGCCAAGTTGTATTTAGTCTATCGAGTTCGGAACTTCGGTTTCAGTTTCCACATAAACATTATTCTAACATGAGTTTGTGAAACATATTTGTACTATTATAGGTACCTATTTAGAGAAGTAGTAACTTATCTATTTAGCTTGTAGATGTAGCGTTTAGTTGGCACCTCAAAACATATTTGACTTAATAATACGTCGTAGTAAACATATTGAACTGTGTTTCCATCACTTTCAAGAAATAATTTTAAACCGGCGCAAACGCTCCAATCCAGATTATTGGTTCACTTAACTTTAAAGGAGCAGCATCCAGATAACGCGATACAAAAATAAGTCTGACTTAAGTTTGCCTTGAGTGTTTTGATAACGGTAGAGATACACAAGTCTTGACAGCTTAAGGAGAAGTCAAGGACCAAGAAGTAAAAAACTTAACTACCAACAACGGTGCCACTTTTGTGGAGCAATACAAAAACAAATCTCGAAACTGTAACGTTGTTTTGCAGTTACTGTATAGCACTTTGCGTATAAATTAAACTCTGCTTCATTCGCCTGTTTAATGAACAGTGTAGCTCCGCTAAAACTTTGCGAGCGAGATAATACATTATGTCGGCTTGTCGGCACAAATAGGAGAACCGCTTAACTTTATTCCGTTTCGAAATACATAACATTGAAAATGTGCCCGAAGTTCATTCATTAACTCTTTATAATGACAATATGTGGTTTACAGTTTGCCAATTTTAAGTGCACGTCATGTGGAAACAATTATACAATCGGTAAAGTCGGTTTTTTACGCTTTTTATTTGAACCACGAATATAAACGCAATTTTTGCTAATAAAGCTTAAGTTATATTTACTCTTTCCTTTGTTTTGTACAGAATTTAAGCGAGCAATTTTCCCGTACCCTTTCGTTCCACTAATTAATGAATCAAACTTTGCATGATCAGTTAAAATAATACTGATTCAGCGGGGACCCCAGACACAGCTGAGTTCTATTTTCACTTTACAAGTACCTACAATGAATCATGTTTGGTGAAATTAACTTATAATTACTGAAGTATTACATGATAATTAGGAAATTTTAGTAATATTAGTTTAACCGAGAAACGAAGGGAAAAGTTTTACTCAGCATAAACTTGAGAGTCTGGAGACCAATTTTGGGTACTATACTTTTAGAAATGTTTGCATGAGAATTGTTTTAACGACTTAAGTATTAACTTAATACCTAATTAAGTTATTGAACTAATATCTTTTGCGGTTAGATAAGTTATATTTTTAAGTAGCATTACTTTTCAATCTAAGAAGAAAAAGTCAGAAACGGTAAATTGAAAAAGGTTATATTGTGATTTTAGAAAACAAAAATTACACAACTACAGTTAGTAACATAACAAACAAACAGTGAACAATATACTCGGATAGTGTGCAAATTTCTGAATTTGAAATGCCGACGAATCCCATACCAACAAATCGGATTTCGCAGAAACAGCGTCAATCCGTTTGCACAGAGTTCGCTGCTAAAATACACATCATTGGATTTTGAAGATCTGTGTATAAACCCAGAAATGCTAACTCTCATCTACATGGTATGACTATGTCTTTCATTGCAGTATAAATACGTCAACTCTGTGTTCTAAGTTTGTGAGTGGCGGTTATAAATTAGGCGTACCGCAAGGATCTCTCATAGGCCCGGCACCATTAATAAAATACTCAAGTTTATTTGTTTAGAACTGACTCATAAAATATTCAAGTAGTTAAACTTTAAAAGGATAACACCGAGATAAAGATTATGAGTGAACAACCTTTTTTTGTTGCCCTTTTTGAATAACTTTAAGACCTTAATAGACCCAAGCCATTAATCAAAAACTTTTAAGATGTTTCTCAATTATAAATAAACGGTGAATAGAAAGGTCGAACCATTTCCCCACCAAGTTGTTAACGGGTCAATTTTTGTGAGGGGCCTTTGAGAATGTTGTGCAGTTCCAAAATTCTAACCAGTTAACTTTTACCATTTGGTTGAGTGCAGTGAGCGCTGATAGCAGTAACCTAGCTTGCAATTTATTGGCTCTAGCTTGCACCCCTGGGCCCTACTTACGTGAAATTCTGTTTAGAATTTATATTGCCAACTAAATATAACAGTAGAGATATTTACCACAACGCACTAAAATGTATTCCATTATTTATAGCAAATTCGATTCGATAATCGACAAAAAATCCAGATAAACGAAAGGATTTCGCTATAACACGTTTTAGCAAAAACATTAAAAGAAAATCTTGCTAGAATATGCTGTTTGTAGAAAACTGAAATATAAAGCAGCAAATGAAAATGTAGTTACTACAGTTTCATAGAATAGAAAATCAAGTCCTACTTTACAAGGGGATATAAACGCTCGTTTGTGAATATTTTAGTGTTCCTTGTTAGCTAGACATGTACGCTTTGTCGCGTTTTAAATACTATACGCTGCATGATTGCCGGGAACGCGACCACCCTGCGTCATTGTCTGTCATCAGTACTCGCCGTTTCATGCCACTTTGAACGCATACACGACTCGGCTCATTTTCAATTTATGACTTAACGCCAGTTAATTTCGTAGCCGCATGCATTTGTGTCCATTGACTGTGCTGTTGCGTTTTTAGAATTCCCACCTTTGTTATCCATGTTGTTTTGTTCTTTTGATATAATATTCCAGAACGTTGTTGTGCTTGTAATTATTTCTACAAAGTAGTAGACGCATTAACTCTGTACTCTGTTGTAACCCACTTACAGTCTTCTTTTATATTTTTAAAAACTTATCGTGTCTTTCGTTATCTTTTTGTTTCAAGTATGGGCCACTTGTATTCAGGTAACTTTTTTTGCAAATTTAAAAGCGTTTACGACATATGGTAGCAATTTTGTGGTCGACTTGTCTCTTGAATTCTGAACATGTGGTCGAGTTGTAGCCGTAATGTAGATAAGTATAGCAAGCGTGTGTACAGTATGGTAAAGCATTGAGCGTATTATTTATTTTATGATTTAACAAGCTCGTAATATTTCAATTTACAAATTGTATGTTTTTAATTCTACGTTTACGAAAGCTCTCATTCTTTTGTCGCTTTTCATATAATTGGCGTTAAATTAAATTGTCGATAAATGCTTCTTTTACCGGTGTAGAATCATACAAACGCTATTGGACTCTTCAGCAAATAGTTGCGACATGGTATCCCCGTTGTTTGCACAATTAACGTCCCCTCTGCAGCCATTTTTCTATATTGCAATATCAGCAGTGTCCTGTCGTGTACAGATCAAAACATTTTCTTGGGTAAACATCTTATTTTGTTGAGGATCGCGCCGGGCAAGGCACCGCATGCTGTTAATAGCGTCTTACAACGTGCGGACGTCTAATTGATGTGGCAACTTTCATAGGAATTTATCAACATAACTTCTACTTCGCCATGCAGAATAAGGATTTTGTTTTGTAAAAAAAATATGAATTCGTTCCTAGATTTACCAAAGCATAAAAATACTTTATGAATAAAACTACGCGTACGGTCGCAATTTACGACCTGCAGAAATGAAAAAAGCTGTAGCATTTGCCCGTAAAGTATAACAAATTAAATCATAAATCAAGTATTCAGTGCTTGAGTTGTAGGAACAGGTAACTTCCGCGAATTTTACTAACAATAAGCTCTTAATCCTTATTCGAAGGAACTTGACACGTTGGCATCGAATCATGGAGCTTTTATTTCCAATTCGCTTCGATTAGGCACGTTTTTGCCCATTCCTTGTAGAGCACGCTTGTTCCCCAATGTTTGTTATTGTAACAAATGCCCAAACACAACGTTTGTTTTGGCTGGTGAGAACAAAGACCTTTAGCTTTTTCTTGGCACGAGGAACTTTAGTTTCGCTTGAAGTTTTTACGGTGTAAGCACTTGCAAGCTGATTGTTTATTAGTATTACACAACATTTTGAATTTATATGCTCTTTAACGTCGCTGAGTATATGAAAAGGAATTAGTTCAGTCCAAGAATAAGTTTTCCTAGTATAAAGTTAAGAAGACAATATGATTTTTCAGTATATGGAAAGGATTTTTTTTAACATATAAATAGGATTTAGTTCTGTAAAAGAATAAGGTTTCTTTGTATAAAGTCAAGAAGGTGATGCGATTTTTCAACGCTTCGCTGAGCCAATTATGAAAATTGCAGACTTTATCATAATCTTTTCAGTGTAAAAGAGTTCATTTAAAGCTGGCTGCCACGGTTCTTTGCCAATTTAGGTCTTTTTTGGTAACCCTGTGATGTCGTATTTCGATTAAATCCTTTTTATCAGCGCCTATTTGAATTTTGTTCGCCTTGCCAAATAGGATCAGAATGTAATGCCGTGTTTGGAAAATGCAAAGATCAGAAAATGTTCATGTATGAAATTTTGTGTGCAATGTTTTGTACTAAATGTCATTCAGAAACTTACTTTTGAACTATCTACTAATTTTGTATGGTTTCAAAATAATTTATTTCTTACTAACTGACGCCCGCGACTTCGTTCTCGTGAATGTCGATACAGTGTGGGTTTTTACAGAATGATAAACACCAATTTTCATGGTTTAAACTACAAATCCTTCCTTATTCCTAGTCTACATTATAAAGGGAACCTCTGTGCAAAATTCCAGCTTTCTAGATCCAAGGATTTGGGCTGGGCGTTGATGAGTCAGTCAGTCAGTCAGGACTTTTCATTTTGTTTATATAGATTAGGCAAACGATGAGTTTGCATAACCATAACGCAATTTGTAAATCGATTAATTGCGACCAGTCGTCCGCAAACTCAGCGATTTGTGCTAAATCATGGGTTTGTGCTTCAACAGCAGTAGGACGATTTATGAGGTTCGGCCATACTTACCATTGATTAAAGAGTATGATGAAGGTCTTTTCATTAACAAAGGCGCCAAAGCTGTATTGGTGTTCAATGAAAAACATTATTTCCAGCAGTCAATAGAGGAAACAAAATAGGATACTTACTTTGGAACCTTTTCCGTGTTTGAAAGCGACATTTCTTTACCGAGGCGAGTGAAGAGGATTGTCCGAAACTTTTGATTTATGCGCATTTTGATGAAGACACGGGGAATTCAACTATAAACCAAATGGTAATTTTCTTATGGATTTTATAATAATCAACCATTATATTACTACAACATTTTTAAGCAAACTTTTATCGAAAATGGGCACTAAGTAGGTACTACATTACTATCACTACAACTTGAGTTTGTGTTCGGTTGAACATCTCCCAGAACTACTGGTCCAATTCTGTTAATTCTTTCGCTAATAAGAAGTCACGTTATCCCTGTGTGCTATAGCATAAACATTAGTACTACCGTACAGTAGCGACACGCCCCGCCTCCCTCCAAAACACTGTTCCTCACCTCTACCCGCGTCAACGAAACGTAGACACGCACACACAAGCACTTATTTGTACAGTCTGTTATTTTGGTTGTAGTGTAGGTAATTAAATAATTTCGTAGGTGTGTAGGTTATAATTAATTTTTCAAAAGTTAACTCTCACGGACGAAGTGGCGGGCAAAAGCTGTAGCAGCTATACAAATTCACAGTTAACCAAACAGAATCCATAGAAATATCCTTTTAATTTATTATTGTCACTGTTGATAGGTACCAACAATAAAACGATAAAAATAATAATTATAAAATTAAAGTGAAACCGCGAAACCTTACGAGTGAGTTCATTGTGAGATTGGCCTTTCCTATGGTTTCACAATGTCGGCTCTGCTTTGTTCTTTTCATTTGATATATAATGTAATTTTGTAAATCACAGTAGCTAAGTTTGTGTCAATATTTTTATTGTATTTTTGTATTCATATTGAAGTGTATATACAGTTAACGTTAACAATTATATAAATAAACACTGCTTGTGATCTTTTGTTTGTGTAAACGTAAATCATTTTTTATTTTATCCATTCTAAAATTATAAATGCGAAAGTAATTATGTTTGTTACGATTTCATGGCTAAAGTATTGAACCGATTATGATGAAAGGACAATGCCAGAAACTCTATAGAACTTTGCCCCACTCAATAAAAGTCATGTGCAATATGTAGCATCTTACTGTTTATTTATTGCTGATAACTAAACATTAGTCTTAGTGACTGTAGAGCTTGCGGTTTCCGTTTAAATCTAAAAACAATAATGACATTGATTGTAGGTTAAATTGTATTTTAGGTAAAATGAATTTGTATTTTGTGTTGTTTCGTAATCCGCAAGTTCTAAAGAAAAGCAATTTAGTATAGAAGGGTTCTATATTCATTACAATTATTTTCATTAATTTACTTTTTCTGTACATGGGTGGGGCAGGATCTGGCATTGTCATTTGGTACAAACTAACCTTAAACAACAAGAAAGGTTATGGACTTAAGCATAAAATATTTAGACATTTTAATCCGCGACTTCGTCTGCATCCGCGATAACCGGCAATCACGAGGACGAAACGCGGGCTAAAGTAAAGCTAGTATTTCAATATTTTGCTTATTTCAATTTTAACTTTCAAAATGTGATGGTTATTTTGAAACTAATCTAGTCAAATCTAATACGCGTAATGTAATTTGTATTACAATATTTCATTAACAGGCTACAGGCTAATTGAAATCGTTTAGTTCATCACTAATTATTATTGATATTCCATTATATCCGTTTGATATTTTAAATAAAGGAAGGATGTTAATTTGGTTGTTAATTAGAATCCAGCTAGTTAATTCCAGCTCAAATTGCCAGTTCAAATTGTTAGGTTTCAGATAAAATATAATGGTTCTATTTTAATGATCGAGGATGATTTCCAAGAGAGCAACTTTCTATACAACTAAAGTAAAAAGCGTAGTTTACGTACTATCTAAAATCTTTATGATTTCATATCTCTAAAAATAACTATGACAGATAGACTCATTATTTAAGAACAACATAAAGGTGCAGTTCAAATGTTTGGCAGTAGAAATTTTACTGAAGATGTTAGATAAGCACCAAGACCATTCACAGAACAGTGGTTTAATACACTTTCTCACAAAAATCAATTTGTTTCGTTCAACGGAACTAAGACAATGAAAGGGTATAGCTTTTGTAAATCACGCTGGACCGCGCCTTCATCTTGATAACAAAACTTATCGAAGAATAAGTACCTAACCCAGAAAGTTACGTCTTTTGTTTTAAAAAGAGATGTATAAAGTGGATTAGATGTTGCTTTAACTGAAGCTGTAAATACTCGTAAAGTGGTTTTAATTATACTTATCTGTGAAAGTACTGATTAAAACGTTGATTAGTTTAGCGCATTTAAGTAACACTTAGAGAGATTAGTTCTGTCAAAATAAACCACCATGTCAAAATTTCTTCTATTTTTCAGAATTAAGTTCAAATTTAGATATTTAGAAGGAAACAAGTGCAGTTTCATGATAGAGAGCAAAGTACAAAAATCTAGAAAAGTTGAACAAAAATGTGCCATGCAAAATTTCTGATATTTGCGGCTAAGAAAAAAGAAATCACTTACAACATAAATGCTTTTATGTTGGAAGCGATGGTTTCAATTTCATTCACTTCGCACATTGAACTTGTATCATGTGCAGAGAGTTCTAGATTTAATTCAATTATTTTAAATCCGACTATATTGCGAACACCAACTTTTCATATTTAACAGAGAGCGACGATATAGAGTTTAAATTTGAATGAAGTGTTTCAGGTAGAGAGGTACAAAATGAGAGAAAAGTTTAGGATTCACAAAATAGAATTATTGTACTTTTCCCCCTATACAGGGTGGGGATGGATAGCACAAAAAATGATCATGGTAGGATTTGGTAATTTGGTGTTATTGTTTTTATTGAGCATTAATAATATTAAATTATGACAAGTTGCCGCTCTTCTCACAAGTTAGAAAACCAACATTTCGTATGGTGTTTTATTTTGGTTACATTTGTATGCTCTTTAGTATATCTTAACTTTTTTAAATTTCATTTTTAAGATTTATTTGATAGTTTCAAAATATTCTTATTAACTAGTATTACCAGTATTTTAATTTTTTGTCGTATCATCGTCCCCACCTGTATATTGGGTTTTTTGTTCTAACGTTTATTTAAGAAATTATTCACAACCTCAATCATTTGTGTAATGAAGTGTGTTCAATTCTGAATAGTTAGTAATCACTAATTGGGTTTCGTGGGGCTCATTAAGCGCACACCGAATGCTTTTGAAAATACGAATCCGTACATTGTCCGTTCATTTTGTCAAAATAGTGGGAAGTACGTGATTTGCGTTACAATGTCGGATGACAAAGGCCGGGTCTGCTTTAGAATCGAGGAAATTGCATCTCTCAAAACCTATTTGAATGCGACATGAACTTTACGCGCGATCGCCTCTTACAGTCCATGTTCATTTGACCAGTCGCTTTGATAACTAGGTATAATAATACTAGCTATTGCCCGCGACTTCGTCCACGTGGATTTCGGTTGTCGGGCAAGGCTGACGAAGTTGCGGATTAAAAAAGCTTTTTACAAAAAAGACAACCGCCTTCAAAAACTAAAAAGTGAAAAATAACTTTAGCACAGAAGACACATTGACTTTTGATTCGAAATTCGGTGGCTTTGTTCTGTTTGTTGTTTTGTATTGCCACCGACTTCCGAAACTAAAGTCAATGTGTGTTCTGTGCTAAAGTTATTTTTCACTTTTTAGTTTTTGAAGGAGGTTGTCTTTTTTGTAAAAAGCTTTTTATTTTCCGCTTTTTAGTACCACCTTCTCATCCAAATCTATTAAGAAGAGATTGAAAGTTGACTACTCCAAAGATTAAAGAAACTAAAACGTCGTCGATGTAAAATTTTTGGGTATTTGTTGATTTTTTCTAAAAGGGCTGATTAAATTTCGATAAAATTTATATGGGACTACCCCTGAAGCATACCCTATTCATAAAAAAAAAAAGAATTTTCAAAATCGGGTTACGTTTGCCAGAGAAATCGCGTAACAAATCGCGCACATACTTAATGCAAATTTAAGACTTATACGATTTTCTCATGGATGCCATTGTCAGAACTGGACGAAAAAATGGGACCACACGGGAAGCACCAGCTTTCAAATAAAAAAAGAATCATCAAAATCGGTTCACCCAGTCCAGAGTTCTCAGGTAAAAAACACAAAAAAAAAAATACAGACGAATTGATAACCTCCTCCTTTTTTGAAGTCGGTTGAAAAGTAGCCTATGTCCTTCCCCAAGGTTCAAGGTATCTTCATATCAAGTTTCATCAAATTCGTCGTGAAAATGTAACAGGCAGACAGATAGAGTTTACATATTTTCGCATTTACAATATTAAGTATGGATTTATTTACAAGAAAGATTACAACAGGGTCAAACAGGAAATTTAGATACACACTACTAAGGGCATAACACAGATAATGGACGTTGATTGACCTGTACTGTAATGTAAATAATGAAACGTAAAAAAATAACAATAGCATTAGTAATTACTAGACGACACGGTTGGCGCAGTGTGCTCAGCGACTGGCTGCTGCACTGTGTCGCGGGTTCGATTCCCGCACGGAGCAAACATTTGTATAGCCTACAGGTAGTTGTTCCAGGTTTAGATATTTGTGTATTGTATGTAAGTGCTGCAGGAACTCCTAGGTTGGGGTTTTGGCAACGTTTAAAAAAAATGAAACAAATAATTAGTTATTATGCGCTAAGAGTTGTGTTACCAAATAACATACAACTTTGGTACTCAAAATAAAATCATAGTACCAGTGTTCCAACAAAAGTGAATGCATCCTGATGGTACAGGTACATACTCCAGCTCATCAAGTCATACCACACTGTCAAATTTTCCCAATTGAATATGAACCCTAATTTTTGGTCATAAAATTGAAAATCTATCAAAGAAATTGGACAGATTGTTGTAGCTTAATGAGCTGGCCTCTGTACACATGACTACACATCAAACTATACATTTCCAGTGTATGCTGATCTCGTATTGTATAGAATTTCCATACAATGAGAGGTCCTATACTGGAAATGTAAAACTTGATGTGTAGCCGTGCATGGCAGGGGCGATAGTGTAGTTTAATTGTCAAAAAGAAGAAAATACAAAAAAAAATTGTACTACAACTTCACAAGTGCCATCTCCTTCCACATAAGTAGCACAATATGATGCATTTAGCTATATAAGAAAAAAAAGCTATGCAATTCGACCTGCTCCAAAAAAGATTGTTTACGGTCCATCAGATGTCCAGAATTCCAAAGTGGATTAAGATTGCCTTCAGATTAGGTAGCATCGTTTGTCAACGTTAATTGATCTTCTGGAGAAAGGCATGTTTCGATTGTGCGTTCGCTAATAATGCGCGTTTATCTACGCTTCCATCTGTTAAGTTTTTTATTGTATTTTTTTTCTTCATAATTGCTTTCGCATGCTCTAGTACTTGCAATGGAAATAGATATTCATGTTTTGGGGTGTAGTATGGTCACACCTACGTCACTCCATACAAACGAACCAATATTATTACCTACACTACAACCAAAATAACAGACTGTACAAATACGTGCGTGTGTGTGCGTGTCTACTTTCTACGCGCCGCGAGTCTCAGCCTTGAACTAAGGTTTCGAGAGCAGGTTCGACGCGGGTAGAGGTGAGGAGCAGTGTTTCGGAGGGAGGCGGGGCGTGTCGCCATTGTACGGTAGTACAACTATTTATACTTTGGTATGGTGTTTCGAACTTTATCCATTAATTTAACATCTAGTCACGGCTACACATCAAGCTATACATTTCCAGTATAAACTGATCTCGCATTGTATAAAATTTCCATACTAACCTAGGTGCAGTGCCGAGACCACGGATATCGAACAAATGTTATTTTCTGCCTGATCCGTCGGTATCTTGGTCCAAAGCGCGATTGCTGCATGTGGGGGGGTTCGATTGCCATGGATTCGACTTTCATGCTGAGAAAAGTAAAATTGGATTCCAATCGAATTTCTCACTAGGTAGTGCCCGGAATTTGCAAGATGGTGGTGTAATACCTTCGTGTCTCGGAAAGCACGTAATGTCGTTGGTCCGGCGTCAGATTTCTCCCTAGTGGTGTCCGATTGCCGTCTCTTCGAGCTATGAGAGTGAGAACCTGTGTTTCCGTACTCTATAGTCCTCTTGTGCGTACTAGTCTCAATTGACATTGACTGCCGTGACGGAAATTAGTTTAGGAGAATATTTTTAATGTTATTTCCATTAGCGATTAAACTAGGCTCCATTGCTCATGACCAATCCATCAAAAAAAGAATTTCCAAAATCGATAATATGTCGGAGAAGTCGCGTAACAAATATTAAAAAAAAAACAACATACAATCGAATTGAGAACGTCCTTCTTTTTGAAGTCGGTTGAAAATTGTTTATTATGCAATTACCTACAAAAATTGATCTTACACTTTTTGCCCTGAATCACCATTTCGGAGATATAGCGATGATAATCATCTAATGGAACCTCAAGCAGTAGTTAATATATTAACTTACTTCAAAGTTTTTGTAACTTTCACGTTGAATAAAAGAGCTTTATATAATGAAAATCTCGGCGTACCAAACTATTCTATTATAGCCGTTTTATTACTTCCATTCTCTGTCGAATCCGGTCCACGACTAATTTCGAATTTGACGTCATTATTACAGTTTAATTTGACTGAGTTGATTCCCATGTTATCAGATGCAGATGCGACAAAAAACGTAATGCGTTTGTCTATTAAGAACATCTTGGGTGGTTTTGACGTCGGTCTGTTCTCCATAACCGGCTTTCCTGTCCCCTTGGTGCTCCCGTTTGACGTCTTTCCTGTCTCATGTACAGTGACGAGCGAAAATATGTATGCAACTAGCATTTTTTTTAAATCAAATCTTTTATCTACTTAGGGCGAGTTGTTTCAAACAGTCGGTTAACGTTACATACGGACGGTTAAAAAGTGACTATGACGTGCGATGTTTAACGTACGTTAAATGTAACGGGTTGTTTTATGACTTAAAAATCAGTCAGTTAAAGTTATTCAAAAAGAGATTCCATAATATTTTGATGTTTGAAGTAGCTATTTGACAACACAAAATTACGATGACTGGTCGGTTATGGTAATAGTAACTATTTGACGTATGATTTTGTGAAACAACCCATTTTTTTGATTTGACGATAGTTAGCGCAATTTTTGACTATTACCGGTCAGTAATGGTTAGTTGAAGCAACCCGCCCTTAACCATGAACATAGGTGCCGTTGTACCTATGTTGATTTGACAATAATGTGTCTATTTTTGAAAACCAGTTTCTTGTAGATTTGTAAATTATCTTTGATGAAATTTGGTGTGGTGTGATGTAATTCACAAATGCAAAGATACTGTAAAAAAATACCACAAAATTTTAACATGTTTTTTGCAGAAAAATTGAAATTGATTTCCAATAAGTGTATTCATATTTTTGTTCTTGACTGTACTTGCTCCCCTTGCTGTGACACATGCAGAATTTTGATGAGGCAATGACAAATGAGCAATAAATCAACATGAAAGTTAAGATTTTGTTTATTTTAACTTTTCGAGGGTTGTAGTTATGAATATTAGAGATGGTTTTTTGTTTATCTTACTGAAAAGATTTATACAATTAATGGTGATATTGCCTATAAGAAACCAGTTCTAAAATTCGAATAGGACCTATTCGAATTTTAGAACTGGGAAAGTAACATTGGGAAGTACATACAGCTAAATGGACTTGGATGGATGGGCTTTATAATTATTATGTTTTCGATAAAATCTAACACGCATGCACACATTACCTCTTAAGAGGATTGTGAGGTGACGATACGCGGCGCGAGTAGGTATTTCCGAATATGCTATCTGTTTCATACCGTTCGCTCTGCCTCCCGCCGGGTGAACAAAACAAATACAATATGGCCCTGCCCCCCGACCCGTATCGTGCAATAGAGAGAGTTGCAAGTCTAGGAGGCAATTACCAACATTTGCTTTTTGAAATATTTTTGTTTTGGGCGTTAACGTTTTCTACCACCTAAACCTTCACGAAATGAGACAATTTTGGTTTCATTACATTCAGTACACCTTAATCTAGGTCTGTACGTTTTGCTTTTTAAGTAATTCACTATAATTAAATTTAAAATATTAAAAACGAAGATCGAAGTTTTTAAGTCAAAAATGTAGATATTTAGATGAAAATTACTTCTATCGTACGCAATATTTATTTAAAACGGACAGACCTAGTTTTTCATTATATCTACAACATTTCCAAAAATTATGAATATTGGACTAAGTTTACAGGGTGTAAAACGTTACAGCCTCACCACAGTCCTCTTAACTGTTGAAATTGTGTGTAAAAAGACCATAAAGTCATTATAACGAATACGTTAATAAATCTTTATTTCATACAGCATCAGATAATATATTACAAAGGGTCCATATACTCATCACGCCACAATTATTAAAATCTCCATCGGTTTTAATTACTTGCGGTACAAATATGCAAAATAAATCCAACGCAAATATGAACGCATGTGCGCTTCGAGTTTCGACTTTATTTACGCCCACTCAAGAAATGTGTGTAAATAACAATATAGCTAACGGGGGGTAGCGGACATGGTGATCTATATGCAAATGTTATAACCCGCTTATTATATTTCCGAAGAACAGTAAACCGTGAAAATACAGCGATACTCCATCAAAATTTATTGAGGGCTCCTTGTGCTCCTGGTTTTACAATATATTTGTACCCCGGTGTGCCTGTGGCTTTATGAAAAAAACATGTTTTTCCTGGGATGTCCCAATTTGCTTAAATTGATTGATGGTGACCCTATTGATGGTTGGTAGTACTATCTACATATACTAATATTAAAATATTATAAAGATGAAAGATTTGTTTGTTTGTTGCGATTTAACCCAAAAACTACCGGTCCGACTTAAAAAATTCTTTCGCAATTAGAATGCTACATTATCTCTGAGTAACAAGCAATATTTATCAATTGAAAAAAATCAGGGATTCGTGAGTAAATTCACGCGGACCAAGTCGCGAGCAAACTGCTATATAGTATTTTGAATCGCTGTCTTTTCAGATTTTTAACACGTGTTTTTTGCATGTCTAGAAAACAGACAGTCTAAATAATAGGTTAGATATTTAGTCTACAGTCTAATAATACTTTGTTATCCACGCATGTGGTTTCATGAGCGTTGATCGTTGATCGAGGGAGTCCTATAAAAACTAAGGCTTATCGCAAATGTTCTAACAACAGTATCGAGTTTTTGACGATTAATTTTAATTTTGATAAATATACGCAAACTCTTAACAAAAACTTGAGATGTGTAAAACTAAATGAAATGAAAATTTCCTCTAAATAAACTCTTAAACGTAGTTGTAATAGCACAAAAAAATCAAGTTAGGTTATAGGTTATTCGATTAGTCGGTCGCATCGATTATTTTGTAACAGCAATGTCGATGCGTGACTACTGACTTCCCTTCTCTACTTACAAGGTATTTGTTTGTTACGAATTCCATATTCAAAAATACACTCGAACATCAAACTGTCTTCATGTGGTCGCGGATATAGGTATGCGTTTTACGATTCAAAATTACATGTTGAAGTGGTATCATATTATTATATTGAATCAACCGTATCATTTCATTGCACAGATAATTAATTGGGCTGTAAATGAAAAGTACATTCGAAATACATTTCACACCTATTGTTCTTTGATTTGCGTTGTGCGAGTGTAAATAACGATATCTTCCTGTGTTTAACGTTTTTATATTTAACAGTAATAATAATTTATACTATCCACTTTATGAATTATATTGTATATATAAAACTGTTGTTTCTTTTAATTGGATAATATAGTATGTTATTTAAAAATAGGAAAGCTAAATGCTTTTAATAAATAAGTACTGCTATAAAATTCCTAGGAAATAAAAAGAAAACGATTACCTGGTTCAATTTCGACTTTATAAACATTCTCAGAATCTTTATAAAACACGGTGATTACACAAAACAAACAATTACTTAGTATAGAAAACGTGCAATCATTTGTAATATGGTAGTATAAAATAACATGGTATTGTAAAATCGAATAGGAAATTGAAAAAATGAGCCGCGAAGTTTTCAATGGGCATCGAAACAACAATAGGTGAAAGTAAATTGCCGAGGGTAGGACAAAAGATGACCCGTCTATTTTTATGTCTCGTCGTGAAAGCGTCTTAGTAAATTAATCAAGCCATAGCCGATCTGAGCCGATTCACTTACTTACTTACTAGTACTCCTTTCGTTACAGTAAGTGCGACTTTTAGTCGACCGATTTTTACTAGTACTCCTTTCGTTACAGTAAGTGCGACTTTTAGTCGACCGATTTTTAGGTGTGCGTTGGTGCGGTCTAATGTCAAACGGGGGTGCAAATTATGCGTCAAGCCAATACCGGACTTCCGACTCGTGGTAGCAGGTTGAACCATGGGGTTTCAGTCGGTAAGAGTCGTACGTAACAACCCCCAGACGGAAGGTATCCAAAAAGGTGTGCATCCGTGGCGTAGCCATAAAAATTGGTTGTGTAAAAATCTAGTACCTACCTAATTTCACCTCCGTATTTTGATTTCACGCACCGATTTCAATGAGTCTTAATCAGAACATTTCTATGAGAAATCGTTTCATGTTATTACGCGAAATTAATACGTGCCCGTTTCGACGTTATTATCTAGCTCCGTACGTAGTAATAATAGAAATTGCGAATTTGTTCTGCCCAACAATTTAGTCGGGTAATCGCAAACGTGCGCTATTCCTTAAATTCTCCCTAGTTTGGTACGCCCCTCCCGGAATTCCTTATTCATTTGTGGCATTACATTAGGCGTATTGTCCCAAAATGAGACGTTGAAAGAAAATACAAATGGCATCTTTTATTGAGTTTCCGGAATGTGTTGTGTTGTAAAATTGTTGGAACGCTCGTTTTATGTTCTTTAAATGGGGCTATAGCAATTAAAAGGTCCAATGAGGAATTGCTTTGGTGAGACAAGTGGATGTTTACGTCTCTATAGGGAAATACTCATAAAACCTTTGTATGTCACATGCAAATTAACCTAAGTGCTACCTTAGGATCGAATCCCTAAATATTAGTATGTATTACACTCAACGCTGCAAAAGATACCACTTCCTACCATTAGAAAACCGACGCCAAGTAAACGATATTACTTTTCTTCTTAACATTGCCAATAGCTCTATTGATTGTTCCGAACTTCTCTCACGCATATCACTCCGAACCCAACACGTAGGCTTTAGACAGCGGCCACTACTTCACGTTCCATTTGCGTCAACCAACTACCGACGGAATGCCTTCTTCTTACGAAGCGCAGCAATTTTTAATAATATTTCCTCTAATTTAAATGTCGATCTATTTAGAACCAGCCCTAGCACATTAAGACAAGCAATAAATAAAGAATTCTTTGGTAGAGATCGTAATAGCTCACCCATAATAAATACTCATTAAATTAAATAGCGCAATATAATCACAATTTTGTCTCATTTTGTTTTATTTTTAACTAGGATGTATTTTGTCTTAGTCTAAGAAATAATTATTTTGTTTTATTTTTTGTTTTTTCTGATTGTGTTCTCATGTAAAGAAAAGATTTGTTTCATATAATTTTAATGAAAATGTATAGTTTAAGTACCTATTAATATATTTATTTTTCTTCGTTAACTTTAGGTAAGTAGAAAATAGCTTATATGTGGAAGCTTTTAAATGGCAAATGACAGCGCCCATTATACATTGTTTAATATAAATCTTAGTCTGTAAGCTTTCTGAATAATAAATAAATAAAAATAAATAAAATAAATAAATATAAATATTTTATTCAACTACGTAGTTGAATAAGTTTTCCGAGACCTATCGTCTATGTACCTGCCTACGTAGGCAGGTACATAGACGATAGGTCTCGGAAAACTTCCTCTTTTCCCTTTATTAGTTACGAAAACAACGACCATAGCTTCTACATTTAATCCAAAAGAAAATCCCTTCAACAGAAAGCTCCATCTTTTTTATTTTCCAATGTGTTCGCAGTGTTATTTTTGTTCAGTTTTCTTCAGAAATGGCTCACAAAACGTCTTTAACACACAATGCTTTCTGTATCGCTCTTTCGATGAGAATTTTTCTCCAGAACATACCATATTTCTTAGAATTGATATTATGAACATTTATGATAAAAATAGCTATGTGCTGCTGTCGCAAGTAGACGTATCTATACAAAATAGTCACGCAAAAAAAAAGAAAATTGTGTAGAATTTCATACTAACTATACCTGCCCCGTTTATATATTCTGAACGATAAGCCAACCTGATTAAAATTACTTCTTCGTCTGATTAAATATTCCGTATATTTCCGCTTTGATTCCGCACGGGGTGGTTGAAAAATATTTTTCGGATTTTCAATGAGACCCAATGGCATTCTCCGAACATTTTTTTTGCTTTATTCTGGAGTGCGCTTGTAGATTCATTCCTATTATTATCGATGAGGTCTTCTTAAATGACACTTTTCATTGACATGAAACTTATAAAAAAACATTTACTATTAAAAAAAAAAATGGAGACCGACTGTTATAAATATATAATGTAAACTACAATTCAAACCCAATGTTGTACACTTGAGAGGCTTTATTTTAAATTGAAAATTGATATAGACTAGGAAGGTAAGGTAGGAATATAATAAATAGAAGCCACAAAACGTTATTAATTGGATTCTATAACGTCGCCAATAGCTTAGACGCCCCTCGTCAGTTATATTTAACTAAATATATTTATACCTGCCTGATAAACAGAATTAAATTATTTTCGAATAAAAATTACACCCCTTTGTGGATTGTATTTACGTGTCCTTACAGATGATAGTGCTAGAAAGGGGCTGCCACCTGCTGATGGGTAATAGAAATGTGTATGTCAGAAGAAGACACTGCGTTTTGCCAACCCCAAATAAATTGATAAGGTTGAGAGAAAAGAATTGAAGGCTGATGATACATAATTATCAATGGTCTAAGTATGCAGATTTATTGATAGATTGAAAAGCACTCGGTTAAAATAACATCAGAAGTAATATTCTGTAAAAACCTCAATCAGGTTCAGTTTAAGTGACCTTAAGGTGACGAAATCGCGGCTTACCTCTGACATAGCTCTCAGAATATGCAAGTTGAAGTGGGAAAGGGTGGGGGCGCTAGAAGAATCGATAAAAAAATGGGGAAGAAAGGTTCTCGAGTGGCGACCACGGACCGGAAGACGCAGCGTTGGTAGGCCTCTCACCAGATGCACCGACGACATTATCAAGGTCGCGGGTAACCGGTGGATGCAAGCGGCAGGTTGCCGCTCGTTGTGGCGTTCTATGGGGGAAGGCCTTTGTTCAACAGTTGACGTCTTTCGGCTGATGATGATGATGATGATGGTGAGTGGTCATCCCTAGCATCAAGTGGGATGACAGAAGCTCACTTTACCGAATCTCATTAAAATAGGTTTTTACGGAATATCACTGCCGTTAATAGTGTGAAAATAGAAATCTAAAAATTGTTATTGCCGTATTTGTTACACGATCGTTTTGCTGTTATGTTTTAATTTAAAAAATGTATACGTTTCGAAACGGTCCTCAATATCGTTAGTTTTAACTGTAGATAATAAAATAACATCGTTGAATCCTCACAGTCATTCATATCATGACGTAGATAGACTTTATCTTTTATTTTATAAACATTTCTGTATTTAGGTAACTGCTTTATTCTTTCCTTGATTTTGTGTGGTATTTTTTTTTGTTTTTGAGCAGATATACATATTTTTCTCGAAAATGTCAATGAAAATGAATTAAATAATGCCAGTGAAAGTTCCGCCATAATCGGACTTGCCGTCTTGGAGAATAGCCGGATCAAACAGACAGACAAATAAAAATGTAAAAAATTGTTTTATGTTCTGTATAAACATAAAATAAGCATTAAATACAAAACTGTTATTTTAACATTACAAACAGCTACTTCAATTTTATTTAAGAACTTGACCAGATTATTATAGTGTTAAAATAAGATAAACTCTCTGTTTTCTAGACATGACTAGACAGTCCGCCTCGCGGTCTGGAAACACTAAATAGCGAAAAATATAACAATAATATATTTTATCAATGTACGAAATCAGTAATTCTCCGGTTTACAGTAAGTACCCGTCATGTAGAACAACCAGTAGTACTTATCTTAGTATTTATTCACTTCAAGAATCAAAGCCTAAAGCTAATCACTCACTACTGCAGCAACCAGCCGTCAAACTCCAGTTACAAAACTACTGAAATCGAAACCGAAACAAGCTACCAATTTTTCATCCACGGTTGCCAAATAAGAAAAAACCCCATACGTTCCCCCTGCCGCCTACAGCTTATCTGAACCATCCTCCTTGGATAAATCAACTGGAAAATTGAAAACTGCGGGGAAACCTTCGGTACGAAACTTAAGACTAACTTTGATTAACCCGATCTACCTACCTGATTAAAATTCGTATGCCAGCTCCAATTACATAGGTATCTATGCCTTATGAAATAATTTTAATTGTTTTACTATTGTTTTGTTTTTGTTTTTTGATTGAGGATAGAGTTTTAAATTGGTTTTAGACATGTTTTTGAAATTGGGGTTTCAGTTTTTTTGGAGTTGAAACGGAATTGTAAATTGTAGACATAGATATGTCTAATTTTTAATTTTTAATAAATATACTCGTACATATTTGGGTTAAGTACTGCCAAAACGAGCCGAACCCACGTCAGTATGTCATACTTTTGGAAATTATTATTGTACCGAGAGATTTAAAGCTGGTTAATTTTAAATCTATTCTTAGCATATATTTGGTACATACTTGAACTGAAATGGTTAAATAGTAGGTGGTAATCATTTGGATAATTGGAACAGAGGACTGGCCTTTTCTTGGGCTTCTTCTTTTTAGCGTGTCGATGGCAAATACGGAAGTGTAAAATGTGTGTATGTATGCGTGTAAATATGCTAGTGTGTATGTGTGAGTAGTGTTTCTTGGTTAAAGAATTAGCATTTCTATACAACGTGGTAATGCTGCTAGTAGCCTAATGGGCAGAGAGATGCGGACGAGTTTTTTGATGCCCTGCCCTGTCTGCCCTACCCTGCCCTCCATTGTACACAATATTTTTTTAATAATTATAATACTTTTTTAAAGCTTTAACTATACATAGTTAGTTTTGTTCGGTAAGATGTAAGTTAAGCAAGTTTGGCATATTGAATGAGTTTGATGTAATGGATGGAAAAATGTGAGGTGACTCGTTTTGGCTAGTCTCGTGCTGTCTCTATCACTTAATGTCAAAGTGATTGTGACAGTACTGGACTTGACGGCATCTTAAAATTGAGTAGCGTTTGAGTATTTGGCCACCGGGTTCATTAAATACTGGAAAAACGACCGTTTGATGGTAAAGAACACTGAAAACAAAGATATATTGCAATAAGATTGACACTCAACGTTAGTTTTGTATTGCAAGACCAAATGGTTTACCCAACTCTTGGATATATACAAACTCTCATTCAATGAAAAGGTACGCTTGACTTAATCTCAACCTACTAAGAGACTTCTTGTACTCTTTCAAGCGATTTATCGACTAAAAGAATATAGAGAGAATCGTAAATCAATATGTTTTCTCAGTGTGCTCACAATATTGTTATCCTATACCGATACGGAGAGTCAACACATGTTGTATCAAAGCACAACAAAAGAACGACAACATTTTCCATTATAAGTCACAATTGTATAAATAGATATCATCGGTACCTTATCTTACTATACGTGTCGATATAAAATAGAATTGCGATGTTTCTATCACGATACAATCGCATAAAAGGGCAAGCGGCTTGATTCTGCGACTTCTTCAGATGAAATTTAGATAAGGACCGCGTCCTCACAGTTTCGTACTGTAAGTAATTGGATGGGGCGGGCGTGGGGCTGGACTTATCGACACTCGTCAATCGCAATAAAACTCAGCAAATCGCAGTGTGTGGACGGTTACTTATTCGATTTATAGATAGTGAAGTAATGACTACTAGCTGCAATCGTTACTGTATTCTGGAAATCAAATGCAATTTACCGATTGGCGGTTAAATTCCAGGTAGTTTCCAGTTCCAGTAGTTTTGAGTTAAATAATACGCTTATCTATATAGTATTATGATTCCACACTATAAGTTATTGGATTCATGTTTAAACATGAATCTAAATATTTCAACAATAGTACAAATATACTAAGCAATCAATACACTAATCTTAAAAAGCTCAAGAGTTTGTCTAATCTCCATTATTACTGCTCCGATTCAAAAAAATATTTTCCTAATAGGAAAATACGTTAACTCTGAGTCCATTTTGCCTGTCCCAAGTCTTTATAAGAACTTTTGTCTTCCAGCCCAGCGATCAGTCTGCATCCTATACACCGATCTGAGTCCTATACGCTTAATTGTATTACTAGCGACCCGACCCAGGTCGGGGAAGGCTATAGAGCCTTCCTCGATAAATGGACTATCCAACACAAAAATAATTTTTCAATTCGAACCAGTAGATCCTGAGATTAGCGCGTTCAACCAAACAAACAAATAAACTCTTTAGATTTATAATATTAGTATAGATAAAAAAATAGGGATTTGAAGAAGATTCAAACAGACGCAATCGTGAAGCTAGTTTTGAATTTTAGATTAGATAGAGTTGTATTTTGATATAACATTGACACAACTATAGATCTACCTATAGTTAGGTTAGGCTATGTCCTTTGTGCATCGGTCAGCAATCCGTGAAAATCTTGAACTGTCAAGTGTCGGTGTATCAAGTATGGGAATCGTAAAGGGCAGTCAAAAGCGAGGAAGCCTAAATACCATTTGTGTAACCTTGGCATTTTCCAACTTTAACCTTACCGAGTTCCCTCCGTGCCTTGGAAAGCACGTAAAACCTTTGGTCCCTGTCATTCGTAGATCTTTGGCAGCCGTTAAGGGTAGTTAGAAACCAGAAAGTCTTATAACCAGTCTTACCAAAGGGTATCACCCAGCCACTGGGTTGTGGAGGTTCGATAGGCTGTCGCTCCATGTCATCATCATCATGTCAACCTTTAGACGCCCACTGCTGAGAATAGGTCTGCCCCAAGGGGGGTTCAGCCGTAATCGCCATGCTTGGCCGATGCATGTTGGCGATCGCAGTAGGTGTTATGGTACTCAGACGGACGCTGCTGTCTATCCTCTGGTCGCTCCATGTAAAATACTGGTATTCAGCTGCATTCGATTAGACTGGAAGCCGACCCCAAGATAGTTGGGAAAAGGCTAAGCGTCTGCACAAATATTTTTC
Source organism: Charanyca ferruginea (assembly GCA_947361185.1). Classification (NCBI taxonomy): domain Eukaryota; kingdom Metazoa; phylum Arthropoda; class Insecta; order Lepidoptera; family Noctuidae; genus Charanyca; species Charanyca ferruginea. The sequence continues at coordinate 52,352,399 of OX376055.1, read as the reverse complement.
ATCATCATTATCGTCTGATGATGATAAAAAATATTATGTTTAGAGACTAGACTCAATTTAATTAGAAAAACGCAGATGAGGAGATGTGCATTCTCAATAGTCTAATTTCTTTTCTTTTAAATGACTTGGAATAATATAATGGAATTAATAAACCATGCGTGGTATGGATTGTAACAATTTAATTATAATTATAACACCGATGCAAAACAGTTGATTTATTTTCAAATTAAATTATTTCAGTCACGGTTGAAACTAATTTAATTATAAAAATAATTGCAATTTGTTTACACTTTCTCATTAAATTATGCGAAGATTAATGATTACGAAGTTATTGTTGTTTTGATTAACTTAGCTCCTCTTTTTAATTAATTATTTATTCTTTTTTAGTTCTAACTGTATACTTTATTGTTATAGGTATGTTCAGCGAACTTGGCATCATATTTGAAGCAGCGACTGGTAAAAGTATAAACCACATACCATCTAACATATTTTTGATTTTTTCGGTTAATCTCAAGAGTTCTGCAATTAAGATAAGATTAACTCCAAACTGTGCTACAAATTAGTAGTATCGCAAGCCGTGCACTCGTAAAGCTCCGCGCACACTCACGATAACCTCTGCTGGAGTTTTAGCGCCTGACTATAAATAGTCGGTAATAAATTTGTCGTTACACTACAAGAGTATCTAACGCTCAGGAAATTACTGGTTCACTTTATGACCCTTATTTTTACAACGTCCAAATTGAGAACTCATACAGTTTTAATGAACACTTCCTAATTAATCTACACTTCATATACAGCATCATTATTTTTTACTTTCGGTACCACAGAATACAGACCCTCTAAATAAGGCTGCGTACAGTTTATTCCTACGTACAACCTACTGACGTACGCTCACAAAAATGTGCGGAATAATTAATGGACTATAATTTTACTGGGCAACTTTAAAGACCACAGAACGGGAATTAAACACAACGAATGCTTATAAAATATGTACAAACTCTCAGTCAATATAATTTTATTACAACATTCGACAATTAACAAAAGAACTCGAGACAAAGGACCTTTTTTGACGGCTCATAAAATTTAATTTGAACTCCCCCTATATAATAAAAATAACTACAAACATAGTTTTGCTAGAGCACTCAAAGTTCTATTATTACAAATGTGTTCGAAAAATGAAGTCTGTTAACGGATTTTTACCATTTGAACAAAGAACGTTTCGTTCTGTTTTCTAATTTCGGTTCCGATTACGTCACAGGGAAACAAAGACCTGTTGATGCAACTCATAAACATATGAAGGCAATGAATGAAATGTGCATTTTGTTAAACTACCCACATGTTTTTGTGAAGGGATTTAAATTTAAATTGTTGTGTCAATAGATATGGATATTTATCGGTTTGTTAATGGATGTACGAGAAGAGTTAAGATTAATTAGTTCTTTATAATTTCCTGTCGGCGCTCGCTTCCGTTTTAATATCGAGCTGTCGATTCATTCAACACTAGAATTTTATTTTTAAATAAAACCAGAGAAAGCTTTATTATCAGTAATTTAAATTCCTATAGATTGCGCGCTGATATTGGCATGCGACAAAAACAATGCATTCCTTATCGTCACAATTAAAATCGATATTTTTCTTCCACTCACGAAGTCGTAAACTCCGCATGAACGCACGAGTGTATTACGTTTTCTTGTTAACGACAATTATGTCGCACATTTCGGGCCCACAAAATATGTTAGGGCATTAAAATGATTTTTATTGTTCTTCGTAACAGTGGGACCACGTGTAGCAACCATTGTACGTTTCGTACGATTACTTAATACCGTGCAGATGTACGATTTCGTAATATCGGATTAAATGTTCGTTGGATGATGGTCGTGTGAACACGTGTTAGGATTGTTATTAGATAATTATGTCACTACATAGACTTCGGTGCGTAAAGATGTTTTATTACAAAAGCACAGATGATATAATACAAAAGAGAGTGATTAATAAGGGCGTTGTATGGGCTTTGATCTGGTATCCGTAATAGTTTTATTTTGTTTTTATTAATTGGAAGTTTAATTAAAATTGTTACATATTACATACGACAATCATTTTTTGTTTTAATCTATTTTTTAAACCGGTGCCTCACACTAGGATTAGCTATGAATATTGTACGCAAAAGACAAAAGTCAACCAAATAAGTCCATTCATTGCGTAGGCACCTACCTAGTTCAACCATTGTTACAATAAGACCATGATAATTTAGTATCAAAAATAATCAGCACAATCTCGACCGATTACTTAAATCTCGAAACCTTATTTCCTCTTTTACCTCAATGTAGATAAAATGATTCATCTCTTTCAACACTTAGTATGAGTAATCCGAAATGAGGCTATTTTTCATAAAGATCCAACAAAAAATGTGTGACGTAATGCTCTTAATATTAAACGCCATACTTTCACATTGTCGTCGCTTTAAAAGAAAGATTGCTTTTTACGAGTGGATGCGTACCAGATGATTACGTTTTCTGTCCTCGGTTGAACGTACCCATTTCGGCTTATATGATTTACATGGGAGATTTAGCCACAAGCTTAATAAAAAAAAGAACAATATGTTTTTCATTATTTAAACTAGTGATTGGAGCCTTCTCTTTAAGCAATAAGGCCTTTGATAGGAGACCCCGTTCTTCCACAATTATCTTAAAGTGTGGAAAACTTGTCTAATTAATTTTTAACTTCTAGTCAAAATTTCATTTGATCTTTTTTAAGTAAAATACGAGTATAATAAAAACAGACCCAAAAACAAGTAAACAAAAAGCGAGAGTCTTTTGTGTGAGTGAAAATGAGGGAATGTGTGTATGTGTGTGAGAGCAAAACTTTTTAAAAGTTAATACAGGACAGGTAGAGAACCTTCATTATTTTTAATAGAAATTTCTCTCGCAATCTCTATCGGTAATAGAACAATACGTCAATAAGTATGCCACTGTAGAGTGGATTTTAATTTAATATCCGTCATCGTGATAATAAACTTACATTACGGATCTTATTGCTGTAATTTCATATTAAAACTTTTACTTAGGTACGTTGTAAAATGCCTCGGTTGGAAGAAAGGTTTCATTGATTACAGTCATTAAATTATTAACTACTTACTACTTTGTCAATTGATATTTCCAGAACAAAGGAAAGTATTTTATGTCTATTTGACTTTTAGAATGTGTATCATTACCGCTGATCGATCAAAAATGGTATCGGTGCAAATGATTACCTTGCAAAAACTTGATAAAAACTTATCCAATTTCTTCAATTTGAAAAGGCTCACAAGTTTCTACAACAAGTTTTGTATAGGAAACCATAATAAATGTAGTATCAGTGGGTACTCGTTGAATTACCCTGCAGGGGGGCGCGTCTTCCCGCAGGGAGCCTGACTCATTCGGGGTAAGGGAACTTTGTTAATGCACTTTACGTCACATGAGTTTATTTGTTTTGCTACGATTCCACATAGAATAAGTTTATTACTGTGCTATTAAGTTCTTGAGTGCTGGGACAGCGGTTATGAATACTGTGGCAACATATTGGACTTTCAAGTACAACATAAGTGTATCGTCAAATATATTTTGTAGAATGTTTACTTATGTCACTTAATGAATGCTCACATATTGAATAGGAGTCCTTTAAGCTTGTGAAAGAAATATGAAACATTTCCAACGCTATACACATAAGTGTTGAAGCACATAAATACAAGTCACTTTATGAATTAAATAAAAAAAATTGCTCCATTCAACATTTTCCTAAAATTAAGCACATTTTCCGAACAATTTCTTTGACCAAACTTTTTCCAAATATACAAAAAAAACTTTCTTATAAACATATTCTCGCGGATCTACAGAAATCAGATCCTTTTCAAAACGCACTTATTTCCATACGTTGGCATGTTATTGAAGAGTGGTTCTTTGAATTGCAAATAGGCTGGTCCTCGGGCGAGCTCCATTGAAATGTCAATTTGTTTTCTATTGGGGTAGCTTGTTTGGTAACCTCGAGACATATCGTCTTACTATTGTGTGTTTTGGCCTGTGGAAGGCGGGTCTTATACTTTTCCTCGTGTGACAGGGGTTGCGAAATATGTGTGGGACACATTTTTATTGCAAGGATTTGTCTGTGAGTGACGTAGCGTGCTAAAAGTCGCATGAGACAAGTAATTTCAATGAAAAAAGTGTACGATCCTCTTAAAGCTTTTCAACTATGGTATAGGTCATTTTTTTTTTAATTTACTACAGTTTTAAATCATGTTATTAGAAGTTACCTATACTATAAACTGTGTCACGGTGTAATAACAGTGAAGGATATTAATTTAACTTAAATGAATAAAACTAGCAAAGGAATAAATTCTTTAATTACAAACTGTTATTAATATCAAAGGGAATTTACATTTTTGTAAAGTTGTAATTAAGTTGACAAAGACGTTAATTATAGGTTTCTTTTTTTAATACATAGTATAGGTTCAACTTTCCGACTCCCTAAAAAGTTTTCTAGTTCAAAACTGTTAGTAAAATGTTTGAAGTAAATGATTGGAGTTTGAGTATGAATATAAGCAGTATAAAACTTGAAACTTTATCACTTTCCGTGCAATATACGGAATATCATACATAGGTACCCAAAGAATTATTTAAACCTCTAACTATACACCAACCCTCTGAAGATAAAGCCAACAAATACTCCTTCAAAATTAAAACTCCGTAGTTTATGAAGTGGGTTTTAAATTTTGAGGGTTTCACTTTTTGCGGACAAAAAGTGTAGTCGCCGTGTTCGGTATCGCGGTATCCGGGATCCGGTTTTTATTAGTGGCGGATATCGAGTGGCTTCCGAGGGTATTGTGGAACGATTTGGTCCCGAATGCCTATTGTGGTGGGATGTGGTACTGAACACCCTATTGTTAGCAAGATGTCGCTGCCTTTGTCGTTCAATGGCTCGAACATTTAGCACAATGAACTATGCTTAACTGCAAATCGTTATTGATTGTTTGTTTTTTTGTCAAGTGACAGTTTTTGTGGTGAGCTCAATTTTGGGGTGGTATTGTCTTTGTTCTTATTGAAGTTGAAGCCTTACAGTGGTTTAGTAAAACCCCCCACAGGTAGGTATTTTTTTCCAACAACGTGCTTGACATAAAATGTCATGGGTTCTTGTAGATTAATCCGGTGTAGGTTCCTGTATAAAATGAGAGAGAGGGGCTCGTGGTTGTTCGGTCATGGTTAAGCTACGCTTGCCGCGGTCAGTCCGTGGATGGGTGCCCATTCATTTTATACTAAGACCTCTCCGTGCCTCGAACAGCACGTGAAACCGTTGGTCCCGGCTGTCATTCGTAGATCTTTGACTGTTGCTATGAGTAGTCAGGAGCCAGAAAGTCTGACAACCAGTCTTACCGAGGAGTGTTACCCAATAACTGGATTGTGGAGGTCAGATAGGCAATCACTTCATGTACAATACTGGTATTCCGCTGCATTCGGTAAGACTGGAAGCCATTTTTTTTTTTTGGTACGGGGTGGAAAATCCTCATGGATGTCCTCCGCCCTGGGGCGGGCGGAGGGGTCTGTCAGACTCTTACTAACTAAAAACCACCCCGGTGTTCCATCTCACACCTACGTCGGGGGTCGTGGGAACTGGAGATACTTCCGCAACCCCCGACTGGTGCCGGCTCGCTACGGCGGGCCACTTCTCTGGTCAGGGAGGGGAGTGAGGTGTTAGACTCCCCCCCGGACGTCTTAGAGGGGCGAGCGTGGAACACTACGCGCCGCCACCTCGGGAAGACTGGAAGCCAACTCTAACATAGGTGGTTTAAAAGGCTAGGCAGTTGATGAGTTTCCTTTATAGATTGAGAAAAACGGATTAGCTCACTGTGTTGCCGGGTTCGTCCGACTAGTTCGATGACATACGGCCACCTTTCTCAAGGAGTTCCACAGGATGACGTACTGCTCGTCGCGTTCCTGCGGAAAGGTGGCCGTATGCCATCGAAACCAGTCGGACGATTCCGGTTAATCCGTTTTCCTCAATCTATAACGTGTAACAATACCTTCTCACGTTTCGTTTAGATGAGTTTCCAGTATAAAAACCTGAAAAGAATTTAAACAACACATTGTTTTCTTTCCACTCATATCGAACATTTAAAATTCTCTAGTTGTTTGGAGATTAAATGGATCTCATCATTCGATCTTATCGCAACTTAACATTTGTATTTGTTGTTGAAAGCACGTCCAATTGTTTCTCGACACATGTTTGTTGTATCAAAGCTAACAATAAAACAATGATGATTAATGGGCGCAATAACAATACAATACGAATTAATACCGGTGCGAAAATAACGATTGGGAGCCGATGTTTTCACTCGTGCATCAAATGAATTCTGTAGACAATGGCTTTACAATAGATTAATATTGACATGGATTTATACTGCTAAAGGTGAATGACATTTTATTTCAAACTTGCGTTTTATAGCTCAAAAATGTAATGAATCACCCAAAATGCTCTGAAAGCTATGAAAAAATGTTCTGTAAAAAAAAACAAATAATTAATAGTTCAACATATTATGTTTTACATCTCTACTCAGCCGAACCTATATATATATCTCGGAATCATTTCGTTCAAGTAAAAAAAACAAGGCAATTATCGCTAATCTGTCAATTGGATTCAAACTGTACAATAATTATTTAGGTTATCAAAATCGTTTCACAGAATTTAAAACCCAGTGAATGAAGTTAAAACTACTTTTTCAACCTATTTCATTAGTTTACTGTAAACTGTAAGCACAATTTACCGAGTTTAAAATACTGTTAATAACAAAATAGGTAACGAGTTGAAATCGTTTACTTTTGGCGCCATCAATTTTGTTACTAGGGTTGGACCGGTTGGACCCAGTAAACTTAAAATCTCGCACATTTCGAATAAAATCGGGTACCGAATTTATACGAACGACTAAGTTTGGAACAGGCAATGTCCAGTAGAAATGGGAAATGCTGGGAAAGCGAAACGAAACGAAATGTAAAGGATTTGTTTTATAAAAGACGCAGAGCGATTTACAGTGGGTCGCTCAAAGCAACAAAGTTGATTGATGGAAACGAATTCTCTTGTATTGTCTGCTCGAAAAGTAAGAAATTGTTACTTGCTGAATTCGGTTAAACACATATGATATGTAAAGCATAACCCAGATTATTTTATTTTAAAATATTTTTATTCAACTTTTTCGCGATAACGTCTAGCTAAGGGATCAAGTGCACATCGGCAAACGACAGCCCTATTTCAGATCCATTGAAATTTAGATTAACGTGCATTAAGATTCAGTCCGGAACGCGGGGCCAGTTAAAATGTTTTTGTTGTTTATTGCTGCCATCGAATTAATGATCCGCCTTTGTGTCACTTGATTACATCGATTACTATCTTGTAAAAATAACGTTTGATTCGATTATTCGAACTTCTTTTTAAGGAAAAATATTCGCAATGATTGAATCCGCCGCAGCTCATCCATATCCATTGAAGTGTTGGCCAAGAATAACTTTAAATTAGTTGCAAAAGAAAGTTTCAAGTTGGGCGTAACGTTAAACGCGTATAGCGTAGTTTTTAATAAAAACTGCCAAAGAAAACTGCATAAGTTATACTTTAGTAAAAAGGGAGAAAAAGTTGTCTCTTTTAAAATTTTTTGGTACATATTTGAACTCATCTTCTGTCAATGTACATAGCTATTAATTTTATAGGTAAGTACACCCAGCGGGTTATTTTTTAAGTGGAATTCTTGTATTTTAACATTTTTATCATTCCTTTCTTTAAATTTTTCACAGCGCACAGCTTCTGGTTTTAAGAGCCAATGAACTTGCAATCCAACTAGGAATGTTTACATTGCCCATGGCACTCGGCTGTGGGAAACAGCCGGTTATTTTTGCACAAACGCTATTTTGAGCACAGCACTACCGCCTGTGTTGGCATAATTTTATCCTTGTGTTGTGTAGCGTAAATTAGTTACCTATCCTACTTTTTTTTAATCTTTTGTTTTAGGGGCTTTTGTTCTCGTGAACATGTCAGCCCCGTTAAGTCACATCTCAATTACACAACATATATTATTAATCAGATATAAAAGTAACAGGACCTCACTGTACCTATCCTATTTACTTTTATTCTAATGTTTGTTAAGTTACTGATTACGTAATATTTTATTACAAAATGTAATAAATCTCGGAACAAAATTTAGCGATTCTTATTATGTTTATTGTGTACCGTTCATTTCTAATAATATCTAATATAAATGAGCAATTTTGGTACAGGATAAAAATAGATTATCAAATGTTTGCGTAAAATAGAATATATTTTACATAAAAATGAATGAATAAAAAAGAAAAAACGCAACGACATTACGCATTACAGAAAAATATCCTGCAAGCTGCAGCGAAAGCAATACTTAGTAAAATAATTTAAAATGTTACTCGAGCAGTTTCAAGTTAAAACATCCAAAGCCAAAAGGGACTTCTCTTTTAAAGCTCATTGTTAGTGGGTTAGTGATTCGTACGGTAACCCTGTTCCCACTGGGAATCTCGAATAAAACGGAGTCCATTGGAATGTTGCGAATAAACCTCTACTCTGTTTAGAGAAACGTTCAATGTTTATGTTCGCACACGATGTAAAGCTTAATGCTCATGTTTACGATTCTTTTGTAGGACAACACTTTATTTGCTCTTAAGGTTCTTGTTTAAAACATGTTTTATTAGATCAAAGTATTTACAGTGCCTGAGCGTTAAAATGACCCACCAAGCTGTAGAAAAGACTGTCACACATAAATGACAGAGGCGAAACGATTTATTGTCTCAAACTCAATGTGCCATCCGACCAAAGGCGATCGTGCTAGAGCAAATGTATTCCATTCGGCTCACTAAAGATTCGGACACAATATATTCGGACACTGTCCGAAATGATGATTTTGTCACTGATGATTCGGACACCAATAAAAAACCTATTTTGTACAGTCAGAAGAATAACTCGCAGCGAACGAAATTCGTCTTCCGCCCGGCCTATAGTTGTAATAAAACAGTTTTTAACCGGATTTTATCGTTGGAAGTTTTTTTGCTGACTGTACAAAACAAGTTTATATTCCAGGCAATATTCAGACAATGTGTCTGAATATATTGTGTACCAATCTTCAGGAAGCCTTCCATTCGAGTCGATTTTCGAATATTACAACTGTCCCGTAGCAATTTGGTTTGACGACAAACACAACAATTATTACCAATTTTATTGATAAACATAAATAATACCTTTAACTAAATAAGTATTATGTGCGACAAGGTATTCTGAATTTAAAAATCGAATTTACTTTAGGTACGTTACTCTGCGCGCTTGTGCTAGGCTCTCAGATACTCCCATACTATTTTATGAGGAAGTTGTAAAGTTTTGAAATGTGATCGATTTGACTGCTTGGCGGATGGGTGTCCAATCTAAATGAGACGTGACGGCCTTAAAGTGTATGCGCCCTGATTCCGGTTGCTACATAAAAAAGTAAACATTCTGAAACTTTTTTGTTTACTACTAAAGTGTCGGAATTTAAGGAATGCGTGGTATTGTAGTTGGCCTTTGGTCTGTTTCTTTATTTTTGTTAAACTTGTATAAGTGCTTTGGTCGACAAGCTATAAATACTTCCTTTGATTTTTAAGTTGAAACAACATTATTTGTTTCCTCTCATCAATATAAGAACCAAGGTACTGTTTTCTAGAATCTAAGTCGTTTACTGTTCTGACTAGGTATATTTATCAAATTAAAACTTTTAAATAAAAATAAACATGCCCTTTATTTTCACTATTAACCTACAATATTTCAAACCGCAGCAATAAATATAATAAATTCAAATACAAAGAAAAAAAGGCATGTTACAATAATTAATTATTCCTATACATGTTACCTATGATGTTTTTACTTAGCTGTTTTTAAATAAATTAGTTAATCATGAATGAATCAGAGCAGAGAATCAGAGGACATAGAAAATCACAAAACAAGTTATATTAATTTCAATGCTTTCATATAAAACTGAAATCTTTGTCTCTGCCACTAACTGCTTAAGTAGGCTGTAAAGAAAAGGTTAAAAGCTATCGCATTTAATATGCCCATAAAAACTCATAGCTAACTATCAAAATGTGATATACAGTAGTAAAGTGAACGCCATAACAAAAATCGTGCTTCAATCACCTTAACGGCGCGATTTTCTCATAACTTTTCACACATACTTTCACAAAAGAAATTATTCATATACATTGTGCGTCTCCCCTTCACGTGGTGTCAGTCAACTGTCCAGTACCCATAGTGAATTAATGACTCTAAAACCAGAGGTTACTAATGGACTTGGGACAGATTAGTCGAAGTCACTTAAAGAAAGTGATGCTTTCGCGTGAATAGAATCAATTTTAAAGGAAAAGGAAGGGTCAATCAATTTACAACGCAGTGTACAAAGACTTTATTCAACATCAACTCAATTAAAAGTAAATGCAAGCAATTTTTATCATCAACTAAGGTGATATATTTTAATAAAGCTTTTACTAATGTTTTAATTCGGACAGTAATGTTTTCATGTAGTCATTACTTCGGCGAAATGTTTCAAACATTAAAAGAGAGAAACTCGGTTAAAACATTTTTATGGCTGTAATAAAAACAATTATTCCAAATGTACACAAAACATTTTCATTTAGTACATTGAAAGATAACAGAGACGCTCGAATGTGAAATATAATAACAAAATGCATTTAAGCCGAACATGTTATGAATTCCCAAAGCGCTGTGGCTATCAGCCGTCAGTACCACGACAAAATGACAAACTTTAATATCAGGACATGCCTGATACACGATGACGCGCGGTTTTACATTAATATTGTTACGTTTAAACATCGCTGGCTTTATGTAGATACAGTTGGATATCGTCGAGTAAATAAAAGGAATGTTTTAATTAAAACTTCGGTATTTATTTTTTCCAATGTTGTTTGCCTCACAATTGACGACGATATATTAAGTACATAAAAGCATCCAGCGTCTGCTAATACTAAAACATTTACCGTGGCAAGATCCTTATCCGGTTGCCAAGTGCAATGATTATGGCAATTAACGACACGGCCTATGGGGAGGACCCGTACTTACTGAGTAGACTTGACGTTGGCGAAGATAATGTCTGATGTTGCTAATTGTGAAAAATTAAGATTGACTCTGAGCCCTTGACTGGATTGCGTCCAATTATCGTATCAAATATTAATGATAATGGACAAGTGGGACAAAATCTAAAAGAAGTAAATGTGAAGATAGAATTTGACAATGATGAATATGACAATGTAAATGTTGGAAGTATTCAATCTATACCACATTTCTTAGTGATCTCTTATGTTGTATCCCAACTTCCGCGTCTCACAACAACACTTGAACATGATACGGAGAAATGACACAATTAATCAACAATTACAATGGAAACAGATTAAATTAAAGTAGTTCGCAATTCAGGATGGTTGATCTACTTAAGCGGGCTCTCTACGATCCGTCATGTCGTACGAAATATCGCATGATGTATGGCCAAAGGAAGTTTCAATTGCGATGTTAAGCCCTTTATACTCAAATCATTATTAATTTATTTACTGTCTTTGTTTGTAGTTACATATTATATCCGTTGCTTTGTCTGATTATTCAGTGCTGTGAACTTGAACCAGTTTGTATTTTTATGGACTTGTATAAAAATATGTTGATCTTTAATATTTGTTGTATTTTTAGCAGGGGCGAAAATTTTACTCTATAATGTTGGCTCAAGGTAATGAGTGGTTCATGTAATGAAACATTATGAGTTTTTGAGCTAACTCAATTTATTAAATTCTATGATTAGGGACGAAGTTTACCCAGTTATCAAATCTACTTTAGCTAGTAAATTAAATTAAGGTTAGGCTTCTACCCGCGTCTTCGTTTTTTGATATATTTTTAATCCCATAGCAACACAAAAACGCGTTGAAGATTACCTTATATGCTTGATTAATATTTATATACTTTTCAGCTAATTCCGTTTAGCCACTGAAGCGTGAAATAGCAGCAAGCATCCGTCCTCACAAATTTTCATATTTATAAAAGCAGCAAGATTTAACATGTCTAGATAATTTAGAAATGTCACGCTGGTATGATTAACAAATCTCTATGGAAATCATATGTATTTCTTTAATAGTCTTTGCAAATCTCTTTCAAATTTTGACATGACATTCAAATGAGTTTCAAAAATAACAATAAGACCAATGTCGCTAAGTGCTCGGTCCCCTATTCTGAATAATGGCGTAACGAAACGGCATTTGAGGGAGGACTTTCCGTAAAATGATTCTGTAGTACTCCGCCCTTATTAAATGTAAATAGTTATTGATCCTATAAAGATAAAATGTGATGGGTATAGGTAAGCAAAATGAAGTAAAGATAAGAGTTACGTTTACATGAAAAATGTGGTCGGAATAAATATCCAACAATTTATTACAGTAATTACAGATGAATCATAAAGTAAATGAACGTGTATATTCAGCAAAGTGGAATGCTTAATTATTATGTACGTTACATATTGTTATACCTACAAGTATAATTTTTTACAGTATCTCTAAAAACTTTCCTTCTTAGAAACTAAAGTAAATGTTACATCATGAATCACATAAATTCCTGAAAACGTACCCAAGTAGTAAATAAAATGTAAATGATTTCGTATCGTGTACACGAAATCATTTACCTTTCTCGCCTCACAAAGTTATGCGATACGCTTATTTTTTAATAATAAAGATATATGAACCGTGGAAATAAAATATTCCGAGCCGCTGAACAGAAGTCACGTATCGAGGCGCCGATGTATGGGGCGTGAGACGACCTAAAGAAATTGAATGTCAGTGACTTGCGTGCCTTGAAAGGCAGCAATGGATATAGAAATCAATGAAGACGATAGAATTTATATATCGTCATAAACCCATGCAAATGGTCGTATATTTTGTAATAGTGCGATAAAGTAACCATTAGATATGAATAAAACATGACGTGTGCCTACTCCGAATATGCATAGGTGTCATATTTGGAAGATCATATATCTTTGCGTCATTGTCTCATGAACCATCCACTACAAGGAAATGGATTACATTTTTGATCGTTTCCATTCCATCGCGCTCATTGTCTAGAGGATGGTGTTACGTGACTGATGATACCCATCACCGTTTTTTTTTTATTCATATTTTGCTCTTTTTGTATTGTATACAAATGCTATGGTTATGGAGATTATGGTAATTAAATCGCTGATTGTTTTAAGAGGCAAATGTAAAAAATTGTCATAGTGTTTGAGTTGTATTTTACGGAGAAACTACTCTGTTGAAGTTGGCAGAGAAATTAGACTTAGGTCGCTTTGGTGTTTTTCTGAATACCTACGTATTAGTAACTTTTCTAGTACGACGCGAAAAAAAAAGGTTAACGTTTTTATCAACTCTTGCAACATATATTTTAGTGATATTAAAATTCAAATTCAAACAGTGTATAAATACATGTAGTTTATATTATAAATCTTCTGTTATTACATACTCTATAACCAAACCCTTATGACTTCTTTTCTATTCAAAATAATCAGATTTTCTTCCATTTACAATCCCCAATACAAATATTACCCAACTGTAGAACAAAGTATTCGGAAAATCTTTTCGGATTACCCACACTTTCTTAAACATCTTAATTTATTGTACCCAACTGGGACTTTTTGTAATCCTCTTGATCGCAGCGAAAAATCCGACAATCATCGCGTACCCAAACTTATGTCATTAAAAGATTGAAAGATTACTTGTTCACTTGCTTGGGGTAAAAATCTACCCCAAGGTTGGAGATTTATCTCATTAGTTAAATGGCCCGTCGGCTAGACGCGAGATCAAGTTTTGGTATCCCCACTACTGGAATAAGGTTATTTCTACTAATTTCTTCGCTTCCAGGGGTTGAGTTAATTTAGAAGAAATTAGTGAAGAATTCTGTTAGACCTCGTGACTCAATACTTGCTACGTTATTATGGATACTAAAGAATATATAAATTAACGCTAATAATGTTTCGGTTTATGCGAAGTCAGGATATTAAAAAGATAATATTCATGATAATATTCGTTAGTCATGCAACAGACTATGCCATTTTATCAGTGTGGTAGGTGATATTTAGGTATAAGAACATTTATTTTTTGTATACTTCTTTCTGTCCTGTAATATCGATTCCAAGAGCTGACAACTTTGTTACAAAGCAATAAAATTAACGGACCAAAGATAGCTCCCTGAGGAACACTTGAGCCTTAACTTTGAGGAACACACAAAGCTGTATTACATTTTTTAATCCATTATACTATTGTACCTTGACTATTCAAGGAATATCAGTAGTGAACCAAGGCTTACATATCCGAGACCAAACCTGTAAAAAACGATACTGGTACATTTAAATCCGTGACTCATTCTAATAACATTTACGATGTTGGTGAAGGAATGCATCTGTGGGGGAGGCTTATTGGAAAAGTTTTAACTGGATTAGATTTGATTAGAGCGTTCGAGACTCCCTGTCACTTTGCTTTATGGCTTGTAAGTAAGTTGTTAGCTAATTTCAAGTTTTGATGATATTTTTTATATTGTCAGTTACGGAGTAAATTATGCTTTAACGATGCACGTTTTTAATAATTTTTGTTATGTACTTTTATGTAACAAGTGTCGCTGTTATGCGCTTGCATAATTTGACGTAAATTTATGATGTGTAGTTAATAGGAACATGATACACTTTGAAGTCAAGCTCCAATTAATTCACATGAAGATTACTTACTATCTTGATGGGGATTCTACAACGTCTTTGTCGTTTGTTTAAAACTTTGTTTCTTGGAATTAAGATTGCTGGTATTGACTATTTAATTGCTATGGTTTATTTTTAGACATGACTCTCCTGAACAATTGCATAAAATATGTACTAACTGCTGCTGTGCGTGTAGTCATTTATCTTATTTGTTTATTTTCTGAACTCTTCAAGTGCGATTCGAAGGCAATGAAACGTTTTTTCTTTGAATAAAACTGAAACCTCTACTATAGATAAGAAGTTCTCAGAATTACAAGTGGATGGCCACCTTTCCATAAATTAAACTTAGGTATTTGTTTTTGTTTATTGTTTATGTAAACCAAAATTTACCCATATCTTACTATAAACTTAAATATTGTTCTTAGCATCCTTAAAGTGAACGTTATTTGGGTTATATCACGTTTGCATTACCGTCTGATCGCTGGGCCGTATAAACAAGCGATTGAACGCGTCGATTACTGACACAATGAGTCTCAAGTGTAGCACAGACAGGTTAATGAGGCGTCACCGTAACTTTACAGTTTGACGGGTTACTCATACCTACTGTTACATTACTGTTAATGAAAGTTTCTTGAGCTATATTGGTAACTGTTTCTTCATGTTTGTAAATTAATTGCTTTTGTTTTGTAAGTTCAATTAACAAAAGTTCGCTCTTGTTATTCTTAAGTGTTATTTTTTTTTACTTTTATACGTCCAATTCTGTTGTCCAACTACAAATTTTACGAACAGGCATGTACCTTTTTTTTTTTTTTTTTTTTTTTTTTTTTTTTGGTACGGGGTGGAAAATCCTCATGGATGTCCTCCGCCCTGGGGCGGGAACAGGCATGTACCTGTGGCAACTCACGTCTACAAAATTGGTAGCAAGTAACGGAATACCCTTGTAGTACGAGTACGTAATGGTTATCATAAAATAGTTTTATTTTCTCCTTCGAACGAACTTCCTCTTCATAATTTACTCCAAACACTCTCAGGTAAGCAAACATACACTTTCAAGTTATTTCATGACTTACGAGTACTTGCAAATGCTACTTCTATATTTAAAATGTTCAAAGTGCTCAGACGAAGCCTCATAACTCACGAATACTATTTGTGCAGCGCACCTAATGTCACAAAAGAATCAGGCTAGTAGTAGAATATACAATAAGCAAACAGAAGTACGCTGTAGAGTAGGAATTACTCTAAAATCCCCTGTAAATAACAAACAAAAGAAAATGCATTTGAAATCCATATTCCCCGGCATCCAGTAGTCTAGAATGGCAAACATTCCTAGTCCAAATAACAATAACACTAAAAGTTCTTAAGTCCACCACCCGTCTCACCGTTTGTCTTAAAATAATGCAAGTCAGAAGCGGGAGTATTGGCGGAAAATATTACTACCTAAATATTAAAAGCACATAAAGACTACTTTGGTAAAATCTATGCATTATTATGTATAAAACCGAATGGTCACTCATTCTCTCATTCACTAAAGACGAAATATTGAAAACTATTTGCCCATAAAGCAAAAAAAAAGCAAAAATAAGTTTGGCTGGAGTTGTTTGCACATGGAGTTTTCTGGAAGGGCGAATTTAGGAGTTCTTTAAATTCCACATGGACGAAATCGCGGGAAAATTATACATAAGTAGGAGGATCTAAATTAATTCTCATAAATATATAGAGAATTAATTTAGATCGATGTTGTTGCTCAAAGAGAACACAAGCTACATGAAATGTTTTTTTTTTTTAATAAAATGTTCCACATTGGTAATGCCTCCTTTGTCATGGGTGCGTTTACAAACATAATGTATAAACTCAAAGACACTAACAACTCCCTTATTTTCCCTCAACTTGCTTTGTTTACAGCTTTGGGAGACTCAATCGAGTTCATATTCACTTTTTCATTAAGCAGAATATCCTAAGTACTGAATCTCCTTTTACGTTAACAAACATAAATGCGAGTAAAAGCAAACATTTGCTATCCGCTCGTCGCCGATCCTTTGCACTAGCTAGGAAACTAGCTTCACAAAGGAAAAGTAAACATTTTGTACGTGTTCACACCATTCTCTAGCATTCTCACGGCTACCACAGAGTTTGCTTGCGGCACCCGCTTTTAAATTCGGGGCTTTGCAGTCCACTCCGCCACTTGGGGAAGCAAAAGTTTTAAGTAAATTAAACCTACTGTCTCCGGTAATTAACAGAATACGAATATTTGCGGTCGAATTCTTGTTTTGTTTCTTTAATTAACATTTTATATTTCTTATTATTTTTTTCAGAATACCGAATTATCATCACGAATACATTTTCATTCTTCCTTGTTCTTTCTACCAAAAAATCGTTGATCGCTTTAAAAAAATCTCTAGATGTATTACAATAGTGTAAGAAGCGTCCATTAAGAAAACAGTTTCAGCTTCAACTACTGAGTGCAAAGTGTGATCTGTTTTTTTTGGAGATTCAACAAAAACGTGTCATGTAATTGAATATTCCCTCGTGGGTTTGGATTTATAGAGTACTAGCTTTTGCCCGCGACTTCGTCCGCGTGAATATCGGTTGTAAAAAGTAGCCTACGTCCTTCCCCTGGGTTCAAGCTATCTTCGTTCCAAATTTCATCATAATCGGTTCAGCCGTCTCATCGTGAAAGCGTAAGAGACAGAGTTACTTTCGCATTTACAATATTATGGATTACAAAATAGTTATGTGTTTCTGGTAGCTCTACTGGCGTTCCCTGTGTAAACACAATAGAGTTACATATTGACACCAAAACTGAAAAAAAAATGCAGGCGAATATTCTTTGCTACCCGTGCGAAGCAAGGGCGGGTCGCTAGTTAAATAATAATCCTAGGTAATCGTAGTTCTGTGGTTTTCCCTTAATGATATAAAATACTTATTCCATAATTACGATTAGTTTCAATAGCAAAGGTCATAGATATTCAGTTTCTGTATCTGTGTTAATTGTAAGATGAGACAAATCAATGCGGTTTGTACATTCAATACCTGTCAACAGGTCAGGCTCATTGAGAACAGCTATATTCATAATTAATGAAATAACATTAGGTTTAACGAATTTATTTACTCATAAAGAACAACACATAGTTCACTTAATAATGAGTTAAATAAATAATTATGAGTTACATTCAGCGATCAAGCCTTTCTAGTAAAGATTATGGTAAATGTATTGTTTTTTAAACACTGCAACTGATTTGATGTCCTTAATATTATTTAGTAAATTATTGTAAAATTATCCTTCCTCATTAGTAATAGTCTTTTTGCCGTATTTCTTAAGCTGTGACAAAATACTTTTTTATCAAGTTTTATATCAGATTTTAATTCACAAGTCATTATCTTTCATACCAGTTATGCACGTTGTGTAAGTGTATATTTGTACATTAGTTCATACATCTTTATTAGCGTCTCTAACTGCACATTTTCTCGTATTTATTAATTCATCCTTTTCCTCGTACTTCAATTGTTTGTACTACCAGCAGCTCTTCTTATTAATTCTCAGCTTTTCGATTTAAAGCTGAAGTTACTAATTTGATCCTGTATTAGGCTTTTATATTAATTCCCTTTCAAATATTTACTGATAATATTGAATGAATTCTACGACTTAAGGAACAAACATTTCCAATTACTTACCTTTATTTTGCGTCTTAAAGCTGTATATATTGGAATTATTTTCTCCGATTTATCTTGCTGTATTGTTGCGATCCGAATTTCGTTTTCAAATAATGGATAAAAATGAATTAAATTATGAAACATTGCATTCGGTTCGATTGTTCGAATATGGACAGTAATTGACAACGATAATAAACATAAATAAAAATATTAACTTAATAAAACAATTGTATTATTACCAATTATCTATAATAATATTACTATGTAATTTGATTACTTACAATCAATTGAGTATTTCAACATTTACAAAATCAATTTTGTAAATGTTGAAATACTCATAATATAGTAAGTAATTAGACATAGTCATTAAGAAAAGCTCTGCTCATTTTACTCATAAACATGGCTTCAAAGGCAGAATGAGGTAAATGGGCCGTTGCTGAACCCAGAGAGCTTAGGTTGACAAGGCAACCTCTTTTAAGAGCAATACGGATAACATTTCGCATATTCGCTAGCTTGTCGCAGCTACGTAAACATTTACAAAACATATTTTTGGTAAAATTATTCTGATTCAAAATATGAAAGCTCGTTGTCGAGCGCTGTATTTTGCATTTGCGACATCTACCCTCTTATTACAAAACAGCATCCTGCTCCATCTGTACTGCCCATAATTTTCGGGCCAAATATCACGCAGGTGCACCGGTTATCATTAGTGGAGGATTATGTTTCTCCTGCTTTTATCTCTTTTACTCCTTCCAATTCTGTTCATCCTTCTCATTCGCACGAATGGTCGCCGACGAAATTATCGCGGGCAAAAAGTATGGTCGGTTTTGTTTTTTTTTTGTTCGCTTAAGAAGCCGTATTAATACCAGATTGAGTTACCGCTTACCCCTTTCGTTTGTGGTTGGAAGTGATAACTTTGTTGGCCAGGCGCGATTTGTTTTAAACTTTTAGGTTAAGCACGTAACTGTAATCTATCCTTGGTTATTTATTTCGTTGCTTATAGATGGAATTAATTTCATTTTTACGTTACCATTTATGTAAGCATCTTTTAGCAGGTTTTATTCCACGTAAAATTGTGTAAAATCACTATTACCTGAAAATGTTTTATATAGTTACCATACCAACACTATTTGTCTACGTCGTATAACATAAAGACCGAAGCAATCAGACCTGCCTTGTCTAAACCATTCTGCTTGCTATGCTACTCAAAAAGCGTTTGCATAGCTGAGTCACGTAAAGAGCAACTTTATCTTATTTTCGTTTGACACTCACAGCGTACGGGGATAACTTTTTTGCCTTTTAATTTGGGGAGGTAAATTTTGACGGAGATAATACCGTTGTATAGCTTAATTAAGTTTATTAGAATTTATTTTGTCGAGACGTGCCGACGTTATCCGAGCTCTTTATACAGATTATGCTGAACGGCCCAAGCGTTTCCGCCATTGAGCTTCATGTATTTTAAAGTAATCTTATTTACTGAGTAAATAATATTATGATAGCATCATTTAAATAATTAATTAGACACGCTTTAACTCAAACATGATAAAATATAAACAGTAGATAAATCAGTTCAAAATGAATTACTTCCGCTGGAATAACTCATCGATCTAACGCATACATCTTGATTAAAAATTCATCTAAAGCAACAGTTAGGTACTAGCTGGTCCACTTCAGATGGGTTATTCTAAATTCTAATTTCATCGGGCATTAGTTTTAATGTTATAATATTAATGCAACATAAAAGTAGTTCGTCCCGGATGCATTAAGAGTCAAACAAACACAACACCCACAGTCGTACACTGATGCATGGTTAACAGCTGATGCAAAGATTCTTAGAAATTAAAGGGCATAATAACGTTGGTGATCAAGCATTGCCATGTATTTGTTAATTATAATGAAGAAAAAGAACAGCTTGCACTAAACTCTTCATTAATATCATCAACGTTTTCTGCATCTTAATACGGATAGACCTTTTATATAAATTGATTCCACAGACAGAAGAATAACTTAAATGCAGGTACTTGATGTAAAATGAGCAAGGGGTTCTTCGTAAGTGAGCGCATAATATTACTTCCCTGATTGTTTAAACGTTTTCCCCTTTGCTGGTAGACCTGCAAAGGAACGGAACGGGACGGGAACAGGACGTTTAATGGAAATTTTATTTAATTTGTTTTCTTAACAGCCAGGTAGAGTAATTTCAGTCTATGTTGTTGATGTTATAAGAGTGTAGGTATTTTTGTGATGACATGTTTTTAACCGACTTTAAAAAAGGAGTAGGTTATCAATTCGGATGTTTATATTTTTTTTTGTATGTTCGGGCATAACTCCGTTAAATATAGACGTATTTGCAAGTTTCTTATTTTATTCGAAAGGGGTTTATTCCGAAATGGTCCCATATAAATTTTAACGAAATTGGTTCAGCCCTTTTTGAAAAAATCAACAAAATCCCATTAAAATTACATAGATGACGTTGTTTCTTCAATCTTTGCAGGACTTTCAATCTCTGATTTAACTGTGTCGCCGTTTCTTAATGGATTTGAATGATAAGGCCATACTAAAAAGCAGAAAATATAACTTTAAAAAAAAAAAAAAACAACCGCCTTCAAAAACTAAAAAGTAATAAATAACTTTAGTACAGAACACACATTACTTTAGTTTCGGAAGTCGGTGGCTTTGTTCTGTTTGTTGTTTTGTATTGCCACCGACTTCCGAAACTAAAGTTATGTGTGTTCTGTACTAAAGTTATTTATCACTTTTTAGTTTTTGAAGGCGGTTGTTTTTTTTTTGAAAAAAGTATTTTAATGTCTCTATCGATGAAAACATTAAATTTTATTTTTATATTATAAGTGAACCAGGTATTGTGATGACGTAACAGCCCTAAATCGTGTATCAATAACATCGTCAGTAATTCCCAAAGACAGAATCGATAAGGCATCAGTCAACAAAGCACACGACTAATCCCTGACTATCTATAGGTAGACTCGGGCTAGCCGCATATTTTATTCAAGCGATCACGCATGCTCCATCTGACCAGGTCTAAGACAAAGCCCGTGATTTAATATGGACGTGTAAGAGGCACCGATGTTTGCGGAGCTTGCCGACGTCTCCCATTAGTCAGTGCTCTGCCCGTATTCCTACGGTTTGTTCCCCTTGACAACCGAATTATTTGACCATCATTTTGCATTCTGGGCATGGCGGTCTTCCACTTTTATTTAGCTGTCATTTGTATTTCGGAGTTCAAAGAGAATTTTTGTTGAGGTTTCCTTTGTTTTGTTTTAATCTTATTCGTGTATTGATAAGAGCAAGCTTTGCTTTTAGGTTAGGGAGTTTTTGAGTGTAAACAAACTTAGTAAAATAAAGTGCATTATCGATGAGGTTTTTTTTGTAAAAGGTGAATCATGGTTTGGTATTCCAGTTTAAGTGATCGTGATATAAAATAAAGCAGTCAAAGATACAGGTACAGTTATTTTTTATTTTAAATTCAATGATTAATGACGCATGATGACTAAAGCTGATAAAAGCGGTAAAGAAAGGAATTGCATTTGAATACCGTTACATTTTATGGATTCTCCCAGCTCAAACGAAAGTTTAGACGTGGGATTGCATTAATAAATATGTTTATGGAGTTGACATTAAAAGCGAACAATTGTCTGTTTACGAATCTGTACTCAACTAACGGTTTCTTTTCTCTTTTCAGGTAAATGAAGATTCCTCAAGATGAGTGTGTACACCCGATCAAAAAACAAGTATAATATCGTGCTAGACTGCATCCTTGAACTTGTGGTCAGAAATGCGACCACTGGGTATGTGGTCCTGGGTCACCAAGTCAGGCAGTTTTTCGAATGGGTATTTTTCAGTAGCTGCCTGAAGTTTGGCTTTGGAGTGGTTAGTGGAAATAAGTTCAATCACGTGCAGCTTGAAGTTAACTGACAAAACTTGGAGGTAACACATACCTCTGCCATTGTACGGTAGGCAGATGTTATGACTACATTAGCAATTTCCTAATCACGTAATCAGGGTACGTGATGTGTCGTCAAAATCGGCGATTATTCTCACATTGCCTGGAAGTAATTCTTGTACAAATATGTACTCTGGCGTCTTACTCAACCCTCTAACGGCTCCATTGCTGTAGGGAAGATTATGTAAACTGAAGTAACCCTTTGTTATTTTAAGCATCTTAACTTTTACTTGTTTGGACTTCTTGGGGTTATTTCTTGATTGTTTTTTTTTTTGGATTAAAGTTCTTTTTTGTCAAATGAGTCGAACCCGGAAATTGAGTCTTTTGACATTAACAACGGTAAAAATATCGTTCCAATTTGACACACAATAGTTGCTTATGTTGTCAACGTTATTTATTTGTTAATTATTTGCATTTTTGTTTTTTTTTAAATTTACAGAATTATTGGTAATCGAATTACATGCTAATGATAGATATTTTATATCATAATTATCAATATTTCACTGCTCTCAAATGACTGAATATTGTCAACCACAACGGGAAAACTTCGTTGAACACAGTTTTAATATTGCATTAATTATTCAAAGAGCGTTCATTTGGGGCGGATTAATTATTTATTGGATAATTATTAAAACGGTTATTCCTACCCTTGTGACAACGAGCTAAATAATTATGAGTCGAGTTTTAGAGTTCTATTGAAATATTATCAATTTTTTCAAAGTGTATTTTTTTGTCAGCGAATTCTGGGATATTTTCAGAGCGATTTGATTTAAAAACAGTTAAGACATTTTGAACAAATACGTTTGCTGGAATTACGTAATATTTCTCTGAATATAACGGTCGACCAAGGTATATTATGTCGGTGATACACCTACTAAGTAGGGACCTAGGTACTTACTTACATCCTAGGTAGGTAACCAAAACACTATACTTAGTATGTAAAATAATTATGTATATTACCAACAATTTAACATAATCACCCAATAACGCCAAACTTCACGAAAACAGCCCTAATTATCTGAAAATGAGGATTGATTGAAAAAGGTCGATATCGCCCGGATCGGTAACCTTCGGCATACCTGCAATATTTTCACGCACCCTTATCCCGGTGAAACACTAATAAAACGTTAATAAATTGCAACAGATAGGTACAAACAGGGGTTTGCACCGAAGGTTGGCCAAACCTGTTATAAATCTGGATTAGTCCTCGCTGATACGTTTAAAACAAACGCAAACAAATTGTTGTTGGTGGTAAAGTTTCTATTAAATCCGTGGTGTTAGTGTGACTATCAGGACCTAACGAACCGCAGCGAAATACTGATTGTACGGACTGTGATTTATTTTAATGTAAATACTAGGATTAGCATTTCATTACAGAACTAACACTAGGTTAACACTGGGTTATCATGTGATTTTAAAATCATTTGACTATTTTGAGATGACTTTAGAATTATTGAAATTAGGTTTCGAATATGGTCATTCCAATAGAAAGTATTGTATATTCTTCGTCTTGTCACCAATTATTTTTTTTACTTTTGCTAAACTCGAAGTAGTAGAAGTTCCTGGAAGAGCTTGAGGACGTCCTATGCTTTCTTGGAACAGCACAGGTTAGAGATAAAAACCAGTGCGCGGTTTGCAACAAAAAAAAGGAAATAAAATACAACGTTCAAATCTCGAAACTGCGATTTTAAACTTGGAACCTAAAGTGCTTGTCAACTGTCACCAGTTGTATTCCCGCGTGATGACATATTTGCAATCCCAAAAGGAAACAGGTGTGCGGCTGAAACTGACAGTTCACAGATGTCGTGAGAATAGACTGAACAATGTTTGTTCTGGGTTTTTACACCGCCATAACGATGTTCTGTTCCGCTTTTGTTTTTGTAACAGAGAACAAATCTAATAAATAAAATACTACCACTTTGCCTGCGACTTAATTCGCGTGTATTTTCTCAAGAATGCCTAATTTTTACCATTGACAAATATAGCCTATGTTACTCAGGGATAATGTAGCATTCTAATGATGAAAGAATTTTTGAAATCGGACTAGTAGTTTTTGAATTTATTAACACAATACAAACAGTCACATACAAAAATACAAATCCTTCCTGTTTATAATATTAGTATAGATATAAAAATCTCGCCTCATTTTGTTTGCTCGAAACGGCTTAACAGAATTTTTTTTTTTTTGTGCGTATTTGGTAGCTCTGAGGTATATAGTATATAGGTAATAGGTCGTGGGCAATTTTTTTTTATTTATTTGGCAAAGCAACGTTTTCATACATGTTGATTGATTTATTTATAAAAGATAATCTAAAAGTAATTTTGTTAGGCAAATCTAGAGTCAATTCACATAAGTTTTTAATCGAAATTCTTTCCCGACATGTTAACTCTTCTTCGACTAAAATCCACAAATTCCTTCCATCCTTACCAACTTTGGTAATATAATAACTTCATTAAAAGCTTAAACTAACCCCCTAACTAATATAACTCATAGTTTTAACCGACTACACTGATCCACCCTACTAGTGGTGGAGTGATCTCGCTTGACAAATTAAGCGAGCATGCACCTGAGCGTGGTGGGTCTTGTCTCAGGGACATATGGGACTCTCAGGGGGGTGACACGGCAGTACATCACCAATGTACGTCGAGCACTAAGGTGGCTAGAAGGCTCGCTAACAATGCTAGGTAACAAACCTGTATACAGTATAACCGACTGGTACATACATGTGATGTGGAATATTCTGGAACTATAGATTGCAGATTGTAAGCGGTTTATGATGAATACGGATTTAGTAAAATGTTTGTTCTCATATTACAAATGCTTTGATTTTAGTTTGCAGAAATGTTGAAAGGAGATCGAATAATATCCAATCGAGAGAATATAATTATCAGCATTATAATGTATAAAGTTTATTAGCTTAATGCTTAATTAAGCAAAGCTGTGTGTAAATGCATGATCATAACACGATTAAGATTTATCGATCTATATGATTCTATATTTTATTCTATATTCTCTATCTAATTGAAACATCGAGCATTTCCAACAACTAATATTTAGTTTGAGTTAGCATAGTTTCTAGCACGGGAATGGGCATGGACCATTGGTTCCTACGGACCCATTCTGTGCCTTCATTCCCATGCTTTGTAATTATTCATTACTATCGGATTACACTCGCTACGTTTCCGATGCAATGTCTGTTTAGATTACAAATGTTAGCGGGAAATGTATTTCTGTTTCTACGGTTTCTACCTACAAAACTCGCGTATACGTTAATTTGCGTCCATGTAACTGTGCAGCGTAAATTATTGTGTTCCCAAATGAAACCAGATCGGTTCCTTTGGAAGTTTCGTAAAACAAAATGATCTACGAAATACTGCGGTACAAACGAAAAATTTTTTTACGTTCCCACGATGTGAAAATTACAATGCAACAGATAGACAGTCTTGTATTTTTCAATGGCAGGCGTCTATATGAATGTAAAATGTCTTCACCAAAATATATCAAAATCTATTTAAAACCCAACATTAAAATTATTTCCTTGATATTTTCATTACGAAAGATGTAAATCCTCGTTAAAATGTTTAATCCGTTTCTCTCGGATTTGTGAAATAATCGTGTTTGTTTAACACCTAGGCGACGGATTTCAGCGTCTCCGAATACAGAATAAATCTTTATCATATTTCGTTGTTGGAAATAAAAGATGGCAATATCACAAGAAATTTGTGTTAGGCTGACATATTGGAAAATTTTCAACGCCTGCTGCTTCAAGATACGAAACCTAAACGCTTTCTAGAAAGTAACAGGCTTTAATATTGCCAACTTTTTGCCCAGAACTCTTTATTTTTAACTTCTCAACTGTATTTTATTGCATGGCGTTCCTTCCTTTCAATTCGATAGGTATTCTTTTGTTTTCTGTTTGATTTACTTTCGTTTAAGCGGTCTTAGCTTTTGTCTATCATCATCTTAAAATTATGGCTTTGTATATGCGACATACTACCTCACATCACTTTACTTGAAGCTTAAATTGCAAAGGGATTGAATCTACGTTTCTGTAGTAGGTACAAGTAAGGCTTTGAGGCTTCCATCCCATCACTCATGCATTGCGATGTAAGCCTCACACGTCTTACAAAAGTAGCTCGAGAAGGCACATTTTGGCACAGACCCAAAAAGCACTAACCGCTCATTTTTATTCCTTGGGAAGGAAATATTGCGATGCATATAGAATATAGTAACAACTCCGTGGAAAATTCAAGAATTTTATTTATATTCTTCTTCTCTCATAACAACAGACAGGTGCACTTTCATTCCATCACACTTTATCAGTTCCAATATTTTCAAAACGAAACTCATCTAATCATAACCTGTTTACTGCAGTAGTGCTATTTCTTTTCTGGGGTAACTTCTCTTCATTTAAGACTTCGTTTACATTAACCAAACACAGTTACACACGACATGCACTATCTACTACACTAGTAACTGGTACCTACCTAGCTATCAATCGATGACACTACAAAAGTCTGAACAATTGCAGAAAATTAGTTAATTTCCTAAGATCACACAGTTCAATGCCCAATACCCACGTCACAACAATGAACTGAATTCGTCAATATTTATTGGTGCAATTTCAACCTTGGCTCGTATTTAGCACATTAGTTTTGTAGGCAAATCGTTTAGCACTAGACGTGAAACGAGGTCCCTAATTTATTGGATCTTAATATGTGTGTTATTGACTAGTAAATGGTCTGTGGCTGTTGCTAGAGATAATGTTTGGTCTGCAATGATCGTAATGGTTTCGATTAAGGTGGAATATCATAGTTCGGTGTGGTATTCAAGTCATGAATTAGGTGTAACTGTTTTGATAACATTCTTGGTTTTCATAGCTTATCGTTGATCTTAAAACTATTGCGAAATTAGTGCCATGTCTAGGGTCTAACAATAATCATCATCTTCTTGATCTTGTTCCATGTTACTTGGAGTCGGCGCAACACGATTTCTTCTTCCATTTCGTCCTGTCAACTGTCACAGACTATTTTTAATTAACTTTAAATATACAGTATTTAAGTTTTTACATACGGCAGTTTTTTTTATATAGCTACTGTAAGTTTCAGTTATAGCATCATTTATTTCTGCATAAGTATTTTACTCTAACATAATATAAATACCTAAAAAATATTTAAAATGGTATTCAATACCAAATAGTCCAAAAAAAAATAATTATCGTCTCGTCTACCCATACGTGATAGGTCCAATACATGTGTCGCGGACGAGCAGAACAAAGTACTGTCAGCAAAAAAATTTGATGTCCCCATTGAAATAAATATTTTTGCACTATGCTAGTTAGATACATATTTCAATAAAATAAGCAAATTAACGCTCGGACGCGGAATGTCAAAGACCATACAACTCGCTGGACGCACAAAATCGATTTAAGAAGAGTTTTTGTTAGCTGTCTGCAGGATTATCTCTTTTGTTGTCTGTATCTACATAAAGTTTCTCGTCGTCACGCGTGTAGGGGCGCCACTGTCGCGCCGCCTCGTAATGGCGTACTACGTGACGAGACTGAGCGTGGTCTCTGTTTTGGTTTATGCGCTGTACAGGTACACCAAAATTGAATAGGTTTTAATTTATGGAGTCTCAGGCAGGTTGTCTTGTCAAAGCGTTGAAACATGAGATGGTTTCTAGGAAGAACTCGTAGCTAAGTAAAAGACGTACAAATCGATCGGTCAAACGCGCTTGCCGCGGTCAGTCTGTGGATGTGTGACCATCCATTACATACCGAGTTAGCTCCGTGCCTCGTCCCGTTTGTCATTCGTTGATCTTTGGCAGTCCTTATAGTCAGAAAACAGAAAGTCTAACAACCAGTCACACCAAGGGGTATCGTGTTACCCAGTAATTGATTTTGGGACAAGCCCGCCACACTATCCCCAAACCACTGCAACTCCTGTAAACCAGAATCCACAGTGGCCACCACCAGAAAAACGCCAAAGCAATGAAGCTCGACGAGTTTCAGAGAAACGATTCGACTGTCTTGGATCCAGCTACGAAATTAATTAGAAAAGATCAGCGGAGGAGTAAGAAATACATATTTTCCACTTGCCTCCAAATCAAGCAGGAGACAGAACAAACTAGGTCAATAGGCACAAAGAGACGTTTACAACTGGGAGAAGCCC
Source organism: Charanyca ferruginea (assembly GCA_947361185.1). Lineage (NCBI taxonomy): Eukaryota > Metazoa > Arthropoda > Insecta > Lepidoptera > Noctuidae > Charanyca > Charanyca ferruginea. Next base: position 52,323,831 of record OX376055.1, on the reverse strand, counting down.
AGTTGCCAAGCACCACGGATTATAATTGCCATAATTAATGGGCCCTAAAAAGTGACATTAAATTTGTAACGGGTTACCCAGTAACTGGGTTGTGGAGGTCCGATAGGCAGTTGCTAAATGTAATACACTGGTACGAGTATTTAACTGCTGCATCCAGTTAGACTGAAAGCCAACACCAAAATAGTTGGGACAAGGCTTAGCCGATGATGATGGTTTCTAGGATGTGAAATGTACAAAAGCTTTTTACAAAAAAGACAACCGCCTTCAAAAACTAAAAAGTGTAAAATAACTTTAGCACAGAACACACACTAACTTTAGTTTCGAAATTCGGTGGCTTTGTTCTGTTTGTTGTTTTGTATTGCCACCGACTTTCGAAACTAAAGTCATGCGTGTTCTGTGCTAAAGTTATTTTAAAAATAGTTTATATTGTGCGGTTAAAAATAGTATTTAGTTGTTTTTTTTTTAATGTAATTTTAATCATTTTCAACTTACAGTAAAAGTCGTTATGCAAAATGAAACATATTTCTTTTTTATTTAGTCTTAGAATTTTTGACAAGGTCGCCAAGGTCATTGAAAATTCTGCAAGACAATAAGTTGTAGGCGAAAATGCTAACCGTTTTTTTCCGGTAAGAACGCCCACTTTATCCACAAAATACCGTGAAAATATCTTTTCCTCGGCCCGCTTTTTCTATTTGCTCGGGATTATCATTAATATAATATGAACCGATGTAGTACGCCGATGTTTATTATCCCTTCGAACACGAAACGAGAGACTTTACGAAATATGTTTTTAGGCGTTCGAGATTAGAGAGAGGTCAGAGAAAGTGTAAAAATTGTCGGATAACAAGGAGGCGTGTTTTCTTTTGTCCTTATTTATTACTGTACCCGCAGTTTATGATGATTTATTCGGAGAGTTATCCAAAATTTATGTGTTATTCGAGTAGAAATAAATATATACTTCCCGAGAGATGAGGGAAAATTTATCAGTTGGAAAAACGAAACAAACAACAGGACGGAACTTGTAAGTAATAGCGGCCCACTTTTAAAAGCAATAAAGTGGATACTCGACTTTTTTCGTTCGAATTTTCACGATTTAAAATAGGGGGCGTATTTCTGTTGCGATTAACTTTATTAGAATTCATTTGAATGAACGTTGGGAGCTTGCTAATGAGCCCTTAATTCCTTATTGAACGAAAAATTGGAGTACAAAACATAAAAAGTATCAAGTAGACATTCGTATTTAAGCTTTCCTAAGCAGACAGAACAACTTTAAGCTCAAATATAGGTGCACCGACGAAGTTGAAAATGTGTAACTTTCTACTTAAAGTTTCAGTTAAAGCTCCACGCTCTATTGACTTTTGACGGAACCCGTGAGGTTTGGTGAAATGTTAAAAATACATTCCTACATAGGTAGGTACCTGACTAGATTTGAAATACAATATGAACACGATGTTTTTTTGTGATCCTGCGTGAAATACAAACAGGTATGTTTATGTAACTATTATGTCAAAACAATGCATTACCTTTTTGATAAGACCATGTTCAGTTGGAGGCATTTCTGGGCTGCAGTCCAATTCTGTAAGAAATCACCTGCGAATTATAATCCTAATTCATTCCCGATTTCACTTCGTAACTTGCCTGAATTGAAAAGTATTTGGTATTCTCTAAAATACAAATAGTAGTTCGCTTCACCTTTGTTCTTACTTAGTACACACTTTTCATCGAGTTACAGACCTAATACAGTTTTTACCGCGGAAACAGAAGTGAACACTGGAGTGAGTTCTTACAGAACAGCATTGCTGATTCTGCTATTATCCATACTTCCATAATTTCCAAAATCCATACTTCCATACTAATATTAAATGCGAAAGTAACTGTCTGTTTCGTCTTCACAGCGAAACGGTTTTGGACCACTAGTAAACAACAAAAATTCACCAGGTTTTTTTAAACTCCTCTACAGCAGGGTTTCTTAAAGTGGGGTCCACGGAACCCTTAGGGGCCCGTAGCATGTGTATCAGGGGTCAGCAGTAGGTCAGTGAACTCCAAACATGTTTATTAGGAAATTGTGTAGCAAACTCTGCATTTCTCGGCCAAGCCATGAACTCGCTTGTTTTCTTTTCCTAAAATATTATTTGCCAATACTACGACCTAAAATATTCTTTGGGCCGTGGAATTGTTTAAATTGTGAAATTGGTCCTTGACTACAATAAGTTTAAGAAACCCTGCTCTACCAGAGTCCCTTAACACTTATCAAGACATTTGTAGAAATCGTGAGTGACGGCTTGTTGTCCCGAGAGGTACCTATCCCAATTTGCAAGGGATGACAAGCAACAAAAATAACTCTTAGCATATTACTCTTGTTCGTCCTTTTACTGTATCAGTTTCTTGGAAATTGTTACGAGAAAATATCTTGTTTATTATCTAAGTACCTTTTGCCCGCGGCTTTGTCTTGGATGTTGAGTAGGTATACCATAAAACATTTATTATATGACACTCGTCAATAGTATACAAATAAGTTTACCTGTTTATGATATTTATACTCGTAAGTATGCAGCAGATGATGCGTCAAACAGGAGATTATAATCCATACTTCCATACTTATATTTACTCATTACTTATTTTACTTATATGTATATTCTCGGCAGCTCGTATTTTCGGTAGCTCGTGGCTAAGTTAAAGCCGTACAGATCATACCGGTCTTTGGATGGGTGACCATCCCTTTCATACCGAGTTTCCTCCGTGCCTCGTAAAGCACGTAAAGCCGTTGGCCCGGCTGTCATTTGTAGATCTTTGGCAGTCATTAGGGGTAGTCAGAAGCCAGAAAGTCTGACAACCAGTCTTACCAAGGGGTATCGTGTTACCCAGTACCTGGGTTGTGGAGGTCGCTCCATGTAAAACACTGGTATTCAGCTGCATCCGGTTAGACTGGAAGCCGACCCAAACATAGTTGGAAAATGGCTAGGCAGATGATGATGACTCGTCAATAGTGTACAAATAATTTTACCTGTTTATGATATTTACTCGTAAGTATAGAAGAACATGATGATGCGTCAAACACGAGATTATTATCCATATTTCCATACTAATAAAATTAATGCGAAAGTAACTCTATTTGTCACGCTTTCACGATGAAATGGCTAGACCGATTTTGATGAAATTTGACACGAAAATAGCTTGAACCCTGGGGAATGACATAGGCTACTTATTAATCCGCAACTTCGTCTTCGATTACCGACATTCACGCGGACAAAGTCGCGGGCAAAAGCTAGTTTAGAATAAATTAAAATTACATGCAGCGGGTCAGATAGTCGTTTGTGAAAATGTACGAAAAGCGTCATCAACTGGTTACCCCCTATCCGAAGAAATTTGAATGCTTGGGGGGTTACCAGTTGATGACGCTGTCTGTACATAGTCTCAACAATTAGGCCGCTTTTGCTCTACTCAAAGGCCTCGGCAATGATCATTAAGCCGTTGCCATTTTCCGTGTTGTCAGTATGGAGACAGGCCGAGCATACTGGCGGCACAGCACGGTAAGGGATTTTCATGTAAACACACCTTAAAGTCATGACATTATAGTTTAAATTTCAATGCTAATTGGTGTAGCAACAAAATCAAGTGCTATACGACGTCGTGTCAGCACCGATTTGAAATCTCAACTATAAAGTCATGATGCTAAGGTATATTATTTATGGTCACATTAAAAATTCCTTACGATGCCGTTCCGCCAGTCACCGCAGGCCCTAGGCATCAGGAACATATGCAACTAAAAACCCCATCTTCTCAATTGACGAGACAGCGAATACAGAGCTTTCGCCTAGAACTGACGAATGTATGCGTACTGATGAATGTATGTGTCATTTCAGTCTTATTTGGATGCAATATTGTGGATGCTGGATCAATAGTATCACAGAAAGAAAACTAGGATTCATCTAACTTCTTTGAAAAAAATGACCCCTTACCGCTATATCTCCATTTCTTCATCTCAAGATTTTAAACAGAAATTTTATCACTATATCTCTAGGGAAAATATTAATTTTGTGAAAGCGGATTGTAGGCGGAATCCCGACGACACGCCGAGACTGTCTTATTTTATGATTGTGCGTCTTCCCTAGTGCTTGGCAGCTCATTTACATGTGATACGGGCATACTTTAAATTAATACAGTTAGGGATTATGCCCTGCAACTTTTCAATTAAAATCTATGGAGGTGTGCTCAGTTTATGGATAATATCCGATTATGGAAGGTTTTAAGTAGTGAAATGATCGTAGAACATTCTTGATGTCAACTTAAAATTCCTTAGTTTGTTTACATATTTTATTGCCTTGTGTCTGGGTGTTGTTTATCTATTTAAGTATGTATTTGAAATGTATTTGTGTATGTATATCAGCTGTCCCCATAGTACAGGGTCTCCCTAGTTTGGGGTCAGATGGCCGTGTGTGAATTGTCCCCACATATTATTATTATTATTATTCTCATTTATTTATTTTATTTACATATTGTATTATATTTTTAAATATTAGTAAAAAAAATATAAAAACATTTAAAAATATAAAAAATAGTAGCCCACCGGTATCGGGAATAGGGTCCAAGCTACCGGTGGTCAGGGCTCCTGAGAGAGGAATCTCCTGACTATACGCGCCGTGTCCAGGAGTACCGCTTTCTGTATCAAGCCCTTGATCCAGCTGCCCAACGAGAGCCTCCTTAGGTGTTGGTCGAGGCTCTTGGAAATGAGTCCATTGGCCGTAACGACTATCGGCACAATGACTGCTGTATTCACATCCCACATGTCGACAACCTCGCGAGCCAAGTCAAGATACTTAATTTGTTTATCTTTCTCGGTTTTCACGAGGTTCTCGTCATGCGGAACCGCTATATCAACAATCATTGCGCGACGCTCTAATCGATCTATCACCACTATGTCAGGCTTATTGGCAACAATAGTCCTGTCAGTGATGATAGATCGATCCCAATACAATGTGATGTTGCCATTTTCGAGAACTGGGTCGGGCACATACCTGTAGTCGTAGAGTACTTCCGATTCCACAAGCCTGTATTTTAGAGCAAGTTGCTGGTGGATAATCCTAGCTACAAGGTTGTGTCTATGCAAGTAGTCTCCGTTAGCCAGACGAGAGCACCCAGAAATAATGTGTCGGATTGATTCTCCCGGTCGGTGGCATGCCCGACAAATGTCAACCGTGCCGTCCTTCACAATATACCTCCGGTAGTTGTTCGTCATCATAACTTCGTCCATAATCGCACAGACAAAACCTTCGGTTTCCCCAAAGAGGTCACCGAATCGCAGCCAGGATACGGACGCCAAGAAGTCTACATCAGGCCCATGTAGAGCCCGGTAGAAGCGCCCGTGAAGCTCCTTGCTCTGCCATACCTTCTTACGGTCATTAGTATCTAGTACTACAGGTTTGCGCCAGTTCTCGTTCGCTAAGGAGAGCGGGGTGAGGCCCTTGTCCACTGAGACCACATCTCGATGCATCCCCACGTCGGCTTCAAAGAAGTACTCCCTGAGACTGCATACCTCACGGTTGTGCAGGGACTTAGCATTAAGAAAGCCTCGACCTCCACACTTCCGTGGGATATACAGTCTCATTACCGATGACCGTGGGTGATGCATCCGATTTGCGGTTAGCAATGTACGGACCCTCCTATCCAGGGCGTCAAGTTCCGTCTGAGTCCACTTGAGTATGCCGAAAGAGTACATCAGAACCGGCATGACCCATCCGTTGAAGGCGCGCACCTTGTTTCCGCCTGATAAAAGACTATTCAACACTTTATTCAGGCGGCCAAAGAAGCGCTCCTTCAACGATTGTTTCATGTCGGCAGCATTGATGCCTAACGCTTCCGACATACCCAAGTACTTGTAGGTTTCGGTTGAGGAGAGGGATCTAAGGCGTATGGAATCCGAGAGTTGGGTTCCCACGGATTCCATTATCTCCCCTCGCTTCACATGCATGACTGCACATTTGTCAATACCAAATTCCATCCTGATGGCACTACTGAAAGTTTCTGTTACTTTCAGTAGCTCCATCAGTCGCAAACTGTTGGGGGCAAAGAGTTTCAGATCATCCATGTAAAGGAGGTGAGATATAACCTGACCTCCTCTTCTTAACCGATAGCCCAAACCTGAACCCTCCAGCAACGTGCTTAGAGGGTTCAAGGCCAAACAAAACCACAGTGGACTCAGACTATCGCCCTGAAATATACCTCGCTCAATCCTTATCGGTTCGCTATTCTCTCGGATTTGCCGACATCCTGGATAGCGAAGGACCGTCCTCCATTGCCCCATACACGACATCAGGAAGGTGCGCAGACTTGTATTAACTTTATACAACTCCAACACCCTCATGAGCCATGTATGTGGCACAGAATCATAGGCCTTCTTATAGTCTATCCAACATGTCGACAGATCCCTTCGGGAACGACGAACCTGCTGGTTAATGGCCATATCAATGAGGAGTAGCTCCTTAGTACCACGAGACCCGTTCCTACATCCATTTTGAGAGGCAGACATGATAGAATTTTTGTCAATATGTTCGTTAATTTTAGCTCTCAAAATGGATGTAAGAACTTTATAGACCGTTGGTAGACAAGTGATCGGCCTATAATTTTTGGGTTCCGTAGTACTACCTGATTTATGGAGCAGGTGGGTTATTCCAGTTGTTAGGAATTGGGGCAACGATCCTGACTCTAAGGCTGATTGGAACTGAGACGCCAAGCGAACGTGCGATCTCTGAAACCATTTAATCCAGAAATTATGCAGCCCGTCCGGTCCTGGAGATTTCCAATTCGGCAACGGACGAACTGCACGAGCTACGTCTTGGGGACCGATGGTTATTGCCCCCATTTCTGGTATTGGATCACACGCTCGCTCAACCTCCCGAGCCCAATCGCCCTCAGTGTGACTAACAGGCACCGACCAGATGCTGCGCCAAAACGAACACATGGCATCATCATCCGGCAGGTGCGTATCAGTCACACCTTGGTCCGGTCGCTCCCAAGTCCTATACACCCACCTTTCATCACTCTGGAATATGCGATTCTGAGTGTACCGCTCCACTCGCCGCTTGTACCGTCTGATACGGTTTGCCCATGCACAGATTTTCTGCTTCAGGAAGTCGATACGCTCTGTGATGCAGGACAAATAATCTCGAGGACTGATATCAGTCCCCGAAAATGCCCGCCTCACAAAGCGCATCACTCTAGGGCGCGTATTGCCCTCCCTGAAGCAGATAAGCTTGCCGATGAGTGCTCTAGCCTCACCAATACGACGCTCAATCCTGCACTGCCATGCTGGTACAGCTGGTTTTGGTCGTGCAGCTCCGTCACTGTTAGGAAATTTGACATGAGCAACACGACATGCTGCTACAGCCGCGCAGTACAAGATCGAGTGGGTATCAGCGAGGTCTTCGCTGCTGTCAAAACAATTTGACAGCTGCGAATCTAAAGCACACACCAGTGCCCTATTTTTCTTGTGCATGGGCAAACGAGGTAATCGTGGCCTTAGTTGAGGCGGTGTAGAACGATACTCCCGGAACGCATCCTCCAAAGCACTCCTCAATTGATCATTGTATTGGGTACTCACAGATATAGCCTCGTCATTATCCTCTTCACCACCGTCGTCAGGTCGCGGTGAAGCACTGGGTAAATCTTGCGATTGTACCGCGACCGCAACCAGTGGCAAAGCAGACGTGACACGGCTACTCCGTGATTCAAGGCGTAGTCGATCAAGTACAGCGTCATCCAGCATATGGTTACGCTGGATAGCCCGCACCTGATCCGACAGTCGCTGCGCCGACACGTTGACAGCTGGCTCAAGCACCTGAAACAGAGAGAGCATCCGACCACGGTACGCAGTCAAGTTACTTCCCCCCTCTGTAGCCCCATAGTATGAGCGCATGACACTTTCATTAATAGACTGCGTCCATCTCATGCGCTGCACACTTCCACCGGGAGCGGGGCCCCTATCAGAGACCGGTGGGTCTCGAAGTCCCAAGCTGTCCGGCGGCCGGCGTCGTCCCCGCCGACGCACAGGTGGTGGCGTCGTCGGCGGAGAGAAATACTCGTCGCTCGATCTCGACGCAACTGCCGAGGCCGGTGTCACAGCACTCACGATGGGGCTGGGTTCCGGCGGCGGCGAGGCGGAGCTGAGCGACGGGTCCGGTGGTGGTGGGCGTGCTCGGCGTATTGCTGATCTTGTTATCATTTTATCCAAATTTTTTCAGGGTTTTGTCCATCGTAATGTATTTTATATAGGTACATTTTCCAATTGTCGGGATATTTGTAAATATATTTGTTCAGTGACAGATGTCATGACGGAAAAATATTTTACCAAAACTATTGTATGCGATGATTATAAGGGTATGGCACTCAGAAGTTGTATAATGATTTAATATGATCGTTGTTATTATAAATCTGTATCAATATCTATTGTATATAGCGGAATTTGGTATTTTTATTGTAAATAAAATATTAGATAAAGTGACACAATATAGTGTTGCCAGTCTATTATTATTATTATATATATATATTATTATTATTTCTCGGTATATTTAAAATATCTCACATCTATGTGTGGGTCGAAATTGGCACGGGCCGAAGCCAAGTGCATTGTGTACTAAATTAGTTATTTAAAAATTTGCGGGTTAACCTGCATGTATTCAAAATAACTGCTTTTTGTAGCAGAAGGTAAGTAGATGGACTAATATTCAATGAGTTAAGGCTATTGTGTAGGGTTTTTGGGATGACTCCTGTGCTGGATAGTATGATGGGGATAGTTTTGGTGTGTGTAACATTCCACTGCGTTTTAAGTTCTATTGACAAATCTGTGTATTTTGCAATTTTTTCCGTATGTGTGCTAGTAAGGTTATGGGTGTTGCAAATTGCTATGTCTATTATGTACACTAATTTCTTTTGTTTATCTAACATAGTAATGTCTGGTCTATTATTGTAAATTGTTTTATCTGTAATTATTGTCCTATCCCAGTACAATTTGAAATTATTGTTCTCTAACACTGCTTGCGGTTTGTATTTATAGTAGGGGACTTTGTCTGTAATTAGTTTTGCTTGAATTGCTAATGATTGATGAACTATTGCAGCAACTTGATCATGGCGATGTTTATAATCGGTTTGGGCTATGGCTCTACATGCACCTGTGATGTGCTGGATGGTCTCGGATGCACCATGGCATCGTCTGCAGGAGTCATTGTAGTTGGGTCTGCGAATTATGAATTTTTGGTAGTTGGCTGTGTCAATGACCTGATCCTGGATGGCAATCATAAATCCCTCGGTCTCAGGGAAGAGTTCGCCTCGTCGCAGCCACGCGTTCGATGCTTTTATATCGACATGAGGTTGCTGCAAGTCGAGGCGATGTCTTCCGTGAAGTGATTTACGTTCCCATGCTGCAATCTTTTCTATTTTACTGGTGATACGTTCGTTGGTCTGTGGTTCAGTACTGTGTAAATTAAGTGGGGTGAGTTTTTTGTCTACTTGTGTAATTACTTTGTGAAGTGGTGACTGAAGGGCTTTCTCAATAAAAAACTTTCTCAAGCTGGTAATTTGCTTGTTGTGCAGATTTACTATATCTATAAGACCGCGTCCACCTTCGTCTCGCGGTAGCGTGAGCCTCTGGACACAAGATCGTGGATGATGTTTTCGGTTTTTAGTTAGGGTAGTATTTATACAGCGTTGCAGTTTAGTTAGATCAGTTTTGGACCAGTTTATAATTATTATTATTATTATTCTATATTATTATTATTATTATTGGTTCATTTTGAAATACAACATGCGTTACAGAACATTTTTATAAATATATAGGTAGGTACACACGTCAAAAGTGTCTAGGGATCAAGCACGTTTTTGCTAGTTACAAAAAATATGGTTTTTATTTTAATTATATTTTTGTCCTATCGATACTTTTTAGTAAATTAAAAAAAAATAGTTTTTGAATTTTGGTTACAAGATGAAAATATTATGTCAAGACGTATTCCTATATAAATAATCCTCCAACAGGTTTGAGGCATCGATATATATGTACTACGCACTAGATAGAGCGCTTCAAAACATCACTTATTTTCACTGAACTGTAGATAGGTATCAACACGTCATTCAGTATGACATTGTCGTTTTAAAAGAGCGGTGACATTTGGCATTTGTGAAATAAAAATATAATTACGCTAGCAAATAGTGATATTATTGGTTATTAATACGTAACATCAAGTTTTTATATTAATTAAATATTATTTGAATACAATAACATGTAATTACAACAATTAAAACAATACTTTCTTTAAATCGTCGTAGACAATCTATCCCTCTCTATCGCGCCCTATGGAGCGAGATAAACAATGATGTTTCATAGAGTATGAAACGTCAGATATTACAGAACTCCAAATAGGTAAAATTTACGAACACTTGAATTTGACTGCACCTTTTATTATAAAATTACTAGTTAGGTATGTTTACTAGTTTATGATAATTAGTTCTAACCTATTCGGCACATTATATATTTATTCTTTGCAGCAACCAGAACTATTATACAAAAATATAGTAAAATTAGATTGCATTGATTAAATGAATTAAAATCTGACACACATATAAGTTTATGTACGAAACGCCAAAAACTAACCAGACAGGTCATTTCGTGACTATTATGGCTTCATTTTAAAATCATTTAAATTATTTATATATTCTTTTTGTTTTGAGCTCTAGATAGTAGCCTATATTATTGGAATGAGAAACCTCTACTTCTGCTTCTACTTTCTGACTGACAGACACTACTTCAAAAGTTTTTGTAAATACTCTAGTTTGAGTTTGAAAAAAAATTAGTGGTCTGTAAAGTCGGTTTACGAACGATAGTTTTACGTGATAACGTCATAAAGAAACATAATGGCAAACATATAAACATAAGCAAATAATTACTTCCGCAAAGGTGGGTGGAGCTTATTGCTTGGGCCGATAGTGCCTCTCTATCGCTTGTTCAACGCTCTCGCTTGCACGCTCAAGCTCAGGCGGAACGTTTCACTTTTTAGTGCGTGCAGCTGGTGTATTTATAAGACGTTATCATGTCAAAATAAAATATAAGTATTTAGTTTTTAATTTAATACATATTATATTGTTAAGTTTTTAATATGTTTTATTAAATTTTCACATTATGCTAGGGAAACAGACTTACTTAGGTATGTTAGGCAGCATACCGCGAGAATGGCGCATTGACGTGTCTGTTTTATACTCTTTGAAACCAAAACTGACGTGTCTGACGTCTCGCATCCCGCAAACGGAACATGATCGTTGTTCCGAATTGCTATTCTATGTAAGATATATTTGTATGGTTTGAGGCAAATCAATCTGTCAATCAGTGCTCAGAAGTATGGCGTACATTACGCCATACTTCTGAGTGGAACCAATACAAAATAACGTAATTATGTAGAGAAGACGTCATTTGAGCCCAGAAAAATGATGCTACAGCTGTTAAAAGATAGGCACAGTGCGTCTTTCAGTGCATCAGTAGATACAATCATGCACCTTCTTACGATACTGCCACCCTAGTAGCAACGAACGATAAAAATGTAGTTTCGGGAAAAGTTAACCCTATTCTCTTTAATTGAGATAAAAAAACGCATAATATAACGTTACCCGAAGCTAATGCTACCCATCCTAAAACAATGTTAATAAATATTAACGACCGCCATACAACGACATAATCCGGGAGCTAAAAAGTACTGGACATTAATTTCGATTGAGGTTTTCACGGAATGAGTATAAATTACTGTTATTTATTGTGCTATTAAGTTCCGTCATCACGCAATTGTGTTCGTTTAGACACCTGTAAAATTATCATAGAATAGTGGGTGGGTTTGCATAGCCTTGTACAGAAGCCAGCACGTCCAGCTACAACAATCTGTCAAATTACTTTGATAGATTTTTAACTTTATAACAAAAGTATAAGGTTTATATCCAATTGGGAAAATTTGACTGTTTGGTATGGCTTGATGTGCTGGCGTCTGTACCTACAAAAGAAGAAGGCGGAATTAGAACAGTATCCAGATATGATCAGGAATTACATCACAACTAGCTTCTTCTGACTTGGTCTGCGTAGAAATCAGAATTAGGCCAAAGTCCAAAATTATTCTATAGGGACACAAAAACGAGATAATTTTCCTATGTGTTAAGCTAGATCAATATCTATATGTGTACCAAATTTTAGCTAATTCCTTCCAGCTGTTTTAGAGTAACAAACATTCATCCATCTTCACAAACTTTCGCATTTGTAATAGTAGTTGTATATATTAAGACTAGTCGTAATATTAATACCGATTAAGCATGAAAGAGTGAGGAAGGATATTTACCAGAGGACGAGCAGCAGCGTCCTTCTGAGTACCATAACACCTACGCCGATCGCCAACATGCATCGGCCAAGCATGGCGATTACGACTGAACCCCTTGGAGGAGATCTATGCCCAACGTTTCGGCGTTAAAAGGTTAACATGATGATGATGAAGCATGAAACAGTAATAGACATCTATTCATCCATCCGTCCTCACAATGTTTCGCGTTTAAAGCAGATAGTAAGATTAAAACAATGGAAATGGGAAAGCAAATCAATTACATGTTTTTGCTACAAACAAAGTCTTCTATGTAACCTATAAACATTTCAAAGTAACATTTCTAATAATTAATTAGCTAACAAATTCAACGCTCATTTTGGTTTCCAATAGCACATTAAGCATCATCAACATTCCATATAGACGGGGATATTCGATGACGGAATGTCAGCGGATGATCGCAATTTGCAATGTCTAAATCGAATTAATTGCTTTTTTATTGTATACCCATTAATGCTCATTTCCTATACTTCCGTCTTAAAGCAATAAGATGGATTTGAGAGCAAAATTTGATTAATCAATCGATCTGGAAATTCGTGATGTACCTATTTAATCAGTTGGGGTATGGGAACTCGATAGGAGATCAATTCTCAAGCTCTGCTATAGCCGCTATAGGTCACTTTATTTGTTGCTGAGGTGCGTTTTTTTAACACGCTTTTTTCACCTGTGATGACGCTAATAACGGAAATCGACAATTGATTTTATGGTGTAAAATGTTATGATAAAATTATAATGAAGCACTTAACGGTATTTTGTGTTATTTGTATAGTGTTGGCGAGCTGCGTCTTCTGTTGTGAGGCTGGTAATTTTTTTTACTGAAATTATAACTTATAAATAGCCACATTATACTTTTTTTTTAAACTTGTAGTTGTTATCGGAGTATGCACAGAAAAACCAAAATTAAATTAAGGCCAATAATAAGATTTCACTTTTATGTAGTATGTGTGTAGCAATATTGATGACGGTAAGTAGGGCTTTTTGACATCTTTGTAAAGGACTGTACCTACCTACAAAGCACAATTTAAAAAAAAAATGACACATCGAGAAAGCTCCACAAAATAGTCCCTGTTTTGGCAAATGAAGACAGGGGGCTGGCAGGGACTTCTTCAATGAGGCTCGTTAGAATTTTATAATTGATGTATTTTCGGTTTTGGTTTTTACAATAATAATCGCGGTCACGTACGCACAGTCCTGCTTTATATATCGCCTTCTGGAGGGGGTCGGATGTTTCTCGAACCCGTCGCGAGCGAGTCGTCTTCTCAGCAACAGATGTCGCACCTAAACGTTTATCGATCGTAGATCTATCGACCGAGAGATGGCGCTGCTTGACTCAACATGCCGGCCGCCTTGGAAGATCCGTCTTCCAACTAAACGGAAGTCACGCCCGCTTTGTTTGTAGAAACCGGCAGCGGGCAGATTCTTGAAGAAGCACGCTTGATTGTGCCTGTTGATGTGCGGATTTCTGCCACTCTCGAGACGCCATCATTTCCTGGGAACAGATGAATAATCCTACCCAATTTCCATTTCAATGGTGGCAGGTTGTCTTCTTTGATGACAACAAGACTGTCTTTAGCAATGTCATCTTTATTGTGTGCCCACTTCGTTCTGCGTTGTAGCTCAGATACATATTCTTTTGCCCACCGTTCCCAAAAATGTTGTCGCAGTTGTTCCAGCCGATGGTAGCGACAGGTAGGCGTTGATGTCTTTGTGAAGTCATCACTGGCATGCGCAGTCAACGGCCGGCCAATCAGGAAATGCGCAGGTGTGAGTGGAAGGTAGTCATTTGGATCTGAGGACATAGGTGACATAGGGCGGGAGTTCAGGACGGCCTCAACCTGTGTCAATACCGTACTAAACTCCTCGTAAGTTAGCCTAGCATTACCCACGACACGTCTCAAATGGTACTTACACGACTTTACACCTGCCTCCCATAAACCACCAAAGTGAGGCGCATAAGGCGGAATGAAATTAAATTTAATATTATTACTACTAGCAAAATCCATGATATCATTTGAGTTTTCAAATATAGATGAAAGCTCCTTTTCAGCACCAACGAAATTTCTACCGTTATCGGAAAAAACGTGACACGGCTTGCCGCGTCGTGATATGAATCGTTTGAATGCCAATATATAATCCTGAGTGGACAAAGAACCTACTAATTCTAAATGCACAGCTCTGGTAGCAAAGCACACGAATAAGCAAATATATCCCTTAATTAGTCGGGAACCTCTGCCTTTTCGATTCAATATAGATATTGGCCCGGCATAATCAACACCACATCGCATGAATGGAAATCCAGCTTCTAAACGTTCGGCAGGGAGATCACCCATATGTGGAGTTAGCGTATTTCCCTTCATGCGAGTGCAAGTTACACATTTATGAACCACTTGCCTTGCTAAATTACGTGCTCCCAGCACCCACCATCTATCACGCATGGTAGCTACCAGAAGCTGCGGTCCAGCATGAAGTAAACGTTTGTGTTCGTATGAACATAATAACCAAGTAAACCGATGTTTACGACACAACAACACTGGATGTTTCTTATCATAATCAAAACTTGAATTACTAAGTCTGCCACCAACACGAATTATATTGTCCTTATCTAAAAATATACTTAAACCCAATGTTTTATTACTAGATTTACTGTTATATTGCACCTTTCCTATAAGGTTATGATACTCTTTACTGAATGATTGTGATTGAACTAAACGTGTCAACACAACTAATGAGCTATTAATCTCGCTCACGGTCAATGAACCGGTTTTGCGACCTTGGCCGACACGCGATGCACGTAAGTTAAAGATGTACCGTAAGACATATGCCACGGTTCTTTGCAATCGATTAAAACAAGAAAACCTTTCGAAATCAATTAATATATCATTATTTTCTACATTTAACAAATTAATAGTTTTAGTACATTTTAATTCCGGTAGCTTACTTTCAATAATCTCAACTTCATTAGTATTTGTTATCAACCAACTTGAAGTAGGTCCACGAAGGAAACTCGGACCACACCACCACAAACTAGCGTTGTCTCCCTTTAATGCGTCAAAGAGAACGCCTCTTGATAATATATCAGCAGGATTCTCCTTACCTTTAACATGCAACCAAGTAGTGTTGCTTGTTAATTCGTTAATTTGAACAACCCTATTTTGAACAAATGTTTTTAACAAATGTGGTGATGTCCGAAGCCAGCCTTGAACTATCGTGGAGTCAGTCCAGAAATAGACCTTATCGAATTTTAGCCTTAGAGAATTAATAATTTTATTATATACTTTAGCTCCAATTAAGGCTCCACATAGTTCCAGCCGTGGAATACTTAATACTTTAATTGGTGCGACTTTACTCTTAGCACATAATAATCGGATAGTAACCTGCGACTTGTCAATATTATTATGTGAACGTATGTATGCACACGCACCGTATGCAGACTGAGAAGCATCGGTAAAAATGTGTAATTCTTTATTTATAGCTTTATCACACATGACATAACGTGGCACTAATATTTCGGGCAAATATTGTAATGAATTAATAAAATTATACCAGATACATGCCATTTCACTTGGGACTTCATCATCCCAACTTATTTTAGCAAGCCATAATTTTTGCAATAAAACCTTAGCCGTGGTAATAGCTGGTGCTAATAATCCTAGTGGGTCGTAAATCTGTGCAATTACTGACATAATTAAACGTTTAGTTATCTTCGTATTATCGTAATTATTATCTACACTAGTTGAAAAATTAAATAAATCGTTCTTATTAGACCAACCAACACCCAGGGTTTTAGACTGACAATATTCCCCAATACATAAATCCTTATTATTATCTGAAGTTAAATCAAAATTAAAGGTCCATTTTCGTAAGGGGAAGCAACCGCTTTGTAGAATGGCGGACGTTTTATTGCAAATATCCAACAAAGTATCTCGCTGATCATGCCCTGTCAAAAGGTCATCAACATAAAAATCTTCATTAATAACACTAGCGATGACGTCATCCTGACATTCCTTTGCCAACTGTTTCAAGCAACGATTGCTAAGGTACGGTGCTGATGCTGTGCCATACGTCACAGTGTTAAGACGATAAACTTGAATTGGCATGCTGTTATCAGTCCGCCATAGTATCAGTTGGAAGTTACGTTGTTCAGGATGAATTAAAGTTTGTCTAAAGAATTTTTCAATATCTGCGCAAGCAACATATCGATATTGACGAAAACGAAGCAATATTGAGAAGATATCATTTTGTAGCCTAGGGCCTACGTATTGAATATCATTCAATGAATTATTATTAGAAGTTGCCGCGCTTGCATCGAAAACGACACGTAATTTGGTTGTCACGCTACTTTCACGATATACTCCATGGTGTGGTATAATATAATACGGCTTACTTAAATGATCAAAGTCCTCGACACGCGTCATGTGACCTAACTGTTCGTATTCGTGCATAAATTCACTATACATTTTTTTATACTGTGGTAAGCGATCTAGTTTCCGCTCCAAAGATAAAAAACGCTGTTTTGCCAAATTATACGATTCACCCAAACGATCAGGTGATTGCTTAAATGGCATTCTCACAGAAAATCTACCGTGCTGATCGCGTTCAGTAGTCTGTAAGAACAACTCTTCACAAAAACTATCTTCTTGGGTAATAACGGGAGGGATATGTACTTCTTCAATTTCCCAGAACATTCTTACTTGAGAATCAACTGAAGTCAAATTACACTGAACATCTGTCATGCTACCCGCTAATAAACGATTATTATCATTATAAACTGGACCGGATATAATCCAACCTACCATAGAATCTTGTAGGTATGGACCGGTGTGAAGTTTTATTTTGTTTTCTTTTAGCAGATCCCAAAAGACATCCGCGCCTATTAACAAATCTATGTCACTTGGTACATAAAATATGGGATCTGCGAGTTGAATATTGCTAGGTATACATATAGCATCACTATTAACGTGTGTCGAAGGCAACTTCGAAATGATACTAGGCAACACTAAACAATGTAAGGTTGTATTGAACTCATATACCTTAGAACGAATATTAATATCGCATTTGTGAGTGGACTGTGAAACGGTTTGTCCAACGCCACAAACACGTATAGTGGACTGTATGATAGGTATTTTCAAACGTTTACATAAGCTTTGTGATATAAAACAATTTTGACTGCCGCTGTCAAGCAAAGCGCGAACTGTATGATAACTGTTATCAACATCAGCAACTTCAACTAACGCCGTAGACAGCAAAACAGTCTGTAACGATTTAGCATTACCTGTGAACGCGTAACTACGATTATCAATATTGTCAGCTGTTTTACTAACGCAATGTAATACAGAAGACTGTGGCAACGTATTATTGATAACGGAACGTTGTGGTAACGTATTTGGAAGAATGCTATTATTGTCAACATGAATTAACGCATTATGTTTTTGTTGACATAATTTACAAGGACCGAAATTACAATTTTCAATTGTGTGAGTGTTTGTACGTAAACAATTATGACAAATGTTTTTTGACTGAACTAGATTTAATCTTTCTTGAACCACCATATTTAAAAACTTAACACATGAATATAATGCATGGTTGCCATTACATAACGGGCATGTCAAGTTATGTTTACTTGTTTTATCTTTACTACCTGATGAGACCTTATTATTATTCGCACTCGCATAACTAAGTGTTTGAGAATTAGACTGTTTTTTATGATCAGCTGACTGCTTACCCTCATGTTTATTTTGTGAATGTGACAGATTATTTTTACTGTTACCCGAATTAATCATATCTAACATGTCAGACCTATTGTTTAAAAACGTTAATAAGTCTTCTATTTTTAAAGATTTTGAGGTTTTATTCGAATCAGATATAAGTGAACTTCTGTAGTTCTCCCACTCGCGTTCAGTAGCAGAATCAAGTTTACTGACAACTAAATAAATGATAAGCATATCCTCGAGCGAAGATTCCGGTTCTTTAAGAGAATTTAGGGCTCTCAGATTACGTAAAACGCAATCTACTAACGTTCTGATCTGTGCCGGACATTCTTTACCCAGTGAAGGTGCCGCAAACAAAGCCCTAACATGATTGTGTATTAGTAATCTATTATTTTGATACCTAGCTTCAAGCAGGTCCCAAGCGTTAAAATAATTAGGTGCTGTGAACTCTAAGGAACTGATAACATGTAACGCGGATCCACTGAGAGACGATTTTAGGTACTGAAATTTCTGTATAGGATCTAAGTCGTCGCGATCATGTATCATGGAAACATATGAGTTCCTAAATTCTAGCCATTTATCGAATGAACCGTCAAAGGCAGGTAACTTTATTTGCGGTAATTTTATGGACACCGATTTACCGGGAATGCACTGAGAATTAATTAAAGCGTTTTGTTCGCAGTCGCCTATCATGTGCTTTGCTATAGCTACAATGGAATAATATTGGCACTCAAACGAATCTCTGTAATCTAAATGTGACAGTAATTCTTTTTCATCTACCATTCTTTCTATTTTAGATTGCATGTCGTTAAACTCGGCAAAAAAAGTAGCTGCAGAATGAATACGCATTTGCACTTGAGTTTTAATCACTGAATCCAGACACGATCTATCTAATTTATTAATATAATTTGCGAATAATGTTAGTCTACCTTTAATTACACCACGTTGTTTTTTAAGATCAGATAACTGACTATCTAAACGAGAAATAGTTTCATCATCACTCATTTTGGTGGTTTGCGAAAGTAGGTACTCACAGTTTTACGTGTTCAGTCGTGTTTTCTCACTTGAAGACGGCCTCAGCACTGCCAGTAGATCTGATTCCGATCAGTTCTGAAACGTTTAGGTACGATATTAACACAAGGCGAAGACACAGGGGAAGGAGGGAAAAGGGTAACTGGATAACCTGACCGTTGCTGGCTGCTGCATCAATAGCTTCTGCTCAGTAATCTGGGGCTGGGCTTCCAAGTCTCCACAACGTACTTCTACTTCGAAGTTCCACTCGCTCTCCACTTCTTCAACCCGGCTCGTCACGTAGAGTAGCTGATCTTCAATTTGGCTCGAAGGTCCAATGTTTTGGCAAATGAAGACAGGGGGCTGGCAGGGACTTCTTCAATGAGGCTCGTTAGAATTTTATAATTGATGTATTTTCGGTTTTGGTTTTTACAATAATAATCGCGGTCACGTACGCACAGTCCTGCTTTATATATCGCCTTCTGGAGGGGGTCGGATGTTTCTCGAACCCGTCGCGAGCGAGTCGTCTTCTCAGCAACAGATGTCGCACCTAAACGTTTATCGATCGTAGATCTATCGACCGAGAGATGGCGCTGCTTGACTCAACAGTCCCTTTCAATTTACTGATCCCGGTATTGAAAAGATCGACGTCAACTTCCTGGCAGAAAAATCACGCGAAAAAATACCGTTTGCGATCAATACAACTTATAACTTACCAGTAAGTTATCATCAATGCTATAGCAACAAGCGTCGCTATAATTAACAAGAGTAACTTAATAATCGTAGAAATAAACCCAATCAAAACATAACCCCCAATCGCTCAGTTAGACAAACAACTACACGAAGCGTTAATTTCCAAAGTGCGATAACTCGAATTTGGAATTGGAATTTTCGGGGTGTTGAGCCCAACCGCGGCAGACGGGTTGGTTTTCACGCGTCAAGATACACGGGGTGCGAAACAGTGCGAGTTCTACAACTAACGCAACTAATTTTGTGCTGAGATTTACCCGGATAGAAATTAATGTTGTGCTGCACTAGTAGTAAGCCGATTATTTGCAGGTTGAATTTAAAAGTTGGAGTGAAGTTGTGTTTTTTACTAGTTTTTGAGCTTACTTGAGTAACTAGTACTTTACGATTTATTTATTGCGACAAAAAAGAAAGTTTGTTTCTTTTTCTGACAAGTAGGAAAACTATTCGCTAAGAAAAATATTTATGAAGTCTGAAAATTGCTTCGTTAAAACTACTTGCTAAAAAAATGCTTAAGCATTTTTGACACTGGCATCGCAGACTTGTTCTTGTAATAAATTCAAGTAAGTATACATGTAACAATATTATTTAAAAAGCAAAAGGCTTCTTTTAGCTGAATAATATTCAGGATGAATGACAAAATACAATATATCTCTAGCAAAAAGGTCTTAATATACTCTCCCCTATATTATGACTTCATTATTTCAAATACGAAAATAAAAAAAATCTTTTCTCACAACTATAATCTCATGTTTGCTAAAACTAAAGTCATGATTCACCGACTACAGAAATCCTGCAACTAGCTTTTGAACTAATTATGTGCCAGGTTCAAGCGAGGAAAATTAATATAGTGCAGTCATATTTATTAACTTTGCATCTTACTCATGCGTGTTATAAACTAGTTTCCTCTGTCACAATATAAAGTTTTACGTATGAAACATTAATATTAGTTTCAGCATGGTATTAAAAAAGTTTTCTTTTGTTTGGCGAATGACAGCGTCGATTATTGTTCATGATTTGACAACAACATTAACCTGAAATTTCATCATCCATCCGACTCAAACCAGTAATGAGAGAAACCAATAATTTTGATCATTAATTAAGGTACACACCACCGTAACAAGGGTCGTCAGATATAGTTGAAGTTTACTTAGTAAACGATGGATGTTAAAAAAAAAACAAAATATAGATTATAGAGTTCAATGATTTCATTAAATTTTATTTGAAAACATCCATGGGTTTCTAAGTCGACTTCAACTATTTTCGACGACCTGGATATTTGTCTCTTTTGGTGACTGTACATCAATCGTCAAAATATACAAATGTGTAGCTAAAAAATATTTTTAAATTAAAATCAGTCTAATATATTATTATCCAAAATCATTACGATTAGTTTGAAAAATAGGTAATAATTCGTCGTAGGTTGGTTCGTTTCGTAAGAACTACATTGATACGAACAAAGACTTTTAAATTACCACTTGAAAAAAGAATACCCTTATGTCAATGCTGTTTATTTATAAGTAATTTCTACTTAACCGTTTATTTGTAAGTAACTTCTACTTACAAATAAACAATGTTGACATAAGGATTTTCTTTGCACTTTTTACATCATCACTCATCCAAGCGTATCTCACGAAACCGTCAAATGCTCTGCAGTTGCGGTTCGTCGACGTACTAACTTAAACAAACACGGGCTTCAATAATCTTTCCAGTTGAATTTATCCCTTCGGCGTTGAAATGTATGCACAACCATGCCCCCTGTTTGCAAACCCGTGATACTGCTAAAATTAGCTGTTCTCACATCCCCGTGTTATGCCAGTTTACGCCTCGTTGGTTGATGCTGTCTGTCAACATGAATGTTCAACGATTCTGCACGTTTTGGATTGGCATATACAATATTCTGATACAGGTGGCACAGGTGGGCTTTTATTTGCGTAATTAAATGCGTTTTTCAATCTAAGTATTCATATTCAATAGTTATTGCTTACAAATAACCAATATATTGTTGATGTCGCAAACATGCTATTTCGTTTCTGTTGTTACAAAAGCTACTCATACATAAAAAAATATACATTTATTCGCATATTTTGCTTGCCATTAATATTCATTCATACGGAGAGCTTTCAAAACGTCATAGCGATGAAAAACCCGTTATATGCGCCTTTTATGTAAACACAGCGTACTGACAAAAAGCTGGTAATTGGTGTTCACCTGACTTTTGCAGTATAATAAATAGATCCTCGGCTAGGGGAGGTTTTCGTAGGGCTGCATTTGACGAGAGCCGTGGGCGACATGACGGAAAATTGGACGGGAAATATAATTGGAAAATTATAAGGGTTCGCCACTTCCCTGCTAGTGCACCTATGGGTTGGACCCTGGGGCGAATGACTTTTCTTACTTACTGCCCCTTGGCATGTTGAAATTGGAAAATAATTTGATCCTCAGCGGAAAACCACAGGACAGACGGAACGAGACTGTCGACAAATACATTTTATTTGATAAATGTTTGTTCATTTTAAAAACTGCCTTCATAGTTCGTATAAGACGTCAGAAATACGTCAGCTTTAAAGTGAAAATAAATTCTTATTTCTGTTACATCAGCAAAATACCTATTTCCAGAGGCGAGATACCCTCGACTCAATTTTCACACCACGTTACATACCGCCACTGCGGTGCGCGTTCGCGTGGATTTAGTGTTCCACTAGTCTGATAGCGATCCGTGGCGGCTTAATAAACGTAACACGGCGCTGCCACTGTGCTGAAAGTGTGTTGTGACGCGTAAAGGCGGCTACTCGAAAAAAAGGATTAGGAAAAAAGTGTGAGTTTATCGTAGCTTGGTCGATATTTTAAAACCAAGCGACTCATTTATTAGTTTTACAGTAATTTAATTAAAAAAAAAAGACACAAACCAGTTTCTTGAGAACAATGATAACTTTTATTAAAATAATTATAACATCAAGTTTGTCGCTGCGTAGGTAAATTATGAATGATGCAATCATCTAATGCTGATTAATCTAATCTAGTAATAATAATAAGTAATAGTACCTAATCGAGTAATCTATATAACTAATTTAATATTTAATGTTTTAGTAATATTTTTGTTTATATTATTGGGGCTAGTTAGGTAATTCTTGCATGAATTGAATGAATGCAATGATGAACTTTCTTTTTTTTTTTTGGCGAACTCAGTTCTTTTCTTTGGTAATACCAGAAAGCTAGCCCGGCGAGTGTTACGTTCGGTCACTTGTTCCACTGTAATAAACGATAGATTTGTCTGTATAGTTTTGTTGAGAGCCTTACAGATAAAAATACATGACCTATGGCCCTTTTTAGGGTTCCGTACCTCAAAAGGAAAAAACCGGAACCCTTATAGGATCACTGTTGTCCGTCTGTCTGTCTGCCTGTCTGTCAAGAATTTTTATCTCAGGAATGCGTGGAGGTATCGAGTTGAAATTAAAACCATATACTCAAGTCTATGGTCCCTTGATGCTGTAAAAAAATCAATCCTCTACGTTAACGTGAAAAAAAGATACCGCCGTTTATGTCGCAAAAAACACATTTATAATATTAAGTAGATTAACTAAAGTATGGATAGTAGGTATATGTATTAGTATAGAAGTATGGATATGTACCTACTAATATGTACGGAACCCTCAGTGGGCGAGTCCGACTCGCACTTGTCCGGATTTTTATGGTACCATCATCATCATAAACTCAGCCTATTGCTGTCCACTGTTGTTATGACCTCTCCAAATTCTGCTACAATAGTCAGGTCCTTGGATTTCGTACCTAGTGTATAAATAGCGGATGCTCATCCTTTCAATATAAATGCGTAGAGTAATTTGTAGGCACCCACGAGGAGTACGCTACATGCCGGGGATCTATGACTATATAATTTGTTTGTGACAAATAGTAGCAAATAACAACTGTACACTGTAAAAGATTCTATATCTATAAGTTATCAATATCATAATCTTTCCGACGATGAAGTACTTCTTTATTAAAATTGAACCCTTTATAAAGAGTTATATTTATTGTTTTTAAGTATGTACAATATTTACAAGAATAATAAAAAAGAAAACTTAAAGTATTAAACTAAAAAAATAACAAAAACCTAACACGATAAAGCATCATAAAATTCGTCCACATCGCCGTCAACTGGAAATGTACCCAAGAGACTGGCAGCATTGCCACGTTGGATGGCAATGCTTAACCTCTGACCAAGGTAAAAACCAGGTCTTGAGTCACGGGAAGTGTCAACCAGCCTTTTGGATATTTCCTTAAAAAGAAGATGTGCACTCGGACCACACGACCCAAAGGGTTTCAACCCCAAACGGCTCGAAAATAACGTTCGAACCAAGGTTACTGGTTTTCAAGAAGCCTTTACCAACAACAGAACCTATTGTCATTATATTATGAGCTTGTTTAATAACTTTTGCAATATAGCTTTTGTGACTTTAATAACTCCTGTCTGTCTGAATATTTGGAATTGCCACTCTGTGTGTGTTTTCCACATTTCACTTTTTCTGGCATGCACGTCACTATTTCCAATTTTCTGTTAGTGCGATTGTCACATAGCGTAACGGAGAATTTTCTAATAAAGTTGTTCCATACAAATGGTTCCGTGGTTCCATTTTGTTGGAGTTGACTGCGGAGTTTTCAACATGTAGGGTTTCAACTAAAGGAGTCTCTTTCACTTGTTATGTTGTTTTCTTGTTATTTTCTTTGGTATCCAGAACTCGTCTTGTGGATGATATTTTTATTTTATTTCTTATATTTTATTACATTTTTCCCTAATTCAATCGAACAAATATGATAAGCAATTTTGATATAGTTTCCTAACTTGCGCAACATCGTAACTAGTCACAATTATACACTCATTTAGATCTGTTTTTGCATTACGTACAAATTAAAACGATTGTTCTAAAACCCCCAAGTAATTGATAAAACAGAAGGCAAGACAAAGCAGACTTTAGCTAAAGAATGATACTCAATTTCCTTAATTTCATGCTATTTAAGTACTTGTCGTCTAAAACGCTTAGCGGCTTGTGTTTACGCGTGCAGCAAAATTTGTTAATTGAATTCCCTTTACGCAACGAATCCTGCTTCACGGACGGCCGCATTGGATTCCAAATATAATTACAAACCGCGATGTTCTCAAGGAACCGTCTCCAGAGACACGGCGTCTTATGATAGAAACTGATAATAAATCTAAGAGTACCGCGCGTCGGGTACAGTTTGTACACGTCAACATAGCGTGTTGAATCCGTTAAAAGCTCCAATTTGTCTTTATAATCCACTATGCTAGCGTGTAAACAGCCCGGAGCGTAACTTTGCTTGCCTCCACTGATATTTTAAGTGACGTGTATTGCTCTCGCGGCGCTCTTAATTTTGAGCGATCGACAAACAATGCGTGATCCTATAACGTTGCCACCAGATCCATGGGAGAAACTTACAATATAATGTAATACTTGAGTAATGTTTAGTTTAGGATTTGCGAGAGTTGCAGGCTTATTAGTCCATGTGTACAGAATCGTACAAAGTAAATGTTTGGTTTCGCACGCAGATGCGTCATGTTTTTCTACTTTACTTTCATTCTCTCAACAACAACGTGAAGTAATGTGAAACGGAACATTTGTATTTGCTCCATCTTAAGTACAATTTACTGCATGTACCATTTGCTGCCATACTGAAAGGTTTTAGTTAAAAGCCTACTTAATGCCGCATTTACTCAAACATTTAACAGGCGATCCATATTTTATGAGAAACAGTCAAAAGTACAGCACACAGCGGGGTCGCTACACCGGAAATTGTGAATTTCGTGAAAATTTACCACGTTCTAGTCAAGTTTAAATTACTCTTGCCTTATTGAGATTTAGGTATCTTGGTTGTTCGTTATAATCAGTAAGGCGTATCACGGTTGAACAAATTGTGTGATGTCAAAGATTTATAGTGAAAAGTCAGGGTTGGTTGGCTTATTGGCAAACATGGGAGGGTGGTGGATAATTAATCTGGGCAGACGGATGGGCGAGAGGTGCGGAATACAAATCGGCGGTGACGCGACGTGCTGGTGTTATTCATGGGGATACTCGTTATATATTTGGCAGGAATTTTAATTTATCAAACATTGGATGTTACAGGGTAGTTTAATTTAATAGAAAAGTATTTTGTCAATTAAGCACTCAAAGTAAATATACTGCTGTACATATATACTACAGGTCGAGAAGAACTGTAATGAATGGCAACTATGAATAACATAGTTTATTTGTCAGACGTTTAGTGAAACTATGTGATTCATCATCATCTTCCTGCTCTTGTCCTATGTTACTTGGGGTCGGTGCAACACGTTTCCATCTTCCATTCCGTCCTATCAACCGTTATGCTATCATTGACTACCTTTTCATTCACACAATCCATCCATTTTTATTTGGCATGCCCATACAAAAACACGATTCCCTTTCAACTTTTCTGTCACTGGTCAACTTCTTTTAATATATTCATTCTCACCTTATCCATTCTGGTTACTCCACACACCCATCTCAACATTCTCATCTTCGCTTCGTGCAATCTTTTTTCATTAGATAGATAGATAAGATAGATCGTCTTGTAGTACGTGTACATCTTTGCCACCACACTCTGAACCTCTAGGCCACTCTCAGCAACCAGCACAATTTCATGCGCAAACAGCATAGGTACAAGTTTTACGAGATTCATAACCAGAATTCTTCCCATAATACGAATAAAATATCCCATATTAAACTAGGAAATATAAACCGTTTCCAACCTTTACACGTGGTAGGTTTCCACGATTCCATTCTATGTGCCTTTTTGTCCGTTTGTGTGAGCTTCTGATATTGCGGTGTATTAAAACACGCTCCATAATACCATTGTTCAACTTGAATGTACGGCAAGTATCCGTCTAGTAAAAAGCCGAATTTTGCTGTATAAAGCAGCTATGGGGGTATTTTAAGCTGTTCGTTGCATAGTAACCTTTCATGTTATGATTTGGCCGAGTTTTTCTAATGGATGAAGCTTTTTTTTACAATAAGATTTTCGGATAACTGCCAGCATACGAACCTTAAGTATTTTAATTTCTGCAAATTAAGATTTACCCACTCATAGTAAACTCGTTTGATTGATTATTTATTGATTACCTATTTACATAAAATCTTTAAAAAATACTCTTGTACTTTCCGTACAATTTGATTTCTTAACTAAACAACTTATCTTATGAAGTAAGATTGTAACATGCTCAATCTCATTTGATTCTAAATGAAGTATCCACAAGACAAACGAAGACCGCTATGTACAAACAAAATTAAACCGTAAACCTACGTTTTCAAACGAGATTGGCATTCTTTCTGGCTTGGCATTTTCTCTTTGAAAACTTTTATAGAGATTGAGCCTGTTTCTCTTGAAAGCTGAATGTTGTTTATATGAAAAGGTGAACTTATTGGATAAGCTGGATTATTTTATCAATGCTGGTTATCTAAGGTATTTTTGGTCGTATTATATCGAACTATTCGCCATCTTCTTTATTTTAGCCGAATGACGTCCACTGTCGGAATATGGAAATCGATGGTTATGTTTTATGTTTTGCATTTGAAAACTTCCCTAAAACTTAACTTGATTTTTCAGGATTGTTGCTAGTCTACAAGTATTTGTTTTATTAATGGAACGATTTATAAAAACACAATCTACCTTTCTTGTATTATCTGCCTTTTGTTGACCCATATACGTTCTTTCTACCTTTTTTGTTTAATAATGAAAACACAAGAACTGTTTACTCAGAAATGAGTCTCCATGGTTAAACCGTTTCACAGCTAAGTCGTTGTATGAAGTAAGATGAAATTTTCAAGCAATTTTGCGTCGACAGCTTAGCGTTAAAGGCTGCCACGGTCCACAGCGAGACAACATAGTCTTGTATAAAAAGCTCATCTTGAGCAAATCCTTTTTATTCAGGGAACCTAGTTTTTGCAGCAGTTCTTTAGCACTGTATAAATAGGGATGGACTCGGTAATAATGTTCATAAAATTTCCAGCCATTATGAAGAAAGGTGTCAGAGTGAGTAGAAAAATGTTGGAACACTTTTTGACATCTATTATGGGTTGCACACCAGCTTGTATTTTCAGCGCATATTTTTGAATTGTATTTATATTTTATTTCGATTTCAAATCTCGATCACCGAATACCTACTTCTTGTTTTGTTTCAAACTTATATTTGAACTGCATGTACGACGTAATAAGTAGGTGCCAATGGGTACATATCAGTAAGCATATTTACACCGGCATCGCGACCAGTGGAACCGGTTCCAAATAGCGAGTATCGTGAATTGAATCTAATAGTGCGCGTAGGCAGACCACTTGGCCATCGTTATGTGGAGTTACGACAAAATTACGTCAGCGAACCGGACAATGATCTTGAATAGAGCAAGCTAAATTAATTCACGTGCAAACTTTTCATTGAATATTCCTTTGAATCTCAAATGCATCCGGAGAGACAGAAAAATAAAAGTTAATAAATCTTAAGGAATATTTAATAACTCTCTGTTTTATTAATGAACCAAAGAGATTTTTCTTATTTACCTAGCCGTTCAAAGATTTTCATTATAACCTGCAACCGCTTGCCTCTAAAATGAAAGATATTCAAAACTTTCCGGTGAAGTCAATTAAAGATGAGATGAAAACTTTACAAGAGGTAATAAACAACGCGGGGTGAAATGATGTCGGTTTGTTTGCGGGCTATAAAATGAGGAGCAGGCTTCAAGGGGCCTAGCAGGCACCAACTAGTAATTAATGCTCTGCCGAGGGGTGGCCGGGGTGAAATCGGATCAATTTTCTGGCTATTCTTCGTTCCAAAGGGTAGGCTATTGGCAAATAAACATTGATTGGGTTTGGAATTTCCTTAACCTACTGCTTTTTTTACTTATTTTATTTAAGAATTATCGTCTTTTTGTTCGTATAAAGACAATGTGGCTTTGTGGATATTTTCAAAACTACCCAAATTTATAGAGCCCATGGGACACCATAAATTTCAAACGCAATAAAGGAGTCCAAAAATTCTCCATAAAAATTCTACGAATTCAGCACATATTGAGTGGTCTCGAACAGTTTTAAGTATGGGTAGCGCGGTGTAGGTATCATCCGACCCTCGTATTTAGCTATTGTTTTAAGTGGGCTACACTTCGTTACGCCCCTGCCGTTAGGCGAATTTTTGAGATCGGCCTTTTTTATATTCTTTTCTGGCGGAAGAGCCCTCACGCTAAACTGATAATGACGCCAGCCTCGGGGGAATTCGAATGTACGCGGAGTTTAGCAAGGCTTTAACGATGAAAATTTATTGTAACGGTTGTAATGCTTTTCTTTACTCGTAATAGGACCGTTAAAGGTAATCCTAAGAACTGAAACACCTGGGTCAGCATTGTTGGAAGTGTACGGAATAAATATTCTGACTTATAAATGGCCTAATAAAAGGGCAGTGTTACGCTACCCTTCTAAATAATATCAAGAAATCAAAATACAAAAACAAAACATTTTCGCATTTGTATAAGGAAAAGCGTACTATCATAACTTTATAGGTAGACGAGTGTGATATTATTTGTCGCGGAACTTTTGTCGTTTCCGTGCGACATCAGGTTTCATCAAATGTTTTGCTACATGAGTCACAGACGAGGGTTTCCTAGCGCTGCTCCTCTCCCCTTTCGGAGCTCAAACAATCCGCAAGAGTAATTTATCTCATTTCCCTCAATTACGTGCTTTTCAGAAATGGAGTCACATGTCAAATGGGGTGAACTTGCTCGTCGAAGTGTACGTACATATTTTATGTGTACGCGGTTGGAATGATCAAGTTATAGGTGTTCGTTTCCTGCAATCAGTTTGTGTTCATATCAATATTTCTGTATCTACTCAATTATTATCCTTAAACGTGTTATTCACGAACGTTCCCCTTTGGGCGTAGATAAATTGCAGTATGGATTACATTTCTAAGTTATTTAAACAGGCATTCTCGCTGCTATTTGTTATAGAAATAACTCTACCCTTCTAATTTGCGTTCAACGTTAATTCAACAGATTTTCCGATTTTCTCAGCTGAAGTCGGCCCATTTGTATTTGTTTCAAGTTCGCAGACACTCCCTCGGGCGACGCATTCATCGTGAGGGGAAGGTGGGCTTAATTAGGAAATAATGCCTAAGCGATTAATCACAATACCCCTACGAAGGTTGTACCTACGTAGACAGTCTTTTGTTTCTAAATTGTGAACCCGACCCGGTCTTGAAGCTGATTTCCAATGGGAAGTGGAGACCGAGGGACGTCTCCGCCAGACCTGAAACTGTGACGGTTCGTTTCACATCCCCGTATAGCTGTTTGCCTATTATTTTAAAAGTCAGAGGTGAAATTGAGGGACGGCCATGGGTGAAAATATGTTTCCAACTTTTAAATTTACGGTCCGAGAGATTTTATGGCGGGAATAATTTGGACACGTTTATATTTGAAAACGATAATGCTTGGATACGCATGTGAAAGCATATTTATGCAAGTCGTAATTGTTAATTAATAAAAATGAGTATCTCTTTTTTATTACACAAGTCTTTATACCGTTGAGGTTTCATAATGAATAGGGTAGGTATTCACGTTGTAAAGCTTACATAAGACAAATTGAGCACAACTCTTTGTTATTAATGAATTTTACGGCACAAACAAATCCGTCCGAACAGCTTGTTATGAATTAAATGAAAATAATTGGTAATACAAAACCGCTTGGGGACGCAGGGTTGTTATGAAGCACACAAATTTTCCGCAAACCCTTTAATCCCGAGCTCGCTTATTTCACTTGGCCCCTCGTTGTCGAATGTCCCCTATCTCCCCTATGCTAGTTGATGAAATTTCGGTGATGCCTCAAAGGTATAAACTGTAAAATTCATGATAAGTATTTGATGCGGCAGTTCCTGCATTATGCGATACAGGTAGGTACAGTTGATTCCACAGAATGGGACACAGGGGAACAAAGAATAATGTAGCATTGTTATTTTAATGTAATGATATACTATTTCACTTTACATTTTACACTCCACGTTTGTATCGCAATTTTTTTTGTGATATTTTTATGCAAATTTTGAAACTATATATTGCAATGCCGCAGGGACATGTTGCATGCATAGATACTAAGTACTTTTAGTTTTTCCGGGTCCATGAAAAAGGAAAAAAATGTAGCAGCTGTTCCCGTTGTGAAAGTTTTAGAGGCAGTCGGTAAAGTTACATACTTACTGCAGTAGCAGGCAAAATGTGGCAACACACTGCAATCTGTTTTTGCATGTTTTAATTAGGAGTACCTACCTATGTCCATATTATAACAAATTGTTTGTGCTATCTTTGGTGTCCGTAGTTATATTTTAGTTTAGAAGACGGTTTTTAGAATAATACTGCGCTGATTATAAGCATCGTTTCTAAGAAACTTCAAATAAAATAGACCAAACAATGAGAAAAATAATTTAAAAGAAGACTCTGTTTACACACAGCCAAACTACGGGTTTTCATTTCAAAAGATACGTAGTCAAGAATAAGGAATAGGTATACGATGAAGGAACATCCCCAGCAATGCTTCAGATATCCACACCGGACTCAATACAAATTCCCTCACCCAATCTACATGAGGTTGCGTAACCGATTTTATGTAAAAACTCAACCCAGTGAGAATAACTTTATAATATAATGTTCGAATCTACTCAGATTTTCTCTTTTATTTTTTGGGAAACAGTGTCAGGGATTGTAAGATTAATGAGCAAAAAACGAATTTGGTTGGAAAATTAAATGCGAGATAAGAACAATAAAATTTGCTTTGGTAAACAGTAGGCAGATATTTAAAAAGCCTGTATCCGATGATCGGGAAAATGTAGCTAAATATTTTGTGGCTGTTTTATACCGTTGTATCGTACCATGTATTTGCAGAAAATTGACAGTACAACCTGTAAACAACAAATATAGTCATCATGTCTTAGTTAATATTATTACTACGCTATAACTATTGCCAGCTGTAACTAAGTAGTAATTGTACTGTTAAGTGTTAAGCTAGCTCCTAAAGATAACCATTAAAACTAGGCCTAAGATTAACAATTCGGTATTCAAGATGAATTCCTTCAGCCTGAAAAGTTAAAAAATGCAACAGAAATTCAACGTCGTTTCGTATAAAATGCAACCGACGCAGTTGTTGGCAAACTCACGAATAAAACGAAGGGTCGGCGCGTGGGCTGCATATCTAAAAACTTGATAAAAAATTCTATGCGTCCCCGGTCTACCGATAGAAATATAGGTATAGATGCTTTGGATTTTATGGAGAACGGATCAGCCTTCTCCGACGTGGTGATGTTGGTAAATGTGTTATTTATTTGAGTTATGTATGTAAAAGCAAATCGCGAGAAAACATGCTGTGAAGTCAGGAGGTTTTTAAGCTAGACGTATTTGTCATGAGTCGGATAGAGGACATGAAAATATATGGGTTGGTTTTTGTAGTTCGATTTTGTAACGTTTTATAACTTTCGTGTTGATTCTCAACAAAAATACCAACACAATAAGTCATCATCATCTGCCTGACGTTATCCCAACTATGTTAGGGTCGGCTTCCAGACTAACCAGATACAGCTGAATACCAGTGTGCTGAATACGAGTATCAACATAATAAGTAATAATAACTATTTATCTATCATCAAATAAGCTAAACGCTGTAAGATTCAATTGATATTTTTAGTAATTTAATGAAATATTCCAAATACATACTTGTTATCGAGCAGTAGGTACCACTAATACTCCAGACTTAAAACGGAGCAAGTAGGTACCTTAGCCAATTAATATTATGACAGGTCCAATCTTGATTAACCTCACAAAATCTGGCATATCAGTGTTCAAAATGTAATACATATTAATGAAATTCAGCTTACAAAATACAACGTAAACTTTAATTTGTAAACTTTTAATTAATTTCTAATTTTATACTCTTACGTAAAGGTTTTTGTTCTAAAACTTTCCTTGTGTTGCTCTATGTTCATGTAATTAATATTATTATTTATGGGTATGATAGAATGTAATCTGTTGTGTTGAAAACTTTTGAAATTAGTAGTCTAACCAATACATCATCAGCTTTCGGGTGAATGTTTTCGGAGGCTTTATCCACGAGAGAATTTTGAATACCTAACAGTTTGGTTCAAACTAACTAGGTTTTTATTTATTTTTAAGGCTAGTCATTATTTTCACATGAGCTTTAAACTATTACTATTAATTACTGCTTGGTTTTTATTTTAAGTAAAAAACTTTAAGATTTATCAAAAAAGAAGTTAACTTTGGCCCAATAACACAAAAAACTTAACTGAGTCAACTCTAAAATAACTCAATATGTCGCACGTTTAAAAGAAACTTCGCATCCCTTACCCATATTTTCGAGGATGACCCTAAAAAATAAATTCTTAGCGGGAAGCTAGAGGCAACGTCTCGAAATCCCTGCAATAACGAGACGTGCCCACATGAATAGAGTTGACAACACTTGAGTTGATGCCTCAGATATACAACGTACGAGATAACGTACCACATAACATAACTATAGCATCTACAAAGAAGCAGATGGCACAGAAAAACCATGGAGTTGTGTTTTGGATTTTAATTTTTGTTCGCAATATTGGCCCATACGAGACAGTTCGTCACAATGCATTTTAAATGTTTCATGATTTATTATTTTTATCATGAAATAAAGATATACTATAGATATAGATGATATGGGGTGGATCGAATGACTTTCTATCCACCTGTACGCAAAATACGCGCTGAGACCGGAGTTGCCACCAGTCCGTTATACCATACCAAAGATATAATACAATATAATGTATAAACAATTCATGAGTAGTATAGAGAGTCTCTAAACACAAAGATAATCTTTCTAGTCTCCTTCTTTACCAACTTCATGAATAGCATCTTCATATATAACTTAACCAGTCCGCTATACCATACCATAAATTTAATAAAATATATAAACAACTCATGATTAGTATAGTAGTGTGGAGAGTCTCCAAACCACAAAGATAAACTTTCTAGTCTCCTTCTCTACCAACTTCATTAATAGCATCTTCATATAAAACTTAATTATCAAAGATGTTATTGTCACTTCAGAGTTTAGGGACATGCTCGACCCATATGCACATCATGTAATTACCGGCGGTCACTGAGGGATATGTAAAGACCTCTAATAAGCATCATGGTCACGTGCCGCCGAATAAATTGCGGTAAACTTAATTAAAGAGTTATGCTTCTGCACCAAGGCGGGACCACAGCCTACGTGTGTTTATTTTGCATTAGATGAAGTTAATTTTGTATTTAGCATTGCAAATTACAGTTGCACGTGAATATTATGTGAAGGAATATAATTATATATTCAAATTCGGGGAAATAACAATTTAGGACAAACTACGGTTGTTTTTCACGGTTGATACTTTTTAATTAGCATAAACATTTTGTATAAAGTCTCTAATATTCCCTTTGACTTTCGCAGGATGTTCAGCACAGACTCTGAAGATATTTCCGATGCAAAAGCAGCAGACGGTGGCCGTGGGCAAGTCAGTGGTACTCACGTGTCAAGTAGATGCTCCGGACCCAGCACTCGTCACGCAACCACAATGGAAGGACCCTAAAGGATTCGTTATTAATGAAGCCGCGTAAGTACAAGGACCATAAAATGATATTTAGCGATTGAATGATTAATAAAATAATAGTACAAAAAATATGCCGTAACTGTGTCTCTGTGAAAATAATTTTTATTTGTGTTCTAAAATGCACATACTGGGAATAATTTCATTTGTTTACGAATTTAAACATGTCATGATCGATAGAAATATAATTATAATACCGATTACAAGTACACGGATACTCAATAACTCCATATTCTTAACAGAACTGGCACACGGCCCGAGATATATACAGAACCGATGCCAGCGAAGCAGCTGCAACTGCTGTACATATCGTCGATCACTCCGGCCATGGCTGGCAACTACACCTGCGTCGCCACTTACACTAACATGCCACTGAGCGCCAGTGTTGTCCTGGAAACGTTCAGTAAGTACTTTCTATGATTATTGGACAGATTTATCGATGTAACTGCGTAGAGATAAAATATTTGGTGATAATGGTCGTTTGAATATGAATAATTCTTAGAGACTAAATAAATTTCACTCGTTTGCAATGAAATTCAAAATAATCTTCTACTTCTACTAAACTTCTACTAAATAAATATTTTTGTACAGATGTTTCTCATAATAATAACTTAAATTGACTTTGTTGTTCAAATGCTACTTTTATTTAAAAGCAACGTTGTATGAAAATATTATCATAGTTTTGAATTTTCTGAGGGACTTAAAACATTTTGTTTCATTTTAGTTGCAATCACTTGGACAAACGCTAATGAGAACCAATACGCTACCAAAGGAAAAGAGTTTAAAATAATGTGCGAAGTTACTGCTGAACCTGCACCGTCCGTTGATTGGTTCAAGGAAGGTAATCCGGTAAGTAATGATGGGCACATTTCCATGCTTTGCATTAAAAACAAATATGATAAGGATATTAAACTTATGTTGAAATATTATTTTAGGTTGTAACCGGTGACAGATACGTAATTCACGCAAATGGACTGATGATAAAAGACGTAGAAGAAAGTGATGATGGAACTTATACCTGCCGTGCTGTAGTCATCCAAACAGGTGAACTTGCCGAAAGAAACATCAAACTTGAAGTAAGTGAACGAAAATAAGTTAACAGACATTTTAGAAACGTTACACGAATGGGTACTGTACAAAATATTTATATTTATAGGTTTACACTGCACCAGAAATGGAGGAAAGAGAGGCTAGAGTAGAAATCAAAGAAGGTGAAAGTGCTGCAATTTCTTGTAAGGCTAGAGGAAAACCAATGCCAACTTACTCTTGGATCAAAGCTTCAACACGGGAGGTAAATAATAAAATGATTATGTTGAAATAACTTACAGTGGTATTTGCACTACAGAGTAATGAAGTTATTGTGGACACTTCTATTTAAATAGAAGGATACTTAAATCAAGTTCCTCTGTTTTAGAATTTGGCAAGTACATCTCGATTCAGCGTCAATGAAAACAGTGGTCTTTTAAAAATCGATCGCGTTGAAGCTGGAGACTACGGTAAATACATCTGCAGCGCTGTCAACCAAGCCGGTCAGAACGAAACTGAAATCGAAGTGGAAGTGTTGGTGAAGCCTAGAATATTCGAACTGTTCAATAAAACAGCTGATGAGAAACAAGAGGGTAGATTAGAGTGCAAGGCAACTGGCCGGCCTGCGCCCCGCATTAGTTTTCGCAAATTGAGCAGCCCTGACCGCTTCCGAAATGGACTTAACGACGAGGGCAGGTAAGACAATTGGCTATAACAATGGTGTTTTACTATCTTAATTGACACAGGTGCCGTAATATCGTTACCAACATAATGTTTTAGGATTATGTAGTTAGTTCATTACAGGTCATAAGTTTACAATAGCAAATGTAACTGTTTTTGCAATACTGAAATTAAGAAAAATATAAATAAAAAGCTTTACATACAAAAAAACTTTTTGCGATCTACTAAGCCGGAAAATGAAAGCTTTTCAAGTTCAAACAATTTGGTTTTATAAATCAATATAAAGTTTGTAAAAGACCTCCTTTTTTGCAGGATTACGATCGAGACGAGCAGCCGGCAGACAGGTGACCAAATGGAATCAAGTGGAGTTATCACGATCTCTAAACTGAACAGGACTGACGATGGTCTTTACGAATGTCTTGCTGAGAACACTGGTAAGCAATTAGTATTAATATTGTATTTATTTTAGGTCGCCTACCGGTTGTTTCACGTTATGTAATTACGAGTAATGAGCATGAACGTAACTAAAAATAACAATAAATAATTAAAGACCGATTAGATACAAAGTGCAATAAAAAATATTTTTTACATAAAAAAAATATCAACTGCGAAATCTTGTAAGTTGCTATACTTCGTGGAAGGGATTGACAGATCACCTCAAGCTCACCTCACCTAGATTCACTGAGGGAGAATTTAATCGTACAGCACTGTTATATAAACTTGTTATTTAGACGGTCAATGAGCCAGATTAGAAAAGTAGTCTACACAAGTTTTCTGTCCAAAGATGCATAGGTAGTGAAATGTGAGCCATTTGCTCTTAACTTTGTGTTTCTCCTTTTCTATCCCTTAATCAAATTTTAGGTGGTGAGGCTAGAAAGAATGGTCATTTAACAGTTAATTTCAAGCCAACCTTCGAACATATGCCAACAATCCCTATTTGGAGCTGGAACAGTCGTCCCGCCAATTTAAGTTGTACGGCGGAAAGTATCCCGAACGCTACCATTAAATGGAGGTAAGTGCGTAAAAACGAGTCTTCTAACGTAGCCGTTTCACTTAGTTCTCCACTATTAGATGAATTTATGACGTAATTTGGGCTACAATAAGGTACTTTTTTATTTGCAACATATTCTCGTATATCAAGTGTAAATTGTTGATGAGAGTACCTAAAACAATTTTCAGATCTTTTTTTCTTACTACAAATCTTTTAAATGTAGCTTTAATGTGTGGTGTATATACGGTACCCACGTAAGTATTGCGGCGGAATATAGATTTTAAATGCCCGTGTTCTACATATCTTACTTCTCAAGCTGCATTTTTTATTATACAAACATCAATCCTCCTACCAAGTTATACTAGCTCATGGAAACGCAGCTTGCAGAGGATATTTTTGTCACCTACTTATATATGTAAAATATGCTATAAACAGTACTATTTTCCATTAGATTCCGCGACCTCGACTTAGTAGAAACTCCACAAGTGAAGATCTACGGCTCTGGTCCATCTAGCTACGTTATCATCACACCAACAGACCGATCTCTATACGGCATTTACAAATGTATTGCTACCAATACTCTTGGTGAAGCCGAACACATCATTCAATTCAGGGAAGCTTTCCCACCGGGACCTGTTGTTCAAGTAAGTGAAACAGTAATTACAGCTTAATTGTTTCGCGTGTATTTGGTTGGCAAAAAGCGACCCGAATAAATACCACAGTGACGTCACTCTGCGGCTTGTGGGAAAACTCCAGATCGGGATAATGGATTTAATTCTAGACTCACCTCGATTGGCCAGGCCAGTGATGACCCAATTCTAAAATAAACTAGGCTTGGTTTTAGGGGCTGTTTCAATTTTAGACTACTTTTTTAGTTTCTTTACTTACTTGCGGGGACCACTAAACCTCAGGTTAGGTTAGGTTAGGTTAGGTTAGATTGGCTTATTTACCATCCAATGGCGTAAAAAGTCAAATAAAATAAATAAATAAATTACATCTTACACAGGAAAGATTGTATAATATTACTAAAACATATTTCAAATTTCTTAACGCCACTACATACCTACTGTAACTTACTCAAAATAGATCACAATATACAGCTATTTTTATAAATTCAACATAATTATATTATTTCAATATTGTTCTAACAAT
The DNA here is from genome assembly GCA_947361185.1 of Charanyca ferruginea. Classification (NCBI taxonomy): domain Eukaryota; kingdom Metazoa; phylum Arthropoda; class Insecta; order Lepidoptera; family Noctuidae; genus Charanyca; species Charanyca ferruginea. The sequence goes on along the minus strand of OX376055.1, from coordinate 52,285,434 downwards.
AATAAACTTCAAGATCAAAACTTTTACGTGATCCTTGTTCTCCTATAACTTATACTGAACGAAATACTTTTATTTAGGCCCGCCAAGAAACAATAACAGCGACATCAGTATCATTCAATATCGTGGGACCGGCTGAAGAAATGGGACCACCAATATTGGCCTACACAGCCCAATACAAGGAAAACGGCAATTTCGATTGGAATCTCTCCCAGAACAGGACTTGGTCTGCCAATTCGCCGTACATTGTGGAGAATTTGAGGCCGATGTTCACTTATGATTTTCGATTCGCTGCCATCAATCGGGTCGGGCCTGGCAGTTGGGGTGCTCCAATTACCGTCATTATGCCTAGGAGGTAAGGATGTCTTTGCTGTTTACTGATTTGTAAGTCTGGGTTTTATTGTGACGTTTGTGTCTAACTGTCGTTTAGTTACGTAAGCCTCATAGGTCAAGCCATTATTAAAGATGTTTATTGTCTTAATTATGCAAAATTGTAATTAGCTTTACACACATTAAATTATATTATAAACGGTTACTACATTTCAAATACCAGACACGTAATGATATTACGTAGGTAATGATAATATATCTTTATATATTATCTTTCAATAAATCTCAACATCAACATTTATCATTATTATTCATAACTTTTTAGATCGCCACCGGAGCAACCAAAATGGTGGGAAAATGAAAGCCCGGAATCGCTTATTCATGGTAAATACGCAGACAGATATGAGCTGAGATGGCGTGTACCTGCTAACAATGGCGAACCCATCGATATGTATGAGATCAACTACTGCCCTGTAAGTTTTTTATTGTATTGTATCTACCATCACATAATATTTCCATTTCCACACACAATACATACGCTTTCAATAGATTTGCTTGGATGATTTATTTCGCTTTTCATAGGATCCGATAAACTTATTACTTATCCCACTCTTTTATTTCTTTATAACATTCTTCAAGATTAATGTTTAAACGGAATACCGTTTCCGAATAAGAATAATAGTCCAAGAATCTGTAGCAAAATAGCATTTTAATGTAAATTCCCGATTTTATTTAGGTGCTGAAAGTAAGTGGGGAATGGCGCATCGCATCTGAATGCATCTCTGAGGAGCTTAAGTCCCTAGAGGCAATCAGTTACGAAGTACGTGGTCTCCACCCAGACACACGGTACAGAATGCAGGTTCGGGCACATAACGTCCTTGGATATTCCCTGCCTGCACAACTTTACGTCCAAACGGCTCTCGGTGAGTACAATCAGGAGAGTAATGAAGTCCTCGCAAGGGCCGGCTTCTACGACGTTTTCACCGCCTCAGAATCAATATACAATTCGAAAGCAACGACCATCTATTCCTTCAACCTGTTCATCTTTGTTTTGTGTTTGGTTCTGTGAACCTTGAACTAGTGTTTTGTGCGCCTTTATTTATTTTGTCGTGCTCCTGTAAAATATTATTTTTACAACGAATTTATTTTACCTATCATGTGTTTCCAGTGTTTTTTGCTTTTCTATGATCAAGTACAAGTATGCATAGTGTCAATCATCCGCTTGTTAACAATTTTTTTGTGTTATTTATTTTTCTTCGTTTTTTTCTGAATGGTTTTTTATAATACTAATTTATCATTCACTTTCTTCTTATTATTGTAAAATCTTGCCTTAAAAAAAAATAACTTTTAAAAATGTACAAATACTTTAAAAATATTGCATATATCAAATTGTGAGGAGTGTGTGAAACTGTTGTATTTTGGCATGCGTTTCCTATAATTTTTTTTATATTATTTTAAAAATTACTTTTAGGTTTTGAGTACAACTATAATTTGAAGTTAGATATGATGTACTTTTATAGTTTTATAAAATTTCGTATTGACGATTTTATATTTTGTTGGTGTTAATTTATTACAAGTGGTAAGTTTGAATTGCCTATCATTTCTTTGTTCATTTCTTATCGTAGAACATTTTTATTTGCCTTATTAACTATACGTATTTATCATTATCAAATATTTTCTAGGTAACCCAAATGGATGTCCCAGTCATTTCAGATGGGCTCACACTAAAATGGAAGTCTTAGCGACGTTATTAATAATGTTTTACATAAGTAATAATAACATAAACTAATAGCAAATATCTAATTAATCTTCTAAATTAAGCAAGTCCAAAGACGACTGTTGTTATTTAGGGAAAATACTTGTTGTGATAATGCAATTTGTTGTGTAAATAAGTGTAAATGTTGTTTGTGTTTGAAAATATCATCAAATGATTTTTGAACTTTAGTGATTCCAATTGTGTGTCTTTACTATTAAATAATTAAAAGTTCAATATAATTTGATCTAATTTCGGAGTGGCGTTTTAAATTATACTGAAAACTTATTCTTGTTTCAAAAGCTAAATATAATCGTATTAGGTAATTAAACGGCTAATAAATTGACACTGCCAAAGTATGAAATCGTAATATAAGTAGTGTTAATTAAGAAAAAAAATGCCAAAAATTAAGGCATCCATTGCATTTTATCATAGAACGTTGTATAAGAATTCATAAGATTTGTGTACGAATTTTTGATGACTATTTTGTCTTTTTAATATAGATTAAAGGTGGAAAAATAAATCGTCCATCCTAATGATAAAATGGAGTTCGAAGGGAATATGAATGTTAAATATTGAGGGTTAAAAATATAATGTAGTTAGCCAAAAGTTCTACTATAATTGCGAGGAGTTCCAATTGTGATCTGTTTTAGTAGAAAAAAAAAACAAGACCAATGTGAAAAATAATAAATGTTTTCAAAACAAAGTTTTCCATTTGTAGTTTTCTGTATAGTGCATAAAATGAATGAAGTTCCGTTCATTAGCTGTAAATAGATATTTGTATACTGTTGGTATAAGGTGAAAACTTCATTCATTTTCGAAATGTAACTACCATCACCAAATTCCATAAAAGTAGAATAACCCTCATCCCTTAATGTACCCCATAAAACTAATGATTAACTGTAATAAGAGATCAAAAGAAAGCTGTCAAGATGCTTATCAAGAAATTCATTAACCCTTTTGAATGTTGATCGTTACACAAGTGTGTATGTGTCGCCCTGACTGAAATTTGGGTAAATATAATTTTACTTAATATGATATTTTTAATAGTTAATAATCCTGCTGCTAGTTTCCTTTGGAATGTACTAATTACTTTGCATGACCTTCATGTACACCCTTCAAGCGCTGATTAATTCACATTGTCCCGATAGCATGGTCCAAACATTGATGACTATACATTATATCGATCCCTTTACCAATATATTTCCAGTCTTTATCATTTTAATTATATAATTATCTTAGTAGTCATGATAGATGACAATGTTTATAGAATTTATATTTTCGATTTTAAAATTTACCCTAGTCGTGTCGGTTTATTTTTTCCAAGCATGGATGGTGTAATCTATGAAACTGCCAACACGGTCCTGACCATTTGTTGTCTTGTTATCGAAGCTTTTCGTTCATCTACTACTTCTATTGGCGGTTTCATTAGGTTTTAGGATTTCTTACTAGAAGTACATAAAAAATTGTTGCTTGAAAAAAATCAAGTACTGACAAGGAAAGAGACAGGTATTTGAGTACGTTTTTAATATCTCTTGAGATTTTTTAAACGTTTTTCAAACAGCAATTATTATTTTCCATAATTAAGACTATATGTGTACTGAGGTGATGGTTAATAGTTCCATCCAATATTTAGTTGTTTTTAAGCGTTATTATTGTACCAAATTATTATTCTTATTATACGTTTACATTAGATTCCGATACCGCTTCAATAGAAAAAAAAACTTGTCATGGGGTTTGAACATTTATTTTGCGATAAAGAAAATCATTTGGAATGTTTGCATCTTGACAACTTTTCTTTCTTATGATTATTATATATTATCATTAATTTATTGTCATTAATTTTAAGATCTTCGATTTGTGCATCATCATCTTTCGTTCCTTTCATTCGTCATCTTTCATTTTTCATTCAAACCCCATTTCATTCTAGCGGAGAGCTTTCTTCCAATACATTTGATAAGTCTTTATTGATAGAATACATAGTTACCGGTGATTGGGTGCACGATTTCTTTGTCTGAAAGCACTCCCTGTTTGTCATCAAATTGCTGATTGCAATGAATGTCTGTGTTGCTGTGTACACATTATATTAAACATACATTTTCTTCTAAGTACACAAGAGCTGGAACTGCATTGATTACAATCACTTCCATGTCATCTAACATCTTCAGCTTCTGTGACATTATGCATAAACTAACAATAACAAGAGCAGTAGATACATTTACCTCGTATTTTGAAAATCACTTTGGCTTTATCCTTTTATAGCAGCTGGTAACCTGCTTCTACTGCTCTTTAATGCGATGCAAGAAATATATCGAAACAATGTTGTTGTAACAGGCGTTGAACGTTCCGGATTTGCACCACCGCAACTATTATCAAGTGGTTCCATAATTGGACTGGCGTTGGCTGGTGTTTTCATCTGTCTTCTCATCGTGGACCTCCTTCTCCTGTGCTTCAGACGACAAGGAGTCATTGCGACTCTTTGTGGCAGACGAGGAAAGAAACACAACGACGATGAAGCAAAGCTGGGAAGGTATTTAAATCTTTTAGTATTCTTTATGTTTACTCTTATTCGTTTCAATATTATAAGAAATCTCTAAAACAAACAGTTCATCCGAAAGCACTTCATCGACATCATAACCGTTACACTCCAGTTTTCCATTGATTATAACAATTACCTATCTATATGTATTTCTCCTTATGTTTCGTGTCAAAGCCTATCCCTTTGTGTCCCGTGTTCCATGTTAAGTGTTAGTGTCGATGAGAGATGTTTCTGCCCGCTAGTCTGTACGGTTGGCGCTTCCCGCTCCCTTATTGCAGCACGAAGCCGCGCGCGCCGCCCTCCCCCGCGCCCCTGCCGCCGCCGGTCAAGCTCGTGTCGACCCCTACGTAAGGCACCACACACTAGCCATACGAAACCTTGAGACTGCCTGCATGCTTTGTTTGTGCGGATGATATGGTTCGGCCCTTGTGAGGAGGAACATATCCTGAACCGAACGGTCTTTTGGTTTGGACGGAAAATTAAATTATTAATAAAGGGGATGATGTATGTATAAGACTTTTCGCTGGGGCTGAGCAGTTTGTATATATCAAAGATGAAAAGCTTCGCGATTTGCCTTATGTATATAGCTGTGGAGATGATCATAGAAACCGTAATGCTTTGGATTGAAGTCTGTTAAAGTGTTGTAGTTGTGAAGTAGTGTACAGTGCCGCTTTTTGAAGGTTACTTATTTAATAGCAGCAGTGATATAATACATATAATTTTATAATTGGAAGCAGGTGCCACGTCTTTTGTATCCGAAACTTCCGTAAAGTTCTGTTATACTGGAACATCTCTTACGACAGTTTTTCGTTCTCATTTCTTTTGAATTTATTTGTTTGTTTTAATCCTATTACCTTATGTGCATAACTCTTCCCCAAGCACTTATGTCACGGGTTTTCACAGTTTGACTTTTAGATATTTTACTATTTGCACAATCCACTAACAAGTATTATTTGTCTTTCCCAATGCTGCCCATTCCAACCACGTATAGCTATGTACCGACCACACCAGTGTAAGACTTTCATAAAACTTTATTCTTATTATTAGTTTTTGTGTGTTCCTTGTGTTTCTTGATTGCAGTGTCTGCCAAACTATATTCTGCCTTATTAATTCCTTGGCTTACTGTTGTGTTCGCTTTATTTACCTTCAGTCATCTATCATCACATCTGTATAACTTTATATCTCACATCAAACATCCATTGCGCGTAGTTTTGTTTGGTCATTGTTTAAAGTTGCAAAAAAAAATACCATTTATCAAGAATTTCAACGATAATCTTTATGTATGTTCACTATTTTGATTATGTCTACTTAAAAAAAAGTATTACAAAACAAATGCAACTCTAAGCAGCTGACGTGCTGTAAATAAAGCCTGAATATTATTTAAATTGTAAGCAAGATCTAATCAAGACTTATGTCATAGGGATGAGAAGGAGCCACTGAAGGACACAAACGACGATGCCATCAAAAGAAACTCTTCAGTTGAATTCGACGGACACCGAGTATATGCCACCAGTGGTGGACCAATCATTGGCAAGAATTCCGCCGTATAAGATCTTGTAGAATCGAAAGGAGATTTAAATCATCGTGAATGTTTAATCGTCAAACTTGGTATTACATTCGATATGCTTGTGTATATGTGAGCGCGACCAGTATTTTAAACTGCCAAAAGTTTACTTAAGTATTCAGCTTTACTATCTCAACTTTATTTATCATCACATATTCTCTATATATATTTTTATAACGTCTAAAATTCTAAATATAATCATGCAAAATATATTTTATACAATTTTCTAGAGTTTTGTTGTTAGAGGCAATGGTTTTGTCTTTATCAATAGAACTTTAGTGCACTCTTTACATTTCTTGAGTCATACAGCTGCTTCGAGAGGTACGAAATGTGCCTTTTAGTATATTTCTTATAATGAGGGTATTATATTTTAGTGTATATAGGGTAATGTAATGTAACAATGCACGTCACAATTTTATTTTTATCATCTAATATTATATGTATCAATGAGAATTTAAAAGACAATTATTTTTATATTTTTTTCTACTTCTATTCCTTATTACATTTTTAAGTACTTACTATTTTTATAAGCCATCACATTATATCATTATAAATCATAACCATCATGATATTAACATAAAAAATAAATCATATGAATGGAAAAAACTTGACACTATGTTTTGCCGAATTGTTTTTAAGTCAGTTGCCTTTAATTTTAACGAAGAAATCTGAAACTTTAGTTTTAAGTTAACGTTAAGCAATGTAAATAAATAGTTAGGACTGTAAATATTTTCTATTTTAACTGTTTAATGTCTCATATTTCAATACAATCTCAAACAAGGTCTAATGAGGATGAACCAGAGAGAAAATTATTATTCATTTTTCCAATTATATGAGACGATCTTATTAAGACGCTTGCTTATGTTTGTATAAGCTGCCTAGGTGTCATGTTTAATTTTATAAACAAAATCGTTAGTTAGGTAATGTATACCTGTTAGATGATTTAAGACTATTTAGATATTCCTACTTATTGTATTGATTTAGGTATGATAAAGCACAATACACATAAAGAATAGAAGTCTTAAATAATATACACACCTTATAATATAAATAGAATATGATACACGAATGCGACTATCACAATGCAGTCCACCTTAGTAGGTAGGTAATTAACACTTTGATACACTTAAACTTTTGATGTACTTATCTACACATATTTTTATACTTCTGATCTCGATTATAGTTTTAATATACTTCTTCTTAGCTTTAAGAATGTATTATACTTCCGTATTTTATGTGTATTGTGAAAGCTTATTTAAATCAGACTGCTTATTGGTGGTTACATACTTATTTAATCAAAAGTTAATAACCACCAGGTCTTTCAAGTCATCAAGTAGTCTGTTTAAAATAGAGACAAAACGTTTTTATAACCGCTTAATATATTTAAGATATTTTTATCATAGTATTTATCTACAACTTGTACCTACCTAAACTTTCGCATTTTTTATGTTTTTATATTTCATACAGCGCCTTTGATAAAAAGAGAATTTATGAAGTACTCGTAGGTTGATGTTTTGGAAATCAATGTTAAGAAACTGTTTGCTTATATATCGGTTGTTTGTTAGTGAAGTTCCCTGACGTCACTTTCAAAATGGCGTTAGAAATAGTTCGAGAAGTTTCTGAAACTCGCAGACGTACAACTTAGAGCTGCTAACTAAAGTCTTCAAACTATTAACAAGCATTAAACTTGTCTTGTTGTAAATCCGACAATCGATTTCAATTTATCTATCAAATAGCAACTGAAGTCTGCCTCAATAGGCGCAATTTAGGGCAATTGAATTACGTGTTTCATTGAACAAATTGCAAATTGAAGACTAATAAAAAATTCAGCGTAGTCGTTTGCTTCCTTCTGTACAAGCTTAAATGTTATTCGTATGTAAGGTATGTCTGTCTGCTTATAGAGGCCGGGTGATTGACAGGACGAAAAGCGCATTTTTATATGAAAATAAATGTATTAAAAATATGTCTGTGTATGATTTTCATGTCATCCTAATTATGCAATTTCCTGGGGTTGCGTTAGAATAGGGGTGTATATTGGTAAGGAAATGACATCAATAAAAAAGCCATTCCATAACATTTCTAATTTGGATTTGTAAAGAAGTTCAGGTGAAAATATATCTTATTTTACGGTTCATTAATATTAATTTACGTTATAAATAGAGCTATTAAAATAGGGACGCCCAAAAAATTTGTCGACAAAGAGACATGATTTATTCTCGTTACTGTAACGATACAAAACGTTATGCTTTTTAATCGTTATTGTAATAACAATGTAATCTTTAGTGAGGGGATGTAACACAGTGAACAGACGGGGCCCAGTTTGCGGACAATGAAGCAAATGTTGTGCAACAACACTTAGGAGCGTATTAACTGTAGTGATGGGTTTAGTTACGCTAGTCGATTAGAGCTTGTTAGTTTGATTGGAAATAGTAGAACTACTTTCTATCCGCGATTCCGTTCACGTCATATTCAAGTATCTTCATAAAAAAGGCTATGGGCAATGGGGAAAACTACAAAACTACTTCATAGTCAAGCGACTATGAAGTAGTTTTGTAGTTTTCTATCGGTCAAAGATTTTTTATAATCAGACCAGAGTTTACAAAAACAAACACACTTTATGTAGGTACCTCTTTATAATATTAGTAGGTATAGATAATTATGATTTTTTATTGACTTCTTGTTGTGATTTTTCATTATTAAAAATGTTTTTTTATCACCGTGAAAAAGATTTTACTTAGGCATAATACGCTAATACATAGGTATTTCGACTACATTCTTCCACAAGCAATTAAAATGATGTTTCTAAAACTGTTTTAAATGTAACAAATCAAAAAAATACGCCTAGCAATATCTTGTCTAAAACATTTTATAAAGTATGTAAGGTCAGTCAACTAGAACCAAATTTATTGAATGCCATGGAACCTATCGACTTTACATGAGCCGTGACGCAGTTAGCAGCACTATTTCGCAAAAGCAATGTGTCACGGTTGATCCACGGGGTGCAGTCAATCTCTGCGGTCTATGCGTGAAGCGAAGGACACAATGACGCACCCTGTTTCGTTATAATTTATATTTCCCTGACATTTACTGTAGGGGGACTGTGCGTGCTTTATCTTGCGGGACAGCAACGGGGACAATGAAGTGGACTTATGACTTACCACAAGACCACTTTCATAATTTTCAGTTTAAAGATTGTGACTAACCTACCTACTATATACTACCTACTAATCTTTAACCTGAATACCTCGAGTTTAATGGTGGAAGTAAATAATTTAGCATTTAAGTAAAAAGTGATACCTACTTATATTTTAACCAGAAATGAAGTGAAAAGCGTTAATTGTGTTCAAACATTTTTATATCGTTAAGTACAGACATCATTAATCATTTCACTTGCCAGGCCTGTCGTCAACGGATATTGTACTGTCCAAAATGAGGAATAAAACCAAATGAAAACGCGAAAATCGCAAGAAAATGTAGCGAGCCTTCGCAATACCTACTATATACAAAACTAGGTTCCCACATTTCGCTATGAATTTGGACCTTCTTTATAATATCTTATTTCCAAACTTCGGAAAATTCGATAAAATAATAACAATTCAATTTTATCTCATAGTCACCCTACACTAAGCCCATATTGGTTATCGCCGGCAACAATTAGGGCCGTCCACGCGGCCGGCTTATGTTCGCTTCGAATAACTTTCCTTTCAAATAATTGCCCCAGTAGCAGATGATACGGATTACTAACGGGGCACAGCCCTAAACACAATAGAAAGTAATACAGGTCGACTCATTTCCGATACAAGTTGTCATTACGAAAAAATACACCCTTAACAAAAAAGCGCCCGATGCCCCTTTTTAATTAGGGGTCGAATTAAAAGTATGTTTATTATTACTTCTGTAAGTGATCCCCTGCGCGAAATTAGTTTGCGAAAGTAGTTTCTCGAGTAGGTATCAGATAAGCAGAATTATTTAATTTGGAGTCGGGGGGTCGGAGTTTATAAATGACTAGCAACGCGCCCTGGCTTCGCACAGATTAACGTCACATTACAAACAATTTACATAAAACCTTAATACTTTATACACTTAAACCTCATGACTATCTATTGGTGAAAACTGCATGAAAATCCGTTCAGTAGCGTCTGAGTTTATCGCGAACAGACAGATAGACGTCGCGGGGGTTTTGTTTTATAACATACGGTGACATATGTCAATAAACCGGCGAAAACAAAATACCTATCATTATGGAAAATCAGAAGAGATGGTTGGGGTGCATAGGCACTGAGATGACGGCTGATATAGGTGCAACATGTAAGAAGAGTATACTTAAAAAAACTTTTTTGGAAAAGAGAAAAAGTACCGCCTTCAAAAAAAAAACTAAAAAGTTATAAATAACTTTAGCACAGAACACGCCGCACGCAGAACACGCAGAACGTGCCTTTAGTTTCGGAAGTCGGTGGCAATAAAAACAACAAACAGAACAAAGCCACCGACTTTCGAAACTAAAGTCATGTGTGCTAAAGTTATTTATCACTTTTTACTTTAATTTATGAAAGAGGTACCCTTTTTTCAAAAATGCTTTTATTTTCCACTTTTTATTGCCTCCTTATCACCGAAATCCATTAAGGAACGGCGACACAGTTAAAACAGAGATTTAAAGTCATCCAAAGATGGAAAAACGAAAACGTCTTCTCGGTTTTTCTTGTTTTTTTCAAAAAGCGCTGAATAAATTTCTGTTTTTTTATAGATAGATAGATAGATAAAACATTTATTTAGTTCACAGAAAAGACACATTACAACACAAAAAATACAATCAAATGAGGATTACAACAAAGTGAGGTGTGTGTCTCAGGATTGCACCAAATGGGAGTCCAGCTCAGCATGTGTCAGGCAAGTATACCTGATGCTGATATTCTGCTAAATCCCTGCAGTGACATACGGACGTCGAGTACATGAGATAGTTATATTGGTGTTGACAGGTGTTGTGACAAAATTTTATGCGTGGACTGAAGTTTTGTAAGTAGGTATACCCACAATTAGGTACAATTACATTGTATTGTACAATAAAGTTTGCATTGAAACGTTCATGTTCGTTGATATGTAAAATATGTCTTGATTACTTGATTGTTTATAAGTACATGTGTGTATAAACAATCAAGTAATCAAGACATTTTTTTTGTATACTAAAACCTTCTCCAGAATGTAACACTTTTCTGAAATCCACATCAAAATCTGATCAGCCAAACGGGAGATAATCGTGGACAAACAGACATACAAATATACGGGTCGAACTGAGAACCTACTTTTTTTTTTGAAATCTGCTAAAAAGTAGAAGAGACATTGTAACCTAAACTTGTACTATGAATTCAGTACATAATTCTATACCTCCTCAGCACTAACATTTCCTTCTTCTGTATGCTAGGACACTGCAAACAAATTAAGGTAAGTAGGATGATGTTATTCAGAAAAAAAAACACGTGTACTTTTTTAAGTGCGGTTTTTTGAACAAACATAAATACATCAGTAGGACTCAACTAATAGTAGGTAGCGTAGGTACCTTTACTTGTTTCTAAAAAAAAAGATTATTAATTTGAATCTGACGACATGATTGGCTGCAGCGATGCGTGTCGCGGGTTCGATTCCCGGATGGAACAAATATTTGTGTGACCTACAGGTAGTTGTTGTGGGTCTGGTTGTTTGTATAAGTGAGTTTGTATGTTCTTAAAAGTATCCACGTTGCAGAAGATATTCCTAGTTTGGGAAAATGTTATTAATTTATCTAATTAAAATTATACCAAACTAGGTACTGATCATAGATTGTAAGGTGTTCTACGCTAATCACTAAATTGTCAAATAAAGCTCTTACTAACAGTCGTCCTTGTAATTAGACACAATATATTCTCGGAAATAGCAGATCTCATTAAGTAAATAGCTGCTCTCCGTCTAATTGCTGGAGATTAGTACAGATTTAGTACACGTAGATTCTAGTAAACGAACGGCTAGTCTCGTCCATAGAAGTTCCAATTTACTGTTGAATTAAATAATTCACTTACCCTATGGTATAAAAAAGTATAAATTAGGGTCATACTGAAAGTTTTTGGAATAGGCCAGTAAGAAAAGTTGCCGATAAAAAATGTATTCAAATTTCGAATAAGGAACTCTTTGGACATCTGTAATTTGTAATGAATTCATATGTCATTTGTTTCTATAATTTGGAGGCAATTTTAAAAGTGTCTGGCGTGGATCGAAATGCATTTGATTACAGAAAATTTTCGCTCATTGATTATTTACGATTTTCGATGCGGTCTTACTCAACATCAATGTTACAATGACTTCGATTAGCATTTGATGACGAAGCCCCACCCTTGCCACTGTTTATAACTGGTTTAATTAGTCTAAATGTGGTGCAATCATTCTCACTGATGCAGATTCGTGAGAAGGACGTCCTTCTATGGCTATTACAGAAGATAACGTGAGTGCTGTGCGACTAATGATAAAAGCCAAGGGCGTCGCCAGGGGGGGGCAGGTAGGGGCAGCTGCCCCCCCCTAGACACTCAAAAAATGTAAAAAAAAAAGTTAAATTGATCAAAAAGAACGATCTCGAATTCTTCAATATTAAAATCTTGCACCTAATTGCATATTTAATTGCTTCCAAATTCTTTGTATCCCCTTATTCTATTATCCTATATTTTGTCGAAAATTATTTTTATGGTAATAACTAAATATAATAATTTTCTTTACAATTTTTATTTATTGTACTACGCCACTGCGTAGCTATCGAAAGGCTCGGCGGTGCGAAGCATCGGGCCCCCAAGCTCAGGGGGCCCCCAGCCCCTGGCCAGCAAACCCCTGACCTAGCAAGAAAATCTTCCATCTTCAGAATATAAATACGAATTATTTCTGCTGTGTTGTGTAGGTTTTTGTGTCTAGCTACTTCAACCAATCAGCTGTTATGCAACCGATTTATTAATTTGTCAAGTGTCAAGTCACTTCAGAGACCTTTTCTGATGTCTACGTTCACGCACACCGTTCTGATTGCTGAGAGTTGGGTCAAACCTCATCTTCTCTCTATAACCTACCCTCTTCCCGGTTTTGTTCTTATCCGTAATGATACAACTGGAAAGGGAGAAGATGATGTTGCTATTTGTCTTCGTAGTGATTCTCTGGTCCTGATGTATGTGGGGGGTGAAAGACGTCGTGGACCTATTTACGGGGGCTAGCGTTGTCCGCTCTTCGCCGACGCCCGTGCCTCTGCTGCGGGTCGGGTGGGAGGTTGTAGTCTGCCTCTCCCTTTCCGCAGCCTCCTTCTGCGACATGACGTTTTCGCAGAAGGAAACCACCGCGTCTCCACTCTGCGCTGCCGACCTTCGACTCGACCACGGCCGGCAGCGACAGGTCACTGCCTACTTCTGAAACGAGGGCACGACGCGGCTCCTCCCAAGCGGCACACTCTGACAGCGTATGTCACGCCGTATCCTCCCGCCAGACGACGCAGTGGTGACACCGGGCGTCCAGCTCTCTGTTCATTCGGCACAGGTACTTCCCGAAGCAACCATGCCCCGAGAGCACCTGCGTCACCCGAAACGACAAACGCCTTGCCTCCTCCCGAGCCAGCGCTCGAGCACTGGCCGGACCACCTCGATGATGGCCGACGGTAGGGCGCGAAAGCCTGTCCCGCCATTCCGCCACCAGGACCTCGCGAAGCTGAGACCGACGCAGCTCCATGTGTCGCTGCATCGGTCACTCGCCCTGCGCCCGCGGTTCCTCGCGCCACCGAAATAGTGACTCGAGTACCTTCGTCAGGAAATATGATCATGTGTCAAGCTATAGATCCGAGCTAAAATAATTGCCCATTCGCAAAAATAGTTTGCGTGCGTTGACAACGCTTTCCTCCCTGCTCGACTGTCTCTCCCCTCCATCTTATCTAATATCTCACTTTCAATATCTATGTCCTTTGTGCCCCAAAGCATGCGATCGGGGTGAAGTATGCGCTGCTACCGACAACGCCGTGGAAGTGGCTAAATTTTGGGCCAAACAAATATAAAAGACTGTCCTGCCAGCGATACAAAGAAGAAGAAGAATATCTATGTTCCTCACACTCTAGGAATCTATGGTCTTCTAACAATCGTATCTTGCTTTGCCCTTCTCATATTTCTGATTTTGTTCATTCTTCCTTTTATTTCCAGTCCATTCCTTTCTGAAATGTGCTTCCTCTCGATATAAGAACGGCCTCCACTGACTGGAGGCCGTCCTATGCATTGAAGCGAAAGATGTGATTTTATTTTAGCACAAATAAGCCAAGACATCTTATAAACCTCCTTTCTTTTCTTTTGTATTTACGTTTTTAATTGATATAAAATGAGACGTAACCGGTTTTGAAAGGGTCCCAATTTTTTTTTCGCACCCGTGTCCCTGTTCACGGAGCTACGCCACTGAATTGTATAGTCAAGAGCAAAAGACAAAGTCCAATGTGTAAAGCTCCACAAGACCTTTACACATTGGACTTTGTACCGTTCTTAGAGCCCCTTCACACTAAACCTGGACAACCGCTACGCATACGTTTGATAAGTTCATCGAACGCCTACGCGTTGGATGAATGTATGCGCAGCGCACCGTAAAAACGCCGGCACGCGACGCACCGAGACCTCACAAAATTCCGTTGTCATTTCGGTGTCTTTCGGTGTGTTTGGTGTGCGGCGCCTGCGCCGCGCTAGCGCAGCGTTTAATTATCTGCAGAAAAAACGCCGATGCCGCGGCGTCTGCGCTGAGCATATGATCATCGAACGCCTACGCTGGACAAACGCTAGTGCGAAGGGGCCCTTAGTACAAACGCTTAGTTAAGGCTTCGTGTTCTTTTGACTGTATTTTAAAATTCATGCTATTCCCATCCTCCATATATATCAACTTGCCCCCCCCTGGGCCATCGGCTGGCGACGCCCTTGATAAAAGCTGATAAAAAGGTGACATATTAACAGATTCGGGCAGCTTTAGGTGTTGGAATGAGTTAAGTACAAAATGTCTTACATTAACATTTAGGCATCAGAAACCTACTAGATGGATACCTCATAATGTGACGGAAGATCAAAAACGCCGTAATTTGGATTTGTGCCGCTCAATGCTTGGAAAGTATGATGGAGGTGACTCGAATGCTGTATAATATGACATCTTCACAGGTGATGAAAGCTGGATATATTGCTTCAGTCAATGGTTCTGGCTCAAATCGAGGATACAGGCTGCTAATTAAAAAATTCTGATGGAAAATTCCAATAACGTTTTGCATGACTAGTGTGTCGTCCTAGAGTCACACAATAACATTTTGTGAAACACTCATTACACCCACACACTCACTCACTCACTCACACACACACACACACACACACACACACACACACACACACACACACACACACACACTACACATACATATACACACCCGTACACATCCTCATATATACACAAAACATACTATTCTCCTTTGATAAAAAATAGATTATACATGAAACTATAAATGTAGGTACTGCATTTATTTACATAATTCTTTGTCACCAAAATATGAGAAAGGCTACTGATTTCTGTAATACAGGTCATTGAACCTAGCTCAGGAATCAGAGACTTTGAAACGGTTTGTAACTCTTTTTATGTGAATAAAGATTTTATTATTATTACTATTTATTATTATTACGCTCAACAGTCGCGATTAATTTTTTTTTTTTTTACTATTATATTGGCTTGCGTTTGACCGCAATTCACCTGATCTTAAGTGGTAATGCGGCCTAAGTTGGAACACGCTTGCCTAGGATGAACCGGTTCACTCGTGCCTTGAAGATACCCAGATTATACTTATCAGGGAACAGAGAGGCGGGCAGGGAATTCCACAGTCTGGCAGTTCGCACAATAAATGTGGAGTCAAAGCGCTTGGTTCGAGACCGTGGAACTTCAACCATATAGCGGTGATGCTTCGCCGAATCTCTGCTCGCCCGATGATGGAACGGGGATAGGGGAATTAAATTGTGCAATTCCAAAGCACACTCTCCGAAATGTACCCGATAAAAGACCGAAAGGCCAGCAACGGTGCGGCGATGTTCAAGGCGTTATTAAATTTAATACTAGGCCATGATTTAAGATTACCTTTTAAAATAAGTTGATAGGTTTTGTGAGGTGCAAAGGTTAGACGGTTTCGGTCGCCCCACTGAGATATTAAGCGAAGGCAAGTGTCAGCCAAAGGTGCGAACAGTACTCCATGCACGATCGAACTTGTGCTTGGTATAAGTTGAGCACGTGTTCCGACGTGAAGTACTTTCGCACCTTTGCGAGGACTCTCAGCTTTTTGGCAGCTAGTTTGGCCTTGGATTCAATAAATTACCCAAAGTTAAGATTCGATGTCAAAGTAACGCCAAGAAGCTCAAGCTGGTCAGTGATTGGAACGGATACATGTCGGAAAGTAGGGGCCAGATGGAAAGGCCTCTTCTTGGCAGAGAAAAGACACGACTGGGTCTTAGCTGCATTGAACCTGACCAGATTGGCATCGCCCCAATCGGAGTCTGCCTTCAAGGGACAAGTTCAAGCGCTCGACCATGGACTCTCTAAAAGACTGAATTTCAACCGCACTGGCACGTGCGCTAGATGTATAACTCTCTACTGACAACCGGTGCTGTCATCTGCGTACCCAAAGGTACCGGGTTTCAGCAGATCATCAAAAAGGGTTGCAGAGAGTACTGAGCCCTGAGGAACCCCGGCATTTATTGCCATTTGATCTGGCGAGCAGCCATCAATGACTACGCGAATTGACCGATCACTCAGGAAATCCGATAACCGTGCACAGAAACCAGCGGGCAAGCCATATGCTGGAAGCTTGCTAATAAGGCCAACATGCCATACCCTATCAAAGGCCTTCGAGATGTCCAGGGAGACGGCAAGTGCTTCCCCATATTTCTCGATGGCCTCACTCCAGATATGAGAGGCGTACGCGAGGAGATCCCCAGTGGACCGATTTCGGCGAAAGCCATATTGACGATCACTAAGGAGATCGTTAGCTTCAAGGTACGCCATGAGCCTGTTATTGAGGACACGTTTCATTGTCTTGCAGATAATGGACGTGACCGAGATGGGCCTATAGTTGGTAGGATCGGCATGACTACCTTTTTTGGGCACGGGCTGCACGTTGGCAAGCTTCCATGACTTCGGCACTAATCCAGTCTCGAGAGAGAGAGCCGAAAGACGTGTGTCAGTACAGGAGACAATTCAGGTGCACAGGTCCTCAGAACTATAATCGGAATACCGTCTGGTCCATTGGCCTTGTTCACATCAAGATTGCGTAACGCTTGACGAACCTCCTTATGGCGAATGCGAGTATCAGACATTGAAGTCGTGTTGCCAGGTAAAGTCGGGGGAGTCGCGTCTCCTGCATCAAGATGTGAAGATTCTGCAAATAGAGAAGCAAATAGGTTTGCTTTCTCTTCTGCAGTGTGAGCCAGAGAACCATCAGGTTTCAGCAGTGGAGGCAGTGAGGGGCGACAGAAGTTTGACTCGACCGATTTAGCTAGGGACCAAAAAGCTTTACTACCGCAGGGTACAAGGCAAGTTTGTTCCCTATTCGACTAATGTGGTCATGACGAGCCCTCTGTAGAATCTTCTTGCAGGACTTGGCAGCTCTATTAAAGGCTGTCTTCTTCTGGCGTAAATCCCTTACTTTACGGTGACGAGCGTCAACCCAAGCTAGGTAAGCCTCATGCTTCTGCGGTTCTGCGCGTCTGCATTGAGAACTAAACCAGGGGCGAGCTTTGGCGGACAGAAGTACGTCGTTATATGGGATAAAAAACTCCATAGCTTGACGCAACACTTCCGTCACGGCATCCGCGCAGGTAGAGGGATCACCAGAAGAAAAACAGACCGGCAGCCAAGGGTACGAAGCGAAAAAACAGCGCATCTCATCCCAGTCTGCTGACTTGTACCGCCACATCCGCCGGTAGCCACTTGGGCTAGGAATGAACGGAGAGTAGATGGATACAGATTTCACCAGACAGTGGTCGGAGCTGCCCAGAGGTGCAGAAACCGACACTGAGTAAAGGTCTGGATCAGTAGTGAGCAGAAGGTCCAAGCAATAGGCTGTGTGCGACTCAACATCAGGAACCCTAGTAGCCCCTTGGACCAGTTGGGTGAGATTTAACGCTAAAGCAAGCTTTTGCGTCTCTCTCCCAGCATGGTCAGTGACCCGGTTTGGGAATAACCACTTCTTGTGGTGGGCATTGAAATCCCCCAGTAACACTAATTGGGCAGTAGGGTACTTCTGCTGAGCCGCACCAGCCGCGTCACTGAGGTATTCTGTGAGTCTGGTTGTCTCCTGGTCTCCGCTGTGCGAACGGTAGACACAGGCATAAAGGATTTTCTCCATACCAGTGTCCACCAGAACCCAAAGAACAGAAAACCTACGATCTTCCAGGTTACGGAGGCGACGAAAACAGATGTCGACACGGGCGTACAGGCATACTCCGGCTCGGGCCTTAAAATTGCTGCTGCCCAGCGGACACACATAGCGCAACGACATCAGTGGGTAACTAGCCTGGAGACTGCGGGGACGCCTGCGTCCCCCCGGGGATGTCCATCGGGCCCTATCGTCCGGTCGCCAACCGGCACGATGGTACATCCCGGGATTTTTCGCGAGTTGGCGGGGCAGCCTCCCGCGAATGGCTAGCTCCGATTGGGCCCCCTACTAACTGCGGTCGGCCAGCGGTACACCGTGCCTCGGATCCCGCTACCCTCCACGACTAGGCACCCGAAGTAGCTAGCCGCTTGGCGGGGCGGCTTTGTCCAGTGGGTGGTCACTAGCCACGGCAAAAGCCTACCACCAGTATGTTGTCGCCTGATTTGCACCACCCAGGGACCACGTGTGGGTCCCCAGACCTACCATTAGACTAAGAAAGTAACTTTATGTTCTTGTGCTACTTTAATTTTGTTAATTAGGTATTACTGTAGACAAGAATCCTTAATAATACGGCCTGTACCTACATTTAAATAACGATTCTGATCGATACAAAATTCTTGAATACGCGATTTCATAGAACACGGGCCCGAGCAGAGAGACCACTCAGAACAAACCGCCATATTTCGCACGCACACATTGACATTACGTTTATAGGCATTCTCAAGCAATTTCAAGCAGACCTCAGTCTTATCTGTCACGTGTTGTCTAAATGAATAAATGAGAGACATTTCATGACGAACATGAAAATTTTGTTATAAAAAATTGCAAAGAGTTCCAACCAGTGTCAATAAAATTTCATATAGTCACAAATAAAACCTACAGAGTCAATACAGTAGCAGCCCTAGTGAGTCTGGCAAGATTAGGTAGGTCATTATTTTTGAAGATGGCGGGAGCGGTCCTTCTGTAATCTTTATATTTTCTGCCTAAAGGCTTCAATAAACGTGATCAACTAAATATGTTGAATTTTGAATAAGTGGAAGTCGTCACAGAATAGAAGAAGGAACCGGAAGTATATAACATACAGTATATAGCCAAAGACACAGATTAACAGAATATAAAATAATATTAGGCGCGAAATTGAAATTAACATTTGAATAAAATACATACCTAATTCATTCTTCTTTACTTTCTTTATTTAAATAAAAATTAACGTTGCTCCGCACTCCTATGTCACGGGTGCGTTTACAAACATATAAACTCACCTACACAACCCGCCAGACCCGGACCAAACTATCAGTAAGCCATAAAAATATTTGAATATTTAATTAAGTATTTGTATTGTATGTTCACCAAACATATAATAATATTAATTACAGTCTACTCAAACAAGCAAGTGCCATTGCCATACAACCGCTAAAATCATTCTAATTACACTCAGCAGTAATTAGAGAGAGTATCACAACAGAATAATCAGATTGTACCGAGAGCAAAGATAATATAATTATTATTATAATGTGTGAGTGAAGCATACGTGCTCTATCAATTTAGCTCCAATATTGACAAGGAACAACGGTGTCCCATCCATCAATGTGCCATGCTGCCCCTCTGACTGGCGAGGGTGATAAAACAACCTTGATGCAAGGGTTTTGTGAGTTAACAGAAAAATCAACTTTAAGTTTCAAAAAAATATTAAATAACTACCTTTTACCCCCGACCTTGTCTGCGTGAATTATTTTACGGATCGCTAATGATATTAATAATAAAATACAGCCTATAGTACGTATAGTACTTAGGAATAACGTGACGTCCTATTAGCGAAATAATTTTGAGTATCGGAACAGTTCCGGACGCTTCAGCGTTCGTGTGACTGACACTGGCTTGGCCTCGGAACAGATAAATAGAGTTGGAATGGTAATGTGGGCGTGGCAAGCGCGCCACAATTATGACTTGACGATCATAACTCGACCGATTCATTCGTACACCGCGTTTAGTGTGCTTCGGTCCACTTCGGAGAAGAAATCTCTGCATTAAAATGCCGTATTGTGCCATAATAACTTGCAAAACAAATAGTCAGACCTCAAGTACAGAGGGAGGAGGTATATCTTTCCATCGGTAAGTCCAAAATAACATTTAATTAAAATATTATTCGTAAAAACCTTAATATATAATGGCCATTATGAAATTTCATATATAGACAACATGATTGCATTAAGTTACAAAAAGCATACATTGCCCGATGTTTTTATATATTTATATTTTTTTTATCCAAATCGGTTAAGCCCTTTAGGAGGAGTTCACTTTCATACACACGCACAGAAGATTTTTATATTTTTATTTATTTATTTATTTAGCTTTATTTCTATCCCTTACATTTAGTTCTTATCTATTGTTTTGTTTTGTGTACTTATTTATTTATATGTTAGTAATGTTAGTTTTGTACTTAAATAAAGTTAGTATTGTTAGGTGTAAGGGCCGCCTTTTGCGGTGAAAGCCTCCTCCAAATCATTCCAGGTAGCTCGATCCTTTGCCCGTCTGGGCCATAAGTTTCCGGCTATTTGGACAATGTCGTCACTCCATCTTTTAGAAGGTCTACCCCGCCTTCTTTTTTTGTGCATTGGGTACCAGTTTGTAACTGTTTGTGACCATCTTTCATCCATAGCTCTCTGTGTATGACCTGCCCATTTCCATTTAAGTGTTAGGACCTGTTTGACCGCATCTCTCGCCTTTGTTCGTTCCCTTATCAAAGAACTTTTCACTCTGTCTTTCAATTTTATATTTGTGTAACTGCGTTCTATTCCTCTTTGACAGCTCCTTATTTTATTTAATACCGATTTCTTAAGAGACCAGGCCCCTTATTCACAACCATTCGATACGTTGCCGTGTCGGTAAGGAACCGTATTCGACAATCTCATTTCCGACTTCAGTCTTCGCATGTTCGTTGAACTGTCAAAATTATTCGGTTTCGGATTTGTGAATTGCGTTTGAAGGACATCTTCGATATCTTTTGACTTTCGATTCGGTACGGAATCGAATCGAATGGTTGTGAATAAGGGGGCAGGTCTGGCATGCGTAAGTAAGAACTGGCGTTAAGCAGATGTTCATCGCTTTCGTTTTCAATTTAATGGGTATGGGACCTTTGAAAATTTCCTTCATAGCCCAGTATTTGTTCCACGTATTCTTCACGCTGCGATCAATTTCTTTCTCTGTACAGGACTTCAAAGAGATTAGATGTCCAAGGTAAATGTAGTCTACGACATATTCTATAGGTTTAGACTGTATGGATATAAGTATTTCTTCACGATTAGTCATAATTTTCGTTTTGTCCCAGTTCACTTGTAATCCAACAGTCTCGCTGTGATGACTAAGGGACTCTATTATGTGGTTCAGTTGGTATGGGTCTTCCGACAATAGAACTATATCATCTGCAAACCTGAGGTGTGAGAGGTATTTGCCATTGATTTTTAACCCCATATCACTCCAATCGAGATTTCTGAATATAGATTCAAGTACTGCGATGAATAGCTTTGGGGAAAGCGGGTCGCCTTGCTTTACCCCCCTCTCCTTTGAGTTTGAGTTGAGTTTGGTCTGTAATTAGATATAGGTAAGTTTGGGGTCTCCTTTTTTATACAGCAAAGCTATTTCCGAGCATGTCCATGTATCTGGTAGTTATTTAGTTATTAAAATGCGGTTAAAGAGGTTAGTGAATGGTTTTAATAGCTTATCTTTCGTAGCTTTTATCATCTCGTTTGTTACTCCATCCGGTCCTGGGCTCTTTCCGGCTTTTAGTTTTATTATAGATTTTTCTATCTCGCTCTCTAAAAAAGGTGGTACTGTTTCTTCGGCTAATTTATAATTTTTAGGTATTGGTTTCTCCTGCCTTTGGTTTGCACACGTGTAGAGGTTTTTATAGAACTGTGTAGCTATTGTCATAAGATCTTTCCTGTGTGTAACGGTGGTTTCTGAGGCATTCTGGAGGTGTGTCATGACATATTTAGTAGTTTCTAACTTTTTATAAGCCATTTTTATTCCGCCTGTTTCTTCTATAAATTTGCTGATTGTATCGAGTCTTCTCTTTTGAATGTTTTGTTTATTTTTTTATGTATTGTCCTATATAGTTTACTCAGACTTTTCTTTTCTTGCTTAGTTCTGTTTTTCTTGTTTTTTAATATGTGTTTTTCGTTGTTCAGAATTTCTATTTCTTCTGTTATAATTTCTTTATTTCTTTTTTCAGTTGTGTTCTGATTTTGTTTTTTGTAACTTCATAGTAAAAATGTATCTATTTTCTTGTTGAATTGGTGCACGCTATCATTTTCACAGTCGGATAGAGATGGTAAGTTTTCATTTTCAATGCCATTTTCTGTGTAAGCTTTGCCTCGGTAGTGAGCTCGGGATTTTGGGTTTTCCTCTATATTTAAAGTTATTCTAACCATTCTATGGTCACTAGGGTGTTGCAATTTGCTTATCACATTAGTATTTCGTATATTTTTTGTGACATTTGTAGCTATAAAGTCGATTTCGTTCTTTGATTTTCCATCAGGTGTTCTCCAGGTCCACCGAAGCTTACTGGATTTTTTGAAAATTGTATTCGAAATTTTTAGATTATATTGAAGACAGAATTTTATGAACATTTCTCCTCTATCGTTCTTTTTCCCGTAGCCATACTTTCCCATTACTAACTCTTCATTTTCTTTGGGGCATCCTAATTTTGCGTTCATGTCTCCCAAAACTATTATATTTTTTCTGCATTTATTCATAGCTTTGTCAAGATCGGTGTAGAAGTTTTCTATTTCCACTTTAGTGGCTCTGTTAGTAGGTGCATATGCTTTGATTATTGAAAATGGCTTTCCGTGTATACCTACTTGTAATACCACAGCTCTCTCAGATATCGCTATAAAATCTTGAACTTCTGTATTTTGTTGTTTTTTTTACTAGGAATCTAACGCCTTTCCCCTGTCTTCTATTTTATAACCTTGTCTTCTCGCTTCAGCTATACCGATAATGTCCCAATTAATTTGCGATATCGCGTATTCCAATTCAACTACTCTTGCTTCATTTGCTAATGAGCTGAGATTAAATGTAGATATATAGTAGTTTTTTGGGTTTGGAGGGTGGTCGTCTGCAACTCCCGCGGTGACGAGCCGTTCTGGGGGAGGGTTTGTAAGTTTCGTGTTTGTTTTTTAAATATTCGGTTTGTTTTTTATATTAGAGGGCGCAGTGTTTTAATTTTTCTGAAGTGACGTTCTTGATTGCTATTCATCGGAATCATCGTTTGGAGGGTAGAGAATTTCTCCATCCCCAGGTTCTTTAGTTGAACTGACGTTAGGTTTAGTAAAAAAATTATCCATAGAGCTCTGAGTTTTTCCCATTTTACATACTTGGGATTTGTTTTTTTTTTATTGCTTGTTGTTGAGCGGGATTTTTATGTGGGTTTACTAGCTGGTGGGGAGGGGTTATTTCTAATTTTCTCTTTTTTCTAGTTTTTTCTGATTCAGTTTTGTTTATCATTTCGTTTTCTATTTTGTTGCTGTCTTTCATGGATGGTTCTCGGACTATAAGTTTGTCGAAGATTTTTATATATAAGATTTTAAATAGGATGATGAAAGATTTATCTACTTTAGCCAGCCTGAAACTTGGTTGATTTTTTGGTGACTATTTGTCATTTATAAACGAAAAATTATTGATTGATTAATGATTTATTGATTTTTATTTCATGATTCATATTATATCACCATAAATTCATTAAATTCCATTTTTTTAAATACACAGCAGTTAAACAAACTAAGAACTAGCGTAAATGACAAATTTTATTGTTTTTTGCGTGTGTGAGTGTCCAATGCCAACGGGAATCTGTGCTAGTGTGTAAACGAATAGCTGCCCTGCGATTTACGTGCGTGTGATTTGGTAGTGTGCGAAATATTAATATACATAGTATTGCGTATGTATTAGAAATTAAAATAGTGGGAGTAAATGGCACTGATATGACACTGGTTTTAAAACAAAATTGAAGCGAGGGCCTTTCCAACTCTATTTATCTGTTCCGTGGGCTTGGCCACCATCAGGGATTTTAATTTTGATAATAAAAAAAAATAAAGCTAATTTGTCGAAAGAAGAATGTTCATTTTTGACCTGACTATGTATAGAAATGTAATAAATCTTAAAATTTAGCTAATTTTATTCTATATTAATTACGCTTATCACAATGTTAAAAGAAACGCAGGAAAAAAAGATTTTTAAGTTTATTTATGCTTATTCTACGTCAAAGGTTAACGTATTACCATGTTTCGAACGCACCTCAACTATTCTTTTTACGACGTTCCATTTTACACATTGCAACTTTAACTTTATTCAACTCTGTTTCTGAGTTTTATTCATTATTTTACGTTTTATTTAATCAGTAAGTATTTATTATTATGTTATTTTTTATTAGATACACCTTTATTACATATAACATAATAATTAAATAAATTAATCACGCATTATGCTATATTGAATTCGCACGACTGAAACGGATTATTTTTTGACATTTGACATGTTTATGTTATGAAAACTCATCTTTTAGATTATATTGTCAAGAAAATGATGTGATTATGTTAGATAGGGGTTTCCAAGATTCTATATGAATGCTAGAACGTTATTGTTGTTGTTGAAACAGCAGTTAATGCTCGACACTCTATTTATAGTGGCATTATTGAGAGCCTAAGCAGTGACTTAGAGGCAGCTGATTTCGAGGAATACGCAAAGTAAAAAAGTTGTTTTAGACTATAGATCGGTAGGTAAGTATTCCTATTTTAAACCAAAAAAAACCTCCAAGCGTTAAGAATTAGTTCTAGCACATTTATTTCTTTACTACTTTTTTGGTAACGGCAAAACCTAACCTAAAAAGTAATATTTGTAATTTTTTGGACTTCGTGGCGTTTAAATCGTAAAAATGACTATCTGGCATTATTTTCTAAACTTACAGGTAGTCTTTCTACTATACTTTATTACTATACATACACTTTTGTTATCAGGTTTTTAAATGTATGGGAAGTGGGCATTGTTCTTTGTCGCCAAGTGTGGGTTTAGATGGCGCGGGGTCTGAGCCATTAGCTTCAGTAGTTTGAAGTCCGTAATACAGAACTACAAGCAAACTTAAACGCTACTTAAAACTCTATTCAAGCAATCCAATCCAATGACTATGTCAAGGCAAAATCTGTGCTTAAGTAGCGATTTTTTTTATGTATACGGGCCTGAAAGTTAACACATGACATGTCTCTGTAGACGTAAACACCTACTTACATACCTATATGTCACACAAAACCAACCCCACAAAAGAGATTTTCTAGTATATTGAAATTGAAAATATTTATGTCAGACCAAGCACACAGTAATGATACAAGTCCAAAGTATGTTAGTGGGTAGCTACTTATAACTATGTTAGTAAAAATTAAATGTATATTACTTTGGACATGCATGAGCGACCAATGCCTCAAGAATTGGCTGTCCACTCTGTCCGACACCGCACTCAGAAGCGTTGGTGCTGCCCTTTACCCGAGACCACAAGGAGGCCGTTCTTTTTCGAAGCACCGACTGGAAGCTGTCCGTGCTGTGGTCGGCGAACATGCTGAATGCACTGCACCGCCATGGGAGCCCTAACAAACCCATGCACAAGTTGTTATATTGTACGAGCAGAGTTTAACATCTCAAAAAAATACAAATTCTTTTCATTAATTTAAGTAGGTTTCCTGAGAGTAATTTCAGTCTCTGTTAAAATCATTAAAACAATTAGCAAGGAACAAAAATAAAATTATCCTTTGCACCGTGGAAATATCTCGCAGTCACAGGAAGAATAGAAACGTCTTTAACGCTGCAGAAAATTAAAATGAAAATATTACTCTTCTGAAAGAAAATCTAGATCTTTCGAGGTACCTAGACTAAACTTTTGTCCGCCACGTTATATAAGCTAAAACGTGCTCTCAGCGCCGAGCTACGAATTCATCTCATCACAATATGATGAATGATGATGTCATCATCATTCTGACGACACGGTTGGCGCAGTGACTTAGCGATTGACTGATGCGCAGCGTATTACGGGTTCGATTCCCACCCAGGGTAAATATTTGTTTGATGAGCACTTGTGTTTGCCTTGTGTCTGGGTGTTGTTTATCTATATATGTATGTATTTAAAATGTATTTGTGTATGTATATCAGCTGTCTGACACTCATAGTACAGGTTCTCCCTAGTTTGGGGTCAGATGGCCGTGAATGAAATGTCCCCACAATTTATTATTATTATTATATTCATCTGATTCATCCTATAATTGGTATTACTTTTTGTTTAGTTTTGGTTGTATATTTTTTGGTTTATTTTTTTATATTATGTTAATCTAGATGAAATATAAAGAAAGAAGTTCAACTACATAATATGAATAAGGATCAGTCACGAAACAATGTTGTTTAATTATGAGCTTTATTTACGTACTAGCGACCCGACCCAGCTTCGCATAGGCCTATAGCCTTCCTCGATAAATGGACTATCCAACACAAAAAGATTTTTTCAATTCGAACCAGTAAATCCTGAGATTAGCGCGTTCAACCAAACAAACAATCTCTTTAGCTTTATAATAAGTATAGATAAAAGTCTGTCATGTATTCGTGACAGTGGCGTGCTGGGCACATTTTGGTGTGTCATCATGACTGGGGCGGTCAAAAGGTTTAGGGGGCCTGTTTCAACACCTTTTAAGATCTGATTTTTAATTACTTGGCATATCATTGCGTACAAATTCTGTTCCTTTCATCAATATAATCTGGTCAATGATATCTATTGAAAGGTTGTCATGAAACAAGTCATTAAATAAGTACCTAGATTGAATAATAAAATAATGAAAAGTAATATTGGTCCTTACCTTACCTCATAATAAAAAGATCATAGTAGATGATAAGATATCATTCAAAGTGCTACCGTAATGATATCATTTCAGAAAGGAAACGTAGGTACTCGGAGCAGGTTTTAAAAATAGCACGCCATCATTTTTCTAAGATGGAAGATTGCTGCACTATAATTTTAAAGAATTTCATACAGTCTTGAAAATAAAAATAACCTTTTAGAGCTGTGTAGCTTCTTACGTAAGATGATTATTTTGCAAGTTGGCTTTTATAATAAAGTGGTTCTTGTTCTCAAAAACGCTTATCGTGCTTATCATAAAAACTGGCCAAGTGCGAGTCGGACTCGCGCACGAAGGGTTCCCTACCATTATCTATACAACATTAGACACTATATTATTAAAACATACCCTCCTATTAATAAACGCAGAGTAAAGTTACACCACCGTTCATCAATAACCATACATTTTTCGAGGAATACGCTTGGTGTAACTTTATTTCGGGTTTTGACAGAATAAAATAAATATTTAAAAAATAATTTAGTAATATTATTTTGTATTATAATATTTTTGTATTTGATATTATAGCGGGAACAGAAATACATCATCTGTGAAAGTTTCAAGTGTCCAGCTATCACGGTTCATGAGATACAGCCTGGGCCTCAAGTCTGCTATTACAATAGTGTCAGAATGGTCTATCATTGATTTCATAATTGTTGATTTTGACAAGTTTGGTAATCTACAAATATAATGGCGTCATTATGAAAATCAATGATAGACCATTCTGACACTATTGTAATAGCAGACTTGGCCCCCTGGTGACAGACAGCCAGACGGACAGTGTAGTCTTTGTAATAAGGTCCCGTATTTACCCTTAGGGTGCGGAACCCTAAAAATAACAATGAAATACTGTCCTGTTGGTGACACGTGCCATTGCAAGTACCTTCCCATGTTAAGTTCTAACCTAACCAATAAGTATAGTCTTTTGCAGGTATTAAAAATTAAATTTAATTTAATGTAGGTTGATAAATATTTAACTACGAAGAAATGACTCCTATAGGTACTACCTATATTAATTGTTTCATTAAAATTAAGTAATTTTTTATTTCAACTTCGTTCTCTATGAAATCGATTACGAGTAGGTCAATTTCAATTTCAATTTCAATTTAATTTATTGTATTATTGTGAATCTGTTATTATTATTTTTAAATGTATAATGTATTACCTATTATTTGTACTATTTATTGAATTGACATTGAATTAATATTATTGTTGTACCTATGTTCAAATGGAAATTGTTATGTTTATTTTTTATTTATTATGAATGATTTCAGACACAATGTTAATTGTTATTGAATAAATTAAATTGAAATTGAAATTGAGGTATTATAGTTTTACTTACAAAGTATTTTTCTTGTGCGAGTTTTGTACCCAACGGACCGTAATGGAGATCTATGGCTCTCGTTCATCCGCCTATCTGACTCTGTCACAATCATGGAATAGACAAAACAAGTGGATGTGCCCAGGCAGCTATCCCGGGCATGTCGCAATTATGCGGAAAATTTGTAAAGTAATAACAACCTTCGGTAGTTGTAATAAGCGTTGTAGTTGCATTAAGTCCGCCTTTGTACCTTTGTGCATGAAGTGTAAATAAATAAATAATAAATAAATAAGTCTTAAGAGGAAATACCACGGGCTAGAGAATTGAAAATTAGGTATTTGTAAAATCTATTGCTGTCGCGCGATGCCCGAACACGAACCGCAGAGCGCGATAGAGACAACT
Organism: Charanyca ferruginea; assembly: GCA_947361185.1. Lineage (NCBI taxonomy): Eukaryota > Metazoa > Arthropoda > Insecta > Lepidoptera > Noctuidae > Charanyca > Charanyca ferruginea. The sequence goes on along the minus strand of OX376055.1, from coordinate 52,256,189 downwards.
GCAGCTTTGACCGAATATACCTATTAAAAGTACACAAAACAATGATTCGTAGTCCCCTGATTTATTCTCCAAAACTTAACCGATTTAACTGCTTTTTTCATTAAAAAATAAAGAAAGGCTTTTGCCGTGTTCCGATGTTTTCTATTTTTTATATAATCAAGTCAAATTTGTTGCCTGAATGTTTGAACACAGCGGAAAATCATGCCAATTTTTTAGGTTTTTGAATATTCATATCTCTTTTAATAATAAATTTATGAGAAAAGGGAAAACATAGGGACATGCCAATAGTAGCCATGGATATTTAAAAAAAAAATTGATCTACTGGCATTATCCAGGGAGGAAACAGGGGACTAAGTTTGTATGGAAAAACGGCCCTTGTGTTTCCTCTTAAGTTTGTATGAACAACAAATGAGTTTTAGTCAAAGTTGAATTTCGAAGCACACGCACGCAATAAAGTAGACACTTCCATTTGTTTTATATATATATTCCGTGGTCACAAGGGTTTAGCTTTATCCTTCATAATTGCTCTATTATCTATATTACAGATACAAGTCAAATATATCTATGGCCAAACTTCCAATCTATGGCCAGTTTTACCAAGGGGTATCGTGTTAACCAGAAACTGGGTAGTGGAGGTCCGATAGGCAGTCGCTCCATGTAAAACACTGGTATTCAGCTGCATCCGGTTAGGCTGGAAGCCGACCCCGATATACTTGGGAAAAGGCTAGGCAGATGATGAGACGATAAAGTTAATGTAACACGTTAAAGTGACACGTCGTATCAAAATATTGATTTATTATCGTAACCTTATTTGTTACCAAAAGAATCACAATGACTGTTATTGTAAACAGTTTATTTTTATCTGCTCATTATTATGATAATATTTATCTATGTCAGCGTGACGTAATGAGCCAAAACACGTCATAAAACTACGCAGCCCTTATTATTAGGGACTACTAAATTCGTTTATAATGAGACTAATGATAGCACTTGTCAATCATTTAAATTTAACTAAGTAAGTAAGTACTTCCGTATGGTGTTGGACGTAAAGAATAACACCATCCCATGTTGGACGTAAAGAATAGCACCATCCCATATCTTCCCGTGGGTGTCGTAAGAAGTGACTAAGGGACTCACCAGAGAATGGGCAGCAGCGTTCTCTGTGCCTTTGTAACAACCATACTGCGATCGCCAACCCGCCTGCCAAGCGTGGCGATTATGGCAACCCGGGGGGGGGGGGTTGACTATACCCTTTGGGGGAGGACTATATATGTCCGGCAGTGGATGTCTTTCGGCTGAAATGACGAAGTAGGTACCAGTATTTTTAAAATAATTATTAAATTCTGTCACATCCAGTATTTCCAGTCATGTTGTTAAAGACAACTGTACCTAATGTACCTAATGTTTTTACCAGCTTTATTAAAACAAAAATTTCTTGATTAAAAAATACGTATAAAATTACAATCCAAGGCTAGGTTTAGTTTCACAAAGAAAGCTCAATGTTTAATTTCAAATTCTCGGGTACCTACACAAACGAGTAAAAACCACATGTTGGTATGAATAAAAAGCTCTGCTTATCTACATGCAATCCAAAAATTCTTCGCCGGAGCTGAATTTCGACGTAGATAATATCTCAGCTAGATGAAACTCATTTGAAACAGGGTAGGTAATTAAAATCCTTTAGTCCCAAAGCAAACTCCTAAGAGTTTCATTTTCACAGTGTATTTTACTTTTAGAACAATATCCTGAGGAAGATAAACCATTATAATGGCAAATAGAGACCTGCTTCGGATTTATTTGCATAGTAGTTATGAATATTCTGGCTAACTGTTTGTTTTTAGACCGTCGTCGTTACGTGCAGTAGCGATTTTTGAAATGGACTTTTATTTGGGTACCGTACCCAAACGGGACCTTAGGTATTACTATATAATAATAATAAATTCTTATAATAATAATAATAATAAATTCTTTATTGACATAAATAGTTTTAACAAAGTAGTGAGGCCCTGACTCCTGCGCTAGGTTTAGTACCTGTGTTACAGGAGCCAGTGTCTTCTCCCAATTATATGATTCGAGGTTTATGCAATAAGAATTACACTAGAGCACATACAAAAAATAAAAAATAAAATGGAAATGTAAATAAAATAATAAATATGAAAAACATTTCTTACGTGGAATAATTTATAGGAGTGTGAGTGGTGTAGTGTATATGATGTAGGTATAGTGTATATGGTGTGTAGTGTTTATGGAGTGTGAGTGTGTAATGTAGGTATGTGGTATGTGTGTGATGTTATAGATATGTGTACTTGTGTGTACAGTTCGATGCAGTTCGACATCTAACCAATGAACAGATGTTTCTTATTTATTTATTTATTTATTTGGAAAACAAACAACTATACATTTCATCTTAACCTAATTATATAAGCTTAACCAATATATTAATGTATAGTCAACTGCGTTTTCACGTATTACAGAATGATTTACAGTGACACGTAATTATTGTATTCTAAAGTTCGTTAAATATTATGTAAACTTATATTAACTTATCAACAAGATAATACATAAATTCGTAACAGCTACACTTGACAATTGTTAGTTGAAGTTGGCTCATTAATTTGCAAAATGGATCTCGACTCCCTTGAAAAACCAGAACGAGTTGAGGCAAATATATCAACTTTTGTAAAGTACTTGTTATAAGTTTTGACAATTCTGTGCAGAGGCGCCCGCTGACCTGCATTCGTACGACAGATATTGGTGGCAAAAAGAGGATACGCACGTGACTCCCGCCTTATTACCGTTCTTGGCACTATGTAAAATATCTCAGATACCAGTTCTGGGCAGTTAATAGTATGGTGAATGAGTCCATAAAGGAACATGACCTGTAGGAGGTGACGTCTTGATTGCAAGGAAAGCAACTTAAACTTTTTGAGTGATTCAACATAAGAGGAACGTTGCAAGCGGCATTTGAATTGCATTCCTTTTAGATATTTACGTTGAACTTTTTCGACGGCCTTAATGTATTTATTAAAGTGTGGATCCCATATCACGCTGGCATATTCAACCTGAGGACGGACTAAAAAGTTGAAAAGGTGAAGAAATGTAGCAGGGCGTTTAAAATCAGATGAGGCTCTCATGACAAGACAGTGCATTTGCTGCGCTTTGGTCGTTATTTTATCTATGTGTAGATTCAGATGTAATTTGTTATCTAAAAGAACGCCGAGGTCACAAATACATGTTTCCCTTATTAATAACTCATTGCAAAGAGAATAATTAAACTGGATTATGTTTTTGTTTTTAGTAAAGTTCATGAATTTACATTTTGGAATGCTTAATTTAAGTTTGTTTTTTACACAATATGTAGATACTCTGTTTAAGTCTTCTTGAAGTAGAGAGCAGTCGTTAGTATTAGTTATAGTTTTAAATACCTTTAGGTCATCAGCGTATAACAGAAATTCACTGTGAAGGAAACAGTTGGCTATGTCGTTAATATGTATTATAAACAAAAGGGGACCTAAAATTGACCCCTGCGGGACTCCTGAAGTAGCAAGAAATGTATCTGAGGTATATCCGTTACACACCACAGTTTGGTTTCGATTAGAAATATACGACCAAAACCAGCGTAGCAAATTTCCTCGTATTCCGTTAAATGCAATTTTATTTTACAGAATTTCGTGATCGACTCTGTCAAAGGCTTTCTGGAAGTCCGTATACACTGCGTCTGTTTGCTTTTGTTTATCCATATTTTCAAAGACATAGTTGGTAAAAATAAATAGATTGGTAACAGTAGATTTCGCTCTAACGAAACCATGCTGCTGAGATATTATATTGTTTTGGACAAACGGATAGAGAGCTTGGTGTACCATTTTTTCAAAGAGTTTAGCAAGGGTATTTAAAATAGAAATTGGCCGATAATTTTCGATATTTTGTTTAGAACCGTTCTTAAATACAGGTATTATATTTGCGATTTTCCAAACTGTAGGGAATATGCCACTATCTAGACATCTGTTAAATAAAATATCTAATGGTTTACAAATACTCTTAGCAGCACATTTTAGAAAGTATGGAGGAATACCATCCGGTCCAGGTCCTTTGGTTAAATCAAGTACCATCAATTGTTTAAATACAGAATCCTGGTTGAAGTGCAAGCTGCTTAGAAGATTGTTGTTGGTATTACTATCACCAAGACTTGGGCTCCAATTGTCCGAAAGACTAGAAGGTTCGTACACAGATTTAAAAAATGATGAAAATAAATTACAGATTGTGCGGGGGTCACTGGTGGTAATGTTTTTATAATGCATACGAGATGGGATGCCGGACTTTCCTTTGCGATTGGCAAAGTATGACCAGAAGTATTTTACATTTTTTGGAATACTATCTTCGACTCTCTGTATGTACTTGCGATAGCACGCAAGACATTCAGTAGCAAAACGGGCTCTATAAAGGGAGAATAATTCATAATCAGATTTGTTAGAATATTTTTTCCATTTAATCCAAGCTTTCTTTTTATATTTGAAAATATGTATTAAAGATTTTGAGAACCAGACAGGGAAATTAGGGTTTTTAGCCTTTGACAGAGGTACATGCTTCTTTATGATGCCATATATCATATCATAGAAGATATCAACTGATATTTCAGCTGAGCAATTATCTAGAACAACGTCCCAATTTATTTTGTCGATATCCTCATTCACGTGAGTATAGTCCGCCTTAAAGTAGTTATATTTTGGTGTTACTTGAGGCTGCATGTGGGCAAAACTTATGTTTAAGGGGACTAAAGCCAAAAACGGAGGATGATGATTATCCGCCTGTAGCAGGAGTTGAATGGGGTCGAGTACACGGCAGTTGGCACTGGAAATAAGCAGATCGAGTATACGACCATTTATGTTGATCAAATTGTTATATTGTTTAATGTCATGTACGGTCATGAAATCTCGTAAGCGGTTGCAGATAGGAGTAGTACCAGTATGAGTTAAGGAATTTTGTGTAATGTCTAGTAATGACCATTGAGCCGTAGGTATGTTATAATCTCCTAAAATTAGTATATTATCATAGTTTGTCGAGTTGATGACATTGCTTAAGGTTTCAAAATGTAGGTCATATACAGAGTATGGTGTATTATTGGGTATATATACCACACTAATTACGGTCTGAGTCGAATTATTATTACAAGGGATAGAGATAACAATGTGTTCAATGCGACTTTCCAGGTTACCTTGTCGCGGCAACTGGATAAAAGAAGGATTATATTCACGGAGAACAGCAATCAATACGCCACCCCCATCAGATTTGTTTGTGGCTTCTCTGTTACGATCGCAACGAAAAACTACGTAGCGATTGTCAATAAATTCGTTATTATGTATAGTAGGGATGAGCCATGTTTCAGTAAGTACAATTATATCATAACAATTACAAAGAATGTTCATAAAAAGAGTGTTAAGTTTTGTTCGGATGCCCCTAATATTCTGGTAATATACACTATAATCACTTTGTGATTGAGCCATCGTTGTATAATAAGAATCAATAAATATAGACCATTTCTAATTTAGTTTTGTTTGGGCATTTTTAACTTACTGAGGTCATCAGTTGATCTTATGGCTATCGTAGGAGAGGCTTCAGACTGTTTAGCTAGGATAGTGGAATGCTTCACCCATACAAAATTGAAGTTACTTTTCTTCGCAGCTTCACGAGTCTCCCGCAGCAGTTGTTTTCTTTGTAGTGTAAGATGCTCGTTAACATAAATGTTCTGGGGTGTACCTGAGACACCCAATGCAGAGGTGGTAAGACCTTTCTTCAGGCGGAATGCGCTTACAAAGTTGTCTCTCAGTATTCGTGTTGTGAATTTCGCAATTATATTCTTGGGTCTATCGGAAGTCATCGCGTGAGGGACTCTGTGAACGGCAGTGATCTCGCCTCGTGATACAGTACAATCGATGTTTTTACCGATGTTCTCAACTAATGCTATTAAATTCTCACCACGTTTTTCCGGTATATTCGAGATTTCCACATTACACTGCCTTGCTTGCTGCTCCAAATTGTCCAGTTTTGCTTCCAACGCTTTTATTCCATTTGTGTCATTTGGTCGGTTTTCAAGTTTAATAATCCTTTTCAGCTGGTCATCAAATTGACTTGATATGTATTCAGCAGATTTCACGGTTCCAGCGACCTCTTCAGTTAATTTTGTAATACGTGTATTAATAACAGAGTTCTCAGATCGCAGATGGTCCATTTCCTTTTTTATGTCTTTTACATATGATTCCAGATCATTTCTTATTGATTTGATGTTATCATTAATATCAGCCAGAGTAGCATCAAAGCCTACTTTCCATTCATCTAGAGTACTCCTTAGATCCGCTTTGATACTAGACATAATTGCAGCGTGATCACACTCAGGCTGTTTACGTTTCCTGGTCGTAACATTTATCTGCTTGTCTGGAAGAGCGGCTGCCAGATCCGGCTCAGAAACCGATTGTTCAAGCGGCTGAGCCGATTTTGGAGGAGTACGCTTTGTCCCAAACATATCAGCTGATTATAGGAAACGCCTAGCCAATATGAGGATTCGAATCGGATTCGGGTTTCGTGAGAGCACAATTGCCAAGTGTTCCAGTGTAGGCGCCAAAAATGTCTCTTAAATTTTGTGCAGGCGCAGTGAAAGGACCAGTTCAATGTCGTGACGCAGCGGAGCGTCTTAGTAGCGGTGGGGCGCGCTTGGTGCGGTCGCGTAATTTGTCACTAGATGACTAACCTTTGTGGCGCGGTGGTAGGGTGTTCGACCGCGAATCCAAGCGGCGCAGGCTCGATTCCGGGTGGAGTCCAGACAGCGGAAGCTTCTTTAAGTATATTTGTCCTTTTCTTGAGACGCCCACTGGGCGGGATTATTCCATACAAACACTGCACGAGCAAGCGAGAATCGATATTATGGCCAATAAACCAATCACAAAAAAGCAATTTAGAAATTATAACACACGTCCGCACTGTACTGAATCGCCAAGAGGTATCTTCTTATGGTGCGTTTTTATTACTAAATCTCTGTTGTGTGTATGTCCGTCAATATGTTAATAGTTAATATGTCCGTACGTTAAGCTGATTTGTCCGCCTGCCATAATCCTGTATTTTTTAAATCGTAATAGGTAGACACTTCAAATTATCAGAGTATGTATCTCTGTGGCCGCTATAACAAATAAGAAACTGAAAGGGGGTCCCCATACAAGAAACGTATTAATTTCAACGTCTTTAGGTCGATCTTAATATTGTACTGTGGTACGACACCCTTCGTGTCCGAGTCCTATTCGCACTTGGCTGATTTTTGAGGTTTAGTAAGAAAATTAAATAATAGCAATAAAATTGTAATTATAGTAACATTTACATCACGTCGTCGTCTGACTAGCCCAGCTACATAATAACATATTGAGGTCGGCTTCTAGTCTAACTTCCACTGTTTTACATGAAGCGACTGCCGATCTGACCTCCACAATCTATTCACTGGGTAACACGATACCCCTTGGTAAGACTGGTTGTCAGACTTCCATTACATTGAATATTAAAAATAATCTTTGAGAATTTTGCACCCACAAAATAACTCTGCCATTCGTCATCCAGTATGAGTACCTACTGTAGTATCTACCCTTTTTAATACACGTGTGTCTATATAACTTACGTCAAAATAGACTGGTGCGTCATCACTCAAAGGAGATTAAACTTTTTTTTCCGCTGCAGAGTTATTGCAGCATTCAATAATTGGCAGTATGGGGAGCCATAGGGGTATGTCTAGTCTCTCGTCTAGACACCACGTTTATAAATAAAGAGAAATGTCAAAAAGAAGCGCAAAGTTCGTAATAGAAGGCAACATTGACGCACCCCCGTAAATGTTCTTTTCCTGTAAAAGTTCTGGAAAAAAAATAATATTCGTTGGAATCATAACAAATCGACGCCTCTGCATCACGCCCGCACGTTTTATTTTGTGCTACCTATCTGTGTTCATTTTTCTCGGAGAATGAAATAAAAACGTAGCTAATGGGCTTTATAGAGTGACTTCCGTTGGTAGTTCCAGTGTATTTTATTAGATTTGCGTTGAACTGTCTTAAGTTATCTTATCAGTCACCGTTCATTGGATTTAGGAAGGTCAGGTAATATTGATTTGGTTGTTAGGGCCGTCAAGGTAACGGTATTAAATAAAACTTCAGTTTGGTAGTTTTTTTTTATTTTGGTGTTGATATAGGCTTATTACTTATGTGAAAAATAAACCAAGAAAAGATTCTATCGATCAAGTTTAGGTAAACATGTATATATTAAGTACGACCTAGTGATGACCAAATTTGGTAGACATGACCTTTGGCTAGGGATACGAAATCAAAGCGCGTCGAAAGCACGAAGAAATTGTTTGTCTTAAAAGTAAGAATGAAGTAGGGTCTCATTTGATTTTGGTTGAGAATTGGGTTGCAGTAAATACTATGGCAACATCATTTAAAATCGAATATGCAAATAGGTGCCTAAGTTTAGTATTTATTTAAAGCAGGGTAAATACCTGTCAATAACAAACATGAGGATATAAAATCTTGGATCTTCGTTTTCGTTCGTTTTCATACTTTTCGAGAGCCAGAACGTTTATTGTAAATAATAATATTTTGTATACTTACTTAACGAAGTAATAATATGTAGCTAATCATAACGTAATAAGAAAAAGTATATGATTTCCTTCTTATTACAACTTGATTATAAACTCGTTGAACATCGTCCTCTTCGGGGGTTCTCGGCTTAGGCAGTAAAACTTTGAAAGCCCATTTCTCTCGGTTGAAGTTCAGCATATTTTTCTTCAGATGTTGAAATTTTGGTTAATATCATTTTATGATTGAAAAAAAAATTACATTTTGAAATGAGGGTTGACTTTTTTAATACTTCGTAAACAGATGTTTATAGTTTGAAAGATTTTGGTAAGTACGTAATAAGGTCGTCAGTAATACTTTAACATGACTGTTGGGATTGGACATGGGACAAGTGCAGGAAGATGATGTTAATGATGATGAATAATAAGAAACTAGACATTGGAGGATTGTGTGATTACATAGCTGGCAATAAAAGTGAGACCGAACTAAGAAAACCAAAGAAGACTAGGTACATACTATAGAGGACGAGGTGACTATGTACGATAAATGAGACGCGATAAACTGTTGTAACTCTATATTGGAGATAAAATATTAATTGGAGCTAAATTACATGACCGTGCCTGACTGCTGGCTGTCTGACCGTCTCTTGTCATTGTATAAAAACTATATTCTAAATCATTAAAATATAATCGAATGACCTATCTTTCTAGAAGTATCCAGAGTGTTCTAACCATAGACCAAATAGTTATCGCTTTACTACATAAACCCTCTCTAACATAAAACCTCTCTACAGTACCTAATAGGTACTTATCCCTGGGTGACATCAACCAAGAATAAGGTTCAGGGGGGTATTACCTAGACTTCATTTATTTTGTTAGAGGTCATCTTGCTAATTATTTTTGTAGTCTACTTAAACTGAGATGAGCAAATTTGGTAATGAGATTAATCCATAAAGCATTTCATAAAACCATTATTATAAACCGAAAAAAAACAACATTTTTTTTAATTTACTTCATCAAAGGTAACAGAGGTAACCCCACATATTATGCGTGATGAACAATGCTATAAATTATCGTAAACCCAACGTGGTTGGGACTCATATTAATCTAATCGAGCCGTTGTTTGTCCGGGCGAGCCCACCGGACAAACAGAGGGACCCCGGATTATGACGTTACTCTAATTGACACCGGTATTTGGGTCCAAAACCTAAACAACACACCCCTGTTGCGTGATGATGCATCCTGATTAGAATTTATATTGTTTAAGCCCGAGCTGTTGAGTGTATTACCAAAATTGGACGAAGTTTGTACGGCCTGATCCAATGAACAGGTGGTGTCAAATCAAAATGTTATCCAGTTTTGCAATTTTCGTTATTAAATTCTGCGTAAGCGTGCGCGACCTACTTATTTTGCCTTTGTTCTCTTAAATCCATGAGCAGAAAACTTCATATTTATGACAACAGTGATTCAAAAGTTAAATTGAAATAAAACATCAACAATGATTAATTTCAAACTAAAAGTTTATTCTGGTTATGATTCATTATTTCGGCCTACTTAGCTAACTCTTACAATAATTCATATGAGCGCCCTATATTTTCTAAATTCAAATGTGTAATTGAGAAGATTTATAACGCGTTTACATTCCCTACATCACAGACAACACAAATCCATATTACACATCGGTATTAGTTTTCATTGTACCAGGCCCGCATGACGCAAAAGAGACTCACCGTGACCACGCGCTTATCAACATCGGTGGTTCGGCAATATTCGTACATTTTCGTGCCCCCACGAATCGGACGCAGATGGTCAAGCAATAATTGACTGGATCTATTTCTATGAACAAAATCTCACCTAATGCCCGAATATTGCCACTGACAGATGTTCGGTAGTTTGCCTATTGGTAACTGTCGGTAAGTTTGTTTAACTTTCAGTAAGTATTAAATATATAAAAGTGTAAATGTAGGTTTAATATGTTAGTAAGGTTTCAATGTAGTTATAACAATTTTATTGCGAATCCGTTTAAAATCCTGGAGCAATATAAAATATTGTAGGTATACTTGTGGCAATAAATATTAAAGAAAAACTTTGTCTAGTAAAAATTTTAAAGAAAGATTGAAGCTTGCTTGCAGAAAACTGAAACGTTATCGAGGTTAAACTTTATAGATAGTTTTCCGCTCTGCGCTGAAAAGTTATCATGATAAGTTCTACAGATTTTCAAGCACAACCATTGAAAAAGTTACATTCTTAAATTTTACTTGAAAATCGACGAACAATTTTGCGAATGAAGCATATGACTAAAAATTAATGTCTAAAATTAAAGAGGACTATATTTACTGCTAAAAAAAATATTTACTGCTCGTACTGATATACAAAGATGACAGTTCTAAACTGCAAACTGAGTTTACGTACATACAATGAGATTCCAAACAATTCCGGTATCATCAAACACTGGTGATTAGTGACAACAACTACCGTTACCGATCCCCATGACAAGATATCATCTAACAACAGAACTGGAATCCTTTGATTGCAAATCAAGCCCTTCGGTTTCGTCACACATACAAAATGTACGATTGTATGACAATCGGAACAGCGCAATCCGTATCTAATCGTTACACGCTTTATGTCCCTGTGAATGGCCTTTGACATGGTCTGTAATCCGTTCACAATACGATTTCATAACCCAGTTTACCCACTATAAATACTATGCCCTTCTTGGTAATAATAATATCACAGTGGTTAAATTGGGTTCAATTGAATAAATCGATCCGTGTATACCGTACCGATAAAGTTCGTCATAAATTGGAAAATATTTTATTTTATACCTAAATCACATTATTACTGCAACATAATGATGTTGGAAGCTCGGATTCGGAAATTAATTGGTAGATGATATGCGAGAAAAATAGTTTGAATCAGTTTTTATAAAATCCTCGAAGGATTTTGTATTCCCATCTACTGAATAATTAGTAGAATTTGATTGTTTTTACTTCTTCTTAATCATAACATTAGTAAGTTCTAGAAGGTACAGCGTCGGTGCGTGTGACGCCCTCTAGCCCGAGGGACCGATGATCTGAAGAAGGAAGCGAGAGTTGGCTGGATGCGGAAAGCAGAGGGCCGGGAAAAATGGCGCGCCATGGAGGCTAATGTCCAACTATGGGCCTCTAGCGATGTGATGATTATAATATTAATGAGGTCTATGACTGGCTGACCGTTTGCTAAAAGAAAACTATAGTTGTAACTCTGCCTCTATTGGAGATAAAATACGGTCAAACGCAAGCCTATAACAATAAAAAAAAAAAAAAAAAAAAGTTATTTGTCAATTGAGCGCAAGGTAAGCTGCTAACACACCATCACTTCGATCCCAATTCACCTAAATTTATCGTTGGAGATTCTTACAGAATAGCACTGCATATGGTTTGATGCCATTTGTATTGATCAACAAATACAAAATAAAGTGGGAGTAGTGCACCAAGCAGTAGATTGATACCAGGTTGCTAGTGATAATAAAGATTAAAAGAATTAGAGGATTCCGACTTATTATTGCACCTATCAATGTAGGTACTTGTTATGTAAAAATAACCAACGTCACGCGTTATAAACTAATGAAAGGAACTTCATCAGCCGCATACTAAGTGGAGTATCAGGACGATAAAGTAAGTGTTTACGTTTGCTTGAGTATTTTACGAAGGATTAGATTTTCTCTTGGAGGCACGCAAATTGTAACAGCGTTCATACAAATGTACTAAAACGTTGCTCTTGTAAATAAATTATGTAAATCTAAGGCATTCTCGTGAGCATTTCATGTTTCGTAATGAATCCTTTCCACATAAAGCCTACGTGCTCTTTAACTAAAGTGAGTAATAAAACATGGGCCACATTTTTCCCGAAAAAACGGGAATGAAGAAGGAAAAGCGAACACACGGGGTCCTTTGGGATGTAGTTCGATGGGGTCACGTACGGAAACTTTTTCGGGTATTTAGCAAAAGGGCAGCTTTTCACGATTTTTACTCAAATTGAATTATATGACGCAGAAGTGCTTGAGACTCGAGAGCTTTTGATGGTCGCAATGGCATCACAAAAAATACACGAGAGCGGCTCGTATTTTTTGCTTATTGAAGTTTGTGGAGCACCAATATGGTGCTTCACATCATATTGTTGAAATTGTCCCTCTATCGTTTGAACGAATGGTGGAGTTTAGCAAACACTGGCTAAACAGGAAACGCTGTCCACAAAATAGACGTAACCCAAATAGAATTTAATTGTAACGTCCACAATGAGATTCGTCGCCATTTATTTTTACAACGCAACAATCTTGCCACTAAGGTACGAAACAAAATGTAAAAGTTTACAACCCCTTTATTTGGCACGTAATAAAGTTTTACGATATGGCATTTACTTAACGCATAAGTTGACCCTACCGTGAACCCCGGTTACGAAAGTTTATAATTTAATTATAACACCCTTAGGAGTCGTTAGACAGAGCTCTCTGCATTTGAACGTGGATTTGTACTTCTATTGGACGAAAGTTAGTACAATAATTGTTCAGAATTCTAAAACAGTATAAAGGTTCAGATCTATTTATAAACTTGATAGAACAAAGTCGGACGAAAAGGTTATGTATGTACCTTCATACCTTCCTAACTTTAAGCTATTAAAAACAGTAAATAAAAATTGTTTATTCTCAGACAACAATGGTCCATAGCGTCAATTACAAAAATACTTAATAGCTATGTTAGTACATTGACAAATATTATAATGTAAGTTGATACATCAACTTGCAGAGGTGCAGGTTGAAACTGCATGTGAGAGGTCATATGCAGTTTGATGAACCGGTTGAACATAGACATGTCCTACCTACTTATTCGCTATCATTTTACTCCCACGCGTAGCCCTCATGACCGACGCTGTTTACTTTCGCATAATGACATAGACAGCATCTACATTAGCGTCGGCTAACATGGCTGAAGCACTGGAGGCGCAACTGTGTACTGAAAATGTTAATGTTATTGTTGTTAATGCTAATGATCAATGATTGAAAACGTAGAAACGTCGATTGTAGTTATAGTTCTTGATTTTTTTTTTATTTATTTTTTTAGTTTTCTATTATTTATTGTTTTTAAGTATGTACAATATTTACAAGAATAATAAAATAGAAAACCTAAAGTATTAAACTAAAAACAAAAAACAAAAACCTAACACAATAAAACATCATAAAATTCGTCCACATCGCCGTCAACTGGAAATGTACCCAAGAGACTGGCAGCATTGCCACGTTGGATGGCAATGCTTAATCTCTGACCAAGGTAAAAACCAGCTCTTGAGTCACGGGAAGTGTCAACCAACCTTTTGGATATTTCCTTAAAAAGAAGATGTGCACTCGGACCCCATGACCCGAGGGTTTCAACCCCAAACGGCTCGAAAATAACGTTCGAACCAAGGTTACTATACTTTCGCCGTTTGAGGTCTTCTGCAGCCGCAGCAGCAGCACCAGCACGGGATGCTGAACTAGGAAGGAGGGATGGCGCAAGAGTATCGACGCACGTAGCGTCCCACACTAAAGTCCTACCCAACTTCCAAGGAAATAGAGACATGCCGTCCGGTCTCTTGCCATCGTCGCGTGCCAAGCCATTGGGTTCTAAGACAGCCGGAACACCGACGGCGACGAGAGCACGTCGAATAATGTCATTAATATTCGCGTGCCGCGCTATGCGACCCGCACTCCGGCTGCACGACAGGCCATGGTGTCCAAGGCTGTTGACAGCTTCCCCACAGCGACAGCGATGAGGAGAACAGCAGGAAGCTCCTAAACGTAGCGAAGCAGCGAGACGAAAAGTAGTGTCGTCAAACATAGTACCTACATTCGACGACGGAAGTGCCAGAAGCCAAAGACCCGACTCCCATTTGCCCACAGCCAGTAGACGCGCTCGCTCAGCAGTAGTAACAGAAGTGGTAAGTAAATTATTCTGTACTAACCTGCAGAGCGGCTCATCCCACCGTCTCTGAGCACACGGGTTGTCGGGTGGATCAGTGTTCGGGCAAGCAAGTTTCCAAGCATCTATGGCCTCGGCGAAGCACGGCACATCAAAATCAACCAGTGTTGGAGCTAGAATATTCCTGATTAATTTCTCAGTGGCGTGGACCGAGGATATAAAGGCAGGCAAACTAATACTTGAAATTTTGCGGACGCCGAGGCCCCCCATTCGAACAGGTAGAGTAGCTTGGGCCCAAACACGGTCGTCCATAGCTAAATTTAAAATTGAGGTTAAAGTACGACGGATAATTTGGTCCATTTTATCTAAAAGGTGAATGTGTTTCCACAAATGGGTAGCCCGAAGGAAGTAATTTAATTTGGGGCCAAAACAACAGTAACGAATTATGGTGATGGCCGAATGCATGTTAATTTGAAGCAGTCTTTCCGAAATGTCATTGAAATTTTGTATTTTTTCCTCAATAAAAATGGGAAAGGAATTCTCGAAGATAGGAGACCCAAGGAGACGAAGAGTGCTTTTATCTATAATTTTGATATCTGGGGCTATTGCGTTAAATTTAGAAAGTGTCGATTGACTGTCAGTATTGTCCGATAAGTATAGTTGTGATTTCGAAAGATTGAGTTCTAAGCCAATTAAATGCGGTTCATTTTTTAAGAAAACCAAATCTTTTAAAACATTGTCTACATCACCTCCCAAGGTCCCATCAAAGAGGTACCAAACGTTAAATTTGGAATTTAGCTTTCGAATAATTGGAAGAATGGCTAGACTGAAAATCACTGGCCCGAGAGGGTCACCTTGTTGATAGCCAACAGCAGATTCTAAAAGGTTATCACGATACATTAATTTAGAAGGGTGTCTGTAACATTGCCAAAGGAAACTATAAATTTTGGGTATTTCTTTTTTGGTTTCTGCCAGCAAGGTGTCCCTATTAACTGAATTAAAGGCATTCTTAATGTCAACCTTCAAGATGACCTCTCCTTTGCCAGAATTTAGATAGGTCGACAAAGCGTGTACGGCAGCCTCACAGCCCCCTTTAGAGCCGTAACCTAGCTGAAGGGGCTGAAATTTTTCCGAAACAACCTCACCATAGAATTTACAACAAATCTTGGCTGCCATACGACGGTATGTAGTTCCTACGGCAATGGGACGAATTCCGCCGTCCTTCTTGCGCAAGGCACATAAATTGGCCCCGTACAAGACGTCGATGACGGAATCGTTCACCTTGCCGGAGAGCATGAGGTTTATCAGAGCCGTAAGCTCCTTTAAGAGTAACTCACCAGCTACCCCGGCGCCTGAACAAAGAAGATCCTTAAGGTGCTGAGGAGTCAAGCCGTCGAGGCCGCCGGCAGAGCCGCTACGAAAGGAGCAAACGGCTGTGATCAACTCTTGACCTGTGATGGTGAGGGAGTGGTTAAGCGAATCAGGAGGGTCAGGAAAAGAAAGGCCATCTGCTGGGGCAGGGTGTTTACTCTCCAGAGCTGAGAGTATTTCCGGAGAACACGGTGCCACCACATCACTACTAAAAAGAATCCTAGCTGCCCCACTTATGTCACCTTCCCCTAACTTACTTTCTACCAGATGGGATATACCCCTAGAAGAGGTACATCTCTTGGACGAAAAATTTGGATCCAAAAGTTGAGCCGAAACATTACAGTTTTCTTTAATTTGTGCAGTTAGAGTTTTTTTGATGGAGAATTCTGTAAGGGAAGGTGACAAGTTGCTCCCAAGCATGCTGCGAGTTCTCCCGGGCGGCAAGACGTATGCAACCTGCTAAATTCTGAGCAACTAGTGGTCTAGCGCCACGGGGAACTCGTTTCTAAACCGGGATAGAGTTTTTGAATTTTGAAAGGGTTTTCCAAAACGGGTCTAAAGCGGATGTTGGTGGTGTAGAAGTAATAGAATTTATAACAGGGTCCGAAGAGAGTGCACTTGGGGGTTTGTGGACCTTCCCAATGTGCACATTCAGACCCCGCTTACCTTTAAAATAACGAACCTGGGAGCAAAGGGCATCTTTCCAGGGTACTTAGTGATGCTGAAGGTTGGGCATGCACTTGGAACTCCGTCGCTGCTATCACTATTCATTAAAATTATCCACTAAATAAAGAACTAAAAAATAATATTAATAATGTATCACAATGACAGTTTTTGAAAAAACAATAAGACACTGAGTGACGCGCAGCGCAGTCGCGTTGGCTGCCTAGGGCGCCGCGCCGCAGTTGCTGGCATTTTGACGCAGCCATAGCAACCGTTGCTGAGAGACAGGCCGACGCGTCGTTCTTGTTCTTAAGCCCGTCACAGACGTAGCGTACAGGTTTTCTAAATGTGTTGTTGGGTTCGTCCGAGTAGCGACCACACACCGGGGTCGCCGGGGTCGGGGTCGTCACTTGTAATATTTGAAAGTTATTTGTTCAAAATCTAAGATGTAAAAATCTGTTGTCACTTTATCTAAAAATAGTATTTTATATATTATACTTCCACGGATCGCTCAGATAACAATAGTAATTGATATTTACTCTATCCTACTAATATTATAAATGCGAAAGTTTGTGAGGATGGATGTATGTGTGTGTGTATGTTTGTTACCCTTTCACGAAAAAACTACTGGACCGATTTGAATGAAACTTTACAGTAATATAGGTTTTTCATCAGAATAACACATAGGCTACAATTTATAATGATTTTATGTAATTTTGGTCATAATATAACGATACGTGTCAATTAAGTCGGAAAAAAATCTTCCATCTGAGATCTATCTTGGCGTGCGCTGCCTTAACCAATGGAGTCACATAAAGATGATGTACCGCAGGATTGTTTGTCTTAAGTAGGTCTAAATAAAAGTCCGCGACAGCATATATCTACATTTTATGTGCAAGCCAGTACGACCAAAATTGTGAACCATAAATTTAATTTAATTTGGTACTATTTTACAATGCACATATTAGTATATAATTATCAAACTCTTATCAAAATGAATACATTTCTCGCATTAAGTATTTAATGTAGATAAACTTTGTCTTTCACACTAAGTAATTTGGCCGAATAGTTTAAAAGTTATCACGTTAAGATTGACTTGAACGGAGCGCCTAACGGCGGCCGGCGGCGGGCAGACGTCATTTATGGTTGTGTTCTGTAGGCATTTTTATTGTCATGTCATTTAGTCTTCGCCATTTATCCTAGATAGCGATTAATTACTTTTTATTTTTAATTCAGTCGCATAAGGATTGTCCTTTATTGTTTCTTTAAATATAGGATCGTAGATTTCGTTATTTAGATATATAGTTTTATAGGTGAAAATGTTCTTATTCCACGCATCCCAATAATACCCAATAACTTACCCTTACATTTCAAACGTTTACAGTTCCCACTGTTGCATTTTCTATGACTATTAATAAATCGCAAGGGCAAACTTTGAAGGTAGCGGGGACACATTTAGGCACGCCCTGTTTTTCCCATGGGCAGCTATACGTAGCTTGCTCACGTGTATCTAAATCCCAAAACCTACATATTTACGCTGAACAAAAAAAAACAAATAACTTAGTATACAGGAGTATATCGCAGTAAAAACACAGATAAATTAACACAGATGTTCACCTATTCCAATTACATACCACATAATTCTTTACTAATTACAAAATCTATTAAAGAAACCGCATCAAAATCCGTTGCGTAGTTTTAAAAATGTAAGCATATGCATATAATGTAAGTCTATAGTTCGTACAGTAGCATAACCCACCCAAATACAAAGTGTATCGCTCGCTAGCAGCAAGCCTATACAGCTATGTGAATATACAGCAGCGCTGTACCAGGTAAACCGACAGTATTGTCGGGAGCAGGAACTCTTTACTGAGTCGAATCCGAGGATCGACTGCCATACTTACGGAGTGCACGCTCTTTTATAAGGCGATGCCCCCACCTTGTAACCTCTCCTTACAAGTCTGTCCATGCGCACGGAAGTGCGTCACGCGTTTACTTGATACAATAACACTAAAATGTGCTGAATCTAATAAGATCTGTAATCAAATAACACAATAATAATTGTCATGAATAAACAATAGTGATTTCATAAAGTAATTCGTTTTACATTCAAAGTAACGTGTCAACAATTGTTTTGAATAAAACCATCGATAACAATTATCGAAATAAAGTAACCACAAATCAGTGTGCACACACAATTAATCATGTTTCGAATTAATAGACAATAATTGATAGTAAAATCACATAAATTAACAATAAGAAACACAAATCATAACAAATTTAGTTAACACCCACAATTGTGATTAATAAACTGTCTCCGACATATATTAGATATGTAGTGATAAAATAAAAGTAACATTGGTCCGACCTGTTTGTTAGTCAGTGTTGTGTGTACTGGATAGGATAATCTCAAGCCCGGGGAAGGACATAGGGCTACTTTGCATAAACACACCATACAGGTAAAGATTGATGAAGAAACCACTAGACTTAGCATTTTGCAATTTGCAGAGTTCTATTATAGCTTAAAGTAATGAGCACTTAGAAAGAATTCAGATAATTCTACCCTCAAGGGATTCCTTCTAAATATTTGGTATAGGAGTTCAAAGATTGTATGGAAACTAATTTTGAAATTAGAAATCTGGGATGTACGATGTGAAGGTATCAACATTTAAAAAAAATGTCGCGTAACTTAATGTGGCAGACCAAATTCTACGCGAGCGAAGCCGCGGGCAAAAGCTAGTTATATATACATTTCAAAAGATATTTCTTGTTTTGATTCGTTTTTAATAAGTTTACGATAAATTACTCAGAGACGATGTTCGTTACAACGCCATTTTCTATTAGCGTTATCGATTGTCGTTATCATTTAATTAATGATATAAATGAGCTAAGTTTGTCAAAGTCGAGACTGGATTGAAGTCCGAGTCGCAGGTGCAGCCGTAATGGAACCGAGAGTGTAATGTTAAAATAGTCAATCGACGTTTTTTAATACTTGTAAGGAAAATAAAATAAAATTTCTTAAACTTCATCACTATAGACAAAAATTTGTGAGAAATGGTACGAGGATCTCTTTATTACTACACGTCGAGCGAGTGGGTAACTGTCAGGATCCGAAGTATGTTCGGATCCTGACAGTTACCCGCTCGCTCGTGTCTTCTCTGTATGACAAAATCCCTTTGTCCCTGCAGTGGGATAATTATTAGCTGGTATTATTATCATTATTTTATTTATGAATTTAATAATTTCCTAAAATAGAGCTTCCTTCATTTTACCCTATTGGGGTTTCCGATAGGAACTATAATGATCCTAATTATAAATACGAGGCACGCCTTTTATGTTTTGTCGTGTAAAGAAGAAAAACCACCTAGAACCTTATGGTAATTTTTATTGGTTTTTAAAGTATTCACCACGTAGTTTAATACACTTTTCCATCGACTGGAACCAGAAAAAAAAAAAAAATCCACTCCCAGGATGGGGTGTTTAATATTGCTGACTTGAAGCGTCGACTGTTTCTTCACCGGAGTGGAACCTTTGATCACCAAGAGTATTCTTAATTTTAATAAATGTAAAGAAAACGTTAGGGCTCCGGTTTGGACTGTATGGAGAATGGTCAAGGATTTTTACGTTTTCCTGCTTCAAATACCCAATCGTGCAATGAGCACTGCGTGAGCTTGCGTTGTCATGCTGTTGGATGATGCGTCGCTTTGAGTTATATTTTCGTATTTCAGTGATGACTTGTGGTAAATTATCTGTAGTATACCACTCTATATTAACTGTTCTACGATCTTCAAGTGTAATCCTCACAATTTAAACCGGTTTTCGAAACCACGGAATAACTATTTCATATATTATGTGTGGTTTAACTAAATTAAATTACAGATGTTATTTTAGTCTTATAAACTAATATTCTAATGTATTAACTCCTTGTATTTATGGAAAAGATATTGAGTATTGAGCAATATTCTACTTTTAACAAAACTAATTTTAGACTTTTAGATCTACTTCATGTTCAACAACAAATTATTGAAGTCTGACTCGTATTTTTCACTTCAACTTAGGTATTTATTAACATTTTTCAAGTTTAGGCATGAACCTCGGTAATAGGCTGGTATTAATTTCAAAAGTATTTAGCCCACTCATTAAAGTTTTCAAACAGTAATTTTAGCCTTGCCAAAGTATCAGGTTTAGGGCTTAATTAAGCGGATTTTTTTAATCCACATCGTGGCGTCCAAAGCATACCCGCTTTGAAGCGCTTCAAACTCACTTAGAGTAATTCCTTGGAGAGCTATAAATCTTACAAAGAAACTGGACTGAAAAATTCTAGTGCATAAATTAGTTAAAAGTAGTATCTGAGTTTATTTAATAAATTGTGCGGGTTCAAGAAAAATAAAAGAATACTTCCGATTAGAAAAGGGGGAACCAATTAAAGCTGCAATCAATATTAGATTTGATAAACCTTTAAAAACCGACCGATATTAAAACACTCGTAAATATTGCAGTTCTTGCTTTACCTATTGTATTACAAGTCAAAAGTTCATTGCACATTCTTAAACACACCGCAACCAGGGTTGCCAAGCATCAATTACTTAAGACTGGCCAAGTGTTAGGGTTGTACGCAAATGGACACATTCACTCTCGCTTTGGCCACACAGCTGAGCCACCGAAGGGAGAAATGCTTTATTGTACTGCTGTTACTACGTGTAAGGTACGTTTGTTGTGTTCAGAAGTTTCAGTTTTAAGGAACTGTGAAAAAGTTGTGTAGGTATTTAGAGTTCCCAAAGAATCATGGCAGGATTTGTACAAAAAAAAATAAAGATGTTTAGAGTAGTTGAAATTCTAATTCTTATATTTTTGGGTACCTAAAGAGTATCTTCAGGCATTTACAATATTTTTAAAACCTCGCAAAAAAAGTGAATAGTTTAACGAAAAACTAATTATTTCAGAACGAAACTGCGACTGGCAGTAACAGTGACACTGAAAGTCTCCGTTTCGCAGTTCTTACACTGAAATTGCATCATTTTATGGGAAATAATATCACAAATAATGATTATTTTTTTCCACACAGTTGTCATATCCCTTATCTGCCAATTTGATAAATCCGTTAACGTCGCTTGCAACTTTCTTTTTTTATATAAACACAAAATGGGCGTCGAGATGAAACGAAAATGTGTTATTTTCATTTCGTAATATTTTAATTATGCGGGAGTTTAAAAATATGATAAGTATATCAATCTACTCCTGGTAATGTATTCTTCACATTGGAAAATATTTAAAACCCTCTAAATTATTTGGTTTTTTTATACAAATGAATGTATTGATCTCGCCATAATTCTTTAATATTATTAAGATTTTGCATCTTTTTCTGTCAATTTCATCATCTCCTTAGCCTTTTCCCAATTATGTTGGGGTCTGTTTCCAGTCTTACCAGATGCAACTGAATTCCAGGGTTATACATAGAGCCACTGCCTGTCTGACCTTCACATCCCAGTTCCTAGGTAACACGATACCCCTTGATAAGACGGGTTGTCAGACTTTCTGGCTTCCGACTACCCATAAAGATTGTTTTTTTTCTCAATAAAATGAAAATGTTTAACATGTGTCTACTAATGATCAAAATTTCATTTTATTTATTTCAATCCATAATAATTATAACACATTTTCCGTTTTACAAATCTTATGCGAGCTTTAATCCCCATTTCTACCCATGGGTGTCGTACAAAGACTATATTCTCTTTGGTGTCGTAGAAGGCGACAGAGAACTATTAACCGGATTACGGGCAGCAGCGTCTTTCTGAGTACCATAACACCTACTGCGATCGCCAACATGCATCGGCCAAGCATGGCGATAACGGCTTAACCCACGCTTGGGGGAGACAATTGCCCAGCAGTGGGCGTCTAAAGGTTGACATGAGCGAGCTTTAGAAACAAATAGACACCTAACAGTAGCTTATGAGACTACTGTTCTTCTCTAGTTACATGCGATTGGTTTTTCAACTAGCAACCGAACACATGTCTGTGTTTGTGTGCACAATACATTGGCCACTAAACTTGCTAAATAACCAGCCATTTTACCGTAACACGGGATGCGATGTGTTAGAACTTTGAGTACCCGACCAGCGCTGAAACGCATTGTAAGCACTTATCGTGCATTAGAAGACGAAGTTATTAGTGCCTATAAAGTGTTCGCCCTGTTCGCCTAATGGAAAACGTCTGCTTTCTGGAGGTGTGCGTTATTGCTATTAGTAATTTTGCAGGAGTTTTTGAGAGAGAAATAAAATCGTTTTTGTTGGACGCTAATTTGGCAGGTAAGGAATGTTTGTTTTAGAAACCTTTGTTTTGATGGTCTATTTATAATTGTTTTGTTTTACAAGCACAAGTTTTAGAGCTTGTGTTACGCGTTCGCTGACGGTAAGCAGAATAAACAAACCATTTAAGGTTCAAGTTACTTAATGTTCACTAATTACTTTAAAACGTAACTATAAAACAAACTTGTTTTTTGAAGGCATTAAGTACCTGCTCACTGAAATCATTGGTAATTGTAACGTAGGCAATCAAAGCACATCACTACCTATCATTATAGGTTAGTAGTAAATGGAACATTATTTTCTTAAATAAATAATATTTAAAAACATAACAATACGTGCTCCCAAAATAAACTACCTTATAGGGCATAAAAATTACGCACCCCGTAATAACATTATACAATTTTCAAAGCAATATTTAATTTTATGGTGTGGAAAAAGCCTACCCCATGAGGGGCTTCCCTTAGACAATGGTATGATTTGTAACTCCGACAGATAAATATCATCTCAGAAGAAAATTCTCATCTACGAGAACCGCGTTCAAGCAAACATTATTCTTTTTTTTCTACAATAGCTGTAGTGCTGTGCGTTGAGGCGTTTTTATTAACGTTATTTATGACGTTTCTTTTTGGTCGCGATTATCTTAAACGATCTTTTTATTGCGTTTATTTAGTAAATTAGGGTGGGACAAGGTATTGTCGTATTCATTTTGTTCGTCGATATTTTGTATTTTGTCACTTACCGGAATTATGGAGAGTTTTCGGGTGTATCTGTGAAACAACATACTTTATTTTAATGGGTACAGCGGTCAGTAATGGATGTGTGCTATTATACATTTTGAGGAGTGGGGGTGATTGTGCTACCCGTGGAAAGTTAATGGGAAATTATTTTAGGACGTGAAAAGATGCTTAATATTAATTTCTGCAGGTTTTTGTTCAGGTTTATGTGCATTAATATAGGGGATTTGTGAGAGTAAAATAAGGTATAAAAAATGTATATAAAAAAACTTATATTATTATTTATCTGTTCAATTATCACGTTCTATGGCAATGCTATTTCTTTGGCCCAAGAAAATATTATAAGTTCGGTATATTTATATTTTATTAGTGTGTGAATATTATAATAAGAGTTAATTATCTGTTGTTAAGTTGTATCTACGGAACTTAATTATTCAGGTCCTGAATTAAGATACTTACCTACTTTTTGAATTAAGTGACATCTTAGTCTTTGTTAAGTCTCATTTTGCATTGTATATACTCACCCACATACTTCAAAATGAAATAATTTAGGATTTAGAATCGAAAACAAGAGAACTCACTAAATTGCCTTCGTTATGTCTGCTTTGAACTGTACCGCCTGTAGCAGTTTACATTACTGCAGTTGGACGAGAAATGTAACCAAACTGTAGTCTGTGAATGTAACAACTTTACTTGTGTTTCTTGTTCACTTCTTTGAAACCCAACACTGCGCTGTCACAAAATATAGAGGTTACAGAAGGACCGCTCCCGCCATCTTCAAAAGTAATTACCTAAAGTTGCCAGACTCACTAGGGCTGCTACTGTATTGACTCTGTAGGTTTTATTTAAATAATAATAAAATAAATAAATAATAATATGTGGGGACATTTTCACACACGGCCATCTGACCCCAAACTAGGGAGACCCTGTACTATGGGTGTCAGACAGCTGATATAGATACACAAATACATTTTTTTGTTTAAATACATACATATATAAATAAACAACACCCAGACACAAGGCAAACACAAGTGCTCATCACACAAATGTTTTCCCTGGGCGGGAATCGAACCTGCAACACGCTGCGCAGCAGTCGATCGCTCAGCCACTGCGCCAACCGTGTCGTCACAATTATTTGTGACAATATGTAATTTTATTGACACTGGTTGGAACTCTTTGCATTTTTTTTTATGACAATATTTTCCTGTTCGTCATGAAATGTCAATGTCTTTCATTTATTCATTTAGACAATACGACAATACAATACTCTCTGCTCGGGGGGCGAGCCGCAGCCTTACGTACTTTGTGGCGCAGTCTCATGGCGTCACGGAGAACAGTTGAAGGCGTAGAGTAGGTGATTTGTTTTTGTTTGTAAAAAAAATGCTTTTCATTCGTTTTAAGGCTTGAATAAACAATTGGAATTGACACCTAATTTGAAAAAAGAACGGGCAGAAAATTCTAACATAAAACTGAATCTGAACCAGAATCTATATTATGTACATGTGCGTATTTATAATGCCAACATGAAAATATACTGAATAACTGACTTGATATTTTAATTTGAGCTTAATAAATTAGGGTTCACAAAAACGTTAGTCATTCACAAAAAAGCAATTAATCATTCCGCTATGTAAGCGGCATGTTGACCAGTTGATATTGTTACAGATTTCATCAAAATTGCGACCCTTTTACAACCATTACGAGCCCTAACTTAGCCATAGATCTTCTATACATAAATTCAAACCCTCAAATTGGTGCTAATATTTTGAGTGCGCCACGTGCGTCGATTGGTCACGCAGAACAAACTTCATTGCTAATAGTGGACTGACCCGTGCCCACTGTCCCTGGTCACCCTTTTGTATTTGTCCACTGATACCCCCATCTTGCTGTAATTGTCGCCTGATGCACGCACACAAGCGAAATTTTCGATGACATGATAGAGAGTGGAGCTTTTGGGGCTTCAATATAATGTTTTTTTTTTTGTGTTACTTACCAAGACAGGCAACAACATGATTGTAGACGGTTCCGTGTTCTAAATCCTTTAGTCGCTTTGTCATTTTAGAACTTATCGTTGGATGCCTGTAAACAAAACCAAAATAATATTTTTTAGAGTAGTAGTTGCGAGATATTTATTACGTACGTGCCTACGAAATAGGTACCTACCTAACTGAAATTAATATATAGCGGCATATACGGCATAAATGCATACCTATGATGCTTATCAACAAATCAGCATAATACTTTAGAATCTTAGAATAATAACGCATAGAAACCTAGTACGAGCTTCAAAAGTACGAGTATTCATACCTTACCATAAATGGTTTAGTAGTCGCAGCGAGCCGTCAGTGCTCAAGGTCACGCTCCGTTGAACACAGCTCGCAAGAAATATTTTAAAATGACGGTTTGTTGCGTAAAATACTGCCATAGCACAACCGGTAAACAAGAATGTGATAAAATTACATTTCACATGTAAATAGTAACATTATGTGTATTACTTTTACGTAAATCGATCTCCGAATAGAAATTTTCATAACCAAATTTATTACAATGAAGTGTTGCCAGTGTTGTAGGGAAAAATTACCCATAATTCTAAACATTAACATTGTTGGAGTCTACTGTATTATTCTGGTAGAAACCAACAGCTGATCCATACATTTATGTTCGTAAAACACGGAATAATTATTTATTAATGTAGCTGTATGGATCTGCGGTTTATTTGGCGATATTCAGGTTTTTTGTGAATTTTATTTTTTTACCTTGAATAATTTTTACAACTGAAAGCGTAAATAATGTAATTCTGTTGTATCCGTACGTAACATTTTTTAAATACAATCGTGCTATGGCCCAAATTCATTATAATTTTTCCTAGAATCGGGGAAAAAAATATTTCCTAGCAACATTTTTTTACGTGTGTGCGTGTCAGCGGTCGTAATAACATGCCGATCACTCTCACGTAACCTACTATTGTAGCGTAAATTTTGTACAGACAGCGTATAGAGACTGTCTTTCTATGCGTTATTATTCTAAGTTTAGAATATAATTATGACTGTGAACTTAACTTACATCAATTTATTATTATACACTTAAATAATATGTAATTGGGTCCAATAGTTGTGTATCACTCCAGACACACATCACACGTTGGTTGTCCAAAACTAAACCGTTTTAATTGAACAATCTGTCAATTTTTTTTGTATGTTGACACACCTACATAACACCTGCAATTTTAAGAAAAAAAAAATACTCATTTTAATTTTAATTCCGCGGTTCCTTGTACTTTGTGCTTACCCGTGAAACCCCGACCAATGCTGCACAAAGGACAGTTTTAAATGTGTGCGTGAGCCAAGCGACTAATATAGGGAGATTCAATATCTGTTTTGCCGCAAAATAAACTTCACTGATTATAACAGTGGAATGGACCTCCCCCAACGGGCTACCCTCAGTATTGTCAATTAATTAATTATCCACGTCCGATGGACCGACGGATTTCAGCTGTGTGACTACCAAATTCATTATCGAAATTAATGATTGACTTTGATCATAAAACTCGATGTGAAAGGTGCAGTAGGGTTCTGGTTAGTAAATGTAGCATGTATGTTAAATGAAAAGTTAATTATATCGATGTATGTCGTGCTGTATGGGTGTTTATCATTCAGCGAGGGATAGTTTACTTTGTGTCTGGTGATTTAGTACATTAGGGTTGATGTCTTATGCCTAACCATAGATTGGTTGTATTACACGATGATTCGAGCTTTAGTAGCGGTATTCTAACTAAATAACATGCTACTTGTCTCAAAGGATTATTAGGCCTCTTTAGACCCAACCTGATCTACATGAGATTAGTGTAAGTAAATTATATGTATTATTTGTCTCTGAAATGTATATTTATGTCACAGTCAAAACTTTCAACGAGTCAAAAATACTTTTGACTGCAAAAATCAGTCAATCGTAGGTACTTTTGAACGGTTTAAAATTTAAAATTAGGTTAGTAGCACGGACTAGAAAAAAAGAAGGACTCCACGCCACGCATATCAAAAGTGAAGCACCTAAAGTACGCCGGACCGAGACGCACACGTAGATCGGTACGGTCGGTAGTCGGTACTGTCGGCACGTAATCCCTTTTGTTCTAGTCCGTGACTATGATATAAATGTGTGCGTGAGGCATGTTTGTACACACGGCTACACATCAAGCTGTACATTTCCAGTATAAGCTGATCTCGCCTTGTATAGAATTTCCTTACAAAGAGAGGTCAGCTTAAACTGGAAATGTATAGCTTGATGTGTAGCCGTGCGTACAAACGGTCTGGCTTACTTAGGGTGCTTCAGTTTCGATATCCGCGGAGTCCTTCTTTTTTTTCTAGTCCTTGGTTGGTAGGCTTTTTATGTGACCCTTTTAAAACTATAGTTTTGTAGTGATTGTTTTAACTAGGGCGTTCCGTATTTTTGTTTTTGTAACGCAACTGCGTTTTATCTTGATAAGGGTTTGATATAAGCCTGTCAAAATTAGTTTTGTCTGGTTAAGAGTTTTTAATGGTACGTATAAATTACTTTCGTATCATTACTTCAGCTTATTTTTGGTCCACTGTTGGACATAAACCTCCTCCATGGCGCGCCATTTTTCCCGGTCCTCTGCCTTCCGCATTCAGCCACCACCGACTACCTTCTTCCGTCCATCGGACTGGTGGGCGTCCCGTCCATTTGTTTACGATCGTATACCTTCTTTACATTTTAAACCAAAGTGATCCGTTTCAGGTACTTATAATTTCAAAAAATATTTTGTTTACGGTGAAAATGTAATTCTCCGGTCGACTTTCTGTCACGGCGGCCAATCTGAATGGAGATCAGCCAAGTACGCAGAAGATATTATAGTGCACAAGTGTGTGCGCAAACACAGCTCCCTATTCCCTCAATCTCATTAGGCCGGTGGGAGTGGGATGGCAATCCGACACGACCGGAGAGAGATCAGGCGCAGGACCAACGGCTTTACGTGCTTTCCGAGGCCCAATAATTCTCCTCGAATAGTTCAAGTTCCATAGTTAGAACTAGGATTCGAACCCAGGACCCCTCGCTCAGCAGTCGCGCTTGCGACCACGTGACCAACGAGGCAGTTTATGGTAGTTATTATTATTATCATCGAAAGATAAGTACTTAAGGCACTTATTGCTGCTCGACCTCGTGTAATAGACAGAACAGGATTAGGGAAAAATATTATTTATACATAACATACATATTTATTTCGTTATTCGTTTAGTATCAATAACAAGCAGTGAGGCCGCCCATTATTCTGTCGTTCTGTATTCTGTGTAATAGGTTCTCTTTTTTAATACAAAATAACATAATACATACTCAATTCATATTTATCATTGTTATATTATTTAGTGCTATATTCCATTTCATTTGGATGGATAGAGAGGGAGAGGAAAGCCAAAGAAAAGATGGGTGGATTGTGTGAAAAATGATATGAATGAAAAGAGAGTCAGTGAAAGCATGACGTTGGACAGAACGGAAACATAATGTTGCGTCGACCACAAGTAACATGGGATAAGGGCAGGAAGATCAGGAAGAAGAAGAAGATGTAGTGCTATATTATGTTTACGGAGCTCTAAAGTAGTTACTAGTACTATTTGTTTACAATCAAGTAAACAATAATTGATTGTAAACAAATTGCGTTATTACTTCGATGATGGTATAATTTCAAGTATTATAATTTTTATTCTAAACCGTCCGCACTGTCAAGTCCTTCTTTATAATTTATGGCAGCAGAGTCTAAGATAGAATAATAAGATATTATAAGATAGAATAATAATCAATAAAAATATTTAAAAAATGCCCATGCAATTTTTTTTTAACACAAGCAAATATAAAGAAATGTCACAACTCTTTTCGAGTAGTTTCAATCCAAACTTTTATAAGGTATCAACTTTTAAAACGTCATAACAAAAGTTTTGTCATTAGTGTAGTCGGAAGGTTTTTACATTTAAGTAAATAAAAATTCATGAACTACTTTTTACTCAGTACTTTTAGAAATAATAGTCGTTCCTATGAATAATAATGAAAGTCTATCCAGTTTTTCTTTATTAAATCGTCAAACATATACTTTACGGGCCATTAGTTGGCCTCGTTCTAATTATCCCAAGCTGGACAAAGTTTTATTCAGTTCCATCAGGAATTTGTCAGAAACAGCACGGCTTGGTTGATGGGAATAGATCATAACTGGCAGAATGTGGGTGTACTGCAGGTCTTCGAAAAGGAAGGTAGACAGAGAAGATGCTCACCCGTCAAGGACTAAAAATTAGGGTCTTTAAAGGCCATATCTCACTGGGACGCTAACAAAATGTTGTATAGCGGACTGACCAAGTGAATGCGCGATCTGGCTGCGCCGCCATGGTGTTCCAGTGAGGTAATGCCCTTAGTAACCCCAATTATTAGTCCTCGAAGCGTAGGCAACTTCTCTGCTTACCCTTCGAGGAGCTACAGTACACCTACATTTTACCGGGGTACAAATCCTGACCCCGTGTTGCTATTGAGAAATTCCTGATGGATAAACCCAATAACACTTTGTCAAACTTGAGATAATTCGAACGAAGTCAACTAACGAGGATCTTTGGTTTGAAAAAGCTAAACTAAGTAGGTAGGTTTTAAAATCAACTGGTAAATATTATTGTGCATTTAATTTTAGTTATCGAATTATAACGGACGACATGATTTGCGTAGTGGCTGATAGTGATTGGCTGCTACCATGCGTGGCGCGGCTTCGATTCCTGCACGGAACAAATGTATTACGACACGGTTGGCGCAGTGGCTGAGCGATCGACTGCTGCGCAGCGTGTTGCGGGTTCGATTCCCGCCCAGGGTAAACATTTGTGTGATGAGCACTTGTGTTTGCCTTGTGTCTGGGTGTTGTTTATCTATATATGTATGTATTTACAAAAAAAATATATATATTTGTGTATGTATATCAGCTGTCTGCCCCCCTTAGTACAGGGTCTCCCTAGTTTGGGTCAGATGGCCGTGTGTGAAAATGTCCCCACATATTATTATTATTATTAAACGCATATCCACGATACCTACAGTAGTAATTTCAAGTGTGGGGCAAGTAAAAATAAAATAACGGTAGGTATACCAATTTTGTGACAGTATAAAAATAGTTACAGCTGAAAATTTTCATTTCATATTTTTTCTTCCTCAAAACAAAATCCATCACCGCAAAAATTACGAAAAAACATTGTTTTTCACTTTACGGCTTTCTAAACCGGTATAAAAAGTAAATGTGTCCTGGAGCCTGTATAAAGTATGTATAAGGGCGGGTGCAGGTAGGGCCCCTGTGCTGATGTCCCAAGTCCGGTGGGACGTCCGGGCCCCGCGCCTTTGTTTTTATGATCTACCTATAAATAAACGGGCAGAATTTCATTATCTCGGGAAAAACGGCTAATCTTGTATTTTTTTTGTGAAAAACGAATCGCTGTTGTAGTTCTTTGGATTCCTTTGTCTTATGAGACGCAGCGTTTCTTTTTCTTTTTAACCGACTTCAAAAAAAAGGAGGGTATCAGCTCGACCCGTATGTTTATATGTATATATGTATGTATGTTTGACCGCGATTATCTCCCGTTTGGCTGAACCGATTTTGATGCGGTTTTCAGAAAAGTGTTTGTTATATTCTGGAGAAGGTTTTAGTTTTAACTGACTTTCAATCTCTGTTTTACCTGTGTTGCCGTTTCTTAATGGATTTCGAAGATAAGGAGGCACTAAAAAGTGGAAAATAAAAACTTTTTTGAAAACAGAGAACCGCCTTCAAAAACAAAAAAAAAGTGATAAATAGTATATAAGTAATAAGTTTTTATGTTTTATCGATTCTTATAGATCTTTTTTTGTTTTATTCCCTACAATCAAAACTATGTGTTCTTTAATGTTTTATCTTATGTCTACACAATGCTGGTTGACCTGTAATTGATGACTGTATAAGCCCGAGATTGATTGTAAGTTATACGTTTAGATCTAAATTATACAGATGCTGTCGGTGAAACTTCATAAAAAAAATATATTTACGTTAATAATGTAAAGAAAACCAAATACGAGCATCATTAGTTTTGCGAAAAGAAAATATAAGTTGACGACGTCTCATTATAAGAGACTTAGCAAAAGTTAAGTCCCTTCTCAGAAAATCTAATAGGTATTCGGTTGGCCTCAATAGCCGCGACTGTAACGATAACTAGTACCTAGGAAAAAACGATTCCTGCCAACAAAAAACACACAATTTTTTGTCGATTTGTCTTTAGATGTGTAGGTAAGGTATACTTGACCTGCAATCCAACCATGCGTTCAACTTTTACAGCCCCATATACATCGGTAACATCCCCATAAGTTTACCCCTAACCACAGTTCCTAATAACGCTCTAAGCACAGCCAAGCTGCGTCCAGAGGTGAATGACCCCGTCTCTCGGGACACCTACTGATGTTATTGACAACAAAACCACAGACAAAACTGTGTTGTTTCTTTTATTTCCCCGGCAAGGGAGCTAGAATATTTTGTTTGATGTAGCAGCTATTAGAACGTTATTGTGATGTATCTGTTGCAAGGAAGATGGAGGATTAATAGCTGTACCAACCTATGTTATGGTTATAAAAAAAATGTTTTCATTGTATAAAATAATAGTCACCGGTACACAATTCTGTAATTTTAAAATTATTAAATTTTCTAGAAGATAAATGCAGTTTCGATCAGAAAATATATTTAAAAATCGGACCCGAATTTCAATTCGATTGCAGTTGCAGCAGTGTATTCGATATTTCAATTTGAAAATTGAAGAACTTTGTCGGAAAACTCTTTCAACTTAAAAATTGGGTTGCCATAACATAACATTTGTAAGTTTTGTTGGTAAAATACAGTTTTTATTATGAAGGATTTCAAGAAAATCTGTCTGCAACACTCCTGTCGTAATGCAGTGTATTATTTTGTATTATACTTCAATTTTATTTTATGTTGATCCCAAGCTCCCAAAAATGGCTGCTAAGGGAACCGTAAAGCCGCGGCTTACATCGCGTTTTACTAACCTGGCTTTTCGAACATAAAGAATTCATGGCAAAGAGAATTTTTGAGGTAAGACACACTTGTTTGTGAATTTTATTTTTATGCGACTCTTTCATATATTTTTTTATTCTCTGTTTGATATGTAACTGCAAAGAGTGCTTGCCTTCCTACAAACTCCATTTTTTTATGCAGTTGCAGGCTTGTCTTTCGGAATCTTTTTGATGTTCTTTTTTTAAATATTACGACTATGTTTGCAAGAAAGAAAAAGTGAAAAAATTATGTGATAAACGTTTTTACTGAACAACAAGATACGACAAGGAAACTTATTTTTTTTAGCGAAATACCAAACGTAATGTTTACCGACTTCATACGAAATAATTCTTAAATAAAACGTGCCAAACGTCCCCATCTATCGACCTCATCGTTGCCTTCAAAGAATACCGTACCACCTTGGCCACCTGCGTGTCGTAAAAGCTACCTAAGGGTAAGACAGCAGTCGTTTGCCCTCAGTATTCTCCTGTGTGTACAAGAAATTTTCAACACATCATGGCATTTGTTAGTACCTACCATATCTCGAAAATGTGTAGATATACTATTTTAGAACTATCTGCTTAGGAGCCTTGGTGGCAATTAACATTGTTAGGTTAAAGAACGGATGATTTTAAATAACTGAAAGCTCCCAATTATGTACCAAAACTATTAAATAAATTAAAATCCTTAACAACCAAAAAAATACTAAGTTACGCTAGGTAAACCATATATACGCAAGACCTGAAACCAAAATAGCCATTTCAAATAATTCTTTATCGCTTTTTCATTACCCCTGGGAAAATATCTAGTATGGCAACACGCGGTACTTATATTAAGTCTGAAGCTACACAGGTGGAATCGTCGCTTCGCTAAAACTGGTGGTACGTGTGTAGTGTTCTGCATAATATGTAATTCATGCATCTCTTTCAATGTGTCTTCCATATTCTGTTCTTAACACAGGCTTCTGAATAACCTAGACAGACAATACGTTTACAATACACCTACTCATTTGACCTGTAAATTATTTCTGAGTTGGTATCCCACTCTGTATCAGACCAGTTTTGTGAACTAAATAAACAAAATTGATCTTTTAACAGCCACAGTCACGTATCGATGACAAACCAAAATCTGACGCCACGGTCACGACTACATGACAGATTTCTATACATAATTCCATAGAATATGTAACTTACCTTGACGCCGAGGGCATGTTTTTGCTTTTTTGACGTGGCGGATAAGGTTAATAACAAAATTTTAAACGTGTCAATGGTGGTAAGAAAAAACACTGGTACTTATAATAGTAAATATTTAATTATTAATAAACTACTGTGTAAAAGGCTTATCACTGATAAGCCTTTTCACTCTGACCCGTTGTCCTAGGTGAACGAAAAACGCGATAATGCGACGCGACGCGATGCGTAAATGTCAAATAGTCATTGTATGTACTTGTGGCCTACGTAGTCGCCTTAATCAATGTACGACCCAACGCGGCCAGTGCGGATTTGTTTTTTGCGCGACGAGACGCGACACAGTAGTATAATAATAATTAAATATTTACTATTATAACAACCTCTCTTCAATAGAAATAGATATTTGAAAATTGGATTTTTATAGATAACACAAATAGCTACAGTAATATAATCGAAAGTGCTTGGTATTAAGTCACAATACTCTTTAATTAATAAACGTGGATTTTGTTTGGGATATAAACGATGAAATTCTTCAAACTTATTTCTTTCTAAATAAGTAGGTACGATGACTGCCTACAACGTAGAACACACGTCGCGTGAAGTATTGGTCGCATTACGTCGCATCGCGTCGTGTCGCTTTCGATCGCTCACCTAGAAGTTAGAACAACGCCCGATACTCACTATGCGACTAATTACTCATGTATAGCGTCACAAAGCATCAATGTGGCCAGCACAATCGAGAGCATGTCAACTAGCAATCAGCATAGCTCTAAGCACCAAACGAAGCCTGTGTGGCATCGGCCTTAGAAACAAGATTTCAGTGAGAAGTGCCTACCTAAATTCTCCTCGATTTAGTAGGAACTAGGTTGAAACGGGTGGAACATGCATAATGCCTTCGTTTAAATTCATCCTTAGGTACCTGTATCTTTTGCCCACCCTAAACTAGCACAAATGGCGGGAATGCTGAGATCGGATTCCCTGAGTATTTGCTCTTTTATACCCATGTGTCACATTAGTGGAATAGATTTCGGACGTGATGTTATTTAACATAAAATAAGTACTACATTTAGTTTTTTTGTCCGTGTGGTGTCGGACGTAAAGAATAGCACCATCCCATGTCTTCCCGTGGGTGTCGTAAGAGGCGACTAAGAGACTTACCAGAGAAAGGGCAGCAGCGTTCTCTGTGCCTTTGTAACCACCATACTGCGATCGCCAATCCGCCTGCCAAGCGTGGCGATTATGGCAACTCCCCCCCCCCCCCTTGGGGAGGCCTATGTCCAGCAGTGGACGTCTTTAGGCTGAAATGATGATGATGATAGTTTTTTTATGGGACAGTTACATAATGTGACATCAATGTTGTTTGAAATTAATAAAAAAAAAGAATTTTAATTCTAGGTACTAATGATGGACGACTAAGTGAAATTAGCTGTTTGGCACACATAATTATAGATCTAGCTTAACACAATATTTTCAAACGACTTCAAAAAGAAGGAGGTTCTCAATTCGACTGAATTGTTTTTTTTTTTGCATGTTTGTTACCCGATTTCTCCAGCAATTATGTAAAGCGATTTAAAAAAATATTGTTTTGAATTGATTGAGATTGATTGGCTATGCCTCAGGGGTGGTCCCATATAAATGTTATCGAAATTGATACAGCACTTTTCGAATTATACATATAAGTAATGACGTTTTAAGTTTCTCCAACCTTGTACTTTCAATCTCTGTTTTGACAGTGTTGCTGTTTCTTAATGGATTTGGATGGCTTTAGTTTCGGAATTCGGTGGTAATACAAAACAACAAACAGAACAAAGCCACCGACTTCCGGAACAAAGTCATGTGTGTTCTGTGCTAAAGTTATTTATCACTTTTTAGATTTTAAAGACGGTTGTCTTTTTTTGTAAAATAGCTTTTTTATTTGACTTCTTCTGCTCAGCCAGTTGACGTCCATTGCTAAATGTTGGGCGCCCCATATGTTTAGCAGGTTAGTAAGAAACAGCAGCATTTACACTGATGGTGTACACAGTGCAAGGGACATCGTGTCACCGTCTTTGCATGGATTCAGCAGACAATGCCAGAACCCCCCAGCACTAAAATTTGTAGTACTTAGGTTATTTAAAAAACATCAGGTGTTCCCAATGATATAATACACTTAGATGCGTTACCCGCGCTCAATAATGGCAATATTAAAGCAAGGCAATTGCCGGGGTTTCACTTAGTCACGTACCACCCAGTGTCGCGGCTATACGTCAGTATCGCGCGTAATTCACACATAACTGACGTAACAAAATTTGTATGTTTATCTTTTTCTAACAGGTGTACGCTGTATGCTTAAGTCCTTTTCTTTGCACTGTATAATTGTATGTGCCTACTGGTATGTAGTATGTAGATATACAATTTTGCGCCGTTTTAAAGTGCACTAATGTTCGTATATGACGCGTCTATTTATAATACGTCATTGGGTGTTCCATTCAAAAGTGTAACACTGACACGGTCAATATATGTATATGAAACAGCAGACTCTTGTTAATTCGACCACTATGGGGTCACTTCTTCCATGGATTAAATCTTGTACTTTCCAACTTCCTTTATACTTCACCGTGTATAAAATTATAACAATTCTACAAATTGTTACACCACATACCTACAATAAATTTAACAAACGTGTCTTGTAAAACAAATCGCTAAACCCGAAAATCAGAATAACTCAGGAAGTTGTATGAGTCGAACCGTAAAATCGAAAATGGCGGACGTCGTGGAACCCCTCAGTTGTTTGCCACTAAATCATATTCACTATAAAAGTCCCGATAAAACTATAAATATTCCTTATGCATTTATTGTGCTGCTGTAATGCTCACAAATCTTTAGATATTGTTTCGATAAAGGTTGTGAATATAGTTTCTTTAACTTACTAGCATTTTGGTTAAAGATAAATCTGGATAATTTATTGAGTAGAACTAATGACGTACCTATTATAAATAGACGCGTCATACACGAACATTAGTGCACTTTAAAACGGCGCAAACTTTTAAATCTACATACTAGTAGGCACATACAATTATACGGTGCGAAGAAAAGGACAGAAGCATACAGCGTATACCTGTTAGAAAAAGATAAACATATATATGTAATATGTAAGATGATACGGGAGTAAATAACGCACAATTTGATTTATCTAAAAATAGAAAAGTTTAATGTTATTATGAGATTAAAATACTCAAAATAATTGTGATCAAATATTTAGGTACACATCGTGAATTCTGGTCTACTAACCTAAAAATAGAAAAATCGACAATTAAAGGTTTTTTACTTCCAATATTTTAGTAGGTCGACACTGTATTACTTTACTGAGTTAAACTAGCTATTTTATGAACTTTACTTCTTTTCCCTATTACTTATAAACAATGAGAAATAAATGACTTCACGAGCAGGCTTCAATTCTCTATCTCGAGTCTCCTGTCATTGTCATTCTTCGTGTGCAACGTCATGCTCATTAAGCGGCGTACACATACTCGTACATCAGGCTACGTACACAACATACAGTGTACAAAGCTTACATCTCCCCCCCTCAAAAGTGCAAATTAGCTGTGGTTAATTTGAGTAATCAAACTGGGGAATGAGCTTTGTCACATGGTACAAACCCAAGGACTTTTTATTCTTTCCAGTGTTGATTCTACATAGTGAATTAGATATCATTTCTTCGATCTCAAAGGGACCAATTCTAATTTCATCCATTTTAGACCTGTTTAACTTATTACAGTCCATTATGTAAACCATATCACCTTTTTGAAACTTGTAGTCTATTCTATTTTTGTCAAAAATGGCCTTGTTCAATTCATGTGATTTTTTTGATCTGAGAAATGCTGTATGTCGGTCTTTTTCCAGTTCTCCGGGTGCCATTTGTTTTTTCTTTAGGTCCATTGGTAGTACATCGGTTGGTTCTCCACTTAACAGATATAGAGGCGAATAACCTGTCACTGTGTGGTTTGTTGAGTTGTAGGCTTTCACACAATCCATTGCCACGGTTGTCCAAGCTGTGTTTTTTTCTTTGCTATTCAGGGCACATCTTATCCTATTTACCAGCGTCTGGTTCAACCTCTCATTATGACCATTTGAAAAAGGAGCATCTACTGCTGTAAAAATTAAATTAACAGAGTGGTCCTTTAAATATTTTTTAAACTCTTTTGAATTCAGTGCTGGATATTGATCGGAGAGCAATATCTCCACTTCATTATCCTTGATTACTTGATCTACCAGTTTTATGAAGTCCTTAGTCAGTTGTGTCTTGGAGCATGAAATGTATGCATAACGTGTGAAATGGTCCATCAACAAGTGTAGATACTTTTTTGAAGACCTGTTACCACCAAATCCTCCTACTGTGTCTATGGACATGATTTGGAAAGGTTTTTGTGCCGGTCCTAATTGTGACATGAGTCCATAATTCCTATTTAATCTTGATTTGTTTTTTATACAAACTTCACATTGACGGCAAATCAATTTTATATTATCCAGTAGGTTTGGTGCTGTGTAGAAAGGTCTTATTTTTGACTCAATCTGATTTATTCCTACATGACAGAAATGCTCATGCACCTTTTTAATTAATATCTTACTATAGTCTTCGGACAAAATGATTTTTTTTTTCTTGTTGTTCCATTTGTAATATATACCATTTTCTCTAATTACACTATGTTTGTTCTTTATGTTTGGATTTTTGTTCTGGTCGTCCAATATTTCCTCAATCCTTACAATATTTACGGTTTTCAAGTTATCTTCTTCGTTTTCGTGGCTTTCATATACAGGATTTCTGCTTAAGCAGTCTGCTTCTGAGTTGTTTCTACCTGGGTTGTATTTTATTACAAAGTTGTATTGTGATAGGTAATGAGTCATGTCTCCCAGTTCATCATCCGTTCTATTTTTTATGTTTAGATTTTCTAGTGGCTTGTGGTCTGTATAAATTGTGAATGATTTTCCTATTAGCCAGTGTTGCCAAAACTTTAAACTTTCTTTTATGGCTAAACATTCTAAAAATATGGCTTTCTTCTTCTTTTGTGATTCATTCAATTTCTTTGAAAAGTACGCCACTGGTTTGATTTCTCCACATTTCTGTGTTTGTTTTAGTATTGCACCAATCCCTTTTATACTTGCATCAGTGTATATAAAAGTTGTCGCTTCTCGGTCGAAAATAGCCAGAATTGGGGCAGAGCATAAATTATTTTTTATTGTTTGGAAAGCTTTTTCACAATCAGCTGACCAATCGAAATTTATGTTTTTTCTAAGTAAGTTGTGTATTGGGTCAAGAGTTATCGCAGCATTAGGGATATATTTATTATAAAAATTTACTTTACCTAGAAATTGTCTTATTTGTTTCTTGTTTTGTGGTGCTGGAAATTCTGCTATAGATCTGAGGTTATCTTTCAAAGGTGTGATTGTATTACCTTTTACTATATGTCCCAAGAATTTTACAGACTGTGCTGCAAATTTACATTTTGTTAATTTCAGACGGAATCCTTCTTCAGCAATTGCATTCAGCAGTTTCGATAAATGGTCTATATGTTCATCAAAAGTTTTTGAGAACAACATAATATCATCAATGTAGTTCATCACAAAATTTGACAGGTTATGTTTTCTTATAACATTAGTCAGGATTCTTTGGAAAATTGCCGGAGATGTTTTCAGCCCAAAAGGAAGGCAAGTCCATTGATAATGACCTTCCTGTGTAACAAAGCCTGTTTTTTCTCTGTCGCTGATCCTCAATGGTATAGACCAAAAAGCAGAATTAATATCAAGAGTCGTGAAATACTTACAGTTTATCGTTTTTACCATTAGATCTTCTATTAGAGGAAACGGCTGTGGCTGTGGGGTAATAATCTTATTAAGATCTCTAAAGTCGATACATAATCTTGACTTTTTTCCTTCATCCCGTTTGAATGCCAATGTCACTGGTGCTGCGAATGGGCTATAAGATTCTTCAATTAATTCATTCTTTAGCAATTGTCCAATTTGCTTCTCGATTTCTTCCTTATCATCTAAGGAGCATCTGTATGGTCTTTTTGAGCAGTATTTCTCTATTTGTAGGTCTATAAATGCTTCATAGTTTTTCACTTGGCCTACATGGTATTTATCTTTGGCAAATATGTGTTTGTGATCATTTAATAATGTACTAATTTTCATTCTTTGGTCATGTTCCAAGTTAGTAGTATCTATATCAAATTTATTCACATCAATGCCGGCATTGAAATTTATTTCGTTATTAAATATTTCTGACTTAAACTCTCTTGTTTCAATTTCTTGATTACCATATTTTTTGTCTTCAGTTGGGATGATATATTTATTTGCACTTGGGTTGGCATTTGTCTGCAGTTGGATGTTTAAATTCCCATCATGGGTCAATCCAAACCGCTTTATTGTATCCAGTCCCAAAAGCAAATCATGAGTAAAGTTTTTATCCTTGCAAATAAACGCATTTATTTCCTTTTCAATATCCAGTATTTTTCCATTTAATGTTATTAAACCTGTTGTTTTTCCCCCACCACCAATTGTGTTGAATTTATTTTCAAAGTAGTTTTTCTTTGAATTTGTTACTTTTATTAATTTGGAATTTATTAAGGTTATGTTTGAGCCAGGGTCATAAATACCTGTGCATTTCAGTGTGTCATTCAGTATAACCTCAACTTCTATTAGTGGGGGAATATTTAGTTTTTTGTATCTTGAAATTCATCAATCTCCAACATCAAATTTTTACAGTGTTTTACACTGTCATTACTCTTCTTGTCTTCTTTGAACCAGCACATATCTTCAGAGTGAAATCTGTTTTTCTTTCCCATCTTGTAACATATTTGACAAGGTGTTTTTTTTTTACATTCCGCTTCTGTTTTAGTAGAGCTTTTCTTCTCAGTGAAATGTTTTTGTACATTTTTATTCTGATTTTCATGCATCCGTAGGGCACTAAACAGAAGAGTTGGATCTGTCACCTCTTGTCTATCTAGTTTACTTATAATATAGGTTGGCAATCCTGCGACAATTAAGTCAGTGAGAGTTCTGGTATCTATATCACAATTATATTCTAGTAACAGTCTCTGTTTTTTCAATGCATATTCCAGCAGAGAGCCATTTAAATGTTTGAAACTCAGTGCATACATTACAGAGGACCAACTTTTATCTGCAAACGTGTCTAGAAAACTCACTTGCCATATTTTCCATGGTGAGTTTAAACTGTGTTTAATTAACATAGATTCATACCAGTCACTTTCTAAGTCATTCAAAAATAATCTCAAAGCACTAATTTTCTCTGTATCATCATTTATATCAAATCTTGTACATTCACTTTCAAAACTTTGCAACCATTGTTTGGCATTAGTGATCTTGCTATCAAACTTCTTTAAAACAATTTTTTCATTTAATTTACTTAAATTATGTTTTTCTTTGTTGACATTGGATTTATCACTCAATTTCTCTAAAATTTGCAATAATTTTCCATCTGTAATAGATTGGCTTGTGACTTGAGGCACTTCTTGTAATAAATAATCATTAAACACCATATTTCCAGCATCATCTATGTATAGTTCTAAAACATCACTTGACATGGAGATCCACACCTTTCTATTATGACCACTTCTCTGTAATGTTTTTTTTATTTTCAAAAATTCTGGTAACTTTATCAATTGAAGGTGGTGTTTTGCTGCTTGGAAACAGGGCGGTATGAGATATGTTACTCCATCCTCTTTTGTTATTGATTTTATAATTATGATGTTATTCTTCGGATCTTCATCTGCTGCCAGCTCAACTTCAAATTGTAATCTTGTCATGATCTACTATTATCCAATCAAACTCTGACAATTGTCGATTTGTAATATGTAAGATGATACGGGAGTAAATAACGCACAATTTGATTTATCTAAAAATAGAAAAGTTTAATGTTATTATGAGATTAAAATACTCAAAATAATTGTGATCAAATATTTAGGTACACATCGTGAATTCTGGTCTACTAACCTAAAAATAGAAAAATCGACAATTAAAGGTTTTTTACTTCCAATATTTTAGTAGGTCGACACTGTATTACTTTACTGAGTTAAACTAGCTATTTTATGAACTTTACTTCTTTTCCCTATTACTTATAAACAATGAGAAATAAATGACTTCACGAGCAGGCTTCAATTCTCTATCTCGAGTCTCCTGTCATTGTCATTCTTCGTGTGCAACGTCATGCTCATTAAGCGGCGTACACATACTCGTACATCAGGCTACGTACACAACATACAGTGTACAAAGCTTACATATATATTGTTACGTCAGTTATGTGTGAATAACGAGCGATACTGACGTATAGCCGCGACACTGGTACGTGACTAAGTGAAACCCCGGCAATTGCCTTGCTTTAATATTGCCATTATTGAGCGTATCGTACGCATTCGATAGATCATGCTTGCTGCGGTTGATTAGTGGATGGGTGATATCCATTTAATACCAAGAACCCCCCGTTCCTTGGAAAACACGTAAAGCTGTTGATCCCGGCTGTTATACGTGGATCTATGACAGTCGTTAAGGGTGGTTAGAAATCAGAAAGTCTGCTCACCAATCTTACCAAGGGATACCATGTTACCCAGTAACTAGATTGTGGAGGTCAGATAGGCAGTCGCTCCATGTAAAGTACTGGTACTGCTGCATCCGGTTAAGACTGGAAACCGTCACCAACCTAGTCAGGAAATTCGAGGATAATATAAAAAATTGCGCAAGAATAGGTAATCTAGAATTCTAGATCAATAAAACAGAATTTATGCTCTTAATAAAAAGGCCGTGATTAAAATTTAAACTGACATGAAATATAAAAATGTCGCCATCAGAGATAATCAACGCATAAAATTCAAGTGACCTCACCTACCAGCTACCCTTTAATAAACTCTATGCCACATAAATTACATAAAACCCTTATTAGCATTCTCCTGTTCACGAGATTTCTCATCGCTGACTCAGTTGGCGGGCAATGTCATCGCCGGGAAGACCTATGAGTCATTGACTCATCTCATTTGCCTAATCTGTTGCCTCTTCATAGTTAATTGGAAAATTGCTAGACTTTACACGGCTTTATAGCCTTGTAATGAGATGTATTTAAGGAGAATTATGTGGTTGTATCAAATGACATCGTGTTTGCTTTACTTTTTGTTAGGATGTGTGTGATCTTTGTTATTTATAATGCTGTCTGACTCTTAATGGGTAAACCAGAGCCTAATAGCGCCACCCATCATGTTATTTCCTTTACCTACTCATAAATTTGACGACACGGCTGGCGCAGTGGCTGAGCGATCAACTGCTGCGCAGCGTGTTGCGGGTTCGTTTCCCGCCCAGGGTAAACGTTCGTGTGATGAGCACACTTGTATTTACCTTGTGTCTGGATGTTGTTTATCTATATATGTATGTATTTAAAATGTATTTGTGTATGTATGTCAGCTGTCTGACTCCCATAGTACAGGGTCTCCCTAGTTTGGGGTCAGATGGCCGTGTGTGATATGTCCCTACATATTATTATTATTAAATCATATCAAATCTAAAAATCTAAAGTGTACTTAACTAGTAAATTACCTGTAGTATTTTTGGAGAAACTTTCCATTATTTTGCATTTAATAAATTAAGAGAATCGTTGATAACCGTTATAAGTGGTCGCTTTTGACAGCAAGTACAGGAATACTAGGTATGTAATAAAATGATGGGTGGCGCTAATAGGCTCTTGTCTGCCCCTTAATTTACTAACCATCTTTCATGGGCAGAATGAACAACTTTTGTTATGGAACCAACTCTGAAATTATCACAATGAACATGTTTAGAACGGCAGGTTTTGTTACTTTGTTTCAAGTTTGGTTCTATAATAAAAATTGTTCGTATTTAGTATTTACGAGTATCAGTACATACTTTCACCCCCTGATAAATGCGCAAATGGCCTGTAAAT
Source organism: Charanyca ferruginea (assembly GCA_947361185.1). NCBI lineage: Eukaryota > Metazoa > Arthropoda > Insecta > Lepidoptera > Noctuidae > Charanyca > Charanyca ferruginea. Next base: position 52,212,393 of record OX376055.1, on the reverse strand, counting down.
TAAAAATCAGCCTGTTTACCTATACGTTATATCTATTGAATAGCGTTTTCACACAGGTTAGAGTAGCCTACAAGTTTAAGTCTCCTAATAATCATTAATAGTTTTATCAGGGCAGACATAAACAACATAGCCTTTTGGCCGCGTACCTACAGGACCAATTTTCGTTTCTTTTAATAATTATGTTATTTTTGTGTGTTTTAGTCCTGACGGGTGAATAAATGCTCTTTCTTACTTTCTTTTATTTCTTTCAGTAAACAATAGTTGCACACCAGACTGAATACAGCTAAGATAAAGAAAAATAACACGAATTAAACCATAAATATTCCCACAATTCTTACGATATCTCATTCGCGGAAATATTTAAGAGAGCAACAAAATGATTGTAAATTTAATAACAGGCGGTGTAAAACGAGAAATTCTCAACTTGGTGGGATTCAAACATCCGCTTTTACTTAATTTATGACCGATTCGTTTTCACTAATTAATTTCAACTCTTATCTAATACGCTTAATTGGAGTTACAGAGTTTGTTCGCAATTCATCAGAGTTTAATATTATCACCGCAGAGTTTTGTAAAAGGAATTTTGTGATTATTACATGAAACTGTTTTTGTATGATTTCGTCTGATGTTAGGCTTAAAACAGATATTTTGTAGAATGTCAAGAAAAAAAAAAACCTTTAGAAACACTTGAAAATTAGGCACATTCCTAGGTATATTGTACAATGTGACAACTACACAGCACCTAAAATGGTCATCATTGCATATATCGTACTAATAATAAATTATTATAATAATTGATATGAGTATTAGTAAGGTAGGTACCTACTTACTATGCAATATGTTTTCAAAACTTTAACAACATATTAAGCTTGTGTTTATTTCAATGTTACTACAGGTACATATGTAGTTTGGCACGGATAAATTATAATATACCATGTCATACCATGTTCTTGCCATAGCCATGTCAGCAAATGAACAGACGGTTAATGGAGCAGACACGTTTTAGAGTGTAAACCGCGTTTTGGCAAGCGTAGGTCCCCCGACCCGATGGACCGTCGATTTGAAGAAGGTGATTGGCTGCCAATGGGAATATTGTTGGCTGCGGATGGTTTCGAGCAGCCCAAGAGCGGGTTGGTGTGTAGGTAGGCCTACGTTGAGTAGTGGACGGCAATTTAATAGGTTGATATGATGAGATGATAATACATTTTGAGAGAATTGATACCAATGCAGTAACACGTTTTATAAAAATCTGAATTAAAACCTGAACGACATGTCATCGTGTAAAGTAAACCAAGTTATAATGAGCTATTCAGTTCAGTAATTATTTTTGAACTGTTCACATTTCCTCGAAGTTTTCACGACTTCAAGACTTTCGATCCTACGACGTCTTCACGAGGACTACTGCGATTAGGAGTCGTTGAAGTCGTAATGGCGCAAGTTAAACGTCAACACGACACGACTTTCAAAGTGTGATAGAACTGCTTAGTTTATGAACATTTTTACTTGCTACAGAACACTAAGGTTGTTGGTAGGTATAACGCAAAAACTTTTAACGTGAACAAGAGTTTTAGTTACTTTTGTTATAAAAAAACTACTGTTACAATTAAAGATCATGGTTAGAAAGCAAAATAAATAGTGACATTGGTTTCATTGAAAAGTGACAAGCGGCATGCTTATCACCCGTTTATGAAAATGGTGTCTCATTCATAGTATCTGCGTATGCTGACATACATAAAATTATGTAGGAAGCTGCATATCAGTTCCACCCCTGAAATTTGAGTCTATCGCTGGATGAATCTTCAAAGTCCACCGTGAACAAAAAATCAAGGACGACTACACATTGTATAATAATTATGTTACCAGTATTAGTTTGTCCTAAGCCAAATTGGTTTGGTCTTCGCGAATCTGGATAAAACAAATTTATCCCAGGATAATATTGGTTAGCCTGAAATGGGTTAACATAATTATAAATTATATTCAAATTTGCAAAAAATTATAAGAAGAAGACAGTGACAGTTTTAACAAATATCTTTATAACCCAGCAGTAGGGTTAGCACGAAGACGTATGTTATTATAACGTCAACCCATATCACGTGGCCGCTACGTAAGTGGGATATTTTATTATGACAGCCCTTTGTATCCCGCTGAAGATAAATGTCCTGTACAGTAAGTTAACTGAAGAAATGGAATGACACTGGACTGAAATGGGGCGGCTTAACAGAATCTATGTAACAAATCTAAAGTTTACAATTGTTTACTTATGGGTATGTACTAAGATGATACGAAAATTACTCAATGGACTATTGGTTAGAAATGTAGGTATGGTTTTATATATTCTATAGGTAGCATGTAATGTTCTAATATAAACTCTTGTTTGACATTCAATATGATTTAAATTACTGTCCAATTTAGACGTCTACTTTCGAAAAAGTTAAATCATATCTATTCTTAATCAAGAATAGATTTAACTTTTTCTTAAAAAAAAAATCTATTAAGCAAAAATAGATTTAACTTTTTCTACCACTAAGTAGGAACCAAAGATAAAGGTTAAAATTTAAGCACCATTGAAAAAATAAAACAATATTTCTATTGTTCCGTTTTTAAACTTGATCACACAATCTGCTATATTTTTCCGCATAGTTTTCATACAGCCAGCATTAAAAATAATAGGAACAAGCTTAACTCTCGACAAATTCCAGCCAGTACTGAAGCGAACAAGAATGTTGCTTCGCACTGAATTATTTCTTTCCTGTATCAAAGAGTTTTAAAATAACATTTCACTGTTACCTTAATTTTAAAACCAGCCAGTACGAACGTTTACCCACAAGCATGTAAAACGCAGAAAAGTAAATTCGCTCGCTTGTTTATTTACTGAATGCGGTTTAGGGTCCCGCCAAAAAAATTGTTCTGTGTTCATGACACGGATTTTTTATTTCTTATTTCTTTGAAGAGATAATTAAATTATGTGTTTTGTTAGTTGTCTCATTATTAAGAATGTCTCTTTACCAACTGTCTATTCTCCCGGTAATTTTTTTTTCCGTGATAGTAACCTAATATACTTACTTTTTAGAAGACAGTTATCACTACATATTGTAAAACCAAGTTACCCGCCGCGTCTGTTTATCTGTTCGCGATAAACTTAAAAACTACCGGATTTTCATGCGGTTTTCACCAATAGACAGAGTGATTGACAAGGAAGGTTAAAGTGGTAGTACCTGTAAGTGTATTTGGTAAGGTTTTGTGTAAATTGGTTGACATATGACGAAAATAGCTGTGCTAAGCCGGGGCGCGTCGCTAGTAACTTATAATGTGTTTTTGAAAACCGGCTAAGTATACTCATTACTAAGAATCACTCTCTTTAATAGCCTGAAAAGTTTCTAAGTACAGTCTGTCCGAGCTCCACATCTTCAAGGGACCCATCTTCCAAGAATGATTTTAAAGGACCTACTCGTTAACATTTATATAGATGTTAAAGCTAATGTACCTAGCAACGTAAAACCAAACGGTCTAACGTAAATACATTTACTTAACATCAAGCTCTACTAGTATCGTTCGAAAACCCTTAAATAGGGATGGCCCTTTTAATTTACAGACTCATTCTATCGAGAGAACTTTACTGGGCCAGGATTGAATAAAAAAAAAATAGAGCTTGTTAGTGCCTTATCGTCCCTAAAAGTTATTAGGGTACAGAGGAAGCCGGGTAAGTTAATGGAGCTTGTACGTGATAGGCTACCAAAGTCGTACAAACGTACGTAGTTAGAGTTGATTTAGTTTTCGAAATACGTAGTAGAGTATATAATAAATAATTCTGACCGAATTTCGGCCACGGTGGCCAAGACCAACCAAGTACGCAGAAGATATAATAGTGCACAAGTGTGTTGTGTGCGCAAACAGAAGTGCACTTACTTTTCCTGCTCTAATAACTTTTACGCTCGTTAGAAATCAAAATACCAACTCGGATTCCCAGGTTTAACACATGTAACCATTTTTACATCCCAGGTTCCAAAACAAATCTAGGTCATTACGCCGCTGTACCAAGACTTAGTAGGCAATAAAACATGCTGGTTGCTGTAAAGTTTAAGAAATGTCCTAAAATAGTAATGTAGGTAAAGGTGAACAGGTAATGTAACTGTTCAATGATATTGGTATCAAGTACTTTCTTTTTTTCTTTTTTTTCTATGGTAAAGTTAGCTGTTTTGTTATTCTGTTTTAATATTCTACAGAACTTGATGTTCTTCTTCGAAATTCATTTTATTATTAGCTATTTAATTTGTTAGTTTAGTTGTAGATCTTAATGTGCATGCTGTGGTCTCCTATAATTGAAGGAGTACGAAATACTTTGGCTATTAACAATATGGTCAAATGTTTAGTGTATATCTTTTGTTGGAGATCCTAATATAAATAAATAAATAAATAATAATATCCCGATGGGACGGCAATCCGACTCGAAGGACGAGAGATCAGGTGCAGGACCATAGGTTTTCACCGCCAACTTCCAAACTTCAGGCTGCTACTAAAAAATGTTTTATGGAAAAACCCATTAAATCTTTGCCCGACTTGGGAATCGAACCTCAGCCGCCGCTCAAGAATGACAGAGGAAGAGGCAGCAGATTATGTATATATGTCGCATCCGGTCAATATTACAGACATGGAACGAATCGCAAGCGCGGTATTATCGACAACGGATTAGGCGCACAATGCCACATTCGAAAAATGACATATTAGAATTTCGCAAAATGTTATATTCTCAAACTCGAAACGCCACATTAGGAAAATGCCATTTTCGCCAAATGCCACATTCGAAAAATGACATATTGGAATTTCGCAAAATTCTCAAACTTTAAACGCCACATCGCAAAATGTCACATTAGGCAAAATGCCACATTCGAAAAATGACATATTGGAATTTCGCAAAATTCTCAAACTTTAAACGCCACATCGCAAAATGTCACATTAGGAAAATGCCATTTTCGCATAATGTCAAATTCTCGAAATACCACTTCGGACACAGTCAATATTTTTTTAATTTGGACGTCAATTTGTTTTTCTGAATAACATTACTGAGCTAAAACTTCAAGAACTACTTTATTACAAGCACATCATTCTATTCATACATAAACTGCAAGAAGAAAATAAATACTGGGACAAAATAAATATATCAACAATCTTTAGTTTAGCTTTCCGATTCTGTGAGAGTTGGGCTTTTCCAAGTTCATAATATGAACTTGGAAAAGCCCACACTGTTACTCTTTCGTGCTCGGTTAGAAACCCACCACCCCCCACCCCCGCAAGAAAATAATCATAAAACAGATGAATATAGCCTTGAAAACTGGAATTCTTATTGAACGATGCTTTTGAATCACAATCTAACTTCATATTTTTTGGAACTCTTCACAGATGTACCTTGACTATTATTTATACATCACGCACAAAGGTACAAAGGCGGCCTCAATTCCTTATGCATTCTCTACCAGTCAACCAAGGTTGGTATGTGCTTTCGAATTATATTTTAGACTTCACTGATATCAGTGAAAGAAGACGCCATGAGGAAACCGGGGCCTTTAATAAATATAATATGTCTAAAATCGCCAATCTGTATTGACCAAGCGTGGTGATAAATTTTTGGTCTACCATGGAACAAAATTGTCATCACTTAGCCTTACCTCAACTAGGTACCTATATACGATTGGGGTCGGTTTCCAGTGTATTCGGATGCTGCTAAACACCGGTGTTTTACATTAAGCACCGCAACCCAGTTACTGGGACTTCCTAGTTACAAACTACCCACAACCACTGCCGAAGATCTAAGATGACCAACGGTTTTTCTTGCTTTTTAAGAACGGCATGAAATGGATAGTCATCCATCCACAGACCGACCGCGGCAAGCGTAGCGTAACCATGACCAATCGATGCATACGACTTTTAATTAGCCCCGAGATCCTATCGTGTGGGCCCATTTTTTACCGCCGTTTTCGCGTTTTCGCGCCGGAAAAATATTCTTTAATACCTAATATCTTCCAAACTGTTGAACGGATATATTTCGTTAGAGTATCGTTAGATTCGTCTCATTAGTCCAAGTGTTCTTAGATACGTGACGACAAAAATAAATAAACGTGACAGCTGGGAAATACCATTGTTTGAAGTTTAAAAAAATAAGTTTTTTTTCTAAAGCTTGCTAGCTATATGGGTATCAAATTCAAGGGCTTATTTTAAGGATTCTTAAAATGTACATCATCACAGTAATAATTAAAAAATAAAAATAAAAATCACGTAATAAAACTATTTTTTCCTCGTTATCTGCAATGTGGGTATCAAAATAAAGAGCTCATTTTAAGGATTCCAAAAAGATATTACAATGCCTTAGTAATTTAATAATAATACAAAAAAAACCGGCCAAGTGCGCGGTGGGCTACGCGCAATGTAGGGTTTCGTCGTTGCCATAAATCGTTGCCATACTTACCCATGCAGACCATGTTCGGTCCCCGTATTTTATATTTTTAAATTGTTGCGCCATAACAGACACCGCCAATGCAATTGTCGCTTTTGACGATTTTCAATAATAGGCCGAAAATTTTAATTAAAGGTTAAAGGTTATTCATTGCATGCATGGCTACCCCAAATAGGTAAGCTTCTGGGATTGCTATAGAGAGAGAGATATCAAGACAACGCATCTATGGCTTAACCATTGGCAAAGTTTTGTTATAAATGAAGATACTAATCGTGTTTCTCCATCATTTAACTGAACGAAGTCTGGCATTGAGCCAGAAAACTTCAGCATAAAGAGGAAGTTTGTTACCGTCTTAGTGAATAACGGAAACTTTGCATGTCTTTTTTATCACAGAGCAATTCAACGAGCAATTTAAAACCATTCACAGCAGATTTAATTAGAAACTTGTCCATGATCCCATTGAATCTATCGATGGAACTACATAGGAAGAAGTACTGAAATCAGAAAATTGGTTATTTACAAGGGTTAAACCCTAGTGAATATGAGATGATAAGCTTAAAATATTACCTACGGCTACGGCCACTGACACATCTGCACGCGTAGCATGACCACGCTATATCTACGGAAGAATAGACATACTGACAGGAAGAATAGACAAACTGTACTGACTTGTCGACGACACGGTTGGCGCAGTGGCTGAGCGATCGACTGCTGGGCAGCGTGTTGCGGGTTCGATTCCCGCCCAGGGTAAACATTTGTGTGATTAGCATTTGTGTTTGCCTTGTGTCTGGGTGTTGTTTATCTATATATGTATGTATTTAAAAATGTATTTGTGTATGTATATCAGCTGTCTGACACCCATAGTACAGGGTCTCCCTAGTTTGGGGTCAGATGGCCGTGTGTGAAAATGTCCCCACATATTATTATTATTATTGTCTATTCTTGCTGTTAGTAAGTATGTCAATTCTTTCAAAACATAGCGTGGTCATGCTACGCGTGCTGGTAGTTGCTATTAGTATTTGAGTTACTTTTTCCATTTCATATGTACTTTCTAAGTTTATCTTGGCCATCAAAAACGTCGGTGAAGGAATACATTGTGAGGAAACCTGATCAAATAATAATAAGTCTGAAATCGCCAATCCGCCCTGAGCACGCGTGGTTATCAATGCTCGTGCCTTCTCTGTATGAGCAGAGGCCTTTGCCCTGCAGTTGGATTATTATAGGCTGGTATTATCAGTACCTATTTTATTTAGAACTAGCTTCTGCCCGCGGCTTCGCGCGTGTATAAAGAACGATTATCCCAAGGGAACATATTACCGGGATTATTATTATTAAAAAGTATCCTATATGTTAATCCAGGAAATGGTCTATCTATGTGCCAATTTTCATGCAAATCTGTTCAACGGTTTGCGCGTGATTGAGTAACAAACATTCAAACATCTTCACAAACTTTCACATTTATAATATTAGTAGGATAGTAGGATTAGTAGTCGGAGAGCCCCAAACTTGACAGTTAGACTTTATCTTTGTGTAGACTTGGTTATCCTAACATTTGAGGTACTGTACTAGTGTCTATCTGTTTATCCAGAATAGATTAATGTAATGTTTCAACACCCAACAGAGCAGCAGCAGCACGGCACGGCATTACAGCAAACACTGTGCGAATGAATATTGTTTCAGAGTAACACACAGGGACGCGTGTCCCGTAGGATGAGGTCGTAGAGGATTATATCCATGATAAGAATGCTTGGAAACATGCTGGTCCGGGCTCCATAGGACAAGTTACAGTCTAGACAAAATCAAACTGATTGCTAATCAAAATACTTAATATATATTATATTTAATTCTTGCTCTGGTTCACACACTAGTTCATAGTTTGTTGAAATGTAAGGAGTTGTTGTCTACTTTTTCAATAATTGTAAATAATAATATGTGAACACTATGCATCCATGTATACAACTTGGCTGTCATTCTTTATCTTGTAATACTTTGTACATAGGTACTTCAATATAGTGTTTTTTATGCAAGGTCCATCGTATTCACGTATAGTTATAAACTGTAAATGCAAAATATTGTACACATTTTTTTTTAAAGATTAATTATGGAGTTTCTTGCCCACTCTTCTCCATACGAAACTCTACCTATTGGAAGGGGCAACTAGAATCAACTTTTTTTATGACGTTTAAAAGTGCCTTTTAATGGTCTAATTGAAATAAATGATTTGACTTTGACTTTGATGACCTAAGAGAGAGAATAACATAGAGCAACGCGGTACACCAAATACAGTAATTTAAAGTGATATTAAAACATCCACTCTAAAAAATTTCATTGTAGGTTTTTGAGTAGATTTTTTTCATATTTTCATTAATCCTTCGACGTTTTAAGACATCACGTAAAATGTATCTAAAGTTCAGCATTTTTAACGGAACCCATGCATCAACCATAAATATCCATCGTATCTTTTTGTTGACAGCCGAGTGACATGCACTCGAAGCGAAGTCATGCCATGATATCAGTATTCAGTTCCCGTAGTCAGGGAGGGGACACGTCCCGTAGCATTTCATTACTGCATCCCTACTGGGTTCAGCCGGGGCCTATCATGCGATATTCTGGCATTTTCTTTCAAATATGTTGCACTTTTTTGTATTTTGTTTGTCATTTGGTTGGCACGCTGTGTGAATAAGTTATGGGTTATGTGCAATGTCACAGAGTAATATAATATACCTATACATGCAATGTTGTCTCTTGCCCAAAAACTAAAATAAGACAGATAGGATCATGTGACTAAATCACCAGCCTGTAGGTATTATCAGCTGATTTAAATTAAGACCTGCCTATTTAAGGTCATCAACGAGAAAAACGGTGTTCTAATTTCAAGTTCGTATTTCCCATACCATTGTTCTAGCGAGATTAAACTGATACTCGTAGTTACCCGAACCCTTCTCCAAGACAAAGGATTTAAAACGCTGTCCTGTCTTCAAAAGAATAGATCCACGCTTAACAGCCTCGGATCCCTATTCGTCGCACGTTTTCAGTTTTATTGGAATTAAGTTATACGGAACCCTTTATTTCCACCGACGTTTTGGTGGCATTACCGTGGATTACTTTCCGAAGGGTGTGACTCAACCGGAACAATGTAAAATAGGCACATTTTACGTATTTATGGACCCCTAATCCTTATTACGTTGTGTTTGAAATTATATTTTGTTCATTGTGGATATAAATCTTAATTTGCGTGGGATGTTTGTTGGCTGGATTGTAATGTACCTATTATAATTTTTTTTGAAGTTTAGGTGTCGAAATTTACAAGAACTTATCTGATACTTATCTGTTAGTCTTTAAATGCCTAATTTAGAAAATAAAACTCGTTTTTTTATTACTAGCTTTTGCCCGCGACTTCGTCCGCGCGAATCTCGGATACCGAGGATGCAGATAAAGTTGTGGATTTAAAAAGTAGCCTATGTCTTTCCTCAGGGTTCACGCTAATTTCACACGAAATTTCATAAATTTCGGTTCAGCCGTTTCATCGTGAAAGCGTAACAGACGGAGTTACTTTCGCATTTATAATATTATTACCGAATTATTACGGAAATTACGGAATTACGGATATGTAGTATGGATTTAATTTAAACAATATACGTACCACCCACACTAAGAATTTCTTATGTATCATAGATATATTTGCAAACACATAAAAACACATAAGTACACAAACAATCAGACTTGGAGTAACTACCTGTAGGGCAAACAAATAATTTATTAGACCCGTGCGGGATTCGAATCCAATTGAATCAATGACTTAGCCACTGCATCAACCGTACATCGTACGACATTGTAATGAACATTGATGTGTCAGAATTATTAATGCTTACTTAGTATCCAAACACATTTCGCTTTGGCGTCTAGTTAACAGCCTGATTAGGTAATAATGACCAGTCAGCGTTGCTTATATTATTCAATGGGTTTAGATTGGAATTGAAGTACGTAGCCAATTGCCACAGATTACTAAATATCTGATGATAAGTGCTTGTATTGTTAATAGGTATTAATTGGGACGGATAATGAGATGAGCCATCAAGATGGATGATGGTCTCTCGATTCTGACAATGACATTAGGTACCTTCTATTTCTGAGAATCCGCATTCTGGCTATTCTGGCCTGTACACAATATTTTTACACAGCTCAAGCTGATAGGAGAGAAAAACGATTATTGTCTACCATGGAAATAGCTGGCATTAAATCTATACTAATATTTAAAAACTGAAGAGTTAGTGTGTTTGAACGTGCTAGTCTGAGTAAGTAATTTCTAATCGGATTCTGAAAATTCTTTCACTAATATGAACCTAGTTTATCACTGAGGAAGGCTGTATTTTTATTATTACAGAAAACTAACGTGTACGATGTCGCTAACAAAGTCTAGAATAGAATAAATGCAAAAGACAGAGTGGAATCCACAGACTGGATGAAATGTCGGTTGTCCGTCAGCGATATGAGCGGCCGACATTGTTGCCATCACAGAATATCCTGGATGACGTTGAGATTTGTACCACAAAGTACTTAAGGCCGCGGCGCCCTCGAGCAGAGTGACCACTCAGAACAAACCGCTATTTACGCACGCACACATTGACTTTACGTTTATAGGCATTCTCAAGCAGTTTCAAGCAGACTTCAGCCTCGACTAGCGACACGTGTTTTCAAAATGAATGATCAGAATGATGCTTACTAATTGACATTTCATGACAAACAGGATTTTTTTTAAAATACAATTTGCAATACCCAGTGTCAATATAATTTCATATTGTCACAAATAAAACCTACAGAGACAATACGTACAGTTATAGCAGCCCTAGTGAGTCTGGCAAGTTTAGATAAGTAATTATTTTCGAGGATGGCGGGAGCGGTTCTTCTGTCATCATCATCATTCAAGCCGAAAGACGTCCACTGCTGGACATAGGCCTCCCCCGAGTCATCATCATCTGACTAGCCTTTTCCCAACTTTATTGGGGTCGGCTTCCAGTCTAACCGGATGCAGCTGAATACCAGTGTTTTACATGGAGCGACGGCCTCCCCCGAGTAATGGGGGTTTTGACATAATCGCCACGCTTGGCAGGCGGGTTGGCGATCACAGTATGGTGGTTACAAAGGCACAGAGGACGGTCCTTCTGTAACCTTTATATTTTGTGTTTGTACCCACAACTGAACTTAATCTACTGCTGCAATATCCAGCAGTAGATTAAGTTCAGTTGTGAGTAGTGGCGGTGATAATGGTTGGAGACAATTAAGCATTCGATAATAACATGATATTCCCAAGCACCTTCACGAATTTGAGACAAGCCTCGTTTTACCGAAACAAGGATAAAAGCAGGAAGTTTCGTAAATAGGTCGCGCCAGTAAACGACGATGTAAACAAAATAAATTATTTACCGATACATAAATACATGCTTTCATCCTCACCTGTGGAAAATACAACGAGCGACAGAAAAACAATGAATGTAAATTATACGAACGACAACAAAAGTTTCACTATCACTACGTTCAACGTAGTACAGCCAACAAAAAGGATATATACGCAAATATACAGTTGCCTGCTACTAGTTCTAGTACAATTACTATTGCTACTTTCTGTGTGCTTGTGTCTACACTTTAAAACCTAATGATGCATACAGAAATGTTCTATCCATTACTTTGTTTTTTTCTTTATGTCACAATCAAAACTCTTTATAATTAACCAGTCAAAACTACTTTTGACTACAAGAATCAGTCAATAGTACTTTTGAACGGTTTAAATTTATCTTTAATCCTTATAGGTTTTTTTTGTGACCGTTTTTAAACTTTTGTTTTGTAGTGATTCTCATAACTAGGGCGTTCCGTATTTTTGTTTTTGTAACGCAAACGCATTTTATCGTAAAAATAAAGGTTTTGACTAAAGCCAGTCCAAAGTAGTTTTGCCTGGTTAAGAGTTTTGACTTGAACATATATACTAAATTGTTTTGCTAGCTGTACAAGTAGACACAAAACACAAGTGCAAGGGGGTGCGTCGTAGTAATAAAATTGGTCGTACAGTCGCACTCGTAAACTATTGTGCGTTTTTATGATTCATCTCTGTGTTTGCTGAAGCCCTCACTTGGGAAGATGGTACGCTCGCGTGCTAAAGGCATATGTCGTAAAACTTCTATTGTTTTTAAATTACCCAGCGAAAGTACGGCTTTTTCATAAACGTTGCCGCATGGGCTTGTAAAACTTTCATGTTTAAAGCTGTGGTGATGCACGAGGGTATTTTTTTAAATGGGGAATAGTTCAAAGAAAATCACTGTGATGATGGTTGCTCTTGCAACCTTTATAAGAATCATTGGAAAGACATTCCAAACAGGTACCTAGGTATACCCAAAAAAGTAAAAAGCTGGTTATATACTGTTGAGTTGCACGAAACCGTCATAAGTTTATTAAAGACTTCAAATTCATGCTCTCCCTTACATTTTATATCAAAAAGAAAGTGACAGCATCAATTTAGTCTCCGTTAAACTTACGTTGGTTTTGTGCAACTCACTGTAGGCATGTCTGTGTTTTGCTAACACCTGTGTACGTGACTATACTTTCGTCCAGTGCGAAATTTGTGCAGTGCCGTCTAAGTAAATTTGGTCATCTCACCCAATCTGTGTTTACGAGGGGTCAACCCTGCGTGAGCCATCGAGATTTGAGGGCCAGCCCTAACTATGAATCTTGTCGCGAAGACGTCTCTTATTTAATTTGCCCTCTGTTTTAGCTGTGTTTTTCTTAGTCACCCTTAGTTACGTGTCTTTCGATGGGAAATGATGAAAAATATGATGTGGTCACGTTTATTTTTTGTTTGATCAATTTAAGTTATCAACAAAACAAATACGAAGCATGACGAATATATACAAATAACTACTACTGACAGAGCATGCGGACGCTTAGGATCAAACAAACATTCTACCTAGCCTTTTCCCAACTAAGTATGTTGGGGTTGCTGTGTAAGCCGTCTGTTGCCGGCCGCGAATAGCACCACCCCATTTCTACCCGTGGGTGTCTTATAAGGGGATAGAGCGATATTGACCAGAGGATGGGCAGCAACGTCCTTCTGAGTACCATAACACCTGTGATCGCCAACATGCATCGGCCAAGCATGGAATTACGACTGAATCCCTCCTTGGGGGAAACCGATGCCCAGCAGTGGGCGTCTAAAGGTTGCCATGATGATGATTGCAGTCGAATATCAGTATTTTACATGGAGTGACTGCCTGTCTACCCTCCACAACTTAGTCTATCCCTAATCTATACTAATACTAATATACTAATCTATACTATGCTATATAAAATATTATCAAGCTGAAGAGTTTGTTTGTTTGTTTGTTTATTTGGAAAAAATCTTTTTGTGTTGGATAGTCCATTTATCGAGGAAGGCTATAGGTTCATGCGAAGCCGGGTCGGGTCGCTAGTTAAATATAGATAGAAGAAACTTTTAATCAACTAGGTACTTTCCTTCAAATAAATAGATTAAGCCGTAAATGAGAGAAGTTAATTATAATATGCTTGGAGCTACCAGTAATTATAAAGCAAACAAAAAAAGCGGTGTTGTATTTAAGCTTCTCATTATTTTCAGTTAGGTATTATATTAAAACACACGTAAATAAAAGCAGCGCAAATTATACTCAAGGTTTGTCACTTAAATTGGAAGCTTTTAATCCCTTAGGGGGTGTAGGCTTAAGATAAACGTACGATACAAACCCTCAGGGTATGTGTCGATGTTCTACGGAACCCTAAGACAGTATCGTCGGCCATATTTCTCTAAGGCCGTCAACACACGATCGTGTCGGTTCGGAGCGGAAATCTGCCAGCCGCAGCTATTCCCGCCATCGACACTAGGCTTTATTTAGCGTGAAAGTTTATAGTAAAGGGTAATATAGAACCTACATGAGATTGGAAAAGAAAGATTCTTCAATGGTCTGTACCGAAAACTTCTGCGCTTTTCTAGTCCTCCTGGTTTATAATATTTACACAAGCTTTTGACCGCGACTTGTGAATTTTGTAACGGAACTCAAAAAATTTTGCTTATAAAATAAAGTTTATAACACTGAGAGAGAAAGTAGCTTCATATTAACGAATTAATTATCAGAATAGGAGCAGTACTTTCGGATCTGATAATTATTTAACGAACACATATCTATGGCTTCGGGGGACTTTTCTTTATAATATCTGTACCTAGTGATAGTGATTAATATACTTGGGTATTATTAAAATTAATTATTATACTTATTGTTTTAGCACTTTCCCCGCGACTTCGGCTGCGTGAATTTTCTCAAGGACCCCTAATTTTTTAACAACGCAATATAGCATATGTTACTCAGTAATACTGCAGCTTTCGATTGGTGAAAGAATTTTTGAAATCGGACCAGTATTTTTGAGTTTATTCGTTACATACAAAAATAAAAATCTTTCCTCTTTATAATATTACTAGCTTTTGCCCGCGACTTCGTCCGCGTGAATGTCGGTTATCGTGGATGCAGGAGAAGTCGCGGATTAAAAAGTTGCCTATGTCCTTCCCCGGGGTTCGAGCTATCTTCATACCAAATTTCATCAAAATCGGTTCATCCGTTTAATCGTGAAAGCATAACAGACAGAGTAACTATTATTATTATTATTATTCTCATTTATTCATCTTATATACACATAATTTACATTTTTAAATATTAATAGAAAAAAAAAACATTTAAAAATATAAAAATAGTAGCCCACCGGTATCGGGAACAGGGTCCAAGCTACCGGCGGTCAGGGCTCCAGAGAGAGGAACCTCCTGACAATGCGGGCCGTGTCAAGAAGTACTGCCTTCTGAATCAAGCCCTTGATCCAACCGCCTAACGAGAGCCTCCTTAGATGTTGGTCGAGGCTCTTGGCAATTAAGCCATTGGCTGTGACAACTATCGGCACAATGATCGCTGAGTTCACATCCCACATGTCGACAACCTCGCGGGCCAAGTCCAGATACTTTATCTGCTTGTCTTTCTCGACCTTCACGAGGTTCACGTCATGCGGAACTGCTATGTCAATAATCATTGCGCACCTCTCCAATCGATCCACCACCACTACATCAGGCTTATTCGCTACAATAGTCCTGTCAGTGATGATGGATCGATCCCAGTACAATGTGACATTGCCATTTTCAAGAACTGGATCGGGCACATACCTGTAGTATGGTACTTCTGATTCCACGAGGTTGTATTTCAGAGCAAGTTGCTGATGGATAATCCTGGCCACAAGGTTGTGCCTATGCAAGTACTCTTCGTTAGCAAGACGAGAACATCCAGAGATAATATGACGGATTGATTCTCCAGGTCGGTGACATGCCCGACAAATGTCAACCGTGCCATCCTTCACAATAAATCTCCGGTAGTTATTCGTCAAAATAACTTCGTCTATAATTGCACAGACAAAACCTTCGGTTTCTCCAAATAGATCACAGAATCGTAGCCAGGATACGGACGCTAAGAAATCCACATCAGGCCCGTGTAAGGCCCGGAAAAAGCGTCCGTGAAGCTCCTTACTCTTCCAAGCCTCCTCGCGATCGTTAGTCTCAAGCACTACAGGCTTGCACCAGTTCTCTTTAGCCAAGGAGAGCGGGGTGAGGCCCTTGTCCACTGCAACTACATCTCGATGCATCCCCACGTCGGCTTCTAGGAAATGTTCCCTGAGACTGCATATCTCACGGTTGTGCAGGGTCTTAGCATTTAAGAAGCCACGACCTCCACACTTCCGCGGGACATACAGTCTCATCACCGATGACCGTGGGTGATGCATTCGATATGCTGTTAACAATGTACGGACTTTCCTATCCAGGGCATCGAGTTCCGTTTGAGTCCATTTGAGTATGCCGAAAGAGTACATCAGGACCGGCATGACCCACCCGTTGAAGGCACGCACCTTATTTCCGCCTGAAAAAGCACTATTGAATACCTTCCTCAGGCGGCCAAAGAAGCGCTCCTTCAACGATTGCTTCATGTCAGCAGCATTGATGCCCAACGCTTCCGCCATACCCAAATATTTATAGGTCTCAATTGAAGAGAGAGATCTAAGGTTTATGGAATCTGAGAGTTGAACTCCCTCAGATTCCACAATCTCCCCTCGCTTGACATGCATGACCGCACATTTGTCCACACCAAATTCCATCCTGATGGCACTACTGAAAGTTTCTGTTATTTTCAGTAGCTCCATCAGTTGTAAACTGTTGGGGGCAAAGAGTTTTAGGTCATCCATGTAAAGAAGGTGAGATATTACCTGACCTCCTCTCTTCAACCGATAGCCTAGACTTGAATTCTCTAGCAGTGTGCTTAGAGGATTCAAGGCTAAGCAGAACCAAAGCGGACTCAAACTGTCGCCCTGAAATATACCGCGCTCAACCCTTATTGGTTCGCTGTTCCTCTGGATATGTCGACATCCTGGATAGCGAAGGACCGTCCTCCACTGCCTCATACACGACATCAGGAAGGTGCGCAGAGTGGCATCTATCTTGTACAACTCGAGCACCCTCATGAGCCATGTATGTGGCACAGAGTCATAGGCCTTCTTGTAATCTATCCAACATGTGGACAGATCCTTTCGGGATCGGCGAACCTGTTGACTGATGGCCATGTCAATCAGGAGCAGCTCCTTAGTACCACGGGACCCATTTCTACATCCATTCTGAGAGGTAGACATGATACCGTTGCTGTCTACGTGTTGGTTAATTTTAGCTCTCAAAATGGATGTAAAAACTTTATAGACCGTGGGCAAACATGTGATCGGTCTATAATTTGTAGGCTCCGCAGTACTACCTGATTTATGGAGCAGGTGGGTTATTCCTGTCGTCAAGAACTGGGGTAACGATCCTGATTCCAAGGCCGACTGAAACCAAGAAGCCAAACAAACGTGCGACCTTCTGAACCATTTGATCCAGAAGTTGTGCAGCCCGTCCGGCCCTGGAGACTTCCAATTAGGCAATGGACGGACTGCACGAGCTACATCTTGGGGGCTGATAGTAATTACCCCCATTTCTGGCATCGGGTTGCACGCTCGTTCGACTTCCAGAGTCCAATCACCCTCAGTGTGACTGACAGGTACCGACCAGATGTTGCGCCAGAACAAACACATGGCGTCATCATCCGGTAGGCGCGTATCAGTCACACTTCGAATCGGTCGCTCCCAAGCCCTATAAACCCACCTTTCATCGCTCTGGAATGTGCGATTCTGAGTGTATCGTTCCACTCGTCGCTTATACCGTTTGCCCATGCATACACCTTCTGCTTCATGAAGTCGATGCGCTCTGTGACCCAAGGCATATAGTCTCGAGGACTGATATCAGTCCCCGAGAATGCCCGCCTCACAAAGCGCATCACTCTTGGGCGAGTATTGCCCTCCCTAAAGCAGATTAATTTGCCGATGAGCACTCTGGCCTCACTAATGCGCCTCTCAATTCTGCACTGCCACGCCGGTATAGCAGGTTTTGGTCGTGTAGCTCTGTCATCATTAGCAAATTTGACGTGAGCTACACGACATGCTGCAACAGCTGCGCAGTACAGAATCGAATGCACATCAGTGAGGTCTTCGCAATCATCAAAATAATTTGATAACTGCGAATCCAGAGCACACACCAGCGCCTTATTTTTGTTATGCATGGGCAAACGAGGTAAACGTGGTCTGAGCTCGGGCGACATAAAGCGGTAGTCTCGAATCGCACCCTCCAAAGCGCTCCTTAATACCTCATTGCACTGGGTACTTACATGTGTAACCATGTCATCACTCCAATCACTAACATGACTCGGTGTTGCGGTCAGCTGTAATTGTACCACTTCTACAATCTGCGGCAGGGGAGCAGTGACATGATTTCTCTGCATCTCAGTTCGGAGGCGATCAAGTACAGCGTCATCCAACATACGATTACGCTGAATGACCCGCACCTGATCCGATAATCGTTGTGCCGAAACGTTGACAGCTGGCTCAAGTACCTGAAACAGAGAGAGCATCCGAACACGGTACGCGGTCAGATTACTTCCCCCCTCTGTAGCCCCATAGTATGCGCGCATGACATTTTCGTTGATGGCTTGTGTCCATCTCATGCGCTGCACACTTCCGCCGGGAGCTGGGACCCTATCAGAGGCCGGTGGGCCTCGAGATCCTAAACCGTCCGGCGGCCGGCGTCGTCCCCGCCGGCGCACAGGTGGTGGCGTCGTCGGTGGAGAGAAATACTCGTCGCTCGAGCTCGACGCAACTGCCGGGGCCGGTGTCACAGCCCTCACGATGGGGCTGGGTTCCGGCGGCGGCGAGGCGGAGCTGAGCGACGGGTCCGGAGATGGCGGGCGTGCTCGTCGAGTTGCTGACCTTAATAACATGTCACTTCGTCACATCATATTTTCTTCTTTTCCGTTATTTTCCTGTACATGTATTTATTTTTGCGTAATCCAGTTAAATCCATTATAAATCGATGTTATTGTTGCAGATTTTCGTCATGACATACGTCAATTTTGGTTTTCTCAGTTTTTGTCATAAATATTTTATAAAAGGTTGTGATGTATTTCTATTATTCTGGTTCTATGGATTTCAATATTAAAATTTGTAGTAAAATGAATAGTAGACGTCTAAAAACGTAAAATTGTAAAATAAAATCAAAGAGCTATACGATATGACGTGTATGACATTAAGGGTTGCCAGTTATTATTATTATTATTAAAGGTACAAAGGCGGACTTAATGCTTAATTAGTATAGAAGACGCCAGCACATGAAACCATACCAAACTGTCAATTTTTACCTATTTAATATGAACTTTATTCTTTTGTTATAAAGTTGCAATTCTATCATAGGTATTTGACAGATTGTAGTAGCTTGATGTGCTGGCCTCGGTAGTCTGTACATACGTAGTTAGGAATTAAAACTACGAGTCGACATAAATAAGATTTGTGGGCGAATTCCTCATATAATAATTTATACGGCCATGTCTTCCGGATGGCCAGTTAAGCTGTAGGCCCACATATCGCATGACTGGAGCCCTGACACAGTCAGGCGAGGTCGCGGCAGACTAGAGTAGATAGTGGGACGACTTGGTTGGCTTCGTCACGAATTGGCAAATGATGGATGATGAACAACATCGGGAGAAATGGAAGGAATGGGTGGAGGCCATTGCCCAGGAGTGGGGCAGTAACAGCTAGCAAAAAAAAATACACAATAAGTCTGTGTCCGCCTATTACTTGCGTCCGGTTTTCTTTGGGAGTGTCGAATGAGCCTTTGAGGCCAAATAACAATTTATTGATGTGTACATGTATTTATTTGAATTTTCCTCATGAGTTGTTCGACAGAGTCACGTGCTTAACAATATTTTGTTTTGTGAAAGCCTTCGATATTCTTTTGATGATTTCTGACATGTTAGAAATAGGGAAAGCTGTCGATTTTCTCTTATCAAGAGTGGTGTTTTCACAGAAATAAAAATTGCTTTTATTTTCGTCGAAAATAATAATTTGCTACATGTTTTTTTTTAATTCTTATAAGCTTGTGTTTGACCGCAAGTCACCTGACGTTAAGTGATGATGTGGCCTAAAGCCGGTACTTCACATGGCGTATTTGTCCAAATATTCGCCTTATTTGGATAATCCAAAATGGACTTTATTTTAATTTGTATTATCCGAATAAGGCGAATATTTGTACAAATACGCCATGTAAAGTGGTAGCATACGGTGGAGCACGCTTGCCTAGGATAAACCGGTTTACTCGTGTCTTGAAGATACCCAGATTGTAAGTATCGGGGAATAGAGACGCGGGCAGTGAAGGAACGTTCAATGAACCAGTTACGTATTTAAACTGTTGTTTATGTCTAGTTATTTGTTCTTATGTGAATGTCGTGATAGCCACTAGGCTAACCACAACCACTAGGTGGTGGTGCCCGCTTCTCACGCAACCAGTCACAAGCAAGACATTGCTAATGTGATATTTTCAATTTCTTTTCTCTCATCATTTTTTAATTTCTTCTCTATTTTTTATTTTCTTTTCATTTTATTTACTTTCTAAGTTGGACATCGCCGACTTCCATGAAGGAAAACATCTTAAGGAAACCTCTACTTATGATTAATATCATCATCTTCCGACACAACAAGTTTTCTTCTTCTATTCTGTCTTGTCAACCATTATGCTATCACTTCACACAATAGTGATACGGCAAAGCCAACCAACAATTACGCGGACGCAGAATGTCCGCGACATTACCAAGTAAACTTAATAAAACAGAAAATAACATTTTCTTTAGTCTACAGACTCGGATATCTATGCTATAGACGCTTGTTTTAAAACTACCATAATACTATTCTTTCAAAGACTTTTCACCTTGATTCATTTACCTTTTGACTACGGAAAACACAAAGCAAAGCTAAATAAACAAAAGCACGACATAAAAAACTAAACTGAATACAAAACGAAATGGCTTAAGTAAATAACGTAAAGTGGAACATTTGCATTTATGTTAATTTTGGGAAATGTTGTATCAACGCTCATACATTTAATGTGGGCCCACGGGAGCTCCAAAATACAAGTTTCACGTACGGTTCAATCCGATGGAAAAATTAAATCCACGTTGTAATTTCGCGCTCGAACAGACAATTTGTTTATTAATTTATGGGAATATTGTTTTCTTTGTAATTGGTAACGCTAAAGCTGGGGATTTAATTGCTATGGTAGGTACCTTTCTAATTTGTGCATTGAATTGTTCTTCAGCCTTCAGGTTGAGCCTAATATTTGTAAATAATTGATTATTATTAATCCTCTATTTCAGATAACTAAGACCCATAAAACACAATACATAGGTAAATAAGTATATAAACAATAACAATTAACTAATACTTACATATTTTAAACAAAAGACTTGAGAGTGATTCTGATTCTGATTCAAATACCTACGTCCAGTGCGAACGTATATAATTCTCAACTAAATTAATTGTAAACGAAATTACCATTAGAAACCATACTAGGTACTACATGCAGGGTTTCAGTTCAGGGGTACGAGGGTTCTTGATTACGTACGTATTACATTGGTAGAGAGATAGATGATCAAAGAAGGTCAATGAAAACCAAACTATATATTCTTGTGTCCTTCAAACCTTAAACTAGCGCAAGTGATCAGCAGGTACTTATCTGGTATATACTATGTTAACTTTGCCCCGTACTAAGAATTTCTCCTGTTTAGTAGGTGCGTTTACAAACATATAAACTCACATACATCATCATCATATCAGCCTATTGCCGTCCACTGCTGAACGTAGGCCTCCCTCAGAGATCGCCAACCAACCCGGTCTTGGGCAGCTGGCATCTATCCGCTGCCTGCCACCTTCTTCAAATCGTCGGTATATCGTGCCGCAGGGCGTCCCACACTACGCTTGCCCAAACGTGGTCTCCACTCTAGAGCGTGTCTGCTCCATCTACCGGTTGTCCGTCTGCAGACGTGGCCGGCCCACTTCCACTCACATACACAAACCCGGAACAACTGCCAATAGGTACAAATCATCATCATCATCATTTCAGCCTAAAGATGTCTACTGCTGGACATAGGTCTCCCTAAGGGGGGGTTTCACCGTAATCGCCACGCTTGGCAGGCGGGTTGGCGATCGCAGTATGGTTGTTACAAAGGCACAGAGAACGCTGCTGCCCATTCTCTGGTAAGTCCCTTAGTCGCCTCTTACGACACCCACGGAAAGATATGGGATGGTGCTATTCTTTACGTCCGACACCACACGGTCATACAAATGGCGGGATATAAAACCGCGACACTCAGCGCAATAGTCGCCGAAATATTGTATTTTGGTTTTTAACAATAAAAAGTAAGTAAAAAATGCAATGGTTGACCCCAGGTCAAACGCCGCAACAGTGCCCTAAAGCAAAACTTACCAATAAAAAGGTAATGGTCACTGTTTGGTGGTCTCTTCGTGGTGTTATTCACTATAACTTTCTCAGGCCTAGTCAAGCAATATCAGCAGATGTTTACTGTACCGAACTTCGAACAATGATGGCGAAACTGGCAGTAAAACAGCTCCGACTCGTGACTCGATCTTCACCGTTATTGCTCCATGATATCGCAAGACCTAACACTGCACGGGACACCGTTGTAACTCTACAGAAGCTGCAGTAAGCATACGCCATCCTCCGTACTCGGCAGACCTTGCTCCAACTGACTAGGTAGGATATATTTTTCGTGATGTGGACAATTTTATGCGTAGTAAAAACATTTCTTACCGCAGCACAAAATGCTTTCACACAGTTTCTCGAATTTAGATCCCCAGAGTTCTATCGCAAAGGCATAAATAAACTGCTGATTAGGTATATGGCAGCAATGTATAGCTTCTTCTTTTCGAATCGATGGTTTTCCTTTATGCTAGACTACTTGGGCCCAGTATAATGTATAGCTAATGTCATGAGGGTAAATATTATGATTAAATAAATATGTTTAATCTTGGAAATAATGCGTCAGTATTGAAGTTAGTACGCTTACCTTCAAAACGACATATTTCTCAATTTATCCTTAAAATTTCAGCCATGTTAAAATGAGTTAAAAAGGTCTGACAACTTTGGATTTTGGACCCTATTACAACCAATCATAAGATTTTGTGTATGTATTTACACTATGTTTAAGGTTATCTACTGTTTTTGTAAAATAACAAGTTTAAATTATGTGACACTAACTTTTGCCCGCGACTTCGTCCACGTAAATGACTGTTATCGCGGATGTCCTTTCTTAGGGTTCAAGCTAACTACATACCAGTTTTCATCAAAACTAAACCTAAAAAGGGGTACTTTCGCATTTATAATATTAGTATGGACAATTATCATCAAAATCGGTTCGGCCGTTTCGTCGTGAAAACGTAACAGACGGAGTTACTTTCGCATTTATAATATTAGTACAAAGAAAAAAAATTAAAAATAATAGTTTAAAAAAACTAAAAACACGCTTTTTATAGAAAACCAAACTAAAAAAGAGAAAATAAATTTTAATAAATTTAAATTAAGAAAAGTGTTAAAAATTTCAATAAATATAAATTAATAATAGTGTGAATGAAAAAAATATATTTAATTTTAAAAAAAGCGTGGGGTGCATGGTGTCAATAGTTATAAATATTTTTTTGACAGATATGAGTAGAGTGATTATCATTTTGATAATATCTTAAAAAGCACCCCACGCTTTTTTTTAAATAATATATTTTTTTTTGTTCACACTATTATTAATTTATATTTATTGAAACTTTTAACACTTTTCTTAATTTAAATTTATTAAAATTTATTTTCTATTTTTTAGTTTGGTTTTCCATAAAAAGCGTGTTTTTAGTTTTTTTAACTATTATTTATTTTTTACTTTTTAGTTTGAAAAATGGAATAATTTTATAAAATTAGTGTATTGTCATCGGTCCTCGATAAAACTACAAAGTTTGAACGAAATCTGGCCGTTTAAAGTGGGTCAAAATTGCGCCCAAAGAAGTCGGTTACAAACAAACATACAAACGTACAGGTGAAGCTAATAAAAAGCGTGTAAAAAGAAAGAAAAAGTAAGTAAAAGTAGTAGTAGTAGTAGTAGTAAATAAAAGTTTTATAAAGTAGTAAAACTATGGATAACAAAAAAATATGTATCGCAACGCGATTTCTTTTTTGTGGGTCTTCCTTATTACAGAAAATGTTTGCAAAAGTTTGCTTATCTAATAGGAATAAGTAAACATGTTTAATGTTGCTTTTGAGTCCCAACTGACTGACTCAGGTGCATTTATAAGCGAATTTACTATTTTAGCGCTGCAGCGCTTTGTGATCGTAATGCACTGTCAAACACTCTTTGTAAGTTTAATGAGAATTTTAGCTGAAAACTGGGAACGTTGTGGAACAATTAGTAAACGCTACTTGTGCCCGGGAGCTTGAATTTAAATTAATTGAATTTACAATTAAGTTTTAATTAATTGAATTTGCAATTGGCCGACATTTAGGTACGTAGGTATGTAATGGTCCAGAGGTAAGGTACAGGCACAGATTAACTAATAGTTTGGTACAGGTAACGTAGGTTTAAGTACACAACTGTTGACGACTGTTTGTTGTTTTCTGTATTTGAATGTAAACACCGATATTTGAGACCTCGATAATGTTTTCGTCTAGCTTAATTACTTTTTTCTGATCCTTGTCAAGGAATGTAAGATCAAATCAAGAATTCTTTGATCTGATCTTGCTGCATGCTGTTGCATTTTATGACATAAAATATCATGATTTATATATAGATTATATTATAATCTCTTATCGTCTTTTGTTCTGACAGTTTTCTGTGTTACATTTTGAAGTTTTTAAAAGATTTAATGATATAATAATGCGCTTGAAATACCAAAATTAAGATGAATAGCGTCCATTGTATTGAATAGTTTCAATATTAGTCAAAATTATACATGCTATAAAACACAATTTGTCGCGAGTGCAACTGACGTTAGCCGCAAGGGTTAAACCAACCCTGTGGCTGCCAACGTCCTTCATAATTAATCGGGAATCGGGTCGCGCGGTAACAAACGGGAAACAACGCTTCATGCGACATTTCATCCGCTGACCGAACATCGTTCTCTGTTATTTCAATGGGAGATTGCGGCCCTTTTGTGTTTTTTGAGTGTCCAATTTAGCCTGTGGCCATTGAATGGGTTAAAATTCCTATTACGGTAGTGGGCTGAAAGCTCTGGCCTTTTCACGTGGGCGATAGACGCGAGTGACGGTTTCTACAAAAAGATGACACGTTTTGAGGTAGATTTACTTTGGTCAGATTGGTGCTCAAATAAAATTAAAAAAATACTGACCTTTTCTACCCTTTTATCGTAACTCAGAAACATGACAAAATTATTTCGCATCAATTATTCACAGGCTTTAAACAAGTCTTCTATTAAATAAATAATATTAATTAAATTTATAAATAAAAAATGATTATTTTCTCCTCCTCAAATAAAGAAAATTAAAAACTTAAAAATGAAAGGAACTCAACTCGGACTAAAGACATAATAAAATATTGTTTGCAATGTAATATAATATGTGTTGTTATTGCTAAGGCGTTAAGGCCGCTTTTGTACCTTTGTGCATTGAAGTTTAAATAAATAAATAACATATTATACAAATATTTTATTTGTAGGAGACTGGCGACTAAACTAAGCAGATGCCTGTATTTCAGGACACAATCAGGTCAATCATATCAACAAAAAGTTTTTTTTAAAGAATGTTTAATAAATAAACAAAATTGTAGGTACCATATAGTGAAAGTTGGACTGGGTTTCGCTTAAAGACTTTTCATGAATACTATGGGCAATGCTGAATTTAGATCACCAAAACTCCACACCGCAGATTCAAAGCTCTGATAAATATTTGTTGAACGTGACTATATACGCTGTACTTCGAATCAGCTCCAAAAAGAACAACAGAAACGACAAATACTTGACCTAAACATGGTACAAGCTTTCCTAATTTTCGTTTCATGTTTACATTTTGATGAAACAATTCAAATAATGTTTTGTAACTTTTTCTTATTTTTATTTAGCCTACACTACGCGCAATTTCTTATTGAAATTATTGACCTCGTGTTATAGAACTTTTTTCTTCAAATTGTGTCGGCACGTGTAATAAAAAGATTAAACAGTCGGGAAAGGAGTCGGTATTGACACGTTGCAGTGTACATAGGTACAGTCACGAGCAAGAACATGTATAGCAAAATTCTCTAAAGTGATTTTCTACTGAAATAAGTAACTACTGCAACTTTGAGATTTGATCTATTTGAGAAAATTCCTCTAGAATGTTATTTAAGCATCTATATACAGTCATGTTCATGCTGGTAACTTCGGGCACACCTACACACACACACTAATCGAAACGATTTAGTTACCTACACTACTACCAAAATAACAGACTGTACAAATACATGGGTGTCTATACGCACCGCGAGAACTAAAAGTAGTTTCGAAAGCACGTTTGACGCGGGAAGAGGTGAGGAACAGTGTTTCGGAGGGGGGCGGGGCGTGTCGCTAGTGTACGGTAGTACATATATTTATACTGTAGTACCTAGTTGTATTTTTAAGCAACTAAAGCCAACTACTTTACATTACCTTAATGTGATTATACTCTATTTACAATAGCATTCGACAGAAGTTGAAAAAGGTCCTTTTTAATGCACACTTTGTAACAAAAGTACAATAAACCTGTTAAAGTTACGATAAACACCGAATTTATTAGGTATAATCTATTTTTACAGTAGCTGTCACGCGTATTTGTAACCATTTTAAAATTTATTTTCTAAAATGATGTGGCTTTCCTTAAGTTGTATATTTAATTACAATTTAAAATTACAGTGTCAATGCTAAAAACCTAACAGAAGCAGGGATGAACAATACCCGGAACGTTATTCGTTTCACTGTAATTCTACCTTTAGATTGTTACTTAATCTTTAAAAGACTTTTATTCTGTATATATTATTATACGTCCATATTTAGTACTATCTTAGATCTATTTATCAAAATTATGTTGAAATCAGTTTAATTAAAATTGTTTTGACTTATCTTTGAAATAAAATGTTTTGCATTCCTACTTCTATGAGCCTCTTTTTTCTAATGCTATTTATAAATGGAGTATAGACTACTGTGACATTGGCCACATAATGGTTTATACGAATGCTAGTAGTCGATGTGCCAATACTATTAGCCGTGTGGTGCCGGCAGCGAATAGCACCACCCCATTTCTACCCGTGGGTGTCGTAGAAAGTAACAGAGGGATATTGACCAGGGGATGGGCAGCAGCGTCCTGCTGAGTACTATAACAGCTACTGCGATCGGCAACATGCATCGGCCAAGCATGGCGATTACGGCTGAACCGGTTTGGGGGAGACCAATGCCCAGTAGTGGGCGTCTAAAGGTTGTAATGATGATGAGTAGTCGATGACACGGTTGGCGTAGTGACTGAGTATTCTGAATAATTGACTGCTGCGCTGCGAGTGGCGGGTTCGATTCCCTCACGAAACAAGATTCCGGCACTGGTGTTTGTGTATGTGAGTCATCATTATCTGCTTAGCCTTTTTACAACTATGATTGCGTCGGCTTCCAGTCTAACCGGATGCAGCTGAATACCAGTGGTTTACATGGAACGACTGCTTATCTGACCTCCACAAACCAATTACTTTGTAACACGATACCCCTTGGTAAGACTGGTTCTCAGATTTTCTGGCTTCTGACTACCCTTAACGACTGGCAACGATCTACGAATTACCAACGGTTTAACTTGCTTTTTGAGGCACAAAGTGAACTCGGTATGAAATGGATGGTCACCCATCCACAGACCGACCGCGGTAAGCGTAGCTTAACCTTGACAGATCGAACTGTACATCGTTTACTTAGCCACGAGCTCCTCGTATAA
Source organism: Charanyca ferruginea (assembly GCA_947361185.1). NCBI lineage: Eukaryota > Metazoa > Arthropoda > Insecta > Lepidoptera > Noctuidae > Charanyca > Charanyca ferruginea. The sequence goes on along the minus strand of OX376055.1, from coordinate 52,184,524 downwards.
GTGTGTTTATATATTTTTAAAAGAACCCACGAAGTCAAAAATCGCAACAATAATTGTCTTTGACTTTGACTTCGAAGTGTGGGGCAACCTTTATTTTTTAAACAATCAACCCAATACCAAGTACTATACTCGCATAATATAAATAAAACCATGGGTATCGATCGACCAAAATCATAAAATCATACACCAATAGTAGGTACTACGTGTGCTTAAAATGTGTAAAACAAAAGCATCGCCATTTTTTATATATTCAGCTGGGAGGATATTTCATTGATCTTTTATTGCGTTTACACTGGGGGGATAAAATCACAACTTCGGGGAAGAAATGAACTGAGAGGAGAAAGGGTTGGTACCGACATGACTTGAATAGACAATGCTCATTCGAAATGTTGATTTGTTAAATCGCTACGCGCATACCAATGGATTTGGCTGGTTTAAAATTAAATTGTTCTATAAAAAGGAACGTAAATTGTGAAAAAGTTATTCCTCTCCATTTTTTTTTGGTTACAATTCTGTAGAAACACGGTTTCTTTTAAAACATTTACCTACTTTTCAATAATGCGATTAAAGTTTCCACTTGAATTTTTCTGATCGATTTTCTGTTACTCGTCAAGTAATCCATAGGTAGGCTAATAATTATTACATAAAAAGGGAAAATTGTTTGTTTGTTTGTCTCTGAAATCTCTAGAAGTCATGCTCCAATTGAAAAAATGTTACTGTAATAGGAAAACCTTGTGAGGAAACCTAGATTTATCGTCTAACTAGCGACCCGATCCGGCTTCGCATGGGCTTATAATCTTCCTCGATAAATGGACTATCTAACACAAAAAGAATTTTTCAATTCGAACCAGTAGATCCTGAGATTAGCGCGTTCAACCAACCAAACAAACAAACTCTTCAGCTTTATAATATTGAGTATAGATATATAAAAATATCGTGCCGTAGTATATGTTAAAGAACTCCTTCAAAACGACTTGGCCGATTTTGATGACATTTTTTGGGTATATTTAGTAGGTCTGAGAATAGGTCGTAGGCTACTTTCTTTTATTTATATGGCAAAACAACGTTTGCCGGGTAATTAATATTTGCCAGCTATACCCTGTCCATTGACTTATTGGTTTTTTGACAGCTACCTTAGAATGAAATTATTCCCGATTACCTTAAGTTAACTTAAAAATGAGTTATATTAAAAATATATAAACTGCCTTATCTTGTTGGATAATCTTATTTATGACCTCTTACAGACATTATAATACAGTTATGCGTATCAGTTTTTCAAAAATCATAAATATTGTTCACTAGTTGCAGCTGTCAAAAAACGATTAAGCCAGTGGACAGAGTGTAATAGGTAATGAATATGAGTCTGAGGTCGCCAATCCGCCTTCAGCAAGCGTGGTGATCGATGAGTTTTCCCTGAAGTGGGGAAATTATAGGCTAGTATTCTTATTATTAATTGAAAGCTAAGATATTTCCGAGCGTCATGGATATGACTTGTTAATAGACTTTTCCATTCAGAGGAAGTTCAGGCAGAAGCTATAAGTATTAATTTAATCGTTTCCAGAGTCGTATTAAACTATTAGTTTTAAGGTGAGTGCAGATAGCAGATTGCAACTAAAACTATTACGGTTACTAACTAATTTATCAGCAAACTCATAGCTAGAGATACAAACTAAAATTAGACTAACGCGCACTCCCTAATTATGACGTTGATTTATTATTGTTTGTAAACTCTTGTTTGCTGCAGTGTGTCCTAGCTTAGTTTGTTTTGGAAAAACGAGTTAGAACTAGTGGGTCATGTTTTATCTAGGCCAGTATTAAATAGTTATAATTGTTCAGTTTATCGATTTTTCTTATTCAAAGCTTCCTTAAACATTTCCCTAAACCAGAAAAGAACCAACTTACCCGCACAATTCTTTTTCCTCAATCTGCATGGAAATGAAATACTTCGCTGGCTTTCTTTATAATATACATAATGTTAATATTTCGTACTCCGTCTCTGAATATATTCATTTCATGGTAAATAAGATATTCATATCCGCCATGCTGGATTTAAAATTACATATCAAGAGAAACTTAATGTAGCCTTGGTATGCTGCGACATATTGTGTCCTTTCATATTGTAATAATGTGACTGTGTTGACTAAGCAGTATTGGAATATTTTAATGTTGATTGTAGGCTATATACAATTTACTGTGCTCTTTTTCTTAGAAATCAAGATTCAATGATCACTTTTTAAACAAAACTTGACCTAATGGAATAATTATGTATGAACATCAAAACAATAATTAATGTAGGTACAGAGGCCAACACATCAAGCTACAACAATCTGTCCAATTTCTTTGATTGATTTTCAACTTACGATTTTGAACATAACAAACTCATAAGGTTCATATTCAATTGGGAAAATTTGACAATTTGGTATGGCTTAATGTGTACTATATTTAAAAATTGTAATGTTTTTTTTTAAAGTTCAATCTAACCAGCACGGTCCTATCGTTAGTCATCAAATTAATACGTATTTCCAAACCCGGATTCATTCTTTGAAATCCAAGGTATTAGTTAAGAAACTGACTAGCCAGAAGCATAGTCACTAATGCCCTTATCCTATCTAAAATGTTTCGACGAGTATAATTTCTTATAGATCAAAATAAGACTAAACACTACTTATGGATGATGTCCGGTAATCTTAATGGAAGTCCATAAAAGGTGATATTCTTGTAGCACATTATAATTTATTACAAGTTTTAGGTAGGTATACCAACATAATATTCTACCAACATTAACAGTAATAGGTACTGAGAGTCTTTTTAAGCTTTTCTACTTTTTGCAAAAGCATTTTGTCGAAATCTTTCAGACAATCCTTTCACATCCAGTGTAACTTTATACCCTTGGTTTTGTGCAAGCTCATATCTCTCCGAGATGTAATTTAAGTGAGACTGTGACTTCGGATTACACGCTATGCAGTCGAGTACATCCCTTCTAATAACACTTCCAGTTTCATCTCAGCAGGATTATTATGTTATAATGGAATTGTTGTAGTTTAGAATTTCTTTTGTAGTTCTCGACAGTTGTTTTACGCGCTGACCTGGCTGATTGATTAGAGTCTGGATTCCTGAAATATGTGTGGTATCTATTTGAATTCAAACGCCCTATACTACCTAGCTTTTAGCGTTGATTGAAATTAACGTAAATAAACCTATCATTCATTAATTCACCTAAAACTTTTAAATAAACTCAATTAATTAACCCCAAACCATAGATTTAGTATGCGCCGGACGCTGTCCGACGGCAGCGAAACGAGGGTTAATCTGTAAATCATGTCAACTTCACACTACCGTTAAAACCTAAATACACGAAACAGTTTTAAACGTGACCAGTCTGGTCACATTTTCGCACTCTTAATTCAAAGGCATAAGGTAGAAAATGTGGTGGAAATTGAAAATGTGTTTGGATATCCGCAATTAAATGGCAAGAGACGGGTATACATCAGCGGGTGGTGAGACTGTGCCCCCTAGCGGACAATCACGAAATGCTTTTATTTTTTCAGTCGGCCGCCGTTTATTGCCTCATCAGAGGCTGTTATGGTCTGGGGCACTGCAGTTACCGCCGCCATTGCAATTTATATACGTTATAACGTAAGTAAGTACATGTGTAACACCCCCGTGTAGAGTACTTTAGAAAGTTGAGGAACGGATGGGGAATTATGCATGAGAGGCTTTTGTTTTGCTGTTTTCATTTTTTACAGGAATATGGTATTTTTGCAGCTGCAGTGACTACGTAGGATTCCAACTTTTCGGGAGTGAATAGTGGTGGATTGTGTTCATACAATCTGAGTTAACGCTTCTGTGGCTGTCAGCTTGTTTTATTTTTAGGGTTCCGTAACTCAATTAAAGCAGAATTTTACAGGGTCACTTTCTATACGTCTGTCAAGACCCTTTATCTCAAGGACGCGTCTAGATATCAAGCTGAAATAGTAATGGCAAATAGTAAAGTCTGCAATCCCCTAGATCCGTAAAAAAATCAAACTTCTAAGTCAAAGCAAACGAGAAATACAGCCGTTTATGTCCCGTTTACGCCGCATATTTTGTCAGTCGCAAGGGAATCAACGTTATAGGTGAAAGAATTTTTAAAATCGGTTATCAATTTTATTTTACTGTCCTCAAAGCAGGCACAATTGCTAAACAATCAACCTGATCCGTTTGTGGCTCATGGGACAGGGAAAGGGTTTAGTATTTTTTGAAGTTATCCATTACAAACAAACAATCAAACCTTTTCTCTTTATAATACTTCTCTTTATAGTTTTGACTTGCTTATGCCCGCGACTTCATTCGCGTGGAAGTCGTAAACAATTACTACTTGAGTAATCAATAGCAATTATAAATTCTAACACATAATCACGTTGTCCCATACAAACTTTGTCCCCGTTTTCACCCCCTTAGGGGTAGAATTTCGGAAATTTGTTTCTTATCGAATGCCTACGTCATACAAAGAACACACCCTCCAAGTTTCAGGTCTAGGCTGTGCGTTGATCCGTCAGTCATTCAGGACAAAGCATTTTATATATTAAAATGCTTTGTCCTGAACGAATGACAACGTGATTATGTGTTAGAATTTATAATTGCTATTGATTACTCAAGTAGTAATTGTTTACGACTTAGATTATCTGATACTTAGTTTATAAGTTTTTGCCCTGGCTGGAGGCCCTAAAAGTCACTTTTAAGGCACCACAGGATTGTCCGGTTAAGCAGTAACCAACCCTCAGGTTGAACTGCGAGATGCCATTCAGAAAAAAAAAAGAAAAAAAAGAAGATTATCTGATGATTATTTTCTTGGTTTTTTTTAGTGAGTCTATACTTAATAATAATAATAATCTACATCCATCGTCCATTCATCTTCTAACATTCTACAACCGATATTATCTGATAAGCTGTGTTTTGTTCCAGAAAACGTAGAACACCTAGTACGCTACAACAATTACGTCTCTATCATAGCAGTGGATTGCTACATGATCATTAGTGACTATTTAGTTAACAGTAGGAACGACATTTATGACTCATGTATTGTTACAATACAACGTATTGTTAGACATAATCATACACTATCAACTAGCATCGTTACTATGTACTATTAGTCTAGATGTATCTAAAAGATATTGCTAACCGAGTATCTTCGTAATTGTTGTAGCTAAGGGATTTTACTATTATAATAATAATCCTTTACACATTGAAATCATTTCTTATAGAAACCTAAATTATCAATGAGTAACTTAGGTTTTATTTTATTATCAACTAGCTGCTGCCCGCGACTTCGGTCTCGGTGTTTACTTGCGAGAGCCATTAGACCTCCTTAATCCTGCCCTGTCGCAAAATCCGTTCTTAGCGGACGTCTACTAACTATAAACTACCTCCCTGCCAAATTTTATCTGTACACTAGGGTTTTTTTTGAAAGAAATCAGTATATTTGTTTGGAGAAAGAAAATCAACAGTATTTCTAAAAAAGCTTTTTTAAAAAAAAGACAACCGCCTTCAAAATTTAAAAAGTGATAAATAACTTTAGCACAATAACACACATGACTTTAGTTTCGGAAGTCGGTGGCTTTGTTCTGTTTGATGTTTTGTATTGCCACGCCACCGACTTCCGAAACTAAAGTCATGTGTGTTATGTGCTGAAGTTATTTATCACTTTTTAGATTTTGAAGGCGGTTCTCTTTTTTTAACCGACTTCAAAAAAAAAAGGAAGTTCTCAGTTCGACCTGTATGTTTGTATGTATGTATGTATGTTGCCCGCGATTATCTCCCGTTTGGCTTAACCGATTTTGATGCGGTTTTCAGAAAAGTGTTTGTTATATTCTGGAGAAGGTGTTAGTATACAACAAACAGAAATTTATTCAGCGCTTTTAAAAAAAAAAGAACAAAAACCGAAAAGACGTTTTCGTTTCTTCCATCTTTCCATCTTTGGAAGACTTTCAATCGCTGTTTAAACTGTGTTACTGTTCTTTAATGGATTTGGGTGATAAGGAGGCACTAAAAAGCGAAAAATAAAAACTTTTTTGAAAAAGAGAACCGCGTTCAAAAACAAGCTAGAAAGTGATAAAAAACTTTTTGCACAGAACACACATGACTTTAGCTTCGGTAGTCGGTGGATTTGTTAAAAAAGTTTTTTGTTAAAAAGCTTTTTATTTTTCGCTTTTTAATACGGTGTCGGCTGTTCTATCGATAATGTCACTGTCAACAACTTAAGTTACGCCGACGATATGGTGCTGCTTAGCCCCTCTGTCAAGCCGCTGCAAAAATTATTGAACATTTGTGAAATGTACGCAGAAAAGCATGGTCTCAAGTACAATGTCAAAATACGGAAATCATGGTCTTCAGATACGATAATAGTCCATTACCTATACCTGATTTATTGTTGTGTAACACTAAATTAAAGGTTGTTAAAAGCTTTAAATATTTTGGTCATATCCTAACTGACAAGTTGAAAGATAATGAGGATCTGGAAAGTCAAAGGAGAATGATAGCTGCGAAAAGCAATATGCTTGCACGGAGATTTGCTAAATGCACCGATCAAGTAAAAACTACTTACTTTGTTTAACGCGTACTGCCGGTCGCTACACACATGCCAACTTTGGTATAACTAGACGCAGCGCGCATACAACGCGTTGCGTGTACAATACAACAACGCACTTCGATGCATGTTCCGACTTCCATGGAGGTGTAGTGCGTCGGGTATGTTCGCGGACAACAGAGTAGACGATTTCTATGCCAGTTTAAGAAAAGCGAGGGCCTCCTTCATAAGCCGTGTGCATGAATCTGAGAATGGAATACTGAGAGCCATAAATGAAGCTAATCTTTTCTTTGTATATGGCTGTCAATATTCCAGCTAGCCAATATAAAATAATAATTATAATTATATAACTTGTCTCGAATATTGTATTGTATAAAATATGCCTGCAAATAAATAAATAAAATAAATAAATAAATACTTCCTTATCATGCAAATCCATTAAGAAACGGCAACACAGTCAAAACAGAGATTGAAAGTACAAGGTTGGAGAACATTACAACATCATCCATGTATATTTTTTTGCTTTCTGTAGATTTTTTCAAATAGTGCTGAATCAATTTCAATAAAATTTATATGGGACCACCCTTGACGCATCCCCTATCCATAAAAAAAAAAATCAAAATCGCTTTACATTTACCATGTAACAAAAATACAAAAAAAAAACAACATACAGACGAATTGAGAACCTACTTTTTGAAGTCGGTTGAAAATAAACAGTACTTAATTTTTTTTAATGTTTTTAAAAACATATATTTAGGATCGGTGCTTCTGGCACAACTTAGCAATTTAGTGTCATTTTTGAAGGCTTCATGAGGAACTCATTGTTTTTTTAATTTATGAAACATCTATTTCTATCGGCCCGCTACTTTGCATTCATGATAGAAAAAACTCTTTCTGTGGCGGGAACAGAAAGTAGTAACAATTTTGTAATATTTTAAATTCTTTTTAAGTTTCAATTACTGTCAATTAATATTTCCACTTTTCGCCAGTACTCATTTGAATTCATTTTTTGTCTTCTTCTGATACTCTTTCATTATTCAGATACAATTCACGCGGACGAAGTCGCGGGCAGAGTGCTAATTCAAACTAAGTAATATGAATATTCTCCAAGCTTAGTCTAAACACACAAAACGTGTGTGGAGTGTCATGATGGGCCATGGTGTTGACTTTTCCGAGCTGGGACCACACCATCAAACTAGTGATAATATTATTTAGTCTAAGCCACAAAGTGCCCAGACAATAGTCACCAAGTGATACTATCTATATAATAAGGTTGTACGTTGTTTCATAGCTAATAGTTTTATAGAATTTCGGTTCACATAATTTTTTTCTAATAATTTCGTTTCATAGAATAATCAATACGCAGAATACTTACTTTTAAGATTTTCAAATCATTGATTTTTGTTTCACATAAAGTTTATTGTTAGAATAATCATATCATAGAATAACAAATCAAATATTTTTTGTCCTTATATTTTTTATTTATTATAAAACTTATTCCCAGGAATGGGACTCTCAGTTCTAACCAAACTTACTGCGCGTGCGTGCAAGCAACCACGCAGGATGCAAGCAAGCATGCAGCGTACCAGCAAGCATGCAGCGTGCAAGCAAGCATGCAGCGTGCAAGCAAGCATACAGCATGTAAGCAAGCATGCATCATGCAAGCAAGCATGCGTCATGCATGCATCATGCAAGCAGCTTCGGCTTACTGGCCGGCTAGCCGGCCAGCCACAGCCGCGGCGGCGGGCGTTAAAACCACCTGCTCCTCAGCTCGCGGGCCGCCTCGCCGCTCCACGCTTACGCAGGTTTAAATTACACTCTAGGTGTAGGGCAGAAAAGACAACGTGGTGTCGGTTTCGCAGCGATTCGTTTCTGTCATTAACTTTGGTAGCACAACATATTGACTTTTTAAGACAACATTTTTGTTTTTGTCTATTTATATCTATATATTTTAGTTAAAATAAATTCAATTATAAATAATAATTGAATTTATATAATAGTATAAATAAATTGAAAAAAATTGGAAAAATACAACAAACAAACAATATTCGTTAAAAAAGAATTCTACTTTTTGATAAGTTTGTTAAACAAAAAACTGTGATTAAAAATTCATTGAATTGTGTTTCTGTGAAATATGTTTCATTGAAGTAAATAGTCTTTGAAACAATAATAGTCGAAATAAAAATACGAGAACCAAATATTATGTTAAACTTTTTCTGGGAAACGAAATTCTATGAAATTTCTGCCTGCGAAACAAGGGGACACCATATAATAAACATTAATCGTTGTTCGTTAGTCTCGCTTAAACTCGAGGACCGATTTGGGTAATTTTGGTCTTGAGATATTTGTAGAAGTCCAGGGAAGGGTTAAGCGGTGAGAAAATTTTAAAAATCAATTGGCAGGATAATGTCTTTCGGGTCAGCTAGTTTATTCTAAAATCTTCTTGATATTAAGTTTCACAAAAATAGAACGTCAATTCCTTTTTTAAATTTGTTTTTTTTTTTGTTTTTTTATTATGGTTACCTGTCTAATTTTCCTAATTGTCTCGTGGGGCTCGTGGTCGAAACTTTGACTGCTGAGCGTGGACTCCTGGTTTCGATTTCCAGTTCGGTTAAAGTGTTATTGCATTTATCCACTAGGAATTTCTTAGTAGCAGCCCGAAGTTTGGAAAAGTTCTTACGTAAAACCATAGGTACTTACTATACCTGATCCCTCCCCGGTCCGATTACCGTCCCAACCGGAATATGAGAGTGAGGGACCAGGAGTACAGTATAATAGAATATTATTATCTTCTGAGTACTTGCCTAGTCTTATTTTAGATTGACCACAGTGATCGAAATTCGGTCGGAATAATTACCTATGGTCTATATTTAACAAGCATTCATAAAATACGAATTATCATCTCAGATCTCAGATTATGAAACAAATTAAAGGCAGATAGACCGTACGAAAATTGAGAGGGGATCCACCAAAGTAAATACAAATTATTGTAGTACTAACACGAGTCAGTATAGCACGAAGCGAAGCATTGTTAAAAAAACAAATACGAATACAAATAAAAATTCAAAAGCGAATACAATCACGAGATTGTAGGTATTCGTTATTGAATTTGTATTTGCTTTTGTGGCTTCACTCGCAGTGTCCCGCACGGTCTCTCTGCCTTTTGTTTGATAATCTAAGTTTTCGATGCTCTTAATTCCAGGGCGAACAATGTAAGAGCGCAGAGCAATGTCCTTTACAAAACATAACTTTATCTAATCAAACAGTATGAATATACGCATCAATTTGTATATGTATTAATTAATTGCCAAAAGCTACCTATGCATGAATCTACTAATAGTTATAATTGGTCCCAATCATAGTTCGACAGCGCAAATCGTTTAATCAACGTTTGTAATTAGGTACATGCCAAAGTCAAACATAATCTAATAGGACTAATACTGTGTAATTAATTGTTGCATGTACATCATCATACTATTGTTATAGGTTCAAGTATTGGCTTTTCTCTTCACCTACCATATGTGGGTACTAGTAAATTAGGTTGAAATTCCAATATAAAATTCAAATGTTATGTAGAAATGATAAAGTAAGTCGTATTATTCCTAAACTAGCAACCCGACCCAGCTTCGCATGGGCCTATAGCCTTCCTCGATAAATGGACTATCCAACACAAAAATAATTTTTCAATTCGAACCAGGAAATCCTGAGATTAGCGCGTTCAACCAAACAAACAAACAAACAAATAAACTCTTCAGCTTTATAATAATAAAATAACAGTATAGATACTACCGTACGTACTTAAAATAGGTGACATCACTCGGAAAACTGTCATGCTGAATTGAAATTGAGCTGGACACATCTACCGCATGTCAGACGTGACCCAATTAGTCCCTTAACATGGCAAGCGACAGCGCAGTAGGCCTAGGCGAAAATGGCGGGATGATCTAGACTACTTTGACAAAGACCCCAAATAGCCCTTGGATAGATCGAGAGAAGTGGAAGGAGAGTAGAGGTCTTTACCCTGCAATGGGAAAACACAGGCAGAAAAAAAAGTCGTATTAACATAACCAGATTACAAAATTCAATGTAGCCATGCATATTTTCTTCACACATCGGGGGAGCTCGTGACTAAGTTAAAGCCGTACAGATCGGTCAAAGGTTAAGCTAACCGCGGTCGGTCTGTGGATGGCTGACCATCCCTTTTATACCAAGTTCTCCCGTGCCTCGGAAAGCACGTAAAGCCGTTAGTCCCGGCTGTCATTTATAGATCTTTGGCAGTCGTTATGGGTAGTCAGAAGCCAGAAAGTCTAACAACCAGTCTTAAGGGGTATCGTGATACCCAGTAACTGGGTTGTGGAGGTCCGATAGGCAATGCAAAACACATAGACTAAAAGGCGACCCCAATATAGTAGGGAAAAGGCTAGGCAGATGATGATGATCGGGTGTAAAAAAGTTATTTATTTATTAAGCCTAAACTTGGATGTTTTTCCCATCATTATGCGATCATATTTTTGTTCAGAATAACACCTGAAATTCATCTGTTAACCGAGATACCAATAGGTATGTCGGTGTACCTTCAATAGAAGGTACACGTAGTGACAAATGTAGTATCTTTCAACGTATCGACAAAGATAATAATTAGTAGCAGCTTATAAATAGATAATTCTAATCAAGTCATGTCATTAATTACGACATATCCGCAGGAAACAAATTAATGGCCATCAAGGCTTCAATATATCGCGAATAAATGAAGAACTGCGGGATGTCAATAACAATAAAGATAAATAAGAAACTTTGGATCAACTGTAGTGATAATTGTGTTTTTGATAGATAGTATGAATTGCAAATTAGATACAATGTCTTTTTGCTGAAACTGCGAGACACCATTACCAATTATCACGAAATAATGTAATAACTAGTATTTTTAGTGACTAATACTTATTAGCTTTTACTGATACTGTCTGAGCAATCCTTTTGAATAGAAAATTACGCTGAAAACTCTATTTAGGACCGCCAAAGCATCACATTTTACTACCCCCGACAACCCGACGATTTGAAAAAGCTGGCTGGCAGCGAACGAATGCGGTTTGCAAAAGACCGGATAGTTTGGCGTTCTTAGGAGGAGGCCTTAGGTTCTGCAGTCGGACGGTCATTATTATAATCATCATCAGCCGGAAGACATCCACTGTTGAACAAAGGCCTCTCCAGTCCTAAGGAACACCACAACGAGTGGTTCCTCGCAACCTTGACGACTTCGTCGGTTCGCCCTCCTCTGGTGAGAGACCTATCGACGCTGCGTCTTCCGGTTCGTGGTCGCTAATCGAGAACATTTCTTACCCATGGGTTATCGGTTCTTTGAGCGATGTGGCCTACCCATTGCCACTTCAACTTGCATATTCTAAGAGCTATGTTGGTGACCCTAGTTCGACGGCGACTGTATTTAAAGAACATTTTTTTCTGGTTTTTGTCCCAAAATTACCCCAGGTTTCTAGACCGTCATACGCAGGTATGTTGCTGTGATTGCTTGACTGAAATATCAATAACCAATTACAGCAGTTAACATGCGCTTAATAGATAGGCAAATTAATACTCTATTATCGACATTTCGGAGATTAGTATCAAAGACTTCCGAAGTACCAATCGAAAGGTTTGAAGCGCCTTCGTAAACATTTTACTGAAGTATCCATTAACCACATTATACATAAAAAACTTGAAACTAATTTAACCACTTACTTAAAAAGCCTTCTGTTTCCAAGTAAGTACTTATATCGGGAAGGAACATGCAAGTGCAATTTCGAAGGAAACTTTTGGAAGTACTGCTAACTTGAGTTGGTAACAGCACTGTATGCAAACTGGGTGGCGTAATCACTGTGCTTAACACCCCGTTACCGAGACCACTTCCCGTGTCTCTTGGCTGTTACCACGGAGTAGTGAAGGCTTGGAGAGCTAAATACTGCGTGGGCGGAATGTGCGTCCGAAAAGTGTACCAGCTCTGCTAGCAGTAAAATTGTACGGGGATTTCTCCGAAATCGTCCAATACAAGTAATTTTTCTCCTTAGCAAATTTTCAGAATGTATCAACTAATAAAATTAATACCATTGTTGAAACTGGCCTTAGATAAATCAGCATTTATGTAAAGCCAGTCATGCCATCACTCTTGTCATTACGACACTAAACTTGATATGTTACAAGTACTATTATAAATTGGTTACTATTCCTAACTCAGTTATTTAATTAAAAAAAGAAAAACAGATTTATCCGTCTTTAAGAACCAAGACGATACACCGCCCTCTTATCATTGATCTATTTGTTAGTTACTCTATGTCTGCTAACTTCACTGTTTAATAAGAAAGACGGGTTCCCGAAAATCTACTTTTAGACGTAACTAGACCAAGATAAGATGCCGCTTTGTAAAGAAGATTGGCTGTATTCAAAGTTTCATTAAAGCACCTCTATTCTCATTTATGATTAACATTCCATCATAACTGAGTTCATGGAAAATTATATTACGAAAATGAAATTATAAGTTTAATTTCTGACACGTTTTATATTTTTGGAATCGTATCAGTTAATATTCATAAATTGATTCATAAGTAAACTATGAGTACATATTTGGAAAATTGCCATTTCGTACATGAACTTTTTTCTAGTATTCCAATAGTTTGATGAAACAACGCATAGGTAAGTAAACACATTATAAAAAAGTGTGATTACTTTTATTATCTGTTTCAACCCTTCATTACATCCTGAATCAATATAAAACACTTCTCATTAATCACTGAAATTTTATTTTTGGCCTTCAATGGCCGCGCTATCGACATCTTAAGTGCTTACTCAGCTTAATTAAAAACCTTTGAGCATTTGTCTTTAGGTTTGATTCAGATTTACCGCTAATGGTGAATATTTTGGAATACTAGAGTTTTCCAAATGGGCCAAATACCAAATTGAAAGCTTATTCTACCGTTTAAAGTCTAAATTCGTATGTTTGAACCAGTTTCAACTTTATTTCCAGTTTAGCTGTGAGTTTTTTATCAACACTTTCACTATTTTTAAAAATAAAGTTTCAGGTTAAAAATTATAGACCGAGATCCCAAAACCGCTAGACCGTAAATGAGTAAGGTATCCCATTGATACTTTATACCTGAAAAGAGTCCAGTATTCAAGCCAGAAAGTACGAAGACCTTATTTTAACTACAGTATTGCTCCATCTATTTTTAAATTTGAGCATTGCTAAAATTGCTTAAGTTCTATCTGAATAGTCCATTAAAAAGCAAAGCGACTAAAACCAAATAGAAAAGCTATTAGTGGCCTGATTAATTTTAAAAACATTAACGTTGGTATCAAGTTATAAGTGGGGTGAATATCATTTAACTTTAAAAAGTCTGTTTAAATAGGTACTATATTTAAATACAAGTGTATTTATTTCGATAGGTGAATCGTTTATATTGTGTAGATAGGGCAAAATGTATTTGACGAGTGAGAAATATACAAGGGGTGGGATATTTGTAAGTCGTTGTTTGGTTTCGAGTCTTTGGGTGATTCTGACAATATCATAAGACCGTTTGCTAAATCAGTCACACCAAAAGATCGCTGGATGTCTTGAGCGTCCAGTATAACAACATCTTCAGGACGATGTTGGGGCTGCCTCGCTTCTGTAGTGCATCGGGGATGTTTACAATGTATCGCACTGATGGCTTTCATGCCGTCATCCGCGAGAAAACAGTATCCCTGATCTGCAGAATGCGTGGCAGCTGCAACGGAATTCTGAAGATTTTAGCTGATAGGATCTCTTCTCCACTATGGAGATCCTTCATAAGAAGAGTAATTTAGTGTATTGTATTTGTTTTGTTTTGTGTAGTTTACTTGTATTTTAATTTTTTAAGCCTATATAGATTTTATTAACTGAAATAAATGGATTTTATTGTATTTTATTTAAAAAAAATTGCGTTGTTAAGATATAATTTGTTATGTACAGACTAACAAGCAACAGCATAACGTTTAAGATTTAATGAAGTGTTATCGACTTTCGTATCTCACAGTACCGGCTTACCTAACTTTTAAATAGGTACCCGTACACAATGGCCAGTGTTGGACATACCTCCGTCAACTTCCATGAGTCTATTTGTACGAAAGATCTATCAAAGTAGTTAGCAGGTAATGAGGGTAAGGGCATAAGGGTCACATATTTGTGTTGCTAGTCCTTTGCCTACCGTCAGGATTAACCTTTTTAGTGACAGTTTAATTTGAAGTCAACTCTGAATTTGCAGCAAAAGTTTTAGGTAGGTAAAGCTGACTTATAATAAAAGGATCCATTGTAATTGTTCGCTTCAATTACGTAGCTCTCAAAATGCAATCCACTATACAAGCTATCGGGAAAATTCATAAAAGCATCAAAAATCATTTATAGGAAACCAGGAACGGACAATGTAGAGGTGTCGGATGCGTCACGCGACGCGCCTCGACGTCGCGCCGTCGCGTCGCCGACGCCTCTCTCGTTGCCTAGCAACCCTGCACCCCGCATTTATAATCTCCTCGGGTGTGCTGACCTCCTAGTACTTTGCACACAAATCGCTGCTAACGTGTTTTAAGTTTTCAATCTAAATTCCAGCATGTCAACCGGAAACATCTCGCAGATAACCTCTTGACAATGTTCTTAATTTTCTTTACAGAGGAAGGCATAAAACTACTTAGAGAACAACTTCCATACACAAAGTGCTAGGTAGGTACTGTTAGGAACTAAAACAATAATAAAATAGTTAAGTAGAAGGAAACTCTTAAAGACTTTACTCGAATACCTCTTACAATGAGTTCTTAAACAAAACAGATTTTATAATCTTAGTTAGGTACTGTTTAACACAATAAATGATACTTACCGTTATATAGGAAGAAACAGTAAAAGTGCTTGGCAATTAGTTTAATTAAAACAATGGCTTTTGTACCATCCAACATGTCATTTACTTTCTACTCAATGGCGACTAGAGCCTGGGAAAAATAGGAAAACTTGATAATTTCCTATTACATACATATTGTTAAGGGGCTATTAAACGACTTTTACAGATTTTAAACTGACAATCACGTCAAAATGTGCAGTGTAAATGATTTGAAAAAAATATATGTTAAACTAGAACATTCTCTTAATCACTTAGTAAGTGAATATTTTTAATTATATTCATATTATATAGTTTAATTAATACGTGAAGTTGTGTCTGACGCGGACAAAACATTGACAATCACACAAAATCTACCAGGTATAATTAAACGAAACTTACACCATCTTACAGACAATTTTATTATCTATCTTTTAGTATACGCCTTTTTTTTAATTTTGGAAGAATACTACTTTTATTTAATTTTTTCGACTAAACTTTGAGAGTTTCGGACGCAAAACTGATGCAGAACGGACGCAGTCTGCGTCCAAAACTTTCAAAATTTAGTCGAAAAAATTAAATAAAAGTAGTAGAGTGGTAGATTTTCTGTGATTGTCAATGTTTTGTCCGCGTCAGACACAACTTCACGTATTAATTAAACTATATAATATGAATATAATTAAAAATATTCACTTACTAAGTGATTAAGAGAATGTTCTAGTTTAACATATATTTTTTTCAAATCATTTACACTGCACATTTTGACGTGATTGTCAGTTTAAAATCTGTAAAAGTCGTTTAATAGCCCCTTAAACTTCAGGATTGTTACAGATGTTAAAAAAAAAAACACTTTTTTATGGATATAAAAGTAGTTTTTTATTTGTCATTACAATATTATGCTATCCAGTTTTTACTTAATCTAAACTAAACCACTATAGGATTTTATCATTATTATTATAGGTTCAAAATGTAGGACTATTAAAAAAAAGTAATTATACGTTGACTATAGACTAATTATATGTTGAGATATGCGCTTTGTTAAAAGTAAATAAAATTTTACTAATCCAGAGATGAAATATTGTTTCAAATTCAAAAATTGGTCCAAAAGTGGAATACCTGCCCACACGTAAGGAATACAGGTTTATAACAAAATTCATACAAAGACTTTAATAAAAAAAGAATCATTGAACTCTTTGTATGAGTTTTGTCTTAACAATTTGCCTTCTTTAAATTCTTCTGCAAATTATAACAAAAGGCACTATTGTAAAGGATTTTCCTATTCGTTATAGTGTTGGACGACACGAAGTCTATAGGAAAGACTATGAAAAGAAGTGGAATGTTCTTTTAAACTACAATTTAAAAGTTTGTCAGTGAAATATGTCGTTCTATCTGTCAGGAAAATTTAAATTTTAAATCATAAAAACTGTTTTCGCTGCGAGCGCCTGAATCTAAATCGTCCGACCAGGCGGGCTTTGTACGGCCACAACGTAACCTATTCCAGTTTTAACTGAACCAACCCACTTTTTTAATAGGTAGTGTAGGGGAGGTAAATGAAGAAACCAAAGTTAAAGAGAATTTACGAAAATGTCGCGTACGAGGAGGTTGTACGTACGTGTGCGCTGCTTAGCTAGTGTTTTACGACGACACCCGAATCGACCCGAGGCTTGCGTCGCCCGCGCTCCTCTGCCCCGCGCCCACCTACAGCCCCCGCTCGCGCCCTAGCAACCTCCTCGAACGTACATAACATTCAGTTTATTATTACCTAAATAAAAGATGTACAAATATTAAACATAGGTATCAAAATATGTAAGTATACATATACACATAGGTTCACACAGTTAACATCCCCCACCCCAGTGCGTCAGCACTCATCTTCCGTCGGAATACGAGCGATACGTGCGGCTGACCGACGCAACAAACCATTCTTTGTTTTTATATCGAGGACTCGTATGCGTCCATCTCTGCCTGCCATTACTGCCTGCACGCGACCGCGCGGCCATACATTGCGCGGAGAATCAGGATCGACAATTAGCACAAGGTCGCCCACTTTCAAGGGTGTTTGTTCTTGATGCCATTTCGTTCTAGGTCGCATATCTGGCAGTGCCTCCCTCACCCAACGCTTCCAAAACAAATCTGCGAGTCTTTGGGAGATGCGCCATTGCTTTCGTAGGAATGCGTCTGACTCATCGTATGTACCGATAGTAGGTAGGTTAGATGAAGACCCGAGAAGAAAATGATTAGGGGTCAGTGACTCATCTGAGCGCGGTTCGACGCTCACGTGGGTCAGCGGACGGCTATTTACAATATGTTCCACCTCTGCCAGCAGGGTATTTAGAACCTCATCGCGGGGTGCTCGTTCCTTCAGAACGACCTTCAGTGAGCTTTTTACACAACGTATTAGGCGTTCCCATGCCCCACCCCAGTGTGGACTGGCAGGCGGAGAGAAAGTCCATGTAGTGCCGTAGTTAGCGGCTTCTCTTTTTAGCGCCTCTTCATCAAGCTCGCTAATCGACTTCCTTATTTCATTCAGACCTCCTCTCAGGTTAGTCCCGTTGTCCGAGTACATGTGTTGTGGCCACCCCCTCCTTGCGGCCATGCGACGTAAAGCCATGATAAATGCGTCCGAGGTAAGTTTTGATACTACTTCAATGTGTATGGCTCTAACAGTCATACAAGTAAATAGAACGCCATATCTCTTCTCTCGTCGCCTGTACTGTACTGTCACCTCCATGGGCCCAAAAAGATCCACTCCACAGAACGTGAACGGGCGTTGATTATAAGCCATTCTGGCCTCAGGTAAGTTCCCCATTCTAGGGGGTTGCGGCTGTGCTTTTCTTATTCTACAAAACATGCATTTTGAGGTCACATGTTTAATTGTAGGTCTCAAGCGTATAATCCAGTAATGTTGTTTCAGATTATTGACGAGAACTTCTTGGTTTCCGTGGGCGGCCTTCACGTGGTGGTGCTTGACTATCAACTGAGCGACGTAGTTGCGGCCGTCAAGTATTACTGGATATTTGGTTTCATGTGGAATTCCAGGTGCCTGGTCGATGCGGCTTCCAACGCGTAAGACTCCGTACTCGTCAATCACAGGAGTTAAGGTAAGTAGCTTACTTTTTCGATCTAATGGTTTTTTATTTTTCAGGTGTTCCAGGTCTTCAGCGAATGTTTGCCTCTGCGAGTACTTAATCAACAGACGTTCGGCTCTCCTCATCATATCACCATCAATAGCACTGGTAAGTTTTTTGCATTTATCAATAAACAATAATAACATACAAGTACTTTTCAGGAGGCGTAACCAAGATGAAAATCTCTCGGGCTCCGGCACAGCAGGTGAGTACTTCTCAGTGACGACGAGAGAAACGCGTTCGAGGACATCGGTGCTGACTTCCGGTTGTACATCCGCTGGCCATGTCTCTTTTCCTTTGTACAAAAACTCGGGACCATACAACCATTCATTTTGTAGCATATCTAATTCACAGGTATCTCTCGTGGCGATGTCGGCTATATTCATTTTAGTAGGTATAAAATGCCATTCTTTTATTTGTGTCAATTCATCTATTTCGCCAAGTCGGTGCGCCACAAACGCTTTATAATCTCGCGCACTGTTCCTAATCCAGTATAGCACCGTTGACGAGTCGCACCAAAAATACCTTTCTTGTGGTAACATATTTCTGTGTTCTTTTATTATAGTGTCTGCAAGCCGAGCAGCAAGGAGCGCCGCCTGCAGTTCTAATCGTGGTACAGACGTATGTTTCAGTGGTGCTACTCTGCACTTACTCGAAATGAACGCTAATCTGATTTGACCGTCATTATCTTGCCAGCGCCAGAATGCTACGGCGGCCATAGCGTAGGTTGAGCTATCGCTGAATATGTGTAGCTGTAGGTTTGTATAACTTAATCTCGTAGCGGAGGTAAGCGCGCGCGATTCATTGGTAATAATAGGCTGCCGCTGAGTGTGTACCGACGACGAGCCACTATCCGGTGCGTTCGGTGCAACTATCACCGTCTCGCTCTTACGTACGCTCGCATGGTAACAGCGAGGTAATCGAATACAGCTAATGTGTTTGAGAAGTTTTAGCCAATTTAACCATTTGTCATTTACGTTGTCTGGTATTTCGTCATCCCAGCATAAATTAATTTTCCACATTTGTTGTAATAGTATTTTAGCTTTAATCGTGAATGGTGACAGGAACCCGTAGACATCAAATATGGACATTATTAATCGTAACATTTCCCTTTTCGTAGGACGTTTCAGGCCATTTATTATGTTTTCAGGAATTCGTTTAAATGAAGTATCGAATCCCAACGTATCTTCTTTCGGGTACCATATTAATCCAAGAGTTCGTTCTCCAGCTTCTTGCTGGCCGACTTTGAAACGTACTGCACTAGAACATAAGGTTTCTTTTGGTAAGTTTTCTAACACAGCCGCGCTGTTGCTATTCCAGTTTGTTATTTCAAAACCTCCGCATTTATGAATGTATGCGATTTCTTTTGTTAATCGAACAGCTGTTGACTCATCTTCTAAACTATCTATATAGTCATCCATATAGTGCTGATTACAGATTGCATTTGCTGCTGCGGGGTGAGTTGTTTCGAATCTTTTAGCATTTTTATTTTTTATAAATTGTGAAATAAACGGTGACGCATTCGAACCAAAGATTAATGACGTCATCGCATATGTCTTTACAGGATCGTCTGGTGAATCTCGCCACAAGAAGCGTAGTGCGTTTTGGTCTTCACTTTTTATTTTTATTCTCAGGAACATATCGCGTATGTCACCGGTCACAGCCACTCTGTTTTCACGGAATCTCAACATGATGCCGTATAATGATGCAAGTAAGTCAGGTCCTGTCAGAATGTAATCGTTCAACGAGAAGTTATGACTCTTCGCCGCGGCATCAAAAACTAACCTGAGTTTCTTTTTATTGGGATTGTCCACGCCGAAGTGGGGAAGATACCAGGTTTTTGGCGTGTTTTGGACATCGGTTAATTCTCGTGCGTAGTCATTGTGTAGTAGATGGTATATTCTCTCTTTGTATCTCTTCGCGTAATTCTCACATTTCTTAAGTTTTCTTTCGACTCCTTTTAGTCGGTTCAAGGCAGTCGTATATGACTCAGGCATCTTGCAATGTTCATCTTTCCACGGTAGGCCGATGTACCAGTTGCCGTCCTTCAGAGTAGAAGTTCTTTCTAGGTGGGCTATTGCTCGTTGGCTTTCTGCGTTTAGACGAGGTCTTCCTGATATGCCCATAGCTTCTATTGAAAACGAGCGGCGGACTTCCTCATGTAAGTCGTCCAATATGCCATTAGTTTCTATTTGAGATTTATTGGCTTCGGTTAAAAACAAAGTTGAATGCTTGCTTCGATAGTTCCCGTTCAAGGACGTGCGGCCATGTAAACACCAACCCAGCGGAGTGCGAGTTAGGTATGGTTCGGTGGGATTGTCTTGAATAACTTCCAGAGGCAATAACAAATGGTAGTTGTCTTGTCCTATTAGTATTTCCGGTTTACATTGTCCGAAACATAATTTGTGTTTTATATTATTAATTGCGTCACTATACTTTAGTTTGTCGAGCGATATATATTGGATAGGTAAGTTAAGTCCTTTGGTAGTACGTGCTTGCAACGTAAACATCGTACCGTCACTGTTCGACACGCTTAAGTCCACTATCTCACTATCACACACAAGTTCGCTGCCGTCCCATGCGCTCCGAACTTTTAATGTTTGTTTACACCCGCGTATACCTAATTTCACCATCAGTTCGTCACTAGCTATGGTCACAGTGGAACCATCGTCCAGTAAAGCAACAGTGCTCAATGTTCCGTGAGGTCCGTGTATTTTTATAGGCACTGTCTTGAGCAACACTTGACTGTAGCTGTCATTGTTAATGTGGGTGACAGCCTCGCTAGGTACCGACGCCGAGGCTGACGCCGTGGTTGACGCCGCAGGAGTTGCCGCAACAGATGGTTGACACTGCTCATTATCGCGCCTAGCAGGGTAATGCAGTAGTTGATGGTGCGATTGTCCACAATTGTCCTTATCACACGCGGGTGCTGAGCAAGCGTCACGGTTATGACGCGACACTAGACACTTATAGCATAAACCGTTACGTTTTATAAACTGCCATCTGTTCTTACACAACGCTTTTTTAAACTTTTTACAGTCTGTTATTATGTGTTTATTTATTTTACAAAAGCGGCACTTATCGTCACCAATGTTATTGTCCGAAGTGTTTTGCACTAGCACCGTATGAGTTCTATTTACGTTATCACTTTGTTTACGTTTATAGTCACTTGGATTATATAATAGATTCACTGATGTTTTAGATATTTTTATAGCTTCTTGGTTCAAAAACTCGGACAATATCACAAGTTTAGGTTTATCCCCGCTGCTGATGATGGGATAACTATAGTCTGCCCATTTTGAGATAAGCACTGTAGGTAATTTAGACAGGATAATTGATATAACGTTTGTTCCTTTCAGGTACTCATCTTGACCAATAGCCAGCACAGCAGCGACGTAATTTTTTACTTTTACAGAGAACGTTACTATTTCTTTGTGATATTCCTGGGCCATCGGATGAAGTTTGTTGATCTCGTACACGATTTGAGCTATGATAATATCTGGATTTCCAAATTGTAGTTCCAGCGTAGACATCACAACATCCGGTGACGTAGCACTAATTAACAGTGCTGTTACAGCATTTTTAGCTGCTCCGTGTAGACATTTCCGTAGTCTCCATAAGTTTTCTTGATTGTTGAAGTTACACACTTTTGTTGAGTCTTCGTATGCTTGCTTAAACTGCAGCCACTCCAACGGGTCACCACTAAAACCAGGTAAGTCTTTAGGTGTACTCAATCGGCTGAGCATTTGAGCATGCGATCCATTAGCTGTGGTAGCAGCGGCCAGGTCTTTTAGAGCGCTTGCCAACATGTGAACTGTTCCATCAGTGCCATCTCGAGCAGCTGTTTGCTGCGCCAGCGGCGGTAGCGGCAGGTCAAGGTCGCCCAGTTGTGTATCCTGCGGCTGAGCAGCCTCTGCCTCCTGTTCGCGATGACTTCGTTCTAGCCACTTCTCCACTTCAACTTTAGTATGATCTCCTTCTTCTCTTTCTTCCGATTGTGAACTGTATTCTTCGTTTTCTAGCTCGGCCAACTCGGCCGCCAATCTTTTATCGATAATTTCCATTTGTATTTTTGCCTTAGCTTCTGCTGCTACTAATTCCAGTCTTTTCTTTCTAGCTAACACTGATGACGATGCGGATTTCGACAGAGATTTCGACTTTGACCTTTTTTCTGACTTTGAGGGTAGACCTATATTAGAACTCGGTTTCACTTTTTCACTTTGTTCGGCTAGAGATACAGGTGTTCCGACTTGTTTTAGGTCCGTTTTTTTCTCATCACGGTCACTTTTAGTGTTTGGTTGCCTGGAATCATCTTGAACAGCAGTTTCCAAGCCTTCAGCGCCCTTCGACATTTCGCCATAAAGTTCTTTATTTTTCTTCGCTGTACTCCGTGTATTCACCATAGCTCGCGATTTCGGTGGAGTATGAAACATCCAGCAGATTCGGCTCGAAGACCAGATTGTAGGGGAGGTAAATGAAGAAACCAAAGTTAAAGAGAATTTACGAAAATGTCGCGTACGAGGAGGTTGTACGTACGTGTGCGCTGCTTAGCTAGTGTTTTACGACGACACCCGAATCGACCCGAGGCTTGCGTCGCCCGCGCTCCTCTGCCCCGCGCCCACCTACAGCCCCCGCTCGCGCCCTAGCAACCTCCTCGAACGTACATAACATTCAGTTTATTATTACCTAAATAAAAGATGTACAAATATTAAACATAGGTATCAAAATATGTAAGTATACATATACACATAGGTTCACACAGTTAACAGGTAGTTTATAAAATTGAGTATGTTTATGGATCTGGGTTTAAATAATTTCACTAACTTTGAAGTAATTGTAATAAAATTGGATGTTCTACGATAATAAAATTAATGTTTTAATCTATTCCTTGCATTATTATTTTTTTATATAGACGCCAGCACATCAAGTTTACGTACTGTCAAATGTTCTCAATTGAATATGAACCTTAACCTTTTATTATAAAATTGAAAGTCTATCAAAGAAATTTGACAGATTGTTGTAACTTAATGTGCTGGCCTCTGTACATTGAACTTTTATTCTTGGATAGGTAGTAAAATAACACAAATTAGATTGACGTGAATAATTAATGTAACTATTGAGAGACTCGGGTTTGTTTTCACAACACTACGTTTCAAAGACAAAGACAAAGACAAAGACAAAGATTTTTTATTTGTAGAACATAGGTAAACAAAAGATGTCAAAATTAATCAAATAAGCGCTATGTCTTGCCGCTAGCGGCATACAAATATTCTGATTATAATTTTAATTAATAATAAAATTTAAAATAATTGGTAAAAAATATAAAAACATTCAAAATTAATACATAAAATCAATTATAACTGCAACAAATAAAAATGCATCGTCACATACTTAATCATTTGTTTTACATTAATAAAATAAAAATAAATTCAACCAAATAACAGGCCAGTAAATTAAATTGAATAAAATAATGAAATTAATAACAAAAAATGATAACAAAAAAAATGTCATTACAATTTATCTTCCAGGTACTCATTGACTGTATAGTAAGCTTTCTCGCCTAACAAATTTAGAAGAGCCTTTTTTAAATGGTGCATGTTGTCAAGATCTTTTATTATATTTGGTAATTTATTATATAACTTGGGTGCCATTCCCAAAAAACACTTTGAGTATAATGCAGTCTTGTGCGGAATAGCACATATCTCTTTATTGCTACGTTTAGATCTCAGTGTTTGAAATAAATGCAGGTTTGATTTTGCGTATACCGCCGTCTCGTAGATGTATAAACAAGGCAAAGTTAGAATTTTATGTGTTTTAAATAATGGTTTACATTTATCAGTCCTTTTCAGTTTAAATACTGAACGTACACAACTCTTTTGAGCTTTGAACGCAATGTTTTTATCAGTGGAATTTAGCCAAAACATTATTCCAAAACGTAACGTCGATGAGACATACGCTTTGTATGCCATCAAAACTACAGACTGATTTAAAATTTTTGCAAGATTATAAAGTGCATAGGAGTACTGGTTAAGTTTTTTACAAACCGTTTCTACATGGCATTTCCAATTTAAATGACTATCCAAGTAAAGTCCTAGAAATCTGGCACTGTTGGTTTCAGGTATTTTTTGGTCTGCGTATTTAATATTTAAATTTAGTTGTTTTTTCCTCTGTTGGAACGTCATACATAACCTGTGTTTTTTCTAAGTTTATTTTAAGTTTATTCTTTCGTAACCAGTTTATGATGCAATGAATGGTATTATTTATTTCATTTTCATATGAGTCTAAGCCTTTACACGGTATGATAACTGTACAGTCGTCGGCAAACAGGACGGTCTGATAGTTGGTACATTTCGCCAAATCATTTATAAAAATAAGGAAAAGCAAGGGACCAAGGACGCTCCCTTGGGGTACACCGCAAGTTGTATACCTAATGGACGACTTGTGAGCTACTTCTGTCTTAGAATTGGGACAGATTTTATTTAAACCGTGATTTGTTTTCTTCCACATAAATAAGTTTTTATTAGGCTCAATACATTTCCTCGGACACCATAACGCTCCAATTTACCCAGTAATATTGTATGATCCACGTAATCGAATGCCTTTGACATGTCCATGAGTACTGCGGCAATAGGATTCTTTTTGTCAACATTACTAATAATTTCAGCAACTAACTCATAAACTGCGTTGTTAATATTTCTATTTTTGCGAAAACCATGTTGTTCTTTAGCAAGTATATCATTTGATTCAAAGAACGAGTTAAGGGAATTATAAATCACTTTTTCAAAGATTTTCGAAAATACCGGTATTAAAGCTATAGGACGATAATTTGAAATGGTTGCTTTGTCACCTTTCTTATGAAGTGGCTTAATTATTGTCGTTTTTAATAAGCTTGGAAAGTGACCATGCTCTATGCATAGGTTTATTATAAAACTTAATACGGGTGCAATTATATGCGACACTAATTTTATTTTTTTTGTAGAAATGTCGTCAAATCCCGTGCTGTTGGTATTTTTTAGCAGAT
Organism: Charanyca ferruginea; assembly: GCA_947361185.1. Lineage (NCBI taxonomy): Eukaryota > Metazoa > Arthropoda > Insecta > Lepidoptera > Noctuidae > Charanyca > Charanyca ferruginea. The sequence goes on along the minus strand of OX376055.1, from coordinate 52,158,943 downwards.
TAATGATTTCGAAAATGTCCATAGCATTCGTCGGTGCCATAAAAAGGGTTTTTGGGAAGTGATTTATAAGAGATGTAGCATTATCCTTTGCATAACTTTCTTCAGGATGTACCGAATCTATAAAATAATCATTAAAAGCCTTGGCTATGTCTTGAGGATCGTTAATTTGCTTATCACTAGTAAAAATTTGCTTTACAGTTCATCTACCCATCTGCCTACCTTTTCCCAAGTACTTGGCATATTGAATTAGTTTGACGTGATTAATTAATGTAACTATTGAGAGACTCGGGTTTGTTTTCACAACACTACGTTTCATCTACCCATCATCTGCCTGCCTTTTCCCAAGTACTTGTCATATTGAATTCGTTTGACGTGAATAACTAACGTAACTATTGAGAGACTCGGGTTTGTTTTCAGAACAGCTATGTTTCATCTACCCATCATCTGCCTGCCTTTTCCCAAGTACTTGTCATATTGAATTCGTTTGACGTGAATAATTAATGTAACTATTGAGAGATTCGGGTTCGTTTTCACAGCACTAAGTTTCATCTACTCATCATATGCCTAGCCTTTTCCTAAGTATGTATATTAGGGTAGGCTTCCAGTCTAACCGGATGCAGCTAAATACCCGTGTTTTACATAAAGCAGCTGCCTGTCTGACCTCCACAATCCAGTTACTGGGTAACACGGTACCCTTTGGTAAGACTGGTTGTCAGACTTTCTGGCTTCTGACTACCCATAACGACTGTCACAGATCAACGAATGATAGCCGGGACCAACAGTGACTTTACGTGCTTTCCGAGGTACGGAGGGGTCTCGGTATGAAATTGATGGTCACCCATCCACAGACCGACCGCGGCAAGCGTAGCTTAACCATGATCAGCCACAAGTTCCAAAAATGCTATGCTATCTAATAATTTAAATATTTATACTTATATCCGTAATAACCATAATTAAATACCATTTTAGATCCATTAAAATATTTCAAAATAAACACAAATAACACCATACCTAAAATCAACAAAACAATTCTCTTTACACTACTGCAAAGGCTGTGGAAAATCAATTTTAAAACACGGAACATTAAAAACGCAGTTTGCAAAGGCAATCAGAGAGAGCAATAATAGCCCGAAGCGATTACTTTGCTATTACGAAGTAGCCGTGGCAATCTACGTCATAAATCTGTATCGAGCGTGTTTTATTTACGTGGTAAAATGCCAAATGCCGTCATCTACTATTACTTTTAAAATCTAGGATTTTCAGGAAAAGTTGCTCTACGTTTAGGTACCTTCTTGATAGGTTATTCTTTGTAAAGTATAAGTTCTTCAACTTTTAAACAGTAAATTCTCCCAAAATATTACCAATTTCTCGTATTATATTCTATTAAAAACCTGTTTACAGGCTCCTGAGTTCTTTCGATAAAACTTTTCTAGTTATCAAGTTATAAATTGTCCTTACAATGTGAACAATTCATGTAACAAGCTTCTACAAGTTTCGTTCATAAAACAATAATAGCTAAGTCAAAGACTAAAACACATTTCTTTTTATACAAACTCCCAGTTCCCAAGTCAAAAGTAATCAAAAACAAAACGTTTATTCAAAACTTAGGATCTCAATTAAAGTTAGGGGTAAGATTATTAAATCACAAATTATAAAATAACAAAAGGTCATTCCCGAAGTTGTTGCTAATCTTGATGATCCTTTTGGGACGTGTGGCCACCGTAATGTGTCAACAAAAGGGTCTATTAGTCCGGACAGAGCATTACCTGGCCTGTCCTTTGTTGCTTCGCAGATTTCGGGTCACGTATCATGAGATTAAATTCAGGAAAAATCCGATGGAAACTGGAGGTTGGAAACAAAATGTCTTCCCGTTAGCTTTCGCTTTGGCCGTATGTTAGTTGATGAAGGTTTGTAGCATATTTACTTGTATTGTTCTCGTTTATGTTATAAATATCGGGCGTAGTAATATCACACACGCTCGAGTTTCCCGAAAATGGTGGCCCGATACTGCTACAAGACGGTCGCTATGATAGTAGCTGTCATAGAAATAACAGCGCCAATAAGATGGCTGTCATAACAGTACTTTAGAAACCCTAGAAACCTTACTTTAGGTAATAAGTGTAAACAACTTTCAACTGTTTTTTTAGATTCACTGCACGAAGGTGTTTACCAAGATAAGAACTTCAACGTTTTACAAAACAAACGCCAACGTTAAACATTTACCACTCAATTGGTCCGACTCCAACAAAGATCGGAAATTCAACTGAAGTAAGAAACGATATTGACCAACCGCAGCCAATCGTCCGTTAAATTATCGAGTTTCCAATTACCATAAACACATGAACTTAGCAATCAATAAGAAGTGCTTGTTAAACTTTAACGAATATGGAAAACGATGTGTTCAATAAGTAATTTGATGTCGCTACGCTATCCGATCGCAATCAGCGGGCGATGCGACGACGCAAGCAATTTGTAATTAGTGCTCGTCAATCATTTGTATAGTAAATAATAATCTTTACAGTAACGTGATATTAAATAATGTCCGGTTTTTTTCCTATGGGTGAATATGTTGGAAAATGGAGTATCCGCACGTTCTGTTAAAGCTCGGACACACCAAAGCGAACACGCTGAGCGGTCACGAGCACGGGTATGTTTAGATACTGCAGCAGTATTTATATGGACGGATCCACACCAACGCGGATAGTCCATGTCCAAAATACTACTGAAGTATCTGAATGCACCCGTGACTGCGTCTGCGCCTTTTTGATTATATTACACGTCAGCGGGTCCTGGATTTAATTCCTAGGTCGGGCGAAGTGTTATTGGGTTTTTTATTAGGAATTTCTCAGTAACAGCCCGGAATCCAGAAGTTGGTGGTGGGTTACGTACATACCAGGCTTCCATTGTAATGTTTTGGCACATATCAACTCCACTAACCAAGATAAAATCGTCAAAGAAAATAGTCGATACCTGACAATTGGCTGCCACTTTTTTAAGTTTTCCAACAATGTAGGGACACTGCTAGTATTATTTCTATAATAACATTTAGTCCGTGTCAATAGTGCAATGAGGGTAATTGTAGTGGTACAGAAACGCAAATTCTCCATTAAAAGTTTGCTCACTGCCAGTAGCTGCTCGTTGCAATATTTATTTTTATAACCAAAGATACGTTCCGGTTCCACCTCGTCATTTTTCCCTATAAAAGTTCCTACAAGGAAAAATGGACGCGCTTTTTTTTTCTGTATTTCAAACCAAAAGTTGGTATAACAACCACGATATATACTCGTCGAATAGGTACCTAAGTATTGCCTTTCACAACGAGTAGTTTAAAACCCATTAGGGACTGATCAGTTTTTAAAATTCAAATTTTGTGTTTTTGTTCTTATAATATTTGGGTTGAATAATGACCAGATAATACGATTACGACAAAAATGTCTCCAGTTTTGAGTTTTAGACCGTTGCCATATGGCAACGGTCAAACGAGGTATAAAAATCCGATATTTTGCTGTTTTAGAAAAATAAAAAGCTGTTTCTTTATATGAGCATCCATGAGGTCTGTACCTCCCATGTAATAATTATATACCGCTATAAGATTAGGTCTCGGTACTTTTATTTTTAATGGACTTGCTTTGGAATCGGTCCGCCAATCTCACTGACTTACTTTGTGATCAGTAGTCTAAGCGACTGTCACAACTGAATTATCTATCCACCATACTACACAACAATATCACCTTCAGAGGCATATTATTCGTATGACCCACTCGCTCTTTTTTCATAAATTCAACTTTAGCAATTGGACATTCTCTGGGCAACATGTTCAGGCGAAGTGTGTTCCTCCGTAACCCTTACTTATCAAGTGAATCAGAAGTGGAATAGATACCTAAATAAAATTGAAGCTGCTGTTTTTTCATGACTTCAGGCAATTCATTGATCATAGAAAGCATTGGTGCTGTTGCTTTTGAAAACTATTAAAAATATACCTGTTACGGCCTAGCGTTGCCATATGGCAACTTGTAAAATAACTTACGTGTCGTATAATATACATAAAATAGACCTATAGTATTTAGTAGTAGTAGTAACAAACGAATGACCACAAATCGTTTCTGATCTGTGACTTGTAAATCTAACTTTAAGTTTATAATAACAAAATATAGCTGAGGTTTTTAGTATTTGATAATTGATCCGTAAATTTAAATCGACTACTCACGTTGCCACATGGCAACGCTAGTCTTTAAGGGCGATACATGTACATTCAAGGATACGATAAGAAAACTCGAAATATACGCCCTTTTTCGACTTATCATTTAAAGCGAGGTGTCGGTCGCAGAAAAAGACTTGGCTAAGGAACCTACGAGAGTACATAAATATCTAAAGTTACAGCTCAGATTATCAAATAAAAGGCAGATAGACCGTGCGGAACACTGCGATTGAAGCCACAAAACCAAATACAAATTCAGTAACGAATACCTACAATCTCGTGATTGTATTCGCTTTTGAAATTTTAATTGTATTAGTATTAGTTTTTTGGAACGAAGTTCCTTATCGCGCGTTGTGAAAGGGGGCTAGACGGAAAAAATTCTTACGAAAAGTTGTCACGACATGCTATAATAAGCTAAATTGAATCGTTGGAACTGTCAAATAGAGTTCATTATTACTTGAATGGCGGCTTTTCTATGAAAATATTGGAGCGAATTAAAACCTTATTTTTACACATTAACCGTGAAATTCGGTTGCACATAGCTCCTATTGTCCGGTCGGGCACCAGCCTATACGTTTCTCAGAATAATTTTATCATACCTTTTTTGGTAAAATTTCAATTTTTAACCGTTTACGTTTACAAAATAAAGTCCGAATTCCCTTTTCGTAGAATATGTTTATGTATTTAAAGGCGGCGCGGCGAACTCTTTGAACTAGGTACCTACGGCGATATGTTTAGTACCTAAGTTTATTCGCTCAAACAGTGGCGGTACCTACCTCAATGACATCGGAATTATCATTGCGTGATAATTCCGATGATAACGACCTACGAGATAAGTCCACCTTTCACTGTGAGACTGTGTGGATTGTGAAAACGAGTGTAAATTTTAAGTCGATAATTAAGCCATAGAATACGTAGGTTAGGTAGGTAGGTAGTTACTGTACCTACTTCTATGTTTTGTTTAGTAGGTACCTATTGAAAGTTTGGGTTTGGTAATCATGAGCTTTCTATCGGTCGCGGTCGTCAGTAGGTAACCACTGCACCTTATCGCTCTAGGTCACAGAGTACTTTTCTCTAGGTTTTACTAGCGACAATAATATTTTTTTTTGATTCGTTTAAAATGTTTTGGTTTAAATTAAGCCAGTGGGAGCTTAGGTGGGTACCTAGGTAGGTAGTGGTACTTACTTTTATCATTGGCGAATTATTTGTAGTTGTAAGTAGGTAAGTGAGTAGGTACCTACTCTTTTGCTAGAAAAAGAAAGGCAGGCAGGCGTAGGTACCTATAGGTGCTATAGGTAACCTATTTAAATAAATTAGAGCTATTCACAAACACAGTTTTAATCAACTTTGGCTTACTTAATTAAAAAACTTACCTATTAGGTATAAAATTTACACTTCCCTGTATCGAAGCAACTGCTCAATATGGAGTCCATTTCGCTCGATACATAAACGGGCACATTTAATTAAATTGTCTTTTAATTTTATTAATGTGTCTCTGTCACTTTTCACAATATTAAAAGCGTTCACTATCGCACTTCTTAAGTCATCTCGAGTAGTATACTCCTGGGTATAAACGAGCCTTTTAATCTCGGACCACAAATAAAAATCCAGCGGTGTCAAGTCAGGGCTCCTTGCGGGCCAAGGCACTGGGCCACCACGACCTATCCACCGCTCACCAAACTCACTATTTAAATGCGCACGCACTGAAGTAGCATAATGAGCGGGACATCCATCATGCTGATAGAACATGCCGCGTAAGTATGCCAGAGGCACATCCTCTAACAACTCCGGTATGGTAATTTGCAGCATCTCCAGATAAACGAAAATTGAGCCTACTGATTAAGTTTATATAACATTATATTTGTTAATAATAAAAAAAAATATTATTATAACTTAAAAAAAATAAAATTTTATTACAATTCCTTCACTAATTAATCGAAAGGAACTTCGTTCCATCCGGGTGTCCCTTGACACCTCTCAAGTTTTTTTTTTTAACAATGCTTCCCTTCGTGCTGTACTGACTCGGAGGTGTTCGTTTTTTTAATTTGTATTTGCTTTTGTGGCTTCACTCTCAGTGTTACGCGCGGTCTATCTGCCTTTTGTTTCATAATCTGAGAGTTACAGCCTAAAGTAAACTATTCAAGATGAAAAAAAAGGTGTAGGTACCTCACTATTACCAAAAAACAAACCATAAGCTCTAGTAACCCGCTTTGATCATCTGTTCAAAGGACACACATAATCTACTTATGGCGATTGACTGATGTCAAGTAGGTACACGAATGTCAAAAGAAAGTATGGACTATGGAAAGAACATTTTAATCAATAACTCAACCAAACGCGCTATTAGTACTACATTATAGGGTTCCTTATCCAATGTGTCCTACTGCTCGCGCTCATCTGCCTGTCCGTCTGTCTGTCCTATTATAATAGGGTTGTATTTTTTAAACCGTAATAGGTAGACAATAGATTTTTTTCCAAATTGTGTAATATTTTGGTCACTACAACAAATAATAAAAAAGGGTACAAGAATTTTTTTTCGTCGTTTTTGGCTCGATTTTAATATTGTTCGGCGGCATGGAGATATGGAGGGTAAAGGTACACGATCTCTATGTATTAAAGTGTGCGTTAAAATGTGCCATATAAGGGAGGCCGACAGGCCAAGCCCGACAGGGCAATGATGTCAAAAGGAAGAATAGGCCCGTTAGAACATTTTAAACAAACGTAGCGAACAGGCAAAACGGGCGACTGAGTCACGTCGCCCGTTGGCGCTAAACTGTCCTTTTTAGGGCCAACGCGCTATTGCCATTTGGTCGTGCGGTTGGCCTGGTCCTTACGCAGTAATATATGTCAATGTGACCGGGTAAAACTTTCAAACCATGCATACTTCAATCCGTCAACGACTGCTACATCAACGGATCTATCACACCACATCACATACCGCTATACCCACATTACACCACCATATCTACATTCATACCATATACCCTGTGCCTAGGTTAGCGCCATTTTAGCGCCATTTTAGCGGGTTCCGAAACCGAAACTATCACATACATGGAGCCTTTTGTGAGCAAGTCCGACTCGCACTTGGTTTTTTAGTTTATCAAGGCCGGCGGAAACGGCGTAAATATAACAACCGTCTTGGGAGTTATATGTTTGAGCCGTTTGGGATTGAAACACTAGAGCCATGCGGCCCGAGTGCTCACCTTGTTTTTAGGAACATTGCTAAGCTGCTGGTCGACTCTTCACGTGACCAGAGGGCTGGCCTTTTTTTGGGCCAAAGAATTAGCATTGCCATACAACGTGGTAATGCTGCTAGCCTAGTGGACACCTGTCTTATTGAGAGCGATGCGGACAGTATTTTGAAGCCATTGTACATAATACTATTTTTTTTAAGCTTGTATATGTTTTATTAGGTTATGCGGTTTGAAAGTAAACTATTTGTATGCTATTATTTAATACTTTAATTTATTTAATGGCGCGTGAATAATACATTATTGGTCTAATCCAATAATTAGTGACCGGTCGCACAATCAATCATCAATTCAGCGGCTTCTGTTGCAGAGAACGCATTATCATTGAAAACAGCGGTGCAATTGGCGATATCAGACTAAAAAACCACAAAACACAAGTAAATAAACTTTTGAAAAACTTTCTGGGCCACTAAATAAATAATGGAAAATGCGCCATCACATCGATGGAAATCATTCACCGGACACATCCCTGAGAACATTCACTTTAGTTTTGAAAAAATAAGCAATTTAAAATTGGAACCTGGAGTCCATCTTGTTTGTTTGGTTTTTCCAGTTCGATTTTACGATTCGTGCAACTACATCGGTATTGATTTTATTGTGCAATTATTTATATGTAGATGGAAAACGCTTTGAGGAGTATGGATATTATTTACTAATAACTTGCGAAGCGAGTAAACAATAAATTATTACATCATCACACAACAGTGCACTGTGTCTGGCGGAAAGAGGTCTACGGATAAAATTAAACCTTCCCAGAACTTTGGGTCACAGCATACAATGGCTTCCCGCAACCCTCATCAGGTCATTGCCCTTTACTTCCTGGCCTGTGGTCACTTCCGATCACTATGCTGTTACCCTACATTCATTCTCGATTACATTATTTAAACATTTTTGGAACTTATGACTGTGTTAAACATTTGTAACAGTGTGTGTACCTACTGTATATTGGCTGACAGTCAATGTCAAACTCTCGTTCATTGAACTTACAAACCGTTTATCTTTATCATCATTAAGTCATCTAGAAGACGCCCACTGTTGGGTACAGGTCACTCCCAAGCCTATCCAAACCAACCAGTTGTACGCCTGTTGCAACCGGCGATATCCTACGACTCTTACTAGGCCATCGGGCCACCGTGTAGAGACAAAGTGCCTAACCTACTGCCACTTGCAGTAGGCTAGGCCCATTGTGTTGCTAGTAAGTGCCGTAGGATATCGCCGGTTGCAACGAACCTGGCTATTCTTTTCACTATATCGGTGAACTGGGCTTCTATAGATGTCCTCATTTCTGATTCCCGAGACACCAACATTTATAAAGCTGTTACAGCTTACGCCCAAAAAATCTTCAACGGTGATCATCAATAAGATTTAAACAAAACCGTAATTATTCCTCAACAACAGCTTCTCTTAAACATCAATAAATCGAAATCTTAATCCCTGTTAATGTAAGTTTATAAGATAAATTGTATCGGTTAAGATTTATCGTCCACTTCCGATGAGTCGGCATGATAATGGCAGATAGTCGCTAAGGGAAGCTTGTTTATATTAGTCGGTTTGAGCGGTTGTTGTACATTAATCATTGGAGACAGTATTGGTTAGGAATTGGTTACCGCAACGTTTTGTTTGATAATATTATTATCTACGTTGGTGTACCAACGTAGATAGCCAAGGTGAATGATGAACGTTGTAACTGAAAGTTTTATTTTTAATCACTTTTTTTTCCAAAGCTTTTATCTCCAAGGACATGAGAGCCCTAACGTCTCTAACTAGAAAAAAAAAAACTAGTTTATCTCAAAGAGGGAAATACATTTTTTATTTTTGTTAACGTATTCTGTCCCTCTCCTGGGCAATGGCCTCCCTCCATGCCTTCCATCTTTCCCGATCCTGTGCTTCATCCATCTAGTTTGGAGGAATCCGTTTTATTCATACTGCCATCTCCTTCGTGGCCTGCCGAGGCCCGTCTTACTGTCGCAAGACAAAAATTGTGTGTTACCAGAACCCACATTTTATCCGGTATGCGGCAGACAGGTCCTACCGGGAAATAATCATTTCTACAATAAATTTTACTGCGTCAGTTGTTGGATCTGCTAATATGCTTGAAAACTAACTCGATCATTTAATACTTTTGTAGGGGTAGACTTACCTAGTGAGTAGGTTAAGTTGCTGCTGTTGGAAGCCTATGTAACAGGTTCTTTACTAATACACTGGTTGCCATTAAACTCCTATATACGCGGTAGCCCGTGGGGTGTCCGGGACTGAATAGCACCCCCCCCAAATCATCCAGAGGGAGTCGAAGGCGACTAAGGGAAAGTCGGGCAGCAGCGGGTTCCGTGTACTTAAGAGGAAACACAAGGGCCGTTTTTCCATACAAACTTAGTCCCTTGTTTCCTCCCTGGATAATGCCAGTAGATCAATTATTATTTTTTTAAATATCCATGGCTACTATTGGCATGTCCCTATGTTTTCCTTTTTCTCATAAATGTATTATTAAAAGAGATATGAATATTCAAAAACCTAAAAAATTGGCATGATTTTCCGCTGTGTTCAAACATTCAGAAAACAAATTTGACTTGATTATATAAAAAATAGAATACATAGGAACACGGCAAAAGCCTTTCTTTATTTTTTAATGAAAGTTTTGGAGAAGAAATCAGGGTACTACGAATCATTGATTTTGTGTACTTTTAATAGGTATTTTCGGTCAAAGCTGCAGTTGTCTCTATCGCGCTCTGCGGTTCGTGTTCGGGCATCGCGCGACAGCAATAGATTTTACAAATACCTAATTTTCAATTCTCTAGCCCGTGGTATTTCCTCTTAACAACTTCACTGCGATTCCCAAGACGCCTGCCAAGCGTGGGGATTATGGCAACCCCCCCCCCCCTCCCTGGGATGGCTTTGTTCAACAGTGGACGTCTTCCGGCTGATGATGATGATGATGATACGCGGTTCATTATCGGCCTTGCATCATTTACGCTGCGTTCTATCTGATGGGTAGGCCTGAGATCCATCTACATGAACAGGTAATGGTAGTTTCGGAGCTGGTAGCCTTGCATACTAACTTGCTATATTATTTTCATCCATGTGCTGCAGGTTTCTCCTTAATTCCTTTATTACCCCTTACTGTAGATTCATTTCTGAACCAAAACTAACTCTCCTAATACCAAAATTAAATCCAACAATGTCTTACTTCCAAAGCTGCACGTAGCAAGCGCTTTTTTGCTTGCAATATAATACATAAACGTATCGTAGCTCGTAGCTTCTACCGATACGTAATTTCAGTACGCGACGGCGCGTTACCTCATACAAATTAGCTCTACGTGGTATTCCGACGCATCTGAGTCAGGTACTGCAACTTACTTGTAGTAATCCGTCGCTTAGTCAACGCGTACACTTGTGAGGAATAGTAAGTATGATAGATAGCTATCAGATATAATACATGACTATTGGTAGGTAAGTACCTACATGCCTGCAGTGACGAAGGGTTAAAATTTTGAGTTTGGAATAGAGATATCCACGACATTAGCATATACAATAGAAAAATCCCAACAACAACCATCAGACAGTAGTCCACTAGATACAACTACACCCGTCATGTCGGAAGATCCTCTCTTTTCAATGGAGGATGACGAACTTTCTACCCCATTACTCGGATATTTTATCTGGCAAGGACCTTGCTGTGGTGTGATCTGTAAGACCTCATTCTAAACTTCGAATCTGAATCCGCTGTCAGTTTCTTGATTGGCATTCTAAAAACTCGGTTGATAATTCGAATTTACACTAGCGCCACCCTTGCGAGCGTGTCAGCGAGTTGAACTAAATTGACACGAAGATTTTGACAGATAAAGTATGAGATGACGTAAGAAGTGGCATTCTGTAAGGTAATTTCCCCGTCACTTCGACGCTCACTTCGCACTCAAACCCGATTCAAAGTGTCAAATATATCAAGATCATTTTCAACCTTATGCGAAGTGAGAGTGAATACCGATGTGAGATGCGAGTTGTTGTTTGAATTTTACAGAATCGACCTACAGGGTACCTACAACAATTTTCATTAACAATTTATTATATGTGCTATGTCAAAATGAAGCCAAGGAATAGTGATACAAAATACCTTTTAGGAACTCCGGTCCGACACACTTCCTTATTTGTTTTTATTAAAAACTAGCTGACCCGACAGACGTTGTCCTGTCCCGATCTACCTACTTACCTGCCTATTTACCTACACCTACCCTACACCTACCACTACCTAAGTGCAAAATTGACTCTTTGACGTTAGGAACATACCTACAATGTTTAAACAACAGTGACTGCTTGTAATTCAATATGAACTTTAAACAATAGCAATAAAGCTCGTTTTAGTTAGAAAACGTTTGTATGGGAAAAAGAAAAGGGCTGTTTTTAGGGTTTTTCCGGCAATTATTCGATTTTTTCTCGCCGTAAAAACAATCTTTGAACTTCAACGAACATTTAAAAAAAAGAATTGGCCAAATTGGTTCAGGCGTTGTTGAGTTATGCGCTTACCAACACATTTTGCGATTCATTTTTATATTATAGATAACATTAGCAGTGTGATCATGTTAAGCCAGCCATTCTGTAAAAATCGCCCTTAGTGATAAGATGAAGTGAGCTTGAGGTGATCTGTCATTCCACTGACGCTAGGTATTCTGTCTATTCTGTTACAATCTCCCTCAGTGAACACCTAGGTGAAGTGAGCTGTCACCCGTTCCGATGCTGTTAGCTTTAATTGACCTTAACTTACATTTAATTTCAAATCAAAAATGGTTTTAATGTGTAATATTTTAATGTGTCATGTTTTAATGTGTAATGAATTCTTATGTATACGTTTATTTAATTAGTGGTTTTTTATATTCCTGAAATAAATGATTATTTATTTAAGCTCACTTCACCTAAATTCAACGGGAAAGATTTTTACAGAATAGAACTGCTGGATGTAGGTATCTAGGTTTCTATCTATTTTTTTTTAAATAAGGCTGTCTATCTGAAACTACATATGTGTGTACACTTCCACAGTTTCTTACTTCATTATCATCACCACCGCGGGTTGAAAAGGTGTAGTGCTATTCGCGGCCGGCACTGCACGTCTTTCCGTTTCTTACTTACATAAACTTAAATATTTAATTGAAATAAATTACTAAAGTATTTTATTTTGACATGTGACTAATAATAATATAATTATGTAACATTCCACAATCAATAGATAATCTTGCATCCAAGTTATTAACAAGCGAATTACTTTATGATGTATTTCCTCCTTACAAGAAATGACAAGTAATACAAATATGGGTACAATTAATTCCACATTAGATACGGCGGTGAGGGTCATTCATATTCAATTTGTACATAAAAGATTAATAGAGGTACTAACTAATGTAGGTTCCTGTTAATACATGTAAGTAAGTACATGTTCTATTGAATCTGGAAATTTATGTATATATTTGATTGGCGTAAAAGTAGAACTATGACCCAAGTCCGCTTAGTTAAATAAAATGATTTGCAATTATCTATGTTAGTAAAAAAAGTAAAAGGTATGTTAATTCTTGGTTTTACATATATTTTTATTTAATAAAGTTTATGGAACAAAGGGTACAAATTGGTGGGGTTGCCACGATATTGTAGCACATCAGGCATGTTTTCAGACACACGAGTGGATGGCTTTACAACAATACATCGCAAACGAATAGCGTCCCTGATGCGCCGCTTGCGGGGCAGCCCCAACAGCTTCTTGCAACTTTTTGCGGAGAGAATGGACACTGACAGCTCCTTCATGGAGTATTGGACAAGACAGCATGTCAGGCGTTCCTAGTGTGTTTGTGTAATGTGTGTGTAATATTATTATTGGATGTTATTTATTATGATTAGTTATTTATTTATTTATTAATTGTGTAACCCAAATATGGATAATTTATTGAATTTAATTTATCTGAAATAAAGAATTTGATTTGATTTGAAATATAAGCATTATCTACCAGAGAACCAACTAAAGGTGGTGAACAGATAACATAGGAGGATATTAAAGAATGGGATATTTAATTTTCTTTCCTTCTTTTATAAACGGTGTGTTGTTTTTTTTTAACAATCTCCTAATGCAGGTATACGAAAAAGAGATTTCTTTAGATAAAGAGTTACTTTTGTTCGTATTTTCTCTTGTGCCGTTGTTTAGTCTGGTTTAATAAATAAATAAAGTTATCTTATCTGAATTTGGTTAGATGTGGCACCTACCTAAGTAGTAAAAATGACTATACGACCTCTACTTTTGCTACGAAAAACATGTACTAGGTATTAAAAAATAAAACAATAAGTATAAATATTACATTGATTGTCACAGAAATATTAATATCAGTAGGTTCAAGATGTTTCTATTGTTGTTTGAAAAATTTCTTACCAGGAAGCGATTTTCATCCCGAATGCGAACAAAGATATTTGTAGAAAATATTATTTTGAGAAATCGTACACGGTAAGGCAGAAATGCTTTGAAGTAATGTAATTTCCTTGCTTGACTTTTATAAATTGCTTCAGATAACATTATAAGCGCGCGATGTTTTGGTTCAATTTTCATTTAACGAGACATGGTGTCCTAAATTTCAGGGTCAGAATAATCATTTTTGATACAACATGAACCGTCTCGCATTATGCAAAAGAAAAATGACAGTCTTATTTACAAATCTATACCTACATTATAAAGAGATAAAGTCGACTGTTTGTTTGTAAGAGTAATCTCTGAAAGTACGGTATTGTCAAGTGTCTATAGATATATCTTACGACATGTTTGACGATGGACGAAGTCGCGGGTAACGTGGGAAGTGTTTTTTTTATATAATTTTAATAATGTCTTATGTTATGGTTTGTTGGTTTTTTTTTAATTCTAATAGTCTTGCGTTTGGCCACAACAGTAACCTGAGGGACTAGTGTGACTTTTGATTCGAACTCGATCACGTTAACGTAAACGATGGCTTATGTCAATTTGTATGTAATAGGTAATTGTGGTTCCTAATGTTGCCACTAGACTACGCTGTTCCAGTTTCAATACAAATGTGAGTTTTTACTCGAACTCGATCGCGTTAACGTAAACTCCAATTTGTATTGAAACTGGAGCAGCGCAGTCTAGTAGCAACAATAGGAAACACAATTATTCCATACAAATTGACATAAGCGATCGTTTACGTTAACGCGATCGAGTTCGAATAAAAACTCACACTAGGCCCTCAGATCTTAAGTGATGATGCGGTCTAAGGAGCTCAAGCGTGCTCCCCCTAGGGTTGCCAACTTTTTTTGCAAGAAAAACAGTATATTCAGGTTGGAGAAAGAAAATCAACAGTATTTCAATAAAATAAACAGTACCTACCTACCTACTTTATTTTTTTAATGTTTTAAGAACATATTTGTCGTTGCTTCTCGCACAACTAAGCAATTTAGTGTCATTTTTAAAGGCTTCATGAGGAGCTAATTTTTTGTTAAATTTATGGAAGATCTATTTCTGTCGACCCGCTACTTTGCATTCATGTACGAAAAAACTCTTTCTGTGGCGGGAACAGAAAGTAGTAACAATTTTGTAATATTTTAAGTTCTTCTGAAGTTTTTACTATCAATTAATATTTCCACTTTTGGCTCAAACAGTATTTTTATACTGTTTTTTTTTGTCCGACAATAAAAAGTATAATATAGTGTAAAACAGTATAATACTGTTTTTAACAGTATAGTGGACAACCTTAGCTCCACCTTAGGCCGCATCATCACTCCTAGGCAAGCGCCTAGGATGAACCAGTTTACTGCCTTGAAGATGCTCCTCAGATTATACAAGACCGGGGAACAGAGAGGTGGACAGTGAAATCCACAGTCTGGCAGTTCGGAGTTCAATAAATGCGGAAGCAAAGAGCTTGATTCGAGACCATGGAACTTCAACCATATAGCGGTGACGCTTCGCCGTATCTGTGCTCGTCCGATGATGGAATTGGGATGGGGGAATCAAGTTGTGCAATCCCAAAGCACACTCTCCGAAATATAGCCAATGAAAGACCGACAGGCTAGCAACTGTGCGGCGAGTTTCAAGGCTCTGAAGGTTAGCCTTAACAAGGCAATCAGTAAGTACCAAGTAGCACAAACATTCCGCTAATACCTAAATAAAATAATCAACAAATCCTCTAAAACAAGCTAGCGTAGGTATTACCGTTACACATAAAAGTAGAACTTCTATTAGCAACTCATGTAGGTACCTAACTTGTGTAGAGGTAGTACGTAACTTAAAGTTTTAAAGCTGCCCAATCCGAGCGCGCCACCTCTAATTAATTAGTTTCTAGACACAAAAAATCTCATTAATCAGTGTCTTTTTACTTCCATTTCTAGGAAATAATTGAAGAAAAGTATTTTTTGCATTATTCTAGAATAAAAACCAGCGTTTGTTTTAGACAAATTGAATTTTGATTAATTAAACGCGGGGAATTTAAGTAGAGAGCAAGTTTTTACTTTTGTTAGGAAGGACTTTACTTTTTCTTGAATTTTGCTAAAGTCTTTTCGACACATTCTGCCGTCGATGTTAGTCATAGTGCTCTAAGATACGTTATATTTTTTTCTGAGAAATTATTTTGGAAAAGTTTCGCTTTGCCGTAATTCTGTGATAAGAGCTTTTAGTAATAATGTCCTCGTTAAGCATCGGTGAATGTGGGTCTACATCTAAATAGCATAATATAAATTCAGATCATCAGACAACATTGCATAGGTACAATTGGTTAATTTAAATTGCTTTGCGGGGTCACCTTATAAATGAGGCCACCCAAATATTTTTCATGGACGCTGTGAGTCAAATATTGGTACGCTTGGATCAAACTGGCGAAATTTGTCATAAAACAACATAATACTGCAATCAATATTCGATATTTGCAATGCAATATACCGCTTGTTATGACAGTCAATGGGCTAAAATTATGATGATTTCAATTCCAGATTACCATAATTATTATTGTGTTGACGTAAATTGCACATTTTAGCTTCAATATTGTATTCATTGATATTTCATTTATTATACTTAGCATTAGACAAAAAGCGACCGAATAACGTTAGTTATTAGGTTATATTTATGAAATAACTGCATTTTAGTAGTATTTTTTAAACTTGTATAGTAAATAGTTTACTTTTTATTGACATGCTCATCATCGTCTTGCCCTTGTCTCATTTTACTTGGGGTCGGCGCAACACGTCTTCTTAATCCATTCGGTCTTTTCTTTGGCGTTCCTCTACCTCTCCATCCATCCATATTAATATTCACAACTCTTTTGGTCACATGCGTTTTATCCCTTCTCTTCACATGCCCATACCAAGACAAACGATTCCCTTTAAACTTTTCTGTCACTGGCGCCACTTTCAAACTACTCTAATATTCTCACCTTATTCATTCTGGTCACTCCACACATCCATCTCAGCCTTCCACCTCCGCTAAATGCAATCTTTTTTCATCCATCTTCTTCACGGCCCAACATTCTGATCCATACATTGCTACAGGTCATCAACATGATACCACTGACTCTCTTTATCATTCTTCACAAAACTTTTCTTTGACCTTCCTCTCCCTCTCCAGCCACGTTTATATTCATTAGTAACTTACATTCATTACTATAACTTTTCACAAGCTGTTATAGAAATAATTGTAACGTTATAACAATATTCGCCTAATGTTTTACGAATGGAGTATAGATTCTAGATTGGCTATGCTCGTTTTGTGGTTGCGAATTGGAAAAAGGCGAGTTAATTTGAAAATGACTGTTCTACTAAACATGGACGTTAGAATAAACTGCAGATACTTTGCCGTGATTAGACTATTTGGCAGATGAGGTTAATGCTTCGACGGATCCGGCTAAGCATTTAAGCCAAATACATTAAACTAAAAGAAGCAATGTTATTCTGTAAAAATCTTTGTCGATGAATTTATGTGCAGTGAGCTTGAACTGTTACTGTACTTGATGCTGATTGATAACTCACCTCAAACTTCACCTACATTTTTTTTTAAAGGTGTCATCATCATCATGATTATGACACCTTTAAAAAATCTCTGATGTGTGTAGTTTTAGATATTTTAAGCGGTTGGTAGGCGGCCAGGAGCAGCAGGCAAATGAAATAAGATTTAGAAGGAAATACAAGACACCTTCTCGATCTGCACAACTCCATTTTAAATAAATATAAACCTTTCGCATTCAAATAAGCGGAACTGAAAACTTTTGATACGGACGTCAAACACCTTGACTGATTTGGAACTACCGCTGCAATATTTGAACTGTTACTTTCCACAACTTTCGGAAACGTTCGTAAACATTCGGGGTAGACGAAAAAGTAAAGTTTCGTAGCTTTTTATTAGAGCAAACCGCTTGTAGTGAAATGGATATCGCCATGTTCGACACAGCTGTGCAACTAACTTCGTCAGTGATTTGTGCACACGCCTGGAATGAGTGATGAAATGAATTTGGGATCTGACACGGCTTAGTGCATCTAATCTATATAGATTTCTAGAGTTTAATGGAACTTTGAGAGACTATGGATTAATTAAATTGGTATTGGGAAGTTTTAATTGCATTCCAATTTGAATATTCGATGTGTATATTCGATGTATGTAGTCTCCATAGATATCCGAGTAGTCACCAATAAAGGACTTCAATCAGAAGGTCAATTTAGGCAATTCAAAACCATCAAAATCTTATTGCGATCATATCTTAGCGACCATCATGTCAATGCCAAAAAATGAAGGTAATTTAGAGGTATTTTTGACAGTTTGAATGCGATCGTTAAAGTAAGTAGAATAATTGTCCCCCAGATGAATCCACGAATAGAAAGCAGATGAACTATACTGATTTTTTAGGTTATAGGTAATCCACCGGGGGGAGGGGGGGGGGGTAATTCACCGGGGTGGTGGTAATCCACCACTCGAAATGTGCTAGAGGATCACGAGTGGGTTAGGTATTTGATGCGTAGTATAAACGTTAGAGATAAAGTGCTTGTTGTTTCTTTGAAACAATCTGCATAACTTCTTGATCGGTGATGTTAGTAAGTATATTTATGGACGAACCCTTTGAAGGGACCTCTTCCATTGATTAATGTTTACTAAAATGATCATCGACTGGTTGATTTATTGCCAGTTAATTGAGGACCGTCTTCCGTTTTGATACCTTTTTGGTACCTATAGGGACTTTCTACCACAGCTCTAACAAAATGTATAATTTTTGTCAAATTGTATTCCTTTTGCCGAAATAAACATGATAATGTAATATTAAGTAAGTACATCTTTGGCAACAGCAAATTATGCACCTTTTTAAAAGAGCAATATTCTGATATGAAATCTTTGGCACAAGTTGTCCATTGAACCATAAAATGAAAAGTTGAGTTAGGGCACTTATGGCGCAGATATTATCAGAAGTCCATTTTGTAAGAGGAAGCAACATTGAGTTTTAGAAATAGGAAGGAATATGAATATAATTGTGTGCTGTTTAAATATTTATTCTTGTCGGTTTAACACAAGTTGTTTACAATTTTCAAGGGAACAATCATACGTAACTAGCTTTTACCGGCGACTTTGTCCGCGTGAATGTCAGTTATCGCGGATATAAACGAAGTCGCGGATTAAAAAGTACCCTATGTCCTTTTTTGGGGTTCAAGCGATATTCATACCAAATTTCATCAAAATCGTTTCAGAACTTCGTGAAAACGTAACAGACAGAATTATTTTCGCATTTATAATGTTAAAGTATCGATAATACTCAACATATTGCTAACCACAATAAACTATAATAATTTGAAACGTTTTCTTGCTAAGTAAGTATATGTTTTTACAGCTCAGTCAGTTTTATTAAACATTTGAAAATACCTGCTGTAGGGTATTTGAAAACATGACTTGAAAATTAAATACAAATTCTCTAGGTACTTACCAACTAACGGTACTTGTAGGTACCTAGAGAATTTGAATTTCAAATTTTTATTCTTTTCATATAGACAGCGTCCAGTAATTAATATAATTTGGTCTGGGCTAAAAAAAAATATAGTGCATGTACCTATAGGGAACTAGGACTATATAATACCTGTTACGGACGCCGACCTAAACTGTAATAGACGCTAACTGTAAATAATAAAATCATATTATAAACATGTTTGAATAAGAACAAGATGTAGCGTTAAGTTTGATAAGTTTAGTGTAAGCATTATAGGTACAAACCATGTTGTATTATATAATTAAGTAGGATAGATAAATAGGTAATAATAATAATTACGAATTGTACATAGTTTCAAGGCCATTTGGGCGCAAAGTAAGCGATCGAGTGGTCGGTCGAGATTTTCATTGTTTACCCCCGCCACTACTTGCACCCAGGTAGCCGTCTATATAAAAGGGCACTAGGCCCGCTTGAATTCAGATCGAAAATAGCAACTGACTAATACTGAGCTAAGAAGAATAAATGGGAAAATAATCAAGCCTGAAGAATTGTTTTATTTTCAAAATATATACAGTCCACACTGAACAGTTTGGTCCTTCCGAAGCCGGATAGAAGAACGAAGATCCTGCGGCAACCTGGCCTACCGAACTCCAGACGAAGTACGAAGCTCTGAAGAACGAACACGGCCATCAAGCAAGACTTGTTTCGACCTGAACGACTCACCGAACCGAGCCGACGGGTTTCAACAGGGATATCAAGCCAAGGGGATTATTCACCGTGCCGAAGAAATACCGATCAGAAGAGGTACCAACCTGAACGCGCCGTCGAACACAGCAAACTGAACGTGCTGTCCGGTGCGCGTTGAACGCTGCAAACTGAACGTGCGGCCTGGTACGCGACGACACGAACACGCATAAGAAGATGGTTGTCACTCGAAGCCAAGGGGACGTAGCGGAGATTGAGGAACAGCGACGCATCCAAGAACAAGAGGCGCGGCGTGCCCAGGAACAAGAGATGCGCCGCAGGGAAACTGAACAAATCGAACGCGAAAGAACACGAAGATTCTCACTCGACCCACCGGCGTCGCCATTTTCAAAGATAGCGGACACCAGTACGGCGGCGGGGCCTTCTGGACTCCAAGCAACGACGACCAATGTGACCCGACGAAGAATGGGATCACCGGCCAGGTCAATGCGATCGACAACGAGCGTCACAACTAGACTACGGATGGCGGAACTGGAAGCAGCCGAGAAGTTGGCAGCCATTCAAAGAAAAGAGTTGGAACTGGAACAAGAGTTGATCAAGAAGAGGCTGGCAGTTGAAGTGTCAGTGATTAACGACGAAGAAAGCGTACACGATGATCAAGAACCTGGCCCTCCCCGTGAAGAACCCCATCGAAAGGTGGACGAGTGGTTGAGAACCAACCCCCTCAACCCACGGGGGGAGGAGGGGCCCAGGGAAGAACCGAAGCAAATACGATTCGAAGCATCGGGGGCGAGATCACCAACCCCGACACGAGCAAGAAACAGCATCGAACATTTGGCGGCAACCCTCGAGAAGATGGCCAGACCCAGACCCAGGCATATCGACTTACCTACGTTTTCCGGCGCAGTCAACGAGTGGCTGCCATTCAAGGCAGCGGTACGAGACACAACAAGCATGTACCAGATCTCAGCGGCCGAGAACATACAAAGACTGAGAAGCTGCCTCAAAGGGGAAGCAAGGGACGCCGTGGCCGCTCTTCTGCACACAGCCACCGAACCTGATGTGATTATGAAGACTCTGGAGCAATGTTTTGGAAGACCAGAAGTCATCATTAATCGGGCGCTGGAAGATCTGAAGAAGCTGCCGAAGCCGGGCACGTCAGCAACAGAGCTTAATAGCTTCGCTATCAAACTACAGAACATCATCTGTGTCCTGAAAACCATCGATCGAAGGGGATACCTATTCAATCCATTGATGACACGAGAAGTACTAGACAAGCTCAGTCCGCATCTACGATCCCGCTGGTGTGACTACGCATATGAACACGAAGGGACGGCAGACCCAGAGATCGTCGTGATGTCACGGTTCCTGATGAGAGAAGCTGACCGGGCGCTGAGATACACATACGCCCCGGCCACAGGCGCTGCAACTACGAAGAAAGAAACCCGACCCGCCGTGATACTAAAGAAAAAGGCGAGCGTTTTCACTACGACCGGGGGAGCGGAGGAAGAAATTGAAAAATGCCCCAAGTGTGGACAAGCCCACGCACTAACACAGTGCCCAAAATACAAGGCACTCGCCGTGAATGAACGATGGAGTTTCCTGAAAGAAAAGAAGATTTGCTTCAAATGCGCTCATAAACAACATAGGCGCATGAACTGTAAAGCAAAGCCGTGCGGCGTGAATCAATGCCGCCGCCCGCATCACGAGACTTTACATCAAGAACACGACGAGAAGACTGAAGTCGCGAAAGAAGCCGAACAACCTAAAGAGGAAGCAGTCCTGTCCGTGGCTGCCCGTCCAGCCGCCGGCCCGCGAACAGTCATATTGAAGATGTGTCCTGTCATCGTGTCCGGACCACGGGGGGAGGTGTCGACCTACGCACTCCTAGACGAGGGTGCAACCATTACACTCGTGGACCAGGAGTTAGCATCCAGCATCGGGGCGGAGGGACCATCACAGACACTGCGCTTAAACGGTGTCAACATGTCGCAAGATGAAACAGAGAGCCAGCTTGTGACAATCAAGGTCAGGGGGGCCAAAGAAAAGGAAGCTTACAAGGTCAGAGCGAGGACCATGAAGAACCTTCAACTTTACCAGCAAGCCATCCCTGAAAACCTGCTAGAATATGAGCACCTGAAAGACCTACCTAGGAACGAGGTGTGCTACGAACGCGCGCGCCCCGGGCTCCTAGTAGGAACCGATCATTGGGAGTGCATCGTCTCCCGTGAACTACGAATCGGCGGCCCGAACGAGCCGGCCGCTTCAAGAACTCAATTAGGATGGGTGGTGCATGGAACCGCACCGCGCAGCACCATCATGCAAGAAGGCAAGGTGCTACATCTCTACGAGCCCGACCGATCATCGAACGTGAGCAACCAGGAGCTCCACAACTTGGTCGAGGCTCACTTCAAAATAGAAGCACTCAGCATCCACGGCAAGCCGCGAGTGAACGAAGCGGACCAACGCGCCATCAAGATCGTCGAGACAACAGCGAAGAGAATCAATGAAGGCTACGAGGTGGGCCTACCGTGGCGACAAGATAACATTATCATGCCACCAAGCTACAGCCAAGCACTCCGCCGTCTCAAGAAGATAGAACAGAAGATGGACGCCGATCCAGAGTTCGCTGAGGAATACTCCAGGCAGATCAACAACCTGCTTGAGAAAGGGTACGCGACACTGTGCGGCGGCTCGGAACAAACAAGTCCGGTCTGCTGGTACTTGCCACACTTTGCCGTGAAGAATCCTAACAAACCCGGCAAGTGTAGGCTAGTATTCGACGCAGCCGCACGAAGCAACGGGGTGTGCCTCAACGACGCGCTGCTGGAAGGCCCGGACATGCTGCTGGCGCTACCTGGAATACTCTTCAGATTCCGGGAAAGAGCGATCGCGATAACGGCCGACATACAAGAGATGTTTCTCCGCATAAAAATAAGACCAGAAGATCAACCAGCCCAGCAGTTTCTATGGCGAGGCAACGAAAGAGAAGCGCCTCCTGCAAAATATAAAATGACGAGCATGATTTTCGGCGCAGCAAGCTCTCCGTTTATGGCCCACTACGTCCGGAACCTCAACGCGGACGTACATGGGCAAGAGTTCCCGCGAGCCCTAGAAGCGATCAAGGAAAACCATTACATGGATGACCTAGTAGCCAGCTACGATAAACCAGAAGAAGCACGAAAGGTGATAGAAGAAACAAGAGTGGTGCACGCGCACGCGGGGTTCACGCTACGAGGATGGAGCTCGAACGAACGAACAGTGCTACGAGACGTACCCACCGAACTACATGCCACCTCTCCCACGCAACTGGGGGGAGAACAGCCCGAGAGTAAAATACTCGGGCTATATTGGAACGCAGAACGAGATGAGTTGGGGTTCAACACGTCCATGAACAGAGTGCCAACTGAAGTACGAACCAGAGCCCGCGCACCGACCAAACGAGAAGCCCTTAGTGCAGTCATGTCCATCTACGACCCGTTAGGACTGCTGAGCCACTACACGATACGATCCAAGATAATACTACAAAGTTTATGGCGCCTCCAGACCGCATGGGACGAACAGATTCCAGCAGAAGAAAACGAGCTCTTTGCGTCCTGGCTCGCGCACCTGACCGGACTGGCTCAGCTACGATTGCCGCGATGTTACCTAACACAGAAGTATGAACGTGTCGATCTACACATATTATGCGACGCCAGCGAACAAGCCTACGCGACCGTGGCCTACTGGCGAATCATAAACAACGACGGAAGTATCGGCGTAGTGTTGGTGGCCGCCAAGGCCAAGGTAGCACCGAGACGAGCACAGACAATACCGCGACTAGAACTCCAGGCGGCCGTCATCGGAGCAAGACTCGCCGACACTATAAAAAGGGAACATCGAGTCAAGATCAACCAAACGACCTACTGGACCGACTCATCCACTGTAATACATTGGATACGTCACGACATGCGACGCTTCACACCGTTCGTCGCACACAGGCTGGGTGAGATCGCCGAGCTAACCCAGAAGGAAGAATGGCGATGGCTGCCCACGGAAGTGAATGTGGCCGACGACGCGACGAGGCTCACCGACACTCCACTGAGCACAGCGGACCGATGGTTCCAGGGGCCTAGCTTCTTACATCTGCCAGAAGAACAATGGCCCATGATGTCGACAACGGAAGAAGAAAACGAGGAGGAAGTCCTACACGTGGCGCAAGAACCAGGACGAGATAGCTGGCTACCAGACCCGGCCCGCTTCTCGAAATATGAAGTCCTGGTGAGGGCCACTGCACGAGCGCTCGCCTTCATAGACATCTGCCGACGTAAGGCCGTGAGCATGGAGCATCGACACATCCAGCGCGCCGAGTCAGAACTTATCCGACGCGCGCAAGAAGAAAGTTTCAAAGAAGAAATAGAGAAGATCAAGTCAGCTCGCCCCCTAACTAAGACGAGCAGGCTATACAGACTGGACCCTGTAATAGAAAACGGGCTCCTCAAAGTACGAGGACGGATCGAGGCTTCCTCGGCACCGACAGAGACAAAGCGACCCATCATCATGGACGGTCGACATGCGCTAACTAGACTGATAGTGCTACGTGAACACTGCGCTGCGGGCCACGCCAACAGGGAGCGCGTGACAAATGATCTACGGCAGCGCTATTGGATCATACATCTACGACCCACTGTGCGCACGATCGAGAGAGACTGCGCCTTCTGCAAGAAGTTGAAGGGGACACCACGGACGCCAGCCACGGGGGACCTGCCACACGCCCGCCTCGACCCTTTCCACCGCCCGTTCACCAACTGTGGGGTGGATTATTTCGGCCCCATGACCGTTAAGGTGGGCCGTCGCCGAGAGAAAAGGTGGGGAGCGCTATTTACGTGCCTCACCTCCCGCGCTGTGCACATAGAGCTCGTCGCATCCCTATCGACAGACTCTGCGATCATGGCACTAAGAAGAATGGCTGCACGAAGGGGATGGCCGCGATTAATTTATTCTGATAATGCGACCAACTTCCGCGGGGCTGATCAAGAGCTCCGCACCGCCTACACTGAATGGCTGCCTGCCCTGAAGGATGTGGGGCTACAACACAGAGTGGAATGGCGCTTTATACCTCCTGGCGCGCCCAATCAAGGCGGCGTGTGGGAGAGAATGGTGCGCTCCGTAAAAGCCGCCCTTAAAGTAACCCTACAAGAGAAGGCGCCTTCAGAAGAAGTACTCAGCACGCTCCTCGCCGAGGCTGAGTTCTGCATCAATGCACGACCCTTGACCCACGTCAGCGTGGACCCCAATGATCCTGAGGCCCTAACTCCCAACCACTTCTTATTGGGGTCTTCGAACGGCCTACCAGCAACGGGACCATGCGATGAAGCCGACCGACGAACATGGCGAGCTAGCCAAGCGCTTGCCGACTGCTTCTGGCAGCGCTGGCTACGAGAATACCTGCCCACACTGGTACCCCGCGGCGAGCCGAAGAACGACGCGCGGCCGCTGCAAGTAGGCGACGTGGTCGTCGTGGTCGACAGCACACTGCCCCGGAACACCTGGCCTATGGGGGTCGTCGAGCGCACGCATCCGGGAACCGACGGCAGCATTCGAGTCGTCGAGGTACGGACCAGAACCGGCATCTTCCGACGCCCAGTGAGCAAGCTCGTCGTCCTGACGAAGAAAGAAGAGGCTGCGCAGGCTTCGCCGGGGGGAGAACTGTTACGGACGCCGACCTAAACTGTAATAGACGCTAACTGTAAATAATAAAATCATATTATAAACATGTTTGAATAAGAACAAGATGTAGCGTTAAGTTTGATAAGTTTAGTGTAAGCATTATAGGTACAAACCATGTTGTATTATATAATTAAGTAGGATAGATAAATAGGTAATAATAATAATTACGAATTGTACATAGTTTCAAGGCCATTTGGGCGCAAAGTAAGCGATCGAGTGGTCGGTCGAGATTTTCATTGTTTACCCCCGCCACTACTTGCACCCAGGTAGCCGTCTATATAAAAGGGCACTAGGCCCGCTTGAATTCAGATCGAAAATAGCAACTGACTAATACTGAGCTAAGAAGAATAAATGGGAAAATAATCAAGCCTGAAGAATTGTTTTATTTTCAAAATATATACAGTCCACACTGAACAATACCTTAGTACGATAACTATAGCAGAGATATTGATTACCGATTTACGTTGCTCCTAAACTTCCCCGCGTTAAGGTGGTAATATAAGTGGACCATCTGTGCCGCGTCTCCCCTAGGGAGATGCACCAATATTTGAACATGGCGGTTTGTTCAACGCAAATAATAACTTCGAATAAATTGTAAGTAGGTACAATTGCCCTTTTGGGAGATTAAATATGTATTTAATGCCAAATTTATGGGATTATTATGTGTTGTGTGTTTTATTAGGCATTTTGGATGATGAATAGGTAACAATTTGTATATTATCTCTACAAGTTTTAATCTAAAGGTTCTTGTAGCATTATTCAAGCATTATTAAGTATATCATATTTGTTAAACAATGATGTTTGTAGTTGACCTATTTTTGTAAGGTTTAACTTTTTTTTTATGCACTTGCCACGTTATCTTTTGCTATATTAAGTTGACTGGTAGAGAATGCCCAAGGCATTAAGTCCGCCTTTGTACCTTTGTGTATGAAGTATAAATAAATACATATAATATCATTCAACTTCAACCGACTACACACTGTAGGTATCAAATGATTATTTAATAATCGTATAAAACTGTTATCTTGTCTCGGCGACAATTCCCTGCAATTTGTCACTCATTATAAACTTGATGGTCACGCCAACGATCGTTCTTGACCAACATTCAGATACCGTAAACAAAAAATACACAAAGACACATGACTTTGTGTCATCATCATAATGTCAACCTTTAAACGCCCACTGCTGGGTATAGGTCTCCCCCAAAAAGGGGTTCAGCCGTAATCGCCATGCTTGGCCGCTGCATGTTGGTAATCGCAGTAGGTGTCATAGTACTCAAAGGGACGCTGATACCCATCCTCTGGTCAATATCCCTCTGTCGCCTTCTACGACATCCACGGGCAGAAATAGGGTGGTGATATTCGCGGCCGGCACCACACGACACACTTTGTGTATTCAGACTGAAGTACAAAAATAAAATTATAACTAATAGATACAAAATTAACAAGTAAGTATTCTTATAATAATGTCTTCCAATCCAATATTTTCAGACACTCACTTCAAAATGACTGTTCTCTAAAACAGAAATCAAAAATCACCCACGATATAATATGTTGTTATTCCACTCACATTTACCCCAAAACATATAGGTCAAAATTCCTGTTTTCCCAAATTCGAAATCAATAAATCAAACATCATGACAGGCCCATGGGACAACGTCAGGTTAGAAAGCCCCTGAGGGCATCCGTCGGCTTTCAATTTAAAAGCTATTTTATGTAACAACTTGGTCCACAGACCGTAGGGAAACCACTCATTTCTACTTATTTTTTCACTGATGTACTCATATCAATCAATCTTGTTCATTGTTCGAGTGCAAACAATGACGGCTTTTTGAGGAAAATACTTTATTAAAGGTTCGATTTTTTGTGACTCAATTTTTGTCGTTTTTATTCCTGATAATTTTCCTGTCGGAAATATTTGTGCCGATTATTGAAATAACCTAAATTAGATTTTATATTAAATGTTAATAACGAAATTATCCGAACCGCGAATAGCACCACCCCATTTGACCATTTCATACCTGTGGGTGTCGCAGAAGGCAATAGAGGGATATTGAACAGAGGATGAGCAGCAGCGTCCTTCTGAGACCATAACCAACATGCAACGGCCAAGCATGGCGACTATGGCTTCTACCTCCCATGTGGGAGGCCTGTGCCCAGCAGTGGGCATCTAAAGGTTGATATGATGATGATGAACGAAATTCTCTTAACCGAATTTTGATCACAGCGGGCAAAGAGAATGTAGTCTTTGATAGCGGGTCAACGGAGAGTAGACAAGTTATACGTAGAAGATATTATAGGGCACAAGCGTGTGCACAAACACGGGTGTAGACTGTAGGTACTCCCTCTTCCCTCACTCTCATAACGCGATGGGACGGCAATCTGATATTACCGGGAAGAGAATAGGCGCAGGATCAATAGCTTTACGTGCTGTCCGACTCACGTGGGTGTCTCACCACGAACTTCCAAATTCCTTTGGCTGCTACTGAGAAATTCCTAATGAGTAAATCCAATAATACCTACTTTCACCTAGGAATCAAACCCTAGTCGCACTTGTGACTACATGAACAACGGGACAGTTAAACGTTATTGCATTTTTAATAAGAATGGCAAAAAATTGACAACTCGGATATCATAAAAATTATAATTGATTGATATTGCATTGATATTCCATTAATATTAACATCGTTTATATTTTACCTCAAACTGACTGTGTGAAATATCTTTGCTTCCACATAGATAGACGCTTAACATGGAAAAACCGCTTTAAAGGGACCACACCAATCACAAATTGAGAAATGTATATGGATGATGGGCAGAAATTCCGTGTTCTCCCTGGACAACAAATTACTCATTTACAACTTAATTCTGAAGCCCGTTTGGACCTACGGCATTCAGCTATGGGGAGTAGCCAATAAGAGTAATGTAATGTGCTTGCAGAGGGTGCAAAACCACATTCTGAGAAGTATTGCAAATGCCCCTTAGTTTACAAAGAACGACGAGATATTTAAAAGAGTATCGAGTATTTGAACATTGCAACAGTGGCCTCAGAAATAGAGCGCTATAAGAGACTATACATTGAACGTCTTGCCCATCACCCCAATCTACTTGCTTCCGGATTGCTCGGCAACACCAACGTGGTTACTAAAGGCTCAAAAGAAACCACGTGCTTTGAGTAGACAGCAAGGCATTGCCCAAGCTGCTCTATAAGACAGTCATTACCGGTTTGGCGACTGATTGCAGATGCCACCCAGAAACAAAAATTAACATTGTTCGTGTATTGTGTGTGTCGTGGAGGGTCGTGATAGCCCAGTGGTGAAGGCGCCTACATCTGTTGCACGAGGTTTTAGGTTCGCAACCGAGAAGAGCAAGTACTAATGTGAATGTTTTGAATGTACTTTCTAAGTTTATCCTGGACATCACTGACATCGGTGGACGAAAACATCTTGAACATCTGGACTTATAATATCTATCTTATATAAAAGCGAAAGGTCACTCACTCGCTCATCACGAAATATCGAAAACCGCAGATGAAATTTGGCAGGGAGGTAGTTTATAGTTAGTAGACGTCCACTAAGAACGGATTTTGCGACAGGCCCGGATTAAGGAAGTCTAATGGCCCTTGCAAGTGAACACCGGGAACGAAGTCGCGGGCAGTAGCTAGTTATTAATATAGATAAATACGAAATCCCCAATCCGCCTTGAGCGCACGTCGTGATCAATGCTGTGCCTTCTCTGTATGAAAAGAGATCTTTTCCCTGTAGTTCTGCAGAGGGACAATTATAGGTCCTAGAGGCATCATATTATACATTGAATTATAATTATTATGCATTTATCTACATATTACTCACAAAACATTCTTAAAAACCCTATAACTTAACAAAAATGTTATAACATGCAAAATTGGTATTTGACAAAATTTTATATCCTTGAACTACACACCAGCACACACACACACACACACACACACATACACCAACACACTCCAAATCACTTCCACAAGCAAAAATATCAAAATTTACCCTAACACTTGTTCTAATTTACTCATTCACTACACCCACGTTCGCTTCTTCATGTTGACAATCTGTACAATATTATTAAATGGGGGGCCTGGAGATCTATAGTACAGGCCTCGGCTTAGTTTAGACTCCAGGCCCCTTATTCACAATCGTTCGATTCGATTCCGTACCGAATCGAAAGTCAAAAGATATCGAAGATGTCCTTCAAACGCAATTCACAAATCCGAAACCGAATAAATTTGACAGTTCAAATTCGATACGAAGACTGAAGTCGGAAATGAGATTGTCGAATACGGTTCCTTACCGACACGGAAACGTATCGAATGGTTGTGAATAAGGGGCCCTGATCTCCCACAAATTACAAATATGTTGTAAAATGGTGGTGGTGGTATGTTGTTGGTTGTTGTTCCTGTGAACTGTACCTATAATGTATATATACTTATAACTTGATCTAATTTGTGGAGATGAAATAAACATTTATTATTATTATTATAGGTGGACTTATGTTTTTAATGTATCTTATGGTAAGTGCATTTATATTGATTTTTATGGGAAATAAAGATATTTGTAATTGGAAATTTAATGACACACCCACGACACTTCATATAAACGAAACGATATAATCGCCTACACTACTACCAAAATAACAGACTGTACAAATCCGTGCGTGTGTGTGCGTGTCTACACGCCGCACAAACTATGTTTATAGTCTAGAAAATAAACAACAGACAAAAACCATATATCCACGTAGTACGTATTGTCGTAGTATCCTAATATACGATTCAAAATAGTATTCTACGCTAAATGTTTATTCTTGTATTTTTATTCGCATTTCACAATCTTAGCAAACTGAATTTGTTATAAATATTTTCTCAAATATTACCTCGCCATTCCTTGCATAGCCTGCAGCAAAATTCGTATCCAAATCGTATTTTTGTCGGGAAATAGAATGTGTATTAAATTTCTTCAGTGAATTTATTTTATCACTTAAAGTAGATACATATCTGTGCTAGTTTCTTTTTCATTTTGTTATTATTTGTTTGGGGTCTATCTGCGGGTTCTTTCTGAACTTGTTTAGATTATTTTATTATTTTTCAATTAATATCTTACGTGCCTACTTAATGTCCTTGAGCTGCAACGAAAATTGAAAACCCAAGTAGGGTTTTAAAATCGGGTACCTACATAAACGTAGATTTATTTACTAAATGTTGAGTTATTTTTAAAAGTAATATTTTTAAGTGTATTTAATATCTATCTGCTTAAAAAGGTAAACCAACAGAGACGCACACATATGTGAAATTAAACCTTTAATGTAAAAATAAAGATTAATCTTGTAATATACCTATATAAAAATCTCGAGTCATAGTTTTTTATTTGTTTATTATTGTAGGTATTTTTGGTACCTACCTACGTCTGAGAATAGGTCGTAGGATATTTTTTTTTTTTTTAGTTTAGTAAATATGGCAAAACAACGGTTGCCGGGCCATCCAGTAATCTTGTACTTACCTATGTAGTATGAAGGATTCATTCTCCAAAACAAATTCATACAATTGGACAAAGTTCAGCTCAATGCAACACAAAACTAAGTTAGAGAAACAAAAGAGAAACGCCAGACAGTAGTTAGTAAGGCATTGTGGCGCCATCAACCTGCATAACACAATTTCTTGCGCCACCAGTTCCAACACCGAGTTAAGAAAGAGGAAATTGCAAACCTGAACTATTTATAGCTACTAAAGGTGCAACCCGACTTTATGGGACTTTTGATAAATACTCTCAAGTATTACCTTCAGCTACGCAGCACTGGAAAGGCAACTAAGAAGTTTCAAGCAATTTTCGGTGAAGGAACCGAGTTCTTACAGTCCTATGTAGGTGCCTAAGTAATTCAATTTAAAACTTCTAGTGAGAACAACGCCTAAAGTAGAATCTCGTCGAAACTCGACTTTCCTTATTAAGGTCACAAGGATGGAGTAGTTCCGAAGTTTGTCACGGAACTGATGAATTCGGTTTTTGTCCAAGACAAAGATTTTGACGGTTGTAATCTTGCTACAGGACAAGTGCTTGGAAATGTTCAACATATTTGAAATGTCTCCAAAAATTTCCAATCAAGCAAGTCAAGTCTCTAATCAAGTTTTTCATCCCTATTTAAAGATTCAAAGATTACCTACCTTTTAATGAAATGAAAAGCATCTTAAGTGTTATTATAAGCCCAAAAAGAGATTTAATACCAAGAAACAAACACAAAACTAAACTAATTTGTATGTGTGACATTCAGGTACTCCTACCTAAAAATTTCAGACATCCAAATTAGTTTAACGGGTTGTTTGTCAGCATTAAAACTTCGGTAAAAGTTCAGAATTACGTGAGAATAATTATTTCATTATTCTCTGTGTGTATATTTGGTGATAAAGAATATGATCTACTAGGTGTAGCTTCTGCCCGTGATTTCGTTTGTGTAGATTTCAAAATTATGCCAAAATGATAAATTATCCCA
This sequence comes from Charanyca ferruginea, assembly GCA_947361185.1. Taxonomy (NCBI): domain Eukaryota; kingdom Metazoa; phylum Arthropoda; class Insecta; order Lepidoptera; family Noctuidae; genus Charanyca; species Charanyca ferruginea. The sequence goes on along the minus strand of OX376055.1, from coordinate 52,126,650 downwards.
CGGAACACAAAAACGGATTAAATCCTAAGCGTTAAGACAAATCAATACCTATAACACAGTCACTTTGACATAAAGTGATAGGCACAGCACGAGACTCTTAACATTGAATAGCGATTGAATATTTGGCCATATGTATTTGTGCCAAATCTATACTAATATCATAAAGTTATAAAGAGGTAAAATTTGTGTCTATGTAGGTGATCTCCAGAGCCACCCATCCGATTTTTTTTTTTCCCTGAGCGCTATTAGAGGCTACATTTTATTTTAAAAATTATTAGGGTTCCGTAATAAAATTCAAAGTGCTTGAAATACCTAATTCCGTTCAGCTGTTTAAGCATATTACTCAAATTCAAACTCAAAATCATTTATTTCAAATAAACTGTTAACTCAGAGACAATCAGCCAGAAAGTTGAAGCTAGTTGCTCGTTCCAAACAGTAGGTTTCTATGAAGAAGAACGAGCGAAAAACTCCATGAACACTTTTTTTAAAATCAATAAAATGTTTCAAAGAATCATGGCAGGTATGTACAAAAAAAATTAGGATATTTAGAGAAGTTGAAATTCTAATTCTTATATTCTTGAGTACCTAAAGAGTATCTTCAGACATTTACAATACATTTTAAAACCCTGCAAAAAAGTGAGTAGTTTAACGAAAAGCTCATTATTTCGGATTGAAACGGCGACTGATAGTAACAGTGATACTGACAGTTTCGCAGTTCTTACATGGAAATTGCATCGTTTTATGGAAAATAATATCACAAATAATGTTTTTTTTTTCCACACACTTGTCACATCACTTGTCTGCCAATTTTATAGATCCGTCAACGTCGCTTGGCATTTTTTTTTTTATAAACAAAATAAGTATCGAGATGAAACGAAAAAGTGTTATTTTCATTTCGTAATATTTTAATTATGCGGGGGTTTAAAAATATGCTAAGTATATTAATATAATCCTGGAAATGTATTCTTCACATTGGAAAATATTTTATTCCCTCTAAATTGTTTTTCTCTCCACTATCTCGCCATGATTCTTTCAGCTACATTACATCATTCGTATTGAATCAGGGTACAATGTGAGATCAATGTAACAAGTCGTGTAGTTACGTTAAAAGAGGCCTAGATAAAAATATTATCATAATAAACAATTCAGAATAAATTTAGAATAACCGAGGCAGCTAAGAGATGGCCAGTCCTAACAAACGGCGCCCGTTCACGAACATGACGCACGAATCGGTATCATTTAGCTCAACCATTTTGAAGGGAACCGAATGATCCAACATGTATGTGCGCCACCGTCAGCGAGACATTCCAGTGAACATGACATACTCCCAACCGCTAGGGCACATTCAAGTCAATAAAAGACATACCTCGTAAATGGTAGCGGTAAGTGCTCGCTCACATGTATGTCCTATGAAAAATAATATAATACAAACACATTGAGTTTATACAATGCAAAGATAATGTAGATCTACATCTTCAGACTTTGTAACATGACTAACAAAAATCATAGTATTAAAAATAATTATAGAAGTAGGATCAATCTACAAGAGATTAATAACAAAACATCTGAATCCACAGACGTAAACCCTGTAATTATACCTACCCACGGACGAATGTCTTGACAGAAAGTTTTCCCGTAATAAAGTTAGGGGCATCAGACAAACGTGATGGCTTCTGACATTTGTACCAGTCCGCCGCAACTGCGAGCAGATGTCAACCATAGATATTAGTTCTGGTAGGTGATTTAAAATTTAATCAAGGAGTTTTGAACTTAAGTGTTTTGCTTTATAAACTGGTGCGAGGATACACGTGGTGTACGGAATCCATGTTGAAACGAATGAATCCATGAAGAAGTTAATTATTGGTTTATCAGGTCGTAGACCTTAATATAGTTTTTGTATAGTAAACAAAAATTAAAATCAAAAATCATTTATTTTTCCAACAATATTTACAAAAACAACTTATTGATTGGAGCCTCCCTTTAAACAAGTAATGCCTGTGTTGGGAGACTCCACTCTTCCATACCGATATATAGATAACATAATTATAGTTAATCTTCCTCTTAACTCATTATAGCCTAGAGGTGGGAGGGGGTAGGTAGATTTGTTGGTTTATTAATTTTACATTACCTTTATGTACTTGTTATTTGAAAGTTTTAATTTTTATTTAATATCTATATCTTCTTATTTACAGTTATTTTGAGTATTGTCAAGAGTTAGGTATGTCTTCTACTGTGCAATCACTTGGACTTTGTCTGTGTGCATGTGTTTAATAATTAAAGAATAGATTATTCCTCGAAAATACAAAGGCGAAGTAGTGGCAAAAATTGCTATCATCACAAATGTAAGTAGGTACCTATTACTTAATATATGCTAGTTGAAAATCTAGATACGTATAAAAGACCAGAGTTCGCACAAAAAGATTTTATCGTACAGTCGGGAGGGAGATAAAGGTATTGCTAGATCTTGTTCACATGGACATCTAAATCCCACCAAAAATATTTCCATATAAAATGTTGGCAAGACGAGAGCAAATGGCTCGCACTGTCAAAAAGTTATCAGATCTCTACATATAATCTCTACTTTACTAGCCTTACTGCACAAACTCTTCACCTTAGTCAAAATATGTATGTGTCTAGGCCGTTTCGCTACAGTTACATGGTTGCGCCCATGTAACTGTAGCGAAACGGTGAAAAATGCATTCACTGTTTATTAATTTTCTGCTAAACAATAGTTCCTTTAACTAAACAGCAAAGCCTCATACATATTTTGACTAAGGTGTAGAGTTTGTGAAGTAAGGCTAGTAAAGAAGAGATTATAATATCCAGAGTTTGTGTTTGGAGTGATGTGAGTTTTAAATGTTTTTGGAGGGATTTCACTTCCTTTTGACTATATTTCTTTTTACTTTGTTATTTTTTTCTAGTTTGAGTTTTCTAGGACTTCAGGAAGTACCCCAGAATTTTGATAACCATCAGTGAGTGAGTCAGTGACGAAATCGGGTTTTTTTAGATTTAAATAAAATCTAAAGTATAAGACCTATGCAATTGAAACCTAATATATTTAATGAGTCAACTATTTACATCATATCTCAAAAAAAATTCTGTTCTGGCAGAATCCAAACTCAAGTTATGAGGGTTCAAAAAAAACGACGAAACGCTCCGAGAAAAGGTAGGTAGTGCCCTACTAGCGCTTCGCTTGGCTCGTCTTGAATACTTAAATTAACATGAACAATATAATGTGTCTAGATTCATTTATTGCAGAATGTTTAGTAACTAAGTGAATAAACGGATCTACAAAAAAAAATTGTTTAAAAAATTACTTGTGGCTAAGTAAAAGCCGTGCAGATCAATCGATCAAAGGTTAAGCTACGCTTAATGCGGTCGGTCTGTGGATGGGTGACCATCCATTTCATACCAAGGTCCCTCCATGCCTCGGAAAGCACATAAAAGCCCTTGCCGACTGTCATTCGTAGTTCTTTGGCAATCGTTATGGGTAGTCAGAAGCCAGAAAGTCTGACAACCAGTCTTACCAAGACGTATCGTGTTACCCAGTTACTGGGTTGTGGAGATCCGATAGGCAATCGCTCCATGTACAGCACTGGTACTCAGCTGCATCCGGTTAGACTGGAAGCCGACCCCAGCATCGGGAAAAGGCTAGGCAGTTGATGAAATTACTGCCCGGTTCGTTTGTAATCACAAAGATATCAATCATTGTTATGTGACCGTATATCGCTTTGAGTATTCATAAGTCCGAAAGCCCAATAAAAGAACTCCCATGATAATATCGCTTTTTCCCGTAATTGGCTGAATATACATAGGTATAGTCGCTCTATTAGGTACATTAAAAGCATGTATGACTAAAATGTAGATACCGTTAATAAAACAAATAATTACATAACATCTTGCGCAACTACCTTCATATACAACTTTATGACCGTTTTCGTAATCTGTAAATAACTTCATTAAAAAAAATTGAAATGTATGTTGCCAAAACAACAACCTTATTGTGTACTATATGTTTAAAAAAAATTACACGGTTCTACAAAAATAATCACATTTTTAAAAACTGATTTGAAAAAAAAGAGAACAGAACACACACATGACTTTAGTTTCGGAAGTCTGCGGCTTTGTTCTGTTTGTTGTATTGTATTGCCACCGACTTCCGAACTAAAGTCATGTGTGTTCTGTGCTAAAGTTATTTAACACCTTTTATATTTTTCTTTTGAAGGCGGTTCTCTTTTTGAAAAAAAAAAAATATTTTCCACTTTTTACTGCCTCCTTATCATCCAAATCCATTAAGGAACGGAAACACAGTTAAAACAGAGATTGAAAGTCCTCCAAAGATGGAAAGATGGAAGAAACGAAAACGTCTTCTCGGTTTTTGTGGTTTTTTTTCAAAAAGCACTGAATAAATTTATGTTTGTTGTATACTAAAACCTTCTCCAGAATGTAACAAACACTTTTCTGAGAACCACATCAAAATCGGTTAAGCCAAGCGGGAGATAATCACGGACAAACATACATACATACAAACAAACATACAAACATAGGGGTCGAACTGAGAACCTCCTTTTTTTGAAGTCGGTTAAAAATGTATGTCTACTTGTTAGATCCGGCAAACAAACAGACATAAAATTTAATTCTCCGAAACACCTGGTCTGATTTCGACTAGATTTTCATTAGCAGATTGTAGATGTTATAAGAAAAACCTAGGCTATTATATTATTACTATTTAGTAAATGAATAAGGGGTTCCGCACAAAAAATCACGTGAACAGAGACGCTATACTAGTGTCTGATAAAATTTCAACTATCCAAACCTCAAAATACGAGGCTTGAGATGAAAAAAGCATTTAATTAATAGTGCGTACGATCTTAAACGAACTAATTATTTTATAGCGAGTCCGCGACATCATTCTTCTAAACGAAGGATGAAATAACAAAGAACAAAATTGAATGAATGACTCAGTGGGAAGAAATAGTATAAAATGCCATGTGATTCCGGCTTCAATATTCGAAGAGGCGTCGGTGACGCTCCCGTTATAGATGTCAGCCTTGTTGTAAGTTGTACATACATACTTTCAAGATGTATTTTAGGAAAACATAATATTCTGTTACGTCACCAGTAAACTGTTCAAAAAGAGTTCCACTAAGATTCACACCCCATAAAGAACCACCCAAGCAGCAAAGCTATTAGAAATTATATGTTTTTGCATAAAGATAAAGGGTGAGGAAGGAAATCGACACATTAGACTTTTTAACTTTGTCTGTAACGTCGGGGTATTGTATTGAAAATCCACGTGGCGTAATAGGCAATCAGACAAATGGGTCTTATTATACCTACTTAAGACATAATTATTATTCCCAAAGGTGAAAATCTGTGGGCAAGTAAAAATATCTCCCATCTGTTAACGCCCTAAGACACAAACAACACAATTGTAACAAAAGATCTCATGAAAATGTTTGGTCGTTGCTTAAGGCGCTTGCCTACAATTAGGGGAAAGGTGACCAAAATGGCCTTCTAACAGGAAAACAGCATCCCAGAAAGGTTTGGACAATGGGTTCCGAAATAATCGGTGTTCCCCTTCTCAGAATGGTACTGTCAGTGTTTGCCTCAGGTTAATATGATTGTTTTTGTAGGAAGGCAATTAGGCAAATTGTCGGGACAAACACTCGAAAGGGACAAATTTCAGAAACAAACTGTTCCAACAATTTTAGAAAAAGGTATGAAAACATCTCTTTCTCTCTTTTATGTAGTGCACTTACAGATTGCTTAATTCATGAATAATAAAATTGGGTGTCTGATTAAAATCATTTTCGTGACTTCCTGCGATAAGCTGGAAATCAGTGTAGCTAGTATGATATGATAAGGAACATTTTCTTTTGCGATCCACGTGTAAAATTTTCATAAAAGCGATCTGATTTTCTTTTTTTAAAAAACGTTTTTTGTTACAACTTTATCATAATTTTATTTTTAAGTAGCTTCTTTTACAGAGGGGTTCTACTGTTTGTATTACTTTTCTTGTCAGCAATTCAAGAGCTTTAAGCGCGATTAATCCATTAGAACGCATTTCAAACATGATTAAGCAACGTTGCTACTTTCGTGCTACCCTTTACGTTTCCAAAAACCATTATACGCCATCCTAATGCTGTTCTTTTCAGTAACAAGGAACAATTTATTTAAGTGGGGAAGCACACAGCTTGTTCATTTTCGTACGCAATAAGAACCCCTTAAGCCGTTCAAAAGGGCGATTGTACCGCAACTTGAATAAAAAAATGAAATATCATCCCATTTACAGGAGAGAAAAACGATTAAACTGATAGCAACAAAAACAACGCCTTGATTCGCCTTTGTAAAGGAAGCAAACAACCCGACAATCCACTTGTTAAAAAGTTACGTAAGGTTTTAATTTATCAGTTTAAAGATCTTCGGGTGAGTACAAGTACACCATAAAGAGTGACATTCCAGCAGTTCAAATGCTCTAAAAATAAGCGTGATGTTTATACTTCAATATTACGTCCCATTTCCGAGCGCACAGTGTCAGTAAAAGAGGCACAAACGTCAGTCGTGTCAAGCCTTGCCCGCATCTGCACGAGCACGAGCCATAAATAATCATTTGATTTGGAACGCAACTCTTTTTTTCGAACGCATTTGAATAAAAAAGGCGCGAATATAGAATGTGTCAGTCTTGAACTTTTATTAGCTGTATTGTTTGTTTTGTTTCGGAAAAGGAAAACATTTTTCACAATGAAGAAGAATTTTGTTTATTATGCTGTTTTCGTCATATTATTTTCAAATGGTAAGTGTAGAACCTTTATTTAAATTATATTGTACTAGCTTTTGCCCGCGGCTTCGCTCGCGTAGAATTTGGTCTGCCACATTAAGTTACGCGACATTTTTTTAGAATACTTTTTTTTTTAATGTACCTTCACATCGTACATCCCTGATTTCTAATTTCAAAATTAGTTTCCATACAATCTTTGAACTCCTATACCTAATATTTAGAAGGAATCCCTTGAGGGTAGAATTATCTGAATTCCTTTCTAAGTGCTCATTACTTTAAGCTATAATAGAACTCTGCAAATTTCAAAATGCTAAGTCTAGTGGTTTCTTCATCAATCTTTACCTGTATGGTGTGTTTATGCAAAGTAGCCCTACGTCCTTCCCCGGGCTTGAGATTATCCTATCTAGCACAAACGGATTACTTAACACTGACTAACAAACAGGTCGGACCAATGTTACTTTTATTTAATCACTACATAGTATAAAACAAAGTTGCTTTCTTTGTCCCTATGTCCCTATGTATGCCTACATTTTTAAAACTACGCAACGGATTTGGATGCGGTTTCTTTAATAGATTTTGTAATAAGTAAAGAATTATGTGGCATGTAATTGGAATAGGTGAACATCTGTGTTAATTTATCTGTGTTTTTACTGCAATATGCTCATGTATACTATGTTATTTGATTTTTTTTGTTCAGCGTAAATATGTAGGTTTTGGGATTTAGATACACGTGAGCAAGCTACGTATAGCTGCCCATGGGAAAAACAGGGCGTGCCTAAATGTATCCCCGCTACCTTCAAAGTTTGCCCTTGCGATTTATTAATAGTCATAGAAAATGCAACTTTAAGTGGGAACTGTAAACGTTTGAAATTGAAGGGTAAGTTATTGGGTATTATTGGGATGCGTGGAATAAGAACATTTTCACCTATAAAAACTATATATCTAAATAACGAAATCTACGATCCTATATTTAAACAAACAATAAAGGACAATTCTTATGCGACTGAATTAAAAATAAAAAGTAATTAATCGCTATCTAGGATAAATGACCAAGAATAAATGACATGACAATAAAAATGCCTACAGAACACAACCATCAATGACGTCTGCCCGCCGCCGGCCGCCGTTAGGCGCTCCGTTCAAGTCAATCTTAGCGTGATAACTTTTAAACTATTCGGCCAAATTACTTAGTATGAAAGACAAAGTTTATCTACATTAAATACTTAATGCGAGAAATGTATTAATTTTGATAAGAGTTTGATAATTATATACTAATATATGCATTGTAAAATAGTACCAAATTAAATAAAATTTATGGTTCACAATTTTGGTCGTACTGGCTTGCACATAAAATGTAGATATATATATGCTGTCGCGAACTTTTATTTAGATCTACTTAAGACAAACAATCTTGCGGTATATCATCTTTAAGTAACTCCATTGGTTAAGGCAGCGCACGCCAAGATAGATCTCAGATGGAAGATTTTTTTCCGACTTAATTGACACGTATCGTTATATTATGACCAAAATTACATAAAATCATTATAAATTGTAGTCTATGTGTTATTCTGATGAATCCTACTAATATTATAAATGCGAAAGTTTGTGAGGATGAATGTATGTGTGTGTATATGTGTGTTTGTTACCCTTTCACGAAAAAACTACTGGACCGATTTGAATGAAACTTTACAGTAATATAGGTTATTAATCAGAATAACACATAACTATACGTAGCTTGCTCACGTGTATCTAAATCCCAAAACCTACATATTTACGCTGAACCAAAAAAATCAAATAACATAGTATACAGGAGCATATTGCAGTAAAAACACAGATAAATTAACACAGATGTTCACCTATTCCAATTACATACCACATAATTCTTTACTTATTACAAAATCTATTAAAGAAACCGCATCAAAATCCGTTGCGTAGTTTTAAAAATGTAAGCATACATAGGGACATAGGGACAAAGAAAGCAACTTTGTTTTATACTATGTAGTGATTAAATAAAAGTAACATTGGTCCGACCTGTTTGTTAGTCAGTGTTAAGTAATCCGTTTGTGCTAGATAGGATAATCTCAAGCCCGGGGAAGGACGTAGGGCTACTTTGCATAAACACACCATACAGGTAAAGATTGATGAAGAAACCACTAGACTTAGCATTTTGAAATTTGCAGAGTTCTATTATAGCTTAAAGTAATGAGCACTTAGAAAGGAATTCAGATAATTCTACCCTCAAGGGATTCCTTTTAAATATTAGGTATAGGAGTTCAAAGATTGTATGGAAACTAATTTTTACCCGACTACGGCAAAGCCAAAGGAGGGTTATGAGTTTGACAGGCTATGTATGTATGTATGTATGTATGTATGTATGTATGTATGTATGTATGTATGTATGTATGTATGTATGTATGTATGTTCATCTGTACGCTCATAGCTCCTAAACTACTTATCAGAACTGAACAAATGAGGTATCGTTAGAAGCGTCTTGATCGTCCGCTGGTTATAGGCTATATGACGTATCACCGAATCCAATGTGGCGCCCTCTGGCGGACAAAACAACCAATATTAAAAAAAAAAATGAAGACAAGCATACCGTGTTTGGTATCATTGGAAAGGGGTTCACTAGTACATTTCAAATTTATATAATATTTAGTGGTAATTTGTCACAAATTATTGTAAAAAAAGGAAAGATTACCAAATAAAGTAAGATACGCATACCGTGTTTGGTATCATTGGAAAGGGGTTCACTAGTACCTATTAAATATATAATACTTAGCTGTGACTCCAAAATGGTTTAAATAAAAATATAAAGTTTAAAAACTAAAACCCGACCACAACAAAAAGTGATCTAAAAAGTACAAAACAAGAAAATATTTCACACAGAAATCAAGACATAGGTACAAAATGGTCAAGGTAAGCCGTGGTTTCATGCCATTATTCATGTTCATCGCACTCATATGGGATACAGGCATGCAACCACGGCTTACCTTGACCATTTTGTACCTATGTCTTGATTTCTGTGTGAAATATTTTCTTGTTTTGTACTTTTTAGATCACTTTTTGTTGTGGTCGGGTTTTAGTTTTTAAACTTTATATTTTAGAAATTAGAAATCAGGGATGCACGATGTGAAGGTACATTAAAAAAAAAAAGTATTAAAAAAAAATGTCGCGTAACTTAATGTGGCAGACCAAATTCTACGCGAGCGAAGCCGCGGGCAAAAGCTAGTAACCTATATTACTGTAAAGTTTCATTCAAATCGGTCCAGTAGTTTTTTCGTGAAAGGGTAACAAACATACACACACACATTTATCCATCCTCACAAACTTTCGCATTTATAATATTAGTAGGATAGTAAACCTACATAAAGTGCATACGATCATATGGTTTGAAATGCTTAAATAATCTTGTCTATTACTTGCAATCCGGCTGACCTTTTAAAAATGCAAAATCTATATACATATAGAAACAAGTACTTACATAATTAGTATTGCTTCGCAATCAAACTGGTAGTGCAATTTGAGCAAATCTTTACCACAGAACATATAACACACTTATGTTCTGTAATGTTTACCATGTCATATAAAAACCTAGATATCTACCTACTACTTATTAGCATATATAATGGTGTTCTTACCTTTGTGATTAAAATAAAATATATAATTAAATAAAATGGCAGATGTATTTAAACAATTTCATAAAAACTTTCGGAATACGTTTATTTACTTAATCTTTAATCACAGACGTTTTGGTTTGTTAAAAGTGTTTGCATTTTTTCACACAGGTAGGTAATTAAAGGATTCTAGCCAGATGGTTTTTTGGTAGGTACTATTATTAGGTACTTATTACCCACAGGGTACCAATAGTATAATGGCGTTGGAAATATACCCGCATTTTTCATTCACCACGACCGCTATTACAAGTGAAATGTAGAAAAAAATGTATAGTTTATCGCAATGAGAAGCCCGTCAAGTTAATACGAATCTATACTTCATTACATACCTACCTACCTACGCATTTACGGACGGATACTAACTATGACCGCGGCTCTACCCGCGCGGATAGTTATTAATCCTTTGGGATGCAAACTATTTGAATATTCGCCTAGCCAGCAAATTACTTTTCTGCCAAAAATCTTAATAATCTTAAGCCATAGCAAATAGCTCTTAGCTTCTCTACATATTTACAGAGCAATGTACATACAAATATTATTATTATGTATGTGTGGAGTGTTTATTGTACATAATTTACACTAATAACGACTGGTGCCGAGAAGTTTGCGTGCAAATAACCACAAGGCCAAAGCAATTTTGCAGAAGTACCTCCCAATACAAGAGTTGCAGGTCAATTATTGTATCAATAGACAATGATCTTGACCAACACTTTGAGTGTCATATTGTACACTACAATGATTGATCGCAAGGACTTTCACGGAATATTATTGCGTGAGTAAGAAGACTAGAAACTATTTAAAAGATTACCTATGTACCTAAAATGATATCAACTTTTCAACAGATTTTCTTTTTTCGGTTTTCCTCAACTGGAAGTGGAACTTATTAGGTACAAAGATAGGAGATTAATCCATCTTTTTTGAGATGGTTCTTTTTTGTCATATACGATACTTACCTAATACCTATCAACTTTACTTAAGTTTTTTTATTGTTTGTAAAAGGTAATCTCAGGGATTGCTGGTCCGAATACAAAACATTTTTCACTGATAGAAAAGTTAAGTAGGTACACTATCGGTGAGTGACTTTTACTCAGACGGACGGAATCGTGGGCAGAAACTGTATAGTTTCTTATAACTAAACTAAGTTACCTACTTCGACTGGTTGTACCAAATTGACCTTAAGGGGCTATTAACGACTTTTACAGGTTTTAAACTGACAATCACGTCAAAATGTGTAGTGTAAATGATTTGAAAAAAAAATATATGTAAACTAGAACATTCTCTTAATAATTTAGTATATGAATATTTTTGATTATATTCATATTAAATAGTTTAATTAACTCGTGAAATTGTGTCTGACGCGGACAAAACATTGACAATCACACAAAATCAACCAGGTATAATTAAAGGAAACTTACACCACCTTACAGACAATTTTATTATCTATCTTTTAGTTTACGCCTTTTTTATCTTTTATTTAATTTTTCCGACTAAACTTTGAGAGTTGGACGCAGCGCATACGATTCTCTGGTCGCTTAAGGTCGCCGGCGTATATCGTCGCCTTAAATTACATCGTGGTCATCAATTCGAGGTTTTTATACCAGTATTTATTTTATACCACAAAGTAACAGCTTCTATAACCAAGAAAATAGGGCTGTCAAAGTGTGCATGTGCCCGTGTTCAGTATTATGAAGTTGGTCTAACTCAATTTTCATACTGTCTATCAAACGAGAAGCCATTTCGAACGCTTTCCCGTCAAAGCAGAATAAAATATATTTTTGATATTAACGAAATAACTTGAATCGAAAGAATTGAAATGAATGGTAAAAGATTTTTATTGAAACTTGGCAAGAAATATGGGTGGGTTGCCTTTCTGTGAGAGTGATATCTTCATGTGTAAAAATGAAAGGTCACTTATTCACTCGCTGACTAAACTAAAATTATTTTTCACTTCGTTGTTTTGAAGACTGATAGACTGTTGTGTAGATTGTCTTTTTTGTAAAATAAGTTAAAAGCAACAGGAAAGCGAAACTACGCACTTTCGTTTACTTATAATTAAGACATACCTACCTAAATTTTTATTCCAGTTATTATGATTAAAAAACAAAACTACTGAATCGATTTTGATTAAATTTCTATGGGACCAATCTGTCGCAGTAGGTAAAGCAAGTACCGCCGTCCTGCGCGCACCATTTACCACCCCCGCAGTCTTACGTCCGCCGTCGCCCTCGGATATTGGGAGTGTCACGCACAAATTTGACAAGCTATAGTTTATAAGTAGGAAACGTCAGCTAAGAACAGTTTTGACTTTGACTTCCAAGCAGACGAAGTCGCGGGCAAAAGTTAGTACATACCCCCAAGGGTGGGTCCAGCCGTAATCGCCACGCTTGGCCGATGCATGTTGGCGATCGCAGTAAGTGTTATAGTACTCAGAAGGATACTGCTGCCCATCCTCTGGTCAATATCCCTCTGTAGCCTTCTACGACACCCACGGGTAGAATGGGATGGTGATATTCGGGGCCGGCACCACACGGCAACAAGTAATACTAGTAGTACTATGGTAATACTATTACCCTTCCGTTCTTTACCCTGCGGAATAGAAACTGGATTATCGTATGTACGGCACAGGTGTACGAATAAAAATAAAGGTAGTTACTCCTCCTTTGATCATATTTTCCAGATGTGAGCTTACATCTCACTTCCTATGAAGATACGACATAATCTTTTTACATAGCAATAGCTATTTATTTAGTTCTATAAACATTGTTCTGTTAATGTTTATATGACTGTTAGATAGTATAAATCTCGCGTCAAAGTCAAACGTTTAGATGTTTGAAACTCAATCCGATTCGGAATCTAGGATAAATACGTTAATGTTTAATCAATTATGTTATTATTACGATCAGTTTGAGGTCATCTAGATCAGACGTGTGGTGTCGGCCGCGAATAGCACCACCCCATTTCTACCCGTAGGAGTCGTAGAAGGAGACAGAGGGATATTGACCAGAGGATGGGCAGCAACGTCCTTCTGAGTACCGTAACACCTACTGCGATCGCCAACATGCGTCGGCCTATAGCATGGCGATTACGGCTGACGTCGTCTAAAGGTTGACATGATGAGACAAGAATATGTCCAGATATTTGAGGAGCTATTTTGAACATAGTAACAGAAATTTGAATTAGGTTTTGTGCAATGTCTAACAAAAACCATTACAAACGACGGTTCATTTTTTAATAGTTGAAAGCTAAAATCCTGGTTCTGAATCTGACACTGTTTGTAAAACCACAGGGCAAAATTTTATAAAAAAAAGGACAATAACAAATCTACTTTGTTATTTTAATATTTTTTTATGGTTGTACTGTTTAATGAACTATCAACAGACAGTCGTTAGATAAAATATGGAAAATACTTTTAAGGACATTATTACTAAACTCCTAGATTCTCGAACGAAATATCTATTTAAAAAAAATGTCAAGAACACGTGGCTGTGATTGTTTGACCTAATTATTAATGACCAATAACAGAAGCTTACAGATTTTTCTTGCCTACCAGAGGTACGCATCATGGCTCCTATAAACAATTGAATTCACTTCCACACCCGTCTAACTGAAATACTATGACGGCAGCAGTTTCAGTAGTAGATATTATTTTAAACTAGGTCAAACCCTTAAGTGAGCAGTCAACATTGTAGGTACGTAGTTTCAGTTTTATTAGTAGTGACACAAAGTAGTACCACTACTTTCAACGCTAAAGTAAACCATTTCTCAGTGACAAACTTACCTACTTACTTAAAGTAAAAGTACGTAATAAAGTTTATATTTTTCTCTTACACCTGGACTAGTAAGATAGTGAAATCAAATAATGGAATAGCAAGATAAGTACGAGTAAAGTTACCATCTCTCTAAGATTAAAGCTCTGTTTGAACCGGGTCTACCCAGAACTTGTTACTTAATGTATGTACAAACACGAAAACGTATTGATTGATTGACATTGGAATTTCTCTGGCTATTCATTAGTGACAATCTTTTCATAGGTATCTATTAAATTATTAACCTATGGCAAAGTATTTAGATACAACCGGTTTCTGCAAGGCCTCTGCATAGCCGAAATAATCTTAATTATATTTGCTGCAACTGCGATTAGTTGACGGTATAGTAACAATTTAACCTCGTTTACTTTGGATATAGATGTTTTCTAATTTACGTTGTCTGGCCATATTAATAAAATAGCCTACGACCAACAAAACCTACCAAATATACACAAAAAAAAACATAAAAATTCGTCAAGCCGTTTCGGAGTTCTAGAGTTCAAAGAATTGAAGGTGCAACAGTAAACATGTATGTTGTATGCAAGTTTTTGCCAACTCCTAAAAACACTCAAAACGCAATAATTTACAAACATTTATATATTCCAAGTTTCACAAGTGTTAGTTACGGTAACAAAATATTTAAAAGCGTAACGTTAGGAGCGTGCATCAGCGTCAATTTGATGCGTTCGTTCGGTCACCGACTAGTTGAGCTCGTTAAGCAAACGTGACGTTATCAATTCCTGAAATTATGAGCCCCATTATTTGTGTCATGGTGCTGCTAAATGGGACGCGTGTTTGGGGTTTTGAATTGAAGAATTTTTGTTCAATGATTTGCCATTTTAATGTTGCAGCCTTGACTGTAAATGATTTGGAGATACTTACCTACAAAAATACATAGTCCTGTACTTTTTGGAGTGAATGGAGATAATTACCTACAAAAGTACAGTACACTGTATCTACTTTTGTAGGTAAGTAAAAAATCCCAAAATGTCAATCCCAAAATCTTCCAAATGTTTATTTGAATGTGAATGAATTTTATCTAATCTTAGAATGTGAATACCATGGAGCCATTTACTAAGTATATTAATACCTATATGTTTGACAAAAATTAACATGGCGGTTAGGAGTATTGTCATGCTCGCTCAAATGTCTCGCTGATGGTGGCGCGTGTGTTGGATCATTCGGCTCCCTTCAAAATGGTTGAGCTGAATGGTGCTGATTCACGCGTCATGTTCGTGAACGGGCGCTGTCAGTAGAGATTGGTCAACTCTTATCTGCCATGGACTTTATCTTGCTTCTTTTTTGTGTTTTGTATTGTTAGATTGCCTTCATAGTTTTCACATATAGAAGCAACAAGAATCATGTAACCAGACTTTGTAAAAAACTTGATTTAAAAGAGTGTCCGTGGAGTTTCTTGCTCGTTCTTGTACATAGAGACCTACCTACGTTTTGGAACGAGCAACTAGCTTCCACTCTCTGACTAACTGACCGACTCCTTGACAATTCAAAAGTGCCTGTAAATGGTTTAATTGAAATAAATGCTTTGACTTTGTCTTTGACTTTGAATGTATTTTAAAAGTTTTGAAGGTTTTGGGGACGTTCTTACTAGGAACAAGATTATGTAGTACCTATATTTGACGGGCCTGTTGGTCTAGTGGTCACTGAAACTGACTGCTAAGCCGGAGGTCGTGGGTTCGATTCCCACCCAGGACAAACTTTGTGTGATGAGCATGATTGTTTGTTCTGTGTCTGGGTGTTTATCTATAATATGTATGTATTTATAAATTAAATAAGTATGTATATCAGTTGTCTGGTTACCATAACACAAGCTCTGCTTAGCTTGGGACCAGATGACCGTGTGTGAGTTGTCCCAAGATATTTATTTAGATTTATTTATTTATATATCAGTGTATAAATCTCATTATCTTTCAGCTAAAATATAAGATTCTTCATATTTTTTGCTACACATAGTTTTAATCCATTAAATACAAGTTCTGTTAATTAGGTATCATAAGTTGCTCTGGCTAGTAAGCACTAAGCATAAAGCAAAGAGTATATAACCACATAAAGTGACAGATCATAATAGTGATAGTATCCATCATCGGAATGTAAGGAATGTTTTTAAACATTATTCTGCCTACAGCTCTACTTTGGTACGTAGAAGAGACTGTTAGAATTTCAAACACAAATAACTATTTCGTCAGAGATCGTCAGAGAAAATCTCTCGACGATTGATGAGCTACTGAATACCAAATTACTGGATTTATTATAAGAACTATGCGTAAACTTGAATTAAGCAGGTCAAATAATATACTTCTACTCATAAAATGATGCCGTTAGCGAATCAATTCTAAAATGAAACGGTATTTATTTACAAATACTTAATTCTGTCTATGTTTACCAAAACTAGGCTTAAACAAACTGGAATGTTGATTGAATTCGAAATCCAAGTAAGTATTGTATTTAAAACGTTACAGATTAATTTTTTTACGAAATTGATTTTTGTTATATTTCTAAACTAGCACTTTGCTCGCGATTTTATTATTATTATTTATTTATTATTAATTTATATATACAATAAGTTCATAATTACTATAAAACTTTGCCCCGCAAAACCGTGTTATCGGTTTAACTGCGGATAAAAAGAGTGTTGCGGTTTGTCCGCGTGTATTTTGTTACTGGTCATTATTTTTTTGATATTAAAATATAGTCTTTATTACTCACTGATAATGTAGCTACATATTCTTGAACGAATTTTTAAAATCGGTTGTTATTTTGTTGAGTTTATCTATTAAAACAAACAGATATCATCTGTCTGCATCTGCAATATTAAATTAACGTAAATTTTAGGGAAGTGCATGCATGCTCTTAGTGGTCTGTGTTCGTGTGTGTGTTTGCTGTGTATGTAGGTACCCATGTGTGTGTGTGTGTGTGTGCGTGTGTGTTATGTGTGTGTGTAACTGCCTACCTGACCTCCAAAACCCAGTTACTTTGTAACACGATACCTCTTGGTAAGACTGGTTGTCAGACTTTCTGGCTTCTGACTACCCATAACAACTGCCAGAGATCTACGAATGACAGCCGGGACTAACGGTTTCACGTGCTTTCTGAGGCACGGAGGGAACTCTGTATGAAATGGATGGCCACCCATCCATACACCAACCGAGGTAAGCGTAGCTTAACCTTGACCGATCTCTCCGTACGGCTTTTACTTGGCCAGGAACTCCTCATCCATTCTCTTCAAACTATAAGTCTAGATTGAATCAGTCAAAAAAAGTCAACACAAAACGCTTTTCCATTTGACCTCTACTTTACAGCAACTTGTTGCAAACTGTGCTTGTTATTAGGTCAATATATCTTCTTTTATTACAGTTTTACTTTAACGATAAAAGTAAAAGGTTGGAACTCAAACACTTACTCCTGATTTGCCCTTATTAAGCTGCAAGACTAATACGGTTCACTAAATGTATTCAATTGGATAATAACGATGTCTGTTCTTGACTGATATAAGACAAGTCGGAAAGAGTGACCTTGTTTTTATTCAATAAGTAATGTTTTAGAGTGTTGTTATAATATAAATTCATGTTTATTTTTTACTTATAAATTTATGCTTTTGCTTTGTGCTGATAAATTCGCAATGCAAAAGCAGAATCGAGCAAAAGCATATTTTGCGCGAATGAAAGATACACTAGTAAGATGTGAAATCAATGACGAAAATGTACACAATATAATTAATAATACCAGCCTATTGTTGTCCCATAGCAGGGTAAAGGCCTCTTCTCGTACAGAGAAGACACAAGCAATGGTCACCACGCTTGTTCAAGCCGGAATGGCGATTTCAAACTTAAATTAATAAGTCCAGGGCCTCAAGTCTACTATTACAATAGTGTCAGAATGGTCTATCATTGATTTCATAATTGTTGATTTTGACAAGTTTGGTAATCTACTAATATAATGGCGTCATTATGACTTTCCAATGGTCAACCACTGACACTCCATTGAAAGAAATGATAAAGAATGGTAATCTCGTACATAATGACAAATGAATGACTGACTTAGTTTACGAACTTCTTACTACTTCACACTTCAACACTTATAATAATAATTATGTAAAAATATATATAAATGAAATCTGACATAAATAATTGTTCAAATTTAGTAGTCGTTTTTCGAAAATTATTTCTACTAACGGGTTTCATAATAATGGCAATACGACAATGTCATTATAACACAATTCTATTACGAGACTATTGAGCGACCACTGATCGACCATTCTGAATTTAGCAGATTACGAACTTTTAGCAAAATGACAATGGGATTGTGTTGGAATGACAAAATTATAAAAATAGCAGACTTGGCCCCCTGTTTCTCACCGATTTCAGTGATGTCTAAGATCAACTTAGATAGTACAGAGGCCAGCTCACATCAAGCTCAAATCAAGCAAACTTATTGGATAGATTTTCAACTTATTTACAAAAAGTTAAGGTTCACGTTCAATTGAGAAAAATTGTTAGTTTGGGATGGCTTGATGTGCTGGTCTGTACATATGAAATTGAAAAAATCACATTGATACTAAACTTTCTCGTGCCCGGCTGCGAACCTAAAGAAGCGAGCGGCCGACTTGATATTAATCAATAAAAATATTTTTATTAGCCTAAATAACGTTTGAAACCACAATTCCATACATTATTTTAATACGGGACCCCAAACCATCGCGTACTACGTAGTTCGTCGCAGCCAGAGGTAATTTATCATTCATAATTACAAGTTAGATTAGTATTTACATAGGCAGCAAATGTTCTATAGCACAAAATAATATAAAACGGTTAATATTCTTGCTGGCTTTAATCTAGGCTTCTATTTTAATCCACAGTCATTAATGTAGATTAAATACGAACAAATTTTATGAGGGTAATTTTACAATACTTGTTAATTTTATTTAATGATCAAATAATATGTGTCAGATTGTGATCCATTTTCTTTTACAACAAATTGAGTTTGAATAAAAATCAAAAGCCACCTTTTTTTGGATCTACCTGCTTTGATGGCGGGAACTCCAACTCGATTTCTACCGAAAGCTAGAAACAACAGCTACTCTACTCAATGCGCTTAACAAACCACTGTAGAAAAAAATAGCAATATTGATGTGGGATTGGGCTGGCTATATTTACCGCATGCCCAATGAGGTGTGGGTTTAAATAACCATTACGTGAAGCCCTAGAACAGTCAAAATGCGTCGCGGCAGATTATGCAAAAAAAGATGAGACAAGCTAGACAAAATTATTACCATCAGCCTTGGACAGAAAGAGGTAGAAGTCATAGTGGGATTTGCCCAGCTGTGGGGTGATACAGGCCAACAGTAGTAATATACGTATATATACAAGTTTTGTAAATAATTTATATTTGTCATAAGAACTTACAGTTTACTTAGGATGAGATATAAAGTGCTTACATCTAAATAATGATATCAAATTTGTCTCTGGGGTTTTGGCGACGTTACAGCCGAGCGTATAAACATGTTTATTGAGTTTTCTTGTGAATATGTTTAAACTATAACATTTCTTCGAATTGTAAAAAAGTATCAATACCAATAGAAAAAGAATCATACTACTCGTGTGAAGAAAATTCGTTTCTAATAACGTCTCTAGAGTCACACTGAGCCTCGTGTATACTTATTCTTATCTTCTAAAGCTTTCAGAAGAACTAAATAAATAAATCTCTTGAAACCTGTGCTTTATAAATAAATTCTTTAGGAGGAACGTATGCTGTTTGCATTAATATAATAATGAGTCATCATCTGCCTAGCTTTTTCCCAAGTAGGTATGTTGGGGTCGGCTTCCACTCTAACCGGATGCAGGTGAAGATCAGTGTTGTACATGGAGCGACTGCCTATCTGGCCTCCACAACCCAGTTAATGAGTAACACGATACCCCTTGGTAAGACTGGTTGTCAGATTTTCTGGCTTCTGTCTACATAACGACTGCCAAAGATCTACGAATGACAACCGGGACCAACGGCTTTACGTGCTTTCCAAGGCACGGAGGGGTCTTGATATAAGATGGATTGTCACCCATCCACGGACCGACCGCGACAATGGTAGCTTCACCATCATGACCGATCAATACGTTATACAGAGATAATTAGATACATTTTGAAACATCATGTTTGGCATTTCTTTCTCCATCTTACTAATTAACAAAATCACCTTGGATAACCGCTAGCTTTGATAGTAAGCTTAAAATGACGTCATTCGTTTATTATCGACGATACAATGGCCGCCCTAATTAATACCAGATGACGACCAACTATTTATAGGAAACTTATGATCCGTGACCTGTTAACTTTTAACGATCATTCCTATTTCAGTATTTTGTGCAAGATGTGGATTACTGGAAAAGGAATGATTGTATCCGCCTCCGCCAGTAAATAGATCCATAAACGAGTAGCTCTTTGTTGAAACTAAATTGATTTATGTACAGGCGGATTTTAATATTTCAAACACATTTTTACGTTCGAAATATTTAAATCCTCATTTCGACATTCATCTATATGTATGGTATCACAATTTCACGTCAACGCGTCAATACGTTGACGTGAAATTGAACTGGAAATACTACTGTTCTATAGCATTTTGGTTTAATTTTATATGACAAGCACAATAGATCTAAAATTGTTATGAAGCCAAAACAAAAAAAAACCTATTACTGAGTTGCGAATTTTTTTTCCACTTTAAACTTTGATTGAATTCGAATTAACACGCAGTCATGTTAAGCCTTCTGTACAAAGCCCCAAGTGCATTAAAGTCTCTTTGCATCTACTATGCTATTTAAAAAAAAACCCATTAAACAAACTTCAATAGGACAACAAAAGTACCTAGTACCAATATGTAATAACAATGAAAATTCAAGAAAATTACTACCTACTTAACTCCTTGTACAACATATATGTGTGCGTATGTATGGCCTTAAATTATCCTAAAAGCATTATGTTTCTTATTCACATTTTCTGGCGTAACAAGAAATATTCATTTTCCTGCAAGGTGTCCAATTCGTATCCCATGTCAAATTTTTGACATAGGTAGATAGAAAATAATGCTGAGTAAAATAATATTCAAAAGAGGTAAGTTAGGCCTCTACCAGACGAGCGACGAATTCCCGACTACTTATACCGCAAATCAAGAATTATAGTTTCATCATTACATCGTTATTAAGTCACAGGTCACAGTTTTAATATTAGTACTATCGTACAGTAGCGACACGCCCCGCCTCCCTCTGGAACACTGTTCCTCACCTCTTCCCTTGTCAAACGTGCTCTCGAAACTGCTTTTAATTCCCGGGGCGCGTAGACATGCACACACACACGCACGTATTTCTACAGACTGTTATTTTGGTAGTTTCGTTTCTATGGAGTGTTGTAGGTGTGCTTAGGTACTTGTAAAAGAGCCGTGGCTACGCTTGCCGCGTTTGATTCGTAGATGGGTGACCATCCGTTTCATATGAATGGTATCCGTGCCTCGGAAAGCACGTAAGGTTCCGGCTGTCATTGTAGATCTTTGACAGCCGTTGTAGGTAGTCAAAAGCTAGGAAATCTGACGACCAGTCTTACCAAAGGGTATCGTGTTACCCAGCACTTGGGTTGTGGAGGTCAGACACGCAGTCGCTCCATGTAAAACACTGGTTTTCAGCTGCATTTTATTACACTGAAACCCCGTCATAGTTGGGGAAAGGTTAGGCAGATGAATGAGATCTCCCTACAAAAGTAGTGTAGTAGGTAGTGTAATATCGTGGTCACACCCGCCTGACCACCACTAAGTTCATTTTTGCTTGCACTCAAAAGATGGAAGCGCTCTCTACCCTGCCCCGTTGACTTCGCAGGCGCCAAGGGATTTTTTTTTAACTGAGCAGGCGGGAAAGTCCGCGATAGTACCTACTCATATTTTGATCAATAAGTGATTATACTCATCAAAATGTTGTAGAGATAAGGGCATTAGTGATCTTATCTAATAACTAGGCAAAGGAAAAGGCTAGGCAGATAATGATATAATGGATTTTTTTTTTTAAGGTTAACGATTGGTCTTTGACTTCGAGAATGTACTCGATGGTCTTCGATTTCCAACTTTGTATGCACAAGTCGGTTCATCGGGTGTGTCGGTCTTACTCGCTTCAATTTATATAACATCACCTAAACTACCATTACTATCGGTCATGTACTTCACACAAATTAAATTGTTCCTCATTCTCTACTTACATTGATGACTTGCATGACTGTGGTCGACGCGCGGACAAATGAGACCAATCAACTATGCATTTGTTAAATGTTTTAGATGTTACGATGCTGTTACTAAGTTTGTAATTATAATAATGATATACCTAAGCATGTACTTAAAGGGAATTATATCCTATTGTAATATTCGATGATGAATGTGAAATCAAATTTCTTTGTTCTGTTTCCACGACATACGAAACATATCTCACGTTTATGATCTAGCCACCAAAACAAGACTGTGAATCTACTCAAAATTATCCTGTGCCGGATATTGGTCTTGCCTGATAACAGAGTATTAATTTCCCAGTACATAATTAAACTATAATTAATCCAGATACCTTATAATGATGTAATACTACCCCAGACGATATCACCGTGTACGTGTGCCGATGTGAGAATAATTAGGTACCTACGTCGATAATATCGCGCAAGCAATTACTTACCCCACTTTAATTGGCCACAACATCAGAGTATCGCGCAAATTTACCCACAGTGTAACTACTCAAACATCCACTATCTAGCTCAAAATTAGACCGAGTTCGGATGAGCCAATTATAAGTAGTTTCGTCTCTCGACTAAGGCCGGAGTCACACTGTCGTTGAGGCGTATTACACGACTTTTAAATACATCATTGGAACACTACTGCCGCCTTTTAAGTTGTCCTGTCTTATCTCACAATAACGCCCGACTAATGCTTGTGTGGTCGGGGCGTTAGGAACACCAACATTGTTCTGTGAGCTAAACCGTGACGTGTAATCTATTCTAGTTTTATTTTGATGGACAGTGATTAACACACATCTGCACTCAATGTCAAATGGTCACATAATATTTGGTGTATTTTATTTTGGTTTGTTTTATACATCTGTGAATGGACGGCATATGGAATGGAGCAGATGTCCGTTTTAACTTTTAATTCATTGTATCATATTTCGTCATGTTGTACTCCCTTCCGGCTGTGCAGAAATGGGTTGAATAGTGTAGGTGTAAAATAATAAAATGCGAATAGTAAATAAATACACACATGTAATACTACACGCGTATATATTTACTATTCATCAAAAAATTACGACTGTCGTAATTTTTTGATGAATAGTAAATGTATGTAGTATGTACTGACATATCTTGGATATTGGTGGTTATATTGAATCGATACTAGGTACCTACCTACAGGGAAAGGCGGAGCAAGTTGGTATGGGCATTCCGTCTAAAGACATTGGCACAAGACCAGAGAGACCGCCGAAAGCCGCAATACAAGTACTCCGTTTTGATTCTGCTCAATTTCATGCCAGTACACACTCCAGTCTTTGCCACCAGACCTCCAATCTGCTCTGGACCTCTAGGCCACTTTCTGGTACCAGCACAATGTCATCGGCAAACAGCATACACCAGGGTGCCTCTTCCTGGATGCCCGACGACAGAGCATCCATTATTACCAGAAAGAGGTTATAATGGAGATTGCCCCAAAGCAGATACTGCAGTTCATCACAGCTGCAGGGTTTACTGGCGATCTTTAATTAAAACAATCGGCGATCACAATAGGTCAGCTCTGGTCGCCGTGACACTATAATTCCGCATAAAGTTAATTTAAAAAAAGGGCCGCGAGCCGACCCGTGCGTCAAGCCGTTAGCCACATTGGAGCTGTCAAAGAAAAGATGGATGAATTGTGTGAAGAATGATATGAATGAAAAGTGAGACAGTGAAAGCATGACAGTTGACAGGATGGAATGGAAGAAGATAACATGGTGTGCCGACCCCAAGTAACACGGGATAAGAGCGGGAAGATGATAATGACTAGCTACCTGCAGAGCTATTGTGTAAATAAAGTCCCTCGGTGAATTTAGGCGTAGTTAGCTAGCTACAGCTAAATCAAGCGACGGCCTAAAAAGTCAAAAGAATAGACTAGGATTGACAGCTGTCAATCCTAGTCTATCCCATCCACCATACCATACCAATTTATAGCTCAAGCTTCACCTCAATCTCGAAAAATATTTTTACAGAATTGTACTGCTTTTCATTTAAATTAATTTAAAAAATAAACTTAATATGTAATCTCTTACAACACGTAGGTAGCACCTGTTAAAAAAACAACCAGGAGGCAATCTAAATGTGCATTTCTGTTCCAACAGAACGAAAAAACAATGCAGTACTGCAAACGACGCCAAACAACTATACAATTTGTTTTATAAACAACACTAATATACAAACGACGAGCAATATAATGGCGCTTAATTGAACGACAACGTGGCGCGACGATAGTTATGTCACTTTAATAATACTTCGCGCAACAAGCAACTTGTGACAAGTGTCAATAGTGAAGCGGATAAATTATGGAACGATTATTACTGATGCTACAATTTTAGAACGGAATATTTTATGAGCAATATTGGGCTATTTGCTGAATAAGTGAAGTTCTAATTTTGCTAACTAACATCTTACTTGAAATACCGTTATATTCACTAATACCTATGGATCTAAGGATAATTTTATTTGTATTGAAAATTTATGTTCGGTTACTTAGAAAATTTACTCGTTATTACCTACCTATATTTTGAAAGTATTGATAATTTATGTAACGCATTTCAATACAATTTCTGGTAAATAATTAATTTACTGAAAATTAAAGAAACCTTTTAAATGCTACAGGAGACAACATTCAACTGGTGTCAAGGTTTCATAGAAAGTATTGATAATTTATGTAACGAATTTCAATACAATTTCTGGTAAATAATTAATTTACTGAAAATTAAAGAAACCTTTTAAATGCTACAGGAGACAACATTCAACTGGTGTCAAGGTTTTATAGTGAATTCTGGTGAAATTCATCAATTCGTCTTTGGGAAATAATACTTATTTACCATATTATTATTACGTACCTAAGACGGATTGACGACTTACTCAACAAATTACTCAATAAGTACAGTCAGCTGCACGATGTGGTTACCCCCCTTGAAAGCACCTACGCTCGAATCCGTGATCGCCGCATAGCAAGTTTTTGTGTTTTATTCTTATATTTTTTTTTAAATAGTTATGAACAACAATGCAGAAGAATATTTCAATAACAATATCAGTAGCTTAGTTGGTCTAGAGGTTGAAAATGTGACATGTGAATTCGGTGATCCAAGTTCGATACTGGCAGATGGGTTTTCTAATTTTTGTTTTTATCAAATTTTGTTTTTCTCTAAGTTATACTATTTCTGCAACTTTTTCTTTTTAAATATTGTTTTAACTAGTAGGTTTATATTAAAATGAAAGAAATATAATTTATTTTACTTGAATTTATTATAAATATTAAAGCTTAACTATATAAAATTATAGATATTCGTAACTTAAGAAAAGTTTGAATCGTTTCACTGCAAAATAGTTAAAAAAAACTACCTTTAAGGTTGACAATTTACCTTTCAGAGTAGTAGAATATTTTTCCTAATTAACGAGTGAAAAAACATGTTATCATTAGTTAACATTCTAATGAATAAACAATTTACATCTCTCGTTAATCATAAATATTATCTACCGCCAACTACTATTTCATATTAATCACAATAATGAAATAATGAGGTCAAATGATTTATTCTTAGAGTTTGTCAATGTCGACACTTTATTTTATTATATTATAACTATATAAGCAGGATTATGGGATTCCAGGATCAAAAATATATAGGATTATCGTAATCAGGATTCACTAACTATAATATGTAAAAAAAAAAATGGTTTTGTTAATAGCGGAGTGGATGACCCTCACTGAGTATTATTTGCTGTAGTCGGCTTCTCATTCGAGTTACCATATTCCAGCCCATATTCCTGCCACGCATCATGTCCCAAGTCCTTATGACTTCTTGTTGAAGGTTATCTTTGGACTTTCATTCACTTGAGTCCCAATTTAAAATCATTTGACCCCACATATTTTCAATTGGATTAAGATCTGGACTTTTAGCTGGCCAGGCGATAACAGTTATATCAGCCTGTAAACTTAGCCTCTCCTTCACCATTCGGGATCGATGCACAGCACAGTTATCATGAACGAAATATATTTGTCCTTCTGGATACGCAACACGCACTGTAGGTAACATAACCTCTTGCAATATTTGAAGATATGTCTTCCCATTCATGCGCCCGCCTATTTCTGTCAATTCGCCCGGACCCATCCACCACGTCCATCCCCAGTACCCTGAAAATAAGTTTTATTAGTAACAATATTAGTTTATGAGGTAGTAAGTATAATGTTTAAGATATTGTGGCGCTAGACATTGCTAAATAATAGCTTAATTTCACATAATAATGTTAATAAAATAAAATCTATCATCAATAATTTATTTACTAAATAGGTATGGCACTTTATTTACCTATTGTTATTCTACCACTGGATCTGTTCGGTAATATGTTTTGTGGATTGTAGCGTTCGTTAGGTTTCCGCCATAGTATTTTTTTACCATCATCATCGGACCTAAAAGTTTTTTCGTCCGTAAAAATAACTATGTTATTTTCCCAATCAAAGTCCATAAACTCCTGTGCGAACCGAACTCTTGCCGCCCGATGAGCTTCGGACAATTGGATTTTCTTCGCTGGACGATAATTGTGAATGCCTGCTGCGTGCAAGTGCCTCCGCACTGTGTCGATTGAAATGCTGTGTCGTTGAGCACTTGAGCGAGTGGTTGCGAATGGCGAATTCAAGTGAACATTTGTTATATCACGGTGGCGTTCACAATTGTCTGTATAAATGCCTGAACTTCTTCGGCCAAAAGGTTTTGGCTTCACATCACCAGTATCCAAATAACGTCGCACCCACAAGCGCACCGTTTTCCTCTGTGTAGAAAATACAATTTAAGTTAATCAATCCAGTGACAGAAATACTGTTCAATTTATTTTATTATTATAAAATATTATAATTATTTACCGCTATGCCCAACTGTCTGGCAATCCCTTTAATGCTTGCATTTTGTTCGTAAAGAACCACAATCTTAGTTCTTAAGAAATTATCAATCATTTTCAATTAAGTATTTTTAACACAAACACGTATTATGCGAAAGGTGAAACAAAACTAGACTCATCAGACGGTAATTTCATTATAGATTAGTAAAATGTATGCATAACTACCTTCAATTAACAAACTATGCAGTCTCTGCGAGTTCATATTATACTCGTATATCGATTAGACAGAGACAGAATTATAACGCCAAGTAGATTGATAATTTGTCAAATAATTGTCTACCTAACTGGCTTAGTTGGTAAGAGCTCGCCTTATTCAAACGATAGCTAATGATTCGGTGGATCGAATCTCGTCTGGGCATATGAATACTTTTTGTGTTATTCTTAAGGATGTTTGAATTGCAAAGTTGTAGCAAAGTTAATTTTAATACAACTGGGGTAACCAATTGATGCAGCCCACTGTACATACCTACTTACTCATTAGTTGAGCAGCAAAATAAGTCACAAGTGGGGTATTGAAATGGCATTTTAACTTTTTATACAAACTTACTTCCTTTGATTACTTTGATTCATACCGGCCATACCTATACTATCATTCCTGTGATGTAGGGATGTCCATCTATATTAATATTATAAATGTGTATGTGAGTTTGTTTGTAACGCTTTCTCGGCCAAACAACTGAACGGATTTACACAATAAAAGATGTAGGTTTTTTTATCAGCGACTTCGTCTGTATTCGACATTCGTGAGCGAACTCTAGAAACAAATCGATGGCCGCATCGAATAAACGTGCAAGAGCTTTTGCACGAAATTTGTTTCTTTTTTCGATTCCTTAGCCTGTTCTCCAACCCCCTAATTTTTTTATTAATGTTAGTCCAAAAATACGTCTGCAATCGTACTTAATTCCTTTTTTCTATGGAAATATCATATATTTTTTTCGATTAATGCGTTCTCAATTACACAAGAATAAACGTTTATAAAGGGCAAAACGTTTGTCATAGTTGGTTATCTGTTATTCAGTTTAGGTAATAGACGTTTGCACGTTTATTCATGTATTTTTTCTTCCTTATTTTATAGTAAATGTATGTTACCCGAAAAGTATCTTTACATATAATTTTGCGTTGTTTCTTACTATAATGATTGAGGTTCCTTAATTGTCTTTAACAATCAAGCACTACAGTATTCTTTAATTCTAAATTGAATTATAAAGATTGTAAAAGACTGAATGTTATTGAATAGTTCCATTGTTATTCATTTATTATAGGTACATACTATTTTCCATTTTTAAGTATTACAAAATACAAACATTTAAAAAACATATAAAAAATAGTATCCCGCCGGTAACAGGAACATGGTCCAAGGTATTGGTAAGGTTGTATTCAGGGCTCCTGAGAGAGGAGAAATCTTCTAATAATACGCGTCGTGCCCAGGAGTACCGCTTTCTGAATCAAACTCTTGATACAGGTGTCCAACGAGAGCCTCCTCTTTCCATAATGATTCCATTGGCCGTCCCGACTATCGGCAAATTGACTGCTATACGTACTTACATCCTACATGTTGACAACCTCGCAAGTCAAGTCAAACTACTTAATTTGTTTATCTTTCTCAGCTTTCACGAGGTTCTCGTCATGCTGAACCGCTATATCAAAAATCTTAGCACGACGCTCTAATCGACCTGTCACCACTGTGTCAGGCTTTATTGGCAACAATAGTCCTGTCAGTGATGACAGATTGATCCCAATATAACGTGATATTTTCAAGAACTGGATCGGGCACATACCTGTAGTTCGTTACTTCCGATTCCACAAGACTGTTGCTAATGGATAATCCTAGCTAAAGGTTTTGTGTCCATGCAAGTAGTCTCCGTTAACTAGACTTGTGACACCCAGAGATAATGTATTGGATTGATTCTCCCGGCCGGTGGCATGCCCGACAAATGTCAACCCTGATGTCCTTCACAATATACCTCTGGTAGTTGTTCGTCATCGAAATTTCATCCGTAATCGCGCAGACAAAACCTTTGGTTTTCTCAAAGAGATCACTGAAGCGCAGTCTGTTTACGGACGCCAAAAAATCTACATCAGGCCAATGCAGAACCCGGTAGAAGCGTCCGTAAAGCTCCTTACTTCTGCAATACCTCCCTAGGGTCATTATTATTTAATACTACAGGTTCGACCCAGTTCTCGTTTGCTAAGGAGAGCGGGATGAAGCCCTTTGTCCACTGAGACCACATCTCGATGCATCCCCACGTCGCCTTTAAGTAAGTACTCCCTGGGACAGAATACTAACGGTTGTGCAGGGACGTAGCATTTAAGAAGCCTCGGCTCCGTGGTATATACAGTCTCAGTACCCATGGCCGTGGACGATACATCCGATTTGCAGTCGGCAATGTATAGACCCTCCTATCTAGGGCGTTAATTTCCGTGTAAGTCCATTTGAGTAAGCCGAAAAAGTACATTAAAACCGGCATGACCCATGCTTTCAAGGCGCCCTCCTTGTTTCCGCCTGATAACAGACTATTTAATACTTTATTCAGACACCCAAAGAAGATCGTCCTCAACGATTGTTCTATGTCGGCAGCAATGATGACCTAATCTAACCTAACGCTTCCGACATGATCAAATACTTAAAAGTTTCGGTTGAAGAGGTTCCCACAGATTCTATCCCTAATCTTTACTCGCCTTGCATGACTGCATATTTGTCGACACCAAATTTTATCTTGATAATATAGCACTACTTAAAATTTTTGTTACTTTCAGTAGCTCCATCATTAGAAAATTGTTGAGGGAAAAGAGTTTCAGATCAAGACGGTGAGATATTACCTAACGTCCTCTTCTCAACCGATAGCCTAGACCCGAACCCTCCAGCAACGTGCTTAAAGGGTTTAAGGCTAAACTAAACCACAGTGGACTCAGACTATCACCCTGAAATATATCTCGCTCGATCCACATCAGTTCGCTATTCTCCCGGATCTGGCGACATCCTGAATAGTGAAGAACTGTCCTCCATTACTACAAACGCGACATCAGGAAAGTACGCAGAGTTATAATCATTATCGACTTTGTACAAATCTAACACCCTCATGAGTTATGTATATGGCACAGAATCCTAGGCCTTCTTATAGTCTATCCTCTATCTAAAGTGTCGATAGATCACTTCGGAAACGATACTGCCGCATGCTAGTTGCAGATCAAGAGCTAAGCTAAGTTAGTTTAGTTTAGCTCGCATGGCTGAAACAGTTTTTCAAACATGTGTGCAGAGTGCAAACTATGTGTCTATGTACACAAGTACGAAAAACTATGTCAGCTACGCAAGCTAAGCTAAACTAACTTAGCTTAGCTCTTGGTCTGCAACCGGTATAAACCTGCTGGTTAATGGCCCTATCAATGAGAAGTAGCTCCTTAGTACCACGACACCATTAGGCACACACATCCATTACACACTACATCCATTTTGTTAGGCAGACATGATAGAATATTGGTCAATGTGTTCGTTAATTAGTTATTATTATAAACACCTTTTTGTACAAATATCTCTTAATTTAAAAAAAACCTTTTATGAAAGCAAACAGTTCAATATACAATGCATTATTAGTAAATATGTATCACAATTGCAATGCTAACTTATTGACACTAATACAAATGCAATATTATCATTACCATCTTCAAATCTCTAAACATTTTTTTTATACAAGCGTGCAAACAATTGTAGCCGGGATCAAAATAAGCGAAATTGACCTAGAATAATAGTCTAACATTTTGTTCATTGACGTCGTATACATTCACACGAATAAACTTGTAATAATCTATAACAGTTAACTGCACTAGAGTAACAATAATTTACGATTTTTCATGATTTTCTTGAAAATGAATAAACATTTCATAAAAATAATTATAACAGTCTAAAGATATTTTTTTTATTTTCAATTTCTTAATCTATACTAATATTATAAAGCTGAAGAGTTTGTTTGTTTGTTTGGTTGAACGCGCTAATCTCAGAATTGAACTGGTTGGAATTGAAAAAACTTTTTATGTTGGATAGTCCATTTATCGAGGAAGGCTATAGGTCCATGCGAAGCTGGGTCGGGTCGCTAGTACATTATATAGACCTGCTTACAAAGAAACCCGCATTAGACGGTTTTATTTTCTCCTTTGAAGTTGACTTTTTTCACTTGCACTTTATTCGATGCGTCCATCGAAATAAATATTTATTTCAAATATTGGTCGAAAATATAAGTCTATTTCAAAGCGCTTGTACTTATTGACACGAACCCTCCACATTTAAATCTTCCGCTCATTTTATAGGTTTTTTCCATTTTAACCATAAAAATAACGATAGGGCTTCCCACCCGATGTTTTCCATGTGCTAATTCCTACACTTGGGAGAAATAACATTAAATCGTAGTGGCTTGCCCCGTTTCCAATGCTTTCTTACTAACGAACCGATAATTTAGGGGTGTAGCGAAGTTATCTTCGAATTTATGTTATTTTTGTTAGATTTTCCCTTGTTTTGGTCGGTCATTGCAAAAAGAATTTGTTCGAGGACCTATGTAAAAGGTATTTATCTGTCGAGAACGAATAATGGCAATGCTTTCACCGTAAAAGCACCCTTTATTGGTTTAATACCTATACCCAGAAATTGAATTTGAGATCAAAAATGTAAACAAACGTGTTGCACATTTAAAATAATAATAATAATAATAATAATATGTGGGGACATTTCACACACGGCCATCTGACCCCAAACTAGGGAGACCCTGTACTATGGGTGTCAGAGAGCTGTTATACATACACAAATATATTTTAAATACATACATATATAGATAAACAACACCCAGACACTAGGCAAACACAAGTGCTCTCACACAAATATTTACCCTGGGCGGGAATCGAACCCGCAACACGCTGCGCAGCAGTCGATCGCTCAGCCACTGCGCCAACCGTGTCGTCAATAAAAATATCAATTGTGTAGTTTGTCGAAAAGTACTGTAACTTAGTGCTAAATTATAATAAATATAGGCATACCTATCTTAAATAGGTAAAAATATAATATAGCACGCAGTTCTCAACCATAAAGTGACGTAAACTACGATCCGAGAATAAAATAACTGTTTGAAATAAAATCATGCAGATTATTTTTATGCTACTGGCAACAAAGCTTTTGTAAATTATATCAAATAAACATGAGGAACTTGTTCATAAGAATAGAAATCTTTTATTTTCATTAATTTACCTTAACTTTAGGCTATAATATAATTTAATTTTGACAAGCCGCTTTATCGTGCGTAGAAAACTTAAAAAGAAAAACAAATAATGTTGACTACCCCTGAAGTGTCATTGGCCTTTTTGAGGCAGTGGCATTTTTGACCTCAAATTTCATATCTGAGTAAAGTTACTTATTAGTCAAGAACTGGCCAAGTGCGAGTCGGACTCGCTCACGAAGAGTTCAAACCACTGTACAATTTTAACATTACATAAAAACTAATCTAAAAACAAACTTAATTTTAGACTCAGTGGTTTCGAGGAGATCAAGGGTGGTACATTTTCATCAGTTTCCTTTAATAACTTTAAAGCTATTTATTTGAAAATGCAGAAAGAAAATACATGTCACACGGTACAGGTGTTTATAGGTAGTTATAACTTTTTTAAAGTTTCCTAATTTGCCCTCCAAAAATTGTGTTTGACCTACGACCAAGAAGTGTTGAGTGTCACAATTATTCATACTTTCAATTAAATCGTGGCTTGTAGATTTGGAGCCAATTTGGCGGTGGCGGTGACAGACGAACAAACTGACACATGAAAGTGATCCTATAAGGGTCCCGTTTTTCACTCTGACGTAGGTACGGAGCTCTAAAAAGAAACAAACACTTATTGTAATAAAAGGCTCTAA
This sequence comes from Charanyca ferruginea, assembly GCA_947361185.1. Taxonomy (NCBI): domain Eukaryota; kingdom Metazoa; phylum Arthropoda; class Insecta; order Lepidoptera; family Noctuidae; genus Charanyca; species Charanyca ferruginea. The sequence goes on along the minus strand of OX376055.1, from coordinate 52,093,308 downwards.
ATAGTTTCTAAAGTTATTCAAGGACCTATACTGATATGTTATGTACCATTATTATTATTAAGAATCATGGCGAGATTTATACAAATAAAATTAAGATGTTTAGAGAAGTTGAAAGTCAAATTTTTATATTCTTGGGTACCTAAAGAGTATCTTCAGGCATTTACAATATTTTTAAAACCCCGCAAAAAAAAGTTAATAGTTAAACGAAAAACTCATTATTTCAGAACGAAACGGCGACTGACAGTAACAGTGACACCGACAGCTGCCGTTTCGCAGTTCTTACATTGAAATTGCATCGTTTTATGAGAAAAAATATCACAAAATAATGATTATTTTTTTCCACATACTTGTCACATTACTTGTCTGCCAATTTTATAGATCCGCTAACATCGCTTGTCACTTTCTTTTTTTTATAAACACAAAATGGGCATCGAGATGAAACGAAAAAGTATTATTTCCATTTCGTAATATTTTAATTATGCGGGGGTTTCAAAATATGCTAAGTATATCAATCTACTCCTGGTAATGTATTCTTCACATTGGAAAATATATTAAGCGCGTACTGTTCCTTCGTGGTTATTTATCATTAGCATATATTATTGTCATTAGCAAAACTAATTAAAATATTAAACAATTAATATCAGCTTAATGGTATTTCAATATTGAGCAATATTCAAAAATAAAATATAGCTCAATTTTCTCAGTCAGCTATTATCCAGGGATCACATTGAACAGTGTCCCGCTTCAATTCTCACCACCTACCACAAATTGCCTAATTGGTTCGTTAACCGACATTTTACGCGACAAAAATAAAATCAATGACGTCATAACAAAAAGGCCGGAAGCGCTAAATAAAAATGGCTAACTTCTACTCCTTATTGATGTTTCCAACGCCCTCAATGATTCCGACCTTGCATTCCTTGAAAGACACTTGGTTCTCAACCCAACATACAATTATCATTATTCATCCACTGCTTTGTTAAAATGACACTAAAACCGTCATCTTTGACTTTAGCAGTGATGTAAGGGACCTTTATCTTGATCCCTGTAGTTCTGCATGTATTTGCATGAGTATCGTGTTTCATACTTCAGCGTAATCTGGTTAACTGTATAATGGCGTACTTCGAATGTTTGTATGACCGTACTCGTTTAAAAATAGTTTCATCATGTCATTTAATCATTAGTAAAAAGGTGAACGCATAGCTGACGGAAGATGCACTGCGTATCATCTGTGTGGCGTAACGCTATCACAGTCAAATCCATACTTAAGTATATACTTATCCATGTACTAATATTACAAAATGTTAAAGTAACTCTGTCTGCTACGTTTTAAGGCGCTTCCCTGACCAAATAACCTTGACCATACATTTCCTCTTTGCCGCAGAATCGAAATGCGCACATTTTTTTGGGGTTTTTTTTTACAAAAAAAAAGAGAAACGATCTTTTAAAATAAAATAAAACGTGAATTTGTGTAATCCTCAAATTAATAACACGTCAAGTTTAGCAAAAGATACATGTTTCAGTTATTTTAGTCAGTTTTTTTACAGGGAGATTTAGGTGTATATAGGGTACATAAAAAAAAATAAGAACGTGGAATGTGATGATGATATTGAAAATTAATAATATGCTTATGGATGTATCAGTCTGATGCATCTTCCGTCAGATGAGCGTCCATCCTTAAGGACCTTTACCTTCAAAAGAAGGTTAATTATTTAGATCTAGGTAAATACAATGTAGGGACACGTGGATAAGAAAAAGCAATACGGACCAATCGGTCAAGGTTAAGCTACGTTTGACGCGGTCGGTCCGTGGATGGGGGACAATCCATTTCGTACCGAGACCCCTCCGTGCTTCTGAAAGCACGTAAAACCGATGGTCCCGGATGTTTTTTTTTTCTTTCGACAAGCCCGCCACACTTTTCCCCAACCACTGCAACTCCTGTAAACCAGAATCAACAGTGGCAACCACCAGAAAAGCACCAAAGCCTTGAAGCTCGACGAGTCCCAGCGAAACGATTCAACTGTCTTGGATCCCGCAACGAAATTAATCACAAAAGAACAGCGGATGAGTAAGAAAAACATATTTTCCACTTCCCTCCAAATCAAGCTGGAGACAGAACAGGACTAGGTCAACAGGCACAAAGGGACGTTTACAACTGGGAGTAGCCCAGTTGCTAAGCACCACGAATTATAATTGACATAATGGGTTCTAAAAAAGTGAGCTGTTATTAGTAAATCTTTGACAGCTTTATAGAATAGTCTAAAGCTTGAAAGTCTGACAACCAGTCTTGCCACGGGGTATAACGTGTTACCAGTAACTGGTTTGTGGAGATCGTCGATCCATGTAAAACACTGGTATTCAGCTGCATCCGGTTAGACTGCAGGCCAACCCCACCATAGTTTAGAGAAAGCTAGGCAGAGCAGATTCAATATAATTGTTCTTCTATTAATTGTAAATTCTGGCAGTCTACTTCGAATCTGAGACGATTCGGTTGACATCTCTAAACATTCTTAGAAATTAACGTAAAATAAATTTACACTTTACCCAACCGACTTATTTACTCCTAACATTGAAGTGGTTTTCTATACAATTTACTGTGAGATAATATAATTTTATGTTTCATTTATGAGCACGTTCGTTTTTACGCATCGCGTCAGATCATCAAATAGTTTGTAAACGACGAAAAGGAGGGCTGGAGGTTATTATTCGTTTACTTATTTTGTAGGTCATCAATGTTGAAGCAATTAATTTTTATTGTTTTTAACGAGATGTAATCACATGTGTTTATGTGACCGGTAAAGTAAGTGCTGAAAAAGAAAAAGCAAAACTATTACTTAGTTTTTCAAACATGTTGAAATAAAATATTGATCCCATTTCAGGTCAGATCATTAATAAAACTTCCAACAGACCTAGAAAATGGAATACGGACGTGCTTTGGACAGGCCATTTTAATTAATTACTGCATAGATTTACGTTTGCACCATCTTAGTTTGGCTATTCTAAATTCAGACATCTATGCAGAAAATCTAGCTGAGTAAGATATTACCTACCTACCTCATCATCATCATCATCATCATTTCAGCCGAAAGACGTCCACTGCTGGACCTAGGCCTCCCCCAAATGGCGCCACACTGACCGGTCCCGTGCGACTCGCATCCAGCGGATCCCCGCAACCTTTACCAGGTCATCGGTCCACCTAGTGGGAGGCCTTCCAACGCAACGTTACCTTCCTATAAGTTTAATATTAATTATTTTTTTTAATACTTAGGGCCACCATTTCCCCTCTTTTCAAAAATAATATAAGACCATTTGTATGAAATGATCTGAAAGCCAAAAACATTCATGTAATCAAAAACGTTCAATATTTAGTCGCAATCTCATCTCCGCGACATCAAAGTCAAAATCTTATGAAAAATGTAAGGGCGCGTATTCGATTTAGCGCAACTCAAAATCTAAACAATTGCTAGAACGGTGTAACAGCATTGACACACACTAGGACAATACAGTGGTCTGCTTGTGTGCATCAGAAAAAAAAATACGCACGAAATAAGCACCAATCATTGAAATTGATCGGCAAACGACAGCGCGCGATGTTTTACAGTGTCTTTAAAATAATTGTCAAAAATAAATGAGTTCGTATAACGGCCTGAAAAATATTCTGTATATTAAGCATAACCTTTATTTTCATAAAATAAATATATCAGCTTTATGTTTTTATTTAAATACTGGTGAAAAAAAATTTTCATAATGAACCGATTTACGATTATACTTTATCAACATTGTTTTTTAATACATAATAGTAATATTTTCGTAATTTTGGCTCTGTAGTAGACCTTGTGGCATACCGTAATGGTTGTATTCGTCCTGAAAGTTAACTCTTACGTCTATTTTCATAAAACGCTATGAAAGGATGGTCTTCGCTTTAAAAAACCATAATTAAAAATGATACTTTTACTTTGTAGTTCCCTAAATCAAGACTTAATCATTCTAAAACTGTAATTGTCTTTCAATAATCTGCTCACATTATTACGATATTGCTCTGGGCAAAACGCGAAAACATGAAGATTTCGTCACGAATCGAATACACGCTCTTAAAATAACGGCAATTTTGACAGATTGGGGATGAGATTCGAATGCAAACGATCTAGAAAGTTATTTTTAAAAACTGTCAAAGCTATTCATGATCGTTATCATCATATCAGCCTATTGCTGTCCACTGGCAGGTCTCCCCCAGAGATCGCCAACTGTGCTGGCAGCCCGTATCCATCCGCAGTCAGCCACCTTTAAATCGCCGGTCCATCGTGCCGCAGGGCGTCTCACTACGCTTGGCCAACCGCGATTTCCACTCAAAAAATAAAATCTCTCCCGTAGATTTGTATAGCAATAGTAAAATGTGACATTACTTTTTGCTAACTCAATTGAAGAACTAATTATTAATTTCAAACCAACAAAAGGCGAATTTTACCGTTAATTATGTAGGCGCAACTTTTCTCAAAAGCACTTTATTATACTAAAGTGCTTTTGAGAAAAGTTGCGTCGTGCAATATTGGTTTATAATGCTGCCAGGTACCCAATTGACCATCTACCAAGTAATTCCATCGGACCCTAATGGGAAATTGTGAAACAGGTCTAAAAATTTCACAACCAGACAAGAAATATATATTATTTTTATCCTATGAAACCAAACATTAGTTGAATAGCTCTAATGACAGTTCCAATAACATCGTTAGCAACATTGAATAGACTCTTTCAATACACCGTCTCCCCTTATAAGCTTTCGCTATTGATTATGTCGAGACACAGGTTGGTCACAATTTTCGGCCACTACGTCAATTCCATCTGATTAGTCGTCTGCGGGGATTCAACCTAATAATATCGTACAACGAAAATAATGACGTCTGGGAAGCTTAAGGTGTCTTTGATGTAGGGAACAAAATCTTGGGATGATACACGTGGAGGATAATATTTTTCTCCTTTCTGAAATGTTTTTGTTGTTTTATTTCAGTACATAATATGTTTGGTTACGTTTTAGTATCTATAAAGTACTCGGTACCCACATGCTCTTACATAAAAGGCAGGAAAAGGTCCGCCTTTATTTAATTATTTGTATAAGTTTATTATTTTAGAATCAACATAACGTAACTTTAGTACCTGGGCGACCGAGCTTTGCTCGGTATATTTTTTTCGTATTTTTTTTATTCAAACCTAGCTAGAGCGATTTATCGCCCCGGAAATCCCCTGCATACTAAATTTCATGAAAATGGTTGGAACGGTTTCCGAGATTCAAATTAAGTATATAGGTAGACGCTGTAATTTTAGTGATTATTATCCCGAAGCGAAATGATTTTGTCATGGTAGTACAATCGATTAATAAATTTTTTTTATCAAAAAACGACAGATTTAGAATTGTGGAAAACTAGCGACTGTATTAACGAAACACAATACTTACCTAAAAATTATTTCAATATTACCTTCACACTTTTACGGGTTTAGGACCGTTATAAGAGGAGTTGATGCATATTTTTTTAATTACCTATTTGAAAAATAAAAAACTTTTTATTTTTTAAGTTTAACTCTATGAATCGATAGTAGGTACTGTTGAGGGCAAGTCATTCTGCCGCGGGTAATGGACTATTTAGATTTCAGCTTGTATATAAGGTTAACGATTCATGCGTATCTAACATTGACATTTACGTCTTTTTATTCTATGATAGAACTTTTCACATTACAAAACTTGTAAGAACTTATATGATTTTTTTGGATAATATTTAACTGCGATCTAATCCCGCCTCACGACAAACTCGACTGATCCGATAAATGAACTTGTATAAAAGTTTAATATTACGTTACGCGTCGAAAGCGCGGGATTGCGATCTTTCCCGACGACTGACTTTCGGCAAAGTTAAATAAGCTACGCCATGAGAAAACTCGGGCAATCTACCTCGTCAAGTATAAGTACGGTTCTCTTTAATATGAACGTTTATTGTGTGGTTATAATTGGGGGGTATGCTGGTCTGATTTGATTGTCTACATAATTATTATTGGCTTTAATTCATGATACCAGTTATTGCATGAAATGGCGTATTTACGAGAAACATGGTTGTAATTTCATTAAAGCAACTGTCTGATATTATTCATACCATTTGTATATATATCTGCCGATTCCTCAGAAGTCCTTCAGATTGTTCTGAGAACAACTGGAAAGTACTACTTGTTGGTCAGTCCTTAAGCATGGCCAAACTTAAAAAAAAACCACTCGGACTAATATACTACTAGAGGGTAAATACTACATAAGGTCATAAGGTCAGCAACTCTGTAAAATTGCATGTCCGGGAGGTCTTTGTCTATTTTTACTATTAGACACACTATTTTGCTCAATATACTTACAAATTGATCATGGTAGTTATTTCATGTGTTGTTACAGATTGTTCTGCTTGTTTCAAAGAAGATTCCGTAAACAACAGGAGTGTAACTACAGGCAGTACGTTTTACGAAGAGTGCTGCTGTACGGAATCCGGTTATACGCTGAAGCACCTGAAATGGCTGGATCCTTACAACAACGTCATTGTGGGGTATGTGATAAGTTTGATACTTCAACAAACTAGGTACTTTAGGAGAAAGAATCTAAAACACGAGTTGCAGTTTTCCATAGCAGAATATTCTTCAAAGGTTTAACGATAAAGGGGGTTCGAACCTTTTTGTATGAAAGCTGGCATATCGGCCCAGCGCCATTTTGTTTTTTGAAATCGCGGTGCTCTGGTTAACTGGTATGTATGGCTAGAGGACTCATAGACGAACAAAAATTTTCGAGTAACATGGTACCCCAAAGTGTTACGCTACCGAGATATTTGAAGATAAAGATCGACAATGAGTACAACGGCAATCATTATAAATAGACTTATTACATGTCTATAGGCGTCAGAATGTATCCGAATAATCGTTCCCGGGTTGATTATGATTATTACTGTTTATTGAAAGAGATTCTGTACATTACATACCACTAGAAGCACGTGAAAACTACACACTTGACATTTTTTGTTCGTCTATGAATGCTCTACCCATGAAAATAAAACGCCGCGATAAACGTGCGCCGTGATTTAAAAAAAAAAACAAAATAGCGGCTGGTCGCTATGCCAGATCGGTTCTATCACAAAATATAAAGGTCACGCCGCAGCCAAACGTACTTTGTAGTTCTATCCCCTCTAATGGCTTCATGATCTCTCATAGACGAAATGAGAAGTATTGAAAGTGACTTTCGTAGAAAACACAATGTTTATCTAATGAACAATAGGCAGTTTGCAAAAAAATACATCTACTTGAATAAAATTATGGTAATTTAGCCATTTCTTTTTTATTTTTTGCTGTCAAGTCCTAAATAAGAATATTGTTTCAACAAGACCAGGTACAGATTCAAACGTATTCGTCGAGGAGCAGACCGACTGCATATCTCTGCATATTCCGAGTGCAAGCAAGACGTTATCAGGAACATATAGATGCGTCACATTCTTCGAGACGACAGCTCACTCTCAAATTCATAATTTAGATGTATTTGGTAAGATATTACATTATTTACGAGAACCGCTCTTTTTTATTAGTCCTTAGATGAATGAACATTAACTTGTGTATGGATGGAGAGAGAGAGGAAGGCTAAGGAAAATAATATGGAAGAATTGTGTGAAGAAAGATATTAATGAAAAGAGACTCAGTAAATGGTTGACAGGACGGAATGGATGAAAAAAACATGTTGCGTCGACCGCAAGTAACATAGGACAAGGGCAAGAAGATAATAATGATGAACGAAACTTAGACGCTTCTTTTTATTAGATGATGATTATGAATTAATCAATTTTTCCATACGAAAAGCACATTACAAGAATACGACAAAAATGAATTCAATCGGAATTGGTTATCAATTACAGATTTACTAACAGACCATACTTACATTTCTATGTACTAATAAATAATTAATGACTCAGTTATACACGTCAACAGATCCGTTATACTTCTATAACGCAGAGATAAACCAGTATCTGGTACACAGCAACAACTCTTTGCTCACTTGCGAAGCCAAGGGAGCAACGCCGCCTTTCATCAGATGGTACAGAGGAAAAGACGGACAGAATGAGGTAAATATGATCATGTTTTTAAATTTTAACAGCACAATCAATATTCAGCCGAGACCCGCCCCAGTCCCCTTTGCACATAAGGCCTCCTTGAAGCATTGTCACAATTTCCAGAAGATTCCAGCAATCTTTACCTGGGTCTCGGTCCATCTTATGATACACACATATTACGAAGAAACTGTCATACAAATGTGAGTGACAAACTTTTTTGAAACTTGGATATAGATTGATAGAGATTAGATGTATTGAAAAGCCATTTGCAAAAAATAACAAAGTTACAGGTTTCAGTCTGATCAATAGGTGGTTGAAGCATACCCGGCTTTGTTAAAGATACCCTCAAACTACTGGTGATTTTTTATTGAAGTGTGAAACAAATTGTTTGCAGATATTTAACGACTCAGTAAAATATCAGATTATGCCTGACGGACTGATTGTTAAAAATGTAAAAAATGATGATGAAGGGATCTACAAGTGTTCAGCGTCAGTATTATCAACTGGTGAAGAAATTGAAAGGGATATAGACGCCAAGGTAAGAGTAATGGCCAATTAAAAAGCAAAGATATAAAAACTCCTCGAAGGTATAATATATATTCAAAATATTGTCTTACTACTAAAAATGTACTGGTTTGAAGCTACATAATTTTAATAGCTAAACGAATTTATCTGAAGATCAACAAAAAAAGTATTATTTAAATAAGGCGTAAGATAGAAATGGTAATAGAATAACTTCTTACATCATCATTGACTTCACTTTTATTATTACTGTTTTCACACAGGTAATGACAGCACCAATAATCAGACACTTCACAGCTAGTCCAGAATCGGTGTTAGCTTCAGGAGAAGCCTTGATGATACAGTGCGCTGCTGAAGGTTTGCCTCAACCAGAATTGGAATGGAAGAAAATACCAGAAGCGGTAAGAAATAACGATTGTTTCCAAGTTTATGACGTAAATACTTAAGAGACTGAAGACATTTGACAGTCGATTCAAAGGAATTAAAAGTATATCATGTTGGCATTGCCACACTGCCATTTTTATAATTGGCCAATATCATAATTATTAATAGCTGACACAGCAAACGTTGTCGCACCATATAAATAAATAAATAAATAACCTACGACCTATTCTCAGACCTACTGAATCGGTCAAGCCGTTTCGGAGGATTTTGGTTACAAACACTGTGACACGAGAAATAATTTATTAGACTAGTAGATTTTATGCCTGTAGATAAATTTGGTGTGGGCTTTGCGTAAATCTTAAAGAAGAATTTACCCTTCTTTGTCTAAGTTCTGTATACCAATTTAGAAGCCGTAATACTAATCTTTACAAGATACGAGAGAGACCCATGTCTGGATTGTTTAAGGAAATGTCAGAATGTTAGCATTAGATAGTATTCAGTACTCTGTTTGAGGTACTAACCTTTTATAAAGTACCTCTAGAGGTTAACGGGCGTGCCAGTAGTAAACCTTTATTAAATCTGACAGCTCACTTACCTTAAAGTCACTTAGGACTCATTGTAGCCACATAACTCGGACGAACCATAAAAGCAAGTTTGTTTAGTACTTTGCAAGTACCTACTCAACTTACGGAGAGGTTAATAGCAAGAGTAAAAGTTGACTGATGGTAATTGAGGTGCTGGTGTAAAGTCTCGAGATTTCTTAAGAAATTGTTGGTGGGGTATAAATCCAAGGGCTCGTAAATAAATTCCGAGGTCTGACAAAACGGTCTCGAAATTAAAAGTTCAAAGTTTATAACGACTAAATTCACAAAAAATATAGTGTTGTCAAAAGAATATTTAGAAAATTATTTTCTTTATTATTTTTAGAGCCCAGGTGAAAATAAGACTGTAAAATGGACGCAACTAACAAACGACACTATACATTTCAAAAACATCACACCAGATGACGCTGGGACATACGAATGCATTGCTCGCAACTTCGTTGGAGTTTCTAAGAAGCAAATCAACATTGTGGTAAGTAGTTTTAAAACTTTCAAACTCTGCCTTATTAGTTTTTCCAAATAGGTAATTAATCAAGAGAAACATTTTTTAGCTTATAAAATCATTAGAAGAGTGTTGAAATTAAAATCCACTAACGTCAAGCGATTGAAATAACCTATACAATAACTATTATTCTACTGTTCCTATAGTTATAATTACCTCAGTCGAAATAGCCCGACACTACATATTACCTCAATATTTCAAGATAATAATATATTATATTTATAATATATTTAACAGCTAACCTATAATGGCTTATTTATTATCCTCAGGTACTTATACGACCGATGATAATTGGATTCACTAATAAAACAGTAGTGGAAGGTACACTGCTACCAATAATTTGTAACGCCACTGGTTTGCCTGCGCCAGCAGTTACCATAACGTATGAAGGAAAGACTTTAGAGGAAGAATGGTTTGTACAAGGAATTAATTCAATGAAGGATAATACCTAATTTATTGACTAGAGTCGAGATCATTGGTTACAGTGATTTCACATTTATCAGTTATACATTTCTATTTTAGGGAAACGGAATATGATTTAGAGATATCAAATTTCGAGACAATCAAAGTAGATAGATCTCGTGAAGGAATATACATTTGCAACGCAACCAATGACGGTAAGTGTGTTATATAGAAGTAAGTTTTAGTAAGCTTTATATTTCATAATTATTCTAGACTGTGTTAAGAGCGTGTATTCCGTAGTTTTCCCCAGAGCAATATCGTATTGATGTGAGCAGAATAATCGAAGGGAATTACTGTTTTAGAAAGATTAAGTCTTGATTTAGGGAACTACATAGTAAAAGTATAAATGATGGTTTTTCAAAGCGAAGACAATCCCTTCATAGCATTTTGTGAAAATAGACGTCAGAGTTAACTTTCAGGACGAATACAACGATTACAGTATGCCAAAATATTATGTTTTATGCGTTTTTCCAACAGGATTAAAGTCTCAAAGTACAATATAGAGCCAAAATTACGAAAATATTACTACTAGATATTGAAAAACTATGTTCATAAAATACAAAATATATAATATAATAATATTTTTTTTGAAAAAGGTTATGCTCAATATATATAGAATAGTTTTCAGTCCGTTGTAAGTAATCATTAATTCTAGACAATTATTTTTTTAAAAACCCTCTGTATAAAACCTCGCCCGTAATCGTTGGCCGATCAATTTCAATGATTCGTGCTAATATTTCCGCGCTTACCAACAGAAACAGACCATTTTATTGTACTAGTCAATCGTGTATAGCAGTCGTGATTTTGAATTGCGCTAAATCTAATACGCGCCCTTAATGACTCTATTAATTAACATTAAAACGTAGGTTCCTAAAAAGAGTTTGTTTCTCCATTCTCTAGATATAGTAATCAATAATCCATTGTTATAATCAGCATTACCTACTATCTGCTGAAAGGCAAAGGTGGTGTCGAGTATCAAATATTACTTTTGAATATTGTGTTATAATAAGTTAATATCACTACCAGTGGATACGGAGACGAAGTTAATGTACCTGTCTGTACTGCATCAGCCATATTTTGATCAACAAAATGTTATGCTTTGGGGATGGAACGGAGAAACTGTCAACATCAGCTGTGCGCATGATAGCAACCCACTGGCGAATTTTACTTGGAGGTATTATATTTTTTTATTGAAGATAATCTTAATATGTATTTAGTACTTGGCCTCGAAGGGGTATCGTTTTACCCAGTAACTGGGTTGGGGAATCAGATAAGCAGTCGCTCTATTTAAAAGACTTCTATTCAGTGTACTATCCGGTTAAACTGGAAGTCGAACCCAACATACTTAGTGGGAAAAGGCTAGGCAAATGATGGCCAGTGGAGTTTAAGGGCAGTGGAGTTTTTTTTTTTCTTGCGATTTTGTCGTGCCCTTAAACTCCACTGGTCTCGAATAACACCGCTCAAACAAATGTCCGCTCTGATTAACTTTTACTAATGATTTACCGCAACTACGACTACAAGTCATATTAAGTACTAGTTGTGCCCGTAGTTTCATGGACGTGGACTTAAGTTTTCTGACAAATAAGTATTGACATCACAATCCTCCAAGTGAACTTACTTAGTCTAACTGTTATAGCAATCTCGTGGTAAACTGTAGAAGAAAACAGATATAAAACAACATTGCTCAACCGTCGTAACAAATGGCGTTATAATGCATTGCCTCATGCTGACTAGACCAGTAGGGAAAATTCATGCAAAATTTTAACAGAATCTATCTGGTAGTAATTGCGTAATGCTTCAAAGTACATATATTACCTTTGTAAAGATTTTGTTTACTCCTTCCTAACTTTAACTGCTTGTAGATTATATCTTTCATGAAACAATGTCGGTTGATTATTATAGTTTTACCTGTGATAAACTAAGTGGTACACGAATTAAATTTTTCATCCTTTATTCATATGAATAACGCCAGTTTTTCTCCTTTCAGCTATATCACAGGCAATTATTCAACTATAGAGAAACAAGAACATGATAATATAGTTCTAGATTATGAAACTTCATTAGAACATTCGTTCCCGTTCTCAAAACACTTTGCTCCATTCGGAAGACATGAATGTAAAGCTCATAATGAATATGGTGTCGCAGTTAAAACTTATAATATTAGAAAAGGATTTCCGCCATCTATTGTTGAAAATGTAAGTACTAAATTGTAAAAAGTAATTTTTAGTTTCAATACTTTCAGCAGTACAACTTTTTGAAAACAATGGTTAGATAAATATATTTTTGTTTATTTTTAAATACCGTTGCTCCGCGCTATTAATTTTGTTTATCGAATCCACGACAGCAGCCAATCGGTCTGCCATGGCGCAAACAGTGCAATCAGCTGAAGAATGATTACGACATGTGTGTTTAAAACCTAGATTTTTTAACGTTTAACTAAGCATGTCTTTACTTTAAGCTTCGTTTACCATAATTATCCAATAATACCTCATATAATGTGTATCTTTGTTTTTCTATGATTTAAACGTATGATGCAACGTTTCTATATTTTTTTCTATATTTTAAACGTCTACTGCCTTCTCTATTTATGTAACTAGTATCTAGATATTTTTCCAATAAGCCGTTGTTGCATGTTCGTTCAAGAGATGAAACATGAAGAAACTACTTTCAGATGCAACATTTTAAAATTTGGCCGTCATGTGGTAACCAGGTCTAACAAAAAAACTAAAACTATTATAAAAAGTCGGTCACATATCTATCTCACTGTTGACGTAACCGTATTATTTAACACGAAAAAAATTCAGCGAACAATAAGCCATGACCTTTTCTATACTCATACAACTAAAGAATTTCAAATTCTGCATACATTAAGTGGCTTCTGAGTTAAGCCTTTTAAACTGTAACTAAACAAACACAAAGTTAATTTGAATCACAAATAGATTCTGTTATTGTGGTTAAATCTTTCTTCTCTGAAATTGAGCAAGGAACTTATATTTTCATCTTTTGTTGTGTAACTTCGTAATGATGTTTCAAAAATGTTTGTTGTCAATATTAATTGTCAATTTAAGTTTAAATTCCAGTCTGGATTTTGGCAATAATTATTTTTATTTGAGTTGATTTGACGAATTACTTTATTTAGTACTTACGTGTCTAAATTTACTAGCTTCAACAGTGTGTTATAGAAACTAAACCTCACGATTATTGTAATAAGAGTAGGTACTGGTGCTGTCGTTACTCCGATGAAGTCAGAGTACCTGTTGGAAGGATTGGAATTCTAAACTACAGAATAGAAAGACCTTTTTACTTCGTTTTATAATGAGACAAATATAGAAAACTGTCAGTCAGCTCTCGCGCTGCGGGGCCGCCGCGGCGGACTGTCAAGTCCGCATTGTTCTCATATTTTAGAACAATACTAGCGGGCCCGGCAGACGTTGTCCTGCCCTTAACACTAGAGTACACGCGCCCCCTTTTATTTACACCAATACACGCGTGGCCTACTATGATACTTTTTGAAATGTCAATAAATGTTTTTAAGGTAATATTAAAATGAAACTAATAATCAAAATAATATATTTATTTATTAAGTTTTTCAGTACAAACTTATTTTTTATATAACAGGTAGGAACTTTGAATTAATAACAATTTACTTATCTAATAGAAAAAAATAACGAAAATGGCACTTCTGAGATCATGAGATGAGTTGAACATGGCTTAACCAGCCAGTCTTTACATTGCCGTACCTTTAATTGCTTATAAATTTGAAGCACCGTGGAAAACAACATTAATTTGATATAATTTTGTAATCATAGCGTCTTCTATGTTTAGATATTTTTCTGTACATTTTTATCTGTTTCTTCAACTGTCACTTGAGAAAAAAACCTGCCAAGTGCAAGTTGGACTCACATACTTAGGGTCGTCATAATATATATTATGTATAATATATATTTTTAATATGTTACAAAAAAAAAGTTTCTTGTAGGGCACCTCCTAAAGATTTTACTTTAATTTAAAAGTCAAGACAATTTATTTTTTTCCAGGCAACAACAACAGACGAAACAGCAACGTCAGCAACTTTCTACATCCAGCCTCCAAACGATTATGATGGTCCTGACGTCATCGGTTTCGTTGCCGAGTATGACGAAGCTGACAACTATGAGATTACAAACATTCACCCGAACAGGACTTGGGCTACTGGGATCCCTTTCAAGTTGGAAAAACTTAGGCCTAACACTACGTACTATATTAGGTTCGCTGCAATCAATAGGGTTGGCACTGGAGAATGGAGTGAAACGCTCGTCTTTGATACTATGGATAAGTAAGTTTTTGTATTTACCTATTGTTTATTTGTATCTCTTTTTTTGCGGTTTTTTACTGTTGACGTCCGTTGTTAATTTATTTTATTTCATTCCTCATTATCATCTTCCCGCCCTCACTGACTCCCTTTTCATTAATAATACATATCATTCTTTACACAATCCATCCTTCTTTTCCCAAAAAGAGGTCAAAGACTGCCTATCCTTCTCCATCTAAGTATCCACTATAATATTCATACCTCTTTTATTAATAATATTATTTATTATTAATATTTTTTATTTTTTATTATTTCATTTAATTAAAAGAAAAATACAGTATACAGGAGCCTTACTGAAATAATATTTATATATATATTGATACCTATATAATCTTAATTATATAAAAAATGTTTACCATTTTTTATACAATTTAAAGAATTACGAATACCAAGTATCTAAACACAGAAACGCTTCATAATGAGTCAAAAGATACATAATATAGCGTTCTTTAAACTACATACGTTACTCAAATTATATAGTTGTATGTATGTATGTGTGTAGTCTCCTACGCATTCAGTTTAACTTTAAGGCTGTATTATTTTTTTATACTCCATAAAAACCGTCACGATCATTATCGAGTCGTTTCCATTTAATTAAGATGACACAGCAGTTTTGTACTACGTGATTATTAAACTTGATTCAATTAATTGCCATCTAAAAAATATTGATTGGACATTCGGAAATTGGAAGGATCGTTCCTTTGTCGCTTCGCCACTACAAATCTCGTTATGTGAACTTGCTGACTTAATTGTATTGGATAGGTAAGTACATACATAAGTCACGAAAGGATATCAAAGGCAAAGTCAAGTCAAAGTACCATTAAGCACTTTTGCATTGCCAAGGACTCGAAACGATCATAAAACTCCGGTTTCTCGAAAAAAAAAATGTGACATATAAATGTTGACAGAATCTGCAACAACCAATGGGGCCAATGACACCATTAACCAAAAATTACAAGACAGTCTAAAACTTCTCTAAAAAAACACTTGATTTTTGATCTTAAACTTGATTAATTTTCAATTAACTGTAAAATTAAATTTTTAGTTGCTTTTTTTCGTAATTGATTTATTAATAGTTAGTCAATTAAGATGGCATATTATTACCTACAAATGACGTCATACATAAATAGCCATTGCCATAAATTACCTTACAAAATCAATGGAGAAATCGCGTTTTGACAGCGAATCAATCGTCAATTGATTGGTGTGTTCTTCTACCCAATCACAGCAGTTTACGCGCACTTGACAGTTTATCACATTCATTTTGCATTGATTTTCGTTCGAAAAACCGAGGGAGAGACTTTTAAATGGAAAATGTATGAGTGACACAATATGTATAAGTAGCAGAGACGATCCTCTAAAGCCGAATGGCACTAGCCAGCAGTCATATTACAAAAAAATATTACAAAAAAAGAAAACTTCTTCAAAAACTAAAGAGTATAATATAACTTTAATTTCGCAAGTCAGCGGCTTAGTTTTTGTTTGTTGTTTTGTGTTGCTACCGACTTCCAAAGTAATTTTTCGATTTTATGTTTAAAAGACCTATTTTTATCTTAGTTTTTTTTTCGCTTTTTTGTACCTACTTGTCATCCAAATTAATTAAGTAACAGTAACACCAAAAAAAATGAGTCATCCCTTAATTTTCCACCCTTTGAGGAAAAAATCAGGAAAAAGGGAGGAATATTGTTATAAGTTTATTGAATATCACTTTTATGGGACCAACTTTGAAGTAGGTATGCATTATCCATTAAAAAAAGAATTATTGAAAATCGACTACACATTAAAAAGCGATGTATGGTCAAAAAAAAAACGTGTTGAATTGATAACCGCCTTATTTTTTTAAGTCTGCTATAGATACTAACTAAACTCACGTCATTGTTAATTCGTCAGAAAAGCTGCAAGTACAGCGGACGTAGTAATAAAACTCCAATTTCCTAAAAAAAATATCAAGATGTATAAATTTAAAGCCCTTTTGCTTATACTACAATTTATTATCCTTGTAGATCAGCCCCAGAACCACCAATCTGGCAAGTGAACGCGGTCGAGTTATCTTCGACCAAGGTGCTGAAGTGGAAAGCCCCGGAGAACAATGGCGAGCCGATAGACTACTATATGTTACGATACTGCCCGGTATGTATGTGTGACGTCATACCACGTGAACGGCTAGGAATTTTAGATTGAGCGTATCGTTCTCGTAATGTATAATAAGGAGGAAGAGTATAGAATAACAAGCATTTTGTGACGTACTGTCAAACTCAACTCAAACTCAAAACCAAGTACCATTGAAAATACCATTTACACATTTGAATTGTCAAGAGTCAGTCAGTCAGAAATCCGGAAGTCGGGCAGCAGCGGCTTCCGTGTGCTTAACAACTTCACTGCGATCCCCAAGACGCCTGCCAAGCGTGGGGATTATGACAACCCCCCCCCCCCTTATGGGGGAGTCCTTTGTTCAATAGTGGACGTCTTCAGGCTGATGATGAGTCAGTCAAAAAGTTGAAGCTAGTTGCTCGTTTCAAAGAGTCGGTTTCTATTTCTAAAGAGGTTTAGTCCCAACCACCGGCGCCCGTTCCCAAACATGACGCACGGATCGGTATTATTTAGCTCAACCATTTTGAAGGGAACCGAATGATTCAACACATACCTACGTATGTCAATGTGTTCACTAAGGTGTAGTAACTCGAACTACGAAAAATTGCCGCTCGAAATTGATCCAGGGGGTCTACTCTCTTTCTTCGAAACGAAACTTCGCAAACGAACGAAATATAAACGAAATTTCGTTACTGACCCTACTCTATTTTATTTTCGGACACGTATATGAAGTTCGGATTCATAGACCATTTTCGTGAATGAATGGAAGATGAAATAGAAATAAGATGTTCTTTATTTTTGCATTTTATATTTAAAATGTGGTTTATTAAATATTTCTTTGTTATATTCATGCAGAAAATATAAATATACAGATACGATTTATAGTTTCTACGAAATTCACCGAGATACTCTACAATACCTTTTCACGGTCATTGTTATCCGACTAATTTGAAGAGTAATAATTGATGGCAACGATGGGCAGTAACGTATGACAACCAAAAATATCCGTATATTCACACTTCACGCGCAATCAAATCATAACATGTCAACTTGAGATTTTTGTTTGAATTATTTTAAAACTTTTCTTAAGTTTGTTTCTCAAGTGTTGTGTGCATAGATATTGGAGCTGTGTTATTAAATCATGTTTCCAAGTGCTTTTTTACATACCTACTTCGCAATCGCGATACACATATTAGGTACTATCTACAAGTTTTGTTTTGGATTTAAATCTTTGTAAGTACTTAAATAACATAATATAATAACATTTAAATGCATTATAGTTATTTTTACTAACACTGTATCGGCTACTCTTAATAATAACCATTTACATCTTTTTAGTTTAAAATGGCTATATATTTCCTACAAACTCTAAGTCAGGAATTTAACTAAGTACCTAATACTAAATTGATTGTCCTGGCGGCGCCGGTTTCTTTTACGCTCTAAGCATTCTGCACGAAGAGCAGCTTGGATCAAAAGCACTCTTGTAGCCATTTCAAGCAATTTTCTTACCAAATGTACGCTAACGAAAATCAAAAGGTAACACTTTTGGTTTCGTCAATTTGAGGTTAAAATTCCGAACAATCATCTGTCAAAATGAAATTTTCGGTCGGAATACTTACGAATTAGAGTAGGTTTAGAGACTCTAAACGTCAAACAATTTTCGTTCGGAACGAAATTTCGGAACGAATGGAACCGTGGTAGGAAACACGCGAAATTTCGATCGAAACTTCGTTTTTCGTTGAATAAGAGTAGACCCCCAGATCTCTGTGTCTCCCAAATATCTCTTATCAGTTTTATCTCTTACATTATACACAGGTTCCGTTTATCAGTCAGTATGACCTATGGCAGGTAATATAACTGTCACCATTATAAAATAACAAGTTAATAATATTTCAAGTGACTTTATTAAAGCCTGTCCTAACGATCTACCATCTTTTGTTTCTGTGAAACTCGATATTTGTGTACTGGGTAAAATTTATTTATCATTATTGCGGCTACGGCTCACAATTGTTAGACAGTTTGTGGACGGGCAAATAATTGGATGATTTACAGTCTAAAATATAAAGTGAAATTCAGCGTTGTTGGTTTAAATGTGGTTTCTGATGTGTCAATTTAATCTGGAGAAAGTAAACCAACGGATAATAACATTATTGTAATGCTTCTAATATTCTAAGGAACACGTGTATAATACATTATGCTACTAATGAGGTAAGTTTCTCATTATGGTCGAGTCTGGATTTCAGCTTGACCCAGAGGGTGAGGGTGTAATAGAACCGAAACTGTAACGATTAAAATAATTACGCATTTCATACGACGTTCTTCAACACACTTGTGAGGAAAACTTAATATTTTTTTTTAACTTTAATGTTTTAGACAAAGATTATGAAATAAAACGCGTGGACTTTTTAATCAAATTGCGATAATTGATATAATTTTTAATATTCAACTCCAATCAGCGTTTTAAATTGATCCAAATAATTCGTTTTGAATAGGTATATACATTGAAGTGTCATTGCCGGATAGTATTGCAATACATTTAATTAGTTTGACGTAATGAATTTAATAATTAAGATATTCATTATAGATTGAGAACAACGGATTAACTCACCGTGTTAAAATCTATAATGTTTCGTTTAATGAAAAAAATAAGATATTGTGAGCTCTTTTGTTTTGACATTTTTATATACCAAGACAGTAATAACTGGCTCATTATTTCCTGCAGATGCAAATGGACGAGGAGCTTGACGAGTCATTATGCATAGAGCACCGGCTAGAAGGAACTACTGAGCTGGAAGTACCTGACCTGCAGCACAACACCACATATTACCTAGAAGTGATCGCGCATAACGTCGAAGGGAATTCTACGCCCGCCAATATAACACTTGCTTTACTAGGTAAGATATTACTACATTTTATGGCTTAACAAATGTGTTACCAATTTCTTGTCCTGGTTGATATTTTTATTTGTTTTGAGAGTAGCTGTTGCCTATGACTAAACCAGATTAGAAACTTTAACCTAGTCCACGATCTACTCGTATATTCTTATCGCCTATCCCCAATTACTAAGCAGGAGTTCAATATTCGAATTCTTTTTCTTGAGTCTACATCACTCTTTATACTATAGGTAGATGGAGGGACCTACGTTTTAAGATCGGAACCGGACCGGTATTCATGTTTATTCACGTTCAGTTCCACCGGTTTACTTTAGAGGTAAACGTTAATCTCTATATAAATAAATCGTATTGTAGATTAATTAATGCACCTGGTATTTCCAGAACTAAATAGGTATCCCGTCGGCATTCTGTAGGAAATATTAATTTAATTAGTGCGAGACGGCAGACGTTCCAATTTCCTTTTCTCTTGAGCTTAGATGATTATAAAGTAAGGTTTTTATTTAGGCCTTAGGCACACTGATAGGAAATTCCACCGCCGATCATCCGTGGCAGAACGCCTATTATACATGTTATTGCATATAAAGCGGTCCGCGACAGAGCGACCGACCTTCCGCGTAGTGTCCCCGATATTAGTCATTTATAACATGTATAGGCATTCTGCCGCGAATGATCGGCCTCAGAATTTCCGTTCAGTGTGCCTAAGGCCTTAATCTAAAGGGAGAGTCAATACTACGATCACGGCTAAAAGATTTAAAAATATGGAATAAAAATTCAAGCTGTGTCGAAACCAGACAGCATGTGGACAGAATACATATTAGCTAATAGTAGCATTACTATAATTTGCAGGTGAAGACCCAAACGCGGCAGCTACATTTTTATCAGCAGGGGCACTCATAGGAATATCAATAGTTGTAGTAATTGCGTGTCTTGTACTTTTGGACTTACTACTGTACCTGTGGAAGAAACAGGGAATCATAGCCAGCTGTTGTTGCAAAAAAAGCAAGAAGAGGAAACCGAATCCTTTAAACACACGGTAAGACAGTAAGATGCCTATATACCTACCTATTAATGACAGTTTAATAAAGAAGGAATTGTAATAATGCTGTTTAGTACCGCAACAAGTATCGCATAACCAAATATCAAAGATCATCATTAAATAAAGCTAATAACATAATCATCTTAATATTCAAATTAATTTTCCTGGCAATCTAATTTTTATTAAAACTTTCAAATTACATCACGACTTGAGGCTGCCTATTAAGAACGGTAAAATCATAAAAAAATCCAAGTTCAAAAATTTTCCTACCAATTATTAAAGGAAAGTAATAAACGACAAATCAAATCAAAATTTACTAAGCCATCCCAAATTCAATCAAGCAAGATCCAATTTAGAAAAAAAAAGATTAATGAAAAATCGGGAATAATTTGTCTTGAATTGGCACGTCACCTTAACCCCGATCCGAAGTCTTTTTTGTGAAGGTCTAAAAGTCCTATTGATTTTCAGTGACAAGAAAGGTCTTTTGAAAGACAACGGAGAATCTGGCACCGACGATACTTTGAAGAGGCCTAACAATGGGCACAAAGAGTACGAATACAATAAGACCACGGGCATTATTACCGGGAAACATTCCTCTGTTTAGTGTAAGGAATTTTAAAACGTTTAAGATGATGTGAACCGTGCGATTTTTGTCGGCAAAGTTGACATTGTTGGGTCTTTTCTTATACCAGTGGCGATAATGGGGAACCTACAAAATGCATGAAAAGCTTTTCATCTTGATTCATGCTTTTCTATAGATAAGAAAAATTTAGGATCATTGTTTTTGTTGTTCATCGCTTTAATAATTCTAAAACCGCTTAAAATAACCGTGTTTCTTTAATGTGAGAAAAGGTGATCGCTTCAATTTACGACAAACAATCGTACGGTTTACGTGTGTTTACGGTAAGTGAAGTGATATTGTGAATCTGTAAGACAGTAATGTGTAAAGTTGCTTTAGGTTTCTATTGAAATTTTATTATGTGGTCGATGTTTAATAGTATAATTATGTTAAGAAATGCGGGAAGTAAAAAGAGATATTACAAAGCCGTCAACTACGCATATTGTGCATCAAACTGAGTAAAAGTAAGCAAAAATTATAGCTGAAATAATATTTTCATTTTTGGGCTAAAAAATCAATGTTCATAGGTTCGTAGGCTTTATGTACCGCACGCAAAACATTGCGCTAATGGGTGCACGCACAGATATAGATAGACCCTAGATAACGCAAGTATCACGATCTGTATGAAAACCAAGCGTGCCATTTATTGACTACCTGTGTATTATGAGGTCACAATGTTTTGTTTTTCTTAAATTTTGTATTACCAGGTATTACTGAGGGTATTATATTAAAAATCATTGTTTTTTAAATTAATTACGCATAATATTAATCACAGAATGACTTACCGATGGAAGGAAATATTTACTTTATTTTTTTACTTACGATTTTTGTACGTAAGCTAGGCACGAAACTAGGCACGCGAAGTAGTTCGCTCTTGCGTTATCTAGGTCTATCTATATCTGTGGGTGCACGCAAGACACCGGAGGTATTTTAAGTTCAGTTTGCCGAAAACCTCAAACGGTGCAAATATAACAGCCTTCTTGGAAGCTATGTTTGAGCTGTTTAGAGTGGAAAAAGTGGCCATGGGGTTCGAGTGCTTATCTTATTTTTCGGGACATTGCCAAGCGGCAGGTCGAGTTTTCATGTAACTCGAGAGCTGACCTAGTCTTCGGCTAGAGAATCAGTATTTTTATACATTGTGATAATGATGCCACGTGTCCCGTTGACAGCGATGGGGACGATATTTTGATGCCCTAAATAATTTGAATTTGAATAAGCTCCCCTTCTTTTTTATACATAATTTTACTGCTTTTTGTAAGTTTAGTGTTTTTTATGTGATTGTGTTTAGATTCTGTTAATAAATACCTTTATAGTTCAGTCATAACATTTAAAAACCATTTTGCAAAAAACGTTAAAGAAAAAAATACTTTCAATACCTATGTCCGTAAGCAAAATGTTCCCAAGTGGTGTTCAGAATAAAAAAATATGTCATTGATGGGAAGTCGAACATGTAATTTTCGGTTTGTTTAAATGTCTTTTTACATCCGCTATGTGTAGGTAATAATGAAATACTTACGTTATGATCTAACTATTCTATGTAATACTTAACTTTTCGCAATTCAAGAGATTCTAATAATTATTAATGTCTGTACAAAGCATTAACCTTTTCACCGTCACAGTACCCAAATGACAAACCAAAATGTACGGTACCCGGCACGCCACGGTCACGTTTTGGTCACGTCATAGTCATGAGTCATGACGTAATTCCATAGAGTATGTAACTTAGTTTGTCAAAAGGTTGCGTGGCGGTAAAAAGGTTAATAACAGTAAATTTTTAATAATCATCTCGTCAGATTTCCGAACTGCAATTATATTTTCCGTATTAATAAAATACTTGAGTGGTTTATGCTCAAATTATGAAACAAAAGGCAAATACAAATTCAGAAATGAATACCTACAATCTCGTAATTGCATCTGCTTTTGAATTTGTATTTGTATTGTTATTAGATTTTTTTTTTAACGATTAAGCGTTTGTGCTATGTTAACTCGTGTCAGTACAGCACGAAACGCGTTGTAGGTATTCGTTTTTGAATTTGTATTTGCTTTTTTGGCTTCACTCTCAGTGTTCCGCGCGGTCTATCTGCCTTTTGTTTCATAATCTGAGGGTTTGTGTTAAAGGTCTTCTAACTTTTATAATTATTATCAAACGTGATTTCATGTTTTGTAAATAAAATTAATTATAAGCTATACTCCTGCTTTTTTGAACGAAAAATGTATGTGGCAAATTCTCAAACACGCGTAAATTGCTGTCAATTATCAACAACCAATCACAGCAGATTATGCGCGTTTGACAGTTTGTCACTTTAAT
The DNA here is from genome assembly GCA_947361185.1 of Charanyca ferruginea. Lineage (NCBI taxonomy): Eukaryota > Metazoa > Arthropoda > Insecta > Lepidoptera > Noctuidae > Charanyca > Charanyca ferruginea. Next base: position 52,069,423 of record OX376055.1, on the reverse strand, counting down.
TTTTCGATCAGGAAACCAGGGGTAAACTTGTAAGTATTACTATATTATTATAGTACACCATATATTTTTGTGTTATACTGACTATACCATAGGTACTATCCATTGAACATTTTCCTCGTTTATTTAATGACAATCTGTTGATAGTTCTTAAAACAGGACAAACAAAAGAAGGGTTTCTTCATTGATTTAAAAATAGATTTAATGCATTTTATTTACACAAGTATTTATTGTTTAATTTTATTGAAAAATAATATTTACGCTTTTTATTGAAATATACTGTACCTATACAACACGCAAAATAAATTCGTTATACGCATAAAACTTATAAGATTTTATAAGATAGCATAATATATTAAATTAAAAATCTTTTTTAATATCTACATTTAGATTTAGGTAACAATCGTTACAACTTCATACCAAAGAATGAGTCAGTATCTTGACAGATTGTAGCAAAAATACTGTATGCCTCGACCTTTACGAGAAAAAAAAAAGTTACAATCATCCTTTGTAGCACCTAAACAAGAATTTCAATTCTTTTATGTTGTCGTTTAATTAGTGCAGGAATCTTGAATTTTTGTACTTCTATTGTGGTAACTACTATATTTTCAGGAAAGTCAACCTCGTATGTTTAGGTTTTCTGAGTTTTCGCACTTACCATTTACTGGGGTGGACGCATATCTGACAGTAGACGCACAAAGTACGTAAGGCTGCGGCACGCCCGAGCAGAAAGGCCACTCAGAACAAACCGCCATTTTTCCCACGCACACATTGACATTACGTTTATAGGCATTCTCAAGCAGTTTTAAGCAGACTTCAGTCTCGACTGTAACGTGTTGTCTAAATGAATAAACGAGAGACATTGACATTTCATGACGAACAGCAAAATGTTGAAAAATGCCAACCAGTGTCAATATAATTTCATATTGTCACAAATAAAACCAACAGAGTCAATACAGTAGCAGCCCTAGTGAGTCTGGCAAGTTTAGGTAATTATTTTTGAAGATGGCGGAAGCGGTCCTTCTGTAACCTATATATTTTGTGGTAGACGCGCTGTGCTACGTCGGACGCGTAGTCAAATCTTTTCAAAAATAAATGTGAAAGTAACTCTGCCTGTTACGATGAAACAGCTGAACCAATTTTGATGAACTTGGGTATGAAGCTAGCTTAAACCCTGAAGAAGGACTTAGGCTTTTTTATCTGCGAATTTGTCTTCTTCCGCAATAACTGAAATCCACGCGGACGAAGTCACGGGCAAATGCTAGTACATAATAAAACAATCAATCTTTACACACATAACCACGAAGTACACATAACCGATGATGCGTTTGTGCGTCGTGCATATTACCGATGCCGTCGAGTCGTCGCTTCTATTATGTATGTCTAATGCCGACGATGATGTATGTCTTCCATTTGATGTGCGTCCAACCTTACTGGTACATACTTGAAATATAGTTTGACATGCCGACCTACTTCTAATTCATAATCTAACAATAACTAAAATCCATGCTCGCAGTATTTTTGCTACAAAACAATGTATTTTTATTTCTCATTAAAGTTTATATAAAATTATGCTGTGTTTCATTTTCCATGTACATTTTCTTCCCATAAAATTATGTTAAAAGCAAGGCAAGACGTCTACCGTACTTAGGCGTGACTCCGCACTAATCCTACTGTATTTAAACTTCACTTTCTACATAATGTGAATAGGTACCTGCATAATTATTTTTTGTAATTATAACAGGACGAAATTAAGGATTTTGTTTACTGTGTTCCAGGGTTTTTTGTAAGAAAATTATCCCTTATTTAACTAGGTAAAACTTCTTTCTTTTCTTCGTCTGTGTCATAAACTTTTTTTCATTTTTTTTTCTTTCTTTACTTCAAATCTTTGCTCCAATTATAAGATTGTAATTTCAATTAACTGTTATAATCGTTAATCGGATTGATTCATGAACCAATCGCCGGCGCGATCTAACTCATTCTGAATACTTAATGAATTGGATTCCAAAGGCTACACGGCACACCTGTTATTGAAAATTAATACTTTAGAAGGGAATCTGTAATGAAATGTTTTAAGTTGTAAGAGAGTAGAGGTTCTATGTAGAAACTTATTAAAAGAATAATTACGACGTGCGTTTATCTGTTGGTTAATTTCGTACGAAACAAAGAAAGACAGACACGGACAGACAGACAGACAGGCAGAGTCATCTCATAAACGTCTTTTCTTTTTGTATATATATATATATACAACATATATATATTAGATATATTATATTAGTTATATAATTATATTTTTTTAATATTCAGTCTACATAAGTTGTTCTTTTTAACTATGCACCTGCCATGTTATCTCTTTACCACCCTTGGTTGATGGGTAGAGAATGCATTAAGGCATTAAGTCCGCCTTTGTACATTTGTGCATGAAGTATAAATAAATGAATAAATACATTTTGATTTAGGTTTGTTGTTGGCTATTGACATAGTAAGTACTCTACTTAATTTAGTTATTTTTTTATTACTAGCTACAGGTACTTAACTACTTGCTATGTAGAGTTTAATAAATCATTACTTGTCATAACCCAAGTTTTGCTAGTAACCAAGTCATAAATGAACTAAATTTTCTGACCGTACTGTGGCGGTCTCTAGATCTCTAGATGAAAAAATGGGTTGTCTGTAAAGTCGGTTTACGAACGATAGTTTTACGTGATAACGTCTTATAGAAACATAATGGCTAACATATATGTTAGACAACATAAGCAAATAATGGCTTCCGTTGAGGTGGGCAAGAGCTTATTGCTTGGGCCGATCGTGCCTCTCTATCGCTTGTTACGCGCTTATTACACGCTCAGTCTCAGGCAGAACGTGACACTTTTTCTTGCGTGCAGCCGGTGTTCATCGATTAATAAGACGTTATTACGTCAAAATGAAAATGTGCTCAGCACACAGACAGATTTTCTATACGTAATTCCATAGAGTGGTAATTAACTTCATAGCTTAGAGCCGAGGGCACGATTTTATTTTTTTGACATGACGTCCGATTAAATTAAGATTTTTAGTTTTGCAAACTGGAGTTGTCAAGCCAGAAGCTAGTATGACAGAAGACGATCACGAATTACAATCAAGCGTAATCCATAGGTCCATAGACAAAAGCTTTGATAAATACATGACATAATGGCCAAATACTCAAACACTACTCAATTTTAAGATGCAGTTAAGTCCTGTAGGTACTGTCTCTATCATTTTAAGTCAAGTTTCAATCCGGTGACTAAATATTATTTTAATTGAGGCCTGATTGTAGACACCCGTAAGCACAATATTTCATTATATTGATTGTGCGCTGCAAAAATAAAAGTTATTTTCCCATTACAATAGTTTGTTCTCAATATTATTAAGTTTAACACATACGCTGTGTTTCGGGAAGCATTTTAACATATTTAACTTTACGCCTTTGCAGCCAGCTATGCTTGTCTTACGCTTCGTGCGTAGGTGATTTTACTACGTTCCCGCGTACGTAAGAAAAAGACAACTACATTATTCGCGGGCGATGGTAGCTGTGTGTAATAAAGTCTATTGATCAGAAAGTTTGTTTTTCAAATCGGTAAATTCCCATGTCTAAAGTCTGTCTTTAAAATGAAAAATGTTGGTCGTAACGCAAACCTGGCATTCATCATACGGGAAGTTTAGTAAGTGACCCGTATGGCACTGGCAGTAAGTTTGGTTTTGGCGCTAACGCAGCGAATGAGTTAATAGGCGATATGCAAATAACGGCTATGCCACCTTATAGTGGTTAAGGGGCTATTAAACGACTTTTACAGATTTTAAACTGACAATCACGTCAAAATGTGCAGTGTAAATGATTTGAAAAAAATATATGTTAAACTAGAATATTATCTTAATCACTTAGTAAGTGAATATTTTTAATTATATTCATATCGTTTAATTAATACGTGAAGTTGTGTCTGACGCGGACAAAACATTGACAATCACACAAAATCTACCAGGTATAATTAAACGAAACTTACACCATCTTACAGATAATTTTATTATCTATCTTTAAGTATACATACGCCTTTTTTTATTTTGAAAGAATACTACTTTTATTTAATTTTTTCGACTAAACTTTGAGAGTTTTGGACGCAAAACTGATGCAGAACGAACGCAGTCTGCGTCCAAAACTTTCAAAATTTAGTCGAAAAAATTAAATAAAAGTAGTATTCTTTCAAAATTAAAAAAAGGCGTATACTAAAAGATAGATAATAAAATTGTCTGTAAGATAGTGTAAGTTTCGGATAATTATACCTGGTAGATTTTGTGTGATTGTCAATGTTTTGTCCGCGTCAGACACAACTTCACGAGTTAATTAATTTATTTAATATGAACTTAATCAAAAATATTCACTTTCTATATGATTAAGAGAATGTTCTAGTTTAACATATATTTTTTTGACGTGATTTTCAGTTTAAAATCTGTAAAAGTCGTTTAATAGCTCCTTAAGGTGCCCACTTCTCATTCACGAGGTTCTGGTTTGAAACCGGCCATGAGCAAGTACATGGTGACTTACAATTTCATATGTAAGTTCTGAGTTTATCTTGTACATTACTGACATCGGTGATGGAAAACGTCGTTTGGAAACCTGGACTTAATATAAGTCTGAAATTACCCAGCCGCCTTGGGCAAATGTGGTGTTCAAAGCTCGTGCCTTTTTTGTATGAGAAAAGTGAGAGAAAGAAGTGGGACTATGTCGACTGGTATTATTATTATTTATATGTCATATTCGGTCAATAGTACGAACGTGGAACGAATCGCAAGCCCGCCATTATCGAGAACACGTGATCTACTACTACTTTTGGTGCGCTTCTACAGAGTCGTGCGTGCAGCCCACAGCGAGCAGGACATTTAGAATCCAGTGTCTTATCGCATCGGAGCTAAGACGTCCCGAAACTGTAGTCGATTCGCTGTGTTTAAATGTTAGTACTATGTCTATTTTAATTTGAGTCTGAGTTTATTTCAAATTGAGTTTGTTTGTTGTTGTTTTAATAAACGCCGTGTATTGTACCCTATTATACCCAGTGTGTTTGCATTGCTCGAAACCCAACTTCTGCCCACATGATGACCGAATCTAATGGACTAAATCCTGACGATCCGACATAGGTATATATTATGTTGTTCTTCATCTTCCAACTTGGGCCAAACACCGCCACCTGTACCGCTGATATTAAACGTTTGAACTGCAAAGCAGACGAGCGTGTTATTGAAAGATTCTGATGTTTTATGATATATCACCTCTAGAATTAATTTATGGATGTCTTCTAGAGAATCGATATTGAAATTTCAAAGTTATATATCAAAAACTACTAGATACCAGCGTACCTACTTACCGTAATAAAACTTGAAAACAATTATTTTGGATTTTTCCATGCTACTCAGACTTTATGGGGTCATAAATTATCCTTGTAGTCTTTAAAAAATAATGTCGTGTCGTGACCTGGAGGATATGGCGCTAATTTTTACTCGGCAATATATTTTGATTTTATTAGAGCAAAAGCAGATGCTGCACGTATTTGACAATAATGCCTCATTTTTTTAAATTAAATATTAATTAAAACAGCGCCTTTCAGGTAAGTTTTTAATGACAGTCATGCTTTTTCGCAAACATTTCCCCTAGGCGATTAGATCCACATACAAGAAGATAATTATTATGTAGTTGTATTTTCATAGGCAGAAATATCAGTAACGATTTATTCATTTTATTTATTTATTCTTCATGCACAAAGGTACAAAGCCGGACTTAATGCCATAGGCACGATTTAATACGATTTATCACCATTCAACCTCTAGAGTTCCACTAAAACATTCTCAATTTTCATTACCCTTACACATTCTTGCAAAAATCTGTAAACGTTACCGCAAGCAATACTGTTAGTGAATGCAACTGTCAGTTCCCACGAATAAGCGGCAATTTGGCCGATTTATAGGCATCCTAACTGAATGGTCCGCAGGTGTCAATAATAGCCTTTAAAGGTAACATTTTCCGGTAAAACGAAACTCCTCGTAAATTAACGGTGTCTGCTGCAGGTATTAGCAATAGATATAAACTTTTGTATTTTTTGTTTGCTATTTTTTTTTTTCGTTTTATGACCTGTAATGTTTCTTTTTGGTACAGTCAGCAACGAAAGTCGATTAACACTTCAGATTTTTAAATTATAATTCTTGAGCAGAAGGAAAACGGACAGGATAGAAAATCAAGATAAAATAAACTCTTGACTTTGACCTGTAATACTGTAAAGCATTACTTGATTCGTATGTTTCTGTGTCTTTTTAGAGGATATGAAAATGTAATATTGTTAATCTACTTTTGTTGATGCTGACCGTACATTCTAGCTGTGTTTTTTTAACACTCGCACTTCCATATAAATTCATATTAAGTATGTCAAAAATAATTTAGAGATTAAAAATCGCAAAGTGCGCTCGCTCTGAGTAATTCATGGCTTAAGATACTGAACTGCTAAACTAAAAGAAAATAACTTTTCCGAACAGATCTAATGAAAAGTGCGGTGAAAGCGTCAGAGTAGCCCGCGAAATTCTAATATTCTTTGGTTTTTTTGCAATTTGCAACTCAGTACCAGGTTGTATTGTAATAAATAATAATTTTATTGTAACATAAAAGCACTGCGGCACTCGGGGACTGACGCGGTAAAGCTATTGCATATCATTTTATATATATTACTTATATATATCATAAATATATATACAGTATGTTAGGGTAGATGGCTTCATCCTTATAACCAGTGGTTTGGTATCATCTAAAGACCGTGAAATCATGAAAATCAGAAACGATTTTTTTTGTAACAAAATCTACTTTTTACATTTTACCTAAAGAGCATGTCACCCTTTACGCAAGTGCAACAAACTTACGTTATCACGGGAGGAAGCGCGTGGCCCAAAGGCCGCCGACGCTATGGGTCGCGACTCTAGTTAAGGCACAATACACAATTACACATGACCTGTGATGCAAGTTTCCCTTAATAGTTTTCCTGGCTTAGGACACGCAAAAAAACTACTTTAGGTACGGTTAAGTGACGAATCTAAAAGCAAATTTGAATTGAAATGAAACAACAAAGAAAATTAACAAAAAGAAACCAAGCAAATGTGTAGGTATTCTTGGCGTATTTAAAAAGTTCACCACAATTTTATGTACAGTTCAATTAAAAATAATAAATAAACAAATAATAAATAAACAATCCACTGACAGTCGCTGTTCTGTCAGTCGTTGCCATCGCGATATTTAGAAACATTTTCGGTTGAAGTACCAGCCAGACTCATTGTCACTGATTAAAAGAAGCTTTATACCCTGTAGCCTGTATTCTCGTTTGAATTATTCTTTTCTTATTTTGTTTCGATCCTAGCCGATTACGAATAGCTCAATGTTTAAACGTAAAAATTAATTCATTTTTATGTTCGTTTAATGTTTTATGTTTTGTGTTGTGTGTTTTTTGTTTTTATGTTTTATGTGTTGTGTGTCGTTTAGAAATGTCCTCAATCACAAAGCCGTAACTGTTTTATTTTTATCTACGTGTAACGCGAACACATCCGTTTGACGCGTCAAACTCCTCTCTTATTGGTATGGACATGGAGGGTAAACAAAAGGAGAATAATCTCATATGGGGGAAAGTTGAAGGGTCCAGCTTTAAGCAGTAAATTACAGTTCCAAAACCCGCCAAAATGGCGCTAGCGAAGGCATGGGGAAACTAGCAGTTGTTGACGGATTGAAGTATGCAGAGGTAGACATTTTTTACCCGGCCGCGATTGTAGCGCCACCTTTATTTAACACACTTTACACAGAGACGGTTCTCCTTACCTTCCATACTTATTTGATTTAAAAAATCCAGTTTGACATAATTGACTTGTTGCCTAGGTGACAGCGAAAGCAACGTAAATTACAACAATTTTCAGCATCGTTTTTCCGTAAACGTTTCTTGGACCCTATTTTATTGAAGGTCATTTTTTTAAATGCACAGTTGTACATAGTTATTTTACGACGTGTATGCAACAGGATGTTGGAAAATGTAAATCTACTGCAATCCCTAAGAAACCTAGTAGGTACCAACACGATGGTGCCATTGCACATTTTCAGCTGCAAGTCAGTGGTATGATAGGCGATGAGTTTCCTGAGCAATGGATTGATCGTGGAGGGTCAGTGCGCTCGCCAGACCTTAAGCCTCTGGACTTCTGGATCTTTGGGGGGTAATGAAGCGCCAGGTGTATGCCCCTGAGTTTCGAAATGCGTCGGAGCTGAAAAGGTGGATTCGTAGTGAGTTTAGTAACATAAGAAATGATAGTGCTGTGCGTTCTCGAGTGCGAAACAACCTGTGCAAACGTGCGAAGTCATGCCTCGCCGTATATGGATCCCATTTTGAACAGCTGTTCAGATTAATGTAAGTGTAGATAGATCCAATCAGTGTAAATTCAATTGGTGATTTTAGTTTGGCTGTACATAAAATTGTGACGATGTTTTTAAATAGTTTTGTGTATTTATTCATGTCTTTTATTTATTCATGTCATTGATAGGTAAGACGGATATCGATGCTGACATTACGTCACTCGGGCGTATGTCCATGATTTTACAGACGGTGTCGGATGAAAAACTTTTATTTGTTTATTAAGAAAATAACGTATTTCTTCTTCTTAACTCTGTCTTATGTTGTTATATTTAAGTCAACTACCCGTAGTTTGAGTGTGCCCTGGCACTTTGTATATATTATATATACATAGGTACACCTACCCCCCACCGACCCCTACCCCCCAACCCCATTTATTTATTTATTAATTCATCAATATAACTCTCCAAGTTAAAAAGCTCGGAAACGCCATATTTTCATTAAATATGCACAATTAATATGGCGTTTACGAGCTTTTCTAACTAAAAATAAAACCATCCCTCACCTAGGTAGTAGGTTCTTATCATACTTTTCTTACTTTTCTTTAACTAAATCCACCCGTATTCGATTTGATTATTTTGATGTGCGAGTCATGCATTGATATCCAATATATTGTGTTCTTTCGGTCGTGCAAACAAGTGTTTTTTGGTTATCGAATTGGTTATTGCGCCCGCGCTGACTGTAATTTTGGCTCTATTATTACTCGAAGTTTTCGCATGCTCATTCGGTAGTGAAGTGTTCAGTGACTTAGGTATATAATAACGCATTTCCCATACCTAGCGTTGTTTGTGGGTCACGCGCTGCCAGCAATCTAATATAGCGCTTTTGGGCAGCAGTCAAAACAGTTGGGCGACCGCTGTGGGGTCAGTCAGCTAAATTACCCATCCCGTGGTACCTCTGCAATGTGGTCATGACACAGGATTAGGATATAGCAACTCTGCGTGCTATTTCTCTCGTGGTGTATCCTTCTTCCCTGAAAGTTACTATTCTTGCTCGCAAAACTTCTGATAATCCTCTTGGTATTTTTTCAATCACAACTTTCCGCGAAAAAGTATTTTAAATCCGTTAAAATTGACTAAATCAGATTTCTGAATGAGCGTAAGCTAGGACTGAAAGCCTTTTTATGGAAAAATAATAAAACTGTTTTATTGTTTTATATTCTAAATCTATATTTTTAAATAAAGAATCTAAAAAGAAGAAGAAATCATAATATAATCTACCGTAACAAAAAAATTAAATTTGTCAGTGTCGCAAACTTTATTTGATGTGTGTATGATCGCCAACGTTGCGCAAACGCAATCAATACTACGTCCTTGTTTCTCCTACAATGAAAATTTTGTAAGTTCCTGGCCGGTATTAGTTAAGTCGAATTTTGGACTTCGGTACCTACATAAACATAATTATCGAAGTAGAACCACAGGTAGAATCGGCATATATCTACCAAGTAGATATTATTCAAAAGTTCCTTTTGCTCGGTTAAGTAAACACAGTCCAAACAAACTTGTAAACGTACAAGACACGTCATTCTTTCTCATTTTAGTATTCCTAATCAACTTTAATGTCTCCAAGTCTCCCGACTTCACTTTGCTTTATTATGAAAACTACGCTGAGGTGGGTAATTAGAACAATCCTCTTTGTTTACACTTTTCTCTTGGCGTTTTTCTTCGTAAATCACTCTAGAGGACAGCGGCCACTAATTATCCTTTCCTTTCTACGCATAAATTATACCTACCTTAACAGTTTAATTAAAAATGACTGATTTATTTACACTAGTCCCTTTCACCCAGAAGTGAGTTTGATAAACATACGTAAGCACATTATCTGTCGTACAGTCAACTACAAAAAGATGTATACATTTGAAAGTTATAACAATATGTATCCATTCATGATGTCGTCATTGTTTGTTACAAATACTAGTAGACATGATGTATGCCAGATTTATGTTCCTATCAAATGTGCCAATTTTATGTACGGTCACCAAAAGTGATAAGTATCCATGTCGCCGGAAACAGTTGAAGTTTACTTAGAAACCACTGGGTGTTTATGAATAAAATACAATCAATAGAGAATAAACAGTTCAATGATTTAATAATATTAATGGTTTTACTTATAAAATCGCGGTTTTGCGCCAACTTGGTGACCATTAGACTGCGTCGCGTGGTGGCCATGTTTGGCTGGTAAGTACTTTAGTTTTGGAGATGCCTACTGCATGCTCGTCATTTTGCGAATGGTTAGCTTATGCGTAACTTTTAGAACTGCACTTTGTGTCGATGTTTGCTTTGTTTTTATTTATTTATAACGTTTGATAGTGAAATATGGCTGCGAGGTTGATCACAGGTGACGACATGGTTCGTTAATTAAATAATGAAGATTATATCAAGACAAATGGTGTTTTTTCTGATAGTGACAATGAGGATGGTTTGTTGATTGATGTTTTGTTATGATGAGTCACTAACTCTTCTACCATTCAAACCGAAGCCAAACAAAATGGTATATCAATTTGTTGTCCTCGTGTGACGATGAAAAAACTGTGAAACCAACATATAAAAAACCAAAAATGATAAAGTTTTACAATGCTACAATAGGCAGCACATTTGACCAGATGTATTTAAATATGTGCATGTTTTAGGATATGCTCATTATATCGAGTATCAACTTCAACGTCATCTGCCATAATGTCTTGGTTTCTGGAGAAAACACAATGCCACGCAGCCATGGCTAAAACGTTGGCATGAATTGCCAACAATGCTAACCATAAGATACGTGCTGAAGGTCAAGTTCAAACTTTTGAAACATCTAGTTCTGAAAGTCCTTTGATACCTGAACACGCTGAAGCGAACACAAACCCTATAAGAAAAGGCACATGACAAAGAATCACTGCAGTAGTTGCAGTTTCCCTAGTGGCGAACATACAGTAGACTTTTACCCAACTTGTGCCAAAAAAATCTAAGTCATTTAATACTTAAGGTTATTTTAAGGTTTTTTCTTTATAATACAAATGAAAAAACACGAGATATCTAAACAATAGTTTCTAATTTTGGCATTGTAACATTTAATGCCTTATTGATCTCAAAGTAACATGTGAAATTTAAGATTTGTGATTTAAGTTCAATAAATAATCATTTTTGTAATAATTATCTTTAATTTGTAGAAATCTTCGATTTCCACTGTCGGGACTTGAACTCGATTTATATGTGTGCTTGTAAGGTAGCGTGAGGTGAAGCGAAAGGCAAAGGATTAAAAGATGAAGAATATTCATTGTGACAGATAGCAACTAGTATATTATAATTACAATTTAAATACAAAATGAAATAAAGCAATAATAAGCAAAGTTCGGCAGGGCTAAGTTCGGCAGGGCTAAGTTCGGCAGGGCTAAGTTCGGCAGGGCTAAGTTCAGCAGGGCTAAGTTCGGCAGGGCTAAGTTCGGCAGCGTTAAGTTCGGCAGGGCTAAGTTCGGCAGGGCTAAGTTCGGCAGGGCTAAGTTCGGCAGGGCTAAGTTCGGCAGGGCTAAGTTCGGCAGGGCTAAGTTCGGCAGGGTTAAGTTCGGCAGGGCTAAGTTCGGCACGGCTAAGTTCGGCACGGCTAAGTTCGGCACGGCTAAGTTCGGCAGGGCTAAGTTCGGCGGGGCTAAGTTCGGCAGGGCTAAGTTCGGCAGGGCTCAGGGCACAAAAATTACAACAACATACAAATTAACAAAAAAATCAGAAAAAACAGAAATTACTTCCACCTTCGAATGCGGCTGTCAGAATATAAACAAAATAAACATGTTTTTAATTCCATGAAAATAAACATGCTCCACATAGCCTTTGTTGTAATTTTTCTCTCTGCTCACGCACCAACTGGACTACTACTACTGGACTTACTACTTCTCTGTTATTTTGTTTTTAATCGAATCGAAATCAATAAAGTAATCCTAACCGGCTCCTAAGTTCATCATCTATTTGAATTGTTGACGCTGAAGAATATTGTTTCCAGTAATTAAAATAAACAAACAAACAAACAGGTTTAATTTCGCAATCGCATACTACCTATTTTTATTATTACGTATTATCGTATTTATTAGGGACTTTGAAAAAGTGGCAACACTTCAGAGACTCACACATAGATAAATGCTATTCTAAATGCGTTATCTACCTTTTTTTACTTGATCTGAGTACATTAAACTAAAGGATTACAAAATGATTTTGGTAAAATAGTGTGGCGATGAGAAACACTCAAAAATTCAAACATTTATTTGTTTGGTTTGTGAAATTGCAAACCCAGTACTTTTTTGGGAGAAATGTCGGCATTATCTGTCCAAACACTTCTTGCGAGTTTTGAGATCAACTACTAAAGGTGACATTGAACACAATGATAAACGTATTCTGAACAAAAGTCTAACTTCTCTTCAAAACGTGGTCGTTTAGATGGGCGGCTTTCCAGTGGTCGAATTTGAGTTACTGGCACATCAAAATCGTGGAAATCGTGAATACACCGCCGAAACCAATTACGATTCAGGTGCAATGATTACTATCGTAAATAACCACGTCTGCGTGTTCACCTCAGAGCAATTGCAGAACAAATAATGCTTCTGGTTGAACAGGAAAAACATTAATTACCACTGGTATTCTTGCAGAGGTCAGGAAACAAGCTAAAATTGCGGTGCCACACTGTTTTTTGGGGTAAAACACCAGACGCCGTGTTTAAAATTCCCATCGATTAACTCAACGACTGTCGGGCGAAAGTGTTGAAGGTCAAACCTCCGCTGCTTATGACGGACTGTGTAACATAAGACATTCGAAAGGTTAAGAGAGCAATGCCTGACAGACATGATGGGTATTCCCGGTGGCGATTTCCGGCAGACGCTGCCTGTGGTGGCGCGAGGAACTATGGCTGACGAGGTACACGCATCGTTGAAACGATCAATTCTATGGTCACATTTATAAATCGCGCTTGACCATCAATATGCGTGCTCAGTTTGGCGGCAATTCACGTGTTGAAGAATTCTCCGATGTTCATTTAAAAGTTGGTGAAGACTCTCTACCAGTAGGGAGAGGGCAGGTAGATAACAGAGACTCTTAGTAGTGTAGTATCTACAATAGAAGAAATGATTCATCTGGTGTATGGTGTCTGGTAAAGATCAAGCTGCACCGATCGATAAAAGCATTTTATTTCTCTGAAGGGAGAGAAGTAGTATACATCTCAATGAACACTGAAGTCGAGCAAGGGGACGCCACACATTACCCCGTAGAAATTAGAATAGAATTCGCTTACGGCCAGTTGACTTCCAGCTCACGTCATCCAGCTGATTATTTGGAATTAAACTCTGCTAAAGTTGTGTAACGGGAACCGGCTCGAAGTCGTCTGTCTGCAGAAGTACATCGAAGCTGAAGTTGTAACAGGTTGTGGTGTTGGCGAGAGTGTTTATACCACGTATACCACTAATTCCCCACAATTATCACTTCCAATTCAAGCGTATTCAGTTTAGCGACTTCAGCGGTTGTGCGCGCGTGCGTGCGTGCGGGCGTTCAGCGTGTTCAGTGACTATAAACAAGTGTCAGGTCGGTCGGTGTTTGCCACACCGAATGCTGCGGTTGTCGATCTCAGGACCATGCTTTTCCCACGGTCAACTGTACGTCGCTTGCTCTCGCGTCACCAGTTCTGACTCTGTACATTTTAACTAACGGCAACACTACAAGCGTAGTTTACAGAGAGGTTTTATAAATATATAGCTAAGCTTCCTTAATGTTTTTTTTCTTCTTTTCATACATTTTTGGGTTAGGAATATCAACATTTGTTGTTTACGTATATGCCTATATATAAAAGTATATTTGCATTCAGTATATGAAAAAAAAACGACAAAGAACAAGTCGTTTTTGAATCATGCAATATACGTACTCTGTATCTACCATATAAAGTAAAAAAGAAACAATTATATGATCACTTTTTTTAGTAGAGTCAGCTTTTTTTAGTACTTTAACCGTGAGCACGACAGAATTTCCTATCGGCATAAAAGACTTTCCATACAAACTTTCGTCTCCTATAACTTGGAATTCAAACATCTTTCCTTAGCAAAGTTTCGTGCTTCCAGACTAGGCCAAGCTGTACACTGTCTGTCGGTGCTCAAGTAGTTATTGTTTACGGCTTCCACGCGAACGAAGTCGCGGGCATAAGCTAGTTAAAAATGAATCTCTTTTATTAGTATTTTCTTTTTTAAAATATGTTAAAATTCTTTAACATATTTTTTAAATTTAAATTTGGAGAACTGAAATTCATAATTAATTTCCAGTGTAATGAGGTGTGTTAGTTAAATATGAGCGTTCATCAGACGTAGCTGTTTCAAACGGAGCCAGTTACCGAAACATTCTAAACAAGGTTACATGTGCGAAGAGCCAAATTAAACTAAAGAACACAGATCCAAATTTGTATAGAAGATGTATAGTAAGTTTATCTTTTTATTATAACGTTAGCTCTCTTACCCACTGGCTCCAGTAGCAAGGCGATTAAATGGCCTTCAAACTTTTCTTTTTAAAAACCTGCCGACTAAAACAAAAATAAAACTAAAATATTATGGCCGCCCTAATTTCGGAGGTTTACAAATATTAATTTTGTAAACTTTTACCACTAAAGGTTAGGTGATTCTTTCTTTTACAATTGTATTGAAGCTAAAGAGCTTCAATACAATTGTAAAAGAAACCACAAACCTAACCTCATCACCTATTATTATTTACATACATTAGTAAAACCACATTTCGCGGTCTATCGTACACATGTTCATTTTTTTATTTTAGTGTACATAAATATTATATGTATTTAAAATTTGTGCAATAAATGGTATAAAGTAGTGATGGAACAATTAGCATTCGCGTTCTTTATTAGCATGCATATGATCATTTAGCATTTAGCAAATGCGATGTAGTTGCGTTATTCTGTGAAGTGCGAATTACTTATAATTATTTTTCTAATGATAATGGAGAAATAAAAATTGCTTACTGTAAGTGCTTGCTGAAGATTATAATATAATAATAATAATAAAACATCTTGACGACACAGTTGGCGCAGTGGGTGAGCGATCGACTGCTGCTCAGCATGTTGCGGGTTCGATTCCCGCCCAGGGTAAATATTTGTGTGATGAGCACTTGTTTGCCTAGTGTCTGGGTGTTGTTTATCTTTTTAAAACAAAATAAGGGCCACAAGGTATTTTGTCTGTACCATGAAAATAATAAAACCAATATATATTTTTGTCTCCATAACGAAAACTAATGTTGTTTTTACCATGTAGACCAATAAATTTATTAAAATAATAATGATTAAAAAGTTTATTTGCTTTTGAAAGAAAAAACACATTTTAGGTTAAAAATAAAAACAACGTAAAGTTACTGAAAACAAAAGAAAATACTCCATGCTCATCTTTTAGTAACGGGTATGCCCCCCTCGTTTAGCTACGCACTCCTGAAGCCTGGAGTGCATGCTCTCAATCAAATGCCTGACATTTTCCATTAGAATGTCTTCCCAGGTCCTTTTCACAGCGTCGATGGGTTGCTGTAGGTTGTGGATTTCCTGATCACCGTCTCTAACTCTTCGTTTCAACTGATCCCACATGTGCTCTATTGGATTTAAGTCCGGACTGTTCGCCGGCCACGGCAAGACTTGAATTTGAGAGTCTTCCAGTACAAACCGAGTCGCTTGAGCCGTGTGTGCACGAGCATTGTCTTGCATCAAGATGAATCCAGGAACCGCTCGCTGTGCAAATGGGATCACATGTGGTCTGACAACTTCCTCAATATACCTCTGAGCAGTAACAGTACCCTCATTTAAAATAGCGAGCTCAGTTTTGCCGTGTAAGCTTATCCCGCCCTAAATCATTACATTTGGACCACCAAAACGATCGACTTCATGGATGCAGGCTTCTGAAAATCTCTCGCCGCGTCTTCTCCATACTCTAATACGCCGATCGTCGTTAAAAAATTTAACTTTGCATTCGTCTGTGAAGAGCACCATGCCCCACTGGTTTATGTCCCAGTCCAAATGTTGACGGGAAAATCTTGAACGATTTGCACGATGATTTCTGGTTAATGGAACATGGACAACTCGCCTTCTTGATGCCTGCTGGTCTTCATGCAATCGATTACGAATAGTTTGGTCACTGACACGAGTACCCGTTGTCAGCCGTAAACGATTTTGCAGCTTGCGGGCCGTCGTTGTGCGATCTCGGCGCGCACTTAATCGAATGTAACGATCCTCTTGAGCTGTTGTAATGCGAACTCTGCCCGAACCAGGTCTTCTTCTAACACTGCCGGTCTCTTGGAAACGATTCCATAGATTTTGAATAGCTCTTCGAGAAAATCCTAATTGCAAACCCACAGATCGCTGCGAATGACCTTCTTCAATCATCGTAACGGCTCTGGTTGCTGTCAGCGAGTCCATATGACGCCTGCGTGCTTGTGGCATATTGCAAAAGATGTTTCTGACTCGAGATATCAATGAACTCTGATAATTTCTAATAAACCAAGAAGCTAAGGAAAGCAAAACGTCAAAGAAAATGGAATCAAAATTTTCAAAAAGGATTTTAAATCAAATTTTATTTAAAATTGTTGCCAGCATTAGATGAATACTACAATATTAAAAAGCTTAGGTATCAAATCGAATTTGTATACTCAATATTTTACTACTTTCAATATGTAAATGTTTAATAAATTACACCAAAATGAAAAAATACTTCGTGGCCCTTATTTTGTTTTGAGTAGTATATATATGTGTTCAAAATGTATTTGTGTATGTATATCAGCTGTCTGACACCCATAGTACAGTGTCTCCATAGTTTGGGGCCAGATAGCCATGTGTGAAATGTCCCCACATATTATTATTATTACATCTTATTAGAAATATAAAAAAGGAAAATATATATACAACCTACAAATAAAGTGCAGTAAAGTACAACCTATTTAAAACACCTACATACTCAATTCAAATTCAATTCAAATTATTTTATTCATTTTAACAAGTTTGTACTGTATAACAAGTGTTTGAAGCATCCTTTTAGGCAAGAAATACCTGTAGTAGGACACTTCCCCCTTCCATAACGTAAAATTGAAGAAAATACTATTTGTAAGCTAAGCTTTTATGTCACTTCTAGTGACTCTTAACTTGTGGCGTTTCGCACACACTCTGACAGCGGTCGCTGGCCACAAGTCAGCCAGTGCAGGGATCAACTGAACGTAACTGAAACTTTGTGTGCCGCCAATGTTGACTTCCTTTCTTCTTTCATGGTCCGTGCTTATTTAGCACTGAGTAGAATAGGTTATTGAGTTCATTGTTTGCCGTTTCAAAATTTCCTCAATGAATGTGATCTCGTGAAATGCATTGTGATATTGAAGCGTTGGTAATCATTACCTATAACTTTAGTTTTTTTGTGTATGGAGGAAATGGTGGAACAATATCCCAAAAAAAAAACATCGTTGTAAAAATAAATTTTATTTTATTTTATTTTATTTATTTGGAAGAACCAACAATTACACATTAATTGTTACAAAAAGAATAGAATATAGGAAGTTATACAAATGTGCAACCAACAACGTTCTCCACAGATACGCAAAAAGACAAAGACAATGTTGATGAAGTGACATAATAGATAATTGCATGAAGTATAAGTCATAAATTACAGTTACTAATAAGGAACACTAAAGATTTAAAATATTATTCGCATAAATTCTGAATTGTGTCAAACAATATCTTTCTAAATTTTCCAATAGACAGTGCTAATAGATCCAAATTAGAGAAAAACTTATTAAAATTATTTGTGAGGCGACGTAGAGGTGCCCGCAAGCCTGCATTCGTGCGACTAGGAGTTACGGCGAAAACAGGTCGTGTGCGCACCCCACGTCCCTGAATAGTTCTAGGAACAACAAAGCACAACCTGTTACAAATGTCCACACAATCATATGAGTTGTTACACAGATCGTATAGAAACATAGTTTCCAGAAAAGTACGTCTTGACTTCAAAGAGATCAAATTATATTTTTTCATCAAGTCGCTATAGGGGTGGTAAATACGACTTCTAGTACAACGATAATGCATAGTTTTTAAAAATTTACGTTGTATACGCTCATTGCTGTCATTATTTGTGTATGTATATCAGCTGTCTGACACCCATAGTACAGGGTCTCCCTAGTTTGGGGTCAGATGGCCGTGTGTGAAAATGTCCCCACATATTATATTATTATTATCATTTATTCAATTTCTTAACATATTAAATTACATTTTTAAATATTAGTAAAAAAATTAATAAAAACATTTAAAAATATAAAAAATAGTAGCCCACCGGTATCGGGAACAGGGTCCAAGCTACCGGTGGTCAGGGCTCCTGAGAGAGGAATCTCCTAACAATACGCGCCGTGTCCAGGAGTACCGCTTTCTGCATCAAGCCCTTGATCCAGCTGCCCAACGAGAGCCTCCTTAGGTGTTGGTCGAGGCTCTTGGAAATGAGTCCATTGGCCGTAACGACTATCGGCACAATGACTGCTGTATTCACATCCCACATGTCGACAACCTCGCGAGCCAAGTCAAGATACTTAATTTGTTTATCTTTCTCGGTTTTCACGAGGTTCTCGTCATGCGGAACCGCTATATCAACAATCATTGCGCGACGCTCTAATCGATCTATCACCACTATGTCAGGCTTATTGGCAACAATAGTCCTGTCCGTGATGATAGATCGATCCCAATACAATGTGATGTTGCCATTTTCGAGAACTGGGTCGGGCACATACCTGTAGTACGGTACTTCCGATTCCACAAGCCTGTATTTTAGAGCAAGTTGCTGGTGGATAATCCTAGCTACAAGGTTGTGTCTATGCAAGTAGTCTCCGTTAGCCAGACGAGAGCACCCAGAGATAATGTGTCGGATTGATTCTCCTGGTCGGTGGCATGCCCGACAAATGTCAACCGTGCCGTCCTTCACAATATACCTCCGGTAGTTGTTCGTCATCATAACTTCGTCCATAATCGCACAGACAAAACCTTCGGTTTCCCCAAAGAGGTCACCAAATCGCAGCCAGGATACGGACGCCAAGAAGTCTACATCAGGTCCATGTAGGGCCCGGTAGAAGCGCCCGTGAAGCTCCTTGCTCTGCCATACCTTCTTGCGGTCATTAGTATCTAGTACTACAGGTTTGCGCCAGTTCTCGTTCGCTAAGGAGAGCGGGGTGAGACCCTTGTCCACTGAGATCACATCTCGGTGCATACCCACGTCGGCTTTAAGGAAGTACTCCCTGAGACTGCATACCTCACGGTTGTGCAGGGACTTAGCATTAAGAAAGCCTCGTCCTCCGCACTTCCGTGGGATATACAGTCTCATTACCGATGACCGTGGGTGATGCATCCGATTTGCGGTCAGCAATGTACGGACCCTCCTATCCAGGGCGTCAAGTTCCGTCTGAGTCCACTTGAGTATGCCGAAAGAGTACATCAAAACCGGCATGACCCATCCGTTGAAGGCGCGCACCTTGTTTCCGCCTGATAAAAGACTATTCAAAACTTTATTCAGGCGGCCAAAGAAGCGCTCCCTCAACGATTGTTTCATGTCGGTAGCATTGATGCCTAACGCTTCCGACATACCCAAGTATTTGTAGGTTTCGGCTGAGGAGAGGGATCTAAGGTGTATGGAATCCGAGAGTTGGGTTCCCACGGATTCCACAATCTCCCCTCGCTTCACATGCATGACTGCACATTTGTCCACACCAAATTCCATCCTGATGGCGCTACTGAACGTTTCTGTTACTTTCAGTAGCTCCATCAGTCGCAAATTGTTGGGGGCAAAGAGTTTCAGATCATCCATGTAAAGGAGGTGAGATATAACCTGACCTCCTCTTCTCAACCGATAGCCCAGACCTGAACCCTCCAGTAACGTGCTTAGAGGGTTCAAAGCTAAACAAAACCACAGTGGACTCAGACTATCGCCCTGAAATATACCTCGCTCGATCCTTATCGGTTCGCTATTCTCCCGGATCTGCCGATATCCTGGATAGCGAAGGACCGTCTTCCATTGCCCCATACATGACATCAGAAAGGTGCGCAGAGTTGTATCAACTTTATACAACTCTAACACCCTCATGAGCCATGTATGTGGCACAGAATCATAGGCCTTCTTATAGTCTATCCAACATGTCGACAGATCCTTCCGGGAACGACGAACCTGCTGGTTAATGGCCATATCAATGAGGAGGAGCTCCTTAGTACCACGAGACCCGTTCCTACATCCATTTTGAGAGGCAGACATGATAGAATTTTTGTCAATATGTTCGTTAATTTTAGCTCTCAAAATGGATGTAAGAACTTTATAGACCGTTGGTAAACAAGTGATCGGCCTATAATTTTTGGGTTCCGTAGTGCTACCTGATTTATGGAGCAGGTGGGTGATTCCAGTTGTTAGGAATTGGGGCAACGATCCTGACTCTAAGGCTGACTGGAACTGGGACGCCAAGCGAACGTGCGATCTCTGGAACCATTTTATCCAGAAATTGTGCAGCCCGTCCGGTCCTGGAGATTTCCAATTAGGTAACGGACGAACTGCACGGGCTACGTCTTGGGGGCTGATGGTTATTGCCCCCATTTCTGGTATTGGATCACACTTTCGCTCAACCTCCCGAGTCCAGTCGCCCTCAGTGTGACTAACAGGCACCGACCAGATGCTGCGCCAAAACGAACACATGGCAGCATCATCCGGCTGGTGCGCATCAGCCACGCCTTGGTCCGGTCGCTCCCAAGTCCTATACACCCACCTCTCATCACTCTGGAATATACGATTCTGAGTGTACCGCTCCACTCGTCGCTTGTACCGTCGAATACGGTTCGCCCATGCACAGATCTTCTGCTTCAGGAAGTCGATACGCTCTGTGATGCAGGACAAATAATCTCGAGGATTGATATCAGTCCCCGAGAATGCCCGCCTCACAAAGCGCATCACTCTAGGGCGCGTGTTGCCCTCCCTGAAGCAGATAAGCTTGCCGATGAGTGCTCTAGCCTCACTAATACGACGCTCAATCCTGTACTGCCATGCTGGTACAGCTGGTTTTGGTCGTGCAGCTCCGTCACTGTTGGGAAATTTGACATGAGCTACACGACATGCTGCTACAGCCGCGCAGTACAAGATCGAGTGGGTATCAGCGAGGTCTTTGCTGCTGTCAAAATAATTTGACAGCTGCGAATCTAAAGCACACACCAGCGCCCTATTTTTCTTGTGCATGGGCAAACGAGGTAGTCGCGGTTTTAATTCAGGCGGTATGGAGCGATACTCCCGGAACGCATCCTCCAAAGCACTCCTCAATTGAATATTGCACTGGGTACTCACGGATATAGCCTCGCCATCATCCTCTTCACCACCGTCGTCAGGTCGCGGTGAAGCACTGGGTAAATCTTGCGATTGTACCGCGACCGCAACCAGTGGCAAAGCAGACGTGACACGGCTACTCCGTGATTCTAGGCGTAGTCGATCAAGTACAACGTCATCCAGCATATGGTTACGCTGGATGACCCGCACCTGATCCGACAGTCGCTGTGCCGATACGTTGACAGCTGGCTCAAGCACCTGAAACAGAGAGAGCATCCGACCACGGTACGCAGTCAAGTTACTTCCCCCCTCTGTAGCCCCATAGTATGAGCGCATGACACTTTCATTAATAGACTGTGTCCATCTCATGCGCTGCACACTTCCACCGGGAGCGGGGACCCTATCAGAGACCGATGGGTCTCGAAGTCCCAAGCTGTCCGGCGGCCGGCGTCGTCCCCGCCGACGCACAGGTGGTGGCGTCGTCGGCGGAGAGAAATACTCGTCGCTCGAGCTCGACGCAACTGCCGAGGCCGGTGTCACAGCACTCACGTTGGGGCTGGGTTCCGGCGGCGGCGAGGCGGAGCTGAGCGACGGGTCCGGAGATGGTGGGCGTGCTCGGCGTGCTGCTGATCTTAAAATCATTTTGTCATCGTCGTTTCTGATCCATTATTATATAGGTATTTTTCTTCATTTTAAATTAATTTCTCGGTGCGTAAGTAGTACATTAGGTATTATATTTATCCATATATTTCCGTTCACTGATTATATTATATATCGAAATTATTTTCAGTTTTCGAGGTTTTCAATGACTTATGTCACTTTTGGTTGAATCAGTTAAAAACTGTATATATCATAAATTATTATTCAAAAAGGTTGATTATATGGATGTAATATTAAATTGTGTAGCGAAATTAATAGGAAATATCAAACAACTATTGAATTTGTAAAAATAAATTAAGGAAATAAGGAGACGACGTATGATGACACTAAGGGTTGCCAGCTTATTATTATTATTATTATTATATTTATTATAATAAGGACTCCACACCGGCACCGCATATTCTAGTTGAGACTGGATTAATGACCGATACAAATGCAAGTATGTGCTCGGGTAGATGAATTCCGTGGCTGATCTAATAACGAATTCATACATACGATAAGCCTGGCTTATGATTTTATCAACATGTGCGTCCAGGTGAAGTTTACTATCGAGTAGTATTCCCAAATCACGAATCGTGTTGACTCTGTCTAAGATTTCATTTTGAATCGCATAGGGGTGTTTAAACTGGTTTTTATTTTTAGTAAAGCTGATACAGTTACATTTCGGAATACTGAGTAGGAGTTTGTTTTTAATACAATACTCTGCTAGGCGATTAAGATCTTGTTGGAGTAAGTGACAGTCAAGTATTGTTCTAATGGGTCTAAAAATTTTAAGATCGTCCGCGTAAAGTAGAAACTTAGAGTTAAGAAAACACACATCGATATCATTAACGAAAATTATAAATAACAGAGGTCCGAGAATTGAGCCCTGAGGCACCCCTGACGTTGCGGTTATGGGGGTGGAATGGAACCCATTGATAACTACTTTTTGTGTTCTGTTTGACACATAAGAAATAAACCAGCGTAACAAATCCCCGCGGATTCCGTTAAATGCTAGCTTCTTCAAAAGCAACTCATGATCGACCCTGTCAAAGGCTTTTCGAAACTCAGTGTATACAGCGTCTACTTGCACACGAGAGTCCATACTATTAAACAAATAGTCAGTGAAAGCTATCATATTCGTGGTTGTGGACCTTCTTTTTACGAACCCGTGCTGCTGCTGTAGTATTTTGTCATGGACAATCGGATACAACTGATTGTGAACGAGCCTTTCGAAAAGCTTTGACAAAGCCGACAGTATAGAAATGGGCCGATAATTTTCAACGTCCTGTTTAGGACCACTTTTGTGAACGGGAGTAATATTTGCCCGTTTCCAGACTTCAGGAAAAGTTCCCTGACTCAAACATTTATTATAAATAACACGCAATGGTGCACATAACGCCTGAGCTGTCCTATTAAGGAAAATTGGTGGAATACCGTCTGGTCCTGGTCCTTTAGTGCAATCTAAAGATTTGAGGGCACTGAGTACTTGGTCAGTACTAAGAACAAGACTACCAACAATAGAACAATTCTCAGCATATTTATTGTCCTGGATTTGAATATTTGAGAGAGTGGAGGGTTCGTACACGGAATGGAAGAAGTTAGCGAAGTAATTACAGATCTCCTCTGGATCGGTGGATGATTTGCTTTTATAGTGAATTGTTGATGGAATTGGAGCATTAGATTGCCGATTAGATACATAAGTCCAAAAATATTTGGTATTAACTTTTATATTATCTTCTACTGATTTCAAGTATAGACTATAACAATTCTTGGATTCAGCATGGAATCTCGACCTATATAATGAAAACTGTTCATAATCAGATATGTTATGATAGGTCTTCCATTTTTGCCATGCCTTGAATTTATTTTTAAATATGTGTATTAAAGAGGGGGAAAACCACAATGGAAATTTGATAGACCGAATTGTCTTTAGGGGAACATGGGCTTTAATAATTTGGTAAACAATTTCATAAAATGTGTTCAGCGCCTCTTCTGCAGACTGTCCGTGAAGTTCATCATCCCAGTTAATTTTGAGCAGATCGCTATTAATGTGTTCATAATTTGCCTTAGAAAAATTATGCTTTTGAGTAAACCTACGCATCATTGCACTGTTGTGTAACTCACAAAAGACGAAAATACACAACGGTGGGTGATAGAGATCTGGTTTTAATAATACGTTAGTAGGTGTAAAAACAGAACAGTCGCTATTACTTATTACTAAATCTAAAATCTTTCCGGTCGAGTTCTTAATATGATTGTACTGATAGCCGTTGAGCACAGACATAAAAATACTCAAGTGCCTGCAAACAGGGGAACTTCCAACACACGTTTGTTTCGTGGTCGCTGTAGTGTTGCCACCAGCGAAAAATAAAAAAAAGGCCATCATTTTTAAAATCACTAAAATGACAATATATTCGCTTCCAGAATAATGATAAAATATGCTTTCTCAGCCAATATCCGCGTCACGTGACTTGCAATATCCGGACTCGATCGTATCCCACGTCCCACTTCCGAAAACACCCGATTACTTAAAAAAGCTCATTTTTTGATATCAGTGTCGTCTCTGGAGGTTACATTACAATGAAATTATTAAGAGCGTGTATTCGATTCGTGACGAAAACTTCATGCTTTCGCGTTTTGCCCAGAACAATATTGTAAATATGTGAGCGGATTATTTAAAGCTAATTACAGTTTTAGAAAGAATAAGTCTGGATTTAGGGAACTACAGAGTAAAAGTATAATTTTTTATTATGGTTTTTTAAAGTGAAGACAATCCTTTTACAGCGTTTTACGAAAATAAACGTCAGATTTAAATTTCAGGACGAATACAACTATTACAGTAGGTATGCCAAAATATTATGTTTTATGCGTTTTTCCAACAGGATATACAGTCTTAAAGTCTACTACAGAGCCAAAATTACGTATATATTACAATTACGTATTAAAAAACAATGTTGAAAAAGTACAAAATCGGTTCATTTTGACAATATTTTTACCAGTATTTGAATAAAAACATAACTGATATACTTACCTACTATTTATTTTATGAAAATAAAGGTTATGCTTAATATACAGAATATTTTTCAGTCCGTTATACGAACATATTTATTTAGACAATTATTTTAAAAAACACTGTAAAACATCGTGCGCTGTCGTTTGCCGATCAAGTTCAATGATTCGTGTGTATTTTTTTTTCTGATGCACATAAACTGACCATTGTATTGTACTAGTGTATGTCAATGCTACTACGCCGTTCTAGCAATCGTTTAGATTTTGAGTTGCGCTAAATCGAATACGCGCCCTTAAGGAAAACATTGTAAGAAACCTGTAATGATTGATTTGAAATCGCCATTACCAGTAAGCAAGGGTGTGATGTGCTGCAATGCTATTCTGTAAGAACTCACTTCAGTGCTCACTTTTAAATCCGTGTTGAAAACTGTATTACGTATTCTGTAATTCGATGAAAACTACGCTACCGTCACTAAGTGAGTACATAGGTGAAGCGAACTATTTTAGCGAGTACCAAATACTTTTTACTTCAGGTAAGTAAGTATAAACCGAAATGAGATATTATTCGAATTCGCGGGTGAATCCTTAGAAAATTACAATGCAGGTGATTAAATAGGGGAATAAAAATATAATGATCACCAAATCTTAGTCACCAAATCTTAGGACCCTCATCAAACGTCGGATCCGACATGGTTAGGTTAGGTTAGAACAGTGACCCTACACCCCTACCCCCAACGGCAGCGGCCGCCGAGTACCAGAACCAAATCGCTTTTTACAGTCAAACTCATACATTTCTACAATACTTTGGTTAAATGTTGGTGATCATTTACTATTTTTGGAGATCATTTACTACGTATATCTGGAGGTTCATTTAACATTAGAATGGGGTTAAATATTGGTAATTATTTTTGGAGGTCATTTACTACTTATATCTGGAGGTTTGTTAAACATAAGCCATTAAATAGTGAGAAGAGGGTTCGGTATTGGCGTAACGTCAATTCCACGAATACAGGTCTACGCCAAAGTTCTTATACGGCATCGTCGTTATCGCAATAACTCCTTCAAGCACTATTCCTTCACGAACTTCTGCGTTACGTTGATGCACCGTAGTGTTGCGCCTAACCTTTCCTCTTCACATTAGTTGCAGCATTTAGTTACAGTTTACAACCTCTATTAATCTATCCACTCCTCTTGAAAGGCTGACTTTATCGTCACATACATAAATTAAAAAAAAAACCAAATAGCACCGTGCGAGAGTTTTGTTAACGATTCCATTATTATTATTTTTCGTTTGGTAGGCATACGTTTGACCTCTATCTCACCTGATAGGAAGCGATGATGCGGTCTGAGATGGAGCACGCTCGCCTAGAAGTAACCTATATTACTATTTACTCTTGACTTAAAGACTCCCAGGAAACAGAGACTCAGTCAGGGAATTCCACTCCTTAGCAGTACGCACAATGAATGTGTTCCCAAAACGTTTTGTGCGTGTGGGTGGGATGTCCACCATGTACCGGTGGCGCATCGCCGTACGTCTTGTGGTCCGATGATGGAACGGGCTCGGCGGAATTAAATTATGCAATTCCGTCGCACACTCCCCAAAATGCAACCGATAGAAAACCGACAGGCCAGCAACTCGGCGTCGATGCTCCATTGTGCATACCGTTTTTTGCTCAATAGTACATCTAACTTAATCTCTGCGCTAATTGTTGACCATAGCGATAATGTTATCTATGTAGCTACTGTGAATAAAGCTTTGGTGTTACGGAGCAAAAAGCAAACATCCACTCAACCACATACCTATGTACAAAAGCGCTTTTAAGCGCAAACTCAAACAGATTACCCAATTCCTCCCAGTTTGTGTAAAACTACGTACCTACTTTCATAAAATAAATTACGTTAGTACCTACTACCTGAAGTCCTGGGACTAATAGCTACCAGGCGAGCAGACGAATGGTGGAGTTCATTGATAAATTTTCAATTCCGGTACCCGTTCGGTAGTGTCCGTGCTATTAAATGAACCGACATTGAACGGACAACGACTTTCTGCACGATTGGAGTTTTCAAATCTGTGTCTTTTACGAATCGTGTGCTTTAAATGTTACGAGTCCCTTGGGATTGGCCTAATTCAGTTTGTGTGTTTAATTTTGAATATTTTGTGCTTTTGTATGAAAATATGAGTTGAAGTTTCAGTGTACTTTGAATGTGTTTTCCACAATTTGCTGTTGAGTATAGTAGACAGTTTCCACAAAATATTTATTTATTTACTAGCTGCTGCCCGCGATTTTATTCCCGGTGATTTTTGCCTTCACGTGCCCACGCAACTCAACTTTGCTAAGTTACACTAAAGTTAAGCACCCAGGAGAGCATAGAGGACCAAAATATTCAAACATTATTTTTATTTAAATGGAAAGTACCGCTAACTAATGAGCTCTTAGTCTCAAATTACTGATACCATTCAAGTTCACTTTACAGAAAATGTTTTTTTCACAGCAGCATGTACTTTTCCATGGTTTAGACATACATCATAGGTTCCACCTGTGTTTTGGAATTGCTCTCGTTTTAGTTTACCATACTTAATATACCTACCACAGGTAGGTATTTCTCTTTTTGTACAAAGATTAAGATTTTTTACAGTTTACGGAAAAAACACAAAACTTTTTCTAAGCCAAATAACTTCAGAGTCTATAAGTCTATAAACACAATCTCATACCTTTAAACGAGCAATTCTTGTAAAATCTGAATCTTTGAAACGGCTCCAACAATTTTCATGAAATTTAGTATTGCAGGGGCTTTCGGGGGCGATAAATCGATCTTAAGGTTTCATTTAAAAAATACACGAAAGCAGCTCGGTGTTTTAGAGCTGCCTTTACTTTTATTCAGTTAGATGTCTATATCAAATTCAGTTACCTAAAACACTATTGTACAAATGCACAATACAATCCCTGACCACTGAAACCTACCATGTCTGTATACCCAGCAGGACCCTACGTCTAATCCAATTGAAAGTAAATGTTAACGTGCGTAGTATTCAGTACCTTCCGAATCGTATAAGTCAAAACATAGTACCTTAATTGTTACAGCGAAATTCTTAAATTATTTTCCAACAGGACCCTCTGCTGTTTGAAGGTGTATAGACAAATCTTATATGGTCCCATTTAGCGGCGTATTAGTACCTTAAAAATACCTTAGCTTAATTTTAAAATAATTATTATTTAATGAGGAATGCACCTGCAAACTTTTATCAAGCCAGCAGGACCCTATTTTGTTTTGAGGCTTTCAGTCCAGACTGTCATATTTCTTAAGCATTTTATTAGTACTCTTCAAATAACCTTAGGTACGTTTAATTAAAAAAGTTTATATTTTACCTGAAAATTTGATTTAAAACTTTAATATCTTTTCAGCGAACGAACGTTTCGTTTGGTCGATGTATGAGCTTCCACAGCTTATGAAATTCTTAATAAGTATTGAAATAAATGATTTTGATTTGATTTGATTTCTTATTATTTCTAATTTTTTACCGATGTTACATACACAGATCATATATCATAAAAGTTTATTATTAAATGATGTTTATACACTTCTTTCTTTGATTAACGCCATACCTACTAAAATCTGTGAAAGCTCATACATCGACCAAACTAAGCGTTCGTTAGCTGAAAAAGTACTCAAAGTTTTATAAAAATTAAATTAAAAATTTAAAAAACCCCCAACGCAAAACATAAAAGCAATTATATAAAAAGTAAAAAATAATATCTTTTGTTGAGCCATCAAATGTTTGTTCGTTGAAATGGCGCTATAATGTCGCGGCGGGGTACCGCGTAAGTCAAATCTCATTGCAAATCCATGAGTTCGCTATTTTACCTATTTAGCTATTGCTGACTTAGCGGTACCCCGCCGCGACATTATAGCGCCATTTCAACGAACAAACATTTGATGGCTCAACAAAAGATATTATTTTTTACTTTTTAAATAATTGCTTTTATGTTTTGCGTTGGGGGTTTTTTAAATTTTTAATTTAATTTTTATTTGAAAGTTTTTAAATGTAATTTAGTCTGGTTTTGAGAAGTTGTAGATACGTCTAAAGTTGTATTTCGTCACATGGATCTTTTTTGATATTAAAGATATCACCCTGAGAATGCGTTGTTATATATAATTCGCCATTTTGTGGTGCCGGTCATCTTGGCCTTGACATGTATCATAGTGTAAAGAATTCTACTAGTGAAGCCCTTTCATTTGATACCCATATTGATGGAGTTGTGAAAAAATATGTGATTTGCTATTTTGTAGCGGCGGCCATCTTGGACCGATTTTCATCAAACATAGCTAAGAACACTCCCGACTAATTCACCTTTCAAATAAAAAAAAACAAAAACAAAATCGGTTCATCCGTTCGGGAGCTACGATGCCACAGACAGACACACACACACACACACACACACACACACAGACACGTCAAACTTATAACACCCTGTCGTTTTTACGTCGGGGGTTAAAAACATAATTTCAGCTAAAATACAAACTTTTTTAATTAAACGTAAGGTTATTTACGACTATTGTTGCCAATAAACCTGACATAGTGGTGATAGATCGATTAGAGCGTCGCGCAATGATTGTTGATATAGCGGTTCCGCATGACGAGAACCTCGTGAAAACCGAGAAAGATAAACAAATTAAGTATCTTGACTTGGCTCGCGAGGTTGTCGACATGTGGGATGTGAATACAGCAGTCATTGTGCCGATAGACGTTACGGCCAATGGACTCATTTCCAAGAGCTTCGACCAACACCTAAGGAGGCTCTCGTTGGGCAGCTGGATCAAGGGCTTGATACAGAAAGCGGTACTCCTGGACACGGCGCGTATAGTCAGGAGATTCCTCTCTCAGAAGCCCTGACCACCGGGCAAAAAAAAAAAAAAAAAAAAAAAAAAAAAAAGCTTGGACCCTGTTCCCGATACCGGTGGGCCAGGGCTACTATTTTTTATATTTTTAAATGGTTTATTTCTTTTTTTACTAATATTTAAAAATGTAATTTAATATGTTAAGAAAATGAATAATAAATAATAATAATAATAAAACATTTATTTCCGGTATCAAAGACCCATAACATAAATACCTTACAGACTATACATACTTATAAGAAACCACAAAAAATATAATTAAACTTTTGAACACGAAGTGACGGCGTCGTGTTGCGCTGCGTGGTGTCGCGTAGCCTTCCGCGGAATCACCGAAATACGACACCTTTCGGCCAAAACTCATTCGCAGCGGCAAAGGAGAAGGGGTGTGCCCAGACTGTGTTAATTAAATCTCTCGTATGCTGTTCGGATTAAACGTAGGATCCTGCTAGGTATACAGACATAAACCTACCTAGTCAATATTATCTCAATATAGCGGCAAAGGAGAAGGGGTGTGCCCAGACTGTGTTAATTAAATCTCTCGTATGCTGTTCGCTTTAACTAAGCATGAGACTGTCGAATTGTACATCGTGTTTGCTCCTTTGTGATTGGAGATCTGATGTATGTAAGCAAGCAAGCAAGGACAGATGTACACACGGCTACACATCTAGCTATGCATTTCCAGTATAAGGTGATCTTCCATTTTACAGAATTTCCATATAATGAGAGGTCAGCTTATACTGGTAATGTATAGCTTGCTGTGTAGTATCAAGCTAAGCTGAAAACTAAAATTATTAATTGTTTTTAAATATGTATAATATTTACACGAATAATAAAAAAGAAAACCTGAACTATTGGACTAAAAAACTAATAGGTACAATAAGGTATCAAAAAATTCCTCCACATCGCCGTCATCTGGAAATATACCTAAGAAACTGGTGGTTTTGCCACGTTGGATGGCAATGCTTAATCTCTGACCAAGGTAAAAAGTAGTCAATCTTGAATCACGGGATCCTATATTATAATGGAAAGCGACGTGTCATCTTCAACATCATCATTTCAGCCTATTGCCGTCCACTGCTGAACGGAGGCCTCTCCCAGAGATCGCCAACTAACTCAGTCTACAAAGCGACGTGTATTTGAGTTCAAGTAACGCAGGAGCATAGAATAATATAAATACCGTAACGTGGCTGTATAGCCTCTGGTAAATATGTGGTCTAAATATAATGTGCTTGAATTTTTACTTCATATTATACCACCAAATCTTGAACAAAATGGCTGAAAGCAAGGGCGTCGCCAGGGGGGGGCAGGGACACTCAAAAAAATGTAAAAAAAAAAATGTTAAATTGATCCAAAAGAAGAATCTCGGTTGTATTCTTCAATATTAAAATCTTGCACCTAATTGAATATTTCATAGCTTCTTTTTATATGTACCATTATTCTATTATCCTATATTTTGTCGATAATTTTTTTGTGGTAAAAAATATAATCATTTTCTTTTAAATTTTTATTCATTGTACACAGTGGCGTAGCTATCGGAAGGCTAGGCGGTGCGATGCATCTTGGGGGTCCAAAAGTTCAGGGGGCCCCAGCCCCTGGCCAGTAAACCCCGAACTGACCTAGCAAAAAATTCTTCCACCTTCAGAATAAAAATACAAATTCTTTGTTATGTTGTGTAGGTTCTTGTGTCTAGCCTCTTCAACCAATCAGCTGTTAAGCAATCGATTTATGAATATGCGGGTTTTTTTGTTATATATTATTATTTTATTTCATGTTATTATGACTCCTTTACTTTGCCAATGCTTCCTTTAATTCTTCCGCTGATGCAAGTTTTATTTAATTGATGTTGGTGATTTGGTGCGTCGGAGCTTCAGTCAACAGAAAGGCTTTTTTATATTTAATGTCTGACACATCAATGCTCAAAAGTGTTTCAAATCACTTGACCTGTTAGAGACCTTTTCTGATGTCTACGTTCACGCACATCGGTCTGATTTCTGTAAGTTCGCTCAAACCTCATATTCTCTCTACAACCTATACCCCCTTCCCGGTTTCGTTCTTATCCGTAATGACACAATTGAAAAGGGAGGAGATAATGTGGCTATTTGTCTTCGTAGCGATTTTCCTTTCAAAATCTTTGCTTGTTCTCCTTCACTTTACAGCTGTGCCTCCGTTGAGTAGGTACCTCTTTCTGGAGATCCATATCAACCATAACCTGATTTTCCTTTCGTATGTTCTAAAACAAAACCTAAACCGGTTCGCAAAGGTCTGTATACGAGTTGTTTTGCGCACATGGATGTGGATAAAGGATGAAGCTACGTCAGAATGCGTCGAAACTCGATGGGGGTCACCTTGCAGCTACAACAACCGTAGAGGACCAGCCGCGTATCTTCAATCGAACGGTTCTTGCTCTCTACGAACGACACCTTCCTTGGATGACGACAGGGGTTCGTATGGCGATGAGGCACAGGGATCGGGTGAAGAAATCTCTTCAAAGCTGCAAGAAATCTGTAATCAGATTATACGTAACGCCAAACGTCGCCATATTATCGAAAACATTTCGCCTTCTTCTCTTGCTGATATCTGGAAATTCTTCGGAACTCTTGGTATCGACAGCCCACGTCATGTGGACTTCCCGAAGATAATTTACCTGGATGATATCAACCGTCACTTCGCAACCACTGGTCATTTGTTGTCTCAGACGGATAAGGTCCTCAATAAGTGCATCAGGTTTATCTTTAACTTGAGGAAATATGACCATGTGTCAAGTTAGAGGTCCGAGTTAAAATTCCCCCATTCGCCAAAAAGTTTCTGTGCGTTGACAATGCTTTCCTCTCTTCCACATCCTTCTTATCTAATGTCCTCTTTCAATATCTGTTCTTCACACTCTAGGAATCTACGGTCTTCTAACAATCTTATCTTGCTTTGCCCTTCTCATACTTCTGATTTTGTTTATTCCTTCTTTTATGTCCAGTCCATTCATTCCTGGAATGCGCTTCCTTTCGATATCAGAACGGCCTCCACCGACTGGAGGCCGTCCTATACACTTAAGCAGAAGATTTGAATTTATTTTAGCACAAATAAACCATAATATAGCCATATAATTGAGACATCTAATAAACCTCCTTTCTTTTCTTTTATAATTATGTTTTTACTTGATAAAATGAAACGTAACCAGTTTAAACAGGGCCCCAATTTTTTTTTCATATCGGGGCCCCTGTTCACGTATCTACGTCACTGAATTGTATAGTCAAGAGCTTGTGGAGCTTTACACATTGGTCTTAGTACCGTTCTTAGAGCCCCTTCACACTAGCGGTTGTCCAGCCTACGTTGTCGAGCCTACGTTGGACCACCGCCACGCCTACGTTCGATACCTCTGCGCATAATATGTTCATCGAACGCCTATGCTGGACAAACGCTAGTGTGAAGGGGCCCGTAGTACAAGCGCCGCCCGTAGGGGTAAGACACGCACTTCCAGTAAGGCTTCATGTGCTTTTGACTGTGTTTAAAATTCATGCTATTCCCATTTTATTATATCAACTTGCCCCCCCCTGGGCCATCGGCTGGCGACGCCCTTGGCTGAAAGATCTTTTATTGGGCAATGAGAGTTCATAGGACTGGTCCACCTATGTAAGTGATTATGTATAATTGACATAAAACACTTTGTAATCATTTGAAAATTAAATCTCTAACAATTTTGAGTTTCTGATCCGGGGATTCTGATTAAGAGCGTGTATTCGATTCGTGACAAAAACGTCATGTTTTTGCGTTTTGCCCAGGGCAATATCGTAATGATGTGAGCAGATTATTTAAAGACAATTACAGTTTTAAGAAAGATTAAGTCTTGATTTAGACAGCTACGGAGTAAAAGTATCATTTTCAATTATGGTTTTTTAAAACGAAGACAATCCTTTCATAGCATTTTACGAAAATAGACGTCAGAGTTAACTTTCAGGACGAATTCAACCATTACAGTACGCCAAAATATTATGTTTTATGCGTTTTGTCAACAGGATATTATACAGTCTTAAAGTCAGACACAGAGCCAAAATTACGAAAATATTACTATTATGTATTAAAAACCATGTTAAAAAAGTACAAAATCGGTTCACTATGTAAATTTATTTTTCACCAGTATTTGAATAAAAACATAACTGATATATTTATTTTATGAAAATAAAGGTTATGTTTAATATACAAAATATTTTTTAGTCCGTTATACGAACTCATTTATTTTAGACAATTATTTTAACAAGCCCTGTAAAACATCGCGCGCTGTCGTTTGCCGATCAATTTCGATGATTCGTGCTTATTTCGTGCGTATTTCCTTTTCTGATGCACACAAACCGACCATTGTGTTGTACTAGTGTGTGTCAATGCTGCTAAGCCATTCTAGCAATCATTTAGATTTTGAGTTGCGCTAAATCGAATACGCGCCATTAAGGGAAAATTCAAAGTTGAGCCCCAGAAACAGTCCTAATTTTTCTTACTCTGAAACGTAACAGAATAGTGTGGAATGTGATCGAGCACGTACGGTTGAGCCATTAGTGAGCTGGTGCCGGGAACTGCCGTACTAATGCCTGATACGTGAGGTGGGCAGGTAGCATGCGACCATAAATATAACCTGTGCTCCCAAGGTACGTTTGCAAATGCGATATTTGGCAAGAAACTTGAATTTGGAATTTGAACTTTTACACTTGAATAACTTGTTTATTCTGTATAATAAAAATGAATCGCTGTTCGTTAGTCTTGATATCGGTTTAAAATTTTGGTCTTGAAATATTTGTGGAGTCCAGGGAAGGTTTAAACGGTGAAAATTGGAAAAAGGTGGGTAGGTAGGGTAAGTTGTGTAGGTAGGTAGGTTCGTGGATACGTAGGTGGGTAGGTAAGTAGGTTGGTTGGTAGGGAGGGTAAGTAGGTAGATAGGGTACGTAGGTAAAGTGGATAGGTACAATACGGTCAACGTAACTTGGCGCGTCTGAAGTTAGCCGATTAGCTGCGCAGTAGACAATTTCGTTCCTAAAAGTTCCATTGCGCAGCCAAACAGCTAACTTCAGACGCGCCAAGTTACGTTGACCGTATTGTACAGGACAACATTTGTCGGGTCAGCTAGTTCTGTAATATAAAAATTATACACAAACTCGTTTACTTATATAAAACGGACAACATTAAACGTAGTCCTCGTCGCGGTACTTATACATAAAATATGTGGTGAAATAATATTTATTTAAATTACAGCTCCCTATAGACATTATACCCTTTTCAGAGTTGAATATTTCATGTAGCCAGCATTTAGTTCGAGACTTGTGTAGGTATACCTTTTTTGTGTGTAGGTATCTTAAATTCCTCTCAAGACTGACGTTTATTTACTTTGATGTAAGCTCGTTTTGTACGGAAATAAAGGAGCAAAGTAGATAGGGTAAGTTCGCCTGTTCGCGTCCATCGCCCAATTCGCGTCCATTTTACGGATCTCCCTTTAAAAATTCTCGAAAATAAGTAAACTAACACACCAATCAAACGAAATTTAATTACCGCTAATACCTCAATGTATATGAGGCACGCACGCATGGACAAAAGGTCCGTGCGCCAAACCAATCCCGTTTAGAAAAAATAATTAGTCTCGGCTGTTCAACAAGGAGCGCGTAAGCGCGGGATGTTTAGAAAAAAAATAGTGTGCAGCGACGCGTTCGATGGTAAGTTTTTTATTGTTTTATGTGAATTTTAGGATACATATCTGTTCCTAGACTTTAATAATGAAAAAAGGAATAATATTCATTATGAATTTGCTTATGTTTTTTATATTTAACGGTTAAAATAAGGTGGACGCGAATTACTACATCGAATTTACAAAACTTCCACTTTGCGTCCGCAATGGACGCAAACTATACCTACAGGGAATAATAATAAACTAAATTGCGTCCACTAGGTATTTTCGTTAAATACAATTAACTTGCTTGTAAAAATAATTAAAAATGTGTTGTTTATTATTATTGTACATTTTTGTTATTAAGACTACGTGTTTATAATTATATTTTTAAATGAAATGAGTAATTTAATTCATTCTTATTTTTTTTTCTTTTTAAGCGGAGTTCTTGACAATTCAAAAGTGCCTGTAAATGGTTTATTTGAAATAAATGATTTGAGTTTGGGTTCTTCGGAGACAAGATAGAAGAAGGAAAAGAGAACATACACAGTAGACAATTTATCCTATTAGCATAGCATAGCATCTATATATATAAAAATTAATCCCTATTTCCCTTGGTCACGCGTGTGGCTGGACCAATTTCGATAATTCTTTTTTATAATATTCCTTGAACTACGAGGATGGTTCCTACGGAGGAAAAAAAAGAAACTTTTGTAGGGTAGGTGTATGGTAGGTGTAGGGTAGATGTAGGGTAGGTAAATAGGCAGGTAAGTAGGTAGATAGGGACAGGACAACGTCTGCCGGGTCAGCTAGTATTATTATAAAAATGATTGCTATTAGGAATAGCATATCGATAGCAGCTCTATCAATGTTGAGAAGATTATTTTTAATTTTTTTTAAGTGATTTTTTTAATGATAATAATGTTGATTTTTAATATTTATATTCTTAAATAAAGAAATTGTTATAATACAATCTTTCTTTACAAATTCTTAAAAATATCACCCCTATATTCCTTTTCTAAGCTGGTGGACGCTAAGTGGTCCACGGGTGGACGCAAATTGGATTTTGTGGACGCAAAGTGGGTAAAACGCCTAATTATAAAGTTTAGCTATTTAAAAAAAAAACGCAAAATGTTTCGAACAAAACTGAAAGTTAATCTTAAAATAGACTAATTTTGTGAACACATTACATAATTTTTTCATAGAAAATAGTGCTGGAACATTTTTATAATCGCCGTCAAACTTGCCAACTGCACTAAATGGACGCGAACAGGCGAAATGACCCTACCTACCGAATTATACTGAATCCTGTTTTAGTGAAAAGTCTAAAACATTGAATAAGTCAATGAAAAAAACTATTTATATAAAATTCGTAGTCTAACAAAAGTTTGGTTGACACTTCCCGTGATCCAAGAACTGGTTTTTACCTTGATCAGAGGTTAAGCATTTCCTTCAACGTAGCTATACCGCCAGGCTCTTGGACACATTTCCAGATGACGTCAATGTCGAGGAATTTTTTGATGCCTTATAATATTCTTTACATTTGAAACTCTTTTTTATATAATGCATGTTAAAAATTAACAATGTTAATTTTATTTAAATATAAAAAAAGCAAACAGTTCGCCAAAATTTAGTTAAACAGTTTCCATTACAGTTTTACATAGTAGATTGTGTTACAAAAATAAAATAAAAAGATTGTCTTTGCAAGTGCCAATACCAATTATCTAAAAATGAAGACACCTATGTATAACTTACAAGCAACCTTTTAAGTCCCACAAGTTCCAATCAAATCAATATTTTTCATCCACCTGTTAGATAAACTTAGAGGTAGACAAACCGCTCCCGTCAGATGGCATCCTGATGGATTAACTCGAGAACTATCTTGACGGACCCCTGACGTTCTGACCGGAGATTGAATTAAACGCTCAATGTTCAATAAAATTCAGCATTAGTGCAAGATTTGCGATTGTAGCAAATAACTATCTACTTAATGTACTTAGTGCATCTCCAACATTTTGTGTAAATGCGCTGTTGTTTGTGAGCGTGGAACCTAAGATAGAAACACGCTTGTACGATACGACTACACACAGAAACCAGAGCTCATAGAAATCTCTATTCCTAGACAGCACGTTTCGCCGAAAACTTTGTTGATAGAAAACATCGTCCGTAGATATCTCGGTCCATAGGAAGCACTGTTGACAGAGATCTCTGTTCATAAATAGCACTTCTTGCCGAAAACACCACAGTTTCTAGATACCTTGATTCACAGAAAGCGCCTCTGGTGAATAAACTATTAGGTAATACTTATATATTATATTCTTGCGATACATATTTTTTAGGGTTCCGTAACTCAAAATGAAAAAACGAAACCCTTATAGGATCATTTTATTGTCCGTCTGTCTGTCAAGACCCTTTATCACGGGAACGCATGGAGGTATTGAGTTGAAATTAAAACCCTATACTTAGGTCCACGGTTCCTTGAAGCTGTAAAAAAATCAAATTTCTAAGTTAGCGTGAAAAAATGATATGGCCGATTATGTCGCACAAAACGTACATTTCGACATTCTCAAGGGAATCAGAATTTATAGGGTAGGTACTTTCCGTTGACCTAGAACTATGAAATTTCGTGTCATACTATAAATACAGGAAAAGTTTTCGGCAAAACGTGCTGTCTAGGAATAGAGATTTCTATGAGCTCTGGTTTCTGTGTGTAGTCGTATCGTACAAGCGTGTTTCTATCATAAGTTCCACGCTCGTTGTTTGTAAATTAGGAACCGTGTTAATATTGGAGATACATATTTAACAAATTAAGTCGGACGACCAGTTTTTTCATCGATATTTCAAATGACCCAATAACTAGAGGTCAAATATACAGTCGTTTCAGGTAAAAAGTTTTTCCAAAAAAAAGAAAACCGCCTTTAAAAACTAAAAAGTGATAATTCACTTTAACACATAACACACTATTACTTTATTTCGGAAGTCGGTGGCAGTGGCTTTGTGTTTGTTGTTTTGTATTGCCACCGACTTCCGAAAGTAAAGTAATGTGTGTTATGTGTTAAAGTTATTTATCAGTTTTTAGTTTTTGAAGGCGGTTTTCATTTTTTTTTTTTAAGTTTTAATTTTTCGCTTTTTAGTATTGCCTTGACATCCAAATCCATTAAGAAACGGCGACACACTTAATAAAGATTGTAAGCCTTAAAAAGATTGATGAAATTAAAACGTCATGTAAGTATTTATTTTTGGGATTTTGTTGATTTTCTCAAAAACGGCTAAATCAATTTTGGTAAAAAATTATATTATTATTATATGGGACCATTTCGGAATAAACCCCTTTCGATCAAAAAAAGAATTTTGCCAAATCCGTCTATATACGACAGATTTATGCCCGAACATACATAAAGACGGAAGACGTTGCGTTGGAAGGCCTCCCACTAGGTGGACCGATGACCAGGTAAAGGTTGCGGGGATCCGCTTAATGCGAGTCGCACGGGACCGGTCAATGTGGCGAGACTTGGGGGAGGCCTATGTCCAGCAGTGGACGTCTTTCGGCTGAAATGATGATGATGATACATAAAAAAAATATAAACATTCGAATTGGTTAACCCTAACAAAGTCTAGGTGGATGACAATGAGGACATATCCTCCTGACCTATGTCCTCAAAGATGTAATATAGGCCAGTCAGTAAGTATCGGGTCACTCGTTCTCATAGGTACAGACGCCAGAACATCAAGCCATACTAAACTATCAAATCTCAATAGATTATGAACCTTATGTTTTTTGTAACAAAGTTAAATATCTATCAAAGCAGATTGTTGTAGCTTGATGTGCTACCAGTATAGGTCTTTGTATAATTTCGGTCGTAAAACCAGCTCGGTGGTCATCATCAGCGCGTGGAGAGGGTTTCGTTTTCTCTTAAGAAACCGCTCCAGTATCTTCCTGTACAGCACTTGTTAGGGATCATCCATAGATATCCGAGGCACATCCCTTGGGATAACTTCGGGTCTACATAATAAACAAAGATGTAAGTAGATAAAAAATAATAAACAGAAGTGGGTATGAATTCTTTAAAAAAAGGTTTTACGTGGTCTTGTTTTACCTAAGAGGATTGTTTTTCCTGTTCATGAAAAATGTATAAGGTGAAGTAGGATTGTAACTAGCTAGAATTTCCCAGTAGGTACCTATGTATCCAGGTTCCAGATAGGATTACATATGGTGACAAATAGCTAGTCTCGCACACTGGATAACAAGATTCTGCTCGCGTCCGTACTGGCGAAGTAGGCGATATGAAATTGCAGAATAGTGATATTGTCATTTATATCTAGTACTCATACGGATGAAGGAGTAGGGGTGGAAATATATTATGCTGTGGGATGGGGTTTTAGTAACTACGTATTGTTCAAAAAGAGCTTTATACATGGTGTCTCGTAAATAATGAATGAAACGTAACGATTTCCAACAACTAATTAGAATATAAACTGTTATGGTAACCAAGACTTTTTTATTGTTAAAAAAAAATTAAGAAAAATGATATCTATGTCATGAAAAATATGGTATCTTTTAACAAAAATTTTAACTCATAATTGTTACCATTTGCAGCAACAGCATTATAAATACGGAATTCTGTTAAAGAAAATGACAAAATTTGCAAAAAAAACATCTTGGTTACCCGAAGGGTCTTTTCTTTGGGACGCGGTGGTTTCCTTCTGCGAAAGTGTCATGTCGCAGATGGAGGCTGAGGAAAGGGAGAGGGAGATCACAACCTCCCACCCTGCCCGCAGCAGGCGCACCGGCCGTCGGCGGAGGGCGGATAATGCCCTCTTCCGGCCCCCCTAAATGGGTCCAGGGGCGGCAGACTCGGGGACGTCTGTCGCCCCCCACATTCATCAGGACCCGAGGTGGCGGCGCGTAGTGTTCCACGCGCGCCCCTTTTAGACGTCCGGGGGGGAGTCTAACACCTCACTCCTCCCCTTGTCCAGAGAAGTGGCCCGCCGTAGCGGACCGGCACCAGTCTGGGTTGCGGAAGTATCACCAGTTCCCACGACCCCCGACGTAGGTGTGAGATGGAACACCGGGGTGGTTTTTAGTCAGTAAGAGTCTGACAGACCCCTCCGCCCGCCCCAGGGCCGAGGACATCCATGAGGATTTTCCACCCCATACCAAAAAAAAAGGTCTTTTCTTTAACTAAATATCAAAATTAGTTCAGGAGTAGAAAATCAGGTAAGCCAAGTAAATAATGGATCAACCTACCGGGTAGGTACAGTCAACAGCAAAAGTAGATGATCAAAATCAGAAATTTAATACTAATGAACTGTACTATTCGCGTCAGAACTGTGTGGCGTCGAAGTGATTCAAAATTATGTGTGTGACAGTCACATAAGTACTTTTGAATCACTTCGACGCGCGAGTATTGAATTTCTGATTTTGATCATCTACTTTTGCTGTTGACTGTACCCAGTACGTTAACCCATTTTTTACTGGACAACCTGTATTAGTGTACGGTAGAGTCACTGGCTGGTTTAACCATAATAAAAATTGGAATTATGAGATGGACACTTCTAAAATATTTCTAGAGACTTGACAGCCAGTCCGTTTGAATGGACGGTTATTTATTCCTAAAAGATAGAAATTAGTTGAAACTTGCGTATTATTCTGTTGAACAGTGAAATATGATATGTGTGGCGGAGTTCGTGACTTAAAGGTTAAGCTTGCTGCGGTGGGTCTGTGGATGGGTGACCACCCATTTCATGCCGAGTTCCCTCCGTGCCTCGGAAAGCACGTAAAGCCGTTGGTCCCGGCAGGCATTCGTAGATGTTTGGCAGTCGTTTAGGGTAGTCAGAAGCCAGAAAGTCTGACAACCAGTCTTATCAAGGGGTATTGTGTTACCCAGTAACTGGGTTGTGAAGGTCCGATAGGCAGTCGCTCCATGTAAAACTCCATTCAGCTACATTATGTTAGACTGGAACCCGACCCCAACATACTTTGGAAATGTGATTCATAGAAACCGTTTTTAGGGTTCCGTAGGGTAAAAATTACTATGACTCCACTGTCCGTCAGTCTGTCTGTCGGTCACCAGGCTGTATCTCATGAACCGTGATAGCTAGATATTTCTGCTACCGCTATTACAACAAATACTAAAAACAATACCTTAAACATAAATATTTAAGGGGGGCTCCCATACAACAAACGTGATTTTTTGCCGTTTTTTTTTGCTCGATGTCTAATGTTGTATGGATAATGGTACGGAACCCTTCGTGCGCGAGTCCGACTCGCACTTGGCCAGTTTTAATCACATATTATATAGATATAATATATTCCAAGTAAACAGTTTAGAAGTTATGAAGCCTAATTCACTCCAAAAAGATTAAACAATTAACTTCATTAGTAAAATACCACGTTAGAGTTAATAAATAAACTGCAGTAAACAGTGTTTTAATCTTAAATGTAACAGAAACAACTTTCCCACCGTTTATCTCATTATTCAGTTGTTTACACTAAAGTGCAATTACTTTGCTTTAACTACGAGAAATTGGCAGGATATAAATTCCGACTGGAAATTCACTACAAAGAGTTTAATTACAGGAACTACGAGAAAATACCAATTCTATTAGTTTTTAGAAAGTAGCGTTTTAATGTGGTACTTATTATTAGTACCTACAGTACTGTAAGAGGTCCAACTGTAGGGCTTATACCTATCGTAGGGCCTCTTACAGGTACCGGGATATAGCGTGGTGTGTGAGGATGCTAATAGTAATACTTTAATTATTAAAAGCACTTCACTTTCTATTGCTCTGTAATAAAATAATAATAAGAAGGAGTCAGGCCAATAATAATTATCCTTCTGTCAAATAAATACAATACAATTCCAAGATTTGAACTATTTATAATTATTCTAGAAGGATGTAGTGTTTAGACGATGCCATAAAGTTAATGGTAACAGCATGCTAAATGCTTGCAACCTTTACAGTAGTGCCAATTTCATTGTTCACAAAGTAAACTAAAATTAGACAATTGGCATCTCTTTCTAGGACGGCGACAGATAAGAACTAAGTTAGAGATGTCAAATTAGTTTTTTCCTTGAACTTCGTCGTGGTTTTATATAATACGTTCTGAAATGACAACTATATCTAATTGTATGTGCATTTTAGATCAACTTATTTATCAGCTCTTATTTATATCTGTCTCTTTCTTATTTTATTGGGAAGAAAGGGGCATAAATAGCTTCAAATAAGTTTACCTCGTGCAATACATAGGTACTTAACACACCATTGTTAGTGGGGGCGCTTATCATCGCATTACTACATAGCTGATAATGATTTTATTACGAACCTAGGATACCTAACTAAGAATATTGTTACTGACACATTGATTACCTCTATGGTCTCGTGGTCGCAACCGCGTCCAATGAGTGTAGGTTACTGGGTTTTTCCCAGGTCTGGCAACGCGTTGCTGAGTTTTTTCTGA
This sequence comes from Charanyca ferruginea, assembly GCA_947361185.1. Classification (NCBI taxonomy): domain Eukaryota; kingdom Metazoa; phylum Arthropoda; class Insecta; order Lepidoptera; family Noctuidae; genus Charanyca; species Charanyca ferruginea. The sequence goes on along the minus strand of OX376055.1, from coordinate 52,026,032 downwards.
GTTGATACTACATCGCCAACTTCCAAACTCCGAGCTGATGCTCGGAGTTTGGAAGTTGGCGATGTAACACCCCTGTGCCTAGGAAAGCTCGTAAAATCGTTGGTCCTGCGCGTGATCTGTCTCCGACATCTCCGGTCATGTCGGATTGCCGTCGTGTCTTCCCTATTTGTTAATTTTGTGTACACTACATATAGTGTACACAAAATTAACAAATAGGGAAGTATTGTTAGAGCTCAAACCTGCTGAGCCCTTACGGTACCGGATCGACGTATGAATTAAGGCCCTTAGTCTCTTTCAGTACTGTGAAACGGTTACTTTCTAAAGCCTATACCACTAAAATGGCTTACCAAAAAGATTTGAAAAAAATATATGTTAAATATCGATATATGCATATCATGTACTAGTTATGACGTTTTCGTATGACTAATAATTTTGCCTTAAAAAAATACTGAACAACACGATATTTTTTGACTAAAATTCCTTTTAGCTCCTAAATGGCTGTGATATTTGGAAATATTTTTACACTGAAATATTGACGATTAAAGAGACTACAGATTCAATATAAAATAAATGTAAATCTGTCAACATTTTGCAAAGAAAATCACAAATATTCAGATTCCGTACGTTAGAGCCGCTCAGCGCGGGCGCATCGGTAGTCGTGCGACAGCACTGAGACGGGAAGGCTGTATCACTCGCTGCTCCCCCGTGTAAATGTGTGAGTGCAAATGCACATGAGCTTTTTGTGTACGTGTGCGTAAATAGGCGTTCAAAGAGTAGCTAGCTGACTAGGAACAATTTGTTTGCTTTGTGCGCGGCAACACTATTGTTGGTGCTTTATAGAATTATTTTATAATTGATTGTTGTTTATCATGACATTCATGACATTAGAAAATAGTATACACCTAAATTGTTTTTATGGTTACTTCATTAATTTAAAAAAACTTTTTTTTTTCTTTAGTTACCTAACTGAAAATTATTTCTAGCATAATAAATTGTGAAAACTTATCCCTGAGGGGGGTTGCCACCCAAGTAGCAAAATTCTCCTATAACCATTAACTAATAAGACAAAACCTATAGGAATCCAATAAACGGTTTGCTAAAGATCACTCATCCTAATACAGCATCTTATGATGCGATTTGCGCTACAAGCACTTTTGATTCTATAACGTAATTTTATAAACGTTTGCAGGATCACTTTATAATAATTATTGTAACTAGAGTTGTTGTCCTATAAAAGTGTTTGATAAAACGATTTGGCATAATGTCATTTTTCATCCTATAAAAACATTTAATAACATTGTTTATTCTTTTTAACGTCTTGTTTCATTCCTTTAAAAGATATGAGTACTCCTATGTACGTCTTAGGTATAGCTGCTATAGGTAATATATTACAAGGTCAGGGGGTAAGTCCGGCAGGAGGGGTAAGTGCGTCTGGGGGAAAGTGCGTCAGGGGGTAAGTTCGGCAGGGTAAGTTCGTCAGGGGTAAGTTCGTCAGGGGGTAAGTCCGGCAGGGGGGGTAAGTGCGTCTGGGGATAAGTGCGTCAGGGGGTAAGTCCGTCAGGGGGTAAGACCGCCACCTGCGGCTAACACCGCCACCTGTTGCAAATATCGCCACATGTTGCTAATATCGCCACCTGTTGCTAATATCGCCACCTGCGGCTAACACCGCTACCTGTTGCTAATATCGCTAATGTTGCTATTTCAGCAGACAAAATAGTAAGAGAGGTGGATCTTGTGTTCTGGTCCGCTCTGGACATTTGTGGAGGGAGTTACTGGAGGTTTCAGAACTTTCAATATCGAATGTAATAGAATGCTGTGCAATTGAACTAACAAGCTATAAGGTAGTTATAGTATGTATTTATAGAGTACCAAATGCAGATAATTTAAATGTATTTTTTAGCAAATTAGAGCAAGTGTTAATGTTACTAACAAGAAGAAATTGTAGGAATATTATTATAGCAGGCGATATAAATATTGACACATTGAAAAATAATAATAGGAGCTCAGAACTAAAATATCTCTTAACAAGCTTTAACATGACATTAGCCATAGAAAAACCAACCAGGATGGCAAGCCAGACCTGCATTGATAACATTGCCCACAATTTTAATAAGAAATGCAAAACGGAAGTGATAGAATTTGCCCTATCGGATCACACTGCGCAATTGCTGAAATGTCCCATACGTTTGAACTGTATTCTGAAATATTGGTATAAGTCACAACGGGACTTTAGTCAAGAGAATATTACTAAATTTAGAACCTGCCTGGAAAATCTATCATTTTCTGAAATCTATGACAATGATGATCCAAATGATACATTCAACTTATTTTTTGAACAATTTAAATTATTTTATGACCTATGCTTCCCCCGTAGACGTATTAGGATACCAACAAGTCAAAAACCAAAATGGATATCGCGAGGAATTAAACTATGTAGCTTAAAAAAAAGGCAGTTATTATGGACGTCTAGACTTAAGCCTACTCAAATAAATAAATCAAAATATTCAAACTACACAAAGATATTTAAAAAAATAATTAATCTGACTAAACGATCACAAAATGACCACAATATTAAAACATCTGACAATAAATGCAAAATGACCTGGAAAATAATAAAGAACTCTAAATTAAATCTACCTAATGACTCAATAAATACTATACAAATTGAAAATAAAACTATCAACAAACCACAATTAATTGCTGAACAGTTCAACAACTATTTCATTGAAAAAATAATGCCAATACCCGGAGCAGGTAGGAGATCGAGTGCGTACATCACAAATAAACCAAAATCAATGTTCATGCCCCCATGTCAACCCATAGAAATATTTAACATTATAAAATGTATTAAAAATACTAATAGCGTAGGGTATAAAACATGTTGCCGACTTAATCTCTAAACATTTGAGCCATATTATGAACTTGTGTATCAGCCACGGTGTTTTTCCGGACCGTCTTAAGGTATCTATAGTAAAACCAATATTAAAAAAAGGTAATAAGCAACAAATGCAAAATTATAGACCTATTGCGCTTTTGCCAATATTTTCCAAAATTTTCGAGAAATATATTTATAATGAACTTTACACATATTTAGAAAAGCAAAATATTCTCTGCAACGAACAAAAGGGTTTCCGGAAGAACACGACAATAAACATGGCTATTTATGATTTTCTAAATAGAATTATGACTAATATTGATAATAAGACACCTGTCTGTGCTGTGTATTGTGATATGACACAAGCTTTTGATTGCGTTGACCATACTATCTTAAGAAACAAACTTGACTCCTATGGTATAAGAGGTAACGTTCTGGACTTATTAACCTCTTACCTTTCAAAAAGAAAACAATTGACTGCCATAACTAACTTAAACTTAAAGACTAAAGAAGAAATAACATACCTGTCTAAAGAACGCACAGTATACTTTGGTGTTCCCCAGGGCAGTGTATTGGGTCCTTTACTGTTCCTAATTTATATTAACGACCTACCCAAAGCGATAGACTTCCCAATAACACTCTTTGCTGACGATAGTACAATAATAATAGCGTGTGATAAACCTGAGTCCTATGAAGCTGATGTCAACAACGCGGTAACTTCAATAATCACTTGGCTTAATAATAATAATCTAAGAATTAATCTTGGCAAAACACAAATAATGCACTTTGGTCACAAAAAACCCAGTTCGAAAATGGAGGTCCAATACCAAAAAAACAAAATTAATGACGTAGATAGTGCCAAATTTCTAGGTTTGATAATTGACAGGCAGCTCAATTGGAAGGATCACATTGAAGGGCTATGTAAGAAAATTAGTAGTTCATCCTATGCCTTATACAAACTTGCCCCAACAGTTAATACAGATGCACTACTAACAGCATATCATGGTCTTGTAGCATCTGTATTAAGATATGGAATTATATTCTGGGGTAACTCTACCAATAGGGAAGCAGCTTTTAAAGCGCAAAAGCGATCCATCAGAGCCATGTTCAGACTACAGGTAACGGACAGCTGTGAACCATTTTTCAAAAAGTACAAAATTTTAACACTACCGTCCATGTATATTTACGAAACTGCCTTATTTGTTAAGCTGAATGCACACCTGTTTCCCAACCTATCGGATACAGTTAAACGTAACAGGCGGAATGATATGTTACGCGGACGTAGAGCCAAAACAGCATTAATGTGGAAGAGCATATTCTGTATAGCCCCGCAAGTCTTTAACAAACTCCCAAAGCAAATGAAAAAGTTAAATTTAAATGGTTTTAAGAAGGAACTTAAAGAATTGCTATGTAAAAAATGTTATTATAATTTAAATGACTTTTTGAATGATAATTTGACATCCTAATTTAATTGTAATCTTTTATACTCTGACATCTCACTTTGATAGTTTGACATTGTAATAATATTTTGACAATAATCTAGATATAATAGTATGCTTTTACCTGACATACCTTACACTATATAATTAGTACTTATTTTTAATTTACTTGTAATAATTTTATATACTTACCAATGTACCCTAATATTTGCGCGCCCCACGTGGCAGAATGTGATGAGACTGTTTAATAAATTTAAGACCATATGTACCATATTCGGACAAATAAATGAATTTGAATTTTGAATTTTGAATTTTTTGAATCGCCACCTGTTGCTAATATCGCCACCTGTTGCTAATATCGCCACCACTTGCTAATATCGCCACCTGTTGCTAATATCGCCACCTGCGGCTAACACCGCTACCTGTTGCTAATATCGCCACCTGTTGCTAATATCGCCACCTGCGGCTAACACCGCTACCTGTTGCTAATATCGCCACCTGTTGCTAATATCGCCACCTTCGGCTAACACCGCCACCTGCGGCTAATATCGCCACCTGTTGCTAATATCGCCACCTGCGGCTAACACCGCCACCTGTTGCTAATATCGCCACCTGCGGCTAACACCGCCACCTGCGGCTAACACCGCCAATTGTTGCTAATATCGCCACATGTTGTTAATATCGCCACCTGTTGCTAATATCGCCACATGTTGCTAATTTTGTTTAATATCGAAGTCCGTCAGGGGGTAAGTCCGTCAGGGGGTAAGTTCGTCAGGGGGTAAGTTCGTCAGGGGGTAAGTCCGTCAGGTGGTAAGTGCGTCAGGGGGTAAGTCCGTCAGGGGGTAAGTGCGTCTGGGGTAAGTCCGGCAGGGGGTAAGTCCAGTAGGGGGGGTAAGTTCGTCAGGGGGTAAGTTCCTCAGGGGGTAAATTATTCAGGCGGTAAGTCCGTCAGGGGGTAAGTGCGTCTGGGGTAAGTCCGGCAGGGGGTAAGTCCAGTAGGGGGGGTAAGTGCGTCTGGGGGTAAGTGCGTCTGGGGGTAAGTGCGTCAGCGGGTAAGTCCGTCAGGGGGTAAGTCCATCAGATGTTAGTGCGTCAGGGGGTAAGACCGCCACCTGCGGCTAACACCGCCACCTGTTGCAAATATCGCCACATGTTGCTAATATCGCCACCTGTTGCTAATATCGCCACCTGCGGCTAACACCGCCACCTGTTGCTAATATCGCCACATGTTGCTAATATCGCCACCTGTTGCTAATATCGCCACCTGCGGCTAACACCGCCACCTGTTGCTAATATCGCCACATGTTGCTAATTTTGTTCGTCAGGGGGTAAGTCCGTCAGGGGGTAAGTCCGTCAGGGGGTAAGTGCGTCGGGGGTAAGTCCGGCAGGGGGTAAGTCCGGCAGGGGGGGTAAGTGCGTCTGGGGGTAAGTGCGTCAGGGGGTAAGTCCGTCAGTGGGTAAGTCCGGCAGGGGTTAAGTCCGTCAGGGGGTAAGTTCGGCAGGGGTAAGTTCGTCAGGGGTAAGTTCGTCAGGGGGTAAGTCCGGCAGGGGGTATGTCCGGCAGGGGGGGTAAGTGCGTCTGGGAAAAGTGCGTCAGGGGGTAAGTCCGGCAGGGGGTAAGTCCGTCAGGGGGTAAGTTCGGCAGGGGTAAGTTCGTCAGGGGTAAGTGCGTCAGGGGTAAGTCCAGCAGGGGTAAGTCCGTCAGGGGGTAAGCCCGTCAGGGGGTAAGTGCGTCGGGGGTAAGTCCGGCAGGGGGTATGTCAGGCAGGGGGGTAAGTGCGTCTGGGGGTAAGTGCGTCAGGGGGGGTAAGTGCGTCTGGGGGTAAGTGCGTCAGGGGGTAAGTCCGTCAGTGGGTAAGTCCGGCACGGGGTAAGTCCGTCAGGGGGTAAGTTCGGCAGGGGTAAGTTCGTCAGGGGTAAGTTCGTCAGGGGGTAAGTCCGTCAGGTGGTAAGTGCGTCAGGGGTAAGTCCAGCAGGGGTAAGTCCGTCAGGGGGTAAGTCCGTCAGGGGGTAAGTGCGTCGGGGGTAAGTCCGGCAGGGGGTATGTCCGGCAGGGGGGGTAAGTGCGTCTGGGAAAAGTGCGTCAGGGGGTAAGTCCGGCAGGGGTAAGTTCGTCAGGGGTAAGTTCGTCAGGGGGTAAGTCCGTCAGGTGGTAAGTGCGTCAGGGGTAAGTCCAGCAGGGGTAAGTCCGGCAGGGGGGGTAAGTGCGTCTGGGGGTAAGTCCGTCAGGGGGTAAGTCCGGCAGGGGGTAAGTCCGTCAGGGGGTAAGACCGCCACCTGCGGCTAACACCGCCACCTGTTGCAAATATCGCCATATAAGAAGAACAGATCACATTTAGTCATAACTCAGCTTTCAGTGATTATAAATAAAATGAAATAATATAGATATTTTAGAGATGCGGTTCTATCTGTAATATTTTTGTAAAGGAGGAATAGTCCTTATAAAGCTCCGGAGAAACTCCATATTGTGGCGTGATGATGGCGGCTAAGTATTTTGTTTATTTTTATTGAAAATACAAATAATATATAAGTTTAAATTTAAAGGGGCATAAAAATATGTTAATTATCATCGATAAGTTTATCAATAAAATTATTTTCGCAAGTTCAGTAAGCATTCAAAACGACAGTCAAGAAACCAAATTTAATTGTATGCTAATAGATTCATGTGGACTACTTCCATTTTTTTTTGTTTGAAATATACCCACTAAATACGCACTGTACTAACCAGAAAAAAAAAATCACATCTGTTTTGTCAATTACTCCGGTAGCAGCAGGTACCAGATTATTTCAGGACATAACACCAGTAATGGCACGCGCTAGATCTTTGCGGATCCAGTGCGTTTACCGGATCTTTATAAAACCGAATTGCATTTTACCCGATAGTAACAAAACTACTATAGGGCGAAATACTCCTATTAACTGCGCCCAAATGCGGCACTATTAACGTTTGTAGGATTTTTATAGGAGTAAAAAATTAATGCTTCTAAGATAATGTACAGGACTACATTTTGTTGCTTGGGCAGCAGGTAGGTAGATAGCCAGGGTCCGTAAATAAAAGCGTTGATAGTTTAGTACACTATTATTTATTGCCTAAATTCCGTGGCCATCACACGTCTTGACTACTGAGGGTAGGTAATGGGTTGGAACACTGGCCTGAACCGTCTCTGAAGGTGATGCTGGTTCCGTCTTCAGCCCCCACCAGGCTTCTAGTTCCAGAATCTTCGGCGGTATATTATTAGCGAAGGGTAGGTGTGAACCTCCTTGCAGCAGGCACGATGTGGCGGAAGCGTGATTGGTAGATTAATAAATCCCTAGAGGGATTTCACGAAGTATTTATTAAAATGATTTAGATATATGGCCGGAGCGAGCGACACAGCTGTCACCTCCAGTGCTTTTCATCGTACTTTCCGAAACCACAGTAAAGATGAAACCAACCGAATCAACAGTCCGTGGCGACGATCGGCAAGGATCGTTTTAGCGATGCGCGGGCGCGTAGAAGCGAGGACCTTTTAAGTTATTGCGTACTCGTAGGTTCCGTATAATATTATTTAGTTTCAATGATTTATTTTAGTGTTAGGTAATATTCAAAAGGATTATAATAGGCTAGTTAGGTGTTAATTTATAAGGTTGTATATAAATAATATGGTTTTAAGTGTACTTAGGTTATTTTTACTAGTGATTATTATACTAAACTTCTATACTTGTAAAGTGCAACGTTACAAAATAAATGAATAATGACTAATCATTTTTTGGCGACACTGCTGGCGCAGTGGTTGAGCGATTATCTGCTGCGCTCCGTGACACGGATCATCACTTTATATTATTGAAAGAGCACTTCGGTCACTGATGGCCCCTGGTCAAACATGTCATGTAAAAATAAGACTGACGTTCTAAATACGAAAACCTTCTAGTCTAGAAAGAAACCAAAGTGTTTTGGCGAAACATTTAGTCAATGCTTTCGACTAGAATGCCTATGGCATGCTGGTCGAAAGCAACCTTTACAATAGCTGATAGATAAATAACTTTAAATAACTTGGACCTTGTTCCCCAAAGCGGTAGGCTACTATTTTATAAATATTATTTTGATACTCATATAAAATATGTTAGGTATTTATTATGTAAACAAATGAATAAACAGAATAATAGTGCTCTAATTAAATCTTACGAAACTTGTTCGACTGGAGGCAATAATGGCTAACGTAAACAATGGCATGTCTATCAAATCTACGAAAATTATTCAAAACTTCCCGTAACGCAATTAACAGGATCTACTATAATAGACTAAACCAATCCAACATTAAGGATGCCACCCACAATTTGCACGTTTATAATTTAACTATACAGACGAGTGGTCCGCCATGCGGCAGTGTTGCATTTAGTATGCGCGTCACATGCCATCGCGCCGGATTGCGTGCCACCCCTAATCATGGCGCTTGTCCGACCAATAACAGTACTATTCATTCGTTACTCTATTTTAGGCTATTGATAGGTACCTATTTTTAAATTGAATGTTTTAATGAAGGGGTTTCTGTTATTATATTTAAATTTTAAAAAGAAGGGTATGGATGCAGTGTGCTTCAAATTGAGATTAAATATGTATATGTCGACATGTAACTAAGTGTTTCGATGATGTATTTAGGTTTTTTTATAGTTAAGTACTTCTTCATTTCAACCATTAGACTCCTACTGTTTGGCCTAAGTCTTCCCCAAAGACCTCCACCTGTGTCGGTCTCGCGCCGCGTTCATCCAACGGCTTCCCGCGGGCAGGATCAGGTCGTTGGTCCACCTTGCGGGTAATTACTTACTCAAAGTCAAATAATTTATTCCAATTACATCATTATAAGACACTTTTGAACATCACATACTTTAATGAATCATCCATCATCGTCATCATAATCATCTGCTGTCATTCGTAGGTCTTTCGAAAGTCATTATTAGTACCTAGTATAAATTCCTTCTGACTCGGTCTGGCTATCTTTTTAAACAGTCACTCTACTACGTGTCTTGCATTGAAAGACAATTGTTGCTATTACTCTTTAATCAATTTCAAACTTAAATTACACACATACGATCTAATTCCATTCTAATCTATGATTCTAATCACACGTCTGCTCTTTCGATCAGGTCGCGCCCGAATGGTTGACACCCGCTGATCTCAAGTCACCGGGATTTGTTTACATTAAACACAGCTTACATTAGTGAGAAGCCAGAAAGTCTGCCATCAATTCTTACTGAGTAGGGGTATTTTAACTGGGTTGTGGAGGTCAGGCGGGCTGTCGGTCCATTTAAAACACTGGTATTTGGTATTCAGCTGCACTCGGTTGGGCTGTAAACCGATCCCGAGATATTTAGTAAAAGGCTAGGCAGATGATGTCCTACCTACTAAAATGAATGAATCAATAGCTTTTAATTCAAGTGAACTTTACATAGGTAACGCAATGTAACTACTTGTATTTTATTTCAAACTTTACTTATACTGTATATGTACTTATACCTACGTACAGTACGGTCAACGTAACTTGGCGCGTCTGAAGTTAGCCGATCAGCTGCGCAGTAGACCATTTCGTTCCTAAAAGTTCCATTGCGCAGCCAAACAGCTAACTTTAGACGCGCCAAGTTACGTTGACCGTATTGTATCTATTGTTTTGTCTCCCGGAGTCGCGGGCAGAACTTAGGGATTTATAAATGGAGTCAAGATTGTAATGAAATACAACTCCATGCTTCAATAACAATATCCAAACACAAACTTTGTACACAAAATACAAGGTTACAAAAACATTACTTAATTACATTTATACAAAGTCGATACCTAACAATAGCAGTTAAAATAAACATTTCTGGATTAGTTAATTAAATTGAAACAACGGTATCTTGTTCCGATCTATAGTTGTTAGCTTGTTGATAGGAATTTCATTAAAATACCTGTAAGTAAGTATATTATTTTACGGTCCAGTGAATTGTTCCTAGCGACCGTTCCAATTAAAATCTTTCGGAATTATGTCGCAATGTTACCAGTGACTGGTCACAATTTTATTGTCTTTTGAATAAATGTTGTTAGATTAAATAATTAAATGGAACTCAAACATATGAAACACAACTTGCTGTAACATAGTTATCTACGTACCTAATGGGACATAAGTTTATCCTACTTGTTTGATACGCTAAGGATTTTTTTGGTTTTTATACAAAAAATATGCAATAATATTATCATCATCATCATCATCATTTCAGCCGAAAGACGTCCACTGCTGGACATAGGCCTCCCCCAATAATATTATCGACGATATATTATTATTATGGTCATCAACAGTTAGATAGTAAGGCTAAATGAGGACATATTCAACATCTTCGAAGTACCTACGTAGCTATTATCTAGTACGTAACCTACAAATACCTAATAGGTAACTCTATTTTTTTTTTAATTATTATCATTTTTCAGGAAAGTTTTTATCAAACTTCGTGCAGTAGCTAAAACTTGGATTATTCTGAATAAAACCTCGTTTAAAGGATGGCAAGAACAAATCGAAGTAGGTAGTGCCTTTGTCAATTTAATTATTATAACCCATAAAATGTCAATCAATTACTTATTTAGAGGTATGAAGAACAGAGTGTAAAGTTCTTCACCTGTATATATCCTTATGTCGTGGATAACTCTGCTTGCGCGATCTAGGAAACGTCGGTTGTAGTATGCTTCATGTGCGATAGATGTCGCTACAGTTATATCAAAAACTAATTGGTTTTAACATAAAAACCGCCACGTTTCAGTGAACTATGAAATACTCTTATCTATGAGGCCCCGATGGACAAGGACACGGGGAGGTATTGTAATAGCGAACTAATTTATATGCTAATTGGTAGCCAGAGCGCCACTGAAATTTTCCGATTGGGAAATTAATCGAAACGACCGCTGTGCCATTGTTTTATGGGTCAATAGTTGGATTTAAATTATAGTTAGTTAAAACAAACTAACAAAGAGTTTTGACATCCGTTTTTCGACTTTCGTGACCAATTACAACAAGGAAACTTCTTAATTAAATACAGACCTTTTACTACCATTATAGGAAGTGGATATGGATACAATTACTTTTCTATAGTAGACATATGTCTACCCTATTGGTTTTAGATGGTAGGTATTATGGTACTTTTAGCTGCAGGCTGCTAATGTTTGTAGTCTCGTAAGTTGTTAGTACCAATCCATAGGTGACTTAAGTCGGTATTTATGAGAAAAATTGTTAAAATTCATTTTATCTAATTTGCAATAATTTGATGATTTCTTTTATCTTATTTTGGTAAACAAACGATGACGAAGAGCCAATAACATCCAAAAGAAAAAAACACGGACTTACCTACTCTAGAAGCATCCAAGCAAGGAAGGCCTCGTTAAAAAACAATTTCCCAGCTTGTCGCAACAGAAACGCAAATGAGATTAGAACGTTCACAAAGACAATTAATCTGCATCTAGTCGAGACATTTCCCTAATTACAGGTGAGGATTCTAGAATACTTCTCCTGTAGCAATTTATATCAAGCAACATTGCAGATGACGGTCATATTTCAGAACGTATGCAGAAAAGCAATATTTTAACTCCGGAGAACGGAATTTAGTTCCATAATTTGTCTCCGCTTCAGTGGAGATTCTGGGAGATGTGGAATCTCATGTAAACGCCACACGTTGCAACTTTTGTTCAAGATGTCATTTCAGGCGAGTTTGTTATGTCATTTTGGGTACGTAATGGGATTTTAGTTGCATGATATGAACCTGCTGCAGTTTTGTAATAAAAGAGGGATGTTTAATTTACTGGAATGTTTTCTGCAATTAACTTTAATTCGATAAGTTTAAAAATAAAAACAATTAAATTGTGTACAACTAAAAGAATAAAAAAGAGGGAACTCATAGGGCATAAAAAATTAGTCCATTCGTCATTCAACGTCATGTGCCCAACAGGCTGGTTGTCTGCATCAAATTGAAATGTATGACAATTTGGTTCTTTGGCCAAAGAATAGGCCAGCCCTCGGGTTACGTGATGATTCGAAATTTCTTTTTATTATTTTTAATATTATTATTTAAGTTTCGCATACCCTTAATGTAATTTTGTAAATGATAAATATTAATTATATTTTAAAATATCTAATATATATAAATCTCCTGTCACAATGTTTGTCCGCGATGGACTCCTAAACTACTGGACCGATTTTAATGAAATTTGTACACCGTGTGCAGTTTGATCCAACTCGAAAGATAGGGTAGGTGTAGGGTAGATGTAGGGTAGGTGTAGGGTAGGTGTGGGGTAGGTGTAGGGTAAGTGTAGGGTAGGTGTAGGGTAGGTGTAGGGTAGGTGTAGGGTAGGTGTAGGGTAGGTGTAGGGTAGGTGTAGGTAAATAGGCAGGTAAGTAGGTAGATAGGGACAGGACAACGTCTGTCGGGTCAGCTAGTACTTTATATAAATAAATCAAACTGTACATAGTCCGATAATTTGGGTCATAAATAAGCTTTTATGTAACGTCTCAGAAACACTATGGAAGGCAAAAAATAAAGAAGAAAATTATTAAAAACTGAGTAGAGCTTTGCTGAATTGTGTTAATTTAATTAGGCTTAAAGAAATTCGATTTTAATCACTTTCTTTATGTAAATGTTCCAAATTGATATCCATAATTTATTAGAATTCAACACAAAAGTATCTATTGGAGCAAAACATTTTATAAATACATCACAACAAAGGAACAATCTCAACAATTATGTACAAAACAAACAACATTTTACGTCGTACTGTAACCTATGTATACGATTTTTCCTTGTTCATTGTACCTGCAGAGACGGCGATGGCATGACGTCACGACATGCTCCAGTGACAATCAACGTCCCTTATTAAGATAAACGACGCTCGCCCTAACGTAAGGGAAATCAGGCCCACACCGAATGTTTGGTAAACTTAAGTGACACTGTGGTGACAGTCCGTAAGGTCGTGGTCCAAGGACGGGGATTTAATGGGTTTGGTCACGAACAGGTACGTTGGTTTGAGAGAGTAAAGGTATTAGTATTTTTAATAGATACAGGACATTCAAGTCATATTTGTATAGTAAAAAGATGTACAGACGCCAGCAGATCAAGCCATCTCAAACTGTCAAATTGTCCTAATTGAATATGAACCATATGCTTTTGTTAATAAACTTGAAAATGTATTAGAGGAATTTGACAGATTGTTATAGCTTGATGTACTGGCCTTTGTACATAAGTAAGTAAAATATTAATTGCGTTTGAGTACGAGCCCTAAAGAATACTTGTGATTGCTTATGCACAATCTTAAATTATCAGAGTACGTTAAAACCCGCCTCAGATTTCTTGGCTTCTTAGTGATTTTTATCGTATCGTTCACGCACATTCACGCGGATGAAGTCGCAGGCATTAAGTTCCTAGTTTACTGAGGTTCAGGTTTCCTCACGATATTTTTATCACTGATGTGAGTGATGTTCAAGATAAACTGAGAAAGTACATACATGGAATAGAAAAAGTCACAACCTGCATGAGAGGTGGGCACACGACTTAACCACTGGATCAACACAAACCTACTTAAACTTTACTTAAATTAATGTTGCCTGTCTCGCTCCTGATTAACTTGAGAATCCTTAATTTATTTGAATTAATAATTTTACTCAATTATTCTACAGACCTCAGCAAGATTTTGAACTCTAATCGGTCAGAATTTGGAACATTATCACGATTCACGAGGTGTTTATTTATTCATTGGAATAATTTACGTTATACTTAGCCAGCTTTCAAATAATGATTGGTAGGTACTGTAAAGGTTGTATCCCACCAAAAACATTTTCATGTAAAATGTTGCCAAGACGAGACACTGGCTAAAAGTTATCAGATCTCTACCTATAATCCTACTACTCTACAAGCCTTGACTTCACAAACTAGAGTTTGTGAAGTCAAGGCTTGTAGAGTGTGTAGACACCTTGATCAAAATATGTGGCTTGGCCGTTTCGCTACCATCATAATGGGTGTAAGGTGAAAAATGTATTCACTGTTCATTACTTTTTTGTTAAACAATAATTCTTGTAGTAACGAAACAGCCAAGCCATATATTTTGATGAAGGTGTAGAGTTTGTGAAATTATGGCTTGACGAGTAGAGATCTGATAACGTTTTGACAGTGCGAGCCATTAGGTCTCGTCTTGGCAACATTTTACACGAAATGTTTTTGGTGGGATTTCATTTCTTTTAGTAAGTTGCATATGACATTTTTTTTCTAGTTTTATATTTTTTTGTTGTTTGTGTGTTAAAACTAGCTTACAAACCATATCTCAGGTTTTAGGACTTCAGGAAGTACCCTTAGAATTTTGATGGTCATCAGTGAGTCAGTGACGAAATCGGGTTTTTTTAGGTACCAATAAAATCTAAAATATAAGAGCTGTGCTATTAAAACTTTCTACATTTATTAAGTCCACTATAGATATTATATCCCGAGAATTTTGTTTATCTGGTATAATCCAAACACAAGTTATGAGCATTCAAATAAACGACGAAGCGCTTCGAGAAAAGGTAGGTAGTACCCTTGCACTTCGCTTGGCTCGTCTTGGCGGGTATCTACCGTGCCCCCAGATACCTACCTAATGATACTTGGTCAAAAGCATTTGGACTAGAGGTTTCTTCTAAACACACAGATTTTTAGGGTTCTATACAAAAAAAAAAGGGAACCCTTAGAGGATTTCTTCACCACCAAGAAGGAACGAAACAATATCAAGGTCATTTTGAACCTTATGCGAAATGAGAGTGAATAGCGATGTGAGATGCGAGTTGTTGTTTGAATTTTACAGAATCGGCCTACTGTAAGAGGTCCAACTTTAGGCTCTCTTACAGGTACCCTGTTACACAAAATAATAATAATAATATGTGGGGAAATTTCACACATGACCATCTGACCCCAAACTAGGGAGACCCTGTGCTATGGGTGTCAGACAGCTGATATACATACACAAATACATTTTAAATACATACTTAAGTATATAGATAAACAACACCCAGACACAAGGCAAACACAGACATAAAGCATTCAAACAACAACTCGCATCTCACATCGCTATTCACTCTCATTTCGCATGAGGTTCAAAATGACCTTGATATTGTAACGTTACTTCTTGGTGGTGGAGAAACAGTAAAAAAAAATACTGGATATTTGAATAACACAAGTTTTTTAACCTCAGTTAACTAAACAAAAGACTAAGCAACGGGTCACTAGATTATCTTAATCTAAATCTTATTACGGTAGTATCTATAACTAAATTATTAATAACAAGGGCGCCAGGAGGGTTTTAGCAAGTGACGGAAGGAATGGAACCCTACCAATCCCCGGTACTGCCGGTGGACGTGGGTCTTCACCACAGACGTGAATAAAAGTCGTAAAAGATCAATTGAGAATGTACATACGGTTGGCTGGCGAGCATTCCAAAAAAAGTTCCATAAGAGGCCCCTACTGACAAAAGAGCGTGACGGTATGCTGCAACAATTGACACCAATAATATGTAACAATGCAGTAACATTCCCGAATTAGTTAACCCAACACTTAGTAGTTCATAATGCAACTCATCCCTTTGTCAACCGACTTCAAAAAAGGAGGAGGTTATCAATTCGTCTGTATTTTTTTTTTAATTCTTTTTTTATTACAAAGCTAGTGCATCCCGTGTAGTCCCATTTTAATTTGGTCCAGTTCTGACAATGGCATCCATGAGAAAACCGTATAAGTCTTAAATTTGCATTAAGTATGTACGCGATTTGTTACGCGATTTCTCCGGCAAACGTAAACCGATTTTGAATATTCTTTTTTATATGGATAGGGTATGCTTCAGGGGTGGTCCGATATATAATTTTATCGAAATTAATTAAGCACTTTTTGAAAAATCAACAAATCTCCAAAAATTTTACATAGACGATGTTTTAGTTTCATCAATCTTTGTAGTAGTTTACTTTCAGTCTCTTCTTAATAGATTTGGATGAGAAGGAAAAGCGGAAAATAAAAAGCTTTTTACAAAGAAGATAACCGCCTTCAAAAAGTGAAAAATAACTTTAGCACAGAACACACATTGACTTTAGTTTCGGAAGTCGGTGGCAATACAAAACAACAAACAGAACAAAGCCCAAAGCCACTGAATTTCGAAACTAAAGTCAATGTGTGTTCTGTGCTAAAGTTATTTTTCACTTTTTGAAGGCGGTTGTCTTTTTGTATAAGATATTCACAAACAAAATAGATTCACCGTATTAAGCTCATCACATACGTAGCTATAATGTATATTATAGCTAGCCACCACACCACACATGGTAGCTATAATATAATAATATATTTTCGCTCCTAATACGTCTGCGATCGTTGTTTGTTTCACATTTTTGAAATAATTATATATTAATATGCCTTGCTATAATATATCTGTCCACATATTTTGGTGACGTAGTAAAATTATAGCTGCGTCTGAAATTTATCGTAATACGCCCTTGCTATGAAGTATATTCATATATATTATAGCTACGTCTGTGACGGGCTTTAATTGCCTTGACTTAAATTATTAATTACATTTATTATTTTGAAATGGCGGTATTATCACTAGAACATTCACTCTTAAAGCGAACGTCTGCTTCCAACTGGTATTACTTCCAACTGGCGCTGCTATGTGTTCTTCAAGCTCACGGTCGCCTTTTTAACTTATATTGAAATTGAAGAATAAATGATCTTTTAAATTGTTAGAATTACAAAAAGACGACGATGACGCTGGCCAGATTTGAACGCGTGACACATGACACCGCAGTCTACCATATCACCTAACGTGCTAACTAAAAATATTTATTTTCGTTAAAATTTGGGATTAGGTCACTGCTTATAGAATGACGTCATCACAATATATTTGACACTTTGAATCGGGTTCGAGTGCGAAGTAAGCGTTAAAGTGACGGGGAAATTACCTTACAGAATGCCACTTCTTACGTCATCTCATACTTTATCTGTCAAAATCTCTCTGTCAATTAAGTTCAACTCGCTGACATGCTCGCAAGGGTGGCGATAGTGTCAATTCGAATTATCAACCGAGTTTTTAGAATGTCAATCAAGAAACTCACAGCGGATTCAGATTCGAAGTTCAGAATGAGGTCTTACAGAATCACACCCCTGTACTTAAAAAAACCACAGAGCAGCAAGACACACATAAACACACACGTAGAAACACATTCGGGAACCTTCCGTTCGTTTGCCAAATAAGTTATTAAGTAGGTATCTATATAATATTTTTAACGCCCCTGCTGAGTAATTATGTATAATTTAGAGAAACAAACAACAAAGACCCTTCCAAAATTTAATTGAACAACTTAAAACAACTTTGTATACATTTTTTTTTACTATTGATAGGTATACGTTTTACCACTAACTCACCCTGATGGGAAGCAACGATGCGGTCTAAGATGGATCACGCTTAAATATATTGTATATATAGGGGGAATATATGTATAAAAGTAAACACATTTGTAATAAAAATAACATTTTTTATTTTCAAACTTTTAAAGGTACTCATTTATTACGTAATTTGGTATCAATTTATGATTCCAATGGCTCACCACACATTCAGTAATAGTTGGTTGATCCAGGGCAAGTAAGAAGTAACCCTAGTAAAGGCAGCAGGGGCTCCAACCTGGCAACCGCGGGCAGATATGAAGGAAAAGACACCAACCTGTTGAAAAATTAAAAAATGTATATGATACGTATTAGAAGATCGTTCAAGTAATGAAATATCACATTTACAAAAAGTCAATTTTCACATATGCAACGTCATAAGATACTAAAATGAGATGTAATTGTTTTAACGCACCAAAAGAGGCCTGTTGTTCCTGACGACAGTGAGAGGACCACCGGAGTCACCTTGACATGTGGTTCTGCCGCCAGTGCTGCTAGTGCAAATGTTGGTGCTTTGAATGTTAGAATAGGAACCTATACATGCACTGTTATCGATCACTGGCAGGGTAACGTGGCTCAGACCCTGGGTGGTGGTAATGGCACCGTCTGGACCTGTAGAATTAAACGTGTTCATGAGTCAATTCAGTTAATAAACAAACTGCTCTAGATTTAAAATGGGATGTTCAAAACTTCTTACCGTCACCGGTGCGACCGTAGCCAGATGCGGTGGCAAATTCACCGGAAAAGGTCTCGTTGAGATTGACATCAGTGGGCAGAAGGACGACGTTGACGTTGACTGTTAGTACATAAATATTATAATTGTAATCACGATAAATAACAATAATATTATTACCTACACTTACTGCCTACCCAATTTAAATTGCGTAAAACACTCAAACCCTGAAGGGATTTTATTAGTGTGTCTACGAATAGACAAAAAGAATAGATAGATGTACCTACGGCTGAATGTAAATTTACTTACCTGTGAGGGTAACGTTAGAGTTTAATCTGATGATAGCAATGTCGTTATTGACCCGGCTGGGGTTCCAACTTTCGTGCATGACAACGTTGGTAGTGGTCAATCTGGTACCACCGGTGTATATACGGATTGATCCAAGGACAACAGTAAAGCTAGTGGCCTGGGTTTGACCGTCGAACCAGCAGTGAGCAGCGGTTATAACACGGTTTTGTCTGAGTAGAGAACCTCCGCAGACACTCTGACCACCAGGAATTGTAGCGAGAAGACCGGCCTGCGAAAAATGGCCAATATTGATTTAAATACGTAATAGAGTTGTTTGAGCTACCACACAGTGCCTAATAAAACTGATTAATTACCTGAAAAGGAAATTGTCCGAGAATAGAGGTGGTACCACCAACGATTCTGCCTTGAATGTCTCCCTCCTCCTCAGCTTTACGAATTCTCTCGGCCGCTGGTGCACCGATTTTTGACAAGTACCCGTAAGCGGTGATGTCTTCTAGGTCGATGACATCCTCGAGATTGATGTGTTTTGCGGAGGCGACCGCCGCCAGGGCCAAGAGTGCCAGTGCCAAGAACTTCATTATGCCGTATTCTTATAACTAACTCACGTTAGGGTTTGAGCGAGTCGTATTTATAGTACAGTTTTTAGATAATCTTAAGGTAAAATCTAATTGATTGAGATATTTTTTTTTTGTTTTATCAGTCGAAACTGATTACTAAAATCAAAATTATATGATTCAGACTGATATATTTTATCAGTCATAAAATGAGCTTTGGGAAACGGAATTTGTAATAAAGTTGCTATTAGGTACTTATGTATATTTTTTATGATAACAAATGCAATTCGTTTCTTACTATGTAGTAGATTAATGTATCGTTTTTAAAAAGGCTAGTGTCATAGATTCTTGGTATCTATTAATGAAAGAAAATTGAAAACATATGTTAAAAACATAGCATGTAGTGCCGTGCGTATTTCTCTGCCAAACATAAGCTGGTACGGAGTTTGACCATTAGCATTTGGCGTCCGTCGGAGACGAGTTTTCACTGTCACTAACTTCTCTACTAGGTTACCTCCTTCCCCCTCTACGCTTCGTAAGATTCTCTTAACTGTCTGCACAAAACGCTCAGCTTGTGATATGGCGCAGAGGTCTTATGAATGATCATACAATCTTCCAAGTATTTTTCGAACTCTTCCGAAACGAACTGTCGACCATTGTCTGAAACCAAGACGTGAGGTGTCCCAAAGGTCAAAATAGTTCTTTCAATTTTTGTATGCACCAAGAGCTGGTAGTTGACTTGGTTGGTATAATCTCAGTCCATTTTGAGAATGCATCTACAATAATTAAAAGTAGGTGTCCGTGCACAGGTCCAGCGAAATCAATATGAAGTCTTTGCCAGGGGCCATTTGGCTGTTCCCAATGGTGCAGTGGTGCTTTCTCTGGTTCATTTTGTTGTAATCTACAGGTTCTACATGACTTGACTTTGGTCTCAATCTCGTTGTCAATTCCTTTCCAGCATACGAAACTGCGAGCCAATAGCTTCATCTTTACAATGCCTGGGTGACCGAGATGTAGATAGTCTAGCACTTGTTCGCGAAGTGTTTTTGGAATTAAGACTCGTGATCCTCTCAATAAACAACCATCATGCAAGGTAAATTCATTGTCCTTGTAACTGAGTGTTTTCAGTGATTGGCCAGTTTCCAATGCGTGTAGCAAAGATGGTACAGTCGGCGTCATTTCTTGTTTCTATGATATCTGGATTAATATCAATGGTATGGATTTGCTGAAATTGAAAACTGTAATTCTGGTCAATTCTGTTGGTCTTGGTGTTTTCTACTGGAAATCTGGATAAATAATCTGCATTTGAGTTATTCGCCGAAGTACTATATTCAATGTTATAGTCAAATCCAGATAAGAAGTGAGCGTAGTGAAACAGCCTTATCGTACTCATTGTTGGTAGCATTTGATGTGGGTGGAAAATTACTGTCAGTGGTTTATGGTCTGTAACGAGGATGAATTTCCGACCATAACAATAGTAGAAAAACTTTTTCAATCCCCAGTGTATCGCTGTAGCTTCTTTGTCAATTTGACTGCAATTCTTCTCACTACCAGACAGCGTTCTAGAAGCGAATGCTATAGGTCTCTCTGATCCATCTGGAAGTCTATGTGACAGTACTGCCCCGAGTCCCAGTGGCGATGCGTCCGTTGTAAGTATTAACGGCTTCTTAGAGTCAAAGTGTATCAGTACTCTTTCACTTACAATTTCTGTCTTTATTTGTATATAAGCTTGTTCACACTCTGCAGACCATAGGAAGCTTGATTCTTTCTTTAGTAAGTTGTTTAGTGGGTTCGTGATCGATGCTAGGTTTGGTATGAATTTGTTGTAAAAATTTGCTATACCAAGAAATGTTCTTAATTCTGCTATATTGGTTGGGTGTTCTGTTTTAACTATTGCGTTTATCTTGTCCCTGTTTTTGTGTAGGCCTTCTTTGTCGATAGTGTGTCCAAGGTAATTTATACTTGTTTGGAAAAAATGGCACTTGTCTTTGTTTACTCGCAGATTACTTCCTTTTAATTTATCGAGTACGAGTTTGAGCCTCTGTAGTAGTTGTTCTTGGTTAGCTCCTTGTATAATTATATCGTCGAAGAAACATTTAACACCTTCTAGGCCAAGTAACAGTTTGTCCATGAATTTCTGCCATAGGCTCGGAGCGACCTTAACTCCGAACATGAGCCTGTTTACTCTGTAAGTTCCTTTGTGTGTACTGAGTGTTTGTAGCATTGCGCTTTCTTCATCCATTACCATGTTTAGGTACGCTTGAGTTATGTTGAGTGTACAAAACAGTTTTTCTTCATTCATCTCTGTGAAGATATCTTCAATCATAGGTATTGGATATTGTTCATGTTGTATAAATTTGTTTAGGGTAACCTTATAATCAGCACATAATCGGATATTCCCATTTGGTTTGACAACTGGTACTACTGGAGTACCCCACTCAGAGTGGTCAACTTTCGTGATGACACCTTGTGTGCATAGTCGCTCTATTTCTTCATCCACTTTGGTTTTTAAAGCGTAAGGTATTCTACGTGGTCTAATAAAAATTGGCTTAGTATTCTCTTTCAGGTTTAGGTGTCCTCTGTAATTGGGTATTTCACCAAGGTCGTTTCTGAAAACGGATGTCTTGTAGAGCTCCAGAAGTTGGTCTAATTGTATGTTTTTTATAGGTTGTACGGTTTTTATGTCTGCTAAGTTAAGTGTCTCGAGTTCTTTCATCCAGCTGCGGCCAAAAATGGGATCAACGTTTTTGTTGATAACGTACAGTTTTCCGTGGAATTCTTTTCCTTGGCATCTGCATTGAACGTATGCTACGCCTGTTGGTTTGATTACTTCTCCAGTATAAGTTTGGAGATTTAGGTTTGTCTTAAAAATTCTTTTTCCAATGTTTAGTTTTTGATAGTCTCGTAACGACATTGAAGTTAGTGTAGCTTCAGTGTCAAATTCCATCTTTATTTTAACGTGTTCAATATGTATCGTTATCATATATTTTTCAGATGACTCTCCAGATTTGATATTAATATTATTCCAGTCATCATGGTCACTTGTTATTGAGTCTTCTAATAGGTTCGTATTCGGTTTATTCTTGTTAAGACTTGCATCAGAGTGGCGCTGAAAGCAAACACGGGCTAGGTGACCGACTTTATTGCATTTATGGCATGTAACGTTTATAGCGCAACATTTGTTGGATTCGTGATTCGCAGCACTACAGCGGAAGCATTTCCCTTTTAGATCTTTAGGTGTAATTTGTCTTGGAATTGGTCCTGGTCCTGCCGGTCTCTTGTAGGGGATGATTTTGTTGATGTGGTCATTACTGGTACTTGGTTGTTCATTAGTAATCATTGATGCGTTTTCTGCTTTACCCATTTCAATAGATATCGCAATCTGTGTCAGTGATTTGAATGCATATACTGTTCGGTCTTGTAAGATTTTTGTACGTGCATTGCTATCTTTCAATCCCCTTATAAATTGTAGAGATAAAAAGCTTTCTGATGTATTTATCTGACAGTGTTGGCAATTGAATTCACAGTTAGTGGTAAGTTTCTTGAACTCTGCGGCGTACTGCGCTACAGTTTCATCGGCTTTTTGCGTTCTTGTTATGAATTTATGTTGTAGCGCCCATTTGCTAGGTTTTGGGTCTAAGTAGTCGTCAAGTATTTCAGTAATATTAGCAAATGAAATATTTATTGGTTCTTCCGGTGATGTTAAATCGCAAAGTTTCTCTTGGAGCTCTGGTGATAATGTTGACAGTAAGATATTTGATTTTATTTTTTTGAAATTGTTGAAAGTTTCTGATTGTTGTAAGAGTTGAAATTGTATCTTCGGTGTATTCCTATGCCTGGATTCACTTTGTTTTATGTTGGGGGGCGAAGTTACTCGCGTCCGTAGGATTTACCATCTTTCCTAGACCCACCCTACACGTGCCCCCTGGGTGGTGCCAAACGAGTAACAGGGACAACCCCAACGCCGAGTAATGGGCGGCGGTAAATAACCCATCAATTCGGCATTTCGAAGACCGTGAGCGGCTAAATAACCTCAAAAAGTTCGAGTACAGGCACTTGGGAAATGCCTGCTACTATTTTCCCAAAACCCCTTTATGAAATGTCCGTAAATGAATTGAGTGATTTGTCCTGCGATCCGGCTAACCCCCGGCGCCACGAGGTACCCGGGCCTTGTGGTGTGAAATATACTACCGAAGACCATGGAGATGTAGGTAACCAGGCATCTGCATTGGTGAATACTACTGGAAAGAAAACCTTCGTCCAACAGGTGTTCCACCCTGGTCTATTCACACGGCCAAGAAGCGCATCAGTGGGTAATTTAACGCAACCAAACCCCAAAACTCTGCCATTACCTTGTGCAACACACCCAGTAAACTCAGCAACACTGCAGGCCTCCTGCCCAGAAAGTCACATCGAACCCCCCGAATGGCAAAGAGTGCCGGTGAGTAGAAACCACAAGAGGAAAAAAGTTGCTCAGTCTCCGTCACCGGAAAGAATCAAGACAAGTAACAGATACACCGGTTTGCCAATGGTTGATCTAACGACTGCAAGTGATGATGAAACTCGGACGATTAAAACTACGAACGAGCGACCGAGCAAACCACCACCTATCGTCTTATATGGTATCGAAGATGTCAACAAGCTCTCAGAGCTTTTGAAGACAGCTGCAGAGGCCGATAAATTCACCTTCAAAATTGTGAGCAAAAACCAGCTAAGGGTCAACACCGCTGATGCCGAAACCCACAAAATAATGATAGGAGTTATTCGTAAAAATGGTATCATAGGTCACACCTTTACACGTAAGGACCAGAGGTGCTATAGAGTTGTGATCAAGAATCTACACCACACTACACCTCATAGCGCGATAGTAGAAGAAATAGAAAACTCTGGTAACAAAATATCAGGTGAAATAATTAACGCGAGATATGGCCCCGACAAGACTCCAACCTCTACTTTTTTCGTCAATATCCCTACTGGCCCCAACAACAAGGCAGTCAAACAAATCAAAACAATCTATCACCAATCGGTTACCATAGAAGACCCTAGGAAAAGAAAAACTATCCCTCAATGCCAGAGATGTCAACAATACGGTCATTCAAAGAATTATTGTATGCGACCACATCGATGCGTAAAATGCGGCGAAGGCCATCGCACCTCTGACTGTCCAAAGAAGGACAGATACACGCCAGCAAAATGCGCACTCTGTGAAGGTGACCATCCAGCGAACTACAAGGGCTGTGATGTCTATAGAGAAATTCTACAAAGACGAATGAAAGGAAATTCTACACGTCAAGCTCGCCAACACAACGTAATCCCCACATCCATCGCTAACCAACCTGAACCGTACGACCAAGAATCACAAGCCAACTCAAAACGCACGTATTCAGAAGCACTCAACCCTCAAAAAAATGTATGGACCATACAAACATTAGAAAATATAATCACGCAGCAGACACAAAAAATTGACTCACTCCTACAACAAATGAGTACCCTAATGGGACTCATAACTACTCTTGTCACTAAGCTCACAAAATGACGAACATCAAGCTAGCTGCGTGGAATGTCAACGGCGCCCTATCCAGTGCCAAAGAGATTGAATACTTCATCAAATCCAATCGCCTGGACGTATTACTTTTATCTGAGCCTCATATGACGGGCAGCATACCCCTGAACATTGAAGGATGCATTACATATAACACCCCCCACCCGAGCGGGAAAAGCCAAGGTGGTTCGGCAATAATTATTAGCAAGCAAATAAGACACTCTGCACGAGAGAATTACTCTACACCCTTTCTGCAAGCCACCACCGTAACCATTGAAGACAATCACGGCACACTTGACCTCTCGGCGGTATACTGTCCGCCTAGACACAGAATTAGCAACTCGATGTTTGACGATTACTTCTCCTCACTAGGCCCTCGCTTCATCTCTGGTGGAGACTGGAACGCCAAGAACACATACTGGGGATCGAGACTTACACTTACTAGAGGCAGAAACCTCAAGAAGTCTATAGACACTAACAGCCTCTCAGTCATTTCAACAGGGGAACCTACTTACTGGCCCACCGATCCAACTAAAATCCCAGACCTCGTCGACTTCTTCGTTACCAAAGGCATAAGTCACCTCTACATGAAAGCTGAGTCAAGCGCAGATGGTTCTTCTGACCATTCACCTGTCTTGCTCACTGTGAACTCAAGGGTAATAAATGTCAAAAAACCAGAGAGCCTATACAACAACAAAACCGACTGGGAGGGCTTCAGACAGCACCTTGCAGACAACATCAATCTCAACATCCCATTGAAATCTGAAGACGAGGTAGAAGACGCATGCTTTAAATTCACTAACCTCATACAGCTCTCAATATGGAAAAACACCCCGGTACTATCCTCAAAATTTTCCAACTCACAAAATATCCCCGCCACAATACAACGTAAAATTCTCGAAAAAAGCAGATTGAGATCCATTTGGCAATCCACGAGGCACGCCAGTGACAAAAAGGCATTCAACCGTGCAAGCAAGGAGCTCAAAGAGCTAATTAAAGAACACGAAAACATCACGTTTCAAGACCATATGGAGACCCTCTCACCGCTTGCCAAGGACAATCACTCTTTGTGGAAAGCTACGAAAAAGTTTAAAAGACCCCAACAATCCAACCCTCCAATTAAAACGGTCGACGATGGTTGGGCACGCACTGACGAACAAAAAGCGGTAACATTTGCAGCCCACTTGTCACGTATCTTCCAACCTAATGACGGTGCTGAACGGGATGAGAGCGAGATAGACGAGGTACTAAACCAACCCTTCCAATTGGAGTTACCACTGAAGCCAATCAGTCCAGGAGAAGTGCGTTTGGAGATAAAAAAACTCGACTCAAAAAAGGCACCCGGATTTGACCTCATCACACCAAAAATCTTGAAGGAACTGCCCAAGAAAGCCATTATCTTCATAACTCATCTGTTTAATGCTACCTTCAGACTCTCTTATTTTCCACTTCTATGGAAAGTCTCACAGATAGTTATGATAAACAAGCCAGGCAAACCCAACCACTCTGTCACATCTTACAGACCAATAAGTCTATTACCAGTGCTGTCAAAACTCTGGGAAAGACTTCTCATTAAACGGCTGAAGTATGCACTGTCCACTATCCCAGATCACCAGTTTGGTTTTCGAGAGGGCCACTCCACTGTGGAACAAGTGCACAGAGTTTATTCTGTCATCAGAGAGGGCCTAGAGCGAAAACAATTCTGCTCTGCCGCTTTTCTTGACATCCAGCAAGCGTTTGACAGAGTGTGGCACAAGGGACTGCTCTGTAAAATAAAGCAGCAACTACCCCATAATTTCTTTTTGGTAATCCAATCTAACTGATGAATAGAATCTTCCAGGTGAAGTGTGGAGGATCCAAGTCCTCCTTCTATGACATCAACGCTGGATTACCACAAGGCTCAGTTCTAGGTCCAGTTCTGTATAACATCTTCACAGCTGACCTACCTCAAACTCCAGGTGCGGTTACTGCCACGTATGCTGACGACACCGCCATACTATCCTGCGATGCCTCCTCGATCCACGCCTCTAATGTCCTACAACATCAATTGGACAAAATTGAAAAGTGGCTCCATGCGTGGCGAATACGCACCAGCGCGTCTAAATCCACGCACATAACCTTCACACTCCGCAGAGGGGACTGCCCCACAGTCAAGCTCGGTAACGAAGAACTCCCACATAAAGACTCGGTTAAATACCTGGGCTTTACTCTAGACCGACGTCTCACCTGGAAAGGACATGTCAAAGCCAAGAGGACGGAAATTGATGCACGGTTCAAAAGCTTGTATTGGTTGCTAGGGCCCCAATCGAGACTGCTTCTGCACAATAAGTTACTGGTATATAACTCCATTATAAAACCTGTATGGACATACGGTATCCAAATATGGAGCACTGCCAGTAAATCCAACATAGACATAATTCTGCGTGCACAAAATAAGATACTGAGGACTCTAGCCAATGCATCATGGTATACAACCAACACCGAAATTCATGAGTACCTAGAGGTCCCCACTGTGGCTGAGGAGATAAAGCTCAGGGAAAACCTCTACCTGGAACGTCTGAGACATCACACCAATCCACTGGCACGTGGCTTAATCCAAAACCCAAATAGCCCAACAAGAAGGTTAAAACGACGGCACGTCCTTGATACCTAAAGTAAGAAGGGAAATGGACTAATGAGTCCAGACCCCAATCGCCATATCAACCTTCCACTTACCTGCTTATAGTCAAGAGACTGATCGCAGGCGAAAGTCAAACAAAAAAAAAAAAACTTTGTTTTATGTGTTGTTGCTGTTGCTGGCCCTGTTGCTGACTTCCATTCTGTGTCTGTTTTGTTACAAGTTTAGTTGTTATTGTTGTATGAAGTTCTTCGAACTCGTACCTGTATTCTAGTTCTTGATCATAAGCGTCATCGTCCTTGTCGTCAACAGTCTTGTTTTTGATTTTCTCTTGTACCTCCCGTATAGCCAGGATCGTCTCCTTCAGGCCCCGGAAGCGAGCAATAATGTCTTCGGCAGACATCGTTGCCCTCTGATCGACATAGGTGTCGAGTCGCGTGAGCATCCCGCGTAGAGTGCCACCATATTTTCTTAGTTTTTCCATTTCATATATCTATTTACAAAATGTTTATTTGGCTTTTTCTCGTCGCCAATAACAAATCTTGTTAATTGGTAAAATCATTTATTACATTGTGACAGACAGTTCACATGACATTTTTTATAATAAGGCATCTAGCGAGCTAGCATAAAGATAGAAGTCTAAACAGTTTCCAATATAAAAAGACCTAAGTCGAGGACTATTCAACTTGTGCTGTACTTACATTTTAACTTAACGTGTGTGCTACCTGTATTGTGCCTTTCTACCTTCCGTGGCAGTTCTGTGTTTGTGGACTATTGAGCAATTATAAAACCGTGAGTAAACAAACCGGATTTCATTGTTACTCCTGTACGCACCCGAACACAATAGATTAGTGCATACCCCAATTACAGTAAACTGGTGACCCCGCCTAAGAAAACGCCAGAAAGGCTCAATAATCCTGTGGGCTGAATCCTGAAAAGGACGCCGGTGAAACATCAGGAATAGGCAAAACACATTGGTGACACCATGAGTGACAGCAGCAAATCCGCAAAATCATTCGGTAGTACCCGCTCCCGTCAACGAAGTCGTCGCGCAAAGTGCGTGTCCATTGACGACTCATCCGACATTTGCCGCATCGCAGTACGAATACCACCATTTTCGCCGGATGATCCAGAGAGCTTCTACTTGCGCAAACCAAACGGTTTGCGCAGGTAGAAGCTCAATTTGCGAACGCGAACATCACCAGCGATGCGATAAAATTCAATTACATCATCGGCAACCTCGAGCACCAGTACTCCAAGCAAGTGGTTTTTCTTTCTCCACCGGAGCAAAACAAGTATGAGAAGCTGAAGCATGAGCTCATTAAGAGATTAACCGCCTCGCACGTGAAGAGAGTTAAGCAGCTTCTCATGCATGAGGAACTAGGGGATCGCAAACCCTCACAGTTTCTGCGACATCTCCAGAGTTTGACTGGACCGAGTGCCCTAAAGACTTCCTCCGGATAATTTGGAGTAGCCGTCTGCCGAGCAACGTCCAGACCCTTCTTGCATCGCAGCCGCATAGTTCCCTTGAAGGATTAGCAGATCTGGCCGACAGGGTTCAAGACATCGTGACCCCATGCCAAGTCGCAGCCTCATCCGCACCAGGACCAAGCATGGCCGAGATGGCCAACGAGATCGCCGAACTAAAGAAGGCCGTCAGAGACCTCACAACGCCGCTGAGCAGGAGACCTCGTTCGCAATCCCGTTCGAGCCAGGAACAGCGTCAACGATCCAGGCCGCGATCTCAATCCAGCCACCGGAAGTACCCTCTATGCTTCTACCATTCGAAATATGGGGCCAATGCTCGCAAGTGCATTAAGCCATGCGACTATGAGAAGTCGGAAAACCTCAAAGGCAGTCGGTAATGGCGACTGACGACTGTCTCACACGTGCTGGTCGCCTCTTCGTCACTGACCGCAAGTCAAAGACTCAATTTTTTGTGGATACTGGAAGTGATCTGTGTGTGTTTTCGCGGTATGTTCTAGGTGAGCAGCGTGCCAAATCGAACTATCAGCTGTCGGCCGCTAACGGTACTATAATTGACACTTACGGCTATCTACAATTAAATTTAGATATTGGTTTGCGCTGCAACTTTCCATGGCGCTTTATAGTTGCCGATGTCACAAAAACTATCATAGGTGTAGATTTTATAAGCTACTACGATTTGCTTGTTGACATCCGCAACCAACGTTTAGTAGATAAAACCACCTCAATGTTGGTTGTAGCTTCCGTTGCAACGGCTTCTACGACTTGTTCGGTGAAGGTCCCGATTGGGGATACGAAGTACCATTTAATTTTAAATAAATTCCCCGAAATCACACGACTCGCAGGCACACCCCGCATAACCACACACAACACTATACACCATATTCGCACCACACCCGGCCCGCCCATTTCTTGTTCCCCTCGCAGACTAGCTCCTGACAAACTGCAGATCGCTAAGCAGGAATTTGACATCATGCTTAGCAATGGCACAGCACGTCCATCTGAAAGTTCCTGGTCATCACCACTTCATTTGGCCCCGAAGAAGGACAACAGCTGGCGACCCTGTGGTGACTACAGGCTGCTCAACGCGAGGACTATACCTAACAGGTACCCCATCAAACATGTGCATGACTTCACCCACAGCATAGCTGGCTGCAAGGTCTTTTCGACAATCGATTTGGTGAAGGCATATAACCAGATACCTGTCAGCGAAGATGACACCCAGAAGACGGCAATAACAACCCCGTTTGGGTTGTACGAGTTTCCGTATATGAACTTTGGTCTCAGGAACGCAGGACAAACATTTTAGAGGTTCGTCGATGAAATGACGCGTGGGCTCGACTTCTGCTACTGTTATCTTGACGATTTTTTGATCTTCTCGCAAGACCAGGAGCAGCACGAGTCCCACTTGCATCAGCTCTTCACCAGGATGCAGAAATATGGCATCGTCATCAACACGTCGAAGTGTGTATTTGGTGTTGACGAAGTCACGTTTCTAGGGTATCGCATCTCAGCAGCTGAAACCAAACCGTTGGAGTCTAAGTGAAAGCCATCAGGAACTTTCCTACCCCTAAAACGGTTAGGGAGCTCAGGCGTTTCTTAGGGATGTTGAACTTTTACAACAGTTCAAGGATGGAGTGTGGCAACCACTTGCTCTCTTCTCGCGCAAGTTGAGCCCGACTCAGCAGAACTATTTGCCATACGATTGTGAGCTCCTCGCTATTTATGAAGGCATAAAATACTTTCGCCGCATGCTAGAGGCGAGGCACTTCACCGTCTATACTGACTACAAGCCGTTGATATACGCTTTCCATGAGAGAAAGACCAACTGTGCTCCCCGTCAGCATAGACAACTCGACTTCATTTCGCAGTTCACTACCAACATACAGCATATTTCCGGCAAAGACAATATTGTCGCTGAAACTTTGTCCCGCGTCAGTCAACTGCAAACTCTAGTCGATTTTGAAACTCGCAAAATCTCAAGATTCTGACCCTGAACTGTTGAAGCTAGTAAATTCAGAAGTATCTCTTCGACTAAAGAGCCGACCAACTAAAGACCGAACTCCACACGATCAAAACCGTGGGCAAAAACTAGTAGTAGTACTAGTAGTAGTACTAGCTTTAATCTAATATGTAGCGTTTTCCCGCGACTTTGTTCGCGTGAATGTCGGTTATCGCGGATGCAGACGAAGTCGCGAATTAAAAAGTATAGTCTATGTCCTTCCCCAGGGCTCAAGCTATTTTCGTAACCAATTTCATCAAAATCGGTTCATTCGTTTAGTCGTTAAAACGTAACAGACAGAGTTACTTTCTCATTTATAATAGGTATTAAAATAGTATGTATGGATTTGGATTAAGTTAGTAAGTAAAAGTAAGTATAACCTATGGATTTATGTAGGCTAAATGATAATATTATAATACTACATTTTAATCACGGCTACTACATAATGTGCATTTTTCTCGGGTGGGAAGGAGTTAGACCATGACACTCACCGTGGGTCTGGTCCACAAATTCAACGCTCAGCGTGCCATGGAGAGAGCGATGCTCGGGGTTTTCTCTCATGGATAGAATTCGCAATGAAGGCATTCGCCAGAGAACTAAAGTCACCGACATTGCGCGTCGAATTAGAAGTGGAAGTGGGTAGGCCACGTCTGCAGACAGACAGACGGTAGATGGAGTAGACACTCTCTAAAGTGGAGACCGCGTTTGGGCAAGCGTAGTTTGGGACGCCTTGCGGCACGACGCGATGCAACGACTATTTAAAGAAGGTGGCTGGCAGTGAATGGATGCGAGCAGCCTAAATCGGGTTGGTTGGCGATTTCTACGGGAGGACTGCGAACTGCAGAGGACGGCAATAGGCTGATATATGATATGATGTTCGTGACATCACTCCTCTGTGTACGTGATACGCACTGCGTGTACGGTTCGCTACTTCCCCACTGCTCAACTAGATTGCTTAACTGCATAAAGTTGAGCAGTGAGTAATACCAACAGTTCAACTGGTAATTGCTCAACTATGTATAGTTGAGCAGTGGGTAATACCCTCTGATCAACTAAAACTGCACAACTATATTTATGGACTTGAAATTGTTGATATTTTAAATGGAAACACACACTAGTTTCTATACTTTATATTTATTTAGCAGAAAATATGTTACACACATTTCGTACATCGAAGGCAGCGACGCAAGAGGGCCTTTTAATCTGTGTTGCCACATACACCCAACAAATAATAGGCAATGACAAGTAGTGTAATACAGCCTTATCAGGCAGGGTGTACATTATTTTAATACAAGAAATTATAAAGATGTTATTACAATACTTTAACAGAAATAAAATCTTTGAATCTTAGGTGTAATTAATATACTTCACCCACTACTAAGAAATCTTAAAAATATAAAAAAAAATACAATTGTTTCTTCTTTCAAGGTATATGCTAACAATTTAAAAAAAAAATTAACCTTAATTACCGTCGTCAACTACGGCGACATTTAATTATAATAATGGGCGGAATAATAATAATAAATTAAATTAAATAATTAATAATAATAATAAATTATTATTATTCATTTATTAACATATTTCATTATATTTTTAAATGTTTTTTTTTTTTACTTATATTTAAAAATATAATGAAATATGTAAATAATAAGGGAGGTATGGCAGAGTAAGGGCAGGGAGGTAAGGCAGAGCAAGGAGCTTCACGGGCGCTTCTACCGATCCCTGCATGGGCCTGATGTAGACTTCTTGACGTCCGTATCCTGGCTGCGTTTCGGTGACCTTTTTGGGGAAACCGAAGGTTTTGTCTGTGCGATTATGGACGAAGTTATGATGACGAACAACTACCGGAGGTATATTGTGAAGGACGGCACGGACGGAACGAGTATAAAATAATCTATTTATGAAACTGTCATTACAATACATCAAGAACATAAAATTTATGATGAGTGACAATAACATTGTCAATTACAAATATTGTGTATCTTATCAATAGAAATAAATATAAGCGGCCAGTGCCTAGAGAGCAGTTGAGCAGTAGGGTATATGTTAGATTTTATAACGGGATGACCTACTGATTAACTAAGTTGAGCAAAAACTACTTGAATTATAGAGCATAAAATGTTCGGTAATACAAACTATGTCCTATTGCTCAACTGCTCAACTATGTAGTTGAGCAGTGGGGAAGTAGCGGTCGGCCAGGAAAGTAACAAAATTACCTATAATTCATAAATAATTTTCTGTCTCTGAAAAATGCAGACAAGAGTTATACCACAGAATACTTAATAGTACTACGTTATATATACGTTATACGTTATACATCCATTGTTATACATAAGGTGAATCCCTGCCGTTCCGATTGTAAGTATAAGTTTATTACAATACCTACTTTGGAAATTTATTAATCTCTGATAAATTGTTTGTAATCGTAGATTACTATCAGATGGTTATTTTAAAATGATGGAACAATATCAGAACATGATAAATTTTTGCATATATGTATGTGTGTGATGGACTGATGTACAGAGGCCAGCACATCATGTTACCCGTCAAATTTCTTTGATGGTTTTTCAACTTTATTACAAAAGGATAAGGTTCATATTCAATTGGGCAAATTTGACAGTTTCGGATACTTTATGTGCTGGCGTCTGTACATCATTATTATTAGAGACAATAGGTTATGTAGTTTTATTTACGATTACATACAAACACCAACCAAAATGATAGCGATCAATAAAACACTATCAGATTGTACAAGGGTCAAAAACGCTGTAAACACCTGTATTTTGTATACCTACTTTCTGAACAATTGAAGATATTATTATCATTTATTTCATATAATTATTAGGCCGCCTTTACACTTATAAGTTTTACTCACGTAAGTAACTCACGTGATTAACTTACGATAAATTTGCAAATGTAAACACTCTTTGTAAGTCGCTTATCGTAATTTCGTACTATTTGCATAAGTTGGAAAAATACAAGTCTAAACGTGTTTGAGTTTTCTTACGTAATCGTCTTAGAACTTATCGAAGAAAATTGATAATTCGAGAGCTTACAAATTTATTTGCAGCAACAATGGCAAAGCAAACAAAAATCCGGTCACCACCTGAGGTAGTAAGTGTAATTACTGCTTTCGAGTCACGTTATCAGAGAGTGACTATTAGTTTATCAGCTGGTGGAATTGCCTTACACAATGATGTATCTTCTTTTTTAACCATTGGTACTACTTGTTCCAAAATAAATTCGAAATCTATTGCATTAATTCTTATAAAGTTAAAGAAATGGTGTTGGTCTTCCATTCTCAATTCCATCAAAAGATTTTCAAATGCAACTCGCGATATTCTGTTTCCCAGACAAGGTATTACCCAGCATTTTCTTTGCTTTCGTTTTTTAGAAATGATAATATAAGCAAACTAACTTAAAAAAAAAGAAGGACTCCGCGCCACGCATTTCTAAAGTGAAGTACCCTAAGTAAGCCGGACCGCTTGTATTACAAACATACCTTACGCACACATTTAGTACACTATAGTGGCGCACACATAGATCGGTACGATGCTTCACTATGCTGCAAATGTGTGCGTGAGGCATGTTTGTAGTAAAAGCGGTCCGGCTTACTTAGGGTGCTTTACTTTCGGTATACGTGGCGCGGAGTACTTTTTTTTCTAGTCCGTGTATAAGCGCAGCTGCTGCTTGAACGTGGCCATGAGAGGTCATTTTCGATTCTGATTTTTGTAAGTCAATGTAAATGGGCTTGTAATAATTTACGCAAGTTAAATTCACAAAATTTATGTCAGCATTATTTACTGTAAGTTTATTTATATGTGTAAATACAGCCGTAAGTTACTTACGTAAATTTTACGGAAGCAACTTACAAGTGTAAAGGCGGCCTTAGGTATATTATTTGTTTAAATATTGGTACAAAATAAAACAAAAAAATAAAAAAAAGATAGTAACCCACAGGTATCGGGAATAGGGTCAAGCTACCGGTGGTCAGGGTTCCTGGGAGACGAATCTCCTGACTATACGCGCCGTGTCCAGGAGTACCTACCGCTTTCTGTATCAAGCCCTTGATCCAGCTGCCCAACGAGAGCCTCCTCAGATGTTGGTCGACGCTGTTGGAAATGATTCCATTGACCGTCTCGACTATCGGCGTAGTGACTGCTATACTCATACTCACATCCCACACGTCAACAACCTTGCGAGCCAAGTCAAGTCACTTTCACGAGGTTCTCGTCATTTTAAGCCGGAATTAAATGTGGGCAATGATGTTATCGTGTTGGAGAATAATAATTAACGAACTCGTGATAAATTAGTAGCAAGGCCAAACCTACTCCATGTTTATAAATTGTAAAAAATAAAAAGGGTATTTACCGCCGTAATCACCGATATTTGATTAGAAGTACCTACGTCTGATAAGAATCAAAAAGAAAAGATAGCGAACGATAATTGTATTGAGATATCGGATGATACGAGGACTATGTGCATGTCGCCATCATATGGTTGAATTTGCTATTTGGTTGAATGACTAGCGCGTTCATTGAATTACGACATTTAATTGAATGACTAGACCGACCGTTGATTGAACAAGCGTCACTCAACGTCCAACTAGTTAGGATTGTAACATAGCCCTTTGAACAGAGTGACATAAAATCAGTCAGGTGATTAGAAAGGCGTAGGGGGGAGCCCCGGTACGCGGGGCTCAAGGGTTTAAAAAAACGCGGGGTCGACGTTCGTTCGTTTCGCTCGCTCAGTAGACCCCGCCATTCCCTTCTAACCTAACCTATCCGAGTCGGGTGCAACCAGTCCCGAGCTCGCTACGCTCGCTCTTGCATGCATCAGTCAAGACGTTGAACGTTACATTAAACAACTTGACGAGTTGTCCTTTAGTCATTCAATTAAATGACGTCATTCAATGAACGCGCTAGTCATTCAATCAAATAGCAGATTCAACCAGATGACTACGACATACATACCAAATGTTAAATTCCATAAAAGCATGCAAAGTTCTTATTCACCACCACTTACACTCTAGAATGTTGTCGGCTGCTTAACTAGACTTTCCTGTGGCCACTTTAGCGTGTAGTCGCTTAGTATGTAAGTTTTTACTCCAGAGCGTAAAAACTTACCTACATACCAAGCGACTACACGTTAAAGGCACCTCCTGTGGGTTACGAGTTTCGGCATAGGGCAACGCTGGGGAAGGACAGCAAAGGGACAGGCTGGATCGAATTTCCATTCTTTAATACTCGTTGAGTATAAAATAAAGGATCGGAGACCCGTCTCCGACCCTTGCTCGTCCCAGTCTGCCCCACGTACGGGGTTGTCGGCGGGCATCAGTGGCGGGGACGGAATGATGGCGGTCTGTGTCTGTGTTTATTCAGAGTGCTAGTAGTCCTATTGTTCTCCTGGAGGAGAGGAGAGTTGTAGCATCGTCAGGGTCGGTCAGTGTATGTCTCGGTCGTCAAGTCTTACTAATGCGGGAGATACGATCAACGGGTTGGGGTGCTTTTCAGCAGAGTCAAATAAGCTAAGCTTGGAGGTGCGTGTCATGAACTGCTAGATGGCGGGGATTTTCACATCGAGATGGAGGTTCTCGTTGCGAAGATAAAAGTGGCTCCTGTGATTCTTCGCAAGAAACGGTTTATTTTTTTGGAGGGTATGCATCCTATGGAGACGGTAGGGCTTTGCGAAAACGGCACAGGCATATGATTAGACGAATGCATGTATAATAAACCGCTGTGCCAGACTTTGTTTAATGCTTTCGCTAAGTTGGAGAAGAGCCCACCCGTCATCAAGCCACGCTGGAACCCAGCGTTTATATGCTCGACGATGCGATGGTCTTGTAAAAAGCAGCAGTATTCGGTTCGAAAGCCAAACTGCTCGGTGGGAATGAGGCTCTTTGCTTCGGTATAGTCTTTGTGCCGCTTATAAGTAACCTTCTCGTAGATGTTGCCTAGAACATTGAATAGACTAATGGGACGGTAACTGGAGGGATCAGACTTGGGTTTGCCTGGTTTCGGAATGCCGATAACGGTGGCCTCTTTCCATGTCTGAGAAAATATGTTGTTGCTTAGAGCGCCATTGAAGATGGCGGTCACTAGCATTATGGCGCGGAAGGAGTTTGAACACCTTATTGATGATATCGTGCATTTCGTCCGGAGTGACTAGAGGCAGAGGATTATCAGGGTCTTCAACGGGTGGGAGGGAGGCTCTACGTTCGACTACAACGTCGACCTTAGAAAGGTGAGCTTCGTCTTCTGGTTGAGAGCTGGGGGAGCATTGAGACTCAGGCTGTCGGCTAGACATTCGATCTTTTCGTCGTTGTCGAAGGCGCCGCTATTATCGAGACGAATGGGAGGGGGCAGGGAGGCCTCGTTAGAAGAACGAAGCTTTCTCTGTACCTAGTTGCCAGAAGGCTAGGTGGGTGGGTACGAGCTCGCTAAATGTCTTATCCCAGCAGCTGGAACGCAGCTCCTCAATGCGTTTCTTTACAGCACGTAGTAAAGAGCGCATGTGGGCCATGTTCGCATCGCAGGGAAAGACACTGCAGGTACCTACGCACGGACACTGGTCGGGCGAAGAGTGCGCCTGATAATTAAAGTAAATACCCCTAATATTTATTATACCCTTAGTTAGGTACTGTCCTAATTAGGATATCGTGCTATATGAATTGTCAATATTCACCAGTACCGTAGTACTATTAAGTATTCTGTGCTACCGTGCATGGTAACATTCCTAAACAATTAAAATCTAGTGAAACTGAAAAAGAAAGATTCAAAAACCATAAAATCAATATCTATGAGCTATCATATCACCATGATACTATTTTTTAGCGCAGGTACCTTTTTGCTACTATTATTAATAATTTCCGTGGCTGCTAAGCAATTGTAATTACTATTGTAGATGATAGATCATGGGGCACTGACTGTAGAGTGCAAACCTATGTAGATATCTATCAGATATCTTTATCAGCCTGCCGCTTTTGTTTACGTCTGAAACTCGTCTTACAATAATTAAACTTGGATTGGTACATGCATACCTACCTACATTATTTATGAACAACATACATATATACATACATATATGGGTCCCGGAAAACGTCCAACGACATCGAGGTAGACCTAAACGAAGTTGGCGAGATAAGCTTGGCGCTTACACGAGGGATTGGTCCACACTAGCTCTGGACGAGGATTGGAAAGGAGAAAGGGAGGCCATTGCCCTGCAGTGGGACAATACAGGCTGAAAATAAATAATAAAATAAATAAATACATATATGACGAAAAATACATAATCATAATTATAAAGATTAGCTGAAATCAATGTAATTATTTGCTATTTCTAAAAATGGATCTGTAGGCATTCATAAAACAGACAATTAATTTTGATTATATTTTATTACGTATCAGCGACTGTTTTGCTTCCTAAGTAGATACCACTTGTTAGCAATAATAAACTAATAATAAAACTTTCTGTTTAGAACGAACGGTTACCTAAATAAACATTATGTTCCTACTTAATTATTATTGTATAATACGACATAAAGGACTAATCACTGGGAATTTAGTTTCTTCAATGATTAAGTATACTATGAAATTTTGATAATTACATTTATTTTAGGAATTTTACATTGGACAGTAAAAATACTTCGACCGCTCGCGCGGTTGGTAAGTTTGAAAGTCACTTTTGACACAAGTTTTCACACACACCGCCACGATATTTGCGCCTTGCAGAAAACGTAGGGCAATGCAATTATTTACACCTTGCTATTAGGCTCTCAACAGGAGAGCCTAAACATCCTCCCACCCGTTGAAAGGCTTGTCTTTCAACATAAGATCCTCAGCAGTGGGTAGTGGGCATAATTTTATAATAGGGCGACGCAAGATGCGTCTAGTAGTTCTCAAATCCGCCACTCTGGAAACTCCATCCGGACCAGGAAATAATTTAGCAATCCGTCCAAGGCGCCAACACAATGGAGGTACATGGTCTTCATGGATGAGTACGAGGTGTCCAATGTTTAATGGTTTCACGTTTGTCTTCCACTTGAGTCGTTGTTGGAGCTCGTGTATATATTCACGCTGCCAGCGTGACCAGAAATGTTGTTGAATCTGCTGCAGTCTAGCGTATCGTAGCAGTTGATTTCCTTTTAAGTTTTCTAAGTTAGGCTCAGGCAGTGCCTTCAGCGGTCTTCCAATAAGGAAGTGCCCTAGGGACAAGGGAAGGTAGTCATCGGGAGAAGAAGACAAAGGACACAAGGGGCGACTGTTCAAAACGGCCTCCACTTGTGCAAAAAGTGTAGATATTTCTTCGAAGGTAAGATGGGTATTTCCCATAACTCTTTTTATATGAAATTTTGCGGATTTTACTCCGGCTTCCCAGATGCCGCCGAAATGAGGAGCGTGAGCCGGTGAGAACACAAATTTTATATGTTCATGAGTTGCAAATTCAGCCAAGTCCCTATTGTGTAATTTAAGAAAAGAACCTATGTCTTTAGCAGCAGCCACAAAGTTACCCCCGTTGTCACAAAATATTTCATTGGGTTTGCCACGACGGGCAATAAATCTACGTAATGTCATTATAAATGCGTCCTTGGTAAGATCACAGACCGCTTCCAAGTGAACGCACATAAATAACGCAAGCACACAAATATGCAAAGATAACATTTGTTTACCCTTGCACCTTTACCTTTACGATTAACTATGTAATAAGGCCCAGCGAAATCTATGCCTACTGAAATAAAAGGGAAATCAGCGCTCACCCGTTGTGATGGCAAATCACCCATTTTAGGACAAAGAGTTTTGCCTCGGACACGACAACAACGCACACAATTGTGAACTGTGCGCCGAGCTAACCTTCTGCCATTTAGCGGCCATACTGACTCCCTTATCAGTGATAACAACTGCTGCGGGCCAGCATGCATGTGCCGCAGATGTTCTCTTCCGAATAAAAGTTTGGTTAAATGATGAGACGCATCCAGTAGTATTGGATGTTTTTTTTTCAAAACTATAAGACGAACAACTTATTCGTCCTCCAACTCTAATTAAATTGTTGTCGTCTAAAAAAGGTGACAAAGATAGTAATTTGGATTTAATATTTAAAGGTAAGTTTTTAGATAACGCTTTGTATTCATTAGG
Source organism: Charanyca ferruginea (assembly GCA_947361185.1). Classification (NCBI taxonomy): domain Eukaryota; kingdom Metazoa; phylum Arthropoda; class Insecta; order Lepidoptera; family Noctuidae; genus Charanyca; species Charanyca ferruginea. Next base: position 51,985,971 of record OX376055.1, on the reverse strand, counting down.
AAAACACTTCAATTGCGCAACACGACATAGATAACGAAATGAGTCATCTAAGGGCTCATACGCACTATGCGGGTAGCCGCAATGCGACTAGCCGTGCGGCTGACCCCGAGCACAATTATGTACGTAATATGCATTTCTATGCGCACTGCGATGCGGCTACCCGCAAACCGGTCCGGTGGCTCGGAGGGCTGCGGTCCGAGTGACGGCCAGCGGGACGGTTGCTATACACACTGTGCAGCTCAGTCTGCGGCTGCCCGCCATTGAGTAAGAATGTGCGCACGTGGTACGTCTACTTACGTTTTACGTAAAATGGAAAAAGACACCGAAAAAAAATTTATCGAAATTCAGAGTTGGCCAGTAATTTGGAACAACAAATGGCTGCAACTTGTTCCGCATCCATCTATGAAATGGTTCGATCAACCGCAAATCACAACAGTTTATCAACCGCACGTTGCGGTTGCGAATGCGGCTGCCCGCGATCCGGCTAGCCGCATTCGCAACCGTATCCCGCGGTCATCCGCACGGCTAGCCGCATTACGGCTACCCGCATAGTGCGTATGAGCCCTAACTCATTAACGCTGAGAGTTAAAACCTGTTTGTTATTCAAGTTACGAATGTTAAAACGAAATCTTTTTACCCATGCGACTATTCTCATAAGTTTATTTAGTTTGCTATATTTTTCTACATCCATTACCTATAGGTTGCAGTGTGCCAGTGTTATGGTAAGTATTTATTTCGTTTTGATCAGATAAGTTATTAAGTGTTATTAATGGTGTTTGTGTTTTATGAGTTTTTGTTTCAGATGCTGATTGGCTTGCTTGCTTCGACGGTATCAAAGCGGGAATGTGCGGAGTAATTGGGACGTTCTTGGGTGAGTATTTTATTTTATTTTTAATTTTGGAAGTATTTTTAGATTTAGATATATTTTTAGTTTCAGGTACATTATTGATGTGAATGGACTTTAGAACCGGCCAGTCTGTTTCACTATTCATTAAATAAGTTGGACCTGACCACCACAGGCTATTATTTATTATTTGATTAGCATTTATACCTCTAGAAATGAGATCGGCTGTGTTCATGTCCGTGGCAACTTATCGCCATGAAGATGCGTCAGTGAGCTCTGTTATTTCAACCACCCTATTCGCGACAAATGTTTTGAGTTTGGTCGGATCACCCCTGAGCCATGCCAGCACTACGCTTGAATCGCACCAATGAACGATTCGTGACGGCTTGTAACGAATCGACTCAAGGACACTTTTGCATAGTTTAGCAGCCAACAAAGCAGCACAAAGTTCCAATCGCGGTATTGTCACAGGATTTATACGAGCTACTTTAGATTTAGCAGCTAATAGTCGTACCGTAAAGTCACGATTATTTTCCGTGCTTCTCACGTACACACATGCTCCGTATGCTTTCCGTGAGGCGTCACTGAATGAATGAAAGTCTAGGTACTTATAAATTCAATAAACAGTTCAAATGACTCGTAAATTCTAACCACCTTTCCTCTATTTCTTGAGGAACAGCTTGGTCCCAGTCTATTTTTTGTTGCCATAAATTTTGTAATATCATTTTTGCCGTAATTATAAATGGACTTAGTAGCCCTAAAGGATCGAATATCTTAAATGTATTTGATAATATGTGTCTTTTTGTTATGTTGTTATGATTGTGATATGGATGTACAGGAAAGCTTAAATTATCAGTTTTTAGCTCCCACCCTAAACCCAGAGTACTTGATGATTCACTTATAGTTAATTTGTCTTGAGTATTTAGAGATGAATTTTTAAATAGCTTTTTAGAATTAGTTTTATATTTGCGTAAATTAAAACAGGCTGACTTTAGAGCGGAGGCCAAGGAATTTTGAATATAAGTTAATTGTTTTTCATCATCACAACCAGTAATTAAATCGTCGACGTAAAAGTCGTGTTGTATTATGTTTTTGATAGTTTCGTCCCCACACTCCTCGCCTACCTGCCACAGACAGCGAGTGCTTAAATAGCTCGCACTTGTGGTGCCATAAGTAAGAGTATTCATTTGCATCGTTCTGATGGGCAAAGACTCATCTTCTCTCCATAGAATTAAATGCAAGTTTCTACAGGATTCATCAACTCTCAATTGTCTGTACATTTTTTCAATGTCACCAGTAATTAAATATTTGTATTGACGTGCTCTTATGAGTATGGAGAAAAGAGAACCCTGTATATTTGGGCCCACCATTAGAATGTCGTTAACAGATATCCCTGAGGATGTGGGGACGGATCCATCAAACACGACACGGACCTTGGTAGATTCCCTATTGTCATTAAATACAGCATGGTGGCATAAGAAGTATGAGGGAAATGGTTTACTTTTAGGTGCTATAGACATGTGTCTTAGCTCTTCATATTCTATCATAAAATCAACGTATTGTAATTTTAGTGTAGGATTTTTTTTAAAACGTGATTCTAAATTAAACAATCTTTTTTTGCAGTATTATAGGATTCACCCAAGTTAATTGGAGCACAATTTAGAGGTAATTTAACATTAAATCGTCCGTCGCTTAAACGGATCGTATTTTGCAAAAAATGCCTTTCACAAACCCTTTCCCTTTAACTGAGAATGGGTTTGATTGGGAGTTCTTCTATCTCCCAGAAGTTTGTAAGTAATTTATCAATGCAAGACTCTTGAATCTTGTTATTCTTAGCAATTAAGCTATTGTTGCAATATATGCTATTCAAATAATTTTTGTTTATCGGACCGGCTATTAACCAGCCCAGTTTGGAATTTCGTAACTTTAGATTATCTGGACCTATTTGAATTTGTTCATTTCCTAGTAGGGTCCCAGAACCAGAAGCCCAGAAGATCAACTTGAGAGGGTTCATTAAAATTAGGATCAGATTTTATGTGTTTTAGGTATTTTGAATTTAACATTATAGTGTTGTTTTGGTAAATAACCAGTTAACTCGTTCATGACAAGCATATTATAAGTAACATCAAACTGTTTGTAGATAGATTGCAATTTAACTATGCAGCTTTCCTCTACCCTATCAGACAAGTGGTTTCCGATGCCAATAATATTAATACTAGTTATTGGAATGGAATCAAGTGACAATTTATCTCGTAAAGATTTTGTAATGAAGCTACCTTGACTGCCACAGTCAAGCAATGCACGCACTGTTTCATATTTATTGTTATTTGGATTATGAACTTCAATTAAAGCGGTAGATAAAAGAACGTGATTGAATTGATATTCCGATGAGTTAACGTTTATAGATTCCGGCATTGAATGTACATGATTACTATAAATTGCCTGACCAGGGTTATGCAAGAGACGATTATGTCTTTGTTTACAATCAGGACATGGTCCGAAAACACAAGCCTTTGCTGGATGACCCTGTTTAAGGCAATTAGAACAAAGTTTATATTTATTTACATCTGCCCATTTTTCTTGTATTGTTTTGTTTTTGAAACTAGAACACTCATATATTTTATGATTTTGATTGCAAATTATACATACAAACGAATGTGAAGTGTCTTTATTAGTAGCGGTGGCTGCCCTAATAAAACATTTTTGATATTTATCTTTTTTGTGATTATAATTATTTTGTGTGTTGTTCGAACGAGTTTGATTATTTTGAACCGGTGAACCCTTTTGATGGTTGTTGTCTGTTTTATTCCTATCTAAGGCTTCAAGCACATCAGCGCGATCTATTAAAACTTGTTTAAAGTTTTCTATATTATTGCCAAGCTGGTTTCTAAATTCCTCCCACTTTAGAAGCGTATAATTGTCTAATTTTGAGGTTTAATTAAATATGACACACATATCCCAATTATCTGTGGGCATTTCTAGACTAGATAATGCTCTTAAGTTTTTTGTAACGTGGTCAACTAGAAATCGTAATGATTTCACAGTTTCCTTGCTAAATGGAGGTATGATAAACAATGAATTCATGTGGTGATCAATTAGAAGTCTTTTGTTATCGTACCGGTCACACAACAACTTCCAAGCTTCTTTGTAATTTTCAGATGATACTTCAAGATTGGAAATTATAAGTGCCGCGTCTCCATCAAGGTAAGATAATAGATAATGAAATTTATGTACCGGTGAGAGCTGTTTATTACGATCAACTAAGTTCAAAAAAGAATCTCTGAACTCGAGCCACCTAAAGTATGCACCGTCAAATTTTGCAAATTGTATTTGTGGCAGCCTGATACCAGAGTCACGAGGTTCAGATCGGGATTCCTGACATTCATGACTGCATGATTTCATACAGCTGTCCAACAAGCCCTTTGCAAAGGCAAGTGCACTAACCATTTCATTCTCAATTTTGTCCCGCTCCTCAAGCTCTAATGACAGACCCCCACTGTTTACGACTTCAATCTGACTTGCAACTCATCGAACTTAGCTGATAATTGTTCAAATCTACCAAGCTTAATTTTTAATTCAGCTATTTCCACATTCGTTAATGAGTCCAAGGACGATAATTTTTCCAAAAAGTTTTTAAATTTGCTAATTTGGCCCTTGATTGAGCTACGCCTGACAGTCATCTCACGTAATTTAGTTAAATCGGCTTCGTGCGTCATTTTTTAGAAAATATAATTTTGTCAAAGCAAATATGCTAAGTATAAGTGACTATCAAGCAGAGTAACTCAATCAAGTAAGTTTCAGCATAAAAAAATAATTTTGTAAGTTAAAATAATGTAATCTCACGCCTCTCGATCCGACGTCACCCGCCGACCAGGAAGCCGGATTCACGCTGCCGAGCACGGAATACAAGCTCTGCTCGTACCAATGGTGCTAGCGTGATGTTCCGAGGTATCTGGAATGTTCGGCCAACAATATTAAAAACTGATTGGGAACCTTTTTTTTGTATTTTCCTATAAGGGACTGAGAATTACAAAATGTAGGTAGAAGAAAAAACTTTGAAAAATATTTTAAAACTAGCGGGTGCCCGCGGCTCCGCCCGCGTGAATGTCGGTTACCGCTGCAAAAAGCCTACTCAGGAAAGACACGGTCATTAACATGATTCCCAGGTCTATTCACAGACACCGACACTAACATCGATGACGCAGTCATCATCCGCAGGCTGCACAGATTGTCTTTCTGTGGATGTTAAAGTTGTTAATGATGAAAATATTTAAATGTAATTAATACTAAGTTTTCACTTCTGCCGGCAGTCCCGGAGTGCAACCCGTTGTTTTAGGATAGATAACTAAAGCGATTATTGTAGAGCTTCTCTATAAACAACATTTGACGTTAAATCATTTTCAGGTAACAAAATATACTGATGGTCGGGAGCCCCGACCCGTGATAGGGCAACGTAAAGTTGCCCATGCGTAAAACATTATTTTCGTAAATCAATTCCTACTGATCAATTTCGATCTGAATGGATTGAACTTTAAATTATCTGAGGAGTTAAGTTCTAAATTTTGTTTAAAACTTCGTATATACACGTTATGACTATTCAAAGCGGTCTGTAATTCACGAATTAAATCCATTTTTAAGGTTGTTGCGATGCTTGATCGCAATGATAACTGGTCTGCATCCAAAATAAAATATATTTGGAAGAACTGTGGGTTTTGGCCTGATGGTTGTAAAAGGCTACCAATGAGATGATACACCTGTCCTTCAAATTTAAAAGTGGGCATAAAATTTCCTTCCCTGATTTCTTTTGCGCCAAACGAAGTCATTTGAAAAAGACTATTGTATTTAGGTATGTTTGTTAAAAAATGACCAGATAATGGATGGTTATTAGTTAAAAGATTTTTATTGGTTGTAGCGGCTCCTGAAGGTTGGGAAGACAAACTTTACCTCAGCACATACCATTAGGTTCGTCCGCCCATTTATTGGCAGAGCAGTTAGAGCAGATCTTATCCATGACTCCGGTTTGGACGGACGCTTGTTGTGCATAATCAAACTGCGGATCATATCTGAAAACCAGTCTGTTGCTGTTAGCTATAATTCGATTGCGAGCTCTATTTGTGGACAACTGCTGTCTCTCTGCCTGAGCTCTAAGTCGCTGCAAACGCTCGATACTCGACTCTCTTTCGCGCAACTGAGAGGTCCTTGTATTTTGTTCATGAAGACGTTGGGAACGCTCGAGCCTCGACTCTTGAGCGCGTAGCTCAGAGGTTCTCAAGCTTTGTTCGGCAAGGCGTTGCGAACGCTCGACACTCGACTGTCGCGCGTGTAACTCGGAGGTTCTCTGATTTTGTTCAGCAAGGCGCTGTGAACGTTCAGGTGAAGATTCTTCCATACGACGTATTCTTGCTGCCCGTGTTTGAGAACTATGTTTAGAAAGTTGAGACCTGGCTCTCTTAGGCATTTTCAAATGTTTAAGAAAATGTTAATAGCGTGTAATATTCTAGCTCTGAAAAGAACTGATGTTTAACCCTGAAAAGAACTGTTGGTTAGCCCTGAAAAGAACTGTTGGTTAGCTCTGAAAAGAACTGTTGTTTAGCCCCGAAAAGAACTGTTGGTTAGCCCTGAAAAGAACTGTTGGTTAGCTCTGAGAAGAACTTTTGCGTAGGTGTAGTTTTAAGAACAAAATCTAATAAAACGCACGAAAATTATTAGACTTCGCGCACGACCTAAACTCTATAGATAGATCTAAACTCTAGATCTAAACTCCCTTCCCGCACGCGCACCCCCGCCTTGGTGACGCCCACTTCGCAACGCGCCGTGCAGCAGAAATCGTAATATTTTAATTTCGCCATAACTTCAAAACCAAACGTTCAATTTTAATCATTCAAAGACCAAATATTATCTACATAAACTGTACTTAGTGAAAAAATAATTTATTTTGATAAGGATTAATAGCATGAGTAAAATAAACGCGTTTAAATGTAGTCCAAAAAAAATTCAAGATTTTTAAATAAAAAATGGTTGTTGTGCCTCACTCGACATAGATAGATATAGTGTGTCGCGGAATTTTTTGTAGATATTTATAAGATCAACAATTAATTAGAACATTTTATGGTTCTATCTTTTATAGTTTAGGCAGCGTACGCAAAATAAGTAACTTTTCGGTTGATTTTTTACACCTTGTGGCCGAAAAACCCAAATATCTTACGGAACCCTATTTTTCTCCAAAATAAAATATACCCTATGTTACTCGTGGATAATGTAGCTTTCGAATGGTGAAAGAATTTTTAAAATCGGTCCAGTAGTTTTTGAGCCTATTCATTACAATCAAACAAAGTTTTCCTCTTTGTAATATTAGTGTAGATAGTAATTTAGAATGATTCATTGGATAAGTTTTGTTTAAATGGTTTATTGATTCTAAGCTTTAATGAAATACGCTGATATTGAAGTGTATTAAGTGGATAACAATTAAGTTTAGTCAAGTAAAATTTTGACCTTGAATATTGAATCATTCAAGGTCAAAATTTTACTTGACTAAACTTAATTGTAATCCACTTAATACACTTCAATATCATTAATTACCTACTTGAAATTATTGCACAAATGATCGGCACGTTTTTCACCTCCTTCACAATGGAATTTAGGATAGGTGATGATGTGATTTAGATAATAGGTAGGTGAGAATGAGGAAGGAAGGGCACTTAACTTATGTAATCCGGTTCACACGATTGTTCTGTAATTCTTCCGTACGCCTGTGTCGATACTTTAGCTGCATCGATGCTAAGGTTTCAGGATATTCGCAGGTATCGGTTTCTTGACGAGAACTCGGCCTTTTGTGGTCGCATGATCAAGCCACGTGCCGGACTCAACGAACTACTTTTGATGATTTAGATTTCGTCCTGTCACGGTCGCCAATTTTTATGTCTATTACGACATAAAGGACTAATCACTGGGAATTTAGTTTCTTCAATGATTATACTATGAAATTTTGATAATTACATTTATTTTAGGAATTTTACATTGGACAGTAAAAATACTTCGACCGCTCGCGCGGTTGGTAAGTTTGAAAGTCACTTTTGACACTTATAGTTTTCACACACACCGCCACGATATATGCGCCTTGCAGAAAACGTAGGGCAATGCAATTATTTACACCTTGCTATTAGGCTCTCAACAGGAGAGCCTAAACAATTATAGCATAGAACTCAATCATGGGGAAGAGCCTCACTGCTTCCCACCCGAGAAAAATATGCATTATGTGGTAGCCGTGAGTAAAATAATATTATCATTTAGCCTACATAAATTCATACTTATACTTACTTACTTAATATTATAAATTCTAAAGTAACGGCAGAACAGATTTAGATGAAATTGGTTATGAAAATTGCTTGAGCCCTGGGGAAGGACTTATGCCACTTTTTAATCCGTGACTTCGTCTGCATCCGCGAAAGACCGACATTCACCCGGACGAAGTCGCGAGAAAAAGCTAGTACTACATAGTGGATAAAATGATGATAATTATCATAGTACTAGTTTTTGCCCACGACTTTCGGAAAAAGGTATTATTAAACTTCAAAAAAATATTACACTAGTCTTAGGTTATTGATAGGTATCTCCGCGTTCGCGGAAACCTATCAATAATCTAGGACACTAGCCTTTTTAAAAACTAAAAACGATACATTAATCTACTCGTAAAAAATTATTTGCATTAAATTATTGTTGTCATAAAAAATAGAGGTGATATGTACCTATGAAACCACTTTATAACCAATTCGGTTTCCCAAAGATCATTCTATGACTGATAAAATATATCAGTCTGAATCATTATTATTTTGATTTAGTAATCAGTTTCGACTGATAAAATAAAATAAATATCTCAAACAAATCGATTTTACCTTAAGATTATCTAAAAAACTGAACTATAAATACGACTCGCTCAAACCCCTAGTTAGTTATAAGAATACGGCATAATGAAGTTCTTGGCATTGGCACTCTTGGCCCTGGCGGCGGTCGCCTCCGCAAAACACATCAACCTCGAGGATGTCATCGATCTAGAAGACATCACCGCTTACGGGTACTTGTTAAAAATCGGTGCACCAGCTGCCGAGAGAATTCGTAAAGCTGAGGAGGAGGGAGACATTCAAGGCAGAATCGTTGGTGGTACCGCCTCTACTCTCGGACAGTTTCCTTTTCAGGTAATTAATCAGTTTTATTAGGCACTGTGTGGTAGCTCAAACAACTCTATTACGTATTTAAATCAATATTGGTCAATTTTCGCAGGCCGGTCTTCTCGCCACAATCCCTGGTGGTCAGAGTGTCTGCGGAGGCTCTCTACTACGAACAAATCGCGTTATAACCGCTGCTCACTGTTGGTTCGACGGTCAAACCCAGGCCACTAGCTTTACTGTGGTCCTTGGATCAATCCGTATATACACCGGTGGTACCAGATTGACCACTACCAACGTTGTCATACACGAAAGTTGGAACCCAGGCCTGGTCAGTAACGACCTGGCTATGATCAGATTACCCTCCAACGTTACCCTCGTAAGTAAGTAAATTTACGTTCAGTCATAAAATTATCTATTCTTTCTGTATAATTGTACACACACTAATAAAATGCCTTCAGGGTTTGAGTGTTTCATGCAAATTAAATTGGGTAGGTTCCGCTGTCAAATTGTTGCTGCGCATCGTTTGCGGTTAGGACACCTCTCACTAATCAGCTTTGCCTACCTCGAGCAAAAATCGGACTCTCCTAATTATGAGGTGACACACTCCACCAACACATGCTGAACGTCCTCTACCTTACCACAGATAGAGGAGGTTCAGCATGTGTTGGTAGAGTGTGTCCGACATAGTACGAAAAGAAATACACTACTTAGTTCTTTGAAATTATCAGCAATATAATGTAAGCCTACCACTGAAGCAGCAAAATTATTGTACATCTTTTTGGTAGATAAGTAATCTTAAGTTGTATGTTTTCTATACACATGTTAAGAATTAATTCGTTAATGATGTTTACGGTTCCTAGAAGCACGATGGGGTTGACATCGTCGCAAATGTGTACCTACAGAAATCCCTTAATAAAAATATAAATAAAAAAGAAATGAGTAGGTGATTTAGATATATATTGAGATAGATTTCTGTGCTAACAGCCAACGTCAACGTCGTCCTTCTGCCCACTGATGTCAATCTCAACGAGACCTTTGCCGGTGAAATTGCAACCGCATCTGGCTACGGTCGCACTGGTGACGGTAAGAAGTTTTAAACATCGCATTCCAAATCAAGAGGTTTTTGTTTATTGACTGAATTGACTTATGAACACGTTTAATTCTACAGGTGCAGCAGGTGACATTACCACCACCCAGTTTTTGAGCCACGTTACCCTGCCAGTGATCGACAACGGTGTATGCATAGGTTCCTACTCTAACATTCAAAGCACCAACATTTGCACAAGCGGCACTGGCGGTAGAAGCACATGTCAAGGTGACTCCGGTGGTCCCCTCACAGTCGTCAGGAACAACAGGCCTCTTTTGGTGCGTTAAAACAATTAAGTACATCTCATTCTAGGATCTTAAGACGTTGCTTATGTGATACATAAATTTTTACGTTTGATGTTTTATTACTTGTATGATCTGCTAGTAAGTATAACGTACATTTAATCATTGTCGACAGGTTGGAGTCTTTTCCTTCATATCTGCCCGCGGTTGCCAGGTTGGAGCCCCTGCTGCCTTTACTAGGGTTACTTCTTACTTGCCCTGGATCAACGAACATTTCTTCACGTGGTGAGCCATTACAATCATAAATTGATACCAAATTACGTAATAAATGAAAATAATATTTTAAAAATAAAACCGTAGATACTTTTATTACAAACGTGTTTACTTTAATATATTCCCGCTATGAATACAATATATGTATACAAAGTCGTTTTATTTATACTATTTATAACAGACTCGAGAACGGTTTCACCGATTAGGTAGGAAGATTGATGGGGTAGGAAGGTAGGTTGGTAGGGACAGGACAATGTCTGTCGGGATAGCTAATATTCTCTTTCTCACTTTTAAATAGGAGTAATGTTGATACTCTATGGTTCAAGACGGTATAGTTCAAGTTTCTAAGGCTAAGAACACACGATGCGATTTTCGCCGGCGCCCGCGCCCGCAGTGGGAGCCAAATACACCGCGCACACCGCGGGCGTAAACCGCGTCGTGAAATGTGCTTTTGTTTTATACATATACTAGCTTATGCCCGCGACTTCGTTTGCGTGGAAGCCGTAAACAATTAGTACTTGAGTCTCTGAATTTCACTGACAGACAGTGTACAACTTGGTCTAGACTAGAAGCACGAAACTTTGCTAAGGAAAGATGTCTGATTTCCGAGTTATAGGAGACGAAAGTTTGTAGGTATGGAAATTTGTCTTTTATGCCGATAGGAAATTCTTTCGTGCTCACGGTTAATGTATGTACTAAAAAAAGCTGACGCTTTACTAAAAAAAGTGATCATTATAATTGTTTCTTTTTTACCCGACTGCGCCAGAAGGAGGGTTATGTTTTTCGGGTGTATGTATGTATGTATGTATGTATGTATGTATGTATGTATGTATGTATGTGAATTTCTTTGGCACGCTCTGTAGCTCAAACGGCTTAATGGATTTTGACTTGAGAGGTGTCGTTTCATTCGTCATAATTGTGTGAGTGACACTGGGTACATCAAAATTAGAAAAAATACACTGGCCGATTTCTGGCGACATATTAGTGTTTAAAATAAAAATATTTTTCCTCAAAACCTATCGAGTGGGGTATCAAAATAAAGGGTTTTATAAATAGCTTACAAATATATAAATAACTTATATGTTTAAATGTAATTTGGAATGAGAAAGGCTAAAAATCAACAAATAAATTAAGGTTCGTTTCCTTTAAGTTGAGTTCCTTTACGTTGAGTCTGAGAGTTTTTAGCTTGAAAGGTGTCGTTTCAATCGTCTTAATTGTGTGAGTGACACTGGGTACATCAAAATTATTAAAATTAAACTGGCCGACTTTTGGCGACATATTAGTGTTTCCAAAAAAAAAATCTTTAAACCTATCGAGTAGGGTAGGTTTTATAAATACCTTACTAATATATATACAACTATTTGTTTAAATGTAATTTGGAATCAGAAATGCTAAAAAACAACAAATAATTAAGGTTGATTCCCTTTAAGTTGAGTTCCTTTACGTCGAGTCTGAGAGTCTATTGCTCTTGCAAAATATTGCTATTTTACGCTATCTAATTCCGTTACGTCGAGTTTATATAATAAGTACAGTCAGGATATAAATTAAAAACCAGTATCATTAAAATATTGTTTTATTATTTGTTTTTTAACGTTTCTCTACACTATAATTTACTTACTATGATCATATCAGTAGGAGAAAAAGAAGAAAGGTTTTCGAGAATATGGCAGTTTAGCGATTTCTTTCAGCTTTGAAGAGGTTCCGAGAGGTTCAGAAGTATTATCTTCACTAGAAGGAAGAGGTTGGTTTTTCATATTCTTTGATATCATGATATTATCTTTGGATGATATTATCCATATCAAAGGTGTTAAAACCCTACTTGGTGTTGTCTATTAATGTCCGCCCGCCATTGACTACTTTCGCAACTTTAAGAATCAGTAGGGTCAGTGTATGCACATTGCGTCTTCATGGGCGATTTCAACACAGACCTTGGGCAGCCAACCTGTCGTTCCCGAGAACTCTTACATATCATCGAGTCTGTTAGTCTCTTATGTTCTTCCTCTGCAACCTACTCGTTTTAATATCTTAGGGTATGACACGTGGCTCGACTTAATCCTAACGACCTGTCCCTCTCTTGTGTTGGAAATAGGTACCTACTCAGGGGAGGCACCGTAAAGTGAAGAAGAAGAGGCAATGTTTTTTAAAGGAAAATCTAATAATTAAATAGCAACACAACCTCCTTCTTTCCAATTCTATCGCGACGGATAAAAACGAAACCGGGAAGTGGGGTAGATGGTAGAAAGAAGATTGAGGTTTATACCAACTCTTACAAATCAGAACGGGCGTGAACGTTGGCATTAGAAAAGGTGTCTTACATTGTTATGGCAGACATTAAACAAATGGTATTTCTATTGACTGAAGCACCGACGCACAAAGTCACCAAGGATGTCGGTTATTGAACTAAAACTTGCATCAGCGGAAGAATTAAAGGAAGCATTGGAAGCAAAAATGCGACTAATGTATAATTAAACCTTTTGGTGCTACACCAATATCTGTGCACCACCCACCAACAACACTAGTAGGACAATACATAACAACATGGAGGAGAAAAAATATAAATAAATAATAAAAAGTTCAGTCGGTTTAAGGTTTAGGTTAGTTCAAGGTTTGGGGCCGAGGAGCCCGCTAAGCTTGGGGACCTGGTGCACTGCACCGCCTAGCCCTCCGATAGCTAGTGCACGGAAAAGCGGGTACAGAAACTCGACGTTAAGGGAGTAAAAACGGGACAGAAGTTGTAGACTCGACGTAGGGATAATAGAAGCGAGGCAAGCTTCTCGGCTCAACGTAAAGAGACTCGACGTAAAGTTTTCTAAATTCTAAATTGAATCACTGCGAAAACTAAAAATATTAAAATAAAAAAATTATTTAAAAAAACAAAAAACCCGACTGCGTGAAAAATTGTTAAACTCAAAAGATAGAAATAAGTGAAAACTTAAATATTTTTTTGGTTTTGAATCATCGTGGTTGACAGTGTTCACAAAGGCAGTCGGAGGCATCAAGTTAAAGTTTAGACACTTTCAACGGATTTGAAACATATTGTACATTTTTGATGCCTCCGACTGCCTTTGTGAACACTGTCAACCACGATGATTCAAAACCAAAAAAATATTTAAGTTTTCACTTATTTCTATCTTTTGAGTTTAACAATTTTTCACGCAGTCGGGTTTTTTGTTTTTTTAAATAATTTTTTTATTACATTAGGTAAATACAGAGTACGTATATTGCATGATTTAAAAACGATTTGTTCTTCGTCGTTTTTTTTTAATATACTGTATGCAAATATACTTTTATATATGGGTATACACGTAAACAAGAAATGTTAACCTAACCTAACCCAAAAATGTTTGAAAAGAAGAAAAAAACATTAAGGAAGCTTAGCTATATATTTATAAAACCTCTCTGTAAACTACGTTTGTAGTGTTGCCGTTAGTTAAAATGTACTATCGGCAAAACTTAAGCAAGCTCACTTAAGAAAATTTTTCTGCGGAAGCGCAGTTAGTGACAGACCACGCCCATTCCTTGCTCTACCCAATTAGAGACAATAAGTATTTGTGTGAGTGCTTACTTAACGCGTGCGTGCGACAAAAAATATTAACAACCATTAACCAGTGCCAATTTGCATCTCGCTAATTGTTCACGCTTCCTGTTCTCGTTTCGCAATTTTATTTTACTACGACCTGTTTATTTCTATCGGACTGATTGCCTGCCCAACTGTGACCTCTGCTTTGTATACCGGACTGTGATCGTGGAACTCTTTTTGACCCTTGCTCGTGTCCTGGACTGTGTATCGTGACTACTGTGGGCTGTGTTTTGCTGATAACCATGACAACCCGAAACCTCAATCAAGACGAAAGAAATGAGATAATTGTCTTGCATAGACAAGAATATATCCCAAATTGCGCTGGAGTTGAATCTACAAGTAAGTTATATTTTTTTTATATCCAGAGAAAGTTTAATAGAAATAAATTAAGTGCAAGTATAGGTTTCGTTCACTGTGCTATATTTTCATTGTTTGCATTATTATATAGATCTCAATTTTTTCTTCAGTTACCGTAATTACAGAGGCAATTAAAAGTTATTATTTCTAAAGCCGACATCGGCCCGACGACTATGCTTGACAGATTAAATTGTAGTTTACAAACAAAACGTTTAATAATTCATATTATTTTGGTTCAGAAAAAAATACAATGCTAAACCTAAAACTTGTGACAAACCATTGCTAACATCGCTTGTAATTCAATTCATAAATATTAAATTTGAATGTTTTACGGATTTTGTTGTGGTTTTCACTCATCAAATACTCATAACATTCAAAGTCAAAGTCAAAGTCAAAGCATTTATTTCAATTAAACCATTTGCAGGCACTTTTGAATAGTCAAAATAAAATTGAAGCTAGTTGCTCGTTCCAAAACGTAGGGTAGGTCTCTATGGAGAAGAACGAGCAAGAAACTCCACGGACACTCTTTTCAATCAAGCTTTTACAAAATCCAGGCTACATTATTCTTGTTGCTTCTATATGTGAAAACAATGTAAGTGAAGAGAAATCCAAAACATTCTAATTAAAAATAAATTAATATAAAAGCCATGGCAGTTAAGAGATGACCAATCTCAACTGACAGCGCCCGTTCACGAACATGACGCGCGGATCAGCACCACTTAGCTCAACCATTTTGAAGGGAACCGAATGATCCAACCCGCACGCCACCATCAGTGAGACATTTGAGCGAGCATGACAATGCTCTCAACTGCCATGCTCATTTATGTCAAACACATTGAATAAATAAATGGATCCATAGTTCTCACATTTACATATTAATTGAAATATGTAAATGTTGAAAAATTTATCACATGCATATTATTTTAGAGCAAAGGCAAGAATTTTAAAGATGTGTAATACCCGTGTGAAGTCGGGGTGGATCGCTAGTTAATGATAAATATAAATAAAACATAACATGTTATTACAATTTTGAAATAATTAAATAAGAAATTACGTTTAGATATTCAAAATATTTTACTTTCAATATAATAAGTGATGCAGTCAAGAAGTTTGTTTTATCGTGTCTTTTTTTTATATCGGCACATTCAAAGACATTGCTCGGGCCTTTTATGACCCGATAACAAATCTTTCAACACCTAAACAATGGCTCTTCATTTCAAGTCATCACTGCATTTTCAAATTGGGTTACCGCACTTACGGAGTTAAAAAGAAGCTTAAATTTGCTTGGGAGAGTTTCACACAACATTGGAATTTACTATATTGCCATAGATAAATATTTGTTTGTGGTTTACTACCCATACAAAATACAGATAAGAATGTGTGAAGAAGAACAATAGATACCTATTTAAAAAGTTAGGGTTTATTTGTTTTGAACTTAATCCTTTTGTGTGTGCAAAAGGTTAAGTTAAGACTGCCATAATATTTTATGTGACAATATTATGTGACAATTTGATGCTAATTATTATTTTTTTTTTAGTCAGTTAGGAAATATGATAGCTACATTTCAAGAAAGCCCTTTCACACCTACTCGCAATTTCGGTGTGCGTTTCGATAGCGCGGCCACGGCGATATTTCGAAAAAAAAACTTTCCAAGATTATGTAAAATTTTGTAAAAGTTGATTCCCAAAACCACAAATTTGTCGAAGATATGATTAAAAAGTTATAAGGGTTTGAACGTAGCCGCGCCATTGAAACGCGGAGAACCGCGCGGCCATGGAGATCTTTAAAACTAAGCGTAGCAGAGACCTAAAATTCAGGTAAACAACAGATTAAATTTGTAAAAAAAATGTAAAAATACAGAAAAAAATCCTAGGTTTATATTTTAGGAGCTGCAAGACAAAAACCCCATGGCCGCGCCATTGAAACAGTGAATAACACTAGCGCCGATATCACGCTGAAAATGCATCGCAGACGTCTGAAATTCATTGTAAAATCTAGATTTGAATTTGTCGAAAATGTAAAAAATATGCAAAAAATACCTTGGTTTAGATTTTAGGAGCTGTTAGACTAAAACCCCATGGCCGCGTCATTGAAACGGTGGAAAACACGTTATCGCTGATATCTCGCTGAAATAGCATCGCAGAGGTCTGAAGTTTTTTGTAATACCTAGATTTGAATTTGGCGAAAATGTAAAAAATATACAAAAAATACCTAGGTTTATATTTCAGGGGCAGTAGTGCGGTATCGTGTAAAAATAAGTTTTGATTATCTATCAAAGAAAGTAAGTATTAGTGAGTTTTTTTTTATAAACAACACCTATTAATATGTTGAACTACCGATAATATGCAAAACATATTTTTTATTCATAATACAAAGCCTTGCAATGTGTTTTGAATATTTCGATAGGGTGACCATGCCTTGTTGTGTACAGAAAACTTTCCACCTGTTATAATAGAAATGATGTCCTAAGGATTCTAAATTGAATTAAAATGAAACAAAGAGATACTATATCTTTCTTTCTTTAAAAATCACATAAATCACAGATTGTTTACTTACACTAAGATACAAAATTTGAAGTAGATTGGATCAAAGAATCGCGTAGTCCCATACAAACTTTGCTACCGTTTTTCACTCCCTTAGCGGTAAAATTTCGGAACATCCTTCCTTAGTGGATACCTCCGTCATATGAGGAACACGTGTGTGTTCAATTTTCTAGCCTTAATGGTTTGGCCTGTGCGTTGATAAATCAGCCAATTACCTCTGCCTTTTATATATATAGATATCTGCATTCTACAGAACCTGCGGGTCCGCAACCGCAGCCGGGCGCGGGTGAAAACCGCATCGTGATTTCTTAGCCTAAGACGTCACTGAACTGAACTGACGTCAGCGACGCCTTCAACAGAGTTACGGGAGGCAGAGAGTTTTAGTTGCCTTTTTTAAAATTGGCTTTGAAAACGGGGTTACTAAATACTTCTTGACGAACGCCGCTAATTCAGCGTCTGACATGGTCGGAGGAAAAGTCAGCTTAGGAAGGGAATGACGAGAGATTTACCTCTCGAGGAAGCTTATCAAAAGCCTAACGCCTAACTCTAACTCCCCGGGTGGAGTAGCCCAGGGATGTATACCAGTCCCTGTCGGGTGTAGACAGGGAGGTATATACCTATTGGTGAGCCCTAAGCTAGTAAACCCGTCGCCAGTCTTTTTGTGGGAACGGGGCCCTGGCAAATCAAGTGCGAAAGGCCTCGCCCGAACGACACATAGTAGGTGTGTAGCTGTGGAAGAATACCATGAAGACTAGGTTCGACTAGGAGACACCCCAAGACCGAAACAGTAGCTCCCGATTGCAATTAACTGCCTCGCTCTAAAGAGGTTTGTCGGGTGTGACTGGGCCAACACCCTCTCGGCTTCGTTGGCACCGTAAAGTATCCACCGGAGTCCACAGAACTATGGTTTTGCCCTGAATTGGTCAAGTGAAGCTACACAACACATGCGAGTAAAAGAAACAGGAATGTCTGCCGCCACCTTAAAAAAGGCAGCTTTTGAATAAATTGGTTGTAGTCAGCTGACTACTGGAATCGTTCCGGCGGGCGAAACGAGCAGGTGACGAGCGTAGCAGCAAAGCGTGGAGTGAGGAGCGACACGTAAATGCGCGGTGAGCCTCGGGCGCAGAGTGCATCTGATAATTAAAGTTAATAGCCCCGATACTTATACTCTTAGGTAGGTACGGTCCTAGTGATGATATTTGTCAGTTTTCACCAGTGAATTACAGGGGGTTATGGCCTACGAGCCCACCGTGCTAGGTAACATTAATAAACGATTAAAATCTAGTGAAACTGATAAAAAAAGATTAAAAAATAATGGAATCAGTATCTATCAGATATCATATTTGATATTGATAGAAAGATTGTTGTTGAACCGCTTTACTGAAGTTGTTGAGCCAAAGCTGATTACTGAGCAGGTTGGTTTCAGGCCTGGTAAGTCGTGTTCCAGTCAAGTCCTCCGATTAACACAACATGTAGAGGATGGGTACGAGGCTAACTGAATTACAGGTGTGATATTTGTGGACCTGTCTGCGGCTGATGACACTATTAATATAAAGATGCTACGTGCTAAAGTCGAGACCATAACAAACCACCGGGGGTTTGTCAAAATTCTGAGCAAACTATTGTACAACCGTCGCTTTCAAGTGCACTTTTAATATGGTAAGTGCAGATGGCGAAACATAAAAACGGTCTCCTACAAGGCAGTGTGCTGGCACCGACGCTTTTTAACATCTACACAAATGACCAGCCTACTACGCAACACACTGAACGCTTCTTGTACGCGAACGATCTAGCCTTGGCGGTGCAATCAACTACTTTTGAGGAGGTTCAAAACCACTTAACAGATGCTCTTGACTCACTTAGAGGGTCCTACGACAGCAATGATCTTCGTCCAAATCCATCTAAAACCCAATAATGCGCATTCCATCTTCGCAACAGAAGTAGTTTCAAACAGGATACTCAAAATTGCTTGGCGAGGAACTGATGTAGAGCACTGTAAGAATCCAAAATACCTCGGATTTGCATTGGACAGAGCACTAACCTTTAATATACATTGCCACAACACCAAGCGGAAAGTCGGAACCCGTAATAATCTACTACGACGCCTTATTTCTACCAACTGGGGAGCTGCACTTGATGTCCTTCGCACAACCGGCATGTCCTTATGCCTCTCTGCTGGCGAATTTGCATGCCCAGTGTGGCATCGATCCGCTCATACAAAGGAAGTTGACATCGCCCTAAACTAGACGTGTCGGATTATATCGGGCTACCTAAGACCGACTCCGCTCAGCCGCTGGCTGGTATCGCACCACCTGTCGTCCGTATGAATGTCACATGCGCACTTGAGAAATATTGCCAAGAACCCGATTCCCGACATCGCCTCTACAATTACACAACAGTTCCGGGTAGACTTAAGTCGGAAGAGTTTTCTTTGCAGCACACATGTCATCCAGGACCGTCCGCGTACGATGAGATGTAAGTTGTGGGAGAATCTTCATCCACCACCACCCAACTTCGTTCAACCCAAGGAACACCTGCCACTCGGAAGTGATTTGCAGTGGCCTATATGGAAAGCGCTCAATAGAATGCGCACCCAGGTAGGCCGCTGCAAACACAACCATGCAAATTGGGGGATAATAGATCCCACTGACACCCAGTGTGAGTGCAGTGATCCTGACCAGCCCACTTAGTACAGTGCCCAAAGTGCCCCTACACCTGCACTTTAGAGGACATTAAAAACGCCATTAATGCTGTGATAAATGTACCCTACTATAAATGTAACCTACTGGGGCCAAGTAGTCTAACAAAAAAAAAAAGGAAATAACTATCGATTCGAAAAGAAGAAGCAGATATCATATCACCTGCAGATGTTATTATTTTTTAGCGTAGGTACGTATTGGTATCTATTATTATTATTAATTTCCGTGGCTGCAAAGCAATTGTAATTAATATTGTATATGATAGATCATGAGGCACTGACTGCAGAGTGCAAACCTATGTGGATATCTATCAGATATCTTTATCAGCCTTCCACTTCTATGTACGTTTGGAACTCGTCTTACAATAATTGAACTTAGATTGGTACCTGCCTACCTATCTACATTATTTATGAACAACATATAGCGAAAAATGCCCATAGCCCGGTCAAATTAGCTTCAAAAATAGGGATAAGCCTACCTTAAATTAGCATAAAGCTGAAAATTGGCAGGAATGTTCGGAAGAAGTGGTATCTATTATTATTATTAATTTCCGTGGCTGCAAAGCAATTGTAATTAATATTGTATATGATAGATCATGAGGCACTGACTGCAGAGTGCAAACCTATGTGGATATCTATCAGATATCTTTATCAGCCTTCCACTTCTATGTACGTTTGGAACTCGTCTTACAATAATTGAACTTAGATTGGTACCTGCCTACCTATCTACATTATTTATGAACAACATATAGCGAAAAATGCCCATAGCCCGGTCAAATTAGCTTCAAAAATAGGGATAAGCCTACCTTAAATTAGCATAAAGCTGAAAATTGGCAGGAATGTTCGGAAGAAGTAAGTAAATTGTCAAAAGTGTCCATCAATCCGAGGTGTGCAAAAAAAATTCAAGGTCAAATGAGTCATAATTCGGTTTTTTATTGTTTTAGCTAAACGGTAAGTTTTATCGTAAAAATAGGTAAGACAACATTTTTATCATGCAATTACCTACAAAAATTGATCTTACACTTTTTTCCATGAATCACCACCATTTCGGAGATATGAGAGAGATGCACATCGATTTCGGGTATATTATCAAGTTCGTCAGCCGTGTGGTTTCCGGCTGAGTAGAATAGTGATTCCGCCGTTTCGTTCAATTCAGAGTAATTTCTTGGATGTATTTTTAATTTATGGTGTCGAAACATTAATCAATTAAATTATTCGTATAACTTCTAGATGTAGGTTGATGTGATTAAAAGCGTTGCTGAAAATGATTTCCTTCTCAAGAAAATCGATGGAGTGTTATGAGGATACGGAAGGTAATTAAATACGGTCTAATATATCAAAAATGTCATACGAAATTAGTGTTCGAGTATAGGTAGTATGTATGATACAATAATAGCAATGAATTTGTATCCTTTACACTAGTGCTCGACATGCGCATTGCCTATACATTTTGCAAATTTTAAAAATGTTCATTACCTTCCATAACGCTTCATTACCTTCCGTATAAAAATTAGAGGAAACGATATGTAATGAAATGGAGGGTAATAAAGTACGAACAGACATTCTTATTTTACTTAGAATAAAATAGGAATATTCAAATATAATGTGACATAACCTAACACTATAATTTTATATCACGACTATATTTTTTTATCATACGCCTATTTAGTAAATAATGAGTAAGTACTCATTACATTCCATTAATTGTTGTCTTGTTGTCACAGGTGACAAACGTGGTTCATAAAACTATTTTCGAAATTATTTGCCGTTGTCCGTGATGAACTATTTTGGTAGACTGGGGTGCGGGAGACGTAGGCAGGGGATAGGGGTGTACTTCAAAATAATATTTATTGCAATTTTTATGGAATGGAATGAAGTTTTTCGTTTGACAATATTTTTACGCTGATTCTTTCTATGATATGCAATATTTAAAAAAATCTTTGTTTTATATTATTAATCGATATTAAATAACTTAGAAACTGGGCACAAATAACTTGTACTTGTACTTAAGAAATCGTACCAATGTAACAAAAAACATTTTGGGTGACCATTGTAGCAGGTCTAATACGTTCTATGAAATAAAAAGCTAAGTAGACTTCTACATAAAATTTAATAGCTCTCAAAATGAAGTGATTAGAAAAACAGAGATATAAAACACTAACCTAAACGCACTAAGTAGCGGCAGAGATTTCCAGGCTCCACAGCCTGGCCGGAAAATAGGATCTGCCGAAGATAGACTGCCGCGGTCGACTCCTAGCTTTGGGACAGAGGTCCCTGGGAGCAGCAGGCACGCGACAGTTCGATGGCACGACTAAAGACTGTTACCGACTTTTGGTTGTGGACTGGTCGACTTTTAAGTAGGTACTTCAGCGCGTGTTGTTTAACCGAAAGCGATATCTAGACTGACTCATTTGAAGTGAGTCCTTACTTCCCCACAGTGAGTGATGCGCGTTGCAGTCTGCGGAGATGATCAGATCCCAGGCGTGTGCGTCACAGTGTTGCATCAGCTCGGCCAGTTCCTTTGGAGGCACTTCGCCTTCGCTCGGCATGTACACTGATGCCAACACCAGGGCTGTTTGTTTGTCTGTGAAGAGTTTCACTGCCGTGAGATCTCTAGAACAGAATTGGTTAAGCAAAGTTGTTGTCATGGTTTTAGGCGTGAAGATACACGTCCTCGGTTTGTCAATAGAGGTGTCTAACAGCAACTTACCTCCGATGTTATTCAGCCTATGCGACAGTTCGATGGCACGACTAAAGACTGTTACCGACTTTTGGTTGTGGACTGGTCGACTTTTAAGTAGGTACTTCAGCGCGTGTTGTTTAACCGAAAGCGATATCTAGACTGACTCATTTGACAGGTTTTCTTCCAGTCGGCTCTTCCGAAATTCATATTATTTTCCAAGTATGAATTTTGCTTCTGGAACGTCGGTATCGTCATATAGAGGGGTATTTTAGTACCGGCCAGGCTTAATTGTAGTCTGCCAGTTTTATTAAATTTTGTTAGTGCGAAAAGGATTTTTAAGAACACCAGATACATTAGCGGGTGTTTAGTATAAAATACAGCAATACACACTTACTAAGTGACAA
Organism: Charanyca ferruginea; assembly: GCA_947361185.1. Taxonomy (NCBI): domain Eukaryota; kingdom Metazoa; phylum Arthropoda; class Insecta; order Lepidoptera; family Noctuidae; genus Charanyca; species Charanyca ferruginea. The sequence goes on along the minus strand of OX376055.1, from coordinate 51,963,095 downwards.
CAAATATATCAGTAAGAAGGATTTAAGTTTCACATGCCAAAAACTAATTAAAAAGAATAACTGACAATTGTCAATGTTGACAACTGTCATTAGAAAACGTATCACAACAAATATTATTTTTCAGATCTTTCTAAAGAAACTATAAGTATGTTAAATATTTAATTAGAAGACACACAGTCTTTATAAAGCTAAGGAAAACAAAGGTAATTATATTAAGTGTATGTAATAATTATTAAAAGTGATTATCATTACAAGATTCCATGAATCCTATGAAAAACAAGTATTATAAAATAGAAACAGCAATTGAGAAGAATGATTGCATGCATAAAAAAAGTAAGTATAGCTGTCGTATAACTGGAAACTCTTTACTTTCCATAAATTAAAAGTAAATTAAAGTCAACTGTCTAAGAATGTGAATCTGAAATACACATTATATTTTGCTGATTAAAACCATTTATTCTAAAGGTTTTACCATTATTTATCAATTTAATCAGCAAATGTTTTAAAACTAATGGAACGATTTCTACGTCCCGATAAACTGGATATAAATCCATCCGAAAGTTCTGCTTCGAAAGAATGGGAACATTGGAAGAGGACATTTGAAAGTTTCCTGTCAATCTGCAGAGAAGATGAGAAAGATGGTAAAGTGAAAATGAATTTACTTATAAATCATCTATCCGCCCGAGTTTATTCGTATATCAGTGAGTGTACCACCTATGAAAGCGCTATGAGTACACTCACCGAGATTTATAACAAACCGAAAAATATAATTTTTGCTAGACATCTACTAGCGTCAAGAAGACAACAGAATGAAGAGAATATCGGCGCTTATGTACGGGTGCTAAAATTAATGGCCAAAGACTGCGAATTTCAAAAAGTGGATGCCGAAACAAATAAAAGTGATTGTATTAGAGATGCATTTATTTCCGGCATAAAGTCAAACAAAATTAGACAACGATTACTAGAAAACTTGTCACTTACGCTTGATCAGGCTTACAGTCAGGCAATGTCATTGGAAATGGCTGAAAACAGTTCTGACAGCTACAATATTTCAAATTTGAGCGCTATTCCAAGTCCCCAAGAGAGCAAAGAACTAAAAGTGGCAGCGTCTTCAAAAAGAAAATGTTTCTTCTGCGGAGGCTCCGTACATCCTAGAAAGGATTGCCCTGCTGTCAACATACTATGCCAGAATTGTGACAAAAAGGGTCATTTTGCCAAAGTATGCAGATACAAACGTCCTAATACTGCTGCAGTTGTAGACGAAGAAGGTCAAAATGACAGTACAGCATGCATTATAGCAGCGTCTCCAGACTCTTTAAAAAAAGCTACTGTAACTGCCTACATTAAAGGAATTCGTGCCAAAGCGTTGATAGATACGGGCAGTTCTATTAGTTTTATAGATAGCAATTTCTTTAAGCTGTGTCACCTAAAGAAAATACATAGCAGTCAAATCATATCAATGGCTTCAACTTCACTTTCATCCCAAGTAGAAGGGCAAACATACGCCTCAGCAAAAATCGGACATCACCATTATGAGAATCTAGGAATCTACTTATTGTAAAAAACTTGTGCGCTGATCTCATTATTGGACATGATGTACTGGGGAAGCATTCTACACTTGAGTTCGTTTTTGGAGGATCAAAGGATCCAATTAAAGTACGCAGTGTTGCTGCAGCTACAGTACCTGCTGTGCCTTTATTCTCGAATATTTCTGAGGACTGTAAGCCTATCGCTATAAAGTCTCGAAGATACAGTGAGGATGATAAGAAGTTTATTGGTGAAGAAATACAAAAACTTTTGGTTGAAGGAATAATCGAAGAGAGTACGTCGCCTTGGAGAGCTCAAGTTCTCATTTCAAAGAGTACGAACCACAAGAAACGTCTTGTTATCGATTATTCTAGGACGATTAATAGATATACACAGCTGGATGCATATCCATTACCGAATATGGAGGAAATGGTTTCACAAATTTCAATGTATCGTATTTTCAGCACTGTCGACTTGCAAAGCGCGTATCATCAAGTTCCAATTTTGCCAAAAGAACGTCTCTTTACTGCATTTGAAGCTTTAGGTAATCTCTACCAATTTCGGCGTATTCCGTTTGGTGTTACTAACGGAGTCTCAAGCTTTCAGAGAACCATCGACTGGGTTATTCGTAAAGAAGAACTAAGAGGAACATATGCATATTTAGATGACATAACTATCTGTGGCAAAGATCAAGAAGAACATGATGAAAATGTACGAAGATTTATGATGGCCGCTCAAAAATATGGCCTTAGTCTTAACAAGGAAAAGAGTAAGTTTTCTCTGATGACGATCAATATTTTGGGATATAATGTAAAAGACCATGTGATCAAGCCAGATGGTGATCGCTTACGTCCGCTAATGAACCTGCCGCCACCTTGTGATTTGCCATCACTGAGAAGAATAATTGGCATGTTTGCACATTACAGCAAATGGATTCCAAACTTCTCGGAAAGAATTCATAACCTCGCGCATATATATTTCCACTCAAAAATGAACTAGTTCAAACGTTTGAAAAGCTTAAAGCTGATATTGCAAAAGCTGCTGTCCATGCTATCGATTTTAGTTCAACTTTTACAGTGGAAACCGATGCGTCTATGCATTCAATAGCAGCTACTTTATCACAATCTGGTCGGCCAGTTGCATTTTTTTCAAGAATGCTGAACAGTAGTGAATTAAAACACTCGGCTATAGAGAAAGAAGCCTATGCTATAGTGGAATCACTACGAAAATGGCGCCATTTTCTCATTGGAAAACCATTTCGGCTTATTACTGACCAACGATCTGTATCATTCATGTTTGATAATAAACTGACTAGCAAAATTAAGAATGAGAAAAAACAGCGATGGCGTTTGGACTTGGCACCATTCATATATGATATAGTGTATCGCCCTGGTAAGCAAAATGAAGTAGCCGACGCACTTTCGCGAGTATGTGCTTCTGTACCAGTTCAAACTGAGAAACTAAAATCATTACATGAAGCGTTGTGTCATCCCGGAATAATACGAATGAATCACTGGGTAAAAACTAAGAATTTGCCTTATTCTACCGAAGCAATCAGAAGTATGACTAATTCGTGCCCAGTATGCTCAGAAATAAATCCAAAATATTATAGAGCTACCGATCCTGGTCCTATTTTAATTAAGGCTACCTCACCTATGGAAAGGCTTAGCATTGATTTCAAAGGTCCCGTACCATCTAACACAAGGAATAAGTACATATTGACTGTGATCGATGAATATTCACGTTTTCCATTTGCCTTTCCTTGTGCCGACATGAATTCTTCGACGGTGATAAAACATTTAAATGGAATGTTTATGCTATTTGGTTTTCCATCCTATCTTCATTCCGATCGAAGAACTTCATTTTTGTCTGCGGAAGTCAAGAATTTTTTGAATTCACGTGGTATTGCTTCTAGCAGGACTACTCCCTACAATCCCAGAGGAAATGGACAAGTAGAACGTTTCAATGGAACTCTCTGGAAAGCTATACAATTAGCTTTACGCTCTCGCCACAAATCAATTAAAAATTGGGAAGTGGTTCTTCCCCAAGCTTTACACTCTATACGGTCCTTATTGTGCACAGCTACTCATTGTACGCCGCACGAACGGATGTTTACTCATACTAGAAGATGAAAGAAAGAAAGAAAGAAAGAAAAACCATTTATTCACGAGATAGTGACGCACATTACAAAATAAATGCTGTATCGGTGAATGGAGTATCATTACCGACTTGGTTGACAGAATCAGAACAAGTTTTAATGCGAAAATTTAATCGCACGAACAAATATCAGCCTGAAGTTGAAGAAGTAACATTACTTCATGTAAACCCAGATTATTCCTATGTTCGTCTAGCAGACGGACGAGAATCCACTGTCCCCAACCGTCATTTAGCACCATTAGGACAAGATGGACAAATAGTCCAGGAACAGCCTGAGGTATTTAATGAGGCTAGAGTATCGAGTGAAGATGATTTCTACGATTCTCACGATTCTTTCGATCCAAATAATACTGCACAACCGGCTGTTAGCCAGACAGCTGAGACTGATATTCCGCCCAGTACTAATGAGCAACCATTAGTTGAAGAAGGGCGAAGATCAACGAGGGAACGTCGAATACCGAGACGACTTGATGACTATGTCCTGAACTAAGCCCGGAAGAATGTCGTATAACTGGAAACTCTTTACTTTCCATAAATTAAAAGTAAATTAAAGTCAACTGTCTAAGAATGTGAATCTGAAATACACATTATATTTTGCTGATTAAAACCATTTATTTTAAAGGTTTTATCATTATTTATCATTAGCATATGCTATACCATCTGGATAAGGAGTGGAATGAAATCTAGGCATGTTTTTATTCTAAGATTTTTTTCATTATGGTTACTAGACCTAGTCTATAATACGCACCTTTGAGCTATTCTGTGCTATTATATGCTATTAGCTATTATGTGATAACTAAATAAATTTACTTATTTAATTGTCACATTTTGATTAATTTAAATATTCATGATGACTTTTCACTGGACAGACGAATTGGATGTCGTAAAAAGCGACAAAGGGATTCAAATGGTCAAGTGATCTGACCCAACCTATACTGATGTCGGGCAGCAGCGGCATCCGCAAAAGTCTACGGCATATCTGCAGTCACCGACCCGCCTACCCAGCGTTGTGACTATGGGCAAATACCCAAAATGGAAAGAGCGCAAAAGAGACGGCCCTCTGTTCCCGGTGGCCCTACTGTTGCCGGCTACGGTAGCAGTCGAGGCAGCAGTTGGGCGCAGCTAAGAATCCCCGGGTTACGGCAATAATAATAATAATAATAATAATTTTATTTCCAGAAAAAAATATTACAAGGTTTGTCGTAATTATTAGCTAGTAAAACAGCAATAGAAAAACAAAACAGACGACTATACTTGGCGACGTATAATGGACGCACGATGAGGTTGGACCATCACCTCGCAGAACTAGAAGTCGAATTAGGACGTATACATTGGCATATACTAGGGCTGTCAGAGGTCCGTAAACAGGGCGAGGACATGATGACCCTGGAGTCAGGAAACCTCTTTTATTACGTGAAGGTGATGACGCCTCCCAAAGCGGTGTTGGTTTTCTTGTTCATAAATCTCTCATTAACAACATAGTGGAAGTCAGCAGTGTTTCGAATCGGGTTGCGTACCTAGTGTTGAAACTCACCAACAGATATTACCTGAAGGTAGTGCAGGAATATGCGCCGATCTCAACTCACCCTGACAAAGAAGCCGAGGCCACGTATGAAGACATAACCAAGGCCATTTTCATAACACCACCAAGGCTCACTATATTGTTATTATGGGAGATTGCAACGCCAAAGTGGGAGTACAAAAATGCGACGAATCCAAAACTGGTCCCTATGGATTAGGGCAAAGGAATCACAGGGGACAACTGCTGGTCAACTTTCTCGAATTGGAGGGGCTTTTTCTGATGAACTCGTTCTTTCAGAAGAGGCCCGAAGAAGGTGGACCTAGCGAAAGTCCCAATGCAGTGACTAAAAATGAGATATAGCGGCACACATTTACAGATGTCTCAGTGGTTAACAGGTTTAATACCGGAAGCGACCACAGACTTGTCAGAGGCACTCTACATGTCAATAACAAAGTCGAAAGAAACCGTCTCATAAAATCTACTCTCAGACCTTTATTAACCCAGACAACTGTAGGGTCTGAACAATTCCATATAGAACTGCAAAACCGATTCGACTCGCTGGAAACTACGGGCGATATTCACAAGATGACCAACAACTTAAGGTAATAAGGTAAAAACGGTACAGGAAGTGGGACGAAATTTCACCCACCGCAGTGCTAAAACAGCAAGTCCAAACTTTCACTTGAGACTCTGGAACTCAAGAGGAAACGACGGGAATCATTGTCCAACCAAGCATCTTTGTCAGATGTCAGAGCTCTGAACGGACTAGTGCGAAAAATGATTAAACGGGACCTGAGACGCTCCAATACAAGCGACATAGAGGCCGCTATTGAGCAGAACAGAGGGTCGAAAGTCTTTTTGCGCCAGCTCGGGAAGAGTCATCTGGCGAGACTTAAAAGAACAGACGGCGGAACAGTCACCTCCAAACCAGAGATTTCGGTCAGCTGTACAAATCTCAAGCGGTGAGGCCTGTTTCCGATGGTACTGAAGATCCAAGGGCCCAATTGACATTTCACTGAGGATATCCCGGACGTTGACCAAAGCGAGATTAGTGCGGCTCTGGATCCGGCCATGAAGGCATTACGACTGAGCTTTTAAAAGCAGATGGGGCTCCTGTCTTTAGAGAGCTAGTAAAGCTATTTAATGCACAGCGGTAATACACCAGAGGCGTGGGGCGAAAGTGCGGTGGCATTGTTCTTTAAAAAAGGAGACAAAACTCCTCAACAACTTAGAAGCTAGAACAAAAAAACTAAGAAGTGGATTCTTACCGTACAGTGATGGGAGATCTGTGCATCGTTCTTTGTACAATTTACTTATACCCAGCAGGAAGAAGAAGAAGAAGAAAACAGTATACTTGAAGTTTCATTAGATGATCAATCAAACGAATAATTTTCCCGAATTACTCATAACTTACACCGCTTTCATCATTTCCAATAGTACTACTTTTATTTGATACAATATTTTAAACTCAACAGGATCACAATAGACCGTGGAATAGGCGCTATATGTGCATATTATGAAGAACACAACTGTTTCAACTTTTTGCATCGCTATATCTCCGAAATGATGATGGAAGGATGAGGGAAAAAAGAGTAAGATAATTTTTGAAGTTATACTTCTTTAGGCGCGTTATGAAAAAATGATGAGAGTGAAATTTTACGATTCGCGCATGCGCGCGCACAGCGTCACACAAAATTCTCACGGTAGTAATTGTAAACAACGCCATCTCTGACGTACATGCTGAACTACTTACTGCCTAGGCAGTAAGTAGTTCAGCATGTACGTCAGAGATGGCGTTGTTTACAATTCAAATTGTGCTTATATACTTTTTTAATAATGCCAAAGAAGTATAACTTCTCACGCTCGTACATAAGTACACGCACCCATTTTTTTTGTAGGTAATTGCATGATAAACAATTTTGTCTCACCTATTTTATGATATAACTTACCGTTTATCTAAAAAATGCAAAAAGCCGAGTTTTGACTCATTTAACCTTAAATATGTTTTTTCCACACCTTGGATCGATGGGGACTTTTGTCAATTTATTTGTAATGGTGTTCCGAACATTCGTACCAATTTGCAGCCTTATGCGAATTAACTTCATGTGCTGAATTTTCGACGACACGGTTGGCGCAGTGGCTGAGCGATCGACTGCTGCGCAGCGTGTTGCGGGTTCGATTCCCGCCCAGGGTAAACATTTGTGTGATGAGCACTTGTGTTTGCCTTGTGTCTGGGTGTTGTTTATCTATATATGTATGTATTTACAAAAAAAAAAAGTATTTGTGTATGTATATCAGCTGTCTGACACCCATAGTACAGGGTCTCCCTAGTTTGGGGTCAGATGGCCGTGTGTGAAAAATGTCCCCACATATTAAAAAAAAAAAAAAAAAATTAATACATTGTAATGTAACCTTAAAATAATGTCTGTTTTGACTGGGCTACCAAGGCATTATTAAGTCCGCCTTTGTACAGTGTTTTTTACATTTTGTGCATAGAGTTCAATAAATAAATAATTAAAAATTATAACGATTAGCTGATTATGCATGTAATTGTTTGTCATTTTTAATTTATTTATTTATTTATTTATTTATTTATTTATTTATTTATTTATTTATTTATTTATTTATTTATACTTCATGCACAAACGTACAAAGGCGGACTTAATGCCTTAGGCATTCTCTACCAGTCAACCAAGGGTGGTGAAGAAATAACAAGGCAGGTGCATTACAAAAAGTAATATTTAAAAAGTGAAAAAAGATATATTTATATATATATATAAACTACACATACATAATAATATTATGGAACATATATACCCCGAAATACATATATACATACTCATAATATATATATATATATGTTATATTAATAAAAGAAAAGAGGTTTATGAGACGACTCTGCTCATTTGTGCTGAAAATAAGTTCGCAATTTCCGCTTAAATGCATACAGACTGGTGGCCGTCCTGATATCGAGAGGAAGCGCATTCCAGAGAAGAATGACCTGGATATGAAAAGAAGAATGAACAAAATCAGAAGTATAAGATGGGCAAAGTAACAGAAGGTTATTAGAAGACCGCAGGTTCTTAGCATGTGAGGAACATAGATATTGATAATATTATCATTTAGCCTACATAAATCCATAGGTTTTACTTACTTACTTAATCCATATCCATACAACACAATATTCATACTATCTATACTAATATTATAAAGCTGAAGAGTTTGTTCGTTTGTTTAGTTGAACGCGTTAATCTCAGGATCTACTGGATCGAATTGAAAAATTCTTTTTGTGTTGGATAGTCCATTTATCGGGGAAGGCTTGAGGCCCATGCGAAGCCGGGTCGGGTTGCTAGTTTAATATTATAAATGAGAAAGTAACCTATCTGTTACGCTTTCCCGATGAAACGGTAGAACCGATTTTGATGAAATTGGTTATGAAAATATCTTGAGCCCTGGGGAAGGTTCCCTTCAAAATAGTTAAGCTAAATGGTGGCGATTCATGCGTCATGTTCGTGAACGAACGCCGTCAGTTGGGACTGGTCATCTCTTAGCTGCCTCGGTTATTTTAAATTTTGGTTTGAATTGCTATTATAACTATATTTTTCTTTAGACCTCTTTTAACATGCAAGCTTAGTTACATTGTTCTCACATTGTACCCTTAGATTCAACATGAATGAAATAACCTGAAGTATAATATTATTGATTTTAAAAGAGTGTTCATGGAGATTTCTTGCTCGTTCTTCTTCATAGAAACCTAATGTTTGGAACGAGCAACTAGCTTCAACTTTCTGACTGACTGACTCTGATAATTCAAAAGTACCTGTAAATGGTTTAGTTGAAATAAATGATTTTGAGTTTGGGTTTAAAGGACTTATACTACTTTTTAATCCGCGACTTCGTCTGCATCCGCGATAACCGACCGACAAAAAGCTACATATTAGATTAAAGCTAGTACTACATCTATACTTCTATATCTATCTGTCTATACTAATATTATAAAGAGGTAAAATTTGTTTGTATGTTTGTAAGTTTGTATGTAGGGGGTAATCTCCAAAACTATTCATCCGATTTCAAAAATTCTTTCAACAATAGAAAGCTACGTTATCCCGAAGTGCTATAGACTTCGGGATAACGATAAAAAAATAAACAACTTTTATGGCTTTGAACAGTAAGGACATATTGTCATCCACTTCCCTTACTTAGATTTTACGCAAACGCAATAAAAATGACAAAGAGAGTACTTAATGCAGCAATCAATTACTTCTTTATATTGATTCAAATAAAAAAAAAGTGCGCAAACAACAATAACATCATCATCATCATCATCAGCCTAAAGACTTCCACTGTTGAACAAAGGCCTCCCCCATGGGGGGGGTGTAATAATCCTCACGCTTGGCCGGCGTCTTGGGAATCGCAGTGAAGTTATTAAGTACACAGAAGCCGCTGCTGCCCGACTTCCGGTTTTTCTTTTAGTCACCTTCGACGACACTCTCGGGATGAAATGGGGGGGAGGGGGTTCTATTCGAGCCCGGCCACCCCACGGGCTCATCAAAAACATTAACATAATAACATAACATTTTTAATAAATACTCTAAGCATTTCACATCAAACTGCTTATACAGCAATCAATCTAATCTAAGGATGACATGAAAATAGGCTACGTAAAATGCCCATTGCGGCAGAAGAAAGCATTATAAATTTATAAAGCACATTGAATTGTTCCCCACTGTGGAGTGTCTCGATAGGTAAGATTTTTTTTACAAGAAATTACCTTTCAGAACCTCTTCATCATCATCTGCATCATCTTTCTGCCCTTATCCCATGTTACTTGGGGTCGGCACAACATGTTTTCTTCTTCCATTCCCTCCTGTCAACCGTCATGCTTTCACTGACTCCCTTTTCATTCATATCATTCTTCACACAATCCGTCCATCTTTTATTTGACCTTCCTCTCTGTTTCCATCCATCCACATTAATATTCATAACCCTTTTGGTCCCATGCGTTTCATCCCTTCTCTTCACAAACCCATACCAAGACAAACGATTTCTTTTCAACCTTTCTGTCACTGGCGCTACCTTCAAATTTCCTCTAATACATTCATTGCTCACCTTATCCATTCTGGTTACTCCAAACATCCATCTTAACATTCTCATCTCCCCTACGTGCAATCTTTTTTCATCCATTTTCTTCACGGCCCAACTTTTTAATCCGAAACAAGACCAGTGCTCTCAGTGTACTCGTTTTTGACAAGCTGATTCAGAAACTCAAAAAATATTGTAAGAAAAATATGATAAGCATCAAGAAAACAAAGTAAGAGTACGACAAATTAACAAGAAAGAAAAAGTTGCTCATCCTTCTGAAACAATTGTTGCAATATTCTATTTGAAAAAGGTTTTGAGCATCCTACAATCTGAGGTTGGATCGTTCCTCTATAAAAGGAAATCACTGTGTATGATGCTACTCAGAATAATGGTTATTGTAGTATTGGTATGATCAAATTGCTAAAAGGGAGCAAATTAAATTGGTAGTTGTTTATGAGATACCTACTCATGTACAGACAGACTCTGTTTGTACATGTGTGCAATATAAAGGAGTTAACAGACAATAAGAACTGGTTTAAAAAATTAAGAGAGTCAAAAAATATCGTGGACTCACATCATGGAAGTAAATGCCTAATATTCAAAACTATAATAAAAAAAATAAAAATACGAGTTTGATTCTGAGTTTTCTCAATTAAATACAGTGTCTGTCAGAAGAATAAGAAGCAGGTGAGGTACCGGCCAGTTACCAGGCCCAAGTTCTGGCTATGGTCCCGTTACTCCCAAAAACTCCAAACGTTCTATTGACATCAGCCAATTCCTTTTATGAGCTCAGGCTCAAGCAAGGCTTTCATTTTGTTGTCATTTTTGAGGAGTGAGAACCTATTTTTTCGTATATACGACGATTTGGGAGACTTTTGTTACAAAGTGAATTTTTGAATACTTGAATTAAATAAAATTAATGTTGTTTACCATTCATAGTTTCGTTGATATATCCAGATTAAAGTCCTTAACGGAAAAAAGTTTTACATTATTTATTATTTACGAGAATAAGATGGTATTAAACTATTATCATCATCACTTGCACCCTAAAAACCCGTAGAATATAAAGATAAGAATAGAGTGCAATATTGATTCTGGTCGGGCTGCACGGAGAATAAAATGATAATCGACATTATAGAACTTAGAGGATGATTCATTTTGACTAACTTCTTATTTCTTAAATAATATGTTTATTTTAATAATTAGGCGTGTTTCAATAAAACATTTCGAACGTAAAAAAAATATTTTTTTTTTAAAGCTAACAATCTTAGTCTCGACGAAAACATGTTTTTTATTTTTCCTGAAAAGTTGCGTTTTTGTGATTACCATTTTATTCTCTTAACTTAACTTCGAATCTGAACCCGGTGTGAGTTTCATGATTGACATTCTAAAAACTCGGTTGATAATTCGAATTTACACTAGCGCCACTCTTGCGAGCGTGTCAGCGAGTTGATCTAAATTTACAGGGAGATTTTGACAGAGACAAAGTATGAGATGACGTAAGAAGTGGCATTCTGTAAGGTAATTTCTCCGTCACTTCGACGCTCACTTCGCACTCGAACCCGATTCAAAGTGTCAAATATATCAAGGTCTTTTTCAACCTTTTGCGAAGTGAGAGTGAATAGCGATGTGAGATGCGAGTTGTTGTTTGAATTTTACAGAATCGACCAACTGGGCCGAAATCAATAATAAAATTCGTTCACTATTATAATGCTACATTATCCCCCCTGAGTAACAAAGGCTAAGTAATCAATTAAAAGAGTTAGGGATCCTTGATACAATACCCGCGGACGAAGTCGCGGACACGGTGCTATTAGTAGCTAAAATGATGATAATCATCATAGTTTTTGCCCATGGTTTTCATTGCATGGAGTGCGGAAAAAGACACTTCAAAAAAATATCACACTAGCCTTAGATTTTTGATAGATCTTTGCGCATGCTCGGAAGCCTATCGATAATCTATGATACTAGTGTACCAGCTGACCTGCGAGCATGATTGTTATGCGACAACACTACGACACACCAAGCGCGCGAAGCGGGCACTAACGTTAAAGTGATTGGTCCAATCACAACTAAGCTTACGGGCCGGCGTCGAACCCTTGGGTCTCGGTGGTGCGGCCGTAAATACCGCGCGACTGCCGCGAGCGCGTCAGTGTCCGCTGCGCGCGCTTGGTGTGTGGTGGTGTTGTCGCATAACAATCATGCTTGCAGGTCAGCTGGTACACTAGTCTTTTTAAAAACGATACATTAATCTACTAGTAAGAAAGTATTTGCATTTGTTATCATAAAAAATATAGATAAGTACCTATAAAGCAATTTTATTACCAATTCCGTTTCCCAAAGCTAATTCTATGATTATGATTATATCAGCCTGAATCATATAATTTTGATTTTAATAATCAGTTTCGATTGATAAAATAAAAAATATCTCAACCAATTAGATTTTATCTTACGATTATCTAGAAAACTGCACTATAAATACGACTCGCTGAAACCCTAACGTGAGTTAGTTATAAGAATATCGGCACAATGAAGTTCTTGGCACTGGCACTCTTGGCCCTGGCGGCGGTCGCCTCCGCAAAACACATCAACCTCGAGGATGTCATCGATCTAGAAGACATCACCGCTTACGGGTACTTGTCAAAAATCGGTGCACCAGCTGCCGAGAGAATTCGTAAAGCTGAGGAGGAGGGAGACATTCAGGGCAGAATCGTGGGTGGTACCGCCTCTACTCTCGGACAGTTTCCTTTTCAGGTAATTAATCAATTTTCTTAGGCACTGTGTGGTAGCTCATACAACTCTATTACGTATTTAAGTCAATATTAGTCATTTTTCGCAGGCCGCGCTTTTCGCTACAATCCCTGGTGGTCGGAGTATCTGCGGAGGCTCTCTACTCCGAGCAAACCGCGTCATAACCGCTGCTCACTGCTGGTTCGACGGTCAAACCCAGGCCACTATGTTTACTGTTCTCCTTGGAGCAATCTATCTACACACCGGTGGTACCGTATTGACCACTAACAGAGTTGTCATGCACGAAAGTTGGAATCCAGGCCTGGTCAGGAACGACATAGCTATGCTCAGGTTAAACTCCAACGTTACCCTCACAAGTAAGTAAAGGGGTATGCCCATCGGCCATACAAAAAAATGCCTGAAATGAACAACAATGAAATCTACGCCAAATTGTACTACATATCGTAGGTAATCTATTACAATTTCAATAATTATCAAAATAGTGGGCAGAAGCTAGTTACAATTGTTTTTCTAAAATATAGGTTAAGCCAAGATTAACTATTAATATGCATTAATTAAACATCAAAATAGCATTTTAATGTTTTATTCATCATTAAAAACAACTAATATATCATCATGAAACTATACAGGAGGATAGATATAATATAACATAATTTAATTGTTGCTCATCAGTGCGTTCAATAGGCAAAAATACTAGGGAATCTCAATACTTACAGCTCGTGACGTTGTGCCTGTCATTTTGCACCGATAAGACTACGCCTTATTCTTTCAATATCGAGCTAGTTAATTAACACAGTGTAGGTTCCTAACCACATTTAGACCAGGTTCAGGTCCGTGTTCAAAAAACCTAGTCAGTCAAAAAACCTAGTCTAAGTCCGAGTTAAAAAATGGGTATCATGTGCAGAAGTAAAATCAAAATCGTTAGAAATGGCCTAAGTCCTCGTAAAATAATTATCATAAAAGCAATTTGAACGTAATACAAGTCACAAACATAAAACCATGAAGTAAACAATCAAAACATTGAAATGCAGTAATGTCAAACTGTCAATTAGGCAAAGGAGTGATTCATACAGCCTACGATACGCTTTCTATTTTGAAAATAATTTGAATTAAATTAATATTGACAAGCACATATTATTTTAATTCGATTTACGGTGCTTATAGCTCGAATTATATTAAATTAATGATAAATATGCATTCATTCTATAAAATAGTTAGTGATAGATTATTTGAAGAGGCTGAATGACATTTACTCGTGCCCAATAAACACTGACATTTAATATAAAAATAAGAATGAATTAGACGGATATCAAGTTAAATATTGTAATAATTGTTATATTTTCACCCTACCTAAACAAACTTGAGAATTATTTCATTATACATATTTTATTCCAACTAAAATTATGGACTATTAGTAATTTCTGTACATTTCAGGCATTTTTCGGGCGTTCCCCTTTACATTCAGCCATACAACTATCCATTATTTTTTCTGTTTGTACACACACTAATAAAATCCCTTCAGGGTTTGAGTGTTTCACGCAAATTAAATTGGGTAGATGATATAGCTAATAATAATAATTAAGTAATAATTATTATTTCTCGTGGGGTGTCCGGGTTAGAATAGGAACCCCCCATTTCATCCCGAGGGTGTCGTCGAAGGCGACTAAAGGAAAATCCGGAAGTCGGGCAGCAGCGGCTTCCGTGTGCATAACAACTTCACTGCGATCCCCAAGACGCTTGCCAAGCGTGGGGATTATGGCAACCCCCCCCCCCATTATGGAGGAGGTCTTTATTCATCAGTGGACGTCTTCAGGCTGATGATGATGATGATGATGAATAATAATTATGTGGGGACATTTCACACATGGCCATCTGACCCCAAACACCTGGTGTCAGACACCTGATATACTTACAAACACAAATACATTTTAAATACATACATATATAGCATAAACAACACCCAGACACAAGGCAAACGCAAGTGCTCAACACACAAATGGGCGGGAATCGAACCCGCAACACGCTGCGCAGCAGTCAATCGCTCAGCCACTGTGCCAACCGTGTGTTATCTTGAATTTATGTACTAACAGCCAGCATCAACGTCGTCCTTCTGCCCACTGATATCCAGCTCAAAGAGACCTTTGCCGGTGAAATTGCCACCGCATCTGGCTTCGGTCGCACCGGTGACGGTAAGAAGTTTTCAACATCCCATTCTAAATCTAGAGCATTTTGTTTATTGACTGAATTTAGTTATGAACACGTTTAATTCTACAGGTGCAGCAGGTGACATGACCACCACCCAGGGTCTGAGCCACGTTACCCTGCCAGTGATCGACAACGATGTATGCATAGGTTCCTACTCTAACATTCAAAGCACCAACATTTGTACAAGCGGCACTGGCGGCAGAAGCACATGTCAAGGTGACTCCGGTGGTCCCCTCACTGTTGTCAGGAACAGCAGGCCTCTTTTGGTGCGTTAAAACAATTACATCTGATTCTAGGACACTCATTAGCACAGTACGCGTCGCTCGAAATAATAGATCGTCAACCTTTTTTACTTTTACATTAAGTACATAAGTTTATCAATTTTGGTTCAGTCATTTCATTTGGTCTTAATTATATTTTGAGTTATACTGAGGGCTTCAAGAATGAAAACTTGCGCGGCTTGTAACGTGCAGTTCAACGATGGAGTCCAATGTGGGAGCTGCATAAAACATCTGGATTTTGGGAGTGCTAATATCTCCGAAGCCGGATGGAGAAAGCTTGGTGCCAATAGAATGGCTCAATGGAAGTGTCCCACTTGCCGAACCTCGTCACCAGCTATGCCTTCCACTCATGAACCAGCGTCCCTCGAAACCATACTAAGTGAAATTCGTGACATGAAACGCGCCTATTTCTTAATATACCTATATAATGTCCATGGAATTAGTTTTGTTCTGTATTTTATAAGTGGAGACTTGTTATTGGCTGTCTGTCTAATATACTGTTTTTTGTTCGGTTTGATTTAGATGTAAGTCTTCCATGTTCTTTAAAAAAATAAAAAATTAAATTAAATTAAATTAAATTACTTTTTACGTTTTGATGATTTATTACTTGAATGATCTGCTAAAGTATATGTACATATTTACATTTTTCAACAGGTTGGTGTCTTTTCCTTCGTATCTGCCCGCGGTTGCCAGGTTGGAGCCCCTGCTGCCTTTACTAGGGTTACTTCTTACTTGCCCTGGATCAACGAACAATTACTGAATGTGTGGTGAGCCATTACAATCATAAATTGATACCAAATTACGTAATAAATGAAAATAATATTTAAAAAATAAAACCTTTCAAGTAGATACTTTCATTACAAACGTGTTTACTTTAATATATTCCCGCTATAAATACAATATATGTATACAAAGTCGTTTTAGTTACACCATTCATATCTCGAGAACGGTTTCACCGATTAGGTAGGAAGATTGACAGGGTAGGTAGGTAGGTTGGTAGGGACAGGACAACGTCTGTCGGGTCAGCTAATACTATATTAATAATATTTTTAACACCTTTTCAGAGTACCTAATTATTGGACAAACTCAGCAAGGGAGTTAAAAATATTATAATATCTATAAGGTCAGGTGGGGTAAGAGAAACATAGTTTATTTTTGAAATTCTTTGTTCAGGTTTTGCTACTAAATGTAATGTCCTATTGTGGCTTTGATAAACCCAACATATACCTACGTGTGTCAGTTAACCATAATTGAACGACTTCTAAATCTAATTTCAATGCTAATAGCAAAAATATGGCAAATCGTAAGGCAAGTGCTATAGTTCCTCTTTCCCCGGTTTTTGAGGTAAGAGGAACAGTCGACATAACTCTGTAAATACTAACCGGTAAGGTTCAATTTGGGACCCACCTTATTTTGTAAACTTGTGTTAATCAAGTATGAATTCAATGCCGTTAAAATAACGTCTACAATAAAAAATACTGAACAAAAACCGAAATTTGGGGTAAGAGGAACACATGATTTCGAGTCAGGGGTACTAAACTAAAATTAAAGTGGTATATTTTTATATGTAGTTATTTACTTATTCATAAAAAACAAGTCTCAAATAGGTCTTAAATGTTCAATTGCCTGAGCGTGGGTACTAAGCGTTTCAAGAAATATTTTGATGCAGTAACTTGACAGATAAATTGCAAAAAACACGGTAACTTAGCTTTTGTTTCATAGAGATGTTCGTAAGTTACTAGTTTAACTAACTTTTAATATCTCTCACTACTTCGTGTAGTTTTTCTGGCGGGTACGATGCTACGATAAGTTTTTCTTGTATAATTTCCCTTTTTTTTCTGTAACAAATAGGTATTTTCAATTAATTCAGTAATAACCAATTCTTAATAGATAAATCAACGAAAGTAAAATGTGTGTGACTTCTGGCAAAGGGAAAGAGAATATATGTTCCTCTTACCCCGGCCATGACAGTTTCTCTTACCCCACTTTACAATTTGTAGCTTATGTGTCAAATAACATTAAAAATAGATATTCAAAGCATAGATTATCCATTATAACATGCAACATTATCAAAATTGAACTTCAAACAATACTTACGCACATTGACAACCTTCCCGCTAAATTTTTTAGCATTGAAATGAGCACACAAAAAAAATGGTTTTTTGTTTTCGGTCGAAAAATTTTTGACCGAATTTCATTTCACCTAAAACTTTTCAACTATTATCGTTTCGTTTTTTTTTACTTCATCAAAGTCACGTCTGCCACTGTATCAGTTGACCTATTATCAATTCGATTTTTTTCGTTATTCCGACGTTTCATTTGGTCGATAAACTTTTTACCGAAGTTAGACTTAGCCGAATAACATTTGTTCGAAGTATTATGATTCCAAACATTCATTATGCCACTGTTTTAATTACCATATTTTCATTTCATCAAACGCCTAGAAAGATTGTGCACACTATTTCATATCTGTTTCATTCTGCTATCTGCTTGCTTGCATGCAGCATGCAAGCAAGCATGCAGCGTGCAAACAAGCATGAAACATGCAAGTCGGCATGCAACATGCACAAGCATTGTTTCTGTCACGGCTCCGGCGCTGCGGGGTCTGAGCGGCCCACGCGAGCTTATCGTCGCAGATGGTTTGAAGGCTCGCCGCTGCGGTGGTGAGCCTTGCTCCTCAGCTCACGGGCCGCCTCACCCCTCCGCGCCTACGCGGGCTTAAATTACACTCTAGGCGTACGGCAGACAAGACTGCGTGAAGTCGGTTTTGCAGCGATTCGTTTCTGTCACTTAAATTTTGTAGCCTATTGATTTTTTATGACACTATTTTATTTTATATTGATAATGCTACCAGGTAATCTTATATTTAAAAATCTTCTGTGCGTGTGTATGAAAGTGAACTACACCTAAACGGCTGGACCGATTTTGATGAAATGTTTTGTGAGTGTTCCAGTGGATTTGTGAATGGTTTAGATTCACAATTAGACCCGATAGGTGGCGTTGTAGTTCTAGGACTTGTTTTTATTTTCAGGCAGGACAACGTCTGCCGGGCCCGCTAGTATTCTGTAAAATGTTGTTTCGGTGTGGTGAAAATATGGCAAATAAATCATTTGGCAAATGAAAAAAGTTCTAAAGAGGCTTCGGCCAATAGCAAAAAGTTAATTTGTAAATCGACGAAAAATAGTTCGGTAAAATAATACTTATGAGTATGACACATGTTATTTCGATGACATAAAAATATGTCAAATAATGCATATAGCAAAAAAGACATCGGTCAATAGTTTTCGGTAAAATGAAATTCGGAAAAAAACATTTCGGAAAAGTGATCGGTTCCCAAAAAAAATGCCTCGAAATCGAGTTTTCGTATTCAGTCAACTCAATTTTTTTTTGTGTAACTGCCGGATTGATGAATGCTACCGCCATCTGGGTTTTATCTTTGGAATTCATTTTATAATACTGTTTTATCGACCGAGTAACCAAGAAGCTAGAACCTATAGTTTTTTATTTACAGACTAGAGTTTCTCTTGCCCCATAGTCCCTCTTACCCCACCTGACCTTACCTAGATACTTAATAATATTTTAGAGAAAATCTTATTTGGCAAACAAACGTAAGGTTCCCGAATGTGTTTTATGAGACAGATAGTCAGTGAACAGTATGTTAATTAAAGTGGTAGGTACACAGCTTCTAAGTAGGAGTAATGTTGATACTCTATGGTTCAAGACCGTATGGTCCAAGTTTCTAAGATGTCACTGAAGTTAGCGACGCTTTCAACATAGTTACGGGAGTGCACCGACACGGCGTGCAGCGCCCTCACGTTCCGAGACTGACCTCTACCTGTGTCGCATAGGCCGCGAACAATCGCCCGGTTGTCACCACTGCGGAGATTGCCTGGAGGACACGGCGAAGCACACGCTGGCAAAGTGCCCAGCTTGGGCAGAGCAGCGCCGTGAACTCTCAGCAGAAACTGCTGCGGAGAGTTCAGGAGCGAGAGCTGTTCGGGAGCGAGAGGTCACCAGTAGGTGACCTCGATTTCTCGAGAGCGAGAGTGCGTGGGAGGCTGTCGCCTTTTTTTGCGAGCATGTCATGCACGCAAAAGAGGCGGCAGAGAGGGTGAGGGAAGCCACTACCTCGCTTGCCTTCAGGAGAAGACGCATCGGGCGCCGGAAGGCGCCTAATGACCTCCGGCCTCCATGAGTTGTCGGCCTGCCGGTTGTGGTCGAGTTAGGGGCAGTCCACCACCCGACCAAAGCAGGCCCGTGTAGGCGGCGCACCGTGTTCCACGCGCGCCACATTAGAAGATTCGGCGGCGTATAGACCGCCGACAGAAGTCTACGGGACCCGCCTACGTCATTGGCGGGTCATAGCCTGGCGGGGGCGCGTTGCATGCGCGAGCGAATCCCGTACCCCCGCTCATAGGTCAGTCGAGGAACACCGTGGTGGTTTTAGCCGGTATGAGTCCGGCACACCCCCCTCACCCCGTCTTCCCCGGACGGGGGACAACCCATGAGGATTTACCCACGTTAAAAAAAAAAGGAAGGGAATGACGAGAGATTTAACTCTCGGGGAAACCTAACAAAAGCCTCACGCCTAACTCTAACTCCCCGGTTGAAGTAGCCCAGGGATACCCCTCCCTGTTGAGTGTAGACAGGGAGGTAAGTACCTTTTGGTGAGCCCTAAGCTTGTAAACCACCGTCGCCAGTCTTATTGTGAGAACGGGCCCTAGCAAATCTAGTTCGAAGGGCCTCGCCCGACCGACATATAGGTGTGGAGCTGTAGAAGGATACCAGACACTAGGTTCGACTAGGAGACCCCTCAAGACCGAAACACTAGCTCCCGACTGCAATTGACTGCCTCGCTCTGAAGAGGTTTGGCGGGTGTGATTGGGGCAACACCCCCCTCAGCTTCGTTGGCACCGTAAGGTATACACCGGAGACCACAGAACTATGGTTTTGCCCAGAAGGGGTCAAGTGAAGCTACACAACACAGGCGGGTAAAAGAAACAGGAATGTCAGCCTCTACCTCAAAAAAATTAATTAAATTGGTTGTATTCGACTGACTACTGGAATCGTTGCGGCGGCGGGCGCAACGAGCAGGTGACGAGCGTAGCGGCAAAGCGTGGAGTGAGGAGCAACACGTCCATGCGCGGCGAGCGTCGGGCGAAGAGTGCGTCTGATATTTAAAGTAAATAGCCCTGATATTTATACCCTTAAGTAGGTACGGTTTTAGTGATGATATTTGTCAGTATTCACCAGTGAGTTACAGGGGGTTCAGGCCTACGGGCGACCCACCGTGCAAGGTAACATTCCTAAACTATTAAAATCTAGTGAAACTGATAAAAAAGATTCAGAAACAATCGAATCAGTTTCTGTCAGAGGGCTAATTCACTTAACTAAAGAAGTGCTGTTGCAGTGCGCTTTTCGTATTCACTGCCGCTGTCAAACACGCTCGCGTCAAGTTCGCATCACGCGATCGCAATAACGACATTCTACTGTTGCTAGGTGCGTGCTTCAGAACGCAACACGATCGGTATTCTACTACTCGTTTGACGTCTCAAAATGACAATTAAAAAGCCATTTAATCTGAACTGGGGTATTATTTTAATATTATAATAACGTCATATCGTCGGCCTAATTCGTTAACCTGCTAAATCCATTTTTTGGCAAAATTTACTTTTTATGCCAGTCAAAAAGTTCAGTCTAATATCTACCGTAACGTTTAAGGAATAACAGCGATATTAGCCTAAAAAGGTGACAAATGCTATGCCCGAAAAACTGCTTTCTGACCACCAGACAATCTCCACAATGCAAACCTGCTAAATCCTATTGGGGCCTCAGTTATCCATTTTTTGGCAAAATTTACTTTTTATGCCAGTCAAAAAGTTCAGTCTAATATCTACCGTAACGTTTAAGGAATACCAGCGATATTAGCCTAAAAAGGTGACAAATGCTATGCCCGAAAAACTGCTTTCTGACCACCAACCAATCTCCACAATGCAAACCTGCTATCAATTAATTAATCTATACACCATACTAAATTTAAGTCAAAAACTGCTATGTCCTCAAGCAAATTGAATCTTCACCTTGAAAAACTGCTAAATAATTGTTTTATCGAATTCTATAAAATGTGTATAAGTTATGCTACTAATTATATTGTTAAAATATCAAGAAAAATTATAGAAACCAACGGGATTTTCAGAATTCTGATTGCTAAATTAATATAGATATTATTCAGTTTTTTCTTCGTCCTGTAAACTATGAAAAAATGGACTTAGGAGGTTAACGAATTAGGCCGACGATATTCAGATTCTATTTAATTATTTAGTGAGTAGTTTCTCTCATGTGGCTACACCATAAGTAAGTTTGGTAAGTTTGGCTTGGTTTGGTTGTCGTACAGCTGACGTGTAGTTCACGTGCAGCTTACGCGCAGTACAAAGATTACAAGAGTAGGTACCGTTTATCATTCAAACTTGCAACTTAACTGCAACTGCACTACAACTTCATCGACGCGCCATAAAATTACGTGAATTTAGCCCTCTGATATCATTTATCACCATGTTATTATTTTTTAGCGTAGGTATGTATTTGGTAACTACTATTATTATTAATTTCCGTGGCTGCAAAGCAATTGTAATTACTATTGTAGATGATAGATCATGGGGCACTGACTGCAGAGTGCAAACCTATGTAGGGGATATTCCTCGAAGCGCACCCATTTTGAAACGCACCCAACGAAGCGCACCTAATGTATTCCTCGAAACGCTGACGGGTGCGTTTCTAGGTGCGCTTCAAAAATCAAATTCAAAATATTATAATCTTATTCCCTGAAACGCACCCACGATAAAACATAGTGAATGCATGAAGGATTCGTAATGAATAACGTCGATAGAAGACGTTTTAAAATTCAACTGTTTATTAAAACTACCAGGAGAGCAGAAATTAACTGGAAGTAAGTGCTTACTCACTATTTAGCTCAATAATGGTAAAAATACATGTTTTGAAATTGAATCATTAGTTTTTTTGAAAAGTACCAGGGTGACAGAAATTAACAGAAAATAGGCGCCTAAACGATCCCACTAAGTTGTGCACTAACGATTAAACACAAAGAGGAATTTAAAGTATTCGTTATTATTTACTATAACGATAGAAGTTCTAAAAAACTATCCTAGCTTACCTGTACCTGTCATGTCATATACCTATAACTATCAGGAAAACAGAAATTAACTGGAAGTATTATACACTATTGGTTGAAGTACACGTAACCCATCTAAGCTCATGGAGTATATATAATTTTTACGAACTCTTACGCATTATTTGCTATCGATATTTTCCGTTAGCTAATACCCATCCCTATCCACACCTTGACCATTGGGTGCGTTTCGAGAAATAAGATTATAATATTTTGAATTTGATTTTCGAAACGCACCTGACGGGTGCGTTTCGTGGAATACTTTAGGTGCGCTTCGTTGGGTGCGTTTCAAAATGGGTGTGCTTCGAGGAATACAACTTATTTTTGCGTGAAATACTTCAGGTGCATAATTTGGCAAAAAAGATTTTAGCTAATATACTTAGATCGCCCGACGTGTGTGCTAAGTGTGTACCTAGGTCTGCACTCGAGTTATCTAACTTTACAGACCAAAATCCTGAGTTGGCATTATTGTTTTTGATTCCAACCCCAACTCCGGAGTGTTTCAAACCAGTCTTCAGATGAAGTGCTTATCTCAGAAACATGATAAAATATAGATTAAAAAAAGCGGCCAAGTGCGAGTCGGACTCGCCCATGAAGGGTTCCGTAGCAGCAAGTAACATAATATAAAAGTTATTTATTTTTATATTTGAGTTGATTGAATGAAAGGTAAATTGCGGTTTACGATTTATGACGTATTAAAAAATAACTACTAGCTAGATCTCGTTCAAACAATTTTCGGTGGAAATTTACATGGTAATGTACGTATATTATTTTTTTTAGTTTTATCATTCTCTTATTTTAGAAGTTACACACACACAAACACACTTCCAAAGTGGTAAAAGGTGCCCCTTTTACAACTTTGGAAGTGTCTCTCGCATAAACTATTCAGTTTAGAAACAAATGATATTAGAAACCTCAATATCATTTTTGAAGATCTATCTATCCACACACGGTATGGGTAGGTTTTCTATTTTTGTGTGAAAATCTTAATACGGTTCACAGAATACATTTACTTACCAAGTTTCAACAGTATAGTTCTTATAGTTTCGGAAAAAAGTGGCTGTGACATACGGACGGACAGACAGACAGACAGACAGACATGACGAATCTATAAGGGTTCCGTTTTTTGCCATTTGGTTACGGAACCCTAAAGATGAATCACAGTCGTTTCCTTTGTCGTAATTTTCTTCACTAACACCTATAGGTAGGTACCTATTGTCAATTTTATTCACATTTTTTTTTCCTTGCATATCTTAGCAAAATGTTAATAAATCTCACACACATAACATTGTACAACAATTGCCCGCACCGCAAACAATACCATCACGCGAATTAATTCGTCATGTAAGGATTAAAGTAACAGTTCCTGCTTTATAGTTTCAGTGCAGCCACATATTGACCAATCGATTCGCCAGCCTGATTCCTTGTAAAAAAGTTGCACCTCGCCAGTTATATTCTGTCTCACACCAAAATATTCATCAAACTTTTTGGTTTTCAAAGTGACGTCATCCAGTGTTGAGAGTAACACTGGATGACACAATTTTAATCAAAAGTGAAAATCTCATAAATATTGAACACTTTGGGTCCAATTAGATTGATCAGTAAACTGACCTGCACACTCTCTTGATGTAGGTACCTATTTAAATTTCACGATCACTTAGGTTGATCATGCTTATACCTACGTAAGTACTTTAGTTTAGTGAGTGCTGCTATGAGTGTTCCAGCACTTCTGGCGTTATTACCCAAGTTTCGAGAGCTCACCCATATTTTCTTTGAAAAATTCGCACAGCTCCTCGTAAACTTTCGCAATTTTCAATAGTAGCATCATTTTGAGTAGCAAAACAAGCAAAACACGTAATTTTATGAGAACATATAGCATGTTCATGGAGTAATTTAGCGGATGCTGCGAGTCTATGACGAATACTTAGATGTATTTCCAAATGATCGTGCTTTGCATGATGGTTAGTACCAAACTCAAAAGTTTGGTCTTTTCATGGATACTGCTAGGTAAATATATGCATAGAAGACCGTCTAGGTATGTAGATTCAAATATAACATTGATTTATTGTCCTATTTTATCAGATTACGAGGTCATCGTGAGTAAGTATTCGGCTCAGGTAAAACCTATCTTGTAAAAAAGTTTCAGAAGGTCTGCTTTTACGAAAGGTAACCTGAGTAGGAAAGTACTTACCCAAGTAGATATTTCTTTACGATTGGATGCTTTTGCATTTGGAATTTAGAAAATACGCTATCTGGTCCAATTTCTATGGTCTTCCAGAAGATACCTCAGATCATATACTAGCCACCCGACCCGGCTTCGCATGGGCCTATAGCCTATTTTGATAAATGGACTATCCAACACAAAAATAATTTTTCAATTCGAACCCGTAGATCCTGAGATTAGCGCGTTCAACCAAACAAACAAACAAACTCTTCAGCTTTATAATATTAGTATAGATCATGCCTCAGTAATATTTTTTTGAAATCTATACACCTAAATCCGTAAAGAATCATGGCGAGATCCATACATAAAATAATAATAATAATAATAATTTAGAGGGTTTAAATTATTTTCCAATGTAAAGAATACGTTACCAGGAGTAAATTGATATACTTACCATATTTTTAAACCCTCATACAGTTAAAATATTACGAAATGAAAATAACACTTTTTCGTTTCATCTCGACGCCCATTTTGTGTTTATAAAGAAAGAAAGTGATAAGCGACGTTAACGGATCTATCAAATTGTCAGGCAAGTTATGTGATAAGTGTGTGGAAAAAAATAATCATTATTCGTGACATAATTACCCTTAAACAGATGCAATTTCAGTGTAAGATCTGCGAAACGGCGACTGTCGGCGGCACTGTTACTGTCAGTCGCCGTTTCGTTCTGAAATAATGAGCTTTTCGTTAAACTATTCACTTTTTTTGCGGGGTTTTAAAAATATTGTAAATGCCTGAAGATACTCTTTAGGTACCCAAGAGTATAAGAATTAGAATTAAAATTTCTCCAAACATCTTTATTTTTTTGTACAAATCCTGCCATAATTCTTTAACAACTCACGCAGTCGCGTTGATATTGACGCTTGTGTGGCAGTGTTAAATAATACGGATTATTTATCTGTGACTGACTGTAATAATGATGCCAACCATGCTGCAACTCTTCTTGTTAATATATTCTCTACCGGTGGTCGAAAAAAATACAAGTAGGTAACCGAGTTATTTTGAGTAGAAAAAGGATTATTAAACCGCGAATTACCCCAGGGCTTTTAAAATGTACGGAATCGTGACAATCTTTATCGTAAAACCAAACGAGTAGGTACCCGATAATCATATTCTTAATATAACGTATACACGTTACACAAGGTGGGGATGGCAATAGCCCAAAAAAGGATTTTAATAGGATTTTGTAATTTTGTGTAATTGTTTTTATTGAGCATTAATAATATTAAATTATGACGCCAAAAGTTGCCGTTATTCTCACAAGTTAGAAAACCAATATTTCATAATTATTGTGTTTTATTTTGGTAACATTTATAATATGCTCTTTAGGATATCTGATTTTTTTTTTTAATTTTGTTTTTAGGATTTATTTGATAGTTTCAAAATAGTCTGAAATGAGCACAAAGAGCTGTTCTAAAAGTCATGGCACATAAACCCACTCCCTTCCCCACGCAGGACATGTAGGTATGCTCTATGCAAAGTTCTTTAAAACAAGCATTTGTGATATGCGTAAGTGTACGAACCGTACAAATTGTGACACAGTTATTAAACTAATGCTCTGGGCCGTGCCCGGGACGGGGACGGTCTGTGTCCGTGATAAAATATAGTTGTGAACATTTTATATGAACTCGTTTACACAGTACGTCCGTGTCTGAGTCGGCGACGGCGCTTCAGTGCCCGAGCCGTGTCCGTGCACGTCACCGCGTCGGTCTGGGCCCTGACGATATATTCCAAGCACGTTGCGCACGGGCGCAGTCCTGACGGGACGCGGATGAACGGTCTTAGCACGACCACAGACCGTCACCGTCCCGGGCACAGCCCTGGTACCTATGTGTGGATAGAGCTTAACGCAGTATTAACGTACACAATAAATTGTAATCTATGTTTTCCAATAAATATTTAGATACCAATTTGTATTTATTTTTGAAAACATTTTGACCGTTATTTTCAGATATTCATATAAATAAATTATGGGTTAAATTTAAAACTGTTTAAAGCTGTTAAGTAGGTATATTAAAGTGTATGTAGAGATGTATTTCTTTTTTTTACCATTTTGTTTTGGATTAGAGAAATATATTTTTGTAAAATCAGGGTCCAGGGTACCTACACTTGATCATGGCGATCACGGGGGGCCTTGATTATGTGTCCCCTACATTCTTACAAGAGATTAATTAGTTTTTGTTTTGTTTCTTCCTATGGATTTTAAAATGCCTAGAACTTACAAAAATGAGGAAGGGGTAAAAACGCCAACCAGTGGACAAAATAAAACTGAAAGCAGTTTCTCCTCGCGGGGAGTCAAAGCTGTCCTAAAAAGTAATAGCATAAAAAGGCATAGCCAAATCCTTCAATGTGCCATTAATGACGTTGATAGGAGATTATTCTTCTCTCAGGAGCCCTGAACACCGGTAGTTTGGACCCTGTTCCCGATATCGGTGGGCTACTATTTTTTTAATGGTTTTTATTGAATACAATATTTCAAATATACTAATATAAACAATCGCAGGTTGCAAGTAGATAGGTACCACCTACCCCAGGTAGTTAGACCTAGATAATTATTTTTCCTAGCTCATTTGTCATGGGGAAAAGGCAAGTTTTATTTTTCGATGCGGAAATTACCAAACCACTCGAACAATAAAGGCAAACAAACCCTTGCTTATAACTTAAGTAGGAAGGTAATATTCTTCCAGATTCATTCAAATTCACCCCTCGTTTGTTCAGACAACTCCTCCGCACCTAAGTAAGTACCTACCTACCTGCTAAAGAAGAAAAAACTTGTCACTCACAAAGTTTGCAAGTCAGTGGCACGTCGAAAACATTTTGCATCACAAGCCTCTTTTGATTATTGGGTAAATCGAATTTCTGAAGTTTTGATTTACCTACCAACTTAGTTAAGTAGGTAAACCTTTCGGAAAATATTTCGGTAGAATGGTACCTACCTACCCAAGTAGGTAGCATCTTTATAGTACGGTGTTAATATTATTATTAGAGATGCAGCAAATAGTTGTTTAAAATGAATATATAGGTATAAATTTAGAATATCACTGGTATAAATACCTAATATCACGCTTGTAGTACCTACCTACCTAGTCTTAAACTTACCAATCATTTAGGATTTGCTGTCGGTAATCTTTTTTTTTCTAAGACCGAATAGGCGAATAGGTACTTACAGAATAATAGCGAGTAGGTATTCGCGACATCTCTAGTTAGGTATAATATTGATGTTGAACCCGCGACGTTAAGAGTTGGTAGACAGTGTAGGTAAGTATGTACCTACCTACCTAATCGAACATATTGTTGGAGTTAGGTATTTCTATTAAAACGAACCGACCAACATTAAATTTAATGATGTTATGTAGGTAGGTAGGTTAATAATGTTTACCTACCTACCTACATAACGGTTATTTATTTTTAATATTTTCTAAGCATAAAGGATCATGGCAGGATTTGTACAAAAAAAAGATGTTTCGAGAAGTTGAAATTTTAATTCTTATACTCTTGGTACTTAAGTACCTACCTAAAGAGTATCTTCCGGCACTTAATCTTTTTTTAAAACCCCGCAAATAAAATGGATATTAAGTGTATAGTTTAAGGAAAAGCTCATTATTTCAGAACGAAACGCCGTTTCGCAGGTCGTACACTGAAATTGCATCATTTTATGGGAAATAATGTCACAAATAATGATTAATTAATGTACTTTTTCAACTTCGCCACTGTAAACAACGATTCACATCACTTGTCTGTCAGTTTGATAGATCCATTCCCTGTTCTGTCACTTGTCACTTTCTTTTTTTTATAAATACAAAATGGGCTTCGAAATGAAACGAAAATCTGTAATTTTTACACACAATAAAATATGCTTAGCACATATGTGCTATCTTTTGGCATACATGTCGGAAAGGGGCGGGCACTGGAAAGTACAGAAAGAAGTGTTGCGTGTGTGCATTCAGTGCCTGTCTCTATAGGTCTATAGAGACAGGCACTGAATGCACACACGCAACACTAGTCTGAAATAGGAAAAAGGGGTTGGTATAAATATTTCATCGATAAAAATATCGATGAAAGTCGAGTGAAAAAAAAGAGAATTGTATTTTGGGCGTATTTGGTAACGTTTATTATAATATCGCTATACCTACCTGTAGATACGCTACGAAAGGCTAACCAAAGACTACCAATTTTGGTACATTGTCAAAAATATGTAAAAGTAATAATAGTACCTACAGGCTACAGGGAATTCTAATTTTTTGGGTTAAAGTAACTAATCTTGTACTTTTCAACCGACTTCAAAAAAAGAAGGAGGTTCGCAATTCGACACGTATTTTTTTCTTTTTTTTATGTTTGACCACGCATAACTTTTTTCAGTGTACCTAGTCGGACTTTGATGACTCTTTTTTTAATTGACAGTGTATACCGCAAAGTTGGTCCTTAAATTTAATGAAAATATTCCATCCCTAAGGGTAGGAAATTAAGGGATGACTGAAATTTTTTGGTGTCACCGTTTCGTAATTAATTTGTGTTTAAATAAGAAGTAGGCACTAAAAAGCTTAAAAAAACTTTTTTACAAAAATACAACGAAACGCCTTCGATTATTATGTCTGAACCAAAACCAAGGCCATGAACTTTTTAATTATTGAAGGCAGTTGTCTTTTTTGTAAAAAAGTTTTTTTGCCATGTTAAGATTACCACACTCACATGTACTTAAAATCTAAAATCAGTATGGGCTCTATTTATTTATATAATGATTTGTGAACATGGATTTGTGAATTTGTAATAATTTCTGGATCTTTTTGGAAACTAAAATAAAATGTATCAGTTCTTGTAAAACAGGTTCCTTTACAATTATAATTACTTATTTAAACATTTTTCAAACAACAAGGATTAGTAAAATAAAGAACCTCCTCATTTTTGAATTCGGTTAAAAATAAAACCATGCAATCTCTTCAATTAGCCTATTATGGAAATATGTGTTAAAAAAATAAAAATATTATTTTATATTATTATGCAATTAATGTTAGTAATAATGAAATATTTATCATTTCGTAAGAACAACTAACAATTATTATCGATATCCATATCAACGTTGCACACCACTAATGCATCGCTTAATTTTGGTCAGTTTGACGAAGTTTGACCAAATGCAGGCGACATGTGCCACGCCCCCATGCCATATCCCTCGATATCCGTGCCGTGACATAAATAAATCCCAACTAACTTTCAATTATTATTAATAATAACAGCTAAATTCAATTTTAAGTTGCTGCGTTGAAATGATTAAGCAAAGTCAATTGGGTTGTTGGCAAAAAAGTGATGTCACATTTTACGAGAGTCAATTGATATGAACGTGTACGTTAGCGAATTAAATTATACCAATTACCAAAAAATACATTAACATTCTATGGGGAATCGCGTTTAGACAGCTCTTAAAAAACAACACAGAACTGACTGACTTTTTTTTCTGCCTGATTGACAGAAAAAAAAAATCAGATGACTGATTTTATCGATTTTATCCGATCCGATAGCCCTGCTAAAAATCGAATCCGTAAGTATATTAAGCTATCCTTTACCGGTCTCTAGATTAAACAATTTAAATTGATGGCCAGTGGGAATCGGATCAAAAGAGTTGTGCCATTGTCCCCCAACGGCGGCCATAGGGAATGCTGTCCACCAGTGGTGGCGAATGGAAATAATTTACAAAGTTGTGACGCTGCGCTGTCCCCCAGTGGTGGACAACGAGAATAATGTTTTAAAGTTGTCTCGCTGTCCCCCAGTGGTGGCCAGACAAGTGGTGGACATCGGGAATAATCGTAAAGTTCTTAATACAAAAACGGACTTTAAACAGCGTCCAATTTGTCAATTTTGTATTAAGAACTTTACTTGCGTCGGAATAAAGTTCAAAATACACTCGACTCGGTATAAAGTTAGAACTTGTTTGTAATAAGACGGACGATATTTTTTTGTAGCTTTACACTTATGTGTTTGTTTTGTTTTTGTTTGTTTTTTTTATTTTGTAATTTTAAACTAATCTTCATTTTGTTGATAAAGGATATATAGGTAGGTACTACATAACAACAAAAAAAGCAACGGTAGGTACATGAATCATTTGCATTTTTTATTCTCATACATTACAATTTAAAAAGAAACACCTATTTACAAAATCATAGAAATAGAAATCTAAAAAATCATCACATAAAGAGTTTCCTAGTTGTTCGAACTTAAACACTACGTTTTTCATTTTAAGGATACAATTAAATATTAATTAGGTATTGCCATCGAGACACACAGTCGTTCAATAAAATAATATTGTTCAAAATTACGTATTTAAATACAATCATAATTAATTGTAAAAACGTAAATTTAATTATTAAAATTGAACGATACTTACAGAATAATTTATCAAGGAATTTTAGGCCTTGTGGTATTGTATTATATTCGATTAAATAAATGAAAGTACCTATGTAGGTACTTTGAAAATTATAATTAATTTGTTCATTTCCCTGAAATAAAAATAAACTACAGGAAGTATAATATTTGTTTACAATTGAGATTCGATATGCATTTAATTAATTGTTAATTAAATGAATCCAAAGTAATATAAAATAATTACATTTGGATTAAATGAATATTAATATAACATAATTAATTCAACCCATAGACCCATCATTTTTAAGGAAGGGTTACAGAATTTTTTGATAAATAGTAGTTCAGATATCTACCGCAAGCACGAACCCCACAATTATTAAGTATCATAAACTAATAATTTAAAGGAAAAAATTTAAAAACATCATATTTAACCCTGAAAAATAGATTTTAAACTGTTTAGTTAGTTGAAATCAATAATTAGTTAGTCAGTTGAGTTGTCAAATGAATGATGTCAGTTTGCTATTGACATACAAAACCTATGGGGCAATCAAGTTTTGATATAATTTAGGTAGCTATAATTTTCAGTATAAGCTGACCTCGCATTGTACGGAAATCATATACAATGCGAGATCAGCATTAACTGGAAATGTATAGCTTGATGTGTAGCCGTGTGTACACGAAACTTGTGTCCCGTTCGATAAATAATACAAAAACACCAATTAAAAAAACAAAGAAAATTGAGCATTAAGATCACGTGAATGACTTGAAAAACTTTACCACTTTATTAGAGTAGAACAATAGAACTGCGTGCTCACGGTCATCAGTAAAAGTTGACACGCGTCAAGTTGATAAAATAAACGTTTAATTAGAATATTTCCTGTTAAATAAGAATACATAAGTACAAAACAATGTCTACACTAATATGGAATCAAGTATTAGACCGATTCGAAGGTTTGAGCATTTCGTAACAAACTAATTTATTATGCTTAGTTTTACAGCTAATACTAACACCTAGTATAAAAACAAAGGATTATAACAAGTGGTCATATAAGAAAGTGCAATTAAAATTTCGTAGTGAAAAGTAATTGTTCGGTATGCTAGTTCTTAAATGTCATAGTTAATGACTAATTAGGCTTGTGGACTAATTCCTTATGGTACACTTATATGGGCAACTAAAATTCGCCATTCAAGGCAATTTCTACACAATCTTAACATTTAAATTACTATAAATTCCACAGAGACGTCACTTTTAATATTTTAATAGGCCTGCGTTTGACCGCTATTCACCTGATCTTAAGTGATGATGCTGCCTAAGGTGGAACACGCTTGCCTAGGATGAACCGGTTCACTCGTGCCTTGAAGATACCCAGATTATACTTATCAGGGAACAGACAATTCCACAGTCTGGCAGTTCGCACAATAAATGTGGGATCAAAGCGCTTGGTTCGAGACCGCTGTGGGTAGTAAACCATTACCCGATAATTCAAAAACAGAACTTCTCTAAAAAAGCACCTTAAAAAAGCCCTGAAAACCCGATAACTTTCAATCAGATTTTTTAGTTGCTTTGAAATACAGTGAAACCTATTTATTTGGGATCTCAAGGGACCTAGAATTTTGTATCACTTATAGAGGCTTTTCATTCATCCAGTTTCCCAAATAGGCAGGTTATCATGACAGTTGTATAATCCTACTATGAGAGGTTGAAATGTACTATTTATCGTTTAAATATAAATGGAAGAAATTAGACTATTTGTAAACAGGCGTATAACTCGTCTTAACCTGATAAATTGTCTCACATATAGGGGTCATTGAGCTACGAAGTCCCAAATAAAGAGGTAAACATCGAAATAATGTATGAAATCTAATTTCAGCAGTTAACAAGGTTTGAAAATCTCAGTAACAGAGGTATTTCAATGCAAAAGTGTCGGGACCTTATTGTAATTATTAATAATAGAGGTTTCTCACATATCCAGGGCCCACTTAACCAGGTTTCACTGTAATAGTAAGTCAATTGACTTGACCAATGACGTCATAAGTATAAATTATCATACAAAATCTATGGGGATTCGCGTTTTGACATCGGATAAAAAGTATGTCAATTGATAGGAGCTGTGATCTAATAATAATAATAATATAATATACATAATTGCCTAGAGTTGCACAATTTAATTGCCCGTGTAAGCACATATTTAGGCTCAATACTTATAAACTTATACGGTAAATTGGCTGCTAGGTTCGTTTCTTAAGTATACTTTGCTAGAGCGTATTGTTAATATCTTTTCCGTTTTTTGGCAGCATCCCGTCACAAAAATGTGAGTGTTGATTGATAGCTCTTTAATATAAAAGCACACTGGTTTTAGATATTCTCGCAAATGTAGGTCATACGCTATTTTACTAGTAGAATTATTTTTATTTATAATACATAATAAACACAAGAAACATGCTGCATTCGAGTCATTTGTTGCAATTTAAATTAACCTTTCGAATGTCTTATGTTACACAGTCCGACATAAGCAGCGGAGGTTTGACCTTCAACACTTTCGCCCGACAGTCGTTGAGTTAAAAAGGATAAGTAGACAAAATGGCGAAATAATTTGTCAGTCCTAAGCACTCCGCCTTGATACTGAGGGACATCATTAAAATAAATAAATAATTTACAACAAATATATTTTGGAATGCTCAGTCATAAATACACCGTGACATTTTAATCGCATTACACATTAAATAAAAAAAATATATATATTCACAAATATTATTCAGTAAGAATAACGCGAGCCTTGCGTTCCAAGGGCGACGCGCGACGTGGAATGTAGCGGTGAATTCCTTTTTAGACTTAGGATGAATACTCTAGCGCAAAAATGTATTTGTTACGATTTAATTGCAATTTTAATATTCTCAGTATATAGCAGTTTGTAAGTACTTATTTAAAAGTCACTTAATTCCAATTCTTCCTTCATACGTTTACGGGCTTAGGACCGTCAGAAACTTTTTTCGAATTAATATTAACAATTTTTATCGCGTCTAGAGGTATTTTATGTCGATACATTGAGTGGACCACCTTTGTAAGACGACAAAAATGTCACGGTGTATATAAATATGTCAGATTGAGAACATTTCAATTACTTATTGTCTTTGAGTGCAGCTGATTGTGTATAATAGTAACATGAAATGTGTAAGGGCTTAATGTAAAATAAGGGTACCATAGATATGTAAACACAGAAACCGTTAATTCCGACATACATATTTGGGCGAAAGCACAATTATGGAACCAATGATGCTACTATCCATTACAGGCAGATGTTTCTAGGGCTTTACGGGGAGTTCAATGATCCGAATTTTAAATTTTAAAAGGTATGGATCATACATATCCCGTAACTCGCTTCTAAAGTAGGATGTGACACAAGTACCTACTTATTGTCCTGTTTTATAAATGAACACCATATTAAATTGTTAAAAAAATGCAGTCAATTATCCAAACGAAAAAAGTGTTATAAAAGACAGACATTAATTTCAATACAGTATTTAGTTAATATCAACAATAAATGAGCGCAAACCGTGTGTAGTATATTTTTTGCTTGTCCGTTTCAAGTCACATACGTTCGAAATGGACAAACAAAACTTAGTTAGGTTGATAAAACGCGAAATAACGTTCAGATTCGCGTACTTAATTAATATGCCCGCAAAAAGATTTCGCAGACTTAATCTAGATGGCAGCAGTGCATGATGGCGTTTAAATTACAGAAAATATTAAACGTTTAAAATATTTGCTACATGTTTTCGAACTAACGTCTATAAAATAATTTATTAAAATCTAAAGATAGTATTATGACGACTATGATACAATATTTTTTTTAGCAATACATTACAAAAGTGAATTCGACTATTGCAAAACATTATATAAAATAAAAGACTAGCATTACACTAGAGGATGTTCTTTTTTCGTAAAATATAATTATGCTATTACGCTAAATTACAAGCGTACGAAATGTCATTTTATAAAATCTAGCATTTTCTACGCGACACAGAATTTCTTTTTCAAAAGAGTCCATAATATAAAAAGAATAGTAATAATACTGAACACTATGGAACAATTTTGAAATCAACACAAATTACGTACAACTTTGAATAATTATTATGACAGATTGTGATGAAATATTAAAAAAAATAACAGTGAAAACCTTGAAAAGCCTCTTTCATGCCGAAAATAAGCATTTTGTGAACATTACAAAATGCAAAGTATTTTATATTAAAATAAGACAGCAATTGATTGCACACTAGTCACTGGATATATATATATATAACCTTCAATTTTAAGTTAACCTTTTCATTTGAGGATTTTGTGGAAGAGACATCACAATTTAGTCAATTTTACATAGTATGATAGACCATCAAAGTAGAAACAAAACTATTGGTGCCGATGAAGTCTAGTTGCATAGGACTTACGTTCAAGTGTGATGATTGATTTTCATAAATATAAATATTTTCACAGTCCGACTTATAAAGCGTCTAACAAGTTACGAGCGATAAGAGTTTTTAACATACCTTGGGAACAACTACAGAATAATAACTTTTATTGAACATTTAAATTAGGTATCTTTGGGAAAGGACCAACATTTTAAGTCCTTTATAAGGTCATCCTGTATGCAAAATTGCGTCTACGGTACTGCATCGGCAACAAATGTTTGCTTCTTGATAATGGGCCCATTAAAGCACTTATGTATACTGATTAGCGATGGAACTAATAAATGGCCAACGATAGAGATCGTATGCTTTCTTTTTTTACCGCTTTTTATTCTGTCACTATGGATATATTGTCATTGCATCACCGTAGCTAAATAAATATTGACCTACTGTGTTATTGTTTAAAGTACAAAATGACTTTATTCATAAAAAAATATTGGAAATTGTAAGCACAAAATATACAATAAAAGCTAATTGAATTCGTCATGTCATGTATCATTTTTATATAAAACCTTATTTTATGATGTTTATTGTATAGTTTATGCTAGATATTTATAAGTCGGGCTATATTTATCGTACTCGAGTCTTTGATCGTTCTAAAATAAAATATATTACTTGACGTTAATTTACTAATTAATATTGCCTTTTAAATAATTGTTCTTAATACTATACCAAGTGAAAAGTAACTGGTATAATAATAAGCTCTTATTAATTGCACAAAACATAATTTTGTAACTACATTCATTTATAGAAATTTTGTGGCATTTCCGAGCTAAAAATTCAAATTATTGTATAAATTCGTTTCCATACGGAACCATTACAACACGCAAATAAATTAAAAAGTAATTCGCAGAAAAATCTACAAAAGTAGACTATCTAGACGATACAATTTTTGATTTGAGTAGGTATACACCAATTGAGTATTCAAATACTTAAAGATAGATTGTAAAAGATCAACATTATGAAGAGAACATTTTAACCCTTCAATGTATGGTGGGTTTCTGTTCTGTTTTGGGATGTGACTCCCTGTACGTACATGAAGACCAGTGTAATACTGTTTTCGACTCACACTTCGATGTGATCGTCGGGAATGATAGGACGCTTGAGCTTCTTAGGGTTGAGTATTGCTGGTTTCTGTGTACGTGTATGCCAGACGAACACCTTCGTGCAGTTGTCTGCCAACGGCTCCAGTTCCTCTTTAGTTGTAAAGTATTTTAATATTTCGCTCTCCTGTAAATAAAACGTGGTTATCATTAATCGTGCTGATATTATTATCAGAATGTTTGAAGTTTTGTAAAAACAATCCATTACGTGAAATCTACAATAGTAGGTTTTATTTGATCGTGCGAAATGTGTTGTTTATATTTCTTGTGCTACATGAGCCGTTGTACTCGGAGACAGTCAGAAACGTTCGTTAACAGTAATAAACCGCCGCACTGAAAGTCATTAGTTGAAATGAATGAAAAATAAGTTAAGATTGACAAATAGGTAGTTATGTGTATGATCTTGGAATACTGTCGGTCTAACATATACCATACTAGCACTCAATTGCTGGCCAATAAAAGTTATGATTGATTATTATGAAATGACATTTAAGTATGTGTATGTGGCAGCGTGTTGAAATAATGTTCACATTTTATCATCCATAAATTCAGGAATTTATGGATGATAAAAAAGATGTTAAAATAGTTTTTTATGTTTAAAAAATATAATATCTTAATTGTGTAA
The DNA here is from genome assembly GCA_947361185.1 of Charanyca ferruginea. Classification (NCBI taxonomy): domain Eukaryota; kingdom Metazoa; phylum Arthropoda; class Insecta; order Lepidoptera; family Noctuidae; genus Charanyca; species Charanyca ferruginea. The sequence goes on along the minus strand of OX376055.1, from coordinate 51,925,614 downwards.
AAGTAAAAGTGGAAGTTCCTAAGTAAAATATGTGATATTAGATAATATAATCACATTACAACACTATACCTAAGTTTTAAGTTATCTTGCTGCGCCCTAACAGGGTCATGTACTCACGTAGCGTGTAAAGTATGGTTGTGTACATTGTGCATGAACAAAATAAATACATGTTATGGGTTATAAACTACAATTTCAAGGTAGATAAATGTTGACAACGAATAATACGGTTTTTTAAATTAATTTATAGACCTATTTATAGATAAATAGATCATTGAAATACACAATGTAGTAAACAAACTAGTAAAAAAAACTAATAACTTATAGAAGTGTATCTATTTTTAGAATCTCATACGTAATTTTGTTAGATAAACCATTTTTTAAATTATTATTATCAATATGTTGTATCCTCATTCATCGGGTTTCTATATAGATATAGCAATACTACAGGATATAACTGATAAGGCGCCTGCCAAAGGTTGGAACTCAGTGAAAGCTATGTTATTGTCACTTAGAGACAAGTTATGGAAGTCTATTGTGAATTTATATCTATTTTTACCAATGACGCAACTATACTTGGTTGTTCACCCGGATTCGGGTGCCTTGGAAGTCTGGGTACCTACTAAGTAGCAATAAACAACGAATGATGTCAAGTGCACCCGCCTTCAGACAAATTCATCCAGCTTCATCGTCTAATTTCATAGACACAGGAATCCGTAAAAACATTTGTCTCATAGCAGAATAACTATTTACAAAAATCAGAAAAATCACGGAAATAGAAGGGTGGGTAGGTTGGTAGGGTAGGGTAGGGTAGGGTAGGGTAGGTAGGTAGGTATGTAGGTAGATAGGGAGAGGACAACGTTTATCAGGTCAGGTAGTACACCATAAATCATACTTTTGACACTCTGCGTAGTTTTCTATCAGTAAAAGAATTTTCGTTATCGGACTATTGTTGCCAGAGATAAAATACAATCTTACTTTACGTGTTTCAGAAGTATACAACAATCTAAAAATGCACTATACCTAGTAGCGTCGATCATAGTGTGTATCATTGCTAGATAACTATCAAAGTAGATACGTCAACGACATTATTTAGACTAGATTGTAACAATGCATATTTTGCATCAAGTTTAGTTCAATATCCGGCATTCCATTACCTGAAGCTATCAGTTACATGAACCGTCACTTAATACTTAAACGTTAGAATAATAGTGCCATAACCTTTTAAATTATACAGAGTCAATAATACTTTAGACATGGACAGGGAGAAAACTTTTTGTGCATATGGCCGTCATTATGACGTAATTTTATATACAGAATGCTCTTTTTAGGGATCTGTAGCCAAAGCGTGCCAAACGGCCCTAATACTTACTAATTTAGGCGCTACGCAAACGTGGACACTTTTTGTTACCGACACAGGACACCACACGGTTGCTGTATACGGTGACGTCCATTGAATACAGTTACCGGTTGCTACTCCCGGACACTTTTGGTGTTTGTTTTCCGAACACGTCATCAGTGTCCTGTATACGACACAGGCAACTTATGTTCAGTTTTAACATTCGCCGTGCCGTGCACGAGAACCGCTCCACTACAGCTTCAAAGTGAATGACACGCCTTCGAAAAGGGAGACGGCTGTACGGGACCTGGGTGTTCGTATAGATAGTCATTTGAGATTCCGGGAACACATCACTAATGTCTGTAAGAAGACATACAAGCGATTGGGATTTGTGCTTCGCAGAGCGGCAGCTTTCACGAGCATTAAAGCCATTTCAGCATTGTACGACGCTCATAAGGAGTCAGTTGGAGGGTAATGCGGCAATATGGGCTCCACATGAGTCTAAGTATAGTCTCAAATTAGAACGCATACAAAATAAATTTACGCGATACTTATACCTCAGACTTTACGGAGTATATCCCTATTACCCCTTGATGTATCCAACCTTGTTTGTTTTGGGCATGGTGGGATACAACAAGTTGGAAACTAGAGATCTTGCACTGGCGTCGTATGTTCTTGGAGTGTTCCGGGGTAATATAAATAATCGGGGGGTGCTTCAGAGTTTCAGTGTGTCCGATGGGTACGTATAGCGCCGACGACAGCCCAACTTGTTCGCGGTGCCGCGCAGTCGAACTAAATTGTTGGACAATGTCCCTCTCACACGAGCAATGCGCACACATAATGTGGTGGTCGATAAATTAGACCTTTTCACGTGTTCAAGGGGCGAGTTCGCTGAGGTGTAAAATATTTTTTAGGAATAAACTTAGTACTTAATGCCTATATTAGTAGTAAGAATAGACTTAGTATAAATATAAGCAAACTGGAATTGTTAGTGATAACTGCACTACCGCATTGGGAAACGTAATGGGTAATGGTAGATGTAAGGATGAAAATAAATAAATAAATGTATATAGCAACTTTTTTACTCATACAATTGGTACCTACTTGTACGACCACGGTATTTATGCAGAGCGTTAGCCGTTTCGCACAGTAACTGACGCCTACTTAAGTCTCCGACATTATTTTTTTTATTTTTTTTAGTATACATATATCTACTTGTTTTAGTTTTAGGCTTGATCTACAACAATGTTTATATAACATAAAATATGTGCGTCACTTTCTCGTGAATAAATAGTTTTGTTGTTTTTAGTTTTGTTTTGTTTTTTTCTCTAGAAAAGAGTACGGAAACTGTTCGCTTCCTAAGTATAAAACAAATTGAAACATTTCGTCTTTAACAGTTTGACATTTATTACAGGTAGGGTAAATACGCTAAACGTCGGCCCCCTTACCGATTTTCTAACTTTGGATCGCTCTGGCTCCGTCAGTTTTCAACGAAGAGATTTATCAACCTATCTAAAACCGCAATACAAGGTATTGTATTGCGGTTTTAGATAGGTTGATAAATCTATTTTATGTTTTTAGGCATAGGATTGTCTTTTCTACTAAAAGCAAAAAGTATTAAGGTTTAAATGCATCGAAAACGAAAAAACCCTAAAGTCGGCCGTTTACGGCCCATTGTCGGTTGCGTTTTCCCCAAATGTCGGCCGGGTATAGGGTGTTTTAAAATATGACAACGAAAAATGTATTAATAGTAATATGATTTATTCCATTTCTTATTGCCTCAAGAGCTTATTTTATTTTAATGTGATTGTAAGTACATAATTTTCCTTCTTTCCGTGAAGGCTCTGCATGTCTCTGCTCTGTCATTGTAGTACTTCAAATTAAAAGTATTAAGTAAAAACGAGCTTACTTACAAGCAGGTAAATAAAAATCATTAAAATATTTTTTAAGCTAGTAGGTAAACATAAGTTTAATAGGTAGCAACTTCAAAAAAGCAATTTATATTTATATCCCAAACCATATTTAGCTATCATAAACATGTTTTCAATATTATAATACTTTGTAATTTAATTCAATTTTATAATTAATATCAACTCTACACCAAAACTTAACCTCTTCATAAGTTTATTTATAAATTATAACAATAGGTAGGATTATTATATTTTGAGAAAATAAGTTTGATAAATATATTAAAAATGACAACCTGCACAATCAGAGAAAAAATACAAGAGTAATCAACCTGTATAGTGGCGCTCGAATTCGAGGCCTGGCGACATTACGATCTTTAATATTTCTAAAGTCGGCCTCTGTTTTGTGAACCTTATTTCTCGAGATTTAACTAATATCACCCCGGCCGGTATTTGCCGATTAAACGTAAAATAGGTTTATTTACCAGATAAGCTTTGCAAATTCTCCTATTATGCCAAAGGAATTGATAGTATTGCAGTTTATAAAACAGACTACATTTACTTTAAGTCGGCCCCGGCCGAGAATCCGGTTTTTAACCGAAACTGGTATTCTAATGGCGACCCCCTATTTTTCTCTTAAACCAATACGCAAAACATTAAAAAAACCATCTCAAAATATAATAAAACTAACTTATTAATGATAACAAAGCTCAAGACAATAAAAAAGAATGTCTTATCGTTGTAATACCAATCCCCGAAGCGTGGGTATTCACAGGAAGTAAGCTACTTTTACTACGAATTTGACACTTCAACGTCGGCATCGCTACGGACGCTCAGTGTGCAAAGAACGAGTGACGAAATCGAATAGTAACGGTTCGTACGTATAGAATATGAACTAAGGATGCAATTCGAGTGGCAAAATTGCCACTTAATTACCTTGTAAATGAATGCAAGTTAAAAATGTGCAGACGGCCGAAGATTGGGTAGTGGCCGACGTTTGGCGTATAGCCTATATACCCTACTAGCTGACTCGACAGATGTTGTCTGTCAATTGATTTTTAGATTTTCTTACCGTATAAACCTTCCCTGGGGGCAAAGTCTGCTATTTGTATAATTTCGTCATTCCAACACGATCCCATTGTCATTTTGCTAAAAGTTCGTAATCTGCTAAATTCATAATGGTCGATCATTGGTCGGTCGAATTAAAAGCAATGACTGCACAATGACGTTGTAATGGTAGGTCACTGATCAAAGTAACTGTCAACATTTTAGCAGATTACCGCCCAAGTCTCATTCAGTTGTCATTTTGTACGAGATTGCCATTCTATATTATTTCTTTCAATGGCGTATCAATGGTTAACCATTGGAAAGTCATAATGACGCCATTATATTAGTAGATTACCAAACTTGTGAAAATCAACAATTTTGAAATCAATGATAGACCATTCTAACACTATTGTAATAGCAGACTTGAGGCCCTCGACTTCCACAAATATTTCAAGACCAAAATTAGCCTAATCGGTCCAGCCGTTCTCGAGTTTTAGCGAGACTAACGAACAGCAATTAATTTTTATTATATAGATTACAGTATCAAGAATTTCTGTTTGCTGACTAGTGTTAGGTCAAGGGTAAGGTACGTTCGTGGGCACGTGTTTAGCAGACAGCCTAGTGGCTAATACCTATAATAAGATTTAGCTACGCCCGAATGATAAAAAAGCGGACACCGTTATACAGTTACCAATTAAGTTTTGTTACAACACCATAAAAAAACCAAATGAATTATTATTGATTTCGTTTTTATTTAAACACTATTAGGTGTTCCGTGATTATTACTGAGTGTGTTTTACCCCATTCAAGTAAATGGAAATAGTTTTTCTTGTTAAACTTTCCTGTTTTAAATTGTAAAATATTCATTTTCTCGAATATTGGCCTTGAGACAATTGAAATTACCATATCATTTTATACTCCAATCATCGTTATAGATCGGTGGTTATAATCTCAAAAAGAAAGAAAAAAAGAAAAGTTTGTTTGTCTCAGTCTTTGTGGTACACAAAAAAACAGAAAAAAAGAGGATGAGTTCATCTAAGTACAGCGGCCAGCAATCAAGCTACTCCAATCTGTCAAAATACTTTGATAGATTTTCAACTTTATCACAAAAGAAAAAGATTTATGTTCAATTGGGAAAACATTACAGTTTGGGATAGTTCGAAGTGATGGCGTCTGTACGTTTGTTAAGACAATACTAAATTGTATTAATCGTATTAAGTAAGCAAGTATGCAATTACTATGTAATATTTGTACCAATCTTCTTACTGCTATAATAACATAACTTGTAGCTTGTAGCTTGTTTGTTGAAATACTAGGCACCTATCTTCTATGAGAAAAAGACGACAGACACTGCCATATCCTGAGTTTTCTGTAAGGCTTGGAACCCAGACACTTATGGTTTGTATCATAATTCAAATCATTTCTCCAAAAAGGTTTTGAATGTTATACACTACTTATTTGAATCGCCTGGGCTCATGTTCGCTGCTACATTCAACAAATGAATTGGATACGGACTAAAATATTTAGTCTCCGCTTTGAAAACTTACATAATGGGTGATAAGACTCGTTACGAAATAGAGTCACATGCTCTTTCTGTCATTGTAGTTTTTTTGTTTACTGATTAATAGGTACTTAACTACTTGGTAGTCGTCTGGTTATAGAGATACTGGAGCTCAACGTCCTAGCTTAAGTTTAAGCAAAAATGTTTTAACTAAATTTCGATTAATACACTCGTAAGAATAATGTTTAGCGTGTTATAGGTACATACACTGCGCGTAAACAGCGAAATTTAGTCCGGATAATTCGTTTCCAGTAAGTAATTATTTTTGCTCAATGTAACTTACAAAGATGTACAGAACACACACATTGATCAAAAGTAATATTATTATTTTTAAACCGTTGCCCTACACTGAATTTAATTTCTCAAGTATCGTGTGTTTACCAACATGGTACAAACTCACATACACAAACAGCCAGACCCGGAACGACTATGTGTAGGCCATACAAATATATGTTCCGTGCGGAAATCGAAGCCGCCACATGCAGCGCAGCAGCCAATCGCTCAACCACTGCGCCAACCGTGCCGTCAGGTGCAAGTTCGGTGCCTACACAATTTTACTTTTGAATTGGCCTGTAGGTACAATCAACAGCACGTCAATTCAACGGTGAGAATTTGACATTGAAAGCGCCATTATGTCGTCGCGTTTAAATATTGATCAATTAGGTACCTGAAACCCAGACTGCACTTTTCTGGAGAACTTAGCCTCCGGATGGTCGAGAAACAGGGTAGCGTTGATGGCGAATCCTGCCATATCGATGGGGAACGGTCTGAAAGGCTTCCACCACGCGTTGTAACCGGTCACCTTCCCGTCAGTCACTAGGGGCATCTCAACTCGCATACCCCCTACTATTCCCACTGGCCAGACGCCTACTCTCTTTATTTTCCGCATCTGGAAGTAGAAAAGAAAATAGGTAGTAGGACTTGCTGGTTCAGCCATATACAACCTTATTCGATTAATAAGTGCTTTAAAAAGGAAGAAAAAAATCTTGTTGGCGCTATAGCAAAAAGTAACATAGCTTATGTATTGCTCTGTGCATTAGTCTCTGTGTAGAAGTCTTGTCTATAGTCATCTCTCAGCACGTTTTTAACCCCCGACGAAAAAGAGGGGTGTTATAAGTTTGACGTGTCTGTGTGTCTGTGTGTCTGTGTGTCTGTGTATCTGTGTGTCTGTGTGTCTGTCTGTGGCACTGTAGCTCTTTAACGGGTGAACCGATTTGAATGCGGTTTTTTTTATTTGAAAGTAGATTCTCTAGCGATGGTTCTTAGACATGTTTCATCAAAATCGGTTCAGCAGTTTTAAAGTTATCAGCTCTTTTGTTTGCTGGGGTGGGATCTTAGACGCATACCGGATGTTTACTTTGCTTTCAAACATATTATTATAGGTGACCACACTGACCACACAAAACCAAACTAAATTACATTTAAAAAATTTAAAATAAAAATTAAATTAAAAATTTAAAAAAACCCCCAACGCAAAACATAAAAGCGATTATGTAAAAAGTAAAAAATAATACTTTTGTTGAGCCATCAAATGTTTGTTCGTTGAAATGGCGCTATAATGTCGCGGCGGAGTACCGCTAAGTTTAAAGCAATAACTAAATATCTAAAATAGCGAACTGATGGTAACTAGATTTGCAACAAGATTAACAACTAGATTAGCAACAAAAATTTGATAATATCGAAGCAAATTGGTAGGAAATGCTGGTAAATTGAGGGACTGACTTACTTAAGCGGTACCCCGCCGCGACATTATAGCGCCATTTCAACGAACAAACATTTGATGGCTCAACAAAAGTATTATTTTTTACTTTTTACATAATCGCTTTTATGTTTTGCGTTGGGGGTTTTTTCATTTGATGAATCTGTCTTTGATCCTGCACGCGTAGCATGACCACGCTATGTCTACGGAAGAATAGACATACTGACAGGAAGAATAGACAAACTGTACTGACTTGTCTATTCTTGCTGTCAGTATGTCTATTTACTAAAACCGATAGCCGCAAGAAGTTCTGAGTTCTGATTATACCACTGTATAAAAAAACTGGATATACTGATTATTCCTGTTCAGAACCACCCATCAGCATGAAATATGAGTAAACAATTGTTGGTGAACCAACAAAGTAAAATAAATTAAATAAGTAGAACAGGAAGTGGGAGCTGGTGAAGTTGGGACTGTTGGAGCAGGTACTGATGTTGAAAATGACATCGTGTAGCTATTTTTTACCAGGGATTCAGTTTCTGATTCTAGATCCCAAATATTTGAAACTTATCGACGACGCTAAAAAAAATTGCTGTTTCATTTATAACAACCACGCGGTCCAAATGTATGCTGCATGCAACCGCTTATTCGTTTTAGTATTCGACGAAAATATATACCTACGTTGGAAAAGGTAGAAGGCACATGGGGACCTTGACCAATGTGCCTTCCACCAATTATTCACCATGAAGTAGTGTCAAGGACGAACGGGCGCTGTCAGTTGAGATTAATCATCTCTTAACTATCACGGCTTCTACGTATTTTTATTTTTTTCTATTATTAAGTAATAATGTTTTGTGTTGTTCTTTACGTAGGTACATTGTTTTCACACATAGAAGCAACAAGAATAATGTAACCAGGATTTTGTAAAAAAAAAAAGATTAATTAAAAAGAGTGTCCGTGGAGTTTCTTACTCGTTCTTCTCCATAGAGACCTTCTATACGTTTTGGAACGGACAGATAGCCTCAACTTTCGAACTAACTGACTCTTTGACAATTCAAAAGAGCCTGTAAATGGTTTTATTAAAATAAATGCTTTGACTTTGGCACTGAAGCAGAAAGCTAAAACCATAATGTTATCGGCAAAGAGAATTATTCCATTATTATATTATACAGCTTCCTTACTGTATTTCCGTTACAATGAGTTTATGTTGCTATTACTATAACAGTTTTATTGTTATTACTACATCGAAAACATTGACTGTTCATCACTCGTAATGAACAAAGAGATGTTGACAAGACGAAATAAAAACCGGCAAAGTGCAAGTAGGTCTTTGTCACTGGGGGTTCCGTATCTTAAAGGGAAAATATTTCTCAATTTACAAAGAAAATGATTTTTTGAGACAGCTTAACTAACTAACGGCCAAATATCCAAACGCTACTCAATTATAAAATACCGTTAGGTGTTGTATTGTCACAGTCTCTTTGGCATAAACTCGACGGCGTAGACTTGACAGGATCTTAGGGTCGCCGCACACGGGCCACACGCGACAGCCACAAACGCCGCCACAAGAGGCAAGAAACGGCCACAAAAGTAGCTGAAGCGCGCGACAGCCACTTGTGGCCGATGGCCGACACCTGCGGTCGGTGGTTGCTACTTTTTTACCCGACTACGGCAAAGCCAAAGGAGGGTTATGAGTTTGACAGGCTATGTATGTATGTATGTATGTATGTATGTATGTATGTATGTTCATCTGTACGCTCATAGCTCCTAAACTACTTATCAGAACTGAACAAATGAGGTATCGTTAGAAGCGTCTTGATCGTCCGCTGGTTATAGGCTATATGACGTATCACCGAATCCAATGTGGCGCCCTCTGGCGGACAAAAAAACCAATATTAAAAAAAAAAATGAAGACAAGCATACCGTGTTTGGTATCATTGGAAAGGGGTTCACTAGTACATTTCAAATTTATATAATATTTAGTGGTAATTTGTCACAAATTATTGTAAAAAAAGGAAAGATTACCAAATAAAGTAAGATACGCATACCGTGTTTAGTATCATTGGAAAGGGGTTCACTAGTACCTATTAAATATATAATACTTAGCTGTGACTCCAAAATGGTTTAAATAAAAATATAAAGTTTAAAAACTAAAACCCGACCACAACAAAAAGTGATCTAAAAAGTACAAAACAAGAAAATATTTCACACAGAAATCAAGACATAGGTACAAAATGGTCAAGGTAAGCCGTGGTTGCATGCCATTATATTCATGTTCATCGCACTCATATGGGATACAGGCATGCAACCACGGCTTACCTTGACCATTTTGTACCTATGTCTTGATTTCTGTGTGAAATATTTTCTTGTTTTGTACTTTTTAGATCACTTTTTGTTGTGGTCGGGTTTTAGTTTTTAAACTTTATATTTTTTAACCCATATAATGAACTCTGTCGAAGAAGATTTAGGGAGAAAAGGGTTAGAAATCGCGCGAGTGGCGTGTGGCGGCGTTTAGTGGCCGGTGCGGGCCACAAGAAGCGAGCAGCGACAATTTGCAGCGCGTGGCGGCCACCGGCGCCAACCGTGTGCGGCGAGTCCATATAAAATGTATGAAAATTACAGGAAATATGCCAGTGGCGGCGTTTTGTGGTTGTGGCCGGTGGCCCGTGTGCGGGAGCCCTCAAAATTGAGTAGCGTTTGAGTATTTGGCCATAAGTTTGTTAGAAAAGGGGTTTTGCTGATTTCTAAATAAAGAGATCCTTTTATTTTTCGCGTAATATTTCCATAAACCTCCATCAACTCCAATTATTCCACATTTTTTGCTTTGTAAACTTGGGAGATCCTTTTATTTTTCGCGTAATATTTCCATAAACCTCCATCAACTCCAATTATTCCACATTTTTTGCTTTGTAAACTTGGGAGATAAGGGTAAAACTTTGTGGCATAAATGTAAATATGTTTTGGTGTGCAAATGAAGAACTTTCATATGATAACCCACTTGACCTAGTAACCCCACGGTAAAATCGATTCCAGCTTCAATAAAAATAACAATATTTTTTCTAATCTTTTTTTTCTTTTTCTTCACGTAAAGTGGTATTCAGCTGCATTCAGTTAGACTAGCTGGAAGCCGATCTCAACACATTTGGGAAAAGGCTAGGCAGTTGATTATTTTGTTTATTTCACTAATAGAAAGCTATATCCTATTAGTAAAAAAAAAAAATTGGACCCCTAAGAAAAATTACGCGAGCAAAACCTAGTTTCTAATAATTCTAAATATGACGATAGCTTTGTTGCTGAAACAACGTCGCTCATTAAGGGTTAAGTTTGAAACGGAACGCTAAAACCAATTGATACAAGACCATTATTCGAACTGAAATCAGGCCAAACGAAATAGAACAGTTGCTTAGGTAGGGTTGTCAATACTTTAAAAAATGCGGAAATGAATGATTAGAAAGGTATATTTTTATAGCAGCAGAAATTAAAAGAATGACTTTGAACAATTAACTTTTGTGTTTAAGCCATTTACTTGGTTGCTTCTTCCAAATTTAAAGACATTATATAGGAAGCGAGTAATAACACGATAGTATGAATGAATATTTTAATTGCGAACGGTATGGTGGGTCTAAAATTATATAACTCGCCTAACCTAACCCAAATGATTCACCAACAATAGAGGGGATCTGGTGCTCGGCGGCCGCTACCGTGGCACTGGCACCTCTCGCTTTGCTCGATCGCTTTCACGTATTCACCTAATCCAAACTATTTTTCTCAGTGGTACAGTGTTAGACCCATCATACCACCAGGGGCATGGCCAGTGGTATGGTGGGGGACCGCACCCGATAGTTTCCATGTATCTTACATTCCTACTGAATACTACTATAACAAACGCGAAAGTGTGCGAGGATGGATAGATGTTTATTACTCATTCATGCTTTAATGGCTGAACAGAATTAGCTGAAATTCGGCATACTTATAGTTTATTTATCTAGCTTAACACAGGATTAACCCGATTTTATGTAGGTATCCGGTCTTTGGTTAAATTTTGAAATCTACCCAGACGAAGTCGCGGAAACTAGCAAGTAGAAAAAAAACGTCCATAGATATTCCCTAACCACAACAGTTGCCAATTCATTAAAATTAATGTTAATGATTGATAACGCCGTCAAACGCCATCTAATCAGTTAGGTACATGTGTTACAAAATAATTTATAAAGATAAAATGTTATCGAAACGCAATACTAACATAATTATAGCAAAACTAACCAAAACCGGAATGTATTAAAAGGCGACGCCGACAAAAATATCAACATCAAAGTTTGCTAGTAGGTAAGTAGGTACTTACTGCAGAACTATAAAACAATGAAGCCCAATATTTATTTTAAAAATTCAGTAGGTAAGCAATTTTGATTTGGTGATTGTGTTATCACGAGATTATGTCAACGAACTTCTTGTTGACATGAAGCGAGCATTGTGGACTGTTTTATTATCTATAGGCAGAGCCGCATTATGCAATGCTTATTACTGCATTGAATCCAACTCCCTAAATTGACACTAGGATTATTTTTTCCCTAAAATACATATGACTACTACGTGTTATTTCGTGTATACTTATTGCTATATTGTTGCAGCCCAGAACTTCGCCACTTTGCGTTGTCGGTGGCAGCCATTAGATCTTGCGTGCAGCTGTTAAGAGGGCCCTTCCCGGCCGCGAACCGTCAACGCGAGCTTGATTGTTGTTTCTTGGTTCATCCAACGTAATGTTAGAAAGCAAACGAGTAAGTGAAAACGATAATATCGCACGAAAATTGCACGTGGAGAGTTCACAAAACGAATTATTTCAGGAAATTAAATACGTGTTTTTTTAAAAGCCTAAGGTACTAGTTTTTGGTAAAATATAGAAAGTCCAGTAACCAGTAAAAACGGATTAACAAATGTGTTTATCTACTGAAATCGTTAAATTTTTTTTTTTGGATAGGTACCTACTTGTAAACCACAAGATACCAGTGTGTGTTCGAAATATCTGGAAGAACATTTTTTGTTATAAATAAAGCCATAAGCACGTACGAGCGTATGGCAGTTATGACGCGTTGACCGCTCTTAAGTCGGCCCTCTCGCGGCTTTCCGCACTTCGAGTGGGGAACGCTGCGAGTGTAGAGCAGGCTTTAGGGCACACAGACAAGACAACGATGTAGGCCATCTTGTGGCATAAACCGCTCAAAATCAGTATCAGTGAATGCCTACGTAAATATATCTTTCGCCGACCGATTTAAGTTCGGAGTCTCATTATCATCATCATCATTTCAGCCGAAAGACGTCCACTGCTGGACATATGCCTCCCCCAAGTGTCGCCACATTGACGGGTCCAGTGTGACTCGCATCCAGTGGATCCCCGCAACCTTTACCAGGTCATCGGTCGACCTAGTGGGAGGCCTTCCAACGCAACGTCTTCCGGTTCGCGGTCGCCACTCTAGAACTTGTCGGTCTCATCGGCCATCCGTTCTGCGAGCAATGTGCCCTGCCCACTGCCACTTAAGTTTGACAATTCAACGGGCTACGTCGGTAACCTTGGTTCTCTTGCGGATGTCCTCATTTCTGATTGATGATATCACGCAAGGAAACTCCGAGCATAGCCCTCTCCATTGCCCTTTGGGTGACTTCAAGCCTTCTGATGAGGCCCATTATGAGCGACCACGTTTCGGTCCCGTTCGTTCGGAGTCTATTTCAGTCTATATCGGCCATGGGAATTCATAATTCATACCCAGGTGGTGGTAGTAGGTAGGAAAGATGGTAAGAAACACTGGAAACTCAGCTGCATCTGGTTAGGCTGGAAGCGCCTTTTCCCAACTATATTGGATGATGACTAATTCTGTATTAACTATAAATAATTCGCAAGTTATTTATTTATTTAGTATACACACACAATCATGACAGCCCTAGAACGCGTCATTACATTTAGTACGCCATCAATTTCTGCTCCAATGTCTTTAGTAATCAAGTTTTATCTATTTGTACATTGACTTAGGAAACGAACGGGCACGCGGTTGTAACTCCTGATACTTGCTCGGGTCGACGAGGAAATGATAAGATACGAGTCGATGACCCTAGCCGCTAAATTGCGATAGGCTGGCTAATTTTAGATATATTATATTGGCTAGTATAACTTCTTCCGATTCAAACAATATTATTAAGACAAATAAAATTGAGATTGTGGATTGTGAAGACACATACAGTTAGACAGTGTTCAGAGTCTTCCAGTCTTATAGTTACGACGGATCAACTGTTAGGCCTAAGTATCAGTTTTTAAAGCCTAGTATTTTAAACTTGGGCCCTGACCGTTCTAACAGTTAGGTACAAGTGGGACCGAGAAAATTTAATTTATTTCCATCGCAAAAGGAACAGTTGCAGATTCCGTTCATAACTATTTCTGCTATTCTAATGTTTTGGATTTTCAATTTCATATTTATCAACAAGCTGAAACCGCAATTCTTCAGTTGTTTTCAACAATAATGGTAAACTGTCAAATATAGGGTTACGCAGGAAGGTAGTATTACTATTTTCCTGTTTTAATTTAGTACCACAGTTTTGTAAATAACAATACAGCACGCATATATCACTTGAATTGGTATGTGTTTGTGAATGAATGCCGCTACGCATGAATAATATCCTAGCTGACAGCCAATATCTCGGGATGCGTCAACGTATAAATGAGTATCGTATAACAGCTAATCTACCAGATTTTACTTGCATTCTTTTAACTCTTGCAAGGAGAATCTTCTTCTTGCACCATCTGAGAGGAGGTTTCTGATAACCAGTCACCGTCAACCGGTATGGATGAATAAGCACGTAATCGTCTGTGTGTAAAGGTTGGCCTGCTGGCATGCTGGTCGAAACCATTGACTGAATGTTTCGTCTAAACTCTCTGGATTTGTTCGAGAACCTTTTCGTATTTATAAGCGATAGTATTTTTAGGGTTCCGTACAAAAAAGAACGGAACCCTTATGCGTGCGTCGTGCGTCTTTCTGTTCATCCGTCTGTCACAGCCAATTTGCTCCGAATCTACTGAACCAAATAAGGTGAAATTTAGTAGGATGGCGTAATTCTATGACCCAAACACAGATGTAAGTACAAAGTAAATAAATATTTTTTTTTTAAGTAAGGGTCATTTTCGGGGGACATAAAAGGAAATAAAAAAAAGTTTTGCAGGCCTTACTGTGTCATATCAAATGAAAGGGCTCGTTATGAGGATCTGAAATATTTTTTTTTACTAATTGTGTAAAATAAATAGTTTTGATTTTATTCATGAAAGAAGACGTAAATTGACCATTCCCCCCTGATCTCGGAAACTACCGAGCCTAAAATTTTGTTGCCTAAAGTTCAGTGCTTGTAGATTACAGGAAAACCTATAAGAATTCTATCAATTGGCATTGTACGGAACCCTCTCCACGCGAGCACAGACGCGAGTTCAACTCGCACTTGGCCGGTTTTCTTTTAATGGAAGGTGTTGTTTGACATGGAGCCGTCGGTGGCCGACGTACTCTTCCGATAATAAAAAATTGCTTTGCCGTGTTTAATACCAAGAACGTCCTCTAACAGTAACTCTTACAGTACCGTATTAACTTATATTTAAATTAAGAAAATATGAGGGAAAGGCGGTGGTATATTTCTAAACAAACGTATTACCTATTAGAATCGATTCAATCCGCTGTAATATGGCGTTTATCCAACAACAACCATTCGAGCGAGAACACTCCAATTAAGTCATGTAGGCTGGTACCCTAAGGCCTAATTCTCCTAATTAAGAACGTTCATTCAGCGACAATCAATGTCAAAATCTTGTCAAAAACGTAAGTAAAATAGACAGACAGATGAGACAGATTGAGATTAATAAGCAATCGTTCCTAAAAGATAATAGAACCAACTGATTAGTGAACGAATCCCTTCCAAGATAGCCCTCGGTAGCGAAAACATACAATCTACAATCGCTGTCAAAATATATAGATATATTTTTTTTTCTATTTGGTTAGGTACACGATTGTAAAAAGACGATAGGGTGATAAGCTAATGTCGTTTTAGCTGAAAAGCATACAATCAAGTACAGAGATACCAACAAATCTGTGAAATGATAGTTTTGGAACGAATACTTTGTAAATTACATAAGGTCGTTTTTTCTATGAACTTTTAAGTTTGTGACGAACAGCGCTACCACTCATTTCACACATAACTCAGTTGGACTGTAGATATATGCTTTACAATCAAAACAGTAGGTATCACATGATCAGTTAAACCTACCTCCAAGATTGTTGAAACAAAACATTGGATAAAGTTAAATAATCATGAGTCTCCTTCATTGTTGATGTTTAACCGTTTCTAAACTTTAAGCAACGATAAGTAAGGGGGTTAATGTTGTAACTAGGGTTGTCATCCGTACTTTATAATAAGTATTGTACGTTATTTCGGGTAAACGTATTTTATATTTTATGAGGGCAATAAAGTACGTGAAAATACTAAACCTTTTGTTTTATTTAAAAAAAGTTGAGCGAAATAACGGAAGAGATGGTGGGATCCATTAACTATGCCAAAAATAATACTTTATTTTTACCTTAGAACGTAAATATTCTATAACCTTCTTCGATATGTGGGCTATCCAACACTTGTAACCCTAGTTTTGCTATTAAAGATAAAGTACAACAATAGGTAACGAATTTGCTGTCGCAAAGTAGTCGTTTAAAACCGGTTGTAGGTACTAGGTACCTACTTGGTTAAACAGGTTGTCTGTGTAACTGAAAATAATTAGTAGTGGTAGTATTATTAGTACAGTCAACAGCAGAAGTAGATGATCAAAATCAGAAATTCAATAACAATGAACGGAGTTCGCGTCAGAACCGTGTGGCGTCGAAGTGATTCAAAAGTATGTGTGTGACAATCACAAACTTTTAATAAATAAACTAGTAATAAATTAGGGTTAGTAAATTAGTATTGAATTTCTGATTCATCTACTTTTGCTGTTGACTGTACTAGCGAATAATAGACTTACCTCATCGAATACTTTGAGTGAATACGTGTTGTCATCGTCCATAAAATACACAATGCCGCTTTTGTTTTCGGCCTTCTGCAAGTGACCTTTAAGCCAATCCAATGCTAGATTTCTTTGTTCCACACCACTTGCCTGAAATATTGACATAGGCCAATTACAAAATTGAAAAGTGCATTAATATTTCCCACGTATTTTGTTAATCATCATTTCTACAAAGTTTTATTCAGTTATTTGTCAAACAATTAGCAACAAACATCCCTTTTGTGTAGATATGTATAATAAATATGCCACACGACGCACTATATTAATGGTTATAAATATACATTCATAATAATATAACAGTTCGGTTCCGATTTTTATTAGGTACAGATGGCCAGCACATCAAGGCATACCAAACTATCATGTTTTTTCTTTTGTAATAAAGTGGAAAATTTATCAAAGAAATTTGACATATTGTTGTAGATTGATGTGCTGACCTCTGTACATAATGTACCATCTGAAACTATAAGTAAAAGTTAAAACATGTTCTAAACAAAAGAGTTGACACTAGAACCAAAATACTAAACAATAAGCGCGAGCGCATTGAGTTTTTATCCCTGACATATTATTTTTAAAAGCGATTTTTAACATTGCAATGTAATACTTTTTTACTGTTTTTATCATATTTGAGCGAAGTCCTATACATACACATATAGATAAAATTATCGTTCGATACGCCCTGTACGCTCGCGTTTAGTACAACACAGAATACGAAATACCTATGAAAAAAATATTTGATTTTTCAGAAGTTTTTGTTATTTTTTAAACAAAGAATAAATACCCCAACTACTTAACTTTAATACATCAGACGCCAATTGTTATTACAACAGACCGATAAGATCAACTTGCAAATTATTTAGTGATGAGTTCATGATAGGTACTGAATTACAATAAGTAAGTAAGTATAATTATAATCCTTTTTTTAGATTGCTATGTAACTACAGTAGTTTTTTAGGTACCTACTCGACGGTAAAAGAAAAGTACAAGTACGTAGTAGTTAAAAAATATTTTATTAAAGTATTTTTTTTTTTTTTTTTAAACTTTGCCCCACACTAGGAATTCCTCCTGTGTCGTGGGTGCGTTTTACAAACATATAAACTCACATACACAAACAGCCAGACCCGGAACAACTATCTGTAGGCCATACAAATATTTGTCCCGGTCTGGAATCGAACCCACGACACGCAGCGCAGCAGTCGATCGCTCAACCACTGCGCCAACCGTGTCCTCAAGATATCATTATATGTACGATATCATTACTATAAACTAAATAAAACCAAACTATCAGGTTGAAAATCTTTTCTACAGAATTGTCAACCATTTAACGAACGCTTCGAGACAGGTGGACTAATAAGTGACCTCACACCTCAAAATAATTAAACCTTTTAATTATTTTCTTATGAGGTACGGAACCCTCAAATGATGAATGACCTAGAGATCCTGGTCCATCCAAAGTAGCCACTAATTGATTCCAAAAACCCTGAGTTTGAGGCCGAAAAACTAACTGTAACTATCATGAAACTAAAATGACAGCAGGTAGACCGTTCGGTAGCGTCGCAACCATGTCGCACTGTCGCAGTACAAAAAGATTTAAAAACATATATAATATTTTTCAGTAAAATATTTCCCAAAGACAGCTAAACTTTTAAGGATATGTTTAATTAGCGAGTCGGACACGCTTACGCTTACCTACTAAAAATGGATGACATCTTAGATCAACTGTAGGTATTACACTGTCACAGTATTACAATAGGAAATATTGTAATACTGTGACACTGTATTACACTGTTACATAATTATTATTATTAACATCGAGCTCCACTTACAGGTAAGTTTGTTTAATTTGTAATCCAATTACATACACCCTGTATAAAACAACACTAAATTCCTAGAATTGATATGGGTAATATTATGTCATGAAGGGTAGGGTCATGAACTCATAACATGAAAATAGCTATATCTAATAACCGAATTTCACAAGGATACAGGACAACCCGTGCATCTATACTAATATTACATAAAAAAATGGTATGTTAGTTTGTATATAGGGGGTAATCTCCGAAACTACTCATCCGATTTCAAAAATTATTTTACCAATAGGAAGCTACATTATCCCTGAGTACTGTAGGCTATATTGCTTTATCAAAGAATTAGGGATCCTTGAGAAAATTCACGCGGACGAAGTCGCGGGCAAAGTGCTAGTATTACATAAACAATACACACAACCTGGATTTTGTAATCACTTACTATTGTACCGACGGCCCCTCTTATTATCATTAAAGGTATAGGCTGCAAAAGGATAAATAGGTAAGTTATTACACGACTGCCCAAGAGTGTATTTTTACATAACTGCTTCATTCCAGTAGGTACCTAAATGTTTACCAGCAATGTTTGTCTAAATTAATTAATAATCGAAATATATATATTAAAAAATAAGCTTGTTCATAGAAACAATTTGACATTGACAGCGCCTCGATTGCGTAGCAGTAAGGGCAGAGCTGGGCAAAATACATGCTTTGCTTTATTTAAAATACAAATTACAAAATACTATCTCGCACGTATTTGAAATACGAATTACAAAATATTTTTAAGTCGTGTATTTGAAATATTAAATACAAAATACAGTATTTTAACTATTTGTATTTAAAATACAAAATACAAATTACAAAATACATAATTATAGGCTGTATAAGTGCGGTGCAGTGTAGCCAACTTTTAAGATTCACATAATTATTTAGTTGTAGCCCTCAGATTATGAAACAAACTCAGAGAGACCCTACGGAACACTGAGAGTGAAGCCAAAAAAGCAAATACAAATTTTATAGCGAATACCTACAACGCGCTTCGTGCTGTACTGACACGAGTCTGTATAGGTAGGACGAATCGGCACATCTTTAAAAAAAAAACAAATAAATACACAAATTCAAAAGCGAATACAATTTCAAATTTTTTTCAATACAATCACGAGATTGTAGCTATTCGTTTTTTAATTTATATTTGCTGATTTCGCTTCACTCTCAGTGTTCCGCGCGGTCTATCTGCCTTTTTTTTTCATAATCTGAGCGGTAGCCACATTGCATACGAAAGTTATAGAGCGCTATATATATTAAGATCGCTAAATGTATATATGTTCAAATGTATTTTTAAGCCATAAGTATTTGAAATACTAACTACAAAATACCTCAGCGTCAGGTATTTGAAATACAAATTACAAATTACTTTTTTAAGAAGTAATTGAAATACAAATACCAAATACGTATTTGTATTTCAATTAGGTACTGCCCAACCCTGAGTAAGGGCCTACTCACACGTACTACAACTACACCACAACGCAGCGACGAACAGTGGGCGGGCAGCTTATAGCATTTTCCCAATTGAATATGAACCTTACTCTTTTGTATTAAAGTTGAAAATCTATCAAAGAAATTTGACAGATTTGTGTAGCATTTGTTTGATGTGCTGGCCTCTGTAGGTACTACAAAAACGTGTCTTTGTGATGGTTGCTGGCGTGGTAGTGATGTGGCTACAATGTTGTCGTTATCATCGACGCGGTTGATTTTGATAGCAAAATTTGGTTCATGTGAATTAAAACTAGTCGCTTTTTTATACAAATTATCACCAGCCCACAAGTTGTCGTTGTGGTGTGTGTGGTTGTGTGGTACGTGGGTGGGAAACAAGCCTAAGAGCGCTTTTCGTAGTTCAAGTGTTACTAACTATTTCATCTGCGGTTGAACGTAGGTATACTTAAGCATGATTTCATTTTTCATAGCAACCTAATATATCTGAAGATCCACTAAATAAATTGCAAGTTAATTTAAACATTTATAATAAGAGTTTCCTTAAAAATTTGGCGGACATACACAATACCAAGTCGAGTTGATTTTGGATGCTCTAAACAGACATATATTGATATCCATCATCTGAAATGTTTATGAAAATGTGAGAAAAAGAAACGACAAGTGATCTCTGTGCTTTTGTTCACTTTATGTATGTACAGCATTGTAAGTACAGAATGCTGTGGTTGAATAACCAATCAGCTCTTATCCCCAAGGGCATGAAGACCTAGTGTTTACTTAAAAAAGCTAAGTACAAATGTTTTTTAGCGAACTTCACTTAATATGAATGGTAAAAGATTATGAGTACCTATAACTTGTTTGTGATACAGTCATTGCCTGATTATTTTTAAATATTTTCATTGTTACTCATATACTTTATACATTGTGGCATTTTAATTGTCTTATAACAGCAGCCCACTCCTTAGATTAAATGACTACTAATCATCTATTAAAAATAATATATTATGAACATTAGAATAATTTAAAAAGTGATAAATAGTAGAACAAAGCCATTCTGTTTGATGCCTTTAATTGCCACCAACTTTCAAATCTAAAGTCATGTGTGTACTGTGCTAAAGTTATTTATCACCTTTTAGATTTTGAAGGTGGTTGTCTTTTTTGTAAAAAAGCTTTTTACTATTTATCACTTTTTAGTACCTTCTTATCATCCAAATCCATTAAGAACCGGCAACACAGTTAAAACAGGGCTACTCCAAAGATTGAAGAAACTAAATCATTGTCTATGTAGATTTTTTTTTAGGGATTTTGTTGAATTTTCAAAAAGTGCTGAATCAATTTCGATAATATTTATATGGGACCACCCCTGAAGCATACCCTATCCATAAGAAAAAGAGTTTTCAAAATCGATTCACATTTGCCGGAGAAATAGCGTAACAAATATGTATTTAAAAAAAAATATACAGTTGAATTGACCACCTCCTTCTATTTTGAAGTTGGTTGAAAATATGAAAATATTCAATAAGAATGATGCGTCGTAGTTTGAAACACCCTGTAAACGCGCGCGGTTCTAATCTGAGTTCCAAGGACGGCGCAGAATTCAGCTGCAACATCTTTATCTCTAGCAAAAATGTGTTCCTTACTATTCTCAATAAGTTGCAGTTTGTAAGGGTTCAAAAGTCACCTAATTCCAATTTTTACAGGCTTTAGCGTTTAGAGGTATTTAATGTCGGATATGTTAAGTGGACCACCTTTGTAAGGCGACTAAAATACCACAGTGTATTATTAATTCCATCCAATTAAGAACTGAATTTCTTGGGGTTTTTAAACCTTCAGCTTGCGGTATGACGTGGAGTTGCGGACACCAGCCCGTAATTCTATACTAGCCTTTGGTTTCAGTCAAAGGTAGTGGCGATAAGCCAATTAATCAACTTGCGTGTCTGCCCTCCTGGGAGCTAACACATATCTTTAAATGAATGTTCTATAGGGTTACAAAATAGAGCATACTGAAACTAAAAAGAGCAAAACTGTAAAAGACATGTTCACCTGACTGACATCCTGAGTCACTTCTGATATAATAAAACAATATAGGTAGTAGTAGTAGATTAAGTTATTCAACAAATGTTTCATACATACCGTAGACGATTTAGTTTTATGTGTTTTGATATTAAGATGTGTGTATTTCAGAGTAGACTCTTTAAGCAAATTTGCAACCAGATCTGTCTTCTCATTGGAGTCCTCGATCACGACCCAGTGGAAGTTCTTCACGTGCATCAAAGTTTGTGATAACCTGGAAAAAAAGTTGGATTAGTAAAATTTTCTCTAGTATAGGTAGTACTAAAATGATAAGCAATGTTGGCAGTGCAGGTTGACTTAGGGTTGATATACACATATTTAAGCAGGTTGACGCATTCAGTTCGACATTCTCTATATAGGTACAACATATGGCAAACCAAATGGGTTGACCCGCTAAGTTTATAGTGACATCCAGTGTCTGGAATAAAAATCAACAACCAACAATTGACTATTTGATAATTAAATAAGTTAAATTAAATAAGTACCTAATAAGGTTTACTTGAGGTAAATATTTACAGAAAAATAAGTCATTTGGTATGTTATACTGGAAAAAATATTAATCTTTCTCCTACACTGGTAATATTTATTTTCATTCTGTGCATAACTTTTAATCTTATGGCATACAAGAATGACGTAAAAGAATTGAGTACCTATGTAGCACACACAACATTGTTTAAAAGTAGTTGCTGCTTGCATACCAAATAGGTCGTTCAACTGTACCCAGGTATGTTCTGTTGGAAAATTTAAAAAATAATAACCGGCCCGTTCCAAATGAAGATCAAGGTTTTTTTTTCTTCTAATAAACTCAAGTATATGGTTTTCTTTAAATAATAGATATATTTCACAATAAATTTAGCTGTTTATTATATATTTAAATGTTATTTTTAATAAAACTAAAGGCCAGCTGAAAGAAATATTACTCAGATTTTAAATGATACTAAACCAGAGTTCAGTCTTAGCATAATTCTAATAGGGCATAAAATTGTATTAAAGTATTAATTTATTATCTGCTTTGTATGCACAGCATGCATTTACCTTTAATTTAATAAAACACCAGACAATATTCCCAGAATCAAAACGTGAGTAATTCAGTTTTACACATGAGTAATTATAGCACAGATTTCTTTGAACTCCACAAATAAAGCTCACCAGTAGGTACCGACGTACTTTTTGTCAGAGGGTCGATATAATTTCCATGACAAACAAGTAAGTACCTATTTTCAAGGTAGTGTCTTATTGTGCAAGCCCATCAATTGACCAATTAAAATAATTGCCGGTTTACCGAGAGTAGGTACCTATTGCCAAATACTTTAGTCAAACAAATGATGTAAGATAAACTATAAATCAAGGGCAGAAGAATCACGATAAACAATTCATACCTTGTAAGATCCGCCTTCTGTGCGAGTCTCACGTACGTCGGAGTAATCCCGTAAATCACTGGGAGATATGAACTCACTTCTGCATTAAATTGACATTGAAAAACGGGCCTAGTGTTAAATATAAACAATAAAACGAAAATCAACATCCCGATTGCTAGATATTGCTTTTTGATGTTTACAAAAGGCATCTTATTGTCAATCACTTTTCGTTCCGTTATTTTTCTACGAACACTTCGCACGTGCGTCTCACAGTCGATAATGCATTATTGTACACAGTGCAGTTTACAATTAATAGTAAATTAACTCGTAACTCGAGTCCGCTGATGCGGCCGATTCGCCGTCCGCCGTCGACGAATGACAGACAGATTGATTTTTGACGCTTTCAGTCGCGCTACTTCAGATAATTGACTTTACGTTCAACATGCGGCAGAACAGATAATTAATAGCATAAGTGGATTGTTTGTCTCTTTCTGTCTAACGCGAACATCGCCTTCCACAAAAAAGATAGAGAATTTCACAGCAATGCAGATGTAATTGAAGATGTTAAAAATTGGCTTTAATATTATTTTCCCGTTTGGAGCATCAGATTTAAAAAAATACAGTTTATCTGTATGTACATTATTTTATAAATTTAATTCCATACATGTTTAGGAACTGTAGACGAAAGTCGAAAATATTAGATTTATTTCTAACTCTTAGAGAGGTTGCTAGCGCCATCTGTTTTGTTTTTATAAAACTATCCAAGAGCCAATTGAAACTTGTTCGTAAATGCTATATTAGATGGCAGTAAAGCAAGAACATGATTTGAAAAAAAAATGAAATAGAAACGAATTTCTTATTTCCGTTTTCGAGTGTAGCTTCCAAACAAAGCTCCGGTCCGGGAAAGCATTGCTAGGCAAGACAATCAAACGTTTTCAATCAATATAAATTGGGTAAAAAGGGAATATTTAATCGCAGAAAATAGTACTTAAATAGTAATACTTAGTTATTTTTAAAGGCTGTGCTGCAAAGTCCGTTCGGCGGCGTCTCCACCAAATAAACTTGGTGCTAGTGTAGCAATGCTTACATTTATAGCGCCCAGCGTACAGCGCCCTCCGCGTCCAGTTCAATAACGCGTAGGGCTACCCGCCATATTGTAGCAAATCAGGCATGTTCGCCGAGGCGCGCACCGATTGTTTTCACGCGACGACGGTGCGCGTCCCTGGTGCGCAGAGTGCGGGGCAGTGCCAACGTTGTCCTAGCGATGATTGCTAACAGATCAACAGACTGGATTACCGATTGATTGGCCGTACATCCGGCAATGATGTATCTATAGTAGGCATGTTGTTACTCGATAAACATTGGTCTGTTTGTTTCTTGTAATTTTTGGACGTAGCCTACCTAGGCGCAGGCTAGGTAACGCCGGAGGTCAGCCATATCAATTGGATGCACGATGCCGTTTGGTTTTAGGCCCTTTCGTGGACAAAAGTTGCCAAGGAAGAACAATAAAGCCATTCTCAGTATTAACAAAAACCGGACGGTTCCGTTCAAATTCCGTGGTTTGATCGATCACCCATACAATTATGACCGTGCATACCTCAATGATTTATGTTCTTTAAATAAAGACTATATTTTTTATGATTAAATTACAAATGTATAGTTTTCAGACTTTTTCCTATACTTGTAGTATATTTTTTTTTTGTTTAAGTAGTCAAAGTGAAATAATTTATGTAACTTGATTAAAATAAAAATATAACAGGAGCAAGTCTTTTCAGGAACTTTTCTCCAGTAGGTAAATGTGAAAGTGACTTTGTTTGTTTCTCACGCTTTCACGGCTAAAATGTTAAACCGATTATGATTAAATTTTATATGAAGATAGCTTGAACCCTGGAAAGGGATATAAATAGGTTTTTTTATCCGCGACTTCGTCTGTATCCGCGATAACCGACGTTCATACATCGCATACACATACTTATAGGTACCTAGGTACTGAAAGAGCTCAAACCTGGTACCGGATCGATGTACGTATTCTCGTCGCGTGTTCTATCAGTGATCGGAGGTTCCTGAAATTAAAGACGGCAATGCAATTGAGTACTTTTATATAATCGAAAGAACACGTCGGTCAACGACGGCGCTAGGCTAAACCATACCTACCTTGATAAAAAAAAGTTATAAGTATGAAAAAAGAGAACCGCCTTCAAAAACTAAAAAAGTGATAAATAACTTTAGCACAGAACACACATGACTTTACCTTCCACTTTTTAGTGCCTCCTTATCACCCAAATCCATTAAGAAACGGCAATGTGTTGGTGTTAAAACAGAGATTGAAAATCCTCTAAAGATGGAAAGATAGGAGAAACGAAAACGTCTTCTCAGTTATTGTTGTTTTTTCAAAAAGCGCTGATTATATTTCTGTTTGTTGTAAACTAAAACCTTCTCCAAAATGTAACAAACACTTTTCTGAAAACCTCATCAAAATCGGCTCAGCCAAACGGGAGATAATCGCGGACAAACATACATACATACAAACATACGGGTCGAACTGATAACCTCCTTTTTTTTAAGTCGGTTAAAAATCATCAGGGGTTTGTAAGAAAATTCACGTATAAAACTAGTGTGTATAAATAAAGTATTAGTAGGTATTCTTAGCAAAGCCAAATAGCGTTCCCAAAATAAGAATGAATTCGCCTACGTTGGAAATCTATTTACGGAAATGTGGGTGCGATAGTTAAATTGTTCTCGCGCAGATGATAAGTAATAAAATAAATAATAAAATCGTTTATTGCTCAAATTAGAATTTTACATTTTGTGAATAACTTGATCTCCAAACTAAGTAAAACTTGTACTATGGAGGACAAGGCGCTCTCTTATACAATGAATAAAGATTCTAACAACGAATAACTGACGAATAATACGATTATAAACATGCAAGGGTGTGCAGAGTATCTTGTGTGTGAAATTCGGTGAGTAAGTGTAGAGGTGTGTAGGAGTGTGCGTGTGAGTGTGGGTGATGTGCGGTGTGTGTGAGAAATCATGCGACAGTTGATGGGTTTAAGTGGGTGTCAGTAGAAGCATTTCATAATCTTCACAATTTAGGGTCATTAGCCACTACAAGTGTAGGAGTAGTGCTGTGTCTACTTCTTGTAATTGTGGGAAATGATGGGGATTATGTGATTGCTGTTGATAATGGGGTCTTGGGCTCGATTCTCAGGATAAAGAGGTAAAGAGTCTTTGGGGTTTTTCCGTTAGGAAATTCTCAGTGAGGCAAACAACACAACCGCCTGCAAAAAGTAAAAAATAACTTTCAATTCGCAAGTCGGTGGCAATACAAAACAACAAGCAAAACCAAAGCCGCCGACTTGCGAATTGAAAGTTATTTTTTACTTTTTGAAGGCGGTTGTCTTTTTTGTAAATAATTTTTTTTTACATCAACAATATCATAATTACGCATATGCAAATAAATGATTTCTGATTGGTTCTCCAATGAGATTGGCCGCCGTGAATTTAGTCAGGATTATATTTTATTATGACAGCAGTGATTCAGACGCGATATCTTTAATAAAATCATTGACGTGGCTTCACAATTGGCTCGTGAAATTAGGGCAGGCCGCCAACTCTTCAGTTACCTACGTAACGCTAGTCAAGGCCACTTTTCCGGACGTCGAAAGTAAAAAAATAAACTACAGGGACCGTTTTTACTAATACTTCTTTATTGCGTTTCAATCAAAACTTTTTCCAATAATTCAGAACTTCTGGTGATAAATATAAATCCTCAGTACCTATTCCTCGTTTTAGTCCAAAATTCCTCTGAGGAATTTGGGGTCTTGCCAAACGCATTAGGCTCTCCTTTGGCATTATATATGCAGACTAGCGTCTGTTTAAGCTATAGCTTTGAATTGTCCCAAAGGGAAAACCAAAACGTGTAAAAATCGGCATTCGGATATAAAATATTCTGGCCTTAGAATGTCGGCAGTTTTATAGAGAATAGAAATCATCTAGAATTATTTTATCACCTGCCTAACCTTTGCCAACTTTTTTTTTTAAACGTTACCCCACACTAGGAATTTCTCCCGTGTCGTGGGTGCGTTTACAAACATTTAAACTCACATACACAAACAGCCAGACCCGGAACAACTATGTGTAGGCTATTCAAATATTTGTTCCGTGCGGGAATCGAACCCGCGACACGCAGTGCTGCAGTCGGTCGCTGAACCACTGCGGCGCCAGCCGTGTCGTCAACTATGTTGGGGTCGGCTTCCAGTGTAAATACCAGCAGCTAAACTATGTTGGGGTCGGCTTCCAGTGTAAATACCAGCAGCTAAACTATGTTGGGGTCGGCTTCCAGTGTAAATACCAGCAGCTAAACTATGTTGGGGTCGGCTTCCAGTGTAAATACCAGCAGCTAAACTATGTTGGGGTCGGCTTCCAGTGTAAATACCAGCAGCTAAACTATGTTGGGGTCGGCTTCCAGTGTAAATACCAGCAGCTAAACTATGTTGGGGTCGGCTTCCAGTGTAAATACCAGCAGCTAAACTATGTTGGGGTCGGCTTCCAGTGTAAATACCAGCAGCTAAACTATGTTGGGGTCGGCTTCCAGTGTAAATACCAGCAGCTAAACTATGTTGGGGTCGGCTTCCAGTGTAAATACCAGCAGCTAAACTATGTTGGGGTCGGCTTCCAGTGTAAATACCAGCAGCTAAACTATGTTGGGGTCGGCTTCCAGTGTAAATACCAGCAGCTAAACTATGTTGGGGTCGGCTTCCAGTGTAAATACCAGCAGCTAAACTATGTTGGGGTCGGCTTCCAGTGTAAATACCAGCAGCTAAACTATGTTGGGGTCGGCTTCCAGTGTAAATACCAGCAGCTAAACTATGTTGAGGTCGGCTTCCAGTGTAAATACCAGCAGCTTAACTATGTTGGGGTCGGCTTCCAGTGTAAATACCAGCAGCTAAACTATGTTGGGGTCGGCTTCCAGTGTAAATACCAGCAGCTAAACTATGTTGGGGTCGGCTTCCAGTGTAAATACCAGCAGCTAAACTATGTTGGGGTCGGCTTCCAGTGTAAATACCAGCAGCTAAACTATGTTGGGGTCGGCTTCCAGTGTAAATACCAGCAGCTAAACTATGTTGGGGTCGGCTTCCAGTGTAAATACCAGCAGCTAAACTATGTTGGGGTCGGCTTCCAGTGTAAATACCAGCAGCTAAACTATGTTGGGGTCGGCTTCCAGTGTAAATACCAGCAGCTAAACTATGTTGAGGTCGGCTTCCAGTGTAAATACCAGCAGCTTAACTATGTTGGGGTCGGCTTCCAGTGTAAATACCAGCAGCTAAACTATGTTGGGGTCGGCTTCCAGTGTAAATACCAGCAGCTAAACTATGTTGGGGTCGGCTTCCAGTGTAAATACCAGCAGCTAAACTATGTTGGGGTCGGCTTCCAGTGTAAATACCAGCAGCTAAACTATGTTGGGGTCGGCTTCCAGTGTAAATACCAGCAGCTAAACTATGTTGGGGTCGGCTTCCAGTGTAAATACCAGCAGCTAAATACCAGTGTTGAATGGAATGACTGACTATCTGACCCCCACAACTCAGTTACTAGTAACGACGGCTTTTACCTAGGGATATCGTGTTATCTAGATAACACGATACCCCTAGGTACAAGCTGTCTAGAATATACTAATAAACTGGACAAGAGCGAGTCGGACTCGCTCACCGAGGGTTCCGTACAAATTTGTAGGTACGGTCACCAAAAGAGATAAGTATCCATATCGCCGGGAATAGTTGAAGTTTACTTAGAAACCGATGTGTGTTCATGAATAAAATAAAGCAAAATTAATAGAAATATTTAATTAAATTTCATTTGAAAGCCTCCATTAGTTTCTAAGTAAACTTCAACTATTCCCGGCGACATGGATACTTATCTCTTTTGCTGACTGTACATAATCCATACTAATAATATTATAAATGAGAAAGTAACTCGTGTCTGTTACGATTCCACGATGACGCTGAACCGATTTTGATGAAATTTGGAATGAAAATAGCTCCAACCCTGGGACAGTCCATTGGGTACTTTTTAATCCAGACATAAACGGCCGTATCTTTTTTTCACGTTAACTTAGAAGTTGTTGTTTTTGTGTCTGGTTGTCACAACCTCATGCATGAGATGCGGGCGCCTTAATCTTAAATTGGGCCATCACGACGATAAACATCTTAATATGCTGCTATATTACTTCTGCACGTGTGTTTGTCACCTAACTCGTCCTAAACGGCTTGACCGATTGGGATGAAATTTTGTGTAAACTTTCATTGGGTTCCTGGATGGTTTGAAATTACAATTGGACCCGGTAGGTGACGCTGCTGTCGGGTTCTAGGTTTGTGTTTTATTTTCCGAGCAGGACAACGCCTGCCGGGCCCACTAGTATGTAGTTAATGAATAGAATTGGTTAATAAAGTTTTCTCTTTTAATAATCGTAAATAACTGCTGATTTATTTTATACTAGCACTTTCCCAGCAGCTTTCCCCGCGACTTCGTCCGCGGGAATTTGCAGTATAGCCTATGTTACTCAGCGATAATGTAGCTTTCAATTGGTGAAAGAATTTTTGAAAGCGGACCAGTAGTTTTTGAGTTTTTGGTTTGTTTTTTTGGTTGGCGCAGTGGCTGAGAGATCGACTGCTGCGCAGCGTGTTGCGGGTTCGATTCCCGCCCAGGGTAAACATTTGTGTGATGAGCACTTGTGTTTGCCTTGTGTCTGGGTGTTGTTTATCTATATATGTATGTATTTACAAAAAAAAAATGTATTTGTGTATGTATATCAGCTGTCTGACACCCATAGTACAGGGTCTCCCTAGTTTGGGGTCAGATGGCCGTGTGTGAAAATGTCCCCACATATTATTATTATTATTATTATATTACATACAAAAATACATATCATTCCTCTTTATAATATTATTAGTACCTATTAGTAAGTACAGATATAGACTAGCTTCTACCTGCGACTTCCTCTGCGCAGACATCAGAATTAAGTTAGTCTTAAATTATTCCACGAATAGCTTTGACACACATACATCTAGTGTGCCAATTTCAGTTAATTCCATTCAGCCGTTGAAGCGGGAAAGAGTAACAGACATCCATCCCATCCATAATAACAAACTTTCGCGTTTGTAATAGTAGTAGGATAGTAGGAAGTAGGATGAACATTATTATTATTTTTTATTTATTTTTTTATTTTTTGTTCATTTCTTCTTTTTCTAAACTCTTTTTTTGTTTTTCATAATTGTTTTTTTTTTCATTATTCATATTATTAACTTTTACTTTTTTTTTTTGAATTTGTTTAGTTATAAGTTAATATTGTTATACCTACATTTCGTCATCGTTTTTCGCGTGAATAAATGGCTTTTCTTTCTTTCTTTCTTTCTATCTTTCTTTTATTCATTGTCGGGGTAAGTCTCCAATTTGACCACGAAATCCTTAATAGTTTCCAAATACTTCCCAGGGCGACTTAGAACTCACAAACTAGGCAAGGTTCAGGGTCCTATCAAGAAAAATGTATAAAAGTTTCTAAGAATTTTATAAATTGAATCGACCCTGAATTGGAAACTTTTCATTTTTCTATGTTTGAGAATATTTTATTGGAACGATATATTGCAATATACAGTACGGCCGACGTATCTTGGCGGTCCTGAAGTCAGCCAATTAGCTGCGCAATGGATCTTATAGGAACGAAATTGTTTACTGCGCAGCTAATCAGCTAACTTCAGAACCGCCAAGATACGTCGGCCGTACTGTACATGTCTTTATCGATGTGGATCCACTTGATACCTACCTGCATTTGTCTCTTGACACATTTTAGATCTTAAGTGCAACATAGATCAAAGAGACAGTTGTGAAGTGCTAAGATTTCTTTGTTGAATGGTTTTTTTAGTATAATATACATATATATATATATATATATATATATATATATATATATAATAATGTGACCAGAAAATAATAATAATAGGCGTTAGACCTACAACTGGGTATATGAATTTCTAACAGAGAACTTTTCTAAAAAACACCTGATTTTAGCTCTGGAAATCCAATTAAATCTTTTGGTTTTTAGTTGCTTTGAAATCAATAAATAGTTAGTCAAAAGTATGTTAATTAATTGGTTAATTAACATAAGTCAAAGTCAAATTATTTATTTCAATTAGACCATTAAAAGGCACTTTTGAACGTCATATATAAAATATAAAGTTAATTCTAGTTGCCCATTCCAATAGGTAGTTTCATACTTTTTATGAGCTGTCAAAAGGCGATTCGCTCGTAGATTTTGTAAGACAATTAAAACTTATCACTTCTTGTAAGTAGTCATTGTCTTTAACGATGATACAACACCAATGTTGTAATATCGTTTTGGAACACAGTAGGTCGATTCTGTAAAATTCAAACAACAACTCTCATCTCACATCGCTATTCACTCTCACTTCGCATAAGGTTCAAAATGACCTTGATATATTTGATACTTTGGATCAGGTTCAAGTGCGAAGTGAGCGTCGAAGTGACGGGGAAATTACCTTACAGAATGCCACTTCTTACGTCAACTCATACTTTATCTGTCAAAATCCCCCTGTCAATTTAGTTCAACTCGCTGACACGCTCGCAAGGGTGGCGCTAGTGTAAATTCGAATTATCAACCAAGTTTTTAGAATGCCAATCAAGAAACTCACAGCGGATTCAGATTCGAAGTTTAAAATGAGGTCTTACAGAATCACACCCCAGGTCTCTTCTCTGTGACGAGTGGGCCGTAATTGACCACTGCCTCCTTTCATCTGCTAATCTTTTTCCCAACTATGTTGGGGTCGGCTGCAGTTGAACACCAATGTTTTACATGGAGCGACTGTCTTTCTGACGACCTCCACAACCCAGTTAATGGGTAACACTATACCCCTTGGCAAGACTTTCCGGCTTCTGACCACTCATAACGACTGTCAAAGATCTACCAACCAACGGCTTTACGTCATTTCTGAGGCACGGAGGTGTCTCGGGATAAAATGGATGGTCACCCATCCTCGGACCAACCACGGCAAGCGTAGTTTAACCTTGACCGGTCGATTCGTATGGTTTTTCCTTAGCGACACGAAAATATGCAGGTTTCTGCACGATAATAATAATAATATGCCGATAGTTGTTACAGCCAATGGCTAATTGCCAAGAGCCTCGACCAGCATCTAAGGAGGCTCTCGTTAGGCGGCTGGATCAAGGATTCTCTCTCTGGAGCCCTGACCGCCGGTAGCTTGGACCCTGTTCCCGATACCGGTGAGCTACTATTTTTTATATTTTTAAATGTGTTTTTTTTATGTGAGTTCAGTATGACAGTCTATAAAAAGGTGTTACAATATAAAAGGAGATCATACATGTGTTTTTCAAAACCAAAGCCAAAGCATTTATTGCAATTATACCATTTAGTTACATGCACTTTTGAATCGTCAAGGAGTCGGTCAGTTTGTCAGAAAGTTTAAGCTAATTGCTCGTTCCAAAATGTAGGTAGATCGCTATGGAGAAGAACCAGCAAGAAACTCCACTGACACTCTTGTAAATCAAGTTTTTACAAAATACTGGTTGCATCATTCTTGTTGTTGTTTATTATTTGTGTCACATATTCAGCTAACGAGTACAACACTATTTAGGCTAAAAAAAAGATAAAATAAAGTAAGCTAAAAACTGAGTGACTTTATTAGACAACTGTGTTTGACAGCGTTGTCAACGACAGTGCTGGTCTCTTTCAACAAGCTTATAGATAAAAGTAATAATATAATAATAATAATATGTGGGGACATTTTCACACACGTCCATCTGACCCCAAACTAGGGAGACCCTGTACTATGGGTGTCAGACAGCTGATATACATACACAAATACATTTTTTTTTTGTAAATACTTACATATATAGATAAACAACACCCAGACACAAGGCAAATACAAGTGCTCATCACACAAATATTTACCCTGGGTGGGAATCGAACCCGCAACACGCTGCGCAGCAGTCGATCGCTCAGCCACTGCGCCAACCGTGTCGTCTAAAAAAGTGGAGGCAACACTCTAAATACCTAAGTGAAATAAACTGTGGGCAGAATATGCTCTCTTTCTGAATGCATACATAAGAATGACTACTGTTGTTCTGTCCACAGTTGATAAACTATAAACTATAATCTATAAACTTCTTGGTCTCTTTCAAGGTTCAAACGTCACCTGTCAATCACCTTGACAGATAAAAGAAAGAAATACGTGTCTTTTTCATAAAGTCTAATCAGCAACTTTGTATTGACTTGAACAGGTAATGATATCATCGTCAAACTGTAGGCGTATACAAATACGCCTATTCTTGCCGTTACTAGGTGCGTAGGCAAACAGCAGACAGTTTTCATTTCTATGAAAGAAAATACAATGATTTATTCGCCTACGTAAATATAGACGCACTTGTCCCACAAAAGAATCTATCTATTTATGTATATTGAAAAATAATCATTTGTGTAGGTATATTTGTACAATAATCAGCTCAAGTTGTTTAATAGATAAATAAACAGATAAACTCTCGCAGACGTATTCCAATACACATAATACATATTGAAATTCTTAGTGTTTGATTCTCAGAACGTCTTTATCAATCCAATTTAGAAGTAAGTCTAGCTAGATATTAGATTAAATTACAACAGTGGCATTTATTTTATTGATTTTCTGCTACGATTGATTTACGTCGGCATGTTTATTTCATTATTCATGTTCTATTTCACATTGAAAAGTCTCTTTTTTTTTTTTTTTTTTTCTCTTGTAAAGAAAGCCATTAAAAATATGTGTGAAAGCTGTAAATCTTTACTGTTACGTAGGTCTAAATATAATATCTTCTACGCTACTACGACGTAGCAAGAAAAACTGATTACAAGCATCTGCTACGAATTAGTGTGGTATGGCTACGAGACTACGAAGCTTCACCAGTTTCGTAGTCTTGCTACGCGCGTAGCACATAACTGACATGGAATTACGTGAACTTGAAATACCTACTACTGATACACTACGTTTATTAAACATATATATTTCTAACGGCTTTTAGATGTCAATATAAAAGGACGGACAGGTAAAACAACGC
This sequence comes from Charanyca ferruginea, assembly GCA_947361185.1. Classification (NCBI taxonomy): domain Eukaryota; kingdom Metazoa; phylum Arthropoda; class Insecta; order Lepidoptera; family Noctuidae; genus Charanyca; species Charanyca ferruginea. The sequence continues at coordinate 51,891,143 of OX376055.1, read as the reverse complement.
TTTACCTGACTTCATTGTAAAATAAACTGAATGCACAGCCTTATATAAACAATTTTCCAACTAAATGCCAGCAGAATATTTTAAAAGGTTCAAATTACACTGTGCAACAGAAACCTTTTTACAGACTGACAAGCACGTAACAATGTAATTAACTCGGCGCTTGTTTAATTAAACATTCTAAATTAATATAAAATTATTCACTACAATGCAATGTGAACTATTCATGAAATTCAAGCACAAGAGGCGTACTAAATAAATATGTACCGAGCCTCGGTAAGGCACGCAAAAGTTTCACTCGAGCACTCCACAAGTGCGAGGAATTCAACCTTTTCATGTACCAACCAACAATCGCATCAGTAATTTTGCATTGTATTACGAGCTCGTTACAAAAAGCTGAGTGAATAAAGCGGGCGACTTATGGGAGCTATGCGTCCGCTAATGTAGCACGCAGGTAGTTTGTGTTCACCGAGCCATTTCATTGTAAAAGCGGGTATAGATAAGACAGGGACGAGCTGGCTGGAGGTCGGCCCGGGCTCACCTGTGCGCCAGACCCGTAGGCGCGTCATGCACTCACTCAGATGTACACACGCGCACAGGCGCGCGCAGACCGCGTGCGGAGAGGATTGGGACGCACACAGACGCAGTGTTAACAATGAAGGGTGTAGCGCGAGGTCCCGCACGCACACACGCGCGCGCCGGAGGCAGGCGGGCGGCGCAGCTCGAGGCACTGGCGGGCGAGCTTTCCCGCCGCGAGGACCTCCGAGCCGGCCCGAGACGCCGGCGCTCGCAAACCACTTGTTGAATCTTACAGACTTTTCACACCTTAGTCGAACTTGCTCGAGTCACGTCGCGCGTGTTAACAGTACGTTATCGTGTCCGGTTTTCTTTGATTTTGTTTCTTTTCGGTTATTTCTGTTGTACTTCTGAACTGATCTCGAGCTACCTGTGATGCCTACTCTTCGCTTCCTCTTTGCCTTCTCTTCACTCCCACATGCGCTTGGTTTCGTCTTCCTGTCAGTGTTATTATTGTTACGGACGGCTCTTTCAGTATCATGATCTTGAGCGCGTTGTAACTTGTTGTAACTTTTAAGATATTTAGAAACTGTTGTTGATACTCGCATCTGTGTTACCTGTTGACTACTTACTTATATTAGAGAATTCTGAATTAAATAAATATATACGTCGCTGAAAAATTATAATATCGTTCGTTATACTGTGGTGCGTTGCTGAATTCAGGTAAGTGATTATGTTTTTAAATTACCATAATTAATTATTTTTATAAGGGGTGAAATAACTACGATTAGAGAGCAATAAATAACTTTCATGACACCATTTTTCGAAATCGGGCATATAAATTAAGCTTATTAGATATAAAAGTGTCACATTTCATTATTTCCACTGAACATCATTAGTTAATTCAACCTATTCTCCATCGAGTCATAATGTAGTAAGTTTCCGTCTTACAAGAAAACGTTAGAGGTTGGCATTCAACAGGTAACTTAAGTGCACCTATTTGTGCCATCTCGCCTGCCTCACGGACATACTAGGAGACAGCGTGTGTCTTTGTCTCTTGCACTTACACACTGCTAACTAAATCATACGGTTAACGTCCCGCTATACATGAGAGACTTATCGGATTGTGTGTGAGTATTGGAGAGTTACGGCATTATAGTCTCGACGTGAAATTATATCGCTTCGGAGAATCGGGATTTCAGGACTTAGAAACTATTATTACGTAATTACTAAACACCAATTTAAATGATAATGGAAAATTTGTGTAGATTGGTGCACTTCATGTTTAGGGATTGGAATGAACAAGGTGCTTCGTTACCTAAAGATATCTATCATCCCAAAAGGCCTGAAATATAGGTCGGTTTAGACTATACGAGCAAATGCTCATTCTATCCCTACTTTAAGTTTTCTTTGTGTAAACAGAATAAGACAATTTCGTTGTTTTAACTACTTACCTACTAAAAATCAAGAAATAAAAGATCTTACGCTTGATCGTGGTTCTAGATTGGTCCGAAGGAATTATTTCACTTGAAAATCCTTTCTGCTTAGTATTTCCATCGACAATATTTTTTCATCCCACCATCTCGGAAAGAGTATTTTTAATCTTCAATATCTGAGTGGAAAAGCCGTTTTTATTCTCTAGAGGATAAAGTAAATTTATCTTCAATATCTGAGTGGAAAAGCCGTTTTTATTCTCTAGAGGATAAAGTAAATTGAATTTAGAACATCGTGAGCACTAAGTTTGTGAATTAAAAAAAAACATTAAACCTATTTACTGCTACCTCTATGGTGCCGAATATATCATACAACTTTTTTTTAATTTGTTAAAAACTCAGACTTTGTAAACGTTTTTTTTTTGCATTTAGTCATTTCCTCGCTGAGGTGGAATGAAAAGTTACGTGTTGCACTCGAGTGCAAAGATTTTTCACCTCGTGCTCTTTTGATTCCCTCGCTAACGCTCAGGATTCTAATTTTGAATCACTCGCTGCGCTCGTGATTCAATTTTAGAATCCTTCGCTTGCTCGGTCATCAAAATTGAACACGCGGTTAAAAAGCAACTTTGCACTCTTGTATAACAAATAACTATTATACATTTAACACACCACATTAGAAAGTAATCGGTTTATTATTGAACTAAACAATTGTAAGAAAATCCAACCGTATAAAACAATATGTATTTTATGTATTTATCCTAAATAACTACTTACTTGGAAGCTGCCATTATGCGTCGTCCACACAGTGACATAAGTAGTTTTTATGTAATGTTTCGTCACCGTTACAAGACTTAATAATAATACTGTGACATTTTTGGAACGAAGTTCCAACCCATCATATTTCCCATACAAACACTCGTACGCGATTACGGCGTTATAACAAATTATTTTGAACACACAGGTATCTTGTGGTTTAAATCTAGGTTTGTATGAAGCCAAAAATAAACTTTATGAGAATCAAATTCAGTAAACCCGTCCGAAAATCAGGTTTTTTATCTGAACTTTGGCCGTTCATAATGCACTCATACATTGAAAAAGTAAAAAAAAACAGCTTCACAGAAACCTTGCACATGTAATGGAGATTCAAAATTACAAACATTTTTAACAAAAACTTGTAAGGCTTTTTCAAAAACATGTATATCCTGGAACAAATTTTGTGAAATTTCCGCGCGCCAATTTTCCTGTGATGTTATCGCGTTCTCACTCACTCGTTTGTTTCTGAGCTTTGCGTTGCATTGATTGAAACAATTTTTTTTTCAATCACGCTCGCTTTGAAGTTCGTTTGATGGGGATGGGCGCTCTTAACGCGGCTTACGGGTAGTGCGAATTAGTAGAAATCGTCACGGCACTCGCCTGCTCGTGTATAATTAAAAATATATTATTATTAGGTATTATTAATATTTTTATATTTTTTATATATGTTTATACATATATTTTTGTACAGACTCGTACGTAAGGAACTTTGGTCCTTACGGGAGTCCCCCGACCGCGCAAGTTTTTTGTTAATGAGCATTCTAATTTATGTTACATGACTGGTAAAAACTTACCTAATTAACATAAACAGGATTCAGTCCGATAACATTAGAAAACGGTAATTATTAAATGTTTTGTTACGAATAGATGCTCAGGGGAACAGTTCAAGTAACTTTTTTCTAATATTAAACTGATCGATTACTGGTTGTGCTTAAAATGAGTTGGACAAACCAAGAGATACGCTTTAACGATTTTTTTTAAATTCGGTTCGTGGACGGAGTAACAACTGTATAAACAATAAACCATTTTAATATGAGGCACGTTACAATATTGCCAAAACGTTTTTGCGATTTCACATTAAACTGTTTTTAAAATCTCACTCTAAATCTGTCGAAAAGGCCTCTAACTTACCTAGATTTTTGACATTGATTGTCGACAATGTGACTAATTTTATCAATTAAAAAGGTACAATTGTAGTCGCAATGTCATCTCATCATATCAGTCTATTGCCGTCCACTCCTGGACGTAGGCATGCCCAAGACCGGGTTGGTTGGTCGGTAGCTCGCATTCATCCGCTGCCAGCCACCTTCTTCAAATCGTCGGTCTATCGTGCCGCAGGGCGTTCCACACTATGCTTGACATCAATCAAAAATCTTCATTTTCTTCTTCTTCTCCTTCTTCTTTATCTTGTCAAAAATATTTGTAGAGGCATATTTGGCAGTCCCGTAAATTCAAACAGGTTACATCATTCAATGTAACCTAATTTGTAATATTCTATTGCAAAACTCTTTCAAAATGAAAGAGTGTTCATGGAGTTTCTTGCTCGTTCTTCTACATAAAAACCTATTGTTTGGAACGGAGCAACAAGCGTCAACTTTCTGACTGAATGACTCCTTGACAATTCATAAGTACCAGTAAATGGTTTATTTCAAATACATAATTTGAGTTTGTTCAATTAATGAACCATTTATTCTATTTTTTTTTCATTCAAAAACATCTATCGGTTTCTAAATCATCATCATCATCATTTCAACCTAAAGACGTCCACTGCTGGACATAGGCCTCCCCAAGAGGGGGGGTTTTGCCATAATCGCCACGCTTGGCAGGCGGATTGGCGATCGCAGTATGGTTGTTACAAAGACACAGAGAACGCTGCTGGCCATTCTCTGGTGAGTCCCTTAGTCGCCTCTTACGACACCCAAGGGAAGATATGGGATGGTGCTATTCTTTACGTCCGACACCACACGGACGGGTTTCTAAATAAATTTCAACTATATCCGACGATCATGCAGCTTACTTATTTTCTTTGTTGACTTTACTTGGTGATTGTTCATATAAATTCTGAAGAATTTATTTCCAATAAAATATAATAAAATATAGGTATGTAACCCTATAAAGATGAAACGCGTAGGCAGCCACTTAACCTTTGCAGTAAAGAAAAAAATAAACAACTCTTGTATTCTCATATTCAATTTTGCGTGTCACTCTTCCAAGAAAATTATTTTGCATGTAATTTGAGTGAATTCGGTACGATCTTCAGTTATAAATAAATTTTGGACTACTTATCGTAAACTCACGTTTTCAGATGATACGATTACCTACTTGTTAAACAGTAGACAGGTACTATGTCATTCATAAACTATTAGATAGTCCTACATTGTAAATTAATACATTTTAATTACATATACTAGGTAAGTATGCCAATACCCAAGATTAAACATGATATCTTTGAGTAAAAACCTAATTGACATTAGCAAGCATAATATTTGGTTTGATTTAACTTTTTAAGTGATCACGTGTGTTTAATGATCACTTTTTAAGTGATCATAATTCAATTATGTAGAAAAATAATTGTGCTAAAAATCTTGAGGGCTCCATGTTTGAAAAACTGTATTCTTTCTGTCATGGTTGGCAATGTACCTACTATGAATCTCCTCATACATTACCTTCTGTTTGTTAGACATTGGTTTTCTAAATGACCAATAAACAAATAGACAAACATAGCTGCAACAAATAATTACAGAATATTGTCGTATTTATTTTATTTTATTTATTTGGAAGAACCAACAATTACACGTTAAATGTTACAAAAAGAATAGAATATAGGAAGTTATACAAATGTACAACCAACAACGTTCTCCCCACAGATACGTAAAAAGACAAAGACAATGTTGATGAAGTGACATAATAGATAATTGCATGAAGTATAAGTCATAAATTACAGTTACTGATAGGGAACACTAAAGATTTAAAATATTATTCGCATAAATTCTGAATTGTGTCAAACAATATCAATATATTTATAACATAACTTTATTTTCCGTTAAAAGGCCCATTTATTTACTCTGAAACTTCAGTTAAAAGTAAATAAATTCGCCGCTTTGATGTCAGTTTCATGTAGTTATATCTACATCGTTATGCATCGATGCTGTTGCAGTTTGTTGATGAAGTTTGTTTAATAAACACGTACTCATTTAACACGAAAATGTGCATTCAAAAAACGAGTATTTACTTACGAAGACTATGTTTAGGTACCACTTTTCCCAACTGTGTTGGGGTCGGCTTGCAGTATAACAGAATACAGCTGTACCAGTGTTTTACATAGAGCGACTGCCTGTCTCTTCTCTTCAACTCCGTTACTGGGTAACACGATAGATGCCCCTTGGCAAGATTGTTTGTTAAACTTCCTGGTTCTGACTACCAGGACCAGCGGTTTGACGTGCTTTTCGAGGCACGGAGGGGTCTCGGTATGAAATGAACGATCACCCATCCATGGTCTGACCACGGCAATCGTTACTTAACCGTGACCGATCGATCTGAACGGTGTTTTATATTCAGGGTGAAATTGAATTCATGGGCAAATTTTTAAAGATTGACTCAGAGCACGAATCTGAACAACTTTCATTACGAGGCCAACTAAAAAAACCGCGCGAATAAATAAATCAACTGTTCCATACTAGATGTGCAATAGCTACTTGGCCAAAATGTATGGAACGGTTGATTTGTTTTCGCGCTGTTTGAGTTGGCTCCTTAATGAAATTGGTTCGACAGGATCGTGAGTTCGGTGCTGAGTCACTTCTTAAAAATTTGCTCATGAATTCAATTTCACCCTGTATATGTGTTTTATTATGGTTGGTTTTAAGACACCTCATTTTTTTATATTATAAATCAGTTATTTCATAAATGACGACTACAAACAAGGTTGGGAGATATTTATAAATTAAATGTAAACGACAAAGGTAAAAAATGTAAGACGTGCGTATATCAGGCTTACAAAATTACATAAATATTTTCATTTTCGATGAGAAAAATCCTCCGTCAAGGAATGTTTGCTGAAAGAAATATAAAAATATCAAATACCAAATCATTTTTGGATCACGTTGAGATGCAAGGATAGGTACAATTTTACCTGGTAATCAATAAATTACTAAGTGTCAATTTCATAATTATAAGAAAGGGAGATTGTAAAGATTTAATCATGCATGCATACTGGTAAGCCAACGGTTATTTGGTGAAATGGTTGACCAAATAACCCTATATTAAGTAACTATTAGTTTTCTAATGTTAGTTTTTTATTTCGACTATAATAAATAAGTAATTTCCGTTACAAAAAAAATATAATAGAGACAGTCGCAATGTTAACAGCATTCAAATACTATAAAGAAACTGTATCTACAGATCAACTGAAATTCCTCCGACTCAGCGATTACACAGTAAAATAACATCTGTTCGATGAAAAATAGCTTAAGTTTCTTCAAAAGCATTCTGCACACTGCAGAGTTCTTTTATTTCAAAGTGAAATGTAGGAAGTTCAGTCGTCCGCCCACTCCCTAGCTTGATTGCAGTCCTCGAGTAACGCTATCACAGCAGCATCCACGAAGATTAATTGTACGTAGGTCTCCGGCGAATTTTAATAAAGTAAGTTTTACAGTTTTCAAGGTTTTTCTCGATTGACGGTAAACGCAATGTTTCGACATAAGTCATTATTAATTTTCGATAAATTCTTGTCGCTTAATAAACACAGCTTCGTTTGTGAGCATACAATTTTATGCAAATAAGTATAAATTAATAAGTAGAGTTTATCAATAATTAAACCAATATTACACATTTAGGTACCTCTAATTATATAGGTAGACAAATATAAACCTATAAAGAAAATATTTTGTTATCATCCTTTTTATTAGACTGCAAATCAACTAAAATGTCGCCATGACAGGGTTCCCAGAGTAAATAACGGCCACACATTAATGAATACAGTCAAAAGGTTTGCAATTTGGCGAGAAACTATTATGTTAAATTATCGGCACTAAAATTTTGCTGTCTTATGGAAACAGACAAATATCGATTAAGAAATGTGTTACAGTGCTGCCTACTAGATTACATTGGATTACATTAAATTGTTAAATGTGGACCAATCCCTCCTGTACCTAATCGTCAAGCTCATCCCGCCATTTCACTTGGGTCTGCAACGATGTCGCTGAACGTTTTCTGGGACCCATATTGTGGTCACAACACCCACAATCCGATCGACATAAGGCAGACATGACCAGCCCAGGCCTACTTCACCTTGACTGCTTTTTGAGCGACGTTGGCGATTTGTGTCCTAGAGCGCAGCACCGTGGAAAGAATAGACCATGTGACACAAACCTGCGCTAGCAGAACATGACAAAATGTAAATATGTTGTTTTGTAATTGGGTCACCAAGATACAGGCTGTACCTAGTTTGGCACCCATTGCTACATCTTCTGAATTCTCTCTGTGTTTAAATGTCATTGCGTGTTATTTGTTGGTAAAAAACTTTGTGTAAGTTAAATAAAAAAAATATTTATTTATTTATTTATGTCATTTTCAGCTTCGTTAAATGTATTTTTGCACCCATTACACATACTCAACAGAACCTTTTATGAAAAATCAATAATTACCCTCATGTTGCCACATGCCCACAAAACGTCCAACCTTTGTAAAACGTCAGCAAAACTTCTAATAGTCTAAGATTAGTTTGGGACATGCAAACTTAACAATATAAGTTCATGCGTACCATGCGTACCAAAAACCACTGCAAAGATGTCTGCGGCGTAGACAGCTTGTCTAAGTTTAGTTACCTATAGGATAGATGCAACGTGAAGGAGACTGAGTTCAAGTTTAAACTAAGTTTATGATGCTCCATGTAGAAAGTCTTGGAAACAATGCAAGTTATTTGATAAATGCCTATCTCAAAACTATTTCTAGTTCCACGGTTCAGATAATAATTTAAATTAACACGTAATTAAAGCAGTTGATGAAATTCTTGAGTTTGTGTAATTCAATAGGTTTAAATGTATCTTTCGAACTTGTCACTGCAGCAATTTTCATTTAAATTAATGCTCACATCTAAACACAAAATTAATTTAACATCGCAGTAACTTAAGTGGTTTTCTTATTATTGCTAAAATCTTTACATCATTGTTCACTTTCAATTAGATATTCTCCTTCTATGTTTAGGTCTACGAATAAACCTACGTACATAGGTACTTTCATTCATACTTGTGTATACATGCGCCTTTGCTCTTTGGGCACTTACGTCTAAATTGCCAACATCGATCCTGTTCAAACACACCTGTAAATAAATAGGATCTTTTTCTTAATAGTCAGAGTAAATATATTACTAGACGTTGGAGGCATAAAATTGTACAATCACCGAAAGAAATACGTAACCAGTAAGTCGGATATAGTTGAAATTTACTTAGAATACCGATGGATGATTTTATATGAAATAAAAATAATAGAGAATAAATAAACTTATCATTAATTAAATTAAGTTTGTTTCGAAATCATCACGTCAACTTCAACTACTTCCGACGACTGGGTATTTATCTCTATTGTTGACTGTACAATATTTATTGGGGTCAGAGGTTATTACGTATGTAAGATATTTAACAATCTTTATAAAAAATCTGTTGATTCTAGGATAGTTGAAATATAATTTTTGGGCTTCTTTTGTTTCTTGATTTGAGATTAATTAATAAGGAATCAAATTAAATAGTATAAATTAGCAATCAGTATGTCTATTCTGTTACAATCTCTCTCGGTGAACACTCAGGTGAAGTGAGCTGTCATCCGTCTGTCTGCTTTGTCAATCCCTTGCATCGGGACGGATGACAGCTCACTTCACCTAGGTGTTCACCGAGAGAGATTGTAACAGAATAGACATACAGTTTGATTTTGTCTAGACTTTAGATTGATCTATTCTTCCCATTTGTCGCAACATTTGGTGTTTCTGGAGCACTCATGCAATGGATCGCCCATCCGCCTCTGCGGATTTAATGGCGAGAAATCGTGAGGAGTGAACATCAGCCTCTACAAATAGCTCATGATGACTACGACCGCTCTGACAAGAGTGTCACGAAGAAGAAGACAGATTCTTCCCATTGACATTTAAGTGACATCGCGGTAGGCCCAGGCGGAGATGGCGGGATGGTCTAGCCTCTTTTGACATAGACTGGTCCCAAATCGGCCTTGACAGAGAGAAGTGGAATGAGAGTAGAGAAGCCTTTGCCATACAGTCTAAAAATACAGGCACATATTAAGTATTAAATTAATTAAATTAAGTAGTTTAAATTAGCAAGAATAGGCATACCGTTTGATTTTGTCAACTCATTTCACCCGTATTCACCAATGTTTTTCACAGAACAGCAATACAGGTAATAAAGTAAGCAAACTTCCTTCTCAGGGGTAAATATTGAGCCAATATTCCTCACGTAATATGTAACATCTAGCGTAATTTTGTTAGATGGCGGCAACGGTCTTTGTGTCAAGATGTGCTACAAGAACCAAGAAATAGGTTAAAACTGAGTTATTTAGTTCTCTGTTCAACAAACTTCATTTTGCACATGAATTTGATTAAAATAGCCACTATTATAATGGTGCTAAGGTATCCAAGTCGATATCGACTTGAATACCAAAATAAACATAACGATTGTTTTGGTATACATTCATGACCATGTAATATTTATTCAAACGTATTGAAGCGAAGTATATTAATTGCAATCAATCTCCATTCTAGAGTACATTTCCCTCATTTGGAAAAGCTCTATCATTAATTCCGATTACTGATTCAATGGTGCATTTATATCAAATCGGTTTGTGTACCGTACGTACCTACGTTATTACATAATTGTGTGTACATAACCTACACACATCGTATATTGAGTGTAACGGTCTTATTGATTGATTGTAAATAGTTAATTGGACTGTATTTTATTGGAAACACGGCGTGTTTACTAATTGGGTTTAGTCCTATAAGTACCAGTAATTTTTTGAAGTATGTGTAATGATTTTGGATCATCATCATCATATCAGCCTATTGCCGTCCACTGCTGAACGTAGACCTCCCCAGAGATCACCAAACAACACGGTCTTGGGCAGCCCGCATTCATCCGCTGCCAGCCACCATCTTCAAATCGTCGGTCCATCCTGCCGCAGGGCGTCCCACACTACGCTTGCCCAAACGCGGTCTCCAGTCTAGAGCGTGTCTGCTCCATCTACCGTCTGTCCGTCTGCAGACGTGACCGGCCCACTTCCACTTCAGCGTGCTAATTCGACGAGATTTTGTATAATCAGAAAGAAAGAAAGAAAAAAAGAAAGAAATCCTATTCCTAACACCATCATCATCATGTCAACCTTTAGGCCTCTAGGTTTAATTTCCTATAAAACTTTGAAATAAACGTTACAATAATAATATGGAGTCGAACACAAAAAATTGAGGAAAATCACTAGAGATACGGACATCGTTCGTTAGTAACGTGTACACAATATATAGTTTATTTGGGATAGTGTGTACGATACCTCTTTTTCCTGAAGACTCATCTGTCAATATAGAAACTCAGTATTCAATAGGTACTTATTTCCGTAACAGGTAGGGCTCTTTCAATTCATACTTACGGTGCCAGAATGCTACTGTTGCCATAATGATGACAACAACTTATAACTTAACTATATTGTTAACTTGAGGAAAGCAAGCGTAGGCATGGCGTACAGCTCCTCAGGTATACAGATGTGCTTAAGCATCACTTTAACAAGTGCAACTTAGATCTGTCTCAGTGGGAGCAGCAAGCCGCTCGAAGACTTGAGTGGAGAACTTTGGTTAAAGCCAAAGTTCATGATTTTAAATTTCAGTGGCGCCTTGAACTACAAACGCGATCGATTGAAAGCCCGACCACCTGCAGCAATTATAGATTTTATTTATTATAGATGGTGAGCTCACATGCCCGCAATGGGGGAATGCCCGAGGATCATGACAAAGAAGATTGGTGATTGGTACATGAGCGGTAAGCCACATTCGAGCTCACGAACGTCAGCTACAGCGGAACTGAAGCAATTGCCTTGGACGAAATCGGTCGAATCACATGATCATCATCATGTCAACCTTTAGATGCCCACTGCTGGGCATAGGTCTCCCCCAAGAGGAGGGGTTTAGCCGTAATCGCCATGCTTGACCGATACACGTTGGCGATCGCAGTAGGTGTTATAGTACTCAGAATGACGCTGTTGCCCATCCTCTGGTCAATAACCCTCTGTCGCTTTCTACGACTCCCACGAGTAACAACGGGGTGTTGCTATTATGGGGTGGTGGTGGGGTGGTGTTATGGTGGTGCCACACGGCGACATTATCATCACTGATGACATGATGACATTTCCATTATTATTTTTTAGATGACGTTCAAAAGTGCCTTTTAATGGTCTAATTGAAATAAATGATTTGACTTTGAGTTAAAACACCGAGAGCGCCGTAGACAGCAGTACCGTGGACGCACGACAGCAAGTGAGCAACCGATACGCGGCGCGAGTAGGTATTTCCAAAAGTGCTATCTGTTTCATACCTCCCGCCGGGTGAACAAAGCAAATACAATATGGCCCTGCCCCCCGACCCGTATCGTGCAAGAGAGAGAGTTGCAAGTCTAAAAGGCAATTACCTACATTTCCTTTTTTAAATATGGTTTTGGGCGATAACGTTTTTCCTCCCCTTCACGAAATGAATCAATTTTGGTATCATTTGATTCAGTACACTTTAATCTAGGTCGTTGCTTTTTAAGTAATTCAGTACAGTTTAGTTTAAAACAATGAAAACGCTTGGGGAAGTTTTTAAGTAAAAAATGAAGATATTTAGATAATAATTACTATTATCGTACGCAATATTACTTTAAAATAAAAACGTACAGACCTTGTGTTTCATTACATCTACAAAATTTCCAAAAATTATGAAAATTGGACTAAGTTTACTTAAGACTAAGTTAAACCGTTATAGCATTTTGTATGAAAATTTACAGCCCCACAGTCCTCATATAAAAGTATCTAGTCTGTGGTGTCTACTGTTTTAAAAAAAGCATAAATTGAGAGAGCCCTTAAAACCTTGAGAGTGAAGGTGCGGGCTAGTGTCTCAATAAAATAAAAAAAGCAGAGAGTCCTACAGCTAGGTCTAACACGGTCGAATAATTCTACAAGGGTTTCTATTACTACATTTGTTGAATCGTTTACAACAAACAATTTAAATTACTCTGATCCCTTATTGTCTGGGGAATATAATCGTTCATTTTATGTGAGATTATTCAGCTGTACCCTAATATTATCTACATAAATTGTGACTTGTCGGCCCGTCCGTTGGGACCCTTAGTTTGGTCATACGTGTATCTCTAGACCGCAGACTGGGGATTCGAAGCTCAACTTGTAACTGACGTTGCGACTTACAACAGACATTTAAATATATTGTTTATGTATTTATTAACGAAAGAAAATGGTGATGAATTAATATCTTAAATTCTCGTCAATTTTCGTTTATAGAAAACATACATAGATTTATCAAAATGGTTGAAATAATTTTATGAAAACTTACTAACACATACATACCTACTTTGTTACCAGTCTTTCGGTGTTTCCTTTACCGAATTTAATATTCCTAACTAAACGTAAGATAGAATAGTTTCTCCCTAGCCTAATTATTGAAGATCCTCAATTTCATTCACGTATTCAACCTTTGAACTGCTAATAAAGGAAAGGGAGGACCCATCGTTCTGTGCATACAGATACGAGTTTACGAGAAATAATTTACAATAAACACACAACAATTTAGAACATTTCGTATGTACATTGTACATTCACGTTTAACGAATTCAGACAGAATTTAATTACCCCCGCCAGGCTCATAACAGTACGATGGCATCCGCCATGGAATTTTATTATGATCGCGTTGGGATCGCAATGATACTATGTGAAAATAACTGATTTATAATTTCATATGTTCGGTAACGCCCTTGATAAAATAAAACCAAGTTCATTGACTGTAAATACATATTTTGTTTTGAAATCAGTAACAATTTCCCGGTGTCGCCTTGTTTCACAGACAGAAAGGACAATGCCAGAAACTCTATAGAACTTTGCCCCACTCAATAAAAGTCATGTGCAATATGTAGCATCTAACTGTTTATTTATTGCTGATAACTAAACATTAGACTTAGTGACTGTAGAACTTGCGGTTTCCGTTTAAATCTAAATACAATAATGACATTGATTATAGGTTAAATTGTATTTTAGGTAAAATGAGTTTGTATTTTTTGGGTAGGTATTTCGTAATCCGCAAGTTCTAAAGAAAAACAATTTAGTACAGAAAGGTTCTATATTCATTACAATTATTTTCATTAATTTACTTTTCTGTACATGGGTGGGGCAAGATCTGGCATTGTCATTTCATAGAATTTCGTTTCCCAGAAAATGTTTCATATAATATTTGGTTATACCATCTGCGACGACAAGCTCGCGTGGGATCGCCGGAGCCGCGCAACGCCGAAGCCATGATAGAAACTATGCCTGCTGCATGTTGCATGCTCGCTTGCATGATGCATGCTTGCTTGCACGTAGCATGCTTGCTTGCACGCTGCATGCTTGCTTGCACGCTGCATGCTTGCTTGCATGCAGCATACTTGCTTGCACCCTGCATCCTTGCTTGCATGCTGTATACTTGCTTGCACGCTGCATGCTTGCTTGAATGGTTAGAACTGAGACTCCCATTCTTGGGAATAAGTTTTATATTAAATAAAAATATAAGGATAAAGAACATTTGATTTGTCATTCTATGATATGATTATTCTAACAATAAACTTTATGTGAAACAAAAATAGCGTATTGATTATTCTATGAAACGAAATTATGAGACAAATTTTATGTGAAACAATATTCTATAAAACGAATAGCTATGAAACAACGTACAACCCAATTGCCCACTATTGAATCGTTCATAGTTGCCCAATGTAAGTAAGTACATCGGTATTGCCGAGCAATGTTTTGGGTTGTTGTGGTTATTCGATCTCTTGATTATTCGAGCTCCATGTTTGTCTCTCGGATAGCATTGCTTTTAAAAAACAACAAAAATAAAACAGTATTTATTTTCGTAAATTGTAATAGGTAATAGGTACCTATATCATTTTTAATGAACTTGGCTTCCAAGAAAAGTAGGTCATTATTATTTGCGCAGCTTAAAAATATTTTTTTTCTTTATTTAGTGTAAGGCCACATTATTTTGGTCTCTGAGGTCATAAAGCCTACCAACAATAATTTATTTATTTATTTATTTATTTATTTAATAATGTATTTTCCTCTGTACAATTATATCACGGAATATAATTATCTGTGTATTTTTTTATTCCTTACCGGAAAAGCTGCTGGTAAGAGAATCGTTGCCTGAGATAACAGTGATGTATTGTTTTCGTAATTATAATACGAAAGCTACGTAATACATCAACTGATTGTCTTTTTCCGACAATGATCCGTAATGATAAAGAAATGTTCCTTGTTTTTCGAGAACGGAAAAATAAATTATCATCGTGTATTTTATGAATTTCAATTTATGAGATAGAAGGCTCATGTCTGCAAGGGTACCTGTTACCCTCAAGCAAGGTACATGTTCTTTTTTTATGTCGAAATAATTAGCTATAGTACTTACAATATAATACTTCTTCTAATGGAGGTACCTACCGTAGTTATACGCAACGCGGCAGCGCAGTTCAAAGCTTTGATTTACACACGAATAATATTTTCAGTGTATTTATAAATATTTTGTTAAGTTTAGTTTGCGTATGAAATGTAATGACAAGTTTATTAAAACAATTAAATTTTCTATAAAAGGACCAATTACTGTTATACGGGTTGACAATTAGACCAAAATGACAAATTATAACGAAAGTCGAGGTGTAAAGCTACAATTAGGAGATTATCATTTAGGTAACTACCTTCAACGTGGATCTACGTATGTACACCTACTCTTCTATTGTTACCCGTTATAATAAGGCATGCATGAAAAAAGGTCGTTCGGATGTTCGCCATTTTGGCGGCACACCCATCCGAACATTAATATTATG
Organism: Charanyca ferruginea; assembly: GCA_947361185.1. Classification (NCBI taxonomy): domain Eukaryota; kingdom Metazoa; phylum Arthropoda; class Insecta; order Lepidoptera; family Noctuidae; genus Charanyca; species Charanyca ferruginea. The sequence goes on along the minus strand of OX376055.1, from coordinate 51,875,278 downwards.
GGCCATGAGGTTGATTATAAATGTGGCTATAGCTTAGTATAGTGAATTAAATTAGCACTGAAAACAGTGTTTCCTGTAAAGGTAGATAGATATGTCTAGTATAGCACATGTAATGGTTCTTGCAGAAGTTCGAATGGTGGTGATGGCAAGTTCAAACGTTGTCTTATATTAACGAAAATACATAATATTTCTTTATCATCATCACCCACAATCAATAATAAAATAAAATAAAACTCTATTTACTTAATGGCAAGCATAGAATGGCCCTGTGCTCTCAGCTGTACACAAGTCTCCTATTTGCGTACATGTCTCTGCACCGTAAGTCATGATCAGCAGATCACAAAACAATGGAACGAACCAGTTTTTCCCTACATTTTCAATGTATTGAAGAGTAAATAACAGTTAATTTTCATACAATATCAAAGTTGACCCCATTGTGAAGTTGTACATGTTCAAATTAAAAGTCATGTTGTAGAAGCGAGACTTCAGACATTTTAATCGATTTTAAAATGTTGCTTGAAATTCTATGTTCATATTTGCGAAAAAGCTGACCGTTTAAAGAGCCTCAAAATAAGGTAAGGGGAACATTACCCTCACCTTATTTTAAGGCTCTTTAAACGCTACTTACGTTCTAATTAAATAATCTTTTTGTGAGAAATCTTTAAGAAAGTTGCCGATTCAATCAATAATGCGATTAAAAATTTAAGCTGTTGGAGACTTGAAAGAAAATTTCGATATTCTGTCGATGCTAAGAAGCCAAGTTACGGAAAGAAGTACTTACTAACTTCTTTAATATTTAAAGTGACTTTTCTTTCGGAAAAGCTGTTAATTTCACCCTCTAGGTTTGTCTTAAAAAGTTATAAAAGACTACAGAATTGATGGTGTGCTTTGTAGCTTAATAAGTCAGTTCTTCTAGACGAAACTGTTCTAGAAATTAGAACATTTCAGAAAAAAAGCTTTGAAAAAGTTACCTACCAGCACAAAATATAAAGATTACAGAAAGTCCGCTCCCGTCATTTTCAAAAATAATTACCTAAACTTGCCAAACTCATTAGGGCTGCTACTGTATTGACTCTGTAGGTTTATTTGTGACAATATGAAATTTTATTGATACTGGTTGGAACTCTTTACATTTTTTTTATAACAAATTTTTCCTGTTCGTCATGAAATGTCAATGTCTCTCATTTATTCAACACAACACACAACAACACGTGACAGTCGAGACTGAAGTCTGCTTGAAACTGCTGGAGAATGCCTATAAACGTAATGTCAATGTATGCGTGCGAAAAATGGCGGTTTGTTCTGAGTGGTCTCTCTGCTCGGGCGCGACGCAGCCTTACGTACTTTGTGCTAGGGTGAAAAATACCATCTCTGTGCCGGTGACCTTGTCAAACATACGGTACCTACTATTCTGACACCCAAAAAGTGTCATAAAATATAACTCCAACAAGGTCTGTTAGCAATTTAGATGTTCCATATTTTCATAGTAATAGGCCTGGTAGTTACACGCGACTTTACTTCATTTACATGTCATTAGTATACGTTGATGGAAGAATTCGTTAGCAGTTGGAATGTATGGACTTCATAATGACTGGTGACGTAATTTCTAGGTCTGTCGAGTGGTGGATTTTATTTTTTGACGTAGGGCAGAGAACGAGTGCGCGGTCTCAAAGTATTCGATTGGAGTGTAACTATTTTTTAATTTGAAGTATTTAATAGCATTTTGGTATCATTTAATATAGCAATCAAAATATCACCAATTGATATAAATAAAGCCTACAAACAAAATAAATAATGAGTACGACATTATGTTGTATTTAAAATCGATAGAATTTTAGTTAAATTTATTTTGAGCGTTCCTGCTAGACCCAATAGGTTTTGAACTCTTCAGGCTTTACCAAAAAGCCAATAATCAACTAATTAATCAACTAGACAACAGACTATTAGAGTTGACACCGGAATTGCTGCTTCAAAGTTACGCTACAACGTGAAATCAGCCCGATCCAACTACGTTTTGATCGTCTGTCCATCTAGTACAAATAGATAAATTGTTTTCATGTACAGTCACCAAAAGAGATAAGTATCCATGTCGCCGGGAATAGTTGAAGTTTTCTTACAAACCAATGGAGGCTTTCAAATGAAATTTAATTAAACTTGAACTGCTTGTTATCCATTAATTGTATATTATTTTATACATAAACTTCAACGTGACTGTACCTATGTAAAGGTAAAAACAATCAAATTCGTCAAAAACAAAAACAAATGAGTTCCGAAAACTAGGTATGAGTTGAATAATAATTATATTAATTACTATTGAAAATATATTCAAAGGGAATACATATTCAATAGCGGAAAGTAATATAAACCTCGTTGAATATATTTATGAAGAATCGGTAAAATACTGAAATGCATTTGCAAAATAACTTCAATTTCCGACATTGAATGCTGCGTGACGCCCACATTACAACCAATCACTACCCACTGACTTTAAAACAACCAAACGTTGGGGGAATGTGGGTGGTACATGGTCAGATTTTCAATCACTGTCCTGCCTACGTGATGTTTATATTAAAGTGATAGTTACAATAGCGGTTTAAACATAAAAAAAACGTTACAAGACTAGAATGAAAGGCTAAAGGAAATAAAGATATAGGTACCTACATCATCATCATCATTCCAGCCGAAAAACGTCCACTGCTGGACATTACATTTTGCCATAATCGCCACAGTTACAAAGGCACAGAGAACGCTGCTGCCCATTCTTTTGTGAGTCCCTTAGTCGCCTCTTACGACACCCATGGGAAGATATGGGATGGTGCTATTCTTTACGTCCGACACCATACGGTCAGGTACCTACATATTATCTGCCTATCATTCTAGTCTTGTAACGTTGTAATCAGCTACATTCTAGTTTTAAACTCTATGGCCCTTATTAGTAAGCGCGGAGTAAAGTTAAGCCTAACTTAAACCATAAATAAAGTATAGTTAAACTGACTTTACTCCGCGTTCATTATTACCTAAAGGTGTATAAGTTAGGCAAGCCACTGCAATCAACTGGGCTGCTTTTGTTGATTCTCATCTAATATCCTTCTAATTATCCAACTATCGGAAATCGTAACCCACACTCAGACGTACGGTTACGTTAAGTACGTTTTCGACGTATGCGTTAGGTAGGAACTATCGTGGTCACACCCGCCTGACCACCACTAAGTTCATTTTTGCTTGCACTCAAAAGATGGAAGCGCTTTCTACCCCGCCCCGTTGACTTCGCAGGCGCCACGGGAAAATTGTTTTAACTGAGCAGGCGGGAAAGTCTGCGATAGTACATTTCCGACGGACGTCAAGTAGGTACGCATTCAGAAGTCATCATCAGAAGTAACTGCTTCATGAATAAGTTTAGAGTCTACTTAACTCATTATTAAACCCACATCCTGTATCTTAACTCGTGTGTATAACAGATTTTAATTAGCCACATGTCAAGAACACGCGCCATTACGTTTGAACTCCGCCAAATCGGTTTGTGTTAGGTTTAGCTATGTGGAAGTAAATTCAGTAAGCTGTTAATAGGAAAACCCTTTCAAGTTCAACCCGGTATTGAATACATTTTTGTTTAAAAAACTGAATGTGAGAAAAACTTTGAAAGTTTGTAAAACTCCCAATAAAAGAGTTGTTCTGAAGCAAACTACCACAATACTGGCTGTTTCTGAAGTTAAAAATAATGCGCTTTAGTTTCAGGAAAGATTCCTAATTAGTGCTAATGAAATTTCAGGTACAGGAGACTTTTAAACTCTAAACACTTATTTGTTATCAAATATCGATACCTTTAGGTTTAGGCTCAAAGGGCGTATCCACCAAAACACGACTTTTCAGTAGAGCAAAAAAACACACAAAATTTTCTAACATAACAAAAAAAAAAAATGTATTTGTGTATGTATATCAGCTGTCTGACACCCATAGTACAGGGTCTCCCTAGTTTGGGGTCAGATGGCCGTGTGTGAAAATGTCCCCACATATTATTATTATTTAGGTGTGTTGTTTGTTCTTCTCAGCTCGAGGCTGGTATTAGCTACATTTACGGGCCAAAGCCAAGAAAATGTAGCGTGTGGTGTGTAGATTGTGTGTTCATGATGGTGTATTGTGATGAGGATTTATTTCGTGTTCTTCTATCTGCATGAACTTTCTGACTATTCTGCAAGTGTTTAATATTGCAGCTTTTTGTAGGGTTACATAGAGGGTTTCTTTAAAATCTAATAATTTCAGGCTATGGAGAAGGTGATTTGGAATAACGCCTGTGGTGGAAAGGACTATTGGGACTACGTATACTTTTTCTTGCCGCCAGATTCTAGTAACTTCCTCCTTCAGCTCTGTGTATTTACTTATTTTTTCAGTGATTGTTTTCTGTATGTTGTGTGTGTTGGGGACTGCAATGTCTATCAGGTAAGTAACTTTATTTATTTTATCCTGTAGGGTTATATCCGGTCTATTATAATGGATGGTTCTGTCGGTTAGTATAGCGCGGTCGAAGTAGAGTTTATGTGTGGTATTTTCTAAGATTGTTTGTGGAGTATAATTGTAGTAAGGTGTGTTGGTGTTTTGTATGAGTGCGTGTTTGAGTGCCAGTTTTTGATGAACGATGTTGGCTACCTGATTGTGTCTGTGAGTGTAGTCTGTCTGTGTAAGTGTAGTGCATGCGCCTGTAATGTGTTGTATCGTTTCCGGTTGAATGTGACATTTCCGGCATTTATCATTGGTTACTGTAGGATCTTTGATTATATATTTTCTGTAGTTCCTTGTGTTAATGATCTGGTCTTGGATGGCTATAATAAATCCTTCAGTTTCGGGGAATAAAATACCTATTTTGAGCCACTTATTTGATGCTACTGTGTTTATGTGGGGTTGCTCTAGGTCATGAGGATGTCGTCCGTGAAGTACTTTCTTCTTCCAATCTTCAATTTTTTGATTCTGTCGGTCGTCATTGGTGTTGTTTGGTGTATCTGTCTGCTCGTGTAGGTTAAGTGGTGTGTAGTTGAGATCGTTTGTGACTATGGCTTTATGTATATCGCTAGTGCGAGATTTTGTGTGGAAGAATGTTTTTAGCCGACTAACTTGTTTTTGCCATAGGTGCTGGATATCTATTAGGCCTCTGCCTCCATGTTGCCGTTTGATGGTGAGTCTTTCTATGGCAGATTTAGGGTGTAGGTGGTTATGTTTCGTGAGTGTAGTGCGTGTAGTTCGTTCTAATTGTTCAGTGTCTGTTTTAGTCCATTTTATAACTCCGAATGAATACGTCAGTACAGGGATAGCGAAAGTATTTATGGCTTTAATGAGATGTTTACTCGAGAGTTGGGTTTTACAGATGGCGTTAAGTCTTTTCTTGTACTCTGTTGTTATTGTATTTTTAATTCTTACATGGTCTATTCCTTTCAACTGAGTGTACCCTAAATATTTGTATAAATCAGTCGGCTCCATTGCTGTTATAGTGTCCGTGTCATTTACTACATAGTCGCCAGGTCGTACTTTGCCCTTTACAATGTGAAGTGTTTTACATTTGTCTAAACCAAATTGCATGTTAATGTCCCTACTGAATTCTGCTGTTACTTCTACTAAACGTTTCATATCTTTTTCTGATTTTGCGTACAATTTGATGTCGTCCATATATATAAGGTGTGATATTGTTGTTTCATGTGTAGTGTGTTTGAGGCAGTATCCGGTCTTACTGTTTTGCAGCAAATGAGATAAAGGGTTTAGTGCGAGACAGAACCACAATGGGCTTAAGGAATCACCTTGGTAGATACCTTTTTTTATTGATATCTGTCGTGTGGTGACGGTATTGTAACTGCAATTTATCTGTAGTGTTGTTTTCCACTGTGGCATAATTAGGCGTAAAAAATCAATAATTTTCGGGTTTATTCTATAGATCTCTAAAATTTTTATTAACCAGGAATGAGGAACACTGTCGAAGGCTTTTTTGTAATCAATATATGTGCAATGAAGATTTCTGTTTTTTGTTGTGGCGTGTTTATGTATAGTAGAGTCAATAATCAGTTGTTCTTTGCATCCCATGTGCCCCCGCCTGCATCCTTTCTGTTCCTCTGCTATTATGTTATGGCGGTCAATGTGTGAGTTAATGCTTTTTGTGATTGCTGATGTTAAAATTTTGTATATAGTAGGTAGGCATGTGATTGGTCTGTATTGAGAAGGCTGACGTGAGTTTTTAGTTTTAGGTAGCATGTAAGTGATTCCTGTTGCAATAAAGTCGGGTGTATTCTGTTTTCTTAATATAATGTCTGTTAAATTTTTTGCTATTATTTTGTGTAATGAAAATAACTTTTTGTACCAAAAATTGTGTATTTTATCTATTCCAGGTGATTTCCAGTTGTGTAATCTGGAAGTGATGTGTGTAATGTCGGCCTCTGCTATTTCCTCAAACTCCATTTCGTCAATGCCTCTCCATTTTGCTTCTTCTTCCGTTATCCATGATGCTTTGTCGTTGTGTTCTACTTGCTCTTCCCAAATGTTAGACCAGAATGTTTCTAGTTGTTCTTTTGTAGGTGTGTCTGTGTCGTTTTCAGTTATTGTGTCAGTGTGTGGTTTGTGTAGGTTTCTATAAAATGTTTTTTCATTGGTAGCGAAAATGCCGTTATCATGTTGGCGCTTCTGTGCCTTCATATATCTCCTAAGTCTGTGAACCTTAAGTGCTAGTTTTTGTTTGAGCGTATCTAAAAACTCTTCTGGTTTCCGGTTGCTATTCTCATGCCTAGTGTGTGTAGAATTGTTCTTAAAAATAGCCTCAACCCTCTTAACTACTTTATTTGACCTGTTGTTATTAATGTATTGTGTAAGTCTACCGCAGTCTGCTCTTAACTTTTCTATACTATTTTCTAGTCTCTGTTGCCATGGTGGTTTTATTTCGTGTCGTCGTCTTGTGTTCCCTGTGTGTTCTGTGATTTTATAGTTGAGTTCTTCCGATATGACTACAGCTGTGCAATATATAAGTGTGTGTATGTCTATGAGCTGTGTGTCATTGGATATAAATTGTTTAAGTATAGTTTCGTTAAATAAATTAACTAAACGAAAAAGGTTAGGACTATATTTAAGTTTAGGTAGTTTTGGTCGAACTGCTGGATCCATTCCAGAGTATTGTGTTAGTGTTGTTGTGAACTTGTCATGTATTTCTTGGACATACGTGTCTGTTATAAGATTTTGATCTACAATGGGCAAGGTCTCTATGTCATTCTCTAGCAGTAGTGTAATATGCTCGGTTTGTGTGGATGTGTGTGATGATTGAGTGTATGCTTGCGAATTGTAGGATTGGGATTGTGTAATAAGTTGGAGTTGAGTGTATTGGTGTGACTGTTGTTGTAAAGTTTCTACAGTTATGTTTTGTGGAAGTGTTATAGTGTTAACGTCTGTAATATCATTTGATTCATGTTCTAATTGTTTTCTTATTTCTTCTTTTAACTGTTCTAATTCTTCTTGGGATATAAGTTTATTTCTAACGATAGTTCTTCTCTGATCTGATATTCTTTGTTCTGATACGCTTATCTCTGGGTATTGTCGTGTGAAAAGTTCATGCAGTTGTTTTCTGTAGGTGGTCATATCTGTCTCTAATTTCGTAATGTAGAAGTAAGTTCGCATGATGAATATATTAACATCTTTGCTCCATCTCATGCGAACTCTTGCTTTCCCAGCCTTGGTGGACGCGGGTAAAAAGGTACTTACCTCCCGCGCAACATTCAAGACCGGAGTGGGTGATACTGAATTTAAATTAGTTATTGGGGGTGATGATGGTATGGATGGTGACGAAGTTCTTGAGGGTGTGTATGACACTGTACTTGGGCTATAAGGTTCTATAGGGGTGTCTGTCCTATTTGTCAGTCTGTCACCATCGTCTGGGGTTTCGGCTGTAACATCTTTGTCGGTGGAAGCCCGCCTGTTCAACTCCTCACCGCTGACGGTTCGCATGCTGAGACACCCAGCGTCAGCTCCAGGTGCGCCCCGGCGATCGCCCCCGGGCAGCGGTCCTATGCGTTTCTTCTTTGAACGTGTCTCCATTTTTAAGTGGGTTTCCAGAGCCACGTTAGCCACGACAGTAATTTCTCGCTCGTGTGTCCGCCCCCCACGTGATTTGGATGGTCAATCAGGACGTGTGGTTGTTTAGGGGGCTATTATTATTATTATTATTATTATTATTATAACTTTTAAGTGCTTATATAAAAAAATAATACAACAAAAGGCCAATACAACAAAGCAGCTTCATCCGCTCAAAACAAATGCAACTAAACAAAAGCGCGAGCAAAAAACAATTTTGTTATTATTTCTATGCAGCGGATCATGGATTGTGGTATATCATTTGAAAGGTAATTTTGGTAGCTTTATACCACTTTAACAAAAGATTATTCACTTTATGTCTTTGAACGTAAAACCAAAATACGTCAATTTTTCAAACACCATATTGTTTGAAACCCTATAAAAAGTGAGCGTTTATGAAAATTGGTCGCCCGCTTCCCGTCACTGGAAACATGAAGCTACAAAGAATTGGAAACCACATCTATAGAAGCCGCTCAAGTCGTCATCCTAATCCAGCAAGGGTTGTCTCTTAGCGTACTATCGCGCGACAGCTTTATCTGAGGCAGTCTTGTATCTCGAAGGTATACAAGAGGTTCAGAGAAACTGGTAACTTAGTCTGGAGACCCGGATCTGGACGACAGCGATGCACTTTGGTGAGAGATGACCGATTTATTGTCACAGCGATTCAAAAACTGTGGGTTGTATCGTATACACCATTTTTTTGCGAATTTCGGGATTTTAAATAGACCGATCGAAACAGGACAAAAAAACTAAGTATGTCTGCATTTTTAATCCATTTTTGCCTAAGTGATGGTTACGCCCTTTGAGCATAAAGGTATCGATATAGAGACTGCAATGAGCATTAAAGTTGTGACAAAAAATACACGACAAATCAGCTCGACGTACGTTAGCGCGAAAGATCATTATGATCTGAGAACGATAGAGAACGATACACATTTTTTGATTGACGAACGTTAGCGCGACACAACTTTTGATTGGCGAACGTTAGCGCCACACAACTTATGCTCGGAGAACGTTAGCGCGATAAAACGTTTGCTGGACCATCTAAAATAAATCTAAATCAAGTATTAAGAATTATGTGGATCTTATTTAACAATAAAATCAAGCAAGATATCCCATTACTAAATGCTTTCATCGAGTTTAAATCCGACTACATTGCATCATAATGTAAGAATAAAACAATTTAGACATAAATACTGAATTTAGGAAAACGGTCAAGGATCTGCGTGTTTATATGTAATAAAAATATGGCCAAACCTCTTCAGTGGCACTTCGTTTGATGGTCCACACACAATTTCCTAACTCCGTTGTCGATAGTAATATTGCCACTATAATTGAGGTCAAACCACACTTTAAATGTATGGGAGAGTAGTCCTGCCCGCGACTTCGTTTTCTTACATTTCAGAATTCATACAAAGTCGAAAATTATCCCATGGGAATACAAAACTTTCATTTGTTTTAATCTAGATGTTAATCTATTGGTCAAATACTCAAACGCTACTCAATTTTTAAATGCCGTCAAGTTTTGTATTGTCTCAGATACTTTGACATAAAGAGATAGACACAGCACAAAACCTATCTTAAAATTTAGTAGCGATTGAGTATTTGGCCATGTGTGCAAAATTTTGGCTAATTCCGTTCATCATCCACCCATCGGATGTTTCATTTGTTACTCTTTCATGCTTAAACGGCTGAACGGAATTAGGGACCATCCGTAAACTACGTCACACGTTAAGAGGGGGGGGGGGGGAGGGGGGTCGACGAAGTGTGACATTGTGTGACAAGGGGTTGGAGGGACCTAAGTTTCGTACCGTTACATTTCGCGAAGATTCGTCCTCAAATAATTGAAGCTAGACATGCCAGAGAAATTCTTTGTTTGGGTGATGACGGTGATTCTATATGGTTGGATGAAAAAGATGTTGACACATCGAATGTTCCTGACACTAAAAAATAACTTTAATAATTTCTAGAAGTAAAATTGCAAAATATGTGACGTCACACTAGGGACGTGGGGGGGGGTAGGGTCTCACAAATGTGACCAACTGTGACAAGAACGGGGTAGGGGTCGAACAATCAGGAAATTAGTGTGACGTACTTTATGGATGACCCCTTAGCCAAAATTTGACACACATGGCCAAATACTCAATCGGTACTCAATTTTAAGTAAATCGATTTCATCTATCCTTAAAATTTTTATCAAAAATAAATTGGATGAATTAAATTGAGAGTCGAAATTCTTATTGAAATATTCTTTGTGTTATTTGAAGAAGCAGAAGAAGAAGTTTTTAGTTTTTAAGTAAGTTTTTTGTTGGTTTATGGGATAATCTATGGAAGTTCTAGTTTGATTATAAAAAATCTGTCACTCATAGAAAGCTGCGTTATTGTCGATTGATACGTTTTGTGGTTTACTTCCACGGGGTTTTACTTCTACGCAGAAAAAGTCTCGAACAGGTATTTACATTTTGTCAGGTCCTGGGACGCCCAATGTACATAATTAGGATAGACTCATTCCCTGTATCAGGTCCCAGGACCTGTAAAATGTGAAAGAACTAAATAGACATTGGTGCCGATTCCCTTGTTCACAAACTAAATTAAAATTAGGCATTTGGCATCTCTTACTACCAGGCAGCTGAAGAAAAGGACGGCGACAGACAAGGACTAAGATAAAGATGTCAAATTAGTTTTTCCCTTGAACTTCGCAGTGTTTTTAATCAATACGTTCTGAACATTTTAGATCAACTTATATTGACAGCTCTTATTAATATATGTCTCTTTCTTGTTTTATTGGAGAGAAAGAGCTATAAATAGCTAAAAAAATAATTTAGTTCGTGCACGACAGAATTGGCACCATTACCTTATAGGAAATACAGTCGTTATGTTAACGTATGTACAGGAGCCAGCACATTTAGCTACAACAATCTGACAACTTTCTTTTATAGATTATATTTTCACGTTTAATGCAAAAGTTAAAGGTCCATATTCAATTGGGATTTGTCAGTTTGGTATAGGTTGATGTGCTGGCGTCTGTACACACGTACGTGTGCACCAGTGAACATATTTTATGACACATATTATTCAGCAGTAACAGATCTGGGGCCGAAAAAAATGTCGTGCGTATTACGTACGGTAACAAGCCAATTATGTTTTACTGAAGTATTGAGTGATTCTTGATAATATTTTGATAGATGATTTTGATTTTTTTTTATCAGAGATACTAGACATACCTACGTTATTTAAGGATGGCTGAAATATTGAGAATAGGTACGTAGCTAAGAAGGTACCTATGCGTACTCGAATTCAATGCTGGGTCCTATCAGGTACAAAATTCTCTTTGGGTACAAAGGTACCTTACTCACTTATTAGGTTCCAGTTCAAAGTCAAAGTCAAAGTCAAATCATTTATTTCAATTAGACCATTAAAAAGGCACTTTTGAACGTCATAATAAAAAAATATAAAGTTGATTCTAGTTGCCCATTCCAAAAGGTAGCTTCGTATGGAGAAGAATGGGCAAGAAACTCCATACTCACTCTTTTAAAAAAAAATGTGTAACTACAATATTTTGCATTTACAGTTTTCAGTTATATAACTATACGTGAACACGATGGACCCTGCATAAAAACACTATATTGAAGTATGTACAAAGTATTACAAGATAAAGAATGACAGCTAAGTTGTATACATAGGTACATAGTGTTCACATATTATTATTTACAATTATTGTAAAAGTAGACCACCACTCCATACATTTCAACAAACTATGAACCTATGAACCAGTGTGTGACCCAAAGCAAGAATTAAATATAATGTATATACTAAGTATAAATTAATTAGTTTTAATTAGCAATCCGTTTGATTTTGTCTAGACTGTAGATTGTCCTATGGAGCCCGGACCAGCATGTTTCCAAGCATTCTTATCATGGATATAATCCTCTAAACTGTAATATGCTTGTTTACAGAGTGTACTTTTAATATATGTTTTAAATTTTCTTTCATTTAGTTGCAATATATCACTAGGAATTTTGTTATAACACTTAACACAGAACCCCATAAAAGATTTATGAACTTTAGACAATCTAAAATATGGTTGAGCTATTTTGTCTTTGTTTCTAGTATTAATATTATGTCTATCACTAACCTTATTAAATAAATGTAGGTTTTTTCTTACGTACATAATATTTTCATAGACAAATTGGCAAGGCACTGTCATTATATTAATATTTTTAAATAGTTCCCTAAGAGAATCGCGGCGACGTAGATTATAAATGGCTCTAACAGCTCTTTTTTGTAAGATAAAAATGGATTCAATGTCGGCAGCCCGACCCCACAGTAAAATACCATACGACATAATGCTGTGAAAGTAGCTAAAGTAGACCATACGCGCAGTTTCTACATCTGTCAACTGTCTTATCTTTCTAACAGCATAAGCCACGGAGCTTAGTCGCCCCGCAATAGATGTTATGTGAGGTCCCCATTGCAACTTCTCGTCTAGCGTGATTCCCAGGAAAACCGTTTGACTATTAAATTCCAGTTTCTCTCCATTTAGAATGATGTCACAATTGCTATTCCTAACATTTGGTAAAATGAATCGAATACATTTGGTTTTTTTTTCATTAAGTACCAAATTGTTTACCGTAAACCAATTTTGAACCTGAAGAATAGCGTCATTTACGTCGTCAAGATGTTGTGACCGTCTGTCTACTTTAAAAATCAATGAAGTGTCATCGGCAAATAACACCATCTTCGGTTGGTTTTGAAGTAATTGGGGTAAATCATTTATATAGACTAAGAATAGAAATGGACCTAATATTGAGCCTTGAGGAACGCCCATAGTCATTTTTGACCCCAATGAGTTCACACCGTTAACCTGAACTTTTGCCTGTCTATCCCTCAGGTATGACCTTAGTAAATCAAGAGATACTCCACTAATCCCGTAGTGCTCCAGTTTCAGCAATAGTGTCTCGTGGTCAACGCAATCGAACGCCTTTGAGAGGTCGCAAAAAATTCCAATGGCATCTTGCGATTCCTCCCAAGCGCTAAAAATGTTCTTTATTAGGGTGACACCGGCGTCAGTTGTACAACGCCCTTTGGTGAAACCGTATTGTTGTTCATGAAAGATGGAATTTTTATTAAAGTGATGTAACATTTGATTGAGCATTAACTTTTCAAACACCTTACTGAGAACTGGTAGAATCGACACAGGCCTATAATTGTTGGGGTCTTTACTATCACCGGATTTGAACAATGGTACTACTTTACTGTGTTTCATCAGATCCGGAAAGACTCCTTGGTTTACACTGGTGTTAAATATGAGAGCTAAATAGGGCGCAATTGTTTCGATAATAGATTTACAGACTTTTACAGACATTCCCCAAAGATCTTCTGTTGATTTAATTTTAAGATCTTTAAAGGCTTTTATAACAGCCTGGGGGTTTGTATGTTGAAACCTAAACTCCAAAGGGCATTTCTTAACATTTTTCCTAAGTAAGGCAGCAGAGAGAGCGGGAGAGGAATTTAAGGCTTCAGTGGTTCTAATGGGAATGTTGCCAAAAAAGGTTTCAAATTCTTGAGCTACTTCTATATCTGAATGTATGGGACCATGTGCAGTCTCTAAATTAAATTCAGTACTACGCTGCTTTTTCCTACCTGTTTCATTATTTATTATTTGCCAAGTAGTTTTTATTTTGTCATCAGCTAATTTAATTTTATTTTTAATATAGAGAGATTTGGCTATTTTGCAGACACTTTTAAAAAGTTTCGAATATTTCGCAACATACTGATGAAAGCTTGTATTAATTATATGTTGCTTTAGGCCATAAAGCTCAAATAGTTTTTCCCTGCTTTTACGAATACCTGGAGTCGCCCAGTCACTAAATAAGAACTTAGTGCAAATACTTTTATTCCTTAGTGGAAAAGCTTCATTAAATTGCATGTTTAATAGTGAAAAAAACTCGGCGTAGAACTCATTTGGGTCACCTATATTATCAAAGCACTGAACACTCAATTTACTTTCCAATGAATTATCAAATTTCTCTAAGTTTTTACATGTGATTGGCCTAAACCTTATTTGAATTTTTTGTAAAGGTATGTAGGCGCAAAACGTTATTGTCTGTCCACTATGATCAGATGGCAGTTTATTTATAATTTCTTTATGAAAGTAATCACAATTACAAAATATATTATCAATACAGGTGGCAGAAGAAGCACTCGAGTGGGTTCCATGAAAACATTGGACAAATTAAATGACCTAAAAAGACTCAATAATCTGATACTATTGGAGTTGTTTTCTAACAAATTAATATTAAAGTCACCACATATAATGATAGATTTACTACTAGTACTAATTTTTTTTAACACATCTTCCATTACCGAATCAAATATAGATAAATTCTGGTAATTTGGAGGTCTGTATACGCATACTATAACATGCTTATCCAGCTCAACACAGGACAATTCAATAATGTGTTCAACTGATAATCTAACAATGTCTTTTCGTGCTTTACATTTAATAGAATTTTTAATTAAGATTAATGACCCGCCGTGTACCATATGTTTCCGGCTGAAATGGCTAATTACACAATAATTTTCACAATTAATAGACATCACTTGATTATCTTTTAACCAATGTTCTGTTAAACATATAATATCATATTTGGTTATTTCTAAAAACATTTCTATTTCAAGTAATTTGGAAGAGCAACCTTGAATATTTTGATTAAATAACTTTAACGTATGTTGCTTTCCTTTATTTGTTAGGTTGCCAGAAGATACCTTTTTATTATTCAGTAATAATAAATGATTATTTGAAGGGGTAACTTCTGTTGTCGTACCAACTAGTTTAAACAGTTATCCGGAGTGCCCTCCACAACCACAAGTGAAGAGTTCAAACTGTCTGTATGTATCCCAACAGGAAGAGAATACTCTAACTGACTGGTAGCGGCCTCCAAGGATGTTGGTGTTGTAGGTGGACCCTCCTTCGTACAATATGAGGATTCACAAAGATCAATCACTATGTTGTTAGTGTGACTAGACAACATAGATTCGTCACTTATACTACAGTTCGTTTATTAGCTATAACATTGTTAATATTACTATAACATTGTTAATATTACATTGTTATTATTATTATATATGTTTTACAGAATATTGTTCAGTATCAGTGGGATTTTGTATTATGGAGGGAAGTGGAAAAATATGTATTACTTTCTCCTTCGCCGTTCTTTTCTGATGGTCGCAACTTTTGATTCTTGCTTTTAGAAGTTGCAGTGGTTTGGGAACAGCGTGGCGCGCATGACCCATTGAAAAAAGTGGTATCTTAGATCATTATTAGTTATAATTTGGGTATGCAATGCCAAAACGTGAGTAAATTCTCAAAATACTAAATACTTTTTTCTATGACAGTAGAAACTTAAATCCATACTAATATTATAAATGCGAAAGTAACTCTGTCTGTTACGCTTTCACGATGATACGGCTGAACTGATTTTTTCAAAATCAATTCAGCCGTTTGGGATAATAGCAAATTTGGTTTGTAGCTTGAATCCCAGGGAAGGACATAGGCTACTTCTTAATCAGCGACTTCGTGTGCATCCGCAAAAGCTAGTTAAGAATAACTCATCCAATAAAAGCATCTCCACAAACAAGCAATATCATTATTGGGGTGATATAAACTATAAGAAGACTATCTTCTAATATATAAAATTCTCGTGTCACAGTTTTCGTTCCCGTACTCCTCCGAAACGACTTGACCGATTCTGATGAAATTTTGTGTACATATTGGGTAGGTCTGAGAATCGGCCAACATCTATTTTTCATCCCCCTTTCCCCCCCCCCCTTTTCATCCCCCATCCAAATGTTCGGTAGATCGGGACAGGACAACGTCTGTCGGGTCAGCTAGTTATATATATATTTAGCCACTGTGATAATATCGCTTGTCTTTGGGATCGCCTTTAAATGAATGTCGTACTCGTTGAGTGAAAAAGAAAACATAAAAATCTAAGTGAAGCTTGGTTAGACGCTATTGTAACTTACACAGATTATGATGCAATCGACTCCATTTACTAACTTTTTACAAACAGCAAAATAACTTTGATGTTGTCATTTGAACATAGGTAAGTAATGTACTTGTATGAAACCCAGGATTGGGAAAGATGAAAGGCATGGAGGAACGCGTTTGCCCAGAAGTGGGAAAGAACAACCTAACAAAAAAAAATGTACTTAGTTGAAAATCGGCCGGACACTGGTGAGGGAAAATATCGTGAGGAAACTTAAAATTAAGATAACTTTGAAATCGACAATCTTTCAGGCAAGCGTTGTGATCAATCCTCGTACAGACAGCGTCATCAACTGCTTACCCCCCACGCATTAAAATTTCTTCGTAAAGGGGATAAGCAGTTGATGACGCTGTCTTTACCTTCTCCGAATGAGAAGAGGGCTTTTCCCTGTAGTGGGAAAATAATAGGCTGGTATTTTTTATATAGTCGATGATTATATCGTGACATGTCCAGTACCAATGTGAATTTTTCTTTCTATATTTACGAGTATCTACATACCAAGTTTATATTGGACATCACTATGTTTGAAAAAGAATTTGTCCTGTATCGTGGGTCAGTATGTCTATTCTGTTACAATTCCCTCGGTGAACACCTAGGTGAAGTGAGCTGTCATCCGTCCCGGGATTTACATAGCACTACAATCGGATGACAGCTCACTTCCCTTAGGTGCTCATCGCGGGAATTATAACAGAATAGACATACAGATGATAGAGATTTACAAAACACTACACTCGGATGACAGCTCACTTCACCTATACCCTGTTCACAATAAGATTAGACATTTACACAAACCTTTTTTACAGTCCGTTCAACCGATTTTGACTTATATTGCGTTGGTAGCATGACAAATGGCAATTGCAGTAAACAGTTGTTATTGTAACCACTTTTTTGCCTCTATTGTCATTCTTAAGCCTACGGAATAGAAGTCAAAATCGGTTGAAGGGACTGTAAAAAAGGTTTGTGTTTATGTCTAATCTTATTGTGAACAGGGTATAGGTGTTCACGGAGGGAGATTGTAACAAAATAGCACTGCGTTAACAAACATATTAACTCACATACACAAACAGCTAGACCCGGAACGGATTTAGCTCCGTGAGGGAATCTAACTCGCGACACGCAGAGCGACAGTCAATCGCTAACTCATTGCGAAAACCATGTCGTCATCACTGGTAGACACTGGAGGACTAAAATAACAAGTCTGGGACCGTAAATCCACCCTGAGCAAGCGTATTTATTAATGCTCATGCTTTATTTGTATACAAAAAAGGTTTTTTTACAAAAAAGATAACCGCCTTCAGAATCAAAAAAGTGATAAATAACTTTAGCATAATACACACATGACTTTAGATTTAGAAGTCGGTGGCTTTGTTCTGTTTGTTGTCTTTAATTGCCACCGACTTCCATATCTAAAGTTCTAAAGGCTAAAGTTATTTATCACTTTTAGATTTTGAAGGTGGTTGTCTTTTTTGTAAAAAGGCTTTCTATTTATCACTTTTTAGTACCTTCTTATCATCCAAATCCTTTAAGAACCGGCAACACAATTAAAACAGAGGTACCTACTCCAATGATTGAAGAAACTAAAACGTCGTCTATGTAGTTTTTTTTTGGATTTTCTTGATTGTTCAAAAAGTGCTGAATCAATTATTAGCACAGAGGGGACCACCCCTTAGGCATACCATATCCATGAGAAAAACATTTTCAAAATCGATTCACATTTTCCGGAGAAATCGCGTAACAAATATACAAAAAAAAAACAACATACAGTCGAACTGAGAACCTTCTTCTTTATTGACGTCGGTTGAAAATAGCCTTTGCACTACAGTGGGACCATAACACGCTTGTATTATTATTAATGTAGTTGAAACGTAAAAAGCAGAGGGGAAGTTATGAAATCCAATTTGCAAATAACATAATTAGAATCAGTTGAAATTAGGTCAATACCTACATAATGTATTCGGTTTCGCAATACAACCGGGAATATGAGATTTATTCCGAACTTATAAGTGTTCTTTGTTGGGTGAATGGGTTTCGAACGAGCAGTTTTTCTAGGAAGCCATTATTATTTAAGGTAGGTACTTAGCTTGGTACGTGGTTACCTCCCCTTAATAGTGCCAAATTCTTAGTACAGAAAAACTCTTTTTTCCGATAACGTGTTGTTTTTGATCAATATTTAGGCATTGTCTAAATTTTGTTGGCATTGTTTTTTTTTAATTTTAGAGTAGTTTTTTTAAATAGAGAGGTAACCAGAGCCGTGGGAGTGATAGATTTACTTGTCTATTCTTCACCATTTGAAACTTCCTTTTGGAAGGGGCAACTAGACAAGTGTCTTTTACTGGTCTAATTGAAATAAATGATTGGTCCTATCCATGGTAGGTAGGTACTGTAATAACTTAAACCTGCTGAGCCGTGACGGTACCGGATCGATGTATGTATTTACTGCGTTAAGAGGAGGTTGGAAGGATTCAATCAAAGAGAAAATCTGCTTCAAATACTGTATTACAGAATAGCACATCGGCCTCTGACGGTGCTTGGCTTAACCAACAAGCGTAGGTACTTACCTTGGCTAACCATGCGTATGAATTGATTATAATTGTCTCTAGACCTCTTAACGTGCACAACTTGTTACATTTTTCTCACATTTGTGTCCCGTAAATGCAACATGAGTGATGTAACCTAAATTTGTAATACCTATTCAATTAATTTTAAAAGAGTGTTCATGGAGTTTCTTGCTCGTTCTTCTCCATAGAAACCTACTGTTTGGAACGAGCAACTAGCCGCAACTTTCTGACTGACTGACTCCTTGACAAATCAAAAGTGCCTGTAAATGGTTTATTTGAAATAAATGATTTGAGTTTGAGTTTATAAAAATAAGAATAACGTTCTATTTACGAAAAGCTTCCGGAACGACTCCAGAGTGTTTAGATGAAACGTTTAGTCAATGGTTTCGACCAGCATGCCCATATGCATGCAACCTTAGTCCTATCCACAATTTCATTAACAAACTACGCATACGTTTATGTATAGTTTAACGCCGATTCGCATACCAGATTAGAGTTAATTAACTAAACCGAAGACAGAACAATGACATGTATTAATTTCAATTATATTAATTTAACTGTAGATAGATTTGGTCAATTAGATTACTCAGGCGTCACATTAGTAAAGTGACAATACAGTAATAGTACCTAAGGCTGCTTGCCTATTGGACCGGGTTCATTCATTCATTCATTTGGCAGTCGTTTGAAGCGAAGAAACTGCTTAGCCTTTTCCCAACTATGCTGGGGTTGGCAGCTGAATACCAGTGTTTTACGTGAAGCGACTTCCTATCTGACCTTCACAACCCAGTTACTGGGTACACCTTGATAAAACTGGTTGTCAGATTTACAGGCTGCTGACTACCCATAACGACTATCAAAGATCTACGAATGACAGCAGGGAAAAACGGCTTTCCGAGTTACGGAGGGGTCTCAGTATGAAATGGATGGCCATCTACGGACCGACCTCGGCAAGCCGAACCATGGCCGATCGATCGATCCGTACAGCTTTTATTTAGCCATGAGCCCCTCAGATCTGCATTGCAGTTTAAATATATTAACAAGTTGCCTGTCCACGGTCCGTCTGGAGTAGTATTAGTAGGTACTGCTTATTGTGAAGGAGCTAGTTCGGGGAAGTACTGTTATCTACCTATGTCTGCTGTAAGACAGCGTTGTTTTTTATTCCGGTGACCTGTTTACGACTTAAGTCTTAGGGCTCTTAGGGACAGACGTAACTGCAACCATCACCACGCGTCAGTGTCAGCCGTCGACAAGCCAACTTCAAACATCGTCGACGATGATCTTTGAAGTTGGCATGTCGACGGCTGCCGCTGTCGCGTGTCGATGGCTGCAGTTACCTCTGCCGTTGGCAACATGCCGCTCGTGTGTAAGAGCCCTAAGCGGCGAGCGGCGCCGCGGGTGTCGCCGCCCGGCGGGAACATCATTTCAGCCGAAAGACGTCCACTGCTGGACATAGGCCTCCCCCAAGGGGGGGCTTTGCCATAATCGCCACGCTTGGCAGGTGGGTTAGCGATCGCAGTATGGTTGTTATAAATGCACAGAGAACGCTGATGCCCATTCTCTGGTACCTACGTCCCTTAGTCGCCTCTTACGACACCCACGGGAAGAAATGGGATGGTGCTATTCTTTACGTCCTACACCATACGGACAACCGGCGTTAACAAATGTATAAATAATAAAATGTCGGGGTCTCTTACGGCACACCCACGCATCCGAAAAGTTTTCAAAAATGGTTGAAAAACAGTAGACTTGTCGTTATATATTTGACACAAGGACTTGCATGATGGACAGGTAACGGATTAAATTAATTTCTGCTCTACAGTAAAGGTAAAAGCAGAGCGGAGTAGGTAGGTACGTATATTGTGTTGAATCAATATTTTAGTTAAGTATTGTTTACCGACTAATAGACAGGCAGCCTAAAACTGTACCACAAGCGCGCCGCGGCCTTACGTACTTTGTGACTGTATACACTAAAACACCTATTAATACATGATAAAATACACACACACCCTAACAATTCACTAAAACTTAAGTTCAAATTAGTTGGAATGGAAGTTTCTACTTTGACTGGTTACACTCTGTGTAGTTTGATAAATAATTTAGGTAAAATTTCATCACAAACTTAGCGACTGCAGCTTAATTGAACTAATGGGTAATACCAACTATTTATTTAGGAAGGAGACGTGAACTATGATTTGATTTCAAAGTAGACATAGGGTACTTAGGTACTTTAGACTTGGCTAAAACTATTCGCCAAAGACGCTTTAAAATGTCGGAACTTTAAAGGCCAGACCTTTTAAAGTTTCGATATTTTATAGCGTCTTAGCGCCTGGATAAAGTTGTGGCCAATGGAATATTATGGAAATAATGAATAGTTCTTAACAATTTATTTTAGAACTTATTTATAAAAAACAACTATCATATTTGAACATAAACATAAAGTTAAGTACGTTTTATACCCAACAAGCGTAGCTAGCAAGTCATATATACATAGGTATGTATGTTACCGTATGATTGTGAACACCGTGGACATGGTGGACATCCCACTCACACGTACAAAACGTTTTGGGAACACATTCATTGTGCGTACTGCTAGGAGTGGAATTCCCTGCCTGATTCTGTGTTTCCTGATAGCTACAACCCGGGAGTCTTTAAGTCAAGAGTGAATAGGTTACTTCTAGGCAAGCGTGCTCCATCTTAGACCGCATCATCGCTTCCTATCAGGTGAGACAGTGGTCAAACGAATGCCTATTAAATGATAAAAAAAAACCGTTAGTTTGTAATATGCCTAGCAAAATTGTAAACTGTCGATTAATTGTTGACTGTGCCTGTGACCAATATGTTCATAATTTATCGACAGTTTACAATAAACGAAACCAAAACGATAAATAAACGAAATGTGATAAAAAGTGTCTCATTATTCACTATCATTTCAACACACTTTACCTACTTTAGTGTCGAGCTCACTCTAGGGAAACAAACTAATCGACATTATATCGACTATCTAACAAAGCAATCTAAGAAATTGAAATGTGTTAATGCAAAGTGCTAGACTATGTGCGAACAAACAAGAGTTGGAAATACTGTTTTATAGCTTGATGATTAAATTCAAAATCAAACGACAAGCGCAATAGGTACATATTTAACCTCTCGAATGTCTTATGTTACACAGTCCGACATAAGTAGCGGAGGTTTGACCTTCACATTTTTCGCCCGACTGTCGTCGAGTTAAGCTAAATAAACAATTAAAAAAGGCCCTGTTTAAATTGTAGGTACCTATATCCTAATTTTAGATTTATTTGTTGAAGTTCATAACAGGATAATAATATTTCCCCAAGTGTCTACAAGTATCATCAATATCGAAACGGATACATAAAGTACACAGTCAAGACTCTTAACCAGGCAAAACTAATTTTGACTACAAAAATCAGTCAATCATACTTCTGAACGATTTAAAGTAAACCCAGTAGATTGATAGGCTTTTTTTAAACCCCTTTAAAACTCTTGTTTTGTAGTGATTCTTATAACAAGGGAGTTCCCGTATTTTGGTTTTTGTAACGCAAACGCGTTTTATCTTAATAAGGGGTTTGACTGAAGCCAGTAAAAAGTAGTTTTCAATGTAACATCTAGATAAGGTTTTAGAAAACTTGCCATTTTATATAAAAGCAAACCAGCTGAGTTCGTTTTGTACATTTTATTCGTATCGCAAAGGATAGGACACTAATAGAAATGGGACACGTACCCGAAGGCAGAATGTATTCGCTAATTAGTATCGCACTCAAGTTTTTCATTAGGTATCTTTGCAGAGGTTCATTAGCAAGCTCTTAATGTCGATATTGTATGCGAACAAACACAGACTACGTATCGATGAAAAAAGATTACATAGGAACATTCATTACGTCGAATGTTTCCTCTTTTTATGATCGAATCAAAAAGGAGAAGCTTTCAGCTAATATACTATACGTTTGCGTTCATTTTGATTTTTATTATTCGTATTCTGTTAGAGAACTGTATTTACTTATGAGTACTCTTATTCGTCCATTATCATGAATTTAATGCCAGTGTTTTAATTTTGTTTGGTCTACAATCAATAGTATTCTATTTAAGACTGTTAATCCATATAACATACTTCTAATATATAAAATTCTCGTGTCACAGTTTTCGTTCCCGAACTGCTCCGAAACGGCTTGACCGATTCTGATGAAATTTTTTGTGCATATTGGGTAGGTCTGAGAATAGGCCAACATCTATTTTTCATCCCCTTTTTTCACCCCTTTTTCATCCCCCATTAGGTCGATCGGGACAGGACAACGTCTGTCGGGTCAGCTAGTAAGTAATATTATAAAGGCGAAAGTAACTCTGTCTGTTAAGCTTTCACGATGAAACGGCAGAACCAAATTCGGCTTTGTTTTGATGAAAGGATATACATGATGAAAGCTTTAAGAAAATAGCGGAAAAATATTCCGATTTAATTTGATATGAAAATAGCTTGAGCCCTGGGAAAGGACATGGGCAACTTTTTAATCCGCGACTTCGCCTGCATCCGCGATAACCGACAACCACGCGGATGAAGTCGCGGGCAAAAGCTAGTAGAACTATAAAAAGGACAGCGGGAAGGGTAAAAACTAAGACAGTGTAACAAACACCTACTCACATTCTGCGCAATTCACCACCCATCACAGAAAAGTACACGTTACGCACATCACAGTATGTCAGGAATAAATAATGCTCCCTCTGAAATATGATAGTGGAAGACGCAGTAACAATGAGCGACAGCGTAAGTCCCTACGGTTTAATCAACGTACGCAAATGACACCGTAACGCCACGCAACTCTGGTACCACGCATTGTTAAAAATAATGATGGCTTATGAATTTCAAGGAAATTGTTGTGTGGTTCCGGGCTTATTTGTAGGTGTGATAAAAGCTCATAATGGATTACGTTGTGGCACAAAGTACGTAAGGCTGCGGCGCGCCCGAGCAGAGAGATCACACAGAACAAACCGCCATTTTTGTCACGCACACATTGACATTAATTTTATAGGTATTCTCAAGCAGTTTCAAGCAGTCTTCAGTCTCGACTGTCACGTGTTGTCTAAATTAATAAATGAGAGACATTGACATTTAATGACGAACAGGAAAATTTTGTTATAAAAAAAATGCAAAGAGTTCCTACCAGTGCCAATAAAATTGCATAATAATACGAATAAAATCTACAGAGTCAATACAGTAGCAGCCCTAGTGAGTTTGGCAAGTTTAGGTAATTATTTTTGAAGATGGCGGGAGCGGTCCTTCTGTAATCTCTATATTTTGTGGTTGTGGTGTCAACCTTGAGCTTGTCTGTGTTATTAGAAAAATTTGCAATCTATTTATTTATATATTTATTTACTTAAAGGTTATATACACATACACAAAATACATTCTAAGGTTACATTCTAATATAATGTATATGCCAATTACAGGCAAACACAACATTGACCAAAGAGACGCCAGATTTCCGCTTAGTTGCTAACTTAATTTAGGATTACAATTAATTTAAAGTACTTAATAGAGAAAACAAAAATTAAAATAAAATACTAGGCAGACAAAACAGGATAAATCATTACATTTCATTATTGTGTAGGAATGCCATGATTCTTGACTTAAACTTCACCTTAGAGTCATCTGTCAGACAACCCCAGTGATTTCCCTTACTCGTTGCTGTATTAAAGGTACTTGATTCGTTTCTACGGGACTTGTCAAATTTCATTGCCTCGGTGCTTTTCTGATGGTCGCCACTATTTATTCTGGCTTTCAGGAGTGGCAATGGTTGAGACTAGTTGTGCAGTCTCGTCTCAGAATTAATTCTAGCGGATCTATACTTCAATATTACACTATGATGAAGTGGAGTGTTTGTATTTTTTTTCTATAAAAAAGTAAATCTTCGGAAGCACAGGTCCAAATACAATAGTTCTTTCACTGAAAGCTACTTTATCGCCGAGTGCTATATTATATTGCCCTAATCGCCACGCTTGGCAGGCGGGTTGGCGATCGCAGTATGGTTGTTACAAAGGCACAGAGAACGCTGCTGCCCATTCTCTGGTAAGTTTGCTTTATTTATAATCATTTCATGGATATGATATAATGATGAGTAAGCATACCTTCTCCAATGAAATATCGTGCAGAACATAAAATCCAGTCCGACAATGCAATGTGTGACCATTTTTCTGTCATAAATATTCCTCGCCGTGCCCCTGAGGATAATATAACGGAAAACTCAATATGAAACTAAAGCAATAAATCAAAACGTAATAGGTAGGTAATTTATATTGTAACAATTATTCAAAGTAAACAAACATTAATTACTTAAAAACTTGTGTAATCCTTTAAAGTGGGTTTCGGATGTTAGAATACGACACTGTGATATGGCACTCATAAGGGAAAATTAATCCCGGCCTCAAGTTTGAACAACGTCTGATTTACAACAGTACCTATCCATCTTTGTAAATTTCTATGACGTCAAACTTAAAAATATGAGATAAGGATTTCTGCTGTTGTAAATATGAACAAGTACAATTGTAAACACTACACGCTGAAGTGGAAGTGGGCCGGTCACGTCTTCAGACGGACAGACGGTAGATGGATGAAGTGGACCTAAGAGTGGGACCGCGTTTGGACAAACGTAGTGTGAGACGCCATGCGGCACGATGGATCGTTGATTAGAAGATGGCGACTGGCAGTAGTTGGCGATCTCTTGGGTACATCTACGTTCAGCAGTGCAATAGGCTGATATTATGATATGATGACCATTATCCATATCGTTGCGGTGGCTGCAGCAGGTGTTCAAATGGCGCAAATAAAACAACCCTCTTGGATACTATAAGTTTAAACAGTTTAAAGTTGGAATACTAGAACCATAGGGTACGAGTGTTCACCTTGGTAATCACATTGGGAATGGTTCATTTTGGTACAATTAAGCTGAAATGATTTTAACACACAACAAGTATTGTTGAATGCAATAAATGAGGAGGTATCAGTATGCGTAAATAAAAATTAATCAGAGCCTATATTCTTCATGCCTTATTGATATGAATTTACTCAAATTATTTACCTGTTCTTCAACATTGATGAAGACCTATTGATATTCTTGACATCGCAAAAACCGATTGATATTATATTTGTAATTAGTGCCTAGGTACTAATTACATATAAAAGCTACTGACATACACGATGAGTAGTTCCAGAAATCAAACAGTCAGTATAGTTACTGAAAATCATATGACTTTTCTGTCCTTGCCATAAGGTTTACATTTCAACCTTCAACACGGTGTCTGAAATGGAAGTTCTACCTCAAATCACATGAGAGAAATTGAGAAATGTATTACTAGAGAATTCAGATGTGTATTGTGAACTATTCATGTAAAGCAATTTCAGCAGCGTATTAACATGCATGATGCACGTGTGGACCGACCATTAGCCTTCATGGAGGTCTGAACCTAGTGGCACAGTGACTTCGGTATGTAATCTGTGTATATGAGATAATATATTCTGTAACATTTTACTGAGGTAAAAAACGAAAGTTAAATAAAACATTCCTAAAAACGAAAACACGATAGCAATATAGGATACCAATATAGGATTTTGAGAAATAATAAATAAAACTATTTCAAAATAAGATTGTAATTAAAACTGTTCAATAGATTTCATTACTTTTCCGTCAGCTACAGCGACGAACATCAAAATGAAAGACTCATTATTTGAGTAAAAGTATTTTATCAAAGTGCTGTCAGTCTTAAAACGTCCGTATAAAATAAACAGTTATCAATAGATCAAACAAGACCCTGCATATAATATCTTTAAAGAAATTTTCTAGTTTTCGATAATTTTCATCATCATCATCATGTCAACCTTGGCCGATGCATGTTGGCGATCCCAGTAGGTGTTTTGGTACTCAGAAGGACGCTGATGTCAATGTCCATATCCCTCTGTCGCCTTCTACGTGACCCATCGGTAGGGGGGGGGGGGTTGTGCTATTGCGGCCGTCATAACACGGCCTAGATAATTTTATCGAGGGTCAACTTTCAAGTCAACCTTTCCTGACATTTCTTAGAATACAACAAATTTTAACAAAACATTTCACTCAATTAAAGTTTTCTCAATCTCAATAAAAGTAATGAAGTTTCCGAGAAAAGCTAACAAAATTTTCCTTTAAAAACATTTATTACTTTCCTTTTCCAGGAAAAAAAAAACACACCACCTTCCTTACCGTTGTGCTACCACCACAGACTAACTAATAGTTCCTTTTGCTACCACTGCCCAGGTCGTCACAAAGTAGTTGTGAGTTGGCTTTTAAACGATGGATGACGACGATATTAATTAACTTCAATATTAATTTCTCCCTCCATGTTTAAACGTATCTTCCCTGCTTACACGCCGACAAAAACAGTAAAGATATCTAACTATTAGTTAATCATGCAGCAGTTATTTTTATGCAGTGATGAGGAAAAGGGCCGCCTCCTTTATGGAGAGAATAAGAAATACAAAAAACAATACTGTCAAGGCTGTGTATGAGTGCTGCAAATTTAGCATAAGTAATATTTAATTTAATAAAATAAAAAAATAAAAATTAGTTTTATGTATCGCAATAATAATAATGGTGTGTTATATTTATAAATTAATGAATTGAATGAATTGTTATATTATTGAATTGAATTTATGAATTGGTGTATTATTAGTTTTATTTTATTAATGTATTGTTCTATATGGGTTAAGTACCTGAAATAAATGAATATTATTATTATTATTATAATCTGTGACGCGAGTGCCGAGAACGGAAAATGATGATGATGAAAACGATGATCGATCGATTGGTGTAGTAATACCCTAACCGTCGTACAAAACAATAACAACAACAGTAACGAAGTCATTATTGGACACTTTTGTAAACATCAAATGTTTGGAGTAAAAACAAATGGAATCTACGAATTCTTGGGAATCGAGAAGCAGCAAAAGTGTATACAAACAAAATAATATATAATTGGGACGGGAAACATTTTTTCTGAAAGTGACTTTTGATGTATTAGAGGTTTTATCACATTTGATTTAGGTATCATTCTTTATTTTAGAAATTACACTAAAGATGGGTTTCACGATTCATTAATGATTTATTTATTTCAGGCTACACAGGCCCATAGATAAATACCTTAACCTAAACATAGGTACATATTAATACTAATCCATCTAATATTACTAATTAGTAATCCATACTAATATTATAAACTAGCGACCCGGCCCGACTTCGCATGGACCTATAGCCTTCCTCGATAAATGGACTATCCAACACAAAAAAAAAAAAAAATCGAACCAGTAGATCCTGAGATTAGCGCGTTCAAACAAACAAACAAACAAACTCTTCAGCTTTATAATATTAGTATAGATGCGAAACGAGCGAGCGAGCGAGTTTGTGAATCGAACTCCAGGGAAGGATATAGGCTACTTTTTAGGGTCCCGTACAATAAAAATAACGGAACCCTTATAGGATCACTCGTGCGTCGTCTGTCCGTCCGTCTGTCACAGCCAATTTGCTCCGAATCTACTGGACCAAAGCATAAAAATTTGGTAGGATGATGAAATCCTATGACCAAAACACAGATGTGCAAAGTAAATAAATATTTTTTTTTAAATGAGGGTCATTTTCGGGGGTCAAATTAGGAAATTAAAAAAAAAAGTTTTGCAAATCTTACTGTGTCATATTTCAAATGAGGGCTTGTTAAGAGGATCTCAATTTTTTTTTATTATTCTTAAATAAATAGTTTTGATTTTATTCATGAAAGAAGACGAAAATTGACTATCCCCCCCCCCCCTGATCACCCAAACTACTGAGCCTAAAATTTTGAATAAAAAAAAACTAAAAATAGTTTATTGTTGTAGATTACAGGAAAACCTATAAGAATTCTATCAATTGGCATTGTACGGTACCCTCTTCACGTGAGTTTCGCACTCGCACCTAACCGGTTTTATTAATTGGGAACTTCGTGTGCATTCGCGATAACCGACATCCACGCGGACAAAGCTAATATTTTATAATTTAAAAATTGTGTTAATAGATAAGACTTAAGAGTATGTTAGTAGTACTTCACTTTGCACTAAATTGTCATTGTGCTGTCCTGTAGCACTTGTCTGCGGAAGCAACGGGATACTACGTCCTGCGGTCAAAATTTTTCTTCCATAACGAGAGGCAGGTAACAATTCGGTACTCGCACCACGATCGCCTCAAAGTTTCGACGCGGCTCCAGTCACTGCACCCTCGGCGTGTACCTTGTAATAAAAATAGCAGAAATGAACCTTCCATTTCAATTTGTCGCATGCTTTCTATGTCATCCATACAATTTTTTTGTATACCTATATTTTATTAATTTTGATGTTTATGTTTAGTATTTAAGTTAAATCATTATGAACCAATAATTTATACGTCTGGTGTAAACAGTTAGTTTACGTTAGTTATTCAATAATAAATAAATAAAAATATTATAAAGAGCAAAGACTTGATAGTTTTGTTTGTAATGAATAAACTCATACATTCATAACCGATTTTCTTCGATCCACGCGGGCAAGTCCCGGGCAAAGTGCTAGTTCTGTTTAAAAATCCACGAGGGTAATTCCCGGGCAAAGTCCTAGTTCTGTTTAAAAATCCACGCGGGCAAGTCCCGGGCAAAGTTCTAGTTCTGCTTAAAAACCACGCGGGCAATTCCCGGGCAAAGTCCTAGTTCTGTTTAAAAATCCACGCGGGCAAGTCCCGGGCAAAGTGCTAGTTCTGCTTAAAAACCACGCGGGCAATTCCCGGGCAAAGTCCTAGTTCTGTTTAAAAATCCACGCGGGCAAGTCCCGGGCAAAGTGCTAGTTCTGCTTAAAAACCACGCGGGCAATTCCCGGGCAAAGTCCTAGTTCTGTTTAAAAATCCACGCGGGCAAGTCCCGGGCAAAGTGCTAGTTCTGTTTAAAAATCTTATTGCAAACAGTACTAGGAGCAGATTCTACAACAACAGGGTCAAGCTTCAAGGG
The DNA here is from genome assembly GCA_947361185.1 of Charanyca ferruginea. Classification (NCBI taxonomy): domain Eukaryota; kingdom Metazoa; phylum Arthropoda; class Insecta; order Lepidoptera; family Noctuidae; genus Charanyca; species Charanyca ferruginea. Next base: position 51,845,544 of record OX376055.1, on the reverse strand, counting down.
TCAGATTCAAATCCGCTGCCCGTCCAAGCCTCTGGGCTATTTTCCCTTCATTAATAATAATTCGTTTCGCCCTACGTTTTTCATTGAAATCGTACTTCATACCGAAGTAGAGTAACATTAACACTGTTTAAATGTAGAATTGTTTAGTATGTATGATCTGAGGAAGTTTGTATTTTAAGTGCGTATTTTTTTTTAGATATAAATAAATAAGCCAGAGAGTTCCCGTTGATATATATTTTTTTAATATCTATTGAATACTAATGGCCAAAAAAGCAGTAAAACGCTATTTGCCCACATACTGATGTACCTCTATTAGCTTCCTCACAGATAAAACATAATTCAAGTAACTTGCTGTTAAATTATGTATACAAACGTTTATCTACCAATTCTAATGAAATAATCACGTTTGATAATATCTACCTACCCAAATAGAAAATATGGGTGCTTAATGCTTAATGTTTTCCGAGAAAAGGCAAATCCACATTTTCCCCTACCCTCAGTTCGAGGCCAAACCTTTATAAAATCTCTCAACACTTGTAAACCCACAAGAAATGTAAATGATCCTATTTCGAGACCATAGGACGGAATTTTGATTCAACTGGCCGTACCTTTACCGTAGCCTCATTATAACAACCTTCTTACAGAATAATTTAAAGTTAGATTGTTTGTCAAAGTAACGTTGTTTACAAATAAAAGTATTATTTAATAATCATGTCCGATTTTTATTTCCATAATCTGTTTCTTTATGATAATTGAGTGAAGATTATCTTTTCAGGATAGCCTGAAGCGAATTTTGTTTGTCGAGGAGGTACTCCCATTGAATATTAGATTTTGTCTTATTGACATTATGGGATCAATGAAGAATTTCAATTCGTTTTTGGAAAAGAGTTTCAATTAGCAACGTCGTAGCTAGCTCAAGAAAAATAAACAAAATTTTCCTCTACAATAAAAACTGTGTTGAAAAAAATAACTCAAAACGAGTGTTTAAAATAGTCGCTGTAAAATGTTGTAGGTAAAATCAGTTCTCTCTCGCTCTCTCGATCCTTCCCCTCTTCATTCTAAGAACGATTAGCCGGTCCAAGTATGCTGTAAAAATCTCACCCAATGAATTCAGGAGAGCATGAGATGACCTAACACTCCACGATAGACGTTACGATGACCTGTTACCTTAAACTAGCTAAACTTAAATTCAGCGAAGGGTATTGTATAACAAAATACCTAACTGGTTCAAAACAGCCATTTAAGTAATAAGTCAAGAAAACTATTACAGTAACTGATTTCACTCCAATTCTCATTATGTTCGTCGTTTGTCTATTACACTTTACTATTTGTTTGTTAAATGGTGATAAAATATCGCAGTTTGTTAATAGGAGGACAATTACGATTATAAATTGACCATTTAGTTCGAATTAGTTGGAAACACTTATTAGTTGTGTACACGTAATACTTAATTTTATAGTTTCACATTAATTGTCTTATTTGAAAGCCTTACAAAGCAGTACAAACACTTTGCAATCACTACGTATTATAAACTAGCTTTTGCCGCGACTTCGTCCGCCTCAGTAAAGTAGCCTATGCCCTTTCCCGGGGTTCAAGCTTTTTTGGCATACCAAATTTCATCAAAATCGGTTGTGCCGTTTCATCGTACAAGCGTAACAGACAGAGTTACTTTCGTATGTATAATAATGATTAGTATAGTATGGTTTAATATCTCCCGTCACGCAGAGAAACTCCTTCGGTCTAATCTCATAAATAACTGTAGGTCGATTTTGTAAAATTCAAACAACAACTCGCAGCTCACATCGCTATTCACTCTCACTTCGCATAAGGTTCAAAATGACTTTGATATATTTGACACTTTGAATCGGGTTCGAGAGCGAAGTGAGCGTCGAAGTGACGGGGAAATTATCTTACAGAATGCTACTTCTTACGTCATCTCATACTTTATCTGTCAAAATCTCCCTGTCAATTTAGTTCAACTCGCTGACACGCTCGCAAGGGTGGCGCTAGTGTAAATTCGAATTATCAACCGAGTTTTTAGAATGCCAATCAAGAAACTCACAGCGGATACGGATTCGAAGTTTAGAATGAGGTCTTAAAGAATCACACTCCTGGTCTGATTCTGAAAATTATTTCGCTAATATGAAGCTACGTAATTGTTCCTTAGTGCTATAGGCTATATTTAATCATCGAAAACTTAGGAATCCGTAGAAAATTCATGTGGACGAAGTCGCGCGAGTACACCATAAATATCGGATCTTGGATTTGCTGTGGAGGTCAGCTAATTCTTCTATACCCGACGGGGTACAGTACTGTAGTTGACAGTACAGTAAGAGTTCTGTTTTTTTTTGTTTTGAGGTAAGAAACTCTAAAAATAAGCAATATAATAATAATAATTTTGTTTTACGAACAATGCAGGAAGCAAAGCTCATCTGGCCGGTCTGTCGGGACTTGAACGTTATTACTTTTCTGTTTTCTCAATTGGCTTTTGCTATTTACCTTAGAAAAGGAATAAGTTAGTAATACCACTGCTATATTATTGTTCTCGGCGTAAAACTAACGGTTTGAGCTATCAACAACAACAAAATGAAGAAATAAGAACTGATATACCTGTTAATCTGCATTCAATCTTACATGCATTTAAATGGATAGTTATTAAAACACAGTATCTCATAATAAAAAGTTTCGCACTGCCAAAATATGTATTTATTTTATTTATTTAATAATATGTTCACGCAAAACACATAATTATAAACACATACTTAAACAAAATATGTTCGTTCTAGGATTACATTCTAATAAATATGCCAAATACAGGCAAACATAACATTGACCAAAGAGATACCAGATTTCTGCTTAGTTGCTAACATAAGTTTATATTTACAATTAATTCAAAATAATTAATAGAGAAAAACAAAAAAAAAAAATAACTTACGTCAAAACTTCAATAAAATTGTAGAAATTATTTTGGATATTAAACACTGATTAATTTGGATGTCCATGAAATTATTATTGTAGTATAGTAATGTAACATATTTGGTACATTGAATGTAATTGAGAGAATTGAGAGAATTAATTAATTGTAACTGAGAGATTAATCTACATAAACATCATACAAATAACATAAAAGTACCAGGCTCACATAACTATAGAGGAGGTAATGACACAAATCCAATGACGGGCCAAGATTCAATCATACGTTCCGTTGCCATTAGGAAAATGGCGTTAGGGACAGACGACAAATCCGTGACCGAAATAACAATGATGGGTTCGCTAAGCGACTAAGCACACATAGAACCGTGATCCTGCTTTGTGTTCTAAATTGCCACGTTATAATAAAATGTAGTTTTGGCCCAACGGTTACAATGGTGATAGGGATGGGCGATACTTTCGATGGTAATTTCATCGGTAACCTTTAAAATAAAACGTCGATTATGATAAGAGTTTAAATGCTATACGTGAGAATATTATAGTCGAAGTTTTTGTAAAACCAATCTTCAACACCAGTTTCTGCCCGTGACATCGTTTGTATTCAGAATACCATAAAGCAAATCCATCTCTTGACAATAATGTAGCTTTTTGTCAGTTAAACATTGTTTGCAATCGTATCAGTAACCAAACAAACAAAACCTCTTTTTAATATTAATGTAGATGAAACAAAAACCAATTAAACACATTTAAATGATAATTTCGAATTTTCGAATTTAAAAAAAAAATTAAGTATAAAAAATCAATGTTTTAATTTTTTTTTGGCTACAGTTTACTACAAACAATCTCGTTACAATTTATATGAACAGTTCACGAATTAACGGACAAGATATCGGATTTCGTAAAAGCAAGGCCCAGCACTATAATTTAATACAACATAAACTGCGTTATGTTTAGCTAATATAATGGCGCTGTCATGGTGGATCCGTGGACAAATGGCCAACATTTTTTATTACGTCCATTAGGGTGAACCGGTAGGTAGATTGATATTAATATAATTTTCATATTAATTTGTGAAAGAAATGGAAGAGCAAATGTCAAAGTAATTTAATTATGGAAATTGGTTTTGATAATAATAATAATATAATAATAATATGTAGGGACATTTTCACACACGGCCATCTGACCCCAAACTAGGGAGGCCCTGTACTATGGGTGTCAGACAGCTGATATACATACACAAATACATTTTTTTTTTGTAAATACATGCATAATATATAATAGATAAACAACACCCAGACACAAGGCAAACACAAGTGCTCATCACACAAATGTTTACCCTGGGCGGGAATCGAACCCGCAACACGCTGCGCAGCAGTCGATCGCTCAGCCACTGCGCCAACCGTGTCGTCACATGTTTCCGTTTGAACTAGAATAAGATTCTAGCAACAAGGAATGGGATTACATAACCTGCTTTCGTACCCACCTTTACTAATCACGAAGTAAATAAATTTACTTCGTATTCTCAACCATGGTTGGGACATGAAACACAGTTCCGGTTCATAGTAAAAATATTAGATATCTAATACAGGAAAATACGTTAAAAACCATCCCTGTTTAATATTAAATTCGCCTGAGATCCTATCCATTTTACTTTATCTCACCGTCTCTTATAATCTGACACAAAATTCTGAACAATATTTTTCTCTTATTCCCAGCGAGATTTTTTAATCATTGGTGTCATTATTTCTTAACTTTTCTACTTCGGCAAATATTTTCTCAGGTCAACGAATACGAAAAAAACGTCTGCTTTTTCTTTTTTGCTATTCATAATTATTTGAGTTGGGAAGCGTTGTTAAATTGTGGAGATGATCGTGCAAAAGGTATCACAGATATTAGTTTTTTTTGAGAAACTTAGCAATAATACCAGTTTAACGCGAATTCATTCATGTCACATTTGCTGAAGCACATATAGCACAGTTACTGAAAATTCTTTTGGTAGAAGTTACAAGTGAGTGAAATAAATGAATTTGAATTTTCGTGTTATAAACGTGTGGCTTTCTAGAACATAACCATGTTAATTCATTTTGTGTAGACGTTCCTGAATGTAATATTGAGTTCTTTTTTATTAGCTTATTCTATCTCACTCCTGAAAAAAAAGAAATAACAGTTTACTTGTAAGAATATAGTACAACACAGTGTTGCAATTGTCATGGTCTCATGTATTCTACCATATCCGGTGTACAAATATTTATATATAGCTAATAAACAATATTTGGTTTATTTTTATTAGTTAAGAACTCGTTTGTTGAGTAAATGCATTAACTTAATAATATCAAGAAGAACGCTATAGTTTGTGCTTCAATGAGCCCATTCGGTACTCCATGTTCATCCATACTAATCTTATATATAAAAATCTTCTGTGCGTGTGTATGAAAGTGAACTCCTCCTAAACGGCTGGACCAATTTTGATGAAATTTTTTATGTGTTCCAGTGGATTCGAGAATGGTTTAGATTCAAAATTGGACCACAGTCGAGTTGTAGGACTTTTTTATTTTAAGGGCAGGACAACGTCTGCCTGGCCCTCTAGTAATATTATAAATGTGAAAATACTTAACTCCGTCTCTTACGGTTTCACGATGAAACGGCTGAACCGATTTTGATGAAATTTTTTATGAAGATAACTTGAACCCTGGGTAAGGACATAGGTTACTTTTTAATCCGCTACTTCGTCTGCATCCGCGATAACGGACATTCACGCGGACAACCCGCGACCTCGTCTGCGTGAATGTCGGTTATTTATTACAGGCTAGTTTATTATAAACTAGCTTCTGCCTGTATTATAAACTAGCTTCTGCCTGCGGCTTCGCCCGCGTTTAGAGAACTGTTATCCATTACCGGGACAAAAAGTATCCTATATGTTAATCCAGGAAATGTTCTACCTGTGTGCTAATTTTCATGCAAATCTGTTCAACGGTTTACGCGTGATTGAGTAACAAACATCCAAACATCTTCACAAACTTTCACATTTATATTATTAGTAGGATAGGATTCGATAAGCCATACAATACAAACTTTTGCTATACATTTTCATGCTTTGGAAGGGCATTCTCATTCCCTCAAATATAGTAAAGTAAACGTGCGGCAAAGGCCACCCTTCATTCCTTCCATTTTCATGTTTCTGTGCTTCATCCCTCCAGTTTTGAAAGACTTAATACAATTCGACCATGAGTTAAAATTAAACATAGATTTCAATTGTCATTGTGGTACTACTCATTTGAGAATTTATTTTTCCTTGGGTTCAGACATCGTTTTTCGCGGTAACATGCATATAACATAGCACGCTGTCACTCTGAATGAATCGCCCTTCCGTGATATATTTCAATATATTCTGCCACAGGAATGTTCGATTCCTATTTTGATTGTTACATTATTTTTTGTTGGTAGAGGAAATAAAGGAGTATGAGCTTTCATGTATGCGTTTATGGTATTACAGATTTATAGAACTAAAACGGATGTATTATTGAAAATATTTGTTGCGTTTACGCAAGCGATGGCATGTCGTGGTGTCCAGGGGTGTGATTCTGTAAAACCTCATTCTAAACTTCGAATTTGAATCTGCTGTGAGTTTCTTGATTGGCATTCTAAAAACGCGGTTGATAATTCGAATTTACACTAGCGCCACCTTTGCGAGCGTGTTAGCGAGTTGAACTAAATTGACAGGGAGATATTGACAGATAAAGTATGAGATGACGTAAGAAGTGGAATTCTGTAAGGTAATTTCCCCGTCACTTCGACGCTCACTTCGCATTCGAACCAAGAGTGCTATTCTGTTACAATCTCCCTCGGTGAACACCTAGGTGAAGTGAGCTGTGATCCGATTGTAGGGCTTTGTAAATCCCTAGCATTGGGACAGATGACAGCTCACTTCACCTAGATGTTCATCGAGGGAGATTGTAACAGAATAAACATACCGATTCAAAGTGTCAAATATATCAAGGTCATTTTGAACCTCATGCGAAGTGAGAGTGAATACCGATGTGAGATGCGAGTTGTTGTTTGAATTTTACAGAATCGACCTACAGTGGTTAAAGCATCTTCTCACCTTTCATGCACGAGGTTGGCAACCGGGAACAATCAGGTACCGTCACATTGCTACTTGATTGTGCCCGTTTCATATTATAAGTTGTTTATAAGTTTATCTTGGACATAACTGACATCAGTGAAGGAAACATCGTGAGGAAACCTGGAGTTTAGGTAATTTATTTTTATTTAGAAAAGTTTTAGTTAGGTACAAAAATAAGATAAAAATAGTGACAACGATGAGGCCAATTAAAAGTTTTCATAGATAGAAAATACATATTCATAGGTACAAGAAGGTAGAAGACAGGTACTTTATATAAATAAAATCGAAAGAATAGGAAAAGTAAGATCAGATAAATTAATAAATAAAATTAATATAGGTACGTCTGGAATCGCCAATCCTTGAGCAAGCGTGGTGATTAATACTCGTGCCTAGAAGAGGTCTTTGCCCTACAGTGGGACAATTGTAGGCTGGTGTTATTATTATAACGCGAGCGATATATGAGGTTTAAGGGTGTTACTACACCAATAGATCGATCACCGATCGATGCCATCGGTCGACATCGATCGACGTTGATCGATTGGTGTATTAGCTTTGGCTGATCGACGGATACCGTTCGACTAACTAATCGATCGATTGCCAGTCGATGGCATCGGTCGACGTTGATTGATTAACTCCGGCTATAATCCATTACTAATAATAATCAAGCAGCTCGATCGATGTCGACTAATCCATTCTACTATTGATCGATGCCGTCAATCAACGATCGATCAATTGGTCTGGTTTTTATTTAAATAAATTGGCAATTTATTATTCGACCATTTATCGTCGTTGGTTTAACATACACATTAAATACTTATTATTAAAAATATAATAAAGCTTGATTGATTACAGTAAAACTCAATCTATTAAGTTTAATTTACCACATTTTGTTTACCTAGTGTCTATCAGTAATAATCTTTGACATTTAAATTGATGGCCAACCAAAATACTCGTATATAATTATCAATTTGCCGCCAATGAACTCCGGCTCAATTTATTAACTCGAAATAGGCGTCAATAATTTTAAATGCTGAAGGCATACATTTTCACGCCCACGTATTTTAGAACGATGTTATGAATTTCAATTACAAAACTGACAGATTTCATACTGAGCAATCTCTAACTTACGAATCTTAGGTTTAAATCCTAGCATTTTAGAATTGCGACCTAAATCTTGGTAAAATATGATGAAGCTAATTCATTAATTTATTTATTAATTATACCAAATTACAGTGCTTGAAATATATTACAATTTACATGTCTAAAATTAAACCATTAATTAAAAAGTTAAAGTGATCATTACATTAACAAAGTATCTTAAGATGTTCGTGGTTAAGAAAAAGCTGTACGGAAAGATAGGACATGGTTAAGCTACGCTAGCCGCGGCCACTCCAAAGATGGGTGACCATCCTTTTTATATTGAGACACCTTTGTGTCTTGGAAAGCACGTAAAACCGTTGGTCCCGGCTGTCTTTTGTAGATCTATGACAGTCGTTATATGTAGGTAGTCAGAAGCCAGAAAGTCTGACAACCAGTCTTCCCTAGGGAATCCCCCCTAGGGGATCCCTAGGGGGTCTTTCCTACTTACCCAGTAATTAACTGGGCTGTGGTGGTCAGACAGGCAGTCGCTCTATGTGAAACACTGATAATTAGCTGCTTCTGATTAAGTTGGGTATTTGCTAGGTAGATGAGAATGATATAAGGGGTGTGATTCTGTAAGAACTCATTCTAAACTACGAATCTGAATCCGCTGTGAGTTTCTTGATTGGCATTCTAAAAACTCGGTTGATAATTCGAATTTACACTAGCGCCACCTTTGCGAGCGTGTCAGCGAGTTGAACTAAATTGACAGGGAGATTTTGACAGATAAAGTATGAGATGACGTAAGAAGTGGCATTCTGTAAGGTAATTTCCCCGTCACTTCGACGCTCACTTCGCACTGGAACCCGATTCAAAGTGTCAAATATATCAAGGTCATTTTGTACCTTATGCGAAGTGAGAGTGAATAGCGATGTGAGATGCGAGTTGTTGTTTGAATTTTACAGAATCAACCTAAAGGAACTACATTATTAGACTTGTTCTATTAATATAAAAATACGTATTTTGATTAGAAATTTAAATATAGCACTACAAATCCTGGAACTCTGAAGCGCGGACAAATAAAACAAATATTTAAAATTCCTTTGCAGTATTTGTTTACGTTTTTACCAATTTCTTTTCATTGCTTCTACAGCGAAACTGCATTCAGGCATTGCATGACATTCATATTTGAGAATAATATTTTTGCTGGCGTAAAACAAAAGTGAAAATAGCTTTAACTTTCAGATGTTTTTGTTGTGAGTGCTTTTCAATGTTATCTACATTGAAATATTAGTAGGTGTATATTAATAAACACTATATTATATGTATATTAATTAATAATATTATATTTGTTTAATATGTACAAATATGTAAAATAATTATATTATATGTAAATTAATGGTAATCTGGGCACATGACCCGCAAGCGACTTTCATACGTGTCTTTATAACTTGGCTGATAGATCAAGCTGAAAGTTATTTAACATTCTTTTGTTCTTCTATTTAAGCCTTTATCCTTAGGAATATTAACATTGGTAGGTTTTTGTATTTGACTCACCTTTTAGTAATTTCCTAGCTGAACAAAAGCCTACCCTTTTTCTTCGAAACGTGTCTTTTAACTGCCAATAAAGGTTCCCTTAACACTTCCGCATCCGGTACCCGCAGACGCTCTCATTGACGTTTTTTTTTGGAAACATAGGTTTATTTTCCTTCAACAAGACGCGTTTATATTCCTTCCAAAAATAATAAAATTCTTTTGTTTTGTTCCCAGATAATGAGGTGCGTTACCAAAACACCAAGTAAATATGAATAATATAAGTTCGCCAACGAAGGTTGATCTTCAACGAAAAATATGATAATTTGTTGGTGAGAGGGTCAAAAAGAAAAATAATGGCGACGTGTAGGTAAACGAGGTATAAGGGAAAGCTGACATTTACGACGAATTTTTGACGAAAGTGGCACGTGCACGAGGGAGCACGAATATAGGTACCTATCTGCTGCTCAAAAATTGACGTTTATAGGGAACAGGTACGAAGATATATTACGACAATTTTTTTCTAGGTTATTTGGTACATTCAGTGATAAATATTACATACAGTATCCTACCATGGAAGTATATTTACTCCAATATCAAAACAAGCAGACATTATCTACTGCAAAAAAGACAAAAATGAAAAACTAAAACGTAAAGTGAACGCTTCACTTCAAAGTAAGTAATGACAAATATTTAGTTTGAAAACAGCATTCAAATGAAAATATTCTATACATACCAAACGTAAAAACAAAACGTGGATATTATCGCCTTTCATATCCCGGGGCCGTGAACGGTACCCAACACAGTCAACAAACAAAATTTTCAATTAATACGACATCCCCCAAACATGGACTAAATCATTATTTACTCGTATAAGTAATAACAGTTTGAAACTAATATTGAGTGTACCTGATTTCTGGCTATACAGTCCTGGCGCTAATCAAACTACGATATTATAACATTCGGTCCCAGAATACAGAACCAACAACATGTCCTATGTTGTTGGTTCTGTATTCTGGGACAACAGAAACTACTCTTAACAAGTTTAGATTGTCTGTCGACCCTTCATTCTTTACTGTCTATATTATTTTCCAGGCGTGTCAAAATAGAGAAAATATTAATTCTCAAATATATTAAAACACTAGCTGACCCGACAGACGTTGTCCTGTCCCAATCTACCTATTTATCTACCTTACACCTACCCTACACCTACCCTACATCTACCCTACACCTACCCTACACCTACCCTACACCTACCCTACATCTACCCTACACCTACCCTACACCTACCCTACACCTACCCTACACCTACCCTACACCTACCCTACACCTACCCTACACTACACCTACCCTACACCTACCCTACACCTACCCTACACCTACCCTACACCTACCCTACACCTACCCTACACCTACCCTACACCTACCCTACACCTACCCTACACCTACCCTACACTACACCTACCCTACCATAACCCTTAACATTTAGGGGGATGAAAAATAGATGTTGGCCTATTCTCAGACCTACCCAATATGTACACAAAATTTCATCAGAATCGGTCAAGCCGTTTCGGAGGAGTACGGGAACGAAAACTGTAACACGAGAATTTTATATATTAGAGATATTCGGATTATGTGACCTTTTTTGAGGAATAAGCTAGAGAGTCCACTCTCTAGCTAGGCCGTATGGTGCCGGCCGCGAATTGTACCACCCCATTTCTACCCGTAGGTGTTGTAGAAGGCGACAGAGCGATGTTTACCAGAGGATGGGCAGCAGCGTCCTTCTGAGTAATCATAAATCATAACACCTATTGCGAACGCCAACATGCATCGGCCAAGCATGGCGATTACGTTGGCGTCTGAAGGTTGTCATGTTGTTGTTGTTGTTGAAGCTAGAGAAAATGAATAAGACAGAACAATAATACCCCACCGGTATTACAATTTTGTTTTTGGACATAGTGTGCAGCATAGAATTGTAATCGTATTAACGCCTTCTAGTTTGTTTTATATTCTGACCATTCGGATGTTCGCTTCGATACAATGCAATGACCGGAGAGGTGTTCGGTCAGCATTAATATTTCGTGGTGTTACCGCGTCGCAGATCATATGAACGGACGGAGGCACGGTTTGCCTCCATATTTAATGTTTTAAGTGCTTTTTCGTGTCGCCAGGTACTCATCAAGCTTCTCACCAAATTGGAGGGTCTATTTTAGTGGTGGTTTACTTTGTTACTGCCCGTTATAACGGCGTGACAGTTTGTTTAATTGTAATATTAGTGAGATGGTCATAATATTAAACGGACCGTGAATTTTAACTCGTTCAGAAACTAAATTGAATGGCTTTAAACAAATGTGTTTCTCCAAAGTCGTTGTGTTGCTGAAACCTTTGTGTAATGAGCGTTATATGCACGGACTATATACAATTTTATATATTAACTAGCTGACCCGACAGACGTTGTCCTGTCCCGATCTACCGAACATTTGGATGAGGGATGAAAAGGGGGGGGGGGGGGGAAATGGGGATGAAAAATAGATGTTGGCCGATTCTCAGACCTACCCAATATGCACAAAAAATTTCATCAGAATCGGTCAAGCCGTTTCGGAGGAGTACGGGAACGAAAACTGTGACACGAGAATTTTATATATTAGATATTAGATGACAATTGGGTACCTCCTTGACACCACCAATCAATTGACATACTTTTTGTGAGCTGTCAAAACGAGATTCCTCCATACATTTTGTATGACAATAGCGGCCTGTGACGTCACTTATTTAACAACTCAATTGACTAAAGCTAAAGCAACTTAAAATCGAATTTTACAGTTAATTGAAAATTAATCGGGTTTTCGGGGCTAAAATAAAGTGTATTTTAAGATAAGTTGTATTTTGGAATTATTGGTTAATGGTGTCAACAACCCAATTGTTGTTCAATGGTTTACATTCATGTCCCACATATGTATATTATAGCCAGAATAATCAAGTATGAATCATGCCTTAGTCCAAAACTTTTAGCTTAAGGCGCTAACAAGCGACTTTTGCCGATTTTAAACTGACAATTACGTTAAAACATGTTGTGTAAATGATTTGTAAAATATATGTTAAACTAGAACATTCTCTTAATCATTTAATATGTGAATATTTTTGATTAAGTTCTTATTAAATAGTTTAATTAAATCGTGAAGTTGTGTCTAACGCGGACAAAACATTGATCATTACACAAAATCTACCAGGAATATTTAAACAAAACTTTTACTATCTTACAGACAATTTTATTATCTATCTTTCAGTAAACGCCTTTTTTTTAAGGTAAAGAATACTATCTTTTATTTAATTTTTTCGACTAAACTTTGAGAGATTTGGACGCAGCGCATACGACTCTCTAGTCGTCGCCTTAACTTTAAGTCACATTAGACACGGTCATAACTTTTAGAGCAAAAACTGTCACCGTAGCCGAAATCGGCATGGGGTGTTACTATTATTAGCTATAAAAAAAATTCCAGCCTGTATTTTCCCACTGCATGGCAAAGGTCTCGTTCCACTTTTCTCTATCAAGGGCTATTTGGGACCAGTCTTTGTCTAAGGAGTCTAGATCATCCCGCCATCTCCGCTTAGGCCTGCCGCGATATCGCTTATCATGTAAAATAGACCCATTGGGTCACGCGTTTGACCCAATGAGCGTCTGATTTTAATAATATCAGTTATCTAAGTACACTGTTTCTGTGAGTACCAAACTATGTAGTTTCTGTTCTTATCTCAAAACTTGTTCAGAAAAATATTTCCAAAGTGGGCGGCAGTCACCGAATAAAAACTTTTGCTGTCGTGGACATGTTTCGCCCGAGGCATATTCAACGGTACCAAAAAAGGACAGACCAGAGCGCAAAATATAAACCTTAAAAAAACTGGCTGGGCTGACACTTTTGAAAATTGGAATCTTTTCAACATTTCAAAACTGACACGACCTTAAAACAAAAATACCATTTCTTTATTTTCGTATCCTGAGTCCAAATATATATTTTTTATATTTTTTTATTTCTTCATTTCTGAGAAAAATAAGTAAAACCAAAAAGCATGTGATGACGTCACATATACGGTGGAATGAGGTAGTTTACCTTTGCATTAGCGTTTCAATGGTTTATATGAAAACATTAACGTCAAATAAGACACACGTCAATGTCACACATATTAAGTCTAATAATAATGATAATAATTTTTTGACGGGTCACAGTATAACAAAGGATAAAACGCTATGCCACCGTGAGTATGACGTCATTTGGCGCGTACGTCTTTTTAGAATATACCTAATTTCAAAGTTGAAATTATGAATGAAAAGTACATAATTTCGAAAAACGGAAAAATACGGGTGCCTTAGATTTGTATTTACTTTTATATAACGTAATAATACATGCAGGTTAAAAATTTGAAATGTTGTCAATTCAGTACCTTTCAGTCTGTGTCCAAAAAACGTATTATTTTCATTTCCGTTCAAAACTTCCATGTCTTTATCCTGTCGAGGATATTTTATGATGTAATGTCCTATCAGTTTCACATAACCCTGCCATGGTCGTACTTTAACTGGTAACTAGGCCATCAATACTCAGTGTGCTATTTGCAGCATCCATTAAGTGGAAGTGGTTTTAAAACATACTATACAATCTGGTTCTAGTTTTACCAATGCTGGAAATATTTTTGTGTAACTATAAGCAAAAAGACAATTAATGAGAATGTTAATTGATTAAGGGATCTGAATATTCCCCCAATTAAGGATTTTAGCAAGTTTAAGATAAAACTAAGGATCTAGAAAAAAACACTAATGGATTTTAATTGTAAACACTCAAGAAGAATCAAACAACAAATTCTTAATTGGTCATCCATTATCTAAAACGTTAAGTATCTTTTTATTTAGTTTTAGAACGTCTTAAAATTGTTATTGCTCTAGTGAGGGCATATTTTTGAAGTGATCAATCTTAATGAATGATAATCAGGGTGGGTACCTTGCTATGTCTTACTGGCGACCCAGCCCAGCTTCGCATGGACCTATAGCCTTCGTCGATAAATGGACTATCCAACACAAAAATAATTTTTCAATTCGAACCAGCAGATCCTGAGATTAGCGCATTCAACCAAACAAACCAACCAAACAACAAACTCATCAGCATCATAATATTAGTATAGATTAAAGTAAGGGTATATATTATTTTTTTTATTTTCAACCGGTATTGTCCCACTCAGTTGCAGGCAAAAGGCCTCCCTTTCTCCTTTCCAACTCTCTCTGTCTAAAGCTAGTGTGGACCAGTGCCTCCTGTAAGGGTCATTAGTTCAGCTCATCCCGCCATCTCCGCCTGGGTCTACCACGATGTCGCTGAAAGTTTTCCAGGACCCACAGTGCGGTTGTTTTAACCCAAGGCCCGTTCGACATGCGGAAGATGTGACCGGCCTACTAAACCCACTTAAGCTTGGCTGCTTTTTGAGTGACGTCGGCGATTTGTATGAGTAGAACGAAATGAAGAAATCAATCATTTATTTAGTTAAACATTGGTATGGTTACATAGATAGTAGGTACGTTGAGAAAGACAGAAAGTAACAGTAGTTATAATATTTTTTTATATTAACTCCACGAACATTTCTAAATATTACATATGCTATAAATAGGGTCAACTTAAATACTATGTTATTAAATATCACGTTTTGTATACATACAAATATTAATTGAATAACCACCCTCCTCCAACCAGCTTCTTCTATATTCTCATATGCGGAGAAGGCACGACCATTAGGCCCGAATTCTCCACCGAAGCGGAAAGGAGAGGAGATGTCTCGTAAATAACCAATAGGACACTATATCGCGATGAAATTAAGCGGTGAGATATGAAAATAACGCAAGCCGATTGGCTGTTCGAGACATCTCCTCTCCTCTCCGCTTTGGTGAAGTCCGGGCCTTAATCACCACGCTTGCTTAAGCCGGATTGGCGATTTCAGATAAATCTTTTATAAGTCCAGGTCGACGTTTTCCTTCACCGATGTCAGTGATGGTCAAGATGAACATGGAAAGAACACAGGAATTGTAAAACACATTTCACATCACACCGGCATTAGTCTGATATCGAAACGTAAGAAGCGCATTATTCACTAGGCCAGCACGACAGCAGACCTACGATATACGATTTAATTAAATACACTGCTACTAAATAACAGACTGTATAAAAGCAGTTTTGAGAGCTGGTTCGATGTGAGAAGAGGTGAGGAACAGTGTTCCGGAAGGAGGCGGGGCGTGCCGCTACTGTACGGTAGTACCAATATTTATACTGCGACGATAGGTTGTAATTATCAGAAAGATCAATACTCCTTAATTAGATCACGTTTTAAACCTAGGCATTCCTTATAAATACAAAAACTTAATATATTCCTCATTAATCTTCTTACGCTATAAAAATAGTTTCCTACATAAAAATTATCGTTCGCGATGCATGATGAAAAATGTTTGCGATATAAAAACTCTAAAGAGCTATTAATTTATGAACTTACCTGAGACGGGTTAGGGAAGATATTAGAAAATCTTTGCATTAAAAATGTCTGCCATCTTGACACCGATATGAAATTTTCATCTTAAGAGCGCCCAACCCGTCATATTTTCCATACAACGCTCGTACGCGATTACGGTGTTATATCAAATTATTAACCAAATATTTTTTACACACAGGTATCTTGTGGTTTAAATCTAGGTTTGTATGAAGCCAAAAATAAACTTTTTTGACAAACAAATTCAGTAAACACGTCGGAAAATCAGTATTTTTGAACTTTGGCCGTTCATAATGCACTCATACATTATAAAAGTAAAAAATCAGCTTCATACAGACCATGCATATGTAATGGTGATTCTAAATTACAAAATTTTTTACCAAAAACTTGTAAGGCTTTTTCAAAAACACGTATGTCCTGGAACAAGTTTTGTGAAATTTCGGCGCCATAATTTTCCTGTGATGCTATCGCGTTCTCACTCACTCGTTTGTTTTCGAGCTTGGCGTTGGTTGAAACAAAAAATTTTTCAATCATGCTCGCGTTGAAGTTCGTTCGATGGGGATGGGCGTTCTTAAGATTTTTAATTCATCTATCTACACAGGATGAAATTGAATTCATTAGCAATTTTTAAAGAAGTGACTCAGACCACGAACCTGTACAACTTTCATTATGGAGCCAACTCAAACAGCGCGTAAAAAAAACAGTTGTTGCATACATTTTGGCCGAGTACCTAATGCACTTCTGTATGGAACAGCTGTTAATGCTCCATACTGAAAGTTGATATCAAACAGCTCCATAATGAAAGTTGTTCAGGTTTGTGGTTTGAGTCACTGCTTAAAATTTTGCTAATGAATATTCAATTTCATTCGGTATATATAAAAATGAATCGCCGAAATGTATGTAAGCGCATAACTTCCGAACGGCTGGACCAAATTGAATAATTATTTTTTTGAGTTTGGTATTGTCAGGAGAAGGTTAGTGTAATTGAAAAATTTTGTTAAGTAGGATAGGTACTTGTAGGGTAGGTAGGTAGGGTAGCTAGGTAGGAAGGTAGGTAGGTTGGTAGGTAGGAAGGTAGGTAGGATAGGTAGGGTGGGTATGTAGGGTAGGTAGTTTGGTAGGGTAGATAGATAGGAACAGGACAACGTCTGTCGCGTCAACTAGTTTTATGTAAAAGCTTTCACTGTATGAGAAGTGACCTTAGCCCTGCAATAGGACAATAATAGATTGGTATTATTATGATATAACTAATGACTATTTAGTTATATAAGTTAACCGTATAATATCGCATCTCCAATATTTAGGAAAGTTCGTTGTATTATTATCAAAAACGTTCGACTTTTGAAATTTCAAATCAATCTTTTTCGTTTTTTTTCAATTAATTTTAGTTTGATTGACTCATCAGACGTTATCTGGCATAAGATTAACAAAGAGAAGAAAGCTTGCGGCAAGAGTCTGTACTCATTAAAAAAAATAGAGCCATCTAATCGTAAATTATATTATTGCAATTTTGCGGTCTCCATTCCAATTACCAATTCAATCACAATACAAGATCTAATCGAATTGTGAAGAGACTTTCAAATTAAATTATTTACACACGAAGAAGAAAATTGTGAGAAAAGGCATTGAATAAAGACTTTTCCCAGTAGTCGTAATGAAATGCAGAAAATATAGGCAAAACGACATAATGTTCCGAACAGCGCATTGTTTCATATTCCAGTTAGTAAGACGAAGTATTTCAATACATTATAAATATATACTCGTACCTACATTGTTGCTGTTTTGATCTTATTATTTTCTCTGCATTTAGCAGTTTGTGTTTTATTTGAGGAAGAAGGTTTTTGAAGGGAGATATACGAAAAATGCTTTATTTTGAAAGCCAAACAGCAGCCAGCAGAAGCGGCAGTTTGCTTGGTAAACTAAATGTCATTTAGAGAAAGTCGAAGTCGAAAAGACATCAAACTATGTTGTACCTTTTCCAAACTACGAGTATGTTGGGATCGGATTCCAGTGTAACTGGATGCAGCTGAATACCAGTGTGTTACATAGAGCGACTGCCTATGTGACGACCTCCACAACCCATTTACTTACTGCGTAACACAATACCTCTATCAAGACTGGTTATCAGATTTCCTGCCTTCTGACTATCTGTCAAATATGTAAACACGAACAAATAAACGAAAAAATAAAACAAAAATAAATTTACTTTTGTGAAACAAAACAAATGTTAACACTTCTGCGATTGACATAACCAAATTCAGTTTTCTTTTATCTCCAACTTTATACAGATAAAATTTGAATTAAATTCTCTTTGTATTGCAAGAAAATGATTACCTACTATGTCATCGTAAACTAAGCTATTTATTTAAAACTAGCTGACCCGACAACGTTGTCCTGTCAACTGATTTTTAAATTTTCTCACCGTATAAACCTTCCCCGGACTTCCATAAATATTTCAAGACCAAGATTAGCCAAATTGGTCCAGCCGTTCTCGAGTTTTATCGAGACTTACGAACAACGATTCATTTTTATATATAAGAAAAAGAAGAAGAAGATTAGAAATGTCACTGGCCGTACGTACTAAGTCTTCAATGTAATCGAGAAAAATGAATAAAATATTAAATTTTCATTTCAATAATTATATATGTAAATGCGAAAGTTGGCAAAATTATTGTTGCTCAATTACGCGTAAACATTTCAACGAATTTCGTTGAAGTTTTGGCACAAGTAACATAAATATTTTTGGTCTGGGAATAATATTAGTATCAATTCCCACAGTAAACGAGGGTAATAGATAGTTGTTAAAAAAACAACACTTAAACCAATCAATTAGAACGGATAAAGTGTGACTCATTAGAGATAAAATAGCAAAAGCGTTTGAGTAAATAACGATATTCTCTGCGGGACTCTTAGCACTGAATCTCACGCGACGTTACACTATTCTAGGAAAGTGGTTCGTAAAAAAATCTTATTTACAAAATTAAGTGAGAAAAACCGCTGTTAAAATCATATAAATCTCTTAGGAGCCGGTTAGTACCGATTATGCGATTCTTTTTTGGTGAAAAGAGATTCTCTTCGTGGGAAAATGTTTTAATTTTTTGCGGGATTTTTGGCTTCTAGATATTTACAGTTTTTTTACCCAATATCAGATAGCAAAAACCTTTAAAAAATGAAGATTTTATTTTTTAATTATTTATAAGGTGACTTCGGAGCTGACATGTACCTAAGTGTAACATTTAAACGTTACGCCAATGACGAAGTACACAAATAATTCGAAAAGCAAAAAAAATTGATTGGCAGAGAATGACACAATTATTAATGATAAGTACTTATGTTATATTTATTGGAAGTGTGGTGTGGGGGTGTGTGCGTGTAACTGTACAGTATTGAAAATTGTAAATGTGTGTGTGGGAATTATTATATAAGAAAATTTACATGTGGGTCAACATATCATTTTTTCTTATTTAAGAATCATCATCATCATCATTTCAGCCGAAAGACGCAGCAGTGGACGTCTTTGGGGGGAGTCCAAGTGTTGCATAGGCCTTCCCCAAGTGTCGCCACATTGACCCGTCCCGTGCGACTCGCATCCAGCGGATCCCCGCAACCTTTACCAGGTCATCGGTCCACCTAGTGGGAGGCCTTCCAAAGTAACATTTTTAAGGTTGTAATAAAATGATTATGCTTTGACAAATAAACAAGCATTATATCGAACACAAATAATGTTGATGATGCAATGTATTTGACTTTTTAAATAGTAATTAATGTACGGTACTAAAGTTGTTTTCGCAGAAAATACATAAGCTGTGCTAACGAGCTCTTGCTACAGTTTTACCCGTAAAGCACTGAAAATTGTTGAATTGCTATCTGCTCTCTACTTGGTGCAACGAATAGTTGAAATATTGTACGTATGATGTACTCAACCAACACAGATTTACGTGCAATTTCGACGGCTATTGGCTTCCCGGAATTTCGTTGAAAATGTTACGAGCGCAGTAATTGCAATTATAATTTTCTACAACCTTTGTCCGTATGGTGTCGGACGTAAAGAATAGCACCATCTCATATCTTGCCGTGGGTGTCGTAAGAGGCGACTAAGGGACGTACCAGAGAATGGGCAGCAGCGTTCTCTGTGCATTTGTAACAACCATACTGCTATTGCCAACCCGCCTGCCAAGCGTGGCGATTATGGCAAAACCTCCCCTTGGGGGAGGCCTATGTCCAGCAGTGGACGTCTTTCGGCTGAAATGATGAAATGATGATGATGATGACAACCTTTGTTTGTTTTACGAAGAGCTGCATTAATCTAGATTAAGGCCAACACTCGAATAGCGTAATACACTAACAATCAAACCCCGAAGGAATTTAAAAGGAAATTCTAAACCCATTGCTTCTTATGTTTGGAAAATACATGTACTCGACAGCATAAACAACTCAATAAATAATATTTTTAAATTGTCAAAATAAAAGGCAATCACATTATAAGCGTGCAACGCATTTAAGCAGCAGGGTTTTCTTTTATTCAAAAAAACCTTGTCGATGTAAAATATTAGTCTTATTTTCGCTACTATTACAAAACTATTTTAGTTTTTTAGGGAAAACAACTCTGTCTAGATAGTAATAGTGGATATTTTCTCTAGATGAGTCTACAAGTATCTAAAATCCTTAATAAACATGAAACAATTCCAGAGAGGCCATTGTCTGTAATTTTCAATAATAAAATAATATTTTCCTTGACCTACTTCAAGTAAAATATTATCTTTTACAAAGATAAACCTGTACAACCTGCTTATAACCAAAATAGATAGGTAGGTACCTAAGTCGGTCGGTCTTTAGTGTCCATTCAGTAAAATGGGTAGCCGTAAATAAATCTATGTGGAGAGTCCCAAACCGCAGCTTTTTGTATAATGGAGACAAAATACTATTTTCTAAAGAAAGAAAGAAAACCCATTTATTCGCACGAAAGCGACGCACATATTGTGTAACAATATTAAGCTTAAAACCAAACAATTAAATTCTAAAAAGTAAAAATAAAAAATTAACGGTAAAAAAATATATTTAAAAACAAGCTTTTATTATGCACGAAAAATTAAAAAAATAAACTAAGACATTCATAAAATTCGTAGTTTCTTAAACTTTATAAGTAACAACCTACAAAAATGTTCTGTTCGATACTGTTCGATACAATTAGTGTCATCAGTAGAAGTATGATACATAAACATATATTATCTATAACCAGTATATTAATATTCTTACGCGATTTAAAAGCTTGTCGCGCAATTTCGTTAACGCATAGTCCTCGGCCGCGACAAGCTTTTAGATCGCGTAAGAATATTAATATACTGGTTATAGATAATATATGTTTATGTATCATACTTCTACTGATGACATTAATTGTATCGAACAGTTAAACTGAACA
Source organism: Charanyca ferruginea (assembly GCA_947361185.1). Classification (NCBI taxonomy): domain Eukaryota; kingdom Metazoa; phylum Arthropoda; class Insecta; order Lepidoptera; family Noctuidae; genus Charanyca; species Charanyca ferruginea. The sequence goes on along the minus strand of OX376055.1, from coordinate 51,823,942 downwards.
TTTTTGTAGGTTGTTACTTATAAAGTTTAAGAAACTACGAATTTTATGAATGTCTTAGTTTATTTTTTTAATTTTTCGTGCATAATAAAAGCTTGTTTTTAAAATATTTTTTTTACCGTTAATTTATTTTTAACTTTTTAGTTGGACATATTCCTTAGTCTATCCATTTCCATTAACGCTTCATTGTTATAAAATCTCTTTCCAGTTAATTTTGTGCAATCTAATTCTTCAATTTGTAGACCGTCTAAAGACTTAACTCTACTCACAGCTACATACGCTTGTCCAGCAGTGAAAAGTTTTGAACCCAAATATACCACGGCATGTTCAACAGTGCTCCCCTGCATTTTATGTACTGTTGAAGCCCAGCATAATACTATGGGTAACATTCTTCGTTCCGCGGTGCCGTGACTATATTTGGTCTGAAACTGCACTGATTTGGGTTGTATCACATGCATACCATCGTTCCCGAAGTTTATACGAACTGATGGAATATCAGTATCGTACATTTGTGCTCTACGGAAGCAGGGCCATATAACTTCTTTGATACATCCGATAGCACCATTCACCAGTCCTTTTGATACATCTATATTAGACCGTAACATGACCTTGGGTCCAATGAATATTTGTAATTCTATTACAAAAAATATCTGAAAAAAAAATCTGAAATTTGATGTACTTACGGAATATCATATTTCCGTAAGTACATCAAATTTCAGATTACTCGGTCCACGAGAAGTGGTGACCCTATAAATACCGTCCAACTCCATCATCAGACCAGCTCCATCGTACCATATTATCGTATTGTCAACAAAGTTACGTAAGTACACCAAATTTCAACTCAATTGACCTACTGAATCTGATGTTCCTGTGGCTACCCTGTAACTCCTCATGACACCAGGTCAATGATACCTTGTTATTGTATTGTCACCAAAGTTACGTAGTCATATCGAAATTCAACTCAATCGGTCCATGGGAGCTAGTGTTCCTATGGGCACCTTACAACTCCTCATGACACCAGGTCAATGATACCTTGTTATTGTATTGTCACCGAAATTACATAGGCATACCAAATTATGGCTCAATTGGTCCACAGGAATCGGGGTTCCTACGGGCTTCTTCCAACTCCTCATCAGATCAGCTCCATGATACCATATTTTTTTTTGTATTGTTGCCGAAATTACGAAGACATACAAAATTTCAGCTCAATTGGACCACAGTAATCGGACTTCCTATGGGCATCCTCCAATTCCTCATCAGATCAGCTCCATGATACCATTTTTTTTTTGTATTGTTACCGAAATTACGAAGACATACAAAATTTCAGGTCAATTGGACCACAGGAATCGGAGTTCCTATGGGCATCTTCCAACTCTTCGTCAGATCAGCTCCGTGATACCATATTATTGTATTGTCATCCAAGTTACGGAGGTATACCAAGTTTCAGCTCAATCGGTCTATTGGAAGTGGTTCAAATCTTCCTTGCAAGATTTGTAAACATACATACAAAAGTGAAGTTAAATAAAAGCTTGTAATAATAAAATATGTTCTAGTGAGAAATATGCGTCGGTATATGGCGGTGTATGTGTGTTAGTTGAGTTCTCAATCGACCCACTACTGAATTGTTAAAAAAACGGTATTAATAGTGTTTGGTAATTATAGATCTTTTTATCTGATTTTCCTTTTTTTATTAATTATTTGGGCACCAGAGTGACTTTCAGTTTCACGCTCTTTCTTTTAGCAATTCTTACAAACACTATTATTTAACATTATTATTTTGGAAAAAGCCATCGAGGTCTATACCTCGATAGCTTTTCCCAAAAATGCAACTCTTTTTACCCGACTACGGCAAAGCCAAAGGAGGGTTATGAGTTTGACAGGCTATGTATGTATGTATGTATGTATGTATGTATGTATGTTCATCTGTTCGCTCATAGCTCCTAAACTACTTATCAGAACTGAACAAATGAGGTATCGTTAGAAGCGTCTTGATCGTCCGCTGGTTATAGGCTATATGACGTGTCACCGAATTCAATGTGGCGCCCTCTGGCGGACAAAAAAACCAAGATTAAATAAAAAAATGAAGACAAGCATACCGTGTTTGGTATCATTGGAAAGGGGTTCACTAGTACCATTCAAATATATAATATTTAGTTGTGACTTGTCACAAATTATTTAAAAAAAGGAAAGATTACCAAATAAATTAAGATACGCATACCGTGTTTAGTATCATTAGAAAGGGGTTCACTAGTACCTTTTAAATATATAATACTTAGCTGTGACTCCAAAATGGTTTAAATAAAAAAAAACAGTTTAAAAACTAAAACCCGACTACAACAAAAAGTGATCTAAAAAGTACAAAACAAGAAAATATTTCACACAGAAATCAAGACATAGGTACAAAATGGTCAAGGTAAGCCGTGGTTGCATGCCATTATAATTCATGTTTATCACACTCATATGGGATACAGGCATGCCACGGCTTACCTTCACCATTTTGTACCTATGTCTTGATTTCTGTGTGAAATATTTTCTTGTTTTGTACTTTTTAGATCACTTTTTGTTGTAGTCGGGTTTTAGTTTTTAAACTGTTTTTTTGATACACCATGTATGTTTGAGCTTACAAATGAAAAGAACACAAATGAAATACAAATTACTTACATAACCCCCATTAGAAAATGGAACATCATCAATTGCGATTCTAATATCACACCTACGAATTTATAGCTAACCCTATCAAAGATCAGGTCGTGCGTTTCGGGAAGTTTCAAGTAGATCGCTATTCAATTTCCTTTGCATTAGGTGGGTGATCACAGCAAACCGTGTTAGGGTTGCCGAAACATTTGTATGAGTAATTCGTATCGTATTTAAGTATCTTTACATTACGTAAAATAAGAAACTTATGTGAAACCAGAAGGCCAAAAAATTGTTTTTCAAAAATTTTAAGATAGTGTTAGAGGTAGGTATTTTCGACGAATTTAGACTGAGATTAGAATGAGACCGGTCTCTCAGATCATCAAAATTTACTCTCCAAGCAAAAACATCTAATTAATAAGCAAGTAAGTAATTAATCTCGATAAAATTATATTTGTCAGTTTCCCATCAAATAACCTCAATTTCAAAAGCATGATAATTTTTAAATCTCCTGTGAATTACTAGCACGATGTCGGATGCCTCTGAAGTACTCTGATAAATAAATAAAATCGGATTCTTATGTTGACCGCGTTACGTTTTATAACTACCTACGTTTTAATTTTACTGGTTTATTATTTAGATTTGAGTTTTTTTTCTGTCATTATCTTAGACAAGTATTGTCACTTAAGGTAGGTACATATCATGCGCTCAAAAACGAGAAACTTCTCATGGTGTGCCAATTTACGCAAACTATCATTTTTACACAATAACAGCGTGTAGATAATAATTAGGGCATGTTAAAGCTTCTCGGTCAGATAAACGTGGTTAAAGGCTACGTTGTCACCAAGCGGATATATGTGAAAATGATGACCAATGATATCGGTCTATTTTCACAACTTGAGCTGAGCTAGTAATTTGTTAGTTTTATACTTTTTCTGGCAGCCTTACAATATTTTTTATTGACATCCCCTTAATACGGAAGCTAGCCTTCCTTAAACGATGTAGGTATTAGTAGTTGCAAAGAGCTGTAATCACATTAGATCATGAGGTCACTCTTAAGATATTACAATAAAACAGTATCTATACATAAACATTTTAGTAATATCCCTTGCATTCAGCAAAAAAGCCGCGTCACAGAACCTCTCATTTACTTGATGTATATCGAACCTCTGGGCCCTTTGTATTCAAAAGACCATTGCCATTTATTTTGGAAGAGGAAAGTTAGAAATATTGAGAAAACACGCATTTCATCTGAGTTACGACCCAGTTCTTTGGGTTGACTTCGTATTGAGTAAATGTAACTTAGTGCATTGTAAGTGGGGACTGTTTAATAATAAGAAGTGTATTCACCATAGCAGGAAGTTAATGTACTTTACATGGATCGGTTATTTGAAGAAAATACATACACGTAGGTCGAATGTATAAAGAGAGCCAAGCACGAGTGCGCAGAATAAACATAAGAAATTTTCAATTCTAATTGTGTTGTCGTGTTAAATAAAATCGAAATGCCATAATTGGTATCACACCGGTACCGGTAGCGGTATTTTTGATTTTATTTTATTTTTTATTTTGATGTTTATTATTTGATCTGTTGACATTGTTAATTTACGTATAGAAGTTTTTAATATTAATGAAGTAATATATTTATTTTATTTTAATTTAATGTGGGGATATTTTATTAAAATGTTAATTAGTTGATGTAGGTACTAACATAGATCTTAAGCACTACTAACCAATATTGTGGACTGAAATTGTCTTTGATGAATAAATATTGATAATAAGGAATAAATATTTTTTCTCTTCGTTTCTTCTTTTCTTTCCTTCTTTGCTTAGTTTCTTCTTAATACGCGTTACTTAATCTAAATGTATCAGTATCTACTCTTTTCGATTTTAGAGCTCACAGTAAATAACCCCTATAAATACACCTAAGTAATGTCTATTTACAAATAGATTAATTATACTGCGGTAATGGATGCTGAATCATTACTTAATTCAAAATAGAGTTGGGGCATGGAAAGTCCTAAACTGCAAAATTTCATTTGCATTCGCATTCAGTGCAATAGAGGATTACCAATTAATCGTAGTCAGAGATAAATATTTAATTTCTAAATTCATTCAGTGCAATAGAGGATTACCAATTAATCGTAGTCAGAGATAAATATTTAATTTCTAAATTCATTATTGTATGTATGTACTTAGAAGACAGAATTTAGTTAACCGCTCTAATTAATAAGCTCATTTATTTTTCCTAAAAAAGAGAAATGGTGTAGTACAAAATATATAATTAATTAATAATATAATAAAATGTACTAAAAACGTTTTCATGTTTACACAAAGAGACGAAACTAAATATTAATTAGACTTGTTCTCTAAATACAACCTTTGTTCTCACTCTCGAAGGTACAATAGGAGATGTATCACACGAACCCTTTGAACACAAAATATAGAGATTACAGAAGGACCGCTCCCGCACTCTTCAAAAATAATTTCCTAAACTTACCAAACTCACTAGGGCTGCTACTGTATTGACTCTGTAGGTTTTATTCGTAACAATATGAAATTTTATTGGCACTGGTTCAACAACTCTGCATTTCTTTATAACAAAATTTTCCTGTTCGTCGTGAAATGTCAATGTCTCTAATTTATTCATTTAGACAACACGTGACAGTCGAGACTGAAGTCTGCTTGAAACTGCTTGAGAATGCCTATAAAAGTAATGTCAATGTGTGCGTGACAAAAATGGCGGTTTGTTTTGAGTGGTCTCTCTGCTCGGGCGCGCCGCAGCCTACGTACTTTGTGCTTTGAACGAACGTTTTCTTCACTTTTTGAATATTTTAAGTAGAATGTGGTTCTTGCTATGTCTCTTTGTAACGGTGCTGACAGTAAAAATATTTTGCATTATTTTTAATTACAAGTGTGTTTTATAAGACAAACAGGAATGCTTCCATGTCTGTAAAGGTGTCTCTCATATATCTTGACAGCTTTAGAAAAAGGTGGTAGGTACAGTGGCTAGCACATTAAGCTACACCAATCTGTCAAACTTTGATAGATTTTCATATTCAAGGTTCATATTCAATTGAAATATTTGACGGTTTGGTATGGCTTGATGTGCTGGCCTCTGTACCTAAACTAATGTGTGCAAGAAACAACTTCTGAAATAACAATAAATTTCTTCGTTACAAATTCAAATCGTGGTATTTTCCATAAGTCAGTGGGGTATTATGTGGTATCTAAGACATGTCAACCACACGTTTCAACCTAACCTACAGGGCTGTATTTCAATCAAAATAATAATGCACGACAAACCACAAATATTTTAAGCCATCGAACTGAATACCCAAAACGCTAAATATTCTGTAAGAGGATTACATTCTCAAGAAAATTAAATTGTTGACGGTAAAATGACGCGTATCAACCGTATTCTACCTAAAGTGAACTTTAAAATGGCAAGGCTGTAATATCTTAAACGTGAAATCTCCTTTTCACGAGCTTTGAACTGAACTTTCAATAGATATTTGGGTAAATGGGGGATCAATTTTATACTGTTAAAGATATTTTGATTTTTGATGCGGTTAAAGCAGATATTTTAAGATTTCAGCTTTATCTAATTTATTTATTCATCTTTAGGTACATCAGGCAAAATACCCATAATTTCGTTAGTATTGACTTAAACAACTAAATCACAAATAACAAATAAACAAAATAATTAAAACCTACCACCTTCTGGAGACACTTGGCAACAACACATGCCGTGCGCACAGGTGCCCCATCAAGTGGCCTTCAGTCTTACTCACAACAACACTCAGGAGACTGTTGCCGCAGTCACTCACGCGACGTAGTAGCGATGCAGATCTCTTTCGCATGATCACAAAGAAGTCGTCAACACCCGCTGCTGCGAACATTCCAGAAGCGCTACAATAACGTGACAAACGATAACAGTATCCTAAAAGCATTGTTGTATTGCACACGAAGGGCATTGTACGTTTTACGCGTGTATCTGGTAAACAAACCAAAGTATAATATAAAGCTTGGCAATATGCCCTGAACAGTGTTCATTTGACGTTGCATCTTACGGCCAATGTCCTGCACTCTCTCTCCATATCACAGTTATCCGTGCCATCCTCGGTAACCCAGTGACCAAGGTACTTAAACCGTTTTACCCTATTCAGAGTTGAACCACATAACGATATTGGAGGTACTATTTCATAGGTTTGTTTTGAGCCATGAATACTAGCAACTCCCTTTTTGTGGCATTGTACCTTACTCCAAGGGCTCCACCATAACACTCACATACGTTCAACAGCTACCTGAGCGCACTGATCGACGGATTCAGCAGCACAATGTCGTCAGCATGACTAATGTTGTTAAAAGACACTCCGTCTATACTAAAACCGACTCCCGCGCTGCTGAGTTCCTCGATCAGCTTATTCATATAAATATTGAACAATTTGGGCGACATCAAACCCCTCTGCCTTACCCCACGTTCTAACCTAAAACATCACAGGATGCATATGCCCACCTCACAGTGTTCTCTTGGTTCCCATACCAAAACTTGAGCACATTAATTATTTCTGGCGGCAAGTTAGCTTCACTCGACAGTTTGTTCTATAGGATGTTATACGAAACCAGATCGAAAAGAAACCGTTGATAACCCATTTCTAAAGCCAAACTGTATGTCATTAATAATCAGGTTTTTACCTAGACAAATCCAGCAAACTATTAAAAATTTTTCGCTGTTGATAATTGTTGCCAAGGATATCGATCCGTAGTTATTTATATCCGACATGTCATCGGTCTTATTTTTAGGAACGGGTACCACTGACTGACTGAACGGGTGACTGACACATCAATTAAACAATAGGACAAAAATCCGTGGAAGATGAACACCTGCATTGTCCAAATGCTCTATTCTCAAATTGTCGAGACGGGGGACTTACGCCTAGACATATTTTTAATTACTGAGGATAGTAGACTCAGGATTCAACTTTCTAATTTCTCTCCAGAAGCCTCTTCGCTGAGTGGTGTGAGGCAAGAATGTCCATTTGAATTTGTCGATGGTTGTTTTGACACCACTTTAGCTTTGCCTTGAAAACTTTTTGAGACTCACACATTTGTGTATAAAAAGCCCCCCCCCCGCACCGGGTTCTCCATACTGTATCCAGAGCTGAAACCTAAGCCGAGCCTCCGCATGAACCTCCTTCACATGCATGTTCCAACCCGTGACATATCTCCGCTGTCGGGCACAAACATAATTAGAGAAAATGTCAGGGAAAATATAATATAATATACATATTTTCACTGACATCGGTCTAGCAAAATATCGTGAAAAAATCTGCTCTAAAATAAGTAAATATCTGATATTGTCAGTCTCCCTCATGCAAGCGAGGTGAACAATGCTATGCCGTCTCTTTATGAGATTTATTAGTAACATAGAGTTAAAGATGAATTAGGTACGAGTATTGATAAACAACGGCAACGTGGCAAATTATACGGAGACCAGCACGTCAACACGTCAAGCTACAACAATCTGTCAAATTTGTTTTCCACTTTCAAAGACATGTGAAATTTAAAAAAACAAAAATAAATAAATTTCATTTATTTCAGGCAAGTTAACCCATACCAATCATAATAATAATAATAACATAATCATAAAAAAAAAAAAATATTATAAAATTAATATAAATTCAAAATAAAATAAAATACAATACAATACAATTTAAATTCAAATGCAAATAAAAATAAAATCAGAATTAAATACATAAATCATAAAATAAAATAATAAAATTACAATTTTCGCTTCGGCATTGGCACAGCTACATGCAACATTCAGCTACATTTAAACTGCACCTAGGATCTAGCAAAATATTAAAATGAAAGGAATATGGAAAATCCAAGCTGTAGTGAAATAAACGTTGACTACTGCAGTAGACGGCTCATTAACTTTCCAGCTGACGGATTACCTGAAAATTGTACGTTCTAACAAAGTTTACTAGAATTTTGAGTCGTGAAATTCTTAGCGGATTTTTGACGTAATTGGACAATTTGACAACATACAAGCGGTACAATTTTGCGTTTCTTCCTTCTAATCAAAATTGTACGTAATAGCAAAGTTTACCTACTAGATTTTTGAGTCGTCAAATACTTTAGGCAATTTTTGACGTAATTGGACAATTTGACAACAAACAAGCACTACTATTTTGCGTTTCTTCCTCATAGTCAAACAATTTAGTCCAATTAATTAACCACAAGGAATAATCTTTCATCTTGGTCAAACCATTCAAATGCTCTCTGTATCATGATCAAGTTAACGGCGCTTATTCGTTTTAGCGCAATTTAAAATCACGACTACTTTAAATGATTGCTAGAACATCGTAGCAGCACTAGTACAATACAATGTTCTGTTTTTGTGTGGGAACGCGGAAGTATGAGCACGAATCATTGAAATTGATCGACAAACGATTGCGCGCGATATTTTATAGTGTTTTTTTAAAATAGTTATCAATAATAAATGAGTTCATATAACGGGCTGAAAAATATTCTGTGTGTTAGGCATAACCTTTGTTTTCATAAAATAAATATATCAATTATGTTTTTATTCAAATACTGGTGAAAAATAATTGTTAAAACGAACCGATTTTTAACATTTACTTTTTTAACATTGCTTTTTAATAAATAATAGCAATATTTTCGTAATTTTGGCTCTGTAGTATACTTTAAGACTGTATATCCTGTTGGAAAAACGCATAAAACATAATATTTTGGTTATGGTTGTATACGTCCTGAAAGTCAACTCTGACGTCTATTTTCATAAAACGCTATGAAGGGATTGTCATCGCTTTTAAAAACCATCGTTACAAATTATACTTTTACTATGTAGCCGTCTAAAGAAAGACTTAATCTTTCTAAAGCCGTAATTTTCTTTCAATAATCTGCTCACAATATTACGATATTGCTCTGGGAAAAACGCGAAAGCATGAAGTTTTCATCACGAATCGAATACACGCCCTTAACAAAATATAGAAACTGTGAACCAACCGCGCAGCTCTATTATATCGCATTGAGGTTAGTGTGTGGAGGTCTTTGCACACTTATTTCTAGCGCACCGTAAACAGTGAAAGCCGCTGCCACCATGCTTATATAAGTATAGGTTATTTAAACCAAGTAAAGAAATCACTCATCATTCTTTTCCCTCGCAGAAGTTTCGACATATAAATAAATAAAAATACGTAAAACAAGGCGTGAATATTTAAATGAGCACGTGATAGTGGGTGTAGTAAATGTCAACGTTTTAATTAAATTCATTTGCATATAAAATACTTAATTGTCTCACTCATGTTTCGTGTCACTTATTTGACTTTATTCAAGTTTTCTGTATGTCGAGAGCAAAAGCAGAGCTTAACATTTCTATAGTAAAGACAAATGGAATCTTCTATGCTTTGTTCCGATGTATAGAAGTCTTTTAATAAGTAAGTTGTTAAGTTTAAGTTTTTAATTTATTTTTTAAATCATTAAGACTAGTTAAGGAAAAACACCCATTGAAAAAAACTTCGATTAAACTAGTGAAAGATACTCACAACTATTAATCAACTAGAAAAGAGAAAAACATCTTCAAACGACTGCAAACAAAGTACACCTCGATGTAATTATCTTACAAACAAACAAAAACAAAATCAAATCGGTTCAGACGTTTAGGAGCTACGATGCCAGAGACAGATAAAGACACACGTTAACTTATAGAACCAATGTCATGAGTGAGTACCGTGAGACGAATAGATCAAATAGATCATTACCTGCCTACCCTTTTCTCAACTACGTATGTTGGGATCGGGTTCTAGTCCCACCGGATGCAGCTAAACACTAGTGTTTTACATAAAGCTAGTGATTTTCTGGGTAACACGATACCCCTTGGTGAGACTGATTGTCAGATTTTCTAGCTTCCGACTACCCATAATGACTGCCAAAGATCCACGAATGACAGCCGGGACCAACGGCTTTACGTGCTTTCCGAGGCGCGGAGGTAACTCGGCATGAAATGGGTGGTCAGCCATCCACAAACCGACCGCGACAAGCGTAACTTAACTTTTGATCGAACGATCTGTTCGGCTTTTACCTAGTCACGAGCTTCTCAACTCCTCGAGGGAGTAAAATTGATACAGAAGGTAAATTAGTCATTAAAGCGTTTATTGGATGACCACGGTATCCATATCTTTGGGAAAAGAGAGTAATCTCATCTGATAGCCGAGTTCGAAGCTAATTAGTTGATTTATTTACCAAACTATTGCATCAGTTGAACAAATTGAAATTAAACGTAAAATCTTCCTTCTGATACACAGAAATGTTCTGCTTTCTGTTCTGTCTATGGCTGCAAATTACAAGACAATTAAGCGAAACCGTGGAAGCTTATAAAATAACTTGTAAACCAATACCTTGCTTAACTAAGGACATTTAAAAAAAAAAAAATGTGAAATGTTAATAGTGATGTCAATTCTGTTGTACACGAGCTTCAATTATTTTAAGCTGTTTATATCTCTTTCTATCAAATAAAACAAGAAAGAGACAGATATTAATAAGAGCTGTCAATTTTAGTTGATCTTAAATGTTCATACAATTATTGTTGACATTTCAGAACGTATTGATTAAAAACACGGCGAAATTCAAGGAAAAACTAATTTGACATCTCTAACTTAGTTCTTGTCTGTCGCCGTCCTTTTCATCACCTGCCTGGCAGTAAGAGATGCCAATTCTTTAATTTTAGTTTAGTTTGTGAACAAGGGAATCGGCACCAATCCAATCGGCATCAATATCTTAGCTTTAAATAATATCTGTTAAGCAAAAGCTGAGAAGCAACTCAAGCGCACAGCAACGTTATTCCAATGAGCCATACCTAGATACCTGCTATTCACAACTGGTGCTAAGCTTTTTGATCAGCGTATATTAAGTCTGAAGGCCGCCTTCTTATTTCGCGAAGCAATGATCGCACATTAAGCCTGGATTTACTGTCAGACTAAACCTTCATTTTATCGAAGCTCGATAGCAAGATTATCTGTTCTCGCGTTTCTGTTGAAAAAGAACTAGCCCCTTGGGTCATTAGTATATACCTATCTAACAAAATGGCCACTTTTTTGGTCCACTTCTTCGTAATTGAAGTGCAAAAACGAATAAAGCCTTGTTATAGGTTTAGGTTTTTTAGTTCTTGAAGGATTTTTATGCTAGTAGTATTTTGGGTCAATCGACATAACTTTTAAGTACTTTAATTTAATGATCACGAATCTATAAATTTCGTCTGTATGTTACTGCCATGTAGGTGTGGTAACTGCATTTCAAAATCTTCTCGTACATAAGATCTTGGAAGATAATGATTGCCCAATTCTTGGATTCTCGTTGGTCCTAAGTTTTTTTTTTTTTTTAATATTGTTATATGCTTGCGTTTGACCGCAACTCACCTGATCTTAAGCGATGATGCGGCCTAAGGTGGAGCACGCTTGCCTAGAATAAACCGGTTCACTCGAGCCTTGAAGATACCCAGATTATATGTATCGGGGAATAGAGAGGCGGGCAGTGAATTCCACAGTCTGGCAGTTCGCACAATAAATGTGGAAGCAAAGCGCTTGGTTCGAGACCGTGGAACTTCAACCGTATAGCGGTGACGCTTCGCCGTATCCCTGCTCGTCCAGTGATGGAATGGGGATGGGGGAATTAAGTTGTGCAATTCCAAAGTACACTCTCCGAAATGTACACAATAAAAGACCGATAGGCTGGCAACGGCGCTGCGGTGTTCAAGGCTTTGGAGCTTAGCCTTAACCAGGAAGTCGTTGTCTATGAGCCTCTTGGCACGTCTTTCAATAACTTCCAACGCCTCCAGTTGGTACTTGGCAGATCCATCCCAGAGGTGCGAACAGTACTCCATGCACGATCGAACTTGTGCTTGGTATAGGTTCAGCATCTGTTCCGATGTGAACAGATGGTGAACTAGTGCTGCTGCTTCTGTCTATTCTATATCCGATCGTGTCAGATTATCGTCTCATCGGGTAATCATTAATGAGGGAAATGAGAGTGCACTGCAAAAGTGTGTGGCAACCGTGGCAACCGTGCCCGAAATTCTGACGGGAGAAGACACGAAGAATATTATAACCATAAATACAACCCCAGCATACATTAACTTGGGTCTTTTTGTTCAGAGTGAAATAAATTTGGTAGATACCAACATTATAACGTAATATTATGACCGGAGAAGCGAAATTAACTTATCCCAAACATCTTAAGCACTTAAGTTGGTTATTAATAATTGGGTAACTGAAACGTAATGTGGAAATATTTGGTGAGATTGAGATGATTTCTGAATAAAAATATTTCTTTCGCGTAACTAACAAGTTTAGGTTTGTGTCCAAATATTCAAATAGGACCAATTTGTAAGGTTAAGCTGTGTGCTTCGCGGTAATTTCTTGAATTAGTGTCCAGTATTTTTACTTCGATGCTACTGCTCCTGTGATGCATACCTTAGCAGAGTACTTTTAATCGTTCTGTGGTTAGACAAAAATAACGACATTTATTGTTAATAATAGACTTGGGAATCAGCGTTAAATCCAACATGATTTCATTCCTTGTACCGACATCATTTAATTTTGAACCTTATTTCTATTAAACCCGTACCTACTGATTGCTCATTGTTTCCTTTAGACGTTCACGGGAACGCCGGGGTCTGATAACACAACTTTCCGTACCTATTTCCGGCGTTAGAGAGAGAAAACAAACGTACCGAACGTGAATACAAAATAGGTAGTAAGTACATAGATTTCGTGAAAGAAAAAGTACTTAGACAGAATGATAGTCACATTTAAAAAATTGTGTATGTACTTACACCAAAAGTCACTTTTTCGAAAAATAGAATAGTTACTCGAAAATAAAAAAAAAAAGTTTTTCAAACTGCCACAGTTTGAAAAACTTTTTTTTTAGGTTTGTTTCAGTACCGGTCAAATGCTGTAACATTGCCTACATGCTCAACATTGCCTACATTCTAAAAAGTTAAATTATTGCCGCTGATAAATGTTTTTTTCCATATAGATAGCCGACTTGCTTCAGCAAACACATTTCTCAGCGGTTATTATTTAAGTTTTTAGAATGTAGGCAATGTTGAGCATGTAGGCAATGTTACAGCATTTGACGGTACTTTATTTGTTAAAGTTATTATAGGAATTATTATTATAAAAAAAATTGGCCATAACTACTAAACATTCCCATTATTTTACCTAACCAAAGGGTGTCGTGTTACCAAGTTACTGGGTTGTGGAGGTCATATAGGCAGTCGCTCTATGTAAAACACTGATATTCAGTGGTATCCGGTTAGACTGGAAGCAGACACTAACATAGTTAAGAAAAGGCTAGGCATATGATGATGAGGCCATATTACTTTACCATAGGTGAAATGTTTATGATAGATAGAAGAATATTTGAAACATCTTTTCAACTTTGTCTAAGTATTCATAAACAGAAAAATGGAGTTGTCGAAGCCTTACGATATAACTTTCGACATTTCAGAAAGTTTTTGCATTAAAGAATCCTTTGCTTCGGCTAAATGCCAAGTCGTACAGCAAAAAGTTTGTATTCAGAATTCTAAAAAATGCTTTGGTGTTTACTGTATATAAGTTAAGCTGTTGAGTTTCCTAAAATTACAAATAATGTTTGTAGGTACTTGGAGATATGTAAGTTGTGTTGACACCGCTTTCAGTCGGTTACAACATAATGCTAGTTTCAATCTCTTAGTCGGTGAGATATCTCTGCAAGAGTGGACCTGCCATCACGGCACTACACCCACTACTTAACCCCTGTTAGATTGGATTTGGAGTGGGTGGGCGGCTACGAAAATATTGTGCCCAAAAACACAGCTATCTATTGATGCGTCCTCAAGGGTAACGATAAACACATAGTCATGACTGCGGAATGAAAAAGTCGGAATTAGAATTTACGAAAATGTACCTAATACAAAAAAAAAGTCAAAAAGACTCGCCCTAAGAAGCTTAATTATGACCTTGTACATACAGACTTTCTTTATAATCACTACCGATCTTTTTGGAGGTGCAAGTTCTCATGAATATGAACAACTTTTTAACCGAATTCAAAATGGAGGAGGTTATCAATTCGGATGTTTAGATATATTATATTCCTTTTTTATGTTTGTTTGGGCATAACTCCGTCATGTATAAACGAATTTACAAAATTCTTTTTTGTTCGAAAGGGGTTTATTTCGAAATGGTTCCATAAAAAAATATCAAAATTGATCAGATTTGGTTGTTTGTTTATGTGAGTTTAAATGTTTGTAAAACCACGATACAGGGAAAATTACCAGTGAGGGGAAATTTCAAAACATTTTGACGAAAACAAGTCAATTCGTAACTACATAATGTAACCTCCATATACAACGCAATGGTTCGGTATTTATGCCGTAAATGTGTTTTGGGATGTACATAATGTTTTCACACTCCCTTGCCCTGATTATAATGGTGTAAAATATGAGTTAACATGACGTGTAAGCGAGATAGATGTCTTTTTGTCATTCAATGAATGATTGATTGATTTTTGTATTCAAATCTGAGTTAAAAGCGAAATTAATATTTGAAATGTTTTATCAGTTGAAGTTATGCATACAAAAACTAGCAAGAGGTCACACAATTTGTGACAATTGTCTTAATAAATGTTACTTTCTACATCCATACTAATATTATAAACTAGCAACCCGGCCCGGCTTCGCATAGGCCTATAGCGTTCCTCAATAAATGGACTATCCAACACAAAAAGAATTTTTCAATTTGAACCAGTAGATCCTGAGATTAGCGCGTTCAACCAACCAAACAAACAAACAAACTCTTCAGCTTTATAATATTAGTGTAGATGCGAAAGTAACTCTATCGATATGTCTGTTTGTTACAAATTTGACATGAAGATAGCTTGAACCCTGGGAAAGGACTTAGGTTACTATTTTATCCGCTATTTCGTCTGCAACCGCAATAGCCGACATTCACGCGGACGAAGTCGCAGGCAAAAGCTAGTATTATTATGAACGCGAAAGTTCGTGAAGATGATGGATGTTACTGGATGTTACTCTATCATGCTTAAACGGCTGAACGGATTACGCTGAAATTTGACACCTATATTGATCTTGATGTAGCTTAACACATAACCCGTTCCCCCGTTCCCGTTATCCCGTTTCTTGTGTTTCGCTGGAATAATTTAAGACTTTTATTTAATTCTGAAGTCTAGAAGTTAGTAGCGGTTCATAAGTGGCTTATTATTAGGTACCGGTTATAACCTTGCTTACCCTTGACATCTAGTAAGGTCAGGGGTCCGCAAAATAATTCAGAGGTCCATATTTATACCTTATTAATAAATATGTAAAACGTGTTCAATATTTTTCATTGGGTATCGTATTAAACAGTGCTCGATAAAGGATGTGGTAGAATCTGACAATAAAGTTGAAAATTTATCAAAGAAATTTGACAGATTGCTGTAGCCTGATGTGCTGTCAGAAATTATGATAAGTAAGCAGTTACATAAATATTGTCCATTGGGTTAATGGTTTTTTGACAGCTGCCTTAGAACGTAACTATTCACGATTATGTAAAAGTTAACTTTAAAATGTTATAAAATAAATATATAAACAGCCTTATTTTATTGGATTTTCTTATTTATGACTCCTTACAGACATTATAATGCCGCAGATGTATCAGTTTCTACAAAATAAATACAAATTGTTATGCGCATTAAATATAATTACATTCTATCGTACTAGTGACGGGATCGATTGTATTCGCTTCAAATGAATAAATCGACAATAATCTATGAAATTGTCATTTAGTAAACAGAAAGTTAAAGTAATTTTTACATAAACATTTTTGATTCCTATCAATTAAAATATGCACCCATGTTATCGATGCATCTCTGCCAGCGCAGTGGCAATTTTTCAATGCTCTTCTTGAAGAAGTTAGGTGTACAGGAGCCAACAATGCCTCACGGGTATTACCTTTTTCCATGCCAATTTCCGGCGCAAGGTCTGGTAAGTACGGTGGATGGCGCAAAACTTCCAACCCTCTTGTAGCTTAAAGACCATCTCTTGTGCCGTATGAGGTCGAGCGTTGTCGTATAGGAGCAGTTGGGACTGCGAATAACCAAGGCTGGCCGGCAATTTGCGATCTTCTCCACTATTGTGTGCAGTTTCTCACAGTACACATCCGCAGTAAGTAATGCGGGGTGCGTAATAAGTTTTTTCAAAGGGATACCATTCCACCCTTTGAAAAAAGATGATACCGACACTAAGCAACCTAACAGTGACCATGACTTTTTAGGGGTTGGATTTCGTTTGGGGCAATGGTTCGTGGCTAGGTTACCAAAAAAAAACCTTTTTAATCGCAAGTGGCAATGCAATATAAAAAAAATGACGGCAGTGGCATCGTGTCAGTTTTGCCAGGACACAGATTTGCCACCATAAGCAACATGTAATTTTTAAAAACGAAGGTTTTAATGTAAATGTAATAAAACATTAACATTTACATTTTAAAACTTTCATAAAATGTTATGCATAAAAAGATGTTTTAATATGCAGTAATAGTAATTTATATTGTTTAGTATTTAATATTAATAAACACAGACATGATCGTAACTGCACCATTTTTTTATCGACAGAAAAAATTGATAATCGATTCTACATACAAATTAACGTGTGAATAATCAAAACGTTACGTAGCTGCAATCACTAGTTGTCAAAACTACCACCTGTCAAAAAACCAATAACCCAATGGACAGAGAATAAACATGAAATATAAAATGCAACTCTTATTGACGGAAAAAACAGATATCTTTTATTGATAGGTAAGTACTGTAAAGATCTGTCCTGTGACCTGTGTGATCTGTGATTTGTCATTTGCTTTTTTATAACATGAGTTCTTTTGAAAAAGGTGTTAGTGACTTATTCAGAACGAAGTTATCGTTCATACAAAAGATAATAAAATAAAAATGCAATAATTATGTCTGAACAAAGATTTCTACTACATTTTGAGTAAATACATAGCAAGTAACGAACAGTTTCACTTACATTTTCAATTTGATAAATTAATTTTTGCCATCTCTTCAACTAGAAATAAAACAAACATTTTCTTTGCTTTCAACAAGGAAAAGTACTCGGTGCACCCAACAAATCCTCTCCACACATTTACCATCGTACATCCCAGGCTACCGACGTAAAGCCAATCTTTATTTATTCTATTTACTCCATAATACCTGCAGCGAACGCTATAAAGCTTTTATAATAAATCATATTTACGAAGCAACATCGGATGATCACTCACTTTATTTTGATTTACTCAATTTCCCCTTATCGATTGTGCTACATGGTTTTGCACATTGGTTGCACGTGGGAATTTATTTTCTTATATTCTAATAGGTTTACGTTTGGACGCAACTCACCTGCTCTTAAGTGATGATGCGGCCTAAGGTGGAGCACGCTTGCCTAGAATAAACCTCACTCCCTCACTTGAAGCCCTCAGCTGTGTGGTGCCAGCCGCGAATAGCACCATCCCATTTCTACCCGTGGGTATCGTAGAATGCGACCGAGGGATATTGACCAAAGGATGGGCAGCAGTGTCCTTCTGAGTACCATAACACCTACTGCGATCGCCAACATGCATCGGCCAAGCATGGCGATTACGGCTGAATCCCCCTTGGGGAGACCTATGTCCAGCAGTGGGCGTCTAAAGACTCACAGTCCCACATTGTGGGTGCTCAAAATGAGTCACTGAAATGATGTTGCATTTAGTTACGTACACGTATTGTTCGACACCATATGAGACCGACCATTTGCTTTGGCAGACCATCAATAGGTATTGGTTCAATTAAACTACCATAAATTGTGAGTTACACGCGTCTCTTTCCTCTAACTACATTAAATATAAAACAAATAAAAAGTATTAAAAGGTTAATCCAAAATAAGTAGCTCTATTGTTCTGTCGTGGGCGAAAAGCTTAAAACTTTAATCTCGGCCCTAAATATACAGCTCCCTAAAAAGTTAGGAGTCTCTAAACTTTTCAATATATTAATTTCGTAAATAAAATTATAATCTCACAAAACTGATAATTCAGTAAATAAATGATATTAAACTACAAACAGATTATTTATCAATAATCCAAAATATATTTTCTTTATAAGACATTGCTTACATTAATTTTTCCTATATTAAAGAGATGACCTAATTAATTTCCATGTGTAAGTTTTGGTCCAAATTTGAGGTCCCTTGTCAAATGAAACGCTTTCACCAACGACCTTCAAACTGACAGCTTGTCTTACATTAGTCATGTTCAAGGACCTTTTCATAATATTAATTTATAATCATATTAGGAAGTCATGCCAGACTTCCTTTCATATGGCAAAATCTGTTAATATATTTAAAAAATAGGTCACGCTCATAAAATGGACTGAGGTAGGTATAGTAAAATTAAGATTTTTTAATTGTTCACGTTTAAGTATTTATACTATGCAATACCTACGACACATAGAAATTACAATTGTGAGGCAAAATTTGAAAATCAAAAATTGTTTACATCAATACATTGCTAATTTATTGTCTAGTTCGTCCGTGTATAAGAAATTTATTAAAATAATATCGTAATGATATCACTTCATTATTTTTCTGTATGCGTCTAAAACCTGGACTCAGCGAAAGAAAACAGAGAAAGCGGTGCTGACGCCAAATGGTAGGTATAACATGGGCGGTGTGCCGCACAAACGCTTCGTTTCTGAGCGAATTGAAAGTGAAATATTGTCTATCGACTATCTGCATGACACGACTCCTACAGTACTTCGGACACGTGACAAAAACCTGATAATTTTTAGAAGTTTATTGTAGTTACATGGAAGGAATAAAAAGTTTTTTCAAAAAAAAAGAAAACCGCCTTCAAAAAC
Organism: Charanyca ferruginea; assembly: GCA_947361185.1. Taxonomy (NCBI): domain Eukaryota; kingdom Metazoa; phylum Arthropoda; class Insecta; order Lepidoptera; family Noctuidae; genus Charanyca; species Charanyca ferruginea. Next base: position 51,804,367 of record OX376055.1, on the reverse strand, counting down.
TAAAAAGTGATAAATAACTTTAGCACAGAACACAGAATAACAATCTATGATTTTTAGTAGGTGTCGGATGAAGTACCTACCCTATTTAACTACCAGTACATACAGTTAGTACATACATTAATATATGAGCTTATTTTTAAAATACTGGCCAGTTTTCCAAAAGGTTGAATACGAACAAAAATTTCAGCATTGGCAAATATTAAAGTTTGCCCCATAGTAATGGTACTATGGGGCAAACTTTAAAATTTGCAGAAATAATATACACTTCTGGACACATCTATTGGCCCACCTTAGAGTTTAGGTTTCGATGGCCCCTACCGAAATATGATTACTAGATTGAACAAAAACTGTTGATGCAGTTTTAAACCTGATACATTTTACCATCTTTATCGATCGTATTGTTTTAAATTTGAATTCAGAATACCATACGACATAGAGCTACGCCACAAGTCGGATATGCGCCTTGTTAAAGGTAATTGATTTTTGAATAAAAAACATGTTTTATCAAATAAAGGTTTAATTTAATAACGCGTGTTGCCTCCATGGGCATCTACCACAGCTCTCATACGATTAGGCATAGAGTTTATCAACCGCTCTATGAAATTTTGAGGGATCATCTCCCATTCCTCTTCTATGGCAGTTTTCAACTCCTGCATCGTCTGGACAACTGGCTGACGAGCCCTAACACGTTTTTTTAGCTCGTCCCACATGTGCTCAATGGGGTTCATGTCTGGGCTTCTGGCTGGCCAGTCCATAACTGTGATGTTCACATCCCGAAGATATTCCCTGACGATGCCGGCTCTTGCATTATCATGCATAAAAAGGAAATTTGGGCCCACATAGTCCGCGTATGGTATCACGTGAGGTTCTAAGCACTCACGAATGTACCTTTCAGCATATAATGTTGGCAGCCGTGGTCCTGTAACAACCTCAAGTTGAGTTTTGCCGCTCGCGGATATACCGCCCCAGACAGTCCATGAGCCACCGCCATAAGCAACCCTCTCTTCAAAGCAGCATTGTGCGAAACGCTCTCCCTTACGTCGGTAGACCTTCTTCCTTCCATCATTGCCATGTAACACAATTTTAGACTCATCAGAAAAGAGTACACGGCTCCAATCTTGCTGTGTCCAATTTAAATGAATGCGTGCGAAATGAAGGCGCGCTGTTCGGTGGGCTCGCGTTAGTTTGGGCCCATTAGCTGGCTTGTGTGGTACCATATCGCGTTCTTTTAACCTTCTCCGAACAGTTCGAGCGCTCACAGATACTCCGTGGAAGTCGCGAAGTTGGTTTTGTATCTCAATGGAGGTAAGGTGACGATTTCTCAAGCTGGTCGTCACGATGAATCGATCCTGCCTTTCAGTTGTGACGCGAGATCGTGGCCTTCCTTGACGACGAACAAAGCCGCCAGTCTCTAGGTACCTCCGATAAACATTTCGGACCGCAGATCGACTTAAATTAAGTTGAGCACTCACGTTTCTTTGGCTGTGTCCGGCCTGAATAAGTGCCACAGCTTGGGCGGCGACTTCAGGTGAAGTATCCATAGATTATTGATAGAACCTCACCTTAATGTTAAGAATAAGTAATGTTTGTTGCAAAACCAAAGATATCAATCACTTTTTCAAGAATTAAATCCAAGTAAACCAATAAAACCAAGTTTTCTTAGTATTCGATTGTTTGATATCAACAAACAGGCTCCAAATTGTCTTTTTTTTCTTTAAATTCTGTGTTTGAAATTCAAAAAAAGACTATTGAATGAAATTGTGAATGTGCCAGGTTCAAAACTGCATAAAAACTTTTTGCTCGACCTAATATAAAATTTTAGCTAGGACCAAACGAAACTGAAAATACAAGGTGGGCCAATAGATGTGTCCAGAAGTGTATATACGACTTCAAAAAGGAGGAGGTTATCAATTCAGATGTTTAAATTTTTTTTATTTTATGTATTTTCGGCCATAACTCTGTCATATATAGACGGAACTGCAAAATTATTTTTTTGTTCGAAAGGGGTTTATTCAGAAATGGTCCCATATAAATTTTATCAAAACTGATCCAGCCCTTTTTGAAAAAATCAACAAAATGTTAGGGCAATACTAAAAAGCTAAAAATAAAAAGCTTTTTCACTTTTTCTTTTTCGATTTTTAGTGTTGTCGTAACATCCAAATCCATAAAGAAACGGCGACATATTTAAAAGAGATTGTAAGTCCTCCAAAGATTGAAGAAACTAAAACGTCATCTAAGTATTATTTTTGGGATTTGTTGATTTTCTCAAAAAGGGCTGGATCAATTTAGGTAGAATTTATGTGGGATCATTTCGGAAGAAACTTTCGAACAAAAAAATAATTTTGCAATTCCGTCTATACATGACCGAGTTATGCCCCAACATACTTAAAAAAAATATATATAAACATCCGAATTGATAACCTCCTCCTTTTTGAAGTCTGTTAAAAAGGGCCACCAACCAGATGTACAGATGTGATGAAAGATGTCTGCAAAATAGAGCTTTCAAACATCTGTCCGCATGGCCGACAACCGTCCATCATGGACAATGCAACGACCTCATATAGTCATGACCGCCAGTCATGAGGATACGAGTAACAAGAAAAAGAAGAATGAAGATCACAAAGGCTATTTATTTGTTTGTGTGTAGTTACGTTCTTTATTTGAATGCCGTTTGAATTTTTTACAATTTCTACTATAATTTAGAGAACTAATTCCGAAAGGCTTAATGTTTCGATGTTTTGAAATATCGCTACGTCGCTAATAGGTACAGTCAGCAAAGGAGATAGGTATGCAGGGTTGTCAGATACAGTTAAAGTTTACCTAGAAACCGATGGATGTTTTTGAATAAAATAAAATTAAAGTAATAGTACATTCATTACACACGTAGTCACATTTCAATGATTTAATTAAATTTCATTCAAAAACCTCCATCGGTTTTTGAGTAAACTTCAACGATTTCCGATGATCTATCTCTTTTGCTGACTGTACATTAAATGAAAACTCTATAAAAACGGTTGACACAGTGGCTGAGGGATGGACTGCTGTGCAGCATGCTATGGGTTTGATTTCGGAACAAATATTTGTATAAACAACTAGACTCAGAATCACTAGGTACCTGTACTTAGTTGTTTATGTTTGTAGTTTATATATTTGTAAACGGACCCACGATAAAATAGCAAATCCTAGTGTGGCAACGTTTTTTAAAACCAAACTAAATAAATAAATATTTATAAGGAAGTTATCATTAATCGTTTAAAAGGACATCCCGGCCCAGGTGATAGGCGTTAACTAGGCCCCTGTGTATAAGCTCCTAAGAAATTAATGAGAATTAATTTGCACGAATATTGAGTCACCCCCTGGGGTCGGCAAAACGGCACAAACTTTACTCCCAACCCTATTGTACATCGTTATACTGAAGAAAACGTTACTGTTAATCAAAACACGCTTTTCATTGTTCGCTCGTCATTTGTTTGTGAATGCTGTTACGACAAACATCATATTTCTGATGAATATGGAATAACGACCACGATTTTATGATGCTGTTTTAAGTATCTTGTTAAATTCGGTAGTATTGGTATTGTTTGGGAACTTATGTAAAGCCAAGCATGTTGTGTTCGAATGGCCATCACTACTGAACATGGTTGGTACTATATGTAGACCCTTATTACGTCGTGAGGTTGGTAATATCTACTACAGTAGGTATTACCAACCAATACGTTTATCAAACCTCAACCGTAAATTGCTATAGACAAAGCATCTACATTATGTACATAGTAGGTAATAAAGGTTCTTTTTTTATTAAAACACTAGCTGACCAGGCGAACGTCCTAGTCTTGTCCAAATGACGAAAATTAAATGTCGAATGTCAATAAAATATCAAAATGAATACCGCGTTATTCTTGTTTTGTTAACGTAATGACAGAGTTGCGCCCTCTAGAATTATTTTTAACGTGATAGTGTCCGATAAATCGATGAACACCGGCTGCAGGCACGAAAAAGTGTCACGTTCCGCCTTAGCCTGAGCGTGAAGGCGAGAGCGCGGAACAAGCGATAGAGAGGCACGATCGGCCCAAGCAATAAGCTCCACCCACCTCGACGGAAGCCATTATTTGCTTTTCTTATATATGTTAGCCATTATGTTTCTTTATGACGTTACCACGTAAAACTACTGTCCGATAACCGACTTTACAGACCACCAATATTTTTACCTGATATCTTTTCCATGACCTTAAGAAATATCGAAAACAATAACGCATATACATCGTTTGAATACTGAGTCTGAAGTTTTATTTTTTATTTAACTACTTGCTTTTACCCGCGACTTCGTTCGCGTGAATGTCGGTTATCGCGGATTAAAAAGTAGCCTATATCCTTCGCCAGGCTTTAAACTATTTTCGTACCAAATTTCAGGTTCAGCCATTTCGTCATGAAAACGTAACAGACAAAGTTACTTTCACATTTATAATATTAAAGTATTAGTATTAACTACATAGAAGTTCATACTTCATGCGTCCGTGATAATACCCTGTTTCTATGGTATTCTCATTGAAGAGTTTAGTCTGAATTATTAAGAGTAGCTTGGAGCTATTCTTAGCACAGCTAAAATCGTTTGCAAAAACATTATTACTACTGAGTTGAGCGGGTTTTACTTCAAAACCACTTTGTTTAAACATGAAACATCAAAAATCAACAAGCGAAAACCACAAACGAAAATTTTACGAAGTACGCTGAAAATCAATAGAAGCGATGTTTAGTGAGTACATCATCTATATTGACTTAGGTGTTAATTCAATAAGCATTTGTGATCGAGCATGACCGAGGTCGCGGTAACCCAATCACCGGTGCTCGTTGCGATGCAAATTCAAAATCGAAGCGATGGATCAAACACCTCTCTCGCTTCGCAGTAATTACAACAACGCTGTTTTAAGGTGATATGATATCGTTTGCTTGTTTAGTAGGTAAATTAATTGACTGAAATTCTTAAAAAAGGGTTCTCACCTTTATGAAAAGCAGCTGATAATATCAGATTTATTGCATTCATGTTACATGTAATTTAACAAAACTTAACTCTTAACACGCTCAAGCTCAAGTACTCTGGGTGAATTCACAAAAAATGCATTGTTTAATAAGTTATAGATTTTATTAACAAACAATTCTTTTATGAAGGCGTATTTTTCGCATTGGGTTAAATACCTGTAATGATAGATGTAAGATAGAAAAAATAAATGAATAAAACGTCCGCTGATTGTTTTTTTTATGATTTCATAGTTGTCCCCTTATAAAACTTATTCGTAATGCAGATTACAAATACCTCGTAACCCCTTTTTAGATTATTTAATTACACGTTGTAGAAGAAAGTTTTTTATTACAGTGAAAGTCTAGAAAAAAAGTAGTTTATTAAGTTTTATTGAAGTTTATCATGATGAGGAGCTGCAAATGTAAAAGAAGAGTAAACTTTGTGAAATACTCGTAGTATCTCTGACACTGAAGCAATGGTGATGAGACGAAATAAAAGTATGAGAAGTTCGTGCAAACTTTCTGAATTTTCATTGTTGTTATTTGCAGTCAACTACGAGCGTGTTCACTGAAAAAGTAATCATTCTTAAAAGTTTTTTTATAGATATTTAAAGAAATAAAAAGATGAATGTTTTGGATGCGGTGAGTGCTTAAATGCAAATCACCCCCGGTCCGAGGCAAAGGTGGAATACCGCTGTGATTTTAGCCGGTAAGAGTCCGGCATGCCCCTCCGTCATACCCACGATAGAGGAAATCCATGAAGATTTCCACCGCGCACAAAAAAACAAGATATATCATTGCTTGCTTGCAGAAAAAGAGTATAATTAACGCGTCAGTTTGACAGACGTCGATTCCGTTACTGTCTGTTATCTGTTTCACATAATCGTATAATATTCACCTTAGCAAAGTACAATGTACATAAACCATAGCATCACATTTGTATAGCCAGCGTTATTTATATTCTTCCCAAAAATATACCACAACGGTCGAACGCCTGCGGCAAAAAATGCTTACATCGCAAACAAAACTCCTAAAAGGGTGTATGAGGTCAAATTGTATATTTTTATGTGACATTTTGCGTATACTAGTTTAAACGTTAAGCCTTTTCATGATGTAAAACAGAGGACGTCTAAACGAACATTCCATTACGCAAATTGAGTAGATGGAGCTGGCTTGTATATTGGTTTTTTATCCCGTACCAGAGACGCAAAGTAATAGGAGACGGCAAAGAGTTAGCAAATAAAAAGTAGATGTGGACGCACTTCATAATTCTTACGTGTCCTACTTTTTAGTTTCTTTGTTGAACCTTTTTGTTGTAGGTACAAGGGTAAAGAAAACTTATATGTCGATTTTTCTATGGGCACACTACAGCAGACCTACTACGTACAATTTTGAAATTGTACGTAGACACTTTTAGTGGCAGTACCGATGATGCAATACTTTTGGGATTTTTCAAGAATGGCTAGAAAAAAATCTTAGAGTGCGGCAACGTTTGAATAATAAAAATACTAACGTGTTAATAATGTAATTATGCGCATTTCATGGGGTATTCTATAACAGAAGAACACGTATCAATTGGTTATTCCGGTTGATACCTGCACGATGCGTTTTCAGGCCGTAAGTGGAGGTTTCCTCATAACGTTTTCGTACACTCTAAGTCGAAAGAAGAAAATTGTATCGAGGACTTGGGCCCTAGACTTTGTAATTTGTTAATTCATACAGTCATCAGAGGCAGTACGGTAGATAATAATACCAGCCTATTACTTCTTGTCCCACAGCAGGGCAAAGCCCTGTTCTCAGACAGACAGGCAAGGAACGTTTTAATCACAAAACATGCTCAAGGCCGATTGGGGTTCGTCACCATGTCCAAGATTTACTTAGCACGACCAACAACACATTTATTTCATTACAGCGATTACATTGTTAAAAGTAGTTTTTCCCTAAATCATCATTCGGAAATTGTAAAACAAAGCGCTATAAATCAAAATGAGTGTCCATTATAGGAATTGATTTACGTCGATCAAATGGGCAGACATTATGTATCTATTGGTTCATTTTTATTCTTTAAATACTCTTGTTTGCGAACTGAAATGAAAATTGTTAAAATGTTAAGGTATTATTTCTGTTGCTTAAAAACGAGTGCAAGTATTAAGATACTTTAATACATTCCGAATATTTTAAATATTTAAGTATTTCTGTAACACTTTTGTAAATGTTATTCGCTCATGAATTATTTTAATAAAACTTTTTTGGTTAGAGTAAATGTAGATTTATAAGACCTGTTCTAATGTATTTTATTTAGTTAAACATTCGTATACGGTTTCATATATTTTAATATTGTTTTAAGGGGTCATGATCTTGGCAAGGACTCTTTCGTATTATAAATCTAATAGTACGAACTTACGATTACTCTTCGGATTTCAAATTCGGAACGGCTGTGACCTCTGGCGCTCAGTAACTGGGTTACACCGATATGCTCAGAATAGCTGATTATTTAAAGGCTTGCCTTATTGACGTAACTATAGTAGCTGCATTTTAGAAATGCGCGTTAATCATGTCAACCTTCAGGCTAAGAACTCACGATGCGGTTTTCACCCGCGTCCGCCTGCGGTTGCGGGCCCGCAGCTTCTGTAGAATGCAGATATTATATGTAAAAAATTAAAGCACATTTCACGACGCGGTTTACGCCCGCGGTGTGCGCGGTATTTGCGGCTCCCGCTGCGGGCTCGGGCGCGGGCGAAAAACGCATCGTGAGTTCTTAGCCTTAGACGCCCACAGCTGAACATAGGTCTCCCTCAAGAGAGGGTTCAGCCATATTCGCCATGCTTGGCCGATGCATGTTGTCGATCGCAGTAGATTTTATGGTGAGTAGGTATCAGAGAAATGAGATAATCCTCTGGTCAATATCCCTCTGTCGCCTTTTACGACACCCACGAGTAGAAATAAATAACGGTAACCACACGGCACATTTATTATACAGCAATTTATTATATTAAATTACTCCCGAGTTTGTTGATGACGAATACTAGCGTGTAAGATAATTGTTTTCAGGACGAGCCGTGTAATAAAATTAGGAAATCAGACTAACTTACCTTAAGTGATATCTGATGGTAATTTTATGATCGGCTCATTCTGAAAACAATTATCTTACATGGTAGTATTCGTCGACTTAAGGAGTTGTGTCAATAGTAGTGCGGATAAGTTTACTTTATATTGTACATGTCAAACTAGTTCTGTTCACTAACGTTTTCATCCTTCTCAATAAGGGAAACTGGGAGTAAATTTATTTTGAATAAAAAAGATTCTTTAACCACACATACTAAATCCCCATAGGTTTAAGGCTTTAAGTTCACCTTTTTATGTACTTACCTTTGTGCAAGTGAATAAATAAATGTTTTTATATAAAAAAAAACGTTGCCCCACACTATCCTGTATCGTGGGTTCGTTAACAAGCATATGCACTCACATACCCGAGTGTATATGCTTGTCACCCAAAACCAGAATAGCTGCCTGTAGGCCATACAAATATTTGTTCCGTGCGGGAATCGAACCCGCGACACGTAGCACAGTAGCCAATGCGCCAACCGTGGCATAAAATAAATCTATATACATAAAAATGAATCGCCGAAATATATGTAAGCGCATAACTTCCAGACGGCTGGACCAAAATGGATAATTATTTTTGTTTTGTATTCGATAATGTCAGGAGAAGGTTTGTATAAAATAAAATTTTAGGTAGGTAGGGAAGGTATGTAGGTAGGTAGTGTAGGAAGGTAGGTAGGTAGGTAGTTTGGTGGGGTAGACAGATAGAGACAACGTCTATCGGGTCAGCTAGTAAAACATTAAAATATCGTGAAGAACTTTACCTAACTGTAATGGAAGTATGAAATTATGATAATGCCATAGTTAAAGCAGTTTATTTTGAACTACCGTTGTAAATGTTTTCCGGATAATGATGGCCGCTAATTGTGTCATTTGCAAAGTAGTGTTGCGATAATGCTGCGGGAACGTTTATATTTAGTTACTTTACATAATTCGGTATTTACTTTATTAATTTATTAAGGGGTTGACAAAGGTTTATCATATTATTATTTATGGTGAATGGCTAAGTTATCGCCATATTTAAGGATTGATAAAAATATAGTTTTATGTTTTATTTTTGTTCTTGTGTATGTACATATCACTTTGCATAATTATGTAGTTACATTGTTTTTTTTTATTTGTGTTTTTGATGTTTTACGCTCGCACTATAGCTGCATCTGCCATGATATCTCTTCACCGCCTTTAGTTGACTGATAGAGAATATCATTCTAAAGCATTAAGTCCACATTTAATTGCATAAAGTTCAAATTAAAATTTATTTATTTACCAGAATGTAGGTATACAAAGTATGTTCTTAAAGTAATAATAATATAATAACCCATTTACATTATACCATTACAGTCGTATGGTGTACAAATATTTCTTCTGATATTAATTATTAAGATTCATGCTACTATTTAATTAACTACATTAAAAAAACAAATAGGAGGTCAATTTTCTATTATGAATAGATATTAAGTTTGTTAAATAAAGAAATAAACTTTACTCCGGCTCCAATTTCCTACAAAAATAACGTAAGAAATTGGGAGTAGCATTTAATTTTTCTCATCATCAACAACTTTTTCCAACTAATTAAGAGTAAGTAGTCTATGCCATTTCGTATATGGCATAGACATCATGCGATTGTTCGATGTAGCGCCAAATTACATGTAAACAAAGCCAATAAACATTAAAAAAACATTATAATTGTGACCTTGGAACTTCATAAATAGGTTAAATAACTTTTGAAGGGTACACGTCATATTAAACAATTTTCGTAATTATTGTTCAGAAGTTAAACTTTTCCTCTCGGATTAAAATGGCAAAATTACCCTAGGTTTCTACTTATAGTTGAATGCGAAATCTAATTAGAGAACTATACGAGTATAACTTCTAATTTGCGCCAAATTGAAAAGAGAAATTATTACTCGTTGAATTTTTAGTCTCATTTGCTGCCATGTAGTACTGCGATTGGATGAAACTGAATGCTACATAATTTCGGCAACTCACTTTCAACGGTGATATACTATGCACGGGAATGGAATGTTACTGTAGAGCCCGACACATACGTAGCTATAATATATATTAATATACGTAGTTATAACATATATTATAGCTAGCCACCACACACGGAAGCTATAATATAATAATATATTTTCGCCCTTTCGCCGTCTGCGGTCGTTGTTTGTTTCACTTTTTTTAAATATATATTAATATGTCTTGCTATATCTGTCCACATATTTTGGTGACGTAATAAAGATTTAAACTATAGCTGCGTCTGTGGTCACTCAAAGATTACTATAGAAAATATATCGTGATATGCCGTGCTTTGAAATATATTAATATATTATAGCTACGTCATTGACGGGCTTAAAGGTATGTTGAAATGTAAACATATGGCATGCTGGTCGAAAGCAATGATTAAATGTTTCGTCTCACTCTGGATTCGTTCCAGAAGATTTTCGTATTTAGAAGCGTTGTTTGTTCTTTGTTTAGCTTAGCGCCGACGTGCTCTTTCGATAATATAAAAGTGCTAATTGCTTTGCCGTCTTTAATTCCAAGAACCGCTGTCCACTAATAGAACACACCACGAGAATACGTAGGTATATCGATCCGGTACCGTAAGGGTCCTGCAGGTTTGTGCTCTCACAGTACATTTAGGTATCGGGAACTAAATAATATGAAATAAAAAATCGTTCGTCAGTCAATATGACATAATTTCATAACCATTCTACTGTTTTAATACATTCGAACTACACTTATATTCGTAGAAGGTTCTAGAGTATTTATTCCGACATAAACCAAACAGTTATTGGTTTCAACCTGCATGCAGAACGCATGCAACCTTTACAGTGCCTTCGGTTTTGGTTATATGTTCAGAATTCAGATTTAACGCATACAGAGTGTCTGAAACTGCTATAAAACACAAAGTACGTAAGGCTGCGGCTCGCCCGAGCAGAAAGGCCACTCAGAACACACCGCCATTTTTCGCACGCACACCTTGTCATTACGTGTATAGGCATTCTCAAGCAGTTTCAAGCAGACTTCAGTCTTGACTGTCACGTGTTGTCAAAATGAATAAATGATGTTTAAAAAATTGCAAAGAGTTCCAACCAGTGTCAATAAAATGTCATATTATGACAAATAAAACCTACAGTCAATACAGTAGCAGCCCTAGTGAGTCCGTCAAGTTTAGGTAATTATTTTTGAAAATGGCGGGAGCGGTCCTTCTGTAACCTTTATATTTTGTGTCTAAAGGTATGTTAAGACTAAAACACTAAAACTCTATAGGTACACCGTATACCGAGTGTGTGTGTGAGCGTGGGTGTTTCAGTCATGTCACTATTGGGTACCTACTTAACACCACTAGTCAATTGACATACTTTTTATAAGCTGTCAAAACGGGATTCCACTAAAGATTTTGTATGGCGACAGTAAAATGTGACGTCAGTTTTTTGCCGACTCAATTGACCATTTATTTATTTCAAAGCCACTAAAAATAGAATTTTACAGATAATTGAAAATTATTCGAAATTTTAGTTTTAAAATTAGGGTTTCTTTGGAGAAGTTGTGTGTAGGAATTAATGGTTAATCGTGACCACTACCTAATTAAAGACACCCGCGACACAAACACTAAGTGTATTTGTTACGACTAATAGTCGAAGTGAGGCGACATCTAGTTTTAACCGGTTACAACTGGGTTCAGCCGGCCACATGCGGTTAAACTTAGATGTATCCTACTTATCTTCGGTTAGAACTAGGTTTAGCCTTGATCATAGCGGCTAGTACTAGGTGCAGCCGTACACCGACGTCAGGGGCCTTGTTCTAGCCGGTCAATACTAGGTGTAGCCGCACTTCGAGATTGAGCCATAACATATACGCTCACTGTGCGGTGTGCAATGCCTTAGTACGAAGTAACGTGTACGAGTTAACAGTACGAATATACAGACCATTCCGATGCATAAATATTTGGTGCTTCGTTTCTGTATTATTTATTTAATATTTTATCATTTCTACGTTCAACTGAAACTTTTAAATAAATATGGACCACGTAATTTTAGTCCAAATAAATCATTGATCAATCCATTATTGTCAGGTTAATTATCACCATTAAATTGCAATGACATCTCTTAATATGTAATTAATTAAAGCCAGAGGAGCATAATCATACACACAGGTTTCATATTTGGTTGATTATCAATATTTCCACGATTCATTAATTATCGGAAATAACCAGAAATCAAAACTTTGTTAAAATCAATTGTAAATTGTTTCGAATGTTAAATTGTAATACGTTCTCCAATTCGAAATTTGATTGAAATTCCTGTTGTAGATTATGATATAATTGAATTCAACGTACTGACCAGCGGAAGCTTTGTTAGTGGAACAAAAGGCCTATATGATTCATATTTTAATGGCATGGTGCTAACGACGATTTGTTCCGAAATACGTACAGTTAATTTGCTCGGCCATTATTCAATTGTTTTTTTAACACCTAAACTACACATAGGTATATAATCCATTTTCAGTGAACGTTTACGACGTTCACTGTATTACTTGGATTATAAATGTTGCCCTTCATTTCATTTTTATTCTGTTAGCCTTACCATTTTTATTTACTGAAATTCTTTAACTGTGCATTTTATTTAGATTCCAAATCGTTATTCATTTTAGATTTTTTTGAGCGATATATAATTGTGATTAAAATATCATATAACTGTAATGTATGCATGATATTAAAAATGGATCTGATAAAAAAAAGTAAATATAAACCTAACAAAGCCTGTATTAGCCAATCAGTCAACCTATTATTAGCTGGATGCCGTAATTCATTATCCATGTACTCAGTAAAAATTAAAGATACACCAATCTAATTATATTTTTATTTTATTTTATTACTTAAAGACTAATAATTACAAAAATAATAGGCACTACAATAAATTATCCAATTGCAAATAACAAACCTCCACAGATGTATAACAAATATGATAAATTGAAGCAGTTTAAGTTGGTTGTGTACATAGGCAAGTTGGTAAGTTTTATTATTTATGTTAAGTACTACATATCAGTTTAAAAACCACTAGTCGATGCATCATTCACACAAAATTGAGAATGTTCTGTCAACCCTTACAATTATACTCATCATCATCATCATTTCAGCCGAAAGACGTCCACTGCTGGACATAGGCCTCCCCCAAGAAATGGGGGATTTTGCCATAATCGCCACGCTTGGCTGGCGGGTTGGCGATCGCAGTATGGTTGTTACAATGGCACAGAGAACGCTGCTGCCCATTCTCTGGTGAGTCCCGTAGTCGCCTCTTACGACACCCACGGGAAGATATGGGATGGTGCTATTCTTTACTCCGACACCATACGATACAATTATACTGCACAAATATAAACAAGCAGTGTTTTTTCTATCACTAGATACGAGTAGTAGCTTAAACAATAGATTCAAACAAAAGATGCACGTAAGATGGTTAAGTATGAATTTCCTGAAATGTATTTTATAGCATGTAGAAATTCCTATCTGCTGAAGCAATATGATTTAACTAGCTTCTGGCCGCGACTTTGTCTGCGAATTCTGCGGAATTAAGTCCAATGACCCAAAATATCCCACAGGTACACAAAACCGGGATTATAAATATCCCAAGTGTTAAGCAAGATCAATATCTATATACACATATGGATATTGATCTTGCTTAACATTTGGGATATTTTTCAGCAAAATTTCGTTCAGTCGTTTCAGTGCGAAAGTAGGAGTCATAGTAGGAGTAGGACCAAAGAGGACTAATCAAAAATCTCGAAATATCTTATATACATACAATACAAATAAATAAAATTGAAGTGTTTGTTTGTGATTTCAAAATAACAGTTTTTTACTAAATGCATTTCAAAGTATCCTATACGGTACTTATATCTAAACTTCAATCTTTTTATTTTTTGTCTGTCTTTCTATCTGTCCGTCTGTTTGTTCTGGCTAATCTCTGAAATGGCTGGACCTATTCTAAAGTCAGAGTAGAAATTTTTCGCTTTTTACTACTTCCTTATCATCCAAATCCATTAAGAAACGGCAACACAGTCAAAACAGAGATTGAAAGTACAAGGCTGGAGAACATTACAACATCATACATATATTTTTTTTTTTCCTGTCGATTTTTTCAAAAAGTGCTGAATCAATTTCGATAATGTTTATATGCGCCATACCACCCTTGCGGCATACACTATCCATCAAAAAAAGAACTTTCAAAATCGCTTTACATTTGCCGGAGAAATCGCGTAACAAATATACAAAAAAAAACCTCCTCCTTTTTAAAGTCGGTTGAAAAATAAATAGGGTTTCGTGCAAAAAAATAAAACCTATTAAACTGTGAACAAAATTTCACATGGACTAAGTCGCGGGCATCTGCTAGTTTTGTATAAATTACTAAAGTACCCAGCTTTATTAACTCCCACCATATTCAAAATTAATCAAACCTCAAAGAGTCTTTACGTTAAATATCTCTCATAATACGTAGTTCACTGAGTATTACGTATTGTCCTGCATCATGATAAGATGAACGATAAGTCGTAAAACTGGGCAGAGAATGTCCTTCTCCGCTGGTCCGTCGGAACGGATTTATAGCCCGATTATCGTACGGTTATATCGATTTGATACAGTCTACCCTGCCTTGGCAATCTGTTGCTTCTTCGTCTCGATTATTGAGACAGTTATTTTGTATTTTATTTGCACCAAGCGCTGGATTATGCGGATTTGTTCAGATACTACGTTTCAATTTCAATTTGCTGGAACGGTTATTAAATTGTTGTTCAGTGGTTTCCTTGTTTCTTTACTTCAAGACTTATATACACTAGCTGACTCGACAGACGTTGTCAGGACAATGTCTGGTAAAAATTGGTAGGGAAAGATCCCTACCTATTTTTATTTGTTAATTTTTAAAATTTTCTCACCGTATAAACCTTCCCTGGACTTACACAAATATTTCAAGACCAAAATTAGTGAAATCGGTCCAGCGGTTCTCGAGTTTTAGCGAGACTGACGAACAAGGGTTCATTTTTATTACATAGATAGATAGATAGAGGATTTTAAAATGATATAGTTGAGTGCTACGGCGTAGCTTAAAGTGGCTACGCCAAATACTGTAGTGTTCTTATCATACCGTTTTTTGAAGAAATTTTTAACGATTTTTTCAAACCTTATGCGGCAAAATTTTAAAAATTAGGTAAAGCTGAAATCTGAAGCTGAAAACAAGTAACAATAGAGCGTAGCAATTTTAAAAGCACTTGAGAATCTCAACAGCGAACAAAACTGAACGCCTATTTAGAAGATACAAAACTCTTCATACATACACACCTGTACTATTGAACAATTTAGAGCGACCTCTGACTTTTACCAGCATGACAATGATACCAACACCACCGCCAACTTATTTAAGTGTGTGTGTCACAAAATCGAAAACTAATATTATAATCCACTCATACTTTATAACTTTATATTACTTTATCCATACTTAAAATTATAAATGTGAAAGTAACTCTGTCTATTACGTTTTCACGACGAAACGGCTAAACCGATTTTCATGAAATTTGGTATGAAAATAGCTTGAACCATGGGGAAGGACATAGGCATTTTTCTGCGACTTCGTCTGCATCCAAGATAACCGACATTCACACGGACGAAGTCGCGGGCAAAAGCCAGTATTATAATGAAGCTGAAGCGTTTGTTTGTTGGTTTGAACACGGTAATCTCCGCACCTACCTATCTAAGAAAATATGTTTTATGACATTAAAGATTTGTTTAACCTATAGAATGCTGAACTTTTGGCATTACGGATAATGCTGACATGTTAATTAATAATATTATTGTATTGACCATATTTGTGTCATTGAACAACAATTAATTAATAATCATTACTTTGCATGCAATCGATACAATACTGTTTAGCTAAACATGTGGACTTTAGATTAATACCTGACTTTATCAGCTTTATACCATGTTTAAGGCAAATAAAGACTTATCTATCTCTATCTTATCTACTGGTCCGATTCTGAAAATAAGATCTGTAAGAAAAATCACGCGAACAAAGACGCTGGGAAAGTGCTAGCGATCCTTAATAATAATTAAATATGTATATAAAAACACACCTTTTAAATACACTTAAAACTTAACTTAAAATCGTAAATTAAATTAAAGATTTTACAGTTAAGTAGTATACTTTATTTGTTTACAGTTTTTCTTTTCTGTATTACAAACTATAGATTTTGGCAATCTATTAAGTATTTGGGGCAGACTGCATTTCCTCACCCTCTCACCATATACATTTTTACATTGGTTTATTCCAAAGGTTGGAAGATATGCCAGATTACGTAAGATGTTAGACCTTGTCGTCTTAATCAGGTCACCTAAATATAGTGACTACACTGAGTACCTACCTAACTATGGTTAAATCTCACTTATCGAATATGCTTATAACTTTACAATACTGAATCAAATTATGGTAGTTATCTTTGTTCATGAACTTAATTTTTAATGGAACAATTGTGTCAATAAGCGTCATTGGAGAATCATTAAGAAGAAAATCATTAAGATATGTTTTCCATAACTAGCTAGCCCATAGTTTATAGCCGACTCTGCTAGTGACATATACAAAAGTCTTAATATTCTGTAGGGCATTTTATGTTTAAGTACACATAATTTTGACAATATAGCTCTAAGTTTATTACCCCATCCTGCATCTTAATAAGATAATTTGCGATTGTTTTACTATTGTGTCAGCTTAACGGATAGTTACATTTGCGTAGTAAACCGATAAAGAAATTTTCCGACGATTGATAATCTTTTTTGAGTTGATTTTTTAAATTTGTTTGTGTTTATTTGGCTACCTCTACGTATTTTAGTTAATAAATATTTGATTATGAGTGTTATTATTATTTCGTTGATCTTTTCATCATAAATATGAAATGTTTTAAATAAATTCACTATGCAATACTTGATTTATACAACAGAAGTTTTTATAAATACAGACGAATGTCATTCGTACATCAGTGGTAGTGTAACTTTACGACACGTCAGTGGTTAAGGGTTAACTTTGTTGATTATACCGTCACGTTTATAACAGCAACAAATGCGTACTAAAACACAAGGGCACGGGCACAAAGATGATATTAATTGATCACTCCTGGTCAGAGTGCTACACAAAGCATTCTATTAAGAGTGTTCCATTAATGTGTGTTCCGGACGGTATGCATCTATACACATGTAGGGAATTGGTTACGTTCGCCGCAGAAATTGTGTACCTGCTTTGAACTAAGAACATGTTATACCTATGTGTACCGACTTGACTAGAGAATGTATATGTATGCTTCAATCACAAAGCACGTAAGGCTGCGGCGATTGTGCTTCAATGCTGTTCGCGGAATGAGAGGTAGGTATTAATTGCTTTCAAAAAGTGTTTTCTTTCTGAACAATTTTTGGCCTCAAAACTGACATAGGTAGGTAATAAACATTATAGAAAATTTCCACATATTTAAATAAAGAATGGTAATGAGATTCTCATTTTTTTTGTTCCGGTGTGTGAATGAAAACAAAGTGGTAAGATGAACTAAACGCTTGGACCCGGAACTGCCCATATGAGTTTTGTCATTTATACGTATATCGTAAACGGTTAATTATTATAATGATACGTCCCCAAAAATGAAGATAAGATTACATTCATCTTTTCGGCAACACAACCAATTTCCTAAAACAATGAAATGTTTCGTACCTACAAATGAAATCCAACAAGCAATTAAGACCATTAATTTGGAAACCTTGATACCGAATCGGATTTTCAATTAAGCTTATAACGAATTTACTAATTTCTTTTGCCTATTTAGTTAGATACCTATAGAGTTTGAAAACAATATGTTTTAATGTTTAGTTAAGGAAATATCAATAAATTAATAACATTCAAATAAATAAAATTGAAGTGTCTGTTTGTAATGTTGTGTAACGTGTAATGTGTAACGACACGGTTGGCGCAGTGGCTGAGCGATCGACTGCTGCGCAGCGTGTTGCGGGTTCGATTCCCGCCCAGGGTTAACATTTGTGTGATGAGCACTTGTGTTTGCCTTGTGTCTGGGTGTTGTTTATCTATCTAAGTATGTATTTACAAAAAAAAAATGTATTTGTGTATGTATATCAGCTGTCTGACACCCATAGTACAGGGTCTCCCTAGTTTGGGGTCAGATGGCCGTGTGTGAAAATGTCCCCACATATTATTATTATTATTAATGTCAAAATAACAGCTTTTTACTAAATTCATTTGAATGTTTACACGGTACTCGTAACAAAAAATCTATTTATAACATTTTTGTTTGTCTGTCTGTCCGTTTATTCTGCTAATCTTCGAAACGTAGCCGTTTCGAAGTCCAAGTCCAATTTTGACGGGACTTTCACTGGCAGATACTGATGTTATCAAGAGTAACATGGGTACTTTTATACGACTTTTAATCAGGGTTCCGAGCAAAAAAAAGAAATCATCTGCTACCTAAGCTTATATTTAATAAAAATATAAACTGTACGTGTTTAGAAAAAGTTTTCCGAGATTCCTTTGAGGCCACTAATTACGCCCGGAGAGATGAACGCATAAAATAAATAGACATAAGTTTTTATCTCTCAAAGTGTTTATTTAATAAAATAACAGTAATTAGTAGGTTATTTAAATGTATAAAGGACTGTTTATCACATAATATGTTTTACTTTATCACATAACACTACTGTTTTACATTATCACATAACACTTGAGTCAGCTTTGACGTCACGACATCAGTGGCTCAGTGATTGACTGCTGCGCTGTGTGGCTCTGTTTCGATTCCCGATTTGTATTAACTTCTTCTTCTTCTTCGTATCGCTGGCACGACAGTCTTTTAAATTTGTTTGGCCCAAGATTTAGCCACTTCCACGGCGTCGTCGGTGGCAGCGCATAATTCACCCCGATCGCATGCTTTGGGGCATAAAGGACATGACTTGAGGTGGGGCATGGTTTGCAACTTTGCGCCACATGCACACCCTGATGCTGCTCTGTCGAGGTAGCCCCATTTTGCGAGATTGGCGTTACACCTTCCTACTTGGGTCCTTAAACGGTTCAAGGACTTCCAGATAGACCACGGAAGGTTAGACCCTGCGGGTAGATGCTCGCTTGGTGATAGATATTGAGTGGGTGGGGGAAAAGTGTCTTGCCACAGTTAAAAGTAACTGTAGGTCGATTCTGTAAAATTCAAACACACTCACTTCGCTTAAGGTTCAAAATGACCTTGATATATTTGACACTTTGAATCGGGTTCGAGTGCGAAGTGAGCGTCGAAGAGCCGGAGAAATTACCTTAAAGAATGCCATTTCTTACGTCATCTCATACTTTATCTGTCAAAATCTCCCTGTCAATTTAGTTCAACTCACTGACACGCTCGCAAGAGTGGTGCTAGTGTAAATTCGAATTATCAACCGAGTTTTTAGAATGCCAATCAAGAAACTCACAGCGGATTCAAATTCGAAGTTTAGAATGAGGTCTTACAGAATCACACCTCTGATCGGAGTCTTATTGTTTGTGTATGTGAGTATAATATTTATATAAAACATCTTGTTGCTTCAGGTACTGTTATTTCAAATATTTCCCTGAAAAGCTTTCAAACCGTCAAACACATACGTGAAACCTTGGTCGGTACTTCGGTAGTCACTATTTATGATCATAGAATAAACGGTGAGCCAAACAGACCGGACATAATAGCTTGAACAAGTATTTTGTCGACATCTATTTACCTGCTCACTTCCACGAAAAACCTCTGTCAATATACCTCAATGATTATGTTTGATACAAAACATTATAAAAAAAACTTCGCTATTTAATGTACAGCCATTTTTAGTTACTTAATAAAAACGAGCGAAAATATAGTGTATTTACATTTTACAAAAAACGTCTCTGAACAGAGTAAACATTGTACGTTAAACGCAAAAATATTTGTCGTCGGGATTCGCGTAAAGTGTCTGTGTCGTGTATCGTGTTTTTACCTATCGCTGGGCTCGAAGCGGTGACGTCGTTTTTATGCAACAGAGCGCGGAGAATCGTTGAATAAATTAAGAATGCGGGACTGAATGCAATTCGTGAAGCAGCTTTATCCGTTCAGTTTTTTATTAAATTCATACGATCTGTGGTCTTATTTCGTTTGCTTTGCGCTTTTTTTTTAGAAAACATGAGTTTAGTTTTTCGAAAATTTCATTATAGTTCAACTTTAAATTATTGCTGCTAGCTATTATTAATGTTACCGGTTTATTAGACATAGGAAAAAGTATGAAAAAAGGACCTACGTACGGACAGCGTCATCAACTGGACCCTTCCCCCCCCCCTTCCCCCTAACCCCTGGACTGGTCCTTTTACTAAGGAATTTTAATGCGTAAGGGGTAACCAGTTAATGACGCTGTCTGTACAGCCCAGAAATTTTCTATTTTGTTAATTCTAACAATTAAGTAATTAGAAGAGCCTTTACACACTTAGTTTTATAAAATATTTTTTTTTCAATTTGTAAGTTGTATGTATATTATTATGGACTTGAATATTGTATATTGTTATAAAATTCATAATGTACTAAATCTCAATCAGATTTAACGTCTTTCTACAAAGTTAGTCGCCTTCGGATGGAAACAGAATGGTTTTTGTGTAAGCCCAACTTCTGTAACACCACCAGAATAAATCAAATCCTGGTACATAAAATAGGAAACGGCCAAGCGTGCAATTGATTCTTGTATATAGGGTTCTTCAATCCTGCTTTGTTAATGTCTGTTTCTAATTAACAAAACACACACACAACACAACAAAAAAAGGCAGTGTCCTATATTGTTTCCATGTACAGCCAAGCCGCTTTTAGAACAGATTCTAAATGGATATTCCGGTGCCTGCATATTGGATATTCCGGTGCCTGCCTCCTAAGCATGGATTCGATAGTTTCAAACTGACACCAACGCAACAGAAATAACTATCACAGCGGTAACGTAAGTTACATATTCAAGGAACAGATAGGTCGCTTCTACGATTGTTTTACAGATTGTGTTTGTTGCCATACTCAAAAATAACAAACCAATTGTGACATTATTCAGTTCATAATTTAATGACCGGAATTATTGTTGTTGTGATGCAGTGATGCATGTATGAATAAATAGCATTGTCATGATTTAGATTTAATTTTGGAATAATACTCAACCGCTACACAGTTTTAAGATGCCATTAAGTCTCGTACTGTCGTTTCTACTTTCAACCGACTTCAAAAAGAAGTAGGTTCTCAATTCGTTTGTATGTTGTTTTTTTTTTGTATATTTGTTACGCTATTTCTCCGGCAAATGTAAAAGGATTTTGAAAATTCTTTTTTTTGATGTATGGGGATGGAGGATGGTCCCACATAAATTTTATCGAAATTGATTTAATATACATGGATGATGTTGTAATGTTCTCCAACCTTGTACTTTCAATCTCTGTTTCGACTGTGCTGCCGTTTTTTAATGGATTTAGATTATCATCTAAATAAAAAAAATCATCTAAAATAAAAAGAATTTTACAAAAAAAAGCTTTTTCAAAAAAAGAAAACCGCCTTCAAAAACTAAAAAGTGATAAATAACGTTAGCGCAGAACACACATTACTTTATTTTCGGAAGTCGGTGGCGGTGGCTTTGTGTTTGTGGTTTGTATTGCGATTGCTTTTTATTTTTCGCTTTTTAGTATTGTCCATCCAAATCCATTAAGAAACGGCGACACACTTAAAAGAGATTGTAAGTCCTCCAAAGAGTGAAGGAACTATAACGTTGTCTAAGTAATTTTTTTTTGGATTTTGTTGATTTTCTCAAAAAGGGCTCTGTCAATTTTGGTAAAATTTATATGGTACTATTTCGGAATACACCCCTTTCGAACAAAAAGAATTTTGCAAATCCGTCTATATATGAACGAGTTATGCCCGAACATACATAAAAAAAAACAATATAAACATTCGAATTGATAACCTCCTCCTTTTTGAAGTCGGTTAAAAAAGACAACCGCCTTCAAAATCTAAAAAGTGATAAATAACTTTAGCACATAACACACATGACTTTAGTTTCGGATGTCGGCTTTGTCCTGTTCGGTTTTGTATTGCCAGTTGTCTTTTTTGTAAAAAAGCTTTTGACATAAAGTGATACAGACAGGCATCTTAAAATTGAGTAGCATCGAGTATTTGGCCATTAATCAGTTATATTTTGTACACCATTCGGGCAAAACATGACAGTGACGCAAATGAACTCTTTATGTAATATCTTGCATTTACATGCGTTTATTCATATTTTAGCAAAATAGAAATATTGTATCTTGTGTCTGGCTATGAAATAAATACACAAGATTCCATACCTAAATTTCCCATAGATCTTTAAGTTCGTCTGTAGTCAGCACGGAACCCCAAAAACCAGTCATTCACTCTGGTCACGTTTGACAGACCCGGGGGATCGATTCGCGATTAAGTACACGTTTTTACGGTTCGCGGTAAATCTTTCCACCTTATTTGGAGTGATTATAGGCGTAAACTGGGCTACGGACGTATACTGCCACTGCCATTAGTGAAGTAATATGACCAAAATTTTACAACTTCATAGGAGTGGTTTATGACGTGAAATTACAAGAAGGTAGAATGAATGGAGACTCTATATCATTTTTATGCTAAACGGCGCGTAACTCATCGTATTCACAGACTAGACAAAGATGTGGTTTGCCTCTTAGCGTGGCTATAGATTGGCGAAGGAAAACATCGTGCGAAAACTCGAATTTATTATATTCGAAGTATAAAATCGCCAACCTGCCTTCAGCAAGCATGGTGGTCTGTGGGACAGGCTGGGATATTTTTTTAATTATTATCATGGAATGAGCATCTGCAGATGCAAATTACAATTAGTTAAATAATCTTTATTTCTAGCTTGCTTAACTAGTTACAAGATTTTAGAAAGTTTATCAAAATATGCTGGTAGGAACTACGTCACATTATAACAACAGTATTCAATAAACCCATACATTGTGCGTGATGATTATCGCCTATCTGTGACATAATTAGATAATTAGGCATTGTCACGATTAATGAATGTCATGAAATGTCCTGTCTGTTTCGATTTCATTGTTGATCTATGTGCAAATAGTAGGTTAAGGTATACATACACGCGTTCGCAACATAAACTTTATTAATTTATAGTAAAGTAAATTGGTACCGTGAATGAGTAAACTTAGGGAGTTTCTGCTACGATTAGAACACCTCATCATTTTATGCTTTGTGAAGTATATTAATATGGCTTAAATGGATATAATTATGTCGGATCAGTAACTTAACGGTAGTAATATTAATGGTTATGAATTCTGGTAAAAGGCAGAAAATCAGGCGCGCAATTTGACTAACTTTTAGAAACATTCGCATTCTAATTTTAAGTATCAATCTGTCAATAACGTCTCTATTTACCCATATGTTTGACAAGATATGGGTTAAATTGGTATAATTATGTCGTATCAGCAACATAACGGTAATAATATTAAGGGTTATAAGTTTTGATAAAAGGTAAAAAACCAAGCCGGCGATTTGACTAACTTTTATAAATGTTCGCATTAAAATTTTTGTAGTCTCAATCTGTCAATGACGTCTCTATTTACCCATATATGTTTAACAAGATATGGCTTAAATGGGTATATGTATAGTCCTCCTTATCGATTTCGATAACGGCGACCCTTTATAAAAATTTATTTCCTTGCGTGTGCCCTAATATGACTCGGTAAATGGGTATAATTATGTCGTATCAGCAACTTAACGGTAGTAATATTAAGGGTTATAGGTGTTGGCAAAAGGTAAAAAACCAAGCGGGCAATGTGACAATTTTTTAGAAAAGTTCGCATTCAAATTTAAGTCTCGATCTGTCTAAAACGTCCCTCTTTACCCACGTTTTTGAAACACACACACACATTTTTGATTTTGAAATTTATTGTTGCTGATATCAGATTGCAAGATATTAAACGTTTTTTAATTAGTAGAATTGGCCTTCAGGGCGTGGTCGCGCTAGATTCACCACAGTCGATAATAATCAAAATAAAACTTTACAGATTTATTGAGATTTATGTCTGTGCCTGTGGTAATTTAAATTGATTTAAACAATGTTTGCTTACACATTGCCGATCTTATGCACTAAACTAAAAAAGACATCCAATACGTGAAACAGGTTTTGAACGAATAACGTTTTATGACACAAAATAGATATACAAAATAGAGATATAAATGTAGCACTGCTGAAAGCTCTTTGGGCACTTGTCCCATTTACAGCGATGCGGACGAGTTTTTTGATACTCCCTGTGATAAATTGTTATACTGTACATAATCATTTTGTTATTATTTGTAAGTTTTAAATATATATAATTTAAAATTAAGATTTGTGTGAAAGTTGTAAAAACTCTAACTCAAAACTGTTTATTTAAAAAATATCGTTTAATTGAATTGTCAAAGAGTAAGGCAGTCAGAAAATTAAACTAGTTGCTCGTTCCAAACAGCAGATTTCTATGGAGAAGAACGAGCAAGAAAATCCATGAACCAAACATAAACCAAACCTCTTTAAAAATCAGTAAAATATTAAAATTTTATGTTTGATACATCATCATTCATGTTGAATCTACGGGTAAAGTGTGAGAACAATGTATCAACGCGTGCACGTTACAAGAGGTCTAGACGAAAATATAATAATAAGAAAAAGCAATTCAAAATGAACATAAATAAAATCATCGAGGCAGCTAAGAGACGACCAGTCCTAACTGACGGCGCCCGTTCACGAACATGACGTACGTCGCATAGCTGTTATGCTCTGTTGTATTTATTAAAACATAAGTTAAGACGTAATAATAACATTAAACGAAACGTTAGTATTGTTACAAATTATAGACTGAGAAAAACGGGTTAACTCACTGTGTCCGGCTAGTTTCGATGGCATACGGCCACCTTTCTCAAGGAGTTCCACAGGATGACACACCGCCCGTCGCGCTCCTGCGGACACTATTGCGGGCCGAACCCGGCTACACAGTGAGTTAATCCGTTTTTGTCAGTCTATAACGTACATATACTAGGACAACCTTGTATACGAGTATCTTGAACAAAACTATGAAAGTCGTACAAGACATCGCAAAAAAAATGTTTCCACGAAAATAAAACATCTCGCTACAACCTAATACAGACGCTAATGTAATTGACCGGGGGTTTATTATTACTTGGCGTGCTCTCAATAAGTATAAATGAGAAAAGTTGCCTATGTTTGATGACTTCAGGGCGACACATACAGATATATTTTTTAAATTACTCTCTCAACAACGATGAATAATAAGTGTAGAATAATTGTTCGTTGGTACTTTTTTCCTTTAGAAGAATAGCAATTGTATAATAATATGTGTTATTGTAGAAAAGTATCATAACATCGTTTTTCAACATGGCAACATATAATAATACAATACTGTACACATTAGAATTACAATGCAAATTACAATGCAATATTATATGACTTTGTCGTTTGTCGTTCTGCAGTGCTGTTCACTACTGCATAAGTTATATAACTTTGTTGTAAATATTAATAACATGTTAAATTACAACGTTTTATAATAATGTTATGTTATATAATATGTACGCACCTTTACTATTATAAGACGCAAAGTCAGTGTGTATGTAGGTGTGTCAAGATCTTTAGGGAGAGACAAGTAAACACAAAGCTAGCCATGAACTGAACTTTAATAAAATTTAATACAATAATTTTACCCCCCCTTAAAGAGAAAAGTTGCGGAGCCCCCCCCTTTTCGAGTTTTTTTAATTTTTAAGTCTGAGGAAATTTTTCCCATTTTATGAATTAAAATTAATAGTAAGTGTAAAAAACCATGGGGGACCCTTTAGGGGGGAAGGGGGTTCTCCCCCTACAGAAGGGGGGATCCCCCTTCATCAAAAAAATGGCACTGATTTAAAGAGGCAGTTGTAAATAGCGGTTTTAGTAAGTTAAAAATTATAAATGGCACGTTTCATAACTACCTACCAGCCAAGCCAAACCCTTTAAATATTTTATGCATGGTCGAGGGTGGGCTTGGTCGACGGAGCCCCGCTTCGCAGGGCTCCTACTTCTGGGTGGTTTATAAAAAAGTCGGGGTGCCCTAAAGTCCAGATTGCAATCAGTTTCTCCTATAAAGTATTAATAAGCTGCTGCATTTCGTACTGAAAATAATGCTGTAATTTATATATAAACTGTTAAATATATGTGTGCATGAAAACTATTTAAACTAGTACAAAATATTATTATTTACGTAAATTTATATAAAATAAAATGTTACCAAACGTAAGACAACTTAACCGTTGGTGAAACGAAACGTTCAATAGCGAGAATTCTATATAATCTGTGATAGGAATTGATATAAATACTGCAAAAATATTTTTTTTCAACATTTTTTTTTTTTCAAAAAGTACGCGTCTCAGCATGTTGAGACTTTACGTGTGTTCTTATAATAATTTAACCTTTCTGTAAAAAAAATATCAACCCCTAACTCGACGGCCGGCAATGGAAAGCTTAGCCCCCGTTTTTATCCTTTGGGTACGAAACCCTAAAAATGCCCATAAAGTAGTAGCTACACAAGCAGTTTTGATACCAATGGATAACAGGTGAGTAAAAAAATTGACGCAGAGGAAATCGTGGCCAAAAGTGTACATTTAAGTTAAGTTACATTTATGCACCACAAAATGTTCTGTTGAGTCGTTTTTGTACAGCTAACATTTCATGCCGTAAAAGTAAACTGTATTCAAACGGGTGAAGCGTACGCAAGCAATGTCACAATTAAAATAAATTAATATAAAAGCAAAGTGCACACAAAACGAAATAATAAACAACTAAACAATTTTTCTTTTTCTTATTTTCTTTTTCTTTTTTTCTTTAATAGGGTTGACCACAATGTCTGTCTAAGCTTTGTAGTGGTATAATATACCGCTAGATTCAATAAAACAATCACAACAACCAATAACGATCTCACAATAACCAATAACTCACAATCTGCGTTCTTTCATGGCGATCTATTTTATAGATGATGATGTTTTATTACTTTACAGACGTATAAACTAACAGTTATAGCAAATCGTATGCTAATAATTTTCGGGTAAAGGTTAAGTAGGAACTTTTTCGCTTCATCAAAAATTAATTAAAATCAGACATTAAACTCTGAGGGCTCTTATCTTCAGTCATACCATTTATTATTTTATTTAGGTACATTAAGAACTAGTTCAACACTGTGTCGCAACTTGCAATATAGGTACATGTCAATGAATCATGCAGGTATAATTTTGTAGCAATACCCTACATTAATATTATGGGTCCGCTCAACCGTAGAATTGTCTGAATCAGCGTTGTTGCTATTGTTTAAATATTGTGTCTGCTAATTGCATAGTTAAGTTAATAATTATGTAACCGGGTAACATCATCTAAATATTTTTCACTTCCTCTTCGAATTTAAATACGACATCAAATTCAAAACTTAAGCACGCTTTTTAAACAAACGTCCTTCAAAATATGCCTCCACAAAACCATTCAGTCAATTGATTACCAAAACACTCAAGTCAATATTCCGTATTTACGAATTCCTCTCAAATCTTGTCAGCAATCAGTAAACGAGCGAAGATTTCACAAAAAAATCTTTTTGACGTTCGAACTTTGATGACGTGCAAGACTGTGCTATAAATTCAAATGGAACCTGCCGTCTAATTGCGTTAGGCACTAACAATGTCAGGACCTTTCATTTTGACAATTTAACAATATTCATTGCGTTTTTTACGTTGTCGGGCACACGATTATTTCTAACATATGAACCAATGGACTATGAATTTTCTTTTAAATCCTTCGCATGGTGATTGTAAGTGTATTACGCAATTGGAGTGCTGGTTACTGCGAGAATATTGGAGGTAAATATAAACCTACCTTCAATACTTTCACAGTACCTACTTTGGCTTTGTGGCAAGCATCCTAGTGTGAGTTTATGGATTTATTCAGTGAGTTATATGCAAAATTTTTGTGAGTATAATCCTATATAAGTATTTAAGGGTAAGTAGGGTTTCCTTCTGGTTGGGATACGCTCTCAAGATTATTTTTTACGAGTTCGTGTAAAGAACAAGGAAAAACTAGTTTAAAATACTCTACTTTAAGTACTTTGCTTAACTAAGTGTCAGGAACGAATTAAATGACTTAAGACATTTCACAGAATAACAATACGAAACACAAATAACACCATGTGGAAAATACTTAGAAATAGATTCGTTAAAGATTATTGGCTCCAAAATGTTCCTGGTATATAAATATTGGGACCAATATTTACTCCAATATTGGGTTTTATATTAACGCTTATTATCTACAGCACCCAACAGGGTGTCGAAAGCATAATTACATTAATTTTGTGCACAGTCCGCTACTACTGAGGGCTTCAATGACCAAGTTTAATTATGTACAAGTATAATGTTACTTTATACACAAATAACAATGACGGTAAATTGTGAATTAATTAAAGTATAATTATGCTGACATTTGAGAATGTTCAGCTATTTCGGTTTACGGCATCACTTACGCTAGCTAATTTCAAAGCGTTTAATTATTGTTTGTGGTTTTACGCAGGTAAATACTGGTGTAATTAGTATTTTATAGTTATGTGTTTTAACATTAAAAGGCGTATTCTTGAGCATTCGCCGGTAATTTAACAATACAAGATTATAATTTGAGCATTTTGCGCACACCGTCTAATTTGGCAGGAAAACCACCAAAAGCCT
The DNA here is from genome assembly GCA_947361185.1 of Charanyca ferruginea. Classification (NCBI taxonomy): domain Eukaryota; kingdom Metazoa; phylum Arthropoda; class Insecta; order Lepidoptera; family Noctuidae; genus Charanyca; species Charanyca ferruginea. Next base: position 51,775,432 of record OX376055.1, on the reverse strand, counting down.
GACTTTTACGCTACTCCCGGTGAGGAAATGCCTTAAGAATTCGAAGAAAAGAAAAGATAACAATAAAAATTATAAACTGAGTTACAGTCCGCGAGGTGTAAGCTGAGCTTTGTATTTGTGTGAGTGTACATACATATAGCGTAGGTGACGTCGGCCTAGAGCACAAAAAAAAACCGGTTCATACTTCTTTTTGGCAACCGGCCTGAGGCGCGGTTCGTCCCTCGTGCGACGCAACTCTTATTTTTTGGAAACCATCCCACAAATGCAAAGCTCAGTTGTATCACAAAGGATGCATATCAAAACATAGATGACAACGGGGCGGTATGGAAAAAGTCCATTTAATTTATTTAGAAAATCTTCCTACTGGTATCAATTCCGACCAAAAACACAATGCAAGTCAATGTGAACAAAAAATATATATGTCTGATTAGTAAGCCGTGGTCGCTTTCACAAAACCAGTGATCTCTGAAACGTGATTGAATATCAATTTGGGATGGGACCCGGAAAAATACCCGTCAACAAGATTGAGTCTTTTCTACAAATTCAAAGTATTTTTTGATGGAATTGAACGGTTTTTTGGGAGAAGACGTCATTAGATAAACGAGAGCTTAATACTATCTTCGTTCTCGTGAAATGTACTATTTATATTTAAATCTTTTTTAAATCTTGGTCACATGCCTAAATAATCCTGGTCACATGCATAAATAATCCTTGGTACATTTTAACATACAGGCTTTCCAGGAGGTGTTAGTAAGTACTAATGAATATTATACAAACAACTTTTTTTTGGAACCAACTCTAAAATATTATCATCATATTCTTCTGCTTGCATCCTTTTCCCAACTACGTTGGAGTTGGCTTCCAGTCTAACCGGATGCAGTGGTAATCAGACCAGTGTTTTACATGGAGCGACTGCTTATCTGACCTTCACCCAGTTGCTGGGTAACACGATCCCACTTGGTAAGACAGGTTGTCAGATTTTGGGACAAACTCTGAAATATGAAATAAAAAAGGAAACCGCCTTCATAAACTAAAAAGTGATAAATAAGTTTAGCACAGAACACACATTACTTTACTTCCGGAAGTCGGTGGCAATACAAAACAACAAAAGCTTTTTTAAAAGCTTTTTATTTTTCGCTTTTTAGTGTTGACTTAACATCCAAATCCATTAAGAAACGGCGACACACAAAGATTGAAGAAACTAAAACGACATCCAAGAATTTTTTTGAGATTTTGTTGATTTTTTCAAAAAGGGCTGGATCAATTTTGTTAAAATTTATATGTGACCATTTCTGAATAAACCCCTTTCGAACAAAGAAAGAATTTTCCATATCCGTCTATATATGACAGAGTTATGCCCGAACATACATAAAATAAAAAAAATAGAAACATCCGAATTGATAACCTTCTCCTTTTTGAAGTCGGTTAAAAATCCGCTGTTGTAGTATGTAGATTTTTGGAGGGGCCAAAAATGAAATACAACACGATTTAAGATTTATGAAATAGTTTAATTATTTCTGCAAATTTTAAAGTTGGCCCCATAGTACCATTACTATGGGGCCAATGCTGAAATTTTTGTTCGTATTCAACCTTTTGGAAAATTGGCCAGTATTTTAAAAATCAGCTCATATATTAATGTATGTACTAACTGTATGTACTGGTAGTTAAATAGGGTAGGTACTTCATCCAACACCTACTAAAAATCATAGATTGTTATTTTTAACCCCCGACGGAAAAGAGGGGTGTTATTTTAATGTATAATTACATATCTAGTTTATTACTATAATTTTCGAGAGATGACTTACATAGATACATAATTGTATATCTTGCATTTGAGACTTTATTAAAGCTTAATCATATTCAGTCTTGAACACTTCAATATGAACGGTACGTTATTATTTTAATATTAGTCAAAATATTCACTATTATTCAAAGGCAAAGCATTCATATCAATTAAACTATTTATAGGTCCATTTGAATTTTCAAGGACTCGGTTAGTTAGAAAGTTGAAGATCGTTCCAAAACGTAGATCTCTATGGAGAAGATTTTTTGTTAAATTTGAAATATTGATTACGCTTGAAATTATTTTATGTTTTTATTCATCAATCAACATCAATACATTATATATTTGAATCGAAATAAAATCGATCCCTGAGTGATAAGTTCATAAAGCGTATTGAATCGTTACCTGTCAGATATCAATGTATGCGACAGTTTTTCCTTTTACAGATGATTCGTTCATTTCGGGTCAGTGAAGCTTCGTTTAGAGTTTTATATTTTCATAAGGTTGTAGCTTGTATTCAGTAGTCAACTGAATAAAAGCGTATTCAGTATACGAGACGACTCACGTGTACCTTAGTTGAATAATTTGGAAATGTCTGTTTGTAATTTCAAAATAAAAGCTTTTGAATAAATGCAAATAAAAGTATATCAAAAAACAGTTTTTAAAATTGTTGTCTGTCTGTCTATGTGTCTGTCTGTTTGTTCCGGCTAAAATCTGAAACGGCTGGACTGATTGTGTCAGGCTTTCACTGGCAGATAGCTGATGTTATAAGAAGTAACATAGGCTACTTTTATTTTAGAAAAAATAGGGTTCCGCGCAAATAAAATTAAAACCCCGCTGACAACCGACAATCACGCGGACGAAGCCGCGGGCTTCAGCTAGTGAGTAATAAGTAATAATATTAGCCTATTATTGTATGATGATGATAATTAATTATTACACAAGTCCAGATTTCCTCACGATGTTTTTGTAATAATAATTTATTAAGCAATCATTCCGAATCAATCAATCTACGAAGGATTTCCTGGCAGGAAGCTCAAGAATTTTATTTCCGTAAAACCAAGCTTATGTCTACTAACGTATGCTCGCTGCTTCGTCCGCGTGTTAGTCTACACTAATATTATAAATAGGAAGGATTTGTATGTTTGTAACGAATAAACTAAAATACTACTGGCCCGATTTCAAAAAGTGTTTCACCATTCTTCAAAATCTAGACCGGCTCAAATCTTCCCTATAATGGGTCCCGACTGATCAAATCGCTATTGACGCGTTTTTTATTATGTCAGTGGTATAGTTATTCAACATTACTAAACATAATTCTAGATTTGTTTATTTCTTTTCAGTTTTTACTTATTTAAAGTTCACTCTTTACGCAGTCGGGTTTTTTATTTTTCTATTTTTTTTTTATTTGTTTCTTTTTAGTTATGATTACCTATGTATTACTATTATTATTATTTATTTTATAATGACGTCAAAAGCGACAATCGCATCGGTGGTCTCTGCTATGGCGCGACAATTTAAAAATATATAGAATATGGGACCGAACATGAACTGCATGGGTAAGTATGGCAACGACGGATCCCTACATTGCGCGTAGCCCAGCACGCACCTGGCCGGTTTTTTGTATTATTATTATATTACTAATACATTGTGTTACCTTGTAAATCAAAATGAGACCGTAAACGTTCAGCGATACTTTTTAACTGACTTAAAAAAAAGGAGGTTCTCAGTTCGACCCGTATGTTTGTATGTATGAATGTATGTATTTTTGTCCGCGATTATCTCCCGTTTGGCTGAACCGATTTTGATGCGGTTTTCAGAAAAGTGTTTGTTACATTCTGGAGAAGGTTCTAGTATACAACAAATAGAAATTTGTTCAGCGTTTTTTGAAAAAATCAACAAAAACCGAGAAGACGTTTTTGTTTCTTCCATCTTTCCATCTTTGGAGGACTTTCAATCTCTGTTTTAACTGTGTTGCCGTTCTTTAATGGATTTGAGTGAAAACGAGGCACTAAAAAGTGGAAAATAAAACCTGTTTTGAAAAAAGAGAACCGCCGTGTAAAGTTATTTATCACTTTTTAGTTTTTTTTTTTGAAGGCGGTTCTCTTTTTTCGAAAAAGTTTATTGTAGGTACTATTTAGTATTCATTAAAATGGCACCCGACCCACAGACTCATTGTTGGGATGCCTAAGAAGTAAACAATGCTTGTATTATCCTATCATTGGGGCGAGAAAGTATTTCAGAAAGTTGTATAAATTCTGGACGCCCTTTGTATGAATCCGTTTATTTGTTTTTGACTAACATTGTGGTTAGATCAGTGACATTGGTCCCGAAACGGTTTTTACTGGAATTCGTTTTTTAAAATATAGAACGTAATTCGAATTCTTCTGTTGCTTAGTAATAGCCAAAATAGAGGTAACAGATCTAAAATACATTGAATATTTTTTATAAAAGTATTTTATTTAGAGAAATGGCGAGATAGCAATTCTTGTAAAAGTTTTTATTGGTAATCCCCTATTTCACCAATATGCATCGTAAAATTGTATCTCCAGAAAATGCTACAAACTGAACGAGAAATGATTTTCTGAGTGCATTCCATCAATTTCCTCTATGTCAACCGGGATCCACATGCCGTAAGATTACAATGACACACACATACCTACATAACACATTGATGTGGCAATACTAACACACACATGAACACAAATACAAACAGATTCAAGGCATCAATTATCTTAAGATTTATTACACAAATTAGTAAAGTTTTGCTATTCTGTTTTCTCTATTAAATCACTTTAGTTTGAAATACCTTGACATGTCAAATAATAATGGGAATGTTATAATTACACAAATATAACGTGTGAAAATCTTTTAAGCGTTCGCACTATTTTATCCCTCTCTCTCAATGTTTATCACATTAAATAACATCAAATTATATTGTCTATTCATTCAATTTTGAGCGCTCTTTGCCCGGACCCCAAATCAATATCGACATTAGCATTACCATCGAATGACGCCATTTATAGGTCGTCTGGTTTCAAATATAACAAAACAGGTCATCTTCAACTTGTATAAAGAATTCCCAGTGGGACCGCGCCGCGCTACTTTGGGCAAAAAGGTCTGGTACTTAGTTATTATTTCAAAATAATTTTTTTCCTTCGTAATGCCGTCGTCGTCTCCGAATATAATTTGACATTGCAGATTTAATATGGCTTTATTCTTTGAGAATTTTAATTACAAACGACTTTGTAAGGTCGGCTCGGATTACATGCTCTGGAGGGATATTGAATTCAGCGCTAATTACCTATACAATAACGTTTACAAATAAATTTAATTTAGTTTTATTATAGTTGAATATTTAATCTTTAACTAAATGAAAATTGAGTCTAAAATAAAATACAAACGTAGAAGTTAAGTTAATTATTCTATTATATATATTTGAAAACCAAATAGCTCAGCTTCAATATTGCGATTTCAATGAGTTTCAGTTCATTGAACATGTTTTTTAATCCAGACGATAATATTTACAATGAATATAATAAATCCAATTAATTATTATTTATTTTCTTAAATAATATATTACATTTTGTAGCTGTATCTCAAATAAAAAGCAATTAATAATGTACACTGAACAAGAATATTAAACAAGTTATTTTGTAGTCTCAAACATTGGTTTACACACTGTGCACTTAATTAGTACACTTTGCCGAACCACGTTTTAATTTACGAAAGTCCCAGGTATCTTGTTAGCATAGCGAAGGGGACGAAATTACTTTAATTATTTTGCACTTGTGGTTTAATAATACAGTTCTTCAAATAGGTCAAAACAGTTTTAATTATACCTTGTACATAAATAATATTACTTAAAAAAAATTCAACAGTCTTTTCTACTTCTAAAATGAAAACCAAACAGCACCTTTACAAAAATTTCCCATTGTGTTACTAGAGATCGTAAGTGTCAAACACCTGTCCCAAGTGCAAATAAGGCAATGTGTGCACAGTGGAACGACACCCAGCGATGCGTCAAATAAAAAGATTTACAAACGCGCCGGGATTTGCCTGAAATCAAATATCAGAATTCTTGCTCGGCATTTATTTTTGTTCAACTTTTCTAGACTTTTTTTAACACTGTGCCACTGGTAATTGCAATGTAAAGTGAAATATTTTTGTTTAATGAAATGGCATTGAACTTCTTTGTTAAAGGCAGGCTCAGGCTGATTTCAAGTAATAGAACCTTATTTGAATTGGTTATGATTATGTTGGTTAACTATTTTTAGAAAAAAAAGAACTTGTCGTCCGACGTGTGGGCTTTCAGGTCGAGATATAAAATATAAGCAGAAGTTATCTAAAGTATAATAATTATGAATCATTAACAGATACCTCTACCTCTCCTCTTCTCACAATACCTAAATTAAGCTTATACCTATATGCAGATATATAAGCTTAATTTAGGTATTGTGAGAAGAGGAGAGGTAGAGCACCACGAGCCTATACACAATCTCTCACTAATTACATTAACTAAGTCAAACTAATTCAATATGCCAAATGTGTGGTGAGTATATTCAAAATGAATGCTTCATCTTCTTCTTCGTCGATGTCACTCTTGGTCGTGGTCGTCATTTAGGTGTTGGTGGCACGCTTCACGACACGTCGCCAATCCTCCCTTACCTGCCTTCCTTGAGCATTCATGCAAGGTGCCATCAACTGCAGCTTTGACCTGATCAGTCCATCTCATAGGCGATCTACCTCGTGGCCTGGTACCTTCGACTTTCCCCTGAACCACGAGGCGTTCGATGGGTACATCTCCCCGACGACATACGTGGCCGAAAAAAGGATGAGGATGCGCGATTGGACAACAGCAGATAGATGCTGCTATAATTCAGAGTTCTCGCAATAATAGTTTTAAAATTAATCAGTTAGTCTTCACGTGACTGGGCTGACTTTTTTTTGGCCAAAGAATTAGCATTGCCCTATAACGTGGTAATGCCACTAGCCTTTTGGGCACTTGTCCCATTGAGAGTGATGCGGACGAGTTATTTGATTCCTTGAGAGCATATTATTATGATGTTTTTTAATATTTATAAGTTCTATATTGTCTATATTTAATTAGTGTGTAAATATAATAATAAAAAGCCTCAAATCCAAAATTGTTACAATTTACTATATTATTAAACACGGTTGAAAAATACTGAAATGTACCTAATTTCTTAGAGACAACTTAATTATTCCCCCAAACCGAGAACAAATTCAAAGTTTTCTTTAACACATACAAATGAAGCATGACTTTAAGTAAATCGATACTTACAACAATACTCAAGCAAAATATTTGTTATCGTTATTCAAGTTAAGTAACTTGCTAAAATCGGTTCTTTTCAATAAAGTTTGCTCTCGGGAAGTTGGAGTGGTACAAAACGTGCTTCAACTTTTATGGATCGATTTACCGCTCGAACAAAATTTTCATAACCCGATATATTGCAGGGAATTTTCGCATGTGAGTATCAAGTTGAAAATCTCGTTATGTTCTTGTTAAAATTTCGAATTGTTGTAGCGATTTTCGATGTTCGCGCATCTTTTGTTTGTGCTGTTACGTAGCTTTTAGGTATATTGTAAAGTATAGATGTTATGTATACCTAAATACTTTGTGTTTGACTTCGTGACTGTTTCTAAAATACCTTCGGCTAATATAATGGTCGTTTTTCCTAATTATGTTAAAAATAGTGTGGGCTTACCCCGAATATATATGACTTTGTTTAGAGGTACCGAAATGCGACTTACAAATCACCATGTTTCCAAAATAACGCAATTACACGAATGAAAATTTTCAAGCGTGCGTTTCAACTGTTTCATCATTTGTCATTATTATTCTTTTTTTCAAAAGTAAAACTAACGCTCCATGCCACTAACTAAAATGAATGTCGTTCCTTTTTCATTCTTAATTTAAAAGAAATGGTTGGTTGTTTGTTTCTTGCATATTTTAAAATTGGAATGTAACGTAACATAACCGTGTACATAATTAGGCTCTTTGTTGGTTTACAATAGCATTAGGCAGAAGTTAAAAATGGTTCTTTTTAATACACACTTTGTAACAAAATTATAATAAACATGTAAAAGTTAAGATAGACACCGAATTTATTATAATCTATTTTTACAGTAGCTGTCGCTTGTATTTGTAACCATTTCAATAATTTATCTTCTAAAATTATGTGGCTTTCATTTAGTTGTTTAGTTAATTTCAATTTAAAATGACAGTGTCAATGCTAAAAACAATACCCGGAACATTATTCGATTCACTGTAATTCTACCAAATTTAAAATCTTACCTAATCTTTAAAAGAGTTTTATTCTGTTTATATTATTATACGTCCATATTTAGTATTATCTTAGATGTATTTATCAAAATTATGTTAAAATAAGTTTAATTAAAATTGTTTTAACTTACATTTGAAATAAAATGTTTGGCATTCCTGCTTCTGAGCCTCTTTTTTCTAATGCTATCATAAATGGAGTATAGGTACGTTGTGAATCCTTCAAGTATGTTACCAAAGACTAAGGAGCAAATTAATTTCATTCAAGGCGAACCGCGAGTGATCAGTGTCATGATATGACGTTATTAAGCTGAGCTTAGGAACATCATTATACACCCTTTATCCCTCACCTTAACGTATACCAGATATAACAGACGCCTTGTTTCGGCATGACATAATTAATTACTTAATTATAGTCGCCTTAGTGGAATATGATATTGTATCTACTAGCATTACATTTTAGCTGAAATTACAACAGCTGTCGGCACATGCTACATCACATTGCTTTCTAGCTAGGACAAGCATTCGAAGCTACATTGTAATGGTTTGTAGGATGTTGTATCTTCTATTTCATATTAATATAGCATTAATATATATACCCCATACTGTTGCTGAAAAATGCTCTGTACCAATGTAAGTTTTTATTAAATTCAGGTTTTTTTTTTAACCAGTGCAGAAATTCTAAAGACAGCTTCTGGTGCTCAAAACCAACAACATTTTCTTCTCTAAAAATGTTAAAAACTTTCACTTCCTCATAGAAATCGCAATAACTGATTGATCACTTAGTATGAAAACGTTAATAATTTTTTTGAGATTTCGATGTTGGTCCCATTGAAAAAGTTGTTGTATCTGAGCTCAGATTATGAAACAAATTCAAAAGCGAATACCCAAATTCTCGTGATTGTATTCGCTTTTGAATTTGTATTTGTATTTTTATTTGTTTTTTTTTTTAACGAAGCGGCGTATCGTGCTATTTTGACTCGTGTCAGTACAGCACGAAGCGCGTTGTAGGCATGCGTTTTTGAATTTGTATTTGCTTTTTTAGCTGCACTCTCAATGTTCCGCGCAGTCTATCTGCCTTTTGTTTCATAATCTGAGTATCTGAGCACCAAAATCAGGTCCTAGAATTTACGCATTGGTTAAAAAAATATCCTGTATACTTTCTAAGTCTTCGTGGACTTTACTGACAGCGGCGAAGAAAAAAAATCGTGAGAAAAACTGGAAGGCTGAAATCGCCAATCCGCCTTGAGCGCACGTGGTAATCAATGCTCGTGCCTTCTCTGTATGAGAAGAGACCTTTGCCCTGCAGTGGGACAATAATAGGTTGGTATTATTATTATGATTTCAAGAGGAAACAACTCGTTGTGTTTTGTTTTTAAGCCTCGTGGTTCCAAAACATTTGGAGCAATATAACACATCTGAGGCACAAATACATTACCCCGTTTACCACTTCCCCTTGAAAAATGGTTGTCGTGATCACGGTAAGCCTTCAAATATACGAGAAATAAAAAAAGATGAAAAATTGCCTTTGTCTCAGGCCTTGAAAGGCTGTTCAACACTTTTGGCTTTGCCCTCGAAGATGTTATACAAGAGTTTTACTACGTGAATGATTAATGTGAGAATTGTAAAAATAAGAAAGATTTATTAGAGTTATATGGCCGACAGTCATAAACCAACAGACATTTATTTTATACACAATGTTTCAGTGGTAAATGATAAATAATTATAAATATTTATTTTTTTGAAACAGTTGAAATCTCTGTTGATAAGGAAAGGCTACTATACCATTGAGGAATTTAAAGCTGACAAATTGTGAATCGATTGACCTTGTGATGACTGCTTGACGTAAATGTAAAATGATAAAATAATGCTTACTTATACAACTATAATGAACGAACCAATTGATTGATAATGTCTTGTTTTAAATAAAATGTAATATAAATTGTAATGTAATAAAATTAATGTTTGCTTGAATATTGTAATAATTAAAATCATTATTATTATTATTACTAATTTGATATGAAATCTTTGCAGTGCCCTAACAGGGTACATGTATTAATACTGTGCCATGAAATTGTAATGCATGCCTAGTAAAAAGTATTATACATGTAAGCAAATAAATAAATAAATAAAATGGAGGAATTTTGAAAGCAATCAGTAAAGGACATGGTCCAAAACGTATGGACCAAAAATCGAAACCTTTATCCATACGGCCAAACTATGTACATAAGAATTCCCTAGAACTATCCTAATAAGCAAATTCGTGGGATATTGGAGCTATAGAAAATCCCAAGTATACTTTGACAGCCGTCTTTGGCAGCTATGGTGCCAAAATAGTCATGCTGTCGATTGTATTATTTACCAACGACGCCATAGATGCTATTAACGTTATTACCTGCACTAAGAATAATATCGATATACACTTAACAAAATAATAACACAAATAAACTACTTGATACATTACGATACGTTAATTTACATAGTTCTAGGGAATTATCGTGTACTTAGTTTGTCTGTATCGATTGCACTTAGATTGTTGGGTGAATTATGACACCATCTCCTTTACTCAATGTTTATTCGTTATTTTTAAAGACATAATTACGTATACCTACTTATGTATCAACGAATAATTTCAATCTTAAAAGCGATGAGTATGACGTTTCCCCTCACCCTAAACACCAATACGAACCCCACTTTACCATCATTTCAATAAGCCAGACCTAATAGGGCGAAACGCCTGTATCGCCAATATTCTCATCAAAACGTAAGCAAAAAATATTTCTCAAAAACGTAAACGAGCCATATAAGTATAGTCAAGTCACCATGACGAGCGAAAACAAGAACAAAAATGGACCCTTCCATAAAGCTTATTTTTACCAGGCAAAGGAAATCATGTAACTGTTTTCAGAAAGAGCTTATACGAGTATTGATTTCTTCTTACCGTGCCTTACGCTGTGTGGCGTATTGTTAATTTATACAAACGGCAGACGCCATTGTTGTCTCTCAATCATCTTTGAATTTTCCTCTTGGGAGTGGTGATTCTTTACCTCTTGCTTTTCATGTTACTTGCTCGTTATTTTCGCATATATATACAGGGCGTCCCACGGATATGCCACATGGAGGGAAAGTACCTTGAATATTGAAGATGGAACATTTTACTGAAAGAAGACTTTAGTTGAATTAAAAAAACAATTTAATCTGCATTCATAGATATTTAAATAATTACATGGTTGAACCGGGAATCGAACCCGTTACACGAGAAAAATAATCATCGTGTAGCTTTATCAAAAGGCTTCATCATAAGGCTTCATCATAAGGATTCTTTTTTGCTAAATAACATAGTGTCAGAAAATAAAAGGAAGACCATGAATTTTAACATTTGATGTGAAATTTTGTTCATAAAAATGAAAAGCTGACATTGCCGTAAGGACATAAATTGATTAAAATTAAAATAATAAATAAAATATTAAAAATGTTAATATTCATGGTCTTCCTTTTATTTCTGACACTATGTTATTTAGCAAAAAATAATCCTTATGATTATTTTTCTCGTATAACGAGATTCGATTCCCGGTTTAACCATGTAATTATTTAAATATCTATGAATGCAGTTTAAATTGTTTTTTTAATTCAAATAAAGTCTTCTTTCAGTAAAATGTTCCATCTACAATATTCAAGGTACTTTCCCTCCATGTGGCATATCCGTAGGACGCCCTGTATATGTATATTGTATATGTATTACCAACTTTGAATATAATAATGTTCTTCCATATAATTTGAAGCACCTATACTTGACGTTATTTAAAAGAAGACTTCGAAACTTTTTAGTAGACAAAGTATATATAGCGTGACGGATTTTTTACTGGAGAAAGGAATTCCTTGATACTTTTTATGATTAGTATTAAGAAAAATATGACATTTAATTAATTTATCTTATATAATTCCAATACGAAATTTATTGACGGTAGACGAATTGAGAATTGAACTATTTTTTGAATTTTATAATTAAATTGTAATATTAGTATTATTAGTTACTTATTTGATTTATTTATCTTTATATTTAATAATGTACTAAGCATCTCTGGTGTATTGTGTACTTTTGCATGCCTTTTGGTCAAATATGGCTGTTTTTCTTTTTTTTTTCAGCCTGTGTTTTAATATGGCTGTTGCTTATTATATTTTTTATGTCACCTTATCTTGTACCTATATTTGCAAAATAAAATATCTTTTATCTTTTTATCTTGCTTTTACACCACAATATTAGCCACGCGGTAGCGGTAAATACCGACTTTTTCTCAACTAGCTTTTACCCGCGACTTCATACGCATGAATGATGAATGTCGGTTATCGTGATTGCAGACAAAGTCGTGGATTAAAGAGTAGCCCTTTCTGGGAGTTCAAGCTAAGTATCTTCATACCAAAATCGTGAAATCGTAGCGAACAGTTATAATATTTTAGTATGGGTGGTTTGTGATAGTGCAGAATTTTACATATATATTTTCATACTATCATTACTATTTAGAAAGTGACCATTTAATTTCCTTACATACACATTAAGTCTTTCAGTCAAACACCAAATCAGAAAGTGACACATACTATGCCTAAAGTTATCTTCTACTGACCCCAACTTAACACGATTTCAATAAACAATAGACGCTCATATCCTAACCGATACTTAATCATTCACTCTACATACGATCCGGTTTATTCATGATCGTAAATGAGATTAACGCGCCATATTCAGTGGTCCGGAAAATTAACGCACATGTGTTTAAAATTAGCGATGACACAATATAATCTAGCCTATACCCTACACCGCGTACGGTTAACGGGAAGCGCTCGCTGGAAATTTTGTATAGATTGCGTTATCTGATTGTTAAACAGTTTGTTGAGAATGGCTTAATAGTACTATCGTGAAAATTGTGGATTGAAATTGCGCTGATAGAGAGCTACAGTGTTAGGGAGTTTTGTCCAAATTTGAATTTTTCAGTAAGAGTTTCACGGTTTCCAGCTTTAAGTAGTAAATAACAGTTCAAAAACCCGCCAAAATGGAGCTAACGTAGGCACAGGGTAGGATATAATTATGAATTTAGCAGTTGTTGACGGATTTTTACCTGGTCGTGATTGTAGCGCCATCCTTAGGGCGGGTTGCTACAACTATACATTACTGACCGGTAATAGTAAAAAATGGCGCTAACTATCGTCAAATCAAAAAAATGGGTTGTTTCAGAAAATCGTACGTCAAAAAGTTACTATTACCATAACCGACCAGTCAACGTAATTTTGTGTTGTCAAACAGCTACTTCAAACATCATCAAAATATTGTGGAATCTCTTTTTGAATAACTTTAACTGACGGATTTTTATATCATGAAACAACCCGTTACATTTAACGTACGTTAAACATCTCACGCCATAGTAACTTTTTAACCGTCCGTATGTAACGTTAACCGACTGTTTGAAATAACCCGGCCTTAATTTAGCACCTTTTATCGGTCATTTTTGATACACAGAGACGGTTCCTCTAGCCTTTATACAGTAAATATAATACGGGTGTAGACCATCAATTGATATATATTAAAAAGTACTTTTTAAGAGTTGTCAAAACGTAAAGCTTAAAGATTTTGTATGGCAATAACAAACTATGATAATATAATACACAACTATTTATTGATTTCAAGGTAACTAAATTCTAATTGTACAGTTAATTGAAAATTAATCAGGTTTTCAAGGTCTTCAAATTATTGGTTAAGGTGAAAGCGCTAGAGTAACCGGCAAAACTCAAATATTCTTATGTTTTTTGCTATTTTCAGGCCAGTATCTAGGTTTATGTTGATAATTTTAATTAATATAATTTTGTAAATGCATATTCGTTACCCCCGCGAACATATTTTTAAATTACAGTACAACCTGATACTGAGTTGCAAATTGCAAGAAACATTAAGAAAATTTTAATTTGGGCTGCCCTGGCACATCCCTCTGAATGGTGTTTACTACCCTATAAGCGTATAAGGTTCTCACTGCAGGAACTTTATGTGCAGGCGTCTGTACATACATGAGCAGGCAGAAAGGCTTCATAAAGAATATCGTTTATGATGTGACTGTATTTTAATCTTTCTAGTTATCATTTCATGCAAACGCTACTTCATTTATTCATTCACCTACAGTCATTTCCAAGGAACTAAATAATTAACGAGGAAATTTGCCACCGCCGCACCGACATAGCTCTCAGAATATGCAAGTTGAAGTGGCAATGGGCAGGCCACATCGCTCGAAGAATCGATAACCGATGGGGAAGAAAGGTTCTCGAGTGGCGACCACGCCTCCCGCCAGGTGGAGCGACGACATCGTCAAGGTCGCGGGTAACCGGTGGATGCAAGCGGCAGGTTGACGCTCGTTGTGGCGTTCTATGGGGGAGGGCTTTGTTCAACAGTGGACGTCTACCAGCTGATGATGATGATGATGAAATACTTATTTATTTATTTATTTATTTACACTTCATGCACAAAGGTACAAAGGCGGACTTAATGCCTTAGGCATTCTCTACCAGTCAACCCAGGGTGGTGAAGAGATAACACGGCAGGTGCATATAAAAAATATAACAAAATAGGTAAAGTACATAAACAAAATTATATAACTAATAAAATATATATCTATATAAATATATTTATGTATATATATATATTTATATATATATAATTATATCATAAGAAAAGTAAAGACGTTTATGAGATGGCTCTGCTTACTTGTGACGAAAGTATGTCCGCAATTTCCGTTTAAATTCATACCGACTGGTGGCCATCCTGATATCGAGAGGAAGCTCATTCCAAAGAAGAATGGACTGGATATGAAAGGAAGAGTGAACAAAAGCAGAAGTATGAGAAGGGTATACTTATCTTGATTTTCTATAAGCAGAATACAGAAAAAAATACAAACTTACAGTCACCCAAACTTCATCATCGAGTCAAACAAAGTGTCATTAATAACCATCGTATTGACAATCAATTTATTATCTAAAGCACTTTTCTTTATTGAGAAATATTAATTTTAGTCATGGTCTATTTATCATTACTTAATTACTTACTAAGTGTAGCATACTACAGTTGCAATATAGGTGTTTCGCTACTTGAGAACAATGCTAATGACTGTAATGAATTATTTGAACTTTCAAATTTTCACGAAGTCTTTGGAGACGGAAAACATTGACGTTAATTAAGGGTTTGACCTAATTTCGTTTTGTTATTGAAACAGTTCCTCCAAAACTAGCATTTTAATGTACTGTAAAATACTGAAGGCCTTTCTGGTTAGTGAAATATGGACGGAGGCCTTTGTGGCGATTGATCCACTAAGTATTGAATTTTTGAATTTTCGTTGTCAAAGGGATGTCGAATAAAAAAAACCGGACAAGTGCGAGTCGGACTCGCCCACCGACGGTTACGTACATATTTGTAGGCATATCCATACTTCTATAGGTACAAATCCATACCTACTTTAATCTACTTAATATTATAAATGCGTTTTTTGCGACATAAACGGCCGTATCTATTTTTCACGTTAACATAGAGGATTGATTTTTTTACAGCATCAAGGGACTGTAGACTTGAGTATATGGTTTTAATTTCAACTCGATACCTCCACGCGTTCCCGAGATAAAGGGTCTTAACAGACAGACAGACAGACGGACAACAAAGTGATCCTATAAGGGTTCCGTTTTTTCCATTTGAGGTACGGAACCCTAAAAAGGGTAATAAATCGCGTAAATCTACTCGTAGCTTTTAGAGGATACTGCAGGTTAATGTTACGGTACCGAATCCACGCACCAAATTTTATAGGGACCTAAACTACTGTAATTTTTCTGTTCCAAAATATATCCACATTTGATGCTGAATGAGTGCTTAGTTTCATAGTAGACTCATTTTTGACGACCCAAATTACGCCGTTTACTCAACTTTCTCGGTATTACCGAACCTTTACAAAATGCATAAACCTTCAGCTTGTTATAGCAGAAGTTCACCTTAAATGCAGTAATACTTTTGTTACCGGTATACTTAACTTGTGACCTCTAAACTCAAAAAACGTTCGTTTCCCTAAGTACAGCCCTCTTCGAATCGATCGTTGTCGATATCCGCACGTAAGTCCGTCATTCGATGAAAGTGCACCTCCATGCCAATTCCTCTGGGATCACAGACATGATACCGTCGTCTATGTAGGTATATCGGGTTTAGTGTCTTTCGTTTTACATGACCCAAGTGACATTAAACTTTGAAACTATACTGTTCAAGGAAACCAGAGTAATAATAAAATCCAGTTTTCTTGTAAATTTTGTATGCATCTAACGTTTTGTAGTTATCGAAATTCAAATTACTTCTAACGAATATCGAACGCCATAAAATAGAAAGAAGAATATAAACGCAAATAAAAGTTTTAAAGGATGGATGAATAGATATTTGTTACTGTTTCTTGGAATTAATATTAGACAAGAACTATGGTCATCGACATAGCTCTATGAATTTGCAAGTTGAAGTGGAATGGGCAGACCATATCGCTCGAAGAACCGATAACCGATCGGGAAGAAAGGTTCTCGAGTGGCGACCACGAACCAGAAGACGCAGCGTTGGTAGGCCTCCCGCCAGACGGACCGACGACATCGTTAAAGTCGCGGGTAGTCGGTGGATGCAAGCGGCAGGTTGACGCTCGTTGTGGCGTTCTATGGGGGAGGCCTTTGTTCAGCAGTGGACGTCTTCCGGCTGATGATGATGATGATGATAGAGATATCTATCATCGTAAATATCTATCATAAACGGCGCATGGAAGTTATTTAATTGAGACGTTTGGGGTGGAAAGTCTAGAGCCATGTGGTCCGAGTGCCCATCTTGTTTTTCAGGACATCGCCAAGCGGCGGTTGACTCTTCATGTGACCCGAAGGCTGGTCTATTCTTGGGTCAAAGAATCAGCATTGACAGACAACGTCGCAATGCTACCAGCCTGTTGGGCACTTGTCCCGTTGACAGCGATGTGGACGAGCTATATATACGCGCTGGGAGGTGGAGTTGCGGACACCAGCACATTACATTTATTTTATTCATTAACAATTTTACACTGTGTCTGAATGTTTTATTTTGATATAGCAGTAGGTACTACGGGTAAGTACCACAACTAAGGTAGAACGCATAATAAAATAATAATAATAATCTAGAAAAATCACTACAAGAATTTTTGATTAATTCAATATAATAAAAACCAAAATATCTACAAACTTCAATAAATCATAACTTATCTAAAAAAATGTCAAAGACCGCAGTAAATTAAACAAATCTCATACAAGTCTTAACAAACTCCATTAAATATCCAAAATAATAATAATAGTAATCTAGAAATGTCAGTACCAGAATTGGTTAATTCCATAAAAAAAAAATAGTTAGTAAACCACAGCTCTGTATATTAAACTTGTTCTAGGATTTCTTTATTTAAAACTGGCTGACCCGACAGAGGTCGTCCTGTCAATTGATTCTTAAATTTTCTTAGCGTATAAACCTTCCTTGGACTTCCACAAATATTTTAAGACCAAAATTTGCCAAATTAGTCGTGTCGTTCTCGAGTTTTAGTGAGACTAACGAACAATGATTCATTTTTATTATACAGATAGGTAGGTACTTAGTTTATAAATCATATCGATTTGGCTCGGGTTTCTTATAATATTTCAGAACAAAAAAAGACCAAAATTACAATAAAAACCGGCCACTTTTTAGACAACTCCATTAGAAAGTTCTCTGTTTTGCTAAATCGTGAGTTATTGTAGCTATAACATGAAAATATACTTACAAAACCACCGATAGACAATATATGTTATTTCTGTATAGACAATATATGTGTAGTGTACACATTATAGACACTGTATTATAGTATAATACTACAGAACCTATTTTAATGACATTTCGTGCAGACAAATCTTGACGCCCAAGAAAGGCAATAAGGCTGCTTTTTATTACGCAACTTCGTCTATACCGACATTAAAAAAGATAGTTATACAAAAATTATTTAATGACATCTCATTATTTTTTGAATCGAAAGCAAGCCTAACAAGATTCAAGATAATATTAAGGAACAACCTTTAAGACTGTTTAAGAAACAACCGACATCCTTCTTATTAAAGAATTGTTAATTAAAGAAATTCCACATCACATGTTTATTAGATAAACTGTAATATTTTAGAATCGTTATTCCGAGAAATGTATTTAATTATGTAGAGATTTTTTCATGATTAATGGCACAATGTACCAAGCGCTTATTGAATACTTAAGAACTCATTGTATTTACAAGAATAATAAAAAGAAAACCTAAACAATTAAACTAAAAAACCAACACTTTAAGGTCTCAAAAAAATCTCCTTATCGCCGTCATCTGGAAATGTTATTGTAATTACCTACATTCAGTGCAAATAAATAAATCTATTTCTATTTTTAATGACCGACAATAATAAGGTGGTATCAAGAAATCCACTCAGCACAGATTACGTATGGAATGACCGTTACAATCTACTATGTCGTTTAGGTGAAGGACGCAGCCGCCCGGGTTATGTTACCCGCAAATCCCTTTAAGAGCATATCAGCAGGGATTCTGTAGGTACTGCGCACTGTATTACTGACATAGATGTCATGCTCATATTATACCTTTATCTTGTTTGTTTTGGAAATGCTCAGTACAAACAAGTCAATGAAATTAACAAATTGTATCAATTTATTGAACAGCATAGTTCAGAAAAAAAAATATTATATATGCCGCCGGCTACTTTATTTATTTATTTTTTACTTTGACATAAAACGACCATTGGCCAATTACATTAGTTAAAGACTGAAAGCTAAAGAATTACAATAATTAAAGACTTGACTATAAAGTAGAGCCAATGGATTTGTGCGGGGGAAAAAGTGATCGCTTCCGCCGCCGCTATGATATTAACGAACCCCATTCGGTTACCCGCGTTAAATTAAAAATAACTTGAATTAATTTATCACAGAGTTAAAACAATTGATTAC
This sequence comes from Charanyca ferruginea, assembly GCA_947361185.1. NCBI lineage: Eukaryota > Metazoa > Arthropoda > Insecta > Lepidoptera > Noctuidae > Charanyca > Charanyca ferruginea. The sequence continues at coordinate 51,756,313 of OX376055.1, read as the reverse complement.
AAATTTTAAATAACTGTTACGATTAATCGACACGCGATCGATCGGTTAATTATCACGCGCCGTTATGTATAATTTATTTGGTTTCAAATTGCATGTGTATTAAATTTCTTTTTCTTATTTAATCGGAAATTGGTATTAAAATCATTTGTAGTAGTTTAAACTTTTGTGCGTCCCATATATTTATACAATTTAATTACCAAAAACCTTGCCCTTCAGTAACCTTCAGTGGGCTAAGTGAAATTTTGTATTTTCTGTTTCTGTGTAATTTATACAATTTATTTACCAAAAACCTTCAAAATGTTGTTAATTTATTAAAATAGTCTTCGAAAAGCGATTTAGCTGTTGAATCAAATCGAAGAATAGGTACTTTGTTTGTACATTGTTTGAGCAGGTACAAACCTATTTAGTTAAATAATTAATTAATGTAAGTAGTAAAATGGCGATCTAAACTCAAATTACCGTTCAGATGACGTAGTTAACACAATTAGAGATTACAGAACTGTTCCTGAATACATTTCAAAGGTAGGCACGCACTAAATAGTCTAAATAGAGGGTCGCTTACATTTGTAAAACGGACTCTTATCAAGCAGTTAATATCTTTAACTAGGGCTGGCTGTAATGGCCGAAAATGTTGAATCATTCTGAATAATGAATAGTGGCTTTATGGCCCGATTAAATTAATAGAACAACGACCTTCAGTAGGCTAAGTGAAATTTTGTATTTTCTATTTCTGTGTTTATGGTTGCAAATATGTATATACTTTATCGGACTTTTCCACCTACTCAGTTAATAAAAAATCCCTCGGCGCCTGCGAAGTCAACGGGGCGGGCTAGAGAGCGCTTCCATCTTTTGAGTGCAAGTAAAAATTAACTTAGTGGTGGTCAGGCGGGTATGTCCACGATAGTACAACGCATTGTTTCTTGACCACTTTTTTCCTAAATTACAGTGGATTTAAAAGTATGATTACCACGAATACGAAATAGATGACAGATAGGTACTTTTAATATTTAATATTTTATTGGCATTAATAAAAAAGAAAAAATTATAATAATAATTAAAATTAATGTTCTTTTTTTATATAATAATTTGTGGGACTTCGTTCGCCTGATTTTTCTCAAGGATCCCTAATTTTTTGGTAATGAATAAAATGATGTATTTTTGATAGCAATATAGCTTATAGCATTCAAGAATAACGTAGCTTCCGATTGGTGAAAGATTTTTTAAAATCGGATGAGTAGTTTCGGAGATTTCCGCCTTTCTTTATAGTATAGATATAGATACTACATAAACAAAAGACGAACATGTCTCTATTTGTGTTTACTACGTGAAACTTCAAATTGTTTCTGAAACTGCGACGCGACCAAGCCGTAACGAAGACGAGAATTAGTGGCGTCAACACAAATATTATCTGCGAAGGTTTGTTTGAAGTACGTGCCCTCTTAAACAAGTAGTTGTAACTGTATAAACAATCTTGTTCATAATTCTAGCTGTACATAAGTGGCCTAGTTTGTGGAATTAGTGTTTTGTTTTCAGTATCCGACGCTCGTGTAGCAAGCCGCGGTAGCGGTCATGGCCGCGGTCAGCTGGAAACTTTTAGTTTTTTTTTTGTTCAGATAAATAAAAATATTAAACTTTTTGCTGCTGTATCGTGTCTTCAGTAGAGGATAATTTTCACAATGAGTACCTATTTGAACTTTCTCAAATTAAAGTAAAAGTAATATGTGGGGACACACATGATTTTCACACACGGCCATCTGACCTCAAACTAGGGGAGACCCTGTACTATGGGTGTCAGACAGCTGATATACATACACAAATACATTTTTTTTTTGTAAATACATAAATATATAGATAAACAACACCCAGACACAAGGCAAACACAAGTGCTCATCACACAAAATGTTTACCCTGGGCGGGAATCGAACCCGCAACACGCTGCGCAGCAGTCGATCGCTCAGCCACTGCGCCAACCGTGTCGTCGAAAAATGAAGTACCTATATGAAATTATAATTGAAAGCGATATACTACATATTCAAAATCTTTAAATCACACTGTTAGATAACGCACCGTCTAAACTGCTGGGACTCCCGCTAGAAGCATGAAATTAACAAAAGTTCCTTGTAGATAAGGTTATAACAAAGGTCAGACAAACACTAAAGAAGGATTCTTCAAAATCCATCCCCTCATTTATTTATTTATTATTCACAAAATCCACAGCTCTTGGACAATTCATCTTAAAATATAAACCGGTTTTACAGCCAATTACACAAATCAATGCAACAACAACACAACAAATAAATAACAAAATTAATAATAATTAAATAATAATAATAATAATATTGGCAGGCTTGTGGAATCGGAAGTACCGTACTACAGGTATGTGCCCGACCCAGTTCTCGAAAATGGCAACATCACATTGTATTGGGATCGATCTATCATCACTGACAGGACTATTGTTGCCAATAAGCCTGACATAGTGGTGATAGATCGATTAGAGCGTCGCACAATGATTGTTGATATAGCGGTTCCGCATGACGAGAACCTCGTGAAAACCGAGAAAGATAAACAAATTAAGTATCTTGACTTGGCTCGCGAGGTTGTCGACATGTGGGATGTGAATACAGCAGTCATTGTGCCGATAGTCGTTACGGCCAATGGACTCATTTCCAAGAGCCTCGACCAACACCTAAGGAGGCTCTCGTTGGGCAGCTGGATCAAGGGCTTGATACAGAAAGCGGTACTCCTGGACACGGCGCGTATAGTCAGGAGATTCCTCTCTCAGGAGCCCTGACCACCGGTAGCTTGGACCCTATTCCCGATACCGGTGGGCTACTATTTTTTATATTTTTAAATGTTTTTATGTTTTTTTTTTACTAATATTTAAAAATATAATACAATATGTAAATAAAATAAATAAATGAGAATATTAATAATAATAATATTATTATTAATAATTTAATAGCTATAAATACATGCAGAAACAGACATACAATGCAGAAATTAACTGCTAGCGACAACTAATCATTGCTAAGTGTTCAGTGTAGGTGAGCGTGTGAGGAGTTGCAGGTGGGTGTGTGTGTATGCTATGGTGTGTGTGACAATCGTGCGTGTACCCGTGTATACCTACTATGCAATTAAAATTGTTTTGTTTTGTTTTGTTTAGATTTATTAGTCAGTTTCTCATCATCAATATCCTCATCATCATCAGCTGGATGACGACTACTAATGTACAAAGGCCACCTCCATAAAAATATTAACATTAGGTATGTATGGTATAATTATTTTATCGACTAAAAAGAATAAATAGGGAATTAAAAATTCTGTATTTTAGTTCATCTATTTTGCCGATGGAAAATCCCATCCAACACACAGCAGCTTCTCGGTCAATAATTTACTTACCTACTTATTCTAAGAAACAATCATGGTAAAATAAACATGATATACTATGACGTCTGTCATATCAGTTATCATAAGGGAAATAAACACAGATAATGTTTCATTATTCTATTAACATAATTGTTAATGTTGAACACCTATAGTATGAAAATATCGAATGTCGACACTGTTCAATATGTCACACACCTCGGTAACGTATGTCTTGAGTAATTAATATATTATTAGGAATACCTCTTTAAATAGTTATGTTATGTTTGACTAGGAACTAATTAGTTTAAAAAAAAAACATGATATTGATAATAATAATAATAATTTATTAAAAATTCGGATAATATAATCCGTAATGGTTAGTAACAATAGGAGCTTATAAACTATGTTAGTAGGTACAGAATCAAAATTATAACAGAATTAAAATTGTTACAGAATTGAAATTATATATAACAATTAATACATTCATTTATTTCACCGTCCCAACCACAATACTAACCTAGAGCGAGCGCATCGGTCACTGGTATTACTGGCAATTGTCTTCAGAATGTCGTTGCTGCTGTCGCGTACTCTGCCCAGCAGCGACGACACACGCTTGCGTCTTATTGCGTAAAGGCCATCCGTACGCGCTTCAACAAACATCGCAGACGCACTGCAAAATCTCGGCAACCGCAACATCATCCTGAAAACGTTATTGTATTGTACTCGCAGAGCGTTGTATGCCTTTTGAGTATAATTGACCCACAGGCTGCTCGTTGCATTGGCAATATGCTTTGAAGAGCGCTACCTTGATTTCAGCTCTTGGCTCAGCGTTTTTTGCTGATCTTGTAATATTTTTTTCATGAAAGAATAAGGTAATTTTCTCACTATGGATAAATACCATAGACAGTTGACAGATTAAGGCATGTCATTTGGTACCCAATTTTTAAAACCTGAGTGTTTTTGTGGTGTAATGTGATATTTAAAGTTGTTACCGAGTTTCGTTTGTTTTTTTAATTGGCCACTTCCCTTCACTCTCACGATCAACAACAACAACAAACCTTGACACCAAACATTTCAAAACCGCATTAGTAAACTCAGCGACACGTAAAGAAAGTATACCAACTTGTCATTTTCTTTGACGAAAATTACGTTAAGTATTTCAAAGTAAATAAACACTGAGGTATAAAGTTTAATCATTTATTAAAGTTTCTTCTTGCGGGGGCGTAGATCAAAGGACGCGCTCCTTTACCTTTTTTCGCTGAAGTGCGATTATTGACTGGCTGGTAAAGTTTTTATTACGTGTTAGTTGATTTTGTGATTTAAAAAGTAAATTAGTATTCCATATAAACAGAATATTTTTCAGTCCGTTATTCGAGCTCATTTATTTTAGACAATTTATTTAATATACGTATTCCATATTGTGTTACTTACTGGCTTTTGTAAAGAGTTAGAACCAGCAGAGCTATTCTGTTACAATCTCCCTCAGTGAACACCTAAGTGAAGTGAGCTGTCATCCGATATTAGTGCTTTGTAAATCCTTAGCATCGGGACAGATGACAGCTCACTTCACCTACTACTTTACCGAGGAAGATTGTAACAGAATAGACATACTGCTTTAGATAATTAAAAGGTAGGTAAATAATAATTATTTTCTAACACAGGCCATGTTTCAACTTCTACTTTTTGTGTACCTAATCATTGTGTGCAAAAACGAGAAGGATTTTAAACAGAAAATATATTCCAACAGAATCATAATATAATAGCATTGACATTATCTTAGTTTCTTGCCTCTGAACGAGCCATATTTCCTGGCAATGAATGGCTGCAATACATTGTCAGCAATGTTTTAAGCACGGCCCGAATCTTGCAGCTATATTGCAATAAAAGTATTGCCCGGTTTAAGCACGGTCATATAATACATAAAGTTAATGTAAGAAATTGTACAAAAAGCTGTTAGATGTTCACAAGGGTGATAGTACCAGACTAAGGGTATTATTAATATGTACTACAAGCCCTAAACGTTTCGTCATCAAATTTCACACTATAAAGAGAAAAGCTTTCATATATTTTATAAAGCGTAAATTGAGTTGTTTTTCGTGTAATGGTCAATAAAAGTTGTCAGCTCAGGTGGCCACGGTCTTACGGTATGAACGATAAATCACAAAACTGGATGCGGTAACCACCTTAACAAAAACCATTACGGTATCTTGGCCTTTCCAATTTTGTTGAACAAAGATGGCGACGAACGAATCCCTTGGGTCTTCTTAATTTGGTCATGGCTTCGCCCAAAAGCTGTACACCTTTAGGATTAGCTCTTAATTAAATTTCCTTATAATTTAGAACAAGAGTTTCTTAATGCAGATTTTAATTTGCCCCCGTGCGTATTCTCGGCTTTATATTCACGAAATGTTTGTGTACGATGTCGTATTTTTAAAGTCGGGTGAAAGGCACCTTTTCAGTCAGCCCGTAATCTAGAACGATTGATTTCAGTCATGATTTTCGATTTCAAAATTTGATTTGAGATGAGATTAATATTAAATCTGTCAGTTTTAAATTAAACTTCAATACAGCATTAAATTATAATGAAATATTCATTCTCGACGTTTATTTTACCGCAGCATCTTTAGGAATGAATTCTACGGCCTTTTGACATAAACAATACATTTTCCACCTCAGATATTCTGGACTCTTGACAACAATTAGTAACAAACCAGAAATTAAAGTTAACAGCGGGCTTCTAATCGAGTCTACAATGGACCTTATCAAACTTGGGTCAAATACCTACGTTGTCTACAAACGGTTATGTGTTTCTACCGGTCGGTTAGACTTGAGGTGAAACCTTCCAAATTTTGTGGTAAATACCCATAGCGTTCCATTTATCTGAAATTGATGGTAATAATAATGGAATTACTATCGGAATTTTGTTAAACGCACCGCAGGGTTGGCGATAGTGATATCTTAATAAACGTGATCAGGTGGGAATCGTGTTTGGTATGGAGAGGTTGAAATTGTTTCGTGTTTACCTGTGTTGGGTTTGTGGTTATTGGGTTGTTATCAAATTGATGTGTAAGATTTATTGTTGTACCCCTTGCTAGTAACATAAAATTCGGGTAACTAGTAGATACCTTAGCTTGTCTTGAGAGTTATTTCAAATTTTGTTGCCGGAAAGATTTAAACTATGCAATTGAACTAGCAACACTTTCGAGATTTAAAACAATATACTACATTATTTTTAACGTAGATTTTAACATACATCACTTCAGCTTATTTGGGCTTCTTTATTCTGTTAGATTTAAGCCTCTTCCATGACGTCATTTTTCCCGGTCCTCTGCAATCCACATCCAGCCACAACCAACGGCTATCCTCTTCAGGTCATCGGTCCATCGGGCTAGTACCTATACCTACTTTATTAATAATATAAGTAAAAGTACCTATAATAAGTTATTTTTATTTATAAAACCGCTGTGGTGTATCTTTTTGCTATAACAAAAAAAAAAAAAAAACCTTTTCAGCCTATAAATAAGTCTGTGATGTGAAACACCCTATGGCGGTAAAAAATTTTATTTTTACGCAACGACCGGACAGAAAATCTCGTTTAGGTTCTACTTTTATATTGACATCAAACTGCTTAGAAATAATAAACATTAGGTCCGAGATAAATGAAGTTACTTATCACGTATATAGGTACTTTGGTTTAGTTATGTTACCGTCTCTCTCTTGTATTTGTAGTTTGACAGTTGTGTGACAGTGACAGGGTTACCGAAGTAGACTTAGGTATGAGGTGTACTGAAGTTAGTAGAAGTCTTAACATAAACATTTTTGTCGTAAGAAACCAAAGAATACCTCATCATCATCTTCCTGCCTTCTTACATTCCATCCTGTCAACCGTCATGCCTTCACTGACTCCCTTTTCATTAATATCACTCTTCATTCTTTCATTAAAACCACAGAATACATAAAATAGTAATTATAATGAATTCTAAATCCAAAATTTCGCACAGTAATGTTGCCGAACTCCTGGTGAGTATTTTAATGAATTAGTTTAAGTTTTGATAACCGCTTGACCTACTAATTTACTCGGAGTCAGTTAGAAATAAATCTTAACTGATGCTGGAAAACAAAATTATAAAATATATGTGTATACGTATATATTTATGCATTTATGTAGTTTACTTATTTTTGTTATTGCCTTGTTATCTCTACACCACCCTGGTGCTGGTAGAGAATGTCTAAAGCATTCAATCTGCCTTTGTACCATGAAGTAAAAACAAATCATCATCATTATCATTTCAGCCTAAAGACGTCCACTGCTGGACATAGGCCTCCCCAAGGGAGGGTTTTGCCATAATCGCCACGCTTGGCAGGCGAATTGGCGATCGCAGTATGATTGTTACAAAGACACAGAGAACGCTGCTGCCCATTCTCTAGTAAGTCCCTTAGTCGCCTCTTACGACACCCACGGGAAGATATGGGAATATGGGAAAAACAAATAACTTCCAACTATTCTATAAATCAATTAGGTGATCGTTCGAGAAATGATGTTTCAAGATAATGGGCCTTCGCGCTGCCGATGATTCGAGCTTATAGTTATTCGAGATTTTGATGCATCGAGGTATTGAACTGTCGCGCTCAATTTATCGAGTTAACGTTTTCGAACAAATATTTTTCGATCTAGCGTTATACGATTTCAAGTAGAGGACCCCGATATACCATACCATACCAAATCATGGGTTATATACGCTTCTCGCGGAGGGGGCTCCATCCGCGACCTAAGGAGGGGCCTCCTTAGGTCGCGCAGGAGCGGGCCGGTACCAGTCGGTTGCGAAAGTATCGTGAGTTCCCGCGACCCCCAGCCACACCTTCACTGGGGATCGCGGGAACTCACGATGTAACACCGTGGAGGATTTCCCCATGATAAAAACAAGATTGTGTAGTATACGCTTATGTATAAAGCGACTCTTACTCTTAGTGTGACATAAAGGCCATTAAGTCTCTTGTAATAAAAATATAACTATTATTATTTCTTAGTGGCCAGACAGTTATTACTTGAAAAGGTTTTAGGCTTGTAGAGAAATTCATTCGATTCATGGTCTCTTTAGAAAATATTGATAGATTAATAAACTATGACATATATATTTTTACGTCGAAACATCGAAAAACCTGTCTGACTGATTGGTAAACATAATAGGTAGGTACTTACTGGGTATACATAAAGTTCTATCGTTATTAATTTTTATTTTAAAACAATTTCTCCTAGGTGTCGTTAGAAATAAAAATCTCACATATGTAAACAGCCAATACTAACTACTGTCTGTAGGCCATTATTTGATATTTAAAAAAACAGTCTACAAGTAAGTACCTACATAATAATTTTCGTTCAAGACTCGCGATATGTAACACAGCCCAATCCGTGTCAATAAATCTGTTTTCTTCTTTTTCCCCACACCTCATCATCATGTTTCAAGAACGTGCACTATTTTGAAATGTTGCCAGCTACTTTTTATTTTTGGTACCAACAAATCTGGAGCACCTAATTAACAATTCATTAATCAATTATAAAGGTCGCGCCAAATCCGTCGACAAAGGTTTTCAAAGCAGGCCTAAACATTCCTATTGTTGAGTGTTACTGGAATAAACAGCACAAGCAAGTTTGCAACAAAAAGATGTGGCGGGTAAAAGATCAATGGAGATTTGTGGGATATTGAATTTCCCCTTAAAAGCGAACTAACAACAATGGTTTTGACATGGGTCTGAACGGACATTGGTTATGAGTGCTTTTGGGTGCTCTATAACTTCCCCGCTTGATTGAGTTTTTCATAAAATTATGGTAAAACCCTCTTCTTTCGTGCCACGAAGTTTAATTATGGGATTTATGTCATAAATTTTGGGTAAAAATGAGATTCTGCTCCATAGAATTTTATCCCATTTTTCCTCATTGTAAGGTTTGCCAGTGGCACAGTACCTATCGTAAATAGGAAAAAATAACGTTAAGTTACTTAGGAGCACACATAAATTCTGTTTTACTTTTGTTTCAGATGTTCGATCATAATGAGAAGAACATGAATTGGTAAGTAGGTCAAACTTTAAGACGGGTCACTTAATAATGCAAAGGATGAGTAGCTGCCCTTGAATATGTGATTTCAAATACAACCTTACTGAACAGAATTAGCTGAAATTTGGCACACGTACACGTATATAGGGCGACTGGTAATTAGTGTACGATACTTAAACACGTGATTGTGTTTATGACAACAAACAACTTTCCCAAAGAAAAAAAGTTTTTTGTACTGGTTCACTTTTATCACAATAACACAACAGCCGTATGAAATTCACGCGCGCGGACACCTTTGATCTAAAGTGAACCAGTACAAAAAACTTTTTTTCTTTGGGAAAGTTGTTTGTTATAATGAATACAATCACGTGTTTAAGTATCGTACACTAATTACCAGTCGCCCTATATACTCGTATAAATATATATTTATCTGGCCTATACTGTCCCACTGCTGGGCAAACTCATGTCATATTTAAGGACTTTGGCTCAAGACTGAGCCAAAGTCCTTAAATATGCCACGAGAACACAAAACGGGATAAAAAATATCATAACTGTTATGATAGGTATCTATAGTTTATATATTATATTAATGTAATAAAGACACTCCAAAAACTAATTCAGTAATACACTTATACAGTATATTGTATTCAGTAATACAGTAATACACTGTTTCTAGTGGAACTGGTCTGAGAATGTAATCTATGACCTGGGCGCGTACAGTCAACAGCAAAAGTAGATGATCAAAATCAGAAATTCAATACTAATTTACTAACACTAATTTATATAATTTATTACTAATTTATTTATTAAAAGTATGTGATTGTCACACACATACTTTTGAATCACTTCGGCGCCACACAGTTCTGACGCGAACTCCGTTCATTAGTATTGAATTTCTGATTTTGATCATCTACTTTTGCTGTTGACTGTACCAGCAGGGTTGGTGCGAGGTTGCAAAGGAAAAAAGTTCATGGAGTTTGCCCAGCAGTGGGACAGTATAGGCCAGATAAATATATATTTATACGAGTATATACGTGTACGTGTGCCAAATTTCAGCTAATTCTGTTCAGTAAGGTTGTATTTGAAATCTTATCTTAAATAATTAGGCCATTTACTAAAGCATAACTGGGGGGCAATAAAAACCTAACGATATTGGTGTTATTATACATATATACTGGTTCGTATTCTGCTTGCTTTTACAGCTGTGGCTGTTAGCCTTTCACACATATTGCTGGCTGGCTAATCTGTTCAAAGCTGCATGAATAATTCCTTTTCAACTCGAGCACACAAGAGATATTTCTAGGAACGGATCCGTAAATGAACGGACAGTACTATGTTAGTCTCTAATTGGCTACTGCTGAAGATAGTCCTGTCACTACCACACTAAAGGTAGGTACTCAAAAATAAATAGAATATATTATTATCTATGTGTTCTTTATTCAAATTATTAAATGTAAAAGTTAATTTATTATTAATCGACGCCATTAAAAACATTTTTGGAAATTAAGTCAAAGTGACAGCTAAGTGCTGAAATAAATGAAAATTTTACTTTGACATGTTTACTTCGAAATCGTTAATTATTAATGAAGAAAAACCATTATTCTTTAAAAGAATTTCGGAAAATATTTTTCCATTCAACCCTTGTTATGATAAAATAATCTCATCAATACCTGTTCGATCGGTAGCCGAGAATTACCTTGAGAGACCATCCCTTTCTCACGGTAATCCTGCCTGGCCTTTGTCTAAGTATTCTCTGGGATTTCCACGTGGGATATCACAGCTGTCGAAGAATTCTTATAATACCCACCATTTACACTAAACTTTTAAGACATTATCGACTTTTTCATTATTTGGAGTTTGTAACTTTAGTGGGGTACTTTAAAGTGCTGTGTGGTGGGTCTGTATACATGTCAAATTAGTGTACGTTATCCGTTAAACCGCCATGATAACAAAACAATAGACTACGGCTTTAAAGGTTGACATGATGATGATGATGATGACCCGACAGACGTTGTCTTGTCCCTATCTACTTACCTGCCTATATAACTACCTACCTACCCTACAGAGGAAACTAATACGTTATCGATTTAAAAAAAAAATAGGTTAATATTATTTTTTGACACATAAATGTACCGACTTGAAGTCTTGTTAGTCTTGTATAGTTTTTTGGTGATCATTTTAATATTGGAAATGTTTTTTTATCGCTTCAGGATAGACCCGATTTTCAGCGAGAATGCGACATCGCCCTTGTATTTGGGACTACGTGGTTTATTATGATATCAAAAGACATGTCTTGACAAGGGCTACAATATTCAACGACGAAAAATTTTAACATAACCTAAAACTTTTTTAAATGTCGAAAAAATGTGAAAAATTCTTTCGATTTTCACCCAGTTTCGATTAGAAAAAAATATATCTGGAAATCGAAATGAGATATCGGAAAAATAAAAATTGAACCCTAGAGATATGTCTTTGGGCTCCATTTAATAAATATTGGAGGTGCGTATCACTGATGGGATATTCAGAAGTTATATCTTGGGGGAGGCCTATGTCCAGCAGGGACGTCTTTCGGCTGAAATCATACCTTTGTGACGTGGAGTTTACGCGCGGAGAGCACGTGAGTGTGGTAGTGACTTTGAATAAATGTTTTATTCGGAGCATGATTATGTCTTTTGACGAAGTGATTCATTGTGAAAGTACGTAATTTTGACAAATAAAATTTAATTAATAATTATCTGCCTAACCTTTTCCCAACTATATTGGGGTCGGCTTCCAGTCTAACCGGATGCAACTGGTATTCACCAGTGTTTTACATGGAGCAACGGCCTATCAGACCTCCACAACCCAGTTATCCCTTGGTAAGACTGGTTGTCAGACTTTCTGGCTTCTGACTATCCATACCAACTGCCAAAGATATACGAATGACAGCCGGGACTAACGGCTTTATGAGTTTTCCAAGACACGGAGGGAACTAGATATGAAATGAATGGTAACCCATCCACAGACCGACCGCAGCAAGCGTGGCTTAACCTTTGACCGATCGATCTGTTAGGATTTTAATAAACCACGAGCTCCTCAAATAAATATCCATACTAATATTATAAATGCGAAAGTCTGTAGACCTAGGCGAAGATGGCGGGATGAGCTTGACGCTTACAGGAGGGATTGGTTCACACTAGCTCTGGACAGAGAGGGTTGGAAAGAAGAAAGGGAGGCCTTTGCCCTGCAGTGGGACAATATAGGCTGAAAATAAATAATAATAATAAAGTCTGCGAAAGTCACTCTGTCTGTTACGCTTTCACGATGAAACGGCTGAACCGATTTTTATGAAATTTGCTGTGAAGACAGCTTGAACCCCAGGGCGTCCGTGATAACCGACATTCACGCGGACGAAGTCACGGGCAAAAGCTAGTATTTAATATGTTGATAAAAACTTATTTAGTTCATTTAGCATATTTATTTTCAATGTAAGTACCCGAAGGTCGTGGCAGACACGATATATCTGAAGATTTTTGTCATAGTGTGGTTTTTTCTTCTCGATTTTCTATAGCTACCATACACATCTCGCCAACCTTTAAAGAGTAGGTTTATTCATTCTCTGGGATTTACCTGAACATTATCTCTGATAATGATTTTTATTTAAACGTTCTAATGTCCGGAACTACTGGTCCTATTCTGAAAATTATTTCGTTATTAGAAAACTACGTAATCCCCAACTGCTATAGTGCTATATTATTTAAAAAAGCTGGACAAGTGAGAGTCGTATAAGTTAGAGGATTATATCCAAGATAAGAATGCTTGGGAACATGCTGGTCCGGCTCCATAGGGCAATCTACAGTCTAGACAAAATCGAACTGATTGCTAATTCAAATGACTAAATTTAATACTTTATATATATACATATTATTCTTTATTGAACTTAATATATTACTCTGGCTCACACCCTATATTCTTTGTTTATTGGAATAGAAGAAATAGTCGTCTACTGTATTATTAATTGTAAACATGTGAACACTGTATGTCTATGTACATAACTTAGCTGTCATTTTTTTAACTTGTGATACTTTGTACATACCATAATATAGTGATTTTTATACAAAGTACATCGTATTCACATAACATTATCATTCTTATAAATGAAAATATTGTAACCTTCTTTTTATAAAAAGAGGTTAATGGAGTTTCTTGCCCATTCTTCTCTATAGGAAACTACCATTTGGAATGGGCAACTAGATTCAAATTTTATAAAATGACGTTCAAAAGTGCCTTTTATGGCCTAATTGAAATAAATGATTTGACTTTTGACTTCGTACTCGCCCACCGAGGGTTCCGTTCAAATTACATGATTTGGTCACCCCTACAATTATAACCGCGCATATCTCGATGATTGATTACGTACTTCAAATAAAGTCTATATTTTTTATGATTTAATTAGAAATGTATAGTTTTCAGACTTTTCCCTGTACTTCTAGTATAATTTCGTAGTTCTACATCAACGGGAAGTACCCTATAAATTTTGATTCGAGAGTGTCGAAATCTGCGTTTTTTGCGGCATAAACGGCCATATCTTTTTTTTCACGTTAATTTAGAAGTTTGATATTTTCACAGCTTTAAGGGACTGTATACTGTGTATTTGAGTATATGGTTTTAATTTCAACACGATACCTCTACGCGTTCCCGAGATATCGGGTCTTGACAGACAGATGGACAACAAAGTGATCCTTTAAGGGTTCCGTTTTTTCCTTTTGACGTACGGAACCCTAAAAAACACTAAGATCCGTTAAAAATGCATGCGGACAAATTCGCGGGAAAAGTTAGTACCTATATAATAAACTTCATGATATTCCGCTTTTTCTCATAAATCAATGAGAAACGACCAATCATAAAGGGAAAACCTTTCGTAAATAAATCTTGCTCCCAATACCTCTATGGTACCTAATACATAATAAAACTAATACAATGTGTCTAACTAACTAGCAGCATAGAATTGTGATTAATTAATTTTCCTTTTTCACTAGGTTCATTATTAGAAGAATCCATAGCTACACGCCACTAAGACCAAGTTCCCGAACAATACATGGAAATATTGAAGTATTGCAAGTATACTGACGTATTGTTTTGGTAAACTGATACTGAGCCTTTCATTTATCTATGGATTATAAAATAAATGTTTTTTAATGATGATTTAATATTTTTTCGTTCATAATTTTTTAAGTAATTAAAAAAATATGTGGGTAGGTACGGTATGATACGAGTATGTACTCAAAGCCTAATTCCCTTTAATTATGGTAAAGACAATTTACAAGAGATTATTATGAAGCATTTATTGTGCGAACTGCCAGACTGTAGAATTCAATGCCCGCTTCTCTTTTTCCCGATAAGTATAATCTGGGTATCTTTAAGGCACGAGTGAACCGGTTCATCCCAGTAGCCGCATCATCACTTAACCCTTAGTTTACCTGCACGCGTAGCATGACTACCCTATGTCTACGGAAGAATAGACACACTGACAGCAAGAATAGACAAGTCAGTACAGTTTGTCTATTCTTCCTGTCAGTATGTCTATTATGCCGTAGACATAGGGTAGTCATGCTACGCGTGCAGGTAAACTAAGGGTTAAGTGATGATGCGGCTACTGGGATGAACCGGTTCACTCGTGCCTTAAAGATACCCAGATTATACTTATCGTGCTGGTGACCCCAAGTCACTTAATTTACCCTATGGAGTCCATGGGACTCCTTGCGCAAAAAACATTGATTTTGGTCAAATAAAAGCAAAATGTGTACTCAAAAATGGTTTATTAGACGTAGTAACATTACACTTATATGCTTTAATATCACATTTTGTTATTAGTTGTAAATGTCTTGTAGACAATTGAAAATCCTAATAGACAAAAAAATAAGAAAACGAAAATCAATGCCAACTTCTAACCCGAAACTTAAATACAATAACACTTATATTAAGCTATTTCCTTCAATAAAAAGTCTAAAATATATTCAAATTTTAAAAACTAAATAAAAAATCGCACATGATAATACAAAAATCAAAAACGTGCAGCACTTTTTACTACCTATCTTTAGCTGCACACAGAACACAGATTTTCGGCCAGAACAGCTCTGGCATAAGTATACTGTCTTTTTTTCAGGCGACTGGTACATTGTATTACAGTATTTTATTTGGTCGCTGTACAATTTTTCATGTTGGGCATTTTGTTCATCTGTGGTAGGGGGTAGTTTGATGTTCGTCGTCGGACTCCTCATCATCACATTTGAGCCAGTTTAATACTACCGATTTAGCTTCTGGGGGAAGTAGATTGATTGAGCAACTGTGTAAAGCCATTACGTAGCCTGAAACACGAAAATAACATACAAAAATGATAACATAACAAACCAGCAAACTAATATATTTGTCATACAAATACCCGCATGGAGTCCAGTGGACTCCATGTGCACAATTAGTCACATATACACGCGGCGCAGACGCACATACTCTCCACCCTGCGTCCGAGACACTATTGCAGGAAGGTATTGAGACGCACGAAAAAAAAACCGCGATAATTATGTTTTTAGACCAAAAAGAAACTTCGCGTGGAGTCCCTGAGACCTAACAGATAAATTAAGGGTTAAGATCAGTGATCTTAAGCTCTGATATTTGTGGAAACGCAAGCATAAGAATAAAAATAAATAATTGTTTAAATTAAATTAACCGCTAAACTAACGGTCAAATATACAAAATATTGCCAAAAGCATCACCTTCTTCGATATAACAAAACAAAAAGCTGAACAATCTCATAAAATAATTTAACACTCATGGTCAAATAAACAACCCAGCCTGAAGATAATACCGACATAAATTCCTTAGCATATTGAATGTCGAACTTCTCTGATATTCAAACGAGCCCATCAATTTTGTCCGAAATAAGAAAGGCCTACAAATCGACGCGAATGTGATAGGAATGTATGAGATACCGACCGGAGATTATTTATCGGGCCTCAAGTGTACCGTGATTTACTGGACCGCATTCCTTTCAGTCGCGACATTTTATCCAATGTCCCATTCTATGACATGGACTATGCTATGTCCATATTGTTCACAACAATAATTCTTTTTTTACAATGTAAGTTATTCTTGTAAGTAGTTTGAAAGCTTCGAACAATAATTTATGAATTAAATTTTTGAGATAAAATAGTATCAGCAGATTTTCTTATCAAATTTTTAATTTCCAACCTTCTTTCAAGTTTAAAATCATAATGGTTCTTTACGAACACAAAAAGTTCGTAGCGGACCGTAGCGGGCTACGTTCATGCCTACGCCGTAGCACGTAGCCATATTACGTGAAAGAACTCAACATTTCATTTCAAGTATCCGATTTCCACTTCATGGTATACAAAAGCTCTCTGAAGCGAGAGAGTATCGTACAATCTTTTGAAAACGTCCAACTGTAAGCTCTTTATAAGTACTTTTTCACTTTTAACAATAAAATACGCCTAAACATTTTCTCCAATAGCATTGATACTTTTAATGTTTTTTTATTTAATTTTATTCTGTTTTTTTTTTTTTAAGTTTTTGGCGTATTAAGTGATCTGGCCCGGGGTTTAGGAGAAGCAATTTTCATAAAAGATAGCATACTGATCAAAATTGTTACCGCGAGCTTAATATTATGTTACTCTTAAAATAGGAAATTACCTGAAGGTAAAATATTTTATTCATGACAGGAACACTCACGTTGAGATGCTCCGCGTCGCGACTCAATTGAGCGCTTACTTGCTCTTACTTTTTTCACAGTAGGAACAAGTTTTCTCGAGAAAAATAGAACTAAACTTTAATTTAAGAAAACTGGTCAAGTGCAAGTCGGACTCGCGCACGGAGGGTTCCGTACAAACCTGTTTAAAAACAACAATGAGTTTTTAATAGCAAAAAAAAATTATTATATATTATAATTATTATTAATTATATTAAATTATAATTTCGCAGGTTTTTTTGTGATATTACTACACATTTACAGTAATAGGATTATAAGTTTTGATTGTCTTGCGAGTGTCAAAATATAACATAAATGGATCACAAGCAAATCAATGCTATCAAAAGATACAACCATCTGTGATCGCGTTGATTTAGAAGTTTACTCTGCTCCAAGAGATTGCAGACTTGAGTCTTTGATATTAATTTCAGCTTATAGCTCCACCCATAAGAAAAAGGGTCAGACGGACAACGAAGTGATTAAGTTTGTATTTTTCCTTTTGTGGTATGGAGCCCTAAAAATATATATTCAAGTATTTGGGAATGTGATGAGTAATTAGTTGCGGTCAAACGCAAGCCTATAATAATATAATATAAAAAAAATGTGACGTTTGATGGCCTAAATGTTAAGGTATAAGTGAAAAAGATGGCGTATGCTAAATATGTGTGCATGGGATGACATGTAAGATTTTAATAAAGACAAAAGACGTATAAAATACCCGACGTACTAGTAAATTAAACATCAGATATTTCTATAGGTACAGATTTTAATAATATTACTGACATTAAAAACTAAACCTTTTGAATCGCTTTTAATTATTTTCTTCTTGATATCACCGCTATGCCTACAGTGCAGTGGCTGAGGCTGCGTACCGTGGGTTCGATTCCCGCACGAAACTAACACTCGCATGACCTATAGATAGTTGTTCTGGGTTTGGTTGTATGTGTATGTGCGTGTATATGTTTATGAACGCACCCACGAAACAGAAGAATGTTCTAGTGTGGCCTAAAAAAGTATACATACTTTTTAAACACGCATTCATGATCAGTTTCAAGAAAGAAAGAAAAAATCTCTAAACAACAAAATACAAAACAGCTGACAAAAGAAGCAGATAATTATAATTATATCCAAGGTCTAAATTATATAATTGATAACGTCTAAGCTCCCGTCTTTCTGATACCCACGCAATTTGCTAATGAGAAACAAATTCAAAGTTCTAAGACCAACACTGAAACAAAAGCAGATATACCTACTTTAGGTTTAGTTATGTTTTATTAAGGTATTATCTAACTGGGTAAACTGAACCCGAGAAAATGAGTGAAAGCAAAATTGAGTTGGTTTGTTACGTTTTCGCGACTAAACTACTAAACCAATTTTAGTGATATACTTGAAGCACACGAAAAACTATGGACTACTTTATCTACGACTTCGTCTATATACGCGACAGTCGACATTTTGGCGAATGAAATCGCAGGCAAAAGGTAGTACTTTATATGAATAAGTTTAACAATCCAATGCTATGAAATTGCTTAGATACATATACAGGTGGTCAAGTTGCCCACCTCTCAAGGTTGCGGATTTGATGATACCGGGTATGTACCAATGTGAACATACTTTGTAAGTATATTTGGACATTACTGGAACCTGAACATATAATTCATCATCAACATCTGCCTAGCCTTTTCCCAACTATATTGAGGTCGGCTTCCAGTCTAACAGGATGCAGCTGAATACCAATGTTTTACATGAAGCGACTGCCTATCGGACCCCCACAACCCAGTTACTGGGCAACACGATACCCCTTGGTAAGACTGGTGGTCAGACTTTCTGGCTTGACTACCCATAACGACTGCCAAAGATCTACAAATGACAGCCGGGACCAACGGCTTTACGTGCTTTCCGAGGTACGGAGGATACTCGGTATGAGAGGGATGGTCACCCATCCACAGACCGACCGCGGCTAGCATAGCTTAACCATTGACCAATAACACTAAAATATAAGTCTAAAATTGTCGTCCCTTTGGCCTAGTTCTGTTCTGTCTCCTGCTTGATTTGGAGGGTAGTGGAAAATTGGTTTTTCTGTTTTTCTTACTCCTCCGCTATTCTTTTCTGATTAATTTCGTTGCGGGATCTAAGACAGTTGTAACGTTCCTCCTGGACTCGTCGAGCTTCTTTGCCTGGACGCTTTTTTGGTGGTCTCCACTGTTGATTCTGGCTTTCAGGAGATGCAGTGGTTTGGGAATAGTGCGGCGGGCATGTCCCAATAAAAAAAGGCTAAAATTGGTAATAGGCATTGATAAATGCTAGTGCTTTAATCTCTGTATGAAGAAGAGACATTTGCTTTTTTATGTGTTATCTATCTAACTTTTAACAAGTCATGCTGGTTGGCCTATAATTCCTTATTTTCCGTCACCGATGTCAGTGGTTCCCAAGACAAACCCAGAAGGTACATATGAATTGCAAGTCACATTTGAACTTGCCCAGTTTCTAACCTGCCATCTCATGCACGATAGGTCTGTATGTAAAATACGCGCTGAGACATGGAATTGCGGACACCAGCCCGCCATAACATATACAGGGAAATTGAAAAAATACCCAAAACCTATTAATCTGGACTTCGTATCATCACCCTGAATAACATTTGTTCTACGACTTTGACCTTAACTAAATATATCGTAGGCAAAAACAATTTGTTTTACGTTTATTTGAAGTCTGTAAAATGTACGTATACTACGCGCGCGCGAGCCCATATGATAGCGAATATGATGTAGGTAGTAGGTAGGCTAATGTAAAGGCACATATTTTTTGTATGGAAAAAACATGTTTCGTATTTTGAAAAGTCTTAGAACAAATGTTGTTCAGGGTGATGATATGAAGTGAGGATTAAGAGGTTTTGGGTATTTTTTCAATTACCCTGTATATCATGATAGGTCCCGTCTATAACTTAATGCCTTAACCGCTGGGCCATCAAGCCATGAAAGCATATTCATATAAAAACATAAAATAATATTTCCACAGTTTTCAATATCAAAGACACCCATTTACACTTACTTCACAGACCGCAATCACATTCGTCTGTCAAGAATCCTCAAGAGTGTACCATGTTCGTTTATATTATTATTTAAGAAGAAAAATATTTTTATATACTGTAAACAAAACGAGTCGGGGTACAAGACGTGACGCCTTTGATGCTTTTAGCTCAAGACCATGTTAGAATCGAAGTGGATAGGTAATTTTTAATGGCTGTGTACTGCTTAGGGACATGTCTTACTATATTATGAAAGGTTTTTTAAGAAAATACACGAAGCTTTGCTGCTGAGAACCTTTTAGAAACGAACGAATTGTTAACAATGATTTTAATAAGATTAAAAGTATATCTTATTCGAAGTTTACGACATGGCTAGCAGGAAAATCAGCTTGTATTTCAACTACATAAGCCCTCCATGACATTTATCTTGTATGAGGGTCTTAAGAAACTGTTTAGTTTTAATCACCATATAGCACTTCATATAATAATAATAAAATATCATTTATTTCGGGTAGCATATATATTTGACACAGTCAAAACTCATATACGCCGGCGACCTTGAGCGACCAGAAAATCGTATGCATTGCGTCCAAAACTGTCAAAGTTTAGCCGAAAACATTAAATAAAAGATAGTATTCTTTAACTTAAAAAAAAGACGTATACTAAAAGATAGATAATAAAATTGTCTGTAAGATAGTGAAAGTTTTGTTTAAATAAACCTGGTAGATTTTGTGTGATTATCAATGTTTTTTCCGCGTCAGACACAACTTCCTGAATTAATTAAACTATTTAATATGAACTTAATCAAAAATATTCACATACTACTCGTAAATGATGATGAGAATGTTCTAGTTTAACATATATTTTTTTCAAATGATTTACACTACACACTTTGACGTGATTGTCAATTTAAAATCTGTAAAAGCCGCTTGTTAGCGCCTTAACAAGTCGAAACTACTTTTGACTACAAAAATCAGTCAATTATACTTTGGAACTGTTTAGATTCTATATTCGATGTCCCTAACATTTGGTTTCCGCACTTAGTCCTTAAGATGGACCATTGTACGTGACGGTTTAGATTTATCCTTAATACTTGGAAACCCATTAGGTTGCTAGGTTTTTTATGGGACCCATTTAAAACTTTTGTTTTGTAGTGATTCTTATAACTAGGGCGATGCGTATTTTGGTTTTTGTAACGCAAACTCGTTTTATCTTAATATGGGTTTTGACTGAAGCCGGTCAAAAGAAGTTTTGCCTGGTCAAGAGTTTTGACTGTAACATATACACGGTAATTGAAAAAATACCTACAACCACTTAATCCTCACTTCCTATCATCACCCTGAACAACATTTGTTCTACGACTTTTCGAAATTCGATTTTTATTTTCCAGTCAAAAAATATAAACACACTTAAAATTTTGCGAAATATATTTTTTCTGACACAGCCGCCGAAAGGCCTGCAATCAGTTGTGCCTGTACATTAGCCTACCTACAACCTAAATCATATTCGCTATCATATGGGTGCGCGCGCGTGTAGTTACGTAAATTTTACACACTTCAAATTAACGATAACAAATTGTTTTTGGCTGCGTTTTTTAGTTGAGATCAAAAAGTCGTAGAACGTAGTCGTATTCAGGCTGATGATACAAAGTCCAGATTAAGAGGTTTTGGGTATTTTTTCAATTTCCCTGTATACATTTTTATAAGAATCTAAAGAATACTAGTAAACTTACTAATTATGTTACAATCTGATGGATAACCCTGTGATCTAAAAACAACTAACTCGTTTCTGAGTAATAATTCTTTACTAAGCTGATTATAAAAAATTACAAAAATCTAGTAACTTGTTGCTTCATTCACTTCCACTGATAAAAAACTGTGACGATGAAATTTAATATCCCAGAACTGCTCCAATAATGTTATTAAATATTCAAGACTCGACGCAACTTTGCGGTGCTCTCCATTTCCTAAACCAGTTTATGGAAAACGCTGGAAAGCTTTGCTTGTTAATAGTCTGAAAAACTTTGTGAATGCATACATACTAGGAGTAGACTCTTGTATCTCTATTAAATGAAAGTACGAATACGGATTAGGTACTCGAACCACATATTAAAAAATATTTTTATCCCGCTTGTAATTAGCATCCTAATGAAATACGAGCTTTGTGTAGATTATGTATTTACCCACGACTTCGTACGCGTGAATATCAGTTATCGCGAATGCAGACGAAGTTGCGTATTAAAAAGTACGCTATGTCTTTCCTCAGGATTCAAGTTATGTTTATACCAAAGAATCATGGCAAGATTTGTACAAAAAAAATTAAGATGTTTAGAGAAGCTGAAATTCTAATTCTTATATTCTTGGGTACCTAAAAAATATCTTCAGGCATTTACAATATTTTTAAAACCCCGCAAAAAAAAAAGTTAATAAGTTTAACGAAAAGATCATTATTTCAGAACGAAACGGTGACTGACAGTAACAGTGACACTGACATTCGCCATTTCGCAGTTCTTACATTGAAATTGCTTGTCACATCACTTGTCTGTCAATTTTATAGATCCTTTAACATCGCTTGTCACTTTCTTTTTTTTATAAACACAAAATGGGCATCGAGATGAAACGAAAAGTGTTATTTTCATTTCGTAATATTTTGATTATGCGGGGGTTTTAAAATATACTAAGAATATCAATCTGCCCCTGGTAATGTGTTATTCACATTGGAAAATATTTTAAACCCTCTAAATTACTTTTTTTTTCATACAAATGAATGTATGAATCTCGCCATGATTCTTTCATTAAAATCAGTGCAGCCGTTTCATCGTGAAAACGTTACAGACAGAGCTAAAAATAGTATGTAGTATGGATAATGTGAAAGTATGGATTAGTAAGATTATTGTGGTCAGGTAAGGTCAGGGCACAGGTTCGGCTTATTCTCTCTCTACACTGCGTTTGTGAATTGATGCTCATCAATAGTAAATATTTTCTTTTGTCGAAATATTTCCATGTTTTTGAGAACATCCATTATCATGTCACAATCCAACATAGTGGCGCTGACTGACATAAAAGTAACTTTTTAAAATATCGATCACCCAATGGTTGGTGACAGAATGTGATATGTGATGGATCCCCGCTACCCACGTCTTTAACGGTGTGCCCAGTGTTTTACAAAACAATTGTTTACTTGTTTGAAAATTTGTAAATCTTGTCGGTTTGATATTTTTTGAATGACATCCTTCTAATGTTGATGTTTTCATTTAAAATTGCACTTCCCTCCACCGAATTTTCTAACAAAGAATTTTTTTTTGTGTTCAAAACAAGCAGTGAATTTTAAAACATAATCTATTTAATGTTTACGTTCGTTTCGTTTGTTTTCAGTATTGAAGTGTGCTACAGCAAATTAGCCAACCTAAAGTTACTTAAAAATGTACTTGATGTCTAAATATCAAAACGATTTATGAAACGTTCCATTAATGCAAAAATAATCGATTTGCAACAAATGACGATATGATTATTATCGTCAAACATTGCATATTATTGAACATTCATCATTATCATCATGTCAGCCTTTAGACGCCGACTGCTGGGCATAGGTCTCCCCCAAAGGGGGATTGAGTCGTAATCATCATGCTTGGCCGATGCATGTTATCTATCGCAGTAGGTGTTATGGTACTCAGAAGGACGCTGCTACCCATTCCCTGGTCAATATCCCTCTGTCGCCTTCTACGACACCCACGGGTGTGCTTCTGCATTAAAATAATACAATTATAATATCAACCTATAATTGTCCCATTGCAGAAAAATCATCTCTTCTCAATCAAAGAAAGCACGAGCCTGTTCAAGGTGGATTGGCGATTTCAAACTTGTATTAATTTTAAGTTCAGGTCTCCTCACGATATTATCCTCAAAATAAACTTGAAAGTACATTTTGATTCGGGTTCGATTCCCGCCCAGGGTAAACATTTGTGTGATGAGCACTTGAGTTTGCCTTGTGTCTGGGTGTAGTTTATCTATATATGTATGTATTTACAAAAAAAAATATATTTGTGTATGTATATCAGCTGTCTGACACCCATAGTACAGGGTCTCCCTAGTTTGGGGTCAGATGGCCGTGTGTGAAAATGTCCCCACATATTATTATTATTATTTGAATTGTTAAAGTTATTTGGCCGGTATCAAACGCACTGGGCCATCGTGACATTCAACATTAATTTAAATAAATATTAAAAACATTTACCTGCCTTTGTGGTACTGTAAATGTCAAGTTACACAACTGTGCAATTTATCGCAAAATGTTTTATTGTTCACTAGAGGGCTCCCAGACCCGTTCTCTTATCATCCCCATATTTCGTGAGGTTTATTTTTCTGAATACAAAAGTGGTATGGAATTACTTACGTTGAATCTACTTACAATCCAACCTTAGATACTTACGTGTCCTCATATAAATGGGGTTTTCTTTGTTTCCATACAATATTTTTAGATCTGCTTTTGAGATTGCGTTGCGAACTGGAATTTTAAGCAAAATATTCAAAGGCTATTTTGTTTCAATGTTACTTATTTGGGTTTAAAGTTAGTTGTAATTTCAGCCCCTCTATAACATCTTATCTGAACATTTTACTAACGTTGCTCTGATAACTGAAACGCAACGGGGTAACCCAAACCAGACGGATATTAGGTAATCACGCTCCGGCTGAAATTAGTGAATAATGGGCACAACTTTCTGTATGAAACCTTAAGTCCGAATGTAGTCTACTGTCTAAATAACCTTGATGGTTTTTCCATCTACCAACTAGATGTGACCGCGGCATTGGTCACGTTCTTTTAGCATTATTTTATGGGAATATAAAAAATAAAATTGAAGTTCCCATAACTTGTCTCCAAAAGAATATACAGTCGCGTAAACAAAACCGCGGGTACAGCTAGTCGTACATAATTATTACGTACACTACCTACTACCTCCAGACAAAAAGATTTACACAACTAAATAAATAATTATATTTACTTATGGGATGACCAGTATTTATTTACCTATTACTCGTCCGTATTGTTCAAGCAACATAAAGAAAGAGCCTGAATTTGTCATAGGTCACCTACTTATTAATTCGGACCACTGATCACAAATTCGGACAAATATCATAACATTTGTCCGAATTTGTGGGTAGTGTACCGGCTAACATTATATTAATAACACTTGAGTCAAGATCTGTTAATGGTTCTTGAACATTATTCTACGTTAGTGTGTGGAATCTAATATATGATACTAGCTGTGGCCATGGCTTCGCTCAAGTGGACCTAGCTTTGACGAAGACGAAGACGAATTGCTTATGTATCCCCCATACCAAATCTATACTAATATTATAAAGCTGAAGAGTTTGTTTGTTTGTTTGGTTGATCGCGCTAAACTCAGGATCTACTGGTTCGAATTGAAAAAATATTTTTGTGTTGGATTTCGAGGAAGGCTATAGGCCCATGTGAAGCCGGGTCAGGTCGCTAGAAGCATGAATTTATTGCCTGTAATATATTTAGAATCTATCCGGTAGTATCTCCGTTATTTTGAACATACATTCCTTCGTTACCATTTTATTTTAAGTGTATTTATTCACAACTGTAAATGAAAGATCGGTGATCATCTACTTTGAACATATTTCCTCTGCTGAGTTTATATTTTTCTTATGCCTACTGTATATTCAATAAGAGGATAAATCATTGACTTTCAAATTAATGATGGTACCTATACAGGCATCTTTCAAAAATCTATTATTAAATACATTTTGATCATGTTGTAGTGAATTTTGTAGGAAACAGGCGGATATTTTCGTGTTGGTTCTGTAGTAAAAGTTATCTGTAATTATACTTACATGAGTACTTTCACCCCCTGAAAAAATTCACAGTGAATTTTAAGTCAACCTGTATAATCTGTATAATACTTTTTTTCTTGAACTTATAGCACAATAAATAAATTATTTTTTTATTAAGCAGGTAACATAGCATATGGGCAATACCTACACACTAAGTATAATATAATAATAATAGATAGTAGGTACTCATAAATTGTAAATATTTTTATCTAAACCTCTTTTAACGTACACGAATTGTTACATTGTTCTCACATTGTACCCTAGATTCAATATGAATGATGTAACCGAAATTTGTAACATATTATTGATTTTATAGTGTTCATGGAGTTTCTTGCTCGTTCTTCTCCATAGAAACCTACTGTTTGGAACGAGCAACTAGCTTCAACTTTCTGACTGACTGACTCTGACAATTCAAAAGTACCTGTAAATGGTTTATTTCAAATAAATGATTTTGAGTTTGAGTTTGAATGACCAGATCAAGTTACTGTACAATAATATCAGATAGTAACATGGATTACCAATTAAAATTCTGTAATTGGCTTTTATCAATAATACGTCCCAACCCTTTATCACATTTCCTATTAACTAATTGGTGTAACATACAATGATGTCATACCTAAATCACGAAAAGGTCCGAATATATGTACTGTAACTAAATAATACAAGGGACCAACTATTCTCTAAATCTTTTGTCATATAATTTGCATTTATCTTCAATGGAATATTCTGAAAATATTGTCTAATTATGAACATTAACTTACTAACTTGTATAAAAACTACTTGTGTACAATAAAATGTTGATCTCAAAAGCAAAACAGATTATCACAAAACCATTTAAAAAACTGGCCAAGTGCAAGTCGGACTCGTGCACGAAGGGTTCCGTACCATTATCTATACAAAATTAGATATCGAGCCAACAAACGGCAAAAAATCACGTTTGTTGTATGAAAGGCCCCTAAAATATTTATTTTATTCTGTATTTGTTGTTATAGGGGCAACAGAAATACATCATCTGTGAAAATTTTAACTGTCTAGCTATCACGGTTTATGAGATACAGCCTGGTGACAGTCAGCCAGACAGACAAACAGACGAACAGTGGAGTCTTAGTAATAGGGTCCCGTTTTTACCCTTTGGGTACGGAAACCTAAAAATACTATATACATACTTTGAAAAAAATTCCAGCAATAAATTGCTTGCAGAATATTCGCACCTCGTGCAAAACATTAGTTTCCACGGTCAGATATTTTCCAGCTGAACTTATCACAGAGACGTAACTCCATCTCGGTGCAAGCGACTAGTCATTTACAGGATTTTATATAAACTTTTTTCCTCTGCTTCATAAACTATATTAAAATTACTCGTGCATAAACTGGGGAAAGGTTTCCGACATTTTCAAGCATGTTTGTGACGTTTATAAATATCCTGTTTCTGTTATGGAAGAGACAGTTTAGACACGACGATGAATCAAGTGAACATCAAAAAGATTTACAAGGACAACATTTATGATAGGTTTCATTAGATATTAACTCTGAATAATAAGATTGCTTCTCAGAAAATTATATTCTTAGAGGTACTTAGGCTAACGTTGGCAGTTGATCACTTTACAATCTTATTTCTAAGGGTATAAACGCGAATAGTGGTCTACCGCCAACATTCTTTATACAAAAATATTGTGATATCGAGAATTTCGTCAACGGTTTTTGTGTATAACAATCGATTCCACACAATTTTTTCGAATGACTACTACGTTTTTAAAAAGATAGTCTTATTGCCTAACATTTTTATTATCAAAGCCGATTATTATATAACAAGATGTATTTAAATAGAGCCATCAGATAAATATTCCCAGTTTGCCCGTGAAACTAGGACAAGAGCACTAGGTCAAGTGCAACCGAGCTAAACGGGTTATCGGGATCTAATGCAGTTCCTGTATTGGGTCAAGAACAGAATTCCACGCGTATGCAAAAGGTAAAATCGGTTATGCTCTGTAAATACCAGTATTGAGGTCACCTTTCACTATTGGTCAAAGGAAATTGTATTTAGCTACGACGTTTTAGAGTACAGTTTCCTTTTTGCGCACTTTTAGGTCCTGATTGGTACTGATGTGCCTGTCAGGAACGATAGGTGTAGCTGTGGACGTGTACCAATTATGTAGCAACACGTGTACCAGGTCATTAATTGATTTTGCGTTTGATTTCGATGGATGCTTGATATAGTCAAACATACGTTAGCCTGTTAGTAAAGTGTTGTTATCTGACAGCTTGTTGGCTAATATAATTACGTATATAATACTATATTCTTTTTTTAATGTGGTCCTACACTAGGAATTTCTCCTGTATCACGGGTGCGATACTACACATATAATCTAACATATACTAACAGCCAGGCCCCGAACAACTAAATATAGACCGTTTATATTTTGGAATTGAATTCGTGACACGCAACGCAGTAGGCAATCGCTCAGCCACTGCGCCAACAGACTGTGTCGTTACTTAGTTCAGTTGCAGCGCAGTTCTGATATCCGTATTTGCGTCAGCTTTGTGTCACGCGGACGCATTTTACAGCATTCTGTTATTATGCTGTATAATATGCGTCATTCAGAACGGAACGCAATTGATATAAAATTAATCATTTGAAGTTTCAAGACACATTCCATAAATTTTGTAACGATCTACTTTCGTAGGATAAGCTTAACACAATTTATTTTCTAGTAACGTTTGTAAGCATCGTGTTGATAATAAATACCACACAGTTGAAGGACTAATTGAACATCATCTGCCTAACTTTTTCCCAACTATTTTGAGGTCATCTAACCAGATGCAGCTGAATACCAATTCTACACAGAGCGACTGCCTATCTGGCCTCCACATCACAGTTATTGGGTAACACGATACCCGATGGTAAGACTTGTAGCCAGACTTTTTGGTTTGTAACTGCCCATAAAGACCAAAGGACTGATTAAACATTCAACTATATTAATCACATAATGACCAAACCAGTAAACAGCTTCATACTTTCATAAAAGTTTGCATACAAACAACGAAGGCAGCGGAACGGAATATTATTAGTTATGATTTTAATTACTTTAAACGTAGCAAGCTTATTTTTATATATTTTTTTCTTTTTCTCGGGGCTTGTTAATTGAACATTTTAATTTTGCTAGATCAAACTATACTTAAGCACACTGGTATTTATAAAATGGCTATTTAAACTCTGTGGTTTACTAAATAATAGCTGGATAATGTTTTAAATTAAATTAGCCTTTAATGTCGGTTATCGCGGATGCAGACGAAGTCGCGAATTAAATAGCCTATGTCCTTCAAGAGTTCAAGCTGTCTTCATCCCAAATTTCATCCAAATCAATCAAGCCGTTTCGTCATGAAAACGTAACAGACAGTGTTACTATCACATTTATAATATTAAGTAAGTATGGCTAAGTAAGTTAAACATATAACACATGAACATACTGTTTCAATAAATTATATCAGACTCTAAGAAAGTGCTACGGACTTGTACAAAATTCCATATGGACACTATTTTTAGTTTTAACATAATCTATCACGTAACATATTAAGTTAGAGTTAAATTGCTTATTAGTCTTTTAGGCTAGATCGTAATTAATTATTAAGAATTTAGTTCTTTTTAATACAGTACAAAAAAAAGTAAGTATGGATTAGTATGGAGTTCACAGAAAATTGTTAAAAACAAACAATCGTTATCATACAAATTCCGTGAGCCACAACTTCAACCTCAAGGGTTGAACTTTAAAGCATCTGGCTAAAGTAATATTGATTATCTACATAAATCTTGAAGACAATAGGAGCTTACTGGAGCAAGCTTAATTCAAATAAATGCGGTTCATTGACCCCAAAGGATCGACAAGACTATTCATTAATGGGCGAACAATATTACGATTCTACTCTGACCATTATTTAATAAGTAAACTGTACCCTTTAATACCCATTCTATGGTCATCGGTTTCAACGTAAATCTGAAAAGGTGTCTAAATTATATGCCCTTTGTTATTTGGTTTCCCCACACTAGGAATTAAATGTGTCGTGTCATATTCCAACACATAGTAAACTCCTTGCTCAGGCTCGCTTCTTTTTCTTTCTTTATTTCTATGTGAGAAGAGGTATTTGCCCTGGAGTGGGACAATAATAGACCGGAACCATGTATGACGTTTCTAGATTATTCTTTGTTTAAATTAAAAAACTGACCTGACCTGACCTTGCGAGAACTGCAAATACTGGCTGACAAGATAAATACAACCTAATTTGTATTGATCACGATTATGAGATACACTATTAAAATTAAGAAGAACTTGACAGGTAGCTAGTGGGTTGCCAAGACGAGTTGCGAATGAATATAAAAATATAATAACGAAATAATTCCCAATAAACGAAGTAATATAAAGTAAATCGTAAATCACTAGAGTACCTACTTACGTAAATTCTGTGCCTAGAATATTCTAAGTAAAATCAAATATTTTACCTAGTTCACACTGAAGAAACTTTTGGCAAAGCGCTCTTTGATGCTTCTATTTCTGGCCTCTCGCCCTTCATTCCATTGTTACATTATGTTCATAAATAATATATCTTTCAACATAATTCATTCGAAACGCAAACTTTTTTATATTTCCCTTTAGGAAGTGAGATAACGAAATGAATTAAAGATCTTAAGATATTCCAACACAGGGTGTTCAAACGGTTTTATATCATTAATCAAGATAATTCATTACAATTAATGCGTGAGCTTGAGGGTATTATATAAAAACTGGATAGTTCCCGCAACTTCGTACGCGTGATTGTCGGTTATTTATTTATCTATACTAATATTATAAAGCTGAAGAGTTTGTTTGTTTGGTTGAACGCGCTAATCTCAGGATCTGCTGGTTCGAATTGAAAAAATATTTTTGTGTTGGATAGTCAATTTATCGAGGAAGGCTATAGGCTCATGCGAAGCCGGGTCTGTTTGCTAGTACTTCATACTCAAAGATACAAAGGCAGATTTAATGTCTTAGGCATCAGCGGGGATTTCATTTTATTGCACGGAGCCCTAGTTGCCTAAGTTACGAGTACTCCTTAACTTCAGCTATCTGCCAATGAAAGTCCCGTCAAAATCGGTCTAGCCGTTTCAGAGATTAGCCGGACTAAACAGATAGACAGACAAAAAAATACCGTAATTACCGTATATACTTTTATATGCTTTTAGTAAAAAGCTGTTATTTTAACATTACAAACAGACACTTCTATTTATTTTATTTTCTATAAGCACCGACTTTGTTTTGTTTTTGTTTGTTTTTGGTGGTTTGGTTGGTAGTACCTACATGATAGAGCACCCTAACAATCGGTCTTGCGTTCGAGTACAAATATGTAACTGGCCTGATAATAATAGTTTCTGAAGAATATTAGCAAAGACTAAAATTACATTTTAGAAATATTTTAAATACAATTAATAATTATTGGAAATAGCTGCTTAATAATATTCTTTATTTATTTTAAGTATTTAATTTAGTGTTATGTTTCTTTTATAATTATGCATATTTGGAGCCTGGATCTGCAATAAAACATTTATTATTATTATTATAACAAAACAGTCACTGAACTGAACAAATTTAAGCGCTTTAACAACACGTTTTGATTCGCAGAACACTGCCATATAACCATTTTTGTAATTAATATCGAAAGCATTCTTGAATTTCTACAAAGGTATCTTTTCACAAAAATAAAATATTTTGCCGACACGAGGGGCAAAAGCGACAGCAAACAGAATAGGTACGGATTGAGATAAGCGTTAAGCATTCGGGTCCATTGTTTGTTTTATTCAAAGGTAATCACAAAAGCAATGCTGCAAGATAATAATCAGTACGTGTATACAGCTATTCTGTAAACAACTGTTCATAATCGATGGAAACCGTCGGTCATATCTAACCTCAGTCTAGGGCTGCACATTAGGGCTCTTACACACTAGCGACATGTTGCCACATGACATGCCAACTTCAATCGACGACGACGGCTGCCGCTGATCTTTGACGTTGGCATGTCGACGGCTGTCGTCGCCACTTCGACGGCTACCGGTGACGCGTGTCGACGGCTGCAGGTAGCTCTGCCGTTGGCAACATATCGCTCATGTGTAAACATATCGCTTATGGGTCCAAGGACGACCGACTTGGGGACGCCTGTCGCCCTCCACACACTTCAGGACGAGGTGGCGACGCGTAGTGTTCCACACGCGCCCCTCTTAGACGTCGTGCGGGGAGTCCAACACCTAATCCCCCCCTTCCTGACCTGAGGAGGTCGCAGAAGGGGGCCGAAACCTGTCGGGGGTTGCGAAAGTAAGTATCGTCAGTTCCCGCGACCCCGAGGTAGGTGTGAGCCGTGGTAGTTTTACCCGGTAAGAGTCCAGCACACCCCCTATATTCCCCAGACGGGGGATAGGCCATGAGGATTTCTGCACCATAAAAAAAAACGGGCTGCACATTATATGTTGACTGTAAATACGGTTGGAAACACCATTCAAAATCTATGGGGGAACGCGTTTTGACAGCTCATTAAAAGTACGTCAATTGAAGAGTGGTCTACACCCTTATTCAACGCGCTTCGTTGAGAGGGTGAAAGTTTTCATAAATAGGTACAACTCTCATTATGGCAACTCTAAATTTATAAAATATGATCAAAATATATGGTGGTATGTGCAATAAATTCTCAGTCGGTAGACAGAAATTTAATTATCACTATACTCGTATAATTGTAAATGAAAGTCCCCTTGATGTCACCACAAATAAGCGCTTTTTACCCCGACTACAAGGAAAGGGTTATGTTTTTCGCGCCGGTAAAATAAAATAAAATATTCTTTATTAACTTATATCTTCCAAACTACTGAACGGATATATTTCGTTAGGGTATCGTTAGATTCGTCTCATTAGTCCAAGTGTTCTTAGATACGTGACGAAAAAAATAAATTAACCGGGCAGCTGGGAAACGCCATTGTTTGAAGTTTAAAAAAAAAAAATTTTTCTAAACATGGGTATCAAATTCAAGGGCTTATTTTAAGAATTCTAAAAATGTATATCATCACAGTAATAATTGAAAAATAAAAATAAAAAATTTTCTTCTTCGATATCTGCAATGTGGGTATCAAAATGAAGAGCTCATTTTAAGGATTCCAAAAAGGTATTACAATGTCTTAGTAATGTAATAATAATACAAAAAAAACTGGCCAAATGCGTGGTTGGAAATGCGCAATGTAGGTATAGGGTTCGTTGTCCGTCGGCGTTGTTGCCATAACTTACCCATGCAGTTCTTGTTCAGTCAGTCCCCATATTTTATATTTTTAAATTGTCGTGCCGTATCAGACACCACCGATGCGATTGTCGCTTTGACGTCATTGAAAAATTAATAATAATAATAGGTAAGTACCTACCTATCTATAACATTTATCAATATCTAATTATTTCGTAATGTAACTTAATATTACTTTATTTTAATTTAATCAAGAGTCGGTAATAAATAACCTACTTATAATTATATTTACAATTATACTGAAAGTGTTACTCATTCACCAAATAAATTTGTCAATTTCTACATAGTTTTTCATTAAACGGAACGTGAGTACTTATTGCAACACAGTGAGTTAATTCGTTTTTCTCAATCTATAATTTCTATCTAAAGGTATAAAGTCGCTTCCCGCCTTCAGTCCCTCAGTCATGTCGCTTACAGATCGATTCAAGAAGAAGGTTTACACGTATAGTTTGATATTGTTTTGTGTTCATTTGTTGAAATATAACGATAATTGAGCAGGATGTTAGGAAAAATCGAGCACGGCAACCGTGCGAAGCCGGGGCGGGTTGCTAGTTTTATATACCTAATAATAATAATAATAAAAATGATTTTTATAGGTTTTTTTAAATGTCGCGCTTTATTACCCTACCTGTAAAGAGTATTATACCATTGAAAGAAAAACCACGCCAATAGCGATTTGATCAGTCGGGACCCATTATAGGGAAGATTTTAACCGGTCTAGATTTTAATGGGTCCCGACTGATCAAATCGCTATTGGCGTGGTTTTCCTTTCAATGGTACAGTTATTCAACATTACTAAACATAATTCTAGACTACAGGACTTGCTTATTTCTTTTCAGTTTTTATGTAAAGTTTACTTTTTCGCAGTCGGGTTTTTTATATTTTTATTTATTTTTTTATATATCAAAAAATTTGGGAAGTTCACACGGACAAAATAGCCGGTAAAAGTTTGTTATAAAAATCAAAACCAACAGATACTCACCGCGAGAACTCACTGATGGCATTGCATGAATTTGGAATTGAAAAATACCTATACGTTCTAAAATAGAACTTGAATGGTTTGCAGTGAAAATGTTTTCAACATTGACAAGGTCGGCGGTTCATCCATTGGCAAATACACAAACAAACCAGAATAGAATGATGAAAGCGAGTGCTTTGAAAATCTAGGCAAACACGGCGAAAAGCTAAAGGCTTGAGTGATTGGTGGAATATAGTATGTACAGACGCCAGCACATCAATCCATACAAAACTGTCAAGTTTTCCTAATTCAATATGAACCTTAATCGTTTGTAATAAAGTTGAAAATCTATCAAAGAAATTTGACAGATTGTTGTAGCTTGATGTGCTGGCTTCAGTACTTAGGTAGGTTGTCGGCTTCGTTAATCTCGTGCTAAGCGTAGGGTCCTGGGTTTGATTTCCAGGACGGGCAAAGTGTTATTGAGTTATTCTCAGTAAAGTTGCAACTCGGAGTCTGGAAGTTGGCTGTACGTAACTCCCGTGCTTTGGAAAATATGTAACGCCATTGGTCCTGCGCCTTATCTCTCTCTGGTCGTGGCGGATTGCCGTTCCATCAGACTACAGCTGGACGCACGCTATACAGCATCGATTAAGTGTGTACGTAAGGTCGAATATTATTTCACTATTCTGGCGTCACGTGACCGACGATGTTATGTTAGATGCACGTCCACCCCATGAACACTGCAAACTATTTTTCCTTCATTGCTCTATACTGTTCACTAGCTGTCCTCGCGGTTTCGCTCTCGTGGACCTAAGGATAGATATTATATTGAATAACATGGTACAATTCCCGGTGAACTTAGTCTTATACCTACTTATAGTGATTGCTGAATGTTGTTGTTCATAATAAACTTCTGTTATTAATTTTCACTTTCATAAAGTGATTGCATTAGTAGCAGCTGAAACTAATTAGTCTACATAATTATGTTTCACTAAAAGTTCGTTGGATGCCTATCAATATTGTTCTTGTTTACCTAATTATATTTTAGACACTTCTGCTACCATTTCATTCGATTTGGTACCAAAAATTCTAACTGACATTTTAATAAAACATCTGAGAATTCAATTAATAAAACATATGTTGTCAGACTTTTACTGACAATTTAGATTGAATATTTGTTAAGTTGGTACCTACAAATTAAAGGTTGGTTTTAGGAGTGGATAACTTGTCCCTTTCCTTGATTGGAACTTAGTGCCTACTCAACCTCAAATAGGTACATGGTTTCGGTTCCGGTTCCATCATTTTCATAGATCACGTTTGAAAATTTGGTGATCGTGTGAATAAAATAATAACTAGTAGGTATTATCAACTCTTAAACTCTTTTTTCTCTAAGTCTTCATTTGTCTGAAAAGAGAAGAAATAAATATAGGTAAGGAATATTTAGAGTAATTTAAATTAGACGATTCAACCAAAAAAAATTTAACATTTTATATAAATGTCCATGATTCCTTTGAACCTCACTTCAAATCAATATACTCTGATAAATTTCTAAAGCGAATTTCTCGCAAAGGAGTAGTGTAGAGAACCATAAAGCTGATGGTACACGATTCTGTCAAAGCGACAGGAAAACAATGGACGGATTGATAAAGGATCAAACAGGGTGGTGTGCCATAGGGTAGTACCCAACATTGAGATTGATTAATACGCCTACGTCGATTGACAATAGATTCGGATTCCGTGGGCAATGTGCAATCTGTCAATGGATTAAGATTATTTTGTTAACTTGACATGTATGTGTAGTTAATAATCTAATGCTATTATTCTATTACTAATAAATCTATTACTAACTTAATTTTTACTTTATAGTTATTAAAATTCCTTAACCAGGGTCAACTGGTGGAGTCAACTGGCGTAACAAACTATTGCTATTACAAAATTATTTTCTACTTTTTAGTTCGGATTGCAATTAAAGCGTGTTTTTCTAGTTATTTTGAACTACCTTTAACATGTAGATAATACGGCTGCGATATTGTTTTATACTTATGAGCCCATATTATTATTTGTAAACATTTTAAATTGCTCCTGTTTATTGTCTCATCATAAGTAAACAAAATATATTCTATTCAGGTATCCTAGATGTGTAAAATTAGAACTTCCTTTTAGTTTCACTATTTCTTACATGGTATAAGCCCGTGGCAGTGGACACAGCTGCGTCTTGCAAAAAACGTTGGCTCCGAACTTAAAAGATTGTGCACAAAGACTGCGACTGTAAATTGTGGTGCACCGCATACCGCGGTCCAGGGTCGTGACATAATGGTCTTTAGATAGTTGACCAACTTCTTAACTTTTTAAATAAAACTTTGTAAGAATAGGAATAATTAATTATATTTTTTTGGTGTTACCCACACTGCTGTTCGCACTTAGAGTATTTTTTGTAACGTAATAAAATAAACATATACATTGAAGACAGTGATCCCCGAACCAGGTGAACACCTGGTGTATCTTGGGGATCTGAGATGCACAGGTACATATTAATTTATTATTGCAATTTATATAGAAACTACCTTTTTCCCGCTACTTCAACAACATGAATTTTTATACGGTTCTCTACTTTTTAAATTATAAAGTATAGCCTATGACGTTTCCAGATAATTCCTCTTTTTGTTTGTGACAACCATATTAAAATCTATTCAGTAGTTTCTGAGATTGGCCTGATTGAACGAACACAAACCCTTGAACGACGAACACAGACATAATATGTAGTGATTGTGAAATGTAGTGATGCGTGCTTGCTACTCGACTTACTCAGTAAAAAGGGTCCCAGTGCGGACACGTGATTATTTTCACTCAAAGTCAAGTGGGTACATACCAAATGTTGTACGCTATTTAAAACCCATCCGGGCCAAGCTTGCGGTGACCCACTAAGTGGCTCTGAGCTAGGCTCCGTGTTATTCCTACACACACATGAAACCACTAGACCAAACATACTCTGGGACAGTTCACCTAACTTTGAAACATGGTTAGGCTTTGGATATTTAGGAGTAGATAATTGTAGGATTAAAAATATTAATTACTACCTGACCCGACACACGTCGCCTGTCAATAGATTTTACAATTTTCTCCATTTAAACCTTTCCTGGACTTCCACAAATATTTAAAGACCAAAATTAACTAAATCGAACCCGACGTTTTCGAGTTTTAGCAAGACTAACGAACAATGATCCAATTTTATTATATGGACTAGCTGACCCGACACACGTTGTCCTGTCAATAGATTTTACAATTTTCTCCACTTAAACCTTCCCTGGACTTCCACAAATATTTCAAGACCAAAATTAACTAAATCGAACCAGACGTTCTCGAGTTTTAGCAAGACTAACGAACAATGATCCAATTTTATTAAATCGACTAGCTGACCCGACACACGTTGTCCTGTCAATAGATTTTACAATTTTCTCCACTTAAACCTTCCCTAGACTTCCACAAATATTTCAAGACCAAAATTATCCAAATCGGACCAGACGTTCTCGAGTTTTAGCGAGACTAACAAACAACGGTAAATTTCATTATACTGAAGATTTATTTGTATGTAGTACAAAGGTTATTACGTGGAGAAGGAAGGCACGTGATCGGAGTCTGTGGAATGTTTTAGGGGAGGCCTATGCTGGGAAGCAACACAATCTTCACAAGTTGACGATACGTTTGGCGCAGTGGCTGAGCGATCGACTGCTACGCAGCATGTTGCAGGTTCGATTCCCGCCCAGGTAAATATTTGTGTGATGAGCACTTATGTTTGCCTTGTGTCTGGGTGTTGTTTATCTATATAATAAGCAGGTATTAAAAAAAAATGTATTTATGTATGTATATCAGCTGTATGACACCCATAGTACAGGGTCTCCCTAGTTTGGGGTCAGATGGCCGTGTGTGAAATGTCCTCACATATTATTATTAATCAAAACTTCCAGCCTTCTGGGCACTTGTCCCATTGTGAGCGATGCGGACGAGTTTTTTGATGCCCTGTGAGCCGTCCCTTGTACATAATATTTATATATTTTTTAATTTATTTTAAGCTATGTACATATTTAATTCTTTTAAATGTTGTAAATAAGATGAATAAATTAATCATATCAAAACTGGTGTCCAATAATAACACGCTCACTTACCATGCTCAGATTATCAAACAAAAGGCAGATAGACCGTGCGTAACACTGCGAGTGAAGCCACAAAAGCAAATACAAATTCAATAACGAATACCTACAATCTCGTGATTGTATTTTTATTTGTATTAGTATTAAAATTTGTTTTTTTTAACAATGTTTCGCTTCTTGCTGTACTGACTCGCGTCTGTACAGCGCGAAGAGAATTGTAGGTATTCGTTTTTGAATTTGTATTTGTTTTGATGGCTTCACTCTCAGTGTTCCGCGCGGTCTATCTGCCTTTTGTTTCATAATCTGAGTTAGCATGTATGAAAAATAATATGTATTAGGTGAGATTGTTGAATAAAGGCTATTACTATTATTATTAGTACAAAGGTTAACTTTGGCTTGGCTTTGTACTAATAATAATATATATAGGTAGGGTTGCTGACGTTACTTGGTAATATAAATTAGCTTGCCATATGTATGGTCATGATGACAAAAATGTGTCTGCAGCTGGCTGATAATGTTTTTATATAATTCGACTATACAATGGACATTGATTTAAGCTGACATTGAACTAACTCTTCGTCGCGTCCGACGTTTTCCCGACTATATTGTGGTCGGCTATCAATTTAACCGGATACATGCAGCGACTGCCTATATCTGACCTCCATAATCCAGTAACTGGGAAATACGATACCCCTTAGTAAGAGTGGTTTCGGGCTTCTGACTACCTACAACCACTATCAAAGATTGAATGGCAGCTTTGACAAACGGCCGTACTCTCCGAGCACGTCTACCTTTTGGAAAATCTATACTTAATATTGTAAAGCTGAAGAGTTTGTTTGTTTGTTTGAACGCGCTAATCTTAGGATCTACTGGTTGGAATTGAAAAATTATTTTTGTGTAGGATAGTCCATTTATCGAGGAAGGCTATAGGCTCATGCGATGCCGGGTCGGGTCACTAGTAATACATATTACAGAATTTTGGTCACAGTGGCCCATCTGAATGAAAACTAAAAAAAGTACAAAGTAGATATTGTAGTGCACAAGAATGTGCGCAAATATCCCGTTTGACGTTTCCCTCTCTCTTATAATCCGATGGGCGGCAATTCGACACGACTGGTAAAAGATCTGCCACAGGACCAACGTCTTTAAGTGTTTTCTGAGACACGGCGGTGTTATACCATAAACTGCAAAATCTGAACTGTTATTGAACAAATCCTAATGGAATAACACTTTGCTGTATCCCGTTTTCAACAAACCATCGCTTTCTGCCTCCTCAAAATAAATAATACGACATTAAATTCTATTCAGTAACTTGACAGTTGAAAGGATACCAGAAATTGACAAAAAAGAGGTAGTGAGGTGGTATAAGAATGAACGAAATAGAATGAACTTAAATAATGTACTTTCAAACATATCGTTTGAAATTTAACAACTTTTCTTAAAAACACGATACACTATTAAAAAATCCATATATACACTATTAATTAATCCATATCTTTACACTATTTAAATGACAAAAGTAGAAAAAATAATATAATTTTTATTTTGTTTCTATTAGAAGAAAAAGAAAGGAAATTACTTTTATTAACAATTTTAATTGTTCTTATATTCCACATCTTACATAGGAACATTTAAAGTTTTATTTAAATTAAACCATTTTTATCATTCGTTCTATGCGGGAAATCATTCACTATCCCAACACTAACAGTTTTAGTGTGGTATCATTATTATTTTTTGAACTGTCAAGTTACTGAATAGAATGAAAAGTCGAACCTTAGGTACCTACTCATCCAG
This sequence comes from Charanyca ferruginea, assembly GCA_947361185.1. Classification (NCBI taxonomy): domain Eukaryota; kingdom Metazoa; phylum Arthropoda; class Insecta; order Lepidoptera; family Noctuidae; genus Charanyca; species Charanyca ferruginea. The sequence goes on along the minus strand of OX376055.1, from coordinate 51,716,066 downwards.
TTTCAAACAGCTATGCTATGCTAGCTATGTTATCCCTGAATATTATAGGCTAATATTTTATTATCAAAAATATCGGAAGAAAATTCACATGAACGAAATCGCGGGCAAAGTGCTAGTTTTGTATAATTTCTCATCTGTGTACCACACAATACAAGTTGTATTGTACACAACGCAAGGTATCCTATTTCTTACTTAATTGCGTCTCTCACGTTAATAAGCAAAGCAACTTGATATTTTACGTAGGTATCATTATATGGCGGTAATTACTCTCATATCTTACAAGTACAATTTACATATTTATTTTAATCATTGTTTTACTCAGAAACGGCTAAACAAAGCCGTAACATAATTCTTATGTAGGTACAGTGAGTACATGCCTTAATAATTATGATCCTAATCTTTTTATGACTAGCTATATTAGGCCGGGTACATACTGGTGGTCCTGCTACATCTTCTTTAAACATTCTCTGTGTGACCTCGGTATAATTTTGTAAATTTTAATATTACTATGACAAGGGTCGAGTTCACGAATGCCGTGCCCGTAAGTAAATTATTTAAGACCGTGCTTGCATTTTATAATTTGTTGGCAACATTTTTGGATAACGTGACCCCCGAAGTTTGGTATCGGTTTTGACTTATGACGGTTTTAGAGTTAAAAAAAATCCTAGTAATTATTAGCTGATTTTTTAATTGAAAACATTATAATCTTCTGCATCTCTTTTTTACTAATTCTGCCTCTAGCATAAATGAGTACTCCTACCCCACTAATTGTGCCCAACCTTTATTGTTTCCCTACCTAAAACTTTTAAAATGAGTTCTTAGCCAGGACTACTAAAAATTTTATTATTATTTCATTCATCAATAAAAAAAATGGAACATGTAGCACACTGTTTGTATTTTTATTACGAAAGAAAAGCATTCAACGGAATGAATAATATTGGATGAATAATACAATAAATGAACGCTATGAGACTGTTTCTCTCATTTCGATAACATGCATCTATGAAAAATAAACTGAGTTTCACTTTAATTAATTATTTGAGCGAATACCGTTTTTCTTACAGAAGTTAAAATCAGTATATTTTCAATCGCAATAGAAACAAAAATCTCGCATCATACAATCATAATATGAATGAAGATTTAAATGAAAATTATTTTATTTTATTTTTTACTTTGATCGATTAAGGATTTTATTCAATAATTCGATGAATTCAAGAACTAGGTAGTAACTGACATAAAAATTACGAACTGGAATCACTAAAAACGTTTCCAAATTTAAACTGCTCAGGTACTTCCTATGAATTTACCGAACATTAAGCTCCATAATGAATCCTCGAAAATAATTCAAAATCCTGAAAAATATCAAACGCAGAATATTCCTTAATGAATGTGACACAGATCGTATTCCCGTACCATTTCTGAATGTGATTTCGGAGTATCCGAATTGATTTTATTTCCGAGAGCTTCTACTCAAACGATGAAAATTTGATGTATCTCGAAGGCAGAAATACTTACTCGTAAGAGTTTTGACGTTGTGGCTTTGTTTGCCTTTCAAAGTTATGTTGTCGGGTGTTCTAAAAATAGTTTGAGTCAGATATCTATTACCTACCGCTTTTCTGACAACATTACTTTGTTTTACTATGACTTACGCACTATGTTAAAAATGTAATTTATAGGTAAAAATAATTAATAAATGGTAATAATAATAATATTTATTTGCAAGAAATACATGTTTACACTGTGACCTTGATGTGACCCAGTTGTCTTCTCCATATATATGAGATTCCGCTTTAATTATTATTGATATTTCTGTATATTTTGCTGATTCCGGTTAATTCCTTTTATATCCGGGCCGAAGGACCATGTTCGGTCATTTTATTATATACACAGTCATTTTATTTAAATACTCCTGATATTTCCGAACATGGTCCTTTGGCCCGGATATAAAAGGAATTAACCGGAATCAGCAAAATATACAGAAATATCAATTATAATTAAAGCGGAATCTCATATAAGATTCCACGTAATATCCTTAGTAAATAATCATGAATAAAAATAAATAATCCACTGGTAATTATGAATTATTAGTGTTTTAATGCCGTTTTGAGTTCAAAAAGTCAACATAAATAGGTAAGATAAAATAATTTAATTTGAATACCAGCAGAAAGAATATTTACATCAAAAGGACGTTCCAGCCTTCGTTTGTGAGTCAAGAATGAGTAATTCCGCCATTTCCACAACTTTTTCTATCTCCATTTTCACACAATTCATTCGAGTCGCCACCTACTTTATGGAAAGTTGCATGATAACGAGTATCTGATTGTCTTCTGACTTAATTATGTAAATAGCGTCTTCTTCTGAAACTTTTATTTTCGTGGTGATTGCTTTTTTAGTATAAAATATCCGTTTAACCATAATTGCGTTGAGGTCAGCCTTGATAGCTTTAGTCCATTTAATACCGGATGTTAAGTTGTGGATAATCAATACAATGAGGACACAGAATGTTTTAATATTTTTAACCGACTTCAAAAAGGAGGAAGTTATCAATTCGGATGTTTATATCTTATTTAAAAAATCTTCTGTGCATGTGTATGAAATTGAACTTCTCCTAAACGGCTGGACCGATTTTGATGAAACCTTTTGTGTGTGTTCCAGTGGATTCGAGAATGGTTTAGATTCACAATTGGACCCGGCAGGTGGCGCTATAGTCGGGTTGCAGGAAAACGTGTGACAGTATATATATATATGATTGGGCATAACGCCATCGCATATAGACGGACTAGCTTTTGCCCGCGACTTACGCGAATGTCGGATATCGCGGATGGAAGTATAGATTGGCAAAATTCTCTTTTTGTTCGAAAGGGGTTTATTCCGAAATGGTCCCATATAAATCTTATCGATATTGACTTTTGACTTGAATTTCGAAATTGATTCAGCGCTTTTTGAAAATAGTCGGACTCGCCCATGAAGGGTTCCGTAGCAACAAGTAACATAATATTATCATAAAAGTTCTTGTAGTTCTTTGTAACTTTGATCCATGTTTTAACAATAGTGTATTTTTTTTAAATTGCGGTTTACGATTATGACGTATTAAAAAAAACTACTTACTAGATCTCGTTCAAATCAGTGTCAAAAACTCATGATAAGATTATTATCTTACATCGTGGGAAAAAAACTGATAACGAGTAATGGTGTAGTCTTCAGATACATGTTAAATCACTACCGGAGAGGTTCAAGTCATATATTGACAACCCCACATGAAGAACTTACACTGTCCCACTTTAGTGTCACTTCATTGCAAATACAAAAACTGTTCATGCAATATTTTTATAAGCAACCATTTTACAAGAAAAGATAAAAAGGTTAGTAAAATCGTCATACAACACTTTTCCTTTCATAAAATATCAGAAATATTTGACTTAACTTTTCGCTCAAAAATACATGTAACTTTCAATACAATGAAACTTTCTACTAAGCTTGTTCTAGGAAACGTCGAAGCTCGACTTATAATATTCTCTTTACAAAACTCAGAACTTTGTTAAAATTTTACGTAGAATTCAAAATTTATCATTTTATATTATTTTGGACTTGGAAGTTGTCACTTTTGTTACTCTCTATCTCATATGGCAGGGTAATAGGGTATTACACCCATTTTTGAAAAGTGTCTCAATGAAATACTGTAGTGCTAATATAGCCACCAAAAAAAACACAAAATTTTTATTCAATCGATAAGTGCCATAAAAATGCATTAAAATTTTAAATTTTCAAATTTCGCGCGTAGTTTGACGAAAACGCCTCTTACTGGACGCCATATTGCTCATCGTAAATGACGTCAGTTGGTTTTGTATCAAATGAGCTTATATTAAATATGATAATTGTATATCATTTAAAAATAATTAAAAGCATATTTTGTAACAGGTGTAATAATGGAAATATTACGTTGGGTACGAAAATAATAAAAGTACAAAGCCTATTATAATACGCCAATCAGTTGACTGACAGTTGACAATTTTTTGTTTACACAGCCGTATGGCGTAATATCATGGCCGCTACTATTTCACGGTGTTTTATAACAGATTAAAAATACTGAAAACTTTGAACTGATTTAAAAAAAAAATGTTATTTTATGAACTAAAACTTAAATTTTCCGACTGCTTTATGCCTAAACTGTCTCAATAACATATTTATAGATTTTTTCTCGTATAGAGTAAAATACCCTATTGAATCAAGACTAAAATAAATACTGTTAGACATTTCATACCATTTTATACATATAATCCTATTCAATACGTACACACATAATAATATGAAATAACTTTAACTTTAGGCATTAAGTTCGTCTTTGTATCTAGTATAAATAAATATACTTTTTGGTGTGTACTAAAAAGTTATGTTCATATTTGTCTAACAGTGTACAAAGGACGGTTATTAATAATATCTTTTCTGCAAAATGAAATACGGTTGGCGTCAAAAAAGCACTAAAATATTAATTAGCACAAGCTCCCTCACGCTGTCGGGCGTCACTTAATGATGTTCTGTTTTTATGTACAAATAATAATAAAAGGTATCATTTTATTATATTGTTCAGTGTTTTCAATTAAGTATTTCGTTGTGGCGTGTTTACTAAACCATCACTACATCACTACCACCACCATCACCATCACTATTGGGATTTTTGAAATATCAGGAACATGTCAGATATCTACATGTTAGACTAACATATAAAGAAGGAAGCCTAAATTAAATAAAAACCAATATCATAAAATACGTCATACTTATAATCTATCTCGATGAAAACATGCCTACACAATATATATCAGCTAATAATGTTCCCAAAATTGAGACAAAAGCCTCATTTCTGGGGGAAGAAAATTACACGAATTGTTTGTTAGATAATTTGCCTTTGAAACCAAGACTATCGAACTGACCTTATCGATTTCTGCATATCCTATTATATTGTCAAAAAAAGATTTTTCAAAAAAAAGAAAACCGCCTTCAAAAACTAAAAAGTGATAAATAACTTTAGCACAGAACACACATAATTACTTTACTTTTGGAAGTCGGTGGCGGTGGCTTTGAGTTTGTTGTTTTGTATTGCCACCGACTTCCGAAAGTAAAGTAATGTGTGTTCTGTGCTAAAGTTATTTAATTTTATTTATTTATACACACAAAAACTAATTTTATTTATTTATTTATACTTCATGCACAAAGGTACAAAGGCGGACTTAATGCCTTAGGCATTCTCTACCAGTCAACCAAGGGTGGTGTAGAGATGGCATGGCTGGTGGGTGGGTGGTGGTGGGTGGTGGTGGTGGTGGTGGTGGCAGGTGGTGGTGGTAATTTTCACACTTCAACGAAAGGTACTTTTTGTACCTCATACATGAAAAATAGTTCGACATTGAAAATAGAAAGTACCTTCTTAACTACATATATTCCTATTCTCAGAATTTTAGCCATTCTGCACGTTATTTTGCAATAGCAATTGAAATTAAAACATACAAACTATTGATAATTGCGAATGAAACTTTCGAAAACGAAGAAAACAAAAGAAAATGTTAAGCTACGTAGCATGATTCACAATCACGTTCGGGCGTCCGACACGCAACTGACGTAACGTGTCAAGATATGTTAATGAAATCGTTGCCTCGTGAGGGACGCCTGTTGAAAGCCTAAAAGCCGGATTAAGTGTTATGTTAAGAGCCTTAACACGCTCGTTAACTGCGGAAACTGATTTTTATTACCTCCGCACTGTTACTATAGGAACAATACGGGGGTAGATCGTATGGGAATTTACATACAAATTGAAGCGTTGCGCGTTATGTGGATATACAAGTTTCGTGATTTGATTCCACTTCAATAGAACTCTGTACAGCTCATGTTGTTAATACAAATATTATGTTTAACAAAACCCTATGAAATGCTATTTTTGTTTCACAATGAACCAATGACAGTCTATATCGTATACATGAAAAAACGCTACTTGTACCGATGTCAATATGACGCATTGTAGTTCTATGCTTTATCATATCGAGTTATCGTATCGAAATAAGAGTCATTTTGTGGCACAACATTATTTCGCTGTCAAGTAATAAGGGATAGCAAAAATAAGATGTTTCATTGCCGTCTTCCAATAGTAACCATGATTACGTAACATTCAGTCTAATAAATAATCATAAAACTTCTTTTAAAATACGTTAAATACAGCAATAATGTTTTCGAGTGTTAAATAAATTGCTACAAGCCTTATTTCTGAAATTGCCAGACGGCCTTGCCTCTGAAGTAAAATGTTTTGAAACACTTTCAGTAAAACCCATTTGACTTGTCACGCTAAGGTTTCCATTTTATTTCATGTTAATATTTATCACAAAAATAATAAATGAAACATGTTGAAATTAATCGAGAACTAGCTAAGAATTTCCCTCAAAAAACCTTATAAAAAACATAATTATACAGGCTGACTATTAATTAATTGGCAAAAATAAATCGTAATGTAAAATGAAATCATTACAACACGATAAAAATGTAGACCACGGAACAATTGCTTTTTTTTCATATTTCAGAGTTGGTCCCATAGTGAAAGTTGCTCATTTTCATAAGTTCTTTCACCGCAATGAATTAAAAGTCAGCCTGTATATTTCCCTAAAACTACAGTTTCTACGTCAGGTTTAACAGATTTGAATAAACAAAGGATTGTCAGTGTAGACAGGATCATACCTACAAACAGAAACTCGGAAACGTCAGTAAAATGTTCATGATTGATATAACCTTTCGAACTGTCACGTGATCCGTTCGTAAATGTCAGTTTCGTATTGAATTGACACTTTTATTCCTCCGCTATCGGAGATTGTCATCTCGCCAAAAGGCTTTTACAGATGCTACGACGTAGCACTCGCGTAGCGATTACGCGGTGATGTAACCGCTACGCGAGATCTGCTATCGCTGCGATAAACGATCCGCAGTTAAAGTTCCCAGATTTGAATACGTTGGTAAATTTTATTGAGCTCAATTTTGTAAGGTGAATTCTTTTGATACCGTTTTAGTTTTTTAGTTAACTAATATAAAAAAATGTCGTGTCATAATGTTTGTTATCAAACTCCTCCGACACGGCTTGACCGATTTTCATGATTTTTTTTGTGTATATTTGGTAGGTCTGTGAATAGATCGTAGGCTATTTTTTTTATTTTTTATTTATATGGCAAAACAACGTTTGCAGGTTCAGCTAGTATTTTATAGTTTTTTTCTTAAGTATGTTAATACCTATTTGATTTGTTTCCAATCAAATTAACAGACACGGAGTTATGAAGGAGAAATCTATAACCATATAAGATTTTATAATAAATAAAACATGATTGTATTCGAACATAATTTGATCAACAACACACCCATAACTTTATACCCTACTATAAAACTCGAGGTCTACGATCCCAGGTCATAACATTCCACTGCAATGGGCTATATACATAACTCTGTGATATCAACAAGTAATACCGAGCGCTCTGGGAGTGAAACAGTAGCAACAAGTCGGGCTGATGTTTGTTCTTAGAATAGAATAGATAGAATAGATTTATTTATTTGTCTTAATATTGGAAGTAGCAATACTTGTCGTGTCGTTGCGGTTGAGTGTTTGAACTTTGAAGAAACTAAAGAACTTTTTTGGATAGTTTTTTTGTTACTTTTGCCAGTCTGTTCTGTAAAAATCTTCTTCGGTGAATTATGCTAAAGTCATGAAAATTACAATATTAATAAATCATTTAATTCAGGTAACAAAGACCCGTATCATATATACCTTAGAGACTAACATACATAACTATATTACATCATGTGTTAGTATTGCCTACGTAGTATCTTCCCTACCAGATGTTATGAAATGACAGCACACCTAAACGTTACCGTGTGAGATTGTTACAGAATAGCACTGCTGTTTGGTTTGGTAGTGGTAACATTATGAAAGCCGTGAATGGACGTTGGCGTTCGTCAAGGATATTTTCAAATTCAATATCTATCTACACACGAAGGTACTATCTTTTATTTTGTGAACAACGCATGTACAATATTTACACAAATAATAGAAAACAATATCTTATAAGTATTAAACAAAAAAAGGCATAAAAAAAAATCCTCCACATCGCCGTCATCTGGGAATGTGCCCAAGAGACTGGCAGCATTGTCACTTTGGATGGCAATGCTAAACCTCTGACCGAGGGAAATGCCGGCTCTTAGATCTCCGCAAGTGTCAACCAAATTTTGGAAATAAGCTTAAAAATAGATGAACACTCGGACCCCACGGCCAAGTTTTCAACCCCGAACTGGGGTGTGATTCTGAAAGACCTCATTCTAAACTTCGAATCTGAATCCGCTGTGAGTTTCTTGATTGGCATTCTAAAAACTCGGTTGATAATTCAAATTAACACTAACGCCACCCTTGCGAGCGTGTCAGCGAGTTGAACTAAATTGACAGGGAGATTTTGACAGATAAAGTGACGATGATGTAAGAAGTGGCATTCTGTAAGGTAATTTCCCCGTCACTTCGACGCTCACTTCGCACTCGAACCCGATTCTAAGTGTCAAACATATCAAGGTCATATTGAATCTTATGCGAAGTGAGAGTGAATAGCGATGTGAGATGCTAGTTGTTGTTTGAATTTTATAGAATCGACTTAGTGGTCCAAAATAAAGTTATCACCAAGGTGACTATCATTCACCGTTTATGGTCTTCTGCTGTCGCAGCAGCTTCTGCTCCCACATGAAAGGCCTACCCAAGTTCCAAGAAAAAGAAAAAAGCACCACACGAAACAAATGTTATTATTGCACATCGTGATGAACGTAATGAAAAACATTATATATTTTTTTTTATCCCCGTTTTTAAAAACCCGGATATCGGAATTTGGCACGAAATACAACTTCTTCTATCCCAACTAATATTCACGTAGGCATCAAGACGACTGCATACGTTCTATGAATATCGGACAGCTTCTGCGAAGGGCTCTCTCAAAGACTGACGATCCAATATACGTACGTATTTACCTATTTGTATGTACTATTTGTAACTCCTTGCTAAGGCCTCGTTTCACAGGTGGATAATCTTCAATTGAGATTGGGCCCTACCTTCTGTGTGTACCGAGCTTGTGATCTAACTTGCATGTTTGGACTTATAGTCTCTGTAGATTTATAAGAGGAAGATTTCTTTTAAATATTTGCTCGTGTTGGGGCCCGAAGAAAATAGTTTTATTTTTTTAGAATGTTAACTAGCAGGTCAACCAAGGAGGTTGTGGGCTGCTTAACAGGACTTTTTATGGGTTTTAGTGTAAAAGTGAATTTAAGGCCTCCAGCCATGGCGAAAAATATATAAACTAATCGACTACACGTTAACGGCACCCCCTGAGGGGCACGTGCCTCGGTTTAGGGCGTCGCTGAGGGAAGGCAAAGGTATAGGTTGGATCGGATTCCGATTATTTAGGGACAAATTTAAAGCTAACATAACATTTCTATGTTTAAACAACGTATTATAAAGTAGGAAATAATGACTTTCGGTTTTATCTTTAGAAAATGATCATCATGATCTGCCTAACCTTTTCTCAACTATATTGAGGTCGGCTTCCAGTCCAGTCTAACCGCATGCAGCTGAATACCAGTGTTCTACATGGAGCGACTGCCTGTCGGACCTCCACAACCCATTTACTGGGTAACACGATACCCCTTGGTAAGACTGGTTGTCAGACTTTCTGGCTTCTGACTACCCATAACGACTGCCAAAGATCTGCAAATGACAGTCGGGGGGGGGGGGGGGGGGCTTTACGTGCTTTCCGAGGCACGGAGAGAACTCGGTATGAAAGGGATGGTCACCCATCTACAGACCGACCGCGGCTAGCGTAGCTTAACCTTTGACCGATCGACCTGTACGGCTTTAACTTAGCCACGAGCTCCTCTTTAGAAAATGATTTTAAAGTATATTTTGATCGAGAAACTTGGCGTTGATTTAAGTAGAACTGCCACTTTCGGAACTTTCGACAGTGCTTAATTGATTTTGTTTACTGCAGAAATTCCTTAGAATTTTGCTTCACCAGTTAATTTATAGGTAACTGTCAGTTAACAACGGACTTTGTTTACGTTCTACCATTAACTGAAACTGACAGCAGCCGCTAAGCTTTATTAAATTACAAAACTCGTTAACAATAATATAATATTCTGTGTTAATACAAAATAATTTTCTCCAGTGCAATTTAATGCAAAGTGAGCATTGCTTTTATAACATACTACAATGGTCATTAGCTTAAAGGATTAACTAATGGATTTCGGTTTACTTTATTGAATTTTCATGTAAAATATTTCAATTTTTTGCAGTTTACACTGAGCCTACTGTAATGGAAGAGTCCATTACAGTAAAACTAAAAGGATTACTGCATGATTGGCTTTATTATGAACCACTAGCGGTCGCCGGCAGTTCAACTTGCACCCTAGAATATTACTACAATAAACAAGGGAAACGTATCCTATTATGTTCATTTAGGTTAGTATGATAGAGTGACAAAAATTCAAAGTTACAAACATGTTTTTCCCATTCATAACCCACTTCTGGTTACTCGCAAATCCCCAAGTTAAAGAGTTTACTCCACCAACGGAATACGAGTGTGTTCCACACGCGCTGGTTAAGCCAGTTTGCACAAGATTAAGGCCAGAAGGATTGCAGTGCGACTTTGTGATGTATCCCCATCTTATAAGTTTCTGTTCCCAGTTGCATGCAAGCTGCAAAGCCTCGAGATACAAACACGCTTCGAGACATGCTTCTTATTTCAACGACTGTAGCTCAGACCCGTCAGATATATTTATATAATATATATTCATGATTTAAAAATAAAGTTAATAATATGGCTACGCAATTTAAATTATAATGAGACAGAGTTACTTTTGCAATGTGTGACTTAATATTGCATAATATAGAGTGAGTTTATTAGCTTATTTAGTAATACATATACACTCAAAATCTCTCTCTTACACCCACAATACACACACATATACACACACGCACACACATACATACACGCACTCACATACACACACGGAGACACACACCTCACACTCATACAATTGATCGTGTCTTTTTTTTCTGAAGAAACGTTGCCCTGCACTTATAATTTCTCTTGTATCGTGGGTGCATTTACAAACATAGAACGCGGAGTAACTACCTCCAGGCCAAAAAGATATTTATACCGTGCAGGAATCGAACCCGCGACACGCAGTGTAGTAGCCAATCACTCAGTCACTGCGCCAACCGTGACATCAAACCACTGACGTCACCTGATGATCTCGCATTTGAAAATTTTCAAATCTGATGCGATGTTTTGAAATACGCATCATTTTGAAAAGTAAGTTAATTGACCGGAGACTAACACTAATCTAACTAAACACAAGCCTAGATGTTATTCCACCCTTACCCTGCCTGATTTGCCCTTTTCCTATCTACAAACATCATCATCATCGTCTGCCTAGCTTTTTCCCAACTTGGGGTCGGTTTCCAGTCTACCCGAATGCAGATGAATACCAGTGTTTTACATGGAGCGACTGCCTATGTGACCTCCACAACCTAGCTACTGGGTAACACAAACGATATCCCTTAGCGAGACTAGACTCCCCGGCTTCTGACTACCCATGACGACTGCCAAAGAACGAATGACGAATGACAGCCGGGACCCACGAATTACATGCTCTCCGAGGCACGGAGGAAACTCGGTATGCAATGGATGGTGACCCATCCACGGACTGTCCGCGATAACCGTAGTTTAACCATGACCGATTGATCCGTATGCCATTTACTTAGCCCATCGTGTTCAGTCGGTAAAAAAAAAAATACATTTATTTATTTGCCAACATGGATAACGGGTACAGGGATGTATTTATAACATTAAATACATGTTTTGATAATGTTCTCCATGCTCTGCCGTCACATGGGCATGCAAAATTTCACACATAAATTACAATCATAATATATCATACTGAAGTAATATATTTTTAAATTGGAAAATAATTTGAAATATTTTATTATTTATTTATTATCTATGTCAAGGAGTATCTAATAGTCAATAATAATTTCAAACATATCAATAATATTTACATCAATAATAAAAAAGAAAACCTATAATATTAAACTAAAAAAAAACTAACACAACAAGGCATCATAGAATTCGTCCACATCGCCGTCATCTGGAAATGTACCCAAGAGACTGGCGGCATTGCCACGTTGGATGGCAATGCTTAATCTCTGACCAAGGTAAAAACCAGCTCTTGGATCACGGGAAGTGTCAACCAACCTTTTGGACATTTCCTTAAAAAGAAGATGAGCACTCGGACCCCACGACCCGAGGGTTTCAACCCCAAACGGCTCGAAAATAATGTTCACACCATGGTTCTTTCGCCGTTTGAGGTCTTCTGCAGCCGCTGCCGCAGCACCAGCACAGCACGCTGACCTAGGAAGATGGGATGGCGCAAGAGTATCGACGCACGTAGCGTCCCACACTAAAGGCCTACCCAACTTCCAGGGGAATACAGACATTCCGTCCGGTCTCTTGCCATCGTCGGGTGCCAAGCCGTTGGGTTCTAAGACAGCCGGAACGCCGACGACGACAAGAGCACGACGAATAATGTCATTAATATTCGCGTGCCGCGCTATGCGAATAAATGTCAGAGTAAATAGTTAGATGTCATTCAATGTCATTAAAATAAATAAATGTCATAAAATATTAATTGTGAGTTTCAAAACGTGATTAACATTATTGACCGTAAGTATTCTCTTCTAGATTTTTATTCAATATCAGTGGCTAAAAAATAACACCAACTATAAAACATGGTTAAAGTGACTTTTATATTAACACATTTTCCATTCATACTCAACAATAAATTCACAGTAGTAAACACAACTCATTAATTGAAACAGATTTTCGTGGGAATCCGATTCAGAGAACATCGCTTTGGTAATGGAATGTTCGGATTTCAAAAGCTTTCAGAAATATGTTTGGACTTTTAACAATGTTTTAAAGTTTTGATCCGAGATCTTTAGGAATTTACGTCTACCATTGGTTATGCTGCTTTAGCAGTAGAAATAATACAATGTGACCTATTGTGGCTAATTTTAGTATCTAATGGCGAATACCCAAAGGCTACTCAATGTTAAGACGCCTTTAAGTCTCGTGTGTCTCTACCACTTTATGTCAAAGTGACGTACGAGTACGAGACGTTACGCCATCTTAAAATTCAGTAGCGTTTGAGTATTTGGCCATGAGAGTATCCACATTTAGAGACACTAGTTTGTCAGTTCAGTGATCACAAACAGATGCGGCTAGTAAGGCTCCGCGTTATTTCGGTTTAGCTATCTTTGGCTCTTTTACTTAAGTGTTAAATGTTAACTAGCTATTGCCTAGAAGGATGTAATAATTCCTACATTGATTACGAACATCGACTTTATTCCAGTACCAAAGTAGCCGTCAGAACGCTGCAATAAAAGTCGTCGACGTCCTTCTACCAATGTATTCTAATATCTCAAAACCATACAAAAAATGTAAAGCAATGTCGCTATCACGATCGTATCGCGATACGTCCTTGACGCGGTATTTAGTATTATGAAACTCGACCTATTAGCGACAGTTTTGTATGACGAGTGAGCTCTATCGTTAAGTTTCGAAACTTTTTGGTACAAGTCGGAGTTTTATTGCAGCTTTATCTGGCGCCGACTATTGGTACTTATGCGAATTCCTTACATGAAATATAGAAGCAAACATGTGAAAAATAGAGAAAACAGTTTGAACTCAATAATAAAACCAACTTCTTTAATTAAAATTTTAGTAAAGCTACATTCCAATACCAATACCAACTTTAATGCTCCAATATCAATAATGACGAATAATAAAAAATCCGCTTCGTCTTTTACTACTTCTTTCTTCTCGTCTTTTAAAGGAATTCTTTTTTGGTTTACACCTAAAAGCGAACAAAAACTTTTTTACATCTTACAAGCAAACATCTAGGACCAAGGTAAGGCCATTTGAACAATGTAAACTGGGTCGCAGTAGCTGTGGGCCCGTATAAACACAGCTCCGGGAGTAATCAACGGTTGCTTTGAAAATTATAGGCGTAGGCCACAGGGAAGACTGACTGTTTTGTCTACTGTACCACAGCGTAACCACAAGCAGATGCTCGTTGGTAATTTTGCTACAAAATGTAACCCGCTGTATAATTAAGTTTGGTTACACTGTGGTAAAGAGTAGAAAGTTACGTTTGTTGCCACTTGTTCTTCTAAACAGTTCTACGGTAGAACCAATGGGAGTCTTTATTCCCACTTATTCTACTTATTCTTGCCACAGTTTTACGGTAGAACTAATGGGGATTTGGTTCCCACTAGTACAGTCAACAGCAAAAGTAGATGATCAAAATCAGAAATTCAGTACATAGAATGGACTTCGCGTCAGAACTGTGTGGCGTTGAAGTGATTCAAAAGTACGTGTGTGACAATCACATACTTTTAATAAATAAACTAGTAATAAATTATTTAAATTAGTGTTAGTAAATTAGTATTGAATTTCTGATTTTGATCATCTACTTTTGCTGTTGACTGTACTACGTTTCGATTTGTTCCCAAATAGCAGAACTAGTGATACTTTTACTTCCAAGTACTTCTACTCTAAGAAATGTATTACCAAATAAACTAGTTTTGCCTCACATCAGGTTTAAAGTAAACTTAAATATTATTGGACATCTTAATAAAACGCTGTTAATTAAATTATACATTGATTATGAAAACAAATCACAGTGACATAGGAAATATATTTATATTTTTGATTAAATTCTTAATTTTTTATTTATTTTTGGGAAATTAGTTAATTTCCTTAAAAGGTACATTGTTGATTGATCGAAGTTTCCAGGTTTCATCTCCATTATTAATCAAAGGAATGAGTAGACCTGAGTGTTTCATTTTGTTAAGGAAAATTATAAGGAGAAATATATAATTGGTGCCTTACTATTCAGCAATAGTGTTCTATCGTTGGCTTCTAGTTTTATGCAAATAATAATAAATAATAATAATAATAATATGTGGGGACATTTTCACACACGGCCATCTGACCCCAAACTAGGGAGACCCTGTACTATGGGTGTCAGACAGCTGATATACATACACATTTTTTTTTTTATTGTAAATACGTACATATATAGATAAACAACACCCAGACACAAGGCAAACACAAGTGCTCATCACACAAATGTTTACCCTGGGCGGGAATCGAACCCGCAACACGCTGCGCAGCAGTCGATCGCTCAGCCACTGCGCCAACCGTGTCGTAAAATGATTATAGAAGCGTCAGTTATAGCATCACTTAGTCGATGACTGAACTAAATCGAAGCAATTTACAAGTTAAGCTACTTGCTTACTATACTAAGTTACCTACATATTAAGAGAAGGATTCTACGAGCAGTGTATTGGGAACTAGCTAGCATGGAAATCAAGTAGATCCAGACAGCGTCAACAACCCCACGGATTAAAATTTCTTCGGATAGGGGGTAAGCAGTTGACGACGCTGTCTGTACTAGGGATGCCTCGATACGCCTTTTTGCCGATACGATACCAATATCGATACTCTTATAAAAATATCGGCGATACCGATACCGATACGCTTATTGAAATAAAAATAAAGGTAAAATAATAAAACACAAGTCAGGTTAATTTTTTAAATTATTATAAAAAATACAGACAGGTTGATATTAATTAGGTAATAGTTGTAGTAATTACATGGAAAAATACTACGCGCGACAACAGTCAACCTAGTGAAATAGGATAGATGTGCGAATGCGAGGCGGGCGACACAAGACACGCTAGGTTTCCCCGAGCATAGTTAGTTCGTGCCTCGTTTGCAACGAAATACTCGTAGACGAGACAACACGCGCGGTTACATTACATGATTAAAGCGCGAGATTTGTAAAATATCATTGAAACGACTATAAAAATAATACCGATGCCGATATATCGGCAAACCCGAAGTATCGGCGATATATCGGTATCGGAATCGGATGCATCCCTAGTACATTATAACGTCATGTGTCTTTATGAAGTAATATTCAAATTCAAATTCAAATTCAAATTAATTTATTTGCTAGAATGTAGGTACAAATGAAGAACTTATAAGACTATCGTGGCCCAATTACATTCTACCATAACATATGGTGTGCAAATATGTCATATTATTTTTAAATAAAATAAAATAATAATTAAAATTTGGTTAAATATAAAATTAAATTAAAATTCGTTAGCGTCAAAATAGGTAAATTAAAATGTCAAATTACGAATACAATGCTATATCAATATTGCTGCAAGGTCTGCTTCAATATTATTTCGTTTTAATCTTCTGCACGATATGACATAAATTCGTTTAAATCATAAAAACAATGTTTCTTTAACCACTGTGTCAGCATTTTTTTGAACATAGTCAACGGTAAATCTTTGAAAGCGTCAGGTAACTTATTATACACCTTTATTGCCGTTATGTAACAATTTCTTTTGTACAATGCTAGCCTACATTGTGGTACACAGAGCATATGTTTATGCTTATTTTTATTCCTAGGAGCTACATTTCTTTTAATCTCATCTTTATACTTCTTAAAGTATTCTGGGTTTTTTTGTACAAATAGGCATAATTCTTTAATGTACATGCACGGTAGAGGCAAAATATTATACTTTTTGAACAAGGGCTTACAGCTATCGGTATACCTGGCTCCACAGATTGCACGCACACACTTTTTTTGGACTCTAAATGCTCTTATGATATCCACCGAATTGCCCCACATCAAAAGTCCATATGCTAGTATTGACGAAACGTAGCCATGATACGCGCTAAGAGCAGCTTCTGTTGACACCGTGACTCTTATTCTTTTTAGTGCATATACAAATCGATCGAGCCTGTCACAAACTTGCTCTACATGTGTCTTCCAGTCACAATTCTGATCCAGCTGTATGCCCAGAAATTTAGTGCTTGGTACTTGTTCTATATTAGTGTCGTTACATTTGACATTTAGCAGCAATGGTTTCCTTTTATTCGTTTGGAATTGGATCATTTTGGTTTTTTCCGTATTCATTTTTAAGTTATTGGAAAGTAACCACTGTATAATGTCGTTTATAGCGTTGTTTATTTCTCGATCATAGGTACTTTCATTTTCACATTTCACAATGAGAGTTGTGTCATCAGCAAACAAGATTGTGTCATGACGGGTACTATTTGGGAGATCATTTATATACATGATGAATAGGAACGACCCTAACACGGTTCCCTGTGGTACGCCAAAATTGTTTTGCTGATAGTCACTTCTATATATCTCTTTCTTGTTATTTTGTATTTTTGAGATTTATTTACTGTAACTGTGTAATTAATTACTGTAGTTGGTGTGTAACTGTTGTTTTTAATCCATATATTAAAATGTAAACAGAAAACGTTTCCCCTCTTTTAAGAATGCTATACGCACCGAGAAGTCTGATATTTTGCGCAGTTAAACTATAAAGAAGTACAGAGAGCTAAAATGAACTGAAGAAAATAATCTAATTCCGATAGTAATCTACACTAATATAGTGAAGCGGAAAATTTTAGATTTTTGTATGTTTGTATCGAATAAACTCAAAAACTACTGGTCTGATATCAAAAATTCTTTCACTATTAGAATGCTACATTATCCCTGAGTAACATAGGCTATATTTATCAGTTGAAAAAAAAACGGATCCTTGAGAAATTTCACGCGGACGATGTCGCGGGCAAAGTGCTAGTAATAAATAAACAGACCTATTGTACTCGGCCATAAAAGTTGCTTATCGTTATTAATAGTACAAGTACCTACTTACAAGAATTGCCTATTATTTAAAACAAGCAAACAAGCAAACTTTACCTCCTTATAATGTCAGTAAGGATTCTAATAATACCTACCTAATTAAAATTGCTTTACAAAATGAAAGGTTATGAAAATTAATTACAAAATACCTACCTGAATGAAATAAATTCCAGTGAAACGAATAATAAAATGTTAAATTATCTCAATTCTGAGGATTTTAATTATAGTACAGGGTTAAATTAAATTCACTAATCTGTACAAATTGGGATTTACGACATTTCAAAATAAAACTTTAATTACAACGAAACAGATGATTATGAAGCGAAAGTAACTTAATATGTTTTTTTTTTATATTCACCGCCGATGGGTATCATTATTATAAAGCCGGATCCAGACGGGTGTAACGTGTAATGTAATCCACCGTGTAATGTAACACGAATTCTACGTGTGGAGCGTTACATGTAATGCTAGTAGTGCCGTCCACACGTAGAATTCGTGTTATATTACACGGTGGATTACATTACACGTTACACCCGTCTGGACCCGGCTTTATGCACTTCATTAAATTCATATTTAATTAACCAAAAGCTACTAGACCTATTAATATTGCTGAACCAAATATTTTGCGATTCAACACTCACCGTACTTTAATTAATTACTTTTGAAGCTCATTACGAGCCGAAAATATTTTGATTTCGTGTGAAGTTGTTTACAGTATGATCACAATAAACATTTGTTGGTGTATCGTTTTTGAGTGTCTTATTGAATTTCAACAGTAAATTATTTCGACATGGTCCCAATTCCAAAATACAATAGTTGGACTACTCATTGCTTCGACAGAACATCATATTTGACTAGCATTAGTTCGACAGTTCGACAACACACACCATCGAAAAAGCACTACTTCGACAGAACTCTTCTTCGAAATGCACTTGTTCGGCGGATCTCTATTTCGACGGAACATACCTTACGTTGGCAATTGAATTTATGCCAGCCTATTTTGTCGAAGGTGTGAGTTGTTGAAATATGTTCTGTCAAAATTCAATATACACGTATTATTTTTTAAGCAAATAAGGGCATTAGATATTAATAAATGGTGGCAAAGAACGGAAGGATAGGCAATAATGGCAAATTACTGCCAAGCATAACGTAAGTCTGTAGAAAGTGTCGAATTTACAAAACAAAACCGGTGTAGATAACATAAACCAAGACACGTCTCTGAAATACCTACGCTTTGGTTTTAGCCTTGAAAACCCAATTATTTTTCACATAGCTGTTAAATTAGATTTTTGTTTTGAAATTAAAAAGCAGCGTATTGTCAAACAAAATCAATGGAGATTGAATTGTGCGGTCGGGGGACCTTTGTAAGGAACGAAGTTCCTTACGTACATACGTGTCTGTACAAAAAAAAATACATATAAAAATATATACCTATAAAAATAATAATATATACAATGCTCATTTGTTTGTTGTAGCTCGATACACGCAAACTTACACACACGCATTTCATGACGTGACTATTTCTACAAATTTTCTAAACTGAATAGTTTGCGCGAGAGACACTTCCAAAGTGGTAAAATGTGAGTCCCTGTAACTTCTAAAATAAGAGAATGATAAAACTAAAAAAAATATATGATGTACACTACCATGTAAACTTCCACCGAAAATTGATTTGAACGAGATCTATTATGTAGTTTTTTTTAATACGTTATAAATCGTTAACCGCAATTTACCTTTCATTCAATCAACTCAAATATAAAAATATAAAAACTTTTATATTATGTTACTTGCTGCTAGGGAACCCTTCATGGGCGAGTTCAATAAAAATAGGTTTGCGTTTGACCGCAAGTCACCTGATCTTAAGTGATGATGCGGCCTAAGGTGGGGCACGCTTGCCTAGGATGAACCGGTTCACTCATACCTTGAAGATACCCAGATTATACTTATCGGGGCACAAAGAGGCGGGCAGTGAATTCCACAGTCTGGCAGTTCGCAAAATGAAATGTGGAATCAAAGCGCTTGGTTCGAGACCGTGGAACTTCAACCATATAGATGGGTGTGCTTTGGAATTGTGCAACTCCAAAGCACACTCTCCGAAATGTACCGGATAAAATACCGACAGGCTGGCATCGGTGCGGCGATGTTCAAGGCTCTGGAGTTCACTAAGCGAGACTTATCCGATGTCCTACATCGAATAAGTCTCGGATATGAAGCGGCTACGCAACCAACGCAACTTGTTGCAAAAGTAGTTTATCTCGTACACGAATTGTCGACTTTAGGTGTCCTAATTTTTCCACGCAAAATACGCGATGTGTCGTGGAGTAGCGGACAAGAACCCTCTTAGTAAAGAATAAAAAAAAATATCTGGACGTGGTCTAGATACAAAAAGGGCCCTCTATAGGCCTCTCTGCGTCACTTTATTTTAAGGAAAAATCAATCATTGTGTGCTATCCTGAGCCACAGATGATACAATACTTAGACCTGAGCGTATTGTCCGAGCGGTAGGACTCGGTGGTATGGGAGGTGGATGCACCTGCATGCCAGTTCGAAGCACCATTCTTTAAGTAATTTATTAAGTTATTACTATTTTAAAGTGTCTTTTATTAATTACCTAATAGTTTTTAAGGAACTGAATCCTAAAATAAATGATTGAAAAATGAATGAATGATGACTATGTAAATGATATTCCCCATTTATTCGAATGTCACACGATGCAATAGTTGCGTACAAGCTTTCTATTAGGCCACCAACATTAAATAACATGCATACCATCAAATAAATCACCTCCTACCTTTTACAATAAACGCACAAGTCTTACACAGCGAAAATCAAACGCTCATGTTGATAATATAAACACGTTTAACCCTCAGTATAGGCACTTCAATAATATAACGTATATAATTATCATTTTGAGTGGATACGTCCAGAATGACCACGTGGGTGGCTAATAACAAGGGATGGCAAATTTCCATAGACGAGAGTGTACTTAGGACCGATGTGGACGGCATATTGTACCCCCTATATTCTCGGACAACAGCTGATGTAGATCGAAACGGGTGACATACTGTCCGCAAGAAGAAAAGGCTTTTTTTGCGGCGTTGTTCTAAAGCATTCTATAGATTTAATTTCGTAAAAGATATGTTCGTTCCTTATTAGTGTGAAACAAAGATCAATTTATAGAAGTCATTTATCAGTCTATAGTTCTGATACGTTCTCATCATGACAAGAATCTTATGGACTTTAAAAGAGACTGACTTTTAAGTAGATTTCTGTGTTTCGTCTAAAAGTTATCGGCCAGAATACAAAACACTCACCTAGTTAAAAGAGAAATTACAACTAAAAGCTTTATTTTAACATAAACATAATTTAGCCACATTTGGGCACATAAGCCCAAAGGTTAGCTATCTACATATTGGACCAGTAACATCCAATTCACTATGCGTAGAATGTATCTAAGACAAAACACACAAAGACATCAAAACCCATGAGTCTAGTTCAAAGACGGATATTCAAGGTATTGGCTATCTATAGAACCCCTTAGTAGGTAACGTATAGGTACCTACCTATGTATAATTCAGTCTATTTAATCTTAATGGATATTTAGTCCTTGGACTGAGTACACAACAAAGACGTCAAGACATTTAGACCTGCGTCCAAAGGCCCAAATCCAAAGGCCGAGAAATCCAAATTCCATTCAGAATCGAAGACTCGCCCATACATTGGGTCCTGTGTCTCGACGCTTCCCTTTGATGTGTCGTGTGTGTATTCGTAGGCTGCGTACAAGTCGGACCAGCGTTGTTTTAAACTTGTAACAGCGTGAAATCGCACGACAGGTCAGTGCGCCTCGTGCACACGTTATATAACCTACGTTGTGCGCGTATGCCCTAGATATTTTGTGTCTTTTATTTTGATAAATATTTTTTTAAGCTATATTTATTGACTGGTGCGTAGAGTTAGTATTCATTCTCCTGTAACATTGGTTGATTAAGATTGTTAATCGAACTTCATAGCGTTTCTTTTTTATTGTTACCACCAGCAGTCTTACTAGATTGGTAACGGTGACGTCGGACTAGAGAGTATATTAAGCACATTTTCATCTGCCTAGCCTTTTCGCAACTATATTGGGGTCGGATTCCAGTCTAACCAGATGCAGCTGAATACCAGTGTTTAACATGGAGCGACTGCCTGTCTCACCGCCACAACCCACCCAGTTATTCTGGGTAACACGATACCCCGTGGTAAGACTGGTGGTCAAAATTTCGGGTGTCTAGCCATATCCCGGGCACCATTACCGATCGTTCGGTGCGACCTTTACTTAGCCAAGAGCCCCTCAAGCACAGTCATTCTATAGTATAGTAATTTTTAATGTGTTTTTTAAATGGTGGGAAGATAAATTGGTCACAAAAATCGTTAAAACTTACCTAAGAGCAACGTATACAGACACATACGTATTAATAAAATTAGTATTGATATGAACATTTGTCATGGTTCTAGGCATACATATCCGAGAGTATGCCTTCTTTCAATATTTGCTCAAGTTCAAGTGTCGTAACTTTTTTCTTTTAATAGATACGGCAGACATGATACTTTTTCGCAAGCACGCAAAAGAGGCGGCACTAAAAAGTAAAGTATAGAGTATAGATACATAAACTGAATAGTCTGAAATAGGGAAGAGGGGTTGGTTTCCATCGATAAAAATATCGATTAAACCGAGTGCAAAAAAGAGAAGTGTATTTATCGAGATCCCTGATTCTAGACCACTTGGATATTGTTAAATAAATGTTGAATAATGTTAAAAACTAGACCAGTCTGTAACTACAGTGCTAACCGTAATTCTTACCTACATTATAACAAAAAGAAAACAATTCAAAAGAGGAACCACAACGCGTGCATATACAAAAGAAGGCCGGTCATTACGGAAGCAGTATTGCAATATCTGAACTTAATACCCTATTGTAAGTGGTGCAATACGCTATTGTATTGGATTTAACTAGTACAACCTATGAAAGCAACTGTGTTTGATATAAGTCGGCTGTTAGGTATAGGGTGCACGTGTAACTTGTATTTTTAGTCGTTGGTAGATAACCAATTCTTTGAGTAATGATTGATGCAATACGTCACATCCTACTTCCTACTAAATGCAAAAGTTTGTTAGGATCGGTGGATGTATGTTACTCTTTAACCTAGGGAAGGGCATAGGCTAGTTTTTATCCAAGTTTTTAGCCAAGCCACATACATATTTTGTCTAAGGTGTAGAATTTGTGAAGTTAATGCAAGAAAAGTAGAGATTATTGGTAGAGATCTGATAACTTGTTGACAGTGCGAGCTATTTGCTCTCGTCTTGGCAACATTTTACATGAAAATGTTTTTGGTGGGATAATTTTTTCAAGTGTTTTTCAGAGATCATCATATTTTTTTATCACTTACGGAATGGTTCTGAGCAAAGATCTCATAGGACATCTGTATAATTACGTTCAATATAATAAGATTATCTCTGCGACTATAAATAACTACCTATACACCTATTCTCCAACCTCACCTAAATCTCAACTTCTTCTCCCACTCGCAAAGTTTTAATAGTCTAGTGTTCAACATATACTCAACAGATAATCTAACAACTTTAACGGCACCTATATTCTACAGCAAGAAACTTCATACCTACTTCCATAATTTCTTTGTGACGGCAACTTTAGCAAGTATAAGTTTGTCATGTGTCTCTATTAATAACGTTTGGAAATAAATTTTACTCACTCTTGACATAAATATATATTAGTATCGACTTCAATCGAAAAAGTTAACTAAATATTTAATAAACAATAATGTACTAGATGTTTTATTTTAATTAAAATTGCACTCGCTTTCACTGTAGACAATTCAATTGTTTCAATTTGGTGCAGGGGGAGCAATTTTAAATGGACATCTCTACTTAATTTTAAAAAGTCTTAGGTCTGAAAATCTGCTCCGAAATCTTGGATGATATATCTGGTTGACGAAATAATAATCGCATAGTTATATTATTTAATATGAGATTGTTCAAAAGACTGCAACAATAGATAAGTAAATACAGCGGATCTAACGCAGCACGAGCGCGCGAACAAAAATTATTAGATTTAAACCAGTTTTCGATTTTAAAAATATAATATTTCAGCTAAATTTTATACAACAAGCACAATAAGAATCACCCATTTAAATTAAAAAAAGCCTATAAACAAAATAAAATACAATGTGCGGAACGGATATTTTCAATTTAAAAATCGAAACAAAGTTACGTTTACTCCGCTGGGCATAACTTACAGTATGTCTACTATCATAACTCACCTTGCCACCTATAACGACGATAGTACCTAACCCATTCCCCTCAGATGAGTGATGACCCTCACACTTCGTGCGGAAACACGCGTTGACACACTCTATTTCTCTTTCAAGCTTATATCGGACAGCATTTACATAAAGCCTTTGTTGAGCATGGGATATATTTATTTAAATATAGGTACCTACTGTTTGAGAACATTTGTAACTACGTCTTAGCAGTTCACTATTTAAGTACTCTAATATAATTTTGTAACTACTATTTACTCTAAACTTCTTTTAACCGGCTTCAAAAAAAGGAGTTTCTCAATTGGACACGTACATTTTGTAGTCCGATTTCGAGGATTATTTTTTAATATATAGTGTTCAGATTATAAATACAGATTATGTATAGGTCAAGTTGATTCCACAAATTTTATTGAAATATTTCACCTCTGAAATTGAGGAATGGCTTAATTTGTTTAATGTTAACGTTTCTTAAATATTTTGAATTATAAAAAGTAGGCAATAAATTAAACTTTTTTACAACAAAAAGGACAACCGCCTTCAATAACTAAAAAGTAAAAAAGTAACATGTCGAATTGAGAACCTCCTTCTTTCTTTGAAGTCGGTTGATAAAACATTTAATTTCGGAAATCCAAACCAAACCATAGCCGCCTATTTTAAATTTATTTTTTACTTTTTGTTTCATGTAATTAGATGGCAAACAAACCGACGCCGACGGCTCGCCTGATGTTAAGTGATTACCGCTACGTATACACATTTGGAATACCAGAGACCTTGCTGAGATCCGTCGCAATCCCAGAAACGAAGTTGAAATGCCTCATGAGCCTATGGTATGGTGATAGTACGTTACGTACTTCTTCGGACTGAAGAGCAGACACAGCCACCAGACTCAAATAGAGTCAGACCCGTCGTCGTCGTGACTCGTCGTCAGACTTCAGCTCCTTCAAAAAGAGCTCTTCTGCTAGGTACTAAGATTAGTTTTTCATGACTTTTAGTAAGTGTATTTTGAAACTAAAATATAAAGAGATACATTTACCATAACTTGAGTATATTCAAGTTTCCGACCTGCATACTACATACCACACGCAGGTAGAATTCAATTCCTCCACAAAGTGCTCGATTATGCGCAGATATTTGTATCCCCAAACCTTCGTAAAACCATTTTTTATTATGTAAATTCATCTCTAGGGATTGCCGTTATTTTTCCACAAGATTTTTTATTGTTTGTCGTTCCGGGTATTGAATAAAATCAGTCGATTTGATGGTGATGTATTGCCGTGTTTTTATATTATTCACAAATTGACACAAATTAGTTTGCGCAGCAAAAGTTTTGCGTAATTACAGACATAACTTTTTCCTGCGTCTTTCCTTATGTGTAATAATAATCTTCTTCCGATAAAATATAGGTCACGGCGACCAATCACATGTGGGCAGGAGATATTACAGTGCACAAGTGTGTGCGCCTACACAGCTTCTTTTTTCATCATTCTCATAGTGCGGTGAGACGGTATTGCAACACAATCGGGGAGAGATCAGGCGCAGGGCCAGCGGCTTTATGTGCTAACCGAGGCAAGAGGGTGTCACTCAACCAACTTCTAAACTCCGGGCTAAAAAATAATTTGTTCGAAGTAGGAATCCAACCCAGGAGTCACGCTGACGACTAAGGGACCAGCGAGGCAGTGCAGCGCGCTCCAAACGGGTGCAAAGAACTCAAACTAACTGATACCTAAACCCAGAATGGGGAACCTACACAGCAACATAACTTACACTCTTTTATTTTCAGTATCCATAAACCAGGTTTTTATAGTTTTAGTCAAAGATAATTATCTAAGTATGGAGTTCAATCTTGAACATCCAATAAAAAAAATAACTAAAAATTTCACCTGTTTTCTACAAAAGGATAGACAGAAGTGTATCAGTACACCCTCATTTCTTCAGCTATATTAAATCCCATGTGTCCTATAAAAATATACAGAACCAATATAATCATCTTGACAAAAAGATACTCTGCCCAAAAATATACAAAAATATTAAACAAACTCAAACAAACCGGGGGTACATAAACCAGTAAACCAAATACTGCCATTTGATCGGCCATTTTTCACATAAAACAATGTAAATGCGGTACGTGTACCATCAGATTCGCTTTCTACTTCAAACAGGGTATATTTGTTTCCACTATACTATCTTCAAAGAGTCAAGGATGAGATAAAAACTTTTTGTTTTCCCTACGCTGCGACACGGCACACAAAAATGGAGGATGTTATAATTCTTTGTCTGTGCCACCCACATACCAGGATTTTAGGGAACTTTATTTATATTCATTTTATGTTAACCCCTATTTACTACCTACCTGTTCTGACTTGATAGCAGACTTTTCCACAGTTCAAAAGTGCCAACAGTTTGTATTTTATGTTCTTAAATACGTATATACGTTACTGCCATTTGCGAATCGACGGGTTTTAATTAAAATACGTACAACAAATAATGATTTTGGATAAGAGTTTCTAGTTTCACGACGGAACCGTTAAAAAGCAACCGCCAAATTATGGTTCAAACAATGTATAAAATAACGATAAGTACGTCGCAGCTTTCACCAGTTTCAAAACATTTAAATTCCATTGTTTATTTCCCAGTTTACGGGCCCGTATATAATGAACGTTGTTTTATGTAATATGAGGTTGAAAAGTGTATTCGGGCGTACTAGTAACTAATTAGCCGGAGTGGGCGACCACAGTTATGGTTTAAAGCCACATCACAAAGGTAATGGTCATCCAGTTGATAGGCTAATTGATGGCTTTGCAACGGTATTGATTACTTATGGCGTCGGGATTATGCGCCATATTGCGGCAGCTGTAAGACTCGTATGGTCAACGTTTTATTTTGCGAGGAAAACCTTTTTACAGCTAATGGGTGGTCCGTGATTCATATTTTTTTTTTGTTGAAATTAATAAACAAGGTCTGGCCTGGATATCTATTTGAGTCTTGTACCATATTTTGTATGCAGGCACTAAGTAAGTAGTAAAGTCACAGTTTAAGTATTAGTACTACTATAAAGTAACGACACGCTCAGCCCCCCTTTGAAACACTGTTCCTCACCTCTTCTTGCGTGGAACGTGCTCTCGGAACTTGCTTTTAGTTCAAGAGGCGCGTAGACACGCACACACACGCACGCATTTGTACTGTCTGTTTTGGTATTTTGGCAGTAGTGTAGGCAATTATATCGTTGTGTTTAAATATAGGTGTCGTGGGTGTGGTTTAGTAATCATGTTAGTAATGCTAAGTATAACGAATAAGTACTTACGTTAAAATAAGTAAACAGCACTCAAAACTTGCATTTTAACACTTACAATGTAATTCAAGTATTACCAGCATATAATACAAAAATTCCTTGTTGCTTTTATCCAAAATCAAATATTTCATTCATTGTTAGATGAATGAAATATTATTGGTTACGTTCTTAAAAGCATGTTGTCATCGTCGTTTTCTAATTCTGATCCATTATTACGTTATGTATTCTTCTTCATTTTAAATTATTTTCTTGGTGCGTAAGGTGCATTATTGGTTTCACAATATTTTCAAAATAGTCGTGTAAGATTTCACTCTAAGCAGAAACCGCATTTAAAAGCACTACAGCTTTCCTCGCTGAAGTGTCTCTACGCTTGAAGCGATAAAGTTGGACTTTCTGCAAATGGATGTGATTTCGCTTTACCCATTGTTCCAGTGACAGTTTGTAATAGGAGATAGTAATCTTTTCCCAATACTACCACATTAAACTCATCATCACCTGCTTAGCCTTTATCCAACTATGTTGGGGTCGGCTACCAGTGTTTTACATGGAGGGGTTGCCTATCGGACCTCCACAACCCTGTTACTGGGTAACACGATACCTCTTGATAAGACTGGTTGTCAGACTCTGGCTTCTGACTACCCTTACGCCTGCCAAAGATCTGCAAGTGACAGCCGCTACCAACGGCTTTACGTGGTTTCCGAGGCACGGAGGGAACTCGGTATTAAATGGACGGTCACCCATCCACAGACCAACCGCGGCAAGCGTAGCTTAACCTTTGACCGTTCGATCTGTACGGCGTTTGTCACAAGCCACAACATTAAACTGTTTAGTGGTTATAATTTCCATACCTGTTTTTATGCTTATACCGTTTTCTGTAATAATTTACAATTTATTTGTACCTGTACCTGTAGGTCGTTTCTGTAAAATTCAAAAAACAACTCGCATCTCACATCGCTATTCACTCTCACTTCGCATAAGGTTCAAAATGACCTTGATATATTTGACACTTTGAATCGGGTTCGAGTGCGAAATGAGCGTCGAAGTGACGGGGTTTTAAATTACCTTACAGAATGCCACTTCTTACGTCATCTCATACTTTATCTGTCAAAATCTCCCTGTCAATTTAGTTCAACTCGCTGCCACGCTCACAAGGGTGGCGCTAGTGTAAATTCGAATTATCAACCGAGTTTTTAGAATGCCAATCAAGAAACTCACAGCGGATTCAGATTCGAAGTTTAGAATGAGGTCTAACAGAATCACACCCCTGCTATATAACTGAATAAATTCCTATACGTAACCACAATATAACCAAAACCTCTTTGCGACTTTCCAAGGTCGTTAAAACCGGAAAATGTTCTGGCGACGAATACCGACGAAATGTACCTCATAATTACTTCAAAGGTAATTAACGTGCAAACAAGAGTGAGTCAATAAAATGTGAGCACAGCGAAGGTCATAATAAAAGCAATGAGCACAGGTAATGGAATGTTAGCAGGTTTATACAAAATGTACACTTGAAATACTCAAAGGGAGTTCGTGAACCGACTCCAAGTTGAAAGAACTGAAGGTCCTTGACCGACGTGCATCTCGTTGAAGTGATTATGTTATTTGACTGCAAAGTTTTTAAATATTTAAAAGACTTTCATTCGTTTGTTTGTGAAAGGATTGCTAAGTGAGTGAGTTCAGACTCTAGTAAGTGCGGTTACTCAAAATATGATCCAACCGGTCTATTCTGTAATAATCCACCTTGTGGGGAATTTCGGTGAAGTAATCTAAAATTGGTGGAGGCTTATGTCCAATAGTTATAATAATATTTTTAATTCAAATTAAATACTGGTATATACTTATTTGAAGCACTGGCTCTTGAGCTAAGTAGCAACCTATGTTACAGGAGCTAGTATCTTCATGCAATTGTGCTACAGACGCCAACACGTCAACCCATACCAATCTGTCAAATTTGAATATGAACCTTATTGTTTTGTATTAAAGTGTAAAATCTGTCAAAGAAATTTGATAGATTGTAGTACATTAAACATTTATACTCCGCAATTATATAAAAATAAATGAAAGATGCACGCATACTCTTTTAATATGCAATATTTGTGTGTGTGTGTCTGAGTGTGTCCTGACCTCGAAGCTCACTTCAAATAAATTGACCTGAAAAAAGAGATTTTTACGGAATAACACTGCATGATTCGAATATGAAGTGGGTTTGAGATTCTTTATTCTTATTCGGTCTTATACAAGAGTAAACCCTAACACATTATTCAATCATTACTGAACTCTTACGTTATTATCGAAGGTTAGTAAGTACAACTTTCCCTTCTATAAACCATTCAGAATAATTGGACGTCAGTACATTGGCTTTTAAAATAGCTTTTTATTTTTTGCTTTTTAGTACCTCCTTACGAGTATCATCCAAATCCATTAAGAAACGGCAACACAGTCAAAACCGAGATTGAAAGCACAAGGTTGTAGAAAATTAAAACATCATCCATGTATATTTTTCTGCTTTCGGTCAATTTTTTCAAAAAGTGCTGAATCAATTTCGATAAAATTTATAGTACCCCTGCGGCATACCCTATCCATAAAAAAACAACTTACAGACGAATTGAGAACCTCCTTCTTTTTGAAGTCGGTTTAAAAAATATTTATTCAAGAATGAGGCCACAGCTCTCATAACGCTTATAATTTGTTAGTGTCTGCAATCTTTTTGTTTGCAGAGGTGTTACCCTCGCCGCAACAGTTAAAAAAATATGGAAACTATTCTTTTGTATAAAATAGGACGCAGAGAGCTAAAGGAGCATCATTTATTATATTTTCAACTCAATTTTATGTGTGTGTGACTTGACTGTATGTTTGCAATTTACATAAGTGAGTAGGTACGTAATATGCCGAGCCCAAAAAGGGTTCATAGGCTGCTCCACATCACATTTGCGGGGTACAATACATTATCATCAGCATGTCTGATCTCTCTAAACACTTTGAAAGTACGGCATGTAAGCTAATACATAAAAATCTCGTGTTAAAAATCTGTTTGTTATCGAACTCCTCCGAAACAGCTTGACCGACTTTTATGAAATTTTTCGACGAGTCATGGAAATCTCAGTGTCCCTTAGAATGTTACTACACCAATCGATCGATCATCGATCGATGCCATCGGTCGACATCGATCGACGTTGATCGATTGGTGTGGTAGCTTTGGCTGATCGACAGATACCGTTCGATTAACCAATCGAACGATTGCCGGTCGATGGCATCGGTCGACGTCGATCGATTAACTCTGGCTATAATCCATCACTAATAATAATCAAGCAGCGCGATAGACATCGACTAATCCATTCTACCATCGATCGATGCCGTCGATCGACGATCGATCGATTGGTCTGGTAACACCCTTAAACACCAAGCGTGGCAACTTCCCATAAATAACATCTGAACAACAAGAATCAGATGAACTACAAAAGATTTCTACCACACTTCGGTAGGTCTGAGAATAGGTCGAAAGCAATTTTTTATACCACTAGGTGATAAGAAATAATGTATATGGCAAAACAACGTTTGTTGGGTCAGCCAGTATAAGTTTAAGATTTATAATAATAAAATGTCGTGATGGTTCAGTGTCAAGGCGTCCTCCTCTTATGCATAAGGTTCTGATACCAGACAAGTACCAATTTGGCTTTTTCAATTCATATGTACTTTATATGTTTATGTTGGACATTGCTGACATCAGTTAAGTAAACGTTGAGAGGAAACCTGTGGGCTAATTCACGTAACTTAAGAAGTGCAGTTGCAGTTAACTTTCGATCAAAACAACGCTTTTCGTATTCTCTACCGCTGTCAAACACGCTCGCGTCAAGTTTGCGTCACGCGAGCTCAATAACGGCATTCTACTGTTGCGCGTCTTTGGTGCGTGCTTCGTCGGAACGCAACATGATCGGTATTCTACTATTCGTTTGACGTCTTAAAGTGACAGTTAAAAAGCACTAAAACCTGTACTGGGGTATTATTTTAATATTATAATTACGTCCTATTCAGATTCTATTCAATTATTTAGTGAGTAACATTTTTTTTCTCATGTGGCTACATCATAAGTAGGTAAGTTTGGTTGTCGTACAGCTGACGCGCGCAGCTTACGCGCAGTTCAAAGATTACAAGAATACCGTTTATTACTCAAACTTGAACTTAACTGCAACTGCACTACTAACTTCATCGGCGCGTCATACAATTACGTGAATTAGCCCTCAGGACTTAAAATTTTATATACTCGTATAAAATTTTTCTGGGCGTGTGTATGAAAGTGAACTCCTCCTAAACGGCTGTACCGACTTTGATGAAACTTTATGTGTGTATTCCAGTGAATTCGAGAATGGTTTAGATTCATAATTGGACCCGGTAGGTGGCGCTTCAGTCGCGTTTTAGGTCTTTTTTCGTTTGAGGGCAGGACATCGTCTGCAAGGCCCTCTAGCACCTATATAAAAACCTCTGTGCGTCTGTATGAAAGTGAACTCCTAAGCGTCTGGACGGATTTTGATGAAATTTTTCGGGTGTGTTCCAGGGGATTTGAGATTGGTTTAGACTCACAATACGACCCGGTAGGTGGCGCTGCAGTCGAGTTGTAGGACTTTTTTATTTTATGGGTAGGACCACGTTTACCAGGTCCGCTAGTTAACAATATAAATATAAGATTGTATTGCTAGCACTTTACCCGCGATTTCGTTCGCGTGAATTTTCTCAAGGATCCTTATTTCTTTGATAATGCAATATAGCCTGAATCACTCAAGAATAGCGTAGCTTCCCATTAGGGAAAGAATTTTTGAAATCGGATAAGTAGTTTCTGAGATTACCTACTCCAACTAAGAAACCAATTTTACATCTTTATAATATAAGTCAAATTCTTTATAAATAAGTCAGATTATCAAACAAAAGGCAGATAGACCGTGCGGAACACTGCGAGTGAAGCCACAAAAGCAAATACAAATTCAATAACGAATACAATCTCGTGATTGTATTCGCTTTTGAATTTTTATTTGTATTAGTATTTGTTTTTTTTTTAACAATGCTTTGCTTCGTGGAGTACTGACTCGTGTTAGTACAGCGCGAAGCGAATTGTAGGTATTCGTTTTTGAATTTGTATTTGCTTTTGTGGCTTCACTCGCAGTGTTCCGCACGGTCTATCTGCCTGTTGTTTGATAATCTGATATAAAAGTAGGTATAGATAAGTCTGAAATCTGCCTCGAACAAACGAGGTGATCAATGCTCGTGGCGTATCTGTATGAGAAAAAATTTTTAAACAAAAAAGACAACCGCCTTCAATAACTATAAAATAACTTTTAATTCGCCAGTCGGCGGCTTTGGTTTTGCTTGTTGTTTTGTATTGCCACCGACTTGCGAATTGAAAGTTATTTTATAGTTTTCGAAGGCGGTTGTCTTTTTTGTTAAAAAAAAATTATTTCGCTTTTTAGTGCCTACTTCTTATCATACAAATTAATTACGAAACGGCGACACTAAAAAAAATCTGTCATCCCTTAATTTTGAACCCTTAGGGGTGGAATATTTTCTTGACATTTATATGGAACCAAATTTGAGGTGTGCACTATCAACTAAAAAAAGAATCATCGAAATCGGACTACACTGAGAAAAGTTATGCATGGTCAAACATAAAAATATTTATATATAAAATTGAAAAATGTTCATAAAGTAAAAACTACTAGGCTAAATAATGTTAAATTTTTATGGGACCAAATGGCAACAATTCCGCATCAAACAAAAAAGAATCACCTAAATCGGATCATAAATACCGGAGTAATCGATGTACATACATAAAAAAAAAACAACCGAATTGAGAACCTCCTCCTTTTTGAAGTCGGTTAAAAAGAGTTTGCCGCGAATGAGGAGAATAGTATGCTGGTATTATTATTACTACAGGAGTTTTATGGCTATACAGTCTCCATCAACGATGATACTTTTCCCCGCGGGAGTAATAAAAGACGAATAATTGTTATCGTCAATACAATTGGCATCATTATTTGTTAGATTTCGATACCTAAACGATCTAATAATGTTTTTCTTTGTTTCAGATAAATAGAAACGTTCGAAGCTATTATTGGTACGTATTTTCATAATATTGTAATGTTATACGTTATTGATAATAACATAGTTTGATTTAGTTTATATAGGGTGACTGGTAATTAGTGTACGATACTTAAACACGTGATTGTGTTCATGATAACAAACAACTTTCCCTAAGAAAAAATGTTTTTTGTACTGGTTCACTTTTATCACAATAACACAACAGCCGTATGCGGTTTTTAACCGCCAACGCTTCAAGGGGTATGAAATTCACGCGCGCGCACGCTTGTGACCTAAAGTGAACCAGTACAAAAAACATTGTTTCTTTGGGAAAGTTGTTTGTTATCGTGAACACAATCACGTGTTTAAGTATCGTACACTAATTACCAGTCACCCTATATACTTGAGATCTATGAAATATAGTCTAGGTTTAACGTTACAAAATCTTTTCAAAGCACCTCTATCGAAAAAAGGGTCGGCCCTTTCACACAGTTGACTTTTACGTCATGCTAGGGATGACAAGCGTCTAGTATTACTTTTATGGCGAGGTGAGTACCTACGTAACTCAAGATTGTGTGTTCAGTGCCTATAGAAGCTTCATGTTTGATCTCAATCGAGGCACAGGTGCGTCGTTACAAATTGGCCTCGCGATGAGCTAGGCGAGATATTACTAACAGTACATCAAAATTATTGTCAAGTTCCACAAGATTTATGATACAGTTTATCACCCGCGCAAACTTATTGTTTCGTTTCCCAGAGATTAAACCATAATAACACAAATAAGCTAAGTGCGAGTTGGACTTGTGCTGAAAGGATTGCGCACAACATAAATGTTATAATCTGTTTATTTATTTATTTATACTTCATACACAAAGGAACAACGAAGGATTTAATTTGCAGGAATGCAAATTAAGTACTGCATTCTCTACCAGTCAACCAAGCTAATTAACTAGCACTTTGCCTGCGACTTCGTCTGCGTGAATTTCCCAAAGATCCCTATTTTTTTTCAATTGATAAATACAGCCTACTAGCTTTTGCCCGCGACTTCGTCCGCGTGAATGTCGGTTATCGCGGATGTCGACGAAGTCGAGGATTATAAAGTAGTCTATGTCCTTTCCAGACGTTTAACCTAAATTTATACCAAATTTCATCAATATCGGTTCAGCTGTTTCATCATGAAAGCGTAACAGACAGAGTTACTTTCGCATTTATAATATTAGTATGGATATATTAAAAATATAGTCACATAGTATAATATAGTATGAATGTTACCCAGGGATAATGTATCATTCTAATGGTGAAAAAATTTCTGAAATCGGACCAGTAATTTTTGAGTTTATTCGTTACAAACACTAAAATACAAATCTTTCCTCTTTATAATATTTGTGTAGATATAACACATTTACCTGTCGCATCCGGTCAATATTACGAACATGGAACGACGAATCGGAAGCCCGCCATTACCGACAACACGTGATCAACCACCACCATTTTGGCGCGCTTCTACAGAGTCGTGATGTGTTCAGCCCACAGCGAGCAGGACATTCAGAATCCAGTGTCTGATCGCATCGGAGCTAAGACGTCCCGGAACTGTACTCGATTCGTTGTGTTTAAGTGTAATGTCTGATTTAATTTGTCTGAGTTGAGTCTGAGTTTATTTCAAACTAGCTTTTGCCCGCGACTTCGTCCGCGTGAATGTCCGTTATCGCGGATGCAGACGAAGTCACGGATTAAAAAGTAGCCTATGTCCTTCCTCAGGGTTCAAGCTATTTTCATACCAAATTTCATCAATATCGGTTCAACCGTTTCGTCGCGAAAGCGTAATAGAGACAGAGTTACTTTCGCATTTATATTATTAAGTATGGATTAAGTTTGTGCTAAATTGTGGTTTTAATAAGCGCAGTGTATTGTACACTATACCCAGTGTGTTTGCATTGCACGAAACTCAACTTCTGCCCACATGATGACCGAATCCTGAAACGGACTAAATCCTGACGATCCGACATACCTATAAATCTTTTTAATGTTAGTTAAGTTTTTTTTATTCATCAGAATTTCTTTTCGAATCGATGTTTTCCTTTTTTTAGTCTACTTCGGCCCAGTAGGTATCCACATGTATCGCAGCATTAGCCACGTATTCTGTGATCAACTGGCTGCCTTTTACAGTTAAAAAGTGATAATTGTAAGAGAAATAGACTGACGAACAAACCGATATAGGTATGTCATAAGTTTAATATTAGAGTTCGGATGGTGCTGAACCCTAGAAATGGAATATATTTATTTCACCGAAGTAATTTATTTTATTTCCAACCAGACGCCTAAAATTCACTTTATATTAAATCAAGTACAACCAGGTTTCAGACTAAATCATTCGTTCTGTTGCGTCGTACTTGGGAGTTTCTGTTACAAAAATAATGAGATCTTGAATCATCTCTGAGAAAGGTATGGAGACAGGCTATTGTTAAAGCCATTTTCTTTTTATTTATCTTTCTAAGTATGAAGACGTACGCAGTGATTCCTCTTACTCCAACAATAGTTGGAGAAGTGGCTAAGTTCGACAATACGCTGCGTCTATAAAATATACGAGTATACCTACGAATCTCAAATCTCGAAATAATCTCGTGTCACATCGTTTTTTGTTGTGTATATTTGGTAGGTCATATACTCGTATTATATATTGGCTGAACCGACACATGTTGTTAAAATAAAAAATTGCCTACGACCAATTCTCAGACCTACCAAATATACACAACAGTAACAAACACTGTGACACGAGTTTTTTTTCTAGATTCGAGATTCGTATATATATACTAATATAATATTATAAAGCTGAAGAGTTTGTTTGATTGGTTGAACGCGTTAATCTCAGGATCTACCGGTTCGAATTGAAAAATTCTGTTTGTGTTGGATAGTCCATTTATCGAGGAAGGCTATAGGCCCATGCGAAGCCGGGTCGGGTCGCTAGTATTGTACACAGCGTTTTGTCGAACTAAGCCACTTTAAAAATAGCCTATTGGTCTGAGAATTGGTTTTCTCAGACCAACCAAAGAATCATGGCAGGATTTGTACAAAAAAAAATAAAGATGTTTAGAGAAGATGAAATTCTAATTAAAAAAAAAAAAATCTTTTGGGTACCTAAAGAGTATCTCCAGGCATTTACAATATTTTTTAAACCCCGTGTGAAAGTTAATAGTTTAACGAAAAGCACATTAATTCAGAACGAAACGGCGACTGACAGTAACAGTGACACTGACAGTCACCGTTTCGCAGATCTTACACTGAAATTGCATCGTTTTAAGGGAAATAATGTCACAAATAATGATTATTTTTTTCCACACACTTGCCACATAACTTGTCTGCCAATTTGATAGATCCGTTAACATCGCTTGTCACTTTCTTTTTTTTATACACACAAAATGGGTATCGACATGAAACGAAAAAGTGTTATTTTCATTTCGTAATATTGTGCGGGGGTTTAAAAATATGGTAAGTATATCAATCTAATCCTGGTGACATATTCTTTACATTGGAAAATATTTTAAACCCTCTAAATTATTTTTTATTTTTCACACAAATTAATGTATGGATCTCGCCATGATTCTTTCCAAATTTTGCCAGAATGCTAAATAATCCCACTGGACATCAAAACGTGGTAAAAATGATTCAATGTGGTGCTAGAATAATAATCTTTATGTGTGTCAAACACCTAATTCATTTTAGCCGTTTAAGAGCGCCCTTCCCCATCGAACGAACTTCAACGCAAACGCGAATGAAAAATTTTTTGTTTCAACCAACGCAAAGCTCGAAAACAAACGAGTAAGTGACAACGCGATAACATCACAGGAAAATGGGCGGAAATTTAACAAAACTTGTTCCAGGACATACGTGTTTTTAAAAAAGCCTTAAATGTTTTAGGTAAAAATGTTTGTAATTTAGAATCTCCATTACATATGCAAGCTTTCTATGAAGCTTTTTTTTTTACTTTTTCAATGTATGAACGGCCAAAGTTCAGATAAAATTGTGCAATAAAACTGATTTTCGGATTTTATTTTTGGCTTCATACAAACCTAGATTTAAACCTCAAGATACCTGTGTGTTAAAAATATTTGGTAAATAATTTTTTATAACGCCGTAATCGCGTACGAGCGTTTGTATGGGAAATATGACGGGATGGGCGCTCTTAAGCACTTTAACAAACTTTATAATAGTTAGTAGCTGGTGCAAACGACTTTGCCCGTGTAATAAATTTATTTAGTATATTTTACAGAAGGCTTACAGAATAACAAACCAATAAAATAAAGAATGTATAATTAACAAATAGCTAATTATAAGCCTCCACAAATAGAAAAACAAATAATTGTGTTATCAGCGGGGTTTTAATTTTTGTTGCGCGGTACCTACACTATTTTTGTTTCTAAAACAAAAGTAGCCTTAGTTACTCCTTATAGCATCAGCTATCTGCCAGTGCAAGAGTCTCTCATCAAAATCGGTCCAGTCGTTTCAGAGATTATCCGAAACAAACAGACACACGGACAGACATTGTTTTTTAAATTGTTTTTTTTTTATAAGCGCCGTATAAACTTTCATATGCATTTAGTAAAAAGCTGTTATTACACACACACACACATTACAAACAGACACTTACATATTATTTATTTGTATGGATAGGTATACCTACGATATAATAAATATGATAAAAGCATCTAGTTGTACTTCAAACAGTCTATTACCCATTTTAATAAATGTACGAGTAGGTTTTAGCCTCTTTTAGATTTTTATATTACAAAAAGAAGCCTTTTGTTGTAGTTCCAAAGATATAAGTTACAGAACAAAGAGACTGTTGTTTTTAGTTTGTCGTGCAGAAAGGTCGAGTACGGATTAATGTATATTGCGAAGGTTTGGATCAGAAAATATTGCGGGCAGTGTATTATTAGGTTTATTTCTATCTTTTAATCCATTTACTCCTAAACAACAAGCGATCTGTAGGGTTAACACGAGCGCGCTGCCGTATTCGATTTTGTAATTGGGAATACATTTTTTTTATAATCACCTGATCTTAAGTGATGATGCGGCCTAAGGTGGAGCACGCTTGCCTAGGACAAACCGGTTCACTCGTGCCTTGAAGTAATATATGTATCGGGGAATAGAGAGGCGGGCAGTGAATTCCACAGTCTGGCAGTTCGCACAAAAAATGTGGAAGCAAAGCGCTTGGTTCGAGACCGTGGAACTTCTACCGTATAGCGGTGACGCATCGCCGTATCCCTGCTCGTCCGGTGATAGAATGGGGATGGGGGAATTAAGTTGTGCAATTCCAAAGCACACTCTCCGAAATGTACCCGATAAAAGACCGATAGACTGGCAACGGCGCGGCGGTGTTCTAGGCTTTGGAGCTTAGCCTTAACCAGGAATTGTCTATGAGCCTCTTTACAACAGCATTAAGGTTTAATTTTAAACGGCAAGCACAAATTAATAAATAATAATAATACCAGCCTATAATTGTCCCACTGCAGGGCAAAGGCCTCTTCTCATACAGAGAAGGCACGAGCATTGATTACCACGTGCGCTCAAAGGGGATTGGCGATTTCAGACTTATATCAACAAGAAGTCCAGGTTTAAAAGTACATACGAATTGAAAAAGTCACATTGGTACTTGCAAGGTTTCGAACCCACCACCTCATGCATGAGAGGCGTGCGCCTTAACCATTAGGCCATCACGACATTACAGCACAATAATTTAGTATCACTTAATCATCTGACTAGCCTTTTCCCACTATGTTGGGGTCGGTTCCCTGTCTAACCGAATGAAGCTGAATACTAGTGTTCTTATCCGACCTCGAAAAGGAGGAGGTTATCAATTCAGATGTTTGTATTTAATTTTATGTGTGCTCGTGTTTTTTTTAAGTCTGGCATAGACGGATTCAAAAATAAAAAAATTATCTTATATTTGTTCCAAACGGGTTTAATCCGAAACTATCCCATCTAAATTCTATAAAAATTAATTCAGCTCTTTTTGAGAAAATCAACAAAACCCAAAAAAACAATACATCGATGTTTTAGTTTCTTCAAACTTTGGAGGACTTACAATCACTCTTTTAAGTGTGTCGCCGTTTCTTAATAGATTTGGTTGTTAGGCAATACTAAAAAGTATTTTCAATAAAAAAGGAAAACCGACTTCTAAAACTAAAAAGTGATAAAAACTTTAGCACAGAACACACATTACTTTAGTTTTGGAAGTCTGTGGCAATACAAAATAACAAACACAACAAAGCCACCGCCACTGACTAAAACCAAATGTTCCAAATGCCAAACCAAATATTCTGGAAGCCAGGCATGAACATGTGTTCAAGCCTGGCTTCCAGAACGTTTTGAACGAAAAATCTCATGTCTTATAGTTTTTTTATATCCATACTTTCATACTTATATTATAAATGCGATAGTATCTCTATTTGCTACGCATTCACAATAAAACGGCTGTACCGATTTTGATGAAATTTGGTATGAAAATAACTTGAACCCTCTGGAAGGACAAAGGCTACTTTTTAATCCGCGACTTCATCTACATCCACGATAATCGACATTCACACGGACGAAGTCGCGGTAAGTAATAAAGAAATAACAACATTTTTAAGGCCGTTGTTTTTCTTTTAAGTTATATTTAGAAATATGTATTTTATATCGAAAAAGAAGGCACCACCCACGCCATCAAAGATTAGTTTTAATATTTTATAAAGTCTAGCTTTGTGGTATTTGCTAATATATAAATAATATAGGACTTTTGCGTGGGTGATCTTAAAATATACTTATACAATTCTTAGGAGCGTTTGTAGAAATAGTGTCCACCAACAATGATGTATGAAAACCAAGAAATTTCTACTTGTAATTTTTGTACTAAAAACAAGCTTTTGGTCTCCACAAAACAACACCCATTTCAACAAAAGGAGAATAAAATTAATGTCAAACGTTTCCGCTGAGTGCCTTTAATTTATGAGAAGTAATTATTGCCGTTCTTTATTTGGGAACAACATGAACCGTACTGATTACAAATGTTCCCTAAGAACTCCTTTAAACTTAATGGCGCAATATTTTTCCCCATTTACACCGTCAACTATGATTTACGGCTACGTCGTAGAAGGTGCTACGTCAATATGCTACGGTCGTAGGCGGTCTACGAATATTTTATGAGCGCGGCCAGAAACGGAGGTAGAAATTTTAAATCTATGAAAAGTAGTTGAGTAAACATTTATTTATGCTCTTAACGGTTGCATGGGACATTTTGCATATTTATTTTATCTAAGTATCATAAATTTTTTGTACAAAAAAACAGTTACTCAAATAAGAAATCTTCTTTGGAAGCCTTTTCGGAAGTAATCTTGCCAATCAATTTTATCCTACTAAATATTATAAAATTTATAAATGTGAAAGTTTGTGAGGATGAATGGATGTTTGTTACTCTTCCACACCTAAGCGGCTGAACAGAATTAGCAAACATAGATTTTGATTTTTAGAATTTTTATCCCGCGTCTGTGTTCCCCTGAGATGATTTAAGATTTTTGTTTAATTTTGTAACCTACTCATATAAAGTCGCGGATCAAAGCTAGTCATGTTATATTTACTTTATAAAAATATATATTCATTACCAAGCTACAAATAAAACAAAAAAAAATTGTAACCAAGTAATTCCTTCTCCTTTTTTACCTATAAATAATGGTTTTCAATCATTTCAATATCAAAAATAACCCATACTTAATCAGCCTAGTTATCATGGTCGTTATCAACCAAATCTTAACTTTGACGCGATGCCGATAAGAAATAACTGTGTTAACGCCTTTAATTTGCCGGTATCTCGCCCAACATAATTTAACTTTGTCAAAACCCGCTTTTACTTCTAATAAATTAACTTGGTGCCATCACATAACGTAAGCTCTTCAATAAAACTTTTTATTTGTTCAAATTAAAATGATTTACACAAATCAAAAGGAAATGTGGAATGTTTTATGTTTTTGTGGAATGTTTACTGTGGCGTGATTCGGTAAACAGCTTTTAAAGCTTTATCGCCGCAATCAACGATATTTGTTAGTTAATGATTCACAAACTAGTTAATAGCTCATTAATCATATATGTCAATGAAGGATTTTAAGCAGATACAGTATCACTGACTTCTGACTCATAATATACCTACTAGGCACTCAAGTACCGAGTCCATTAGTGTACTCGAGAGAGGTTCAATCTACTGATTTCAATCGCCAAATGCCTGGATTGGGAATTATAATTTTCAATATAAGAAGCCTAAAGACAATTACAAGCATGAAGAAGAGAATTTGTTATTAATTTGTATCTAATATATAAAAATCATCATCATATCGGCAATAGACTGATATGATGACGATGATAATATAAAAATGTCGTGTTATGAGTCGAGATCTCCGAAACGGCTTGACTGATTTTTGTGATGTTTTTGTGTATAGGTAGGCCTGAGAGTAGGTCGCGTAAGCTATATTTTTCTTTTAATTTTTTAAATGTTTTGTGTATATTTGGTAGGTCTGAGAATAGGTCCCAAACAATTTTTTTTTATCTATGTATGGTTAAACAACCTTTGTGGGGTGCTGTAGTTATAATATATTATTCAATTTCATATTTCATTTCGTAACCTGACAGCCCACAAGACGGACTGTTAAGTTATTTTTAATACAAAGTTTGTATCATTTATAATTATTTAAATAAGGTTGTATTTAACTAAACTAGCTGGAGTCTTTACAGTAGGTACCTACCACAGATAAATTTAGTTAACATTCAAGACTCAAGTGTCACCAAGCTTCGACAAATAAATGTCTGAGGCAGACTACTCCCCCTAAGACCCCCACCCTTTGAGGTTTTCCGATCTAATTCAGTGGCTACCTGCGGCTAAGATTAACTGCATCAAGCATTCAATCAACTCACAGCTTTGCTCACAGCTAAAGTGACAAGAAACGTGACAAGATTTTCAAAACGTTGTGCTGTGATTTTTATTAAGGTGTCAAATACTAAATCGTCACTTTTCAACAGCATCGACGTTCTACAGACATTTCCTAAAGAAAACCCTTCAACGAGCTGTTAATATCTTTGTTTTTTTTTTTCATTTTTCAAACAATAGCTTTTTATATATACATACACATACAAGATCACGACGAAATCCGCCGAAGAACATACATATGACTGACATAGCTCTCAAAAGCAAGTGGCAATGGGCAGGCCACATCGCTCGAATAACCGATGGGGAAGAAAGGTTCTCGAGTGGCGACCACGCCTCCCGCCAGATGGACCGACGACATCGTTAAGGTCGCGGGTGGATGCAAGCGGCAGGTTACCGCTCGCTGTGGCGTTCTATAGGCGAGGCCTATGTTCAACAGTGGACGTCTTCTGGCTGATGATGATTTATAATAATTTGTTAAAACATACATGAATGCTTTATGAGCATATTGTGAGCATGTGTGCGTTACTATCTTTTTATCAAAGTGCCTTTTAACCTTGCGTGATTTTCTCCCTTTGTATTTGAAGGGTACCTATTTACCTAATCTTATTACTCCGCTTTGAGCCTTATCCAAGTGGACATAGCGGTATGAACAGCTAACGACCGACTCTTGGATTAATAGAGACTTAAAATACAAAAAGTTAGTACTTAGGTTACTTAGTAAAAGATGCGAATTACCATCCTATCTTTTTCATCTCCACAATTTTTAAAGGTCGACGTATTTTATAAGAAAATTTGCCGACAAAATACACACTCCGTTGACTTTGCAAGGAAAATAGGTAAATAAAACACATCGGTTGGGACGCCATGGTTCCTAGTGGCGGCGAACCACAGATAAATGAGTTTACTCAACTTAGGGAAGGCCGTCACCCTACACAAATATTATAAAGAGTGTTGTTTGAACGTGATACTTGTATCAATAATAATTAGTTTGTTAGTTTAGTGACAGATTCATTATTAGGCGGATCTACACGTGGCGCCATGAAATGTAATGATGGTAAAGATTTTTTTTATGCTTACGGGAATGTACCTAAGGGCGGGAAGTTTCAAACAGTTAGTTAACGTTACATACGGACGGTTAAAAATTACTATGACGTGAGATTTTTAACGTTCGTTAAATGTAACGGGTTGTTTTAGGACATACAAATTCGTCAGTCAAAGTTATTCAAAAAGAGAGTCCATAATATTTTGATGTTTGACGTAGCTGTTTGACAACACAAAATTACGTTACGTTGACTGGTGGATGAAGCAACGGTTATAGTAATAGTAACTTTTTGACGAACGTTCATCATCATCATTTCAGCCGAAACACGTCCACTGCTGGACATAGGCCTCCCCAAGAGGGGGGGGGGGTTGCCATAATCGCCACGCTTGGCAGGCGGGTTGGCAATCGCAGTATGGCTGTTACAAAGGCACAGAGAACGCTGCTGCCCATTCTCTGGTAAGTCCATTAGTCGCCTCTTACGACACCCACGGGAAGATATGGAATGGTGCTATTCTTTACGTCCGACACCACACGGACGAATGTTAAGGCCACCATTTTGTGAAACAACCCATTTTATTGGTTTGACGATAGTTATCGCCATTTTTTACTATTACCCGTCAGTAAAGTACGGTTGAAGCAACCCGCCCTAAGTACTACCAATTTAGCAACCATAACTCATCGTCAAAATTGTGTGTTTGCCTGAAATTTATAGTCTCTCTTACAAAAATTATTTCACTAATATAAAGCTGCAGTGACATATGTTTTTGTTCCTAAACTGACTATATTACTTATATGACATTCCGTTTTTGACGCACATGAAATCGCGGGCAGAAAATAGTAACTTTAAATTGTAAAGGATGAATACAATTTACATAATAGGTTGGTGGATCTAATCAGTGTTCGAGTCGTAGTAACTTTGTTTAAAAAACACAGGTTTTATACTAATACAGATTACATTTAAACGATTGAACTAACTTAAACTATGTTTAACAACAATGAAGGATTACATGAACCGTCTCCCTTTATACCTGAACACCATCACGTTCAATTACTTCCATTTAAATATAAACAGTATAAGACTACTTTGTAGGAAGCATTAGCATAAATGTTTGAAGTACTTAACTCCGAAGTGGTACTTATCTCTTTGAAGTTCGGAGTCGTGTTACTTAGAACTGCTTATGTGATAAAAGTAATCGCTCTTAGGTATCTGAGATACGAATAATTCATTAGTGTATCTTAAGATGCTCCCTCACCGGGACATTCACCTGTAATGTAACAGATTACCTGCCTACCCAGTTTCAATACAAATTGGAGTTAACGTCAA
Organism: Charanyca ferruginea; assembly: GCA_947361185.1. Lineage (NCBI taxonomy): Eukaryota > Metazoa > Arthropoda > Insecta > Lepidoptera > Noctuidae > Charanyca > Charanyca ferruginea. Next base: position 51,671,221 of record OX376055.1, on the reverse strand, counting down.
CTCGATCGTGTTTGAATAAAAACTCACGCAAGCCCTCAGATGGCCTTAGTAGTAGTAGTATGACGGGCCGGTGTCCGCAACTCCACGACTAAGCGCGTATTTTGCGTACAGGTGGGAAGTAGATCATTCGATCCATCTCAGCTCCCCAAGAAATGCCAGCAGCGCCTTGACGTCGCTGGCGATCTCCCGCAGGTTACCTGGGTTACCGAAGTACTTTGCCCTGTATGAAGCGACCTCAGGGCAGTTCAGAAGCACATGGACTGCTGTCTCGTCCGCCCCCATGCAGGCTCTGCACAGAGGGCTGTCTGTGACTCCTATGACAAAAAGATGTTTATTGAAAGACCCATGACCAGTTATGGCGGCTGTGACCGTACGTAGCTGTTGTTTGGACAGTCGGAGGGCTTGCCTCGTGAAGCGGCCCTCAATTGCAGGAAGAGCCTCCTTGGCTTGCCTGCACTCGCCATGTTCGGTCCACAGTCTTTGGTGTAGATCCTTGGTACGTTGTGCCCGAAGGGGAGAGGCACTATGGGTTTCGGACCACCGCGCTCATACTCGATCCCCTTCTGGCAAGCTTGTCCGCAGCATCGTTACCGCGCGAACCGCTGTGTCCTTTTATCCATTAAATGGTTGTATCATTAAGAATACCCACCTCAGATGGCCTTATGTGAGTTTCTATTCGTACTCGTAGGTATTTGTATTGAAAGTGGAACAGAGCCATCTAATGGCAACAATAGAAAACACAATTATTCCATACTAATCGACATAAGCGAATGTTTACGTTAACGCTAGGTTACAAAACTCACACTAGTGTGTGTGAGTTTTACCTAGTCAGTTTTTTGTTCAAATTTTCACAGAACAATTTTCTTATCGTTTTACTTTAACCTACAGTGGTGAACAAAAATCCGTAAGATTTTGCTGAACATATATTGCGTTGTTTTGGCAGGTATTGACCCAAGCTATCACCCCCTGCAGTATGTCGTGCTATTTACTGGACACCCTGTATTTATACTGCGCTTGTGCCCTATAACATCTCCTGCGCACTCAGCTAGTCTCCACTGACATCGGTCACCGTGACCAAAATTCTGTCGGGAGAATTATTGTAACGTTAACGCTCAAAATCGAACCTTAGTTTGTTACATAGCAGGCGAATGAGAGAGCACTTTCATACAGTCTGTGTTTAGCTGATGCCTTAGTTTGTAAGTACTAACTTTAGAGTAGATATAGCACATAGTGTTCAACGGATCATCTCGTGTGTTATTCACATATATTATTATATTTGCATAACGAGGCTATTTGCTACAACGTGTATGTATAGTAATGTAGGTAATGCTCAAAATAGAATCTTAGATTGTTACATAGCAGTCGAATGAGAAAGCACCTTTATACAGTCTGTGTTTAGCTGATGACTTAGTTTATACTAACTTTAGAGTAGATATAGCACACAGTGTTCAAGCGATCATCTCGCGTCTTATTTAATTATATTATCTTTGCATAACGAGCCTATTTGCTACAACGTGTATGTATGTATAATCAATTCAGTCAAACACAGTCTAGTTTCATTTCCCTTCAAAAATAAACGTTTTGCCACAGTCGTTTAATTGAAATGCGATCGCTTTAAACTCGTGTTGTTTTAAAGCGAATAAGCGCTTTGATTTTCTTTTTGTTTATGTTTTGTTTCCGAATGCACGTCGGCAAACACTATATACACATGTTGCCACCACACAGCCCCACGGACCTTCGCCTACGGATAAAAGATAAAGTGCATTCCATCGTGTCTTGTTTATTATAAAGTTCAACTTTACCTGTCCGTGGTGTCTAAGATCCGATCCAACCCGTAGGTACCTTTGCTGTCCTCCCCAGCGACGCCCTAAGCCCAGGTAAACGAAACTAAACTTAACTAAACTAAACAACAACTTAACTAAACTTAGTTTATAAGATTTTCGCCCTAGCTGAGGACTTAAATTCACTTTAAGGCACTACAGGAGAGTCCGGTCAAGCAGCCGAGAACCTCCTGCGAGATGACAGTCCGAAAAAATCCGTGGTGTGTCTTACTATCAACCAATATGGTGTAGTCATACAAACACACCCCTTAATAGATGTGCCTAGGATACTGTCAGTAATAAGATTTGCCTCAGTTCGATCCGAGTTTAACTTTGAGCCTAATCTATACCACGCGTGGGCACAGGTATCCCACCATATTTACCTTGTGACGCGATTACACGCAGTTGGAAAATTCCTAGTACAATAATGAAAACAATATTTAAAGCGTAATAATTTATTAAACTGTTCAAACAAAAATAAATTAACAAAATCATCGTTTCATCCGAATAGCGAAAACGTTGATTAACTAAAATCAGAAGTAAAACAAGTAGATCCAATTACAATGTAAAAAGGATTCTTCGGGAATCTGAAACTCTTCAGTTTTCTTGCTAATTTCAAATTAAACGAATAATTAATCCAATAAGACCGTGAAATTAAACGTGGCTAGGGAAGTAAATGAGTGATAAATATCTTCTACCTACTATAATTATTATTGCTATTTGCCTGCTTTGAAAGAAAGATGTTCTAGTGTCTAATCTGTTATACAATTTTTTTTATACATTTGTTACGCGATTTCTCCGGCAAATGTGAATCGATTTTGAAAATTATTTTTCTTATGGATAGGTCATACTCTATCCATAAGAAAAAGAATAAAAGAATAATTCAAAAAGTGCTGAATCCACCACCTCTGAGGCATACCTCAGAGGTGGTGGATTCAGCACTTTTTGAAAAATCAACAATATCCCAAAAAGAAACTACATAGACAACGTTTTAGTTTCTTCAATTTGGAGTACCTCTGTTTTAACTGTGTTGCCGGTTCTTCATGAATTTGGATGATAAGAAGGTACTAAAAAGTTATACATAAAAAGCTTTTTGACAAAAAGACAACCGCCTTCAAAATCTAAAACGTGATAAATATCTTTAGCACAAAACACACATGACTTTAGATTTGGAAGTCGGTGGCAATTAAAGACAACAAACAGAACAAAACCAAAGTGCTTCTCCAGGATTCAAGCTAGGTATTTTCATACCAAATTTTATCAAAATCGGTTTAGCCGTTTCATCGTGAAAGCGTAACAGACAACGTTCCTTTCTCATTTATGATATTAAGTATGGATATATATTTAGTCATTTCCTCGCTGAGGTGGAATGAAAAGTTACGTGTTGCACTCGAGTGCAAAGATTTTTCACCTCGTGCTCTTTTGATTCCCTCGCTAACGCTCAGGATTCTAATTTGTACGGAACCCTCGTTGGGCGAATCCGACGCGCGCTTGTCCAGTTTTTTATATTAGAATAGATTATAGCGCTCGGGGATAGCTTCCTATTGGTGAAAGATTTTTTTAAATCAGTTAAGTATTTTTTGAGTTAATCCATTACAAACAAACATACAAAAAAAGAATCATTTTTTTTTACCGACTTCAAAATGGAGGATGTTCTCAATTCGATTGGTATTTTTTTATGTAAGTACACCGATCACGCTGAGATTTATGATCCAATTTACGTGATTCTTCTTTAGTTTGAAGCGGAATAGTTGCCATTTGGTCCCAGAAAAATGTAACATAGTTTGGCCCAGTAGTTTTCATTTAATGAACATTTATTGCTTTTTTTTTATTTATGAACATTTTTGTTTATGTGGACGATGTAATTTTAGTTTGTGAACGACTTTTTTAGGGGTTTTCATTTAGGTTCGGAAGAATTAAAATTATCTTTTGAATAATTCGCCTAAAAACATTAATTTTCTCTCTCAATTTGGTTTCTAGGTCCTAATTTCAATAATTTGTGAGCTATCCACGTAGTTGATACGTCAAAAGAAAAAACAATAACCAGGCATGTTTTAAAAAATGTTTGAACAAAAAAAAAACTAGGTACCACAAAGACTTCAAAAACGAAAAAGTTTAAAATAACTTAATAAATATTACCTCTTATGCAAACCTAATATTTTTAATATTAATAAAATACTTTTATTTGTATGTGCTACGTATTAATAGGTTTAAAGTCGGTGCCGAGCCAAATGAAAAAGTAGGTACCTACACTCGCCGCGCGTGAGTTTGAGCGGGATAGCTTCGTCTAGAAAAAAACAACCCAAGCGGGCAGAGACGAGAGAGAGAATGATGATGATGATGATGACGAAAGACATCCACTGCTGGACATAGGCCTCCCCCAAGTGTCGCCACATTGACCGATCTCTTGCGACTCGCATCCAACGCAACCTTTACCAGGTCACCGGTCAACCTAGTGGGAGGCCTTCCAACGCTACGTCTTCCGGTTCGCGGTTGCCAATCCAGAACTTTTCGGCCCCATGCTAATGTATTCTTCACATTGGAAAATATTTTAAACCCTCTAAATCTTTTTTTCTTCATACAAACTCGCTATGAATATATAAGTCGTATAAGCACAGATACACGGTACCGCGCGCATAGATGAATTGAACTATCTGTATCTGTCCGTGGCATCTTAGCTCCCGAACGGAAGGGTCGATTAGGACAGGGATTTTTTAAATATAAAGCTGCAGCAGCTAAAATTATATGGATAAAGATCGGCCAATCTGAAGATATCAGCATTTTTGCAGTATGATGAAAAATATTTCTTTGGGGGTCACCCACCATTATTACGGAAAATACTTCTTTTGCGGTCCCTCGACGCGACGACGCGCTTAGGAGTATTTTCCTGTAAAATCCGGTCAAAAGTCAAAATATCGAAGTTAAATAATAACCTATTATAGCCATATATCTTTGCAGCTTAATAACCGGTCCATCGAATAAGGAACACATTCATAACTCAAGTAGTCACCTCTCCCCGTAGGAGCAGTCGGAACCCAGTCGTTGTTTAAACCGCAATTCTTTGTTCTCGGCGTTGGTTTTTTTATTGATTTGGAGTTTGAACTGTACTTTGGTGTGACAAATTGTGGATAAAAGACATTGTGAATGTGGAAGTACAAGGTATGTTGATTATTTTAACATAACAATTAGTTAATTAATGTTTTATTTAAGTGTTAAAAAGAATCTGAAAGATAAACCGCAAATTTGAAAAAAATGCATAAAATATTTTATTGAATCGTCTTTTTGTTTATTTGTCAAGGCTTGTCAAAACTTTATTTTACGATTGATATGATGTTTAGGATATGTATTAGTAATTACAATAAAAATCTGATGCACCAACCATGTGGTTATATTTAACTTTATGTGGTTTTATTTTTCTATATTTCAGATAATGTAGTTCAGTAAACTGTTAATTTTACCAGAAGAGACCAGTCATTTTACGAGAGACATCTTGGGTGACTTAAAGGACAGAAAATTGAAGAAAACTTAGAGTTTTTGGTAACTAAGTAAATTAGTTGAATTAACCCAATACCCAATGATAAAAAAGTATTTTGGATCGTACTTTTGTAATGTGTTTTAATTATCATAAAAGATTATATTATATCACATTACCATGGTATTATCATTAAATAAGCGATGAATAATTTTTGACCAGATTTTACATCACAATACTCCAATGTGCTACGCTTGATTTTTTTTTTTACTCTGTGGAGGACTTTTTTAAACATTATTTTTTATGATATGTAGGAATGGCATGCTGTCTGGGAAAACATTTCTAATAGGTACTCAAAATTAAAATAAGTAAATTACTATTACAGCCACGTTAATTAACGAGCCGTTACTTTTTGTGTAATTAGGTGCTTAGAAAAATATTTTTTAGTGTCCGGTTATTCATGTTTAATTATTAAAATACTAGCTGTTGCCCGCTTCGTCCGCGTGGATGTCGGTTATCGCGGATGCAGACAAAGTCATGGATTAAAAGTACTTATCTTCATGCCAAATTTCATTAAAATCGGTTCAGCCGTTTCGTCGTGAAAGCGTAACAAACTGAGTTACTTTTGCATTTATAATGTTAAAGTATGGATGGATGGACGGGAAATCTCATCCACGATCCAGAATCTGTTGTAAAGGGGCGTTGTCTGTTGAGATTAGTCATCTCTTAATTGTCGTGTTGCGGGTTTGAATCCGGCCCAGGGTAAACATTTGTGTGATGAGCACTTGTATTTGCCTTGTGTCTGGTTGTTGTTTATCTATATACGTATCCGTTTATGTAGGTATTTGTGCATGTATATCAGCTGTCTGACACCCATAGTACAAGGTCTGCCTAATTTGGGGTCAGATGGCAGTACGTGCAATGTTCCCACATATTATTATTATAGCTTTTATCTTGATTTTTTTTTCTATTTTGCATTGCTTTTCGCTTACATTGTTTTCTTATACGGGATGGGGACGACTATACGACCAAAAATTTAAATACTGGTAATACTAGTTTATAAGAATATTTTGAAACTATTAAATAAATCCTGAAAATGAAATTAAAAAAAAATCAGATATACTAAAGAGCATATAAATGTAACCAAAATAGAAAACCATATGAAACATTAATTTTCTAACTTGTGAGAAGAGCAGCAACTTGTAGAGTCATCATCATCATTTCAGCCGAAAGACGTCCACTGCTGGACATACGCCTCCCCCAGAGGGGCGGTTTTGCCATAATCGCCACGCTTGGCAGGCGGGTTGGCGATCGCAGTATGGTTGTTACAAACGCACAGAGAACGCTGCTGCCCATTCTCTGGTGAGTCCCTTAGTCCCACCAGAACCAGACCAGACCCACGAGAAGATATGGGATGGTGCTATTCTTTTCGTCCGACACCATAGGGACTTGTAGAGTCATAATTTAATATTATTAATACTCATTATAAACAATTACACCAAATTATCAAATCCTACCATGATCGTTTTTTGTGCTTTTGCCAACCCCACCCTGTATAGAAGCAACAAGAAAAACAACAACAACGTTGCCATACAACGTGGCAATGCTGCCAGCCTGTTGGGCACGTGTCCCGTTGACAGCGATGTAGACGAGTTTTTTGATGCTCTTTGAGCTCCCCTGTCTTTTTCTTGGAATTGTACATAATATTATTAGATTTTTAAGATTTGTATATAACTAAAATTGTAATTTAATATTTAAATAAATAATTGCCACAAGAAAAATGTAACCAGTTTATTGTAAAACTTGATTTAAAAGAATATTCGTTGAGTTTCTTGCTCGTTATTCTTCAATGTTTTGACTAACTGACCGGTTAACAATTCAAAAGTCCCTGTAAATGGTTTAATTGAAAAGAATGCTGACATAGGATAGGTATGGTATGAGTCACAAAGAAAAAGTTTTTTTTTAAATTTAGGTTAAGTGAACTTTAGGTGAGCGCGGTTATCCCACTTGATCGTACGATTTGACGGCTCACTTCAATCTCACTCCGGTATTGAAAGTACCTATTTACCTAATATTTTAATGACCGAGGAGAACACTGATGGATTTGTCGAAACCTCTTGCGTAGGATGTAATGTGGGTGCAGAATTGGGATACGAAATCAAGACAAATAAAAAAAAGAAAAAAAGAAAGAAAAGAAAGAAAGGAAAGAAAATAAGAAAAGAAAGAAAAGAAAGAAAAGAAAGCAAAGAAAGAAAAGAAAGAAAAGAAAGAAAAGAAAGAAAAGAAAGAAAAGAAAGAAAAGAAAGAAAAGAAAGAAAGAAAGAAAAGAAAGAAAAGAAAGAAAAGAAAGAAAAGAAAGAAAAGAAAGAAAAGAAAGAAAAGAAAGAAAAGAAAGAAAAGAAAGAAAATAAAGAAAAGAAAGAAAAGAAAGAAAAGAAAGAAATAAAAGAGCGAAAAGAAGGAAAGGAAAAAAAAGAAAGAAAAGAGAGAAAAGAAAGAACGCCTTGGTCCGCGCAGGAAGGTAAGGCAATTATAAGCAAAACATCATTAACTTATTGTTCCGAGGCACAGAACAAAAAAGTAAAAGTAATAAGTTCGCACACTTTATAATAATAATAATAAACTTTTTATTTCAGATAAGGTCTATAGTGTTAGTAACAATTAACTTAACATTTAATGTTAGAAGGTACATACACAGAAAACAACACAGTTAAAATTCAGCGTGAAGCTGAAACCACCTCCGTACTATAGCGGAGTACTACCGATCAGCGAACACACTGAGAATAGTGTTGGTGCTACCATGTACATCAGTCAGAGGCGCACTTTTTTCTAATAATGGCGGAAAACCCGTCAATATGGTTGTCCACAAACATCCCTGACGCACTGCTGCGCCATAGCAGCCTCAACAATACTCTCAGTGCGTTATTATAATGGGCACCACAGATATAGATAGACCCAGATAACGCAAGTATCACGACCTGTATGAAAACGAAGCGTGCCATTTTTTGGACGTACCAATGTAATACGAATGTTTTGCGTTTTCTAAATTTGGTATTCCCAGGTATTACTGAGGGTATTAAATTAAAAATAATTGTTTTTTAATTAATTACGCATAATATTAATCACAAAATGACTTACCGATGGAAGGAAACGTTTACTTTATTTTTTTACTTACGATTTTTTATCGTAAGTTAGGCACGATAATAGGCACGCGAAGTAGTTGCTCCTGCCTTATCTAGGTCTATCTATATCTGTGATGGGCACAAGGGTCGCCGTATGCAAGCTGAGTAAAATTGCAATCACGATTAAAATATAATCTCAGAAAGAGTCAATAACTAGGACAATAACACTATAGTAAGTCCTAATTAGAATTCAAATCTTAAGGGGGTGCGTCAAGGTACTCTGCGATAAGCTCGTGTTATAATAATAAAAATAATCAACATATAAATGAAAATATGACTTGAGTTATGTTAAACTTGAAGAGTCATGTTAATGATTTTAATAATTATAATTCTGTAAATGCATATTTGTTACTCCCGTGAATATTTTTTTGTTACCATACACAACTAGATACTGGCCTTAAAATTGCAAAATATATAAGCATATTTGAATTTCGTGGGTTACCCTGGTTTTTTAGAGTAGTTCTGTCTTAGAGTTATTTGTAATCTACCCAATTCCAAAAGTTAAAATTGTTCAAAATCGTCATGACAAAATCTTGTCAAATATGGAAGTAAAGAGAGTCTTTGTTGTAATCCGACATTATATGAACCTTGGTTCCGTAGAAATAACATTTGTAAATCTCGTAAACCGTGTCTTCGGGGTTCTTCCCAGTTTTTGACTTGCAGCTTTCAAGTAACTCCCTAGTCTCTTCTTTGTCGATACCGGCTGGAAGTTTGCCTAGTGCTACATCGATGTTCAACTGCCCATCACTAGTCACAATTTCAGCTTTTTTGAAGAAACAAAAGACGTACTGTTTAAATTTTTCATCGTCGATTAAATCGCCTTTTCTACCTTTATCCCTCGATTCTAATCTGACTCCAGATTCTGCGATACAAGCATCGCCATGGTCGTTGGCTTTTCGGTTCTGGGCTGGAGGTAAAGTGACGGACTGTAAGAGAGAGATAGAGAATAATGTTTATTTATTTGGCTCACCAACAATTGAATACTTACACTTAAACAAAGATATGAGATACGTTTGCTAAGCTTATAGACTAGTGTACCAATTTCTTACAGGTAAGCACATCATGTATTCGATATACTCACACTCACCGAACATAAGCATGTTTCCGATTGAAATCGAAATTAAGCCTGAATAAAAATCACATCGAATCAAATTTAAAATAAAATCAGATATGGGTAATGTTATGAAGATTGCCCGCAAGATGTAGTTTTTTTACGGTCTATGGTGACAATTTATGATGTTACAAAAAACAATTTGTGATGTAAAAAATATATTCTTTATTTATAACGAGCTTATGTCCGCGATTTGGTCCGCGTGAATGAGAGAGAGCAGACGAAGTCGCAGATTAAAAAGTACCCTATGTCCTTCCCCAGGGTTCAAGCTATTTTCAAATCAAATTTCATCAAAATCGGTTCAGCCGTTTCATCGTGAAAGCTTAACAGACAGAGTTACTTTCGCATTTATAATATTAGATTAGATTATAAAGTTCTACCGATTCGTATTCTAAAGAAGCTTAACTATTTATGCAAAGGTGGGTCAACTAATTGCTATAACTGACTGTATCTACATGGTACATTCACATACCAAGACAAACGATTCCCTTTCATTTTCCCAAAAACAACAACAAACTCAATAGGTATTATTAGTAGAGAAATATTACTTACAGCGCCATGAATTCCTACCACCAAGACGACACACAGTACTACAAGCGATTTCATCTTCCAAAGATAGTTTTGACACTAATGTTTAATGATTAAACCTGCTTTTATATATCTCTTGGATTTCATAAATAAAAATCTAATTAAATAAATAATGAGCACAAGTAAGTTAAGGAAAATGTGTTTTAAGTAATTAATAGGTCTATTTTAATTCAGACAGGTTCCATAGCATTCGTAACGTTTTTATTGTCTTAAGTTAGTAAATTACAATTATATTATTTTATTCACTACCTAATTATTCTTCTAACAAAAAAATGGCTTATGTTTAACGAATCTCCAGATACAGTAAATGACCTCCAAAAATAGTAAATGATCACCAACATTTAAACAAAGTATTGTGCAAATGTATGAGTTTGACTGTAAAAAGCGATTTGGTTGTGGTAGGGGATCAAAGTTATAACCTAACCTAACCATGTCGGATTCGCTCCAGGGGGGACTTAAGGGTTCTAAGATTTGGTGATCATTTACTATTTTTGGTGGTCATTTGGTAACTAAAATTTGGTGATCATTTAGTATTTTGGTGGTCATTATATTTGTTCCCAAAAGAATCATGATGGTGTATTCAAACGTCTCTGCAATTTATTTATTTACCTACTTATTCAGTTTCGGGAAACAATATAATGTATCATGTTAGTGAAAAAAAGACAACTGCCACCAAACTTTTTGAAGGTGGTTGTTTTTTTTAATTTTACTAGCGACCAGTCCGTTTTGGCAAAATTTTGTTTCGTTTTGTTTGTAACATTTTTATTCGTAATTCGTAAATATGCTGTACCTGTATTACATGGTTAATTATAATAGACTGATCTGATACGAGGAGCTCGTGACTAAGTAAAAGCTGTACGGATCAATCGGTCATGATTGCCGCCGGTCGAGAATCAGATGGGTGACCATTGGTTCATTCGTCCATGGGTCCATTTCGTACCGAGACTCCTACGTGCCTCGGAAAGCAAGAAAAGCCGTTGCTCACGGCTGTCATTCATAAATATTTGACAGTCGTTATGGGTAGTCAGAAGCCAGAAAATCTGATAACCAGTCTTACCAAGGGATATCGTGTTACTAAATTACTGGATTGTGGAGGTTAGAGAGGCAGTCGCTCCATGTAAAACACTGGTATTCAGCTGCATCCAGTTAGACTGGAACCTGACTCCAACTTGGTTGGGAAAAGGCTGGGCAGAGAAGGCGACCCGCCCCGGCCTCGCACGGGTGCAGTGTAGATACCGACACATCTTAAACAACTATCGTCATATTTCAACAAATTAACATAAAATAATATCAAACTATAGGTATGTATAATAATATAGTAATACGTTTATTTATTTGACTACTTAGATCGAATTGTTAGTAACATTAAAAACTTAATCTACGGGTTAGTTACATTAAAAACAGAACCACACACAACAACATTAAAATTATGAACGGCAAGGTTGTCCTTGTCGCACCAAAACATTTACAAAATGCCTTAGAATTGGGGCATTCAGCTAATCTGCTAGGGCCTTCGAATGCTATTGGAACTGCTACGCACCCTAGTAAGTAATGAAGCTGTCCTTTTCCTTCTAATTGCGTAAAAGTCATCAACTCCCGCTTCTGCGAACGTAACGGAAGCACTACAGTAACGCGGTGGCAGAATAAACCTATCCCTTATATCACTCTATCTATTGATGAAAACCGCATTGAATTTTTCGCGCACCTATACCCTGTTCACAATAAGATTAGACATAACCAGAAACCTTTTTTACAGTCCCTTCAACCGATACAAACCTTTTTTACAGTCCCTTCAACCGATTTTGACTTCTATTCAAGCTTAAGGCTTAAGGATGACATTAGAGGCCAAAAAAGTGGTTACAATAACAACTGTTTACTGCAGTTGCCATTTGTCATGCTACCAACGCAATAGAAGTCAAAATCGGTTGAACGGACTGTAAAAAAGGTTTGAGTAAATGTCTAATCTTATTATGAACAGGGTATAGTTTAAAAGATCCAAGCGTACGGAAGGACAGACGGCGGGATGCGACTTTGTTTTATACTATTTACAGATTAAGTTAAAATTTATGGATTTAAAACAGTATAGATTGAGAACAACGGATTAACTCACTGTATTGTCGGGTTCGTCCGACTAATTTCGATGGCATACGGCCACTTTTCTCAAAAAGTTCCACAGGTTGACACACCGCCCTGTCGTCGCCGCGCGTTGCGCCCGCGCGGACAACTACGAGGGTGGCGGGGTGGCGCGGGCGAGGGTAGAGATGGAAGAGGACAATACTCACGTTTCGCTTAGTGAAAAAATGGGTGCGTGTACTTATGTACGAGCGTGAGAAGTTATACTTCTTTGGCATTATTAAAAAAGTATATAAGCACAATTTGAATTGTAAACAACGCCATCTCTGACGTACATGCTGAACTACTTACTGCCTGACGTACATGCTGAACTACTTACTGCCTTCGGCAGTAAGTAGTTCAGCATGTACGTCAGAGATGGCGTTGTTTACAATTACTCCCGTGAGAATTTTGTGTGACGCTGTACGCGCGCATGCGCGAATCGTAAAATTTCACTCTCATCATTTTTTCATAACGCGCCTAAAGAAGTATAACTTCAAAAATAGTAAAACAGTATTGATAGAAACAACACCATCTGCAAAAGAGGCGATTAAAGACCCATTTTACCATACTGACGATAGTTTCATAACCTGTAAACGAATTTTGAATTTTTGACGGCTCTTTTTCTACAAAAATTGTCAGACATCAATTTAATCCACGGATAAATGACTTATACTAGGAATAAAAGATGGTTGGGAGAAATTCGTCTTTACTAATATATTTCGACACGCGTATTCTTTATAAACATCACGGAACAGATAAACATCAACAATAGAAATAAGCGCTTTAGAAATAATTTAACCAGCGTTGATTGAAAATTTTCTCTCTTTTTTTAATTCGATATAAATGTGTCTCTACTTTTATACCAGGCATATTTTCTTCAATATATGAACGTATTACCGTTTCACTTTATTGGCAGACATGAGAATCGCATTAGTCACAGTTAATGCATTCTGCGTTGCTTCTTACTTTTGTATTGCAGACGTAGCTTAAGGCATCGACGTATTTCCGATATAAACACACATTTTTACTCAGTGGTCTGACACTAATTGTCTCACTTGATGGGGTACAAGTAGCTTTTATATCAACTGTCTGGAATGTGTAGAAATATACCTAGGTCGTTTCACTTTTTCTATTAAATTTTAACTTCTCATTGTCCTACTCTCTAAAAATAATGTAGGTAGGTTACAATTTTCCAGTTTCATCGGGCATAACTCATAAACCAGTATTTTTATGAGAATAATGTGACCGAAGGCAAGGCAGTTTAAAAAGCCGGCGGCAAAACCGGCGGCAAAGCCGGCGTCATGTGTGGATGCACCATTAGGAAGATCTGTGCGCGATTGGTTTTCATTTTTGTTTTCCAAGAAAAACTTTCAAAGTTTTGAGCTCAAATATGGAAACAAAAGGCAGATAGACCATACGAAACAAAGAGAATACCTACAATCTCGTGTATGTATTCGCTTTTGAATTTCTATTTGTATTTGTTACTTTTAACCAAGAGCGATTGTAGGTATTCGCTTTTGAATTTGTATTTGCTTTGGTGGCTTCACTGTCAGTTTGCCGCGCGGTCTATCTGCCTTTTGTTTCATAATCTCAGCTTTTAAGGAATGCGACTCAGATCTTTTAACATACTACGACTAATGTCGTTAGTCACAGGTTCGAACAAAATGCCCATTTACCTTTACACGTTAAAACTCGTCCACGAAAACTTCTCGGAATGTCTACTCAGGCTTCACCGGTGTGTTTAACAAGATTTGTTCGACATATCAGTGTGGACCAACCACAGCGCTTCTCGTAGGCGTAGTGCCAACGTCTGCAGGAAATCCAATTGTATTACGGTTCCCTCTAATAATCTGTTTAAAACGCATCACTCTTCAACGAAATTTACATCGACGGGTGTAGTCATGGAATAATGTCATTGGGTAATTCAACTCCTGCGATTTATGCTCCTTTATTGTAGGTACTTATATTTGGGTATTTGGATACAGTTACACATGTCATGTCTATAGCGTGTTTCTCTTGATCGCCGTATAGATGTTTAAATCGTGATAGTACAACACACGTCCGACGTCTTTCGGCTGAAATGATGATGATGATGATGATGATACACACACTACACTCGCATACTATGTATCCTATTTTCTTTCTTTTTCATTTATTCATAGTTATTTTTATTCTTTAGATTTTGTTCTTATTTGTAGTTTATTTAATATTTTTTTTTTCAATTTATGTTTGATTGTAGAATTGTATATATTCATGATTGTATTGCTGAATAAATGTGACATTGTGCAAGTAACTAGGTATGTCTCATATGCACCCATACTCATAGACTTCTAGCTATAACAAAGCAAAGCTGCTTTGCCGCAGGTATAGGTATGGTGGTGTCAGATTAGGATCAGAAACAGTCTAACAGCTGGTTATTTGGATGATGGTCAAATATCACTATCCTCATAAGTATAAGCGTTTTCCCAAAAACAGTTGGTTATTTCCACAGTTATTTCTATATATAACAATAATAATAAAAAACACTAACCATTAACCAACTTGTAAAAAGAAAGCAATTAACTAGTGAAACGGTCAAAACAAATTGAAAACAACGGAATTGAGGTACAACGTCATGCTTAAACAATGTTTTTTTTGCCTTCAATATAAATTGAAATTAATAGGCCTACTTACTTACCTGATTCCCTTCGTCTGTTTTAAGGATGAGTTATGATAAACATTAATTGTACGGAACCCAAGCCCTATCAATCAACAATGACAATTTCCTTTGTATCGTTCATTTTGTTACAGTATTTATCAATCATATTTTGAGAAGTCGTTTTAGGTACGCGGTGATCAGGTGAAACGAATAAAACTATACGCAATTATAAAAAATGCGCGAAAATTCGTCAATCCGCTGCTGTAATTCGATTAAAAATGTTTTTAACACAAAACCGTTCTGTTGAAAATGTTTCTCTTAAGTTTCGTAATATTTGACAAGTCCTATGGGAAGATTTTTCAAGCTCATCTTTAATAATATTGATAATAATAAAATATTTATTGCATATAGATTATTTCTAGTTCGTACATATTAGACTTAAATAAGTAATTAAGTAAGTAAGCGTAGGTAGTACTTAAACTAACAAATATGTTTACGGGGTGGACTACTGTTCTCCTAGCTAGGTAGCTGAGCAACCTGTATTAAGGAGAGACAGTATGTCTCCCTAGATAAAAATCTTAAGAGTAGTGCTACGTGTTGTCTATATAAAAACCCCTAAAGGGTCAACTTTGTTAAACTGTCAAGATAAGTTAATTGGCAAAGACACTGGAGTGTTAGTTGTAACAAATCATATGAATTGGCAAGAGTAATCATAGAATGACAATTCTACTTATTAAAACGGTCAAAATCTAGTCGAATCTTATCTCAATCGATGTCAAAATCATGTCAAAAAAATGTATTGAATTCACATTCTATGCTTGTTGGTTGATAGACCTCCCACCAAATGGACCGACGACATCGTCAAGGTCGCGGGTGGATGCAAGCGGCAGGTTGCCGCTCGTTGTGGCCTATGTTCAACAGTGGATGTCTTTCGGCTGATATGATGATGACATTCTATTATTACTTTATCTTCTACTTCTTCTATCTTCTTCTAATATACACAAATCTCGTGTCATAGTGTTTGTTATCGGACTTCACCGAAACGGCTTGACCGATTTTTATGTTTTTTTTTATGTATATTTTGGTAGGTTTGAGAATAGGTCGAAGGCTATTTTTTTTTAATTTATATGGCTTATCAACGTTTGCCGTTTCAGCTAGTTACTATATATTTGCCTACAAGTATTTTTGGCAGTTTCAGACTGTAATGCGGGCTAGGACTCAAAGTTAGTAGAATAGAGCCTTAATTATAAAACTTCTTCGTAATTGGGCTCTGAACTACCAGTAATAATATGTAGGTAGGTATAAGAAGTAAGACAAATTCCTAAGCATCTAAAGAATCCGCTTTTATACATCAATCATGGAAAAAAGTCACTTAAGATTTAACATCAATACCCCTAAACTACAGTCAAGCTTGTAACGGGACCAAATCAAAGCCACATTCAATCGCCTGCCAGCTACATAGAACCGTAATTAATGAAAGAACCAAAGAAGCGAGATTTTTCCCAACTGTTATCTACACTAATTGTACTATTATTGCATTTTCTTTCCTTTTCCCCTCTTGCGTGACAACGGGAAAACTTTTTCCTGTAAACGTTAGACGCTATCCAAGGTTAATTTAATTGTTTATTTGGTTTCTTTAACAATACCATTGTTAGATGAAAGAACAAACCTCAATTACTAGATCTTCAGAGTCATTGTTCTATAGTTTGTTTGAAATTATTTTTCTCATTCTGTTAGGAACCTTGTATTATACTAGCCATGTAGGGTTTTATAAATACAGTAATATTGAAAAGTGCTAAATGCCTATTGCTAGCCAGATCCCAGATCAACCATAACTTCAAACCACTTCGACATACGTACAAACCCATTATTTCCAAGTCCTGCTCAATATTTTTAAGGAGCAACGCTTGCAGATTTGCGTCCAAGAGCCGTCAATATATCAAGGTGGGTTTCAGACGCTCCACTGAATATTCCAAAAGTTTTCAAGGGACTTGCCGACTTTGCCTTAAAAGACACGTTACGGCGTTAATAAACCTTTTTGGCGCGAAAAGATAACAATAATGTAGAGGTGTTTTTGTTTGTATATTTTTTCAGCTTGATTAAAAATGCATCTTATTTATGGAGGCTAAATTGGCCGGGGAAGCCGTCCTACCTTTTAACGTTGTTTTATTTACTTCACGCATTTTGTTGTAGCCTTACAACAAAATGCGATGCGAAAACAAAATGCGAAATTTTGTAATTGTTGATTTTTCGGTTGGGTTTACAGCTTACTGTGTTTACCTTTGTTTAACCACGAATATGTATGATAAACATTCTAAAATAACTATGGTCATAAAACCACGGGTTGTTCTACAATGTGTTATATTTTAAGCCTAAAATATAAAGTACTGCAGTAAACACTCACAGAGTGTTCTCAACCACACAGACATTAAAATGAATGCACTCTAAAATATTGGAAACCTGTCACTCCTGTCTTTTATTTCCCTATCCGTACCTCATATAAAATGCTAGCTGACATAATACTTTGCAACTAAATTATAAGCTTTATTTTCATCTCCTATCAAAGCAACATGTTGTAACAGCCTACAAGAGACCTCAGATAGTCTGAGAACAGAAAAACTCACAAGTTTTCCTCGTATACCCTAGTTGGGACGTAATTATTTTCGGCGGACAAGCTGTTACGAAGTAATCGTCCACATTACACGAGTAACAGATAATAAGGTTTTTACTTACTCTCGAAGTACTACTTATTAATATTATGTTGTAAGAAAAAGTATAGGTACCAACTTATTGTCTTAATATTACGGTTTGTATTTAACAGTGGTTTTAAAAAGGTCCACAATAAGAGGGTGTAAAAGCGACTTCTGACAAAAAACCACAATCAAACATTTCACATTAAATCAAAATCAATGAGCATAAAATAACATTCATTCAACGATCTAACTACAAGCGCGCACGCAAGTAAAAACTAACATTTAAAATCGTTCTATTTCCACAAACGGTCCCTAGTCGCAGGAAATTGGAATGCCTATTTGAATTGTTCCGTTGGTGAGCCGTGTCACTAGACTCCGCGCGCTCCTCTACTGTGTTAATTCCTACACTGACTTACCGATTGATTTTACTAACATTCAAATTGTTCAATAGGGTAGCGAGTTTTGTGAACTTTGTA
Organism: Charanyca ferruginea; assembly: GCA_947361185.1. Classification (NCBI taxonomy): domain Eukaryota; kingdom Metazoa; phylum Arthropoda; class Insecta; order Lepidoptera; family Noctuidae; genus Charanyca; species Charanyca ferruginea. The sequence continues at coordinate 51,653,126 of OX376055.1, read as the reverse complement.
GACTTTGAATAGACTTATATCTATTTCTGTTACATACTTAGGACAACTCAAAATTTAATCGAGCTCGGTTATTTTAATGTTGTATTTAAGCTTTGTAAAGTCTTGAGAATTTCCAAGATTGTTTTCATTTGAGGCCTATCTCGGCTCCTTTTGATGTACTCTCTAGATTTACTCAATACCAATTATAAAAATCTTGTGAAGCTGATTGGAATATGACATTTTGTGCCTTACATTTTTCAGATTTATTCCAGAAATTAAGTTTGCGCATTTAGGATCCCTAAGTGCCTTTTACTCGAACAAAAAGAATGCAGACACGTGCCATTCTAAGTGTTAATTTTCAACAAAATCCGTTCAGCTGTTTCGACATGATTGAGTTATAAAATATTATTAACTACCACACACCTGAAACGTTAGTTTGAATTTCATCAAGCATGTTCATGTTAGAGTTTGTTGCGCTAGTTATAAGTTTGTAATTGAAAAATTGAAATGAAACTCTAATTTTATTAGGATAAGGTGTCGAATACCAAATAATTTGATTAGTTTTCGCAATATTTCGATTTTTTTGGCCAAACCATCAACTTTACTCCGTGGTACCATTGAATAAAAACTGAATAGAATTGGAGCACCCTTTGTTCTTTGTACTCTTCCATACACAAAGCACTGAGGGACGTACTCTGAATATAGAAAGCTCTAAAACTAGATACCGATATTGAACGTTTTCAGTGCTGTCCATTCAAGTTTCAATACAGGATCGAAAGGTTTTTTGTCGTTTTAGGTCAAGCCGCTCTTGCAATGATCAGTCCGAGGATGGATGACCATTCTTTACGCTTCGTCTGCGCAAAGGACCGTCAATGTTTGTTTCGTGTGTATATGAAAATGGTTTGCTGTCGTAAAACCATAGATTTTCATGCGTAAAACAATTCTTTGGTCTAATCAACGAATAATCGAATGGTAATATATCTTTTATACATTTCCATTACCCTGTTTTTGTGTCCTACTGCTTGGCAAAGGCCTCCCCTTTCTCCTTCCCACTTCCCAATCTTGTGCGATCTCTGCCCACGTTAGCCCCGCAAATATGGTCAGATCGTCACACCACCTTCGTTTCGGTCGACCTTGGCGGCGATGTCCTCCTTCAGGTGTCCAGTGAGTGACCATCTTTGCCCATCTCTCTGGATGCATTCGCGCAACGTGGCCAGCCCGCTCCCACTTCAGCCTGGCGGTTTTTTCACCAACATCTGCCACTTGAGTTATGGAGCGCAGGGTGGTGTTTCTCACGCGATCCATTCGCTTGACACCTATTAGGCTACATTGCATTGCTCGTTGGCAAATCTTGAGTTTGGACTTCTGTTGCTCCGTGAGTGACCAGTTTGTGCACCATAAGTTAGGATGGGCAAGATGCACATGTCGACAAGTTTTCTCTTCAGCGTCATTGGAAGACTTCCTTTCGAGTATCCTTTAAGGGCCCAGAAGGTCTTCCAGGCATTTTGGACTCTTCTTTCGACTTCTTTGTCTTGCCGGTTTTTAAAAGACACTATCTGGCCAAGTATGTGTACTCATCGACATATTGCAACATATGCTCTTCTACCTCAACCCTACGTTTCGTGCTGTTCGTCATGATCAGGGTCTTGGATCTGTTCTCAATGAACAGATACAAGACCCGTGCTCAGTTCTCAGATCTTGGAGCATTGCTTCTAGTTCTGAAGATGATGTGGATGTGGATGTAATATATCTTAATTGCCAATAAAACGGTCACCCATCCTTATGCTGCGGTCAGTCCGTCCGACTACATCGCTACAATCCGCTTTATGTAATTTCCGTGGCGCCTACGGACCCGGGAAGTAGCCTGAATATTTTTGCCAATTCCGTTGAAAAGAGTCAAGTTTTTTTGCTTTATGACGCTACTCCGTCGCCTTTGTTTAAAAATCCAATTTTGACTGGATCGAAAGCTCAGTTGATTTTGATATGTACGTGTATCATGCATGCCTTGAGTAAAACTAGCCTTAAATAACCAATTAAGGTAAACCAGGCCAGGATAGTTGCCACAGGGGTATAGTTTCCTCAATTGTAATAACTCTAGTTTCGTAGATGAATTACGTTTTTTATTAATCTATCGAGAGACTCATCGATCGTGTTGCATGTCTCTGTGCCATTGCACGAGACGGCAAGGTGCGATCAAAGTTTTTGCGGGATAAATGTCTTCTTTATCGTAGGGGCATCTATCCTAAACGATTTTACGAATTTTTATGGACTAGGCAACTATCTTATATATGGGATGGGAATAACGTACAAAATCTGAATACGTAAAAGAAACACTTTGTACATGTTTGGATTTTTTTGTACTTATATTTTTAATTATTTTATGTGATGTAGAGTAAGCGCTAAGTTAGATCGCGGAATTCAAATATTGATGCATTTTTTGCAACTTTCAGCCCGGAATCTAGTTGTGTGGCAATAAAAATTAAAAAATTCGTGGGAGTAACAAATATGCATTTAATGAAATGTGATACCTAATTAAAATCTGCAACATAACTCTCCAAGTTAGAAAATCCAAGTTAGAAATAAGTTAGAAAATTTTTATTACAATACAACGTGATACTGACCTGCAAATTGTAAATAACGTAAGAAAATATTTAGTTTATTGAATTTTGCGGGCTGCCCTGTTATATCCTCCTTAACGAGTTTATGCGAAAACCGTCTCTTTTTTAACTAACTGTGCAATAAGAGAAAGATACATGTAGAATAAGGTCGCAAATGAATACCATTTCCACAAACTTTAAAGTAACGTGCATATACGTCCCGAGTTGTGTATTCTGTTCTCGTTACTTCAGCCAAGAGTACCGCACTAACAAGATGATGTCCCGAGTTTAACGTTTTATAAACATGTAATACACTACATGTTTATATTATACTTATTAAATTTTTTGGTGTCTGAAATTTCCAGTGTCTATGAGGGTATTTTCAGGGCGTATGTCAAAAATAACTCTATTTCACCTAATCTTTTGGCAAGTTTTTGACATTGATCGTCGCTGACACAAAATTACTTTGAACCTTTTTAATTACGAGAGTTCTTGTTTCTTCCATTATAATTAACGCCTCTTAAACGTTTCTTAAACATATGACTGACATATTACAAATTAACTGTTTATTCATAACAAAAAATCATAATATCTCATCTTGTGATATTACTTGTAAAGCATTGCGACAAACTTTCGGAATGTAATTATAAAATTTATCACTGTCAACAAAAAAGTTGACACAAAGTTTGCGCGTACCGGGACTTCGTTCAGAAACTCGCCAGTAATACACCAATTAACGAAAAAAATATACAGCTACAGGCGTATAAAATATTTTTCCTCGTGATTTTCCGAACGGTCTACAAAGATGGAGGGCGTGATCTAGAGGACTTGTAATTTTGCCTCAGGCCTCAGACCCTACAATTAGGGGGCTTCGGATTTTACTTTGTTAAACAACACCTCCTTGGGATACCAATGGATTGATCGCACAGCCATCTTGAAAACTTGACCTCAATTTACAAAGTAACCTTTTAAATTCTTTTGAAAAATAATTGTGGTCTTTGCATGTATTTAGAGAAAATGATTAGAAACCTTCGGGGCATTTTCAACATGACTTTTGAAAAGGGAAAAGTCCTTCTTTTATATAAGATAATTGGTAAGTCGATACGTTTCTAAAAAGAGGATAAACTAGAGCTAATTTGCAACTTTGACCCCGAAAACTTGGGGTGGAAACTGGGTTAATTTTGAGCTACACTTAGTACTTTTTAGGCTTACAAAAACTGGTAATTATAAGAAATCTAATCGGCGCTGGACGCAAATTTTATACTTTCCTGTTAGCTTATTATAAACATATGAATACTCCAAAAAGTATTTTTTGAAGTATTCAATATTTTATCAAAAAGCCTGATAACTAAAAAAGAAAACATAAAATATGTTATACTATAACTCAAATACAACCCAATTTCGACCTCAAGTTTTCGGAGCCTTAATTGTTTCCAATCGAATCTAGTTTATTCAATTTCAAAGAATCTATTAAATAATTAATCTTCCTGTAAGTATGTTAAAACTGACCTATTATACAATGTAAGAATATTATAATCTGCTCTTCTACACTATACATATGTCGGATCGTCAGGATTTAGTCCATTACATTCGGTCATCATGTAGGCAGAAGATGGGTGGCGTGCTATGGAAACACTGGGTATACATACAATACACGTTGTTTATTAAAAACAATTTATCACAAACTCAATTTAAAATAAACACAGATTCAAATTGAAATAGACATAGTAACACTTACACAACGGGACGTCTTAGCTCCGATGCGATCAGACACTGCATTCTGAATGTCCTGCTCGCTGTGGGCTGAAAACATCACGACTCTGTAGAAGCGCGCCAAAATGGTGGTAGATCACGTGTTGTCGCTAATGGCGGGCTTGCGATTCGTTTCATGTCTGTACTATTGACCGGATACGACATATAAAACATTATAAAGAGGAAAGATTTGTATTCTTGTATGTTTGTAACAAATAAACACAAAAACAACTGGTACGATTTTAAAAATTTCATTGGAATCGGGCATTCTCCCTGAGTAACATAGGCTATCCTATGTTACTCAGGGAGAATGCACGATTACCATAGTAACATCCATACTAATATTATAAATGCGAAAGTAACTCTGTCTGTTACGCTTTGACGTTGAAACGGCTGAACCGATTTTGATGAAATTTGGCATGAATATAGCTTGAACCCCGAGGAAGGACATAGACTACTTTTTATTCGCGATAACCGTTATTCACGCGGACGAAGTCGCGGGCAAAAGCTAGTAGGCTATATTTATCAATAGAAAATATCAGGAATCCTTGAGAACATTCACGCGGCGGAATCGCGGGCAAAGTGCTATTTAATTTTATTTTTCCTAAATAACTCCTGTATTCAGAAGAATATACATGCTTTAGATAAGGTAAAAGAACTTAAAATATGATAAAAATATGGTCAACATCTTATACACGATTTGCAAAAAAGTAAAACGTTGTAAAAATTTTCTTTAAAAACTAACGTTTCTATAGAAGAATCCTGAAATCGACATTCTATTCATTTCTTCTTTTAATTAAAGAGCTTACTTTTGTTTCCTATTGTATTCAACTCATTCTATTGTGCTCCTAGTAGTTGCAATCTGACCTAAGTTTCCAATAAGTAGCAACAAGCGAAAGTTTGAACTCGGAACTCCATTTTACAAAATAAAGTGTAATACTTTTTACAAACAACAATCTGAGTTTTATTAACCAACGAAATGGAGGAGTTATCAATTCGACTTCGACATCGTCGACATTTGTCATTTTTTAAGGCATACCTAATACATGCATAACTTTTTACAGTACAGGGCCTCAAGTCTGCTATTACAATAGTGTCAGAATGGTCTATCATTAATTTCATAATTGTTGATTTTGACAAGTTTGGTAATCTACTAACATAATGGCGTCATTATGACTTTCCAATGGTCAACCACTGACACGCCATTGAAAGAAATGATAATAGAATGGTAATCTCGTACAAAATGACAAATGAATGGCTGACGCGGTAATCTGCTAAAATTTGAACAGTTCCTTTGATCAGTGACCTACCATTAGAACGTCATTGTGCAGTCATTGCTTTTAATTCGACCGACCAATGATCGACCATTATGAATTTAGCAGATTACGAACTTTTAGAAAATGACAATGGGATCGTGTTGGAATGACGAAATTATAAAATAGCAGACTTGGCCCCCAGTCCGATTGTCAAATACTCTAATGTTAGTAAGTCTCCGGTTATTGTCGGTAAATAGTTAACGAGTATTTTTATACGGCTTATGTTAAACGAACCTCCAGATATAGTAAATGACCTCCAAAAATAGTCAATGATCACCAACATTTAGCCAAAGTATTGTAGAAATGTATGAGTTTGACTGTAAAAAGCGATTTGGTTCTAGTAGGGGGTCACAGTTCTATCCTAACCTAACCATGTCGGATCCGCCCCAGGGGGGATTTAAGGGTCCTAAGATTTGGTGACTAAGATTTGGTGACCAATTATTATTTTTGGTGGTCATTTGGTGACTAAGATTTGGTGACCAATTATAATTTTTGGTGGTCATTTGGTGACTAAGATTTGGTGACCAATTATTATTTTTGGTGATCATTTGGTGACTAAGATTTGGTGATCATTTACTATTTTTGGTGGTCATTATATTTATTCCCTTTTTGTATTAACCTGAAACTTTAACAGCTTTATCGGAATCTAAGTCCAGTCAACCTAAAATGGCAGTAGTTATAATTGACTGAGAAGTACCACTAACGGGTATTGAATTGGTTTTCTTCCAAATCAAACTTAGAAGATAATAAGATAAACTAAGAAATTTACCTAACAAATCGGTTTCCGTTTGTTTCAGATGCTGCAACAGACAATACTGAAGGGGAAATTGGTGATATATATTAAGCAAAATGTAAGTACAAATTCATTAAACAATTCCCCTCACAATAATGTTTGTTTTCAGTGAACAACCGCGGCTAGTAATTACGCAAATGAATGTGCTTCCGATTAACACTGATTTAATTTTACAGCAAGCGATATCGTGTGGTTTGCTGTTAATGGTAATTTGGTGATTGGTAAACGAAAAAGTAAAAATTTGTAAAATTTACACTAGCTTTTGTAGTTTAATTATTCGTTAAAATAAGAACGTGCCTACTAGTTCAGCTAGCATTTAAGCTTAAGTTTAGAAAAGCAATTCAAAAATCAAAACACATATACATGCATAGAATAGAAATAATGTACAATGACAACTGTAAACTTTACCCTCATCGATCTTGTCGACAAGAATTTACTTGCCTACATGCACGTTGTGCGAATAACTTAGAAAGACCACAGCCATCATAAATTATTCACAAACGCCTCGTGGTAATTTTGAAACTGTCAAACGATACAGATGGAAGGGACACAAATGTGTATGTGTCTGTATGGAATTATATGTTTTAAGAAGCGAAGGTGTGGGTCATTCCTGCGGGGTCTGTCATACATTGATGATGATGTCAATCCATGATGAAAGTTTACGCATCGGCACCCCTCCCACCCGGTAAATTTAATTAGATTATTAAAAGGCACTTTTTAACTTAATTTACATAGAAGTCTTATACGACATAAGTACGTATGTATACGTCGTAGAAGTTCTGCAAGCAAACTACCTAGGACGTGTTTTTTTCGCCCAATGTGCGTTGTCTTTCTTCAAACCATTTTTATTATAACAAAGATCATGCCAGGCTAAGGTTTACAGTTGTAAATAGTCGCAAAGGTTTTGTAAAAGAATTACATTGGAGTCAAATTCGTTAACAGTTTGTTAGTTAATAAACATCAAGAAATGTTAATTAGCACATAGGTCCTCAATTTATTATTATCCGTACATCATTAATACTTGACACAAATTTGAAGAATGTAAGAACCAGGGTATTCACAATATTAGAACAAGGAAATAATCAGCATTAGGTATATAAATCAGTTAATTTTTATTTTAAATTTCTTGATATTATCCACTTAGAAAATACTAAAGTTTTATAAAGAAAACAATGTAAATAAAAAAAAATTGACGTTATTTTTGCGAAATATTTTTTTAAAGTGAAAAATAAACAATACGTTTTTTAAAAAGACAACCTTTTAAATAAGAGCTTTTTATTGTTCGCTTTATAAAATTAAGTCATCCCCTAATTTTCCACCTTTAAAGGTGGCATATAATAATTTCTTAAAATTTATATGAGACCACCCCTGAGACAAACTCTTTCCATTTTTTTACCAGGAATTTTTAAAATTAATGTATTATATTGCTGGAGAAATCACGTAATAAACACACAAAATAAAAGACACGTTCGAAATGACAGCCCCATCCTTTTTTAAAATCGGTGAAAAATAAAAAGTAATTTACACAAAATTCTCAAATCATGATTTTTTCCGTAACTAGTTGGCAGTATAAATAGGTAACCTAATAGGTAAAACAATTAATTTTCCTCATATAAGTCATTAAATACCTACCAAGAGCAAAAACTCCTTTCTGCCTAACAAAGTATCCACTGTTAGTCCCACACAGGAGTCGTTAGCAAGAATAAATTAACATAAAATTCAATTAACTCACTACTTAGTGCAAAACCGCTAAAGAAACTCGGCCGCATCCTCAGCGCTTCGTATGTACATAAAAACAAACAAAAACTACGTACTAAATGGTGCTTAGTAAAGTAGTTATCTACTATTTGAGTTAGTAATTGAAAGGTTTGTAACACCTGAGTTTCAAACTGCACAGTATACAGTCTGATACTGCGCAGACTGTACCGATTTTGTTTTCTTTAAAACAAAATCGGTTGTGCATCTCATTCAAAAATGTTTAAAATTCCAAACTAATTGCATTCCATACTAATATTATAAATGCGAAAGTAACTATAATATACCTATACAGCACAAACTATTTTGTAATGTGCCGCACTATCTCGTGAATAAATGGTTTTTCTTTCTTCTTTCTTCTTCTAACTCTGTCGGTTACGCTTTCACGATGAAACGGCTAAACCGATTTTGGTAAAATTTGGAAAATAGCTTGTTCCTTCGTCTGCATCCACGATAACCGACATTCACGCGGACGAAGTCGCGGGCAAATGCTAGTTTTTATAACTTTATCCCTTGAATAATAAGATTATTTCAATTGTGCTACACAGTCAAAATATGAGTTCACTAATTCGTCTCTACAATAAATAATTAGACTTGCTGACCCAACAGACGTTGTTATGTCTCTATCTACTTTACCAACCTACCTACCTCCTATCTACCCTACCTTTTTTTTTTTTTTTTTTTTTTTTTTTTTACGTGGGGAAATCCTCATGGACTGTCCCCCGTCTGGGGAAGACGGGAGGGTGTGCCGGACTCCTACCGGCTAAAACCACCACGGTGTTCCTCGACTGACCTATGGGCGGGGGTACGGGATTCGCTCGCGCATGCACCGCGCCCCCGCCAGGCTATGATCCACCAACCTACCAACCTACCAACCTACAAACCTACCAACCTACCAACCGACCAACCTACCAACCTACCAACCAACCTACTTATCTACCTACCTACCATACCCTACCTACCTACATACCCTACCTACCTACCTACCCTACCTACCACAATTTTCTCATCGTGTAAACCTTCCCTGGACTTCCACAAATATTTCAAGACCAAAATTAGCCAAATCGGTCCAGCCGTTCTCGAGACAAAACAAACGATCAATGATTAATTTTTATTATATAGATAGATGATCACTCATACAATAATAGTTATTTTATAATAGTAACACCAGCTTATAATTGTCACACTGCAGGTGACCTCTTCTCATACAGAGAAGGCACGAGCATTGATCAACACGTGCGCTCAAGGCGGATTGGCGATTTTAGACTTATATTGATTATATAAAAATGAATCGCTAAATGTGTTGGTAAGCGCATAACTTGCGAACCGCTTGACCAAATTGGGTAGGGTAGGCGTAGGGTAGGCGTAGGGTAGGCGTAGGGTAGGCGTAGGGTAGGCGTAGGGTAGGCGTAGGGTAGGCGTATGGTAGGCGTAGGGTAGGCGTAGGGTAGGTGTAGGGTAGGTGTAGGGTAGGTGTAAGGTAGGTAAATAGGCAGGTAAGTAAGTAGATAAGGACAGGACAACGTCTGATAAGATGACGTAAGAAGTGGCATTCTGTAAGGTAATTTCCCCGTCACTTCGACGCTCACTTCGCACTCGAACCCGATTCAAAGTGTCAAATATAAGGTCATTTTGAACCTTATGCGAAGTGAGAGTGAATAGCGATGTGAGATGCGAGTTGTTGTTTGAATTTTACAGAATCAACCTACAGGTTTCCTCAGGATGGTTTCCTTCACCGATGGCAGTAATGTCTTAGATAAAGTTATAGAGAGATTGAGATTGTAATACTTTGTATGAGCAACATAATAAAGCCTTAAAAAAGATCATATATGCACATTCTGCAAATTCGTTCTATTGATAAATATGTTAGTGGAAGCATTCTTTCACAATACACAAGCAACACATTGGTGCCAATTCTATTGTGCACGAACTAAATTAATTTTAAGCTATTTATATCTCTTTCTCTCCAATAAAACAAGAAAGAGACAAATAAGTATTAATAACAGCTGTCAATTTAAGTTAATCTAAAATGTTCATATAATTATAGTTGTCATTTCAGACCGTATTGATTAAAAACACTGCGAAGTTCGACATCTCTAACTTAGTCCTTGTCTGTCGCCGTCCTTTTCTTCAGCTGCCTGGTAGAAAGAGATGCCAAATGATTAATTTTGGTTTAGTTTGTGAACAAGGGAATCGGCACCATTATGACTTTATCCTATTTACCGTGATCTAAATATGCACACAGCAATAAATAGACTTTCCCAATTTAACGTCAGTTTAACTCAATCGCCGTTTACGCCACTTATTCACGAGAAAAAACATGTTATCTTGTTTCAACGATGTCCTAAAACCAATAAACGGTGCAATAAACAATAAAAGCTATGCCTCTATCCCATAAAAATGTTGTTTTCAACTTTTATGGTACATATAACATGATGTGTGTCGTTATTTCGCTTTGTTTTTAGTCTTTCAACTGTCTTTTATGACGTATCTAAGTACCCGTGTAGTTGCAAGTAGCTATTTTCACGTTATCTCTCCCTTTTGAGCGCAACTGTTGAAAATACTTCGACTTGTTGCGCTTGAAATTTGAAAAAATAGCATTGTATTGTTTTATGAACACATTCAGATCTTTTGTCCACATTACACCAAGAACAATTCAACCTACTACAATATTTCGGATTTATTTTGCAGAACAAGAATATGCATAAAATCTGTTTGATTATGTAAGTATTTTGAAATGTGAATAAGCCTATCTAAACCAATATTGTAAAGAGGAGAGATTTGTTTGTTACGATTAAACTCAAAAATTACTGGTCCTATTTCAAAAATTCTTTCACCAATCGAAAGCTACATTATCCCTGAGTAACTTTATCAAATAAAAAAAGTTAGGGATCCTTGAGGAGCTCGTGGCTAAGTTAATCCCGTACAGATCGATCGGTCAAAGATTAAGCAAGGCTAGCCGCGGTCGGTCTGTGCTTGCTGCTGTATCTACTGCTTTGCAAAACAAAAGAAAATGATTTGGTTTTGTTACTTTTTACAATTTTAATATATTTTTAATTACTTTTATGAATTATTTTTATTACAATAAATTAAAAAGGCGTCCGATTAAAGACTGCGTCTACATCACCCCCGCACTCGTCCACAAATTCAGTACGGGCCAAATGCTCAAGGTTATTGGCATGTATACAAGCCTTAATAAGTTGAATTAGTGTTATCATTCCGTTCGTTGCTGGTTCTGTACCTTTTGCCTGCCTAATGGTAAAATGTGGCTGTACTCGGATATCTATGGGCTGTACTGTATAATATTGTTCTTGACATAATGTACTGTACCACATTTGCGAAATAAATTGTCTTATCTTCTACGCATTTTTGATCTTTCGTTTTCTCTAATCCCATGTCAGTACGTGTTTGATATTCGTTACAGAATTATATTCTTTTATTTATTTTTGAGTTATATATACATTTTTATATATTATATCATAATATTAGTTCTGATGGATGTGTGGAGTTACCAGAATGGATAAGGTGAGAAATGAATATATTAGAGGAAGTTTGAAAGTGGCGCCAGTGACAGAAAAGTTGAAAGGGAATCGTTTGTCTTGATATGGGCATGTGAAGAGAAGAGACGAAACTCATGTGACCAAAAGAGCGATGAATATTAGTTTGAATGGATGGAGAGGGAGAGGAAAGCCAAAGAAAAGATGGGTGGATTGTGTGAAATGAATGAAAACGGAGTCAGTGAAAGCATGACGTTGGACAGGACGGAATGGAAGAAGAAAACATGTTGCGCCGACCCCAAGTAACATGGGATAAGGGCAGGAAAAAGAAGAAGAAGAAGAAGAATATTAGTTCTGATTTCCGAATTTCATATTACGTAGGCTTCGTGTTCGTTCGTGTTTCGTATAACAAAAAACAAAAAGCTATTTAGGAACAGTCAGGTCAAACGTCAAGGTTTTCCGCATGTCCTACAAAACGTTTCCGTCAAAATAAGGTGTTTTATATTGAAATTAATGATGTCGCTTGGGCACTCTGTAGGCACCTAACCCATTTTTCTTCAAATAGATTTTTACGACTTGCTTTGTCTACTATCCTGAATACTTAAGCTGGGAACTGAAACTTTTCAAAAAGTTAAAACTTAAATGAGGAAAGAATCTCAAATCTCCAACACGGCATAGGTTGAATAGAAATACTTACCACACTCAATGCCACACTCCACACCTTTATGCATGACCAATTAATTTAATATTGAAGTATTTAAACCCATTTATCTTTGATTTTTTTATCATCCAAATCCATTAAGAAATGGCAACACAGTCAAAATAGAGATCGTAAGTACAAGGCGACATTACAACATCATCCATGTAATTTTTTTTTTGCTTTCTGTTGATTTTACCAATAAGTGTTGAATCAATTTCGATAAAATTTATATGGGACCACCCTTGAGGCATACCCTATCCATTAAAAGAAGAATTTTTAAAATCGCTTTACATTTTCCGGATAAATCGCGTAACAAATATACAAAAAAAAATAAAAGTAAAAATAAAAAACATACAGACGAATTGAGAACCTCCTTCTTTTTGAAGTCGGTTGAAAATACGTTCTTGCACCACAACCGTACAATAATCGTGCCTACTACTTATTTACTAACGACATAAAAATACAATTGCGACGACATTCTAATAAAATCTTCCAAGTTGCTCAAAAACTCTTGCCAGACCATTATCAAACCTCTTTATTATAAACCCAAGACCTTCGCACAAACTTTACAACGGTTTGCTTTCATTTATCATTCATTAGACCTCGTTATCTCCGAGTTTTTCTTATTCAAATTAGATGTTTAAATCTTTCTTTTTCATTGATTTTTTTTTGCTACAGGAATATTTTAATGTAAACTTAACCTTTGTGAGTTAAGATAAGGTTTATATAGGACAGTGTTCAAAAGACTAAATGCGCAATGTTAACTGCTGTCGTAATAGTTATATTGTTCCTTTTTCAAGCTTTTATTTGACTTGGAATGTTTGTATGTTGTAAGATTCTCTATTCGATTTTTATTAAGTGTAGTTTAATAACGTTTTGACGTAATATGATTATAGTATAAAGAAAAACGGTTTCAGACATACTGCTCTAAAAAGCAAAAAAAAATAAAGCGTGTGCAGTTTTTAATCGAAACAATAAATATTTGAAAAACAGTTTGAAAAAGCGGCAAAGATTCAAATTGATACGACAATTAGAAGTTTGTTAAATTCGACTTCCAAAACTGTTTACATAATTAGTTACAGATGAAGCTTATAAAATTGTGTTAAAAATGTACCTAATTACCCAGTTTTTATAATATAATAATGAAATATCTATTCTCACTTATCATTACATGGCTCATAAATACTGTTAGCTTACATTCGTAGATACAAACGTTAACATAAAGTGGAATGAGCAAAATCTTAGTAGATGACTTTATGTATTAACTCTAATGCTTGATTTACATATTCAAAGGAATTATCGTGATTGTGGCATAATACCTATATTTATAATGCTGTAAGTGACCAATGCTGGCTACACTCTTGTAAAATATCTTGGACTCCTTTGATATAATAAAGTAATCATGAGGGCGGACGAGCGCGTGAAGTAAACATATAATAAATTCGATCGATTTTTCAATTGGAAACACTGCTTATACTAATAATATTGATCTAGTTTGAAGGTGTTTTAATATTTGAGTAATAATAATTTTGCTTTACTATATTATACATTAACGCAAAATACGCGCTGAGTCGTGGAGTTGCGGACACCGGCCCGTCATACTACTACTACTACATATTATACATTATAGTCCACCGCCGCGAAGCGCTGAGTTAAGGATGTTCATATGGTTTTCACCGATAGGCAGAAATTATATCTAGTAATAATTTATAAACACTTTACGAAAGTTGATATTATAAGTGCTCTCCGTGCGAAACCAAAATGCTACAGGATAACCGCATTTGAAATCGGTTCGATTGGAATACTTACGTCAGCACGCTTGTACAAGGCCTAGAGACTGATAGTCATAAAGGACCTGTAGTAGTACTGACCACGAGCATTCGCAAATTTATTTTACATACATTCGTTGCATGAGTTTTTGTTACGCAATGAAATTCATTAGGTACATTCAATGTATAGCTATTTCCGGTACTGTGCTGAACTCGCTTTTTTGTTCGTATAATGAGAATACTGGGAATCTGAAACTTGGTTTATTTTAAGAAATCGTGAGACATGCGATAATTAAAATATTGAATATCGAAACATCAACACATTGAACGTTTTTGATATTAATATATTTCCGGTTCCCATTAAAATGATGTTGAAAAATGTGTGTATATGCGGTTAATAGCCGAAGCGCGACTACACCTAGTTTTAGTCTAGTTAAGGCGCTAACAAGCGACTTTTGCAGATTTTAAACTGACAATCACGTCAAAACGTGTAGTGTAAATGATTTGAAAAAAAAATATATGGTATACTAGAACATTCTCTTAATCATTTAGTATGTGAATATTTTTGATTAAGTACATATTTGTGTCTGACGCGAACAAAACATTGATAATCGCACAAAATCTACCAGGAATATTTAAACGAAACTTTTACTATTTTACAGACAATTTTATTATCTATCTCTTAGTATACGCCTTTTTTTTAAGTTAAAGAATACTATCTTTTATTTAATTTTTTCGACTAAACTTTGAGAGTTTTGGACGCAGCGCATACGATTCTCTGGTCGCTCAGGGTCGCCGGCGTATATCGTCGCCTTAAACTTCGATGTATCCTACTTATCTTCGGTTAGAACTAGGTTTAGCCTTCATCATATCGGCTATAACTAGGTGCAGCCGCACAACGGTGGTTATATTGTTTGTTTTTGTGCTTTTGAACCGGAAGAAGACGGTCGACGTCACACCCGAGGTTCGGTTTGGTTAGATTCCTTTAAACCCTGCAAGCAGAAATAGGTTGACCTGACGTCGATCGTCTTCTTTTGTTCAATGGTTCGAGCTCGAAGCTACATCTAAGTTTAACTAACTACTACCGGCTACACCTAGTTCTAGCCGGATAAAACCGGCCTACCTGGTGTAGCCGCAGTATATACTGTAAAAATGCGTCGACAGGCGTATCAAAATTCACGCTCTGTTTATTTACAAAGAGCGAAATATCAAAATGTACGTAGGTAGGTACATTTTGATGTTTTGCTCCATATTCTATTATAATTCAATTAATAAATAGGTACTTACATTGATTTATAGTGGTACTATTTTTTGATTAGCGTCCTCATCCTCCTCCTGGCGTGGGTTCCCCAATGCGTGATCCATCAGGGAATCAACTTTCTGCGGACGATGTTAAGCCGTCTGCTCCAACTTTCAGCAACGTGAACCGCTTCGGCAATCGGCATCACATCAAATCAAATTATTTTTACACACACACAGATAAAATTACATAAGTCATATATAAATTATCCATAATTGGGTGAATTTATTAATTAATAAATAACAATCATAAAACATTCAATAATAATAATGATAATACAAACACTCATACACACTAAATTAGTAACGCCTGACATGTTGTTTCGTCCAGTACGCTATGAAGGGACTGTCAGTGTCCATTCTCTCCGCAATGACTTGCAAGAAGCTTGCTTGCTTAGAGCTTGCTTTATGCTAAGCTTGGTGCGGATCTGGTCAGTCCAATGCATTGCACACCTTCCTCTAGGTAGCTTGCCTTCCATTTTGATCTGCATCCTAGATACGCTCAAATTTGTTCATGCATTCGAAACATAAAAATACAAGCTGTACATACATTAATTATTTACATTTATACCAGCATATACCTGTTTATGATCATCGAGTCATAAAGGGAAATCGTCCCGGGGGTTTAGAGCCCGTTTTATTTGTCCGGTACAAAAGTGGTTTCAGATACGTTTATATGCAAAGTTGCTGACGCGTGTGGTTTGTGTTTCGGGGTTTTGACACGCAATTACAAGTTAACAATAAAAACATGTTTTGTCAGCGATTTTAAGGGTTAACAATGTGATAAATAAACCTTGGTTAATTTTTTCTACCTCGCGTTCAGTGTTTTTCTTTTGAGCTTTTTTGTTTTGCTTAAAGCTTTGATACTTTGGCATTTTAGTACGAACACAATAAAAGGTGAAGGTCTGTTTCGCCACACACAATTATTTTTAAATGTTTTAACCAATTCTGTCCCTCTGCTGGGCTACAAAAGTCCTTCCAGGAACTTTTGTCCAGCGCCACCTCGAACCAGTCCTCGTGGTACGCGTCTAGGTCATTTCGCCATCTCTTTTATGTCACACTAAATTATGTTAAATCCTGGTCCACAGTTACTATTGTGAGTTGGTAAAACAGGCTCTAAGTCTAGTATGTTATTTAGTTCACTATTCAACCAAATTGCTTGCAAAACCTTTGACTGTGGACTTACAATGCTAAATATTTTCTGAAGTAAATCTATCTACATTTATTTTACAACATTTTTCTACAAAGTATTTTTCTTTTACAGCGAGTTTCATTTCTCAATCTTCCTTTTAACTTGATTACTGTCTGATTGTAGTTTTTGCACTACGTAATATTGCACCTAGAAGATCTTCGTCTTTACAATTTACGTACAAAACTCCGAAGAAATTATGTTGATGTATGAGATATTATGGCGTCATTATTCACTGTCTTGTGAACTGATGCAGACTGCCCGCTGGGACACCATGGGTGGGTAATCACATTAGTCTTATGTAAGTACATAATAGTGACTAGGATTCTCTATACAAATATCGTTCTTGACATAATACCATAATAACAATAGTTCTGTAACACAAAACCTGTTGGTAATCTATAAGAATATTATGATCGTTTTTATGTTTTTCTCTGGACCAAGGTCCAAATACAAAAAAATGTCCCACTAGAAGAAGGCGACATTATTGCCTACCGTCGTAGAAATATGTTTTATAGTATATTTGACTTCTACATGCACAATGTCGCGAAAAAAATCTAACCCAATAGTAGTTAGATTTTGACAAGTTAACAATTAGTATCTACAAACAATAAACCTAGAATAAAAGTGTGTGCTAATCTTTAATTAAATGATAGATAACAATAACAGGTAGGTAAATCGAACCACTTAGCCTTATTGATAACCGTTGGTAGCTTCAAAACACTAGAGAACATCAAACGCCCACCCAAATTATGTTCCTAAGCCACTTTTCAATAATGCTCTATTTTCCGTACCAAAATTATTTGACAGCCTTCAATTTCAATTTTCATAATAATAATTCTCGCCCAATTTTCCTGTTTCCTTGCATCGTTAGAGATTCTCGGTATTACCGCAAGAGAAATCTGAAACCAACATCCTGGGCTCCGAAGCTTGTTGAAGTGCCTTTTACTGCCAGAAACTAGGATTTATTTTACTCAATACTCACGTTACTGAAACTAGAAATTCAAAATCAGATGCTAGTTTTAACAAGGGCTATCTGACGAGGGACCTCGATGCCTGGCTTATAACTAGGCATCGAACTTCAAATATGTCTGAATATAATATCGGAACTGAGTGGAGTTTAGTTACATAATAAGTATCTACCTATTTAATATAGTTATGATGTTTATAACTATGGGTTGGTAGAATTGCTGTAGTCACCTAGTTATTTTGGTATTCTAAAACTTGTAGTAAGTACCTATCAAGTTAGTTATTTATTTCAATTAGACGTTTGAACTTTTGCCCCTTCCATCAATTCCATGCCGAAAAAAATTATTATTTTTAAGGCTTTATAGGATAGTCCGGTTAAGCAGCCGACAACCTCCTAGGTAGACCTGCGAGATGCCCTATAGAAATAAAAAAAATACAAAATACAAAATAATGATCACTGAATTTTCTTATTCTTTTTTCTTTCGAAATAATTTATGTAATAGACTTCGCTACAAAGTTTTATAACCAACGCAGACATTTTTTTTTTCATTTTAATTTTTTATCATTTCTTGTGGGATTTTTATACACGTTTGTGTATAATATTAAAGTCATAATATTCTCACATAGGAATTCTGAATCACCGTTTTCAATTCTTGAACAATAGATACGAAATATTCAATAATGAATAGGTACCAGATACTCACAGGGTTCATAATGCAAGCTGTCCGCTAGTAACAAAGCATGTCCGATATTGCCATACTAGACACGTTACACAATAACACCAACCACGTATACCCCCTTCGTAAATAAAGCCGAATTTTGTTTAACGAAATACGATAATTTGCTTCCGCAATTCGATACATGCTTCGCTGTCGCAGTCTGAGATGGCACTTAAAAATAATTAATCATCATCTGCCTAGCTTTTTCCCAACTAAAGCCCTTATTACACTTGGCTAAATTCAGTAGCGACTGAATTTAGTCGACTTAATTTAGCATAAGGGCTTAAGTTGGGGTCAGCTTTCAGTCTTACCCACAACTAAGTAATTGGGTAACACGATACCCCTTGGTAAGTCTGGGTGTCAGACTTTCTGGCTTCTGACTACCCATAACGACTGCCAAGCTCTACAAATGACAGCTGGGACGGCTTTACGTGCTTTCCGAAGCACGAAGGAAACTCGGTATGAAATTCCTGGCCTCAAAAATCATTCAATCAATCATTAACTTAAACTGACCTACTTAATATCTCACGTTTCAAATATACTTGTCAATTCTCAATAGCCAATTAGCTGCTGCACTGGGTGTCGAAGGTTCAATTCACACACAGGACAAATATTTGTATAGCTGACAGGTACTTTAGTATCAGTACCCAGTTTTTATCTATTTAACATTTGGAATAATTACAGTCTAATATCGCCTTTCCGGCTTTGTACCTTTGTGCATGAAATGTAAATAAATAAATAAATAGTAAATAACATTAAAAAACCGATAAAATTTGCCATTTAGAAAACTTAGTTATAAGTTTATACACATAGGTACAATAAAGGAAAAAACTTAGCGCAGCTAAAATAACAAATAAAACAAAATGTTATTGATTGATTAAGTTTCAGTGGGTACTAAGCAAAGAGTGAATTTAATCAACGTATATCGTATGTATTTTCCCGGAAATTTGCATTCACATGATGCTTCGCTTTATTCAAATTGCTGTAACATTTCCGATGTACGAACTATCATTAAACTGTTTAACTTTGTAACGGTGTGTAAGTATATTTGTGCTTGATAGAACATCTAAATGTTCAACACTTTTGAACGTACAAACAACTTTCGCATTACTAATGATGCGAAAGTTATTTGTACGTTCAAAAGTGTTGTTCGCAATTCTAATTTAGAATTCGCTGGGTACGGGAATACAACTATATACAATAGATAATGATGTTAGCTACGATCAATTTTGTAACGTACGGTACGAAAACTCCATACGTAGTAGACTCTTTCACGCCAAAATATGTCGTTACAGAGAGCGTATTATTTGTTGAGGCCTAATTGAATGGAGCGGGCCCGGCCGACAGGAGGCGCCCGCGGGCTCCGGGACGCACCCAACAAAATTCATTTAAAACTTTACCCGTCCCCATCAATCAAAAACCAATCTAAATTGAACAACATTCCCGTTTGTTCATGGACTATTCTCTAAAAATGTTTAAAGACTTAAAAGCAACCACTCCAGTGAATGCTATTATTCCGCTATTAGGAACGAGGGAATAAAATGCCTTTATGATTGTTGATTGTGAACAAAAGATGGAAGCCCGCCATGAAAATTAATAGAGAAAATACCTGAGAAGTAGAGTTAAGTCGTCTTGTGAAATGGCTGTGAAGTAGGAAACAGGATACTAAGCCATCTTTTATTAGGATTCGCGTTTCCCGTTTTGAATTCCTCGCACCCTTGTAACGGGAACATAATAATATTACTTGCAGAATTGAATAGAGATATTATTTCCAACAACAACTTGCCTAGATAATAATAATAATAATATGTGGGGACATTTTCACACACGGCCATCTGACCCCAAACTAGGGAGACCCTGTAGGTACTATGGGTGTCAGACAGCTGATATACATACACAAATACATTTTTTTTGTAAATACATACATATATAGATAAACAACACCCAGACACAAGGCAAACACAAGTGCTCATCACACAAACGTTAACCCTGGGCGGGAATCGAACCCGCAACACGCTGCGCAGCAGTCGATCTCTCAGCCACTACGCCAACCGTGTCTTCAAGATGATTAAAATCTGTTCAAGTGTTTGTTACTAGGATACAACTAGGAATGATTTGTTACTATGTTAGATGGCCGTGTGTGAAAAATGTCCCCACATATTATTATTATTATTATTATTATTACTAAGAACTTTGCTTTCATGTACATTGGTATTATATTATTGGTGTATTATTAACTAGCTACCCGCTCCCGGCTTTGCATGGGTATTATCGTCATATTTTAACCAATGAACACAAAACCTTACCAAATGATACATCGAAACCTTTCTATTGAATCACTCCGCCTATTCCTGAAAACTGCATTAAAATCCGTTGTGAAGTTTACAAGATTTAAGGGTACAGGTAGCGGGAGCGACTGAGTTTTCAACCAACTTCAAAAGAGAAGGAGGTTCTCAATTCTAATTGTAGTATTTATTACATTTTTTGCATAAAGTTTTAATAAATAAATGGATTTTCAGTCCAACCACTTAAACGGTTTTTAGATTTTGAACTTTATTCCGACAAAGGTTTCAGTTTTTGTATAAAATACTGACTCGAATGGAGCTTGGACTAAATTTAGAACTCTTTTTGTAATAAGTTTCAGATTCAGAATCAGAAACTTGAACTTGTCCACGTAACAAACATACTGTCTACTGTGTGTGTACTGTGTGTCTGTACTGTACTGTACTGTGTGTGTCTGTGTGTCTACTGTCTTATGTTTGTTACGCGATTTCTCCGGCAAATGTAAATCGATTTTGAACATTCTTTTTTTATGGATAGGGGTGGTCCCATAATTTTTTTATCGAATCATAGAAAAATTTATTCAACGCTTCTTTTAAAAACATTTAAGACCACACAAATCAAACATAGATGACGTTTTAGTTTCTAAAACTTTCTGATCCGATCTTTTTCTTCTGATCTACAAATGCCGTTGGTCCCGGCATTTGTAAATCTTTAGCAGTCGTTATGGGTGGTCAGAAGCCAGAAAGTCTGACAACCAGTCTTACCAAGGGGTAGATTGTCCAGAATCTGGCTGATGGTTTCTTGCAGCTATAGGTTAGATAGGTTAGCAAACGAAGGTGTTGTTAATTATAAAGGTTTCAGCGTTGTAGGAGGCATTTTGTGTAAGAAAGTTAAGACACTGAATCGTGATCTAGATTTGGTAGTTGTTCCTAAGCATATGCTACAGGAGGTCTTGGCGGAATTGCATGATGATCCATGGTCCGGAGGTAATTTCGGGTTAGCGAAGACCCTCGCCAAATTTAGAGCTAGTTATTTTGTGAAAGATGCGCAAAGCGAGTGCTCGCCCCCAGAGCGTTTAATATTCCAGCAGAGGTAGCTGGAAGGCCTATTAATAGGGCCAGATTGAAGACAGCTGATAAAGCAGCGATGAATTTTACGCGTAAGCGTAGATTCCTCGATAATTCGTACTTGGTACAAGTGTAGCTCAGGTGCTACAGTATCGTGTTACCCAGTAACTGGGTTGTGGAGGTCCGATAGGCAGTCGCTCCAGGTAAAACACTGGTATTCAGCTGTATGGTTAGACTGGAAGCCGACCCCATTATAGTTGGGAAAAGGCAGACGATGAAGGTTGTCTTTTTTGTAAAAAGGTTGTTTTACTATTGTAAAGATGATGCCAGCCTGTTGGCACGTATCCCGTTGACGGCTATGTGGACTATAGTTTGATGCCCTATAAGCTCCCCCTCTATGTTTATTTTCTAGTTTTGAATAAAATTAATTCTGATTAAATTATTAGACAAAAGGTTAAAAATTATCATTACTATACTCCATAATAGCATTAGACAGAAGATAAAAAAGGTTCTTTTTAATGCACACTTTGTAACAAAAGTAATAAATAAACATGTTATGTGATGACACCGAATTATTTATAATCTATTTTTATAGTAGCTGTGGTGTGTATTTGTAACCATTTTAATAATTTGTCTTCTAATAATATGTGGCTTTCATTAATTTGTATAATTAATTCCAATGTAAAATTATAGTGTCAATCCTAAAAACCTAACAGAAGCAGGGATGATCAATACCCCGAACGTTATTCATTTCACAGTAATTTTACCAAATTTAAAATTACCTAATCTTTAAAATACTTTTATTCTGTTTATATTATTGTACGTCCATATTTAGTACTATCTTAGATCTATTTATCAAAATTATGCTAAAAAAGTTTAATTAAATTATTTTAACTTATCTTTGAAATAAAATGTTTTGTATTCCTGCTTCTATGAGCCTCTTTTTTCTAATGCTATTGTAAATGGAGTATAGGTAACTATAAAAATGTAGGTATCCTTCACCTTTAGATACGATTTTTACAGCTTGTCGAAAATCGGAAGAAATATCTTATTTTCCATTGAAAAGACCCCCCGTATTAAATGGCAAGGTTCGCTTAGGAATTGCTTTAATTAATTAAATGGTAGAATAGACTGAAGTCTATTCTACCATTTAATTAATTAAAGCAATTCCTGGTTTCCTTATGGTCTTCGGTGAACGAAGACCATAAGGAAACCAGTAATTAAAGCATTATATTTAAATAATTTTATTTCGAAAATAATTAAAATATAGGTACCTATATAATATTCAAATAGGCACAAAACTTTAAAAGAAAATCTCACAATTATAACATTCGCGAAAATGATCGAGTTTTCACATTGGCGCCGATTCCCTAGTTCACAAAATAAACTAAAATTAGACAATTGGCATTTCTTACTGCCAGACAGCTAAAGAAAAGGACGACGACAGATAAGAACTAAGTAAGAGATATCTAACAGTAGCAGTAACTTCGCCGTGTTTTTAATGAAAACGTTCTTTCATGACATCTACAATTGTATGAACATTTTAGATCAACTTAAATTGACAGATTTTATTAATATCTGTCTATTTCTTGTTTTTTTGGAGAGAAAGAGATATAAATAGCTTAAAACAAGTTTAGCTCCTGCACAGCAGAATTGGCACCAGTGACAGCTTTTTTGCACTAAATAAGTATATGAAGACATTATTGTGCTAAGCGTGGGAAAATAAAAAAAAAAACAAAAAACTCAGATACTGGTTGTGTTAGTTTGTAATACTTACCTTCTAATGTTGTCACTAAAACTTCTTCCAAGTAGCGCCATCTGTCTATTGACGATACAAATTCGTTTACTCGATGCAGGCTTTGTTTTGCGCCGGACACTCCACTGCCATCTATCACTTTCAGCGAACACTTTACTGAAAAACCCGCGAGCTTCAGGAAAATGGTGCATGAAAATGCCACCAGATGGCACTGTTTTCAATATCAACACTAAGCTTTTCTTTAGAGACATTGAGTTGCTCCCCAATGGTGATTACTAATCGTCACCATCATTCAATCATTGGTAAGCAGCCAATTATAGATGCTCTTCAAACCTTCTAGTGTTATTGAGAAGTATCAGCCTGTTATTGTTTTACTGCAGAGAAAAGGCCATTTTTCATAGAGAGATGGCACGAACACTGCTCAAAATACTTGTTCAAGGCAAATTAGCGATTTCAGACGAATGTTAATTACTTACAAGTTCGGGTTTCCTCACCGTACTTTCCTACACCCATGTCAGTAATATTCAGAAAAACTTAAAAAGTACCTACATATTATTATTAATTGAAAAACTCACATTGGTACTTTACCTTGACCACTTGACCATCACGACATTTATATGGATAATTTTATATACTTATTTAAAAAATATACATCGACGCCTTCAAAATATTTCATCTAAAATTAATGACAATGCTGTAGAATTTTCAAAGATTCCTGGACAATTTCCAAGTTGACACGTCCGCAGACCTTTATATTTTGTCACTTTATGACACCAAACACGGATTCTCCATTTAAATTTTACATAATTAAGGACGAAATAATGCTGTTTATTTCCTTTGTTTTCATAAAGAATATATTAAGGAAATGGAATGTTGTCAGTGAATGAATGGTGATATTTAAAGGTTTCTTGATTTATAGGTACCAGTGTTAATTTACAGTTAGAATTGGTTATCTACACTAGGTGTGTTATGTGGTAGATAGTTATCAAATAGGTATACATACAACACAATATGAACTTTGTTTTACTGCTTTATTACTTTAACACTATTTATTTTAGTATTTACAAATTCAACACAAACTTTAACAAACCATTTTTAATCTTCCACAAAATTTAAATTTTCAGTGATACTAATGACGGCATCACTCTGCAACTGTACGATTAATTTATTATACTTATTGTTTCAGATGTACAAAGTGTTTGATGTGATAATTGTGTATGGGAATTACTCTCAGTTAGCGCCCTGACCCAATGACCCGGCTTTCGACATGCCTCAGTCCCCCTCACCTCGTCTGCGCCATTACAGGTCCCTGGAAACCAAGCATGGTTATATAAACCAAGCATGAACACGTTGAACCAAGCATGAAATCATGAGCATCGAACATCATCCGCAAAACACATAAACGTATGAACCTTGCATGTCAACGTTATCAACAATCTGCACAAAGCATTTAAATTTATAATAAATGCATGATATAATCCAAGCATGCTACGCTTTGTAATCTTGTTTTTTTTTTTCTATAAAAACCGAATAATATTGCCAAAATAGGCAAATCTTAATACAAACATATAAAATACTACTTCTAAAAAAAAAAGTAATTTTAAAATAAATCTACATTCTAACGCACGAAGCTTTGCAACACAATATTTTGCTTTTCGTTTTTATTTTCTTTTATTTAAATATTTAGACGGATTCGAATATAAAAAAAAAAATACTTAACAGACAAAGGTTAACTTCTAAATAGACTTATTAACTACTGAAGAGTATAATATTCCTTCTATCCCTATTTAATTGAACATGATATTATTCAGATCTGAAAATTAAGTTTTAAAGGCTTCAGTTTCTCAAAACAAAATATTCTAAAGCCCCTAATACATCATCTTAATTTTATAGAGGCCTTAAATTATTAGTAAGAAGTCTATTTTATTAAAAAAACCATAAAAACCGTCAAAAAAAGTTTATAATAAAATCCCAGCCTATAAAAACTGTCTCCGCGTTTACTAAACTTTTTAAATCAATCTGCACTTTTCTTGAAACACAACTTCATAACGAACACTCATTAACATAACACAATTTCATTATTATAAAAGTATAACATAATCATAATAATATGTAATTCATAAGTTATAGCACTGTAGAAATAGAAGTAGGTATTCGTAGGTAGGATACATTACTAGGTAAACAGCTCAAACATAAATTGTATATTAAAATTATAGAAACCTATTTAAAATAACTTAGTATTACCCATATTAAATAACAGATTATTTTATAATTAATTAAACCACATAAATCTTAGTAGAACTTTTGCTAGAAAACATTTCATTACTTTCCATAACTAACGCGCTGGATATCAGTTTTAGTTTATATCAATTAAATACTTAAAATATAATACTGTCTTCCGGTAAAAGTTCTAATTTAGACGGGTAGTCCGTAAATAGCTCATTCTTAGTATTAACAATAGCTTATAGCAATAATAACACGCCAAGTACATAGGAATGAACAAAATGTCTTTTTTGGTCGTTCAATATCTAATAGCAAAGATGAAACTTGAGGCTTCAAGTGTTCATTCCCATGTACTGCCTTATCTATTACAAGGTACTCTAAGTTTACGAGTAAATTGGATCTCATTGTCGAGAGATTTCAAACCGACTGAGCACATTCCCCGTTTCCACTTCAATAATATTAAACATCGCTTCTTTATCGTCAGTCACACTGTGGGGAATTCGCTCATCCGAATAGCCGGCAGATAGGCATTATCAAAACATCATGCGTCGACTCACTACGCCGCAACAATAACAATCGCACGCTTTTATCTAGCGATACGTACTTTGTATGCCTTTATCATAACCACATGTCTCCAAGGCTGGCAATAAACATAGTATGGGAAAGCATTTTCAATCAAATTGAGTAAAATTTACCCTATTCACAGATCCCTGAATCAAACGAGATAATAAAGCCTGTCGGTGATGATCAATACAATTATAATGCGACAAGAATATTATAGTATCGCATCAATTGTTTATTGATAATGTAATACACGTCGACAGCTAGGGGAGTGGTTATTACTTAATATCGGTAGTTCGGTTATCAGCCCGGTGATGCGAGCACAAGGGCGCGATATGTCACTTCACGCATATTCGCACCGGCTACCGGGTACGCGAACCACCATGTATCGCGGTATCAATTTTCGGAATAATAAATCGTTAGTTCAACAAAATTTAATCTTTGTGTCATTCCTTAAGCCAAGTATTCTAATAGTGTTTTTGTTTTTGTACAGGACTATGACAGCAATATGTTTCGTTTGCAACCTACCGATTCTGTCTCATCAAGTTGGGTTGGTTTGGGCTGGAGGCAACGGCTGGGACGAGCTTACACGATCCACCTTAGAAGAATCTACTCTGAGGCAAAGACTGGGCAGTCGAAGGGACTCGGCAGCTCAAGTATCTTGCCTCTCGCCGCCGGAGCCAGACATCGACAATCAACCCAGAGGTAAGTTTAAAGGTATCAAGCCGTTTTATAAAATATTATGGAAAACAATGTTGCTATTGCATAGTCATATCGGCTTAAGTTTAAAAAAAATTATTAACGTAACGAAACATCACGACTGTTTTCCCAAAGTAGGCAGAAGCGTACATATTGTACACTCTGCACATTTTATCAGTTTGATTCATTTGATTTACCACTTTTTCGTAGGTGGACCCCGTCGCCGCCGCTCCTCTTTGGCTCAATTAACCGATATTCTACGCGAGTGGGGTGGCGGGGGCAGCGCGCCCCGGCGCCAGAGGGCCCCACTCTCTCGGCGAGAGACCCTGGCGGACCTCGCCCGCTCCCTGCCTTGGGCGCGGCACGAACCGCCGCCTCGCCGCCGACGCGACTCCTCCGCCGACTCTGGCATCAAATCCATGGCCTCCAAACGCCGTGACTCAAAAGCGGCACCTCAAGATTTTCGAGCAGATTTCCCAAACTGGGACCGCAAAGACTCAATAACCGTCATGCCAACGCGAGAGCGACGTATTAAGAGACGCGGCTCTGAGGAAAGTAAAGAACGTAGAGACTCAGTAGATGGACACCGTCATCGTCGTGATTCTGTCGCAGCACCCCCGCGAATTGTGGCCACCCACAGAAAAAGACGAACGTCACCTCCAACTCCTGCACCACCATCGTTTGTTGATGCGTCTTCTGATCCTGGACCATCCACACATAATATGCCATGCGTAACAGTGGTCGCTATCCATGAACCAAGCCGTTCTGATGGCGAATGCCAACCTATGATGACTATGCCAACCATTATTACATCAGCTGTGACACCCTCACCTACTTCACCTACGCCACCCAATAGCAGTGCCACTCAAACCGCGCAAACTTGTCAAACGACGCAATCAGCTCAAGCAACTCAAGCTACCCCAGGAGGGCGCTCACCACCAAACTTGGGTGGCCGTCGGGACTCCACTACCCAATGCGGCCGAGCTCGAAGAGACTCAAGGGCTGCTGCTAGTCCGGAACGAAGGCTTGGCAGACTACAACGTCAAGCAACAGCTTTTGATGATCCAATAGGACCACCTGGTACTAGGCGTCGAGATTCAGGACCATCATTAGGGCCTGATGACGAAGGCAGGGCTAGAAGAGATTCTCTGAGTCCTGATTCTGCGGTAAGACCGAGACGAGAGCGCTCGCAATTAAGCCCCGATCGATCTGGTGGTGGAGAGTTAAGCCCATCAGCAGCAAGACGACGTAGTCGGTTGCGGAGACAAGCTTCATGTGCCAGAATGGGTCGAGCTAGGAGTCCAGAATCCAGTTCCTGCTCAAGTCGGGATCCTAGTCCTTGTGCTCGGCCACCCACGGAGAGAGCAATGATCCGTAGACAATCTACTACAGAGGAAATACTAATAGCCCGAGGATTTCGACGGCAATCAACTACTGAGGAAATGATCAGGTGCAGGAATTTTCGAAGGCAAAGTTCGCAAAGTGATGACGCCTGCATGAGAGCTCGCGGTCGCAGAGATTCCTCAACGCAGATACTAGATGGAACTATTGGTACCATGACTGTTGAGACCACTAGCACATTCTTCGATTCCAGCACACAAACTGGTAAGTTTTTAAATTATGTCACTACGTATAATAAGTATTTTGTAATTTATTAAGTTTATTTTTTTTTTGTCATCGGTATATCTTTCATTATGTAAGGTAAAAGCCCTAAAAATACCTTTAAATGTAAATAAAACAAAAACAATGCTACCATTTATAAGGTAAAGTTTTTCCATTGACGAGTTTTTATAGGCATTTCTATGATTATTAAAAAAATCGGTAGATACTTATTCGAAGTTACGGATTGACGAATAACTTTTTCTGACACGCAAAGAGCTTTTACGGAACGTGAAGCGCATTACAACAGCACACTCAATCGCCATACGAGTAGTCGAACACTACTCACTGACAACAGCCATTGCCACGTGCTCGGTCCCCGCCCCTTTTCATCAGCCAATCGATTCGCGCGCTTCTCGCTTGTCTCTGTCTTACCGTACTGCTTTACCGACGGGAAGAAGAGGGTTGACGGGTGAAAATCCCTCTTTACCGAGGGAGTGGGGCCCGAGTGGCGCCACCGTCGGGCCCGGCACGTTTCGGGCGGCCACTTTGAACTGGGAGCGCGGTCGCGCGGACCACGAGATGAGATGAACGCGAGCGATCGGCGCAGGCTCGTCCGCCCGCGCCCTGTCATCTGTTGCCGAATGCTGCCATGTTTACTAGAACGAAAGTGACGTGCCGTACACAACGAATAACCTCAAATAACAAAACATTGACAGCCTAAATTCGCGAGAAAATTTTCGTGAGCAATTTTTCAACGTAGACGTTACAACGAATCTTGTTTTGATATAAAATACAGTAATAGACGTGCTAAATACTCGGTTTGTGTTATCAAAATATTTTTTGAGAATTCACAGTTTTGTAAACTCGGATAAATATATTTTTATGGTATGTTTTGTTCCCGTGTCGTGGAAAGGTTTACGTGATAATAGTAATTTCTTATCAGAAGCCAGTGTCATTGATGAAAAACAATATTTACATATAGACTAAATATAACCTGTAAATTAGTGTACTATAAAGTAACAAAACACCAAGTAGTACCTAGTCGTGTCGTAAATAAATGTTAGCGTAAAAATAAATATTGTACTATTTTATTGTGTAGATAATATTTATACAATAGTTACAAAAGTAATATAACTATCTACTTTTCACCAAGTTAAATCCCGTGCGTCAAAATTGAGCCGAAACGATATGGTAAGTAGTTTATGTTATTAATTTAACTTTTACAAAATCGTAAAAGTTTCATAAAAATATGGTTCATGTTTTTTTGTTGAGTGAACATACGAAGTAAACTATAAACGTAAACTATTGATAATTTATTATTTTATTGTTAGTGACGTTATTTTATTGGCATACTTTCTTTCGAAATTGTAACGCCTTCTTACTTCATTCGGGGTCGACAGCATACCTTCATATTTTCCGAAATTCCTTTTCAAAAAGTTCGTAACTGTTCGTGACATCTCCGCTTTTGTTCACCAAACATAATTATTATGCCTTTGATATAATTGTCCGTCTCACTGAAAAATGACAAAGGTACGTAGCCCTTTGAAAAACGAGATGGTATAGAATAATAGATATTGAGATGGTATCTTGTCAACCAAATTCCTCCGTTTATTCAATAGTTCAGCAGTTCCCATCATACTTGAAAAGCGAACTCGTTATCGTCAAATTATTTTTGGAAAATAAACCATGCGTTTAGACACTCAAGGCTCATTTGATAAATTATGAAAAAAGTCAAATTAGATTTTCATTTTGACAAGTAAATTGGCTCTAATAAAAGTGAGATAGGCTCTGAACGGGATTATACTAGATAAATTGATTAACAGCCAAGTTCAGGCCATTTCACCGATTAGATAGACCTTACAGGCATTGTCAGTATATCTAAAATGACTGAATAAATAGATACCTTAGTATTTTATCATTTGTCTATTTACAAACTCGTGTGCATCGCTTTGTATTATTTCATCTAATAACATACAAATAAATAAAATTGAAGTGTTTGTCTGTATGTTAAATAACAGCTTTTTTTTTTAAATTTTGGCTCTGTCTGTCTGTGTGTTTGTTCTGGCTAATCTCTGAAACTGCCGGACCGATATTGACGGGACATTCACTAGCAGATAGCTGATGTTATAAGGAGTAACTTAGGCCACTGTCGCTTTAGAAAAAAATCCGGAAGTCGCGAAAAAAAATTTAATTCCTGCTGATTATCGACTATCACGCTTTCGAAGTCGCAGACATCAGTTTGGCCAAAACATATAAGAAAAAAAGCACACGCTCCTTTAAACCAATAAAATAATATTCACCTTTCTGATGAAGTAACGAAACACTTCACTTTTAATTGGGAATTTTACCTTTAAAATCTATTAAAACAGCCCTTGAGTATCTTATTGTACAATCAAAACTAGGTGTATGACTAGACTCGCTCCCAGGTGTATCGCCGGATGTCTATTTCTATCGCACATACCATTTTAAGTGCTCGGATTCACCTCAAAAAGGAAGGACAACGAAATTCTTCATACATAATTATATTTAGTTCATTTAAAAATTTCTTAAAACTACTATGAAAATGCTTTATACTACAACAGAGACTTATATAATGAGATTTTTGTAAAACTTCAAGCATATTGAGTTATTTTTAATGACAGCCAATATTTTTGTTAAATTCTGTAATTTAGTTATTCCTAGACTTTCCGTGGGCCGTCATTTCAGTATTTAAGTACGTAGACAGACTTTTTTATGAATAAAAATACCGGTTTTGCCTTTTTTTTTTTTTTTTATGGATGACATATTGTAATAATACACCTAGTGGTATTAATGAAATGAAATGAATTAAAATATAGGTTAGGTTTAAAGAATTTATTCTCATAAGAACGTAACAGTTCACTTAAAATGAGATACAATGTGAAATATTATTGTAGGTATATACTTTCAAAACAATACACAATAGTGCATAACATGAAGAAATAACCGCTACGACTGACGATACTAAAGTATATCTCATGGTCTAAGATCCTATTAGTCACGGAGGGGTCTTGGTATCAAAAAGGATGGTCACCCATCCACGGATCGACCGCGGCAAGCGTAACTTTACTATAATCAATCAATACGTACTGGTTTTTATTAAGCCACGAGCCCCTTAGGTTTTTTTAAGGATGTCATCGAAGATATGCGTACCAGCAGTAACGTTTCAATGGTAGACATTTTTCAGGTATCAGGTACAAAAGGTACCTTACTCACTTACGTTCAAGTGTGATGGCTGGCATACATGTTTTACTGGACATTGTAAAAAACCATTATACTTAAGTTATTTCTAGCCTTTCCGTGGGCCATCATTTAAGCCAGACGGCCAGGCGCTGATGAACAGCCAGGCGACTCTAGAATCTCAATCCATCAATACGTCATGAGCTCGTGCCGATATGACAGAAGAAACATACAGAAAAGCTGAAAACCTCATTTAGAGGTAAACGTAAGAGACTAACGATAAAAACACGCTCAACATAACATTTTTGCAATAGCCAATATACGACGCCTGCCTTATTTTAATAACGAAATCCATTACAGAACTGACGAAAACGATAAACGCATAGAATATTGAAACAACATTGTTATACCATCGTAACATCGATATTATCGCTGCTATTACTTCCTCGGCTATAAAAAGATGGAAATACTTATTTACTGCCCACTTTATTACGTCTACTATGATCACATTAATTACGCTCTGTTTTATATGGCGATTGTTAAATATTTCAATATAGAAATCGACGCAACTTTGTTTTATAACTGTCTCAAGTCTTTATAATGACGCAAGCTTTAATGGCCCTAAAATTTTATTAACTTGTAAAGTGATTCAATTCTCCGAACATTGTAATGCCAACGATATGGGTATTCACTTTCCGGAAAATTTCATTGAATTTTATACATCAATTTATTATGACGTCACTTTGAGTCTTTTACATAAGAATATTAAAGAAATACTAAATCAATATTGACTCTTACAAAGTTTTATAACTTTTATATCTCAGCGGGGTGCCATTTATCAAAATTTGATCGAAGAAACACAATGAACAGTTGACTATCTAACATCCAGGCCCCAAACCTTGTTCGAGTGGCATTAAAGTGTCAAGTAGTTTTAATCTATGATCAATCAAAACTTTGTCGCAGAAAAATTGGTTTTCGTAAAACGCGAAGAAAAATCTCATTCATCCAAATAAAGAGCTGTCAGTTTGCTGTCTGGGTAACCTTTTTAAAAAGATGAGACCCTTTTCATCAACGAAGGTACTCTTGTCAAGTTTATGTACCTTATATTTTGTAGAAGAAATACCTTTGATCAATAATGCATTATGTTTGAAACTTTAGCGAGTCCGCCAAGAATACTTAAGTGGCTGTCACACGTTACGACGGGGGCCGTCAATAACTTGGTCTTAAAATGTTAAGTCTGGATTCTTGGCAATTCTCCGAGATACCCCACTATGCCCTTTGGCGCGGGGCCAACGGAAAAACTCTACTTTTACTTTTTAATAAATGGGCTTGTAATTTTGCCGGGCAGCGCTAGTTTAAGATAGTAAAACCTTTAAAGTACAACTTTGTGGTGCTAAAAGCTGTAAAATTTTGAAGCGAAAATGTGCAGTTTCTGTTAAGGATCTTACAGAAGCTTGTAAAGTTAACATTTTATCATGTTTGTGCTTTAAGGCCGTACACAAGTCCATAAAATCTAACAAAGTAATCTAAATAAATTCTAGATGAAAGGACTCGTGTTCATGATAATTTAATTACAAAAGATGCTGTATGGATTCCGACTAACAATAGCGTAACATAACTCTCTGCGTAACAATAAAGGGCGTAAAAGGCTGTCAAAATAATTTTTCACAGAGATATCCTGCCTCCTTGTACGTGCTTACTATTGATTCACTAATCTATAAGTGATCATAAATTGTTTTTGATAATATTTGATTCTGCTAGAAAGCTCATGTTCAAAACGACAAATTTGAAAAAGCAGTAGTTTACCTGCTAGATTTGAATTTGACTACAATTTTAATACACCTTGTTTCAAAATGAATTTACCTCATTGTACAAAACTATCTTTCAAAGTCAAAGTCAAATCATTTATTTCAATTAGACCATTAAAAGGCACTTTTGAACGGCATATATAAAAAAAAATATTCTAGTTGCCCCTTCCAAAAGGTAGTTTCGTATGGAGAAGAATGGGCAAGAAACTCCATACTTACTCTTTAAAAAAAATGTGTACAACATTTTGTATTTACAGTTTATCGTTATACATATAACTTTATGTGAATACGATGGACCTTGCATAAAAACACTATATTTAAGTATGTACAACTTTGCCCGTGTTTAGGTGAACTTAATCAATAACTATAGGTATATCTTTATACTTATGATTAATTCATCATTTACATGAACCTAAGTACGAAATGAACAAGGAACCAATACTGAAGGTTATATTTTGTAGGGAAACTCTTCCATAGAAAACACTCTTTTGCCTCAGTGACCAGTTTGAACAACAGTCGATGCGCCTGCTTTGATTCAGCTTGTTATGTATTCAAATTCATTTTCCTTCCTAACCATTTAAGGCAGCCCATAGATTTACTGCTCAATTATTATAAGGTAAAGGTTCATTTCGAGAGCAAATTGAAGACCCATCTGTTTTCTTAAGAGTCCCTTATTATGATTTATAAGCGCAGCTTGTGTCGGTCCGCTAACCTTTAATCACTCTGCTCGTGCGAAATTTTGGGTCAAGTGAAAATACATATTTAGATAATGGTCCGAAATCCGTGAGTTGCCAAACCTTTATTATCGTTTTAGGTCGGTGAAAATTTGATAATAAGTAGTACCTCTACGGTCTTGTCGGTAAGAATGTATTAGTAGGTACCTACTTGCTT
Source organism: Charanyca ferruginea (assembly GCA_947361185.1). Taxonomy (NCBI): domain Eukaryota; kingdom Metazoa; phylum Arthropoda; class Insecta; order Lepidoptera; family Noctuidae; genus Charanyca; species Charanyca ferruginea. The sequence goes on along the minus strand of OX376055.1, from coordinate 51,618,704 downwards.
GCTTATCAGGCCATCGGTAAGATTTCAGGTCTTCTTTTCGTATCGATGATATCAGGTACATATTCAAATTTAAATTAATTTGCTCGCCATAAGTGTTGGTACAATTTCAGTCTTGAAATAAATGATTATTTCTAACACTTATGGCCAAATACTCAACCGCTACTCAATTTTAAGATGCCGTTAAGTTGCTTTTTATATCACTTTATGTCAAAGTGACTGTGTCAGTTCAAAACTTGACGGCATATTAAAATTGAGTAGCATTTTCAGTGCGTTGTACTAAACCAACATTAGTTTAATGGAGACTTTAAATTGATGTTGTCACTTTCTTTTTGACACAAAATGTAAGGGATGGCATGAATTTAAAGTCTCGACGTTGAAGTATTTGGCAATAGGTACGTCATATAAATGTGACATGCAAACATTGGGTTACAAACAGGTGAAACTAGCAAGTACAAATACCTTTTTAACTACATTTTACTAAATCTACAATCAACATTTCTGCCTTGCTATAGTGACGTAAGACGACTCTGAAATCTGAGCTCTAAAAGGTCTGTCCGACCTCGGAATCGAACCCGAGGACGCGATAGTAGCCGCGCTTAAGACCACAACACCAACGGGCTATCAAAAGTTTTCTCTAATACTAAATCAATGAACTAGCTAACCCGACAGACGTTGTCCTGTCCCGATCGACCTAATGGGGGATGAAAAAGGGGTGAAAAAAGGGGATGAAAAATAGATGTTGGCCTATTCTCAGACCTACCCAATATGCACAAAAAATTTCATCAGAATCGGTCAAGCCGTTTCGGAGCAGTTCGGGAACGAAAACTGTGACACGAGAATTTTATATATTAGACTAGCTGACCCGACAGACGTTGTCCTGTCCCGATCGACCTAATGGGGGATGAAAAAGGGGTGGAAAAAAGGGGATGAAAAATAGATGTTGGCCTATTCTCAGACCTACCCAATATGCACAAAAAATTTCATCAGAATCGGTCAAGCCGTTTCGGAGCAGTTCGGGATCGAAAACTGTGACACGAGAATTGTATATATTAGAGAAGATATATAAAAAAAGTTAAGCAGATGTTAGGCTAGGAAGCTAAGATGTTGTCAATATTACCAAAACCTCACAATGAAAATAAAAATAAGTAAAACACGATTACACTGTAAAGCTCCATTTACACGATGCAATTTAGCTGCCTGTTCAATGCAATAAGTTGAACAATGAAAGTTGCACCGTTTGAACAGTGTTTAGACGACGCAAGTAATTGGTTGCTTCAATTTCATTGGAAGCTATGCTGTGTAAATAAGGCTTAAGGCACTTAAAATGTTTCGAGATATCGATTGTTAAGTAAGTATCTCAAGTTCTAACTTATGGCAGACAAAGTTGGTAAGTTGAAGCATCGATTTCATTCGATGACTTTGATTACCAACTTTGTTACCTATCTGTTTGGAGATGGGTAAACTTGAAAGCATTAAGTATGTGAATGGTACTTTGTATTTGGGTTGTTATAGGAAGCTACTTAGCTCCATTTATATTATGTAACTACTAAGTACGTCGTGTGCTGCCGGTCGCGAATAGCACCACCCCATTTCGTGGGTGTCGTAAAAGGCGACAGAGGGATATTGACCAGAGAATAGGCAGAAGCGTCCTTCTGAATACCATAACACCTACTGCGATGACGATGCGACTGACGAGTTCATCATCACCATCATATCAGCTTAGTGCCGTCCACTGTTGAACGTAGGCCTCCCCCAGAGATCGCCAACCAACCCGGTCTTGGGTATCCTGCATCCATCCGCTGCCAGTCACCTTCTTCAAATCGTCGGCCCATCGTGCCGCAGGGCGTCCCACACTACGCTTGCCCGAACACGGTCTCCACTCTAAAGCGTGTCTGCTCTATCTACTGTCGGCCCGTCTGCAGATGTGGCCGGCCCACTTCCACGTCATCGTGCTTATTCGGTGAGCAAAGTCGGTGACTTTTATTCTCTGGCGAATGACTTCATTACGAATTATATCCAGCAGAGAAACCTTAAGCATCGCTCTCTCCATAGCACGCTACCGCAACCTTGAATTTGTGAACCAGGTCCACGGTGAGTGTCCACGTTTCGGCTTCGTAAGTCATTACGGGTAGGACGCACTGGTGCACAAATGACTTAAATTATCCACCCATAATTTATAACAGTCCACCCTTTGGCTACCCGTGTGTAATGTACCTACTGCTGTACAAGCCTTTTAGCCTTCATATTGGGAAGCCCATGGAACTGGACCCAGATAACCCAAATTGGGTACAAGACATCTCCAACACTAAGTATGGACTTATGTACACTTTTTTGTAAACGATATTTAATAAATAAAATTATTATTTTATTCAATCAATTGACATTGATATTGAATTGATATATTTTGAGATGTCAAAACGCGATTACGTTGGTACGTGGTCACTTATTTGCCATATCAATAACAATTTATTGATTTAAAAAAAACAATAAGACAATATTGAAATGAATCGTGTTTTAGGACTAAAATGAAATGTTTTTATTTTTGCCCTAAAAGTCCAAGTTGTATCTTGGAATTTTTAGTTAGTGGTATATCTATCCCCTATTGATATTATGTTTTCTTTTTTATATGTTTTGTACTAATATACCTGTAACATTTCAGAACCATCCCCGTTGTACGACAACAACCACTACCACGAGGAATGTCTCCGCTGCAACTCCTGCGGGCTGAACCTCACCGGACCCAACCAGGTCAGTACTACTAGCAGAAAATATTCTTAACGCTGATGTCAGCCTAAAGCCTCATTTACATGGTGCTATTTAGTTGCCGGTTCAATGCAATAAGTTGAAGCAACAACGAAAGTTGCACCGTCTGAACAGTGTTTAGCGATGCAAGTAATTGGTTGCGAAACTTGCATCATGTAAATAAAAGTTAAAAGATATTCTATACTCAAGAGTTTTATGTTTCAAGACAGTTTATCTTGTAAATTAGATTTAAATGACCAATGTTTACAATTCATAATGAAATAAATACAAAACTAATAATACCTATGTACAATTTATAAAAAGGGGACTTATAAAATCATGAAGAATCTGGCATCATTATTATTGTCAATGGGTCACGTGCCCAAAAGGCAAACAACATTACCACGTTGTATGACTAATGACTATGCCTTAATTGGAAAATCTAAAATCTAATCTGGATTGATCGGAAATTATACCAATATTCTTCCTTTATTAAAACTTGCATGCAGGGAAATGCTCAAGACTTTGTGTAATTGTACATAATTATAATGGTTTTATAGTTTTAACAGACGTGCAGGCCTAGCTTGACCAATTTTTGATTCGAATCAAACCGATTTTTGATTAAGTTTATACGACTAACACAATTAGTATCACAAACTAAGTCTTCAAACTTAATAAATATTAATTGCCAAACGAGTATTTTTCCAATTTGGAATGTAATTGAATTTTTGTTACGTCTCTACGCACTACTAGAGCATCTTCGTACGTACTTATTCAGAAAATAACAAAAACAATAGAGAAATTTTAGTCACGTAACACAATATCGCTGTCGAAATCTGAGTAATAACATTACCTACATAAACCACAATTATTGGGAAACAAATCAAATGTCAAACATCCGCGAAGGAAAATGTTTACTTTTATTTGGTATTCCAATAAAATCTCAACCTACGTCATTAAGATATTCGTACCTATATTAATAGGTATTGTATTTCGCATAAAAAACTCTTAGTATTTAGGTAGTACACCCAATTGCTACAAAAGACCTAGTAATGAATTAATAGATTTAAAATACATGCACGCACGCACTAAAAGTCTTACTGTTTTTCTAACCCAAAGGAGTTGGTCATATGCGAGTACAGGGTTACACATATCTTTGTACAATATTCAACACTTTTTATTACATCAGTGGCAAATATAGTAAATGTATATATATTTTTGTATTTGTTTTTTGTTGCCGAGCATTCCGCTGCGGCAACGCCATTCGCTGAAGTATTTCACTCCACATTTTTTATCGCTTCTCCTCTTGCAACTTTACACTCTTCTTTTAAAAGGGAAAATTTCCATGATTTGAAAATCCGCCGATTTGTATTTTCCATTTTGTTCAATCCTTTCAAACCTAGTAAACAGTCGAATTCGTTATTTCATTTAAATTGATCGCAATCTTTGATATTTCTTTAAACTGTTTTAATTGAGCTGTTTCTGTTTATTGCAATTACCTAAGTTATGTGTTTACAAAGAAAGTAAAAAAAAAACAAATTGATAAAACTTTTATGCCCCGAGCTTCCTATAGGTAACAGTTGTTCGATATTCGTGTACGTTACCTACAGCCTACAACTGTCTTTGCAGGGCAAAAACCTTTTCTCACACAGCAAGTATAAGCAATTATCACCCTTATTAGCGGATTGGTAATTTCAGACTTATATTTAATATAACTCCAGGTTTCTTTACAATGTTGTGTTTCACCTATGTCCATTCATGTTCAAGATATACTTTGAAACTAAATATGTAATTGAAACTAGTACCAATGTGATTTTTTCTGGCTAGCTAGTGGCTGGCTAGTGCCAGTACCCAGTTGCGATCCCACAACCTTACATGAGAGGCAGGCGTCTTACCCACTGGGACATTACGGCATAAACCAATAATACTATTGCCTAGGCAATCAAGGCAAGCAAGTATACAAAATAAGAAATACGATTTCAGCTTTTGCCAGCGATTTCGTCCGCGTCCAAGTGAAATATACCATTAAACATTCTATCATCTCATCTACTGCTGATCGCCTCATCCAGTAAACAGAAATCTTAGGACATTCAGAAATAGTGTAGCTGTGTATCAATGAAATAATTTTCATAATCGGACCAGAACTACCAGAGATAACCTTTTACAAAAAGAAATAAACAAACAAACTTAACCTCTTGATAGTATTAGTATTGAGGAGAATCAAGCGAATGCAAAAATATGCAGATCAGGTTTTTGCGTCCCTTTCTCTGCAATATTGTGGCAAACTATTTGAATGTAAACCAAAGGATTTTCTACGCTATTGTGGAAGCAAAGGCTTTTGAAAGGTTTGAGGACGCGGAAGTTTGAAGTATTTTACCAAAATAAGGAATTAAATAAGAAGTTTGTAAACAATATACCAAGCTGTCTTAATCGAAATTAAAGACGACCCACTGACCAACTTCTGTGGTTATGTACTACCCTAATCTTCAAAGAATATCATGAAGAAGGTAAATATGTTTAAACATAGGTTGGTATTTGCACGGTTGAAGGGATTATGACATAGACTTTTACCATAGTTTAAATTCTTGATTTAGTCCCCCAAGTGTTGAATAGTCGATTATATATATATCCGCTATTTCGTACAAAAGTGCATTACCTGCAAGGTTAAATGTAGATATGGAACAGCTGACGACGAAAACTGTTTTAGCTGGTTTTACAATCTTGTTCTGAAACCATGGTAAAACTTTGTATCATTATGACCCGCCTTGTATCGTGTATACTTAAATATCCATTCTCAAGAAACACTGTGATTAGACAATTTCTCTATTGACCAGATAAACCGATATAAGCACTAGCAGCGCCCAGGTTGGTGGCAGCGCCCATAACCTGCAGTGCAGACACTTTGAACGTCGTAGACAAAGTATTACATTTTATAAGTCAAAATCAAAGTCAAAGCATTTATTTCAATTAAACCATCTACAGACACTTTTGAATTGTCAAAAAGTCAGTCAATTAGACAGAAAGTTGAAGCTAGTTGCTCGTTCCAAAATGTAGGGTAGGTCTCTATGTAGAAAACATTCCAGGTTACATTGTTTTTGTGGCTTCTACATGTGAAAACAATGTAAGTGAAGACCAATACAAAACATTAAATAAAAAAAAAAATAGCAATACAACTTTACTTAAAATCCAAATTAGTTTTAATTCTAACGTTTGTCGTTTCAATAACGATTGTTTTCGTAAATTGGATTCTCAGTTATATTTAGAACAAGTGTTCCATTCAATTTACCCTTTTAGAATGGGTTCGTGGAAACAAATACATTTGGAGAGCCTAATGGCCAACGGACCCACCCTTATTGGACGATAACCAATATGAGGATGTAGCTGATACCGGCTCAACCAATGTGCTAATAGCCTATTTTAATTGTAATGCGTTGGACAAAGATATACAAATTAACAGAATAGTTATTTGTCCCCTTTTTTTTTAAGTGAGTGACAATACAGAATAGTTATTTGTCCCCTTTTTTTTAAGTGAGTGACAACTAAAATGGGAATAAAACTTGGAACGAGCTAAGTACACCTTCACCACATTGGCCTCCAGAACGCAAATTGTCGACGTAGTTCAGGCCCTGTCTGTCGGTTGCCGGCTAAGCTTGCCCGCATATCACAGGAGTGGAGCTCTGACACAGTCAGAGGTTGCGGGGTCGCGACAAAAAAAATGGCGGGATAAAAAGTGGCTTCCTCAGAAATTGGACATAAGACACAACATCGAAAGAAATAGAAGGAATGAAGGAGTATTTTGTCTAGGAATCGGACAGAAAAAGCTAAAAAAAAAATTTAACAACACATAATTTGTTTTGTAATTATAGATAGATAGAGATCAGTTGAGCAACCTAAAAAGGTTGCTTTGCTCAATGGATGTAAAAAAATAAAATCTGCCGATAAAAAGGCCAAAAATCCGTTTACCATGATTGCATTTTAAATAAAGATATTTTTATGTAAACACAAAGGTACTCTTGACCCACTTTAATAGCAATTTGGGAGCACCTATTTTCCCCACATTAAAATTTTATCGGTTTAAACTTACTTTTGTTGCGTGAAACTATGTAAACAAATTAGTGATAACTATGTTATTACGAATAACACCCTAACAACTGTTTATAATTAGTTTGTGATTATTTAAATGTCTTTGCTCAATACTGGGTTAGTTTGACAGTTTCATAACATAAAGGGCTGAATTTTCAATAGTCTGATAACTTTATCTGGAGAATATAGTTTGACATTATTTTTATACAATACCTGTCAAACCGCCACATTTCTTCCTCTGTTAAGAGTTGTCTTACGATTGAACAATCGGCCATAAAATAAATATTAGTTTTATGCACAGAACTGAATTGAATTAAAAATTGAATACCTACCATTTATATTATACAATCAAGTACCAGTCGTTTTAGTATTTGCTAAAGCGTCAAAGATACGTAACACTAGATTATTATGAGGTAACTAACCACTTCATAAGCTTGAACGAGCAAAGTTCAGACGAATTTTGGTTAACACCTTTCCAATTGAAAATGAAGCGTTTCCAGTTATTTCGTGTATGTGTTTATTGTTTTTATAGACTTTAGTATTGTCATTGTTTGAGAACCATTTCCTTGTTTTCTTTTTTCTTTATTATTCGATAGATTTCAACTTTCCTGTTTTAAAAACATAATAACCGCGATGGGGGCATTCATTTTCGAGCATTTTTGTTGTTCTGGAATTTCCATAAATGACAATACAAGTGGCTTCATCTCGAATTTTGAATAACGCTTGATAAGTTCATAGGCAAGCTAATATCTCCTTAATTTTTATACCTGGTAACCACAGAAAGTGCCATGTATTTTCATGTTATTTGTATATTTGTAGCTGTAGTCCGGAAACCCATTCATATTATATTCCACTTAAGCGACTCTTGAGGTAAACCTAGCCCATTTTACCTGCTCACACAAATAGTCATCAATCATTTCATGAATTCTGTCCGCGACGCCGGTCACGGCTCATACTCTTACCTCAGAATACATAACTGACCAGAGGGCACCTACGATTATATAACCTTGCTGCGCATTGTGTTCAAAACAAAAAATGAACATTGGTAACGGAACCTGTATGGTATGTAACTTTCTTTACTACTGCAAAATATAGGTAAGTACTTGAGTAATAAAAAAAACCAAGTCAAAGCATTTATTTCAATCACTTAAATTATTTACAGGCACTTTTGAATTGTTAAGGAGTTGGTCAGTTAGTCAGAAAATTAAAGCTACTGGCTCATTCCGTAAAAAATATTTTTAAATATTTTTGTCACACGCTGTTAATACCTGTGTAGGTACTTATAACAATAGAAATAGTCTTGTGCCCTTAAGCTAAAGATTCAAGCAAATGTCGTACCCAAGGCAAAACGCCACTAATGCTGCATTAAATGTGGCTACCTACTGAGCCCAAGTATTCTAACAAAAAAGTTTTTGTAGTCTCGGTTCCTATACGCGTTCGATCTTTCTGATTGGTTACATACTCCAAGAACTTTACGTTACTTATCCAGAAAATGTGAGAGCCGGAATGTGGCGAATGTGCCCTACATTATCGGGTTGTCAATCACACTAACTGCTGCTCTTTTGTACTGAAACATTGAGTAGGGTTAGCCCACAGCCCTGATGAAATAATTATTAGGCTGTCTGGATTTTGCCTTCCTGCGTCAAGAGGTTTTTTGGCGCCTGTCATCATCTAATGTTGAGATTCTGCTCATGGAAAATGTGTGTTTGTTAACACTTCACGTTACTTTACTTTATTGTGGTTATGTCATGACAAAGGCTTTTTAAATTACAAATTTAGCTTATTTTAGTCCAAACCGAGTCAAGTTGTAACGTTCTGATTGTTCAAATAAAAGTCTAGTATCTTTTGGTTTTTCACGAAATTACATGAAGTTAAAATCTATCTAATACCTTTAAACGAGCAATAATCTTGTATATATTATATATATAATTGGAATCACGGAAACGGCTCCAACGATTTTCAGGAAAATTAGTAGGCTTTCGGGGGCGATAAATCGATCTAGCTAGGTTTTATCTATTAAGTATCAACGAGAGGGAGACTACATATAGGAAGACCTTTGAGAGAAAAACTGAAAAATAATCATTTTTAACTAGTTTTCGCTAGCTAACTATTTATGCAACTAAAAAGGCACAAAGGCGTATTTTCTATCAGTCAACCAAAGGTAGTAAAGAAATAAACAACAACAATTTTCCGTTCCAAATCAGCCCACCGAATCCATAACCCCTACAACGTTATTAGCTCTCTATGAATACAGTACCGACCTTGATATGGCATATAAAGCCAGGCACTTATACGGCAAGGACGCGGATACTTTGATCTAAATTAATCAAAGACGAATTACGTGGGAAGCCCGTCGGAGAGTTATTACCGCGTGAAGGCGAATCAATCACATGGGGAGTGACGAAACAAATGCTGAAATCTCTTTTCGGTTGGACAATGGTGATTTAGGGTTAGCTTGCCAAGATTTTATGGAAATTTGATGGTTTTGTGATTGATGTGGTCATAATGGGGGTGTTTTGGTGGACTTATGAGTATGGTAAGTGGGTCCGGGGTATAATAAGCAATGATCGTAGTGGGTAGAGCTATTTTAGTTCAATGACCGCAAACGTTGTTGTTAAAATGGACATTCCCCCCATTCCCTTTCTTACGTATAAAGTATAACTACTCGTAAAGTAACATGATCTTGTAAAACGTAAGAATAAGTTTTTAACGGTTCTTGATACTTGTCTATACAAAATTGTTACAGAAAACAAAAAAATATAATATTGTTTAAAAAAATAAATTTTTAATTTGATTGACCTGAAACTGATACTTACCCGTCGGAGGGGAGAGAGGACAACAGTTCTTTCATAATTCCATAAGACGTGAATAGATTTTGACAAAGTAATTTCTAAGTTATTTAATAATATTTAGAATATTTCGAAATCCGGGATTCCGGGAGTGTCCATATTACGACAACGTATCGCAAGTACATGAAATAAGAGCTATTTTATGTCCTACTCCGATTACTGATAATAAGGTACCTTAATTTGGATTTTTGAAAAAATACGGCTTTGTCATCCCTGTCACCCATCCTAACCTGTCTGAAAAAACCTACACTTAAATATTCTAAAGTTTATCAGTTTGTTTGTTTTTGGTTCGAACGCATTTTTCTCCGGAATGACTTCTAATAGGAACCCACATTAACTCTGAGTGCTAATAGGCTATAAAAAAAAATTGGGATTAATAAAAAAATCACACAAACGGAGTAACGAGTAAAAGCTGGCTCTTTCTTATGGCGACGATATACGCCGACGACCTTGAGCCACCGTCGTTTAGTCGAAAAAATTAAATAAAAGATAGTATTCTTTAACTTAAAAAAAGGCGTACACTAAAAGATAGATAATAAAAAGTTTCGTTTAATTATACCCTGGTAGATTTTGTGCGTTTGTTAATGTTTTGTCCGCGTCAGACACAACTTTATGAGTTAATTAAACTATTTAATATGAATATAATCAAAATTATTCACATACTTACTAAATGATTAAGAGAATGTTCTAGTTTAACATACCTATATTTTTTCCAAATCATTTAAATTTTGACGTGATTGTCAGTTTAAAATCTGTAAAAGTCGTTAATAGCCCCTTAAACTGGAATTACCTTAATTAGGGTAAACTATACAAATGTTGGCACCCAACACCCGCCCCCCCCCCTCCCCCAATTATTGGCACTTCGCTAATTTATTCTGTTTATTAAGATATATAAAATATATTTTAGTTTTTTAAGGATGCGGTTCCCGAAAAAAAAAAGAAATACATAGTTTACAAGGGAGGATCTTACAGCCTTAAAGTGAAGTGAAAGGAAGATAGAGTGAGATGATGAAGAAATTCAATGTTATTTCGCAAGACTACTCTATAGCACCAATACCTATGTGTATATGTCACCTTAACCAGACAAAACTACTGTTGACTACAAAAATCAGTCAAAACTACTTTTGAACGGTTTAAATTTATCCTTAATATTTAGAAACCCATTAGGTTGGTAGGTTTAGTTTGTGACCCTTTTAAGACCTTTGGTGCTGTAGATTCTTATAACTAAGGTGTTTCGTATTTTTGATTTTGTAACTCAAACGCGTTTTATCTTAATAGGGGTTTTGACTGAATCCAGTCAAAAGTAGTTGTGACTGGTTAAGAGTTTTGACTGTAACATATATGAATTTCCTGAGTGGCTACAGATGGGCGTGATTAATCCCGGCTATCATATCATTCCGGTTCAATCTTGATTTAGCCGATCTGCAATTTCCTCCATAGTGTTCATCTATGTGATATAGGTGGACTTTATTGAGATTTTCACCTGACTTTAGTAACTTGAACTGTTAAAAGATTAAGCCTATGTGTGTTGATTCAAGCAATTATTAAATAGGTACTAGCTTCAGTAGGTCGATTCTGTAAAATTCAAACAACAACTCGCATCTCACGTCACTATTCACTCTCACTTCGCATAAGGTTCAAAATGATGTATTTGACAGTTTGAATCGGGTTCGAATTCGAAGTGAGCGTCGAAATGACGGAAAAATTACCATACAGAATGCCACTTCTTACGTCATCTCATACTTTATCTGTCAAAATCTCCCTGTCAATTTAGTTCAACTCGCTGACACAGTCGCAAGGGTGGCGCTAGTGTAAATTTGAATTATCAACCGAGTTTTTAGAATGTCAATCAAGAAACTCACAGCGGATTCAGATTCGAAGTTTAGAATGTGGCCTTAGAGAATCACATCCCAGTTAAAAGATTTCATTCCGGGGCAGTGGTCCAGTGGACCACTGCCCCGGAATGAAATCTGCTCTGTCCAACTAGTTGGACCATGGGTCTTTAATAGGGGCAGTTGTCCAACTTTAAAAATAGTTGGACCACAGCACCTTTTGAGAGTTCCGTGGTCCAATTAATTTAAAAAATTACTTACCAACTCTAAAAACCTCAACTGCATCTTTGTGTGTATGGTGCCTACTGGTTTAGCCTATGTGTGTTGATTCAAGCAATTATTAAATAGGTACTAGCTTCTGCCCGCGTGGAAGGCAAGCCATGAAACATAATTTAACCTATGGCAACCTAAACCAATATTTTAAAGAGACAAGTTTTGATTTTTGTTTGTTTGTAATGGATAAACTCAAAAAATACTTAACCGATTTTAAAAATTCTTTCATCTATAGGAAGCTACTTTATCCCTGAGTATTATATTTTACTAGCTGACCCGACAGACGTTGTCCTGTCCCGATCTACCTACCCACCAACCCTACCACCTACCGACCTACACTACCAACCTACCTACCTACCCTACCAACCTACCAACCTACCAACCTACCTACCTTCCTACCTACCTACCCTATCAACCTACCAATCTACCAACCTACCAACCTACCAATCTACCAATCTACCTACGTACCCTACCATACGTATCTACCTACTAATCTACCTACCTACCTACCCTAAGTACCTACCATACCCTTCCTACCTACATACCCTACCTACCACAATTTTCTCACCGCTTAAACCTTCCCTGGACTTCCACAAATATTTCAAGACCAAAATTAGCGAAATCGGTTTAGACGTTCTCGAGTTTAAGCGAGACTAACGAACAACGATTATTTTTTTATGGATTTGTAGTGATACTGCAATTTCGTCAGGGATATCTTGAAAGACGATTACTTTTAAGACGTCAGACTCGGAGTTCGACGGTAAAATCAGAACTTTACCACGCTTTTTAATGATGATAATATATGTACAATTAAGGTTTAATACAAATAGAAAATTAACTTCGTGCAATGTGCAGAAAATGATGCAATAGATACAATGTTGGTAAATCCGTATCTACTCCGTAGCTACTTTTGTGAATGAAAATTTGCTGAAGTTAGTCACAGATCCAAGACTTTTGATGCAATTATTGACAGCATAACGACCAATAAAGGCAAAACATTTATTTTGGACACTCCAGGTGGCACATGGAAAACATTTCTTGCTAATTTAATATTAGCACATGTTAAGCAATCCTGTAAAATATCTCTGACAGTAGCTCCATCAGGAATTGCAGCTACTTTATTAAGGGACGCTAAAACTGCACGCTCTACTTTCAAACTCCCATTGACAGTTTCATTGTAGCAACAGTCGGTATGTTCGAAACGCGTACGAGTGGATCGCACACGATCATGACCTTGAACATTTACCAGATAGAGACATTCGTTGGCTTTGCTCAAGGGCTGCCATCCCACAATGAACGATACAGTCAATGAAATCAATAATGTAATTTTACAAAAAGCGGCTTTGCTCAAAATCTACTATTCCATTGATACAGTGTGTAATATCAAGGATGCAGTCCACTATCCGCCAGAATTTGTGAACTCCCTTAAATTCATCTGGCCTGCCACCTCACGAACTGCTATTGAAAATCGTAATAGCTAACATGCTGTTAAGGAATTTAAGCCCACTTAATCACAAATGGCAAGAACATAAAAGATTTAAAAGATAACTTAACTGTAGCGACCATTCCGATCGAACCAGGAGCTGGCCAGTTGGCGCAGATCCTGAGAATTCCAATGATTCCCACGAACCTGCCTATATCGTTCAAGCTACTCCAGTTTACCGTAAAAAAAAAGAAGTCCTAGGAACAAACATTATCTTTGGTTGGTTTTGACGAAAGAAAATAATGTTTTACCCATGAACAGTTTATCACGAGTTGGATCACCCGAAAACCAGATTATTTTGTTACTGGAAAATAAAACAACCTTAAACAGTGTATATAGAAAAGCTTTATCTACCTACCTAACCTGAATACTAAATTCTTTCACCTATAGAAAACTACAGTATCAGTTATACTTATGGGCTGTATTTTCGAAATCCACGCGGACGAAGTCGCGGGCAAAGTGCTAGTATTATATATTTATATATTCTTAGTTTGACCTGACAACCCACACGATGGACGACAAGTTCTTAAATAATTCGTTCGTTCGTTTCATTCTTTTCATGTTTCTCATAATTTTAACTGATACAATGTGAATTAAGAATTTATCTGGCCCAATGTGAACTTGGCTTAAATTGAGATAGGTACATCCAGTACCTATCTCAATTTAAGCCAAGTTCACATTAGCCAATATCCATTGACTTAAATTGCCTTTCAAGTCAATCAGTTCAAGTTAATTAAAAAACATCTCCATCATAACAGCTAAATTGTCCTAATATTCAGAAAATAATGAGAGTAATAAATCAAGTAGGGATCGAGGAGGTCTGGGTGATCCTTAATTGAGTTAATAGTAGTCCTTGTCTCAAAGTTCCTCTCCTGATTAATGAGGATTTATTTTGATATATATTGGCCACAATTTTGATTTACATTGATTACACATTTTTGCCCAATTCAGTCAATTAATTCAAATGCTTTTCTGGTTGGGAAAGACTCAAGAAGTAGATTAGGCCGAAAAAACCAAAAGCCATTAATGAAATTTATAATAATAATAATAAACCTTTAATTCGACTACAAAGATCCATAGAGTGTTAGTAACATAGAAAAACTTATCATCTAGTGTTAGTATAAATCAACCTCCGCACAAACTGCTGTACAATCGGAGAGTCGAAGCTCTCTGCAACAGTTTTCAGGATGCTGTTTTGACTGTCCCTCACTCTCCACAGTAGCGACGCGGTTTTCTTGCGTATAATCGCATAGAAACCGTTGGTACGGGTTTGCGCAAACATTTCCGACGCGCTACAGTAACGAAGCAGTCTCAACAACCTCCTGAAAGCATTGTTATATTGGGCGCGCGGGGCATCCAGCGATCTCTTAGTATAATTGACACATAGATTGCTCGTGTGTAGACTTTGGCAATAAGCATTGAAAAGGAATTTATGTTAGTGATTTGGGTGTAAGCTCTATAAATTCAAGTTTTGAATCATCACCTGTCTAGCCTTTTCTCGACTATATGTATTGCCGGCCTCCAGTCTAACCGAATACAGCTGAATGCTAGTGTTTCATATGGAGTGATTACCTGAACGACCTCCACAGCCACAAACAAATATTATTTTTGGTTTGAGGTCCCTTTGCTGCCCTCGCCCACAGTAACGCCCTAAGCCGAGGCTCGTACCCCGCAGGGGGTGCCCTTAGCGTAGTCACTTAGTTTATAAGTTTTTGCCCTAAAAATCTTTTTAAGGCACCACAGGATTGTCCGGTTAAGCAGCCAACAACCTCTTGGTGGATCTGCGAGATGCCATTCAGAAAAAAAAAGTCGTTTTTTTTTTTATCACAATTCTTAATCTGTCGTTCTTTAATAATTTATTGTTATTCACCACCAAGACAAAATTATTTCACTTCGAGAAAACAACCATCCAAGTTTCAGCGTGTATATTCCACGTGACATCTATTAACGAGGAAGCATTTTCTTTTTCCCATAAAGTGACCTTTCCGTAAAGTAAAGCTTTGTCCCATCATTTTAAAACCTCTTAATGACAAGTAATATAAAGTACCTATTATAAAAAGAAAACAAACATTAAAAAGACAGCTTTTCCATTTTCCTCTATTAACATAGATTTTTAGACAGTAACAATATATCACCGAATGCCTACGTAATGGTGTTAAAAATTAAGATTTCAGACTGTTTCAAAATAAATATTATGAAATGGAGAACCTCGAACCTGGTTTTATACTAACACTAGGCTGTGCCCGCGATTTCGACTTTCTTACGGCTGCTCATCAGGTGAGATAGTGGTCAAACGTATGCCTATCAATAGATAAAAAAAAAAAAAAAATATTACTAGAGATATGCCGACTAGTCTTTCCTTTGGTAATCTGTTTCTAAAATTAGTTTTTTACCTCCTCTATAAGTAAATACTAAGTACTTGCTTGTATCTCTCTAATAAAAATCCGACACGCTCGCAGGCGGCGGTTGCGACTTGCATGCACGCGAATCAGCTGTAAACGAAGCGTCACGGAAATCCCCGAAACCGTGATCGGCTTGGCCGACTAGTTGGCTTCTTTACATCCGGCTAGTCGACTAAAGTTAAATCGGCACATCTCTACTAATTATTCTTGTTAGTAAAATAGCCTATATCACTCAGGATTAACGTAGCTTTGTATTGGTTAAAGAATTTTTTAAATCAGATGAGAAGTTTCGTAGTGTTTTTCCTACATACAATTTTACCCCTTTTTAATATTACTAAACATTTTCAGCCCTACCAGCAACAATCACAGGACTATCTTTGTTCAAAGTCAAAGTCAAAGCATTTATTTCAATTAAACCATTTACAGGCACTTTTGAATTGTCAAGGAGTCGGTCAGTTAGTCAGAGAGTTGAAGCTAGTTGCTCGATTCAAAACGTAGGTAGGTCTCTATGGAGAAGAACGAGCAAGAAACTCCACGGACACTCTTTTAAATCAAGTTTTTTACAAAGTCTGGTTACATGATTCTTGTTGCTTCTATATATGAAAACTATGAAGGCAATCTAACAATACAAAACACAAAAAAGAAGCAAGATAAAGTCCATGGCAGATAAGAGCTGACCAATCTCTACTGACAGCGCCCGTTCACGAACATGACGCGTGAATCAGCACCATTCAGCTCAACCATTTACAGTTCACTATAATTAGCTCTATTTACCCCACATTAAGCGTTAACTAAAGAGGGTGACGTAAACAGCTTCACTCCGTTAGTTTGCAGAATCCTGCCTTTGATGATATAATAAACATAGTCATAACACAGATACCTATTACATCAATACGTACTTCCAAGATGGTATTAGCATAGTATTAGATGTGGATGTGGATGTGATGGAATTAGCAGGGGATTGAGAACAAACTCACTAAATTAAAAAGAAAACCGATATGAATTTGATATAGCCAGAATAATATTACTGCCACAAATATATATTTGTGGCAGTAATATTATTCTGGCTATATCAAATTCATATCGGTTTTCTTTTTAATTTAGTGAGTTTGTTCTCAATCCCCCGATTGAGAAAAAAAATAAAAATTAGGTGTACGAAAAATGTGAATTTAAATTTGCACGTGCACTATAGTCATAATAATGTACTCCATAGATATCCGAGTGTACACCCTCCTTTTGCAAGACATGTTTTAGATTCTATTCAATTTCCAACCGGGAACAAATTCAGACTCGGAGCGTCTACAGACAGCTTCCTTTTACGATCACAACTTTCAACAGTAAGAGTAAGAGTAACAGTAAGAACGTACCTACAACTAATACTTATTTCCGTAACACGTAGCATAGGTAATTATAAAAAAAAAAAAAATAATAATAAAAAAAAATAGTTTATTTGATAACCTCATGTTGTACAACATAATATTTGAGATTGAAGCCTCCTTTTAAGCAATAGATGCCTATATTAGGAGACTCCGCTCTTTCATAAACAAAAAGTATCTTATTAAACTATACAAAAGAAAAACAAGGTGACTTTAGTGAGTGTGTGTGTGTGTGTGTGTGTGTGTGTGTGTGTGTGTGTGTATTTTAGCGTGTCTGTTGCAGAAGTGATTCAGTCTCGCTGTAGGTGAGTTTTTGTATCCATTCTGTTAGTATTTTTTTGCATTCATAATAATTCTTAGGGTAGATGTAAATGTGTTTATTAATAACGTTATAAAGCTGAGCCGAACGTTTTCGAAATTGAATACTGGCAAATAGTGTTCTTGTTTGTGGTATTTTTAATGTAATATCTTTTCTTCTTCTTGCCAATATTCTGGAATCATAGGTTAGTGTTTTATGTTTAGTGAGAACAGTTATCATAATAAGTATCAAATGTCCTAGTTCTGTGTTTTCATTTCTTCCAATTAAACACATACCATTTCTACTCATCTTTACATGGTATCAAACAAAGTCGCTCCCGCTCTCTACGCTACGCTTACATCTTTTAAACGCACGGAATTTTAAGACTGGTATACATGCCAATAACCTTAAGCATTTGGCCCGTATTAAATTTGTGGACGAGTGCGGGGGTGATGTAGACGCAGTCTTTAATCGGACGCATTTTTAATTTATTGTATTATTACAATAAATTAAAAATTAACAAAACCAAATCATTTTCCTTTGTATTGCAAAGCAGTAGATATTTTTTTTATACTCTTTTGATAAGAATTTAAGGAGTAAAATGGTTTCATCTCAATGATTTGGAGGTGATTGGACATTTTTTTTTTCTTATTATGTGATACCGATAGAAAAATTAAGCTAAACCAAATTCAGTACCATATCATGTAAAATACTAACAATTTTTTTCAGATGTAATTTCTCTGCAAATAATAATAATAATAATATCTTTATTTCGGAATAAAATTCCATGAAAGTACAGATTTGTTAGCACATGACCACTTAAAAACTATGTTAGTATACAAATACAATACAATACAAAGATGTTAGTAACATAAAACTTAAAAACTATGTTAGTACACATTACCATTATATACAGGAGCATGTAGCTGACATAGGCTCCAGACGCCGACGAAAAGTTGCTTCATCTGCATGCTTCTTTCAAGTTTTTTTCGAGAGAGCAGCCTTAATGCAGTTTTCAGCAATAGATAGAGTGATTCAAGAGGAAGTTTTATACGTATAGTTTGTATCTACATTGCACCCATGCAAAGCCGGGGCGGGTCGCTAGTTACGTTGATAAATAGATCTCAATATTTCAAGAACATTTAATCTTTCAATAACTCCATTTTTTTTCAAATAATTCAGTAAGTCAAACACTTGTCAAACATTAAAAAGTAGACAAGTCCAAAATGCTTATTTGAATAACATCTTCTTTCCGGAAAAAAGAAAATATTGAGTCTGATTGAATTAGAGTATTTAATATCCGGAGGTTTTGCAAACATTCATTTCAAACGAAATATAGAAATAAAATGAAATGGAAACGAATATTGTACGATTCAACTGACAACTTTCAACGATCTAAGGCTAAAAAAAAAAATAATAAAATAAAAAATATAATTTAGGTACTGTAAAGGTTGTATGCATAAGGTATGCTGGTCGAAACCATTGACTAAATGTTTCGTCTAAACACTGGATTCGTTCTAGAAGGTTTTCATATTTGGAACTGGTAGTCTTATTTTTATTTCAAGACATTACAGCCTAGCGCCGTCAGTCACCGACGAGCTATTCTTCAATACTGAATAAAAATTAAAATACCTTTATTGCTATTTTACATAAGATCTGATTACTTGAAATCCCTGATCCCTGAGCTAGTTATAAACTGAATTACAGAGGCCAGTGCATTCCCTTTGGTATAAGGCGTATATAACAAAAAGAAAAAAAATGTGCGCAATGAATATAAATAAAAAAGAATTGGTTGTCTATAAAGTCGGTTTACGGACGATAGCTTTACGTGAGAACGTCAATAAGAAACATAATGGCTAACGTATATAACATAGGCAAATAATGGCTTCCGTCGAAGGTGAGCGAAGCTTTTTGCTTGGGCCGATCGTGACTCTCTAACGCTTGTTCCACGCTCTCGCTTGCTCGCTCAGGCTCAGGCGGAACAGAAAAAGACGGCCAGTGATCATCGATTTATAAGACGTTATCACGTCAAAAAAAAATTATATATAAATGAACTAGAAAATAAAAAAACAGTAATGACGTGCAAACGGGGACTGTGTGTGTAGTGGTGTGTGTATTCCTTCCTGATCATAGAGTAGAGTATGTAGGTGTGTATGTGTGATGGGAGGGTGTATATGTAGGTATGTAGAGTTGTATGACTGGATTTTATATTACATTTATTTAAGTATTGTTATAACAATACAGTTAATAAAACGGTTTCCCACTTTGATTTCCCTCCGACCTCCTCTACTACAATAAATAGAATTATATTCGATCCGGTACCGTAAGCGCTCAATACGGTCAGACCGCTTACAGTACCTAACTAAACATTCCACGTGTATATTACACGTAGGTAACCCAGATTATATCAAAAATTATGTTCAGATTCAGCAATTAATGCCGAATTAATGCAAAAAAGCCGATTAATGATAAGCCATAATTCGAATAATGATTCCAGTTATGTATTAATTAACTATGTAACAAAATAAAGTACCTAGATGTTTAGACAAACGCTATACTTATTGCTCTTTGTTTCCGTCATCACTGTATTTTTTCTAAAACTCTACACATGGGCTCGACCAACTTGGTTTACAAAGCATACCGTACCAAATTCCTAAACACAAAGGCCAACTATAGGGAACTTAATAAATCTGTAGCAGACGTTTATTTTGTTTTCCTTTGAGACCCGTACAAAGCTGGCTTCGGATGTAAAACTCACCTTCACCTACTCATTTTTCACATTTTTAAACCAAATATGACAACGGCAAAAACAAGTGGAAGTGCCTACGCAACTATAATAATAATCTTTATTTTCAAAAAGCCATTTACAATTTCGTCCATCTCAAAGAATCATAAAAAAACAAAAAAAATGTCAAAATACGAAGTACAACACTATGCATTTTTGAGACAGAGTGAACGTCTGTGTCCGTGCTAGTATAAACTGTGTTACAGACACAGGCGCCTTCCTCTTACAGTTCATTCACAATTTGCTGTACTTGGTAGGAATTTTGGTTAGCATAAAAACAAAGTTTAACAAGTACTTAACACTTATTACAATGTATGCAAGCATGGAATGGGTGTGTGTAGTGTAGGTGTATGTATGGGTGTGTGTGGTGTGGGTGAAGTGAACTACCCCGCGCGTGTCATAATTATCCGGGAAAATATGATAACAACCTTCATTAGTTGTCTTAAGTCTTAATTTTATATGAAGAATAAATTCAACTTAGACGAAAAGCTTATTTGTTGATCATACTTAAAGACTTTTTGCAACTGACGAAGTTTGTTATGCGCGACTATACCCTGTTCACAATAAGATTAGACATAAACACAAACCTTTTTTACAGTCCCTTTAACCGATTTTGACTTCTATTCCGTAGACTTAAGGATGACATTAAAGGCAAAAAAGTGGTTACAATAACAACTGTTTACTGCAGTTGCCATTTGTCATGCTACCAACGCAATATGAGTCAAAATCGGTTGAACGGACTGTAAAAAAGGTTTTTGTAAATCTTATTGTGAACAGGGTATAGTTTCATGGGGCACTTTCACTTGTTTTGTCTACTCCGCGAATATGACAAAATACTCAATCAACAAATCTTCCACTGAAAAGCTATTCCTTTGTCATTCATACGCCTTTACAACTTTAGATGAATGAGATTTGCTAATTAGGAAGACCATTGTGGGTCTATTGTTCCGTCGGTTCGGTGTTTTCCATTCTTCAGGGGAATGCAAAAGTAAATGTAGAACATTTTCAAATGTGCCAAAGAGTAGATAAAGGGCACTGTTATATTAATTACCACGGTGAATTAATGTGGTTTAAAAAATAAACATGTTAACGTTACATTTATTTTAACACAATGTGCTACACGAAAATAGACTCAACAACAAGGGAAATAGAAATAATCTCAAATTATACTCATAAAATATGACTTCGTAATAATTTACTATTGAACGCAAACCCATATCATATATTTCTGTAGCGTTTCATATTCCTTTTTGCTCTTAGGTACAGTTCTTGGTTTCAACATTTATATACCTCTGCAGAAAGATAATCAGATTGTTTAAGCTTCCATATGCCTGTACCATACATGTTGTCCTCGAATAAACAGGGCAGGTTTCCACACGGTACGCGAACCGTCCATAAAATATTTACACAATAAATTAAGGGAAATTTTGGTGGGTTTGTCAGCCAAGCGGCACTGGTACATTGGCTCATTTTAAATAGACACCCTACTTAATTGAATTGGTTAACAAAATCAATGAATGGATTTTTAATTGAATTATTTAAGGTTGTATTGAATGCTAAGTATGACTTTATAAACTCGCTGTAGACTGGATGATATTTGTTTACATTCTTGAATTTCATCTCATTCTGGATCTAGCTATTAAAGCATCAAAGCTCGTCATTACTATGGGAAGCTTTTGGCAATGCGCCTTGAGTGGCAGATCATGATAAATTTTAATGCTCTAATATTTGTTTGTGACTTTAGAATAAAATATATACTATAAACAACATCGCTTGTTACGCTGACGTTCAGTTGAGTTCCGTTTCATTATATTTAAGACGTAGGTACTTGAAAGAGACTACGAGAAATCCAAAATATCTAAATATCTCACAGAACTGAACCGTACATGGTTCCGAGAAAAACATTCTTCATAAAAATAACGCCGATAATATTGTCTGGAACGCTCGACTTATCACCTTAATGATCTAAATGAAAATTTGTCACCTTGAAATTGTGAACGTTCAGTATTAACGTTCCAAGTTAGCGGTATTGGACATCTTTGATCGAGGCCTGCTTACAAAGCCTTGACAGGTATCAAATAAATCCATCAAACTTTAAACTTCGCTCTGAGTAGGCTCTGGTTTTAATTAAATTTTTGCTTTATTTGGAATTCTCAATTATAACAAGTTATATTTGTTGTTCCTATATTGGTTTATAGCTGGTATAAATTGGAAATGTTTGAATGGCAGATCAAGAAATAATGTACTTAACCTAAGGATATGCCTCGGAGGCCCAATAAGTAAGTGACAAATATATTCTCACTTATTTTTTGGTCGTTTTGTACGAGGACTTTTACAAGAGTAAAAATCTGAAAACACCAAACAAGTGTTGTATAAATGTAAAATGTAAAATATGAAATGACGGAGCATAATAAGATCTACGAGAAAATAAACCTGGCTCCTAAACTACGACGATACCCAAGAAGAAAAATGAGGCGCGGAGCCAAGGTTCAAAAGAGTGCATAAAATTCCCGGCACTTGTAATGCAAACAAAGGACAGTCAAGTCTGCCTTATTTTGTTCTAACTCAACGGCTTTTGTACTGAATTACGTTTTAGATAGAGTTGCCTTTTGTCAGGATATTGCCTGACATGCGATATTTATGTAGGTAAAATAAATGTTGTGATTTTCAATTTTATGTAAACTTGGTTTTTATACTGAAACAGCGTTGTTTACTAACTCATAATGTTGGGGTTATAATGCCAAACACTGAAAATGTTATGTAATTGTTATGTAAACTTGTTAGATATGTTATGTTATGTAAATGAGTAGACGAAAGATTCCATTGATGGATTTATGGCTACAGAATATTATTACAAAATTGTTCCACTTAAATGCTATGTTAGAGAAATGACAGATAAACAATATCGATATGCATTATTAAACTATCACAAAGGTCAACGACCAGCGTATGTCGTACACATAGTAATACAAAAGTAAAAATATGGCGTGCAAAAGAGAGCAATTTTCGATGGTTGGTATGTTCGAATTTTCTTTTATCTTTTCATAAAAGCCAAAAATAGCCATGGAAAACAATCTATCCAGCGTAAGATGCTCTCATCTTACGCGCATTTCAATTTATCCAATGAGTTACAGTAAATCGAAATCAATCAGTTTGAAATAAACACAAAGAATATTGAAATAAAACCCAATTTCACGGTTCGTAGTCGTGGCCACAAAACCAACCCCATCAAAGGGGACGAAAATCTTTATTTCATTTGAAATTCGTAAAATAAAAACCGTCTAAGTCTGACTAGAACAGTAAGTGTTCCGTTCCACCAACCGTTACCATTATTTTTATAATTTGATATGCTATACATATTCTATGATTTTCACTAACCTAACCTATTACGGTCAAAGGATACCTACAGCTCTCTTTCAAACGGATGAACGGACGTACAGACAGACGGCTTAAGCCTACCATATACGGGCAGTTTTACTTTCAATTCTACCCGGCGTGTGTGTATTATGTGTCCTTAAGGTAAGCTCGCTTCAGTCGGCCGGAGTAACTGAAGCAATTCGTTCATATCGGCCCGACCGGAAGGACTGAACGGATCGTGTATTGACAGATCTAGGCCTCCCAGACAATCCCTTTTGTTGCAAACTTGCATCATGTGACATCTGGTAAGCAAACGTCAACTCCATACAACTTGGCGTCTCTCTCATTAACAGGCTGTTAAACTCGTAGCTTTTACAGTGTGTTTTGTATTGAGTGCTTTTCAAAGTAACGAGAAGTTTAAGAGACCTTGTTGGGTGAATTGGTAAATATTGAGTTTAATCGTTGGAGTTATCGAGAATATTAATGTGAATGTGTAAGAAATGCTTTAGATTTTTTTTTATTGTCATTAAATTTCTACAAATAGGTACTCGAATATTATTTGTAAACGGTTGTGTTCATAAATAAGAATCAATTCGTTGTAATATGCACATTTACCTACTTCAAACATCGTAATGTTCTGTTTAAAAATGCAAGCAATTCGTGTGGAAAAGAAAATGCTTTCCATGCACGCTTTCTTCCACACTTACACCAATAAAATGTGATTCTTATTGCTTTCTGTAAGCATAAACAATTTAGTCAAATGAACTCCATTTTGGGTCCAATATTTGTCAGCATTTGGCAATAAGGTATGGTATAGCCAATAAATTTTCCTGGAACCAATATGTTGGTTACGATTGCACCCAATAGCTGGAGTCACGTAAACGCAAGATGTCTGAATCCGGTTTTGGGTTGTAATAGACTGAGTTATTGAAGTTCCAGAAAAAAGATAGAGCGAATTATTGTTTAGGGTTTCTTAAGAATGCATAATGCCTAATTTGTTGATAAAAAAATATGTAACACTCAGGGATAACGTAGCATCCTCCTCATCATCATCATCATGTCAACCTTCAGACACCCATTGCTGGACATAGTTCTCGCCGTAATCGCCATGCTTGACCGATGCATGTTAGCGATCGCAGTCGGTGTTATCGTACTCAGAAGGACGCTGCTGCCTATCCTCTGTTCAATATCCTGTCGCCTTCTATGACACCCACGAGTAGAAATATTGTGGTGCCATTCGCAGCCGGCCCCACACGGCTTCATGATGATTATGATGATGATTCAGAATCGATCCAGTAGTTCTAGAGATAACCGCATTCAAACAAACTCTTCAGCTTTATAATATTAGTAAAATATAATATTATAGATAGATTTGTATCAAAACTGTAGTTGATTGTGAATATTCAAAATTAGAGATTATGTCTAACACGTATTTTTAGATGATCTATATTTATGCAGTTTATTATAATTTTCGTTATGTTTATCTTTAGGATACCTACACAATAAATGTATGTAAGTACAGCATATTCAACAACAATTATTTTTATTTTAGTCAAATCAAAGACGAAAATCCTGTATTTTCCTGTAACTTGCGCCCGCGCCCGGTGTTGCATGACAGGGTTGGCACGCGAACCTATCATCCAGTGACGCAGCTGTACGATTGGCTTAATACCTATGTTATTAGGGTTGTTACTTTGTGATTTTATTCTAACTTCTTTCATTCTATGCTGTGTTAGTTTGTAATGTAATTCTATATTCATTGGACAAAGATAAAGATAAAATATAATTAGTAGTTTAAAAATGTTTAAAATGAATTTTAAATATTCATTTAGAACGCTTCCATATTGTTGCAAAAATCTAATTTGGGTTCCGAGCAGGGGTGTCCAGTGACGATGCTTTGATAAGTCTATCTGACTCTAAAGAATATTGACAATAAGCTCAAATGTATTGGAATATTTTATGAATTTATCAAAGGCTTTTGGCTCTGTCTCTGTACCCATTCTTGTTTCGAAGCTGGCAGATGCTGGGGTAAGAGGAATAGCTTTGGATATATTTATAGATTATCTAACTGGCCGCACGTAATGTGTGAAAATAGGGAAATGCATTAGTGGGAAGAATCGTTGGTTTATGGCGTGCCGCAGGGCAGTATTTTGAGGCTAATTCTCTTCCAAATCTATGTTAATCAACTCTGCCAGTTAAAACTTCCAAACTGTGAAATAGTTGCATATGCCGATGACACCGCACTAATAACATCCAGGTCATATTGGCCTGATGCTAAAAGTGTCGCTGAAACAAGCCTTAAAGTTGTAATGGATTGGCTACGCAGAAACCTTTTGACAGTAAATCTTGATAAAACAAAGTTTAGAACTTTTTCTGATACATTATCACACTTTCCATCACAAACATACTTCTTAAAGGCACATACGTGTATCTTTGCTTCCCCTGGTAATGACTGCTCATGCTCAATTCTGCCCCGAACTGGTAAAATTAAATACCTAGGTGTACAGATAGAGTAATGACTTTCTAGTCTGAATAGGAAAAATAATTTATATATTTTTTAAAATGCGCCAATCTGCGGATAAAGACACGCTAAAGATGATCTATCTCGCACTTTGTCAATCGCTCCTGACATACTGTGTCGTTGAGTAGGGACACAGAATACTTAATAGTACTACGTACAGAAGGGACACTCCCTTCCCCGCGCTATATCAGATACCGTACCTCACCCCGCACTTGGAGGTGCTAATCGCCGACTCTTTAGCCAGGGCGCTCAAAATCGTAAGAACTGCAGCGCTGTAGGTACTGCTGACACAAACACACAATTTTGCGATTTATTTTGTTTTAAGTTTTTTTATTAGTTTTAATCTTGATGATTCATTTATTTTTCAAGTTTTTGTCGTTTTATAATAATACAATTAAAACTTCCGTAATAATAACATACCAACATTACCAGCTATTAATATTGCTCTCTCTCTTTATTGTCTTAGTTATGTACTTATGTCTTTTTCTTTCACGTTCTATTCATTCTTGGAATTGAAAAGTAGTACCCTACACACTAACTTTGTCGCGTCGCCCCATTGCGTTGCCGCGTAATGGTGCGGGGCGATCGTGAATTCCATATTTTGTAACTAGGTACCTTAATTTACCATTATTGATGAATAAATAAACCTCTTTACATAATAAATATTATAATATTACTTTTATGTCATTACAAATCCGGGTATTCAAAATCAAATATCATTTATTTTATTTATTTAAGAAATAAATAACTGAACGCTCGGACAAGATCATTCATAATAATGCTCGAAACGTTCGGGTAGTGCCGTCGTCGTTCGGTTCGCCCGACGCAAAGCGTTGCACTTTTCGCACCATTTTGTACGCTAGCACGACATCCAACTGATTCAACCCTACTAAAATTCACGCAAACATTTGCACGTGTACAGACGTCATTTGGTTTTGTAGTAGTAATAGGTAATTATTTTGGAAGTTTTGTATGAAGTGTCCGAGGTGTGGTAGTCGAGGTGCATCGATAACGAGAAAATGTTTAATATAATATTTGGTTCTCGTATTTTTGTTTCGACTATTATTGTTTCAAAGACTATTTATTTAAATTAAACATATTTCACAGAAACACAATTCAATGAATTTTTGACCATATTTATTTGTTTAACAAACTTATCTAACCGTAGAATTATTTTTTTACGAATTTCGTTTGTACAGTGTATATTTCCATGGAAAATATTTCAACGAAAATGTATATATATAGACAATAACAAAAATTGTCTTAAAACTAATATGTTGTGCTGCAAAAGTTAATGACAGAAACGAATCGCTGCGAAACCAACTCCACGTAGTCTTGTCTGCCCTACACCTAGAGTGTAATTTTAATCCGCGTAGGCGCTAAAGGGCGAAGCGATCCGCGAGCTGAGGAGAAGGTGGTTTTAACGCCCGCCGCCGCGGCTGAGGCCGAAGCTGCGGCGGTGGCGTGGGACCGCTTGAGCTCCGCAACGCCGGAACCGAGACCGAAACCATGCTTACTGCATGTTGCATGTTCGCTTCCATGATGCATGCTTGCTTGCACGCTGCATGCTTGCTTGCATGCTGCATGCTTGCTTGCACGCGCAGCAAGTTTGGTTAGAACTGAGACCCCCATTCTTGTTATTAAATTAAAAATTAAACGAAATTATAAGCAAAAAATTATGTGAAACGAAATTCTATAAAAGTATTAGCTATAAAACAACGTACAACCGTTTCTATCGTGTATATCATTACCATTACCGCATAATGAATTTTGATAAACATACAACGTGAAACAAAACAATGCAACATAAGCACAGTATAAATATTAGTACTATCGTAACATAAGTAAGATTTTCTATATCACTGGTTACCGTGATGCATCCATATAGGAAATTATTTTTGTACACAATCACTGATTCTCGATAGCCACGAGATTTACCGATTACCTTATGGACCCGTTAAATAGGCAAACCTTTCTAACAATAATGAGTGCTTTGTTCTGTAGTTATTAACCTATTTACTAGTTAACAATAGATGAAAATTGGAATTTGCTTACATTGTTTAGTCTAGAGAGTAAGGACATTCATATTTTGTAATACAAGTGGAAGATAGGATTCTAAGGTACAACACTCGTAAACAGTCATTCTGCTTAAATTACCCTTACCTCATATTAAAAAATAGTAGTGGTCTTTATGTTGACTCGTAGATAAGTAAAAGCCGCTTGCCGCTTTAAGTCAGTGAATGCGACCATCCATTTTATTCTAAGACCTCTTCATGCCTTGGAAAGCTGTTTGCCATTCGTAGATCTTTGACAGTCATTACGGTTCTGAAACCAGAAAGTCTGACAAGCAGTCTTACCAAGGGCTTTTGTATTACCCAGCTACTGGGTTATGGTTAGCCCGTGGGGTGTCCGGGCTAGAATAGCACCCCCCCATTACATGCCGAGGGTGTCGTCAAAGGCGACTAAGGGAAAATCCAGAAGTCAGCGGCTTCCGTGTACTTAACAACTTCACTGCGTTCCCCAAGACGCCTGCCAAGCGTGGAGATTATGGCACCCCCCCCCCCCCCCCCCCCTCTTATGGGGGACGCCTTTCTTCAATATTGGACGTCTTCAGGCTGACGATGATGATGATGACTGGGTTATGGAGATCAGACAGGCGGTCACTTCATGTAAAATATTCAGTTGCGTTGCGTTCGGTTAGACTGGACCACAATATAGTTAGGAAGAGGCTAGGCAGATGACTAAGCCTTGTGTTCCCATTCTTCCAGAGGTTAGGCATCAACAATGTTGTAAAACATCATTATGTAACCAGAAACAAAATATGAATGGAAATCAAACAAGACAAGAAAAACAAAAGCGAGCTAGCTAAAATTAGTAAAAAATGTACAGGCTGACATCATGAAAAGAAACTGAAAAAGAATTCACTCACCAACAACGAAGCTAATGAAAGTAATAAACAATTTAATATAGAAACGTCTTTGTTCTTATTGCGAATCAAATAAGGGATTACTAGACCTGTCATCGTGATGCCTACAAAGTAAAATTAATAAGAGACCTTCGTTGAAATAACACTGAACGAAGTTATTGTTTAATCAGCTTTCAGAATGAACGCTGAAAGACAAAGAAAAACCAATCAGAGGTATTCCTGGATGGTATATTATACATATATTTTTTTTTGTTGCGCTGTCAGCTTTGTGACTTCTATTACGTATTTTTTGAGACATATCTATAAATAATATATTTAAAACAAAGTCGTGTTAGTTACACCATTTCCTCGAGAACGGCAGGACCGACAATTTTCATGATTTTTGATTTTTTGTATTTGTCTCCGCCCCGAATAGCAGAATAACTAATAAAAACTGGTCAAGTGCGAATTGAACGCGCGTGGAGAGGGTTCCGTACAATACCAATTCATAACATTCTTATAGGTTTTCCCACGGATATCGAGGTTTTCCTGTAATCTACAAGCAATGAACTTGTATATGAAATATTTTGTACTTTTTTCAAAAATTTTGGGTTCAGTAGTTTCGGAGATCAGTGGGGGAATGGTAAATTTTCGTCTTATTTCATGAATAAAATCAAAACTATTTATTTTACAATAATAACAAAATTTCAACATTCATTTGATATATATTATGACACAGTAAGGTTTGCAAAACATTTTTTTTTAATTTCCTGATTTGTTTCCCGAAAATGACACTAATTTAAAAAAAAAATATTTTTTTACTTTTCACATCTGTGTTTGCGCACCATCCTACCAAATTTCTCCTGATTTGGTCCAGTAGATTCGGAGTAAATTGGCTGTGACAGACGGACGGACAGACAGACGCACGAGTGATCCTACAAGGGTCCTGTTTTTTTTTACGGTACCCTAAAAATCGGATAATTTCATGAAATGTAAATGTAGGTAGGAAGGTAGATAGGGTAGGTACGTAAGTTGGTAAGGTAAGTCTCTAGACAGACGGACCGCATTTCAACTGCAATCCAACCGCAAATTGCAGTTCGGATGCAGTTTGAATGCAGTTGACACGACTGCAATAGAACTGCAAACCAAACGTGCAGTCCAATTGCAGTCCAGTTGTGTGTTGGTGTGGCGTTTGGTTTGCAGTTCTATTGCAGTCGTGTCAACTGCATTCAAACTGCATCTAAACTGCAATTTGCGGTTGGATTGCAGTTGAAATGCGGTCCGTCTGTCTAGAGCCTTATTTTTTCACATGATAATTATTTTTAGAATATCGTCCATTTGCATTTTACATATGTCTACGGTTATAATAATAGAAATAGAGAAGAAAATTGTAGAGTAGAAAATTACAGCTAACAAAATCACTACTTTGGTCCACTCACAGTACCTAATTTTATATTCATCTTCTGCCTAGCCTTTTGCTACAGTAGTCGACTTCATTATGTACTACTTTACATTATTATTATATTATACTTAACTGTACCTACCTGCCTACCTGTATTTTAGTTCTTCGCCATATTATTTTAGTTCTTCGTTGGATTGCAGTTGAAATGCGGTCCGTCTGTCTAGAGCCTTAGTAGGTAGCTATAGGAAGGAACAGGACACGTCTGTCGGGTCAGCTAGTTTGGATATTAAACATATAACAGACTAGCTCTTACCCGCGACTTCGTCCGCGTGAATGTCGGTTATCGTGGATTGAAAAGTAGCCTAGGTGCTTCCCCAGGGTTCAAGCTATATCCATGCCAAATTTCATTTAAGTCGGTTTAGCCATTTCATCGTGAAAGCGAAACAGACAGAGTTACTTTCGCATTTATAATATTAGTATGGAAGTATGGCTTGTGCCTTATGGTCACGGTTCTCTAACTTAACCTACTTGTGGGATATTAATAAAATAATGAATACAGACGATCAATTCTTCTTACCACAAAGTGCCTGCTAAAACATTCATACATGCATTGCTATTCTGTCATAATATTCCTCAGTGAATTTAGGTTGCAGTGAAGTGAGCGTGGCGTGAGCTGCTGTAACAATCACCCTCTGTGAACTCTTGATGAAGTAAGCTGTCATTCGACCAGATGCTAAAGCTTGAAAAAGCATTACAATCATAATCGATATACCTAGTCTTGCCATAAATATTGTCACGAAGAAAATTTTTTTTTTTTATTGCTCTTAATATTTATTACAATTTAAAATATAAAAAGTTTATACGAAGTGGTCTCCATTGGCTGCAATACAGTCCTTTAAACGTTGAGGCCAGTTATCAATAGAAGCACGCACTCTTTTCATGGGAAAATTCGTCACTGCCAATCGTATGGATTGTTTTAGGGACTCCAAATTATCATGGCGTTTAGAGCAAGCCGTACTCTCTAAAACTGACCATAAATCATAATCCAGCGGATTAAGATCGGGACTAGACGACGGCCAGTCTTCAGCTCTGATGAAGTCCGAAACGTTCACTTCCAACCAAGACTGCGTGGACTGAGCTTTATGACCCGGCGCCGAGTCTTGTTGGAAGAACCATACTTGTTTATTGAACATGGTGTTATTAAGGGGCTTAACTACCTTCTCAAGAATGGTATCTTGATACACTTGTGCCGATGTTTAGATACCTTTTTCATAAAAATATGGCTCAGTCACTCTTTCATAGCTAAAACCCCACCAAACCATCACTGAAGTCGGATAATGCCCACGTTGCACCCTGTCGACTAATTGGGAAGCTTCCTTAGAGTTTGAGTATAAATACGGTCATTTTGTTTGTTAAAATGTTGCTCAATTGTAAAGATTTTCTCATTCGTATTCAAAATTTTTGACCTCCCTTTGCGTACCGCTTCAGTAGTTGTTTCGATTTTACCACCCTATTCTTTTTTAAATTATCAGTTAAAAAATGACCAGTGCGTCTCTAATAGGCTGCAAGTCCTAAGTCATCTTTTAAAATACGCGACATGGTTCTGGGTGCTATCTTCATCTCCCGAGATAAAATCTTTTGGTTCGGACATTTCTTCGAATTCTTTCCCTTACTGCTTTGACTACCTTTTTCGTACGAACACTACGTGGACGGTCAGATTTTTTTCTGTCACAAACAGAGGAGGTATCATTGTACCTATTAATAGCCCGGTACACAAACATTTGACTAATAGCAAGCGTATGGAGAGTTTTAAAAATTGTATTTGGCTCCATACCAACTTTGTGTAATGCAATCACAGCGATTCGGTTCTCTTTCGTTCGGCGGTTAGGTTTCTTTTTTTTTAATATCGCAAAATAATGTACAATGTATTGGTGCCAAAATTAGAAAACGCAATTCCATAATTGTAACAGTATTTATGGCCAGACTAAGTATATTTATTTTATTGTAACTGCATAAAAAATGCAGACATATGTATTTATTTCAGCATTTTTTTGCTTTTGCTTTTTAGACGCTTACCGAGTTAAAAGGTTTGAAATAATTGAATCATAAATAAAATATATTAATAATATATAAACAATATAATAATAATAATATATTAATATATATATATTTTTTTAGATAATAAATATGATTATAACATAATATGATTGCTTTGTCAATCCCTAGCGTAAGTTCAGATGACAGCTCACTTCACATAAACTCCAATTTACAATAGCATTAGACAGAAGTTGAAAAAGGTTATTTATAATGCTCACTTTTGTTACAAAAGTACAATAAACATGTTACGATAGACGCCGAATTTATTATAATCTATTTTTACAGTAGCTGTCGCACCTAATTGTAACCATTTAAATAATTTACCTTATGAAATTATATGACTTACATTTAGTTGTATTATTAAATTCCAATTTGAAATAACAATGTAATGACCTAAAAAAAGCAGGATGAACAATACCGAGACCGTAATTCGTTTCACTATAATTCTACCAAATTTAAAATTTTACTTCTTTAAAAGACTTTCTCTAAAATACAATTTTAGTTAAAATAGTTTTATAATTATCTTTAAAATTAAATGTTTTGCATTCCTGCTTCTACGAGCCTCTTTTTTTTCTAATGCTATTGTAAATTAATTATGGAGTTCACCGAGGAAGATGGTTAGAGAATAGCGTAGCAGATGGTATGGCCAGCCTTGAGAACACTTTACCTAAATTCATTGAGGATTTTTTTACACCATAGACCAGCTGATGAATGTAGCGGAAAGCACAGAATCGGTCGATGTGGCTACGCTTGGGGGAGACCCATGTCTAACTGTGAATGTTTTTGGCTGAAAATAAATCTACTGTAAACTCAAAAGGATAAATTAAATACTTATGACCCATGTGTCCGAGATTGCCTGCCTCCTAAATGTTCAAATAATTATGTTACCTTGTTCACAGCATTCAATACTAACCGCTAAAATAAATTGGCAATATTCAAATCCGATATAGGCTAAATGGGTCTCAATACAAAATTAAATACTGTGAACGTATTAATTTGTAATTCTGTCCATCTATTGTTGTTTAGACTTTAGAGGTAGCTATCCCAAAAGGATTACTTTCAGTTGCCTATTAATAAATAATATGTCTGCTTTTATTCAAGGTGAAATATGAATTCACCGTTGAGTTAATTACTTACGAGTATATTATCTAATGGGTTTTCCATCATATTTTTCGTCACATTTGGTGAAAGTGATGAATTATGTGTACACATTGTTTCGAAATACCTAGAATATAATTAACAAATTATACACTTGAACCTTTCTCATGAGTCACTCTGTCTATTGGTGAAAACTGCATGAACATCCGTTGAGTCGTTTTTGAGTTAATCGCGAACAGTCAGACAGGCGGACGCAGTCGGGGTCTTTGTTTAATAATATGTCGTGATTTCGTCATTTCGGAATTTTAGATGGAATTTTAGAAGGATCTCAAAATAATACACTGCAGTTCGCTCACTTATCTAATAAGTAGTCTTCCTATAGTGTTCAACAAAAACTGTATCTCTTTTATATTTTCGTTACTAATCAAAGCGCGAACATAGTGTTTGATAGAAACGAAAGTACGGAATAAAATTCAATAATTTTTCTGTGGTTTGATCTGTCGGATTATCGAATATCATTGCGACAACATGACGGATGGTCATGAACTTTTTTGGATCAGTCCTTGTCGTAATTATACCTACATTATTTGAACTCTGAATTCCAAGAATTCAGTTTCCATCAATCCAAACCATTTTATTTTATAAAATAGTAGGAAGGTACTTAGATTCCATCAAAACCATTCCTGTTAAAATTCAGTCAAGTCTTTGTTCGCGTCTCTCTTACGGTGAAAGGTTCTGAGATCTTACGTTGGTATAAAGCCACTTTTGGCTGTAAATTCTGCAAATTGGTCTAAAGTTAAAAATAAGCTTTCATTAATATCGGTTGATCCGTTTCATCGTCAAAGCGTAACAGACAGAGTTACTTTCGCATTTATAATATTAAATTAAATAGTATGGAAGTATGGATTTCTTAATAGTAGTAATAGCCTGGAGTTTGGAAGTTGGTGGTGTGATACCGCCGTGCCTCGGAAAGCACGTTAAACCGTTGGTCCTGCGCCTAATCTCTCTCCGATCGTGTCGTATTGCCTTTCCATCATATTATGAGGTAGGGGAAGAGAAAGTGCACCTGTGTTTGCGCACACACTTGTGCACTATAATATCTCCTGCGTGCTTGACTATAAGAGTGGCCACAGTGGTCGAATTTAATTCGGGAGAATATGTATAGTTTACCTATATTAGTAATAGTCTATTAGTATGAGCAGTGGTGTGCTAGGGGTCCACGTTAAGGCAAGCCCGATAGACCTTTTACGATTAAGAAAAAATCACCAAGTTGCTCAGTTATTAATTAGTTTATGTTATGCTGATTAGTTAAGCCCGGCTTTTCGGATTGTATAAAGGTCCCGCCACTGACTGTATGAGTAAATTATAGATAACCTTTTTTTTGGTTCCGTGGTGAGAAATCCTCATGGATGTCCTCCGCCCTGGGGTGCGCGGACGGGTCTGTTATACTCTTACTGACTAAAAGCCACCCCGGTGTTCCATCTCACACCATCGTCGGGGGTCGCGGGAACTGGAGATACTTCCTGCTGCTGAAATTATAGATAACCTAACCTAACTCTTTTCACACAGAAACGCGCACGCCGTTTCAAGAACCAGATCCTGTGCGACCTGCACTTCGCGGACGTGGCGCTCATGGAGTGCAGTGACTTCATGCAGCAGCTGCGCAGCTTCAAACCGCAGTCCCTGGGCTGCGCCGTCGCCAGGCGCAAGTCTTCAACTACCCTCATATTCCCGCTGCCGCCGCAGGCTTGTTCAGGTAGGTAGTTAAGGTTCCGGTTCAAAGAGTAGGGTAACTACATGCACGTGAGGTTTCTCAACTATGTTTGTGGGATAGCAACTGCAAGACCTTTGTATTGCAGATGTTTATAAGCAGCAGTAACTACTTTACACCAGGTGGGATATTGGTTTGTCTGTCAAGCAATGACATTAAAAACTGTATTGTTCTGCTCATGGTGAAACTTTTCTGTGTGGACGAGTTACCGTAAAAAACTTAATATTTTTAACCGATTTCAAAAAGGAGGAGGTGTTCAATTCGACTTTATGTTTTTTTTTAAAGAAAAGGTTATGCCTTTGGTGTGCTCCCATATAAAATAATCTTTCCCGTGGGGTGTCAGGGCTAGAATAGCACCCCCTCATTTCATCCCGAGGGTGTCTTCGAAGGCGACTTAGGGGAAATGCTGAAGTCGGACAGCAGCAGCTTCCGCATGCTTAATAACTTCACTGCGATCCCCAAGACGCCTGCCAAGCGAGGGGATTATGGCAACCCCCCCCCCCTTTATGGGGGAGGACTTTGTTCAACAGTGGATGTCTTCAGGCTGATGATGGTGATGAGATAACGTTTTGGTGGCTCCGTTTCGTAATGGAATTGGATGATGAAAATTACCAAAATGCGAAAAAAAAAACCCTTTTCAACCGGCTTCAAAAAAGGAGGAGGTTATCAATTCGTCTGTATTTTTTTTTAATTTGGTCCAGTTCTGACAATGGCATCCATGAAAAAACCGTATAAGTCTTAAATTTGCATGAAGTATGTGCGCGATTTCTCCGGCAAACGTAACCCGAGTTGGAAATTTCTAGAAAAAATCAACAAATACCCAAAAATATTACATAGACGACGTTTTAGTTTCTTCAATCTTTGGAGTAGTTAACTTTCAATCACTTCTTAATAGATTTGAATGAGAAGGAGGTATTAAAAAGCGGAAAATAAAAGCTTTTTCCAAAAAAGACCACCGCCTTGAAAAACTAAAAAGTGAAAAATAACTTTAGCACAGAACACACATTGACTTTAGTTTCGGAAGTCGGTGGCTATACAAAACAACAAACAGAACAAAGCCACGGAATTTCGAAACTAAAGTCAATGTGTGTTCTGTGCTAAAGTTATTTTTCACTTTTTAGTTTTTAAAGGCGGTTGTCTTTTTTGTAAAAAGCTTTTTTTACGAAAAAGACAATCGCCTCCAAAAACTAAACAGTAATAAATAACATAAAAAGTTCATCAAAGGCATTTGATTTCTTCAAAACAATTCATACGTTTAGCCTTCAAAATATAGTTAATTATATTTTGAACCAAAAAACAGTTCACAAGGGAAATCAGCCTCCTCTCTTTTGTCTCCCCTATGGACAGTTGATTGGATCTAATGGGTCTAATATCTAAATTCCAAATATGAAATCTCATATGTAGAACAAGACACGTACTTATAGTAATAGAATGAAGTGTCACTTGACACAGTTCAGAGCCACTTGACATATCCAGGGCGCGTAGCTTATCCCCAAGTGGGCAAGTGTTTCCTACGGACATAGAAAAGTTATGTTAAGTTGACGACGGCGGTAAAATAAATATGGGATAAGCTGAAATCGCTACTGGAGTCGTTTTTATTTATTTATTTAAACTTTAAGCGAAAAGAGTACCTCTTAAGGCGGACTTAACGCCTTAGGCATTCTTGAACAGTCAACCAAAGATGGTGAAGAGATGACATGCCAATGCGAAATATTTTGCAAGCGTATAATATCAAAATATAAAGTGAAATAGAGAACACAAGTACAAAATAATTAGGTAATTCATAAAAAACAAAAAAAAATATTATAGATTGATAAAAACAAATTAGCTCACTGTGTTGCCGGGTTCCTCCGACCAGTTTCGATGGCATACGGCCACCTTTCTCAAGGAGTTCCACAGGATGACACACCGCCCGTCGCGTTCCTGCTGACACTATAATGTGTAACAATAATCACGTTTCGTTTAATGATAAAAAAAAAGATTAATAAAAAATTGTATTACTCTGTAGTGCAGTGTAAGCTTTACACGTACTTAGCCGCGTTAACATAATACTTCAATTGGTACTGAAACTGATCTCGCCGTCTAGTGACAATACTATACCATATATTAACATAAGTGAACGTTAACGCACTCGAATAGATTATTAAATTCACACTAGGCCCGATGCCCTTATTCTAATCAAGAGACGGACGAAGCTATACGTAACTTATAATGATTAGCCTTTTTGCTCTTTTTTTCGTAACGGTACAATGACGGAATTTAACATGTCATAATACGGGCTCTAAAAATCATTTTTATGGTTCCGTACCTCAAAAGGAAAAAACGGAACCCGTATAGGATCACTTTGTTGTCCGTCTGTCTGTCTGTCTGTCAAGACCCTTTATCTCGGGAACGCGTAGAGGTATTAAGTTCAAATTAAAACGATATACTTAGGTCCACGGTCCCTTGAAGCTGTGGAAAAATCAAACTTCTAAGTCAACGTGAAAAAAAGATACGGCCGTTTATGTCGCAAAAAACGCATTTATAATATTAACATGATTAAAGTATGGATAGTAGGTATGGATTAGTATAGAAGTATGGATATGTACCTACAAATATGTACGGAACCCTCGGTGGGTGAGTCCGACTCGCACTTGTCCGGTTTTTTTTTATTTGTCACCCGTCTGCTCCTGAACATAGACGTCATTCGATCCTCGGCTGCTTTCATCCAGCTACAGAAATTACTTCGCATGAAAAATACAACATCAGCAAAACAAATCTTTGGAGAACAAACAAAATACAGTAACAGTTTTTAATCTCAAACTTCCTCTGTTTGTTTCATTCTTAAACTTTGACTCAAAAGAAACAGGCAATCAGCAGTTTTTTTCGAACTCAATTTTGTCCTTTACGGCTTCTACGAAGGTCATTATAAACTTGACAATGTTCTGAAAACAAGCCTACTAACTACTTCTAAGTAGTACTTAGAAAGATCACTATCATAAGCTGAGAGAAGCAGGTTCTATTGTAGGAGTTTGACATCCCTTAAAGTCCCGATAAAGTGGACAGATATCATTGATTCTACTGACTTGGGGTGGATGATAAACTTGCGACAGTAGCTAAAATGATGCGAGTTTTTGGACTTTAACCCTTTATTGCATTGGGGAAAAGGCTGCAATTTAATGTTATAGTTGTTTTTAATCGACTCCATTAAAATGAGGCTATCCATTAAAAAAAACAAATATTCAAAATTTTACATTTTAATAAAATGATGTCCACGCATTTCTCCGATACAAAACATTCATTAACTCTTGCTTTAGCCGCGACTATGTTCGCGTGGAAGTAAAAGTCAAAAATAAATCCGTTCTTAGCTATCAAATGTTATACCTATAAAATACCTACCTGCCAAATTTCAGCTAAGTACACAGGTCAAGTAATTTTTGACATTTCGTGTTTATTCAGTGAGTGACCTTTCATTTTGTATTTAATAATATAAGAATCCCCTGTGTACGTGTCGCTATAATAAAAATAAACTACGACTCTTGTTTATCGTCTTGAAGCAACTCATAAGTCCTAACTATTTCTGCAGGAGATTGGCTTGTACATAACGTAATGAATTCTTAGAAGTCAACGACCTCTGTCTGACT
Source organism: Charanyca ferruginea (assembly GCA_947361185.1). NCBI lineage: Eukaryota > Metazoa > Arthropoda > Insecta > Lepidoptera > Noctuidae > Charanyca > Charanyca ferruginea. The sequence continues at coordinate 51,579,807 of OX376055.1, read as the reverse complement.
CCGTAAGGTTGAGGGAATTTAAATAATGTACGTAAAACTTGAGATAAACTGTAGTAGGAGAATTCTTGTCATGCAGCGTTGCTATATTCCGGTTACTTTAGTCATAGTAGCACCTGATATGCTTCTGCCAATGCAGAAGTTCATAACCCGTAAAAGATAACACTTCATCGCACTTTCTATTAATTCTTAAAAATAGCGACGCAATCGATTCTTCTGTAATACCTACTCAAGCGGAGAAACCATGATCTCTATGTCATGATCCTTACAATAGAGGTTTACTGCACCTAGGCTGATTGTCTCTAAACGATTCTCACGTGAAAACCAAAACTTATTCCCAATACGTGCCCACTAGAAGCCAATTTACATCGTTTTCTAACAGCAGAATCGATTGGAAATGAAAACAGCGAATATAAACTTAAATCGATTTCATTCTCTTAACAGTTTCCAACGTCAAAGTTCCCATTTACCGATGCTATTCAGTCTAGCTGATTCCAATCTAAACTGTATCAAAACAACTTTTCAAGTATCTGTGAATTTTACTTGGGTAAACTCAACCCTAAAATGTGACCACGTAAAAATATTTTGTAAATCGGTCAGGAACCGGAATTAGTCTGGCAACACAGACTGCTAATGCTGATAAAACATCTGTAACACCGCACCATAGACTCCGGCTGTGCCAATTTTCCGGATAATTGACAAGATTAAATGCGCCAACTCCTTTTAAACGTTCCTAAATTCACAGAACTGAATAATTACGTTCAGTTTTACTTTCATTCAAATGAAAATTTTGCAAAGTTCATGCGGAATTGGTGCAAAGTAAAGAGTTTATTTCGTCTTAATGCCACTTTAATTTTATACAGGTTGGGTTTGAGAATTTGTTGTTTAGTTCAAAGGGTACGTGTCAACTTTTAGTTGTACTGTTGTAAATGATACACGGTTGTCTGTCAAGAGTTTATGTACTTTGCTCTTTGACCCACGCGTGTAAATCCCAGAGGATTAGACACAGGTAGGTATGCTTTCGTACACCCACAGTTGCCTGATGATAAATATTTGAGTAATGTTTTAGTACGGGTGCTTTCCCTTCTAAATGTAGCCTCTTTTTGAATAAAAAAAAAGTAGCAAAATTGAGACGTACAAAATTACCACGTGCGGAATCTTAAATAGGCTATTATTCTAGTAATTTTCTTAAATATTGACTGACAATAAATTGCCGGTCGTGTTTTCAGGTATGAAATACAAACAATTAAATATTGCAAAACTTTTCAGGGTTAAAATTTAGTATCTGGAAGCAGGGGTTGTCCCCTGACAACCAGTACTATTCCTATAAAATAGAAGTTGCTTAAAAGGCGTCGACTGTCTGCAACGGTTACGAAAATTTCCACAAAGGCGGCCAACGTTTGGTTATTCCTGTCTGCAGGGTCTAAAGGAACCTAACCAACCGAACTACGGGGTGCCCATTATGTCGACCTATAACCTAAGTTTTTTCTGTCCAAAGAGTTTGACACAAGACACAAATGTCATTTCTTGTTTTTTACGTTTTGTTTTATCAATTTTTCCTGATATTTTACACCACTAACAAAATATTTTGTCAGATTTGGTTATCAATCGCCCATTTTAACGTTCCATTTTCGTTTTTTATGTGTCGACTTACCTACAATCACATTGGAGGTAAGTAACTTATTTCATTAATTCCTCGAAAATTACGCAATTATGAGAGTGGAAGCGTTTTAATCGGGGACCCAACCCTACCAACTTCAACACTCTTTAACACCCCCCCCCCCCCCCCCTCAACCCCTGCTTCCAGATACTACATCCAACCCTTTACTGTATGATAAGATTATAAGGATTCATATCTTATACGAAGCAATATACAGGCTACTTATCTATTGTATCGCATTTACATGCATTGCAAAGCAAAGTCGTATTACAATTCCGTTACTCCGTTACCTACTCGATCTGTATGAAATAAGTTACAAAACTTATTGTACTTATGAAATATGTTACAAAACTTATGTACTTATGAAATAAGTTACGAAACTTATTGCACTTATGAAAGTTACAAAATTTATTTCACATTCAAATTCCCTCCGTCAAATGAATGTATAAAACTTAGAATAATAACGCATAGAAACCTAGTACGAGCTTCAAAAGTACGAGTATTCATACCTCACCATAAATGGTAAAGTAGTCGCAGCGAGCCGTCAGTGCTCAAGGTCACGCTCCGTTGAACACAGCTCGCAAGAAATATTTAAAAATGACGGTTTGTTGCGTAAAATACTGCCATAGCACAACCGGTAAAGAATGTGATAAAATTACATTTCACATTTAAATAGTAACATTATATCTATTACTTTTACGTAAATCGATCTCCGAATAAAAATTTTCATAACCTAATTTATTACAATGATGTGTTGCCAGTGTTGTACGGAAAAATTACCCATAATTCTAAACATTAACATTGTTGGAGTCTACTGTATTATTCTGGTAGAAACCAACAGCTGATCCATACATTTATGTTCGTAAAACTCGGAATAATTATTTATTAATGTAGCTGTATGGATCTGCGGTTTTTTTTTGGCGATATTCAGGTTTTTAGTGAATTTTATTTTGAATAATTTTAACAACTGAAAGCGTAAATAATATAGCGTAAATAATTCTGTTGTACACGTACGTTACATTTTTTAAATGCAATTGTGCTACGGTCCAAATGCATTATAATTTTTCCTAGAATCGGGGAAAAAAATATTTCCTAGCAACATTTTTTTACGTGTGTAATTACATGCCGATCACTCACACATAACCTACTATTGAAGCGTAAATTTTACATAGACAGCGTATAGAGACTGTCCTTCTATGCGTTATTATTCTAAGGTATAAAATTAATAAAAAGGTCTATTCGTTATTAGAAACAATATCTTAGAAATCGTCCGCAGGAATCTTCTTTTCGATCCCTAATTTTTTTTATATGTTTCTTACGCGGTTTCTCCGGCAAATGTAAATCGATTTTAAAAATACTTTAATTGAAACGGAAACAGCGCTTTTTGAAAAAATCAACAAAAACCAAAAAAAAAATACATAGATAACGTTGTGGTTTCTTCAACCTTTGGAGGACTTTCAATCTCAGTTATAAGTGTGTTGTCGTTTCTTAACGGATAAATAAACTAAAATGCGATAAATAACTTTGGCACAGAACACATATGACTTTAGTTTCGGAAGACGGCGGCCTTGTTCTGTTTGTTGTTTTGTATTGCCACCGACTCCCAAAACTAAAGACTGTGCCAAAGTTATTTATCACTTTTTAGTTTATTTATCCGTTAAGAAACGACAACACACTTATAACAGAGCTTGAAAGTCGTCCAAAGGTTGAAGAAACCAAAACATTATTTATGTAATTTTTTTTTTTGGTTTTTGTTGATTTTTTCAAAAAGCGCTGATTCCGTTCGATTTTGTTTGTCTAAATAAAAACCTTTATAATAAAAATGTAAGCGGATAATAAAAATTTTTTTTACAAAAGTTAACCTCTTTTTTTAACAATGCACGTGCCACATAGTCTCTAGTAGAGAATGCCTAAGGCATTGAGTCCACCGTTGTACCTACATGCATGAAGTTTAAATAAATAATATAGCCTATCGCACTCAGGGATAACATAGCGTCCTATTTAATTACAAAATGATTTTCAGACTTGGCAAGTAAGTTTAGGCGATACATTAAGACTTATAGATTAAATATGACTTGCTGGCGACTGACTCGGACACAATACTATATTCCTTATTACCCGACTACCAAGGCGCGTATCTATGTACTTATGTGGGTTTAATGTTATATTAATCCGGTTAAAAACTGTTTTTTTTTTTTAAACTATAGACTGGGCGAAGGACGGTTTTCTACAATGAAAGTATCGTTGGAAGTTTTTTATCTGACTGTACAAAACCGCTTTTTAATTAGTGTCCGAATCTAATACCTTAACCCCCCCCCCCCCGCTTTTTCGACGTTGTCCTGCAACCCGACTATACCGCCACCTGCCGGCTCCAATTGTGAATCTAAACCATTCTCAAATTCATTGGAACACACACTAACAAATTCAGGAGTTCACTTTCATACACTACTTTATATATAAGATAATCTGATCTGTTGCGGAAACGGCTCCAACGATTTTCATGAAATTTAGTATGTCGGGGGTTTCGGGAGCGATAAATAGATCTAGCTAGGTTTCATTTATAAAAAACACAAAAATAAAAAATATCGGTCGCCCAGGTACTACACTGCATCAGAGTCGTCAGCAAGTCTGCAATATAGTCTATATCGTGGTGAGTGTGTGCGGACAGCGCTGATAACTGTGTTCAGTCAATAACTGTCAGTCGGAATGCAGAATGCATGTTACCTGACATTGGAGCTGAGTTGGGTTCCACACTACATTAGTGCAGTTGGTTTCATTACGCAGCTGGTAGCGTAATGAGTCAGCCGCAAATTCAGCATTGGATGCATTGCAATTCAGTCGATTAGTTTCTAAATATAAGTCACCTCTTTGACGACACGGTTGGCGCAGTGGCTGAGCGATCGACTGCTGCGCAGCGTGTTGCGGGTTCGATTTTCGCCCAGGGTAAATATTTGTGTGATGAGCACTTTTGTTTGCCTATATATATATGTATTTAAAATGTATTTTTGTATGTATATCAGCTGTCTGACACCCATAGTACAGGGTCTCCTTAGTTTGGGGTCAGATGGCCGTGTGTGAAATGTCCCCACATATTATTATTATTATTATTATGTATTGCTTCTTTGACACTTTTCTTTGACTATTTATTATTAGTATAGGTACCTACCTACTTACAAAATAATTGACTTTGTTACTTACTTCACCTAACTCATAAAAGGGTGTACCAACACGATACCACGAATAGGGTATTACACCCATTTTTGAAAAGTGTCTCAATGAAATTCTGTAGTGCTAATATGCCACCAAAAAAAACTCAAAATTTTTATTCAATCGATAAGTCCCATAAAAATGCATCTAAATTTTAAATTTTCAAATTTCGCGCGTAGTTCGACGAAAACGCCTCTTACTGGACGCCATATTGCTCAGCGTAAATGACGTCAGTTCGTTGAGTATCAAATGAGCTCATATTAAATATGATAATTGTATATCATTTAAAAATAATTAAAAGCATATTTTGTAATAGGTGTAATAATGAAAAAAATACGTTGGTTACGAAAATAATAAAAGTACAAAGCCTATATTACGCCAATCGGTTGACTGACAGTTGACAATTTTTTGTTTACACAGCCGTATGACGTAATAACATGGCCGCTACTATTTCACGGTGTTTTATAACAGATTAAAAATACTGAAAACTTGAATTGAATTTAAAAATTTGTTTTGTTATTTTATGAACTAAAACTTACATTTTCTGACTGCTATATGCCTAAACTGTCTCAATAACATATTTATAGATTTTTTCTCGTATAGAGTAAAATACCCTATTAATCAGTCAAATAGATACATACCCACCTAATGTATCTATTACCTACGCACGAATATAATGGAGAACTAAATACTGGGTTAATTGTAGAGATTTAGGTAATTAAATTCAGTAAGTTAGTGGAAAGAAAAATTATAATTTTGTAACCTAGGAAGGAAAACCTAGCAGAAATGGATCCAAATACGTCGACACCTTCACGTATTCTACACATAATACTTTTATAAATATAATACACAAGTTCTAGACGTGATGGCTTGTAATTGGCTGTCAAATAATCATACTGTTTTTATCATCATTGTATTTAGCTGCAAGTCTTCCAGAATAAATCAATAAATCATAACATTTTGATATGCTAGTTACTCCTACAAGACAACTTTCAGCAATAAGGTTAACCTTAAGTGTGTGTATACGTAGATACTTTTTCCAAAAAAAGCCCCGCATACAAAACTTCACATATTTTTACCGGTCCCCGATGTCCATCACCACCGAAGGGTCTGTCTACAATTTGACAATAAGTAACCCCCTCCCAGCGATCACGAAACGAAATGCAAGGAAACTCAATTTCCGTCTCATCCTGCGCGTTTAAGCGATCAAAATCCAGTAACCGCGAAAAGGTAAAACTTTTCTAATAATAAACCGACTGGCCGGTCTGTAGGTACCTATACCGCCCACATGAATACAGGAAAGCTTTCGTAAACATGTAGGTATGTACTCATACAATATTTAGGCCTCGTTATTTTTGCACGTAGGCCTTTGTTGGTACTGTGTCTATACGGTAATGCATTGTCAACACTTTTTGGCAAGTGGAACTCGCTGAGGAGTTGTTTTGAAGTCCGGGATACAGGACCGGTGGATGTGTCTTATATTTATATTGTCCTTTTTATGTTTATACATACTACATAAAAGATAGCTTGATCTCCGCGACATAATATGTCAAACTGACATTCCTAGGGTTGTCAGGATATAAAAAAATGTCGATCGAAATTATCGACGTTTCTTACTATTATCTATCGATGCTAATGTAACATATAATTGGGTTTAATTTAATTACAAACGTTACTAAATTAAATGAATATTTAATATAAAATTCATTAATTCTCTTAAAGGAGTACACCCTAAATCCATATCTAAATCAGTTTCTGAATCGCTAGAAAGATCTTGTAAATTTATTATAAACTCTTCGCAAATATTATCAAATCAGACGTCCCGCTCCCAATCTCCTTCCATTAGTAATTAATTTTAAATTAAGTTTTATTTAAAATATCGATTGTTTATATGATTACTAATTGACTAATTAGGTCGGCATGCCCATAAAGTATGACATTGACAGGTACTGTCTGTACTATTATGAAATTCAGAACTGGCGTCGCAGAGATCAAGGTATCTTTTATGAAGTGTAGGGATCTATGAAAGAAGACTGCATGTAGAGGAGATGAGAATGTTCAGATGGATGTGTAGTCACCACTATAGATGAGGTGAGCAAGGAGTATATTAGAGGAAGTTTGAAAGGAAATCGTTTGCCTTGGTATGGGAATGTGAAGATAAGGGTTAAAACGCAAGTGACTAAAATTTACATAAAAATATGAATGAAGAAGGCCAAAGGAAAGATAGATGATTTTTGATTATTTAAAGAATGATGTGAAAGAAAAGGGAGTTAGTGACAGCATGACTGTTGACAGGGCGGAATGCCGGCTTACTGAAGATTCGAACACATTATATTCGGACACAGTGTCCGAAACTATATTTTTTTTTTACTGATGATTTGGACACCAATAAAAAAACTGTTTTATACAGTCAGATAAAAACTTTCGATATTTTTTTGATTGATGATTTGGATACCAATAAAAATGCTGTTTTCAAATAAAAACTTCCAACGAACGAAATCCAGTTGAAATCGTTTTTTTTTTTGTAACATAACCGATTTCAACGAACAACGAACAAAATTCGTGTTCCAAATCCAAATCATCAATCAAAAAAATATCGTTTCGGACACTGTGTCCGAATATATTGTGTCCGAATCTTCAGTAAGCCGGAATGCCGACCCCAAGTAACATGAGAGAAAATCAGGAAGATGATGATTAATATGTGTCCGGAAACTTTAGTATTCATTTTTCAACGAACTCTTATGAAAACTTCCTCCACTGAAATATAATATAATGTTATAATGCAAAATTGCAGTCCTCATTTCATGTTGCTTGTATGATGTATGCTAATGAAACGTTTGTTGCGCCTGTCCAGCTCAGTCCGCGCAGACATATTTAGGTCATATTTTAGCCTATATTTAGATTGCATTTGCGGAATATAATACCTATGATTGAAAATCTTGTGGGAACATTCTAATATGAAAATATTCAGCAAATTGCGTAGTGCATATCGTATCGCTACTTATTTATAGGTACAATACTATATAATAATATATTTTTTATATAATAAAATATAGTGATAACGTAGCTTTTACCGAAACTGTTTTCAGAGCAGTAGTTTCGAAGATTAGCGTTCAAACAAAAAAATAAACAAACAAATTAATCATAATTCATCACCATCTGCCTAGCCTTTATCCCTTTTTTTATTGGTAAGACTGGTTGTCAGACTTTGACTTCTGACTACCTATAACGACTTTCAAAAATCTACGAATTACAGACGGGACCAACAACTTTACGTGCTTTCCGAAATCAAACTCTTTAGCTTTATTACTAAAAGTTATCTCTTATAATGCGATGTTCTAATAGCAATAGATAGATAGAATATATTTAATTGTACTTACGATAAAATTTGTAACAACTCAAAAGATCGCGACGATCGCTTTTTATTATGATAGCTCGTTCGATATAATTATATTTCAATTCTGCCTATGTATGTTATAGGCACCTACCTAGATAAGGAGGTAACTATAAACTCATTCTTCCAGCCAGTATTTCCTAGTCAATACGTAGGTAGCTACCGTCTGAAAACTTCTGTTATTAACTTAGTTACCTTCAGACGTGAACCCAAAGGGCTTTTAATCAATTAACTAAATAAGATGGAGGTAACTAACATTAAAAATGGATCGATCCCACGCCACATTCCCCATTAGGGGTCCATTGCTTGTTTGGGGATCGGCAAACAATCAATTCCTTTCTATTGACAGGTTTTGTTACATTGTAATGATTGTAGGGTTTACACATACGACAAAAGGAAAATAGATCCAGTTTCCATGGGAAATTACAGAAAATGTAGTAAATATTAACATTATTAGCAAGCATTTTTTTTATTAGCCTATTCTATCCCACTGCCTGACAAAGGCCTTCCCCAAGTTCTTTCAGGAACTTTTGTCCATCACCACCTCGAACCAGCCCTCGGGGTACGAGTCCAGATCATCTCACCATCACTTTCTGGGCCGCTCTTCGCGACGCCACCCATCTTCAGGCACCCATTGCATGGAGACTCTCGCCCAGCGGTCACTCTGCATGCGGCTGACGTGACCCGCCCAATCCCACTTAAGCCTGGCAGCCTTTTTGCCTATATCTGATATAAACGTTTTAGAACGCAGCGTTGTGTTCCTGATTCTGTTCTGTCGCTTTACATCCAGAATGCTGCGCTCTATTGCTAATTGGCAAACTCCGAGACGGAACTTTTGCGACTCGGTGAGCGATCAGAAGGCTAATAATTTTATGACGCTCCGATGAAGTTGTAGTGCAGTTGCAGTTAAGTTCAAGTTTGAGTGATAGACGGTATTCTTGTAATCTTTGAACTGCGCGTAAGCTGCGTGTGAACTGCACGTCAACTGTACGACAACCAACCTCTGCCAAACTTACATGGTCTAGCCACACGAGAGAATAAATATTACTAACTAAATAATTGAATAGAATCGATTACATCTCAATGAATATGACGTTATTATAATACGTATTAAAATAATACCCCAGTACCGATTTTATTGCTTTTTAACTGTCATTTTGAGACGTCAAACAAATAGTAGAATACCGATCATGTTGCGCAACAATAGAATGCCGTTATTGCGCTCGCGTGACGCGAACTTGACGCGAGCGTGTCTGGCAGCGGTGGAGAATTATACGAGAAGCGTTGTTTTGATCGAAACTTAACTGCAACTGCACTGCAACTGCACTTCCTTAGTTATACAGGCTGTGGACCATAGGTAAGAACGCCTAGCTAGCATAAGACAAAAAATACAACGCATCGGTAGTTGATATCTGCAAAAAAAACATACAAACTACCTAGTTTTATCCGAACTACGTTTAGGTCGGCTTTCAATCTAACCAGATGCAGCTGAATACCAGTATTTTTCATGGAGCGACTGTATATCTAACATTCAGAACCCAGTTATTGAGTAACAAAATATCCCGTACTAAGACTGGTTGTGAGACGTTCTAACGAACCCATAACGATTGTCAAAGATCTAAGAATGACAGCCGGGACCAACAGTTTTACGTGTTATCTGAAGTAGTTAATATCTACTAACTTTAGTAAAATAAAATATAGTTTACAATCGTATGTAATCGTTTCATGCTCTATTTTCTACTAGTACGACAGGCAGTCTTTCCGGTAGTTATAATAAGTGTTAAGACTGACAAAAGTGAGTCGATTACCAACCCTAAATGTAAGGGATCCGCGGTCGCGACAGCCCCAAATTGTGTTTGTGCTGGCCCATTTTGTGGACCTAATATATTTGCAAACTTCCACCCTCCCTAACGTTTCCACTAACTTTCCTTGTATCCGAAACGGCTTAACCTGGATTCGGTAATGTGAAAAATAGTGGGAGGGAGTAATTTTTCTTTCCTGTAATACAAGTTATGTTGGGCTCGCTTAAGGGATGTAGGCCGCATTAAGTATGGGATAAAAAGATTTATGTATTTTTGCTTTTTAAACGTTTGGATATTTTCGTAACGTAAATAAACTTTATCAGTAAAGCCATATAAATATGTAGTTGGAATTAATGATTTAAAAAAATGGTTATACGCAGTAACCTAGTTAGGAGATCAGCCGTGCTTATTGTAAGTTTAAATTGTAGGTTTCCGGCGACTGGGACTGCAATTAACTCTGATTACAGTCCCAGTTGCCGGATCCATTTAATTTTAATATTATTCTTTCGGCGCCTAGGGCCACGCCTAAATGAATAAGAAAAATCTATTGTTCAAGTCCAAAACAGTACAGTCAAACGAAAAAATATGTAAAATAAAAAACTAAATATTTCAAAAACACCCTTTGATTACCTTTATATTTTTAATTATTATTTTAAATATATTTTCGTTTGACTGTACTGTTTTTGGCTTGAACAATAGATTTTTGTTATTCATTTATGCGTGGTCCCAGTCGCCGGAACAAAAATATTAAAATTAAATAGGGCCGGCAACTGGGACTGTAGTCCGAGTTAATTGCAGTCCCAGTCGCCGGAAGCGTCTACAATTGTAGCAAATCTGTAATTTTACCATGTATAAATTACTAGCGACCCGACCCGGCTTCACCTGGGCCTATAGCCTTCCTCGATAAATGGACTATCCAACACAAAAAGATTTTTTCAATTCGAACCTGTAGATCCTGAGATTAGCGCGTTCAACCAAATAAACAAACAAACAAACTCTTCAGCTTTATAATATTAGTAAGTATAGATATACCATGTTTAATAAAGATTTTTATTATGATCATTATTATTTAAAAAAAATACTAGCCTAGTATTCTCCCACTGCAGGGTAAAGACCTCTTCTCATAATGAGAAGGCACGAGTTTTAATCACCACGTTTGTCAAGGCAGATTGGTAATTTCAAACTTAAATTAATTATAAGTCCAGGTTTTCCAAAGGATGTTTTCCTTCACCGATGTCAGCGATGTCCAAGATTAACTTAGAAAGGATCAAGGCAGGATTTGTACAAAAAAAAAATGTTTAGAGAAGTTGAAATTCTAATTTTTATACGCTTGGGTACCTAAAGAGTATCTTCAGGCTTTTACAATATTTTTAAAACCCCGCATAAAAGTGTATGTTTAAAGTGAATACTTTAATGCAACAGCTAAAGACTAACAGTGACACTGACAGTCACCGTTTCGCAGTTCTTACTCTGAAATTGCATCGTTTTAGGGTAAAATAATGTCACAAATAATGATTAATAATTGTAACTTTTCAATTCCGCCATTGTAAACTACAATTAACATCAATTTGATAGATCCGTTAATGTCACTTGTCACTTTCTTTTTTTTATAAACACAAAATGTTGTTATTTTCAATTCGAAATATTTTGAGCGGGGGTTTAAAAATATGGTAAGTATAACAATCTACTCCTGGTAATGTATTCTCCACATTGGATAATATTTTAAACCCTCAAATGACTTTTTTTTTCATACAAACGAATGTATTAATCTCATCTCGCCATGATTCTTCATGATAACCGTGTTATAATGAAATATAGTAGCAGCATTATTTTAAAATAAATTATTTAATTTCCTTCAGGCAATTTCACCTGAAAACCAAACAACAAAATTGAAATTCATTAAAGGTGTGAGCTCTTTGTTTGCTGAACCTAAAATCAACAACAGGGTATTAATAATATTTTTAAACCATGATAACGCACGTAGGTATATAATGAAACACGTCCATGTAACAGATTTATAATATATAGGGTGACTGGTAATTAGTGTACGATACTTTTACACGTGATTGTGTTCATGATAACAAACAACTTTCCCGACGAAAAAATGTTTTTTGTAGTGGTTCACTTTTATCACAATAACACAACAGCCGTATGAAATTCACGCGCGCGCACGCCTGTCACCTAAAGTGAACCAATACAAAAAAAAAATTCTCGGGAAAGTTGTTTGTTATCATGAACACAATCACGTGTTTAAGTATCGTACACTAATTACCAGTCACCCTATATATTTTTTTTTTCAGCCTGTATTGTCCCACTGCAAGGCAAAGACCTCCCTTTCTTTTTTCCAACCCTCTCTGTCCAGAGTTAGTGTGGACCAATCCCTCCTGTAAGCGTCAAGCTCATCCCCCCATCTTCGCCTAGGTCTACCTCGATGTCGCTGGACGTCTTCCGGGACCCACATTGTGGTTGCTTTAGCCCATGATACGTTCGGCATGCGTACGATGTGGCCGGCCCAGTCCCACTTAAGTTTGGCTGCTTTTTGAGTGACGTCGGCGATCCGTGGGCCTCAAGTCTGATATTACAATAGTATCAGAATGGTATATCATTGATTTCATAATTGTTGATTTTGACAAGTTTGGTAATCTACTAATATAATGGCGTCATTATGACTTTCCAATGGTCAACCAATGACACGCCATTGAAAGAAATGATATAGAATGGTAATCTAATCTCTTACAAAATGACAACTGAATGACTGACTTAGGCGGTAATCTGCTATTTTGACAGTTCCTTTGATCAGTGACCTACCATTAGAACGTCATTGTGCAGTCATTGCTTTTAATTCGACCGACCAATGATCGACCATTATGAATTTAGCGGATTACGAACTTTTTGCAAAATGACAATGGGATCGTGTTGGAATGACGAAATTATAAAAATAGCAGACTTGGCCCCCTGGAGCGCAGCACCGCATTCCTAACGCGGTCCGTTAATCTAACTGCCAAGATGTTGCGCTCCATCGCTCGCTGGCAAACCTCGAGCCTGGACCTCAGCTATATATATATTATATATATTTAAATGAAGAAATTATAAACTTACCTAAATAAATAACAGTTGAAGGTACGCACATTTCAAGCTGTTTCAGACTGATTATTTTACAAATCTTGATTTCGTTGTGCGTTTTTCCGTTGGGTATATGATGACCAAAATAATTTAAGAAAGTACCTACGTAATTACGAATTCGGAATGTCACACACACTTGCCAGTTTTCGTACCCGCGTCAACCTTGAGAAGCTCTCTTTACCTGCGGGCTATGACGACCTAAAAATAAGGCATTCAAAATAAGTCCAGTAAAAAACATTGGCCGTTCATTCCCCTGTCAGGTCTGTAACATAGTTTGGTGAGCTACGTCATATGTCACCAGCCTTCTACGTCAAAATTTATGTCCTCCCTCCCTCTCTAACTTTTTTAAAGGACGTATAAAATATGCAGCGTGTACGCATATGTTATGTACCAATGGGTCTTAATACACACGAAGGTTGGGGAAGGGAATTCCTTTTTTCTTGTTCAACATGTTGATGTACAAACAAGTGTAAGATGATAAAAAACTGGTCAAGTGCAAGTTGAACTCGCGCACGAAGGGTTCCGTACCGTTCTTTACAACATTAGACACTATATTATAACCTTTTTTTTATTTCGAGCAAAAACACATTTGTTGTATTGGAGTCCCCTTAAATATTTATTTTATTCTGTTTTTAGTATTAGTTGTAACAGCAGCAACAGAAAAACATCATCTGTGAAATTTTCAACTGTCTAGCTATCACGGTTCATGAGATACAGTCTGGTGACAGACAGCCAGAAGGACAGTGGAGTCTTAGAAATAGGGTCCCGTTTCTACTCTTTGGGTACGAAACCCTAAAAACTCAATTTTCCGTATGTTTTAAAAAAAACTAAGGGCTGATTTTTCAATCGATAGATAACTTTCATTTGTAGACTTAATAATGATACTGTGACAGCGTTTGTACTCGTATAGAACCTCTAACTTGCAAAGTAGGGAAGAGGGTGTTAGTAGATAATAAAATTATAACGGAACGGAGTCGAGCGGCGCGCAAAGCTGTCATGTTCGCCGAAACAAACACCCTTTATTACGACACGGCCTCCATATAGAACGGCTGACAGATTGCATTACATAGGAACGAGATTAAAAATTAATGAAGAACGCGTGTTTTATGTGATATTTGCGTCCATATTTAGATATAGAAGGTGATTCTGACGATTAATACGACTTCAGTGTATTATATTACAGAAAACTTTTAGATTCGTGCGTCAAAGTTTACAATAACTTTATCCCACACCATGTACAGAGGTCAGCACATCAAGCTACAACTATCTCTCAAACTTTGATAGATTTTTTACTTTACTACAAAAACATAAGGTTCATTTTAAATTGGGTTGTTGACACCATTAACCAATAACATCTTTCAAAAATTCCAAAATACAACTTATCTTAAAATACACTTTATTTTAGCCCCGAAAACCCGATTAATTTTCAATTAACTGTAAAATTCGATTTTAAGTTGCTTTAAAATCAATTAATAGTTAGTCAATTGAGTTGGTAAATAAGTGACGTGTCAGGCCGCTATTGTAATACAAAATGTATGGAGGAATCTCGTTTTGACACCAGTATGCAAGTATGTCAATTGATTAGTGGTGTCAAGTACCCAATTTGAAGACCAAGATTTTTTGAAAAAGCCAATGTTGACATGTATTAGTGAAACTTTGAAATATTTTGAAAAGTTGCAAAGGAAGTTGCGTTTTCTCAAGCACCGTCTTCAGTGCGCGGATGTTCTAAAGAGTTTGGAAACAAAAAAAGAACGTCTCTACAAAGCCCCCTTTGCTTCCTGTTCCATACATTTCGATAAAGATGGAGTGTATTTTTGTACAGAATCGCGGATTTGGTGATCATATTGCAGAGTTAGTCCCTTGATCAGTGGTTTATTTTTATTAATAATTACTTTTAGTTAGTAAGAATTTGGTTTTAGTTTTTAATGTCAGCAATACTCTCAAAACGTTCTCTATGATTTCTATAACAATAGATTATTAGTCTATGATATCAATATCACAAGTGACTGAATTGAATACTGTGAAAAGTCTGTATAAGAATATAGCACGATCAATCAAACTTTTGTTGAATTCATTAGCATCATTTATTTAACTTAAGTACAACAATTTTGTCCCACTTTCCCCCCCCCCCCTCTTCGAAGAATGGTCATCGAAATGGGGAGAAAATATGTCAACCAGACTTACTAAGGGGTATCGTGCTACCCAGCACTGGGTTGTGGAGGTCAGACATCCATGTAAAACACTGGTATTCAGCAGCTGAGCAGCATCCGGTTACACTGGAAGCCGACCCCAACTGGGAAAAGGCTAGGCAGATGATGGACACCAGCTGTGCTGGGCTGTATTAGGTTTTCCCTACTGTAACAATGAAACAGAGAAACCTTTTCAGTGAAGTTTATACGCTATAGGTATACATAAGAGGGTCGACATTCGGTTCAGCATTTTAATAACAACGTTATCAAAACCTTGACATTGCAGTAACATATTTATTAAAATATTCACTGACACGGCAAACGTTGTTTTGCCATATAAAAATAAATCTACGACCTATTCTCAGACCAACCGAATATGCACAATAAATGTCATGAAAATCGGTCAAGCCGTTTCGGAGGGATTCGATAACAAACACCAAGACACGAGATTTTTAAATATTAGAAGATTATTCGCACAAAAAGCTCACCCACATTTCCCAGAACACAATGCTATAAAATCATTAGGATCGCAATCCCCGTTCAAAACAAACTCTTATTTAACCAACTTATTTTAAATATAAAATGAAATGAAGAAAAAATATGCCACCATTGTCGTACAAGCCTAGTCGCAAAGGAACCCTTACGGAACCGGAAATTAATATTTCCTTTGTGCTTTTGATAAAGAGATACGAATATGTGGGTTACAGACATTTTTGTTGAAAACATTATTGTTATTGCTAATTCGTGGATCTAAAATAAGTTATCCGCTTGTGGAATATCCGGGCTGTCTGAAAGGGATGCCTATCATTGGGTACTTATATGATACCACCAATAAGCCAGAATTAATTGACATACTTTCCTGTAAGCCAGAATTAATTGACATACTTTTAGGTATAAGCTGTCAACAACTGGAGTTTATACTTATGACGTCACTTGTAGGTTGTCATTTGCCAACTTAATTGACTAACAATTAATTGCAATATATTAACAAAAATCTAATTTTACAGCAAAATGAAAATTTTTGGGATTTCTGTTTTTTTTTTGGTTTATCAAGTTTCTTTACAGGATTAAGCTTTCTAATAATAATTTCTAAACAGAACTACTCTTAGAACACCATCACCAGTGTCTTATGCTGTCATCTAACCAATTACATTTTACGTGGGAACAAGGTATTTGGTACTAATACTAATACAAGCAAAAATATTCTTCTACTAATTGCCAATTTATGTTGTGTGTGTAATAAGTTTTAAAGCTTATAGTTTATCTAAGAGAGTGATGTAGAAGAATTGACTCAGCACACTCACATTGTTTAAAAATAGTTGCAAGTTAGTTGCCTGTATACCAAAATGTGTGTCTGATTGTACTTAGGAACTTCATTTGTTTTATTAAATGAGGGCCAATGGATTGTGTTTTAGATAAGTCGTGTGGAAGAAAATAAGGTTGTGCTCTTTGATTAGTTTTGTTCTCACACGCTTGCCAGGTTGGTTTGGCGTCTTCAGTTCGAGATTACCAGCATACCTATTGATGTTAGAGACGATCCTTCTGTCACGACAAAAGGTATATGTGACACAACTTTCACATTTACACGGTGCAAATGTGAAAGTTGCTTAGGCCTAAACGTGTTCTTAAACGGGTAATACTTTACCGAAGTAAAGGAGGAGGAAGAGCTCGCGGTTAAGTAAAAGCTTTACAGATCGATCGGTCAAAGGTTAAGCTACGCTTTGTAATGTTAAAAAAGAAAAATAATGTTGCGATGAACACAAGTGTGTTTCCATACAAAAATTTTGAAAATAGATGAAGCGTGTTCCAAATAAAAAGTTAAACAATTGAAATCTCGGGCGCCAGGAGCACACTAAAGATAATGCCATGGATAACTCACCTGCAGGGATCGGTACTTTTAATCTTCCCGCGGGGGGTATTAAATAAAATCCACCATTTCAAAGTATTGGCCGATTTTATTTAATCGTAGGATAGCTGGTGTACAACACACAAAAGAAAATTCCTTTCTAGGAGTACCATCATATATAGTTTAAAATTTATTCAAATCTGGATATATTCTAGTATGGGCAAATTTTTAAATTCTACTGTTATTAAAATCGATCATTATTGAACTTTTTGTCTAGAAAATTCTAAAGGTTAGGAAAACATACCAAAATCAGTTGACTATAATAATATCTTATGTTGGTCACCAGGTTGGCGAAAAACCTAGTCCGAGGGCCACGCGTCGGTTTCCACGCCGACTTCTTTCAGCGTCCATCTTGTCAGATTTCAGCATGAGAGGATTAAATTTGTCATAGAAAGTTGGTAGGGGCGAAAGTTAAAGAATAAAAGTAGTGTAGAAAACGCCTATCGGCGTTTTCTCAAAGGTCTAAATTCAGAGGATTGATCAGAATTCCATTTGAATCATGATCAATCCTTTTAATAATGATGTAGTATCCATCAAAAATTGAAGCGACCACTATTGTTGGGTCATGATACCGTTCGAAAAGCAAATTAAAATAGATTTAATTGAAGCTGCAAATTACGCCACGTTTATCAGAGGTCTAGGGCGGAAAAGTGCCGGAGCCAGCGGAAACGTCAAAGTCAAATCGACTTCCTTGACAACCCAACCAGTGTTACCATTTCACCAAACCTAACATCCGAACACCACAGCGGTGACTTCAAATTAATGTTGAAAAATTACCACCCATGTAACGAGCTAAAAGGACACGTTGCCGCGGTCAGCCTGTGGATGGGTGATCATCCATTTCATACCGAGTTCCCTCCACGGTCCCGGCTGTCATTTGTAGATCTTTGGCAGTCGTTAAGGGTAGTCAGAAGTCAAAAAGTCTTATCAAGGGGTTTTTTTTATGGGACGAGCCCGCCACACTATTCCCAAATCACTGTAACTCCTATAAGCCAGAATCAACTGTGGCGACCACCAGAAAAGCGCCAAAGCAATGAAGCTCAACGAGTTCCAGAGAAACGATTAAACTGTCTTGGATCCCGCAACGAAATTAATCAGAAAAGAACAGCGGAGGAGTAAGAAAAACATATTTTCCACTTCCCTCCAAATCAAGCAGGAGACAGAACAGAACTAAGTCAATAGGCACAAAGGGACGTTTACAACTGGAAGAAGCCCGGTTGCTAAGCACCACTGATTATAATTGACATAATTAATGGGCCCTAAAAAGTTATCAAGGGGTTACCCAGTAACTGGGTTGTGGAGGTCCGATAGACAGTCGCTCCATGTAAAACACTGGAATTCAGCTGCATCCGGTTAGACTGGAATCCGAACCTAACATAGTTGGGAAAAGGCTAGTCAGATGATGATGATTTTACTGAAATATGTATCTGCGAAATTGTCGAGTATGTCCTAGCCATGCTTAAAACATTTTTGGCAATATGTTACAAAGTCAAAGTCAAAGTCAAAGTCAAAGTCAAAGATTTATTTGCAGAAAAATATGGTTATAAAAGTTCTTAAAGATACAATAGTAGCACATATTTTATCATAACATAATGACATGCAAATTTCGGGTATACAATTAAGTCATTTAGATTTAAACTGAAAAAAATCTTTTAAAGTGTAGAAGGAATTCTCAATTAACCACCCGCGTAAAGCCCTTCTGAAGCGGACCATTGGAAGTTCTTTAATTTGGTCAGGAATCTTATTATAAATTTGAATGCACATAGGATAGCAACTTCGCCTATATAGTTCCGTTTTCATTCTAGGAGGAATTAATCTATTAGGATATCTAGTTTTGAAGTTGCATTTATCTCCCAGTTTTTCAAACATTTCAGGGTGAGATTTGGTAAATTTACATATTTCCTCAATATAAATACCAGTTAATGTAAGTATTCTAAGTTTCCTAAAGAGTGGTTTACAGGACGTAAGTGGGTCTACATTACAAATTGGACGTATACACCTCTTTTGTGCAATGAACGCTCTTCCGAGATGCACCGAGTTTCCCCATACCAGTATACCATAACGCAGTATTGAACCAACATATGCATGATAAGCCTGCAATGTGGCTTGTCTACTTGTTAGGTTAGATATACGCCATAGAACATAAGCAAACTTACTGAGTTTTCCACATATCTCATCAATATGGTTAATCCAGGAACACCTCTCATCTAGAACTATCCCAAGAAAAGTCATACTATCTGATTGTTGTATTTGTTTATCTTTATATGTGATGTTTAAATCTATTTTATTCCAGTTTTTGTTACAAAATTGTACATATTTAGTTTTATCTATGTTAGGTTTAAGGTTATTCTTTTCCATCCAAGTTATTATTTTGCTTACAGTATTATTTATTTCGACATTATAGTTTTCATTATTTTTAGGGATAATTACAGACACATCGTCTGCAAAGAGTATGCAGGGATGATCAGTTACTTCTGTCAGGTCATTTATATATATCAGAAAGAGTGGGGGGCCTATAATACTGCCCTGTGGAACGCCTGTGCAGTTGTAACCTAATTCGGATTGAAATGTCAGTTCACCGTTTTGATTTGGTCTATCCACAGTAATTTCTACAAATTGCGATCTGTTTGTAAGGTAACTTTTTAACCATGCATTTGCTTTACCGCGTATTCCATATTTATCACATTTTTTTAGTAGTAGCTCATGCGACACAAAGTCAAAGGCTTTTAACATGTCAAAAAATACAACAGTGGTCGGGATTTTCTGGTCAATATTTTTAGTAACTAGGTTAATTAAATTAAATGCCGCTGTGGTTGTCGATTTCCTTTTCTGGAATCCATGCTGTTTAGGTTTAAAAATTTGGAACTTATCGATAAAATTTACTAGTCGCGTATGCATGACCTTTTCGTAAACTTTGGCTAAAATAGGCAATAGGGCTACCGGTCTGTAATTATCAACAAGTTTTTTATTACCTTTTTTATGTATAGGTTTGATAGCTGTAATTTTCAATTTCTCAGGAAACACTCCCGTGAATAATGATAAGTCTATTAGATGTACTAGTACCGGAGTATTAATAGGGCTTATGTATTTTATAATTTTTGTAGGTATTTGGTCATAACCTGTTGAATTTGTATCCCTAAGTGATTTTATCACTTTTTGTATTTCGCCATCATTAGTGGGCATTAAAAACATACTAGAATTAATAGAATCAATGTCATAATTATTAGTGTTAATGTCAAAATCGTTTTTCGTCAAATTAATATAGTAGTCATTTACGTGATTGGCAATGTCCGTGGGGCTTGTTAGTGGTCCGGTTTCAGTTTCTATCTCCTTAATATTTGATTCCTGAATTTGAATATTATTGGTATTATATTTTATTAAGTCCCATGATGCCTTACATTTATTTTTAGCCCTAGTTATGTACTTTGTATAATGGATTTTTTGTGCTTTTTGTATACATTTTTTAAGTAATTTATTATAGTTTAAGTATTTTAGTTTACTGTCTTTGTCAGATGAGAAGTAGTATTTAAAGCGCAAGTCTCTTTTGGTTTTAGTTGATTTTTTAATACCTTTGGAAATCCATTTAGTATATTTTTTCACTAGGTTGATTTTGATCTCAATTTTAGGGAAGCACAAATCAAAGAACAAGACAAGGGTATCATGAAAGTGATCAAATGCACTGTTAGCATCCTGATTACAAAATACTTCTGTCCATGTTAACTTTGACAAGCAACTAAAGAACTTTTCTTTATTTTCGGTGCTAAAATCACGCTTATAAATTGTGCGAAAGCGTAGAGGTGGAACTTTATTGTCTAATTGTATGGATATCATTTGCGCTGTTTCGTGATCTGACAGTCCTAGTGGTATAACCTCGCATATTGCATCGTTACAGTTACTTATTATTTGGTCTAGGCATGAATTTCTTCTAGTTGGTTGTTTTACATGTAGTAATAAGCCGAAATTATTTACAATCCTAGTTAATTCGTCTGCGCATTTTTTATTTCTATCGATTTTTTTGCTCAAAATATCGATATTAAAGTCACCTACTATTACTATTTGTTTTTTAGATTTGTTACGTAAGTTGCACAACATCACTTCCAAATTACGTAGGAAAACAAAGGGGTTTGAGCTTGGCGTACGATATAAGGCTATTATTATTATGTTATATTGTAAGAGTTCAATTCCACAACACTCAAACTCATTTTCGGACGCATATTTTTTTACTTGAGTCAATATTTTGTACTCAATGTGATTTAGGCAAAATATACAAACACCGCCTCGCTTTTTATTCTTTCTTGAGTACCAATCACTTAATTTGTAGTCTTTTAAGGTAACGCTGCTCTCCTCACCTGCTTTAATAAAAGTCTCCGATAAGCACACTACATCAATAATTAACCCTTCACTTAAAAACGAGTCGATCGCAATTTCTAAAAGTTCTTTTTTACTTCTTAAGCCTGCAATATTTTGATGAAAAACATTTAATGAGTGGCAATCAGTTCCGTCAATGGAATTTACTTCTTTAACTTTACTTAACTCGTTATCATACAGGTTTCTTAATGGTTGATCACAGAGCGTTTTAGTTGTAGGTAAAGTATTACTAGTATCAGCGAAAAAAAGTGTTATTTGGAGTGTTAATATAGTTAAATGATCTTGTTGGTCGGTAAGTAAGCTTTGTAGTAAAATATGTGGACAAATCGGAGCATTTAGACTGAGCAGTTGGTTTTTTGCTGAAGTTTCGATATTTATTTTCATAATCAATTGTGTCGATGAGAACATTCAGTTTATGACAAGTATTGCTATGAGTGCGTAAGAAGTAACAATTTTCATGATTATTACATATTAGTTCTAAATTATTATTTAGTAACTTTTCATTTAGATATTTATTTTCCAATACACTTAACACAATAATTGGACAATTACTATATTTTTTTATAAACATATTATATAATTCATTTAACATAGTAGTAGGGTTGTTGTCATTTTCTCCTACACAAATAATAATTTTATCATAAGGCTTACATGTCAACTCCGTGTTTAACAATTGCTTAGCGATTGCATTGTATTTTATCATTCCCTCTTTGCAGTACCTTTCGTATGAGCTGTTAGATCTCAAATCAAGTAGGCGTGTAGTTAAACCCGTAATTTGTTGGGTACCGAGGACGTGTATTTTCCTCTTCAGATTATTACTTTTGCTTCTAAGATATGAAGTATCACTTGTAATAGTTATTTTTTTCTTATTAGGCTGCATGGTAGTTTGGGTAAATTCCGCGTTGATCTTCTTGAGTTTTGACCCACCCGTATTAAGTGTAGAAGTACCAATGGTTACGTTGGAACTTTGAGTCTCATTATGTAGTGTGTTGTTAGGATTCCTTCCTAAATCAAGTTCATGTTGCAGTTGGGTGGTTAAAATCTTTGATTCATTTAAATTTCTAGATTTTCGTTTTGGAGTACTAATTTTTGGCGAAAATATTTTAGTCAAATTATTAATTTTGGTTTCTCGATTTTGTAGCCTTTTCTCTAAATCAATTTTTTCTAGTACTAAGTTCTCAATTTCTTTATGCGCAATCTCTAGCTTTTCCTTTAAATCTCTGACAGTTTCCTGTAAATCTGAGATTTCTTGGCAATTCCATGTAGATAAGTCGGGTAAACTTCTTCCCAGGGCTTGAGAGTCGGTGGATAAGAAAGAATTATCTTCAAAACTTGTCGAGGCATTTAAATTATTCATTCTTCTTCTAAATGTAATATTATTATTCATATTTTCCATGATAGAAATGTACAGTCTTAGTCTCAGTACTTGAGTCGAGAATAATGCGTGTAACGGAGCGGTCTCAAAAGACTAGTGTCTAAGTCTTATGATTTCAATTTCCGAACGACAATTTTTGTGTCACATAAATTCGTGGTCAATTGCGATTGGTCAATATTTGTGTCAGTTAATTAATGAGTCAGCTGTGGTTTGTTTACAACATGAAAAACTACAAAATCAAATTTGCAACTGATTGTTTATAAATGTATTTTTTGTCATAACAGAACTTTATTAATGTTTTGGTTTTAAATCACACTCACTGTTGGTCCTTTTCATTGTGTTTTATTCTCTATGCACTTTTACAACTACATATTACTGAAAAAATATGGCTCAGAAAAATATATCGCAAGGAATGATCTTAGGCCGCCTTTACACTTGTAAGTTGCTTCCGTAAAATATACGTAAATAACTTAAAAAGTGTTGCACCAATACTTGCCTAGTGGCAGGGTGACACTGAAAATATTGCTCAGTATTATTTTATGTGTGGTTCACCGATATCAAAAACATTGACAACACGGTTGGCGCAGTGGCTGAGCGATCGACTGCTGCGCAGCGTGTTGCGGGTTCGATTCCCGCCCAGGGCAAACATTTATGTGATGAGCACTTGTGTTTGCCTTGTGTCTGGGTGTTGTTTATCTATATATGTATGTATTTACAAAAAAAAAAAGTATTTGTGTATGTAAATCAGCTGTCTGACACCCATAGTACAGGGTCTCCCTAGTTTGGGGTCAGATGGCCGTGTGTGAAAATGTCCCCACATATTATTATTGCTGGCAATGTATTGCAGCCAAACATTTTCAGATAAATATGACCGGAGCAAAATAACAATAGGTAGGTTAATACTATCGCACCGCTTACATTGACACAGATTTTTCCCTATCAAAACCTTAAGGCATTCAAGGAAATGATTACATATTTACTTTACTCATGTACTAAGAAGTACTTGTAGATCTAAGTAAAATGTAAATGTATCAGCTGGTTCACTTCCCACGTGTGTCGTTAACGACAAAACGGCCTCCATTTTACATTTACTACGTGAGTTGTGACGATAAACCTGTACTAACCCCGTACTATATATTATACACACAAATAAGAATATGTTATGATAAGGTAGGATAACGCCTGACTGATGGCTTACTACAAAGGTTTGATGGAAAGAAGGACGTATTAAAGATGATAATTCATGATCATGTTTATCAGTTCCACAGTCCAATTAGCATAGTTAATAGCAAAACAATGACAATATATAACTCCAGGAGTTGTGTCAACAGTTAAGTCGATATCGAATTAATAACAATCCATACTAATATTATAAATGCGAAAGTAACTCTGTCTGTTACGATTTTACGATGCAATTACTGAACAATTTTGATGAACCCTGGGGACCATAGGCTACTTTTTAATCAGCGACTTTGTCTGCATCTGGGATAACCGACATTCACACGGACGAAGTCGCGGGCAAAAGCTAGTTATTATTTATAATGAACCGAAGCACGGGGGCCTCGAAAAAGCACGTGAAGTCTTTGGTCCCGGCTGTCAATCGCAGATCTTTGAAAGTCGCTCAGAAGCCAAAAACTCTTACAACTAGTTTTACCAAGGGGTATCACGTTACCCAATAACTGGGGTGGAGTTCAGACAGGCAGTCGCTCCACGTAAATTGTACCCGCAAATCCTACATGAATGATGAAACCAAAATTTGTAATATATTATTATTGATTTTAAAAGAGTGTTCATGGAGTTTCTTGCTCGTTCTTCTCCATAGAAACCTATTGTTCTTTAACGAGCAACTAGCTTAGACTTTCTGACTGTCTTTTCGACAATTGAAAAGTACCTGCAAATGGTTTATTTGAAATAAATTGTTTAGAGTTTGAGTGTATTAAAGCCAAAATTACCCGAGTCGTTTACGGCTCTAAAAAAGTAACAAAAGCTTTATTTTTTTCGAAATGAGATCCCAACAGTCACATTAAAAAATATCTCAAGATCTAAAGGAATTTTATTTTACATGTTTGAGGGCTTGACATAATAATCAACATAAATATTCATAAGCCCGAATCGCCCATAAAATGACACAGTTCAAGAAAAATCTTATTTAGTAATTAGAAATGGAATGGTTCTCGGCATCAACTCGTAACAAAATGAACATTATGAATATAATTTTAACCCTAGATAGTACCCGAATACTGAATTCAAACTAAAGTGAGAACTTGCTAATTGTTTAATACTTACAAAGCTTTTCATTCGTTTTATTAGCGGAACTCGCTTTTCACTGGTTTTATAAAATCTAGGAACTTCAAGAAGAAGAAAGGATACAACATGCAGTCTTCGAAGAAATTCTGTATTTCGGTTCACTCTAAGTATGAACGCCAAGCATATTGATTAGAGTTTGGTGTTCTACCTTACAGTGAACTGAGTACTGAACTGAATCGACGGAACACCAGAAGAATGGACATACGAAGAAAGAAGAAGAAAATGTCATTTTATAATTTCACTGTATTTTAGGTGTTTAATTTATACCCTACGGCACAGAAGGGTTGTTTTTTATCATAGAGACGTGTGTAACGTGCGTATGTATTAATTTTCTAAACGCTCATAAAATTGAACCTTAACATAGGTAATCTTTACAAGAGAAGACCTTTTGATCTAAAATAAAGCGACCTCACGCACGTAGCTTAATTTATTTTCGGAGTGAACTTTGAGTCGCTTAAGTACTTTAAACGCAACTTGAGAAATCTTTAACAGTCTCCATAAAATATTCAATAAGGAATACCGAGCATAGTGGAATATGTTGATGGCAGTAAAGCCTAGTAGCCTTATACTTACCACGGCCAAGCGACTACGACGGACGCTTCCGCATACGCTATTCTATATAAATATTTTATTCACATCTCACAGCCAGCCCGGTATTGGCATCAGCACCAGATTTCCCTCGGATATGGATCCAAGGATAAGTGCAGAAATATTAATAAAAATGTTACGGCTCCCAAGTTTGTTCAATATTCATCTCACATGAATTTCTAAGCGTTCACTTTCACATTCGCCAAACTCTAGTGATTGAAATTTTCGTAAAACATTCAGTCAGTAAAATGTTCGTTCAGTGCCGGTAAATACCGCTTGATTTTGACAAGTAGATTGAGTTTCAAAGTAGAATTTAAAGCGACTGAAAGGATTATATTGCTTCACGGAATTAAGCACTGAATGGAGCCGTTTGATATTTCCTTTCACTTTGCAGTCATCATCTCGTGCATTAAAATTCCGGAGTTCGTTTTTATTCATAGTTATTTCAATTTCATCTTTAAATTTGTTACCATTTTCTGTATCTGTTAACGGTAAAGTCAGTACACAAGACTAACTTCTGTAATGATCAAAACTCAGTCTCAGTTACGCTCAAATGGGCACTTAACGAAGCTAAATAAATTAATAGTCAATAAAAGGGCTCGGATCGGAGCCTTCGCGGGTAACAACGTTAACGAAATTAATTTCACAGAAAAACTCAAAGAGATCGTTTGAGGTTGTTTTAATAAGTAGAATTTAGAAAATATTTACCAACCCTTAGATCAAAATATATAACTTCAGTTACCTTAGACGCATATTTTTGATGTTATTTATAAAATTAAAACTGTTATACATATTATTGAGTATGATTTTTTTACATGTGTATGTATATCAAGTTATACCTATTAATCAATGTTGAACTAACACCTCTTTTATTTCACCAGATGAATTCTGCGAGGAGTACCCACATAGCCTGATCCCTACTCCGGGCTACTGGATTGAGTGCTCTCGCCAGAAGATTGCCACAGATACAATTTGGGACGAGTCTGAATCTGAACACGACAGTGGACCTGATAGGGACAACGCTGATAATGGTAAGTTTTTTTTTCTGTAGGTAAAGGCCTACCTACATACACAGCTTGTCTCGGACGAAACACATGAATTAGTAGATACGGCTTTCAAACTTAAGGCGACGATATTCGTCGGCGACCTTGACCGACCAGAGAATCGTATGCCCTGGATCCAAAACTCTCAAAGTTTAGTCGAAAAAATTAAATAAAATATAGTACCTATTCTTTAACTTAAAAAAAGGCGTATACTAAAAGATAGATAGTAAAATTGTCTGTAAGATAGTAAAAGTTTAGTTTAAATATTCCTGGTAGATTTTGTGTGATTATCAATGTTTTGTCCGCGTCAGACACAAATTCACGATTTAATTAAACTATTTAATATGAACTTAATCAAAAATATTCACATTCTAAATGATTAAGAGAATGTTCTAGTTTAACATATATTTTTTTCAAATCATTTACACTACACATTTTGACGACGTGATTGTCAGTTTAAAATCTGCAAAAGTCGCTTGTTAGCGCCTGAAGAGAGAAATTAAACAAACGAGTCCAATAATATGACTGACAGAGTCTAGCGTAACGTAGGCGTATAACTAACGAGGAGTTATCCAAATCTGGATTGTTTTGGATACCAATTCTGAGTAGAAGATAAAAACCAAAAAGAAAAATAAAAATGCAATTTTCTAGCAAGTGCAAGTGTTTAGTAGAGGTTTATATTTTGCTTAGGTCTTCGGGGAAATAAATGAAAACTGTTATAGTTTCTTACTACGTCCTTCCTGTTGTTGTTGTTGTTGAAACGATTATTATTATTATTTAGGTGTGTTGTTTGTTCTTCTCAGCTATTATTATTATTATTATTTTCGATTCTTTGTTTTTCTTCTCATAAAAGAGAGTCGAAGACCTTACACACGGGCCGGAGCCAAGTATGTAAGGGGAAATTTAAATTGAAAATGTGGATGAGAGAGAAGAGGAAGTCAGGAACTTTCGGGTTATGCGACAGGTGTTGAGTATAGTGGCTTTTTGAAGCATGTAAAGTGTGTGAGTTGGCATATGTAGAGTGTTAAGGCTTTGTGTTAGTGATTTCGGTACAATACCGGTGGATGAGAGTACTATGGGAACGATATGGACTGTTTGTGCTTTCCACTGGGTTTTTATCTCTATGGCGAGGTCTTGGTACTTACTAAGTTTTTCGGAAATTGTTGTTTGAATATTATGTGAGTTAGGTATCGCTATGTCTATTAGGTAAACTGTTTTATTAATTTTGTCATGCACGGTGATGTCAGGTCTATTGTAATGAATAGTTTTGTCTGTAATTATAGTCCGGTCCCAGTAGATTTTCACATTTCTGTTTTCTAGAATGGTTTCAGGTTTGTATTTATAATATGGAATCATCTCTCCTGTAAGTGTGTATTTGTGCGCTAAGTGTTGGTGTACTATTGCGGCAACCTGATCATGTCGGTGCTTATAGTCGGTCTGTGCGAGTGATTTACAGGCCCCTGTTATGTGCTGTATGGTCTCAGAGGCACTGTTGCAATGTCTACATGTGTCAGTCGGCTGATTTGGGTCTTTTATAATATATTTCCTGAAATTACGAGTTGCTATGATTTGATCCTGGATTGCAAGCATGAACCCTTCGGTCTCGGGAAACAGTTCGCCTCGTTTGAGCCATTCGTTCGACTTAATTTTATCGACGTGTGGCTGGCTCAGGTAGGCTCGGTGTCTTCCGTGTAGAGCTTTTCTAGACCATGCTGCAATTTTTGCTTGTGTGCTTATGAGGTGTTCATTAATTTGAGTGTTCCTATTTTGTAAGTTGAGTGGTGTAAGTTTTTTATCTGCTTCCGTTACATGTTTGTGTAGTGATGAATGTTCTGATTTGTTATGAAAGTAAGATCTGAGTGAGAGTATCTGTTTGTTGTGCAGGTTACCTATGTCTATCAATCCTCTTCCTCCTTCTTGACGAGGTAGTGTGAGTCTTTGTATGCATGATTTAGGATGGTGTTTCCTGTGTTTGGTAAAGAGTGTATTGATAGTACGCTGTAAGGTTTTGATGTCGGTTTTTGACCATCGTATGATTCCGAAAGAGTATGTAAGAATGGGTATTGCGAATGTGTTGATTGCTTTAATTGTGTTTCTTGAGTTAAGGTTGGTTTTTAAGATTAGGTTAAGGCGGTATCTAAATTTTTTAAGTAGTTCTTGTTTTGTCATCTTTTGTTGTATTTGTCTAGATTGTTTAAAACCTAGGTATTTGTATGTACTATATTCATCCATTGGCTCAATAGATTTACCTGATCCGAGTGTGTAACTATTGTTTTGGACTTTACCTTTTACAACTGACAAAATTTTACATTTATCTATTCCGAATTGCATACAAATGTCATTAGAAAACTGTTGGGTGGTGTCTGCTAAATGAAAAAGTGATTGTTTATCTGCTGCATATAATTTTATGTCATCCATGTACATGAGATGTGTTAAGGTGAATTGTGTGTTATCGCTTGTCAAAGTGAATCCTGTGTTGGTTTTATCTAGTAGGTTTGAGAGTGGATTGAGTGCCATGCAAAACCACAGAGGGCTTAAAGCATCACCTTGAAAAATCCCACGTTTTATGTGGATCGGTTCTGTTGCCACAGTCGTGGAGGCTTGATTTATTTTAAGTACAGTTTGCCAATTTTGCATAGTAGTTTCTAAAAACAATCTGAGTGTTGGGTGGATATTATATATATTTAAGACATGTAACAACCAGCTATGCGGAACTGAATCATAGGCCTTTTGGTAATCGATGAACATTGTATGAATATCTTTTTTCCATTTAAGTGCACTGTTCATTGTAATTGCGTCAATAGTCAGTTGCTCCTTACATCCTTGGCTATTTTTGCGGCATCCTTTTTGTTGTTCAGCAAGAATATTATGTTTGGTTAAATGTTCGTATACTACTTCACTTACACAGGCTGTTAGAATTTTATAAAGAGTTTGTAAGCAGGTGATTGGTCGATATTTGGCTGGGTCGGTGGTATCATTCAAGTCTTTAGGTATCATGTATGTTACTCCGTGTGTTATGTATGTTGGAAGTAAATGTGGTGATTGAATGAATGTGTTTAAGTGGTTATGTATATATGGTTGAATATAAGTGAATTTCTTATACCAGTAGTTATGAATATTGTCTGTGCCAGGAGCTTTCCAGTTGTGTGTACGTTTGAGGATGTCTATAAATGTGTCTATCGGTATGAAATCAAACACCATTTCTGGGGTTTCTGGTGTCGCTTCGTTGACCCAGTCTGCATGATCATTATGTTGTACAGGATTTTCCCATATGTTTGCCCAAAATTCTCGTAAAGCTTCGGGGGAAGGTGTCTGTAAGTTCTGGTTAGTGGTGTCGCTGTTACTAGATGTAAGGTTCCTATAAAATACTTTTTCATTGTTAGTAAATTTAGTGTTTTGTACTTTTCGGTTAGTGCATGTTAAATATCTCTTAAGTCTGCTAGATGCTGCATTTAATTTTTGTTTTAAAGTGTCTAAAAAGTGTTCTATTTGCGTATTTGAGTTTTCGTGTTGTGCATGTAGTTGATATTTTAGCTTTATTGCTTCTACAGCTGTTATTAATTTTTGACTTCTGCTACCCTTAATAAAATGTGTCAGCCTACCTATGTTTGCTCTTAGATTTTCAATTTTCTTTTCTAATCTGATTTGCCACTTTGGCTTTCTTTGTTTATAGGGGCGTTGTTCATTTTGTGTAAAGTGTGACATTTTAGCTCCGTTGCATTTAGCTGCTGACCATGCTGCACAATAAATTATCGTCTGCAATGTAGTAAAATCGGTGTCCACATTTACGCACTTAGGGAGAATGACAGTGTTTATATATGTAACTATAGCAGAGAACTTTCTAGAGGTCTTCTGCTTAGGGATATATGGTCTATCAGTGGGGTGTGTATTAGAAAAAAACTGTTGGGCTTGTTGAAACGTGGTTTCTATATCTGGATTAATTTCTGGGGCAGTTTCAGAGTTATGTTGCGTAGGTTGAGATAGATCAATATCTATGTTGTTCAAGAAATTGTCTTCATCTGTATTTATGAGTGTGTGAGATGCGATGTCAGTATCTATGCTATTATTTACGACTATATTTGTTGTGAAGTTTGTCGATGTGTTAGAGATGTGAATATTTGTGTGTTGAGTATTTAGTGTTTCTATATGTTCATGTGATTCCTCTAAGTCATTCTGCGATTGTGTGTTCAAATTATCGTTGTCTACATAGTCAATATTTTGTGTGTTGCTGTTTCTGTTAGATAATTCTGTTGCAACCTGGTTTTTTATTTCTTCTAATCTGTTAGTGTTTATGTATTTGTTATTTACAATAGCTCTCACTTGATCCGACAATCTTTGCTCTCTTATATATGTTAATTCTGGATAAATATTTAGAAATTCCTCATGTAAATATTTTCTATAGCCTGTTTTGTTTGTTTCTAGTTGTGTAGTAGTATAATATATTCTAATTAGTGTTTCATTGTATTCATTTGTCCATTTCATGCGCTGGCCAGATTGTGTGTTTGTTGGGGTTTTAGATTGTGTGGAGTGTTGCTGTATTTGAGAATGAAGTATTTGAAGTTCGGCTCTGACTTCCTCATAAATGTGGTCTATTGTATCCTGTGGTAATAATTTCTTTTGAACTATGGCTCTACGCTGGTCACCTATCCTTTGTCGGCTTGCTTGCATTGCCGGGTATTTTTCTAAAAACTTGGTGTGGAGTGATGGAAGGTATGCATTTTTGTCTGTTTCCATATTTGTAAGATGAAGATATGTGCGTAGGATGAATTTATTCATTTCTGTGCTCCATTTCCTACGAGTTGTGGCAGTTCTAGCGGTGGGCACAGTATCGTCGACAAAATTTGTCTCCTGTACAACATCCGCTGACTGTATACTGATTGATGATGATAGCGTCGGAGTGACGCGGAAAGATTGTGATGATGATGATGGAATTGATGGAAATAGAGAAGAGGAAGATGACGAAGAGAATTGTGAAACTTCGTCATTTATCTGAGGCACCATAGCCTGAATTTGTTTTTTTGTTTTAGATCTAGTATTCATGTTATTCCCACGAGTAGCTAGGGACTTAAGACGTCGACCGCAGCAGTGCCCTGCGTTCACTGCGGCAAGGGTAAATAAAACTGGAGGTCCCCTATTATCCAGAGTTGGCACACTAGCGACTAGGCCTCTCCCCTAGCCATGCAGCCCTCGGCATGTGCGACCTTGGCTTGGATTGTATCTCTCTTAGTCTGGCTCCTCACCCTAGACCTATGTCGGCAAAGGAAACTTTACCGGCACACATCTAAGGTTCATTGAAGCGCGCAAGCCCCACCACGACGACAACGTAGAGATACGACGGTGGGGTTATTATTATTATTATTATTATTATTCACTACCTCGGTAAACACATAAGCAGAGGCGCCAGCACATCAAGCCATACCAAACTGCCAAATTTTCCCAATTGAATTTAAACCTTAAAACTTTGTAATAAAGTGGAAAATCTATCAAAGAAATCTGAGAGATTGTTGTAATTTGATGTGATAGCTTCTGTACATAGTATTGTTACCCATTATACACATTACCGTCTAAAGATCATCTCCAAAAGTAACTTCCTAACTGCCATGTTCTAAATTACATAAAAAAAATTAACAAAAAGCAATTATATTCAAGCGAAAATGTATTAAGTCGGTAACAATTTATTAAAACATATTTTACCAAAATCAAAGTGATCGTATTATCAGCAGAGGTTTGTCGGTACATTAAAATAAGGTTATTAAAAGAGTAAAGAGCAATGTAGGTTCTTCTGAATACATAGTGTATTTTCGTCTATCGGTCGAAATGGATTTAGCAATATTATTTAATTTATACACCTGCTACAAAGTCTTACTTTTAATATTATCACTGACAAATTTGCCACGGTGGAAAATCTACAATTTTGTCGACTTGTCGTGACAATTTGACATATTTCTGTTTAATAAACAGTTTCTCTTGACAGGCGACAGGTGACAATTTGTCAGGAAAAGCTTGTCAAATTTGTTTTATTAAACACTAAATTGTCATGATAGATGGACATCTTTGTCGAATTGTCAGACATTTTCGACATTCCAATCATCTAACTTTAAAAATAGTTTTAACGTCGTCGACGGATAGCAGTAGTAGTGAAGATGAATATTTGGTGGAAACTGTACGAAGTTTCACTAATTCTTCCAAATAAAACGTCTCTATTTGTATAGAAAAGGTCTAAAATCGTTAATTTGGCGTGGTCTAAAATCGTTAATTTGGCGTTTATTTCAAATATCAAACAAAATGAAGTTCAAGTCAAAACAGACGTACAATTGTTATATTTTTTTATATTAGGTCCTTACATATGAAATTGCCGATACTTAATACTGGCAACTTTGAAATCAAATATTTTTTGTTTGAATTGGAATTCCAAATTCAAAATTATTTCTAAATAAAGACCAAAGAATGTTGTTCTAAAATTCGTGTTTCATTTGTTTTCACGTCATTTGTTTGGGCTTGAAAATTGCTATAGCAACAACAATGGAGAAATTAAAAATTCGCGGTATCTACGAATATGAGTTCCACCGTGGCACCAGTGCAGCAGAAACGGCTCGAAGGATTAACGACGTGTACGGGCCAAGCACCGCTAACGAACGAACGGTGCGTTTTTAGTTTCAACGTTTCCGTTCTGGAAATTTTGATTTTCAAAATGAGCCTCGTGGACGACCGGATACTCAAGTAAATAATGAAGAATTAAAGGCGATAGTGGAAGCGGGTCCATCTCAAAACACTTCTGAATTAGCAGCAGCCTTTGGAGTAAGTGACAAAACAATCATTATCCATTTGCGTCAAATTGGAAAAGTAAAAAAGCTCGAAAAGTGGGTACCGTACGAATTGACTGAAGCACACCAACAAACACGCATCGGTTGCTGCGCTTCTTTGCTCCATCGTCACAATAATGAGGGAATTTTAAATCGTATTGTCACTTGTGATGACAAGTGGATCGTGTACGATAATCGCAAGCGATCATCACAATGGCTTAACCCTGGAGAACCGGCAAAACCTTGCCCCAAGCGAAAACTGACCAAAAAGAAGATTCTAGTTAGTGTTTGGTGGTCCTGTGCTGGTGTCATCCACTACAACTTCTTGAGATCAGGTCAGACGATTACTGCAGACATGTATTGTCAACAGTTGCAAACAATGATGGAAAAGCTCACCATTAAACAACCGAGACTGGTCAATTGCTCTAGCCCATTGCTCCTTCAGGATAACGCTCGACCACATACTGCACATCAGACCGTCGCCAAGTTAGAGGAGCTGCGACTGGAAACTCTGCGTCACCCACCATACTCTCCAGATCTTGCCCCAACCGATTACCACTTATTCCGAAATTTGGACAACTTTTTACAAGGATAAAAATTCAATTCTGATGAGGCAGTTAAAACAGCCTTCAAGCAGTTCATCGATTCTCGCTCCTAGGATTTTTTTACCAAAGGGATCAATGAGCTCACGATAAAATGGCGGAAGTGTATCGATAACAATGGTGCATACTTCGATTGACTAAATATATAATTTGTTTTAAAAAAAGTTATTTTTAATTTTTTGATACCGAACGGCAATTTCATATGTAAAGACCTAATATTACCCTCATGTTCTCTCATATGCATGCCTCAATATTGTAATTTGACAAATATGTATGTCAGAAAAAGACAAATTTGTCATTTACGATGACAATTAAGTCAACGAATACTTCTTAGAGACTCGACAGGTAAAATCTGACAATTGTCGCCTTTATTAAACGGGTTTTTAGTTTGTCAATTTTGTCAGTATTTACCTGTCGCATTTGTACATAATTGTTATCTTTATTAAATGGCACTTGTCGGGGCAATTCGACTTATTTGTCAAAAACTGTCAAAATTGTTGGATTGTCACGTTTATTCCCCAGGGGCCTGGTTTCCTCAAGAGGTTTTCCATCTTTAACATCGATTTTGAATGTGGCCCTGGATGACCGAGCGTGGCTACAAGCCACCCTGCCCATTCGTTTTGGTGGTCTCGGCGTCCGCAAAATTTCCAGTGTCAGTTTACCAGCTTTCCTGTCCTCCGTACACAGCACCGAAAAGTTAACCAAAAAAATGTTATCTCCATCACTGGTTGACTTTGAAGTGCCGTGCTTGAGTGATGCGGTGAACGCCTGGAAAGTGGCTTTTCCGGATACAGATCAGCCCGTGAACCCATCTTCCTAGAGACAGTGGGATGAGCCGCTCTGCAAGTTGGTACGGAATAATCTAATTCATACGTCCACCAATTCTGCTGAGCGTGCCCGCCTACTGGCTGTGGGTGAGTGGGAGTCGGGCCTCTGGCTTCAGGCACTTCCATCACCCAACATCGGTACTATGCTGTGTGATAATACCTTCCGACTCGGTACATGCCTGCGTCTGGGCGCTCCATGCGGGGCTCCACATCGCTGTCAGTATGGTGAAGCAGTCGACTGCCTCGGACATCATGGCCTATCCTGCAGTAGGAGCGCAGGCCGAATGGCACGGCTCGCCAGCATCAATGACATCCTCCGTCGTGCTCTTGCCACCTATTTTAGAACCCAATGGCTTGGCACGTGACGATGGGAAGAGAGATAATGCCTTGGAAGTTGGGTAGGCCTTTGGTGTGGGACGCAACATGTGTCGACACCCTTGCGCCATCTCATCTTCCTAGCACAACGTGTTGTGCTGGGGCGGCTGCTGCAGGTGCTGAAAACCTCAAACGGCGCAAATATAATAACCTTCTTGGGAGCTATATATTTTAGCCGTTTGGGGTGGAAACTCTAGGGCCATGGGGTCCGAGTGCCCATATTGTTTTTCGTGACATCGCCAAGCGGCTGGTCGACTCCTCACGTGACCCGAAGGCTGGTCTATTCTTGGGTCAAAGAATCAGCATTGCCATACAACGTGGCAATGCTGCCAGCCTGTTTGGCACGTGTCCCGTTGACAGCGATGTGGACGAGTTTTTTGATGCCCTTTGAGCTCCCTGCCTTTTTCTTAGAATTGTAAATAATTTTATTATTTTGATTTTTATGATTTGTATATAGTGAATGGTTTAATTGAATTAAGTACTAGCTGGTTTTATGTCGTATTTAATAATAATAATAATAATAATAATATTAATAAGGAAAATATTGGCACAAATACGCCAAGTGAAGTGCCAGCATCAAAGACGTCTCAAATTATTTAAGTACTCTAATAGTAAGTTTAACGGGAGTTTTCACGGTACATTCATTAAGGCACTGAAGCAATCTTCACAAAGAGTCTGAAGTCCGTCTTGAAGTGGACATAGCAATTACTTCACCTCCAACACTTTCTGAAGCAATATTTTTATTTCTAACTCGGAAAGTTTGTAAAAGTTTCCAAGTTATCATTTCTTTGTAGAATAATTAGCTGAGATGGCACGGAGACTTATCTTTAATCTCATTTAGTGTCTTAGTTACTAGGTACATTATTTGAATCTTACTGTTTCTTGGGAAAAATTGTTGGTGGAACTTTCCTTTCTTTTATCGTTTATGAAATTGATTTTTCCATTATAGGCTTATAGTGTAATAGGATTAACTTTGGCCAAAACAAACCAATCCATACAGAAGTTCTGCCATTTTTGAATTGTAATGATTTTTTATATGTAACGCTCAGATTATGAAACAAAGGGCAGATAGACCGTGCGGAACACTGAAAGTGAAGTCACAAAAGCAAATACAAATTCTAAAACGGATACCTACAATTCGCTTCGCACTGTACTGACCCGAGTCAGTACAAGCAGCACGAAGCGAACCATTGTTAAAAACAACAAATACTAATACTAATAAAAATTCAAAAGCGAAAACCATCCCGAGATTGTAGCTATTCGTTATTGAATTTGTATTTGCTTTTGTGGCTTCACTGTTCCGCACGGTCTATCTGCCTTTTATTTGATAATCTGAGATGTAACGTTTATTATTTTAAGTCTCGTCTTAACATAAGTTTTGAATGTTATACTGAACTTTGCTGGATAACAATGTGACACGTTTGGTTAAGAGCGCCCAACCCGTCATATTTCCCATACAAACGCTCGTACGCGATTACGGCGTTATAACAAATTATTTTTCAAATATTTTTCTTGTGGTTTAAATCTAGGTTTCTATGAAGCCAAAAATAAACTTTTTTGGAAACAAATTCAGTAAACACGTTCGAAAATCACCTTTTTTGCACAATTTTATCTGAACTTTGGCCGGTCATAATGCACGCATGCATTGAAAAAGTAAAAAAACAGCTTCATGGAAACCTTGCACATGTAATGTAGATTCTAAATTTTTTTTTTCACTTTTTTTCAATTCACTTTTACCAAAAACTTGTAAGGCTTTTTCAAAAACACGTATGTCCTGGAACAAGTTTTGTGAAATTTTTGCGCGCCAATTTTCCTGTGAGGTTATCGCGTTCTCACTCACTCGTTTGTTTTCGAGCTTTGCGTCGGTTGAAACAAAAAAAAATTCAATCACGGTCGCGTTGAAGTTCGCTCGATGGGGATGGGCGCTCTTAACTATATTAGTTTGACGTAATTATTTTGATTATCAAGATCTCAGATTATAAAATAAAAGGCAGACCGCGCGGAACACTGATAGTGAAGCCAAAAAAGCAAATACAAATTCAAAAGCGATTTTTTACAATCTCGTGATTGTATTCACTTTTGAGTTTCTATTTTTATATTTATTTGATTTTTTTAACGACGCGGCGTTTCGTGCTATGACTCGTGTCAGTACAGCACAAAGCGCGTTGTATTTGCTGTGTGTATTTGCTTTTTTGGTTTCACTCTCAAGTTCCGCGCGGTCTATCTGCCTTTTGTTTTATAATCTGACATCAAGACACATGTGGCTTGGGCCGTTTTGTCTGAACGAAACTTTATGTCTACCTAATGATTTTATAGAAAACTAGCACTTTGCCCGCGATTTCGTCCACATGAATTCTTCTTACTGATCCCTATTTTTGTATAAGATTATAGCCTATAGCACTCAGGGATAGTTAGCTTACTATTAGTAAAATAATTTTTGAAATCGTATTAGGAGTTCCGGAGATTACGCCCTACGTTCTTACAAACAAATTTGACCTCTTTATAATGTTAGTATGGATAATAAAACACAAATTCGCTACGTTTTTATTGAAAACTGTTTCTCAGGGTTAAATTAATACAGATACCAATTATTCACACCTCACTCAACCCGTGTAGCAAGTAATACTACAACATATTATACCTAAATATGAATATAGGGTTCACCGTTTATTAAATACGGGGTCGCACCAGCGGTGATTCCTCCCCTGTCATATTAACTCTGTGAAGAAAATGAAATTTTATACTTTCCTCAGTAGGTACCTACCTCCATTTCGTTACGGCGGTTGAACTCAACCTTTGAATCAAATTATTAACATTAGCTGGTAAGTAACACCACGTTACTTTTCTGTTTTCGTTTTATGACAGCTGAAGGATTTTTTTCGATGCAGAAAATATTATGAAAGGAAGTTTGAACTGTGCAGAAAATATGTTTTACGCAAATAAAATATGATATGATGTTTATTTTGTACCAGCTCTTGCAAGCGACTGCGTTCGCGTGAACGATTTTGTTACGAATCCCATTTCTAGGGTTCCGTACCTCAAAAGCGTACGAAAAAAACGGAACCCTTATAGGATCACTTTGTTGGCCGTCTGTCTCCCTGTCTCCCTGTCCGTCTGTCTGTCAAGAACCTTTATCTTGGGAACGCGTGGAGGTATCGAGTTGAAATTAAAACTACGTACTCAAATCTACAGTCCTTTTAAGCTGTAAAAAAATCTAACTTCTAAGTTAACGTGAAAAGAAGATACGGCCGTTTATGCCTCAAAAAACGTATATTGCGACACTCTCAAGGGAACCAAAATTTATAGGGTGCTTCCCGTTAACCTAGAACTATGAAATTTGGCAAGTAGGTACTATCATTTTAGGGAGGGCGCCCACGAGCAACTTAGTTGTCCGGCAACTTTTTTGTTTTTGTCGCTGTCTCCTCGCCGAGATTTGGACGATGCGCACACGGGAGCGATATCAACGCGACTTTTTCGTAAAATTTTGCCGCATTCATCAACATGGATTTCGAAGAGACGGCTGTGGTCTGTGCGCTTGTTTTAAGAAATCAAAGACGACAACGAAGAAGGCAAAATTGGGTGCATCCATTATAGAGCGACAGACTAACATTATGAAAACTTAATCTCAGAAAATTGAGCATTTCCAAAAAAATTTTTTCCCTATTTTAGAATGAGTAGGTCGAAAGTTTTGATGAATTATGTAGAATTTTATGACCTGGAATCACTCGTGAAGATACAAATATGTGATTGGCTGTCTCACCAGAGGAAAGACTGGCTACCACACAGTATCTTTGTGTGACAGCCTTTCCTCTTATTTGCGATTATTATTATTACTAGCAATAAGAAATCAGTTTATAAATCATTTTTTTTACATAATTGTTTGCTCTAGCACAAGGGGTAACAAAAAAATAAATACTTTCAACCGACGTCAAAAAAAGAAGGAGGTTCTCAATTCGACACGTTTTTTTTATACACAGCAAAAATTATACGCGTGGTCAAACACCACGCGTATAATTTTTGCTGTGTATAGTCCAGTTTCGACTTCGAGCACATAAGGCTCTAAGGATTTCGATGAATATTTTTTAATTAATAGTGTATACCTTAAAGTTAGTCCCATATAATTGTCAAAAAATATTCTAGAGTAAAAAATTAAGGGATGACTGAAATTATCTGATGTCACCGTTTCGTAATTCATTTGTATGAGAAGTAGGCACTAAAAAGCGAAAAAAAATAACTTTAATTAGATTCACAAGTCGGTGGCAATACAGAACAACAAACAAAACCAAAGCGAATTTAAAGTTATTTTTTAAGCGGTTGTCTTTTTAGTAAAAAAGTTTTGACTTGTGTGATTTCAAACATTTGTGATTCATCAGTATCACTTGTGAAATTCAAAAATGTATGAAAACAGCGGCATACTTTCATTACTGCATGGAGACAATAATTCTATTATCTATATCTTCTTCCGAAATCGACGACCTACAAAATAGATATTTTATAGAAGAATAGCGAATAAAGACGTTTGGTGAAGAGACACGCTTTGTCAACGAGGGCGGAGCGAGAACTGACTGACCGGCAACTTTTTTGTCGCCGTGCGCGCACTTGCATTGCAACCAATAGACGTGGCAACAAAGTTGCTGAGTTGCGTCGCCGGCCTTTCTCCAAACCCGCAGACAAAAAAGTCTCCCGACTGTCGCGTCACTACATGCGCGCACTTTCATACTAATCCGTAGACTTGATGTGAGAGACAAATTATTTGCGGAGACAAAAGTGGCTCGTGCGCGCTAGCTCTTATACTACAAGTACAGGGAAAAGTCTGAAAACTATACATTTGTAATTAAATCATAAAAAAATATAGTCTTTATTTAAAGTACGTAATCAATTATCGAAATATGCGCGGTCATAATAATAACTGTATGGGTAACCAAATCACTGAATTTGAACGGAACCCTCGAGTCCGACTCGCACTTGTCCGGTTTTTTTATGTTAAAACAATTTTCTTTCTTTTGAATGATTTTGTTTATGGATGGCTTTTTGATGATAGAATATAGCCTATGGCCACGGTATAAATATTAATACTACACGAAACACTGTTCCTCACCGTGATCGCCATGCTTGGCGGATGCATGTTGGCGATAACAGTAGGTGTTATGGTACTCAGAAGGACGCTGCAGCCCATCCTCTGGTCAATATCCCTCTGTCGCCTTCTACGACACCCACGGGTAAAAATGGGGTGGTGCTATTCGCGACCGGCACCACACGGCTTTCACATTCGTAGGTACTTTAACACCCGGCTGACGCAGGTACTTTCACGGTCACGGCTGTTTTGGGAAGTACCTGTGTCGTATAGGCCGGGAGCAGACACCGGTGTGTCACCACTGTGCTGCTTGCCCGGAGGATACGGCGCAGCACACGTTGGAGGTGTGCCCAGCCTGGGCAGAGCTGCGCCGCGACCTCGTTGCGGCATTAGGCGGGACCAATCTCTCGCTCCCGGCCGTCGTTCAATCGATGGTCGAGAGCGAGAGTGCATGGGACGGGGTTGCCTCCTTTTGCAGGAGGTCATGTCTGCAAAAGAGGCAGCCGAGCGGGAGACCAGATAGGCCCGAGTTGGCGGCGCAGTGTTTGTGTCACGCGCGCCACTCGAGAGTGGGTGCGGCCGCTATGGAAATGGCCGCACGGGGAGGTGGGACATGCTGAAGAACAGCAGGTCATGGCCTGTCGGGGGAGCGGTGAATGCTCATGCGAATCCCGCACCCCTGGCCATAGGCAGAGGTGGAACACCGCGGTGGTTTTAGCCGGTGAGAGTCCGGCATGCCCCGCCGTCACCCCCACGACGGAGGAAGTCAATGAGGATTACAACCGCGCAAAAAAAAAAAAAAAGGTTCTTAAACACAATCTCTCAAATCCATTGAACAAGCAATTTATTTCCTATCAAGGTAAAGCATTTTAAGGAAAACAACGCAAAAAATCTTCTCAACTTACAAACTCAATCATGCGGCTGGACTGGATTGTCCGGAACGCCACAAAGCCGAAATGACTCGCAACTTTCTAAACAATCGTAAATAAAACCTACACAGAACACTTCCCACGAAAGATTATTAAAAAATAAAAGGATGGGAAACCAAAAGACGCTGTCACACTAAAACAAAGTTAACGTTCCTTTGAATAATACCTACTGAGCGTAAGAGTTGCGAGATAATTCCTCTGCTGTCACATTAGCGCACAGTCGGGAAGGAAATTAAATTTGTCTCCTTTTTCCGGCGCATCGATTCGGGAAAACCTCATACAATATGTAGCGACCTTTATAAATCCTGACGTGAACATTCGCAGTTCAATTTTGAATAGAAGCGTGATGTGGAATTTGATTTAAAACTCGAGACGATTCTTGAAATACTTGTTATGTCACAAAGTTTGTTTTGAAGTCACGGGTTTGTACTTAACACAATATCTTCGTTGAGGTTATAACGGTGGTTGTGTTTTTTTTTGGAATCTTAAATTCGTACATCACAATCGCACTGTTTAATGGAGGAGTCCAAAAATGAGTTTTCCAATTTATATTGTTGGTATGTTGAAGAAAAGCATAGATATACCCAATATTATAGTTTCATATAAAATAGAGTCTCTCTGTAAGCTTAAGAAACATACAATCTACTTATGATATTTTACTCAGCACACACCAGATGAAACATTGTGAAAATATACAAACAACACGTATGAAATAAAAGCACATTTCTGTTGCTATATCCTAGGATTACACTTACATCTTTTTCCACGTAGCATCAGGATTATTTTGGTTCAGAATATTCAGGTAATCTTATAAAAGCATTATTTTAGCTGAATATTGATACTGTCATGTGGGATGATGAATATGTCACCTAAGAGGCCATCATTCAAGACGAATGAGAAAATAAAATGGTATTAGACCTGCCTTATAAGCAGGTGTAGCTATTTCTAAAATATATTCGTTGTACTAATTCTTTTACGCTTATTAAAACATAGATATTTTTTTCCAGAATTGTTTCAATAGGTACCTAATTTATATAAGTCTCTTCATAACTACACGTCATTCGAGTCCTAATTTCTGGGATGATTGTTCATAATGACATTCATATTTGTATTGCCAAGCCATTGGAAGAAAAAACAAAAGCTTTTTACACTACAAAGCTTGCGCTCTGTGTGCTTTGTGTACATAACAATACCCTAAAAGAATAACAAACCTATTACTGATATCAACGGAAATGTGAAGACATCAAATCAGCACGATAACATGCCTTCAGGGCAAAATAGTTCCTATTATACTGAGGATCGAACAGAAGCATCCAATCAGAACGAGGCGCCTCACAAAATAGACAATAGAACCGATTGTCGTTTATATGGTACACCATAAAATTCCTAGCATTTCCTAAACTTTCCAGCTTTTACCTTGGAAAATATATCTCATTTGAAGTATGTTTATTGCCTTTGTTGGTTTTATAAAGTTAATACCGCGACCTCCACAACTCAGCTCAATAAAAATAACTTTAACAGAGAATTTCATTTTATTAACCGCAAATAATGCGAAACGAGTGCTTGAAAATCACGTGTTTGAGAGCCAATTAAAATGTGCAAATATGTGGCAGGTAACTGTTTAAAACGTTTAATTATAAACTTACACTGATGAACTAATTACAAACACCGTATGTTTAAAGCTGCATTATTTATTTTGTTTTGATATTGTTGCATTTTAAAAATTCCATTTCCATCTATGCAGCTTTTATGTACTCTGTCCCTAATGACTGTTAGTATGACGTCGAGGGCAAATATCGTTCCAGAAGACGCCGAACTTGAAAGCGCATTGGTTATGCAAAGCGGATTATTTAGAGTACACGACGTCGTCGCAACCACGAAGAGAGGAGATGATGTTTTACTGGTTGACTTATACGTACTTCGTAAATTTGGCGTTCCTGTATCTCCCGGGGAACCAAATTATATGGAAATTATTATTATAAGTGAAGTCGAAATGTCACGCTTATTTGGAAAGTTGGTATGGTCTCACTGCAGACCATAATTTTAATAAAACTAGTTGTTAGTAAGCCAATGAGCCGACGGTCTATTGTACAAAAATCTCTCTCAGAAAATTAATCTTATGTGAGCCTAAGGTCACAAAATATCAACCTCAGGTACTTTGTGCTAAGGTTGCGGGTATCGGTGAATGCAAGCGGCAGGATGCCGCTCGTTGTGCGGTTTTATGCGGAGGCCTTTGTTCAACAGTGGACGTCTTCCGGCTGATGATCCAGTGAGCTGTCATCTGAAGATGCTGGTGATTGATAGCTAACCTCACTTCATCCAAATTGACCGAAGGAGAATTCCACAGAATAGCACTGCAAATGCAGCGCCGGCCTTTATTAGTATTCTATGACTTCATATACCTACATTAGTACCGTGGCAAGGATTA
This sequence comes from Charanyca ferruginea, assembly GCA_947361185.1. Taxonomy (NCBI): domain Eukaryota; kingdom Metazoa; phylum Arthropoda; class Insecta; order Lepidoptera; family Noctuidae; genus Charanyca; species Charanyca ferruginea. Next base: position 51,535,810 of record OX376055.1, on the reverse strand, counting down.
AAATATATACAGACTGTCTAAATGAAATCTTACTGACATATCTGCTGTAGATTTTTTAATAACTACTGGTGCATGGTCAAATAGAGAGGAATTTTCCGAAATAACAGCTTTTCATTACTTTTACGTCGAATATGAATTTGCAACATTTATGTTTTAATTGGACTGCTCGGTTCCAGGAGTTTTGTACTCAAATAAAGGCATTTTTTTACCTAGCCTCCACTGTCCTTTTGTTGGACAAAGGCCCCAAGACCTTCCAGGAAAAGATGTTTAAATTCAGATACAGTTGTACACAAGTTGTTTGTATATGTTTCTAGTTAAAATGTTTGGACATCGGGGCTGTGTAAACGGACGCCCTTGTCCATCGGCGATGTCTCATTCGACACACGTTTTCAATTTATCGGCGTTCCCCTCATTGTCTGAGATGGTGAGAGGATCTTTGGCGCCCGCCGTCGCGTCTCCTCCCTTATCGGCCGCCCCATTCAAAAGTCACGTCATGTGTAAATGTACCGCGATACTGTAATGGCACAGTGACCCGGTCATTTTGCTACACAGTGTGTTCTTCATCACAATCAGTACGTGACTGGTGTCGTTTGTTTACATTTGCGATGTCATTCTTGAGTTTTTCTCACGTATATTATGATTGGTGTTACTTGTGTATTTGGTGCCTGTTACAACAGCTTTAAATAGATACTGTCCCTCAAATGTATTTAAAAATGGATTAGATTTTTTATAAAATTACAATTTCAAATATATGTAGACACTAGCTTTTGCCCGCGGCTTCGCCCGCATGGTTTATTGATAAAAATGTAGCCTATATCCCCAGGCTTCAGACTATCCTTATTAAATTTTGTCACAAACCGTTCAGCAGATTAGCCGTGAAACATACATTCACACGGATAAGCAAACAGACAGACAGAAGTTACTTTTGTTTTTTATATTGTCGGGTAAGGAGTAGTGTGCATACTATTATTTTTCACCTCCCACGTGTTTCTTGTAAATGTTTGACGTCCCTGTGCTGCCCTTTCAGCAACAACACGTCTGCGATATTCCGCCACTTCAAAGGTTTCCGTAACTCGTTGGGACGCCATGTAAGTCGCCTGCTGCTGACGCCGAACTTGGGACTGTTCTGGTGTCTCCGCAGCCCGTTATGACACCAGATACTCAGCATGCTGTTGAGATGCCAGACTCAGCGTGTTGTTGACGTCGATCGTGGAACTGTTCTGGTGTTCTGTTCTGATCAGTTGTTCTATGTGCCGCCTCACAGACCGCTTGTTCAAGCCTTAGCAGCTCGACTTGTTGAGACGTCTCATTACGTCTAGCTATTAACATAGCTCGGACTTTATTGGAGCTTTGTGAAATATTAAAATAACGGATACGCGGCGATTAAGTACTATTTAAAAAAAATTACAAAATGGGTTGTCATTTTCAAACTAACAACTAAAACAATTCCAATAATTAATGAAGAGAAAAGCTAAACTTTCTTTTTACTACTTATAACACAACCTATACCTAAAACAAACCGTTATTCTTAAACTAACCAAATTGTAATAATCTATTGAAAACAAAAATGAATCTTCTTCTTCTTCCTTCCCTGAATCCCATTATTTGGGGTCGGGTCTCCTCACTTTTCTACGCTAAGTCGGACGATCTTGGTTTGTCGGTTCTGGCAATTGGGTTTTCTTCGGGTCTCGTTCTATGTTAGACCACCAGGTCGCTAGCGGGCGGACTTTACCACTTTTCTGTTCTGATAGGTTCAGCGCAATTTGACGACATGGTCTGCGCTACGTCTTTTGACATGTTTATACCAACGGAGCGGGACTTCGGTAACTTTGTCCACGATTGGAGTAACTTTGAAGCCCCCTAGAATATATATGTCGCATCAGTCAGGATTTAGTTCGTTAGATTCAGTCATCATGTGGGCAGAATATGGGTTTCGTGCATATGTATGCATATGTATGCCTTTCAGCGCCAAAGAAAAACCAACTTTCCATTTTGGGACCTCTTCTATTCATTCTCTTCATCAACGACGTCGACACATGTTTTAAAAATTACTTTTGTACGCTGACGACATTATAATATTTAGGTCCATTAAAAGTGATTTTGATTGCTCTCTTTTACGGGAAGATTTAGACGCATTTTCGGCATACTGTACCCGCAATAAACTTAAACTTAGTGTGGCCAAGTGTTGCGTCTTTAGTTTTACCAAATATAAAAATAACATTTTATATCCCTACTCCTTAAATAATGAAAGTCTAAAAAGAGAATCTCCCTGATCTTGGAATTCTGTTGGATGACAAGCTTCACTTAGATTCCCATATTAACAAAATTGTTAATAACGCCTTCCGGTTCTATTATGAGAACGGCCACAGTATTTACCCGATCTTATACCTATTTGTATCTATACAAATCGTTGGTTCGCTCTCAGCTAGAGTATGCTGTTCCGGTATGGAGTACCCACTATGGTAAATATTCAGATATGATCGAAAAAGTGCAAAGAAAATTTTAAAAGGTCATGTTTTTTCGTTGCTATCGTACTAATGCATCTTACAAGGACCTATTGAAGAAGTATAATCGGCAAAGTTTAAAATCTAGACGAATTATATTGGAAACAATGTTCTTGTTTGATGTGTGCAATACTTATGATTGTATCGATATTCGCAACAAAATCAGTTATGTCCTACCAAGAACAACGATATGCCGTGGGGTGCGCGCAAGACCTTTATTTGAAGTAAGTTCTAGTTGTACAAATGCAGGCTTGCGAACACCCCTTCGCCGCCTTACCAATCAATACAACAGGATCTTTGAAAGCATCGACTTCTTTGTCTCTGCTCAAAAATTTAAAAGTCTCGTCTACAAACAAATTTTGGATTAATTATTATAGTTGAGTTAATATTTACTAATTCTCTCTTCCTCCTTCTTTCTTTCTCTGTTGTTAGCATGCCTGTATTTATGCTTATGTTTAAGTTCACTATTAACTACTTTCTCTGATTTAACAGCTTAGAATAGCGCACTATTAGATATTACTTTTAATATGATCTTTCGATCGATTTTAATATGGAAAACGTCGTAGGTGATACATTTATAACTAGTGTATATTTATAACTTAGTATAAGATTTTAGTGTATAACTGTTTGTTTTCCCAAATAAAAAAAAATAAAAATAAAACCTTTAGCTTTTAAAATATAGGTACTTAGTAGAAAATGTCAAAACATTTAAGGGGAACTTAAATTTCTAGTATTTACTACGAGTAGGTACAACCATAACCATACTGCCTGCCACTCAATCTGATAAAATATAAAGCATACGTATTATGGTTTATCCCATTAAATTAAATCGCAAACCTCACATTTCTCATAATTATTTTACAAATCATTAACGAAGACAATATTTTCCACGCCAACGCCACTGTTGTGGTCGCGTGCTTCGCTCACATTTGACGTATAAATGAAATTGATTATGAAGACATGAAGTTAAGTGGGTCTGAAGTAGTGGGTAATAGAACGCGTTGACTGGACCACGCTGTCTTCAATCATGGGAACGCGCTTCCAATAACATTTAGAAGGGCTTGCAGTGACGTATATTAGTATATTTATACCAAACACCATTCTATTGTTGTCGTACTGAAGGGCAAAGGCCTCTTTTCATACAGAGAAGGTATTGATAACCACGGTTACTCAAAGCGGATTGGCGATTTCAGAGTAATATTAATTACATAGGCTTGTCTAAAAATTGTCAGTGAAATAAAAAAAAAAAATTGGTTGTCTGTAAAGTCGGTTTACTGACGATAGTTGAACGTGACAACGCGAAAGAATCATTACCTTTATCGCTGTAATTATCGTTGCTATAAACAATTGACACCACATTCACTTTTCACTTGGAACGCCTCAGAGCGATGTAACGCCGCAGAGCGAGGTAACGCCGCATGACGTCATGTAACGCCGTAACGCCGCATGACGTCATGTTTTTTCGTGCGTGCAGCCGGCTCTATCGAATTATAAGACGTTGTCACGTCAAAATAGTTAGAATATGAAAAAAGTTTATTTATAGCTTTATAAAATATTCCGCTCCTACTCCAACCGACATGCATTCAGGTGAACCAGCTTGCGGCTGCAGTGTTAAATTTTCGCTCATGAACCATTTTTTTTTGCCGTAGAAAATAATTAAAAAATCACTTGAAGCTAACTCTGAGCTGTACGGAGGATGTGGTGACATTTGTACCCCCGTAGTGTTCAAATAATCCATGGTTCAAGCAGTTGTGTGAGCGGGCGCGTCATCTTGGTTGGTCACCGCTCCTTGGTGGTTGGTCGCTATTCAAAAATATTTAAAAAAAGAACTACACACAGGTGGCCAATGATTTTCACCATAGATATTTGTCCTGAAATAAGCCGTTAATTCAAAATATTATCAAGAAAAAAGAGATTGTACTTATCTGTGGCTAGGGTTGCCAACTCCTTGTCGGTCAAAAATAGTAGTTCTATAATTGTTACCCATAAAAGTATAGTAGATAAAGAAAAAATTAAAAAAAAATGTAGGTTCCAAAAATTAGGTACTTTATTTTTTTTTAATATTTTGTGAATTATATTATTATTAAAAATTATTATTGAACGCATCTATCAATTAGACATTCCAGAATCGTTAAAAATAGGTATTGACGTTTTGTTTTACGCTTACACATTTTGAAACGAATATTATTGCTAAGAGTTTGATGCCTTTAAAATATAGTAGCTTCGCCTACTATATCTTTTTTTCAAAAATATAGTAGTCGGGCTTCTAATATAGTAGGATACTATATTATATAGTAGGGTTGGCCACAGACTGTGGCTAACAAATTTCAGAACAACCTATGTAAGTATAATAAAAACCTGGAGTTTTTCGCATGATGTTTTCCAACACCGACGTCATGATGTCCAAGATAAACTTAGAAGACATATACATTTAAATTTAGACATATACATTACATATAAATTTTAAAAGTCACATTCGTAGATGCCCTGTTTCGAACCTGTCTGTGAAGTGGGCGGGCGCATTTACCACTGGGCATTCACTACATACGTATATATAGGAAACTTGTATATACCTTGTAATGATAGTCATTTTAATTTATAGCATCCATTATGGTATCTATTAATTCAATTTGTAGCTCGAACCCAATGGTTTTGTCGTTATTATTTTGGCTACTAGCGAAATGGCTTTGGAAATTACGAAACAGGATATTCACCTCGTTAGTAACAGACACGAATTTTATTTAAATCAATTACTACGCAACAGATTTTGCAAAAGTATTGAAGTCCCAAAATGTACAGCTTTAGATTTCCGTGAATTATATATTAATCCTCTCTTACTGATTTACCAAATAGTTTCCAAATTCAGTGTGTATTACCATGGTCACTGCATCAATATAATAACAAAAATAAAATAAAGTTTAAATTAAAGAGGATCCCACAAGACAACATGTTTTTTATTTTCCTATGTTCCCTTCTTCACATGTTCGGTTTTATTTGTGATAACTACATTTATATTCACTACCATAAATTGACACTTGATGGACAGTTAATGGAAAACCATCCGTATTCATTAAAGGTTCAAAGTAAACGCGACTGAATCGCCATAGGAAAAACAATGCTAGTGTAAAGCGTATAGTCTTGTCTAGACTACGGTCAAATTATTTGCAAAACAATAAGCAATAACTGCTACTGCACTTTAATATCTGCAATCATCGACAGAATTTTATAATTCTTTTATATTTTATTGACTTTTCTCAAATAGTAGAAAAATATAAAAGATTTTTTTTATACTAATACTTTTTCATCTGCATAGACTTCAAAGAAAAACACACGTGAATATCTAAACGATGACGACGACGATAAAGTACCGATGTAGTTTGCCTATGTGAGTTATTTTTTTTACTACGCACCTGCCATGTTATATCTTTACCACCCTTAGTTGACTGGTAGAGAATGTCTAAAGCATTAAATCCGTCTTTGGACCTTTGTGCGTGAAGTATAAATAAATAATGTATTAAGCTATTCTGAAATAATGAGTTTTTTGTTAAACTATTAACTTTTTTTTGCGGGGTTTTAAAAATTTTGTAAATGCCTGAAGATACTCTGTAGGTACCCAAGAATATAAGAATTAGAATTTCAACTTCTCTAAACATGTTAATTTTTTTGTACAAATCTCGCCATGATTCTTTTAGCTAATTCCGTTTAGCTGTTTAAACGAAAGAGTGACGAAGATGTTCGTTGCTCTTTCGCTTAAACAGCTGCCATCTATTAATCACACATACATTCGTGGTTATATTAGCATGTGTTATTAAATAAAAATGAAAAAGAGATATAGGGTCTTGACAGACAGACAGACAGACGGACGAGTGATCCTATAAGGGTTCCGTTTTTTCCTTTTGAGGTACGGAACCCTAAAAATTAGTAACCAATTTAGGGAACTAATCGGGTCTTTTTAAACGACTTCAAAAAAAGAAGTAGGTTTCCAGTTTGCCCCGTATGTGTGCATGTATGTATGTTTGTCCGTGATTATATCCCGTTTGGCTGAACCGATTTTGATGCGGTTTTCAGAAAAGTGTTTGTTACATTCTGGAGAAGATTTTGGAAAACAATAAATAGAAATGTATACCTACAGTGCTTTTCGAAAAAATCAACCAAAACCAAAATAAATTGCTTAGATGGCGTTTTTTGTTTTCCCCATCTTTGGCGGACTTCCAATCTCTGTTTTAACTGTGTTGCCATTTTTTAATGGATTTGGGTGATAAGGAGGTACTAAAAATCGGAAAATAAAAACTTAACCATAAAGAGAACCGCCTTCTAAAACTAAAAAGTGATCAATAAGTTTAGCACAGAACACACATGACTTTAGTTTCGGAAGTCGGTGGCTTTGTTGTTTGTTGTTTTGTATTGCCACCGACTTCCGAAACTAAAGTCATGTGTGTTCTGTGCTAAACTTATTGATCACTTTTTAGTTTTAGAAGGCGGTTCTCTTTTTTGTACAAAGATTTTATTAAACCACATAATTTACTAAACACATCGTTTCACAAAAACATTTCAAAATACTAACCCAATTCCATATATTTATTATTAAAATTCTATTTACATTACAAACGCGCCCTTCTCTGCACTCGTGGTCACAGTATCTATTTTTGATAAAGAAAGATTAACGCAATTCTTATTTGGAAAATCTGTCTCACTTTTGATTCATTTTTCAAATTCAAATTAGTTTTTTCCACTGAATCTAGAATTTAATTAAACCTGTTGCCCCGAAGACAACAGATGAGCAGACTAAACTAATATAAACTTACTTTGTAGTTTTTTAAACTACAAAGTAAGTTAGTAATATCAGTTAAAAAAAAATATATATGTGGGGTCATTTCACACACGGCCATCTGACCCCAAACTAGGGAGACCCTGTACTATGGGTGTCAGACAGCTGATATAAATACATTTTAAATACATACATATATAGACAAACAACATCCAGACACAAGGCACACAGGCACACAAGTGCTCATCACACAAAATGTTTGTTAATTGGCCAATTACCTCTTTAATGACATTTTTCCTTTGGCTACTACTAAAAGTCTGAAAACTGAAATGTTAAAACAAAACACTATTCTCTGGAAACTAGCTTTTACTTATTTATTTACTGATTTAACAAAACAAACGTAACCCAAACTAGAAGTTAAAATCAATACTGGCTACAAAGCTTCCTTTCAATGGCGAATCCATTTCCAAATTAGATAGGTATCGAGCTCACTAGCTGTTTATTTGTTTTACTTTGCTGCCCCCGAGAGGTTATCAATCACTGAATACTTACTTGCTACATACTTTTTCTTGAGTTTAACGAATTCGATTTGGACGGGCGAAAATTCTGATCCCGCGAGTAGGTATATAGGTATCTGAAGAATCTCTCATCAAATACCTTTGTCTTATTCATTGTGGAGTGTTTCTATTCAAATAAGTTCCTCACTATTAAAGGAATCATCGAAGGTCTATCACCTAATTAATATATAAATTATCTTAGTAAAAATAAGTTAACCGAGAGAGATATCGTAAACACACTAAAAGATAGAATAAAAAAGGGAAGTCTGTTCTTATCGTTAATAAAATGTATTCTACCTCATATAATTTATCGCACGAAGAATTGAATAAAACGTGATATGATCTACTCAGATGATATTATTATAAAATTGTCACATCATCCTTGGAAACGGATCTCCGTAAGGTCGAATAACAAGCATGAAATGACGAAAAAATATCGCCAATAAAATTGTATGGCGCCCCTAGAAGCTGCGTTTTATAGCTTCAGTGTAGAAGTAACTGAACATGTACCTATGTTAGATGTTTTTCCTCTTCATATTTTGATCTTTATTTATTTAGGAACACAAAACAGAATGCAGACAATAAATTGCATAAGTAACAGTAAGTATTATAGTTCAGGTCGAGACTGTACTCTATGTGTACACAGCATGACTATGATTTAACAAAGTAATTATGAATTTAAGAAAACTAAATGACAAAAATTAAAAAGTTTCTTATGGTAGGTACCCATCTTAATTCGTATTTGTATTGTTCACCCGGAGAAAGGCAGAGGCAGCGGTATGAAACAGATAGCATTTTTGGAAATACTAACCCGCGCCGCGTATCGGCACCTCACAATCCTATAACACTCAGCAATGCAGCAATGCTGTAGCTATCTATCACTGTTTTTCTGCAAGTGGATCTGTCAGTACATTTACAGTAAAAATTAATACAAAAAAAACTTTACTTCTTTCTAATATAATCATCATCATCTGCCTGGATTGTTCTCACTAGTTCTACTAAACAGTTCTACGAAAGAACCAGTGGGATTTTTTTTCCCAGTAGTCCTACGATGTTAGGTGTTACAACATAGTAGAACTAATGGGACTTTATGTTCCCATTAGTTCTACTAGTTCTTTCGTAGTTCTACGGTAGAACTAATGGGACTTTTTATTCCCACTAGTTCTACTAGTTCTTTCGCAGTTTCACGGTAAAACTAATGGGACTTTTTATTCCCACTAGTTCTACAAGTTCTTTCGCAGTTCTACGGTAGAACTAATGGGACTATTGGTTACCACTAGTACTACTTATTGATTTATTCCCAAATAGTGGAACTAGTGAAACTTATACTTCCAAATTTGAACTAGGATTTCAGCACCTCGTTTGGTTAAGTCCTGAGATCCTAGTCCATAGTCTCTTCCGGATTTTGACTAGGATTGTAGCACCTACTTTGGTTAATTATGTCCTGAGGTCCTAGTCCATAGTCTCTTCCGAATTTAAACTAGGATTTCAGCACCTAGTTTGGTTAAGTCCTGAGGTCCTAGTCCAAAGTCTCTTCCGGACTTTGACTAGGATTGTAGCACCTAGTTTGGTTAACTCCTGAGGTCCTTGTCTATAATTTGACACGGATGGGCAAAACTATGTTTGGCAATACTACTTAAAGTAGAGCAACTTGGAAGTAGCTCTACTAAAAGTTTCACTAGTTCTCTATTTGGGAATAAATCAAAAAGTGAATGAAGTCGAAAAGAGATAACCAAAAGTCCTATTAGATCTACCGTAGAATTGTAAAAGAACTAGTAGAACTAGTGGGAATAAAAAGTCCCACTAGTTCTACTATGTTGTAACACCTAACATCTTAGGACTACTGGGAAAAAGAAGTCCCACTAGTTCTACCGTAGAACTGTTTAGTAGAACTAGTTAGTGGGAACAATCCATCTGCCTAGCCTTTTCCCAACTATATTGGGGTCGGCTTCCAGTCTAACCGGATGCAGCTGAATGCCAGTGTTTTACATGGAGCGACTGCCTATCGGACCTCCACAGTTCCACAACACGTCCTCTACTTCTTTCTATATAAAGTATAGATAACTAAATTGGTGATTCATGCATAAACTTATCCAGCAGTGACAAAATGTCATGAAGATAAGTGCTTGGCAAACATTTTTCTTTATAATTTATTCCGACGTCCTGTCATTCCTTCATAGCGAGTTTACACTTAGAAACTTGAAAACGCTAGTGACATTTTGTATTTTGGCACAGCCAAATTCCGGCTGAAAAGAAAAAATAACTTTGCATGAACATCACAATATTTTTCATTTATCTTCGAAGAATGTTCGAGCCTTTGTTCTTTCTTATTCCGTTTTCCAATTCCGTTTTAACGCTCCGGAACCCTTCTTCCATTGGAGATTTTTCCAATAATTTCTGTATTGTATTGGTATAATTAGTTTTGTGAATCTCCTTACAATTTCGTTAAATGTTATTTTCGTCTTTACACGACAATTCAAAACAAAATAAAAGACAGTAGCGAAATTTAACTGCTTTTATAATTCTAAAATAACATTCACAAAGGATTTATCCTCTATGCCTAATTTTATCTTCAAAGAGTAGTGTGTTTCAAGTTCAGTCAGGTACAAATGGCAGCTTATGAGATTATTTGGGTGTATCTGTTCAACTGCTGCAAAGACAGAACTTATGTTTGTGGATTAGGCTAAAAGCGTGCAACTTGCTGATTGTGAGTTTAGAAATGAAACTGGAGGTACTGGATTTTAAACTTCTCTTTTGGTGCGATATAAAAGTTGGTGAGAGAGTATTAATAGTTATTTGTTACTCTTTTATTGGCCGTTGTTCTTACAAAACTTTGCTTTTTAAAAGATTCCTATTTCGAAAATTCTACTCTAAAATAACTTTAAAAGAAAAGTCGAAGTCTCAATAGTTATTTTAAGCACAAAATACAAGAATAGCGAGCATCTTTACATTTACACTAAGAAATTGAAATAGTTGCCCCAGTGTCACCCACAAAATGTGTATATGTCGCAGTCATCTGGTTGAATCTGCTATTTGATTGAATGACTAGCGCGTTCATTGAATGACGACATTTAATTGAATGACTATAGGACAACTCGTCAACTTGTTTAATGTAACGTTCAACGTCTTGACTGAACGTTATAACGCTAGCATTCTCATTAATGCATGCAAGAGCGAGCGTAGCGAGCTCGGGACTGCAGGGGGCACCCCGACTCAGATTTTTAAACACTTATTTTTCTTTAAACTGTTGAGCTTGCCCAGCTTGGCGGGGCTCTCCCCGTACGCCTTTAGTCAACTTTAGTGTTTTGAGGTTAGGTTACAAAAATTTTTTTTTTTATAGGAGTCGACCAGGTTATCGGTGGACCTCCCCCTCCCCTCCCCAACACCACCCATCCCTTAATTCGTGCTACCGTATACTAAATTTTAACCCACTATTTTATTACGAATAACGCACTTTAAGGTAAATTTTATCAAAAAAAAATATCAAGTCTGTGCTATCTGTGCGAGCTGTTTGACGCCATATTTGTTTTGGCGACTACTAGCGCCGCAGTGGGAAAAAAATGAACTAAATTTCAATCACTTAATTGATTTTACGTCCGCTCTGTTCAAAGGGCTAAGTTACAATCCGCTAACTAGTTGGACGTTGAGTGACGCTTGTTCAATCAACGTTCGACCTAGTCATTTAATTAAATGTCGTCATTCAATGAACGCGCCAGTCACTCAATCAAATAGCAAATTCAACCAGATGACGGCGTCATTTATAGTACCTGAAGCCCGAAAGCATTCATAGTCATTCCATATAGAGGTGAGGTATGAACACGTACGGTACACAATCACATACACAATGTTTGTAAGGGATTGTGTTTCATAGCAATTTGCCCGTTTGACAGCGCAGCTATGTTTAAGCAAACAAACGGTCTTTTGATATGATAAAAATAGGGACGGCGAAAGGGATGTACATATTATTATTGTACATGTAAAAAGCTTATGCCAACACATTTGTATTTTGCAAACATATTCGAGGTTAGGTTTGCGTAAATATATTGACGAAGGCTTTTTGCTGTAGCAAGGTAAAACAAACCCTGCATAAGAACAAGATAACTTGACGAAAAAAAATGTTTACTATACAAAAAATGCCTGCCATTAGTTCAGGTTTACAAACCTGGAAAAATTAAAACGATACCAATTAAAGAAAAATATAATTTAAACAAAACAATGTCATTACAAGTCGATATATACCGACTATGGCTGACCTAACTTTTATCGATAACGCTCTATAAAATCAATTTAACACGAAATTCAACCCTTAACAAGAATATCCTGAAAGGCGTTAACAATTTGAAGGCAAGCTTGTTTCTCGCAGACATAATGACGTATTTAATAAACGTGAACCTTCTATTATAAATCCGAACCCAATTAGACGGTCTTATCATGTAAATGATACATACGTCATCAGTGTAGTAGACGTAATCAAGCCCTATTCAATAGTTATATGAAGTGACAACGAAATATCTACTGTGAAATTTAATTTGAGCTTCAGATATGTGAACTCGGGCAGCAATGACATGGTAAGCATCGGCTTTGGCCTGACAGCCGACACGTTGCGAGCATGCCCGATAAATGGAGGTAGACACATATCTTAATAAAGTAGCTAGATACCTGTCTACGATGTGAACATTGAGTCTGTATTAAATGAATATTCAAGAATACAGCTACACTATTTTATTGAAAATTGGAGTCAACCTGGCTGATTTTTGCAACACTATTATGCCAGTTGCATATATAGGTAATGTTGTATTGGCTCTTTATTTTTAGTCCCTTATGGTACATAGGAACCGTATAATTCAGAAATGAATGTATATCTTGATCATTTACAATTAAACGATAGATATGTTTACATTGAATGTCAGATCGCCATCAAATTTTACAGATGCTAAATCTTCTTTCTAGCTTCCAAGTGATTCACAACCTCAGATTATGAAACAATAGGCAGTTAGATAGACCGCGCGGAACACTGAGAGTGAAGTCAAAAAAGCAAATACAAATTCAAAAGCAAATACCTACTATCTCGTATAATTTGTATTTGTATTTAGATTTGTTTTAATTAACGATGTGGAGTTTCATGCTTTAGTGACTCGTGTCTACTGACACAAGTTTGCTGTACTCAGCACGAAGCGCGTTGATTCGTTTTTGAATCTTTATTTGCTTTTTTGGCTTCACACTCAATGTTCCGCGCGGTCTAGCTGCCTTTGGTTTCATAATCTAAATTCACAAGAATAGCTTTACTAGCAGAATCATGAAATAAATTTAAATTATACCACTTTACGAATACAATAACTTCAAAAGCAATAACCGTAAGACATCTGTCGTTTATAATTTTACGGCAGCGTCACGTGTCTTGTGCTAAATAATCCGATTATGGTATGAGCTTGAATTAAAAATGAGATTAGGACCTCGGTAAAATGTTTAGCTCATATGATATTCTTGTTTCATCAAAGTATAACACAAAAATAAAAAGAAAGAAATTATATTTTTTTGATATAGTGGTGTTTTCCCCCAATTTATTTAAACTGAATTTCTTCTGTCTTTGTCGGGACAAAAATAGGCTAATAGATATTTTATAGAGAAGAAGGCTAAAGTGTTAAATAACTTAATAATGTGGGTATTGGCCACGGATATCTATGATATTGGATTGGCAAATTTAAACTTTTTACTTATATTATTTTTTAAATTATATTTATGGATTCTAGGGTCCGTACCCAAAAGCTAATTATAAAATAACTTTTATAAGATCACTTTTGTCCGAATGCTACAAAAGTAGCATGGAGGTACGGATCAGAATTTTGGCACAGTGTTAGGTTTTAATTAAATGCACATAGATCGCTAGCTAGATATTAGGAAAAAAATATTAAGAGTAAAGAAAAAGGATAACGTCACATACCCAATTCACCCACGTCCCGCTGCAAATAGAAGTATTTAAAACGAAAGATAAAAATTAGTATAAAAAGATGGTATACTTCGGAAATATGTAACAAATTGCTATGAAAATTCGTTCAGGGGCAGTAAAATGTACAAGAATATACATACTTTAATTGAGTTCAATTATGGAGTTTCATCATCCCACAACTGAGAATATTTTCTCACTTGTTCATTTTAACATCGAATAGGGTAGACTAAGATAGAGTAGGGAGTAGGGGGGAACAGAGGTGGAGTATTGGCGATCTCAGAGGCGGTAATATGTATAAGAATATAGCTACAATTTTGAGAAATACTTGGCTATCTTGACTTGTACTGAAACTAATATTTTCTACGGTCAATTATGACATTAGAAAATCTCATCTACGCGTATATGCCAAATTGCATTGTTTATTAATTTTAACATCTAAAGGCAGAATCCTGTTATCATTGCCTGTACATTTTATATGAGTGTCTGGAACGCGTGCTGGCATACTTAACAACGTTATGACTTCTGTATACAATGGCCCATTATTAACACAGTCCAACAGCCATTAGTACTACCTATACTAAATTATTTAATAGCAGTGGTCTGAATCACAAAAATAATTTCAAAGGCTGTACTCTGAAGTTCTGTGGATACATGTTCATATCAGCCGGTCTATTCTGTGAACATCTCCATCGATTAACAGCTCATCTCAACTATACTTCACTAAACTTATACTCACTCACTCAAACTCAAAGAGATTTTTGTAGCACTGTTGTTGCAAGGGTGAATACATTGGCGAGGAAAAATTCAGAATGCTTGATGATCTTAATAGGTGTAAATTGGCACAAACTAGGCAAATACTGCTGCTCTCTTTAAGAAAGGAGCAAGGGTCGGCCTACCGGTCTTGCCGTATCCTTTCGACACTCCAAAAATTGAGGAAGTACATTTTGAAGGGTGAGTCACATTATATCCGCGTTGCGTGACTGAAATGCTTCCAAAGAAATCGCTCGTGACATATCGGAGCGTGACAACACAACTTTATCGGCGTCATTAATCTGCGACAAGCTAGGGTCGGCTACGTCATCGCCCTATATCTGTGTAGCCCCAGATATATATACTTTACTTATAACATGCATTTATCATTCATAGTTAGAATTTAGACTAGAGGATTTTCTTTAAGATCTTTTGGGGCTGTAAACTTGAATAAGAAACTTGGAGAGACCTCTCTCCAAGTGGAGACATTTTTCATAAACAGTCGAACTAGTATCCCGTCCTTCCCTCAGTTAACCCTCTGATTTATGGTAGGGGTTTAAGAGAAAAGTTTTATTGAGGGTGATCAATTCCTATGTAACGGGGCCAAATTCCTGATTTTGGGTTGCAACTGAAAATTTACTTGACGCAAAAAAATGACATTATGCCTACCATTCTGATGCTCGACTCTCAAACCAATGAGTTAGTAATAAAATTCTTTCTCCATTTCCAACAGACCGCCATAGAAGATCAGGATCTCTTGACGAAGCGGCTGAAGACAGCAGTGATAATGGTGGAAGCACGCCAAAGAAGAAAACTGCCATCGAGGAACAGTGGGAAAGATCTGGAGGCTTCGAGCTCACATCCGTGGAACAAGAGACGTATGAAAAGTACTTCTACGGCACTGAGCACTGGAACTACTTCACGAATGATGAAGACTTGGGGCCAGTTATACTTTCCATTAAACAGGAGACGCTCAATGGCAGGGATCAGTTCAGGTAAAGTTTTTGCAATGGTGCAGAATTAAGGCTGAGTGTCTGTGGCCTGCATAATTGACTCTAACAAGTCCCCAGCAGGTTTGCAAATTCATTGCACACCTTAAATAGGATAGCAAATATTTTATGTGGCTATTAAATTGTAAAAATTTAAAAGCCACATAATTATAATAGCTTTGGCAACGATAGTTTATATTATATATAGTGTGTAGTCGATATAAGTACATTACTATATCGGATTTTTATTTCCGAAGAATGGATAATTGATCAATCTATCTCTAATTACAAATTCGTACTCTTTCAAATATGAGAAAAACGTGGTGACGAAGACAATTTATTGTGATAGAAAGTGATTTTACTATTTCAAAATATCGTTCCCATTCTAATCGACCATTTAGTTAGATACCAGGGGCAAAATACTTTAAATACTCAAAACGTACACTCCGGTCTCCGGAGAATCGACGAATATTCCAGCGACGCCAACAAAGATCTAATATATAATATTAGGTTCACAGAGAATCGATAAGGTACTCGAGCATATTTGTATCTATCGAAACTCTCGGAATGTACTGAATCCTATCATATCGCACGGATACAGCCAGAAATGGAATTTCATTAAATATAATTATATTTATCTGATATTCCACTGTATAGTGAGCCGACGAGTGATTAGCAAAATATGAAATTCCTATCGAGGCATAGACGGCCATCTTTGCCGACGCGACGCCATTGAAGTTAATTATTTCGGTACTGTTTTATTATTGTAATGATAAATAGAATTATTTAAAGGCTGCGTTGCTTTTTGATTTCTATTGCCGATATATATAGTTTTATATATTTTTTATAAAGTTTCATTTAACTTGCCTTAACTTTGAAACGTTTTCTATCTCAATTAAAAATCTTTTAAAAATAAATCTTTTGAGACGCATAGGTTAATTTGCAAAAAAGTAATTGTCTTTTTTCTACTTCGCAAAACAAATAAACTTTCGCGTATTTAACTCTCAATATAAATGGGAGTGTTATCTACCGCCGTGGGGTGCATTTTAATTAAAAATGGCAAGGTATTGTAAAACGGAATGGGCTTTGTATAGTGTTTGTAGGAGCTATAATTAACTGGCTTGTAACGGCGATGACCTCACTCGGGTTTACCTTCACGACCCTCTCGTAAACCAAGAATTTAATTAGCATAATGTAGAAGCAAGGTGTTAAACTCCCTAAAGCCACTCAATAATACTAAGTATAGCGGGGGTATACCTACAAAACACATCAACGAAAATGTTTAGAGTTATCTGTGTCACTTGTCCCTTTCACACTTCCATTTCGTTAATTAAGGTAATTTTCATTAGACTTACTTCTCGTATCGCAAAGACAATCCGACCTACAGCCAAGTCGTTCGTAAGTCTCAAAAAGCAATAAATGTCACAAACGGCCTTTAATGGCAGCGAAAGCAGTTGTAAAGAGGACTAGGCGATTCGAATGTGGCCTCACTCTTACACGTAAAAGGTGTTATTACAATTCTACCGAATTTTAATTATACCTTAAGGTATTTCATTAAACCGAAATTCGTATCACAAAGTTCGTTACATTGGCAGCACTTAGAAAATGTTGGTGAAATTTTCATAACCGAGCAGATATTCACGTTACAATGTTTTAAACAAGGTATTTTCATGTAATCACATTCCTGTTTCCAAAATATGAGAGAGCAGTACCATCGTTTTCAGTAATAAAATATATGATGGAATTTCAGATCGTTCATTGATGGTTTTATTAAACATTCATGATTAAATACTTTTAGGTTTAATTAGGTTCTTTTGTTGGGCAAGTTATTTGTATTGCTTTAGCAATTAGCGGTTTATACAGGTTGTACCTTTTTCAATTATGTTTGTACAAGTCGTTGTCAATTACTGTATTTAATAACATTTTTGGAGTCCCACCTGACATTGCCTTTGAAGTCATATTTCCTCTGAGAAATAGAACTCAATTTGATCGTGAAAATTGTGATACTCTCCTGGAGGCCTCCGTTTCGTAAACTTTGACATTTTTTCATTGGAAATGGAACGAAAACGACGGGCCAATTTTTTATATTTTCAAGGAAATTTACTAAAACGTACTTAGAGCAATGTAGTTTTTGTGTCACATAGGATCCACACGTAACCTCTGAAATTCTTACAGAGTTTCTGAAAAATCTAAATTGCAGTTTTTTATGTATTTGGATATTTATTTTATTTGTCTCTAATCTATAAAATGTACCACCAATCTTCGCTTGATGGCTCAATGTACTAAATGGAATTGAAAACCTTTAAAATTCTTAATCACACTTACCCTTCAAAAAGCCGCAATCCAGCCTGGTAATATTCTTCAACGAGACTATCGCATGTCCAAGCATCGTTAACCCTCGCGTGGTCACTGGTTCCAAAGGCCAATAGCTGCACTAGATCCTACGATCAACTTTGATGATATACTGTAAGCTTATATTATTTTACATTAGCTAATATTGACCCTGATGCCTGATTTACATGCAATTGGGTACGAAAGGGTTTGATTGAAGGGTAGGCGTATTGGACTATTCAAATTGGCTATCGATAAAATTTACACATACTGTATGTATGTATTTCTAGATACTCAATGCTGAAGCGTTCGAGGATTTACTTTTAAAGCTTAGTTAGGATTATTAAACTGGTTAATTTTATTGACATAAAATAAAAACAAGAAAAAACTATAACAGACAGAGTCAGGACTTGTAAAGAATTCAAATAAAATCATAGTTATTTGGAGCGAATTGTGTTGTAGTTTTATGATCTGAAACATGTGATGCGGCGGGTTGGCGTTAGCTAACGCTAAAAGCCGATTTGACCCGATTTTTGTATTTTTAAGTATGGGATTAAATTAATATGAATTTTTATAACTTTTTTCTTCAAAAATAAACAAGGTAAGGTACTTTGTTTTTTATTATGCTATATTTGTTTTCTTGAATAAACCATCCTTTCATGCATATTTTCTATACAAAATAGTTTCTAAATTTCACATCTGCCAGGCGACCTGCGGTGGCTCAACTTTCTAAATAATTCTTTTAATTTGGTGAAATCACTAGAATTTATTTCTCAGTAAGTATATAAATAGCTGTGTTAATTTAGAAGTTTTTGGTAGAAACCAAAATACTAGCTATTATAATATCAATTTGAGTATTTATATAATGAAATTCGGAAAACAAAAAAGTTATTGAAATTACCCACATTTCTTTTTCTTTCAAACTAAAGTGTGGGTGTGGAATTCAAAACTATATGAACCATTAAAAATCGCTTTAAGTTCTCAATGACTGAAGACCGCCGCAAATAATCTAAAAACGAATTAGCCTTTTCCAGGGATTATTATTGAAATCCTAAATATTTTCTTAAAATTAATGGTCGTAAAATGGATTTTAGTTGCTTGTAAAAATTAAAGAGGCTGATTGTGTATTCGTGGTTTGACATTCATTCACAAAAAAAACATTTAAAAAACATGATTATGTATTGGTATGGTGTAACGGTGTGTTGGTGTCCGCAACTCCACGTCTCAGCGCGTATTTTGCGTACAGCACGCGTACCATGACCACGCTATGTCTACGGAAGAATAGACATAAGTTCTGACAGCAAGAATAGACAAGTCAGTACAGTTTGTCTATTCTTCCTGTCAGTATGTCTATTCTTCCGTAGACATAGCGTGGTCATACTACGCGTACCTACTAGACAAAGTAGGTAACCACTATTTGGTTTTCAAAAACATCTTAGAATACTTTTGTAACTCAGACTTGAAGACTAAATTCATCATACCACAAAAAAAAATTAATAATTACAATTTCAGTTATTGTCTTGACAGACGCCTCTTTACGAATGATACAAATTACATTAAAACATACACATTTTTTTTATTTAAACGAAAGGTGAGCATTGTTACACATTATAGATTGAGAACACAACCCGGCAACACAGTGAGTTAATCCGTTGTTCTCAATCTATAATACAGAAAATTGTTCTTCATTAACAATATTTATGCTCATTGTATTAATTTTCATACGACAGCTGTCACTGGATCTTAAAATAGGTCGCCATCTTCAATAATAGCTGCAACGAGCTTATTATAATTACCTACATTCTTGTGCGGGACACAGCGATTTCATCAGCGATTTATGAAGCTTTAAACTAAAGCCATAAAAATTGGAAACATTTGTCTAACGTCATCGGTACCATCTCCTGTATCTATACAAATAAATAAAATTGAAGTGTCTGATTGTAATACAAATACTTAAATAAAATTGAAGTGTCTGTTTGTAATTTGTAATGTCAAAATAACAGCTTTTTACTAAATGCATATTAAAGTATATAGAATCATTTATTTTGATTTTTGTCTGTCTGTATGTTTGTTCCGACTAATCTCTGAAACGGCTAGACTGGCACATAGCTGAGGTTATAAGGAATAACATAGGCTAGGTACTTGTATTTAAAAAAAAAATGGATCCGCGAAAAACAATTAAACCGACTATCGCACGGACATAGTCGCGGGAATGCAGCAAGTGTCAAATACATAATTTGTTACCCATTAGTGGCATGTGAAAGCAAACATTGAAGCAAAAATATTCTTTACTGCTAGAAAAAAGAAAAAAGAACTTCATAAATTAGCTAAGTTCCAAAACGTGCCAACCCGGAATTTGTAAATAATTAAATTATTTATGTCAAACTAATTCACTATGCCAAAATGTGTTGCATTACTATCAGCCAAAAACAGTGCAATGTATGTGTGTACGTATTAAATTGTTAAATATCCAAATCATTTCGATTTTAATGTGGGTTGGTTCATTCAACCCCTACCCCAATAAAATATAACAAGAACAAGCCCTTTACTGACTAAGAGAAACTACAAAATTGAAAAGCTTGTACTCCCCACCAGTTAAAATGAAGTGCCTATCAACATTTTCATTTACCTGCTCCAGAATTTCCCTTTACTAATCAACTGAAACTCCTATTTTATGTCAATCAAGTTCATTTCATTTTGTGGTATCACGGAGCGGACGTGTGGGAAAAGAGTAACATTTTCCCGAATTTCTCGTGCATTTTATTCTTGTGTTCGGAAATTCGAATACATTTTTAACTGCATCGTTACGATAATCAAGTTCTTTATTTTTAATTTATGAAAGTCATCATGTGCCTTGCCTTTTCCCAATTATCATGGGGTCTGCTTCCAGTCTAACCGGACGCAGTTGAATACCAGTATTTTACATGGAGCGACTGCCTGTCTGATCTCCACAACCCAGTTACTGGGTAACACGATACCCCTTGGTAAGCCCGGTTGTCAGATATTCTGGTTTCTGCCTTTTTTTTCATGAAAGTGCTTTGCCTTTATTTCTTTTACCGTTTCCTTTTCCATAGAACTGGAAGTAGTTGGAAGATAAATTCGTGTCAAAATAAACTCAGCCGAAGCCGGAGCTTACAAAGAACAAAACACTACATCATATAAAATCAAGACACGCCGCAAAAATGTCTCTTTTTAACATAGGAATTGCTCGCAGGGAGATTCCTCGGCTGCTCACCGTAAATTCCGGCATTTTCATTATTCTCTGTCATAGGAAAACTGAAATGGCGAGACAACGGGAGCATTTAATTAAAAATGTTGGCTGCTCAAATTTTTAGGCGGGTTTCATAAATGTACGTATTCATCGCTAAGATTAACAGAGCTTACGTAATTAGAAGATTTAATTATTTGCTGCCCTCATTGTTATTCAGACATTTCATTATTCTATTGAGTTGTTTTTAAACCCTTTGTATTATAAACTATCTACATAATTATGTCATGTTATTCATCCTAATTTCATTCAAGAATTTACATTACTTACGCGTGGTAACATGATATCAATTACGCAACTTTATGTTATGCTAATAACGATAACCGAATAATATTTGACGGTTGAATTTCTGAAAATCCATCAGAGAATTTCTGTGGAAACATTGGTTGTCTTAGAATTCCAAATTATCTAATGAGCATATTTCAAACACGGCGCTGACTCATATAAAATTTGGTGAAAATTACCCAACAAAGTGGGCTTGTCTCAAATACCTATAATTTGAAAATATAATTCGGTCGAAATATATAGAATTGGGGAAATGTAATATACTGTCATTATTATTCAAACGTATATGACCCAAAACGATAGTAAGTGACGAATAAATTTTATAATTAATAGATGCTTACCTATTGTTATTATGGCGTGGCGTGAATCCCCAGCTGCGAATAGGTCACGCCCTATCTTCCCCAAGGTGTCGTTATGAGCCACGACATAGGTATTCAGCATCCACTTGAACAATGGTAAAATTATTTGGCAGTATTAATGTGACAGCCAAACGTGTCGGTTCGTGATCAATCATCGAGATTTATATGTTGGGGAGATCCATGTTTCATAGGAAAATTTACGGTCTGGCCACCGAAATATACACATAATTATGGTCCTAAATACCAGGCAGTGTAATAACTATTTTGGTGAACATTCGTAAGCATTTTCCGAAGCATTCTGTAGACTTACGACTTACAAGCGTGTTTAGTTACTAGTTATTGGCGAGTGTAGTAAATTGCTGGCTTTTTACCTTCAGGTTTATGAAGCTATTAACCCCAATTAATGCTTTCATTTTATTACTTATTCATTCATAGACGTTCATTCGTTCATTGAATGATAAGCTATCTTTAACCTTTTAACAGTCATGTTTAGATGACAAACTAAAATATGCCCATCACGTCAGGGTCACGACTATATAACAGACGTAAATAAAGCTCATAAAACAACATTTTTTTTTGTTTCCTTTGGTTATTATATTCCTTGACACATCCTCATTTATATTAATTTCACTTCTTTCCTTATATTTTCAATCTATACTTAATATTATAAAGCTAAAGAGTATGTTTGTTTGTTTGTTTGGTTGGTTGAACGCGCTAATCTCAGGAGCTAATGGTTCGAATTGAAAAATTATCTTTGTGTTGGATGGTAGTCCATTTATCGAGGAAGGCTATAGGCCTATGCGAAGCCGGGTCGGGTCGCTAGTACTAACATAAGATGACATGAACTAATAGGTACCAATTATAGGAATCTTCTTCTTTTTGAATCGATGGTTTTCCTTTTTTTGTTAGACTATGCTACTTGGGCCCAGTAGGTAGCCACATTTGTCGCAGCATTAGTAGCGTTTTTAATATCCTCTAAAGTACAGGTATAGGGGCACTGTAGTAAGTGAGCCATTGTCTGGTCAGGATCACCGCACTCACACTGGGTATCGGTGGGATCTATTATCCCCCATTTTGCTAGGTTATGTTTTCAGCGGCCCACCTGGGTGCGCAGTCTATTGAGCGCTTTCCATAGAGGCCACTGCAAATCACATCCGAGTGGCAGTGGAATCATAGGAATAGGTTTTATAGCATGAATTCGTAGTTTGGCGCGGAGGGCACGTTTTTGCTTTTGTGATCTTCAGTCAAAAGGTTAAGTTAGTGTAACGCTATTAATCTGTGAATAACATACGTTTTACAACGTTACTATATAATATTATATAAAGTTATTCAACATATTATTGCCGAAATGGAACAATTATATTAAGGTTATTGTGATCAATATGTATTACCAATGACGTGTATTTTGATCGATCTTCGCTACTAATTTGATCAGCATTAATGCTTTTATCTAGTAATTTGATGCCTCGCAGTTCAACAAAGTACATTGAAGAAATTAGTTTGGCAACTAGCTGTAGACTGGAAATGTTAACTTAATAGGTTCTTACCTTTAGTACTTAAACTAGAATGATCGTTCAGAATTCAGTACCTACCTACCTAATACGCTTCAAAATTCAACCCTGAACATGAGCCACCCGGAAACCACACACCCTTACAAAAGAAATTACGAAAAATGCCGAAAAACAAAGTAAATGAGTGGAGCAAGGCAGTTAACCTAATTACAACCAAACAAAGCCAGAACAAATGACAGTCCCTAGCTATTACTAGTTTAATTTCGCCGTGTACATTATCACAAGTCAACAAGTGCGACTACTGAGTTGATAATAATAATATTTCTGTTGACTTTTGTTTTACTGCTGTTCTACCAGTTATGACGCTCTAGTAGAGAGTAAATTAAAAAAGTGTTAGTGGCAGTAGTAGGTAAGTGTTACTTACCTTATCTTTGGGAAATGTATGCACGTTTTTTTTATCATACAGCTTGCTTTATCATATTGGGCCAACCGCAGTTGGTCTATTTCATTGAATTGGAGCGGTTTCACCATGTTTGGCAACACTGTCCCTTTATGCAGATTCAGACCACATATCCAACAATTTGCCTACAAGCCTGTTTGCTTGCCGTCGAAATGTATTTGTATTGGGTACTTGCTTGCTTGCACTAAATTCGCTGGAATCCTAATACACTTACTACAGAGAACGCCACGCCATACCTACCTACGATATTTGCAACTATAAATTCTATAGTTTGCCTTATCCACGACGGATAGTACCTACCTACCTAAACCTCTTTGGTCAGACCCTTCAATTTGTCGACGTTTTCTAACAAACCCTTTCAGGCAAAATGTTAAGCTGCTAGTCGTTTTAATGCGAGTGTAAACCAAATTCTGGTTGAGATTCGAATGTGATTATCCCAGCTTTAATACTTGTTGGCTTTGGCAAAACGTTTGTAAATTGTTTTATAGTTTGAGACCTCTGTGTATGTATTTGTATAGTCTGTCTGTTAGACCGAAATATTGTGCTGATTGTGCCTGTTACCTAGAAATTTTGCCAAAGTTTCCATTTTCCGAAATACAGAATAGATTCTGTATTTCGAAAATGGCAACTTTGGCGAAATTTCTCACAATCAGCACATTATTTAGGTCTATTAATTGTTTCGTCCATTTATTGAAACTAATAACTATAGAGTACCAGTAATAGGTACACTAGGTACTTATTATTTTTCTGTCGCCTGCTTAATTTGTGAGTGGGTGCTATCAACCTTTAAAAATAAATCATAGTTTACGGAGCAGTCTTAAAACCATACCCACATAACAAAAGCTTTCTTATGTTTACCAAAACTGCAACTGTGGGCAAATATTAACTGACTCGAGTTCAAGAACTGTTGGTTGGTGACCTGTTTTCCTGAATCGACACTTAACCCTAGTCGCTATTGAACTAGTTTCAGAATGTGTAGACTTTACTCCGTCCGTGTATTCTAAGTTATATTAAAAAGGTATGATAGGTGTAGGTTACCCACTAAAAGTGACTCAACTTTCTAGGTGGGACACCTTCACCTAAGTAGGTACTGTGACCACTCTGACGTAGTCACCGTAGGGTGGGTTCAATCTACTATTGAGTGAAACATAATAGAGGGTAATATAAACTTCTTCTTTTGTTTATTGAAATTAATATTAGTTTCATTTTAAACCGCTTGACAGCCCTCTGTGCAGACTGTCAAATCCTTATTCAAATTTAGAACAGAGTTTATCTCTTAAGAATATAAACGAATCAAATAAAGTTGGTTATGGCTCAATCAACCAGAATCTCTACAGTACCCAGGTAGGTAGTACACATGAGTAGGTACGTCTGTGATTTTATAAACACAGATTTTTCATCATCATCGTCTCACGGGAACGCTCAAATCATCGTGCCGTCTCTTGATTTGATCATTAATTTACTTATATTTGCGAAGACCTAATAGTTAAGGAACCCGTCTTACATGAACTGAGGTTGTAGATTCGCAACCGGGCACGGGCAAATACCAATATAACTTTTTTAATTTCATATTTCTCTCTTAGACATCTCTGATTTCGGTGAAGGAAAATGTCGTGAGAAAACCTGAACTTTAACTAGCTTAGCTTAGCTGTCCTTCAGTGGGACAATACTAACACAAAATAAAAACATTATTATTATATTATTATTTATCTCAACGACTGACGTGCGAAAAATGTTGAAGGTCAAACTTCCGCTGCTTATGCACCTATGCGGTATCATCAACATTCGAGAGGTGAAACTGCTACTAAAGACAATTTCTTCTCCCCTCAGGATCCTAGTCCGAGCAATAAGCTACACGGTCCACGGTTTGATCCCGGCATCATGCGTCTTCGCGGACCGGTACAACCGTGAGGAGGTGGTGCGTTCCCTGGGCAAGGAGGTCAATATCAACCCGCCGCTGATGCTGGGACAACTACCCGATACTCCGGAGGAACTGCTCAAACTTGATCAGGTACGTAGACAGCTTATTTCAGTAACTATTACAAGATATTTCAAAAATTGTTTCGTTGTGGTCAACAGAGGGGCAAATAAATAACTTGTAAGAATAGTTGCATTCTAGTCTCAGTATTAATATGACAAAAATGTCTCTATTTTATTTACCAACATTTTTGACAAAATTTTGAAATAGATTGTCGCAAACAATTGATTGCGTCTAGATTTTGAACGATTTAATTTCAAGAATTTGATTGGCCTTTAGATTTTAAACACTTGCAAGTACGGAGGTCGTCTCGTCTCCCATACTTCACTTCGAAACAGGTTCACTGAACAAGGATGAAAAACCAACTACTAGCTGATATAACCGTTTGTGTCTCCTATTGGCAGGGAACATGTTACGAAGATAGGGATTTACAAGTAGAATAGACAGCCCGTAGCCATGTCATTCTCAACTACATCGAAACTCGAATCCCACGATGGTCATTAGCATAAAAAATAATGGAGCAAAAGTCTATCTACAAAATTACAGTGATTCAATTTGAAAATGCTTTTGTAAGCCCCAAAATTGGTATGTCACGCAGAAGCTTCGTTTTATCAAAGTTGAAGCTTCAATCATCATAACCGCAGCATAGGCGTATGTCCTTTTCCGTTATCTGCCACATAAAATAGGTTTTACTTCCACAAGTCATTAACTTTCATTCAATCAGTACTGTTATAAAAGCGTAAAATACCTAAAATTAATTATCCAAAATTTTGAAGAGATACTTATGTTTAATATAACCTTGTTCACAGTTAAACAGTTTTACACGTGCTGTCGAATCCGTACATGTTCATACCTATTTGCTTACTTAATGGCAAGGGTGAGCACACACAACCAACCAAACAAACATAAGAAAATCACGACCACAACTCGTCTTATCTCATTTAGCATTCGGCCCAAAACGAACTCTGCAACGCAAGTAAATTAGCAGTATAACCTTTCTCTCGCTGCGATGGTTTTTTCAGTTCCCAATTACGAATAAACGATGCCGCCGCTTACTGCTGTGAAACATTGATGAGGACCGTTAGTCGCGAGAAACGTAGGGGGATTTCTATCGACGCTCACTCCTTGTACACCCAAGGGGGAACGTGCCTCTCCATAGCTCGAGCTAATCACAGTAATGGAGTAATGACAAGTTAGACGCAACTACTTCTCCCACACTAACAAACTTCATAGTTACATGAAATCCTGTACGATAGGACACATTAAAATATTACGCGACAATGTTGTAACTTTGAATTAGAAACGCGAGTAAGTGTGTGGAACATTGGAGCTAATTATCCTGAAGTTGACTGAGACAATCAAACATTAAATAAACTTCAGACCTTGGAAAGTAATTACAAAAGTAACTACATGTGCGAATGTACAAGGTTTAACCGTTTTTAATTGAGTGTGGTTTGAAAAAGAGACAAAGAGAAAAAGAGATACGGCAGACCCTATAGCAAAACGCCAAAATATTAAATTAAAAAGGGAGGCATTTTATACGATAATCCTCAATATCTACTAAAAGTTGATTCTGATTTTTAAGACAAACCTTGTTTTTCTATTGTATAATGTTGTGAAGAAATTCTATAAAAATATTATTTGGGATTCTAAGAATACTACAAAACTTACATTGCAAAATATAGATGTGAAACAATAAATCCTGTAAAACGCTTATTTACCTTTTACTTATGAAAAACAGAATAATGGAAAGCGAACACAAACTCCCAACCAACCACTAACGTAAGTTATAAAAATGATACAATAAATGTCTGCCTTCAAATAAAAGTACTTTTTAAATGTCAGTATCTTTATTCTGAGTCTTTAACAAAGATGAAAGGAAAATGTATGTAAAAATATGAAGCAAAAGATTCAATTTTGAGTGAAGACGTTTGTAGGAAAGTTTGTTCGATCCAGTGAACTGCCAATTTTCATTAGGTACGTTTGTAGGCACCGTCGGAAGAGTCAGAACTTTTTTGAGATCGGCCTTTCCCTGCCCGTCCTTTGCATTTAGAATTCACTGTATCTGTCGGTATTCTGAATATAATAGTGAGTGGGGCTTTAGTGTAGGGACTTAATCCCTGCCAATGAAATGGAAAAAAATCATGTCTAGGCCCGATACACACAACTTAAACCGAAACTAATTTAATCGATAATAATATATTGCCCACTGCAATGAAATTATCTACATAATTGATGTACTTTATAATGGTAATTACATAGAGTATAAAATAAAATTAGCATTGTATGAAGTTATACGAATTCATGTTTAATTGCCGAGCTTATACCAACTGTAATATATTATCTAAAGTTAAATGTATCATATCAGTTAAAACACCTAATACAAAAATACAGTGATTTGCCAACAAATACACAGCCAGGATTACAACCAGCCAGATGGCTGTTCGTGATCCTAGTTGTGTCAGACAAAATTAAAAGAAAAATATCAAATAACGAATTGAAGCTAATAAAACGTGTTAAAAATCAAAAGACAGTGTCGAATTTTCTGGGTATACAATCATCATTGAGGTAAACATTCCATTATTAAACCATTATTTATCTTTTGTTTTCGAATGAGCAAGAAATCTTTTGTTTTCTTATATCACAACCAAAGTCTACTGTAACTTTGGTAATTATGAGAACGAATAACAAATTAAATTACCGATAGTCAACTAAGTATATACTTCGAACTAATGGATCGAACACTATTAATGACAGCGTTTCAATCTTCAGTCCTTCCATACACTCCTCTTGATTGAAATCTGTAAATAAGAAAATCGTCTGTAACTTTTTCCTTGACTATAA
Source organism: Charanyca ferruginea (assembly GCA_947361185.1). Taxonomy (NCBI): domain Eukaryota; kingdom Metazoa; phylum Arthropoda; class Insecta; order Lepidoptera; family Noctuidae; genus Charanyca; species Charanyca ferruginea. The sequence continues at coordinate 51,507,259 of OX376055.1, read as the reverse complement.
TGTAATCTGACCGAAGACATGAAGTAAAGTAACACAGCCCGACGTGGATAGCTTGACAAGAAGTCCGGCCAAACGTTACGAAACTGTTTGCTGTTTTCTGGAAAGGATTGTTTAGATCTATGTTGACGGCCACTTCTACATGATTTATGATCTACGCTTTGGTTACTTTCGAAACATTTTTACTAAACAATTAATGTCTGGAATTAAGGTTCCTTGAATGAGTTTAAGTTATGGATGATATCCGATGGATACTGATTCCTATGATTGTTATTTTTTGAAGTTTGTTACAAAAAACGCTTTCACGCTTCTTGAGTTAACATATACAAGCAACATGAATAACGTAACCAGGATTTTGTAAAAACTTGATTGAAATGAGTGTCCGTAGAGTTTCTTGCTCGTTCTTCTCCTGACCTACCTACGTTTTGGAACGAGCAAACTAGCTTCAACTTTCTGACTAACTGACCGACTCTTTGACAATCAAAATGGATTATGTAAAATAAATGCTTTGAAATCTCTCACCAAAAATCATCCAGTTTTGGTATAATTCAAAAATCTTCCTATCTCGATAAACATAAACAGCATGACACCATTTAGGATCAATTTTCTCCGCGCACGGAAACATTAAGCTACCCTTAGTTTCTCCGTACCTGTACCTTATCTCAGTTTTTTCTCCGTTAAAATGTTAACGATGTCGTAAAACGTGTTTCTTTTACAATTGTCCCTACAATTGTGGAACACATCAACCTACGCGTAACTTTTGCAGGTACCTGTAAATATTACTATAGGTTTATGTAATTATTCAAATCGCTTTTGTTGAGAGCATTTTTTCTTTACTTTTATTTTAAATCTCATCCTTAATATCGTCTTTGTCACCTCGACTTTTCCGTTTAGGTAGATTTAAAATATTCGATGAAGCTCTCTTTGGTTTTCGTTAACATTTTTCTTTTAGAGATATGTCATTTTTATCGTAATCTCTTCTGACACTTTGGCAAGTGCTTTATAATTATCATCTCTGAGTGATCTTATTAATACCAAGTTATATGTATTTCCCATCTGTATAGCATGCCTCAGCTTGACGTCATATTTATTACGTCAGCTCGTCTCCATCCACTTTTCATCTCCATTTTATATGCAATATCTACTCAACTATTTTCACATAAACATTTCAATGATACAAAAAGTGCTACTAAAGTAAACATAAAGTATTTCTGGGTCGCAACTCGCAACCCGCAACGAATATATATATGTATGTACCCGAGTAGAGCGACTAGGTAGGTACATACAGTACTTTATGTCTCCTTTATTAGGTAGTAGAACGGCAGTAAAATGTGTTCTCATCAAACGAAATGTTCGTCTAGTCTGTGTTTTGTTACTGAGGTGAAATATTGGAGTTCACGCCTGACGTTAGCGGGCATACGGTACTGCAGTTGATACCAAGAAACTTATAATGATAGCTTTTATGAAAAAAGTAAACGATGTGTTAATAAATAGGTCTACAATTTCTCTAAATTTTACTTCAGAGAATAAAATAAAAAAAAAACAATTTGTTATCGTTAGTGCGTCAGCACCACAACATGCAATAAATTCAATGTTTATTTTTAAAGGATTTCAACGCTGCTATGTGTGTTGAATAATTAGGTACAACGTTCACCAAAACATTTCTCAAACAGTCAAGGATCACCATATAAATAAACCCTTGTTTATTAATTCTAATTCTCACTTGAGACGACTTTATTTTATGTACAATTGAGTGGAGTGTCGTGTCGCCCACTACTTCCTTTTGACCTCCTGTCAATCAATTGGAATAGATACGTATTGAACCCACTAAAATATTAATTAGGCCTTTGGAATCACTTGTAGGGTCCCTAATAAACTATTCAATAGACACAAACTACAGACGCACTTTGAAATGTTATTGAAATATTGAAGAACACAATAGGTTGTCGGTCGGAAAATGCTAAATTAAATTAGCATTACTTTGTAAAACATTTGAACAAAAATTTAAGTTCATCATGTTTACAATAGTTTCAGTAAATAGGAGGAAAAAGAAAAATCGACCAAATGGCAAAAATACTTAGTAGGTAGCTGACAAATAAGAGAGTTTATATTTTTTCAAGTCACCAAGTCAAGTTCTGAACGATTGTGACGAACCCACTCTTTTATTCCAAACCGCTGGCAAAATATTATAAAAGTACATGTGAATATTATGTTATTTTTTCCGTTATAAGTAAAGTTTGCAATCATATTAGGTAGTACCTACTAAAAAGCTTTTTGTTGTAGGTTATACCTAATATTCCCTTTTTTTGGTTTTCATATAACAAGTATATGACCTAGTTCGAATAAGAAATTCTACCGGTTTATTTTGATTTTACTATATTCATGAACTTGAATAGGTACCGATGAGGCATTGTCAATTTATAGGAAACGTCGGAAACGACTAGAGACGTTTACTGATAGCAAAAAAACTTTACGTAACAAAAATAATACCTATCGGTAATCTACGCGAATTTTCCGTTCCCTCAATAGCATCGAAATAGATTAGAAGTGTCCCTAGAGAAACTAGATTCGATACCGAAAAAGTATTCATATTAATCCGGATTACGGTTCCTCTTAATGTCTTTCATCGAAATTGGTAGGTAGGTACGCTCCGATCACGTCGTAATTGAGAAGAGGTAAACATCTAAGCGCTTTTAGTATTATTTTATGAGTGAGAGAAAGTTCTTTCTTCGCTCCGCGATAAATATTTTATTTGTAATGCCTACCTACATCTGATTGTTGACGGCTTCAGGTCCATTATTCTCGAACTTCTTCTATTAAAAACTGAAGCTTTCAAAGCAAATTCTTCCAAGCGTTGTACTTGGTTAGCATTTTTTAATAATAAAGCTAGTTCATCAGTAAAGTGTACAATTTTTTTATTATAGCAGGACTATGGGGATCTTTGTATGAAGCTGAGATAAGAAAGATAATGAGCAAGGTCCCCGAGGCCCCCTGTCGATATAAAAGTACCGGCGGCATTCTGATCAAAGACACCACGCAAGAATAAATTGCTACCATGTTCCTTATTTAATTCGTGATTAACAACACTACTTCTAAGGAAATTGCGTTTAATTTAGCTCGCTATTCGCTTGTTATTAAATTGGTATTTGTATATTAAAAGCTATGCCTATCTAGGCATAACACCACACTATAGGTGACTAGATAGTTAGAAACAGTGCAAGATTTCTACAGCATCAAGCAACTGAAAAGCGAGACAAATACACATCCACACGTGAAACTTCAATCATTCGATAACGCACCTTACCGTTTACCAATTTATTTTTCGTCAAAATCTTTAAGATTTTATTCCTGGAGGTTGATTTGTCGCTGAAAAACAATAAATAATACCTAGCTACAATTTTTTCTTCCTATCAAAAAATATACGTACTCGTATAAAAAGGTTTCAAGTTTTTATACGAGTAGGTACGTATATTTTTTAAATTGGTTACTTAATCTACAGCAAGTGAATTGTACTCAAAAATATCTAGGAAAATTGAAATGAAAGGCCTGTCAACAGCGCTCTACGTGGTAATAACAATGTATGAAATATTAACTTATAAAAAATACTTTTCTGATTTCAGGTATTTATAAAATCGGAGCTAAAAGTTGGGGTGATATACGTGAAGGAGAACCAGTACACAGAAGAAGAGATTCTGGACAATAATGAAAACTCGCCAATGTTCGAAGAGTTTTTGCAAGTTTTAGGAGAAAAAGTCAGACTTAAAGGTGATGTTTACGAAGCTCTTTCATAGTTATCATGACTCAGTTAACATAAATTATGCTGTGTAAATTATCATTGGATTAACCTGCCTACGATAACTGCGGAGACTGGCGAAGCTTTTACTTCAAAGTCATTATTAAAAAAGCATATTTTCCATTTAGCCAGAACTTCGTAACGAGACGTAATTTAGAGAGAAACAACAAATGGCTTCCTTAATAAACCAGCAGTAAAATTTGACTCCAAGCCATGGTTGTTTTTCGGGAATCACTCTGCTTTAAACCTCATTTACCTGGACCAAATTGACTGTAAATAATTAGGATCGTTGTCATTACAGGTTTCGACAAATATAAAGGCGGTTTGGACACGGTACACGATTTGACTGGATTGTATTCCGTATACACAAACTGGAGAGGAATAGAAATCATGTTCCACGTGTCAACCCTACTACCATATGAGAGACATGACCCACAGAAACTTCAAAGGAAACGTCATATAGGCAACGATATTGTTTGCGTCGTTTTCCTGGAAGCCGATAACACTGCTTTTTCCCCGGCGTGTATCAAGAGCCACTTCTTACATACATTCATTCTAGGTAAGTGGTATATATATATTGGAGCGTATGATTATATTTCACATAAATATCTAGTGCATTTTTTTGACCCTTTTTTGTAAGTTTATAACACAATCAAAGCTTTGTAATTCGTAACAATTTGTAAATACTGCACAACAGTGTACTTCCAATCAAATAAAATATTTACAGTCCGAGTATCGGCTAAGATCAAGCGTCGGCCAACACGATACGAGGTATCAGTGGTCACTCGAGATGAAGTGGGAGCGTACAAACCTTACTTGTGGGAGCAAAGCGTCTTTGACAAGGGCCCTATGTTCAGGTAAGGAGTTTAGTCGTCACTCTTAGATAAACTCGAAATGAATTGGAATAAGGACAAGAAGGTGATGATGCTCAGATAGACTAGAAGTTAGAAGCAAATGATGCTTCCACATATTAACAGTTCTCTTAAGACGGTATTAAATCAAATATCAGGGGTAACCTAAACACAGCTAACCAAACTAATACAAATTAGAAATGCAAACAACAATACGAGACGACACGGTTGGCGCAGTGGTTGAGCGATCGATTGCTGCGCTGCGTGTCGCGGGTTCGATTCCCGCACGGCACAAATATTTGTATGGCCTACAGATAGTTGTTCCGGGTCTGGCTGTTTGTGTATGTGAGTTTATATGTTTGTAAAACGCACCCACGACACAGGAGGAATTCCTAGGAATTCCTAGGAAAAAAAAACTTTTCTTGAGTTGCCTATTTAACTAAAGGTCTGATATTTACCAGCCAATGGTTAAACCAATATATTGGTTAAGTTTATCCCAAAGCTAAATTTACCTTGCAAACATTGAGTTTGTACCGATATTGGAACTGAAATCTGACGCAAAACTTGCAATTAGTTTTACTGAGAACTTGCTTTGGTTAAATAAAGTTATAATTGACCGCATTGAACAGATATGCGAGATCGAGTCGTAAGCTTTTGATGAGAAGATATGAGGATTTGGTATATCTATTTGAGTTGTAAAGTCCATATTATGAAAGGCGAAACTATTTGATTCAGCCTCTCTACTTCAGGTTTACTCAAATTAAACCCTACACTTACCTAAATCTACAGAAACTGTTCTTTTGTTGTCTTGCTTTTAGGCCTAAACCGTGCTAATACCTAGTATTCACTTTTTTTACAGAGAATGGTTATTGACCAAGATAGTAAATGGAGAAAGAGCCTCATACTCTGCGCCCAAATTCGCAAGAATGCAAGAAAGAACTCGCAGTCAAATGCTAGAAGACATCGTTGCCAACTTGCAGAACCATGCCGAAACCGGACAAATACCAAAACCTTACCGAAGAGGTATGATTAATAATAAAATTAAAAAGAACACATATACTTGGAATTCATTATTTCTTGAATCTTTTGAATAAGTCTATACTTAGCCTAGCAAAGGCCTCTCTCAAGGCGAATCATATAATACCCCAGCATTGAAAGACGCACAACAGATATCTACCAATTCTCAATGGTTTGGGGCACATTGAGCGGAATGTTTTTGATTACGACTTCGAACTATTTATTGGATTTTACACCTATGTACCTAAATAGGACATTGCTCTTGTTTCCCAACCCTTGTGTGATTTATGAGTAAATGTTACAGAGAAGAGTAGTCAAACTCGAAGTAACTTATTTGCCAGAAACATAGTGTTCTATAAGTAACATCTTCTGTTACATACGACAAAGACTTTAATAAGTTTAACAGGTTTCACCAGTAATTGATATACCTAGAAACATTAGTGATAACATTTCAAAATAATTAAACAGTAAATTTATTGATTAATTATTTACACTTTACACTTAATAAATTTACATACAACATTCATTAAAATTTCACAATATATAGCGTTGGATTTTAATGTCACTCGTATATTACGAAAATGGTTCCCAGCTAGATCAATATAACAATAAAATATTATCTTACCAGGTTCGTGGCGTCCCATCGGTCACATGCGACCGTCCTCACCTCTCCTGGACTCAGTACGGGACCAGTTTGAAGACTATGATCAACTTGCCAAGGACTTCACAAGAGTCTTCCTCAACAGCGAACTGAATATGGCACAGAATGCCCAACTGTTTGATGTTGTATTCCTGGTGGGACAGTCCAAGCAGAAGACTAAGTTTATTGGTGTTAGGGCCATTCTTGGTGTTAGGAGCAGGTGATTATTAGTTAGATATTTTTAGTAGGTATATGCAAAACTGCTGTCAATGTGTGTATCCTTCTTGTATCGGTCTGTTTTTGATGGCCTAAATTCTTGTTATTTTTGTCCACCATTCGTTTTGGTAGATATGTTCTACCAATTCTTATTTCAAATGGACAGTTTTTTCTTGTTCCCGAAATAGTTTGATGAATGAGCGTGCCAGTGATCTTGCTAGCTTTTCCATGAAATGACCACACATCGTTTTATTCCTTTCGTAAGCTTATACTGTGTAATATACTTCCAGGGTATTCCAAGAGATGTTATACGGCATACAAACGGGCTTCGGTTCACCTCAGGTCCCGGTAGCTGAACTGTTGGCCCGTCCAGCACCCACACTGCTGTCTCCAACTCCTGCCAGACAAAAGAGTAGCAACTTCTTGCAAGTTCCCGATATTGAGTCACCTAGGTAAGGATAGATCAGTGCTACACTATTTATCGTTTCTCATATGACGTAGGTAAATACATAATCCTATCTTACTATCCTACTGCTATTATAAACGCGAAAAGTGAGGATGGATAGATGGATGTATGGTGAACTGAATTAGCTGAAACTGATCTAGGTTAACACATTGAATTCTATTTTTATCCCGTTTTGTGTTCCCCTGGGATAATTTAGGTCTTTGGCTTAATTCTGAAGTCAGCGCAGACGAAGTCGTGAGCAGAAGCTAGTGTAAAATAATACTGAACTAACATTATCATAACCATAGTGCTAGTGGATTGCAATATGATAATACGATTTTAAGATTCATAAAACCAATTAAATATGCCGTAAAGGCATTAATTTCACAATGACAAATATGACATGTCTGTCTAATTTTAATGTTCATAACAGTTTTAAGAACTCACTTAAGTCTGAAAGAGAATTAACTTTGGTGTGTTTAAATTTCAGGCCAAAGAGTGTTCCCAGTTCGCCGATGGTGAAGCGTGCTTTCTCTCGACTGGGCACTATAACGGCAGGATGGGGCAGGTCCATCCGGAAACAGCATTCGCAACTCAACGCTGAAGACAAAAAGAAGTGGGCCAGTTCCCAGGACTGTTCCAGTAAGTATCCCTTGACTCATCGTTCTCTAATTGTCACTCCAACTAATTAATCCAACTTTTAGATACCGTATTGTTTTTTGGCGCATACCTTGATCCAGTCCTTGCACTGTAATTAAAGATCTACCATTACTCGGCGATTTGACTAGTGGTCGGTATTAGAAGAGACACTGTGGCACTATGCTCACTGTACCGGTTTATGGCAACTGCATTTTTCTGATCATTTCTCATTTCGGAAACATTTGACCTCATAAATTGTTATGTCGCCAATATCCTGTATTGGTTCTATATCTGTCCATGTGCAGCACATTGTATTTTATCGAAACCAATTAAAGTAGCTTTATTGTATTAAATGTATGAAAATACAATGTGTGACCGCATTCCTGAGCACAGTAACCATGTTGAAGCGCCTTAAATAAAGCTCCAAGCAACGTTTATCGCCACAATGATACCTTTAATGTGGTATTTCTAATATAGTGTGCCGTATATTTTACTAACACAAAATTGTTTATTCTTTATAGATAAAGAAGGAAAAGATAAAGATAAAGACAAAAACGCAGCTCTTGCAGTACCCAGGCTATCTGTATGCGCCGATGCACAAAAAGTAGATCGTGCTAAACTGGCACAAACGGAGGTAAATACCTGACCTATAATGAAAAAATAGTTCGATTGTATTTTAAAATTTCCTCGTTCAAAAATAGAATTGACCACATTGTTTGCTGTAAAATTAATAGAACGAATTTGTTTTCTTTTGCAGTTTTCAATTATCGAATTCGATCCCGAAACGTTCCGCATTCTCCTAGACTACCTTCATACTGGCAGCTGTCCATTGACCTGCGCATCGATACCAGGTCTCATCTGTGCTGCAGAGCATTACGACTTGCCTGAATTATTGCAAGCGTGTTTTCATCATGCTAAACAGTTTCTTAGAATAGAAGTGGTATGCACGATGCTCATATCATTAGAAAATTACTACTGGCGCTACACGTCAGCCTCGGAATTGGTGAACATGATCCTGGCCTTCATCGAGCAGCGAGCTTACGCTTTGTTCCAGACTCCAGAGTTCCTCAACTTGTCCGAGTCTATGGTGCAGATGATCATGTGTCGGAACCTCGAAGTGCCCGAAGTAAGGAAGTTCGAAGCGATGCTCAGCTGGGCTCGGAACAAAATCAAAGCCAAGTCCGCCAATAAGACTGATGCGAAAAATGAATTTAAATGCACTATGGAAAGATTAGCTAGAGACCTGAAGCTGTATAGGATTTCACCGCAGGAATTGATAAAAGTGGTACTCCCGTCGAAAGCTATCAAGAACGAGCGGATCCTGGAGACACTTATGTACCAGGCCAACTCGGGTATGTACAGGATTCAGGATAGCTACATCGAGGCCTGCCAGCAGCGGCTGCAGAAACAGGACTCGAGGTTTTCGGAATTTGAAAGTTTCGATTATGGTATATAAAACATGGAGCTGTGAAAAATATCAGTGTATTAGATAGATTATGAAGAGTGACTGGGCTGGGTCCTTCTTATAATGTGGTATGTTGACGCCTTCTAAAAGTATTATTGTTATAGATGTACTCGAGTACTGTAGAACGAGAAATATTTGTACACTTCTCGGATACCTACTCCTTGTTGTTGTTCATTGATACCTATATTTTTGTCATCTAGCTAGATGTGTTCAACATAATCATCTCTATTTTTGGTACCAAAAATAAAACGTTCATCGTCTGAGAAAAAAAATATGTACAGTACGCAAAAGAGATAAGTATCCATGTCGTCGGGAATAGTTGAAGATTTCTTAGAAACCAATGGGGGCTTTCAAATGCAATTTTATTAAATCATTGAACTGTTTATTCTCTATAAATTGTATTTTATTTTATTCATAAAAACCTATCGGTTTCTAAATAAACTTCAACTGTTTCCGGCGACATGGATACTTATCTCCTTTGGTACATCAAGATATTATTTATATCCATGTTATATAGCACGTATTGATGTTTCCCTTCTGTGATCTACCATGACAGTGTCTCATTATATTACCGAGAAATACCATGTGTAGTAAAAAAAAAACAGTTTAAAATATAGAGAGTATCAATTGTTATAATTATCCTAATAAAATAATACGAGATTCTAGTAAACGACTGAAACCTGGACCTGAACATGTTATTCAAAGTTGTACAGTATATAAAAAATGATATACCTACATATATCGTATATTATACGAATGTTCTCAAAATACAGTAACTTGTGCAAGATGTCCAAACCCTATCCGTAGAATAAAATTCAGTATATAAAACCACTGTGTACCTAAGTCTCGTTCTTGAGACCATTTCCCACACAAATATTATCATAGATAATGCTATTTATTGCCTTCTGAAGTGTATTGAGTGTTATACCTACCTATATGTATACTGTTGTTGTAGGTAATTTACGATAGAAGCAAATAATTCAGTTGTTGTCACCAATTTTTCCTATGATTGTGTAATTAAACATTATCTTTCTTAAATGTTATATATATAGTAACTTTCTAATCACGTACCTCTATCCAGACTTTGAAACAGGTCGATAAGCATTTTATTGATGTCTTTGTAACGAAATTGGTGACAAATGTTATCCTTCTCACATTTTGTCTTGTGGAGACAAAATGTGAGAAGAATAACATTTAAGCTTTAATTTTATCACTAGCTTTAGTTCAATTCTAAATGTATACATATCACATAACTGTGTACCTTTTTTATTTTATTGTGTCGTAAAACTACGCTCTTCTTGAGAATTAGTAAAAGTTCATGTAATAGAATACCATCAATAAACTGTAGTAGAAACTTTATTTATCCGAGTGTGTATTTCACAAACATTTTCTATCTCAAATCATGTCTTCATTACATTTGGTCGTTTCGTTCGCAATTCGCCCCTATCTGTGTTCGATGAAATAAAGTAAGTATAGAAAATAATTATTTACCTAAATGGTCTAAATATGGTGTAATGGCCACGATTTATAACGGTTACGTAACGCCTTGTAATCGGTAAATGTATGTAGTAGATAATATAGCAGGGTGTTATATCCTAGGTTTAGCTTGCATTTGATAGCCGAATTTGGCCAACGACCAAGTGTAAATGACGCATCGCATAACTATTGTGTTTGTCTTGAATATGTACTTGTAATGTGGACGATGTCAGTTTGTGTAATAATCGTGATGCTCTGAAAAACTGAATTGTGCAGTCTGTGCTTAGGATAAGTTTAACTTATGATAACACAACAGACTGCATAGATATAGTTTATATAACTAGAAATACCTATCTTCTACTCAGTCTCATTTAAGTAAGTGTGTCTACTTTGTGTTAATAATGTTGAAATGAAGACTTCTGAACCAAGTGTTATAGTATTTTGTATCCTTCTATACTGTATGGAATCTTTGAGACCCATTTCGCTTTTGTCTATCGAGGTATTTTATTCAGCGTGTTTAAGAGTAACATTTATCTCGGGAACACATTCCTGAAACATGTATTTATGCTACAGAGTTGGAACGAATCACTTAAATAAATATAGTTATCTTATTAATAACCCAATGGCGTTATGCATTTAGATCATTTGCTCATTTTTACGTTTGACTTACATTTTTGCTATTCAGCTACCTATACCTACCTACTGTCTTATTCTATTTCCATATGGTTACATAGAGGTACACTGTAAGAATGAACAAGTTGTTTTTAAAATTTTCCCGTTTCTGTTAGGACGTCTTAAAATGTTTACTAATGTTAGCATAATCCCAGCCTTAGTGCCAAGTTCCATTCATGTGCGCACTCGTCGTCTATATTCTAAATAATAATATATAAATATATATGAAATGGGTCTTCTGAATCTTAATGAATCGTCTAATAAAATAGGTGTTAATATATAAATAAATATTTAGCCTAAATTCAAACGTTTCTAATGTTCTGGCGGTGAACACACGTTGAATTGTCGGTAAAATTTTTATACTTATGAAAATTATACATGATGGTAATGTCTTCTAGTGTCAATAATTTTATAATGTTTAGTTGTAACTTTGCTCAAAGCTTCTATGGGTGGTTCGCCGATATATAATATTCAGTGGATGTCATAAATATTATGTAATGCATGATTACCCGATTTCTTATGAGTTTTACATTATATAATACTCATGTACGTATTTGTATAGGTTTAATTTGTAGAAACACCAAATATTGACGTGTCAAGTTCTTCGACGGTTAAATAAGTTTTCTATTCCAAAGTTTTAACCTTCCTGTGATCGTGAATGTTGCTATAAATATGTTAATATGTGGGATCTTCAAAGAATATAAAATTATAATTATATCTGTTATTTTGCAAGAGCAAAGCAAGATTATTATCCAATGAAATTTTATGTGGTGAATAAATTTTTTTGTGTATTTTAATTGTGATTTTAATTATGACATCCTTCTTTCTCCGAGTTTCCTATGTGGTATTTACACTTATTCTATTCTACCATTATCTCTCTTCTGTTGTTTTCATTTTAGCAAATCTTCTATGCAACGCAGTCTGTACGATCCTCAACCTGCCACATCATTCTTCCACTACGTTTTTTCAATAAACTAATGATTTTAACTGTCATGATGTACGACCAATGGAGTTTGCTTCAAATTTTGCTTATTATCCCAGATTTCTGAATAATCTAGAACTTCCACCACAGTGCTCGTTGCACGACATACGTAGTTCACGATCGACAGGGACATCTGACTAAACATGTTACTAGTGTCGCATTCTGCAATATACCTCATCTTATGAACCTTTAGACGCCCACTGCTGGGCTTAGGTCTACCCCAGGGGGAGGTCAGCCGTAATCGCCATGCTTGGCTGATGCATATTGGCGATTGCAGTACGTATTATAGTACTCAGAAGGACGCTGCTACCCATCCTACGGCCCATCAAATATACCTCGTTTTCTACGACACCTACGGGTAGAAATAGGGTAGTGTTATTCTGGACCGGCACCACACGGCTTATACCTAGTGTTTGGAATATAGTAGGTACTGATAGAGCACAAACCTGATGACCCCTTAAAGTACTGGATCGGTTTATTGTTTACTGTGTTAGAGGAGGTTGGAAGGTATACTTAATCAAAGAGGGAATAGCTTTAAATACTATATCATAGAATAGCACATCGGTGAGGAGCTCGTGGCTAGGTAAAAGCCGTACAGATCTATCGGTGAAAGGTTAAGTGTGGTCTGTGGATGGGTGTCCATCCATTTCAAATCGAGTTCCTCAGAAAGCACGTTAAGCCGTTCGTCTTGATCTTTGGCAGTATTTAAGGGTAGTGAGAAGCCAGAAAGTCTAACAACCAGTCTTACCGAGGGGTATACTATATCGTGTTACCCGCCAACTGGGTTGTGGAGATCCGATAGGCAGTCACTCTATGTAAAACACTGGTATTCAGCTACATTCGGCTAAACTGGAAGCCGACCAAAACATAGTTGGGAAAAGGTTAGGCAGATAATGAAATAGCATATCGGCCTCTCACGGCACCAGAGCCTTCATATAAAAAACAAGACTAACGTTCTAAATACAAAAACTTTCTAGAACGAATCCAGTGTTTAGACTGAACATTAAGGGCGCTTTAAATTAGTCGCAACGAGTCGCGCGCCAGCAGCGCGACAGTAGCGCGACGGCAGCGCTGCTTTGTTAATCCATACAAATCAATCGCGCGACGGTACTGTCTTGCGACTAATTTGAAGGCGCCCTTAGTCAATGGTTTCGACCAGCATGACGTATCCGTGTAACCTTAACAGTACTTAGGTTACCAAACCTATCAAAGATCTATCTTATTATTTTTTTAACAAAAATTCTAAGTGTTATCGGTGTAGAACATAAAAGATAGATATTTTTCTCTTCGTTATAGTTCGTAATACATATTAATTTTTTTTTTTTTTTTTATTTATTTGGTATTTATTTCGGTCAAAGAACCATAGCGTTAGTAACAAAAAAAACTTAAAAATTATGTTAGTAGTAAAATGTACATAACATTTTATTTCGCATACTTTGCTGGTTTTAGGCACCGGATTGACATGTGTAAATCGACCCAGTGTCTAACCAAAAGGATTTTCAAATTTATTTATTAAGGTTTTCAAGATGCTATTGGAGCTCCCACGCAACCTGCCTAACATTGACGCAACTCTTTTCCTGATGACGCCATAAAAGTGACATATAAAACGAACATTATGAGAACCGCTCATGACAATATGACCTGACTTCCGAGGGTATACCTTTAAGTATCTCTTCTTCTGGAAGTTCGTTTGATGTATCCTGTAGACTTTCACGTCACAGCGGCCCATATCTATGATTACTTAGTCGGAGATTATAAATATATCTTACATAAGTGATAATTATTTTGACAAATTCATATTATTATTATATTTTTTATATTATATTGAAGAAAGTGTGAAAAGAGGCTGTTAAGAGCTTACTAATAAACTAAGAACGTAAATTGAGAACAAATTGCTAACTCCATATTGAAAGTTGCTTTCCGTGATAGATTTGTCAGGTTTTGCTCGAGTCGGCTCGATAGATGTCGGATAACCGCGCGAAAAATGTCAGTAGACAAAGCAAATTAGCACTAAATAATAACAAGCTTGCCCACGCATTATAACGCCAGAAAACTATTTACAGAATCGCTTAATACGTAACCCTCCGATACAAATGAGAAGTCGGGTAAAAATAAAGTTGGTTATACAAAGTTTATTCCACTACAAGCCGTGAATATGTTAGGGATATTGTATTCTAAAGCGTTTCGTTTTTCCCTGCGGATAACTTTGACAGTTGCGTGAGTGTAACGAAACGTTATTGGAAAGTTCTTCAAGCGGCCGCGGGGAGCGCTCGTGCGCCAGTCTTCTTGCAGCGGGCGCGCGGCCGGCTGCTTGTTGCAGTGCGCGGTACGAACCAACACACGCGAGTTCGCGGTCATAGGCTCGAACGAACATCGAAATCGACGGTCAGTGCGGTGACCATGATGATGGACAACGGAGTGATGTCAAATCACTATGACGGGTCGTACGCGCCGGATGGGTATATGGAACAGGAGGAGGAGTGGGAACGCGAGGGTCTGCTAGACCCGGCTTGGGAGAAACAACAGAAAAAGGTCAGTTTTACACACCTCAAACAATGTTGACACACGTAACGTGGGGAAGGTAAACGTAAACTGTGTTCAGCGCATACCTACCAGGTTTGTAATAAAAATAATACCGTCAGGAAAACCTTATCTCGTCCGTGCGTGACTCATGTTTGTGTATTTACAAAAAATACTTATTTTATCTGTAAATCGATAAAACAGACGTTTCTACTGTCAGACCAGCTCAATACTACACACTACTACATCTGATTGCACCTGGACTATAAATTACCAGCGCTGATATAATTTATCAGATTATGAATCTATTTTTAGAGATCAAACTTTTTGACATTAGACGAAAAAAAAATGTTTATTAATAAAATTAAATAAAAATTGCAAAAAAATATGTGAAGTGAAATATCGAATATAATTTTCAAAATACCCGCGCATTTTCAAAAATTTCCCCGAAGTCTTGCACATTTCCCGCCGCTAGTTGAAAGTAGATCGCGGCCGTGGACACTATTAAAAGATTTCTTGAAGCTTTTCGTGCGAGCGAGACGAGCGCACGCCCCTTCCCACGGGAGGGAGCGGGCCAGAGAGAGGAGTCGAATTTCCGTTAGTCATGTCCTAAAATGGGTCCAGCGCAGGCGCCACTGAAAGCGCGGGCGTCCGACTTTACGTCACCATGAAACCCATATTTCAGGAAATTGGTGTGGTGCTGTGTCTGCGCTAACTGCATTTTGAACGTTCGCTATTTACGCGGTGAGCTGGTGGTCCGTGACGAATGCTCTGACCACGACTCTGACGCATCCCGGCAGGGCGGCAGCGCTACCTATGGAATGTCATTAACGACTTACGACACCACACACACTTCTGATTCAATGCAATTTTATTTAGTCCTTCCATTCAGCTCTCATGTTTACAAAATAAAAAGCATCAGCAATGCAATTTATAATTAATTAAAGCATCCGAGTGCATTATCTGATTTTTTAGTTTCTTTTGTAGATCTATTACACATTTTTGTATCCTAACAAAATGGTTAATTATCATAATTTAAAACCTCGCACAGATAGTAAAGATCCTATTAAACAAAAATATGTCGCTCATGAAAACAATATCAGCTGGCGAAACTTCAAGGCTTTTCGTGAAGTAACCTTAACTAATCATTCACACCTCTGATCATTTTCCGCAACACAATGTCATTAGTCAACCCACGCAAGAATGTATGAAGATAGCTGTTATGCTAGCTAAATGTCTTACTCAGGGATGAGGACAATGAACGACCGAGGCTCGAGGTCTTACAGGATATAAACAAAGAGCCTGCGACACTCGGTGCATTGGCCGATCATGTATGGCGGGTCAATGTCGCGGCCGAACAACTTGAGATGCGTCTGCGCGGAAAAGTCGCCCGACGAGTCGCACTCGCACTCCCAACGACTGGAATCAGTCTTCCGCAAGGAGGTCAGTGGCGCACTCATGCCAAACATGCTTTTCTCATCAAATGTACATGGTACAAGGAAACGCGATGCAGCGGCCTCGAACGTGTGCACAAAACTGATAAAAATTTACTTTCTAAATTTTATTAATTACTAGTCGATGCCAAAACATATGTTGCATCATAGCTATACATCAACCATTTTGACAAAAGCTTCTAGTATCGAAGATATTTTTTAACATAAATATACCAAAAGTAATACCGACGAGCATCTGGTTCCACTAGAAATCGGGCGTGAAAGTGGTAAGGACGAGCTCCAAACGGGTTATAAAATCTGTGATTTACATAAAACTGCTTATTTATACTGTTCATATTGTCAGAGTTCATAGATGTAGGTATTAAATAATTCACAATTTGCCCATGTCTGGTATTCAATAACAACCTATTAATTCGGAATAATAATGCCAAACTGAGCATAGGCCTGGCTTGTTTATTCAATCTGAAGATATGTTTTATTCAACAATCAGCATAATTTCAGCGAATGGCGTTATCTCTACAGTATAGGAATTATGTATTCAGCTTAAAATACATTTACATTTTACAAAAAAAATTAGCTGCAATATCATTAAATGTCTGTGTATCAAATACACTCACCTTGTCATTAGCCGAAGTTTTATCACCTTGGCATACCGTTTGCTAACGGGGTCATTGACACTTGATAAATTCAAAACACACCAATACTCTATGGATATACATGAGGGTTTGCCATTTTCCCTGTTGCACGTTTTATCACCTTTACTACTTAAACATTATACAAACATTGAACATCTCAATGGAGCAGGTATTTTTGAGCACAGAATAACACTTTCTATTACACTATTTACCTCCAAAGTCAACTGAAATCGAAATGGACAAAGCCCAGTTTATTTTTGTTAGAAAACTAGTCTAAGAAGAAAACAGGTCTTGTAGTGATCACAAATATGTTGACGTAGACGTATAATATCAGTTACATAACATTTGACATGGCTATTTTTTCCTTGTCGTTGTTAGCTCGTTTTTGGCACGCGATCAAAAATCGAGGTACAGAAGTGTCGGCTTGCAACTCCACACCAACCACACCGTTGGATAAATCATAAAAAAAAACTAAAAATTAAATATTCGTTATAATGCAGGACGTATGGGTCGATATCGACTCTTGGGTTGGTGTCGTATCATGTTCGACAACCACATCCGTGGTGTCTAATGTTTACTAAGGTGTCCACGTCCGCCTTCACGCACAAAAAGCTGAGAATTCAACTTACCTACTCTGCGCAAGGTGCGCCGTCTGGTCGTATTTCTCGGTTCACAATCATTCATTATTCTAGAAGCCAATTAAAATTCAACGTTAAATAAGGACGAGGTGAAGAATTATCAAATGCATAAAAAGACAAATTGACTCGGTAACGTCATTTTAATGTCCTCGAAGAATGCTGAATACCTTCTATAGTTTCCTGCCCCAGAAACAAGTCAAGTGATAAACGTTAACTAATTACAGTTAAAACTATTTTGAACAAAAAAGTAAAAAATATAAATGTCAACCTTATTATTGTAGCACCTCATTTTTTTGAGAAGATTTGTATTTTTGGAACCAATTGAAAATATTTTCTAAAATATATGATATACTTGAATCAGATAAAGATTTTAGTTTCGCATTGAATGAACCAGGTTTAATGCAGTGTAAATGTGTAAATAGCAACAAAACAAAATACGGACGGACGACCTTGTAAATTGAACTACGACACGTAAGTTGGTTCCAAATTAACATAAACTTAACGGTGAAACGAAACTTTCTAAGCGTTATCACAATACGCCTGCATCGAACGAGTCATTCCGAACAGCTTTCCACCTAATACGATACAACTCCGGTCTACACACAATAAACATTCTTTGGAAAAGAGAACAAACTAATAATGAAAAAAATATTATAGATCGATAAGTAAATAATTAAATACATCCGTGGAATTAAAGATAATGTTTAGTGTCAATCAAACTTGTTTTCGAAATCTCCAATTAAAATATTAATAAGATTAAGATAAGAAGATTAAAATAACATAATTCATGGTTTTAGAATTTTTTTAAACAGCTTACTTAGAGGATTCTGGCAAATTCACATCTAGGATTCAAGTTTTATTTAGAGGTGATGAATAATTAGTTACATTCAATAAAGTACCAACTAGGACTATTACAATTGGTAATAACATGTAAGTAATAGGTACATGGAATATAAACTGAGTGACCTATTCAAATACAATTACCAGAACCTATAGTGACTTGTTTATTTAGACGATTATTTTCAGAATACTTTGAGTCAATGTTTGTAAACATGAACGGGAAAATCCTTTTAAAACCGGAAACATAAATGAAAGTAAATCTACAAACCAAAAGAACGGAATTACTCATTGGGTTTCTACTAAAACCGCATCGTACATGAGACCTCGGGGCAAGAGGGAGCCGGTGTTTGGTCTCTTGCCCACGTCAATAATATCATTTTAAGTGGACCGGTTCTCGTGCGGACAATCCCACTAAGCACGTATTAAATTATAGACCCTACATATTACTTAATTGTACTGACAGTAATGAGGTTATTGTATTCGTATTTAATAGATCTATGTACGTATTACCATTTTTATGTAGGTACCTGACCTATTTTCTTTCACGCTTACATTTTAGGAAAGATTTCATACTTGCATTACATTGAATGCAAGGCTTAAATGTTTGCTGATGTCAATAACCATAATGCCAAAGGACAATGCCAGAAACTCTATACAACTTTGCCCTACTCAATAAAAGTCATGTGCAATATATAGCATCTTACTGTTTATTTATTGCTAATATCTAAACATTAGTCTTAGTGACTGTAGAACTTGCGGTTGCCGTTTAAATCTAAAAACAATAATGACATTGATTATAGGTTAAATTATATTTTAGGTAAAATGAGTTTGTATTCTGTGGGTAGATATTTCGTAATCCGCAAGTTCTAAAGAAAACCATTTACTTTAGAAAGGTTCTATATTTATTACAATTATTTTCATTAATTTACTTTTCTGTACAAGGGTTACTTTTTCTGTACATGGGTGGGGCAGGATCTGGCATTGTCACATTCACGGCTACCAATTTCTTTCTATTTTTATTTGTTATCTGCACTATCTTAGCACATGGAAATAAAGTTGGGAATTAGATCTCACAGCTAGGTCTTTCAGTGCTTGCATGCTCAGATCAATTTGCTTTTTTGCAAACCATTCACTATTACTAAAATTCTCTTGCAGTTCTGTCTTCATACCTAGTTCAATTGACATCAGTAACTTAAGTATTTTCATTTTCACTTTATTGATATCCGATATCTTTTTTTCTGTTATGTTTCTAACTAGTTGTTTTGAAAGCTTGCTAGGCTGTAGGCATATGCTTTGTAGTGACCAATGAATCTCTTCACCTAATAGATTAGGTCTATTGGTCACAACATCACCTAGGTACATCACTAACATCAACCAACATAGCCAACCAAAATACGATGGGCACAATGTTAATACCCGCATCAAGTTAATAGTTTTCGGATGATACTTGAGGATGGACTCGTTGCATCTCGGTCGTGTCGGTTTGTTATCGAGTCGTGTCTCATTATTCCTCAGTAACTGTCGTGTTTCAAAACGCGGAGAGTAGATAAGTAGGCGTCGCAGTGTCCGCCCACTTACTGCACCCAGGTGCGTTCCGAACTGCGCCCGCGCAGCCACTGTTAACCTTGTCTTATCGTTACACAATTGTGTTGTTGCATTCTACTACAATATTATGATTCCTAAATCTCACATTTAATTCCACAGATTTATACATGGCTGTAGATATCACGAGATGCGGACCAATCCTATCCTAATTTGTACTCCTACTTCTTTTATTTAATACTAAAGTTGATGTTTGATACTTTTTCACACTTAAACTGCTCAACGGAATTAGCTGAAATTTTCCACACATATACCTAGATATTGATCTAGTTTGACACATAGGATGCCCGTTTTTGTGTTCCTGTGGGATAGCTTAGGACGTTGGCTTGATTCTTAAGTCTATACAGACGAAGTCGCAGTATAATCTATGTTTCATATGATAAAGATTAAATTCCAGAGTTTCGATACCTATGTCTAAATACGATACCTATGAAATATTTGACTAGAAACACAAATAAACCCATCAGTCAAACTGTTGGATTACGTACAGTTCAAGAATCGTTATGTGATGTGAGTGACGCTGACACGCCATGTTTTCAAATCACGTGTGTTTTATATTTTCGCGAAAAATAGACATTTTCATCGAGACTGACAGTCAGGATCGTACGACTTCACGAACAGAGTGCAAACCAGCCGATGCCAACATCGTCTATTTTTGACTTCGTCCAATCGCCCACGCGAAATGCTTACACTCACTTGCTACTATTATTATAATTAGAAAATCGTAGGTACTAAAATTATATCCGACACGCGAAAGGTGTTAGCATCATATAAACACCGTTTTACGTTTTTGCATAAAACTGCGCTGTCCGGACTATACCTAAATAAGCATTTCAATCATTTAAAAAAATGTTTAGGTACGTTATATATTTTATTAGTTAGTAAACACCACTCTATCTAATTGTAAAGAACGTAATAATAAAATGAGTTACTGTTCCTGTCTTTATCGCACATATGTAACCACGTGTAGCTATACTGAGCTATCTTCACCGATTATCTGTTTAGATAAATCCAGCAGCCGTCATAGCGAGTTAGTGAGGGGGACTGTTTCTTTTGGTTGTTATTCATTCGGACCCCTCTCGTACACAATAGAAGCGAGAGGGTATACAGTCAAGCAAAAAACGCCTGAATGGACTTGGCATCAATGCAACAGCTGTTCCGAAAATGAGGACGCTCGATTGTCAATTATCTCAGTTTTCAAATCAAACGCAGACACAACATTTAGTTCCGCAATACTCGTAATCAAGCTACGTAATCAAGCGAATCAAAAAAAGACTAATACAAAATGCGTTTGTATCGGGATTTCAAACGTTCGTCAGTGCTATCAATGTCGACGCATTCACGCGTCCAGTGTCAGATTCCAAACGGTGTTAATAAACAGATACCTATGCGTAGGACGTTTCCGCTACCACATCGCATCAACACGAGTGTACGCCAAATATACACTGCACACAAAGTCACAAATTACCTAGTAGTTGCGTCGGAAACAGAGATGTAATTAGTCATATTAATAATTTTGGTTAGCCACGTAACATTTGCCATAACGAATCCTGTGACAAATCGTGGCATGTGACGATAGATCAAATGCATCAACAAATTAAAGAGTGGAGAAGCCAAGTATACGATAATGACTGTGGAACCCCATATATATATGAGCGAACAAGTTTGCAAGCCCTTAATTACGTGAACCTAATGATTCCAATTTTCAAATAGTTCCATGTTTGCATAAGCTTTTACTCGGATCATCACGTCGGCTATAAAGATTTCGATTTATGCATCAGATTCCTACACACATGTAACGTAATCAGACTTTTTATAAAATTCATCAATCGTGCAAACTGTTCTGAGAATTATGCACGTCGTTCTAAAACAGGGCACTCTCAGATTTCCACACCAAAACTAGAAGTAATAGATCACTTCTTACACTCGGCACATTGTGTTACATATATGGATCATGTTGTTGCGAATTTGTTTTTATTAGTGCTACACGCTTCGCTCACAGGATGTCTGGATCACCAAGTCTCTTCCTCTATAAAGTTATTCATTCGCTACCAATTGGTAATGATGCATTTTCTTTATTGTACCTATTACGTTGATAGATCGAGTGCAGGCAGTGATAAGCTATGATTATCTGTCCGTTTCGTACCTTTTATCTACAGAGAGATATCAACAATAACAATGAATTGTGCGGGCATTTCAATATCGATATCACGTATATTTAAATTGATTATCATGTAATTCATGCCTCATTATACCTAAAGCTACGTAATTTTAAATATCGCCTCAGAGTTCACTGCCGAGATCGTGTTTTAAAACACGAAATGGGTGAATTTGGACTTTTAGACTAAGTCACCCTTCAAAAATGTTAATACATATTTTCTTTTTTATGTCTATGCACCTCTTAACATACCGTTACTAATTCGTCATGTTAATCCCAATATGTTTATAATAAGTATCACAGTGGGATAAGACCATTTTGGAGCGAATTTGGTGTTTGGTGTTAAGTCGATAATTGAAAATGACTTCAAAATTCAACCAGTGATGCAATATAATGACAAAAGTATTAAGCGACAAATCACAGCCACAATGTTTGGACAATAAGCCATCGTTAATTATCTCATGATTGCGATCTTCAAACCAATTTTGTTTTTGCTACAAGACATAAAATATGCAAGGAACACGAACAACAAAAGAGAGCTGAGGCTGCGAAGGTAAACAAGTAACTACAATGACCGTAACTAGTTTATTGAAAACTTCATACATCTTCACACAATGACATAATCTGCACTTTGTTTACTCTGTGACAAGCCCATGCATAACAATAGATCACTAATGAATGTAGTGGCTAGTGCCAAAAACTCCAATTTAGAACTAGTGGGTGGAGTCGTCTGGCTAATTTTTTTAAATGAGGTCTCAGCATATAACACTGAAAGGAATGAAAACAATGTCGAAGATAACACTTAAGGTGAGAGAGAACAAAGGGACGTCATAGTATAAAACAATACTGTTTTGGCAAATGCAGCAAGATAATAGATATGTTTGCTTTCTTAAAAAACCGGACACGTGCGAGTCGGACTCGCCCACCGAGGGTTCCGTTCAAAATCCGTGATTTGATCACCTATACAATTATGACCGCGCATACCTCGATGATTGATTACGTACTTTAAATAAAGACTATATTTTTATGATTCAAATATAAATGTACAGTTTTCAGACATTTCCCTGTACATGTAGTATAAGACGATATTACTTGCCAAATTCCATAGTTCTAGCCAACGGCAAGTACCCTATAAATTTTGATTCCCTTGACAGTGTCAAAATATACGATTTTATAAAAGGCCGTATCATTTTTTCACGTTAACTAAGAACTTTGATTTCTTTACAGCTTCCAGAGACTGTAGATTTGAGTACATGCGTTTAATTTCAATTCGATACCTCTAAGCGTTTCCGAGATAAAGGGTCTTGACGGACAGACGGACAGACAGACAGACAGACGGACAACAAAGTGATCCTATAAGGGTTCCGTTTTTTCCTTTTGAGGTACGTAACCCTAATAATACTCTTTTTTTTAATGGATCGTTTAGGAGACGTCATCCACAGTTGTTTAACAATATTATGTAAATATTTGTTATATTTCTGAACTAACAAAATGTAATTCATTCACAGAATGGCTTTCATTGACGTAACTGTTTTCAGCCCACTGATTTTTTTTTTCATTCTCCTCTACCTGTATCATTGATAAACTTTGTGAGATCATAATATACATCTTATGTATTCGAGATACTACAGTTTATGACGAAACGTGCCAGCGACATAACAATTTTACCTCATTGTTGTCGCAGCGTGAATAGCTGACCGCTCTCTTTTGTTTCGGTTATTCAAATTATCACATTGTCTACAAAAGGTAGCGAGACAACAACCCAACCAAATACAGGATGCTGTTTACATACTCAGTTAATGTTGATAGGTAGAAATATAAAACAATGACTAATACACCTTATAAAAACTTATTACTTAAGATCCAACAGAAAATCAACAAGCCCCTGGGAAAATAGTCGGAGCTAGACAGCGTTGCCTTAGAAACTGTCGGAACGAGATCGATATAGTCAGTCTGAGCTGCGGCCAGACTCACTAGCTATGACGACCGAATAAGTGAACGAACGCTGGAGAAAATGTAACAATAGACTTAAAACGCGTTCATTTAACGTAGCCCCAGGGTCGACGGCATCAAAACAATGGACAAATATCTGAGCCTATTCAAATTGAATCATACGGAACGTAAGTCACAATTGAGGTAGCTAAATGTGACCTTTAAATGTTACTGTTACTCCCAGTACTAGCGCCAGCCACTGTTGCTAATAAGCTAACTGCATACCGAGTGTCTGCTTGTGTCAAGTAATTGTTCAAGGTGACAGAGAGAAAAACTAAAGATCACACAATCAATATGTACTCATCGCACCGACTAACTGTCTCTAATCTTGGCAGTAGGTACATTAGTGCTCCGTGCTAATGAGTTTACTTTTTTGCTTACACTGTTAATATCTCCGCATACAAGAGACCGCTGAGAAATAGAACCGGAACATGCATTGATATCGGCTCGTCATTGTTGTCCTTCGTGCGGAACGCGCCATTGTCCTGTCTCTTCGTTTACTCGCTCCATGATGATAAAAAATCGTTGATAGCAAATCTATGAACCAACAAAACTAACCATAAACATCCGTACCAGTTGCTATAGATAGGAATTGTAGAATTACGCCTAATTGACACGATTTAAAGGTTAACAGTCATTACTCGACGTGACTTGAAGCATCTGCTGCGTGTTTACTAAGGAATTTATAATACTTTTCTTTTGTAATGACCTCTTAATCGCACAGCTACTGCTTCGAAGTATAAATGTCTGTTATTTATTGTTAAATAGATCGAAAACAGATGTATTTTACGAAAACAGGCATTGGAAGGTCAGCTATATACGTAACTTTGTGTAAAAGCACGCAGCTTTGCAGGTATCAAAAATTTAGAGAGGCAAAAGTGAAACGTGTGGTATTAATGAAATATGAGCGGGACTGGCTTTCCACATCTTCTTCACACGATGCGACTCGACATAAAAGCGAGAGCACAATAGTATTTTTTACATCCAGTTTTAATTACGACAAACACTCGTGCAATTTTGTTGCAAATCGTGTTAAACTGTTGGCAGTCAAAGCTTCTGTAGTATCAAATAAAACAAAATAATAAAAGGT
Organism: Charanyca ferruginea; assembly: GCA_947361185.1. Taxonomy (NCBI): domain Eukaryota; kingdom Metazoa; phylum Arthropoda; class Insecta; order Lepidoptera; family Noctuidae; genus Charanyca; species Charanyca ferruginea. Next base: position 51,482,137 of record OX376055.1, on the reverse strand, counting down.
TATGGCAGACCACACAATTACAACAATATAGTACTAAAACTGAGTCATCAAAGACTTTAATTTTGGACTGTTAAAAAAAATTGCGGAAGTAACAGTAGCTGTCACTCTGGCAATCTATATTTAACTAAAAGTTCACAGCTTGGTGGAGCAACTGGGTCGACCAGTGGGTATTTCAGAGTTCGAATGATGATATATCGCTTGCATGGTCCAGTTAGTCGTAAACTAGTAAAGCTTCCAGTAGCCCCATAAACTACACGTGTGTTTGATATTATTTTCTAAACGGAAGAAAAAAAACCGTAACTAAACACGACTGTTTAGTAAAAGAGGTAATATGTTTTGCAAAATTAGCTCCGTTTAAGAAACAATGTGGATGATAATCGGAATTCATTTGTCTGTACTCGTGACTGGGGCTTAGATAATTTTAGATGATGTATCATAATAAATTGGATCGTATTTGACAAGACTTGATGACTCGCATTAATTATCATGTAGATATCGCACTCTACTGTAGCATTATACTGTGGCATTAAGCAACAACTTGATCAGAAATAACACCGTAAGACTATGACTGGCCGCAATTTAAGAAAAACGGATATTGGTTCACAGATGGACAGCAGGTTTAGGGGAAAGGCTAAAATTACGTCTTCATGCGTCAGTCACCGAATTGAGGATTACCGAAGACTCGATAATGTATGGTTTGACTGACGATACTCTTACATCATTATTTACACAAGGAAGTACAGGCGCGTAAGGTTGCGAAACATTTAACTGAATCTATAGTTAGAGCTAAAACCATGGTGCATGAGTAAGTGGGTTTATAGCAGGAGTATTTTTAAAAAAATATTGTAGGTTACAATACAGTTTGTTCGAGCTCAGGTTACGTTATAATCGGTTATTTATGAGTTAACTGTGGTTGTGCCCAAACAATTGTCCAAGAATTTGCCTGTGCAATTTATTTGGTTAACATCATGCTGTCGAGAATCAATAAGTGAATCATACGATTCTTTATATATTTTATAAATCTTTTGCGGTTGTGCAATCAGATGAATATTTGAAAGATTTAAAAAATGATGTCCTCTTTTAATATCTTTCAGAATTTGACCTCAGATGAGTTCAGATGACACATATTTAAGAAAAGAAAGAGAGTGGATCCCAAATTCACAGACATAAAAATAACCATCACTTTAAAGTTTGATATCAATGGTACCTCTATGAACCCTCTTTGACAAATTTTATATGGGCCATAAAGCTTGAGTTGATACATCTTCAATGTTAAATCCATTGTTTTCACATTGGCAGCAGACTGAAGACGTTCTCTTTAACAAATAGCCTCCGGTGTATGAAAATATCTCGGCTCCGGATTCGTCCGCCTACGCGTAAACTTGCCTATCTAATATACTATCTACCGCCTGTTCCCATGGCAGATTTAATATTAAAGTTTTTTACTAAGTCGTCAGTTTCACGAGCGACGTATTATTTTCGTCATCGCAGTCTTTCCCGAATTCCAATGGCGTTGCCGTGATTCTTTTAGCTGCGTTTGATTTATAAGATGCATAAAAACAAGTAAATTTTCTACGTGTTTTAATAAATTGTTATTTATTACCGTTTGGACATTCAATTTCTAAATTTGTGTTATAAATCTCTAAGCACATTTCATTTTTCTAAAACAGAGAAGCAGGTTCTCTGTTTTATGGAAACAGGCAAGTTTGAACCAGCCAAAGCACTTTCAGTTTTACATTTTATAAATCAAACAATAATCCGACAAGGAATTTTTTGCGTAAATATACCTAAAGTATTTAAAAAATATAAGTTTCCTCATCAACTCGTCACTCATCGATGTTTTCCTTTTTGCAGGTATTAAACTGGACCTGACAGTTATCAGGATACATCCGACATGACACGTCATGCCAAACGTGAGTGTAAGCATTTGAGAATTCACACCAACACGCAAGCAGTCTGTTAGCGCGGCGTACGACATTCCCAAAATATTTTTTTGCTCTCCGATATCTTAGGTCGTTGATCTTAGCACTCTGCTATCATAAGATACGAACACAATTTAAAAATTCGTAAACAATTTAAAAGTTTAGCTATGTATCTACGTGTAGAGCACGCCGTGTCTGTGTTTACAGAACATAAAATTAAATGTATGCCGTCTAACGGTCACGTTATTGTTTATCGAAATTATAGTGGGCGGGTTGGCACCGGGCCCGACTGAACCACCTTCACAGGTGTGTCTGTCTATTAGTATTCCAACAGTCGGTACCACACCAACAAGCAGTAGAATGCCTACCTAATTAATACGGCGCCATATTATTATATCGTACCTCAATTTGAACAAATATTAACAGACTGTCACATATTTACATTATGGAAGGCTTATTAAGGTGTGGCATTGAAATAACTTTGAAAAGTTGTGATTCAAAATGGACCTCAATATGGCCACGGGCACGTTTGAGTTTAGCTCCATTTATTTTAAGGTTTTAATTTCAACAATGATTTGTAATACTGTAATTTTATTCGCCATAAAATTGTAGTATGTATTGTCTCTTATTGTATCATCTGAATTATTGTTTAAACTAGTATTATAAAGAGGTAAAGTTTGTAAGTTTGGATGTAGGAGGTACCTAATCTCCGAAACTACTCATCCGATAACTTGGCCATGTGTCATAGGATATATTTGAGGCGGTCAGCGCCAGACTGGCCTATCTTTTCCAGACACAATTAAAATGCTTTGTGTCTGGAAAAGATAGGCCACTCTGGCGCTGACCGAAACATTTTATAGTATATTTGATTTCCACGCGAACGAAGTCGCAAGCAAAAGCTAGTTCATAATAAAGCTGTACAAATTACGTCTTCAAAAAGAACCAAATGTAGTACCTACAAATATATTTATAGAGAAGCTCGTTTTTTATCTGGGTAAAATCAATATTAGAAGTCATAATTTGTCTGGCCTGTCAATATGAATATTGAGGCTATCGGGCCAGTGGCATTGCACCCACACCGATTAATAAGAAGAAAGTCGTTCGACACTTTTCCACTAGCCAAACTATAATGAAATGTTAATGAATAGACTCAATTTGGAAAAGGAAAATCACCTACAGAGAGGGAACAAGAGAACACATATCAACTTTTAGGAGGTCAATGACGAAGGATATGACTAACGTCTTCGTCTTGTCGTTCCTCTCCCAATTCTGAAGGTTGGACATCAGCCTTAATATTGTCTCCCGACTCCTTGTCCCTGGCGAGGTGGAACCACTCTACGGCACTCGAGACAGTTTTTCCCATCATTATCAATTGCAATATATCGTATCTGACGTGCCTAAAATTACGACCGAAGTAGGCATCTTTATGTGAAAAATACAATATAGCTTTGAATAACGAAACAACACACAGAGAGAGAAGAACGTGGAAAAACATAATATTTTAGAAGGCAAGTGATAATAGTATCTAGAAAGAAGTGATATACAAAGCAGAATAGACATCAGGGGCACAAACTTTTTCCATGCATTTGATTCTAGACCCCCCCAGTGTTAACATATTTCGTTGGTTTCTATCAAATATCAGCTGTTCTATACATTTTAACCGCGTAGGTGCTGCACTTTTGTAGGAATAACTGTTTTTTTTTCAACAAACGACGAACCATTTTATCGCTGGGTCTAGAATCATTAACTGAATCCATGGTAAAGTTCTATGTCACGATACCCCACCACCTTACCACATCCTACATTTTATAAATTGAGTTTCCGTTCGTTCGAGCTTATCTCAGGAACTACTGTACAGGTTTTCATATGGTTTTCACCAATAGAAAGAGGAATTTTCTACGAAGGTTTTATGCTATAGTTTATTACCAAAACACATGGGATTTTTAAGAAAATTCACACGGACAGTCGCGGGCAAATAAAATATGATGCGGAAGACAACCTAAATGTAGAGTGTCAAATTGCCGCTACTGTACATCTTACTGTCTTACATACTTGACTCATCAGCATAAAAGGGGTAATTGAATGAGTAATTTGTGCCAATCGTATCAACACACCGGCACCGTTAGAATCGATCATCAGCGCCCACTGGTAGTCATCATCAATCAAAATAATTACCAATTGTCTTGTCACATGTTCTTGTATAAAACTTCATAACAGTATTTGTTTGGAACTGCAACAGTTGAATCACGGCATTCAATGATGTTTTGAAACGAATTGTTAGTCAATCAAATTGTGTAATAATATAGCTTGTAAATAATTAAAGATAATATTCGTGGGTAAATAAAAGCCGTACGGATCGACCGGTTAAGCTACGCTTGCCGCGGTCGGTCAATGGATGGGTGACCATGCATTTCATACTGAGAACCGTGCCCCGTGCCTTGGAAAGCTATCAGTCCCAGCTGTCATTTGTAGATCTTTGGCTGGGTTTAGATGGGTGACCATCCATTTCGAGACATCGCCGTGCCTCGGAAAGCACGTCAAGCCGTTGTTCCCGGCTGTCATTCGTTGATCTTTGACAGTCGTTATAGATAGTCAGAAGCTAGACAATCTGACAACCAGTCTTAGGCTGAATTTCCATCAGAGACGAGCGAAGATGTGTAGCGAGGGATGCGTGTGATAATGAGCAATGATACCGCTTCATTGTCATAAATTGTATTAAGTTAGCGCTGTAATTGGTTAGTTTCACACACATTCCTCCTACATCTCTGATGGAAACGCAGCCTAACCAAGAGGTACCATGTTACTCAGCAACTGGGTTGTGGAAGTCAGATAGGCAGTCACTTCATGTAAAACACTGGTATTCAGCTGCATCCGGTTAGAATGGAAGCCGACCCCAATATAGTTGGGAAAAGGCTAGGCAGATGATGATACATTGTATACATATTAATTTATATTAAAAGTCAAAAATGAGGGAAATATCATTTTACATTTATAATTTTATCACTTTCTCCAACTTGCTATCTCATTCAATATTTTATTACATTATTTTAATATTTTCGAATTTTTATTTATTTAGGCTTCTTCCTTAGAAATTCTCCACCAGTCGACCAAGGGTGGTGAAGAGTTAACAGGGCAGGTGCATAGTTTAAAAGTCAAAAAAAAATATTAGAAAGATTAGAAAGTAATAAAATAGACTTAACACTTATTTCAAAGAAGAAAGATGTTTTAAGTCTATTTTATTAGTTTTAAGCTCAAAGCTTGTCCTTTTGCGAACAATTAATAGGCTGCCAAAATCATCAAAATTTACATTTGTATTATTTTTTTTAGCTTTAGCTTATACTATCTTTGTAGCTTTCACAATGTTCAAGTTATTTACCTTTGCACGTATAAATATTCAATCTAACTAATGGTTCATCATCACTATCATCAGCCGGAAGACGTCCACTGTTGAACAAAGGCCTCCCCCATAAGGGCCATAATCCCCACGCTCGGCAGGCGTCTTGAGGATCGCATTGAGGTTGTTGAGTACACGGAATCCACTGCTGCCCGACTTCCGGATTTTGCTTTATTGCCTTCTACTACCTACACACTCGGGATGAAGTAGGTAGGTGCTATTCTAGCCGGATGCCCCACGGGGTAACTAATGGTTAGAGATGGCAGAATACATGGTTTTATTTTAATATCTTCTTTTATTAATTAATCTAATTACGGGTGATAAAACAGATATTAATAATTACCGCCCCATCAGTTTGGTTTCGCATCTATATAAAGCTTTTATAAAAGTAATCGAGGACCGCATATGTGAATCACTCGACAAACATCAGCCTCCCGAACAGTCCGGATTTCGCCGCGGCCTCTCTACTACTGACCACCTCCAAGCTATCAACCAGATTATCTAAAAGCATGTAGAATTCCAACTCCCACTTTATATCGCATTTGTGAACTATTCAAAAGCTTTCGATAGTATCAGCCACTGTTCAATTGTTAACGCTCTAAATAATCAAGAAATAGCCCCACTTATATTCCACTTTTGCAAAATATGTACAGAAAAAGTACCGCAGCCATTAAAATATAAGACAGGACCATCTTTTCAGATAAATAAAGGAGTCAAGCAAGGAGATCTGCTGTCTCCAAAATTATTCACGGCAGTACTGGAGGAAGTCCTCAGAAAACTGACAGCAGGCTGGGTTGAGAAAGGCATTATGGTCGGACATAAGAGATTATTCAATCTCCGATGAATATGTCCAAGACCAAGTCGATGACGAACAGCACGAATCACAGGATCACAGTGGCGGGTGAGGAGATTGGATACGTCGATGAGTATCTCTATCTTGGTCAAATAGTCTCCATCCAGGCAAGACAAAACAAAGAAGTTGCTAGACGCACCGAAAATGCTTGGAAGAGTTATTGGGCAATGACAGACCTCATGAAGGGCACTCTTCCACTGTCCCTTAAGACTAGGCTCATCGACGTGTGTATTCTTCCCATCCTCACATATGGTTTACAAACATGGTCTTTGACAAATCAACAGAGGTCCATCCTTTCGGTTTGCCAGAGAGCTATGGAACGGAGTATTCTGGGTATAAAACTGCAAGACCGGGTTAGGAATACCACCATCCGTTCCATTACAAAAACCACTGACGTCACTCGGAAAGCTGTCATGCTGAAATGGAATTGGGCTGGACACATCTGCCGCATGTCAGACGATCATTGGGCCAAACGTCCAACCCAATGGGTTTCTCTACATGGCAAGCGACATCGCGGCAGGCCCAGGCGGAGATGGCGGGATGATCTAGACTCCTTCGAAAAGACTGGCCCCAAATAGCCCTTAACAGAGAGAGTTGGAAGGAGAGTGGAGAGGCCCTTGCCCAGCAGTGGGAAAATCCAGACTGAAATAAATATAATAATCTAATTACGAGTATATAAAAATAAGGGGTTTACTCATTCAGTTACAGACTAAAAACAGAAAACAGAAATTTGGCAGATAGATAATTTATAGTTAGGAAACGTCAGTTTTATAGATGAGATTTTGAGATCTTGCAAGAGGGTCGAATTAAGGGGGTTTTCGAATTCCACGGTAGTATAATGTGAAACTGTTCATTAATATTAAGGTCTGGATGTACCATTTACTCAGAAATAAATTATATTCGCCGAAGAACTGACGTCACCGCCATAGATCTCCGAATATGCAAGTTGATATGCCAATGGGCAGGCTACATCGCTCGAAGAACCAATTACCGATGAGAAAGAAAGGTTCTTGAGTGGCGACCACGAAACGGAAGATGCAGCGTTGGTAGGCCTCCCACTAGATGGACCGACGACATCGTCAAGGTCGCGGGTAACCGGTGGATGCAAGCACCAGGTTGCCGCTCGTTGTGGCGTTCTATGGGGGAGGCCTTTGTTCAACAGTAGACGTCTTCCAGCTGATGATGCTGATGATGAAGAAATGCTATTATTATTACGCCGACGAAATCGTGGCAAAAACTAGTTAAATATAAAAGCAACCATCAACCATATAAGTATCGAGACCTTAATACCATTTGACACGAGCATAACCTCTCACCGGTCGCCATCTTAGCTAATAGTGCAGTCGCAGCGGCACGACGGTGTTGCACCTTGAACTGCATTTAAGATTTACACGGAGAAAGTTTGTGCTGCACACACTTCAATGGTTCAATACAAGGTACATGCACTGTTCTCAGTTATAACGCGAATGCGAAAGTCTGTTTGTGGATATACAATTCAGGCAAAATAAACTTTTGTGTGATTTGAAAAACCAAGCGCAGAATCTTCAAGCTTTTACTTTTCAATAATGGCTTTTGTGGGAGAGACACCACAATAGTGCCAAACTGTTTGCAAATGACGATTTTTAATTAATTAGCATCTATTTGGGTCGGGCTGTCTAATTTTAAACCTACTCATTATAAACATATAATGTAGCAAGGCGTTGGTATTGGGCAGAATAAAGCAAATAACAAAAATTTCTGTCTAGACGATTAGACATAGAATTTGTTATGAAATATGACCATAGTTGTTTAAAATTATTTCTAGTAGCTTCATTATTGTGATAAAGTGTTATTAACAAAAATAGAATAAAATAAAGCTTTTACTTAAATTAATAATGACATAATATCACAAATTTATTAGGCTATAAAAATACAAAACTTTACGCTCACTTTAGTTGATAGATACCAACATGATTGTGTGTCGTTGAACAATAGGTAAATAATGGATTCAATAAAAATATAATTAATTCTATTAAAATATTCCAAAGTCTCAAACTGTTCGTAATAAACATAATTTATCCGTGTCGTTTCTCTGTTAAATAATTCAACGAACACGTCGAGCTTTCCTTGATCTGTTCATTTTTATTAATTGAATATTCATAGAAGATAAGTGATTGCCCAAAACTAGAAACATCGGCGCCTTTCCAAACAACACACGTATCATTTAATATTCACTTTCATATTTATGTTTTATGATTACCTAACTTGTCTCATATAACGTCGCTTCGGAATCTGTTAGACAAGAATAATTTATACTTTACCCTTTGACCATCAGTGGGATCTGGCATATAATTTTGCCATCGATCACTCTTAAGACGTTGATATAGATAGAGATAGAGAGAGATATAGAACCCTTCAAATTTTTAAATCAATAACACTAACTAAGCCCATGATAAAAATGTATCACTGCGGATCTTAGCACTAAATCTTCAAAAGCATTGAAGCGAAAAATGTTACTGTCGCTTCATCTAATGATGAATGAACATTCCTTCCTAAGATTTAGGCAATAGCTCATGCCAGCGCTAGTTTACCTGGCACCTAATTGCTCATATACATGCAGTTTGGCACTCCGTGTGAATTATACATAAATCATAACCAGTTGACAGATTTGTTATTTACTAAAGACAAATAGAGGGCATGTAATATAACTACAAGCGTCATAAGCCAAAGCACCAACAAAAAGTTATTGGCTTGCGCGCTCTAGAAATAGCTGTAATAACTGGATACAGCTGCGTTCATCCTACCTCATCAACGTAACATTTGCACAGGTTTAAAGTTTCTTGGCAAAACTATTGTAGCGCATATTTGCGTAAATCATACTTGCTCACACATAATACTCCACACCACTTATATTTCTCAATTAACGAAATTAGACTATCATTTAAACGACCTTAAAGATCAGTGTCAACAAAGCTATTGTTCGAAGCGTTTTCAATGAGCTCAATAACTTCTTTGCGTTGCTCGCATTTCAGTTGAGTAGTCATGTGTTCCTTCTCAATGTCATCGGTAATTTCAGATTGTCAATTTTTAGAAAGGACGTTTGGTACCTGTTTGTTTCTTGCTCTCAATTGTACCTAAGGATCAAAGAAAGTGAAACATCTAGCTCCCAAGGCGAGTCGTTTGTCTATTTGAATTGTAGCACACAACAGCTGCCGTTATTACCTTGCCATGTTTACCTTGAAACAACCATTCAAAGCTTATCCTAAATATTGTTGCTTATACTGGTTTCTGGAGAATTTACTTAAAGAATTCGACCATGGATGAATAAGTAGTTGAGTTACTATATACATTTATGTTGAGTGTGTTTGACCGCGTTTTATTTTAACTAGCATTCTAGATTTTCAGCAAGTATCTGCTGACTTTCGTCCAACTGACAACAAAGCTTTCATACACCGCGCTCATTAGCACGTTGACAATAATAGGTATTAAAACGCTTCAATGACAACGCATCTTCACTCTAGTTCACATTCTACACATCTCGAATAGACCGCTGTCTACACCTGCGTGCCTTATTTTAGATCGACGCTGGCCGTGATGGCAGTTGCAAGGTGACGCGGGATTATTTTCATATTCTGGGTCACGATGTGTGTTTTGTCTCAGGGACACGTATTCCCGTTTCCACGAGGTCGCGTGTCATCTTTATGTGACAACGTCCGCGTCGTTACTAAATCATATTATAAATTCCACCTAGTCCAAGGTGTTTTATAGAAAACAATTCCTTTCTATTTCATGTCTAAACAAATTCGCTAAGATCAGCTGTGACTGCAGTCTGACTCCAAAGTACTTACACAAAAGATAACATCTCCTTAATGATCCATAATAGCTGTACCGATTACTCGACCTTTTGCGCATATTCAATGATTTCGAATGTTTTCCCCGATAAATCATCATCGCGATCCGCTATCAATGATACAGAACTTTCTTTTAACAAAATATCACATAAAACTTAATAAATGAAGCGTCTTTACAGTGTGCGCACCCATTCGCTGCCCGTTAACTGCGCTGTTAATTTACGACATATGGTAGCTAGGCGACTTATACCTTCACCTGTATTATTGTAGGTCATGTGGTAATGGAAGGTAGATTATTATTATTTTCTATCCTGTGCCAAGAGGCGAGTTCCAAAGATGATTCATACATTACGATCTCAGAATGCAGTTCGGTCACTTTTAATGTTCCGCAGTGATGGCATCTTCGCTAACGTCACTTTGTATCTATGGATATAGGTGCTTGATAATTCGATTCTATTTTCTATAGCAAAATACTTTTTAAAAGCATCGACAAAAGAATCAAATTTCTGTGACGCGAACCTTTGAATTCAAATGTGCTTGCAGGTAGAATTTTTTGCTCATGTCTCACATGCCTTTGTTTATGTCTACCTACCTTGTCTGTGAACTGGTTAACAATGGCGTAGTTATCTACACGATTGGCTTTAATCAGTCAGGTATCTATGCAATCGTCTATAACATCATGATTTTCTATTTCTTCGTAAGATCTAATTAGGATGAGACTTAATAACTAACCTACTTGCGCTGAAATCAACAGATGACGTAATACAGTTCAATTGAAGTGAACTGTTCTTTGAATTAATTGTCAACTTCAGCTTTAGTCCAGCTTGGTCACGCAGTCTGTTGAATGTATTGAATTCTATTTATCAGTTCCGACCTTGACGCCACCTCCGGAACCAATCGTGTTTGTGAGTTTGCATAGGAGCGCCGCTGTTCGTGAACTATACTGCTTTTTAGATCTTGATCAATGTCTATTAACAATAGAATTAGGTCTTTATTCGACCGGCACGGCTTTCGATACACAGTTAATGATATAATCATTATAACGGTGACGACTGCGTGGCCCATTATGTGGGTTATTGCTATCTAATGGTATTTGAATAGCTAAAAATATACATTCATATCTACATCCGTTTAAATACACGCTGGATTAGTTGGTTTTAAAAACAAAGGAATTTTAAAACTCTTTTGTGTTTCACGTTATTCCTTGAACGAACAAAGCGATGGACACAGAATACTAAATTACTTAAATAAATAAGCTTTGAAATGTTCTAATTTATTTCAAAATACTCATTGTACTGTGACAGACAATATTCGTAGATAGCCAACATTCCCGTTGCCACAATTTTGAGTCGAAATTGCAAATCCACTGTGTCGGGTGCTAATAACCGCCTGCGAATTTGGCACTGCGAGAGGGTCGGACCCCTCGACCGCCCGCTCCCCTACCTGATGCAACTGCAGTATTGATTAAGGGCACTTGTATACGTCCAACAATGTCGTAGTTCCGAATACTTCGTTAGAACAAATTAAAATGTAAATTTAATACCTACGTACTACTTTTTAAACACTTATAATTTTGTAACGCACGCACACTCCACCAAAATGCTGTAAATAGTAATTCTACGAACAAACACTGCCTGGGTATTACGAAACACGACTCTGTCACCTTTCTGACTATGTAAACAAAACGCTTAAATAATTCTCACTTTCGCTTTCAGACCTTCACAGCATGGTGCAACAGCCACCTTAGGAAGGCTGGTACCGGTATCGAGAACATCGAGGAGGATTTCCGCAATGGGTTGAAGCTCATGTTGCTGCTGGAGGTCATCTCCGGCGAGACCCTGCCCAAGCCTGACCGCGGCAAAATGCGTTTCCACAAGATCGCTAACGTCAACAAGGCTTTGGACTTCATTGCCTCTAAAGGTAAATAAATGAGCTATTCATTCACAAAGTTACCTCATCTTATTGTTACGTGGAATAAATAAAATACAAAATGAACATTTGGTGAAAGCAAAATCAATCAACTACAATATTGGATATCGATCGATGCCTCATGTCCTTGATTTAACTAAGTAAAAGCTATGTAATGTAAATTTAAATCAATATCTTTGAGTGGATGTCTACAGTCTACTCAACGTCTTTTCTGCATGCTCTGAATCTTTATCGAGGGTGTATCCTTAATTGCTTCGGACTTAAATAACGCAACGATTACACAGAGCATTGCGCATTTTCCGATTTAGCGTAAAAATCACATGTTAGTGCAGTATGTAATGGGTAATTCAAGCATACTTATTAGTTATTACTCAATGCTATGTCTCGTAGGTGATTTGCAAATAACCCGTCTCTAGTACTCCTACACTCATTACAGTTTTCAAAACACCGTATTTTATTGCCAAACATGATGGAGTTTCTACCGATTGGCTACACCACAAAACTTAAGGAAAATAAAATAATCAAACTGCGAAGTAGGTACTTACTTATAAACCAATGTTGGACCAATATAATGTCAAGCTATTACAGAACTAACGATAATGATACAAAAAAAAAGTGAGGGTTTGTTTCTACAAAATCATAAAGTGTACAGCGAAAACAATTTTCACGATTTAGAGGGCCATTAAACTGTTCACGACAACATGATTTCATACAATGTACCTGTTGATGAAGTAGTCAAAGCTGTACCAAGAAAATAATGAGCTTAGATCCATCAAACAGCCAGTTAATACTAAGAACCAGTACCATACAGTAGGTACTGAAAAAGTTAGTGACTATGACTAAAAAATTACAAAAATCAGCAGTTTTGACAAAGAGTGTTAAAATAATCCATCATTATGATCAGGAGTTATCGATCTATGCATTTCACGTTCATCATAATATCATTATCATCAAAAATCTTTTTTAATTTCAACGTCATACTGCTGGATGCACAATCTAAAATAGAGTAGGTTATTTGAGGTATAACAACAGATCACCAGGCTCTGTTAAATTGAACATGTTAACTCAGTTTAATGTCAAGAATATACATCAGACTAATATTGCAAGTAGGTAAAAACAAAATCTACAGAATTTAAAAGGTTCTTCTTTTAATAAAAAAAACATAAACTTGAGACATTAATTACAACCACACCACACCTCTTAGGTATTTTGCGTTTCACGTTTCTATAAAAAAAACACAATTTTATTTTAACATCCAAATACGGTTAATGGTATGACGCCAATAGGGTAATACTAAGAACATACCAACATACTACATACGATGTTTGAGGAAGTCTGACACTTTACAAACGTAGGTAATATTCCTAATATAGAAAATCTGAAAGCAATCCCATTGTTTAACGGATCAAAATATCACAAATTGGTTACGTAATATCATGTTAAATGTCTCAACAAATACACACTACTGACAACTATTTCCAGGCGTAAAGTTGGTGTCCATTGGTGCCGAAGAAATCGTCGATGGCAACCTTAAGATGACCCTGGGTATGATCTGGACCATTATTTTGCGATTCGCCATCCAGGACATCTCAGTAGAAGAAATGACCGCCAAGGTAAAACCACAATCTATTGACCATGTTGAACATACAGAATCGATTCAATAAACCTTTAACAACAAACTTGTGTAATAAACATTAGTCATCGACGGTAATAATGTGAATAAACGTACCTAATTCGTAATGCATTTTTTCACATCTACAATTCAATATACAAACTCGGAATTACCGATAAATAAGCACAATTGAGTAACTGTATGATATTGAGAATTCGCTGAAATGTTTCCCATCATATACCCCACGCATTTTAATGCTTGTTCGATAATTTTATTGATAACGCTACCAACTTCCTTCGTATGATTGTTCATCAATTTAATTTTTATTTTCGCTCAACAGGAAGGTCTGCTGCTCTGGTGCCAACGCAAGACAGCCCCATACAAGAATGTCAATGTCCAGAACTTCCACCTATCGTTCAAGGACGGTCTAGCCTTCTGTGCCCTGATCCACAGGCACAGGCCCGACCTCATCGATTACAGCAAATTGTCCAAGGACAATCCTCTAGAGAACTTAAATACGGCTTTCGATGTGGCCGAGAAGTATCTCGATATCCCCCGCATGTTGGACCCCGACGGTAAGACACGCTTGTTATGCTTTTTGCTCAAGAATTAGAATAACGCACTAACAAGGGCAAATAAAGCTCTTGAACCATTAATATATTGATTTTTCGATATGGGATATGAGACCATACGTGACATGTCACTGCCGAATTGCCGCATTTCAGTATTTTTACAACCTCATCAAAGAATGTACGACACATATAAATTGTAACTGGATATTGCAGACTTAATAAACACACCAAAGCCGGACGAGCGCGCCATTATGACCTATGTGTCGTGTTACTACCACGCCTTCCAAGGCGCGCAACAGGTACTAAACAAATGTAAAATGGCCGCCACTCGTTACCGCCATTTCCGCGTTTGATACCCGAACCCTAACGCCAGGCCTTTGTGTGTAACTTATAGCATGATGAGTGCCTCGCTTTATGTTGAAGAAGCTCCAACTGTCAGTGTTGTTGGACTAACACTATTGACCTCGGAAGAGTTTCACAGACTAGTTGTAACATTATCTATGGATGGGACATGAAAAAATGTGTCGATAGGGTCACATTTTCGGTCCCATTCCATCCATCAGTCCTTGGTCATCATACCTCATCTACTGACGATGACTGCCCTTTTGATGTACCGAGTACTTAAGTATAGAAAGGTCTTCCGAGGTTAAATCCTTTGAAAAAAACATGTTCCAGATTTGCCACTTCTCCAAAAGTATATAAGTATTTTAAGATGTGTCAGAATCAACGAACCTAAAAAATATAACCTCGTTATTTTTATATTGATTCTAAGCAACAAAACCCGTACCCACCTACCTAAATAATTATGAAATGTGTTACAAACATTTTTACAATAATAAGCTTTATGTTGTTAACTCAAACAGTATTTTATTGATATCAAACGAAAGAATGCTTGTGTTCTAAATTAATCGCTCTCGTAATTTGCAGTTATTTGAATTAACTCGTCATTTATTTTATTGTCTAGATGTTCATTTCAACACTGTCAATTAGTACTACATTTATTTATTTCCTGTTTCAAGTACTATTATTAAATACGATAAGACAGTACGGGTTGTTAAAATACCAAGTTTTTTTTTTATATTTTTCCTGTAGTATTTTAAAGACGACTTTCCGACCAAGAATAAGATCAAATACAATTCCATTAAGAGCAGCAATAGACCATCAAAACGGTGAATACAAAAGTTAATAAACAAGGATGTTAATGTTAACGAAGTTGTTTTCCAAATAATAAAACACAAGCATTCTACTAGGGAATAATTCATGATACATCGCATGAGAACTAACACCGTGTCGCTTGCGTGCCGCTTGTCAGATCTGCAGAACACAGCGATGCCGGACGAGCGTGCGGTCATGACATACGTCTCTTCATACTACCATTGCTTCTCAGGCGCACAAAAGGTTTGTGTTTTCTGTACCTACTAATGAACGTATATGTTGCGATTTTCTGAACCAAATAGAAATTATTAAAAAAATATGTGAGTTGATTTCAATTTTGAATTTGGGGTGATAATAATCAGATTTTAAAACAGCTTGCTCAATGTTTCAAAGCTTTATTATATGTACATACATAACATATGAATAAAATTAATATTATCATCAGTTTGTCGTTTAGCTAGTGACACCTAGTTTAATCGGCAAAGATGTTTCATAAATGTAACAGATATGTAATGTACAACCCACAGGCTGAGACGGCCGCGAACCGCATTTGCAAAGTTCTCAAAGTCAACCAGGAGAACGAACGCCTCATGGAAGAGTATGAGCGTCTTGCCAGTGACGTAAGTATGCCTACTACTTTCGCAACAGCGCGGCAGTTCTTTTTAAACATGATTAAGTCAACCAATACACAGAGAAAGAGTGAAAGCTAATAAATAGAGTATTAGAGAATCATCGGAAGATCCTTGACCACAGCAGCATAAAATTTTTAACGCGACTCCTCTTCCCACTCGTTCCGTATACTTCAACTAACTCTCGCGCTGTTACGTACTTAAAATGTTTTATGTTGCAATAAATATTAGTGACGGTTTTAAATTTTATAGCTACTGGACTGGATCAGGCGTACCATGCCTTGGCTAAACAGCCGCCAAACCGACAACTCTCTTGCCGGTTGCCAGAAAAAACTGGAAGACTACCGTACTTACAGGTAAAAACGTTTTATACCTTGACATTATAGCACATTATAGACATTATAAAATGAATGCATTAGTCCAGTAACAAAGCCATGTTTACATCCCAGTTATCTGACAAGTAAAGTTAGAGTTTCTTGCAGGACAAAATATCAAATCCTAAAAATCGATCGATAAGTCAGAACAGCGCGCTATAATACACCTATTACGATCGGCAGAGTCCACATACGACCCACACAAAAGTTGACGATTATTTGTATTTTTGCATTTAGGCGTAAACACAAGCCACCACGTGTAGAACAGAAGGCCAAGTTGGAGACAAACTTCAACACCTTGCAGACCAAGCTCCGTCTGAGCAACCGCCCCGCGTACATGCCCACAGAAGGCAAGATGGTCTCTGTAAGTATTACCAACATCCAAGCTGAGATTACTCTGATCTGAAAAATGGTATTTATTCCATATTAACATTAACTCTCATCCTGTTTCTATGAACTAAAAGCGACAACCATTATTGGAACCATGATCAAATTTTATATATGTTGGTTATATTTGAAGGACATCGCCGGAGCTTGGAAGGGCCTGGAGATATCCGAGAAAGCATTCGAGGAATGGCTGCTGAGCGAGATGATGCGCCTTGAGCGTCTTGAGTACCTGGCCCAGAAGTTCAAGCACAAAGCCGACATCCACGAAGACTGGACCAGAGGTGGGTGCAAGAGTCTACCAACAATATTTGTAACGAAGCTTTCATTTTAGTTATTCTCGTATATCGCGTTCAAATTTTAACACAGCTGTTATTCGAAATCCAAAGAGACACACAAAACGTCTAAAAGTTTACCAAGACTCAATTCTGAAATCGATCCACTTCAAATTCCAGGCAAGGAGGAGATGCTGCAATCTCAAGACTTCCGTCAATGCAAGTTGTACGACATCAAAGCTCTGAAGAAGAAGCACGAGGCCTTCGAATCAGACCTCGCCGCTCACCAGGATCGCGTCGAACAGATCGCTGCTATTGCCCAGGAACTCAAGTAAGACATCTGCATTTTCTTATACAATTCAACTAAAACTTATGAGAATCAATTGCTGAAAGCCCAGCAATGTAGGTATTTTTCAAAGTAGTTTGTCAGGGCCTCTATCGGAAGAAGCCATTTTTAGTTTGTAAAATAGTTAATAGTTTGGAAATAAGTACGGGAGTACGGGTATGGGGCTGACATAGTCTTATTTGTGACTACAAGCCCCTAAATAAAATTAGAAATAAAATGCCCAGCGATTTCAAAAATTGCACTCAATTCCAACTTCCTTTAAGTTGGAATTGAGTGCAATTTTTGAATTTTTTGAAATCATGGCAGGATTTGTTCAAAAAAAAGAAAGATTTTTAGAGAAGTTGAAATTCTAACTCTTATACTCTTGGGTACCTAAAGAGTATCTTTAGACATTTAATAGTAGATTGTATGACAAGGGAGCAAAATAATATTTTTACGGCGAGGGCGCTATTTTGAATCCAGAGCGAAGCGAAGGATTCTAGAATAGAATCCCGAGCATAGCGAGGGATTCTAAAATAGAATCCTGAACGTAGCGAGGGATTCAAAGTACATCGCCTGAGGGAAAAATATTATTGCTCTCGAGTCATATACTCTACTTTTCATCTCGTTCTATGAGAAAATATTTCTTCCGGGATTTCGTAGGTAGGTATTAAGTTTTGTATAACGTTATTAGCTTCTATGTTTATTGTTTCAGGAGTTAATGCACTATCACTTTCAGAACTCGACGTAAAACTCATTTTTTTTGTAAAATACTATAAAGTCCGTACCGATTACAACAAAAGCGAAGTAAATCGCGCGCTCTTGTTTTTTTTTTTAGTTACCGCGCCTCCCCGCACCGTAAGCCAACACTTACAGCCAGTAATTTATACAATTTGCGTTCGATTTCTATGAACAAATCATGTTCCAAATTCAAATCTCATTACTGCCCGCTAAAAAGTCTAGTGCAGAAAAAAGCTACTTTGCTCCCGCTTATAGAGGAACAAAACGACACTTTTCGAATAGAAGGGATGAAAAATATTTTTAAAACCCCGCAATAAAAATGAATGTTAAAAGTGAATAGTTTAACGAAATGGCGGCTGACAGTAACAGTGACATTGACAGCCGCCCTTTCGCAGTTCTTACACTGAAAATTCATCGTTTTACGGGAAATATTGTCACAAATAATGATTATATTTTCCACACACTTGCAACATCACATGTCTGCAAATTCGATAGATCCGTTAATGTCACTTGTCACTTTTTTTTATTAAGTCAAAAGTTAGATTTTAATTCCGATATATTTTAATTATGCGGGGGTTTAAAAATATGGTAAGTCACTCTAGGTAATGTATTCTCCACATTGGAAAATATTTTAAACCCTCTAAATGATTTTTATTTTCATAGTACCCGATTTAAAGGTCTCTTACCTTTAAATCGAGTACTGCACAAGTCAAATCAAGTCTGTGTCAAGTCTCATCGTTCGTGGCACGTACTGCACCTATGTGTCTCGCCATGATTCTTTTATACATCAGGTAAAAATAGCGGGTAAAAAGAAAGACTTGCCTTATTTACAATGGAGCAATGTGAACCATTCGCAGCACCCTGGAGTACCACGACGTGGCGAGCGTGAACGCGCGCTGCCAGCGCATCTGCTCGCAGTGGGACCGCCTGGGCGCGCTCACGCAGCGCCGGCGCCACGCGCTGGACGACGCCGAGCGCGTGCTGGAGCAGATCGACCTGCTGCACCTAGAGTTCGCCAAGCGCGCCGCGCCCTTCAACAACTGGTATGTATCCGCAATATACATAAGCTAAGCTAAGCTCCAAAGCCTTGAACATCGCCGTACCGTTGCCAGTCTTTCGGTCTTTTATCGAATACATTTCGGAGAGTGTGCTTTGGAATTGCACAACTTAATTCCCCCATCCCCATTCTATCATCGGACGAGCAGGGACACGGCGAAGCGTCACCGCTATACGGTTGAAGTTCCACGATCTCGAACCAAGCACTTCACACGCTTCAACATTTATTGTGCGAACTGCCAGACTGTGGAATTCACTGCCCGCCTCTCTATTCCCCGAAACATATAATCTGGGTATCTTCAAGGCACGAGTGAACCGGTTTATCCTAGGCAAGCGTGCTCCATCTTAGGCCGCATCATCACTTAAGATCAGGTGAGTTGCGGCCAAACGCAAGCCTATAACAACATAAAAAAAAAATATAGTATCTTTGGGACGGATCTGCGAGATACCAGCTTGATGCCCTAGAGTCAATTGAGAAACGAGCCAAGAGGATCATTGGCAATGATAGGCTCGTCGAGACAAAGTTTCAAAGTCTTGAGCATCGACGCCGAGTTGCTGGCTTGTCGGTTTTCTATCGGTTGCATTTTGGGGAGTGTGCGACGGAATTGCATAACTTAATTCCGCCGAGCCCGTTCCATCATCGGACCACAAGACGTACCGCGATGCGCCACCGGTAGGCATATGGTGGACATCCCACCTACACGCACAAAACGTTTTGGGAACACATTCATTGTGCGTACTGCTAAGGAATGGAATTCCCTGCCTGAGTCTGTGTTTACTGATAGCTACAACCTGGGAGTCTTTAAGTCTAGAGTGAATAGGTTACTTCTAGGCAAGCGTGCTCCATCTTAGACCGCATCATCGCTTTCCATCAGGTGAGATAGTGGTCAACGTAGCCTATCAATTGATAAAAAAATAGCTATATAAAATACTTTTCACGTGGCATTTGCCGTCATTGATCAACCTAAATTTTTTGACATTCTTAATTTCAAAAACAGAAACAAAGGGGCGTCGCCACACTTGACGGAAATACGACACGGAATCAATTTTTTTTTTTAAACGTGGCCCCATACTAGGTATTTCTCCTGTGTCGTGGGTACATCACATACACAAACAGCCAGACCCGGAAGAACTATCTGTAGGCCATACAAATATTTGTTTCGTGTGGGGATCGAACCCGCGAGACGCAGCGCAGCAGTCAAACGCTCAACCACTGCGCCAACCGTGCCGCCGTTTAGTTACAACTTACAGACAGACGCAGAGGCCGGGCGGTTCGCAACGGGGCGACCAGGATCGGTCGCCCCGTGTGCCCGATATTAGTAATTTATATGCAATAATGTTGTTCCGCCGCGGATGATCGACGGCGGAATTTCCGATCAGTATGCCTATGGGCAGAGCGTCCTAAATTGATGAGGTACTTAATATCTCTTCGTACGAAACTGAACGAAACATTACTTATCGTTTTTCAGCAACTTTAGTCAGCCGCGATGAAGTTGCGTAAATACCTATGAACCGTCAACAAGACGGATGTGTGTGTGAACATACCGTTTCGATGCGTATTGATCTACTTATTTATTTACATTTGTTGCTCAGGTTGGACGGTACCCGGGAGGATCTCGTGGACATGTTCATCGTTCACACCATCGAAGAGATCTCCGGGCTTATGGACGCGCACGCTCGCTTCAAGGCCACTCTCGGAGAGGCTGACAAGGAATACCAGGTAACGTTTCCATTTATGTACATATCAGCCGTTAAATGTACAACTACATGACTTCTTAATCAGCTCAGCGGATTCTAATTGACAAATTCCCAACGAAAACTTGGAACATATTTCTAATCGCAATATAATCACAATTTTCAGGCGATAGTCAACCTGGTCCACCAGGTTGAATCCATCGTGAAACAGCACCAGATCCCTGGTGGTTTGGAGAACCCCTACACTACTCTTACTGCTCACGTAAGTTTCGTATTTACTAAACTAATAGCAATTCTGTAGAACCCAGCTTCGAGAACAGGCGATAACTTAAACTATCATAAGTTGACAGTCTATGATGTGTATTATGAAATTATTCATCTTAATCATGTCACACTTATAAACAAACCCGAAGTTAATCATGGCTCAACAGGCAACAAAGTATAAGTCCTTTAGACCTTTCAAAATATCGATGATTTTGCTAGTTTAAGACCTAATTGTAACAACAAAAATCTGACTAACCAATAACTTTGTCAAGATTTTACTAAACACTTTACGAGCGACTCATTTCAATATTTTTTTCTTTATTTTGGAACCCAGTACTCTGTCTCAATAGACAAATAAATTAAAAAGACAATCGAGAGGATTTCAATAAACTTTATACTAATTAAGGACACATCGACTAAAATATTGAGTAGCTTAACCAACTTATTTCTCCATCTCAGGAGCTGAACTGCAAGTGGTCAGACGTAAGGCAGCTGGTTCCCCAACGCGACAACACCCTCGCCGCGGAACTGCGCAAGCAACAGAACAACGAGACTCTCAGGCGCCAGTTCGCAGAGAAGGCCAACGCTGTCGGACCCTGGATCGAAAGGCAAATGGATGCCGTCACCGCTATTGGAATGGGTCTGCAGGTAAAGATTTGATTATGTTTTGATGCTATCAATGGTCCAGTCGAACAACCACATTTTATTTACATACTCAGATTTTTTTACTTTTAAAAACTAACCTTAAGTGTGGAGCGTTACATGTAATGCTCGTAGTGCCGTCCACACGTAGAATTCGTGTTATATTACACGTTGGATTACATTACACGTTACACCCGTCTGGACCCGGCTTAAAGGAAATGCTTCAAATCCCGCGAAAATGATTTCCGTACATATTTCGATGTAGACCTACTACGTAGATAAAAAATCTGCCCGAATGTGGCAGCCAAAGGTTTTCAATTATATGGGTATATTCTAGCCAGAAATGATTATTATTCGTACTCAGACGGTCTGTGATATACGAATACGATGGACTTTTGAACTGTGAATATTTTCAAACAAATACTCTACAAAAAATACAATTGTTTATATCAGGGCTCTCTAGAAGACCAACTGCGTCGCCTCAAAGAATACGAGGCCGGTGTGTACGCGTACAAGCCACACATCGAAGAACTGGAGCGCATCCACCAGGCCGTGCAGGAGGGCATGATCTTCGAAAACGGGTAAGTTGACGTGAATTGCAATAAAACTAGTCTGTCAACTGTTCAAATTATCCAGAACACATCTTGGTTTAAAAAACAACAACTAAAAAAAGTTCTTCACAAAACTTATGCTAACATACCAAGTATACCTTCATTAGTCAATAAAATAAATAAAACTACTTTACAGGTATTCGCAATACACAATGGAAACTCTGCGTGTCGGCTGGGAACAACTCTTGACTTCCATCAACCGCACTATCAACGAAGTCGAGAACCAGATCCTGACCCGCGACTCGAAGGGAATTACCCAGGAACAACTCACAGAGTTCCGTGCTTCCTTCAACCACTTCGACAAAAACCGCACCGGTAATTAAAAATTAACTACTCTACTATTCCTTTGTTTTAGCGAGAACGCTGACGATCGGTGGGTGACCGATTTTTTTTTTGGGATACCTTCGTTGAAGTATTTAGAGATTTCTTCACGGACCGATTATAAACGCTCTTTTGCGTTCTATTATCCTTATTGTTTTACAGAAAATAAAGAAAAAAAATGTTTCGTTCCCAGGCCGCCTAGCACCTGAAGAATACAAATCATGCCTGGTGTCTCTCGGATACAGCATTGGCAAGGACAGGCAAGGAGAACTCGACTTCCAGCGCATTCTCGCTGTCGTCGACCCCAACAACACAGGTAAACTTAACGATACTAAAGAATGGTCAGACCTCAAGATTTGTTCTTTCGCTCATCAGTGTCAAAAAATAAACAAGGAAACGTCAAAGATCAAACATTCCAATGCTCTGTTCGCAGGTTACGTGTCGTTCGATGCGTTCTTGGACTTCATGACAAGGGAATCCACAGACACCGACACCGCTGAGCAAGTTATCGACAGCTTTAGGATCTTAGCCGGCGATAAGGTAGCATACTTCCTACAATTCATTTCTTTTTTTTGTCTTGAATTGGTGATACATTGTTTTGTGTCCGGCAGCCCTACATCACGGCAGACGAGCTGAGGCGTGAGCTGCCTCCCGACCAGGCGGAGTACTGCGTTGCGCGCATGCCGCCCTTCCGCGGTCCTGGCGCGCCTGCCGGAGCCCTCGACTACATGGCATTCTCCACGGCACTCTATGGCGAAACCGACCTTTAGGTACAACACGGCGAATATGTACATTTTTAACTTATTTAATAGACTTAAATCTGATAATAATATTAAATAAACTATTTCAAAAACAGCCAGGCTTTCCAATCCCCCGAGCACACGACGGTATTTGGCAAACCTCCAGTTCGCCATTGGGTCGCTGCCTAACGCCTACCATGCTAACGTTTTGTTGAATAGACATATTTATAGAAACTGAACTGATTTTTACTCAGACGCAGGTCGCAGAAGTCGTATCATAGGACACTGTCATCAACGTCATCAGTCAAGGAGAGTAGCTAAGATGACGCGCGACCCCGCGCTCATTACTAACACGACGGCCCGAGGCTACAGCGGCGACGTAATGGCGCACAAACATTATTTCCCTTACATTGACCTACCTCTCAAAAATCGCCCTAAACAAAGGTCAATGTAGAGCAAACAATTTTTGTGGTATAATTTAGTCTATAAAACAGTTCTATATTAAATATTATTATGTGCAATGTTCAAACCAAAAATGCCATTAACTTTCATACCATAAAACTCCTTCCTAATGTTTAGTAACCTTTTGGCTCAAATCAGAGAAATCATTTTATATGTTTACAACACTCTATTTATACATTAGCATTAGGTATTTTTAACTTTTATAAGAAATTCTCAGGGAAGTCACAAAAAAATTATTTGTAAGATAAAAATGGTGCTAATGTTAGGCTTGACTAATGTGTGACACCAAAATAAGACTCATTTACATTGTGAGAATGTTTTTGTTATATTTTTTTTATTTATAAGCAAACATTATTTATACAAGATCAATTTTTATTTACTGCCATTAGTAATTATAGTACTTTGATGGTAGGCACAGTATCGTTTTAAGTTTTCTAAATTTATAAATGTTGCAGGGAAGTGTCACACAAATTATTTATATCATAGATTGCCATAGCTTGCCTGCATCTATTTATTTATCATTTTTATATGATTGTCGTTTGTGAGAGTATTGGAATGAGTACTCAAAATAAATGATCTGCCATATTTTTGTCTTTTAATAATGACTGCATTGTTGAACCAATCAATTAAGTTTCAATGAAACAGCAGCGGTATGTAGAATAAGAATGACTTATGTGCCCAAAAGTATACTAACTCGAATGTACAGCTACTTTAATAAAGAGCTCTTAAACTATTTTTTATTTTTATTTTGTAATTTTACCTGTCATCTTTATAGTATACTAGGTCTACTTTAAGAAAATAAAAAATACAAATTAACCAAGTCAACAGTGTTCATATATTTGAAAAAATCAACTAGAATTACAGATCAAATTGCTAGTGTAAGATACAGTTGAAGCACTAATATAATAAAATATTATATTTTACATATTATAACAGTTACAAGTCAAAAGAAGTTTCAATATTCCACTACATAGCCACATGAGTAAGGTATTAATAAATTATAACATCCTATGTATATCTATTAAAATATTAAAGTCTAAAAACAAATGTATTATTTCTGGCCTTCCTTTACAGCTTCTTCTGCTGTTAAGAGTGCACTCTTTATCCCAACCTTCTTCAGTTCTTCAATAAGCTCACCTGATTGGTGCATTTGCAGCATTATGTCACAGCCTCCAACAAACTCTCCATTGATGAATACTTGTGGGATTGTGGGCCAGTTAGAGAAGTCTTTTATACCTGTAACAATAAATTATAAGTACAATAAAACAAAGTTGCATTATATGTCTATCTGTTTGACCACTTAGATCTACAAAGCTTGGATTCACAATCCACATTAGATTTTTATATTCCGTAATTCCATAGAGTAGTAATAGTAATTCGTAGCTTGGCACTGAGGGCATGTATTTGATTTTCTGACATGGCGGTCAAATATAATATGTAGGTATATACTTTACATTTTAATAAAAACTGATTGTTGTGTAACATGAACATTTGCTACCTACACAAATAAAAATTGTCATTATTCAAGTTTCAGTTTAGAGACTGGCATTAAAATATTACATTTAATTTCCTTTACTCTATATTATTTGTAAGTCCTGTCACACGAGCACACTAAATAATTAAGGTTGATTTGGTTTAACGATAACATTGTTTGATGACAAACATGTTGATTGGTTGCTTGACCTTTTAATGATAAAGCAGCTATCATAATCATATTTTTATTAGTGTATTTGTTTCAAAGCTATTAAGTTGGATATTCATAGCAGTGCTGAATAACTACATTTCAGCTCGAAGGTACAATCTATTTAGACGTCCATGAATGATGCAGGACCGAATTAGAAAGTCCAGCACCCATATCCACAGCACGAGAGCTACATTTGACTGTAACATATTACTACCCGGATGAAGATCTATTCCAATGTTTTAAGTCAAAGAATTTTAAATAGTATGAAATTTTAAAAAATGTAAGGGATATAGTATCTTGGTTTTTAGGTAAACGAATTGGGAGACTATAATGCTTACCAAAAGAGGTCAGTTTAAGAAAAAATAAACTACATTATACCAAATTAATGTAGAATTTCAGAACAAAACTAACCTTGTCTAAGGTCCTCATTCGCCAGGACATCGTGACTATCGTATGGAACTGCGTGCATCCTCATTATCTGAACAACTGCATTACTAAATCCACATCGTGGAGCATCCGGCACACCTTTCATAAACACTACCACTTTATTATTTTTAACTATAGTTTCAATTTTATCTTTCATTGGAGCATCGGCAAATGTACGACATGATGACTTCAAAATATTACTGTAAATTGGAAATATACTCCTACGTAGCAAACTATTCATTTTTATTTTATTATTATACGTACTATAGCTTTATTTGTTTTTGCCGAAACCGTTCTTTCTTTTGTTTTATACAAATCAATTATTAAAACTTCAGTGAATCTAAATTATTACGTCTGTCTGCCTGCTGTCCTGTCACTTATATATATATAATATTGTAGTCTTTGCTGTCACTCTGTGATCTGTCTGTCAGACCTGTCAGTCTGTCTTGTCTGTCTCTGTCTGTCACTGACAGTATCAAACTATCAAATCACCGTGTCACGTCTGTCACTGTCACTTATCGTATCGCAGACCTATAATAATAAAATGTACTATGTCTCACAGACCACAGACAGTTGACAGTCATTAGCATCACATAATAATCGATGGCCGTGTGTGAAATGTCCCCACGTAATATTATTATTCTCATTTATTTATTTTATTTACATATGTATTTGCATGTATATTATATTTTTAACTACTGGATGTAGTACTATTAAGTATTCTGTGCTACTGGTAAAAAAAAAAAGATGTCTGTAAAGTCGGTTTACGGACGATAGTTTTACGTGATAACGTCATAAATAGAAACATAATGTCTAACATACATAACATAAGCAAATTAATGGCTTCCGTCGAGGTGGGTGGAGCTTATTGCTTGAGCCGATCGTCCCACTCTATCGCTTGATCCGCGCTCTCGCTTGCACAATCAGGCTCAGGCGGAACGTGACACTTTTTCGTTCGTGCAGCCGGTGTTCATCGATTTATATTAGACGTTATCACGTCAAAATAATAACATTTAAAAATATAAAAAATAGTAGTTCCTATCGGGAACAGGGTTCAACCATGAACTCATATACTACTCAAAACAAAATAAGGGCCACAACACAAGGTATTTTGTCTGTACCATGAAAATAATAAAACCAATATATATTTTTTGTCTCCATAACGAAAACTAATGTTGTTTTTACCATGTAGACCAATAAATTTATTCAAATAATAATGATTAAAAAGTTTATTTGCTTTTGAAAGAAAAAACACATTTTAGGTTAAAAATAAAAACAACGTAAAGTTACTGAAAACAAAAGAAAATACTCCATGCTCATCTTTTAGTAACGGGTATGCCCCCCTCGTTTAGCTACGCACTCCTGAAGCCTGGAGTGCATGCTCTCAATCAAATGCCTGACATTTTCCATAGGAATCTCTTCCCAGGTCCTTTTCACAGCGTTGATGAGTTGCTGTCGGTTGTGGATTTCCTGATCACCGTCTCTAACTCTTCGTTTCAACTGATCCCACATGTGCTCTATTGGATTTAAGTCCGCACTGTTCGCCGGCCACGGCAAGACTTGAATTTGAGAGTCTTCCAGTACAAACCGAGTCGCTTGAGCCGTGTGTGCACGAGCATTGTCTTGCATCAAGATGAATCCAGGACACGCTCGCTGTGCAAATGGGATCACATGTGGTCTGACAACTTCCTCAATATACCGCTGCGCAGTAACAGTACCCTCATTTAAAATAGCGAGCTCAGTTTTGCCGTGTAAGCTTATCCCGCCCCAAATCATTACATTTGGACCACCAAAACGATCGACTTCATGGATGCAGACTTCTGAAAATCTCTCGCCGTGTCCTCTCCATACACTAATACGCCGATCGTCGTTAAAAAAATTAACTTTGCATTCGTCTGTGAAGAGCACCATGCCCAGTGAACGGAAATATTTAATAATTATTTCCGTTCACTGACCATGCCCCATTGGTTTATGTCCCAGTCCATAGTTCATAGTTGTACATGCGTGACGCGTGAGTGTGACCTAAAGTTTTATGTTTTATAATTTAACTAATCATATAGTTAAATTATAAAACATAAAACTTTAGGTCACACTCACGCGTCACGCATGCTAAACTGGGTTGATGATCAGTGAATTACAATACCATTTCCTAAGGAATTGGTAATGTGGCAACATTGACACTATGTGTCAACATAAATATGGCCAATATGGCGGTTGTTTACTTTGCAGTTCACAGCTTCGTCTGATATTTTTCAAGGTAATCATCGTTATAAATTAAGAAATGGTGCAAAAATGAGTAGTGCATGGTTGTGGTAATACGTGGTGTCCAGGAGGTGATATAAAATTTCACCCGTAAGTGTTAAAGTCATTTTCAAAAAGAAAATTGTGGTTATCCATTGAGCCGTTGAAAATGAAGTTCTATAAAAGTGCAAGGATTTGCAATTTGGATTTCAAGAATCAGATAAGATTTAAGAACAAGGTGCTTAAAACAAACAGCAGTTCCTACTATAATACAACAGTAAAGGTAAATAGATAACTGTATTTAAAACTGTGTTACATTATTATCATGTATTTAGAAATATAATGTTTCAAATATATAACAAAAACCAACATTTTATAAAAAAAAATATAATTTTCAGACAACAAGTTCACTACATGAAGAATCTATGGTGCAAATAGCTGCTCTGCCAAGTACTAGTTCTGGCGTTTATAGTAATTCTCCGCTTACGGAAATGGGAGTGAAACATGCTGGCTGAAAAACAGTGTCGAAATATTCTTGAAAATATAAGCAATCTTAACAAGTTACCTGGTGTCCCTTTCCGTTAATAAATATTAAATACATACCTTTTATGTCTATTTATTATGTATTACATAATAATGTTATTAAGTAAAGTTTAAAATACATACTACATAATATTTTAACTAGTGAGTCTTGCGCTCAGTTTAAGAGACATACAGAAAATATCTCGGTGATTTATGTGGTAAGAGACATAAACTACATAGAGTAATGATATTTAGTCATGTATGCTAGAAAAGTTACAATAAATGATTTTAATTTGGGTGGTGTTTTTATTTCCGTTTTGAGGTTCTTACATATAAGCGTTCATGTTAGGGCCGGCGCTGACTGACGTCGCGGCACGGCAAAGGATTTTATATTTGATCAAGTTATTTTTATTCTTATTTCATCGAGTTTAGAATTCACATAACTTTTTTTCTTAATACAATCTATACGCATACATTATGTATCATGATGTAAACAAACTTAGACGAGATATTTGTTTATCTTAGGCCTTAATGGTAAACAGAATGTAGGTATTTATAAATGAATACTTATAGCGATGTCCTGGGAAAAATAAAATATAGGTTACCCTACTTAGAAAGAGAGGGTTGGCCCACAGAGAGCGAGATAGTGATAGATAGGTATGGCTTCAAGTAGGTATTCGAAGTGTTGACTCCATTTTAATCTACAGCTTCATGGCCGAGTCCAACACTCGCCGATTAACGTCTTTTGTCAGTCAATGTCAAAATCACAAAGGTCTATGGTATTGACTAATTACCTGACTGCACCAGAAGGAGGGTTATGTTTTTTTTCCTTAACTTATTTCCTTGAACACGCTTACGCTATAGGCGTAAATAAATATAAATAATAATGACCACCTTCAAAAAGTCAATTACACGTAATTACCGCCGACTGCAAAAACGCGTTTCGACTTTTCGAGTCGACCCATTTCATATGAATACAATCTTACAACTATGTAGCCAACGAACATTCCAAATTCTGACGGGAATTTACTTTAAACTATCGAATATTATACTCTATTGTTATTTCATTGTTAGTGAATAATAAGCTCCGTTATTTAATTTCACAATAAATACAAAACAATATAAACTATTTTTACCCTAATACCAAAGAGAATAAAACCTTATAGTCTTTGCCTAATACCCTTTGTATTGATCAAGAAGCTTATAGATTTAAGACTCTAAATACCTAACTGAAACCACCTGTGGGCTGACGCTCTCTTTCTGAATGCATGCATAAGAACGAGACAGTAATATGTGTTTTCTTTATCTAATGTATGCATTCAGAAAGAGAGCGTCTTACCACAGTTGGTTTCACTTATTTGCTCAGAGTGTTGCCTGCACTTTTACCGATAAGCTTCTTGGTATTGATACAGCAAGATTTCATTGTATAATCTGTGAACGAATGCCATTAGAAAAAAAAATATTGTATATCTCTTTTTCTTGTTTGTGGTTATGATTGAGTGGTTTGTTGTGTGTGATTACTAATTTTTCAAATATTAATTCATAAAATGGAAAACGCTGAAGAAATATTCCACTTTCTTGAAGATTTCTCCAAACGCAAACCTAAAACAATCCCACAGGAGCTCAATGAATACTTGGCATACGTAGCACGGACCGGTGATCCAGTCTACCAATGGTCACTCGTTAAAAGTTTATTCAAAGAAAAATTGCTGTCTGTTATCACCGATTTCTACGAAACAACTCCAGGTATTGACATTCCACCTTATCCAAACGTGGATCCATTCAATTATGACATCATGAAAAATAGCCTATTAGAACGCCTAGATTCATTCACCTCTGCCCCTTTTACAGTTCAAAGAATTTGTGAATTACTTACATTTCCGCGTAAACAGTATAATCGTGTTGATAAGTTTATGAGGGCGATAGAAAAGAACATTTTAGTTGTAAGCACTAGAGAACCAGGTCCACAACGTCACGCTGAACCAGAAAATGGTGAACCAGCTGAACCTATTGTAAATGGTTCAGATAATAATTCAGAGTACAATGTCGATGTTGAAATGGAAGATATGTCATGGAAGGAAAATGCTGAGCAACCACAGATCTCAGAGCCTCAACCAGGTTCATCTGATGCTCACATTTCTGTAGATGACCTAGAGGCTCGATTAAAAGCTAAGCAAGAGACCCCAATGGATACTCAAGATAAAGTTGCTACCCAATATGAATCTGTTACTCCTCCTGAACTTAATATAAGTGCAGATGAACCGCGAGAAGAGATAAAGCCTAGTCCTGAGCCCAATCCTGAAGCAACTGTATCAGCTGAGGAACCTAAAATTGAAGCAACTACTTCATCAAGTCCGAATGAGGAACCAAAGATTGATGTTGAAATGAAATCAGAAATTCCTACTCCTGCATTAATCATTCCAGAAATTAAAGTTGAGGATGCTGAAATGACAGAGCAAAGACTTACTGAGCAATCTTCAATAGATAAAATTGAGGACACAAGTGAGCCTGTCATTGAAAGGGAAACTCCAGTCACAGAGCCTAAAATTGTGGTAGAACCACAGCCTGTAACTATGGATGAAAATAGCTCAGATTCCACAACAAAAGAAGACAATGAACCTAAACTTATTTCTGAAGTGTCCACATCAAGTGAAGAAAGTTCGTCATCAAGTGATAATACTGATGGAAACAGCAATTCACCTAAAACAGATGAGAGACACATAGATGTACATGAAGAGTCGAACCAATCGGATACACCTTCAGATACAGCTTCAGAAGAAAGTAATGTTAAAGAATCTGAACCTACTCCTGAGACTACTCCTGAAAGACCTACTGAAGAAGTTTCTCCTAAAGTTGAAATGCAATCAGATAACTACTCAATATCTGATGTTAATTCTGAACTACCTCAACCACCTGCTGAAGGCCCCAAGGCTGAAGAGGTGCCTGAAAAGGTGCCTGAAGATAAAAAAGAATCACAAAAAATTATTGATGAAGCAAAGTCTGATAATACTGAGATAGTGCTGAGCAAAGAGTCTTAATAATTAGACTCCCATTTCAATACTTTTTTATTCTGTGACTGTTAGTTAATAAGTAGAAAAGTAAACAAATTTTCCTTAGGCACTATGAACAATCTCATCGGGTTAGGTTCCCTATAGCCTTAGATAATAATATTACTTACAACCGTTATCCTGGTAGTAGCTTAAAGTATTTAACTGACGTAAAATCCAAATTGTCCAAGTGCTTTATGGTAAAATTTTGATTTAAATGTAAATGAATGATTGTAACTTAGTATTATTTTATACAAATATGATTTAATATGTGACAAATAAATAATGAATCAATTTCTTAAAATCTGTCTTTTTTACTTCATCTTCTTTTCTTAGCTTGTAAGAAATGTTACAAGCTAAGTACCTAGCTTGTAACATTTCTTGAGGAAGGTTTAAAACATCAGTAGCCACCCACTTTATATTATAACCTCAGTACAATAATGTAAACCACCAACATTAGGTAATTATGGGTGGCTGGTTTTTGGGTATTTACGTATTTTTATTTTGTTTTCGTTTATGTATAGTCACAAGCAAAAACATGTATAACAACAGATGATCTCATTCTAAACTGATTTTCTCCTAAACTATTGATTGAAATGTTATGGGGTTACTAATAGGGTATTGGTATTGGTCCCAAACTACAAAAAAATAGGTTTTATCTGTAAGTTGACATAGTAATTTAACGAGAAAATTGCTTTTGAACTTTGCAATCTGTATACATATTTATGCTTGTGACTGTACCTCAAAAACTAGTTGTTTCGTGTGGGATCCAATTAGCACTTGACCAATTCTTTTTCTCGAATTTCATTTATTAGGTACACACTCGCCAATCTAACAAAGACTAGGCTGTCATAACACGGACTGGCATAACAACTGGGAACTCAGTAGGGTTTTTGCAAAATTAATTTCATTAGGAGGGTATTAAAACAAGTGGGCACTTGACTCGGGTATTTGTAAAACATAATAATTTGTCATGAGTTAGGTTCTAACATTTTAGCCAATATCTCTAAAAGTACTAGGCTGCCATAAAATCAAGAGGGGGTATTCAACAATAGCATATTTTATGTGAGCCTAATACTTTTATTATTATTTTTAAAATATCCTCTTGATTAAATGACAGCCTAGTATATTTTGGTTAAGACTGGTAGAGAATGCGAGAACCTAAGTAAACTCAGAAAATTTAATAATTACTTTTGCTTATTTATAGTAAGTAGTAGTCCCCTTATTTCAATAGTACCCTCTTAATTTTTTTAATGCCTGAAAACTTATTACATTGGCAAGAAAGTGAAACATAACTTAAAAAAAATTTATAGTATTGCCAGATTTTGTTTGATTGTTGGATCGGATTGTTATAAGAAGAACCCTTCCAAAATACGCAATCAGGCGTTGAGTTGCGGGCACGCCCAGTACGCCGATAACTCTTTAAGTTTAATAATAATAATAATAATAAATATCTTTATTTCAGATCCAAGATCCACAATTTAAAAAAAGACACATGACACTAAATTAAGTAGGTACTTAATTATCAAGAGCTTGTCATTGCATTGTAATTTTGAATAGTACTTAGGTACGGGGTACCTATGTAAACTTTGAGCAGTTCCTGACACAGACAAAAGAATTATATTGTAGGAAAAATGATGGAACAGCAAACTTAAAAAAAAATAAAGATTTATTGTTGATCAAAATATCTATTTACATAAGTAGGTACATACAGTAGGTGATGGAATAAATTTTAATTATACTAGGTATTACATATCAACAAATTCAGTCCTATAAATCTACGTAAAAATAAACCTTACTTAGAACTATAATTTTACAAAATACTAGGTAAATAATACTCTTTTAAACAGGTACATAACTAACGTTTCATACCGAGAACTTTGAGTTCATTTCTCATTATTTTACCAGCCGCGTTCCTTGGGATTGAATCTAAAAATACAACGCCTCCGTCAAGGTGCTTATATCTCGTGAGTTTCTGTGCGACCAAATCGGTAACATGTTTGTCTGTGAGCTTTTGTTTGGGCTTGAGGACTACGAACGCTTTGGGAACCTCGCCGGCCAGTGGGTCTGGAACTCCGACTACAGCGACATCTGCTACTTCTGGAAGCTCCATGATTATATTTTCTATTTCTGTCGGCGATACCTGTGGATTGACGTTTGGTAATACACTATCTTTTATTTGTGCCAGTTTAATGGCTTTAAGCTCCCCCCTTCTATATGATATAAATATATAACTAGTGAAATATGGGTGTATCATACACCCCTGCCTATCCTTTCGAAGAATGAAGATAGGTATCTAATTTAATGGGCGGACCTAATGTTTGGATACAATCTGCCTTTTTATGTTATTATATATTTTCTTTCCTTATCACCAATTAGGTACTGTGGCTATTTTTTTGCGAGACTGCATAATCGCGAATTTGCTTAGGTCTTTACCGAACTAGCAATCAAACCCATCACCTAACAATGCGCTGGCGCACATATTATCGCAAACCACGATGTTGGTTGACCCATTTAATGGCATATAATATCTGCTAAGTACAAAGTCCCAGTAATTTTGTAAGGAGATATATTTAGTAAACAGATGTCGTCTACGTACCTGATTGCCCTTAACCTTAATGAGTTCTTTGGTGCGGTCAACTATGTAGAAATAGAACTCGTCATCGTAGTATGCTACGTCGCCGGTATGCAGCCAGCCGTCGCTGTCTACGGTTTCTTTTGTCGCTTTCTCGTTGTTCCAGTAACCTTTCATTACCTGAGGATTTTTTATAGTTACTAAACAAATTGCCAATTAACCTGTTCACCGTCATGTCAAACATAGTCATGTAAAAATGACAAACCAAAATGTGCCCAACACGCTAATGTCACGACTACATGACTGGCTGACTACATGGCTCATAAAACAACATTGTTTTTTATTCCTTTGCTATTTATGTTCCTTGACTCATCTTTGTTTATGTTAGTTCTTTCCTCTTTAGTTCATCTATATTAACATTAAAGGATGAATTCGTAGCTTGGCGCCGAGGGCACATTTTTGCTTTATTATGACGTAGCGGTCAAAAGGTTAAGAACTACCTTAAAAATCTGTCTATAGGTGCAACTGCAGGACCACGACCACATCGAAGCCCTGACAAATTTGCAGTGCCACAGAAATTAAAACTGCTATACTCACTTGTGGTCCTCTCAACCACAGCTCTCCAGATTTGTGTGGGCCCAGCATCTCTCCTGTTGTGATAGAGACTATACGAGCCTGTGTGCTTGGCACCAGCTGTCCAACCGACCCTATTTTATTGTACGGGTACGAGTAGGGCGTCATCAGGGTGACGGGAGAACTCTCTGTCATACCGTAACCTGTGGACAATAGTAGATAGATAAGGAACTCATATTTAAAGTAACCTATGAGGGACTATTGACAAATCTTATGTTGACCTCCCTGTTGACAAACAATCTCACGTTATCAGTTAATGACATAGCATGGAGGAGAGAATGGTTATGTCATTTGGCACTGAAGTTTTCTTTGAACCTGGAAATGGATTGTGTTGTGGGTAACCTTCCAATAGACAAGCTCAAGGCTACTTGTTTCTGTTTATAAATATTTAACCTTTTGAACGCCACGTCAAAAAAGCAATAACGTGCCCTCGGCGCCAAGCTACGAATTATTATTACGTTTCTATACGTAATTCCATAGAGTAGTAATTCGTCTGTCATCTTGTCGTGACCGTGGCGTGCTGGGCACGTTTTGGTTTGTCATCTATACATGACTGGCGGGTCAAAAGGGGAAGGTCAATAGTTAAAAGAATTCTAAATCGACGTGAAGTCACGAACCTTGCAACAACTTAATCTGGTCCTTAGTCTTCTCGCATTTCAGCAAGAACTTCTCTAGCATGCTGTCTGTAGTAGGTGCAGCGCCAACCATGATGGTTTCGACAAATTCCAAATGTTCCTTCTTCACTGACGGATGGGTCGCCAAGAAAGCCAAAAGTGAGGGTACGACGAATAACGTCGTCGGGTGATACTCCACTAGACATTTAATGTAATCTTCCGGCGTGAACCTGAAAAGATGCAGTGGAATTATTAATAATTACTTCGTCTACGGACTTAATACATGTAGTGACACTACGGTCGTTGTGGCAATGCTTGGGGCGGCATAATTTCTAATAGCGGACGTTGCTTGTGAAGCCAAACTAAACTAAACCCGTTCCTTTGAGTCTAATTCTCGCCTATCAGTTTGGGGTACAATTAAAGAATAATAACGATGTCATCATCTAAAAACTAAATATATTTGAGCTAACCAGGATCGTAATACCCGGCACGTTTTTAAATAATGGAATAAAATGATACCGTGGCTAAGTAGGTAGTTATTAACGTGTATTTTACAATGAAAAGCTTTTTAAAGGTGAATCGTATTTTTAACCGACTTCAAAAAGAAGGAGGTTACCAATTCAATAGGGTTTTATTTTTATGTATGTACATCGATTACTCTGAGATTTATGATCCGATTTACATAATTCTTCTTTAGTTTGATGCGGAATAGTTGCCATTTGGTCACATAAAAATTTAACATAGTTTGGCCCAGTAGTTTTCATTTTATGAACTTTTTTTATTTTTTGTTTATTTATTTTTATGTTTGACCACGCATAACTGTTTTCAGTGTAGTCTGATTTCGATGTGTTTTTTTTTATTGATAGTGTATACCTCAAATTGGTCCCATATAAATTTCAAAAAAATATTCTTCCCCTAAAGGTAGAAAATTAAGGGATGACTGATTTTTTTTTTGGTGTCACCGTTTCGTAATTAATTTGTAGGATAAGAAGTAGGCACAGAAAAGCAAAAAAAAAATTTAACAAAAAACTTTCAATTCGCAAGTCGGCGGCTTTGGTTTTGCTTGTTGTTTTGTGTAGCCACCGACTTGCGAATTCAAAGTTATTTTTTACTTTTTGTTCCTTACCTTGGCATTGTAACGATGTGGTAACCGAGCTTGAGATTGTAGTTCAGGATTCCGTTGAATCCGTAAATGTGAAAGAATGGTGGTACTGTGAGGATCACGTCGCCTTTGCCTAGAAAAAGTTTATAAGTAAGTATATTCAATTAGAACCTTATAGAGGCCTCCATAGAATAAACTTATAATAATATGTCCCTCCAGCCAAGGGTGTCACCAAGAGGGGGGAAGGGGGGTGAAGTAGTTTTTGAAGTGAAACTTCTATATAGACGGGGGATATTAGGATTTTTCTGTCACGAAAAGCCATTACGGCCGCGTGGAGGGGGTAGACGATATATCGCGTGGTGAGAGGCGGAAGCGGCGGAGAGAGAGAAAGGCTTTCCACGTGTCCGTTGAAGTTTCACTTCTACTATGTGTTCCCAGAGAATGGGCAGCAGCGTTCTCTGTGCCTTTGGAACAACCATACTGCGATCGCCAATGCGCCTGCCAAGCGTGGCGATTATGGCAAACCCCCCTTGGGGAGGCCTATGTCCAGCTGATGATGTGTTCCCAGCACACATTTCGATTTTTTTTTATTGTTATAATCATTAATTTTCAAACTTTTTTACAATCTGTACTTGAACATCAATCATTTTAACTTCTATAAACATTTTTACAAAATTACTAAACAGATACAAGGTCACATTCAACATTTGCAAAAAAATATGGTATCATCTTCTAAATACTGTCACGCATGTTTGGCTACAATACTAATTACCTACTCATAGAAGTATATCATCATATCCGCTTATTTACCTGATTTTATAAAACGTATTGATGTTATCTATCATAAATCACACAATCACAAACGTACTGCTCGTGCGTTTGTGATTGTTCCATTTGTTTCAAATAATGGTATGTTAGATTTACCATTCTAATCGCACAGTCCCTTTGACTAGAGACAGCACAGGACTTACGGTATTTGGCCATGAGCTACATTGGCGTCTCATAAATTGCATCAGAACTTTATTAAATCTCAGATTCACACACCTTTAAACTTAATAATGGTACGGGGATGATCATCATCATCATCATTTCAGCCTAAAGACGTCCACTGCTGGACATAGGCCTCCCCAAGGGGGGTGGCGGGGGGTGGTTGCCGTAATCGCAAGGCTTGGCAGGCGGATTGGCGATCGCAGTATGGTTGTTACAAAGGCACAGAGAACGCTGCTGCCCATTCTCTGGTAAGTCCCTTAGTCGCCTCTTACGACACCCACGGGAAGATATGGGATGGTGCTATTCTTTACGTCCGGCACCACACGGATTGGGGGGGGGGGGGGGGGGTGATAATCTCATCTTATTAATAAATCATCGAACAAGTCATAGGTAGTTAACTGTCGTTGATCTCTTGTACATATTTGAAAGCTATAAAACTAAAACTAAATAACACACAGCTGCATATATAAGTACGCTGGTACGGTCAGCAAAAAAAGTCCATTAACACTTCAGATTTTTAAATCATTATTATTGTATTACAATTTAAGTTAGTTTAGTTGGTATGAAAATTTAACAATGTTAATCGACTTTTGTTGCTGACCGTACCTAATTACCTAACACCTATTGGATGCTTATGTATCTAGTACCGTCTCCATATTATTTACCTTTCTCTCCATCATACTTCATCATCTTGGGCCACTGCGTTTGTTTCAAGTTGCACACGAGATTCTTGTGGGTCAGCATCACGCCTTTAGGCATGCCCGTAGTTCCACTCGAGTATGGGATCAAGCAGACCTCCTCGCAGTCCACAGTCGACAGATTAGCTTGGTGATCGGCCATTAACAATGATCGAAGGCCGTATATGCCTAGAAATTAGAGAGATGAAAGTGGTCATATCGGAAAATCAAAGCATTCGAGATTTAAAACGCTGACAAATTATAAGATGTTACGCAAATGATACAAAATGTGTGAAGCGGGCAAGACATCACGTCTGGCAATAACAGATAACTATAGTGGGGCAACCCTGAGTAATGAAAGAAAGTCTCTTGAGATCAACCTATTTCGGAAAATAGATGACAGTTCATACATCAGTGAGAAATATCTTCATCAAGCTATCTACACGGGGTCACTGGCGTGACGGTCATGCTAGAGTAGGTCAACATAGCCTCATAGCTTAGCTACATTTCTAAACAAACAACGAATTCAACATTAAAATGTCATATTGTGGTAGGTAAATGGATACCCAGCCCAATCATTATTATTTTGTTTCTGTTTTTATATACCTACATATTATTAGCAATGACAACGGAAACGAACTTTGTAAATGTTTTTGTAGCTTATAGGTACAGAGGCCAGCATCAAGCTACAACAACAATTGTTTTCTTATTCTTATTCCCAATTGAATATAAAGAAGAAGGTTTATATTCAATTGGGAAAATTTGACAGTTTGGTTTGGCTGGATGTGCTGTCGTACCTATAAAGTTTAGTCGTCATGGTTTTTAATTGACTTTCCAACAGAGACTAATTCGTAGTACTACGTAGGTATATCTAATACATTCCGCCTCTTAATGATATATTCAAACCAAAAGTGACGAATTAATTAACCTCGACCTGTTTGCCCTTAGGCATTTCCTTTCGCCATAATCGAGTAGTGTATCTAGTAGTAAGTACCTAAATAATTAAACTAGTATTTTAAATAGGGAATGTTGTCTCGATACTAGCATTTCATAATCCAGACGTTTACCAAGTGCCTATAATATGCAGGTGAGCTAATATATCTGTCGGTACCTACCTACCATGACAATAGGGTATTTTACTTTATACGAGAAGAAATCTATAAATATGTTATTGAGACAGTTTAGGCATAAAGCAGTAGGAAAATGTAAGTTTTAGTCATAAAATAACAAAATATTTTTTTGAATTAAATTGAAAGTTTTCAGTATTTTTAATCTGTTATAAAACACCATGAAATAGTAGCGGCCATGTTATTACACCGTACGGCTGTGTAAACAAAAAATGACAAATGTCAGTCAACCGATTGGCGTATATAGGCTTTGTACTTTCATTATTTTCGTAACCAACGTATTTTTTTAATTATTACACCTATTACAAAATATGCTTTTAAATATTTTTAAATTACACTTCTGGACACATCTATTGGCCCACCTTGTATTTTCAGTTTCGTTTGGTCCTAGCTAAAATTTTATATAAGGTCGAGCAAAAAGTTTTTATGCAGTTTTGAACCTGGCACATTCACAATTTCATTCAATAGTCTTTTTTTGAATTTCGAACACAGAATTTAAAAAAAACAAAAGACAATTTGGAGCCTGTTTGTTGATATCAAACAATCGAATACTAAGAAAACTTGGTTTTATTGGTTTACTTGGATTTAATTCTTGAAAAAGTGATTGATATCTTTGGTTTTGCAACAAACATTAGGTACTTATTCTTAACATTAAGGTGAGGTTCTATCAATAATCTATGGAAACTTCACCTGAAGTCGCCGCCCAAGCTGTGGCACTTATTCAGGCCGGACACAGCCAAAGAAACGTGAGTGCTCAACTTAATTTAAGTCGATCTGCGGTCCGAAATGTTTATCGGAGGTACCTAGAGACTGGCGGCTTTGTTCGTCGCCAAGGAAGGCCACGATCTCGGGTCACAACTGAAAGGCAGGATCGATTGATCGTTACGACCAGCTTGAGAAATCGTCACCTTACCTCCATTGAGATACAAAACCAACTTCGCGACTTCCACGGAGTATCTGTGAGCGCTCGAACTGTTCGGAGAAGGTTAAAAGAACGCGATATGGTACCACACAAGCCAGCTAATGGGCCCAAACTAACGCGAGCCCACCGAACAGCGCGCCTTCATTTCGCACGCAGTCATTTAAATTGAACACAGCAAGATTGGAGCCGTGTACTCTTTTCTGATGAGTCTAAAATTGTGTTACATGGCAATGATGGAAGGAAGAAGGTCTACCGACGTAAGGGAGAGCGTTTCGCACAATGCTGCTTTGAAGAGAGGGTTGCTTATGGCAGTGGCTCATGGACTGCCTGGGGCGGTATATCCGCGAGCGGCAAAACTCAACTTGAGGTTGTTACAGGACCACGGCTGCCAACATTAAATGCTGAAAGGTACATTCGTGAGTGCTTAGAACCTCACGTGATACCATCGCGTATGGTATCACGTGGGCCTCACGACTATGTGGGCCCAAATTTCCTTTTTATGCATGATAATGCAAGAGCCCATGCGGCCGGCATCGTCAGGGAATATCTTCGGGATTTGAACATCACAGTTATGGACTGGCCAGTCAGAAGCCCAGACATGAACCCCATTGAGCACATGTGGGACGAGCTAAAAAGACGTGTTAGGGCTCGTCAGCCAGTTGCCCAGACGATGCAGGAGTTGAAAACTGCCATAGAAGAGGAATGGGAGATGATCCCTCAAAATTTCATAGAGCGGTTGATAAACTCTATGCCTAATCGTATGAGAGCTGTGGTAGATGCCCATGGAGGCAACACGCGTTATTAAATTAAACCTTTATTTGATAAAACGTGTTTTTTATTCAAAAATCAATTGCCTTTAACAAGGCGCATATCCGACTTGTTAGGCGTAGCTCCATGTCGTATGGTATCCTGAATTCAAATTTAAAACAATACGATCGAAAAAGATGGTAAAATGTATCAGGTTTAAAACTGCATCAACAGTTTTTGTTCAATCTAGCAATCATATTTCGGTAGGGGCCATCGAAACCTTAACTCTAAGGTGGGCCAATAGATGTGTCCAGAAGTGTATAAACAATTATCATATTTATTATGAGCGCATTTGATACAAAACGAACTGACGTCATTTTCGCTGAGCAATATGGAGTCCAGTAAGAGGCGTTTTCGTCAAACTACGCGCGAAATATGAAAATTTAAAATTTAGATGCATTTTTATGGCACTTATCGATTGAATAAAAATTTTGTGTTTTTTTTGGTGGCATATTAGCACTACAGAATTTCAATGAGACACTTTTAAAAAATGGGTGTAATACCCTATTTGGTATAGAAGAAATAAAACGCATGTGACCAAAAGAGTTATGAATATTAATTTGGATGGATGGAGAGGGAGAGGAAGACCAAACAAAAGATGGATGGATCGTGTGAAGAATGATATGAATTAAAAGTCAGTGAACGCATGACGTTGTACAGGACCGAATGGAAGAGGAAAACATGTTGCGCCGACCCCAAGTAACATGGGATAAGGGCAGGAAGAAGAAAAAGATGGGCCTTGATGTGCTGGCGTGTGTACCTACCTACTGCTAGCAGGTTGTCATGTCTCTTCCACCCTAGATAGGAACTAGCGAAGCTAACTAGTTCAGCTTCGTGTGTAAAAAAATAATAATAGGATACCGTACCTTCACTCTTGTTATCTTCTCCTCCAACCCATATAGTGCCTTTGTAGTCCTTTAGAGACTTCGCCACCTCCTGTGCGACTGGCATGAAAAGCTCGATAGTAGCTATCGCCTTCACGTTGCAGTCGCCGAACTGACGCTTCACCTCATCTGCAATGAGAAACAAAAGTGTGATTTAGCTGATGTTGAAGTTGTACGTAGTAGTTCAGTGTCGTAGGACAGGTCATATCGCTCAAATGCACCTTCACACGTCATGGGCAATGATACACTTACTTAGGGAAAACATCGCCTTCAATGTCGAATAAGGGCAAAATGATGAGCAGAAAGATAAAGTAAAAATTATATTAAAAGAAATTA
The DNA here is from genome assembly GCA_947361185.1 of Charanyca ferruginea. Taxonomy (NCBI): domain Eukaryota; kingdom Metazoa; phylum Arthropoda; class Insecta; order Lepidoptera; family Noctuidae; genus Charanyca; species Charanyca ferruginea. The sequence continues at coordinate 51,439,764 of OX376055.1, read as the reverse complement.
CACTAAATTAAAATTTTTGAAGGTTAATGAGCCCAATTGATGACTTTGACGACCTTTGGTTGGTCTACCAAAAAAACCTGTCCTTAGGTTTACTTTTTGTTAGTTGTTACTTTTTGCAACTTCGGCAACAGGCTAATTGCATATGTGAGCCAACAGCTACAAACTATTTATTCACACAAACCTAAGTGACAACTCTATAGGTAGATACCTACCCCCTTAGTATTTGCAGCTGCAAAAATAGATTAACACTATTACATTTTCATACCCTCTAAAACAAGACACAAAACCTATACGATGTAAGTAATACTTTACAGTATTTCAGGTCATAGTCAAGAGTGTATTTTATCTTGATTTTCTATCCTGTCCGTATTTTCTTCTGCTCAAAAATTATCATTATTCTGAAGTGTTAATCGACTTTCGTTGCTGACCGTACCTAGCTAGACTTTGTAGATGAAGGCTGCCGAAAGATGTCCGTTAACGAAGGAAGGACTATTTAGTTCCTATTTTATCTACTTGCCTAACTTATTCCACATGTTCCGATAGAACAAGCATTTTATCTAGGTACCTACCAATCCACCTACATACTTGTTTTTACCATGGGGTAGTTGGAATCAGGGTTGTTGCGAACAACGGCATCAGCATTAGCATCCTCTAAACTTTAGCATCATTTTCAACATCAGCATCAGCGTCAGCATCCGCATTGATCGATGCCGATTATTTAATGCTGACGTTCGAGTCGTAACATGCACTAGGTAGTCTAGGCACATAATTACTAATCTAGTACTAATTATTACTACTTACACTACTTAGTTTGAATAAGTATATTTTTATTGATAGCGCCAAAATTACTGGCACAATGTTTTATGTAAGAGGATAGTGAGCCTGTCAATTTTCATACAAAAAGCGATAACGTTTTACCTCCCGTAAAGTTAGCCCAATTTTCATAATTTTAGGAAATATTGTAGATATAATGAAAAGCTATGTCTGTACGTTTTTATTTTCAGGAAATATTGCGTACGATAGAAGTCATTAAATTATCATCTAAATATCAACATTTGTTACTTAAAAACTCCCACGACCGTTTTTATTTTATTTTTAATTAAACTATACTGAATTACTAGCAAAACGTACTCACCTAGATTAAAAAAAAACTCATTTTGTGAAGGTTAAGGGGGGGGGGGGGGCGAAACGTTGTCCCCCAAAACCATAATATTTCAATAAGGAAATGTAGGTAATTGCATCCTAGACTTGCAACTCTACCGCACGATACGGTTCGGGGGGCAGGGGCTGTATTTATATTGTTCACCCGGAGCAGTACGTAGTACTTAGTACGTAGTACTATTAAGTACTTATTCTGTGCCCGGAGGGAGGCAGAGCGAGCAGTATGAAACAGACAGTTTTGGAATTACCTACTTGCGCCGCGTATCGGCAGTATCGGCACGTCACAATTCTCTTAAGTACCTACCAAGGAAAATTGTGTAACCTTTACATATATTTTCAAAATGGGCACTACATTTTCCCTGCTTTTTTAAGAATTTAATTAAAATCAGCATCGGCATCCGCTGATGTGGAAAAATATGCATCAGCAACAACCCTGGTTGGAATAGGCATCTATGTCAACCATAGAGCATAAATGCTTCAAGATGTAACATGACTTGATGAATATCTTGTTTGTACGTACCGACTTTATCTCGTTCAAAGTAGGTACAGTCACCCGGCGGCGGTTGCTCAATTATATTTTTAGGAATAATCAATTTCACTTTTTTAACCGACTTAAAAAAAGGAGGTTCTCAATTTGACTACACATAATTTTTTTCAGTGTAATCCGATTTCGATAATTCTTTTTTAATTGATAGCGTTTGTACCTCAAAGTTGGTCCTATATACATTGCGTGAAAATATGCCACCCCCAAGGGTAGAAAATTAAGGGATGACTGATTTTTTTTAGTGTCACCGTTTCGTAATTAATTTGTATGATAAGAAGTAGACACTAAAAAGCAAAAAATAAAACTTATTTACAAAAAAGACCGTTTTCAATAAGTAAAAAATAACTTTAAATTCGCAAGTCGGTGGCCTCAGACCAATCTGAGTCGGTGGCAATACAAAACAACACAAAACCAAAGTCCGCTTGCGAATTTAAAGTTATTTTTTAGATTTGATGGTGATTGTCTTTTTTCTTAAAAGTTTTTTTATTATCTTTAGGTACTTCCGTGAACTTTGTACCTACCTAATCATCTACTAAGTATATCTCGTTCAGAGTAGGTACAGTCGGGTGACTGTAAAGACTGGAAGATAATAAAAAAGTGAAATTGATTACCTAATCCCTGAAAATACAATTTACCAACGGGTGTTGGTGAATTGTATTTTCAGGGATTAATCAATTTCACTTTTTTTATTATCTTTACTTCCGTGAACTTTGCACCTCATAGACTTATCATAAAATAGAGATAGCACGTACCTGCAATCTAAACAACTATCAAAGATAATTAATCATTGCAATGAACTACAAATGGAGAGATAACATAACCCACGCTGCAATTAGGTACCTAAGCATCCGTCTGATTTCCTCAACCTTGACTGCAGTTAAGTAATTAGCGATCGCATTTATTGCTTGTTAGACGTATGCACGTGTCTATTGATAAATATCGTGTAGTACCTACATGTTTATTGGTTTGGTAGATACTTACTGATATTTTCTATTCCTTTATATCGCGTGTGAGAATGCAATTATTTGCTTAGTGTGTTTTGGATAACAGGGACCCATATTTAAAACGTGTTTGAAATGTTGTCTTTTATTTAATCGATTGATAATAAACTAAGTACAATACGAATATAAACGGTCTCTGGGGGGGAGGCCTTCATTTTTCAGTGGACGACAAGAGGCTGATACGATGATGATGACGATGAATACGAATATGGACCGAATGGTTGATTCGGCATGAATGATGAATCAATTTCGAGAGTTTTGAACTTAGTATTATACTTAGGGCATACTATAAAACATCCGGATATCAATAGCATTACTATCCGGATAATATGAATAAAACGGATAATTTTTTATTTATTATTTTTATACGTACCTACCTATAAGAACATAAAACATATTTCTTGCAGTTATTCGGGTATTTTTCGCAAATGGCAAAACGAAACTGACTAATTCACAAAGTCAGACCAATTGTTAACTTCTTGCAGAATTTATTCATCTACTAGAACGGATCGTATAAACACTCTTGTAGACGATATTAAAAAGTACTTGTAAGTCATTTTGGACTATAAAACTCGCTGGAGTAGCGACGCGGACATGATAACAAGGTTTCTTCGATTGTAAGATGGAATAATGAAAATACTGATCGACTTAAAAAACGACACAAAGTTTTCTAGCTCTGAAATATAAATATTAAAAGATCTGTGTATTTCTTTCATTCTTTGAATGTTTAAAGTAATCATAGAAGCAATCTGCAGGGAGGATGCTAATTTGTTTCCTGCCGAGACTGCCCTAAAATTTATAATTTCAAAACTTACTAAAAGCGAGTAGTTATTTAAAAGAGACACAATAAGCCAAAAGCTAGCAAAATCTTTAAAAGCACGCATAATGCAACGACATTAGATAACTTGAGTTTCCTTAGATCTTTTTATCAAAGACTGAAAAAGTACCTAATATTTAATTGTTTCAATTTGTTTTCAGAGGTATGACTTTGTTTTATTTTTTACCATTGGTTTTTTTTTAATAATTATTCTTTATTTGAACACTTAAGTACTTACAGGTTACGGATTTTTCAGAGAATCAGGGCCTCAAGTCTGCTATTACAATAGTGTCAGAATGGTCTATAATTGATTTCATAATAATTGTTGATTTTGACAAGTTTGGTAATCTACTAATATAAAGGCGTCATTATGAAAATCAATGATAGACCATTCTGACACTATTGTAATAGCAGACTTGAGGCCCAGATTCGATCTATCATTATGACTATGTCAGTCATTTATTATTTCATAGCTTTGATTTTAAGATTTTATACTAAAGTAAAAAAATAAAAAATTGTTTAGATATAAAATTTATAATATTGTTACAAGATGTTACATATGTGTGCAATTTTATGACTTCTTTTGTTGCTTACTTCAGTTTGATTGTTTTATTTTTGCCATGGTTCGTTATACCCACGGAACAGATAAAGTAGAGTTATCTGTTCCGTGTTATACCTACTGATTAATAAATATAAATGTTTGATGTTATTGTGGTTAGTTAAATTTTATTTTAATTACTCCTATCCAAATTATCCAAGTATCCGAATTATCCGAATACTAAAATAAGCAGATAATTGCATGCCCTAATTGTACTACAGCCCAGGTATCGACTAACGTTGACTCATTAAATTGATTATTAAAGATTAATCTTGATCGGCTGTAAGAAAAAGGAACCAATTAATGCTTGACCTTTTCATCTTCTGCTATTTGGACTTTCGTAAGTACTCAGTTTAAGTCGTACTTAGGCTAGGGCTTACAAAAAGTGGCATTTAAAATAAATAATACGTAAGTTATTCTTTTATGTGAATCTAGTTACCTACACCTTTTTTTTATTTTTTGGTTGAAACCCAAGGTTTAAAAAAAACATACCAACTAACGATGACATTTACATATTCCCAGTCATTTAGGTAATAAGATATTATCGTTCATAGTTATTATCTTAACTCTTGAGAAGGCTAACTTATTGTCTTCCTCAATTGTATGTATATATTAGGTAGGTAGTTACAGTACTCACACGCTAACACAAAAAATGTAAAATGATGACAAGTCAGCACGAGGTTTAAATAAATGTTATCTTATCTTAAAATATAATAGAACTTGAAAAAGAATAGGTACCTATATGTAGATAACTATCCTTCCCAGCTAGCTAGGTATGATAAAAATATTAGCCAGTAATCAAGGTGGTCCCTAGTAGTAGGTGATGCCGCAGGCGGCGCCAGACGTGGCTACATAGCTTTTAGAGTCCAGCATTATTACATTTATTAGGTATTATTATGTCTAGTATTACAGGGTGCTAAGCTAAACCAGATAAACATAGGTACATGTCTCATTCGGAAATACCCTCCTAGAACTGGCGTTATACTTTGGACCCCTACCGCCGTTCTAGGAAATAGAATAGATAAAGATTAGATAGGGCTCCTACCTAATCTAGTTACAGTTATCAGCCGTGAAATAATCTCGGATTTAGGGAATTAGATAAATTCATTTGATAACTTTTATATGACTTTCCGGTTAGCCTTAGCCTTTTAAGGGGTCTGGTCGTGTCAACTGATAGGTCTGCCTGATAATTTAATCATTGATATTTATAACAGGGAGTGTAAAGTCCACGGTAATTTGCTCAGAAGCAACGTTATCGATCATTTTTTATTTCTGGACTTTGATCTCAATCGAAAGTGCAGTTCACATGTAGAAACCTACTAATCATTCGCAGGCTGACACCAAAAGGCCATTCTTTCGTTTCTCATTCAGAGCAAATACTGAGGTTTTTCAAGACAACTATATATTTTTTTCTATGCCTGTATTTTCTTACTGCAAACATTTTTTTCTACCATCTTTCTCCTCCAGTTTTTTTAGAGCACTAGAACTACAATCTCTCTCGTAAGAACGTGGTGATATTGCATGCCTGTACATATCATGTAACCATGAGGATAGTGAGGTAGCTGGTCATTTGGCATGTGGAAAATGGTGCAACGAGATGGAGCTCTTGCAAAAATCTTACCTGCCGTATACAGCGGATTGGCGAACGTCACAACCAGTCCCGCTTTCATAGCTCCATGGATCAGAACAACAAACTCGGGGATGTTGGGTAGGATAAGGCCTAGCCTTTCACCGGGGGCCAGCTTTAAGGGCCCCGCAAGGGCACTCGCACACCTGTCAATCATCATACGCATCATGCCGTAGTCGTAGCCACGTCCTGACGCGCCGCATGTCTGAGGAGACGAGATAGGTACATGCATTATTTTTGGGTAGACTGATCAATCGATCAATCAAGTTTTGTTTTTTTAATAACTCACTAGGAACCGCACTAGGTATTTATCCATTATCCTGGATGCGTTTAAGAACATACAAACACAAATACATCAGAGCCAGAACAAATAACTACCTGTAGGCCATACAAATATTTGTTCCGTGCGGGAATCGAACCCACGACACGACACACAGCACATCAGTCATTACGTCAACCGTGACGTTGTGTTGTTTAAATATTGACTATCTATTTTATACCTAATTAGTTAAGACTTTTCACTATTTACCTGTGTGTCTACGGCTACAATTGAACATGATACGATATTGAATTTACCTTCGAATTTAATTATTGTTATAATATCTAATTCAAATGTAAATAATAAACGCACAAGTAGACCATCACCTACAAAGATTTTTTTATTAATTTTACAGGACCTTGAATTGTTTTAACATCGTGGGATATTCAAAGTTCGTATCGACACATACTCCGTCTACCCGGTAGTACAAAGTACATCAAAACCAACGTCATGTTACCTATATTTAATACTAGCTTTTGCCCGCGACAACGTCCGCGTGAATGTCGGTTATAGCGAAAGCAGTCGAAGTCGCAGATAAAAAGTAGCCTATGTCCTTCCCCGGGGTTCAAGCTATCTACATGCCAAATTTCATCAAAATCGGTTCAGCCGTTTCACCGTGAAAGCGTAACAGACAGAGTTACTTTCGCATTTATAATATTACTATGGATAACTGATAGTAAATACATATGTAAATAAATTAGACTCCCACTAAACACGTAGTCCAAAATGTAGGTCGTTGGACTTTACACCGTATTTATATACACGTAAAGTATTATTATGTAACTTTTATGTAGAGAAATATGCTCCAAAGTCCAGTATTTGATATTGAAATAACGTATAAACTGGTACAAGAATATTTGGCAAGCTCTCTTAATAGTGGTAGCCTCTACATCTTTATTCAATGGCAAACAATGTGATAATCTTTAGAATAACAACAATAAACACATTCAGCATTTAGCATGATTCTATTGACGGAATATGGGCAGGTAAGTACTGCCTGTGATGTTTTATAGTTATGTAAACCACGTGTATCGCAAATTGACATTTTTTCCCTCTACTCACATGATCTAGGTACTGCGACTGAAAACTTGAAAATTAACCGTAATTTCTACTACAACTTCATCTTACACGAAGGGCATTAGATTTAACAACATAATAGCAGTGTAACTGATGGGCACTGAAGTCCATGTGATGTGAATAAAACATTAACTCATTGTCATCAAGAATGCCATGACAACAATATCCATATTGACTCATTTGTAGTAAAATATTAACTTACTACATTGTTTATTTTATTGAAATGATTTTAGAACCCATTATAACATTATTAACAAACGAGTTTTTCTCAAGTTACCTAAATACCTAGGTATCCCAAACTATAGTTTATCTAAAGACCAATTTTCTATTACCTACACACAGTCTCTCGTAATCATATCAGATGCTTCTATTGTTCTTTAGATTATTTATCTACTTAAATAGGTTTCTGTTTACATAGTATCTACTACACCTAGCTACAAAAGATTAGGTACCTAGGCTACTTCTTTTAACAATAAAATGCCAAAAAGATCAACTTCTAACAAAATAATGGCCAGTGGAAACCTGCTGTTAAATGTGAGCGAATAATTTAGCGGAGTACCGATTACGGGTTCGATTCCGTTTTGATGTCGAATTAAAACAGTCGACGATTGAGTCGGTTGTCATCACGAAGTAAATGTATTATGCACCACAAAATCAATTTAAACGGTTGACGTTATTGAATGCATGTGCAATGTTACAGAATGCAGATGCGTGACTGAAAAAAGAGTGTTTATCGTTAAATCAAAAAATATTGAGAAAACCCGCGACAATATTCGTTACTGTGAAGATGCATGTTTGGCACAGCGCAGACATTTAGCCCTAACCTTCACATACGAACTATTAATAAGTCCCTATCACTACCGTATAACATCCGTACCTACATAACGACGAACTTTGTACTAGAAACAATATTCTATTGCAGTTCGCAATGCACTCAGATTTAATTGAACATAAATAACTAGACTCGTTGTCAAAGAGCTAAGAACAAACACTAAGTACTTGACGATGTAATTTGCCTACAAGGTGCATTTTAAAGGTCGAACAAATCAATTTATGATATTCTTAACATCAAAAAAAGTTCTAATTCAATCTTAATATTTATAACATCTAATAAAAAACATCGAGAAAGATTAATTTACTATTTAAATAATAATTACACAGATACTGCAGTTGTAATCAAAATGGTTTTTAAAAAAGATTTAAAAAAGAAGAGGGTAGGTACTTACCACAGATGGTGCATCTGCCCACTCTTCGACGTCCGAAAACACATAGTCAGTCAAGGTTTCCTTTCCAATTTGTATTTCACCCCATGGTGAATTTAAACATTTATTATCTACTGCTGTTGCAGGTTGAGTAGCTAAACTCCTACTCAAAAGACGGCTGTATGATAACAGTTCCTTGTTAACTTTTTTCCCATGTTTGGCACTAGCAAACGAGTTAAGAATTTGCCGCGCTAAAGTCCCGCGCAAAACTTTCAAATTAGACATGTTAACGCTAGCAATGTTTTCCCGCGAAGCGTTAGCGCGTAAATGTTAGCCGCCGCTTCCACTGCGGCGGGTTTTGGCGCGTTCTCCGCGCTCGCCGAGGGCAAGGTCCATTTACTTATTTAACCTGTTTGTTGTGGCTGCGATGAAAATCTCATAGTAAACAGTAGTAGGTTACGCGTTACGAAAGCGTTTTGTTATCATTGTAGTAATGAATGAGCCACGATACCATTCGCTACGTGCGTTTGGAGCACTGCGGCGGTGCCCCGTCTACTGATAATAACGTGATTACGAACCGAGTTGAATGAGTAAGGCGATAATTAAAATGCAATATTAAAATAACAACAACCACTTTATTTGTGTCAGACAAAAATATTCCTTTACCCGTTTGTCACTCTATGATTTATAAACGTTACGAGATAAAATTTCATAAATTATGTAACAATTTGACAATCCATCATTATGAACACATGAAGCCCACTTTATTGCATTTTGTTCCTCGCTACATCATAAAATAAAATAACTATCACCTATATATTTATCACAAACTTATTCAAGCTAAGTATCAGTGGCGAAGGGTCTTTTTGTACGGTCCCTTTTCGCTTGCCAGATTAATCATGACATTTAAATAACTTTCCGTAGGTACTCAAGGTACTTACTCGCTTTACTGCTCACCTTAAAATATCGGACCGACTTTAGTAAAATCTAGCACCTTGCGCAAATGATAAATAGCATACTTACGTTAATTTACAAAACATTTTACTATATTTTCATTAAATAGAAACATCAATAAACTAGTAACAGGAAATAAGTATGTATTAAATAATGCAGGTCCTCACTACCGACTGTATACCTAGCTAACTCACAGTTTGAAAGATTACTCAATATACAATAACAGTACCTATGGATCATATTGATCAATGACTGAGCCGTTTACACCAGTTTTAAAAATAAATTTAACTACTTCTTTTATTAACAACACTTGTGAATTTAGTAGCAGCGTTAATTTTGTGGTAAGTCGTGTCCTTCTCGTCTTTTCTTTGCGAATGTTTGATGATTGATGAGCTCCTTGAAAAATCCGCCTGGTTTCGCGATTAGTTCTGCGTATGGTCCCTTTTCTACTATTAATCCATTATCCATGACTGCTACTTCGTCAGCTGACTGTATGGTACTCAGTCTATGGGCTATAGTAAGAACTGTTCGGTCTTTGCTGACCTCCTTTAATGCTTTGTCAACTAAGTACTCGGAGTAAGTATCTAGCGCTGAGGTAGCTTCGTCCAAGATAAGGATTTTAGGGTTCTGAAACAAAGCAAAATGGAACAACGTAAAAAAAATGTTATATTTAGCTAGTACACACGATCTTGTGCGATAACTCCGTTCCTAAATTGACGATATCTTAGATGCATAGCATATCTTATCTTTGATAGGGTACATTATACATAAAATTATCATTATCTACATAGCTTTCCTTAATTTATTTTTAATACACAACTAGTTTTAGTCAGTTCGGTTCGTAAATAATCACCACTGGCCGCGTGACCACTAATTGAATAAGGGCTGCAACCTAATTGCGTAACACAATCACGATCCTTTTCATTTGACAATTCGGGAATATTCATTGCGTTGTGCACATTGTCGAGCAGACAGATTTCTCCACCAGTATCAAGCATTGAATTATGATGTAGTACTGTCAAAATGAATGGGGTTGAGATTATATAAATGTGAGTTACGCAAATGGGGTGCTGGTCTAGTTTTGATACTAGTCGGACCATCCTGATACAGCATAATGTGTTTGTACTTTTAACCGCCACGTCAAAAAGCAAAAATTATTACTCTATGGAATTACAGTAAAACCTCGATTATCCGAAGTAATTGGGACCGAGACTAGTTCGGATAATCAAAAGTTCGGATAATCGAAATGTGGGTTTTTTGAGACAAAATCGAACAAAAACAACACCTTTTTACGTAAAAACACATTTCTATCTGCTCGCTGTAAGAAATCAGTAAGCCGTAAGCGGACTAACAACGTTCGATGAAACAAAACGCGTTTCAAACGCTCGATATCTAGTCCCCCACCTATGCGCAGCGGCAGCGAGCGACAATTTCGCGCTAACGTTCGGATATACTAAGTCAGTGTTCGGATAATTGAGGGTTCGGATAATCAAGGTTCTACTGTACCTAAAAAAGTCTGTCATGTAGTCGCGACCGTGGCATAGTGGGCACATTTTGGTTTGTCATCTAAAAATGACTGCGGCGGTCAAACGGTTAATAAGCAACAGGCAGATCATCACCCTAATGTTAAGCAGTGATCTTTAGATACTAATTACCCTTAAGTAATATTCACAAATGCGCCTTAAGTCATTGCATTGTCATTGCATTGCCCTCAAATGACTCGGTACCCAGACACACAGTTAAGGTCATTATCATCGTGATACTGCCTGTATTTTGATCTATTATATTAATAGAAAAAATGTTACATCAAACTGGAAAGATGCGAGACCTCAAAATTGCAAAAGATCAAAGGAGTCCTGATATTCCGGACTGAAGAAAAATACTGATAGACGATGACGTCTTGACAATTGACTTCAGTCAAATTTGCTTGGATAATAAAAAGATAGAGAATATTTTTCAACTGAATCATAATAGCCCAAATGTTGAAAAAAATTGACGTACAAAAAAATGACGTCGACTGCGGCGGGCGGTCCGGCCCTATACTTCAGGCCTAAAGGTCCTGTTCTGAAATTACGGTCACCTTCGAATCTGGATTAACTTAGAAATGTCTGCTTTTCTAATCACAATCTAAACCCAGTTTGTAGTCAAAAGTATTACATATATGACTTTAATTTTAAAACATGGGCCTGATTCAGTTCTTAAATCACCCATGAAAAGCGTAATGTATACTAAATAAGTACGTGTTCAGATAATGAGTTTCATTATAAAGGGCAACAATACGATTGTAATGAGTTGCTTTGTTTAAATTACTTAAATATTCATTAATATCAATCAATGTCAAATTATATTGTTTGTTATTAACAAGTATTTTTTTGTGAACAGAATGGTATTCACAATGACATACAGCGTATACCGTGCTTTATAAAACAAAAGATTATCCACTGTAATACCTAAAATCACATCATTCACGTGACATCTGCCAACTTCAAAGTCACTTTCAGGGACTAAATACACTTATTCAGCTCAATTCAGCTTTTGGCTATAGAAAATACCAATTTTGCATCGCAATCGTTCAGACGTGGAAGTTGAACGAATGCGTACGCTCCATACTAAACCGGTGTTTTCTATGGACAAAAGCTCCATTTCGCTGAATAATGGCCAAATACTCAAACGCTACTGAATTTTATGATGCCGTTATGTCTCGTGCTGTGTCTATCACTTTCCGTCAAAGTGACCGTGACGGTACGAGACTTATTAACGCCATCTTAAAATTGAATAGCGTTTGAGTATTTGGCTATAGTGTAGTTTACTCCCTTACAGTTAGCTTGTAGATGACACCAACCCTCTTATCCAATGATCAATAATTTGTACCTTAAGCCTGTTTTTCGCCGTAATATCTATCATACCACCACAGTATATTAACACAAGTATTTGTTCTATCTAGTCTAGAACATCTTTTATAACATTAAATTCGTTACTTGTCATTTCAGTTTCAGGATTTGAAATACGATCCTATTTTTACATACTTTTTAAGTTTTAAGTTCGCAGACCTTTGACAGTCGTTATGAGTAGTCAGAAGCCCGAAAGTCTGACAACCAATCTTACCAAAGGGTTTCGTGTTACCCAGTCACTGGGTTGTGGACATCAGGTAGGCAGTGGCATTCAGCTGCATCCGGTTAGACTAGAAACCCTAACATAGTTGGGAAAAGTCTAGGCAGATGATGATTTTAGTTTACAGCCCTAATATACATAAAAAAAGCGCTTTCAACATAGGGATTGGGCCCGTCACTTTATTTGACACAAACAAATTAACAAAGACTGATAATTTTATGTTTTTGGTGGGAGATCTATCAGCTTGATATTTAAACTTGAAACACATTAACACGAACGAGGCATGTTTAGTTTTCTACTCTCACCTTGCAACCAGCAAGTATTGACAAAGTAAATTTTATACGTACCTTTACGATAGCCCTAGCTATGGCGACCCTCTGTTTCTGTCCCCCGCTGAGCTGCCCTCCCCGGGCTCCCACCTGTCGGTCGAAGCCGTCGTGCGTGGCTACCACCAGCTCGTGCAAGTGTGCCGTGCGAGCTGCCACCAACCATGGAGGATCTCCCTGAGGACACTGTGAGACAGGTCATCTCTTGTCTGGCATGGCTTATCCATACTAATATTATAAATGTGAAAATGAGTCTGTTTGTTTGTTATGCTATCACCACTTAAACCGATTTTGATGAAAATGTCACACTCAGAAACGTCACTTAGTAATAATGAATCATTACCTTTAACTGGCCAACATAACTTGGAACGCTGTCAGTTAAAAATATGACAGGTTGAGAAAAATTTAATGTTGTTGACATGTGCCAAGTTATTGATTCATTATTATTAACTGACGTCTCTGAGTGTGGCAGTTAGTCTACATCCGCGATAACCGACATTCGCGAGGATTAAGTCGCGAGCAAAAGGTAGTATATTATTTATTTTTGAAATTCTTTTATATTGCTCTTTGTTTACTTTGTTCTCACATATAAGCAACAAGAAAATTGTAACCAGGTTTTAGTAATGACTAGACTGAAAAGAGTGTCCGTGGAGTTTCTTACTCGTTGTTCTGCATAGAGTTCTACCTACGATTTAGAACGGGTAGTTGCCTGTTCAGCTTTCAAAACTTCAACTTTCTGGAAACTGACTGACTCCATAACAATTTTAAAACATCAACATAATCGCACATTATGAGTAGTCAGAAGGCAGAAAGTCTGACAACCAGTCTTACCAAAGGTTAACCTGTTACCAAGTAACTGCTGTGGAGGTCAGACAGATAGTCGCTCCATGTAAAACACTGGTATTCAGCTGCATCCGGTTAGACTGGAAGCCAACCCCAACATGTTGGGAAAAGACTAGGCAGATGACATTATGAATATGATTCCATAATTATATGAAGTAATTATATCAATATTAGCTCTAAACACGTCACAAGATATAAATTCCAAGGTATGTGCGCAGTCACAGTTCAATTACTTCGAACTAACCAAGAAATTGAAAATGCAATATTGACAGTTCCAGTAATCGCAACTGCAGTATTTCTATTTCATTAATACGTAGGTACCTATAAATGTATTGCGATATTATTACTCACTTTATTTTTAACTAGCTTTTGCCCATGTCTTCGTTCGCGAAAATGTCGCGGATTGATTAGCCTCTGTCCTATCTCTTTATCAGATCTCATGATAATCGGTTTAGTGGTTTTACCGTGAAAGCATAACAGACAGGCAAACAGAGTGACTTTCGCATTTATAATATTAAGTATGGACTACAATAACATAACGTATCTAAGTACTTACTTTACTTTCACTATCTATTAAATTCTGATGATTAAGGTCTTCATCTAAAGCACCATACAGTATGTTTTCCTTTATTGTGCCACTAAATAATACTGGTTCCTAAAACAAATTATAATTCAAATATTGATTTGGTTGTACCATACACTTTTGGCCATACAATCGATAACCTTAATGTCAACAGATAAACAGAAGTGATGATTTTAAATAAATTATTCACGTGTTCTTCTGACAAACTTAGTAATCAAGCGATCAGCTAGTAAAAATTGGGTTATAATATAGTTCTAACAGAATGAAGACGCCGATGAAGATCATATTATTTATTTATTTATCCTTCATGCACAAAGGTACAAAGGCGGACCTAATGCCTTAGGCATTCTTTACCAGTCAACCAAGGGTGGTGAAGAGATAACATGGCGGGTGCATAACAAAAAAGTAATAATTACTGCAAAGGTTCTCTTACGACTACTGATAAGTACTGATAACTAAATACGGTCCAGCTTAATTGGGCTTGAGCTGGATATAATAACATCTGCCACATGCCGTACGAGCCAAGGGCCCGCAGGGCGTAGACCTAAAATTTATGCCCCGCAATGGCGAGACGTGGTCACGAAGGAAATGTCAAGAGGACTTGGACGGCTTCCTTGAGGATTGGCAAGATGTAGTACAAAATCGAGACCGATGGAAGGAAAGAGAGAGGCCTTTGCCTACCAGTGGGACACTACGGGTTAATTACAATAATAATAATAAATCTTTTATTTCAGACTAAAAGTCCATTTAAGTCAGTATTCACACAACTTATAAAACTAGTGTTAGTACTTAGATCTACCAAAGAAACATTACATAAGAACTTAAATACTACGCCCCAGTGGCATGTAGGCGTATCCAATGTCCCAGTATAGGGCTGTCCCACCTGTCTGCTATAGTTTTTAGGATGCTGTTGGGGCTAGCGCGTACCCTGCGCATGATAGAGGCACAGCGCTTACGCATAAATAATGATGCTCTTGCATACAGGGATAATTGTCGATTTGTGTCTCATCTCAAAGCTGTTCTATGGACCTCTACGAGTTGGCGGGACCTCAGGGTTCCGAGTTACATAAAGTATATAAATTAATACTTAACATTAGCAAAATAAGATAACTTTTCAAACATACTTGACTAACATAACCGATGTGACTTCTCAGCCAAATAGGATCCAGTTCTTTTATATCGACTCCATCCAGCAGTATCCTACCCGTTACAGGGTCATACAGCCTCAATATCAACGCTGCTAATGTACTCTTACCACAACCTGACCTTCCGACCAGAGCTATTGTCCGGCCGGGATGAAGGTGCAAGTTCACACCTTTTATTAAAGGTTGGTTTTGATAGGAATATCGTACATTTTCAAATATTAATTCGCCTTTAGGCTTATTTAATGGCTTCAAGCCACCTGGAAGGAAAAGACGATTCTGTTTGAATGAAATTTTATTGAGTTTTAATACAGATTGCCAGAATTGTTTTGCAATTTCTAGAGATCAAAATTAAACAACTAACTGCGAAATAAAATTTTAAAACGCGATTTAGTAAAATGATCAGAATATATTGAACTTAAGCTATAACAAGCCTGTTGATAACTTTATTGTGTATTGATAACGTTATTGTGTATAGCGACCTTTAGGATTTGATTCTATCCTTAAATACTACAATTTAACCATGAGTTTTGCTACCTATCACATCGCACGGCGCTTAACAACCACTGTGCGTATAAGGCAAATCAAATTCTTATTACCTGACGCAAGAATGGTAGGAACTCTATCAATAATCTCCCACAGCCTCGTAGCAGCACCTATTCCTTTGTTCAGTTCTGTGTAAAAGCTGCTAAGTCCGCCGATACTGATGCCCACGTACGCGGCATATAGTAGGAATGACGTCAGATTGCCGACCGTCAGCTGTTCCGTGGCGACCATCCCACCTCCATAGTATAGCACCAGGATGATTATAGTGTTCCCTGCGAGGCCCGTCTGTGATTACAAGGTCATAATGGTTGATTAAAGTGAAGGGTTTCGAATATTCTCTTTTTAGCCGACTGCAGAAAACGGGGGTAGTTCTCAATTCGGTCTAAAAATTTTTTTGTGTGTTACCACCTACCTCAGAATTCTATCATTTACGAACCGATTTGGAAAAAAGAATTTGAAAGGTTATATATACTTTCAAATTGGTGCTATAAAAATTACATCAAAATCGGAGTTTGGTTTTGAAATCAAAATAACTGTTAAAAATAATGTCATCCAACTAAACAAAATTGCGTATATCTTGCTTTCCTGTGACCTTTCAGTGGTGTTTTAGTATAACCATTTCTTAATTGATTTCGAAGATAAGAAATAGGCACTAACAACCAAAAAAAAAACTGTTTTCTAAAAGGACAACCGCCAACTATTTTTTTAATACACCTTTACAATTATCCGGTTAATCTTAGTGAAAGAAAAAGATGGTAAAAATGCTTTAAAAAAGGAAAAACTATTGTTGGAAAGTAGGGCAAGTTGTAACTGTTCGAAATTTAATCATTACCTACATCTACAATCACATCTACATCTTTAATCATTACATAACTCACCAATCCATAGAAACTGCCGACGGCTAACGACTCTTTGTAAGCTAGTTTCAGTATGTTTTCAATACGTTGTCCGTAAAGTTTACATTCTGCCGCCTCTTTACTAAATGCTTTCACAGTCTTTATACTTGATATCTTTTCTTCAGCCAGCTGTAAATGTAATAATATTATGTATATCAACGGCTAACATGAATAAAATTACAACCGACGCCAAATTCGGAGTGTAAACGTATACACACCGAACCGGAAGACGTAGCGTTGGTAGACCAGATGGACCGACGACATCGTCAAGGTCGGGGGTAACCGGTGGATGCAAGCGGCAGGTTGCCGCTCGTTGTAGCGTTCCATGGGAGAGGCCTATGTTCAACAGTGGACGTCTTTCGGCTGATGATGATACGTATACACATGTATAGATAGCATTTGCTCGCATAGAAGGCAAAGTTAACCTCTTGACCTTCACGTCAAAAAAGCAAAAATGTGCCCTCGACGCTAAGCTACAAATTCATCCTTTAACACCTGTTCCTATAATTGGTATTAGTTTTTGTCATCTTATTTTAATATAGATGAAATATAAAGAAAGAAGTTCAGCTGATATAAATAAATTACGATGAGTCAAGGAAAATAATTGCAAACAAAATAAAAACACAATGTTGTTTTATAAGCTTTGTTTACATATAAAAGTCTGTCATTTTTGGTAATTTATACATAACTGTGGCGGTCAAAAAATTTAAGTCAAATCCGTTCTTAGCTGATATCTCCTATCTATAAACTACCCAAACTTCAGCGTCATAGGTTCTAGTAGTTTGTGAGATTTCGTGAAAGCGATTGTCACACTCCGACTATATCCCCCATAGGTTTGCAAATAAGTATATTTATTTTATACTAGCGACCCGGCCCGACTTCGCATGGGCCTTCCTCGATAAATGCACTATACAACACAAAAATAATTTTTCAATTCGAACCAGTAGATCCTGAGATTACCGCGTTCAACCAAACAAACAAACTCATCAGCTTTATAGTATTAAGTATAGATTTCGCCCGTATTGGGTAAGTCTCATGAAGGAAAGGCTATTGCCAATAACCGGGCGCAAATAAAAAGCTTGTAGACTCAGCCTGACATGGGAATCGAACCTTGGACGCTCCGAAGTTCACAGGCACGTTTGTCAATGTGAGTAGTAGATCAACGAGGCTGTCACATAAAGTCTATTATTAACCATAAGTTAATGAATAGATAGAATGTAAATTCAGTCGTGCTTTTTTCATTTATAAATCAAACGGTACAGAAGCGTTGAATGCGTGTGTTTCATGGTTGTGTTGTTCTATGCTGGTATCGTACATGTGAACAGTTTAAGCCCATAAAATGTATTCAGTTTCACGTTTTATCTACATATTGTTGTTATTATTACTGCATGATGCTCAAGATAAGGAAAAGCAATTTATGAAAGCAATATAAGCATAATATGAAAACAATATTCACGTATGGGTTTGGAACCTTTTTATAAATATTATCGAGGTTAATATTATGTATATCGCTTTGCCGCTTCGCACGACGCTTAGCTTAGTACGCCAGTTTTCAATTACGATGTCTGATACTACAATACGATACATAAAAATTAAATCCTAGGCATAGATACTAACTGCTAAGCAAAGCGGCGTACCAACGCAACACCATCAGGGACCATCTTAAACTGTTATCGGTCTGTGGGGACTGACCGATTATAATAGTTTACGATGACCTGTAAAGAAAGGATAAAATAATTTAGACCCAGTTATTCAACAAAATAATCGTACCTCACTAGATTCAGCCAGTGCATCCTGTAGTTGTCTCGTGATGGCGCGTACGAATCTTCCGTATACGACCGCCAACATGGACACAGGCGGCACCACGCATAACCCAATGAGTGCCAGCGACGGAGACATGTAGAACTAAACAAAATATCGTCATTATTTACACAACATAAATAAGTGAGGAGTACTGTACTGACGGACGGACACGGTACGGACTGTGTACTGATGGATCAGCAAAATACCAACTGGAAGCGTTGTAAGTCATTGATAGACGTGCCAGGAGGCTCATTAACAACGACTCCCTGGTTAGAGCTAGCAGAGCTCCAGAGCCTTGAACATCGCCGCACCGTTGCCGGCCTATCGGTCTTTTAATGGGTACATTTCCGAGAGTGTGCTTTGGAATTGCACAATTTAATTCCCCCATCCCCATTCCATCATCGGACGAGCAGAGATACGGCGGAGTGTCACCACTATATAGTTGAAGTTCCGCGGTCTCGAACCAAGCGCTTTGACTCCACATTTATTGTGCGAACTGCCAGACTGTGGAATTCGCTGCCCGCCTCTCTGTTCCCTGATAAGTTTAATCTGGGTATCTTCAAGGCACGAGTGAACCGGTTCATCCTAGGCAAGCGTGTTCCAACTTAGGCCGCATTATCACTTAAGATCAGGTGAATTGCGGTCAAACGCAAGCCTATTTGATAATTAAAAAAAAAAAACCTTAAAACACAATCCATGATCGGCGTTTAATTGTCAATCAATGGTGGACTGACCATCATCATCTGCCTAGCATTTTCCGAACTATGTTGGGGTCGGCTTACAGTCTATTTGGATACAGCTGAATACCCGTGTTGTATGCGTTTTGACCGCGCGGCCACGGCGATATTTCGAAAAAAAAAACTATTCCAAGATTATGTAAAATTTTGTAAAAGTTGATTCCCAAAACCATAAATTTGTCGAAGATATGGTTAAAAAGTTAGAAGGGTTTGAACGTGGCCGCGCCATTGAAACGCGGAGAACCGCGCGGCCACGGAGATCTTTAAAACTAGGCGTAGCAGAGACCTAAAATTCAGGCAAATAACAGATTGAATTTGTAAAAAAAATGTAAAAATACAGAAAAAAAATCCTAATAATAAATAAATAAATAAAAAACAACCCCATGGCCGCGCCATTGAAACGGTGAATAACACGTTATCGCCGATATCACGCTGAAAATGCATCGCAGACGTCTGAAATTCATTGTAAAATCTAGATTTGAATTTATCGAAAATGGAAAAAATATACATAAAATACCTAGGTTGATATTTTAGGAGCTGTAAGACTAAAACCCCATGGCTGCGCCATTGAAACGGTGGAAAACACGTTAATGCTGATATCTCGCTGAAAAAGCATCGCAGAGGTCTGAAGATTTTTGTAATACCTAGATTTGAATTAGTCGAAAATGTAAAAAATATACAAAAAATACCTAGGTTTATATTTCAGGAGCAGTAGTGCGGTATCGTGTAAAAATAAGTTTTGATTATCTATCGAAGAAAGTAAGTATTAGTGAGTTTTTTTTTTTATAAACAACACCTATTAACGTGTAGAACTACCGTTAATATGCAAAACATATGTTTTATTCATAATACAAAGCCTTGCAATGTGTTTTGAATATTTCGATAGGGTGACCATGGCTTGTTGTTAACAGAAAACTTTCCACCTGTTGTAATAGAAACCATGTCCCGAGGATTCTAAATTGAATTAAAATGAAACGAAGAGATACAAACACATAATAATAAATCTTTATTTCTTTAAAAAGCAAATTTTTTTACGAAATATCGCCGTGGCCGCGCGGTCGTAACGCACACCCCGTGTTTTGCATGGAGCGACTGCCTGTCTGACCTCCACAACCCAGTTACTGGGTAACACGATACCCCTTGGTAAAACTGGTTGTCAGACTTTCTGGCTTCTGACTACCGATAAAGACTGTCAAAGATCTACGAATGTCAGCTGAGACCAACGGCTCTACGTAGTTTCCGAGGCACTGAGGGTTCTTGGTATGAAATGGATGGTCACCCATCCACGGAAAGTCTGCGGCAAGCGCAGATAAACCGTATAAACTGACGAATGGCTTTTACTTGATAAAATAATAGACCCTTGATCGATATCGACATTTAACTAGGTACATATGATTGAGTCAGGTTTGAGGAGTTCCACACCATAAAAACAGTCTTTTTATACAACGTTGATTGACACGGCATGCAACATACTGGATCGTTATGGACGTCAATGTTATCGTTCCTCATCAATCGGCCTAGGCCAGGGGTGGGCGACCTTTTGAAACGGAACAACGGTATACAATTTACAACATTTTCTAGATTTTAAAGAGCCACTAAAATTTCTAATTATTCATTATTATATTTGCTTAAATATGTCACCTTAACATTGTGAAAACCGTTAGTTCATAATGCACGATTACTTAAACCGAATGCGGCTCGCGACCCGCGGGTTGCCGACACCTTGCCTAGGCGCATCGTATCGCACTTTTATGCTGATGCTAAAGAAACTCATTTCATTGCATAATATTTAGGAAAGTCAGCCTGCACTAATTTTAGTTATCTTGATTGAAATCGAAATTGATGTTATGTAAGCAGAGATAATAACTTTGCTTATCTTAGGTGGGTACAGTCATGCTGGTAAACATATTACAGCATTTCCATCATCTACTAAACATTTATGGCTTTTCATTTGGCAAACAACTTTAAACAGTTGTTAGGGAGTACAGGTCCTCTTTGAGTGAATTAATGTACAACTTTAAACACCAAAATACATGTGAGTGTAACTGACCAGAAAAGCTACTTAACAGTAAGATTGAGTAAGATTTAATTTATTTTAAGAGGTACATAGTTGATTATTAAGTCTTTGACAACCGGGCCCAGAATGTTGAAGGTAAAACCTCCACTAGCGTCGGTCATCGGTGACCTACATGGCGGTCAACGCGTTAATTAAATACTAGCGACCCGACCCGGCTTCCCGTAGGCCTATAGCCTTCCTCGATAAATGGACTTTCCAACACAAAAATAATTTTCAGCTCACAAACAAACTCTTCAGCTTTATAATATTAGTATAGATAAGTCTAAAAATTAAATTCTACTATAACACTAAATGATAATCAAATCAAAAGGCCACATTTTATCATCATGGTGACTTGTGAGATGTTTTTAAAGATAAATTAATCATCACAATTCTGAATTATCATCAAACAATAGTAAAGCATTAAATGCCATCAATGTATTACAATATATATATACACTATCTACACATTTGGGTCACTCAAAGGGAGATGATGCAATGTGTCCCCAATTTTACATTGATAAATTGATATTGTACTGTACCAATACATACATAAGAATCTTAAATTTTCTTTCCACTTCAAATGCTATACTATGATAAATAAATCTTAAATCTTCATAATAACTACACTGTAGAGTACTCTTGTTTTGTAAAAGTAGATCATAAAACTTGATAAAACCAGAAGGATAGTAATATCTAATATTATAAAAGTCTCTTACCATCATTCCAGTTCCAGCTCCAACCATAAACAGTGAACGTAGGCCATCGCTGACATTCTGACTGAGGTTACGCCCAACTAGCTGTGTATCAGTCGACAACCTGTTGACTAGTTCTCCCGTTGATGTTTTTTCAAACCATGCGGCTTCTTGTCGCAGTATTGCTCCATATACTTGTCTGCGAAGAGCTTGTGTCATTCTTTGGCCTGAAATATGTGGAAACTAATTGAGTTGGTTGGCTTACACTTTCAATTTTATTGTTAGGTACTTCTTTAGGTACATATAAATATGAATTTTATAGTTCAGATAGTAAATGTACTTATATCTTATCATGTTCTTTCACAAATGTTTAGTGAGACATAGGTATTTATTTTATTGGTACCCAAAAATTAAGATGAATAATGTTTCTATTTAGAAAGTACTTAATAACAATATCCAATTTAGAACTTCAAAAATTAGGTTAGATATCCATACTTAGATAGTTGCTTTTTATTTGTTCTTTTTTTCATTCCATTACTGTGTAATTACCTGATATAGACATTAAATACACCCTGCCAAAGTTACAGAGTCCTCCAACAAGGAATACTCCACACAGCATCATACATAGAGTATCCAACTTCTCTCGGGCAGAACTCAGATCACTTGTACTGCTATAAATTATGTCTAGCACCTGACCTAGTGAAAATGGTATAGCCATAGTGACACTAGAAGACACAATAAGGAAGCCAATAGCACCTGCAAAGAAAAAGTCTTATAATTTGACGACATTTTAACACTTGTCCTAACAAACAAGGTGGACTACTCACCAGCTAGAGTCCACTTTTCTGGTTCAGCTAATTTTAATAAACGTTTTAATTCTGATGTCTTTAATTTGACATTGATCTTTTTCGAAGTTGCTATTTGATTTTTGGGTTTGGTATTTTCGAAATGGTCGTTCTTCTTCTGAGCATCCACTTCAGTTGTGTAGCACCGATATTTATAATTGAATAAACCATATTTGTGACAGAAGGTCCTTCCATAATAATTTCGATTAACTGGTAGATTGTAATGAGCGAATAACCTGGATCCACACTGCTGACACAAACGAGCTTTTGTCGGGATACTAAACAACAACTGTGAATTTTTTCGAGATAATTTAAGTTCTAGATTACTGTAAATTAATCGCTGTAACATTTTAATTTATTTTTTGAACTTTTTGGCCAAAAAACACCTCATCTTCCCGTAAACATAATAAATGTCGAGTCGATTGTCGACTTGTCGAGTGTCAAATCTGACGTTCCGACTTTAGTCAGGTGTCGTGAATTTCCTAGAACAGTTTTACTTTATGGTTATGGAACCTAGAAAAAATTGATCATTTTTACGTTTGCATTTTGTATCAGCTGCAAAGAGTACAATATATATATACAATCAGCTGTAACCTTGCAACCAGTCTCTAGAGATGTTATTGTAGTGTATGTAGATATCATATACCTATCACGCTACAAACCGATAACAGTATTATGACGTTGTCTCGGGCGCACACGTCGCTCGGTTATAAATACCTGTGCGATAGGTGGGGCGGGGAGTCGTTACCCTAGAAAGCTAACGTTCGTCAAAATGACGAGCATCTAATAAATATCTCCCTCTTCCTTTGTAATGGTTTTACTTACAAAATCGCGGTTTTGCGCCAACTTGATGACCACTAGACTACGTCGCGTGGTGGCCATGTTTGGGTTGTAAGTACTTTAGTTTTAGAGATACCTACTGCATGCTCGTCATTTTGACGTATGGTTAGCTTATGCGTAACTTTTAGACCTGCACTGTGGCTTGCTTTTTGCTTTGTTTTTATTTATTTATAACGTTTGATAGTGTAATATGGCTGCGAGGTTGATCACAGATGACGGCATGGTTCGTTAATTAAATGATGAAGATTATGTCAATACAAAGGATGTTTTTTTCTGATAGTGAGAATGAGGATGGTTTGTTGATTGATGTTTTGTTATGATGGGTCACTAACTCTTCTACCATTCAAACCAAAGCCAAACAAAATGGTATATTTGTTGTCCTCGTGTGACGACGAAGAAACTGTGAACCCAACATCTACAAAACCAAAAATTATAAAGTTTTACAATGCCACGCTTATTATATCGAGTATCAACTTCAACGTTTCGCTTCCCGTTGGATCGCACTAGCGTAAAGACGTGTGCACAAAATTATTTACTTTTTATTTAATTTTAAATAACATTAAAAACCTAAGAAGTACTAGGCGCGCAGTGAAGTGGAGCGGTATCGATATCGGTGTTACTGTTCGAGCGAGAAAGAACTACGGCGCTGTATTACGTACGCGCGGTGCGACTACGTAAACTCCGAACTTGGGAAACATGTCCAGATTATTACGATCACCAACCAACTCGGACATGCAAAGGACTGTATCGGATTCCGATGTCGTGAATACTCCTAGCCAAAATACGCCGCCTAATTTTGTATCTCAACGCAAAAGACCGCGTCAGTCTAGTGAAGAGCGCTTCTGTTCTTTTAAGGACGAAATCAAAGTCATGCTTAGTGAGTGGAAAGAAACCCAGAATACCCTACTTAATAAGCTCGTCGCTGAAGTCGCTGAAATAAAACAGCAAAATGCCGAGATCAAACATACGAACGAAGAAATTGAAAAGAGTCTCCAGTTCATAAATGAAAAATATGAAGATATGAAGAAAAAGGTCGAAGATTTAGAGGGTGAACGGAAAGAACATTTATTAAAAATAGCTAGTCTAGAATCGGAAATTGGTGAAGTTCAAAGAAATCTGAAGTCGGCTACCATTGAATTGAGAAATGTACCGAGAACAACTGATACTGAAACCAAGACAGACTTGTGTAACATCATAGAAAAGACATGTCAAGTGATTGATGTGAATATACAAGCAACAAATATTCGGGATGTTTTCCGAGTTACATCAAAGGCCGGAAAGAGCACAATAGTGGCAGAGCTAACTACTGTCATCATGAAAAACCACATAATACAGGGGGCTAAAGCCTTTAATGAAAAACACCCTGACCAGCGCTTAAACTCTGGCCACATTGGCTTTAAAGGAGTAATTACACCGATCTATATTTCTGAAGCTCTGACAAGCAAGGGTCGAAGACTGTTCTTCCTAGCAAGAGATTTAGCAAAATCCAAAGAATATAAATTCTGCTGGACAAATAGCGGTAAAATATTTATTCGCAAGGCCATAGATGCTCCCCGCATTGAAATAAAGGATGAATTACAAATTGCCACTCTGAGAAACGCCTTGTGACTAGGGTTAGTTATTTCACTTGCTTACTCATCCTATTTTTTATTTATTAATTCAAACCTTTTTCTTTTTTGTTACTTTTATGATGCACTGCGGTTTATGTTATATAATCATGGTTCTTACATTTATCTTTTTAATATAATTTTGCGGAGTACGAATAATTTTCCACATATCGTCGTTGTCCAGATTTATATTTTGGACTCATTTCAAAGTTATTACAAATCTATATTGTTTTTATATTTAGAGCTTGAAAAACTTATAAACGTTTTGACCACGTCACATTTTTCCATGAAACAAAATTCGATTGCAATTTAAACAATAATTTAGCCAGCAATATTGATAGTATATCAGCCGGACCATCATTTTGGTGTAATCCGGAAACATGTAAATCGTTAATAACATCTCATTTACCGCATAATAAACACATAACAATTTTAACACAAAATATAAGGAGCATAACTAAAAACTTTAGCCATTTTGAAATTTTTCTAGCAAGATTAAATACAACTTGTGAAGTAATTATCCTAACTGAATCTTGGAATTCGAAAGCTTTACATTTTCCATCTCTAAAAAACTATGAGACATATCATACAAAACACAATCGTAACCAAAATGACGGAATAGTAGTATACACTAGAGATACACTTGGTTGTTCAGTAGAGGAAGTATCTATAAGTGATGCCACTTGTATGGTCATAAAAATACAAAACGAAACTGTAGTAATAGGTATTTACAGATCGCCATCAAATCCTAACCTAGACCAATTCATAAACTCGCTAGATAGTTTACTAAACAATTATAAAAAACACCGAAACATAGTTATAATGGGTGATTTAAATATAGACGTGAAGTATGATAATATAGATCGCAACTCGACAGATTATCTAAATCTATTAGCCTGTCGTGGTCTTTTGCCTGGTCATTTATTGCCAACGAGGGATGCCAATTGCCTGGACCATGCTATGATAAAAACAAAACTCTCTATACTTACACTAGTTCTTCAGACCCATGTCACTGACCATGCTCCAGTTCTTTTGTGTTTTGCCTTGGTAAATAATAATAAATCTGTGACCCAAAAATCAATCCGTAAAGTTAACTACGAGGCTATCTTGGATCATTTAAATACAATTAATTTTAGTAACATTATCAAATCCGAAGATGTAAATTGGACTGCCGATCAGCTAGTGAGGATCCTAAATGAAACTATCTCGAAAAACACTCTTACAGTATTAATGCCTAAAAGACTGCGCTGCATTAAGCCTTGGATTACGCCAGGTTTAGTTCGATGTATAATAAACCGAGATCGCATGAACATTTGATGTAAAAAGGAACCTAATAATGTAATTCTTTCCATAACCTACAAACGATATAAAAATTATTGCAATGATTTACTAAAACGACTTAAACACAACTTCCAAAGAGACGAAATAAACAAACACGCTAAAGACCCAAAGAGGAAATGGAAAGTAATTAACACAATAACAAACAGAAGCACAAATAAAACCAATCCATCAGAACTGCTCAAAATAGAAGATACACCCGAACAATCTTTAGAGAAAATCAACCACTACTTTACTAGCATTGCTAATGAGCTAGCAAGCAAGATTACACCTTGTGCGGACCAAATTATACAACCTTCGAATCCACCAATTAACTCCATGGTTTTGTTGGAAACAACGGAGCCTGAAATCGAATCTATCATAATGGCTTTAAAAACTGATAGTGCAATAGGTTGGGATGGTATACCTACAAAACTAGTAAAAATGGCTAAACATATTATCGTACCACTTCTTACACACATTACAAATCTATCTATAAAAACAGGTCAATTCCCAGATAATTTTAAGATTTCTGTTATTCATCCTATCCATAAGGCGGGGAATAGAGACTGTACTCACAACTACCGCCCTATTTCGGTACTGCCCGTCCTGTCTAAGGTCCTAGAAAAAATAATGAACAAACGGCTGATTTCATATCTTGAAAAACATAACTTCTTAGCTAACAACCAATATGGGTTTAGATCAAATAGATCAACAGCACAGGCAGTTTCTGAACTAACGAATTTTGTTGCTACCCACATTGACAATAAAAATAAATGTATTGGAATATTTATCGATCTAGCAAAAGCTTTTGATACAGTCTCTATTTCTATCTTAATAAAGAACTTGGAAAATGTTGGCATAAGAGGTAAAACACTGGATTTATTTATTAGTTATTTAAAAAACAGAAGACAAAGAGTAACAATAGACGGGATGTATAGTAATGATGCTCCAGTTTCATTTGGCGTGCCTCAGGGAAGTGTCCTTGGGCCGACACTTTTTCTTATATATATTAATAATCTATGTAAGTTAAACCTACAAAATTGCAGTATCTTCTCATTCGCTGATGACACTGCACTGATTTTCTATGGAAAGACATGGGAAGAGGCAAAAAAACATGCAGAAACAGGGTTACAAACGATGGCAAAATTTCTTTCTCAAAACCTGTTAACCTTAAACATCTCAAAAACAAAGTTTATAACCTTTGCGAATACTTTTACAACTCTAAAAGCTACACAAAACCTTAAAGTACAGATGCATTCTTGCCAAAATATAACACCTAACCCCTGTAATTGTTACCCTCTGGAAAGAGTTAAGACAATAAAATACCTTGGTATTCTGCTTGACGAAAGGTTGACTTGGTGCCCTTACATAGACCTATTGTCAGGTAGACTACGTAAACTTATTTATATTTTAAAAAAATTAAGACATGTAGCGGACAAACCACTACTCAAAACCGTTTATTTCGCACTGGCTCAATCAATAATATCTTATTGTATTACGTCATGGGGGGGAGCGCGTAAAACGCATATTATGAAACTGGAGCGAGCACAGCGCGCGTTGCTTAAGGTTATGATGTTCAAACCTTTTAAGTATCCCACTGTTAACTTGTACTCAGAATGTGATGTGTTGACAGTTCGGCAGCTATACATTAAAGAAATTATAATGGCCCAACATAGTAAACTTAATTATAATAAAGAAATAATGAATAATAGACGTTTAGGCAGAGTATGTTCTACTATTCCGTATAAGACATCCTTTATAAATAAATTCCAGTGTTATTTAGGGCCAATGCTATACAACAAATTGAATAAAATTATCAAATTCTACCAGTTAAATAAACATTCGTGCAAAAAACTTTGAATAACCTGGCGAAAATCGCAAACATATCTGGAAATTGAAAATTTACTTATTAATCTACAATAGGAAGCTCTGAATAAATAATTAAATAATAATAATAAATAAAAATAAAAAACAATATAAAAATAATAATTAAAACATTAATGTCCCTACAACAATGAAATCAATCTAAGTAAAATAACATAATCACAATAGAAAAACAAAAAAATAAAGAAATCAAAATGTCGCAAGTTCATACATTCAGTGGTCAAACTATTTGTTTTTTTAAGTCGACGGTATTTCGAAAAAATTTACAATGAATATTGTCAACAAATTAGTTATAATATTTCTATTACATTTTAACCCGCAGTAAGCGTACCCGCAGTTTAGTTTAATCTGTATTTTATTAATTAGGAGTATTGTTTATTGTATAGGTTTAATGTGCAGTGCAAAAGTTGTTTACAGTATACTATTAGACCTTAATGTACACGTCTGTAGATAGTTACCTGGGAAGGATCTAACGCCTAAGGTACAGGCTCGGCCTAGTTTAGGTGTTAGTGGTCATCGAATTGTTTTCAATTGCAGAATTGTACCTACTGTTTACCCAACTCAACTTGTAAATAATTTTTGTGTCAATAAAGCTTTTTATTATTATTTATTATTACGTCATCTGCCGTAATGTCTTGGTTTCTGGAGAAAAAGCACTGCCACGCAGCCATGGCTAAAATATTGGCATGAATTGCCAACAATGCTGACTATATGACACGTGCTGAAGGTCAAGGTAAAATTCTTGAAACATCAAGTTCTGAAAGTCCTTTGATACCTGAACACGCTTCAACAAGGAAAAGGAAAAGCTGCGGTTTGTGTTCCTATAAGAAAGGGCACATGACAAAGAATCACTGCTGTAGTTGCAGAGTTTCCCTAGTGGCGAGCATACAGAAGATTTTTACCCAACCAAATTTTCAAGGATTTGAGGAAGTTACACTATAATTAACCAATTTTCAAGGATTTGAGGAAGTTACACTATCCTGATGTTTATTACAATCCATTAATGACTGAGCCCACCTATGGAAGTGACCGAGATCTAACTAAATAAATGACGATACCTGTATTCAGCTGCTTTATTTACTTCAAACAATGTTACATGGTTACATGTTTGTGTTTCAGATCTGCTTACGTAGATATAAGCCGGTTGGTGTTTATTTTAAAAAATAGCACCTTGCGGTTTGTGTATGATGTCATGCAGTTGGCGGGCTGGTTTAGTCACGGATCCCAGATGCTCTGCAAGGGATTTGGGTCGCAACGGTTTCATGGAGATCGGAGTGCTTCGTGACCATGGCTTTTTCAACACCTTCCTCAGCTTTGTATTGTCACAAATGCAAGGAACTTGGTACAAATAATCCGGCTTAGAAGTTATTGGTGCCAATTCAGTTGTGCACGAGCTGAACTCATTTTTAGCTATTTATATCTTTCTCTGCATTAAAAACAAGAAAGAGACAGATATTAATAATGGAGTGTTCATGCAATTACAGCTATCATGTCGGGATGGTATTGATTGGAAGCACGACGAGGTTCAAGAAAAAACTGATTGACATCTCTGACTTGGTTCCTATCTGTCGCCCCCTTTTCTTCGGCTGCCTGGCGTTAGGAAATACCATTTGTCTGGGTTGTGAACGAGGGAATCTGCGCTAGTATCAACAGCTCCTCGCAGTTACGGCCAAACCCGAAAACCTATTCTATCTCGAGTTTTATCGTACTGGTGATGGTGACCTGTCGCTGGTTGAAACGTCCTGAAGATTTGTGAAATATTATGGAATGATGCTGGCACGCGTTGTTTACTAAAGGGGGGTCTATGATGATAACTGTTGATGTTCGTGTCCCAAAGGCTATTTGTTTATTTGTTTGATGAAACGGTTACTAACGACTACAGATTTGGTTATCCGCCGTAACTGTAGGGATAAATTATATTCTCATAAAACATGTCCGACTCAAGTGAAAATAGGCACTGATTTTGTTATAGTAAGAGAGTTATCCCCTTGGGAAAGTGCTTTAAGGTTCAATCATATAGAACCAATAACAGAATTCAAATCGTATAATAGTAAATTAACTTGTAATGAATTAACAAATAGACTCCATTTAAATAAATCAACAATAAGTTAGATATTGACTCGACTAAATTACTTCCTGAGTTACCGCTTTGCTTAACAAAATGCAGTCAAATCTTGTATAATGATTTACTCCTTTAAAAATACAGAAGCTTTATAAAAATCATGATTGTTTATAGTGTCGTTGGTTGTAACAAAACGCATGGGACGAGGTACCTATCCATTGTCCCCGTCAACGTTATTGATGACCGCGAGACAAACTGTTTATAATCAGTGGCGTTCTGCTTGGATGGCGGAGCGCAACAGTGTGGTGCTGTCGCGAAGGGTTGAGGGTGAATCCTGTGGTTGCGTCCAGGAAGCCCAGGCGGGCACCTTGGGTCTCCGAAGGGTGATTTGATTAGGAAAATGATTACTCAATCAATTTGTAGTAGTCATTCTGAAGGTAACAATGCCAATCATAAGACGTCGGGTGGATGAGCAATGTAAGTATGTATTTGAAATAATACTGGTTGTTTCAATTAATTTGATAAAGGAGGGAGATGTAGTGTATGTAGGTAGGTACATACGCTGCCCGTGTCGTGTCTAGTGTCACTGAGTCGGTGTCACGAGGGCCGACGACGAGAGTGCATAGTTAGGCGATTGGACAGGTGCAGGTGCTGGTCAAGTGGTAACATATACAACTACGTTAAAACAAGGAAGGGATAATAATAATAATAATGGTGTCAGGTGTGGTCTCAGTGGACAAGGGCCTCACCCCGCTCTCCTTAGCGAACGAGAACTGGCGCAAACCTGTAGTACTAGATACTAATGACCGTAAGAAGGTATGGCAGAGTAAGGAGCTTCACGGGCGCTTCTACCGGGCTCTACATGGGCCTGATGTAGACTTCTTGGCGTCCGTATCCTGGCTGCGATTCGGTGACCTCTTTGGGGAAACCGAAGGTTTTGTCTGTGCGATTATGGACGAAGTTATGATGACGAACAACTACCGGAGGTATATTGTGAAGGACGGCACGGTTGACATTTGTCGGGCATGCCACCGACCGGGAGAATCAATCCGACACATTATCTCTGGGTGCTCTCGTCTGGCTAACGGAGACTACTTGCATAGACACAACCTTGTAGCTAGGATTATCCACCAGCAACTTGCTCTAAAATACAGGCTTGTGGAATCGGAAGTACCGTACTACAGGTATGTGCCCGACCCAGTTCTCGAAAATGGCAACATCACATTGTATTGGGATCGATCTATCATCACTGACAGGACTATTGTTGCCAATAAGCCTGACATAGTGGTGATAGATCGATTAGAGCATCGCGCAATGATTGTTGATATAGCGGTTCCGCATGACGAGAACCTCGTGAAAACCGAGAACGATAAACAAATTAAGTATCTTGACTTGGCTCGCGAGGTTGTCGACATGTGGGATGTGAATACAGCAGTCATTGTGCCGATAGTCGTTACGGCCAATGGACTCATTTCCAAGAGCCTCGACCAACACCTAAGGAGGCTCTCGTTGGGCAGCTGGATCAAGGGCTTGATACAGAAAGCGGTACTCCTGGACACGGCGCGTATAGTCAGGAGATTCCTCTCTCAGGAGCCCTGACCACCGGTAGCTTGGACCCTATTCCCGATACCGGTGGGCTACTATTTTTTATATTTTTAAATGTTTTTATATTTAATTTAACTAATATTTAAAAATATAATACAAAACATAATAATAATATTTATTTGTTTAAGACTTAAGCCTATTTACAATGTACCTTAAGCTAGACTTTAAGTATGCATTAGTGGCAAGATACAGAACAAGTGCAACTGGGCTTAAACTAGGAGGATTCCTGTGCTATAAGCACTAGTTACTTTAGTTACCACCATGATCGAGCTGCCATTTCAAATGTAGTGTGGTGCAAAAGTAAGTAATACATACAATATTATGTTATGAATTTCTTAATTACTATCGTGTGTGAGTGTGCATGTGTGTATGAAAGTAAGTATGTGTGTGAGTGATGTGATGTGTTTGTGTGTGTGATGCGTTTGCGTGTGTGAAAGGGGCTGAGTTACTTTATTCTATTTTATTTTATACTTTTTAGTATATTGGCGTCACTTGGGGGAGGCCTATGTCCAGCAGTGGACGTCTTTCGGCTGAAATGATGATGATGGCGATGAGTATATTTTCAGTACTTTCATAATTTTTAAATTGGGAGAGAAGGAAGTTATCTATGGTAAGTTTTAGTTTTTTCATCGGTAAGTTATGTAACAGTGTATTTTTACTTATTTTGTTATAAAGGTATGGACCCATATAGCACGGTTGTCTCCTGAAGAAGTCTGTATTACATGGTTTCAGGTCAAAGACTAGACCTTCCTACGGTAAACAATTTGGTACTTAATGAAAAAAAAACCAAATGTATTCAATTCATTTTACCAAATGTTAGGAATAGTAAATGTGACATCATACTTAATGGAGAGAAACTGGAATTTACTAGTCAAACGGTTTTCCTAGGAATCACGCTAGACGAGAAATTACAATGGGGACCTCATATAACATCTATTGCGGGGCGACTAAGCTCCGCGGCTTATGCTGTTAGAAAGATAAGACAGTTAACAGATGTAGAAACTGCGCGTTTGGTCTATTTTGGCTACTTTCACAGCATTATGTCGTATGGTATTTTACTATGGGGTCGGGCTGCTGACATTGAATCCGTTTTTATTTTACAAAAAAGAGCTGTCAGAGCCATTTATAATCTACGTCGCCGCGAATCTCTTAGGGAACTATTTAAAAATATTAATATAATGACAGTGCCTTGCCAATTTATTTATGAAAATATTATGTATGTAAGAAAAAACTTACATATGTTTAATAAAGTAAGTGATAGACATGACTTTAATACTAGAAACAAGGACAAAATAGCTCAACCATATTTTAGATTGTCTAAAGTCCATACATCTTTTATGGGGTACTGTGTTAAGTGCTACAACAAAATTCCTAGTGATATATTACAACTAAGTGAAACAAAATTTAAATCATATATTAAAAGTACACTCTGTAAAAAAGCTTATTATAATCTAGAGGACTATATTCAAGATAAGAATGCTTGGAAACATGCTGGCCTAGCTCCATAGGACGATCGACAGTCTAGACAAAATCGAGCCGATTGCTAAGTTAAAATACCTAATTTCATACTTAGTATAAATATGTACATAATTATATATATTTGACTCTTTTTATACACTGCTCAGGCTCACATACTGATTCATTGTTTGTTAAAATATAAGGAGTGGTCGTCTACTGTTTCAACATTTTGTAATAATATGTGAACACTGTGTATCTATGTACATATAACTTAGTAGAGATGAAACGTATTTACGGCACCAGGTTTTAAGACCAAGTCTCACCCAAGGCGTCTCGAGACTTAGTCTCTCATCGGCGTACAAACGCGTATCGAGTATTTAGAAGTATGAAGTATGGCGAGACGCGAGACGTGAACACGCACACAAACTCGCGGCACTCGCGACTCGTGACACTCGCAGAGACTCGGAGACGCGGACACAATCGGAGACGCGAACTGTGAACGAATGTGTGAGTGAATTGACTGCCAACGCCAACCGAAAATAGACCGTATAATTAGAAAGTTAAGACTGTTTTTTGAATGCTTTGCAAAATACGTATTAAGTATTTAGAACTTTTGACGTCTAATTTGTAGCATGCTAATCGAAAATAGAACGTATGTCTTAAAGTTTAGACTATTTTTTGAGTGTTTTGCAAATAGCATTATGAGACGCGAATTCAAATTCAAGACGGTTGGTTCAGTTGGTCTTGGTCTTGACGACAACAGTTCTGTTGGTAATGACCGCGCGCGCGTCAGCATTTTTTAGGTAATTAAAAAGTTGTTGTTGTTTATTTGTGAGTGTTTGTTTATGTTAAAACTTAACTACCTAACATTGCATGCATTGCATGATTGAGTCTTGTTATTGCAAATAGTGGTAATAAAAACTAAATAAAATGTACAAAAATATAAATTAATGTAAATACCTAAGTGTGAGTTCGAGTTCAACTCGCGTGAGGAGGGTCCCGTACAATGTCAATTGATAGAATTCTTATAGGTTTTCCAGTAATCTACAAGCAATGAACTATATATTTTGAGGTTTTTTGTTTTTCGGAGATCAGGGGGGGGCAATGATCATTTCTGAAATAATTCAGAAATATATGCCTGCTATAATTTTCTAACAAAGTCAAACAATTTATTTCGATAAGATTTATGGCACTTTTGAACATCAAAATTGAGAAAACATTGATTCTAGTTGCCCAACATAACATTTGTTATTTAATATAATTAGTAAGTAAACAATTGCTGTTCTTACCGGAGTAGGTAATGGCTATTGGCTAGCCCGACGATTTAACTTTCATTCCTAAACTTTAAATAAACGCGTACATACTTCTAAATACTCGCGGCGTTTACACGTAAGGAAACGGCAATGGACTAGAGACGCCTAAATACTCGTGGAGCAGGTTTTTGGAACAAGTATTTAGGCGTACGCGTACTTCTAATACTGAGTACGCATTTTACCTAGTACGTCTCACCACTATAACTTAGTCTGTCATTCCTTAATCTGTGATACTTTGTACACACTTTCAAATGCCTAGTGTTTTTATGCAAGGTACATCGTATTTACGTATAATTATATAATTCCTGTAAATGCAAATATTGTTAACATCGTTTTTAAAAGAGTAAGTATGGAGTTTCTTGCCCATTCTTCTCCATACAAAACTACCTTTTGGAATGGGCACCTAGAATCGATTTTTTTTTCTCATTTGACGTTCAAAAGTGCCTTACAATGGTCTAATTGAAATAAATGATTTGACTTTGACTACGTTTATTTTTCAGTCTTTTCGGGTCGTAAGTTGAGCCTTTGTGGCTTATAATCAGAACCCCCCTGATATAAAGTTGTCGAACCGTTAAAACCATACAATCCTTATAGAGCTGCTCCGTTGGATACTGAAAGTTCTTTTTGTGTATTACCTTGAGTACTGCTCGCTGGGCTCTTTCTAAGTTTAATATATGAGTTTTGTGTGTACTCCCCCAGATAGAGATACAGTATTCCAGTACTGACTGGCACAGGGATAGATAGATAGTTTTCAACAGGTTCGAGTCGCACACCCTGCGTAACTTCTTAAAAACTGTTATTAACTACGTGATGGTGAAAGTATAACTGGTCGTCCACTTGTATTCCGAGGTATTTTATACAGCTGGTTTTTTCAATTGGGAGAAATCCGCATGCACTGATACTGTTTTGATTACAGGTATGTGCTCGGACTTCAACCAATTGATTAGCAGAGGGTGGCACCTTCCTTATCGAGAACATGAGGTATTTAGTTTTCTCTACGTTTAGGGTAAGTAAGTTTAGATTAAGGTATTCAAGAACTGTTCTCAACCCGGCGTTTGTAAGAGTGGCAACCTCTGACCATGTATTACCATGGAAGAGGATTGCCGTATCGTCTGCATAAGTTATTATTTGACCGTTTTGTAGCTTTAAATTACATATCTCACTTATGTAGATTAGAAATAAGCTAGGACCGAGTACAATCCCCTGAGGCACAACAAAATCTATTTCTGCACTATTACTTACGTACTTGTCACTTTTAACTACCTGAATTCTGTTAGTAACATAGTCCTTAAACAATTTAAGAGGAATTCCTCGAATCCCTATATTCTCCATCTTCTCCACCATGTAGTGTATGTAGATATCAATATATCACGCTACAAACCGATAACAGTATTATGACGTTGTCTCGGGCGCACACGTCGCTCGGTTATAAATACCGGTGCGATAGGTGGGGCGGGGAGTCGTTGTCTGCCTGCCTGAGCGGTGGTGCGTTGGCGAGCCAACTATTGTGTTAGTAAGTGTGCATATTATACAGTTATGATATAAACTTTACCATTTTAAATAATTAGATACTCCTTTGATAGAATATGATTCCAACCTATTTTTGTTTTTAGCCTGAATTTAGCTGCAGGGCAAAGGTCTCTAATTCTCCTTCCACTTCTCTCTATCAAGGGCTATTTGGATCCACTGTTTGTCGAAGGAGCCTAGATCTTACCGCCGTCTCCGCCTGGGTCCTCTGCGATGTCACTTGCCATATAAAGGCAAAGGGAGGAACCCATTGGGTCCTGCGTCCAATGATCGTCTATAAACATGATGTGATGCGGCAGATGTGTCCAGCCGTGGTCCATTTTAATTCCACCTCAGCGTGAGAGTTTTTCGAGTGACGTCAGCTATTTTTGTGATGGATCGGATGATATTATTCTTAGCCGGTTTATTATCAATATTTTAAGATGATAATTTTTGATAACCTCAGACAATGAGAATCGTCACGGAATATTATAGGCTTTCGACGTAGCATGAACAATAGGGCCACAGAAATCTAAATAGGACCATGTCTAATAATTTTTTGAAGACAAGATTGTAATCTAAATAATATTTCTCAAAACCAATCTCACACAATGAGCAATACGAAACAATTTGAGCTGTTTTTTTTTTTACATCTAATAGGTATGTAGGTACTAATATTATAAAAAGGTAAAATTATTTTGTTAGTTTGTATGTGGGAGGTAATCTCCGAAACTATTCATCCGATTTCTAAAATTCTTTCACCAATACAAAGCTACGTTATTCCCCGAGTGCTATATTGCATTACCAAAAAATTAGGGATCCTTGAAAGTTCACGCGGACGAAGTGCTAGTATTTCATATACGTATAATAACCCGTAAAGCTCCAGGTATTTTTTATTGGGAATGTTTAGGTGAGTATTAAAGATTTTTTTGTATTATATATATTTTATATATTCAGTATTGTACATTTAATTTGAAATAAAATATTGCAACTTCAAGAATGAAATAAAATTCACAAATAACAATAAAACAAACACTTGTTACAGTTTACTTTTCATGGTAGCAAATAGGAATAAAACTATTATTTAATTTCTGACACAAGTTCTGATTACTTAATGCAAGTTAGTCAGGAACGTACGTGAAAATAATATACCTAATAAATTCAATACATAGGTACGAGAAAACTGTAATCTGTGTTGTAATGGTTCATGTAGACCTTCAACATCCCTCACTGGTGGTCTACAAAGCATTCACTATCATCAAATCTATATTAGTCCACATGACCTTATAAAACAACAATTAAAATATCTCAGATACAACTTATGGGTTGTTGTAATTGTTTTGAATATCACTATTTTAAAGGTTTTTTTACTTGTAGTCCAACACAAAATAAAGACTTAGACCACTATATTATTCGTCGCTATTTTACCAGTCATACAGTTCAGTCCACGTAGAGAAGCAGATTGGCCGATGATATAAGGCAGCAAACTTGAGCTATAAATTTAAACCTGAATTAGTAACTTTCCAGATATTTATTGAATATTTAATGGGTAACTTTTAATTACTTTTGTTGAATTTTGAAATAACAAGTATTGCTAAATCGGAATGCGTCGGCCACAATACTCCATTTATAATAGAAAAAAAATAGAGGTTTTTATTTCTGTCTAATACTATTGTAAA
Source organism: Charanyca ferruginea (assembly GCA_947361185.1). NCBI lineage: Eukaryota > Metazoa > Arthropoda > Insecta > Lepidoptera > Noctuidae > Charanyca > Charanyca ferruginea. The sequence continues at coordinate 51,401,607 of OX376055.1, read as the reverse complement.
TGGAGTATAACTTTCAATTACAGTCAGAAAAGACTTATGGATTCCCCAAATAACATCAATATTAAGCATTCTAGTGGTAATACTGTACTGTGTATAAATACTTCACAGATCTAAATAAACTATTTAAAAAATCATAACATTCTGTTAATTTATCATACTTCTACATAAATATTCTACGACTGTGAAATAAATTGCTATGATATGATGGTGTTCCTGCCACACTGGTCATTGGTGTAGTGTATGTTCTCTAGTGCTGTATACACACTGCTACATTATATGATATTGGAAAGACAGTCCAACATTCGATATTTTGCGCCACACGTATACATACTTCAAATTATAAGCAAAATAAACCAGGATCACGAATAATAAATAATAATATGTAGGGACATTTCACACATGGCCACCTGACCCCAAACTAGGGACGGCCTGTACTATGGGTGTCAGACAGCTGATAAACATACACAAATACATTTAAATACATACATTTATAGATAAACAACACCCAGACACAAGGCAAACACAAGTGCTCATCACACAAATGTTCACCCTGGGCGGGAATCGAACCCACAACACGCTGCGCAGCAGTCAATCGCTCAGTCAGTGCAACAATCGTGTCGTCGAAATATTTATAATATTTTTATATTTAGCAGGTTTTTTACGTATTTGTTCAAATATTCGCGTTACTTGGGTAATACAAAATATTTATACATACCCTATAAATGCGACGCGACCTGTTACAATATTTTATTTGTGTGCAAGAAGCGCGCAAAAAATGTGCGAACGTAGGCGGAATGTAGGGAGCGGGTACACTGCATTTTTCGCTTAGAGAAAACTAGTGCATCTAGGTGCTAATTGGATCCCCGCACGCACACAGCATGCTCTTTGCAAAGTTTCTGTAAATACAACTATAAAATCGATTAGACTTTAATTAATTGCTTAATCATCATGTTTTTTTTTTATTGTTACCGACTACCAAACTCATTTGCATTTGATTCACATCATTGCTTCCATTCGTTCATTCACTTTGGCAAAATAACGCGGATATTTGCACTTATACACCAAGATACCCAACACCAGTTTAAGTACGGTACCTAACCATAGACATTCAGACACCTCTAATGGCACAGATAACAAATACTACAATCAGTTTTAATTGGCAGATGTCTGTAGAGGAGTTCAAGGAAAAATCTAATGTTTGCAAGAACAGTGCAATGTAATGACATGCTCACATGCTTTTATAAATACCGGTTTATTTCATTACACCTACTGTTATTTCCTCATTTACATATTATAATTATACGGAACCTTCATTCCAGACATTCAGTAAATAAAAAACGTGCATCTTGCACAATTTAACATAAACTGAACAATTGAAAACTACTTACAAATATTTGTGGTATACTAACTTATAGATTTATTAAATGAGGTAACTTACAATAAGAATATTAAGAATACATCAGCAAAACTAAATAAAACTGCCTTCAAACTAAGTGAACTAAAAGCATTATTGTTTCTAAGCTAAACAAGCTCATATTATTGGATTGAAATATTCATATGGCGAACAGATAATGCAAGGTATGTTGTGTAACGTTAACATTGTATCATGGTTTTTGTGAGTCATCACGTTTTACGAACGATTACAAAGAAAACTAGCTGTACTGTAGATCCAAAGCATCATCTAGTTCGCAAAGATCTATGTACAGACGCCAGCACATCAAGCCATACCTAACTGCCAAATTTTCCCAATTGAATATATGAACCTTAGGCTTTTGTCATAAAGTTGAAAATCTATCAAAGAAATTTGACAGATTGTAGTAGCTTGATGTGCGGGCCTCTGTACATCATACAAGACATTTCCACGCAACCAAGCAATAGTTACCCACGGCCGTGTTAACTACATCCTTTACGCAGGAACTAAAATACTGGTAGTACAATATGTGTAGAAGTGTAGAGTATCAAATAATTTAATATATTATATTACTTTCCATATAATTTCTTTGTCATGGTTCTACAATAAGGTTAAATGATGTTTACTGTGTGTAGTACACTTTGTAGTACAATGTTTTGGATCGCCATAGACTGTAGGTGTTGTCGAATTTGAGTAAGTATACTCCTTCGCCGGGATATGTGTGGGATCCGGCGTACACCTGGAAATATAAAAAAAAACTTTAGTGTTCGTAAGTAAGTAGAACTTACAAATATTTTTACGGGAAATCGAGAATTCTTTTATAATTATACGTAAATCTATACTAATATTATAAAGCTGAAGACTTTGTTTGTTTGTTTGGTTGAACGCGCTAATCTTAGGATCTACTGGTTCGAATTGAAAAAATATTTTTGTGTTGGATAGTCCATTTACCGAGGAAGGCTACAGGCCCATGCAATGCCTGGTCGGGTCGCTAGTATATATATATATATATACACATATATATAGTGTCTTTCATTCTCTATAGAAAAGGGAGGTTCCTTCGACCAGACGGGTGTTGTGTCTGGTGGGCTAGTGCCCGACGGTTGTAGTCGGGATTTAGTATATATGCTAATGTTGTGAAGTTAGTAGCATGTGCAATAGACGTCGCTACATATTTTTGTCGATGTGGAAGTCAAGTATACTATAAAACATTGCATTATTGCACTCTGCAATAATATAGCTTTCTATCATTTTTTGTAAGCCAACGAATACTTCCAGAGAAAAGCAATTTATAATATATCGGCCTCTTTTCATGGGTACTGAGAAGGCATGCACATCATTCACCTCTTCAAACAAAAAAAATAAAAAACAAACTTTACCTCTTTATAATATAGATAATAATGTAATGACCTTATTATAATATTTGACCTTTTTGGATAATCCAAAATGAACTTTATTTCAACAGTTATAGGGTAAGTTTTGTATTATCCAACTAAGGCGAATATTTGTACAAATGCGCCATGTGAAGTGCCAGCATAATAAGTAGTTACTTTGTCTAGTTGGTTGATTATATTATTTTTATTTTAAGTTGGTCTACAGACCTCGGTGTGACAATCCCGGCGGTACACGGGCACCACGAGACTCGTCAGAGGCCGCACGGCGGTGACCCCTTGCCTCTGTGAGCGTTTCTCTGAACCAAGCTCTGGGTCTGCAGGAGTACCATGGATCGTGAACTCATGGAACTGACCTGCAAATGAGATCAGATATTTATGAAACAAAAATAGCATAAAAACATAATTCAATCATTACAACAAAAAAAAATACATTAGCTGCTATGACGATTTGTCCTTTGCTATGCTACAAATTCGTCAGAAATTTTGACTATTAAAAAAAATAGCTAAATAAATAAATGCTTTTTCATTTTTCTAACACTCATGGCAAACAGTCACTTCACCATACCATATTTATTGCGATTAAGTTATTGCAGTATTAGCTGATGCCCGCGGCTTTGCCCGCCTGACAAATTACATACTAAAACCTTTCTCTTGAATCACTCTATTAAAAAAACCCGCATCAAAATTCGTTGTGTAGTTTAAAGATCTAAGCTTACATAGGGACAAACCGACGCGGCGGGGGACTATGTTTTATAATATATTATGTAGTGATTAATTTACCATCCGAAACCTGGAATTCATCCTCATCCACTTCATCTTCGTCCTCTTCATCACTTTCAGCCACGTGGACAGTGACCTCAGTGGTCGCAGATTTGCTCCATTCGAAATATAAGCCGAAACCTGGAACATATAGCATACAGGAAAATTAAACGCTTTTAAACGTTTCTCTGTCTGTTCTTTGATGTATATAAAATATAAGAAAAGCTTGTACAATTTAAGTTCTTTTTTATTAAAATTATATTATTGTTTGGACTGTCTTTTTCGTCTATTGGTCGCCACCGCGACTGAGGGTATTCTGTGTCCTAGTATTTTATTTGAATTTAAATTACTACATTGTTCAATTGATATACAGTAATTGGTTAACTCATTGTAAATTAACAAATAAATAAAAGTATCTTTTATTTATTTCATTAGGCTCACCCCCTATTACATGGAGCTTCCCACAACTGGCGAAACAAAGGTCTTTACATACCTCTGCATACCCCTTTGTCCACTTTGGGAGACCAGGCGCCATTTTACAAAACAATAGCTTCGCCACAGCTTTTAAATTATTGCAGCTATCATCTTTATTTATAAAATTGTTATTATATCTATTTTTAGGTTCCAATAAAGATTTATTATTATAATTACCAATATCATAGTTATCAGTAGCAAACTCCCAACAGAGGCACCTAGCACGTGGGTGTGTAGGCACTCTCACTGTGATCGTCTCACCGTGACCCACTGTCAGCCGACCTCCGCCCTGTTGTGCTGAACTCTTGAACTTAATGATGTCACCGCGAGTCCACATGCGGCTTGCTTCCACGTTCAGATATCCATCTGGAAATACAGAATTGACGAGAATAGATACTAAAATCACAACATAATATTTACTTATATGCGGATGTTTATTGTATAAAAATGAAAATATGTTGATAAATGTGTATGGTCATAGTTCTTAAGACAGGGAATAACAAATTTGAACAGTAATTCATCACAGTTGTGATAATGTAATTAATAACTGTATACCTACAAGATTACAAATTTGATTTTGAATTGTTTTGAAGAAAGTTTAGTAAAATAGGATTTAACCTTCATCATCTGTATTGTCATCCACCTTGGGCTCTTCTGCGTATTCAATAGCTTCTGTCTTCTCTGAAGTCTGCATGGACCTGAAATAATAATTAAAAATGTTATCCTAAGCCTAAGTTTGGATAAGCCTTTTCATATTATGAAAATGAGTATATTACAATATAATTTAGGATTTGAGTACAGCATCACTTGAAATAAAAAAAAAGTAAGTACTAGGTATTCACACACTTGTTATCCATTAAAGGAGCATCTCCAGTTTCGTTCAAATTACAATCAGTTACAGGCTCTTCCTTCTGTACCGCTTCATTTGCATTATCTGTGTTCTCATTCTCTTTGTCTTCTGTAGTGTCCTTTATATTAGAGTTGGCAAGTCTCTGGTCAACGGCAAGTTGTTGAATGTATTGCTGGTAGTGTTTGTCTTGCAGCTGACGGATGAGAATCGCTTGCTGGTCGAAGTTACCTGGGTACTGCTGTTGGGCATACTGTAGGAACTGTTCATAGGTTTGCGCATTGAGGGCATCCTTTATTCTTTGCCTGGAAAGTTTTAAAGTAGATAAGCATACAACTATTAACACCTTCATGGACATTAATACCACATTATGAATGAATAGGCATTTAAGTATAAAAAATAACACTTGTTAGCACTTCATTATGAATCCAATGAGATCAAGTTAGCTTTATTTTATGTAAACTAACTTACACTGGTTTGAGGTGGCACTGGACAAAAGATCCCAGAAGGACAGGCCCAGCTGTGGGACAGCATTAGCTAATTTAAAAAAAAACTTACACTTGTTGTTCCTCTGTTAGTTTGTTACTCTGTTGTTTCTGCTTTTCAAGCTGTATTCTATTTTGCAGCTCCAAGTTAGCTCTTTCCTCCTCTTCTTTCTTAAGTCTGTTAGTAAAAATATATGTGATCTCTCAATATTACATTTGAATAATATTATAACTATTTCCTTAAAAATAAATAAAACTTACTCTTGCTGCTTTTTGTCTTCCATGTCTTTTTGAATTGCTTCCAAATATGGTTTGAAAAGAGGGCACAGTCTGTAATAAAAAAAACTATCCATGAAAATACTGCAAATAATTAATTTAAACTTTCTCTAGTTAGGCTGAAATAAATTGCCCCTTTACATACTGGCTAGTGCTGGTAATAAGCACTTATTAGGTATCACTAATTTATTTTAAAAAATTAGAAACCAATCCAGCTATGCGGACATGAAGAAACATTACCTGTCTAATGTATGGACAAAACCGACCATCGCTTGGATTTGAGACATCTGACCCAAAGCCTGCCAAGCAGCCCTTCTATCTCGTCCGATCATATCAAGCACACCCAAAGGCGGCGCAGAATTCACGTCTAAAGGCCCATGAGAAGTTTGCTGAGTGTATGCGACCAGCTTTAGTCTATCTTCATAGCTTAAATGAATAGCCTTGCCTTCCTTATCTGTAAGTGTTTTACTGTGTTAGCAATCGGTTATTAGGAAGTATGATTATTACCTCTTCATATCGATAAAAATAATTGGTACATAAATTGGCGTAGTACAGTGGTAAATATTTCAGGGTGCGGATAATGGAGGGGTAGTTAACATTTTTAGCAGTCTTCAATATTTGAACATGAAAAAGAAGTTCAAGATCACAATACCTACAGTGGTTTAAATTACTGGGAAAATATTCGAGAAAATTACCTTTGTAAAAAGCGAATCCATGTTTATACACATCCTTCAAAGGCAATCCCCATTTTCTTTCTTCACTCTCCACGATTCCTTGATCAGTTTCGAGGCGAACTTTTTCAGGATTGACTTTGTAGTTATTTTCCACTTTGTTAGCCATTTTATTACTAGTTTATAGATTTTCGCGAAGCAAAAATTGTTTCGTATTTTCTTTTGACAGTAGAATGATTTGTCTCGTTTCGTTTCGTTTTTAAATGTCGATGACTGAATCTGGCCTTTTCAGATATTATTAAATGTTGAATCAGTTAAAATATAATCTATAATAATATAATTAATTTTTATATATTTTTTGAATAACTTGTGTTTACATTTTTAGAAAAACGGACTATTAGACAGAGTAAAGCCAAATATGTGTCGAGTAGCTAAAGCTATACTGATTACTAATAGACATACGTCCATGAATAGACTTGAATTGTCCATGTATAGTCTTACTGACCATCCTTCTTGCTGTATGTCCCGCCAAGGTCATGCACGATGCAAAACGACCGTGAATATGCTTGCTGTACGTCAATAATTATTATTAATTGTATTTTTCACGATACTTTTGATGTATGACCTTGGCGGGACGTACAGCAGGAAGGATGGTGAATAAAGCGTTTAACATAGAATGCCCTTAGGCCTACAGTTATTGAAAAAATAAAAATACAGACAACGTTTGAACGTAAACCTAATGAACCACTGCCAAAGAAAACACTGACCTAAAATAACATGCTTTTTACAACTAATAAGCTTGGCTAAAACTAAACGGCTTTTTCCATTGATATTTATGTACTAGGTACGTATATTTCTATGGCTTTTTCATAAATAAAAGTATTCTGCGTGGCCGTGGACAAAGTGACAAATTGACAGAATGACACTGACAAGACTTTTAAATGACAAGCTTTCGACATTTGCCCTATATATAATGTACTCTGTGTTTGCAGTATTTTGCAGTGGTCACTTTGTGCATGTTTTGTCCTCAATTCGTAGAAAGAAAATAATAAAAATAGTCACCAATTTATAAACAGTTGTGTAATCTTCTTACAGCAAAAGTGTACTGCGTGTAAATATAGCTAAAAAATGTGTGACAAATTATATTTCTACAAACATCATTCGAATACGTTGTTGCAAAATCAGTTTTCAATCACCTTGTTTACTCCACACTATTCGTAATTTTATAGTTACTTTCCATTTGTGAACATGGAAGTGAATCCTTTGAACATATTTTTCGTGAAATCAGACAGTAAAGGTGACAGATTACTGTTCAGATATCCTTACACAACAGATAATAAGGATGAAAGCAAACAGAAAAAATATGGTCGACACAATCCTTACGCCATCAATTCAACAGAGGATTTATTGCAGAATCCTCAGTCACAGACGTCAAATATTTGTAAAGGTTAGTCGTGCCTTATAAATGTATTCTGAATTCCATTGCACTCTGCTGAATTCCAGAAAAGAATATTAATTGTTTAGATAGCAATATGTATTATGTAGATAAAAACCTCTCCCCCCTCCATCCTACTCTTTACTTTGTTTGACTTTGATTACCATAAATTGATGTTCACATGTATGTACTAGAGGTGTAAAAGTAACGAAAAGAAGCGTACCCGTATGTATTCGTTACTATAACAATCAGTACTCGTTACTATCGTATCGTTACGTTACTCGTTACTTTTGATACCTAATAACACATCATCGCATCGAGTCGTATTGCGTACGGTATGACGTTGACGTCGCGTCATTCGTACTTTATAGAAAACATACTAATACGTCATTTAGGAACCTAGTTGCGTAAGGTGAATTTTTGAATTTTACCATAATTTGAACCAAACTTGTGTTTAGTTAAATCTAAATATAGTTTGATTTAAAACGAAAATTGGTTATAACTACAAATAAACTGTAATTCCTAATTCACGCATCAACGGTACTTGTGCGAACTGAAACAGTTGTATTTCTTTGTAAAAAGAATCAATCAAACTAACATCAGTACGAAAATACGAAAAATGCGAGTAACGAAATGGATTCGTGAGTAACGTTTCGGTACTCGGTACTAGACGGCGTACCCGTTACTCGGTAACGAATACATACGGTTTGCTACAGCTCTAGTATGTACTTACCTTTACACACATGCATTTGTACACTGTATACACAATGTATTGATAATGCAATTACTGAGTCCTGGTACTTCTGAATACTATGCTATGTATTTAATTTTGCATAGCATATTATTACCACAATTGATAACTTATATGGACTTCTATCATTTAGATGTAACACAAATTAAGAAAAAGGAATATTTAAAATAGAAATATAAATTATTTTTCATAATTTGGTTTTAAAATAATCATGGCACTATAACATTTACAAGATTTTTTAAGAATAATTACTAGAATAACCATCATAAAAAAGCTTAAATAGTCAGCAAACAATGTGTTGGGAATATGAAATTGTGTTTTTTTAATGGTTATACAAAAAAATAAAAGAGTGTCCGTGGAGTTTCTTGCTCATTCTTCTCCATAGAGACCTACCTACGTTTTGGAACGAGCAACTAGCTTCAACTCTCTGACTAACTGACCAACTCCTTGACAATTCAAAAGTGTCTGTAAATGGTTTAATTGAAATGAATGCTTTGACTTTGACTTTGACATAATTTGTGTCCAAATTCATTATAATTTTTATTGAGCAGTGTAATAAAAAAAATTAAAAGGGTCTATATTTATTTAACTAACTAACAAACTATGTGTGTGATTCTAAAGATGAGAAGTTGGAGAGCTCAAAATTAAACAAAAATAACTAAAAGGAATAAGGTTCGGGCGCCAGAGCTCACTAGGTAATTTAAAACAAAGGGGATCCGGAATAGCTAAAAGGTAAAGGACAGGACTTCTAATCTAGGTCGGAGATACTGAAATTAAGCTGCAAATTCTTTAACAATAGCTCATTTATTTCTATCGCAGGCAGTATGGCGAACACAATATTAGAAAGCCCCTTTCTTTTGAAGGGCAAGTTGTTTTATAACGATTAAATTCTATAACTAAAGTTTAGGTTTAAGTTGTCGGTATTGCACGTTTTTTAAGTTGAATCTACTAAAAGAAAACCAAGAGACATACCACAAGCTTCGATAAATCTATTTATAATAAACCTGAAGGGTTGATTGGAGACTCGAGGGGACACGCGTCAGCTCATCCATGATGAATTTAAGTTTCAAGGATGAAACTTCAAAGTATAAGTAAGAACGCCTTTGGGGCGTTCTTAACGAAAACAATGCACGCCAATCGCTCGTGCCATGAGCACAACCAAAACGCGATGGCGATATAGGTGGATTTCAAAAATACTAGAGAAGCACTGCCGCTAACATTGCAACAAAGCGGATCCTATCAGAGGTGGACCCTGAAAATATTCCAATCTAATGATTGGCACGGAATAGAATTTTATTCGTGCTTCATCTTGGTGACTTCGGTCGGAAAGTGAATGCTACTTATCACCAACCGGAAACGTCAGAATAATCTGACAGCCGGGGAAATAAAATCCAACTGTCAAACTGATGGTCTATGGTTTTATCGATTACTCTACTAGATCCTTGCCAATCTATCAAATATCTAAAGGGTGTCCACTGCATTACCGTGAAAACTTCCAAAAAATGACGAGAGAGGTCGACACTATGTAGCGAGTAGAAAATACTCGTTACATTACATCCCTCCCCGAAAAATAAAAGAAAGGAACTTTCTTTTATTAGAAAGAAACAACGAAAAACGAAGTGAACAAAAAATTCAAAAACAAAGAAAACTATCATAGTGCAGTTAGGCGTCATGGCCACTGACTAAAACTTCGGTACTACAACCGATCAACAAAGCCAAACAACAAACAAATCCAAATTCAGTTAAGCCCGAGGGCCGCTGACTAAAACTTTAACAAAACTACTAAATATTAAACACTAACTTTGAGTACAGTTAAGCGCTATGGCTACTGACTAACTTTACACTAATTTACTAAACTATCCTACACCTCTTAAGTTCAGTTAAGCACTATCGCCACTGACTAACTTCAGCCAACTTACTAAACTAAACCACTCCACTTAAGTTCAGTTAAGCACTATCGCCACTGACTAACTCTACACATCTCTACCAACTAATCTGGAGTGCAGGTAGGCACTATCGCCGCTGACTATCCTCAACTAACCTACAGTTCAGCTTTGAGTACAGTTAGGCACCATAGCCTCTGTCTATCTCAGCAACAACCAATTAAAAATAACAATACCTAAACAAAAATTCTAGATAGAGTTGAAGGACTCTACCTAAAAGTATAGATTCCGAACCAATAAAGTCAGACAGAGTTGAAGGGCTCTACCCAAAAATATTGATTCCTAACAAAAAGGTTAGATAGAGTTGAAGGGCTCTATCTAAAAAGCTGGATAGAGTTGAAGGGCTCTATCCAAAAGTATTGATTTCCAACAAAAGGGTTAGATAGAGTTGAAGGGCTCTATCTAAAAAGGTTGGATAGAGTTGAAGGGCTCTATCCAAAAGTATTGATTTCCAACAAAGAGGTTAGATAGAGTTGAAGGGCTCTATCTAAAAGGCTGGATAGAGTTGAAGGGCTCTATCCAAAAATATTGTCACAGCAATAACCTGTAACAACCAAAAACCATATTGTGATCGGCGCTACACCACCGAACTTCCGAGCACAATAGTAAAAAGGTATGACGAAAGTCAAAATTCCACCTTGTGACTGGCACAACAATGACCAACACAAGGGCAAATGAAAGCATTGATTGGCTCTACTCTACCAACCTTCCAAGCACAGACAAACAAACAAAATATATTGGATTTCCGAAGGGGAAAATCACAATACCTAAAGGCGAAAGCCAAGATGAAATCGAGGTCAAAATTTACACCAAGATCCAAAAACAAAGTACATTCTTTAACAAAAGTTTCAGAATGACCGCAAAAACAAGGTAGGACGTTCTATAACAAAAGTTACAGAATGACCTCAAAAGCAAAATCCGGTATGAAAGCGTTACTAACAAAGTCAAATCCAAGTCTAGTATCGAAGAAATATCTAGACAAAAAACAACACTGTCAACAAACAGTAAAAAAATAGAATTAAAATCAATAACTATTTAAAACTATGAGAGAAATAGAATGATTTTAATCTACCCAAAAAAAGAAGATTACAAAAAACTTGAGATGAAATTTAAGTTTTTTAAATCTTTATAGGTAATAAAAAAAACCTAAAGTGTAAGGTTGTATAGGATCTCACTTTTTCAAAAAAATGTAAACAAGTAAAGGATTACCTTTAAAAAAGAAAGAAAGAAAAGATATAAGATCCCATATAATCTCAACAAACAAACAAAACAAACAAGATAAGATCCTTTGATGTGTAAAATGTATAGTGTAAAGAGTAGGTATTTCTAATTTAACCAAAATGACCTAAGTTTATTTTAGTAAGAATTGAATTGGAATCTAATAAATTGTAGTGAAGTTACCTAACATAATAATAACCTTCAAATTGTCATAACCTTTCATTCATCATTCTAACAGAGACAAATCCTCACACAAAAATACTCAATACCAATACCAAACCTATGAATTCCCCAAAATTTTAAAATTTAATAATATCTTTTACATGATAACGACCCACGGAACCCTTATTTAAATCTTTCAAAACATAAACGTTATCAGAAACTTTTTCTGTTATTTCACACTTTAAGAACTTAGGTGCAAGCTTAGCCGAAAAATAAGCAGGTGCATGAGATTGAACAAAACTTCTTCTCCACACAACATCACCCACATCAAGAGAAATGACTTTCCGACCCTTATTATAATAAGCGGCATTTCGCTTATACCCTTTTAACAAATAAGCTTGAACTTTAACAAAAATATCACTAAGTGAATTAAGAGAAACTGCATAAGAGTTCCTATTTGAAACCTCTAGTTGAGATAAATTATCAACAGAGTTACTAAAATGATGTAAGGAAGCATCTAAAACAAGTTCCCTACCAAACATAAGAAAATTAGGTGTAAATTCTGTAGCAAGATTTACACTATTATTTAAAGCTAATTGAACATTGGGCAAAAAACTTGACCAAGTCCTTTGATCATCTTTAACAAAACACGATATGCAAGTTTCGACTGTTTTATTATATCTCTCAACAGGATTATTTTGAGGTGTGTACAATGTGTTATAAAATATTTTAGTTATATTAAAACCTTTCAAGAATTCTACAAAATGTTTTGAAGTAAATTGAGTTCCATTGTCACAAACTACTATTTTTGGACAACCAAATTTAAGAAATATTTCTTTTTCAAAATGTTTACAAATTACTCTAGTAGTTGCATTAATCATTGGAAAGAACCAGCAATATTTAGTAAAAACATCTACAACTGAAAGTATGTATTTATGACCAGAATAAGTTTTAGGTAAAATACCTATTATATCTACTGAAAGCATAAGCATGGGGCGATCAACCTTTTTAGGATTAATCATAGTACCAAAAGGAGGAGAAGTAGTATGTTTGTAAGCTTTACAAGTATCACAAGACAAAATGTATTGGTGAACATCATTAAACATACCTTTCCAAAAATAATGTTGTTTTAATTTCTTTAAAGTTTTATGAATACCTAAATGACCTGAATTTACATCATCATGATTTGACCTAATAGTATCTAAGATATTCTCTTTAGGAATAACTATCTTCCAGTCCAAAAGACTGTGAGGGTTAAATCTATTTTTACAATATTTATACAAAGTGTTATTTTCGACTCTAAAATTCTTATACTTTCTAGGAGATTTCTGACATTGAATAAATATTTTTCTATACCAAGGATCAATAATTTCCTCATCAGGGGAGACTAAATTATCCTGAGTGGTTATAGCAGTGACTTCTATACGAGATAAAGCATCTGGAACTAAATGTAATGAACCTTTTTTATGAATAATATCAAAAGTAAATTGAGAAATTCTAGCAGCCCAACGAGCTAAGCGTCCACTAGGATTATTGAGACCTAGGAGCCATTTCAAACAAGCGTGGTCAGTAATAACAGTAAACTTCATTCCCTCAATATAAGGTCTAAAATGTTCTATGGAATCTAAAATAGCTAATAATTCACGTTCTGTGGTACTATAATTTCTTTCACATTTATTAAGTGATCTAGAATAAAAAGCAATGGGATGTTGATCACCATTATCATCTTCTTGACTCAAAACACTACCTATGCCCACAGAGCTGGCATCACAATGCAAAAAGAAAGGTTTTTCAAAATTAGGACATTGCAAAACAGGAGAAGTTATTAAAGAATGTTTTAATTCTTGAAATGCATTTTCAGCTTCGTCATTCCAAGTAAGTGACTTTTTAGAATTTTTACTACCTGCTGTCAATTTAGTTAAAGGAGAAGCAATATCAGCAAATTTACAAATGAATCTACGATAATAAGAACATAAACCAAGGAAACTGCGAAGTTGTTTTACCGTTTCTGGGCGTGGGAAATTTTCTATTGTCTCTAATTTAGAAGGATCAGTATGTAAACCATTACTGTCGACAATGAAACCAAGATAGCGAAGTCTGTCCTTGCAAAAATTACACTTTTTTAAATTTACAGTTAAACCTGCCTCCTTTAATATACTATGAATTTTATGCAACTGTGCTATATGGCTATTAAAATCAGAATTAATACAAATTAAGTCATCTAAATAACAGAATACAGAATTATCATACTCTGGACCAAAAAGTTTATCTACTAGTCTCTGCAACTCAGCTGGTGCATTTGTGAGACCAAATGGCATGCGAACAAATTCGTACAGACCTTTTCCAGGTACTACAAAAGCAGTTTTTTCGCGGGAGGATTTTTCAAGTGCAATTTGCAAAAATGCTTTAGAAAGATCTATAGTACTAATATATCTAGCACCTCTAAGGTTATCTAATATTCTAGAAGTATAAGGAAGGGGATAAGAATCTTTAATAGTAACAGAATTTAAACGTCTTGAATCTAAACACAATCTAGTACCTCCATCTTTCTTTTCTACCGCCAATACGGGTGAACACCAAGGAGACTTAGAGGGTTGAATAATACCTTCTCCTAATAAAACTTCTACTTCATCAAAAAGTTCCTTTTGTTTAGCAGGACTCAGAGGCCAATATCTCTGTTTAAAAGGTTCACTAGTAACGTTAATTTTATGTTCAACTAAATGAGTAAGACCTAAACCTCTTTTCTCATAAGAAATATCTTCAAACAAAGCAATAATATTATCTAATTTTTGTTTCTCAGAAGGAGAAAGTTCAGAAATAGAGGTAATTGAACAAACTTGTTTATTATTTTCTGGAACAAGTATAATGTTCTTCCACAATTCTTCAGCTAAATGAAATTTAATCCAAAAGTCAAAACCTAAAATAATTAATGGATCAAAAGAAGGAATAATTAAAAACTCTACGGATTTAGTTATATTATCACAAGTTACTGGCAAATCCATGGCACCAATAATTCTCCGGGCGGAGCCATCCGCAGTGCAAGCAGCGCCACTAATAGGTCTAATTTTATAACCCAACTGTAAAAATCGTTCATGAGTATTTGAGCCTAAAATGCATTTATCGGAACCACTGTCCAACAAACCTGAAAAAATTTGATTACCAACAAAAAAAGTTAAAAATGGTCTAGCATCATTCTGTTTTGTAAATAGAATAGGAGCCGAACGATAAATATTAAAAAAGGTTTTTAAATAATCTAACCAGTTGGAAAATTCTTTGTCACGGGCAACATCATCAGGCTTGTGACTTCTAACAATTTTTTCACCCATCGAGACGCTCGAAGTTTTATCAAAAACGTGGGCTCGATGCTGCCTAATCAGTTTTTTGACTCTTGCGACTTTTTAGTATCCAAATTACAAACGTCACAAGTCTTAGAAGTGACCCCAGCTTTATGACACTTAAAACAAATAACACCTGGAATAGACTTGCAATTTCTATATAAATGTCCAGGTTTTTTGCATTTTAAACAAACTAAATCATTAGAAACGGCATTAGATTTAACAGAAGGTTTAAGGGATTCTTTAAAAGGTTTTCTGTTGACAACAACTTCTAAATCTTTTGCAAGTTCCAGAAATTGTTCGATTGAATCTATTTGTCTACGAAACAAAAAGGGTGTGTAAATTGGTAACATATTTTGTTGTATCACGTTAATTAAAGTGTAGTCAAATAAAGGTACTGAAAGACGACTAGCCATGTCATAAATTTCCGTAATGAAATCAGGAAGCGACTCAGACTGTTTCTGTTTTCTGGTGCGGAGCTCATTTTCTAAAAAGTGGTCAAAATTAGGTTTATCAAAGCGCTTTAAAAGTGCAAGCTTAAGTTCATGCCAAGAAGGAATATGAATTCGTATAGATCTAAACCATTTGAGTGCAATACCATCAAGCAAAAGTGTAAAAGAACCAACCAGCAAATTTTCGTTGTAATTTCTATAAAGAAAATATTCTTCAACTTGTGTAATAAAATCACGAACACAAGTTCTACCATCATAAATTATTTTGCTCTTTTTCAAATCAGGCAGTTTAGTAAGAGGAGGAAAGTTTTTTCTAATGTTTTCGTTAACAAGCGCATTCAAGGAGTTAAAAGAAGGCAAAGCTCGAGCTGTAAAATCCGAAGACGAATGTGCGATTCCAGATTCAAAAGGATTGCCAACATCGGTGGCATTAGCCATCTCGTGACCTTTCTCAACAACATTAGCATCAGCAGCAGTAGAAGCTTCGACCTCAACCGAATCCTGAGGCGGTGGAAACTGAACTCCCTTGTCCTCCATGACTAACGAGTAACAAGGCAAATAGCAATGAAAAGCAAGGACTAAACTTCAAAGAATTTCAAAATAAATCAAAGTTTGAAAAATAAAATTAAAGTTTGAGGTTAAGTATGAAAATCAATGTGGTATTTCCATGAAAAATTGCTAAGTTATTTAACGTTAAAAAGTGCAATAATAACTCACAAAACGGCTTAAAATTAAATAAACTAGGTGCACAATAATGTACTTAATGTTTAAATTTAATTATTAACATAAAAAGTTAACTTAGATATGAATTATATCACTGTATGAGATTTAACAATAACACGGTCTACACTTAACAATTGTTGGTTTTGCTAAGGAAAAAACATGTTAAAAACACAAGAAAATAAACAAATTATCCAATGTAAAACTAAAACATTGTTTGCAAAATACAATATCAAACTAAGTTACAACTTATGAGTCTAATTATTCAAAGTTTATAAACTAGATCAATTACAATGTAAAAACAATATGAAATACAATATGAATACTAAATATTGTATACGATAGACTCATTAGTTAAAATATAAATGAATTTAGTGTGCAATACTGACTGTACTCACCGTACAAACCAGCTTCAGTCCCTGTTCTAGTGCGACAATTGTAATAAAAAAAATTAAAAGGGTCTATATTTATTTAACTAACTAACAAACTATGTGTGTGATTCTAAAGATGAGAAGTTAGAGAGCTCAAAATTAAACAAAAATAACTAAAAGGAATAAGGTTCGGGCGCCAGAGCTCACTAGGTAATTTAAAACAAAGGGGATCCGGAATAGCTAAAAGGTAAAGGACAGGACTTCTAATCTAGGTCGGAGATACTGAAATTAAGCTGCAAATTCTTTAACAATAGCTCATTTATTTCTATCGCAGGCAGTATGGCGAACACAATATTAGAAAGCCCCTTTCTTTTGAAGGGCAAGTTGTTTTATAACGATTAAATTCTATAACTAAAGTTTAGGTTTAAGTTGTCGGTATTGCACGTTTTTTAAGTTGAATCTACTAAAAGAAAACCAAGAGACATACCACAAGCTTCGATAAATCTATTTATAATAAACCTGAAGGGTTGATTGGAGACTCGAGGGGAAACGCGTCAGCTCATCCATGATGAATTTAAGTTTCAAGGATGAAACTTCAAAGTATAAGTAAGAACGCCTTTGGGGCGTTCTTAACGAAAACAATGCACGCCAATCGCTCGTGCCATGAGCACAACCAAAACGCGATGGCGATATAGGTGGATTTCAAAAATACTAGAGAAGCACTGCCGCTAACATTGCAACAAAGCGGATCCTATCAGAGGTGGACCCTGAAAATATTCCAATCTAATGATTGGCACGGAATAGAATTTTATTCGTGCTTCATCTTGGTGACTTCGGTCGGAAAGTGACTGAATGCTACTTATCACCAACCGGAAACGTCAGAATAATCTGACAGCCGGGGAAATAAAATCCAACTGTCAAACTGATGGTCTATGGTTTTATCGATTACTCTACTAGATCCTTGCCAATCTATCAAATATCTAAAGGGTGTCCACTGCATTACCGTGAAAACTTCCAAAAAATGACGAGAGAGGTCGACACTATGTAGCGAGTAGAAAATACTCGTTACAGCAGCTTGTTGGCAGTTAGCCAGAACAACCTAAAACTTAGCAATTATCTTTCAGGTCAGCTAAGTGGCTTCACAGATGAGATGCTATCAACCCTGTTTGCCGTAAAAGCAGAGCTTTGCAACAGGAAGTTTGAGCTTAAAGTGAATGATGTGAGGTTTGTGGGACACCCAACCTTGTTGCCATATAGAACCAACAAGGATGATACCGCTACTATGATCCTTATTAATATTGTGTTTGCACTGCAGGCTTCCGCTAGTCATTCTGTTGGTAAGTTTAGTTAATATATTATTTTGTTTGTTATCATTTCTAAATATATTTTGTAAATAGGAGTATTAACTACTGTTTATTAACTTCTACATGCTCTAAAACAGCTATGTACTGACAAAATTTTAACAACAATGTGATATAAAAATTTAATATAAAATGTGTTTCTAATTTCAGTGAAGTGTTATTATGATTTGAGCAAAAGACTGGGAAAAGCACTGAGACATGAAGAAAAGAGATGTTCATATTTAACGGAAGAAATGAAAATAATGGTAAACATATTTATTGATTTCTTTATTTCTTACACCTCATAGATACATGTTTGGCAGGTAACCGAGTTACAGCTAGTAATGGTCTAGTACCTACTAAATACCTTCGGACATAGTTTTACAGTTGTCTGTACCTACAACTTCTATTTTTGAAGACCTGTGCTACATAAACTGCTTAGTGCAAATCTATACAAAGAAATAAAATTAAAGTGTGCATTTGTAATGTCAAAATAAATGGTTTTTACTAAATGCATAGTTCATAAATATGAATGTTAATGCAGTAAATACACCAAAACATTATTTTTTTATCTCCGTTTGCCTGTCTATTTCGGACCAGCCGTTTCGGAGACTAGCTGGAACACTAATCTCCGAAAGGGTTGGTCCGATTTTAACGAGACTCACTGGCACATAGCTGATGTTGTAAAGATTTACATGGGCTCTTATCTTTGAAAAAGAATTAGGCTTTCTAGCAAAAAAATAAACACTGCAGATAACCTACATCACGCGGACAATGTTGCATAAGCTAGTTTGTAATATTTTTAAATTAAAAACTAGCTTAAAATAAAAGCACAATCGCTGCTCTATAAAAATAAGTTAAAATAGTTGTAGAAAATAAGATATTTAAGTAAATTTAAGTTGTAATTTGAAGTAAAGGGTAATTTGTTTTTTGTAGTTAGCAACTCACGATGAAGTATCAGCCTTAGATAGTGAAATGAATGGTGACAATGATGATGAGGATGACAACCTCCGTCACTCGGTCAGTTCTGCGACTTACAGCAGTGAGAATGGTACAGATACCACACCAAAATCAGCATTTCACCTCATACTGCAACGGAGCTCGCTGGCGAGGTCCATGAAGTCTGTGTTTGAAGAACTAAGTAGTACTGGTTAGTATAATTATTATGACTGAAGGGACTTATATCATCTATACTCAGGGCATATATCATAAAGATAAAATCTGACCTGAAAACATGCCTTTAAATTAAAAATAAACTACACCTACAATGACTGATTCGCAAGTCAATTTCGGCTACCTTAATGTGGCGCTTAAATGTTTAGCCCTAATAAAAACCCTAATACAACCTGACAACCTAACCTTCACAGCAGAATATCAGCGTCAGGTATATTTGCTTAACACATGCTGAGCTGGACTACCATTTGGTGCAACCTTGAGACACACCACACTTTGTCTAATCCTTATTTGATTTGTATTTTTTGTGATATAATGTCTTTTGTGTGCACCAAATAAATGTTTCATCTATCTTTCTAACCACTTAATTCATTCAAAAGATTTCCATTGTTTTCATATTATGTATTTGTAGATCAATCTAGTCTAACTTGAAAGGATATGTTAGGCAAACTTCATAAAATTATGACGCAGCATGTACGCTCAACACCAAACCAACTTTATTATTCGCAGTGCCCTAACAGGGTTCATGTGCAAAAACCGACAATTTAATAATTATATTGTAAAATGTGTGATGTGCAAGAGAGCAAATAAATAAATAAAGTAATAGCATTGTGATGTTACTATAGAAATTGTTCAATGAGCACAGTTATAATCATAACATCATTGAATTCAATGCATGTACAAAAATGTGTATTCTAAACATGAATCATTTAATTATTGTATTACGTTTTTACGGTCGTGTTTTTGGCGTCGTTCCATTATATTACGGGTTTATAATATGTAGATACTTATTTTTACAACTATATGCATAACATTTTAAGCCTAACAATGGACACAGGTCCATCTGGTCCCACCGGTCTGTCTTGTTTTATAGGGCTTCAATAACTTGAAACCCTACAAAGTATTATAAATCCCAAAACATAATTTATGACAAGACATCGCAAGTTCACATACAGAGGCCAGCACATCAAGCTACAACAATCTGTCCAATTTATTTAATAGATTTTTAACTTTATTACATAAGGCTAAGGTTCATATTCAATTGAGAAAATTTTACAGTTTGGTATGGCTTGATGTGCTTGTGCGTCTGTACATACGTTTCCGAAGTGCGCACCTAGCGATTCTTCAACTTCGGCTTACGTACGTAACCGCGTTGACTCTCTTTCCTACGTACGTCCGTTCGAACTTTAACTTTATACATTTTTTTCTTATTTACAGGAATAGTTCAAGTTCGCATAAACAAATGGGTATTATTGTCTTTCTGTTTGCCACACAAAGCTCACCAAATACACAATAGAGGATTAAGTATAGAGCCAGAAACCATAGACAAATGCTTACAGAAACTACGACCTTACCATGGGATATTGCTTATGGTAAGTAGTAAAATTAAATAGCCTGATAAGTTCTGGAACAACATGAAGAACAGAATTCATTATTAATTATGTTTTAACAAATAATAACATTACAATTGACGACACGGTTGGCGCAGTGGCTTAGCGATCGATTGCTGCGCAGCGTGTTGCGGGTTCGATTCCCGCCCATGGTAAATATTTGTGTGATGAGCACTTGTGTTTGCCTTGTGTCTGGCTGTTGTTTATCTATATAAGTATGTATTTAAAAAGAAAATGTATTTATGTATGTATATCAGCTGTCTGACACCCATAGTACAGGGTCTCCCTAGTTTGGGGGTTGGGGATTTATAATTGACAGACTATTTACGCGAGTAATGTCAGACGCAACTAAGCGCCTCAAGCATTAGATCTCGCAAATAATTACGCGAATAAAATGCACGAATTTGGATGAAATGTGCTGGCTCCCAGTATTTCTACTACGCGGGTATTCGAATGCGTGCATTGACCATTTCCTTTATTAAACATAGCTTTTTCCCGCGACCTAACACGCGAATAACGTACATTTCTATTAGCGAAAGAATTTTCAGAATCGCATCAGTAGTTCCGGAGATTAGCGCATTTAAACATAAAACAAACTCATCAGCTTGTAATCTTAGTATAGATTTATATTGTATACTAAACCTATATTCTTATTCATTTCAGGTGAACCCCAACGATTTACTAGCTTCAATACCGCTGGACAGCAGCTCTGCACTCCTAAGACTGATAAAACTATATAGCCCGCTGAAGAGTCTACAAACACTCGCCATTGAAGCTGATTTGTCGTTAAAACAGGTATAACTAAATTTGACATGGTGAGCATTGGGCTTCTTGATAACAGATATTAGCTTTATAGAGTTATTTCTCACAACATGTACAGTCAAATTTCAAATAAAATTTTAACTCAATTGAATATGATTCTCATCTGAATGACTGTCATGTACTGTGTTCTGTTTATTCCTAATATTTTAACTCTGTTATATGTGGTATAAAAAATCAGCTGATCCATAGATTTGTAGCTTAATAATTTTTTTTATTTTATGATTTTAGGGTTGCTCTTATACAAAAAGTTGTTCATACTGATGAGTACAATGACCTGTTTTCAGGTTCTTAGTTTACGAAATTATACTTTGTTTGTAGCAAGTTCTACTAGACTTACAAAAACCATTACACTGTACAGGTATCCCAGCTAACAGGTCATCTTGTGTACTGGGCAAAGGCGACAGTAATCTATCCCTTATGCGAAAGCAATGTATACGTGGTAGCTCCGGGCGCTAACGTTCACATACACTCGCCGTTAGTCGAAGAGTTCGCCAAGGAGTTCCCTGCATTGTGCTTATTGCAGGTATGTTACTTTATATTATACAACTAATTCGAATATTGAATTTAGTCCTTAGGTTGGGTTTGTCTATGACTAAAATTAGTGTTATAAGTTTGAAGTGTGTGTGTGTGCTTTAAACTTAGCGGTAGCCCGCCGCGTCATTATAGCGCCATTTCAACGAACGTTCATTTATCGTGCCATCCATGAATTTTTATAATTAAAATATAATAAATAGGTGTTAAGCCCGTCACATACGTAGCTATAATATAATAATATATTTTCGCCCTTATTACGTCTGCGATCGTTGTTTGTTTCACATTTTTTAAATTTATGTTAATATGCCTTGCTATATCTGTCCACGTGGCGCTATAATATATATTAATAGATGTCAAACGTAGCTATAATATATATTACTATACGTCAGACGTAGCTAAAATCATGGCATACGATCAGCTATAATATATATTTTTACTACGTCACCAAAATATGTGGACAGATATAGCAAGGCATATTAATATAATTTAATGTGAAACAAACAACGATCGCAGATAAGAAGCAGATCGCGTAATAAGAGCGAAAATATATTATTATATTATAGCTACCGTGTGTGGTGTGGTAGCTAGCTATAATATATATTATAGCTACGTATGTGACGGGCTTAACTCAATCGAATTTCATGCCTCAAGACAAGGTATTTTTTTTTGCTTTTTAAATAATCGCTTTTATGTTTTGCGATGGGGGATTTTTAAATATTTTTGTATTTTATTGTATAAAAATAGTGCTCTGCCCGTAGTAGGTGGAAAACCCTTATTTACACTTCTACCCCTCGCGCTTATTGGAGCGCCTTCACACTAGCGTTTGTGCAGCGTAGGCGTTCGAAAAACGTATGCGCAGCGCAGAGGCCGCGTAGTCGTCAGTGCAAGGGTAAATGAATACGCTGCGTTAGCGCCGCAGGTGCGCGTCGTATGCACCGCATTACTGCGGAGTCATGTACAATCCTGTTCACATTCCGAAACGACAACGTACAACAACAACAACGACACAACATAACACAACGAACAACAACAACGGTACAACAACAACGACAACGTACAACGATTCATTTCCGAAACGACAACGCAATTATGTGACGTCTGCGCCGCGTTAGCGCAGCGTTCAATTGACTCCAGAAGAAACGCCGCAACAACGCGACGCCTGCGCCGCGTTGTCGCGGCGTCTGCGCTGCGCATACGTTTAACGAACGCCTACGCTGGACAAACGCTAGTGTGTAGGCGCTCTAATGCAGCTGTCCGTAGATTCAAAACGATAATAGGGTATTTTACTCTATACGAGAAAAAATCTATGAATATGTTATTGAGACAGTTTAGGCATAAAGCAATCGGAAAATGTAAGTTATAATTCATAAAATAACAAAACCAAATTTTAAATTCAATTCAAAGTTTTCAGTATTTTTAATCTGTTATAAAACACCATGAAATAGTAGCGGCCATGTTATTATGCCGTACGGCTGTGTAAACAAAAAATTGTCAACTGTTAGTCAATCGATTGGCGTAATATAGGCTTTGTACTTTTATTATTTTCGTAACTAACGTAATTTTTCAATTATTACACCTATTAAAAAATATGCTTTTAGTTATTTTTAAATTATATACAATTATCATGTTTAATATGAGCGCATTTGATACAAAACGAACTGGCATATTAGCACTATTTCTGAATTTGAATAATACGTATTATTTATTTTTCAGATGCTAAGCGAGTTCTCCCTGCCCGCTCCGCTGTGGTACGTGTCACGTAACGGGTGTGGCGGGGGAGGGGGGGGCGCGCGGCTGGCGCGTTGTGTGGCGTGGTTGTTGCGCAGGCGACTGTTGTTGCAGTTGCATACGTATGTGCAGTTCAACTCGCCGCATTGGGGACGGGATCCTGGTATGATGTCTGTCTTACTTACTACGTTTTTTCTTCTCTCTTCCTCCATTGCGGTGGTGATGGAGCGGCATCCCAGACTCTTACCGGCTTAAACCACCGCGGTGTATCACCTCTGCTTATTCGCATAAACATTAACCGCTCCTCCGCTTCTAGGTCTAGGTACGTACTTGACAACATTTAATTTGATCGATTTTGAATCTTGATCCATACTAATATTATAAATGCGAAAGTAAGTCTGTCTGTTACGCTTTCACGATGAAACGGCTGAACCGATTTTGATGAAATTTGGTATGACAATAGCTCAAACCCCGGGGAAGGACATAGGCTACTTTTTAATCCGCAACTTAGCTTGCATCCGCGATAACCGACATCCACGCGGACGAAGTCACGGGCAAAAGCTAGTGGATACATAATTATAAAAACCGGTATAAAGTGCGGTGTTTAAAGTAGTACATGAATATTTGAATTCTTTTTTAGCTAAAAAAAACTGGCATAACCTTTCAAATCATTCATAGTGGTCTTATAACAGTTCAACTTTAGAACTTATTGACGGTTTATCATTTGCAGATGGAAAAGAATACTACTGCGAAAAACACGACGTATTCAACCAATCTTGCAGTGTCTCATTCTCATCCCTCAACCAAATGCAGCTCAACGTCCCCGAACCGGTCGAACCGAGGGAAACCACCAACACTTTTCCCGACTCTGACGAAGAGTACCCAACAGAGAACAACCTGAACCAAACAGACTTCTCACACACCAAACCTATAGTTATAGAATCAGAACATACAAAATACGAAAAATTCAGAGCAACTGATTCCGCCAACCACTCCTTTGATGACGGCATAGATGTCGTAGACGGAATTAAACAAAATACAATCAGTGATTACGATTCTAAAGAAAAAGTACAGAAGAAAATTCAAGGGAATTCAGTTGATAGTGGCATATCTAGCAATATGAACGGCACTATCAATGGTGTTAATGGCAACGGGGAAATTCTAGAAAACGTACTCACAGAAATTACGAAGACGGAATTAATATCTAATTTGTCTCTTGAAAAATTCGATTCGGATAAAAAGGGTCTGCCTTCAAGGTTGTCGGATCTTTCTTTAAAAGATAGTGAATCGACTTTAAATAAAGAAAATAGTAGTGATGAAGATAAGTTCGAGAGTGATCAAGATATATCGCCACGACTGAAAATTAATGGAATGTTGAATGGGACTGAAAAGAAAAATGGCGTGTCTTTGAATTTGAAGTTGCAGAGTGAGATGAGGTACGACTTTTGTGAACTTATTATTTATTTATTAATTGCATTTATTGTCAAATGTATTTGATAGATTTTATTACAATAACATCAGAATCATATTCAATAGGGTATAACACTCATTTTTGAAAAGTGTCTCAATTAAAT
Organism: Charanyca ferruginea; assembly: GCA_947361185.1. Classification (NCBI taxonomy): domain Eukaryota; kingdom Metazoa; phylum Arthropoda; class Insecta; order Lepidoptera; family Noctuidae; genus Charanyca; species Charanyca ferruginea. The sequence continues at coordinate 51,376,341 of OX376055.1, read as the reverse complement.
TCTGTAGTGCTAATATGCCACCAAAAAACACAACATTTTTATTCAATTGATAAGTGCCATAAAAATGCATTGTGTTTGTTCGGGCGTTGTGTTTAATCTCCAGAAATACTGGTCCGATTCTGTTAATTATTTCCGTTATTCCTGAGTGCTATAGGTTATATTTTATTATTTCAAAAATAGGGATCTACATTACAATGCACTGGGTTAAACTCGCGGGCAAAAGGTAGCAACACAATATAGATAGACCTAGATAACGCAAGAGCAACTACTTCGCGTGCCTATTTTCATGCCTAACTTTCGATAAAAAATCGTAAGTAAAAAAATAAAGTAAACGTTTCCTTCCATCGGTAAGTCATTTTGTGAGTAATATTATGCGTAATTAATTTAAAAAACAATTATTTTTATTCGAATACCCTCAGTAATACCTGGGAATACCAAATTTAGGAAAAACAAAACATTCGTATTACATTGTGACGTCCAAAAAATGGCACGCTTGGTTTTCAAACAAATCGTGATACTTGCGTTATCTAGGTCTATCTATATCTGTGGCTAGCAAATAAATAATAATAAGTTAATACAAACTATCCTATTCTAGCTTCCAACCACCAACAGTCTGGAATGTGCCAGCCAGTTGCGACGTGGTGGACGCATGTCGCATCCCAAACGAGCCGCCTACGACCGAGTCTTTGTTGGACACATTCACTTCAGAAGAACGAGCCGCACTTGCCGCTGTACCCGCTTCGAAGAACACTGATGATCTGCTGTTGTTGGCTCAGCTGCATAAGAAAGGTGTGTTGAAGGAGATTAATTTGTTGGTCGGAAAATAGGGATGCCTTAGGGTTCGATGGTAAAAATCATGATAGGATGGACGAGTGTGAAAAGAAACAATTCTTGCAAGTTGAAAACCTAATCCTAATGTAATCTTTCCGACCGAATTTCGGTCACGGCGGCCAATCTCAATGGAGATCAGCCAAGTACGCAGAAGATATTATAGTGCACAAGTGTGTGCGCAAACACAGGTGCACTCCCTCTTCTCTCAATCTCATTAGTCCGGTGGGAGTGGGACGGCAATCCGACACGACCGGAGAGAGATCAAACGCAGTACCAACGGCTTTACGTGCTTTCCGAGGCACGGGGGTGTTACACCACCAACTTCCAAACTCCGGGCTGTTACTGAGAAATTCTTAATCGAAAAACCTGGGAATCGAACCCAGGACCAGGCTCAGCAATGGCGCGACCACGAGACCAACGAGGATACTGACGCCACAATACAATCGATTCCCAATAGATTTTGTATATTGCCAACTCAATTGACTAACTATTGATTAAAAAAATCAAATTAAATGTTTTTTTAGAGAATTTCTGTCTTGGAATTATTAGTTAATGGTGCCGTCTACTCAATTGCTGAATGCAATAGTTCCTGTACTGTATAGACGCCACTACATCAAGCCATACCAAACTGTCAAATATTCCCAATTGAATATGAACCTTATTTTTTTGTAATAAAGTTGAAAATCTAACAAAGAAATTTGACAGATTGTTGTAGGTTGATGTGCTGACCTCTGTACATACATTTTTGGCTACCATTTTCCAGAAACCTGATATAACCGCACATTTTAGTATGATTTATTGGAAATATTGACTGACTGTCAATATATATATTTTTTTCTTTCAGGATACTTCCGCGGCGAGCAGCATTTGGAAGAGATTATGTTTATGGAGAACGTAAGCAGATCACAACTGGTGCAGCTTCTAGACAAGTTCAAAGATGTCCTCATTACCTTCGAGACGGAAGACCCTGCCGTCGCCATGTTATATCCCTATCAATAAATCTTAAGTTATAAGCGCTAGGTCTTGTAAAATCAACAACATACTATAGTTCGACTTTTAATTCTACTCAGTAACTTGACAGTTCAAAGAATAAAAATGATACCATACTAAAACTATTAGTGTCTGGATAGTGAACGATTTTATGATAAAAATGGTTTAATTTAAATAAAACTTTTAATGTTCGTATGTAAGATGTGGAATATATTTGTTATGTTTGTTTGTTTATCTATCCTTTCTTTTTCTTTTGATAGAAACAAAATAAAAATCATATTATTTTACTTCTGTCATTTCAATAGTGTAAAGTTATAAATGGGTGTGATGTGTGTATAGATTTTTAATAGTGTGCGCGTGTGTGTGCGTGTTTTAAGAAAAGTTATTAAATTACAAATGAAATGTTTGCATATAAGTAAATTATTTAAGTTCATATAATTTCGTTCATTCTTACACCAACCTCACTACCTTTATTTGACAATTTCCAACTGTCAAGTTACTGAATAGAATTAAAAGTATACTGCGCAATGCACCCAAGGCTACGTACGTAATAACCTTTGTTATAGCTTCTAAATCGTAAATTAGGAAGTAGGGTTTGTGACAGCGCGGGAGTGTGGTCTTTACTTCAGTGGGCTTCATTCAAGGATAAAATAATAGGGAAGGGACACCTATTGATGAGTTTAAGAAAAAAATGTTAAGCACTAAAAACCCCTATAAATATTGAATCAACTTCAGTGCCTACTATTCTTCAAAGTGTTTTTGTTAACAATTTACTGCATTTTTTTTTCCGACCCACATCGTACCCAAATGTATTTATAATATTTGATTGAATTGAGTAAAATTTAAATGAATAACTCTGAATTAATTCATATAGAAAAAAGTTATCAATTTAACTCGGTTTTTTAAATAAGTTCCTGAGTTGCCATTGTAGAAAATATACTGTTTACTGCATTTTTATAGGTATGCGTGGTTTTTCGTTCGCTTATCTTTGTTAAATATTTCACTAGCGACCCGCCCCGGTTTCGCACGGGTTTAATGTAGTATAACTATACGTATACACCTTCCTCTTGAATCACTGAATCTATTGATTAAAACCGCATTAAAATCCGTTGCGCAGTTAAAAGATCTAAGCGTTCAGACGGTGGGAGCGACTTGGTTTTAGACTATGTAAAGATTGTAATTTATGCTCTCTAAACATGGCACAATAATAATGAAGTGAAACTATATAAAACGTTCAAAATGTTGATTTTAGAACTGATTCTTTCTAATAAAATATTATCCTGAGTAAAATTGGCATCTGCACAGCTCTGTTCCTAGAAATGTAAAAGTAATAGTTAGGTACCTACTTATTTATTTATTGTTAATTATTTGTTAAAAATCTATTTTTTTACGGTACATGTATTATGATGTTTATTATAGCTTAACAGGTGCTAGAATGTAGACTATTCTACTCGACTGACGTATACTAATTAGTCCCGTCAGGTATATAAAATTTAAACTAGTTGCTTCCAATTTGAAATTTCTTTCATGTTTCAACATTTATTTTTGTCGTAGCTAAATGTAAATAAATACTAAATACAATTCGACAATTTTGTATTTATTTATTCAATAAAAATGTATAAACTGGAAACTGATGTTTGCTTTTCTAAATACCTAGTCAAAATCGGTTCAAGGGACTGTAAAAAAGGTTTGTGTTTATGTCTAATCTTATTGTGAACAGGGTATAGCTCTAATAAAACACCACGCGGTGTTTAGTGACGCCGACGCATGCGGTACCACCAATACAATAATATTATTGACGTTCGACGTTCGTAAGGCGCCCCGGGTGCCTTCCAAAAAAATGAACGTTACACCGAAAGACTCATCTGCCTAGTCTTTTCGGTCGGCATCTAGTCTAACCAGAAACAGCTGAATACCAGTATTTTACATGGAGCGACAGGCAGTGCTCCATGTAAAATACTGGTATTCAGCTGACCTCCATAATGCGATACCCCTTGGTAAGACTGGTTGTCAGATTTTCTAACTTCTGACTACCTATAACGACAGTCAAAAATCTACGAATGACAGCGGGGACCAACGGCTGTTGGTTTACTGAGGCTCATGAAACGGATGGTCACCCATCTACGGACCTATCTCGGCAAGCGTAGTATGCTCTAAGTGGCCGGTCGATCTGTGCGGCTTTTACTTAGCTACGAGCTCCTCAAAAGAAAAAAAAGACTATTATTGCTACAAATAAAATCTGATAGCGTTTTCTGATCTACTCCAAAAATTACATTTTTGCCTCTTATGCTTCTTGCGAGAAGTCACGTTACCAGTGCGACTCCAAAAAAACAAGAGGATGGAGAATGACTAGATCCATGCACATAAATTGCGAATGAAATCGATTGATACTTGTAGGTTTTTCCATTTTAGTTGATATGAGTAACGGAACTTTATTCATTTACAAGATTGAAAAGGTAAAATTAAATTTAACAATTATTATGCAAATCGATTGTCAATATTTTACATCGAGAATCAATTATTCAGTTGTTTTTGTATATATATGGCACATGGACATTACTAGAACTGTCAATGTAACGTCATTGTCATTTGTCAGCCGTGTATGTGCAATTGTGAAATTGTTATTGTTTTTCTATTGTGTGTTGTTTGCGAAATATAATTAAAAATGAAAAATTTCCCTGTTTTCGTGTTCCCAGTTTCTTTGGAATTCTATTTAAATGCTCGTCACACTCATAAACAATTACTGACTGTATATAATCCTTACGATTTCTCTGTGAATTTCAAAGGTACTTTAGATGAATCTAAAACGTGTCGTAATTTCTTGTACCTACTTAAAGTTTTTTGTATACAATGAATATGTGTTTTTACAGTACTATGTACGTCTCCGAAAAAGTTCACAGTGATCGACCCCGAGGGTGTGATCGCTCCACAAAGCTGCATCGACATTGTCGTTCGTTACACACAACCATCTGTTTCCCACTGCGACACCGTTGAAAAGTTCAGGATAACTATGTATGATAAAAACACCCAGCAGGTATGGATTATTAATTAGCCTTTCCAAAATATTTATTCTTTCTACATTTCCTTGAATGTAGGTGATGTACCTACAATGTTGATACAGTAGGTACATTTATGTGCAAATAATTCAACACAAGTGTTGAATTTTATTACGATTAATAAGTCTGACTCATCTGAATTATCCATTCAATGAAAAACAATGAAGACAGACTTTTTAATTATTACTTTTTTGTTATGCACCTGCCATGTTATCTCTTCACTACCCTTGGTTGACTGGTTGAGAATGCCTAAGACATTAAGACCGCCTTTGGACTTTGGATTTTAGGCATAAAATAAATAATAAAGATTAATTGTATGTTTTGCAGGCACTGGGCAAACGAGACATACTGACAAAATTGATAGAAGGAGAACCTTCTAACATAAACCAAGAGAGCTTAGGGGACAATTTCCACCCATTGGTATCAAGGGCAGCTCCTTTGAGACCCACTACCGAGGACCATTCTCGAGTTACTCCTTGTCTGCACCCAAATCACAGGTCAGTTAACGCACTAGATTTTTTTAACAGAATTTTATTTGCTCCTTGAAAAAGTAAGTATTGCCTTTGTCTACAAATAGATATTTAGTTCATCTGTATTTAGATAACCTAGGGTTTATTTAGGTAACTTGTGGACACCAGTTACCTAAAAGGCCATTCCCTGTATTGCAGGTCAGCAAACAATTGTGTATAGATAATTTTGCAATGTGATGATATAACTTCCTTATTGTATCTAAATATCTTTGTGTTGTGGTCACATTTCAGCAAAATTGTATTCAAATATACATAATACTATATTAGATAGATAATAATAAACTTTAAGTAGGATAAACTAAAGAAGTTCCCATCAGGTGAGATAGGTAGTGGACAAACATTTGACTATCAAATGATAAAAAAAAAAGTTATGATGTTAAGTAGGCCATGATGTTAAAATACATCTTGAACATGTTTTTTACTGACCAAACTATTTTAAACAAAACAAAAACTTATCTTTCTACGTAATTGTAACGTAAGCAAATGCTGATAAGAATGTAGTTCATTCACATAGTAAACAAAACATATAAAAGCTGATATAATAAAAAAAATTATACAGTAAGATAAAATTAAGATCAATCAATTTGATAGAAAAATGTTTAAAATGTTATCACATATGACTTTCAAATTGGTAAATAAATAATTGGTATTTATTATTATCAATTGAAATAATAAATAATATAATTAAGGACTGACATCACTAATATAAAAAAACAAGACAAGTGCGAGTCGGACTCGCTCACCGAGTGTTCCCTAAAGTAGGTACCCTCTACATATCCATACTTATAATATTATAAATGAGAAAGTAACTCTGTCTATTACACTTCCACGATGAAACGGCTGAACCGATTTTCATGAAATTTGGTATGAAAATATCTTGAACCCTGGGAAAGCACATAGGGTACATTTTAATCCGGGACTTCGTCTGCATCTGCGATAACCGACATTCACACGGACCAAATTGCAGACAAAAGCTCATTATAAATAAAGAATATATTTTTATTGTATTAATTACAAATTTATAGTTTTCCGACTTTTCCCTGTATTTATAGTATAAGACGATAATACTTGCCTTTCATAATTCTAGGTCAACGGAAAGTACCTTACATTTTGTTTCCATTGAGAGTGTCGAAATGTACGTTTTTTGCGACATAAACGGTCGTATCTATTTTTCACGTTAACTTAGAAGTTTGATTTTTTCACAGCTTAAGGAACCGTGAGCCTAAGTATATGTTTTAAATTTCAACTCGATACCTCTACGCGTTCCCGAGATAAAGGGTATTGACAGACAGACAGACAGACAACAAAGTGATCCTATAAGCGTTCCGTTTTTTCCTTTTGAGGTATGGAACCCTAAAAATGAGCATTGTTAAATTATTATTCTTAGATTGGTATTTGATTATTTCCAATAATTTTGACACTTGCAGGCCAATCTTTGGTGAAACATGTATATGTATTACAAGGGCGTCGCCAGGGGGGGGCAGGTAGGGGCAGCTGCCCCCCCCTAGACACTCAAAAAAAATGTAAAAAAAAAGTTAAATTGATCAAAAAGAAGGATCTCGCTTGAATTCTTCAATATTAAAATCTTGCACCTAATTAAATATTTAATTGCTTCCAAATTCTTTTTATCTCCTTATTCTATTATCCTGTATATTTTGTCGAAAATTATTTTTATGGTAATAAATATAATAATTTTCGTTAAAATTTTAATTTATTGTACACGTGGCGTAGCTGTCGGAAGGCTAGGCGGCGCGAAGCATCGGGGCTCAGGAGGCCTCCAGCCCCTGGCCAGCAAACCCCGAATTGACCTAACAAAAAATTCTTCCACCTTCAGAATATAAATACGAATTATTTCTGTTGTGTTGTGTAGGTTTTTGTGTCTAGCCACTTCAACCAATCAGCTGTTATACAACCGATTTATGAATTTGTCAAGTCACTTTCTGATGTCTACGTTCACGCACACCGTTCTGATTTCCGAGAGTTGGCTCAAACCTCATCTTCTCTCTACAACCTACCCTCTTCCCGGTTTCGTTCTTATCCGTAATGATACAACTGGAAAGGGAGGAGATAATGTTGCTATTTGATTTGTCTTCGTAGCGATTTTCCTTTAAAAATCTTTGCTTCTTCTTCTTCACTTTACAGCTGTGCCTCCGCTGAGTAGGTACCTCTTTCTGGAGATCCATATCAAATGTGTTAAAACCCTACTTGGTGTTGTCTATTGTCAAAACATGCACATTGCGTCAGTATGCCCCTTGGGCCTTGTTCCCAAACTCCTACATATCATCGAGTCTGTTAGTCTCGATTTTCTTCCTCTGCAACCTACTTACTCATTTCAATATCTCAGGGGATGATACGTGGCTCAACTTAGTACTCCTCGGGTCAGGGAGGGGAGTGAGGTGTTAGACTCCCACCGGACGTCTAAGAGGGGCGCGCGTGGAACACTACGCGCCGCCATCTCTGGTCCTGATGTATGTGGGGGGCGAAAGACGTCCCGCCTGTTGTCCGCTCTCCGCCGGTGCCTCCTGCGGGCCGGATGAGAGGTTGTAATCTCCCTCTCCCTTTCCGCAGTCTCCTTCTGCGACATGCCGTTTTCGCATAAGGAAACCACCACGTCCCCACTCTACGCTGCCGACCATTGACTCGACCACGGCCGAAACTACAACTTCTGAAACGAGGGCTCGGCGCGGCTCCTCCCAAGCGGCACACTCTGCCAACATATGCCGCGCCATATCCTCCCGGCAGTCGACGCAGTGGTGACACCGGGCTCTCTGTTCATGCGGAATAGGTACTTCCCGAAGCAACCATGCCCCGAGAGCACCTGCGTCACCCAAAACGACAGGGAGCCTTGCCTCCTCCCGAGCCAGCGCTCGACCACTGGTTGGACCACCTCGATGATAGCGAGGCCGGCGGTAGGGCGCAAAAGCCTGTTCCGCTATTCCGCCACCAGGACCTTGCGAAGCTGAGACCGACGCAGCTCCATGTGTCACTGAATCGGTCGCTCGCCCCGCGCCCGCGCTTCCTCGCGCCACCGAAATAGTGACTCGAGTACCTTCGCCAACAAATATGAGCCCGTGTCAAGCTACAGGTCCGACCTAAAATAGTTGCCCATTTGCCAAAATAGTTTGCGTGCGCTGACAACGCTTTCCTCCCTGCTCCACGGTTTCTCCCCTCCAACAATCTTATCTTGCTTTGCCCTTTTCATATTTCTGATTTTGTTAATTCCTCCTTTTATGCCCAGTCCATTCCTTTCTGGAATGTGGTTCCTCTCGATATCAGAACGACCTCCACTGACTGGAGGCCGTCCTATGCATTGAAGCGGAAGATGTAAATTTATTTTAGCACAAATTATAAGCCAAGACATCTTATAAACCTCATTTCTTTTGTATTTACAGTTTTACTAGATATAATGAAACGTAACCGGTTTTGATAGGGTCCCAATTTTTTTTTCACACCGGGGCCCCTTGTCGCGTAGCTACACTACTGAATTTTATAGTCAAGAGCTTGTGTAGCTTTACACATTGGAGTGTGTACCGTTCTTAGATCCCATTCACTCTAGCGGTTGTCTAACCTACGCTGGACAACCGCTACGCATACGTTCGATACGTTCATCGAACGCCTACGCGTTTGATTAACGTATGCGCAGCGCACCGTAGATACGCCGGCGACGCACCGAGACCTCACACAATTTCGTTGTCGTTACGGTATAGTATAATATAATACCGCAGACGCCTGCGCCGCGCTAGCGCAGCGTTTTATTATCTGCAGAAGAAACGCCGATGCCGCGGCGTCTGCGCTACGCATATGATCATCGAACGCCTACGCTGGACAAATGCTAGTGTGAAGGGGCCCTTAGTACAAACGCTTAGTAAGGCTTCATGAGCTTTTGACTGTATTTAAAATTCATGCTATTCCCATCCTCCATAAATACTACTCAAAACAAAATAAGGGCCACGAGGTATTTTTTCATTTTAACGACGATTTAAATTTAAATTTATAACTTAAATTAATTTTTTTAACGACGGTTAGCGTATTAGAGTATGGAGAAGACGCGGCGAGAGAATTTCAGAAGCCTGCATCCATGAAGTCGATCGTTATGGTGGGCCAAATGTAATGATTTGGGGCGGGATAAGCTTACACGGCAAAACTGAGCTCGCTATTTTAAATGAGGGTACTGTTACTGCTCAGCGGTATATTGAGGAAGTTGTCAGACCACATGTGATCCCATTTGCACAGCAAGCGGGTCCTGGATTCATCTTGATGCAAGACAATGCTCGTGCACACACGGCTCAAGCGACTCGGTTTGTACTGGAAGACTCTCAAATTCAAGTCTTGCCGTGGCCGGCGAACAGTCCGGACTTAAATCCGAAAGAGCACATGTGGGATCAGTTGAAACAAAGAGTTAGAGACGGTGATCAGGAAATCCACAACCAACAGCAACTCATCAACGCTGTGTAAAGGACCTGGGAAGAGATTCCAATGGAAAATGTCAGGCATTTAATTGAGAGCATGCACTCCAGGCTTCAGGAGTGCGTAGCTAAACGAGGGGGGCATACCCGTTACTAAAAGATGAGCATGGAGTATTTTCTTTTGTTTTCAGTAACTTTACGTTGTTTTTATTTTTAACCTAAAATGTGTTTTTTCTTTCAAAAGCAAATAAACTTTTTAATCATTATTATTTCAATAAAATTGGTCTACATGGTAAAAACAACATTAGTTTTCGTTATGGAGACAAAAAATATATATTGGTTTTATTATTTTAATGGTACAGGAAAAATACCTTCCCCTGCCCTCAACCTGCCCCCCCCTGGGCCATCGCCTGGCGACGCCCTTGATGTATTAACAATAGTGTTGACCATCCATACCATGTTTTCTATGAATAAAGAATTATGATTCTGATTGATTACAAAGAGCAATGGCTGATTTAAAATGTTATTGAAGTAACAATAAAAATAATAGCTTTACAACATCCATTGGTAATTTGTTTTGCTTAGATTGTGGATGTTATAAACAAACTATGTATGTATGTCAGCTATAAAGATTCAACTATCCAGTGAAAATACCTCCCTAATGTGGCACTCAATCCCAAATTTGAACTTTTAATTAAAAACTCGATTTTGCAATCATGTAACAAAACAGAAAGTTAGATGTCTATTTCGGAAACAATATCTTACATAGCCATACATTCTATAAGTTACACAATAACAAACTGATTATTTTCTTACAGAGAACCACAACCTGTAAATGTAGTAGCAGTAGCAGTAAGTATATGTTGCATTTCCGCCCTTCTGCTACCAACACAGCCCGAACTAGTCATGAAATCGCAATGGCCTGATTGGCTCCACATTGGCTCCAACCTAAAACTGGTATTCTCTTTTGTACTCGGCCTCGTTTGTATGCTTGTTTTAAGACCATAGAGTTTATGGTGTAGAGTCCGTAGTATGAAATTTTATTGCCATATCAAAGTTTTTCACCCAGTATTCAAATTAAAGACATAACTAGGTAACTTGTTAATAAAGTGCAGAAAAATTGGTTTAAATAATAAATTGGCGCATTTTATGCTGGCACTTCACGTCATGGCGTATTTGCGCAAATATTCTCCTTATTTGGATAACACAAAGTCGACTTTATTTCAATAATAGGGTACATTTTGTATTATCCAAATAAGGCGAATATTTTCCCAAATACGCCATGTGAACTGCCGGCATGGGAAAGCAAAAGAGGAATGTTACTGAAACATGAAATACCCGTATCAGTTTTCTAGGGCTGGCTGACGTAGTGTACAGCAGATACTATTAGGATAAAATATTTATACTTTGAGTCTTAGGAAAGGCAAACACTTAATTTTCCTACTTACTTTTAACTTTATTTTCAAACTCGTATATGCCCCAAGAAAGGCTTTAAACTTATTAATATTAAAATATTAAAAACTTTTTTGAAAAAAGAGAACCAGCTTCAAAAAAATCTAAGGTGGCTTTGTTCCGTTTGTTGTTTTGTATTGCCACCGACTTCCGAAACTAAAGTCATGTGTGTTCTGTGCTAAAGTTATTTAACACGTTTTAGCTTTTTTTAAGGCGGTTCTCTTTTTTCAAAAAGTTTTTATTTTCCTCTTTTTAGTGCCTCATTATCACCCAAATCCATTAAGGAACGGCAACACAGTTAAAACAGAGATTGAAAGTCCTCCAAAGATGGAAGAAACGAAAACGTCTTCTCGGTATTTGTTGCTTTTTTTTCAAAAAGCACTGAATAAATTTTTGTTTGTTGCATACTAAAACCTTCTCCAGAATGTAACACACACTTTTCTGAAAACCGCATCAAAATGGGTACAGCCAAACGGGAGATAATCGCGGACAAACATACATACATACACACACATACTTCAAAAAAAAGGAGGTTCTCAGTTCGACCCGTAGGTCGAACTGAGGACCTCCTTTGTTTTTGAAGTCGGTTAATTAATATAGGTATACCCAACATAGTCGGACCAAACTATATACTTTCATACAATGGCAATAAAATTTCATGGTTGTATACACCGTATCTATAGTATATTAATTTAAACCATGACCACATACATATAAGTATATTAATAGTAAAAATCTGAATTGAATCTTATAAATTTAATTATGACCAAAACTATGAAGTAAGACTATTCCAAGATTTAGACTTCTGTTGCGTGCAACTTGCTTACTTTATATGTTTGGAAATAAAGACATTGGTGCCGATTCCCTTGTTCACAAACTAAACTAAAATTAGGCAATTGGCATCTCTTACTACCAGGCAGCTGAAGAAAAGGACGGCGACAGTTAAGAACTAAGTTAGAGATGTCAAATTAGGTTTTCCTTGAACTTCACCATGTTTTTAATCAATACATTCTGAAATGACAACTATAATTGCATGAACATTTTAGATCAACTTAAATTGACAGCTCTTATCTGTCTCTTTCTTGTTTTACTGGAGAGCAAGAGATATGAATAGTTTAAAATAAGTTTAGCAAAGCAGAATTGGCAACACTGCCGTGTTACTATCACTTAATGTCTAATTTAGCCTCAATAGGCTCATTACATAGGATATAACCATAGCTAGCGATAAGTTCTGTTTGCCGCTGCCTACCCCAATATGTAGGCGAGCGTTATGTAGTGGTCTCTATCAAAATAAGACACGTTTCTTACGTTCTCGCAATCAATTTTCCTTTATCAGAACATCGGAAGGAGGTGGCAAGTTCAATAAACACACAAGCTTAGTGACTACATCGTTACTGTTTTTTTTTTTATGTGTGGTTGAGTGCTACTTATGGTATTTTTCTAGGTTAATTTCAGTCTTTTAATTTGTGATAGGTGTATGGTGCAAAAAATATAATTAAAGTGTGATTTTATTTTTAGATAGGTAGGTGCTAATATTTTAATTTATATTATGGTTTGGTGTTTTATTTAAAAATTGTAAAGTAACTACATGGTCGTACCTCGTACCTTGCTTTTAAAGCTAAATTAAGTTAAATAATTTTAATTAAATTCTTGTAAAGGCTTTCTCAATGCAGGTATTCTTATGGTATTTTTTAAATATTATGTTAAAATTGTATGTTTTCTTGTAGTGTCACATAGACATGCTAGCGTTGTTATCTTGTAAATAGTTCATGTAGTTTCTATTATTGTTGTAATATACCAATGTACAGATTCCCCTTACGTTATACACAATATTTACTTAGTATCAAATAAAAGTAAGCATTTTTATTAATGTTGTAAATATGACAAAATCTTACCAATGCTTATGCAGATTACTGTATCTATATTAGATCCCCCCTGTGATTTGGGACCACCTGCTGTGAAAATATTCATGCCAAATATATCTACAAATCAACCCAAATATTGTTTTTTCTTCTTAAAACCTTAGAACCAACATGCTTTATTGGTGATTATATACTATGTCATGTCATGGTGAACTAGAAAAGACAAGCAGAATCTGGGTAAAACATGGATATAATAAGTAACTAAATAAATTGTTCTTGTAACTGTTTATTTGCTAACAAAAAGTTCATAGTGATTACAAATAAATTCCTTGCGTGCTATTGAGCAAATGCGCTAGCTGGCTATTTATGCTGCTAATTCTAAAGCCACTTTTACACTCAGCCCTGTTGGGCAGGGAAGTAGGCAGCGCGAGAATGTAAACAGGTCACTCGCGCTGCCGCTGCTCATGCCGCTGCCATTGCCCGGAGCTCCCTCGTTCATTAAAGTACTATGAAGGCTTAGTGTGAACACTCACTCGCTTCGATACTCGCGCAGAAGTATTAAGGCAATATTTCCGGCAGCGGCAGGAGCAGGGGCAGGGGCTGAGTGTAAATGGGGGTTAAAGTGTAGATGAAAAAATAGACTAAGACTATTTTAAAACACGTTACACTTGTTTACGATCAATCGTGTTGGTTAAAATGTAGATAATATAAAATTCTGATTAGTTATATTTAGCAGGCTGAATCTTTCAGGGGCTGAAAGTAGAAGTTCTCATGTATTCAGCCTGTACAAATTACAGATTTGAATGTGTCGGACGGGCAAGTTGTATAGCAAAAATGGTCTGTAAAACATAAAATGGAAATGAAACGTAAAATAGGGATGACAGTCACGTTTTTAATCAATCATTCAATAATTTGAATGTTATGAAAGTACAGACGCCCGCACATTTTCCCAATTGAATATGAACCTTATTCTTTTGTAATAAAGTTGAAAATCTATCAAAGAAATTTGACAGATTGTTGTAGGTAGATGTGCTGGCCTCTGTACATACTTTATTAGAGACACACAGACATCGAGTAATGTACTCGATGCATACAGACTACCCACAAAGTATATGGTATAGTCATTACTTATAAATAGTTTAATTTTTGTTACGGTCGAGTGTTTAATTTTTGTAACGGTTTCTAATAAAACAACGAACTTTATTTCTATTCAATCTCACTATTTACCTACCAACCGCTCTACCTACTTATTACGTAACTCTATTCGATAACAATTTCATTCAAATTCCTTTGTTATTGTTACCCAGTGATATGACGTTTCTTTTACGACAATTTTATTATTCATTGTTACTAACTTACCGCATCATTTAAATCGAATAATTGATCCATCTATGTATACTTTCAACTTATAACAATTCGTATTTTTGTCTCGTAATGTCTACAGTAACGATCGATATTGCATTTTAAATCTTATTCATGATGTTTATGAAGTGCTTATATACGCATAGCACAGTGGCGCACTTAGGATTTGGCCCAATTGACAGTTCCTAAAGTAGCCTCTGTTAACTTAACACTGTCACGTCTAAAAAGTGGTCATGGATACCATAACTTAGATACGGTCGGCCAAAAAAGTCGTCACCCAGTTTAAAAAAAAAATATAATTAAATATTATGATGAAGATAGGTAATTTATTGTCAAATTATTTTTGGGTAGTAAATAATACCTCATATGTGCAAATGAAATAAGTGGTAGACTACTTTTTTGCCGATTGTACCGTGGTACTTTAACAATAGGTTCAACACATTTCCAATAAACAATTGCTCATTGATAGAATTAAATTAGGTACAAGTCAACAACTTTACTTTAAACATTTTAAACAATCAATTCCCATAATATATAATAATATTAATAATGTAATTGCTAGAGATTAATTAACTATAGGAATTCTATGGACAGAAATTGTTCAATCCCTCAACAAGAATATCACAATGCTTTATTATTATTGCTTTAATTCGATTGAAATGACAATAGGAACGTAGCAGTACAGCTGAGTATAAGTTTTGGTTTTAAAACTAAGTTAACGATGAAGGCAGATTTGTAAAGGTTTTAAAATGATAGGACTGCCGCTTTGGTTCCCAAATGCGACCTTCGCATTTACAAATCTCTCACTCATCGGGAAACCTAGCCGTGATGTTAAAGGACTGCTTCTCCTCTACGCGATACTTTCGATTATGCCCGATCAGTAACACCTTATCGTCAACACTATTGACGATCGGGAAATAAGTTTCATTTGTTCAGTGTTGACGAACGGTACTTCTTTTTTGATTATATCCATTTAGTTACCGATTATTCCTGATCAGTAACACCTTGTCGTCAACACTGTTGACGAACGGGAAGAAAATCCGTTTCATCTTTGATTGAACTTCATCTTAATAACCTTTGACTCTTGAACTAAGCATAATATGAAAATAAACTTTTTTTTCTCGATCATGAACAGTGTTAACGACAGGGGTGTTACTGAACGGGAATGATCAGAAAAGGTCTCGTTCGTCAACACTGTGAACGAATGAAACTTTTATTCTCGTTCGTCAACAGACTTGACGACAAGGTTTTACTGATCGGGAATAATCGAATACTCTTTTGACATCCACTTTCGACATATGCGAGCGTGGTTGCTAGTGGTTTCAACCCTCCCTCAGTTTTCAGTTCAGTTTCAGTCATCGTGCTATCTCTTACCTTTAACGACTCTGAAGTTAACCCTTCGACTTCGACGAGCCCAAGGATTTTTTGTCAAAAAGTGTAACTCCTTTTCAAATCTGTCTTAGTTCGTATTTAGTACTAATATTAAGTAAATCTATAACTTCGATAGTTCGAATAATCTAATCAATCTATGGCTTCTGAATCTAAAGTCAAGCTATAGTCGAAATAGAGTCTAAATATTATTGTATTGAAATTTAAATCCTAATAATCTAGCTTGCTAACTCACTACTTATTTAAAAGGGTACTTAAAGCGAAATTGAACAAGTGATATGAGTAACTCTGTAGGTCCATTCGATTTGGTATTTAACTAAATGTAACTACCCTACTTTTGTGTACTACAGAAATTATTGAAAAATTTCAAGACAAGTGATTTCTACCAACCCATACTGGGTCCATGTGGTGGCTTTCGGCCAATTGTCTCTCACAGGGAGCATACAGAGGCCCAAGTCCTAGCAGAAACATTTTAGGCTGCATTATTTTATGTACCTACCTGCCAATGTGAAATGAAAAGAGGGTAGTATTAGTTTTCATTTTGCTATATACCTAAAGAAATGTTATAATAATAATAACCAATTATTATTGGTTATTATTACAGTATCAAATGATATGCTACAAGTCAACCATGATATGGGTAAAAAGTGGATGTAGGACGGTAGCAACTTCTGTATATTGTAATGAGCTTAAACCATCTGATGCCATCCTCTCCTTGGTGAAACTTATTACCTTTTTATATTGGTCCCTGAAAATACATATAAAGTGTAGTCAGAAACATCAACTTGAATATAGATGTTGGGGTGAATTTGCCGAAAAGAGAATAATTATAAATGTGTTTGAAAAGAATAATAGCAATACTTACGTCTTTCTCTCAGCCTTGGATGAGACCATATGATAACGACTTGTATCTGGTTGAAACCTGCACAGTTTGAGGTCATTTGCTTCTAACCGAGAGTACAAGTCATCATCTTCTCCGCCAAGTCCATAGAATTCGTTACTCATCCCATTTATAGCTTTAAATTGCTTTGAAACTATTGCTATTGCACCACCAAAGAGGTTTAAATATGGTAGGACAAATCTGGAAATCATGTAAAGTTGAGTTAGCAAAGAAACCTAAAACCTAGAAGTAAAACATAAGCAATTTGTGTAAAAACAGCTGACAACAAACAAAATTTTGAGAATTCAAATTATACCTTTTAAAATATCTACCAAGCAAAAACCATAACACAACAGTGAAATAACATTTAAATGCTTTTACTGAGCTGTGCAATACTATTGTAGTTTTTCAGCCAAATTCATTGCTCCCAGGTATTAAACTAAAATTTAAGAAAAATAAATTAAACTACAACATACTATAAACCAAATTAGAAATTTCTTTTGTTTACTGATAAAAATAATTAATACTAAGAATACCTAAACTTATTGATGCTAGAAGACATATGCCTGGGCCGTTCAGTGCAAGCATACAAGTTTGCAGGCCTCAAAGGTAAGAGGTCCAAATCATGAAGTACTAGACAAGGGTACCCTGCTTTCATAGCAGCAACTGCCCCTATATTCATGAGCTTGGCTCGATTAAAAGGGCGAGAGTCCACTTGTTCAATAACATAGATTCGGTAGTGTATATGTTGCCGATGAAAGTATGTGTGCATGTACACTAGGAAACCTCGCAATTGTTCAGCTCTGTCCCTGTAAGAAAAATGAGTATATATATCAGAATGTTGCTGTTCAAAATATTGAATAATACTGAAGTAAAAGCATTATTCCTTGTAGTTGACTCTGTGACAATAACCTGTGTGGACACTGTGGATGGTCAAAGGAGTATTTTTGATTAGTCTAATGTCACATTGCGTTATGGAGCAAAGGACTTGTCTTGGTAAGTAAACTAAGAAGCTTGAAAATATTTACCTGTAAGGAACGATTATAGCAGTACTATACTTGGGTTTACAATGGGAAGGAGCATATTCTCCACCTTCCTTTATTTTATGGCCTTCTATCAAGTCTCCGTCGACTAAACTAATGGACAGAGTAGTTTCATCGTGTATAATGTCATAATAATCACAGTCAAGTACAGCGGTACTAGTAAAATTGTCAGCAGTAGCTTCATGAAGGCTGTGAATAATATTATCTTTTTCAATATACTCGTAAGAACGGCGAGCGTTCATATCGGGATGCAGCAAAATTATCAATGTAACGACGATCACACCACAGTAAATAATCTTCTTTTTATAAGCATGACGCATTTTTTCAACTGTATTCGGTTTTTAAAACAATTAACGGCCTAAAAGCATTAAAACAACAAATAAAATTAATGTAATAAAATAATAATGCCTTGTTTACGTTTGTCGTTTGATCGATCGATCGCGACGCTTTGTGTCAGTCAATTTTGACAATAGGCATGGGCAAAAAATATCGATATATAATAATATCGATATTTTTTTATACAATTTAAAAGTACACTCTGTAAAAAAAGCTTATTATAATTTAGAGGACTATATTCAAGATAAGAATGCTTGGAAACATGCTGGTCTAGCTCCATAGGACGATCGACAGTCTAGACAAAATCGAACCGATTGCTAATTTAAAATACCTAATTTCATACCTATTATAAATATGTACATTATATATTACATATTTGACTCTTTTTTATACACTGCTCAGGCTCACATACTGATTCATTGTTTGTTAAAATATAAGGAGTGGTCGTCTACTGTTTCAACATTTGTAATATGTGAACACTATGTATCTATGTACATGTAACTTAGTCTGTCATTCCTTAATCTGTGATACTTTGTACACACTTTCAAATACCTAGTGTTTTTATACAAGGTACAGACGCCAGCACATCAAGCCATACCTAACTGTCAAATTTTCCCAATTAAATATGAACCTTATGTATTTGTAATAAAGTTGAAAATCTATCAAAGAAATTTGACAGATTGTAGTAGCTTGATGTGCTGGCCTCTGTACATCGTATTCACGTATAATTATATAATTCCTGTAAATGCAAATATTGTTAACATCGTTTTTAAAAGAGTAAGTATGGAGTTTCTTGCCCATTCTTCATACAAAACTACCTTTTGGAATGGGCACCTAGAATCATTTTTTTTTTCTCATTTGACGTTCAAAAGTGCCTTATAATGGTCTAATTGAAATAAATGATTTGACTTTGACTTTGAATTATCGAAATATGTTGTCGATATTTTTTATATCGATATTCGATATTTATTTTAGAGTATCGAATTCATATCAATTTAGATTTTTTTTAATGCAACTTTGTGTTCGTGTTTAATGTTATTTGATACTCCTTACATGCTCTTCGCGTATCGTTAACTTTAAAAAATCCCGATTCCTGCCACATTCTTTATGAAATGCAATATAACAGTAAGACTATTGGCTGCGTGCACGAAAATACTAATGCTATTAAACCATCAGTGAGAGACGCATATGACCCTGAAGTTAACAGACAATTAACAATTTTCGGATTTTTTTTTCTATTTTCATCTAATCTTTTTTATGAAGATTGAATGCTTTGGGAATTTATGTATGAATAATCATGCGAAAACTGACGATATATCGATATTTTTCAATCGATAATTATCGATACTGTTTAAAAATATCGATACGATAAATGTCGATATATTTTTTCACTTACCTATTTGACAATATAGCGAACAGCTGATTTTCTACTTCGACGTTCGGATCACAGATTAGACATAAAATTTAGATCATGTAGTCTGTAGTCAACCATGGCGAATTTATTAATTTTATGATGTGTTTTTGAATATATTTTTCTTTGGATACTACAATTAAATAAATTAACATTTTTCTAAACATATTTTTTATGTCGAAAAAATTTTTTTGCCCATGAATATTATTATTTAAAAATATTATTATTTTATTTGAATAGTTTTACTTCAGAGGGTAGATTTGAAAGCTTCTCATTATTCTGTTTAAGATTATTTATTTTGACGATACCTATTTATAGCTTAAAAAGGAGTTGGGCTTGATAAATGTGATAAATACCAACTAAACAACTGAAAAAATTACTTAATATTACATAGTACGAAGTTATCACAGGGATTAATAAGATGCCGTTTGAAGAAGGCGAAAAAATAACTAGTGTTGTCACTGACATTGATACATCTGAAGGAAGAGACATTTGTAATAACTCTGTAGAATTAATAAGGAAATGCTCTCAACGGGACACAATAAACACGTCATGGGATCGTAGTTTCGTGTCATCCCATGAAAATAAAGACAAAGATTACAATAAGACTCCGCCATTTGTGAGCATCATGGGCACTGACTACCCCAGTTCTACACTGGGGAATTCAACCAACAGTTCCACTCAAACGGAACCATTTGTGACTCTGCCAGTAAACTGCAGCTTTGTTGACGTGAGCCTTTCCTTCACCAAGGACTTAAATATACAAAACTCAACACCTAATGTAACTTCCGAACAGTCTCTAGGAAGTAAACGTTATAGACATGACTCTAGTGATGGAGAGCACAAAGAATTGCGACCTTGGAAAAAGAAGTGTTCGGATTCCTGTTCATCCAGCACATCTGAGCTAACAGACACTCATCTAGGACCTTCTCCCTGTCTTTCCAGTAATTCAGACGTATCGTTTAAATCAATTAATAGCAACCATTCATTTAAAGTTAGAAAAAGACGCATACAATCTCAATCGAACTTGTTGAGAGATTCCGTTCAGAGGTCACGGAGGACCCCTAATTTCAGCAAACGTTACGAAAATACTTCACCAGGTAATTCATATTATTTTTACTTTGGTAAAATCATGACTAATTAGACAATATTTTATCGTATTTCGCCAGCCTAGTGACTTCGTTATGCATGCATTGATATAAATACTTGCCTTCATCCCCACGAGTCGGGAAAAATGGCACACTTAAAAGTTTATAACTTCACTTTGTTTTCAGCTATGCTATTCTGTAAGAAGTCACTTGAGTTCTCACTTCTGATTCCGCGGTGAAAACTGTCTTAGGTATTCTGTAGCTCGATGAAAACTACGCTTGCACCACTCAATGAGAACATAGGTGAAACGGTCAATTTTTACAAAACTATTTTAGTGAATACCAAATACTTTTCACTTCAGGTAAGTAAAATCGGAAATCGAGATGGGATTCGAATTCGCGGGTGATTTCTTACAGAATTGCACTGCAGTTGTGATTTTGACTGTATTCGTTAGGTCGATTTGATTTTTGTACCGTTGACTTTGAAGTGAGTAATTAGGTACGTCACTCGCAAAAAAAATATTATTCGCGTGATATGTTATACATTTTCGCGGCCGACGCAAACCAATCGTCGCGCCTAGGTATATTGTGAAATTAATTACTTACTCACACAAATTATTATGAAAGACCTAAATGATAGTTGATATTATTCATCTCATCGAAATCAGATTCTATATGATCTAATAATTCTCTTCACATATTAATCTGTTACAAATCACGCGCAGACAAGCAAATCCAAGATACTATTTAATAAATAATCACTATGACGCGGACATCCTCCTTATTTTCTGCA
Organism: Charanyca ferruginea; assembly: GCA_947361185.1. Classification (NCBI taxonomy): domain Eukaryota; kingdom Metazoa; phylum Arthropoda; class Insecta; order Lepidoptera; family Noctuidae; genus Charanyca; species Charanyca ferruginea. Next base: position 51,354,912 of record OX376055.1, on the reverse strand, counting down.
ATAAGTAGGTACAACTAAGCAGAGTTTAACAACTTGAACTTGTTATCTCAATTGATAACCATTTTTAATTACAAACATCTCGGCTCAGTCAGCTGCTAATATAGTTGTGACATCATCGTGGCGCGCATCTCAGCATTTCAAGTTTTGCTTTAACGGTCGAGACAAGAGACAATTCAATCGCATTTTAAAAACAACGTTGGACCAATTCGTGTGTAATACAGACAAGTACGGCTTGAGTAGGATCTCGTTTGTGTAAAAACTGGTTGAGTAATGGGTGCTCTCACACAAAATAGCATAAAGGTGGAATTAGAGATAGAGTGTGCTCTTGACACGGGTCAGTTGAGTGACATGGAGTGGTTCATGTTGTCAGGTGGAACACCGCGGAAGGAGAGAAGCTGTCGCCGGGGCAGCAAACCTAAAGCTTGGAAGATCGTTGATCTGTGCACTTGGATCGGCAGAAAGGTAGTTAGTATCGCTAAACGTTTTACTTTTTATTTAATTCTATTGTCAGAATACTTAATACGTTAACTGCCGGGCCAAAAACGTTGAAGGTAAAACCTCCACTAGCGTCCGTCGGGCACACGGTGTCCCTCCCCCATGGCGCTCAAAGTGTTAAATGTTAAATAAAAAATAGCTAAGCAAAAGCTATTCGGATCGATCGGTCATGGCATAAGCTACGCTTGCTGCGGTCGTTCCATGAATTGGTGATCATCTATTTCATACCGTAAAGCCGTTATTCCCGTCTGTCATTCGTAAATCTAGTCTTAGCAAGTGCTATCGGGTTACCCAGTAAAATTGCCTTGAGTTGCGCAGATTCGACTATGTAATCATAACTTACAACAATTCATACTTTGAGGAGGGAAATGATCAAATGACCCCTGTGAAGTCACATGAAATGCACTTTATTACGTGTCTTGAAGAGGCCATTCAACTTCCTTTTTTTATGTTATGTTTATTAATCATATTAATCATAGTCGTTAGATTAACTGTAATGAGTTTTTCAGTACCCTATGTTTTTTCGGTGAGACAAGAGACCTGGTGCGTGCCCTTTCTCTATTTTTTATCCGGCTTCTAAAAAAGGAGAAGTTTAAGTATTCGGGGCCAAAATAGGTACACTGTTTTTTTTTGTATTTATGTAAATGTAAATCGGCCTAGAATATTCTTCAGAGATAGACTATGGAATTGCTTAATAACAAACTTAATAACAACACATATTGTGATTTGGTTATTGTATTGGAGATCAAAATTACGAACTACTGGTCAATTATCTATTTGTCGCCAACTATGATAGATCTCGAAAATAGCCCATAGAACATCGACGAACAGCGTTAAATATGTATACAAGCTTTGTGTCAGGACGGTTGACTTTCTTTTAAGCCACATAGGACTATCATCATGTTCTTTATAGTATGCGCCACGAAAGGTGAGACTTTACACAGACTTGATTTGACTTGCGCAGTACCTACTCAATTTAAAGGTAAGAGACCCTTAAATCGAGTACTGCGCAAGTCAAATCAAGTCTGTGTCAACGTCAAGTCTCATCTTTCGTGGCGCGTATAATACCTGTATACAGACAGGTAAAGAACATGATAGACCTTACGTGGTTTAAAAGAAAGTCAACCGTCCTCACACACCTTGTATAGTGAAAGGAGTATCGTGTAAGTAGGTAGGTATTTAAAAGCTCAAAGAAAATAAATAGAAAAGGATTTCAGATATAATAAATAAAATTATTCTTCAACGAAGTCCTCAGTAACTATAGAAGGTACTTAGCACCTATGTTTATCTTGAAGAGTTCGAATCCTTCTCAACAAATATCTCGCCATCATTGATACATTGTTAGAAAAGTAATCAAATAACTTATGATTTATATTAAAATTATGAAATCATTTTACCATACCAGTAACAAGTGTTTTTATATCTAGTCCATACTTGCTACTATTGATGAAGACAATTTTCATAAGTAGGTACAAATTATAAAATGCGGTCATTTCACTGCACTGCCACTTTAATATACTTACCACATACTCGCACATTTGTGTGCAATATATAACGTTTCAGTGCCACTTTCATTGCCTTACAGTTTTTCTTTCTTTTCCAGGGCTACCAATCTATTACCAACCTGTACTCCGACGCGCTACGCCAGCCATTAGCTCACCAAGAAATCAATGAGACTTCTGCAGAGTTGCGAGAGCTGAGGAGGTATTTAGAAGAAGTTGATAAGAAGCAAGAGCGTTTGGTACAAGAGAATGAGAGCATGAAAGAAGACATGAAAAATATGATGAACAAAATCGAACAACTCGAGGGTAAGCTCAGGTAAAACTTCTTCATTGGTGCTATTGATATTTAATAAGTTCTGTTAAAGACATCAAAGTCAAAGTCAAATCATTTATTTCAATTAGACCATTTTACTATAACATCGTAAGAGAAAAATTGAATCCAGTTTCCCCTTCCAAAAGGTAGTTTCGTATGTAGGAGACTGGAGGAGAATGGGCAACGAACTCCATACTTACCTACTCACCAGACCCGGGACAACAGACTATCTGTAGGCCATACAAATATTTGTTCCGATCGGGAATCGAACTCAAACGAATCAAATCGACACGCAGCGCAGCAGTCAATCGTTCAACCACTGCGCCAACAGTGTCTTCAAATTTTGGATATGATCCGCTATAATAATTATGCTTGTTCACAAATTGTACTTTTAACATATTTTTAGGTACAGTCAAAGTAGATGATCATAATCAGAAATTCAATAATAATGAACGGAGTTTGCGTCAGAACTGTGTGGCGTCGAAGTGGTTCAAAAGTATGTGTGTGACAATCACATACTTTTAATAAATAAACTAGTAATAAATTACTGTTAGTAAATTAGTATTGAATGTCTGATTTTGATCATCTACTTTTGCTGTTGACTGTACCCCATGAAAGATGTATTTTAGACAATCTAAAATATGATTATTTGCTTAAATACATATACTTAAGTATGTGAGTTTTTCTTACATACATTATATTTACGTAAATAATTAATTAGTAAGGCACTGTCATTATAATTATTACTATTTTTAAATAGTTCCTGAAATTCGCGGCGAGATAATAAATGGCTTTGACAGCTTGCTTTTGTAATACTTATAAAAATGAATTCAATGTCAGCAGCCCGACCCCACAGTAAAATACCATAGGTACGACTCTAATATGATGCTGTGAAAGTAGCTAAAATAGACTAAACGCGCAGTTTCTACATCTGTCAACTGTCTTATCTTTCTATCACCGTAAGTAGCTTAGCCGTCCCGCAATAGATGTTATACGAGGGCCCCATTGTAATTTCCCGTCTAGCGTATTTGACATGTTTTGAAAACTAACTCGAGCTATGGACAATGATTTGATATTTTTGTGTCTTATGTTTTATACAGAAAGCACGAGAGTCCATCTAAGCCAAAGCCTCAAGCACCTCCCCCGCCTCCACCGCCGCCACCTCCGCCACCACCACCACCGCCCCCGCTACCACCCGCCTCCCTTCTCTCTGTGACAAAGCTACCCATCCGAAGTCACACATTGCCGAGATGTGGGTCGGCACCACCGAGAGTTCCTGGACCCCACCTGGCAATCACACCACAAGACATAGCAAATGTTAAATTAAGGAAGACAAGGGTAAATTCTTCACTATCAGATCTTTTCTTGTTTTACGGTTTCTTGTTTTAAGGTTCAAATTATCTAGTACTTACTATATAGTACTCTGTTAAATATTTTTTGCAAAGTCCTAATAGCGCGTGTTAGATACGACCTTGGGATCTCCATGTTGGTTGATCTTGTGACCTGTAGACTGACTGTATGTCCAGAAGGAGAATTCCGAGCGGGATCGTAAATTGGTCGTAATGGTCGGAGAAAAAAACGGTGGAACTATCTAATCTATACCTACCTCTTTTATGGCAGGTGGCCTCAGAGAAGATAGTAGGACAGCGGTCACATAGTACCGTGCACGGTTAAAAAAAAACTTTATTGACAATATAAAAGAACAAACCTTATACACAAATCCCAACAATCAACAATCAATCAACAATATAACTACTTAGTACAACAATATAATTAAGTATGTCGTAATAAATACCTGTGTACGTTATGCGGTTGTTTGAGCATAATTCATACTGACCTCCGTACTAGTGAAAACTGTATCACTTCAGGTCAGGTAGTCTTCCTCGTTCACAAACACATCCACACAATTACAAATAATTTACATCAGACTGCTAAATAAAACACTGATTCATAAGTATGACTAATATACAGATACTTAGTGGGTATTTTTTGATCTTTTGATGATTAGATGATAATTCTAGCGAGGGTTGGCTGTTGGTCGGTAACTTTTTCCGCCGACCTTCATACCAATTTAATTAAGAGAATTTCACCAATGCAATCCTTTTTTGTTTTGTTACGGGGAGGAAAATCATAGTAGATGTCAATATTAACTTAATCGCTTTTCAGGACAATCCAATCCGCTCAAAACCAAAAGAAAAGCAGCAGCCTTTAGTGACTCAGCAAATACTACAGACAACACTCGCTAAATTAGGTCGCACCCGACCTGTCGCTGCATCCACCCCTAAGCAACAACTTACTGAGTTAGAAAAGTGAGTTTTTAATTAGAATATTTATCCAGAACCCCCAGGTATACTAATGTTCTAATCACAATTGGGTCTAAATTTTAAACAATTTACGCTGATTTTTTTCTCTTCCTTCTTCTTTTCTTTATTGCTGAGGAGAATCCCAGATTTGCGGTTCACGATCCTACGCGATAATTTTGTATGCACCGTCTAATAAATAACAGGCTTGATTGGTACTGTTATTTGATTTCCAATATAATGAATAAGTTTACACCAAAACGGTAAATGTAGGTAGGTATGTGCAGTTTACAATTTAAAATTGATGTTTTTGTGTCTTTAGGTGTCTGTTGCAAGAATCCACGGTAACGTCACTCTATCGGCGACGAGTAGTCCGTAATACGTTCCGCAGTGCAGAAGAGTTGAGGCCTCGTCCGTATCCAGCGGCACGGTGTTCACCGGGACCTTCCGCTATTCCGCCACCAGGACCTTGCGAAGCTGAGACCGACGCAGCTCCATGTGTCACTGAATCGGTCGCTCGCCCCGCGCCCGCGCTTCCTCGCGCCACCGAAATAGTGACTCGAGTACCTTCGCCAACAAATATGAGCCCGTGTCAAGCTACAGGTCCGACCTAAAATAGTTGCCCATTTGCCAAAATAGTTTGCGTGCGCTGACAACGCTTTCCTCCCTGCTCCACGGTTTCTCCCCTCCAACAATCTTATCTTGCTTTGCCCTTTTCATATTTCTGATTTTGTTAATTCCTCCTTTTATGCCCAGTCCATTCCTTTCTGGAATGTGGTTCCTCTCGATATCAGAACGACCTCCACTGACTGGAGGCCGTCCTATGCATTGAAGCGGAAGATGTAAATTTATTTTAGCACAAATTATAAGCCAAGACATCTTATAAACCTCATTTCTTTTGTATTTACAGTTTTACTAGATATAATGAAACGTAACCGGTTTTGATAGGGTCCCAATTTTTTTTTCACACCGGGGCCCCTTGTCGCGTAGCTACACTACTGAATTTTATAGTCAAGAGCTTGTGTAGCTTTACACATTGGAGTGTGTACCGTTCTTAGATCCCATTCACTCTAGCGGTTGTCTAACCTACGCTGGACAACCGCTACGCATACGTTCGATACGTTCATCGAACGCCTACGCGTTTGATTAACGTATGCGCAGCGCACCGTAGATACGCCGGCGACGCACCGAGACCTCACACAATTTCGTTGTCGTTACGGTATAGTATAATATAATACCGCAGACGCCTGCGCCGCGCTAGCGCAGCGTTTTATTATCTGCAGAAGAAACGCCGATGCCGCGGCGTCTGCGCTACGCATATGATCATCGAACGCCTACGCTGGACAAATGCTAGTGTGAAGGGGCCCTTAGTACAAACGCTTAGTAAGGCTTCATGAGCTTTTGACTGTATTTAAAATTCATGCTATTCCCATCCTCCATAAATACTACTCAAAACAAAATAAGGGCCACGAGGTATTTTTTCATTTTAACGACGATTTAAATTTAAATTTATAACTTAAATTAATTTTTTTAACGACGGTTAGCGTATTAGAGTATGGAGAAGACGCGGCGAGAGAATTTCAGAAGCCTGCATCCATGAAGTCGATCGTTATGGTGGGCCAAATGTAATGATTTGGGGCGGGATAAGCTTACACGGCAAAACTGAGCTCGCTATTTTAAATGAGGGTACTGTTACTGCTCAGCGGTATATTGAGGAAGTTGTCAGACCACATGTGATCCCATTTGCACAGCAAGCGGGTCCTGGATTCATCTTGATGCAAGACAATGCTCGTGCACACACGGCTCAAGCGACTCGGTTTGTACTGGAAGACTCTCAAATTCAAGTCTTGCCGTGGCCGGCGAACAGTCCGGACTTAAATCCGAAAGAGCACATGTGGGATCAGTTGAAACAAAGAGTTAGAGACGGTGATCAGGAAATCCACAACCAACAGCAACTCATCAACGCTGTGTAAAGGACCTGGGAAGAGATTCCAATGGAAAATGTCAGGCATTTAATTGAGAGCATGCACTCCAGGCTTCAGGAGTGCGTAGCTAAACGAGGGGGGCATACCCGTTACTAAAAGATGAGCATGGAGTATTTTCTTTTGTTTTCAGTAACTTTACGTTGTTTTTATTTTTAACCTAAAATGTGTTTTTTCTTTCAAAAGCAAATAAACTTTTTAATCATTATTATTTCAATAAAATTGGTCTACATGGTAAAAACAACATTAGTTTTCGTTATGGAGACAAAAAATATATATTGGTTTTATTATTTTAATGGTACAGGAAAAATACCTTCCCCTGCCCTCAACCTGCCCCCCCCTGGGCCATCGCCTGGCGACGCCCTTGATGTATTAACAATAGTGTTGACCATCCATACCATGTTTTCTATGAATAAAGAATTATGATTCTGATTGATTACAAAGAGCAATGGCTGATTTAAAATGTTATTGAAGTAACAATAAAAATAATAGCTTTACAACATCCATTGGTAATTTGTTTTGCTTAGATTGTGGATGTTATAAACAAACTATGTATGTATGTCAGCTATAAAGATTCAACTATCCAGTGAAAATACCTCCCTAATGTGGCACTCAATCCCAAATTTGAACTTTTAATTAAAAACTCGATTTTGCAATCATGTAACAAAACAGAAAGTTAGATGTCTATTTCGGAAACAATATCTTACATAGCCATACATTCTATAAGTTACACAATAACAAACTGATTATTTTCTTACAGAGAACCACAACCTGTAAATGTAGTAGCAGTAGCAGTAAGTATATGTTGCATTTCCGCCCTTCTGCTACCAACACAGCCCGAACTAGTCATGAAATCGCAATGGCCTGATTGGCTCCACATTGGCTCCAACCTAAAACTGGTATTCTCTTTTGTACTCGGCCTCGTTTGTATGCTTGTTTTAAGACCATAGAGTTTATGGTGTAGAGTCCGTAGTATGAAATTTTATTGCCATATCAAAGTTTTTCACCCAGTATTCAAATTAAAGACATAACTAGGTAACTTGTTAATAAAGTGCAGAAAAATTGGTTTAAATAATAAATTGGCGCATTTTATGCTGGCACTTCACGTCATGGCGTATTTGCGCAAATATTCTCCTTATTTGGATAACACAAAGTCGACTTTATTTCAATAATAGGGTACATTTTGTATTATCCAAATAAGGCGAATATTTTCCCAAATACGCCATGTGAACTGCCGGCATGGGAAAGCAAAAGAGGAATGTTACTGAAACATGAAATACCCGTATCAGTTTTCTAGGGCTGGCTGACGTAGTGTACAGCAGATACTATTAGGATAAAATATTTATACTTTGAGTCTTAGGAAAGGCAAACACTTAATTTTCCTACTTACTTTTAACTTTATTTTCAAACTCGTATATGCCCCAAGAAAGGCTTTAAACTTATTAATATTAAAATATTAAAAACTTTTTTGAAAAAAGAGAACCAGCTTCAAAAAAATCTAAGGTGGCTTTGTTCCGTTTGTTGTTTTGTATTGCCACCGACTTCCGAAACTAAAGTCATGTGTGTTCTGTGCTAAAGTTATTTAACACGTTTTAGCTTTTTTTAAGGCGGTTCTCTTTTTTCAAAAAGTTTTTATTTTCCTCTTTTTAGTGCCTCATTATCACCCAAATCCATTAAGGAACGGCAACACAGTTAAAACAGAGATTGAAAGTCCTCCAAAGATGGAAGAAACGAAAACGTCTTCTCGGTATTTGTTGTTTTTTTTTCAAAAAGCACTGAATAAATTTTTGTTTGTTGCATACTAAAACCTTCTCCAGAATGTAACACACACTTTTCTGAAAACCGCATCAAAATGGGTACAGCCAAACGGGAGATAATCGCGGACAAACATACATACATACACACACATACTTCAAAAAAAAGGAGGTTCTCAGTTCGACCCGTAGGTCGAACTGAGGACCTCCTTTGTTTTTGAAGTCGGTTAATTAATATAGGTATACCCAACATAGTCGGACCAAACTATATACTTTCATACAATGGCAATAAAATTTCATGGTTGTATACACCGTATCTATAGTATATTAATTTAAACCATGACCACATACATATAAGTATATTAATAGTAAAAATCTGAATTGAATCTTATAAATTTAATTATGACCAAAACTATGAAGTAAGACTATTCCAAGATTTAGACTTCTGTTGCGTGCAACTTGCTTACTTTATATGTTTGGAAATAAAGACATTGGTGCCGATTCCCTTGTTCACAAACTAAACTAAAATTAGGCAATTGGCATCTCTTACTACCAGGCAGCTGAAGAAAAGGACGGCGACAGTTAAGAACTAAGTTAGAGATGTCAAATTAGGTTTTCCTTGAACTTCACCATGTTTTTAATCAATACATTCTGAAATGACAACTATAATTGCATGAACATTTTAGATCAACTTAAATTGACAGCTCTTATCTGTCTCTTTCTTGTTTTACTGGAGAGCAAGAGATATGAATAGTTTAAAATAAGTTTAGCAAAGCAGAATTGGCAACACTGCCGTGTTACTATCACTTAATGTCTAATTTAGCCTCAATAGGCTCATTACATAGGATATAACCATAGCTAGCGATAAGTTCTGTTTGCCGCTGCCTACCCCAATATGTAGGCGAGCGTTATGTAGTGGTCTCTATCAAAATAAGACACGTTTCTTACGTTCTCGCAATCAATTTTCCTTTATCAGAACATCGGAAGGAGGTGGCAAGTTCAATAAACACACAAGCTTAGTGACTACATCGTTACTGTTTTTTTTTTTATGTGTGGTTGAGTGCTACTTATGGTATTTTTCTAGGTTAATTTCAGTCTTTTAATTTGTGATAGGTGTATGGTGCAAAAAATATAATTAAAGTGTGATTTTATTTTTAGATAGGTAGGTGCTAATATTTTAATTTATATTATGGTTTGGTGTTTTATTTAAAAATTGTAAAGTAACTACATGGTCGTACCTCGTACCTTGCTTTTAAAGCTAAATTAAGTTAAATAATTTTAATTAAATTCTTGTAAAGGCTTTCTCAATGCAGGTATTCTTATGGTATTTTTTAAATATTATGTTAAAATTGTATGTTTTCTTGTAGTGTCACATAGACATGCTAGCGTTGTTATCTTGTAAATAGTTCATGTAGTTTCTATTATTGTTGTAATATACCAATGTACAGATTCCCCTTACGTTATACACAATATTTACTTAGTATCAAATAAAAGTAAGCATTTTTATTAATGTTGTAAATATGACAAAATCTTACCAATGCTTATGCAGATTACTGTATCTATATTAGATCCCCCCTGTGATTTGGGACCACCTGCTGTGAAAATATTCATGCCAAATATATCTACAAATCAACCCAAATATTGTTTTTTCTTCTTAAAACCTTAGAACCAACATGCTTTATTGGTGATTATATACTATGTCATGTCATGGTGAACTAGAAAAGACAAGCAGAATCTGGGTAAAACATGGATATAATAAGTAACTAAATAAATTGTTCTTGTAACTGTTTATTTGCTAACAAAAAGTTCATAGTGATTACAAATAAATTCCTTGCGTGCTATTGAGCAAATGCGCTAGCTGGCTATTTATGCTGCTAATTCTAAAGCCACTTTTACACTCAGCCCTGTTGGGCAGGGAAGTAGGCAGCGCGAGAATGTAAACAGGTCACTCGCGCTGCCGCTGCTCATGCCGCTGCCATTGCCCGGAGCTCCCTCGTTCATTAAAGTACTATGAAGGCTTAGTGTGAACACTCACTCGCTTCGATACTCGCGCAGAAGTATTAAGGCAATATTTCCGGCAGCGGCAGGAGCAGGGGCAGGGGCTGAGTGTAAATGGGGGTTAAAGTGTAGATGAAAAAATAGACTAAGACTATTTTAAAACACGTTACACTTGTTTACGATCAATCGTGTTGGTTAAAATGTAGATAATATAAAATTCTGATTAGTTATATTTAGCAGGCTGAATCTTTCAGGGGCTGAAAGTAGAAGTTCTCATGTATTCAGCCTGTACAAATTACAGATTTGAATGTGTCGGACGGGCAAGTTGTATAGCAAAAATGGTCTGTAAAACATAAAATGGAAATGAAACGTAAAATAGGGATGACAGTCACGTTTTTAATCAATCATTCAATAATTTGAATGTTATGAAAGTACAGACGCCCGCACATTTTCCCAATTGAATATGAACCTTATTCTTTTGTAATAAAGTTGAAAATCTATCAAAGAAATTTGACAGATTGTTGTAGGTAGATGTGCTGGCCTCTGTACATACTTTATTAGAGACACACAGACATCGAGTAATGTACTCGATGCATACAGACTACCCACAAAGTATATGGTATAGTCATTACTTATAAATAGTTTAATTTTTGTTACGGTCGAGTGTTTAATTTTTGTAACGGTTTCTAATAAAACAACGAACTTTATTTCTATTCAATCTCACTATTTACCTACCAACCGCTCTACCTACTTATTACGTAACTCTATTCGATAACAATTTCATTCAAATTCCTTTGTTATTGTTACCCAGTGATATGACGTTTCTTTTACGACAATTTTATTATTCATTGTTACTAACTTACCGCATCATTTAAATCGAATAATTGATCCATCTATGTATACTTTCAACTTATAACAATTCGTATTTTTGTCTCGTAATGTCTACAGTAACGATCGATATTGCATTTTAAATCTTATTCATGATGTTTATGAAGTGCTTATATACGCATAGCACAGTGGCGCACTTAGGATTTGGCCCAATTGACAGTTCCTAAAGTAGCCTCTGTTAACTTAACACTGTCACGTCTAAAAAGTGGTCATGGATACCATAACTTAGATACGGTCGGCCAAAAAAGTCGTCACCCAGTTTAAAAAAAAAATATAATTAAATATTATGATGAAGATAGGTAATTTATTGTCAAATTATTTTTGGGTAGTAAATAATACCTCATATGTGCAAATGAAATAAGTGGTAGACTACTTTTTTGCCGATTGTACCGTGGTACTTTAACAATAGGTTCAACACATTTCCAATAAACAATTGCTCATTGATAGAATTAAATTAGGTACAAGTCAACAACTTTACTTTAAACATTTTAAACAATCAATTCCCATAATATATAATAATATTAATAATGTAATTGCTAGAGATTAATTAACTATAGGAATTCTATGGACAGAAATTGTTCAATCCCTCAACAAGAATATCACAATGCTTTATTATTATTGCTTTAATTCGATTGAAATGACAATAGGAACGTAGCAGTACAGCTGAGTATAAGTTTTGGTTTTAAAACTAAGTTAACGATGAAGGCAGATTTGTAAAGGTTTTAAAATGATAGGACTGCCGCTTTGGTTCCCAAATGCGACCTTCGCATTTACAAATCTCTCACTCATCGGGAAACCTAGCCGTGATGTTAAAGGACTGCTTCTCCTCTACGCGATACTTTCGATTATGCCCGATCAGTAACACCTTATCGTCAACACTATTGACGATCGGGAAATAAGTTTCATTTGTTCAGTGTTGACGAACGGTACTTCTTTTTTGATTATATCCATTTAGTTACCGATTATTCCTGATCAGTAACACCTTGTCGTCAACACTGTTGACGAACGGGAAGAAAATCCGTTTCATCTTTGATTGAACTTCATCTTAATAACCTTTGACTCTTGAACTAAGCATAATATGAAAATAAACTTTTTTTTCTCGATCATGAACAGTGTTAACGACAGGGGTGTTACTGAACGGGAATGATCAGAAAAGGTCTCGTTCGTCAACACTGTGAACGAATGAAACTTTTATTCTCGTTCGTCAACAGACTTGACGACAAGGTTTTACTGATCGGGAATAATCGAATACTCTTTTGACATCCACTTTCGACATATGCGAGCGTGGTTGCTAGTGGTTTCAACCCTCCCTCAGTTTTCAGTTCAGTTTCAGTCATCGTGCTATCTCTTACCTTTAACGACTCTGAAGTTAACCCTTCGACTTCGACGAGCCCAAGGATTTTTTGTCAAAAAGTGTAACTCCTTTTCAAATCTGTCTTAGTTCGTATTTAGTACTAATAATAAGTAAATCTATAACTTCGATAGTTCGAATAATCTAATCAATCTATGGCTTCTGAATCTAAAGTCAAGCTATAGTCGAAATAGAGTCTAAATATTATTGTATTGAAATTTAAATCCTAATAATCTAGCTTGCTAACTCACTACTTATTTAAAAGGGTACTTAAAGCGAAATTGAACAAGTGATATGAGTAACTCTGTAGGTCCATTCGATTTGGTATTTAACTAAATGTAACTACCCTACTTTTGTGTACTACAGAAATTATTGAAAAATTTCAAGACAAGTGATTTCTACCAACCCATACTGGGTCCATGTGGTGGCTTTCGGCCAATTGTCTCTCACAGGGAGCATACAGAGGCCCAAGTCCTAGCAGAAACATTTTAGGCTGCATTATTTTATGTACCTACCTGCCAATGTGAAATGAAAAGAGGGTAGTATTAGTTTTCATTTTGCTATATACCTAAAGAAATGTTATAATAATAATAACCAATTATTATTGGTTATTATTACAGTATCAAATGATATGCTACAAGTCAACCATGATATGGGTAAAAAGTGGATGTAGGACGGTAGCAACTTCTGTATATTGTAATGAGCTTAAACCATCTGATGCCATCCTCTCCTTGGTGAAACTTATTACCTTTTTATATTGGTCCCTGAAAATACATATAAAGTGTAGTCAGAAACATCAACTTGAATATAGATGTTGGGGTGAATTTGCCGAAAAGAGAATAATTATAAATGTGTTTGAAAAGAATAATAGCAATACTTACGTCTTTCTCTCAGCCTTGGATGAGACCATATGATAACGACTTGTATCTGGTTGAAACCTGCACAGTTTGAGGTCATTTGCTTCTAACCGAGAGTACAAGTCATCATCTTCTCCGCCAAGTCCATAGAATTCGTTACTCATCCCATTTATAGCTTTAAATTGCTTTGAAACTATTGCTATTGCACCACCAAAGAGGTTTAAATATGGTAGGACAAATCTGGAAATCATGTAAAGTTGAGTTAGCAAAGAAACCTAAAACCTAGAAGTAAAACATAAGCAATTTGTGTAAAAACAGCTGACAACAAACAAAATTTTGAGAATTCAAATTATACCTTTTAAAATATCTACCAAGCAAAAACCATAACACAACAGTGAAATAACATTTAAATGCTTTTACTGAGCTGTGCAATACTATTGTAGTTTTTCAGCCAAATTCATTGCTCCCAGGTATTAAACTAAAATTTAAGAAAAATAAATTAAACTACAACATACTATAAACCAAATTAGAAATTTCTTTTGTTTACTGATAAAAATAATTAATACTAAGAATACCTAAACTTATTGATGCTAGAAGACATATGCCTGGGCCGTTCAGTGCAAGCATACAAGTTTGCAGGCCTCAAAGGTAAGAGGTCCAAATCATGAAGTACTAGACAAGGGTACCCTGCTTTCATAGCAGCAACTGCCCCTATATTCATGAGCTTGGCTCGATTAAAAGGGCGAGAGTCCACTTGTTCAATAACATAGATTCGGTAGTGTATATGTTGCCGATGAAAGTATGTGTGCATGTACACTAGGAAACCTCGCAATTGTTCAGCTCTGTCCCTGTAAGAAAAATGAGTATATATATCAGAATGTTGCTGTTCAAAATATTGAATAATACTGAAGTAAAAGCATTATTCCTTGTAGTTGACTCTGTGACAATAACCTGTGTGGACACTGTGGATGGTCAAAGGAGTATTTTTGATTAGTCTAATGTCACATTGCGTTATGGAGCAAAGGACTTGTCTTGGTAAGTAAACTAAGAAGCTTGAAAATATTTACCTGTAAGGAACGATTATAGCAGTACTATACTTGGGTTTACAATGGGAAGGAGCATATTCTCCACCTTCCTTTATTTTATGGCCTTCTATCAAGTCTCCGTCGACTAAACTAATGGACAGAGTAGTTTCATCGTGTATAATGTCATAATAATCACAGTCAAGTACAGCGGTACTAGTAAAATTGTCAGCAGTAGCTTCATGAAGGCTGTGAATAATATTATCTTTTTCAATATACTCGTAAGAACGGCGAGCGTTCATATCGGGATGCAGCAAAATTATCAATGTAACGACGATCACACCACAGTAAATAATCTTCTTTTTATAAGCATGACGCATTTTTTCAACTGTATTCGGTTTTTAAAACAATTAACGGCCTAAAAGCATTAAAACAACAAATAAAATTAATGTAATAAAATAATAATGCCTTGTTTACGTTTGTCGTTTGATCGATCGATCGCGACGCTTTGTGTCAGTCAATTTTGACAATAGGCATGGGCAAAAAATATCGATATATAATAATATCGATATTTTTTTATACAATTTAAAAGTACACTCTGTAAAAAAAGCTTATTATAATTTAGAGGACTATATTCAAGATAAGAATGCTTGGAAACATGCTGGTCTAGCTCCATAGGACGATCGACAGTCTAGACAAAATCGAACCGATTGCTAATTTAAAATACCTAATTTCATACCTATTATAAATATGTACATTATATATTACATATTTGACTCTTTTTTATACACTGCTCAGGCTCACATACTGATTCATTGTTTGTTAAAATATAAGGAGTGGTCGTCTACTGTTTCAACATTTGTAATATGTGAACACTATGTATCTATGTACATGTAACTTAGTCTGTCATTCCTTAATCTGTGATACTTTGTACACACTTTCAAATACCTAGTGTTTTTATACAAGGTACAGACGCCAGCACATCAAGCCATACCTAACTGTCAAATTTTCCCAATTAAATATGAACCTTATGTATTTGTAATAAAGTTGAAAATCTATCAAAGAAATTTGACAGATTGTAGTAGCTTGATGTGCTGGCCTCTGTACATCGTATTCACGTATAATTATATAATTCCTGTAAATGCAAATATTGTTAACATCGTTTTTAAAAGAGTAAGTATGGAGTTTCTTGCCCATTCTTCATACAAAACTACCTTTTGGAATGGGCACCTAGAATCATTTTTTTTTTCTCATTTGACGTTCAAAAGTGCCTTATAATGGTCTAATTGAAATAAATGATTTGACTTTGACTTTGAATTATCGAAATATGTTGTCGATATTTTTTATATCGATATTCGATATTTATTTTAGAGTATCGAATTCATATCAATTTAGATTTTTTTTAATGCAACTTTGTGTTCGTGTTTAATGTTATTTGATACTCCTTACATGCTCTTCGCGTATCGTTAACTTTAAAAAATCCCGATTCCTGCCACATTCTTTATGAAATGCAATATAACAGTAAGACTATTGGCTGCGTGCACGAAAATACTAATGCTATTAAACCATCAGTGAGAGACGCATATGACCCTGAAGTTAACAGACAATTAACAATTTTCGGATTTTTTTTTCTATTTTCATCTAATCTTTTTTATGAAGATTGAATGCTTTGGGAATTTATGTATGAATAATCATGCGAAAACTGACGATATATCGATATTTTTCAATCGATAATTATCGATACTGTTTAAAAATATCGATACGATAAATGTCGATATATTTTTTCACTTACCTATTTGACAATATAGCGAACAGCTGATTTTCTACTTCGACGTTCGGATCACAGATTAGACATAAAATTTAGATCATGTAGTCTGTAGTCAACCATGGCGAATTTATTAATTTTATGATGTGTTTTTGAATATATTTTTCTTTGGATACTACAATTAAATAAATTAACATTTTTCTAAACATATTTTTTATGTCGAAAAAATTTTTTTGCCCATGAATATTATTATTTAAAAATATTATTATTTTATTTGAATAGTTTTACTTCAGAGGGTAGATTTGAAAGCTTCTCATTATTCTGTTTAAGATTATTTATTTTGACGATACCTATTTATAGCTTAAAAAGGAGTTGGGCTTGATAAATGTGATAAATACCAACTAAACAACTGAAAAAATTACTTAATATTACATAGTACGAAGTTATCACAGGGATTAATAAGATGCCGTTTGAAGAAGGCGAAAAAATAACTAGTGTTGTCACTGACATTGATACATCTGAAGGAAGAGACATTTGTAATAACTCTGTAGAATTAATAAGGAAATGCTCTCAACGGGACACAATAAACACGTCATGGGATCGTAGTTTCGTGTCATCCCATGAAAATAAAGACAAAGATTACAATAAGACTCCGCCATTTGTGAGCATCATGGGCACTGACTACCCCAGTTCTACACTGGGGAATTCAACCAACAGTTCCACTCAAACGGAACCATTTGTGACTCTGCCAGTAAACTGCAGCTTTGTTGACGTGAGCCTTTCCTTCACCAAGGACTTAAATATACAAAACTCAACACCTAATGTAACTTCCGAACAGTCTCTAGGAAGTAAACGTTATAGACATGACTCTAGTGATGGAGAGCACAAAGAATTGCGACCTTGGAAAAAGAAGTGTTCGGATTCCTGTTCATCCAGCACATCTGAGCTAACAGACACTCATCTAGGACCTTCTCCCTGTCTTTCCAGTAATTCAGACGTATCGTTTAAATCAATTAATAGCAACCATTCATTTAAAGTTAGAAAAAGACGCATACAATCTCAATCGAACTTGTTGAGAGATTCCGTTCAGAGGTCACGGAGGACCCCTAATTTCAGCAAACGTTACGAAAATACTTCACCAGGTAATTCATATTATTTTTACTTTGGTAAAATCATGACTAATTAGACAATATTTTATCGTATTTCGCCAGCCTAGTGACTTCGTTATGCATGCATTGATATAAATACTTGCCTTCATCCCCACGAGTCGGGAAAAATGGCACACTTAAAAGTTTATAACTTCACTTTGTTTTCAGCTATGCTATTCTGTAAGAAGTCACTTGAGTTCTCACTTCTGATTCCGCGGTGAAAACTGTCTTAGGTATTCTGTAGCTCGATGAAAACTACGCTTGCACCACTCAATGAGAACATAGGTGAAACGGTCAATTTTTACAAAACTATTTTAGTGAATACCAAATACTTTTCACTTCAGGTAAGTAAAATCGGAAATCGAGATGGGATTCGAATTCGCGGGTGATTTCTTACAGAATTGCACTGCAGTTGTGATTTTGACTGTATTCGTTAGGTCGATTTGATTTTTGTACCGTTGACTTTGAAGTGAGTAATTAGGTACGTCACTCGCAAAAAAAATATTATTCGCGTGATATGTTATACATTTTCGCGGCCGACGCAAACCAATCGTCGCGCCTAGGTATATTGTGAAATTAATTACTTACTCACACAAATTATTATGAAAGACCTAAATGATAGTTGATATTATTCATCTCATCGAAATCAGATTCTATATGATCTAATAATTCTCTTCACATATTAATCTGTTACAAATCACGCGCAGACAAGCAAATCCAAGATACTATTTAATAAATAATCACTATGACGCGGACATCCTCCTTATTTTCTGCAATAAGTAGGTACAACTAAGCAGAGTTTAACAACTTGAACTTGTTATCTCAATTGATAACCATTTTTAATTACAAACATCTCGGCTCAGTCAGCTGCTAATATAGTTGTGACATCATCGTGGCGCGCATCTCAGCATTTCAAGTTTTGCTTTAACGGTCGAGACAAGAGACAATTCAATCGCATTTTAAAAACAACGTTGGACCAATTCGTGTGTAATACAGACAAGTACGGCTTGAGTAGGATCTCGTTTGTGTAAAAACTGGTTGAGTAATGGGTGCTCTCACACAAAATAGCATAAAGGTGGAATTAGAGATAGAGTGTGCTCTTGACACGGGTCAGTTGAGTGACATGGAGTGGTTCATGTTGTCAGGTGGAACACCGCGGAAGGAGAGAAGCTGTCGCCGGGGCAGCAAACCTAAAGCTTGGAAGATCGTTGATCTGTGCACTTGGATCGGCAGAAAGGTAGTTAGTATCGCTAAACGTTTTACTTTTTATTTAATTCTATTGTCAGAATACTTAATACGTTAACTGCCGGGCCAAAAACGTTGAAGGTAAAACCTCCACTAGCGTCCGTCGGGCACACGGTGTCCCTCCCCCATGGCGCTCAAAGTGTTAAATGTTAAATAAAAAATAGCTAAGCAAAAGCTATTCGGATCGATCGGTCATGGCATAAGCTACGCTTGCTGCGGTCGTTCCATGAATTGGTGATCATCTATTTCATACCGTAAAGCCGTTATTCCCGTCTGTCATTCGTAAATCTAGTCTTAGCAAGTGCTATCGGGTTACCCAGTAAAATTGCCTTGAGTTGCGCAGATTCGACTATGTAATCATAACTTACAACAATTCATACTTTGAGGAGGGAAATGATCAAATGACCCCTGTGAAGTCACATGAAATGCACTTTATTACGTGTCTTGAAGAGGCCATTCAACTTCCTTTTTTTATGTTATGTTTATTAATCATATTAATCATAGTCGTTAGATTAACTGTAATGAGTTTTTCAGTACCCTATGTTTTTTCGGTGAGACAAGAGACCTGGTGCGTGCCCTTTCTCTATTTTTTATCCGGCTTCTAAAAAAGGAGAAGTTTAAGTATTCGGGGCCAAAATAGGTACACTGTTTTTTTTTGTATTTATGTAAATGTAAATCGGCCTAGAATATTCTTCAGAGATAGACTATGGAATTGCTTAATAACAAACTTAATAACAACACATATTGTGATTTGGTTATTGTATTGGAGATCAAAATTACGAACTACTGGTCAATTATCTATTTGTCGCCAACTATGATAGATCTCGAAAATAGCCCATAGAACATCGACGAACAGCGTTAAATATGTATACAAGCTTTGTGTCAGGACGGTTGACTTTCTTTTAAGCCACATAGGACTATCATCATGTTCTTTATAGTATGCGCCACGAAAGGTGAGACTTTACACAGACTTGATTTGACTTGCGCAGTACCTACTCAATTTAAAGGTAAGAGACCCTTAAATCGAGTACTGCGCAAGTCAAATCAAGTCTGTGTCAACGTCAAGTCTCATCTTTCGTGGCGCGTATAATACCTGTATACAGACAGGTAAAGAACATGATAGACCTTACGTGGTTTAAAAGAAAGTCAACCGTCCTCACACACCTTGTATAGTGAAAGGAGTATCGTGTAAGTAGGTAGGTATTTAAAAGCTCAAAGAAAATAATTAGAAAAGGATTTCAGATATAATAAATAAAATTATTCTTCAACGAAGTCCTCAGTAACTATAGAAGGTACTTAGCACCTATGTTTATCTTGAAGAGTTCGAATCCTTCTCAACAAATATCTCGCCATCATTGATACATTGTTAGAAAAGTAATCAAATAACTTATGATTTATATTAAAATTATGAAATCATTTTACCATACCAGTAACAAGTGTTTTTATATCTAGTCCATACTTGCTACTATTGATGAAGACAATTTTCATAAGTAGGTACAAATTATAAAATGCGGTCATTTCACTGCACTGCCACTTTAATATACTTACCACATACTCGCACATTTGTGTGCAATATATAACGTTTCAGTGCCACTTTCATTGCCTTACAGTTTTTCTTTCTTTTCCAGGGCTACCAATCTATTACCAACCTGTACTCCGACGCGCTACGCCAGCCATTAGCTCACCAAGAAATCAATGAGACTTCTGCAGAGTTGCGAGAGCTGAGGAGGTATTTAGAAGAAGTTGATAAGAAGCAAGAGCGTTTGGTACAAGAGAATGAGAGCATGAAAGAAGACATGAAAAATATGATGAACAAAATCGAACAACTCGAGGGTAAGCTCAGGTAAAACTTCTTCATTGGTGCTATTGATATTTAATAAGTTCTGTTAAAGACATCAAAGTCAAAGTCAAATCATTTATTTCAATTAGACCATTTTACTATAACATCGTAAGAGAAAAATTGAATCCAGTTTCCCCTTCCAAAAGGTAGTTTCGTATGTAGGAGACTGGAGGAGAATGGGCAACGAACTCCATACTTACCTACTCACCAGACCCGGGACAACAGACTATCTGTAGGCCATACAAATATTTGTTCCGATCGGGAATCGAACTCAAACGAATCAAATCGACACGCAGCGCAGCAGTCAATCGTTCAACCACTGCGCCAACAGTGTCTTCAAATTTTGGATATGATCCGCTATAATAATTATGCTTGTTCACAAATTGTACTTTTAACATATTTTTAGGTACAGTCAAAGTAGATGATCATAATCAGAAATTCAATAATAATGAACGGAGTTTGCGTCAGAACTGTGTGGCGTCGAAGTGGTTCAAAAGTATGTGTGTGACAATCACATACTTTTAATAAATAAACTAGTAATAAATTACTGTTAGTAAATTAGTATTGAATGTCTGATTTTGATCATCTACTTTTGCTGTTGACTGTACCCCATGAAAGATGTATTTTAGACAATCTAAAATATGATTATTTGCTTAAATACATATACTTAAGTATGTGAGTTTTTCTTACATACATTATATTTACGTAAATAATTAATTAGTAAGGCACTGTCATTATAATTATTACTATTTTTAAATAGTTCCTGAAATTCGCGGCGAGATAATAAATGGCTTTGACAGCTTGCTTTTGTAATACTTATAAAAATGAATTCAATGTCAGCAGCCCGACCCCACAGTAAAATACCATAGGTACGACTCTAATATGATGCTGTGAAAGTAGCTAAAATAGACTAAACGCGCAGTTTCTACATCTGTCAACTGTCTTATCTTTCTATCACCGTAAGTAGCTTAGCCGTCCCGCAATAGATGTTATACGAGGGCCCCATTGTAATTTCCCGTCTAGCGTATTTGACATGTTTTGAAAACTAACTCGAGCTATGGACAATGATTTGATATTTTTGTGTCTTATGTTTTATACAGAAAGCACGAGAGTCCATCTAAGCCAAAGCCTCAAGCACCTCCCCCGCCTCCACCGCCGCCACCTCCGCCACCACCACCACCGCCCCCGCTACCACCCGCCTCCCTTCTCTCTGTGACAAAGCTACCCATCCGAAGTCACACATTGCCGAGATGTGGGTCGGCACCACCGAGAGTTCCTGGACCCCACCTGGCAATCACACCACAAGACATAGCAAATGTTAAATTAAGGAAGACAAGGGTAAATTCTTCACTATCAGATCTTTTCTTGTTTTACGGTTTCTTGTTTTAAGGTTCAAATTATCTAGTACTTACTATATAGTACTCTGTTAAATATTTTTTGCAAAGTCCTAATAGCGCGTGTTAGATACGACCTTGGGATCTCCATGTTGGTTGATCTTGTGACCTGTAGACTGACTGTATGTCCAGAAGGAGAATTCCGAGCGGGATCGTAAATTGGTCGTAATGGTCGGAGAAAAAAACGGTGGAACTATCTAATCTATACCTACCTCTTTTATGGCAGGTGGCCTCAGAGAAGATAGTAGGACAGCGGTCACATAGTACCGTGCACGGTTAAAAAAAAACTTTATTGACAATATAAAAGAACAAACCTTATACACAAATCCCAACAATCAACAATCAATCAACAATATAACTACTTAGTACAACAATATAATTAAGTATGTCGTAATAAATACCTGTGTACGTTATGCGGTTGTTTGAGCATAATTCATACTGACCTCCGTACTAGTGAAAACTGTATCACTTCAGGTCAGGTAGTCTTCCTCGTTCACAAACACATCCACACAATTACAAATAATTTACATCAGACTGCTAAATAAAACACTGATTCATAAGTATGACTAATATACAGATACTTAGTGGGTATTTTTTGATCTTTTGATGATTAGATGATAATTCTAGCGAGGGTTGGCTGTTGGTCGGTAACTTTTTCCGCCGACCTTCATACCAATTTAATTAAGAGAATTTCACCAATGCAATCCTTTTTTGTTTTGTTACGGGGAGGAAAATCATAGTAGATGTCAATATTAACTTAATCGCTTTTCAGGACAATCCAATCCGCTCAAAACCAAAAGAAAAGCAGCAGCCTTTAGTGACTCAGCAAATACTACAGACAACACTCGCTAAATTAGGTCGCACCCGACCTGTCGCTGCATCCACCCCTAAGCAACAACTTACTGAGTTAGAAAAGTGAGTTTTTAATTAGAATATTTATCCAGAACCCCCAGGTATACTAATGTTCTAATCACAATTGGGTCTAAATTTTAAACAATTTACGCTGATTTTTTTCTCTTCCTTCTTCTTTTCTTTATTGCTGAGGAGAATCCCAGATTTGCGGTTCACGATCCTACGCGATAATTTTGTATGCACCGTCTAATAAATAACAGGCTTGATTGGTACTGTTATTTGATTTCCAATATAATGAATAAGTTTACACCAAAACGGTAAATGTAGGTAGGTATGTGCAGTTTACAATTTAAAATTGATGTTTTTGTGTCTTTAGGTGTCTGTTGCAAGAATCCACGGTAACGTCACTCTATCGGCGACGAGTAGTCCGTAATACGTTCCGCAGTGCAGAAGAGTTGAGGCCTCGTCCGTATCCAGCGGCACGGTGTTCACCGGGACCTTCCGCTATTCCGCCACCAGGACCTTGCGAAGCTGAGACCGACGCAGCTCCATGTGTCACTGAATCGGTCGCTCGCCCCGCGCCCGCGCTTCCTCGCGCCACCGAAATAGTGACTCGAGTACCTTCGCCAACAAATATGAGCCCGTGTCAAGCTACAGGTCCGACCTAAAATAGTTGCCCATTTGCCAAAATAGTTTGCGTGCGCTGACAACGCTTTCCTCCCTGCTCCACGGTTTCTCCCCTCCAACAATCTTATCTTGCTTTGCCCTTTTCATATTTCTGATTTTGTTAATTCCTCCTTTTATGCCCAGTCCATTCCTTTCTGGAATGTGGTTCCTCTCGATATCAGAACGACCTCCACTGACTGGAGGCCGTCCTATGCATTGAAGCGGAAGATGTAAATTTATTTTAGCACAAATTATAAGCCAAGACATCTTATAAACCTCATTTCTTTTGTATTTACAGTTTTACTAGATATAATGAAACGTAACCGGTTTTGATAGGGTCCCAATTTTTTTTTCACACCGGGGCCCCTTGTCGCGTAGCTACACTACTGAATTTTATAGTCAAGAGCTTGTGTAGCTTTACACATTGGAGTGTGTACCGTTCTTAGATCCCATTCACTCTAGCGGTTGTCTAACCTACGCTGGACAACCGCTACGCATACGTTCGATACGTTCATCGAACGCCTACGCGTTTGATTAACGTATGCGCAGCGCACCGTAGATACGCCGGCGACGCACCGAGACCTCACACAATTTCGTTGTCGTTACGGTATAGTATAATATAATACCGCAGACGCCTGCGCCGCGCTAGCGCAGCGTTTTATTATCTGCAGAAGAAACGCCGATGCCGCGGCGTCTGCGCTACGCATATGATCATCGAACGCCTACGCTGGACAAATGCTAGTGTGAAGGGGCCCTTAGTACAAACGCTTAGTAAGGCTTCATGAGCTTTTGACTGTATTTAAAATTCATGCTATTCCCATCCTCCATAAATACTACTCAAAACAAAATAAGGGCCACGAGGTATTTTTTCATTTTAACGACGATTTAAATTTAAATTTATAACTTAAATTAATTTTTTTAACGACGGTTAGCGTATTAGAGTATGGAGAAGACGCGGCGAGAGAATTTCAGAAGCCTGCATCCATGAAGTCGATCGTTATGGTGGGCCAAATGTAATGATTTGGGGCGGGATAAGCTTACACGGCAAAACTGAGCTCGCTATTTTAAATGAGGGTACTGTTACTGCTCAGCGGTATATTGAGGAAGTTGTCAGACCACATGTGATCCCATTTGCACAGCAAGCGGGTCCTGGATTCATCTTGATGCAAGACAATGCTCGTGCACACACGGCTCAAGCGACTCGGTTTGTACTGGAAGACTCTCAAATTCAAGTCTTGCCGTGGCCGGCGAACAGTCCGGACTTAAATCCGAAAGAGCACATGTGGGATCAGTTGAAACAAAGAGTTAGAGACGGTGATCAGGAAATCCACAACCAACAGCAACTCATCAACGCTGTGTAAAGGACCTGGGAAGAGATTCCAATGGAAAATGTCAGGCATTTAATTGAGAGCATGCACTCCAGGCTTCAGGAGTGCGTAGCTAAACGAGGGGGGCATACCCGTTACTAAAAGATGAGCATGGAGTATTTTCTTTTGTTTTCAGTAACTTTACGTTGTTTTTATTTTTAACCTAAAATGTGTTTTTTCTTTCAAAAGCAAATAAACTTTTTAATCATTATTATTTCAATAAAATTGGTCTACATGGTAAAAACAACATTAGTTTTCGTTATGGAGACAAAAAATATATATTGGTTTTATTATTTTAATGGTACAGGAAAAATACCTTCCCCTGCCCTCAACCTGCCCCCCCCTGGGCCATCGCCTGGCGACGCCCTTGATGTATTAACAATAGTGTTGACCATCCATACCATGTTTTCTATGAATAAAGAATTATGATTCTGATTGATTACAAAGAGCAATGGCTGATTTAAAATGTTATTGAAGTAACAATAAAAATAATAGCTTTACAACATCCATTGGTAATTTGTTTTGCTTAGATTGTGGATGTTATAAACAAACTATGTATGTATGTCAGCTATAAAGATTCAACTATCCAGTGAAAATACCTCCCTAATGTGGCACTCAATCCCAAATTTGAACTTTTAATTAAAAACTCGATTTTGCAATCATGTAACAAAACAGAAAGTTAGATGTCTATTTCGGAAACAATATCTTACATAGCCATACATTCTATAAGTTACACAATAACAAACTGATTATTTTCTTACAGAGAACCACAACCTGTAAATGTAGTAGCAGTAGCAGTAAGTATATGTTGCATTTCCGCCCTTCTGCTACCAACACAGCCCGAACTAGTCATGAAATCGCAATGGCCTGATTGGCTCCACATTGGCTCCAACCTAAAACTGGTATTCTCTTTTGTACTCGGCCTCGTTTGTATGCTTGTTTTAAGACCATAGAGTTTATGGTGTAGAGTCCGTAGTATGAAATTTTATTGCCATATCAAAGTTTTTCACCCAGTATTCAAATTAAAGACATAACTAGGTAACTTGTTAATAAAGTGCAGAAAAATTGGTTTAAATAATAAATTGGCGCATTTTATGCTGGCACTTCACGTCATGGCGTATTTGCGCAAATATTCTCCTTATTTGGATAACACAAAGTCGACTTTATTTCAATAATAGGGTACATTTTGTATTATCCAAATAAGGCGAATATTTTCCCAAATACGCCATGTGAACTGCCGGCATGGGAAAGCAAAAGAGGAATGTTACTGAAACATGAAATACCCGTATCAGTTTTCTAGGGCTGGCTGACGTAGTGTACAGCAGATACTATTAGGATAAAATATTTATACTTTGAGTCTTAGGAAAGGCAAACACTTAATTTTCCTACTTACTTTTAACTTTATTTTCAAACTCGTATATGCCCCAAGAAAGGCTTTAAACTTATTAATATTAAAATATTAAAAACTTTTTTGAAAAAAGAGAACCAGCTTCAAAAAAATCTAAGGTGGCTTTGTTCCGTTTGTTGTTTTGTATTGCCACCGACTTCCGAAACTAAAGTCATGTGTGTTCTGTGCTAAAGTTATTTAACACGTTTTAGCTTTTTTTAAGGCGGTTCTCTTTTTTCAAAAAGTTTTTATTTTCCTCTTTTTAGTGCCTCATTATCACCCAAATCCATTAAGGAACGGCAACACAGTTAAAACAGAGATTGAAAGTCCTCCAAAGATGGAAGAAACGAAAACGTCTTCTCGGTATTTGTTGTTTTTTTTTCAAAAAGCACTGAATAAATTTTTGTTTGTTGCATACTAAAACCTTCTCCAGAATGTAACACACACTTTTCTGAAAACCGCATCAAAATGGGTACAGCCAAACGGGAGATAATCGCGGACAAACATACATACATACACACACATACTTCAAAAAAAAGGAGGTTCTCAGTTCGACCCGTAGGTCGAACTGAGGACCTCCTTTGTTTTTGAAGTCGGTTAATTAATATAGGTATACCCAACATAGTCGGACCAAACTATATACTTTCATACAATGGCAATAAAATTTCATGGTTGTATACACCGTATCTATAGTATATTAATTTAAACCATGACCACATACATATAAGTATATTAATAGTAAAAATCTGAATTGAATCTTATAAATTTAATTATGACCAAAACTATGAAGTAAGACTATTCCAAGATTTAGACTTCTGTTGCGTGCAACTTGCTTACTTTATATGTTTGGAAATAAAGACATTGGTGCCGATTCCCTTGTTCACAAACTAAACTAAAATTAGGCAATTGGCATCTCTTACTACCAGGCAGCTGAAGAAAAGGACGGCGACAGTTAAGAACTAAGTTAGAGATGTCAAATTAGGTTTTCCTTGAACTTCACCATGTTTTTAATCAATACATTCTGAAATGACAACTATAATTGCATGAACATTTTAGATCAACTTAAATTGACAGCTCTTATCTGTCTCTTTCTTGTTTTACTGGAGAGCAAGAGATATGAATAGTTTAAAATAAGTTTAGCAAAGCAGAATTGGCAACACTGCCGTGTTACTATCACTTAATGTCTAATTTAGCCTCAATAGGCTCATTACATAGGATATAACCATAGCTAGCGATAAGTTCTGTTTGCCGCTGCCTACCCCAATATGTAGGCGAGCGTTATGTAGTGGTCTCTATCAAAATAAGACACGTTTCTTACGTTCTCGCAATCAATTTTCCTTTATCAGAACATCGGAAGGAGGTGGCAAGTTCAATAAACACACAAGCTTAGTGACTACATCGTTACTGTTTTTTTTTTTATGTGTGGTTGAGTGCTACTTATGGTATTTTTCTAGGTTAATTTCAGTCTTTTAATTTGTGATAGGTGTATGGTGCAAAAAATATAATTAAAGTGTGATTTTATTTTTAGATAGGTAGGTGCTAATATTTTAATTTATATTATGGTTTGGTGTTTTATTTAAAAATTGTAAAGTAACTACATGGTCGTACCTCGTACCTTGCTTTTAAAGCTAAATTAAGTTAAATAATTTTAATTAAATTCTTGTAAAGGCTTTCTCAATGCAGGTATTCTTATGGTATTTTTTAAATATTATGTTAAAATTGTATGTTTTCTTGTAGTGTCACATAGACATGCTAGCGTTGTTATCTTGTAAATAGTTCATGTAGTTTCTATTATTGTTGTAATATACCAATGTACAGATTCCCCTTACGTTATACACAATATTTACTTAGTATCAAATAAAAGTAAGCATTTTTATTAATGTTGTAAATATGACAAAATCTTACCAATGCTTATGCAGATTACTGTATCTATATTAGATCCCCCCTGTGATTTGGGACCACCTGCTGTGAAAATATTCATGCCAAATATATCTACAAATCAACCCAAATATTGTTTTTTCTTCTTAAAACCTTAGAACCAACATGCTTTATTGGTGATTATATACTATGTCATGTCATGGTGAACTAGAAAAGACAAGCAGAATCTGGGTAAAACATGGATATAATAAGTAACTAAATAAATTGTTCTTGTAACTGTTTATTTGCTAACAAAAAGTTCATAGTGATTACAAATAAATTCCTTGCGTGCTATTGAGCAAATGCGCTAGCTGGCTATTTATGCTGCTAATTCTAAAGCCACTTTTACACTCAGCCCTGTTGGGCAGGGAAGTAGGCAGCGCGAGAATGTAAACAGGTCACTCGCGCTGCCGCTGCTCATGCCGCTGCCATTGCCCGGAGCTCCCTCGTTCATTAAAGTACTATGAAGGCTTAGTGTGAACACTCACTCGCTTCGATACTCGCGCAGAAGTATTAAGGCAATATTTCCGGCAGCGGCAGGAGCAGGGGCAGGGGCTGAGTGTAAATGGGGGTTAAAGTGTAGATGAAAAAATAGACTAAGACTATTTTAAAACACGTTACACTTGTTTACGATCAATCGTGTTGGTTAAAATGTAGATAATATAAAATTCTGATTAGTTATATTTAGCAGGCTGAATCTTTCAGGGGCTGAAAGTAGAAGTTCTCATGTATTCAGCCTGTACAAATTACAGATTTGAATGTGTCGGACGGGCAAGTTGTATAGCAAAAATGGTCTGTAAAACATAAAATGGAAATGAAACGTAAAATAGGGATGACAGTCACGTTTTTAATCAATCATTCAATAATTTGAATGTTATGAAAGTACAGACGCCCGCACATTTTCCCAATTGAATATGAACCTTATTCTTTTGTAATAAAGTTGAAAATCTATCAAAGAAATTTGACAGATTGTTGTAGGTAGATGTGCTGGCCTCTGTACATACTTTATTAGAGACACACAGACATCGAGTAATGTACTCGATGCATACAGACTACCCACAAAGTATATGGTATAGTCATTACTTATAAATAGTTTAATTTTTGTTACGGTCGAGTGTTTAATTTTTGTAACGGTTTCTAATAAAACAACGAACTTTATTTCTATTCAATCTCACTATTTACCTACCAACCGCTCTACCTACTTATTACGTAACTCTATTCGATAACAATTTCATTCAAATTCCTTTGTTATTGTTACCCAGTGATATGACGTTTCTTTTACGACAATTTTATTATTCATTGTTACTAACTTACCGCATCATTTAAATCGAATAATTGATCCATCTATGTATACTTTCAACTTATAACAATTCGTATTTTTGTCTCGTAATGTCTACAGTAACGATCGATATTGCATTTTAAATCTTATTCATGATGTTTATGAAGTGCTTATATACGCATAGCACAGTGGCGCACTTAGGATTTGGCCCAATTGACAGTTCCTAAAGTAGCCTCTGTTAACTTAACACTGTCACGTCTAAAAAGTGGTCATGGATACCATAACTTAGATACGGTCGGCCAAAAAAGTCGTCACCCAGTTTAAAAAAAAAATATAATTAAATATTATGATGAAGATAGGTAATTTATTGTCAAATTATTTTTGGGTAGTAAATAATACCTCATATGTGCAAATGAAATAAGTGGTAGACTACTTTTTTGCCGATTGTACCGTGGTACTTTAACAATAGGTTCAACACATTTCCAATAAACAATTGCTCATTGATAGAATTAAATTAGGTACAAGTCAACAACTTTACTTTAAACATTTTAAACAATCAATTCCCATAATATATAATAATATTAATAATGTAATTGCTAGAGATTAATTAACTATAGGAATTCTATGGACAGAAATTGTTCAATCCCTCAACAAGAATATCACAATGCTTTATTATTATTGCTTTAATTCGATTGAAATGACAATAGGAACGTAGCAGTACAGCTGAGTATAAGTTTTGGTTTTAAAACTAAGTTAACGATGAAGGCAGATTTGTAAAGGTTTTAAAATGATAGGACTGCCGCTTTGGTTCCCAAATGCGACCTTCGCATTTACAAATCTCTCACTCATCGGGAAACCTAGCCGTGATGTTAAAGGACTGCTTCTCCTCTACGCGATACTTTCGATTATGCCCGATCAGTAACACCTTATCGTCAACACTATTGACGATCGGGAAATAAGTTTCATTTGTTCAGTGTTGACGAACGGTACTTCTTTTTTGATTATATCCATTTAGTTACCGATTATTCCTGATCAGTAACACCTTGTCGTCAACACTGTTGACGAACGGGAAGAAAATCCGTTTCATCTTTGATTGAACTTCATCTTAATAACCTTTGACTCTTGAACTAAGCATAATATGAAAATAAACTTTTTTTTCTCGATCATGAACAGTGTTAACGACAGGGGTGTTACTGAACGGGAATGATCAGAAAAGGTCTCGTTCGTCAACACTGTGAACGAATGAAACTTTTATTCTCGTTCGTCAACAGACTTGACGACAAGGTTTTACTGATCGGGAATAATCGAATACTCTTTTGACATCCACTTTCGACATATGCGAGCGTGGTTGCTAGTGGTTTCAACCCTCCCTCAGTTTTCAGTTCAGTTTCAGTCATCGTGCTATCTCTTACCTTTAACGACTCTGAAGTTAACCCTTCGACTTCGACGAGCCCAAGGATTTTTTGTCAAAAAGTGTAACTCCTTTTCAAATCTGTCTTAGTTCGTATTTAGTACTAATATTAAGTAAATCTATAACTTCGATAGTTCGAATAATCTAATCAATCTATGGCTTCTGAATCTAAAGTCAAGCTATAGTCGAAATAGAGTCTAAATATTATTGTATTGAAATTTAAATCCTAATAATCTAGCTTGCTAACTCACTACTTATTTAAAAGGGTACTTAAAGCGAAATTGAACAAGTGATATGAGTAACTCTGTAGGTCCATTCGATTTGGTATTTAACTAAATGTAACTACCCTACTTTTGTGTACTACAGAAATTATTGAAAAATTTCAAGACAAGTGATTTCTACCAACCCATACTGGGTCCATGTGGTGGCTTTCGGCCAATTGTCTCTCACAGGGAGCATACAGAGGCCCAAGTCCTAGCAGAAACATTTTAGGCTGCATTATTTTATGTACCTACCTGCCAATGTGAAATGAAAAGAGGGTAGTATTAGTTTTCATTTTGCTATATACCTAAAGAAATGTTATAATAATAATAACCAATTATTATTGGTTATTATTACAGTATCAAATGATATGCTACAAGTCAACCATGATATGGGTAAAAAGTGGATGTAGGACGGTAGCAACTTCTGTATATTGTAATGAGCTTAAACCATCTGATGCCATCCTCTCCTTGGTGAAACTTATTACCTTTTTATATTGGTCCCTGAAAATACATATAAAGTGTAGTCAGAAACATCAACTTGAATATAGATGTTGGGGTGAATTTGCCGAAAAGAGAATAATTATAAATGTGTTTGAAAAGAATAATAGCAATACTTACGTCTTTCTCTCAGCCTTGGATGAGACCATATGATAACGACTTGTATCTGGTTGAAACCTGCACAGTTTGAGGTCATTTGCTTCTAACCGAGAGTACAAGTCATCATCTTCTCCGCCAAGTCCATAGAATTCGTTACTCATCCCATTTATAGCTTTAAATTGCTTTGAAACTATTGCTATTGCACCACCAAAGAGGTTTAAATATGGTAGGACAAATCTGGAAATCATGTAAAGTTGAGTTAGCAAAGAAACCTAAAACCTAGAAGTAAAACATAAGCAATTTGTGTAAAAACAGCTGACAACAAACAAAATTTTGAGAATTCAAATTATACCTTTTAAAATATCTACCAAGCAAAAACCATAACACAACAGTGAAATAACATTTAAATGCTTTTACTGAGCTGTGCAATACTATTGTAGTTTTTCAGCCAAATTCATTGCTCCCAGGTATTAAACTAAAATTTAAGAAAAATAAATTAAACTACAACATACTATAAACCAAATTAGAAATTTCTTTTGTTTACTGATAAAAATAATTAATACTAAGAATACCTAAACTTATTGATGCTAGAAGACATATGCCTGGGCCGTTCAGTGCAAGCATACAAGTTTGCAGGCCTCAAAGGTAAGAGGTCCAAATCATGAAGTACTAGACAAGGGTACCCTGCTTTCATAGCAGCAACTGCCCCTATATTCATGAGCTTGGCTCGATTAAAAGGGCGAGAGTCCACTTGTTCAATAACATAGATTCGGTAGTGTATATGTTGCCGATGAAAGTATGTGTGCATGTACACTAGGAAACCTCGCAATTGTTCAGCTCTGTCCCTGTAAGAAAAATGAGTATATATATCAGAATGTTGCTGTTCAAAATATTGAATAATACTGAAGTAAAAGCATTATTCCTTGTAGTTGACTCTGTGACAATAACCTGTGTGGACACTGTGGATGGTCAAAGGAGTATTTTTGATTAGTCTAATGTCACATTGCGTTATGGAGCAAAGGACTTGTCTTGGTAAGTAAACTAAGAAGCTTGAAAATATTTACCTGTAAGGAACGATTATAGCAGTACTATACTTGGGTTTACAATGGGAAGGAGCATATTCTCCACCTTCCTTTATTTTATGGCCTTCTATCAAGTCTCCGTCGACTAAACTAATGGACAGAGTAGTTTCATCGTGTATAATGTCATAATAATCACAGTCAAGTACAGCGGTACTAGTAAAATTGTCAGCAGTAGCTTCATGAAGGCTGTGAATAATATTATCTTTTTCAATATACTCGTAAGAACGGCGAGCGTTCATATCGGGATGCAGCAAAATTATCAATGTAACGACGATCACACCACAGTAAATAATCTTCTTTTTATAAGCATGACGCATTTTTTCAACTGTATTCGGTTTTTAAAACAATTAACGGCCTAAAAGCATTAAAACAACAAATAAAATTAATGTAATAAAATAATAATGCCTTGTTTACGTTTGTCGTTTGATCGATCGATCGCGACGCTTTGTGTCAGTCAATTTTGACAATAGGCATGGGCAAAAAATATCGATATATAATAATATCGATATTTTTTTATACAATTTAAAAGTACACTCTGTAAAAAAAGCTTATTATAATTTAGAGGACTATATTCAAGATAAGAATGCTTGGAAACATGCTGGTCTAGCTCCATAGGACGATCGACAGTCTAGACAAAATCGAACCGATTGCTAATTTAAAATACCTAATTTCATACCTATTATAAATATGTACATTATATATTACATATTTGACTCTTTTTTATACACTGCTCAGGCTCACATACTGATTCATTGTTTGTTAAAATATAAGGAGTGGTCGTCTACTGTTTCAACATTTGTAATATGTGAACACTATGTATCTATGTACATGTAACTTAGTCTGTCATTCCTTAATCTGTGATACTTTGTACACACTTTCAAATACCTAGTGTTTTTATACAAGGTACAGACGCCAGCACATCAAGCCATACCTAACTGTCAAATTTTCCCAATTAAATATGAACCTTATGTATTTGTAATAAAGTTGAAAATCTATCAAAGAAATTTGACAGATTGTAGTAGCTTGATGTGCTGGCCTCTGTACATCGTATTCACGTATAATTATATAATTCCTGTAAATGCAAATATTGTTAACATCGTTTTTAAAAGAGTAAGTATGGAGTTTCTTGCCCATTCTTCATACAAAACTACCTTTTGGAATGGGCACCTAGAATCATTTTTTTTTTCTCATTTGACGTTCAAAAGTGCCTTATAATGGTCTAATTGAAATAAATGATTTGACTTTGACTTTGAATTATCGAAATATGTTGTCGATATTTTTTATATCGATATTCGATATTTATTTTAGAGTATCGAATTCATATCAATTTAGATTTTTTTTAATGCAACTTTGTGTTCGTGTTTAATGTTATTTGATACTCCTTACATGCTCTTCGCGTATCGTTAACTTTAAAAAATCCCGATTCCTGCCACATTCTTTATGAAATGCAATATAACAGTAAGACTATTGGCTGCGTGCACGAAAATACTAATGCTATTAAACCATCAGTGAGAGACGCATATGACCCTGAAGTTAACAGACAATTAACAATTTTCGGATTTTTTTTTCTATTTTCATCTAATCTTTTTTATGAAGATTGAATGCTTTGGGAATTTATGTATGAATAATCATGCGAAAACTGACGATATATCGATATTTTTCAATCGATAATTATCGATACTGTTTAAAAATATCGATACGATAAATGTCGATATATTTTTTCACTTACCTATTTGACAATATAGCGAACAGCTGATTTTCTACTTCGACGTTCGGATCACAGATTAGACATAAAATTTAGATCATGTAGTCTGTAGTCAACCATGGCGAATTTATTAATTTTATGATGTGTTTTTGAATATATTTTTCTTTGGATACTACAATTAAATAAATTAACATTTTTCTAAACATATTTTTTATGTCGAAAAAATTTTTTTGCCCATGAATATTATTATTTAAAAATATTATTATTTTATTTGAATAGTTTTACTTCAGAGGGTAGATTTGAAAGCTTCTCATTATTCTGTTTAAGATTATTTATTTTGACGATACCTATTTATAGCTTAAAAAGGAGTTGGGCTTGATAAATGTGATAAATACCAACTAAACAACTGAAAAAATTACTTAATATTACATAGTACGAAGTTATCACAGGGATTAATAAGATGCCGTTTGAAGAAGGCGAAAAAATAACTAGTGTTGTCACTGACATTGATACATCTGAAGGAAGAGACATTTGTAATAACTCTGTAGAATTAATAAGGAAATGCTCTCAACGGGACACAATAAACACGTCATGGGATCGTAGTTTCGTGTCATCCCATGAAAATAAAGACAAAGATTACAATAAGACTCCGCCATTTGTGAGCATCATGGGCACTGACTACCCCAGTTCTACACTGGGGAATTCAACCAACAGTTCCACTCAAACGGAACCATTTGTGACTCTGCCAGTAAACTGCAGCTTTGTTGACGTGAGCCTTTCCTTCACCAAGGACTTAAATATACAAAACTCAACACCTAATGTAACTTCCGAACAGTCTCTAGGAAGTAAACGTTATAGACATGACTCTAGTGATGGAGAGCACAAAGAATTGCGACCTTGGAAAAAGAAGTGTTCGGATTCCTGTTCATCCAGCACATCTGAGCTAACAGACACTCATCTAGGACCTTCTCCCTGTCTTTCCAGTAATTCAGACGTATCGTTTAAATCAATTAATAGCAACCATTCATTTAAAGTTAGAAAAAGACGCATACAATCTCAATCGAACTTGTTGAGAGATGCCGTTCAGAGGTCACGGAGGACCCCTAATTTCAGCAAACGTTACGAAAATACTTCACCAGGTAATTCATATTATTTTTACTTTGGTAAAATCATGACTAATTAGACAATATTTTATCGTATTTCGCCAGCCTAGTGACTTCGTTATGCATGCATTGATATAAATACTTGCCTTCATCCCCACGAGTCGGGAAAAATGGCACACTTAAAAGTTTATAACTTCACTTTGTTTTCAGCTATGCTATTCTGTAAGAAGTCACTTGAGTTCTCACTTCTGATTCCGCGGTGAAAACTGTCTTAGGTATTCTGTAGCTCGATGAAAACTACGCTTGCACCACTCAATGAGAACATAGGTGAAACGGTCAATTTTTACAAAACTATTTTAGTGAATACCAAATACTTTTCACTTCAGGTAAGTAAAATCGGAAATCGAGATGGGATTCGAATTCGCGGGTGATTTCTTACAGAATTGCACTGCAGTTGTGATTTTGACTGTATTCGTTAGGTCGATTTGATTTTTGTACCGTTGACTTTGAAGTGAGTAATTAGGTACGTCACTCGCAAAAAAAATATTATTCGCGTGATATGTTATACATTTTCGCGGCCGACGCAAACCAATCGTCGCGCCTAGGTATATTGTGAAATTAATTACTTACTCACACAAATTATTATGAAAGACCTAAATGATAGTTGATATTATTCATCTCATCGAAATCAGATTCTATATGATCTAATAATTCTCTTCACATATTAATCTGTTACAAATCACGCGCAGACAAGCAAATCCAAGATACTATTTAATAAATAATCACTATGACGCGGACATCCTCCTTATTTTCTGCAATAAGTAGGTACAACTAAGCAGAGTTTAACAACTTGAACTTGTTATCTCAATTGATAACCATTTTTAATTACAAACATCTCGGCTCAGTCAGCTGCTAATATAGTTGTGACATCATCGTGGCGCGCATCTCAGCATTTCAAGTTTTGCTTTAACGGTCGAGACAAGAGACAATTCAATCGCATTTTAAAAACAACGTTGGACCAATTCGTGTGTAATACAGACAAGTACGGCTTGAGTAGGATCTCGTTTGTGTAAAAACTGGTTGAGTAATGGGTGCTCTCACACAAAATAGCATAAAGGTGGAATTAGAGATAGAGTGTGCTCTTGACACGGGTCAGTTGAGTGACATGGAGTGGTTCATGTTGTCAGGTGGAACACCGCGGAAGGAGAGAAGCTGTCGCCGGGGCAGCAAACCTAAAGCTTGGAAGATCGTTGATCTGTGCACTTGGATCGGCAGAAAGGTAGTTAGTATCGCTAAACGTTTTACTTTTTATTTAATTCTATTGTCAGAATACTTAATACGTTAACTGCCGGGCCAAAAACGTTGAAGGTAAAACCTCCACTAGCGTCCGTCGGGCACACGGTGTCCCTCCCCCATGGCGCTCAAAGTGTTAAATGTTAAATAAAAAATAGCTAAGCAAAAGCTATTCGGATCGATCGGTCATGGCATAAGCTACGCTTGCTGCGGTCGTTCCATGAATTGGTGATCATCTATTTCATACCGTAAAGCCGTTATTCCCGTCTGTCATTCGTAAATCTAGTCTTAGCAAGTGCTATCGGGTTACCCAGTAAAATTGCCTTGAGTTGCGCAGATTCGACTATGTAATCATAACTTACAACAATTCATACTTTGAGGAGGGAAATGATCAAATGACCCCTGTGAAGTCACATGAAATGCACTTTATTACGTGTCTTGAAGAGGCCATTCAACTTCCTTTTTTTATGTTATGTTTATTAATCATATTAATCATAGTCGTTAGATTAACTGTAATGAGTTTTTCAGTACCCTATGTTTTTTCGGTGAGACAAGAGACCTGGTGCGTGCCCTTTCTCTATTTTTTATCCGGCTTCTAAAAAAGGAGAAGTTTAAGTATTCGGGGCCAAAATAGGTACACTGTTTTTTTTTGTATTTATGTAAATGTAAATCGGCCTAGAATATTCTTCAGAGATAGACTATGGAATTGCTTAATAACAAACTTAATAACAACACATATTGTGATTTGGTTATTGTATTGGAGATCAAAATTACGAACTACTGGTCAATTATCTATTTGTCGCCAACTATGATAGATCTCGAAAATAGCCCATAGAACATCGACGAACAGCGTTAAATATGTATACAAGCTTTGTGTCAGGACGGTTGACTTTCTTTTAAGCCACATAGGACTATCATCATGTTCTTTATAGTATGCGCCACGAAAGGTGAGACTTTACACAGACTTGATTTGACTTGCGCAGTACCTACTCAATTTAAAGGTAAGAGACCCTTAAATCGAGTACTGCGCAAGTCAAATCAAGTCTGTGTCAACGTCAAGTCTCATCTTTCGTGGCGCGTATAATACCTGTATACAGACAGGTAAAGAACATGATAGACCTTACGTGGTTTAAAAGAAAGTCAACCGTCCTCACACACCTTGTATAGTGAAAGGAGTATCGTGTAAGTAGGTAGGTATTTAAAAGCTCAAAGAAAATAAATAGAAAAGGATTTCAGATATAATAAATAAAATTATTCTTCAACGAAGTCCTCAGTAACTATAGAAGGTACTTAGCACCTATGTTTATCTTGAAGAGTTCGAATCCTTCTCAACAAATATCTCGCCATCATTGATACATTGTTAGAAAAGTAATCAAATAACTTATGATTTATATTAAAATTATGAAATCATTTTACCATACCAGTAACAAGTGTTTTTATATCTAGTCCATACTTGCTACTATTGATGAAGACAATTTTCATAAGTAGGTACAAATTATAAAATGCGGTCATTTCACTGCACTGCCACTTTAATATACTTACCACATACTCGCACATTTGTGTGCAATATATAACGTTTCAGTGCCACTTTCATTGCCTTACAGTTTTTCTTTCTTTTCCAGGGCTACCAATCTATTACCAACCTGTACTCCGACGCGCTACGCCAGCCATTAGCTCACCAAGAAATCAATGAGACTTCTGCAGAGTTGCGAGAGCTGAGGAGGTATTTAGAAGAAGTTGATAAGAAGCAAGAGCGTTTGGTACAAGAGAATGAGAGCATGAAAGAAGACATGAAAAATATGATGAACAAAATCGAACAACTCGAGGGTAAGCTCAGGTAAAACTTCTTCATTGGTGCTATTGATATTTAATAAGTTCTGTTAAAGACATCAAAGTCAAAGTCAAATCATTTATTTCAATTAGACCATTTTACTATAACATCGTAAGAGAAAAATTGAATCCAGTTTCCCCTTCCAAAAGGTAGTTTCGTATGTAGGAGACTGGAGGAGAATGGGCAACGAACTCCATACTTACCTACTCACCAGACCCGGGACAACAGACTATCTGTAGGCCATACAAATATTTGTTCCGATCGGGAATCGAACTCAAACGAATCAAATCGACACGCAGCGCAGCAGTCAATCGTTCAACCACTGCGCCAACAGTGTCTTCAAATTTTGGATATGATCCGCTATAATAATTATGCTTGTTCACAAATTGTACTTTTAACATATTTTTAGGTACAGTCAAAGTAGATGATCATAATCAGAAATTCAATAATAATGAACGGAGTTTGCGTCAGAACTGTGTGGCGTCGAAGTGGTTCAAAAGTATGTGTGTGACAATCACATACTTTTAATAAATAAACTAGTAATAAATTACTGTTAGTAAATTAGTATTGAATGTCTGATTTTGATCATCTACTTTTGCTGTTGACTGTACCCCATGAAAGATGTATTTTAGACAATCTAAAATATGATTATTTGCTTAAATACATATACTTAAGTATGTGAGTTTTTCTTACATACATTATATTTACGTAAATAATTAATTAGTAAGGCACTGTCATTATAATTATTACTATTTTTAAATAGTTCCTGAAATTCGCGGCGAGATAATAAATGGCTTTGACAGCTTGCTTTTGTAATACTTATAAAAATGAATTCAATGTCAGCAGCCCGACCCCACAGTAAAATACCATAGGTACGACTCTAATATGATGCTGTGAAAGTAGCTAAAATAGACTAAACGCGCAGTTTCTACATCTGTCAACTGTCTTATCTTTCTATCACCGTAAGTAGCTTAGCCGTCCCGCAATAGATGTTATACGAGGGCCCCATTGTAATTTCCCGTCTAGCGTATTTGACATGTTTTGAAAACTAACTCGAGCTATGGACAATGATTTGATATTTTTGTGTCTTATGTTTTATACAGAAAGCACGAGAGTCCATCTAAGCCAAAGCCTCAAGCACCTCCCCCGCCTCCACCGCCGCCACCTCCGCCACCACCACCACCGCCCCCGCTACCACCCGCCTCCCTTCTCTCTGTGACAAAGCTACCCATCCGAAGTCACACATTGCCGAGATGTGGGTCGGCACCACCGAGAGTTCCTGGACCCCACCTGGCAATCACACCACAAGACATAGCAAATGTTAAATTAAGGAAGACAAGGGTAAATTCTTCACTATCAGATCTTTTCTTGTTTTACGGTTTCTTGTTTTAAGGTTCAAATTATCTAGTACTTACTATATAGTACTCTGTTAAATATTTTTTGCAAAGTCCTAATAGCGCGTGTTAGATACGACCTTGGGATCTCCATGTTGGTTGATCTTGTGACCTGTAGACTGACTGTATGTCCAGAAGGAGAATTCCGAGCGGGATCGTAAATTGGTCGTAATGGTCGGAGAAAAAAACGGTGGAACTATCTAATCTATACCTACCTCTTTTATGGCAGGTGGCCTCAGAGAAGATAGTAGGACAGCGGTCACATAGTACCGTGCACGGTTAAAAAAAAACTTTATTGACAATATAAAAGAACAAACCTTATACACAAATCCCAACAATCAACAATCAATCAACAATATAACTACTTAGTACAACAATATAATTAAGTATGTCGTAATAAATACCTGTGTACGTTATGCGGTTGTTTGAGCATAATTCATACTGACCTCCGTACTAGTGAAAACTGTATCACTTCAGGTCAGGTAGTCTTCCTCGTTCACAAACACATCCACACAATTACAAATAATTTACATCAGACTGCTAAATAAAACACTGATTCATAAGTATGACTAATATACAGATACTTAGTGGGTATTTTTTGATCTTTTGATGATTAGATGATAATTCTAGCGAGGGTTGGCTGTTGGTCGGTAACTTTTTCCGCCGACCTTCATACCAATTTAATTAAGAGAATTTCACCAATGCAATCCTTTTTTGTTTTGTTACGGGGAGGAAAATCATAGTAGATGTCAATATTAACTTAATCGCTTTTCAGGACAATCCAATCCGCTCAAAACCAAAAGAAAAGCAGCAGCCTTTAGTGACTCAGCAAATACTACAGACAACACTCGCTAAATTAGGTCGCACCCGACCTGTCGCTGCATCCACCCCTAAGCAACAACTTACTGAGTTAGAAAAGTGAGTTTTTAATTAGAATATTTATCCAGAACCCCCAGGTATACTAATGTTCTAATCACAATTGGGTCTAAATTTTAAACAATTTACGCTGATTTTTTTCTCTTCCTTCTTCTTTTCTTTATTGCTGAGGAGAATCCCAGATTTGCGGTTCACGATCCTACGCGATAATTTTGTATGCACCGTCTAATAAATAACAGGCTTGATTGGTACTGTTATTTGATTTCCAATATAATGAATAAGTTTACACCAAAACGGTAAATGTAGGTAGGTATGTGCAGTTTACAATTTAAAATTGATGTTTTTGTGTCTTTAGGTGTCTGTTGCAAGAATCCACGGTAACGTCACTCTATCGGCGACGAGTAGTCCGTAATACGTTCCGCAGTGCAGAAGAGTTGAGGCCTCGTCCGTATCCAGCGGCACGGTGTTCACGTTCACCCCTTTCTCCCCGATCACCCCGTTCCAACTCTTTACCACGAGTCAAATCAATGTCACCTCTAAAATTTTCCAACGGCATTGCGCCCAATAGTGTAAAATTGAATAATTGTTAACAAAAGGGTTTCGAATATTGATTTCAGGGTAAAAAGACTACCTAATTATATGAAGACGGCCATGAGTTGATGGTGATATTTTTTGCGCATAACCTCTACTCTACCCTGATAGACTTTTGCCATGAATTCCTTGGTACTCGTTAAATTACATACTACTTAGATACAATTAAGATAAGTAGGCACCTGTCAAAAGTAAATAAGGTTTAAACTATGGATAAAATGGATAATGCCTATGGATTTAATTAACCTTATTTAATTAATATATTTATTTATGTAAGCTTTCCGAATAATAAATAAAGTTTTACCTTAGTTACATTTGATAGGTGCCTAGCCTATCTTGGTGAGTTAGTAGATCTGGAGTCAGACCAATATGTTATACTTATTATCATTGAAATTTTTGAGAGATATTTCCAGTCTCTGTTTATTTTACTTTTAATTATATGATTAATCAGGATTAGGAATCGCAGGCGCATTCCACTTTTATGACGATTGAAAAGAAGACTACTAAAAGACTTCAAATATTATTATTTGGTTTCGATTAACATTTGAAAACTCGTAGCCTGATCTAATATAAATGTAGGTACCTACTTACTTAGATTATTATTCTGTGAATGAAAAGTATTATTATTTTATTTTACAGATGAAAATATTAGGTACATGTAAATTGCCTTTGAATCTAATAGTTAGTAGTAATTTTTATTTAGGACTGGTAAATTATTCATACCTACTTCTTTGAGTATTTACATAAGTACATATTATTTATTTTATTTTAGGCTATTACAATACCTACAACGCTAAGTTTTTGTAACTTGCAGACATACTTGATGACAGCGCAATTTTTTAAATTTTGACGATACCATACGTAGGTACCTCTACCTAAGTAGAGAATATACTTAATAATAAAACTAAATTATTATCAGAGTTATTATGTGATTCACTTATTGTAACCCGCGAAAAATGACACATTTGAATTTCGCGGGCTACCATTAGCATTTCATGTACACACGGCTACACATCAAGCTATACATTTCCAGTTATTGTTGATCTCGCATTGTATAGGATTTCCGTACAATGCGAGGTCAGCTTATACTGGAAATCAATAGCTTGATGTGTAGCCGTGTGTACAGTCCGTGCCACGAAAGATGAGACTTGACACGGACTTGATTTGATTTGCGCAGTATTCGATTTAAAGGTCTCTTACCTTTATATCGAGTACTGCGCAAGTCAAATCAAGTCCGTGTCAAGTCACGCGGACTTGATTTGACTTGCGCAGTACTCGATTTAAAGGTCTCTTACCTTTATATCGAGTACTGCGCAAGTCAAATCAAGTCCGTGTCAAGTCTCATCTTTCGTGGCACGGACTGTACAATACATTTTGTATAAATAGAAGTTAAAAATGTTTTTTGGGTTAAATAAAGTGTATTCAACCATATATTGTTATTTTTATCTAGAATATGTTTAAAAATCTCGACTCGTGTCATCGAACTCCAACAACAGGAACAAGCCACCTTCCAATACACAGTATTAGTAGTAGGTATCACTACCTAAGATTGGCTAAGATCACTACCATACTGATATCTTGACGTGTTCTCTCCTCACTGTTCACTAGATTCAGTGCTAAAATTATAAGCATAACACACGCTCGTAACTTATAGAGCAGAAACTGTCACTGTAGCCGAAATCTGCATGGGATGTTATTTTATATTTATTTATCGAACTCTTCCGAAACGGCTTGACCGATTTTTATGTTTTTTTTTTGTGTATATTTGGTAGGTCAGTATTAATATATTACGTGCAATGACGTAATATTATAAATAGACGCGTCATACACCGCATACATACACGATCATTAGTGCATTTCAAAACGGCGCGGCGTAAACTAAATCTACGTACCAGTAGGCACATACAATTGTATAGTATGAAGAAAAGGACTGCGTATAACTGTCAGAAAAAGATATACATACTTCTTAGTTACGTCAGATACGTGTGAATGCTCATTGGCGGGAACGCGTGTGACGTAACTATCAGAGGGAGTTGGGGGCAAACTGGACACTCGATTTTACTCGTATTTAACAGTGCAATGTTTTTGATTGAATATTATTTTAATATTTCGGAACTGTAGTAGATACCTAATTAAAATAAAACAAGGGGTAATGTAAATATAAAATCTTTTAATTTCAAAATATAAAATGTGAAATTAGTATATAGTACCGCCACGAAAGATGAAACTTGACACAGACTTTTTGTGTCAATTTTTTACCAAAAAAATATTGTTTGATGTTAAATCATGTCATTGATAGATATTTTACTGTACATTGGTTTCAACGTGTTATAATATTACGACTTATCATGTTTTAGTTTGCCTAAAGACGGACTCGTAAGAGAAAAGTGGTTGAGCATAATTAAGACTCCTCGAACTTGATTTGACAAATCAAGTCTATGTCAAGTCTCATCTTTCGTGGCACGTACTATGGGGTTTATTAAAAATATTGCTGCCATATCTGCCCCATCCTCCCGTAGTAGTAAAAAGCGCGCGGAAAAATGGCCGGGTTAGCTTGCTCTCTTTCACTCTTACATGTAACACGATCTAACATCTCGCTCTGCGCACTTTCTTGTAACAACAGCCGAATCAAGTACCGTAAAACGGGGCTATTTGGGTTTCGGGGGGGTATTTGGGACAACCCAGGATTTCGTACAAAAATATTGATAACTTTCGTTTGCTGTTTGGTAGGATTTGTTTTATGAACTCTAGCAACACATTTATAGTTAACGTCATAATTGTCAACTGTCAATGTCAGTATATTAAACAGTTTAGTAACAAATTTTGGTGAAAGAGTCAGAGACCGTTTTTTACGTCAAAATTTAGGCGGCAAAACTTCTCGCACAGCGCAAAATCCTGACTAGTTTTTGAAAAAAAAAATTTCTTCTTAAAATTCTACCAATCCCTAAAACAAAAACATTATTTTATGTAG
The DNA here is from genome assembly GCA_947361185.1 of Charanyca ferruginea. Taxonomy (NCBI): domain Eukaryota; kingdom Metazoa; phylum Arthropoda; class Insecta; order Lepidoptera; family Noctuidae; genus Charanyca; species Charanyca ferruginea. Next base: position 51,310,473 of record OX376055.1, on the reverse strand, counting down.
TTTTTGTCAGTCTTTGTCCTAAATATCGATAGACTTGTTGAAAGTGGCTGTTTTGTCTCAAAATATGCATTTTATATCGGTTTTTCAGTGCTGTCCATAATAGCCCCAAATATGCGATATTTGGGACAGCCTCATTATTTTTTTATTTTTCTGTTCCTGTTATATGTAGCTACTTCAAAAGTATGTCTGCAGAAGTAAGGAGTTCTCCGACACCCGTACAATTTTTTCACCATAGTATTTTATGTGAAATAAACAAGATATTTGGTAAAGTGACTCAAAATATGTCCCGAATAGCCCTGTTTTACCGGTACCTAAAACAAAATTAATTTTTCGATAAATTAATAAGAAATACGGTACTTACTAATGAAATGAAACGTTTTCTTTCTCTCACAGTTATAATGTGTAATTTGTGCATCGTTTATACACACATGAAGGCATTTTCCCTGAAATTGTCACAGAACTACCCTATATAATGTACTCTGTGCACAGAACTAGTGATGTTCAAATCCGCTATAAACTGTAGACGTGTTATAAACTATAATCATGCTGTCTATAATCATCAAGCTGGGTGTGCCCTCAAAATTGGCTGATCAAGTTGTGGCTCCTGAAAATTGGGCAGAGGATATTTGCGTCAAACCATGGCGCCGTAATTTTCGGGCCCGAAGCGATGAGACCCAATAAGCCCTATTGCGTACTTGCCGCTCCCGCCTCTCGTGGTTGTGCTGATCGTAACGTCTATCTGCGCTTACTATACCAGAATGTGCGTGGGCTCAAAACCAAGCTACCCACATGGAGGTCCAGCTTATTACTGTCTGAGCATGATTTGATTGCCGTAACCGAGACAAACCTGGACAATTCAGTGGAGGATTCAGAAATATCGGCTGGAGGTTGGCGTACTCTTCGGCGAGACAGAGTGACCACGGGTGGTGGTGTGCTGCTTGCTGCGAGGCCTGGGGTTACCGTGAATAGGCTACATGAACTTGAGACGGCCTGCGGCGAAGATTTGTGGGCTAAGATCACAATTTATGGCCTGAATATATATGTGTGTGTTGTTTACGTCAAACCTAGTGCAACTGACGATGATTACCTGGCGTGGTTTTGCAAGGTCGAGGACATTATTCATAGTTTGAAGGGAACTATTATTATTTTAGGTGACCTTAACCTAAAAAGTGCGTCAGTAAATGTTAATAATTACTACTGTTATTTTCTTAGCTTTTGTAGTCTGGTAGAGATGAATGAGGTGATGAATATGCGTGGCAGTAAGTTAGATGTAGTGTTGGCTCGGGAGGACGCTGCTGTTAACTGTGAGTATGTCGAGGGTACGGAACTGGTTCCGATTGATATGTATCACCCTCCGTTAGATATTGCTGTTACCATCCCAAGGCATAAGGTACATGAAAAACTTGACCCTAGTAATATTGACCGTAGTAAGGATTGGAACTTTTGTAAAGGTGACTACACATTATTGTTCGATCTTGTTCGCTCTGCTCCATGGCAAGACGTTTTTCGCTGCAATGACGCGTCCACCGCTGCTTGTAACTTTTATAATCTAATGTACGATATATTTGATTCCTCTATTCCAAAGAAGACGAGAAGGACCTCTGGTAATAGGCGGTACCCAGTCTGGTTTACTAGAGATATCATAAGCGATACTCGACATAAGTCAAAACTCCATAATAAATGGAAACAATCCCGATGTGATGCTACATATGCTCAGTTTAGCGCACTGCGGTCGGAATTAAAAGTGAGAACCGAGGAGGCATACAGACTGCATTGTTCTAATGTGGAAAACAGCCTAGGCAAAAATCCAAAACTGTTCTGGCAGCACATTTCAAGCCTGCGATCTAAGGGTGGGTTTGAGCCGAACGTTGTGCTTGATGGTAAGGTCTATTCAGGTGTCAAAGCTGCTGAGGCATTTGCTGAATATTTTTCCAGTGTATTTCTGCCGGACACACCAGAATTGAACCCGATTTCAAACACGGTGAATAGTGAGGGAGGTAATTTTCCCCTTCCCGTTTTAGTCCCTCCGGACGTGGTTAGGGGTATTTCTAAACTCAAACCCTGCAGTTCGGTTGGCCCAGATAACATGCCTGCATATATCGTTAAGGGATGTAACAGTATATTGGCAGCTCCTTTATGTCATGTTTTTAATCTAGCTCTTCAGTCAGGCGTGTATCCGGAGCTGTGGAAGACTTCACGTGTTACTCCCATCCCTAAAACCAGTGACAAGACATCTGTCGAGGAACACAGACCCATCGCTATTTTATCGACCATTGCAAAGGTCTTTGAACATATACTTCACACTATTATCTGTAAACAAACCAATATGTACCTTTCTGATGCTCAACATGGTTTTCGACCTGGTCGCTCCGTGAACTCAAACCTACTGATTCATGTTGACTTCATATCCAGTAACCTGGAATCCGGTGGGCAGGTCGACACTCTGTATTTTGATTTCCGGAAAGCGTTCGACAAAGTGGACAACGATGTGCTTTTGGCAAAGTTAGGGGCTATGGGCTTCTCATCCGGCCTTCTTAACTTCTTCGCCGACTACCTACGGGATCGCAAACAGTTCGTCCGGCATGGCTGCTTTGAGTCGAAGTCTTATTACACTCGCTCGGGCGTGAGTCAGGGATCCATATTGGGGCCGCCTCTGTTTCTGATCATGATCAATGACCTAATTAGTAAGATTCGATTCGCAAAATGTCTACTATATGCCGACGATCTAAAACTAGCTGCGCAAATCAGAACAGAGGTGGATTGCGAACTCCTACAAAAAGATATCGATACAGTCTATGAGTGGAGCATTGCGAACAAGTTGTTGTTTAATGTTAGTAAATGCAGCGCTATGACTTATGGTCGAGGGTTGAAACCAATAAAATATGATTATAATTTGGGGGGTACAGTGATCACTCGTGTCACCAGCGTTAAGGACTTAGGAGTGACTTTCGACCGCAGTCTGACATTTAGAGACCACGTGTCTGCCCTTGCAAAGGAATCCTTCAGGCGCCTGGGATTTGTCTTGAGGAACGCTCGTGACTTTCGCAATCCCAGTATTATTAAGCTTTTATACACCACTTTGGTTCGGAGCAAACTCGAGTCCAGCGCCTGTGTCTGGCATCCACATACTGCGTCTCAGACACTGATGCTTGAGAAAGTTCAGAAAACCTTCCTGAGATTTTTGTATCAAAGGCTGTACCACTTCTTTCCATTCATGTACCCAACGAATTATCTTCTAGGGGTATTGGGATTTAATTCGTTGGAGGTAAGAAGGGGCTTTGATCAGCTCACGATTGCCTGTAAAACCCTAAGCGGTCGTACTGACTGCCCTGAGCTCCACGGACTTTTCTGCCGCCTGTTTGTGCCCGACAAATACCTTGGGCACCGTCAAAGCCGCCGTCATAATCTGTTTGCACTACCGCTATCTAGATCTGTTGCTAGGGCCCAATCCCCAGTATGTCGAACCCTAAGGATGCTAAACGCCCTCCTGACTGCCGACCCTGAATGTGATGTGTTTGCTGATGAATGGAAGAAAATAATGCGTGCTTGTCTGGTGTTCTGTGAGAGACAGTATGTGAGGGTGTCCACTGTTACATGCTAATTTATGTTAATGTGTTATGTATTTAATTTATTCAATCATTTACTCCAATAATTATTAATAATTTTATCCACGAACTGTTTAACTTTGAATTTAATTTTTGTACTGTATGTTATTTTAATGCTTATATTATTTTAATTTTTATAATTCTATGTTAATTAATGTAATTGGACCTGTGCCGTTTTAATTAACTATAAATAAATAAATAAATAAAAAATAAATAAATAAAATATATTCATATAGTCTGTTATTTTTTACGCTATAAATATAGCGCGCTATAACAAAACAGGCGCAGTCTGAACGCGGAGACACTATAATTTTATTTAGCAACACGCTAAACGGACTTGATGATGCGCGGTAAATGTTATCTCGCAACGCGCTGTACACTAAAGAATATAATAATATCTCATGGAAGCGTTAAAGATCAATAAGCTTTCCTTCATACTTTCCAGGCTTAGGATTGTCTATAATAAAATTGACTAAATGTTTTAATAAAAGTTTTGTGAGACAATTATTATTTATTATAGGCGTATTTAAAAGTTCATTGATTGTATTTACAGAAAATCAACTATGTACATGTCATGAATGAATGAATTTACATTTCTTAGAAACGAACACACAATAGGTATTTACAGTATAGCACGACAAACGTACGAAACATGAATATTATTTATTATTATATTTACAGTACTATAGTTCATGTTACACTTCCACGAAACAAAATTATAATTATTTTAAATAAAAAAACCACTAAACAAGATCGCGATTCGCGTGTTTACAAATAACACAGCGGCAGGTTGTAGCAGATAGCGCAGGCCGACTTTGGGGTAATATAGTGTATTATCTATGGGCCGACTGTCGCCAGCGGCTCCTTACGCGCTGTTGCTGTCACTATCTTGCTATCTCGTTCTGGCTCCACTGCGCGCGTTTAGACTTTTATTCGTTGAGTAGGTTGAGGCGTTATATTATAGCGCGAAGTCAGAGCCGCTATAGCAAACGCTATACGCTATGTACACATAGTCTGTTATGTTTTGGCGGTAATGCGGTATATATGTTTCATTAACCACCACTACACAGAACTACGAGCGATAGAGGGATGTTCGATCCGGACACTTTGTATCGATAGGTATTTTGGATCGCAATGGATCGTTATACACTGTATCGATCCAAATATCGCTCCAATAGATTTGATACGATTTTTTGGATCGATCCAGTATCGTATCAAGGTTTTAAAAAAAAACACGTATTTTTAACCATTTAAGTTTATTTAAGAAGAAAAAAAAAATGTTTACATAGGCCAATCTTTATAAGGAAGTGTACGTAAAAATATTAATTTTGATAGCCTCTCTGGATCAATACGATTGCGGCTCTCATTCAAAGTATGGTTGGCCAGTGATGTGTTGACCAATGTGAACAACATTTATTCTCTAGCTGTTATTTTCTGCGATGGTTTTAAATCTTAATTTACATTTTAAAAGTATTGTAGTAGTTTTAAAGTATTGTAGATATCATGTGTATTACTAAAGACAAAGTGTAAACTAAAATTTAAAAAGTAATGGAATATACCATAATAACAGTATTGCTACCTGTGATTGTTTTTAAGTTTTATTGAAATGATTATGTTACCTGGTAAATAAAATTTCATAACATAAATTCAAAACACTTGTGTACACATCCGTACTAAACTTGTAAACCTATCCTACATATTTGAGTAGGTAGCATAATGTACTGCGCCGTCGCTTTTTTGTAACCACTTTAATATGGTCGGGTTATCACGGTGTTGCGCTTCCTAATGGCTTTTATTTTATTATCTCGTTAATTATTGTATGTACTACGCTGAAATTTTACAGGAATATAACTGAACTATGCAACTAACTATTGATATATCATTCAGTTTATATATTCACATACAGGGTTATCGGAGGCCAAATAACTAAGCGCGCATTATGACCGTCAAAGTGGAGAACTGAATTTCATCATAATTTGTTTATTACTAACAGGATACTAATGAAACTTCACATACATTTGAAGACAGATACAAGCTACAAAATAACGTTTAAAGTAAGTCTTTCGAGCTCTTATTCAAATTGTTAGGACCTATTGAAATGTTTTTATATTTAATGAAATAACCTTTGAATGGTGCATTATTTTAGTTTTTTTATTACCCAACTAATTCAAACTAATTCTTAAGAAGTCATGTAAAAAAGTTGATAAGAATCTGCTTATCCGTTTCAGAGATCCAGCAAAACCACAAACGTTACTCCAGCAAAATCTTGAATAACATCGCAGTCGAAGGAAGAACAAATACAAAATAAGTTGTAACATTTACCTCGTCTAGACTACTAATTATATGGCTAATATTTATTTCAATATTCCCATTACAAAAGAAAATGTCTGGCTGTGGTAACGTTACCCCAGCAGGAAATGTTTTTGTGGAATAACTCAAAATCTATGTGTGCAACAAATTTAAAAATGTGCGCAACAATTACAGAAGCTGGACAACTAATTGCCTGTAACATTTAAATTACTATTTTCGACATTATTTTCCTGGGGTAACGCACACGATGAAAAAGTTTATTATCTTCATGATCCTGAATATGTGACTAAGGTTTCAGTACAAAATTATTATTTACGTCATACAGAATTAGTCTTTCAATTCAATACCTAATCCTTTTTTTCCTTTGAGAGTCCGCGTTTCCGGAGCAGATTTTTAAATTCTGGAATAGTTAAGTCCGTAATTATCATCCATTTTTGACAATAATATATTACAACAAAATAACAAAACACTCATACCGCAACTTCTCTTCTCTAAGAATTTTACCGCGCACTGTTTACTGTGAGTATGAATGTTTACGTTGTAGCACAGAATACTTAAGTGTTATCGGAGGCCAAATAACTGAGCGCGCTTTATGACCGTCAAAGTGGAGAACTAAATTTCATCATAATTTGTTTATTACTAACAGGATACTAATGAAACTTCACATACATTTGAAGACGGATACAAGCTACAAAATAACGTTTAAAGTAAGTCTTTCGAGCTCTTATTCAAAGTGTTAGGACCTTTTGAAGTGCTTTTATATTTAATTAAATAACCTTTGAATGGTGCATTATTATTGTATTTTTATTACCCAACTTATTCAAACTAATTCTTAAGAAGTAATATAAAAAAGTTGATAAGAATCTGCTTATCCGGTTCAGAGATCCAGCAAAGCCACAAACGTTAGTCCAGCAAAATCTTGAATAACATCGCAGTCGAAGGAAGAATAAATACAAAATAAGTTGCAACGTTTTGCAACTTATATGGCTAATATTTATTTCAATATTCCCATTATAAAAGAAAATGTCTGGCTGCGGTAACGTTACCCTAGCAGGAAATGTTTTTGTGGAATAACTCAAAATCTATAAGTGCAACTCTCCTCCAGGAGAGCAATAAGGCCACCAGAACCGTGAACAAACACAGACACAGACCGCCATCATTCCGTCCTCGCCGCCGAGGCCAGTCGCGACGACCCCGTACGCCCCTCCCCGACCCTTGCTCGTGCCAGCCCGTGCCGCTGAGCCTGTAGTTTTAAATTCGACCGTAAATAATGGAAATCCGATCCAGCCTGTCCCTTTGCTGTCCTCTCCCAGCAACGCCCTAAGCCGAGGCTCGTACCCCACAAGGGGTGCCCTTAGCGTGTAGTCGCTTAGTTTGTAAGTTATTTTGCCCTGGCTGGAGGCCCTAAAAATAATATTTCATAGGGCACCACAGGAAAGTCCGGTTAAGCAGCCGACAACCTCCTAGGTTGACCTGCGAGATGCCAATCCGAAAAAAAAACAAGAAAAAAACCATAAGCAAATACCGTGTTAATCGTGTTATCCGTAGACAAAGAAGACTTTTCTGTGTGTACTATACTCCGTTCACAATAAGATTAGACATTTACACAAACCTTTTTTACAGTCCCTTCAACCGATTTTGACTACTATTCCGTAGGCTTAAGGATGACATTAGAGGCTAAAAAGTGGTTACAATAACAACTGTTTTTTGCGGCTGCCATTTGTCATGCCACCAACGCAATATAGTGAAAATCGGTTGAACGGACTGTAAAAAAGGTTTGTGTATATGTCTAATCTTATTATGAACGGAGTATAGTCTACCTATGATCATGAATCATGTTGAATCAGCTGTAGCCTCAGCCTGTAGCTGTCAGTATCACGTGTGCGTTACCCCAGCAAAATAATGTCGAAAATAGTAATTTAAATTTTACAGGCAATTAGTTGTCCAGCTTCAGTAATTGTTGCGCACGTTTTTAAATTTGTTGCTCATATCGATTTTGAGTTATTCCACAAAAACATTTCCTGCTGGGGTAACGTTACCGCAGCCAGACATTTTCTTTTATAATGGGAATATTGAAATAAATATTAGCCATATAATTAGTAGTCTAGACGAGGTAAATGTTGCAACTTATTTTGTATTTATTCTTCCTTCGACTGCGATGTTATTCAAGATTTTGCTGGAGTAACGTTTGTGGTTTTGCTGGATCTCTGAAACGGATAAGCAGATTCTTATCATCTTTTTTACATGATTTCTTAAGAATTAGTTTGAATTAGTTGGGTAATAAAAAAACAAAATTAATGCATCATTCAAAGGTTATTTAATTAAATATAAAAACATTTCAATAGGTCCTAACACTTTGAGTAAGAGCTCGAAAGACTTACTTTAAACGTTGTTTTGTAGCTTGTATCTGTCTTCAAATGTATGTGAAGTTTCATTAGTATCCTGTTAGTAATAAACAAATTATGATGAAATTCAGTTCTCCACTTTGACGGTCATAATGCGCGCTTAGTTATTTGGCCTCCGATAACCCTGTATGTGAATATATAAACTAAATGATATATCAATAATTAGTTACTTAGTTCAGTTATATTCCTGTTAAAGTTCAGCGCAGTACATACAATAATTAACGAGATAATAAAATAAAAGCCATTAGGAAGCGCAACACCGTGATAACCCGACCATATTAAGGTGGTTACAAAAAAGCGACCGCGCAGTACATTATGCTACCTTCTTAAATATGTAGGATAGGTGTACAAGTTTAGTACGGATGTGTACACAAGTGTTTTGAATTTGTTGTTGTTTATTAAATTTTATTTACAGGTAAAATAATCATTTCAATAAAACTTTCAAAATATTGATAAAACTTTAAAACAATCACAGGTAGCAATACTGTTCTTATGGCATTTTCCATTACTTTTTAAATTTTACTTTACGCTTTGCCATTAGTAATAGAAATCTTCACTTTTAAAATATAAATTAAGATTTAAAACCATCGCAGAAAATAACAGATATAAAATAAATGTTTTAAGTTCACATTATGCCTACTAATACTTACATATATCGTTTAAAAATCACAAAATGATGGTAATATAATATAACATCACAATGTAAGTAGTAAAGTGCTTACAGTAAGCCCCACTGTTTGATAGTCTTATTTCAAATATCACAATAGTTTTTCCTAGCTAAATACGGATAGTTGTATTCTAAAAATGACTTAAATTATTTCAAAATCACATCGAATATTGAACAGTGTACGCGTCTGTACCGAACTTGTAAGGTGTATTATACTAAACATTTTAGAAGGTAGCATAATGTACTGCGCGGTCGCTTTGTTGTAACCACCTTAATATAGTCGGGTTATCACGGTGTTGCGCTTCCTAATGGCTTTTATTTTATTATCTCGTTAATTATTGTATGTACTACGCTGAAATTTTAGAGGAATATAACTGAACTAAGTAACTAATTATTGATATATCATTTAGTTTATATATTCACATACAGGGTTATCGGAGGCCAAATAACTAAGCGCGCATTATGACCGTCAAAGTGGAGAACTGAATTTCATCATAATTTGTTTATTACTAACAGGATACTAATGAAACTTCACATACATTTGAAGACAGATACAAGCTACAAAACAACGTTTAAAGTAAATCTTTCGAGCTCTTATTCAAAGTGTTAAGAGCTTTTGAAGTGTTTTTATATTTAATTAATTAACCTTTGAATGGTGCATTAATTTTGTTTTTTTATTACCCAACTAATTCAAACTAATTCTTAAGAAGTCATGTAAAAAAGATGATAAGAATCTGCTTATCCGTTTCAGAGATCCAGCAAAACCACAAACGTTACTCCAGCAAAATCTTGGATAACATCGCAGTCGAAGGAAGAACAAATACAAAATAAGTTGCAACATTTACCTCGTCTAGACTACTAATTATATGGCTAATATTTATTTCAATATTCCCATTATAAAAGAAAATGTCTGGCTGCGGTAACGTTACCCCAGCAGGAAATGTTTTTGTTGAATAACTCAAAATCTATATGTGCAACAAATTTAAAAATGTGCGCAACAATTACCGAAGCTGGAGAACTAATTGCCTGTAACATTTAAATTACTATTATCGACATTATTTTGCTGGGGTAACGCACACCAGTATCACGTCATTGTCACTGTCAGTCGTGTTCATATATTACTTTACTCTATGGTCGTGTTCTTCGGTTCTTCCGTTAACTTCATTGGTACTGTGACTGTGACTGACGTCTATCTGAGTCTGACAGTCATCTTTATGCCAAATTGTTCATTGTATACTATAATAATATTATATGTACTCTGATTGTTTTGTTCAATTTTTGTTGCATGGTATTAGTCGTGCGTGTCGTGTGTATTTACAGAGAATACCTTCCTCTTTATCAAATTATGATTCTAAATGATTTACCTACAATAAAAACTAAATATTCTTATTTTTCATAGGCAGATTTTTTGGTATTCAAGTGGAATTTTAAGGTCTTATCATCGATTAAGTTGTACATTTGTTGTAACATTTGGAAAGTTTGTGCTCCGGTTGTTCTATTCTATTTAATATTTTAGGATATGGATTTCAGTTCACGAAATCCGGCTACATCAAATGCATTAAATCTTGCTGCTAGAAACAATGACGTTACTAACGTGGAGCGTTTGCTTCAAAAGATAAATCCAAATTGCGTTGATAACAGGGGGTGGACATGTCTGCACGAAGCCGCTTACAACGATAGTTATGAATGCGTGTTGTTAATATTGAAAAGCTCTCGATGTAGACCATTAGCTGAGACTCATGAAGGACACACTGCATTATACCTAGCATGTAAAAATAAGTGCTCGCTGAGGACTGTGACTGCATTGCTCAATTCTGCAAACGATATTGCAAACTACGGGAGTACGGAGGGAGTGACACCTCTACATATTGCTAGTAGTCAAGGAAGTGTACAGTTAATAGAATTATTAATAGACTATGGTGCAATTATTGATGTGCAGGACTTTGATGGAGATACACCTTTGCATGATGCAGTTCTAGCCACCCAGTATGAAGCTTTGGTAACTCTGCTGTACTCTGGTGCCAACCCTGAGATTAAGAATGAACCTGGCTGTTTTACACCCTTCCATTTAGCTTGCTGTAGAGGATACTACCCTAATGTTGAAACTCTTTTTCCTTTTATAACTGATATCAACCAAGTGACATCTTCAGGAGATTCACCGTTGACTTTGGCACTTCAGGGATTAAATGACAATATTGTATATTTCCTGTTAAAGAATGGGGCTGATCCTCATGTTAAGAATCTTTGTGGGGAAATGGCTATAGACATAGCCTTAAGTCTTGATAGCAGTATGGAAGTATTCCAAACATTATTGTCTGTAACAGACACAGATAAGCTAAACAGAAATATAATTTTCAATGCTTGTAAACCACATTATTTTAAATTTGAGATCTTAGAAGTGTTACTAACCAGTGATCTGGGACCAGAATTCTTTAGTTTTTCTGAACCATTTAATAAAGACGTAGATACATTTGAGGAAAATAAACCAAAATATGACCTAAATGCACCATTGAATTCATATTTAAATATATGTGGTTATATCTACAAGAAGTCACCAGAAAAGTTTCGAGAATTCTTTTATTTGTTTCTGATGAGAGGTGTGGAGGTGAATCCTTTTGATGCTAATGTATGTCCACCATTAGTGTATGCACATCATGTAAATACATCATGCTTTCATGAAGTAAGTTCATAATAAATCTGAGGCAAATATTAGGACATCAGAACAATTTATATTGTTTTAACCTTATATTGGTTTTTATGTAGTTTGATGATCCCAAATCTTTGCCATTATCACTCTTAAGAACAAATATTATGTGTTAATGTTTCTTCTGAATTTTAGGTATTCAAAATACTGATAGAGCATGGCTGTAATGTAGATTACTGCAGTACATCTGGGTCGATTGGTGAGGATTATATTCCTGATGCATTCTATGCTTCAATGATTTGGTATCCTCCTTCAATGCCAATTATGGTGCCATATAGTATTTATTGTGAGCCTGGAGATTTCCTACAAATTGCCTATGAGAGGGGTCAACTAGGCATAATACCACAAAAAGTAAGTTATTAGGTATGCGCTAAGCTAGAATGTGTTAACCATTTCCCTATCCAATGACCCACAAATGAGTCATTGCAATTGTTTTTGCTTAACGGGCAGTTAACTTGTTAAAGATCATGTTAGTTAGTCTTGAAAACTAATTTGCAGCTCATTAAAACTACAGTTGCTTTTGTTGAATTGATAGTTCCTACAATAAAAGATATCTTAACAATTTTCAGGTACAGCATGACCTCTTGTATATGTTAGACAGCAACACCCATAGTATTACTGCAGAGTCTCTTCCATATCATGTGTCTTCTTTGAAGCATATTTGCAGATACTCAATTAGAAGCTTAATAAGAGACAAACAAGGTGGAGTTAAGTCCACACAAGAGTTTATATCTATAATAGATAGCTTACCTTTACCTAAAATAATGAAAAATTATTTAAGATATATGTGAAAATCAAGATTTCACAATTATGTTGATATATAACAAAGATATTAGTTTACAACGTAAAATAAATCAGCTTATAAAGCTTTACTCAGTTTTGTGATCAAATAAACGATTTATTCATATATAAAACGTCTTTCTACTTACATAAATATTATTATTTTACATAATTTACAATTTTATTGGAATACAAAACACTGGCGACGATTCTAAGTACATTTTTTGGTAATAATAACATATTTAAACATAAAATCAAGCCTGTTTCCTCGAAGGATAAGGAGGAGCTGTGTTAAGGTTTAAACCGTATCATAATTATTTAAAATTAGCTCCGTTCGCCATGTGTTCTTCAATTTCGGCAACACTGTAGACAGAAAAATTTCAGTTGTTTACTTCAGCAACTTGACGTCATAAAAGTTCATCGATAGGACGATACTACTTTCACCACTACTTTTTACTATATATTTCGTTATACATGTATGCCTTGGCGCTGGACAAGGCATCGCGTTTTGTGTCCGTGGCGGTGTAAAGGTTAATGGGATGTTGAAGGTATAGAAAAAAATCGTACAAAGGCATGCATAGCAATAGTTAATATTAACGTATGCAATAGTTCACTAGTATAAAAGATAGACAACAGTAACTTACGTCCTGGGCACGAAGGTTAGGTTATCGACTCCCGCATCAGTGATCAGCACATCATCTTCAATACGCACACCGCCGAAACCGCGGAACTTGTCAACTTTGACCCAGTTGAAGAACTTGGCTTGATCTGGGTTGTTCTTAGCACCATTTAGGAGCTGAAAAATAAATAAAAATGATTATTTTTTAAATGCCTGTTCAAGATCTCTTGAAAGGTTTGGAAACGATAATATCATTATTGGCCCCTATGCAACATTCGTCGTCAGAATTATATACTTGCTATGCCTTGGCTTAGAAGCCCTTAATATTAGAAGAAAGTTGATGTTGATTGATACATGGAGGATTGGAAAAGTATGCATTTTAAATACAGTAAATTTAAAGGCACATGAAGCTTTTGGAATCTCTAGGGGGGAGGCGGAGGCAACTGCCCCTTCCTGCCTGTTCCCCTTGGCGACGCCCTTGCCACGACCCCTGTACCTACTGTTTGCATGCATCTGTAAGCACGATGCTTTGTGTGCCATAAGATTGTCATAATAGAATGCGCCAATCATCGCAAGTTTGCGCGAATTTTAGTCTTTTGCTCAATGTTACTTGGCTTGCGTAGTTAACGGCTGTGTGTTGTGCCGTCTTACATTCCCTATGCTCTAAAAAATACACAGATGTGCACGTCACAATTGATGCCTTTTTTTTTAAACTCATACGCACTAACAGCGAGACCCGGAACAATTATCTGTAGGCTATACAAATATTCGTTCTGTGCGGGAATCGAACCTGCGACACGCAACGCGGGAGTCAATTTGCTCAGCCACTGTGCCAATCGTGTCGTCAAATTAGATGTATATACCTATTACTAGCTGACCATGGAAACATAAAAAGCGGTCAAACCGTTACGGAGGAGCTTGATAGCAAAAAAAAAATGTTTTGTTTTTTATTTACTAGGTACAATCTGTCTCTTTCGTGGGACATTCAGAAGTATGTTGGTTAGTGCTATCGCTGGCTCGCTCAGTATGTGACCTGTGTCACATCCTCATTGTTAAAACAGTGGTTATATTTAGTGTGATTGGATTAGGTCTTGAGGTGTGTGACTACTCAGGCCCAAATGAGCTAAGGATCTACACCGATGGATCAAAAACCGACCTCGGTACTGGAGTCGGAGTCTTCTCTGAAAACCTAAACATTAAAATATCCAGACCCTGTTGCAAGGAATGCTCGACACTGTCTACCAAGCAGAATGTGTAGGCATCATCCAGGCAGCACACACCATTGAGGCTAGGGAGGTTACGGATACACACATCCGTATACTCTCCGATAGTGCCTCAGTCCTTCAATCCTTAGAGAAAAACCAGATCACGTCGAGACCAATACTAGAATGTCATAATGCACTAGAACGTATTACGGTACAAAACCGCAATACGGTGACACTACAGTGGATCAAGGGGCACAGTGGATCACTGGGCAACGATGCGGCTGACGAACTCGCCAGGAGGAGCTCCAGCTCAAAAGCCCTCGGACGCGAACCCATTGTGCCCATTCCGTTTAATCAGCTAAGAAGTTAGGTAAAAGACTACACACAAACACGAGCGAAGGAATGGTGGACCTCGACACCAGGGTGCAGGCAGTCCAAGGAGGCTGTGCCATCCCTGGATATGAAGCTGACCAAGCGTCTTCTGCACCTGGACAGGGAAAGCTTGCAACTGGTGTCGGGGACCATCACCGCACACTGCTCACTGAACAAACACTTTCACACCTTAGGCATCACTGATAGTCCTCTGTGCAGAGCCTGCATGGAGGCGGATGAAACACCCCAGGCAGCACAAACCTTTTGAGTAAGTTTTGTTTAACAGCAGTCATAGAAACTAATTGCTGAATAAGACTACCGTAATTAGCTGATTAAGCGCTTACTCAGACGTTATTCAAGCAATTTGGGCACAAAATTATACTGCTAATAGCTGTGTAATAGCAACGTAACAGATGAATAAGTTTTGAATAATTGTACGACAAGCTGAGTATCTTCTACATAAAAGCATTTTGTTCTTTTGTACAAGTATTACAGCTCTGTTATCCAGATGATGAATGAATGATGAGTGAACTTTATGGTTAAGTCCTTCAAAGCTCGGATATTCAGATGATACACCGCGTTTAGCTTACTTCAGTATATTTTATCAAGAAGTTAATCAAATTAAATTGAAATTGTCAAATCCGAACACCGCGGTACGTCTTTATGGTGAATGCGACATTGAAATATAACATGGCCAAATTATATTACCTATCGTAATTAAATTTTACCCTTATTTATGCTTAAAGAAGGAAATTGTAGGTGCGCATGCAACTTTACTGTGTATTTATATATACATTTCGTATAAAATTTTCACGCGCCACCTGATAAGCCGGCTTTTGGAGAAATAAACAACATTTCGTCTATTGGTTTGTTTTTACGTGTGAAATATTTTTTATGTTATATGCAGTCTAAGGGTTCAAAAATAACCTTGTAATACTTTTATAAGAATATTATACCGATTTCGTTATTAAAATTGAGTATTTGAGTATAAAATTCCATATTATTATAATAGGTTACGTTATTCGATATGGCTACGCTCATTCTGAATAAAATCTGATTGCACAGCGGCTTATCGTCTTATGTCTGCTTAACAGGCCTTATGTGTCCACTTATTAAGTTGTTCTCTGGTTAAAAGTGGTCAAACTCAACATATTTTCGATAACTAGGCTGTTCTATAATCACACACATTCGTATTCATTTTTTTTGTAAGGCGGCATTTTCACACAACCGCAAAGTGCAGCTTTATATAGCCGCTTAAATACTGACTAACGTTAAAGAATAGTACTGCTTGTTTAAAAAAATGACTATTTTTCGTGAATACTCAGCAAACTTCTGCATAAGAATCTGTTACTATTGCTTTTAGCACAGTTAGCTGCACATTACGGTAATTTCGTACTTAAAGCGGCATAAAGCAGTTATAACAGCTATCTTAATTTCTGTTAAGTTACTATATGCTTCATAACAGAAACAACGCCTATTTTATACAGCAGCTGAATAACTGTCAAGATATGGTGTTTAATACAACTAAAAGAGAACAGAATATAAATTATCCGGTATCATGCTTGATAATGGAATTTTAAACCAATGTTATACAAAAGGTTACACAAACTCTTGAGTAACAGGTCTTTTTATGATGATTATTCAGTTTTAAGAAATAAAATCGGCAAATTACAAAACTAACTCAGCTAATAGAATTATTATAACAAAAAAAATAATTAATACAGAACTTCGTAGTACACACAGCTTCTATACATATATAATAAAGCTTAACCCTGCATAAGGTTAAATTGTTGGCCAGTTAAATGACTTGTGTGCTGCCTGGGACTGGCGTCACCCAGATCCGCAGGGAAACCCTTGGAACACCAAACTCCCTTGCGGACGCCCTGAGAAGACGGAAGATTGATCTGCTTCTGGAGGGAGGTGGGCTGGTTGGAGTAATCGGCCGCCATGGCTCACGTACAATGGTCCACATTTAGGGACTAACTGCGGAAACCAAACCCCCTAACATAGAACATAGATAGGTCTTGAGGTATTTTGCGCTTTAATCGTCGCGCTTTGTTGTGATTCTCCATTAGTGACCGAGCCAGTGCATTTAGGTGTTGTTGCATTCGTTCTTTATAGGACTTTGTATGGCGTACGATTTCCTGCTTCACAGTGGGCATTCGTAGGTCACGGTGTAGTAGTTCGTTGGGCACAAACCAGGGCGCGTTGGTTATCATACGCAGAGCTTTATTTTGAAATCTCTGTATGATTTCTATGTTTGAGTGAGATGCGGTGCCCCATAAATGTATCCCGTACGTCCAGATGGGCTTCAGTATTGCCTTGTACAAGAGTATTTTGTTTTGGAGAGATAGCTAAGACTTTCGCCGACTTTTCGTGTTTGGATACCAAGTTGCTTCCTCTTAGTGAAAATATGTTTCTGCCAGGTAAGTCTTTTGTCTAAATGCAATCTAAGATATCTCACATGATCTGCTTGTGGGACTTCAATGTTGTTTAGTGAGACTGGAGGACAGGATGCTCTTCTTGAAGTAAACGTAACAATGACTGATTTGGTTTCGTTGGCTATGGCTTTTATCCGCCACTTTTTAAGCCAGTCTGATATGTCATTTAGACCTTCTTGGAGTATTTGTGAGGCGATTTTTGGGTCACTATATGCAGCTAGTATGGCGGTATTGTCAGCAAAGGTCCCAGTAGTCCATTAGCGGCATCTACTGGAAAACCTTCATATGAATGAGGAATAAAGACTTTTGAGAGATGTTCTGAGAAGGTTTCGGCTTTCTCTTGGTCCGTCCGTGCCCAGGAACCATCAGATTTTCTTATAGGAGGAGAAACACTAACAGGCCGTTTCAGTCTTCTGGTGGCTTTCCATATTGAATAATCTGAGGAAGCAGTAGCATCCAGGCCAGTGAGATAATTAAGAAATCCGTCACGTTACGATCCTTGTCTAAAATGTGTTTCAACGGTCTGTTGATGTGATTGAGTTGTTTTTTCACACCAGGGTCTCTGCTTTGCTGCCAATGCTTTTTCATTCGCCTTTTTTGGATTATTTTATCTAATATATGTTTCGCTACATAGTTGTCCGTGCTTGTATGTGGTAGTGGTGGGGTTGACAACCAGGCTGTATCCTGCACACTGTTGTTGAAGTACAGAACAGCTTGTGTTATTTCGTCTTCACTTTTTAGACTAACAGGTTCCTGGAATGCTTTGTCGATGAGCTCTCGAAATAGGTGCCAGTTAGTTTTTTGTTATGCAGAACGCATTTTTTGGCGCATTCTTGGGCGGTAGTATGTAGTTCTACTATGATTGGACCAAAAAATATGACGAGATTTTTATATATTACTAGCTGATTCCCACGGCTTCGCCCGCTTGACAAATTATATACTAAAACCGTCCTCTTGAATCACTTATCTATTAAAAAAATCCCGCATCAAAATCCGTTGCGCAGTTTTAAAGATCTAAGCATACATAGGGACAGACAGACGCAGCGGGGGACTTTGTTTTATAATACGTGGTGATTAGATGTTATACCAAATATGTAGATGCTGCTATTTTTCCTGCAATGTTAAGAGCGCCCATCCCGTCACATTTCCCATACAAACGCTCGTACGTGATTACGGCGTTATAACAAATTATTCTCTATATATTTCTAAACTTAAAAAAAAAATCGGTAGGGGGAGGTCCCCGAGAACCGGACACTTAAGGAATAACAAAAATAAAAAAAAATCGTGTTATAATTTGTTTACTTCTCTTTAATTAGCTCTCTACTATATAACTAATCAACACAGATATACCAGCAGTCTCAAATGTAAATTTACTAGATAATAAGGAATAATCAACATAGAAAAATGGGCATGTTCAAAAAGGTCCCCTAATGACGGACAGCCAACTTATCGTTCATTTTTAAACTTAAACATTATTTTAACAAACAATTTTGTAACAATATCTATTACAATAGAACAAATCACTACTTAATAATGTAAATTAATCATAATTTTAATAAACTTTGGTTATAATCAGGAACGTTTTCTATAAAATCCCAAATCCTTAATATTATGGGTACCTACAGCCTGTTATATATTTCATGTTTGGGGGTATTCTCACATCTCTGTTTGGGTTTACCCATGTTGAATCTGAAAAACAAAAAATAAAAATAACAGATACAAAAAAATGTACTTGCTGTAAAAATGTCCGGTATAAGGAGACTTTGAGAGTGTCCGAACTTAGGGACCCTTAGATATATGCAAGAAAAAATCTCATTCACATTGTGTGTTATGAATCACAAAAAAACGCATGAATTATATCAGATAAGTACACAGGCAATAACAATATTAATAACATTGAATAGCATCCCATACTTTAAATACTGTTAGCAGACCCCAAAAAATTAGTTCGGACAAAATTTTTACTAACCTCAAAATTCGCATCACGCTCCACGACGAATAAGTCAGCACTGGCTATTGGCACTCGTCCCGCACTTCACTTGGGAGAAGCTTCCTAACCGCGGCACAAGCAACAAATTAGCGCACTTCTTCGCACTGATCAAATTCTGTCCGGCTTTAGGAGCCGTCCGGGCTTAGGGGACTTCCCCCTAACCATGTCTGAAAATCCGCTTTTTTGCACAGTTTTTATCTGAATTTTGACCGTTCATAATGCACTCATTCATTGAAAAAGTAAAAAAAAACAGTGTCATAGAAACCTTGTACATGTAATGGAGATTCTAAATTACAAACATTATTACCATAACTTGTAAGGCTTTTTCAAAAACACGTATTTCCTGGAACAAGTTTTATGAAATCTCCGCGCGACAATTTGCCTGGCGAAGTTATCGAGCTTTGCGTTGGTTGAAAAAATTTTTCAATCACGTTCGCGTCGATGTTCTCTAGAGGAGGATGGGCGCTCTTAAGTGGTTAAAACACTTACCCTAGGTATAAAGTAGCAGCCAGGTTCTATAGTGAGCGTCATGTTAGCGAGCAGGGGTCTTGCAGTGCGCAATCTCGCTAGGGGACCCGTGGGCCGCGGCGGGCAGTGAGGCAGGTAGCCGCCCACGTCGTGAACGTCCAGCCCGAGCAAGTGGCCCAGACCGTGCGGTTGGAGGATGCCGTGGATGCCGTTCTGTAGACAAAACTTGGAATTCACTACCCGCCTCTCTGTTCCCCGATGAGTATAATCTGGGTATCTTCAAGTCAAGTGTGAACCGGTTCATCCTAGGCAACCGTGTTCCAATTTCCGCATCATCACATATGATCAGAGGGCCTACTGTAAGTTTTTATTCGAACTCGATCGCGCTAACGTAAACTCCATTTTGTATTGTAAGTGGAATAGCGCAGTCTAGTGGCAACAATATCAAACACAATTATTTCATACAAATTGACATAAGCGATCGATTACATTAAAAACGCGATCGAGTTTGAATAAAATTCACACTAGGTCCTCAGGTGAGTTGTGCTTGCGGTCAAAGGCAAGCCTATTAGAATATAAAAAAAGCGGCCAAGTGCGAGTCGGACTTGTTCTTATCCGTACTACTTAATATTATAAATGCGATTTTTGCGACATAAACGGCCGTATCTTTTTTTCACGTTAACATAGAGGGTTCATTTTTTTTTACAGCATCATGGGGCCGAAAACTTGAGTATATGGTTTTAATTTCAACTCGATACTTCCACGCGTTCCCGGTAAAGGCTCTTGACAGACACACGGACAACAAAGTGATCGTATAAGGGTTCCGTTTTTTCCTTTTGAGGTACGGAACCTTAAAAAAAGAAGTGTTTCAATGTAAGATTGTTTCTCAATGTAGGTTTAAAGTAAATAAATTATTCATAGATCGTTGGGAGACATTGGAGGTACAATTATGTGTCTAAGGGCCTGCTTCATCATCTCTCAAAATACTCTTTTCAAGAATAGCGTAACTAATTTAATCGGAAACTATTGATTGGTGGTGAAAGAGACACCAAGTTGTTTTACAGCCGAGCTGGCAATGTTGTTTATCGCGAGTGACCGACCTAGAGCACTGGGCCCCAAGTCTGCTATTACAATAGTGTCAGAATGGTCTGTCATTGAATTCATAATTGTTGATTTTGACAAGTTCGGTAATCTACTAATATAATGGCGTCATTATGACTTTCCAATGGTCAACCAATGACACTCCATTGAAAGAAATTAGAATGGTAATCTCGTACATAGTGACAAATTAATTATTATTATTATTACTTAATTTACGAACTTCTTACTATTTCAGATTGCTTATAACACTTATAAATAACATGTATAAATATATATAAATGAAATCTGGCATGAATAAATGTTCAAATTTGTTGACAATGTCATTATAACACAATTCTATCACGAGACCTTTGACCGAGCAATGATCGACCATTATGGATTTAGCAGATTACGAACTTTTTGCAAAATGACAATGGAATCGTGTTGGAATGACGAAATTATAAAAATAGCAGACTTGGCCCCCTGGTCACTTACCGTGATCATGTCTTCAACATTTCCAGTCAGGAGGCCTCCTTTCTTCAAATGTTCAAGCATGGCTCTGTTAGCTGCGAGGTGCATATCCGTCCACAATACGCCCGGTTTAGCTTCCCTGAAAATAACAGAATATTTTAAGAGTATGGATTCTAACTATGTACTGCACTATTGCGATAGTAAGTTTGCAAGTGATTTACTCCATAATGCGAAAGAAAAGAAAACGGCCAGGAGTGAGTTAATCGGAGGAGGAGGATTGATTATCAATCCTCCTCCGTAAAATATTTAACACTAGATACAAAAAACATACACAAAAACCTAGGGTAGTTTTACCAAAAAAATGTAATTAGTCCGTCAGTTAGATTATCGAAAAATATTGGATACGTATTTTTTGTTTTATCAAATCAATAAAAACTGACTAAGATAAAACGCATCAAAGATCATGAGTGAGGGTTTGTGACGTCACTTCGCCAGTAAAAGTGTACTGACATCGTGATGTCACGCGAGTTTTCGACGCACTGTATCGTCTTCATTCTTTGTTTACGTGAAAAAAGAAAAAACACGTGTCCAATATTTTTTGGAAATCTATCTGACGGACTAATTCGATTTTTTTTTCGTAAAATACCCTATTGGGTACAGACATCATTTACCAATAGTTTCAAGATAGATAGATCTAAGAACTAAGTTTAAGACAGAAATAGTCAATTGAGTTGGCAAATTACAAACTAGAAGTGACGTTATACGTATTAAATCGCCATACCTAATCTATGAAGAAATCGCGTTTTGACAGGTCAATAAATTGGTGGTGTCATCTAGGTACCCTATTGTTTAACTTTATTTTATTTTTATAGCGTCACTATCTTTTGCCCGCGACTTCGTCCGCGTGAATGTCGGTTATCGCGGATGCAGACAAAGTTGCGGATCAAAAAGTAGCTTATGTCCTTCCCCAGGGTTCAAGCTATCATCATACCATATTTCATCAAAACCGGTTCTGCCGTTTCATCGTGAAAGCGTCTGTCTGTTACATTCGCATTTATAATATTAAAGTAGGGAAGTATGGATATATTGGTTTGTATAGCGGCCATAGCACACACACACTCATACACATTCTGTAAACATTTCTAGTGTCTACCTATTACGGTTCAAAAGATACAGCCCTGTGGGTGCCGGACAGATAGCGGAGCTTAGTAATAGAGTCCTGTAGGCACCCTTTAATATTACCTGATAACAGCATCTCTACCAGCCAGCACAGCTTCGTAAATAAGTTTCTGGTCTTCCGTGAACTTGCCGTTGGCTGGGAACGAGCAAGTTATGTCAGCCGCATAGCCCGCGTAGTTGCCACCCATGTCGAACAGACTGCAATCATATTTAAATGTAATATAATATCAAAGCACTTTGTCCGCGAGTTCGTCCGTGTTTATTTTCTCAAGGATCCCTATTTTTTCCAAAATATAGCCTATGTTAATCATGATAATGTAGCATTCTAATGGTGAAAGAATTTTTATATATATCAGACCAGTAGTTTTTGAGTTAAATCCGAATAAACAAACAAGCAAATCTCTCCTCTTTATAATATTAGTATAGATAGTATAGATCATCATCATTGCTGTCCACTCTCTACAACATCGAAAGGCCACCCCGAGAGATCGCCAACCAACCCAGCCTGCAGCGTCCTTAGCATGCTATGGAGAGAGTGATGCTCGGGGTTTCTTTGGTGAATAGAATTCGCAATGAAGTCAATCGCCAGAGAACTAAAGTCCCCGACATTGCGCGTAGATTCAGCACGCACGAAGTGGAAGTAGGCCGGTCATGTCTACAGACGGACAGGCGGTAGATGAAGCAGACACGTTTTAGAGTGGCGACTGCGTCGGAAAACTTTTGTTGCTGCACTCATCATTTGCTGATTATTATTGATCGTTGTATTGTTAAAGTTGTTGAATTCTAATGTGTAATGTGGATGTTTTTTGGATACTTTAATTACTTCGCATCGACGGAAACATTCAGACACAATGTAAATTGTTATTGAATAAATAAAATGATTAATACAAGAAACTACTCATGACATACTCACCACATATCACCATCATTGATCATTTTAGTGTTAGGAGCAGAGGCGTGTCCATAGTGAAGTGTGGCGCCCGTGTCGCCCGAGCCACAGATACATGTGTACGACACGTGGCGACAGCCCCCCACGCGGTAGCAGTGGTCTAAGAACACTGACTCGCATTGGTACTCCTTTCTACCGGGCTTAGCATAGAGCATCACCTGTTATTAGATATTGATAATTTGAATTGAAAATTGGTGGCATTAAAAGTGTTTCTAGAGCAGTTTCGATCATAGGACATTCTTAAAATTGGGCAGCTTTGTTAGATCATTTTGGAAATGTGGGAAAATATCCAGGGAGACGGATAGTTTCAAACTGCGAGACATTTAAAAAGTTGAGCCGTCGCAGGATGCCTGGCAGATGAGAAACATCGAAATTATTTTGAATAGAAAATACGCATAAAACGATGGTTTATTAAAGGATCTTTATTAAATATCAACTTTAATTATTTATTTTTTTTAAAAAGAGAACCGCCTTCAATATCTAAAAAGTGATAAATAACTTTAGCACAGAACACATGACTTTAGTTTCGGAAGTCGGTGGCTTTGTTCTTTTCTGTTTGTTGTTTTGTATTGCCACCTTGATAAAGATGGAAAGATGGAAGAAAAAAAATAAGTTTAAAAACTAAAACCCGACTACAACAAAAAATGATCTAAAAAGTACGAAACAAGAAAATATTTCACACAGAAATCAAGACATAGGTACAAAATGGTCAAGGTAAGCAGTGGTTGCATGCCTGTATCCCATAAGAGTGCGATGAACATGAATAATTATAATGGCATGCAACCACGGCTTACCTTGACCATTTTGTACCTAAGTTTAAAAACTAAAACCCGACTACAACAAAAAATGATCTAAAAAGTACGAAACAAGAAAATATTTCACACAGAAATCAAGACATAGCTATGTCTTGATTTCTGTGTGAAATATTTTCTTGTCTGAAACTAAAGTCATGTGTTAAATCAAGACATAGCTATGTCTTGATTTCTGTGTGAAATATTTTCTTGTTTCGTACTTTTTAGATCATTTTTTGTTGTAGTCGGGTTTTAGTTTTTAAACTTATTTTTTTTATTTAAACCATTTTGGAGTCACAGCTAAGTATTATATATTTAAAAGGTACTAGTGAACCCCTTTCTAATGATACTAAACACGGTATGCGTATCTTAATTTATTTGGTAATCTTTCCTTTTTTCAAATAATTTGTGACAAGTCACAACTAAATATTATATATTTGAATAGTACTAGTGAACCCCTTTCCAATGATACCAAAGACGGTATGCTTGTCTTATTTTTTTTTTATAATCTTGTTTTTTTTTAGTCCGCCAGAGGGCGCCACGTTGGATTCGGTGACACGTCATATAGTCTATAACCAGCGGACAATCAAGACGCTTCTAACGATACCTTATTTGTTCAGTTCTGATAAGTGGTTTAGGAGCTATGAGCGAACAGATGAACATACATACATATATACATACATACATACATACATACATAGCCAGTCAAAATCATAACCCTCCTTTGGCTTTGCCGTAGTCGGGTAAAAAGAAAACATCTTCGCGGTTATTGTTGTTTTTTTCAAAAAGCGCTGAATTAGATTCTGTTTGTTGTATACTAAAACCTTTTCCAGAATGTAACAAATAAACACATTTCTGAAAACCGCATCAAACTCGGTTCAGCCAAACGGGAGATAATCGCGGACAAACATACATACAAACATACAGGTCGAACTGAGAACAACCTTTTTTTTTGAAGTCGGTTAAAAATAGCATGTTTTTATGACGACGTGTCATCACGCCAACAGCCGATCTGACCCGCCGCATTAGATATTTCGCATCAAAAATTAGATATTCTAAAAATCCGAACTACAAAGAGTAATCTGTTGACGTCTGTAGTTTGCATGGGAAAATCTGCCCATGCACAAGCACAATTTTATCCTTTAAGCATTATTTTGAACATCCAATGAAAACTGTAGTACCCAAGGTTTCATTACCAACCATGTACCTAATCAACAGTAAAAGTTAAGTACCTATCAGTTTCTAAATCCTATTAAAAAATTTAATTGAAAAAGTAATGACCTGTTTATGAGCATCAGATGATATCTTGCACACATATCGCAGAACTTCAATCTCTTCTGGCGTCTTGATAACGCGCCTGTGAAGAATACAAATAGTTTATTACTTCACGCATATTTGCGTATTTAGCTATCAGAATAGATAGTAATGTAGATATTCGTTTTTAGATAACTATGAGCATGTTATGTTAGAATGCAGATATTGATACAGCATATTTATCTATTCATTATCTCGTTGTGTAGTCCACAGCTGTATGTACATTACTGTTGTTTGTTGCATGATAGCTAGGAAACTCAGAACTATAGCCCTTAATTTAAAATTAAGAAGATATATTCTATCACACTTTACACAGGTCTCCTGTATATTAATTTTTTTGCTTCGTAGTCTCAAATACCTTTGTATGAAGTACCTAGGTACTATAAGTAGTAACTGCAGTTTTTTGCATCATAGCTAGGAAGCTCATATTTTACATGGAACTACGCCCCCTATTTTTAATTGATTTGTATACATATAGAATATATTTTTTAATATAAATGTAATGTCTCAGTCAGAAATAGATGAATTATTATTAACTTAATATTTCTATCATCTTTTAGGGAAGGCCGCGTCAGACAATCGGTGATCGATTTTTGTCGGAGAAATGGTATACCTATATGAATTCTAATATTTCACATGGCGTGCTTGTACAAAAATGCGCCTTATTTGGATAATAGAAAAACGACTTTATTTCAAAAGTCATAGGGAAAATTTCGTATTACCCAAATAAGGTGAATTATTGTACAAATGCGCCATGTGAAGTACCAGCATTATATACCGACATGGATGTTCCATAAAAAGTCGGTCCTACGAGACTATGAAAATATAATCATCCGATCCGACGTGGGCGGAGGTCGTTGTATAGTCATTCAACTACATATTTTATTGCTTATTTACT
Organism: Charanyca ferruginea; assembly: GCA_947361185.1. Taxonomy (NCBI): domain Eukaryota; kingdom Metazoa; phylum Arthropoda; class Insecta; order Lepidoptera; family Noctuidae; genus Charanyca; species Charanyca ferruginea. Next base: position 51,284,225 of record OX376055.1, on the reverse strand, counting down.
AACCTAAGCAAGCAATATGTTAGTTTTTTCTTGGCAAGTAAATACAATGGCCAATATAATCAACAATAACAGCAAGTACACAATAAGTGATGCTAAAATGAAATCATATTACAATAATGTATAAATGTAGCATTGATAAAAAACAATTACCTGATAAGATTGATAACAGCATTTACATAAGCAGTGTTTACAGATAGAATTCTTTAGGTACATTCAATATTAAGCAAAATCAATATGTTAAGCAATCCTTTATCACATAATACCTATTATTACCGATTAATAATGAGATACTTACAGTTCTGCGATGATAGGGAATAATGTATGGTTGTCAACTTTGAATCTGTAAAAAGACAAGAATTTTATTTAGAACTAGCGACCTGACCCAGCTTCGCATGGGCCTATAGCCTTCCTCGATTAATGGACTATCCAACACAAATTTTTTTCAATTCGAACCAGTAGATCCTGAGATTAGCGCGTCAAACAAACAAACTCTTTAGCTTTAGCTTCTGTGCGTGTGTATGAAAGTGAACTCCTCCTAAACGGCTGGACTGATTATGATGAAATTTTTTGTGTGTGTTCCAGTGGATTCGAGAATGGTTTAGAATCACAGTTGGACCCGGTAGGTGGCGCTGCAGTCGATTTGTAGGACTTTTTTATTTTAAGGGCAGGACAACGTCTACTAGGTCCGCTAGTATTAGTATAGATTAGCTGATGCCCGCTACTTCGGCGGAATCGGTCCAGCCCTTTCAGAGATTAGCCGGAACAAACAGACAGATTGACAAAATTAAAAAAAATTACCTTGTTGACCTTGTTACCGTACTTTTATATGCATTTAGTAAAAAGCTGTTATTTCGACATTACAAACAGACACTTCAATTTTATTTATTACTAGCTTCTGCCCGCGGCTTCTGCCGCGTAAAAAGAACAATTATCCCAAGGGAACATATTACCGGGATTTAGAATATCCTATATGATAATTCAGGAAATGGTCTATCTATGTGCCAATTTTCATGCAAATCTGTTCAACGGTTTGCGCGTGATTGAGTAACAAACATCCAAACATCTTCACAAACTTTCGCATTTATAATATTAGTAGGATTATAGACTACCTACCGTTTCCAGCGACTTTGTCGGCTTGGAAGTAAAATCTGCTTAACTGAGATCTCCTACCTATAATCTATCTACCTGATCAATTTCGTAAGTATACATAGATTTTTTTGTTTAGTCATTGAGTGACCTTTATACAACTAGCGACACGCCCCCTTGGCAAGACTTCACACGGGAGCAATGTAGATGTAGATACTAATGTATTATCGACATATTTCAACAAATTTTCTATACATATACACTTTCCACTTGAATGACCTACTCTATCCTATTGATTAAAACTGCATTATAATCTGTTGTATACCTAACCTAGTATAAAATATCTAAACATATAAATATAGGGACAGACGGCGGGAACCGACGTTGTTTTATACTATACGAGATGTTAAAACCATTAATTATACTGAATTAGACAAATACATAGCTGGACTTTGAATATATCGGGAATTTATAGTTGTTATAAATAAACAAGTAGGTAAGTGTCTGTAAAAAATCCCATTGCGGCTTTTAAATGTATGATTGATAAAATTGCTTGTTATTGTTCTACATTATTTTACTGTCATAAACTATTAGCAGTTTTTATTTTATGGGAACACATCATCATCACCTGCCTAGCCTTTTCCTAAGAATGTTGGCTTGGCTTCCAGTATGACTGGATGCATCTGAATACCAGTGCTTTACATAGAGCAACTGCCTGTCTGACCTTCCACAACCCAGTTACTGGGTAACACAATACCCTTAGTAAGACTGGTTGTCAGACTTTCTGGCTTTTGACTACTCATAATGACTGTCGAAGATCTACTAACTACAGCCTGGACCAACAGCTTTACGTGCTTTCCCAGGCATGGAGGGCTCTCGGTATGAAATGGATGGTCACCCTGACCCATCCACAGATTTTCCACAGCAAGCGTAGCTTAAACAAGATCAATCGCTCCATATGGCTTTTACTTGACCACAAGCTCCACATTTTATGGGAACACAGATTACACTAACTATTTAAAGCAACTACTGATAGCAAAAAGACAATTTAAGAAGTCAAATTTGACATATCTTTTTTAAATAATAATTAACAAATAATTTGTGTTTTTGAGCGCATTTGTTCAATATAAAGTTAAACTTGATGCTTACGAATGATACTCATTGTTATACTGGTAACATAATAATTAATTAGGATTATGAATTTGATTTTTCAATGTCTTACACAGGTTGCCGCTCGTTGTGGTGTTCTATGCGGAGGCCTATGTTCAACAGTGGACGTCTTTCGGCTGATGATGATAATGTAGACGTTCATACAAAGTTGGGAAGAAGAAACGTCAAATCAGACTTCTTAGATTGTCAGGAGATTAAATGGGTTTGGGTTAGTCTTTAGTAAAGTTTCTGTTATCATTGTTATACAATGTGTGTCTATATTTTTAAAAACATCAGTTTTACTTACTCATCAATTCCCTCAAATACTGCCTCTTTGGCAGTCAAACCACTATCTGTGTTTGGGCCACTCTACAATATAAGAATACTGCAAATTATTGGGTTTAATTTTTATGTAAATTTATATGTAATTTTAAAGTATACTATTTTGGTCTTACCAGGGTTAACAATTTCTCTGGGTTCAAGCTCTTGAGAACATTTTGGAGCTGAAATAAAAAGTTAATGAGTTTTGTATTTTCTGTGACTTATTCTCATTGCTATCATTTTTACATCAAACAACATGTCTGTTTCAGATATTATTATTAACACTAAGAAGTATTAAAACAACACAATTTTTATTTATAATTACCAGTGATCGGAATAGGTAGAGCTATTTAGGTTCATTGACCGCAAACATTGATGTTAATATGGATATTTCACAGGATTCCGACTGATACTACGGGATTTTATTGAATTTCATTATTTTTATCAATATGTATAAAAATGGTTTATATAAGCCAATAGCGCATGAGCGACGTTGTAAATTTTACGTCAAAACGCACAGCTACACGTGCTGTAATAAAACTTTTTGCCAAGCGCGCGACGGTGCCGCTTTGTTGAGACGCGTAATCTCGCCGCATTATGGAAACAAAAGAAAACAATAGCGGGGTGTTTCTGCCGCTAGAGTGACGCACCTGTTTTTGTCTCTTTCTGCGCCACTAGAATTCAATTATGATTTTACTACATAAAAACCAAATCCCAGAACTCGGGGAATATCCATATTATTCTAACCTATGCCAAGGACATAAAACAGCTCTACCTATTCCGATCTCTGATAATTACAGATAATTAGGTATTTACCTCATCAACATAATGTACTTCATCAACTGCATATAAATTCTTGAAGTCATCACAGCTCAGAAGTTTGCCCATCCAGATTTCATAGTCTTCTGGTAGACGGCGCACAAATAAATGTGCTTTCCTGGTAGCCACATCCAGTGCAAAGTAGCAACCTGGCTCACGGACACCACACACCCAGGTAAAGTAGGCTTCCTGATAGAAATAAACATTATTTTATTTTACAAGTAATGTAAATCAATATGAGAATAAAAACCTTTGAGATGGGTCCGATGGGGATTAGGCGGAAGATATTGTGATAGAATTTTAGGGCAATTTAGTAGGTATACTTATAGTTTGAATGAGTAATTATTTGGAATAAGTCAATTTAATCCACTGTCCCATAGCAAAGTGTGGCTCATAAGTAAAAAAACTTTCAGACTTGCCTGTCTAAACACATATTCGATGTCGGTGTCATAGTGGCTGACGTCCTCGCCGCCTTGCAGAACCACTATTTGCCCACTTATTAATTTGTCAGCCAGCCGATTTCTGTTCTTAGCAAACAAAGACAAAGGGACGTCCAACGTTCCCGGACCCATTGACCATGTCGTTGCCATCTTCGCTGACAAAGCAATACTGATCCTAGGTTTACTTGCTAGCCGGTATAATACTGACGATAAGCGCAAGATTTGTAATTGATATAGATTACGACGCACTGTAACAAAATAATAATTACACTTGTTATGATGCAACTCGATTAGTAAACGTCTTTTGCTGAATAAATTTATTAAACATCTATTTCTTAACATTTGAATTGATCGGAAAGAAACTGTATCAAGATTTTTTTAAACAACTATTTACATTTTGCGGATGCTAATTACATCAACATCAATGTATCTTTTGGGTTGCCGTAATTTATAAAACCAAACTGCCAATAGTCAAATAATGTGTTAGGAAATCAGCTAATAAATTCATTATGTTCTGTGTAGTCTTTAAATATTGTTTATTAAAATATCGAATATTTATAAAATAAAGAAACATACAATTATATGTCGACTTACCAATACTAAATGATATGAAAAGTTAAAAAATATTATTTTATAGATAAACGTATGTACGGAACTCTCTATTATTTTGTATGTTGCAATCACTACTACAAAACAATCTTGTCAAGTTGTCATGTTCTGAATGTTGTCAACAACAGGTCTGAGTTGTCAACAAAGTCAAACACACAGACTGCAGAAACTGACTGACAGTCAGCCACAGTGACATTTCATATAAAATAATAAATAAATAAATAATAATATGTGGGGACATTTTCACACACGGCCATCTGACCCCAAACTAGGGAGACCCTGTACTATGGGTGTTGTCAGACAGCTGATATACATACACAAATACATTTTTTAAAATGTAAGAACCAATTTGTAAACATGAGGCTTTTGGGTAAAATTAAATTTACTTGTTTTGCTACTCGACACTAGGTGGCGCTACTAGTATTATTTACTTTTTTATTTTGTGTTTCATAATCTGAGCCACCAGCGATGTACAGAAGGAAAATAAACAGCTGAGCTGTCAGACTAGAAAAACGTATTATAATATGTGATATTGTAAACAACATAAAGCCAATCAATGAAGGTGATTGTTATTATGTTGGTAGGTATCGTATTTTTCTACATTTATGCTGACTGTATACATTATAATATTATAACATATAAAATTCCATTTTAGCATTTTTTTAATGAGAATAGCAAAATAATTGCAGTGATAATTAGGTACCTATCTAGAATAGTACGACCATACGCATACCTATCCTAATGTCTGCAAAAAATTGATAAGTCGCGTGTCGAGGAAAAAACTGAAATTGATCTGCAAGCCTTAGCTATTGATAGGTCTCCGTGCGTAACCTATCAATAATCTAAGCTGCGACTGCTGCGAGCTTTGGAAAGGTTGTTAAAATAAAATAAAATAATCATTTGAATCATCAAATATTTAATAGACGAAAAATAGAACTAACACTGAAAGTTTTCGTAGATAGCTATTTTTAATTAAATATTTTGTACAGCTAAATTATTCAAGAAATTAATTCAAAAATTTAATTTTTTGATATTAATTGCTTTTGTTACTTATTTTTTATCTAAATCACAAGATCGACGATAAATTAAACTACCTAAAAATCACAAAATGCACTAAAACATGCACACATGTAATATTACGATGATTTTTATACCTTATTTGGTACAATTGTACATAGTTACACATTGATGAAATAAAGTATAGCTAGATAGGAATTTTATAAAACTAATTACACTACAAATTGTCTAGGTTGCACTGCGACCATTTCAAATGGAAGGTATTTTCTGAAATCGCAGTGCCACAAAAATTGATTTTCCCTAATTTACCACATGCGAGGAAGTAACTGTACGGTACTTATTACAATGTATAAGTGTACTGTTATCTCTACAATCACTTTTTGAAAGTTTTTATAACACAAAAAATGACCTAAATGACTGTTTACATTAGATGTTTCGCTAGCATAGAATTAGTGTACAAATATTTTTAGCGAAATATCTGATGTAATGTTGTTGAGATAAGTAGTATGTCACTTATTACAAGGAGGTGAGGTATTAATAAAACTAATAAAGCAGTTCACTTAAGTGTAGAAACATGAAGTAGGTGTAAAAGACAACGGACATTTGCTATCGATTATTTTAAATAATGACATAAACAATAGTTAAAGCTCTTGAATTATACTTCACATTAGCTAATTTAATTAGATGGAAATGTTTTTATGCGCGACATTCAGTCACAAAGTTTTAATTATTATAGAAATAAGTACTTCAGAACGCATTACAATACTAAAGGCTAGTTACGTCATTCAGTACTTTGATCATGATCAGTTAAGGTCACTATAAAACGAAGAATAAATATTATGATTGTAGAGTACGCGCGGCCATTTTGGTACGTTCTCGTGACTCGTGTCGAGCGGGACACGTCATTGGCGGCTATCTCTTTCTTGCACGCTCTCCGCATATAGCACCATTGTAACCCGACACGTTTCTTACACACAAGCGATTTCACAACACATTCGACACTTTCACAACTGAAATGTTTTGTTTATAAATTATGAATCTACAGAAATTTCATGACACAGTTGCTTCTTTTCTTGTAATCTCCGAACAGCCTCGGCGACAAGGGCATTCTGCTCCAGCAGCCTTTCCACAAGATCGACTGGTTCTTGTTTTCTAATGTAGTAAGGTGCAGCCCGAGCTCGAGCCTGCAGGTGTAGCTTTTGTTTCAGGCCAAGGGTGAGTTCCTCAATGGCAGGTAATCTACTGGAGGATAACGGTCGATTTTGTTCTTCAGAGGAATGGCGATTGTCATATCTGGACTTCTCTTTCAACATTGTGGTGAATTGAACGGTTAGAATTTGAAGATTGATAAAGTGAGGGACTAGAGATCTCACCGGTACGGTGGGCAGCGAGCAACAACGTTTGCGAATGCCGAATGAATGAGCGAGTGAGCCAGCTCGACCCCAGCGTAGGAAAGACGGGCCTCCGCGGGGTACAGCTGAGGGGGAAGGGATGACGTAGTCTGATGCGCAGTCGTGCCGGGCTGTATACAAACAATACGATGGACGTAAATAAACACAAGACAGACTCGATATGCCCGTACAGTGAACGGTGTTATCTATGTGTCAGTGGTTTAGCTAGTCGGCCGACTTGCTGAATCATAAAAAGGTTTTTACAAAAAGAAGACAGGTATGTTCGCCCTCGTGCTTGATTGATATGAATAAAATGTATGATCTAGTGGAGAGAGCTTATGAGCCTTGTTTAATTTAGGTATAACCATTACTCTTTAAAAATAAGTTGGTAGATATATCGACACTACCAAGTAACTAGATAAGTATGTAGGACCCCGACCTGATTTGCAAATAAAGGATGTCACGGTACTAGATAATTTTGGTACCTTACCCATCTACAATGTAAAATTAAAAGAGAAACTTATTGCTAAAGATAAATTGAATGTTTTATAAAATTTTATATTGTAGGTGGATTGAAGTTCAATTTTAATTATTATATAAACATCACGATCATGCGTACGAAATAACAATGATGTGTGTTTATCACTAATTATAATGTTAAAATATCAGCGGCCACATCGTGAAGGCACTGTTTTTGTATAGGTATCTATCTGCGTGTCTCGTGTTTGGGTGAAACAAAACTAAAAACGGACAATGCCCTCGGTTTTTTCCAGACTACGATCACGTAGTTTTTTTAATGTGGTACGTACATACCTATGTTATATTGTTATGACCGTTTTAAAGTCTAGGTTGTCACACATCTTCATGATTAAGAATATGTGTTAAGATATTTGAGAAATCTACCAACGCTGTTATATGACGTGATTGTGAGCCATGGAAGTAATTAGGTACCTACCAGGGTAAGTTTAAAACGACTGCCGTATGAAGTCATTGACTTCTAAATAGTGCGACCGTTGCTTTTTGTAACCACGTTTTATGCCATCACTGTGATGTTACATTTTACAATTTTTAATAGCAAATTGCTTTTAGATCTAAACATTTTTGTTTGTTATTGAACCAATTTTTCGTACATTCAAGGACATTTAAAATAAAAATTGTTTTGCAAACATCCTTCTATCTATGCCTTTATTAAATGAATAACCACGTGGATACAGAGATCTGTTGCTGTACATTTCTAGATTTCTACCTAAATAGTTAAGTAAATTAAATACGACTATTACGAATAATAACGACTGTTTTAACAAAATGTATAAACATGTTAGAAAAAACGCAAACAATTCTATTATTATTAACTGTAAACCATTTGCTAATCTTAAATGTATTAAATTAAGCGACGACAGCCTCTAGTTTGACCTTCGAATGCCTAAAGATAACACACGCTACTACGATTAATATTATTTTATAGTCACCTGTTACGGGACACATGCGGCAAAAGTTTGTAAAATATTGTAACATCATGGGTACGAATCAGTAAGTACGAATACGTAGGTATGCGCTTCTTATCTTGTATCGTAGGTAGGTACCTACTTGTTTTTCCATAATATTTCATGAATCATAATAGGTAGGTAGGTACCTACTATAACAAGAATTTTCACTCAATAATTTCCATCCGGTAATCATCCGGTATCCACAAAATGTTTATCAACAGGACGGTATATTTTTAGTAGGTAGATAAATTACCTTATTATGTAGCTATCTTTATCTTGATAAATAAAATCGTATTTACAATCAGATTAGCCAATACCTACCTAGCAGAGTTTTATTGTTATATTGATATTATTTTGTTTGATTGGTAACTTCTTCTGTTACTTGAATTTAGTTAGGTAGGTATAACCTTAGAATAATAACGCCATTACCTACTTTAATAGGTATACAATACATATCTAGTACGTACCTACTTACACAATATTAACAAATATAGCACTGTACCTACCTATTAAGACTTAAATTGCATTGTTTATTAAAAAAACGACCTATACGATTTTTCTGTAAGTAAAGACACCTACCTGCTTACGTCATTCTCTCAATTCTTTACATTTCGAAATATCTCCGTTCAATTAGGTAAGTACCTAAGTAGGTATGTCCTCGTTTTATTTCTGATTACATAAGTCAATAATGTAAACACGGACACATAGTAGCCTACATGTTTTATGTTTTGAGGAAGTAAACAACATAATTTAGTTCTACCTACAGTTTATGATTATAGCAAAACAATAATAATAATAATGCTAGAAAATAAACCTATTCAACTCGACAAGAAGCCTAATTATTTAGGCGTCGTAGTTATTGTAAAACCGTGCAAAAATAAACAGGTAATTCTTGTTCTTACATAGGTATTAATTAAAATTCTCTGCGTATTTATATTTCTTGTGAACATACGCATTAAATTCTATTGTTTCCTCTTTTTTTTTACTTAATCGTTTGCTAATTATTTATCCATACAATTTCAATGGAAATGTAATTAATGGTTTTGTAAAATAGCGCCATCTAGTGCCTAGTAGCAGAACTTTAAACAGATGACGCTACACTACACTAACATCCAATTAATTTTTGTTTTTAAGTAGATACTTTTAATCTACAGCTTCATGGTACTTATATACGAATGTACTTATGCTTCAAGGGTCTTGAGGCACTTGAATGTCTCTTTCTCTCATCCCACGACAATCATAGTAAAAAATGGGCTTTGGCTTTAGGCTTTAGTTCCGATATTGGTCACGCGCCAAAGAACGAAGTAGAGTTAGTACTCCGACACATTTGCAAACATGGAATAAGATTGTTTCAATTTAGAATCGCATCGCAGTTTTCACCAAAGCGAGCCACTGCAGGACACAGACCTCTTCCTTTGTCCTGCAGTGGGGTAATGTACCTGTAGGTAGTAGTATGTCTAGAACAGACATTAGACGAGATAGATAACTTCGCTATTGCCCACTTGGTGGCGCTCGTGTCGCGGTTCGAAGATCGTTTCGGTTTTTATAAGAAATAAATACACGCGAGCCATGGATAAAGTAAGTACTTAGTATTTACATTTTCTTATTTTACAAATATTTGGAAAAATGAGACGACCTTGAGGTTATTTTTAAGATTTGATCGTAATTAATAGTGAATAATAGTAATAGTGAATAATGCTAAAAATAAGAATGCAGATGGAATGATAATAATTGTCCTTTTGCACCTTTTCAGCAAGCGAAAAGGTTGTTTGTACCTAGTTTCAGCTAATCTTAGTTGCCTACCTTTTAGATAGGGTGTAGTAATATTTAACACCAATTTCGCGGTGAACAAAAGCCGTTTGACTGACTTCAAGTTGTATAAAGATATTTGCCCCAAACATGTTCCACAAAATAACTGAAATAACATATTTTTCATAAAAAATCGAAAGTTGAAAATTGATATTCCTGAATTTCATAATTCGCAACATCCTCCATCATCCTGCCGAGTCAACTGATGTGTCAATTTGGTACCTATGTCAAAATCTTGTCGAGCAGAGTGATTTTATAAGGTTATGTGGTTACATGGGAAAGTAGCAAAAAGATCCATTCCTGAGCATTTCCAGTTAATTAACAAATTGTTGTTAATTTATGTTAACACGTTAATTGTTGTTAACGAGTTGTTAATTTATTGTGCGCTGCTTGTAACTGATTCAAAATCAAGAATTTCAGGTGTATGAGAAAATATAATCTATAAATATATTATTGAGATAGAAACAAAAAGCATTCAGAAAATGTTAGGTAGTTCATAAAATAACAATAAATTTTAAAATTCAATTCAGTTTTCAGTTTTTTTAATCTGTTCTATAACATCATGAAATAGTAGCTGCCATGTTATTACGCCGTACGGCTGTGTAAACAAAAAATTGACAACATTCAGTCAAACGATTGTCGTGAGGCTTGATACTTTTATTATTTTCGTAACCAACGTAATTTTTTAATTATTACACCTAACTATTACAAAATATTATTTTAATTATTTAACAGCGCATTTGTTAGGTACACAGCGAACTAACGTCATTTCCGCAGAGCATTCTGGCGTTCACTATGATGCGTTTTCGTCAAACTACGCGTGTTTGACGATTTTGATGCATTTTTATGGCACTTATCGATTGAATAATTCTTTTTTGTTTTTTTTTTGGTTTAGCACTACAGAATAATTGAGACACTTTTAAAAAATGGGTGTAATACCAGGTAATACCCTTAGAATAATAACGCATAGAAACCTAGTACGAGCATCAAAAGTACGAGTATTCAAACTCGACCTTATATGGCCTAGTTTGCGCAGCGAGCCGTCAGTGCTCAAGGTCACACTCCATTGAATACAGCTTAAGGATTCTGAGATTGAAGGCTTCTTGCCTTCAGATGAAGATATCGGGGACCCAGAGTAAGGACCCGAACCTTCAGAATCTGTCTGTTTGCAGGATCAAGGAAGTGATGACATAAAAGTAGAAGATGGTGAAGAAGTTGAAATGGAACTTGTTAAACGTGGAAGAGTACATGGAAGGGGTCGAGGTATAAATAATGCTATAAATAAACGTGGTTGAGGTCGTGGATCGAGAAGAGGTAGTATAACAAGAGCTGAGGAAACAGAAACCAGTGAAACTGAAGTGTCAACCCAAAGGGGTAATTGGGACGAAGGGGATTTCAACCCGCTTTTTTCACCATTATTTGTATATATTAAATATAAAATTTGATTTTTACTTTAATAAATAAATAAAAACATAAAAATAATTTTCTTTTATTAAGAACCAAAGATCACTAAACGCCCAATGTGCATTTAAATGAACACGAAATATCAACTTAAAACTGGCTGTAATATATTCCTTTCCTACATAGAATACACAGAAAATCTACCTAGAATAAAAAAAATCTTGGTTACATTTTTCCTAAAAAAAAACTAGATAATATTATGCTTGGGCTGGAACAATGTTAGTCGATATTGTTCATTGTATTGTACAATGGGCGTTTAGCTCATCTTGCCAAATTTTGCTTGGGCCTTACGAGGATAGCACAACCGGTAAACATAAAAAATATGATAAAATTACATTTCACATGTAAATAAGAACATTATTTTATTACTTTTACGTAAATCGATCTCCGAATAAAAATTTTCATAACCTAATTTATTACAATGAAGTGTTGCCAGTGTTGTACGCTATACTGACTCGTGTCAGTACAGCACGAAGCGCGTTGTAGGTATTCGTTTTTGGATTTGTATTTGCTTTTTTGGCTTCACTATCAGTGTTCCGCGCGGTCTATTTGCCTTTTGTTTCATCTGAGGCATTCACCATTATGATCTCCACTTAAAAATAAATTGTTCTAAAATCGAACTGGCCACCGCAAGTAGAATATAAATAAAAGAATAATAAATACTTTGATTTTAGTAATATTGCTTTTTCACTTCTCTTGCTCAAAAAGGCCGACATTGTAGCATAACAGAGCGGGGATAAAATAGCATTTCATCCTCTATGGGTTTTTTTTTTCTTTTTTAATTTTTGTGTGTCATATGACAATGAGCCTACAAAAACGAAAAAGTCTTTAGTCTTATGTAGAATAATCATGAATAAAGACTCGACTTATTACTGTTTCATAAAAAAAGAACCTCATTTTAACCCGACATTGGCACAAAGATGTCTAGTGCCACACTACAAAAAAAAAAAACCTCATTTTAATTTTGAAAATGGAACTAAAATCGGCGATCTCTGGTAGAAAATATCCAGAATTGTACAAATTGTACATTTAATTTTTAATAAAATAAACTACCTACATATTTCATATTGTATTGGATTGTTTTATTTTCTCGCAATCGTAGTGAAAAGTATAGTGTAACACGGCGCTAAAACCCATTAAAACTCGGTTTCTATTTACTCCTTCGCTAAAGCTCGGGAGTAAAACTACCTCGTTTATAATGGGTCATTTTAGCTCATTGTATAACAATCTACTATTTATTGTCTCGTAAATGGTGTGAAAAGTAGAGTATGCTCAGGATTCTTGTCTTAACTCCCTCGTTCCGCTCGGGAGTTAACGCTAGAATCCTTCGTTTTGCTTGTGATTCAATACGGCGCCCGTTACATAGGACACTACTTTATGCCCTTGGTGCATAATCTACTATTATAATCTGAATCTCGGAAACGGCTCCAACGATTTTCATTAAATTTAGTATGCAGGGGGTTTCGGGGGCGATAAATCGATCTAGCTAGGTTTCATTTAAAAAAACACGAAAAAAAATCGCCCAGGTACCTACTAAAATTTAATTAAGCAACGATATTAGTGTAACCTATACAAAGGTCGTTATTATGATATATTTTCTTCCTTGATTATTTATTTTTAATTATGAAGGTTTAGGTTTTTATTTCGTAATTATTCAATCTCCCGCCAATGCTATGGTACCTAGGTACTTGTATCATAAAAGGTCTTCAAAGTATTATTTATTCTTCAATAATTTGTTACATATATGCAAGATGCAAGTTACGAATTCACAAAACACGTCTGAAACTTACAAATTTGAGCTGGTGCCTGTCGTTGCTCTATGAGCAATAGACATGCAAGTAAGTACAGTGCGCGGGATACAGAGCGATATTTTATCTTAACATAAAAATTGGTTGTCTGTAAAGTCGGTTTACTGACGATAGTTGAACGTGACAACGCGAAAGAATCATTACCTTTATCGCTGTAAAATTTATCGTTGCTATAAACAATTGACACCACACATTCACTTTTCACTTGGAACGCCGCAGAGCGAGGTAACGCCGCATGACGTCATGTAACGCCGTAACGCCGCATGACGTCATGTTTTTTCGTTCGTGCAGCCGGCTATCGAATTATAAGACATTGTCACGTCAAAAATATTAAAGTATCTTCGCCGTTTGTGACGCCCTTTATTGAAGTCAATAGTCTAGTATATTAAGCCGTACTCGGCGACCTACATAAGTAAGTAAATACCACTGATAGCTTATAACTAGCTTACCACAGTTAATACTTCACTCAAATGATTCATTTTATTAGTACATCATAGTAGTATTCGAAGTTATACTTGAATTCAAATAAAAATTAACGCCTAACGAATAAGTGATGGCACCCAATAGTCTAAAAGTAATGAAGTAGGTACTTGAAGCGTGCACCATTCATCCATGGTTCACGTTTGCCTAGAAGTACCCGATCTCTCGATCTTTTATTAATCGTCATAGTTAATTAATTCCCTCCCTCCCTACCTCTGTTTTATTAATCGTCATAGTTAATTAATTCCCTCCCTACCTCTGTTTTATGACGTTACTAAGTATGGCTTTTGCAGGATGCAACGCAATCAACGCATTAAGATATTATGTTATTATTATTATCGCGTATGTTACTAGGTATTCATATATATGTAATATTTTATAGTAAAATATTAGAAATTGGGGTTCCACACCTCTCTTGGATCTTCTCTAACTTGAGGACTAGACATGAGTCTAAATAATATTTGCGTACCTGGTCTCAGGAACGAAAATCAAGAAAAAAATGTTTTTGCTAATTGTTTAATCTGATTAATTTATGAACAGCCAATCAGATCACTTGACATGAGCTAAGTTGGTATTTACCTATTATAAATTAGTTTATAAATGCGTCTTCAATTTCCGCTATCCGTGATGTTTATTTTTTTTTTATTTCATGTTCGGTCATATTCTGTAGAAAAGTCAAATGATAAAATTAACTCCTACTAAAATATGAATGCTCGATATGCTTACCATTAAATAAAGTAAGTAAATATCTTATATTTACTATTGATTATACCTACATGATTATGTATGTAGTGATATAGTAAGAATTACTCTCTACATCGAAATGCTGTAAAAAGATTCTATAGATCCACACGCCATGACAGATACGAAACATAAAAAAGAGAAAGTTTCTTGCTCTTCACTCATAAAATGACTGCGTTATTCTATAGTACCATGTACCTAATTACGGAAAGAAGTACATATTTCTCTATCCATAATTATTATATTATACGGAACATTACGCTGGAGTTTATTCTCATCATTGGTTTTTATTATATTCTCCATTACCAAATCCTTATAAGTTTTATTGTGCAATTGTGTCGATAATCGCTGGGATGTCATATAGATCATGTATTGTTTATAAAGCCAATGATTTTAGCAATCTTTGCTGTAAGCAGAGCATGAAGTTGGCCTGTTAGATATTAACCAGCGGTTTTTAATGTTACTACGGGTACCTATTACCTCATAGTAAGGCAGTGCTGTGCGAAGTCGATTATTTTTCTATCGATATAATTATAGTGGTAAATTGGATGGTTTCCTGACCGATCCGAGGTGCAAGCCGGTATACATAATATTGTTTGTTATATTTATATAACAAAAATTACACTCCATGATATATGATTCATAATAGAAATAATTCATATGGTCGACGTAGCTGCCTATTAGCGATATTGTTTTTATCTTATATTTGGTAGGTACACACAAAAATAAAATAATATTGTGACTAAGTATTTATCAACTAAAGAGCCAAGCATTCCCACTAAAACACAGGTAGGTAGGTAGGTATAACAGGGCCTAATCTTATCATAACTTTGGCTATGTTATCACTATACTATCGTTGACTGGCCTGCTGAAGTGACAACTGGCAATTTTAATTGTGATCGGTCAATATTCCGTTGAAACCTTTAAGGACTGTAGGTTACTAATAAAATAGTGTTTCGAACTTACTGGTCTCGCTTGAACAACACTAGTGAAGTCGTTGCGCAGACAGGCCACTAAAATGTCGAAAGAAAGTGAACGCAATAAGCGGCGACAGTGAGCAGGCTGGCTGGCTGTTTGTTTCTGGCGACTGGCAGTATGCTCAGATGCCTTCGCCTCGGCGCCCGCATCAACCGTAGGCAGCGGATGACGCGCGAAATTCAATTTTGAATAGCAGTGAAATACAATAACAAACAAATATCGAATATGTTATGAATAAAAGTTGGGCTAAATAATAAAGAAAAACAGACTTTCAGTGACAATTTCTAACCAGATTGAGTGATTTAGTTAAAATGGATTTGTCAGGCGAAGCTAGTAGTGGGACGCGCATTCTCACCACTCGTCACATAAGTGCTGACAAGTCGTTTCCCGAAACGAACAATGCAATAAATACAACACTCCTGTGCCATAGCTACAGCCAGAGTCCCGATTTTGCGTCCTACTTTTCAGGTAATTCTATAATTAGGTTGTAAAAAATATGCATCTCAAACTTTGAATTCCATCAGATGCTATTCTTTGCTTTTGCAGCACTCACCGATTTCAAGTTTGTTTAATTTTAACATTTTTTTTTGTGCCAGCCTGTATTATTGTTGTTGTTGATTCCTGATGTTCCATTCTTTATATTTAAAATGGAAAATATAGACTATAAAGTTATAGAATTAAATAGGATTCTACTCTTACTTTTCTACTACTCAAATTAAAAACCGGCTCCTGTTAATTACTAGGTATTTGTTTATTTTTTGTAAAGGGAGTAGTTTGTCTTGGTTTGGGCATGTGAATAGAAGGGATTAAACGCATGTGACGAATTATGAATATTAATTTAGATGGATGGAGAGGGAGAGGAAGGCCAAAGAAAAGATGGATAGATTGTGTGAAGCATGATATGAATGAAAAGGGAGTCAGTGAAAGCATGACGGTTGACAGATCGGAATGGAAGAGGAAAACATGTTGCGCCGACCCCAAGTAACATGGGATAAGGGCAGGAAGAAGAAGATATAAATGCTTTGCTCGAAATCCCAAAACCTACCTAAAAATAATACTGCTAATTTCCTATCCAATAAAGCTTATTATATTATTGATGATGATAATGTAGCTTATCTCTAAAGTTATAGATAGGGATTTAGTTAAATACTATTTCATTATCTCTATATCTACTTATTGTGGCTTTATTCTTCCCTCTGGCCTAGGTACTTTTGAAGGATTCAGTTACCTCGGTGTAATACAGGGTAATTTTTAGATAGAACTTCTTTTTGAAAAAAAAAGCATATTTTTCCAACCTGCAGATAGTCAGTTGTGTAAATTTAATTTTAAATTGTATTGAGAATTGTTTAATAACAGATACAGTCGAAATAAATATTAGATATAGGTACGCTTCTAACAACAAGTTGTCGCAATGCCTTGGCTTAAAACCACGGAACAGATAGCTTAAACCAATCTATAAGCCAGTACAAAAGATACTACCTTCATAAAAGAAACGACAATACTGTTATAATAATAAAAAATAGTGCTTCCTGACTCGTAAAGGGTTACTTGAGTTAACAAAGTTCAAGGGAATTCACATGACATTTATGAGATAAATAGTCCCGAGTTTTTAATGTGTAGTCGATTACTTTATCTTTCTATTTTATGTTCTTTAAAGTTTCAATCAAGTTTCAACCAAGCGTGGGGATTATGGCAACGCCCCTTTATGGGGAAGGCCTTTGTTCAACAGTGGACGTCTTCAGGCTGATGTTGATAATTGAAAGTTTCAACAAAGTTAAGCACTTAATAATTTAAAGTGGAATATGTACGCAGGTAGGTATTATACAAAGAGTGTTAAAAAACGCGAGTCCTTGAATAATGCAATTTGTGTTCCACATAATTAAGCTGCCTTTAGAGTGGCATAAAGTTGTGCAGGTGTAAAGTCCATTAAGTCCAAGCGTGATTAAGTTTCGTTAACGACAGGCATTAAGTAAATGAGACTTAGTTGCATAGGTTTTGTATTGTATAATAAGTGTGCTTATGAAATCTTCATTTTTAATAACTGCGAATGCAAATGTTATACCTAGTATCTTTTTCGATTAACAAACCATTTTCCGGAAATGGGAAGAGGTTTCTTAAGTTATAAAATTGATTAGAGCGAGCAAAGTAGTTTTCTTATAACAACAAACCTAAAAAAACATGGCTCCAGTCTAGGTAACTTCTCTTTAAAAAGAAAAAACGTAGTTTCTTGAACTTCTCTAATTCAGATAATACTTAAAACTCTGAAAGTCATCATCTGCCTAACTTTTTCCCAACTAGTTTGGGGTCGGCTTCCGGTCTAACCGGATGCAGCTGAATACCAGTGTTTTACATGGAGCGTCTGCCTGTCTGACCTCCACACAACCCAGTTACTAGGTAATAAGACCAGTAAGTTGTCAGACTTTCTGGCTACTGACTACCCATAACGACTGTTAAAGATTTAGGAACGACAGCCGGGACCAACGGCTTTACGTGCTTTTCGAGGCACGGAGGGGTTTCGATATGATATGGATGCAATGCACCCACCCATTAACCGATCGCGGCAAGCGTGGCTTAACCATGGTCGAGAGCGTCGCCAGTACTCGCCAGCTGATGGCCTAGAGGAAAGGGCAAGTTGATAAATGGCGGATAAGAAAAGTAATATTAAATACAGTCAAAGGCACATGAAGTTTTTAAGTTTTTATAATCTCAAGGGGGGGGGGGGGAAATGCCTCTACCAGCCCCCCCTTGGCGAAGCCCTTGACCATGGCCGATAGTTTCGGTTTAGTCTGACAGTAATAAATACATAAGGTACACATACAAGGTGCTACCCACTACCTATACGATTGCTGTTTGTGACTCGAACAGAGTCATTGTTCCAAAACTTCGATTCCACATTCCTTTCCCACCAGTTTTTCTGATTGTTCATTTACACAGATGCTTTCTTAAGCACAATTATGGTTTTTATTTTAACTTATGTTTACCCAGGCGGGTCATTTTTGTATTGTTTATAGGCACAGATCTTACAAAAATAAACACTTGTGTTAACTTTTACAGAATGAAAATTCTTGAAAATTGAAAATTCGTTCGAATATACTTTAGAAAGAATTATGAACTTGGGTTAAAATGAATAGTACCTACTTATGGCAATGCTAGTCGTCGAATAATTTCCTAAGCCTCTAGGTAATCTTCTCGCAATACACGCATCATCAAGTCATTATACTTGCGTAATAGCTTTCCATTCCTTCTGATGATAGATGCGGAAATTTATCTTTTAATAATTGCTTCCTGAAATAGGTTTCGTTAACTAATTTAGACAAGTGACACCAGTGGCGAAGGGTCAATTGTCGTAAGAGGGATGACAAATTGATCCAAAATTATAGACTTTTTCATAATATTTTTTAAATCACCATAAATTAATTTATTAGTATAGTATACGAGTAGTATAACGGGCTGGTGTCCGCAATTCCACTTCTCAGTGCGTTATGTGTATAGGTGGGAAGTAAATCATTCGATCCACCTCAGGTCCCCGAGAAAAGCCAGCAGCGCCTTGACCTGGGTTATCGAAGTACTTTGCCCTATATGAAGCGACCTCAGGGCAGTTCAGAAGCATGGGCTGCTGTCTCGTCCGCCTCCATGCATGGGCTCTCTGTAACTCCTATGACAAAGAGATGTTTATTGAAAGACCTATGGCTGGTTACGGCAGCTACTGTTTGGACAGTCGGAGGACCTGCCTCGTGAAGCGGCCGTCAATCGCAGGAAGTGCCTCCTTGGCCTGCCTGCACTCACCCAATTCGGTCCACAGTCATTGGATTGGACATTGGACTAACCTATTTATAAGGTTAATTTTAAACTTAAAAAACCACCGTCCTGTAGAAAATGCATTCATTCATTCACATCCATTAATTGATTAGAAAAGAGCTGATAATCTTCAAACGTCTGAAAAGATTTTCTTGAAACATAGCTAAGAACACACGTGATCATGTCACCTTTCAAACAAACAAAAACTAAATCAATATCGGTACAGTCGTTTGGGCGCTAGACACAAATCTGTATACAAATATACATGTAAAACTTATATATTATAAGCTCTATTTTCATAGGGGTTAAAAATATCTGCAGTGTGACTATATTATTTGGAAATAGTCGACAATACTGGGTTCTAGAGGTCGGATAGGTCGCCGGTATTTAGCTGCATGCGGTATTCCCGTTAGACTGGAAGTCGATCTCAACATGGTTGGGAGACGGCTAGTTAGGTGATATTGGACATAGATTACAGCACCTACTTGTGAGAGGTAGGTGATTAAGGATGGATTGCTTTATGTATCTATGTACTATGGTCTGGCAACAGTCGAAACTTGCATAAGTTGCATACCATTAATCTTAATAGCATGTGTTGCCAATATGAATAGTAGATGTGTATTTGTAAAAGTGGATAAATTATTAATAGGATCACATGCTCACATAGTATTAATGATAGACTGGCACCTTCATTATTTATTACTCCACATAGGTACCAGCTCGGCCGGAAAACGCCTACCTCAATAATAGTAAGTAATATCATAAAACTATCTTCTACATCATTCAAATATATTCTAAGGTATCCAGAAGGTTCTAACCATAGACTAAATAGTTATGGCTTCATTACATAAAGCCTCCCTGGTGGGCAAGTCTCTACAGTACCTACATTATCATGACTCTAAGCTCAAATGTTTAAACAGCGTCAATTTTTATCATTGCCATAATCGCACTACGTATCTTATAGTAGGTAGTTTTATTTAATTGAAAATCCAGTGGCATTGTCTCTGTAAATAAAGATTCCTATCATTAATAATTGCTCACAAGTACATAGTTGTACTTAGCTGATAGTCAATTAGTTCAATTGTGGTGTTAACTAAGACAAGATCAAGGGCGTATATTCAAAATTATCTCGTGTTTCACTTCCTATTGCTAATTCAATTATTGAGTTTCTCAGTAGGAGCCTTGAGTATGGAGTCTGCACTGTTAAGCACTGGGCAAACTTAGACACATATTTGTTTCCGACACAGGACACCACGCGGTTGCTGTGACAATTACCGGGTGCTACTACTGGACACTTTTGGTGCTTCTTTTCCGAACATTCCGTCAGTGTCTCGTGTGCAACACAGGCAACTAATGTGCAGCAACTTTTTTACTCATACAATTTGTATGAAACTTTATTATTGTTGCCTGCATTGTGTGTCTAGTGGAAGCAACAGGTAACCACAGTGACTGCGTCTGCGTACTTCTAATCATATGAAAATAAAATATTCACTGCTGGTTGCCAGTTTCTTGTGTCAGACACAAGACACTAAAGTGTCTACGTTAGCGCTGCGGCAACAGGCAAATTGAGGTAGTGAATAATTATGTTATGTTAGGATGTGTAAATACAAACGAGTTAGTTAAATAAGTATTAAAAAGAAATATTGGGTTTTTGGATAAAGCCGCTTTGGGTAAAGTCTGTAGCAGCTATTCCTGTGATGTCAGATCCATAGACTTAAGCAGATCAATGGAATTTGTTGCCTGTTTACAGAGGCAAATCATGTTTGCTTTGCCGTATCACGTGTACCATCGTATGTTTACCGTATGTTTAAAGATAGGGCAATGAAACCTAAGACCCATTTAAATGATTTGTTCAGTGACTTAATCGATTCAACCAATCAATTGTCGTTAAATTTATGCTCAAGTTGAGTTCTGTGCTTGAGTATGGTTTAGTAATACGGATACGGCCCTTAGTTTATTGTAGTTAACCTAATAGTATTCAGATTCAGTTGTATGGCTAATAATGTGTCCTAGTCCATCGACTTGTGGGTCTAACTTAGGTCTTCTATTTCTTCCATTAATTATGTATCTACCTTAGTTAAGGTAGGTAGTAGTAGTAGTAGGTTACCTACAGATACAACTTTTGGTGACAACAATAAATATGACTCGGCTCAGTTTGCGTCGCATAAATGAGATTTGGGTTCGATGATGTTGTTATTTTTTTTTTTTTATATTGTTATAGGCTTGCGTTTAACCGCAACTCACCTGATCTGATGTTTACTTCAAGAACATTTTTGACATCGTATGTTTAAAAAGCTTCGAAGGGCAACTAGTCTTAAGTATTGGCACTTTGTGTAGGAAATCGCATGACAGATCTATTAAGCTTAAGTAAGTTTTTATTTATTTGTGCATTACGTGCGTAGCCTCTTCGCAGATATGTTGGAGTTGGCTTCCAGTCTAATCGGATACAGCTGAATTGAATACCAGTGTTTTACATGGAGCGACTGCCTACCTGGCCTCCACAACCTAGTTAATGAGTACCTAACGCAATAACCTTTGGTCAGACTGGTTGTCGGAATTTTTGGACTTCTGACTACCCGTAGCGACTGTCAAAGATCTACGAATGACAGCTGGGACCAATCGAGGCACGGAGGTGTCTCGTTACTAAATGGATGGCCACTCATCTACGGACCGAACAAACAAAATTAATTGAAGTTTATTTAAATGAACCTCGTGGAAGTTCAGTAACCTAAACAAAAAAAAAATGTTGGCAAATGTGTCCCTGGGACTTTGTTTCGTGTGTAATTTTGCACGCCGGACTGAAATAAATAGGCCCCCGCAGTACAATTTAAAAACCATTTCATATTTTTTTATATAGATAAATGTTAACGGGACGTGGTGCCATATAACTTTGGAAATTAAGTTAATAATTAATTAAGTTTTATCTTTTAAAACGAAACGAAACATAATTTGACATGTGCACATCACATAACTCATAGATACAGGTACCTACTCCATTACAAAATTAGGTACTAAATCCCATGGACGTAATTATTATTACGTCCATGCCACAGAATACTTTCCATGCTAAATCCTACCACACATTCGTGTTCACGCAACGAATGTATAATAAATATTATTACGCATTATGTATTGTACACATACAACCTGTTCATGCGAAAAGAACATTTCCATGTTTTCAGCTTTTCCTGAAGTTATTTAACGCGATTAACCCTCGCATGACGTTGTTAGGCATGGCAATCATAATGAAATTATTACGTTATCATCATAATAATATACCAATATCTATTAAATAAATAGTAAAAACTATAGTGCTGGCAGTGCGGAAATGTGTTTTAGGTGCACTCTCGGGGATATTGAACTATTAGTAATGATTGATAAGGGTAATGAACTTTTTAGCATTTATCCTATTTGCTTGTTAATTTTAATGTACCCATTTAGATAAAAACTCTATTACTTACCATTTTTATCTATGGTTACTCGAATGTTTACAAGTGTATAGACGATTGCCAATGCAAGCGAATAATTTAAATATACTTAATATAGGTAATTGCTTTGCATTTAAATTGCTTAAAATAGATGAAATATATTGAATTCGATTGTATTTATATTAGGAAATTATCTTCACATTTGTCTACTTAGGTAGGTATCAAGCTATTGAGTAAGTAAAGAAAAGGGAAAGTTGTTTGAAACATGTTTACTTGGTATTAAGGTATGTACTTCAATTTTAACAAAGATTCGCCGAGGGCCCGAATTTGAAATTGTTTTAAGTTAGGTACCTACTGAATATTTTTGTAATATAATTTAGCGTCATACTATGATATTACTATCTATTTAAAGCATACCTACCTACCTACAGTATTTTGTGGCGGTTGTAAAAATCTAAGAAGGTCTGTAGGTATATACGCTGCCGGTCACGAACATTTTCAGGAAGCGGTTTAATGGAAAATCCATGCGTGACGTGGCAAATATTTCTTTCGTAATATTTTCAATGCCAATGTAAAAAAAAAAAAAACAAATGGAACTTAACTACACAAGTAGATGTTGCTCTACTTTAATTTATTAAATGTAAAAAAAAAAATAGCTTTTTCGCTTTAACGCGCTTATCTCCGGAACTATTGCTCCGATTCCCGAAATTCTTTTTTAATAGGAAGTTAAGTAAAGTTAGGTAGAAGATCAAGAAAAAAAAAAGAATCTTATGGATCCCTTACCTCCCTAATTATGGAAATTTCACGCGGACTAAGTCGCGGGCAAAAGCTAGTACACTAATATTATAAAGAGGAAAGATTTGTATTTTTGTATGTTTGTAACGAATAAACTCAAAAACTATTGTTCCGATTTAAAAAAATCTTTCATCAATGAAAGACTCATTATTCTTGAGTAACAAAGGCTATATTGCATTATTAAAAAATTAGGGGTCCTTAAGAAAATGTGTATGCAGACGAAGTCGCGGGCAAAGTGCTAGAGTAATATAAAAACTTAACAAAATAAAAAAAAATATCTCACGCACGGGCTGATTTTACACGGCATTGCTTTGTGGCCGAGTTATACTTATAGCTTTTTTGCATTTATAGCCTATTTGCTAGGTTGGAAACTTAAAACTGGAACTTATGGCTATAAATAGCTTTTGTATCTGAAGTGGTCACGATTTCTGAGCCTTGGTAGGCATTATACTCGTATTGAGATTAAGTGCAAACGCAGTTTATGTCATTTTATACAAACATATTCGTCTGTTTTCTGTATTATAATTATTTCTGTTTATATAATACCAGCCTATTACGGACCCATTTTTCTCTTCTCATACAGAGAAGAGAGAAGGTACGAGCATTACCACCATGCTTGCTCAAGTCGGATTGGCGATTTCAGTCTTATCTATACTAATATTATAAAGAGGAAAGATTTGTATTTTTGTATGTAACGAATAAACTCAAAAACTCCTGGTCCGATTTCAAAAATCCTTTCACCAATCGAAAGCAACATAATCGGTGAGTAACATAAGCTATAGGGTAGGTGTAGGGTAGGTGTAGGGTTAGGTGTAGGTAGGGAATGCAATCTCGTCTCGCCGAGATCCCGATCTCGCGAGATCCCGCCCATATTTTACGAGATTGTATCTCGTCAAATTTCGTACGAGATCTCGCGAGATAACGAGATCGACAAAATGCAGACATTTTAATAAAAAAAGAAATGAATTTGTACGAAGCTGGTGGAGTAAGAGGGGAACTTTTAAACTTCGTACATAACTGCCTCTCAACTGTGGTTCCCACAAGTGTTGAGGCAGAACGAGCTTTTTCAGCAGCAGGGTATTTGGCATGCAAAATCAGAAGTCGTCTGTCAGATGATACTCTCGATCTCGACATGATGTGTTTTTTGAGAAGCCATTTTCAGACAAACTAACTTGCCTTTCCGTACCTTGATAACTTCATCTGACTTCTACTTTAAACTTCTTTTATTTGATTAATACGATCTCACAACATTTATTTAAGAACTTGTGAAGTTAAGTTTTTGTTTTGTTGTATTTATTTACCATAAGTAATGTTCCTATTACTCTTAATTATTGAAACTAAAGTAATAATTTACAAAAAACTAAATATAGATAATTATTGTTTTGTTACCAATATTGTAAGAATTTGAACTGATTAGCTACAGTAGGTATAATAATTATAGACATAAACAAATGTTATTAGAGTTAGAGACAAAATAATAAGTACTCTGTTGATTTTTAAAATAAAACGTACATTATTTTTATAACTAAGCAACGCAGTTTCTATTTAATTACATATCATGTCAATTACTAGTTCTTAAAACAAGCATTTGCATATGTTTTAATTGCGATTCTCCCAATCTCGCGAGATCCCGTAATTTGCGAGATCTCGCGAGACTGGGTTTTGAGTCTCGCGAGATCTCGCTAGGCGGAAATCTCGTACGAGATTGCATTCCCTAGGTGTAGGTGTAGGGTAGGTGTTGGGTAGGTGTAGGGTAGGGTAGGTGTAGGGTAGGTAAGTAGGTAGAGGGACAGGACAACATCTGTCGGGCCAGCTATTTAAAGATACAGATACTAGAACAAATATACTTAGTCTGGCCATAAATACTGTCACAATAAAAAATAAGAAAGATATATTACATTTGAATTTGGAATCTGTCTTCTTTCTGTCTTTCGTTCATACGCTTGGTATTAGTCAAATGTTTGTGTACCGGGCTATTAATAGGTACAATGAGACCTCCTCTGTTTGTGACAGAAAAAAATCTGGCCGTCCACGTAGTGTTCGTACGAAAAAGGTGGTCAAAGCAGTAAGGGAAAGAATTCGAAGAAATCCTGTCCGAAAGCAAAAGATTTTATCTCGGGAGATGAAGATCACCGAGAACCATGTCGCGAATTTTAAAAGATGACTTAGGACTTGCAGCCTATAAGAGACGCACTGGTTATTTTTTAACTGATAATTTAAAAAAGAATAGGGTGGTAAAATCGAAACAACTACTGAAGCGGTACGCAAAGGGAGCTCACAGAAAAATTTTGTTTACGGATGAGAAAATCTTTACAATTGAGCAGCATTTTAACAAACGAAATAACCGTATTTATGCTCAAAGCTCTAAAGAAGCTTCCCAATTAGTCGACAGAGTGCAACGTGGGCATTATCCGACTTCAGTGATGGTTTGGTGGGGTGTTAGCTATGAAGGAGTGACTGATTAAAGGACTGTATTGCAGCCAATGGAGACCACTTCGAATAAGCTTTTATATTTTAAATTGTTTTATATTTATGTATTAAACTAACACACTGTAAAAGTAATAAATATTATTTGCAATAAAAATTTTTTTTTTTTCTTCGTGACAATATTTATGTCGAGACAAGGTAATCGACATAATCTAGCTCATCTACATAACCTAGTATAACTGCCATGTTCCTATAATTTATTTATTTCTCTTGCTCCGAATACTTTTCAACAAATCAATCATTCAGGACCTCAATTCTCAAAGTTTTCAACTTCTATTTTCATAACCATTATCGACTTGAAAAGTTCAAGGTGGCTTGTGATTATTTACTTAGGGTATGCCCATTAATACATAGGTAGGTACATCACATGTGTAAGGGCTGAACCTTGTCAGGCCATTTATATTGATCGCGGTAGTGTAATTAGGGCCCTTTTCAGTGCCTCTCAATAGGCACAAGTGCCCAGTTAAATTTCATTAATGGAATCAAGTGTGAAATTATCTATTTAATTGCAACTTTTTGAAGGTGAAGCGGTCTAGGCGCCTATTGCTACAAATACCAATTAAGTAATAAGGGCCACTGGCTCATTAATTATTATAGATAGACAACTGAAAATGCTACTATAACAATGCTACTAGAAGATAGTACGACATATTTTTGCCTAAAAGGTTCTCTGTCACCTTGCTAAAAAAGCGACCCAAAAACTTTGAAAATGTTATAACCCCTCGAAACTGCAAGGCTTTCTGTATATAATAGCATTCTTGGAAGCTATATATTTGAGCCGTTTGGGGTGGAGAGACTTGTCCGAGTGCCCATCTTGTTTTTCGAGACATCGCCAAGTGACTGGTCGACTCTTCATGTGAACGGAAGGCTGGGCTATTCTTGGGATAAATAATCAGCATTGCCATACAACGTGGCAATACTGCCAGCCTTTTGGGCACGTGTCCCGTTGACAGCTATGTGGACGAGTTTTTTGAGGTCCTTTGAGCTTCCCCCTCCCTTTTTCTTGAATTGTACACCTAATATTATTATTTTTAAGATTTGTAAACTAGCTTCGTAATTCGTAATTTTTCGGAGTTCCAATTTTTTGATGGGGATTAGTTCGTATTAATGAAATAATTTTCAGAATTGGACGTAAATATCCTGAAATAAGCGCGTTTATACAAAACAAACATACTCTTCAGTTTTATAATGTTAATAGTTACATAATAGATTTTAACATTACTTTTCTTGTTTCTACAGCCCTCAACTCATACGCATGGGCGCTTTGGGCCTGTGGTCTGGTAGTGCTGCTCACAATATGCGCGCTGTACGTCATCACTCTTCGGTCGGCGCTGAAACACTGGCGAGGCGAAATCTCTCATGTAGCTGTCGTCTTAAGTATTTATCCTGTAAGTATTCATCTTTTATGTATTTGCTCATTGACCTAGTAGAAACGATTAGGTATTCACGCCTGTGAGCCAGTGGGAGTACTGAATTAATGATAGGTTGTGCGTTGATGTCTCTTCCACCAGTTTCCATCCTGTATATATATACTCCAGCAGCAGAATTAGTTCCACATCATGAACGCTTTTTTTAAATATTACATCTCGTGAGCAAAAAGTTAGTAATGGATTTTATTGTCACGAATATTCTCATTTGTAGCCTAATGTAATTGAATCGAATGATGACTTGCAATATGTTTTGTCAAGCCAATATAATCAGAGAAAAAATCTGTACAATTCAACTCTATTTTCCGGGGTAATGCTGAAGGGGCAAGGAAGTAACAACATTAATTTTATGAGCCAGGGGAAGTTCTACACGAACAGTTAATTAATATTATGTTCACCCTAGCGTGGTTACTCGTTGAGATTGTGGGGAGCGATCTAGAGTTGCCAAAGTGGAATGGTTTACACCTTAACCTTGTACGGCCCTCGTTATTTTTGGACCTTTATGAACCTCTCCTCAAGGCTTAGTAGGTTTTATGTGTAACAGTTATGAAATATTTTAAACATCAACGAACTGAATCGACAGCAAACGACAGCGATAAAGCTATTGTAGATATATGTAGCTGTGTTACAATAATGGTGTACAATAAAGCATAATCATCCTTTATCTTTCTACACCTCTTCCTCCTTCTACATTTATAAGGTTCTTTACATAAGCAGGTACTTAAATAATTCAGTCACACTACGGTCGGTATGACGTGGTTTTGGGATTGCCAATTCGAGCAAGTCATTGCTATCACTGTTTTTAACAAAAACAATAGAAGGTATTTTGGCAAAGTAGTAATTGTTCTACGTGAGATACCTATTCAACTATGACAAAGTTTTAAAATGGTTCTATAATAGTGGTAACAAGTCGTAGATATCTATATCAGATACAGTTCGATTCAAACTTTATTGCGGGTGTGAAGTGCGCTGTTGGTTGCGCAGTACCCCGCCCCTCACCCCCGCTGACACGCGAAATTGTTACTGCGCAGCCACTCGACTCGTGTTCAGAGCCGCAGAGTTTGAATCGTACTGTACCAGTCTGTGTCTCTTTAGATTGCCTACCTTTTTGTTTTATTGACCTACAGTTAAGTGGTCACCGGTGCAGGCATGCATTACCAGATGCGGTAACCATCCCAGAGACAAAATAGAAATGTTCCATCTGCCTGTTATTATACTCATACCCTTTAAACCGGAACACAGGAACCCTACTTTGAGACAGAACTAGATATGCTGGAAGCTAGTACAGATGCCAGCACATCAAACTACAAAAATCTGTCAAAGGACAATGTCAGAAACTCGAACTTTGCCCCACTCAATAAAAGTCATGTAGGTACACGTTTGCAATACGTAGCATCTTACTGCTTATTAAATGTTGATAACTATATATTAGTCATAATGACTGCAGAACTTTTAGCATTGATTTGTAATACGCAAGTAATAATAATAATGTTGTTTAAATGCCAACAAAAGAAGGTTCTTTACATTTCCTTATAGTCTATATTGCTAATTAGGTTCTCAACAAAAAAAAAAAAAAAAATAAGACACAAAGGAAGCATTTTGCTAATGAACTCCACACAACTCCACAAGCCAAGAACGCAGGCAAGTTCTAAAGAAAAACAATTTATTATAATAAGGTTCTTTCATTATTACAATTTTTTATTTATTTATTTTCGGGGCAGGAACTGGCATTGCTATGTTAACAGTTTTTCATCTTTAATAAAAAATAATAAGGTTCATGTTCAATTGAAAAAAATGCACAGTTTGGGATAGCTTAATGTGCTGGCGTCTGTAGATACTTCCCCGGATGAGCTCGTCCACAAAGAGCTTTACCACAGGCTTTACTTGATCC
This sequence comes from Charanyca ferruginea, assembly GCA_947361185.1. NCBI lineage: Eukaryota > Metazoa > Arthropoda > Insecta > Lepidoptera > Noctuidae > Charanyca > Charanyca ferruginea. Next base: position 51,254,803 of record OX376055.1, on the reverse strand, counting down.
TAACCATATGTATATATGTATATATATTTATTTTTTTCTATTGATAGGCATACGTTTGACCACTATCTCACCTGATGGGAAGCGATGATGCGGTCTAAGATGGAGCACGCTTACCTAGTAGTAACCTATTCACGCTTAACTTAAAGACTCCCAGATTGTAGCTATCAAGAAACACAGACTCAGGCAGGGAATTCCACTCCTTAGCAGTACGCACAATGAATGTGTTCCCAAAACGTTTTTGTTCAGTTGTTTTTCCTGACCATTCAGTGGTAGTAGGTAAGTATTGAATTACAGGTACTTCTATCACTTTCCGTAATGAACTGTCAGTTAACTTCAAACTTCTTGTTAGCTTTTATGACCGAACCATAAGTCAACCGTCATTCGATCGACTTTACTCTGCAAACATATCAATTTGTACGCTTTCAATGGGTACGGCTACACTAAAATAGATTGATGGATGAATGGATGTTTGTTACTCTTTCACACTGTAACGGCTGAACCGAATAACCTGAAATTCGGATTCTGAAATGTTGATCTAGCTTAACACAGGATATTTTATTTTGTTTTTGTATTAATAATAATATAATAATAATATGTGAGGACATTTTCACACACGGCCATCTGACCCCAAACTAGGGAGACCCTGTACTATGGGTGTCAGACAGCTGATATACATACACAAATACATTTTTTTTTTTGTAAATACATAGGTACATATATAGATAAACAACACCCAGACACAAGGCAAACACAAGTGCTCATCACACAAATGTTTACCCTGGGCGGGAATCGAACCCGCAACACGCTGCGCAGCAGTCGATCGCTCAGCCACTGCGCCAACCGCGTCGTCGTGTGTATTCCTGTGAGATAATTTTGAATTTCGAAGTTTACGTCGACGGAGTCGCGGGCATAAGCTAGTTCAAGCTAGCAAAATATATTTGCATAGAAAATAAGAGAAACTGTAATCAATTTGTTGTTGTTTGTTTTGTTTTTTTGTTGTGGTTTGTTTTTAAGACCAACCTTTTTGTTTTTTTTTTCAGGTCGTCGGATATAACTACCTAGTTAAAGTTCGCTTAGAAACCGATGAATGTTTTGTATTATTATATTTAATTTAATTAATTAATTGTTCACTCTCTATTAATTTTATGTTATTTTTTTAAACACATCCATCGGTTTCTAAATAAACTTCAACTATATCCGGAGACCCTGGTTACGTATCTCTTCCGGTGACTGTATATACTTTGAGAGGCTTTGATTTTGCCGCAGAAACCTCATTTAACGTCTGCAATACCCTTGACCAGGCAGACGTTTGCATGAAAGCTTGGGTTTCCAAAGAACTCAGACAGTTTCCTCTTACGACGATAATCAGGGAAAATAAAATCTATTATAATCCTCCGAATAAATTTATTGTTTCACAAATCAGTTTATAAATAATCTTCAACCTTGCCACAATAATAATTATTATTAAGTACCACCTTGACCGCTAAAATTTCAGTCAAAAAATAAGTTTGCAAAATACCTACGAGGTCTAATTAATTGAATGCACTTCTAAATGAAGTGCATTGAATTAATTAGACCTCGCTAACATCGGCTAACTTCTCAATCGTGGAGGAATATATAACTCATCATAACATGTAATTTAGTGAATAATTCGTTTGTTTGATAACGGCCATTGCATGTATATTGTTAAAATAGAATGGAACCTTTAAACAAAATAATATAATTATAATTTAACTAATAATTAGTTAATGGTTTTATTTCATACCTAATCCCTAATAGTTTTCTGATAATAATAACTTGTTACAAGTTGCTTTGCCTGCCTTGTAATTCATAGAAACGCAATTGGTACCTAACCTACTAAGTAATTTCCTTATTTAGTTAAGCGGTGTCTAAAGTTATTTATACAAACATTGTAATCTTTTTTAGTTCCAAATATGCTTTTCTTAGTCGTTTACTTTTCGAGTGGTCGAAGCTATTTAGTGTTGATAATATTGGTCTTATGTGTTTTTCTCAGTTATGGTGGAATGATGACGCGTTGATTTTGATGAGATTCGACCAGCTAGTTGGCTAGCATTTGGCGAGTCCAATCATAGTTCAATCCTGCCTGGCACTATCGAACGTTCCATTGAGACTCCATCGTTCATAATTCTAGAAATTTCTAATATCTAAATACAGATTGGCTCAGTTAAAAATAAATAAACTATGTTAATAGATCCTTGTGGCAAGTAGGGTACGATTGGTTCGCGAGGCCTGTGGGTCATAATTGCGTAGTCACTGGTGTTTCGTAACAAGCCGGTGACGAATACGGCTCTCTGATGACCGCCACGGCGACAGTGTTTAAAAAGTCAACTTTCTTAAAACTGTTTAATGTTATTTCTCTCAGCACATGATAGAACGTGAAGGATTTCATGTTTATTTTCAATATTTAAAAGCCCAGAGTAGAAAATAAGGTTGGAAACATTTCGAAAATATCATCTTACTAAAAAAATTACACTGAAAAAAGAATAACTTATTATTGTATACTCCGGAAACCAATTTGAGACTGTATTTAGACTTCGACATTTTCAATTTTAAACTCAGTAAGCTAACATCAGATTGGGTTCCTTTGGAAACTAACAAATACCATTGTACTAAGTAGCTTTATAGTATCTACCTGGTTTGGAAATCTTGTGAGCATTATTCTGTATGATGGAATAAAGATGAAGAACAGACATTGTTTTGCAGATTGTTCATTGTTGCAACAACATCAGGCTTAGCGATGGATGGATTGGTAACCGCAAAACATTTAGAGAGAGGCATGAAGTCAAACCAAATCTTGAGGAAAACGCCGTACCTATTGTGAAACAACATGGATCTATTTAACCTTTCGTTGATAACGTTTTGTCAAAATATTCCAATCAACGATTTGCAATAATAATTTAATTGGAGATAGTGGTTTGAAATAATCCGCCGCGAAATAAATCAATGACGTCAAAATATGGGTCAAAACCTAAACAATCGAGTCGTGAGAAGCGACCTTCATTTAAAAGATTATTACGTTCAATTTAAAGTTTTTGATAATCCATACTAATATTATAAATGCAAAAGTAGCGGTCTGTCTGTCGTTTTCACGATGAAACTGTTGAATCGATTTTGACGAAATTTGGTAAAAAGATAGGTTTATTTTTAATCACGCGGACGAAGTCGCGCGTAATAGCTAGTCGTGGTTAGAGCAAGGATTCTCAACAAACGAATATTCGTTCATTATCATACGTTGGCAATAAAAACATTCGCTATCTGCTTTTTAAACCCTGGCACAAAAGAGCCACATAATCATATTAATTCCACATATTTTATGATACATTGAATTGTTTTACTGCATTAATGGATTTGTTGACGTATTCGATATGAACTCTGACGGGTTAGAATAGGATCTAAGTACCGTAAAACGGGGTGAATAGATCCCTGTTTACCCCGTTTTACGATGCTTAGATCCTCCCCGACGGTTACTACGAGCTAATTTTAGATTAGTTTCCTACTATTTTGTTTCATTAATTATTTAAAACATGCATGCAACATGCACAAGCATTATTTAAATGTAATGGCACTTAATAAAACAGGTGGTCCCAGTAAGAAGCTGGCAAACAAAGATTCTTGCTTCAAGCATGCAGCATGCATGCAGGCATGCAGCATGCATGCAGGCATGCAGCATGCAAGCAGGCATACAGCATGCAAACAAGCATGCAGCGTGCAAACGAGCATGAAACATACAAGCAGGCATGAAACATGCAAGCAAGCATGCAACATGCACAAGCATTGTTTCTGTCACGGCTCCGGCGCTGCGGGGTCTGGGCGTCTGGCCCCACGCGAGCTTATCGTCGCAGATGGTTTTAACGCTCACCAGAAACGAGCTGAGGAGCAGGCGGTTTGAAGGGTCAGTCCGCCGGCCAGCCTCAGCCGGCCGCGACGGCGGCCTTTAAACCGCCTGCTCCTCAGCTTGCGGGCAGCCCCACCCCACCGCGCCTACGCGTTATTAAATTACACTCTAGGGTAGGGCAGACAAGACTGCGTGAATTCCGTTTTGCAGAGAATCGTTTCTGTCACTACGTCCGTTACCTTCGCAATCGTGTGAGCAACTGGTCACATGAATGTGTGAGCAACTGGTCACATGAATGTGTGAGACTACGTGAAGGATCGAGGTTCGCGCGCTTTGATGTTCGTTAAAAAACCGACACAGCTTGGAAAAGCGCGAATGCAGCGAAAACTTCGCATAACCATTTTTATGACACTATTTTAATTTAATGTTGAAAATGCTACCAAGTAACAGGCAGTAATATTTGTGATCAAATAATATTCCGTAAAATGTTGTTTTGACAGAAAACATGGCAAATAAATCATTTGGCAAATGAAAATAGTTCAAAAGAGACTTCGGCCAATAGGAAAAAGTTATTTTGTAAATCGGAGAAACATGATACTTCGATGACACATGATACTTCGATGACCTAAAAATATGTCAAATAATGCATATAGCAGAAAAGGGGTTGGTCAATAGTTTTCGGTAAAATGAAATTCGGACAAAAATAAAAATGACTAATGAATGACTCAATAATATATCTAGTGTCTCTGTTGGCTAAAAGCTATATTATTTCAATCTTCCCGATAAAACCCTTGATATTAAAACAAACAGCACACAACAAGCAAGCATGCAGCAAGCAAGCATGCAGCAAGCAAGCATGCAGCAATGAAGCACGCAGCAAGCAAGCATGCAGCAAGCAAGCATGCAGCAAGCAAGCATGCAGCAAGCAAGCATGCAGCAAGCAAGCATGCAGCAAGCAAGCATGCAGCAATGAAGCACGCAGCAAGCAAATATCCAGCAAGCAAGCATGCAGCAATGAAGCACGCAGCAAGCAAGCATGCAGCAAGCAAATATCCAGCAAGCAAGCATGCAGCAATGAAGCACGCAGCAAGCAAGCATGCAGCAAGCAAGCATGCAGCAAGCAAGCATGCAGCAAGCAAGCATGCAGCAAGCAAGCATGCAGCAATGAAGCACGCAGCAAGCAAATATCCAGCAAGCAAGCATGCAGCAATGAAGCACGCAGCAAGCAAGCATGCAGCAAGCAAGCATGCAGCAAGCAAGCATGCAGCAAGCAAGCATGCAGCAAGCAAGCATGCAGCAAGCAAGCATGCAGCAATGAAGCACGCAGCAAGCAAATATCCAGCAAGCAAGCATGCAGCAATGAAGAACGCAGCAAGCAAGCATGCAGCAAGCAAGCATGCAGCAAGCAAGCACGCAGCAAGCAAATATCCAGCAAGCAAGCATGCAGCAATGAAGCACGCAGCAAGCAAGCATGCAGCAAGCAAGCATGCAGCAAGCAAGCATGCAGCAAGCAAGCATGCAGCAAGCAAGCACGCAGCAAGCAAATATCCAGCAAGCAAGCATGCAGCAAGCAAGTACGCAGCAAGCAAGCATGCTGGAAGCATGCAGCAAGCATGCAGCAAGCAAGCATGCAACATGCAGCAAGCATGGTTTCTGTCACGGCTCCGGCCCTGCGGGCCTCCGGCGGCCCCCACACAAGCTTATCGTCGCAGGTGTGTTTTACGGTCACCAACGCAGCTTCACCCCTTTGCTGTTCGCCCCGTTTTACCGGTAGCAGTTTTGTTCGTTGTAAATAGAACTATATTGTTACTAGCTTGAGCTGCAGTGGTTCGAGAATAGTGCGGCGAGCTAGTTCGAGTCTTTGACAGCGTGAATGTCGGTTGTCGCTGATTAAGAAGTAGCTTATGTCCATTCTCGCGGTTCAAGCTTAGTCTTTACCAAATGACATCAAAATCTGTTCTGTAATTTAGCCCTTAAAGCTTAACAAACCAACTTACTTCCGCATATTGCCCGCGAGTTTGTCCGCGTGAATCTTTTCATGGATCCCTAATTTTTTCATTTGATTAAAATAACTTATGTCACTCAGGGATATTGTAGCATTCAAATCGTGAAAGAATTTTTGAAATTGTACAAGTCGTTTTTGAGTTTATTTGTTACGAACATACACAATACAAATCTTTCCTCTAGTAACGATATTGATATACATTGATAAAGTAAGTAAGTTTAGATGCCTTAAAAGAGTTTCTACCATGGCTTTAGAACGAGAGACTGTTCGGAATTTTTAGCTTTTGTGCGCATTTAAAGTTAAGTTTGTGTTTCTTCGGGCTAATATCTGGAACTAGGTACTAGTCCGTTTCTGTAAATTATTTTGTTAATAAGAAGATACATTATCCCTGAGTGCTGAAGATAGGGATCTGTAATAAAAATTTACAGATTTCGTGCCTATTTGGCTATCGAGCACATTGGAAATGAATCTACGGAATTCGAAAAAATATTGTCGCTGAGCGACGAGAAAGTCGGGATAAGGAAAAGGTTTCCCGATAACTCACAAAAAACACCGATAACGACCTCTGCGAAACATGAAGTCATAAATGTCATGAGAAAAATGTCGTTCTGACTTTTTGAGTTTTTTCAAAAAGGTTAGGCTACAGGGCAAACCCTTAACCCCATCGTCTTTGTTTTAGGCTCAAATTGTAGCTGACTAAATTAACCAGAGGAATTTTTCTAAAATTTTTGATTTATTACTATTATTATTCTTTTATTTAATTATATTCTTCGTTTCCAAAATTCTTTTTTCACTATTTCGGCCACAACTTTTTCGTTTTTGACTTTCTCAAATAATTCTTTTTGCACCTTGCAGCTCTCGTAAATACGCGTCTATTGAGCCTTTTTCAACCGACTCCGACCGACCGGAGGTAAACAATTCGTCTGTATTTTTTTTTTTGTTTTTTTATGTTTGTTACCTGATTTCTTTGGACTGGGTGAACCGATTTTGATGATTCTTTTTTTATTTGAAAGCACAAATACCCAAAAATTTTACATAGACGACGTTTTAGTTTCATCAATCTTTGTAGTAGTTAACTTTCAATCTCTTCTGATAGATTTGGATGAGAAGGAGGTACTAAAAAGCGGAAAATAAAAAGCCTTTTACAAAAAAGACAACCGCCTTCAAAAACTAAAAAGTGAAAAATAACTTTAGCACAGAACACACATTGACTTTAGTTTCGGAAGTCGGTGGCAATACAAAACAACAAACAGAACAAAGCCACTGAATTTCGAAACTAAAGTCAATGTGTGTTCTGTGCTAAAGTTATTTTTCACATTTTAGTTTTTGAAGGCGGTTGTTTTTTGTAAAAAGCTTTTTGAATATCATATCTTCACAACTCTCCGAGATATAAGGGGATCGCACTTTTTCGTGAAATTGGAGCCTACACTGGAGCGGACGAAGAGACATTTCCAATGTCTAAACACGCGAGTAAAGTCGCGGGCAAAGCTAGTAGATATAAAAAAGTAAATTCGGACAAAGAGAATAAGATATGATTTGCAAGCTTTGTGTATTTCTTTTGTGCACTACTTATGTTATCTTAATTATCCTAATCGATTTAGAGATTTAGATAAATAGGCTTAATGCGTAGTTGATGGGAACATTCCAATATAGACTGACAGTCTTAAAGCAAAATAATGATTTAAACTGACTAGAATTTATTAGTCATTGTCACAGGGTAATTCATTACAATCATGCAACATTAAACAGGATACCTATCGAAAAAAAAAGTATCTTTACATAGCAATAGTTATTGTATTTTATTATTTGTCTTTTTTTTATTTGAAACTTAACTACCCATATTTAGGTATTATTAAATGTGTAATTGAATATAAGAAAGAGGGAGGCATCTTATACATAATTATGGCATCAAAAATCTCGTCTTATTGCTCAAAAGGCTGGCAGCATTGACACTCGGATACTATGATTGACACGTTGTATAAAAATGCTGGATTTTTTGCCTCAAGAATAGGCGAACCCGGGACCAAAGTCAAAGTTCCAGGAAGCGCTGACTAGCCGCTTGGCGATGTCCCAAAAAAGTGGTGAGCACTCGGATCCCATGGCCCTATACTGTTTCAACCTCAAACGGCTCAAACATATAACTTCTAAAAAGGTTGTTAGTATTTGCACCATTTGAGGTTTTCGGAAACTGCAGTAGTCGCCCCTATCTGCACACCACGTCGTACTAGGAAGGTGGGATGACGCAAGGGTTGCACACATGTTGCATCCTACAAAACTAACAAAGGCCTACCCAACTTCCAAGGCGTTATGGTCATTCCATCTAGTCTCTTCTCATCGTCGTGTGACAAACCATAGGTTCTAAAACAGCTGGTACCCCGGCGGAGGCAAGAGCACGATGGATGATGTTATGAATGCCGCCAGCATTCATAACATCATCCATCGTGCTCTTAGGCCATGGTGTCCGAGGCCTCGATAGCTTAACAGCGATGCGGGGCAAGGAACACCCAGATACTGGCATGTAGCGAGACGGAAAGTAGTGTTCCTCAGCATTGTGCCAATGTTGGGTACCACAGTGTCTGAAGCCAGAGGCTCGACTCCCACTTACCCACATCCCGCAGTTGGACACGCTCTGCAGAATTGATAGATGTGTTAATGAGATTATTACCTACCAACCTTCCTCATCTCACTGTCTCTGGGAAGAGGGGTTCATGTGCAGATATTATGTATCTGGGCATGTCCCTTTCCAGGCGTTCACCGTAGCAAATATTATATAATTCGTGTAAATTCAAATATTGGTAACATCATTTTTAAAAGAGTAAGTATGGAGTTTCTTGCCCATTCTTCTCCATACAAAACTACCTTTTGGAATGGGCAACTAGAATCAATTTTCTCTCATTTGACGTTCAAAAGTGCCCTACAATGGTCTAATTGAAATAAATGATTTGACTTTGACTTTGACAAATTAATCACTTCAAAGTATAGTATATGTAGTTGTTATTTGTTTTTTTATAAACACGCTGAAATTTTAGTGGTTATTTTCCCGAAGCGAAATGATTTTGTCTTGGTAAGTTACCGGCACGTAAGTTGGCCAGAGATTTTGTAGTGGGCGAAGTTCGCGCATGTAAAAATGTATGAAATTGTGCGTGCGCGAACTTCCCCCACTACAAAATTTGTGGCCAACTTACGTGCCGGCAATTTTACAATCGATTAATAAAAAAGTTAAAATAAATTATTAAATAACGGCAGATTTAGAATTGTGGAAAACTAGCGACCCCGAACCAATAGGGATCTACAGCACGAACGGCTGACTGCGCGATGTCATGCGTTGACGAAACACAATTGCCAATACTTACCTAAAAGTTATTTCAATATTCCCTTCACACTTTTACGAGACCATTATACGAGGAGTTGATTCCTTTTTTTTTTATTATTTGAAAAAAGAACATCCTATTTTTTTTAAGTTTAACCTCTTTGAATTGATAGTAGTAGTTAGATAGTAGTAGTATATTACTGAGGGCAAATCATTCTGCCGCGGAAAATGGACCATTTAGATTTCAGCTTGCCTCAATAGATTATAACAATGGCTGTGAATAAGAATCTATAAAGATTTGCGATGCTTTGTTACTACTCAAGTGTACTTGACCGATTTTAATTACTCAAGAAACTTGTCGTGTATTGTGGGAAAGATTTGCATCGAGTAGATAATTACAAATTATAAACAGATACGTAATCACGTACAATGATCATTATTTAGGAATTAAGTAAAACAACGACGATTAGGTATCTAAATTAAAGCCTCATTTAGACTTAAAAACTGTAGTACTGAGAAATGTACAAATATAAGTCTTTAATAAATAGTATACAACCTTAATATTATTTTTGATAGGTAACATACAAAAAATAATAAAACACATTTAAAATAATAGAAAGTAATTTTACTGCCTACCACAACCATGAACCACATCACAACGACAACACGTGGGGGGCGGGAACTAATTTGAATGAAAATGAACAGTTTTATTCACACGGACCACATTTTGCCGTCAATTTTAATTTTACGGGCGATATCGACCACATCGCAGGCCCGACGCGACCACCAGCGACATAGCGATGGATGTTTTTGTAGTTACCATAACGCAATTGCAAGATGCTGTAGCACACCACGCGGCCCCACTGTTCGGCCATACTTTTTGTCACTGCGAGTGCGTTGTGTTGTGGTTGTGGACTTGTGGCCCCTTAATTTAATTTATAAAGAACTTACGGCATAGATTAACTAATAGTTCCTTTGGCTTACGGTTTGTATAGGTCAAAGTCATTGGTCTCTGTTCCTAGATTGCTGAACCTATTAAATACATAAATGTCTTTACTAGTTTCCTATTAGGAAAAATCTTAGATTAGATTACCTAACATCTAAGGTTACCCATTCCTAATTCCTCACTCAGGACCAGTCCTGAAACTGGATGAATAGGTAATCTGGGTTATCTAATAAAATTCCTGGTGACTTGATCACTCTGGAATTTTATACCAAAAGTCAGATATCACTGTGTGTATTATTCATGTTTTCAGATTGTGGCAGCGACGGCATTCATAACACTAATATTGCCCAGATCCCGGGTTCCTTGCGAAGCTATAGCACAAGAGGCTGTCATGATAGCATTGTACCACCTCTTCTGCTTGGTTGTAGCTGAATGCGGAGGCATCGAACAGTTTGTCAGGTCCGTATTCAATCAATACCTCTTTTGTATTTTTTTTGCACCAAATAAGGAAGCAATTAAGTCTTTAACAATAATAACTCTGACATTTGGAAATAGGTTTTACTATTTCGAGTGCGTGATTAATTATTTTATTTTATTAAAAATAAATAACTATAAGTTAAGAACGCATGGGATTGTTAAAAGCTTTGATTTAAAAGTCTATTTTTATTCTTTTAAACGACTTTACAATCAGATGACATCATTAATAACAGGATAAAATTATATTGTGATTGGTTCCTGGCTTGGCGTCATTAACCGTTCAACGTAATTTGAACAGCTGTATAATGAAAAAACAACTCACTTATGTCGGATTAATTGAGGCACGCCCTACACTTTGCTTACGCTTCAGCTACACAAAAAATAGACAATAAAGACACGCACCTACTTCATAAAATTGTCATAAATGACGATAGGTAATAGGGAATCCGGAAGTCGGACAGCAGTGTAATTAACAGCTTCACTGCGAGCCCCAAGACGCCTGCCAAGCGTGGGGAGTGTGGCAAAAAATTGGGGAAGGCCTAAGCTTTGTTCAACAGTGGACGTCTTCCCGCTGATGATAATGAATATGATGATGATAAATAGGGAATAGGAATGACGATAAAAGGGACAAAATCACAAACCCCAAGAACATATCATGTCCTAGGTACTCTAGTACCAAATCAAAAAACCTTGCCAGGTTTATAAGTATGTTCCTACATTTAAGTTACTTATTATAAAAAATAAAATTTGACCGCTGATGTTGTAGACATCAGCGGTTATATTATGAGAATTTCAATGAAGAAAGATTCCGCGTATCGTAAACGTAAAATTACGCAACAACATACAAAGGTGAAGATTAAAAATAATACCAATGTGAACCAAGTCAACCAACTTTCATTAAAAATATTTAATAATAACTAAGTATTTGGATCTACAGTCGTCTAAAATTGATCTATCATCAATATTGATTGTTATTTAAGGAAGTAATAAAGCTTGATTGCTTTGACTTTGTTATCGATTGAATTGTCTGTTATAACCATAGTTATAACTGTTAACTGTGTTGTTGCCAAGCAGAACGAAATTCGGTTTCGACCAGTTTCGGTCAAAATATCTAGCTTCAGCCATGGTTTTGGTTTCGGAACTATAGTCGAAATATTTCGGACGCGCCGGATCCAAATGTTTGGTGAATTGTTGTTCGTGAGTGAGTGTAAGAACTGTGGTGAAAGAATTTATGAAATCGGATGAGTAGCTTCGGAGTTTTATTTTAAGAACTTTGTACACTCAGATTATAAAACAGAAGGGTTGGACACTAGGAATTTTTCCTGTGTCGTGGGTGCGTTTTGCAAACATTGAAACTCACATACACAAACAGGGAGACCCGAAACAACTACAACTACTAATATTTGTTCCGTGCGGGAATCAAACCCGTGCCACTGCGCCAACAGTGTCGTCTGCTACATCCAAACTTACAAACTTTACCTCTTTATAGTATTAGTAAAGATTTGACTTGTACAAATAAGTTTCGGTAAGGCAGAAGCTATATAGGTAAGACCGTGGCCTACAATTTTGTTCAAATCCTGTTTTGGTAGGACATTAAGCAGTAGGTATATCCCTAGCAATCGTGATTTGTGTACCAAGATCCACTATAGGATAACTACTATAGGGACTATAGGTAGGTATGAGTAGGTGCTCTGCAAAGAGAAATTCTGTTATCTGGGAGGGTTTAACAAAAACGAATACGAGCATAAGCATTATTGGACTTAGGAATGACTGACAACAAAGTAAAGTACTTAAACATGAGACTTTTTAGTGGACTATGGTATGGTAGACAAATGCAACAACACGTAAAAGAAATTGATAGAAATAGGCGCCTACTAGACTTAACGGTGTCAGTTATGCGTTATAGTACCAACTGGCAAGCGATTTCTCTTGACTATCCAGCTATCTATTACGATTTGCGCAAACAGATAAGTAGGCCTATAGCTATCAATGCACTTAACGTTTATCTCGTTCCCACACCATCAACCACTATTATTGCTGTCTCTATTGATAATAGGAAGCTGAGCATAGTGCACATAATTAAGGCTTACCTGTAGGTACTTAATTACTTAATATAGAAACTAAGGAGTTTGTTTTTATGTTTCAACGCGCTGATCTACGGAACTACTGCTCCAATTCTGAAATTCTTTGGCTAATAGGAAGCTAGGTATCCCTGAGTGATATGGGCTATATTTTATTTATTTTTTATTTTGTTTTTCTAGTGGTCCTCCGACATTTGTCATCAGAGTTCTTTAAAAAGCGAAAAATCTTTCTAGTCTGACTACATTCATACCAGTTCTCGTTTTTATTCCTCTCGTAATTTCATTCTACATACTTTATCTTTCTTTACGCCCTTCTACTTGTCCCTATTCTATTTTCTATTCCTCTTTTGTTTTTCTTTATTTCGGGTATAGTATAACACATCGACACATGTTTTTATTAAACTTTTACAGTGGTTCTTATTCTATTACATGTTCTTATTATTACAGTCATCTTATTTATCTATTCTTATTTCTAATTACAAAATTCTTAGGACTACTTCTATTTTCTATCTCTTAACTAGTTTACAATTCAAACCACCATCTTATTTGTCTGTTCTTAATTCTATATCTGTTTCTTACGACTACTAAGACTCTGTTTTAACAGTGCGGGCAACTAGGCTTTAGTCACTGATTATTTATTTTAACATTTCAAAGTGCTTCTTTGAAATGTTAAAATAAATAATCAGTGACTAAACTGGCTGACTGCTGACTAAACTGCTGGCTTTAGTCACTAAAGCCTAGTTGCCCCTACATTTTCTTTATCACTTCATACTACAATATACGTATATATTACGCAGTTGAAGTCGCAGGCAAAAGCTTGTGGTAGGATAAAAATGAGTTCCTTAATCGAATATACCAACCAACCACAGAGGAGCGAATAGCTGTTATCTTATTGCAAAGAAAGTTGTTCGGTTACATGAATTCTTACGTGTAGGTCTACTAAGTCTGCTACTTTACTATGGTGAAACGGATTTACCCAGCTCCCTTGAACGCCTTGAGTTAGTTGACCTGACCCGCGATGTCTTGACTGGATGTTGTAATGATTAAAGTATTCATTGTGCAACTTCCGACGAGACAATAATTGCACGTTGTTGGTTAGAACGTTGTTTCTAAAGAACTTTGTTTTTCGACTGTCAATTTTGTCCTAGTTTGTTGTCTAGTCTGACAAGCAGCCTTCCCCGGGGGTAACTGGGTTATGAAGGTCAGAGAAGCAGTTGCTCCATGTAAACCACCAGTATTCAGCTGAATCGGGTTAGACTGGAAGGCTACTTCAACCAAGTTGCAAAAAGTCTAGATAATGACGAATGCAACAACTACAGAAGTTGTTCAAAGAAAAATTGTCTGAAACCAGACAAGGTGCCGAAAAAGTTCATAGATTAATAGCATTTAGACAGCTAGAGCTAGACACATGATGATATAAATTACGTACTAGTTTTAAGTAATTGGGCTATGCGATGCGAATTGACAACGTTTTTGTTGCGAGATTAATAATGAGAACCATGCAGAGACCAACACGCATTCCTAACGTAATGTCTTTTGGCCATGGCTATGTGTAATCTCTTGTATGCGAAACTACATTGGGACATTGAGAAGTCCCAAACTAAAAATTGGCAACCGTATGTTGTTTTCGGCAGCATTATCATGCAGAGAAAAATGCGAGGGCCCGCATTGTTATCACAATATTAAATCATAGGTACTGCAATCTGCGTAATGATAAAGGTATTGTTTGCGTAAAAACAACAGGAATTAATGTTCATTAGTTACAAGAACAAATAAATATTATAAAGTTGTTTCTTATTAAGTACTGAACAAATGGACGTGATAAATGTGTCACGATTTTATGATAAAGAGTATTACGTTAATAATTAAATAGGTACTTACTGTAGTTATTTTACTTTTAAAATACCCGAAGGTCATGGTTATTCCAGTGGTGACTGGTGGACGGTGGTAAATAAATATAATTATTATAATCAATTGGGATAAGTAGGTAGGAGGATAATGACACAGTAAGATATCTTTACTGTGATAATGAGTAGGATTCTCTATACAAATTACACAGCACATTTTTGTACCTATTGAGATTTCCATCTTTCGACGCATAATACCGACAAAACGCGTAACTGTGATTGAGTCATGTTTAATTACGTAGAACAGGGTTATATCCAAGACTACTAATGTTTACAGAAGCGCCGGTGGAGCTGACCTAGAGACGAGGGTGATGCCATGCTGCTGCTGGCCGTGTTGCGTTATACCAAGGCCAAAGTTGCACAAGTAAGTAAACTGCCCATGACTCAGCATTCATTTAAATGCGATTACGAATAGCACTATTTAAAAAAAAATTGAATGCAATACCACACTACTAGTCTAACCAAGGGGTATCGTTTTACCCAATAACTGGGTTGTGGAGGTCAGATAGGCAGTCGCGCCATGTAAAACACCGGTATTCAGCTGCATCCGTATAGACTGGAATTCGACCCCAACATAGGTATTTATTATTATTATTTATTTATTTATTATAAACAAAGTTTACAAAATCTTAACTTATAACTATGCCCCACAAAACCGTTTTTACGGTTTGTCTGTACAAACCATCATCATCATCTTTAGCATTTATCATCATTATCATCTGATCTGCCTGCCTAGCCTTTTCCCAACTATATTGGGGTCGGCTTCCAGTCTAACCGGATGCAGCTGAATACCAGTGTTTTACATGGAGCGACTGCCTATCGGCCCTCCACAACCCAGTTACTAGGTAACACGATACCCCCATCATTATCATCTGATAATGATGATAAATGCTATACCTACAGAAGTTATTCAATGATACATTGTCTCAGACCAGGCAAGGTGCAAAAAGAACTTCGTAGATTAATAGCATAATATACTTGGACCCAGATACCCGATAGACCGGGATAGATATATTTTAAACAAAGTAGGTACCTACTTAGATTAATTTAACCTTGTATGATGTGCAATTTAATCTAGGTACCCTGGTACATAAAACGAGCACAATTATGGTAATACGCTCAGACCAATATGGTCTAAGGTAAAACGTTAGAACTTTATAAATTATTTTCCCATTGTAATGAATAGCTATAAAATGTTTTTATGTTTATTGTTTCCATTTAGGTCATAAATTGCAAATTAATATGGTAGATAGGTAGCTAGGTAGTAAGAACATTAACGACCAAGTAGATACTGCGTGATAAAATTGTTTTTTTTTTAAATGAAAAAACAAGACAATGGATGACTGTATACGTTCATAATAATAGGCGAGATTGTTGTATAGCTTTCAGCCTTTTCTATAGACAACGTCCAATGTACTCGGGCAGAACCTTTGGAAAACCATAGGCAATTTCTTTTTCGTTTCATCTATCTTTTGGCAAAGCTGCTGGTAGAAAACACAGAGATAATGCAGTATAATTTAAGCTGTACACTTTATCGATAGATGATAACAACAGCCTTGCTGCATTTTTAAAGCACATCTACATAAACTTCATATTTTTTATTAGTAAATGAGCAATCTCCTCGCTAATAAAAATGAAGAAGCAAATTAAATATTTTAGAATTAAAAAATAAAATGTGCCAATAGTATTTTTCTTAAATGAATAATCCTAGGTTTATTTTCGCATCCATCTTAAGCCATACATATTATGCATCATCCATGGCCAGGCTGAACTTTAGGTGAGGGTATAGGCCTTTCTTTGTTTTAGTAATTCCAAATTGCAGGCAGGCAGGCAGGCAGGCAATGAGCAATTTATGCAAAAAGCTTTCATATTTTGTTCATAGTACAAATTTAAATGACACAGTTAAAACTGAATAAGGGCTTGTTAAGAATGATTGGGGTACTCAAAATGTTTATTTGTGGCGCACCTTGTTATTCTGAGTGGCGGAATAATAATATAATTAATATAAGTAATAAAAGTCAGTCAAGGACATTTTCCCTTATTTCTTAGTAATATGGGTGTGTCTGAGTAAATACTTATCTAATAATCAAAGAAATTATGACAGAAAGCTTTGGATTGTTCTGAGTAATAATGTGGGTGGGTGCAGCAGATAGTCAACAAATAGGTAATTAGTTTCAGTTCACGCGATACTAATTGTTTTATATTTTAATTAATTTGTTTAATTGTAGTAACTGCCTATTAGATAGTTACCCAACATGCAGTATGTAATTGTTTGTTGTTATAATTGTATAGCGATTGTTCTACATGCACTAAGCTCCGTTGAGATTTTGACCATTTTCTTTTCCATTTTTAGGCAAAGTCTGACGTGGTTGCGGTATTTAGTCCTCCAGATACCAATAGTTCAAGGAATTATTTACTTCATCATCGTCATCATCTGGTCGGAAGACTATGTAAGTATTTTGTATGTTTTAAAAATCGTCAGATCAACTAACTTTCGAGTTCTTACAAAGTGGTTTTAGTCTTTGAGTACTTAATACTAATCGTTATGTAGATAATAATAGTGTCAACCAACAACCCTCAACAAAATAAATTGGATTTGTAACCTTAACTTTTACAACTTAAAACCAGAATTAAATGAGCACAAAAATAAGGAATAAAATACTCGTAATAATATAAAATACTATAAAAAAAGGAAAGGACAGGGTGCTTATAAGGCATCAATAAACTCGTCCACAACGTTGTTAATGGGACAAATGTCCAAAAGGCTGGTAACATTACCGTGTTGTATCGCTGATTCTTTGGCTTAAGGATAGACCAGCCAAATTGTGTGGAATATCTACTACACATAACTTTAGGGTGTTAAAAGTATTTGTATAAACTATAGGATAGCACAAACAATTTGAACATTTCCAGATGTTATACCACCGCAACTTCGTGTACTTCCAACCTTTCATCGCTGCATCCATCTTGTCTGGCATGTGGGGCGTGGTCATGCTGGTCCGGGCCGCCATGTCAGTAGGCCGCACCCCTAGGGCCAGGTTCCTGGCTGTACAACTGGTGCTGATCATTGTAAAGCTGCAGTGTGGCCTGGCAAAGTCTTTACCAGATGTAGCCAATTTGTCGTGTGTCGTGAAGTTGCATCCCGCCGTCTTTGTTTATAGTAAGTTGATTAGATTGTTATAAAATAGCACCGTAACATTACAAATGGGATGTTTTCTGGAAACGATATACCTAGCTTCTCTGTTGAACCGGGAATTAATTTTCGATACCTTAGTGAAGAGAACCCACTTGCAAAACAAGTAAATTCTAAAGATGCTAGCTGCTATGTGTTTCATGTTTGCATACTTAAGTACTACTGTTAGACGATTAAATAAACGGTGATAAGGTTGTTGATTGTCATGTGTTATTATTTTGTAGATAGGATCATGTAACACCGGCAATGGCTAATAAATAATCCATACTATAATATTATTATTTTGAACAGTTCGTTGTTTTTGTTTGAACTCGCTAATCTCCGGAACTTCTGGTCTGTTTTGAAAATTTACTATACTTACTTGCTATATACTATATCTACTAGAAAATTCACACAGACGAAACCGCGGCCATTATAATAATGAAACAATTACCTACGGCTTGTTGATCGTCATAATATGCATTTGATCTTTCGTTAAACCTAAAGCTGATAAATTCTTGACCTCTCCTCATTATTCTTATGGTCAGCTATTGTCAGGCCACGCGTTGATAATGATTTTTTTCTCCCCTTCCAGTTGTACACAACAGCATCATGATGTTGGAAATGCTGTTGCTATCAATCATGGCGTCACGTGTCTACAGGTCACCCCCGGGAAAGGACTTGGAGAAAGTGCAGCGAGACAAAGTGGTGGTTGCAGTATTAGAAGATAGTGTTCGCTCTATAGAAGTAAAGAGCGCTAAAGATGGCATTGATAACAAGTCCTTTAATAACAATATTTTAGTTGATGACTGAATGTTTCTTTTCATGTATTTGATGTGCTTTAATATGTAATAGATACATAGACGTTTGAACAGACGAGAATAAGTGTAGATTAATAATTATGTATTTTCTTAAGTAGTGGGTGTTGCACCTTTCGTTTCATCACTTTTAGGTATCGTGCCCTTGTGTTTTTGATAAACACGTTTTAAAATAAAAATATAATTGTGATCTGTGTATTCTGCATGTTGTCGGAGCATATGTACCTGAAAGGGCTTGTGAAACTCGCTCATAATAACTGGTGTATTATGATCACTAGGACTAGGATCCGGTGCAAATGCAAAAGTTTTAATTTAGTTTGTCATTTAAGTTTTTTACTTTTTATATTAGACTTTGTGCCGTAAACTACTTATGTGTTTTTTGCAATTATGAATGACTTCATTTTGGAATGTTTAGAAATACTGTACCAAAATATCTGGGCACTATTTATTTAATCTATTATACAGGCTAACATATAGGTATTTTTTAAATGTGATAATAATACATTGGTCAAAATATACGTTTATTCTTGATTTCTGTTTTTCATTATTTTCTTCAATTCAATTCATTCTACAATTTTGTGTCACTTTTAATATAAGATTTGGAGACATTCTTTAATTATTCTTCTTCTGGGGATTCGCTAGCATTGCTCTTATCTTCATTTTCTTCAGATGGTGTGCCAGCTCTGGAACTCTCTGATCCATAAATATTATGCAATTCTTCCAATTTGTAATGAATTTTCACGCCTTTCGTGTTCGTTTTGTTCACTTTATTAACGAGTGATTTCGTTTGTTCTTCTAATCTTTTTAATCGTAAATCACGCGCAGCAAATCGGGCTTCATGATCAATTTCATGAGATGTTGATGGCACAGAATCTTCTTTATCGGAACTTGAATTATCATCTATTGGTTCCTCGAAAGCATCTTCGCTATTGCTGGGTCCCTGATGCTCTTCATGAAGAGCATTAAGTTTCTCAATTATTTTGTCACCTGTATTTACAGTGCTGGCTATAGTTTTGACTACTTCCGAACAACTATTTTCTAAGTTTTGCAGTCTTTCGTCTTTCTTTGCAAGTCTTTCGTTTTGTAGTCTAACGTTTTCTAGTATAGCTTTAAAATCAAGAATTTCATTTGGAGCTTGATCATTTGCTGGGATTGCAGTTGCAGAATCAACCGTCATAGACTTCTGATTTTGGTCCGGGGTTATTTCATTTATGCCTTCATGCGGTTTTGTTTCTTCGGATATTGAGTGGGGTTCAGTTTCTTTTTGTGGGTCAGTTAAATCTGAAGATACTTTAGTACCGGTTGTAAAATTAGGTACCATATCGGACGTTGAGACCTCTATACAGTGTTCATTACCAGTTTGAATGTTGGTTCTAATTTTTTCAGAATCTTCATCTTCGGCATTATTTAATGAATAATCACTTGAGGTGGGTCGATTAATAAGATGATCCAAAGTATTGTTTATTTGTTCACTTAACTTTGATGTAGCTTGAGTCTTTCTCAACACTGCAGCGCTACCTATTTCAAGGTTATTCAATTTTTTGTCTTTTATTGCAAGCCTTTCGTTTTGGAGTCTGATGTTCCTTAAGATTTCAGCAGGATCAATAAGCGATAGACCCGGTGAAGACCTATCCGAAGTAGATGGTGCTATTTGACGTTCACTCTCACGACAACTGACAACTGTAGTGACGTTCGACTGACTAAAAACAGTATCTTCTGCAGTTGATTCTTCAATACAAGAGTCATCATGTGTAATATCTCCAACTTCATCTTCTGTTTCTTCACAAATTATTTCGTTTTTATGAAATCGTTCACTTTTACTAGGTTCCGATGTTGGATCATGATTGTCTTCACTCTCCTGAGTGTCTAATGGTAAGTCAGCCACATCTAGCAGGTCACTAGCGGGATCTTCTCTTTCTGCCATATTAAAATCTGTGCTAGAATCCGGAATTGTTTCAAACGATTTCTTCTGCTTTCTCTTGCATCTCGTCAATTTCTCTGCTACATATTCACTTTCATCATTGGATTCAGATGACTCATCTGAAGGTCTCTCGTCACTGTATCCACTTTCTCCAGAATTATTAAACGCTGGTGACCCAGATTTGGGTTTTCTACTTGAGAATTCAGCCCTCAGTGTTTTCCAATCTCTTTCAGACTGGGAATTTTTTTCACGAGCTTGTTCCCATTTTTCCCGACAGTATTCCAGTTCTTCTTTTATTTCGTTTAGTAATTTTCTTTTTTGCTGCAGCTCATATTTTAGGATTTTCTCATGAGTATGTAATTGATGATGGTGCCTCCTCAAGCGGCCAACAACATGCCATGTTTTGCTTAACTCATTCGTCACCATACATAATCTCCGTTCTTGTTCTCCCAAACGTGTTTCTAAGTGACCATTAAGTTGTTTCATACGATTGACCTCTTTTATCAGACCCAATTTTTCTAATATCAGATCCTGAAATAGAATGAGATTTGGCGTTAGTCAACAAAGAAAATAAAATAATTACTTGCTGATTCAGATAAAACAAGTACCTACGTAGTATGATAACTGTTTTTGTTTTCGGGGATTACACAAAAAATTGGCTCAGTACCAAAATTGAAACGGCGCATTTTTGTGTACTGCAAAATAATGATTGTGAAGATATTTATTTTTACATTGTGACTTTTGACCATGACTCAATTTATTTAGAAAATAATTGTTGAAGCATAGAGATAATCACTTGCCTTTAATCTGATGTACGTCTGACTAACGCTTGGCACTAATACTGGCCCCGATTTTGTTTCAACAGATTTATAACATGTTGTAACTTTTTCTGGAGAGTTTTCTTCAGGTGCATTTTGATGGCTCAGAAGTTCTATCAGTACTTTCCAAACTTTTGGTAGATTTTCTACGATTTCTTCGGCCGTGGTGTTTGAGGATTTGAGAGTCTCTATAATAAGAAGTATAACTTGATAAGTGTGCACCTACCTATATAAAGACGTCCTTAATTTAATCGAAATTTACCTGGTTCTTGTTCTAAACTTGATACTTCCTGTTTTAATGATTGATCATTAGCATTAGAATTTTCATCAGCACAATTTTCTTCGTTTTTTTCCACTTGACTGACTAACTCTAACAAAAGTTTAGGTAAAGCTGATGAAGATTCTGATCCATTTTCTTTTTCCGCCATCTGTGTTAGTAACCCATGGTTTTCTTCAAGCCTTTGAACCAATGTGTCTAAATCATGTTTAGTTTTATCTCCAAGCAGAACTTGGGAGAAAAGCTGTAATTAAAAATAGAAACAGAATTAGATAACATTCTTATGTGTACCAATTTAAACAAAAAACAGAATCGGTCACTTTACTTACTTTGTTTACGACAGCCATTTCGGCTTTTATAACATTTGTTTCGATTTGGTTTGAAGATATTTGAGAATTTTTGTTATCAATAGTTTCAATCAGTGAATCTATTTTTGAGTCAAGTTCTTCTACTTTTGTGTTGAGATCTTTGCACCTGAAAACGTAATACACATAATTATCACAATGACGAGTATACTGTAATACAATTACTTCGGCGGCAACAGAAAACGTGTTAAACGACATCTACAAAGTGCTACTGTTCTTGTTTGCTAGTTTTAACTTACTTTTGGACTTCAGCTTGAT
This sequence comes from Charanyca ferruginea, assembly GCA_947361185.1. NCBI lineage: Eukaryota > Metazoa > Arthropoda > Insecta > Lepidoptera > Noctuidae > Charanyca > Charanyca ferruginea. Next base: position 51,232,592 of record OX376055.1, on the reverse strand, counting down.
ACAGTACTTTGTGTTCGTCCAGCTCTCGGACCAGACGTTGTCTAGTAACTTCAGCAAGTCGGGCTCGCTCTTCGTAGAGACCTCGTAGTGTGCGAATATTTTGCAATTGTCGCTCGTATTCTTGTCTTAAATCGGCAGACAGCAGATTTGTTTCTCTATCAGCGAGAGTGCGTTCTATTTCATTTAGTTTTTCTTTTAGCTGGAACATACGAAAGTTGATGAAGAACTTATCATCACAGTTTATTTTATTCGATTGCATCATTATGTATTATGTGAAAACGTAGGTTTATACCTACTATTGTTTTTGTTATGTAATTGTTATGCTACAGCATACCAATAACGGTCGGTTGGACGTAACGGTGGGGGTAATGTTTCGTCAATAAAAATATATTTATTGATAGACCTATCATATTATTTTTTCAAGGAAGGTTTGGTACAACTGCTGTAGAACTAAAAGCACCTACATATGGAGTTGGCACTTTGTCAAAACGTAAGACGCCAAGTAACGAATGATGCGTTTCACATGCCGTATTTTGGCGGTCCCTGACCGGGTGCAGCATGACTGCCTTCAGGTCGTTGGCATGACATTGGATCTTTGTGGTAATTTAGGGAAATACCTAATAATTTTACAGTAATATTCAGTGTCTGTCTGACTCGATTTAAAAATACTTACTCTAAAAAAGGTACACTGGGGGTCTTGAATGTTCGAATGGAAAGACCGAAATCCACGCGTGTGAAGTCGCAGGTAAAGTCTAGCAATGCTTTAGATGCAAGATATCGTAAGTATACCGAGTTCTTACGAAGAAGATTTCAGATTACGAGTAGGTGGCCAGGTGCCTACCTACTTGAGTTATTATTGTATGTAGTACATAGTTAACAATTACAGATAAGGTTGTAGTAGTAATACATACCTACCTACATGATCAAGTTTGTAACTGTGTAACGGTAGTTTGTTATAATAGTTGTCTACGTTATCGCATTAGGTGTTAAACCTGTTAATATAATTGTATGGTGGGAAATAAATAAATAATCTTTGCTAATTAATTGCCACAGACAGGCGGGATCGTGGCAGACCGAGGGAAAGATGGCGGGGCGCCTTGGATGGGTTCGTCAGGAACCGGAGGAAAGGAATTCGAGAGAAATGCTGAGAATGGTGGAGGCTTTTGCCAAGGAGAGAGACATTAAAGGCTAGCAAAAAAAAACTGTTTTAGACCACTGCCAGTATACAATTTAGTAGTAAATGTTTCCTCAAGAATATACCTATATTTATTGTTTGTTTTATAAAACGATTTAATACTCGAAATAAGTACGTAAGTACGGTACCTAAGTAAGCAGTAGTTACTTCGACAAACGCTTTATGAGGTTTATTTACATTATCAGAGACACTTACATCATTTAATTGTTGTTCTCGTAGATTTATCATTGTTTTACTAACAGATACCACTTCCTTTAATGCACGAATTTGTTTAATGGATTCTGTGTTTTGGAAATTTAAATCTGCTATATCTGAATAAGCTCCCTGTAACGATCTGTTAGTTTCTGACAAGTCCTTTCTTAGTTTCAAGTTGTTTGCTTTTAAATCTTCAAATTCTTCTCTCATATGCGCTAAAGCGTCTGTGAGTTCACTGTTTCCTTTTAAATGTAGGAGGTTATCGGGAATTTCAATATTATTTCTCGAAAGAAGTTCACAAAGCAACTTGTTGCTTTCATATAATTCCAGTTTTTCCGCCTTCTCATTTTGTAAAGCTTTCTCTAACTCTTCTTTCTCGGTTCTGTGTCGGACTAATATCTGTCTTCTCTGTTCACGTTTTATATCGAGCTGCTTTTTGAACTCGTTCATTTCTTCTTCTTTTGCCTTAGCTCGAGCTTCTTTTTCAGTCATGGAGTCAGCACTAGCCATCTGAACGTTTTTATTTGTTTCATCACAGGAACTGTTTGTGTTGTTCATTGTCTCACTTTCACTCGTAACGTTACCAGTGTCGTCTTCCCTTGTTGGGGCACTACTGACAATATTTCCCATTTTGGAATACTTTTATAAACAAGACCGCACTTTCATCCGCACATATACACACGAGGATACGTTGTTTTTAAAATAGGTAACGACCAATACGCTTTTAATCAGACAAAGGACTGTCGACTCGGTGGGCTCACGCGTACCTATTTCGACGAAGCAGTCGTTTCCCAAAATAGATCCCTCGTCAGGTCCAGAAGTGCGTCGGCACACACATATAGAACGTTTGGTACTGCCGCTTACAGCTCAGTTAGCATACGTAGATGTTTTTTCGTCAAATTTTCCGTCACTTATTTATTTTTACCGGGTATTTTCATCAAATTCGCAGAATATTAATATTTAATATGCATGTTTTCGTGAACCTTGGACAGTTCATGGAAAATCCCTTTGTACCATATGTATTTGCCACAATAGTGAAAATTGGAATGAAGCAATAACACCCATTTTGTTACGCAATATATCTATTTCAGTTCTTTAGAATAGAATAGAATAGTTTAATGGAATCATGAATAGTTTAGTAACGAAACTATTCATGATTCCAGAAATTATTTCTCCAATGAGAAGTAACGTTTTCCCCGGCTATTATAGAATATATTTCACAAAAGATCTTAGGGATCCGTATAAATATTCACGCGGACGAAGTCGGAGGCAAAAGCTAGTAAAACGTGGGTTTAGGTCGACGACATGGTTGGCGGTTGGCGCCATAGAAAACTAAAAAACGCTGGCGCAGTGGTTAAACGATGGACTGCTGTGCTGCGTGTCGCGGATTCGATTCCCGCACGGAACAGATATTTGTATGGCTTATAGGTAGTTGTTCCGGGTCTGGGTAAGTATTTGTGTGTGAGTTTTTTTATTTTTTATTTTTTTATTATCAAATAGGCTTGCGTTTGACCGCAATTCACCTGATCTTAAGTGATGATGCGCCCTAAGTTGGAACACGCTTGCCTAGGATGAACCGGTTCACTCGTGCCTTGAAGATACTCAGTATCTCTGCTCGTCCGAAGATGGAATGGGGATGGGGGAATTCAATTGTGCAATACCAAAGCACACTCTCCGAAATGTATCCGATAAAAGACCGATAGGCTAGCAACGGTGCGGCGATGTCCAAGGCTCTGGAGCTTAGCCCTAACCAGGGAGTCGTTGTTAATGAGCCCCTTGGCACGTCTATCAATGACTTCCAACGCCTCCAGCTGGTATTTTGCTGATCCATCCCAAAGGTGCGAACAGTAGGTACTCCATGCACGATCGAACTTGTGCTTGGTATAAGTTTGGCACTAGTTTGGCCTTGGATTCAATGAATGACCCAAAGTTAAGATTCGACGTCAAAGTAACGCCAAGAAGCTCAAGCTGGTCAGTGATCGGAACGGATACATGTCATACATGTCGGAAAGTAGGGGCCAGATGGAACGGCCTCTTCTTGGCAGAGAAAAGACACGCCTGGGTCTTAGCTGCATTGAGCCTGACCAGATTTGCATCACCCCAATCGGAGACTGCTTTGAGGGACAAGTTCAAGCGCTCGACCATGGACTCTCTAGAAGACTGGATTTCAGCCGCACTGGCACGTGCGCTGGATGTGTAACGCTCTACAACCGTGCTGTCATCTGCGTACCCAAAGGTACTGGGTTTCAGCAGATCGTTGATATGCAGCAAAAAAAGGGTTGCAGAGAGTACTGAGCCCTGAGGAACCGGCATTTATTGCCATTTAGAGTTTATATGTTTGCAAAAGCACACACGACACAGGACAAATTCAGGGTGTGGGGCAAAGTTCTTAAAAAATAGAAAAAACGGTAGGTAAGTAAGTACGAAAACCATCCTTACTGCAACGAAATATTTACTCGTAAAAGCGTTATCAATGTCAAATGGTTACCTCGAGATGAGTTTGACTGTACCATATAAATCACTCATCCATCGTAAAAGAGTATACGAGCATATTCCCAACAGAGTAGTAGTAGTAGGTAATTTACGGGGCACGGGGTTACGGCGGGCGTACATGTGCAGCCATAGATGTGTATGAATATTATCTAGCTGCAAATCGCTTGATATCTATAAGAAATATGCGATTTGTAAATCTTTCTGTATAACATTGATTTTATTGCTTAAAGCTAATTAGCCTACTAATCTAAGACTAAGTACTTTAAACTTTGTTAACGATAAAAAGTTAAAAACTAGAATCGGCATGGTCAGCGCTCCAATACATACAGAAGATACGCTCAAAAATCATTCAAAAGGCCATACCAAAATTTTACTTCAGTACCAAAAGCCTAGGTTTCAGGTTTTCCCTTAAACAAAATTGCTAAAATGTCAATTATGTCAAATGTCTCTTACGTCAGTTGGTTTAGTTATATCAGCAGCAGCCACATAATCGAAATTCACATCACAGAGCTCATTTTCTTTTGGGAAAATCCAGTTCATATTCATACGTTTAATAATTCCAGTTAGCTGTTTACAGTAACTAGATTATTATGAGTCATTAAACATTGGCAGCTGGCAAAAGCATATAAAATAAGTAAATATTTCACGTTGTGTGTCAAGATTGATTTTATTTTATTTTGTTTTAACAGTGGCTTATTGGTATTAAATAGCTAATAAAATCACTTTGTGTGTGCCGTTGTTCATTTTAATGAACAAATTGGACGTGCCATAATCTGAAATGTGAAGTAGAGTTAAAGCTTGCTAAGCAATGGATGAGAGTACTAAGAATTCCCCTTGTAAGGTAAAAATTTACCAATGTTTTGCTGTTTAATACTCTTCTGATTGTAGAAAGTTCTAAGCTGACTTTACTTGTGGTTGATAATTAAGTATTCATTCATTTTGCTTTAGTTAGAAATGCCATTAGTGCATACAGTTGTTTTAGATTACCTATGATAAAGCTATACATTTTTATCTTTCAAATAAATAATTATTTTTATTCTTTTAAGTGTATATAAATACTTACTACTGTTTGGAATGGTTCAGACATCAAGGGGATTATACAATATCAAACTGTGATACAAACTAGTAAATTACTTGCTTTCTAGTCTGGTACATTTATATACTAGTTTGATGTGCAAGATTAATTAAGTTGTAATAGAATGGTAATACTTATTTTAAAATGTTCTTCATCAGACAGTAATTATAATAAAAAGATCTTATCCTTCAGTAATAATAAAGATGCACATTGCTTCTCTTTTCTAATTTGCATTTTCCTATATCACTTTACTGGAATAATTTCACTCAATAGAATTAGTTTTTGACATATTATAGTATAATTTTGTATTTACTGTTACACCTTTTGCATTTAGAGAAACATAAATGTTTAAAAAATATATAATGAGTTGAACACAAAGTTATAAAACATGAGTGTTTTACTACACACTAACTGACCCCGACAGACATTGTCCTGTCCCTATTTACCTACTTACTCTTTTATTTTCGTGAATTTTTCCAATTTTCTCATTGTTCAAACTTTCCCTGGACTTCAAAACCAAAATTTTCCAAATCGGTCCAGCTGTTCTCGCGCTTTAGTGAGACTAACAAACAGCAATTCATTTTTATTATATTTTAATGGACTTCCACAAATACTTCAAAATTAAAATTAGCCAAATCGGTCTAGCCATTCTCGAGTTTTAGTGAGACTAACAAACAACATTTCAATGTTGTACCATCTATATGGTATAATGTTACAGTCATATGTGTAATAGTTATTGTATTTTTACATATTTTATTTTTATTAACAATGATGAATATTTGCTGTGTTGTGTATAAGACAATACATGCAGTTATGTCAATAAACAGAGTTCAGGGCAGGTTACCTTACTTAATGTTAACTTGATATTAAGTGTAGGTCTTTAATAAATTAATAATAATAATAATAATAATAATACTTTTATTTCAGATGACCAAGATCCAAAGTGTTAGTACTTATAATTATGACTTACAACTATTGTTAGTAAAATGACACGAATATTGGTGATTTATAAAAGATATTACTAATGGATCACCGTCCTCACCATCCTTTTCACAATTGGAGACGTAACGTCCTCCCTTATTATTTTGAGGATGCTGTTGCTAGTTTCTCGTACTCTGCTTAGTAGAGATGCGGTTTTTTTGCGAATCACCTCATGAAAACCATCGGTTCGATTCTGCACAAACATCTCTGACGCACTACAAAAACGAGGCCTTCGCAACAGCATCCTAAAAATATTATTATACTGGACGCGCAGAGCGTCCATCGCTCTTTTGGTATATGCGACCCACAGGTTACCCGTGTAGAAACTTTGGCAATATGCCTTAAAAAGGGTGATTTTTACCTCTACACTACATCGGGAAAACCTGCGTGCCAGCATATTACCTCGGACCGATAACGCTCTGCGCTCCCTTTCAATATCTACATTGTCTTTAAGGTCGGTGGTGAGGAAATGCCCGAGGTACTTGAAAGAATCTACCTTGTTTAGCTCCGAACCATTTAACATAATGGCAGGTATACTTTCAGGGCATTTACCACCGGCCTTAAAAACCATGTATTTGCATTTGAGAACATTATACAACAAACCGTGTCTAGCCGCATAAAACTCACATCGCTTTAGTAGCTCTCCTATAGACCGAGCAGTGGGGCCCAGCAGCACCATATCGTCTGCATAACTTATGTTATTTACACTGATACCACCTACCCTGCATCCGACATGCATGCTGCTAAGCTCCACCAGTAAGTCATTAACATACAAGTTGAAGAGCCGTGGAGACGTCAACCCGCCCTGTCTCACACCGCACTCCAACCTGTATGATTCTGAGAGTGTATTGGACCATTTGACATGGTTTATTTGGTTTGCATACCAGTACTTCAGGATGTCTACCACTTCCATCGGTACGTTCCTGTCCCTCAGCTTTCTCCAAAGCATATCGTACGACACAAGGTCAAATGCTTTGGAGAGGTCAAGGAAACAGGCGTAAACCGGTGTTTTCCTATCTGTGTAGTATTGAACAGTGTACTTAAGACTGAGGATGGCACTCTCTGTTGACAATCTGCGTTGGAAACCGAATTGTGAATCGTGCAGGGTAATAAAACTCTCCAAATAAGTATCGAGTACACTGTCCAAAACCTTTGCAGCTGTGGTCGCCAGAGATATAGGTCGGTAATTACCTCCGTCCGAGATGTCTCCAGTCCTGTTCTTAATTATAGGTACTACAACTGTTTTCATCATATCAGATGGTAAATATGAATGTCTAATGCACAGTGTAAAAAACATGGCCAGTACCCTCGGCAGGTGAAACCCCGCAAACTTAAAATGTTCAATACTGAGTCCATCGTGTCCGGGAGATTTGCCTCTGCTCATGTGTTCAATAGTCTCTTATAATTAATGCCCGTTTTCACCAACTACCCCTAAATTTTAAGTAACCCGTATGAGACTTAAGTTTAATTATTATTATTATTATAAGAGACTTAAGTTGGCGGAATCCTTTGCGATTCCGTCACCTAAAATGTCTTAGGGGTTACTTAAAATTTAGGGGTAGTTGGTGAAAACGGGCATAAGTATATTTTTATGTCATAAATAATTCAAATTATATCAAATGACTTATTAAATTGTTATGCAAAAAGTAACAATTGAACTCAATTGTTCAAAAACGTATGATGGTAAATAAGTATGCACAATCAAAAATTTATGTTTCTCTAAATTTCAAATGAATGACAATTGAATGATACCTCCACACTAGTTTGTATGTTTTGATGTTGCACAAATTACTAGGAGTGCGACGGTGATGCCGCAGGCCTGCAGTTGCATGCTGAAGTGGAACACTTGAGGCAGCACCTTGCGGAACGGGACGCACACATTGTAGCTCTTGAGGGAGAATTCATCAAAAGTTCAACAAGAGCCAACGATCTTGAAGAACAAGTCAGTACTTGGAGGGAGAAGTATGAAAGGTATGTTGATAGTACAACAAATAACAATGAAATTATGTATGTGATATTAAGTATTTCCCCAAGAGTGAGGTAAGCTAGGTGGACTAAAACATGTTCATTCAAACACCACAGAAAACTATTTAAAATTTCATTTAAGGAAGTTAAAGTGAACATTCATCATTATTGTTTTATGAAAGTGTCTTAAATATTAAATAATAATATTGGTGTATATTGTCCTATTACCCATGCTTGGTTGCAAACCCACAAGTCACAACCAAGGCACATAATGTCTTTCTCTTATAATCTAAATCTAATTTCTATAGTTACTGATTTTTCAGTTATCTTTATATTTATGATATATGTAATGCTTGCTTGTATTATATGCACAATTTATAGATTTATATGACACTGTAAAAAGAAAATGTTTATTTCTTTAACATACATTTTTGGCAGGTTATATGATTCACACAAAAGGGTACAAAAATTGAACCAAGTACTCGAAGATAAGCTACTGCAAATGGTTGACAAGATGAAAGCGGAAAAGAGTCAACTTACCAAAGATATTGCCACATTATCAGTGCGATTAGCTGAGTCTAAGCACAACTACAGTATGTTGCAGAAAGAAAATGTAGGTGTAATATTTTTCTACTTTCAATTATACATGAACTGAGTAGATCTTTTAACAATAATAAGTACTTTTATAATTTCAGGAGAGATACAAAAACGATATGAATTTGGCAATTCAGTTGCTACAATGCAAACCAGATAATTTTGTGTCACAGAAGCTGGACAATGTAAGTAACGTTCTGAACTTTCTGATAACTCGGTTTATATAGTGCTAATTAAAATTCCTTTTTTCGCAGCTGCCTATCGACACACAAGCGCGTGTATCCCAGTACGTCATGTCCAAAACATCCAAGCCGTCAAGCTCAACTCAATCCAAGAACGGTAATGACATTGACACTTTTGATGCCAGTGAATATGAATTCAATATCTCTGCTTCATTGATGTCTAAAATACTTGAAGACAGTATTCAAGATACTGTTACTAAACACTGTGATACATGCACCTGCAATAAATCTCAAAATAAACCATTCTGCTACAATGAAACTTATTACTCTGTAGCTACGCAAACAATGTCGAGCGGAGAAATGAAAAACTCTCTTTGTCTCAATTGCAATTCTGATGTGAAATCACTACATTCCAACCTCAGTATTAGAAGTATCTCACCACATCCTGTCAAAATTATCAATGATAAGACTATTAATCATGGAGTTAGTCCTTTATATATACTGCCACAAAACACTGAACCACTCAAAGATATTTTACCACCTGTACCACCACCAATTATTGAGAGGCCAAAAAATAATGGCATTGTTATTGATACCATCAAAATGAGCGAAAAGAGCGTGTTAGAGCCAATTGTGCAAATGGATGTCATACCTAAAGTCGACGAATTGAAGCAATATAGAAAAACTAGTGTAACCATGGAACCTGCGGTTCATCACAAGCTTTGTGATCGTACAAAAAGTTCTATTTCAAGTAAGAAAAGTAGTATACAGAGTGCAGGAAATGAAGATTCGCTAATTGCTAGAGATCTACTTAACAAAGATTTAATCAATAAAGAATTACTGAACAAAGATATACAAAACAAAGATATTCAAAACAAGGATATTCAAAACAAGGATTTACTAAACAAGGACTTGCTGAACAAGGACTTACTGAACAAAGATATTCTTACCAAAGAAATGCTAAACAATAAAGAAGTTAAACCAACCATTGATAAAACAGGAGACAATATCAGCCTAAGTAAGAATTCTCATAGTTCGATGGGCGCAGTCAGTAGGACATCTTCCATTGCTAAATCAACAGTAAGTACACACAAGTCTAATACTCAGGTAGGGCCAGGGCCCAGGTTCTGTCATTTACGTATGCAAGCTGGATCTAAAAACATTCTTCTTGATAATGCAGAACCCGACGTCCCTCCCGTTTTGTACAAGCGGCAAAGTAAGTGCAATGAAAACTCCATCTTCAAAGATCTCACCGACGATGTAGATAACTTCATCGATTTAGATAAAATCGAAGATAACTTAATTATTCAAGAAGATATTAAAAATGATAACATCGTAGTCGAGAGCACGCTTATCGATGTCCACGTTGACAACACTAACAAAGATACTAGTATTGCCGTTAAGAGTACGACTATTAATCCGATCTTACTTAATGTCTCCTCTTCGCCACTGCAACCTTTAAAGACACACACATTTTCCAACAGTTCAGAAAATAACAATAATCAAACCCAAAGTATAGCAAGTCAGCAAAACACAACTGAAATTGATAATTTACTTAATGATTTTAATGCAGATAATAACAATACACAAAACAATAACGTCCAAAGTACTGACGACGACACCTCGAAAAAAGTTGATATTTTTACACCCACTGATAATCACGATGTAAAAATATTTAACTTTGATCGTTATGAACAGAACAAACTGACTAATCAATATAATAAACCTTTAAGGAAAATCGACATGTCGCAACTTCACTCCCTTGAAAATACTAAAATTTCTAAAGACCTACCACCTCTGGGTGACATACCAAAGATAGAGAAAAAACCAGAAGTAGTAAAGTCACCACTGCCACCTATTGTCAACGTTTATCCAAATCTTACTCAAACTCATTTGAAAGTTAATGATAACAAAGTTTTCACGAATGAACAAAGTACTAGTTCACTATCAAGTGACGATAGTGCTGCATTACTGCAGAAGCAGCAGCTGCTTAGGGTTGCAGAGTGGGTAGAGAAGAACTTGGAGCAACAAAACAATTTTAACGATCCTTTGGAGGAGGACGTTAACTTGACCAATAGAGCTCTGAGGAGGGACAGCAAGCTATCGAGGCTAACGGAAACTCTAAACGAGTTGGCGCTGAATATGCCGCATCCTGTCAGTAAATACTCCAAATCTTTTGCCAAAGATGGCCATAACGCGTGGGTTCACAATAACGTGTCTTTGCAAAATCAGGAGAAATTTTTAAAACACGCAATGGCGATGCCGAAACTTGCCGGCCATGTGGTGAAAGAAACTATATTTCCAGTCGAAAGTGGTGATGCGACGGTAACCGAAATAAGCGATAACTCGAAGAACAGAGAGACTGTAGCAGATTTAGTAGCCGAAGGACTGAGAGCGAAGGGTAACAAAGAGATAACGCCAGAAGATTTGGCGCGAATGGAATACAATGTGAAGAAGTTTTTATTGAGTGGGCCTCATTGGGTGAACCCTGGGTCCGTGGGCAGGAGTCGACGCACAAGCAGTAAAACTGAGACTGATGTATAATTCCACAGTAGGTAGCCATGGTAGGGAATCAACTTGCATTCCAAGTTAGATCGAAAAGCGGTATGGCAGTCTTGCTCTATAGATTATTTTGCAGCTCATTTATTAGTTAGCTATTTTACTTTTTAAAATTATATGACTATGTTTTATATTAGAACATATATAAATCTCATATTAGAACATATTATGTGCATCTTGTTTCTAGATACTTCACATTTACTTCATAATCAAATTTTAATCATTAAGATTGTTTACCGCTCTTATTTATGAATTTATTAATATTCATTCACTAGTCCTTCGTATGTGTGTTTTACATTAATTGTGCTTAAGTGATTTTGAATGGGATTTGTATTGTGTAAAATACCGCGTTTTTTAAGGAATTTATTTTATAAAAAATAAATGTAAAGGTATGTAAGAATAAGGATGAAGTTAGATTGAAACGCTGGTGGTGATGGTGGCGTCTGGAATGATAAAAGACAGGCACAAATTATAAATATTGGAATTTGATAGCTTTTGGATTCGTTTTGTTTAAGATAGGTCTGAGAGTTCGGTGTTAGTGTTGGAAGATCCATATTAATTAAAAACAAAGGCTGTCGTTTGCTAGAATAGCTTAGAATAGGAAAAGCATCGCCAATATTAAAATGATAAGAATGATGAAAGCTATTTCTAAACGTGGCATCACTTAGCGAGTGCAGACTACACGGCCATTTTATTAATTAAAACATTTCTGTGTTAGTGTGTATAGTGGTTTGGTTCGGTATATTTCTCTCAGATTTTTACTATCACAATATTAGTAGGTACGCTTTCAAATAAATGTGATAAATGCAAAGTTTATGATAGTGGTTAAAATTCGCCTAACGTACAAAATATTCTAGCATTGAATTAACTCAAAAGTATATCTTTAAAAGGCGCAGATATTATTTTCTTATAACTTACAAAACATTGATGTTACCATTATTGTAATGATATAATTAGTAATATCTACCCATGGTTATCTTTATCGAAATTGTGTAAAAAATCAATGTGCAGTCAGCAAAAGAGATAGGTATGCAGGGGCGTCAGATATAGTTCAAGTTTACTTAGAAACCGATGGATGTTTTTGAATAAAATAAAATTGATTTAATAGAGAATAAACATTTTAATGATTTAATTAAGTTTCATTCGAAAACATCCATTGGTTTCTAAGTAAACTTCAAACATTTCCGATGACCTGCATACCTATCTCTTTTGCTGACTGTACCTATTCATTTTGAACAGTATTCTCAAGGGATGAAAACGGGATTTTCTAATAGAGAAAGTTCATCAATCCGTCTGATTGAGAATAGGGTAGATGCACCACCAATCAGTTATCATACCTTTTATGAGCTGTATAACGCGATTCTCTCATAGATTTTGTATGGTAGGTAATATAAAAGTCAAAGTCAATCAGGACCAGTCAGTCAGTAATCATAGATCGTTTAATTCAGTCTAACTCGAACGACTGCCGCGTCAATGGCAGTCGTTCGAGTAACACACAAATTAAACCTGTAGGTATAATTGCAAGCACATGGCGCCGCGCGCAGATAAGTTGAACTATCAATATATAATAAGGTATTTTACCAAAAAAAAAAAAAAATCTAATTAGCCCGTCAGTTAGATTATCGAAAAATATTGGATACGTATTTTTTGTTTTATCAAATCGATAAAAACTGACGAAAATAAAACGCATCAAAGATCATGAGTGGGGGTTTGTGACGTCATTTCGCCAGTAAAAGTGTACTGATTTAGTGATGTCATACGAGTTTTCGACGCACTGTATCGTCTTCATTTTTTGTTTACGTGAAAAAAGAAAAAACACGTGTCCAATTTTTTTTTAAACTAACTAACTAAACTATTTTACCAAAAAAATCTAACCCGTAGTTAGATTTTTTTGGTAAAATACCCTAATATGACATTACTTCTAGTTAGTTATTGGTGCCGATTCCCTTGTTAACAATCTAAACTAAATTTAGACAATTGGCATCTCTTACTACCAGGCAGCTGACGAAAAGGATGGTGACAGAATAGAACTATCTGAGATGTCAAATTCGTTTTTTTCCTTGAACTTCGCCGTGTTTTTAATCAATACCTTCTGAAATGACAACTATAATTGTATGAACAATTTAGATCGACTTAAATTGACAGCTTTTATTTATTAGAGAGAAAGAGATATAAATAGCTTAACATAAGTTTAGCTGGTGTACAACAGAATTGGCACCATTTGCCGACTTAATTGACTATTTATTAATTCCAAAGCAACAAATTAGATAATGTTACAGTAAATTGAAAATTTAACGTGTTTTCAAGGCTAAAATCAAGTGTTTTGTTAGAGAAGTTCTGTGGAAGTTCTAATGGTCATCTACCTAATTCGGTTTACCCTGTAAAGTTGTAGTTTTTGTGATTAGTTGTCTTTTGTGTGAAGTATTCGCTTTTTCGTAACCAAAAGTATTAATTATATTTACTTTACTATATTTTGTTTTGTGATGACGAAAAATATAATTCTGTCTTTTTGTAAAGTGTGTTAAGTGTGTCTTTGCTGTAGATATATTTTATGCCTATATTTTAATTTGTCATTTACTTACTTATTCATAAATAAATATCAATAGTTAATCAAATGTAAGAAAATACAGGGGTAACATTATCAGTATTTACTGTACTATATTGAATATGTAGTCCTTGAGAATAATTATATTACTCCCATACTTCCTACATACACAATGTACTATCATGCCTCCGCTTACACGACATGTACAAGTTTTATATAAAAAAAAATGTTAATATTTACCTATCAAAATGGTGTGTTTTATGCATATTTTCCTATATTAATGCAATATATTTTTAAAATATTAGTTATAGTCGATCTGTATACAGTAGTTAGGAAAAGAAATGTTAGAATGTAGACCATTCCTGTTGTTTGGTATGATATTGTGGATATCGTTTAGTGTATTGATCACAACTTAGTGTCGTTACGTGTTAGTAATTGTGTCATCAACGTCCTACTACTTGCAAGCACATTCCCTTTGTGAGTCCAACTTTTATATTAAAATTATTCATTTAAGTTGACTGTTTTGCATTTTGTATTTCATCTAGGGTGTTTGGAAATGTCGATCTGTGATTTGTTTGCAATTATCATGAAATAGAGGTGTCATGAGTCTTTTTATCTAGCAATTTATTCTTCTTGCCAGTTTGAGGATGATTTTTAAATAGTAAAACGATGTATTGCAAAATGTGCATTTATCAACGTGTATTTTTTAAGTCACAGAAAATAGACAACAATGTTAGGATTACATTGTTTATTTTCCGTAGTATCGATACCTACATGCCACCTCTGATGGTTATTTATTTATTGTGGGTCTCTTTACTTTGAAACACTCCATTGATCACGAAGCTTGTCGCTGACCCTAGTAGTTAAGTTAGATATAGATATGCCACAGTGTAGCTCTAGTCTTTACAGTTGGCCATCGCAAACATGACCGTATAACAAATACGGATTCGGTATGAACGAACTTACGTCCCGTGTACTCTTGTAACTAGGTATTATAGGGATTCAGATTGGTGTGTTGTTTTTGAACGTCTATTCAATTCAATTCGAATATAAAGACCACAGCATGTATATGAATACACCAGGGATCATTCGCGTTGTCCTACTGTATAGAGTAGGTACACACACGAAATAGAGTCACACTGTGGTAATGCTTTCCAAACAATATTCACACGAGTGCTACGGCTGCCCTCACTGACTGTAGCTTCAGCAGCGTAAATGTAATATGTGTTTATTTATTAAACATTATGGTGAACAATCTGCGTTTTATTCGCTAAACGAATACTGCACATATTGAGAATGCAAAAATATGCGTTGAATCTTTAAAAAGTCCAAAACCCATCCTCGGGTTAATTCATAGGTACATATACCGACACGGACACGGTTGGCGCTGTGGCTGAGCGATCGACCGCTGCGCAGCGTGTTGCGGGTTCGATTCCCGCCCAGGGTTAACATTGGTGTGATGAGCACTTGTGTTTGCCTTGTGTCTGAGTGTTGTTTATCTATATATGTATGTATTTACAAAAAAAAAATGTATTTGTGTATGTATATCAGCTGTCTGACACTCATAATACAGGGTCTCCCTAGTTTGGGGTCAGATGGCCGTGTGTGAAAATGTCCCCACATATTATATATTATTATTATATTATATTTCTTCTAAGATAAAAAAGCGAATTCTGTCGAATGCGCACGAATTCGCGAGTCTTTTATTTATCTTAGAAGAAATATATTTATTATGTTGTAAGGGTTATATATGATAAGGGTGAACTTGCTATACTAGGCGCCAGACGCTCAGATAAGACGTAAGACAAGGACGAGGCGCGGACGGGGCGCCATCGCGACTGTTTAAAACACAGAAAAGACGAGGCACGGACGTGCGCTGGGCGCCACAAGAGATTACGTAGGTAGTTGTATGTGACACAGCGACGCGGATTCCCGGCAACCGCGCCCAACCACGACCGCACCCCCGTTCTCGCCCGCCCCTCGTCAGCTCTCGCCCGTGCCCCGTTCTTTCTAAGTATAAGTATGTTTTACAATAGGGCGCAGACGAGTAAGCGTCGTGTCCGCGCCCTGTCTTTTCTATATGCGTTGCGTTGCGTCGCGACGCTTCTATACATTTTGTATGAAAGGGACGCGGAAGAGACAATTATGTACGCGCCCCGTCCTCGTCTTACGTCTTTTCTATGTGTCCAGCGGCTTAAGTTTCAGATTGACGCTTGTATTGACCCAAGACCTTCCTTAGGCCGTTATCACATTGTCGAGTATCTAGGCCTTAACGCCTCGCTTTGAACTCGCTCGTCAGTCCAGTCAAAACTACTTTTGATTTTGACTACGAAAACCAGCCAAAACTACTTTTCAGCGGTTCAATTTTATCCCTAATACTTAGAAACCCATTAGTAGTAGATTAGTAGTGATTTTTATAACTAGGGCGCTTCGTATTTTTCTATTTGTAATGCAAACGCGTTGTATCTTAATAATGGTTTTACCTGAAACCAGTCAAAAGTAGTTTTGACTAGTTAAGAGTTTTGACTGTAACATTATATATTTCAGTCCCTAATCCATACTAATTTTATAATATAAATACAAAAGTAGGTAACTATCTGTCTGTTTCGCCATGAGTACCTACGTAACTCATGGCGAAACAGCAGAACTGATTTTGATGAAGTTTGGTATTAAGCTAACTTGAACCCTGGGGAAAGACGTGGGCTAATCCGCGACTTCATCTGCATCCTCGATAAAGACATTCATGCGGACGAAGTCGCAGCAAAAACTAGTAATATATTAAAGACAAAAAAAAATGCAAATAAAATAAAACAAGCACAATTTTTATCTTGATGATGTAAACAGGGTTGAGCGTGTCCACAGTAGCGTGAAATAGGTTATCGTTACTAACAAGAAGGAAGGGCTTATCGAGGATCGCGACACAGTTGACCTTCGCATTTCCAAAATACTTAGCGCACCTCTATTGTATAAATGACCTTGTGTAGCGGGCCATTGTTCATACCGTCTTCAATTTTTGCTTTAACATACAATTTCACCTTGAATGATTAACAGGCGTAATTGTGTATTTTAATCTCAGGTGGTTTGTTTGTGTTTATGTAAGCGACCTAGATGTCTAGTACTTGTCAGTTTAATTTTATGTTTCGATGTTTTCATAATTTTGTTTTTAGTACATAAACTAAAGTAGGCCAAATGCTCGACCCAATGGGTACCTTTACATGGCAAGCGACATCGTCCCAAGCGGGATGAAATAACCCTGGATAGAGAGAAGTGGAGGGAGAGGCCACTGCCCTGCGGTGGGAAAAAAAAATGCCGCGACATGTGTCCTGATTTACATCCAGAAACGAATTGATTTGTAAGTACCTACCTATAAAAATCGTCCTTTGAAATGTTTGAGTAGGTAGGTACTTAGACACGATTTGTTTTAATTAGACAGTACACTTGGTTTACCTACATTCTTAATTCCCTCAATCTGGTGGTTGACCGTCCCAGTGGCAAAACTGAACTAAATGACCTGGTGAGATCTTTGTGGAAAATTGTAATGAAGTAGTCATTCAATTATCTATGATACCTAGGTAGTCCTACAATCCTTTTCCAAAAGTCGTTAGCACACAATGCATTTCTACTCGTAGTCGCACGATTCGCAGCGTAACAGAGGTAATGCTATCATAACACCGGGCAGGTGCGAGAGTGAACGACCGTGCGATTCGCGCCACCCAACGGGCGGTAAGCCCTAGCTAACGTCCATACCGGACTCACAAAGGAACGCACTTCATTCCTATAGACACACTTCCTGAAATGTCCTGTTGATTGATTGATTTCTATACCTGCGCAGTTATTGAAGGTATAAGTCACCTCTGACGTGAATAACAAAAGTTTGTGTTACCGATTCTTTACAATAGCCGTAATGAATATGCATACCTACCTAGGCTACCCATAGGGATCTCGGGGCTAAGTAAAAGCCGTACAGATCGATCGGTCAAAGGTTACGCTTGCCGCGGTCGGTCTGTGGATGGGTGACCATCCATTTCATGCCGAGTTCCCTCCGTGCCTCGAAAAGCACGTAAAGCCGTTGGTCCCGGCTGTCATTCGTAGATCTTTGGCAGTCGCTACGGGTAGTCAGAAAGACTGCCAACCAGTCTTATCAAGGAGTATTGTCTTACCCAGTAACTGGGTTGTGGAGGTCCGATAGTCAATCGCTCCATGTAAAATACTGGTATTCAGCTGTATCTAGTTAGACTTTAAGTCGACCCCAGCTTAGTTGGGAAAAGGCTAGGCAAATGATTCCCATAGAGTGTCGTCTATTCTTATCTATGAAGGTCGTACCTACCTTATTTACTAAAAGATTGCCAGAGGGTTTGTTACAGGACAGCACACATAGTCAACTTAGTACAATATAGTATAGTAAAGTGCTAGTAACATAGTCTTAAGTCGTCCCTATTAACACAAGTTAGAAATTATAAAATATGTGTGTTTAGGTTAAGGTATTTATCTATAGGCCTATGCAGCCTGAAATAAATGAATTATTATTATTTGTTGGTCATAAATGAGGAGGTGAAGAACAAAATCTCACTTTTCCATTTTTCTTTTAAATGTTTTTTTTTAGTCTATGTGGTTTTTTTGGTCAACATTGCAAAAAAATACGATGTTATTGAAATAAGTAGACAACACACACAAACAGACGAGAACAGAGATGTTACTATTTTTTTAATACCTTTAGGTACCGTGACCAATATTGTAAGTACCTAAGTACATTACTACACTACCCCGTGGGGTGTCCGGGCTAGAATAGCACCCCCTATTTCATCCCGAGGGTGTCGTTGAATGTGATTAAGGGAAAATCCGGAAGTCGGGCAGCAGCGGCTTCCGTGTGCTTAACAACTTCACTGCGATCCTATAAACGCCTGCCAAGCGTGGGGATTATGGCACCCCCCCCCCCCCCTTATCGGGGAGACCTTTGTTCAATAGTGGACGTCTTCAGGCTGATGACATAACTGCATAGTTTCTTTTTATAGTCTAATAAAATGGAACCCGATTTTATATCGAAAGCAATCTATGTATTTGAAACAAAAGCTTGGAATCAATAGCTGCGCACTATGGATAGGTAGGTACTAAATACTTCCTTTTGTAGTAGTCAAGTACTAGTTTGAACTACTTGAGCGTCGAGCGATGCCATAGAGCGAAGAGAACATGATACATGCTAAAGACAAAACCATAGGAAACATTGGTTTTATTCAACATTAAAAATACAGACAGTAGTGACAAATGTGACAAATATACAGTATGACAATATAACATAAAATCTTCTAAAATAGCAAGGAGTTCATATCATTCACCCCCCCTTAAGAAGAAACGTAGTCCTGGAGGTAGCCTGGAGGTCTACGTTCGCGTGTAGAGTGGCGCACTTGAGAGCCACTCGCTTCTAGGTTATCAGGCGGGTCTGTACCCGTAATAGGCTGCTCAGGCTCCTCTTCATCCGACGAATCATCGTTTAAGGTACTTGGCAGTGGTGCTAGAGACCTGTTAGAAACCGTCGTTTCTCGACCATCTGGTAAACGAATAAAGGAGTATTCAGGATTGCTCTGTAGTAGTTGAACTTCTTCTACAGCTGGATCATATTTAGAGGCCCTTACGTTTTTCTTCATATAAACAGGTCCAGGCGAATGAAGCCATGATGGTAAAGATTGGCCATTTATAGAGCGGCGAGGATGGTTGAACATACGCTCATGCGGGGTCGCATTGGTTCCTGTACACAAAAGAGATCTAATGGAGTGTAGCGCCGGTAGTATGGCTTTCTCCCAGTTTGCGATAGCCTCGTTATTGGATCTGAGATGTAATTGGATTGTGCGCCATAGTGTACCATTTAAGCGCTCTACCAAGCCATTTCCTCGAGGATTATAGGGCGTTGTGCGACTACAAGATGTACCTAGTGAGGTTAAGAATTGTCTTAATTCGTCAGATAAGAATGAGGTCCCTCTGTCCGAATGAATGTAAGCTGGAGTGCCGAACGTGGAGAATAGGTCTTTCAGACATCTAATTACTGTTTCGGAGGTCATATCTTTACAGGCATAAGCAAAAGGGAACCTGCTATACTCATCGATAATCGTAAGGATGTATCGGTTTTGAGTGTTAGAAGGAATTGGCCCCTTGAAGTCTAAGTTCAATCTTTCGAACGGTGCAGTTGCTTTTATAAGGTGTCCTTGATGACCAACATAACGTGGTTTAATTTCGGCACAGATCGGGCATGCTGCCGTAATTTTCTTTACTTCTTCAATTGAGTATGGCAAATTTTTCGATCTGACCCAGTGAACCATACGAGTGATACCTGGGTGACAGAGAGAACGATGGAGCTCGACGAGTCTGGAGTGAGAGGTCGCAATGTCTATGTGCATACATACTCGCGAGAGTGCGTCAGCGACTAAGTTTTGTTTACCAGGTCGATAAACAATATCGTATCTAAAACATGACAATTCTAGGCGCCATCTTTCTATTTTTTCATTTTTAATTTTATTTGAATGTGTTTGGTTAAACATAAACGCAACTGACTGTTGGTCAGTAATTAGTAGAAAGTGTCTTCCGATTAGGAAATGTCTCCATTTGCGTAAAGCTTCGACAATTGCACTTGCCTCCTTTTCAATTGTGGGTTGTCGCTTTTCAGAATCGTTAAGAGATCGCGAAAAGAACGCTACAGGACGCCCTTTCTGTGACAATGTCGCTGCTATTGCGAAGTCGGAAGCGTCGGTTTCAACGGAAAATGTCTCGTTATCGTCTATTCCAGCCAAGGTAGCCTCGCAAATATCAGTTTTAAGATTATTGAATGAATTGATAGCGTCTTCAGTTAACGGTAGAGTACCTTCAATCAGTGGTCTTATTTTAGAAGAAAAGTTGTAGATCCACTTTGAGTAGTGCGCAAATAGTCCAAGTGATCTTTTCAAAGTAGCAGTGTCGTCTGGGATTGGAAGATTCATTAGTGGTTCCAAACGAGATTTGTCAGGTTTAATGATGTTACGATGAATGGTGTAACCAAGAAGATTGATCGAGTCTGTTTCAAAAGTGCATTTGTTAGTATTCAAAGTGAGTTTGTATCTCTTAGCGGCTTCCATGAATTTCTGAAGGTTTCTATCGTGATCTTCCTTATCTTTTCCACAAACGGTTACGTCATCAAGATATGCATACTTACGTGCCTTTTAGATTTTCAGAATCAATAATATATTGCAGAGTTCGCTGAAACGCCGCTACACCATTCGTGACCCCAAACGGTATTCGAGTGAATTGATAGAGGTTACCGCATGCTTCAAAGGCAGTGTATCTTTTTCTCTAGAGAGAAGGGGCACTTGATGATAGGCGCTTTTGAGGTTTGTTGGAGCAGCAGCAGATATAGTTGATAGATGAGAGCCAAGGACTTTAGATTGAGAGTTATCGTCGTTCGTACTAATAGCGTTTGCAGTGCGTTGGCTTTGTACGATGCTACGACATACGTTACTGAAATGTCCTTTTTTGGAGCAAAGCTGACAATCAGCATTTCTAGCAGGACATTTGAGTCTTTGATGGATATTACCGCCGCAGAAAAAGCATCGACGGCTATTTAGTATTTAGTATTTATTTAGTTATTTATTGATACATGCTAAAGACAAAACCATAGGAAACATTGGTTTTATTCAACATTAAAAAAACAGACAGTAGTGACAAATGTGACAAATATACAGTATGACAATATAACATAAAATCTTCTAAAATAGCAAGGAGTTCATATCAGAACATAATCACTTAATTCGTTTGGGATTTATGGAAACATCGATCGCCCACTGAAGAGGGAACCATCTAAAGTCTAGTCAGGTGTATAAAAGATGTGTATTTATCTATGTTGTATATATGTATCTACAAATATTACAACTATCGGCGATAGTGGTTACTGCCAATAATGACATACAATTTTATTCCTAACTAGCGACCCGACCCAGCTTCGCATGGGCCTATAGCCTTCCTCGATAAATGGACTATCCAACACAACAAGAATTATTCAATCAAACCAAACAAACAAACTCTTCAGCTTTATAATATTAGTATAGATGGGAAACCCCAAAAAACCTTGCCTGACTTGGAAATCCAACCCAGGGCTTTACGTTCAGCAATGGCGCTTGCGACCGTGAGACCAATAGGTACGGCAGTCAAGTACTGTATGAACTTGTACCTGGTGTTTATGCCCAGTACAGCCACAAAGAGAAACGAAATCAGTTTTAAGACTTACATATTGTTACTCAACGAATAAAATTTTACACAGCGATCAATTTCAGAGCTCACGTTACTTTGCTACAGTTATGTCAGCCATGGTCGTAATAATCCGGTAAGATTGGCACGTCTGGATACTTTCATACGCTGAGATCGTCGCCACGACGTTGTCGTAAGGACTTTTCGGCCTTCTCACGGTCGCGTAATGCGTTTTGCAGTGACAATGAGGAAATATATAGAATTATGCTTCACCGTTATGCCACATGTAACTGTCTACGGTAATATGAATTAGTTGAGTTCACAGTGTCGAAAACACGCACGCAGCGCAAACGATTTAACCGCTTGGGAGTGTGCGAGTCCATTGTGACCCGGTACGATATGTAGTTTTGTCACGGATTGAACATAAGACGTACGAATACAACATATTATTATGACGACACGGTTTGGACAAAGACTGAGCGATTAGTTGCGCTGCGTGTCGCGGGTTTGATTTCACAACAAATATTGTGTTTCGGGTCTAGGTAGTGGTCTAGTTGCTATCTTGTCAGGTTGTGTGTGTATCTGAATTTAAAATACGATACGATACAGAAGAAATTCCTGCAGCATTGTATGAAGCAACGTTTTATTAAACTAAAAATATCCTCTTATACGTAAGTGTATATCTGCAGGCAGTAAGACACTTGATTTATGACGCTTTATCGGGATAGAGCGCCTTATATCAAGGTATTAGTAATAGATACCGTATGCGATGGTTATAATTGTAGGTACCTAAGTATTGTGGAGGCTGCATGAGTTTATGCTGCAATAGCCATTAAATAGTAAACTCTTTGGTTTAAACACTCTGGATACTTCTAGAAAGACAGGTCATTCGATTATATTTGATTGATTTAGACCAAACAAACCGAAACCAAACCTCAACCAAATGTGCGCACAATGAAAACGCACAATTCACAATGGGGAACGAGACTATAAGCTCCGAACACTAACAAAATAGCGAAACGGTATGGCATGGCACCGCGGTAAATTAGGGCCATTTGACATTAGCGACTATCGCCGAAACCAATTATGCCATAATTTGAATGCATTAGCAAGTTCGAAAAATGTATTGAAGTGGTGTGCCAGTTCGCTAATAGAGTCCAAGTCTGTATAGCAAGTCTACCGCAAACCGTTGGTTCTTTACACAGCAATAATAAATTCATTACCCTGCTAAACCATATTGTGCATTTTTCTTCAGTGTCCAATGCCCGATTTCTGAGGTCTTCGGATAAACTTTCGGTACCTAGCTTAGATTCGACAAAGTTATCTAATTGAGTGATTTTCTTACTTAACTGAGTGCTCGGAAACGCAATATCGAACCAATAGCACTATCGAATAGATATAGTCCAGTTAAATCACCTCAGGAACTGGGCATCATACAGCGTTAGGGTAATACTTAATGCTTAATTATGCGAATCCCGCACCGGGCTATAGAGTCTATAGACAGAGGTGGAACACCACGGTGGTTTTAGCCGGTAAGAGTGCGGTATGGGCATACCGGACTCTTACCGGCTAAAACTACCGTCACCCCCGCGATTCAGGAAGGAAGTCCATTAAAACTTCCACCGCGCACCAGAAAAAAAAACTTGTTTAATAGTACCTTCCCTGTGTATGCCTAAGACTGTCGCCAAAGGGCTTTCTTGTTTTCAGGCAACTTAAGCTCAGATGAATGAATGTATACTAATATTATAAAGCTGAAGATTTTGTTTATTTGTTTTTGTTTCAAGGCGCTAATCTCCGGAACTGCTGGTCTGATTTTGAAAATTATTTCGAGTGTTTTAGTTTATATTATAATCAAAAAAATTATTATTAAAATTATTATTAATTAATCGGTAAGAAAATTCACACGAATGAAGTCGCGGGCAATGCTAGTGTCTTATAAAATAACATCGTTTTATTTTAACGACATATTGGTACCTAGTAGACCCTGGAAACGATGATTCTCATGCACTAAAGAAACTATTCCACAGGTTTATCGGAATTTGACACCAACGTTTTGAGTGTTTTTGTCATATTCGGGGTTTCACATTTACTTATCGATTACGCCATTTTGGAAGATATTGAAAAGTCTTACTTTTTTATGGATTTCTGGGAGACTCATTGATTTTTTCCGTCCAATTTAAAAACTCTCATACTTATCCATTTGTTAAGGCCATACAGAGCTTCAATGCATCTCAAGACCTTTTCACCTCATTTCTTATTATGTATTATATTCTTGTTTACAAATAAATGTACTTGTAAACAACAATAATTGAGTCAAAATTGAGTGTGAAATAATATCTGTGGTGTTTCGCACGGTAGCCGTACTACGTGCCCTATCGCCGGATTACGGTCACCGGGACGTCTGCGCCCAGCTTAGAGCAAAATCGAAGGCGGCCAGCCATACTAAAACAACGTCGTAGGTCTAGCCCATGGAAATAGTATGTACTTTTTTAAAACTATTTTTGATAATTTGTTAATAAAGGATCATTATCAAGATGTCAAAAATAATTTAAAAACACAGTTTTCACTTTTAATTTCATAAAATTGAATGACAAACTGAAATTGTCACGTCATATTTGTTTTTGTATGTTATTTTTTTGTGTTACCCTAAAAATCTTAGTGCTATGTAAAGTAATTGGTGTATTCAATTTACTATCTTCTTTAGATACGTCACCGCGAATGTAAATAATTATTAGGTAGGCACATTTTAAGACGACACGTTTTTATTGTGACTTCAAGTGCTAGGTTAAAAAAGATAAAATACATTTTATTTGTAAAAAAACTTGAGTATACACAGGTTTATAGTGTAAGATGTTGGCGTGTAACTTGGCCTATATGTTTTGCCAAGAATATGGCGTATAAAGTAAAAGTTTTTTATATATAAGTACACGAGTAGACCGAAGGATGTATGTACCTACCTATGTATCATATAAACAAAAATTTAAACTATTATTTTTAGGGAGCAGTAATGTGTGATCAAATAAAAACTCCTTTAAAAAAGACTACGTGGTCTGGGGCAATTATAAGTGAGGATCAAATAGAAGTAATCAACACCGAGATCAAAACCGAGACCAAAACCGAGATTAACACCGAGGATGGCTCCAAACGAAAATGTGGTTGCGAACGGACCAGTACAAAGCTTAAGAAAATCTTAGATACCTTCCCCCCTTCTGCACCGATCAAGCCATTGAGTAGTTGCATGGTAAGAAAAGAAGTCCCTTGTATTAAATTAATGTGAATCTAATACCTTTAAACGAGCAATTCTTGTATATTATTATCTACTTACATATTATAAAACAAAGCCCCCGCCGCGTCTGTCTGTCTCTGTGCATGCTTAAATTGTTAAAATTATACGCAACGGATTTTGATGCGGGTTTTTAATAGATAGAGTGATTCAAGTGGAAGGTTTTAGTATATAATTTGTCAAGCGGGCGATGCCACGGGCATAAGCTAGTATATAAGTATATATATAATCTGAATCTCGGAAACGGCTCCAACGATTTTCATAAAATTTAGTATGCAGGTGGTTTCGGGGGCGATTAATCGATCAAGCTAGGTTGCATTTTTAAAAACACGAAGAAAAAAAAAAAAATACCTAGCGAAGCTCGGTTGCCCAGGTACTGTAATGTAATACTTGAACGGTCCAAGTGCAACTTGTAATGCATGCACAAATGCACACTTCACATGGCGTATTTGTACAATTATTCGCCATAATTAGATTCCTAATAAAAAAAATTCAGTGTGTACTTATGTACGCGCGTGAGAAGTTATACTTCTTCGAGTCACAAAATAGCAACGAAGGCAGTAAGTAGTTCAGCATGTACGTCAGAGATGGCGTTGTTTACAATTACTCCCGTGAGAATTTTGTGTGACGGTGTGCGCGCGCATCGTAAAATTTCACTCTCATCATTTTTTCATAACGCGCCTAAAGAAGTATAACTTCAAAAATACCCTACAGGTGCTGAAATAAAGACCATTGTGTATTATACAAATAAGGACCGATTTTTCAATCCTCAGATAAACAACCAGATAGATTTTATTCGATGAATAGCAATATTTTAAGTTTTTCAATGGTCAGATAGTACTTAACTGTCGAATAAAGCCTCTAACGGAGGAATAAAGTTACCTGCTACTCTAAGGGCCAGTTAGGGTTTTATCGGCTCGATAAGTATGATGTTTTAACACTTTCTTTTTGTGCGTTTTGGTTAAACGACACGGCCTACGGTATTTTGTCATGATGGTTGTGTTTAAAACGATTGACGACTTAGCAATCGAGGAAAAACGTGAAATCCTTACCTTATCATTTAAACCCCCTGAGAGAAAAAACCGACTTTTACGAGAGATATCTGAAAATTTTGGATTTCTCTACGAAAAAGATATCTTTTTTCATTAATTGAGGATAAAATTAAACACGCAACAGAAAGATGAGTAATTTTTTATTTTTTATTACTGACCGGTATTTGGTCACTAATTCCGCCAATAATCGTACTTCCGAATTAGTGAAGTTTATAGCACGCTCACGTTTCTGTAATGTATTCATTTGTATACCACAAATCCAATATTTTAACGAGAAATAATAACGGTTTACATTTGTAAGCAAGCGACACAAATGAATAGGTGTATTGTTTTAGTCACACAATGACAAAAAATAACAAATACCCTTTTTTTTGCTATTCTTGTCTAACTTATTGAATACTGTATCTGTGCATCTCGCTTGCACATAGACAGTGTGAAGTTGGCTAGCATAGACCACTGATAGCTATTCTCTAGTTAATACACGATTGAAAAATTAAAAATATTTATTGGCCTGTTAAACAGCCAGATAATATTATACGCTAGGTAACTATTCGACGACTTAACTGAGGATTGAAAAATCGGCCCTAAGGCGAATATTTGCACAAATATGCCATTTTATGCGCTGTCAAAACGCGTTTTCTCTCATTGATTTGGTTGCTATGACGTCACTTATCTATATACATAAAAGGCAAAAGTGATTGACTGATGTATCAACGCACAGGCCAAACCCTGAAGGCTAGAAATTTAAAATTTCGTACACGTATTCCTCATATTATGACGAAGGCATCCACTAAGGAAGGATAATACATTAAATTAAAAAATTATACATAAAATTATTTTGATAAAATAGAGTGGTGATGAGAAATACTTTCAAAAATTTTCGGAAATTCTCAATCGTCAGAGAGATTTATTTGTTTGTTTTGTGGAATTGCAAACCCAGTTCTTTTGTGGGAGAAATATATAAGGATCGGCATCATCAGCTGTCCGAAGACACCTTGCGAATTTTGAGATCAACTAAGTAAGTAGGTACTAAGGGGTGACATTAAACACAATAATGAACGTATTTTAAACAATTGTCTTAATTCTCTCTAATACGTGGTCGTTAGATCGGCGGCATTCCAATAATCGACTTGTGTTACCGGCCCCGCAATCACTGGCCCATCAAAATCGTGGAAATCGGGCATACACCGCCGAAACCAACTACGATTCAGGTGCAATGAGTACTATGGAAAATAACCACGTCTGCGTGTTCACCTCAGAGCAATTAATGATCCTGGTTGAACAAGAAAAACATTCATTACCACTGGTATTCTTGCAGAGGTTTCTGGGGGCAAAACAGCGGACGCCATATTTAAAATTCCCATCGATTAAGAGAGCAATCGAGCAATGCCTGTGAGAGCGAAGCCTGTCTAGGGGGTATCACGAAACAGTGACAAGAGACATAGACATAGACAGACAAATGCGCGGTCAGCTAGGAAGCAATTTACGTATTCAAGAAGTCTCCGATGTTTATTTAAAAATTGATGAAGGCTCTCTACCAGAGGAGAGAGAGCAAGTGGATAATAATAATAATAATTCTTTATTTGCATAACTTTTTTTACATTATTTGTGAAGCCCTGACTCCAGAGCTAGATATTATAATATCTATATTTCAGGAGTCAGTTACTTCTCCCTAAATTGTTACAGCTTATTGTATGCAATAATGAGCAGTATTAGAGTTTCATCAAATTTATGCGTTTATACAATAGTTTAGTAGTATGCTTAATAGATTTTTTAGTTACAATAAATTTTAATTTATAAATGTGTTTATCAATAAATTATAATCGTCTCCTATAACTCGGAAATTTTCAAACATCTTTCCTTAGGAAAGTTTCGTGCTCTTAGACCAAGCTGTACATTGTATGTCAGTAAAATTTATAATTGCTATTTAGTACTCAAGTAGCAATTGTTTACGACTTCCACGCGAACGAAGTCGCGGGCATAAGCTAGTGTTTAGAATATGTTTAGAATATGGAGGGTAAGGAACACTATATCTTAAATATATAAAAAGTGAATGCTCAACTTGACACAATCTTTTTCTTTTTCTTTTCTCTTCACAGTTTAGTTTCTCTTTCATTAGCATTGTTCTTTTTTAACCTAATCTAGAATGGATATACCCGTCCGAACCATATTATTTATATTATACTTATCGCTAGTTGTTAAATTGTATTATATAAATTTGGAAGCTTGTAATTAGCAAAAGTTTTTAGAAATTATTGTTGTTCAAATATGTTATTAGTCTGTAAGTTTTCTTCAAAATAAATAAAATAAATAAATAAATAAATGGGGGGAAACTTGAAAGTGTCCAGCTAAATGTAGCAAGTAACAGTTCCAAAACTTGCCAAAATTGCGCTATCGTAGACACAGGTATGGCATGAATGTAGCTACAGATCCGTGAATGTAGCAGTTGTTGACGGATTGAAGTATGCCGAGTTACGAGTTAGAAATTTTTTACTCGGTCGCGATTGTAGCCACCCTTATGAGGCTCATATTATCGGAAATTTTTCATACTTAGAGATAGTGCTCGGTAACTCTACCACACCTACGACACTACATACAAACGAAACGATCTAATTACCTACACTACTATAAAAAAAAGACTGTACAAATACGTGCGTGTGTTTGCGTGTCTACGCGAAATTCGTTCAGCTTCAGTTCAGCAAGTTGAGTGTTGTTTTGTTTAAATACCAGATAAGAGTATTCATATTTAATTCAATTTTCAAGCTGATCATTCTTATATTCTTAAGCCTATTTATTAAATGACTTACGTAAATTGCTAATTGAACGTTATAAGTCGACAAGTACCTAAAATTAAGACTGATCTAAAATATTAAGCTTTTTGTATTATTTATATTGAGGCTTATTGAATTATTTTTAACTCATAATTAGGTAGTCTATAGTTATTAGTCATAGTCAGTTAACTCGTAATTAGTCTCGTAGTCTATAATTAAAGGTAGGACTTATAGTATCTCTTTATTTCAATTATAAAATCACCTATTTCTTATCAGTTATTGTTTGTAGGTATAAGTTGACATCGCCTATGGCAAAACCAGTGATGCTGGTATTTTTCAACAATCAGATTTTTATAAAATAATGGTGGACAATAGAGTTAAATATTCCTTATCCGAAGCCCATATCAAATGTTGATAGAACACCACACGTCTTTGTAGATGAAGCATTTGGAGATATGTCAAATGCACCCGTATGGATTGACACAACTCACACCAAAAAAGTTTTCAATTGCCGATTATCGAAAGAAAGGCGCCATATTGAATGCACTTTCGGAATATTTAGGAATAAATGCCGAATATTTCATATTTATATGACCGATATCTTGCACACTTACAACACAATTATGTGAATTATGTTCGAATATGCGAGGGTTACAGATATGAAGACACACTTTATCTTTCACCTTTACATTCTGAATCTTTAGAAAATTGACCACGAGGCAACTAGTGTGCTAGAACTGCAAGGGAGAAATTCGCCAATCACTATCACTACATAGGTCCTACATACCTATACCTACATAAGTCCCCCGGCACGCCGCGCCGCGCCGCGTCGTCGGTAGGATGCCTATGTATGCTTAGATCTTTAAAACTTCGCAACGGATTTTGATGCGGGTTTTTTAATAGATAATAGAGTAATTCAAGAGGAAGGTTTTAGTATTATTTGTCAAGCGGGCGATGCCGCGGGCATCAGCTAGTTATTTTATAAACGAGGGAAAATTACATTCCCAAGATATGACAATTTATTAGAAACATCAATAAAAAATTGCTCGCCTGACAATTTTTTCTTTTTCAAATTGTCGTCACAATCACTGAAAATTTCAACAATCTTCTCCCAATTACGTTTCTTTATTATGTGCTTACTTCAATTATTAATATAATCAGGCCTTTTGTTGTGTGTTCCATACCGCTTTTCATCGATAAATAAATCTGTATCGAAGTGCTCAATACAAAAGCACGCGCACAAACGAACAACAAATATAAAGAGTTTGTTCAAAAAAAAAGAAAACCGCCTTCAATAACTAAAAAGTGATAAATAACTCTAGCACAGCACACATTACTTTACTTTCGGAAGTCGGTGGCGGTGGTTTTGTTTTGTATTGCCACCGACTTCCGAAAGTAAAGTAATGTGTGTTCTGTGCTAGAGTTATTTATCACTTTTTAGTTTTTGAAAGCGGTTTTCTTTTTTTTTTGTTGAAAAAACTTTTTATTTTTCGCTTTTTAGTGTTGCCTTGATATCCAAATACATTAAGAAACGGCGACACACAAAGAGATTAGAAGTCCTCCAAAGATTTAAGAAACTAAAACGTCATCTAAGTATTTTTTTTGGGAATTTGTTGATTTTCTCAAAAATGGCTCTATCAATTTTGGTAAAATTTATATGGGACCATTTCGGAATCAAATCCGTCTATATATGACAGAGTTATGCCCGAACATACATAAAAAAAATAATATAAACATTCGAATTGATAACCTCCTCCTTTTTGAAGTCGGTTAAAAACAATTGTCTATTCGTGTTAAAATTTCCCCCAAAAATTCTATGACTCCCTAGTCATAGAATTTTTGGGGGAAATTTTATTTTAAGGTACCCTTACCTTAAGTATAGTTTTCTTTTTTGCAGTACGACAAGGCAAGCGGTTACAATTATGGTCACCTGAGCGATAAAATATTCCCGCCTGTAGCGTCTGATTGTTGTAAACAGGCCGGAAAAATCCAGAGTGTCAGGACAGTCCAGGGCGTTTCGGTTAGAACATAAACATTATGATTTATTAGAATTATTTACATATACATGTGCAACGTCCAACCAAGTGGTAAGCCTATTTTGTTTCGGTGTGAAAGAATAATAGAATTGGGTTTTTCATTGATTTGTTCTTTTTAGGGTTCCGTACCTCAAAAGGAAAAAAAAACCCTTATAGGATCACTTTGTTGTTCGTCTGTCTGTCTCTCTGTCTATCCGTCTGTCTTTCAAGACTCTTTATCTCGGGAGTGCGTAGAGGTATCGAGTATAAATTAAAACCATATATTATACTAAGGTCCCTTGAAATTTCTAAATTAACCTAAAAAAAAGATACGGCCGTTTATGTCGCAAAAAACGTACATAGGTACATTTCGACACTCAAGGGATTAAAAATTTATAGGGTACTTTCCGTTGACCTAGAATTATGAAGTTTGGCAAGTAATATCGTCTTATACTATAAATACAGGGAAAAGTCTGAAAACTATACATTTGTTATTAAATCATGAAAAGTATATTCTTTATTTATAACGAGCTTCTGTCCGCGATTTGGTCCGTGTGAATGTCGGTTATCGCGGATGCAGACGAAGTCGACGAAGTGCTTGAACCCTGGGAAAGCATTTAGTACTTTTTAGTCCGGTTAAGAAGTACTAAATGCTTTCCCAGGGTTCAAGCTATTTTCGTACTAAATTTGATCAAAATCGGTTCAGCCGTTTCATCATGGTAGCCTAACAGACAGAGTTACTTTCACATTTATAATACCTATTAAAGTATGGATAGTAGGTATGGATGAGTATGGAAGTATGGATGTACTTACAAATTTGTACGGAACCCTCGGTGGGCGAGTTCGACTCGCACTTGTCCGGATTTTTGTATAACTAAAGATAAGGTGATACTTGGATCATACGTGCCTTTTTGCAAATTGCAAACCTACCTTACCTATGAAAGTGCTGAAGGAACCTTTACCTACAGCTTTCACATCACATCTTGACGTCACGGTTAGCGCGGTGGTTGGCTGTTGTGCTGCATGTCGCAGGTTCGATTCCCGCACGGAAAAACCATTTGTTTGGTCTACAGATAGTTGTTCCGGGTCTGGCATTTTGTGTATGTGAGTTTATATATTTGCACACGCACCCACGACACTGTAGAAATTTCTAGTACGGGGAAAGGCTTTTTTTTTAAACATAGACGATTAAAGAACATACACTTGACGACGACTTAAAGAAACATATAGACGATTTACAGACGAAGGAGTAATTTATCTGTGGTAATTATTAGTTACATTTGGTTTAGTTTCATTTTGCAGCAAAATGCACCGAAAATCTACGTATTTTTGTCAGATTTGCAAATGCGTCCTTAATAGCCTATATCAGAGAGAAGTGACGCCATGCCTAATTAGTTGTCCGATAAAATCGTCATAAGTTCGGCGTTGGCGTCGGCAACGAGCGTCGTGAGCGAGGTGGTTGCTTCGTGCGCCCTGTATCGGCCATCGCTCCTGCTCGATGCATCGCCTGTCGTTATTCAGGAATGTCTTGCTCTTGTCTTGTTACAACACAGACACGCTGCGACCTGCCCTTTGACTAGCCGCGAGGAACCAGGAAACTGTGTAAATGGGTTCATAGGTTCTTGTATTTTTTTTTTATTGCTCGGTTGGTGACTGCTGTTTAGACTGGAGTGTTTCGATCAAGTGTCCATTAAAGTCCTGAATAGAAACAGGTTTTCAAATTTCACACGATTTGCCTTTAACATATCAATAACGTCTTCTCTGGCGTTGCTTTCAAAACAAGAAGATCTTCAAGATCGACGTACAGACAGATAAACAAATCCTGAAGAGTAGTGACTTTAAGGTTATGTACAGACATCATCATCAACTGCTAACCCCCCAGGCATTAAAATTTGGATAGGGGGCAAGCAGTTAATGACGCTGTCCGTACATAACTTTAAAGTCACTACTCTTCAGAAATTGTTTATACTATCACTTGTTTGTACGATCAGTGTAGTGATAACAATATACATAAACGTGGCGATCTGGTCGGCGTCGGCGTAGGAGTGTTGGTACGCGGTAATGGATGCTCGTGCGCAGAGATACCATCGAGACTAGGATCGTGACACGGCGCGCCCTGCGACAGCGCCGCTTCCCACTACAAGGTGAAATAGTCATTTTTAATGTCTACATTATAAACTTTTTCTGAACTTCTAATTTTAATGTTTTAACATTGGCGTTAAAAATGCATACCAGATAGTGTAAAAAAATTTTTGGTCACGATCTTGAGGTTCGATAAGTGAAGAATTTCACATACTAATTTATTTCAGGTTTCAGTTAGGAGTCCGTTAATAAATGACTGATCATCAAACTAGTCGACAAGTAATGAAAAAGTGACTGTAGGTCCTAGGTGCATGTTTCCAACTCGGATTCGAAGATATTGTGATAGTGAAAGAACCTTGCATCTGTAACAGTACCTACCTATGCAACATTTTCCTTTTTCAACAATAATAAGTTAATATCCTGTATATTCCGGAGGAACTCGTGGCTAAGTTAAAGCCGTACAGATCGATCCGTTAAAGGTTAAGCTACGTTAGCCGCGGTCGATTTGTGGATGGGTGACCATCTCTTTCATACCCTTTCGTTCCTTCCGTGCTTCGTAAAGCTTTTGGTCCCGGCTCTCATTCGTGATCTTTGGCAGTCATTACGGGTAGTCAGAAGCCAGAAAGTCTGACAACCAATCTTACCAAGGGGTATCGTGTCACCCAGTAACTGGATTGTGGAGGTTCGATAGGCAGTCGCTCCATGTAAAACACTGGTGTTCAGCGGTATCCGGTTAGACTGGAAGCCGACCCCAATGCAGTTGGTAAAAGGCCTGGCTGATGATGATCACAGGGATGATGACAATAAGTAGGTACATTCCGTAGACTTCCCTCGTGTTCTTTAAAATTATTTCAGGTGACATTTGTTTGAAAATTAATTTCAGATTGAAAGTTAATTTCAGATTGAAAGTTAATTTCAGATTGAAAGTTAATTTCAGATTGAAAGTTCTTTCTGACTAGCAACAGATTTAAACAACACAAACAAGGAATGTCTCATAATATTTAGTAAAACACAATATACAAAACAAAAAATTTAATCATAAAGTAAAACTATACATAATATTGATAAATATTTACCGGATGATGAGGCGGATGGCTCGAAGGTTTCCGACATTAACTTGATGTAGGTACTTACTTGTATTAAATTAATTCTTATCTTTTCCATTAAAGTCTGTGTTAATTCGGGGACACTATACTGAATTACATATTGTTTGTAATTACGGGGATACCTTCGGGCTTGTATTTCCTTCCGGCAGTACTTGGGCCTATACCAATACATAGATATCGATAAGTACTTTGGTAGTGCTTATACCTGTTATAGAGCTGTTAGTTGTAAATCTAATATATAAAATTCTCGTGTCACAGTTTTCGTTCCCGTACTCCTCCGAAACGGCTTGACCGATTCTGATGAAATTTTGTGTACATATTGGGTAGGTCTGAGAATCGGCCAACATCTATTTTTCATCCCCCTTTTTCCCCCCCTTTTCATACCCCATCCAAATGTTCGGTAGATCGGGACAGGACAACGTCTGTCGGGTCAGCTAGTATGTATATAAAATCTGCATGCTGCGGTACTAACTTCTCATGACTAGTTTATTTTTAGAGATCCGTACTAAAATGGTGAAAAAGAAACCCTTATAATGCGACTTCGCTTGATTTCTGTAGTCATAACTGTTTAATTTTAACAACTACTAAAGCTATCGACATTTCGACAATTAATTTGAAATCCTTAATCAATGGTTGGCGACTAGTATTATATAAAAAACAGCTTTATTTTAATTGCAACAGAATCCAAAAAGGGTTTGAAATTTTAACTAGATCATTGGGGTATCAAATCATCATTTGCAATTGCCCATTACAATTAAAACATCATTTCTTTTACATTTATATACCTATGCCATAGTTTTTGAGTTATGTGAAGGAGCATTTATAAAAATATTAATTCTCCTTTTTTTTTCTAAAGTTTACAAAGCGAAAATGTACGTAAATATTACAGAAAAATATAAGCAAATATGCTCCAAACAATCGCGGTTCCAAACATTTGAAAACATTGAAAACGGAAAACTGTTTTGCCTACCGTGGTATGGAACCCTCGGTGTGTAAGTCCGACTCGCTCTCTGCGGATTTTTGTGTTTGATGCCAAATCTCCAGAAGAATCGCAGAAAAAAAAAATGACTTGTTAATTATTTATTACAGTCTTATTTCAGTACATATTCAATTAGCACGTAACTAATAGGTATTTATGTAACAAAGTATGATTAAAATTAATTTAACTCAGCATTAATATTGAACATACGAGAATTAGAAATCTACATTTCAAAGGGGAAAAGGAAGCAAGTAGTTATTAAAAGTGTTTTATTTACTTTACGTACTAAATGAAACCTTGTTTGATGAACCCAATTGAGGTTGCAGGCGCGTAATGTTTGTTAAAGTATAATTAAAGCGTTTGATAGTGATCTCTCTAGGTTAAGACCAAGTACAGTAAAGTGTTCGTCTGTCGACCGCTAAATTGAGTTGGTCCGGCCATTCATTCACCTGATAGATTAGATTACTTCGTTGTATTTGTAAAACTTTGTTACTTTAACGCCTTAAAACGATCTGTAGGTGAAAAACACATTATTACCTATTCTAATGTAAGCAAATCGGTGCTAAGGCTAATCGTTTGATCTAGTAACTGTAATGACTAACAGATTCAGTCTGAAATGTAGTCAGGGATATTTGCGTGTTGAATGAAGTATCATCTCAAAGTATTCAAAGATAGCTTTAAGAAAAAAAACAACTACGCTACCTAGATGTTTTAGTAATTTTCCAGTTCCTCTCACATTGGCACGACTACGATTATAATGGTGCTAACAATTTGTATCTGACCACAAATTCTCCGCAAATATTTAAAATGTAAAATTGAAATTGTTTGTCAGTTTGTTATGTTTCCCTGCCAAGGTGAATCAATTTTGATAGGGAATCGTCACCCTGAACAGAATTCAGTTTTGATCCGCTATTAGAACAAACATTAAAGATCTTCATACTATTTTTACACTCCTCTTTGCTCTGGTGTAGTGCGAATTTCTTTATCATTTTAGTTGTACTTAGTTATTGTATTTTGAGGTTTATTCCAACAGAGGAAAAGCACAAGCAGTCTAAACTCGGTTGCCATTGACAGCGCACCTCAATCTCACTTCACCTAAATTCACAGAGGAAGCTTTTTTACAGAATAGCATTGCTGGCATAAATTAAAAAAACTTTTTCCAGCTTTCTTCTTCTTCTTTTCGAATTGGTGGTCTTTTTTTGTGTTAGTATACTTGGGCCTAGTAGGTAGCTACATTTATCGCAGCATTAGTGGCGCTTTTAATGTCCTCTAAGGTGCAGGTGTAGGGGCACGTTGGGCACGTAGTAAATGGGCCATTGTCTGGTCAGGATCACCGCACTCACACTGGATGTTGGTGGGATTTATAATCCCCCATTTTGCCAGGCTATGTTTGCAGCGGCCTACTTGAAAGCATAGTCTATTGAGCGCTTTCCATAATTATAGGCCACTGGAAATCACTTCCGAGTGGCTGGGGTTGGACGAAATTGGGTGGTGGTGGGTGATGTTCCTCCTACAACTTACGTCTCACCGTACGTGGTCGGTCCTGGATGGCCTGTGTGTTGCGAGGAAGAAAACTCTTCCGACCCGTCCCAGTCTACCCAAAGCTGTTGTATATTTTAGAGAGGATGCCGGGAATCTGATTCTTGGTAATGTTTCTCATGCGCGCGGATGCGACTTCCCGACGGACGACGAGTGGTGCGATATCAGCCAACGGGTAGAGCTTGTTGAGCGGAGTCGGTTTTAGGCAGCCCGATATGATTCGACACGTCTCGTTCAGGGCGATGTCGACTTGCTTCGCATGAGCGGATCAATAGGCATAGGGACATGCCGGTTGCGCGAAGGACATCGGGTACTACTCCCCAGTTGGTAGAAATAAGGCGTTGTAACAGATTATTACGGGTTTCGACTTTCTGCTCGGTGTTGTGGGAATGTACATTAAAAGTTAGTACTCTGTCCCATGCAACACCGAGGTATACTTTGGATTCATACAGTATATTCTACATCAGTTCCTGGCCAAGCAATATTGAGCAACCTGTTTGAAAATCTATTGCGATGATGTAAAACGCATCATTGGGATTTAGACGGAGTTGGACGAAGAGCATTGCTGTCATTGTACCCTCCAAGTGACTCAAGAGCAACTGTCAATTGGGTTTCAGCCTCCTCGAATGTAGTTTATTGCGCCGCCAAGGCTAGGTCATCCGCGAAGCGATCATTATAATATAGCGTAGTAGGCTGATCATTTGTGTAAATTTTAAATAGCATCGGTGCCAGCACACTGCCCTGTGGGAAACCGTTTTTTTGACTTCGCCATCTGCTCTCATCGGTTTGAAAGCACACTTAAAAGCGACGGTTGTGCAATAGTTAGCTTAGTGTGACATACCCCCGGTCGTTTGTTATGGTATCGACTTTAGCAAGTTTGTGTGTTTCCAGTGTTTCCAGCCTCCTAGCAAGTCATGGCTGGTAATAACCGAACTAGTGTCTCTGGTGCAACTGTCCGTGACGGCAACGGCGTTGGCACTGTACTACCTCATCTACTGCTACATGCACCTTATATACTTTACTCTCAGGAGCGCAATGTACTTTCATAATGCTGACGGGTATGCTATCTCGAATTTTATATTTTGCCCATATCTCAACAAAACCGAATATCAAATGATTTTGGATCTAGGCCCCAACGGCCCCAAGTGATGTTTCCATAATACCTACGCGTGGAGACGGATTGGTGGGTGCAGTATGGTAACAACATTCTCTTGAAGAATTCTTGTGGTATTTTTTATTAGGGGAGGTCATAATTACATTTGGGTTTGTTAAAGAATTGTGATCAGAATTAAGGGTGTTTGTTACTTTTTTATTTAGACACCTTTTACTTGGAATAGGTGGGCGCTACTCACAAATACATCAAATTTTGCCGTTGTCTGAAATGTAATGTTGCCTATTTATCATTGCTTACGTAGTTCGTAAGTCGAGGCCTCTATTTTTCGTCATCTAGTCTACCAGAAGGGGTTCTGCTGGACTAGGCGAGGCCATCACCTCTGTCCATCTGGCCACTTAAACCAAACAACAATTTTCTGTTACAGGCCAATGAAAATTACGATTGCAGTTGTAACTGTGACGTCTATTTTACTCGGGCTCCACATACTCATGCGGATGCAGAAAATTATCGGAATATTTTACTAAATTATTATTGTATGTAACAATTATTTACTTCGTCCTATTGATGTAAATTAACATTGATGTAAATTGAATAGGTACTGACTAAGTTCATTAAGAAAAAAAGTAACAAAACAGAGTAAAGAAAGTTTAAAGCAGACTGGACCCAAAAGACAAGTGTTACTTTGTATCAAAATAAACAAGTCATTGCCTAAAATAAAATATGTCATTAATTAACTTGTTGCGTTTAAGTTCAGTTTCCAGTAGCAAATTGATTGTGCGGAGTAGGTAATTGCCTTTGAACTTTGTCATTAGTCGGGTCAGATTGAGCGTGACGCAGTTCGCACCTGGACATTGTTTCCTCAAATGGTTTTGGAAGTGATTAAGGCCCCCCTCGCGCTTTTGTGCGGGCTCACCGCAGCGGGAAGCATTACGCGGATGAGGAGGCACGCTGGAGGCTGAGTCGACGACCAACACTTGATGGTCAGACACCGCGAGAGGCGGCCGCGCAGCACTACCATACTTCCTCTGATTTCGATTGTTACGATCGACCGCGAACTTACGCACGTACCAGTCACGCGAAGTGATTATCGATTAAAGCTCAAATCGTAGTGGCAGTGTTATACAGAATCGAATAAACCAGTGTGAATCGTGTATCGCTTAGTGCAAAATGGTGCTAAGTGTCAGGTAACTAGACTATGGAAATGTGAAACGTTTTCATGTTTTCTATTTAAAGTTTTGATTTAGATGTTAAGCATTGTTATTTTTGAGTGTTCTATTAACAAAAATGAAGAGTTAAGTAAATTTTGTAAGGTAAATAAACAAGGCGAGGCTGAAATGTTTTCCCACAGTGGACAAGAACTTTTTGTTCTTT
Organism: Charanyca ferruginea; assembly: GCA_947361185.1. NCBI lineage: Eukaryota > Metazoa > Arthropoda > Insecta > Lepidoptera > Noctuidae > Charanyca > Charanyca ferruginea. The sequence goes on along the minus strand of OX376055.1, from coordinate 51,193,291 downwards.
ATAGTATTGTTTAGTGTGGGTAGGTAAGCACTTGATATTGACCAATAATATTGGAAATTTATAGCAAAAAAAAACATTCTGTAACCATACAAAATAAACATACCAACGTATTAAATAAATTAAATTAAATAATATTTAATGAACCAAAGTGTTGATCCCAGGGACACGAAACAATTTCATTTAAATCTTAACGGCCGTCAAACAATCAATTTCATTGTCAAAGAATGTACAGTTGACCAAATAAATCAATAGAAATAAGTAAATTCGCGACGCTACAACAAAATTATATTTGTACTAGATCTGTGACCCGGCTACGCATGAACGGAATAAAAGGCATAGCTTATTTGAATCGGAGCTTCTTAGAGGAACAATTTAAGCAGCTGCTTGCCGCAGGTTTAAGGCCGACATTTTTACCTATAGATTTGGCAGTTTACCGCAAGATAATTTATCGTGCTATTGTTCTCAATTCTTCTTAAGTTGCATTTATTCAGGGTTTGTGTTACTTTTCAAATGCAACATTTAAGCTGGATGAAATTTTGCAAATAAAATGCTGTATTGTCAATTAATTTGATTGAAATTGATGAAAACGAAAGGGATGAATTTCTTGGACTGCCGGCTCTTAACGAGCTAACAGCTAATATTTATTTTGCTATAGATGAAAGAAAGAAAGAAAGAATTAAAGAAAAACCATTTATTCACTCGAGAGTGACGCACATATTAATTAAGCTTCAAATTAAACAATAAAATTAAAAAAAAGTAAAAGTACAAATGTGTCCCGAGACACAATTGAACTGTTGGAAACGGAGATGTACTAAAAGCTGCGATATATTTTTATTACTGTTTTATTATATGTATATAGATTACTAATAGATTTCCAATGTGTCAAGACGACATATCATTAGAAATCGGTCTAAAGATTTGCTGAAGTGAACCGCCAGTTTAAGTTTTTCAAAACTTAATGCTCCCACGTACCTAAATTCAAATTAAGAATTCTAGACACTAGAGAGATTTAAACGTCGAATCAAGAGCGATCTTTCTCCTGCGAGTCGTGTATGGCATGTCAAATGGGGCGATATCATCAGAATTCAGATATAGCCGCATTGCTCGTGATGTTTTTTTCTGACTTAGGTCATAGAGCGCGCACTTGCAGTTTTTTTTACACTAGGTTGAGATGTTTCCATGGAATTGTACCTGGACGTAACAGGGGAAAAAAAGGGCAAAGGGGATTTGTAAGTGGACCTCCCCTACATCCCTTTTGAATTCCCTGTAACTGATCGTTGGCTTATGTGCTCGTATGCGTGTCTTAGACTAGTACTGAAAGAAAACATAGCCCTTGCTCGAATTACCGGTGCCGATATATTGGAAGATAGAAGTCCGCGACTGACTGATGTCTGACGGTATGGGTATGCTAATAATTAATGGTTAAATGGGTGATGTCAAAGGCTTAAGGGTCAGCGGAAACAGAGCAGCAGTAGCTTGAGCATTTTTCATTTATTAAATAACTAGCTTTCGCCTGCGATTACGTCTGAGTGAATTTTCTTACTAATTTTTATTTTTTTTTAAAGTCAATGTCGAATTATTTATTTGAATTAGACCATTAAAAGACACTTTTGGACATCATTTATATGGAAAATTGCATCTAGTTGCCTCTGTTTCCTAGAGGTAGTTTCGAATCCATACTTACTTAATATTATTAATAACCTAGATGCGAAAGTAACTCTGCTCCTGACTGTAACGCTTTCACGATGAAACGGTTTAACCTATTTTGATGAAATTCGGTATGAAAATAGCTTGAACCCTGGGAAAGGACATAGGCTACTTTTTAATCCGTGACTTCGTCTGCATCCGCAATAACCGAAGTCGAGGAAAAAAGCTAGTACCTATTTAATATGATGATGTATTTTGATAATTTATATATAGGCTAGCACTCAGTAATGTAGCTTCATGTAAACGAAATTTACACAATCGGACCAGTAGTTCCGGAGATTTACTCGAACGTACCGAAACTCGGGCCGGGGGACTTTATGATATATAGTGATAATGCACTGAAAAGCAGAATTTATAGGGTTGAAAATTGTTTACAGTTGCCAAAAGAGATAAGAAGCCAGGGCCGTTGGATATAGTTAAACTTTACTTAGAAGCTTACTTACTTAAAATGAATAAAGAGTAAACACTCTTTATTCATTTATCATTTATTCATTATCATCCATCGGTTTCTAAGTAAAGCCAGGGCCGTTGGATATATCCAACGGCCCTGGCTGCTTATCTCTTTTGACAACTGTAAACACAATGCAAAACTAAACAGCTTATTTTTATGTTATATTAAATTGTATTCGAAAACATCCACTGATTTCTAAGTAAACTTCCATAATATCCGTCGACCCTAGTTACTTATCTCTCTTGGTGACTGTAGGTACAAAATAATTTTCCAATTGCACAAAATTACGCAATTTAAACTGCTTGAGCATATTACTGTTCTATCTGAGCTGACTGAAGAGTCTCGATAAGCCAAGAGCCTTCATCCACTAACTGCCCACAGCATCCTTGTAGATCGCTCTAATCCCGCGAGCTCATTCTTAAGTACTATGCTATTCTGCAACGTTACCATTCGTGGCTGTTCTCGACGGCGAACTCGACGTCGTGTCAGTCGTGAAGTCGACGTCGAGCTCAGCAACTGTTTTTGGCGCATATCGTTTTTCATATATGAACTGTCAAGAGCGTCAAATTATTCAATCTTGAGTAGTTCCACCAAAAGCCGTTAATTTACGTGGCTCTGCTGTGTAAGCAAAAGTTAATTAATACGAAAATGTAACTCGTCGCTGCCGCCGTGTCGGGCTTCAGGGGTGTGATTCTGTAAGACCTCATTCTAAACTTCGAATCTGAATCCGCTGTGAGTTTCTTGATTGGCATTCTAAAAACTCGGTTGATAATTCGAATTTACACTAGCGCCACCCTTGCGAGCGTGTCAGCGAATTGAACTAAATTGACAGGGAGATTTTAACAGATAAAGTATGAGATGACGTAAGAAGTGGCATTCTGTAAGGTAATTTTCCCGTCACTTCGACGCTCACTTAGCACTCGAACCCGATTCAAAGTGTCAATATATCAAGGTCATTTTGAACCATATGCGAAGTGAGAGTGAATAGCGATGTGAGATGCGAGTTGTTGTTTGAATTTCACAGAATCCACCTACAGATTGTTTTACTTAGAGAATAGCACTACTGTAGGAAGTGAAGTAGCATAATGTGTGACAGTGTGCACAGGTCACGGGCGGGTTACGGTGACGTTGTTTGGTGTGGGAGTGTGGGCCGCATGTCATACCAGCCGTGTAGTAACGGTACGTTCCGCAGACCGCCCCCACTTAACACTCGCATGTGTGAAACCTTGCCTTACTGCCGATCAGTCCACCCTTTGATTCATGTATCGTCAAAAACACCTTAAGGTGGTTTATTGATATCCCAAGGTCGAAGATAATATCTGATTTAATTAGGATGAGATTAGAGCGTAGATTTTTTTTTTTTTCACGTAAATCCGTCGCTCTTAGGATAGACGCTTAGAGAAAACCTTTTTTGTAAAAAAAAAACGATATAATTTTATCTGGAATAGAGAAGAGACAAAAAATAGGTTTTTTTTTTACAAAAAATGCAATATACAAATTCAAAACATCTTTATTTTTTAAGGAAATTATCAATACAATTTATTTATTTAATAACTACTTAGTTTAGCCTTCATCAGCAGCTATGACTGCACGTAGTCTATCTCGCATAGATGCGACAGGACGGTCACATAAGTTATAGTCCACAGTGTGATCTATAGGCTTCAGGGTTTCTTTCGTTCTATCAGTCCCAGCATTGAACCATTAATCCTCACAGATTTTTCAATCGGGTTCACATCTGCTGACCGTGCAGGCCATTGAATGAAACGAATGTCGCAGTGATGCTTGTTGAACTACACCGTAGAAACCCAGGGCGTGTGTGCATTATCAATCTGGGGTCCTTCCCTGTAGTCAAACTATTTTGTCAAACTGATTTGACCACAAGGAAATTCGAATATGGATCCTTCCCCATGGTCAAACTATTCAAATGATCCTCCCTGTATATAAAGTTTGACTACTATATAATGTACATTAGTGCAAATAGTGTGATAAAGAATCTAATTTGTTTGGTAAATATTTTTAGACCGCGTTAACTTGCCATAAGTGCATAAGCAGCATCTTATAGTGATGCTGCTTTTGCACTTGTGGCCAATTACGTGCCTATGTGTTTACGCTAAGGTCTATACTGAGATCCCAATAGTCGCTAGACCTACGTCGCATGGCCATGATGCAAGAGAAAATTCCTAGTGTGCGGTAACGTTTTTTTTATAGAAAGAAAGAATTAAGAATTATTTTAAGGTTTCGGGCAAAACGAAAACAGATATTAAAACTACTTGTTAGATCTTTCACAAACTAAGTACTCTTACGATTCGTCGTGAGTTCGTTAGTAGATACATTATGTGGCATTGTATTTTATATTTATTTTGGAATATGTACTTTGTTTTTGAGAAGGCATGAAAATTGATCATAGCACTTACTGTGTTGAATTTTTATTCCACCCCATATTTTCAATCAACACAACACGATCAAAATTAATTTAAAATGTAGGTAGATTGCAAAAGTTACATTGATACTGGCTAGGTTATAATATTGAGCCTTTTAAGATATAACTTTTATGCCTAGTTAGTATTTAGACTTATTTTGGCAATAAATATTGATTTATTGACCGTTATTCCATACACACAAATCCTGACATATACGACACTTTTATGTTACAAATAAAAGAAGCTGGTCTTGAAGCCCAGTCCTAAAAGCGGAAGCATATCTGACACAAGAATCGTATCGCAGTATATCGTCTCTCGCATAGCGCCCGAACGAGCCTAATCGATGAGGCCTTAGATTATTGATAAGTCTAGCTATTGTTTTTAGGTAGTGCGAGGAGTCTGCAATCATCGCAAAACCGTGTTCTTCACTATCCCTCTCACCGCACTGACTTTATTCACCGTTCATTCTTTGTGCAATGTATTTGTCTGTGGAATGCGCTTCCCCAGGAAATCAGGATGGCAACTAATCGTTTAGCGTTCAAAATTAAAGTTCGAGAGTACATTCGCAAGAAGCTGGCAGTTTCATCACAACGGTAATGTTTTCTCCATTGTTTTTTATTTTTGTATATCCGTGTAAATATCTATTTACAGTACTATTTACAGTCAGTATTTATATATACGTATAGTATATACGTATAGTTTGATATATATAGTATTTATATATAGGTACGTATAATTTTTTTTTTTATCCTTGTAGTTTACCTTAGTATTCATTTAATTATTTTCAGTTACACCTACCACTGCTTGTCTCTGCATCACCCAAAGGTTGACTAGTAGAAATTGCCTATGGCATTAAGTCCGCCTCTGTACTTTGTGCTTGAAGTGTTAATAAATAAATAAATAGTGCGGTATCTAGTCGGAGCGACGTATCAATAATCTAAGGATGATGCGTTAGTGCGCCAAGTGTACTATAATGAGAATGCGTCCAACGTTTCGCCAGTTGTGCGTCCATCCTAAGTAATCAAATAAATGGATCCACATCTTTTTCTATTCTAAGAGCCAAGGAGTTAACAAAAACATTTCACCATGAAATTAACTAATCAAAAATGTCTTATAGAAAATCGTATGAAATCATCCATGAACGTCTACTTTGAGGAGCAATTGTCTGAAATTACCTGAAAATTGTTGATTTTGAATTTGTTTTTTTTTTCTGAAACTGATTTAAGTTATTTTGCAGATGGTCTAGTTTTTATTGAGCGTCATGAAATTGTAAATGGTTGGTATTAATCAGGGCAGACAGCTGTCTACTTGTCGAAATTAATAAATAATGTCATTGATAAAGGCGCGTCTTGATAATCCTACTAATATTATAAATGCGAAAGTTTGTGTATATGTTACGGCTAATAGCCGAAGTGCGGCTACACCTAGTTTTAGCCGGCTACAACTAAGTGCAGCCGGCCACATGCAGTTAAAATTGGATGTATTCTACTTATCTTCGGTTAGAACTAGGTTTAGCCTTCACCATAGCGGCTAGACCTAGGTGCAGCAGCACACCGACGTCAGGGGCACTCCGAGGTTCGGTTTGGTTAGTTACCTTTAAACTCTGCAGACAGAAATAGGAGCCCCTCACATTTCGACCTGACGTCGACCGTCTTCTTCTGCTCAATGGTTTGGTGCCCAAGTCCCAAGCTCGCAGGCTACACTTAAGTTTAACCAACTGCTACCGGCTACACCTAGTTCTACCCGGTTATAACTAGGTGTAGCTGCACTTTGAGTTTTACTCGTAACATAATATAAATGGATGTTGTTTGGTTACTCTCTCACGCTCAAACAGCTGAATAGAATTTGCTGAAACTTACCACACATAAAAATATTGATCTCACTTAACATATAGGGTATTTTTTATCGATTTTTTGTTTCCGTGAGTAATTTAGGACTTTGGCCTAATTTTGAACATAGAGTTCAAAATAGAGTCAAGGTAAGCATACGAAGTCGCGGGCAGTAAGTAGTTTGAATTATTTCAAAGGCATTAATTTGGATCTAAGATCCCACAGGCGCCAGTAATATAATAATATATGATTTAATTTTCGTAGTAAAGACCCCTAACCTTACAGACTATCATAGTTACATTATATTTATAAAAACCACAAAAAACAGTGGTTTATAACTATTTTACACGAAGTGACGGCGGCGTCGTGGTGCGCTGTGTGGCTGCGGAGCCTTCCGCGGAATCGGCGACACGTGACACCCTTCGGCCATAACTCTTCCTTGAGGAAGATCTCAATTTAATAAGTCGGAACTCTCACCACGAACGACTTGAAGTTCGTGTTGTGGCGCGACATTAACCTTTTACGTGGTTTTCTCGCTATAAATACAAATAAAACATGAATCAAAATATAAAAACATTTCAGCGCGACGGCCGCCATTTTGTGTAAAATATTTTAAATTCGACTTTTTAATTTATCCGCATATCTTTTCGATCCTTAAGGTTCAGCTGGTCTTCGTTCGAACATACTCCACGATCTTTAACCTACATGGTGTGATGTAGCCGGGATACATAGAACTGCGTCGTAGGTGTTCCCGGAGGCAGCATATTGGGTCCTGCCAGCGCGGTACCGCTCTGGTTCCGACAAGGAGACTTCTTCCTCTTCTTCTTCTCCACCTTTACGAAGCCATCCTTATCACACATGCCCGTAGCTGGGCCTGGCTGGAATTTTGAAAACTGATAGAAGAAACTGGTGGCTAGTTTGTATATATATGCTTTACAAGAAGCAACTAATTTTCAGTTTGATTTTGTATTGCCTATGGCCTTAAATTAGTTTATCGCGGCATGTTCCCGAATTATGTTGCTAGCGTAGTAGTCGTCATTAAAACTGAACTGCCTGAGGTCTTCCAGGGATATATGACTGCTCAATATGAAATAGAAACAATTAGAACATTAAAGATGCTTTTGAAGGTTATTTACAAGATAAAAAAGAATTTAATCTAGAATTAAATCTACCCCTTTCAGCCTCGTAGGGAGAAAAATGAACAAGAAACTCCATACATACTATATACGATAATTTTGTGATTGTGAAGACAACGCCGCCGATTCGCGTGTTCATAAACTAAATCAAGAAAATTGACATCTCCTACTGCCAGGCAGCTGAAGAAAAGGACGGCGAGAGATGTCAAATTAGTTTTTTCTTGAACATCGCCGTGTTTTTAATCAATACGTTCTGACATGACAACTATAATTTTTATGAACATTTTAGATCAATTTAAATTGACAGTTGTTTTTGAATATTTGTCTCTTTGTAGTTTTATAGAAGAGAAAGAGATATAAATACCTTAAAATAAGTTTAGTTCGTGCACAACAGAATTGGCACCAATTTACATAAAGTTAATCCACTCTATGTATACTTTGTACCATGAAGATATAGGTATAAATGGAGCCAACACTTCGAACAAAAGCTTGAAACCAACTGTGGGCTGATGCTCTCTTTCTGAATGCATACATAAGAACGAGACAGTGATATGTGTTTTCTTTATCTTATGTACGCATTCAGAAAGAGAGCGTCTGCCCACAGTTGGCTTCACTTAGGTATTTAGAGTGTTGCCTCCACTTTTATCTATAAGCTTCTTGCTTTGTACCTACTACAATAGGTACACTCGTACACACGGCTTCATATCAAGCTATACATTTCCAGTATAAGGTGACCTCTCATCAATTCATCATCATTTCAGCCGAAAGACGTCCACTGCTGGACATAGGTCTCCCCAAGGGGGGGTTTTGCCATAATCGCCACGCTTGGCAGGCGGATTGGCGATCGCAGTATGGTTGTTACAAAGGCACAGAGAACGCTGCTGCCCATTCTCTGGTAAATCCCTTAGTCGCCTCTAACGACACCCACGGGAAGATATGGGATGGTACTTACTATTCTTTACGAGGTGACCTCTCATTGTATGGAAATTCTATAATATGCAAATTCAGCTTATATTGGAAATTAATAGCTTGATGTGTAGCCGTGTGAATAAAGTACTACAAATGAAGCAAAGAGAGTTAAATTAATAATGTTTCTAGCAAATCAAGCATTTCAAAGGGATGAACAACGTCCTTGAGCGTACATTATGACCTAGTTATTGCTAGTTATACCACTAACTGAACATGCACGTGAATGTTAGTGAGGAAGCGGAAATGAGGCCATTACGATAGGAGATGTAGGAAGCCGAGCGAGGCCGAGCGATTCCGACCGCAGCCGAACAGAGCCGAACCGGCGAGATTATAAGCGCGCGCGCACTTACTGTGAAAATTACGCAGTAAGTGAATTAATTTAATAGAGGAACTAAAATATATGATATAATAAGCATCCGTTTCTGTTTCGTAATTTGACCGTCACCTTTCAGTTATGTACGACGATATGTAGAAAATGCAGCGTTTTTGTTCCTACTTACGATAGGAACCGCCCTTGTTTGAGTTTTTACCAGAATTATCGTAGAAAAATTACTGTAAGTTAGATTCTAACATTTTTTTTAAATTCAAGTAAAGTCATTCGAGAATCACTATAATTGTGACTTTCCGGATGTTTAAGCAAATTTTCCCAAAATATATTTTTTATAGGTAATGTTTTACTCGTCATTTTTAATTGCCTCGTAATTTTCTTGTTGTTATTATTTAAATGAAAATAACTGGTTTTACTTTTAAAATAGCAAAAACTTCATTAGAAGTAAGAAAGCGATACTTCAGTTATTTAGTAATATCTTCGGAGCCTCTGCTCCAAAGACATTACTAACTAAAGTAAAAAAATCGTCTCTACGAATTTCGTAAATTTAGATGACACGGATGGCGCGCTGGTTAAGCGAATGGCTGCTGCGCTGCGTGTCGCAGGCTCGATTCCCGCACGGAACTAATATTTGTTTGGCCTACAGATAGTTGTTCTGGGTCTGACTGTATGTGTATGTAAGTTTATTTGTAGGTATGTAAACGAATCCACGATACGGAAAAAAAAACTAATGTGGTGCAATGTATTAAAAAAAATGATGGATGTGTAGAGAACAAAAGACACGTATTTACATTAAGTATTACAATATTTCTAAAACTAATTTCAATATGATAGCCCAGTATTGGTCATAAAATCTTTATCTTCCATTGATATGAATATATTTTTCCACCTCTGGTCTGTTGTCATGTGCTACGCGAAGGCGCGTGAACAAAAGACATCAACGACTCAAAGAGCTACGAACTCGCTACGAGATGCATCGGTATTTATTTTTAAATCTCACGCACGCTATTAACTTTTTTAAAAATATGAATATGTTGGTCTCTAAATAAAATCGCAGTATGATAAAAATTTCAACTAGTTTTTTATGAGAATCTTTCTTTTTTTAAACGGTTGTAGGGTTAATTTCACCAAACTATTATTTTATTATTATTATAATATAAAATTATTACAATAGTATCATCGATATGAAATAACAACTTTTAAATATTCTCCCGCTTGAATTTTGGTCACGGCGGCGGCCAATCTTAACGAAGACAAGTCAACTGGCAGATATTATATAGTGCACAAGTGTGTGTGAAAACACAGGTGCACTCTCTATTCCCTCACTCTCATAGTCAATTACCATGGAGCCATTTATTAAGTGAATTATTATGTGTTGGACATAAATGAATATGGCGGTTGAGAGCATTGTCATGCTCACTGAAATGTCTCGCTGATGGTAATATAATAATAATATGTGGGGACATTTTCACACATGGCCATCTGACCCCAAACTAGGGAGACCCTCTACTATGGGTGTCAGACAGCTGATATACATGCACAAATAATTTTTTTTTTGTACATACATACATATATAGATAAACAACAACCAGACACAAGGCAAACACAAGTGCTCATCACACAAATGTTTACTCTGGGCGGGAATCGAACCCGCAACACGCTGCGCAGCAGTCGATCGCTCAGCCACTGCGCCAACCGTGTCGTCGGATGGTGGCGTGTGTGTTGGATTATTCAGCTCCCTTCCTCCCTCCATCAAAATGGTTAAGCTGAATGGTGCTGATTCACGCGTCATGTTTGTGAATGGGCGCTGTCAGTAGAGATCAGGTGTAGGACCAACAGCTTTACTTGCTTATCGAGGCACGGACGTGTCACACCACCAACTTGCCACTGGACTGCTACTGAGTAATTCTTCATTGGAAAACCTGAAGCGAAGTGTTATTGGGTTTTCATAAAACTCAGTATCCCACGCTCAGCAGTCACGCTTGCGATCACGAGACCAACGAGAGAGACAAAAGATGAATTTTTATTCCAAGTATAAGTCTTCAGTCCCTATGGCGTCGGACGTAAAAAATAGCACCATCCCATATCTTCCCGTGGATGTCGTAAGAGGCGACTATATATAAGGGACCCACCAAAAAATGGGCAGCAGCGTTCTCTGTGCCTTTGTAACAACCATGCTGCGATCGCCAACCCGCCTGCCAAGCGTGGCGATTATGGCAAAACCCCCCATTTCTTGGGGGAGGCCTATGTCCAGCAGTGGACGTCTTCCGGCTGAAGTGATTAGTCTTAGGAACGATTTTTCTGTCATCATAAAACAAAAATAAGGTGGTTGGACAAGTTTCGTATGGAATATATGACGAGCTGTCATATTTATTGTACCTATGCACATCACATATAACTTACGTGGTTATTGAAAAATCTGATGACTGATTTTTAACCCCCGACGTAAAAACGACGGGGTGTTATAAGTTTGACGTGTCTGTGTGTGTGTGTGTGTGTGTGTGTGTGTGTGTGTGTCTGTCTGTGGCATCGTAGCTCCCGAACGGATGAACCGATTTTGTTTTTGTTTTTTTTATTTGAAAGGTGAATTAGTCGGGAGTGTTCTTAGCTATGTTTGATGAAAATCGGTCCAAGATGGCCGCCGCTACAAAATAGCTAATCACATATTTTTTCACAACTCCATCAATATGGGTATCAAATGAAAGGGCTTCACCAGTAGAATACTTTACACTATGATAAATTTCAAGGCCAAGATGACCGGCACCACAAAATGGCGAATTATATATACCAAACGCATTCTCAGGGTGATATCTTTAATATAAAAAAAGATCCATGTGACGAAATACAACTTTAGACGTATCTACAACTTCTCAAAACCAGACTAAATTACATTTAAAAACTTTCAAATAAAAATTTAAATTAAAAATTTAAAAAACCCCCAACGCAAAACATAAAAGCAATTATTTAAAAAGTAAAAAATAATATCTTTTGTTGAGCCATCAAATGTTTGTTCGTTGAAATGGCGCTATAATGTCGCGGCGGGGGTACCCCGCTAAGTCGGCAATAGCTAAATAGGTAAAATAGCGAACTCATGGATTTGCAATGAGATTTGACTTACGGGGTACCCCGCCGCGACTTTATAGCGCCATTTCAACGAACAAACATTTGATGGCTCAACAAAAGATATTATTTTTTACTTTTTAAATAATTGCTTTTATGTTTTGCGTTGGGGGTTTTTTTTCAATAAAAATTCAAATCTTTTCGCAGGGTATAGACTCGTACTACTACTACCCGTACCCGTACTCGTACTATACCCTGCGAAAATATTTGGATTTTTTGACAGTCTTCTTTACATAGTATTAAACAAAGTCGTTCCCACCGTCTGTACGCATAGATCTTATAAAGTTCGCAACGGTTTTTAATATGGTCATAATTGGTCTAAATTGCACCCAGGCGAAGCCGGGGCAGGTGCCAGATCCCTAAAAAAAATCTGTTAGACATTAATTTAATTCCATGAACAATAATATGTAAAACTCCTATGACTATTTTGTTCTTGGAATTAAGTTAAAAAGAATCTTGTGACAGAAATTCGCCTTTATTTGTTCGCTTTTGCCCGCGACTTCGTCCGTGTGAATGTCGGTTATAGTGGGTGCAGACGAAGTCGCTGATTTAAAAGTAGCCTATGTCCGTCCCCAGGGTTCAAGCCATTTTTATACCAAATTTCATCAAAATCGGTTCAGCCGTTACGACGTGAAAGCGTAACAGACAGAGTTACTTTCGCATTTATAATATTAGTATGGATTAGTATGGATTTAGAGACTACAAACAGCAGTTTAATAATAAGTATACATAGGTTAGAATTTAATGATCATCATCATCATCATGTCAACCTGTAGACGCCCACTGCTGGGCATAAGTCTCACCCAAGGGGGGGGGGGGGGGAGGGGTTCAGCCATAATCTATGCTATGCTTGACCGATGCTTATTGACGATCGCAATTTCAATTCGCCAAGTAATTTAATAATATATGTAACAAATACACTATCTACCCACAACGCTATCCACACATTACTAAACAGATCTTCTAGTTATGAAGAACGATATAAAAATAAACAGAATAAAAGTAAACATTACTTAATAAAATTACATGATTGCGTTCTAACAGAATAGAGCAATCCAATACGATTAAACTCGATCCCGCTATTCTTAATAGAATCTAGAATCGAGTGACCCTTCGTGCCTTTCAGTCACCTCGAACCTGCAGGGCTTCATACAAAACGGAATATTACGCCATGTCGCCCCCTGGATGTGCACGAATAACGGACTCGATTCTCGATCACGAAATCAAAGCTATTATGACGATTATAACTCGGCTAACGATGATCGGAACGTTCGGTCATCGATTAATTGCGAACACAATCACGAACTGTTGGAGTTTTGCGAATGAAACGATAAGGTTGTTATGTAATGCGATTGGAACTATTTTATGCAGTATATATTATATGCAGTTAGGAATATAAATGACTACATAACATATTAATGTAATTTAAACAACGTTTTTTTAATTCTTACCATAAATTATGAGACAAGCGTAACAGAACATTTTTTTATTTAAAATAATAATACGAATGTTGTACTTTTTCGGCATCTTCCTCAAAATAACCATCCGTTAGTGATATAAAATTCACGTTTGATTTATTTTAACATCGAGAATGTTAAAATATAGTCATCTGTTTCCCAACTATGTTGGGGTCGGTTTCCAGTCTAATCGGATGCAGTAGAATATCAGTGTTTTACATGGAGCGCCTGCCTATCTGACTTCCACAAACCCAGTTGCTGGGTAATACGATACCCTTTGGTAAGACTGGTTTTCAGATTTTGTAGCTTCTGACTACCTATAACGACTGTCAAAGATCTACGAAAAACAGCCGGGACCGAGACCCTTTTCGACGAACAGAGGGGTCTCAGTATTTTAAATTACCTACTGTACAAATGTTTATTACTATTAAGCCCACTGCTCCAAAAACTTACTAGAAGGTTAAATTATCACACATAATGGGGCGAGCAACTGACTCTACTGAATAAGATATCCTTGGCTGGAGCAAGCAAGTCTTAGTTAGGTATCTAAAAGTAAGTTAATCAAAAATATTCAATATTAACTATAATTTATCACTTTTTGCTTTTTTTATAAAATTACAAAATTCTTTAATTCAATCATACTGTTCAACTGTCATCAAATTAAGAAAAAAATGTGAAGAAGATGGCACAGCATGATGTGAACAATGAATCATCGATTTCGATTAGTTTCAATCGAATCTGAAGGACATTAGAGGTCACGGTTCGATGGGAGGGTCACTGACTGAGGTACATTACTCCTAGTTTTATTAAAACTGTAACGATCGAAACAATAGGCATTTGGCAGATGAAATTAAATAAGTTCGAGAGAGGAAAAACTTACAATGTAACTGTTTATCAAAAATGATAGAATTTATTATCTATAAATAGTATAATACAAAGCCACGGTTTTATTTCTGTCTGTAAATTTTTTATTGTATTTTGAGAATTAATTCTGAATGCTTGATTCATTATGATATGGAAGAAAAGAGAGTCAGTGATAGCAAGACGGTCGACAGGACAGAATGGAAGAAGAGAACGTGTTGCGTAAAGACATAAAATATGCTGCTGTCTCCCTTCAAATCTTTTACAAAATATTGGTAATGAAAAACAAAGAAGAGGAAGAAAGAATGAGACAAATGAAGAGAGATGAGAGAAATTAACTATTTTGTAGAAGAAATATTGACGTTATTTCTAAAGTGTCCACTACGTATGTTTGTATGATTGATTGATTGCTTAGAAAAATTATAAACTTGAAAAACGGAGGAAAAAATGTGGTGACTTCATTGAATAATGCAGACTCTTGTGCACGCGTCTAGTTGACGCAATAACAGTTTTGTGCACCGTTTTCAATGGCAAAGCAGTCAAAATATATTAGATCAGAATTAGAATTCGGTTTTTCATTGAACTCAAAGTTACAGTTCCATTTAATATACTTCTTGCGAACAGAGTGAACCGTAAACATCACGCAAAGATTCGTTCACCTTTAACTTTTACAGAAACAATTCACAATACAACGAAAATTGAAATTGTGTAATATATAATATTTACATCGGAAACTGTACGTGATTCAACAATTTTGTTAGCAAACTCTACGTAATTGATATTGATTCTCTAGGATCAATCCAATCTCGCGGCCTGTCATTACCGGGCCGTGTCTTTTGACCCGTCATTAGATGGTAGCATTACTTGGAACAATGCGCCCGCGCCGACTATATAAGCGTATCACGAAAGCAAGTTTAGCCGCGTTTACTTACATTTGTTTGCGAACATAAGTGATCATTAGAATGTATCACGATTCAATTCTGTTTGCCCGCAACATGTTATGGAATAAATTTCTTTATTTAATCTACTCTATTATCTATTTCAATATAACATATTGCGCTGAACATGTAAGGGTATAATTTTTAATTTTGTTGCAGATTCCTGATCGTGTGCAGTTATCTTATTATCTCCAGAGTAAGTAGTCATTGTATTCTCTTTTTGTAAAGCCATTCAATTTCAATATTTATGGATAATGGATTTTTAAAAATCACTGACCTTATTTCTTTTCTTAGAATACTTTGTTCAAGATTAACTGCATTTGGTATTACGGAGAGAATCTTTTAAGATTGGAATTTTCTTTGTATTTTTTTGCTAAGAAATGTGCATCTCTTTTGTACCATAAGGTCAAAGTAATCTTAATCTGTCTATGTATTTACCTCTGACTAATCCTAATTTCCTTTTTTGTTACCTAAGACCGTTTGTTTGATTTACTTTGATTGTATTCAGCGTTTTTGAATAGGTTATCTCACCATCATCATCATAGGTCGTTGACCTTCAGTTTTGAGTTTGATGATTTATATTCAACATTATACTATCCAATTCTAGGCGCTCATCTTGTTTTTCGGGTCATCTCCAAGCTGCTGGTCGACTCTTCATGTAACCCGAGGGCTGGTCTATTTTTCAGCTAAAGAATGAGCATTGCCATAAAAGGTGCAATGTTGCCAGCTAGTTGGGCACATGTTCCGTTGACAGCGATCTGGAAAACTTTTGTGATGCCCTATGAGATCCCCTTTTTTTTGCTGTACATGATTTTATTGTTATTATTTCTAAGTACTTATACCTATACTTATACTTATAGCTCGTGGTTAAGTAAAAGCCGTACAGATCGATCGGTCAAAGGTTAAGCTACGTTAGCCGCGGTCGGTCTGTGGATGGATGACCATCCCTTTCATACCGAGTTCCTTCCGTGCCTCGGAAAACACGTAAAGCCGTAGGTCCCGGCTGTTATTTGTAGATCTTTGGCAGTCGTTACGGGTAGTCAGAAGCCAGAAAGTCTGACAACCAGTCTTACCAAGGGGTATCGTGTTACCCAGTAACTGGGTTGTGGAGGTCCGATAGGCAGTCGCTCCATGTAAAACACTGGTATGTTGGTAGCTGCATCCGGTTAGACTGGAAGCCGACCCCAATATAGTTAGGAAAAGGCTAGGCAGATGATGATGATGATTTCTAAGTACCTATACCTAAGGTACGAATATAGTAGTTTAAAGTAGTAAAGTATTAGTGAAACAAAAAGATGGAATCATAAATGCAGATCAGTAATTTTAGATGGTAATTAAATGTTTTGTAATGTGTCATATTTCACCTGCAGGTCCACTCGGCGTCCCAACACCTGGACTCGGCTGAGTACTCGGACTCGACGGAAGTTTCGGTGGTGTCGGTGTCGTCCTCGGCGTCGGCCTCGTCAGAACTACACGAGGGATCGGGCGACGATCCTCCTGATCCCGTACTTTTGAATAATTTGAAGGTTGGTATTATGTTACGAAGCAAAAGAAAACGTAACCTATTACTGGTAAAATCGTCATCATCATCATCAGCCGGAAGACGTCTATTGTTGAACAAAGGTCTCCCCCATATAAGGGATGCCAAGCGTGGGGTTATGGTAACCCGCCCTGTATAATCCCCAGGCTTGGCATGCGTCTTGGGGATCGCAGTAGAGTTGTTAAGTCAACGGAAGCCGCTGCTGCTCGACTTCCGGATTTTCCCTTAATCACCTTCTACGACACCCTCAGGATGAAATGCTGAAGGATGGATGGGTGAATGCACGAAGAAGGTGATATTTTAGCCTGGACACCTCTCGGGGAAAAGTGGGCACTAGTAAAATATGAGTGCATTAATACACCTCTTTGAAATTTATTATTTTCATTTAAAAAACGCAAACACACCAGTCAATGGCGTGTCTACAAACATATAAACTCACATACGCAAACAACCAGGGCCTCAAGTCTGCTATTACAATAGTGTCAGAATGGTCTAGACATGATGATGATTTTGACAAGTTTGGTAATCTACTAATATAATGGCGTCATTATAACATTCCAATGGTCAACCACTGACAAGCCATTGAAATAAATGATATAGAATGGTAATCTCGTACAAAATGACAACTGAATGACTGGCGGTAATCTGCTAAAATTTTAACTGTTCCTTTGATCAGTGACCTACCATTAGAACGACATTGTCCAGTCATTGCTTTTCATTCGACCGACCAATGATCGACCATTACCAACTTTTAGCAAAATGACAATGGAATCGTGTTGTAATGACGAAATTATAAAAATTGCAGACTTGGTCCCCAGATCCGAAACAACTACCTGTAGGCCAAGACAATGTTTGTTCCGTACGGGAATCAAATCCGTGGCACGTAGCGCAGCATCCGATCGCCCAGCCACTGCGCCAACTGTTCACAGTTCTGTTGTTTTTTTAATAGAGATATATCTCCCTTAGCCAGTCGGTATATTAGAGTTACTAATGTTGTTTGTTGATGAAGAAGTGCATTCTGCTTGTTCAGTCTTATATTGTTGATGAATGTTTTTATCTGTTGCTCGAACGAAACGAACTTGATTTCGTTGTCAGATTTTACAGGGTAAGTCAAATATAACGGTGAATATCGAAGTCTCAACGATACAGACATTTTATCATCTACATCCAACATTTATTTATCTTCTCGATGACTAAAGGATCAAAGAATTCATTACAATTTTCAGTTCGTTTAAAAAAATATTATGACATATGACATACGCCCAAAGCAAATATTACTTGTTACGCACACGTATTCACGAAAAACCCACGTTACTGCCGTGTCAACGACACAGCAATTTTTGGCTATTCTGGGAAAGGCTTCCCCATTCCTTCAACTGATAGGTAGGTACAAAATATATTAAATAAAAAACTTATTATTGCAACATTTAATGCATCTTTATTTACAGAATGAAACGAGAGAAGCACTCAAAAGTGATGGCAGTGAACAGGACCCGGTAAGTTATATTTATTTCTATTTTTCTGCAATATGGAACATATAAATTTTTCTTATTATGTGTATTTATGCCGTAATTAATCGATTTAAAACAAATAGTGTGTTGAAAAAATTGTTTTCGTTAAAAGACACGTTGTAGTTGTCCCTAATTAATTAGTAAAAGATGTTGTTCATGGAATCATTGCGGGGAGGAAGGGAGGAATAAGGAATTGAAGCGGAACATTAATTAAAGTTTCACTATCTCATACTCATAATACGGCCTTGAAGTAAGAACATTTATTACATACTCGCGTATGTACAACGGGTAATGTATGACCGAAACCGCTGCGAACAATGAGCCATTTCTTGATATAAAAGAATCCGCCATACACCGGTCAGCCCTGTCCCTTTCATCGTGTTTAATGGTTCTGAAAATGAGTAGATTTGTTAACTACGATTTATAACTCAATTATTTGCTAGATTTTTAGATTGCTGAATCTTTTTGTTAGCGAAGTCTACGTCAGTTGAATTGTGGACAGTCGAAAACTATTGTGTTTCTTACGGTTACAAACGTCTTTGTCAATCAAACTGATGCATTTCAGTGAGATACAAAGGATAGAAAAGAAACTACAGTTTCGTTTACTTTCGCGAATTACGCGCTAGAAATGAGACTAAATGAATATTCGCAATACAAACATTGGGTGAAAAAAATGCCCGAAAATACGAGCGGCTCACGGTTTCACTATCTGCCTAATTATTTATTTTCACTTTTGCAACAACATTGCCTACTATCGTTTAAGTACTATAGGAGTATTTCGGGGGCGCAAAATAAAAGAGTTACTGTTCAAATAATCGTCACAGCCATCGCCCAATTACTGGCAGGTATAAACACAGAAATGGGTGAAAGGTACGACATAATAGTCACCAATTTACACCCATTTGGCCGACGATTGATGGATTGATTGAAAGAATTCTTCTAAGAATACACGATTCGACACAGTCTATCTTTTCCTTTCGTTTTGCAGAATTGCTGCACTTATTTGTGACATTGGTTTTACGGTAATTTGTATAGAACGGACGATTGGTATGAAGCTTAGTTGATATGTTAGAGGACCTACTTTTGAGAAGTGCAATTAAAATATAACAATGCATACGCAATGATTGCTACTTGCAGATTTCGGATTTCAATTTAACTTATTTCACAGTAAAATGTTTGGTGGGAAATGGTAATTTTGTAGTTAGTTCTGATGGATCAGATGGCGTGAAATGTTTGTTTTGGTGGTTATAAGAATAAATTGAATGATCAAATAGAGAGGTTACCGCAGCTATTATTTCTGTTTCACGCGTGAGTTCCCGTGTGCTACGCATACGGTGGCAGTCAGCACGTTGCTCAACGCACTCCTACTCTAGTGACCGACTGAATGGAGGAGGCCACGCCACAGCCTCTGAGGGCTTGTGCAATATACAATATTGAAGTTGCGAAGGGCTTCTCTAATCTGATTAAGTTATCATCTGTAGTTCCGTTCTCGACTTCTGATTTTTTATGAACGTATATTTTTTACGAATAAAGGCAAGCAATACTGGTTGCCACGACTCATACATAATTATGTTATTTTTATGCTGTATTTTTTTTACAATTAAAAATTGTCACTTGTTTTCAATAATAATAATAATTTATTTATTGGACACAAACATATTATGTTAGAAATAAAAAAGATTTCCCTAACTCCTGCGTTAGCAAAAACTGTGTTGAAGAAGTTAGTGTCCTCCCCTTACTTGGTCATTATGTAATGTTATGCCCTTAGAAAATTATTATATACTAGCTGACCCGACAGACGTTGTCCTGTCCCGATCTATGGGGGATGAAAAGGGGGTGAAAAATGGGGATGAAAAATAGATGTTGGCCGATTCTCAGACCTACCCAATATGCACACAAAATTTCATCAGAATCGGTCAAGCCGTTTCGGAGGAGTACGGGAACGAAAACTGTGACACGAGAATTTTATATATTAGATAGATATAGGTACCTATCAAAACTAATTTAGTAAAAGAGAACAATAGACACAATTATATAAAAAAATTAAAATAATACTAAATACAAAAACATTTGGGTGGAAATTATTTGCTATTACTTATTATAGTCTTTAATTGTGTACATTCGTGAGTGAGTGTGTGTGTTTGTGTGTGTGGAAGTGTCAATGGAAGAATCATTTATCTTTTATGTTGTCAAAGTTCATCGCAAGAAAGTTCCCACGTTAAAATCTCTAATTATTCTCCTGTAAAACTAATTATCAATTATCATCGCACCCCATATAACTCAAACAAATAAATTAACATAATCAAATTAACTAATTAAGTCGTGAGAAACTGAATCTGCTACTGTTACGCACATTATGGACTTCTTAGAAGGTAGTATATGTGTTAGTTTAGCGATATCCATCTCTGACCCGAGTGTAAGTGGTTGGTAGCTGTAGTTTGACTCACATTGCATCTAAACCATGAACGATGGCGACAGTCACATATACCGCATGACCCACAAACGAGAACAACCCTTGGAGGAGAGATATTCATATATGTAGCTACATATACCTACTTATTTGGAGAACTGTTGCGAGTTTTGATAATCATGAGATAGGATTAAGTCAGTTGTGATAGTATCTGAACGACTGTCGGGCGAAAAATGTGAAGGTCTAATCTCCGCTACTTATGCACCTATTATTTATTATTTATTTATATATTCAGTTTCGGACAACAATGTAATCCATTTTGTTAGTAAAACAAAAACCTTATAGCTAATGTTAGTATTTCAAAAACAAAACACAAATCAACCGGCAATAATAAAACAATACATATCACTTAAGTGTCCGAAGCAGGTTGCACAGAGAATGACCACGCAGGAGATCAGGTACTTAGTTGACCATCCTCTCTACAAAATGCCTCAGAACAGGAGAGTAAGGGCTCTCCGCCACTGATTTCAGGATACTATTACTACTATATAACACTACACACACACACACACACACACACACACACACACACACACTTACTATTATTACTATGTGGTGCATTTGACATTCGAGGGGCCAGCGACATACCAGCCTATTTGTCCCGCTGCAGGGCAAAGGCCTCTTCTCATACAGAGAAGGCACGAACATTGATCACATGAGCTTGCTCACGGCGGATTGGCGATTTCTTATATTAAACCTGTCTATGGTTAGGGTAATGTTTAATCCCCGAGAGCTACGTCTCTTGAAGTAACGTAATTATGTGCTTCCATCTTTCTTGTGTAGGTTCTTCCAAGAGACTTTCGTTATCCTAGATTTGGTTTACTAAGGTTTAACACTGGTGGCAGAAGGTGTTACAAATAGTGGTCTTCCTTTATGAAAACCGGCTACACCGGAGCGCATAACGTGCAGGCATTTGTCGCGGTCAGATTATGCCGTAGTATTTGTATTTTCAGTCGGACGGGTTTATACAAATACTATTGCAGTATATGGCTGCGCCTTTTTCGTTTCCGCTCTGGGCATGTACACAAAATCCCTTTTCTGTTAGCGTTAACGCCAACGGATGAATGAAATTGTATGCAGTTGACATATTTGCATCACGTGACATCTGGTAAGCAAACGTCCACTTCATACAATTTGATTTTGCCGTGGGCGTTAATGTTAACAGAAAGAGATTTTGTCAACAGGCCCCTGGTGTAGCCGGACGTAAATCTCGCGGGATCGAATACTTTAGCAGTTTCTATACCTACACAATCTAAACGTCGCTAAGCTTATCTCCGTAAAGTTTGAAGCCGGCTGCTGAATGGTTGATAGTCAATATTTATTTTTAATTCTAATTGTGCCGTGAAATACAAACTTGTTACGGCCCGACCGACATTATTTAAATTGGATAACAGTTACAGGTTTTCATAGAATTCTTTGTTATGTTTTGCTTGTACGAAAGTCAGTTAATAAATTGAGTGTAAAACTAATAAACCACATGAAAACCAAATGAAAGTGTTCCCAATTCTTGCCATTTCTATTTCTACGGATAAGCTATGCCTTAACACGCCATGATGTGGTCCCAATAGCTTTATTTGTTGTTTTATATTGGAATCAATTTGTCAAAGTGATGTGGCGACGGCGTTTACACCGACACTCCACTGGCCCAATTTTATAATGCGTAGGTACTGACAGCCGGCGTGCGAACTGCCCTGGCATACTTACTGCCATTTACGTCTTTTTTGTGCAAAACTTTCAAGGGGTCGTGACTGTGAAATGGTGAATTACCGCCGCCGTAATTCGTTAGTTTGTTTTGAATTTTTCTTTGGTCAGGTAATGGCTGCAATCTAGTTGCAGTGCTCGGTCACAGTAAAGCTAACGGGTTTACTTTCGAAGGTATTTTTAGGGGCTTGTTAAGCGTTAACAGTCGTTTAAGGCGCTAATTAGCGGAGGTTGTGTTATTTGTTGAAGGCAGTCAAAAGTCGCGTGTGCCGGAAGGTTGTAGTTACGCTTATGTTATCTCAGGGCTATCTGATTGCAAAACCTCCACGGAGCGCTACCTACCTACTCACTAGGTATACTTACTACTTCATGTAAGGAATGTATTAAACAAAATGAGTCATTTCAATTAAATATTATAACAATGTAATACAGCATAACTGTTGCGCCAGTTTTAAACGGTTCTAAGGGTCAGTTTCGCAATTTCCGAATGATGATCAGCGATCTATGAAGTTGAATAATTATATTGTTAAAACTTGCTACCATTAAATGAATATTAGGTAGTTAAATGGTTGTTACCATAGAAGGTAATTTAAGATCGACGGTGCCACCGACCCTGGATCAACGATCCAAAGTGCTTGTTGGTTGATGAAATAGCGGAAACTGCATAGTTGACATCGCTCTAGTTGCGTTCATGGTTACAAGTTAACAATTAACCTAAGAGTTGTTATTTTCTACATAAAGTTAATGCCGCTTGGAATGCATTTTAAAACAATCATCATCGTTCTTATTCTTATGTCTAGGTGGTGTTCATATCAGAGAAGAACAGTTATATACCGGTGAGCATCAAGCCACGCTCGCCTGTAGTAGACACAGCGTGGCGGGAGCCACCAGCCTGGGAGCGAGAGTACCGGAGACATCGCACTAATGGCAGCAGAGTACAATGTGAGTCTATTCAACTTCTAGCTTATTGAGGAAAAGAACAGAACTAGACTCATAGGCACAAAGGGACGCTAACAACTGGAGAACCAACTTATCATTCACTAAAGTAAAACAAGTTACTCAAATTAGTACTCGCCGAAACAGTTTTATATTTTTACCAAGAATGAGAACAAAAAACAATTACATTTGACGGAGCACAGTTGTACAACAAAATACCTGCTTGTATCTAAAAAGTTTACACTCATTCAATGCATTTAAAACTCAGTTAGCTAAATATTTAACAGACCCTTCCCAAAAACTGAATGCACCGGATGGGTGTATCATGAACAATGTCTTATGCAGTGACGAACTTATCAGTAATATTACCATAAGGTTCTCTATGCTCATGTAAGTGACTTTGTGTCTTTTTTGAGAATAAATATCTTTAAACCTGAGGAGCCCAGTTGCCAAGCAAGAATTCCCCTATAACGACCTAGTTCTGATTTGTCTCCTTACTCCTATTTAATATCCAGGGGAGTGGAAAATATGTTTTTTTTTCTTACTCCTCCGCTGTTCTTTTCTGATTAATTTCGTTGCGGGATCCAAGACAGTTGAATCGTTTCTCCGGGACTTGTCGAGCTTCAAAATCAAAATCATTTATTTCAATTAAACCATTTATTTCAATTAAACCATTTTTTTCATTACCTCGGCTCTTGTTTGGTGGTCCCCCCCCCTGTTGATTCTAGCTTACAGGAATTGCAGTGATTTGGGAATAGTGTGGCGGGCTTATTGGATTAGGAATTGGAAATTATGTCTTGGCTTACTCCATCGCAGATCTTGTTTGATTAATTTCGTTGCGGCATCCAAGACAGTTAAATCGTTTCTCCCGGACTCGTCAGGCTTCATTGCCTCGGCGCTTTTCTGGTAGTCGCCACTGTTGATTCTGGCTTACAGAAGTTGCACTGGTTTGGGAAAAGTGTGGTGGGCTTGTTATTGTTATGGAAAGAGATAATAAATATGTTGTCAAAGATATATAGGTGTAACCACGGATATCTATGCAGGCGACAGATTTTTTGAACTAATATAGAATGAATGCATATCTCTCGGATATCTATGGGTGTAACTAATGAATAACTACGATAGTAGAACCTGCAGTACTTTGATGATGATGCTGCTGCCACGTAACAATAAAAATGCTGATAAAAAGGGTACCTACCAAATTACCTATCTTTCATTCTGTTTAAACTGGATGAAGGACCAAATGGTTTAGATTTACAGACCTGGCGAGGTGAAGTGCAACTTGCGTTTTCATAAGTAATTAATACTTGCATATTAAAGTATCATGTAGTACAGCAAACATTGTCTAACTAATATTGTGAAACCGGACAAATTGAGATGGTATCGTTCGGAGCGCGTGGCGCCTCGCTTGCCCAACCCTTTGTGTGGCGTTTATTAGTTTTTACTGAACTATTCATATGATTCCGGTAACAGGATACAAGGATTATAATGATTACGTATCAAGATACTATTGTCCTCAGCCTACCGTTGGTCTAGAGAGTCATGTACGATACTTATACTTACGATACGGTACTTATCATTATAAGTACCATATCCGTATATACCGTGGTTATATATCATTATATAAGCATATATAGCACAGTATTATTTTACCAACCTGCTTGATCGGTTTGTAAGAGTACTTACCGACTTCCGTCAATTGTAATTATTCCGACCAAATTTCGGTCACGGCGGTCAATCTCAATGGAGATCCGCCAAGTACGCAGAAGATATTATAGTGCACAAGTGTGTGCGCAAACACAGGTGCACTCCCTCTTCTCTCAATCTCATTAGTCCGGTGGGAGTGGGACGGCAATCCGACACGACCGGAGAGAGATCAGGCGCAGGACAAGGGCTTTACGTGCTTTCCGAGGCACGGGGGTGTTACACCGCCAACTTCCAAACTCCGGGCTGATACTGAGAAATTCTTAATAGAAAAACCCAATAACACTTTGCCCGACCTGGGAATCGAACCCAGGACCCCACACTCAGCAGTCGCGCATGCGACCACGAGACCAACGAGGTAGTTCTGTCAATTATGGCAGTATCGTATGGCATATTTCGTAGTTGGATAATACATACCTACCCCATTCTCGTATTAATGGACTTTTATTATTAACAGATATTGAAGCGGAGTGTCAAGATGACTTCATGAAAATTAGAGTCGGGTTCAACGGATCTTTTGCTGGTCTCGTTTACTCAGCAGGTAAGGAACCGTTTATCTACTCCTATTCAGACCTGCCTACCTTATGCATATTACCTACTAAACTTAAAAAGAAACCTTCCAGAATATGTACATGTATGTCATGCCTATGCTATTGTTCATTCTTTGCAAAATCGACTTCATTCCACAAAAATCTATTGTTCAAGCCAAAAACAGTACAGTGAAACGAAAAAATATTTAAACTAATAATTAAAGAAATAAAGGTAATCAAAGGGTGTTTTTTAAATATTTTGTTTTTTATTTTACTTACATATTTTTTTGTTTGACTGTACTGTTTTGGACTTGAACTATATATTTTTGTAATACATTTAGGCGGTCCTAGTCGTCGGTAGTAAAATATTAAAATTAAATGGATCCGACTGTGACTGTAGTCCGAGTTAATTGCAGTTCCAGTCGCCGGAAACCTCGATAACTTTAAGTTAGCTTCATTATTAAACTTTAAGTATTAAACTACTTAACTTTACTTTCATTATTAAACATGTTTAATGAATAAAACTTATATCTTGGCCACAAAAAGAAAAAACATATTGAATTTATAAATCATAATCATAAGTATACACAGGTTTATATGTAGTGTAAGTATAACTTCGCCTACATGTTTTGACATACCTAGATTCATCATCATCATCATCTCAGCCGAAAGACGTCCACTGCTGGGCATAGGCCTCCCCCAAGAAATGGAGGGGTTTTGCCGTAATCGCCACGCTTGGCAAGCGGGTTGGCGATCGCAGTATGGTTGTTACAAAGGCACAGATAACGCTGCTGCCCATTCTCTGGTAAGTCCCTTAGTCGCCTCTTACGGCACCCATAGGAAGATATGGGATGGTGCTATTCTTTACGTCCGACACCATACGGAACCACCTAGATTATGGTGCACATATGACAAAGGTTTGATCAACCGTTAATTTAGTTACCTAGGGAAGTTCCTTCAGTGTAATCGGACATCAGGTTAACCTTACGTATTGTACAGATAGCTGGAACAATTAGTCGTGTAGACTAGACGAGCCTCATTACCGTGGTATTGTTACTTACATCTCGGGGCTGCCGTCGCAACTCCCACATTGTGTCGGCATGTCCTTTTGTTTGTTTGATGAGTAAGAAGTTAATGGAGTCTTCATAGGCACGTCTCTTTGTCACTGTCAGTCAGCGCAAAGGCGTTTTATTTATTTTCAGTTCATTTACTTAATTCCTGAAAACTGCGTAATCTAGAAGCTCAGCAGTGCTTGTAAATCCCTGGCATCGGGACAGATGACAGCTTACTTCACCTATTTGTTCACCGAAGGAGATTGTAACAGAATAGACATACTGTAGATGAAATTTTGTTATAACACGCACCTGCATTATTAACCAAACAACAACAAGACCAAGGAAACAGAACAGGAAGGAAGAAAGGAACAAAGAAACGAGCGATGGAAGGGAAGGGAACAAAGAAACGAGCAAATCACCTCATTTAAGACAGAGAATTACATTAAAATTTTAATAACAATATTTAAGTATAAAGTTACAGTGCTTACAATTTTCGCACGGTCATTTTCACATGAACACTCCATGTGATTACTACTCTGTGTTTGTTCCACATCTCTTATCACGTGTCAAAGGGCATGTGCGTTGGATGTGTGGATGTGATAGCAATTTCGCGACGTGGTTATCGTTAATCAAAGCACAGCATCAATTCTTTGAGATGTTCTCATGTCCATAACTGTGGTTAAGATTTAAGTTTAGATGCCCTGTGTCCAAATCTTGATGCAGTAAAATCATGGTTGATAAAAAACATTTTTTGTTCAATGTATTGAACATTTTTTTTTAACAAATTGTAGTAGAGTTTTGTTGGCGTGCTTATTAAGGATTTTTGAATCTTAATTATTAAGGTTTTTACAGTTGGTCTTGTCTTGATCTTTTACATGTGATCTATGCAGTCGTTTTGAAAAATACTTTACTAGGTATCGCAAGATATGGTCTGTTCAAAGTAGAATGATAATTTTACGAAAGAGTCGTGATTTAATAAAATATTGCCAAAGATTGAATGGATATATTCATTAAAAATAAAAAATAAAAATTAGAATTCAGTCGCTATACTTGGCGAGGGTTGTCACACCTCTGACTATCCCTTCCAGAAATATAAGCGTGATGAAGCAATAGTGTAAAAGAAGTTACTCATTAGAAAGTTGGATTAACTGATGCAATTCTATGAAACCTAAGTTACCTTACCATAAACCCATACAATCGCAGAAGAATCCTATTAGAAGATTACTACATATTAAATGTAACTTACAGTACTAAAAGATTATAGGTACAATTTTCCCTCTTAGTGTAAGATTAGATGCATTGTTTATGATTCGTGGGACAGTCGCTTAGTTGATTCACACACCGTTAGCTACTTGAAGGAAGTTCAAATTACAACTTTCTTAAAGCTTTTAAAATTATTTAGCTTACTTTTTACTGTATACTTACAGACTATTATTATTTAGTTATTTATTATTACTATTTTAGAGTTATTTTTGACTTTTAACTATTATATACGAGCAAGGACGTCGCCAGGACTCGCCAGCTGATGGCCTAGGGGGGGTGCAAGTTGATATATGGTGGATAGGAAAAGTATGAATTTTAAATTCAGTCAAAGGCACATGAACCTTTTGGAATCTCTAGGGGGGGGGGCAGCTGCCCCTACCTACCCCCCCTTGGCGACGCCCTTGTATACGAGTACTATCGTCGTTGAGTCTGCAATACCGCGTAACTAACCTTTTTAAATACCGCGAATGTAGGTACACTTTCACTAATTTGACTTAAGGTCGAAATTTGCGGTATTTCACAATTTTAGTTACGCGGAATTGCAGTGTCAACGACGCTATATTATTATTAACATAAGAAAAATATTTACAGAAAATTAACTAAGGCCCCTAGATAAAATTACACAAATTAAATTAACAAAACATAAACTAATACATATTCATTAACCTATAATATTTGCTACGTTGGGTCGACGACGTATTGCGCTGAGTCATGGTGTCGGGCAATCTTCCGGGGAAACGCCGATACACGACACCCGACGCGACGGCCAAAATTCTTCCTTTAACAAGGTCTCGAGATGATGAGTCGGAACCCGCACCACAAAAGATTTAAAGCTATTTTTGTGCCGCGACTCCAACCACTCGACTTTATTCTTATTTCAATGTTAGCATGCATGTCATAAGCTTCGTCAGGTCCCGATAAATTCAAAGCAAGCAATGTAAACTATTAAATAGTTAATACATTGTAAACATATCACTAAAATGCAGTCATTTTAACAATTCGACGTTGTTGATTGATTTAAATTTTATTGGTTAGTGCAGTGGCTGAGTGATTGACTGCTGCGCTGCGTGTCTCGGGTTCGATTCCCGCACGGAGCAATTATGTGTATGTTTACAGGTAGTTGTTCCGAGTCTAGCTGTTTGTGTGTGTGATTTTATATGTTTGTAAACGCATCCACGATACAAAAGAAAGTTCTAGTGGTGGGTAACGTTTTTTTTTTTAATAAGAAAACCTACCTAATAACTATTGCAATTTGACCGCTTTTTGTTTGATGCTAAATGAAGTACCTTTCTTATTCGATCGAGTTGAAATTTAACTATAGCATTATTCACACTGCGACGCTTAACTATCTAGTCTTATATTAGCCTACAGCAGGGCAAAGGTCCAAAGAAAATGCCCTCAAATAACATTTAACAAAATTTACTAATAAGTAAGTTTTAAGAGCGGTTAATTAAGTAAAGTAACTGTGCAATAGTCGTCTTAAGTACGTAAACACGTAGTAAATGACTGTTAAAAAGTAATTAAGCGAAGTCAAGTGACACAGTTAGTTTCGGTGAACTATGTCACCCTTTTACCTAGTCTCTGCGCTGTGGAAGGGAAAGTGCACCCGTATTTTCCATACACACTTGTGCACTATTAATGTATCTCCTGCTTCGATGGCTAGTCTTCGAAAAATTGGCCGCCATGACTGGAATTCGGTCAGAAGAACTATTATTTTCTGCGTTTAGTGGTAACTTGAGTGCGGTTTCGGTTTCTAAGCACTTTCTTCAAAACGTTTTATTGCTGTGACTAGGTCAACACCGTGGGCTATTATGTTTTATTTGTAAGACTTGCGAGATTCGCACTTTATTTTTGGCGCTTTGCTTATGTATCTAATCTGAGGAGGTATTTTTTATGAGAATCTATTACTTATTCATAGGTATAAATCTTTGTTTATACAAATTATAAGGTTGTTCTGTCTTTTAAAACGTTATAAAATTAAGATGCATTTTAATAACTAGGTTACTACAGAAAATTATTTATGTGGACAAAAAATATAACTGCATTACTGCATTACCAATATTATAGGTACATCTCATAAACACGATACATATAATCTGGGTATCTTCAAGGCACGAGTGAACCGGTTTATTCTAGGCAAGCGTGCTCCACCTTAGGCCGCATCATCACTTAAGATCAGGTGAGTTGCGGTCAAACGCAAGCCAAACGATATAAAAACAAAAAAAAAACACAAATAGCAGACACAGCGGTTATGAAGATGATTAAAAAAAAACAAAACAAATTCTCCTGAAGTTTAAAAAAAAAAAAAGGTTTATTTGACACTAACAATAGGTATATGTAGGTATTTTAAACATGGCACTCTTGTTATGTATCTCAAACAATTCTGATGCTAACTCCCAAACTAGGCCTACTTCGTGGTTTATACCTATTTTGAAAACGAATTGACAATATATTCCTTCTACAGGCTACTCCTATGACCCGGACTGCATGTATATAAACGGTACAGGACGAGATTACTATGAGTTCTACATTCAGCTCAACAGATGCGGTACACTGGGAAGGAACGGTCAGCATGACGACACCAGGAAACATCCTACTGTGAGTACTTACTTATCCTAGAACTACTAGTTCAAGGATCGAATTGTTTAAAGTCAGATATCCTTTTATTATACTTATTCTATGTATATAGTAATGCTGATTTCCCGAAATCTGCTAATGTCAAAAGTGTAAGAGGAAAATAAACACGGTAGACAATAAAGCTTTGATTGATACAGTTGAACTTAAAGTAGTATATAACGGGTAAGTTAACGGGGAAATAATTAATAGCACTAAAAGAATAACTAGCAATACACCCGCGACTTCGTCCGCGTAAATTAGATAATGCGATATACCCTATAGCACTCAGGGATAACGTAGCTTCCCATTGGTGAAAGAATTTTTGAAATCGGATGAGTAGTTTTGGAGATTACCCCCTACATACAAACTAACAAACGAATTTTAACTCTTTATAATATTATTATTAGTATGGATAAGTCAAACTGTCGTATTTATTGTTCATATAAAATATATCTAACTTTTAAACCGTCTTCCTTCACGACACACCTGCACTGGTGTCTTGTAACCTATCGGTAAATCGGCACATTGGCATTCAGAAGAAAGCTTTATTAAAGAGTTTAGAGAAATTAATAAAATATTGCGTTTTTATTCGAAGGCTTCGAAGTTATACCATCTGTTCTGGCCACTGGCTTGTCCATGAGGTGAGAGGGTAATTAACTATAATACCATTTTAGTTGCAAGACGTATATGAGTACTGGCAAGTTCAGAATATTGTCAACGACTGAATACAAGTCCTGCCAAGCCTAAGAAAATTGCCAGATAACCACCATGTTTGGAACACAGATGTGTAATCTCAAATAGGTATAACGTTGCTAGCTGACAGTAAATAGTTACATATTTACAAAGCACTGATGTTGCGGAATAAGATATGAAGGAGCACGTACCTATGTGACTTTATGAGTACTTACTTATCATTAAGGGCCATCTAAGGACTACGTAGACGGCATCCTGTGATATTTAGATTAACAGATATTTTCATAATAGTTGGGGACCTACAGTTTTATGTACATTTCGAAGCATAAAGCTGCGCAAAAGACTGAATATGTAAACAGTGCCGATCTGCGTAGCACGCGTAGGCATTTTGTGCGAGAATTAGGTACCTACCTATACAAATTCGTAGACCCTATTATAGAAATGTCACAGCCATCTGGTTAAATTAGCCAGCTAATTAGACGCCCAGGCCGTTCATTTCTTTTCCCTTTCTAAACTCCTCTGAGGCGGATCCGATATTGTTCTGTTGACTTCATATTTGTTTTGGTACAGACAGCGTCATCAACTGCCTACCCCCTTTCCGAATATATTTTAATGCGTGGGGGGTAAGCATTTGATGACGCTGTCTGTACTAGAGCCCATTAGAAGAAAGCCGAACTAAGTTTGAAGCACTTGGCTGAGTCTTGGTCAGTTATCTTCAAAAGGATGACTTTCAATACGCTAAGTTGTTAAACGTTGAATGATTCTAGCTCAATTAATTATTGGCCAAGGCATACAATTTGCTGTCGGTGTTTAATGAACAGACTAGGCATTCAGTTAGCTGGCTAATTAAACAATATGGCTGCGATAGATATATTAGATCTGGGAGGCATTAGTGATGATCGCATTCTAATCTTATAGTCTCAGTCTGTCAAGAATGTCTGTAATTAAACAAAATTTTTGACGTTGTTTGTCGCTGAGATGGATTACAACGAGATTTTGAACAGTTTTAATTAAGAAAACTGACCGTCTAATCTAGCCTAGCAGAGCATCTGCTAGGCTAGATTAGACGATAAAAAGGCAATCCTTTGACAAATTAGGTGCTTTTACCCACTCTTTATTTAGCGTAGCTTTACCTTTGACCGATCGATCTGTACGGCTTAAACTTAGCCACGTAAGGAATTCAAAACAGAATACAGACAGATACATTGCATAGTTACCTATAATATACTTTACAGTCTCGCCTTGAACGTTGATTCAACGTTGAAGGCGAGACTGTAAAGTGACTAAATATCACTTTACCCATGTATTCGAGAGTAATTAGTTGGTTTATTCTCTATTGATTATTGAAACAAATAAAAATAAAAAATTATGAGTTATTTGTACATACACACACAGAAACATTATAATAATTACGAGGACATGTTTTATGATAAATCTGTATGTTCGTGTGACAGAAGAACCTGATGTGGAACACGATAACGGTGCAGTACAACTCGCTGATCGAGGAAGAGCTGGACGAACACTTCAAGGTTACTTGCGAGTATGGTTACGACTTCTGGAAAACTGTGACGTTCCCTTTTTTGGACGTAGAGTGAGTACTTTGTTTTTATAAATACTAGTTAAGCTTCCTTTTGTCTTCATTTTCCAAATGTTTAGGACGGCTGTCTTAATATTTATCGAAAACTGCCAACACTAATAGTCAAAGCATTTATTACAATTAAGCCATTTACAAGTACTTTTGATTAAGAGTTGAATTAATTTATTTGGTATGATTACCTAGATACTGAATAAAGTACCAAAATTAGTATTTTAGCCCCAAATAATAAAAATTGGAGTATTTCTTTCCAAATAATGTATTAGTAGTTATCCACTGCTTATGAACCAATGCGGTATCATCGACACTCGAGAGGTTTAATATCCATATATGTGAATGCTGATTTTCGATTTCACATAATAATAATTGTTTTATTATTAGAACGATAGGACCTGCGAGGGATCTGATCTCAGCGGTTAAACGGGCCCTACCGATGGGGCCGTATTATAAATAAGGTACCTTTTCCGTTGCTTAAAACCGATAGTACCATCGGTAACTCTGTCTCCCTCCAGCACTGGGAAAATTATAGCATGATAATATCATAAAACGGTCCCTGGTTTTGAAAAAGAATTTTGTCGTAACCGTATTACAAAAATGTTAGAACTAAGATTTGGGACAGCTGTGGTTTGCTGTAAGCAATGATCTACTTTAAATCGATAAAATGCGTGAGTTATTTTTGGATTTTTGCTTCCAATTCATTTTATAACGAAAAAGTGAAAATTTTGTTTATTGAAAGCCACAAAATGTTGGCAAACCATGGCAGATCAGATTTGCCGTCGCTTGGCGTCTCGCACGCATGATCTTGTTGACACAGATCGAGATGCGATTATCTGAGACGGTTGGTGATAAATGCATTATTATAACCATAACTGCATGTAATCGGGAAACCGGATTTTTTGATGGACCGAGACTTTGGAAAACGTTCTTTTTGGTGCTTTAAACAATTACCTAGCAGGTATAAGGGTAACCCTGGGCTTCCAGAGTTAATCTAAAACACTCTTTTTCTTAGTTGTAAGTAATACTACTTACATAGTGTTTATATATAATGTGTTTTTGTACTATGAATAAATAACTTCTTTTTAATATATTTTAATTTGATTTAAGTGACGTGGGCGTTTTTATACAAACTATCACGTCCAAAATTTCGGAAATTAATGAACTAATTTTAATTCAATTGAAGTTAGTTATATAGAAACCTTTTAATCGCTCTGCATTAGCGTAAAAACTATTGTCAGTGTGTGTCAAAAATATTCTCAACTAACTTGATAAACTGTATCTTGCGTATACACGTATCAAGTTTAATTACAATAGATTAAACATTTTCAGACTTGAAAGTTTGTATAAAATACTGTACCGCGATAATGTTCTTAATAACCTTGTACACTTCGATAGAGATGAAATTTGAAAATTTTCAAATTTTCTTTTTGACGTCGTTGGTCAAAGGGTTAAATGGAAAGTGTACACTAATGATTAGTTCATTATGCTAGTGTGACTTCTAACGCACCACATGTGAACTATAATTAACCCTACATCACGGTATCAAAGTTCTCCGCGGCATCAACATATACCGCCGGCGAATATGATGTAGGTAGAAGGTAGGTTAATGTACACGTACAGGCACAGCTGACTTGCTCAACTTTGTCGGTTATCAATAGTGCAAGCAAACAAAATTTAGAGCGCGATTATAGTTTTTGTATGAAAAAAAAAAAATGTTTCGAATTTTGAAAAGTTGTAGAACAAATTTTAATGATGTCCAGTTTCCTCATACAAAGTCAGGATTAAAGGTTTTGGGTATATTTTCATTATCCTTGTAAGAATATCAGATAGCATACGACAACAACCGTCGAGCAGTAGACCACCAGACGCAACACCCGTCGGGTCGGAAGATTCTCCCTTTTCAACGGAGGACGAGGAATATTCCTCATACGTCTAAACATGTGTAAAATATTATTTTTCCTTATTCCCCCGCTGTTCTTTTCTGATTCATTTCGTTGCGGGATCCAAGCCAGTTAAATCCTTTCTCCGGGATTCGTCGAGCTTCATTGCTTCGGCGCTTTTCTGGTAGTCGCCACTGTTGATTCTTGCTTACAGGATCTGCAGTGGTTTAGGAATACAGCGGCGGGCTTGTCCCATTAGAAAAACCCTCTAAACTTGCATTAAAAACCACAATGTTGTTCTTTAGGGTGGCGACAGGAAACCCGGTCGTGTTCACGCTGCAACCCCCTGAATGCTACATGGAGATTCGGTCTGGGTATGGAGCGAATGGAGCGCGCGTGTCGGGTCCAGTGCGTGTTGGCGACCCACTCACTTTGCTCATCTATATGAGAAGCGCATACGGTAAGAAGTACCTATTTTGTACAGGGTTAGGGTTCCGTACTTAAAAACCGGAACCTTTATAAGACCATTTATCCGAAAATCCAATAAAAAAGTATGTTAAAAATAATAAAGTTAGGTAGTCGTAGGTAGTTAGGATATACTTAATTCGACGTTGACTTAAAAACGGGGGTTTGGTTCTTCGGTGTCATCCAACATGACATATTTTAAGCAATCAGAACGAATGTGTAACAGTTCTGAAAACATAAATGCGCATGAATAATCATGAACCACCCTAAATCGTAAGTTAGACAATACCGCTTTCGTAACAGAATCGAAGCGGTCAACAATAGAATAAAAGTGAGCTTCCAAGAAATCTTAAACTGGTTTTTGTCATAATGTAGGTAGGTATCTATTAATTAGCAGTTACTTTTTACCGTAGTACAACTGAACTAAATATACCAATAACAATTAAATACCGTACGTTTAAGGGCGAGAATCGTAACGGTTGAACTGTTCAATATCGCATGTCTACGCGCAATGCGGTTCCAGAAATATTTGAATCAATTTTACTTAATCAAGATCTTGCGTTTTTGGTAAATTTTATTATATGGAACGGTATGGGAGCAATGACGTTAGATTATGTATATCAAAACATTTATTATAAGAGCATTTTTATTTTATAAATATTAATGTTATTTTCGTCGTCCACCACAGTGCTACTGGCCTAGTTATAGTCAAAGTCAAAACATTTATTTGCTTCAAATGTGGTGGCATGAAAACGTGTCTCGTTGTAGATATTAGCCCGTGAAATAAACGTTTATCAATTATTTAATTTCAGATGGATTCGACATCGTTGTGAACGACTGCTTTGCTCACAATGGAGCTACAAAGCGGATACAACTTATTGATGAATATGGGTAAGTTCTGTCAGTCCGTGTGGTGTCGGAGTCCGTGTGGTGTCGGACGTAAAGAATAGCACCATCCCATATCTTCCCGTGGGTGACGTAAGAGGCGACTAAGGGACTCACCAGAGAATGGCCAGCAGCGTTCTCTGTGCCTTTGTAACAACCATGCTGCGATCGCCAACCCGCCTGGCAAGCGTGGCGTTTATGGCAATTGAGAACCTCCTCCTTTTTGAAGTCGGTTAAAAATAGAGCCACTCAGTCGACGAAAATAAGGAGACGTTAAATTGCTTTTTTAAAAACCGTTTTTTTCGAAATTCAACAACGTGACTGTGTCTTTGTGAGCGAAGCCTATGCAACATTCGTCAATCTTTTGAAATAATTCGATTTATTTTAATTTTCCAGCTGTCCAGTAGACGACAAACTGATCTCCCGTTTTCGCGGGTCGTGGTCGGAGTCAGGTGTGTTTGAGACGCAAGTGTACGCGTACATGAAGACGTTCCGGTTCACCGGATCACCTGCGCTTTATATTGAGTGCGACGTCAGAATGTGCCATGGAAGATGTCCGGTAAGTAAAATAAAAAATGGCGATGTCAAATACCGGTCATAGAACTTCTCTGTAGGCAGCTACACGTGCTTATGATACACATAAGTAAAAACGCCTACGCCTTCATACGCCTTTCATATCATAATTATGGTGATTCAGAATCAGACACCGATCAATTTGTAGCAGATAAGGCTTCAGAGGTTTACGGTGCACTTTATACTGATGCGCCACTACATGTGGCCTTGATAATTTTTTTACTTCAGGCAACAAGGCCCCTGAGAAAGATAAATATACATAAACATGAATAATACTTAACTATCTCTAAACATGCATAATTAATAAATATAAACAAAAAAACGACACAGTTGGCGCAGTGGTTCGATTCCCGCACGAAACATTTTTTTTTTCTTTAAAAAATCGTTGCCCCGTTATAGGAATTTCTCCTGTGTCGTGGGTGCGTTTACAAACATATACTTAAAGTCACATACACAAACAGCCAGACAAGGTGAAAAATGGTGTCGAGGAATATTTATCTACCGAATTAATGAATGTCGTGTCTATTTAACGCCTCAGCCGCGGCGGTGCTCCTCAGCTCGCGGGCCGCCTCGCCCCTCCATGCCTACGCGGATTTAAATTACACTCTAGGCGTAGGGCAGACAAGGCTACGTGGAGTCGGTTTCGTAGTGATTCGTTTCTGTCATTAACTTTTGTAGCACAACATATTGACTTTTTAAGACAATAATTTTGTTATTGTCTATTTATGTACATTTTAACAAGCAAAACCAAGTCGGCACTTGCGAATTGAAAGTTATTTTTTACATTTTGAAGGCGGTTGCCATTTTTGTTAAAAATTTTTGGTAAGCAAAAAGAATATAAATACAACACGTACAATTATTCTGATGACTGTATATTTATTTTGGAACTTAAAACGTTATTATTTAGGCAACTCGGTATAGAGTGGGTTTATTTTATTAGAAGTTAACATTTTTTATAAATTATTTTGGTGAGCATTTAAATTGTACCCTTTAAACATTATTTTTCCAGTCCCAACCATGCCATTGGCGCAACATGAAGAGTGTGAAACGTCGTTCGATAGAAACGAAGCCCGGCTTGGACCCAGCCGCGAGCGTGGCGCCGCGACTTTCCGAGAACATATCGCTGTTCCAGTCGCTCAGAGTGCTGCAAGAGGGTGAAGAGGACTCTGAGCTAGCTGCCAGCACAGGTGGTCAGTACATATTTAACCTCCGACGAAAACAGAGAGGTCCTTTAAGAGTTTCTGTCCGTTAAGGGCAGCCAGGGCAGCCCGCGAAGTACAAATTTTCTTACATATTTTTGCAATTTACAGCTCGGTAGGTATACATGTACGGTACGAGGTTTTCGAATTTGGAGAATTATGTTGATGATTTTAATTAAGTAAGTAGGTATTATGATTCTGTAACTGCAAATTTTTTACTCCGGCAAATATTTTTTTATTACCATACAACTAGGTCTCGCAAGTGATTTTATTAAGATTATTAATAAATTAGGGCTTGTATGTCATAAGGGAGCTCAGTTCATTTCATTGTAGTAGGTTTCTAAATAGGCAAAGAGATTATGTTTAGCGTTTTGAGAGAAATTTAGGAACACGACATAGCATCACGACTCTATTCTTTGAAGAGGTAGACAGAGGTATAGGTATATTTTACCATTGTTTAAGTCCCATAGCGTGGGGGCGGGTTAATAGTAAAAAGACGAGCTTATTACTATTAACCCGCCACAAATCCAGACTCCGAGCTGTTAATGAGAAAGCACAGTTGGAGGGTTATAGAAAAACCTTGTAACTTTCCTGGGATCCTGGGAAACTTTAGGAATAAAATGCTATTATGTTTTTAAACCAAATCTTTTTGTTACTCATTAGTACCGTGACAGCATCGCGTAATGCGATTTGAATGTACCTAACGGTTTTCTATTTTACTACTTGATTTTGACTTGTTTAAAATGTCAGATTTTCGCAAACCATCATAAAAAATTGTCATAGGTAATAATAATATTCCTTTACATTTCCAGTCGCTCCAGAAGGTCAAACCTGCATGAAGACATCAGCACTATCCGCCATCATGGTATCCTGCGGCGTGTTGATCGCTGCACTATGTGGTGGAGTCTTAGCAGCTGCAAGAGGATTCAGACGCGGAGAAGTAAGGACACCCCATCATGCGTACGTCCCTCACAAGGGACGGATAAAATAGATCTAGAATGTTCTAGATTATATTACTTATCTTTGTGTTAGTTGCAGAGTACCATGACAATGACTGTTCAGACTTTTAATAAGATAGTGTTGATCATTCCAGATATCCATGGTCATAGCTAGCAGTCGATTATGTTAATTTTGATGCTGGTAGTTTAGAAGTCGGATACAAGTGGGGCGTAACACTACTTTTTACTTAAGATTTTTTTACTGGAACTCGTGAATGTGACATGATTGTTATGAGATAAACTTTCTGAAGCATTTTAGTAGACCAAGCGAAAGGGGATATTTAATGAAGTCCCAAACTGACATGGTGTAATACAGGACGACACTGCATTGCGAACAAGTGGACTGGTTAGTTAGTTTTTCTGATTCGTCTATATTGGTGATTTTGTAAGAAAGTTAATGTCTATCTATTTCGTAGATAATGAACCATTGCATAGAATATTAATTACAGTGAATTATGCTTATATGTTGATGGTGCCTTTTGAACGCGGAAAGTAGTTCGAATATAATTAATAAATAACATTTGCATTACGAATATTTAGATGTATAAATTAGATTAAGTAGTAATTTAATTAATTTATGCTCGTTATAATACTTGGACAAATTGTGAGGATCTATATTTTTATTTAAACAAAATATGCCTCCTCCGTTTGTCTAGCACTATTTATGTATGCAGTTCTCAAAGTTGTGATAAAATAAGTATTAAATAGAGTTAACTACATGATAAATTAATTAGTAATACAACGATGCAATTTTTTATATTTAGGGTATATTGTATTCAGTATTGCCAACCTTAAAAAATCGACAGGTCCATAATATTTGCTTAAATTTTTGGGAGTACGATTATATGTAACCCCTTTTACCATAGATGTAAAACCTCAAAAACTGTTTTAAAATACATATTCTTGAGTTGTCTCAATGTTTATTATGAATGAATGCAATGTTTTATAATACGACAACTAAGTAATTTTTGTTGGTACAACCCGATTGAAATACTCAATTTTTTAATTTATTTATTTTAATTTGCAGAATAACTGATTCTTAATCTGTAAATATTAATTTAGGGTTTATTGAACTAGTTAACTAGAAATATTTCTAAACTGTATTTAATATTAGTATTTCCTATTATTTATATGGCGGATAAAATGTATCTACGATTAATATACTCATCTGTAAAGGTGCATTTTTTAAAGAAAAAATAAATATTTAATTATATAAACAGAAGTTTGTTATTTTATGGAACTAAGCTTAGTTTCTGAGTTGCGCAATGAAAGATACGAATCGGTATTTTTTTCACATTCAATTCCTGTTTGAAATTAAGAATAACCTAGTTGAAATTAATGGAAGAGATTTTGTGTGCTAAGCAAACTTGTTTCAACAATACTTGACAAACGTTTATCCATAGGATAGGCACCTATACCTGTCATACATAAAAATATACCTACACGTTTAACGATTTACTTATTTTTAGGGTTCCGTACCTCAAAAGGAAAAAACGGAACCCTTATAGGATCACTTTGTTGTCCGTCTGTCTGTCCTTTATCTCGGGAACGCGTGGAAGTATCGAGTTGAAATTAAAACAATATACTCAAGTCTACAGTCACTTGAAGCTGTGAGAATATCAAACTTCTAAGTTTACATTATAAAAAGATACGGAAGTTTATACCATAAAAAAAGTAGATTTCGACACTCAAGGGAATCAAAATTTATAGGGTACTTCCTGTTGACGTAGAACTATGAAATTTGGCAAGTAATTAAGTATGAAAACTATACACCTGTAATTAAATCATAAAAAATATAGTCTTTATTTGAAGTAATAATAATTGTATGGGTGACCAAGTCACGGAATTTTAACGGAACCCTCGGTGGGCGAGTCCAGTTTTAGTAATACAAAAATGGAAATTATAAAGACTAAGGCTAATAAAGACAATATTTTAATACAAATAATGTTTCGTTTCCTTAACCTTTACCGATCTTCCTTCCTCATTCGACCTAGTGATAATAAAATTACGAAATTCATCGATGTTGCGGTATCGACACTATTTGAGTCAAGTCCTAATGACGTAGAAAACATGTCAATGAGTGAGTTGTGACTTATTCGTACACAAAAATATAACGATCTGTGCAAGATTTAACTACAGTTTCACATTTTTATGTGTGTACGCAGAACTGCACATGTGTGCACGCCCCCGGAAAAATTGCCAGAACGATTTGAATAGTAAGATATCGCTATAGCTTCTCTCCTCCGGACCGCGTGTGCGGCCGGTGTTCCGCGATGCTTTATGTGTATACCGAACCAAATCGTAATTTACTAAGCTCCTTCTGACACAAAATCGCTCAGTATTTTGTCATACGCCCACACGACACGCAGCGCATTGTGTTCTAAAAGAAATATATTTTGGAAAAGAAAATATGTCGGGTAGCGCATCGATTACTATTTTCGTCAGTATCTGTTTTGTAATTTACCCAATACGTTCGATGTCGGTAAAACAGTGGCAGCACTGCAATGTCTGCACTGTCTAGTGTCTTGGCAATTATGTAATTTTGCTTTAAAACGCTAGATGGCCCCACTGAGTCATGTCACATTGCAGTTTTTCTATGACATTTCTTCTGTTAGGCTTTCTCCAATAAAGAGGTAGGTAATATAAATAAAATAATTGTTTAAGATCACAAATTAAGTACCTATATTAAATAATAATGATTGCACACGAATCGTAAGTACATTAAAACTAGAAAACAATAATAAACACACAAAAACAAATATAACAAACAAAACCCAGTGATTGAAATTCGTTGTACGTTTTAAAATATAATGTAGGTAATAATTAAAAGTAAAATATCATAAATTGATACCGATGTGTTCATAAAATACCAATACTGTCATGATTTGTTCATAAGACTTGATACTTAGGTATTTAAATTTTTTTACATACCTATTACGAAAAAATCTATTGAAAATGCCAACCAAAAAATCATAACCGTGATTTGATCCAATGACAATGGATGGGTATTTTCTACAGATTGTAAATGATTTATTTAGATTTTTCTTCAGCGATGGGTAGTTTACGTAAAGTTTCTTCTAGATACTTTATGGCATCCTGTAGTATTTGTACTTCGCATTTCTTCAGCAGCTTCACATTTTTTCTAAAATTAAAAAACGACAACTGTCATTACACAATATTTATGTGTGTTTTATGTTTTGATGAATAGAAACAAAACGTTGTAACAAAAATCAGTAATACAGATCGAGAACAATAAAAATAGAAAACAAGAAATATTATGGAACAAATTATTTCTTCAGAGAAATTTGGGACATATTCTGATAAAAAAACTAAAAATAAAATTGGTGATTTTTTGTTATACATCTTTCATTAATTTCTTCTTTTAATTTTTTTTTTAATCCGGTACCAGTAATCCAGTGTGGTATTTTATAAATGTAATGACACAACGTGTTCTTGAATTAACTGAAATACTGAAAAGAAATCGTAAACTCGTCATTATTAAATAACTTTTACAATTGGTTTAACCCTGAAATCATGAAAAATAATCAGCTAATCACGTTCACGTAGCTCAACAAAGCTGTTGATGAGTTAACTTACCTGTTTTCGAGTTTCCAGTTAATCCAATTACACGTTGTATAATTAATGGCCAAATCTTAGATTATTGATAGGTCGCTCAGACTAGATACCGCACTACCTTAAAACTATAGCTCCAGAAATGAAGCAACTTAATATTGTAGTGTAAAACAAATTGCAAGGAGGCTAGTGTGCGTGACAAATTTTGTATGAAAAATACTCTGTACAGGTCCCACCTGACACATTGGTTGCTAGGAGACAGGCTCGATAACCTAGCGGATTTTCACTAGGTATTTTACGTATTAACAAATTACATATTAACTAGACAGTGCAGACATTGCAGTGCTGCCACTGTTTTACCGACATCGACCGTATTGGGTAAATTACAAAACAGATACTGACGAAAATAGTAATCGATGCGCTACCCGACATATTTTCTTTTCCAAAATATATTTCTTTTAGAACACAATGCGCTGCGTGTCGTGTGGGCGTATGACAAAATACTGAGCTTAATTTGACAAGTACGTCGGCGGTATCTAGTCGTAGCGTGCGGAAACCTATCAATAATCTAATACAAATATTTAAACGCTACTCAGTTCTAAGATGACGACTGATGATGTCACTCTTTTACTTTATGTCAAAGTGACTGTGACAGTACGAGGTCGGCATCTTCTCTGCGATTAAGTTTTTGGCCATAAGTATATCAAAGTATTCTTTTAATAAAATATGTGGTACATACCTATGCAGTGTATCATTTTCACCGTCGGCAGAGTCCTTGTAGCTTGCAGCGATGAGTTTGCAGCGTGTCAACAGGTAAGAGTGGGCGCGCCGGTCGATATCAGCCCCTACGGCTTCGGCGCTGGATGGGTCCGAAGACACTAGGTCCCCGGGGAGACCTTGATTTGCCCACTTCGATAGTTCTTCTGGAATTAACGATGTTTTCTTATTTTTATTAAAGTAATGACAAGTAGCAGTTGAATGTCCGGGTGAACCAAAGTTAAGAGCGCATATCCCGTCATATTTCCCATACAAACACTCGTACGTGATTACGGCATTATAACAAATAATTCTCCAAATATATTTAACACACAGGTATCTTATTGTTTAAATCTAGGTTTGTAGGAAGCAAAAAAAAAACTTTTTGAGAAACAAATATAGGAGGTAACCACGTCTGAATATCTGCTTTTTTGCACAGTTTTTATCC
This sequence comes from Charanyca ferruginea, assembly GCA_947361185.1. Classification (NCBI taxonomy): domain Eukaryota; kingdom Metazoa; phylum Arthropoda; class Insecta; order Lepidoptera; family Noctuidae; genus Charanyca; species Charanyca ferruginea. Next base: position 51,149,688 of record OX376055.1, on the reverse strand, counting down.
GAACTTCAGCCGTTCATAATGCATTCATACATCGAAAAAGTAAAAAACCAGCTTCATAGAAATCTTGCACATGTAATGTAGATTCTCAACTACAAACATTATTACCAAAAACTTGTAAGGCTTTTTCAAAAACAAGTATTTCCTGAAACCAGTTTAGTGAAATCTCCGCTCGCCAATTTTCCTGCGATGTTATCGTGTTCTCACTCATTCGTTTGTTTTCGAGCTTTGCGTTGGTTGAAACAAAGAATATTTCAATCACGCTCGCGTCGAAGTTCGCTGGATGGGGATGGGCGCTCTTAAAACTCGCGCATATGGTACCTGCGCTAGATACTCTAGACATCGTGTAAGAAAACTCGGCACACGCGCCCACACTAGTTAGCGCTGTTCATACTATTTTTCATAGGGATGTTAAAAAAATAATCAGTTATTATTTCTTAAACAGCGATATTTATGAACGATTATTATTTTAATAAAATATCAATTATATAACAATCGTTTTTGTTATTGTATCACCTGTTTTAGATTTTTATTAAATACTACGATACTGGTATTAAAAATAACAAGGCAAAGCGGTGTTATCTTGTTATTTTGAATGTTCGTAAGAAATAACTACTGTAAATTAAATTGATTTACCAATATGCTTTTGTATTATCGTTTATTTTAGAAAAAATAATTATTTAGAAAAAAAATCGTTTATTTTAGAAAAATCGATTATTATTTCAATTAAACGCGTTTTTTTAACCGTTAAGTCACATCCCTAATTCAATTCAGTTTCAGCGTACACCTTAAGATCTGCAGAAGATATTGCACTACAATGGACACGGACCGTGGACATAGACGTGGGGATATCATACCGCATGAACATTCATTCATCAAAATTATATTAGGTAACCTGTTTGTTTCCTTTGAAAAGATGTTTTTTAAATTATGCATTGTTCACAGTTATTTTACTGAAATCTATTCAATTAGAATGGATTTTTTGAATGTTTTTATCAATTAAAAAAACAATTAACATTCCATTCATTCGTTATTGAACTAATACACTCATTTATTCTTTTGAACCTTCAAACAATAATTCAATTGAGTCGCGTTTTATACAGGGCAGGTCATGATAATCGTAGCATAATGCACAAATAATAATAATATGTGGTGACATTTCACACACGGCACACGAGACCCTGTACTATGGGTTTTTCTTTTTAAATGACCACTCGCAGCGCAACAACTCTCTTAGGTTAATGCTGCTTAACCGGGAAATCCTGTGGTGGCCGAAAATTACTTTAAGGCCCCCAGCCAGGGCTTACCAACTAAGGATATACATATAATGAACAGACACTAAGGGCACCCCCTGTGGGGTTCGGGCCTAGGTTTAGTGCGTCATTAAGGGGACAGCTAGGGTAAGGCTGGGTCGAATTATTTAAAAGGGAATTTAAAGCTACAGGCTCAGCGGCGCGGGCTGGCTCGTCGAGCAAGGGTCGGGCGGTAGTGTACTATGGGTGTCAGACAACTGATATACATACACAAATACATTTAAATATGTACATACGTATATAGATAAACAACAACCAGACACAAGGCAAACACAAATGCTTATCACACCGATGTTTACCCTGGGCGGGATCCGAACCCGCAACACGTTGCGCAGCAGTCAATCGCTCAACCACTGCGCCAACCGTGTCGCAATGCACATTGCTGATGAAAAGATTCAATTACTAACATACATTCGAAGGCATTCAACGTAATATTTTTTGATAATCATCAGCATTGTGCACGTATCTAACTAGGTTTCTTCGATGGTGTTAATAAAAAAAGCAGTTTCTCATGTAATTAAAATAATTTCTTTTATCCGTACGCCATCATAATGGTGGAAGGCGCACCTATTAAAAATAATGCACGATGGTAATATCTCATAAGCATTTTGTTAAGTTCCCAAAATGTTAATGAGAAATTATTCACACAACAAATTATTCAAACAAAACAACAAATAGACTTGTTGCAGTGTTGCCACATTACCTGCGTTCAATGTGTAACCTACAGCAGTGATTAATGTAGGCGCAATCGAGCCTTTCCGTCAACAATGTATGCTTAGAATATATTTAAGATTAACTAGAGTTAAATATCTTGAGGCCTTTGTTGGTACGAGCCGCGGGAAGCCGCTGGATGAACGCGGCGCGAGACCGACAAGAGTGGACGTCTTTGAGGGAGACTTATGCCCAGTGGGCGTCTGAAGGTTTACATGAATGATGATGAAATATCATAAGCCATTATAATTACTTCGAAAAATAGAAATAATTTTTACGTCTGTTGATTTGTTTAGACCCAATGTTACTCACCTTGATTCATATTAAATATCCTAATAAAGGCAAGCAGCTCGGCACTGATAGGGTTGTCTCCTTGGTACAGACTGAAGTGGGTGACGCCTGCCAGCCCTAGCTTCGTCAGTAGTGACAGCTTTGTTTCACGGAGAGGGTCGCTTAAACTGACGCCGAGCGATAGAGATAGGCTGTCGTGCTTGTTGTTCGGATATACGAATCTGGAATTTATAATTATATTACTAGGGACCTGTTCATGCTGCAATCTGCCAGACCATCACAATTTCTGCGCTATATCCAAGTTCAATATAAGTGTATTACACATTCTGAAATAAATTCTCGAAATTAAGGTGAAAATCGCATAATTAAAAACTCATTGTATAGAGGCCAGCACATCAACCTACAATAATTTCTCAACTTTCTTTGATAGATATACAACTTTATTAAAAAAAAAACAAGGTTCATATTTAATTGGGTTTTGATAGTTGGGTATGAGTTGATGTGCTGGCGGCTGTACATTTATCGCAAATAATTTTGTTGAAATAAGCGGCCAAACAGGCAGAAACGAAGACCCTTTTTTTGTACTAAGTATTCATTTAGATGTGACAAGATCATTGTATTTTTAAAACCGAAATAACTTTTGTTTCAGAATTCCAAGAACCTCGAAGATATAAGAAATGCAGTAAAAGCACTTTGATGTACATGATAACAGTGATATAATTTTCTTAATTTGAACCGAAACTTCGTGCTGGTCATAAACCTTTTTAGATGGCGAAACTAGTTAGGTCACGAAGTCTAACACAGAGTCTGCAAAAAGCTATTACGAGTAACTTGAAACAATTTACATTGCCAATTCAGGGCACAGTATCTACAACAGTTTCAATTTCTAGCACCAGATGTGTCAATTGAGTTGAATATGCAAGTCAGTCATGACGAACAGAACGGTAGCAGTAAGTGTGATATAACTCCAAACCAGCCGTAATGAGTTGCGTAAGTGTTATGAATCAGGAACATTGGATAGCATTGCATGCAGATTTGTTACTATTTCATTACAAAAGTATGTAACAACACAACTACATCGCATTACACAGCTAAATACACATACATTATTATGAGGAAATTGAACCAAACCAAGTTTGGTTATAACCAACTTTGGTGTAACCGTTCCATGTCAACATTATTTGTTGGGGTAATTTGTGGGTTTTTGTGAGCTCTATGGATGTACTAAAGCCGGGCAACGGGTGTAGTAAAACGCTGGTGATGTGAAGTTAAACTATACAGGATAAATTTTGAACCAGTGCGTAAATTCTAGGAGCTGATTTTGGTGCTGAAATACAATAACTTTTTCTATGGGACCAACATCGAAATCTCAAAAACAAAAATAACCTTTTCATACTTAGTGATCAATCAGTTGTTGCGATTTCTGGGAGGAAATGAAATTTGTTTTTGAGATTTCGATGTCGGACTCATAGAAAAAGTGGTTGGTTTTGAGCACCAGCAGTGGTCGGTTTTCTATCGGTTTCATTTTGGGGAGTGTGCGACGGAATTGCATAATTTAATTCCCCCGAGCCCGTTCCATCATCGGACCACAAGACGTACGGCGATGCGCCGCCGGTACATGGTGGACATCCCACCCATACGCACAAAACGTTTTGAGAACACATTCATTGTGCGTACTGCTAAGGAGTGGAATTCCCTGTCCGAGTCTGTGTTTCCTGATAGCTACAACCTGGAAGTCTTTCAAGTCAAGAGTGAATAGGTTACTTCTAGGCAAGCGTGCAACATCTTAGACCGCATCATCGCTTCCCATCAGGTGAGATAGTGGTCAAACGTATACCTATGATAATAGGTAAAAATAAAAAAAAACCAGAGTCAGTCTCTAGAATTTCCGCACTGGTTAAAAAATGATCCTGTATTTGCCTGATCACACAAGTCATCACTTAACAAAACCATTCAATTCGTGCGCACACATTCGTGGGTAGCTTCTTACACTCTCATTGATAATGACCACTCTCAGAACTTTGTCGAACTTGCGCGGGCGCCCTTTTACGGGCGGCCGGGTAACCATTCTGGGTTGCCACGTTTACATCTACACTCTGCTGCACGTATAGTAATCATTTTCCTATTTTATAGGCATGCAACTTAATACGTAGGTAGGTACTGTTTTGCTGCAAAGTGTAGGATTATTATGATTATTGATTAGATAATAAATGAGATTTTTTTCTTTAGTTGACAGGGTCTATAAAAGCCACAAAACACAAATAGATAACGTTACCAATTTACCCATTGTGCAGAAACAGGTCAGCATTGGGCCGCGCGCCGTAGAATATAAAGATTTGTTCCCCGGGATTGAAGTCACGAAGAGCGTAGCATTCCCCGCGGCCCAAATCTTTGTTGAAGTCTGTTGTTATCTGACAATGCACAATAATACATTTAAAAAAAAACCGGCCTATTACTACCCCATTGTTGGCCTATTCTCATACAGAGAAGACACCAGCATTAATCACCACGCTTGCTCGAGGCAGATCGGCGATTTCAGACTTATATTAATTATAAGTCCAGGTTTAGTCGCGATGTTTTCCTTCACCGATGACAGTGATGTCCAAGATAAACTTAGGAAGTACATATGAATTGAAAAAGTCACATTGGTCCGGTATCGGTACCAGCTTATGCATGAGAGGCAGCTTAACTGTGCCATCTCGACATTGGCACGACACAAAAATACTTAGGTATGCACCGGTTTTTTGGGCCAGGCGATGCTATTCTGTAAGAACTCACTTCAGTTCTCACTTCTGAAAACTACATTAGGTTTTCTGTAGCTCGATGAAAACAACGCTAGCGCCACTAAGGGTCTATTCAGACGTACCAAAACCACCACAAAAGCACATATTTTTATAAAAATTAATAGTTTAATTCACACTGACCTCTTTGTCGGTACGACAACGCAGCTACAAAAAGGCGCAGCGTCACTATGCGATGTGGTGTGATTGTGGTACGTGTGAAACAAGCCTTAGTAAGAACCTAGATAAAGCAAACTATTTTCACGTAACTATTTTAGTGAATACCTAATACTTTTCACTTCAGGTAAGTGAAATCGGAAATGAGATAAATAGGTAGGATTCGATTTCGCGGGTGAATTTTGACTGAATTGTATTGCAGCTTTGATAACACAACAACATACAACTTTGAAAGAGGTGGTGGAAGGGCTTTTTGGGTCTGTATCACAGAATGGAGGCCTGTATTGCAGCGATGGAATCGTTAGAGATCATTATGAATACGTTATGTTATATTATGCAGGAAACGTGCTGCATTTTGATATTTTGGAATCAACACAGGCTTTTATTCATTTGACAGAAATAAATTCTTCATTCAAAAGACTTCGGACTAGGTACTATTATAAAAAACACAATAATACTTATCCCGGTTGCTCAATAGTAGCGTTAGACAGGAATGTAAAATCAATAATATAGAGAGCGAAGTGAGCCCGTTACTGCTTAATTGTCAAAGAGAATAAGACCTCTGATCTAATATCATGTTTGATGTTGTCATTGGTTAACCAAAATATCAACACGCAGTCATTCATTGTGACCTGAATGACAACTTGTTGATATGTATTTGATAATATTCGGTAAAATAAACAGACCTTACAAATAGACCTTCCTCATGAGATTACAGTCATCGATAGAGCACGTACTTGTATTAAGTTGTGCACGAAAATGACTAACGTTGAGTTGCACGAAACCAACATTAGTTTAACGAACACAAAAAATATTAACTTGATACTGTCACTTTCTTTTTGATACAAAATATAAGGGATGGCATGAATTTAAAGTCTGCGGTAAACTAATGTTGGTTAAAGAAATACTATTTAATATTGTACCTTAATTAAAACCTGTCTTGAAATATTATTGGCAATTTCCCTCGAAATTTTGTCTTTAGTGTTGCCTATTCGATCGTATTTTAGACCAAAAGATTGACCTTATATTATTGGAAAGTACACGACAGCAACTGGTTAGAATTCTAGTAGCAATAAAAATACCTATTGTTGAAGACTACAACCTATAATAACGACTAAAACCTACCTACTTGACAAAAACACGTACCAGAAAATGGTATTAATACTTCCTTGAAATTTGTCAATTACGCACGTAGAAATACTGAAAGTGTAGAAACTTAGTGTTTCTACGGCGAGTGGAAATTTAATTTTCGTTCACCAAAACAATGGTCGATTATTTTAAATAGATACTGAGGTAATTATTTTCTAACGATGCTTCTTCATAACATAAATCACGGCTTTTCTTCGCAAAATATTTGTATCCAGCATTTGAGAAAGTTGATGAAATGTTCACTTTCAATAAATTAATGATAAAAATACTGTTATTATCTTGACATGAGTGATGAAAGAAAAATAATTGATGGGTTATTACTTGATGATGGATAGCCAATATTATACGTAACCGATACTTTATGAGCAGAGTCAAACTAGGTAATATGTATTATATGACAGTCATCGTAGTAATATGGTAATCGCGCCAACATAAAAAAGGATCGAAGCGCAAAGAAGATCCCCACTAGCAGCCACTAGCACTGTCTAGCCAGGTTGAAAATATTGCGCTTTTGTAAAAGCGGGTATTTTTTTCGTATTTCAGAGTTGGTCTCTTAAAGTTAGTAAAGTCATAATTTATAAAAACAATACGTTTATTAATTTGACTACTTAGGTACAATTGTTAGTGACAACCCGAAACTTAATCTACGGGTTAGTAACTTAACCTAGAACCAAACACAAAAGACTAATCCATTATGAACGACAAGGTTGCCCTTATCGCACCGGGGCAGCAGGATTGGGTCATCCAGCTGATCAGCTAGGGTCTTCAGAAGCAAGGGATTGAAGCTACAAAAATAAAGTTAAGTTTGTGTTTAGTTAGATACCTTGCCATGCTCGTGGTTGCACATATCCCAAAGCGGGATGAATGCTGTAACGTCAGTTTCGGACAGTTGGATGTTGTTCTGTCTTGTCATCACCGTAGACACCGCCCATCTGGAAGAATGATAAAGTTATGTAAAAACAGGAACAACCTGTTGATAAAACACACAGCAGCAAGAATTTTAAATAGTATGCCTAAATGGCAAATGAGGCTTTAAAGCAAACCAGACGAAATCGAGGTAGATCCAAGTTAGATCAATTTGCTAGGTGAGTGTGTGTTCGTAGAGTGGTCTTTTTTGTAGGGCCGTTGATCATGGCTCTGAGGAGAGCCTTTTAGATTTACCATCTTGGTGAAAGGATTAGTGAGCTAGACTCTGCGTTCCCGAATGCTAGCTGTCCAGGGTGTATCGGACGTTTGGAATCGCTTTATGATTTATGCATAACGTCGCTCGGGATCCTTTCTTGCACCCCTTGCTTAACTTGCGAGGTAAACACATTTCGAACATTTCAAGTACTGAATACGTAAAATATACATGACACGGAACAATAGGTAGGTAACAATGTACAATTCCAAATGGAGCGGTGTCTAAATAAATCTTCATTAGTAATCCGATGCCACCAACATAACTTTGTACTTGGTAAGACAGTTTATAAAGATTTTTTTGGTTGAGGAAAATGTGAAGAATTCTTCAGTAATAGCAGTATAACTACTTTGTCTGACTGAAAGACGTTATTTGTGATATCCATCGGAACAAATCATGCACGCAACATTGTTTGAGCTGTGACTCACGCGAATTTCACCGGACATGTTTTTATTGATTTTACTAAATTGAGAGCGGTTCATAAATATAGTTTACGGTTATTGGAAAATACCCCATTAAGTAATGAGCGAAGCAAGTTCTTTTGTAATAACAAATAACGATAAACGTTAATTTAATTAAATATAGTTTTTCCGACAAAAATGCCAAGTAATAGTTAAAATTTACATAATAGGTACCGAATTTTGCCGCGGCCGCCCTGAGTGGAAACAGTTTCACACATTTACCCAGCGAGAGCAATCTCTCATTAACGAACACGTAACAATTATTTACATAATATATATATGCATTGCCAGAGTAACTACAAACAATAGATGCTGATTGAAACAGACTCTTACTTTCAAACAATTACAATTTTCACTCTTATAACACCTGCTTACCTATTGTCTTACATCAGTCAGTGGCCAATGTGAAAATACTTTCGGGTTATCCAACTCTACATCTCCACGTACTTCATTAAGTTTGACTGTATTTTCACAGAGAATTATATTTATTATGGGTCTATTAGCGGACGGATAGACGCTCGCTACTTTCACAATACAACATTGTTAGTAGTGAAGAATTTACAAACAAGCCTAATGCACGCATGCACGCAAAACAATGTGGAAGCTGTGGATAAAACATCCACTGCAAACGCCTAATAGATATTTAGGGAACGTGACGTATCATTTGTTGGTGACCCACAAAACAAAAACCATCATCATCATCTTTTGGACAGATCTAATATGAATTGATATGTTTGAAGAAAGAGAGATAGAAGAAAAAGAGGATTTAACTCGTTTCTGCGAATGACGAGAAAACGTGTTAAATCAATATACTTATTTAGGTAGAACCGAAAACGCCTGGAAAAGCTACTGGTCCATGAAGACGCTAATGATGGGTGATCTACCGATCTCAATGAAGCGAAAACTCATCGACATAAAAAAACGGGCATATCAGATGTATGAGATTGGGCGGGTTATGTCAGCCGCATGCAGAGTGACCGATGGGCGAGTTTCCACGCAATGGGTGCCTGAAGATGGGCTGCGGCGCGGCGTCGCCCAGAGAGAGAAGGCGAGAAGACCTGGTTTGAAGTAGCGCTGGACAAAAGTTCCTGGAAGGACTTGGGGGAGGCCTTTGCCCAACAGTGGGGCGGCACAAGTTAATAAAAAAAAGGTAACCAACAGTGATAGGTACTTTAATATATTAAAGAATAGTGTATTAGAGAAAACATCCGAATGGAGTACTGAAAGATATTTAAGTTCGAAAGATGTTATATAAAATTACTAATCACTCATTAAAATAAATAGTTGACTATAGAACCTAGGTGCTTGCTATTTGCTTTTGTTTTATGTTTTTTTTTTATTCGTGTTTTGAATGTAGGTTTTGTACAGTTAAATATATCTACTTGAGAGAAATCTGTTCGACTGCTGTCTACTTACCTATACCAAATTGTATTATTAGTTACGGATCGTTTATTTCCATTTGTCTGAGAAACACCATATTACAAAAAAATGAATGGAAATTATGTACACAAATAATAATACCAGCCTATAATTGTCCAACGGCAAAGGCCTCTTCTCATATAGAGAAGGCAAGAGCATTGATCACCGGCGATTTCAGACTTAGGGCAAGAGTTATTTAAGAAATTGTTCAAACATCAGGTATAAAATTATCTACAACCCAATAAAATAAGAATTTGTCTAGGTTGCGCCCAATAAAATAAGAGTTTGTCTAGATTGCGCCGAACCCGCAACCTAGACAAACTCTTATTTTATTGGGTTGTAGATAATTTTATACCTGATGTCAAAACTCATGCAAACAATTTCTTAAATAACTCTTATTACTCGAGATTGTACCTAATAGAAAATTTGCAAAATCATCTGCGGTTACAAATAATAGGAAAACGTACACAAAATGAAAGTGTCATCTTCCAACTATGCCGAGTTAATGTATTCAATTTATTGCATAACTTAGCAGTAATAATCTTGCAGAAACAAATAAGACAATTATGTTATAGACTAATCGAAACAATAACGTCTACGTATAACCACAAACGAATTTGAATAGCTCTAGCGGTGGTAAATAAATTAGATAAAAAAACAGAAGAAGCTACCAAATTGAACAAAGCAAATAAAACAAAGGGTTATATTCTAGTCAATAATCAAGCAAGTAAGTAAACCGCTGACCATGGCCAGGAATATTAAGATGCTGGTACGGTCTGAAAACGAGCTTAGATAATAAACAACATAAAGCGATGTGACAAAAAAAAAGAATACAAATTAAAGCATGCGATTTTAAAAACACAAAGTTCGAACTGACACATCTTGACACCAACCTAGTCTTAAGAGTCATGAATAAGGATAATTTTGGAATTACTTTGATTATTCCAACTGTTAATAAACGACACCTATGCTTTGTGGGAACATTAAATGTCCAGAAAGAGAAAGATGATTTGTCATCTTTAATTTCTTTTCTGTTTTACCTATGGGTACAACGAGCATCTAGAACTTTAGGTTATGTCAACTGATTCGGAAATACATGTAATACATTTTGAACCTGGTATAGGTTAAGGCAGTGGCGTAACTATAGCATCTGAGGCCCGTGGCAAATTCTTTAAATGGGGTCCTGCCAGTAAAAATCGTCACTTTATTATTAAATTTAAATACTTAAACCAATATTTTTGGAGTATTTTATCTGGCACTTTTTATCATCATCATTACTTAACAATTCTTGTAAAATCGGATCGTATTTTCCTAATAACTCAACAATACTCAAAAAGTTTCCTCGCGAGCTTGGATCGTGGTTATGGCACGGCGCTAAAAGAAAATTAGACTTTGGCGAGGAAGTCTTTGCGAGGCCCCTTTAAATAGAAAAAAATATATTTCAAGTTCATTCGAATTAACGATTCGGGGATTTCCCGAAATATTAACTCCAATATCGCGGTAAACAAACGCGGTTTTGCTTCAAACTTATTCCACAAAGAAGCTGAAAAACACATTTTTTTATAAAAAATCAAATGCTGAAAGTTTCTATAAATTACTGAATTTCAAGTCGTAATTCGCAACATTCTGCCGAGTCAACTGATGTGTCAAAATCTTGTCGAGTAGAGTGGTTAAGGTCCTAGTTTTATAGTTCTTAATAGACTTCAAACAAATCATTAGAAAACGCGCAGTCTTATCATACTTTACTAAAAGTTTGTTAGCAGTTAAAATGAGAGCAATCTTTTCTGCGTTTGCTTCATAGTAGCAAATGACATACTTTGGTATTAACTTGTCCTTCTCGATAAGATCTATGCGCGAGTAATTGCTTAGCATACTCTCATAAAGTGAATGTATGATGATACGTATGGATGGCTCGAGTTATCCGACATAACGAGCTTTTTGTACCGTCACAACGATCTCACTAAATAAACGATAATAATGCTAGTGATATGGAAAGTAAAAGCGGCGCGTGAGAAATCATATGACGTTAACAATGACCCATACAACGTGAGATGAGATGAGATTATGTGGATCGATTATGATGATGCAGATGAAAACTATGATGTAGGAATAATTAATTTTTATTATACTTTGGTTATTATTCTAGATTTAGTTCATAGAAAATTTCGAAATACTTTCAAATTTGTAATGTCAATGTGGATATACCTAACACCCAATGTGGATGGACCCAGTATAGTACTGAAAAATCGTTTGGGCTAGGTTAGGTTAGAAAATATTTTATTACTTTTTATAAGTATGTTGTCTCGAGGCAGATTTTTACATGTGTGTTTTACAATGTACTGTACATTGCCTGTGGGGTATAATAGAGAAATCGCCAACAAAGGATTTTGGATTAGGTACGTTTCATAAACTGCACTATTGTCTCATTCAAATCCCCCATTGTTTAGCTTTACACCATTTTAAAAGGTGCAAACACATCTCACGCAGAAATGGCGTCAAATGCTCGTAACATAGCATACAAGAGAGAAATTACGAAATATAATTGTAGTAAATACAAAAGTGCAAACCTAACCGCAGCACTCATCACTTTATCAAGACTAGTTACGTCAACGGTGTCATTTCATTCATCTCCTATTTGTAGTTACACAACTTTTAGCGGATTAATGCTAGAAAACAGAACGAGAGAAATGCCGCCGTGCAAGTGGGCGTGAAAAATTATATTTCTTACTTTGTCACGACGTTTCGTGGAACAACTGAGCATAAGTAAGTAGTAAGGTATTTAGCCAAGAAGTTTACTAAATGGAAACGAGTAAACAAAAACAGTTTTCGTACGACGCGACGCGGAAGCATTTAATGGCCGATAAAGTGTTCACAGTAATCGTTTCACCAAAGTACCGTAGGCAATTTTCTAAAATAAATAGTGTCGGATTTAAGATGCGTGTAACGATATGAATGAAAGATGATTTAAAATACAATTAAATGTTATGCAGCAATTTATGTAACTTTTAATAGCTAACCTTTCCGTAGGTACTTTGGGCTATGATCGTGCAAGCTTTTTCCGTAGCGTAGTTTTAACTTATTAGTGGTTACGGTAGGTATAGGTACTTAATTATCGGCTCACGTATTTCATTTTGAAGAGCTCCTTTCCTTTTATGACCGTACTTGATACTTATTACTACTCCATACCTAAAAAGCTTTAAATTATAGGTAGTTTTGTTATTAGCAACATAACAAAAATATTGTCACAAAGTTTTCCACTTCTAACATATTAAAGAAAGCTGAAATCAGCTGAATAGGATAGGGTAGGTATCTGAAATCACTGACACAAATTGAGGAGAGTCTCATGACTCAGGACCTAAAAAGTCTGCGTAGATTGGTTTCTGAAATATTTGTTGCCTATGACTGAATGATAAGAGAAACCTAAACAGTTGCCAACTATTTTTAAACACATGCATATTATTAGATGCAAGTAATTGATTAACAAACGACGCTAATTCGCGCATGTGATCGTCACGGGCGGCGCGCGCATACCGGCGGGGAGGCGGCGCGGCGCGTGCTCACATTCCGTTTCACATAATACTGTGATTTGCCATCTTTGCCGCATGGAAATTAAGGGAGCTTGGAATCTATTAGATAACGGATACTATAATTTTCTGTGAAATTATAGTGTCCGTCATCTAATACATTCCATTTACCTATGTTCTGTTGTTAGAAGTTTATTGAACATGGTGAATTTTAAACCCGCCCCATTTCTACCCGTGGGTGTCGTAGAAAGCGACAGAGGGATTGACCAGAGGATGGGCAGCAGCGTCCTTCTGAGTACTAGAACATCTACTGCGATCGCCAACATGCATCGGCCAAGCATGGCGATTACGGCTGAACCCCTCCCCTGAGGGAGACCATGACCAGCAGTAGGCGTCTTAAGGTAGATGAGGAAGAAGAAGGTGAATTTTAAATTATGTGGTATGGGTCTTCGTTGCCTAAAACAAATGATATATTAATTCCCATAAATTTGTAATTTTGGGAGCTTGCTTACAATCATCCCTTCCGTTGACAACTATCCCAACTTTACCAGGGTTTTACGCTTATCCACTCATCCATCGCATAATAGGAGGATGATCCTTTAAAGATAGACACTTAAAGCTTATTTTTTCCAATTTAACCTGCACATGAACAATATGACACTAAAAAGTTTACCTGGAAAGATCTATGAACCGAAAATAAATATGTAGAACGTTCTCTTTAAGATGTTTTGGACAAAGATGCAGACAATCCCGGAACTGGTATAAGTTTGTCTAGGTAGGTATCTGGACTCTATATCTGCGTCATAAACGTTTAAAAGCCTTCGTGCTAGCCACACTAGTGAAACTTACAGTCTAAAATTACTACTAGGTACTATTCCAAAAGACTTTCCTACACTACACCCCCTTTGCAGAAACGTAAAAAAATTACGGAAGGTGTAAACTATTCCTTGTTCTGTGCTATAGAGCCGAGACAAATAGATATCAATCTTATGCAATATGCATATTTATGCATTTATGCATATTTATGCATATTGGAGAACACTGCTTCATGGTAAAAATAACGGCGATATGCCTGAATAGGTTTTATCATTGTTTGATCGTACATTCCAAACGCGAATGTGCAATGTTGAAAAAACACAAAATGCAGCTGTTATTGAAATACAAAAGAAAAGTAAAAATTGCAGGAGCGAATTGTTGAAGCGCAGAGCGCAGCACATAAGCCATTTGTTGAGTTATCACTCGAACGCGCTGAGCCGCCGCGGGCAAACGTGTGCCGCCATTATCACTTTCACGTTCACAAATAAAAAAAGCGCGGGAAACTTGTAAAACAAGTTTTAGATTTGTTGCAATTAATAAACAAATAGTAATATAATTGCCGTGATATCGGATTGTTTACAAATACACAATCATGACGTGAGAACTAAATTAATACCAAACGTTCAATAACCAGAGCCGAGTGAACGCGTGTTTGAAAAATAGAGAAAATCCGTACGTGAAGTTTGCGGGCTTTTTTTCTACTATTTCTCCTTCTTTACCTTTGATTCTTCCATCTTTTGCTTTCAAAGCATCAATTCATTTGTGAATCAATTGTGCTGCGACAACTGCCGAAGTTGATACATTTACATAACTTTGGAACTGGTTATTAGTGCAGTGTAAGAATTGTGCATCAATACGTGTGGTCGTACCGCCACAGTGCGTTCGGAGTTTGCAGTTGCCTTTTTGATATAATATGGGTATAATTTGGAGATCCGCCATGCCTTTACTAACCACGTTGGCCGCTTTGGTGATTATAGTACATTCTGCGGAGGAAGACTTGGAGACTGAATATCGACATGATTTGAAGCCCAGAGATATATTGGATACAGAGATGTCTAATTTTGATCAGGTAATTTTCTTCACTTTTTTTGATACTTTCAATAATAATCAAATGAAGCAGCGAGCTGGGGGAACAGATTACGACCTTGTTCTCTGTCCCTAAAATCCTTCAAGTTCGAAAATTCCAATTCGAGGGAAAAGGGAGAGATTTTGGTTCATACTTAATGATTTTTAAAATTATGTATAATTAATTTGACTTTGGCTTTCAATTCTATCAATGTTAATTTATTAACATTAATATAATTAATAAAAATGAATGGATGGATGACACTTGGAAGTGCTAATGTTACAAAAAGCTCTAAAGAACAATGACGGACTGACCGAACTCCACAATAATTCTGAAAAGAAAATGGACAAAAATAAGTTGATTAGTATAGTGAATTCGTAGAGGTGAATAAAAGTAAAGCGAACACGCAGCGAATATCAGGAAATTCGAACTATGCATTCTTTTTGCGGTTGTTTAGTAACAATGGCTGTGTTCTTTTCTTTTGCGGTTTGTATTATAAACTTTTCACTTCAAGGTAAAAAAATGTATACAGAACGAGCCTGTACTAAAATTGTAGCTATAAACATTTACATGCAGTGAAACTGTTAACTACAAACAGTATCCGTAGCACTAACGTCTAGTAAAGTAGTAAGTACGGTAAATGCTATCGAATTTCATGTAGGAATTGTAACAAAACCATATTATTATGTAAGCAGAAATAAAATCAACTGTAAGAAGATAGGTACCTCTGCTTGGTATTTTAAACTTATATCGGCACTTCAAATGGTTTTAGCTATTTTTTAAAGTGATATTCCTTCGATGTAGTTCGCAAAAATCAAAATGTCTACGTTTTTCCGAAGTGATTACTTTGCAGATATTATGATCTAAGCTCACGCGGCAATTTAATTATAATAAATTATCGTCATTTCAAACAACAGTATTGATCTTGAAATCGTGTTTGACGGAAATCGTTATTTTCACGACATAATTTCCAGCAAAAGATGAATGGATAAAAAATAAGAAGCCAATAAGGCACCAAGACATTGAAGCCAATCTAAGCACAATCGCAAAATGTGTTTACTTTCTTTGTGCATTCAAAGTCAAAACGAATAACAATAGAAAAAATAGAGCAATGTTGTTACTGCAGTTCATACAATCAGAATCTAATCAAGATGATAACATAGAGAAATCTTGTTATACAGTAGGGACAGGTGGATAAGTTGTAAAGGTAGACAAGTCTAGAAACTGGTATATAGAAATCTGGGAGGTGCCTGGAGTAAGTAGAGCGTGGTCAGTCGGCACATCAATTAAACAATTGACGTGTGCTGATTAGAACTTTCATGTCTGATAGAAGTGATAATATTGACAAATTGATTGATAGCACCAGTCATGGAAGTGACTGTGTGCGTGTACTTTTTTAACCGGTGATATACGAATTGAATGCACTGCAAACTGCATTAGCTTTTTTGCCCTCCCTTCCTATACGGTAGAAACTGACACTTAATGCCTGCCGTATTGGAGTTGATATCGTACTGATACCAAAATTGAGAATGTGCATGCCGTAGTAAAATGAAGAAGACAATATGTTCTATTCATCGTACAAAGATAGAAACTTAGTCTCAGTTCAGTGTACTTTATGTTATCTCGTAAATTGGTCCAGTGGGTACGGCACGCACCGAGCCGTGATATTATGCGGTCATAATTAAAATTCAGGTTTTTTACCAACGACGTCACTGAGGGTAATACAATTAAACGAATTAATAGCGGGTAGAGCGAAGAGCAAGGTAAGGTAAGCATAGGTAAGCTAAAAAAAGCTAGTAACATTTTTGAGAGCGTGCTTCATCCAAATATGTTATTTAATTTTTAAATATCAGATTTGATGGCTTTTGTTAAGAGAATTCTGTCAGTAAAAGTTAGTGCATTAAGAGGTCAAGAGGTTAAACGCGTTCAACTACTGTGCAGACTAAAACCAACACAAGCATGCTTGTTACTCAAGCATGTTTTATTAGAGGTCGCCGTAATCATTGTTTGCATAACTGTTTAATAACAATCTTCAAACAAATAGAAAGACGACAATAGAATAGAATAGAATACAATTTTTCTTTATTCGAGTAACCAAGACTCAACAATATTGTTAGCAAAACTTATGACTATGTTAGTAAGAAGAGGCAAACAGACACTAAACAAAAACAAAGCAAACAAAACAAGAATTAACAACGATTGGTCACTGCTACGACGTCCCATAAGAGACGGCACAACAGTGACCCACGTACATACAGTCCAGGCGACTCGCAATCATGCTTAAGACACTGTTGGAGCTGCCCCACACTCTGCGCACCAGGGAAGCGCACCTTTTACGCATTGTTGCGTAAAAGCAATCCACATGCGCATCTGCGAACATCCCTGATGCACTGCAGTAACGTGGCAGCCCCACCAGCACCCTAAACGCGTTGTTAAGTATACTGAACGCGAAGAGCGTTGACAACAAACAAACAACAACAACAATAATGACGTCCAAATAATAAAATATGTAAACTTAGTATTCAAAGAAGAGTATTCAAAAACAGTCAGGCCACACACAAAATTGCACATCAAAGTTACATCACCAATATCCTTCATAAAACCATATATCGCACTTTCTACGATTAACAATTTACTTCACAAGATCATAACATATTATTATATTAACATATTACGTCTTAACGACTTGCATTAACATAAGTCACATAGTATAGCTGTTGATTCAAGTTCGCAGACCGGTACCACGCTGCTTTCAACTTTCCTTGCGGACTGCGGTTATAACATCGTTTTGTAACAGCTTTCTTTATTCAAAGATGAGATAACTAAGTTATATTTGAACAGATGTATTTCACGATGATTTGAGACTTTTTAGGTACATATTAGTCTTATTAGTACCTATTACTACGAGCATGAGCCTAACTTTTTCTGTGAGTGTCAGAATTCGTTGTTAGTTGCCAGAGATGTAATGATATCTCTAAATAATGAACATAACCTTTTGAATAAATAAGTCATTGTTGATAATTGAAGTCCTGTCGTATCGTAGTCGAGCTTAATCTATTAGCTCATGACTGGGGCATTTTAGACAACTTTAATGCCAAATAAATCAACCTAAGCCATCCCGTTTCTTCAGAGGGCAGAAACATCTTCAATGAAAGTTCAGCGAAATCAATAGGTAGTAGAAGAAAACGGTATACTTATTTTGTATGTTAGCCAATGTTTTGATCTCCTAAGTTATTAACAACTTACTGTCGTGCAACACTAGAAACAAAACAGTTTGGTCTATAGCATGGGGCAGTTATGTCTTGCGCCAAAACAGAACTTTCCAGTAAATATTTAAAGCTTGATTAAGTTTTGTTGTGAGTATGAGCACGCTCCATTATTATTTTCACAGAGTGATAGTTTTTCTAATAACTTCTCAGTATTGATACAGAACTTTAATGTCGACTAGTGCCGGCCCGCTGATGCGGGCCACTTCTCTGGTCAAGGGGAGGAGTGAGGTGTTAGACTCTCCCCGGACGTCTAAGAGGGGCGCGCGTGGAACACTACGCGCCGCCACCTCGGGTCCTGATGAATGTGGGGGGCGACAGACGTCCGCGAGTCTGCCACCCCTGGACCCATTTAGGGGGGCCGGCATGAAGAGGGCGTTGTCCGCCCTCCGCCGACGCCCGGTGCGCCTGCTGCGGGTAGGGTGGGAGGTTGTGATCTCCCTCTCCCTTTCTGCAGCCTCCTTCTGCGACATGACAGTTTCGCAGAAGGAAACCACCGCGTCCCAGGACTCTGCGCTGTCGACCATCGACTCGACCACGGCCAACAGCGACAGGTCACTGCCTACTTCTGAGACGAGCCTCCCGTGCTACGGGATACTAGATCCAACCCTATTTTATTGCAAATGTTTTTGTTAATCCTCGTGACGGACTGTCAAGTCTCATTAAATACGAACAAAGTTTATCACATAGGATAAACTAATCTAATTAGGTTGGATATGCTAAACCAGTCAGTCTCTAAAGCATGTACAGCCTCATAATATCAGTGTCGATACAGGTTTTATTGCAATAGTTTCAACAAGAAATGATAATTCTGACGTTCTGCACCTATTCAGGTTCAGTAAAAAACTAATAAATATGAATTATTCTTTAGCTTCCTTTGAAAGAATTTTGTGTCGAATTAACAGGCTGTCATGAATATGGATTTGTTAGCATTATGCCTAGTTGAAGAACATTAAGTGTAGCTTGAGTTTTGACATATTTCTGCGACTGAAATGTTTTTGCTAAACAATAGCCAATAAGTTGTTTTCGTTTAGTTTGACAAAAATAGTAGCTATTGGCTGTAACGGAAACGCCGTTAATACTGGTACTAAAGTTGGAATTATAAAATTACTTGAAAGCAAGCTGGAACGTCTACAAACGTCTGTCTGTCGTACAATAAGCTGGTATGTCAACTACATGCAAACGAATTGACTATAAGATATCTTTTTAAACATTTAGACGGGCCCAAAAAGTTTCAGTTCAGTTTCAGTTCTTGCAATAGGAAAGACACTAAATAATTGTGAGTGCCTACCAGTCAAAGCATGTTTGCCAGACATAACGAAGACCCGTGACGATCTAAGCACGTACCAATTATATATTTTCGAAATGTGTCAAGCATTCAATAAAGGTCAGTGTCACGAAAGTTTGGCCAAACGTAAGCCTGGCAAAAGTTGTCGCTCAAGGTGGCTTACTACGGCCAACAGTATTCTGTGGCTCTACGTCTCGACCGAAAACCCATCTAGTAGGTACTTAATATCAAAATATTGTCCGTAGTTCGTGGTATAAGTGTACGCTCCTATGTGTTCCATAATAAATAAATCCGGTGTGCAATGCATTTATAGAGCCAAAAATTTGTTTGATACTGGTGATAGATCCCGTGATTCAGCGAAATGGGTATTTTGGCCACTGTGTATTGCCATGTGAGCAGATGATCGAAAACACATTAGAGATATTGCCCTTAGAAGATTTTTTAAAGATACGTGATAGTTCTACTGGCTTCACTCTTTTGCGTTTAAATTACCACAATTAAATTTTGGTCAACAAGACTTTAGGGATCTCATACACTGGGAAAACCCTACGGAACCACGTCTTACCAAAATTATTCCTACCGCACTTACTTAGGAATCATT
Organism: Charanyca ferruginea; assembly: GCA_947361185.1. Classification (NCBI taxonomy): domain Eukaryota; kingdom Metazoa; phylum Arthropoda; class Insecta; order Lepidoptera; family Noctuidae; genus Charanyca; species Charanyca ferruginea. The sequence continues at coordinate 51,129,649 of OX376055.1, read as the reverse complement.
TTAGAAGCTTTGGCAGATTACCATAAAGTGGTTTCTGAAATTTTATCACATATTTTCGCGGGATCCCATGTCACACTCAAGCAACCGTAAGATGCATAAAATTAGTTACAGAATTTTGCTCAGCAGTCTGTGGATTGGGTGGGTTAGTAATAAGCTGGAGTCGTGTCGTATTATGTCGTTCAATACAAAAAAACCGGACAAGTGCGAGTCGGACTCGCCCACCGAGGGTTCCGTACATATTTGTAGGTACATATCCATACGTCCATTTGGTGTCGGACGTAAAGAATAGCACCATCCCATATCTTCCCGTGGGTGTCGTAAGAGACGACTAAGGGACTTACCAGAGAATGGGCAGAAGCGTTCTCTGTGTCTTTGTAACAACCATACTGCGATCGCCAACCCGCCTGCCAAGCGTGGCGATTATGGCAAAACCCCCCTTGGGGAGGCCTATGTCCAGCAGTGGACGTCTTTCGGCTGAAATGATGATGAATGATGATCCATACTTCTATACTAATCCATACCTACTATTCATACTTTAATCTACTTAAATGCGTTTTTTGCGATATAAACAGCCGTATCGTTTTTTCACGTTAACATAGAGGGTTGATTTTTTTTACAGCATCAAGGGACCGTAGACTTGAGTATGGTATTAATTTATATGGTTTTAATTTCAACTCGATACCTCCACGCGTTCCCGAGATAAAGGGTCTTGACAGACAGACAGACAGTCAGACAGACGGACAACAAAGTGATCCTATAAGGGTTCCGTTTTTTTCTTTTGAGGTACGGAACCCTAAAGAGTACAAAATTGAATAAATTTTGTTTTTTTTGTTACTTCTTTGTCGTAAGAACTAATTATAATTATTTTTTGTTTATTTCTGTTTCCTTGTATCTTGTTGAACAGTGCCTAAACTGTACTATTTTAACTATTTCTATACAAATCAAACTAGTTACTGTAATATTATGTCCATAAATTAAAAGTTTGCAATGCGAATAAGATTCAACAGTTATATGTGAACTGAGTTCAAGACGAGATTTCCATTTTTGGAAAAGCTGTACCTAATAATGAAATACCCAATGGAAACTCTATTATCGCATTAAAGGTGACTATATAAAGGCAGGGAATGCTAGTTGGTTTAAGTGGAAAAGTGAAATATTGTGTCCGGTTTTATTTCCTTTTAGAAAAAAAATGTACTGAGGGTTTCATTGCCTAGCATGATGACGCTTTTACGATATAAAGATTTGAATTCCTTCTTGAGGCTGGAAAGCAAATCCAATAGGAAAAAGACAACCGCCTTCAAAATCTAAAAAGTGATAAATAACTTTAGCACATAACACACATGAGTAGTTTCGGAAGTCAGTGGCAATACAAAACATCAACCAGAACAAAGCCACCGACTTCCGAAACTAAAGTCATGTGCGTTATTTGCTAAAGTTATTAGTCACTTTTTAGATTTTGAAGGCGGTTGTCTTTTTTCGTAAAAAAGCTTTTTATTTTTCGCTTTTTAGTTTTTTCTAAAAGTGCTGAATCAATTTCGATAAAACTTATATGGTCCCATATAAATTTACCCTTGAGGCATATCCTATCCATCAAAAAAAGAATTTTCAAAATCGCTTTACATTTGGCGGAGAAATCGCGTAACAAATATACAAAAAAAAACAACATACAGACGAATTGAGAACCTCCTTCTTTTTGAAGTCGGTTGAAAAACAGTTGAAAATTAAATACTTATTGAACAGGATAATTCACCGAAGCAGCTATGCGATCGTGAATTTATGGTCACCGAAAATATTAACATAGCATTTACCTAATCTTTTTGTTAAGTATAGAAATTATTCTGGTAGTTACAATAATTATGAACTTATCTTTAACAGAGAGAACTATCGAGTATATCAAGTTCTAAACAAAATGGGATGCAAATGCAATGTCAAAAATATGTAGGACGCCTGATTAACAGTTGAGTAGGTTCTATGGGTCAGAATCTACAGTCAAAATTAACATCAAACTATGCGACTCCAGTAAGTAACATTAAATTAAGTATAATAGACATTTATAGAAAACCAGTAAAACTGGTTGAATAATAAACTAGACAGTTTTGACAAATTGCCCAACAAGCATCTTATTCGCTTTACTTGACCCACATAACTCGCGCAAGATGACGAGCAGTTAACATTCTACATACTTGTGTATATATTTTATACAGCACACAACACGGAAGACTATTATGTAAACAGAAAAGGCAAACAACATTTTGGAGTTATTCGCTCTTACTACGGAACCATTTAATCAATTACTTAAAGCGGAAAATAGCTTAAGACTAAGGTGAATTGATAGCTTAGCAATTTACGGTAACTGCGCGATTGAGGTGTAATCAAAGACACTTTCTACGTGTTTACTGTGTACACAGGTACAATGCACGCAACTCATCGCTTCCAGTCAACATCGATAGCTAACCAAATAAACAATTATAATGTTCTTTACAAAGTACTTAAGGGGCTATTAAACGACTTTTACAGATTTTAAACTGACAATCAAAAACGTGCAGTGTAAAAGATTTGAAAAAAATATATGTTAAACTAGAAGATTCTCTTAATAGTTTAATTAAATCGTGAAGTTGTGTCTGACGCGGACAAAACATGACAATCACACAAAATCTACCAGGTATAATTAAACGAAACTGACACCATCTTACAGACAATTTTATTGGGAACCGATCACTTTTCCTAAATGTTTTTTTCCGAATTTCATTTTACCGAAAACTATTGGAAAACTATATTTTTATATCATCGAAGTATCATGTGTCCTAAGTATTATTTCACCGAACTATTTTTGGTCGATTTACAAATTAACTTTTTGCTATTGGCCGAAGCCTCTTTTGAACTTTTTTCATTTGCCAAATGATTTATTTGCCATATTTTCACCACACCGAAACAACATTTTACAGAATACTAGTGGGCCCGGCAGACGTTGTCCTGCCTGAAAATAAAAACAAATCCTAGAACTACAACGCCACCTATCGGGTCCAATTGTGAATCTAAACCATTCACAAATCCACTGGAACACACACAACATTTCATCAAAATCGGTCCAGCCGTTTAGGAGGAGTTCACTTTCATACACACGCACAGAAGATTTTTATATATAAGATTACCTGGTAGCATTATCAATATAAAATAAAATAGTGTCATAAAAAATCGATAGGCTACAAAATTTTAGTGACAGAAACGAATCGCTGCAAAACCGACTTCACGCAGTCTTGTCTGCCCTACCCCTAGAGTGTAATTTAAGCCCGCATAGGCGCGGAGGGGTGGGGCGGCCCGCGAGCTGAGGAGCAGGCGGTGGTGTTGAGCATTAAAACCATCTGCGACGATAAGGTCGCGTGGGGCCGCTCAGACACCGCAGCGCCGGAGCCGTGACAGAAACAATGCTTGTGCATGTTGCATGCCTGCTTGCATGTTTCATGCTTGTTTGCACGCTGCATGCTTGCTTGCATGCTGCATGCAAGCAAGCAGATAGCAGAATGAAGCAGATATGAAATAGTGTGCACTAACTTTCTAGGCGTTTGATGAAATGAAAATATGGTAATTAAAACAGTGGCATAATGAATGTTTGGAATCATAATACTTCGAACAAATGGTATTCGGCTAAGTCTAACTTCGGTAAAAAGTTTATCGACCAAATGAAACGTCGGTATAACGAAAAAAATCGAATTGATTAATAGGTCAACTGATACAGTGGCAGACGTGACTTCGATGAAGTAAAAAAAAACGAAACGATAATAGTTGAAAAGTTTTAGGTGAAATGAAATTCGGTCAAATATTTTTCGACCTTATGTATGATAGGTAACCAATTTTATTATCTATCTTTGAGTATACGCCTTTTTATTTAAGTTTAAAAATACTACTGTTATTTAATTTTTTCGACTAAACTTGGAGAGTTTTGGACGCAGCGCATACGATTCTCTGCGTCCCAAAGTCTTTCTAGGGTTCCGTACCTCAAAAGGAAAATACGGAATAATTATAGGATCACCTTTTTTGTCCGTCTGTCTGTCAAGACCCTTTATCTCAGGAACGCGTGGAGGTATCGAGTTGAAATTACAATAAACCATATACTCAGGTCTACAGTCCTTTAAAGCTGTGAAAAAATCAAACTTCTAAGTTAACGTGAAAAAAAGATATGGCCGATTATTCTGCAAAAACCGTATATTTTGACACTCTCAAGGAAATCCAAATTTATAGGGTACTTCCCGTTGATCTAGAACTAGGAAATTTGGCAAGTAATATCGTCTTATACTACAATTTCAGGGAAAAGTCTGAAAACTATACATTTGTACCTAACTAAATCATAAAAAATATCGTCTATATTTTAAGTACGTAATCAATCATCGAGGTATGCGCGGTCATAATGGTATGGGTGACCAAACCACGGAATTTGAACGGAACCCTCGGTGGGCGAGTCCGACACGCACTTCTCCGGTTTTTTATGCAATATTTCAGTATTGTTCTTTTGTTTCACACGGGACTCGACAACTTGCTGGAAATTCTTTTTGCGATTATAAAACCCATTATTTAGAGCACGAAGAGTCGCATCGTTTAAAAATTACGTAATGCGTGTGTGCAGCCATAAGAAAAATATGTTAAAAACATAGTGAAAATTAACGTTACGGCCTTATTGTTTTATATAATGTTGAAGCAGCCTTATTTCTTAGGCTTAACAACTTTAATGAGTATTTAACAATAAAAGTTGGATATAAAGATACGACATTACATAAATATGTTGGCGTAACTAGGTGTAGATTCTCATTACATAAATGAATGCTTATTTCCTTTTGTAATCGGAACAAGACCACAGGCTCCAGTCTTACAAGATTTGATATAAACCAAACCAAAGATAAGATGTTCGATCTTCACGGATACAGTTGAATGAATAAGATTACTAAGTAAGAAAATGAAGTAGTGAAAGGTCAGTGGTTAGACTGAAGGTGAATACCTTCAGTCTAACCACTGACCTTTCACTACTTCATTTTCCAATCGCAGACGCACAACTACTAATGAAACTGGTTGAACAATAGTAAGTAATACAAAACAACAACAACCGCATTTTATAGTGATTGTTTAGTTAATTCATAAGCATAAACGGGAATGATAAATAAGTAAGAACCGAGTAAATTAATATACTTACTAATCACACAAAATCTACCAGGTATAATTAAACGAAACTTACACCATTTTACAAACAATTTTATTATCTATCTTTTAGTACACGCCTTTTTTTTAATTTTAAAATAATACTACCTTTATTTAATTTTTTCGACTAAATTTTGAGAGTTTTGGACGCAGAACTGATGCAGAACGGACGCAGTCTGCGTCCAAAACTCTCAAAATTTAGTCGAAATAAACGTAGTATTCTTTCAAAATAAAAAAAAAGGCGTATACTAAAAGATAGATAATAAAATTGTTTGTAAGATGGTGTAAGTTCGCTTAATTATACCTGGTAGATTTTGTGTGATTGTCAATGTTTTTTCCGCGTCAGACACAACTTCACGAGTTAATTAAACTATTTAATATGAACTTAATCAAAAATATTCACTTACTAAATGATTTAGAGAATATTCTAGTTTAACATATATTTTTTTCAAATCATTTACACTGCACATTTTGACGTGATTGTCAGTTTAAAATCTGTAAAAGTCGTTAAATAGCCCCTTAAATAGAAAGACACTTAGTCCTTTAAAGGGCAAAGGTTTCTTCTCATACAGAGAGCACGAGCATTGACCACCACACCACGCTTGCTCAAGGCGGATTGGCGATTTCTTAAGTATATTAATTATAAGGCCAGGGTTCCAGGTTTAGGATCTATACTAATATTAGTTTATTTAATTTTAATTTTTCTTGTTGGTAAGAGGTAAGTAATCTCTAGGAATGGTTCCCTTTACCTCGAGTTCCTTTACGTCGAGCCGAGAACCTTGCCTCGCTTCTATTACCCCAACGTCGAGTCAATGATTTCTGTCCCGTTTCTACTCTCTTAACTTCGAGTTTATTTACCCCGCTTTTAGGTACTACCTTTACGTCGAGTTTAATAATATCATATTTTGAAGAATGGTTCCCTTTACGTCGAGCCGAGAACCTTGCCTCGCTTCTATTACCCCTACGTCGAGTCTACGATTTCTGTCCCGTTTATACTCCCTTAACGTCGAGTTTATTTACCCCGTTTTTACTACCTTTACGTCAAGTTTAATAATGTTATATTTTGAAGTACAGTCAGGTTCACATATTTTTTTTTCGAACCTACTGAATTTTTAATAATAACATATTGGTACCGATTCCCTTGTTCACAAACTAAATTAAAATTAGGCATTTGGCATCTCTTACTACCAGGCAGCTGAAGAAAAGGACGGCGACAGACAAGGACTAAGTTAGAGATGTCAAATTAGTTCCCTTGAACTTCGCAGTTTTTTTAATCAATACGTTCTGAAATGACAACTATAATTGTATGAACATTTTAGATCAACTTAAATTGACAGCTCTTATTAAGGAATGTCTCTTTCTTGTTTTATTGGAGAGAAAGAGATATAGATACTTAGCTCAAAATTAAATTGGTTAGTGCACAACAGAATTGGCACCATTACTTATCTTTTAAAATTCAAATTCCGAGCTCGATTCCTACACGGAACAAATATTTGTATAATAATAAATAATTAATTCAGGAAGATACTTCTTTGAGAAGAAATAATACAACAAATAATAAAACAATATTTTAATGATACTGGCTTTTAATTTATATCCTGACTGTAATTATTAACCAAATTCGACGTACCGGCATTAGAAAGCGTAATAAATTAGCAATATTTTGCAAGAACAACTGACTCTCAGACTCGACGTAAAGGGGGAGTCCCTTTACGTCGAGACTTAAAGGGAACCAACCATAGAAAGCTACTTTATTGCCGAGTGGCATAGGCTATGTTTTATGGTACACTCACACGCGGAAGAAGTCGCAAGCAGAAGCTAGTCCTAAATAAATTCAAAAGGGCGATGGAGGATGATGAATTTGTATCTTTTGTTGCTTAAAGTTATTTATTATATTGCTCCGGTACTGTCCCACTGGAGGGCAAAGGCCTTTCTCCATTCTTTCCATCGGTCTTGACTTTGCGCTACGTCTTGCCAATCATTGCAAATCCAAGGAAGCCGTCCAAGTCGTCCCGCCATCTTCTTCGTGGTTTACTGCGCCTCTCGCTATTTCGGGGCACCGATTTAGGATTTTACAAGCCCATAGGTCGTCCGGCATACGGCAGGAATGTCCAGCCCAGTTCTATTTAAACTGGGTAACCTTTTGAGCTATCTCAAGGACTTGTGTTTTAGAGCGCAGCACAGTATTCCGAACGCGATCGGTTTATTTAACACCAAGTATGCTTCGCTTCACGAGCACTTGGCACGTTGGTAAACCTTGAGTTAATCTATACTATTATTATAAAGAGATAAAGTAGTAGTTTGTTAGTTTGTATGTAGGGGATAATCTCCGAAACTATTCATCCGATTTCAAAAATTATTTCACCAATAGGGAGCTACGTTATCCCTGAGGGCTATAGGTTATATTGCATTATCAAAATATTAGGGATTCTTGATAAAATTCACGCGGACGAAGTCGCAGGCAAAACCTAGTAAATAAATAAAAGTATCACGGTTTTGTACGGATATACAACCTTTTGTCCTAAGCAATTTGTTGAATAGATTCCTATTGAACAAATTGCTGTAGGATAGAGTGCGACTTGGCTTTTGTTAGCAGTTGATGATTTCAGGAACGCGAGAAGCGAAACGGGAGATTATTGTTTTAAATTATTATAAAAACATGCTGCATGACTAATTGTTAAGTTAAAATGGGTTGTCTTAGTTTAATTAATCACGGAATTCTAAAGGATTGTAACGTAACCTCTGTCCACAAGTAAATGGCTGATAGGATTTTTACCAGTTAGGGATCACTTCACCAAAACAAAAATACCCGTAAATTGCTCCATAGCTCCCAGTAATCATAAATATATTAATTTTAATTTATGTACGTTATTTATTTAGGCACTCGAAGGCATACGTCTAGTATAAACTGCGATAAGACGTTGAAGAATATGAAATCGCTACAAATAATCAAGCAGTGTATTTTAAAAAGTCTATCTTATATTTTTCAGCCTTGGCGAGCAATACAAGCAGTCCCTCCGGTACAAGAACAACAAAATACTGAAAATTGGGAAAAAGATCCGCTCGATGAGATTCCTAAACGTCGCAGACCTGGACGTAAACGGAAACGTCGTCCACAAACAGACTCTACAGAAGACCTCATTCCACAAGAGAGATTAGTATATCCCAACGAACCTCCGCGACCTCTTTTCGATTTAGATTTTGAAAATACCCATCAAACTACAAAAATGCCTAAAAGAAGACGAAAAAAAATAGAAAATAGACCAATACGTTGGACCGACGATGTTATAGATTTGGATAGACCAATGAGAAGAAGAGGTCAACGGAGGAAGCGACCTTCACTTGAAACATGGCCTGAATTAAGCGAAATCCGGCAAATTGTGACCACACAAGATCCAGTAGAATCAAAAACAGAATCTATTGACCAAGTGAATACTGAAGATGTAACAGAAGAAGTTCCACAAGATATTGTACAAATTTATGATGACAAACACGAATTAAGGGAGCCAAGACCTGCAAATCTGATATTAGAATTAAATCAACCCGTAACTTACGACGAGTTATCTTTACCAATAGATGAATCAGCGTATTCACCAGAAGTAATCAAAACCGCGTCAATAAAAAGAAAAAATAGCAGTAACATGACCGACATGAACGCCGAACTCACTAAAGCTCAGGTATACTCAATAACTATATGAAGACTAAAACAAACCATGTTATTGGACTTAAAAAAGGGTATTATATATAAAACATGATTGTTTGGCTAATAAATTATTGTAGCCATAATTAAACGAAGCATAAGCCTCTGATTTATTTGTAAAACACATTTTTAACATGAAAATATAATAATCATATTGGTATTTATTTTATAGGATAAAATATTGGCAATTTCTCGCAGTAAGACAAAATTAGGTTATTTCACAACAGGAAATTCTTTAGTACACACACTACAACAGAATAAAGCTAATGAGAAGGTCGATGAACTGATTATTAGTGCAAATGAAATACTGGAGCTTATAACTGAGGCACCTTATCCCAGTACGAAAAAAGTAGTTAACTCCACACCACGCACAGTTTTAGTAACGAAAAGTGAACGCAATCCTAACAGTATCCACAATGCGCTCGCGCAACACATGCTAGAACAAGAAAAAGCTTATGAGAAGGTCGGAGAATGGATTAGTGCAGAAAAAATTATGCAGCTTTCAGAGAAAACGGCTGAAATACTCTTAAAAAAATGTAAAGAAAAACTGCAACGTTATAGGATTCGACCACGGTCGTTAGAAGGATCACAACCAATTTTGTGGAAGGCTGAAATTATCATGGTACTCATAAGCTTGAACTGGTGCAAACTTGTCTTAACTGCTCCTAAAAATGTAGCAGTATATAACAATAAATAGTGTGCAATAGCTGACTGTTTTGTAAACTAATTAAATAGACCGTATACTTGCAATCGTGGTAACATATAAAATTGACATATTAATCGATTCTAATATATTCCAACGTCTCGTAAGTCTATAGTTCTTACCTAAAAATTAAATTATGACTGCTTATCATTTTCAGGATGGTTACCTCATGGATCCACTAACGTTAAAAGATATATTAAAGAGGTCCAATGGAACCAGTTTAAGCGAAATACTGCAACAACATAATCTTTCGTTGACGGACTTGCTTAGTGGAAAAGATCACGCAGTGTCCATATTTAAGTCCCATGATTCACTAGAAGATAAAAATAGAAATCCGTCGGAGTCAAGAAACGATATATCTGAGGTCATACACGACTTACAAAATAAAGAATCAGAAGAACAATCTTTTATCAATTTAGAAACTAATTACGGCACAAAACCGGCCGCGGACTACGCAGCACCGGTTGAAATTCAAACCGAAAACAACGTAAAAGATGATGAACCCACAACAACCATTAAACCAGTGGTAAAGATTTCGAGCATTTCGACAAGACGTCGTTTTCCAGTTGAAGGGCGTAAGAAACTACGAATGAGGCCAATGTTAAACAACACATATAAGGGGCAACTAAGCAGAGATTTAGTAACATTGAATTCGAGAAAGTATTCAAATCATAGAAGAAATAATGTTAAGTCTAAAGAATTGAGAGATTTAATCCCATCTATACAGAATAACACTTATGTTGATAAAAACAATACAATTGAGCGTGAAATAACTACAACTGCTATAATACCCGAAGATACAACCATTACAGTTGAAATTATTAATAATAACACCGCATCTACAGAAATAAATTTGGAGGATGATGAATACAGGAAACTTGATGACATTAATATGGGCATAACAGAAACTGCAGTTATTTCTATAAAAGAGATTTTAACTGAAATTCCACAATCCGCGACAGAGAAGCCGATAATTGTGTCTATGGTGAGACCAAATATGAATACAACAGGTCTAAGACGTCAAGCATTTAATAACCGACTGAAAAGGAAACGTCTCAAGCATAAAAATGCCACGACTGAACCTCCACAAGACGACATTATAAAACACCTTTTTGGACTAGGTGGTTTAGTTTCCTCCTCTGAGTTTATTGCAAAAACGCAAGAGCCGAAGTCCATTGAAAATGACGCCAATGATCTAACTACATTGAACGACTTGATTACGACGGAAAGTACACGCAGAACAGAAAGTGGTCCTGAACAGTCCACAGGAAAAGTTTCGAAAGTGACAACGATACCCAGTACAACAGAAGAGACTGCCAAAATAGAGATCGAAGAAATTCTTAATGACACTCGAAGTAAGTAACCCAACATAATGTAAACAGGTCATCATTGCTTTCTTGTTATCAGTAGCACGCATAAAGTCAATACAATTATGAACTTTCATAATCGTCAATCGACCTTTATAAATAAAGGTAAGAAAGAAAGTTCATTTAAGAAATTTCTTATATTAACTAAATATATATTTAATTTGGTTTATCGTATTATTATAGAAGTAGTTTTACTATATTATTTATTTATTTTTAGCGAGTGCCAAACTATCAAAGATATTGATGGAACGAAATATGACACTAAGCCAGTTAGTAGAACACAGGGAACGTGGATCTAGCCATGTGCATCTGGCTGACATATTCCACAACGCATCACGGGAACCGAACCCACCGGAACCATTCTTATCGAAGTCTCTTTTAGAGCCTATATCAAAAGAGACTTATCCATTAAGGGCGCTTTTAGATGCTAATTTGCATGATCCAAGAGTAACTACAGATGAACCAATTATGATAAGCAATATAAATATTCCTATTGTAATGGATTTCCGTAATAATGTCAACGAAAATGCAGAAAATATGGGTATAATGTCCTTATTCAATAATTTCACCAAGAAAACGAATAACACTACTTTAATGAAAGACTCTGAAGGGAGGGCTTACAAGGCATCTATACTTGCCGTTAATGTTGCAAATGAAGAAAATATAAAAGTAGATAATGCAAATGAGGATAATGAAAATGACACAGTCAGAGAAAGTCGAGTTTTAAGCGAAAGTCCAGATGATGTTGTCAGTTGGAATGAAATATTCTCATTGATGGGAAGGAATCACAATAATGATACATCACGAGATAATAGGGAAGGTATAAAACATTATTTAAATTATCCTTATTGATTTTGTATCAATACAAACAGTGAAACACTAGGTATCTATTTTATTTGTTATATTTCAGGTCTACCTGTGAAATCATTTAAGACAATCAGATTGGACGAAGATGAGGATGGCGACGGTTTAATAGTATTAGAAGATCTGCAACACCTCAAAGAATTTGAAAACCACATAGCTTCAGATTCTGATGAGAAAATAGAAGTAATTGCATACGAGAATAAAGAGTCAACACCTGCACCAGGTATTCTCGCTAAAATACCCAGTCAAACTAAATCTGTGACGGTGGCTACAGCCAGCATTGCTGGTTTAGCAATGGTATTATTCTTAATAACTTATGCAGCATTTAAATGGAGACAGCAAAGATCCGTGGTTAGAAAAAAACGTAGTTTTAATGACGAACGAATTCCAACACCAGTATTTGAACACAGGAAAAGTAACAAGAATAACTGTAGTACTCGCAGTATAAGTCCCATGTTGCAAACATCTAATATTTATACACTGAACACTTTAGATTCACAAAATGGTAAAGATTCACCAGATTATATGTGGGACAGTCTGAGGAAACCATTCCAGTAGGTATTACTTGACTTATTGATTATTGATCGTTTTGTAATGAATTGGTTGAATTAGTTTAATTACAATTAATTATAAGGTAGTTAAATGTTAAATGGGTGTTTTCTACAATAATATGAAACTATACATGAGATTTAATTAAATCAAATATTGTGGAAAAACGTCATACTTTAAACTAGTGACCTGATATTGATTAAGATTTTTATTAAATATATCAATATTCATTAAAATACAAAAACAATATCTCACAATGATCTTTTCCTGTTTCGAACACACAGATTTGCTGGTCTAATGAAAATATATTTGAATTAACTAAGTTTACCTGGATATACATGTTGGTAATGTAGTCCAACTTAAATTATTGTTTGCTTAATAACTGATATCTAAGAAATATTTATACATGTGTTGAATTTTATATTAATTTACTTGTTTTATTTCAGTATTATGCTATTTATGTGCAATGTGACATTTCAAAGACATTTTTGAGTGTAACTTATTTTTTCAACTGTCTTAAAAAAATAAAGGAAATAAGTACTTTATTGTTCAACAATTTTTATTTATCTTACCTGTAGCTGTCGAAGGTAAATATATCTTGAAGTTTCTTCAGCACTGGTATGTCCAATGAGTGTATATTGTTATAATAATAGGCATACTGTCTTGCAATACTTCTGTACAGTTTTAGCGCTGACTCAAAGACTGGTGATGGCTGAAAAACATAGTACAGAATAATATAAATATATAAGAATACATAAAATTATACTCAAAGTATAACCTTTTGAAGGCAATTGTACTTCAAAATAAACAAGAATTCAGTCTATTCAGAAATTAATTTCAAGTTTCAATGCATAGTACCTAATATTGTTGATTCTAAAATTTAGCCTTAGTGAGTAAATTGATGCTGTCACTTTCTTTTTCATACAAAATGTAAGGGATGGCATGAATTTAATGTCTCCATTAAACTAATGTTGGTTTTGTGCATCTCAACATTATATACCTAAAATATAAGAGTTCAACTGTCCAATTAGCAAAAACAATAGTTAAACAATGGCCAACGCCTCCAGAAGGCGGCGTCACATTAGAGCGGATAAATAATTAATTAATCATTTTATTGCCAAATATATGGTTAAAATGAGGGGAATGGATAAACTGTGATAATCACTAATAAAGAGAATATGGAAGAAGACGTGCTGCACCAACCACAAATACATTGGTAGTAGTAAAATTATGGTGCTGAGTGCCATACAAGGATATAAATTAATGAAATGACAATGACAATGACAATGTCAATGACAATGTCATGAAATTATTTAAATTAATGAAAGGACTCTTTTTTAAACTAAAACTGAATCACCACATTTTCTTTTTTTTCCTAGAAAAAAATTGACCCACCAATGCAACCATTCATCGTTGATACTGCAATTCCGCGTAACTAAAATTGTGAAATACCGCAAATTTCGACCTTAATTCAAATTATTGCAAATGTACATTCGCGGTATTTAAAAATATTAGTTACGCGGAAAAGCAGCCTGCACTCTTCTATAATATTTGTTGCTAAAAACGATCAAAGGGAAATAAATGCAGCAAACTAGAGATTTGTTAATTACACCCTAAAATCACATAATTAATTTTATTTATTACCTTGAGTTCTGCTAGCTCCTCCAAAGTGAAGTATAGAATAGTAGAATACTTATCAGGTAATATATCAATATATGGCTTCCAAAATGATTCTGAAAACCAAACATAAACACATTTTTGTATTTCATTTACCCGTTAGTTTAATTTATTGTATTTTTTATTGTATTTAGGGTTCCGCTCATTGTGGTATTCTATGGGGAAGGCCTTTGTTGAACAGTGAACAGAACATGTAGCTCATGTGACTCTACATGTGAAAAATTAACAGTGGCCAAAATTTTTTTTTTGCTATATTTTAATTTTTCATACACAAAATTTGTAAAGTTAATTTTTAAACACCTTATATAATATAAAAATATATGTAGTTAAATGCATGCATTTTCACAAGGGACATTGAGAACACTATTTTAATTACGGCAATAATCATTACCTATACAAAATTACTAGAATGGTAAGTCATTCTAGTAATATTGTATACATATTGAACATAATAAATTATTGTATAATTACAGAGACCAGATGGTAAATAAACATCTTAATGCAGGCAAAATGAACTAGGCCCTGATTCATTTAATCGAACGTGAACGAAATAACTTTAGGGTACTGTAGATATCTATAACTTACCAGGATTATGTTTTTCTAGCAGCAGGAACATTGCCAGTGTTATATTGGGCATGCTTTGCAGTAGTGGGTCAACATTTATGAAGCTCCCTAACTCCGAATCCTTAGCATTCTTCTCAGTCATCATAACTTTTGATGGTACAGTGAGAATAAGTGATCCTTCCTTAAATTCTTTTGTTGTCTTCAGTCCCAGTTCATACCCTTCAAACTCGGAAATTTCAATACCTGTAAAATTATGAAAATACTTTTAAGAATTTGTTTTATAAAATATTTAAAGTACTTCTTTTTATTTCAGAACATAGGTAGATACATCATGTACTTACCAACAAAAGCATGGATATTATGCTTATGTACCAACCTTAAATTGTTTGTAAGCAGATGATTATTCAAAATTTATGAGGTAAGTAAACAGTTATGAGTATGTGACTCATACATTTCACTCATGTTATTTCCAAACAAAGTTTACATGTACAATGTTATAAGTATAACTTACCATCTAGCTGAACCTCATTTTCACTTAGCCACTTGATATACTTGTCAATATTCATCTGCCTCTGGTTCTGACCACTCTTATGTTGAGGACCCTCTAGTTTCAATATTTCTTTGATCAAAGCGTCGATTTCCAAATGATGCTCCCAACTTTTTGTCACGTTATTAGAAGCCTGGAATATACCCGTCAATCTCAACACCTTGTCTACTAGAACTGCCAGTTCTTTTCTTTTTTGCTGTATAAACTTGCTGTTTTCTTTTCCTGCATTCTTCTTAGGATTCTGTTTTGATTGCGATTTGCGGCCCATCTCGTGTATTTAAAACTTACACTTCAAAAGTATATTAAACTAAAAATATATATAGTAACTTAATCTAAAACGTGGGAAGAATATACGCTAAAAATAGGTCTCTAAAATTTTGAAATGTTTTCCTTTCCTTCCTTTCAAAAGTGAAGTTTATGATCACAGATCAAGTGAAGTGAAATTCTGTGAAATGACATAAAGCTAGATACACATTACACATGTCATACAAGTTAAAAGAAAAAATGGTTTCTGTAACTTACAACCTTATTCCATTATTTTAATTTATATTTCTCATTAGAATTGGCGCACTAGATCGGAGTGGGTAAGCCCTAATGGTGGTGATAGGACGAAAACGCGGTGCTAATTTGTATTACAGGACTATATTTAAAACATCGAAGAAACAAACGGTTGACAGTTAGAATAATGGATTAACGCGAAAGGGTGAAGCGCGCGCTTAGTACGGCGGTGAATGACGCAGTGTCAGCTGATCCGGCCGGTGCGCGCTCGCAGCTCGAGCGCCCCCCCTGCACCCGCTGCTCCGCCCGCGGCCGCCCGGCGTGTAGTGATGTCGGCGGGAGCTAATGATGTCTTAACATGCTCCCGGCGTTGAAGACTAGTCTTCAAGAGTTATGCTGGAAGAGGACAGATGGTATTGTAAGCTCGTCTGACTATTCCTTTCTTCGTCTTGACGTCTGCGACTCTGCTTATTCCGTCTCTCCCAGGTATGAGACGTACGATACGGCCGAGTGGCCACATCAGTGGTGGTGCAAGCTTCTCCTTGAGTACCACCATGGTTCCCTCTTCGAGCATCCCATCGGAGTCCGTCCACTTGGTTCTCTGTTGGAGGTAAAAGATATACTCGTTAGAGAATCTATTCCAGAACTGTTGCTTCAAGTGTTCTATGCGCTGGTAACGTTTCAGGCTGGAGACGTTCTGGTTGCTGACTTGTGGATGCGGCAAGGATGTGAGAGATCTCCCAATAAGGAAATGGGCAGGAGTTAGAGGGTATAGGTCTGATGGATCAGTGGAAAGAGGAGTGAGAGGGCGAGAGTTTAGAATTGCCTCAACCTGAATCAGACAAGTAGACATCTCTTCGTACGTGAGATGTGCTAAGCCTAGTATACGTCGAAGGTGATGTTTGATAGACTTCACGGCAGATTCCCATAAGCCCCCAAAATGTGGGGTGTATGCGGGGATGAAATTGAAGTTGATACCTGAATTTGCCATTTCTGAAGAGAGGTCCTGTTTTAATATGTCGGCTATTTCGTTACAGGTGCCAACAAAGGTAGTACCGTTGTCGGAGTAAATTGTTCTAGGCTTACCACGACGAGCAATAAACCTGTTCAGAGCTGCAATAAAGGCATGTTTTGTAAGATCAGAGACAAGCTCCAAATGAACTGCCCTTGTGGCTAGACACACAAAAACACATATGTATGATTTTATTAATCTACATCCTCTACCCTTGCGGTCGGCTATGAGGATCGGTCCGGCATAGTCTGTACCAGTCTCTAGGAAAGGGAATTCCAGCTGAACCCGTTCCTTAGGCAGATTGCCCATGATGGGTTGAACGGTTCTGCCGGCGAATCGTTGGCACTTCACGCACTTATGGACAGTTGTTTTGGCAAGGTTTCTACCACCCAAAGGCCAATACTCATGTCTAATCGTAGCTAAAAGTAACTGTGGACCAGCATGAAATAGACGTAAATGGAAGAAATTAAAAATGAGTTTAGAGAAGTTATGTTTGCTGCATATAATGATGGGGTGTCTGACATTATAGTCGTAACAGGAATTGTCTAATCTGCCTCCGACTCGTATAATGCCAGATTCAATGAAAGGTGACAATTTCTTAAGACGATTTTTGTTTGGCAGTGGTTTACCTGATGAAAGCAGTTCGTACTCCTCAGGAAACATTTCCCTCTGAACTGTTTTGACCATAAACTCAGCGCTGTAAGTTAGCTCTGAGCAAGTAAGGGTAGGACTGTGGTTATGCTCTCTTTTAGACCGGTTAATAAATCTAAATACGTATGCTAGTAGGCGTTGTACATGTAAGTAATTAGATGAGTTATTAATTAAAGTATGAAATGAATTTTCTGTGTTTGTATTAAGATTAGTGTTGGTAATAGGTAATGATTGACTGTTAATGTTCGTAAAATGTGATTTTAAGAGCTCCGGTAGCACTGCGTCAGCTTCCGAGTTAGGCATTAAAGGCCAAAGAGCCGAGTCTGTCAACAAGAATGAAGGTCCTGACCACCACATGGTAGATTGACCTATCAGGTCAGCGCCTAAACCACGGGAAACCAGATCTGCAGGGTTGTCCTTAGACGGCACATATCGCCAGGTGTAATCACCAAAACCTTCCCGTATCTCCGAAACTCGATGCCTAACGAACGGTTTAAGTGTACTAGGTGAAGCAGACAACCAACCTAGAACAATCATTGAGTCACACCAGAATATGCATTTGTCGGGTTTAAGTGTTAACGACTCTAGTACCTTCGCACACAACCTTGTCCCTAATAAGGCACCACAGAGTTCTAGCCTTGGGATTGTGGTCGACTTGATCGGTGCTACCTTACTTTTAGACGTAAGCAGATGAGTATGAACGGTGCCGCTTCTAGCTACAGAACGAATGTATATGCAAGCTCCGTATGCCTTTTCTGACGCATCTGTAAAAATATGCATTTCAACAGAGGTAGGGCTATCTGATACCACCCAGCGTGGTATGCTGAGATGATTAAGCTGTGGTAATGTTTGTGTGAACTTCAGCCACAACCTTTTAATGTCCTCATTAACCTCGTCGTCCCATGCGCACTTGTCTATCCATAGTTTTTGCAAGATTATCTTAATTTCGATAATACATGGAGAGACAAGACCCAGAGGATCGAACACTTGCGCTATTGTGGAAAGGATGTGTCGTTTTGTGATTAAAGTAACTGTGTGTTCCGGTACATGAATGGAGAATGTAAGGCAGTCAGTATGACAATGCCAATTAAGACCGAGTGTCTTACTTGGTTCGTCAATACTTAAGCTGACTGTGCTAGGTGTATCTGTATGTGATGTGGATGTGGGTTGAGTGGGTGAAGGGTGTGCGATGCTTGTAGTGACTGCCTGAAGTATTTGTGAATTGTTAGACTGCCACTTTCGAAGATTGAGTTGTGCAGTCTTAAGTGTGCTGATGACATCTCTACATAGCGCTATAGTACTCTCTATAGAGTCACTTCCTGACAGGTAATCATCCACGTAAAAGTCGTGTTGTATAGACTGTTGCGTACGTGTGTGCGTGGCTTCCTTCGCCAATTGTGACAAACATCGTGTACTAATGAACGGAGCAGATGCTGTTCCGTAAGTGACGGTGTTTAGCGTGTAAGTTTTGAGAGGAAGTGATGGGTCGGAACGCCACAATATCTGTTGTAGAGGTCGCTGCGATTCGTCCACTTCAATTTGTCGAAAGAACTTTTCTATGTCTGACGATATGACGTATTTATGCTGACGGAACCTTAGTAGTATGGATATTAAGTCGTCCTGAACTCTAGGTCCTATGCCTTGGATGTCGTTAAACGACTTGCCCGACGTTGTGACGGCTGAAGCGTCGAAGACAACTCGAAGCTTTGTCGTTGTACTGGACTCTCTGAAAACACCATGATGTGGAAGGAAGTATGAATGAGATGAAGAAGGCTGAGAGGCTTCGCTCATATGACCTAATGCTTCATACTCCTGCAAGAACTCTACATAGCGACGCTTGAATGTTGGGTCTCTATCAAGTCTACGCTCCAACGACAGAAAGCGACGTTTAGCCATCTCAAAGGAGTTACCTAACGCTTCGGGAGACTCCTTTAAAGGAATGGTGACAACAAAACGTCCATCTGCGTTACGTCTAGTAGTGGTCTTGTAATTTTGTTCACATGTTCGCTCTTCGGATGTATAATTGAACTTAGGCGAGATGGAATCAAGTTCCCAGAATCTTGATAGATCCATGGGCGCTTGTACGTGTGTGGTGTGCCTGTCATGGGCGACCATACATAATGATGAGTGGGTTGAGTTAGGTTGAGGTATGGCGCCTGATATGAGCCATCCGAGCTTTGTCTCGAATAGCGTTGGCATATGTCTACCTAACTGTATACGGTTACGACCAATCACACCCCAAAATATGTCGGCTCCAACAAGTATGTCGATGGTGGAAGGGACATTGAAAGATGGATCGGCCAGACTTACTCCTGCCGGTAGCTGCAAGTCCGTTAAGTCTATGTATGTATGAGGTATATGAGTGGTTATGTTGGGCAAGACAAAACAATCAATGTCAATGTTGTATGACCCATCGCACGATTGTAGATGTACAGTACATGATTGTGTTATGGTGGACACTTGACTGTTAATGCCTGCAACGTGTGAGCTTACACTACGAATAGGTAAATGTAGCTTACCACAAAGGTCCTTGGTAACAAAGTTTGCCGTGCTTCCATTGTCAAGTAAGACTCTGGCGCTGTGCGGCGTCCCGGAATTGTCCGTGACTCTTACCAAAGCTGTGGAAAGTAAAACATGACGAGATGAATAATCATAGTTAGTACCAGCTAAAGTTATATGCTCTTTGCTAGAGCTAGGATTATCATCGTGAGAATGCAACATTGTATTGTGCCTATTCTTGCAGTATTTACAGTGCCCGAGTGGACAAGTAGCCTCAAAATGACCTGGGCGTAAACAATTCAAACAAAGTTTGAATTCCTTCGCTTTAGATAAGCGTGCAGCGATTGCAAGTGCCTTGAACTGATCACAAGTAAATATGTAGTGCTTCTGTTTACACAGGGGACAAGAAATATCAGATTTACCCTTACTTGTTAATACAGAGAAGCTTTTAGGCTTACTGTGCGATGACTCCGGCTTTGATTTTATGCTCTTAGCTTCCTCAAGTGTTTCTAAAAGATTGCAACGGTTAGAAATAAATTTAATAAATTCGTCTAAAGATGGATCCTCAGTTAATGAGTTCCTATGTTCTTCCCACTGCCTGCTGGTGACAGTGTCTAACTTTGATGCCATTAAATGTATCACCATGTCATCCCAATGTTGTACGGACCTACCCAGGGTTGCCAATGACCGAAGATTTTTCCTGGTCACGTCGACAATTTCACGTAAGCCCTGACTACTCTCTTTCTGAAGTGGTTCCACGTTGAATAAAGCGTGAACATGATTATTCACTAATAACTGCTTGTTATCGTACCTCTCACATAACAATTGCCATGCATTATCGTAGTTGTCCCCTCTAAAATCTAAACTTTTAATTACTAGTGCTGCGCTGCCATTAAGTGATGATCGTAAGTAGTGAAACTTGTTTATATTGTCTATAGATTTCTCTTCATGAATCAGTGACACGTAAATATCTTTAAACTCTAACCAATCCCTATAACCGCCGCTAAAGTGAGGTAAATTAATCTTAGAAAGTCTAACATTATTATGTCTAGTAACCACTGACAGTTGCTCATTGGAGCCTACCTTAGATCCCAGTTGCGCACGATGCCGTGACAGAAGCGCGCGGGCAGCTGCTAGTTGCCTGTAGTAGATGCTCTCGAATTGCTCACGTTCAGTAAATTGCTCGTCGGGTCTAGCGGACAGGAACTCCAGTTGACTCTGTAACTGATCATAGGTGGCATATACGGTAACTATTTTCTCAATTCTGATGTCTAGCTCGACAAGTTGTTCCTCACTAAGCTGTTCGCAAGACTTAGCGGTAGCTAAAAAGTTTGTAAATTGCGTAAGCTGAGATTTAATTGAGGCACGTTTCCTCGTAAGCTCTTTAACCGTTACTTCTTCAGTCATGGCTAAACAGGAGTATAGCTTTAAGTGCTAGAAAAAAGAAGAAAAAAAAGGGAAGTAAGAAAAACCAGAATAAGAATTAATGCTAAAGGCACTGAAACAAACTAGAATATGCGCCTGTTGCAAAACAAAGGCGAACAGCTGACCGATGAAGCGATGCTATTCAATACCGTTAGGCGTTTAGAAAAAAAAATCAATTCAAACAGAAAAGTCAAAAAAAGCGGGTACCTTAAAAAAATATTTTTTCGAATATTTTTACTAGATGATTATGATTATTATATTAAGCACTTATCACTAATAATGATTAAATAATGGGGTTCTACTTTGATGGGAAAGGAAAATCTACTTGTGCATGAATGTGTTGAGTATTGAAATAATAATGATTATGACAGAATGTAGTTTAAATGTATGATTGTATTGGACAAAACAAGCTACTGTAATTAACGTAGGATGATACTACTCACTGAGACGAATACTAATGAATGATTCTCTGGTCTAATGCACTATCTAACACTCTACTGGAATGATATGTTAGTATATGATTGTGTACAAATGTTAGTAAGAATATGGAAAGATCTCACAAAATCCGTTGACTGCGTGTCCGAACTAAACGTTTTCTTGCTTGTGATGGATGGCGATGCTCTTGGGCTCTGCTCGGGCTGCTACGCTGCGATGACCCTGCTATGATGACCACTGAAGAACTTGCTCGCTCCACAAAATGCGCTTCTTCACAAAGGCGCCGAAGATGATGACCGAAGACAGGAACAAAGCTCGCACGAAGGGCGGGATGTCGTCTTGATCTCGAAGTCCAGTTTTACTAACGGCCGTTTTCAAATTTTGAAAAACCGCTTGTCACTCTTCGTTACTGGCTTGTTTACTCGCCGAAAACCTCGAAGGACCATAGATCGGAGTGGGTAAGCCCTAATGGTGGTGATAGGACGAAAACGCGGTGCTAATTTGTATTACAGGACTATATTTAAAACATCGAAGAAACAAACGGTTGACAGTTAGAATAATGGATTAACGCGAAAGGGTGAAGCGCGCGCTTAGTACGGCGGTGAATGACGCAGTGTCAGCTGATCCGGCCGGTGCGCGCTCGCAGCTCGAGCGCCCCCCCCTGCACCCGCTGCTCCGCCCGCGGCCGCCCGGCGTGTAGTGATGTCGGCGGGAGCTAATGATGTCTTAACACGCACGTTCCCTTCATTACGTGAAACGACTAAACGACCGGATTTTTTTAAGATCCATCCGGTCGTTTAGTCGTTTGTGACAACGTGTTATGATCAGAACCAAGAAGCTTATAGATAAAACTGGAGGCAACACTCTAAATACCTAAGTGAAGCCAACTGTGGGCAGACGCTCTCTTTCTGAATGCATACATAAGATAAAGAAAACACATGTCACTGTCTCGTTCTTATGTATGAATTCAGAAAGAGAGCATCAGCCCACAGTTGGTTTCAAGCTTTTGTTCTAAGTGTTGGCTCCATTTATACCTATATCTTCATGATCAGAACTTACATGTACCTAACCTTTAATAATTCATTGTAAGTAGGTATGATAAACTCAAAAGGCAATACATAATTTAATTTCCACCAAAATATAATTTCATTCCAGATTAAATCAACAGAAGAAGAATTTTTATGTATTGTTGATTTAGTGTAGAGCCTACCTTACTTAGGTACTTTTTAAGCTTCTTTCTTGGGTACTTTATGACTGCGTTCCATAGTACGGCAAACCGCATAGTGTCGTATTTGAAACATTGGCGTTAGTATGAAATGAAACGAAGTTTTTTCAGGTTCTGTTTGCCAAAAATGGAACGAATACATTGGCGCGCATTTCAAAAACTTTTACGATTAACTTTGTGTTGTATATTTATTTATATTAATACTCAGTACGTAGGTACGTACTAACTCGTCGATAGATAAATCGTCAAAAAGTGAAAATAAAGTTCCTTACTTAGGTAAGTAAGGAACTTTATTTTCACTTTTTGACGATTTTATACACTTATTTAACCAATAAATATTTTATTATCCTTCTCTTTGTTTGTGAGTTGAGTTCCTGTTTCTGCTTACCTAGTTTGCAGTGAACTCTAGATTTCTATTACCCCGTCATGGTTAAATATTCGTATCACAGAAGACCTTGTAAAGCCGAGAATTAAGAAGCTAATGATATTTTGATTGTTACGAAAAATAATTAATGTAGGTATAGTGCGTGCCACGAAAGATGAGACTTGACACAGACTTGATTTGACTTGCGCAGTACTCTTAGCAGATAGGTATAGTGCGTGCCACGAAAGATGAGACTTGACACGGACTTGATTTGACTTGTATACAAGTCAAATCAAGTCCGTGTCAACAAGTCAAATCAAGTCCGTGTCAAGTCTCATCTTTCGTGGCACGCACTATACCTATCTGCTTAGCTTTATTTTAGCTAACTATGTTGAGGTCGCCTTCCAGCTAAACTGGATGCAGCTGAATAGGTACCAGTGCTTCACATGGTGCGACTGCCTGTCTGATTTTATTATCATCAGTTTTCTGAATTGTCTCCCACTATAGGAAAGCAAATGTAAGGATGTCTTTAAGTCAAAAGAAATTGGCAACGATAATAAAGCGGAAAATATTTTGATGTGAAACATCTATAGCCGCACGTAAAACCGAATTCTGGCGTGGCGACGCATGCCGTGGCGACGCGTCGCCACGCTATATGATGGTATATATATACAGTCTATACCTATGCAGTAGTGCACAGAGTACATTATAATATACTGAAATAGAGACCAATCTTCGGTCATAAAATGGGCAACCACTCACACTGAGCCCCCGAACGCCATCTGTTATCATTAGTAAGAATCACTCATCCTATAACTATACCTATATATATATATATATTTGACGACACGGTTGGCGCAGTGGCTGAGCGATCGACTGCTGCGCAGCGTGTTGCGGGTTCGATTCCCGCCCAGGGTAAACATTTGTGTGATGAGCACTTGTGTTTGCCTTGTGTCTGGGTGTTGTTTATCTATATATGTATGTATTTACAAAAAAAAAATGTATTTGTGTATGTATATCAGCTGTCTGACACCCATAGTACAGGGTCTCCCTAGTTTGGGGTCAGATGGCCGTGTGTGAAAATGTCCCCACATATTATTATTATTATTATTATTATATAGAGACACCGCACTGTACGTACGTATAGGTATACTAGGTATCATAATTTCATGAATGGTTTTAACTCTGGTTATTTATGGATTTATAAATGAAACATTTTAGTAATCAAAATAAGTTTATTTGTGTCTTTTAAAGCACTTATTTAACTTCTTGGCTTTAATTTGTAAATTGTCCTCATCATCATCAACCTGTCGTCTCCCAGCTAATATTTTATTAATATTTTTACAGTAATTGAAAATCATACAACGACTGACAATCTTAATAAGATAATCAATTATTTTTTCTTTATGTATTGTACATTTTATAAATTGAAAATCGACAAATATAATGATTGCAGTTTTAATAATTTCTTTTAAATCGCATTTTTCAATATTCTCTTTCATTATTTCATTTATTAAGTCTTGCATATTTGAGATTAATTGTACTAATTCTTTGCTGGGAGTGCAAAGCCATCGTCGACCTGCATATTCTCTATATTTAATATATTCGATTTCGTTTTGTGACGATAAATTATTCGTACAATTAGCACACGTTTTAAAAATGTGGGATTTTGTTTTTTTTAAGAAATATCCGCTCATGTACTGTATTGGAGCAATTATACGAGGATTCTTTTCCTTTACCTCTAGCGAGGTAAAATTAAAATCAAATATTTTTTCAAAATTGAATGTGGAGCAGGTCGACGTTGCTTTCGCATTTTCGTTGATGATGAGAGAGTGCAATGCATCACAATAGTCTACTTCACAGTTACCGCGGGTGTGGACACTGCTTAAATTATTTATTAGTAGTGTGGCGAAAGCCGACTCGAACTGATCACACGTGGGGTTAGTGTTGCGACACCCTTGGCTTCTCACTGCGCCAAAGAAATTTTCCAAGGGGTCCTGATTGAGGTGCCGCAACCACACTGACGACACGTTAAAATCATTTTTTAATTTTTTTAATAGTATTTGTATTCCATTCAATGTCCACACCCAATTGGTTACAGAGGGAACGGTTTCTTTTTTTCCAGCCAAAGTTATAAATTTCATAGAATTAAATATTCTTATGCCCTCCACCCACGTCTTAAAGTGGACAGAATTCGGAGTAGCTGGACCAAGTAGGGGTTTTGCGTTTTTATTTTTAGTTTGGCTACCATTTACGGAGTCAAATATTTTGTCCATGAAAAGCAGCAGGTCCGCAGTTTCCTTGCACTCTGTAGGAAGGATGTTCTTATCTAAAACAAACAGAAAAATAAGAATTAAAATGATAATACTCAATATACAACGGAAATAATCCGAAAAAACTTGTAATCAGGATGAGTTTTGTTGTATTGGACATTCAATAAATTTGATCATCAAGCACAGTACTTAAAAGTAAAGAAAAAGTTTTCTTCTTCAATCTATTCATCTTTAGGGTATCATTGCCTCTCAAAAGTATACATTACATATTATATATTGATACAGTGCAATATAGCAAAGTTAATGTTAAGTAGGTCGAATCGTCGGTCAGTAAAGAAAAGATAGTTAAATATCCTTTTCGCTTACTGAACAAAATCCTAAAATTCTGGCTAAAAAAAGCACATTGATTTTTTTTTCGAACATTGACTTTTTATGAATTTGTAATGATCATTTATTTACGTTGTGTTTAAAGTTTTCACATTTTGTATGTACCTAACAAAATTAGTCAAGATTATTTTTCTCTATTCATCAATAACCTAAACTGAGAGTGTAGTAGGAAAAATACCACTGAATGTTTCCATAAGTCCACTTTGCTTATCCAAATCTATTTTGTTCAATTAGATAATATACAAAATAAGCCAAATGTTACCTGCTAGATATCCCATGTTAGATGCCACAGTACAGCTGAATATTTGTGAGGCGAATTTCACTTTCATTTTATTTAACTTTTCAGGATTAACGTGGTTTTCGGTTAATTTTGGAATCAATCTGATGCCCTTGTAACCTGGGTTCTCATCAAATAACAATTTTAAATGAGACCATTTTGCGGTTTTTGTAACACCATCTTTTGTGGTGTATTCTAAATTTTTATTCAGGAGGTTGTTTCTAATTCCTTTGAGAAGGTGTGGGGGGTCATAGAGAGGTATGACTTCTTGGCTATTTATTAATATAATGTTTTCTTTAGGTTCCTCTCCTTTTCTTAAATAGAATCCTCTGGTCTCATTCACCAACAGCTTGAGAGCCTGTCTATTATTTGTTCCCTGGTCACATACTGAAGCGACCACTATCAATCCTGCTTCTTGCAAGCCTGTTATTATTTCTTTAATTTGTTTTGCAAGCTCGGGTCCCTTAGTTGCACTTGATGCAAATGTGTATGAAATCGCCTGTTTATAGTTATAAATTAGACCACGCACCATAAAAACTTGGGCGTGATCTGCAAAGTCGCCCTTTCTTTCATGCCCATTGTCAACAAGACCTGTTATTTTATCTTTTCTCTCCTGGTATGTGACATTGGCCTTCAGTGAGACCACACAGCTTTTCTTCTATTTTCATAAGGTCAGCTTTGGTTTTTAGTTGGGAAAAAATGTTTTTGTTGATTCCGGGCTTGAGATTACTCATTTGGATCAATTTAATGAGTGTTTGTTGAGCGGGCAAAATAAAAATCCTCCTGAAAAACCTGTATCCTTTGGGACTTTGCTTAAATATTGCTAAAGCTGCAATTTTTTCCTGCAATGTAAAACGTCTTCCTTTCGCTTTTTTTAAGTCCTCCCGCCATTGCATACGCATTAATAATTTTGCAGTACTTGTGCAATTTTCCAGGGTATTTAAGACTGCAGGACTAGAGGCAATGTTTTTTGCAGCTTAGTAGTAGTAGTAGTAGTATGACGGGCCGGTGTCCGCAACTCCACGACCAAGCGCGTATTTTGCGTACAGGTGGGAAGAAGATCATTCGATCCACCCGAGCTCCCCAAGAAAGGCCAGCAGCGCCTTGACATCGCTGGCGATCTCCCGCAGGTTACCTGGGTTTCCGAAGTACTTTGCCCTGTATGAAGCGACCTCAGGGCAGTTCAGAAGCACATGGGCTGCTGTCTCGTCCGCCCCCATGCAGGCTCTGCACAAAGGGCTGTCTGTGACTCCTATGACAAAAAGATGTTTATTGAAAGACCCATGACCAGTTATGGCGGCTGTGACCGCACGTAGCTGTTGTTTGGACAGCCGGAGGGCTTGCCTCGTGAAGCGGCCCTCAATTACAGGAAGAGCCTCCTTGGCTTGCCTGCACTCGCCATGTTCGGTCCACAGTCTTTGGTGTAGATCCTTGGTACGTTTTCTTACCATGGTGCGTAGGTGACCGAAGGGGAGAGGCACTATGGGTTCCGGACCCACCGCGCTCATGCTCGATCCCCTTCTGGCAAGCTCGTCCGCAGCATCGTTACCGCGCGAACCGCTGTGTCCTTTGATCCATTGAATGGTTGTATCATTAAGAATACCCACCTCGTTCAGTCTCTGATGGCATTCGTGTATCAACCCGGAGTTGACCGTGTAGCTGTCCAGAGCTTGTAGTACAGCCATGCTATCCGACAGTATGCGAATTGGTTGTCCTACTACCTGTCTGTTTAGTATAGCTGAGGCCGCCAAGCAGATGCCCATGCACTCGGCCTGGAACACCGTGTTGTAAGCACCCAGCGGCATTGCTATATGTATGTTGAGGTCTTCCGAGAAAACGCCGGCCCCCGTGCCGGTACCTGTTTTAGATCCATCTGTGAAGATCCGCAGCTCAGTCGGGCGAAGGCCCTCACACCGCCAATCCTCATGCAGTTGAATTTTGTATTTTTTGTCAAAAATGAATTGTTTGGGAATTCTGTCGTTAATAGCTTTAGTTATAGGAGACTCCTTACTAAGTTCCTCTAGTAACGCAGAGTGTCTGGTGCTAGTCTTGCTCCAGAGATTTAGTGTTTTCAAGCGTAATGCAGCCGTTGTCGCCTCTTGTTGGATAAATAGGTGAAGCGGCGGGAGCCCTAACATCGCCTCCAGTGCTGCCGTCGGAGTGGTCCTCATGCAGCCCGTGGTCGCCATGCAGGCTAGTCTTTGCATACGCTGGAGTTTGTTGGCGGCTGTGATTAGCTTGGTCCTCGGCCACCACACCACCGACCCATAAGCAATCATGGGGCGGATTACCGCGCTATACAGCCATAGTATTATTTTAGGGGATAGGCCCCACTTCTTACCTATCATTTTCCTACATTGCCAAAAGGTGATGCAGGCCCTGTTTAATTTGTTGTCTAGATGGTTGCTCCAGTTTAACTTACTGTCTAAGATGACCCCGAGGTATTTTACTTCGTTGGCCAGCTGGAGCTCGGTATTGAATAGTTTGGGTAGGCGGTAGGGTCCTAGTGCACGTTTGTGGGTGAACATGACTAGTTCGGTTTTGTTGGGATTGACGGATAAATCAAATTCCCCGCACCATCGCTCCACGATGCGTAGCGCCCGCTGTGTGAGGTTGCAGATGGTCCCGGTCACCTTCCCTGACACAAGGATGGCGAGGTCGTCTGCATAGCCTATAGTGTAGTAACGTTCGGCATTGAGTTTCTTGATTAGAATGTTGATTACCAGGTTCCACAGGAGGGGGGATAACACCCCTCCTTGGGGGCAGCCTCTGGCAATCATGGCTACTTGCTGCTCTTCCTCAAGCCGAACTACCCGTTTACTTAGCATATTAGTAATCCAGTCAATTAGTACCTGTTCTACGCCGTGTTTGGATAGGGCGGCGCTAATGCTGGAGAAGCTAGTTTTGTCGAAGGCCCCTTCGATGTCTATAAATGTACCCAAGCAAGAACCCTTTTGGTGGATGTCCTCCTCAATCCTACTCACCACCATATGAAGGGCGGATTCTGTTGACTTACCTGAGCTGTAAGCGTGTTGATTACCGTGTAAGGGTAAGTTTCTTAAAGGCCCGTCCCTCAGCTCCCTTTCGCATAGTCTTTCCAAGGTCTTCAGCAAGAACGAGGTCAGACTGATCGGTCTGTGGGATTTGGCGTTTGTGTAGTCACTCTTACCTGGTTTAGGGATGAATATGACCTTCACTTCCCTCCATCCTATAGGTACATATCTGAAGGCCAGACACGCTCTCATTAAGGGCAGCAGTCTATCGGTGATTAATGCTCCACCCCACTGAAGTAGGGCGGGAAAAACTCCGTCTGGGCCGGCTGCCTTGAAGGGATGGAAGGACTGAATGGCCCATTGGAGCTTCTCCAAGGTGATCATCCTGTGTGCGTAGAACCAGTCATTACCTGATGGTGTGTAGGTTGCATCAGACCAGTCTACCGTCTGTGTGAAGACACATCCGGGAAAGTGGGTTTCTATTAGAACCCGTCTCGCTTCGTCTGGTGATGTTGTGAGTGTGTTGTCGGGTTTGCGGAGAGTGGCTACCCCAGGTGTGTTCTGCTGTGCCAGTATCTTCCTTACCCTGTTCGCTTGTTGGCAAGATTCAATGTTTCCACAGAATTTGCGCCACCCCGTGGTTCTCCTGAATCTGATGCATTTCTTGTAGCTGGATTTGGCCGCGTGGTACGCGTCCCAGTCATCGTCAGCACAAGTGTTCATAGCTCTGTTCAAGGCTTTTCTTACCTTACTGCGCTTACGCTCCAGCTCGGCACCCCACCAGGGTTGTTTCCCTGGCGTCCTGGGCGCGGTGGTCATTGGGCATGCAGCTTGGTAGCATTCTATCATTGTTTCAGTCACATGTCTTACCTGTGCATCAATCAATGTCGTGCACTCTAAAGGCAGCGAGTTAGCTTGTTTGCAAGGTTGCGTGTGTAGGCCGCTCTATCCGTGTTACGCGGATTACGTCGCGGTGGCGTCGGTGATATACAGACCTGAATGTCAAAGCGGATCCACCTATGATCGGAGCAGGAGGCCTCCTTAGAGACCTGCCATCCGGTGATGATTTCCGCTGCACCATCCGATGCTAATGTTAGGTCTATGATTGTGCGGCTCCGTCTAGTGACAAAGGTCGGTTCAGAGCCTGTGTTAAGTAGGGATAGGTTGGTTGTGAATAAATAGTCCACTAAGGCCTTACCCCTCTCGTTTGATGTGTCCATACCCCATAACGGGTGGTGGGCGTTGGCGTCGGTCCCAATCACCATCTCCAGTCCGTGCCTCTCGCAGTCATTCACGAGGCGGGTGAGGTCGTGAGGGGGCGGGTTCTCCGCCTCAGGCATGTAAGCCGAGGCAAAGACTACCGGTGTGTTCTCGGCGCCGCGCTGTATCAGCAGCCTAGCTGCAGAGAGGTCTCTGCAACAGAAATCATTTAGTGGCTGTGCTTTGAGGTTACCTGTCACGTAGATGCACGCTCTTGGGTGATCATGATCTGTAGTAACTAGGAGCTTACCGCCAAGATTGGAGAGTCCTTGTATGTGGCCGGCCCTAATCCACGGCTCTTGGATCAGGGCAATGGCCGTGTGTTGTACCTCCAGCCACTTGCGCAGCTGAGCCGTCGCGGTCTGACTGTGGTGGAGGTTGGCTTGGAGGATTTTACACGTTGACGAAAGGGACGCCATCGCTGGTCGAACCCTCCTCGTCTCCCCCAAGTTTTAACCCGGCGAACAGGTCCTCGTCGAGGCAGTCGCCCCCGACGGAGCCGCCACCCTCCGGGTCCGAAGCCGAGGACAGGAAGTCGTCCGGCTCCTCACCCGATGGAGAGGCGGCGGCCACGTCGGCGGCGACAGGAGCGGCCGGTTCTGCTGTAGCAGGTGCAGCCGCGGTTGCTACCGGGTCAAGTATTGTGGGGATGATCTCCCCAGTTTTCGGCGGCCTCTTCAGCTCTTCCCGGATGGTCTCAGTGGTGGGGTCCCATCCCCGAGGGACTTCGGTGAACCTACCGTTCCAACCCTGAAATCTTACGTACACCGCCCCCAATCCAATTGAGAGGCGGCGTCCGGCCTTCATCAGGGCCGGGATTTGGTCCTCAGGGATGCTAACCACCAGAAACCAAGCCGCGGCCTGTTTGTCTGCGAAGTGTAGGGCCCATTTCTTGACGTCGACCCAGGGGTTCTGATAGGAGAGGGCCCGTCCAATGTTGGTCGGCTCTCCGAAGACTCCCTGCTCGTCTGGGATGACGACCCCGCAGCGTGCTCTCTTCTGCAATTCCGACTGGCTCTTGACGACTAGTATGGTGTTAGTAGGGAGAGCCAGGCCGGAAACAGTGCGTTTAAGCCAGGTGAGTGTGTGGTCGTTGCCACACCAGAGTTTTAGGACTCCTTCAGCGAACAGCGGCTTTGCGTTGAAAGTCGGCCCTGGTGAGTCTTGTTTGGGGGAACAGGCCTCGCTTATGATCTGCCTCTGGATGGCAGCGAGCACCTGGTCCGACGTCTCCTTGCTGATGATCCCCGTACGGTCGCAAGTGATCGCGACGTTCAGGGGAGTGCTAGCAGCTTGGGCGTAGCTTTTGTTGGCGGCCCGTTTGGATTGATCAAGCCGCGGCCGCTTATGCTCTCCACGAGGCGAAATCGTCTCGTTGAGAGCTCGCTTGGCTACGGCCTGATCCTTCCAGCCGGGTCGCTGTGTTTCTTCCGTTGCCGGAACTGAGCTGGCTTCACTGACAGGAGGTTGGCTCGGAGTTGGTTGGCTAGCGCCGGCCTGAGCCTGTTTGCCAGCTGTGAAGCTAACTTGTTTAGAAGAGGAGGCCTTGCCTGCTTTCAAAGCTAAAAATCGAGCCAGGCGCCGCTCCCTCTTTGTTTTTCCCGCCCCCCTTTTACCCTGCTCCGAATGAGCTGTTGGACCTGAAGGGTCTGTGCGAGGGCGTCGGGTCTGTTGAGTGTTTTTACCCTTGCCCTTGCGTTTTTGCACCTGCCAGCCGCTTGCGAAGACGTCGGCGGTGCAAGTCGTCCCTGGTTGGTCAGGGACATCGATCGGGGCTTGAAGAGCCCCAGTGGTGGGAGGGTGTGTAGGTGTAACCCCGGTGCCGGATTTACCCGATGCCGGGGCTTGTGTGCATTGGCTAGGGCTGCCACCAGTTTTACCCGGCGACGCAGCCTTTGCCTGTTTTGAAAGGCCGGTACTGGTCCCAATCAGCGCCGTTGCCTTTTGTTTAAGGGACTTAGTTTTGGTCTTAGCCGCGGTTTTCGCCACGGCCGGACCAACACCCGCGCTAGCGCCAGTAGCTTTCACTACCGGAACGCCAGGGGCGACAGAGATGCTGGAAGCACCCTGTTGAGGAGCTTTGTCGGCTTTCACCGACTCCACTCCTGAAGGTGGTTTTATACATGGCCGGAAATTGTCCATTGTACGTATGAAAAAGAATTCATCTCTCTGGCTCCCACCCTCCATGGAGCCCGCAACTGGGAACGTCGCACTTGAAAGAAGTTTGACGTTAGGATTCCCAGAGAGATATAGGTGCGCAAGGCTGGCTTACAGTGCGACATCGGGTGCTCGATCGGGTTGGCGTCATGGGGCGAATTGGCCAACCCCAGACGAGCTGATCAACCCTCACTTACACCGTCAGCATGACCTTTACCTACCTCTGCAGCCGTCCGAGGACGACCACAGCGGACCTCACGCACCTCGCCTGTGGCCCTCTGACGGGACACAATGGCCATTTCCCTACCCCTGGCTAGAGGGTAAGGCCACCGTTTTGCCTGAAATCCAGACCAAAGGGGGCGTGTTGCCTCACGGACGCATAACCACCAGCGCCGATCGGCTCAACCCCCCAGGACTCCTTCATCCCTGCATACGGCGCTCAACTGCGCAGGTCCTAGCGCAGGTGACTAATCCCCTACTCGCCAACACTCTTGGGGCGAGCTCACGGCCGCCCAGTCACAGGGGGCCGCGATTATTGGGTTATATATACGGAGAAAATACTATAAACCATACATAGATATATACTATATATATTATATACCAAACGCGCTCGGTGTTTTTGGTTTGAGTCTAATTCCTAGTGAACTAGACCCAGTAACAGGGCTGGCAACCTCGAGAAGGCTAGTCCGCCGAACTTGCCTTGGGGATCTTTGCAACGAACTTGTCACTCTCCCCCAAGACCAACGCCCCCCTACCGCCTCTGAAGGAGGCAATAGGGTGGGCCTGCATCTATGCTAAACATGTTAAGCATGCCGTACTAGAACCGCTAAAGCATAGACCCAGACCCGCCCCTTTTGCAGCTTTTAAGTTGGCCAACTGTTTCCTTGCTTTACCTTTTATTTTGCTTATTTTTATTCTTGCAGCAATAAGTTTCCGATGTAATTCTTTTTCCACATTTGTAAGGAATACTTTTTTAGTAGTTTTCCTGACTACTGTCTTTCTTTCTGTAAAATAGAAACAAAAAATGGTAATTATTTTACTTTTATTTACATTATTTATGTAAATACGATTTAGAAAAAAAGATTATTGATGTTACCCAAAAGAAGATGTTGGTGAGAAGATGTTTACCCAAAACAAAACCTAATTTATTTATGTAGTTGAAAGAAAACCAACAGCTAAGCATAAGATGATATGAATTCAATAGGTTACAAATTTTATAGATAAATTATTTTAAGTCTGTACTTAAAATAATTTAAGTAATAATTTAAGTAAAGAAGTACTTAATAAAAAAAATCAAAATCATTTATTTGCTTATTATTATTATTGCCTTTTACACCCGCAAAGACCTATACTCCATTTACAATACCATTAGACAAGAGTTGAAAAAGGTTTTTTATAATGCACACCTTTGAACAAGTACAATAAACATGATACAGGTTACGACAGACGCCGAATTTATTATAATCTATTTTTACAGTATTTTTCGCACTTAATAACCATTAGTAACCATTTTAATTATTTAACTTATGAAATAATGTGGGTTTCATTAATTGTATTATTTCATTCCAATTTGATATTACAGTTTCAATGCTAAAAACTGAAAAGAAGCAGGGATGAACAATACTGGTCATGGTATTTGTTTCACTATAATTCTACCAAATTTAAAATGTTAACTAATCTTTAAAATACTTTTATTTGTTTTATATTATTATACGTCCATATTTAGTACTTTTTATCTTAGACCTATTTATCAAAGTTAAGTAAAAACAATTATAAAATAAAATGTTTTGCATTCCTCCATCTACGAGCCTCTTTTTTCTAATGCTTATTATAAATGGCGTATAAGATAATTTCTTTATTTCTTTACAAAACTTATTTTTTATTAGTATAATCTAAACTCATAAGTAATACATACAAAGTTTCATTTTTATATAAAAAGGAAAACTTACCAAGGTTTTGTTTAATATTTTTCTTGGGAATTGGAGGATTTTCAAGTGGCATGATATGCTCCTGCACTCGAGTGTCTGGATCTGAAATATAATTTATTTTATTTGAACAGAGGCCAGCACATCAAGCTACAACAATCTGTCAAATTTCTTTGATAGATTCTCAGCTTTATCCCATGAAAAATAAGGTTGATATTCAATGGGGAAATTTTGACAGTTTGGTATGGCTTGATGTGCTGGCGTCTGTACAATACTACAACATTTATTTATAATCATGTAGTATAGTGTTAGGCCAACACGTGGTCAGTTTTTCAACATAGAACTGTTGAATAACTGAAAATGTTAACTAATCTTTAAAATACTTTTATTTTATTTATATTATTATACGTCCATATTTAGTACTTTTTTATGGAGTATAAGATAATTTCTTTATTTCTTTACAAAACTTATTTTTTATTAGTCTTATCTAATCTCATAAGTAATACATACAAAGTTTCATTTTTATATTTAAAATGAAAACTTACCAAGATTTTGTTTAATATTTTTCTTGGGAATTGGAGGATTTTCAAGTGGCATGATATGCTCATGCACTCGAGTGTCTGGATCTGCAATATAATTTATTTTATTTTAGCAATATGCAGACTAACATGTACAATACTACAACACTTATTTATAATCATGTAGTATAGTGTTTGGCCAACACGTGGTCAGTTTTTCAACATAGAACTGTTGAATAACTGAAAATGTTAACTAATCTTTAAAATACTTTTATTTTATTTATATTATTATACGTCCATATTTAGTACTTTTTATGGAGTATAAGATAATTTCTTTATTTCTTTACAAAACTTATTTTTTATTAGTCTTATCTAATCTCATAAGTAATACATACAAAGTTTCATTTTTATATTAAAATGAAAACTTACCAAGATTTTGTTTAATATTTTTCTTGGGAATTGGAGGATTTTCAAGTGTCATGATATGCTCATGCACTCGAGTGTCTGGATCTGAAATATAATTTATTTTATTTTAACAATATGCAACCTTACATGTACAATACTACAACATTTATGTATAATCATGTATAGTGTTAGGCCAACAAGTGGTCAGTTTTTCAACATAGAACTGTTGAATAATTGAGCATGTGTTGGCCTAACACTGTACTACATGATTAAAAATAAATGTTGTTATATAGTTAGTAATAAAAATGATTGCAAACAAAGGAAATTTATTATTGAGTATGTTTTCTTTGCTAAGTGGTTAGGGCTATGTATTTCACTTATTCAGGTTTCTAAAAAGATTAACTCTCAAACAATATAATCGCATAGCAGTGAAAGAATAAATCAGCAAAAATCTAAATAAGGTTTAAATCAACATACTAAAGACTTACCAATATTTTCTTTTTGTACAACATCCTGTCCAATGATCATTGATGTACGAGGTAGATATTGCAAATTTGAAGTGGTATCTAGAAGAAAATTACACCATGATTCAATTCATATGCAATTTTT